>OY754922.1:5005000-10005000 GCA_963576535.1 Plemyria rubiginata | reverse complement strand
TAGTACATAAGGCTACATTAAAACAAAAATTGCGCAAAACAGTAGGTATCCAGCAATGTATAAAACCAATTCAATAAAAAAATATTCCAGAATATTGCATCAGGTGTTTATATTTTGACCTCCTCTATTTTACTGGTTTAATAATAATAAATATGATATTATGGTTATATCTCACATTTGACAAACCCAGCTTTTTTTTAACTACCTCTATAAGGAGCGACTATTGTTAGGTTTTTTTCAAATTAACGGTAGATGATACCTATTATAAAGGGAAGGAAAAAGTATTTCCGACCCTTAACCCACGTGTAAGGAAAGTGATGTAGATTCCATAAAAATATACACACGCGATGTGTTGGTAATTTTTTTTTTACTTAAATAAATATGGTAGCGTAAATAGGTCATCAATATGTTAGGATACGCAATCGTACAAGCAATTTGTCCCGTGTTCTGTTTGGTCATTCATGGTCACCTCATTAGAAAGGGACACACTCCCGCCAGGAGCCCTCTCACGCGGACCGGTTCTTGCGCCTTGGTGCACAGTCTAGTTATAAGTACAAAGTCTTTGGTCTGTACATACATAAATGTTGCAATTAAAAAATCTTATTTTTGTGCCCAAGCACATCACTACTGTCACCTACAGTCACGCTTAAAATGCTGCCAGCTCAATATATTTACCACCTCTATTGGGAGTTGGATTTAATGTTGATAAAATTCACCATCATTTGCATTTTTTTTTCATTTCGTTGACCTCAGTGGTGCAGAGGGCGAGAGACCACCTGCGTAGCTAGAGGTTATTTATTTATTTATATTTATTAATGTAAGTATAAAATGTATTAAATATACCATTATCTAGAACCCATATCACAAGCTTTGAGTAGTTTACTTTGGGGCTAGATAGTGCTGTGTGGATTGTCAGCATTATTTATTATTATTAACTAAGATAATATACTAATATACTATACTATGGTGATCACTTTACCTTCCTTCTCAAACCTAAACTTATAGGTAACCATTATAGTAAATTTTGGGTTTGTAGAGCTATTTCTAAATATTTCGCAACTGACTGCAGATATGATATGTCAAATAACGTAAGCAAGTCCATATTGTGATTAGTTCAATAAAATCATTATTACTTACCATTTTATATTTGATTTGTTATCATGCCGAAAGACTTGGAACAGGTGAGATGACATTCTCTGTTTAAAGGTTGGTTTCAATTTGATTGCCCTAGCTGCTGTACTGTAACTCATACAAAATGTACTGTGGCTTCTGTCACTACATTTTGTACAAAGATATCGAAAAGTAGGCAAAATAGAAAATGTTGGCAATACTGCTCACGTCACGCAACGCACGTCGTCCGTCGTCCCGTCGCCCGTCAGAATTCGTAAAAAAAGAAAAATTTTGTGCCTTGGTTGAAGCATCTATTTCAATTTTAACATTGTTTCAAAACTCCCATACACACCAAATTACTCATCAATTAGGGCAATAAACTGTGTGTGTTCCCTCTACAAAGATTTTTCCGTGCGAGTGTGGATGGATTTTACGAACAAAATAGAACTTTGTTTTGCGGCGAAGAAATCGTTAGTGGACGTCTAGTTAGCTGTTTGCATATTCCGCAACGTTATTTACCTACTATCTATCTGTCTACACCGGATTTTACGCTGATTGTTTGTATTGCAATGGCCTACAGAGCGGTGTGATGGTATCTGTTTTTACGAGATCGTTCATCGAAGACGGTTTTCATGACTGAAAACATTGCCAAGGACTGTGAGTATGTTTTAGTTTTTCTTCTCTCCGTTCCTTATTTATAACGGATTCCTATAAGAAGTACCTACAGGTAAAACTGGCGTAAATTAAAACTTCTGCAATTAAATTGTGATAGTTTGTTTAAAATAATAACCTAAATAAAACAGAAAACATAAATTATAGCTAGAAACCTACACATAAGCTACTACTTGTGTACAGGTATTAGGTCACAGCTCTTGTATTTTTCTTGCAGATAATTGAATTAGCAATGTTAGATCATATTAGGTCACACATTTCTTACTGCATTCATCTTGTATATTTTTCTAAACAATATCTGTGTAGCTGTTGGCTCTGGTAAGAATAAATAGGTAGCATGCTAAGTTCAACAAATAGCGGGTAATTAACATTGATCGGTAATGCCTAGTGCCTACCATAGTACAGTTATAAATCTAAACTAGGTTGAATGTTTATCAGTAGGTATTGTTTTTTTTTTCTACTTACTACCAAAATATGGACTCCCACTTGGTGATCAAGGTTTTGGTTCACTCCTATTTTCCATTAAATCCAGAACCATAGCATACTAGAGGTTAATGCACTGGCTTTGTGTGGTAGTCTTAATTGTTACCACTTTCCACTGTACCGCTGTACTATTATGGCTCATTCAGATTTGATTCAAGTCAGAGTAATTTTATTTTATACTAGCGACCCGCCCGCGCGCCCCTGCTTTGCACGGGTGCACATATCATGCATGTATTATACATATAAACCTTCCTCTTGAATCACTCTATCTATTAAAAAAAACCGCATCAAAATCCGTTGCATAGTTTTAAAGATTTAAGCATACATAGGGACATGGAGACAGGGATATAGGGACACAGAAAGCGACTTTATTTTATACTATGTAGTGATAGTAATAAATAGATATTTTATGTCCAAGTTGGATGTTGTTTGACTAGTTGTTGTCTGTGACCACATCGGTAGAAATTCCATAGCAGAATTTATTTGATACAAAATTACATGACACAACTTTTTTGTGTGAAGCAAACTTTGCAACCAAATTTCTGCAGCAGATTTTCTGCCCATGTTGCCTCATTTAACTAAGTTCTGAGTCAAACTTCTGTTGCTGGCTGTACTTGATGAGATTGGGCAACAAACAGGTCAGAGGTCAAGGAAACTAGATCAGTAAACATGTTAATGATCATGTGTGTGATAACTTTTGTTTAGGAGCTACAGACTACCAGGCTATTGATATTGCACTAGTTCGATCATAACTTAACTAGTACCTACTGTTTTTGATCGCCTCTACCAAGGAATATAATACACTGGCCTCTACCTATTTCCGTAGTGCATAAACCTCACTCAGAAGATACCCCCGAGTTTTGTTATCGAAATTAGTTATTCGTAACGTCAAGCCTTTTTATTCAACTGTTTTTTTATGTTTGTTACCTCAGTATTTTCGAACTAATTGAACTGATGGGGTAAACCGATTTTGATGATTAATTTTTTTATTTTAAAGCTGATGCTTCCCATGTGGTCCCATTTAAAATGAGTAAGATTTGACGATTCATTCTTGAGTTATAGTAAGTAGTACTAGCGACCCGCCCGCGCGCCCCTGCTTCGCACGGGTGCACATATCATGCATGTAATACATATTAAACCTTCCTCTTGGATCACTCTAATAAAAAAAAACGCATCAAAATCTGTTGCGTAGTTTTAAAGATTTAAGCATACATAGGGACATAGGGATATAGGGACAGAGAAAGCGACTTTGTTTTATACTATGTTACTGATGAGTGTATTTTCCTGTGCATTGGAAGAGTTATTTTGGAGGCTGTAAGTTTTCAGCACGCCCGATCGCTCGCGCTTATTGAAATATCTCCCCTACACTAGGTATTAGGTAGGTAGTTGAATCATCGTTCTTCCCCCATTGCTCGCTCGTTGAAAACTAACCTTACTGGCTTACAGGTTGAAGCCAGGTTAGTTTAGTTGTAAGTTACATCTCCGTGGGTAGCTGGGTCACGTGAGCCTTTTTTCTCCTTGCCAATGAAACAAGCAGACGGTCAATCTGATGTTTTAGGCTGGATGGTGCTGTGTGGATTGTCCAGCATTATTATCAGTATTATTAATCATCACCATGACAATGCATTGCCTCGCAAGTCACGATAGGAACGTGCCCTACGATGCTATGCCCTGCGTCTGAAGCATACATAATGTTTAGCGTCATTTGTCTGTAATTTCACTGGCAACCACATCCTTCAAACCGAATCATCGCTTCATCGCTGCTTGGCGGCAGAAGTAGGCATAGTACCTACGTCCAAAGAATTCTACTACATGCATACACTCTTATTTTTTTTATAATTTACCCACTGGTGCTTATGATCTATAAGTTTCTTTAGACTGCCTAATTTTTCAGTCAGTCCTAGTGGAATTGGGAAAGAGATTAGACCGTCAGTGACTCACGTAACTATACAGATAGTAGGCAATAACGTGAGTGCCTAGAGAGCCAAAGCTCGATATTTTGTTTCCATCTCCATCTAATATATTGTGGCGCCAGACTGGGTCAAGGGCACTGAAATGTCTGAGTTCTGCGGCTTGTACAAAAATCCATACTAATCATATTAAGAATGTCAGGATTTTTGGTTTGGATCTTCGCCGCGCCTTCGCTTGTTTGCGCTGCGCCTAGCTCTTTCGAAACTGAAAGGATTATAAGTGCGCCCCCTGAGGCTCCTTTCGAGCACTCGACACATGTAGAACCTTTTAGGTTTGACGACGTGCCGGTTTCCCCACGTTTGCCTTGGGCGGTTGTGAACTTATGAGTACTGACAGTGTGCACACACTAGCTAGGTGAAGGCACCTGGAAACAGGGCTTTTTCGTGTCACTGGTTTCATTCGAAACAAGTGTGTGAAAGGATTTTATGTGCGCCCCAAAAAGGCTCCTTGTGAACACAACCAACTGGCCATAGTCCTGAGGCCTGACTGGTATACCTAGTGCGCGTCACGCAAAAAGAACGCCGGATGGAGGGGGAGGGAGCCATCACTGGCGCGAGTATTTTGTATGCGCAAACACATCCCCTCCACGGTTTTCCAGCGTTATTTTTGGTTGACGCGACCTATAGCCTGCTGTGGGGTATTGCGCCATTGACCAATTTCACCCAATCTTTTGAAGATGCCGAAAGATATAAACCACTTATCAATATTATTATAGCGTGTGTAAACATTGCCTTAAATTTTATCTATAAACACACTTATTCAATCAATATGAATGCTGTGATTTCATTTGTTTATACTTTTGATGGGTGGAGACAAGCTTTGTTTAAATTTTTCGCAAAACAGGTATCAAAGCCTGTTTATTTTACGCATGCCTCGCAGATCACTCATTTGCATTTCTTAAGAATACAGGAGACAGATTGAGCTGTTCCCACTTGATGTCGAGCGGTCATCAAGTGCTCAACTACTGACTAATAAGAGGGCACGTCAAAAAAATGTACACGCTCGCTTATATCGTGACAGGTTGCAAGCTTATCAGCGTACGGTTTTCGTGCTTCACAAACAATAAAATGTCATCCATCATTACCACTACTGAACAGTAAACTCGAAGCTACTCTTCTCTTGTCGTAAAAACGTTTGATATCATTTATCACGAGTACATATCGCGTTATTTTTAACCCAAATTTGTATGACTAAACGTACAGCTGTTATGAAATGGGGACGCAGAAAATAGCTCACCAAAAAAAATCATGCTAGGTAGGTACTTATATTACATTTTTCTTCTAACTTGGTCGGTCGAAATCGCTAAATTTGCCATCACACTGGAGCTTAATTATTACTTATTTATATTTTGATTTAATTTTAACAATTTTGATAAAACTTACAGCAAGATGGGTGTACAATAAGCAGGTGCTTAGTAGGTGATATTAAATTCATGCAGCGTACAAAGTTAATACACGTAACCTGACTGATAGCCGTACAAGTTTCCGCAAACATATATAAAGTAGGGAAAACGACTGTTTTCCTACTACTAGTACCCTAGTACTAGTAGGGAAAACTACTGTTTTCCCTACTTTATTTCCTGTTTTTCCATTAGGCAACATAACACTACATCTATAAATTGAGTAGGTCGTAAGTTATAGTTCTTTGAAAAAAGTTGTCCCAAATCAAGCGTTATTGGGTATATTGTATCGTATCAAGGATCATACAAAAGAATGGTAGGAAACAAGCCGTGAGTTGTCTGTTCTTCTAGGCTTGGTCGCGTGGAACTGGCATCTAGATTCAGACTAAATACAAAAAACTGTCTTCTGTAACACAGTTTTTAAACTAAAATAGAAGACAGAGTCTGCTATTTATAGTGTACGCACATTTTTATGGAAATAAATAATTTTGTATTTGTATTTGTAGACTTAGCTCGAAGACGCTTCAATGGAACTCTGTTCATTCCACAAATGCTTGTTTTGTGTGTGGTTCGAACCCACGGCTTAGAAGACAGAGCACGGCTCAGCTGGTGAGCTGCGAGCGCTATCGGGTACAATATAGCATGGCAGTGATATTTTCGGTTACTGATAATATAATTTAGTGGTATTTATGCTAATATTTGTGTGTCATAAAATACTGATTAAATTTTTCGTTATTCCAGGAAAATTTCCAAATATTCCTATCCATATGCCACCATACTTCCAAACCCATTCCACTATACCTAATGATATGTATATAATGTTATTATACGATAAATAGCTATATTTATATACCTACATTCCATTAAATGACATATTTTTCCTATATAAAAAGCCTTGACGTGTTTCGTGAGTTCAGAAATCGATAAAATCAACATTTAAGAAATACTTAATATAGATAGATATATTTTTGTGACTTATTAAATGCACCAATTCCAATAATAAATGCAATTGAATTGATAAATTAAATTTCGATTAAATCCATTTAACTAATAAATCGTAACTGATTCTTACAAATAAACAAGCAATAATAAGCCTTATTAAATACAATATTTACAATAAAGCTTTAACCGGGAGTGATTGACAGCTGTCAAGCTGACATCTCCAGATAGATTTAGTGAGACCTGCTTCCCGTTCCCCCCCGGGCCGCCATGTGGTGACGGCTCTGATGCCAACATGAGTTCATCTCCAGCTCTAGAACCTTCCTCGCCTGCCACCACTCCCTCGTCGCCGGCGCTGAGAGCTGACTGCGTGCAGTTCCATACCTCCACGCCCAACTGTATCGGACGGGTGAGTTTTACACACATGTAGAGATTCAAGAGTAGGAGCTCTTTGTGAAGCGCTCGTCCGGGGAAGTACTACCACCACACCTTTTACTGCCGCCAAGCAGCGTTGCTGTGTTTCGGTTTGACGAGTTTGGTCGCCGGTGTTATTACAGGCGCATGAGGCTTAACATCTGTATGCCTCAAGCTGATGGACGCAGGGTATTACCTACTAGACCTTTACCTTGAAATGTTTCTAGGTATAGTTTGTTCTACTGGGGTGGTTAACTTCTACCCCTTTTGTTAATACCAGTGAAGGGAAATAAAACATAGATTTAATATAATTAGGTTAGTCAAAGAAAAAGACGCGGATGGGTTTCAAATGTCAAACTTTCTGTAGTACATATCAAGTTCATATGTGGCATTACGATACTAAATATTCCCTCATCTGTGCCGATTACGATAACCAGCGAGTTATACAATTAGGCCCCAGGTTCAGTGCCCAGAAGTCGTTCTTATTTCCTGTTGTGTTTGGGATTAAATTGCTATCATCTACGACATTTCCACGTCAGTGCTTCTGCACTGCAGAGCTCGGTTAGAAAAACAGCTAAGTCTGTTGCCGTCTCTTTTGGTTATCATGAAACTGACAGTGACAAGTATACTTTATAAGTGGCTTTTTTTTCAGAAGCAGAATCAGCCTCCGCTGAACGTGATTCTTCCAGCGACTGCGCCGGCAACACCACCTAACTACAACTCAAGTCAGTATACCATCATCAGAATTCCACTGCTCGAACATAGGCCTAAACGATAGGAAAAGCGATTCTAAGCCCTCTAAATAAATAGAAATACCATTGAAGTCCCTTACTTTAATCTAAATCGTTAAATTATCATAATCTCTATGAATGTTTATTATTACAAATATCAGAAAAAATATCACTTCTTACTACATAGTATAAAACAAAGTCGCTTTCTCTGTCCCTATATCCCTATGTATGCTTAAATCTTTAAAACTACGCAACGGATTTTGATGCGGTTTTTTTTAATAGATAGAGTGATTCAAAAGGAAGGTTTATATGTATAATGCATGCATGATATAGTAGAAAAACAATGTGCACCCGTGCGAAGCAGGGGCGTGCGGGCATGTCGCTAGTAATTTATAAAAATAACTATTAGGCCATAGTGTCCCATTGTTGAGCAAAAACCTCCCCCCATTTCCGCCAGTTACTACGATCGTGAGCCTTTATCCGCCAGTTTCTTTCATAGGCGTCCAGTATTTATATATATATATATTTTTAATTAACTTGTATTTGTATGTTCAACAGACGACGCTATCACCCCGCCTCCTCGCTCGCCCGGCACAGCGGTTGTAACTCCAGCGTCTGGGGACGCGCGTTCGCATCCGCCGGACGGGACCTCTTCTGATAAGGTAAATTACAAAATTAAAACGGTCTTTGTTCAGTACAATCACAGGTATCACTTAGAAACAGTTAGATTTATTTATTTCTCTCAAGAATTTGGCAGCAAAGAGTGGCCTAATCCGACGCGGGACCGAGATGGAAAGAAAACGGGGGAATTGGCCTGGCAGAAGGACATAACAGCTATAATAATAATAAAAATAAAATAAATAGCATCAATTCAGTTACTACATAACTTAATAAAACGGCTTCACAGCAAACAAGAAAAGAGTGGAGTAGAATTTTGAGTTGGCTGCAGCTATGTATCCCCGGTTTTGATTATGCAGTGAAACAAGACTCGAGCACAAAGTAGCCTATTTGTTATTTCTAATTACTAGCCGCGGTTTCACCCGCGCAGATTTCAATCCCAGTATACCCACGTGATAAAAAGCCTGTGTGCTATTCGTGACTATAATCTATTTCTCTGCCAAGTTTCATCCAGATCCGTTCAGCCGTTACGGCGTGAAAGAGTAACAAACATCCATACCTACAAACTTTCGCGTTTATAATACTAGTTGCGCCCCGCAGTTTCACCCGCGCAGATTTAAATCCCGGTATTACCACGGGATAAAAGTAGCCTAGGTGCTATTCCGGGCTACAATCTAACATTCCGCCATGTTTCATCCAGATCCGTTCGGCCGTTCCGGCGTGAAAGAGTAACAAACATCCATCCATCCATCCATACTTCAAACTTTCGCGTTTATAATAAATAATAAATAAATAATGCTGGACAATCCACACAGCACTATACTATACATATATCTAGCTCCAAAGTAAGCTACTAAAAGCTTGTGTTATGGGTACTAGATAACTGATATATTTAATACATTATATACTTACATAGATAGATTTTTTTTATTATACATAGAATAGTAGTAGTAGGATTATTTATTTAATACGCATTCTAACAGCGGCGATGGGCTTGCAACCTGTCACGTATGGAATACTAACTACTGCAAAATGTGGGTATGTGCCAAATGTAATGTTTGGACGTACCTCTGACTAACCCCCTTAGACATCCTCAAAGAATCTTGAATTAGTACCTACTTGGTACTGGGAGATCTGAAGGGATATCTACCGTGCCTGGGGATCAAAGTCGTGAAGCTGTTTCAGTTTTCACTATGCTACTGATTTGTACATCCGCAGTCGTCAGAAACAGCGGTGGGCAACATCTCACGGCCGCAGAGCGCCGCGCTATCTCGCAAGGAGAGTTACAAAGCGCAGCGGCAGCACTACAGTCGAGAGAAGAAGCGCGCTGCCACTGCGCTATTGCACTCGATAGAGGACCCGGCGGTCGTTGTACTGCATGACTGGCTCAAGGTACTTAAACTTGGCTATTTTACTGCTTTTTTGGTGATGGCCGGCCGGGCCAGACTATAATCTATAGCTAGGTTCATATTACCGTGTCGGGGCGTGTCGTGTCGCGCCGTGGCGCAATCGCTTCCGTTCATTTACTATGATTAGATTCACACTAGTAGATTGCGCCACGGCGCGACACGACACGCCCCGACACGGCAATATTAACCAAGCTTTATCCGTTTAGCCGTTCTGACATTACGTAACAAACATCTATGAATACATTCATGCATCCAAACCTTACATATATGCAGACATTCACATTTATGATGTTAGTGTGATTATTATTATTTATTTCCAGGTGCGAGGTTCGCTTAAGTCCTGGACGAAACTCTGGTGCGTTCTGAAACCGGGTCTACTGCTGCTGTACAAGACTCCTAAAGCCAAGGTTGGTTGTCATTGTATTATTTTAAAGCAGAAGAAGTAGTAAAGTTCTTGTTCAATTTAAAGCAGAAGAAGTAGTTTGTTCAATAAACGAATTTTACGGCTATTAGCTGCCTGTCCTGCGACCCGATTACGCTAATGTCTGGCTATCGAGATGGCTTTCAGTTTGACATTTGATTCCCATCCATCCAAGTAGTTTAGCATCCATCCCAAGGAATTTAGATACTAGATCCATCCATATGTTGCTATTGTACAATGGGAATCAAATGCTCTCGTCCGAGAGTGTTATATTGCTTGATCAAATGTCAAACTGAAAGCCATCTCGATAGCCAGACATTAGCGTACTTGGGCCGTTGAGCATATACCTAAAGACCGGAAAAGACGTCGATTATTATATGTCTGAAATAAAATATTTTCATTTTCTTTTCAACAGAGCAGTCATTGGGTCGGGACGGTGCTACTCACGTCCTGCCAGGTGATAGAGCGACCCTCGAAGAAGGACGGTTTCTGCTTTAAGATCTTTCATCCGCTGGAGCAGAGCATATGGGCGCCTAGGGGACCCCATAACGAATCTATCGGCAAGTAGCCTTAGCTGGTCATGATTTATTACTCTAACTTTTCGCCCCGCGGTTTTACCCGCGTAGTTTTAAATCCCGGTATCCCCACGGGATAAAAAGTAGTGTGCTATTTCTTAAGCGCCGCACTTCGATAACAGACGCTGCTTAAATCATCTTCAATAGATGTAACAGGCCAATGATGATGTGCTATTCCAGACTATAATCTATCTCTATGCCAAATTTCAGCAAGATCCGTTAAGCCGTTCCGGCGTGAAAGAGTAGCAAACATCCATCCATCCAATAATTATAGTTTATAAAATGATGGTGAATTTATTATTATACAGCCTACATAGCTCAGTTGGTAGTAGCTCTGCCTTCTGCGCCGTAGGCCGTGAGTTCGATTCCCACCGAGAACAAACATGTGTGTGATGAACATAGATGTTTGTTCTCTGTCTGGGTGTTATATAATATTATAAGTATGTATTTACAAAAAAAAAAGTATGTAAGTAGTATATCAGCTATCTGGTTCCCATATCACAAGTATAAGCTTAGTTTGGGGCTAGATAGAGCTGTGTGGAAAGTCCACCAATATTTATTATATTTATTTATGATTATACTAGTAGCGCCCTGCGGTTTCACCCGCGTAGTTTTAAATCCCGGTATTCTTACGGGTAAAACGGTAAAGTAGCCTATGTGTTATTCCAGACTATAATGTATCTCTGTACCAATTTTCACCAAGATTCGTTCAGCAGTTCTGGAGTTATAGAGTAACAAACATCCATCCACCCATAAATAAATAAATAAAATAAATAAATAATGCTGGACAATCCACACAGCACCATCTAGCTCAGAAAATCGGAACAAATTTCTGCAGATCGTACACAAATTTGTTCCGAGGCGGGAATCGAACCCGCAACCTCTTGCGTCGCAGGCGGACTCTCGCCCGCTGCGCCACAGAGGTCGTCAAATCCATCCATCCATACTTGCAAACTTTCGCATTTATAATATTAGTAGGATTATACAGGAGCCGTGGTGCAGCCGTTGCCGACAGCGCACTTGATATTCCGCGCGCCCTCGCAAGCCGCGGGCCACTGCTGGCTCGACGCACTCGAACTCGCGCTAACATGCAACAATGCTATGCTCAGGTAACTGTAATCACTATAGACACGTCACCTAACCGAAGGATTAAGGCTCCGGTGACAGCGGCTCGCAATTTCGAGGTGCGATTGGCTATTATTTCATTTTATTTCATTTCGGGGAGGTTGTTTGAAAGAATAACTCTGTAGTGACACGCATAAATACTGTTCGAACACAAATAATACAATAATATAAGGGAAATGTGCCCGAATCAGAAATCATTTTGGTATTAGTATGTTTGGTCTTACGTTTACCTAATACCAAAATGATTTCTGACTCAAGCACATTTCCCTTATATTATTGTATTTTTTGTAATCGAACAGTATTTATGCGTGTCACTACAGAGTTATTCTTTCAAACAACCTCCCCGAAATGAAATAAAACGAAATAATAGCCAATCGCACCTCGAAATTGCGAGCCGCTGTCACCGGACCCTTAATAGCCGGTCAGAACGATTTTTTGTAATGAACCGTCCGTCCTTTGGCTACATTCTCACGTGATGGTAATCGACAATGGTGTCAATTCTGTTTATTATATATATTTTATTTAGTATACTAAATTTAACTTAATTTGGCAGCACTAAAAATATTTTCCTCCTATTTCAAAAGACCGAAACGACAAGGATGGCAGTAATAACTATCACTACATTGTATAAAACAAAGTCGCTTTCTCTGTCCCTATGTCCCTATGTATGCTTAAATCTTTAAAACTACGCAACGGATTGTGATGCGGTTTTTTTTAATAGATCAAATATCAAATCAAATCAAATATTTTTATTTGGGACACAAACTTATGGTTACACAATGCAATAAAAAACAAATAAACAGTAGTTTGTAATAAATAGTAGTAATAGTAGGGGCGAGTCGCTAGTATATTATATAACTGAAACAGCTTCACGACTTTGATCCCCAGGCACGGTAGATATCCCTTCAGATCTCTCAGTACCAAGTACTAACTCAAGATTCTTTGAGGATGTCTAAGGGGGGTAGAGGTACGTCCAAACATTATATTTGGCACATATCCACAAGATTTAGCGAAAATAAAATTTTGATTCAAGCAAGTTTGAAAAATGGGACTTTATATTTTTCAAATTTTTAAGTTTAAAAACTAGCTTGGATCAAATTTTATTATCGCTAAATCATAATAATAATTATAATATTAATTTGTAATACCATTGACAACAACTTAACCGACTGTGATTTTACTCTTCTTCAAAAAATCTTCAAATGTGTGAGCGAGATAGCGGCGCGCCTTATGCTGCCCATTAAGCGTTTTAGTTACATTTTGTCGTTTTGGAGGATAAAAAAGCTACAAGCAATTTTAAATCTTACACAACTACAATAGGAGTTGAATTACCAGATGTTCCCGCTCGCGGCCAAAGCAGATGGTCGCAGCAGAGGCGCCCATCATTCAAACGAATATATCCCACGAAGAGTTGGAGAAGCACTTTAATGAACACGGTAAGGCATCCCTTTCACTATAGATAACTACAATATACTTGTCCTTGTCACATTCGTGTGGACGAAAAGAGATAGCAACAGAGGCTTTCCCTTCGTCTGTTTTTCATTAATATATTTAATCAATTAATAATTATGGTAATATGGTGAAAATGAAATGTTGTTTTAAGATGTAAAGGTATTATTTTTATATGTGTGGGAAAGATCTTTATAAGTTATCTCATGATCATAAAAAAACTAACAATTTCTGAATGTTATAGCGTTTTATTACTTTTAAAAGGTAACTAACATACAACACTGTTTACATTTCTTTTATCACACTGTATGCTATCCGTGTGATTTTTATCCGTGAAATTTGCGCTAAATTCATACATTTCACATCATTTTCAAAAATCAGCATTCAAATCTGTACATAGCACACCACTTATGTCTGTGTTGGACTATTCTCCGAAGCACTCAGATCTAGATCGCCCATACGCAACCAAAAAGTCCAAAAACAAACCGTCAAAATGGGATAAGTTTGTTGAATCCATAGAAATGATATCTCGAGACCATTCGTCTTCGGATTCTCAGTCGGAAAGCGAGAAAAAGGAGGGTTTTTTGGATTTTCTCTGGAAAAAAGACTGCTTAGACCGGAACGCGGCGTCAACATCATCTATGAGGGTAGTCGGAAAAACAAGAGTCGTTAAGCCGACGAATAAAAGTCTAGCGTCCAGTCCTAGAGTGGACGTCGTTAAGCGAACACATCTAACCCGATGCTTCGAGCTACCGAGACTTTCGCCTCTAGTTGACAAAAAGCGCAAACTATCACCGCAAATGATAGACGAAAACTTACTTAAAATGATATCGAAACGACGAAGCTCCACTCCGTCGACCAAAACGCTATCGCAGAAGAGAATCAGCGAGCTTCGCGAGTCAGGAGTGAAGACCGATTCGGAGAACGATGACGTTTTTATGAAGAAACTGCCGAAGAAGCGATGCGCGGGCTCCAGAGTTATTTGCAGCACGCCCGATAATATAATCATAACTGAAACAGCGCCATCTCTGGAGCGGTTTAGGAGGTACACCTCGTCTACTGATGACGATGTATTTGATGTTGAGTACAGGTTTGTATATTGATTATTATTTTGAAAAATACTTTTTATCTTCTATTTGGATGTCCAGCCAAACTTTATACAGTTGTCAAGCAAATCTAAACGCTATGAAGTTATTAAAAGAGTTCGAAGCTGTATGAGCCTAACAGTCACGTAGTCTGCCAAATAATTCTAGGATTTTATACAATTCGTATTATAATTTCGTAAATAAACAGTGTATTGAAATAGTATGTAGAAATCAGTGCAGCGTACAGTTAAAAGTAAATCGATTGTCATTTTTTACAAGCATATTTTTACATCATCAAAAATTAGTAACATAATTCCATGATTTTTGTTCCTAATTTTTGATTAAGAATCATATTTCGATGATTCTTTTAAAAACAATAGGACCTTAAAATTTTAAAATTGAAATAATAATCTATTAGCTCATAACATTACTCTTTCTAGAAAATCGCCCACTCTATCACAACTACAGTCCCCTATGCCTGAGAAATACTCTCTGATAGACTACGGTAAGCTTCCGTCCCTCTCATTCGAGGCGGATAAGACAGAGAGGAAAGACGAGAGGTGGAGCCTACAGAACGTATACGTAGCCGGCAAGATTGTACAAAGCGGTAAGAAATGATAATACTACCACTATTCCTTTTTCTACCGCCAAGCAGCGTTGCTGGGTTTTAATTTAAAAGGTGTGGTAGCCACTGACAACAGGCAATGAGTCTTAACATCTGTATGCCTCAAGTTGATAGACGCAGGGTAATGCATCGTAGGGCACGTTCCTATCGTGACTTGCGATGCAATGCTTTGTTAGGTGATGGTTACCACTCAACACCCGGTGAGCTATCTGCTAGTTCTATCAGTAAGTAGTAAAGAAAATGTGTTAAAGGGAAACTATAAATCGGCAGAAAACATTGGAAAGTCGAGACTCCTGTGTCTTGCATCATTCACTTGCTATGAAAATAAATTAGGGGAAGCAGGGATCGTGTCGGGTAATACCGCTCACTCCAATAACTTATTGAATAAGGTGCCTTGAAACAGCGAGCACGCTGCAGCGCAGGGGTTGTAACGCTTGAGCAGGCAGAGTCTCTAAACCTCAAAACTAACATAAGACAAATGAAAAAACAAATAGAGCATTTTTCTCTAGTGATCGGCATTCCCCCGTCTTCCTCTATGTCGGAAAAAAGCTATAGGTGTGTGTGTATGTATTTATGTATGGTATATGTATGTACTATAATATACAACTGTACATTATTTTGTTTTACAGTAGTTATGTCGCTCTTATATCGCTCAGTAATGATCCTAGTCGCTATGCCATGACAAAGACGTTGAAAAGATTAAAAACAATCGAAAAACTAAAAAAAATACGTATGCAGTTCGATTGCACCGTATTCCTTCATAATTATATTATTTTTAAACAAAGATCATAGTTAAGGGGCATCATATGGCGAGCTGCTATCCAAGCAAGTTTTCACACTTAAAAATGGGTCGTTATTTTTCTTATTTTTATGTATGAAGACTTGTTTGAATCACAATTTTATTTTCGTTAAATCGTTTTAATGCCATTGACAACAACTTAACCGTGTTTTACTAAATTCAGTGATTTTATATCTTCAAAAATGTTCAATAGTGCGAGCGGGATAGCGGCCTTAAAGATGTATCTTCATTATTATATTGTTTTGTAACCAAGCCGTTTATTTAAAGCCATGTTGTTTTTTTTTTTTTTTTTTTATTGTTTGATAGCTAGACGTTTGACTGCAACTCACCTGATGTAAAGTGAAGATGCAGTCTAAGGTGGAGCACGCTTAGCTGTAATCCACTTATTCACTCTTGTCTTAAAAATTCCTAAGTGGAATTCCTAAGTGAACATTTTTGGTTGATTGCTCTTTTAGGCTTAGACGCGAGGAACTAACACCTGGCACCTATTCACCTGGTATTTATAACCTAAAGTAGAAGTAGTAAAACATGTGCCAAGTACTCGAAACGAGCCTCTTTGATTCGCAATTAAAAATCCTTTCACCACACTAAGGAGCTAAGTAACACGACAACAAGAACAGTTCTTGTTTTTCTTCTTCTGCTATGGTGTCTAAGGGGTTATATTCGATTTTTTCGAGAGGAAATTGTGAAAAGCAAATTATGGTTACACAATTAACAAAGACGACAATGTGAGTACTTATATCTATTACCAACAAAATATTACATTGTGTAAACAAATACCTTACACAGTCAACTATCAACCTTATCACATTAGTTTTAAGTCTTCAAATCCCATATGATATGAACAAATAAAAAAACACCTGCATTTGAAATAGGATTTTAAAGCCTTAGTGTTAATGCTTAAATTGTCATGAATGAGTTTACAAAAGTAAAGCTGGCGTTCCACGAATCGAATAAATGTATAGCGTAAATACTATCTTATCAATTAGGAAGATACAAACTGCATATACTCGCACGAATCAGCATAGCGACTATTGGTTTTAGCAAAACACTTAAGGGGCAGCATACTGTGCGCCATGGAACATTTTTGAAGATATAAAATCACTGAATGTAGTTAAGTAAAATTGCAATCGGTCAAGTTGTGGTCAACAGCATTGCAAAGATTTAGTGAAAGTAATTTTTTGAATACAAGCAGGTTTTCATACATAAAAATTAGAAAATATAAAATCCCATTTAAATTGTGCGAGCGAGATGATGCTAGTCGGTATAATTATTGTTGTTATACTGTAAGTAAAAAGTTACCTATTTATTCAATATTTTCATAAATAAAGCCTACGTTACTCAGGGATAATGAAGCTTTCTTCCGGTGAAAGAATTTTTGAAATCGGACCAGTAGTTTTTGAGCCTATTCGTTACATTGAAGACCTCAGTGCCGCAGCGGGCGAGAGTCCGCCTGCGACGCAAGAGGTTGCGGGTTCGATTCCCGCCTCGGAACAAATTTGTGTACGTTCTGCAGAAATTTGTTCCGTGGTTCTGGGTGTTTATGTATAGTAAAAAATATCTATCTATGTAAGTATATAATGTATTAAATATATCAGTCATCTAGTACCCATAACACAAGCTTTGAGTAGCTTACTTTGGGTCTAGATGGTGCTGTGTGGATTGTCCAGCATTATTTATTTATTTATTTTACATACAAAGGTTTCCTCGTTATAATATTAGTGTAGAAATTGACGAGGAACGTCTTAAAGCTATGTGAATCTAGATGCCAGTTCCACGCGACCACGCCTAGAAGAACTGAAGAGTTATGGTACTGACACACGTGCTCAAAATTAAGCATGCTTATTTTAAAATAACAATAAAAATCGTTTATTTCAGACTTCACTAAGTCCATAGAAGTAGGTAAGTAAACCTATTATTAAACACACAAAATTTTGACAAATATTTAAAATAACTAAAAATAAATTAGGTATGCCGTTTTGAAGCACTGCGCACAAGATTTTGAGCATGCTCAAAAAATCAACCGACGTACGACCAAATAAGCATGTTTATTTTGGCGGTCGTGCTAGTGACCTGTTCACACGAGCAAGGCTCGAAAAAGCATGCTTTTAGCTTGAAAATAAGCACGTGTGTCAGTGCCTTTAGTGGAGCGCAATCCTAACCATATCAGTTTTTAGTATAATATCGTCCGCGTTCCGAACTAGACATGTTTGTCTGGTAGTAACGTTGAATCGCGATAAGCAATGTTTCGTTTGATTGTGTTCAGTTCTGGATGCTAGTGTTTGAATTAAAATATATTCTGTTACAAACTAGTGGTAGATAAACATATTTATAGAATGATATAATTCGAATTAAACTGTATTTTTTTAATGTTTTTTACCAAATAACTTTTAACTGGGTGGACCGATTTTGATGATTCTTTTTTGTCGAAAGCTGATGCTTGAAATGTGCTCCCAATTTGGGTCAGATCTGACGAGTAGTTTTTGAGCTATAGTAGTAAGAGTGTATTTCAAGTTTTTTTACCAGTTATGAGTAATTAGAGATGATGAAAAGTGCAGTTAAAAATTAGAACATACTTTCCTAAAAAAACTAGTAGCAAATAAAAATAAACATATAATTTTGTGAAACAGTGTTAATGAAAAATAATAGAAAACTTCAATATAAAGAGCCGAGGCTGATAATAGTACATTATTATATGAGTGCGGTAAGTTGAAAATTACAGCCGAGGCGATATTGCCAGCCCGAGCCGTAGGCGAGGGCTACAAGAAAGCAGAGGCTGTAATTTTCAAAGCGCACGTATGTCATACGACGTTTTATAACACATTTGCGAGGAAATAAATAAAACTCGGACTTTCTTCAAAGAATAAATCTTTATTCACTTGTTGAAGCAGTTATAAAAATTTGAACAATTTGTAAAAGAATTAAATGCTTATTTTTTATCTCCCAAAGTCAATTTTATTCATAAAATGTTGACCACTTTACTGACATAAAAACTCTTTGCTAAGATTTAAAAAAAGTTCCGTTTAGTGGGAGCATCTTGATAACCCGTACGTTTTACATTACCATAACGCACGAGTGCGTAATGACATACATCACGATACTGAAATTGGTGAAATAAGAGACCCTTTACGAGCAAATGTGTTATAAAAATAAAAACAAATCATCTACTACCATTACATACCTGAACATATTATTGAATATTATTCTAGTCATAATAAAACTATTTTGTGATAATAATTGAAGTAACTTTAGCGGTAACTAAAGCAGAAAATACTGCTAAATCCTACAAAAATTTTACATTCTTCTATCAATTAATTATGATCCTTCAAGACATTGTTATGAATATTATGAGGAAAAATCTTCAAGGAAAATAAATAATGTAGGAGTGAGCACGTTCGGACTATCTGTTGTGTAATAATAATAAAGGAACAAGGACATAATAAACTAATGCATATAAAGGAGACCAGTTAGTATTCTAACAGCGGCGATGGGCTTGCAACCTGTCACGTATGGAATTCTAACTACTGCAAAATGTGGGTATGTGCCAAATGTTATGTTTGGACGTACCTCTGACTACCCCCCTTAGACATCCTCAAAGAATCTTGAATTAGTACCTACTTGGTACTGGGAGATCTGAAGGGATATCTACCGTGCCTGGGGATCAAAGTCGTGAAGCTGTTTCAGAGTAATTTAAGAAATCTCTGAAAAATAAAAATATGCTGTAGCTTCTGCCCGTGGCATCTTCTAAGTAATCTAAAGCCATCTCAAGATAAGAGCACCGGTGGTCAAGTAGAAGTGACCCCGCCTTCCGATCGTAAGGTCGCAGGTTCGAATCCG
The DNA here is from genome assembly GCA_963576535.1 of Plemyria rubiginata. NCBI lineage: Eukaryota > Metazoa > Arthropoda > Insecta > Lepidoptera > Geometridae > Plemyria > Plemyria rubiginata. Next base: position 9,985,338 of record OY754922.1, on the reverse strand, counting down.
GTCGTGCACCAATAGATTATTCAATCGAAAAATTTATGTGCGCAATGCCAACTCTTAAACGGTGAAGGAAAACATCGTGAGAAAAGGAGTCAGTATTCTGATGGAGATGCGCTTGCAACCTGTCACGTATGGAATGCTAACTGATGTAAACTGTAGGTATGTGCCATATGTAATGTTTGGACATGCCTCTGACTATCCCCCTTTTGTTTTCGAGATTCGAGATTTCTTTTACACCTTTATGTATAATCTAAGTAGGATTTCTCAAAAGTAAGGATTTATAACGATTAGCGATTTCTTTGTGTATCTTCGGCATACAAGTCTTATCATGGTGATTAACGTATTAGTATCCGTGGCCGTAGCTTGGTTGGTAATTTTAAACTGGTTCAACTTTTCAACTGGTTCAACACGCCATTTTCTGCCGCCAAGCAGCAACGCTGTGTTTCGGTTTGAAGAGTGTGGTCGCCGGTGTAATTACAGGCACATGAGGCTTAACATCTGTATGCCTCAAGTTGATGGACGCAGGGCAGTGCATCGTAGGGCACGTTCCTATTGTGCGTGACCTACGGGGCAATGTTTTGTTTATAGGTGATGGTCACCACTTAACATCAGGTGGACCATCTGCTTGTTCCATCAGCTAGTAGTATAAAAAAAAACTTAGGCAGCGTTTTGTGAAACTAAAAGGGTATTTTTTCAAATAAATTAGAAGCAAAGAAATGTGTGCGCAATGCTAGTGCTATTAAACGGTGAAGGAAAACATCGTGAGGAAACCAGTTAGTATCTACGCGTTATAACCAGCAATGGGCATGCACCGCCGCTGTTAGAATGCTTAAGTAATGGAATACCGCAATCTACAATGTTGTTTCAAAAGGCTTTTTTTTATTTAGTTTAAATTATCGCCGAATACAGCAGAATATGGGTATGGGCTGAACTAAATGTTTGGACGTACCTCTGACTACCCCCTTGACATTCATAAAGTAATCTGGAGTTAGTACTTGGCACTAAGGGGATATCTACCGTGCCTAGGGATCAAGATCGTGAAGCTATTCAGTTTCAGTTTAAAAACGCGAATACCTACTGAATAGCGATGATAGACTGGAATCAGATATCCAGAAATACGATGAATAGCGATGATAGACTGGAATCAGATATCCAGAAATACGCTCACATAGTAACAATTATTGAACACTTGCACCTCAAGGGGTTGAAAAGATACTCGGATACGATACCACCTAGTGGGGTGCACTAGAGGGTGGTATCGTATCCTAAATAATTCCTTTCCTTGGCTGGCCGCACAATTTATGTTACGCAGAATCACTTTTCTAATGTTGGGTTATCATATTTGTTTGTCAAATGCCGTCATACATTCATTGACATAATAAACAAAGAACACATGTTTGTGCGATGTTGCAGTTAAAGTATTAAAATTAACTTATGGTTCGGATCACAAAAATATAATTAATATAATCAGAAGTAAAAAAAAATCTAAATTCAATTTAATCACAACGACAGTTTATAATAAAATAGTGTTTTATTTTATTATTGAATTTTTTTTTCCTCAGCCTATTCCGTCCCACTGCTGGGCAAAGGCCTCCCCCAAGGACTTCCAGTTCTCCCTTGAAAAATTATTATTGTTAAATAGAACATAGTTATAATTTGACAGGATAATACTTATACTTATCAAAGTTAAAAAGAAAACGAATTAAGTTTATTAAACTATGCCTAAAGAGGTTCCTAGGGTAAATAATAATAATAATTTATTTATTTATTCAGACAACAATTACCTATAGGTAGGTCCATGGTGTTATAGAAGTTGACGACAAAGTTTATAACATATTTTGTCCAAGAATCAAATTCAGCTCTTCGTAAATACGTAGTAGATCCAATAAAATTTACACTTTATGAATCTTTAAGTAGTGCCAAATTACACTGAACGGGTAATTTTGGCATTATTACAAAATATCTAATATCCATACATGTCTGCAACGGATACCTACCTTTCTTAGCCTTGAGCTTAGTGATTGAGATAAGGTCAGCTGCCTTAACTAGTGCTTCAACGTGACTCGGGTTAAAAATTTCTGCCCTGAAGTTGTGGGTTCAATCCCGGTGGGGAATCGTGGGATTGTGAAGGACAAACATTTGTGTGATGCATATAATAGATATTCGTTTTGTGTATTTTCGGTCTCTCTTTCTCTCTTATCGTGTCGTGTCACTAGTTTTTTGTGAAACAGTGTGTTGCAAGAATTTGAGGAGCGCCTTGGAGCCACTTTCGATTTCCTTTGTATTTTCGGTTATATCCTATGTATGTACAAGAAAAAGTCATATGGTTTCTATAGTACATATACATCACTATTATGTAACTACCAGAAAATATTTTAAGACTGTTTCAGCAGAGGCTACTGATGATAGCAGCGCCGTCAGAACTTTTAAATCTCTGTCTACCACCAAGTTATAGTGGTTTGCTTTTAGCCAAAAACGCGACAAATGTTCCATCATTATAAGTAAGAGCTACGCGCTAAACTTTGACGTTATGTCTTTGAGTCAGACAGCCCAGAGACAGACAGACAACTCAGACAAACTCAGTGTGTTGAAATACGAACTTAACCTAGTTCTCATGACAATATTAATATCGAGACTCGTATCAAGTACGTTTATTTAGACCTAGGTCTTAACCTTAAGCCTAGTAGAGCTATTTGCTTTTATTCCAACCGTCAAGTAGCGTTGCTGAGTTAAAGTTTGAAAGGTCATTGAAATTAAAGGCACATGAGACTTAAGAGGAAAGGATACCTGCTCTTTCTCCATACAAACGTAGTCGACTGTTTCCTCTCTGGATAATAACACTAGAAGAAATGTTTTTGCCACCATACCACCAACCATAAAACTTTTTTATTTATTATTTTATTTTTACCATGACCATGCCCCTACGTTTTGTTTTTTTTCATAATCCAATTATCATAGGTCTCCAAAAACTAGAAATATTGCCTAATTTTTTAAACATTTGATTTTTAGATCATTTAAATGGCAATCGTGATCGTCCTGCCGTCTTTTCCATCTCGACATTTCGACATCTATGGCCTTTACCTGCAGTGTGACGATACGGATTAAAATAAATAAAATGATAGGTAACAATAAATAATCGAGTCAGTGCCAACATTGACACTCACTTACTAGGTTTTACGATGTTGTAAATTGAATGCTGTACATAATTATTCTTCTTTGTTGAGTAAATAATCAGTTGCGGGCGTTAGTCTATACATTCTTACACTTCAATAAAAAGTACCTGCCGTATCTAATATGAATTATTGTTAGTCAATGTAGCATTATCCTTCTTGCTTGCTAAACTGGTTTGACCTTAAACAATATCATTTATTATTCTGTAACATGATTTTAAAGGAACAAGAATATAAAGGAATGAGCATTTTATTTTGCGATATTTTTTCAATACCTAAATAAGCTATTTCAGTTGCGTGCGCATTTAAAACGACCACGTTCAAATAAATACAAATAAATTTGACATTTTCGACCTCGTAGTTGCGTTACAATTGTAGTTTCCGTTTCGGAAAAACGCTGTCACTAACTAAGACATCCGTAACGAGAAACTTACAATTTCAAACTTATATTGCTTTTATTCAATTTCAAAGCCTTAGCTTAAAATATAAAATGCCTGTCTCCCTGAAAGTGCGTAACTAGCTACGTAGTCTCGCCTTAAATGAGTTTTCTCATTTTGGCGCCAATATCCAAAATCAGAAAACTCAATAAGCAATCTTTTTTTTATATATGATAGACAGTCCTTTGGCCACAATCTCACCTGATGGTAAGCGACGATGTAGCCGACGATGGAGCAGAACGGTCTAGAAGACACCTATTAACTCTTGCCTTGAAGAGGCAAATATAAAAATGACAGATTCCAAATTCAAATGTAATATTTTGTTTATTTTTAATTGTAACAGTATTTATGGCCAGTCACTTACGTCATCATCGAACCACGGCAGATGTCTGCAACTGATGAAACTATTGAAACGTGAATATTGACCTGTCAGAAACATTATCGTCGTTATGTTTTGGAAATACCTACGCATACATTAGGACATTGATCGTTATTAGGGCGATAATCATTGTTCTTTTTTAATTTATTACACATATTTTTAAGTCATAGATTTTTTCATTCAAAACTGTTGCGACTCTGATTGAACAGCAACGAAAAATCGACGCACGTTTTATAGTTTAATGGTCTACTATGGTCCTATGACGAGAAATGGGGTTCTTCAGTAAAATGCACTTAAAATAAGAATTCTCGAAATAAAAGAAGTAGCAAAACTAATCAGTCAATATTAAACAGCTTCACGACTTTGATCCCCAGGCACGGTAGATATCCCTTCAGATCTCCCAGTACCAAGTAGGTACTAATTCAAGATTCTTTGAGGATGTCTAAGGGGGGTAGTCAGAGGTACGTCCCAACATTACATTTGGCACATACCCACATTTTGCAGTAGTTAGTATTCCATACGTGACAGGTTGCAAGCCCATCGCCGCTGTTAGAATACTAACTGGTTTCCTCACGATGTTTTCCTTCACCGTTTTAAGAGCACTGGCATTGCGCACATAAATTTTTCGATAGAAAAATCCATTGGTGCACGACCGGATTCGAACCTGCGACCTTAAGATCGGAAGGCGGGGTCACTCCCACTAGACCACCGGTGCTCAAGTAAATATTATAACACCAAAGTTAATTTAAATCAAAATATAATTATTTAATACAACTATGATTATTTGGAAACATCTAATCAAGGCACCTATTCCTCGCGGCCAAACAAAAACAAGAAATATACTCAATGACATCACTAATTACCACGCACAAGCTAAAAACTTTGAGTACGTAAGTCGCGTCACCGTCGGTAATGATACACTTGAACAGGTTATTCGACCTATGGGACCGATAAAAAACTAGTGTGAGACAGACATTGAAGAAAACATTTTAATTAATGTGAACTCGTAAAGTGATTAAAACGAAATGCTTATGAATGGATAAACATGGAACATGATTCGATTGTAATGTTCGCTGCGAAAATGAAGGAGAAACCTGAAAGACGGCGCTCGAGCATATTCTCCCTATTGAGGCGGCAGAAGAAGCTGACGAGACAGTTCTCAGAACCAGCTGCGTTCTCCGATCTCTCTCTGGACAGGAAGTTCTCTGTCGACTCTGCAATACTCTCGGACTTCAATAAAGTTGAGAACCTCAGTTATGAAGTCGTCTTGGATAGTTGTTGTACGTTTCCTAGTAATGCAGGTCAGTATTGTCTTAGCGGTCATGGCCCTGATCGCTAACAGGTCAACTCTGTAAAGCAATATGATCATTTGGGGGGTTTTAGGATCAAATATTGAAAAACTGTTAAAGGAGATTTATTATTAAGGAACCATCACATTTCATTTTCATCATGTCGCTAACTATGTCATTGTTATAGCCTGCATCTTTGGGTAATCTCTTTTCTCAAGTTCTTGCATACCTCATGTAGTGGGAAATTAGTGTGCCTTGCGTCACATAATTTAAGAATTGCCAATGTTAAATGTAAAGCAACCTTTTTGCTATTTGGTTTACGTACTAGCAGCTATTTACTCAATTAATCCATTTAATGTATCATAAATTCAAAGTACATAGTTGACATGTAATCTTGAGAAACAATCCATGGGGTTGCCCAAGGACCACATCTATGCCCACTATTATTCAATATGTTCACGCTGAACAAAGTAGCAGTATTTTCAAATGTAACCGATGCGTAGCAAAGCTAGAGGTACAATGCTAATGTTGCAACGCACACAGAGTTGGCCGGTGCGGCCTCGGATACGGACAGCGAGGGATCGCGCGGGATGACGCCGCGTCACGCGCCTGGCAAGCACGAGGTGCTGGCGAGGATTGAGGCTAATTACGTTGAGGATCCGGACCGGGATGTTGGTGCGGTGAGTGTCTACTTGCTGCTTGAAAACATTTACAATCTTTCAGATTCAACATTTTAGAAAAGACTATATTATACTGAGTCAAGTGCATATTTTCCACTTATATGCATTGTGTGGTTCTTTTTTGGAGACTTTAGCGACCACGCCATCCGATCATAGGGTCGTGTGATTATATTCGCAACTAGTGCTTTCAAACGTTGAACAATAAAACTGTGAAGCATCCCGCAGTTTAGTCAGCTCCGCCATATTTCTTGAGAAGAAGTCTGACTTGGAGTATGTTGCGGCATACCATAGTAATGCTAACCTTACAACTTGGTATCGACCGTTGTACTCGGAACATATCTTTAAAATACCTTTTTTACCTTGTACCTACATTTATTATTAACACATAATTATAAGCTCAAAATGGAAAACGAACAGCGTTTATATTTTACCATACCCAGGAGCTTCTGTTCACCAAATTACCACCACCCATAAGAAGCGCCAGGGACTAAACAGTTACTCCATCGAAAACCTCAGGCACAACCGCGTCTCGTAAACAGAGGCGTATATAAAAATCAAATAATTTAAATATATCTAAAGTCCTGTTTATGTATTAATCTTCGCAGGCCGGAGAGCTGGTGGAAGAAGTAGCTGAGGAGAACAAGTCCCTACTATGGTTTCTGCTGAAGCAAGTCCGGCCAGGCATGGACCTCAGTAAAGTGGTGCTGCCGACTTTCATACTGGAGCCACGCTCCTTTCTGGACAAATTGGCAGATAGCTATTATCATGCTGACATCTTATCTCAGTGAGTATCAAAACACCTTACCCTCTTATGGCCTGGCGCACAGCGACCATTATGAATAAGGGCCTTAGAATAAAAGAAGAAAAGTTAAAGTTGATTGAAGAAGATAAGATTATGAATAGAATAAAAGTTTATTGAACCTAAGTAGGTAAGTATAACAATAACACATACGCCTGAAATACCTAGGTCAAAAAGGTAGGTAACATTAGGAATAATAATTTTGAGCTGTTCTAGGGACAAAAGTAGTAGGTCTCTACGCTTATAAGTTTACACCCCCTCCCGTTTCGGCGTTCTTTTTATGTGACGCGACCTAGACTGAATAGATTTTTCGGTTTAATTAATCTTCTGATTGGTCGTGTCGCTAGTTCTTTAAAAACAGAGTGATGAAAAGATCTTTTTTGCGTCTTATAGAGGGTCCTTTCGAGCACTATAACAATAATTGTTGTTGTCCGTTTGCTTCCTGATAAAACCAAATAGAAATAAAAGTTCTTGACTAAATGTCGATGATCAACCTCTCTTATCGGTCATGATAGATATCATAGATTAAAATCAGTCTTTATTGTTTGTTATTTCCAATCGGTGATTGATGAGCAATATTCAATAGATGGTAAATTCCACATGAAAAACTAATATCAAGTACCTGAATAAAGGCTTTTATAGCATTGCCTTGCCTCCTAAATAGTTACTGATTTTATTCACTAAAAACAGTTAATAAAAAGCACTTTTATTCACTATTTTAAAGATTACATTATCCACATTAAACAGTGAAAATTATTAGTGCTGTGTAGTAATGCATAAAAAGTTTTATTTGGTACCTCTGACTACCCCTTCAACAACCTTAGAGGAACTTGAGTTGGTTCTGGGTACTAAGAGATCCGAGGGATATCTACCGTGCCTGGGGATCAAGAACGTGAAGCTGATTCAATATTCTATTGCTCTGTGGAATGTCCACCAGTATTTATGTATTTTAAGTATGCATATGAAATGTTTTTTTAACCGACTTCAAAAAAAAAGAGGAGGTTCTCAATTCGACTGTTTTTTTACGTTTGTTACCTCATAACATTTTAACTGGTGGACCGATTTTGAAAATTAAAAATGTTTATTTGCAATAATTAACAATCTACAGTAATTGTGAGGCTCAGTCTCCTGAAACAGCGTCAGCTGTGGCCCAGGAGGCAGTACTCTCCCATATAAAAATATACCAATAGCTACAGTTTATTACATACATATAGTTACTCCAACATAATATAATACAGACATAATAATAAATGACTTAAAAAAATAAAGTTAGTGCGTGTGTGTTGGATATGTTTGTGTGTTTTGATGTCTCTTCTTTTTTATCGAAAGCTGGTGCTTGTCATGGGGTCTTTATTTGAGTCCGATCTGACGAGTATTTTGAGTTATAGTAAAATGAGTGTACTTTCCAACTGAAGTAAGACTCTTTTTCTTGAAACAGCTATTCTAATTAATTATGTTTTTTCCAGGGCCCAAACCCTAGAAGACCCGTACCAAAGGTTCAAATGCGTGCTAAGGTGGTACCTCTCAGGCCTCTATCGGAAGCCTAAAGGGCTGAAGAAGCCGTACAACCCAGTCCTGGGAGAAACCTTCAGATGCTGTTGGAAACACACCAGTCCTGAGACTTACACATACTATATTGCCGAACAAGTAAGTAGAAAAAGACATTTATTTACTGGCCACAAGAACACACAGCATTTAATTAGGGTATTGTGGTTTTTTATAAACAACTAGCTTATGCCTATTTCTGCCGCCAAGCAGCAACGCTGTGTTTCGGTTTGAATAGTGTGGTTGCCGGTGATATACAGGCATGAGGCAAACATCTGTATGAATCAAGTTGATGGACGCAGGGCACGTTTCTGTTGCGCTTGACTGGTGACGTAATGCTCTGTTAGGTGATTGTTACTACTTAACATCTAGTGAGCCATCTGCTTGTTCATTTCAGTCCGTTTATTTATAATACAACTAATTATAAAAAGTCAGTTTTTTTATAATACAACTTATTGTAAAAAAACGGACTGAAATGATGATGGATGATGACTGTACATTGTTCCAGGTTTTTTGGGCATCCCGAAATGCCGCTAACTTAATATTAATATGTTGCTATAATTTTGCAACAACATTAAAACTCATTAATCATTCAACCACTCATTCATTCTCTCATTGATCATCATCATCAGCTGTGGTTAACTTTAAGGAGTAAGCACAGGAAATGTATCGATTGGTTTCCTATAAGTCGAGTCTCACCCCCTCCCTTTACGTCGAGCCTAGAAAGTTCTCGCTTTTATTACCCCTGTGACGAATTTTTCGCAGATATTTTGAAAGAACTGTCAGACTCGACGTAAGGGGACCCCGTATGACGAATTTTTCGCACAGATATTTTGAAAGAACAATAGACTCTCAGACTCGACGTAAGGGGACTCGATACAGAGGGAACCAACCAATGTATCATAATTGTTTGATTATTTTGGTAAAAATTGTGTATTACTCACTGGAAGCCCTAAATACTACTTAAGAATTTTTAAGACAAGAGTGAAAGTGGATTATAGCTAAGCGTGCTCCACCTTAGACTTCATCTAATCTTTACATCAGCCCCTTGATCACGTAACTTTTGTTGCATTCAAAATCCGGTTGCATATGTCAATTTTGGCAGTTTTGCCATCGCAAATATGTCAAAATTGACATATGCAACCGGATTTTGAATGTAACATAAGTTACGCGATCAGCCTGCAGGTGAGATGGCAGGCAAACGTCTAGCTATCAAACAATAAGAAATAAAAATAAAAAATCATTCACATACCCACCTTTTAATATTATTGTTCCAGGTGTCTCACCACCCCCCTGTATCGGCCTTCTACATCTCGAATAGGAAAGATGGATACATTATTGAAGGAAGTCTTTTAGCTAGGTCTAAGTTTTATGGTGAGAATATAAACTAATCCATAATACTATACAGGGTTACTGGCAACTCGACGTATTGCTTGCTGGACGTCATATTAGGGTTAAAAAGTAACAAATTAAGCCAAATAACAAAAAAACAGTAAAAATACAAAAAAAATATGAAATAAAATTATTTAAATAAATAAATAATGCTGGACAATCCACACAGCACTATCTAGCCCCAAAGTAAGCTACTAAAGCTTGTGTTATGGGTACTAGATAACTGATATATTTAATACATTATATAATTACATAGATATATATTTTTTATTATACATAGAAAACACCCAGACCAATGAACAAATTTCTGCAGATCGTACACAAATTTGTTCCGAGGCGGGAATCGAACCCGCAACCTCTGCGTCGCAGGCGGACTCTCGCCCGCTGCGCCACTGAGGTCGTCAATTTATTACAACAATACAGTTTTACATCTATTTAATACTTTAAAAATAACTGGGAATAGAAAGAGCGCCACACATACAGGTGATTTGAGTAAAAACATTAGGCATTTTTGAACTTATAATTACTAACAAAGATCTGCTACTAATAATTAGGTATAAAATCATTGACAATAAATTATTATTCCACGAAAATAAATCTTTCAGTCTATTGTATATATTATTACGCGCGCCCCTGCTTCGCACGGGTACACATTGTTTTTCTACCATATCATGCATGTATTATACATATAATGTTATACAATATAAACCTTCCTCTTGAATTACTCTATCTATAAAAAAACCGCATCAAAATCCGTTGCGTAGTTTTAAAGATTTAAGCATACATAGGGACATAGGGAATAGGGATATAGGGACAGAGAAAGCGACTATGTAGTAATATAGTTATATGCTATATAGTTATATATTATGTTTGTGTGTTGTAAATAGATGCTTACTCTATTATTTCCAACGACATTGTAGCAGGTGCTGGAAATGGATGGATGAGATTCGCAAGGGACCAGAAAGAGTGGCGTATTTAAGAGGAGGCCTATACTCAGTCAGCAGTGGGTGCAAACGGGCTGAAATGATGATGATTATTACTTCCAGGTAATTCAACGTCTGCGATATTAGAAGGATGCGCGCGCGTCCATTTGCTCCAATGGGGTGAGACTTACGTGACTACTGCGCCGTACGCGCATTGCAAGGGAATCGTGATAGGAACGCTGAGCATGGAGCTAGGGGGCAAGGTATGTCAAAGTCAAAATATATTTATTCAATAAAATATCAAGAATCAATGGCATTACAAAGATTGAACGAAAATAAAATTATGATTCAAGCATGTCTACGTACATAAAAATTAGAAATATGTAATAAAGTCCTATTTTAAGTGTGAATGGGACTTTATATTCCCATTTTTAAGTTTAAAAACTCACCTATATCAAAATTTTATTTATGTTCAATCTTTGCAATGCCATTGACAACAACTTAACCGATTGCGATTTTAGTTAACTACATTGAATGGTTTTATATCTTCAAAAATGTTCAATTGTACGAGCGATATAGCGGCGCGCCGTATGCTGCCCCTTAAGTAGTATCAACTTGTAGTGCGCGTTGTTTATTTATTAAAGGCAGAATAACAGCGCTGACCCGTTTTCGGACGGTGAAGCATAATGCTGAGCCGGGACCTATTTGCTGCTGCAGCACACAACTTTGTTATTACGTATTGATTTATGTATAATACGTAGTGTCTGTATCATGTTATGTTTTTTTTTATTTAGCCATATTTAAATAATGCTTGTTATTGTTATTATTATTTGTAAAAATCTTTCTTACCTATATCTCTAATCTTTATTTTCTTGTATGAACCTTCTTCTGATATGAATGATACCTGTTTCTATGAATTCTAAGCCTAATTGTATATGTTGTGTGTTCTTTGTAGCAAATAAATAAATGTCTATGTCTAAAGGTGCACGTGATGTGCGAAGGGACCGGCTACCACGCGGACATAGAGTTCAAACTGAGATCGTTCCTGGGCAGTGCGGACCAAACCAACGCCATCTCCGGCCGGATCAAGAAAGGCAAGGACACCGTAGCCACGGTCGACGGCTATTGGGACGGGAAGATTGATATTAAGGATAAAAAGACTGGGGTAAGGATTTTTTAGTTTTGACGATAGTCCGCCTGCGACGCAGAGGTTGCGGGCTCGGTTCCCGCTACAGAACATATTTGTGTACGATCTGAAGAAATTTGTTCCGTTGGTCTGGGTGTTTTCTATGTATAATAAAAATATCTATCTATGTAAGTATATAATGTACTAGCGACCCGCCCGCGCGCCCCTGCTTCGCACGGGTACACATATCATGCATGTATTGTACATATAAACCTTCCTCTTGAATCACTCTATCTATTTAAAAAACCGCATCAAAATCCGTTGCGTAGTTTTAAAGATTTAAGCATACCTAGGGATATAGGGACAGAAAAAGTGACTGTTTTATACTATTTAGTGATTAAATATATCAGTTATCTAGTACTCATAACACAAGCTTTGAGTAGCTTACTTTGGGGCTAGTTGGTGCTGTGTGGATTGTCCAGCATTATTTATTTTAATATTAACAAGAATTTAATTTTATGCAGACCGCGTCGAGTGTGGCAAATCTTTAAATAAAAAAAACTTAACTACAAGATTTGTGTTGATTAAAAATGTACAGTGCCAGTACTCTTAAACGGTGAAGGAAAACATCGTGAGGAAACCGGCATGTCAGAGTACCAAATAAATCTAAAACTTGTGTCAAGTTCTTGAAATGAGGCGCACACCCTTTCACCACACTGTGAAAATACTAGAGATATGACAAAAAGGAGAAGTATCAAAAGTATAATATTTATAAAATAAATAAATATTGGAGGATATTCCACACGGCTCTATCTCGCCCCAAACTAAGCCAAAGCTTGTGATATGGAAACCAGATAGATGATATACTACTTTTTTTAATTTTTGTATATAATAGATACATAGATACATCTAAATATATATAACTCAAAGGTGACTGACTGACATAGTGATCTATCAACGCACAGCCCCAACCACTGGACGGATCGGGCTGCAATTTGGCATGCAGGTAGATGTTATGACGTAGGCATCCGCTAAGAAAGGATTTTCAATCTACCCCCAAGGGGATAAAATAGGGGATGAAAGTTTGTATGAAACTTTGAATTCCTTGGCGCGAGCAAAGCCGCGGGTTCAGCTAGTAGATACATAATGTTATACCCAGACACAGAACAAACATCTATGTTCATCACACAAATGTTTGTTCACGGTGGGAATCGTACCCACGGCCTACGGCGCAGAAGGCAGAGCTACTACCAACTGAGCTGTGAAGGCCTATGAAGCTCGTGAAAACAAACTTGTTTACTTATTTTTTTATTTATAACAGGAAGAGAGCAATCTGCTAGACGTAGCGTTACTAAAGGAGCAAAGACTACCGCGGTATCTAATGAAGATAGAAAACCAAACGGAGTTCGAGTCGCAGCGGCTCTGGATGAAGGTGTCCGAAGCGATCGCCAACGACGACCAGGTACAGTCACCTACACACCTTATCCTACTAATATTAAAAACTAGCGACCCGCCCGCGCGCCCCTGCTTCGCACGGGTGCACATATCATGCATGTATTATACATATAAACCTTTCTCTTGAATCACTATATATTAAAAAAACCCGCCTCAAAATCCGTTGCGTAGTTTTAAAGATTTAAGCATACAAAGGGACATGGGGACGGACAGAGAAAGCGACTTTGTTTTATGCTATGTAGTGATGATGCGAAAGTTTGTGAGTATGGATGGATGGATGGATGAATGTTTGTTTCTCTATGACTCCAGAACGGCTGAACGGATCTTGGTGAAAATTGGCACAGGGATATATTATAGTCTGGAATATCACAACCGGTAATCCCACGGGTTAAAAAGTAGCCTAACTTTTTATCCCGTGGGATTACCGGGATTTAAAACTACGCGGATGAAACCGCAGGGCGCTACTAGTAATACTATAATAGTAGAGCTCTTAGTGAAGTGCTCGTCTGAGGAAGTACTACCACCACGCCTTTTTCTGCAGCTAAGCAGCGTTTGCTTTATTTATTTATTTATTTGTAATCTGAATCTCGAAAACGGCTCGGCTGTTTAAAAAGTTTTCCTTATCCGTTTTTCAGGCAATGAAAACCCCAACTTAAACATGAGTAGGTATGACTCTTCCTGACATCTATTGCCGAATAATAATACTAATTTTTTTAAGCTACTTCAGTAGATGAAATTGTTAAGCAACCGAGCAAAGCTCGGTCACCCAGATATCTAACTAATATTGTATGTTTGTTACTCAATCACGCTAGAGCGGCTAAACAGATGTGGATTAAACTTGGCACAGAGATGGATTATATTCTGGGACATAGGCTACTTTTCATCCAGTGGGAATACCGGGATTTAAAACTACGCGGATGAAACCGTGGGCCGCAGCTAGTTAATATATAAATTTGCAGATAGCAGCCACAGAGCAGAAGACAATAGTAGAAGAAGCGCAGCGCTCAAGGGCGAGAAACCTGGTCGCTTCGTGGGTGCCGCGGTTCTTCCATAGAGACACACTCGCCACTGCTCCTGAGGGTACGCTTTATATTCATCAAATAAGATCAAATACCAAGAGCTGTGAACTGCGTTATTCACTATGACCAATCCTATCGCGTTTACGTTTAGATCACGTGGTGACGTCACATGGTTTGGGCAAAGTATCTCCTATGTCATAATAAATACTGTTGATATTTAAGTATTGCCAATAAACTTTATTTTTCATCTGTTTTCCGGTTCAAGGGGTATTATTACACGGTGTTAATCCTAACAAGTTTTCCTAACAACAAATACTGTGCTAAAAATTAAATGTGCAAAAAACATTAAAACAAATTTTTGTTTTTTTTTTAATATTTTTTATATTTTTCAGGAGTGGTTGATCAAGGCTGGAAGTATAATCATTCGAATACGAGGTAAATATACTATAATTAACCAAAACTCGTTAAAATCACCAAACTACAAAAATATACATACAAAGTAAGTAAACATAAACAGAACAAACAAGAATACAAAGTAAACAGTAAACAATTTTTGTAGGACTCTGAACCATTTTCATTTATATAACGTAAGTACCTCCACAATGCTCCGCTTACTATTCAATATTCTTGGAATCAGTAGTGGAAACCTATAATTGGCCAGACTTTTTAATCTAGACTTAGTACAGACTGTTTGTATCGCTGTTGGTTTCCCAATAAATAAATAAACAGCTCTTTTTGGATGTTTGAGTGTTTAGTATTACCACTGCTTATTTCTACCACCAAGCTATCTATGTATAATAAAAACTATCTATCTAAGTATATAATGTATTAAATATATCAGTTATCTAGTACCCATAACGCAAGCTTTAAGGGTCCGGTGACAGCGACTCGCAATTTTGAGGTGCGATTGGCTGTTATTTCATTTTATTTCATTTCGGGGAGGTTGTTTGAAAGAATAACTCTAAAGAAACACGCATAAATACTGTTCGAACACAAATAATACAATAATATAAGGGAAATGTGCTTGAGTCAGAAATCATTTTGGTATTAGGTAAACGTAAGACCAAACATACTAATACCAAAATGATTTCTGATTCGGGCATGTTTCCCTTATATTATTGTATTATTTGTGTTCGAACAGTATTTATGCGTGTTTCTTTAGAGTTATTCTTTCAAACAACCTCCCCGAAATGAAATAACAGCCAATCGCACCTCGAAATTGCGAGCCGGTGTCACCGGACCCTTAAGTAGCTTACTTTGGGGCTAGATAGTGCTGTGTGGATTGTGGACATCTTTCCACATGGATATCTATCCACATGGACAGAAATAAAAAATGACTGATACTGGTTGGGAGTCCTGCCAGTATCAGTAATTTTTACAATATTTTCACATTTTTGAACGCGACAATTTGATTTTTTGAATACCCTTATTGTGACCTTAGTTCGTAGTTTATTTTTAATTTTAATTTAACATTTTTATTTGTGATATGGGTCTATTTTTTTACAAATCGTGCCTAATTTAAACGACTTTTATTTATTTATTGTCCAGCATTATTTATTTACTTGCCTTGTTTGCAGCCCATGGAACGCGGAGGAGGGCATAGAGTTCGAGGAGGACTTCGTGGTGCAGAGTCTCCGGGCGACGCGGGCCGCGTCCGAGACGCGCGTGCGCGACGCGCGTCGTGCCTCCGACTCCGACACGCATGACGAACTCGCGCCGAGAGCCAAGGTCTCCACGTAAGTATTAGTATACGTCGCGTCAACTTAAGGGGCAGCATACGGCGCGCCGCTATCTCGCTTACACAATGGAAAATTTTTTAAGATATAAAAATATTGAATATAGTTACGTAAAATCGCGATCGGTCAAGTTGTTGTCAATGGCATTATAAAGATTTAGCGAAAATAAAATTTTGATTCAAGCAAGTTTTCATAATAAAAAATGCGACTTTATATTTTCCAAAATTTTATGTATGAAAACTTGCTTGGATCAAAATTTTATTATTGCTAAATCTTTGTAATGCCATTGTCCACAACCGATTGCGATTTGAAATAACTACATTCAATGATGATATCTTTAAAAATATTCCATTGTGCGAGGGAGATAGCGGCGCGCCGTATGCTGCGCCTTAAAATAACGCTGGAAGGCCCCTCCTTCCAGCGTTATTTCGTCCATCGAAGGGCTGTGATGGCGGATTGGCGGCAGTGTTTTGTGTTTCGCAAACACAACCCCTCTACTTTTTCCAGCGTCCTTTTTAAATGACGCGACCTCGACTAGAGGTATTCTACGTCATCTTCTTGAATTGAATTAGGAGCCGAGGTTGAGAGAATCGCGCCGCGCCTCGGACTCCGACGCGTATGACGGGCTAAGGTTCCTACGTAAGTTTAAATACAATCATCATATTTCTTAAAACCAGTAGAACTCAGAACTACACCACAGAGCTCGGTGACGACCTCGGTAGCGCGGGTTCGATTCCCGCCTCGGAGCAAATTTTTGTACGTTCTGCAGAATTTTTGTACAGTTCCGTCGGTCTGGGTGTTTTCTATGTATGATAAAAAATATCTATCTAAGTATATGATGTGTATTATATTATCCGTTATCTAGTACCCATAACACAAGCTTTGAGTAGCTTACTTTGGGGCTAGATGGTGCTGTGTGGATTGTCCAGCATTACATTCTTTCTTCCAACTGAGCAGTGTAGGCTGTCATGTATTAACCAGTAGTACCTGTTTATTTACATTCCAGACGCACGTTAAAGCAAACTCTCCTGTCGATCGAAACAACGCTTCGAGAGCAGAGCCTCGCAATCGAGCGGCTCCACAAAGCCGTGGAGTCATTCCCCGACGCGCACCGAACCCAGCGCGCTCAGAACATCGGCCGCCTTCCCACCACCACGCACTCCTGGGACCTCTTCGGAGGCTTCGTTCTCGCCATTGTTCTACAAGCGCTGCTAAACTGGCTGTTCTATCACAAAGACTGATCCGACATGTTGTATAGTGCGCGGGCGCAGAACGCATTTCAAAATTTAACTGTACTAGCTTACCCGCCTGGATTCGCACGGGTAATCTTAGCTGGATGTTAGTGAGGATGTTGTGTGTGCGTGTTGATGCAATTGTTGCATTGGTAACCGCTCTACGTCAGGTGGGGCATCTGCTTGTTCCCGCTTTTTCTTACAAACTGGAGTAAAAGTGATTTAGACGTGACTATGCCAAAGTTTATTCTTTGGTAGTCAGTCATAGACATATCCATCCAGTAGGTCTCAAAACAAATATCTAATCCTATTCCGCAAATCTAATCCTCGCAAGTCAAGCAAAAAAAACGTGCGTCTGAGCTACATCACCTGCAATAAATAACGCACATGCTAATTACGTGAAGTTAACTTACGAGGATTAGATTTGCGGAATGGGACTAGATGTCTAATTTGACTGTTTTTGGATATGTACTCATCACAAATAAACGTGGCGAGTTTTGCTTTAAACCTTCTTGTTAATACCATCACGAATACTAAATTTAGAATAAAGTATTTTCATCATGAATATAAATTTTCCTTCAGTCTTGTGCACTTTACTGATTTTCGATGCACCTTGGATTAATCAGCCATTTTGAAAAAATGCTCCCAAGTGACTTAGATAATGTCAAATAGTTTTTTCTTTCAAAAGTTGATCTAAACTATTTTTGTAATACCAACTAGCTTTTTTTAAAGTAGATGTGAGTGATATGGTTGCCTATAACCTCTACTTGAAAAAAACTAGGCGAGCGAGCGAGGTACGCGATATTAATAGTTGAACTTTTTACCTCACTAAACCCGCAATCTCAGCACTGTTTTTATTCACAAATCAAAATCTTTAAAAATAACTTCAATATTAAGTCGAATGTGATTGTGCGAGCTTGAATATTTGGTGGTTTACTATTATAAGTACCAGCAAAGAGAATGTGGCTTCTGAAAAATAAATGGTACTGTCAGTTTGAGATGTGTTGAGCGTCCCGTGAGCGTTGATCCGTGATCTTAAGGTTATAATTGAGAGAATATGAGCATGGAATGTCTAGTGATGTTGGTTTAACGTCGATTTTTGGCTTCTGGAAGATTTTGACTATCCCTTCTCAGACATCCACAAAACATCTCGAGTGGGTACTTGCTTGATCTGAGGGGATCTTATAGCTGGGGATTAAAGTTGTGAAACTATTTATTTTCTTCTTTATTCTAATTACCGCAATACCAGAGTATCAAAAAATTCTGTAATCGCAAGAGTTTAAAGTGCAAAAAGTGTTCCTTTTAACTAAACTGGACCGCAACGTTAAAATAACAAAATAGCTAACTTGAACAAAAAAGAGTAATAACTATAATCAAGCCATTATTGAGCGGAGAGCCGTTTTCCAAAAAAAAACGAACCAAGCTTCGTTTTCCGTTGTCGCCGATTATTCCTCAACTACCGTCTTTTGAAAAAAACTTCAGA
This sequence comes from Plemyria rubiginata, assembly GCA_963576535.1. NCBI lineage: Eukaryota > Metazoa > Arthropoda > Insecta > Lepidoptera > Geometridae > Plemyria > Plemyria rubiginata. The sequence continues at coordinate 9,966,676 of OY754922.1, read as the reverse complement.
AATCGCCAAAAATCGACCATTATCAAAACATTTTTTATAAATCAAATATTTAAAGAAAACGTTCTTATGAATATATCTCTAAGCTCAGCTTAAGGCTGCGATATCGATTGAAAATTAACCCGCATTTGGTATGTTTTTTAATCGATGTTGTACAAAGCCATTTACGCAACAGTATTGGGGTATTTAACAATTTATTCTCACATAAGTGTAATCAATCCGTCTTGAACCAGTGGCGCCCTCATCTGATATTGACTATTTGAGCTAGGTACCATGCCTATTCCTGCCGCCAAGCAGTGTTGCGGTTTGAGGCGCAGAGAGAAATAAACATCACAAAGATTCAGGAAAAGATGCAACTGATCGAATCAAAATCTAAGAATGTAAAAAATTGTGAAAAAAGTTACGGTAGTCTGCGTGACAGACAAAATATTTGAGGCCGTGCTCAAAGACGAGGAGTCCAGTTCGTAGTGACTAGCACATGCGCAGACGTGGCCTGCCTAGCCCCTTTTCTACTTACTACTGGTACAGACCAAGGAATTTGAATACAAATACACTACCAACACAAATACCAACATCCCCAATTTGAGATAAAAGATACTGTTGATAGCGCAGTCTGTGAATTTGACGCCAGAATAAATACTTAAAAATCCCAATCTTCTGTTCTCTATTTAATTATAATAAACATTTTCTTTCAATGAAACTGTTCTCTAAAAATCTATAAACGTATCTGCCGTCGTAACTGACCTGGCTGAAACGCAAAAGGTGCGAATTCAATTCCCAAGACGTAACAGATGAATAGTCAGCGTCATCTACAGCTACAACTAAAAATATTTTTTTCTGGGTGCTATAGTGCGCGTCACGCAAAAAGAACGCCGGAAGAAGGGGGGTGTGCTGGCGCGAGTATTTTGTATGCGCAAACACTATAATTAATAATATAATTTGAAACGTGATTCAGAAGTGAAACTTTAGTTCAATAGAAGATTAAAATCAATGAATAACAAAATACAATAAAAAAACAAATTTAAGTACATACCTTCTTTAAAAAGGTACGCTTCTAAGATGTGTCTTGGTTTTTTGACATGGGTCAGTTTCATTAGAAGATGATTGTTAAACGCTATACGAGAAGCTTAAATACCTATCTATAATATTTTACAAATGAAATCTTTATAATTCATTATAAATCTAAATAATATAGAAAATATTGACCGTGTCAAAAATAAGGAAAAAAATCGAATGTAATTATTTTCTTATTATTTTTAATATAGCCAACGATGCGTTTACATTAATTTGCTCATCGAATAGATAGATAGTGCAAGGAAACTTTATAATTTAAAAAAAAATCTAACGTGCAGTGCTGCCATTATTTTAAAATAGTTTTATTTGGTACACAAGTATGTACATACAACGACCAAAATTAGTGTTTAGTTACATAGTGGGTTCATTTCTGTATTAAAATTATTGATTAATGTCTAAATATTAACTGATTATTATGAAAAATATTTAAATGTCATGTTTTCAACACATTTATTTAAAATGAGTGAGCCCACTTGTAGACAATAGGTAAATTGAATTGTATTTATATTAAATTTTATTATTTTTAAATTGTGGTGAATATGTTTTTACATCTTCAGAAAACGTTGGAGAAAAATTTTGACGCTTTTCTGATGCTGTACAGTCTACCATCTTTTGTTTAGTTGATAATTGCCTATACTTTCCGTTAGTAAATTGTTTATGGGCAATTTTATTATCTCATAACGTAACTTATGGCATCAGATACTGTTTGAATATGTGTCATACGTTTTTAACTGATGGATAGCGTTACTACAGAGTTGTTAAAATCTGCCCTAAGTTTACTAATTATTTTAGAATAACAAATGTTATTATTATTATTGAATACTACATGTACATGTAAAAAAGGCATTAAGACGTTTTTTTCAAAAATAAATTAATTTAGTTAACAGTTTTTTCAATAGGTAATTTGAATGTTTTGAGACATTTTCGCCAATGTCTGTACATTACAACATAAAATGCACTTTATACCTACCTATGTTTGTGTTGATCAATATGGTTATTATTGTTACAAAAAGTATCCATAAAACTTTGGAATCACGAAAGTTTCGCGAAAACTTATCGTAGACTTCCAACTAGCTTTTTCAATTGTTAAAATTAGTTGTAAATGCTAGGAAGTTTGTAAGCACACAGATAAATGTATATTTTATATGAAATGCATAAATTGCCAGTGTAAAATAAAGATCTGGGTTGCCATTCTATGATTATAATTCCCTAAAATTGTAGGTAATTTTATTAAATACGTGATTGTATTTTCCTAATAATTGCTAAATTTTGAGTGTATTTTTTATTTCAATATCTGAATTATTGTCACGTAGATTATTTAGACTGTTGATATTTTGTTGTTTTATCCAGTGAATTATATATTATTTTGAAAATTACCAACTTTTTTATTTTTAAAGCTGAATTCTTTCTTGAGGTGTCAGAATATAAGCACTGGCGCTCCTATTTATTTATTACATAAATGCTAGTAAGCTTACAGTATGCATTCCAAAACACTATCTTAGCTTGAAAACCACTAAATTAAAAAAAAAATCATAACTCACTAGTGAGATAGAGCAATGAAGACGTCACAGTTTGATTATGGGTGTCATGTGTGTCTGTGCCTAATTGGTGGTGACCATAGAGCCACTTTATGAGCAAGTGTGTTGAAAAACATTTTTTCTGTGGCATGGTAACTTTCATATAGAAGAGCTGAGGCAAATGATTCACAACTCAACTAATTATTCCATATGCCATGAAAGTGTCAGTACGTTGAGGTGTTTAACCTCATGAGATAATAAATAATAATAATAAAACTTTATTTTGGAACTAGGGTACAACATAAAACAAAAACTAGCGTAACAATACTGACTGCAAAAGTATAAAACTGTGTTGCAGCCAGTAATGTTGATGCAAACCAATGCCAAGATGCTGCTGTCTCTTGGTGTTCTTAGTCACTTCATGTTTGTACAACATCGATGTAAATGGTAGGAAATACACACATACTTACATAAACATTGACATGGATGGGTCCTATCTAGGTTTCATCAGCATCAGCCTGTAGAAGTCCACTGCGGGAAATATGCTGCCCCTAGCCATTTCGAGGAAGAATAGTTCATCAGTTGATAGCTTTAGATTGAAAAAATAAAAACTTAATGGAAACTATGTATATGTAATAACTATATTTTTAAAAAGATTTAAACAATAACTTTATCTGGTAGACCCAGTAGCTTCCTCACAGCTATGTCGTAACTCTTCAAAGTTGATTCAGTCTCTCCATTATTGAAGAGATTGCTCACTGAGTTTTTATATTCCTCAGCATTCATGATCTCCTTTTCGTCAAACTGCTTGTACTCTTCATCAGTCAACACCTTTTGTTCATTCTTGCATTTTAAATACCAATTGATCAATGATTTCTTTGATCTATTGTTGCTCCAATCATAGTACTCCATATCATCTTCTGTTTTATCTTTCTCCCACTCTTCAATGTTCCATGACTCATGGTAGCAAGCTGTCAGCAAATAGTTGACATAATCTTGGTTCTGTAACCTCACAGGGCAGCGATCAGCAGTTATTGTTACTAAGTCTGTGGCAGCATCATAGCGATCACGAACCAATCGCAGAAACTTATCTCTTGCATGTTTATCTAGGTTTAATGAAGCAAGTTTGATTCTTAGAGTAACTATTCTAGCTAGTGGGTTTCTAATGGAAGGGCTCCCATGGCAGTAGTCTGAAGAGATTATTTCAACAGGGTAATGCTTTTCTATGGCTTCCTCAGAGTTTAAAAGCTTAGGCCATTCAGTGCAGAACTTTTTCAAAGCTTCACACTGACTTTGAATTACGGGGGGAGTTAAATGCAAGAAGTTTGGGATTTTCATAAGCTCAGCATTGGCTTTCTTACTTGGGGGAGCTTGACCTTTAGGTACATAGCCTTGACGGACTGGGAGAGGCACCGATGATGGGTGGAAGGTCTTTGGTCCGGGCCAAACATTACCCCAGTTCTGAAAATGAAAATTATAAGATTTGTAGTCTACTTTTTTGGGCAATCTATCTGCCAGCAGGCTTGTGTGAGAAGTATGAACATTCTGAAGTTCTTCAGATACAAGACTCAAAATCACAGATTTTTTATGAAGAAAAGAAACTGTTCATGTTGGGTCATTATTGGAAACAGTTAGCTTATAAATAAATAAATAAATAAATAATGCTGGACAATCCACACAGCACCATCTAGCCCCAAAGTAAGCTACTCAAAGCTTGTGTTATGGGTACTAGATGACTGATATATTTAATACATTATATACTTGCATAGATAGATATTTTTTATTATACATAAACACCCAGACCAACGAAACAAATTTCTGCAGATCGTACACAAATTTGTTCCGAGGCGGGAATCGAACCCGCAACCTCTAGCGTCGTAGGCGGACTGTCGCCCGCTGCGCCACTGAGGTCGTCAAGCTATGTTACAAAATAGCTTGTCAGGTATGTTACAAAATATCACCTACCTGATCGATAGACATTCTGTCGGCTCTGTCGGGCTGAATATCAGACCGCCGAATCACCCTTCGCTGTTGTCTTGTTCTGATCTTCTTTAGATCAAGAACTCTAAACTCTTCATCGTCGTCAGCTTGTTTGAGGGCAGTGTCGGTGGTTGTGGAGTTTAAACGCCATAGTTTCACGTTAGAAAACACAGTTAAGCCTCCTGGTCGGTAGTGTTTGATTAGTAAACTCATTTTCAACTTTCACTTCTAAATTCAAAATGCCTTCCTTTTATTATTTGCAGTTTTGTTGTTTTTGTACATTTTATATTTATTTTTAGGTTATGTAGGACCGTACAAAGAGTATACAATAACTTAGGTAGGTTATTGTATACTCTTTGAATAACTACGGGACCGTAGCGTTCACGGGAGCCAATAATGCACGACACGACATGATAATGCACGGGATGATAATGTACACCCCAATAATCCGTGTCCACTTTGTTATTCAGTTAGGTTGTTGGGTTTTTTTTTGTAGAAATGTACCAAATTGGCTTCCAATTATCGTGCTGTCCAATATCATGTCGTACAATAACCGCACTCGCGTTCACGGTGTCGGTAATCATTTGAGATTAACATCATCTGTCCCAAGCTTAGAGCATTTAGAACAAGGAATTTGAATACAAGTACATCTATATTCCTTGATCCGTCCCTACTAGTCTGTGGTATGGAACATATCTAATAGTGATGTGCCAACTCGGGATATTTGAGATGCATGTGTAATTTCGGTGGTATTTTAACCAACATTATTTTAGGTCTTAGCGCAATGTGCAAGCATTTGGAATGAATGTGTAGTGATATCGTGATTTAAACAAAAAAATTTCGAATCATTTATTTTGAAGAAAATGATGGCGGTTCGCCATCATTTTCTTCAAAACGAATGACGTGACTTGGCTATGGATGGAACAAAGACATTGTACTTTGGGATGGAATGACTTGACTAAAAAAAATTACATATAACCCACGTCACGCGTCACGTCACGTCACGCCAGCAAGCAATCCTCAGTCTGTCGTGCACAACGTCACCTCAACGCATTAATCACAGCCACACCAAATAACGCTCGAAAGGTCTTGTCTTAGCTACAGCGAGGAACCTAGTTCACTGTTACCGTGGTAATCTTACCTAGAGTAAGATTTTAATTTTTTGTTTTTCTTAATTGTAAGTAGAAGAGGTAGGTACCATGTTTAATTTTATATTCTTTTATTTTATATTTCTATTCTGTTGTTTTTAAATACTATTAAGCCGTCCTATGTTTTATTTTATGTGCAATATTACCCACTATTAATTGTTTCCTTATTACTAGATGTAACGCATTGGATTATTTGTATATGTAATGTTATATATCTATCGTAAATTAATAAAAATAAATCCCACCTCAGAAGGCCCCACCTTATTCATTCACTTGACTTGACACTGGCAGATAAGATTGTCAGGGATGGAAATTGACACTTGACTTGACACTTCTCAGCCTGACAGCCTGACAGGTGTTTGTGAGTTTCGTTCCGAAACGGACACTGGCAGAATTGTGACAATCAGTCGCAGTAGCCAAAAAAAAAGAAGAAGAAGAGTTTCGTTCCTTTGTTTTTTTGCATGTTTTTATATTTTAGTTTATTTTGATTTTTTCGTTTTCCTTTGTTCCTTTTGGTTTTACTTTTTGTTAGTAGTTTCATCCGTCCATAATGAAAAGTACTATAAAAAAAGTACATCATTGTAAAATTTGTAAAAAAACTTTCACATCTACTTACAAGTTGAACTCTCACCTGTTTTATCACAAGGCTGTCGCAGCGCGGTTCAAATGTACTTTCTGCCTAAAAGAGTACTACCGGAAAGATGAGTTCAAGAGGCATGTGGCTTCTCATGAGAATCAACAAAAAATGCATTCTTGTGACCACTGCGGTCGTGGGTTTGTAGACAAGCGAAACTTGATCAAGCATCTTTTCATACATGACGATCTACACGTGCCTTCCAAAAGGTACAACTGTATTGCGTGCGACGTCAGCTATTGCGAGGAAAGACTGCTTAAGTATCATATCAGGAAGCACCATATGAATCTAGATGCTAATACTCCCGTTTACACCAAAAAAAACCTGAATGACTCTTGGATTGAGCCTGCTATGGATTCAGAGAGCTGCGTGCAGATTACTAAAGTCTCCAACAATGTGTTGAGCATTAAGAAATGTAAACTAAAACCTCAAAAAGAAATTGTTAAAATAGAGCCTGACAATAATGTGTTGATTGACAAACCCAAAAAAGTTAAAGGTAAACGTAAAGGTATAAGAAGTCAGAAGGACATTGATGATAAAATTGCTCTTCGGCACTACTTAGCCTCAGTTTTTGCATTAAAAGACAATCTGTACTCAAAAGCAATCTGTGACTACTGTAACAAAGAGATGCTGAAAAAGAGTTTGATTGTGCACATTAGAGAACGACACTCAAAATTTAAGAGGTTCCACTGCTTTGAATGCAACAGAGGTTTTAATCGTCACTACCACTTGTCTGATCATAACTGTGGAAGAGTAAGAAAGATGAAGAAAAACTAGCGGTTTTTTTGTTATTGAAATATCTCACTTTGCTAGATGAAAGTAGCTTATTGCTAATGAGTATTTCTCAAACAAAATGTATGTAACGAAAAAGTATTTGTTACGAAATTTTACTAATATGTAACATAACTCTAGGAAAAGTTACGAAAAAGTACTTTTTCATAACTTTTCCTTTTTCGTTACGTACATTTTGTTTGAGAAATACTCTATTTTGTTTTATAAACATCAGTGCAGCTACTTTGACATGCCCATGCCTGTACTTAGCATGATTCTTAACATGCATCCTTAGTACATTAGCTAAAGAAAATGCAAATACAATATTTTATACAGAATTTATCTACTGATTTTGTATAAAAATTTGTTGCACAATCTATGTGCCTTGATAGTACATAAGTTTTTTAACTGTTAAATAGATTTAATGTATACTGAAAGTATTCTGTCATAGGTTAGGAAAGCATGTATAATCATTGTGAGAATGAAGTTTGTTTGAACAATGAAGTTAGGACTTAGAGATAAGTATTATAGTTATAGTATATGAGTATTTCTCAAACAAAATGTACGTAACAAAAAAGTACTTTTTCTTAACTTTTCTTCCTTAAGTTCCTAGAGTTATGTTACGAAAAAGTACTTTTTCGTAACATTTTCCTTTTTCGTTACATACATTTTGTTTGAGAAATACTCATCTACTAAAGTGGTGTTAAAGCACAGCACTTTAAGTGCCTATTGAACATACATACACATTACATTTAGGTAATTATATATATCTACGTAATTATTTACATGTTTACAAGACTTCTATAGTACTTTGTTTTACATCATCATGTTAAACATCTCAAGACTGAGAAACTAAGGTGCCTATAAACCTAGACCTAGCTTAAGGTCTAGGTTTATGTAGTTAAGTTTGTTAGACTTTTTGTCTATATTAATGTTAGTAAGCTAAAGCATGTTATACATATAAAGGCAGTTCTCTTAAAAAAATAAGTATGTTAAATTATGTTACACATGGGTACAGATCAAATCAAAAATGATGTTTATTACACATTTATTTTAAAGCAAGCAGTGTAGTCTGATACATATCCATGTAGGTATAGGTACTTATTTAAATATTGCTTAGGATTTGCCATGTCCCACCACTATTTACAAGTGTTATGTGATTGTTTAACTATTGACAGATTTTTATAGGTCATGTACCGAGGCTTACAAAATTCACTGTACCTAATTTATTAAATTAGTCTTCATCCATTTCGTCCTGTACAAGAGATAATTTTAAAGCTTTACAGGTAGGAACTTTTGATGTAACTGAATCCTTAATCATAAAATTGTTTAACCACTGATGGTTGTCAGTTGATTCCTTTCTTGTTTTACTAAGATATTTATGTTTTAACCTTTTGTTGTTATAAAATGATTGTTTATTTCTATGAAAGATGTCTTCCCGTTTATTTTTAGTGCCTAATAAATTTATTCTTAAAGAATTCTGAACTGTTGTTATAGTTTTTAAATAGGGGTTCATTTTCCCACAGTTGTTGATGCATGCATAGTTCTTATCTGGTTTCATGACTCTCGAGTAAATTACGTGTCTGGTAGAGTTTACTATCCTGAACGAAACGAAGTCTGAAGCTATCTGAAAATAAAATAAGTAGACTGTATGTGACAATTCAATATGTAGGTACTCTAGGTACCTTCCCTAATTTATGTGGAAGGGAGGTAGGTAGGTACAGTCGGCTTCACAGCTTGTTTCATTTCATGGGTGGCGGGGAGAGCAAAATAGAAACAACATCTCGCAAGATTCGCAGCGCCGCCGCTCCGCGCCGCGCCCCGCCGGCCGTTAATAAAACAGTTCAATTCAAGGTTCAAGTCCAAACTGGTCTGGTGCTATCCGTGCGAACTTGGTGAAAAGTCCATGTTCGACCGACCGACCGTCACTGACTGAGGTCAGTCAGTGCCGAGCCGACCAAGGAATTTTTCTTATGTGCCGGCCGACCGACCGTAAAATCATAAAACCTGTAATTATGTAGGTAGGTACCTCGTACAAAGTTAGAATCGTACAACTTTGGCGACCTCCGCAAATGACATTGGGGAAGCGTTCGGAATCCTTATCGTTGAATCTCTTTTCTATATTCCATTCGGTAACTATTGGGTTATCGCAAGCTCCTGTAAGATCGCTGAGATTTATTATTTTACTGCAGTTTTTTTTTACATTGTGGTATTGATTTATATGGACAGCACATATTTTGTATTTTTTTGATAGTGAGAATAGCTCGAACGGACACGGTGGTGTTTTTTCTTCGATTATCTGCGAAAATAGTAAAAAGTAGAAAAATTATTCAGTATCGGAACATTCGTAAGTAGTGACGTGCCACGTGGATACCTAACATCGAAACATTCGGTCGTCGGACTGTGCGTTGCGTTGCAGTATAACTTAATAGATACTTACCACTGACCTCAATAAGGTCACTACATAAACAACCATCATCATCATCATTTTCCTGCACTTACTCCACTTCATGTGGGGTCGGCATAATAGATTATTGCCCCACACTATTCTCTGTTTTTATTTAAATATAATGTAAATTAAACATAAAACTAGATTAATTCAATTTTAACTACTACCTACTTCAAATTCAATGCACAGCAAAGGCATATGGATATGGGGTCTGTTTAACACCCCTAATAAATAAAGTCTGTTTGAGTGGAGAGGCGAGGCGCGAGGGAGACTTACTCTGTCGTACTACATACACTACACACACTATAAGTACCTACATCAAATCATAATATTGTTACAGACAAATATGCGTTCTACTCGTTCTACGTACCCAGTAACCACCATGATCATTTATTTTTGTGAAATTCACGGAATTTTCATATCGATAGTTTATAACTCTATCTTCTAATTTGTAATGCAATAATCTCCACGTTCTCCAAATGGTATCCCTTTTATAGGAATATTTCAATCCATGCATGGCGATAAGATTACGGAACTCCTTTTCAAATTTATTCACTTTATTCCAATCAGGATAGTTATTCTTAACGATAAGAAAATGTGCAATTTCGTCAACGTACACTGTGTTATTCGGTAAATATTTGTCCAATAGTTTAATTCTTCTTGCAGTTTCATAGTTTTTCCTTCTATTTGTGATAAAATTTTGTCGTACGTCTTTTGAACGTAGAATAGACGGGCTGTCATAATCAGGAAAATTATTAAGATCTTCAAAGATTACTTCACCAGAAATCAGTGCGAAGCAATTTATTATTTGTAAAACCGTCTTCGAATACATTATTTGACTGAGAGAAAGGTAGGTACAGTAGCTACCTATTCAATTTCTAACCAAGAGTTGTTAACAATGCAATGGAAAGAATCGTGTTTGTAAACATGATTAGGTATCTTAAAACGACGTCTTAATGGTTTTCATTTCTTTGTTCTTTTTAATTAAGTTGATAGACAGTTTTGACCGTCTATCAACTTAATTATAGAATAGGTAGGTACCTATGTAGCTACCAAGACATAATGAAAGATAGATACCTAGATAGATAGATAGGTACTAATAAGTCTATTGATTAGGTACCTAGCACAACTAAATTATGGATAGGTCTAAGTACATTTTAACATAAGAGCTAAATCTTTTGACATTTACCTATTTTAAATTTAGGATAAACATTATAATATAACTTAGCAGTAGTTACAACTTAGTCTCTAAAATAATTATTACGGAAGAGCGGGATCTAACACAGGTATACATCTATTTAAAAGGAGATCTCAAACCCATAAAATGCCAACATAGATTAAGTTACTGAATAAAACAATTTGAAGTACATATCTAGTCTACATTTTTACTAAAAAACTAACAATGTGTAGTAATACAATGTCAAGTCTTATTGGGCAATCTCTTCCAGGCAACCTTGGGGTGCCCAGGACTGAACATAGAAAGAGAGAGGGAGGGGAGTCCGATGTGTGTTTAATAAATTTACATAATAATAATAATAATAAAGCCTTTATATTTCCATCTCTTAAAAAATAGGTATCACAAATTTAAAAATGTTAGTTAAGTGTTAGTGTTAGTTTTATATCCTAGTTGTTAGTGATAGTGTTAGTTTTCTTATTGTCTATGAGATGTGAACCCCTTTTTGGGTAAAGGCCTCCTCCATCCTTTTCCACAGCTCTCTGTCTGTTCCTGCGGACATCCAGTCCTTACCAGCAATTTGGATAATATCATCAGCCCACCGGCTATACGGTCTACCAACTTTCCTTTTGCCTGCTGGCCCTTTCCACTGAGTGGTACGTTTGGTCCATCTGTCGGTGTTGCGTGAGATGTGTCCAGCCCATTGCCATTTGAGTTTGAGGGCTTTAGTGAGTGCATCGGTAAGCTTCGTTTTTTGTCTGATTATGTCACTTCTAACTTTGTTTATTTTTCTAATTTTTAGTATGCTCCTTTCTATTGCTCGTTGAGTGGATCTTATCTTGTGTTTTGTTTTATTTGTGAATATCCATGTTTGGCACCCGTACAGTAGGCAGGGCAAAAGGCATGTGTCAATGACGACTTTTTTTAGATGAAGACTGTAGCTTCCTTTCATAATTTCTCTAAGTGACCAAAACTTCTTCCACGTTATATTCACTCTACGTTCAATTTCATCTTCATTACTTGTTTGGGTGAATGACACTTTCTTTCCCAAGTAGATGTAATTTTTGACGTATTCTATGTTATTTCCTGTGACTTGAATAGGTATTTCGTAGCTGTTGGTCATTACCTTTGTTTTGTTTGCATTCATTCGTAAACCGACTTTTGAGCTTTCAACGTCAAGTGCTCGAATCATTTCTTCAAGTTCTTCTGGTGTTTCTGCCAGCAGGACTATATCGTCTGCAAACTGAAAGTGGCTGAGGTAGCGGCCGTCCATTTTAACTCCTTTGTTACTCCAGTCTAGAACTCTAAATATATTTTCCAGCACGGCGATGAATAGTTTAGGTGATAAGGGGTCTCCTTGTCTGACTCCTCGTTCTATTGTAATCACGCTGCCCCTGGTTTCGAGTTTAACTTTGCTGGTACTGTTGGCGTAGATATATTTGATAATATTTATGTACTTGCTATCAACATTGAAAAGATATAATGCATTCCAGATTGCATCATGGTTTATACTGTCAAATGCTTTGGTGTAATCTATAAAGGAAATGTACAGGGGCCTGTTAAACTCTTTGTGCTTACTGATAACCTGTTCTAATGCCTGTATATGATCAGTTGTGCTGAATCCTGAACGGAAGCCTGCTTGTTCTATTGTTAGCGAATCGTCAATTTTTTGTGTTATTCGTTTGAGCAGAAGTGATGAAAACAGTTTGTATAAGCTTGCTAGTAAACTAATTGGTCGATAATTTCCTATATCTAGCGGGTTTCCTTTTTTGTAGAGAAGTATAATGTCTGAGGTACACCATTGCTCTGGCACAGATTCTTTGTTCAGTATCATATTGAATAGATTGGTTATGGGTTTGAGCAGAATAGGCGCCCCTTGTTTGATAGCTTCGTTGTTTATCCCATCAGGACCAGGGCTTTTTTCCGGTTTTAGATGTTTTATTTTCTTCAATACTTCTTGCTCGCTTATTGGATCAATTGTGTGAGGATCTTCTTCGTTATCCCTATCTATGTGTTGTTTTTCCTTTATTTCGCCTCCTGTACTCTTTTTATATAGATCTTGGTAGAAGTATGTTGCGTGGTCGATTATGTCTTTCCTTGTTTTTGTTTCTGTTTCTGACGATTGATTTTTGAGTTTCTGTATCCATGTTTTGTGTAGATTTAATTCCCTAAGTGCTCGCTTCGTACTTCTGAATTTTGTTAGGTTCTTTGTTATAACGTCTTGTCTGTGTCTATTATAGTCTTTCTTGATTGCTTTATTCGTTACTTTGAATAGGTTGCTTAGTTCAATTCTTGTGTTTTTATCTTTTTTGTTCGTTTTTATTAGTTCTGATCGTCTTTGTATTAATTTTTCCGTACTTTCGCTTATTATTTTGTTTGTTTGTTTCGTAGTTGTCTTTATTGTTGTTTTTAGGCTAGCTTTTATTCCCTCTTCTATCACGTTGTAATATTCCTGAACATTTAAGTGGTTACAGATCGGGGATTTATCAAGATTGGCTTCAAAGTATGATTTTAGGTGCTCAATGTATTTATTCTTTTCCTCTTCTGTTTCTGGAACTTTTAGCTTAGTATTAAAGTTTTTTCGGCTCTTTTTTGGTTGTTGTTTTATCAGGCATGTTGCTCGTACCATTCTATGGTCGGAGGGAAAATTGACGTTGTTGAGCACTTCAACGTTGCTTATCAGCTTTTGGTTGTTTGTCAATATGAAATCTATTTCGTTCGTAGTCTTAAGGTCGGGTGATTTCCACGTCCATTTTCTACTGGCTCTCTTGTTAAAGTAGGTATTCATTATTGATAGGTTGTATTCGAAGGCGAAATCTATCAACTTTTCACCTCTTTCATTTCTCTCTCCATATCCATAGGGGCCCATTACAGGATTTTCTTCGATTCTGGGTCGTCCTATTTTCGCGTTGAAGTCGCCTATTATGAAGACAGTGCCTTGTGTTAGTGAGTGTGCCTTTTTAACGTCGTCGTAGAATTTTTGAATATCATCTTCGCTTGAGCTTTCTGTGGGTGCGTACGTCTGAATTATGGATATGTTAAGTTCCGAAAATTTTAGATGTAATAGGGCTACTCTTTCTGAGATGCCGGTGAAGTTTGTAATTTTGTTTTTTAGTGCTTTGTTGATCAAGAAGCCTACTCCATGTCTTCTAGTCTGTCCAATGTAGCATAGTATATAGTCTTCATATTCTTCAATATTACACCCAATTCGACGTACTTCCGACAACCCTATTACGTCGCAGTTGATGTTCTTAAGGGCGTTTATCAATTCTAAATATTTTTCCGTTGTCGACAGGGATCTCACGTTGTACGTACATATTTTTAGAGATAATATATCATGTTTCATCTTGTTGTTGTTGATTGTACTGTTATTTATATTCGTTTTCTTGTTACTTTCTTTGTTATTGTTTATTTTGTTGTTGTTATCTTTGTTGTTTATTTTTTGGTTTTTGTATTTGTATTTGTTTTTATCAGGTGGAGGGTGGTGGTCTATTTTCCCACGAGGACCAGTCGGCTTGGGAAATTTTTGGTTTTTACTCATTTGTTGTGTTGTGCTTGTTGTTTTCCGGTGTCTGATGTCTATATCCTATGTGCTGTTCTCTGTTGTTGGGGTAAATGACGTGAGGGAGTTGCTTCTCCCTCTCATCATATCAAATGCGTTTATTCTGTTTGTTTTGGATGGTTTTGTTGCAACAAATTGTTTCCGTGGTTGCTGGAAAGCGGCCTCTGGTGATAGAAGCGACGAACCTCTTTTCCGTGTATCTTTATTAGCCGATCCTTCTTTGACTATTAGTTTGTTGTACTTTATGATAGCAAAGTTGCCTTTTTTTCTCTCCTCAACAAGCTTTTCTTGGAGCTCTTTCCTTTTGTCCAAAATCTCCTTGGGGTAGTCTTCAGTTGCATAAACATCTTTCAGTTTGTTTTTGTTTACCATTATTTCAGTTTTCCGCCATCCGTTAACAAAGGTCAACAGTATTGGTCTGTCTTTATTGCTCGTGCTTTTCTTGCCAATGCGGTAGATTGTGTTTATGTCTCTATTTTCAAGAGAGATATTTAAGTCTGTGTTTATTTTTGCCTTTGTTATTTCCATGAGGTCGGAAGTGGATTGTTCGTTTTCTTTTAATCCAAAAATAATAATATTGTTTTGTCTTTTGTATCTCTCGAGGATGCTTAGTTTTTCTTTTAATTTTTGATTTTCTGACTTCAATTCCTCGATTTCGCGAGTGAATGGGACAAGTTTTTCATCCATTTGAGATATAATTTCTTTAGTTTGGTTTTGCATTTCGAGTTTCATTTTATCAAAAAAGTCTTGAAGATTGTCCATGATTTTTGTTTGTGTACAGAAGCGTATAACGGAACGTAATCTTGTGCGATGATCGTAGGTTGTTGATATTCTCTGTGTATGACACTTCTCTAGTTATTGTGTTTGGATAAATTCGTTCACTCACTCTTTATTTTGTTTTGATGGTAGGTTTGGCTTATGTAGCGTAGCGAGCGTTATATACTCTTGGCTATGTATGGTTGACCGACACCTAACCTCTAGTTTCAATGATTTTCGGATGAGGAATTCCAGAGGTTTGCGCACGTAAATCACTGAGTTTTTTATGCGTGTATACACTTTGTGTCTTTGTGGAGGCGAATGGATTGTTCTTGCACTGGGTAAAGTAGTATTTACATGAATTCGCTAAGAATAGCGGGACCGCAACAACAGTATATTTTTACACTACTACTAAATTTACATACCTACTCATAATGATGACATAGGTGGCCTTATCAGTATCTCTTCCAGGCAACCTTGGGATTGATAGGACTAAACATACAACAAAAAGGAATAGGTACAGGAGTTGCCTGTTAGTTAATGCTCTAGCCTATACCTATTACATACAACAATCTTTGTTATGAAAGCATAAACAAACGCCTAGGTAAAAGCTACAATTTTGCCAATTGAGCCATCGATGAGGACGTAGAAACCATTATAGCTCCAACTCCTTTGTCTTGATGGGTTTCTTACACTAACCCACTGACTCAATAAATTCACTGGCCTCAATGTTTCTTGTACTGACCTGTGTGGGGTCGTAGTATCTACTTATCTAAATTCCTTGGGGCCAACCAAGGAATTTGAATACAAGTACTTGGGGCCAACAACCCAACCCTATGAGTAACTCCAAACATGACATTCATTCATTTACTTCTAGCTAATCGTAGGCGTCCATGATCGTAGGTTTCTTCGGTAGGTTCATTCGGTATTAACTTCAATCTTCATTCTTCTTCATTCACTCATTCACCATTCACTGTGAAACTATGAAAGACAGTGGCTGTCCTCACATTTTTTTTATGGAAAAAATACAATTATTTCAGTATTTTATCGCGGAAAGAGACGATAGAAGTGTTTGACATGAACTTTTAAGTTCGCAAATGTGCGTTAGTGTTGTATTAGTGAAATTATTTGTAGTTTTCTACATTGTTTTTGTTTTGTGACAGCTGATTTTGGGTAAGTGAACTTCTTGGAACATAGGTACTGTACCACGCACCACAAACTGGTATTCACACGAGATATCACAAAATTAGCCCCTGTCATCGCTCTCTTACTATAACCGTAACACATAACCTTCCTTTGCACATATTCCTAGAGACTCAGCCCTAAGTCGCCTGATTTGATGAGCAATGCAAATTTTATTATAAATGTTTCCGTTTTTTGAGTACTTATAATACACATATAATCTTAGTAAATAAAACAGTAAGTAATAAATGTGTATACCTACACAGAAAAAAATATTTATACCATGTAGTATTAGGGTAATGTAGCAGTAGGTTTTTGTCTCTTATTCTTTTTTAACTAGTTATTTCTTGGGCACCCACCTAAGTAGATGCGCACTAAACACTGACATACAACCAGGAAAGATAGTGTTGATCTTTTAAAGACAAACAAATGTTTTACAGTTGACCAAAAAGGAAAATAAGATGTATTTAATTTCTCTGCCCTGCCAAGGTGCTACCTTTTGTTTGGTGATCTTCTTGACTGATCAGATAAAGTTTACATTTACAACACTTCAAGTCTTGATTCATGCACAAGCATTGTTTCAAAATACAAGCCTCAATGCTTGCTCCTTCACACAATTTCATTGTTATCTCGTAACTCATAACCAACAAGAGATAAAACATAAGTAAGGCCTTCATTCTCTTTGTTTGTTGAAGCGAGACTTGTAACCAATTAACTAAATTAAGTCATATATTAGGCCTATATTTGTAAAAGTACCTTAATATTATAAATACTAAGTAAGTACTTCTTCTTCACTTATAGTCGAAAGTTTTAGAAGCATACCTACTTAAAACCAAGCAGTTTTTTTATAAATACCTACCTATGCACCATCTTTTTGCATACCCAGGAAGACTGATAGATAATGCTATTAGCAATTAGTCCTCCTAGTACTACCTACATTGTTGACAGCCTATGTAGCTCAGTTGGTGGTAGCTCTGCCTTCTGCGCCGTAGGTCGTGGGTTCGATTCCCACCGTGAACAAATGTTTGTGTGATGAACACAGATGTTTGTTCTCTGTCTGGGTGTTATATAATATTATAAGTATGTATTTACAAAAAAAAAAAAAGTTATAAGTAGTATATCAGCTATCTGGTTCCCATATCACAAGCATAAGCTTAGTTCGGGGCTAGATAGTGCTGTGTGGAAAGTCCACCAATATTTATATTTTATATATTTATTGTTTTGTGTGAATGTTTAAAAAAAAAATTGAAATAAGTACATCTTATCTATTGTTGATTGGAATGTTAATGAGGCTGCTAATGGTATTGACTCAGTGTAGTGATAGGACTCATCACTCAGTATGCATACCTATCTATCTCATACCTTACCATAATCATACCAAATATAAATTCAAAACTTTAATAACTGAGTGTGTATTGTTGGCTGAATGGATTCTGATAATACTTGATGCAGGTAATTAAGTAAGTATAATAAGTAATTTGTACAATATGAATAGATTTGAGTTGACATTGCATTGCGTTTCAACCCTACTATGGTATGAATTATCAGCTACACAAGTCCAAGGAAAATAGCCTTTATTATAAAAGCTAAGGGTACAAAAGCTTGCAGTATATTAATGTACATTTTTGTTGAAAAATCATCAGTTAGGGATTTCCTGGATTTCTTTGTAAAGTAACCCAATTTGTAGCTGGCCCCATGCCAATGTCAGATTCATGTTGTTTATTTGTACATTTCTTAAGGTAAATGTACCTATGTAGGACAGACACTCTTGAAGGATAATTTTGTTCACTTTTAAAGGACAGAGTAGGTAGGTACCCAAGGGCAAAGTTTTATGAACCCTATATTATTGAAGCCTATCATGTCCTACTAGTAGGTAACCCTTCCGTTTCCCATCATTCACTATCCATTGCTAAATTAAACATTGGAACAGTCTGAAATATTACTTTGATCCCTATGCACGTTAGCCCCTCAGCTGTCTTAGTACCTACTAATTAAGTAAGCACTAGTTTAAGATTCTTCAAGGATGTCTAAAGGGGGGTAGTCAGAGGTTCGTCCAAATATTACATTTGGCACTACTCACATTCAACAGATGTTGTTATCCTAGGTAGTTAATTTTTTTTAAATAAGTCAGTAGGTACCCCTTTATATACCTAACCTACCTAAAGGTTAAATCCTAGTGCTGTGACTATTACTTAAATAAAAAATATTTTGTAATTTGTAATAGTTAAGGAAAAACCTGTGTGTTATTGACCTTTAAATACCTGTGCCATAGATAAAATAAGGTAAAACTTACTAAACTCGAACAACTGGTTTAGTAAAAAAAACTATGTAGGCATTTATATCAAGGAGTAGGTCTTGGTTATGCCAGGAAGTATCGTTATTCGTTGGTTAGCTAGGTATTCCTTTCCTCTTGGTCACTAGTCACCATGATAATATGAATAAAGGTTTATGGATCATGAACGTCACCATGATATTAATAAACACATTTTATGGATCATGAATACAGTTCGTTCCATCAAAAATTTTCCTCAAACAACAAAGACTTGCTAAACGGGTCATGATTCATAAGTAACCATTCAAAAGTATACTGTATTACATAGGAATAAAGTTTTGTATGAAAAAATCGGCCAAAGGTGAAATGTCAAAATATTTAATTGAGTTAAAAGAAAACATCGTGAGGAAACCAGTTAGTATTCTAACAGCGGCGATGGGCTTGCAACCTGTCACGTATGGAATACTAACTACTGCAAAATGTGGGTATGTGCCAAATGTAACGTTTGGACGTACCTCTGACTACCCCCTTAGACATCCTCAAAGAATCTTGAATTAGTACCTACTTGGTACTGGGAGATCTGAAGGGATATCTACCGTGCCTGGGGATCAAAGTCGTGAAGCTGTTTCAGTTTCAGTAAAAATAACGGTATTCATTAAACGAAACTTTTTGCACTAGTTCCAAAATCCTAGTTTGTAACATTTTAAATGATTGCCAGTAGATAGGTATATTGATAGCAGAGCTATCCCTAGAGTTATTTAACTGAGTGGGATAACAACTTTTGGGGTAGGTAGGATACTCATTTGAACCCAAGACCTTGCTCTTGATACTGGATAAAATCTGTGATTTCCATAAATTTAGTAAGTAAGTAAACAATTTATAAAACTAATGATTACCTGCATGGAGGTTGATTGCGATTTTTTATTAAAAGTTCAGTGATTTTATATTACAACTAGTCGCGCCCCGTGGTTTCACGCGCGCAGATTGAAATCCCGGTATTCCCACGGGGCAAAAAGTAGCCTATGTGTTATTCCAGATTATAATCTATCTCTCTGCCAAGTTTCACCAAGATCCGTTCAGCCGTTCTGGAGTTATAGAGTAACAAATATCCATCCATCCATACTTACAAACTTTCGCGTTTATAATATTAGTAGGATATGTTCAAATGTGCCAGCGAGAGATGCAAAGCAGTCTTAGTCTTCGCCTTCTATAAGCAATGATTCCTAACACGCTAGCGAAGCCGTTGGCTGTAGCTAGTCATATATATATATATATAAGAGATTGAAGCATCTGTTTGTGTAGGTCGGTCCGTCCATCACTCATATTCGTAACGCCTCCATTAGCGTATTGTATTTCTCTCAATGAAAACGCCTGTCACCACGTCAGGCAACAATTGCTATGAAGTCGACGATTGGTGCTCAAGTCAATTGACCTCAAGACATCGGTCGCTCAGGCCATTAAAACTGTTGCTGGTATGGTAGTTAAGACCGGCAGAAAGCGAGTAGTCGAATGTCTTGTCTTTCCTTATCTCTCTCTAAATTTAATGCACAGTGCTCTCAAACGGTGAAAGAAAACATTTACAAAGTTCTAAAACATGGGGTGGACCCGCCTTGACCCTGCCTTGAGCCGCCGCCTTGAGTCTGGACCTCCCATCGCCGTTCTGGCGTGGTTGAGTTACAAACATCTATCCACAACTATCTATATTAATTCAATGCACAGTGTACAGTGCTCTCAAACGGTGAAAGAAAACATTTACAAAGTTTTAAAACATGGGGTGGACCCGCCTTGATCCTGCCTGGAGCCGCCGCCTTGAGTCTGGCTGGACCGCCCATCGCCGTTCTGGCGTGGTTGAGTAACAAACATCTATCCATCCATCGAAACACATTTATTTGGACTAGATTGTAACAAGTATCATATTAAAAGAACGTTAGGAACCAAGCCGTAAGTTTGTTGCCTTACCTTTAGGCGAGGATATCCCAGAACCTCCAACCTCCCGTGCCGCCTTAGGCGCGGGCCAGACAGAAGAGACGTAAGACGAGGACGCGTCGCGGACATTTGTCTCTTTCGCGTCCCTTTCATACAAGATGTTTAGACGCGTCGCGACGCAAAACATACAGAAGAGACGGGCGTTGCGCCCGCGCCCCCTCTCTTCTGTATTTCAAACCGATACTCGCAGCCACGCTGCTTAGCGCCGGAAAGTAATGGAGTGACGATTATTTTCTCTCGTTTTATTTTGTGACAAAGAATGCGACCTACTAGAAGGCTATGAGTAAAGCACGAAGGTGATGTCATCTGTTTTCCCCGGAGAGATTATCAAGTAAACATTTAGCAGTTCTTCGAATAGGTACCTACCTAGTTTACGTAAGTCTTCCATGCTCCCGTTTCGCCAATTGATAAACTGCTGTTTCCTCATATCACTAAACGCAAACCATATCTGGGTCTGGTCTTGTCTTAGTTTACTGGCTACATAAATTTGATATTTTACATAGTAACACTATTATTTCTGCAAACATGTACTAGGTACATTACTTAAGTAGATAATATAACGAGGTCATTAACCTTGACGGCTAATAGCCAGTACGCATACCTACACTAAGCGATTTATCATGGAACTATCGCAAATACCTACCTACCTAGTACCTAACAGTGGGCCGATTCTAGACCCGTGACTTTTTTGTCACATTAGACATATGTCACAAAAACTGTCAAATTTCAATAGACACGACAATTTGCAATCGATTTTGTATTCTAGCAATATCACATTAGACATTTGTCGAGCGTAGGCTGGTAGACATGTACTGTCGAGTGACATCACCACTAGACATTTGGCATGCCACGGTAGACATATATCACGGTAACTGTCAAATTTCAATAGACACTAAAATTTCAACAGATTTCGTATTTATCAATGTCACTGTAGATATTTGTCGAGCGTAGGCCGGTAGATACGTATCGAGTGGTCAGCAGCGGTCGACACTGACTACTCTACACTACATGTTCATGAGGGACTGACATATTAGTTTCATAGTTTGGGCTGCAGTCGGATATATTTTCCGCACTCTCACCACGTCGTCGTTATTATTCATTATTATTGTGTGTGTTTAATTAAGGTACCTAACCAACAACATATCAACAACTTTTGTTTGAATTGATATTTAGCAAGTTTTTTTCATTCTGACTGACTGATATGCAATCTACAAATTACAATACCTAACCTATCAAAGATTATACAAAAACTATTTGCATAAGCATCCCTAGGGTTTGCCAGATGTTTTTAATCGAGTGATATCGATCGTACGCAAGGTGTTTAGAAAACCCGATTTTCGAGAAAAAATTAAAAAAAAAGTCGTAAATAGGTACTTAATTTATGTAAGAAAATTTAGTAATAAAATAAGTTACGTCATAAACATTTTTTTATGTACATCAGATTGAGCGTTTCATTTGCTGGTTCATAAATAATTAATTAACCTTTTGAATCTTTTTTTTTTGCATATGAATTATAGCGAATACGGCGCTCAACAATATCACACGCCCCGCACCGCGCGCCTCCCCGATTTTTGATTTTCCGAAAATGAAAATTAAATAAAAAAATACTAGACCACGTATCTAAGTTCTGTAAACGATGTTAGCTTCCTAAATAATATTTCTATAAGTTTTTATCATTTTTGTAAGCCAAAATGTACAAACCACAACACAAAAACATAATGAATACGTAAAAAAATGAAAATTTTGATACCAGTAATGTCGAAAACAAGAAAACTACAACGAAATTCGCAAATCCAATGACGTAAATAGCTTTACCGTACCCTAATTATTACAAAATATTCCATAAAACATCCATTTACCTTGATAAAATGTCAAATTTAGAGCCCACCTTCATCAACACAACCAAAACAACACGCACAGATAAATTATTTTCTCTTTTTTTTTCTCTAAGAAACGACTGTTTGTCGTTCGAATACATAGCAAATATATCAATCTTATACTGTGTAAAACATTGTTCATACCAATAAAGACTCTAAATTTTATTTTATTTTTAACATTAAAAAACATGGTGAGAGTAGCATGAAGTTGTAGATTCTCGTAGTTTTACATTCTCTTTGTTGTAGATAAAAATGGAGACCACACTTCGAATACCTACTTGAAGCATAACCTATGTATTACTATCTCGCTCTATGTGGGCAGACCCTCTCTTTCTAAATAGATAGATAGCAATACTATAGTCACAGATAAGAGAATACTATACTAGTACTATAGTCCACACTAAAAAGAGAGGTCTGCCCACAGAGAGCGAGATAGACATACGTAGGTATTTGACTCAAGTTGTAGTTCCAAGTGTGGCCTCCATTTTTATCTACAACTTCATGGTGAGTAGTGTGTAGTTTGGTTTGTTAAAGTTCCATAAGGTTTGATTGCTTGATTTGACATAATGCAAGACTGATGGATGTAAATGACATTGACTGCTGAACTTTCTAAGACCACCGCTTGAAAGCCATCATAGAATAAAGAAGCACAGAATCGTACATTTACGTACGTATCCTGTGATTCGAGCGTATAATAGTAAAACGGGGAAAAAATTAAATGAATACAATTTACATCTGGCAACGCCTACTAATCACAGATTAGTAGGGATGCCAGATCTAAGTCAGTTTTTTTTTTATATATCTACCTACCTAACATTCCGTTTCGTAAAATGCGAATAAGTTTCTAGAACTGTAACTAGTATTTTATATGCACTCCACTGACATTGCTGTAATAATGGAAATTAATTCATTATGAACAACATCAAGAACGCAATATTAACCCAGTTTAAGTACTACACAATGTATTTAATTGAAGACAATGCAGAGTTAGTTAGTGTTACTGAACTATTCTATAGAGATCGAAACGGACCGTTTCTAGTGTGGGACAGTCTGTGGAAGCTTTATTAACTATCCTTTTTTCCAGCGTTGCCAGATGTAGGTACGATTTAAATCGTATTCGTACGATTTATTCCCGTTTACAACTGTACGATCGAATCACAGAAATCGTACGGACTTAGTAATTGTACGATTCTTTTACTATGTTGAATGATCATAATCTGTGCATATTTTTAACACCTAATGTATCTCTCTAATGTAACCTCTGTTCTGTTTTCTAAAAATGCTAAATAATTTTGTTACTCTATATTCCTTGAATAATGTAAACAAGTTTAAAAACTGTAATTAATATTTTATACGAAAACTACACTGATTAAAATAAATCTTTTATGAACAACAACAAGAACGCATAATAAATCCAAATTACTAGAAAAAAAAATTGAAGACATTGCATGTATGTACCATCGTACATACAATTATTGAGAAACGGAAGTTATCGGAACTTGTCTTGGCATTCTATAGTGCGAGATAGTCTGTGGAAGCTCTATGAATGAACCTTCTTTTTGACATGTCTACTAACGTAGCCACCTGAACCGGTCTGAGGTTAGCTGTTTGTGCCTAAATGGCCAATAGCGAATGGAAGATGCCCCAATCGGCTAACTTCAGACATACGGTGGCACAAAGTCTATCGGTAGCTAGAATACGTATTTTGGCGCGGTTAGATATATGTCGTATAAACATTTGATGATTTTCGTGACATTTCAAATGTCTATCTCTAACGTAAATGTCATAAGTCTGGAATTGGGCTCCAGATTTCTGTTCATATCTAGGTACCTACCCTATAGTCATGTTCGTGAAATGTCTAGTAATTTTATCAGGAACGATTGATTACAATAAAGATTTTATTAATAAATATCCTAATTAGCTGTTGAAAAACATAACCATCTCTATACCTATAGGTTTGGGTTTCGAATCGAACCCACAACTAGTATAGCAATAGCCGCATTGCTATACTACAACACTAGTATTAGTGCGCGTCACGTAAAAAGAACGGGGGAGGGGGTGTGATGGTGCGAGTATTTTGTATGCGCAAACACATCCCCTTCACTGTTTTCCAGCGTTCTTTTTGGTTGACGCGCACTGATATCACCCACCACACGCCATTAAAGATAAGCTTTGGCAACAGGAAACACTGTGATGTGTCTGTCTGTTTGCGAAATGGCGCCAAGGTCGATGTTCTGTGTCACGGATGAAGGAAAGGAGGGGATGGGGCATGTGGGCGTATTCCGTGAGAAGGCAATATGTGCGTTTCCCCACAAAGTCCTTCGCTCGGCAAAAATCAGGGATTAGTCGCGCGTCGTCCGTCGTCTGACAAATTTTTAAAATGCCGGAATGTGCGATCCTCTCGTGTAAAAATAGTAGCAAAAAAGTGAATTATAGGGAACATGGAATAATCTACCACATGTAAGTTGACAAATTTACTTGTTTTTATTAAGTATTTAGCCATAAAACAATCACAAGTCAAAACTTACTTGCTAAGGTCAGTCAAAAGTTAAATCGGTGCGAAAAGCATTTCTAACTAATTGTTTCAAATACATTGCTGCGTGTATCTTGAAACGAGTCACGACCCAATTAACAAATGACGCAATGGAATGAGTAGTTAGCGATGCTCTCGACACCACGTTCTTTGCGTGGTACTGTCGCTGCTATTTGCTGCGAGATAGTGATGTGCTCGTTCATTTCAACAAATAAAAAAAATTACCGATGATCGAATGATGATTGGTTGAAAATAGTAAAATGAAGTAAAATATAACATAGTTTGAATAAATAAATGGTGTTTACTTAGATAGAGATATTTAAAGAGTAGTAGAAGAGCTCTTTGTGAAGGGCTCGTCCGGGGAAGTACCTACCACCACGCCTTTTTCTGCCAACAAGTAGCAACGCTGTGTTTCGGTTTGAAGAGTGTGGTCGCCGGTGTAATTACAGGCACATGAGGCTTAACATCTGTATGCCTCAAGTTGATGGACCCAGGGCAGTGCATCGTAGGGCACGTTCCTATTGTGAGTGACCTACGGGGCAATGTTTTGTTTATAGGTGATGGTTACCACTTAACATCAGGTGGGCCATCTGCTTGTTCCATCAGCTAGTAGTATAAAACAAAAGAGACAGCAGATTAGTTTTGATCGTGCTTTCAGAAACCAGCGGTTAAGCGCTGCCAGTATATTTTATACACCTCTGAAAAAATACACTTTATAGAACGAAAACGGGCCCCTCAAAATCTGGATCACTATTGATCAGATTTGGACGGGCCCGATTTTTTTTAGAATATAAGTACCTCCATTTTTGAAGTCAGTTAAAAATAAAAGTTATTATTATTATTAAATTAAGACATATGGATTTTTTTACAAGACAACCTGAGATTGAATGTGGAAAAGACTTCGATAATATCGATTCATCTTTTGTAAGATCGTATCAATCGATAATACTTTATCGATAATATTGAAATCCCTATGCCTACGTTTTTATGGTAGTGCGACGTACGAGTGGTTCGCATTGATTGGGTGATTGTAAGTGTGAGTTGGTCAAGTAGCCAATCGTAGTGCTGCGTTCAGTGTGTGTGTCACCCGAGTTTATTATAGTATGTACGCTTTATATGTAAGTGTAGGCAAGGGAGAGGGAAATCTGCCGACACCGTGTTTCATATGATTAGGATTTAAACCGCCAGTCTCTATAAGTCTATGTTCTGTGTCAATGATCTGATTATACACGTACCTGTACCTACTAGAGATGGGCGGGTGGGTAAAAATTGGAAGGGTAAAATATATATAAATATATATAATATATATAAATATATAGTCTATACACCGTTTTTTCTACTATGTTATAAAAGGTAAACAAACAAATTTCACTGTCAAAATCAAATTGTGGTGCGGTGGCCACCCATTGGTCAGCTTTCCCCAGTAATAGTAGTAATAGTACCTATAAAACATATCTTTCATTTATTATCTTTGTGTGAATCCAAAGTATCAGAATAAAAATAAGCTAGAATGATACTTTTTTATCAGATAATCAGAATATTAAGATTAGATAATTAAAATCAGAATAAAACTAACAAATAAAAACAGAAATGACCAAAAAAAGATGTGAATTTTTACCCGGTATTAATTCAAAATGGGTAGGTAAAAATGGATATAAACGGGTAAAAACCCAAAGTTCGGGTTTTTACCGGGTAAGCGCCCATCTCTGGTACCTACACAGTATCTCTTATTTGCATGCACTCATACGGGAACCGGGCTTGAACGAATTTAAAGAGGAAAAGATGATTCGCACGGGTGCACATAGCATGTATTATACATATAAACCTTCCTCTTGAATCACTATATCTCTTAAAAAAACCCCATCAAAATCCGTGGCGTAGTTTTAACGATTTAAGCACACAAAGGGACATGGGGACATAGGGACAGAGAAAGCGACTTTGTTTTATACTATGTAGTGACTAGCGACCCGCCCGCGCGCCCCTGCTTCGCACGGGTGCACATTGTTTTTCTACTATATCAAGTATGTATTATACATATAAACCTTCCTCTTGAATCACTCTATCTATTAAAAAAACCGCATCAAAATCTGTTGCGTAGCTTTAAAGATTTAAGCATACATAGGGATATAGGGACAGAGAAAGCGACTTTGTTTTATACTATGTAGTATAGTGATGAGGAGTGAGATCAAAATTAATCGATGGAGCGCCACGCGTCCGAATCCAATTTTGATGAATCTGGATAACTTTTGACGATTGCATCGTTCTTTCGTTGTTAAAATGCTTCATGTCAGGCTCGTCTTTCGATGATACTATCTATCTGCGACTACCATTCCAACACAGAAACTCACAGACCTATAAAAACCATGGATGGTTAGCAGTATGTTATGCTAGAGTTGTCCAAAATAAATGCATTTTCTTTCTTCTTTCTTTTCAGTTGCACATAACATTGTGTTTTTTAGTCGCTCGCTTAACTGTTTATCTGTATTCCGTGGTGCTCGTTGTGAATGTGGAGGGATATGAGGGTGTGAGTCACTCTTCAGGTCAAAGGCCTTTGTTTAGAGGCTCATTCATTGTTACCAGCAGGTCTCGGTGTAAAATAGGCCTCTCCATAACCTCTCATAGATGTTAGAGGTGAATGAAGGAAGGTGGTTGAGGCCTTTGTCCTGCAGTGGACTTCTTTAGGCTAACGAATTGAAGATGTAACGAGATGCTGACTTAGAATTCTCAAAAATTATGTTTATTAAGTACTTTGAGTTCAGTATAATTCTAAATGGTTTTCAATGCCAGTTTTTGAAAAGCCCGTTGGTTTTTAAGAAGCACAATGTCTTCTCGTTGTTACGACGCTGCGCCAGAAGCGATTTTGTGATCCCATGGTCATTTTAGTCCTAACTCTCAAGGACGCCCTCATTTTGAGGATTGCAAAAGTTCTTAGATACGAAACTAAGCGTCAGAGAGTTTTTTTGATCCAATGGTAATGTTTAGTCGGAGAGGCACGCCCTCATTTTGAGGATCGCAAGAAGTCGGCGGAGTGCTCATAATCACTTCCAGGAAACGTATCATCACCATTATCGATGGATGTGAATCATCGGGATGCCTATGGACTGTGGACCTAGTGGACTTCTTTAGAGTGAAGGTGGTAATGACAAACGCCTTATTGAATAAAATCCTTAGCCTTAGCCGAGTGAGTACTAGAAGCCTGCAAGTGCTTGGTCCGGCGAGCATAAATGGTCTATTTAAACTGAAAAAACTGAAACAGCTTCACGACTTTGATCCCCAGGCACGGTAGATATCCCTTCAGATCTCCCAGTACCAAGTGGGTACTAATTCAAGATTCTTTGAGGATGTCTAAGGGGGGTAGGCAGAGGTACGTGGTCTATTTATTTGATTTTATTTTGGCAAGCTACTTAATGACGCTCTCTGTGATGCTTGACGACCTCTGTGGCGCAGCGGGCGAGAGCCTGCCTGCGACGCAAGAGGTTGCGGGTTCGATTCCTTGCCTTGGAACAAATTTGTGTACGATCTGCAGAAATTTGTTCCGATGGTCTGGGTGTTCTCTATGTATAATAAAAAATATCTATCTATGTAAGTATATAATGTATTAAATATATCAGTTATCTAGTACCCATAACACAAGCTTTGAATAGCTTACTTTGGGGCTAGATAGTGCTGTGTGGATTGTCCAGCATTATTTATTTATTTAATAAAAAAAACTGCGCCTAAAACACACTTCTTCCTTTCGTCTCGTTGTTCAAGGCCATTTCGCTCTGTTGCCTATCGTGAATTAAGTCTCATTGTCTTAGCGAGATTAATTAAAGTCGTCGGCGTCGTGGCCACTTCCGTGACAAACTCCCTGCGGGTGTTTTGTTAGAATGATGTAATGCTAGTTATTAGTAGGTACTATATATTTGTTTCAGTTAATTTATTATTTCCAATGTTCTATCTGACTATTGCCAATTCTTACCAAAGGGTGCAAAAATTCAAAATTATTTGCAATGTGACAGTATTCTCGGCGAAAGAAACCGTTCTTAGGTATCTAAGAAACTGGGATGTTGTAACTTACCTAAGAAACCGGGTTGTCGTACCTATAATCTAAAAAGTTCTATAACATATTTGTATCAAGTGGTTGAAAGTCTGAGACGCACTTAAAATCCTTTCACCACACTTTTTCTCAAGAACTGTGGCACAGTTATGCACGGATAAATACTAAGGCCCTTATTCATAATGGTCTTTGCGCGCCAATAGCTATTCAGACCCATAAGTCTGTTGCTGTCTCTTTTCGTTGGCATGAAAGTGACAGTGACAAGAATACTCTATTGAGCCTCATAAAAAGGGATTATGAATATTATGAATAAGAGGGATAAGTTGTTTGCGTGCCCTGCTTACCATGTGATTTTGTTTACGTATTAATCTAATAATAATTTTGATAGTGTCACGTTAGCATGGACATGGGATTAAATATATGAATACTAGTAGCGCCCCGCGGTTTCACCCGCGTAGTTTTAAATCCCGGTTTCCCACGGGATAAAAAGTAGCCTATGTGTTATTCCAGACTATAATATCTCTCTGTGCCAATTTTCACCAAGATCCATTCAGCCGTTCTGGAGTTATAGAGTAACAAACATCCATCCATCCATCCATCCATCCATCCATCCATCCATCCATACTTACAAACTTTCGCATTTATAATATTAGTAGGACTAAGTTAGTTTGTGGTATATGTAACCTATTGTGACTGCCACGCCTTTCGGTTTAGTGATAAACGTCATTCGGCACGTTCATAGCGTCACCGCTAAGCACACCATGGTTTGAAGGTCAGGGTCATATTATTTGGCTGAAATTGATTAATCGCGCAAGTAGGCGTGCGATTTCCTTGTTGACAAACATTATGTATTTAGGTATCAGCTATAGCTAACTAGCTCTTAAATGGTGAAGGAAAACAACGCGAGGAAACCAGTTAGTATTCTTACAGCGGCGATGGGCTTGCAACCTGTCACGTATAGAATATCCAACTACTGCAAAATGTGGGTGCTTTTTAGCTTTTTAGCTTTTTATTGATTCTAACAGCATGATCATTTTGATTGCACTACGCAAGTCAGTATAACTTTAAACGCATAGGGGCATAGGCGGGCGTCAATTTGCAAATGTAAAACGATAAAAGAATACGGGCATACTTTCGATTCCTTGCCTACATTGCTGTATGATGATCATCGAATCGATCACATCTGGAATTCTGAAGGGCTAGACAGAAGTCACGACAATGCATCACAAACACTTCTGTCTGCCTGTCATCTTCGGCTGCCGTGGAAGCTTATAGGCGACATAAAATCTACGCCGATAAAGTTGATAGCATAGGCTATAGTCGCCAAAAAGTTGCTTTACTAGTTTACGTACCTACCTACTTGAATATTTTTTTGGTAGGAAGACTAGTTTGGTTCAAAACTATTTTTGTTGAACCGTTGTCATGACATCAAAACTGGATTGTTTGCGTTTGAATGCGGGGAAGAAGTTATGTGACGATATTTAGCCTCTTCACTTCTGAATATAAGGTCCTAATCCTAAACAATATTTAAACGTTTTTTTCTTTGTTACAGATCAAAGCCAGCCAAAAAACCAAGACTGAACTTAGTTATGTAGCGTATATTTTACAATATAACTTAGCTTACATTCCAAACTCGCGTGGAACGGAACGGCATGAGTTTTGACAAAACTATTTCTTGAAGGAGGCATGCGCCATTTTGAGTCCGCCATTTCGTGATAAAAACAAGATGGCGACGCCAATCAAGTCTGTGGTGGAGGAAGAGGGCGTGGATGAGGCCGCTGAGAAACTGCTGGAGGGGAACCAGATACTGGTAGTGCCGAAGGATGATGGTCTGCTGTCAGCCAAGTCTTCCAAAAAAGGTGAGTTATTAAATATACCTATTATTTTATTCTCCAGTGTTAAACAGGGTAAGTATATTATTGATTACGTGGGGCATATAGCTTTTGATATAGGATGACAGTATTCAATATAAGCAAATCTGTAGGAAACCAGATTGCTAATACACACATAGTTACCTACTTTAAAATTATTTTTATATTGTCAACGGACACCGCTGGTAAATATAAGTCCAAGATTACGATCAAGAACCGAATTATGAAGATACGCCACCCACCCGATGGACCGACGATATTGTGAAGATTGCGGGAATAGCGAGCGCTCAAAACGATCTACTTGGAAATGTATCAAGGGGCTACGACGTTCAGGAGCCTTATGCACTATGACCATTTGCAGCGCGAGCTCGGCTAAGACAAGGCAGGCGGTGTAATACGGTCAGGGCAAAGTATCTCCTATGTCATAAAGAATAAAGCCCAATATCAAGTTTTGACGTTTCACGGTTTGGGGCAAGGAATCTCCTTGGAATCTCCTATTTTCATAGGAATAAGGCTCCTGGAATTCAGGCTGGTCTTATTGGGATCAGGGGCCTTATTGTCTAACTTGAAGCACATTACCATGACGATATTCTGGGTTTGTAGTGTGAAAATTTCTATACTACATATCAAGTCAACCTGTGACATCACAATACTTACTACATATTCACTCATCTGTGCCGATTACGATTAACAGATTGTGCTGGGCAGGATGAAGATTATGACACCTTACCAACCATCAGCAGCGCTAACAATGTCTAGCCTCTTTTCTTTTTGTGGTCCCCACGGAATCGCAAAAGATTACGTAATTAATGAGGCGATCATACGATCCTTATCGAGCCGTAACATATTATTATTTGTATCATGCATGAGTGGATGATATAAACGTGTTATAACAGCTATCTGAGGGCGTAGTCGCAGTTTTGGTTGACATATTACACGCGTGTATGGTGTACACTACACGCAGTTTTTTTGTGAAAATAAGAAAAGCGCCCCTAGCGGACACGACGAACTTTTCTTATTTTCAAACAAAAACTGCGTGTAGTGTACACCATACACGCGTGTAATGTGTCAACCAAAACTGCGGCTACGCCCTCTGGTTCCCATATCACTAACTTTGCTTCGTATGCCGCTGTATGTTTAGTGCTGTGTGGAAGTAGTTTTTTTTATACAATTAGCTGATTGAACAAGCAGATGGCCCACCTGATGTTAAGTGGCAACCATCACCTATAACAAAGCCCTGCCTCGTAAGGCACGCACGACAGGAACGTGCCCTACGATGCACTGCCCTGCGTCCATCAACTTGAGGCAAGATGTAATGTTTGTAAACAAACTACATTACAAAAATCGAAAATTCTTCATTCAATGTCGAGTAAGGAATAATTGTGTGCATTAAATATTGTAGGCAAGATCGCAAATCGAAAAGAAATGCAAAACCTGTAAAATCAACGCCAAGAAAGTGATTTTTAGGTTAAGTACTACGGGTTTGTTTACAAATATTGCATCTTGAGTTTGGACAGAGTAGCATCCGTATCGTAGGTATTGAACGCACCTAAACTATCAAAAAGTAAAAACGGAGGGTAGTTTAAAAAATATGTGACATTGCTTGGAAAGTGTAGAGGTTATAAAACGCATTGAAGTGGTTTTTATTAGGTAGTGTTTGGAAATGAACCACAGAAAGGGATATAAAAAGTTGCGCAAACGTAAGTTATTACTATCTACGTTTTTATTAGTTAGTGCATTGAGTTATTGAGTTCGACTGTGTAAAATGTGTGCATAGCAGTAAATAAAGGTGGACTGTGTGAATGATGACATAGATAAAATAGGGTGTGAGTAGATAGTTAGATAGATAACACATTTATTTGCCCAACTGATACACACAAAAAAGAGAAATAACAAACAAAATAAAAATAAACTAACAAAAGTAAATTATAAAATAAACAAACTTTTTGAACACAAACTTAATAACTTATTCTATTGAAAACCAAATCTAATAACTTATTGTATTGAAAAACATATTGATTGATATACCTATCGGCCCGTGTGTGTTGCAGCTAGGCAAAGAGGCAATAGCTCAGCGTATACCTACCTAGAATTCCTCGAGAGCAAAACACTGATTTTCAGCCATTACCTTCTGAGGCAACAAGTTGAACGAGCTGCCATACAATTGAAGAATACTTTTAAAATATAATATTATAGTACTGAGTATTATGCTGTGGGTTACGTTAGGAACCAAGCGGTAAGATTTTTGTCTGTTCTTCTATGCCTGGTCGCGTGGAACTGGCGCCTAGATTCATCCATAGAAAGACTTGACTTGAAAGACGAAGCGTTTTTTTTGACACGTTTTTTAAATTCCTTAAATCTACACTAATAAAAGAGAAAACATTTGTATGTTGTAACGAATAAACTCAAAAAGTACGTCCGATTTCGAAAATCCTTTCACCATTAGAATGCTTCGTTATCCCTGAATGTCATCCTACTTCCTACTAATATTATAAATGCGAAAGTTTGTAAGTATGGATGAATGGATGGATGTTTGTTAGTCAATAACGCCAGAACGGTTGAACGGATCTGGATGAAATTAGACACAGAGATAGATTATAGTCTGTAATAGCACATAGGCTGCTTTTTATCCCGTGGGAATACCGAGATTGAAATATGCGTGGGTGAAACCGCGGGGCGCAACTAGTATATTATAAACGCGAAAGTTTGTAAGTATGGATGGATGTTTGTTACTCAATAACGCCAGAACGGTTGAACGGATCTGGATGAAATTAGACACAGAGATAGATTATAGTCTGTAATAGCCATAGGCTGCTTTTTATCCCGTGGGAATACCGGGATTAAAATCTGCGTGGGTGAAACTGCGGGGCGCAAATAGTTTAACATAATTGTAATATCACAGATGTGGAAAAATTTTGTATCAACAACAACGACATGGTAGGTATGAACCGGTATGAACTAATTGACAATCAAAACAGCTGTGAGTCGAAGTTCAACGGTAGTACTATTTATATTCTGTGGTTAAACAATCGCATTGTTGGCATACCCTGTTCAAGTTACGAAAACTGTTAATATGTTTATGACGGACGCACCCGTTACGTATCTCACGATAGGTCTGCGATAAGCTTTAGCTAATTCTCATGTATTTTGTTCACAGCTACCATTTTTTCCTTGTGTCTACGTACAACTAATGTCCGCCAACAATTAGCTCTAATCAGTGGTGTGGAGTCCTGGTGACCTGTATCACAGGGTTTCTATAAACCTACTTCAGGCACCAGTCTCACGCAGCTCGGGTTTCTAACTTGTTGTTCTTGAGAGTTTATTACCTACATTGTTATTAGTACCTAAGTTGAGAGGAAATAAATGAGTATTATTATTATTATAAAGCATAGGTAAATAGGCAATCTCTCAATCACTGGTGAACTTTTTGTGCTTAAAACATTATTCTCCTTCTGGGGGCGTGCCATAGTTTATCGTCTCTCTAAAGGAGCGTCTTTCCGAGGCGCACTTAATCTTAAAAACAAAAAAAAATTATCTTAAAAAAAAAAAAAAACTGCTTAAGGCGTTGACAACACCTAACATTTCTCTCGCTCGCACGATTCGACATTTTAAAAGATATAAAATCACAAATTCCAATTTTGAAAAATCGCAAACAACTATTTTGTGTGCAATCACATTACGAATCACAGTACGAAAACTAGAAAAGCAAACTTTTAAGTAGGAAAACATGTATCGATCAAAATGATTTTTTTACTAAACTGTGCGCAATGTGATTGCACACAAAATAGTTGTTTGCGATTTTTCGAAAACGGGTTTAGTGATTTTATATCTTTCAACAAGTCAAAACGTGCGAGCGAGAGTCACATTACACGCTCTTGTCTTCGTCTTAAGGCTCCGGTGACAGTGGCTCGCAATTTCGAAGTGCGATTGGCTATTATTTCATTTTATTTCATTTCGGGGAGAATGTTTGAAAAAATAACTCTAGAGAAACACGCATAAATACTGTTCGAACACAATTAATACAATAATATAAGGGAAACATGCCCGAATCAGAAATCATTTTGGTATTAGTATGTTTGGTCTTACGTTTACCTAATACCAAAATGATTTCTGACTCAAGCACATTTCCCTTATATTATTGTATTATTTGTGTTCGAACAGTATTTATGCGTGTTTCTTTAGAGTTATTATTTCAAACAACCTCCCCAAAATGAAATAAAATGAAATAATAGCCAATCGCACCTCGAAATTGCGAGCCGCTGTCACCGGACTCTTAACTTGTTTATTTATTTTTTATATAAAAGACATGCATACCATATTTAGCATCCGTCTTTTTATTAATTTCTGTCTATGAATAAGTAAGTATAACCTACATCGGTAGATCGTCCCAGTCAATAAATTTTAGTGTGCATTTTAACGTGTATACACGTACAATTACGTCAATTTACGTGCGTACATTGTGTTATTAGGTATTATCCTAGAAATGTGTTGTGCAATAGTACGTATATGCACTTTTCATTATCACAATATAATTAATTTATAACATCCTCGCACACAATCAGACTTATACCTAGTACAGTTTAATTCAACATAACATATTTGATTTCCATCCATGTCAAGGCAAAAGTGATCGGTCTTATTGCGATTGCATTAAGGTTCAATTTCCGTAGCAGCATGCTTGAGCTAAAATGGAGTATTTTATTTCGACCATGAATGATCATTTAAATAACAGAAATATGCAGAATATATTTTCAGTATCACGCTATTGAATAAGATGTGAAGTTTTTTGTATGTAACGGTTAGTATAGCGATATCATCCTATAAAGAAAGAGTGACTTCAGTATTTAGTTTTACCTAGTTAACCCTGGGAAAATTCCTTTCTTTTCTAATTTATTAGAAACAAAAATAACGATAACACAAAAACAATTTTTTTTCCTGCAGTTAAAATAAAAAAATAAAATAAAAACCTGCAGTTAGCCAATGCTTAATCCCAAAAGTATTAAGTATTTAATAAGTATTTATTTCTAAGATAAACATAGGTAAAGATTTGAAGAAGCCATTGACTCGGAAAAAGAGCAAGAAAAGAATATCTAGGTCCCGTGAAAAGTGTCCGTAATAGTATCGCGAAAACAAAACACGCGTGTCGTGTGTCAGTATCATGTCAGTGTCTAAAGAAGAATGGTCATACAAAATTGATCGAGGCCCGGAGCAAACGAAAAAACAAACTACACGAAAATCAGTTTTTTTTAGTGGCTGATGTTGTTAAATTGTCTTCTTTTTTATGATAATTTAACTGAATTAGCCTGAAAAATGACTGATTGTCATGTACATAAAATAACAAAAAACGCCGGGCCTGGATCACAAATCCCATTCTTCTTTCGTCCATGGATTCATATTTTTCTCAATACTTTCCATAGACGTATTAAGTGTTTGGATTTCCTTGCGTTATAATCCAAACTGAATGATAATCAGATGTGAAATAATGATGAAAAGGAATTATCACGATTAGAGAACATTTTCTACATTAACTGTTTTTTTAAATACGATTAGAGTTTAGTGAAAAGTGAAAATTGTCACGATAGTAGTACATTTGCATGAGAGTTCTGCATGTCTGGCATTGCGCCAGAGCCCTCCTAAGGTCTTGGACTGCCAAAGGCCTCAGTAATAACTGTCACTATTTAATTTATCATGCCTTGATAACTGTCACTATTTAAAGCCCACATCGTAATACGAAAGTGCAAAGTTATAAACGATAGCTGACCGGATTGAAATGACATTGACAAATTCTTCAGGTCATGAAGGTAATATTACTTCGTAGTTCACTCTAACGTAGACTACATTTTGTGCTATGTTCTAAATCTCTTTCCAAAGTTGCCTGTTCGGGATACCCCAAAGGAAACACATTTTTTTTTACACAACTAGCTGATGGAACAAGCAGATGCCCCACCTGATGTTAAGTGGTAACCATCGCCTATAAACAAAACATTGCCCCGTAGGTCACGCACAATAGGAACGTGCCCTACGATGCACTGCCCTGCGTCCATCAACTTGAGGCATACAGATGTTAAGCCTCATGTGCCTGTAATTACACCGGCGACCACACTCTTCAAACCGAAACACAGCGTTGCTGCTTGGCGACAGAAAAAGGCGTGGTGGTAGTACTTCCCCCGACGAGCCCTTCACAAAGAGCTCTACTACTCTTCGAAACACACACACATAAATTAAACGCTCTATTGCAATCCCCAGATACGTTAAACATCCCTCCAAATACTTTTGAAATCACCCCCCTAAGAATTTGTATCAAAAGTATTTGGGTCTAAACCCTTAAACGCCTTAGACATCTTCAAAGACCCTATCTTTGAAGATGTCTAAGATACTTAGTAAATTCTTTAGGATTATTCTCACATTTTACAGTAACAAGTTACCGCCACTACTAAGACACCTTATCATTGTTTATTTCACAGTTAGAGTATTAATTTTGCGCCCATAGAAGTGCACGTCTGAATTCGAACCTGCAACCTTAGTTTCAGAAACAGGAACCACATATGATGTTGGCTCTCCAAGCCATGAACAGGACCTAAACAATTTTCTTTGTTATTGTATTTACCTGGTGGATACGTCACAAGGCGAGTAGGTAATGCACCTAATTAAATAATATCTACTACACCATCTATTTTAACCGTTCCTTGACTTTCAAGATGTGGACTAAACAAACAAAAGTTTCCTATTGGTTTAAATTGACGTAAATAAATGACAACACACGGCCGCGAAATATGACAAGCATGTCTGGCTTACCATTGTGGAAGAGAATTTGTTGCTGGATATTATTATTATATTTCACAGGAAGTACATACCGTAGTTAAAATTAAAATAAGGGTCCATATTATAAATACCTCTAAAAACAACTAAAGCACATACTATAATTAATTCGTTTGCATGCGCCCTAAACCACCATTAATATTAAAGACTAACCCTCTTATTCACAATTCCTGGTATTTTATAGCGACTCTATAGAGTATTCTTGTCACTGTCACTTCCATGTCAACGAAAAGAGACAGCAGCAGACTTATCGGTCTGATTAGCTATTAGCTCGCTCAGCGACCATTATGAATAAGGGCAGAGTTTACACTGATAGTCTTATGCTCTGCCATGACGTATGTCTCTAAGACACTAAAAACTTTATCACTAGAGTTCAAAAATGTGTGCCAGTAAGTACTCTCAAACGGTGAGTGTTAAAAAAAGTGTTCAAAAAGAGCCACAAAAGAAACTAGTGGCACGGAAAGAAGCTAACTTCGATGACGTTAATGCATCTCTGTCGCAAGTACTTAACTGGTTTACTGTAAATAATCTTTTTCTCAATGCTGGGAAAACTAAATGCATAAAATTTACTTTGCCAAATGTGGTTCAGCGACCAACCAGTATCAAATTAAATGGAGAGTCACTTACCCCTGTCAATTCTACAATTTTTTTAGGACTTACTATTGATGCAAAATTGCAGTGGGGTCCTCACATAAAATCACTTGCTGGTAGACTAAGTTCGGCTGCATACGCAGTTCGCACTATAAGACGGCTTACAGATGAGGCTACAGCTAGGCTGGTATATTTTAGTTACTTCCACAGTGTAATGTCCTATGGTATCTTGCTATGGGGTAGAGCTGCTGATATACAAAGTATATTTGTACTTCAAAAACGGGCGATACGTGCCATTTATAAAATGAAACCACGTGACTCATTGAGGGAGCGTTTTAAGGAAATTAATATTCTCACAGTAACTTCACAGTATATTTTTGAAAATTTATTGTACACTCATAAACACATAGGTAGCTTTAAGAAAAAGAGTGACGCACATAACGTTAACACTAGAAATAAAAATAAATTATGCATTCCGAAATTTCGATTACAAAAGGTAAATGGCTCGTTCATGGGGAACGGTATACGCTTCTATAATAAACTCCCAGAAAGTGTCACTGGGCTTCCTATTAAAAAATTTAAAGTGTACATTAAGAATTATCTGATAAGGAAAGCTTACTATACTATAGATAGTTATATTAATGATAAAAGTGCGTGGCCTGATGTCCCGGTCGCTCTGCCCATCGACGGCTAACATATCTGCAATGTCTTTACTATTATGTTATTTAAAAAAAGATTTTTTTTTTTTTCTCCATTGTTGTTTGACTTACTACACTTCTTACTTATGTATTAGTATTATTGGTTTGAAGCGTGTGTTCTTTTATGAATCTGTTTACTTTTCCTTTTCTGTTAGATTACTTTGTATTATATAGCTTCAATAGTGTAGGTATTTTATTACATTGTAACGAGGATCATATAAAAGAGCGATAGATACCAAGCCGAGTTTGTTGCCTGTTCTTCTCGGTGTTGGTCGCGTGGAACTGGCACTAGAGTCACCTAGTTTTAAGACGGTTCAAGATGGTCCTTGTGATTTTACTGAATAAACATATTTTGACTTTGACTTTGACTTTGACTTTGAAGAAGTCGCATACGAACTTACTAATTATTTTCTTCCCAACTTGTTCGTCAGAACGCAGGTCATTGTGTGCCCCTTTCTCCAGTTCCATAACGATAATTGGCGCGGCGCCAACACTAAATATACGAGCACGGGTTAATGGGTCGAGGGATTCTGGCTTTGAGAGCCGAGACATGGCTGTTCAGATGGTTTAGGCATGGGCGTGAAAGATTCATGAAATAATGCAGCAGAAATATGAAGATCCTTTGATTGATGGCTAAGCGTTTGGAAAGTAAAGATGGAGCATGCTTAGCCATATTAACTTGTTCTTGTGTTTTTTCTTCTTACATTGTGTACTAACCGACACGGTAGAATTCTACTCATTGGGAAATCCGTATCGATATTGTTTTTCTTCTTACGTTGTGTACTAACCGACGACGGTAGAATTCTACTCATTGGGAAATTCATATCGATATGGGTACGATTAAAGCAGAAGCAGTGCTTTGTCCTAAAATAAGGGATGATGCCGATTAGGGGTGGCAAGGTGGCCTGTTAGTAAGGGAAATTCGTATCAGTATCAGATAGAAGATATTTTAGAGAATGTTGAAGAAAGCGCTGGACCGATTGCAATATTTGCAATCAGAACGCGCTGTGAACTTCCATGTTTCCAGGGGTTCTAACATTGAAAAATGCAGCGAAATAATAGAAAGGAATTTGTTTATTTCGTCACAAGTGTACCTATAATTAAGACACTTACGATCTCAGGAAATTTGGCGCTAATGAACAAAAGAAAACATGTTTTCTCTGAAATACCTATTCAAAAATATTTCTTGACGTTTTGCATACGTCCAAGCCCTTGACCGATATTCTCTGAGCGATAGGGGGAGATAGCGAGGTTTACCTGCTTATTGATGGATGTAAATGACTACTACTTAACAACTTAAAACTCCTGTTCACTGTTCTTCTTTCTATCAGCATTCTTTCACTATTCAAGCTCCTCAATTGCAATTTCCTCTTTGGAATTCTCTTCCTATGGAAGAACCGAGCTCTAACACCGTGGGTGGTGATAAGAGCATAGTGCGTTTGTACATGTTTTAGATTTTTAAATACCCACCTGTTATTTTTTCTTATATTGTTTGGATACGTAACTTTTCTTATATTTTTATTTCATTAGTATTTTTAAGATTTATTTTAGTTTTTTGTACGTACCTACATAATTTTATATTTTGATCTCAGTGTGTTGTTTTGTTTTTTATTTTATGTTGTTAATAAATGCTTAGCTTTAATTAGTTATAGTTACATAGAATAACGCATTAGAATTGTCTGTTAGATTAGGTTTTTTTTTAATAAAGAATTTGAATTTGAATCAGAAAAGCAAAGTCAGTCCCCGTATTCAAAAAGCTTTTGCACAGACACTTTTTCGATGCATAATTCTTTATTTTATATAATGTATAGGATATGTATATAAGTAGGATTTTCAAGTAGTATATGTATGTATATAATGTATAAATATATGTTTATATATCTATGTATGTACGATTATGTATATTATTATTAATATTTTTTATATGTATTCACACCATAGTTGTTTTACTTTGTTTTTTGTTTTTGGAATAAATCAATTGTAGAAGTCCCAGTGATGCCGCCATTTGACATCATTAGAGTCCTGTCCATCCAAAGGTTGTCTGGAAGAGATCGCTCATAGCTATAAGACCGCACATTGTACTTCGCTTTAGATAAAATTAATTATTGTAATGTTATGTTTTTCGTGTGGTGTACAATAAAGAGTTTTCTATCTATCTATCTATCTACTCAAGCTGTTGCCTTTAGCTGTAGTCTTCAAGCCATGACGGCTGACAGAATTTTATTCAGATATGATATACGCAATTATTACGAGTAAAATACAATCTACGTTCACTTGACAGACAGACAAAATGTTTCAATAATTTGTGGATTCATAATAACCCAAAAATGTCATCACCCTTACCCAAAAACTATCAACCTGCACTCGAAATTAAAAACTAGTATCTTTATTTGTTATTTTCTTTGTCCACAGTAAAACTACCCGAAGATGAAGGAGGCGCGGTCGGTGCGGGACGCTTCACCATCGGCCCGGCTCCGGAGAGAGACTGGGAAATGGTCCCGCCCGATGGAAAATGGGGCTGGTGCGTGCTCGTAGGTAAAATGAACGCTGTATCCTTGTAATAAGATATCCTTATAAAGACTTAAATATCATTACTGACTACACTTAGTGACTAAATCTACTCCCTTCTGTGGTATGATGTCATATCATGGGATTTGAAATGCATGGAGCCAAATTCATTTCATAACTTACTAGAACATGGATGTACCTACTTGGTTATTTCAAAGTAGATCAAAGAAAACATAAAAGTTGAGACCTGTCGTGTATGGGATACCGACTACTACAAAATTTGGG
This sequence comes from Plemyria rubiginata, assembly GCA_963576535.1. NCBI lineage: Eukaryota > Metazoa > Arthropoda > Insecta > Lepidoptera > Geometridae > Plemyria > Plemyria rubiginata. The sequence goes on along the minus strand of OY754922.1, from coordinate 9,924,953 downwards.
TATGCGCCTACTGTATACACATACTTCTGTATAGACATCATCCTCAAAAAACATGTGTCGGTACTTGGTACTGAGACATCTAAGGATACCTAACCTACCGTGCCTGTTTCTGTATCTCAAAATATCAATGCGATCCATTGTTTATTGGTTTTTTATAATACCTGCTAGCATTGCAAGTTTCCACACCACGTAACAGTTAAATAAAATAAATAAATAAATAATGCTGGACAATCCACACAGCATCATCTAGCCCCAAAGTAAGCTACTCAAAGCTTGTGTTATGGGTACTAGATGACTGATATATTTAATACATTATATACTTACATAGATAGATATTTTTTATTATATATAGAAAACACACACAGACCAACGGAACAAATTTCTGCATATCGTACACAAATTTGTTCCGAGGCGGGAATCGAACCCGCAACCTCTTGCGTCGCAGGCGGACTCTCGCCCGCTGCGCCACTGAGGTCGTCAAACACAGTTACCTCCATAGTATGCTTTTTCAGCATCACTAATGTATCCTGTTATAAGGCTTATTCCGAATTTATACAACTTTGCTATTAGAATGTTTGAATCAAACATTCGAATATTTATATAATTTATTATATCGTGACAAGGACCATACAAAAGAACGGTAGGAAACTATGAACCAAGCCATACGTTTGTTGCCTGCTCTTCTAGGTTTGGTCGCGTGGAACCTTCTCGCACTTAGATTCACGTACCTATAAGCCGTTTGAAAGTTATCCTTGTGATTTATAAATATAAATATAAATAAATATTGGTAGACTTTCCACACAACACTATCTTAGCCCCAAACTAAGCTTATGCTTGTAATATGGGTACCAGATAGCTGATATACTACTTATAATACTTTTTTTTTTTTTTTGTAAATACATACTTATAATATTATATAATATAACACCATTTATAGGAATAAATACCTTTTGAATAGACTATCTAGAAACGATTTCGTTATTTCCAGGTGCAACGCTAGTCAACATCCTCATCCCTGGCACTATAAAGTCGTTCGGAGTGCTTCTGGTCGAGTTCAACGATGTGTTCCACTCCAGTGCTGCGGCGTCGTCAGGGATTGTCGCGCTGTGCTACTTTCTGTACAGTAGTTTAGGTGAGTGGCACTTTATTTAGTAAAACAGTAAAACTTATAGGTACTGCGCCTGTTTTACGATCTCTGAAGCCATCATGGTCGCGAGCTCCTCTGTACTGTAGTGCTTCTACATAATGGCATATGTATTATGAATTTCGCCCTCATCATCACTATCGCTACATAGTAGTAGACGACCTCTGTGGCGCAGCGGGCGAGAGCCTGCCTGCGACGCAAGAGGTTGCGGGTTCGATTCCCGCCTTGGAACAAATTTGTGTACGATCTGCAGAAATTTGTTCCAATGGTCTGGGTGTTTTTTAATATGTATAATAAAAAATATCTATCTATGTAAGTATATAATGTATTAAATATATCAGTTATCTAGTACCCATAACACAAGCTTTGAATAGCTTACTTTGGGGCTAGATAGTGCTGTGTGGATTGTCCAGCATTATTTATTTATAGTATAAAACAAAGTCGCTTTCTCTGTCCCTATATCCCTATGTCTCCGGGACATGGAGACATATAGGGATGTATGTATGCTTAAATCTTTAAAACTACGCAACGGATTGTGATGCGGTTTTTTTAATATATAGTGATTCAAGAGGAAGGTTTATATGTATAATACATTCAGTCAAAAAAGTATCGGGAATGGACAATTTGTCTATGGTTCCCAATTCAATTTTTTGTTTATTTTTTTGCTGTTTGATTGGCACAACTTTTTTCCATTTTGGCGCGGATTTTGAGTTGAATCTGTTGTTTATGTTTATTATAGTGCTGTTTTTAGTTAGATCATATTTAGTGTGTACTGCGAATTTCACTATGGACAAAAATATCGAACAAAGAGTTTGTCTTAAATTTTGCATCGCCAACGGAATTTCGTGTTCGGAGTCACTGAAAATGTTACAGAAGGCTTACGGTGAATCGACTTTATCAAAAACACGTGCTTATGAGTGGTACAAAACGTTTAAAAGCGGTCGAGATGTGATAGAAGATTTGCCTCGCTCTGGTAGGCCATCAACATCTTCAACTGAAGTTAACGTCGCAAAAGTGAAGGAATTAGTGACTGAAAATCCTCATTCGAATTTGAGAGAGATAGCCGCTTAACTTTCTGTGTCTCACGAGTCGATCCGCACCATTTTAAATAATCACTTGGGTATGAAACATGTTGCTGCTCGGCTAGTCCCAAAAGACCTGAATTTTCTCCAAAAACTCAATCGCATAAGAGTCGCTGAAGACATGCTAGAACGAGTGAATTCCGACCCAACATTCATGAAACGCATTGTTACTGGTGACGAGACGTGGGTTTACGAGTTTGACATGCAAACTAGTCAACAGGCTTCGGAGTGGCGCCTCCCAACTGAACCGAAACCGAAAAAACCACGCCAAAGTCGATCAAAAGTTAAAGTCATGTTGACTGTTTTTTTGACTATCGAGGTGTTGTGCACTCGGAATTCTTGCCGGAAGGTGAAACGGTAAATAAAGAATATTGTTTGAGCGTTATTCGGCGTTTAAGAGAGCAAATTCGGCGAAAAAGGCCAGATTTGTGGAAAGACAAATCTTGGATTTTGCATCACGATAATGCGCCTTCGCACAAGGCCATAACTGTAAACGAATTTTTGACCAAAAACTCAACAAATACTATCGAGCAACCACCTTATTCACCAGATATGGCTCCAGCCGACTTCTTCCTTTTTCCTAAACTCAAATTACCACTTCGTGGCACACGTTTTCATTCGGTAGAAGACATAAAGGAGAATTCGCGACGAGAACTGACCTCAATTCCGGAAAAAGCGTTTAAAAAATGTTTTGATGATTGGACTATACGTTGGCGTAAGTGTATCGTTTCTGAAGGAGCATACTTTGAAGGCGATAAAATAAATTTAGATGAATAACTAACATTTTGTGTATTATTGATCTTTTCCCGGTACTTTCTTGACGGAGTAGTACATGCATGATATGTGCACCCGTGCGAAGCAGGGGCGCGCGGGCGGGTCGCTAGTTGATAGATCTTTATTGATTATCATAACAAAATGAAGATATAATTTTTTATCTTAGAAACAAAAAATTATAATAATACAATGGGACAGAAACATGACAGAAGACATGACAGAACATAAAAAGAGAGGGGGAGACTGTTAAGAGTTTTTTTAAGTACATACTCTATTTTTTGAGTAGTTAAAACCTACATAAACTTACAATAAATCATCATCATCATTAGCTTAAAGAAGTCCACTGCTGGACATAGGCCTCGTCTATACATTTCCAGCAAGAACGATTCCGATCGTTTTGTAAAGAAAGTTTTACCTAAAACCATCATTATTCATTCAAAGTAGAACTAGGTATTGACTTTGAACAAGTCGTTAAAGTAATGAACCTTGCAAGTGCATTCGCCGCACAAGAGTTTTCATATTGAGTTTTCAATTCAATATATTTTTTTCAGACTTTGTCCATTGGTGGTTTTAGTTCGGGCCAACGGATAACAGAATTTCTATAGTGATCGAAGGCACCATGTACAGTGACTTACACCTATGTACCAAATGTACTATTTGGACGTATAATTTTTGAAACTTTCATGGTTATGAACAAAATTTTTATTTATAACGGGATATTTACCATGATTTGTGAGTTTGATTCCCGCAAACAATCAAACTCACAAATCCCTATCCCTACTAATATTATAAATGCGAAAGTAACTCTGTCTGTCTGTTACGCTTTCCCGCTTAAACCTCTCAACCGATTTTGATGAAATTTGGCACAGACAATCTTTAGACCCTGGGAAAGGACATAGTACGCATACGAAGTCGCGGGTACCAGCTAGTCATAAATATACGTTTTAAATGAAAATTATATTTGGACGTACTTCCCATTCTGAATAGGTAACTCAAAAAATCTTGAGTTACTTGATAAAACGATAGATATCATCTGATTTCAGAAGGGATTATATCAAGAGGGGATTAGGGATATGTCGTGAAGCGATTTTGTTTTTCACTGACTTCAAAAAGGATTAGGTTCTCCATTTGACAGATTTTTACTGACTTCAAGGATTAGGTTCTCAATACGACAGTTAAAATAAATAAATAAATATTGGTGGACTTTCCACACAGCACCATCTAGCCCCAAACTAAGCTTATGCTTGTGATATGTGAACCAGATAGCTGATATACTACTTAGATACTTTTTTTTTGTAAATACATACTTATAATATTATATATCACCCAGCCAGAGAACAAACATCTATGTTCATCACACAAATGTTTGTTCACGGTGGGAATCGAACCCACGACCTACGGCGCAGAAGGCAGAGCTACTACCAACTGAGCTACGTAGGCTAGTTCTTTTATGTTTGTTACCTCCTAACTTTTTACTGGGAAGACCGATTTTGATGATTCTTTTTTTAATAAGCTAAGCGTAAGCATAAGCTCGGCGTTCGTTGCGTGGCCTGCGTTTTTGGCTTCCCGTGTAGTTCAAGCCGAAACACAGCAACGCTGCTTGGCGGCAGGTATAGGCATGGTAGTTCCCCGGACGAGCCACACACAAAGAGCTCTGCTACTCTTAACTTCTTAGCTTTCTAGCTATTGCTGTTTTAACCTCATGTTTTCTTATTTTCAGGGCCTCTCTCTTCAATACTGTCGGTGAAATGGTCGTTTAGAACAGTGACACTCATTGGGGGAAGTTTTGCAGCATTTGGCATGATTATGAGCAGCTGCGCCTTTTCAATATCATATCTGTATTTTAGGTGAGCATTATTTTCTACCTGAAGTAAAAAAGGATTACAAGTATTATAATAACAGCTATCTATGTAAGTATATAATGTATTAAATATATCAGTTATCTAGTACCCATAACACAAGCTTTGAGTAGCTTACTTTGGGGCTAGTTTATTATTTATTTATTTATTATTATCCCATCTAATAACAGGTTCCCATAGTACAATGGTGTCGATTCTGTTGTTGCATTATCCTAAACTAACTTAATCTGACAGCTCTACTATAGCCATCCTTGTCGCTCCGGTCTTTTAGAAAGGGACGGCAATATTTTTAGTGCTGTCAAATTAAGTTAAATTGGGAAAACTAAACAACAGAATTGACACCCATATATCTTTAACGTAGATAACTTTAGCTTAGTTTGGGGATGGTTAGTGCTGTGTGGAATGTCCACCAATATTTGTTATTTGACTTCTAGTTTCGGCGCGATGGTAGGCGCGGGCGCAGGTCTCGCTTTCCCGCCGACAGTGTACATAGTGACGTCATACTTCGTGCGCCTGCGCGGCCTCGCTAACGGGATATGCATGTCCGGCTCGGCATTCGGCAGCATCATCCTGCCTCCAGTGCTGAGATACCTGCTGGAGAACTATGGATACAAGTGAGTATAGTGCGCGTCAAACAAAAAGAACGCTAGAACTGGAAGAACAGTGGAGCAAACACATCCCGTGTTGCACATACAAAATACTCGCGCCATCACATCCCATCCCCCTCCTTTTGCGTGACGCGCACTATATCAATTACAGGGCTTGTCCGGGGAAACATAATACCACCCACGCCTTTTTCTGCAGACAAGCAACAACGCTGTGTATCGGTTTGAAGAGTGTGGTCGCCGGTGTAATTACAGGCACATGAGGCTTAACATCTGTATGCCTCAAGTTGATGGACGCAGGGCAGTGCATCGTAGCGCACGTTCCTATCGTGCGTGATTTACGAGGCAATGCTTTGTTATAGTTTGGTTACCGCTTAGCATCATGTGGGCCATATGCTTGTTCCATCAGCTGGGTTGTATAAAAAAAAATACATTTCAAAGTACCCCCTATTAAATGAAATATGTTATGCCAATAAATTTAATGTCAATAAAGCTTGACATGTATTAATTTGCAGAGGCGCAGTGTTGATACTGGGCGGGATAATGCTGAATGTGTGGGCGGCCGCGCTTCTGTTCCAACCAGTCGAGGAGCACATGGTGCGCAAGTACAAGGAGGTGGAGGACGAGGACGGCCCTCAGGTACGTCAAGAACTAGATGTACTTTCTACACCCTCCCCCCCTATTACACCTTAAGCCCCCACTGTGCCCCCACTTTGACGACCTCTGTGGCGCAGCGGGCGAGAGCCTGCCTGCGACGCAAGAGGTTGCGGGTTCGATTCCCGCCTTGGAACAAATTTGTGTACGATCTGCAGAAATTTGTTCCGATGGTCTGGGTGTTTTCTATGTATAATAAAAAATATCTATCTATGTAAGTATATAATGTATTAAATATATCAGTTATCTAGTACCCATAACACAAGCTTTGAATAGCTTACTTTGGGGCTAGATAGTGCTGTGTGGATTGTCCAGCATTATTTATTATTATTATTTATTACTGTCGAAATGAAGTTAAAAATCATACAAAAGAAACTATGGTTAAGGGGCAGTATACGGCGCACCGCTATATCGCTCGCACAACTGAACATATTTGAAGATATAAAATCACTGCATGTAGTTATGTATGTAAAATCTCCATCGGTCAAGATGTTGCCAATGGCATTACAAAGATACAGCGAATTTTTTTTTTATTTAAACACATTTTCATACATAAAAATTAGAAAAATATAAAATCCCATGTTTGAAGTGTGAAAGCTTGCTTGGATCAAATTTTTATTTTCAGTTACTATTTGTAATGACATTGACAACAACTTAACCGATTGCGATTTTACATAACCACACGCAGTGATTTTATATCTTCAAAAATCTTCAGTTGTGCGAGCGAGATAGGGGCGCGCCGTATGCTGCCCCTTAAGTAATTTTTGCCTCTACTCCGGCTTTTGACAAATTGTTTTATCGTTTTTCGGATTTCGTATACAAGCTGTTCCCTGTGACCATAGTTGTACAACACTACATCTATATAGACTCGTTACATCACACACTACATCTATCTTCAATTGATCTTCACCTGATCTTAAATGGTAACCGCCTCACACACACACACACACACACACACACACACACACACACACACACACAAAACATATTGCCTAGCAAGTTGCGCTTGATACGTGCCCTACGATGCACTGCACACACAAAGAGCTCTTCTGCTCTTAAAAATGTCAGCGTTTTAGGCCATTCGAAATGATGTAGCATTTCGAATGGGCTAAAACGCTGACATAATTATTGAAGATGGTCGAAAGCGTTTTCGGGCTCCAAAAAACTGCCTGGTATCATCCACTTAGATGCGAGATTATCAACGACACTCATATTATTGTATTAAAAGATACTAAATATTATATTGCACATAAATACATACTAGTACATTCAGAGCACCGGTGGTCTAGTGGGAGTGACCCCGCCTTCTGATCGTAAGGTCGCAGGTTCGAATCCGGTCGTGCACCAATGGATTTTTCTATCGAAAAATTTATGTGCGCAATGCCAGTGCTCTTAAACGGTGAAGGAAAACATCGTGAGGAAACCAGTTAGTATTCTAACAGCGGCGATGGGCTTGCAACCTGTCACGTATGGAATACTAACTACTGCAAAATGTGGGTATGTGCCAAATGTAATGTTTGGACGTACCTCTGACTACCCCCCTTAGACATCCTCAAAGAATCTTGAATTAGTACCTACTTGATACTGGGAGATCTGAAGAGATATCTACCGTGCCTGGGGATCAAAGTCGTGAAGCTGTTTCAGTTTTTTCAATACATTCATCACACTTCACACAAAAACACATTTATTGGGAAATGAAAAGCGTTGGTGTTTTTTAATATTAATTTTAATGTTTTTATGTTTAATTTTGATACTTTTGTTTTATGAAACCGCTTCTTCACAAAATACCTAAGCTAAATGAAAATAATTAATAACGCTACCGCTCGAAAACCATCGACGCGTTTTATTAGTTATATCTGAACAAGTGAATAAGTGTTTTTTTGAAAATGAAACCGGTTATTTTGCAAAGCCAAAAACACATCTGGGAGTAAGCCGTGCCATCGCAACATTACATAAAGTAAAGTAAGCGAATCCATTTATTATTTGTTCAAATAACGTTTTATAAGCCTTTATCTAATCTTATAAATAACGAAAAACGTTTTTGTAGCGTAAATAGTTTCATAAATAAAAAAAAAGTTAATTTATTAAAAAAAATAACTGGTTTTGAAAATAGCGGTTACGAAATAGCTTCGTTATATCTATCGTTATTTTTGAAAGGGCTTATATCGCGTTTATGGATGTTGTGTTGTCCGTATGTTGCTCGTTTTGTGTTTGTACATGTTGGTAGCTTGTGTAGTACTAACATTTCTTTCCCAAACAAAAAAGTTTCAGAATTGGAATTTATGAGTAAAACTACAAAATGAGACTGTAGTACCACATTTCACAACGGTTATTTACGTAAGTTTTAGTTCACCTTTTTAATAACCTATTAGTAGTTGGTTAAAAAAGGATTTGTTAGAAATAAAAACCATATGTAAGTGGTTTTGAGTTTCTACCTATTTTAACATTTTGCTTTTAACACAAAGCTTACCCATTAATATTAATTCATTAGAAAATATTATTATTCCCGCTAAACAATGGCAAAAGGTTACATAACTATTTTACAATGTAACATTAACAGGTTTCAAGTGGTAGATAAACCAGCATTCGGCTTTTATCAATAACGTACTAACACTTGGATTAATACAAAAATAATCACTTTCCTTAAAACACATCACAGCGGAAACAGTTTCATTTTCAAAAAACACAAATAACGTAACGTAAAAAACCGTTTTTGTAGTTATGCGCGTTAACGTTAGCTTAGTTATAAGATGTAACGAAAGTGATTATGCGTTGCTTAGATGTGGTTAAATATCGCAAGATCATACTACTATATTAGTTGCGTAGTTAGAATATGTAGATTCTATGAAATGCATCAAAAAGTGTTTTAGTTTGACTGGATTTCAAGACAATTTCGTTGGTCGATTTAGTTGAAAATTCGCATAAAATGTCAAGTTTTTATGACTGCAATAAACATTACATTTTAATGTATCCCCGTATGTATGGATCGTGACTTAAATGGGAATAAGTACAATGGAATGGTAAAGGTTTGGTATGGTAAAGGTGAAGTCTAATAAAACCTTGGTACAACGTAAATAGGAATAATGGTGAAAAGTTATCACTGAATATGTTAATAATTTCGATAAAGTTATTTAACAAATAACATATTATTAACATGGTATTTCCAAATTCTAATACACTATTTGATTCATTCGTTAGTTTATGTATTATATGTATTGGGTGAGCGTTCGGCGCAATCAACTGACATCCGTTAAGCCATGACGGAAGGTACATTCAGGGACTTAGAGTGAACTAACGCTTGCATATATCTGCATATAATGACACTACTATGGATAGATACTATAGATAGACGCGTTAGGTCAAGCTATGATGCAACTCTGAATGCCTAAAGGCTATTACTCGGTTAAACCAAATTGAATTACTTTGGTTGAATGGAGCAGAAATTAAAGGAATTCATTGAATTGAATAAATAAATAATAAAAAAGTGTAATATTGCCTTAAGGGTGCATTGCCACAGGCATAGAGTGAGACGATGCGTTGTAGAAACGACCAATCAGATTATTTTGAACGCCGCATTGCCGTAGCAGTGGAAACCCACCCTAAGCCTTTATTCAAAAACAATGCTCTAAGTCATAATAGACACAATTCAGAAACGCGCATTGAGTCTAATAGCCAGTTTGCACCAGGCTAGTAGCGAGGCAAGTAGCACCTCCCACCACGGTATGTAGGTGTTATCGGCCAACCAGTGAACACGGACGCGTGGTGAGAGGTGCTACTTGCCTCGCTACAAGCATGGTGCGAACAAGGTATAAGTGCTGTGAACCCCAGCTCCCGAGCCTAACTTGTTACTATCAAACCAATATTCTTTTCAGGATGACATCCTCATCGAGGAGGAAGAACCTGAAGAGACAAACAACGTCACCCTGGCTCAAATACCTCGTATATTAACCAACGAGAAAATCAACGTTGAAAAATCTGAGAAACTTCACAGCAATTCCATCACCCCCGTGGCCTCCCAAAAAGAGCTTCGCCAAAACATGTCTAAGAGAAAACTGTCGACGACGCGCCCTATTCCTAAAGTCACGTATAGTTCCACCTCGATAGGCTCTGAGGTCAGGAAACTAGGCTCTCAAGAGGCGTTCGGTAGGAGGCTGAGCTCAGCGGGACCAAAAAGAAACTATTCAACCTCAAGCTTCGCGTACGTCCCATCTACGCCTTTCCACGGTTCCACGTTGTCAGCTTTCGATCAGCCGAACCAGTTCGCTTCCCAATTCTCTTTGAAGTCTATCACGGAGAGCGTTTCAGAAGTCGCCTACTGCTGCTTCTGCTGCAAGAAGAAACCAAAGAAAGAAAGCAAACCAAACCAGTTCTTCGATCTCAGTTTACTCATCGATCCGACCTACTTAGTGATTCTCATTTCGAGTAGCACGGTCGCTATATCCGTGACAAATTTTATTATATTACTACCCTCGCATGCGCAGAATATCGGTTTCGATAAAGCTAGAGGCGCGTATTTGCTCAGTACGGTCTCCGCGTTGGACCTGGTTGGACGTATCGGCGGCTCAGCGCTCTGTGATCTCGACATAATTCCTAAGAGCTTTTACTTCGTAGGCGGGCTGGTATTCTCAGGCATAGCTTTGATTATAGTGCCTTTTTTTGAATCGTACTTGGCTATAAGCATAGTTTGCGCGTTTTTCGGGCTAGCTTCGGGCGTTAACAATAGTGTAACGACCCTGGTAATGGCAGAAGTCTTGGGCGTCGATAGGCTGATGTCGACATACGGTATAAGTTTATTCGTAAATGGAATTTTGCAGTTGATTGGCCCACCGATATGTGGGATATGGTTTGAGAGGCAGAAGAATTTCGTCTCTATGTTCATAACTTTTGGGTTTATTTTCCTTGGAGGCGCTTCGCTGTGGCTGTTTATGCCGATAATAAACAAGCATAAACGAGAAAAGGCCAAACTTGAGCTCGAAAAAACTAAAGTACACTGCTGTTAGGTTATATTTTTGACGCTATTTTACTTAAAATTTATTTTTTTGCAACTATTTATATGTTTTACAAGTTTATAACTAAGTAGTTTTAAGTTTAATCGTGTTACCAATAACGTTAATCGCAACGTTTTTTATTGTTTTGAAACTAGTTATTAATTATTATAACGGCTATTTTTTTAGTTTAAAACCAATGTTTAGCTCATGTTAGCTCAATTACCAAAAACATAGTTCAATGGAAACTTATCTTAATGTTGCGACTTGCCTCTGACTACCCACCTTTGAACTTTGCAAGGTATTTGAAGGTTCTGTTTTGTATGAATATTATATTCGGATAGGTTTTTTTTTGCCAAATCTAGCATACTACAAGAAAAACAAAAGAAACGATTAGAAAGCTATAAAAATTATAAACGCGTAGTACAAACTGTTTTGTTTGGCTATTGTAATTCTTAGTTAAAATAATAATAAATTAAAATTATGATTTTTTTTGTTAGTGTAAAATTACTACCGTGCCTTCGGGTTGCGAATAAGGGCTAATGCACACCGAAAAACGGTAAGATTTTTAATATACTTTTTATTTTATTTATCCCAAGTCTGAGTTTTTTGTTTGCGAGACTCGTGAGTTCGTCAGCGCGTCCGATAGAGGCGCTTATCGAGTCTCCGTACAAAAAGAGTCAGTCGTTACAAAAAATGAAATACGATTAACAAAGTTCAGACTTGGGCTACAATAGTTGTACAAAGACATCAATGTGACGCGACGCGATGAATAAATCGTCGGCTTATTGCTAGAAGTCACTAAGCGACAAAACTAAAAGTGTGGGAAAACGCAATTGAAGTTTTGATATATGCCAATTATGTTGAATAAATGACTTTAAGCAAGTGCCATATCCGCGAAACTAGAATAGCTAGAAATAAATGGATTTTTGACTATTAAAGAGCACCGGTGGTCTAGTGGGAGTGACCCCGCCTTCCGATCGTAAGGTCGCAGGTTCGAATCCGGTCGTGCACCAATGGATTTTTCTATCGAAAAATTTATGTGCGCAATGCCAGTGCTCTTAAACGGTGAAGGAAAACATCGTGAGGAAACCAGTTAGTATTCTAACAGCGGCGATGGGCTTGCAACCTGTCACGTATGGAATACTGACTACTGCAAAATGTGGGTATGTGCCAAATGTAATGTTTGGACGTACCTCTGACTACCCCCCTTAGACATCCTCAAAGAATCTTGAATTAGTACCTACTTGGTACTGGGAGATCTGAAGGGATATCTACCGTACCTGGGGATCAAAGTCGTGAAGCTGTTTCAGTTTTAGTTTCAGTTTAAAGAGCTCATTCAGGCGAGTGCGCCACCACCGGTCCAATAAAGGTATTTAGTGACTTTTTGTAGTTAGTGACTTCTAACAATAAGTCGACGAATAACAAACATAATTTGGTCTGTCTTTCCAACTATGCTATATTTCGAAGTACTTAATTGACTTTTGAAAATTAATATTAAATGAACGTAATTGACGCTTACTTAAAGAACTGGTCCACAGTGGCTCAAAATAGAAGCGACTGCAGAGCAGGAAGGGAGGCCTTTGTCCTGCAGTGGGACAGTACACAGGTCCTAACGGGTTTGCCAAACTGGGTGCGGTCTGCGGTCAAGTCAAATCGCATTATGTATGAACAACTGACGCTTTGCCGTCCAAATTTTAATATGACCGCATCCAGTGTATCAAACCTTTAATAATAATATTATTGAATGAACGTCGTGCATTGACATCGTGCATGAACATTTTCACATCACATTTTGTGATCTTATTACTATATATATTACTATATACTATAATGTGTGAGTTCTAATATACACGACTCGATTCATAAAAACGTAGTGTGGGGTCAGGGGTGTTATTCACTATGACCATTCCAACCGCGTTTGCTCTTAGATCACGTTGTGACGTCACACGGTTAGAGCAAAGTATCTCTTATGTTATAAATAATAAAGTCCAAGATCATGTTTGACTTTACACGGTTTGGGGCAAGGAATCTCCTATGTCATAGAGCAGGGGTTCCCAATTTTATTAACCATGGAACCCCAATTGATCATATTTTTTTGGAGGAACCCTAGCTGGAGGTTTTGATAAGTTTACCTTGTACTCCTTGTAAATTGAATATACGCAGGTTAGACTCGGGAGAAAGAACAAATTATAAATGAGAAATAATTATTATAAGTATTGCAAAACATCGACGCGATGCGACGCGACGATGCGGCGCGGTTATGAGTATTTTCAACGAAAGTTTTATTTAACTCGTTTAACTCTTTGGCAAAAGCAAACTTAGACGTAGACCTGTTTAACACAAGCACAAGCAAGCTTAGACGCTTGCTTTGCGACTACTTCTTTCAAGCATGAACTTTATTTTTCTAAATTATGTATAATCCGTCGTCTATTGTTACTGTTATACCTACTTTTTATATATCCGCGGAAACTTGTAATTGGCCGTCAGCATATGTGTAGCAACCTTGCATGCTGCATGTATTTATTATAAACAACCTAATGTATACCCGCCTAGCTGTAAGTTTTCCCAAAATTGTTAAAATAAAATAAAATAAATTTCGAACAGACCGCGGAACTCCTGTGACCCTTCCACGGAACCCCTGGGTTCCGCGGACCACCATTTAGGAAACCCTGTCGTAGAGAATAATGCCCCAGAAGTGATACATAACGTATTGTTTTTATTCCTTTCCTCATTCCTTTTAAATTGTTTTTATAATTATTTTCCAAAACGTCCTATGTTAGTATTAAATTTATATAATTAATCTAGAATTGGTTACGATATTGGCTATTCTCCTAATGTTTGGATGTGTCTTTATTGGACATCCTCAAGGACATTGAGTTGAGTGAGGAAAGTATGTGTACCGTGCCTTTTGCAGGAGGCAATTTTTTTATCATTATTGACTACGCCTTTTTTACATTCTCAAAGGCCCTGAGGGTAAAGAGATTGGAAGAAATATCTATATCTAAAAACATCTTAGTTAGTGTTTTTTAAACTTTCGCGATTAATTTGAAATATTTGACGGGTAAATAAACGCGATAGATACCCGTGAGATATTTTAAATTAATTTTTTATTTTACACATTGTTATTGCTAAGGTAGGTAGGTACCAGTATTTTACATAATGTATTACTTACAAATCTATTACTATTTTTTAAGGCGTTGACAACACCTAAAATACCTCTCGCTCGCACGATTCGACATTTTGAAAGACATAAAATCACTAAGCCCAATTTTGAAAAATCGCAAACAACCATTTTGTGTGAAATCACATTGCACACAGGTTGGTAAAGCTTTCATTCAAAACTTTGCTTAAGTACGAAAACTATAAGAGTGAACTTTTAAGTAGGAAAACATGTATCAATCAAAATTAAATTTTTACCGAACTGTGTGCAATATGACTGCACACAAAATGGTTGATTGCGATTATCCAAAATTGTGTTTAGCGTTTTTATATCTTTTAAAATGTCGAATCGTGCGAGCGAGAGGGAAATTAGGTGTTGGCAACGCAATTAGGTTTGACAAGGCTCATACGAAAGAACAGTAGGACCCAAGCCGTAAGTTTGTTGCTTGCTCCTCTAGGCTTAGTCGCGTGGAACTGGCACATAGATTCAATTTAATGACAAGTGAGGACAGTTTCGCTTCGCTGTCAGATGCTAACTGTAATGTACATAACGCCGGTTTCTGAAAGAGCGATCAAAGCTAATCCGCTGTCAGTGTCAAGTCACTTGCAGTTTCAGCTTTTACTTCGATCATCTAACGAAGCAACATAGCATTTTCATTTTAATTGTTTCTCTAGTGTTATTTTGAGTTGTGTTGTGTAATTTTGGTGGTATTTTAATCAACATTACTTGTGGTCTTAGCACAAAGTGTAAGCATTTGAAATGAAAGTGTATTATGTGATATCCTGATTTGACCGAAAATGTTTCAAATGTTTTGAAGAAACCGCCACCATTTTCTTCAAAACAATTGACTGACTCGACTTTGGACTGACGTGACTAGAAACATACAAAGAGTATAATCTGTGAATCACTTGACATTGGCAAGATTGTCTATGACAGGAGCCATAAAAAGAAGAAAGAAGAAGAAGTAATGAGATAGAGATAGCAAGTGACTTGACAGCTGATTAGATTTTTCAGAAACGGGCGGATTGTTTTTATATATTTTTTTTAAGGTGGCGCCTTTTTTGGATAGTTGTCACGATGTAACAGAAAAAAAGTGTTTCCTAGTTAGTAATTAAGAAAATGTTGATGCTATTTTTAAATAAAAATGTATTTTTCTTAAAATGAATGTTTTATTTATGATAGATGTGCATGAGTGGGTATTCCACACAGCACTATCAGGCCCCAAACAAACCAAGCTGTGGGGAACTAGAAAGCTGGTGTGATATTATACCTATTCATTATTTTGGAAATATAGGAACTTATAATACCTAGGTAATGGACTCAATGGAACACCCAGCCAGAGAACAAACATCTATGTTCAAATGTTTGTTACCGGTGGGAATCGAACCCACGGCTTACAGCGCTGAATGTTGCATTATGCTAAAAAACATATTGTTTGTTTCTTTCTGGATCGTAGGTACAAGTTCAAAGCTCTTTTATTGCCTTAACCCTCAAAACTGGAGAAAGAAAAAAGTTTATATTTTTATCTCTGTTCCAAAACTAAGTACCTATCTATCTTACAATATAAATTTACAAGTAGGTAGAGCTTAAGCATTCTAACAGCGCTTCTCTAAATCTGCCTCAGCTGGAACCATTCGCGGAGGAAGACATCGGCGACACTGAAGAAGCCATTCAGGAGGACACCGCTCACCCGCGGATGGTGTTCATCCCCGAAGATGTCCCCGGCGACAAGCAGAACGGATCTCCGCCCATATTCAAAAACAAATCCAACGCGCATCTGGAAGAACGAATATCGCCCACAAAAGACTTCGTTCGCTCCGCTAGTGCAGCCTCGAACATCGATAGGCCGAAAAAAATATCGACTCCCGTCAACTCAAAGAACGCGATACACAACATCGCTAGCAAAAGTCACCTGCCCAGCAACCCTAGCTTGCTTGAATCGGTACCAGAAGGTAAGAGTAGTAGAGTGAATAGTCAAGAAGCTTTTTTGAAGAAGCTACAGGTGCCGAAAACGCCGAAACGAAGTCCGTCGACGTCTAGCTTTCAGTATATGTCAACACCGTTCCACGGTTCTACGCTCTCGGCTTTCGAGAAACCGAGTGAATTCGCGTCTCAGTTCAGCTTGAAGTCAGTCACAGATAGCCTCGCACCTATCAGCTACTGCTGCGGCTGCAAGACACGCCCGAAGGATCCGAATGCGAAGAAAGAACCGAGCAAATACTTCGATATCAATTTACTAAAAGATCCTATATATTTGGTTATTTTAATATCGAATTGCACGTCTGCGATTTCGTATACGAATTTTATTATATTAGTGCCGTCTTACGCGAAAGAATGTGGCTTTGACAAATCTTTAGGCGCGTATCTATTGTCAATTATTTCGGCTTTCGATCTCGTGGGCCGTATCGGTGGCTCAGCGCTATCGGATGTGGTGACGACGCCGAAGCGTTATTTCTTCATTTTCGGGCTCCTGCTCTCCGGAATCAGTTTGTCGCTGGTACCGCTAGTGTCCAGCTATTCGGCCATCAGCACTTTTTGCTCGATTTTCGGCCTCGCTTCAGGTATCAACGTGGGTGTCACCGCACTAGTTATGACTGAAATGTTAGGTACGGAAAGGCTAATGTCTTCGTACGGAATCAGTTTGTTTGTAAACGGTATTTTGCAGTTGATTGGCCCCCCGATTTGCGGGTTCTGGTTCGAGTATACGAACTCTTATAAATCTCTTTTCATTACCCTCGGGTTTGTTCTAGTGGGGGGAGCGGCGTTGTGGGGTTTCGTTCCTGTCATTCATAGAAGAAGACGAATGGCGCAGGAAAATAAAGAAGGCGTTGAAAAGGCCTAATTTTTACTTTGATCAATAATAGATATACCTCCGTAAACGCTATACCTATAATACTTGTGTCAATAAGATGTGCACGCCGCCATTGGTCAATAATGAGTGCACAAACAAACATTGGAATTAATAATATGTGCACACGAATAATAGGTATGGTTGTGTCAGTAACATTGCACACTATTTCAAACGATCGATTGTCACGTAGGTACGCTTCAACAGTGACATCCACTGTCTCTTTCCTGCGTTCGTTATTATTTAGAATACTTAAGAGGGAAAGAGACAAATATATGGTTACGTACTTATGTCTAAAAAGGTTTAAATTATAAGAATTAAGTTTGTCATTTTTATACAATGCAATATTAAATTAACACTTTTTAATAATGCTAGTTTTAATTTTCAAACAAATACGAATTTAAGCTGATTTTACCAAGTTATTTCGATTCTAAAATTAATAGGTTAGTCTTACTTATACTAAAATTAATTGTAAAAAAATACGCTTAGAGTGCTACTAATTATTTTATTTAATCATTCTATATGAAAATTGTAGAGCGTGTTCCATATATTAACAAGTGTACTTACTTAGCAGTTTTTACTTATTCTGATAATCAATAAATAATTTAAATCTTTTTAATCAATTATGAAAGTGATAGAATTTTATCAAGTTCCTGTTTTAAACTGATAAAACTAAACTGAACAAATTTTATGATGTAGGTAGAGCTAAGCAAGTTATTCTTCTTCTGCACACTACCTAATACTTGAACACCAAATAACTTGTATGTAATATATTATTTTAATTATTCTAATGTACCAACGTAGATTTTATACAAATGTGGAGGGTTTTTATTCATAAATCGTATGGAAATACTTATGTTTGTTGTTTAATACAATAAAAAATAAAAGCATCGCGAAAATATCGTATTTTTATAGTTTTGATGATATGGATTGCGCGAATACACGAATGCAAAGTTTTTCTTTTGTATTATTTATTTATATAGTTGCGCTCCGCGGTTTCATAGGATAAAAAGTAACTTAAGTGCTATTCCAAACTATAATATATCTCCGTGCCAAATTTCATCTAGATCCGTTCAGCCGTTCTGGTGATATTGAGTTCATCAACATCCAAAGTGTATGTGGGGTAAATAAACGATTAAATAAAAATATTTGCATTGCGCTAATAAATATCGTGGGTCAGTTCAGTTAGTATTCTAGCAAATAGCAATGTGCTTGATGTTACAAGCACATTGCTATTTTTTTTGTCACGCCTCTGATACGTGTCTCTAACTATGTTCCTCAAACATCCTCAAGACTTCAATTTCAAAATTTCGAATTCAATTTATTAATAACAACTTACGATCTTTAGCACAAAAAGATGTAGGGGTACCTACCCTATCTTTTTTATGAGTTGAGATAGTCTGAGTGCGGCTGCTAGTTAAATTATTCCGCTTTCTAGTATTAATACATGTTATGTATGTGTCGTAACTAGATTAAGGTTTTTTTTTATCAGCATGATTTTGGTACGAATTATAGACCCATCATGTTTTAGGTACCTAATAGATACATTTTATTTAATAACTAGTGGTGGGCTTTGCTGGTATATCTTTAACTGTAAAAGGAAGATAATCTCCAAATAACGTGCTGATCAGTCGGCCCATTAACATTTTATTATTTAGAACATAATATGTATAATTAGTTATTAGTTGACTAAGCATTTAGAGTTTTCACATAACGCTTTCAAAAATATCTGAACACAATGTTAGCGTAGTGTTCAGTAACTTTTGTACTGAACAGAACGAGCTAGGTAGGTAGTTAATTTGTAATTTCTATCGTGTTTTTATTAATACCTACTTATGTACTTATTTAAACTAGTTCGCTGTCTTATTTACCTATATAGAAAGAAAGAAAGGAAGAAAGAAAGAAAGAAAGAAAACATATTTATTTGCAGCAACTTAAATACAACATAAAACATACAAAAAATAAATAAAATAAAAATAACCTAAGAGCTGCAAAAGGTACCCTGGCTCAGCATAAGTCAGTCTTCCGCCAGGGCCGAGCAGTAATGGCACGGACAATCTACACACATATAATATAATGAATATAAAATGAAAAATATGGAAGTTAGAGCTTTTTTTTGTTCTACTTTCCATTTGATTATTATTGTTACTTTCCTTGCTAATGTTGTAGGTTACCAACCTACCACAGACAGATAATTCGATATCTAGGACGGCCTAGCCGCGATTCCGAAAACTAAAATGGTGATTGGAATCAAGTTTGTTAATATTTTTTGCAATATTGACACCGATAAAAAACATTTAGGTACTACGCGTTTGATATTCTGTAGGTATTGTCTTTCAAGACTTTTACATGAAGCGTGCAATTTACGAGAGCAAAGTTTTCAGGTTATAGCTGTTTAGGTAGGTACTTTGTGCATAGGAACTTTATGTCGTATTTTGGGACCACTCGCAATCGCAATAATAATAATGCAATTAAAGTTACCATGCATGTATGTAGGATCACACGTTTTTTAAAAATAAATGACTAACCGTAACCTCCGGTTTTTTAAAGCTCGATCAAAGCTAATCGGCTGTCAAAGCACCTGTTATTTCAGCTTTAACTTCAAATTAGATAGAGATAGCAAGTGACTTGACAGCCGATTAGCTTTGATCGAGCTTTCAGAATTCGGCAGTAAGTACTACTAAATACCTACCTACCTACCAAAGCTTAACACTTCCTATTTACCTAATAATTTATTCAGATAATATTGCATTCGTATCTGATATACTTATGAATACAAAAATGTTTCCGAGAAAATTATAATAATTGTTAGATTCTTCTGAGCAATTCTGAGTTGCGCTTACTGTTGGCGTTGTGTGTCACACACACCCTTCAGGGGCGCCTAACGTGACACAACGCTCGGAAAACGGGCTAGCAAACAGTCAGCGCAACCACAGACATCTATATTTGAGTAACTGCTAACGTATTTCTTACGGCCGCGGCCCGTCACTGAAATAACGATCAGACATAATCAGATGTCAAATCATTTGATATTTCAGCTATTACTTCAAACGGAGATAGCAAGTGCCTTGACATCTGATTAGATTTGATCGAGCTTTCAGAAATCGGCCGCTAGTCAATAAATTATTCTAATTTGACACTTACGTAGTCGTGACTAGACTAGAGCTCATAATACATGACATTTCATTAAAATTTCATGTTAGACCTACATAAACTAGTGACGTAACCTACCTACCTACTCTTTATTTTAAATTCATTTATTTTAAAGTCCATACGATTTATAGTCTTAAAGACGATGTAGGAATATATTTTATACTACCTATTGTATAATAAATATTTTTTATCATGGTGAAAATTGTGTTTTTTTTATTAGCTATGACGTCATGTATGTACCTAAGGTAAGTTGCCCATTAGTAATAGGTAGTAGTCACCCTCATACTGTAAAATGTTGCTAAATTTAAATAATGCTTAAAATTACCGCTGTCTCTGTTTGCCATTACGCACGTTAGAGATGAATATTTACAGCGTAGTTTATCGTTCGACAGATTTTTTATAGTAGGTACCTACCATAGACATCGGAAAAAGACACAAGCGAAACTTTTATTTAGCTGTCATCAAAATACTTATTGAAAGGAGATACTACTGCAATTATTATTTTTAAACGTAGGTAAATAAAAACTGTATTTCATTGTAAGAAAATTACAATAGGTACCTAATCTAATTAGGTATTTTATTTATTTATAAAAATACAACACAAATAATTACAAAATGTAATGAAACAATTACTAGATAGGTATAAGAAATAGTAGCACCTGGGGAGAGAAGCACTTACCTTGCCGTAACACAGTTTTTAACTAGCACGGAAGGTAATGTTCCGTAACCAGAGTGTGCCAGATTGCCTGATAAGCTAAAATCCCTAGAATAAGACCTCTGTATGGCTCAACTCATATGTATCTCTTTTTTGTCTGAAATAAACATTATCTTATCTTAATTGAATCATCTGCAAACCGTTGCGAACGATCTAGCTAGAGACAAAGAGTATACAATAACTACAGCTAGAGAGCTCACTGATCGATGAACAAACAATAGGTAACAAACATAGGTAGGGAGGTACAGTGCGACACAAAAGAGTAGAATCGACCATACAAGGGGCTGCGATGATAGTGACAACTGGTTCCTGGATATCTAGAAAAATGCTAATTCTTTCCCACACTTAATAGAGTTTTTATAGTCATTTCTTATTTTTCTCCCGACAAAGCAATCTTTGATTTTCTCGTACCTAAGTGGAAACAGACAAATTTATCTCTCTTGCTTTAGAATTTCCGAAAGTATTTCAGCATTGACAATTTGTTTCATGTTGCCATTGATAAAAACTTCCATTTGTCTTCGACTCCCTGTAGGTGCTATTATTTTATAATAACGAATCTTTTCGATAGTTTTTCGATACTTAAGTGACTTGCTGTGGAGTGAATTTTTTGTACATTTGTTTCTTTATTTCTTCATTGTTTGAAAACTCGGTCAGTTCATTCAACCCACACTGATCTAAAACATGTATAATCCATGATGGATCTACTTCTCTCACAGTATTTAGCAAATATTCAATTAAACCCTCATATTTGATAGCGAGAACAAAGAAGTCTCTATCTATATAGGCCATAGTTGTTTTGATATTAACCTTATTTAAGTTTTCTTCTATACTTTGCAGCAGTAACTTAGCTGTATGAAGACATCCGTTTTCTAATAATCGAACTAGAGTCGTATTATCTGAAATGATGTATGATGAATCTATTTGAAATCGATTCCTTGAGCTGCGTTTTCGCATCATTGTTCCAAAGATAAATTTCATAACTTGAGTTTCCATAAGTCTTTTTCTAAATATTTCATCTTTCTGTACCTTGCGATCGAAAACAGTCATGATGCCTGCTGAAAGTTTAAGAAAGATGTTGATTGTAAAATCTATCAAAATGTGCAAGTGGAAGATGGTGCTGGTCTTAAGTAAGTCAGCTACACACTCTACAGCGAAGTATTCAGCAAAAACTAAATGTACAAAACGTGGAACGCCGTCTTGTATTCGGTCGATCAGTCCAGTCTTTTCCTCCCCTTTCCGTATTGCGGCTATCATTTTACGAACGTAATTCATTTTTCTTGGCTCTAATATATCTATAATAAGAGTTTCGTGAAAAGTTGCGTGCAATGCGAGCCACTTATGATCTTCAATGAACTTCTTTTTTTCATCATCATAAAATATTTTACTTGTGGCAGAATGGACTTTCTCTCCACATTTCTCCTCAAATCGTATTTTCATCAACTTGGTTTCAAGAAAACGCTCGTAAAATTCAAAAGTGTGAACATCCGGCTCCCAATTTCTTTTTTCCCAAGAAGAGCCTTTAATTTCACTAACAAACAAATCTGCGTAAATGTGCATGTGAAGTGGAGTGCCGGCTAATTTCAAGCCTTCTAAATAGCGGTGCCTAGCGTTGCATTTATCTAAAGTTTGCAGTTCATCGTTACTTATCCACCTGTTCAAAATTTCTTCTTTATTATTATCCACTGAAGTTAAGATTTTGTCTCTGAAATAGTCCACGGCGGCTTCATGCATTAGCCGCAATGGCACGACCGATGTTGTCGGTAATTTTAATTGCATATCTCCACTTTGGCGGTACTGATTCATATATTCAAAAAATGCTTCTACGTTCTCAAACTGTTCTTTGCTTAACATTTCAACCTTTAAATGATCTTCCCAATACTTGTGATAGAATTTTTTTTGTTCGTCTTTGCTTAGATGTTCGAGATAAAACGGCGTGGCAAATTCTTTTATTAGCGTGCTTTGAATAGTATTGTATGGTCGACTACTGATCCAAACACGATGTCGATTTTGTACTTTTGAAGGATTACTTTTTGAATTACTGCTTGTAGATGTTGCAGATGCACTTAGAATTTCACAATGTTTATGATAATCTACAAAACATTTCATAAACTCCACCACTACTTTTCCGTAATGGGGACAAATTTCATCAAACCCGTCGAAAATTAAGTATACGTATCCTTCGTTAAACGACGCAATGATTAGCTCTAAATGAAGTAATTTAGTTCCTTTGAGTTCATGGTGATCAAGAACTAAAACTCCATCGATAAATTCAAGATTGAATTTATCATCACTACCTATTTCAGCCATGCAGATGAGACTGATACTCTCTTTCAAGCTGATTACAGTTTTATATTTATACCAGTTATCGAAATATGCAATATAATCTAATAAATTCATCCTTATAATCCACATAGAGGGAAATTTATATTTGGTTTTAACAGATACATGTGTTAAAAGCTTAGATTTACCCATACCAGGGGCTGCGATGATAGTGACGACAGGTTCTTGGATATCTAGAAGAATGCTTAGTTCTTTCACAGACTCAGAGTGTTTATCGTCGTTTCTTAATTTTCTCTCAACAAAGTAATCTTTCATTTTGTCGTAAGTGGAATCAGACAAATTTCTACCAATTTCTATTCTCTCTTGTCTCATAATTTTAGAGAGTATTTCAGCATTGACAATTTTTTTCATGTTACCATTGATAAAAACTTCCAGTTTGTCTTCGACTCCCTGTACTATTATTTTATAATTTAAAAATTCATCGGCATTTTCAATATCAGACAAATTATTTGTATCATGAATTAATGGTACGGTATCAAAATCAAATAATGTTGATTTCGAGACTATAACAATGTTTTTCGTGAACACTTCAACAATGTTGTGTAACCTTATCAATTTATTATTTACATCTTGATGCATTACTATGACGAACGTGTCAATATTAAATGCTTTGCTTAATTCTTCTGTTATCGTATTAAATTCATTTTCTGTCATAGACGACACATGTTCAAAATCAACAATCATACAACTTTTATGTGACTGATCGAAGTACTGTGCGAGTTTCATACATGAGAGCAAAACATCGTTTGATTTTATAACCGTCATTGAATTATTTTGATCACTACTGATATCTTTAAATAGTTCCAAAGAGTCTGTGTTGAATTTGAAAGACAACCCATCAACTTGAATCTTAAACCGAAGGTTGAGTATACATAATTGTGGTAATTCTACAACTGTATCCAGTTTCACAAAGTTACAATTGTCATTTGTCAGATAGTATTGCTCATCTTGCAGTAACCACCATTTCTGCACCTTATTATGAAGTTGAAGGTATACCAATTCAGGCTGATACCCAAATATGGGACTGCGTGAACGCAAATATTCATTTCCTGCTACCTCTTTTTTTATATGCTCAGCCATGTCTTTGCATTGTTCGCTGTATATGTATAAAGAATCGAAAAACTGTGTAGCTGCCTGGATGTCGTTTTCAAAGCATTTTTTTATGTTTTGACTGTCTGTAGCTTTAAGTGTTTCAATGACCTCATACATTTTGCTTGTAATTGCAATCTTTATTAACTTTTTTGTTGTAGCAGAAGAGATTTTATCAATGTTTACTTTAGAACTCCTCAAGACTTCTTTAAATAAAACTCTTTTCAGCCTAATATGATATTTATCACTGCTCCCAAATTGTGAATCACTAATCTCTCCATACCAGTTTCCGTTCAGTTCATTTATTTTGATAACGTCAGGTATCAAAAAGTTATAATATTTATTAATAACGTTCAGCATCTCTTCCTGCACGTTTTTAGAATCTCCGTCATCAAACACAGCGTAAGCTGCTATTGTTTTTCCAATATACTCGATTTTGTCGTATATTATGTCATCAATCGTTGTTCCATGATCAATTTTAAATATTTTGTTCATATCACCATTACTGTTTATGATACTATTTAAGCTATTAGTAAATATTTTGTCACTCTTAGAAACGGGTATACAATTTTTCATATTACACGAGTTTAGAGTATGTATAATCAAATAAGGCTCTACATCATCAAAATTTCCTTTGAATAACGGATCAGTTGCATTTGCATGAAATCTATCTTTGATTAAAAGAAAATTTTGAAAACATTTTAATGAACTAAAGTCACTCTTTGCGTTGTTCCATTCCTTATCAGTGATGGCGTCTTTGTACTTAGTTCTGACAAACGCCACAATGGGCTTTTGATGGTTATCTGCCTTAAACCTATAACATATCTCGCTCATGGTTCCAATTTCGTCCACATTACATCCCAGAACGAAGTCAATTCTTTTATCAACCAGAGTTCTGTATAACATTAGGCTGAGAATATTCGTCTTGTACATAGATCTAGCCATCATGATTGACGTTCCTTGCCTTTTAGGGTATTTTAGTGAAATATTTACAACTTCACTACTTGTGTTTTCATCGTTACCACTTTGTGGTGTTAGTGACTTGTTTTTCTTGTCATCCATTATGTTCTCGAAATGTTTGTCAAAGGAGAAAAACTCGAAAGTAGGTAGGTAACTGAAACAAGAGATTAACCTACACTTATTTGGTTAATAGTACTTATGTATCTACCGACTTACCTGTAGGTACTTTTCTAACTATTGTAAGTGGGTTCCTAGGTAGGTACTTGAAAGACTAGAGGTTATACCTATCTGTGTAAGTAGAGAGTAGGTACCACTACATTAGGTACCTACCTATACTATTTGTATGCAAGGGACTTAATTATCATAATTTTAAAATGAACCATAGCACAGAATAATGCTCAATTCTAATTCCGACCCGATAAGAATGACTCAATAGTACCTACCTACCTACGTTGGTAATATAACCCCCGGTTTCTGAAAGCTCGATCAACACTTTATTTCAGCTTTTACTTCAAATTAGATACCTAGCAAGTGACTTGATAGCAGCTTTGTACGAGCTTTCAGAAACCGGAGGTAAACCTTTTACCTATTTAAATTCTGATTATCTTAGACTAGCGACCCGCGCGCGCGCCCCTGCTTCGCACGGGTGCACATTGTTTTTCAACTTGTATTATACATACAAACCATCCTCTTGAATTACTCTATCTATTAAAAAAACCGCATCAAAATCCGTTGCGTAGGTAGTTTTAAAGATTTAAGCATACATAGGGACATAGGGATATAGAGATATAGAGACAGAGAAAGCGACTTTCTTTTATACTATGTAGTGATAGTGATGATAGTGATTAGGTAACCTAGGATAATCAGAATTTAAATAAAACAGTTAGGTACAAGCTAGAATTTGTAGTAACAAATTCTAGCTTGTATTTACCTAAGTTTATAACTATAAATTACCTACTGTTTTTCCAAATGGAATAGATTTGGCCTTTGTTTGGTTACAATCTCACCTGATGGTAAGCGACGTTGAAGCCGTTTCTTCGTCAGTTATTCACTCTTGCCTATATTTGTGTGTACTGTAGTTACTTGGTTATTCCTCTAGCTGTTTCTCGTCCACGAAGAAGGTAAATACCTAAAAGTCAAACGATTTAACTTCGCACGTAGTACGATTCCCTTGCATCAATTTGCAGGCTACTTTATAAATTGAAGTAATCTGATAATAATCGGTGCACGGGTAAAGTTAAAGACATTATAAAACACACACTTGATTAAATTCATTGGAACCGAATAATTACATATTCTGAGTAATATAACCTAGGTCCACAGTTTTGTGTCATATTTAGTAGGTACACAGTTTTGTGTCTTAAATATAATTGACTTTGATTATACTTTGACATGACACCACAAAATATCGTATATCACCATTGAGTTAGATTTTAACTCAGTGTATATCACAAACAGTCACAAATATATCGAACGCTAAAAATAAATAGTACAAGTACCTACAATGTGTGAGTCACACGTTTCGCTCGCCTCGTCGAGAACGTGATTACACAGAGATAATATTTTATAAAGTTTGGGCCACAGAACATAATATCCGGTTGGGCTTTCTGTGGTTGTAAATTCCAGTTACCCAAGGAATTTGAATTTGCAGTTACCTACCCCAGAATTATTATTGTGTACAGGGTATTTCTCTGTTCCGTGGGTACTAGTGTTAGGTACCTACCTATCTACCTTCACGCTCTGATCATGACAGCACAAAGTACCTTTTTATATACAATGATGACAGGTTGCAAGCCCACCGTCGGCGCCGCTGTAAATAAAATAACCGTTCCATCCAATAGTTTAATAAACTTATATTATACAAACAGATGATTACATAAAACGCCGCGGGCAGATCTTCCCGCGACCACGGCTATTGCAACATAGCCGAAACGTCGGGAAAATAAAAAAAGGTAAATACGCGATAAATACCCGTGAAATATCCTAAATAAGTATAAGTTGTTATGATAGGTGGGTCAACACAACACTATATGGGCGTTTGTGCACTACAAGGAATTTTAATGTCTGGCAGTCCGATTTTTTACGGTAAAGAGGATAGAACGATGGTAAAGACGACGAGTAAGAGAAGGACGGTTTGTAAGATCGGACTGTCGGACAGTAAAATTCCTTGTAGTGAACAAACGCCCTCAGTGACTGGGGTACCCATGTCATGTCATGTCCCAAATGTTATAATTTATATGGACAAAACCACACAGCACTATCTAGCCCCAAAGTAAGCTATTCAAAGCTTGTGTTATGGGTACTAGTTTATTAGTAAGAGATTCGATGTAGAATGCCTTGAAATAAGTTTCCTGGTACATCTCAAATGGCGGTGGTAGCCGATGAGATTGATAGATTAGCGCTAACTAAGTAGCTTGACAGATGCTAACATTCATACAATTTTATCTTTCAGAATAAGTATTTTATCTTTCAGAAAGTGGTTCTAGCTTTGACCTCCAGGAAATGCATTCTTATCTGGATCTGATAACTAAAGTTAAGAGCACGGAATATTTCACGGTCAAGAGCATGTATAGCAAAACACAGTGTCCTATACGATGACATCTACGAGTATGAATCGATTGGGAAATATTTTTCAAGTCTGATTCTCATTGACATGCATCAATATGTGGGCGCAGTTAAAATGAAACCGCTAATTTTACAGTATCAACAAAACTTATATTTTTCTAACAGTCAGACAAAAACATGATCATATTATTTTGTTGTTGCATATTTTCATAATGTGCTTGGGTTATTTGATAGATAAATAAATCTAAATGATTTTATACCTCATTACATTTATATTACAGTGCCTTTCAGACAAAGCCCTGAACGGTTGACAGCGAAATAAACTACGCATAAGTGACAGCTGTCAAAAGCTTTATTCAATCCGTCTCAGAGGACTTGGAGTGAAAGACCCTTGGTATAGTATAGTGAAATCTTTATAACAAAGCAAAAATCTATAGTACATTGGGATTGTTGAGTTTTTAACAGACGTTAGATTAACGTTGAGTTAAAGACACGAATCTTAGATGGCGCTGCTAATCATCTCTCACTCACAAATTGTAGTGCGAGAGAGAGAGAAGTATAGTTCAGCAGTCTTAAAAATTATAGGGGCGTTACTTTCCATACATTTTCGTCGTTCATTCACAAATAAAATCCGTTTCTAGACCTTTTTGCCAAGTTTCAAATAATTCCCACTTTTTATTAAATTCGTTACTTTAATAAAGTGAGTGCTTTTAATGCAATTTTACCAGTTCTTCTTGGCTTGGTCGCCTGAATCTGGCTTTATTACCTAGAAATACGATCCTTGTGATTTTAATACCTATTAACTTACTTTCATTTTGACTATTGAAAGAATGCATTTTATCCTTAGTACCTACCTATAATTTAGTTATTATAGTCAGCTGAAAAGGTGGCCACATTTAAAAATTTTCAAAATAGTACACAATAAACAAACACAAATCATGAAATTTTACAAATATTTGCCTTACTGTTTGTTGTAACATTGACACCATTTTGAGAATAATGAAGTGTACACATTTTAGTGTAGCCGACTGTACTAATTCGAAGTTATGCTAGGATTATCATGGTGTGGCGTTCCAAACATAGCTCCGGCTTAAACCTCGTTACCGGTAGAACACACATAAAACTTTAAGACTTTTTCATTCTAATACAATCTGATATAACAGTAAAAATAAAACACTTGCTTTATTCATCGCAGCATAAAACCGTGTTTCTAGCTCTATTTAAAAAACGTTTGATACCTTCCCGAAGTCTGATTTAAGTCGCATCGTCTGGCCGCTTTTGTATGGCGACTCATGAGATCTCAGCACACCCGATAGTCACTTATTAAATCTGCATACAAAGACCTAACGATACACAAAACAAAACTCAGATTAGGGGCGCGGCATGCGAATTTGAATACAGCGTTTTAAAATGGACCTAGGCTGATCTGCATAACAAAACACAAGTTTAATTTGTATCGAAATCTACTAATAGTAATAAATTACTTTTGACTTGTACTTTATTATGCAACCACCATGAAGTCAAACCAAAATTAATAAACACTATCTACATTATTTCATTAATATATTTTTAAATGGGGTGAACTGATTCATATGCACGGTATTCCCATAAACTGTTAAAAACCACGCCAATAAACGAATCTATAATGGCGGCACTAATTAGGACCTATCGTGTGAGGGAAGCTAAATACGTCGACAATAGTGTATGAGTGAGATGCATATAAAGGCGCCGCCCTTATATATTCGTTTTTGATTTGACGTAAGTTATACCACTTAGAAACATGCTATCACGTTAATTTTTATCGATAGCACCCAAACTAATCCAGATGGTACCCCACTATACATGCTCATTTAAAAAATAACGCGATTGGGCCCCAGGTGACTACAAAATGATCGGCAAAATAATTATCATAAATTTCCGTTGAAAGCGCAATTAAAAAATCAAGTCTTTTATATATAAAACCATGATAATATTAGGATCCACGAAATGAAAAAACGTATCCAAGTTGGCGACATTGGAAATCTCACTCGTACACTACTTATCACAATAACATAGAGAGGTAATGAAAAGCTACATAAGCTTTTATAATATTCATTTCTCTTTCGTCTTTTTTTTTTAAAGAACGTTTTTTTTTTAAGCTTCTGATTCGCGCGTTCAAGAATCACATTTTTTTTATTTAATTACATTAGCCGATGAAGGAGGAACTTTCACATAGAAGGGCATCGGATACAAGTCAAAAATTACATTAGATACATACCCTCAATTTGCAGATTATTTCATACGTGACGGGCAGCAAATCCATTGCCGCATTTCAAACACGATTCCAAGTATCGTGTTCACAATTACCCATATACTATTACCTAGTAAAACTCATAATATAACTTAAATAAAATATTTCCAATAACCTAGTGTACATTATTGTACCTAAGCTACTTTACAATCAATAGCGTAAGCAGATAAAATGTGCGAAAAGGTCCACCAATATTTACATATTGCAACTTTGACCGATTATTACAATTAGATTAATATACCCTCACAAATTGATTTTTTGCATCACCTGAATCACACACCTAGTTTTATTCCGCTATCAAAAAATACCTTCCATCGGACACCTAGATATTAAATGATCTCGGATTAAAACTAGTTTGTAGACCTGTCAAAACCTCAACAACCCTTAAGGCGCTGACTACTGCTAAACTACCTCTCACTGGCACATTTTAACATTTTGGAAGATCACAAAATTTATTTATGCAAAATAGCAAATGCGATCAACCAAGTTGTATGCAATCACACTGCACACAGTTTAGAAAAAATATGATTAGATCCAATCTAGTCTTCTTAATAAACAGTTTGCTATACTTCTGTTACTGCAAACAAGTAGGAATAAAAATGTTTACCTTTTTTTGTGTCACCTGGATGATTGCATTTTTAATAAGTTCAGTGATATTATATCTTTCCATATGCTGAAATGTCCGAGCGAGGGCCACATTAGCAGCAGTCTTCGCCTCAAACCACATAATTATGTGACAAAATCATAGCCGAGATACTTCTTATTTTTTCTTCTAACCCGCGCGGCTTTTTTATCGTCATAGTCGTCACTCTCTTCATACACCAAGCTCCCGTCGATAGCCCAGTCGTCGCTCTCGGTTTCGTCCGTCAACGGCATATCTTTAGGCTCCTCTTTGATGAGTTGTGGCTTCTTACGTTTCTTCTTCTCCGGATCAGCTTTCCCTCGTTTCTTCGGGCGACGTTCGTCTAGCACTAGATGCTCGTATTCTTCCACGATATAGTTCTCCGGTTCGTAGCTAGTTGAGACCTCGACGCTGCTCGAAGGGTCCACGTCTGGTAGTATGTAGTAATTCTCGAAGTCACCTTGTAGTGTGATTTCGTTCATGTCTGCTGTAAAGTGACGTTTCTTCTTGCCTGTGCTGCAGTGCTTTATGTATGCGTATTTTGGCTTCGTGTCGTCTGGGAGGATGTTCACCATCCACTCATGGTTCTCCGTAGCGGGAATCTCTTTTACCTGAGATAGAAATAACTATATAAGCCAGAACCTTAAATTTAAATATTTTTAACTAGGATAGTATTGCTCTACTTAGAAATATTTTAGTTTGACAATAGTTTTTCTATCATTCCTCACTCAAAATGACAGCCCTCACAGCTCAGTTGGTAGTATCCCTGCCTTCTGCGCTGTATGCCGTGGGTTCGAACCCCATCGAGAACAAACATTTGTGTGTTTAATATACTAGTTGGTTCTCTGTATGGGTGTACACACAATATATTATAAGTATACTGTGGTACAGCTCATTGGACTTAACTACTGCCTGTTTTTCGCTTCACTCATTTGTTTGTCAAAGCTTGTCCTTTGCTCATTGTGGGGCTAGACAGTACTGGGTAGTCCACTAATATTGTTTATTTACTTTTTAACAGGGTTTCTAAAGGGTCATAGCACATACCTCGTCCATGCTGATCTCCTGTTCTTCAGCAATTTCATATATGAAGTTGTCTGCAATGTGACTCTCATCCAGCATGCTGAGGTCTTGCGAAGACTCGCCGGCTTGCGAGCCCTGAGGTATTATCTGAACATAAATGCTACCTTTTAGCAATCTTCTACTCATGTTAAAGTAGTAACTATCTTACTTAGAAGTAGTAACTATTTTCTTGTCATGAAAATAGTAAGTTCGTATGAGCTAGAGGCCAACTCGGACTTCATTCTGTCTGAATTTATAGAAATGATAAAGGCTATGGTACATTACTTTGTCTAAGTCTGAAAGTTCAGTTCATAAGCAGGATGTATATTAAGAAAAATTTATAGATACAAAAGTTGTCATTCCCGTGATTCATGTTTTTTTCATCTTTTTAGTATTTGATAGCTAGATATGTCACTGCCATCAAATCTAATGGAAAGTGAAGATGCAATCTAAGGTGGCGTACGTGTAGCTATCACCTTGTTCACTCTTGTGTGGAATATTCCTAAGACGACGGCGGTATAATCTCACCTCAATAATCTGCCTCGGGTCTGGCATCTTGGTGATCACCTGTTCCGACTGCGTAATGGAGGCCTCCACCTTCTCAGTCTCCACCTTCACCACCCACAGCTGTTTCCGCTGCATATTCTTCAAAGACCTGCAACACAAGGATTTTAAATCATCATCCAATGATGATTCAAGACTAAGAAAGAAGACTAAGATGACTCAATCAGTCAATAAAACTGTCCCTGTAGTAGTACAAAGAGTAGTAGAGCTCTTTGTGAAGGGCTCGTCCGGGGAAGTACTACCACCACGCCTTTTTCTGTCGTCAAGCAGCAACGCTGTGTTTCGGTTTGAAGAGTGTGGTCGCCGGTGTAATTACAGGCACATGAGGCTTAACATCTGTATGCCTCAAGTTGATGGACGCAGGGCAGTGCATCGTAGGGCACGTTCTTATTGTGCGTGACCTACGGGGCAATGTTTTGTTTATAGGCGATGGTTACCACTTAACATCAGGTGGGGCATCTGCTTGTTCCATCAGCTAGATGTATAAAAAAAAAAAAAAGTACAACTGCAATACAATGTGGCACTGCCATAGCCTGTCTTCTAGGCTTGGTCGTGTGGACGTGGCATCTTAATTCTCTTAGCTTTAAGACATTTCAAAGTGATCCTTGTCACTTGTGAAAAAAAAAACACCAACAAAAATGAATGAAGAATGTTATGGGAGCGAATGAAGCAAAATAAGTATGTAAGGATCGTCAAAGTGTAAACGTGGTCTCTGCCTAGTGCCGAACCCTATGGCAAACAGGCGAAAATGTATGTAAATGTTTTATGTAAAATGCACGTATGTAAATGGTATGTATGTATAATGTATGTATGTATGCACTTACAAATAGCCGAGCGTGTCGACAAGCTGTCTCACGTTGAGACGAGATATGGTCTCTGGCGGCTCCTGTTTCGGCGGTTCAGCGCTGTAGTTGTGCTCGGTCTTTATTATTTCAGCCACTGCAGACAAGAGTTATACAATTTAAAGTTACACTTAGAACATAAACTTAAGCTTGAATGAATATAGGCGTAAAAAGACCAGTGTCTTCGTGAAGAGCCTAGCCCGGCCGGAGAACTAGTACTATGCCTATTTCTGCCGTCAAGCAGTGCTGCTGTGTTTCCGTTTGAAGAGAGTGGATGCTGGTGAAATTACAGGCACATGTAGCTTAACATCTGTATGCCGCAAGTTGATGGACGCAGGCCGTAGGGGGTGGTTATAACTAGGTAGCTATGCTAATGATGATGCACTCATAATGGACCACCTTAGAGTCTAAATGCGGACACAGGAGTCCAACTCAAGCTAATGATGATGATAAGTTTATTTGGTGATAGATTGCGTCAAGTAAAAAGAACTTTGGAAGGAGGGGGAAAGGGTGGCCCTAGTGTTCTGTATGCGCAAACACATCCCCTCCACTGTTTACCAGCGTTTTTTTTAGATGGCGCGACCTCTACTTCCCTACCTACCTCTACTATATTTATTCAGTAAAAAGGGTTTACCTTGCATGGTATTATTATATTTTAGTTGGCTCAAAGACCTTCCTCAGAGTTTGTGAGTTTTTTAATAAGTGTTATTCAACTACAATATAAAGATTTGTGTCTGGAGGATCTAAGCGGAGAGCACATTCCACAACCTTATATAGGGGACCACCACTACCATCCTTAGGGCGCGCGGGAGGAAATTCCTCTTTACAAATTAACCTTTACAATAAGGTTCAAAATCCCTGTTTTTGATAATGGATGCAATTCCGTTTTTACCTTTAGGCGAGCCAACTATGAACTTTTCGTACAGAGATTGGAAGTTGCTAGCACCGCCTGCAACCAACAGAGACAATGAACATCTCATGGTCCCTATGTCCAAATGCAAGCTATCTCTGTCTTTAATTCTATCAAAGTAAGTTCAGTTTTGACCGTAAAAAGGTAAAGTTAGCCAACAAGCGAATGGGCCAGTCACCACTGGGATGCTTGAGCATTGCTGCCACCAATGCAAGGTCCTTCTCCGCTATTTTAAGGAGTTGAGTTGGCTGCGGTGAGGTTAGCAGGGGGATAATGGACAATACACCCCATTGCGGGACATCCATTCAAATCATATTCCCCTACCAGAAATTAGAAGCGTAAGGCTGTTACACACACTATTGTTAAAAATATATACATCTCACTCACACATGTGAGATTTATTAACGGCGCCATTTTAGATTAGTTTTTTTAAATGAATCAAACAATACTAGTTTAGTACTAAGAGAGCTGAAAAGATTACTACCGTGCCAGGGGATTAAAGTCGTGAAGTTTCGAAATTTGAAATTACCATGTTCAATGCCAGTGTATCATTTACGATACCAACTGGTGTTATTCCAAGGCCTTTGTGAAAATACCCATGCTGCGTGTATCTTCCATGATACCCTGGCCTGGGAAAAGACCTACTTGTGTGTATCATTTATAATACACCAACTGGTGTCGTAAATATCGATGTATAATGTTTCGATACACAGATTAATCAAACAGATCACATCTATATCAACTTTAAGTTAGATAAATACTAACTTTTCTTATCGTTCTCATTCTGTTTGAGCTTGGATTTCTTGTCCTGGATCGCAAGGAGATCAGGCAGCATCGGCGAGTCGATCCACAGTCCCTGCTGGTCCAGCTCGAAATGATATCTGTAGATATAATGACACTCTCGCATACATTTCACTCACAATGGGACTACTACAATCTAACTTTTTTTATTCTATTTAATGATGGAACATGCAGGTGGCTTCCTGTTGTGGAAGTTGGTATAAGTGGTAATGTTCATATTGGGAGTGGCTTGCAAGGCAATGTTTTACATAGGTCACCTATATAAGACATGGTGGTAACCATCACCTATAGGTGATGAACCTTATAAAACATAGCCTTGCAAGCCACTCCCAACATGACCATTTAACATAGGTATAATAAGACAGTAAAGTAGGTAAGAAATAATATAATGATGATAATATGGGTAGGTACCATTTAATTTTGATAATGAATGATTATGTAGTGGAAATGAATGATTTATGAAAAGGTAGTTATATTGAAAGGAATAATTAATATGATAAAATATGTAATTTAAAATAATTAATTTAATGTTGTTGCAAAATTATAGCAACAGATTAATTTTATGTTAAAAAAATTAACATACACTACACACAGAGGGAGAGAGAGTCTACCACTGCATCCTATCATTTGTGGATTCACCTCCTCGATGTAAGTTTCCATTTCTGTTGTCTGTTCTAGCCAAGTGTCCAGCCCAGCTCCACTCAAAGTATTTGATCCTTATTCCTGCATTAATTTATCTTTTGAATGCTTACCCGCACAGCTGAAGGCTGACATGTCTCCACAGCAGTTCACTCTCTTCATGCATAGCTCCATCTATCCACTCTTGTCGTTTGGCACCCTCCTCTGCAGTTGTGTTTGCACTAAAATAAGAAATTATTTATTATTGTTTACATGTTTTCCCTATAATGGATTTGTTTATGTTTTTAGCCCTTTCCCAAAAAACAAAAATTTGGTATTATTACAAAAATTAGGTCACTCGAACAGCATTTCTCAACACATATTTTAAAGGTATAATATATTACTTACCTATTTCTTTATTTTAAATTTTTTTTTACAATTCCAGGTCCAACCAGGGCGTGGTATGCACAAAAATGTTACTATTATCAACCCAATAGGATATCAAACAAGTTGTTTACAAGTAGTCTGAACCTTTCTGTGAGCAACCTACTTCGAGGTCACGGGGCGTACGCCATAGCCAATGAAGTACAGTTTACCAAGCCAAGCTAAATATCCTCTAAAACATAGGAAAAGGATAAAAACAAACTTACTTGTAAAAGGAAAAGCTGCAGGTCACATCATACTCCATATCGCAACCTTCCACCACACACTTCAGGTCAGCCATAGCGATGGTAGGGCTCTAACCAAAAATGGACAAATACAATCTCACATCCTAGTAAAAGATGGGATTTATACCCAAATCACATTTAGCGCGTAAACTAGCTTTCAAACAAACTAATTTTGATGGGTCCCTTGCAAAATTATCAATCAAATGTCGAAATTGACGTGCTGTCACGAAAAGTCGAAAAATTAACAAATGCGTCAAACGCGTGCCACCATGGAAATGGTGATGTAATTTTTGGGCGGCAAAATTTATGG
Organism: Plemyria rubiginata; assembly: GCA_963576535.1. Classification (NCBI taxonomy): domain Eukaryota; kingdom Metazoa; phylum Arthropoda; class Insecta; order Lepidoptera; family Geometridae; genus Plemyria; species Plemyria rubiginata. The sequence goes on along the minus strand of OY754922.1, from coordinate 9,888,333 downwards.
CAACATAGTTTATTGTTTCGATTTATAATCGATTAAATCAAAGGCATTTTGTCTATGATTTCCAAAATAGATTCATAAATTTTTATGATTTCTGATTGTTACAAACATAAATTGTGTAAAATAAATGTATTAAAATATTTTACGGAATGTGATGATAATATTACGTCGAAGTGAAATTTCGTTCAACAGTGAGAAGAAACCAATAATGTTACGTCACCTGTCGTTACTTAACAATTTTGGAAAGAAATGATACTTAAGAACAAGATTAGAGAATGAATATACGAACTTATGTTCAGGAACAAACGTTTTTTATACAACTTGCTGATAGAGCAATCAAATGGCCGACCTGATGCTAAGTGGTAACCATCACAAGTCATAACAAAGCATTGCCTCTTAAGTCACGTACGATAAGAACGTGCCTTACGATGCACCATCAACTTGAGGCTTAAAGATGTTAAAGCCTCGTGTTCCTGTAATTACACCGGCGCCCACACTTCTAACCAAAACAGCGTTGCTGCTTGGAAGCTGAAAAAGGCGTGTTGATTGGTAGTACTTCCCTGGGCAAGACTTTCACAAAGAGCTAGGTACTCTTTAAACATAATTATAACCTAGTAGATCATCATCATTTTTTTAAATAGCATGATCTTTTACGTCTATTCTATCAGGTTTTTTATTTTTTAATAAAGAATTTGAATTTGTCTAATTAGGCAGCGTCTGCGACGAGGTGCGGCACGCAAGTCAGGATGATGATTGATATATAAAACCAAAAATTTATTTTCTCTTTGAAGGTACGAGCGCACCTGCAGGCTGATCACGTAACTTTTGTTGCATTCAAAATCCATATGTTGCATATGTCAACTTTGGCAGTTTTTCGATCGCAAAACTGCCAAAATTGACATATGCAACCGGATTTTGAATGCAACAAAAGTTACGCGATCAGCCTGCTGAGCATTAACGCTTTATAAAAAGGATCGAGTCGACGATCTTCTTCGAACTGATTCACCTGTGGTTGTAATGGATTCGACGACTGCATTCCGTACATTTCGGGTGGCTTTGTCTTCCCACTCAAACATGAGGGCTCAATTTTGTATTGCATCGATCTAACAAGAATTAAGCCGTGAGCGATTTTCCTTCCGATTTTATAATCGATGTTAAAATGTGACCAGCATGAAAATGCACCATAGATATTTTCCATGGCGGGCGGGCATTTTGCGCATTTTGTGTCAAGAAAAGAAAGGCAAACAAAAACGAAGAAAGAAAATCTACTGACATAAAATGACATTGATGATCGGATCGATGACGTTCGGTAATGATTGGCTCATGGGTTCGAAAACTAGAGCATTTATAACTGCTCTAAGGTTATAAATGCTCTAAGGTTCGAAAGGAGGTTTTTGTTCAAATGAATAGCTACCGTATATATATAATATAATATATTCTAGGTATATCGCATGCACGTATATTTTATTTAAATTCTAATTTTAAAAGCAAAGCGGAAACCTAAACATGTTTTAGGAGTAAAGGATGCATTGCATTACAGCGCCATCTGTCAGCGAGTAGTAGAGACGCGTAGCGGGGGATAGAAAATATTTGTGTACCTACTGTTTAACTGGGTGACCGAGCTTTGCTCAGTTGCTTGGCAAAAAATTCGGAGGTAAAACATTTACAAATATTAATCTTAGCTAGGTCGCTTTATCGCCCCCGAAACCCGCTGCATACTAAATTTCATTAAAATCGTTAGAGCGAGCCGTTTGAGCCAGACCAGAATCTCCATTTGAAAGCATTTTGCTTTCCGTAGCGTCATAATCAAGGGTGAGAAGCCACTTTCTTATTCTTTCTTTTATACCAATAAGAGAACAATGCTTACAAACGCGGCGGTATATGAATGGGAAAGAAAAGTATCTGAAGCGCCTTGCAAAAGAGGTTTTAACAGCTGGCACTTTAACCTTAACTCTCCTATTATTATCAGTAGGGGTTAGAGCGTTTTCAGTGTTTTCTTTCATTATCAAAATGCTCTCTAAAGCCATTATAAAATGACAGGGATTATGAATGAGGGTAGAAATTAATGCCCCTTAGAGCGCGCCAATAGCTTACCAGACCGTTAAGTATGTTGCTTTCTCTTTTTGTTGGCATGAAAGGGACAGTGACAAGAATACTCTATTGTGCCTCTTTTAAAATGGCAGGGATTATGAATAAAAAGGTAAAAGTTTATCGAAAATGTATTATGCATGCATCCTCTTTGCCAACATGGACTGGTTGATGGATAGGTACTTTAAGTACAGTTTAATTCACCTTACCTACCTATAATGATAAATAAAGTCTGCATTATATCAATGTCTTTATTGCTGTGTGGATAATATAATCAGTATGCTTCATTGATAATCAATATTATCAATATTCTGAGACTGAGAAGAAAAGTTGAAACAGTTAAAACAATAAAATTAAAATTCTTATATCAGTATGTAATAGTATGTATGTGTAAGGTACCTACATAAACCTAAAGAAAATAAAAAATGTACTCATCTAGGTACATCAAAATAACAAATTACTCTTATTTCTTTGGAATCAATACCTATGATGTACTGATTTGAATCTTAGCGTTTCTAAGATTTGAATACATATTAGAAAAATTTAATTGTCATTCACTTGGCCCTAATTCTGGTCACTGTAGTTCAAGGGACAAGCCATAAATGTCTGCTGAAAGTTCTTTTTAATCCCAGCACTCATAATCAGGGTCTGATGGCTTCATTTCAAGTGCTGGGTTCGGTTTTGGGTGATACAGTAGAATATTACTTTTAGCAGTGAAGTCTTCTGTAGTAACAATCTTCGAAGGGCAGTTGGCAATGTGATTATTCATCTCACTCTTGGGGACTCGGTGGGTGTGGTTGTATGCACATATTTCTAGTTTTGGATATATTTTCTCGCACTTGAGTAGGTGAGCCTGGATACCACTGGGCTTGACTTTATGATTCTTGTTATAAGGGCATGTAGCCCAGACTTTGTCATCCTTTAGATAGCTCATAAGCGGCGTTCTGTAGACTACGGGATGCGGGTCCCAATTCACAGTGGAATGGTCTGGCTGAATGTTGGTCGAATTGGATTTATTCATCTCCAGAAATTCTTTTTTCTCCATTAGGTACTGCGATTTCAACTTTATTTTTAATCTCAGACTGGATGCTTGTTAATCAATGAGTAACAGCAGGGAACCACGAGCTAGCTCAGATTTCTTTGTACTCTTTGAATAACAATGGAAAATTGGAATTGGAATTTCGATTTTCGACTCGCTCGAGCTACAATCCAACCAAAACAAACTATTGTTTTTGGTTGGTTTGTACTTCATCTACAAGGTCTTTGACTTCATCCAAGTATTGTATTGTATACGACTCTTTGAAACAAACCACATACTTATTTTACTCTTTGAAACAAACTAACTTTAGAATAGAAGAATACATAGGTACTTCATCCAAGAAAAGAAACCAAGGAATTTCAAAATTTTCAAATTCCTTGCAAGAAACAAACAACAAAGAGAATGTTGACAAACAAATGAAACCAAAGAGAATGTAAAACTACGAAATGAAACAGAAACAATGAATGAGAATGAAACAAACAGAGTCGAAAAAAAAAGGCGGGAAACTTCGAAAGGGAAAGCCGCGTTTTTTTTGCCACCAAAATTTAAAATTAACTTTTTTGTACATAATTGATCAGTAGAGTTGTAATATAGTATTTAATTTATTATTTTTTATATCTAAAGTAGTTTAGTGTATATAAAAGTATCTGGTAAGTTGTTTTAAGTTTTTTCTATGGAGGAGCCGCCTGATCCCGGCGGGGGCATAGTCCCGCCGGCTGGTGCCTTTGTAACTCTGACAAACAGCTTTGAAAAACTACCATCCATGCCATCCAATGATTCTGCAATGGATACCGATACATCTGTGTCCAAAACTAAGAAATTGAAACGTTCACGCGCCCACAAAATCTGCAAACATTGTAATAAGAGGAAACGTCATGGATCGAGTGACTCTAAAAAAGGCTGTGGCTGTGAAGAATCCCAATCCCCAATAGCATCTGATAATACGCATAGTACTGATCCACTTGTGACTAACGTTACAGCCTCAAACCCGGTAGCTACATCTACTCCCACTGTTCCGTCACCAAGTTCATCTCCGCCGGTTACAAGAACTCAGTATGAGTCTAGCGATAATTCGCCGTATATTGTTCATGTTCAACGTGTTACTGAGTTACCGAATGACAGCTCTACTCTTCATCCAATTATTTTTGGGAAGTTTTTGAAGCGTCAATCTATTTACAATGTGGTTAATGGAAGCGTGAAAAGGATTGGCCGAAACAGAGTCTCAATCGCATTCAACAAACATACAGATGACCTTAGATTCTTAGACCATGATCTAAGAATGCATTGGTTCTTAGATCATGGTAGCCTAAGTAGTAACAACCTGAAAGCATTTATACCAACATACAATGTCTCACGCATGGGTGTAATTCGTGGAGTTCCCACAGACCTCTCCCCGGAGGAGATGTTAGAGAGCACCTCGGTTCCCAGCGGTTGTGGAAAAATATTAAAACTAAGGCGTATCAACTTTAAAGAAATTGTGAATGGAGCTCCAGTGTGGAAGCCAACTCAGACGGTAGTGGTGACATTTGATGGTCAAGTGTTACCAGACCGTATTTATATGTGTTACACTGCACTTACAGTTAACCTATATACCTACCCAACCATCCAATGCTACAACTGCTGTCGTTTTGGTCACACAAAGTTGCAGTGCAGGTCTAAGCCCCGCTGCTACAAGTGTGGTAGAGAGCATTCAGGGGATTCTTGCGATATTGATGAGGAACGTATTTCTTGCTGCTCATGCGGGGGAATACACTTTGCTACAAGTAAATCATGTCCAGAATATACAAGGCAACAAAAGATTAAATTTTCTATGGCTGAAAAGTGTATTTCCTATGCAGAAGCTTCTAGAGTTCATCCACCCCTGTCTAGGTCGTATGCTGAAATATTAGCAACAGCCAAGGATCAAAATCAAAATAAGCAATTTCAACAACCCCACACAACAAGCCAAGTTGCACAATCTTATAGAAAAACTGTCTTTTTAAAACCACGTTGACCTCCTAAACTAGCCAAAGGCTATGATCAAACACAACATAATAACTTAACTAATACACCATCATCATCCCTATCTAATGGTTGTGCTCTGAAAGAGAGCAGATCTGAGGATAGACAGCTTAATATATCTGATATAATTGCTCTTCTGAAGACATTCATACAGTCAAATGCCATAGAACCGTCCAACGCTGCTAAAATTATAGACATAATCTCTCTCCTACACTCACAACCACAATGGATCACACCCGATCCGCAGTTCAGTGGAACTGCAGGAGTGTAGTAAACAAAAAAAGTGAAATTATCTATTTAATTAATGTATACAACCCTTTTATTATCGCCATCACAGAGTCCTGGCTTAAGCCAGGCTCTGTGTTCAAATTGAGCGGCTTCTCCTGCCTCAGGGATGATAGACCTGACGGTTATGGAGGAGCCATTCTTCTTATTAAAAATTCTTATTTATTTACACATTTCCCTCTCCCTGCTCATGATAATAATAATTTTACTGCTGTTGCATGCATTATTAATAATGTATGCTTTATTTCTATTTATATCCCTCATCCTTCCTCACAAATTTTCACAGAAATAGATAACATGTTAAGCCATATTCCTAAGCCATCTGTGGTCATGGGAGATTTTAATGCTCACCATAGAACATGGGGTAGCTCTGTGTCCAATAGCTATGGTAGGGACCTACTAGATATCATTGATAGACAGAATCTTTGTATCCTAAATGATGGTTCTCAAACTCGTCGAACAAAACCCTCAGAGAATGACAGTGCAGTAGACTTAACAATAGTATCACCCAGTTTAGCATCTTCAGTTACTTGGCAAACAAAGCCATCAACTCATGGCAGTGATCATTTCCCAATAGTGTTAAAGTTTTTAGAATTTAGAGTAAATGAAATACCCAGGGCTCCACCCAGAATGAGGTTTAAAATAATAAATGATAAATGGAGTGATTTCAAAAACCATGTAGATAATAGTATTAACACTTTGCCACACATATCAAAAGGTATTTCTGTTTGTGCAAATAGTTTTGCCAAATGTTTGATAGATGCTGCAGAATTAACTTTCCCTATAAAAAATAATGCCTCTGGGAAATTGTCATCTCCACCATGGTGGGATAATGATTGTAGTGTGGCTGTTGCTCAGAGAAGGCAGGCTGAGTTAACTTACAATTCTGATATGTCTGAGGTTAATTTTGATAATTTAGTTGATATAATGTCTAAAACTAAAAAACTACTAAAAGAAAAAAAGTCACTAGGCTGGAGGAGTTTTTGCTCAACAATATCTCCTAGCACAAAACCTTCAGAAGTTTGGAGAAATATTAGACGTTACAGAGCTGGAGTTAGTGAAACTACTTTTGCCACTATGCCACCTTCTCTCAGTGATAGTTTCCTAGACCGGTTGGCCCCACCAACTGTTCCACCAAAGGAATTGTTAACGCCAATCCATGTTTCTGTCCCTACGTGTCCTTATGGCCTTGATGCTCCTTTCTCTATAGACGAGCTGAAAGGTGTCTTATCAGACGTTCATGATACGGCTTAGTCTGAAAACCAGCGCCACTCTCTAACCCTGAGAGAGTGGCATCAAGCTGAGACTAAGCCTTTTTTGACTGACTCACACAGGGAGAGGCTTGTTATTTGTGTGTAGGCTATCTTTATTTTTTAAGTGTTTGTTATTCTACCTACTGTATATTCTCTACCTACTGCCTTTTTTCTGTTCTTTCTTGTCTGTATGTTTCTTCTGTGTGTTGTCGTCAAATAAACATATATTCTATTCTATTCTATTCTATACAGCTCCAGGTAAAGATGGTATCCCATACTCTTTCTACTCACACCTTAGTGCTAATTCTTTGCATTATTTTCTCGAGCTTATCAATTCTGTCATGTTGACAGGTGTCATTCCTTCAACATGGAAAACGCAAATAGTGTTGCCATTTTTGAAACCTTCTAAAAATCCTTCCGATTCTGTGTCCTACCGGCCAATAGCATTGTCTCCAGTTATAATCAAAATTGTAGAACATTTAGTTAAAAATAGAATAGAGTGGTACATTGAAAATCAGAACATCTTACCCAACAGTCAATATGGTTTTAGAAAAGGTAGAAGCTCGATGGACAGCTTAAGTATATTTACAACGGACATTCGTATAGCTTTCTCACAAAATAAATCTGTTGTAGCGACTTTCTTGGATATTCAATCTGCTTATGATAATGTCCTTATAGAAGTACTCATAAGGAAATTACATATATTAAAAATTCCACATTTTCTTACCAATTTTATTCAGAACATGTTAGCAGGCAGAGAAATTTATTTGAACACCACTAATCTCTCAAGAGTTGCCTGGAAGGGCTTGCCTCAAGGTTCTGTTTTGAGCCCTCTTCTCTATAACATATATACATATGATCTGGAAGCATCTGTGAGTGATACGGTTTGTGTCCTACAGTATGCTGATGACTTGTTACTCTATTCTTCTAACATTAATATCATCACCGCTGCATTTAAAATATCGTTTGCTCTAAAGTTTTTAAAAAAATGGTTAGATAAACATGGTTTGGAGTTGTCACCTTCTAAAAGCATCATTGTTCCTTTTACCCGTAAAATCAATACTCCACCTATAAATATTATTTATGATGGTATATCTATTCCTGTAAAAAGTCATGCCAAGTTTCTAGGTGTTATAATAGATTCTAAGCTTGCTGGGATTCCACACTGTGAATATATCGTAGAAAAGTGCGAAAAACATCTTAATTTACTAAGGTGCCTCACAGGTGTTTGGTGGGGCGCCCATCCTTTTTCCCTAAAACTTATTTATAATGCATTAATCAGAAGTACATTAGATTATGGCACATTTTTGTTGGAGCCTGGAAGAGTGTTATTTTTCAGTAAATTAGACTCTATACAGGCTAGAGCTATGCGTATCATAGTGGGAGCAATGAAGTCCAGTCCTATTAATGCACTACAATTAGAATGTGGCGAACCACCTTTACATCTACGACGACAATTTTTGTCTAGTAGATTTTTCTTTCGTACATTACAAGTTCAGAACCACCAGCTTCATTGTAAAATCCAACATCTCTCAGAACTTATTGGCTCTTCTTCATATTGGAGTCATAAGTCACCACCTCTGCTAATCAATAGCCTTAACAAATATAAATCATTGTCAGCTGCAACTAATCAATCACTTCTTTTGCCTATTTTCCAATGTAACTATAAAGCTTTAACACTAGCTATTAACATTTATTTCGATCTAAATATTGACCGCCACGGAACGCATGCTAATGTTTATTTTATATCTGCTGCTGATAACCGATGGCATGGTTGGCATCAGGTGTTTACCGATGCTTCCAAGCACTCACAGTCTGGTTATGTTGGTGTAGGCGTATATCACAAACAGTATAATATAGTACAAAAAGTCAAACTACCCCCTGAGACTTCAGTTTTTACAGGGGAGTTATTTGCTATTGTTAAAGCACTGGATTACGTTCTACTAATGAAACTTAGAAACACCGTTATTTCTAGTGACTCAATGAGCTCATTACAATCCCTATTGAAATACCCTTTTCGCTCCAAAACGTTCTACCCTCTAGTAATGGAAGCTAGATCAAAGCTTTTACAATGTAAAACAAATGGTTTTTCTGTTAATTTTGCGTGGATACCCAGCCACTGTGGTATTTTAGGAAATGAACGGGCCGATAAAATAGCTAATGAAGCAATAGAGTGTGGGGACCTTTACCCTTTTCAAAACTATGTTCACGATCTTGTTGCCTTACCCAAGATTTATCTTAAAAACTCTTGGAATGAACATTGGGACCATTCTAGTAACACTAAAGGTAAACATTATAGACTGATACAGAAAACAATACCGGTCAAACCCTGGTTTTTTTCATTGAAACTTAGTAAACGTGCCACTACGGTTTTGATAAGAATGCGTTTGGGGCACTCGTGTACCCCAGCCCATTTAGCTCGGATGAAAATAGTGTCTGATCCGCTTTGTGCCTGTGGAAATGAATTTGGTGACCTCAATCATATATTCCTTGCTTGCCCTCAACATGATCACACAAAACTATATGAAGATCTTGTTTCCTGTCGAATTCCTCTTCCCACTAATATCATTGTTCTTCTTTCTTCCTTGGATCCTTGTATATATCATTGTTTGGCATCCTTTATATATGTAAATAATATTAAAATTTAGTTTAGTTCTGTAAATACCTAAACCTATAATCTATGTGTACATATTTCCTTACCTAGTATATATTTTTTTATGTTTAACTTTACTGATCCTGTCCTATGTATATCCTTCCATGTCAATTGAATCCCTGTTTCCCTAATTTTTGATTATGTATATAAAAATAATACAGAAAATGGCAAATGTACATAAAGTACGAGGCCAAAAAAAAAAAAAAAAAAAAAAAATGAAACAAACAGTTCATTTCAGTATCCATCAGAATCACCCTTCAAACTTCAAATTCCTTGCTTGGAATGGAACATAGAACCATATTCTCTTTGCAACTTTCAAAGAGTATACAATAACGTATCTTGGAATTCTTGGATGAAGCTTTGCGTAAAACAAGAATACATTGATTGGAATCACAGGGAATCACCAACCTAAACTACTGGCAGAACCAGTCTGAAGTTAGCCGTTTGGGGACTTTGGGGCATCTTCAACACAAACGGCTAACCTCAGACTTGTTCAGTTTTGATGACTGATTTATACTTTATAGCACAGATTTATATTATAAGTAGTAAATAATCAATCAAAGGCCACATTCACTACGGATGAGTTTGTGTACCTACCTCTAGGATCAAGTATTAACAACATTTACAATTCTATGGTGGTGTACCTCAGAGCAAGCGTTAACTGGCCTCAGAGTATACATAAACAATAACTAGTTTACCTCGCCTTCCTACAGCTTCTTGTAGTCGTTAAAATAATGTCAGAAAAAGCTGACGAGCCCCCGCCGCCGATCAAGCGTTACAGGCGAGAGGAAAAGTCGTCCGATTCCGAGGAGAACGTTGATAATTACGAGCCGTACATTCCAGTAAAGGAAAGGAAGAAGCAACAACTTTTGAAGCTCGGTAGAATAGGGCAGATAGCTGCTGAGGCTGCCGCTGAGCAGAAGAGCTCTAGTGATAACGATCCTGACGATGATAGTAATATTTTTATTTAAAAAAACACGCCTTAGTACGTATGTACATCATTGTAGGTGCTACAGCTGCGGGTGGGATCTCTATTTACACAAGAAATTGCCGGGCGGTGCCTCTGGGCAATACATACCTGCATGCAGTGCAGGTTTATTGCACAGCCATAATTTCCCTCTATAAAAATACCTATAGATATTCCATACAACACAGGACACAAATCACATTCGTATTACAGAACTTTGTTTGATTATAGACTCACAAGAGGAATGGGGTCGCCGCTACAATGTCTCTTTATTGGACCAACACAGCGAGCTGAAGAGGTTAGCTGAGGCTCGAGCCTTATCAGCTGCAGAGAGGCAGGCTCGGGAGGAACAACATATCCTGGAGAGTGTAGCGCAGAGTAAAGCACTGATGGGTGTGGCTGAGCTGGCCAAGGGTATGTCCTTTCATTATATTTTTTTAAAACTGTTTATAGCTATTTCTTGGTCTGCCATCCCACCATAGGTATGGGAAGTGAAGATGCAGCCAAACATAGATGATACTTGGATATATGTATGTATAATGCAGCTGTTTACTTCATTTGACTTGAAGTTTGTGTGCTGGACCCAGAAGAACTACAAGAAGGATAGAATTACAAAATTACATAACATTTCCAAAAATTACAATTCAGTAACGAATGTAAGCAATTGCATTCACTAACAAAAAGCTGTAGGTTTATTCGTAGGCTGTAGGCCATGGGTTCAATTCCCACCGAGAACAAACATCTGTGTAATGAACATAGTTATTTGATCTCTGTCTAGGTGTTATTAAAGTATTTACAAAAAAAAGTCTTTATATGTATTATATCTGCTGGTTTCCATATATGTGGCTAAGTTTGAGGCTAGATAGTGCTGTGTGGAAAGTCCACCAATCTTTCTTCTAACTAGTAACCTATACCTACTAATCTAGCTGTGGCTAACTCAAGGAGTAAGCACCGGAAATGTATCATGATTGTTAGATTATTTTTGTAAGAATTGTGTATTACTCACTGGAAGCCCTGAATAAATAAGTAAATAACATTTCAGGTATCCAATACGAGGAGCCGATTAAGACGTCATGGAAGGCGCCGCGCTGCGTGCTGGCGCTGCCTCCCGAGCGGCACGACCGCGTGCGGCGGCGCATGCGCATCCTGGTGGAGGGCGAGGACGTGCCTCCGCCCATCACCACCTTCCACCACATGAAGTTCCCTAAAGGTACTTAGGGCCTAGAATTTGGCGCGCATATAGATGCGCATACGGATGATAAGCAGCAGAAATAAGTGCGAGAGAGATAGCTCTCTCGCACTTATTTCTGCTGCTTATCATTTCCTGCCCTTATCCCACTTCATATGGGTCGGCACAACAGGTTTTTGCTCTCCACTCTCCTCTGTCAGCCGTCATCTCAGCAGTCACTCCTTTCATACCTACTCATGTCATCTTTCACACAGGCCATCCATCTTTTCTTTGGCCTACTGTTATTTTTGCTGCTGCTGCTTTTTATTTTATTTTCGCCTTGTATGCCATTGACAACAACTTAACTGATTGCGATATACGTCGTTACCTAGTTCTAAAACATGTTTCGAGTGCTCTTACCACACTATTTCGAAAGAAACTAGACAGATAGATAGAAAATACTTTTTTTACTTTTGCACACAACATAATAAAGATACAACAAAAAAACAAACTTAAAACTAAAAGTACAATGGGTGGCCTTATCGCTCAGTAGCGATCTCTACCAGACAACCGTTGAAACTAGTGACAGGATAAAGGTAAATGGTGTTTATAAATCGTCGGCTTATTGAAAGAAGTTACAAGGCGACAAAACTAAAAGTGTGGGAAAACGAAGTTTTGATTTAGGCCAATTATGTTGAATAATGACTATAAGTAGGTGACATAGCGGCGAAATTAGAATAGCTAGAAATAAATGGGGTTTTGATTATTGTAGAGCTCATTCAGGCGAGGGCGCCGCGCCGGTCTAATAAAGGTAGTGAGTGACTTCTAACGATAAGGCGACGAAATCACTACATAGTATAAAACAAAGTCACTTTCTCTGTCCCTATGTATGCTTAAATCTTTAAAACTACGCAACGGATTTTGATGCGGTTTTTTTATGGATAGAGTGATTCAAGAGGAAGGTAATAATTGTATAAGGTGTATAATACATGCATGATATGTGCACCCGTGCGAAGCAGAGGCGCGCGGGCGGGTCGCTAGTAATGTATAATTTAATTTTTAAAAGGAATCCTTCGCGGCTTAGAAGCCAAAGGCATCAAAACCCCGACTCCAATCCAAGTGCAAGGCATCCCGGCCGTGCTGAGCGGGCGGGACATGATCGGGATCGCGTTCACTGGCTCCGGGAAGACCCTAGTCTTCACGCTGCCCATCATCATGCTGTGTCTGCATCAGGAGGCCTATATGCCGTTCATCAGGTCAGTCGAAGTCTAAACGTGCGCGTCCACCGCGTCCGCGTCGCTGCGTACGGAGCGGACGGATTTGTTGCTTTGTATTTATTTGTATGGTACAGCGTGCACTGGATCGGCATTTCAGCGCCATAGACCGGTATTTCTGATGATGACGTCATCCGCAGTGAACGCGCCATTCGGAATTGCTTTGAAAATACCGATACTGCCGATGTAAAAACCGGATGCAGTGGACGCACCCCATCGGCATTATGTAAATACCGACGCTCCGTCCGCTCCGTACGCAGCGATGCGGACGCGGTCGACGCGTACCTCAAGGGTGATACAACACCAATCGATGGTAGAATGGATTAGTCAACGTAACGCACATCGAGGGCACGCACTGTTGCTCACGAAAATTCGCCTCTTGTTCGAGCTTTGAAATAATTAAATAAATAATAAATAAATAAATAATGCTGGACAATCCACACAGCACTATCTAGCCCCAAAGTAAGCTACTTAAAGCTTGTGTTATGGGTACTAGATAACTGATATATTTAATACATTATATACTTACATAGATAGATATTTTTTATTATACATAGAAAACACCCAGACCATCGGAACAAATTTCTGCAGATCGTACACAAATTTGTTCCAAGGCAGGAATCGAACCCGCAACCTCTTGCGTCGCAGGCAGGCTCTCGCCCGCTGCGCCACAGAGGTCGTCATGCCATTATAGTCTGGAATAGCCTATGAGCTATTCCAGACTATAATCTATCTCTCTGCCAAGTTTCATCCACATCCGTTCAGCCGTTCCGGCGTAAAAGAGTAACAAACATCCATCCATACTCACAAACTTTCGCGTTTATAATATTAATAGGAAAAAACATACAGCGCCGCGGAATCCGGTACAAAACACGGTCAATTATCTGGTAAAAAAAACGGATTTCTAAAAGCGCACTATAGGTATTTATTTATTCAATTGAATTACAAGGGTATCTTTGAAATGTTTACAAACATCTATCTATACTCACAAACATTCGCATTTATAATATTAGTAGGAAGTAGGATATATCTATAGCTTTTTGTGGTTAAAGAATTTATTTCTCAAAAGAATTAAAAATTCACTTAATGAGTAGTAATAAGTAACTTTAAACTCACGTAAGTGTTTTACAGCGAGCATACATACATATAACTAAAACAAATTAAATGACCTTTAGCTTTTATTTACAATATCTACACCAACACAGTAAAGAGCTTGTAGCGCCAACGAGGACAGCGCAGGCCCCATGGCGTGTCTACGCGTCCTAATAATTATGTTTATGTTGTCTCCAGGAACGAGGGTCCATACGGCCTCATAATCTGCCCGTCGCGCGAGCTGGCAAAACAAACTCACGACATTATACAACACTTCTCGAAACATCTGAAGGCGGCCGGGTGTCCCGAAATCAGGAGTTGTCTGGCTATTGGAGGTATCACTATTACTACATAGTATAAAACCAAGATGGACCCGATGGACTGACGACATTGTTAGGATCGCGGGTAGTCGGTGGATGGAAAGGGCTCAGAATCGTTCTTCCTGGAAGCGGTTAGGGGAGGCCTATGTCCAGCAGTGGACTTCTGTGGGCTGTTGATGATGATGATAAAACAAAGCTTTCTCTGTCCCTATGTATGCTTAAATCTTTAAAACTACGCAACGGATTTTGATGCGGTTTTTTTAATAGATAGAGTGATTCAAGAGGAAGGTTTATAAGTATAATACATGCATGATATACATAGTAGAAAAACAATGTGCACCCGTGCGAAGCAAGGTCGCGCGGGATACTAACTTGCATTTAATTATGTGTGGATAAGGTAGGCCAAAGAAAATATGGATGGACTGTGTGAAAGATGACATACACAAAAGGAGTGACTGCTGAGATGACGGCTGATAGACAAGAGTAGTAGAGCTCTTTGTGAAGGGCTCGTCCGGGGAAGTACTACCACCACGCCTTTTTCTGCCGCCAAGCGGCAACGCTGTGTTTCGGTTTGAAGAGTGTGGTCGCCGGTGTAATTACAGACACATGAGGCTTAACATCTGTATGCCTCAAGTTGATGGACGCAGGGCAGTGCATCGTAGGGCACGTTCCTATTGTGCGTGACCTACGGGGCAATGTTTTGTTTATAGGTGATGGTTACCACTTAACATCAGGTGGGCCATCTGCTTGTTCCATCAGCTAGTTGTATAAAAAAAAAAAAAAAAGACGAGAGTGGAAAGCAAAAACCTGTTTTGCCGACTCCACATGAAGTGGGGTAAGGGTAGGAAAATTAATGATGACGTGGCAAATTTTATATTTGATTATGCTTGTAACTGTTCATTAAACACAATGATAAATAAAATAAATAAATATAAATATTGCTGGACAATCCACACAGCACCATCTAGCCCCAAAGTAAGCTACTCAAAGCTTGTGTTATGGGTACTAGATAACTGATATATTTAATACATTATACAATTACATAGATATATATTTTTTATTATACATAGAAAACACCCAACCAGCGGAACAAATTTCTGCTCATACACAAATTTGTTCTGAGGCGGGAATCGAAGCCGCAACCTCTTGCGTCGCAGGCGGATTCTCACCCGCTGCGCCACTGAGGTCGTCAATGAAACTTGTTTACTTGTCAGGTGTTGCGGTGTCTGAGTGTATGGAGGTGGTACAAAGGGGCGTTCACATAATGGTTGCCACCCCCGGGCGACTAATGGACATGCTGGACAAGAAGATGGTATGTATGTATTATTATTTATTTATTAATTTACTAGCTGGTACCCGCGACTTCGTCTGCGTACTTTTAATTTGATTAAAGTTTCATGGTTTTATCTTTTAAAATTAAGAAATCCCATACAAACTTTCAACCTCTTCATCCCTTTTTTTCGCAATAAAAGGTAGCCTATGTCCTTTCTCAGGGTCTAAAGATTGTCTGTACCAAATTTCATCAAAATCGGTTGAGAGGTTTAAGCGGGAAAGCGTAACAGACAGACAGAGTTACTTTCGCATTTATAATATTAGTTGGGATATAACTAGAACGGTTAAGACCAATTACTCTTATTATAAATTAAATTCTGGCTACTAAAATTACACATTTAAAATAATAAAGAAAAAATATAAACAATAAAGTACCTATGTCAAATTACACATGTCAAACAAAATAATAATAGCAGAGTTTTACCTACCATTAAAACTCTTATTATGTCCGGAGCCTTATTCGAGGCCTTTTAAACATATTTTGAGATTTGTCCTTCCGTTTCCGGCCGTATTTATAATAATTCGTCGTTGTAGTTCCGTTTTAGTAGTATAGGGGGCGCTTCTTCCGTCCGTAAGTTCACCAGTTTGTGCGAGCGCATTTCTCATCATTGTGGGTCTCAAAATAACTTAACTCTATGTACTACTATTAGACTACATTTTTATGAACTACTAACACCAGGCAGAACTGACTGTAAGGCCTCGAATAAGGCTCCGGACATAATAAGAGTTTTAATGGTAGGTAAAACTCTGCTATTATGTCCTTCCGCCGTTATTCGAGGCCTTTTAAACATATTTTGAGACTGTGTTTGTTCTCGCCTGGTGAACGGACGCCAAGGTGATATCTAATTATTATTAGGTACATATTATTACTATTATTATTATTATATTTTTTTTTTTTTTTTATATTTTTTTTTTTTTTATATTTTTTTTTTTTTATATTTTTTTTTTTTTCAAACTTAAATTTACTACAATTTTATTAGTTTACGAATTTTCAATCATGCATGATACTAATTACAATTTCTATTTTACTGGTTCAAAGAGAACCCCCAGTGAGGTGTTGATGGAAGTGTTGGGCTTAGATTGTATTTCCTTTTTATAAAATTTTATAAAAGTATTTGCAGATCGCCAGTTAGCTCTCGCTAAGATCTTATCTAGTGGCTCTTTGTCGATCCAACTCCTTGAAGCTACAGCGGACCTGACACTTCCAGGGGTTGCATCAACACCAGCCTCTCTCAAAACAGATTTAACCCATCCCGCAATAATAGTTCGGGAAGCAGGTCTTGCTATACCACGGGCAGTCACAAACAAATTTTCTATGTTAGCTTCTTCTCTTCTAGTCTTACCAAGAGAGAGTAACGTTTTGACCCACAAAACTGAATTCAGATTAGGATTATCTAAATTTGGGAACAATTTCCAACCAGACTGAATAAATGAATCCGAATCCGTTTTAGATCCATATATGGGCCAAAGCGTCACAGTGTTATCCGCGTCATTGATTACAAACGAATCTTTTGAAATACTTAAGAGTGTTAAATCGTGAACTCTACGCCCCGAACATAGCAGCAAGAGGATGGCGCAGCGTCGCGAAACTTCATATAAACTTTCAGAATTCACACAATTACTTGACAACCAGGAAATTAAAATCGTGGTGTCCCATACACTCTGGTTAGGACGTTTTCTAGAGTTATTTGTTGAAATTGATCGTAAAATTTGTTTAACCAACACGTTTGAACTAAGACGTGAGCTATCCTCTGCTCCACACAATGTTGACACAACCGATTTATGAACTAATATTGTTCTATAGGCTAAACCCTCTTTTAGATGAAGGTCAGCTAAAAACCTTGCTAATTCGGAGCCCGAAGGGTTATTGACCTGAACTGAAAAACATCTACACCATCTAACCCATCGCTCCCAAGCCGGTTTATAGGTATTGATGGTGGATTTTCGCCACCCCGCTCGTAATAACGCTTTTTGTTGATTTGACCAAGATTCTACAGCCCGAGACCACCCCCACATCTCCAAACCTCTAACGTCAGGTTCTGAACCTTCGGTGGAGGCTGGCCCGTTGACAGATCTACTAGAACTTTTTCTAACCGATGTACTGTGAACGGTGATGCTGTCGCTCGTGCTTTGAGGTCTGCTCTCCAAAACGCCTGAGGCCACTTTGGAGCTACCACAAGATACGTACCTTTCGCTCGGTTGAGATGCATGAGAACTCTTGGCATTAGATTTGGAGGTGGGAACACCCAAGCTAGTTCGAACTCCCATTCCCAAGCGAATGCATTGTGTCTCCATGCTGCTTGATCTCGCTGATCTAGGGAGACATACCTTTGAACCACATGGGCTCGAGCTGACGCGAACAGATCTATTTCTGGAGTACCCCATTTTGCGAACACTACTTTTGTCAATGACGGAACTAAGTGCCACTCTGGGATTATAGATTTTCGAGAAAGGCGATCGGCTACACTGTTGTATCTTCCTGGAATGTGATGTGCTACTAAATGAATGTCCCAACGGTCTAATATTTCGAAAATTTGATAAGTCAGATTCATCAGAATGACCGATCGACTTCCTCCCTCGTTCCTCAGATACGCAACGACCGATCTGTTGTCGCACTGTAACAGCAGTGACGAATGGCTCAGAAAACGAGCGAACTGGGACAAACATTTTAGAACAGTCAACATCTCTTTGTGATTCGAATGAAACGACCCCTCTTCGTCTAACCAGTCGCCCACCATTTGCATCCCGTTCAACTCGGCTCCCCAGCCGGAGTCTGCGGCATCCGTCGTCAGGAAATGTGTATTTGATGGAGGATGGACTCTGGATGGTGTTCGACAGTTTGTCATCCACCACGTTAGCTCTGCAATAGCTGGAAGAGGAAGAGGCCAAAGTATCTCCGGCTGTTTCTGGAGGAGACTGTTGCAATGAGCTAGCAAGTAACGAAAATTTAGACGACCCTGCGGAACGGCCAGTCTGGCAAAGTTTAAACTCCCTACTATACTCTGCATTTCTCTGAGGGTAGCCTTTTTTCGTTTTAATAGTTTTGATATGGTCCCCTGCAGACCAAGAATTTTCTTCTCTGGAAGAAATTTTTTGTTCTGCCATGTGTCCCACACTAGACCTAAATACTCTAACGTTTTTTGTGGGACTAGAATTGACTTTTCTGTATTTACCTTCCAACCTAATTCTTGCATGGTTAGGAGGACCGTTTTCGTCTGATCTACTAGTTTCGACCTGTCCTGGCAAACAATCAAAAAATCGTCTAGAAAAACTACTATTCGTATACCTTGCTCTCGGAAGATTTCTGCGGTCCAGTTCGAAAGGGATGCAAACATTTTGGGGGCTGTTGCAAGACCAAATGGCAAACAGGTCATCTGTAGTAGCTGGCTTCGATACAAGAGTCTTAGGAAGCAACGGTGACTCTGAGAGACTGGTACATGGTAGTAAGCTTGGGTTAAATCTATTTTCACCATCCAATCGTTCGGTTGTAGGAATTCCGGGATACGATGGACAGAGATCAATCTGAATTTGGTTATTTTTACAAAATGATTTAATCTTTTTAGATTGAATATTGGACGCATGGAGCCATCGCTCTTGGGGGTTAAGAATAGGGTTGACAGAAAACTGGGCGTATTGGGGGCACATTCCAAAATACTTTCCTCTACCATATTGTTTATAATTTGGTCCATTCGCGGAGATGGAGCAGTTTGGTAACGAGAACCTAAGAGCTGAGGTAAAACCAGCGGTGGTTTGGCTTGGAAAGGAATTTTGTAACCCGATATTACTTGAATCAGTGAGCTTGGTGCTCCTCTCTTTTTCCAGGCATCGAGAAAATACTCTAGCCTGCCCCCCCGAAACGCCCGCAGAGAGTCAATACTTGTTATCCCCTTTACCTTTGCCACGCGTGGCACTTTGTTGTGTATATGGCCCCTGTCGGCCGAATGATTTTCTAGTGTTTGCCGGAGTCTGCTGACGTGGGGCATATGTCTGGGGCCTAAACTGTGGCCGAAAGAACCGCTCATTATTACCATAACCAGGGAATTCATAATTGTAGCTGTATGAGTAGAAAGGCCGCACTCCTTGCGGTGGCGGATACCTATTCGTATGAAGCGGTGCCATGGAGCGACCGGCTTGATTGTAACCACTAGGTCCAGGTTGCGCAGCCTGGGACCCAGATGCAACTCGCTTCTCTTGCGCAGAGAAGGAGGTTTTCGGGATAGAAAAGATTTTATTAACTCCCCCATTATTTTTTAGAAATTCTACGAATGTTTCTTTCTCAAATAAAAACTCGCACGAAGGTGGTATCTTTTTTAAACTAACCTTTAAAAACTTGTCTTTTACCAAATTAATGAATGCGTCGCGTCTTTGTTCAACAATATCGGCCCTGCGACCGCATATTAACTGCAAGCAATCAAGGGATACTTTTTGAAAATCCCCAGAAAATATTTCCTTGATTTTAGAGACCAAAGACTCATTATCTAAACTATCTACTTCTTGGGTCCATTGAAGTAAATCGGACACCCCTTTTTTCAACGCATCACTTTGCATAATAACCGCGCGGGTAATAGCACCCAGAGATTTATCAGTAGCAGCAAGACTACTCGGCTTTTCAAATTGTTTTAGTTCATCATTTACCTCCAAATCAACAAACCCCGGCCGTGCATTGTAAGATTTTTGAATCTCGGCATAACGGACATTTGTCCAATTTTCGGTTTTAAAATGTTGCAGCGAACTCAGCAATTCCAAATGTTCAGAAGAAGCTTTTGGAACAGTTGGTACTTTCAAATTTGTAGCTAACTCAAAGTCAAACTTGAGGGTAGATTCTAAATTTTCTTCCGGTAAGCTCGGCTCGACGGGAGTCTCGTTTTGCACTGTAAATTCGGTGGGGTGCCAATAGCCAGGAGGCGGAGGGTAGGCATTCCACGACAAAAAATTTTGAATTTCACTTACTTGTTTGGTAAGGTTTTCTAAAACCTTACCTTCCTTGCGTGATCTTTTTGTGTGGTGTGTGTCCGCTTCGCACGTACGATTGCGCCTTTTGCGTTTATCCACCCCATTACCGCCATTATCACCATCCTCACTTGTCGACGAAGATGAGTTACAAACCCGATCACGCTCATCACTAGTACTATCTGACATTATAATTTGGAACTACTTATACTTTTAAAACTTTAAATTTTTATCGAACGCTAACAGCGTTTTACTTTATTTTAACGAATAAAGACGACAAAATAAGCTTTTTGTGTGACCGTACGCGAACTGCGTCACGCACGTCTTCACGGCACGAAAATCAGGACGCCAATGATGAGAAATGCGCTCGCACAAACTGGTGAACTTACGGACGGAAGAAGCGCCCCCTATACTACTAAAACGGAACTACAACGACGAATTATTATAAATACGGCCGGAAACGGAAGGACAAATCTCAAAATATGTTTAAAAGGCCTCGAATAACGGCGGAAGGACATAATAATAAGTCAATAAATTAAAAATAGAAATAAAATAAAATAATTTGGTACACACAAGAACAGAATCAAAAAACATTTACAGCAATTTACATAATTTAAATATTATTATAAACGCGAAAGTTTGTAAGTATGGATGAATGGATGTTTGTTACTCTTTCACGCCGGAACGGCTGAACGGATCTGGATGGAACTTGGCAGAGAGGTAGATTATAGTCTGGAATAGCACGCATAATGGACCACCTTAGAGTCTAAATGCGGACACACGAGTCCAACTCAAGTATCAAGTCTGGAATAACACATAGGCTACTTTTTATCCCGTGGAAATACCGAGATTTAAATCTGCGCGGGTGAAACCGCGGGGTGCAACTAGTCTTACATCTTTATAGACATAGACATAGACATAGACAGACATTTATTTGCCAAAAAAACACACATACACATACAATGTAGGTGTTTGTGTGCTGCAGCAGCAAAAAGGTCTCGACTCAGCGTATGCCTCACCATTGGTTTAGTAGTTAGGCGCTGTTATTCTGCCGAGACCTTATTATCTCAACTTCGTGTCACTAGTTTCTTGTGAAACAGTGTGGTGAAAGGATTTTAAGTGCGCCTCCAAGTGGCTCCGTTCGCGCACTTGACACATGTTACAGAACTTTTTATATTCTCTGGCATACCGATTTCCTCACGATGTTTTCCTTCACCGATTAAGAGCACTAGCATTGCAAACATAAATTTTTCGATAAGAAAAATCCACGGCCGAATTCAAACCCACGACCTTACGATCGGAAGGCGATGTCACTCCCACTCGACCACCGGTGCTCTCAAGTGCTTCAAAGACCTTACTAGATATAGGTCGCGTCAACTAAAAATAACGCTGGAAAACAGAGGATGTGTTTGCGTTTACAATACACTCGCGCCATCACGCCCCTCCCTCCTTCCGGCGTTCTTTTTGCGTGACGCGCACTACAACTACGCTATCTTACCTACAGGTCCGCTTAAACGTGTGCCGTTACCTCTGCATGGACGAGGCTGACCGTATGATAGACATGGGTTTCGAAGAGGACGTCAGGACTATATTCTCTTACTTCGGTGGACAGAGACAAACGCTGCTCTTCAGCGCCACTATGCCGAGGAAGATACAAAACTTTGCAAGGTAACACAAACTAACCGCACACATCTATAAATATTAAGAGTTATTTATTTATTGAGATATTAACATCATAACAGGTTTTTTTTTATTGAGCCCTAAGGCGATGTTAAATCTAGGTACTTACTTAATATTAACTTACTACACAACACTGCTTACTTTAAACATCTCGTTTCTATAACAATCTGCGCCATTTCCATGACTTTCGGCAGGTTTTGATAAAATATATCAACGCTGCTATGGAGCAATAGAGCTATTTGTTTGTGGCTTGTCCGGGAAAGTAGTAAAGTAGTACGGTTTGAAGGGTGTGGTTGGCGGTGAAATGTCAGGCACATGTGGCTCATGAAGGCTCGTTTTCGACAAGGGGCATTATTCACTATGACAGGAGATTCCTTGGCCCAAACTGTGTGAAATCACAACATGATCTTGGACTTTATTCTTTACTATTGCGCCCGCGGTTTCACCCGTGCACATTTAAATCTCGGTATTTCCACGGAATAAAAATAGATTATGTGTTATTCCAGACTATAATGTATCTCTGCCAAGTTCAGATCCGTTCAGCCGTTCCGGCGTGAAAGAGTAACAAACATCCATCCATCCATACTTACAAACTTTCACGTTTATAATATTAGTAGGATGACATAGGATATACTTGCTGCTTGCCGTGTGACGTCATGTGATCTAAACGCAGACGCGGATGGATTGGTCATAGTGAATAACGCCCAAGGATTTTAGGGAACCAAACATATATATACCTAAAATCACGCCTGTATCCCATAGGGGTAGGCAGAGACCACGGATTTCCACTTGCTACGATCTTTACATACCTCTTTCGCTTCATTCACTCTCATAACATTTCTCATACATGCTCGTCGGTTTAGTGTACTCTTGACCTGGCCTTTCTCTAGAACGTCTGCTATCTGATCCAGATACGTCCTTCGAGGTCTATATCATCTCGTTTCTATATCAACGACGTCTGTGGCGCAGCGGGCGAGAGTCCGCCAGCGACGCTAGAGGTTGCGGGTTCGATTCCCGCCTCGGAACAAATTTGTGTACGATCTGCAGAAATTTGTTCCGTTGGTCTGGGTGTTTTCTATGTATATAATAAAAAAATATCTATCTATGTAAGTATATAATGTATTAAATATATCAGTCATCTA
The DNA here is from genome assembly GCA_963576535.1 of Plemyria rubiginata. Taxonomy (NCBI): domain Eukaryota; kingdom Metazoa; phylum Arthropoda; class Insecta; order Lepidoptera; family Geometridae; genus Plemyria; species Plemyria rubiginata. The sequence continues at coordinate 9,865,092 of OY754922.1, read as the reverse complement.
GTACCCATAACACAAGCTTTGAGTAGCTTACTTTGGGGCTAGATGGTGCTGTGTGGATTGTCCAACATCATTTATTTACTCTATCTATTAAAAAAACCGCATCAAAATCCGTTGCGTAGTTTTAAAGATTTAAGCATACATAGAGACATAGGGACAGAGAAAGTGACTTTGTTTTATACTATGTAGTGATTAATAAAAAATTTATGTCCCTCAATGCGGTAGATCAGCGCTGGTGAAGCCGGTGCTGGTGAACGTGGGTCGCGCGGGCGCCGCGTCCATGCACGTGCGGCAGGACCTGGAGCCGGTGCAGGGCGAGGCGCGCACCGTGCACCTGCTCAGCTGTCTGCAGAAGACGCCGCCGCCCGTGCTCATCTTCGCGGAGAGGAAGCAGCACGTCGACGCAATACACGAGTACTTGCTGCTCAAAGGTGGGACTCAAACGCAACTCAGATTTGAGCACGTCTTTTGTGACGAGTTTTTGACGGAATTTCTTTAAAAACTGTCAAAAAACCACGACTTGAGACTTTTTTTTTTTTAATTGTATAATAGCTAGACGTTTGACGTGCTCAAATCTGAGTTGCGTTTGAGTATTCGGCCGTCAGCCTAGCTTTTAGATCTCTTTTTTAGTAGACTCGCCCCCCTCTTTTTATGCTCAGACCTGTCCATCCCAAGGTTGCCTGGAAAAGATCGCTGTGATCGTTGGTTTGGACATTCCAAAAACATTTTTATGTTTCTTCTAAGACGCGCGGTTTCTGGTCTGTTCAATGGAACTTTTCAAAAATAGACCAATTCGGTTGTGGTTTGGTTATCAAACTAAATTAGTAGGTGGTAGCCAAACGAAAATCCAAACACAGTATTAGGACTTGCCTCTGACTACCACATTCTTATATTTTCAGAGCGTTTGCCTCGCATCACGAAATCTCCGTTCGGGGCGAACCACTAGTATATTTGTAAACAAACCATTAGTAAACACTAGTATATTTGTACTTATCTGCCTGTTTTACTAACTAGCTTTTTAAAATAAAATAAAATGTAAACTATAAAATAACTAGTTTTGCTACATAAGCTCTTCCATTCCAGGCGTGGAGGCAGTGGCGATTCACGGCGGAAAGGATCAAGAGGAGCGAACGAGAGCTGTGGAGGCGTTCAGACGAGGAGAGAAGGACGTTTTAGTAGCCACAGACGTGGCCAGTAAAGGTACTAACGTCATATTTTTCACACTAACTTTTATCCCCTCTTTCACCCCTTTGTGGGTTGAATTTAGAAAAATCCTTCCTTAGTGGGTGCCTACGTCATAAGAGGAATACGTGTGCGAAATTTCAAGTTTCTAGGCCTAAGGGTTTGGCCTGTGCGTTGTCATCAGTCAATCACTTTTGCCTTTTAATAGTATGTATAGATGACTAGTTGCGCCCCGCGGTTTCACCTGCGCATATTTTAATCCTGGTATTCCCACGGGTGAAAAAGCAGCCTATGTGCTATTCCAGACTAATCTATATCTCTGCAAGTTTCATCAAGATCCGTTCAGCCGTTTCGGCGTGAAAGAGTAACAAGCATCCATCCATCCATTCATCCATCCATGCTTACAAACTTTCGCGCTTATAATAGTAGTAGGATATGATATAGAAGATAACCATAAATGAATGATTTCCCTCTAGGTCTAGACTTCGCGAATATCCAGCACGTGATAAACTACGACATGCCTGAAGACATAGAGAACTACGTGCACAGGATAGGGCGCACGGGACGCGCGGGGGGAGAGGGCGTGGCTACCACCCTCCTCGCGCGCCCCCAAGACGACAGCGTGCTAAGAGACCTGGTGCATTTGCTCAGAGAGGCAGGACAGAAAGTAAGCTATAGAAGTATTAATATTTCTTTCTGAACTGTAACAGTGGAAAAATGGGAAAACTCTAATAATCAGAATAATCAATTTATTAGTAACAGTCATTAAATTGAGAAGAAATGAGAGCACCAGTGGTCTAGTGGAAGTGACCCCGCCTTCCGATCGTAAGGTCGCAGGCTCGAATCCGGTCATGCACCAATGGATTTTTCTATCGAAAAATTTATGTGCCCAATGCCAGTGCTCTTAAACCGTGAAGGAAAACATCGTGCTTGACGTTACAGAGGACGAAAATGAAAACTCAGAATTGGGGTACTGGGGCATTATTCTCTACTAGTAGCGCCCCGCAGTTTCACCCGCGTAGTTTTAAATCCCGGTATTCCCACGAGATAAAAACAGCCTATGTGTTATTCCAGACTATAATCAATCTCTCTGCCAAGTTTCATCCAGATCCGTTCAGCCGTTCCGGCGTGAAAGAGTAACAAACATCCATCCATCCAGCCATCCATACTTACAAACTCGCATTTAGAATATTTGTAGGATGACATAAGAGATTCCTTGCCCCAAACCATGTAACGTCAAAACTTGATGTGGGGCTTTATTCTTTAAGACATAGGAGGTACTTTGCCCTAACTGTGTGACTTCGCAACGTGATCTAACCGCAAACGCGGTTGGTTTCGCCTCTTTTATGGCGCCGTATGAAATTTCCACCAGTTTGTTATTTATTGTTATGTATTTATCAGGTCCCTCCATTCCTGTTGGAGATGATAGGCGAGCCGGAAGTACCTTTGGCTGATGGACAGGGATGCTCCTATTGTGGTGGTCTTGGACACAGAATCACAGGTAAATTAACCGTCAAACTACTTAGTACAATATCGACTATATAAGATATATTTTAAGAGTAGTAGAGCTCTTTGTGAAGGGCTTGGCTGGGAAAGAACTACCACCACGCCTTTTTCTGCCACCAAGCAGCAACGCTGTGTTTCGGTCTGAAGAGTGTGGTTGACGGTGTAATTACAGGCACATGAGGCTTAACATCAGTATGCTTCAAGTTGATGGACGCAGGGCAGTGCATCGTAGGGCACGTTCATATCGTGCGTGGTTTCCGAGCCAATGCTTTGTTTAAGGTGATGGTTACCACTTACCAGCAGGTGGGCCATCTAATTGTTCCATTAGCTGGTTCTATAAAAAAAACAAGGTTGTTTGACCACAAAGGGAGAGAGCATCTCTTTAAAAAGCTAAAATAGTATAACTTACCTTCCTAAGTAGGTACCTACTATTACAATCAATTATATTTCAGTTACCTACTTATAGTAAGTAGGTCTATTATCATATTATGTATTGTATTCTATGTTTAATAGTTTAGGTTTTATAGTAAGTAGTTAACTTCCTTCTTATTCTAGTATAAATATAGACATTATGTATATTATGTATATATATATATAACTTCTATTAAATGTTTAAACAAACAGTTTCATAAATACTTAGTAACACGCCACACCATCTTTTTGCACGCCCAGGATGACTGGTAGAAAATGCTATTAGCATTAAGTCCTCCTAGCACTATATTGTTTTGTGTGAAAGTTTTAAATAAATAAATAAATAAATAAAGGGAGGACTATACCTAGCAGTAAGTTAAGTAGGGATGTGTTTGATGAGGAAGGATTGTAATTTGTGAATATTTTTATTTACACCAAAATGCTCTTACAGAATGTCCGAAACTGGAGGCTGTTCAGAATAAACAGGCGTCAAACATTGGTAGAAGAGACTATTTGGCGAACACAGCGGCTGACTACTAGACTATTTTGTATAAAAAAACATGTAAATATTAGTTTTATGATTGACAATAATATTGTTTTTACTACATGATTTTTTACTTAACTACCTACGCTTGTCTTTAGCATAAAGGATAGTATTCTAACCGCGGCGATGGGCATAAATTTTTCGAAAAAAGAAAAGACGATATTCATATTTTTTTTCTGCAGAGAAACAACGCCATCTATTGACGAGTAGTTGAAAAACTGAATGTGTGCTTCAAGGAATTTCGTGTAAAATTCCTTGGTTTGCTTAATTATTATTATGAAACTTTCTCAAAAAATACAAATTGTTCCGTGCTCAATAATGATGCTCATGCTCTTTATACACATCAAAAAGATTCATCATCTATGGATCCCCAGATAATCCAGATTTCTATTGGGCTAGCTCAAGAATTTAAATGCGGCGTAAAGTCTACATCCTACTCTTCTTCGATAGTTGTTTATCCAATACAACCTAAGTATGATAGGGTTTTACGGGTGTTTCCTTGTTGGTTGTGGAACAAAAAATAACGATCTAACCTAAATAGAACAGAGATTACTACAAGCCTTAGCCAAGAAGTCAAGCCATTTTATTGTGGTTTGATTGTATTATGTCTTAGAGCATTTATAACGGGAGATGCCAAGCGCTACTTTTAGTACTAAAATCTTTCTGCCGGTTTTCGCGGGGGGCGAGGTAGTACGGTACAGAACACATTTACATAATCACGCATACTAATGCAGAAAAAATAAAGCGTCCCTATAAACGCATCCGCAAGTAAAAGCTGTACACCAACACAAAAACAATACACACAATTAAAGAATTACTGTTGTTACACTTTTGTTTAGTTACACACTAACACAAAAAAGTAGTGATGGGTTGTAAAAAGACCGACAAAATGAATGATTTCATATGAATGAAATCAGGGTGGTTCAAAATCATATACTTTTCCTTTTTTTTAACCGACTCCAAAAAAAAGGAGGAGGTCATCAAGTCGGCTGTATGTTTTTTTTTATGTTTTTTTATGTTTGTTACCGCATAACTCCGTCATTTATGAACCAATTTGAAAATTATTTTTTTTGTCTGAATCTGAAACTATACCCTATAGTTTCAGATTGGTCCCATAGAAATTTCACCAAAATCAGTTGAGTAGTTTGGCTTTTAAAATTAAATTTCGTATTTTTTACAAGCTTTTATCTAACTTGCAATGTACCTACTATACGTCGGCAATGTATTTAGTTAGTTCGGAGAACCACTTCCTCTATCCTACGGAGTTGAATTTTTGCAATGACGATGATAATGCATTTTATGGTAGGTATGCATAACCACAACGGACATCCAGGATTGGCTCCAGATAAAGGAACTCTTCAACGGTCAACAGGACAGGCACGAAATTTTGTGTACGCATTCTATTAGGATAGCCGGTTAGAAGATCCACTATGACAGGCTGCTGCACTCAAGAATGGCTCCTAATGAGAGAACTCTTCAACGATCAACAGCACAGTCACGAAATGTTGTGTACGGACTCTATTACGATAGCCGTTTAGATGATCCACCATGACAGGCTGCTGAACTCAAGAATGACTCCTAATGAGAGTACTCTTCAACGGTCAACAGCACAGTCACGAAATTTTGTGTACGCATTTTATTAACGATAGCCGGTTATAAGTTCCACCATGACAGGCTGCTGAACTCAAGAATGACTCCTAATGAGAGAACTCTTCAACGGTCAACAGCACAGTCATGAAATTTTGTGTACGCATTCTATTAGACGACGACGACGACGACGACGACGATAAAAAAGTAGCCCATGTCCCTCTCCAGCTAACATACTACAGCTATACAAAAATCACGTTTATACGATTCTGTGTTCAAAAAGTACAAAGCAAATAGCAATAAACCAACGACACAGCACAACTAAAATTTTAAGGGAGCTCCATAAAGCGACGTATTGAAGGCAGAATGACAGAGACAGTTTTTGTAGAGTCCAATACTGAACCTCCTTTTTTTAAATCGGTTAAATATGGGTACAAAAAACATCGCATTTTATTCTAATTTTACGTTCATTCCATCATTCATTCAATCGATTTCGCTCAACTAGTCCCCACACTACGCCTTCTACCAAGGAATATAAATTCACCGACACCTCCTACCAAGACGTTGGCGTCGTATTAAAACTGTCGTAACTGGTATTCCATTAAATATAAATTAAACGTAATTACAAAAACAATTGACTAAAATATCAATTACTTGTGATAGGAAATACCGTGTTCCCTAAAGTTTGATGTCTCTGATCTCCTTTTACACCGAAATACCGCACAATTCACCATTTTTACTGAGCACTACTTCGCGACACGAAACGACAACTAATGGCCGCGCGGTGATGAGTGAAGTAGTTTTATATAACGTGCATGGCCAAGTCGCGTCTTATGGCCGGCAGAGGGGTACGCCTTGCGTTAACATCTCCAGTTCTAAATGCTCTAAGTATTATGTAGGTGGTAACCGGTAAGGGTAAGGGCTACGAACAATTCGAAATATACTGGTGTAGCCATGGATTTATGTACTGTATAGCGTAGGATTTATCATAAGCAAACGAAAATATCAACTTTGTTTTTTTTGCATGTCATGTGTTCTGCTTGGTATTGATCACGTCAATCAAGTCAATGTCAAATTGTTTGTCAAATTATGCAAGTGACACGTAACTTTCAACTTTAGCTAAAATAAATTATCTATTTTCGACCCCCAAATGTGTGAAATTGTTAAAATTATCGAATGTGCCGGTAGCTAACAAGTTGGTCAATATGTCTGATAAAAGTTTCGGCGATCATGTCAACAGGAACGTTGTGAAAAATTCTCTTCTTTCGAGTGCTGTTATTGGTCTCTCCTTGGAGGATTTGACACACAAAGCTATTTTGCTGCCTGCTACACCGAGCCAGGAGCAAGTCACACGATTAGGTGAGTACTTTAATGTATTTTTATCCCAGATTCGCGGATACTTCGCGTTTTTTGTGACGCAAGCGGCTATACAAAGCCAAAATAGTAATCGTAGCAAAGCGCAATACACCTGTCAAAACTGTGGTTTTTGCGTAATTCCTGCTAGTTACTCCCTGATATTAGTGTTCTGAGTGCTTATTTTACTTATTCTATGACGAAAAATATAGTTTTATGACTATACAAGTGACATAACAGTCTGAACCTAATAGTGTTAAAAATGGCATCATTTCTTTACAAATCTTACAAAAGAGCTCCATTTGAGAACGGTTTTACTCCAGACTTGGCTTTATCACTAAAAACTGTGTCTAGAAATGTGATGAAGATCATCAGAATTGCTTTTGTGAGTGTTTATTTATGGTCCGGGTTAAACTATAGCTACCCTGGTACCTGAGTTGAGGGTTGGGATAGGGGGGATGCATGTGGGGGTAGATGGCAAGTCTTTCCCTATAGTTCTTTTTTCTAGGAAATGAAAAAAAAAATCTTCAAATTTCTTCACTTTTTTCAAAAAAAAAAATAACCCTAACCTAATGGGAATTCCTTCCCTTGAGTCTTTTTGTCTGGGAGATGAAATATTATTTCCAATTTTCTTCACTTTAGTAAAAAAAAACCCTAACCTAACTATTAATTTACCTGAAAAAGTGTAGAATTTTTTTCATTTCCTAGAAAAAGGAACTATAGGAAAGACTTGGCACCTACCCCCACTTGCAACCCCCCTATCCCCAACTCTCAACTCAGGTACCAGGGTAGCTATAGCCAACCCATGGTTTGGTCTATCATACTCTAGGCGGCATCTGATTTTTACACTAGTTTTTATTTAAAACTGTGATTAGCCTGTTTAACAGACACAGCTATACCCATAAAGCCTAGATGCATTAATTAAATATATCTTTTGTAATGTAGGATGTAAAGATACCATTCTATCAGGAAAGACTAGTAATTTGATTAATTTTTATATTTATCATGTTTTAAACCTAACTTGACACAAGTAGGCATATGTGCGGAGCCAAGTAATCTGCACACAACAACTTTTTTGTTCTAAGTTTAATTTGGACTAAAGCTACTACCTACTTTAGGATGGAAAGGTGGGATGGCTTAGCTACCTGAATGTCTCGTTTACATTAAAAACAATCAAACAAATCAATATAATAGAGTTTACATAATTTATTCATAAAATTGTTAACTTCACAAATAATATGGCTCCATTTATTTGTCTTACAATAATATGCTACTTACCCGTATTAGTAAAATAAATTCTTAACCGTAAGTAAGTTGATAAGTTTGAATAAAGTTTTTAATCTGAATTCTCATACCAAAGACTCATTCTGTTGCCCACTATAACAACAAATATACGAAAAAAAGAATAAAATAAATATTAAAGGGGCTCCCTTACAACATATCAAAACTATTCAAAACATACATTTTTTCAGAGTCACATTTTTTTAAAGTAAGAGACAGACAAATGGGCTAACAGCCCACCTGCATGCAGGCAAAGAGTTTTGAAGTTCCAAAACAGCATAAAATTATTCAAACTTATTAATAAGTAGGTACTTACTTACTTAAAATAATGTTAATATTTTTGGACAAATTATAGATTAGCAAAAAATTATCTGTAAATCATGCTATCTTGGCATATCAAATGAATAGGTATATCAGTGTTCACATTATCAACATTGCTTCACCAACGTCATTAGTGAGAAACATTTAAAAAAAAAATTTTTGACTGCTCTACCTGCTTACAAGTAACTGTCTAATTTTTTTACAAATAAAACAGCTTGATATTTTATGATTTAAAATAAATATTGTCATAATAAATCGTTTTTATTACAACAATGACTAAGACAAATCAATAACTTATAATATAATTATAATCCTATAAATTTTATCAATACAATCATTAAGAAGCTTGAAAGATTTCGTTGTTGCACAAGTTAAGTCAGTTTTCTTCAAACAGATGTTAAAGTATTTTACTATGTGTACTTAAGTAATATGTACTCGAGTAGTTGAAAAGGCTTCAATTGAGCATTTCCTTTTGTTGTGACCTTAACTATTCCTGTCCCTGTTATTGGTACCATAGAATAAATAATATCACTCATCTGGGCAGCTTGTGAACTTCCAGTCAAGATGTTTTTTTATTAAAAAAAAAAAGTAATTTCCCAATGTTTTGTTTCTGTGGTTATTTGTATCTTCTAGAATCAATAGCATCAAGGATTGAGGAGTTAAAGCTATAGAATAACCTGGTGCAAAGCTATGATAGCATCGAGGTATCTGAAATAATGTATAGATCGCTGAAATTAATAGAGCAAGCTTTTTTCATAAATATAATGTAAGGTAACTTTAACAGTATGGTCAACCTATCAATCACACACATTTTTTGAATTTAGCATAGCTCTTCTATTAATCTAGGCATTATGAAACTAATAATCTCTTAATCAAAGGAGTTTTTTCATGAATACATGGAGCCTAGATCGGCTCTGTGTACAGTGTATATTATGTAAATATTGCTTTGCAGTTTATATAACTGTTACGACTGCTTATTTTCTTCATTTTTACATCGTCCCTTTTTTCTTAAAGATTTTCTTGCTCGAAGAGAGCAACATTATTTAGGTATTAAAAATATGGAGGATTGACGTGCGTGAATGTCATGTGTGTGAATGTGTGAGTGTCAACAAACGTGTCAAACGTCAATTACGGACTGTCATGGCGGCTCTAGAATTGTGGGGTACTTCGTAAGAAATTCGACCAGATAAACATTTAGTTACGATTAGCCTACAAATTAATAAAATTGCATTTGTATGGTATATATACCTACATGTACCTGTATGTAAATAAGTCGAATTTTTATTTATGACTAAGTATTCGACTTGTGAATAAAATATGCATTTATGCGATCCGACCGGCGACTGTTAATTCTTAATCTTCTATTTGTTTCAAATTCCTCTATGTGGCGTACATAGCTCAGTTTTCAATAGAATAAGTTATTAAGTTTGTGTTCAAAAAGTTTGTTTATTTTATAATTTACTTTTGTTAGTTTATTTTTATTTTGTTTGATATTTCTCTTTTTTGTGTGTATCAGCAAATAAATGCGTTATCTATCTATCTATCTCAGACCCGAATTATAATATTAGTATGTTCAGACAGCAATCTAAAAGGTAATTAAAAAAAAAAACGCTTGATAAATAATTGGTCGACGAATGATTGAATGTGGCTGCATCTAATGCAGTCGTTGTTCTTTATCTAGGCTAAAACTCAGCAAAAGTTATTAGTCGTCAACGCCATCTTTTGTAGATAGCCTGAAACTTTTCTTATCGAAATGAAATGGGTGAAATTTCAAATTCGGTATCATTATAGTTCCGGGTAACACCACTTGCTCGCCAGCGCCTTTTAGGTACGACTTCGAATCTTCTTTAGCTCTCATTAAATCATGAGTATCCATGCAACCGACTGTTATTTTCATATATTTTTACACTGCTATACTTTTAATATACATTTTTTGGGATGGGGCTTCCTTGAGATAAAGGACCCAACGTTGCTTGCGTCGACAGTTGTATGTTCGGTAATATGGCAATATGTCGGTTCGGTAGGTAAAGTTGCAATAAAAAAAAACTGAATCATGTTTACAACTTTGATTCCTAGGCATGGCAGATAAACGTAAGACGGGACATACTTTCAAGTACCAACTTAGGATTATTTGAATATGTTTAAAGGGGTAGTCAGAGTTACGTTTTAATATGAATGCAATATAACAATCTAAAAGATTTAGCAATTACGTATTCGTTTCAATGTGATTGTCTTCTGATTGGCGACGTGGTACTCCGCCAATAATGATTCGATTTTGATGAACCTTTTTTTGTTTAGTAGGTCAAACTTCAGAGCTGGACCCCTAAAGTTTTTATAGAAATTGATTCAGCACTTTATGAATAAATCAACAAAAACAAATGTACACAGATGACTTGGTAGGTTCCCTTTAGCAAAAGTTTTGTTTTATGATTTTCACTATATTTGTACGTTTTTTTGCAAAACAGTTATATTATATTTATAGACTGCTTTTCCTCCGACATCATACAGAGCTAATACCTAACTAATGTTTCTTGAAGAAGTAGTGTATAGTTCACGCGAATCCTTCCGCCGTCTCACACACCAGAAGATAAGATATGCTATTAATATAATAATAACTATAGCTAGCAGTACTCCTAGGACGATGGAAGCAATAGCCGCTGGGGTGAAGTAACCTGAAAAAAATTATCAAAAATTCAAGTTAGTTCGAGTTTTATAAATACCTTATATGTATATATATATGTATATATATATGTATATATATATGTATATATATAGCCTATTTAACTCCAATTTGTTTTTCTTCCCAAATTGATGCTTAAGTATTAGTAAAATTAAAATGGTCTATTAAATAATTAAATATTGGTGTATACATTTCACACAGCACTCCAGCCCTAAACTGAGCTAAGCTTGTAACAAAATAACCAGTTAGCTGATTTCTGAACTTCATTTTTATATAAAAAAATGCAGTAATCATCATCATCATTTCAGCCCGGTGTCACCCACTACTGGGTATAGGCCTCCTTCATTATCAGCCAGCCTATTCTGTCTTTTGCGTCTCTTGTCCAGGTATTTCCTGCGACCTTATCGATTTCCTCGACCCATCGTAGTAATAACACCCAGAAAAATCTACTCAACATCTAAAAAATGTTATACAAATGTATGTTTTGACGACTTCAGTGGCGCAGCGGGCGAGAGTTCGCCTGCGACGCAAGAGGTTGCGGGTTCGATTCCCGCCTCGGAACAAATTTGTGTACGATCTGCAGAAATTTGTTCCGTTGGTCTGGGTGTTTTCTATGTATAATAAAAATATCTATCTATGTGAGTAGGTATATAATGTATTAAATATATCAGTTATCTAGTACCCATAACACAAGCTTTGAGTAGCTTACTTTGGGGCTAGATAGTGCTGTGTGGATTGTCCAGCATTTATTTATTTATTATGTTTCGGTGGGGATATATTTGGATACCTACTAGAGATATCCACAGTGTAGCTGTTCACGTTTCCGAATGAGTCCACAGCCGTGATGAGGACTCGGGGCGCGCAGCAAGTAGCGCGGTAAGTGGCCACCACCTCGTCCCGAGAACCCGCTATGAAGTTACTGTCGTATATCACGCCCATAGGCGATGATGTTAAACGCAGAAGACCTGGGGATAGCGGTAGATATGTAAAACACACAATAGTGACACCACCCACACATAGTCCTTTTATCCTGGGGCATTATTCTCTATGACATAGGAAATTCCTTGCCCCAAACCGTGTAACGTCAAAACGTGATTTTGGGCTTTATTCTTTACTAGCTGGTACCCGCGACTTCGTCTGCGTACTTTTAATCTCTTCATCTCTTTTTTTTTTGCAATAAAAGGTAGCCTATGTTCTTTCTCAGGGTCTAAAGATTGTCTGTGCCAAATTTCACCAAAATTGGTTGAGAGGTTTAAGCGGGAAAGCGTAACAGACAGACAGACAGACAGACATACCGACAGACAGAGTTACTTTCGCATTTATAATATTAGTTGGGATGACATGAGATACTTTGCTCTAACCGTGTGACGACACAACGTGATCTAAACGAAAACGCGATTAGATTTGTCATAATGAATAACCCCCCTGACGCTAGATTTCACTGCACTTTGTAGAGATAATCACCAAGCGTTTTCAGGTGAACTCTCTGAACTTCAGGAGGCCGACAAGAAGCTGACATTATTATAATTTTTAATCATTTAATACATTCAATACATACAGAAGATAAAATATAAATTACTTAAAAACTAAAATATCAATATTTCGTGAAGCTGTTTTCGTTTCCGTACCAATAAATTTAAATAAATATTAATATTAATTAACACGGATTGTGTGCGCCGTATATAATGGTATGGAGTACCACGGTCTCGCAAGCGTCCACAGAGCATTTAAGGGTGACCCAAACTGCACAATTTAAGGGTGAAAAACAAGCACTTGGCTCTCTCATTATAAAAGCCTTCACTGCAAATTCACATGTTGATGAGATGCCTGAGCTACACAACCCTCATGGAGAGTTAGATTTTCTACCTCATTCGGCTGGCTGCGGAGTGAAGGTTGTTAAATGCTAGTAAATCTAGGTAAGTTTTAACCTTTTCTGGTGTCACGGGGATTCAACACTTTTAATAGAGGAACTCTTGCGGCTAAATGTAGAAAAACAGCCTGATATGCTGGTCCACAGACAAAGAAACTTACCTCCCGGAGAATCCCTGGCTATGATCGTAGCAGACCATGCGTACTGCGCGCAATCGTAACCCTGCCGTCCAATGCAGCTGCCTTGGAAGTTGTGCCTTACTTCCGGAGCCCAGACATCTGTTCTGCTGTCTTGAGGGTTCAAGACGTAGATGTAGGCGTATATTGAGACCTGCTCTAGACCTGGAATTAATATTATGCATTTAAAATCGTCAGCAGACAATCGACTTGCGGTAGACAAAGTTATCACGCATAATGGACCACCTTAGATTAGAGTCTAAATGCGGACACAGGAGTCCAACTCAAGTATCAAGGTAGATAAAGTCAAAATATATGTTCAGTTGAATCACAAGGATTACTTAAAACTAAGTGAATCTAGGCGCCAGTTCCACGTGACCAAGCCTAGCAGAACAGGCATCAAACTTGCGGCTTGGTCCTACCGTTCTTTCGTATAGACCTTGTTACAATTTGTCCTTGGAACAGTAAGTATGTCAAATATGGTGTACGCCCCACGGTTTCACCCGCGCAGATTTAAATCCCGGTATTCCCACGGCATAAAAAGTAGCCTATGTGCTATTCCAGACTATAAATAATCTCTGCCAAGTTTCATCCAGATCCGTTCAGCCGTTTCGGTGTGAAAGAGTAACAAACATCCATCCATCTATACTTACAAACTTTCGCGTTTAGAATAGTATATTAGGATTTTGTGTATTTCTAAGTTCTCACCGTAGGCCGTAAATGTGATAAAGTCCCTCGCTCCGGGCTGGGCCGACGTCGGAATGATTGCACTGACGATAACATTCACAGTTTGCCCGGAAGGTATGGTTTGACTGAAAAACAAAAGAAGTTTTTACAAAGTTCTAGCTAATAAAACCGATAAGTCCGATAAGCGTTGCTGTCTCTTATAGATAGATAGATAGATAGAAGATAGAAAATACTTTATTGCACACAACTTAAAGATACAATAAAAATAAACAAACTTAAAACTAAAAGTACGATGGGCGGCCTTATCGCTAAGTAGCAATCTCTACCAGACAACCGTTGGATGAAATGGACTCAAGAAATTTAGAAGGGGTCCTTGTGTGCGTGGAGATAAATAAAAATAAGTTGTGAATATACATAATTTCTTTTGAGCAATCATCTTGATTGCGGAAAACGCTACGCTATGGCTGGCTCCATTAAAACTGGATGACCTGTATCTAACCAATTGAACGCATAATGATTTTTGTTTCATTTCTCAGTTGGAAGCGAACCACTATCTGTAGTCAACAGATTATAGACAAAATAGTAGAACTGAACTGAACTTACCTAGCTGGACTGATTCCGGTCAAAAACCTCAGTTCTCCGACTGCACCGAATCTAAACGAGACTGATTGCTGCCTGTAGTTAGTCACTTCGAAATGCATCTGAAACATAAATGCATGAGATGTTAATTTATTTTTGCTACCATATGTCCCTTGCTAGGTAAATGTCTCGCTTTCTACCAACCTACATACCTGTCTGGATAAAATATACCGCAAGTTCCATCCCATTCCAGTCGCTACGAGAATGAGTGGAAACAAACATACACACTCATAAACTTATTGATGTCAAACTGTGATAGCAAGAGACGAGATAGTTTTAATAGTTTTATGAAAATTTACTATCATAATATTGTCTCCCGAATGCGAGTTTTCTCTAAACCAATTTAAATCTGGATCAATAGTTAAGTCGTGAAAACGTTATTAACAAAGCCACTTACGTATTGATAATATAGTAATATATAATATATATACAGGGTTACAGGAAAAATCGTGCTAGATCCGTTAAGGGCGTGGAGTACCCATCATTTCTGACTTATTTCACTATGAAACACCCTACCCTAAACATAACCCTTTTCAAGCAATTCGACTTTTAATTTTTTTATTGAAAATTTTGTGCACCTTAATTATTATTATTATTGCATTTTTACATGTGTAATAAGATGCTTTAGGATGTCAATCATTAAAATAGTGCATAAGTTAATTGAATAGACCGTAGTAGACAAGTGAAAGTTAAGAAATAAGAAAAAATACTAGAAAGTTTATTTTTCTCTAAGGGATATCTAAAAAAAATATTATGGCAATTGTTTGTGAAATAAGTCAGAAATGATGGGTACTCCACGTCCTTAACGGATCTAGCACGATTTTTCCTGTAACCCTGTATATATATATAATATTACTAAATTAACAATATATATATATATATATATATGTATATCCATATATATATATATGTATATACATATCTAAATATATATAACTCAAAGGTGACTGACTGACTGACTGACATAGTGATCTATCAACGCACAGCCCAAACCACTGGACGGATCGGGCTGAAATTTGGCATGCAGGTAGATGTTATGACGTAGGCATCCGCAAAGAAAGGATTTTGATCAATTCTACCCCCAAGGGGATAGAATAGGGGATGAAAGTTTGTATGAAACTTTGAATTCCTTGGCGCGAGCAAAGCCGCGGGTTCAGCTAGTATAATATATGGATCGGTCGCACAGGCCGCTGCGCCCTAAAGATAATCAACCGAAATAAAATGACGAAAAAGGATGGATCAAGAACTAGCGACCCGCCCGCGCGCCCCTGCTTCGCACGGGTGCACATTGTTTTTCTACTATATCATGCATGTATTATACATATAAACCTTCCTCGTGAATCACTCTATCTATTAAAAAAAACCGCATCAAAATCCGTTGCGTAGTTTTAAAGATTTAAGCATACATTGGGACAGGGATATAGGGACAGAGAAAGCGACTTTGTTTATACTATGTAGTGAAGTGATGGAAAATGAGTTACCTGTAGGTTTTCTCCTGGGGAACCGTATAACTTGGTGCTGAGACCAATTTGAACTGCTGTCAGTATAGCGCCCTGTTGGTTGACCACCTGTTGAGGATCACGAATTTTGGCAATTAGATTATTGAAATGAAAACAGTTAATAGCCCAAACAGATTCAGTTGCCGAATTAAAAATAAACCAACCTGCGATACAGATCTCCCAAACGGCAAGGCGTTGCTATTGTTGAAAAGCAGCCGACTGTAGACCCGAGTGTTCTCCTCCTCAGCCAGTTCCAGGTCGCTGGAGTTTTCAGGGAACACTATGGACGCTGATCTCCCGACACGCACTTCGGGCTGGATGAGAGGCCCAGAGAGACGGACGAACGGCTCACCTAGAGTCAGTCAGACGGAGTTATAAGGCTGTCTGAAAGATTAAGGTTCCACTTTATACAGACTCGAACTTATCGACGGTAGAGACAGGCAGGCATCTCACCTCGCAGCATGTGAGGTCTAACCCTTTCGGTTAGACTCAGTGCTGAGACTTAGTTTGTACCGACAGCTTAGCCTCCACCACAATAATGAGTGCGCTCTCGGAAATTTATCAATTCATTAATCTTCAATCTGTCATGGAATGCCAAACTGAAAAATGTGGGTATGTGTCATATGTAATATTAAAACGAATGTCTGACTACCCCCCTTAGACACCCTAAAATTTATTATATTCATTTAGGTATAAATTTGTAATTTTATTTCGGTTAGGAAACGAAGCTCTGATATGCAAACTATGTAGTTGAACACAGTTTTGTGTAGTGATTTTGGTCGGCATTATTATTACTAATATTATTTTCTCATTATCTACAAGAATTTCCTCCCTAGTTCTTACCCTGAACATCTCGGCCTACAATCTTCACATAAACCTTGGAACCCTTGAACGCTGGTAACGCTACGTCCGCCACCAGCTCGGTCACTGTATCCACTTGCGCCTCTTGACCCTCGCCTGTTATTGGTTGATAGCTGAAATAAGTCAAGATACGTTCAACATCTGTTTCCGGCCAGTTTTGATTTTAGTGAACTTATTAAATTGATTATGTGAAGTGATTACAGATGTTAATGTTAATTTGGTGTGGTTTAGTGATCTGTCAATTGTCACAACATAAATGAATGAAAATTTATTTTTGCACACCTTACAAAAATTACAAACTAACAAAAAAAACAGCTATTAAAATGACACAAATGCTACAAAAATCGGCCAAAGGCAATTTTTGAGTGACAAATATAGTAACAAGGCTAACGATATGCATCTTTTACAAGTATAAGGGTTGGGTTAGTGATGTACAAATCCTATGTCAAGCACTTAGCTAAGTCATAGTGTCATAGCTACCTGAAAGACAGCTTTGCCAGTTCAGTCCCGTACTCATCAATCAGTAAGGACTCCCTCACACTTGCCACTGGCCCCGTCACTCGGATCCTTAGTGAATCTTTAAAGAAAATACCGTTATTAGAAAAACCATAAATGATTATAATGCGCAAGACTTTGACCCCTTTTGTATTGTAGATAAAGATTGCTAGACTTTATTTGAAAGACATGGACAACAGCGGAAAAATCTAAATAGTTAAAAGGTGTATTTTTAGTATATTTGATTGAAGGCTAAAAGTATTTTATATTCTCAACAAAAAATTTCTTCTCTGCGATTAACCAGAATCGCTAAATTTATAATGCATTGGTTTATTATCTGTTTCTGTACTATAACAAATATCTTGTTAGATTATAGAATGCTAAATACATTGTTAAACATCCAACTAGCTATCGTCCGCGGCTTCTCACGCGTTATACCTTCCCGGATTCATAAATATTTAGATATGTCCCAAATTTCGTCCGAATCCTTTGTCCAAAACAAACACACTCATAAACGTTCACGTTTATAATATTACTAGTAGCGTCCCGCGGTTTCACCCGCATAGTTTTAAATCCCGGTATTCCCACGGGATAAAAAGTAGCCTATGTGCTATTCCAGACTATATAATATCTCTGTGCCAATTTTCACCAAGATCCGTTCAGCCGTTCTGGAGTTATAGAGTAACAAACATCCATCCATCCATCCATCCATACTTACAAACTTTCGCATTTGTACTTATTAGTAGTTTAAAATCATATGGACAACCTTTGCACATTATTCAATGACGTGCTTGTATTATTCTGATACGCGTATGAAATTCGCCTACTCGTGGTAACTACATTAGGATAACCCTTGAACCTATCGTCATATCCTAGTATGACGATATTTATAAGATAGTGAGATACCCTCTTGTACTGTTGTTCCGTTTGTGTTAAGACGAAGACAAGAGCTAATGTGACTCGCTCGCACGTTTTGACTTGTTGAAAGATATAAAATCGCAAACAACCATTTTGTGTGCAATCACATTGCGCACAGTTTTGTAAACAAAATATTTTGAGCGGTACAAGTTTTCCTTAACTTAAAAGTTTGCTTTTCTAGTTTTTGTACTCAAGCAAACTTTTGAGTAGGAAAACTTGCATAAATCAAAATGAATATTTTACCAAACTCTGCGCAATGTGATTGCACACAAAATACTTGTTTGCGATTTTTCAAAATTGGAATTTGTGATTTTTTATATCTTTCAAAATGTCAAATCGTGCGAGCGAGAGAAATATTAGGTGTTGTCAACGCCTTAAGGTGCGTTTACGCCATACGAACATAGAGCTAGACAAAAGAGTACTCTTTATACTACACCTGCTTGGAAAGTACCTTGATACTTTATCAAATTTACGGTAGAAAGTACGTCATTGCATATCGAACAAATATGCGGGGAGAAAACGCATCTGAGCGGTGTATGAAAATCCTTTCTTACGTGGTTTTTCTTTTTTAATTTTGGGTAAGACTATGCGCCGGTAACCTAAATATCAAAAGCCAAAAAGTTTTTACAGTGAGTTTTTATCTCCAAGTTCGCAAAATGACACTGGCCACTAGCTGTGTGTTGGATGGTGTCGGGCTGGCAGTGCGACCCTGCGGCGCGGCAGGATAAACAATTTGAAAAAAGAACATGTGAAAATTGCAGACGCCATTGGCGCCATTTTCAATTTGTGTGTTGTTTGAGGATTCAGTTCTAGTTTTTTATTTTCCTCGTAGGTGTAGTATAAAGCACTATGTATCACTCGAGAGAGAGTGCGATTCCCGATCTCGGGTGTTTCAAACGACACCCTCGACGGTAATCGGTCACTTTCTTCTCTCGGTGAACAATGTACTATTCTTGATCTTTTAGTGTTAACGGAAAAAATCAAATGATATTGATTTCTAAATTGAAAATTGAAAACAAAGAAGAGATTTTAAAAATTTGTTACTACATAATTGACGAGTGGTCGCTACCCTATTCCTAGGATATTCAGGAAAAGCAGCAGAATGTATCCTTTTGTATCCAGGCTGAATTTATGATGTTTTAGCTGCATAAATATCTATAGTCAGTCATCTATAGACATCATCATCATATCAGTACCTATACATAAGTATAATTATATATAATTACCTAATTTACTTATAGATATGGTTCCAAAACCATGAAAATATATTTTTCATCCCACCATCTCGGAAAGAGTATTTTTGCTCTTCAATATCTGAGTGCAAAAGCCGTTTTTATTCTCTAGAGGATAGGATCTAGAGGATTGTTAAAACTAATTGTTTAATAAAAGAGGAAAGTTTAGATTATTCTAATCTAATCATGCAATATCCAACAGTAGTAGGTACCTATTTATCAGTTATGCCGCGCGTGTCAACAAACAAACGCACATTTATGCCACTATGTTATAAATAAATAGAAATCAGTAGTTCTTTGTCAGTCATTTAGAGGACTGTACGTTAAAATTCGCGCACATTTTAACGGAAATAAACTCGCGTTGTTACTTGTTTTTTAATGGACGCGTTTGTGGGTGACTTTATGGTGATTTTCGTTGTCTTTTCATGAATGTTTGAATGTTTCTCGGCATACGGCCCCAGTTCTTCTTATAATGGTTTTAGTTTTAAAATCTGCGACCATTCTGATAGCGATCAATACAGGTCTAACCAGTTTTTTTACTGCGATGTTTTTATCAGAACTGTATTTTCTTATTAGGTTTTTGTTACAGCAATATTTTATATTTTATGATAAGTTAGATTTAGATACTAACGTATTACAATCGAAGAGGTTTATGTATATTTATAGATTTTACATTCGAGTGTCAATATTCTTACTATAAATAAACTCAAATAAAATATATCAAACTACGTTAAAATAGTTTTCCGTAAAAATAACCAGTTGAATATTATGGATTAAGTCAATATACTAGTAGATTTAGTATCATTTTTAGATAAAAACAAATAATTAGATAATCTAGGAGATCTAATAAGAAAAGGGTCTCCCAGAACACAACCCTTAAAGCATAATAAGCGTTTACGTCACAAAAGTAATGCAAATGATCCACAAAAAAATTAAAAGATTCTAAAAGTTACGTTAAAAAAATCACGGGTAACTTGCCAATGTCATTGCAAATTTTAAAAACCGGATGTGTAGATCGACATTTTGAAGATAAAAAAACTTGCAACACTGCCCTTGGCCTAGAGGGCGTCGCCATTTCGGGAAGCTGTCAACTTGGAAATTTAGAGGTTAGTATTTTGTGTTACTGGTTTTTCATGCATTTTACTTTTGACTTACTTCAGCCTCATGGTTAAGATTAAGAACAGGGACATGTTTCTACATGGACAACAGCAAATACCTTTAAACCCTTCTGGGTTTAGAGGTATTTGCCTAGTAGTCAGATGAAATAAGGTAAAAGAACCTCCCAGCGCTAGTGAAATTTTTCAGCAGCGTGCTGAAATTATAGATATTTCAGAACATTAGAAAAGGTTTTGCTGGTTTATCAGTAACTCGTTCCTGTCATTGAGGAGGTTCATTCATTCAATAGCCATCTTTTTTTATACAAAAAGTAAAGAAACACGCTTACGGCCAGCTGATCCAGAGAGAGCAGACCACACCTGCAATACCAGAGGAATCACAAGCGCGTTGCCTAGCCTTTAAATTTTTAAAACGCCCTTTCTACAGCCTACCTCTACTGCTCCCTGGTAATGAATTAGATCCTAGATTACAAGTAGGAAAACATCAAGCAAGACTAAGGTTAAATATGTGTTTACTAATTACGTTCTATATTTATTACGTTATATTCCACGCATAAAATCCGAGGCTATGTTTTATCTATTGACAGTTATAATAGTTATTTATAATGTTATATGCCTGTTACACCATTTCTTGACTTTGGTATCCGCGAGATAAAATATGTCCGCATCTAAGTAATACACTCTTCAGAAATTGAAAACAGAAATAATTTCACGACTTAGAACCAAGTCTAGCTACGTTCACGCTGTCTAAAGCCTGAAACAAACGAGCTAAAATTGCGGCAATTTCAAACTGCAACTGTATATCTGTCTTGTTCACGCAACGTACGTAAACAAATCCCTATCATCCATGTGTGTGCACAACCCTTTCGGATTTTTCAATACTATACACAAAGGTTAACTGAAGAGAATGCTCTCTAGAATTAAGTTCGCCTATGTACGATACATTTTGTTCTGTTCAATAAATAATTTTCTATCTATGTATATATCTAAGCAGGAGAGCTACAAAACTAACTCAAGCCGCGGGGCGCAAGTAGTTGGTCAATATTTCCCCGTTTCTCCGCTCCGCAGCCGCGCTCCGCGTAAGTGAACAGGCAGTCTTAGTATTGTAATGATTTATTTATCAGATAACTAGCGACCCGCCCGCGCGCCCCTGCTTCGCACGGGCACATATCATGCATGTATTATACAATAAACCTTCCTCTTGAATCACTCTATCTATAAAAAACCGCATCAAAATCCGTTGCGTAGTTTTAAAGATTTAAGCATACATAGGGACATAGGGACAAAGGGACATAGGGATATAGGGACAGAGAAAGCGACTTTGTTTTATACTATGTAGTGATTAAGTTTGTATCACGTTTCTAACAGCTGATAATGTTTCTCGTTAGTTTTCCTGCGAATCTTGCAGAGTTGTGCAACGTAAAAGCAGAAATGCATATCTTAAATTAGTATATTGAACCCAATCACATCGCCAAAAATCCAAAATTACTATAAAAACATGATGTTGGTTCTGGTACAGTTAACGATAAAAAGTTATGCATAACTAGTTTGCAAAAAGATTTTTGCTAACCAGCTGGAGTCGGCTGGAATACGGAAGAAGTTTTTCTTTTTTTCCTTATTTACATCTGCAATAAATTACAAGTAAAAAGTGGAATTAAAAAAGTACAATTTTATAGACCTTAGTCTCCTAAGGTCCTATAATAATTTGTGTAGTTTAATCCTATCATATAATTATTCATATTAGTCGCTGACCTCTCCATTAGCTTATCAGAACGATGTCTTTTAGCCGCTATAAAATAGCAGGAATTATGAATAAGGGCCTACGAAAATAAAAATAATGAATGAACATTTCAGTATAATATAATGAATGAACATTTCAGAATAATATAATGAATGAACATTTCAGTACAACATATTGTAGGTCTAATAACTCTTTCAAGAAAAAAACCGACTATAATGCACTGGAAAATACACTCGTACTACTTAACTCTAAAACTTCTCGTCGGATCTGACTCAAATTTAAATGGGACCACATGACAAGCACCATCTCTAAATAAAAAAAAAGTCATCAAAATCAGTCCACTCAGTAAAAAGTTATGAAGTAACAAACATAAAAAAACAGTCGGATAGATAACCTCCTTTTTAAAGTCAATTAAAAACGAGCTTTCATTTGAACAACTGAAATCTGCTATGTACTTTTGTCGCTGAGTTTACTCTACCTTGGTTGTGCATTTAATGTCATGTCATTAAAAAACTGGCTTTGGCACAGAATAAGGAATACCAATCGATGACTTAAGCCTTCGAGCGTGTACCCAGCCACTAACGGAGAAAGCAATACTTACTACAGGGTGTCCCACCATGTAGTTTTACGCGGAAGACTGGTAGAGTCTCTCAGACTTCTCAAGGTACTTATTCGTAAACTTACTAGCAGACTCGGTCTCGACGTCCAAGTGTATGAGAGACCTGGCAGCCACGGCCAGCCGGTAGTCACATGTGTCGCATTTAACGCTGAGATGCCACGCGCCCGCCAGCGCGTTTTGACCTTCCGGCCGGAACGGGTGCGCTGGCAACACCGATAACCTGGACATACGGTTGAAAGAACAATATAGGTACTAAACCAACCATTCTAATTCGTGGTGGGGGAATGAGATCTGCACGGACGTCCCGCAATGGGGTGTATTGTGCATTGTCCCCCTGCTAACCTCACCCCAGCCAGCACAACTTAACAACTTAACACAACTTAAAATAGCGTAGGTGGACATTGGGTTCAAAAGCAACCATCTTTTGTATAAGCTCCGCTCCATCCGAAGGTTGTCTGGAAGAGATCGCTTGTTAACGATAAGACCGCACATTGTACATATCTCTAGTTGTTATTAATTGTTACATTTCAATTTTCAAAATTCTGGTAATCTTTTGAATTCAATGTAAGTCGATAGATTTTTTTGTCGAGTCACTACTTTTTTTAATAGTTTCTTTCGAAACAGTGTGGTGAAAGGAAGTAGGTAAAATACTAACATGTCAACGTCAAGTTCCGCGCCCGGGAAGATGAGATAGACATCTCTTGGATTCAGTCCCTCGGTTTTTGATGCCGGTGAGAAGGCGGCCACCGATGACGTGTTGTAGAGATCTATTTGTGGTGCTGTGGAAGGAAGTACAACATTAACAGTAGTAGAGCTGCCATTAGCCCAAAAATCTTTATGGGCTGGCTGGGATGAGGTTAGCGGGAAAATAATGCACTATAGGGTATATAGGTCGCGTCACGTAAGAACGCTGTAAGGAGGGGTAGGGGGTGTGATGGCGCGAGTGTTTTGTATGCGCAAACGCATCCCCTCCACCGTTTTCCAGCGTTATTTTTAAATGACGCAACCTCTGCCCCACTGCGGGATATCAGTAAAGATCTTATTCCTCATCATCAATAAATGTAGAGCTCTTTGTGAAGGGCTCGTCCAGCGAAAGTGCATGTTACCGCTATGCTTATTTCTTTAACCAAGCAGCGATGCTGTGTTTCGATTAGAAGGGTATGAAGGATATAGTTGCCGAACATCTGTATGCCTCAAGTTGATGGACGCAGGGCAGTACATCGTAGAGCACGTTAATATCGTGCGTGACTTGTGAGGCAATGTTTTGTTATAGGTGATGGTTACCAACATCAGTTTGTCTATTCGCTTGTTTAGTCACAAATAATCGGTATGACGTATTCTATTAGCTAGTAGTCAGACAATCAGACAATAAAGTCGCACTGCGTGCTGTCAAATCGCCATTGCATAACACTCCAAATTGTAAATGAAAACGGACAGTACTCCTATTCCGTAATCAACAAAATTACGGGAGTTTGGGAGTTTCACCTAGTGAATCCGCAACGCTCACTTAAATTACGAGCTCCACCTCATTTCCACTGTAATGCAATACTTTGTGTTCACGAATGCCAAATTGGAATCTCACCGCGGATTCCGCGGTCACTTGGGTGAATGCTATTCAGCACTTCAGAGCGTCAAAACAGATTAGTGACCAAATGACAATCAAACGTCAAGTGTCAAGTTACGTCACATCACATCCTTCCGGGCCTGGTAATGGCTATGATTTCACAGCAAAGCAATTGCATTGTCGCGGGTTATTTTATGTTATTTCGCACCCGGGCCGTGAGAGAATTCTGACATAGAGCCTTCGTTCAAAATGATGACGTTTATCTTAATAAAAAAATGCTATTTTATGATATTGTTACCCTGATTATAATGACTATTGTGTTCATTATTTAACGTTTAAAAAGTTTCCATTATCAGGTTCTTTGATCTACATGTTTTCTTTATAGAGCTGTCCTAACGAAGTTAAAGGTCTGGACTGACACACGTGCTCAAAAATAAGCATGCTTATTTTGAGCATGCTCAAAAATCAACCGATGTACGACCAAATAAGCATGCTTATTTATAAGAACGACCTAGTTCACACGTGCTTTTATTGAGCAGGGCTCGAAAAAAGCATGCTTTTAGCTCGAAAATAAGCATGTCTGTCAGTAACCCGCATCAAAATCCGTTGCGTAGTTTTAAAGCTTTAAGCATACATAGGGATATAGGGACAGAGAAAGCGACGTTGTTTTATACTATGTAGTGAGTGATGATATATTATGATGTTTACCGTCATTGGGCGGGTACAAGACTGCGTGCTCCACAGCACCCTCTATGTATATCTTGAGCGCCGTCACTCCGCCCTCGATCGGGAGGCCTAGGGAGATTGCCTGTGCACCTCCTCTTATCACTAGAAGCGTCTGGAGTAAATAGAAAGAAGCAATAAAATCATCTGTATGCCTCAAGTTGATGGATGCAGGGCAGTGCAAAAGGCACGTTCCTGTCGAACGTTACATTTGGGGCAATGCTTTGATAAAGGTTATGGTTACCACTTAACTCAGGTGGGCCATCTGCTTGTTCCATCAACAGGTAATAATAATAACATCAACAGGTAGTATAAAAACACATTGCCAGCTGTCTGCTAAATTATGGGCGCAATATGTGCCAGTAGGTACTCTCAAACGGTGAAATTAAAAAGTCGTAAGGTAGAACTTAAAAATTCTAAATCATGTGTCAAGTACTAGAACGGAGCTTCTTTGAGGCGCACTTTAAATCCTTTTACCACACTTTTTAGAAATAACTATACGACAAGAAGACATAAGTTTCGATGGCCTTACATCAAACCTCTCAGTCTCATGTTCAGAGCTGATGCGTCCTCTTCTCTGCTGCTTCAGCCCCGACGGATCCCAACTCTGGAGCTCCACGTCAGACGTCAGCTCGCTGGGGCTGTCCGTATCCTGAAAACATATTGTTTTTTTTAACACTTATTTTAAAATTATACTATCTAATTTTAAACTGAAAGTTGCAACTGTATATCTGTGTTGTTCACGTCCATTGCCAAAGAAAAGATGGATGGACTGTGTGAAGGATGACATGAGAGGAGTGAGCGCCGAGATGACGAATGATAGAGGAGAGAGGAGGACTAAAACCTGTTGTGCCGACCGAAAACGATGATCATGAAACGTTGTGATTTTATTGACAGTAACTTACAGTTGTTTGAAGGGAGTACGGAAGCACATCTCCTTCAGTGTGCCTGGAGATATTTTTCAACTGTTGGAGTGACGCTTCGGACTCCGGTGTGAGATGGTTGGGGTCTGTCCAGATGGTGTACACCTGAGAATAACAAAAAAAAATAAACAAGTTGGAGCATACAGATGTCAAACCTCGTGTGTGTGTAATTACATCGGCAACCTTTCCAAATTGGCGGAAAAAATAAGCACGGTGGTAGTACTTCCCCGGACGAGCAACACACAAAAGGCTCTATTACATCACATGTGCCTTATTATTTCAACTGGTTACCTTCAGCCTCTTTTCGACCAAGGCGCGTAACGCCAGCGGCATCCTCTGAGGATCGCCAGCCCCTCTGTCGGTCAGCACGAACAGAGCGCTGTCGTACGGCACGAGCTTAGCGGCGGTCGTCAGCGCTCGCATGGTGCCATCGGTCGACGAGTCGGTGTGGACGCCCTGACGGAACAATATTCATGATCAATGGCGAACGTGTGGTTTATTTACTTTTATTCGAAATGTATTAAAATTTTTTGGTTGTTTGGATATTCATACAGCGCGGACGCGACAAAAAATTGCATCTTTCAAATGCTTTCAATTGACCACTAATGAGATTGGTGATTACTTGGTTATCCATCTCTATCGTTTGTGAGTGTACAACATTTTGGACACTCCACGAACAATTTGTTTTCATAAGATCTTGTTTACTTTGTAATTCAAGTAGGTATAAACAGACGACATAACTGTGACAAATCAACTGGAAATCAACATCGCCATTGCGCCAAACCAAACTTGACATTGACAGTTGTCACGCGATGACAGCGACGTTCAATTGTTTTTCAAACAGAACAAAGATTACATTAAAATTCGCGATACGCGATAATTTGTACATATGTGATTCGTCATTCTTCATGGCGTGTTTGTTTGACATGTGGGTATGTGGTAGGTAGTCAAGTTTTGATAGTAAATTATAATTTCGAGTTCAATGAACTAAGTATGGTGATGACGGAATGCCTTGCATGGGTTCAGATAAATTGCAAAACCGTAACGAGTTTAGGTGTGGCTTGACTACTAGTATCTATTATATAGGGTGTAAAAAGACTACCTACTTCCGAAAGCTTTAGGGAAACCTTTAGACCAGCATTGAATGAACTGCCGCCAAAGTTAATGGTCCATAAAAAAATCTTGTTTGCCATATCTGAACCACGTTGTCGTATAGCTATAATAGTACAAAATTAAAAAAGCTACTAATTCTCTCTTTTATAGATTTCTCTTGCGGAAGTTGCGGGCAAGGGGCTCGTGTGTTCGATCGATGGCAAGGCAATGCCTTGTCTCTATGTTCTCATAGATTACGATATTTGGGTCTTGGGTTTAGACGTTTTTCGCCTTCCTGGTTTGTAGAGCATTTCACACACAGGCAGGATAGCTGTCATTTTTGAAGAAGAGTCCTGGATTACCTGATATTTAAGAAGTAACTTTGATAGTGCCTCCGACACGTCCTTATCCCGTCCGCCATTGGTGCTGGGCTGAAGGCTGTGGCGGGACCTCCAGTTCACTCCTGAAAAATAAGTCCTAGTCATCGAAATGTTTACTCTGAGATCTCTACTCCACCAAAGACCGGTACCCCAAGTCTTACTTATTTTTAGTTTTCGGTATTTGATTTTCTGTATGGCAAGCGCGTGTTTAGTTACAGTCTCGCGCGTTAGACGCGATAATCACCCCTATTGGCCGTGCAAGAGAACTCTTGGTACTCCGTACAAAACCAGGTTCACAGGAAAACCAAAAAATATACCTGGGTTATTGGATCAGTGGAAGATTACAGAGGAGGGTTTTGTCTTGCCTGGCAATATGGATCAAGAAATATATTAAAAACAATACTACTTGTCAAAATGACTTAGGTATGCCAATGACGGAGTCCTGCAAAAAACCAAAAAAGCCCTAAATAACAAGGATCACATCCAACGTCTTAAAACTAAGTGAATCTTCTTTTGTATGGCCAGTGCATAACAGGAACAAGCAATCAAATTAAAAAGACAGTTACATCAGTAGGTACCTACTGCTTTACTAACCGACGCTCACACCATACAAAACGCCATCAGTCATCTCGTGTCTAAACTCTTGCGCAACTTGGTCAAAGTTTGCACCTGACTGACAGACCCAACGAAATGTCCCAAGTAACGTAACCTTGGTTAGTGAGCGCAGATTATGTAAACGAAACGTTACGCTCCACTTGTGTATCAAAATAGAAAAATGCTATTTGGATTTCTTAAGGTTGTTTGCTTGATTGGAAGTCTGTAATTTCAATTTGAAATAGGTAGGTACCTACGTGTGCCTACGCGACTTAAGTAACCGTATTATGTCTTGAATGGAGTTGGACGGGGCAACTGGCGAGTCGTGGTGCAAAAGATTAATGGAGTGGTGACCGAGGACTGGCTAGAGATGCGTCGGATGTCCAGTAAGACGTAAGGTCACTGACTTTGTTTGCGTTGTATGCCGAAGATGAATGAGGGTAGTCCTAGATCGGGTAAAATGGCAACAGCATAGATAGGCCTATGCTCAGCACAGGACTAAGTCAGGCTGTGGACGATCATGACTTATCTATGTCTACGCCGCATATTTCTATCTGTCTTGTTACTTTCCTAGTTCTAATTTTCGTATTCTTGTTACAGGTAAGTCATCTCTACGTTTGTGGTAGAATATAAATGTCAAGCCATAAGTAAGTTTCCTAGATAAAGCGTTTATATCCGAAATAAATGACAGATTGACAGAAAACCCCTGAACAGCTTTTCTCTTATTGAACGCGTTTAAAACGACTGCGATGCGCAGTGGATTGGTATAATACGCGCAACGGCTCCCTTTTTTTTTACGTTTGACCGCTATCACCTGATGGTAAGTGACGATGCGGTCTACGGTGTAGCACGCTTACCTAGAAGATATCTATTCACTCGTCTCTTGAAGACATCCAAATTATAGGCATCTGGAAAAACAGAGTGGGAAGTCTGGCACGATGGTAAATATTACTATTACTACTAGCCTATGGTGTCCCATTGTTGGGCAAAGGCCTTCCCCCATTTCCGCCAGTCACTTCTATCACGAGCCTTTGTCCGCCAGTCCCTCTCATAGGCGTCCAGCTCGTCTCGCCATCTCATGCGCATTGCGCATGCGATTGTAAATATATGATACAATCATCAATTAAAATATTTAAATTTATCGGTCATATACAAATTAAACTATGCCTTGGTATCAATAATGGGTATTCCCTTGCCCTAAAGGTCATGCTGGTAGCGATTTGAAAACAATAGCAACTGCACAGACAATTCTGTAATCTATATTCTAAAGGCGTTGGGTTTTCTGATGGCATCCCCATGCATGGTATCTTGTTTAATTGTTTTGGACGGTTTTCGCATTTAGACTTGAAAGGCCAAAGTTTTGCGATCAAATAATTATACGCTAGCTGTGTTGAACCTTTAAAATGTATAGGGCCAGCATTATATTTCGCACGTGTCCTTTTTTTGCAAAGTCTCATCCAAAAATCCATCGCCGCATTTGCCGTATTTAAAATATATTTTGGTCGTACCATAAGTCAAAGTTAAAAGATATTTATTTAATTGAACCACAAAGACCACTTTGAAACGTCTCAAAGCTAGTTGCAATCGACCAAGCCTAGAAGAACAGGGCCCGTACCACCATCTCTTGAAGCATTCTTATTTCAATATTACTTTAATGTCAATGTCTTATGTCAACTGCATAGAGTCAGCTTTATGATCAAAAAGTAAAGTAATATTGAATCAAGAATGCTTCAAGAGATGGTGGTACGGGCCCAGGCACCTTAAAAAGGTTCAAACTTATTGCTCAATCCTCAATAAAGGGTCTGAATTCCGGTAACTAATAAAATAACTTAGTCTCTTCAAGGCAAGAGTGAATAGGTGTCTTCTAGACCGTTCTGCTCCACCGTAGGCTACATCGTCGCTTACCATCAGGTGAGATGGTAGTCAAGGGACAGTCAATTCTGTTTAAAAAAAAAATAGCACAGAAGAAAAAAGGTCTAATGGTTTTACTTCATGGTGTTTTCTTTCACCGTTTGAAGCCGGTAACGCTAATCACGTGGTCAGAATTAATCGTTTTACAAGACATCGTAAAATTGGCACGTGCCTACAACTGGTTTCAGGCAGGTACAGTCAACAACAAAAATATAACTCGATAGAAACATGTGAATTTCGGTTTGTGTTCATGTGAATCCGCGGGTAGAAGCTGGTGGTAGAATAGTTTATGTTTTTAGGATTCGTGTCTATGTTTTCAAGTAAAACGTGTTTTTTTAAAACAATGTTTTGTTTTTAGATTCGTAGGAATCCTCAATGTTTTCATATTGCTTTCGTGGTTGACCGTACTATGTACTGCTGCCGTTAAATTTTAGCAAGTCGAATCAAAGTTATAAATTTTATTGGTACCATCATCTTCGCTTGTAAATTGTTGTTTTTGCTCAAATTAGATGAAACTATGCCAGCTAATTAACTACGGTTACGAATACTTAAATAACTGTCCGTCAGCTGAGGCATAAAATAACTGGATATTTTTGCGAAAAGTGGTATCATAATTTACCACAAAGGTTTTATAATATCCCATAAGTTTTATTTTACATATCAGACATTATCAGAGTGGGGTTAGGATCTACGACCTTCCCCTTGATACGGGATTCGCTAAACACCTGCGCCATCCGATCCTAATCTTGAATAACTGAATATTTTAATGTTTTGATGTCAGTAATAAGAAAGAAATGAAGAATTGTATCAACATACATAGCTCTTTTAGATTTAAGTTTATTAAGTACATAAAAAATTAAATAAGATGATTCACAGATAACTTTATCTTTCTTTCTTTATTGTGCACAAAATGATTAACACAAAAAGATATTATAGTCATGAACAAAGGCGAGCTTAACCCTAGATAGAGTTTTCTTTCAGCACACCTTAGAGTATAGAGGGCTGAGCTTTATCATATTTTGAGGTTAATTACGAGTAGTCGTGTGTGTCTTCTTTTTCTTTCGTATATTCAAAGCAATAGTTGTTCCCATTGTATAAGCTTTTCTTAGTTTGGGCTGGACAGTGCTGTGTGGGAAGACCACCAACCTAAATATATATAACTCAAAGGTGACTGACTGACTGACTGACATAGTGATCTATCAACGCACAGCCCAAACCACTGGACGGATCGGGCTGAAATTTGGCATGCAGGTAGATGTTATGACGTAGGCATCCGATAAGAAAGGATTTTGATCAATTCTACCCCCAAGGCGATAAAATGGGGGACGAAAGATTGTATGAGATTTTCAAAGTAAACGAGCGCGAGCAAAGCCGCGGGATCAGCTAGTATATTTATATATGGCAATCTTTTGCAGGAATAATACAGACAATTTCCTCAATGAGCATTCGTGCTTGCTAGTATCACGGGCGGTATAGGAAGCCTATAAGGGGAGCCATTATCTCGTTCGGTTTTATCTGCACATTTGGCTACTTGGCTACTCCTAAGATATTCCCGTTACTAATGGCACTCACTCACGCGATCCTTTCAAATTGATGCAAAAACAACGCAATGCTAGAAAATACGCGGAAGAATTGAACCTTTGTTTCCTATTGCTATCGATTTAGATAAGTGGGTTTTGTCACGATTTTGTATCAAGTAGTCGATTTTTTGTAGACATAGTTTTTTTAACAATTATGTTTTTTTTAAACTCGACTTACCTTCCTGGGAACTAAATAATAACAGCGATGTTATGATCGTAAGTGTCGTCGTATTAAACAGCGAATTATGTCCGCCAAATGGAAGTTGGCAACCCTATCCGCTCAACACTACTTTGAAGTAAAGTGTATCAACTTGTCCCCGACGTGGTTGTTGACTATCGTATGACAACGTACTCTACGTAGTACTATTATTGCGGTACAGGGTGTGACGCGTTAAGTTAGGGCGGGTTTTACTCTAGTGAAGATTTGTTAGCAACATAAAAAAACCGTTTCGGTTTGAAGAGTGTGGTCGCCGGTGTAATTACAGGCACATGAATGAGGCTTAACATCTGTATGCCTCAAGTTGATGGACGCAGGGCAGTGCATCGTAGGGCACGTTTCTATTGTGCGTGACCTACGGGGCAATGTTTTGTTTATAGGTGATGGTTACCACTTAACATCAGATGGGCCATCTGCTTGTTCCATCATTTTTTATTTTTTTTATACAACTAGCTGATGGAACAAGCAGATGGTCCACCTGATGTTAAGTGGTAACCATCACCTATAAACAAAACATTGCCACGTAGGTCACGCACAATAGGAACGTGCCCTACGATGCACTGCCCTGCGTCCATCATCTTGAGGCATACAGATGTTAAGCCTCATGTGCCTGTAATTACACCGGCGACCACACTCTTCAAACCGAAACACAGCGTTGCTGCTTGGCGGCAGAAAAAGGCGTGGTGGTAGTACTTCCCCGGAAGAGCCCTTCACAAAGAGCTCTACTACTCTTCAGCTAGTTGTATAAAAAAAACCGTCATTATTTTGGACAAGTGTAAAATGAAGACGGAAATATTTACCTAATAAGGTTCCATGTATGTGACTAGTGGGATTTAAATGGCGATTGGATGACCGCGGATCCTAACACCGCGCATCAGCCAATCGCAAGCGTTTCCGTTTTTGATTTTGACATAAACGTTGGCAAGCTAAAATTTTTTTTTATATGAATGGGCTATGAGCAATTAGAAGTTGAGTGAATCAAGAGGGTGCGATTGTTATTTCTTTCGCTCCACCAATGCGCCGGCCACCACTATCTCCCTTTCCGATGATTAACTGTATTGTAGCATGTTATGGATATAAGGCAACCTTATATATTGTGTAGCCGTCACTACATGTATGTACTTACCATTAGAATCATACCCAACGATCACAATATCAGAGACATTGAGCCCTTCCACCATCAGGTCGTTCCACACGGCCAAAGCTCGGTTCAGAGCAATAGGCCGCAGAGGCACCAGTAGACCGGCAGGTGGGCGCAACCAGCTGTCTTCTAGCCATGACTTTAAGGTCGAACTTCGGCTGACAGCTGGGCCAGGACGAGGCTTGAGGTCGTAACTTCGGATGTCTGGATGTTGAGGCTCCGCTGAAAGATGAAATTACTCTTTACATCTCATGCGCACCTGGTACTTTCTTGCGTCTTTGTTACACCCGTTATCCTGTTACCACGCTGGTTCTTTTCTACTAATATCATAAATGCGAAAGCTTAGATATTTGAGAATCAATCTCGTCCATGACTAAACCAATTTGGATGTCATTTGGAACAGATATAGTGCAAAACGTCGTTCGAAAGTGTGCACATGGCTTAGTGAAAAAAAAATGGAACATACATCATAACGTGCCCTTCGAAATACGGAAGCGCTGATTTAAATGCCACTAGTAGTGACCCATCCAAAATGATCGCGCAGAACGTTGTTTAATTCAGCCGATCGGTTAGAGATACCGAACTAAGCTATGTCACAAGCACTTCATGATGTATCTAAAAACTACGTGAACCCTAAAAAGCACGTGAATGCCTTGGACGGTGACGGTTGAAGGTTGTCCAAAACAAATAAACAAATGCACACATACACATACCTATACGAGTAGGCTTCGATCCCATATGCTTGTATGCAATCTTCAAGGGCGATGTGAAAAAAATAACGCACGGGGCATATTTTTTTTGTATTGAAAGACAACTAACAGGTTGTATAGATTAGAGATTATTAGACATTTAACAGTCGATATCGCGTCAAACGCATGTAATAATTTGAGGATATGCGTAATAGTTGGCCACGAACATGTTGTCCTTTAGCAAACCACGACGCTGAAGTCATATTGAGAACTTGTTTGTCGCCTATACTAACAAAAGCTTTTAAGGGGCGACCCCCGTCAAATTAGTTCTTTCGCTCGCACATTTCAACATTTTGAAAGATATAAAATCACTGATCATTTCGACCCAAATTGGTTTTCAACCAAAAATCATAATATACTAGTATTCATACATGCAAACTTTATAGTGGCGAGTGTCAGCTCCTTAAATTTTTAAAGCCGTAGGTTACACAGTGTGGTTCTATACGTGTAGCTTTTATACAAGTATAGTAAGTAAGTACTTCGATGGCAGACAAAAAGATACCCGCTCGGGACATAATATTTTTATTGTCTTTTGTTTGATCTTATTTTGCAAGTTCAAGGGTACTAAAGTGGGTTATTGCCTTTATTCCTTGCAATTAAACAAGTGATAACGTGGGTTAATTTGAATTATTACCTCCTTAGATGTAATGTAAGATTTATTTTAAATACAGATGAACAATATCATTTTGTACCTATTTACTTTAAACTTGTTGTTTTGGATATCTCGAGTTTTTGTTTTGTATTTGAAAAATTTCGGATTTTCATGTACTAGTTTGACTAGCTTAGTTATTTCGAAATATTAGTTAAATTGTAGTACTACATAGGTCCAGACGACGTCTACATAATCACATAAAATAAATGATAGATAGATTACTAGTTGCGCCCCGAGGCTTCACCCGCGTAGATTTAAATCCCGGTATTCCCACGGGATAAAAAGCAGCCTATGTGCTATTCCAGACTATGATGTATCTCTCTGCCAAATTTCATTCAATCTGTTCAGCCGTTTCGGCGTGAAAGAGTAACAAACATCCATCCATCCATCCATACTTACAAACTTTCACGTTTATAATATTAGTAAGACTAAACTTACTGTTATCAGTCTTGGGGCTTCTAGATCCTGGAACCTCCAGATCATCTATGTCTTGTGACATCTCTTCCTCCTCCGTCGATCTCGTTGTCGCCTTTGTTGTGGTGTCCGTCTGAAATTGTCGTTTTTGAAATGTTTACTGTGTATTTCAATTCGCTTTGTGTTACAGGCACATACGAGCCTTAACATCTGTATGCCTCAGGTTGACGGACGCAGGGCAGTGCATCATAGAGCACCATATCGTCCATTTGCGACGACAGTGGGACATCTCAAATTATACGATTTTTCGTTTTACTGATATTCTGAATCGAGATCTCGCGTTCTATTATCTTCAAAAACGGGATATTCTTTTCGACATATACAACAAAATTTGTTGTAAAAACGGGATATTCTTTTCGACATATACAACAAAATTTGTTGTAAGTCACGCACGATGCGTGACTTACCAGGCAATGCTTTGTTATAGGTGATGGTTACCACTTAACATCAGATGAGCCGTCTGCTTGTTCCACCCGCTAGTTGTATTAACCAAAAGTTTCTAAAACCCAACAACTAGTAATGTCAAGTAATGTGATTATGAGACATATAGGTTCAGCCGCTACGTTTTTTAAGAAGGTACGGAATAAAGTATTTTTTGAAGTTACAACTATAATTAAGTAGAATTTTCGTTGGTTTACTCTATTTGAAAAAATGTTTATGTAGTGTAATTTAAAGCTGACATTCATTTGACACAGCTGAATCAAGTTTTTGGGACAAAACATGGGGTCAAAACATGCGAATGCTTTAAAGTATTTTACGACCATTGGTAAAGTTGGTTTAGTGGCAAAACTTGCCGATCTTGTTTCGGTCTTCAGATTTTTTACTTCAATAAAATATTCAGATAATCGAACCTCTAACCAAGATGATCCCAAAATTGCATCTATAGAAGGTTTAGCGCTTTTTTAGGAAAGTTAATGCCTTGTAAGAAAATATGTGTGTACACAAAGTGGTAGAGTGGCAGAAAATAACTATGGTCAGGTCCATCCATAGTTAACTTCATGGTATTTAATTATGTATACAGGGTGTCCCAGAACTCAACGTCAAGCCGAAACGGGGCGACAGGATTGATTGAAAACATCATGAGAAAAATCTGATTTTTTTTATTAAAAAAAAACTAAAATCGTTACTTTTGACTGTGATTCTTAGAAATATTATTTAGGGTTACGGTTCCAAAGTTTAAATGAACAAATATAATAAACATTAACCACAATAACCGAAAAATGGTTACAGATTGACCAAATTTTTAGGTTTTTAAATGCCCATAATTTTCAAATTGCATGGGATAGATATTTTTTCAGAGTTTTCTCATGATGTTTACAATCAATCCTGTCGCCCTGTTTCGGCTTGAAGTTCTGGGAGACGTTGTATATGTACGATATAAATTTATTGTTTTTATTAGTTTTATTTGACGACCTCAGTGGCGCAGCGGGCGAGAGTCCGCCTGCGACGCAAGAGGTTGCGGGTTCGATCCCCGCCTCGGAACAAATTTGTGTACGATCTGCAGAAATTTGTTCCGTTGGTCTGTGTGTTTGTATGTATAATAAAAAATATCTATCTATGTAAGTTTATAATGTATTAAATATATCAGTCATCTAGTACCCATAACACAAGCTTGAGTAGCTTACTTTGGGGCTAGATGATGCTGTGTGGATTGTCCAGCATTATTTATTATTTATTTATTATTATTTATAGTATTTACAGGACGCACGGGATTAGAACCTATTTTATCAGCTGGTTAGTCGCCTATCACACCCTGAAGATCCTCCGAGTATGAAATTCGTCTAAAATGTTCGTTTATCTCTAGATGAGAGATCTATTTATTAGATCACTGTTATCATACACCTACCTTCCCTTCATTGTTGCTTGTATAAATATCTTCATCCGCGCTATCTTGCGGTTTATAAACATTGTCTGTCATAGGCGAGGTTGAATCTGTTACAGTTGTCGTCTCCGTCACTTCGCTACTGTCA
Organism: Plemyria rubiginata; assembly: GCA_963576535.1. Lineage (NCBI taxonomy): Eukaryota > Metazoa > Arthropoda > Insecta > Lepidoptera > Geometridae > Plemyria > Plemyria rubiginata. The sequence goes on along the minus strand of OY754922.1, from coordinate 9,828,408 downwards.
CTTTTGAATTCCTCTGGAGTTTCTGTAGTATAAGGCTCTGTGGCTTCTTCGTGTCCTTCTAAACTATCATCTCTTTCGTAATTCTGAATGTTTGTCTCGTCAATCACATCCCCGTTGTCTTTCAAAACTTGCTCCGTTTTTGAATCGTCTAACGTATAATCCGCATCACTGTCACTGTCACTTTTGGCACTGTAAATGTTCACTATTAGTAATAAAATAGCTATTCTGGTCCTTTTATTGAATAACGCCATGGTTTTGTCACTTATAGTGATAGCATCTTAGTTGGGATTTGATCTGTAACAAGAGAAACACAGTATTAGTAAATATACTAAAGAGTTCATCATTATTTATGATCAAAGTCTATTGCTGGACCATTGATTGCGAGGATATAGATTTCCGGGTCGAATCGTGCCTCGATGGATGTCAACAAGTGAATATGCTTATTAATTGTATCTAAAATCCAGAAACAGTCCACGCGAGCCTTGAACTTGCGATTAAATCACAATTAACATTTCGTCTTCAATTTTTAATTAGATTTAATAGTGTTTACTACACTTAAGGAAAACAGGAATATTTCGTCGTTTGTGACGCCCATAGTTTATAGACTAGCCCTTACGACTTTGTCCTCGTGGGCTAGGTTTTCAGCTGTATTCTGAGGGTTTCAGTCGTCAGTCGTCACCATTTAAAAAACCTATTAGACTTTCAGAATTCCGTTCACAAACCTACAAGTCTAGAGTACCAGTACCAGTACCAGACATGAGCTATGAATTTATTGTAGTAGGTACCTTACCTGTATCAATCAGACAGTTCGGACAATAACTCTTAGGTTTAAGAGTCCGGTGACAGCGGCTCGCAATTTCGAGGTGCGATTGGCTATTATTTCATTTTATTTCATTTCGGGGAGGTTGTTTGAAAGAATAACTCTAAAGAAACACGCATAAATACTGTTCGAACACAAATGATACAATAATATAAGGGAAATGTGCTTGAGTCAGAAATCATTTTGGTATTAGGTAAACGTAGACCAAACATACTAATACCAAAATGATTTCTGATTCGGGCATGTTTCCCTTATATTATTGTATTATTTGTGTTCGAACAGTATTTATGCGTGTTTCTTTAGAATTATTCTTTCAAAAAACCTCCCCGAAATGAAATAAAATGAAATAATAGCCAATCGCACCTCGAAATTGCGAGCCGCTGTCACCGGAGCCTTAAGATAGATGTTCCAATAGTCGACTGTCGTTGCTAGCAGACAGGATCATTGAACTAAGCTAATCAAGAAATGTAAGTTCTTGACTAACGACTACATAATCGGGAGATAAGTTTAAGTACTCACACACATCTCTCAACTCTTAGATTATTCACCGACACGTCTTCGCAACAAAAAACAAGTAATGAAGACATTACACCTTAGATTTATTTGTTTAGTCCCATGTATCGTAACAACTTACAAAACGTTACCGAGTTTACATAACCTGTCCTTAGCTGGCTGTGGAAAATTTTCATGTGTTTATGGACTTACGTACGGCCTATAGGTCTGACCTCATGTCTAGTTTTCTTTGCACTAAGCTAAGTGGATTCACTTACGTATAATTATAATAATTTATATAAGGCAATATTGTCCTTAAAGTATAGGGCTCACAATCATTATATATATATATATTGGTGGACTTTCCACACAGCGCTATCTAGCCCCAAACTAAGCTTATGCTTGTAATACGGGAGAACCAGATAGCTGATATTTTACTTATATTACTTTTTGTTTGTAAATACATACTTATAATATTATATAACACCCAGACAGAGAACAAACATATATGTTCACCACACAATTGTTTGTTCACGGTGGGAATCGAACCCAAGACCTATTAAGAGCCTGGAGTGTCCCACTCGAAGCAAATGCCTATCCCTTCTTTCTCTCCAATCTTTTCTGATTTAGGCTACTGTAGACCAATCTGCAAGGTTAGTAGATCTATGTCGTTCGTACATCTTCGCCTCAGGTTTGCCATACATAAAAACTTTAAAAACTAAACTACATAATATTCTACATAGAAGTGCCTACAGAACCAAATAAAAATCTCAACGCATACTATAGTTTGTCTAAGAATTTATACAATATTCTTATTCTTAAAAGAATCCATAGTAAACACACTAACAAAATATTTACACTAGCTACCGGCGCGTCCTAAAATACAAAGAATGCTTACAAAAAACAAAACATGTCCGAAAAAACAAAAATGTCTACAAAAAACAAAGAATTTCGTAAAAAAAATAAAGAATTCAGCATCGTCATGACGCGCACGTGGTCCATTAGGATTTGAGATTTGAGATGTTGGGTTCCGTGGAAATGTTTTCTTCTAGCTTCAATTTTATAAATTCAAGACCTTGTCCGTTAAATGGTTTTGGAATGGCTATGGAATGGTAATAAAATAGGATTTAGGTACATATCCCCGCAAATACCGTATTACGTTGTACTTGGTGAGCAGACTGGTTTCCGCGACTAGGAATATGGTTTGCCATTCTGCATGACATGTCAAATTTTATATTTGGACGTACCTTTGACTACACTCAAAGAATCTGAGGGGAGATCTACTCTGACTGAGGATCTAAGTCGTAAAGTTTTTTTTGTTTTTCCTAATGTCTTCTGATGTTCAAGATCATTGATGAGGTCTACTGATAAGTCTTGGTAATAACTTAATATTGTCTCAGTTTTTCCTTGGCAGAACCCTAAATATTTCTTAAAAGGGAGCTCCAAAAAAGGGGTCCACATTCTGACGTAATGCGCGAGTCAGACCCAGAATTTATTATAGAGCCTCACACGAGCCGGAATGGCAGCCAGTGCCCTCGGGCGGGACAGCCTTACAACTCCAGCATTAGAACTAAACTCAGGAGCTCTTAGCCGACTTCGAGGCTTATTGTCGAAGGTTATGGATTATTGTAGTAATATAATTGGTGAACATTCCTTACATCTCTATCTACCCTCAAAATCACTACATAGTATAAAACAAAGTCGCTTTCTCTGTCCTCATGTCCCTATGTATGCTTAAATCTTTAAAACTACGCAACGGATTTTGATGCGGTTTTTTTTAATAGATAGAGTGATTCAAGAGGAAGGATTATATGTATAATACATGCATGATATGTGCACCCGAGCGAAGCAGGGGCGCGCGGGCGGGTCGCTAGCATATGTATAAAATCCTCCGAGCAGTTTTGGAGTTGGCCTTTGGACATTTGTTAAGGCTTTGGGTGCTTTTTTAGCTAAATGTATCCCTAAAATTAGGTCGTAGCAGACAGTTTTTTTTCGAAATATATACATACTTTTATACTGATACGCCCAGATAGAGAACAAACATTTTTTTTAATTACTTATACATGTTTTTGTTGTCTGTGCTGTGAGGGCTGTCCTAAGCTGTGTGAGGCTGATTAGATATAAGTAATCTAGACACACGAGTGTGTTAGCCAAGTACCGGCACGTCAACATTACAAAGAATGATAACAAAAAAAAAATACGTCCCAAAAACAAAAATGTCTACAAAAAACTAAAGAATTTCGTAAAAAAATACCAATTGCCGATCACTGTTAGCCATGTCCCGGTAGTCATCATCGATGTTTTTATTACATTCTCCAGTTTTTGAATGATATTATTCTTATGAATTTGGGAATCCATAAAGATGCGGGCGAATGACTAAAAACTCCTTTCAATTAAAATTACGACAAAGGAAGCCTTTGAACGTAATTTGAACAACACCTTCTTTGGAAATATAATACCTACTGCGTTGAGTATAACAGAGAACCACTGAGCCCGTACCACCATCTCTTGAAGCATTCTTATATCAATATCCTACTCCTATCTTACTAATATTATAAACGCGAAAGTTTGTAAGTATGGATGGATGTTTGTTACTCTTTCACGCCGGAACGGCTGAACGGATCTGGATGAAACTTGTCAAAGAGATAGATTATAGTCTGGAATAGCACATAAACTACTATTTATCCCGTGGGAATACCGGGATTTAAATCTGCGCGGGTGAAACCGCGGGACACAACTAGTAATATTATAAACGCGAAAGTTTGTAAGTATGGATGGATGGATGTTTGTTACTTTTTCATGCCGGAGCGGCTGAACGGATATGGTTGAAACTTGGCGGACAGATAGATCATAGGCTACTTTTTACTTTTGTCTGGAATAGCACATAGGCTACTTTTTATCCCGTGGGAATACCGGGATTTAAATCTGCGCGGATGAAACCGCGGGGTGCTACTAGTACAGTACTAATAGAGATCAGTGTAGAAAACAGAATAGAATAAACAGCCTCAGGACTTTGATCCTCGGGAGCGGTAGGTATACCATCAGATCACTTAGCCCCTAATATAATTTGGGATGTCTAAGAAAGTATGTCTATGAATTAAATTAATTTGGTCCGCCGATACCGGTCAGTACTCTCAGCACTATCATTGCGCACGTAAACTAAATGTGTTAAAGTGAGTGTAATCTATAAAATGTAATCTGTTAATGTATGTTGCTGTTGCCTAAAAATCATCAAAATAATGACTATATAATCATGACCACTATGGATTTTACCTCTCAACACAATTAGGGGACTGATTGAAATAAAAATATTGCTTATCCGAAATTGAAAAGATTTTCGTTTATAATACGAAAATAATAAAGATCGAAAAATATTGGTTTTTACCGTTCATTGACTGCGCCCGATAATTGTTTTTTGGGGATCCGTAGACATTTAGGTACCTACTATAAGTATTTTTTATGCATTCATTGATTTTGTTTCAAAAATGTACAGGTATCACAGAAAAGTCATTTTTTTCTGCCGAGGTCTGGTTTCTTTCGAAATTGTTAAAATTTAAATAGCTGATCGACGACCGAGTAAAACTGTGGTCTCATGGCTCGTCGGTAAAGCTCTAGTCCGCTAAACCCGCGGTTTTACTCGCTTGTCGATCAAGGGGCTGATTCTAGCCAGGTGACTTTTTTATCACGGTAGATACATATCACGGTAACTGTCAATTTCCTATTGTATTTTGACAGTTACCGTGATATATCTACCGTGACAATAAAGTCACTGGGCTAGAATCGGCCCCCAGGGCCTTGAATAAGCGTAAGAGATTCAGTTGCCCAAATGATCCTGAATCGGCTTATTCCATAAACAATGGTATAAAAATGGAGGAAAACGACTTCGCGGAGTTACAGAGATCCGCACTCCTTCGTTCTTCGGCTTCGGAGGAAGTAGTGAGCATGGTTAATTTTTATGCCATCTGTCAAAATTACCCACCTGTTAGCGAATTCGTTCCAATTTAACGCTGTTAGGACAACGCTTCATTATCACGGATATCACGGAATTGTAACTAGTAAAATGATTGTAAATTTTTTTTTAACCAAATTATTGACGGTTTGATTGCTTTGTGATGGTAAAATAAACCGTCAGCACCACCAAAATTTAAATGTTCTTCTAGGCTTTGGTCGCGATAAACTAGCGCTAGATTCATCTAGTTTAAAAAAAAAAAAAAAAAAACTATTCAAAGTGATCCTTAAAAATGAACGGAATAATTAAAATTTAGATTTTAACACATTTCCACATGGGGCATGACCAGTGTGTTTAGTTATTACATTTTAGAAGAAGAAGTAATTTTATCAGGTCTGTCTGACTACCTAAATTATCGCCTGGAGTTTAAGTACTAGGCAAGCAGAACTTGTCAAGATGTAGATCGATTACAAAATCTATGAAATATTTATAAATATTGAATCAATAACCTCGTTCGAAAACATTGTACTCACGGCCCCTCAAAGTAAACACTATACTTCTCTTGCCTTGCGCCACACTGGTTCTCTCTCGCTCACACCATCGCTTACGAACTTACGTATAAGGCAAGAAGTATTATCATTTTTTACGAAGGGAAAGTAGGTACTCACCATTTTGCAACGCATTTCGTCGATAAAAACACGATAAATTCTTGAGTTACGCAAGTACTGGTGATTTCGTCGAAAAAAACGCAATGTTTTTGATCTGCAGTTGTATTTTTAAATTAATCAGGTAGTGAAATAAAGTTACATACATACTTTACCTACATACATACGTAAAATCACGTTTCCCATAGGGGTAGGCTGAGACCACAGATGACTGCTTTGCAATCAATTATACACACTCCGGAAGGATGGCAGGTGATGTCAGTGACCTTAGAGAAATCAGAATAAGATCTATGGATAGCACGCATGGCTTTACTGTACAAGATGATTTATACCTTAGGCAACCTTAGGCAACTGTTTTTATTAAGACAAGGACTGCTGCTATCGTAGGTAATTCTCGCTCATTTTAAATCTAGAAACATATTTTTATATGTTTCAAACACCTTTAAAAAATCATAACCAATATGTTGAAATTTCCTAGCGATAAGCATTTTGACGGGTGTAAGCCCCTTAACCGATTAAATGAAGATGGTATAGATTAGACTTTACCAGCAAGATGGATACTTCTTTTTTTTTTTTTTTTTTTATGCCAAAGCTGGCAGACGAGCATACGGGCCACCTGATGGAAAGTGGTCACCGTCGCCCATAGACACCTGCAACACCAGAGGCGTTGCTGATGCGCTGCCGGCCTTTTAAGAGGAGATAAACCCGCCTTTGATTATCACAACAAATAAAGATAACATTTTAACTTAGAAACTAAAAATTGTACCAGTATCATTATAATCCCAAAGACCAGTTTGCCTTAGCGTGTCGTACGTATTGGTCCAAATGTAATATTCCGACATTCTCTGGCTAGCCCCTTAATGTCCCTTAAACATTATCAAAATATAATCTTTAGTTTGCCAATACCTACTACCTACCATACTACTAAATGGATCGAAGCCATGAAACTGTTTCTGCTTTCGGAAATTTATAACTCCAAAAGTATTTGAAAAATGTATAGGTGTAAGTTTCGAACTCATTGCCTTAGGATCAGATGGCTCGCTACTACTAGACCAACAGTACTGCCAATCACCTTCGTCCTACATCATTAATATTCGTGCCGACCTCATAAAGGTACATGTAAAAATGTCGAGGACTTTTCCCTCTAACTAAAGCCATGTCCACATTTTAAAAGATGAACGGTCGTAATATCACTTGTGCCACTTTAGTGAGCAGTACACCCTCAGATTCCTTGAACGTCAAAGTGCTTGTCAGATGCACGTTCAAACAAGTCAATCAAAAGTCAACAAGTCAAAATATGAACCGTGTGATCACTGCGTACTTGTATAATACAGACCAGTGCTTGTGATTTTGATACATGCCTCAAGACTTTGGCAGTATTGTAAAATACCACAAAATACAGTCAGTCATAGAAAAGGATTCGTGCTCAAATCAATAGATTAGAGTTTAGAGCACGGATACTGCCTTCATCCAGCACCTGCCAATCGTGAGCTTTATATGCTGCAATCTTTGCAACTGAAATGTTGGCAAACCTGGTAAACCTAAAGCCCTTATTCATGTTCTATTTCATAGCGGCTCTACAAAGTATACTTGTCACTGTCATTTTCATGTCAAAGAAAAAGGATAGTAACAAATATATATATATATATATATCGGTAATGAAGCCCTCAACTTTGCATGTAAAACCCCTAAAGGTGGTACCTATTCGAAAGTAGAATACAGTTATTTCCTCATCAAGGCGTGGGAACCAAAAAGTATAACATCAAATAGTTATTATTCCTGTCTCCTAAATCGTAGTGAATCTTGTTGATGGGAAAACACGGCACATAGAGATTTGTGTAGTTCTCATGATCGAGACCGCGCGGTTGGTCCTCTGCATACCAATTAATGTTATTGTCTGTTGTTTGTGTAGCAACTCTTGATGGTATAAGTTTAACATAAAGAAAAAAGAAAACAGGCCTATGCTCGTCCCCAATGCCCGGAATGCTGAATACTCTGGTATTTTAAAAACAAACGACAGAACATAAAAAAATACCCCAAAACAAGCGGTTTGAAAATGTCCGGGTAAATAGTATCACTGCACCTGCAACTGTCGACATTTTGTTGCTGGAAATCAGTGATAGCCAGTGCCAGTGTTCTGATTTAAAGGGCTCTACGAGTATGAGGTAGTACCAAAGCAGAAGTAACCGCTCTTCACCCAAAAGGACCAGAAACATGTGTTTCATTTTTGAAAAGACCGGAACTCTTATAATGCTGATAGTAGGCTACATTAAAATGTCCTCTGCATAGTACCTATGTATAGTTATTTGACTTTTGAGCACTAGGTCGGTTACTTGTAAAGCTGTTCCGCCACAGTCAAGGACGTCATTTCGTATGCAGCCGGCACGTTTTCCGGGATCGATACACTTGTGCTAACAAGCCGAAGAAAAACAAATAAAACTTGCGAAAACACCCTTGCAGACTTATTAAGCGGGACGAGATGTTTCGAGTTTTCGAGTTTTAATCGAGATATCGACGTGATAGATGTATTTGACAGGAGGCCTGTTATAGGTAACATACAAGAATTTGGTAAGCAGTGGGTGTCATTCAACAGGCTTCATCATCATATTAGCCTGAAGAAGTCAACTGCTAGACAAATGCCTCCTCCATAGGTTTGCTAATCATTAGGAGGGTTAGCCATACAGACTGTATGGCTAACCCTCCCAATGATGATACAGTCATCACGCTTGGCAGGCAGATTGGTGACTGCAAATTTTGTTTTTATCCTCGGGGGATGCTGTTGCCCTTCAACTGGTAGTAGTAAATAAACATACACTGTATGTTCATTATAAGGAGTGGAACTCATTACCATAGTCTTTCTTGCATTACTGCAATCTGAATCTCTTGAGGGCAAGACTGAAGGTGCTCTCGATTGTCCTGCTCCATAGACACTTACCATCCAGTGGCATCAAGTGAAGTGCTTTGAAGGCGGAAAGAAGAATGCAAGCAAATAATACGCACTATCCCAACTAATATTATAAATGCGAAAGTAACTCTGTCTGTCTGTCTGTCTGTTACGCTTTCCCGCTTAAACCTCTCAACCGATTTTGATGAAATTTGGCACAGACAATCTTTAGACCCTGAGAAAGAACATAGGCTACCTTTTATTGCGAAAAAAAGTGATGAAGAGATTAAAAGTACGCAGACGAAGTCGCGGGTACCAGCTAGTTACTAATAAATGTAATAAGGCATAAAGTGTTTTATAACCGTGTCGTGCTTTCAGTGTTTGCGCTCTCGTAAACAGGTGTGGTTTTCGCGCCATTACATAAAAATGTAAAGCAAAGTATTTGGTTTCCGGCCACCTTCAAACTGGTTTTTTGGCAGCTTATATACGGACGCTTAAATGTCCTTTGATTAATCAATAATGACCCTGTCATTGTACTGTCCACCGAACTATGCGTTGCGGGCAAAAGCAGATTCAACAAGTTGTACATGGGTGACAGTGACTTTCATGATGTTCAAGATTTTTTTCGTAAGGACGCAACGAGCCAGCTAATGTCCACTGATCAATACAAATAAAAGCTTGGTATAACATGGCTTAAGTCATGCTGGACGTTTCCTCGTCATCCAATAAATCCATCAGCGAAAAGTGGTTTCTTACCAGACTAAGTTACCATACTAGGTAGTAACAAACAAATTTTATATTTTTTACTTTCAACAACCAATATGACGAATATGGCGATTGCATGCAGGCAAATGATTTTAATCAGCCTCATTGAGGTACCTACTCTTTAGTAGTAAAAAACGTGTGTTTGATCGTTTCGAATTACAATCGAGTTCAAGGTCCTAGCTTTTATTAATGTCCGTGACTTGTGCAGAGAAAACTTAACAGGCATTATACATACATTAATTTTAAAGGTGAATGTTAGTATGAGTTTGACTGCGCCGAACGAGATGAATGAAACGAATCTAAATTAGAATCTTTGGATATGCCTCAAAGCTCGCTCACCGATCCTTGCAGAAAAATATGAACGAAATCATTAAAAAAAAGGTAAGGCAACCAAATCTCAATTGAGATTAAACGCAAAACAAACGAATCTTACTAATCGACTAGGCGTGTAAAATAAAACTTTAATTTAATATTGATAAAGGATGTTAGTTACGTAGCCCAAGTTTGTGGAATGGCAAAAGCAGAGAGAAGCCATTGCCTAGTAGTTCGGGTTATGATGAGTTAGGTACGTTGACTACAGCAAAACTTGTGAATAGTCAAGGACCTACATAAAGATCACTCTCAATTCTCAACAATGAGATTATTGACGCGAGAAGTGAGAGGACATAAATAAAGATTGGAACAATAATCAATCAAACAATTAAAGTGGCAGAATGCTGGTAAGCTTCCAAGTATGGAAGAAAATCGGTCATACCTCGTCTTGAAATGGCTTTGGAACCGGCTTCACGCGAATGCGAATGACACTGGAATGACATCATGTTCTGAACATTGATTTGTTTACCAACAAAACAAGGGCCACCAAATGGCCACCAAACATAAATTAACCGTTTTATCTCTTTCGAAATTCGAATCAGTTTTGCCAGAGCTGAAGAATAAGAATCATATTTGAATTTTGAACACGAATCTCGTCTTTCGAGTTTTTGAATGAAAATTTACAATACTAAAACTTATTTACAATTTTATCATGTTGGTAGTAAATTATTTACCGATAGCAGGACTTATTTAGGTCCCAATTTTTGTTGGTTGTAGTGGATATCTTTACTATGTAGTCAGAATCAGAATCAGAATAATCTTTATTGTAAACTGTTGAATGTATAAGGTGTTGAAAATATAATAGAGTACAAACAGTCTGCCCTATTCGGACGTACAATTAAATGTTTCAAACATTTTTGCTTAAAATCTATGAATATGAAATTATAACAGTTATTAAAATTTCACTTAATTATAACATTATAAATCTTATCTTAAATCCAACCTAATTTTAAAGGAACTTTAGTTTACTTTGGTAGGTACTTATTTGTCTAAATATTCTTCTAAGCTATAAAATACTTGTGAAATAAGCCATTTTTTTAAAAGATTATTAAAAGCATTTACTTTACATAATTTAAATTGTAAGGGCAGGTTGTTATATATTTTAATTGCATAGTAAGAGCTTTTTTGGAATATACAGTTATTAACTTGAGGGATACTTATGTTATGTTTATATCTGTCACGCAAATTTCGATTTGATGAATTTTGGAAAAAATACTCCTGATTATGTTTAACAAAATTACATATTTCATAAATGTAGATTCCAGTTAGTGTCAATATGTTTTCAGATTTAAAAACATTGCGTAAGCTATCTGTGCTGTTCAGGTTAAAAATAGCTCTCAGGCATCTTTTTTGGAGTAAAAATGTGGAATGAACATTTACCGAGTTTCCCCAAAAAATTACCCCATAGCTTAACTGAGGAAAAACATAACCATAATATGCATTTATTGCTATTTTTTTTGAACATATTCTTGCAAGAATTGATAAGGCGTAAGTGTATTGAGATAATTTAATGTTTACTTTGCTAATATGAGCTTTCCAGTTTAGATGTGTGTCAATCGTAACACCTAAGAACTTATTCTCATTTGAGTCCTTAACTATAATGCCTTTGTTTTTTATGTTAATATTTAAGGGTTTCATTTTATAATTTCTAAATTGAATGTATAAAGTTTTATCTACGTTTACTCTTAAATTTATATGTTCCAACCAATTTACAACATTTATTAATGTATTATTTACTTCATGTTCATATTCATTTTCAGATAAGTTAGTTTTAGGTATAAAAATAGTGGCATCATCGGCAAACATTACAGATAAATGATTAGTTGTAAGGGGTAGTTCGTTGAGATAAATTAAAAATAGTAATGGCCCAAGAATGCTTCCCTGGGGCACGCCAAGTTCAATATTTCCTGATTTAGAGAAAACTTTTTCTATTGTTTTTGTATGTCTATTATAAACATCTAAAACAGTGGATTGAGATCTAGATTGTAAATATGATTCTAAAAGTTTTAATGTTATTCCTCTTATACCGACATGCTCCAGCTTTTGTAATAATATGCTATGCACAACGCAATCAAAAGCTTTTGATAAATCTAAAAACAGCGCTATACCCGTATTTTTATTATTTATATGTTCCCAGACTTGCCTCAGCATTTTAAAAATAGCCAATGAGGTATGTTTACCCTTTCGAAATCCAAATTGGTTTTCACTAAGTGAATTATTATATTTAAAAAAGGATATCAGCCTTAAATATATAATTTTTTCAAAAATTTTGGAAAAACTGGTTAACAGTGCTATTGGTCGATAGTTATTTATATCATTTCTTAAACCTTTTTTAAACAGGGGTTTTATAATAGCTATTTTTAGACTTGATGGAAAACAACCTGTTTCAATGCATAAATTTATGATAAATACTAGGGGGTCAACAATATGATCTATGGAGTATTTAATGACTTGTATAGGAATGTTGTCATGGCCTGAACTCTTTTTATTTTTTAATTGACTAATGACTTTTTTTAATTCAGTAGCATCTACTGGGACCATAAATATACTATGTGAACTCCGTGCTGTTAAGGGCTTGTATGACTCTAGTTTATTTGTATCATATTTATTCATATTGATAAAATATTCATTTACTTTTTCAGATATCATTTGTGGTTCGTTTATTACTTGATTTGCAATTTTAATAGTATCTATTGTCGTAAGTATATTATTTGTTGAAGATGTATGCTGCTTAATAATTCCCCAGGTGGCCTTAGTCCTATTCGTACTTCTATTTATGTATCTTATATTTGAAATTTTTTTTGAGTGTCTTACTACCTTTTTCATAATTTTATCATACTTTTTGTATAAGCACTTATTTTCTTCAGATTTAATTTGTTGACTTTGAAGAAGGAGATAACGCTTATTTTTGCTAGCTATTTTTATACCTTTTGTTTTCCAATTTTGTTTCTTTTTATGGGTAACTTTAATTTTTTCTAGAGGAACACACAATTCAAAAATTAAATTATATAGTTCTGCAAATTCTGAAAAAGCTTTATCTGCATCAGTATGATGACACAAAATATTTTTAAAGTTTATTTGTTTTAAGTAATATAAAAAAATATCTAAATAGGCATCTAAATTTCTTTTTTCCACATACCAAAACTTTTCACTATAGCTGATATTAGTGGTGACTTTAATTATTTGCGCAGTGTGATCTGATATTCCCAAATTTAGAACTTCAGAGTCATATTGTTTGATGTTGGTAATAATGTTATCGATACATGTTTTTGAGTTTTCTGTGATCCTAGTAGGAGTTTTAATGGTGGGTTTCATATTAAAACTTTTCAAAGTGTTTACAAATATTTCTGTCCTTGTATTTTTTTCTAATAATAAATTTATATTAAAATCACCTAGTAAAAAAACCTTTTTTTTGTTGCATCTGACTCTGAGTGTGATTTTGTAAAGCAAATTTTTAAGCATGTTTATAAACAAATCAAAATTACTGTCTGGAGTTCGGTATAAACATATTACAATGTAGCTCAAATCAGGAATATCAATTCCACAGCATTCAAAATGACGTTCAATTGACATTTCAGAAATCCAATCAAGTTTTCTAAAAGTTATAGAATTTTTTATGAAAATGCATACACCACCCCTAGATTTATTTTTCCTACAGAAATAAGCTGCTTTTACATACCCTTCTAGATTTACTAAATCTGCTTCACTTTCACGAAAAAATGATTCACTTAAACAATACACATCATTTTTATTTTCAACTGCAAATATTTCTAATTGGTCTATCTTTGCCCTAAGACTAGAAATGTTCATGTGTATCATGCTAAAGATATTTTTAGTTTTGGGTAAGAAAAAACTGCTGGAACTGTGAGTTCAAAGCAGTTTCTTCAGTGTGTTGGGTTCCTGTTTCTGTGGTTTGATTGCTAACTAAGTTATTTTTTAAGTCTGATTTGTCCAGAATAAATGTGTTGCTCGCAACACTTGTTGAGTTTGTTTTTTCTCTAGTTATTTTTGCAAAATAGTAGGGAATAGTTCCAGGCTTAGGTTTTAACACCACTTCAGTTTGCTTATTGATGTTTCGCATGTTAGACTTACAGATATTTTTGGTATTGTTCATTTTTGTAATATTTTTCCCAATAAAGCATGTTTCATAGTCGATAGTGTTTATTGTTTTGTTTACTAGCATTGTTTTAGATAGATTATTTTTTGGGTTTCTATTGAAACTAGGGTTACAAGGTATTTGTATAAAAATACACTTAGGGAAGTTGCTACTTAAAGTTTTTAATTGCTGATTAAGTTTTTCCTCATTCAGGCTTTTGTTTATTGCAATACCTGTTATCAAAATGTTAGCAGGACTGACTGTTTTTAAAAAAGCAGTGAATTCAATTAGTAGCCGCATTGGGTTGCTATCGTTTGATCCTACAGACACTACAATCCAATCATCTTCTTGCAGCTGGTAGTGCTTGGGTTTAAAATTTTTAAAAACATAGTCAGCTTGGGCACCCGGAAACGTTAAGTTTAAGATCGAATATTTCTTTGCATTTTGATATCTCGACCGTAGCTGTATCAAGGAAGAAGCCATGTTTTTGCAAGTTTGATCACCAATGATGATTATTCTGTGTGTGGAGCCACTATTTGCTTTTTGACTATGATTTTGTTCACTCATAGTATACTTTGTTTTCATGACAATGTTCTTATGTGTGCTTGGGTGGTCGGCTGCCATGGGGGCTTTTTGTGTGGGTGTCAGTACCACTGGACTATGTTTGATATCATGAGTTTTTGTAGTTTCAAGGGCTTTGATCTTTTCCTTAAGTGTAGAGTTTTCTTCGTACAGGTTATTAATTTCTGCTTTTGCTTTAACAAGTTCTTCAGTAAGGTTCTGCACTTCCAATTTCCATTTCCTGGCATTAGTATTTTCATCATCAGAGTGACCAGTGAAGTTGCTTGAATTTTCATCGAGGATGTCGCTTGAGGAATCAGCAGAAATATTTTCTATCGAAACTTGGAGGAGTTTCCGAGGTTTCCTGAGGGTGACGTTTTCGTATGCGTAACTTTGACAATGTTTGCCAACTGGTGTATTTGTATTGTCCCCTGTTGGTTTTACTAGACATCCACAACAAGTCCATTTTGCTTTGTGCTCTTTCGTTAGCCGCAGATATCTGGGAGTTGAAACATTGGCGCACAGGAGGTCAAATGTTTGTGAGCATTTGCTACATTTCATGTGTTGACGGCTTACAATCTTACGCGGGCATCCTCCACAGTCTAAATATATTTTTACGGGTGTTCTCTCCATGTCTATGAATCTAGGATGATGAAACATAAAAGGATAATGAATATCCTGCATTGTCAGTAAAACAAGTAGGCAATAAATAAACATAAAATATGGTAAAACGTTTCTAGATAATAATCTTAATAGTAGGTACTTCTAAATCACACGAGACGTTCGTGTTACCAACACTTGTGGCCACAGATTAAATAATTACAGTGTTGTAAATGTTGTAATGTTATGTTAATTAGAGGCTCTTCTGTATTCAACTCATATTAACAAGTATGACGGTATGTTTGTGTACCCAAATATAAAAAAAAAAACAATTTAGTACGTCATACGAGCCGCAGGTACTGAAAATTGATTCTAAAACTAGCAAAAACTTTATTGAATGTCGTGTTGACTTATCGTGATAATGGCAGCTCATGTCAAACAGAACTTTAAAGGTTCTCTAACATTTCTTTCTTATCTCTAGACGACCTAGAGGTGCCTCTAAAAATTTCACTCTGGCCCTCTCTGAGTGGACTTTTTTGATGGAAGAAGTTTTTAATGAACTATAATCTAAGTAAAACAGGTTAAACGATGAGCAAACTTGAAACTTTGAATACCTATAATAAATAATATCTGAAAAGCTCTTTAAGAAAATACCCCCTGAAATCGTATTCCCTTATGGCTTGAATAGAGGAAGTGTCGATATCATCATTTTATAATCAACACAATATAGTGGTAGGCACAGATAGAAATAAGTCCACGAAATTTAAAAGGAGTTGAGGGAAAAGGAAAGAACGTTGAGGATTGTACTGGTGAATTGGAATAGAGTAGGTATACCTCGAGGGTTGGCTATAGCAATCCTTGTACCTGAGTTGAGGGTTGGGGATAGGGGGGATGCAAGTGGGGGTAGATGAGACTTGCGTCTTCCCCTTGAGTCCTTTTTTCTAGGAAATGAAAAAAATACTTTAACTTTTCAGGTAAGTTACTAGTTAGGCTAGGGGTTTTTTTTTATATGAAGAAAATTGGTAGTAATATTTCATCTCTATGACAAAACGACTCAAGGGAAGGAATTCTCATTAGGTTAGGGTTATTTTTTTTTTTAAAGTTAAGAAATTTGAAGTAATATTTTTTTTCATTTCCTACAAAAAGGACTCAAGGGGAAGACTTGCCATCTACCCCCACTTGCATCCCCCCTATCCCCAACCCTCAACTCAATAACAAGGATTGCTATAGTTTAACCTACCTCGAGGATTGTACAAAAAGAATCGTAGCAAGAATCGTAAATCGTTAGGAACCAAGCGGTAAGTTTGTAACTATTCTTCTATAGAAGAATAGTTACAAACTTCTTCTATAGAAGAATAGTTACAAACTTACCGCTAACTGGCACCTATAAAATATAGATTCACCTACCTTTAAGACGTTTTCAAAGAGAGCACGAGACGGTCTAGTGGTAGCAGATAGCCCCTCCTTCCGATCCTAAGGTCGTGTGTTCAAAACCAGTCGTGCACCAATGAGTTTATCGGTTCAAAATGTATGTGCACATTCTCAGTACTCTCAAACGGTGAGGAAAACATCGTGAGGAAACCGGAATATTGTAGAACCTAAAGTTCTATAACATGTGTCAAGTACTCGAAAGGAGCCTTTTGAGGCGCACTTAAAATCCTTTTACCACACTGTTACGAAAGACAAGAAGAAGATGAAAGTGATCCTTGATTCAAAGGAATAAATACCTTTTGTCTGGCTTTGAGAATGGTTGTAGGGTCTATGTGAGTGGAGTCGCGTGCGTGAGAGATGTTAGATGAATTAGCATGTTGTATTGTAGGTAATTATAATAGTTATGTGAAGCTTTTATGTTCACATACATTATCTGATACTGTCATCTTTATTAGTTTATCTTTATTAGCAACTAATAAAATGGAGAGTATATAAATACTCTCCATATTACTGCCGAAAAGATCGACATTGTAATTAATTCACGTATTTTTAGCCATTTTTTAGCACTCTATATTCATCATCACCATCATTATCAGCCTACAAAAGTCCTCTGCGGACATAGGACTCCCCTATTCCTTTCCAGGAGTTTGAGCCCTTTCCATCCACCGACTACCTGCGATCCTAACAATATCGTCAGTTCATCGGGTAGGAGGGCGTCCTACACTTCGCTTTCCTGTTCGTGGTCGCCATTCGAGAATCTTAATTCCCCAGCGGTTGTCAATTCTTCGAGCTATATGGCCTGCAATACCCATTGCCTCATCAACTTGCTGATTTTGAGAGCTAAGTCGGCGGATTTCCTCATTTCTGATTCTATCTCGCAGTGAAACTCCCAGCATAGCTCTCGCCATAGCCCGTTGTGCGACTTTGAGCTTGTTGATGCGGCCAATAGAATAGCACTCTTTATTATTTATTTTTATTTTGGAAATGTGTAGTTATTGTTATGACGACCTCAGTGGCGCAGAGGGCGAGAGTCCGCCTGCGACGCATGACGTTGCGGGTTCGATTCCCGCCTCGGAACAAATACGATCGGCAGAAATTTGTTCCGTTGGTCTGGGTGTTTATGTATAATAAAAAATATCTATCTATGTAAGTATATGATGTATTAAATATATCAGTCATCTAGTACCCATAACGCAAGCTTTGAGTAGCTTACTTTGGGGCTAGATTTTTTTTTTTTTCTCACAATAGTGTTAAAATTTCTGATAAAAACGGAATCCCATCCAGATTTTTATAAAAAAAACTGAAAAATCCATAATTTCTAAAGAGTTTCCAGTAACCCGTCCCTGCGAATGAAAACTGCAGCTATGAAAACTAGCAAAGCAGATGGCCCACCTGATGTAAAGTGGTAACCATCACCTGCAACAAAGCATTGCCTCGCAACTTTACTCTTGCGGCGTCCATCAACCTGGTTGTGTTAATGAACATCCAGTTAACTTGAAGAGTTAAGTTAAATAAATAAAATAAATAAATAAATATTGGTGGACTTTCCACACAGCACTATCTAGCCCCAAACTAAGCTTATGCTTGTAATATGGGAACCAGATAGCTGATATACTACTTATAATACTTTTTTTTTTTTGTAAATACATACTTATAATATTATATAACACCCAGACAGAGAACAAACATTTATGTTCACCACACAAATGTTTGTTCACGGTGAGAATCGAACCCACGACCTACGGCGCAGAAGGCAGAGCTACTACCAACTGAGCTACGTAGGCTGTCATGTCTACATATGCATTAAGTTAAACTTAATGCATATGTTTTGAAGTGGACGTGTCCACGCTGGACGTGTGTGAGGTGATACTGTTTTAATAGACAGAGGTGACCGCTCAACATCAAGTGGGCCAGCAATTTGTTCCATCACTTATTCTCATAAAAAAGGCTCGTGCCTTACTACTCAATTATATGAAACTTAGTAAACTACTATATCAAGTAAACTAGACGGGTTTTTAGGTGTTTAACATTTTGACAAATTATGGTTCTAGTATGTTGGCTCCGCTACTGAGATAAAAACACTTTACAAATCCTTAGTTAACAAAGTAGTCGCGAAAACAATTTATGGAATAAATTTTTGGGTCTTATTTAAATTTCGGGTTATGCAATACATTTGCATAGCGTCCTTGACTTAACCTTTTGGTTATCGATACCTACTTTGTCGTGTATGTCGACGTGCACCTAATTCTGTTATTATATTTTGTTTGACATTGAAAGTAGGCAATAATAACTTAAAATTAGAATCAAGAAACGTGCGTTATTAAATTACTGAGGCAAACGTTGAATTTAAGTTTAAATTATCATTTATCACGCGCTTCGGTGCAAAGTTCAAAATGCGAAGAAAAAGCTGTTTTCTTCTGCTGAGATCCAACCGCGATCTCTTGAAGCATTCTTATTTCAATAATACTTTTATTTATTTATTTATTTATTTAAAACTTTCACACAAAACAATATAGTGCTAGGAGGACTTAATGCTAATAGCATTTTCTACCAGTCATCCTGGGCGTGCAAAAAGACTTTTATGTCAATGTCTTATGTCAACTGCATAGAGTCGGCTTTATGATCAAAAAGTAAAGTAATATTGAAATAATAATGCTTCAAGAGATCGCGGTTGGCCCTCTGATCAATTAAATATTTATAATACGCAGTAATGCTATTCCCGAAACAACATTCACCTAACGGACCACGGAATCCGCAGTGAGTATTCAATTTAGCATTCGGTAATACTCCCTTCACCTAGCGCCAGTGTTTTGGAGGGTGGCGAACACAGAACTTTAAGTTCTGTGGTGGCGAAGCTCGTGGTCGAAGTGAGCGCGAATCGACTAGCTAGCTATAGGTGAACTCGTCGTGATTTGTTGTTCAGAGAATCGACATGCTTATTGTATTATAAACACCAAAGTTTGTAAGTATGGATGGCTGGATGGATGGATGGATGGATGGATGTTTGTTACTCTTTCACGCCGGAACAGCTGAATGGATCTGGATGAATCTTGGCAGAGAGATAGATTATATTATAATCTGGAATAGCACATGCTACTTTTTATACCTTGGGAATACCGGAATTTAATTTAAATCTGCGCGGGTGAAACCGCGGGGCGCAACTAGTATTAATTAAAGCGTTTCGGAGAAATAATTGCATCGAAATAACAAGTAGTATTATGATAGAAAGAAGTTTAAATATTTAGGTGACTAAATATTGAGGCTTAAAACCAATTTTAAGAAAGCCAAAATTGTGTTTTGTTTTTATTTTTATATTATTAGATAGGTATTAGGAATTTTCACTTGATAAAAATTCGCGCGTCTCTTTAAAATTGTTAAACTTTAAAAAATATAACTCAACTTTAATCGTTATTTAAAAGCTCGATTCAAACATTAACTTACATTTGAATATTCCAATTGATAGTTATTTTCCAAACACGAAAACACAGGCACAACACAATTTAATAAAAATAAAATCGAACTCGTTTCAACTTGAAATACGAAAAAAACGCGTCTCGTTCACAGTTTGGTCAATCGCGGACTGGAGGTTGCGCGCGCGCAGGTGTCTTTATGTCATAGATCAATCTTGGATGGTGTCATGCAACATGCAATCATTTAACATTATTCGCTTTAGTATTTTCCGGTCTATTTTGTTTTATCTATTTGCTTTAAGATATGGTGGAAAAGTTTTCGTGGAAAATGAAAAACTTGTAAGGGTTAGGCTCGATGATAACTCGAGGATAGGCTACACTAAAAGATAACGAATGTGTGCCATAGGTTTTGCAACATCCGGACTAATCATGCTAGTTTTTGTAACAGTCATTGGGTAAATATCTATATCACATTAACGAGCTAATAAAGGCTTGTTATATAGAATAGTGAGTGACTAAAGTTGACTAAAATTTTTGCTAAGTTCTTGTTACCAAGTCCTATCGCAAAGCTCTTTTAAGAAAATGTGTGTCATGTTTCTTAGATACCTACTAGTATTCTTAAATACTTTAAAGCATTAGTGTATAAAATATGTGTCATGTTTTTAGATACTAGTATTCTTAGGTACTTTAAAAGCAAGTCATAGTTTAAGCATACATTTTTTTGATACTGAGTCTCTAAAATAACTGTCAAAAAACCTGAGCCCCGAACCAGAGAGGTTTTAAACTAAATGATTAGTCGACTATAGTCTTACTTAATACTAAAGATTCTGTCAATAGTTCTTCACTTTTCTTCCTAAGTGAGTCACAAAAGCACCTGTCATGCATGAATGTGATTGATAATAATATTATTTACTGTATAAACAGGTGTAAAGAATAAATGCAAATGTAAAAAATTATTTATTCAAATACGTATTGTATTGTTGTCAATTGCAGAAAGCGTCTTTATTAATCTACCTAAGATAACCCTGAGAATGTTATTTTTATGACAGCGAATGGTATAAATGCCTAATATGGTTTGAACAATGTAGTATAGTCATGGTCACTGGTACTAATAAATAAATAATGCTGGACAGTCCACACAGCACCATCTAGCCCCAAAGTAAGCTACATAAAGGTTGTGTTATGGATAACTGATATATTCATACATTATATACTTACATAGATAGTGTTTTTTATCATACATAGAAAACACCCAGACCAACGGAACAAATTTCTGCAGATCGTACACAAATTTGTTCCGTGGCGGGAATCGAACCCGCAACCTCTTGCGTCTCAGCCGGACTCGCCCGCTGCGCCACTGTGGTCGTCACTAATATAATAATAGGTACACGAGGAAGTTATAACGTATTAAAAAAAAATATATCATCAGATTCTTTGAAAACAGAGTGGTGAAAGGATTTTAATTGCGCTTCAAGTGACTCATTTCGAGCACTTGACAAATGCTTTAAAACTTCCTCACAATGTTTTCCTTCACCGTTTGAGAGTACTGGCAAGTACACATTAATTTTTGACTAGAAAAACTCAGTACATGACAATACTACGCAATTATATTGTTACATCCTTTATAACTAACGAGGCGTTATGATCACGTTCTGTAGATTGATTCTTGTATGATTTATCTTATCGAGCACGCGTTTTTGTCATTTCGAAAATAATTCAGTTTCCACGAAATTCTATTGCATCTTTAGCGTTATGCGTATGATTAATTTATTATCATGTGTGAGTATAGACTAAAGTGCATCATCATCATCCACAGCTAGACTTCACTTACAGCATGATCTACTTTAGTTTGTGCCATCTACCACGATCGTGTGCCAGTCTAACCCATTTCCATTTCATGTGATAGAGGAAGACGGGGGAAGGCTGTTCAACTGAGAGAAAAATGCTCAATTTTTTCAGTTGCCTTATTAATGATACAATTTTGAGTTACCCTCATTCATAACCCCAGCCATTTTATAGCGGCTCTTATTCTTATCACTGTCACTTTCATGCCAACGAAAAGAGACAACAACAGGCATTGGTCTGCTAAGCTATTGGCGCGCTCAGCGACCATTACGAATAATGGCTTTAGTGTTCAGAGAGGCTGCCAGATCAAGCTACACAACCGCTGCGCTGTAGCGTGCTCACTGTGTTTTAAGGCACCGTATTTAACAAGTTATTGGGCTGAGCGGTATTACCCGGCGACTGCCATTACCCGTGCTTTTTAGGTCGTAATACTAAGGAACCAAAATTAGATGTATGTTTTTGAATATTTTTGTGATAATAAATGTGGTCATCTCACTATACTAACCGCTTAACACCATCCATGCGTACTACGAATTGATCTCCCGTCTCACTCGCACAGCATTCCGTCCCTGTCTCGTAGTAAACAATTGTTTACCCTTTGGTTTGCAAATTAGAGGAATCTGGTTGTTCCGGTTCGTAGTATGGTATGCTATCTAGAGCAACGTTCAGCGACCTTTTGGATGGGTGACCGCTGTGGACTTCGCAGCGCTTTTTGGGTGGACAGCTGGAAGATTCTACGCTGTTGGTCCTGGTAGTAGTAATTTTTGCCATGATGGAGGCATAAGAGCGGTCTAGAAAGTTTGTTAAGAGTTGGCCACTAGCGATAGACCAGACATCCAAAATCTCTGTTCTGACTCTTACCTTCTGCAGCATTTATGTGTATTGCAATGCTATAGGTTAATGTTATAGGTGATGGCTGTTTGCAGTAGTTCGTATCCCATAGGTATGTGAAAAGTTGCAAGCGCATCGCCGCTGTTAGAATCCTCACGATGTTTTCCTTTACCGTTTAAGAGCACTGGCATAGCGCACATAAGTTTTTCGATACGAAAATCAATTGGTGCACGACCGGATTCGAGCCTGCGACCTTACGATCGGAAGGTGGAGTCACTCCGACTAGACCACCGGTTCTCTAACTAAGAGCTGTCCAAATGACCATGCTGTACACTTTACAGTACTTAACCTAGTTGAGCTTACCTGCGTGACCCAAACCAAGTTGAACAAGGTACTAGCATTATCAGGTACTTGCGTTATCAAAGTCAAAGTGGCTTTGAGCAAGTGAACCTACTAACAACTGGACTCGAAATACTGTGGCAAAAACATAACTCTCCTTCTGGGCAGTAGGTTAAAATATTATGAGGCTGGTGTGGTGTGATGTTTAGGTGAATCTAGGATCCTCACGTTGTTCGTGAGGCCTAGGAGAACAGGTAACACATTCTTGCCGTACTATTGTCTGCCTGAATAACATCACACAGGTGCGTTATTCAATATGAACAATCCAATCGCGTTTGCGTTTAGATCACGTTGTGACGGTTAGGGTTAGGGCAAAGTATCCCCTATGTCATAAAGAATAAAGCCCAAGATCACGTTTGACGTTGGTTTGAGGCAGGGAATCTCGTATGTCATAGAGAATAATGTCCGGTGAGATTGTGGTCTACATGCTACGGTCCATTAGAATGGTCCACCTGTGCATGTATGCCTGCGCAGGTAGACCGGCGGGAATTGACCTGTGCAGGCGACCGGCGCAAGATCGAGAATCAATTAATTCGAGTGACACCGTACGTTGTACCTGTGCGTGTGTGCGTGTACTCCGGTCACCTGCGCAGGTTGCGTCAGTTGTTTTCTAGTGTTTCAGAACGAACAAAAGCAAGGATATAAAGACCAACCAAACGAATGCAAGCTAAGGCTAGCATGGAGCTTGTCAGTATCCTGCCAGCATCAGATTAAGTGTCAAATTCCCTGTAATTTCGGATAATTCGTGATGAGTGAGTGGATTTCAGAACTCGTTTTTGAATCTAGATTCTACGAATCAATCGCGGGCATTCCATTGTATATCTTACCTACATATAATGGAGCACCGGTGGTCTAGTGGGAGTGACCCCGCCTTCCGATCGTAAGGTCGCAGGTTCGAATCCGGTCGTGCACCAATGGATTTTTCTATCGAAAAATTTATGTGCGCAATGCCAGTGCTCTTAAACGGTGAAGGAAAACATCGTGAGGAAACCAGTTAGTATTCTAACAGCGGCGATGGGCTTGCAACCTGTCACGTATGGAATACTAACTAAACTGCAAAATGTGGGTATGTGCCAAATGTAATGTTTAGACGTACCTCTGACTACCCCCCTTAGACATCCTCAAAGAATCTTGAATTAGTACCTACTTGGTACTGGGAGATCTGAAGGGATATCTACCGTGCCTGGGGATCAAAGTCGTGAAGCTGTTTCAGTTTTCAGTAATAGTATTCTTCTTGAACGAAGTACTTGGGTAACGAATAGTAACGATACTTTTGTTGAGCTTGTGTACTTTTGCGTTGATTAAAGGAAATACCTACCGGAACAGTTATAGGAAAATCCCAAGCTTTTGTAAGTTAACACAACAGCAAAAAACTGTGGACTTACTTAGACGAATACACACATATACCATCTTCAAGATTCGTAGAAAATAATACTGTTTCATAATAAACTTGTGTATGTTTATTTATTTCTCCTTCGTAAAATTAAGAGCTCAGCTCTTTTATCTGATGCAGTTTTCTCCAATCGAGTATTTTCAATGCCGCCTCCTCTACTTCCTACGATATGACAGCTCATAATTTATTTTAATACCTACTGTATGATTATATTTACAGAACATTTACCTATTTGTAAAGAAAATATATATGGAGACAAATCACAAAAAAATACATGTTAAATAAATCATTACGACATTTTCAAATAGAATTATCGATTACAAGCTTATAAAGAGTAGTAGAGTTCTCTGTCTCTCACTACTCTCGTGAGGCAATGCTTTGCTTTTAGGTGACGGGTAGCACATCAGGGGGGTTGTGGTATAGGTACAATGGCTTCAGCAGAAAAAAAATATAATTCATCTAATCATCATTATCAGCCTTAAAGAAGTGATTTATTAGCCTTAGGAGACGCGAGCGAAACCGCAGATGAAGGCATACTTGTCAGTTGTAGACTTATGTTTGACTTATAACGCTGCCATTGCGCCGCCCCTTAGAAAGTGGTCTATCACAACTACACAACGAGGTTTCACTTCAATGAGTTACCTGCAATCATTATCACTATACGTACCTCCATTAAAAAAGTCATAGTCATTTGTACTCGAATGGAACCTCTTCGAGGCGAACTTATAAACCTTTCACCACACTGTTTCCAAAGAACTAGTGGCACGACAAGAAGAAGGGAAAGTCATAATTATTAGCATCATCAGCCGCGAGCAGCCATCAACAGTATAGGTACAGCTGTACTTAACTTTATTGAAGTTTAAATAGTTCTGTGCTAGCCTTGTCGATAAAAATATATTGAAAACTATACGTAATGTTCTAGAGCCACATTTTAATAAGCAAAGTAGTACATATAGTAATTACGTAAACTATGTAAATACATACAACCTACATAATTCTAAGCTCTTTGCCATAACCATACCAATCTTAAAACATACTTGCAAAACGGCGCGAATATCTATGACGTTTGATGTCAAATGGTAGGTCAAATGTCTGTTTTTAATGGCTATTACGGCTATTCAAATAAATGATAGAACTAATGAAGCTAAGTAAGTTGGTACAAGCTAAGATTTTACGTCTGGTGAAGCCAAAGGTCGACAACGCAACGGTTCCACGTGTCATAATGTATTGCTGTTTTAATGTTGAGGGCTCTACCATGCATATTTTGACATCTGTCAAGTAGCCGTCATTCTTAGGTGCGTAATCTTTGTATCTTCTATTTCTCCTAGTTTGAGGATGCGCTTCACACCAAATTAGTACCTATATGCCTCTGATTGTATATACTCTTTAACTTTTTTATAGACCTTTTGGGGTGTTATATTTATGTATTTATATCATAACTAGTGGCGCCCTGCGGTTTCACCCGCGTAGCTCTAAATCCCGGTATTCCCACGGGATAAAAAGTAGCCTATGTGTTATTCCAGACTATAATATATCTCTGTGCCAATTTTCATCAAGATCCGTTCAGCCGTTCTGGAGTTATAGAGTAACAAACATCCATCCATCCATAGTTATAAACTTTCGCATTTATAATAAATATTATTAGGATTAGGATAATTTAACTTTAGGGACAGATACACAGACTGACTGATGTCTATGTTGACTTGCAGCTGCAAAAAAAAGTTATCAGATAAACTCTGTGCTGTTGTGTGGTACAATAATTGATTATATAGCACTGGTATACTACTACTTTAATAATAATAACTTTATACCTACTTCGATTTTTCTTGTCGTATCACTAATTTCATTCGAAACCTTTTTCGCTGACCCACTCTTATCCTAAAACTTGTCACGTTATTCATCAGTCGTCCTCGCTATCGGCAAAGCGTGTTTCCATTTCGGGTAAACTGCTTTAAGTATGGCAAGGTTACGCCTTTGTATGTTTCGCTCTTCATACGGTGCACACACTCTTGCAACTAACATCTTCGGAAAAGGAAAACAATGTCAAATGATAACATTTGTCATCTTTCTGCTAGAGGTCTTGTTTAGTCGACCTGCAGCTTTATAACGAGCTTTAAGAGTAGTAGAGCTCTTTGTGAAGGCCTCGTCCGGGGAAGTACTACCACCCCACGCCTTTCTTGCCGCCAAGCAGCAACGCTGTGTTTCGGTTTGAAGATTGTTGTCGCCGGTGTAATTGCAGGCACATGAGGCTTAACTTCAGTATGCCTCAAGTTTATGGACGCAGGACAGTGCATCGTAGGGCAAGATCCTATCGTGCGTGACTTACGGGCAATGCTTTGTTAAAGATGGCTACCACTTAACAGGTGGGCCATCTGCTTGTTACAACAATTAGTTGTATATAAATAAACAAATGAATAAAAAAAGAACCCAAACATTTTTACTTAGCAGTATCCAAGTCCTTTAATACATCATCATAGAAATGATCAAAAGCTATGAGTTCTGTAAATGTAGATAGGTAAACACTACCTATAAAAGACCGATAAATATAATAAATAAGACGGACGACCTCGGCGAACTATCTGTTCGTAGTCTATCTAACACATAACTTACGATGCGGTCGAGGATGGAACGCGTTTGCCTAGGTACTAGTTAGGTAGGGAAGTTGTCGTCTAAACATTGTATATACTAGTCTTGCGGCTTTGCTACTCATTTATTTCATTTAACCTTATATAAAGCCAAATTACGCACATAGCTGTAGAATATAATTTTTGAAAGAATGTCTCATTCTCGTCACGAAACCTGCGAAAAGATATGCCCATTCATAATATGTTGTCCTGAAGTTGCATGCATATAAGTACACACATAACAATCTCAAAAATACCAAATTTTATCTGACTGTGTAAACTTAACAAAACTAGTTTCGTTTTATCGTCCTAATTAGACGACTATGCTATATTTGGCTTACATTTAAATATTATATCTTTTGTTTCAGATCAACCTCAAGGGTCCCAACCACGTACCCTGGCGAACGCTGATCATGAAAAACCAAGCTTTCCATCTGGCGACGCGTTTACACACGTTTCTTTATCCAACACATCTTCAAACACATTTCCACACAAACTAGATAGCGAAAATAATGCAAATATTTGCGGCTCTGCTTCCGCCACCAAGTCGAAGGCCTCAGTGAAGTCCGAAGATGACTTCGACGTGAATGAATACATTGCTAGGCTACAAGGTACGAGATACGTCAGCGCGCCATTGCACAGTCACATAAAAGAGGATCAGAACGCAAATTTAGAAGCGGAAGAGAGTTTAGAAGAGATTAATCTGAATGAATCTGCTAATGAGGTACCGGTACAGCAGAGCTTAACTGCGGATATCGCTCAGAACTTCTCCCAACTACCAGCGGTTCTGCCGCACGTGGCTAGTGCTGTCTTCAGCTCGTTCTCGAACATGCTCAGCATGAAGAGTAGGGAACAAACGCCTGATGATGCGAAGAGTTCTGGGCCTCAGGGAGTGCAGTTTGAAAGGTCTGAGGTTGGAGTTCCTTTAATGGGAGTGGAAGAGAGCACTCCGAAAGATTTTGGCCTGCCGCCAAAGGAACCTCCTGTAACTGGTGAGTGTATATTCCTAAATATGTATCGTAACTCCACTAGATATCTATGTATATGTATCTGTGTCCACTACCTTTTTGATTTATGCGCGTATATAAGCGAGATGCAATGTTTATAAGACGTGTACGAAAACATCGCGAGGAAAGTCCAGCTTGCTTAGCTCTGCGCGCATTATCCATCTGTCTTGGCTTAGGCCAATGTCTCTTGGATAGGGCCGACAAGATAAGTGGATTTTATATTGGGTTATGTAAAACATCTTCAAAACTGTACAAATTGTAAAAGTAAAAAAAAACTAGATTGGTCGCATGGTTTACAGAAAGCTCAAATTGTTTCATGTTTATTTCAAAACTTTTATTTATTGTAATTTTCTGTGTAAATAAATAGGTAGTATAGTTCGACAAATATGTTATTTATGTATGTGAATTAAGTATAACATAATACAAAGTGAACATTTATGAAGTACCTATAATACCTACCATAGCAAGTTTTTCAGTCTATAATCATCGATTTACAATAAAGTTGCGATGTAAGTAACCGTTTTCAGGCTAGTTATAGTTACTTAACAGTTATATTCCCACGGTGTACCACAGATTATTACAAAATAACAGCTTTATAACCTTTAAACACCATCATAAGGTCATTGAAAATTATGGTAGAGCTCATCGCACTTAATATTAATGATTACACTAGCTACGAACCGCAATGTCGCTTGCATCGTACTGGGATCAAAAGTACTCCATGTAAAAGTTCTCGATTATATTGGTTTAGGTCGCGTTACATGTTACTTTATTCAGATAAATCGGTCGGTCTAACTAACTGGTAGTATTGTCATAGTATGGTACTGGTGCGTTGGCGCGAGAATTTTGTATCCACAAACACATCCCCTCCACTGTTTTCCAGCGTTCTTTTTGGTTGACGCGCACTATACCTGTCTGTAACCGAAGTCTCGAGTTTTGTTTATCGTGTTTTATTGTTCGTTTATTGTATTGGGCCGGATTTTATACAGAGACTCGATAGGTACCTAAGCGCCTCTATCGGTCGTGCTGAGAACTCCCATGGCTCTATAAAAAACCCAGCTCGCAATAAGGAAAACAAAAAGCACTTGGACTTGAGGTACTTTTAGTAATAGCTAAGCTACGCAAGGTAAATGAATATGAGTAGTATTTGAGTAGACGAACAGACAAATCATTATAATCATACTAGTCCGTCATTATCCAATCTGCCAGTTCAATTACCGTGGCATTCATTGTGTTTGTAAAACAGAAAATTATTGATATTACTTGTAATGTTTGGTTTCCTGAAATGTTTAAAAAAAACACGTGTTGAATCGTAAGGGCGCTGTATTGAAAACAAGGTACATCGAAACACCGTAAACATCAAAATCCTTCAAAATCAGAATGAGTAGGTATCACCTAGTTGGGCCATGTCAAAATATATATTTAGAAATTTGAGCTTTAGCCAGCTTTAGAGTGTAGCTACACATAAAAATATTTACCCTCTTATTCATATTAGTCGCTGATAGCCCGTTCGCACCAGGCTTGTGGAGAGACGAGTAGCACCTCTCAACACGCGTCCGTGTTCACTGGTTGGCTAATAACACCAAAATACCGTGATGGGAGGTGCTACTCGCTTTGCTACAAGCCTGGCGCGAACAAGGTATGAGCGCTCACCAGACCGATAGGTCTGTTGCTGACACTTTTCGTTGGCAAAAAAGTGACAGTGGCAAGACGTATACTCTACAGTGCCGCAAAAATGACAGGGAATATGATTATGGGCCCTATAATTTATTTCTCATTAAAATGGTACCTACATAAAACTAAAGCAAGCCGATCGCAGTTGAATACTGACTGCAATAAAAAAAACACGCTATAATATTGCTTTACAATTTGAGTGTATCATTTAGTACACCTAAAAAGGGCAAGATTACTTGATCAACTGTTGGTTTCTTTGTTTCAGGTGTCGCTAGTTATCGTATCGCCACCAAGAAGAAGTACGCTCAAATTCCTGGTCTCAGCTACGGTAGCGCTGCTGATAATTTATACCAAAGTCTCAACATACCAGAACCATTCAAGCCTGGTACGCCACCTTGCTTGGTCCCTTCAGGACTTGATGACAGCGTATACGTGCTTCATCACAATGCCCCTGAGAGACCAGAACCGCCGTTCATATATTCTGATTCAAACGATGCATTCAAAAGCAAAGCAAGTGATGTAGAACATGTCAATAAAGCGCAATGTGCTGTGGATACAAATATGTTTAATCCGGTAGCTAGTGATGTTAGAATGCAAGATGTTGCTGGTAAAACTGAAAGTATCTTGAACGTTATGGAGACAGCGAATGTGATCTACCCTTCAAATGAAAGCCAATCAAATGAAACTGTAAAGGAAGGACAACCGAGCACGCTCACGTCAGTTGATTACAAAGATATAACTACTCCGAGAGTGCCAATAATACCGCCACCACCCATGTTTTCAAATTTGCCAAGGAGTAGTCAATCCGTGGGGAAATCCGTTTTACCACCATCTGTCGCAAGGCGTATATCAGCAAATCAGCCACTAATAAAATCACAAGCAATGCCCCCGCCAACGTTCTCTGAAAATATATTCGTGCCAACAATCCCAGAAACTTTAGATCCTATGCCTGCATATACGTCAGGATTCCCATTACTACAAAGTATTACCCCAGAAATTAAACCACAAAGTATAACAGAAATCAGTATATCTTCAAACGTACCGATGATACCACAAGACAATTCCGTTCCATTATTCACACCACCGGAAAAACCACTGTCATCTTCAGCTGGTGCACCATTTTTTACCTCTAATGCGGAGTCGATCCAGCCATCTATAACTGGATCTACATATTTTACTCCAATTCCTGCAGAGAATATCCAACCGTCCACAATGGGAACAAATTATTTTGCACCACCTCACCCGGATACCTCCCAACCGACATGTGAAGCTACATCGACAGGACAATCTCTTTTTGTTACAGCTGGACATATACCTCCTGGCGTTGTATTTGGGTCAAACGTTTTACCAGCAAATATACCAGCTTCCAATGCTCCATTGTCATCA
This sequence comes from Plemyria rubiginata, assembly GCA_963576535.1. NCBI lineage: Eukaryota > Metazoa > Arthropoda > Insecta > Lepidoptera > Geometridae > Plemyria > Plemyria rubiginata. Next base: position 9,797,204 of record OY754922.1, on the reverse strand, counting down.
GCCTCAGCTCCGTCATCAGCACCGTTCTTTCCGATGTTTCCACCAACATCACAATTGCCTGCAGCTTGCCTTAAACCTCAAGCTCTACCGGATGCACATCCAATTACTCAAATACCTGGTGTGACCCCTGAACCAATTAAGCCTTTAGTGGAGCCTCCAAAAGGGACCGGACAGAACTTTAGAATGACAAAGAAACGTCCTCAGTACTACTCTGGGCCAATAGAAGGAGTAGGAGACATCAGTAATAATGTCAAGCCTATTATAGCTCCTGTAATTCCAGTGCCTTCTGTAGAGACAAGTGCTTATCAAGGTTTTTTTACACCTGAGCAACAACAGTCTGTGAACCAGTATAATGCTCCGAATGTTAAACAAATTTCATTACCGTTTGATACAAACAAACCACAGCAAACTGAAACCTCTTTGGAAGCAACATCGCAGCAATCTGCAGCCTTCGATACAAATCAACAGCATCAGAGATATCCACAAGATTATAATACCGCTTTTGATCTCAGTAGACCAACATTAGAAACTTTTGATGCGCCGAAACAAGAGCCAAAAGGATTTGGAATAATAGGCTCTCTAAAATCGAAACTAAGCTCTATTGACATTAATAAAATACAAAGTACTGTTACGACTTTCTTCGATCCTGCATATAATGAAGCTAAAGGAGAACCGGCGTTGGAAAAAACTCCTTACGTACAGCAACAATACGGACAGTATCCGAATGAGCAAAGCAACTTTGAAATAATGGTACCTAATGTTGACCAGAATCATTACAGCCGTTTTGCAGATCCTCAGGGGTTCAGTTATGATAAGAATAATCAGTATTATCAAGCTCAAAATACGTACAATTACGTTCAAAACGAAGGATACAACGCGTCCAGCTATTTCTCTGACGCCAGTACTTCTTCGCATCAAGTGCATACTAACACTGTTCAGAATGTGAATACTCAAGAATATTATAGTGTATCACAGAACACTTCTCAAAAAAACATTCCACATAACGTAGATAACATAGGTAGTCGTGTATTACAAGAAAATAAAGAAAGTCCAACAGTGACTTTTTATAATCCAGCAATAGTTCAAGAACATCAACTACCTAAAGTAGAAAATGTGGTCAATTATCCACAAGAAAACTTCGAGAAACCTTATCTCAGCACAAGTATACCATTTGTTAGTCCAAATACCGGATCACACGGCGCAATTGGCGATGTTACTACAAAACACAGTATAAATCCATCGACAGTAACGGAGCAAGGCTATAAGAATTTAGATGAACCCATACCCAAACCGACTAAGTTCTTTGACAATCCCTCAGTTGTTGCGGATGAACCTAAGCTTGAAACGTTTGCCATGGCTTTTAAAGAAACCCATGATACTGATTCCATACAAAGTAGAATACCTTTTAGTGCACCGCTGCCACCAGCAATGACTTTCTTTGATAGCCCAATAATTAAAGCTGGTGGTCAAGAATCTAATGCGAAAACTGTCGTGTTTACAGACGAAATGGAAAAATTGGCGTTGGCTGAAGAAATTGCAATAGCGAGTTCACCGTTTCAAGGTTTAGAAATGAGTGGCAATTCAGAATCGAAGGTTATTGACTCTAGTGCGGTGTTGATAAAACCAGTCGGTCAAAAAGCTACCACTATAGCATTGGACAAAAATGTTCAGAATTACGTCACAAATAAAAATGTTGAACTGGGAACTGATCCGAAAAGAATAAGTTTAATGGAATCGCTATCTAAAGATACCACACCAGTTGTAGCTGTATCCAGTGTGCCTTTATTTGGATTATCTGCAATGATTGCTGAAAAAACACAACAAATATCAAACGTTGAAAAGGACTTGCAAAGTGTATGCTTGTTAAAGTCAAATAAAGATACTCAACCGCTCTTGGAGAACAAACCGTTTAGTTTATTTAAAAATACTGCTGCTGAAAACGACTTTCATGAAGAACCTAACAAGCATTCTGTTGGTTTAAACATTACAGATGTAAAAAATGTACTACTTATAGAGCCTCCACTAGAAAATTTAGGTACTATACTTCAAAGGAAAGCTAGTTCTAGTTTGCTTAAAGAGTTACCTGAAACAGAAGTCAAGAGTGACCAAAACCTAAGCGTTGACAGAGATAGCTCATGGAATCTAGATGCAGTTATGGTTACTTCTAAAGAGAACGTCAATGTTTTATTCGATAAAAAAGGAAGTGGATTTTTCGACCATCCAATCACAGAGAGAGATATCCCTGTAGAAGAAATCGTTCTGAAAAATTATGTAAATGTGACAGAACAAGAGTCTGATTTTAATATCTGTGAAACATGTAGAGAAGTTAATTCACCTGAAGATAAAGAAACAGAAAATGTCACCAACCAACTAATAGAAAACATCAACTCTTCTTTACAACTTTCGAATGCTGTTGAAGTACTTCTGACTGAAAGTAACCCAACAGCAAGTGATCGAGAGTTTGAAGACAGCAGCAGCAACACACAGCAGTTTGATGATATCAATCAAATTACTAAAGAAACAATTGAAACAATTCAAGGTCAATCTGCAAATGAATTATTAGACGATATTGCCACATCTAGCAATAATAGCTATGGATGGAATACTGAACAGCTAGCATACGCATCTATAGCAGCTATAGATCCGGAGTTTGTAACCGGCGTCGATCCGCCTAGTTTTGGCTTTATAACTGACGATAAATTTAATACAGACGTAGGTCCTGAATATACGTTTAAACTAGACCCTAACGCAATAGGACTCTTCGGTGATAACTCTTTATTTTTCGATAATGTACCAAATAACGCGAGTGCTGAAACAAAAGCTGAATTGAAGACGCACAAAGATGTATTGCCTCAGGCAATGAGTTTACCTTCTGCACCACCGCCAGAGGAAGAAGATTCCAAATCTGATGGAACTGGTGGACTTGACGTGCTTTCCATAGAGCAAGATGCTAAAAAGGACTTTCCGCTTGAAGAAGAATTCATAATAGAGCCTTCTGAAACAGATGATAAAATAGAGTTTAGGGAATCAAAAACAATCTCTGAAGATTTAGTACATGATACATTTACGGGCCGCATAGAAAAATTCAAGAGCAAAGCTGAATCTGAAGATATCACTTCACCTACATCTATGGCATCCTATTTTCACACTGGAAACTATGCTGCTGAAACACATTATCGAAAATCCTTGACTTCAGCGACGGATGAGAATATTTGCGTAGATAATAAACCAGTAACTAACCTTTTATACGTCTTGCAACAGCGGATAGCTAAGAAAGAAGAAATGCGAAGTTACGCATCAGAAGAAGTTTTCCGGCTACCACCAGGCTTTGAAGATGAACTAAGGAGCCAGTTTATTGATGGCAATTCTGGTAGAAAGAAAGAGGTACCAGACACTTCGACTCAAACACGTACAACCACTACCACTACTTATAATCTTGCTGATGAACGCAAGTTTTATGCCAATAGTGATCTACAAACTGGTACGACTAAACCAACTTCAGAATCAAGGCCCTATGAACCAATTGTAGGACAGAGTGAAAAATGTGGTTTTTTTAATCCTGGTCCATTTAAAGATAATGAAATAAAGCGAACAGAAAAAACATGTAAATATGAAGAACCAATGTTGACAAATGCTTTTGGCGCTACCAATTTACTCATCAAAGATCATACACAGGCTCTTGACGCTCGGACCGAGATTAAAGATTCCAAGTTAACTTCAGAACCGATAAATACACAGAGCGTACCACTACCAGATCCTATCAATTTCTTTTCTACTAAAACGGACGAAAAAGAAGAAGCGAAGACATCCACAGACCCTGTTGAAAGTTTCAGTAGACTTGCAAGCTACTTCTCCATGCCTCCGGCACAACCCGATCACTCCAAGTCTTTTTTTGAGCTTAGCCAGAGTCAAAATCATTACAGACATGCTTCCAATTCCGATCCCCATCTTATTCAAGGACAACTTAACATAAAAACGAGAGCGAACATACAAAACCTGATGCAAGATTTGACATCCTCGCAAAACATTAATTTCAGTGATGAATTAGTTCAAACCGTAAATCACTTTTCAGTTGAATGCGATATGGCTGAAAATGTCGCTCCGAACCTGGAAACATTAAACCTAAACACAAATAGTGACGTAAAAAACATAGAAAATAAATTAGATAGCATAAAACTAAATGGTCAAAATAAGACCTCGGAAAAAAACGATGTAGATAGTTCAATTCTTAATTATAATATAAAAGATGAAATTTATAGTAAAAAAACATATGTAGCAGAGAATGACGACATAAATACGATAAATACTTGTAAATATTGCTGTAACACAAAACTTATAGACATAAAGAACTATAAAGTTAGAACTGCGGCTGATTCTAACACTGGGGGAGACAAAGAAGCTAATATGAGTGAGAAGGATAGCTGTAATCAGAACAAATCAGTTTCGGTTGATTTCCGAAACTGTGGGATAGACGAAGATGTGCAAGATGGAGTCACCGTTATTCATGAGGTATTTAATTTTTAAATCTATAGCTTATTTTATAGCTAAGTTACGTAATAAGTCAACATTATCTAGAACCTTTCTCTTATCTTATTCTATAATCTATCCCCAATTTTACAGAAATAAATTGTTAATTAAAAATAATAAATTCTCCGATTACCCCCCAATTATAATTCTTCACACCCACAGTTGTTGTTCGCTATTCTGGCTTCTGAAAAAAGTTCTGCTTACAAAAGTTACACAGCCTTGCCGGTGGAGACAGAGGCTAAGCGCGATACCATTTATTACGCGCACTGCTGATGTATTGCACAATATGTTGTAAACGAATGTGCTGCACACTATTTTGGTGAACCTTTATAAAATATAAAATAAAATAAATATTGGTGGACGTTCCACACATCACTATCTAGCCCCAAACTAAGCTTATGCTTGTAATATGGGAGAACCAGATAGCTGATATACTACTTATAATACTTTTTTTTTGTAAATACATACTTATAATATTATATAACACCCGGACAGAGAACAAACATTTATGTTCACCACATAAATAAATATTTGTTCACGGTGGGAATCGAACCCACGACCTACGGCGCAGAAGGCATAGCTACTACCAACTGAGCTACGTAGGCTGTCAGTGTATGTAACGTAAATACGAGTAAACAACAGAATAGAAAACTACAAAACTTAGGGATGTCAGCCTGACGTGGTAGCTAAATTGAATTTTAGTTTCATAAGATCTTTCATGTGCTACATTTTTTTTTATATTTTGTTTGTTGAAAGTTAACAACGATACATACATTTGTAAAAATAAAGAATGCAAAAACCACTAAGGTTTATGCTGGTGCTATCGCGAGTTAAAGTATTTTTGCATCTGGTTATTAAGTAGGTAAGTACTGTGGTAGGTACCTACTCAAATCTAAGTTAGCGGTTGCAATAGAATCTAGAGAGATATATAGGATAGAGGTGTGTTTAGATTAATATCGGACGAAACTATAAGAGGCATTACAAGAATGAAAACCTTCGAATTTTCAAAAGTCTTAGAACTTAAGTTGTTCGCGATGACCTGTAGAATACCCTGTTTCCTGGTATGGAGTATTATGTTACACGTATAGAAAAGAAAGAAAGAGGAAGGAAAACATATTTATTTTGACCCACATACTTAAAACTAATAATAACAGTGATTAGGTTGGTGCAACATACATAAAAACAGAAAATAAGTAGATAGGTAAGGTAAATTCATACATAATATAGAAACAGTAAAAAAATATAGCACACTTAAATTATTATTACATTTCAGAATCGTTCGTCATCCGAGTATTCGCCAGTCAGACATCACTGGTTCTACCGAGTGGACGTGGAGGACAAGTCTCTATGGCGTGGGTTCTCCATGACAGACTCTAATGCACTAGAGTTTAAATACCTTAGCCGTGAGTATCTAGTAGTAGTACCTTGATTCCCATCCATCCAAGGAATTAAGCATCCATCACAAGGAATTTAGATATTAGATTCATCCATATGACGACCTCAGCGGCGCAGCGGGCGAAGAGTCCGCCTGCGACGCTAGAGGTTGCGGGTTCGCTTCCCGCCTCGGAACAAATTTGTGTATGATCTGCAGAAATTTTTTCCGTTGGTCTGGGTGTTTTATATGTATAATAAAAATATCTATCTATATAAGTATAGAATGTATTAAATATATCAGTTATCTAGTTCCCATAACACAAGCTTTGAATAGCTTACTTTGGGGCTAGATAGTGCTGTGTGGATTGTCCAGCATTTTTTTTATATGTTGCTATTGTACTATGGGAATCAAATGCTCTCGTCAGAGAGTATTAAATTCAGCTGTAGCAATTCAGGTGGGCTATTTGCCAGTCCCATTAGCAAGAATTACAAAAATAACCCGAAGCAGTCAATACCGCATGTATTGACCATGTCTTTCTTTATTCCCTGTATAATTTCTGGTCTGTATTTTTTTCAAAGATTGTTATGTCCCAAAAATCTTTGTGATTTCCTTAACTGTGGTAAAATCAGTCAAAATTGATTTTAACTAAGCGCATTGGTCAAAATTACTTTTACGATTTTTGCAGTAAAATCTGGTTTTGACCAAGTATGAGTTTTGATTGTAACATAAACACTATAAATCTAATATAGAACTGTTTTTTTTTAATAAATTATATTAAATAAATAAATAAATAATGCTGGACAATCCACACAGCACCATCTAGCCCCAAAGTAAGCTACTCAAAGCTTGTGTTATGGGTACTAGATGACTGGTATATTTAATACATTATATACTTACATAGATAGATATTTTTTATTATATATATAGAAAACACCCAGACCTACGGAACAAATTTCTGCAGATCGTACACAAATTTGTTCCGAGGCGGGAATCGAACCCGCAACCTCTTGCGTCGCAGGCGGACTCTCGCCCGCTGCACCACAGAGGTCGTCAAATCAAAATATTGGAAGAAGAAAATCAAACTCACAAATCTTAGTAATTATCCCCTTTAAAATGTAAATTGTGTTCAAAAGTTATTTCAAATTTATTACGAGTCCTGGATTCGACCACTTCTTGTTACAGCCAGCTTCAAAGAGAACCATTCCTGAATTTCTTAAGTGCCTTTCACCAGAGACACTGTAACTTGGACTATTTGCAGCGGATCTTAGCGAAGACACCTTAGTTCCGACCGACGGAGGCCGGTACGACGTTAACATCGTCGGCAGATTGAGGATCGCTGTCTACTGGAAGGAGAAACCCACGAATGTTAGAAGGTACGTCGAAAGCTTCCAGCAGCCTTATGCTCACTTCGAGGGAGATTATCTCAAGGTGGATATGACATTAATCTCGTTCGATAACTCACAAACGTTGCGTCTCGCATTCTTTTTAACAGTGAGAAGTGAAATTGTAATTTGAAATTGAAATTAATTGTCACGAGTTATGAAACGGGATATGACGCCATCTCCTCCGTGAGATAATCTCGCTCTTTGTCAGCATAAGGCCCTTAGAACGATTGTACATTGCCATACGAATAAATAAATAAGCATAAGGCCCCAGTTAGAGTTGTGAAACGGGAATTTTGCCACATAACTTCAATGTCAAAGTCAAAAGGTATTTATTCAATAAAATCACAAGGGTCACTTTGTCTCAAATTAGATAAATATAGGTGCCACGCAAACCAAAGCCTTTTATTACGATGGGAAAATGCATTTTGCATGTCCCTCGGCCGAGGAAAGGCGAGAGAGACTGTCATACTCGCCACACTTCTCTTGAAGCTTTTCAGGTTGTATCTTGGCAGAAAAACCTCCGATGGTACATCCTAAGGCCCTTATTAATGACTAGGTGCGCCCCGCGGCTTCACCCGCGCAGATAAATCCCGGTATTCTCACGGGATAAAAAGTAGCCTACTTATGTGCTATTCCAGACTGTAATCTATCTCTCTGCCAAGTTTTGTCCGTTCAGCCGTTCCGGCGTGAAAGAGTAACAAACATCCATCCATACTTACAAACTTTCGCATTTATCATAGTAGTAGGATGGTCGTGGAGCGTGCCAATAGCTTATCAGACCAATAAGTGTTGCTGTCTCTTTTCGTGGATATGAAAGTTACAGTGACAAGAATACTTTATAGAGCCGCTATAAAATGGCAGGGATTATGAATTAGGAGGGTCTAATAGGAGAATCTCTCGTATTGTAGGTACATGTCTACTTGTTTGGTTTCAGATGCAGCTGGTTTTACAAAGGAACCACAGATGCGAGATACGTGCCGTACACAGAAGCTGTGGCTGATAAACTTGAGGTGAGCTTGATGATACCGCAGCGGCGATGGGCTTGCAACCCTTTTTTTTATACAACTAGCTGATGGAACAAGCAGATGGCCCACCTGATAATAAATGGTAACCATCACCTATAACAAAGCATTAACTCATAAGTCACGCACAATAGGTACGTGCCCTACGATGCACTGCCCTGCGTCCATCAACTTGAGGCATACAGATGTTAAGCCTCATGCGCCTGTAATTACACCGGCGACCACACTTTTCAAACCGGCCAGGACTGGATGCGACATGTACTTATCCTACAACTATTATAAACGCGTAAGTTTGTAAGTATGGATGGATGGATGGATGGATGTTTGTTACTCTCTCACGTCAGAACGGCTGAACGGATCTGGATGAAACTTGGCAGAGATATAGATTATAGTCTGGAATAGCACATAGGCTACTTTTTATTCCGCGGGAATACCGGGACTTAAATCTGCGCGGGTGAACCCGCGGGGGGGGGGGCGCAACTAGTTTTTAATATTATGGCAGGGAATATAAATAAGGGCCTATAGCTATAGGACTGGATGCGACATGTACTTATACGAGAATTTATAGCGAAATGGAATTAAAATTAACTTGAACAAAGCAATATTTTATTTATTTTATTTTAACAATTTTGGGAAAACTTACAGCTAGGCGGGTATACATTTAGGTTGTTTATAATAAATACATGCAGCATGCAAGGTTGCTACACATATGCTGACGGCCAATTACAAGTTTCCGCGGATATATAAAAAGTAGGTATAACAGTAACAATAGACGACGGATTATACATAATTTAGAAAGATAAAGTTCATGCTTGAAAGAAGTAGTCGCAAAGCAAGCGTCTAAGCTTGCTTGTGCTTGTGTTAAACAGGTCTACGTCTAAGTTTGCTTACTTATATGTAGTACTAATCCGCTGATCTAATCTCCTTAAGCTGGATAATGTTAATGTAATTGGACTCCTTTTTCCGCACTTAGACTCAAGGTTGGTCCATTGTGCGTCAGGGTGTGCTGGCTATATCTGTAGCCAGCCCAACTCCTCCCAAAAGCGCAGAAGTTACCTGGGTGCTTCGCAGGCTTGGAGGAGTGACCTAGGGTTGGCCAGGATTTCTTGTCGTTGAGTTGCTACTACCTCGCATTCCAGGACTACGTGGGCAGCTGATTCTTCTTCGGATAGGCATCCTCTGCAGAGTGGACTGTCTGTGGCTCCGATGTTGTATAGGTGTTTGTTTAAGGGAATGTGACCCGTTAACACTGGGAAAAATACACGGCTTTTACACACGGCTACGGTTTCAAGACGGTTCGGGGAGCCGTGTAAACGACTGTGACAGCCGTGTTTGTCAACCGTGTGAAAAGTCGTGTACACGGCTCCAGATTTACATGCCTACGTCAGCCATTAACGCGCCTGTGCTAGCTGGTAATACCGGCTACGTTAACAGTGTTCACTAGATTTTCACTAGTTTAAAATCCCTAACCGTGTTAAAATACACGGCTGCCCCCTTACACGGTTGTAGAAGCCGTGTCAGACACGGTACGATGGACCGTGAGCTTAACTTTGCCTGGCTATCTTAACCGTGTCATAAATTGACCACCCAAATATGGCTGTCGAAGCCGTTCTAGCCACGGTACGTTGGACCGTGTGCCTGACTTAGCCTGGCTACATTAGCCATGTCATAAATGAATCTCCCAGGCATGGCTGTCGAAGCCGTGTCAGACGTGGTACGATGGACCGTGTGCTTAACTTTGCCTGGCTATCTTAACCGTGTCATAAATTGACCACCCAAATATGGCTGTCGAAGCCGTTCTAGCCACGGTACGTTGGACCGTGTGCCTGATTTAGCCTGGCTACATTAGCCATGTCATAAATGAATCTCCCAGGCATGGCTGTCAAAGCCGTGTCAGACGTGGTACGATGGACCGTGTGCTTAACTTTGCCTGGCTATATTAACCGTGTCATAAATTGACCACCAACACATGGCTGTTGAAGCCGTTCTCAACACGGCACGATGGACCGTGTGCTTAACATAGCCTGACTACCTTAGCCGTGTCATAAATTAATCTCCCCGGCATGGCTGTCGAAGCCGTGTCAGACGTGGTACGATGGACCGTGTGCTTAACTATGGCTGGTTATCTCAACCGTGTCATAAATTGACCATCCAAACATGGCTGTCGAAGCCGTTCTCAACACGGCACAATGGACCGTGTGCTTAACATAGCCTGGCTACCTTAGCCGTGTCATAAATTAATCTCCCAGGCATGGCTATCGAAGCCGTGTTAGACGCGGTACGATGGACTGTTTGCTTAGCTTTGCCTGGCTATCTTAACCGTGTCATAAATTGACCACCCAATTATGGCTGTCGAAGCCTTTCTAGCCACGGTACGTTGGACCGTGTGCCTGACTTAGCCTGGCTACCTTAGCCATGTCATAAATGAATCTCCCAGGCATGGCTGTCGAAGCCATGTCAGACGTGGTACGATGGACCGTGTGCTTAACTTTGGCTGGCTATCTTAACCGTGTCATAAATGAGCCTCCCAGGCATGGCCACCGAAGCCGTTCCAGACATGGTACGTTGAACCGTGTGCTTAACATTGCCCGACTGCGTTAGCCGTGTCATAAATGAACCACCCAGACATTGCTTTTGAAGCCGTTCTAGGCACGGCACGTTGAGCCATGTGCTTAATTTTGCTTGGCTATTTTAGCCGTGTTATAAATGAACCTCTCAGGCGTGGCTGTTGAAGCCGTTCTAGATACGGTACACAAGCCTTATGCATTACCTGGCTATCTTAACCCTGTCATAAATGAAATGAAACTTCCGATCATAACTGACGAAGCCGTTCTCTGACACGGTACGTTGGGCCGTGTTCTTATCTCATTATCAAAGCTAAATAGGTACTGTACGTGGAAAAATCATACCTACTTAGCCAACCAACCACACATCAGCTTTTAGGTACATCGAAAGGTATATATAAATATATACAAATTCAAATTCAACCTAATCACACACAACATTACGACCATAGAGCCTTTTGCTAGCCGCGGCAGTCGGCACGGGAAGCGGCCTGCAGCTTTGGCGGGTTTCTCGTCGAGTAGGTAGATAGGTATGTTAAGTATATCGTTGACGATACTTAACATCATTTTTCAGCGAAACTGCAAATTTCAAATTTGTGTGCCGCGCTGTCCTAGTCTGTCATTTGAGAAAGTTGATGAACACCATTTAGAATAAGCCAGTCAGAAGCTCTCTGACACGCTAATGAAATAATAAATACGCTTTATCATTCTAAATACTAAAAAATAAAAAGTCTCCTGTAAAGTTGTCAGCCTTGTGTACGTACTATTACAAATATTTAGTAAAATCGTCCAAATAAAATAAAATCGTAAAATCGTCCGTCGCCAAATAATCACTCAGATGGTTCCGAGTATAGGTATAGTAGGTACCTACCTGCTGGACGTAGGTCTGTACTCTGTGTAGGTCCATCAACCCAACACGGGTGTCTCCAGCTTTTCTGATCAAGAAAAAGTTTTTAGGTAGGTACTTAGGTATCTATATTTCGCAGACCGTGTCGTCGTCCTTCACTTAACCACCTTGCTTGAGGGCGTCACCTACCTAGCTAGCTAGGTCGCAGATGTAAACTGGTGTAGTGTAGACCTACACTAAGACCTACATCTAGGTAGGTAGGCCTTATTTTGTAAAAACACGGTTTTCGTGGTCTCGCGCACGAATCGCACGCAATCCGCGGCAAATTGGTCATAGTAACTATACTGTTATCTATAATTTAAGTTTACAAAAATATTGTTATCTCGGTCAAATATGCATAGATTTTAATCAAACATCTTATAATCAAGAGTGTATTGTTCAAAGAAACATTTAATACGAAGACAAGAGCTAATGTGACTCTCGCTCGCAAGTTTTGACTTGTTGAAAGATATAACATCACTAAACCCATTTTCGAAAAATCGCAAACAACCATTTTGTGTGCAATCACATTACGCACAGTTTAGTAAAAAAATCATTTTGATCGATAAAAGTTTTCCTACTTAAAAGTTTGCTTTACTAGTTTTCGTACTCAAGCAAACTTTTGAGTAGGAAAACTTGCATCAATCAAAATGAAATTTTTACCAAACTATGCGCAGTGTGATTGCACTCAAAATGGTTGTTTGCAAACTTTCAAAATTTGAATTTGTGATTTTATATCTTCCAAAATGCCAAATCGTGCGAGCGAGAGAAATATTAGGTGTTGTCAACGCCTTTAAAGAAGGAGACTGTTTAGGCAAAAGATTTCAATCCAGTTATTGAAATCTTCAAGTCTCCCTCCTCCACACCGGACAATCCAACGCACTCCATTACTTTTTAAATATGTCAATATTGAAGATTGATACATATATCGAAAAAAAATATCGTTGTTTCGATTGGTATAGGTATGTTTGTGATGTGTACCTATGGGTGTAAATATTTTTTCCAAGACGAGCGAAAAGTGCAAAAAACAATATCATGGGAATGCAATAATTTTGTGACATTACACACATTATTGTTTTGTTAGTAAGCTATCTGCCTGCCCTCTGCCGCACAGCCAAACGGCTATCTTCACACTTGCTGAGATACTACGACTCAGCGCGCCATTCGCTTCGCTCTCGCTAGACGAAACTTATTACGAGTCGTTTAATGCGAATAACTTCGTACCTACTCAAAATTATTTTGGGTCCATGGGCCGCACTTTGACGACTGCTGAATTCTAGAGGGTAATATAGGTACCTAATGAGAGAAGCTAGATAGGTAGTTTTGCACTGGGGACGTAGTATTTATCTAAAAAACTAGAATACCGACAGTATTCTAGCCCTTGTCAATGTTACCCATAATTTACCTACATTATGTATTAGTATGTGTATTGTAAAAAAAATTAAGCATGGTGCTATGTTTGCAACAGTCGTTTGGTTTTCAATAAATTTCATTTCATTTTATTTCACTGTCTAATCATTTTATGTCGGCAATAGGTCTACCAATTACCTAAAAAAAACGATAGGTAGGACCAAATTAATTTTCTACTCAAAACACAGTTTTTCGATTGAATATCCACGTTTGATAATTATTTATAACATGCGTTTGAAGCACTGTTTTACGTCTCGTTTGCCTAGCAACACCGCACCGGTTCGTTCGGCCATCTTTTCCCGCGCAATTTGTATGCGTGGTGCGGGCAGGGTGAGGGGCTGTGTGTGACGCCGCGCCAATCGCCATTTTATTTTGTGGAAGTGATTGAACGAGCGTGAACGTAGCGGTCGATGCGTCTTATTTGTTGACTTTATTGGCCAAAACAGGCATTTTCTGATGTAAAATAACTTATAGATTTCTTTAAATTGTCTCTCAGTGCTGTGAAAGCTATTATTGGTAAGTGAAAAGTCAATTTACAAACTTCTGTGTTGGCACGCCATGGCATGGCATGATAGCGTGGTTCTAATGAGTTGATTAAAAGCCCTATATAGTTTCTTATGTTTCACGTAGGTACCAAATTACTTTACCTATCATATTTTAAACCTAGGAAGTAGGATGTAGGAAGTAGTAGTGGTCTAGGTAAGGTAGTTAACTTTGTTAATCAAACCTTCCTAGGTTCTCCGCGCGCGAGCATCATCATTTTGAAGGTTAGAATTGAATAGGCTACTAATAAAGCCAAATGTTCTATCTAGATTCAAGATACCTAGGTAAGTACCCCATGTTCGCATCATTGTTTTCCCGTAGGATTAAGAGGTTCTACTATAACCATAGTCCGGTAATAGTAAAACCTCTCAATCCTCGTTGGTAGGTAAAATGCGCGCCACACAAAAAGAGCGTCGGAAGGAGGGTGAGGGGGTGTGATGGCGCGAGTATTTTGTATGCGAAAACACATCCCCTCTACTGTTTTCCAACGTTATTTTTGGTTGACGCGCACCATACCTACCTACCTACACAGATTAGGTATAACATAGATAGCTATTTTTTAAATTTAAAGGGGAATGATCATCTAATCCAGCACTCTTTTCAGATAAAGGCACCTCTAAGGAACTAATAAGATATTATCTTGAACCATCAGTCGATAACTTAGCATAACTGAATTTGCCAACAATGCTTGGCTGGTCAACTGTGTGTCAAAAAACTGGATCATTGATTGAAAAAAAAGGTCAGGATTTCAATTATTTTAAATTCATTTATATGCCGTTGTAAATGTTTTAACCAACTTCAAAATAGGAGGAGGTTCTCAATTCGACTCTATTTATATGTTTGTTCTAAGTATGTAAATAAAAAAATTCCTATTATAATTAAATAAGAATACGATAACTACCTATTACAATTAAATTAGATTACAATTACCTATGAAAATGGGACACTGTATAGTTTAATTTTAAATATTTTTTATAAATTATTTTTTTTCATGTGTAGCTGTGTACTTTTTTTATCTCTGCATTGTAATAAAGGGAGGCTGTTAAGGTAGCCGTGTTTGCGCGGTTGCAGTAGCCATGTCGCTCAGCCGTATCTAACATCTTCCTATGTCCATATGTGTGGCTGGTGACCTGGCATGAAGCATGGAGTAGCTAGCCGAATAAAGCGCCTGGGTCAGCCATTGCAACGTGGGTCTATGAACATGTATGTTTGGATAAGGGCAGGTATGGTTAAGGTTCAAAACCTAGTTGTGTGGTTTTTTTATCATGGAAAGTCAATGCATGGTTTTATGCAATTAATGCAGACCCACCTATTTATATTAATTTTTTCTTTTTAATTGTAGGCTGATGAACATACCCATGTAATTGGAAACTCCTCTTTCTGTACTTGAATCCAACTGGATAATTGGATCTAAATAGGTACCTAAGCAATACAGCTCGAGTTCAGAGCCAAGTGAAGTTGATGTGTAAGGTATGTGTTACTGTTTTATATGGTGTATTTTTATTGTTTCTTTTAGTGGGACATTATCATAATCAGCATGAAGAAAATTTGAAATTACATTTTATGGGTCAATGTTAAAGTTTTTACACATGCTATAGATCTACATTTTATTAATAATACTTGTATATTTTTTTGTAAATTCGTACTTTGATTACTTAGAATACAATTAGAATTGAAACAATCCACCTTACACCTAGACAGAGAAGTAACATCTATGTTCACCTGGGTATATTTAACAAAACTAACTTCATTTTATCAATCTCTCAATCGTAGTTTTTACAATAAATTATATTAAAATTATTTTCATTGCAGCCCGCCTACTAAACGGCATCTTTCTCACGCTGGATCTTCCCATCACCACGCTCTGTTCACCAAGTGTTGGTCCACAGCTGGTAAGTTAAACTCTTTCATCAATATGTTCGTATGTTCAAGCACCACATTATTTTAATTTGGTATTTTTCTTTACAGATAACCATTGGCTCTCAACCCACAAGTTAAAGTTTTAACGTTGTACAATGGGTTAAGAAAACATTCTTCTTTTATTGAGAATAAAGTACTGGCGAAGCCATTGAGAACTCAACAGTTTGCGACCGCCCCTATCCTATAGAAGGTGATCAAGAATGATATCACAGAGGTCGCTATGCTCACTTCTTCTGGGTTCTCTCTGCAGCTCAGTTCTCAGCAACTGTCCGGTTGCTGTAGATTTCTCTAATAAGTGTTTAAGGGGTTGGTGACCCTTTAGGATAAGTACCATAACGTTCATATTTTTTGATAGACTATGTCCTCAAGTCATGTTTATAGGTGTTATCAATAAATGTAATATTTAAGAATTAGATAGATATAGAAGTAGACTTTATGATACAATACTATGTTTTTTTTTTATTTTCTTAATAAAAATTTATCAGTAAACTTAAAATGATGTTATTCATTTACATTACAAATTAGCCTTCACCACATATAACCTAGGTATAATGAGCATAATTTTTTTTAAGAGATTTAGACTTCTATTTCTTGTAGTTTATGGATATTATATTGATTTTAAATCATACTGTATTATTTCAGCTGTTCCAGTATACCTGAGTTTTGTCTTCCTTCTTCCTGCACAGCTGGCAAACCTATGACATTCGTGTCAGTCAATACGACTACTTTTGCCATTTTTCGTGTGAAAATGTCACTAGTAGTCGTATTGGTACTGTCACGTCACACGGTTCCACCAGCTACGTCGGGAAGAAGGTAAGCGGCTGCTAAAGCCGTGTGACACGGTGTGAAATAGCCGTGCTAAGTGGCTGCTTCGGCCGTGTCAACACAGCTGTATCAGCCGTCTTCCTACGTCACTGTGCGGCTAACACAGTCGCGTAGCACGGCTATTTCATGCCGTGTCACACGGCTCTACCAGCCGCATAGGGACGTAGGAAGACGGCTGATACTGCCGCGTTGGCACGGCTGAAGCAGCCGCTTTGTACGGCTACTTTATGCCGCGTCACGCGGCTCTGCCAGCCGCATAGGGAGGTAGGAAGACGGCTGATACTGCCGTGTTTACACGACTGAAGCACCCGTTTGGTACGGCTACTTTATGCCGCGTCACACGGCTCTGCCAGCTGTATAGGGATGTAGGAAGACGGCTGATACTACCGTGTTGGCGCGGCTGAAGTACCCGCTTAACACGGTTATTTCATGCCGTGTCACACGGTTCTACCAGCCGCATAGTGACTTAGGAAGACGGCTGACACTGCCGTGTTGGCACGGCTGAAGCAGACGCTTTATACGGCTACTTTATGCCGCGTCACACGGCTCTGCCAGCTGCATAGGGACGTAGGAAGATGACTGATACTGCCGTGTTTGCACGGCTCTACCAGCCACATAGGGACGTAGATAAACGGCTGCAATAACCGTCTTTACGCGGTTGCAATAACCATTCAACACGGCTTCTCCAGGCGCGTTGTAGCCGTGTCTGACAATAGCCGTGTTGACGAATTGACACGGCTGCAACTGCAGTACCGTGTGCAAATCTAGCCGTGTCTGATCATAGCCGTGTTGAACAATTTACACGGCTGCAACTGCAGTACCGTGTGCAAATCTAGCCGTGTCTGATCATAGCCGTGTTGAACAATTTACACGGCTGCAACTGCAGTACCGTGTGCAAATCTAACCGTGTCTGATAATAGCCGTGTTGAGCAATTTACACGGCTGCAACTGCAGTACCGTGTGTCAATTTTAGCCGTGTCACCCAACCCCGTACGGCGACACCACACAGCAAGCCACCCCTAGCCGTGTCAGCGACACACGGTAACAGTTGCCGTGTTAACACGGTTGCAACTGCAGTACCGGGTTTACACGGCTCTGCATAGCCGATAAATGACCCCTTTTTTCTCCCAGTGAAGCTGGAATAAACTTAATTAGAATTCGACACGTGTTTCACCTCTCTACGAAGCATCTTCAGGAAATTGACCCGCTGTGCACCGAACGTGTTACCTCGTCGAGCGCTGAGCTGAAAAAAAGCAAAGTCACGCCTGAGTCAATTAACTAAATGGAATTAAATTAAATACCTAACATCTGTTACAAACATAGATAGATAGATAGAAAATTCTTTATTGCACATAAACATAATGTATCGTACATAGGCGAACTTAATGCTAGAGAGCATTCTCTTCCAGTTAAACATAGTACTTATAAGGCTTATAATTATACTATACATAATACATAGGTAATTTAAGGGTAACATTGAATATGTAGGTATAATCAAAAGCCACACTAGGTTAAAAACCTGTGTTGTGGATTTTGATCCTAATATGTATGTATATATAATAGTAATAATAATTATAATTAATAATAATTTATACTAGTATTCTAGCAGCGGCGATGGGCTTGCAACCTGTCACGTATGGAATACTAACTACTGCAAAATGTGGGTATGTGCCAAAGGTAATGTTTGGACGTACCTCTGACTACCCCCCTTAGACATCCTCAATGAATCTTGAGTTATAGTACTTGGTACTGAGAGATCTGAAGGGATATCTACCGTGCCTGGGGATCAAAGTGGTGAAGCTGTTGTTGTTTGTTATAATATTGTATTTGGTTTCCAGGAGGAGTACCGTCACGGCGTCACGACCGGCGAGTGGCACCGCCGGCTGGTTCTGCCCAACAACGAGCTGGTGGTGATGCACGGCCCCGCGGTGATGGTCCACTTCCTGCACGGAGGATACGCAGACTCCTTCAGCTCGCCGCCGGTGAGACATGCAAACATATTTATTTATTACTAGCTGGTACCCGCGACTTCGTCTGCGTACTAAAAGGTAGCCTATGTCCTTTCTCAGGGTCTAAAGATTGTCTGTGCCAAATTTCATCAAAATCGGTTGAGAGGTTTAAGCGGGAAAGCGTAACAGACAGACAGACAGACAGTTTATTTCGCATTTATAATATTACTAGCTGGTACCCGCGACTTCGTCTGCGTACTTTTAATCTCTTCATGTCTTTTTCATTTTTTCGCAATAAAAGGTATCCTATGTTCTTTCTCAGGGTCTAAAGATTGTCCGTGCCAAATTTCATCAAAATCGGTTGAGAGGTTTAAGCGGGAAAGCGTAACAGACAGACAGACAGACAGACAGACCGACAGACAGAGTTACTTTCGCATTTATAATATTAGTTGGGATTAGTTGGGATTTTATTTTATTCGGAAAACGAACCGTGGGCCTAATTGTATAACTCGCTAGTAATCGTAATCGGCACAGATGAGGGAATATGTAGTATCGTAATGTCACAGATGAACTTGATACGTAGTACAGAAAGTTTGACACTTGAAACTTAGAATATCGCAATGGTAATGGGCTTCAAGTTAGACAATAAGGCCCCGTATCTAAACTATAAATATAACAACTTAAATAAACTAAATATCAATTATATGTTTTCGCATAGGTTGTATACATATGCGAATATGCGAATCTAAAAAGAAAGAAAGGGGCTCATTGACAAAAACAAAACAGATAAAAACCAAAAAATAAACAAAATAACTACAAACGGTGACAGAAGTGCAACATTATACATTTTTTTATCCGAAAGGCGCAAACATACACCTGACAGTTACAAACATGAACCCGATGAGACAGTCACAACACACTCGACCAGACGGTCGCAAGCAAACAGTCGACGCAACGGACTCAAACATCTACTCGACAGTCTCATACATATATACACACGAGAGCCACAAACATACACACGACGTCACAGTAACAACATTGACCCGACCGCTAAAAATATGCGCCCAACAGTCACAAACATACATCTGACAGATACACACCTAACAGTCACAAAATAAACGTGCCACGTCACGTTTATTTAATCACTGCTAGGTGTATGTTGTAAGTCACAAACATACACACAACGTCACAGTCGCAAACCTTCATCCGAACGTCAAAAACATACACAGTCACAAACAAACATCTGACAGTCACAAACATAAACTTATCAGTCACAAACAAACACTCCACATGTCACAGTCGCAAACCCTCATCCGAACGTCGTAAACATACACAGTCACAAACAAACATACATCTGACAGTCACAAACAAACATACATCTGACAGTCACAAACATACACTTAACAGTCACATACAAACACTCCACATTAACAAAAATACACCCAGCGTTCTAAAACTGACACCTACATATATAACGCTAGATACTATAACCAGCTTCATGATTACGCTAATGTCTGGCTATCGAGATGGCTTTCACTTTGACATTTAATTCCCATAATGTAATGTAATAGCAATTATATAGGAAGTTTTATTTTTTACTCTCGAAACATGTATCCATCTCCATATTATCCTAACTTCACTCCTATTCCTCCTACATCCTCAGTTCCTCCTCGGTAAGAGAGTGTATCGAAACCCTCCCAAGATCCGCGTGGCGAAGGACCTTCGACCCGCCGTGGATCATCTTATACTGGTCGTGCATGGCGCTGGCGAATACAAGCGAAATGTGCTCGAAGATGTTGGTATTACGGTATACAGTTAACGCATCATATGCCGAATGGTCTGTCTCTTTCTCTTCATTAGCATCTTTCGCAAACAGTGTAGTGAAAGGATTTGTGCCTCAGAATAACGCTTTACGTGAGCGCTTCTGAGGATTCTAGAAATAATAATAATTATAGAAAATCAAATATACTATGGGCGGTCTTAAATGTTTGGTTCCTTATTGTACCTATTTGTCGTAATCGGCAGCAGTCGACGTCGCGTCCGCGCGTGGTGCGCCGTGGCCGCGAGGAGTCGGAGATCGAGGACCCGGAGCCGTCCAGCATCGACCATCTGCTGCTGCTGTGTCACGGGGTCGGCTCCGCGTGCGACATGCGCTTCAGATCCGTCGAGGAAGTCGGTCAGTACATATAGTGCGCGTCACGCAAAATGAACGCAGGCAATACTTTGCTATAGGTGATAATAAATAATAATAAATAATGCTGGACAATCCACACAGCACCATCTAGCCCCAAAGTTAGCTACTCAAAGCTTGTGTTATGGGTACTAGATAACTGATATATTTAGGAGGCGGGAATCGAACCCGCAACCTCTTGCGTCGCAGGCGGACTCTCGCCCGCTGCGCCACTGAGGTCGTCAGGTGATGGTTACCACTTACATGATGGTCCATCTTTAATCGCTCTTTTTGGATTTCTTTATATCAGGTGAGTCGGCTAATAATGAGGGGTATTAAAACTCGAGGGGGTGTTTAAAAACCGAGCCGTAGGCGAGGTTTTTAATAGTATCCCACGAGAGTTTTAATACCTAGTTATGTGCAGTTTCATACACTACTTTATCTACTCTCATACATTAGTGTTGAACCTAATAAATAAAATATCAAAGTTAGTTAGAAATCCAGTTGACTGAAACAAAACGTATCAATTGGCGCCAAACCAACCGTATAACAGCGCATGCGCGCGCTGCGCCGCCGCCGCCGCGCCGCGTCGTCGCCACAGACTATCAAACTCTTTGGCTGTACGGTTTCAAGACCCTTGCCTTTTCCAAAAAGAAAAAGAACTGTATCGTTATGGTAAAAAAGTTATTTTATACAACTATCTTTGTATGAGGAGCTGTATCAAAATTAAATTTTTTAATTTGGTTACGGTATTGCGTTTATGAAGTATATCAATATGAATTTGTTTTGACGTTTATAATTCGAATTTTATGACATGAGAGTAGATAAACAATATAAAGAATTGCTTGTTCCATCAGCTAGTTGTATTAAAAAGCATGGTAACGCACCATAATGATGTTGTTCTGGCACAGTGGAGGACTTCCGCGCCACCAGTCTGCAACTCCTCCAGTCTCACTACAGAAACTCCTATGAGAACGGCATCGTCAGCAGAGTCGAGGTAATCATACCCAGACACAGATGTCTATCCACAGAAAGTACTGTGTGTCTATCCTTACAGATATTATACAGGGTTACAGGAAAAATCTTGCTAGATCCGTTAAGGGCGTGGAGTACCCATAATTTATGACATATTTTACTATTTATATTTCAATAAATTTTTTTAGATATCCTTTAGAGAAAAATAAACTTTCTAATTTTTTTTTTATTTCTTAACTTTCACTTGTCTACTACGGTCTATTCAATTAACTTATGCACTATTTTATGTTCGGCGTCCTAAAGCATCTAATTACACATGTAAAAATACAATAATATTAATAAGATACACAAAATAAACAAAAATAAATTTGGTAGCTTAAATATCTCGAAAAGGGTTAAGTTTAGGGTACTCCGCGCCCTTAAAGGATCTAGAACGATTTTTCCTGTAACCCTGTATACGTACAGATATAGAGATTTTGGATATCTTAAAACTGTAACTTATTCAATGGATTAATAAAAGGAAACTGAAACTGAAACAGCTTCACGACTTTGATCCTCAGGCACGGTAGATATCCCTTCAGATTTCCCAGTACCAAGTAGGTACTAATTCAAGATTCTTTGAGGATGTCTAAGGGGGGTAGTCAGAGGTACGTCCAAACATTACATTTGGCACATACCCATATTTTGCAGTAGTTAGTATTCCATACGTGACAGGTTGCAAGCCCATCGCCGCTGTTAGAATACTAACTGGTTTCCTCACGATGTTTTCCTTCACCGTTTAAGAGCACTGGCATTGCGCACATAAATTTTTCGATAGAAAAATCCATTGGTGAACAAAAGTCTATAATATTTTTATTAATGCCCGGTATGATAATGTACACCCCAATAATGTACACCCAATAATCCGTGTCCACTACTTTTTTAGCTGGATTAATAGTTAGGTTGTTAGAATTCTTTTTAAAAAATGGTACCAAATTGGCTTCCAATTATCGTGCTGTACATTATAGTGCTGTACATTATAGTGCTGTACATTATCGTGCTGTACATTATAGCACTGTACATTATAGTGATGTGCATTATAGTGCTGTACATTATCGTGCATTTATAATGTCGTACAATAACTGGGCTCGTGATATGTGCAGGTGCTGCCCATATCATGGCACGCGCAGTTACACGTCG
This sequence comes from Plemyria rubiginata, assembly GCA_963576535.1. NCBI lineage: Eukaryota > Metazoa > Arthropoda > Insecta > Lepidoptera > Geometridae > Plemyria > Plemyria rubiginata. The sequence continues at coordinate 9,774,474 of OY754922.1, read as the reverse complement.
GCGAAGGAGGCGTGGACAAGCGACTCAACAAAGTCACGCTCGAGAGCATCCCACGTCTCAGGGCGTTCACCAACCATACTGTGCTGGACGCATTGTTCTACACCAGTCCCGTATACCATCAGGTATAGTGCGCGTCACGCAAAAAAAACGCTGGAAAGGATGTGATGGCGAGTGTATTTTGGATGCGTAAACACATCCCCTCCGCTGCTTTCCACAGCGTTCTTTTTGGTTGACGCGACCTCTAATATGTACTTTTTATTACACAGAAATTTAGAAATAAAGAAAAAACCAAGAAAAATACAATAACAGCATAAAAATGTTCATCATATTTTTTTATACATAGACAGTTCAGGCAATGGGGGTATACTCAGCATGTATATTTATGAAATCATTAATTTTTAAATTGTATAAATATTACATGCTATTTTAAATGGAATATGGAAGAACATTATTTTAAAACCCTGACACCTGTATTAATGTACCTATATTCGCAATAAAGATATTATGATTATCGCTGCCTGTCTTTGAAGCGAGGCTACGGAGCGGAGAAATATTAACCAATAGGATTGCAAGAAATCTTCGCTCAGACATGTTTAATACAACAGAGAACAAACGTCTATGTTCATCACAAAAATTATGTTTGTACTCGGTGGGGATCGAAACCAGACCAACTGAGCTATGGATACTGTTAAGTTTATATTGAACTAGCAATCCGCCCGCGCGCCCCTTCTTCGCACGGGTGCACATATCATGTATGTATCTAAATATATATAACTCAAAGGTGACTGACTGACTGACTGACTGACTGACATAGTGATCTATCAACGCACAGCCCAAACCACTGGACGGATCGGGCTGAAATTTGGCATGCAGGTAGATGTTATGACGTAGGCATCCGCTAAGAAAGGATTTTGTTCAATTCTACCCCCAAGGGGATAAAATAGGGGATGAAAGTTTGTATGAAACTTTGAATACCTTGGCGCGAGCAAAGCCGCGGGTTCAGCTAGTTATACATATAAACCTTCCTCTTGAATCACTATCTATAAAAAAAACCCACAAAAACCCCCCCGTTGCGTAGTTTTAAAGATTTAAGCATACATAGGGACATGGGGATATAGGGACAGAGAAAGCGACTTTGTTTTATACTATGTAGTGATGTGATGTTTTGTCCACAGACAATAATAGACACGGTGTGTTTCGAGTTGAACCGCGTGTATGACCTCTTCAAGAAACGCAACCCCGACTTCAAGGGGGGCGTGTCACTGGGGGGGCATTCGCTTGGCAGCGTCATACTGTACGACCTGCTTTGTCATCAGGCGCCTGAGGTAACATCCTACTAATATTATAAACGCGAAAGTTTGTAAGTATGGATGGATGGATGGATGTTTGTTACTCTTTCACGCCGGAACGGCTGAACGGATCTGGATGAAACTTGGCAGAGAGATAGATTATAGTCTGGAATAGCAAATAGGCTACTTTTATCCCGTGGGAATACCGGGATTTAAAACTACGCGAGTGAAACCGCGGGGCGCTACTAGTATAACAATACCAACACTATTTTGTGACTACCAAAAAAAAATAAGGTCTGTTGCAGCAGAGGCTACTGATGATAGTAGCGCCGTCAAAACTTTTAAATCTCTACCTACCACCAAGTTATCGAGGTTTGCTTTTAGCCAAAAACGTGGCAAATGTTGCAAAAATTGGTCCAAAAATATAAATAAACCTCGTACGCATTGCGTATAAAATTGTTACCGTTTTTGGCTAAAAACTAAAAAAAAAAGTTTAGATCATATCATTATTAGCCTTTACTGAAATAGTCCTTAATTTTTTAGTTACGAAATATAGGTGTAGAAATAGGCTCACAACTGTAATCCCTAGGCACGGTAGCTACCGTGATAACCGTAGATAACTATCCCTGGCCTCTTGCATACTGGTATCACAGAAAACTGGCGCTAATAATAACGAATACTGCAATAACTTTTGTGCTGAGAGGTACACAATTTATATCACTTACTTCTCATGTCCACTCTTGTATTTGTAAGTTGTTTTTGACTGTGGAAGACATTATTTTGTGTTGCATTAAATTCACATAATATCATTTAACATCTAACGAAATATAAATAGGTTCTCCACCTAGGCCTCCAACTCCTACTAGGTACCACCCGTCCGTTCTCCAAGTTTTCCTCTAAGGGCCTTATTCATTCTTATTCAGCTTATCGGACCAATAAATTGCTGTCTCTTTTCGTTGGCATGAAAGTGACAGTGACAATAATACTCTATAGAGCCGCTATAGAATGCTAGGGATTGCTTATGAATGAGAGGGTAAGTCTTCACTGTTCTCGTAATGTTTTTTTTTCAGAAGCCGCTACAGCCGAAGTCATCTGCGCATAAGACGTACTTGCCGGGTACGTCGCAGCCGCTAGCGAACTACCCGCAACTTGAGTTTCCACCGGCGGCGCTGTACGCGTTAGGAAGTCCCATTGGTGAGTTCCACTCATTATATGTATAACAATCTTATTCATATAGTAAATAATGCTGGACAATTTACACAGCACCATATTAGTCCCAAAGTATGCTACTCAAAGCTTATTTATGGGTACAAGATAACTGATATATTTAATACATTATATTATACTTACATAGATAGATATTTTTTATTATACATAGAAAATACCCAGACCAACGGTACAAATTTCTGCAGATCGTACACAAATTTGTTCCGAGGCGGGAATGTAACCCGCAACCTCTTGCTCTGCTGCCTCTCTTATTCATATAGGTCGCTGAGCACTCCATTAGCTTAACAAGATGAAGCTATACTCTAGCCTAACTCAAGATACAATATTTGTTAACAAACTACATTAAAAGAATTTAACTTTCCCGTTTCGGTGTCGAGCTTAAAATCTTGCTATCTTTTATCTTTAGTTTGGCTGGAGTATAATATACTAGTTTCACCCGCGCAGATTTAAATCCCGGTATTCCCACGGGATAAAAAGTAGCCTATGTGCTATTCCAGACTATGATCTACCTCTCTGCCAAGCTTCATCTAGATCCGTTCCGCTGATACGGCGTGAAAGAGTAACAAACATCCATCCATCCATCCATACTTACAAACATTCGCGTTTATAATATTAGTAGGATGTGAAAGTTTGGATGTTTGTTACTCAACCACGCCAGAACGGCTTAAGATTATCTGGAATGGCTTAGAGGCTACTTTTTATCCCGTGGGAATTTGAAACTACGCGGGTGAGACCGCGGGGCGCGTACCCATAACACAAGCTTTGAGTAGCTTACTTTGGGGCTAGATGGCGCTGTGTGGATTTTCCAGCATTATTATTATAATATTTGTAACTGTGTTTCAGCTATATTCGAATGTATCCGCGGCGTGGAAGCCCTGGGCATGGAGTTCGCGCTGCCGACTTGCAAGAACTTCTTCAACATCTTCCATCCGTACGATCCTATCGCCTACAGGTGTGCACTTTTTATAACTTGCTAATTGAACACGTGAAATTAAAAATATATTTCATCATTTTCCTGCCCTTATCCCACTTCCTGCGGGGTCGGCACAACAGGTTTTTGCTCTCCACTCCTCTATGAGCCGTTATCTCAGCAGTCACTCCTTTCATACTCATGTCATCTTTCACACAGTCCATCCATCGTTTCTTTGGCCTACCTCTACTTCTATATCCATCCACATTTATCCCCAGCATTCTTCTCGTTACATGACATTCTTCCCTTCGCATAACATGCCCATACCACGCTAACCTCTTACTCTTCATCTTTTCAGTCACTGGCGCCACTTTCAAACTGCCTCTAATAAACTCATTCCTCATCTTATGCATTCTCGTCACTCCACACATCCACCTCAACATTCTCATCTCCGCTACATGCACTCTTATTTCATCCGTCCCATCAAAATCAATATATATTTAATCAATAATATCACAAGGATCAATTTAAATCGTCTTAAAACTAGATGACTCTTGGTGCCATTACCACGGTTTCCGGGTAGTTAGGTCTGAATGTCGAAATGTACTGATCTGCATAACGTACATACTTCAAAAAGAACTATTCCCGAAATAACTGATTTTCTCGCGACCAACGCCTGGAAGAACAGGCAACAAACTCAAACAATACCCTACGATGCACTGCCCTACGATGAGGCGGGGCATTCCTCGAACCGCACCTAAATGAACCTCACCTAGGCGAAGCGCACCCGCATCGAAGAAGTACTTGGGTGCGCTTCGCCTAGGTGCGGTTCGAGGAATGCCCCGATGAGGCCCTGCGTCCATCACCTTGAGGCATACAAATGGTAACCGTAAAACCGCGACATAGCTGCTTGGGGGCCGAAATAAGCAAACAAGTACTATCCCGGATGAACTACAGACAAAAACACAGCTCTATTAGATAAAACCTTTTCTTTATAATATTGTGCATTTTTCAAATATTTATTAGAAATCACTAGTTATTTACTAAAAATGTATTTCAGAATTGAACCACTCATCAACCCGCTACTGCAAGACGCGAAGCCCTACTTGATTCCACACCACAAGGGGAGAAAGAGAATGCACTTGGGTATGTTTTTCATTTTACTGTGGTTGTGCTGTGTGGAAAGTCCATCAATATTTATGTATTATTATTAGGAATACTTACATATAATGATGAATTATATTTAATTTAATTTTTAATTAATTTTAGGGATAGTTTTAATAGTTATTACCGCCGTCTTTATAGTTATTATACTACACCGCCGCCTCTCTGATTTTCTTTATACCCTTTCCATCCAAAGGATGTCTGGAAGAGATCGCTTTTAGCGATAAGGGCGCCCATTGTACCTTTTCTATTTACTCAAGTTTCTGAATGTGTTTTCTTTTTTCCTTTGTGTACAATAAAGAATTTATCTATCTATTCAATATTTATTTATCGCTTACTAGCGATCCGCTCGCGCGCCCCTGCTTCGCACGGGTGCATATATCATGCATGTATTATACATTCTCTTGAATCACTCTATCTATTAAAAAAATCGCATCAAAATCCGTTGCGTAGTTTTAAAGATTTAGGCATACATAGGGACATAGGGACATGGGGATATAGGGACAGAGAAAGCGACTTTGTTTTATACTATGTAGTAATGTTTCAGAGTTGAAAGACACGATGGTCCGCGTGGGTGCAGATCTGAAGCAGAAGCTGCTCGAGTCGCTGCGCACCACCTGGAACAAATGGAAATCCAGCCCGCCGCCCGACGGACAACTGGAGAAGGTACTGCTGGCGTCAACCAAAAAGAACGCTCGAAAACAGTGGAGGGGATGTGTTTGCGCATACAAAATACTCGCGCAGTCACACCCCCTCTCTCCAGCGTTCTTTTTGCGTGACGCGCACGATACAATGCAATGCCAATTACGATTACCAGAGAGTTGGACAATAGGGTGCCTGATAAGAGACGGCGCGCTAGTACACACACCGGATTACAGCAACGCTGCTAGGCGGGAGTAAAAGGCATGTTGGTAGTACTTCCCCGGACGAGCCCTTCACAAAGAGATCTACTACTTTCTCTAACAGTCAACTTTGTTTGTTCAGGTGGTGGAGGAAGAAATGGAGAAGGAGCAACTGTGCGAGGAACTGAAAGAGGAGCAGACCAATGACGAACTGGTATGTCATTTATATAATACTAGTAGCGCCCTGCGGTTTCACCCGCTTAGTTTGCCTATGTGCTATTCCAGACTATAATATATCTCTGTGCCAATTTTCACCAAGAACCGTTCACCCGTTCTGGAGTTAGAGTAACAAACATCCATCCATCCATCCATCCATCCATACTCACAAATTTTCGCATTTACTCGTATAAGATTAGTAGGATTCTAGCTTTGTCATTTTACCGGTAACCTGCGTCTATCAACTTGAAGCAACGCTACTTGACGGTAGAAATAGTTAGGTGAATTGTTTAATGCACTTATATTGTCATCATAATTTTCCTGCCCTTATCCCATTATCCATCTATTACAGCATAAAGCTGAGTGACGACCGATTTCGTTGTCATAACCTTTTTTTAATACAACTATCTGATGCAACAATCAGATGGCTTACCCGATAATAAGTGTAAACAAGTAAACATCACCTATAACAAAGCATTGCCTCGTAAGTCACACACGATAGGAACGTGCCCTACGAACGTGCCCTACATAAATTTATTTTTATTTATTGAGAAATTAACATCATTACAGGTTTTTTTATTAAGCCCTAAGGCGATGTTAAATCTATATACCTATTTAATAATAATAAATAAATATGTTTCATTCTTTCTTTCCTATAATATTTCACTTCAGTTTTTTATTTTTAATTATGTATTTGTATTTTAAGTAAAATTGTAACAAAATTTCTGTATATCTATCATTATGTAATGTGTCTGTGTAGTTGAATAAATGTATTATCTTTCTTTCTTTTTTCTTTCTACGATGCACTGCCCTGCGTCCATCAACTTGCGGCATAGTGCCTGCAACTACACCGACGACCACACTTCAAACCGAAACACAGCGTTGCTGCTTGGCGGCAGAATAAGGCACTCCCCCAAGGTGGTAGCACTTCCCCGGACGAGCCCTTCACAAAGAGCTCTACTACTCGTATTGTACTTGTATATGTATTATATTTTATTTTTTTTATTTTACTTAATTTTAGGAATAGTTATAATAGTTATTGTACACCACCATCTTTATAGTTATTATTGTACACCGCCGCCTCTGATTTTTTTCATATCCTTTCCATCCAAAGGTTGTCTGGAAGAGATCGCTTTTAGCGATAAGGCCGCCCATTGTACCTATTCTTTGTTAAATTTTCTGTATATGCTTTCTTTTTGCTCTGTGTACAATAAAGAATTTATCTATCTATCTATCTATCTACCTATCTATCTATCTACTCTTAAAGCGTTCTTTAATCAGTGTTTGTGTACGTACAGAGCACTCCGGAGATGTTGGGTCGCCTGAACGCCGGGCGACGCGTCGACTACGTGCTGCAAGAGGCGCCGCTCGAGATGATCAACGAATACCTGTTCGCTATGAGCAGCCATGTTGGATACTGGTGAGACAAACTACGAACTGCCTCTGTATTATAAGGCCGCATTCCGAAATGGCTATAATCGATCACAGCGCTCACATCACCTCACAGGCGTTCCGAATTAGATATTGCGATTATGACAGCTCAGAGCTGTCAACAATTCGGAACGCTCGTAATCGCACTCACAGAAACATCCTATGAATTATAACCTCACACCTTGTGTAACAAACTAGGACTGCATGGATATTTTCTGGATTTATTATTTTATGATAGCAGAACATCTATATCACCTATTAGGACTATGATGCGACTGAAAACATGTAACCTCATCACAAATAACAACAAAACACAAATGCACAACTGTCATTTTTGACAGCGCTCACAGTGATATTAGAATATGGCATGGTCGGCGTAATCACAAGATGGCGCATGTCATGACGTCATCTATGACGTTTCATGGGACATCGTTATCGCGCTTACGCTAATTCGGTACGGGTTTGTGAGCGCTCAAATCGATTATAGCGTTAATCGGAACGCGGGGTAAGTATACTAGCGCCCCCCCGCGCGCCCCTGCTTCGCACGGGTGCACATAATATCATGCATGTATTATACATATAAACCTTCCGCTTGAATCACTCTATCTATTAAAAAAACCGCATCAAAATTCGTTGCGTAGTTTTAAAGATTTAAGCATACATAGGGACATAGGGATACGAGTATAGGGACAGAGAAAGCGACTTTGTTTTATACTATGTAGTGATAGTCATTATGGTGAAAGAATTTTTGAAATCGGACCAGTAGTTTTTGAGCCTATTGGTAACATACAAAAATCCAAAATTACTAAGTTTTCCTCTTTATAACATTAGTGTAGTATGATATACTGACCGCAACTTAGTAATGAATATAACGAGGGAACGTGTCTTCAGGGAATCTGAAGACACGATGCTGCTGATGCTGCGAGAGATCTACTCCTCGCTCGGAGTCCAGCCTGACTGTACGGTCCCCCAGCAAAGCATGACCGTTACAAGAACAACCAAGCTGGTAAGTCGCAGACACGGCCTCAAACTCAAAAGGTATACCACCACTATTCTGTAACTACAGAAAAAAATTAAGGGCTGTTTCAGCAGAGGCTACTGATGTTAGTAACACGATCTAAACATTTTTTTTTACATTTTTGTTTTCTGTTAAATTGACGACCTCGCAGCGGGCGAGTGTCCGCCTGCGACGCAAGAGGTTGCGGGTTCGATTCCCGCCTCGGAGCTTTGTGTACGATCTGCAGAAATTTGTTTCGTTGGTCTGGGTGTTTTCTATGTATAATTAAAACTATCTATCTATGTAAGTATATAATTTATTAAATGTATCAGTTATCTAGTACCCAGAACACAAGCTTTGAGTAGCTTACTTTGGGGTTAGTTGGTGCTGTGTGGATTGTCCAGCATTATTTATTTATAAAATCTTAATCTATTTCAGGACGAAGCGACGACAGTCAACGAAAAAGGTAAATGAAAGAAAACGACTGTAACTTCTGACATGGTGACAGACCTGACATCTAAGGGTAGTCTGATGCAAGTCCAAATCATCGTCATCATTTTAAAGAAGTAAACTGCTGGACAAATGCCTCCCCACACATTTTCACGATTCTGAGTCCTCTCCTATCACCCGTGATCTTTACAACGTCATCCATCGGCATCGATGAATCGACTACATTTATCAAATCAAATATGTTTATTAACAAAAGTAGCTTACTACTTAAGTAGCTTATTACTTAGTACTTTTTAACAAAAGTAGTAAAACAAAGACAGTTGCAAAATGGTCCCAACTCAGCATATGCAAGCTGTAGAAACTTACGTTGGTCGTCCATTGGGGCCGTTGAGGATCGAGTAAGTAAGAAAATGAGATACCTAAGTAAACGTGATTACTAAACAATTAGATTAACTTACAACCAAAATAGTGAAACAAATTCAACTAGATGCTAAAACAATTATCAATAGATACTTATAAAGAGGAGAAAACAAATTACTCAGTACTTCATTAACGACGATAAAGATATTTTTTTTTTTGTTACAAGAACCTTATATTAACCTTATATAACCTTATATGTTATATTGTTAGATATTTATTGTCTATCTATAGAAACTAGGTGTACAAAATTGGTGTTAGGGTAAAAGTCAACATTAACATGAGGTTTCGCTTACGGTTTAATATACCGTAGGGCTAAACAGCCTGACGGTATATTAAACATTAAAAAAATAGAAAAATAAAGAAAGATTCGAAGCATAAAAATATAAAATATTAAGACAGATTAAATGTTTAATCAAAAAGATGGAGGTAAAAAAACTATTTAGATATAAAAAAGAGCAATATCAATTTAAAATAAATTGTCAATTAAAACAGTTAAAATTAATAAAAATAATGTCATTTTGAAAATTTTTCTTTTAGTAATTCAATCAACCGTATAATATGTCCTATCCACTAAAAGTCTAAGTTCATAATGAATGAATGAAAATTATTTATTAGACACCTTAGAAACGAACCCTCCTATTCATAATCCCTGCCATTTTATCGTGGCTCAATAGACTATTCTTGTCACTGTCACTTTCATGCCAACGAAAAGAGACAGCAACAGACTTATCGGCCTGATAAGCTTTTGGGGCGCTCAAATACCGTAATAAATAAGGGCCCTAGGAAACAGAACAAATTATCACAATTACAGAAAAACAAAAAATGTAATGAAATGTACAATGGGTGGGCGGTCTTATCCTAATATTAGATTTTACATATTTTTTTTTTATTGGTTGTTGTTTATTTTCCTTTTTTTTACAGAGTACCCATCAACAAGCCGTGGCAGCCCCTGTTGACGTTAATATCAAATATTCAATACTGGGACATACCTACTTTAGTTTATCGTGAATTTAAATCAAAATTATTTACATAGAAGCCCATATTTCTAAACAATTCTCAAGCCTATATTGATATCAAGTTATGCTATGTGTAACAAAATATCCCTACTAGCCCGAAAGGGGGTAATTTCACACTTCAAGGCAAATAATGATTGGTTCTACTTTAGAAATATCGGAATTCTTCATTCATGAAATGTCTACACAATTACAATTGTCAAATTACAGGCACATGAGGCTTAACATCTGTATGCATCAAGTTGATGGATGCAGGGGAGTTACTTACGAGGCAATGCTTTGATAGAAGTATCTAATATTTATGACTCAGCGTCCATCAACTTGAGACACAGATGTCAAGCCTTATGTGCCTGTAATTACACCGGCAACCACACACTTCAAACAGAAACACAGCAACAGAAAAGGCGAACGGGTATTTTGACACATGTTGTAGATTTTTTGACAGTTCTCAATGAAAACTTAAATAAATGTCACAAGGCAACTTGACCGATGACCACTTCACTTCGCTATTATAAATAGGTATTCAATATTTTAATTTTCGCTTTCGACTTGTTCGTTAAATAGTCAAATATATAGACGTCACTGAACATTGTTGTGTTAGGGAAAGTAAGACGAATACACAAGAATAGCGTTGTGAAGCGTCACTGTCAAATAGGCTTGAGTTATGACTTGGAATACACCCAAGATTTGCACATGCATGCGTTTATTACCACCACCTATATTTATTTATTATAGTGAGCAAAAAAAATTGTTCTTCAGTACTCATGTACCCCACCCAAGTGTCAAGGCGCGGGCCATAGCTAAATGGCGTATGGCGCGGACAAGGCGCGGGTGGCTTCTGGATAGGAATATTTTCTTTAACCTATCGAAACCCGTGACTCCGTGACTCCGTCAATCGTCCAAGCAACGACATACCGTGTTACATAAATCAAAATCAAATCAAAACGTTTATTTGCAACTAAGTAAACAAAGGGTGAAAAATAAACATTAAACCTATATACTTAAACACAAACAATTAATAAAAATGCTCTGTTTAAAGTCAAGATTGATTTGACGACCTCTGTGGCGCAGCGGGCGAGAGCCTGCCTGCGACGCAAGAGGTTGCGTGTTCGATTCCCGCCTTGGAACAAATTTGTGTACGATCTGCAGAAATTTGTTCCGATGGTCTGGGTGTTTTCTATGTATAATAAAAAATATCTATCTATGTAAGTATAAAATAATATATCAGTTATCTAGTACCCATAACACAAGCTTACTTTGGGGCTAGATAGTGCTGTGTGGATTGTCCAGCATTATTTATTAGAAAAATCGAAAATTCTTGTTTCGGTGTCGAGTTTAAGAAATAATTGTGAGCATTGATTAATGTAGGCAAGATCACAAATCGAAAAGAAATGCAAAATCTGTACAATAATCGTCAAGGAAGTTAATTTTAGGATAATTTAAGGTATGTTATCAAATATTGCATCTTAAGTTTGGACAGCGTTTAAATTGGGCTTTATTCATGCATTTTGTATGAAATTTGAATGGAGTAGAAAGCCACCGCGCCTTTTCAGCGCCAATTTTTTCTTTTTATCGATCTAACTATAGTGCGCGTCACTCAAAAAGAACGCTAGAAGGAGAGAGACGGGGTGTGATAGCGCGAGTAATTTGTATGCGCAAACACAGCCCCTTCATAATTTTCCTACGTTCTTTTTGGTTGTTGCAGTGAGTGAGGCGTGTTTCTAGACCCATTAAAAAAGTTAAATAAATTATAAAAAGATAGTTTTTCAAACAAATCAAGCTTACAACTAAAATAAAACAACTTTGTAAATTCTGCTATGCACCCCACTTCACCTTAAAATTTATTGGTTTTTAATGCGATGTAAAAAAAAACTTGTGTTTTCGTATTATTCTATTGAAGACCGAATGAATATTGAATTGAACATCAATTGATTGAAATTTCTTATTAGAATTGGCATTGGTCACGTGACAAAACTACGAAGAACCCGATTATGTAACAGCTGTAACGCGTACTTATAATACAGATCGGCGCCGGCCGATTACGCTAATGTCTGGCTATCGAGATGGCTTTCAGTTTGATATTTGATCTTGGAATATAATACTCTCTGACGAGAGCATTTGATTCCCATAGTGCAATAGCAATATATGGATGGATCTAGTTTCTAAATTCCTTGGATGGATGGATGGGAATCAAATGTTAAACTGAAATCCATCTCGATAGCCAGACATTAGCGTAATCGGGCCGGAGTGGCTGTAACCCAAGTCTAATTTTCGTAACGTCAGACCTTTTTCTTATGGAGATCATTTCAGCGCGCCCGATAAAGCGCTTATTGAATCTTCATACAAAAGTTCTGTTACGAACAACGAAAAACAAACTCGGCTTGGGTACATACTGACCTCAATAAAGTACATACTGGTATGAATTCTCGTTCTGCGCATGTCACGTTGTTCCTCAGTCAGTGTATAAGATTCCGTGATGTCTAAAAGGGTAGTCATAAAGGCTCTCCCCACAGGCGCGATATTGCGATGCGATTGCTCTTATTTTAGTGCATTTTTTATAATAACGCGCGTTTGGATGTAGGTAATACGGCGAACGCTCCTGTGGGAGAGAGCCTTAATGTTTTATTGATTATGATGTGCGTCTCGGTAGCGTGATTGTAAAAAAAAAATCTTTAAAAAAAAATTGTACTAGATTTTTAAAGATCAGTCAGCGGCAACGTACATTTACAATATTAGTTTAATTTGTCTTCTTCATGCCCCTTTTTGTGCGATAATGTTTGTGGTGGCACTTCATATAAATAACGCTATTTGGTCGCGTTTAAAAAAAGAAAACAACTTCACGACTGAGATTCCCAGGCACGGTAGATATCCCAGATTAAGAGATCTGTACCATGTACGAATTTCAGATTCATTGAGAACGTCTAATGGGGTAATCAGAGGAACGTCCAAACATTGAATTCGGCACTTAGCTTTAGCTATATTACAGCTTTAGTATTCCATATGTGACCTGTTGCATGCTGCGTTTTTTTGCTATTTATTGTGTACGAATAACTCGTACGTTCAACAGGGGTGTCAGTGTATTCGCCTTGTTCTTGAAAAATTGGCAAATAATACCTAGTCACTACATTTGGAAACAATCGTATTTGGAATAATAAGAATAGCTATGTGGTGCCACCATAAAACTCTTACGGCCAGAATGAAAGCTCGATCAAAACTAATCGGCTGTCAAGTCACTTGCTATTTCAGCTTTCACTCCAACATAAATAGAGATAGCAATATAGCAAATGACTTGACAGCCGATTTGTGTTGATCGAGCTTTCAGATACCGGGGGTTAGAATGACGTGTGTGTAAACCAAAAATGTGTGTCGCTGAGTGAACATAATGATTCATGATGGATGACTGATATTCTGAACTGCCAGATTAGTTAGGCAGCTACAAATTGCTACTGTCCCCCGTGCCCGCCTGTTTACGTTGGGCTACTTACTGTCCTCCGTGCCCCTTTTTACGGGGTGCCTGGGACATGTTTAGATGTAGTAGGCATCCAGCCTATATCCACTATCCCCTTATAATAGTCTGACTTAACCACAGAAGGCTCTTATTCAAATACCCGATACGGGGCAACCATTAATTACGAGAGGTGTTTTGGGCGACTTTTCGACCCCTCTCGGTGAGATTTTTCTCGACCCCCTACCCTAATGTCACGTGAGATTTTTCAAATTGAGAATTTTTATAACTATTTAATACCTAAATGTGTTTTATTGTGTGTTTTAGGTTCTCGCAATAATAAATTATAAAAAAAAAGTGATATTCGCCGAAACCCATCTCACTTACGTGAGATCGGGCGAGGTTCTGCTCGATCCCTCCCTCCCTATCCCCCCTAAACGCCTCACGTTATTAATGGACGTCCGCCATAAGGCGGCCTAAAATATTCCTGTACATACATGTCAGTTTAATGTCCATAAAAAAGATGAAACAGACTTAGCTCGTGAAGTGACTTACTAATATGAATAAGGGCCTACGAGTTATGTTATGTTTTTCTTCACCGATCGTTCATTTACGAATACTTAGTTCCAGCATATCGATTGACAATTTTTAGTAAAATATTATCGAGAATAGGTATGAAAGCTCAATGAAGAAATGATATTGTTATTTTAAAAATATGTTACACTTATTTTATATAAATGCTTAGGTATTTATTTATTTATTTTACCTAATATGGTTGCAGTTGTTTAATTAGTTGTTTTAAAATTAAATGTACTTTTGTTGAATTCGTAAATTACCTAGTACAAAATTATTTACATTCTTTTATGCCGCTGCTCCATGTGTTGGGAAATTACGCGATTTTCATAAATTTGTTTTTATAATTTCCCATTCAAATTATTGTTTACAATTACTAGAAATTATTTATTATACAGAATTGTAAATTACTTTGGAACCTTTGAATATTTCTTGAGAAACCTACTATATATATAACCTATACTTACGGCCGGTTTCTGAAAGCTCGATCAAACCTAAACCGATGCCAGTCACTTGCTATCTCTATCTAATTTGATATAGCTGAAATAGCAAGTGACTTGACATCCGATGACGTTTTATCGAGCTTTCAGTAACCGAGGGCTACCTTTATTGTTGATTTATGAAACAAAAAATGCAATTATTCACGCGTCTCCATGTTATGATGTAAGTAGGTATGAGCTGTAACAATGAACTTACGACGCTGATTACCGTCAAACAACATCTCAACTCAACATAAGTATTATTCATTTCGAACCAAGCAAGTTTTCAAGCCAAGAAATCGTTGAAATCGTTTTCGCAACTTCGCAAGGGTGATTTTTCTGTGAAGTGACCGGCGGTCCGATTACGCCAATGTCTGGCTATCGAGATGGCTTTCAGTTTGACATTTGATCAAGGAATATAGTACTTTCTAACGAGAGGACGAGAGCATTTGATTCCAATATTTTAATAGCAACATATGGATGGATCTAGTATCTAAATTCCTTGGGATGGATGCTAAATTCCTTGGATGGATGGGAATCAAATGTCAAACTGAAAGCCATCTCGATAGCCAGACACTGGCGTAATCGGGCCGCAGTTGCCACTCTCGGCTTGTTCGACTTCCTTTGTTTTTATAGACCAATAGCAACTTTGTATTTCGTGGGTCCAAATATCTCAGAACAACTGGTTGACCTGTGAGATGTTGGCTCCAGACTCTGTTTTGGTCAACTAGACAAAAAAAAAAGGAAGGGTTGACAAGCGAAACCAATGCAAAGGAAAATATTTTTAAACAGGACAGGTGGTACGCAGATCATTTGTAGTACCTATTTATCTTCAGTAATTTTATATTTTCAATTTGACATGTGCGAGCGAAATGTTGTGTGACGGAGGTCGGTCTCATAATTGGTAAAGTTTGATTTAGTCAAAATACTGTAAAATTTTCATAATAATGTAATACCTACAAATGTCTAAATATAAACACTGCAAAAAATTACTTATATTTATGAACTAACATCTTCTGTTGTAATGGAATAAACGTTTATATTTTACTAGATTATGTTTCATTTCATCGTAATCTTAGCCCGGTATCACGCGGGTAAGACGTCTCTTGTCAAGTTATTTTCTGCTACCTTGGTTGTCGTCGACCGGGCGACCCATCGCACTTGCGAACGGGGGAACCTGAGGAAAAATGCTCTATATAATTTTTTATTCTTTTTATCATCAATGATATCTACAGAGATTATTTACCCGACTAATATAGTAAACACTATTAAAATTAATCTATGATCCTACTAATATTATAAACGTGAAAGTTTGTAAGTATGGATGGATGGATCGATGTTTGTTACTTTTTCACGCCGAAATGGTTGAACGGATCTGGATGAAACATGGCAGAGAGATTGATTATAGTCTGGAATAACACATAGGCTACTTTTTATCCCGTGGAAATACCGAGATTTAAATCTGCGCGGGCACAACTAGTAAGACAATAAACCCAAAGTTAAGAATGCTTCTCCACGATTTGAACAGCAAGGCCGTTTTTCGAGCTCGAGTTATCCCTTGGTGTAATTACAGTTTACGTTTCACGATCACAAAAATAAAAGCAAATAAAAGTCTGATGCCTCATAAAAAGGAGTTAAATAAAAAAAAATTTACTATTTTCAACAGATTAATAAATTAATTTGTAACGCACGATTTCGTAAAATGGTACTCTTTACCTTTGTATTGACCCTCATACCCCAGTAAACGAAGTCACATTATATTTGTAAAAATACAATTTAATTAAACAGTTTGCATTTATCTCTATGCATAGAGAAAATATAAAAAAATTCAAATAATAGTTAGGTTAGTTGTCAATGTTGGTCAATGTTTTGTTTATAGGTGATGGTTACCACTTAACACCAGGTGGGCCATCTGCTTGTTCCATCAGCTAGTTGTATAAAAAAAAAAGGTACTAAAATAAAATGTTTAAAAACGCCGCTCTGACGCGATTATGTAGAAGGTACTCACATCATGGCACTAAGCCCAAAAGGAGTTTGTTCTACTCTAGGACTTTAGAAATAACAAAGTTTATCATTCATGGTACTACCTACTGTAAGTTTTACACCCGCCTATTTTTGTTCTCTACGCCGCCGGCCGCCGCGCCGTAGAGTCCACGGGAACACGTGGGTACAGCTCATTCATTCATTAGGTAGGTACCTACTCAAATAAATACACAAAACACACTCAAAAAAATTTGATAGGATTTCATAACCTATCCCTACTCGGACAAAAATAACGAAATGTGCAGATTTTTCGGCTTGCCGTTTATTTTGAAGTCTAAGTCTACTTAGTGTAGGTAGTTATAAGTATAAATTCGCTTAGCTCTAAAAGTCTTCTCTATGTCTTGATATTTTCATGGGCACAAGGAAAGAAAACACACAGTAAATGAACAAAGCAAATAAAAAGGTCACACACAAATTCACACTTAGCCTCACTATAATCTCGTGAGTGTAGCACAGAACTTCAGGCTTACACTTTTGTAGATTCACATCATTTTTTGAAGTAACTTTAGTCGGCCTCAATTTCGCCTTCATGATTTTTCTCCGAGGTTTAATAATTTCTCTGTTTTTAGTTATAAACGCACCATCAATGTCTATTTTATACCAGGATTTGTGTTTGTCGAAACTCACGCAAGTGCTAGAATTGTTTTTTTCAACATGAGAAAGATCCATGTATTATTGAACTGAAATTTTGAATTTTACTGAGAATTTTGGGATGTGCCTTTGCCTTTTCAATAAAAAAAATATGTGTTTGCTGACAGAAGTAGGCTAGCCTAGCTGTTTTTGGCAGAAAACTGAAGGATTGTTTATTATATGCAAGAAGTTCCTCTTTATGCAGGTATTTATGGAGATTGTAGGTACCTATTCTCTTAGCTGTTAGGTATCTAACTAAGCCTACGTGGGCACCAAGGAATTTGAATTTTATTGTATTCAAATTCCTTGGTGGGCACACACGGATAGGTAGGTATGTAGGGTGATTTGGTCCTCTTATAGCCTGTCCAGATGGCGCATGAAACGCGAGCTTCTGGACGGGATGTATAAATAAATAAATAAATAATGCTGGACAATCCACACAGCACTATCTAGCCCCAAAGTAAGCTATTCAAAGCTTGTGTTATGGGTACCTACTAGATAACTGATATATTTAATACATTATATACTTGAATAGATAGATATTTTTTATTATACATAGAGAACACCCAGACCATCGGAACAAATTTCTGCAGATCGTACACAAATTTGTTCCAAGGCGGGAATCGAACCCGCAACCTCTTGCGTCGCAGGCAGGCTCTCGCCCGCTGCGCCACAGAGGTCGTGAGTTTGTAGCTCTAGTCTCGATCGGCTACGCGCGAGTGGACTCGCGCTTGAAACGCGCCCCGTCTGGACAGGCTCTTAGAAGCGCTACTTTTCTTTGACTTTGTGCAGCCTGAGCTGGATCCTTGTCTACATTCAAAGCACTGTGTGAATGGAAGTAATACTTGAGCGCCTTTCTGAGGCAAGGTTTTAGTAACAGAAACATGATAACTAACTCTAGTTAGCGATCTACCTATCACATTTATTTGAAACTCGAAACGTACAATTCTTGTATCTCTTCCTACATACCGTTTTCATCGGTTCTTCACGTGCAGTGTAGGTAGGTAGGTACCTAATACGTGATTGTCCAAAATAAATGTATTTTCTTTCTTCCTTTACGAGTAGGTACTTAACCAAATAAAACAACAATTTGTAAGTAAAATTATAAACTTTAATTAAGAACTTCACAAACAAAATAAATGCTAATTTGAGACCGCAAGCTTGCTATACATTTTACATCAATATAACATGGCGGCACTCCACGTCGATATTCGGTATTCGCGTTACTATAAGTATCATTCGGCTTTATTATTTAAAAGTCCGAATAACTCGAATACACACACATCCGTCACTAACCGCGGTATTCGTGTATATTTGCGTCCAGTTTTTTACTGTTCGTGTTAATAGGCGAAAGTGTTTGGGAAAATAACAGAAGAATACGGGAACACGAATAGCGATGTGCAGTGCCACCATCAAACCAATTTTTATCTACCTTTTTTACTATCCCAATAGGTAGAGTATCCCACTATTGCCTTGGGTGTATCCCACTATTTCCATGGAAATAAAAAATAGAAAAAGTGGGACCGACCAGCGTTTTTTACTAATTACATATATCACATTATTTCTATTGCTACAAAAAAACGCTGTTATGTTATTTAACAAGTTTACCACTTTTAATGAATATATTAAAATTGAAACACGAATTCTCGCTAATCAAGAAAATAAATGGAGAACAAATTAATAATCTAAAGAGAGTTTTATCAAAAGAGGAAATAAATAAATAGTTTCTATGTGCACGCCGTCATAAGAGGTGATGCAGCGTTTTTATGTCGCAGCCGACAGCAATAGAAATAGTGGGACAATCAGTCTGAATCAGGCCCAGTATTTCTATCAATAAAAATACCTAATAGAAATAGTGGGATACACCCTATATCCCCTTTACAAATCGCTACGGAGAATCAAACATTTGGGATAAGATCTTTGCTGTTTCCAAAATACTAAATAAAAAAGTAAATTGCTATCCAATTCTACTTTTAAAACACCCTGATTTTCATCTCCTTAAAATTTTAGTCATCTTCTCTATATTGCAGCTTCTGCTAGTGGCCATATAATGCTTTGTTAGAAAATTTAGATATATAAAATAGGCTATCAAATAACTGTTAGGTACTGTTAATAAGCTCATATATCTAAGTAACGCTATCCGCAAAGTAAAAATGTAACGTCTGAGGGACGAAGCGTGGTGTTATATCACACTTACATGGGATATGTGCTGAACTACACACGCTTACAGGACAGAAGCTAACATATGGACTGAGCTTGAAGACAGGATATTTGAAGAAACCAAGAAATGTATTGTAAAACCAAAACCTCTTGTAGCATTTAATGAAAACCAGCCACTATATTTAGCATGAGATGCATCAGAGAAAGGAGTTGGAGCTGTTTTATATCACAAAAGAAACAATGTTGAACAGCCGATAGCATTTGCTTCAAGAAAGTTGAAACCAGCAGAAAGTAAATATTCTGTGATCGATCGAGAGGCACTCGCGATATTCTTTGGAATAAAAAAAATTGATCAATTCCTAAGAGGAATCCAATTTACCTTAGTAACAGATCACAAACCACTTATTCACATACTAGGAACAAATCGAAACTTACCAAAAGTAGCTAACAACAGACTTGTAACATGGGCTATAGTAATAATCGGCATCAACTATAACATTAGACATACAAAAGGGGAAAACAACGTGCTCGCCGATTCGTTATCAAGAATGCCAAACCCTTATGAGCAACCTGACTTGCTGTCATCCAGTCATCAACCAGAGCAAGACAGAAAATAAATAAAGTGGTTACTTGCAAGCGAAGAACGAGCGAGACACAAGACGCGACGCGCGATCCGCGCCATCTGGAGCCAAACTGGACAACGTGCGACTTCCGCCGACCACGCCACGAAACTCTATGGTTCGTCAAACAGGCAACTCAAGCAAGCGGGGGACTCCATTTTGGATTTATGTGATGTTCAATCAATATTTCGATTCTAGTTTTAATTCATTTACAAAATGTTTCTAAATTTAGTTTCGCTACATTATGTTATTATTGCGAAGTTATTAGCATTCAATATAGTGCAAAATATAAAGTGCTGCGTACTTTACGATGTCCGAAGAAAAGACAATAAAACAATTAGAAGCCGCAACGGATATGCAAAGGCATCCCTCACTAGACTTCATCAATTTAGTCACAATGCGCAAGACGTAGAAATAAGTACATTATCAATATTGCAAGCAAAGAGATCACGGGTTTCGGAGATCTTCAGCGAATATGAGAGTTATAACAAACAAATATTAGCAATAGTCGATCAACGTTTTTCCTATTGCCATCCATCTTGTGTGAGTTGTACAATAAATTATAGTAGTGAAAAGTTCCCCCAGTGTTTCTATCAAGTTCTGCGGTCCTACACACAACCAGCCTACAACGACCTATACAGGCACACAAACAAATTGGTACGCAACAACTGTTTAACACCTGGACACTTTCTGACCGAAAGCTCGATACTTACATAACCTCTTACAAACTACAGCGACATGAAAACCGACGATGATTAATAGACGAGATGGCAACTGATCGAGAAAATGCTGCAACAGTTTTGGAAAAGCTGGTCCAACGAATACTTAACTCAAC
This sequence comes from Plemyria rubiginata, assembly GCA_963576535.1. Classification (NCBI taxonomy): domain Eukaryota; kingdom Metazoa; phylum Arthropoda; class Insecta; order Lepidoptera; family Geometridae; genus Plemyria; species Plemyria rubiginata. The sequence goes on along the minus strand of OY754922.1, from coordinate 9,753,730 downwards.
ATCAAAGTCGGAGCAAATGGAACAAACCCATGAAAAACATTCAGAAGAGTAACATTGTGCTGATAAAGGAGGATAACATGCCGGAAAATGGGCAATGGGACGAGTCCTAGAGCTGCATCCCGGTTCCAACGGTCATGTCCGATTAACAACACTCAAAACTCAATCAGGCATAATGAAACGATCCGTGGTGAAACTTTCATCACTACCAATAGAAACGGCGATTTCCTATCAGCAAGATAATTACATACCCAGTAGAAAACGACTACACAAAATACTGAGTCACAGTTTCGGCACTTGTGACGTCAGGCAAACGTCGTGCAGTGACGTATGGGTCGAATTACAGCATTCTTACTCCTGGCTGGCTGTTTCCTGCGGGGCAGTTTACGCACCGCATGCGATAATGACTCATCTGCAGTGGAAACTACAGCTGTAGCGGAAATGGATGGAGATGGTCCAAATCAAGAATTACTAAAAAATCTAATTGGGATTGCGAGAATTCGATTGACAATTAGACTGGGAAAGTGGTTACAAAAACTGCGACAATCCGGGCAAACTACCTTCATTTTTATCGGAAGCGAAGACCGATAGTGAAGATCACGTTACACAATTTAATATGCGGGGCGTGGCGTTCAAAGAAGAGCAGAACAAAATCATCAATCTTCTTCACAGCCAATCCAACGAGATCCGTTGGATTCTATCGAAATCCAACGAGGCCTTATTGTTGCTTCCACTGACCAGTGAACCCTCATACAGAACAGCAAGCAAGAGCAAGAGGTAACACTGAAACAGCATCACGCTGTGCCCTCTAGCACAGCGTGATGAGGCAGGGTAGATCAACCGGAACAAAATCGCTTATGCGAAAGAATGAACGACGAACACATTGCACATATTGCGCAACGCGGAAATATAGCGTCCGTCGCATCAGCATGACACGAAAGAAATAATAATTGCAAATCAGACAAACAACGGAGACTTTGTCGAATTAAAATTATATAATTATTTTTTATACAACTAGCTGATGGAACAAGCAGATGGCCCACCTGATGTTAAGTGGTAACCATCACCTATAAACAAAACATTGCCGCGTAGGTCACGCACAATAGAAACGTGCCCTACGATGCACTGCCCTGCGTCCATCAACTTGAGGCATACAGATGTTAAGCCTCATGTGCCTGTAATTACACCGGCGACCACACTCTTCAAACCGAAACACAGCGTTGCTGCTTGGCGGCAGAAAAAGGCGTGGTGGTAGTACTTCCCCGGACGAGCCCTTCACATGGAGCTCTACTACTCTTAAATATATTTTTGACGTACAAAACACGCCTCCCAATGAACGTTACAAAAAACCTCTAACAGCCGTAAAGCTTCGTTTGGAGGAAAATAGCGGAGAGTGGAAGTAGCTGCAAGATTTTCTTGCAATGGTTTTTAGAAAATTTAAGGAACTCTACTCCTACGATATTTACCTTCTTCCGCATTGCACATATTGCGCAATGCGGAAATATTGCGAAGTTATCTCCTGCAAGAGGAAGAGCAAAGTGAACTTTGTTCACAAAGAACGCCAACATTCTTGAACAGATTTTAGAGCATGATAAAGCATCTACAACTACAACAAATATTAAGGCGCAATACTTGAAAGTGCAATCGCACCATCATTCGTACGGAAACAAGGCAAGTTTAGTACTGGCATACTATTTTAGCATGTTGTCTCTTTCACTCTCTTTCAACGCGTACGCGTAACAGTGCACAGTAGAATGCTACCGATGCAAGCAAACCGGGCATTACAAAAACCAATGTCCCGAATCAAGCAAAAGAAAGCAATCAAATGCTTTTAGCGCAATTTTTCTGACTGGAAAATTTAACAAAGAAAATTGGTATATCGACAGTGGGGCCAGTAAACACATGACGGCAATGCAAGAATTTATCGTGAATCCGTCGCATCAACATGACACGAAAGAAATAATAATTGCAAATCAGACAAGCGACGGAGACTTCTTTGTCGAATTATAATTATATAATATTTTTGACGTAGAAAACACGCCTCAATGCACGTTACAAAAAAGCTCTAACAGCCGTAGTTTCGTTTGGGAAAAAATTGCGGAGAGTGGAAGTCGCTCCAAGATTTTCTTGCTAGTTTTTATAATATTTAAGAACTCTACTAAAATGTAGTGGTGTGGGAGATTAAAAAAAATAAATTTATTTTCTTTCTTTCGAAAGTTTACCTTTATCTACATGAGATTAAACTAACAAATTTTTAATTGTGGTTTTTAATAAATATTCTACATATCATCAACATTGTCTTTTATTTCTTCAAAGGCATCATAGTACCTACTTTTATAAGCGATTGTACCGAATCGGTACCTGTTTTGAAGCAAAATAGAAATCGGACGAGTCGACCACTAAACATTTTGACGGACATTTTGACAGAGACGCTGGTGAGATTTAGTGGATGAGATGACCACTTACTCATTAGATCGATCGACCCTCATTACACCGGCAATCACACTCTTCAAATCTAAACACAGCGTTGCTGCTTGGCGGCAGGTGGTAGTACTTCCCCGGACGAGCCACACACAAAAAACTCTGCTATTCTCTCAGTTCGGGGCGAACTACTAGTGTATTAAGGCTAGGATTCCCAATTTTTAACTGTCCGTACCTCAATAACTATAAAATCCATAGTTTTGAAATTCATACATATTATAGTTGAGGTTCTTTTCTACTGCATCACAAGACCAAAACACGATTGGTGACATTTCACCCGATAGAAAAAATTACAGTGACCTCTAAATGAAACTTTGAATGACCTTGCCGTAACACAGTTACAAACTAGCACGGGAGGTAAAGTTTCTTCATAGTGACAACCCGCAAAACCGTAAACATTACATTTTGTTTAAGTTCTATTGTTATGACAAAAGTGTTCTTACCTACTTAAGTTTACTCTTATTGTTAAACTCATGTTTTAAGTTTTGGTTAATAAACTTATTCTTATTCTTATTCTAATGACCAGTGTAAATAAAAAATGACCTAAAATGTATATGAAACCATTGCAAACGTTATTACACAGTGCATCACAAGAAAATATTTTTATATGCCATACAAATATTTTTCAAAACACCCCAATAATAACAAAATTGTGCTCGGCTGTCTGCGCACCGTCTTGCTCAGTATACAGAGAGAGCGAGAGAGCGCCACGCTTGGGAATCCTCGCCTTAAATAATGTATAATAGGTCGCGTCCACCAAAAATAACGCTGGTAAACAGTGGATGTCTTTGTGCATACAAAATACTCGCATCACATCCCCTCCCCCTCTTTCCGGCGTTCTTTTTGCGTGACACGCACTATATCCGTGCGTACTATCGTTACTCGAAGCAGAGCGAAGCACTGGCGTAGGAGACAGATGAGTCCCGCATGGTCATGCATTGCGAGGATTGCGCGTACTTCAGGAACTTGAGAGACATCTTGGGAGCGGTGGACTGTGTTTGGAGCTTAGCTATGGCCTGCGAATACAACACAAAATCATTTATTTAAGCCACATGTATATTAATCCTCAAAGAATCTTGAGCTAGTACTAGGTAAAGCTTCAAGAAAAATGTTAATAAAGTCCTTCAGGGTAGGCAACGCACTGACAACGCCCCTGGTGTTGTTTTTCTTTATGGGCGACGGTGACCGCTTACCATCAGGTGGGCCGTTAGCCCGTTCGCCTATCTTTTACATAAAAAAAAAGGTACTGAGAGATCTGAAGGGATATCTACCGTGCCTGGGGCCGTTAAATTCATAAGTGATAAGGTGAAAGTTAAAGAGTTAAAAAAAGAATGCTTACTTGTAATAGAACGCCGATGGGGTGTCGGCCGCAGATCGTATTGCCGTATTTGTTGAGATAGTCAGTGAAGGGTTTGGGGTCCAGTTTCTCAATGATATCCATGCCCTGAAACCGAGGCTAATGTTAAGAATAATCTTAGTTCAGTGTCAGTCAAAAGGTACTTTCAATTTGATCACAACGACCACTTTGAAACGTTCTTAGAGGCCTGTAAACGAGCTAGTAATTGCGGCAATTTCAAGCTGCAGCTGTATATATGTTACGTTCACGCAAATAGATCGTAAGGAGGACAGCCATACAGTTGCAGCAATAAATTGCCAAAAACCTAGCCCGTTTATCGGACGCTTTAAGAGGCCTGGAAGGGGCTAGAAATTGCGGCAATTTCAAGCTGCAATTGTATATCTGTCTTGTTCACTCAAATAGATCGTAAGCAGAATACCTATACAATTATTATTGCAGCAATAAATTGCCACAAAACTAGCCTGTTTATTTCAAGCTGCAATTGTATATCTGTCTTGTTCACGCAAATAGATCGTAAGCAGGATACCTATACAATTATTATTGCAGCAATAAATTGCCACAAAACTAGCCTGTTTACTGGACGCTGGTGTCTGGCTGGATTGTATACGTACCTACGAGAATTAGTAACGTAAACTATGAAATATGCAAACATGTTGTGTGTGCGATGTGGTTACTCGCACAACGTAGTACCTACTGTAGCCCGCTGTATACTAGTTGATTGACCGTGCGAGCGAAGCGAGCGAAGCGTCTCATTTTCCACATTGGCCAAAAATGCGTTTGTCCGGATGTCTGTCTGTCTGTCTGTCTGTTCTCCTCTACAGGTCGCATTTTTCAACCGATCTGGACGAAACTTGGTACACAGGTTATATGACTTATTAGATTTTTTTTATCGTCGGGGATTTTTGATTGGAGGGGTACTTTCCCAAAAAAAGGGCAAAAAGGGGGCTATTTGATATACTGGATATCTCCACCAAATGAGATCCGATTTCGATTATTCTTTTTTTATTAGAAAGGTAGCAACTATAAGTTGGTCTCATAAAAGTTTGGCGAAGATCTGATAAGGATCTTCAGCATGATGAACAGGATAGCTCATCAAACAATCGATGGTTTTCAATCAAATTTGAGAGAAACACAAAGGACCTCATTCTACACAAGATGATGCAAAAAAAAATCAAAAAGATCAAAAAAATCACAAAACGGAAAATGCACTTGCACATTACATTCCTCAAAAATTTACAAAATAGAAAAAAACATAAGAAAGATTAAACAGGCTGGTAAACATGTAAGGGGTGGTGGGTGAAGGGGTTTCGGTAAAAAAGGGAGAATGAGATAACCTACAGTGGGGGTTGCGGGTGAGGGATGGGTGTCAGGTGAGAAGTAGTGGGGATGGGTATTTTCTACTTCTCTTCAACATTGATAGGTTTCTTTCAAAACTCTGAAATAGCTTTTGCTAAGGCAGTAAATAGCTCACTTTTAGTATGCTCGCGAGGTCTACAGCTCCCAGAGCCACTAGTATATATAGGTCTCGTCAACCAAAAAGAACGCTAGGAAACACTGGAGAGGGTAATGTTTGCGCATACAAAACACTCCCGCCATCACACCACCCCCTCCTTCCAGCGTTCTTTTTGCCTGCCGCGGACTATACCTGTTTATCGAGCCACTCGATGCTCTGGTGTATCTGCGAGCTTTTGTCTCTCCACGTGAAGCGGAAGCGCGACCCCCAGTGGCAGAAATCAGACGAGATCACGAACAGGTTCTGAGGATCGGCCAGGTAGGGCGCTAGTATGGAGCCGTACCTGGAAATTATATAAGCTCAGTTTTTTATACAACCAGCTGATGGAACAAGCAGATGGCCCACCTGATGTTAAGTGGTAACCAATAACATTGTCTCATAAGTCACGCACGATGGGAACGTGCCCTACGATGCCCTGCCCGAGGCATACAGATGTTAAGTCTCATGTGCCTGTAATACACCGGCGACTACACTCTTCAAACCGAAACACAGCGTTGCTGCTTGGCGGCAGTAAAAGGCGTAGTGGTAGAACTTCCCTGGACGAGCCCTTCATAAAGAGCTCTACTACTCTTGCAGCCGAAGGATCACTTTGAAACGTCTTAAAGCTAGGTGAATCTAAGTGCCAGTTCCACGTGATTGGTCGCGTATGCTTGTAACTGGCACTAATAAGAACAGGCAACTATAGCTCGACCGCCGTAAGGTCGACCTTTCCGATGGTATGCGGGACGCGGGGACGGGGTGCGCTCGACCAATCAACAGCTCGCGCGGTTGTCGTGTGCACGTGTGTGTGTCGGTTGTGTGCGTAATGCCCCGCCCCGCGTCCCGCATACCGTCAGGAGGGTCGAGTTTACACAGGTCGAGCTATAACTTATAGCTTGGTTCCTACCGATGTTTTGTATACGAAATCCGAAAATCAAGTTGTCAAAACACAGAAGATTTATGTCTAGCGTTAAAAAAAACTGAAGATTGTAGTACTTTCAAAATGATGTCGAACCAAAAGGTGCTGATATTTAGACGATTCTATCGATAGGTACGAATCGCAATAAAAAGGTAGAGCGATTGATCAGACATGAAACTTTAGACATCTCTTCTGGTGCTGATATATTAACATAACTTACCTAGCTTCCTTCTCAGGAGATATGGACCCCACCAGGATAGGTATAATGGTAAAACCAGTTTTGTACCTGAAATTTTAATAAGGTTTCTTAATGGCGCTGTTTTGGAAGAGCTAGTAAAGCTACAAGAAGAAGAAGAATCCTACAAATATTATAAACGTGAAAGTTTGTAAGTATAGATGGATGGATAGATGGATGGATGGATGGATGTTTGTTACTCTTTCACGCCGGGACGGCTGAACGGATCCGAATGTCACTTGGCAGAGATATATATTATAGTCTGGAAAAGCACATAGGCTACTTTTTATCCCGTGGGAATACCGGGATTTAAATCTGCGGGTGAAACTGCGGGGCGCAACTACTATTTTATAATTACTCACTCTTCCATAACCTTGGCAATGTACGGCAGATGCATTTCTATGGAATGCTCGTCTTCGTCTGTCTGCGTGTCCATCCATTCGAACTGTCTGGTCGCTTCCAGCTCTGCGTAAACTGAAATATAAATACTAGCTTATAGTTCACTAGCGTCCCGCCCGCGCGCCCCTGCTTCGCACGGGTGCACATATCATGCATGTATTATACATATAAACCTTCCTCTTGAATCTCTCTATCTATTAAAAAAACCACATCAAAATCCGTTGCGTAGTTTTAAAGATTTAAGCATACAAAGGGACATGGGGACATAGGGACAGAGAAAGCGACTTTGTTTTATACGATGTAGTGATAGTGATAGTTCATAGTTATTTATTCATAACATTGTTACAGGTCACATAATATAAGGTAACTTAATAAATTCATACATTTGTACACATAAAATTTCTAAAATCAGTAATCTATGAACACAGGATACAAGTAAGACATAATAACAACAATAATGTGATAGGTATAAAGTTAAAATCTTCTTCTTCTAATTTAAGAGCAATGCTCTTGTCGGCGTAATTGATGCATTTTTCTCCTGGTGTTTCTTTTCAGGGCAACCTCCTTGACCTCCTTATAAGACATGACGGCAACCTTCGCTTTTATTTGGCTCATGTCTTATTAAGCTTATCCTAGGTCTAGGAAGAGCACCGGTGCGCGGTGGTCTAGTGGGAGTGACCCCGCCTTCCGATCGTAAGGTCGCAGGTTCGAATCCGGTCGTGCACCAATGGATTTTTCTATCGCAAAATTTATGTGCGCAATGCCAGTGCTCTTAAACGGTGAAGGAAAACATCGTGAGGAAACCAGTTGGTATTCTAACAGCGGCGATGGGCTTGCAACCTGTCACGTATGGAATACTAACTACTGCAAAATGTGGGTATGTGCCAAATGTAATGTTTGGACGTACCTCTGACTACCCCCCTTAGACATCCTCAAAGAATCTTGAATTAGTACCTACTTGGTACTGAGAGATCTGAAGGGATATCTACCGTACCTGGGGATCAAAGTCGTGAAGCTGTTTCAGTTTCAGTTTTCCTAGGTCTTCCCCTGCCTCAAAATAAGGCACATTAAAAATGTCATTCAAGAGTTAAATAATTTAGATATTGTAAACAATAAAATTATGTCAAATTAAATAAATGGTAAATATTCAATGAATAAATACGTCAATCCTATAAAAAGATTGTTCAATAAGCCAGTTTTTTAGCCTATTTCTAAAGGTTTGTGCTTAAGATGCCGACTACCACCTGCTTGGTCCTGCGTTGGTCGCGTGGAACTGGCACTAGAGTCACCTAGTTTTAAGACGTTTCAAGATGGTCCTTGTGATTTTATTGAATAAACATATTTTGACTTTGACACCATACTCTCCCTCGCTTTTTTTATAATTGCCTAACTTTTTACTGGGTGACCAATTTTGATAATTCTTTTTTTAATCGAAAGCTGGTGCTTGTAAGGTGGTCCCATTTAAATTTGAGTCAGAGCTGACGACCTGTTTTTGAGTTATAGTAGTACGAGGGCATTTGAAGTTTTAAAGAGATTACCTAATATTAAGTATAATTATGTGTCTTTTGAGACTTTGGGGACATCTTAGGGGAGTAGGAGTAGGTACTTGCAAACATTTTATTTGGCACAAAGCAACATTTTTTTTTATCGGGAATTCGTTCTTGGTTCTGACAGGTCTGGATACGGGAAGATGGGGGAATGCCTGAGAGAAAAATGCTCTTTTGTTTTTTCATTTGTCTTATGTTAGTTTTGAGGTTTAGATACTCTGCCTGCTCAAGCGTCACAACCCCTGCGCTACAGCGTGCTCGCTGTTTTAAGGCACTTTATTTAATAAGTTATTGGATGTTGATTTAATGTGGATGGATATAGAAGTAGAGGTAGGCCAAAGAAAAGATGGATGGCCTGTGTGAAAGATGACATGAGTATGAAAGGAGTGACTGCTGAGATGACGGCTGATAGAGGAGAGTGGAGAGCAAAAACCTGTTGTACCGACCCACATGTAGTGGGATAAGGGCAGGAAAATGATGATTTAATAAGTTATTGGAGTGAGCGGTATTACCCGACATGATCGCCATTACCCCTGCTTCCCCTATCCACCGTGCCTGGGGATAAAAGTAGTGAAGCTGTTTCGGTTAGACTTACTCTGCTTGTCGATAGTGAGATCGTAGAGTGGTGTTTGGTACTTGTCCATAGATGAGAGCGCGCAGCCGTTCAGTCGCACATGGTGAGACGGTCCCAGGATGAAGATGCGCTTTCTGAAGCAAACCGTTTTAAATAAATAAATAACTAAATATTGGCGGACATTTCACACAGCACTATCTAGCCCCAAAGTAAGCTATTAATTATTCTATGACATAGGAGATTCCCCAAACCGAGTGATGTCACAACGTGATCTTGGGCATTATTCTCTCCTAGTTGCGCCCCGCGGTTTCACCCGCGTAGCTTTAAATCCCGGTATTCCCACGGGATACAAAGTAGCCTATGTGTTATTCCAGACTATAATATATCTCTGTGCCAATTTTCACCAAGATTCGTTCAGCCGTTCTGGAGTTATAGAGTAACAAACATCCACCCATCCATCCATACTTATAAACGTTTATAATAGTAGTGGATAATGATAGGTTATGACGTAATGTCGGTACTCACACAACTACAGGGCTGACTTGTCTGTACGCGAATGCTGCGCAGGCGCCACAGTACGAGTAGCCGGCATGCCTGAAACAACGGTACATTATAGGTACCTATAATTTTCCAATTTTTTATTTAGTTTCAAGAGCTTTAAGACGTTTCAGTGATCCTTATGATTTTATCACTACATAGTATAAAACAAAGTCGCTTTCTATGTCCCTATGTATGTTTAAATCTTTAAAACTACGCAACGGATTTTGATGCGGTTTTTTTTAATAGATAGAGTGATTCAAGAGGAAGGTTTATATGTATAATGCATGCATGATATGTGCACCCGTGCGAAGCAGGGGCGCGCGGGCAGGTCGTTAGTTGAATATATTTTGACTTTGATTAATTGGCACCAGTTCTGTGATTGGTACTTACCTACACAGATACTGTTTCAAGATTTTTTTGCAATAGTTAAAATGACAAAATAAATTGAAGTTACTTAAGGCTCCGGCGACAGCGGCTCGCAATTTCGAGGTGCGATTGGCTATTATATCATTTTATTTCATTTCGGGGAGGTTGTTTGAAAGAATAACTCTAAAGTGACACGCATAAATACTGTTCGAACACAAATAATACAACAATGTAAGGGAAACATGCCCGAATCAGAAATCATTTTGGTATTAGCTAGTATAGTATTCTCTTATCTGTGGTATTAGTATGTTTGGTCTTACGTTTACCTAATACCAAAATGATTTCTGACTCAAGCACATTTCCCTTATATTATTGTATTATTTGTGTTCGAACAGTATTTATGCGTGTCACTTTAGAGTTATTCTTTCAAACAACCTCCCCGAAATGAAATAAAATGAAGTAATAGCCAATCGCACCTCGAAATTGCGAGCCGCTGTCGCCGGACCCTTAAGTGGTAATGTGGTAAACAGTCCATACTAAGTGTATATCTTTAATACTTACGGAGCAATGATAGCCCGCGCTGGTCCGTGTGTCAAGTCAGCTTTGGATAGCCACATGTCCAGCTGACGAGATAGCTCGCTCCCTGGAAACAATACAAACAGGGTTTATAATTGATTTATAAACATAACATGCCTATTTCTGCTGTCAAGCAGAGGTGCTGTGTTTCGGTTTGATGTGGTTGCTGTGGTTTGATGTGGTTGATTATTTATTTATTTTATTTGTAGCTTTCGCTGATATGTCTACGTCACAGTGTAAAAATTATTGATAATTGAATTTTAATTGTCGAAATTATTAAAAATTGAAATTGAATCGTTGAAATTAGGTTATTTAAAATTTTTTGTCTAGTGTCTTAGTTATTGTCTTTTTTAGTTCTAGTTTTTAAGCACTATTTTACTTGTTCGAAACCAACTGCTTTAATAAACTTCAAAAATAATCTCGACAACTGTCGAGTTTATTACAGGCATGTAAACACTTGTTTTACTTATATTTAACCTGGAGTAAGTGAATTATAAACCACATAGATAGCACGAATGTTGTCGCATTTATTTTTATCCGAATTAACAATAGTTACCACGTAACTATTGTTAATTAACTAGTTGGTAGGCTCTGCACACCACTGACTGCCTGCCCATCCCGAGGGGAACGGGGTGTGTCTAACTTCACTGATGTAGGGGAAACAGGGGTAATGGCGATCATATCGGGTAATACCGCTCACTCCAATAACTTATTAAATAAGGTGCCTTAAAACACAGCGAGCACGCTGCAGCGCAAGGGTTGTGACGCTTGAGCAGGCAGAGTCTCTAAACCTCAAATCTAACATATGACAAATGAAAAAACAAATATAGCATTTTTCTCTCAGGTGATCGGCATTCCCCCATCTTCCTATACGGCCTAACACAAGTCATGTCTGAGGCCGGTGCCAGATATGTATGAACTTACGTGGTCACTGAGCCGCACGCTTAGTGAGGCACGAGACAGTGAAGTTTTTCTCGTGCCTCATTAAGCGTGCGGCTCAGTGATCACGTAAGTTCATACATATCTGGCACCGGCGTTGCAAACAGTACTTCTATTCCGAATTTTACGTGCTACTCGCACAAACCGATCGACGTGATCACCTCGCAAAACGAAGCATCATCATCCACAGCCCGACTTCACCCACTGCTGGGTTTAATAGGCCTCCCTTAGTTTGTACCACGATCCAGTGCCAGTCTGATCTTTCCGACCTGCGATTTTTGTAATGCCGTCCGCCCATCTCGCTGTAGGACGGCCCACGAATAATTCGTACAAAATGTGCCACGCACTAATGCACAGCCTGTGTCTTGTATGGAGAAAGATAGATAACTCTTCATTGTTCACCACACAGAAACATAGTACATGGTTAAAGCATACATAACAAAGGTAAAACAATGGGCGACCTTTGACAGCGACCTCTTCCAGACAAAAAGAAAAGCGCGCGCGCGCTGAAACGGATACGCTTCATTTGGGTGAGCTTCGAGGAATACTTTCAAAGCCGAATGACTCAACTCGTGATTGCTTTGAATGCATTTTGACGAAAGCAGTCCGGTAGGTATAATCTAGCTGACTTTGTAGAGATGTCGCAATATGTTTCCTTGTCGCAATTCAGTAAGCTGATACGTTTCAGGTGCACACTGTCGTTTGCATTGCCATTTGCCGGTAACGTAGGTACCTATCCGTGCGACTGCGCTTCAGCCAACGCCGCATAAACGACGGACGTGGGAACAATACACTGGTTTCGGTTTCATTTGATTTCATCAATTTGATTCACTGATTTCAGCTAAAGCGCCATATTACAATATTCTGGTTACCACGTTCCTACATGTTTTATATCAGTCGTAAACTCACTTATAAATAATAATAATAAATATTGGTGGACTTTCCACACAGCGATTAATCCAGTGAGTTATCTCTCAATCTTTGTCTGTGAATCTGTTCTCTAAATTTTGTAGGCTGTGTCATTTGTCTTGTGAATTGAAGGCTGCCTGTTCCCTGCAGTTGGGCCACTAGCTCGTTACGGTGTTTGTTTAGTCTTAGCTGGTAGTTGATGCTGTAGGATTCTATTTCTTGTTTTACTGTTTTAAGCTTGATATCTGTATATATATACTTGTTACTTAAGTAATGAGGAATTTTGAACATATCTCTTATTATTTTGTTTTGACTGTGAAGTACATTAGAAAATTTAAACAAAGAAGTTACATTTAAACATTTATTTTAACAATATGGACTAATTTATTCTAACCTTTTCATTAAACTACTATAAAATATAAATGCAGAAGTACATGGAATACAGACAAAAACTTGAATGTTGGCATGTTTATGACACAATTTAAGTAAATAAATGATGAAATGATGATAATCATAAACAATCTCTCAAATTATTTAATAGCTCTCAAAATTATAAGTAATTAATTGCAGTACCAGGTACATATTGCAGTACCTAATTAATAATTATAATTTTGGCTGTCATGGCAGTGACCCACACTACAAAATATGCAATTACATTTTCTGCCAAGTTAAATAAAACATTCAAAAAGCTAGTTTAGATTTTAAGCTGTTGCATTATCAGTATCTGAACATTTTTACTCAATTTCATTTATATGAGTTGTTTAGAATTGTTGATAAAATTCAAAAGTATATCTTTTTACTTAATAGACCAAACTCTAGCTCAATGCTCTCACAGGCAGATTGCAAGACACAGAGAAGGTTTAAAAACACCCTTTCCAAGAACCAAAGAGTTTCAGCAGAGTAGAAACACCTTTATTCTGCAATATGAAAAAAAACTGAAACTGAAACAGCTTCACGACTTTGATCCCCAGGCACGGTAGATATCCCTTCAGATCTCTCAGTACCAAGTACTTACTCAAGATTCTTTGAGGATGTCTAAGGGGGATAGTCAGAGGTACGTCCAAACATTACATTTGGCACATACCCACATTTTGCAGTAGTTAGTATTCCATACGTGACAGGTTGCAAGCCCATCGCCGCTGTTAGAATACTAACTGGTTTCCTCACGATGTTTTCCTTCACCGTTTGAGAGCACTGGCATTGCGCACATAAATTTTTCGATAGAAAAATCCATTGGTGCACGACCGGATTCGAACCTGCGACCTTACGATCGGAAGGCGGGGTCACTTCCACTAGGCCACCGGTGCTATGATATAAATATGAAAAAAATCTGGGAAGAAAACACCCACAAAAACATTCACTCATCTTCACTCGCAATCATTTTGGCAATCTTCTCCGATGCTTCCTTCAGTAGCTTCTCACTGAATTTGGGGAATTTAGCTTCAAAGTCCATCTTGACACTTTCCAAGTCCAACCTATCTCGGTCCAGCTCAACTAGTCCATTCTGTGATGTTTCATACTCCCTGAACTTGTGCATGTCTAAGTTTGAATGTTTCTTTATCTCTTCCAAGCCATCAATAGCATCATTTACAGCATCAAGCAGTTGTTTGTGTCCGCTGTCTTTGTTGTAGCCAAAATCAATGTTTTTGGTATCTAGCTTGTCTAAGCATGCTTGTTCTGTGTTAGAGAGGTTCTGTAGCACATCTTGGACATCGGAGGTGTCTGTTGTTTCATAGAAATGGGAACAATCCCGGTTCTTCATATCCAGAAGTCTGAAAAAATAAATACATTTATTTAGTTCTAGTTTCACCGGCGCAAATTTAAATCCCGTGGGATAAAAAGTAGCCTATGTGCTATTCCAGACTATAATCTATCTCTCTGCCAAGTTCCATCCAGATCCGTTCAGGCATTCTGGTGTGAAAGAGTAACAAACATCCATCCTCCATCCATACTTACAAACTTTCATGTTTATATTATAGTAGTAATACATACATGAAACAGGATGTAAACAGGTTGTTGATGTTGCATGTCATTTAGATGAATAAACAGAATTAGGGATAATTATTTCAACTACATTTAGAGAACACTTTTCTGAGATGAATTTTCCTTCTTGAGCATGTGGTTCAATTAGTGGCCAACTATTTTGTCGGCCTTGCATAAACATCCACAATACCCACCATAAAATAATAAATATTCATTCATACAATGATATCTTGCTACATGTATATTTTATTACAAATGTAATAATTATAAGATTCTCACCTCTTTTGTTCCACAACAAATGATATATCCTTCAGCCTCCGGTTGGTTTTGTCAAGCATATCCATCGTTTTCTGAAACCTATCAGCTAACTGTCCCATCTGAATGTCCATAACATTTTCTTCCCTTTCAATTTTTTCATCAATTATACATTCTTCAAGCATGGATCGAAGAAATTTTCCATACGCGATCTGGCGGTATTCCGCGTCGAAATCAGGCATCTGTTCTTGTTTTAAAATAGTCATATCGCTATCTCCGCTGATAGTGGTATTTTTATTAAATTTAGATCGCGGAGGCGCCTTTTTGACGGTAGATGGTGGGATCATTGTTCTAGAACGAGATGATGAAGCAACGCTTACTGTTGAAGGCCTTTTTGTTTTAGGCACCTTAGTTGTGAGGGTGGCAAAGTTCTTCGTTTTGTCAGACATGTTTCCAGTTTAGTTTTACACTAATATTTGGTATTGGTAACTCAAAGAAAACAATCACACACAAAATTAAAAACACACGAATTTATCCGTTGTGTTGACTGACGTTGACGAGATCGCGGTTGGCGTGACTTGACTTACATTGACATCGTTGTTGTCATAGCAACAGCTTCGTTCGGTAACATTTTGATTGAGTGAGTTACGTTATCCCAAGGTTTTTTTAAGATTGGCTATTTCAATAATGCGCCACGCTATAATCTCAACAAAAACATGTTGTGAAATAGATTTAACTACATAATGATGATATGAAAAAATATAATTGTTCTAGAAACATTACAGTCTTTATGGTTCCTCTATTCCGTGGTCTTTATAGTTTATGTACCTGTTTGATCAAAAATGACGATGCAAAATTACTGAACGAACGAACGCCCTTGCCAATAAAAAAGGTCAACCACCTTTATTTTCAGTATTAGGTAGGTATTTAGCTCTTTTTTTACTAAGTTTTTGATTGTGTTGTTCTCATCTCAATACCTACTGACTAAACCTATTGGTTGGTTTATAAAATGAGTAACGTAGCACGTTCAGCCCTCAATAATAAAAAAGACAAATGAAAGAACTACATAATTACCATTTTCAGTATACCAGCTCCCGGCATGCGATGCATTTCGGCAGGTCATTGCACGAGTTTACAAATATGATCTTAGTCAGTCAAAAAATACAAGTTTTCAAAACTTTCACAATCTCACAACACCTCAAAATGTAAAATGTAAATACATGATGTGATGATTGAATTGAATGAATGAAGTGAGGCGAATGTAATGAAGGTGAGTGAGGGAGGTGGGTGAGGCTGAGGGGAGGACAGACCACGGACGGACCAGGGTTGCCAGATGTTTTTGATGGAGCGATTATCATATGTATGATGATACGCAGCGCAGCGCGCATGTAATATCTGATTTCGAGGAAAACTTATTGAGAGAAAATATTTATTTGTTAATTTTGAATGACCTGATTCGGTTAAACTATAGCTACCCTTGTACCTGAGTTGAGGGTTGGGGTTAGGGGGGTTGCAAGTGGGGGTACGTGGCAAATCTTTCCCTTGAGTTCTTTTTCCGAGAATGAAAAAAATTTACTTCAAATTTCTTCCCTCAAAAAAAAACCCAACCTAATGGGAATTCCTTCCCTTGTGCCATTTTGTCTGAGATGAAATATTATTACCAATATTCTTCATTAATAAAAAAAACCCCTAACCTAACTAGTCATTTCCCTGAAAAAGTGAAGGTTTTTTCATTTCCTTGGAAAAAGGACTCTAGGGAAGGACTTGCCCCTACCCCCTCTTGCAACCCCCCTATCCCCAACCCTCAAATCGGGTACAAGGGTAGCTATAGCCAACCCCCTGATTCTTTGCCTATTATAATGGTGTTCAACCGGTAATTCATATTAATATTTTTGTTAAGGGCCCGGCGACAGCGGCTCGCAGTTTCGAGGTGCGATTGGCTATTATTTCATTTCGGGGAGGTTGTTTGAAAGAATAACTATCCAGTGACACGCATAAAACTGTTCGAATACAAATAATACAATAATATAAGGGAAATGTGCTTGAGTCGGAAATCATTTTGGTATTAGGTACACGTAAGGCCAAACATACTAATACCAAAATGATTTCTGATTCGGGCATGTTTCCCTTATATTATTGTGTTATTTGTGTTCGAACAGTATTTATGTGTGTCACTGGATAGTTATTCTTGCAAACAACCTCCCCGAAAAGAAATAATAGCCAATCGCACCTCGAAACTGCGAGCCGCTGTCGCCGGGCCCTTAATAGGTATTTACATTTTGTTGCACATGTAAAGATGCACATATAAATAGACACGCTAGCGCTGCGTCCACGAAATCGCTGTCCATTCTCTGTATGTGTTGTCTACTGGTGTGTACTGTGCAGAAAAGGGTTAGCGAAGCAGTGGCCCGATTACGCTAATGTCTGGCTATCGAGTTGGGTTTCAGTTTGACATTTGATTCCCATGCATCAAGGAATTTGAATGTCTTATCCATATTCCTTGCCATGCATCATACACTATGGGAATCAAATGTCACGCTCGAAGACATCTCGATAGCCAGACATTAACGTAATCGGACCGCACGCAGGTCTTGCAGGTTACGTCGAATGAGTATACACTTCAGTGTACATTGTCCCAAGAAGTGTGCACTTATTCGAAACTGTAGTCTGGCGCTGGGGTTAAGGGTCCGGTGACAGCGGCTCGCAATTTCGAGGTGCGATTGGCTATTATTTCATTTTATTTCATTTCGGGGTTGTTGTTTGAAATAATAACTCTAAAGAAACACGCATAAATACTGTTCGAACACAAATAATACAATAATATAAGGGAAATGTGCTTGAGTCAGAAATCATTTTGGTATTAGGTAAACGTAAGACCAAACATACTAATACCAAAATGATTTCTGATTCGGGCATGTTTACCTACCCTACTAGTCTGTGGCATCCTTGTGGCATCAGTCAGTGGCATTGCAGTCTGTGTGACAAAGAGTATACCAATAACTGGTCTGTGGTTGCATCAGTGTGACCAAAGTTAGTAGATTTCTACTTTTTCGGTAGATTTTGAGGAACTTGCAACAGCTGCTAGTAGGAAAAAAAATATATGTGTATTTTGGTAGAATTTGCCATTTTTTGGTATATTGGTAGTATTTTTTTGAAAGAAGATGGCAGCCCTCTCCTATAATCTATTCTTTTAAAGGAATTCCCCCACTAAGTGAATCGGAATCAGTCTATCTCTTTCTAAACACATGTACTCATCAAAGAACGAACACTGAAAGCCTAGGCGGGGCTTCCCCCGAAGGTATATAATTGTTCAATCTATTTTCATTCATTACAAATTTATTTCTGTTGTTCGCGATACCCTTGAATATATTTACGTTTCATCACGAAGTCAAACAACAGCAGAATCAGATGATGCTATGATAGTGAATGAACAAGTTGTTTCTGCTGTTTGACTTCGTGATGAAACGTAAATATATTCAAGGGTATCGTGCGGAGTGGGAGCAAGATCCCTTATTCAAGCAATGGTTGAATAAATCAAAAACTAATGAAGCGAATGCGCACTGTAAAGTCTGTAATTGCGACATGCTCAGTAGAGTGGCTTCTCTGAAGGAACACATGGCTACATCTAAGCATCTAAAACATATGAAAGGATTTTCTGGAACCTCACAAGTAAGCAGCACCTAAATACTGTCTTATAGCTCATTTAGATTTGTTTATAAAATAGATTACTATTTATCAGATATTTTATTCATTCGTCTAGTAATAAATGCTACCAAATAGGCAGTGTGTGTTCTTGACCGACACGCACACAAGCGCACAAATAATGTTGCAAGCTATTAACATTTTCCCTATAAATTAGGGAAATTGTAACATTTTGTAAGGAGTAAATGATAATAATTTTTCTGTTTGATAATTTTTCATTAATTTCATTAATTATCAATGGCGCATTCAGAATATGTCCTGTTAATATAACGTACTCTATGGGCGTTTACATACAGGGTTACAGCTTAAGTCGGGTAGTAAGTAGGTATGACCAAAGTAAAATCATGAAACTAAACAATACTATACAATACAAAAATCCTTAGGCTTCACTTTCGTTCGCGCGCGCCTACTGAGGTTACTTACTTATTATTCTAACTGTTTATGTTTTTTTCCCAGAGATAATAGCAAAATCTTGATAACCCTAATTGAAAATGTTATAGTAGACTTTTAGTAGAATCCAGCTTACTATAGGTAGATTTTGGTAATTTTTCACCCTATGTTACAGTAGATTTGTCAATTCAAATCTGGTCACACTGGGTTGCATGCAAGCAAGCAAGCAAGCAAGCAAGCAAAAAAAGAAAGATTTGGATGTTGTGCGTGAGTCGTTGTGAATTGAAGTTAAAAATTAATTATTTTACTCGGCTAATTTGGCTAGTAACTGTGTGTGCTATTATAAGACTGCTGTATTAAAGTTGGCCCAATTAGAATACTTTTCCAACATGATTTCCATAGGTATGAAATCCAAAAATTAATTAACACATTTTTTGTAAATAAAAAAGCCTATCATTGTGAAGAAATCTACCTATATTTTTTTACTTATTTCCCTATCTAATACATAGCGATAACCCTTTATTTTTGTTCTATAGGTACATTTTACAGAGACTAGAACGAATTACCCACACCAGTTATTTTAAGTAGGTATTTAGAATATAGGTATTCTGGATTTTAAAAGCAAAAGTACTCCTACAGTTTTGTCACAATTACAACAGGTTTTTATTCAAAGATAATAGTTACATAAATACATTTAGCTATACCTTCACATAAGCATAAACTTAAAAAGTCTGCGTAAAACAAAATTTGTTTTGCGCACTAATCCTGCAGCCGGGTCTCGTACTAAAAAGTAAAAGTAAAAATGTGTTTTATTGGCATAGTCAGATAGGCACATTTTGAACAAACTATAACACAATTGAAATGAAACATAAAAATAAAAAACAAACATCAAACATATAAATAAATGTTTTGTCTCGTGTTTTGATGTTACTAACATTAGTTTTTAAGTTTTTATCTTTGTGTGTACTAACAAATTGGATTATCACGATCTGAAAAATAAAATGATTTGAATTTGAATTTTGAATAACATTTTGAATCCATACTCCCGAACTAGTTAAGAAACTGTTTCAGGAGCCAGTGGCTAACTAGTAGCAGTGTATGGTTTCTTTAATATTGCAGGTCGTGTAAATTCCCTTCTGCCTCGAGCTGCTGCATACTCCACGAGAACCAGCAAGCCAAAGACTGCCATTGTCATGTTAAATATGGGTGGGCCAAAAACCACAGACCAGGTATACAGTATTTTAACTTAATAGTAATAGAAGCATTTTCTTCTCCACCTAGCCTTTCCTGTTATCCTAAATTTTTTAACCACGGAGACTGATGCTTTTGAGGTACCTAACATAATATAAATGTTACATAACGTTAGGTTAATGTTTCAACATGATTTCTTCAATGATCTTGAGATATCTCAGTTGCTACAATCACCTTTTTTATGTCTATTGTAAAAACAATGTAGGTATAGTTAGGTACCTTGAACCGTTGAAATTTATCTCAATGTCAAACCCAATCTAAGTTAATGTTATTGTGTTTTTATACAATAACTAAATTCTATTATATACTATTATATATAAATTCTATTATACAGGATGTCCCAAAAGGTTACATAACTAGGAAGAGGGGTGATAGGGGTGGTCACAAGGGTCACCAGAAAAATAATAAAAAAAATCCCCTCTGGGTATTAAAAAAAATAAAAGGCATTTTTTAACTAAGTCCTTAACTGGACAAGAACTTAATTTTCTTTAAAATATTGGTTAGAAATGTATTGTTTTTTTTTATTTCAATTTGAAAAAGGGTTATTGACGATAACATAACAGCATTTTTTTTTGAATATACCAATATTTGTAGGTCATCGGGAGCAAAATCACCCCACAAGGCGTAAAAATTTTAGTTTTTTAAAAAATGCCTTTTATTTTTTTTAATACCCAGAGGGGATTTTTTTTATTATTTTTCTGGTGACCCTTGTGACCACCCCTATCACCCCTCTTCCTAGTTACGTAACCTTTTGGGACACCCTGTATATAAACTAAATGCCTTCTAACTTTAATATAAACTGCACAAATCTAGGCCATTTCAACCTCTGGAACAAAAAACTTATGATGTGGTTCAGACTGACATAACACTAATGTATTAATTTTATATTGATGAGACAGTATGGTTTTGTAATAGAAAGAAAGAAAGAAAACATATTTATTTGCAGCAGCTTAAATACAGCATAAAACATACAAAAAACAATGAAAATAAATCAAATAAAAATAACCTATATAAGAGCTGCAAAAGGGACCCTGGCTCAGCATAAGTCAGTCGACAGGCAACTGACGCTGGTCTTCCGCCAGGGCCGTGCAGTAATGCCACGGACAATCTACACACATATATAATGACAAAAAATCAAAAATACGACAGATCCAAAAATCAGGAAAAAATAACCAAACCAAGTGCACACACAGTGTGTAATACACACCATATATACGTTTACACAAGTGTTTAATTCATTTATGGAATAGTGTAATTGTTACTATAGTTATACCTAGTTAAAATAAGTTGTTGCACAGTTGGTAGTGCAGCCCCGTATCAAGGGGAAGGTGGCAGGTTCAAATCCCGCTCGGAGAATAACTTTTGGGACATTATAAAATCTTTGTGATTTCCTTAAGTGTAGTAAACACTATAAATCTAATAAAAAATTGAAATAAGTTAACAACCCATGACTTTCACAGCATCAGTCAACCAACCCGTCCCCCTATTCACAGGATGTTCCTTAATGCTGCGTTCACACTCAGCTCATGTCCGTGGCAACGCGAATGTCAACAATCTCTCTCTCTCGCGTTACCTTTCGCTCATTGCCCATGTCGCTGCCCATGTCACTTGCGCATTTGAGCTAAGTGTAAACGCTGTATAAAGTAATAAAAAAAAACAGAGAAATTTCTTTACAATTATATTTACCAACCAAATCTACCATTTTTATGTATGTAATCTACCAACTAGGTATATGCGTGTGTTATCTACTCAAGAGTCTTAAAGGATGTCTGAGAGGGGTAGGCAGGCAGACATATCAAAAAAAGTTTGAAAATATTAATAGCCTATGTTCACCAGAGAAGTGTAGCTTTCCAACGGCGACAGAATTTTTCAAATCAGTCGAGTAGTTTCGGAGCCTATTCAATACAAACACAAACAAACAATAAAATCTTTTCTCTTTATGATATTAGTGTAGAAATGTTTCAAAAATGTACTGTCTTCCAGGTCGGCGAGTATCTTCACCGAATTATGACAGACAGAGACATGATCCAGCTCCCCATCCAAAGCAAGCTCGGGCCTTGGATAGCCAGCAGACGAACAGAGGAGGTCCAGAAGAAATACGCCGAAATTGGGGGCGGCTCTCCCATCTTGAAGTGGACTAATTTACAAGGTAAACGTTTTAGAACCTAGCTTTGAGGTGCTAGGGCTGCTACTGTATTCAGGGACATAAAAGCGACGTATGAAAGTTGTATTTAGAGTAATAGTTATAGGTCGTGTCAACGAAAAATAATGCTGGAAAAGAGTGGAGGAGATGTGTTTGCGCATATATAATACTCATTGTACTGACACACGTGCTTATTTTCGAGGTAAAAGCATGCTTTTTTCGAGCCATGCTCAATAAAAGCACGTGTGCGGTCGTGCTAGTAAATAAGCATGCTTATTTGGTCGTACGTCGGTTGATATTTGAGCATGCTTTTTTTGAGCACGTGTGTCAGTAACTTCACGCCATCACACTCCGTCCCCCTCCTTCCGGTCTTCCTTTTGCGTGACGCGCACTATAGTAGAGCTCTTTATCCGTGGCTCGTCCGGGGAAGTACTACCACCACGCCTTTTTCTGCTGCCAAGCAGCAACGCTGTGTTTCGGTTTGAAGAGTGTGGTCGCCGGTGTAATTACTGGCACATGAGGC
The DNA here is from genome assembly GCA_963576535.1 of Plemyria rubiginata. Taxonomy (NCBI): domain Eukaryota; kingdom Metazoa; phylum Arthropoda; class Insecta; order Lepidoptera; family Geometridae; genus Plemyria; species Plemyria rubiginata. Next base: position 9,731,152 of record OY754922.1, on the reverse strand, counting down.
TTGACATCTGTATGCCTCAAGTTGATGGAGGGACTGCATTGTAGGGCACGTCCCTATCGTCCTTTTTTTAGCAACTTAACATCTGCTTGTTCCATCAGCCAGTATAAAAAAAGTATGTCCAAGTATATTTATTTTATATTGTTACTTTGGGGCTAGATGATACTGTGTGGATTGTCCAGCACTATTTATTATTATTTTATTCATTTTATTTTATTCCAGGAGAGCTACTAACAAAGGCTTTGGACGAAATGCTCCCGGAATCAGCGCCACACAAACACTACGTAGCGTTCAGATATGTACCGCCGTTCACAGATGACACGTTCGCACAACTAGAGAAGTAAGTATTTTTATTTATTTATTTTATTTCTTTTTTCAATGCCATAACATGTGTGTGCACTGCCCTTTCGGTTTTTTTCAAAACTACACAAAGGTTAACTGGAAGAGAATGCTCTCTAGCATTAAGTTCGCCTATGTATGATACATTTTTTTATGTGTAATAAAGAATTTTCTATCTATCTATCTATCCATAACAATACCTAGATACTAAATCGACATTAAAAACAGTAGTCAGCTTTGGGCGGCTTCCTCGTTGGAATACGGGTCTTCTTCTTGTTGTCTCACTAGTTTCTTTCGAAACAGTGTGGTGATAGGATTTTGAACACCTCAAAGAGGCTCCTTTCGAGCACCTGACATATGCTTGAGCTTTTTAGGTTCTACAACATGCCGGTTTCCTCACGATGTTTTCCTTCACCGTTTAAGAGCACCGGCATTGCGCACATAAATTTTTCAATAGAAAAATCCATTGGTGCTCGACCGGATTCGAACCTGCGATCTTACGATCGGAAGGCGGGGTCACTCCCACTAGACCACCGGTGCTCTCTATGTATATTACTCTATTGAGCCGCTATAAAATGGCAGAAAATAAGAATAATAGGGTAATGCATTATATTTCACAGGGATGGGGTAGAACGAGCGGTGATATTCTCACAGTACCCTCAGTACAGCTGCGCCACTACGGGGTCCAGTCTGAACGCCATCGCTGATTTCTACAAATCCAGGTAACCTTTTTTGTCTTTGACATTACTGCACGGCCCTGGTCCTGTTAGATGCTCCTATTTACGTGAGGTTGATACCTGGGACGTTTATATCGTCGGCTTATTGCGAGTCACTAAGCGACAAAACTAAAAGTGTGGGAAAACTCAATTGAATTTTTGATTTATGCCAATTATGTTGAACTAGATGCGCCCCGCGGTTTCACCTGCGCAGATTTAAATCCCGGTATTCTCAAGGGATAAAAAGTAGCCTATGTGTAATTCCAGACTATACGTATCTACTATATGTATCTCTCTGCCAAGTTTCATCCACATCCGTTCAGACATTCCGGCGTGAAAGAGTAACAAAATCCATCCATACTCACAAACTTTCGCGTTTATAGTATAGTAGGATTTTATTTTAATTTAGACTGCTTAAACACTGAACAGTAAACAGTTAAAAGTTTGTTACTAAGCTAGTTTAAAATATAATAATTACTTTTTCTAGATCACCACCGAGCAACATAAAGTTTAGTTTGATCGAGCGATGGGCCAATTCGAAACTGTTAGCGAGTGTATTCGCTCAGAGAATTCAGGAGAAACTCAAGTTGTTCCCTCCTCGCTTGAGGAAGGATGTGCTTATATTGTTTACCGCACACAGCTTACCACTTAAAGTAAGTATCGATAAAGCAGCGGACATTTCGGTAAACGTTAGAAAAAAAGATGTTGATAAAAGTGAGAAAAATAATGAGTTTCTTTTCCTGCTAAAATGTGAGTATTCTCAACACTGACCAAACCTGGCTGATAAAGCGTTGCTTCGCAAGGCATGGACGATAGAAAAGAATGCGTTGCGTCATACATATACATGAAAATAATATCCAAAGGATGTCTAGAAGAAATCGCTTTCAGCGATAAGACCGCCCATTATATTTTTTCAAGTGTTTTTTTTGTAAATTTTGGTGCACAATCAAGAATTTTTCATTCATTCATTCAAAAATTATTTGTCATTGGTGTCAATTCTGTTGTTTAATTTTCCTAACTTAACCTAATTTGACAGCACTAAAAATATTGCCATCCCTTTCCTAAAAGACCGAAACAACAAGGACGGCCATAATTTTAGAGCTGTCAGATTAGGTTAGTTTAGGATAATGCAACAACAGAATAGACACCATTGTTATTGTATGTACAACTTGAAATTGGCAAATTCGTGGCAACCCCTATCGGCCACTGAACAGCCATAAATGAAAGAAGAAGAAGTCATTGTATGTGTTACTACTACTATTAGTGCTACTTATTTATTGCAGGCAGTATCCAGAGGCGACACGTATCCTCACGAGGTCGCGGCTACAGTGGCGCAGACGATGACAGAGCTCGACGTATCGAATCCGCACCGTCTCGTGTGGCAGTCCAAAGTGGGCCCCCTGCCCTGGCTACAACCTTACACTGATGACGCTATCAAGGTAAATAAATAAAATAAATAAATAATGCTGGACAATCCACATAGCACCATCTAGCCCCAAAGTAAGCTACTCAAAGCTTGTGTTATAGGTACTAGATGACTGATATATTTAATACATTATATACTTACATATATATATAGATAGATAGATAGATAGATAACTCTTTATTGTTCACCACACAGAAACATAGTACAGAGTAAAAGCATACATTTAAGGTAAAACAATGGGCGACCTTATCGCTGAGAGCGATCTCTTCCAGGCAACCTTGGAAGGATAAGAACTAATCAGAAATTGACGGCGGTGTAGTTACGGAATAAAGTTTAGATAATCTATTGGACCTAAACCTACATATTTACTAATAGCCATGTAGGTACATAAGTACCTACTCAAGGCACAAGCTAACTTAACCTAACTAGCCTAACATGACAAACTAAGCAATTCTAATACGTAGGTACTTTATAGTTAAAAAAAAAAAAAAAAAAACTAATATATATAAATTAAATATATACTTCTGCTTAATAACAATATACGGACAGATATTATATTATATATATTATTTATTATACATATAAAACACCCAGAACAACGGAACAAATTTCTGCAGATCGTACACAAATTTGTTCCGAGGCGGGAATCGAACCCGCAACCTCTTGCGTCGCAGGCGGACTCTCGCCCGCTGCGCCACTGAGGCAGTCAAAGGTAGGACTAAAAGAACTAGACTAACAGGGTAGGTTCTCAATTCGACAGTTTTTCATGTTTTGCCACGTAACTCCAGCATTTATTTTCATAATCATAATGACTTTGTTGCGAACTAGTTGCGCCCCGCGGTTTCACCCGCGCAGATTTAAATCCCGGTATTCCCACGGGATAAAAAGTAGCCTATGTGCTATTCCAGACTATAATCTATCTCTTTGCCAAATTTCATCCTGATCCGTTCTGCCGTTCCGGCGTGAAAGAGTAACAAACATCCATTCATCCATACTTACAAACGTTCGCGTTTATAATATAGGTTTATAATAGATCCTCCATATTCAACTTAATAATAGCATGCAATAATAAGTAGGTATACATTATCAAAATTTATGAACTCAGTTCTTTTTTTATCAGTTTTTAGTGCGCTACCAAATCGCCACATGTGACACGAAACTTATGGCTAAACTAGTTGCACCCCGCGGTTTTACCCGCGCAGACTTAAATCCCGGTATTCTCACGGGATAAAAAGCCTATGTGCTATTCCAGACTATAATCTATCTCTCTGCCAAGATTCATCCAGATCCGTAAAGCCGTTCCGGCGTGAAAGAGTAACAAACATCCATCCAAACTTTCGCGTTTATAATAGTAGTAGGATAATTGTACTTAGTAATAAACTGCTATCTTTTTGTCATGTGTGTGTACATTTTAAGTTTCTAAATAAATTATTCTTATTACAAAATGTTTGTTGCAGGCATACATTAATAAAGGACAGAAGAACATGATCCTGGTGCCTATAGCATTCGTCAACGAACACATTGAGACGTTGCACGAATTGGATATAGAATACTGCCATGATGTTGCAAAAAAGGTAAGATAAACTATAATGATAATAAGATGTTTATTCTAATTCTAGCTGTGCCACTAGTTTTCCAGCAGTGTGGTGAAAGGATTATAAGTGCAGCTCAAAGAGGCTCATTTCGAGCACTTGACACATGTTTTAGAACTTTTTAGTTTATTCGACGAGAGGTACTTTATCACTACATAGTATAAAACAAAGTCGCTTTCTCTGTCCTTATATCCCTATGTCCCTTTGTGTGCTTAAATCTTTAAAACTACGCAACGGATATTGATGCGGTTTTTTTATAGATAGAGTGATTCAAGAGGAAGGTTTATATGTATAATACATGTATGATGTAGTAGAAAAACAATGTGCACCCGTGCGAAGCAGGGGCGCGTGGGCGGGGCGCTAGTAAAGAATAAAGCCCAAGATCACGTTTTGATACACGGTTTGGGACAAGGAATCTCCTGTGTCATAGAGAATGCCCCTGCTGCGAACAAGGTATAGTGCTGTGTGTAATGTCCACCAATGTTTATTTATTTTCCGCAGGCCGGGGTGACCCAAATAGAACGAGCTGCGGCGCCCAATGACCACCCCACGTTCATAGCGGCGCTCGCAGATGTCGTCGCGAACCATTTGAAGTCGGGGCCGAGGGTGTCACGGCAATTCTTAACGAGGCAAGTTAATGGTGCCAATTCTGTTCTTTAATTTTCCTTACTTAGCCTAATTTGATAGCACTAAAAATATTGCCATCCCTTTCTAAAAGGCCGAAACAACAAGGACGGCCATAATTTTAGAGCTGTCAGATTAGGTTAGTTTAGGATAATGCAACAACAAATCGACACCAGTATCTACTAGCTGCGCTCAGCGATTACACCCGCGTAGTTCTAAATCGCGGTATTCACACGGGATGAAAAGTGGCCTATATCCAGATTATAACTACTAGTTGCGCCCCGCGGTTTCACCCGCGCAGATTTAAATCCCGGTAAACGGCGGAACGTCAGAGGATTATATGATTGCTGATATAACTCATTGCTCAAAACGCAACGATGTTAATCTTTCCTGTGGCGACATTTAGTTATTATTTAGGAACTAAAATATGTATTACGGCTAAAATATGTGTAACCCGGTATTCCCACGGGATAAAAAGTAGCCTATGTGTTATTCCAGACTATAATCTAACTCTCTGCCAAGTTTCATGCAGATCCGTCCAGCCGTTCCAGCGTGAAAGAGTAACAAACATTCATTCATCCATCCATACGTACAAACTTTCGCGTTTATAATATTAGTAGGATGCCAATTTTCGTCCGAATCCGCGGCCCGATTACGCTAAATTCTGGCTATCGAGATGGCTTTCAGTTTTATATTTGATCAAAGAATATAAGAGTAGTAGTAATACTCTCTGACGAGAGCATTTGATTCCCATAGTGTAATAGCAACATATGGATGGATCTAGTATGTAAATTCCTTGTGATGGATGCTAAATTCCTTGGATGGATGGAAATCAAATGTCAAACTGAAAGACATCTCGATAGCCAGACATTAGCGTAATCGGGCCGCGGATTCGGACGAAAATTGGCATCCTACTAATATTATAAACGCGAAAGTTTGTACGTATGGATGGATGGATGAATGTTTGAATCAGCCGTTCTGGCGTTATTGAGTAACAAACATCCAAACTTTCACATTTATAATATTGGGATGAATAGGATAAGTTCACGAAATCACCAAAACATTGCAGGGCTTAAAAGCCTGTAAGTTTTTTTATGTCAGACATCAGTTTTTTTTAAGTCGATGTTCAGAATAATACATGTAATCTACACAAACCATATAATAATGACCTGTTTAAAAAAGGTATAAATGTAAGTACATAATTATGAACCTACATTTATACCTTACTAGTTGCGCCCCGCGGTTGCACCCGCGCTGATTGAAATCCTGGTATTCCCGCGGGATAAAAAGTAGCCTATGTGTTATTCCAGACTATAACCAATCACTCTGCCAAGTTTCATCCAGATCTGTTCATCCGTTCCGGCGTGAAAGAGTAACAAACATCCATTCATCCATCCATACTTACCAACTTTCGCGTTTATAATAGTAGTATTATAATTATATGAAAGCTGTCTAACCATCTATTGCTGTCTACAAAAATAATAGAAAGCTACTAAGATTCTTATTCGAATTCTAATTCTGCATCTGTTTTATGAAACAATTTGATAGTTTATGTTATATTTTTTTGTTTTTTCCAGATGTCCGCACTGCGTCAGCCCCAGATGTCAATCCTCCAAAGAATTCTTCAGGCAACTGTGCGACGATCGTGAAATCGTAGCGTGTGAATCTTAGTCAAATCCCGCACTATTCATAATTCCGTTATATATAGTTAGCTCCGTTAATTGCCTACGTGAAGCGATCAGGGGGGGGGGTTGAGATTGGTTGGGAGGGGACGACGGCTCCATTAGCGTCGTCCCCTCCCAAACAGTCTGATAAGTTGTGTATTTATGTGCATTTTGTATTAGAGTAAACTAATTCGCTTTATCTTTGTATACCTAATTCGTAGCGAGACTAGGAGTATATCGAAAGAAAGAAAGAAAATTCATTTACTCATCCACCACAAAATAAAAACAAAAAAACAAATTAACCTTAACAAACCAAAACCAGTACTTAAACAAACTAACAAAAAAGATGAAAAGTTAAGGATAAAATATATATACTTATATCTAAATACATAGAGCTGCGTGGTGGCGAGTGGGCCAACAGCTCAGCATAATGCTCCTGTATGTCGGCACACGCAGGAGCGCTGGTATTCTGCTGCGACCCGGTATTGGCCTCACGGACATCCAGGCTTTAGTTTGGCTCGCGCGCCGTTACAATATTACCTACGAATTAACATTTCTAATATGCCTACCTATATCGCGTTGTCTAAAGGTCATCTTATCTTAAATATATATAACTCAAAGATGACTGACTGACTGACTGACTGACATAGTGATCTATCAACGCACAGCCCAAACCACTGGACGGATCGGGCTGAAATTTGGCATGCAGGTAGATGTTATGACGTAGGCATCCGCTAAGAAAGGATTTTGATAAATTCCACCCCTAAGGGGATAAAATAGGGATGAAAGTTTGTATAAATCTTCTTAGATTTTCGACTGATTGAACTGAAATTAAAGATTGGAGCTACTATGATGAAGACGTCCGCTTCAATAGGATTTTGATAAATTCAACCCCCCAATTTTTTACACACGCTTAAGAAAAGTAAAGCCGCAAAAACTATGCCTAATTAATAATAATACTTCTAAACGCGAGCGAAGCCGCGGGCAAAAGCTAGTTTTAAATAAGCATTGAGACCTAATTAGCCGTTAGTCTAGTAAGCGTTCAGACTGATATAGCTGTTATTCGAGTTAGCTTCATACGCGTCCTTATTCAGTCTAAATTGCGTTTATCCTTAAATTATATAATTTTCCTAAAATTTATAATTCTTAAGAAACTAAATAAAAACTCAGTTGCGAGACTGTGATATTTCAACTCATTAATTTTTGAAGAATATTTGCATTTAAAAAAGAAGTTTTATTTTATGTTTTTTTTAAGAAGAATTAATTTTGTTGTTTCACTTTTCACATAATTATATTTATTTAAGTTTTCAATCGCGTTCTGCAAAACGGGAGGAGCAATACAAAAACAATTTATATTTTGGTCGTATTTCCACCATATACGAAAATTTCCCAAAATGTCTGCCTCGCAAAAGGTCTATCTCTCAAAAGGTCTAACTCGTGTTTTGACTAGGCGCGCGATAGTCTCACTACGAGTTATGTATAGAAAGATGAAGCAAACAATACCTTTTCGCATTTAAATTGCTAACTAGCAATAACACATTGCTACTTTTTGCTGCAGCTACCTTTACCAACCTGAGGGATTGCACAACAATCTGATTTAATTTTAATTTCTTAAACATGTTTACCAAACTAAAGTCAAAGTCAAAGCCAAAATATATTTATTCAATAAAATCACAAGGACTATCTTGAACCGTCTTAAAACTAGGTGACTCTAGTGCCAAACAGAATTACAATAGGGCCAATTTAATAGATCACATTTGACATCTCATCATCACAGGTTTAGAATGGTTTATTAGTCAAAGTAAGACGTAAGATTGCATTTTTTTGTCATTATTACAATAAAAGTATTGTTTATCTGAAAAAGGAAAAAGAAGACAATTTTACGACTCGCTTTGACATAGTCTAACTGAAACTGACAGATGTCAAATTTGGCTTGTTAAATTGGCTCTAGTTTATTGTTAAAACATTTTCATCTTCTGACAGACAGCTATTCATGTTAAGCGGATTATTTTCAATAGATAATCGTGATTAGCTTCCTAAACTAGAATAGTGTCTCTCTATTAAACACGATTAGTGATTGTTGTGCACGCCACCGAAAATATTAACACATAAGTAGTCTAAAATAGTCTGTTGGACAGACTCAATCACGAAATGTACTGAACTGATTTTATTCCGGTAGTATGTAGATAGCTTAATTTCCGAAGAAGGTTAGTGTACCTACCTCTAGACAGCGGAAAGACAAATATTTTCTGATCTGTGACAAAGCCTTTAGAGGTTCATTTACATTATACAATATGAAATAATTTGTTGTCCATAAGTTTTATATTATATATTTTATTTGGTTTGTTATTGAAATAAATTACATAATAAAGAACTCTGTTTTTTTTACTAGACGGACCAATGAAACTTAACTTTATTTTTTCCTATAGCTTAGTAGGGCACGTTAGGGTATTGACGTAATGAGTACTTTGCATCTGTACGAATAAAGTTGATGGACGCCAGAGTTAGTGAATCATAGGGCACGTTCCTATCGCGCGTGACGCGTATCACAGACGACGAAGATACTATGATATTTCATCTTTAGATCAAATACTGCTCGCCATACAATCATGAACCATAACAGATGCCTAAGATAATATCCTACTACTAATATATAATAGGATAATAAGATAATAATAGGATATTATCTTAGGAACGTGAAAGATCACGCCGGAACGGCTGCACGGATCTTGATAAAACTTGGCAGAGATAGATTATAGTCTGGAAAAGCACATAGGCTACTTTTTATCCCGTGAGAATACCGGGATTTAAATCTGCGCGGGGCTAACATTATATATTTTCATACTACGCCTCCTCTACTATTCTTCACGAGAACCAATTTTGCATTTAGTTAAACCACTAGTCTGATAATGATATAGCCTGAAGTGTTTTTGTAGGTACCTACCTAACTCATCTACGTAGATAAATTACTAAAACTACCCTCAGACCAAATAAAAACTAAGGACAGACTTCTGTGAACAGCAAAGTGAAGCCAGTTTTCTAAAGATGTGTTGCGGTCAAACTACGCCTCGCCCCGTGTACATACACAACAAAACGCACACACACAGAAAAGTGAAGCCAGTTTGGTGTGTGCGTGCGAGGCGTAGTTTGACCGGCTTCACTTTGCTGTGCACAGAAGTCCGTCTTTTAGTTTTTATTTGGTCTGAGAAACTACCTAATTTAATTAATTTTACGATGGTTTTATCGATATTTTACTATACACAGCTAAGTGCCTATTTCAAAACATTTCAAATCAAATTGGTTCTTTTAGATTTAAAAATGTTTATTTTGCTAATCGGTAAGTTTTAAGAAAAAATAATATCTGGGTGCTCTAAGCGGTATTCAACTTCCTACTATATACTATTACTAGCTGGTACCCGCGACTTCGTCTGCGTACTTTTCGCAATAAAAGGTAGCCTATGTCCTTTCTCAGGGTCTAAAGATTGTCTGTGCCAAATTTCATCAAAATCGGTTCAGAGGTTTAAGCGGGAAAGCGTAACAGACAGACAGACAGACAGAGTTACTTTCGCATTTATAATATAATATTAGTTAGGATAAACGCGAAAGTTTGTAAGTACAGATGGATGTTTGTTATTGTTACTCTTTCACGCCCGAATGGCTGAACGGATCTGGATGAAACTTGGCAGAGAGATAGATTATAGTCTGGAATAGCACATAGAATACTATTAATCCCGTGGGAATACCGGGATTTAAATCTGAGCGGGTGAAACTGTGGGGCACAACTAGTGTTATATAAACATGATTAGGTATCTTGTAGGGGGCTCCTGTTTCTACAATCAGACTCAAAAGTGACATTGTCCGTCAGGAATAATTAAGTAAATAAAAATATATAAAAACAGACTATTGTAGATAATTTAAACGTCGATGAGTAGTAGGTACCTAAGCAGGTACCTACCTGCCCTATTTCTACTCATTTTTGATAAGTTGTAGGTTACCGATATGTGTTTGATTTTCAGGAATTTCCTTCTTATTTGATATTTCCAACGCTTTCGTGCTACTACAAGTTACAAAACAAAATGACAACCTCTCTAACATCGACGCCCTAATCCACAAGGTAGTGCCGTCTGATAAGTTTGGAAACTTAGCTCGAAAAATGGCGCGCAATCAGCACAACAACGAACAAACACAAATTAAACAGGAAAACAGCGGAAATGAACTTTCGTTGTCTGTGGATGAGAATAATTCTGATCCGAATTTGACTTAGAGAATTTATAACTGGAGATGTTAACGCAAGGCGTACCCCTCTGCCGGCCATAAGACGCGACTTGGCCATGCACGTTATATAAAACTACTTCACTCATCACCGCGCGGCCATTAGTTGTCGTTTCGTGTCGCGAAGTAGTGCTCAGTAAAAATGGTGAATTGTGCGGTATTTCGGTGTAAAAGGAGATCAGAGACATCAAACTTTAGGGAACACGGTATTTCCTATCACAATTAAGTGATATTTTAGTCAATTGTTTTTGTAATTACGTTTAATTTATATTTAATGGAATACCAGTTACGACAGTTTTAATACGACGCCATCGTCTTGGTGGGAGGTGTCGGTGAATTTATATTCCTTGGTAGAAGGCGTAGTGTGGGGACTAGTTGAGCGAAATCGATTGAATGAATGATGGAATGAACGTAAAATTAGAATAAAATGCGATGTGTTTTTTGTACCCATATTAAAATTTAACCGATTTAAAAAAGGAGGTTCAGTATTGGACTCTACAAAAACTGTCTCTGTCATTCTGCCTTCAATACGTCGCTTTATGGAGCTCCTTTAAAATTTTAGTTGTGCTGTGTCGTTGGTTTATTGCTATTTTCTTTGTACTTTTTGAACGCAGAATCGTATAAACGTGATTTTTGTATAGCTGTAGTATGTTAGCTGGAGAGGGACATGGGCTACTTTTTTATCGTCGCCACAATTTTTCATCACCTTTCCCCGTCATACCAATCATCATCATCAGCCTATGTAAGTCCACTGCTGGACACATCATACCAATAAAGAAACAAAATATTTATCTAAAAATGCATTTATGAAAGACTACTTACTTGAAAGATTACTTACTACTTGCGAAAATAGAATATAGCTTAAAGTTACTCAACAACAGTGTAGCTTTCTATTTGTAAAATAATTTTTAAAATCGTTTCAGTAGTTTTAGAGATTACGCTCTACAAACTCTTAATAAAATATTTTTTACAAAAAAAAAACCGACTCCAAAACTGCTATCCAATTTGTTATGAAAAATACACTAAAAAGTTAAAAATAATTGCATTATGGATTTATATTTCAATCTACTTCCAAATAGGTATCCATTTTTTCAACAAATCTTATAATTTTATTATTATGACATTATACAATTACTGATATTTTTGGAGTCGGTGCCAGCACTCTATTTACTTAGTAATACCTACTAGGCTAGACAGGTACACGTTTGTTAATCTTGGCTAAAAAAAGGAAAAGTATATGATTTTGAACCACCCTGATTTCATTCATATGAAATCATTCATTTTGTCGGTCTTTTTACAACCCATCACTACTTTTTTGTGTTAGTGTGTAACTAAACAAAAGTGTAACAACAGTAATTCTTTGTTTGTGTTATTGTTTTTGTGTTGGTGTACAGCTTTTACTTGCGTGTGCGTTTATAGGGACGCTTAATTTTTCTGCATTAGTATGCGTGATTATGTAAATGTGTTGTGTACCGTACTACCTCGCCTCCCGCGAAAACCGGCAGAAAGATTTTAGTACTAAAAGTGGCGCTTGGCAACTCCCGTTATAAATTCTCTAAGGAATTTGATGAAGTTGATTGATTTGGCGATCAAGCAGTTTACTAAACAGGAAACTCCTGTTTTGAGATCTATTAGTCAAGAGATCAGTAAGTAGATGCGACAGAACAAATATATCCTTACGGAGTAGATGCCGAATAGACGTAACTAGTGGCTCTGGGAGCTGTAGACCTCGCGAGCATACTAAAAGTGAGCTATTTGAGGAATGTAATGTGCAAGTGCATTTTCTTTTTGTGATTTTTTTGATCTTTTTGATTTTTTTGCATCATCTTGTGTAGAATAAGGTCCTTTGTGTTTCTCTCAAATTTGATTGAAAACCATCGATTGTTTGATGAGCTATCCTGTTCATCGTGCTGAAGATCCTTATCAGATCTTCGCCAAACTTTTATGAGACCAACTTATAGTTACTACCTTTCAAATAAAAAAAGAATAATCGAAATCGGATCTCATTTGGTGGAGATATCCAGTATATGAAATAGCCCCCTTTTTGCCCTTTTTTGGGGGAAGTACCCCTCCAATCAAAAATCCCCGACGACAAAAAAATTCTAATAAGTCATATAACCTGTGTACCAAGTTTCGTCCAGATCGGTTGAAAAATGCGACCTGTAGAGGAGAACAGACAGACAGACAGACATCCGGACAAACGCATTTTTGGCCAATGTGGAAACTGAGACGCTTCGCTCGCTTCGCTCGCTCGGTCAATTAGTTAAACTCACTTTTTGATGTCAATTTGTTTGATGCCTAGGGCAGTTCATTGTAGGATTTGTAGGGCACATGCCTATCGTGCGTGACTTACGAGGCAATGCTTTGTTATAGGTGATGGTTTACCACTTAACATCAGGTTGGGCCATCTGCTTACTATGTTGCTGTATCATATAAAAAATATAGGTACTAAGCTAGACGTCTCTAGAAGCCAGCTCCAAGATGGTAGACTAAATGAAATGATGTTTACAGAGCCGAAAACATTCAAATTCCGCTCGGGAGAGTCATCTGTGCTTTACGAATTAAACTCTCAAAGTTTGATCAGCGGGCTGAAAGAGCTGCTATCTTCGAAAATGGTCAGAACCTATCTGGACAACTTGACCAGGAAAGCAGCCTTCGTTTATCGCGCCATGAAAGATAAACAATAAAAAAAATGGCATTATCTTATTTTTTAATATGAACCAAAAAGTACGCACCAAAGAGTATACACTAGCTACGTAAGACCACGCACGTCCCAGTAGGTCCACCTAGTTCGACATTCGTATAGGTCTTAGAGAATTTATAACTGGAGATGTTAACGCAAGGCGTACCCCTCTGCCGGCCATAAGACGCGACTTGGCCATGCACGTTATATAAAACTACTTCACTCATCACCGCGCGGCCATTAGTTGTCGTTTCGTGTCGCGAAGTAGTGCTCAGTAAAAATGGTGAATTGTGCGGTATTTCGGTGTAAAAGGAGATCAGAGACATCAAACTTTAGGGAACACGGTATTTCCTATCACAATTAAGTGATATTTTAGTCAATTGTTTTTGTAATTACGTTTAATTTATATTTAATGGAATACCAGTTACGACAGTTTTAATACGACGCCATCGTCTTGGTAGGAGGTGTCGGTGAATTTATATTCCTTGGTAGAAGGCGTAGTGTGGGGACTAGTTGAGCGAAATCGATTGAATGAATGATGGAATGAACGTAAAATTAGAATAAAATGCGATGTGTTTTTTGTACCCATATTAAAATTTAACCGATTTAAAAAAGGAGGTTCAGTATTGGACTCTACAAAAACTGTCTCTGTCATTCTGCCTGCAATACGTCGCTTTATGGAGCTCCTTTAAAATTTTAGTTGTGCTGTGTCGTTGGTTTATTGCTATTTTCTTTGTACTTTTTGAACGCAGAATCGTATAAACGTGATTTTTGTATAGCTGTAGTATGTTAGCTGGAGAGGGACATGGGCTACTTTTTTATCGTCGCCACAATTTTTCATCACCTTTCCCCGTCATACCAATCATCATCATCAGCCTATGTAAGTCCACTGCTGGACACATCATACCAATAAAGAAACAAAATATTTATCTAAAAATGCATTCATGAAAGACTACTTACTTGAAAGATTACTTACTACTTGCGAAAATAGAATATAGCTTAAAGTTACTCAACAACAGTGTAGCTTTCTATTTGTAAAATAATTTTTAAAATCGTTTCAGTAGTTTTAGAGATTACGCTCTACAAACTCTTAATAAAATATTTTTTACAAAAAAAAACCGACTCCAAAACTGCTATCCAATTTGTTATGAAAAATACACTAAAAAGTTAAAAATAATTGCATTATGGATTTATATTTCAATCTACTTCGAAATAGGTATCCATTTTTTCAACAAATCTTATAATTTTATTATTATGACATTATACAATTACTGATATTTTTGGAGTCGGTGCCAGCACTCTATTTACTTAGTAATACCTACTAGGCTAGACAGGTACACGTTTGTTAATCTTGGCTAAAAAAAGGAAAAGTTTATGATTTTGAACCACCCTGATTTCATTCATATGAAATCATTCATTTTGTCGGTCTTTTTACAACCCATCACTACTTTTTTGTGTTAGTGTGTAACTAAACAAAAGTGTAACAACAGTAATTCTTTGTTTGTGTTATTGTTTTTGTGTTGGTGTACAGCTTTTACTTGCGTGTGCGTTTATAGGGACGCTTAATTTTTCTGCATTAGTATGCGTGATTATGTAAATGTGTTGTGTACCGTACTACCTCGCCTCCCGCGAAAACCGGCAGAAAGATTTTAGTACTAAAAGTGGCGCTTGGCAACTCCCGTTATAAATTCTCTAAGGTATAGGTACATACATTAGTACCATAATTATTTCGTATACGGGCCTTTTTGTATCGAGAGTTCGAGTTATGTTTTGAGCACGCCCGATAGAGGCGCCTATTGAATCTCATACACTCGTACGAAATCGGTCAGACGGCGACATTACGAAAAACGAAATATGGCTTATCTAGCAATATACCTACCTACAACTTATAAACTCCTTGGATGTTTATTAACGTGATCCTATTAATATTATTACCGCGAAAGTTTGTAAGTATCGATGGATCGATGTTTGTTACTCAATAACCCCAGAACGGCTGAACGGATCTTAATGAAATTTGGCATAGAGATAGATATATAATCTGGAATAGCACATATACTTTTTATCCTGTGAGAATACCGGGATTTAGTACGCGGGTGAAACCGTGGGGCGCTGTAGGTACCCATTAATTAGCACTCTCTAGAAGAATCGCTTATATCCTATGTCCAGCGAGAGACATCAGGCTGATAATAATGATGATGATGATTATGTAACTCTTCAGCATATCTGAAACTAATCTGTGAAATAAAATGCTGAAGTCATTTTGAAAATTCTATATTACTTTCATTGTGACACATAATCAGACATTTTATAATTTTATGATACAATTTAATCACATTTTTCAAACGACAAAGTACTTACATAATGAAATAATTAAGTTGCCGTTTTTAGCTGCTTCATACAAGCGGCAATTTTATAGTCGGAGAACTATTTTGTAAGTACAAAAAAGGCGAGGTACTTACAATATTGTAGATAAAGTACAGAGAGATGTCTACAGAAACCAGAGAGTTGGTCCAAAGAGAGAGAAGAATTATAGGTCTATAATTCTAACTACAAAAATAAACATTAAAAAGGTTAAACCATTGGGACATACCCAGTAGAAAAATAAATAACAATTTACAGTCTATGTATGTACCTAGACTGCAAGTATGTCTTACATTTTAGTATAATTATACCCCAATATAATATCCCAATATTAGATTAGACACTTTTTTTAAGTAAGTACTTACTAACTAACACAATCTGCTATTATAGTCGGCTTGATAGCTACATTCTTAGCTGCATACAAAGTAATAAAAAAAACATTTACATTGTGAAATAGGAATGAAAATAAGTACATCACATTTTAAGCACCAACGAAATAATCGCTAGGTAAGCTATTTACAGGTAGGTACGTTTTCTACGTATAATGCGCGTCACGCAAAAAGAACGCCGGAAAGAGGGGGAGGGGGTGTAATGGCGCGAGTATTATGAGCGAGCATTTCCCCTCCACTTTTTTCCAGCGTTCTTTTTGGTTGACGCGCACTATATCTGTGTACATATTACACTGGGCGCGTTCGACTAACTCAGAGAAACTAACAAAAAAAATGCCAACAAATCTGTCAAAAATTATGACTGAAATTATATGAAACTGCTAACTTTCGCTTTGCCCTAAACTGTTTATCATTAAATTTAATATCTGTAATTTCACATTGTATCATTTACATTTTATTTTTTTCTTAACAACAATTTGTAAGTATTGTTATTTTATATTGCACTGTTATAAAAAAAATGGTTATAAATATTTGTAACTCTACGTTAGTCGAAACCGCTCTGTTAGTTAAACCTACTAATTACATTTTTACAAAGTTAAATAATATTTTATGATAGACAAGAGATTATCGCATTTACTAGATTCAACAAAAATAAAACGCGACTTTTTTTTCGAAAATAGAAGACTAGTCACGAAGTTGCCACTTCAATTTAGACATTTTTTTTTTAAATATACTATAGCTAATGTAAGAAGAACCTATGTCAATACACCTAATACCTATAATGTTATGGCATGTAAAAGTAGAAAAAGATTAAATTATTGTTAAATTAAATAATAGAAAACATATTAGATTAATTAAATTAGAGATTACATTCAACTGCCATAAAAGTAGAGATAAATAAAAGTTAAATTAGTTTAGATTAAATAAGATAAAACAATATATTCGATTAATTAATAAAATCCACCATGATAATTTAATCGCGTAATTGGTAACGATATCTGCGACGAAAAAGGGCAATACTAAACTAAATTAAACTGACTTAATTTGATATCACTAAACGTCCTTTTCGAACAGAAACAAAAGGGACATATAATTTTAGTGCAGGAAAATTAAGTTAGTAGGTTATTGCAACAACTAAATTAAATAAATAAATATTGGTGGACTTTCCTCACAGCACTATAGCCCAAACTAAGCCAAAGCAGTTTTTTTTACCCAAGCTGTGTCCACACAGTAGGAATAACTACAATACAGTTCTATAACCTAAATATGTAATGTAAGTACAGTTTATAAATATTTGCCACATTATAAAAGGACTAAAATGAGGACTTATGTCTAAAATCACACCAAGAAGGTTTTATGGTAGGTGTATTTAGCTACCTATCTATACAACGTGTAACGTAGTACCCCTATAACCAGGAAACAGGGTTTTACAGGTCATGGCAAACAACTTGTTCTACGACTTTTGAAAATTTGAGATTTTCATTAATGAAATGCCTCTTAAACTTTCTTCCTTTAGGAAACTTAACATAACATACCGTGAGGCAGCCCGTTCACAGCTCTTGGTCGTTGGCCTATAGGGGTATCATGTTACATTTTCAACTTTGGTCCAACAAATAATTATACAGTAGGTAGATATGCAAACACTTTACAATATTACCTACCTATAGTAATTTTTTGCAAGTTGATATACCTCAAAGATTTCTAATCATTATTCATTCGACCTCTCAAGCAAAGGAGACATGAGAATCCTAGAATTCGACTATCATTACATCAATATCAGTTCAACTTTTGATAACTTATCTACCTATGTACCTACCTTCATCCTCGTAACGATATTTTAATGTTCTAACGATAACATATAGGACTGTTATAGCTTTTAAAAGAAACAAGCATTTTTTTCCAACAATTTAGGTATAGTGCGCGTTACGCAAAAAGAACGCTAGGAGTGGGAGGGGTGTGAAGGCGCGTGTATTTTCTATGCGCAAACACAACCCCTCCACTGTTTTCCAGCGTTATTTTTGGTTGACGCGACCTATACCTCTGTCATAATAAGACTTCTAGCCGTTAAGTCGAACGAGCTGCCATCTTCGAATTGTTTTATGCTCTCTTGTCATAACCGAAACGGGAAGGAGATAAATCTCTTGGAAGCGAACTTTACTCTTAGAAAGATGAAGAATGACAGAAGAAATTCATGGGGAATTCGATTTTAAAATTCTTGCTGCTTTTAAAAACATCACAGAACCAGTTTTAAATTCCTATTAAGTCTCATGTCAAAAAACCAGTCAGCCATAAAATGGCAGCCGTTAATAAAATGGCGGGTGTGAAAAGTGCGGGAGCTGCGCATTTGAGGTTATCGTTTATGTATAGATTTGGCGGCAGTGGCTCCTCTCCTGGCTTACAGTATTCTTTTCTTTCCTGAAAAATTTATAAATTTATTGTATTCAATAAACTATCCCTTAGACATTTTCTAAGGTCTTGCGCTTATTTTATTATTATGTAGATATAAAATCTAACAAACGGATCACGTGAGCTACGCATTGACGTGGGAAAATTAGTTAGAACCAAAGAAAGAGAACTCCGAACTAAGGGAAGAGAACATAATCTGATCAGTATAATTGAGAGAGACTTACATCAAACTCTTCCTTGCACATCTCTCGACAGGGTGGGCAGACCACGCCTCCTTTGTGTAGCCACCCCTTCTTTACTATTCTTACTTGCAGCACTTGCCCCGCGTGGAAGCATGTGTACGTGTAGTTACCCACCTGGAATTACATGAGCTTTGAAGTTTCCAACTTTGAAACCATGATGATGATAACTAAATTCCGATCGCGGAGCGTGAAGAATATTTTACATAAACCTGTTATTACCTATCATTCCTGCGTAAATATAATGCGTCACACTCGCACAGACGGTGGTCATTACATCTACGAAATTCTCCCTGCGCCGCGGACTTTATACGACTTATACGTAGTACCGACTCAAGAAATTCTTGTGGTTTTTTAAACCGTCCAGGAGCCTTATTCACTATGACCATTTGCACCGCGATCACAGCTAAGACAAGGCAGCCGGTGTCATACGGTCAGGGCAAAGTATCTCCTATGCCATAAAGAATAAAGCCCAACATCAAGTTTTGACGTTTCACGGTTTGGGGCAAGGAATCTCTTATTTTCATAGTGAATAATGCCCCTGAACTTTAGTTCAAAGGGAAAAACCATGGGGAAAAGTTTATTCCACTGGTTAGATTACTTTAATATATGAAATATATTATAAATCATGCGAACTGTAGTGACATCAAGGTACTACTCACGACAATATGCAACCTTCCACTCTCGCACTTGTACTTGTAGCAACCGGAGCCCCAGTGCTGCCACTCTCTGATCTAGAAAAAAAACACTTTGATACAAAAACTTTACATAAAAACAAAGGCAAATAATCCCGACCTTGTCTCCAGTTTACCTGTCGGCATGACTTCTGCTCCCACACACGGTTACTATGTTCGAAGCACTTTGAATGAACGCCGTAGTTCTCTAATGCGAAGTTCACATCGCCCTCTGAAACAAAATCAGAAATAAATATAGTAATTAAATTATGCTTACCCCATAACTGGTAAATAATTATCGATTACTAGTTGGGCATGTATTACGTAACTATCGAAAATACTAACGCTACTAGGCTAACGCCTTTTCTCATTTACATAGGTAGCACATAATGAGAGAAAGCGTTTAAAATATTATGGATTTAATTAAGCTAAAGATTATTAAATATATTTGACTTCACACTACTTAGCAAGGTTTAAAACGACATACAGGTGCTATAAATGGTGCGAAATATCAAAAGAGAACTAAGAACTACAGAAAGAGAACTCACTCGGCGTGTTCTCCTCATACTGAATGGTGCTCTCTCGCACGAGAGTTCTTATGTCGTGGAACTATCAAAAGAGAACTAAGAACTACAGAAAGAGAACTCACTCGGCGTGTTCTCCTCATACTGAAAGGTGCTCTCTCGCACGAGAGTGTTTTTATGTCATGGAACTATCAAAAGAGAACTAAGAACTACACAAAGAGAACTCACTGGGCGTGTTCTCCTCATAGTGACAAGTGCTGCCTCGCACGAGAGTGTTCTTATGTCGCCACGTGAACTCCTGGAGGTAAGGACAGTAGTCCGCTAGAGATACCGATCCGCCGTAGTGCGCTTCTTCTCCTGGATCCACTCCGGGGAGGATGTCGAAATGCTGCGAGACAAACGAGTTCAGTAAATTATAGAATAGCTAATGAAAAGCTTGGATGAAAGCCTCAAAGTTTTTTAGTTATCATAATTGTAGGTACGCTGTGTTAGCGCTGAGATAACATTTTGAAATTAATGTTAGGAAAACTTTTATTATTAAATTACAGTTTATTATTAAAAAACTTGTTTGGACCATGACAATATTTGCGGAAACTTTGTAGCATTCTCCAAAACTTGGTTGTTTTTTTAAACAAAATGCAGTGAGTGGTATTACACCTGCAAAATTATTTAATTTGCGAGCAAGAAGTTGCCTGACGGTTGTCAGCGTTTTGAGAGGAAGAAAACTGATAATGTACCTCTCTCTCGATCCTAACAAGTTTTCATACGTAAGTACGAAAATCCGTAAAACTTGTAGGCAGGAAAAGTACCTGTAAGTTTGCTTTACCACATATAAGTTCGGATCAAAATGATATTTTGCGCACAACCTGGTTGATTGCGAGTTTTCATAAACAAGTTCAGTGAATTTATAATATAACTAGCGACCCGCCCGCGCGCCCCTGCTTCGCACGGGTGCACATATCATGCATGTATTATACACATAAACCTTCCTCTTGAATCACTTTATCTATTAAAAAAAACCGTATCAAAATCCGTTGCGCAGTTTTAAAGATTTAAGCATACATAGGGACATGGGGACAGGGATATAGGGACGGAGAAAGCGAGTTTGTTTTATACTATGTAGTGATTCATAATAATATGCCATAACCTTACCTGGTACTGCCTAGGCAGGATGGTGTCATGCCGGACCAAGTTACACAACACCACGGCGTTACGCCTGGGAGCGCACTCAGTCCGTAGAGGGTTGCCCTTGATGCGTGAGCAAAATGGCGCGGGGGACTTTCTTCTGAAACCGGGGGTCGCAAACATAAAAAAAAGAACAAAAATAGGAATTGAATTGTCATTGCGCTGACATAGGCTTGTAGGGTTTTTTATTTATTTTATCGCAGGACACAGCATCGCAGAAAGCGCCTGTGGGCGAAGAATTTCATAGCTCTTCATCTAGGTACGGTCTAGAAACTGGGGGAATTGGGGTATCTCATTGTTCACAAAATAATTTAAGTCTTATTTAATGTACTTACTCATCCGATTCCGTAACATTGAGAAAGCTTGTAAGATAATTTATAAAAAAAATATAGAACTATTCTCAAATGATCAAACTATTAATAAGATAATGAGGCACAGTGTTTTTTACTATTATTTTACATTTTCTAGAATAAGAGTAGTAGAGCTCTTTGTGAAGGGCTCGTCCGGAGAAGTACTATCACCACGCCTTTTTTGCCGCCAAGCAGCAACGCTGTGTTTCAGTTTGAATAGTGTGGTCGCCAGTGCTTTCTTATAGGTAATGGTTACCACTTAACATCAGGTGGACCATCTGAATGTTTCATCAAAAAACTTACAGCTGTATTTCGAAATCCTCTGTAGAGTTGCTTGAAACAAATTAAAATAACAATTTTATTTTCAAATGCGTAGGTATTTCTTTAATAATTAAGAATTATTTATGTAAATATGGTACTATGGGAACCAGCAAGGTTAAAACATTCGAATACGTGGAAAGTCAGGAGTGGAACTCATTGCCGTCGCTATAATTTGGGCCTCTTCAAGGCAAGAGTGAATAGGTGTCTTCTAGACCGTTCTGCTCAATAGTCGGCTACATCGTCGCTTACCATAAGATGAGATTGTAGCCTGTCTATGAAATGTAAAAAAAAAACCGTCAAACGTCAAAAATTGGCTGAGGGCGTAGTCGCAGTTTTGCACGCGTGTACGATGTACACTACACGCAGTTTTTGTATGAAAATACGAAAAGCGCCCCTAGCGGACACAACGGACTTCAAAACTTGATGTTGGGCTTTATTCTTTATGACATAGGAGATACTTTGCCCTGACCATATGACACCGGTGCCTTGTCTTAGCTGTGATCGCGGTGCAAATGGTCATAGTGAATAAGGCTCCTGATCTTGGTTTGTTTTTTTTTTTCGTGCTGGCTTGGATACAAAGTCCTTTCGCCAAGTCCCTTTTATTGGTTTGTTTGTGTAAGCGCTGTGTTACCTGAGCGTGTTCCGGTTGAGCCACTGCTTGCAGGACGCGGTCGCGAACTGGCAGCCGCGCGCGCGGCCCCAGTCCAGCGGCGCCGCGTGCGCGTACTCCGCGCGGTACCAGCCCGTGTCCTCCATGAGGGCGAGCGAGACGCG
This sequence comes from Plemyria rubiginata, assembly GCA_963576535.1. NCBI lineage: Eukaryota > Metazoa > Arthropoda > Insecta > Lepidoptera > Geometridae > Plemyria > Plemyria rubiginata. Next base: position 9,708,616 of record OY754922.1, on the reverse strand, counting down.
GCTGAACACAGAGTTCTGCGTGTGCGTGCCGGTCATCGCTTCGTTCTGGAATACCGAACCAAACGAAACGGTAATATTCAAAAACTGCCCGAATTGGAAGGTTTGAATATTTTTAATACCCTTTGGGTCAAACTAATCCCGCCCGCGTAATTAAGGGTTTTTTTTTTTTAATATGGCTCCTGTCTATAGACAATCTTGCCAGTGTCAAGTGATAGAGATTATATGCTCTTTGTTATGTTTCTAGTCACGTCAGTCGAAAGTCGAGTCAGTCAATTGTTTTGAAGAAAATGGTGGCGGTTTCTTCAAAACATTTGAAACATTTTCGGTCAAATCACGATATCACATATTACACTTTCATTTCAAATGCTTACACTTTGTGCTAAGACCACAAGTAATGTTGGTTAAAATACCACCAAAATTACACAACACAACTCAAAATAGCACTAGAAAAACAATTAAAATGAAAATGCTATGTTGCTTCGATAGATGACAGAAAACGAATCTTAATTAAGGGTTACTAAAGTCGGACCAATTTAATAGGTCACATTGACATCTGTTACTTTCAGTCAGATTATGTCAAATGAAGTCGTAAAATTGGATTCTTTTGCACAATTGCTTTACTTTTTTCAGTTATACATAATAATATATACTTCATATTTATTGAAATAATTAAAAAAGAAGGTAATTTTACGACTTGGTTCGACTAATGAAAACCGTGCTAATCATGTGATGATGAGATGTCAAATGTGACCTATTAAATTGGCTCTATTGTAGTAGCACAGAAAAATAAATTTGTGATTTCTAATGGAGCATCCGTATAGTAGTATTATGCCGTTAGCTGTGTGGATGGTAAGATGGTCCAATGCTTCTTTCAATGATCTTTCAGTATTTAGTACCTCAAAAACCCTCTTCTCCCAATGCGTGAGGGCCGTTCCTTCACCTCCTTGGTCCTCCAACTCGGCACCTTCCAATGTCGAGCAGTTGAAGTGATTCCGTACCTGTAACATTTTTTTATTATTTATTTCACGGGCTACACCTAATTGTTGGTGGACTTTTCACCCATAATTATAATTACACCCAGGCAGAGAACAAACTTTCTATGTTCATCACATAATTTTTATTTCTCGCTGGGGAATTGGGGATAGATCCCACAGCCTACGGCAGAGCTACTACCAACTGAGCTGTGAAGGCTGTCGAATTAAAATTTAAAACCGACTTGATGGTACTGACCAATGTACTGACCCTTGGTACTGACAGACTGATGGTACTGACTGATGATACTTTTTTGTTTTGACAGACTGATGTACTGACAGACTGATCGTACTGCAGACTGATGGAGTGCCTTACCTCCTGCACAACTCGCGGCGTGACCATCATCTGGAAGGTTCGCTCCATGAGTCCACCGCGAACCATCCAGTCCGAGCGAGTCACGTTGCGAACCACGCGGTCCGACCATTTGTGGATCTGCAATCTGCAATCGAGCTTTAACGATCATGTGAAAACTATCGGGAATCGGAAATGACTACATAGTATAAAGCAAAGTCGCTTTCTCTGTCCCTATATCCCTATGTATGCTTAAATCTTTAAAACTACGCAACGGATTTTGATGCGGTTTTTTTTTATAGATAGAGTGATTTCAAGAGGAAGGTTTATATGTAGGTATAATACATGCATGATATACTAGAAAAACAATGTGCACCCGACCCAGGTAGGAATTTTACGTCAGTTTGACGTCCGCTTACAGTCATTTTAGACGTATCTGACGTCATTTTACTACGTCGGGAGCCTCCGCAGATGACGTCAATTTGTCACAGCCATACGACGTCATTTGCTGACGTCTTATGGCTGTCACAGAGTGACGGCCGGAATGATATGCTGGAATGACGTCCTTCGTACGTCAATAGAGACTAGTTTGGGCCCTAACTATTGACCCTATAATGACGTCCAAAGAACGTACTTTGGTAGCGTCCTGAGGACGAATCTGGGACCGATCTGCCGACGTCAGAATGACGTACTTTATAGGGTGGTGTACGTCCCACACCACCCTCCTACAGGGGTAGGTAGGTAGGTACTCTTAGGTTCATAAAAAAATAAAAATACATGCAATTATAAAATTTATTGAAAATTTAACCTTAGTGGTTAGACACAAAATGGGTACGTACATGTTATTATAGAGTTACCTCTCTTAAACCCTAAGTAGCACAGTCAGCTGCAGTGGAATGTATCAGTCCCTGACTTTCAGTGTATAGCGGCATTGCAAAATACATGTAGATGGATATCTTCGGGCCATGCAGTTGAAGTAGCTCCAGCCTCCTGTTCCAAACCTGCAAATTAAATAAAATGAAAGCTGACTTCCCGTGTGTGAACTTATTATCATACTAAAAGAAACATAGCTTCCTCAAGTCTCTAGGACCTGTAGTCTCTCAGTTACAGGAATAGTAGTGTGTATGAATTAATGTTTTTTTTAGAAAAAGGCCAGGTCAAAGTACTCTAAACCGACAAGCATGTATGAATAACATAATGAGAGTGAATGAAGCTAAAGAAGTATGTCAGGATCGTAGCAAGTGGAGAGCCGTGGTCTCTGCCTACCCCTCCGGGAAAGAGGAGTGATTTTATGTATGTATTAATGTATTTAATTATACCTATTTAAATTTTTATGCTAACTTTACATAAATCAACTTTATCTCAAATCATATTATTAGCTATACATACCCTGCAACAAACTGGCAGACAGTATTGGTAGATCCGATGTAAGATCATTTAAGGGATCATCAGACTTATTCATGTATTGCGGTGTTCTTATAACTGTGAAACAAAAACTTAGCATTTAATAGGTCAAGCATAAATAATCATCACCAAAGAAAAGAAGTGAATTGTATAACCTTGTTATTTAAAGGGTGGCGGTCTGGTAAAATTATCTTCATTCTCATCACTATCACTACTACAAATATAATGTTTGGTCTTCTGAGGTTTCCTCTTGGAAACCTCAGTTTCCTCTTCAGTCTGTATATCAGAAGACACCTCCACCAGTTTTAATTTTTTCTTAGCTTTTTCTATGTCATCTAAAGCAAGCAAGAACATGCACTCAATAATAGGTATCAATGGGGATAACAAGAACCAACAACCATTGTTAACAACTAGGTTAGAACATTACATAAATTAGGTAGGTTAGATTTAGTTAGACAATTTATTATGCAAGACAATTTCTCGGGTTAGACTATTTTAAAAGTTAGGCATACACAAATAAAATTGAAAGGGCTATTACAAAAACGGCACGTGCATTGATGTTTAATCAAAGAACCCGTACCACACTCACCACATTACCGGTGTGGGTGGTGACTTACGTAGAAACAGCAGGCAGACAGAAATTACATACCAGTCTCGTAAAAAACTCTTTGCACCCCATAGAGCTTCCATTTTTCGTCAGGCGATGCCTGATGGCTAAGGTATCGGTCAAATGCCTTTGAGCCCTTGGCTGGGGGCCAATACACTTCGCATCGCCTAGGCGTCAGCCAATCTTTGTTAACTACAGAAACTGTACCGCCGTCATTTTCTGTAAATTGTATAACAGCAAACATGCTTACTTTCATGGAATTTATAATTATGTATGTACTTTGATCACTACACTCGTATCGTATCCACAGAACACAATTATTACTTACTCCACTACTCCAGCGAAAAGAAAAGATGGCCGACTCGACTTAGTACAAAATAGTGTTGGGTCCCTCACTCGTGAGTTACCTCGTTCGAGTTCCTCAAAAAGCAAAACGAGGGAGTTACTCGTTTTTCAGCTTTGAACCACCTCATTAAATTCTTCACTCACTGACGCACAAGCGCAAGCAGGACGCGCGCCGCGTGTAATGAGATGAGTGAGCGGGACGGGCTGCGATGGGCGGCTCGGCTCACTCGCTCACATGTGAGCGATCGAGTTCTGCGATAGGATTGAATGAATGAGGCGAGGACTAATAATGAGGGAGGTCTGCGAATTGAGGTGTGACTCCTCAATTTGCCAGGAAGGATCGAACGAAATGAAATAGGTACGAGGTGTTGTCCAGATTTATGTGATTTAGCGGGTTATTGAACTTAATAAAACGAATGAAAGTTCGAAGTGTGAATAAAGGCTGATTTACACGTGTTAAGTTGTCATGTAATAAAATAAATTAAAACATAGTTTTATTTCATAAAAAGTTTTATATAATAATAGCGGGTGTAATTACAGGCACATGAGGCTTAACATCTGTATGCCTCAAGTTGATGGACGCATGGTAGTGCATTGTAGGGCACGTTCCTATCGGGCGTGACTTACGAAGCAATGCTTTGTTAAAGGTGATGATTACCACTTATCATCAGGTGGGCCATCTGCTTGTTCCATCCGCTAGATGTACTATAAAAAACGAAGAAGAGCGGCATCGCCTCAACCTACCAAACCTCGATCGCTATTTCAATACCTATTCTCCTCACCTCAATTGAGGTGTCCTCGTGAAGCGACTCGCGAGGAGAATTGAGGGCCTCCCTCATCCTCAAATAAAATAGACGAGTTACCCATTACTAGTACAAAATAACAACTACGGAAGGAAGCTCACTATCGCCATCCAGAAGAATTAATAACAGCGGGAAAATTTGAAAAGTGGTTATTCCTGATCGGCTCGGTACTTTAGTTTCAATATTCTATCTATCTGTGGTTTTGCTTACTGTACGTACTTATACAACAACATTATGCAAACATGGCTATCCAATGACTTTAATAGCCATTTTCACTTGTAGGAAACTTGTTAGTGTTTTGAGCGAACACGGTAGTAAAATGACGTACCGTGTCCGTACTACGAAAGTAATGGACGACCAACGGAAGAACGTAAAGAGACGTAAATTGACGTCTGTGGGACGTACATAATCGACGACCAACGGACGAACGTAAAGAGACGTAAATTGACGTCTGTGGGACGTACATAATCGACGACCAACGGACGAACGTAAAGAGACGTAAATTGACGTCTGTGGGACGTACATAATCGACGAATAAAGTACTGACTCTAAATTGACCTTAAAATGACGTCATTTATTCGTCTAGGTCGGATTTTCCTACCTGGGGAGCGAAGTAGGGGCGTGCGAGCGGGTCGCTAGTAACAAGATAAAAGGTTAAATATATGAAATGTTATCGAGAATAACAATCTACTGTGTACCTACCTACTAACTTGGCTTATAAGATTATTGGTTAGTGAACTGTGTTCATCAAATGGACTAAAATGGACAATAAGAAAAACTCTGAATCTCAGAAGAAATTTATCTATATATTCAGCCTGTAGATATGCATCCACTGAGTATTAGCTTCCTCTTTAATGCGGCGGAATAGTATAAATAGATTAAAAAAAACCGTATTAATTAAGGGCGTTTTAACAAATATCAAACCTGGCCGGGCCTCAAACCAACTATAAGACTTTATATTTTTTTAAAGTTCGTTAACAAAGAAGTTAAGTGAGGCAGTTAGACAATTAAAAATAACTTACTCTTCGTCCAGTGGCGGCGTTCCTGTATCTGGTCTCCTTGGAGTAAGCGGTTCTCCATCATCGTCTCTAGAAATGAACACTTATTATAACCGACTTCAAAACAGGAGGTACTCAATTCAACTGTCTTATAAGTTTTTATTGGGTGGACCGATGATGATTCGTTTTTAATTCGATAGCTGGTTTTTGTCATGTGGTCCCAATTAAATTTGAGTCAATTCGGACGAGTAGTTTTTGAGTTATCTGTGTTCTTTCTTATGGTTTTTTATTATATTTATAGTTTACCTGTAGAAAGCAAACAGCGAAACGCTAAATCCGAGAGCGTGCAGCATTTCGTGTTTCACCGTCGAGAGCACCGAAGGCATGTCCCGGTACTTCGTAGAGAGCTCGCCGGGGCAGAAGTTGGCGTGGCCTGCTATTGGCCTGCAAGAAAAATATGTGAACAACTTGATTGGTGCAGGAGGAAATCAAGAGTTATGATCCAGATCGAAGCTAAGCCAAAGCTAACTTTCAAGAACTATTTATTTATTTGTAGATAGACAATGATATAATAATGCAAAGATGATGATCGTGTCAATGCTTTAATTGTCCTAGCTTAGTGAACAGTTAACAAGTGGCCATCTCAATAACGCCCGAAACTGCATTGAGGTCCATATTGTGCCGGTATTTGAATAGTAGTTAGGTTGGGATATCCGAACCCCCATTTGCACGTATGAGCATTGTCTTTGCATCAGCCCAGTAGAGCGAAGTCGATTCAGTGACTTCCACAAGTGCCGAGGCAAATTATGTCGTGGATTCATGATACGAGGAAAGAGCCTTTTCACACAATTTTAGGCGCACAACAATAACAGCTACACACGATCGACGATTATTGGTGTGCGCCAAACGCGTAACGCAGTGTCAGTTTGGCTAATCTTTCGAAAATTCTTGGAAAATTCTTTATTGCACAAATAAAACATAATGCATATGTGCGAGCTTAATGCTGGATAGCATTATCTACTAGCTAACCTTTGGTTATTGGGAAATCATTTTACATACAGATGTTAAGCCTATGTGCATCTAATTTCACCGGCAACAACCCTCATCAAACCGAAACACAGTAACGCTGCTTAGCGGCAGTTTAGAAAGGACTTTGCCCGACTAGTAGAAGATCAAAAAGAAGGCGGACCTATCCAAGGCAGATTCCTGTTGACAATGCGACGCGTACGCGACCGTCAGGCCGCGGCGACAGCGCTCCGTCTCTACTGCACTCACATACAGCACAAAATCCGTGTCCTGCACGCCTTCGGCTTCAGGCATCTCGTCTACTTCTTCTGGAACTGAGAAGTGGATGGAAGGGTAAATGTAATAACTTTTCATTTTTATCATTTACTTTGTGAATAAAGCTCGAAGGTTTTAACCTTGTTTGTAGCAAAATTTAACTAGGAATAAGGTCGATTGGGTTAATTTGGGTTTGATGTGATGCGTATACATGGCGTCGAAACCAATCACAGCATTTGGTTTTGAATTAGGAATAAATTATTCCTAATTAAAAAAAAATCTAATAAATAAAATATTCCGTAATTTTATAATTGGAATGTTGGAAAAAGTAAAGACGGCGGGCGGAACTATGTAATTAGTACTCGAATTTTATAATTTATTTTGTAAATTTCATTAGAGCCTTGTTTGTAGCAAAATATAACTCATAAGTTGTTAGTTTTATTAAGGTAGGTAAGTAGGCACATACTCAAAAGAATGAAAATATTTGATTATAAAAAAGTAGCAATAAGGTTGTTTGAGTTTTCCGTGATGCTGGCATTGCGTAGAAACCAATCACAGCATTTGGTTTTAAATTAGGAATAACATTAAATTTCATAACTGGAATGTTGGAAAACGAAAAGACGGCGGCCGGGCCGTTATTATTTTATTAGTATATAATAGCTAGTGTACCTATACTCTTTGGTTTATTATTCTAGGTGTATTCACATGTACAACATTAATTTTAGATCCCTGACATGTAATAATGTATTACCAATAAATAACTATGAACTATGTAACTTACTAGGCAGTTCAGCGCCGTATTTTAACGAGTTCCCAATGAATTCTTCCGTTTCGTCCAACGCGGGCCGCTGTCGTGGCAGCACGCGGCAGTTGTGGCCTGTGCTGTTGCATACGTAACATGGCTGGAAGGAGATACAATTAGATAGATAGATAGAACATTACTTATTGCACAAAAATACAATGTACATAAACGAGCTTAATGCTGGACAGCATTATCTACCAGCTAACCTTAATAACAATTAATTAATTTTGGATGAGACCTTTGCTGTAGATTAGTAAGAGCTCTTAGTGAAGGGCTCGTCCGAAGAAGAACTACCACCATGCTTATTTCAGACGCCAAACAGCGTTGCTGTGGTTCGATTTGAGGGTGTGGTTGGTGTAATTACAGACACAGGAGGATTAACATCTGTATGCGTCAAGTTGATGGACGCAATGTCTCGTGCGTGCCTAGCGATCGTTCAGCTCTGTGTTATCTTCTAGAAAGCGCGGTGGATCTCTATTACAGATAATCTGTGTTATCTTCTAGAAAGCGCGGTGGATCTCTATTGATAAAGTAGAAAGAAAATGTTTTATTATGAAGTTACACGGAAGTTTAAAATAGACAGAAATAGATAAATAAAATAAACATATGTACCTACTAATCTACAAGATATATACCTATAACACCTCGACCGATTGGTTATAAAGATAAGACAACACTTTGAGCCACACAGTAATTGGATATCATTCAAATCATAAATCAATATTGATGGACTTTCCACGCAGCACTATCCATCCCACAAAGCAAAGGTTAGGTATAATATGGGAGCAAAATAGCTGATAAAATACTTGTACACTTTTTTTTATTGAAACAGGTATACGTACCTACATACCTACTTCATCGTGATACACCCAGACAGAGAACATACATCTATACTCCGTCCAAACTCAAGATGTTTGTAAACAAACTACATTTGAAAATTCTCGTTTTGGTCTCGAGTTAAAGAAATGATCGCAAATCGTAAAAAAATGCAAAATATGTAAAATAATCAACGCCAAGTGATTTTTAGGTTAAGTAGGTACCTACTACAGGTTTGTTTACAAATATTGCATCTTGAGTTTGGACAGAGTACCTACCTATACCTAGGTATGTTCATCACAAAAAAAATAATGTGTTCTCGCTGAGGATCGAATCCACAGGGCAGGTAGAACTACTCCAATTTACCTTGGTAAGCAGGTAGGTAATTGAAAGCAGTTCATAACATTCTTCCATAACATTCGTGAAATCAATATAACACGCCACAATAACATATCGGGCCATAAAAATGCGTTATCAACACAATAATTTTAACTTCATTCCTCGTATTTCGACATGACACCATATAGGCTATATTTTGTTGGTTTGTACTTTGATTTCTTATTTTTGTTTCACCAATGAAATACATAGGCGTATGTACTATTTACATCTGTAAAATGGGGTCATGTAGATAAATAAAGAAATAGAGCACGCACGGTATATCCCTTCAGATCTCTTAAGTACCCATGCACTAAACATTTTTTGAAGTCTAAAGGGAGTTGTGTGAATTGTACCTCCAACTATTACGTTAAGTAAAACTAAAAACATTTAAATTACAGGAATACAACTCATAATTCTATCACACGTAGCAAACTCCTTCATTCTACTAACAGCAAACATGGAAGACGTGAAGAAAATCGCTCGCAAGTTCGTCTCAGACTCCCTAGCTGAAAAAATTGCTGAATTTGTAGCAAGAGCTACCCATCAACTAGTTGCGAACGTTTCCGAGGAAAACGATGTACATGTTAACGATATTCAGAACCTATCTGATGAAGACCAGCTACAAAATATTGGTGGTCAGAGATTACAAGAAAGCACTAAAACTATTAAAAACGATGTTCAAGATCAAACAAAATACGAAGAGTCTGAGAAAGAATACGAAAAGGAAGAGAATGTTTCAAAAGTAAATAGAGAGTTTTCTAACGCAGGCCAAGTTATAAATTGGGAGAAGGAGCTCAACGAAATGGCTTATGACATGAAAAACTCCAGGGAAGCTCAGTATAAGTCAAAAAAATTTGAACAGCCAGAAGCAGATTATGAACCACAAAAAAATGATTTTATATCCAAGCCTGATCGTGAACAGTCAGCACAAGAGCGTGAGAAACCTAAACTTCAATACAAACAGCCAATTAGAGATTATGAACATCAAAAACTACAAAAAACAAAGCAAACCCCTGATTATAAAAAGACAAACCTCCATTCTGAGTGGCAAAAGATCGAATATGAGCAGCAGGATCCAGAACAAAAGAAACCTGAAAATGAAAAGCATAAACTCGTTTACGAGAAGCCAAAACACTCTAGGAGACAGAAAAGTCTCACTCAAAATGAAAGGACCATTATGAAGCAACTACGGAGACCTTCAATTGTACCTGACCCACGCCAAGAGAAACCTAGATCAACCATCAGACCAACTGTTGAATATACCATCCTCAACCATAAAGCATTGCGATATGGTTCTCCGAACTCCAAAGGAACCGCTCAACGTAGTCATAGACTAACTGGCTACGATTCTCAACAGTCCAACCCCACCAGTAGACCGCCCCTCCAAGGCTTCAACATTCCAAAGTCTTTGACGACTGAAAAAGAGAGAGTGGAGTTCGACCAATACGATAACCCGAACTACCCTAAATCAGAGTTCATAGCTACGAGTGGACCTGTGGCCTTACCTAAAGTGCCTATGATGAAACCATGGTGGGAGAAAGAGATGGTGGCAACCGGATAGGTTACAGGAAAATTAAATTCTGAGGATCACATAATTTATGTTTATATTAAGCACAATGGTCTTTATAGCCATTTACAGATGTTCTTTTAATACACATTCTGACGGAAAAAACGTCTTTTTCTAGGCGATGGTTAAAATAATAAACATGGTAGGTAGGCATGTCAAGTGATAAACATCGTCAGTAAAAAAAAACAAATTCCTTCTTAAGTCCCGCGCGATAGGAACTTGCTTTCCCTACAATGCACTGCATCTGTCCGGTCTATCCTTAAACTTGAAGCGTAAAAAATGTTATAATGTCACATTTATTCATCATTAAGTAATAGTAAACTCATTGTGATCTACTGTACAAACTAATGAAAAAGCATAACAACTTTGAAACCCTCTTCCCGCGTAGACATCCCGTAAACCAAGACTCCACCCTAAATTCTTTAAAGGTGCATGAAGGGGTAAAATCAAAACGCCAGTTCCTGGTACCCTAAGCCTAGAAGAACAGGCAAGAAACTTACGGCTTGGCTCTTAGCCTTTATTGTATGATCCTTCTTACAATGGTTCATATTATTAATTCTTATTTTGTGCGATCCTTTCTGCAATGGTTATGGTAATTATCATGGTACCAACATTCAGGTGCTCCTCCGGCACCACAACTTCGCCGCACATGGTCTCCGCGTTGCAAGACTCGATACAATGCGATCTGCCGCCTCTCAGGAACACTGTGCGGCTCGGGCATTTTCTGAAACAATTTATTCTCTATTATTAAACCATTTTTCATGCGGACGATGCGGGCGTTGCAGGACGGTTTAGATGACGTCTATCTAATCGGACTATATCGCTGTCGCAGAGAAACTACCCTGGTCACGAACTACCCTGGCCAGTCTGGAAGAGTCTCAACAGACTCCGGAAGTCGGACGTTGCAGGAGCAACTTGAGCAGGTGGGGGATGATTGCAAAAAATGACACGCAATACCATTCTGGTGGCCAGGTGCAGTCTATGCCACATGTGCTCGCGTGTCCATCATGCCCCACCATGTACATCAGAAGAGCTAAGTGTTCGGATTGTGCAGTGGAGGTAGCCACCTACTAGACAAAGCGGCTTTAAATATAAAGTTATAACAGTGACATTTAAGAAGAAGCCTACGTTTACCCACTGCTGAGTTTAAGCCTCCTCTTTAGTACGCTTTCTAGCCCTGCGCCATTAAACCACCTGAGTCAGGTGGTTAGATGGCGCAGGTCAGGTGACAAGCCCCTTGATCACGTAACTTTTGTTGCATTCAAAATTAAAAAAAGATTTTCAATGTAACAAAAGTTACGCGATCAGCCTGCTGACCGATGGTTTGCCTCTTGATCTATTACTCTAGCGAAAGACCGCCGAGATCAACGTTATAGGGTATTTTCAATTCTTCTTCTCGTCGTGTTACTAGCTCCTTGGCAACAGTGTGGTGAAAGTAAGTTCGCCTCAGAGACTCCTATCGAGCACTTGACACATGTTTTTAGAGTTTTTTAGGTTCTGAGACATGCCATTTGGCCCACACGATTTACAGATATTAATTTGCTTAAAACTTTACTATTTTATCACTGTTATTTTCTGTTCTTCGTTTTAGATTTTTTGTTATACCTCTGAGTGCTTTGTGTTTCGTGTGTCAAATAAATTATTATATTATATTTTAATACATAGGCAATGCAAAATGTACGTATGCATCTCTAATAATTGCTTGGATCCTGGGCGCTCGGTATGTACGTGCCTCCACAATCATCCATTATTTATCTTATCAACACTTATCTGAACAATCCTCTACTCACAAAAATCCACTATACGTAAATACGTTCGTGAAACAGTGAAATAAGAAGGAGAATTGTGTATTGTGCGAAGTATAAAAGGTGTTTTTCTGGATTGCAGCGAAAACGTGATAAAAAAATACTGGGTATCAAAATCATAAACGCGCTGGTGATATTAGAACAGACATACAAGGATTTGAATGCATAGAAACCAATCAATTATCTACTAGGTTTGTTTTTAAGCATATACTCATCGTGACACGTATTTGATTAGGGAATTTCATCGAAAATTGCATATCTACTAGGTAATTGTATTGTATTTTTCTATTTACACCTTATTAGAATCAGTTTTTGTTAATAAACTTCACAGTATTTAGGAATTGGTTAGGGTTTTGGAAACATTAAAATAAATTGATCTTATAGGCAATAAACTGAAAAAACAGCTTCACGACTTTGATCCCCAGGCACGGTAGATATCCCTTCAGATCTCCCAGTACCAAGTAGGTACTAATTCAAGATTCTTTGAGGATGTCTAAGGGGGGTAGTCAGAGGTACGTCCAAACATTACATTCGGCACATACCCACATTTTGCAGTAGTTAGTATTCCATACGTGACAGGTTGCAAGCCCATCGCCGCTGTTAGAATACTAACTGGTTTCCTCACGATGTTTTCCTTCACCGTTTAAGAGCACTGGCATAAGATAATAAGATAATTTTTTTTTAATTCATTAGATTAGAACCTACATACCTAGAGATACCTAGATAAGAAGATTGTCAAACTACAAGCACTGGCATAAAGCAATTTCCAGACAAAGTTAATGCAAGTATGGAATCTGAATTTGGAATCTTTGACCAAAGTCTAGTCTGCCAGTACAACAGTGCTATTAATGAGCCGTAAGCAATAAAATCAAGGGGAGCATGGCCTAACTGATCTTACTAAGTGGATCTAACTTTGATCTCGAGATTTACCTAACTAACGTTTGGAATTTTAACGCCAAAACACTCACGCGGCACGTGGGATGGTGAATGAATGACAAATTGAAAATTCGGTGCGGATTCCGCGGTCACGGTGTTTATTGTTGACGGCATAGCACTATTGATAAGTAGGTAGGTAATATCAAAGCATTAGTGGAAAGGCTACTAGTATTCCATAGAATTTATTTTATAAATCAATAAAATGTAGGTGACATTGAAATCCTGACTTGTACTGTTACCATTTTCTTCAAGACAAAATATGACAACCGACTTGATAATGCTGGACTCTAGAAACAGTTTTTGCTGTCTGAGATTCGAAGACGAGGCTAAGCGTGAACTTACGCTTACCCTTGTCAAATTCTGAAGATTAGCTTTTGTATTCAGTCGTTTAAAATCAGTTTTAAACTAATGTCCTGATGGCTTGTCCTGATAGCCAATGGCCACGACCAACCGCCGTTACCAAGGGTATCCCTACGTGGATCCGCCGATTACAGATGTGCCCTCCATCAGCGCTGACGCCGCCGCCAGATGGCAGCACCTGCCACGGCGGCAAATCGAGCTGCCCGTGAGGAGAAACGCCCCCACAGATTCAGCGGTAAGCTAGTGGCCCTTTCCCAAACTTTGTTTTTTATTATTTCAAGGGCTTTGCTGCCAAATCAATAATCTTTAAATACCGGATGTTTATGGTTTTTAAAGTTTACCTGAAGACTAAGTGTCTTCAGATAAACAAAAAAACTCAAAATCCTTATCATTTACAGGACTTCCCGGCCAGGTCTATAGACCCCCTTCCAGCTAAGAATGAAAGCAACGAGGCTCCCGTTGTATACATAGATCTGCCAGAAGCAAGCAGCAGTATCGTGGCCCGAAGGTGTTCAGAAGATCACGATTTTGAGGTAAGAGACTCAATTATTAAATATTTACTTATGAGACAAAATAAAGAATTTTCTATTCTATTATATTATTGTGGGTAGTTCTTCTTACAAGACCCGATGTGTACAGGTTCTTTCGAACCTACATCAGGCACCAGTCTTTCACAATTCAAGAGTATTCAATTTATCATCACCACCCACTTCACGCACTGCTAGGCACAGATAGACCTCTTCTTGAATTTGCCATCTTTGACTGTCCTGCGCTAGCCTCATCCAGATCATATCCACGATGTTTGTTTGACAAGATTAATGGATGATGCAGATGAACATCATCTGCATCATCGATTAATCTTGCTGTCGACATTACTGATTTAATTGGTTCCTGTATTGTGAATGAATGATAGGACATTTTTACTTCACTTTTTTTCTTACTTTATATAATTTATTGTTCTTTCCTTTCATACTTACAAATAAAGCTTCAAATCTCAGGTTGTAGAGTCACCAAACTCTCGCACAAACGACAAGACGGACCCGGACGTGCCAATGGTATACATAGACCTGCCAGAAGCTGAAGGCAGCGATGTTGCCACGAGCTGGGGGAACACCCCTCAAGAGGAAGAACCGACATTTGTACAGGTATCTATACCGTCGGGTATTTCTTTAACCTATTCATCTACGTTCATGACTTCATCTTGCGTCTTCTGTGACTATTTAGAACCATAGGCTAGGAACATGCTACGTAAGTTTTTGGTTTAGAAATTAATACAACCCAGACAAAAATCTTAAATTTCCAGTAAAATTAGCTATTAAAAATTTTCAGGAGACAATATTCTACGACCCCTTCGAAAACCGGCGAATCGACCATTCGAAACCCGCAAGAGACGAGTCTGATGATGAGTCAGAAATCAGCAGTCCCAGTCCAAGGAGACCATTCCAGATGCCAGCGCGAAGGCCCAACCACCTAGATCTAAACGAAGCTGGGACGTCCGCAGGTATATTCTAAGCTCCAAACAGGGCGTAAATCCGGAATTCTAGAGAGAACAAGCAGATGGCCCACCTGCTGTTAAGTGGTAACCATCACCTACAAACCAACAAAGCTCACAACTCACAAGTCACGCACGATAGGAACGTGCCCTACAATGCACTACCCTGCGTCCATCAACTTGAGGCTACAAATGTTAAAGCCTTATGTGGCTGTAATTACACCGGCGACCACACTTTTCAAACTGAAACACAGCGTTGCTGCTTGGCGGCAGAAAAGGCGTGGTGGTAGTACTTCCTCGGACGAGCCTTTCACAAAGAGTTGGTAACGCAACGACGTCTTATTGAATTGTGAAGCATGTATACAAGCCTGAATAATAAACAGAAACGTAATCGGTTTATTCGCAGTATGCAGGGTTATAGAGAATGGTTTTTTGTTTTCAGGCCCATCGTCCTACGCCAGTCCTTCCTTGCCTCCTTTAATGTCAAAAGAGGCCAACATCTACGGCCAAGACGACAGGTTCCCCACGTCACCGATTCCCGTGTCGCAGTTCCCCCAGCCACCGCCGGCGTATTCGCTCATCGACGCGCTGTCCAGTCCCGTGGTGGAACCAGTGGTCGAACCGCCGAGACCTGCTAGTCCGCCGAAGACGCAAGTTATATTACCCCAAGGTAAGCGGCAAGATATGAGCCCTCCGGGTCCCGCTGCTGGCAAACACCTCCCTCCATTCCTTCCACACATCGCGATCCTGGGCTATGTTTGCCCAGTCCGTCAGGAAAACATCGAGCTCGTCCCTCCATCTCCGTTTTGGTCATCGTTCCACAAATAAAATACAAACCTCAAGTGAATGTTTTAGAAAGCAGTCCATCCACCCCAATGCCCATCGGCATCCCGCACCCCGACCGCAAGTACCTGAGCTGCCACCACTGCGGCATGCGAGTCCACACGCTGGTCATCAAGGAGACGGGGAAAGTCACGCACGTCACCGCCTTAGCTTGCTGTATGATCGCGTGAGTGTCTCATCCTACTACTATTATAAACGCGAAAGTTTGTAAGCATGGATGGATGTTTGTTACTCTTTCACGCCGGAACGGCTGAACGGACCTGGATGAAACTTGACAGAGATAGATTGTAGTCTGTAATAGCACATAGGCTACTTTTTATCCCGTGGGAATACCGGGATTTTAAATCTGCGCGGGTGAAACCGCGGGTCGCAACTAGTAACAAACGTAATATAAAGAAAAAATAAAACTACAAAGATACCTATGAAGTTAAGAAATTGCAAAACGGTCCCTGACTCAGCATTAAGTCGAATATAACGAACGAAGTACTGTTGTATTGAATAAGCATATTTTGACTTTGACTTTACAGTTGCCTGCCCGCAATTTTCTTTATCTACTGCACCGACTACTTGAAAGTTAAGAAGCACTACTGCCCGAATTGCAACCAGAGCATCGGATACCAGCAGCCAATGAGTGGCGACAAGATCTTCTATGTCAACTAGTAGTAGTAGTTCACGGCTGTCTATTTTCTATCGAGTATTTGTGGCGTCACGCAAAAAGAACGCCGGAAGGAGGGGGAGGGGGTGCGATGGCGCGAGTATTTTGTGTGCGCGAACACATCCCCTCCACAGTATTCCAGCGTTCTTTTTGGTTGACGGGACCTATACCTACACGTAAATTATAATGCCATTGTACGGCTTTTTACACCCTGTATATTTTTGCGTTTGCACCATGAATGAAGGAAAGGTCTATGGTTTGCATAGACGTGGAGTGTTGCGAAGTCGAGAGGACGGCTTATTCCTCTTTTCCCCGTTGAAGATCCCCGTTAACGGAGAACAAATCAGTGGACCAATAGTTTTGTTTTTCGTTATTCTTGTAAATATTGCACGCCTATTAGTTATAAGTAGAATACATTGGACATTAATTTAATTGTTTGACATCTTCCCATACATGTATTTACGCAAATAGGTATAGGTACTTTGACTTTGTAGTTTTAACT
The DNA here is from genome assembly GCA_963576535.1 of Plemyria rubiginata. NCBI lineage: Eukaryota > Metazoa > Arthropoda > Insecta > Lepidoptera > Geometridae > Plemyria > Plemyria rubiginata. Next base: position 9,691,699 of record OY754922.1, on the reverse strand, counting down.
TTTAACGTTTTTAACCTTTTCCTGGAAAATAGCAGTGGACTTCTAGATACTGATAGATAGATAGAAAATACTTTATCATGCTCATCATCAGCCTACAGAAGTCCACTGCTGGACATAGGCCTCCCCTATCCGTTTCCAGGAAGAACGATTTTGAGCCCTTTCCATCCACCGACTACCCGCGATCCTAACAATGTCGTCAGTCCATCGGGTAGGAGAGCGGTTGTTTATTGCACACCACATAATAATCACACATAACAGAACAATAAAAACATCTGAGTGATATACAATGGGCGGTCTTATCGCTAAAGGCAATCTCTTCCAGACAACTTTGGGATGGACTGGACTGATGATGATGATGTCAAAATCTCTAACCTTATTTCAGTTAACTCATTCGTTATCTCTTGGGTAAAACAAAATTTTTCGTCACAAAATTTTTTCTCAAAAAATCTCATTAATCACCTCGACTTCGCACCTCGATTCTCATCAGATTTTCGAGTGAAACAAATTTTTAAGTCGTTTCAAAGTGATTTCTGTAATTTCTTTGAATACATTTTGACTTATGAATAAACTATTGACGACCTCAGTGGCGCAGCGGGCGAGAGTCCGCCTGCGACGCAGAGGTTGCGGGTTCGATTCCCGCCTCGGAACAAATTTGTGTACGATCTGCAGAAATTTGTTCATTGGTCTGGGTGTTTTCTATGTATAATAAAAAATATCTATCTATGTAATTATATAATGTATTAAATATATCAGTTATCTAGTACCCATAACACAAGCTTTAGTAGCTTACTTTGGGGCTAGATAGTGCTGTGTGGATTGTCCAGCATTATTTATTATTTAAACAGATTCTTCTAAGTTCTGATAAAGAATGCTCTTATGATACAAGAAATGCTAACAAAAGAACATTTGTAATTGAAACGATTTCATAGATACACTACAATCCAAATTATCCTATTAATATTATAAACGCGAAAGTTTGTAAGTAAGTAAGTTTGGATGGATGGATGGATTTTTGTTACTCTTTCACGTCGGAACGGCCGAACGGATCTGGATGAAACTTGGCGGAGAGATAGATTATAGCCTGGAATAGCACAAAGGCTACTTTTCATCCCGCGGGAGTACCGGGATTTAAATCTGCGCGGGTGAAACCGCGGGGCGCAACTAGTTGCTTTTATAAAGGCCAGGCAGAAACGACTATTTTGAAGATCTCTTCAGCGTATTGAGGTTGAAGAGGTAGGATTTCGAAAATAAATAATTTTGTCATACTAACCTGTTTAGTTTTATTGCTCCGCCGGTTTTTCTTACTTTGAGGGCTTGTTCCCAAAATTTGACAGCTTCAGGTAATATGGTATTCTAGAAGAGAAAATTAATATCTAGTATCTTTATTTACAGAAGAATATTATAATGAATACAAAGCATCTGCTTAGCAAGTAAAGGACAAAATACATATGAAACAGCTGATCTATCTGCAGACCGTTGCAAGCGATCTAGATATAGCTCTTATGATACAAATCAGTGCAAATTAATTTAAAAAAACAGCTCTGTTGGTAGTACCTCTGCTTTCTGTGCCGTGGCCGTGGGTTCGATTCCCACCGAGATAAAGCATTAGCGTTATGTTTGTTATAATATGTCGAGGTGTTACTAATATGAGAAGTATTTAGTGAAATGTTTGAATATAACCTTGTTATGAGTACTTACGTTTATCATGACAAACTTTTCTTGTTCTAACCTGAAAGAAAAAAAACATATTTAAAAGTAGAATCGATATTAATCACTGCATCGTATAAAACAAAGCCGCTTTCTCCCTGATGACCCTATATCCCCATGTCTTTATGTATGCTTAAATCTTTAAAACTACGCAACGGATTTTGATGCGGTTTTTTTAATAGATAGAGTGATTCAAGAGGAAGGTTTATATGTATAATACATGCATGATATGTGCACCCGTGCGAAGCAGGGGCGCGCGGGCGGGTCGCTAGTTCTAAAATAAACATTAGGTTGTGTACCTAATAAAATCAAAACAAAAGGCATTCAAATAAATTTTTTTTTTGAGTTTTTTGGTCTAGTGGTAGCTTTATATTACTTTGTCTATGGTGGTAGCGACCCCGCCTTCAGATCCCAAGGTAGTATGTTCAGAACCGGTCGTGCACCAATGAGTTTTTCAGTTCAAAAATGTACGTGAACAATGTACTACTGTAAAACAGTACTCTCAAACGTGAAGGAAAACATCGTGAGGAAACCGGCATGTTGTAGAACATAAAAAGCTCAAGCTTGTGTCAAGTGCTCGAAAGGAGCTCTTTTAGGCGCACTTAAAATCCTTTCACCGCACTGTTTCGGAAGAAACTAGTGACACGACAAGAAGAAGAAGACCAATCCAGATAATTTTTTCTTAAATAAAATTGTTAGCCCCTTAACAAAAGGATTGCTTGGTTATGTGGCGAGCGTAACTTGGGATCAAGGTAGATTTAATTTACTTTATATTGCTAAAGTTAATAGTACGTATTTCTGCAACTTCTCGTCTAATGAAAGGGGGAAGGCTGGGGTAAAACGAGGGTGAAGGGGTAGAGGTGACGTTTGTTATGTGTTCATTGAATCAGACAAGTACCTACACAGATAATTTTTTTTTTATACAACTAGCTGATGGAACAAGCAGATGGCCCACCTGATGTTAAGTGGTAACCATCACCTATAAACAAAACACTGCCCCGTATGTCACGCACAATAGGAACGTGCCCTACGATGCACTGTCCATCAACTTGAGGCATACAGATGTTAAGCCTCATGTGCCTGTAATTACACCGGCGACCACACTCTTCAAACCGAAACACAGCGTTGCTGCTTGGCGGCAGAAAAAGGCGTGGTAGTAGTACTTCCTCAGACGAGCCACACACAAAGAGCTCTACTACTCTTAAGTACTTACGTGAATGTATTCAATGGGTATGTATGTACAATTAGGAAGTAATTAGGAATAATACTTCCTAGCAAAAGCGTCGTCTTTTTTTTTAGATATATAACGCGTTGTTTTTTTATTTACGACCACTATGTACTTTAATTAGGTATCAAAAGTAGTAAAGTATTCATCTAGGGTATACCTAAAGGGTAAAACAACTGCTGAGTATACTCTCGCTCGGCCATTTTAAATTTTTTATGAGTTTTTCTTAAGAAATCGGATTTCCTTTAAAGAGTTGTATACAAGCAAGTTTTCATACCAAAACATTTTCTTATATAGGTTTTATACTCAAACTGTTGAAATGTGCAAGCCAAATGTTCTTTGTCGGTTGTCTCTTTCACACTCACCTATAGACTGAGCCGTCGTAAAATATACTTATTCTTAATGGTTGGTCTATGCTTCTCTTCTTAACGATATGTGCAGGTTCTATGTGCACTCCTGTTACTACCTGGAAAGAGATAAAACACCGGTTAGGTTAGTTAGTACCTAGGACAACAAGCCACTGGGTTTTTTCACTCTACAGGAGCTAGTGCGTTTCATAAAATAGATCCTATGCCGTCATTTTGGCTGTAGGTATATAATTTATTTATTAGTAGAGATAGATTGCGTTTTATCAAATAGTTTCTATGTAGGTAGTTTTGTAGGCACCCCTATAGGTCAACAGTGTCAACACGCTAAGACGTATCTAAATTAGTAAACTAGCGACCCGCCCGCGCGCCACTGCTTCGCACGGGTGCACGCACATATCATGCATGTATTATAATATAACTAGGTACTGCCAACATGACGGCATAGGACCTATTTGATGAAACACACTAAAGGAGCTAGCAAGTGTATAAAAAATAAGTCCATCCCCATAATTCCGGGGTGAACTATCAGCCAACCAAGGTCTTAAGTCACTTGACATATTATTGTGCATACAGTCTTCTAGTCCAAGGTTTCTAGACCAGTGACCAGACTGATAGCTCTAGGAATAACAATTATTCATTGAGCAGTGATTTCAAACTGTGTCACGCTTCTTGAGAAATCGTTTTGTATTCGCACACGATGCGATTACACGATCGTAGTATGTAGGTAGTACTGTGGTGTATCGGAGGGTAGGTAGGTAGTAAGGAAACGATCTTTATACTACACCTGCTTCGACAGTACCTTGATACTTTATCAAATTTACGGTATAAAGTACGTCATTGCATATCGAACAAATATGCGGGGAGAAAACGCATCTGAGCGGGAGAGAAAAGTGTATGAAAATCCATTTCTTACGTGGTTTTTCTTTTTTAATTTTGGGTAAGACTATGCGCCGGTAACCTAAATATCAAAAGCCAAAAAGTTTTTACAGTGAGTTTTTATCTCCAAGTTCGCAAAATGACACTGGCCACTAGCTGTGTGTTGGATGGTGTCGGCTGGCAGTGCGACCCTGCGGCGGCAGGATAAACAATTTGAAAAAAGAACATGTGAAAATTGCAGACGCCATTGGCGCCATTTTCAATTTGTGTGTTGTTTGAGGATTCAGTTTTAGTTTTTTATTTTCCTCGTAGGTGTAGTATAAAGCACTATATATCACTCGAGAGAAAGTGCGATTCCCGATCTCGGGTGTTTTAAAACCCTCGCCTACGGCTCGGGCTTCAAACGACACCCTCGACGGTAATCGGTCACTTTCTCCTCTCGGTGAACAATGTACTATTCTAGTGCAAGGCAGGTTTATTACTGATCCATAAACAAGAGACAGCTACAGATGTCAAAATAGTAGCGAGTATACGTATACATACAGAAAGCATAGGTAGGTAGACTAAGTAGGTAGTATTTCTACGTTCATACACATCATACTGTCTACCCCAACATTTTACATTATTAATATCCTGTCCATCAAGTCTGGAAGAGATCGCTCATAGCGATAAGACCACCCAATGTACTTCGCTGTAGTTTAAATTAATTTTAAAATGTTGTAAATTAATTCTTAATTGTTTCTCTTAAATCAAGTGTCAAGTGCTCAAATGAGCCTCTTTGATAGCACTTGAGATCCTTTCACCACACTACGTACTACACACTACGTTCCTATTGTGCGTGACCTACGGGGCAATGTTTTGTTTATAGGTGATGGTTACCACTTAACATCAGATGGGCCATCTGCTTGTTCCATCAGTTAGTTGTATAAAAAAAAACACTGTTTCGAGAGAGCTAGTGAGGAACAAATTTCTGTACGACCTGTAGAAATTTGTTCCGTCGGTCTGGGTGTTTTCTATGTAAGTATAATAAAAAACATCTATCTGTGTAAGTATTCATGTATTAAATATATCAGTTATCTAGTACCCATAACACAAGCTTTGAGTAGCTTACTTTGGGGCTAGATCGCTGGATCGCAGCATTAGGTATTTATTTATTTATTAACAAACCTGCATTTTTTTCATAAAACTCTCAATATGTATGTACCTCTACGGATTAAAAAACCATTAGGTTTATGGTGAATGATTGATGGACACAATCTATAAAGCGAGTATCAAAAAATTATACAAATTTCAAATTTTTGGTGAGAACATTTCCCACGAAGCTTTCTAAATCAAACATAGGTAATTATCGTCGCATCTAATTAAGAAAAAAATATCGCTCTGATTTGAAAATAGCAGCAATAATTTATTGGTCCAATAAATAGCGACCATTATGCCCCGACCTGTCAAAAGTTTACTTGACGAACTTTTACTTTTTAAATTAGTGCCAAAATGTTGGCTGATTTATTCTCATTCTAAGAGTCCCCGCAGACTACAAACTTTCTATCTGCCGAGAGTTTGGTCGGCTTCTTAATCAGTATGAAGATGTGTGCAGATGCGCACATTACAGTGATTCAGTATCGGCCGATAAAAAAGTTTGATGGGCTTCACGACTGCCTTCAAACTTTCCATCGGCGAACTATCAGCCGAGCGTTTGATCAGTATGGCGCTCTTGCCCCGCCCGCACACTTGCCGATTGTTTGATCGGCCGACTCGGCCGATGGCTTCATTCCACGCGAGTGATCTCTTCACAAACTCTAGTAAAATAATCAATCGGCCAAACCATTTGTTGGCTAGTCTGCGCACTCGCGACCAACCCAACTGTTTTGTTGGCACAGTGTGCGCACGAACAGGCCAACTCGACTAAACTCTGGGCCGATAGAAAGTTTGTAGTCTGCGGGGACTCTTACTCTTTCAAGGTTTATGCGATTTCACCCTATTGATTTATGCGCTTTTTAGCGGACAAAAAAAGGGTGACCAACCCTTCTTCTTCTTTTCTTTTTATGGCTCCTGTCATCATAGACAATCTTGCCAATGTCAAGTGATTCAGAGATTATACTCTTTGTAGATAAGTTTCTAGTCACGTCAGCCCAAAGCTTAGAAGAAGAATCTTCATCCAAGGTCCAAAGTCAAGTCAGTCAATTGTTTTGAAGAAAAAAAAAGGGTGACCAACCCTTTATTTTAAATGTATAACTTCAGAAATGTCTTGAAGGGATGACAACAACATTGATGAAGTTTCACTGACGAGTGTGTACGAAAACTATGTAGTACCTACCTAAACCAAACTTTTGGGTAGGAAAACTTGTTTATATCAAGATGATATTATATTTTTGCTATAATGTGTGCAATGGGATTGCACACAACTTGCCTTTGCATCTGCATTTTTAAATATGTTCAGTGATTTTATATCTTTCAAAATGCTCAACAAGTTCTGCAAAAAATAATAATACTTAATATTGTTGAGATCTCTTAAAACTATTATATAATGTACAATCTGTCAAAAAATTCAAATAGTATTATTTACTTAGTACCACTAATAGTTACAATTATTTATAAAATGTACAAAATATACAAAATACATATGAAACAGTTGAGCTATCTGCAGACCGTTGCAAACGATCTATAGATAGCTCAACTGATCCAAATCAGTGCCAGTCGGAAGCGTACCCAAGACACTGGCTGCATTGCCACGCTGAATGGCAGTGCTGATACGCTGAGCCAGGTATTCGCCAGCCCTCGGGTCACGCGTGTCGCCTCGATAAGTCACCTAAGTACCTATTTTTTTACCTTAGTACCTATTTTTTCATGTTTTTAAACCTAGTTTATTGGTTTAGCCAACTTTTACGATATGAATAATTTTGATTGCGAATATATAATATTATTTTGGTACGAGTTCGCAATAGGTACAAATATTCCACATGATTTCCGGATTGCAAACCGCTTTATTGTTTTGTAAGTGTGATTTACTTACGTATATGTTTTGAGATTTGTCGCGGTATGTAACTCGTTTCTCGCTTATGCAACTGGTTTTGGAGTAAAAAATATTGCAATTTCAATAATGCACTAAGGTGGACGCTGTTTACTTTTATAGTGTTTCTGAATGGCACTGGATGAAAATAAGATCTTATAAACTGAAAAACGACTTGATCCCTCAGCACGGTAGATATACTCTGAGATCACTTAGTACCGAGTACGATACGAACGCCTGGTTCCTTGAGGACTAAGGAGGGCAGTCAGAGGTACATTTACTACCTATCGCCTATGTACTTCGTTTTTGACCAATAAAGAATTTTCTTATCTTACAATTTGCAGCACTTGGTATTCCATAAATGACAGTATCGCCACAGTTAGAATAGCTAATAGGTTTCCTCGCGATGTTTTCCTTCATCGTTTAAAAGCACTGGCACTACGCAAATATTTTTTTCTTCTTAAAATATTGTTGTTTATGTACTGATTTTGTGCGATTTGTTTATTTACTTAGTAGCTATGTAAATTAATAAATGAGTTTATGACGTTTCGTTTTGCACCCAAAATTTTTTTTAACCCCTAATACTGAAAACTGAAACAGCTTCACGACTTTGATCCCCAGGCACGGTAGATATCCCTTCAGATCTCCCAGTACCAAGTAGGTACTAATTCAAGATTCTTTGAGGATGTCTAAGGGGGGTAGTCAGAGGTACGTCCAAACATTACATTTGGCACATACCCACATTTTGCAGTAGTTAGTATTCCATACGTGACAGGTTGCAAGCCCATCGCCGCTGTTAGAATACTAACTGGTTTCCTCACGATGTTTTCCTTCACCGTTTAAGAGCGACAGAAAAATCCATTGGTGCACGACCGGATTCGAACCTGCGACCTTACAATCGGAAGGCGCGGTCACTCCCACTAGACCACCGGTGCTCTTACCCCCCCCCCCCTCTAACCCCTAATAATCTATAAGTATACCTACATACGTTCCTTATTTCAATTCAATACGTTTTATTTAGGCACCTATTAAATATTCCAGCCATTTGTTTTGCCAAACATCTGAAAATTCACGGCACGAAGCTTAGAGAATTAAACAACTTGAATAGAACAATCAAGTTGAATAACGAAACAACACGACGATTTTTGGCGAAAACAACCCCTGATTCAAAAGATGAAATCAAGACAAGGTAAGGATATCACAAAGATTTTTTTAATGTCCCAAAAATTATTACAAGTTATTAGCATTGATATACATATAACAAAATGTTAGAAAATGTTATCTTATCTTATCTTACCCCGATGTGCGTGAAATGTAGCAGGTAATTATAACAAACGTCAAACGTCATACCAAACCATACCAAGGAGTTTTATTCTTCCATCCGCCTTCCATTCTTCCGTCCGAGTCTTCCATCCAAAGGTCGTACTAATTGAAAAGGTTCTAAATTGAAATGTAAAAGCGAAACGAAAAAGAATTACGTAAAACGTCTTTCCGGATGGAAATTTCATTAATTGCCATGCCACCCACTAAGAAAATATTTAAACGAGTAGGTACATAATTCATTTGAACGTTTGAGAATACTATCTATTAATATATTATTATGTTAAATCGAATTAGTAAAAGAGGAATATCTTTGTAATGTATAATTTAACATAATTAGTGGCATAATATAGTAGAATAAGTTGCTAAGTTCTGTACCTAATTTGTAAATAAATGGTAGATCTAGGTTACCTAAGTATATTCGTGCATGACAGTCAAAAAGTTTAGGTAGCCACACATTTCTATCTATGTTGTCTTTGTGGTAGAAATATCGTATATACATTATACCTAATCGACATCTTTACAAATCTCGACTCGATTCGTACCTCTTACATGCGTTAGCATCCCTAATATTCTACCATCATAAAATTATTACAGATCATCAAAAACACCAATAACGTTCATGCAGCGCAGACTAAACAACGAAGACGTCAAAAAATGTCTCAATAGAGTTTCAATGGCGAGACAATACGGCAATTCATTTTCGAACTACGAATTCGTTCCATATTCAAATAATGAATCCGTTCCAATTTCAAGCGTTCCGAATCGCAGAATAATATTTGAAACAAATGGAGATCATACAACCGACTTTGAAAAAGAATATGAAAATGAGCAAATATTTGAAGTTTTAGATAGACAGGCAGTGCTTATAGAGAAGCTCACTGAGGTATTGGAGATAGATAATTACGCTCTAAGGTCCAAAAACGATTTCGAAAACCTGCTATCTGAAATTGATTTAACAAAAAATAGCAAGAAAACTACTAAAGCTGTCAAAACTACCAGTACCAAGGCACAAGATAAAAAGAAACTATCAACTGTCATGACAGTTGTGGATGAAACAGAAGTTAGAACGGCTTTGAAAAAAGATCCGTTGGTAATGAGGATTCTTAAAATGGCGAACATGAAGAGACTTCAGTACATCAAGGCAGCTAAGAAATATTATAACTCATAAATAAAATTAAGATAGTTAACGTCTCATTTAACTGTTATTATGTCTAACCTTTGACATACAAAAACATGTAAATTATAATAATCTTACTTGTAATAGGTACCTATTATTTGCGCAAAGCTGAGTTGAACTATCTCTAGATCGTTCGCAACGGTCTACAGATAGCTTTATTGTTTCGTATGTGCTTTGTACATTCTGAAAATACTTGTGTAATTGGTTTAAAACTTAGCATGGTATGGAACATAGCTTTTTAAGGTGGATTAATTAGCACGTAATAACATACCTAGGTAAGTATGTATTATATAAGAAGATTATAAAACCAAAAGGCTAGTCTACACAAATAAAAATTAACAATATAAAATATGCTAAACTAGAATTGATATAATAAAGACCTGTTTCCCTAATTACTTTGACGACGCAAATAAAAATTATTATCTTGATCATGTAATAAATAAGCTGAAGGTTAATAAGAGTTGACATCAATCAGTTCATGAGAATGCATTTAGATTGCAATGTTATATAACTGCGGTTGTTAGTTGTATAACGCATCTTCACATGGTTTTGTGGTGTTGCCGTAGATAGGATGATTGCCTATTGCATCATGGTTGGTGTTACTTATCATACCCACCAACTTAATGCTTCAAATACATACCTACTAATAAAAATTGCGCATTGTACTAATCAATTGTAATTTGTGAGTACTTTTCAGTATTTTATATTCTGTAGTGTATTTTATTTTCTACCTTTCTATCTAAAAACAACTTGTATTATGTACAGACAATCTGTTTTAACAAAGGACTAGGGTTCAGCGCCGTAATCAAATAAAAAACGACTTGTTTTTTATTTGATTGAGTGCCTATCCTGTCCCCTTGGGTGTAAGCCTGTGTAAGCACAGAAATATTAATCTTCTCTATTACGTGGGTGTAAGTACCTGTATTATATAATCATAGGTGTACCTAGTGGTAGCGGCCCGCCTTCCGATCGCTACCACTAGGAGGTCGTGGGTTCAAAATCAAGCATGCACAGCACCAGTAAGTACTAGGTAGGTCTCAAACAGTGAAGGAAAACATCGTGATGAAACCGGCATATCGCTCGCAATTAGCCTGTTTTGAATAGGTAAGTAAGTATAGGTACTTACTGTCATATTTACATAATTATGTTGTCTTACGTTCTTATTTAATCACACAACTTCCCTAGATTATTAAATGTCAAAGGTGAAAAGTTGAGCATATAATGATTCAAAGTGGATTCAACAGCAGACAGCTTTTCAAGGCTACGGGCGTTCAAGACGTAGACTACCGACAAACAACTTCACTCGCACAATTCAAATTCAAAGTTAAAAAAATCGCAAACAACAAAGTTTTGGAGAATAATATTCCAAAGGTTCGGAAATAAATTCATTTTGATTCAAACGTGAATTCAATCCTCCAAAAAAAAGTATGCTAACCAAATTATGTACAAACTTAGTTTAATGTAACATTTTCAGTAACGAGTAAGTTGTGGAATGAACTTCCCCCCGCGTCACGACATGGGGTCCCTCGGAGTTACGACATGGGGTCCCCTCAGAGCTACGACATGGGGTCCTTCAAAATGCGGGTTTATCTCTTCTTAAAAGGCCGGCAGCGCTTCAACAACGCCTCTGGTGTTGCAGGTGTCTATGGGCGACACGTCTGTGGGTGACCACATTCCACCAGGTGGCCTGTATGCTCGTCTGCCAGCTTTGTACAAAGTAGATGTGTGCCAGTCGGAATTGCTTAAAGCCAATAAGGTCCTAAAGCAATTGAATCATAAAGCCAAGGATACACTAGGGAACATTTTGTCCCGCAACATGACTCGCAACACTTAATTTACGTGACGCTGCAACGTTGCATATTGCCCCGCAACATGCCCCGCAACATTGTACGTGACGCGGGGCATGTTGCTTGCTCCCGCCTCGAGAGCGAGCGCACGTGTCCCGCGTCAGTGTCGCGCCATTTGCCTTTAGAATATTAACTCTTCTTTCTCATTGAATATTATATATATAGTTATATTCCGCATCCACCACCTTCTCTTTCTCTTACGTTTCAACACACTCGATGTAATTACTATGTACGCAGCACAAATAGACACAACCTCATCGCGCGACATTTCTATAAACACTGACTAGTGGTGGCCAACACAATGTTCCGCGACATTTATTTCGGCATGTTCTACGTTGTTGCTACGGAACATGTTCCGCAAAATGTTGCTCCATTTGCCCCTAGTGTATCCTTGGCTTAAGTGTCACTTTAAAAATTCTTAAAACTAGGTGACCAAGCCTAAAAGAACAGCTTGAACAACTTGTTTGACGGTGTATCACGCGGAATTCAACCGCATGCGTTACGTCATAAACTGCAAGTTCCAGAAAAAAATATAAGGTACATGCATCATAAACTAGTAGCTAAGTAGGAACTTTATTATGTAATTGAGCCAGTCAGCATGATAAAAAAAAATATGCTTGAGAATGTTGATTTTTTAATACTTTTTTCTGTTGTTAACCGTCAGATGAACCCCCAACCCACATTAAATGGTAACTAACAGTAGTAGAGTTCTTTGTGAAGGGCTCGTCCGGGGAGGTACTATGTACCTACCACCACGCCTTTTCCTGCCGCCAAGCAGCAACGCTGTGTTTCGGTTTGAAGAGTGTGGTCGCCGGTGTAATTACAGGCACATGAGGCTTAACATCTGTATGCCTCAAGTTGATAGACGTAGGGCAATGCATCGTAGGGCACGTTCCTGTCGTGCGTGCCTTACGAGGCAAGGCTTTGGTATAGGTGATGGTTACCACTAACATCAGGTGGGCCATCTGCTTGTTCCATCAGCTAGTTGTATAAAAAAAACAAAGCATTGCCTCGCAAGTCACGCTTGACATGAACGTGCCCTACGATGCGCTGCCATGCGTTCATCATCTTGAGGCATACAGATGTTAAGCCTCATGTGCCTGTAATTACACCGGCCACCACACCCTTCAAACTGAAAGACAGAAACATTCTCCCCATCAAGGAATTTGAATATACAAATACAATATTCCTTGCTCCCCATATAAAAAAGTAGGCACTTCCACGAAGGTGTGAACAAATTGTTTTGAGTGACAGCCGAAAGATTTTTGTCTATCTTGAATTTCATCTCTTGCTAAAAGTAGAATTTTCCGAGTTGGGTTCGTCATCTGGTTTATTTATTATTTTTCTTGTTATTTCAGTTCTGTTGGGCAACTTCGGTGGTATTTTAACCTGTTAGCAGTTAGAAAGAAATTGTTTTATCTGATGTGATACATATCTGAGGTAAAAATATAGACTTAAACGTATTCTGGTTTGAACACAAACTTTTCTTTTTTTTTGCAGAAAATCACATTTCGTGAAAATACAGGAGTAAAAAAAACAGCAAAGAAAATATAACAAAAAAAGGACTAAAAACATTTTAATCTAGTTTACTGCTCTGAGCAATAATAACTTCTTGATTAGGTACTATTTTTCTTGCCCGTGCAGCCCGTGTACTACCTCACTATGCCAACAAATAAAGTGAGGAAATCCATTGCAAAGTTATTTTGCCAGGAAAACTCATTTTCGGATCTGGTAACCCTAATCGTCCTCCTAAGGGCAAGTTTGTATCGTGTTACATGTACTTTATCCCGCTGCCAAAATAAAACAGTCCGGACTTTTGTCCTTTCTGTCACCCTAATGAAGGGACTGATTGGGATGATGGAATAAACAATTCCATTAAATATTAATTTGTTAGCTAAATTCTTCAATCGTAAAATTGTAACTTACATTTAACTTTTTAAAAATGTAAGAAATACCAATGCCATTGTCACTCTTTTCCATTCAGTTCGTGCAAAAACTCTCCATTTCAATGTTAATAAACTCTGAGAGCAATTAAAGTGATTATAAACGGTGGCTTCGTACGCAATTACTTAGATGTGTCGATGATTATATTTTACACTAGTGGTGCCCTGCGGTTTCACCCGCGTAGTTTTAAATCCTGGTATTCCCACGGGATAAAAAGTAGCCTATGTGTTATTCCAGACTATATCTCTGTGCCAACTTTCACCAAGATTCGTTCAGCCGATCTGGAGTTATAGAGTAACAAACATCCATCCATCCATCCATCCATCCATACTTACAAACTTTCGCATTTATAATATTAGTATTTTACATGGTGCTTTTATACTACTTTGATTACATTTTTGTAAGTAGAAGGTAATATAAGATGGTAGGTACATGCATACAAAATCAAACAAATAATGTAAGTTTTCGTATCTTTCTCGAATTTATTACGTTATTGACCGAGCGAGCGAAGCGAGCGAAGCGTCTCAGTTTCCACATTGGCCAAAAATGCGTTTGTCCGGATGTCTGTCTGTCTGTCTGTTCTCCTCTACAGGTCGCATTTTTCAACCGATCTGGACGAAACTTGGTACACAGGTTATATGACTTATTAGAATTTTTTTGTCGTCGGGAATTTTGATTGGAGGGGTACTTCCCCCAAAAAAAGGGCAAAAAGGGGTCTATTTGATATACTGGATATCTCCACCAAATGAGATACGATTTCGATTATTCTTTTTTTATTTGAAAGGTAGTAACTATAAGTTGGTCTCATAAAAGTTTGGCGAAGATCTGATAAGAATCTTCAGCATGATGAACAGGATAGCTCATCAAACAATCGATGGTTTTCAATCAAATTTGAGAGAAACACAAAGGACCTCGTTCTACACAAGATGATGCAAAAAACACACACATTACATTCCTCAAATAGCTCACTTTTAGTATGCTCGCGAGGTCTACAGCTCCCAGAGCCACTAGTTAGTTATTTATACGCAGCGCTATCTCTTTACTGGGGCAAACTATAGTAATAAAAAAATATATTGTTTTTTTGCTGGTAGGTATTCCACTATTACATGAATTCGTCAGAAGGTACAAAATAAAACGACAAGGGAAATAAAAACGCTTTGCCGCGCCTTTAAAAATTTGCCGCGATTTTAAATTTCGAACGTGTCAAAGGTCAAAATAGTTCAGGCAGGCTGGACAAATTAAAACCTGCTTTCACTAGTTTTGATAGAAAGTTATTATAACTAGGTATTATGCAATGACGCGTAACGGTGCTATATGAGATAATACTAGTTCTTGTACATAATCTTTGTGTAACGGGTTTATGAGAATTTTTATACTGGTTTGAGGTCAAACTGTTCAGCCATAAGGTCCAATGCCCACCGGGAGCGACTAAAATTATAACGATTTAGGTCCATAAATAATTTTTGAATAGTACAGCTAATAGCTGGTGCGTAAGTACTAGTCGAGTAGCACCTCCCACCAGAGGGCCTATCACGAGTTCCGGTGCCGACCGCGATCGATCGTAGATCACGCCGATAGATACCGCATTTTAAGGAAATTCAATATTATATGTTATTCTTATATTCCTAATAAACTCTTATTATTTTTATCATTATTCCTATTATAAATATTATATATTATTCGCATTCTTTGAGAAGCTTCACTTAAGCTTCTCAAAGAATACGCTAGATGCCGTTGTTTAATTTCCTTGAAATTCGGTGTAGATCGTTGCGATCCACGATCGATCGCGGTCGGCACCAAACTCATGATAACCCCTCAGGCGTCCGTGCTCACTGGTTGGCCGATAACACCAAAATACACGCTTCTCGACCAGTGCAAATCAGCTATAAGAGCTCTTTGTTGGAGGTCTTGTACTGGGTAGTGCTAACACCAGGCCTAGGTATTTCTGCCGTTTCGGTTTGATATGGGTGTTGTGCCGCTTAACTAGCGTGACTTGCGAGGCATTTTGTCAACATTATCTTAGGTAGGTTAACTAACATGGGCGGAATATTACTTGCAACCAGACCGGGAATAAAACTCTCTCGCCAACATCATCTTGAGACCGGATTTGGAGAAGACCTCTGGGCATCTTTTTCATACAAAAGTCGAACAGTGTACGTATGTGTCGTTTATATTAAACCCTCTGCCAAAGATGAAGACTACATGGCGTGGTTCTGTAAGGTGGAAGAGAACATGTATACGCTATCGAATAACTCTATTATTATTATTTTGGGTGACCTGAATTTAAATAGTGCCTCTTGGAACATTAAGAACTACGTGGGTTATTTCCTAAATTTCTGTGATTTTATAGATTATAATAATGTTATTAATCAAATGGGTAGCAAACTAGATGTCGTGATTGTAAACAGTAAAGTAAGTAATGCAAGTGTATGTTTAGCGGATGACGGTCTTGTGGATGTTACTGACAAATACCATCCACCTCTCGATATCTCTTTATGTATTGATGGCGAGGAGAGAGATGTCATGTTAGAGGTTAGTAATATCGACACAAGGACCGACTGGAACTTTAGTAAAGCCAATTTTCCTGTCCTTTACGAACTAATCAACAATATTACTTGGAAAGAAGTGTTGGACCAACAGGATGTTAACCATGCTGTAGAGTTACTTTATTTAAATCTAAACAAATGTTTTGAAATTTGCGTTCCAAAAAAAATCCGTAACACTAAAACTGTCTGCAGATACCCAACTTGGTTCAGTAAGGACATTATCGCGGACATAAAAACTAAATGGATTCTCCACAAGATATGGAAAAAATCCAAGGACCTTCATGTTTACAGTTTCTTTACAAGCATTAGAGCAGCAATAAAATACAAAATAGCAATAGCACATAGCAACTACACAGACAACATTCAAGAAAACCTATCTATTAACCCTAAAGCTTTCTGGAATTATGTTAAAAGTCTACGTACAAAGGGAGGGTTTGAACCATGCATCATGTATGAAGGACAAAAACATACTGGTCAGGCAGCAGCCACAGCATTTGCCAATTATTTCAGTAGTGTATTTCTTCCACGCATTCCAGACCTCGATGCTAGCCTCGTAAAACCTATAAGCAACTGCCCGTTGATCAATATTCAAGAATTCTCTGTGGCCGAAGTGGAAGCAAGTATCGGTAAACTCAAACCTAAGAGTTCAATAGGCGCTGATAACATACCCCCATACGTAGTTAAAGCATTCAAATTCCAATTAGCACCAGTCTTAACACATATATTTAACCTGTCTCTTAATTCATTTACTTATCCAGAAGTCTGGAAACAATCCCGAGTAGTCCCTATTTTTAAAGCAGGAGATAAAGCACTAGCCGAGAACTATAGGCCCATTGCAATCCTATCATCCCTCGCCAAGATCTTTGAGAGCGTATTACATGCCAACCTGAACAAGCAAATTGAACCGTACTTAGATGACGCCCAACACGCTTTTAGGAGAGGTAGATCAGTAAACACCAACTTACTCACTATAGTAGACTACATTGCGGACAAACTAGACTCTGGATCACAGGTAGATGTGATATACCTAGATTTCAAAAAAGCTTTCGACCAAATAGATAACGATATACTCCTTAACAAATTCAGTAGCTTTGGTTTCTCTCCTAAGCTACTAAAACTATTTGCTGATTACCTTCGTGACCGTCAACAGTTTGTTCGTCTTGGCTGTTTCGACTCTTCTTCATATCACACTAGATCAGGTGTAAGTCAGGGTTCCTCCTTGGGGCCTCTTCTTTTCATCATGATGGTTGACGATCTGGCCAAACAACTTGAATTTGCCAAGTGCCTTCTGTACGCAGATGACCTCAAACTTTACGTTGAAATAAAATCTATCGATGACTGTCACGCCCTGCAGCGGGATTTAAGTGCGGTTCAAGAGTGGAGCGAGGAAAATCGACTACACCTTAACGTCAGTAAATGCCAAATTATGTCCTTCAGTAGATCTTCCAGACCCTTCAAAATGCCGTATCAACTCTATGGGGAACTGTTAAAACGAGAACAGAACGTAAAAGATTTAGGTATACTTTTCGACACTCACTTAAATTTCCATGATCACATTTGCAAATTAGCCGCCGACTGCTTTAAAAGATTAGGATTTGTTACAAGAAACTGTAGGGATTTTCATAATATCAATGCCATTAAGCTCCTCTACACTGCCTTAGTGAGAACAAAACTAGAGTCGAGTGCGTGCGTGTGGAACCCTCATGAAGGAACATATACGTTGATGGTGGAAAAAGTCCAAAAAAGGTTTTTGCGCTTCTTGTACAGGAAAGTATATGGTTACTACCCCTTCATGTACCCTACCAAATACCTTCAGGGTACACTTGGTTTTCACTCCCTCGAAACGCGCAGACTCTCCGATCAACTACTCACAATATGCCGCATCATTCGTGGGTTGCTCAATTGCCCTGAACTATTAGCTGAGGTGAGTAGACTCTGTGTCCCGGACAATCGCGCTAGATTCCGCCCAGGGCGGGTTCCGCTTTTTTCTCCGAGGGCCGCGCGTACCGTAGCGCGCCAACAATCCCCAGTCTGTCGCGCACAACGCCACCTTAACGCTCTAGCCGTCGCCAACTCACAAGACTTGTTTGCAGACAGATGGGCAATAGTTGAAAAACTTTGCCTGAGCTACTCGGAAGAACCGAGCTCTTTAACACCGTGGGTGGTGATAAGAGCATAGTGTGTTGGTACATGTTTTAGATTTTTAAATACCCACCTGTTATTTTTTCTTATTTTTTCTTATTTTGATCTCAGTGTGTTGTTTTGTTAATAAATGCTTAGCTTTAATTAGTAATAGGTTACATAGAATAACGCATTAGAATTTTCTGTTAGGTTATTCTATTTTTTAATAAAGAATTTGAATTTGAATTTGAGGTATGCTTTAGTGGGCGGTGCACTTAGTCTTGTGCTCACGGCTTTCTTCAATATTTATTGTAGCGCCCGTAAAATTCAGGTTTTGGGATTATAGTAGGTAAGTACTAGCGGCTTATCCCAATTTTTTCAACACTGTCCAGTAAAAAGGATTTCAGATCTCATGAAGAAAACTGCAACCATTTTCTTGAAAACAAATGACGGCCGACTTGACTATGGACGGACCTGACTATTAAGTATACTTGACATGTGCTAATGCAAAATTGTATAAATTAACGAATGACAGACAGATGTCTTAAAGTGGTCCTACACGGCAGTAAACACGCCATTCTGCAGAGGTCACCAAAAATTGGCAGTAAAAAAGCTCCTCTGCAGGGGTGACCTCGTCAAAATGGCTTGTTTACTGCCGTGTAGGACCCGTGTCAAACGGAGCGAAGAAACAGAATCTAACTTATCATTTTGTTAACCTATGACTGTACATTGACTGATAATATCTGTAGACTTAACCTCTCCTAATAGGCCATCACATGATCATTACGACTCATTACTTCTTTACTTATTACCATCGTAACTTTGATTAATATGAGAGTAGTCTGCTGGATTCGTTTTCTGTCATCTTTGCTATTAAAATAACAGAAGTTTCTTTCATAATAACTTTTTCATCCCTCTTGCTCACAAAGAGATCTTCATCAATCCTCTAGCTAGGAGAAAAAGTTTTCTTTCGTCGTCGGGGCGCGCAAACGCATAATTAAGAAAGACTACTTATTACATACTGTTTCATAAATAAAATGGAGTCGAATGCCAAGCTCTTTTGTAGAATGCATGCATTGCGTTGCGGTTACAGAAGAAATAAAAAAAAGGCATTGGCGCGAAATCTTTGGAATTTCTCTCTATTTTCAAATTGAATGAATTCCGTACGTATGTAGGTATACTTCTCCACTTCTTCTATGTTCGATAGTAACAAGAAAAATGCAACCTTATTTAATCTTTCAACTTTTCCAATTCCTGACTACTCTAGTTTTTGTTTTAGTCAATTTACCGATAGTGATGTTAAGAAAAGCATAAAGTCTATATCCTCAAATGCCGTTGGAAGCGATAGTATCAGCCGTAATATGATCATCCCTATTATTGATGAAATAGTTCCTATTATACGGCATATACTCAACGCATCTCTGACAACTGGCATATTTCCATCAGTATGGAAAGAAGCTCAGGTCACTCCCCTTCCTAAAAAGCCAAATCCAACATCATTTTCTGAATACCGTCCTATTTCCATACTCCCGTTCCTCTCCAAAGTCCTAGAACGTCTTATCCACCAACAATTAAGTAGTTACCTTATTAGTAACAGTCTCCACAACCCCTTTCAATCTGGTTTCCGTACTGGCCATAGTACTGTGTCAGCCTTGGTGAAAATCACGGATGACATACGTACTGGCATGGATAATGGACTAGTAACTCTGCTATCACTTCTTGATTTCAGTAGTGCTTTTAACAATGTCGATTTCGATATCCTATTAGCCATTCTTAGCTCACTTAACATATCTCCTATGGTAATTGACTGGTTTCGAAGTTACCTGCATGGTCGCCGGCAGCGTATCCGCTTGGATGACTCATACTCATCATGGTGTGATATCAAAGCTGGTGTGCCACAGGGCGGTGTTTTATCTCCCCTTCTTTTTGCAATCTTTATAAATTCTATTTCTCAACACCTTTCTATGTCTTATCACCTCTATGCAGACGATCTCCAAATCTATACCCAAACTTCTATACCGCAACTGCACGAGGCATTTGAGACCACTAATACTAACCTGCGTCGTATTTTGGATTGGAGTAAATCTTTTGGCATCTCCGTCAATCCAGACAAAACACAAGTCATTGTTATTGGCAGCTCCAGAATGATTTCCAAAATAGACTGGTTCCATCTCCCACAAGTAATCTTTGACGGTAAGCACATACAGCTAAGTGATTCGGTCAAAAACTTAGGCGTACTTATCGATAAACAACTGTCCTGGCGACCGCACTTAGCTGCACTCAGCCGGAAAATATTTTCTTCTGGTGCTTCTCTTAGGAGACTTAGGAATTTTCTGCCCACGGCTACCAAAATTGTACTTGCGCGATCCCTCCTTCTCCCTATCCTTGATTATGCTGACGCTTGCTTCATAGATATTACTGAAGAACAACTGTATAAGCTTGAGCGACTCCAAAATTACTGCATACGCTTCATATTTGGTCTGCGCAAATACGACCATGTTTCCGAATTCCGCGATAAGCTCAAGTGGTTGCCAATCCGCTTCCGTCGTAATGCTCACATTCTTAATTTGCTTTATAATACCCTTTTCTGTCCCATATCCCCTTCATATCTTAAGGAACGGTTTCAATTTCTGCACCTTTCCAACCCTCGAAACCTTCGCTCCTCCGACACATTTCAACTCAAAACTCCTGTTCACTCGTCCACTTTTTACGAGAAGTCTTTTACAGTGCAGGCTGCCCGCCTATGGAACGCATTACCAGTCGACATCAGGAAAGCAAAGTCTATTGCAATCTTCAAAAACATGGTCATTGATCACTACCTTGCATGTGTATAGTATATCTTTGCCCTGTGTATTATATATATTATGTTTGTAGGTATATATTATATATATTATGTTTATAGGCATATATTATATATATTATTATATTTAATGAATATAATTAAATACGACTTTATTGACAAAGAAAATTACAACTAATAGTTACAATTATTTACAAAATACATATGAAACAGTTGAGCCATCTGCAGACCGTTGCAAACGATCTATAGATAGCTCAACTGATCCAAATCAGTGCCAGTCGGAAGCGTACCCAAGATACTGGCTGCATTGCCACGCTGAATGGCAATGCTGATACGCTGAGCCAGATACTCACCAGCCCTCGGGTCACGCGTCGCGTCGATAAGTCGCCTGGATAAAATTTTGAAGACCCGGTAGGCCTCGGTACCCCACGGACCTAGAGTCTCAACCCCAAGAGGAGCAAATACGTAGGCCCCGTCGAGACCTGCATATTTGCGCCTCTTGAGATCCTCAGCTGAATCTGCCGCCGCGCCAGCACCAACGGATGTCCTCGGCAGATGGGAAGGCGCAAGTGTGTCGACACAAGTGGCATCCCATTATATTATATTTGCTATATTCATTATCTGTGTAATGTTTATGTAGTGTATGTATTTATTGTAAGTATGTTTATGTAGGTTATAAGTAGCTACCTAAAAATAGATTATGTACTTTAAATAAACTTCTAGCAGACTCCCCCCCTCTCTTTTCATGTTCAGTCCTGTCCATCCAAAGGTTGCCTGGAAGAGATCGCTGTTAGCGATAAGGCCGCCCATTGAATTATTACAATTTTTAGTTTTTAAGTCAAAATGTTGTCTATATTTTGTTGTGATAATCAATAAAGAGTTATCTATCTATCTATCTATCTATACGTACTAGGTACCTAATATATTTTTCATTGTATTGGATTATTTTAATTTCTCGCAATCGTAGTGAAAAGTTGTCACGAACACAGCGCTAAATTCCCTCCAATGGTATCAAATCACTCAATTAATGACCACATTGATTACGAAATCTCAATTTGCAAGATCAATGTCAAAACCGTGAAAACGGCGTGAAAATCATCAACAATCATTACCATGATTGAAGGATTTCACTGATTTCTAAAAAGTGAAAATATTTCTATTCAATATGTAAGTTAGGTACTTATCCTACTACTATTATAAACGCGAAAGTTTGTAAGTATGGATGGAGTAGTAGGAAGACATAGGAGATACTTTGCACTAACTGTGTGACGTCACAACGCAATCTAAACGCAAACGCGTTTGATTGGTCATAGTGAATAACGCACCTGCTGGAATCTGTCAATAGTTTGCAATAATGTTGTTGTAACATGAAGGTGAGGAAAATATGATAATCGACTAAAAATACCAGGCTAATCTAAGTAGGTACATACTCGCTTCGCTATAACGAATCACTACATGCATATCAATTAGAATCAGCACAAACACACTTTATAGGTACTGCACTGGCATGCAGAACAGGTCATTTTGACAGGTCAGTAGTGATATCCACCTGGCACTGAGGACCAACTATGGAGAAAATGTTCTACATCTACTACAAGACAATACGACCCGAGACTTCACATCTGGTTATTCTGCCTCCGATACTGGAGTATTTCAAGGAACAGCTACCTGGTTTCCATAATGAAAGCGTGGCTTAGTTTGGGGCTAGATGGCAATGCAATGAATATATGTATAATATATTTTCATCACAATTTATATTAATTTACATTGTTTAATTTACTTGCCTATGTTGTTGAGGTCATAATTAAGTTATTCATCATTTCATGTATGACTTCGTCAGGCCAATCAGAATACTTGCCAATTATAATATATCTTACTACTAAATATTATAAACGCAAAAGTTTGTACGTATGGATGGATGGATGTTTGTTACTCTTTCACGCCGGAACGGCTGAACGGATTTGGATGAAAATTAGTTGAAAGATAGATTATAGTCTGGAACTACATATAGGCTACTTTTTACCTCGTGGGAATACTGGGATTTACATCTGCGCGGGTGAAACCGCGGGGCGCAACTAGTTGATAAATGAATTAAAATTGCTCTGTCAGAAATAACGTTTTAGCGTGCCTCAAGTATATCTACATGCGCTGTATTTAATGAAGCGCATACAAATTAATGCAGGAAGCAGACTGGAAAATGCTAGATTGAGTGATTTCCAAGAATTATTGGACCTTCTTATTTCTGAACACGGAAATATTGCCTAATTCAGTCAGTTAATTCGTATTTTACCTACTACAATAACTCTTTCAAGGAAAAAACTGACTTCACATACACTAGAAAATACACTTATACCAGTAGGTTAATACTCAAAAACTACTTGTCAGATCAGACTCCACTGACTGAAATGGGACCACATGACAAGCACTAGCATGAACTTGAACTAGCTTTCGATTAAAAAAAGAATCATAACAATCGGTCCACCCAATAAAAAGTTACGAGGTAACACATAAATATAAATAGTTAAATTGTAAAACCTCTTCCTTTTTTGAAGTCGGCTAAAATAGGGGCGGTTCTGTGTTCAACTGTATTTTTTTGACCTTTTACTGGGTGGACCGATTTTATTGAAACTTATTTTTTTATTGAAAGCTGGTGGATAATGTAGCATTCTAATGGTGAAAGAATTTTAGAAATCGGACCAATAGTTTTTGTATTATTCGTTACAAACATACAAATCTTTCCTATTATATTAGACTACTTGTGCCCTACGGTTTCACCCGCGCAGATTAAAATCGGGATAAAAAGTAGCTTATATGCTATTCTAGACTATAATCCACCTCTCTGCCAAGTTTCATCCGGATCCGTTCAGCCGTTCCGGCGGGAAAGAGTAACAAACATCCATCCATACAAACTTTCGCGTTTATAATAGTAGTAGGATTTCAGTGAGGTCGCACTGAAACCTTCAGTGCGACCTCACTAGTACTTCAGTCTGAAGGGGCTGTTAGCACTACTATCTTCCGCGTTTAAACAGTCGGTTAACTTAACTGCGAAGCCAGTGGCCAGTTAACTTTTATTACTATTACATAATGGCAAAACAAAAAACAAATAACCTTCATGATACCTAACTAGTTTATAATCGTACTTCGATATTTAAACTTGTGTCACGGAAACTTATTGTACCTATAAGTAGAATATCTCTGCCAAAAATTGCCTTCCAAAAACCGGAAGCGAATTCATATAGGTCGAGATAGTGCTGTGTGAAAAATCCAACAATATAAAAAAAATTATGATAATAATAATGCTGGACAATCCACACAGCACCATCTAGCCCCAAAGTAAGCTTCAGTTATAGGTACTAGATAACTGATATATTTAAGACATTATACACTTACTTACCTAGATAGATATTTTTTATTATACATAGAACACAGACCAACGGAACAAATTTCTGCAGAGCATACACAAATTTGTTCCGAGGCGGGAATCGAACCCGCAACCTCTTGCGTCCCAGGCGGACCTCGCCCGCTGCGCCACTGAGGTCGTCAATTAAATATTTATGTAGCTTCCTCATTTCCTTCGCTGTTTGAGAGGACTGGAACTGCACATGAAAAACTCAAGGGCGCACGACCTATTTTGAACCCACGACCTAAGGATCGAAAGGCGTTCCCACTAGACATCCAGTGCATGATCTACCAAAACTTGTTTGAAATCATTGCGATGATTGTCGTCGTTTTAGCCGACATTTCTCCCAATGACATTAGAACATTTCCGTACACAACGGTGCAGTGTACAAGCAAGCGGAACAATGTTATTGACCTTTAAAAACTCGCTGTTTTCCGAGATACTAACTGCTGAGCTACGGCAGGTACAGCTGAGTAGAATACTCTCAATTAATTTATTGATTTAAATGTGGGTATGTGCCAAATGTAATGTTTGGACGTACCTCTGACTACCCCCCTTAGACATCCTCAAAGAATCTTGTATTAATACCTACTTGGTACTGGAAGATCTGAAGGGATATCTACCGTACCTGGGGATCAAAGTCGTGAAGCTGTTTTTTTTTTTATTTATTGATTAAAAATACTTTAATGCGCACTAAAATATATTACGAAGTCGAACTTATGCTGTAAATCATTATCTTCCAGATAATCTTTGTGTATTGTGAACACGATATGTCAGTAGTGCACGGGAGAGGAATAAATTAGATAAATGTAAAATTACATAAAAATGCTAAATATCTACCTATAAATAAATTACACATCAGTACTAATAGTACGTAAATTTCAATATTTAGGTGATTATACTTGTATATTATTTTAACTTATGCAGATGTGCCTGCGATTTCTCTGCCAACCGATTCACAAACCTAGACACGGCAACGCTGCTGGTCGGCGGTAGAAATAAAAAGGCAGGATTGTAGTTATTCCACGGACGACCCACATACAAAGACTTCTGCTCTACAAACCTACTTAAGACGAAGACAAGAGCTAATGTGACTCTCGCTCGCACGTTTTTACTTGTTGAAAGATATAAAATCACTAAACCCATTTTCGAAAAATCGCAAACAACTATTTTGTGTGCAATCACATTGCGCACATTTTAGTAAAAAAATCATTTTGATCGATACAAGTTTTCCTGCTTAAAAGTTTGCTATTCTAGTTTTCGTACTCAAGCAAACTTTTGAGTAGGAAAATTTGCATCAATCAAAATGAAATTTTTACCAAACTATGCGCAATGTGATGGCACACAAAATGGTTGTTTGCGATTTTTCAAAATTGGAATTTGTGATTTTATATCTTTCAAAATGACGAATCATGCGAGCGAGAGAAATGTTAGGTGTTGTCAACGCCTTAAGTGCTATACGCCCATACCAATGTACCTACACAAAAATGTAGGTCCCTAATGCGGTTTGTCTCACGCGACAGATGACAACGTCAAACGCCTGCCAGTCAAAATGACAGTTAGCTAACACTTGCGCGCACAACGATACGAGCGTGACAAGGGCGAACCGGTTTTGAACAGCACTGTAGTTGTATTTTATGGAGGTAATCTGACCTCAAGCAATATTTGTAATGAAAAATGCATTTTATAAATAATGTTACGTCTTCGCGTATACCTGAGGGCCAACCGCGATCTCTTCAAGCATTCTTAAGATAATATTTGAGGTTTAGTCAATGTGATTTTATATACCAGAGCCGCTATAAAATGCCCGTCATTTTAAATATAAAACGCTCTTTTCATAAATCTGTCTTTCGCTATTACAAATTTAGAGAACTACATTTTTACATTGAATGTAATTTTGACGGGAGAATAAAAAGCGAATTCCTTACAAAAGAAACGATGTCTCGAACGAAAACGCAACGCTGCATCAGCAGCCACGCGTGGATAAACACTTGAAATTTTTATTATGTCTACTTATTAGTCTAGGTACTATCAGCCTTACTTATAAAAACTGCTTAAATAGGAGTTTTAGCATTGTTTAGTTAAGAGGTGTTTAGCGCCTTTAGTACTACTTTAATATTTCTTACTTATAAAAAATATTTAAGCAACGATTAGCAAAGTATTGGTTGAGCTCTCCTTGTCTATGGAAATGATCAGTTTTGCATCATTTTTCTGATACTGGCCACATTTTGCACCAAAGAAAAGTAAAGTTGACACGACGGTGACGTTCAAGGAATTTGAATACAAGTACAGGTGTCTTATCCAAGGAATTTGAATACAAGTGTCTTATCTATATTCCTTGGTGACGTTACTACAATTCACGACACTAGTTGCGCCCCGCAGTTTCACCCGCGCAGATTTAAATCCCGGTATTCCCACGGAATAAAAAGTAGCCTATGTGCTATTCCAGACTATAATTTATCCCTCTGACGAGTTTCATCCATACTCTGCGAAAGTTTGTACTTTCACGCCGGAACGCCTGAACTCTGAACGGATGTTCAGCCGTTCCGGCGCGAAAGTACAAACTTTCGCGTTTCCAATACCTATTCAAATTCAAATCATTTATTCTCAGACCATCCAAGTCCAATTTGTTAGTACACACACAAATAAAAACTTAAAAACTAATGTTAGTCTTATAATGTCATATATTCAATACCTACAAATTATTATATATTATCACAAAAAGAATATTGAAAACTCCTTACCTGAGTTTATTTTTGTTTGTCATTACATGAACCATACAGCAATGGTTCATATAATGACAGTCAAACCTACTGGCGAACACGCTCAGGATGGTGTTGGAGCTGGCGCGCACCCAGCGCAGCAGAAACGTGCAGCGCTTGCGCATACTACTGTGGAAGCAGTCCCCTCGCGCGTCGGCAAACATCCCAGACGCGCTGCAGAAGCGAGGCAGCCCCACCAACACTCTGAACGCGTTATTAAATTGAACGCGAAGGGCATTGTATTGTTTTTGAGCATAGTCAGCCCACAGGCTGCTCGTGTAGAAACTGGTACAGTAAGCTCGGAAAAGTGTAATTTTGACATCAGTGGAGCAACGAGCAAACCTGCGGGCTATCATATTCGCTCTAACAGACAAGGCCCTCCGTTCTCTCTCTATATCCACATCATCCTTCAGGTCAGAAGTAACTAAATGCCCGAGGTATTTAAATTGATCCACTCTATTTAGTGGTGTATTAGTAGGATTTATCATGGGTTTGCCCAAAGAATTTGGATACTTGTTTATTCTTCTTAGGGTTTGTCCAAAGAATTTAGAAACGGTTTGCTGAACTTGTTTCAAATTCCGCAAATACCTAGTACCACCTTTCTACCTACCACTAACTAGTAGGTATGCTAACGCATCTACCTACCTATCTTTATTGTAAGGAAGCTGAATTGAAAAGTTGAAGGACATTCCTGAAAACAACTTGTGTATTTATTGAATTTCATTTCATTTAACAAAGTCTAACAAACACAGCACCTCCACTCAACACACTACGTTAATAGGTGATGATGATTTACGGAAATCCGCTAAAAGACCGAAATCACTCTGCAGCTTCTGTTTTTTTTTTTTTTTTTTTTTTTTTATGTAAAAGATAGGCAAACGGGCTAACGGCCCACCTGATGGTAAGCGGTCACCGTCGCCCATAGACAACAACAACACCAGAGGCGTTGTCGGTGCGTTGCCTACCCTGAAGGACTTTATTAACATTTTTCTTGAAGCTTTTCATGTTAAATCTTGGCGGGAAAACTTCTGATGGTAACTCATTCCACAGCCTATGGGTATGGGGAAGAAATGAGCGTGAAAAACGGAGAGTACGAGAGACCCAGGGTTCCAGAATGTGTGGATGAGCTCGATCCCGGTGCCGGTGCCGGTGTTTTCTCCCGCACTGTTGATGTAATCATGGAGCATTGTGATGCCGTTGC
This sequence comes from Plemyria rubiginata, assembly GCA_963576535.1. Lineage (NCBI taxonomy): Eukaryota > Metazoa > Arthropoda > Insecta > Lepidoptera > Geometridae > Plemyria > Plemyria rubiginata. The sequence goes on along the minus strand of OY754922.1, from coordinate 9,663,395 downwards.
GATGGCCACTCTAACGTACAGGCGTGTTATTGCTTGCTGGCTGATGCCATGAATATCTGATCTGCGCAGTCTTGTTGTATCTTATGTCGCCCCAGTATCTTATAACCGCCATGACTTGTATTTCAACCGGTATGTCTCCTCCACGGCTGTCTTCGGTCAAGTCATGGCGAAGAATTTCAATGATCCTCAGCATATTTTCTTTTGAGAATTGGTACCTCCCTCTGAAGTCCTCTTCAGAGAGTTCAACAAGCGTATCCCACCTTTCTCTGAACTCTCTGGGCCTCCACTGCTGGATTAAGTTTAGGCCGAAGACAGTATCCCCGACCTTGATGCGAAAAACGCGTAGGTACATCGTTCAAGTCCTCCTTTTTTAGGAAAAAAATATTCTCAGTTGGTAAACAAGATAATCAATCATGGCACACAAACACGGTATATATCTTCTTCTTCTTGGACCGCAGATTAAAAATCAGCTACTTAGGCTCGCTAAACCTGGGGTCGAGGTTGTTTAATTTGACAGCTCTCTAAACATTGGTTTTAGAGGCTGTTTAGCCCTATTATGTGTTTATAAGTAAGAAAATCCTTAAGTAACGGTTTAAGCGTGGTTTAACTTTTAAATTGCGTTTATAAGTAAGGCTGTATGTACTTAATAAAATCTTATTACTTTAGCCTGCTCTCTGAAAGTGGCGAATAAAAAAAATACTTATGTCATTATGAAAAACTGACCAAGTGCGTGTCAGACTACGCATAAATATGTTAGGGTTCAGTACAGGCCCAATTTTTTTAGTAAGAATGTTATTTTCTTAAAATACTTTGAAGAAAACTAAATTCAAATGTCATTTTACCAGCAAATAGGAAACGGTAATAGGTACCTACGTAATAATATAGATTTTATTATTTCTAAAGTAACAGTAGGTATGGATTAGCAGTTTATTCCCAACAGATCATTATTGGACCTCAGTGGCGCAGCGGGCGAGAGTCCGCCTGCGACGCAGAGGTTGCGGATTCGATTCCCGCATTGGAACAAATTAGCTTTGAGTAGCTTACTATGGGGCTAGATGGTGCTGTGTGGATTATCCAGCATTATTATTGTTATTCTAGGCATGGATATGCAAATTAAGACTTTTCACTTTCGCTTCAAGGTGAACTAGGTCGTAGGTCGTTTTGACACCACATTGGCAATACCACAACGAAATAATAACAGTGCTTAGCCCACTTCTACTGCTTAGCTTATACCTGGTATTCAAAATTAGTCTAGGAGCCCTCATCAAATTTTCTTCTTTGCATACAACAAAGAAAATTACAATCAATACAAGTATTAAGAAAATGAACCAAATGCACATGAAACAATTGAGCTATCTGTAGGTAGACCTTTTCAACGATCTAGAGATAGCTATAATGTATACATATATGTGTAGATAACACGGAAGACCACTTTGACAAGAAACACGCCCGCAGAAATATTAAATATCAAATGACATAAGTTTGACACATGCTCACGCCAAACTGATGTTTTTTTTATATACTACCCAAACGAGTGTCATTTTTATACAATTTATCTTTCCTTTCTATTCTTTAGTTTACTATTTCCAAAATCGCCACTGGCTACGTCGTAGCATGCTGCGGTGTAGTTGTGGGGATTTCTGTTATTTTTTTTATTTAAAATTTGCGGCATACAGACGTTAAGCCTCATGTGCCTACCTTATTTCGCATATACAAATATTTTATTTGATTTTACTGTTAACATCACAAGGATCAACGTATTTTAAACTAGATGAAGCCAAGCCCGTTTCACACGTTATCACTAATGGATAGATCAAGGACTTCTGAAGCCAGCGATAGTGGAATGGGCCCCATAGGTTCTCGTGATCAGCGCCAACCTTGTAACCTGCGCCGCGGTATTTCGGAACTAGTTGACTTGGACTTTTGTGAAAAACGGGTACCGTTAAGTTAACTAACAACTTGAACACATTGGCTTTTTTATGAGAACACTAGCAACCCGCCCGCGCGCCCCTGTTTCGTACGGGTGCACATATCATGCATGTATTATACATATAAACCTTCCTCTTGAATCACTCTATCTATTAAAAAACCGCATCAAAATCCGTTGCGTAGTTTTAAAGATTTAAGCATACATAGGGACATAGGTACATGGGGAATAGGGACAGAAAAAGCGACTTTGTTTTATACTATGTAGTGATTCTTTGATGGAAGAAGCAGATGGGTCATCTGCCATCATGCACCACTGGTAACTTCACCTAGATGGAACGTGTCTTGATGCCCTGCTTCCATCAACTTGAGGCATACCTACAAACTTCTCTCTCTTCACTCTTCGGTTGCAAGCTTATCGCCGCTATCAGAATGTGCATACTAATACATATTTTATGTAAATTCAATAAATCATCATATCTCGACGATTGTCTGTGAAAATTTTGAGTGATTGATCACAAGTTAAACGATAATTTTTTTGTTACTAATCACCATATTGGTTTTTGTAAATGTTTCAGAGCTTTTACTAAATGACTAGTGTTTTTAACCGACTTCAAAACAAGGTTTTCAATTTGAAATTTTTTTTATGTTTATTAATTTATAACTTTTTACTAAGTGGACCGATTTTGATTATTATTATTTTTGATACAAAGCTGGTACTGGTCATGTGGTTCGATTTAAATTTGAGCCAGATCTGACGAGTAGTTTTAGGGAAGGTTCATATCTGACGGATCATGCGTCGCGCTTTATCGGTCGGGTAACGCCAGAACAGACAAATTATAGAAAAACACTTGACCGTTCACACTCAACCGATGATACGTTAGTGCGTGAAGTTACAGTATATGTATGTATGAGTGTATTTTCCAGTACATTGAAGTCGGCTTTTCTTGAAAGAGTTAATTTTAATAACCGACGTAATATTGCGCTCGTCGCGTTTCAGAAAACTTGTCTTAACCACACACAAACCATTTTCATTGTTACAGTTACGCAGTTTTCACGTTTTGAAACATAACCTTCGACGCTCGTGATAATTGGCAGGGTTTGTTAAACTGGGCCTTTGTTACAAGTCCTTCGGTAAAGGTCATTGTTAGAACAAATATTAATACATCTCTTGCAAAAATAATCACAAAAAAAAACAAAAGCAGGCTGGGTATCAAAGCAGTGAAGGAATAATTAGAACGAATAAATACATCTCGCTAAAATACCCTAAAAATACCTAACTCTTAAAAAACCGACTTCAAAGGCACTGGAAAATACACTCGCATAACTCAAGAGCTACTCGTCAGATCTGACTAAAATTAAAAAGGAATGACAAGCACCAGGTGTCGATTAAAAAAAGAATCATCAATATAGGGCCACCCAGTAAAAAGTTGAGGTAACAAACATTAAAAAAACATTCGAATTGAAAACCTCCTTTTTTGAAGTCTGTTAAATATAGTCTTGATACCCGTGCTTGATACAATACCTACATTACAGAACAAAAGAAACAGATTCAGATGACTTTGATCCCGAGGTACGGTAGAGTGATATCCCCTCAGCAGATCATTTAGCAACAAAAAAGAACTCATAAACCTTTGAGGATATTTCAGGGCTCATGTAAGTAATACATTAATACTATTACGGCACAATACCAAACAAAATCATTTATTTATGCCATACCTGAACATGATAATTATAAGAGGTAAATAAATAAATAAATGAGATGAGCATATTACCCACCTACTATTTATAAAAATACAAGAATAGATTAAATTTGAAAATCCAACATCGTAACATCAATTACATTCATAAAAATTCAAAAAAGATCAGTAAACCATGCTAAATGTTGCAATAATTATTAATTATAACATAAAAAGTAAGTGACATATTATTATATTATCCAACCCAGCTTAAATGCTATAACAGCATACGCTACTATAACTTACTATACGCTGGCACAACGGAAAATAGCCAAGAAATAACCAGTGATGCTTTAATACCCAATTTCTCCTTTCCATTTTCATCCATCATCCACGTAGAAATTACGTGAAACACTGAAAATTAGTTAGACAGTTTGACGAAACAATTTATTGGTGAAAAACAAGTCGACACAAGCTGAACGTGTCATCTGTCAAAACAAAAATGTCAAATGTAAGTTGTATGACAATAAAATTTCCCCACAGATAATTGGAAACCGTGAGAGCACGGTACCGTGCAAATAGCACCTAACATTAAATTAAGTAAACTTATTCGCATACACTCATTTAAGAATATGGGCAAGTGCGAGAAGGCACGTGTTCTGGGGGGCCGTGGGTCGTGCCTTCCGGGCACTAGAAAACGTGAGAGAAGCAAGTTTGTTTAGAATAATTTACTATTATACCTAAAAGGCTAAGAAAGTGTTTTCAGCAGAGATGAGTGATGACGTCATCGCGTCAGACAGGGACAAGTTGCCCTCCATGTCGCAATGCATGAAAGGTTACTCTGCGCTACGGAACCCTAAAACTAAAATCACACGTCAAGAATGTGGTTCGCACGAAATTTCATAGGCTATTTGAATGTATGAAAGCGGGCAAGCCGTTGACATTCACACCATGTCTATGAATGGTGAAATAAACATAGGCAAAGGCCGCACCACGGTTGAACCGCTGCGCGCTGCGGTTTTTAATCGCGTGAACTTGTGCCCCTAGAAAAATTGTACCGCAGGTGCGGCCGCTTATATGGTTGTATGGTGGTCTGGGTTCCTCTCTTCTACTACTCTTAAAAACACTTAGGTGGCAAGCCCATCGCCGCTATCCATTGGAAATAAAAAATTCAAACGAGATGAATTAGTGAGGTATTAGCGGTAGTTTTCGCTTTAAATCGGCGATTAGCAGTTACTACGACCGTCAAAGTCGCATTCGGCGCCGGCGCATTGAGTCGCTTGCTACATTCGTGATCGCACTTTCTAAACATTACGTGGAGTTGCATAATGTGAAATATCGATTTTTTTATTCGAATGATAGTGCGATTCATGAGTCGTTAGTTCGTTACCTTGCCTTGAGGGGTTCGGGTTTGGTCAACTTACTTTTGCGAAGTGTTGAAAGTTTTTTTGCACTGAGCTACATTACTTAGCTAGAGAAGTTTCAGTGATCCTTTTCATGAAGTAACGAATGAATGAAGACCATTTTGATTTTGATACAGGTACTAGTTGCGCCCCGCGGTTTCACCCGCGCAGATTTAAATCCTGGTATTCCCACGGGATAAAAAGTAGATGTAAAAGTAAATGTACTATTCCTAACTTTCGCGTTTATAAAATAGTACCTAGTAGGATTGAATCAGTGACCTTAGTTTACCTTATTAGTAGACCTTTCTTCTTAGTTGGTTGGTAGTAGCTCTGCCTTCTGTGCCGAAGGCCGAGGTTTCGACCCCACCGAGAACAATCATTTGTGTGTTGAACATAGATGTTTGTTTTCGGTCTGGATGTTATATTTTATATCATTATAAAATGTACATACATACATACATAAAATCGCGCCTGTATCCCATAGGGGTAGGCAGAGACCACGGATTTCCACTTGCTACGATCCTGACATATCTCTTTCGCTTCATTCACTCTCATAACATTCCTCATACATGCTCGTCGGTTTAGGGTACTCTTGACCTGGCCTTTCCCTAGTACGTCTGCTATCTGATCCAGATACGTCTTCCGAGGTCTTCCCCTCCCAACAGTCCCATTCACACTCGCCTGATGCACCTGTTTCGTTAATCTCCTTTCATCCATCCTCTCTACATGCCCTAACCATGTTAGGAGATGGGCCTCGTTAACATTGTGCTGCAATCCGTCAAGAAGAAGGAAAACTCCGAAATCAAATCCGGGGAGATGGGCCTTGTTAGCATTGTGCTGCAATCCGTCTAGGAGAAGGAAAACTCCGAAATCAAATCCGGGGAGATGGGCCTTGTTAGCATTGTGCTGCAATCCGTCTAGGAGAAGGAAAACTCCGAAATCAAATCCGGGGAGATGGGCCTTGTTAGCATTGTGCTGCAATCCGTCTAGGAGAAGGAAAACTCCGAAATCAAATCCGGGGAGATGGGCCTTGTTAGCATTGTGCTGCAATCCGTCTAGGAGAAGGAAAACTCCGAAATCAAATCCGGGGAGATGGGCCTTGTTAGCATTGTGCTGCAATCCGTCTAGGAGAAGGAAAACTCCGAAATCAAATCCGGGGAGATGGGCCTTGTTAGCATTGTGCTGCAATCCGTCTAGGAGAAGGAAAACTCCGAAATCAAATCCGGGGAGATGGGCCTTGTTAGCATTGTGCTGCAATCCGTCTAGGAGAAGGAAAACTCCGAAATCAAATCCGGGGAGATGGGCCTTGTTAGCATTGTGCTGCAATCCGTCTAGGAGAAGGAAAACTCCGAAATCAAATCCGGGGAGATGGGCCTCGTTAGCATTGTGATGCAATCCGTCTAGGAGAAGGAAAACTCCGAAATCAAACCAACTATCAGGGAGCATACCCGAAAATAAAGCCTGATTCAAGGTGTTAACCGATTCCGTGCCGATGAAACCGTGGCCAGAGGGCAAGCTGGTGACTAACGGAGGGTGTCTGTGTTGGTGGTCACAGGACAAAGTTTATATTCCGCCTTACCCCCGCAAAGGGCTCTGTGGGGGTGGACATTTAAATCCCTATTACTCGTGGGAACGCAATGGAGATTTTGAAAAATGTTAATCTACTGAATGACGGCGACGTGGTTCGCCACCCGTCACGCCTCGTTTCCCGTGGGGGCGAAAAGTGGCTCAAGAAAAGCCATTCTATAAAATGTATTTACCTACAAAAAAATATTATATCATCTCTGGTTCCCATATCACAAGCTTTGGCTTAGTTTAGGGCTAGATAGTGCTGTGTGGAATGTCCACCAATATTCATTGTTTAATATTGTTAAAATAGGAATTAGGGGGTCACAAAATGTCCAGAACATGAGTCCCGTTGGGGGATTACAAATATTTTTATATGCTTTTATGGTTATTAGTTATTCAGCCTTTACATAGCACGTATATGACCTATGCTATGTCACAGAATATAAATAAGTCTACGTAGGTAAGTACCTAACTCAAGAGCCCATTCAACTCGTGGTGGAACGAAACCACAGATAATTTAATTAATTTTCTTCGGTTGCGTGCCAATAATTATGATTGGTCGGAAGTTATACTTCCTAAGCTTGAGCAAAGACTGGTTTGTAAGAAGTAGAGTCTAGTTGCAATTACTTACCTGGGCAGTGGACAAACGTAAGTTTGAAGTACGAAGAAGTTAGAGTACTTACCTACCTACCTAGGTACTGATTCTTTTGCGGTTGGAGCACTTGCTATGTTTTCTTACTACATAGACATAATAGTAGATTGTATTATAAGGGAGCGAAATCATATTTTTACGGCGAGGGCGCTTTTTTGAATCCAGAGTGAAGTGAAGGATTCTAGAGTAGAATCCCGAGCTTAGCGAAGTTATAAATTATTGGCGCCTCTTGCATTTCTCCATTCAATAAAATTACCATAGGCTTTCATATATTTCTCCCGGGACTTTGCAGGTAATAATATTATCCATCACATTTCTTGCGTTAGTTCTTTTACTTTCAGGAGTTAATTCTATACTTTCACTGTCACTTGAAGAACTGATTTTTCAAACAAAACCATGAATTTCTAACAATCCGTGAAAATTTACGAAAACGCGGGCTGTATTTCGCGCGTTTTTAAATTGATTTCTTTTTTTTTTGCGTCGGCCATGCCGGCGGTCTATGGGCCGACGTACCAGCCAGTCTTTATTCAAACAATATTTGCGTTCGATTTCTTTGGCGCTGAACACTGAAGATGTTCCAAATTCAAAAAGTGCGCGGGAAAGTTAATCCCGGCTCACTTATTTAAATAAGTGCGCCGGAATTAACTTTCCCGCGCACTTATTGTTTCTTATAGAAAACACCACCTTTGGGTGCACATGAAAGGCGAACCAAGTCGCTCTTTTCGAATAGATGTGATGAAAAAGCGATAAGTTTACCTATGGCTTGATGCGTATCTGTGTAGGTACCTACCAAGATGGTTCCGGTAAGTAAAAATGATTGCATCGTGCGAATTGTAACATAAAGATTATGATACACAACTTTACCAACGAGAACAATTTCATTCCCACCCCACATTGATCGGCTATGCTGGAGTTGAATCGCAAAAACCTTTACGTAATTTGTTTTCACTTTTCTGTTGTCGCTTTGAGTCTCGTGGAGGTAAGTACAACGTAGACCACGTTACATCTAGATTGGTAGGCAGGTACCTAGATGAAATCTACTGTAGTCTGCAACTATTGCAGACAAGTACCTACCTATACCTATCTCTGTGTCAATTTTCATCAAGATCCGTTTAGCCGTTCTTGAGTCAGGTACCTATTGTGTAACAAACATCCATTCATCCATCCATACTTACAAACTTTCGCGTTTATACCTAATAGGTATTAAGTTAGGTATGTTTTGATTACCAAGAGTAGTACCTAGTACAGGTTTATCAAGGGTTCGGACGTAAGTAAATACCTATGCCCACTGTGCCCACATAGGTATGTACATAAGTGCCTAGGTACTGTAGGTACCTACCTACCTTAAACGCTTTGTAACGAAGAACGGACAACTAGGTAGTCAGGTAGGTATGGATGCACTAAGGTACCTAGACACCTTCCTACCATAATTAGAATTAAATTACTGTATAAAATTGAGATTACTTGTAGGTAGGTAGGATACGAGAGGGAGTATAACGAATAGACCTGTTTGGCTCTGTAGTGCACAATGAACTGATTTATTTAAATATTTGTCCACCCTAAAACTCAAAACACAACGATAGCGCGATCTACAAACCGTACACTTTTAGTCGCGCCATCTAGTTGATAAGGATGTAAAATAATTAAGCAAACGCAAACGAGCTTTACATAACAATTAGGTACATTACTTTGCAATGGATGGATAGGGTAGGTAAAGTAAGTACCTACCTACCTACTGAGATGTCTCTGCCTAGGTAGGTACCTAGATTATATCTAACTATGCCTAGCTACCTACCTACCTACTATAAACTGATTAGGTATCTATGTAGGTAGGTACGTTGGTAATTAGTAGATACCTAGATATTAGTAAAATTCAATATCCTACTAATACCTACCTAGGTAGGTATTACCTATAAACGCGAAAGTTTGTAGGTAAACTATGGATGGATGGATGGATATTCGTTACTCTTTCACGCCGGAACGGCTGAATGGATCTGGATGAAACTTGGCAGAGAGATAGATTAGGTATAGTCTGGAATAGGCTATTTACATACTTTTAATTCCGTGGGAATACCGAGATTTAAATCTGCGCGGGTGAAACCGCGGGGCGCAACTAGTGCGTAATAAAGTAATAATTTTACTAAAATACCTATTAGGTATGTACGTAGGTGGGTAGGTACCTAGGTACCTATTTCCTTTGCTTACCACTTTTAGTTAACAAAATACCTACCTAGGTACTTACCTACATAATAATATAAGATGTAAAATTATAGTCTGTATTTCTTAGTAATAATCTAAAAAAATAAAATGTAAAAAAAGTAAAATGTACCTACTAGGTAGTAGTACCTACCTCCTTAATTACTTACCTACCTACCTAATCATATTTCCAATAAACACCAAATAACACGTTATCCTATTCACGTAGGTAGGTAGGTACCTATCTACTGTAATTATTATTGTAAAAAATTAAAACTTCTAAAAACTTCCAAAAAATTAAAATTACAACACATTCTTTTCCCGAGACTAGACCTACGAGAGACTAGATTATAACTGGAAAAATAAGAATAAGAAAAAAAAACATGACACCTAGTTCCATTCAATTATTCAAATAAATACCTACATATAAGAATAGAAAAGTTTTTTTTTATAAATACTAAAACATCAGAGTTAGGTAGGTATTTCTGTGTTCTGTGGAAGTGGAATTACACATAACCTCAAATTATTATTAATAATAATTTAAAAAGAATAAAATAGGCATGGGGTAATTAGTTAATAAGAAGGTACTCACTTGATCTACTTTAGGATGTTGATGAGAACAATGCACATGACTGTGTTCGATAATATACGATTCACAAATTGCATATTTTACATTTATAGATATAAACAAAAACACAGTCAACAAAGCACTTTTCACTCTTGTTTTCGACATTTTGACTGACGGCCGGCAGAATGCGAGGTTTCACTCAACAAATTGTTAGTAATTTTTGTTTACATTATTACATCGTTTGTTTCGATGACACTTGACGCTGGCGATTCGCTGTATTTTCGCGACACCACTACCACACCCACAGAATACTTCATACTTCAAAAAAAGCCGTATAGCGAGCGCGAGACCTATTAGCCGTAGTGAGTGAGTGGGGTGGGTGAGTCAGCTGAGCTGTGAGCTAATGAATGGACTACTGGACTGACTGAACTGAAATGAAAGAGTGACAGACGTTTTTTTTCGATTCGAATGGATTTGCTGGTTTCATAGTTTCATATTTGACGACCTCTGTGGCGCAGCGGGCGAGAGCCCGCCTGCGAAGCAAGAGGTTGCGGGTTCGATTCCCCCCTCGGAACAAATTTGTGTACGATCTGCAGAAATTTAATCCGTAGGTCTGGGTGTTTTCTATATATAATAAAAAATATATATCTATGTAAGTATGGAAATGTATTAAATACATATATTAGTCACTAGCTTTTGCCCGCGGCTTCGCTCGCGTTTAGAAGTATTATTATTAATTAAGCATAGTTTTTGCGGCTTTACTTTTGTTAAGCGTGTGCAAAAAATTGGAGGGTTGAATTTATCAAAATCCTATTGAAGCGGACGTCTTCATAATAGTAGCTCCAATCTTTAATTTCAGTTCAATCAGTCGAAAATCTAAGAAGATTTATACAAACTTTCATCCCATCCCCTTAGGGGTGGAATTTATCAAAATCCTTTCTTAGGGGATGCCTAAGTCATAGTAGTTTTATGCATGCAAAGTCAGCCCGATCGGTTAAAAATTGACAAAATTTCATACAAACTTTCATCCCCTATTTCATCCGCTTGGGGGTAGAATTGATCAAAATCCTTTCTTAGCGGATGCCTACGTCATAACATTTACCTGCATACCAAATTTCAGCCTGATCCGTCCAGTGGTTTGAGCTGTGCGTTGATAGATCACTATGTCAGTCAGTCACCTTTGAGTTATATATATTAATTAGAAAAATTAGAAAACTTAGATTTAGATTAGATTTATATTTAGATTTAGATAGAAGATAGATATAAAATTTATACAAACTTTCATCCCCTATTTTATCCCCTTAGGGGTGGAATTTATCAAAATCCTTAAGCCTACGTCATAGTAGCTTTATGCATGCAAAGTCAGCCCGATCGGTTTAAAATTGACAAAATTTCATACAAACTTTCATCCCCTATTTCATCCCCTTGGGGGTGGAATCGATCAAAATCCTTTCTTAGCGGATGCCTACGTCATATCATCTACCTGCATGCAAAATTTCATAAAGCAACTTAGATTTAGATTAGATTTATATTTAGATTTAGATAGAAGATAGATATAAGATTTATACAAACTTTCATCCCCTATTTTATCCCCTTAGGGGTGGAATTTATCAAAATCCTTAAGCCTACGTCATAGTAGCTTTATGCATGCAAAGTCAGCCCAATCGGTTTAAAATTGACAAAATTTCATACAAACTTTCATCCCCTATTTCATCCCCTTGGGGGTGGAATCGATCAAAATCCTTTCTTAGCGGATGCCTACGTCATATCATCTACCTGCATGCAAAATTTCAGCCCGAACCGTCCAGTGGTTTGGGCTGTGCGTTGATAGATCACTATGTCAGTCAGTCAGTCAGTCAGTCACCTTTGAGTTATATATATTTATATATAGATCTAGTACCCATAACACAAAATTTGAGTAGCTTACTTTGGGGCTAGATGATGCTGTGTGGATTGTCCAGCATTATTTATTTATTTTATAGGACGATTGCCGACAGCGTTACCGGACTACTGACAGCTAGCGTTACCGGACTGCCTACACTTAGATTGCACAGACAGAGACGACGGCGTCTAGCAAGCAGAATAAAAGAGTTGTTTGTTGTTTTGTTTGTTGCGGACAAGCGGGCAAGCATTTGCTCCTCTACCCAACCTGAACCGGTCTGAAGTAGGTCTGAAGCTAGCCGTTTGTGCATAAATGGTCGGTACTTAGAACTACATAGGTACCTATTCCTTTTCATTTCTTTACATGTACTCTTATTAAATTTAAAATTGCTTCTTTCCTTTAATTTAAAATTTATGAAGATTTATATGTATTTAATTTATTTAGGTTTAGGTTTAGTCAGTACATACAATGTCTATTTGTTTGTTCTACATACTAAAATATCGGGCAAACTAAAACGACGAGAAAGTGAGCTGAGCTGCTGACTGACGAACGGTAACGCAAATGGCCTTCCCTTCAAGCCAAACCGAATGAAAAAAAAAACAAAAAACCAACCAAAGTCAAAGTCAAACTGTCAAACGGTTTGCAAGCAAATGCATCACAACCATCACAAGGATCAAAACGGGGTTTCGTTTTCTGTAATTTTACGTAGCAGCATACCTATGTAGGATTTTCATTTTAACGAACAATTAGTACATAAATAAATAAGCTACGCCACAATTAGGTACATATCTAGAATTTTTTTTAGGTGCGTGATTTGTCTGACACGTTGCGCGTTGCGTTGCGATAATGCGAAGCTTGGGCATTTTTATGATTAACAGGGAAATTACCGAACAACCGCGAGTAAAGAAAGAGTTGCCATTTTATCAACTTTGTCCCCACACCCTGGGGTTTGTAAGATTAGACAGGATAATGTACAATAGGTAAGCATGGGTTTACTTATTATATTAACAACGCCATCCACTGAAGTAATTTAAAAAACAAGGGTGATAACGACTTGAGTACCCACACATACCGTTACTCGCCACTAGGTGTCAGCAAAAGTCATATTTTACTCAAGCTGAGTTTTTCATTGCCTGAAGACACGCACGGATAAAACGGGTTTTCTAAAAATAAATCCTATCTAGATCGATTTATGGCCCCCGATACCGCCTGCATACTTACTAAATTTCATGAAAATCTTTGGAGCCGTCCGTTCCTCAGTTTCTAAATAAATAAATATACAAGAATTGCTTGTTTAAGGGTATAGGTACTTACATAGATAATAATTCCGGGTTATTGAAAATAAAAATATTTTTAGGGCTATTGTATTGTAGGGCGTGTTATGTTTCGTTTTGTTTATGTTAAGTAAAGATTTGGAAACATTTTATTTATTTGATGAGTGAATGCAATAGTGATGTGCCAACTCGAGTTAACTCGAGTTGAAATTCAGCGAACTCGAGTTACACAACTCGGGTTAGCAGAACGAAACTAACCCCTGCTTTCTGAAAGCTCGTTCAACACTAATCGTCTGTCAAGTCACTTGCTATCTCTTTCTAACTTGAAGTAAAAGCTGAAATAGCAAGTGACTAAGTCCGCTCTACATTCGCGCTCTACAAAAAACACGCTAAAAAAGGTTCTTCCATGTTCTCTTTCTTTCTTGTGTTTTTATGGTGTTCTCACGAAAACGGGGAGCGGGCGGGCTTTACAAATTACTTTTTTACTTATTTGTTTCTTCATCCAACTCTATTAGTACGAGATCCGACTGCAGGATTAGTGCGTTCATCGGTTTTTTTTGCTGAAAACCGAATTTCTATGTATATTTATAATTAGGAGGTTTTTTAGTTTTGATTTTTTTAATTAATTAATTAATTAATACTAATAACTTAAAAAATTACCTAATGGATAATTTGAAAAAAATAATGTTTAAATAAAAATAATAAATTAAAAAAAAATGTGGTTGAGAACACTAACATTCGACGCATGCGCAATGGCTTAAAAGCGTCGCACAGCTGGCAATCACTATCCTCGTCTGACAAATGATGTTACGCGCTAACTCTCTTTCACTCTACCTTAAATATTTATAATTTTTAAAAGCCAGCAACCCTTATTTGCGGGTAGATTTAATTAGGCAACCATATAATGATAATAAATAGAAAAAAATAAGCTTTAATTTGGTATACATATATAATTAATGAATAAACGTTATGAACGTATATAAATGTATCAAAATCATACCTGTTTACACCTGGCTGCGAAGAGGGCGGCCAAGTGCGCAACGGCAACCGTGATTTTATTGAATCTTCATATAAATTGCCGTGATGTAGACGTTATTTTATTTAAAAAACAAGTGAACGATATTTTTTCCCAAAAATCAATTAAAAATAATTTAATTAAAAATACTGGTGGCCAAATTTTAATAGGCAACTTGATAAATATATATTCTCCTAATTATAAATATACATAAAAAATCGGTTTTCTGCGAGAAACCGATGAACGCACTAATCCTGCAGCCGGATCTTAGACTATATGTTATGAAAAATAACATTGCTAAACTCTACAATGACGAAGTTGGGTTTACACCTACATAATTTTTTTTTTTACTGTCAACTTGTATTAGAAATTATCAACTAGTTAGTAACTCGAGTTGACACATCTCTAGAATGCAATGTATGACATTTTTATCATAAAATATACGATATCATAAATGTAACAGCCAGCCACTGCAACTGGTAGCACCAGATAACTACTTGTACCTACACTTAGTGTTATTCGAACAATTTGAATGTTCGAGAGAGTTTGTTTTGTAGCACCTACGTCTATAAATGTTACGTTCTTGACGAAATGTTCGCATTCCTATTTAGTTTGCTGTGGTTGTTAGTTCCTTACATTTTTATTATTACCATTGGTGACTACATAACAAGGATTATAATAATCTACGACATGCAGTAAGTACTAAATGATTATTTTTAGGTATCTAGTTCAATAAAATTATTCTCTCTCTGGCTTATTATTTTAATTAGTCTTTGTTCTAAGGGTTCCGTTCTCAAAATGGACCCAAAGAGAATGTAAAACTACGAGAATGGACCCAATTATTAAGACTCCGCTGTCGTCCGTCTGTCAGCACCCACCCCGTAGAGAGGTCCCATCTATCTCATGAACCGTGTTAGGTTGAAGTTTTCATTGTGATGATGTAGTACCTACTTCTGTTGCCGCTATAACAACAAATAGGTAATTAAATTGTAATAAAATTAACTTTTAAAGGGGGCTCCCATACACAAAAGTTGTCGTTTCTGCCGTTTTTGTAGGTATGGTCCTTTTGTCATCAGCCGTATCTCATCTCATGAGCCGTGATAGTAAGTCGACATTCTCACAAATAATAATACCTATATGATCTAAGTATTTCTGTTACCGCTATCAAATACTAAAAAACAAAATAAAATAAGCAGGTAAATATACCTGTAAGGTCCCATACAACTCAGAACACGGTACGGAACCCTTCGTGCGCTAGTCCGACTCGCACTTGGGTGGTGTTTGCTCTTTTTTGTGTTTTTCGTGGTCCTTTTTCGCGTACTTCCCCCCGTGTCGTCTACGGGTAGATAGGACTATGGTATGATTGTAAAGTAGGAGACCTTGGATGAAGTATAACAATAGTATTCAAACAACAAACACAATAGTATTCACAATAGTAGTAACAATAGTATTCTTCTTCTAAGTACATAGGAGACCCTTCGGGTTGTAGGACCATTCAACAGGCTTGACTTGACTTGACAGTGCTTGATAGAGATAGCACGCACCAACTCACACGTACCTACCGACACGATTCGACACACCTTATAGTTTAGCTCACAGAACACATATATCCTTGTTTAGCTCAACTACTTCATCCAAGAGCTCAACTTATGCAACAGGACATAATTCTAAGTAGGTAGGTAGTATTCAATCAAATAGCTATACATTGTGGATAAAAAATCTTCTACCCACCCTCTCTCTTTTCGTTCGCACGACAGACATTGTTACAATTTAATACTAGCGGAATACTGTTTAGAGTATTTAATTTACGACTATTTATATTAAATACCTATGTAGGTAGGTAGGTACCTACTAATAAACAAGCATGCAACAAGCAAGTTTGTTACACCCGCCCGGATAGGTACGCAGTCGTTCTAAATACCTAAACAATGCCACAGAACACATAATATCCTAACAATGCTTTTTTTTATCCTTTCATACCAAGAGTACCTATAACGCTACGCCTTTCATAAAGTAACCGACATTTTTGGCTTTGTTTTGTGTAGTTTGATTTGATTGATTGATTGAGTAATATTACCAGCCAGTAGTCCTGAATCGTGCATGCTTAGCACCAAAGGGGATAAAACACAGGCGAAAAATCGTCCGTGGGATAAAAACACGTTTTGTCACGTAAAGGTACGTTTTGTCACGTTGGCAGACTTTGTATAAGTACAATGTCTTTGCACGTAGGTACTGTACACTGCAGTGCGAGTGCATGCAAACCATGCAATGCATGCAACACGGAGTCAGTGTGACCAGATTTAAATTGACAAATCTACTGTAACATAGGGTGAAAAATTACCAAAATCTACCTATAGTAAGCTGGATTCTACTAAAAGTCTACTATAACATTTTCAATTAGGGTTATCAAGATTTTGCTATTATCTCTGGGAAAAAAACATAAACAGTTAGAATAATAAGTAAGTAACCTCAGTAGGCGCGCGCGAACGAAAGTGAAGCCTAAGGATTTTTGTATTGTATAGTATTGTTTAGTTTCATGATTTTACTTTGGTCATACCTACTTACTACCCGACTTAAGCTGTAACCCTGTATGTAAACGCCCATAGAGTACGTTATATTAACAGAACATATTATGAACGCGCCATTGATAATTAATGAAATTAATGAAAAATTATCAAACAGAAAAATTATTATCATTTACTCCTTACAAAATGTTACAATTTCCCTAATTTATAGGGAAAATGTTAATAGCTTGCAACATTATTTGTGCGCTTGTGTGCGTGTCGGTCAAGAACACACACTGCCTATTTGGTAGCATTTATTACTAGACGAATGAATAAAATATCTGATAAATAGTAATCTATTTTATAAACAAATCTAAATGAGCTATAAGACAGTATTTAGGTGCTGCTTACTTGTGAGGTTCCAGAAAATCCTTTCATATGTTTTAGATGCTTAGATGTAGCCATGTGTTCCTTCAGAGAAGCCACTCTACTGAGCATGTCGCAATTACAGACTTTACAGTGCGCATTCGCTTCATTAGTTTTTGATTTATTCAACCATTGCTTGAATAAGGGATCTTGCTCCCACTCCGCACGATACCCTTGAATATATTTACGTTTCATCACGAAGTCTAACAGCAGAAACAACTTGTTCATTCACTATCATAGCATCATCTGATTCTGCTGTTGTTTGACTTCGTGATGAAACGTAAATATATTCAAGGGTATCGCGAACAACAGAAATAAATTTGTAATGAATGAAAATAGATTGAACAATTATATACCTTCGGGGGAAGCCCCGCCTAGGTTTTCAGTGTTCGTTCTTTGATGAGTACATGTGTTTAGAAAGAGATAGACTGATTCCGATTCACTTAGTGGGGGAATTCCTTTAAAAGAATAGATTATAGGAGAGGGCTGCCATCTTCTTTCAAAAAAATACTACCAATATACCAAAAAATGGCAAATTCTACCAAAATACACATATATTTTTTTTCCTACTAGCAGCTGTTGCAAGTTCCTCAAAATCCACCGAAAAAGTAGAAATCTACTAACTTTGGTCACACTGCGGTGAGTTGAAATCAATCAATCAATTGTTTGTGTTTGTTTTGATTTCTACGTTTGATTTGAATTTGAATGAATGACTTGATTTTTTGAGGTTTTTTTTGTTTTGTTTGTTTGTCTCCAGTTGTAGAATTTGACTATTTTTGTTTGTTGTGTTGGGTAGTACTATTTACCTATTCATTTTGTGTTTTCATTTAATTTCTAAGTAGGTAACTTTGTTTGTTCCCACCGATCAGCTGGGAGCTGCAGCTGAGCTGAGCGGCTTTGTGATAAACTGAAGAACTCGGTCAGTTCATCAGCTGTGCGTGTGCGGTTCGCGCCGTTTTGAATAGTAAGGTAGGAATTAAGACACTTCATGTATTTCAACAAAATCTCTCTTTTTCTTTCTGTCTAGCTTTTTGTGCTTAGCTGTTTGTTATACAGACAGGTCTAGAGCGACAGAAACACGTGATTTGTGTGCATCAATTGCATTATCATTCGCTAAATTGTGGAAGGTAAGTTGTACCTACCCTACCTACGACCATTTATTGAATTAAATTAACGAAATTCCGATCTACGATCTAGCTAGTGATACCAGATACTAACCAGTTATCTCGCAATATTCGCATCCAGGTTGGTCTAGATTCGGGTTGGCTATAGCAATCCTTGTACCTGAGTTGAGGGTTGGGGATAGGGGGGATGCAAGTGGGGGTAGATGGCAAGTCTTCCCCTTGAGTCCTTTTTTCTAGGAAATGAAAAAAATACTTTAATTTTTCAGGTAAGTTACTAGTTAGGTTAGGGTTTTTTTTTTATATGAAGAAAATTGGTAGTAATATTTCATCTCTATGACAAAAAGACTCAAGGGAAGGAATTCTCATTAGGTTAGGGTTATTTTTTTTTTAAAGTTAAGAAATTTGAAGTAATATTTTTTTTCATTTCCTAGAAAAAAGGACTCAAGGGGAAGACTTGCCATCTACCCCCACTTACGTGATCACTGTCCCACGCTTAGTGAGGCATGGGGCAGTAAAGAGAGTAAGTTCATACATATCTGGCACCAGGGTTACAAATACAAGGCTTAGAGCACTCTTGACATAGGGCTCTATGGGGCTACCTATTGATCTAGCTGTACCTAGACAGTATGACCTAGAAAAGATTAGGCATGAGAAGATATCCTAGTGGTTTGTGTAGTAAATACCTAGTATACCTATGTAATTGTTGCTCTACATAGTTCCTCGGTATCAGTAGTTTGTTATCACAAAGTAGGTACCTACCTACTTAACAATTTGGATTTTTCAATATAGACACAATAGGTAGATAGTAAGACCTACATATTGTGACTGTGATAACTTATTACTAATCAAATAAATTCATTTATTTATTTATTAAGTACATAAATGATAGTAAGCTTACAGTACACAGACCAAAATGCTTAAGGCAAGAAGCAATTAGTGTGCAAATAATGTAAAAAATCTAATGTACAAACCATTAGTTACTTAAGTTACCTAATAACTTTCTAGGTAATTAAAATGAAAACGGACAAACTGTTAAAACTGTACATACCTAACCATAGGAATAAGATCTTTTTTGTACTACAGTTATACAATAAATTATTTCTGATTTCTGATTTCTGAATGTTGATGATAAAAAGTGTAATTAAAACACCACAAAATCTGAGTTTTTTGTGAGGAGAATACTTATAGCTTAGCTGTAGTTTTAGTTATGATAGGTATTTATGCATACATACACAGCTTTCACAGCTCTGTTAGTAGTAGCTCAGCCTTCTGTGCTGTAGGTTGTGAGTTTGATTCTCACTGAGAACAAACATTTGTGTGATAAACATAGTGTCTGTCTGGGTGTTATAAATATTACAAACATGCATGAATTTACAAAAAAAAACTGTTCAGTATGTATTTTGTACATTTTTCTAAATACCTAATTGAGAGCACCGGTGGTCTAGTGGGAGTGACCCCGCCTTCCGATCGTAAGGTCGCAGGTTCGAATCCGGTCGTGCACCAATGGATTTTTCTATCGAAAAATTTATGTGCGCAATGCCAGTGCTCTTAAACGGTGAAGGAAAACATCGTGAGGAAACCAGTTAGTATTCTAACAGCGGCGATGGGCTTGCAACCTGTCACGTATGGAATACTAACTACTGCAAAATGTGGGTATGTGCCAAATGTAATGTTTGGACGTACCTCTGACTACCCCCCTTAGACATCCTCAAAGAATCTTGAATTAGTACCTACTTGGTACTGGGAGATCTGAAGGGATATCTACCGTGCCTGGGGATCAAAGTCGTGAAGCTGTTTCAGTTTCAGTTTCCTAATTGTACCTTGTAATTAGATGTAATTTTCTTTGCAAATACCTAAATGTTTTATATACCTAAATGTATTATACCTACATATTAAAAAAAATTAAAGAATCTAAGCATTATATCAGCTGTTGGTTCCCATATCATAAGCTTTGCTAGTATGGTAGGGTGAGATAGTGCTGTGTGGAAGGTCCACCAATAATTTATATTTTTTTTCTTGTACTACCTATTTATTATTTTATTTTATTTTATTGTCATATTATTATTTTATTGTCATTTTGTTATTTTGTTGTCAGGGCTGGCATTCTGTAATCTCACTTTTATTTTATGATGACACTAGTTGCGCCCAGCGGTTTCACCCGCGCAGATTCAAATCCCGGTATTCCCACGGGAAAGTAGCCTATGTGCTATTCCAGACTATAATATCTCTGCCAAGTTTAATCCAGACCCGTTCAGCCGTTCCGGCGTGAAAGAGTTACAAACACTCATCCATCCATACTTACCTACACACATTCACGTTTATAATATTAGTGGGATGTGGGTGTAAGTCAACTTTGCCAATGGTCTGTTGCAAGTTAGGTCATAACAAGGAGTAAAATAAAATAGGTGAATTTATCACCATGTCCTTCAGTTTTCCTTATAAATATAGACATATCCTTCAGTCAACCTCAATCTTAGGATTTCATAGAGTCTTTGCAACTGATGTCTTCATATTGTTTCAGATCTGCTGAAGAAGGATTGATTGATAATTCAGAAAATTCAACATTAATATCATCAAAACCATCAAAAAATAAACGGAAATGGGCCAAGGTAGCTAAGAAAAATAACAATTTTGAAGACCTACCTGAAACAGATACAACTATCAATATAGACAGAAAATACATCAAGGATTTAGAGAACTCAGTGAATTACAAAAACATAACAGATTATATATCTAGTACAAATGGAGATAACAGAAATGCAAAAATATTTAATGTGAACACTGGAACGCCCAAATATTTTGTTGTGAATGAGTCTGTGTTTTTAGACACCGAACCGACCATGGTGTCCAATGAGGAGTGCCATGATTATAGACTGTACAAAGTGATGAAGACGGAGCATGGTGATGATGTGCACCAAAATGACGATGAACTCACTGAAGGTATAGTTTTTGCCTTTTTTTATACTAATTTGATTCACCGTGGATCATTTACAATTTCTGTGGAACAATGTTGTAAGGAACTTCTTGACTTTATGCCAGTTGCGGTAGAAATACTCACAACTAAATTACTATAGTGGTTATTTAATTATTGAAATAAATTTTGAAGAAATGTTTAATTGCCGGTGAAATTACAGTCAGATGAGGCTTTACATTTGTACTTGTTTGCCTCAAGTTGACGGACGCGGGGCAGTGCATCATAGTGCATGTTCTTATCGAGCGTGGCTTACGATGCAATGCTTATGATGGTTACATTTAACATCAGGTGGGCCATCTGCTTGTTCCACCAGCAAGATGTATAAAAAAATTTGTGCTTGCACCTGTAAAAGTGATTGTGTCATTTCTATGGGTCCCTCTGAATTTATTCTTTTATTATTTCAGAAGACCTGACGGAGACTCTGTTTGTGATAGAGGAGATGACAAATAGTGGTGTTATTATTAACAATAATGTCTTCCTGAGTTGTGAGCAGTGGCACACAATCCAACAACCAAAGGAGGTATACTGTCTCTTAAATGGAGACTGAGAAAGCCTGAGAAATTTATTTATTTATTTAAAAACTTTCACACAAAACAATGTAGTGCTAGGAGAACTTATTGCTAATAGCATTGTCTACCAGTCTTCCTGGGCGTGCAAAAAGATGTACATTGAAAAAATTTTGACAAAGAAATGTTGATGGACATATTTTTAGTTAAGTTATGCCAAAAATTTAGGTCAATGTAAATTACCCATTAGCCCGCTGCTGTGGCTAGATTGTTATATAAGTAATTAACTTTATAAAATGTTGTAAAGTACGCTATTTAAAAATACTGTTGCCTGGAAGAAATCGCTTTCAGCAAGCCTAGAATTATGGTGTACTAGTTGCGCCCCGCGGTTTCACTGGCGCAGATTTAAATCCCGGTATTCCCACGGGATAGAAAGTAGCCTATGTGTTATTCCAGTTATAATCTATCTCTCTGCCAAGTTTCATGCAATCCGTTTAGCCGTTCCGGCGTGAAAGAGTAACAAACATCCATCCATCCATCTCATACTTATAATGTTAGTAGGATCCTTGTGTACAATAGTGTTATCTATCTTTGGGGCTAGATAGTGCTGTGTGGATTGTCCAGCATTATTTATTTATCTACATATCATAGGATTTGTGTCATAAAGTATGTAATTTTTTGCAGAATAACTACTCATGTAAAGTTTGCCAGATGCAAGGAGACAAAATAAATGTCCCATCACATATATCCTCACTCGGACATATGAGGCAGCTTGATAGACATAGACCTCTGAAGAGATTCGACCTTAGTATTACTAGAAAGGTAAGTGAAAATAACTTCTTGCAAGAAAAAAACAACTTCAAATGCACTGGAAATTCGTCAGTCAAGTAGTTTTGGAATTATAGTAGAACTCAAAAACTACTTGTCAGAACTGACTAATAATAAAAAGACAAATTATAAAGGTATTTTTTGTAAATTGTCATAAAAGAACTTGACTGATTGCGATTTTAAATAACTACATTAACCCCCAGTTTCTGAAAGCTCGATCAACACTAATCGGCTGTTAAGTCACTTGCTATCTCTATCTAATTTGAAGTAAAAGCTGAAATAGCAAGTGGCTTGACAGCCTATTAGTTTTGATCAGGCTTTCAAACCGGGGATTTATATATATATATATAGTGGTTTTATATCTTTAAAAATGTTCAATTGTGCGAGCGAGATAGCGACGCGCTGTATGCTGCCCACTTTTATTATATTATCAGATATTAGCTCCAAACTTCATAATCTGCCTTTTTTTTTAATTTAACTAGAACTTCTTCATTTCTAGATTAACGACAACTTGCATTGTGGAGTATGCAACGAAATATTCTCTATTCCCGAATACAGAGACCACGAGAACTCGAAAAGCCATGAAGGACACCTCCTGTTTGCTATAAATAAGGTATCAGACTTAATGTGGATTGACCAAGATCGCAAAGATACCCAGACAATAGAAAATAATAATATCCAGCCTCCGAATAACGCACCTTACACCAGACCCTCTCAAGGTTCCATCACCTTACCCGATAGAGATGACTGGCTTGACACCAGAACAGAATCAATTACAAATTCAGATATAGATGGTGATGATACAAAGGTGGGTAGAAAGTCATCGTTCGATAGAAACTTTCAACGAGATAGAAGCATCGACTCGGAAACCAGCTGTTCACCAGATAGAACTTACGGTCAAACCTCTGATAGAAATATTGACGTCTCCAAAAATTCTTATGACACGAGAAGCGAAGATTTTAATTTTGGAAAGAGGACTTATCAGGATATCAAAATATATGAAGAGGATGATATAGAGGAGTACACTTTGCCAATAGAGGGCGTTTCGTACGCTTCTATGGCTAGTAAGCCGAGATTAAACCTACCGAAGTATTATAAAATTGATCTAGGTAAGTCAGCTTAAAGAGTTTATTCACTTAAAATGAGATATAGGTAGAAAAGTAGATTCACTAAGCCATAGTGGTGAAAAATATTGCCCTCATTTCATTTCATTTATTATTAATCTTTACACATATTACATGCTCTTAGATACGTCAAATAGTTACAATGAAAATCATTAATATTAATAGAAATACAGAATGAGAGATTCTTAAAACTAGTCAAATTCTATAATATATATATAGCATAGGTAAACATACCTAATATTGCAAGTCATTACAAAATAAATATTTATTAGCCTCTTATTCATAATCCCTGCCATTTTATAGCGGCTCAATAGAGTATTCATGTCACTGTCATTTTCATGCTAAAGAAAAGAGACAGCCACAGACTTATCAGTATGATAAGCTATTGGCGCGCTCAAAGACCATTATGAATACGGGCCTTATAATATAAATCAATAGGTAGGTAAGTGATTTATACCTCAAACAAAAATATATGTATATCATAATATACAGATAGGTAACAGGTAAATCCTCAGTCTAAAACTTAGGCTAACATTATTTTGGTAGGGTTCTGAACGAAAATAGTAGATATTTATGAATAAATACCTTTGACTACCCCCCTTTAGCTGTCTTCAAAAGATCAGTTCGTACTTGGTACTAAGAGATCTAAGAGGATACCTTCCATGCAGATAAATAAAGTAAAGTCTAGGTAAAGTCAAGAATATGACAGCTTACGTAGCTCAGTTGATAGTAGCTCTGCCTTCTGCGCCGTAGGTCGTGGCTTCGATTCTCACCGTGAACAAACATTTGTGTGATGAACATAGATGTTTGTTCTCTGTCTGGGTGTGTTATATAATATTATAAGTATGTATTTATAAAAAAAAAGTATTATAAGTAGTATATCAGCTACCTGGTTCCCATATTACAAGCATAAGCTTAGTTTGGGGCTAGACAGTGCTGTGTGGAAAGTCCTCCAATGTTTATTTATGTTTGTTTATGTTTTAGTTTTTTTTTCATGATTTTTTCAATGTTAATATATGTTTCAGGTACAAAGGAAGTTCGCGTTAAATTCGAGTCGTGGAACATGATAACACAGACGAATGCAAAAGAGTTTTATTGCATGGGATGTACAGAGTCTTTTCAAGTGCGGTTCAAGAACACTCATTGTTTGAGCGAGAAGCATAGGCGGGTGGTAGCTAAGTGCGCCGTGGTTGGAGCGTTCGAGGATTACTTGATTCGTGATGTAAGTTCAAGTTTTTCAAGTCGTAGAGCTCTTTGTGTGTGGCTCGTCCGGGGATGTACTACCACGACGCCTTTTTCTGCCGCCAAGCAGCAACGCTGTGTTTCGGTTTGAAGAGTGGTCGCCGGTGTAATTACAGGCACATGAGGCTTAACATCTGTATGCTATGCCTCAAGTTGATGCACGCAGTCGGATAGACATAGTAGCTTTGCTGTACAAACACTTCAACACTTCGATATACCGATAGTCAATTTGAAATCGCTGGTGTGACTGTAGGACTGCCCAGGTTTCGACTGAATCAAATGCTGTATAGTCCACAAACGCTAAACATATAATCTGGTTATACTCTTCGGTTTCCTGTATAACTTGCCGGAGCGTGTGGATGTGGTCTATGGTGCTAAAGCCTTTTCGGAACCCGGCTTTTTCGGGAGGCTGGAAGTCGTCAAACCTACAAGCGAGACGATTGGTAACTACTCTCGAAGAACTCTTGCGTTTGGTCCACGACATTTCGACCACCCTGTAAACACCACAGAACACAGGAATATACATAATATGGAGGTTTTTTTTTTACTTAATAGACCTTTCTTTGGCCACGATCTCGCCTGGTGGTAAGCAACGATGTAGCCGACGATGGAACAGAACGGTCCAGAAGACAAAATCACTCTTGCCTTAAAGACACCCAAATTGTAGGAATCAGTCATCATTATTCATCATTAAAAAAGATCATTCGAAAAGGTCGCGCCATTTAAAAGGAACGCTGGAAATAAGTGAAAGGGATGTGTTTGCGCATAAAAACTCGCGTCATCACACCGCCTCCCACTCCTTCCAGCGTTCTTTTCACGTGACGCGACCTATATCTGTCTTCTATTCTGTGCGTAAACATTATAACATTCAGACAGAGATCTAACATTAGTAGAATGTCTGAATGACTGATATAACTTATTTTATTTTTTCAGGTGAGCGATAAACTCTACCACTGCGGCCATTGCAACAACCTTCAATACAAAAACGATATGAAAATACATGTAGAAAAGTACCACCCTGTCAAAAACCCTAAAAACATTAACGACATACCCCTTTTAAAACCAATTGATCCTAAAATGAAAGAAACTAGTATCCCCAAGGTGAAATTGGATATTTTTGGCGATTTTAAGTTTAATCAGTTTGGGGCTGAGATTACTGTATCTAACTTGGGCTGTCATACACTAATGTTGGTGGACAGTAGTTATTTATGTGCGCTATGTAACGTTTTTGTGGAGGGGGATCTGATAGACCATGTGTATGAAGCGACGCATATGAGACTTATAAATATGGCGCCGTTTATCAAACCGTTTCAGTGCAATTTGACGAGAGCTGTGAGTATTAATTTTTTATCTATGTATGAGGTCTATGAGAGTCACCGCCAGTTTGTGAAAGCTCGATTAAAGCTAATCGGCTGTCAAGTCACTTGCTATTTCAGCTTTTACTTCAAATTAGATAGAGATAGCAAGTCACTTGACAGCCGATTGACAGTGTTGATCGCGCTTTTAGAAATTTTGTTGTTGTTTTTTTTTTTTTTTTTTTTTAAATAATACTGGACAATCCACACAGTCCCAAAGTAAGCTATTCAAAGCTTGTGTTATGGGTACTAGATAACTGATATATTTAATACATTATATACTTACATAGATAGATATTTTTTATTATACATAGAAAACACCCAGACCATCGGAACAAATTTCTGCAGATCGTACACAAATTTGTTCCAAGCCGGGAATCGAACCTGCAACCTCTTGCGTCGCAGGCAGGCTCTCGCCCGCTGCGCCACAGAGGTCGAATAAGCACGGTATAAGGGTGACAAATCAACATCGAGCTATGCTGCGCTGTACTGGGCTGTGCTTTGCTGTGTTTTTTAAGCTACGTTTTTTTAACAATCAACATCAATCTGTGCTGCGCTTTGCTTAGCTCAGTATTAAAAGGGCGATGGAGGGGCACGCAGCGTGCTCCATGTTTGAAAAACCTAGCACAGCTCGAAACAGCGCGGCTCAGCACGGCGGCGGGTAGCGCGCCTCGCTCGACACTGCTGCGTTTTTAAACGGAGCGTAGCCTCGCACAGCGTAGCACAGCATGGTTTGTTTGTATCCTCCTTAGAATATTAGACGAGCGAGTTGACCAAACATAGCACAGCGCAGTACAGCGCAGCATAGCTCGATGTTGATTTGTCACTATTAGTACTGCCTTCTGCCATCAGGTGAGATTGTAGGTGAAGGACAAATGGTTGTCATTTTTTCATCCCTATCGAGCGTGACTTACGAGGCAATGATTTGTTATAGATGATGGTTACCATTTAACATCAAAGTCAAAATCAAAATTTGTTTAATCAATAAAATCACTAGGACCATCTTTAAACGTCTTAAAACGGTGTCTCTAGTGCCAGTTCCACGCGACCAACACCGAGAAGAACAGGCAACAAACTCTGCTTGGTATCTATCGCTCTTTTGTGTGATCCTCGTTACAATCCTACTATCCTAATGATATTATAAACGCGAAAGTTTGTAAGCATGAATGGATGTTTGTTACTCTCACGCCGGAACGGCTGAACGGATCTGGATGAAACTTGGCAGAGAGATAGATTATAGTCCGGAATAGCACATAGGCTACTTTTATTCCGTGGGAATACCGGGATTTCAATCTGCGCGGGTGAAACCGCGAGCCGCGATTCTTCTACGATTCTTTTGCGATTTCAAGATGATTTTATTGAATAAACATATTATTTTGAATTTGAAATTTATGACCCTTTTTACAATGTAATACACTGGTGTGGATTCTGTTGTTGCATTATCCTAAACTAACCTAATCTGACAGTTTTAAAATTATAGCCGTCCTTGTTGTTTTGGTCTTTTAGAAAGGGATGACAATATTTTTAGTGCTGTCAAATTAGGTTAAATTAGGAAAATTAAATAACAGAATTGGCAATACCTACACTATTGATCTCATTACTGATCAGGGGCTATCTGCTTGTTCCATCGGCTAGTTGTATAAAAAAAAAATTGTTTATTTCCAGGTGCGAGGCTCTCTCCACTGTGCACTTTGCAACATCCTGATTGCCGTGTCCGATATAAACGATCACAACGTGCACCCGTCTCACACTGACGCTCTGGCGCGAGCTTTAGGTACGCCATAAACATGTGTAATTTGACAAGCTTTATCCCAACTAGCTAACTAGTCCCAACTATGTCTATTTAATTTAATCGAATTTTATTTGACGTCACATACAAACGTAGACAGTAATACAGACCTAATGTGATTATAATAATATATTTAATAAAATACTGATAATTTAGTCCATTCTTTGCGAACATCTTGCTTTGGCCTCTGGTTCCATTTTTCGAAAACTTCTGGTTTTATCCCTTCAATTGTTTTGGAGGTCTTAGGTTCACCAGCTAAATTTGGCACGTCAGCTTCAGTCAACTTCGCTGGATGGAGGCAGTATAGATAATCAGGAGCGTTGTAGTTCTCTCCTCGGGCTATGTTCGGAATAATTGGATTTCTTGATGTGTGAAATAATGGGCCGCTCAAATTACTTGTGTATACTAGGTGGAGATATTTACAGTGCTGAGACATTTTAGCCATGGCTAATTTAATTTGGAAAAATATGAAATTAGAGAATTTTTTAAAATGACAGTTTGGTATCGAACTGTCTGTTAATAAATCTGTTAACTATCTGTCTGTCTGTCTGTCTGTCTGTCTGTCTGTTACGCTTTCCCGCTTAAACCTCTCAACCGATTTTGATGAAATTTGGCACAGACAATCTTAGACCCTGAGAAAGAACATAGGCTACCTTTTATTGCGAAAAAAAGAGATGAAGAGATTAAAAGTACGCAGACGAAGTCGCGGGTACCAGCTAGTTGTTTATATTTTGTTCTTTATTAATTTCAATGTGTAATTATAGCAGTCAGAATGTAATTTACAATTAGAGTAATTGGTCTTAACCGTTCTAGTTATATAAATAAATAAATAAAATAAATAAATAAACATCACTTGTAACCCGACCCGGCTTCGCACGGGTGCAATGCCTATTATACATGTATACCTTCCTCTTGAATCACTCTATCTATAAAAAAACAGAAGTATGGGATGGGCAAAAGAACAAATCTTGGCCTGTACCACCATCTCTTGAAGCATTCTTATTTCAATATTACTTTTATGTCAATAAAAAAAATGCTGGAAAATAATAATGCAATCCACACAGCACCATCTAGCCCCAAAGTAAGCTAGTCAAAGCTTGTGTTATAGGTACTAGATAACTGATATATTTAATACATTATACATATACTTACATAGATAGTTCAAATTTCTGCAGATCGTACACAAATTTGTTCCAAGGCGGGAATCGAACCCGTAACCTCTTGCGTCGCAGGCGGACTCTTGCCCACTGTGCCACTGAGGTCGTCAAGAGATGAGAATGATTCAATAGATGATGGTATGGGCCCTGGGCCCTGGGCACACGCAAAGATCTCTACTACTCTTGGTTAGATTTTGTCCTTCAGCGTTTGAAATCATATTTATTTTCCAGGCATGATAAAGAGCAAACAACCTAAGCAAGATGTCAAGTACCACTGTGAAGAACCTAACGAGTTCAATACGGACCTAGAGAGGTTTCTATCTACACTGTCCCCTAACACTAGGGCCGCACTTAGCAGATTGAAGATTAAAAACCACAAGGTAAGTCATAAATCCCACTAATATTATAAACTAGCTGCGCCCCGCGGTTTTACCCGCGTAGTTTTAAATCTCGGTATACCCGCGGGATAAAAAGTAGCCTATGTACTATTCCAGACTATAATCTATCTCTCTGCCAAGTTACATCCAGATCCGTTCAGCGGTTCCGGCGTGAAAGAGTAACAAACATCCATCCATCCATCGATCCATCCATCCATACTAGAAAACGTTCACGTTTATAAAATTAGTAGGATTTTGTGTCTTCAAATAAATATTTTCTATTTCTATAATTAAATACCTATATTATTTTAATTTTTCAGGGTGAGATGTTCGAACTTAGTGATACGAATAGCAGTTCAAGTTCTAGCAACGGAACACCAATTCCTATGCCTGTTAATAATACACCAGAGCACACCAAAACGACCCTAAAAGAACCAGTATTTATGGAAGTATCGAACCCCCAAGAAGGGGTAAGTAGGCATCCAGACATGGGTAACCCCATAGAAGGGGCTGTGGGTATAAAACAAGGTCTGTACCCCAAGAATGGGGTTGAAAGCAGTCCGAATTTAGTTGCTGGTTACTTTAGATCTGAGATCAATTCAAATCCACGTCCGAATTACCCAAGAGGGGTAGAAAACATGAACCCAAACGCACTGCACCCTACAAACGGAATCCCTACTATGCGTTACCCCATAGAAGGGGAAGGAATCATCCCACTACGTTACCCTGTAGGACAAGGAATGATTCCTCAACGTTATCCTACAGGACAAGAAATCAACCGTCCTTGCTACCCTACAACAGGGGTGAATAGCAACATACAATACCCCTATACAAACAATTTAGGTCAACAATACAGACCTCGAATGTTCACAGTAAGCATGATCGAGTCGGGGTTAACCGGGGCACGTACTGGGTCCCCTACTATTAACAATGTACCAGGACCTATTGACTTGAAAAAAGTACATGAATCTACAGGGAATTTTTGGGATTATTCACCGCCGCTTCTTAGACCACAGGATTTAGAAGTGGCCAATCAGATGGTACAGAAAAAAGCTGTTCAGGCGAAGGTTGCTGAATCTGTAAAACGGGTGTTCAGTGAGAGTGATCCGGAGAAGGAAGCCAAGCAAGGGAAGGGTGAGGCATATAAATAAATAAATAAATAATGCTGGACAATCCTCACAGCACCATCTAGCCCCAAAGTAAGCTACTCAAAGCTTGTGTTATGGGTACTAGATGACTGATATATTTAATACATTATATACTTACATATGTAGATAGATATTTTTTATTATACATAAACACCCAGACCAACGGAACAAATTTCTGCAGATCGTACACAAATTTGTTCCGAGGCGGGAATCGAACCCCCAACCTCTTGCGTATTTATATATTTATAAATACGCAATAGAATAATTTATACATATATATATTTTACTAGCTTCCGTCTCTTGCGTGTTTAAGTAAAAATAACTTCCTACTATTATTATAAACGCGAAAGTACATATGTTAGTATGGATGGATGTTTGTTACTCTTTCACGCCGAAACGGCTGAACGGATCTGGACGAAACTTGGCAGAGAAATAGATTATAGTCTGAATAGCACAAAGGCTACTTTTTATCCCGTTGGAATACTGGGATTTAAATCTGCGCGGGTGAAACCGCGGGCCGCAGCTAGTAATTAGTCATGGATGAATGGCTAATGATGCTCTGCCGATTTTGTACTGAACTTAGGTTTTTTTTTTATTTTAGTTGAAGAAAAGACTGCATCTGTTGAGCTGAAAAAGCCTGAAGCAAAAAAGAAGAAGAAAACATCTGAATGTGAAAAACAAGTATTATCTCCTTTTAAACTCGACGAAATTGTCCTGTTGAAGCTTAAATCATCTTATTTCGAGGTAAGAGCAAGACACTACTTCAGTTTTTGTCTAATTCGAAAGGTAAATAATAAATAAATGTTGGTGGACATTCCACTCAGCACTATCTCGCCCCAAACTAAGCCATAGCTTGTGACTTGAGATGGGAACCAGATATCAGCAGCTGATGTACTACTTATGTACATATAAATATTTTATGTAAATACATTTTTTTATACAACCAGCTGATGGAACAAACAGATGGCCCACCTGATGTTAAATGGTAACCATCACCTTACATATCCTACTAATATTATAAACGTGGAAGTTTGTAAGTATGGATGGATGGATGGATTTGTTACTCTTTCACGCCGAAACGGCTGAACGGATCTGAATGAAACTTGGCAGAGAGATACATTATAGTCTGGAATAACACATAGGCTACTTTTTATCCCGTGGGAATATCGGGATTTAAATCTGCGCGGGTGAAACCGCGCATATAGCGATTATAACGCGAATACAAGCTTTCGCGTTTATTGATTGAGTGAGCGAAGCGAACGAAAATCTTACAATCAACTTGACATTTTATGTGTGTATGTTTGTATGTTTGTCCGACGATAACTTGAGAACCGTTAATCCAATCTGCATGAAATTTGGTAAGTCGATACTTGAGAAATTTACTGATAAGTATATGGGTAAAATCGGATGAGGGGTTATTAAAATATGGGGTTTTTTATGGGGGCAAAAATTAAAAAAGTTACCCAAAAAAATTAAGTTACGTGTCATATGAAAGGGCTTGGCTTGGACATTCCAAAACCATTTTAATTTTTTTCTAGGATGCCCGCTTTTTTAGATACAACAAAAAAGTTAAATTAAGATAACCAACGACGCAAGAGCTCCCATTTCTAAGAGTTTCGTTGGCATCAAGTTTTTTCTACTGGTCGGACAGTTTCTTTGCTTTTTCAATTATTTTTTTCTTGAAATGAAATAAGAAGGCTCTCATTAAATGGTGATAGCGACCTGTTCTGATGATGGAGCCAAGGTCTGTTCAACGGAACTCTTCAATAAACAATTCAGTTGAAACTTGGTTACTATATTTAGTAAGTGGCAGCCAGAGGCAAGTACAAAGACAATGTTTGTACTTGCCTCTGACTACCACTTACTTATATTTTCGGAGCGTTCGCGTCGCTTCACGAAATCTCAGTTCGGGGCGAACTACTAGTAACAGTAGTAGGATCAGTGGTGGCACTATAGTATTATACATAGTTAAATATGTCACCAGGTGACGAGTACGTCGTACCACTCGCTGGTCCACCTCGGCAGCGGTATGCGCCATTGCTTCGTCTGCTCCAGCCTGCTGCACCACTCTGCGCTGAGCGCTCACGTCGGCAGCGCGCGCCATCTCGAGAGAATGGACCAGAACAAGTTCCTGTATAACATCAGCGGACAACTGTTTCGGCAAGTCAGTATTTTTTCATAATATTTTTTTTCATAATTTTAGCTAACTAGCGACCCGCCCGCGCGCCCCTGCTTCGCACGGGTGCACATATCATGTATTATACATATAAACCTTCCTCTTGAATCACTATCTATTAAAAAAACCGCATAAAAATCCGTTGCGTAGTTTTAAAGATTTAAGCATACAAAGGGACATGGGGAGATAGGGACAGAAAAAGCGACTTTGTTTTATACTATGTAGTGATAGTGATGGAACAAGCAGATGGCCCACCTTCAAAATGGTAACCATCACCTATTTTTTTAATAATAATAATGCTGGACAATCCACACAGCACCATCAGGCCTCAGGCTACAGCTTGTGTTATGGGTACTAGATGACTGATATATTTAATACATTATATACTTACATAGATAGATATTTTTTATTATACATAGAAAACACCCAGACCAACGGAACAAAATTCTGCAGATCGTACATAAATATATTTCGAGGCGGGAATCGAACCCGCAACCTCTTGCGTCGCAGGCGGACTCGCCTGCTGCGCCACTGAGGTCGTCAGAATATAATGGACATCTTTTCATTACCTATAACAAAGTATTGTCTTGCAAGTTACGCGCGGTAAGAACGTGCCCTACAAACACTGCCCTGCGTCCATCAACTCGAGGCATACAGAGATTAAGCCTCATTTATCTGTGATATCACCGGCATTGTTTGAAAAAAAAAAAAAAATGTCCACCAGTATTTATTTATGTTTTCAGATGTACCGAACATACCATTGCACTATTTGCAACGTCACTATGTCCAAAAGAGAAGTTGAAATACATCTACAATGGAGCACACACATTAACAAGTACCAACTCTCTTGCAAGAAGCTCAACAAGAAAGATCTTAAAGACGTCCTTAAGTCTGGCGTGTTAGAGTTCAATGTCCAAACGCAGAAGGAGTGTGTATATGATAATGTACCAGAGGCGATAGATATAATCACGTATATAAAGTCTATGAATGAGGACTTCCAGGAAACTTATGATGAGAAGAAAGTTGAGAGGAAAAGCCAAAAGATCATTCTAAAAGGTATTTATTAACTTTAACCCCCACTGTCTAGTCACTTTACGTACATCGTCGCTTACCATCAAGCGAGATTGTAGTCAAAGGTAGGTTTATTCATTTAATAAAAGGTTAGGTTATGTTTAATATACAGCATACGAGGTATATTAAGTTAGTAGGTAGGTATAGTAGTTATTACTCTTTTATAAAACCCGCTGATGGAACAAGCAGATGGCCCACCTGATGTTAAGTGGTAACCATCTCCTATAACAAAGCATTGCCTAAAAATAACAGTTGGTTATAGATCAGAAAAAGTAACATTTTGTACATCACTTCGTGTTTCGCCTAGATGTGAGTACATCGCCTTTGGACAACTAAGTAAAAGACAGCTAACTCGACTCGGCTCGTGCAGTATGGGATGCCCGCTAGTTAACCAATTAGATAGATAGATAGATAGATAACTCTTTATTGTTCACCACACAGAAACATAGTACAGAGTAAAAGCATACATTTAAGGTAAAACAATGGGCGACCTTATCGCTGAGAGCGATCTCTTCCAGGCAACCTTGCCAACCAATTCAACGTGTTAACCGCTACATAGTATAAAACAAAGTCGCTTTCTCTGTCCCTATATCCCTATGTCCCTATGTATGCTTAAATCTTTAAAACTACGCTACGGATTTTGGTGCGGGTTTTTTTAATAGATAGAGTGATTCAAGAGGAAGGTTTATATGTATAATACATGCATGGTATAGTAGAAAAACAATGTGCACCCGTGCGAAGCAGGGGCGCGCGGGCGGGTTAGTTCATAATAAAACTCCTAAAAATATGAGTGGTGGCTCATTCGATTCGGAATGACTTCTGGTAAACAGATGTTTTATTTTGCGTCTGGTTGTTACTAGTATGTTGTATGCCCCCGGTTTCCGATAGCTCGATCAGCACTAACCGGATGTCAAGTCACTTGCTATTTCGGTTTTTACTTCAAATTAAAAAGAGACAGCAAGTGACTTGAGAGTGGGGGTTTAAGTTCTACTTCTTCTTCTTTTATTTATGGCTGTTCGTGGTAGATAGGGCTTGCCACGAATTGTTAATGATGAGTAATATAGGTACAGAGATTAATTTTGTAATATGTACCTTGCCACGAATTTGCCAATGTCGAGTAATTTATAGATGAATTTTATGTCGCATATTGGACCAACCTAGAGTCTAAATGCGGATACTGTACAGGAGTCCAACACAAGTAGATGAATTTTATAATTTCAGGCAAAGTGATGAAGTTAAGCTTCGAATGCTGGCACGGCGTTCTGATCAGCAAGAGCGGCGTCAAATGCATCATATGCCAGCAAGAGCTGACTGAGAAAGGCCTGCTGCGGCACATATCGACGGAGCCACACACGACCGCGCTGGGAACTAGCTTCGACAAGAGCTATTACCCAGCGCTTATCCGACAGGTAACCTTCTTGCAGTCTTTCGAAACAGGGGCATTATTCACTATGACAATAGGAGATTCCTTGCCCCAAACCGTGAAACGTCAAAACTTGATGTTG
Source organism: Plemyria rubiginata (assembly GCA_963576535.1). NCBI lineage: Eukaryota > Metazoa > Arthropoda > Insecta > Lepidoptera > Geometridae > Plemyria > Plemyria rubiginata. Next base: position 9,627,925 of record OY754922.1, on the reverse strand, counting down.
GGCTTTATTCTCTAAGACATAGGAGATACTTTGCCTTGACCGTATAACACCGATGCCTTGTCTTAGCTGTGATCGCGGTGCAAATGGTCATAGTGAATAAGGCTCCAGTGTGGTTAAGGTTTTTAGGTGCGCCCAAAGAGACCATTGCATTGCCATCAGCAGTGCAAGTACCGTTCTTATCGATCGCTTAATTGATATTTAGAATCGTCAAAACTCGTTAAAAATGGTTTCAACAATGGATAATATAAGGGCCATGCTTGAATCAGAAATCATTTTGGTATTAGGTAAACGTTAAGGCCAAACATACATACAAACCTAATACCAAAATGATTTCTGATTCAAGCATATTTCTTTATTTATTTATTTATTGTATTATTTGTATTCGAATAGTATTTATGTGTGTCACTGGATAGTTATTTTTTCAAATAATTTCCCTGAAATCAAATAATAGCCAATCGCATTTTGAAATTGCGAGCTGCTGTCACCGGGCTCTTAAGTAATTTAATGATGTGCCGTAATTTCACCAGAAACCACACCCTTCAAACCGAAACACAGCAACACTGCCTGGCTCAGAAATGAACACGGTGGTATTACTTCTTTGGGCGAACCCGTCACAAAGAGCAATACTACTCTTACAAAAGAGAAAAAAAGAGAGATTCAGAGAGAGAGATTTCCTAGAAAAAAAGTTCTACATAAAAAAGGAATAAAATGCATGTGAAAATTTATTTCTCAGATAAACAAAAACACCGTTAACTGCGTGATTTGCAACCTGGAACTACCCAACGACGATTCACTGGTGAGGGAACACATTAGCGGCAGGAAGCACTATAAAAAGTACAACGCAAACATCGAAACTGCAAGCCATAGTGACCCTTACAGTGACTGCAATAAGCATCCTATTACTTTATAACTGAAATAACTTACTCGGAACAGCTCTTTTTTCGTAGCTACAATGACGATTATATATTTATATTTGTAGCTGATTTATATTTTGTAGTTCAAAAGTTTAATTTAATAATAATCTAAAGAATCTCTTAGCAAGCCTTGTGATTTGTACCAAATATATATCAATATAAACTGACAAAATTTCTTGATTCTGTGAAATCTTTTAGAAAGTATTCTCTGAATTATACAAATAATTAACATAAAAAGCTCAAAACTTACCAACGTAACTTAAATTTTGTAGCGGTTTACCATTTTCAATTTATTGATTAACCCTTACTATCGTTAAGAAGAATACCTACACAAAAAGACTGCCATGTTTGCCATTTATTTTTAATTAGAAATAAGAAAAAATATGTGTACAAAACTTAATACATAATTAAGAATCAATCAAAACAAGATCCTGCCATGTTATCTAGTAAGGAAAACGCCCTTATTATAAATAAGACCGCGACATTTTGTAACGATTCTATAGAGTATAGTCATAGTATAGACGCTATCACTTAGATGTCAACAAAAAAAGACGAAGACTTATCGGTCAGTTTAGCTAATGGAGCGCTGAACGAACGATATAAATAACACCATTGCGGCCGTTTTCTGAAAGTTCGATCAAACGTAATCAGATGTCAAATCACTTGCTATTTCAGCTTGACTTGACATATGATTAGGTTCGATCGAGCTTTCAGAAACCGGCCGTTAGACTGTTTCAATTAATTTGTTAAGGCTCCGGTGACAGCGGCTCGCAATTTCGAGGTGCGAATGGCTATTATTTAATTTTATTTCATTTCGGGGCGGTTGTTTGAAAGAATAACTCTAAAGAAACACGCATAAATACTGTTCGAACACAAATAATACAATAATATAAGGGAAACATGCCCGAATCAGAAATCATTTTGGTATTAGTATGTTTGGTCTTACGTTTACCTAATACCAAAATGATTTCTGACTCAAGCACATTTCCTTTATATTATTGTATTATTTATGTTCGAAATGTATTTATGCGTGTTTCTTTAGAGTTATTCTTTCAAACAACCTCCCCGAAATGAAATAATAGCCAATCGCACCTCGAAATTGAGGGCCGCTGTCACCGGACCCTTAAGATGTAGATAACAATAGTTATTTATGGATAGTTAAAAAACTGTCAAAAGTAACTTTTGACATAATTTTTTATAATCCTATTACTTAAATAACTAGTGTACATAAAAGTTTGCTTATATTGAAATGGGAATTATTCACAATTTTTCTGATGAAAAATAACAGATAATAACCAATTTCAAATAATTAGTTAGCAAATAAACATTTATATTTTTTTATAAAAAAATATAAGTTTTTTAGCTTTTTATTCATTTGTAAACGTAACTACTCGTAGTTTTTTTTTCGTTATTGTGGCATGGCAGATTTTTATAAATATATTTCTGTACTTAGCCTCTGTGTAGGGCCTTTGGACGCCCACACAACTTTGCCAAATTAGTTTATAATAGTAGTATAAATTGGTTTAACATTGTTGTATAAACTGGTTTATTATAGCTGTATAAACTGGGTTTTTTGTTTATGCTACTCATTCCAACTTGGTGCATTGCAAGACTAATGTATGATTATATAATAATCCATCTGCTTGTTCCATCAGCTAGTTGTATCAAAAAAAAAACTGCTTTAGTTCGAAAAAATCTCATAATTTGTAGTAGTAGTAGTGTTTGCTTTTAAATTATTTTCTAAGACTCAAGCCTCGAACCTAAGAATTTCCTAATGTAGTTAGTTTTTTTTCTAGTTTTTATTATAATTCGTGCCATCGCTTTTATTACTTTGTACCTTTTTTTCGTTGTTTGATATAACTCATTAGAAGTTTCTATTATTTTATACTTTTAAAGAATTGCCCAAGAATTAGTTTAATAAGTTATAATGTTAATATGAACATCACACAAACGTGAACAAACGTTTGTGTGATGAACACAGATGTTTGTTCTCTGTCTGGGTGTTATATAATATTATAAGTATGTATTTACAAAAAAAAAGTATATAAATAGTATATCAGCTATCTGGTTCCCATATCACAATCATAAGCTTAGTTTGGGGCTAGATAGTGCTGTGTGGAAAGTCCACCAATATTTATTTTTATTATTATTTATTATTAATATAAATAAGTTTCAATGTCTATATTTTAATTTTTTATTCTCAATTCATGCAACTTTTAATTTAATATTTCTTATGCTACAGTCTTGTGTTAATTTAAAAATATTATGACGAGATGATCTTGTTATGTTGGAATATTATTTCAAAATTTTTTCCACATGTGTTCATGTTAATTTTTAATACTATCCTTTTTTTATATTTGATAGACTGTCCGTAGGCTATAACGTCACCTGATGGTAAGCGACGATGTAGCCGACGATGAAGCAGAACGGTCTAGAAGACACCTATTCTCGCTTCTATATCCTATCATCTATCTTATATTCCTATTCTTCTTCCTGTATCTAATGTAAACTTACTTGCGGTAGTGAGCTATTTGCCAAATCAAAAAATTGTAAGACAACCCTTATAGCTCACTTAGTACTTGCTCTTCCTTCTGCGCTGAGGGCCGTGGGCTCTATACCGAGTACAAACATTTGTGTAATGAACATGTTTTTTCTCTGTCGGGTTGAGATTATAATAAGTATTTATAAGGAAAAGTATATAAGTGTTATATCAGCTATCTGGTTCCCATGTGACAAGCTTTCCTTAGTTTGGTGCCAGATGGTGCTGTTTGAAAGAGCTAAGATGGTTTTATCAAGTATTATATTGTTGTTAGGTATTTTTGTATGTTGGAAATTTATTCAATAAATGCCAGTATTTTGAAGAAACTTTGTTTAATTTAATTAGTTCATAGCTAAAAATGTGGCGTGAATTTAAATTTTGTTTACCTAATTGTCACTGAACTTAAAAATGTTGGAGCTAGGGCCTTATTACGAATTTATTTAATCAGTGTTAAGATATATGTTAAAGTGATAGCTGTATTTACGTCTGGTCAGACTTTCAAATTTTCAAATAGTCGCTCTTTCTAAGATTCAACCACTGAACCATGTTCGATTTTTTGGGCCTTACTACAAAACGGTGTCTAACTTTAAACAGTGTCTAAAATTAGCGCTGACTCTGTTTGCCATTACGCAATTTGAAATTTACGCTCTTTCTAATCGTCACCCTTATCGCGTATGTACCGATATTCAACTTTATTTTGTAGTTATATTATTTGTGGTACTTGTATCGATACGATACGTTTACTCGCTGCATACGTGACGAGATAATACCTCGGACGGGACATAAACGGGAGGGAGACGTGACTGCCCCGGTTCCACAGTCCCGTGCGAGCCACGTTCCCGTCCCGTACTTTTCTCCGCGACATATGCGCTTCCATATACATTTTCAAAACAAAACAATATGAGACATGTTCTAAATTCCTCATTACATAAGTAACAAGTATATGTATACAGATATCAAGCTTAAAACAGTAAAACAAGAAATAGAATCCTACAGCATCAACTACCAACTAAGAGTAAACAAACATCGTAACGAAATAGTGGCCCAACTGCAGGGAACAGGCAGCCTTCAATTCACAAGACCTACAAAATTTAGCGAACAGTGAGAAACAACTCACTGGACGAATCTCTCCTCACATGACAACTGATGAACAGATGGACAAATCGGACAGCATATTGGATTATTGTTTCTGAAAAGAGATTGCCAAGAAGCAAGATAGAAAAAAAAACATTTTGTATGAAACGATATTTCCAAAACTTCCCATCCCGTCCCGCCCGTGTAAAAACCCTTCACGTACGCGGCCTTGCATCAAATTAATCTTTTTTTTTTAATTTATTTAAAGGGCTTTGTCGCTGGGCGACCACACTACCCTATAAATTAATCTTGTTTTCAAATGTTTATTGCCAGTCGTTAATTAAGTTGATTGGTATTTGAGTAGATCATTAAATTTCTAGATCCAGTTTCTACTTGCTTTACCTAGTTGCATCAAGATGATCGTTTTGACAATTTTACTGCAAATTATTGCGTATGTTCTTTGTAAGTATTCCACAATAATTACCAATTGTATTTATTTATTTATCTGTATTTAAAAAGGAGAAGTCACACGAGATCTCGGCCTACTTTCTCGGACTTTTTTATGATATGTGTTTGATTATTATTTAAGGCTCACATAAGAAGAGCAGCATTATTGAAGAAAAAAGGTAACTAATCATTATTAAGTCAATAATTATTTATTTACCTATCTTTTATTGAGGTCAGTGACATACCTACCCCTAAATATTCATGTAATTCTTGTGTTTCTCAGACCATCTGCAAAATTCGACAACCCCAATTTCATCAGAGATCGTTCTAAAAGTAAGTTGACTTACATAACCACTAGTAATATTGATTGAGTGAGCGAAGCGAACGAAAATCTAAAGGCTTGATTGTTGGGCTTTAGCTTTTGAACCGATGCTCCGATCTGCATGAAAGCTAAGTCGACTGTTTATGTAAGTAGAAGACTCATTTTTCTCAAGTGAGAAAACGACTCACTTGAGAAAAATGAGTCAAAATAATTTTCATGGTTAGGGCCCCATCCCATTACATGCTCTCGTTAGAGAGTATTAAATTCCTTGATCACATGACTGCTCGGTCCAATCGGCCATCTAGTTTCCAAGTGCAAAACTATCTCTTTTACAAAATGTCTGCCAGTACGCCACACCCTTCGCCATCTTGGCTTTTTTGCAGTTGAAATCGACAAACCGGAAATGCCTGATATCTTCAAAGACAGACACCGCAAGCCATACAACCCCGCCTGGATGGACTATTGCGACCCTTACCACTGCAACGACTATCACAAAGCAGCGTGTGGCCTGAACCGGGCGACTATGCGCTTCAAGTGGTTTCAGAGCGGCTGTCATGTTATACTGAACAACCAATGCTCCAACTATCGCGGGGCTTTGAGTGAGTTAACTGTAAACTAACTAACCTATTCTAATTTTATTGCTTGCTGCCACACACAGACACGTAGGTATAATTACAGGCACATGAAGCCTAACATCTCTGTGCCTCAAGCTGATGGACGCAGGGCAGTGCACCGTAGGGCACGTTCATATCGTGCGTGACTTATGAGGCAATGCTTTCTGATGGTTAGCACTTAAATTAACATCAGGCAAGCAGACGTGTAGGTATTAACAAGAAAATTAAAATAAACACTTACAAGTAGGTATTTAATTTTCTTTGAAAAAAAAACTGAAAACTGAAACAGCTTCACGACTTTGATCCCCAGGTACGGTAGATATCCCTTCAGATCTCCCAGTACCAAGTAGGTACTAATTCAAGATTCTTTGATCCCCCTTGCTCTCTAGCCATACGTATCCATAAATGTGATAAGTTATCCCCAAACTGCACCTGTTCTCTTATAGAGCGTACAAAATGTTTTAAGTACTTGGGTGTACTACTCGACCAAAAACTTTCTTTTAAGGATCACGTTAATGCTCTCGCTGGTCGAGTCAGAAAGCTTATCCATATCATGAAGCTCCTCCGAAATGGCTCAGATGCGGTTACGCTTATGCTCGTATACACGGCTCTTTGTCAGTCTATCTTATGCTATTGCATCTCAGCTTGGGGCGGGACAGCGAAAATCCACATGATTGGTCTTGAAAGAGCACAAAGGTCAGTGCTCAAGGTCATGTTCCGGAAACCATTCCGTTATCCTACTGTATCCCTGTACGCAGATGCTAAAACGCTTAGTGTCCGGCAGCTGTACCTGCTACGGGTTTCATTCATGTACCATAAGTCCGTTCGGTCTGGATTCAACACTGAAAACGCTCTAACCCCTACTGATAACAATAGGAGAGTTAAGGTTAAAGTGCCTGCTGTTAAAACCTCTTTTGCAAGGCGCTTCAGATACTTTTCTTTCCCATTCATATACCGCCGCGTTTGTAAGCATTGTGACCTTAACTGCTCTCTTTTTGGTGTAAAAGAAAGAATAAGAAAGTGGCTTCTCACCCTTGATTATGACGCTACGGAAAGCATTTTGGAGATTCTGGTCTGACTCTCGTAATTATTATAATTGACTTATTAATTTATTGTATTTATTATGATTATTTTGTTTTATTTTTATTTTATTAATTTTAAATAACTACCCCTACTTTCATGCCCTCCTATTTACCTACACTACACCCACATTCTTATGCTATGTTAACTGTGTTTTTACATCATGTCGTGTTCTTTAGCTGTTTATCCGTCTCCTGTGTTTAGTCTCGTGTCTTGTGCCTTGTTTTTGTGTGTTATCTGTATGTAAACTGTTGTATAAGTAAATCACGCTCTTTTTTACCCTGGCCTCCCGCGATACAGGCTTGTCCTTGTGCGGGGACCATCAGTAACTATTTTAATGTAATTGTTTTTGGCAAATAAATGTATTTGTATTTGTATTTGTATTTCAGGATGTCTAAGGGGGGTAGTCAGAGGTACGTCCAAACATTACATTTGGCAGATACCCACATTTTGCAGTAGTTAGTATTCCATACGTGACAGGTTGCAAGCCCATCGCCGCTGGTCGGAGCACCGGTGGTCTAGTGGGAGTGACCCCGCCTTCCGATCGTAAGGTCGCAGGTTCGAATCCGGTCGTGCACCAATGGATTTTTCTATCGAAACATTTATGTGCGCAATGCCAGTGCTCTTAAACGGTGAAGGAAAACATCGTGAGGAAACCAGTTAGTATTCTAACAGCGGCGATGGGCTTGCAACCTGTCACGTATGGAATACTAACTACTGCAAAATGTGGGTATCTGCCAAATGTAATGTTTGGACGTACCTCTGACTACCCCCCTTAGACATCCTCAAATTTTCTTTGTAAATAAATAATTACATTTAATTTACAAAATACGAATCAATTGAACTATCTGCAGACCATTGCAAACGATCTAGAGGTAGCTCTACTGATCCAAATCTGTTAATCGTAAATTCTGGCGGATTTGAATGTATATTTATTTCTTAGGAAAACAAACAGTACGTAAAGTCTAATTAATAAGTTATAAAAAACAACTATTGACCATTAACACGTTTTCACACATTGAAACTAGAAAAAGCTTACTTGTTAAATAAAAATAAAAAACGAAGTTAAAGAAAACCGAAAAAAAACAAAGATAAAAATTAAACAAATAGGAAAAAAAGAGTTGCTTTAACAAAAAATCAGAGAGTTTAAGGAAGACTCATCAAATCAGCGCTTCGCTAGGCTGCCTTTAATTTTTGGTACCTTAGAAACAAAAAGATTTAGTTCGGGGGTGTCAACCATGTTGTTAAACGTAACTACTGCTCGACTAAAAATAGTTATTTGTTATACAAGAGTGCAAAGTTGCTTTTTAACCGCGTGTTCAATTTTGATGACCGAGCAAGCGAAGGATTCTAAAATTTAATCACGAGCGCAGCGAGTGATTTAAAATTAGAATCCTGAGCGTTAGCGAGGAAATCAAAAGAGCACGAGGTGAAAAATCTTTGCACTCGAGTGCAACACGTAACTTTTCATTCCACCTCAGCGAGGAAATGACTAAATGCAAAAAAAACGTTTACAATCACAAAATAGGTACTCTTATTTCAGTTTAGGTATTAAGTACTACATTATGACAGGTAAAGTTTTTTCACTTGTTTTCAAGTATCTTGTTTTTATATAAGGTTTAACAATGATGTGAAAAAATGCCGCGTAAACCAAGAAGGTTCCGAGTCTGAGTTTTTAACAAATTAAAAAAAAGTTTTATGATATATTCGGCACCATAGAGGTAGCAGTAAATAGGTTTAATGTTTTTTTTAATTCACAAACTTAGTGCACACGATGTTCTAAATTCAATTTACTTTATCCTCTAGAGAATAAAAACGGCTTTTGCACTCAGATATTGAAGAGCAAAAATACTCTTTCCGAGATGGTGGGATGAAAAAGTATTTTGCCTATAATTTGTGGAACTAAATGGTATTTCTAAGTGAGTTGGATATCTAACTGATCTGCTTGGAACTTTTAATTTAATATTTTCTAATAGTTGAGGAGAATCAATTTTACTCTGTGCTATTTTACTCAGGAAGACTATATCAGCTATTCTCCGCCTGTCCTGCAGTGGTAACATTATGATGTCTTCTACACCTTTTAGCATAATCATCATCATAACTGATATGCCTTCAGCCCTCGGGTCAAATTCAAAATAAATAAAATAAATAAATAATGCTGGACAATCCACACAGCACTATCTAGCCCCAAAGTATACATAGAGAACACCCAGACCATCGGAACAAATTTCTGCAAAAATAAGTATGTTTATTCTATAAAATCACAAGGATCATCTTAAAACGTCTTAAAACTAGGTGACTAGTGCGGTCACACGTGGCCTCGATGTCACCCGGATAACATTTTTTCCGGGTGACACGATTTATGACGACCTCTGTGGCGCAGCGGGCGAGAGCCTGCCTGCGACGCAAGAGGTTGCGGGTTTGATTCCCGCCTTGGAACAAATTTGTGTACGATCTGCAAAAATTTGTTCCGATGGTCTGGGTGTTTTCTATGCATAATAAAAAATATCTATCTATGTAAGTATATAATGTATTAAATATATCAGTTATCTAGTACCCATAACACAAGCTTTGAATAGCTTACTTTGGGGCTAGATAGTGCTGTGTGGATTGTCCAGCATTATTTATTTATTCATTTATTTTTATACATTGTTCTCAGAATACGATTTAGTAGATACCAAGTTCTGTAAGATATACGTGCAGAATCTCCGCACGGACTGCCCCGTCGCCTGCGAGGCTGATGATGGAGAGCATCCGGTGTGTGGGATCAGCTCGAGCAACCGTGTGGTTCTGTTCAAGAGCCGGTGCGCCATGGATATGGTGAACTGCAAGAAAGATCTGGAATGTAGGTTCTTGTCGTGTTTCTTTCGGAACTGTGGTTTGCAGATTTTTAGTGCCCCTGAAAGAGTTTCTTTCGAGCACTGGTTTTTTTTAGAGTTTAAGGATCTCTGACATGCCGGTTTCCTCGTGATGTTTTCCATCACCGTTTGAAATTACTGGCACTGTTCTTATACGATTTTGGAAGGTAGGTCATTGAGGGCATCCTCAAAACTTTGCAACCAATATTTCTCTTTACTTGTGTGTGGCTCGTCCGGGGAAGTACCTACTACCCATGCACCCACGCCTTTTACTGCCGCTAAGCAGTTCAATCGAAAAGCAGCGATCCTGTTTTTTTTTGATCCTGATCCTGATTTGAAGAGTGTGGTCGTCGGTGTAATTACAAGCACATGAGGCTTAACATCTGTATGCCTCAAGTTGACGTAAGCAGGGCAGTGCATCGTAGGGCACGTTCATATCGTGCGTGACTTACGAGAAAATGCTATGTTTTAGCGTGATGATAACTACATAACATCAAAAACTGAAACTGAAACAGCTTCACGACTTTGATCCCCAGGTACGGTAGATATCCGTTAAGATCTCCCAGTACCAAGTAGGTACTAATTCAAGATTCTTTGAGGATATCTAAGGGGGGTAGTCAGAGGTACGTCCAAACATTACAATCGGCACATACCCACATTTTGCAGTAGTTAGTATTCCATACGTGACAGGTTGCAAGCCCATCGCCGCTGTTAGAATACTAACTGGTTTCCTCACGATGTTTTCCTTCACCGTTTAAGAGCACTGGCATATCGCACTGCATAACATCACTTGGGCTATATTATGCTTGATTGATCATCAAAAAAATTACTACCTATTCCATACTTAATTAACGCTTATTTTTTGTTTCAGTGTTTGAAGAAGTTGACATGTATTTGTGTGAATACTTTAGTGTGCTTGGTAAAAGCTAATCGAACCTACTCAGCTACATACTAGGTACCTAAAGATGGCCGTCTTTAAACATTGTGCTACTCAAAATAAAAATGAAACAAGGTTTACTCCTGTCTCTGGTAATTCTGTCAAGTGCTAACACGTCGTCAAACGACAATTTTGATATTTAGGGCGTTTTCCCTTTGGGTTCACTTAGTTTTCTACCTCATTCGGTCATTTGCTTATATGCATTAAGTATATCCTACTAATATTATAAACGTGAAAGTTTGTAAGTATGGATGGATGGATGGATGGATGTTTGTTACTCTTTCACACCGGAAGGGCTGAACGGATCTGGATGAAACTTGGGAGAGACATACAAGTCTGGAATAACACATAGGCTATTTTTTATCCCGTGGGAATACCGGGATTTAAATTTGCGCGGGTGAAACCGCGGGCGCAATTATTGTACATATAATTGCTAATCCAGGCTAAGAATAAGTACCTACCAATTGGCCTGCATGAATATAATTTGATGCAATTTTTGTACGACAGTTTAAGTTGTTTGATTTGTAGACGTTGTAGGTACCTACCAAGCAAGATGGAAGTAGAAAGTTAAATTCGAGACTGTATCGGACTCGGTTTTAAAAGTAAAAATAGTGGTAGGTATTAGGAAGGCATTTATTTTGATTCCTAAGCTGTTGTGTTGAAAAACGGTTGAGTAAGTTTTAATTAATATTTCGTAAAACAAAAATCAAGCATGTAACCATTGTGATGTGAAAAGTGGTGGAAATGAATTTATTTCATATTGTTGCAATTGTTTTTTTTGGTGAGTATCGTAAAAATGTAATTAATAATTGTAAATATTTATTTAATCCATTTGTTTTGTAAGAACTGTCTTTGCTTTTAAAATATCATCGGTCCTTATGATCCTCCGAACACAGAAAGTCATTTGGGAGATTTTATAGAATATTTTTGACAGCTTTCACAGCTCCTATGAGCTGTGAAAGCTGTCAAAAAAATTAGTTAGCTAAACTATTTTAGCTCTCCTTCAGTGGTATATCCCTTAGACCTATGAAACTCCTTCGCTGCATAGAGCTGCGTTTATTAATAAGAACACTATTTATTATGAGTCTATAGATGCAACCTTTATGTGATCGAACAAACATAGGGTCTCTGCTAATAATTGCAATAAAATAAACTTAAATTAAGTAATTTTCAGGCACGTCTAATGTGTCCTACTCACTCAAAACAACTTCCGTCACCCTGGCGATACAAGACAGGGTCGCCATCTTAAAAAGTCAAATTACCGATCAAATAAAAAACAAACGTCATAGCTATGGTGAAAACCCCAGTGAAACTCTATTGGTTAACGAAGATGTAGAGTACGTTAATCGGGAAAGTGAGCCAATCACCCCGATAAGTGAAAAAGATCCGCGAAAGAAAAAAGGAAGATACAAAATGAAAGAAATCAAAACTACCCGCGATATCGGTCAAAACTTCAAGACCGGAAATGACTTTGACAGTGAAACCCTTCCCCGAAACATTAAGCATGACAGTGGGAAAGCTTCACAACGGAACTTGGCAAACAAAAAACTACAGAAGGACACACAAAGACCGATTAAAAAGAAGCTAGCGAAAAAGTCGAAAATTACAGACGTCTTTTACAGGAGATTATTCTCAGATGAGTATCAAAATACTTGGACGCATTGTCAGGACCTCATCACTCCATTTCTGACGGGACATAAGACGAACATGACTGCCTCTAAGAGAGTTGCGTACGATGATCACGTGGTTATAAGGTGAGACGGCCTTTGAGTTTTCCTAGACGACCTACTTTTTTTACTCATGAACGTTTCGTATTTATAGAGGAAGCAGGGGTAATGGCGATCATGTCGGGTAATACCGCTCATTCCAATAACTTATTAAATAAGGTGCCTTAAAACACAGCGAGCACGCTGCAGCGCAGGGGCTGCAACGCTTGAGCAGGCAGAGTATCTAAACCTCAAAACTAACATTAGACAAATGAAAAAACAAATAGAGCATTTTTCTCGGCACTCGGCATCGGCATTCCCCCATCTTCCCGTATCGATCGATCGATCGTTCAGTCAGACCTACCTACCTATTGCACAAACATAACCGTGTACTAAATTCCTTGTAAGGCTAGCCTGTGGTTTTTAATCGCGTGAATTTGTGCCCCTAAAAAAAATACAAGCGGCCGCACCTGCAGTACAATTTTTCTAGGGGCACAAATTCACGCGATTAAAAACCACAGCGGTTTAACCGTAGTGGGGCCTTAACCTTAATGAGAATCAATGGAAAATCCTAACTCTCAATCAAGATTTTTAAAATGCTAACTCTATTTTCGAGACCGTAAACAACTTTTATAACTGCGGATATGTGGATATGTTACTGTTGTCTGTCAGGTTGATTCAGCTGCTAACTGAAGACATCACGGATCACACGAAGGACGATATCCACTCCATCTTGTATCAGATCAGCAACCTGCAGCTGCGACTGTTTCAGTGGGACGTGGCTGCCATCAAGCTACTGCTGAATGTCCTCCACAGAGGTATTGCCATCAGTTATCAGCTGGTCCTTAGTTTTTTGTGATGTTTCAAAATTAAAAGAGAAATATATTATGTAAAATTTGAAGCCCTTAAATATAAAAAACCACTCCTATATCTACGTAGTCCACCAACTGATTGCAGATTCAAAATATAACAAAAAACTTCATTTTAAAACCCTGTTTGTAACTAATCAAGTAGTATGTACGTACCTGCAATGAATCTAATATTTTACCTTGTGACCTAACAGATAAAGTCAAACGTCACTCCTTCAAGACTATAAAGAGTGGACTGAGAAGCGTCTTCGCAGCTTGGAAACTAGACTTCAGCTCCAACATAGGTGTTCTGATCAGGCAGTCCAGGGTCTTCAGACCTCCTTGCGTTAAAATCACAGAAAGCGAAGGTGAGAACCTTCACATTTTTTTAATGACCTTAGTTTCTTTTGTTTATTTGATAATGGTCCAATCAGATTTTTTTAAAAATCTTTGTCGATCGAACGGAACGTGTTTGGCTGCTATATAACATATAATTTGCTGTAGGCTTTCGAACGTCAAAATATTTTGAAAAAAGTCAGATTGGAGTCCCTATCAAATAAACAAAAGAAACTAAAGGTGTACCTAGCTTTAGTTTCTTTTGTCCCTCTCTCCCTTAAGTGAGATCAGGCACTGGGTACCGACCGCCAGCTCGTAAAACTTTCTTGAAACGTCAATTTCGTACCGCGAGCTACCAAATATTAAACGTCATTCATTCAACCAGTTATAGGAATAGCTCACTAGTTTTTTCGTACTAGGTGACGTTTCGTTGGCTTCATGTAACCCGTCAAATGCTTCAAGTTTAGATCGCCTATCGGCGGTGGCAGTTGGATAAAAATTAGGCGTGTATATTAGGATGCAGTTCAAGTTATGCGTCGAAAACTAATCTCAACTGCTTTATCCAATATTATTCGTTATAAAAATACACAAGGATGGAAAACAATGTTTCTTAGTTGTTTTGGTAGTCTTACTAAACCTTTTATATCACTCATCTTGCAGTTTCAAACAAATACTCTGTAAAATATGTTTATTTTTGAATCCTTTATGGGTATGTAGTAATATCTAATATTATCATAATGCTAATAAACTTTGTATTTCTAAAGAATTCTGTAATAATTTTAAGTACATTACATCCATTCGTAATTTATGGAAACAAGTCGTTTGATATCGATAGGTACATAGTCCCGCCTGCAGCCGTATAACACCGTCTAGGGGTTAAGTGCTATCAATTTTGAATTTGGAACACATCCGTTTACACGTTACATGCATGGTGTGTATGTGTGCGTTCTTGAAAAAGCTGACCAGGTTTTTAGACATTTATTTGTACCACGTGGTGTTGTTTGTGACCAGTGTGGCAATGCTTGCCCGTAGCTGGACACTTTTTAGCAGATGTGGAAAGAGGAACTTTTTTCGCAACTGTTTTGTGGTTTACACCGTTTGATTTTCATTTTTAGTTCATATAAGTGCAGTGTACTCATAAAAAGGTTAGTTATAATGGCGAGAATTAAATACCCTTTACTATAATAATAGATAGTTAACTTAAAAAAATAAAATCCGTTATTGGTTTTCAGCTACATTCATTATGTTACTTATATAATACAAAGAGTTGTGGATTTTATTCAATAAATAAAATAAAATAACTTTATGTACAACACTCATGATTATGAATAAATTCATATTGTTCATTGAGTGAGCGAAGCGAATGAAAATCTTACAATCAACTTGGGCGATTTGGCATTTTATGTATTTATGTATGTATGTACGTTAGGGTGCTTCTTATTTTTCGAATTTTGAAAAATTACTGCGTCAGCCCACCATTCGCTTCTATCACCTAAAAAACGAACCTAGTTTTTTAATTTTTTTTTGTTAGGTTTTTAGGGGTCGTACCTCGTGTCAAAGTTCGAAAAAAATATGATAATTATTACTTGCAGCTCAATGTACATAAAACAGTATATTCATCATTTACACATGATGAAACATACTAATGCAACTCGTTGTCACATTATTCCGTAAAAGTACACTCGTACCGCACCCCTCTCCTCTTCCCGCACGCATCAGTCACGCCTTGAGAAAAGCAGCAAACTAAGCACTAGTTATATATTTGGAACGTACGCGTCGCGTCACGAAATTTCAGTTCGGGGCGAACTACTAGTAATAACATTTTAAATGCTCGCCATTTGTCCCATAAAAGTGTCAAATCTAGCGCTCAATGTAGTATAATTGGAACCCTGTCAATTGACATACTTGACTGGCAGTAATGACGTTAACCCGGCGAAGATTCGTACCAAAAAGAGCATATTGGGAATGAGGTTGGTCATTATGACCATAATGAATTTTCGCAATAACTTCTAATTTATTTAGCATGTTTTTTAACTGAATCTTTGTAACGGTGGTGTAATTCCTAAAAAAAGGTATGATTGTACCGTTATTTAACCGATACCTATACAATTACGGTATAGAAAAAAAAATTATGGAGCTGGCCCATAGCAGACTGAAATGATATAAGATAATGGGAACATTTATTGTTTTGAATTGCCAGCTGATAACCTAAAATCTTTTGGTGTTATAACACTAAAAGGTTTTAGCTTATCAGCTGGCAATTAAAAACAATAAAAAGTTGTTCGGTATACCAAACAACTTTCATAGCTAACACATACCGTACTAATTGTTTCATTAGTTCTTCTGGTAATGTAAGTTTTCTTCCCAATTTCACCTAGGCCATGTTGTCCTACTTCGTAGTAGGACATGCATGTTAGCATGTTTATGATTATTTAAGATAAAAATAAAGTTTATTTAAGTTACGTTCTAAAGTTAATAAAATTATAATTGTTGATTAATACTAACTTCAAAGGACTGAACCAATAAAGACTTGTTTGACTCATAAATTTCGTATTTATTTGCAAAAAGGCTTATGGTGTGCCATATTAACCGAAGTTACTCTATCTAGTTTTTAAAGTCGAATTCAGATATTATTATTTATTTGTTGTTATTCCTTATACGATAAAGGTGTCGTTATTCTTCTACACTTTAGTCAGTTCAGTTATCGAGGTGAGAGGTAGGTTCTTAATAAAATGTGATTAGGTATTATTGTAAGTGTAAATAACTTTATATAGGATAGATATTTAGCGCCTCGTGGTTTCACCCGCGCAGATTTGAATCCCGGTATTCCCACGGGATAAAAAGTAGCCTATGTGATACTCCAGACTATAATATATTATATCTCTGTGTCAAGTTTCATCCAGATTCGTTCAGCCGTTCCGGCGTGAAAGAGTAACAATATACATCCATACTTAAAAACTTTCGCGTTCGGTATACCGAATAGTAGTAGAATATTGATTGCTTGGCGAGTTTTATTCCTTCCTAAGCGCTTACGCAGGCGGCAGCTAGTGCGTAATAAGAAAGGAGCAAAATCATGTTTTGGATTCCTATCCTACAAATACAATGCCCCTTTCCCAATCCTTAACGAATTCAGCTGAAACGTAATTTATGACCCGGAAAAACACATAGGTTACTTTTTATTTCAATAGATATCACGCGAATGCTTGTATAAAAATAAATAAGCATACTTATCCTTCAGAGGGTAGTAAGGACCCTTATAAATCTTCGTCAGGTTGAATGATGCATTCAAAATCTCTCCCAGCAATAAATAGTTTGTACCATTTTGTAATAATTTATATACAATTTTCAGCCACAAAATGACTTAAAAATGTTAAGTTATGCATCTTTGTAGTTTAAATTTACCAAATAAAGTGAAAATTATGATTTTCATAGACTAAAGGATTGAACCAAAGGATTTTTACTAATATCCAAAAATCGCAAGTTACCGAAAATATTTGAAAATTTATGTCACTTAGTTTCTGAACGTCCCGAGACCTTGAAAAACATTTAGCTCACTTTGTCAGCTTTATAAATGGTGGCGGTACCAATTCTTAAGCAAAAATGTTTTGTTGAGGTTATGTTCAAAAAAGTTATTTGACATTTCACAAAGGCAACCAAAAGCAAATTGGTCTTTATTTATTTCTAACCCAAGGACCACTTTGGATTGGGGTACGAAAGTGAAAGCTGAAAGCAGATGGCGCTATGTTACATCGTACCTGGATCTGTCATAATGCATCTTTGTTTATGTTTGTTTACAATTATTATAATTGCTAGATCCCCAAAATATATTCAACGTGGAGTGTATTTCAATTAAATGATAAGCTACGGATAAGAAAAGCATCTACCACTGGTAAAAAAGGTGCTCTGATAGAAAGGTAAATATCTAAACACGTCATATCAATATTAGTCAGAAGCTAAGGTTCACCACAATAAATTTTTCAACAACTATTTTGTCGTTATAGGCTGGATTCCTACGTCAGGAACATTCTTATTGGAGTAGAAGACGAGTTGGACGATCAGATTCCGGGGTTTCCTGCCTTGGATAGCTTCAGAGATGTTAATAAGAGCAAAAATCTGCTGGCGTTTTTAAAACATCACATTCAAGAGTTTGCAGCAATATAAGAGATAAAATTCTCAATGAATACTTGCGCTGCTTGCATAGATAATTAGATATTTTCGTACTTCTAATAAGGTAGCTTAATTATGACAATAAATAAACTTAAAAACATTGTGTTGTAGTGTTTAAGTAGTATCAAATTATCGTTGAAGTAGAATCAGTTAATTAAGCGTTTTATTTTGAAACCAATTCATGCTCATACTATTTGCGCCCCGCGGTTTCACCCGCTCAGATTTAAATCCCGTTATTCCCACGGGATAAAAAGTAGCCTATGTGCTATTCCAGACTATAATCTATCTCTCTGCTAAGTTTCATTTAGATCCGTTCAGCTGTTCCGGCATGAAAGAGTAACATCCATCCATCCATCCATACGTACAAACTTTCTCGTTTATAATATTAGTAGGATTATGCTTCGACAATGCTTCTCTTATTATCGAGCTTCTGAAGTCTAAAAATCAGAGCGATTTTTTTTCAGTACCTAGGTGTAGCTTGGTTTCTTTTACTTAAATTGATTCATATTAAAATGCTGAAATCATAATAGGTGTTGCTTCAGTTGAAGAAAGGGACTACTACATTTTATAGTGCCCATTAGGTTGTAAAGAGCACCGGTGGTCTAGTGAGAGTGACCCGCCTTCCGATCGTAAGGTCGCAGGTTCGAATCCGGTCGTGCACCAATGGATTTTTCTATCGAAAAATTTATGTGCGCAATGCCAGCGCTCCTAAACAGTGAAGGGAAACATCGTGAGAAAACCAGTTAGTTTTCTAGCAGCGGCGATGGGCTTGCAACCTGTCACGTATGGAATACTAACTACTGCAAAATGTGAGTATGTGCCAAATGTAATGAAATGTAATGTTAGGACGTACCTCTGACTAACCCCTTAGACATCCTCAAAGAATCTTGAGTTGGGTAGTACTTGGTACTGAGAGATATGAAGGGATATAATAATAACGATAATAATGCTGGACAATCCACACAGCACTATCTAGCCCCAAAGTAAGCTATTCAAAGCTTGTGTTATGGGTACGTACTAGATAACTGATATATTTAATTTATTATATACTTGGATAGATATTTTTTTATTATACATAGAACACACCCAGACCAACGGAACAAATTTCTGCAGTACGTATACAAATTTGTTCCAAAGCGGGAATCGAACCAGCAACCTCTTGCGTCGCAGACGGACTCTCGTTTGCTGCCTATCTGCTGGATATCTACCATGCCTGGGGATCAAAGTCGTAGAGCTGTTTCAGTTTAATTAGGCTAGTTTATTTTAAGCAGACAATACAATAAGTAAAAACTGTGGCCACTTTTTTATAATTTACCTACCACAGAGAGGTCCACAAACATTTAATATCTTTCTGAAGCATAAAAACATATATCGCTACAAGAAAGGCCAATTCATCTATATTCATCCGACTTTCCTCCAATTATTTATATAGAAAGTGTGTCTGTAGCTTTGTCTGTTTGTATGTTAAACTTTCACGGCTAAGCCGATTGGATGAAATGGATGATATTATATTAAATCCCGAAGGTGGATACTTTATTTCATGATTTGATACGTACCTACGAGTACATGTTAAAAACCATTAATACAAAAAGCTGATACCTTCACATATTTCTATTGTTTTTCTTTATAAACTAGTAGGTCGCCCCGAACTGAGATTTCGTGACGCGACGCGATCGCTCCGAAAATATAAGTAAGTGGCAGTCAGAGGCGAGTCCAAACATTGTGTTTGGACTTGTATCTGGCTGCCACCTATTAACTAAGAATGGTAACCAAGTTTCAACTGAATTGGCCTATTTATTAAAGAGAGTTCCGATGACCTTGACTCTATCATCAGAACAGGTCGCTATCACCAGGTAATGAGAACCAAGTACCTTCTTTATTTATTTCAAGAAAAAAATAATTGAAAACCCAAAGGAACTATCTGACCAGTAGAAAAACCTTGATGCCAACGAAACTCTTACAAATGGTAGCTCTTGGGTCGTTGGTTGGTAGTTGTAGTAGGTAATTTAACTTTTTTCATTTATCTCAAAAAGCGAGCAAGCTAGAAAAAAGATTAAAATGGTTTTGAAATATCCAAATCAACCTCTTTTATATGACATGTCATTTTATATTTTGCATAACTTTTATATTTTTAGCCCCCTTAAAAACCCCGATATTATAATAACCCCTCATACGATTTTACCAGGGAATTTCTCAAGTTCAAGCTATCGACTTACCAAATTTAATGCAGATCGGATAAATAAACGGGTTTCAAGTTATCGTCGGACAAATACACATACATACATAAAACGCCAAATCGCACAAGTAGAAAAAAAAAAACTTGAAACAGCTTCACGACTTTGATCCCCAGGCACGGTAGATATCCCTTCAGATCTCCCAGTACCAAGTAGGTACTAATTCAAGATTCTTTGAGGATGTCTAAAGGGGGTAGTCAGAGGTACGTCCAAACATTACATTTGGCACATACCCACATTTTGCAGTAGTTAGTATTCCATACGTGACAGGTTGCAAGCCCATCGCCGCTGTTAGAATACTAACTGGTTTCCTCACGATGTTTTCCTTCACCGTTTAAGAGCACTGGCATTGCGCACATAAATTTTTCGATAGAAAAATCCATTGGTGCACGACCGGATTCGAACCTGCGACCTTACAGTCGGAAGGCGGGGTCACTCCCACTAGACCACCGGTGCTCTTCGCCCAAGTTGATTGTAAGATTTTCGTTCGCTTCGCTCACTCAATCAATAATTGAGTTATTATTACCATATTTGATCAAGACTTATTTAAAGGAGAGAAGGTACCTACTTTGTTCTCTTATTATGGTGACAGTGAATGTCTGATATCGGATCCAAGGTCTGTATAATGGAACTCTTCCATAAATTATCCGATAGTTTTAACTTGAATAAATAATTATAAATAAATAATAAATAATGCTGGACAATCCACACAGCACTATCTAGCCCCAAAGTAAGCTATTCAAAGCTTGTGTTATGGGTACTAAATAACTGATATATTTAATACATTATATACTTACATAGATAGATATTTTTTATTATACATAGAAAACACCCAGACCATCGGAAAAAAAATCTGCAGATCGTACACAAATTTGTTCCACGGCGGGAATCGAACCCGCAACATCTTGCGTCGCAGGCAGGCTCTCGCCCGCTGCGCCACAGAGGTCGTAATACCTATTACTAATATTCAAAAGTGACATGTCATATGAAAGGGGTTGATTTGGACATTTTATAGAAGGCGGTAGTCAGAAGCAAGTCTAAATATAATGTTTAGATTTGCCTCTGACAACCACCAACTTTATTTTCAAAGCCTTCGTATCGCATTACGAGATCTCATGCAGTTTGTGGCTAACCCCTAGTATTTATTTAGTGAATCCAAAATAGTGACAGCATGATGTTTCGACGATGGAGCCTAGTAATGTTGAACGAAATAAATTGGCCTATTGAACTGAAACCTAGTAAGCGTATCGTTATGTTTGGGGTAGTCGGAGCAGAGCACCCCTAAAAAAAGTAAACGGCAAAATACTAGAAAGTAAGAAAGAAACATTACGTAACTACGTGGATTATTTATTAGGTACTAGTTGGCACGCCGTGGTTACACCCGCGCAGATTGAAATCCCAGTAATCCCACGGGATAAAAAGTAGCCTATGTGCTATTCCAGTCTATAATCTACCTCTCTGCCAAGTTTCACCCAGATCAGTTCAGCCGTTCCGGCGTGAAAGAGCAACAAACATCCATCCATCCAGTTATTAGTAGGATTGATACAGAACTGTGCAGAACTCAGTGGCTGTCAGTGGTGTTTAAGTCAGCAAGTTGAAGTGATCAAATAGATTAACGAATAAATTTAATAATTACAGAACCTAAACAGTTTATTTCGTTTTAAGTATTAGTGAATTATTAGGAGCAGATAAAGTCGGGGGTAGCAACTAGTCCAATTACAAATATTCAGTTGACAGCTAATGGCGGCTTTACATTATGGCTAGTTTAGTAGAACTAAAGAGGTTTGCGTTTAGATTAGTGTTTGCACTTGCAAGCCAATACATGACACACACACACGCGCAACTTTTACTTATACATTTTACTCGAAATGGTATATGGTTATACCTATTACACACACGCGTAAGAAATATAACGATTTCATAGAAGCAATTAAAATGGAAGTTCCTGAAGATTCTACTGCAGCTAAAGCGACCTCTGTGGCGCAGCGGGCGAGAGCCTGCCTGCGACGCAAGAGGTTGCGGGTTCGATTCCCGCCTTGGAACAAATTTGTGTACGATCTGCAGAAATTTGTTCCGATGGTCTGGGTGTTTTCTATGTATAATAAAAAATATATATCTATGTAAGTATATAATGTATTACATATATCAGTTATCTACCATGACACAAGCTTTGAATAGCTTACTTTGGGGCTAGCATTATTTATTTATATATATTTAGAGAATTATGTATATTATCATACCTACTTAAAAATGTTGCATGTCGGTTATCGACGAAGTTTGTGAGACCACAATTACACTTAGACCATGATTCACCAAACTTCTGGCAAAGAAATACATTTCATTTCATTTATTTAAAGCTGTAGGTGCAGCTCAAGACAGTCAGTTCGAGTTATTAGGTATCAGTTTACCCAAATAGATAATAATGTGTAGATGCCAAAAATGCATCAAACGTATATATAATAAGTGTGTATCTGGCAGTTACGCGACAATACGTAGGGAGTGTCGATAATAATATTTTCTGCAATTTAATGACGTTTCACTAGTAGTAGGTAAGGGATGGTTGTATAATTACACGCCACCCAAAACGAAGGCGAGATTTTACATTTTACGGATATGAGAGAGCTATTTATCTACACTAATAATATTATAAAGAGAAAAACTTTGTATGTATGTTTCGAATAGGCTCAAAAACTACTGGTCCGATTTCAAAAATTCTTTCACCATAAGAAAGTTAAATTATCCTTGAGTATCATAGGCTACATTTATTACTGAAAAAAATTAGGGATCCCTACTAAAACTTAAAAAATGTAACCCGAGGTGTAATATAAAATATCTTTCACCGCATGCGCTGCGGAAACTATAGACGATACAAAAAAATGTTCTACAATATTAAAGAACACATCATTATCTACAATTAAGTCTGCAATAGCATATATCTAACTATTGTAGTTATGTTACTAAAACAACTTTTCTGTATTTAAAATGTTGATAAAAATGCCGACCAAAAACAGACCATGTTATCCTTTATATTAGTCCTTATACAAATAAATTATTTTGTATGCAAGGCTGTTCCAATACTTATCGACTACTACTTGAATTTTTTAAATCGGACATTCCATTCAAAAGATATTATTATTACGAAATTAAAAACTTTAGCGCGCCTTAGAAAGCGCGAAAGCTAGGCGAGTTCTCACTCAGCGTGGGCACAATGGTGTGCCAGCTACAGACACATACGCTAATTGGCATGCCTGTACCTGGCATGCAAGTAGTTAGCACAACATTCTATTTTAGGTCAGCTCTGGCATCCACGTGACGGAGGGGACTCGGGGGGGGAGGGCTACGAAACCAGCATGTGTGAACGTCGCGACAAGTACAGGCATGCCAGTACCTGACGTGTTGGCATGCCACGTAAGCGAGGGGTCGCGGGGGGCTACGAAACCGGCATGTGTGACCGTCGCGATACCTGACCTGACGAGTTAACTTGCAAATGTATCCACAATGTGCCCGTAAATCCTGCATGCCTGTAACTTGCATGCTCGCTACTGTACCATTTTACTGTCACGTGTATTTTCACCTTCGTGTGTTACGAAGCGCGGGAGTCTAAGTTTATGCTAAAATGTTGAAAAAAATTATGTCCACCCATGCGAAGCTGGGACAGGCCGCTAGTTACCTATACTTACAATAACACAATTATGGAAACTTGCCATACTTTAGAATCTAACAGATATCTAAGGTTTAGATACCTAGCTACATCCTACTAATAGGTATTATAAATGCGAAAGTTTGTGAGTATGGATGGATGTTTGTACTCTATAACTCCAGAACGGCTTAACGGATCTGGATGAAACTTGGCAGAGAGTTATATTATAGTCTGGAATAGCACATAAGTAGGCTACTTTTTATCCCGTGGGAATACCGGGATTTAAATCTGCGCGGGTGAAATCGCGGGGCGCAACTAGTTAATTATAAAAGTACGTGGTTAAAGGATCATACAAAAGAGTAGTAGAACTCTTTTTTTGTGAAGGGCTCGTCCGGGGAAGTACTACCACCACGCCTTTTTCTGCCGCCAAGTAGCGTTGCTATATTTTGGTTTATAGAGTGTGGTCACCGGTGTGATTACAGGCACATCAGGCTTTACATCTGTATGCCTCAAGATGATGGACGCAGGGCAGTGCATCGTAAGGCAAGTTCCTGTCGTGCGTGACTTACGGGCAATGCTTTGTAATAGCTGATGGTAACCACTTAACATCAGGTGAGCCATCTGCTTGTTCCATCAGCTAATTGTATAAAAAAACAAGCCCTAAGTTTTTTGGCTGTTCTTCTAGGCTTTGGTTGCGTGGAAGGGGCGCGGGCGCCTGGAGTCACCTAGCTTTGAGACGTTTTAAAGTGATCCTTGTGATTTTATTGAATAAATATCTTTTTGCTTTGACCTTCACCTCGAAATTCATCAGATATAGGTATACACTAAGTTAATTAGCAAGATAATTAACTTACCCTCGGTTCCTGAAAACTCGATCAACATTTATCGCCTGTCAAGTCGCTTGCTATCTCTATCCAACTTGAAGTAAAAGCTGAAATAGCAAGTGACTTGACGACCGCTTAGTTTTGATCAAGCTTTCCGAAACCGGCCGTTAGTTTACAAATCTAGAGCGAAAATGCTACTGTCTAAATTTAGTGAACTGAGCTTAGCCATGTGTAAACGCGCGCGGAGGCAGTCATTTGTGAGTCTTCTACTCCTTGATAGAGAAAATCGAAAATTACCGAAAAAAAAGTTTATAGAACGACAAAAAAGTTTAAAATGTCCAAAGACAACAAAACCATGTCAGCTAATCTTCGCATATGTGTGTGAGAGGTCAACTTATACAAGCCAGTAAAGTTTTCAAGAAAGTTTTCACAAATGCAAAAATTTGACAGATCAATTCTATGGTGGCGGTCGGCCCGCTGCTCGACGACCCCCTATAAACGCCTCTCGTAATTAGGTAATGGACGCCTCTCCCCAAGGCGACATAGCACCATGTCTCTCTACCGTTTGTCTACCGCTGCTTACCTATGCCGGTTATCTCCGATAGGTAAGGTCACTATGCTTTCAATATATTTTGATTTTAGGGTCCACGAAAACATCAAGAGGCGTTCGCTACACAAAGTCAGTCAAACCAAAAAAACAGTGTGTCAAGGAAGACGAGGACTACGACAGCTGTAAAAGAAGCAACTAAAAATATTATAAAATGATATACAAGTAAAAAAAGTGATGTATAAACCAAGTCCAACCATTCTATTTCTTCCTGAAACTCCTTGAAAACTTCCGCAAAAAATATTTCCGCGGTAGGTACGAGTAAATATGAAAGTTTGGGAAGAGAAACTATGGGTGCCGTAGTTTCAAATTTCATTAAAGTAAGATGTTAATATGTGGTTATTCTACCTAGTAAATTAAAAGATCCTATAGTATAGGTACTTCCTATCAAGTATATATGTGCATAACACAATAACAATAATTTTTAAATCAACTCCATGCTCCGAAAACATAATAAATCGTGAATTTTCGATTGTTTTTAATTTTCGAACGTTGTGTTCATCCTTTACCAACACTCAAGAAACACTATGGCCGGTTTCTGAAGAGAGTTTCTAAAGATGTAGGTAGGCACCTACTAGCTGAAATAGCAAGTGATTTGAATTAGGTTTGATCAAGCTTGCAGAGACCGGCCGTTAGGCGATTATTTTGCTTAGGTCAGTTTAACTTTCTTGTTTATAAGAGCTGGCGGATTTACGAAATACTTCAAATTCTCAGGCTCCCTGTCCTGCTCAGGAAGAGGCTCGGTGAAATCGTACTTCTCGGCGATGGCTGGTATCTTAGCGTAATAGTTGGGACTGCTCATTTTGTAGTATTCTCTGGTCGGTATCATAGTTCCTTTCAGTTTCTTAGGTATGCTGCCTCTCTGCTCTGTTTCGTCACCGAGGGTTTCTGTTTTAGCTTTAACTTCTTCAGATTTATGTACCGAGTAATCTGGGTCGTCATTCAAAGTTGCTGCGTGGTTTTTTTTGACAGTAGCGACAGCATTAAGCCTCTGTGTCTTATATCTCGACTCTCTTTCTGACGGAACTCTTTGATGTTCGTTTGTTTTTGTTTCGGAATCGCTTTCAAAAATGTTTGTTTTCTCCGGGGTCACGTAGTCTTCGTAGCTATCTTTTTTTTTAGTTAAATCAGCTTCATGGAACACCATTTCCTCATTTCCGGCTACTGATGGACTTCTAACAGTTACATCGTCATCGTAGTATATTTGAGGATCTTGCGTTGCAACTGTTGCTTTCGTTTTCGAAATGATCTTTTTTTTCTTAAATGCATTATCTGCAAACATTTTATTCTCGTAATAGTCGTTATCATTATTATGATTATAATCGTCTCTTTCGTGAGTCTCTTTTTTGAGTTGAGTTTTGAACTTATCCTCAAGCTGCTCCCTGACTCTGTCAACTAGTTCATCAAAATCTATGTCTTTTGCCTGATCTTTGATGGCGAACCTTTTCTTCGGTGTCGCTTTGGTATTTTTTACTGCTGCAGGTTTAGTAACCTCTACGTTTTCGTTGGCTACATCGCTATATTCATCAGTTTCTTTCTTGTCATTAACTTGTTTATATTTATCGAGTTGCTGACGATATTTCATTGAGTTCCGAGCGGCCATTTTTGTCAGTTGGTCGGCTAGTTTGTTTGGTATAATCTTCTTGGCTATGCTTCTGAAATCGTCCAAGTTTGCCGCTAAAAGCACATAGGTACGTGTCAAGTGTAGCAATAATATCAGCTGGCCTGAAATGAGGAGATCAGTTAGAAATTAGATTCTTGGTGTACTTGCGGCTGGTAAAGGAAAACAAAGGAAATTATTAGGGACCTAGGTACCTACTTACTAGAAGATAAGACACGTGCATAAAGCGTGCATAAATAGGTTACATAAATATATAGGCACTACTCTATTATGTTATTATTAGAATTCTCATCACCACGAGTTAGTGGGCACCTAGATAAACAATTTGGTAAATGCTACTTATACCTAATACGTACCCAAGTAAGTACTAGTGGCTCTGTGAGCTGGTAGACCTCGCGAACACACTAAAAGTGAGCAATTCACTGGCTTAGCGGTAGGTAGATATAATTTTTCCGATTTTTGATTCTTTTGATTTTATTGATTTTTATTGTTTTTTTTAATCATCTTGTGTAGAATGAGGTCGTAGTGTTTCTCTCAAATTTGATTGAAACCCGTCGATTTTTTGATGAGCTATCCCGTTCATCATGCTAAAGATCCTCATCAGATCTTCACCAAACTTTTATGAGACCAACTTATAGTTACTACCTTTCAAATAAAAAAAAGAACAATCGAAATCGAATTTTATTTGGTGGAGATATTCAGTATATGAAATAGCCCCCTTTTTTGCCCCTTTTTGGGGGAAGTACGAGGGGTACAATCAAAAATCCCCGACGACAAAAAAATTCTAATAAGTCATATAACCTGTGTACCAAGTTTCGTCCAGATCGGTTGAAAAATGCGACCTGTAGAGGAGAGCAGGCAGACAGACAGACATCCGGACAAACGCATTTTTGGCCAATGTGGAAACTGAGACGCTTCGCTCGCTTCGCTCGCTCGGTCAATTATTTGAGTTACTTAGGTAGGTACCTAGGTAAAATAACTAGGTACTCACAGGTCTGTTGAAAAATACGTTTCAGATACATTTTCGCAGTCGCAATATTTTTATTACCTGCCGCATTGCACCTAGGTAAATATTGATTTTATTTTATTGTTGATACAATACCTACTACAATTTTATTTTTCATTACTAGGTAGGTTAGGGAGGGTAGGTAGGTACCTACAGTAGGTATTAAATAAATATGTGTAGGTACACCATACCTACACCTCACTCATCTTACTTACATACATACATAAAATCACGCCTATTTCCCATAGGGGTAGGCAGAGACCACGGATTTCCACTTGCTACGATCCTGACATACCTCTTTCGCTTCATTC
Source organism: Plemyria rubiginata (assembly GCA_963576535.1). Taxonomy (NCBI): domain Eukaryota; kingdom Metazoa; phylum Arthropoda; class Insecta; order Lepidoptera; family Geometridae; genus Plemyria; species Plemyria rubiginata. The sequence goes on along the minus strand of OY754922.1, from coordinate 9,599,840 downwards.
ACTCTCATAAAATTCTTCATACATGCTCGTCGGTTAAGGGTACTCTTGACCTGGCCTTTCTCTAGAAAATCTGCTATGTGATCTAGATACGTCCGCCGAGGTCTTCCCCTCCCAACAGTCCCATTCACACTCGCCTGATGCACTTTTTTCGTCAATCTTCTTTCATTCCTCCTCTCTACATACCCAAACCATCTTAGCATACCTTTTTCTACCCTCATCACTACGTCTTCTTGCACTCCACATTTCTCTCTGATCACACTATTCCTCATTCTATCACTCAAATTCACACCACACATACTACGTAACGCTCTCATTTCTACTGGATTCACTCTACTCTGATGTTTTTTGTGCCATACCCAACATTCACTACCATACATTAGTGTCGTCACTAACACTCTCCTATGTACAGCCAGTCGTGCCTTTTTGGACAGTTTCCGGCTACTCATAAACGTGTGTAGCGCCCCATTCACTCTATTTCCAGCAGTCACTCTCCTTTCAATATCATTACCTATCATGATTTCCATCTCTCGTAAACAAAGTCCCCAAGTATACAAATTCTTTCACTTGTTCCACTCTTTTTCCACCAATCAAAATATTACATTCTGTCATACATTCATCTCTTTCAAATACCATAATTTTCGTCTTACTAACATCTACTTTCATTCCTTTTCTCTCAAAAGCTCCATGCATAATTGTTACCATCTCCTGTAATGTAACCCATCCGCCGATGACGCAAGTATAACCTGGTCATCAGCATAGAGAAGACATTTGACGAGTAACTCATTCATTTTGTAGCCCACATTCACTATCTTTCAAATCTTGCAAACAACTATCCATGAATAGATTAAACAACCATGGAGACGCTACACATCCTTGTCTAACACCCTTTTCGATGCTAAACCATTCAGTGTATGACCCATTTATCCTAACGCAAGCTCTAGAATCCTCATAGAGAGATTTTAGAGCCTGAATCAGGTTGTTGTCTACTCCATACACAGACAGCACCGACTTCTTACTTAATATGTATTATAAAATAAATGTGAGTTTGGATGCATGGATGTTTGTTGCTCAATAACGCCAGAACGCGCCCCTGCTTCGCACGGGTGCACATAATCATGCATGTATTATACATATAAACCTTCCTCTTGAATCACTCTATCTATTAAAAAACCGCATCAAAATCCGTTGCGTATTTTTAAGGATTTAGGCATACATAGGGACAGGGATATAGGGACAGAGAAAGCGACTTTGTTTTATACTCTATGTAGTGATAGTGATATACCGGGGTAAAACGGGGTGGATAGAATTCCAGAGGTGAATGAAAATGACCTCAAAAAAGCAATTATTAACAAACATTTGAATACGCAACATTTTCAAATAAAAACACCAAATTCTACATAATATGTAGAATTTGGTGTTTTTATTTGGAAATGTTTGTTAATAATTGCTTTTTTGGGGTCATTTTCATTCACCCCTTGAATTCTATTCACCCCGTTTTACGGTACTGAGCAAATCGGGAACCAATAATAATTTACGGCCTGATAAAGCCATCCCAACATCTACATTATGGTGCACTTATTTAGATCGTGCATTGCACTTGTTGTTTCTTTACATCCAGTTATGATCCACAGCGAGCACAGCCTGAAGCTGCAGTTTACCTATTAACCATGAACCTCCATAGTCTAAGCTATTAACGAACACGAATAACACGAATTCATTTTCAGGCCGTACATTAAGGTGCTGCAGGTACAATATATGGTTGTGCAATAACCGGACCCCTTCACCCTTTCTATTTTCTATCCTCATGTCAAATAATGTCAATGTCAAAACGCTAGAGTAGTTATTGTATTGTATACTCTTTTGAGTAGTAAACAAAACAAAGTCACAAAACCCAAGATCAAATTCCATGACAAAACCATAGAAGAAGAAATATAAACTTCATCCAAGCACAAAACCCTTGGATGAAGTATATTCTTGCACAAAACCCATGTCAAGTCTTTAAGTCAGTTAGTCAAGTTAAAAAGAAGAAAGATGAAGATTTCGTTTTCTGTCATCTATCGAAGCAACATAGCATTTTCATTTTAATTGTTTTTCTAGTGTTTTTTTGAGTTGTGTTGTGTAATTTTGGTGGTATTTTAACCAACATTACTTGTGGTCTTAGCACAAAGTGTAAGCATTTGAAATGAAAGTGTATTATGTGATATCGTAATTTGACCGAAAATGTTTCAAATGTTTTGAAGAAACCGCCACCATTTTCTTCAAAACAATTGACTGACTCGACTTTCGACTGACGTGACTAGAAACATAGCAAAGAGCATTAATCTCTATCACTTGACACTGGCAAGATTGTCGATAGACAAGAGCCATAAAAAAAAAAAAAAAGAAAGATGAACAAAACAAAGAAATAGTGAACGAGGAGGAGGAAAAAGTTACGTTTTATATTTCTTTTCACGATTTACGGGGTTCACGATACTCATTTAAAGTTGGATTCTTGGATGTTATTGGATTATTTCATTATTTGAACATATACAATATGAGAGCGTCATTCAATGGTAATATATCCGAAATACCAGGAATTGCTGTCGACAATTTTGAGAATACTCGCAAAAGAGCATATTTCCTGAGCCATTGTCATGCGGACCACGTTACAGGGTTGGACACCTTGTACGATTGGATAGACACTAAATCCGTGTGTATATACATGTCAGAAATTTCGGCGGCAATCGTTGTAAACACTATTGATTTGAGACTCAAAGATTGCATAAAAACTTTACAAATACGTAAGTACATTGTCTTTTGACAGCATTTTGGCTGTGGGACAGCTTCGTAGAGACATAATATCGATATTTTGTTTAGCACTGTACATACAATGTACTATTATTACCCAGTTATATCACTCTATCTTACCAAGTTGTGTCAATAGTTCATTTCACTAGGGATTGATTCTATGTGCACCTCAAAGCTCCGTTTAGCACTCAACACGGTTAAACTATAGCTACCCTTGTACCTGAGTTGAGGGTTGGGGATAGAGGGGATGCAAGTGGGGGTAGATGGCAAGTCTTCCCCTTGAGTCATTTTTTCTAGGAAATGAAAAAAATGTTACTTCAAATTTCTTAACTTAAAAAAAAAAACCCTAACCTAATGAGAATTCCTTCCCTTGAGTCTTTTTGTCATAGAGATGAAATATTACTACCAATTTTCTTCATATAAAAAAAAAACCCTAACCTAACTAGTAACTTACCTGAAAAATTAAAGTATTTTTTTTCATTTCCTAGAAAAAAGGACTCAAGGGGAAGACTTGCCATCTACCCCCACTTGCATCCCCCCTATCCCCAACCCTCAACTCAGGTACAAGGATTGCTATAGCCAACCCCTCAACACATGTTTTTGAACAATTACGGTTCTTCGCTTTGCCGGTTTCCATAGGACAGTGAGTTATTCCATTATTAGAAGAAGTTAGTTTGGGGCTAGATTGTGCTGTGTGAATGATCCACAAATTTATTTACTTTTTGCTTTATAAATATAAATAAATATAATATGAGTATATAAATGTATTATGAGTACACCAATAACAACCTTAGTAGAAAGTTCCAAAGTAGAGTGTTTTTAAGAAAGTTAGTTACCTATTAGATTTATGCAAATTTAGAAGCACCCTGTAGTGTTGTGACAAAAATGTATATCTTTTTCCTCAATGTCCTCTCCTGTCCCCCGACCACCCCACCCCGGACCAAACTCCCATCCCAACTCACATCCTACTACTATTATAAACGCGAAAGTTTGTAAGTATGGATAGATGTTTGTTACTCTTTCACATGGGAATGGCTGAACGGATCTGGGTGAAACTTGGCAGAGAGATAGATTACAGTCTTGAATAGCACATAGGCTACTTTTTATCCTGTGGGGTAACCGGGATTTAAATCTGCGCGGGTGAAACCGCGCGGCGCAACTTGTTTACAATACTAGTTAGATTATCCATTTTAAATTGTTTACTTTTAGAGAATGAAGCAACAACAATCACCATTCCTGGTGATGAGAATAATGACATTCAAGAGATGTATGTCGGAGTCACCTTGATACCAGCTGGTCATTGCTTTGGCTCCGTAATGTTTCTGTTTGAAACTCCTCTTAAGAAGGTCCTGTACACGGGGGACTTCCGTATAAGTGAAAACAGGTTAGACTCATTAAATACCTACTGTAACTACTATCTCCTGCATCCACATCACCATTGGGGATGCTAGAACATTGCTGCTATCAACCAAGTTCCTTCTCCGCTACTGTAAGGAGTTGAGCTGGCTGGGGTGAGGTTATCAGGGGGACAATGCACAATACACCCTATTGGGAGACATCAGTGCAGATCATATTCCCCCACCTTAAATTAGAAAAAAAAGTAAAAAAAAAGTAAAAGTAAAAATATGTTTATTTTCTCATCACAAAAAGGTAACATAAACAATAAAGGAGGTGTTATGATGTGAGGTTTAGGTAAGTACCTGTTTTGCGTGAGACTGGTGCCTGAGATAGGTTTAAAAAAACCTGTAATACAGGTCACCAGGCCTCTGCCGGATGGTATTGTGCGCGTCACGCTAAAAAAACGCTGAAAGGAGGGGGTGTGATGGCGCGTGTATTTTGTATACACAAACATCCCCTCCACTGTTCCCAGCGTTCTTTTTGATTGACGCGACCTATGTCGCTCCATAATTCACAACATTGCTCCGTTTTTGACCTGCATTGCTCCTTATCTCAATGCTAGGTCAAACTGAACGGCAGGAGCTGATAACGTCTTGCTCTTCTGCACCCTTCATGATGATTTCATCAGTACAAGAGTGGTAAAGCTCTTGTAGGCTTGTTCGGGGAAGGACTACCACAATGACTTTTTCAGTCGCCAAGCAGCATTGCTGTGTTTCATCATTCATCAACATCTGTATGCCTCAAGTTGATGGACGCAGGGCAATGCATCGTAGGGCACGTTCCTACCGTGCGTGACTTAAGGTCTATCCCCACACATCAGTGCCGACTGCCGTGTCAGGGACGTGTTTCGTCAGGATTCTCGATCTCACATGTCCATGCCCGTGCCAGCAAACGAAGCAAGGAAGTTCCTGCCCCGTCCCTGACACGGCACTGATGTGGGGAATAGACCTTTACGAGGCAATGTTTTGATATAGTTGATGGTTACCACTAACCATCAGTTGAGCCATCTGGTTTCATTAGCGAATACTATCACTATCATCATTACTACATAGTATAAAACAAAGTCGCTTTCTCTGTCCCATATTCCTATGTATGCTTAAATCTTTAAAACTATGCAACGTATTTTGATGCGGTTTTTTTTGATAGATAGAGTGATTCAAGAGGAAGGTTTATATGTATAATACATGCATGATATAGTAGAAAAACAATGTGCACCCGTGCGAAGCAGGAGCGCGCGGGCGGGTCGCTAGTAAAAATATATTACATTTATTACAGTGTCAACAAATATGGCCAGCTTCATGGTAGAGACAAAAAACCAATTAAACTCGATGTCTTGTACGTGGACACTACCTTCCAAGACATGAACTATGAGACGTTCCCCAAGAGATCAGAGACAATGGACCTCGTGGTGAGAGAGATCGACAGTTGGCTGAAGCAGGGAAAAAAGAACAGAGTGTCTCTGGTGCCCTCGGCGAGATATGGATATGAATATGTCTTTAATGAGATCTATAAACGAATGGCTATGAAAGTCTATGCTGATAGTAATTGGACTTTATACAGGTAAGTCTTTTTTTGTCTTCTCAGCTCTGCCTTCTGCACCATAGGCTGTGGGTTCGAGCCCCACCGAGAACAAACATTTGTGTGATGAACATAGATGTTTGTTCTCTGTTTGGATGTTATATATATAATATTTTAAGTATGTATTTACAAAAAAAAAATTATATAGTGTATCAGCTATTTGGTTCCCATATTACAAGTTTTGGCTTAGTTTGGGGCTAGATAGTGCTGTGTTGAAAGTCTACCAATATTTATTTATTTTATATTATACCTTTTGACTACGAAATGACCCACAAGATTATTATATTTATCAACCATTTTCTATTATTTCAGTAAATTCCTCGACAAGCTACCCGGAGTAACAAACAGAAAAAAGGAAACCATAATTCATTTATGCTCAAAATCTAGCCGTTTTTGCGACTGCTACGGCGACGAGGTACACAAATACTTGTACATACATTTCTCGGCTATGAAATGGCGCAATTTCAGACCAGAAGACCTGGCTATGACCCGGTCAGGCAACAGTGTATCCATCTGCTTTGCCACTCACTGTAGTCGAAGTGAACTGATCTATTTCGTTGAGTATCTCGCTCCTAAGAAGGTGGTCGGGTTCACAGACCCGTATGCACCGGTCGATGAACCAACAGCGGTTACTCCAGTAAGACTTAAGCGAAGTGTTGAAAAGAAATCTGATGATGACAGTCCGATGAAGGTGCCTAAACATTTGATAAAGAAGATTTTCGGTTGATAATTCTAGGTTTCAAATCCGCGAAGCTTGAGTTTTGTTGTTCGTTAGACCTTTTGTATAGTTTTGATAAACTACTCCATCGGCGCCGCCGTCGGTCTGAGAACCCACGAGTCTTAAGGGCCCGGCGACAGCGGCTCGCAGTTTCGAGGTGCGATTGGCTATTATTTCATTTTATTTCATTTCGGGGAGATTGTTTGAAAGAATAACTATCCAGTGACACGCATAAACACTGTTCGAACACAAATAACACAATAATATAAGGGAAACATGCCCGAATCAGAAATAATTTTGGTATTAGTATGTTTGGCCTTACGTTGACCTAATACCAAAATGATTTCTGACTCAAGCACATTTCCCTTATATTATTGTATTATTTGTATTCGAACAGTATTTATGCGTGTCACTGGATAGTTATTCTTTCAAAAAACCTTCCCAAAATGAAATAAAATGAAATAATAGCCAATCGCACCTCGAAACTGCGAGCCGCTGTCGCCGGGCCCTTAATAGGTACAACGATCGCATCACGAAATCGCAGTTCGGGGCGAACCCCTAGTTTATTGTGTGTGTGTCTCCAGCTTCCTCATATTGAAAATGTAATTTCTATAAATGCCAATATTTAAAGCATAATTAGTGCACTCATAGATTTGAATCATAATTTAGCTGCCAAATAAACAACGATGCTATAAGCTTATAATAGTGTGTAAGCTGGAGTAACATGTCTCCAGCTGCCTCAGTCAGTGTGGGCAAACGGCTAATGATAGAGATATATAGTAAACGCAAGGATTTAGTACCAAACGAATTAGCGAGGTACCAAAAATTTCAGGTCTGTAGCTCGGAAACTCTTCGAGTTATAAGACTTGATCAACGTGTAAGCTGGAGTAACGATACGTGAAAAAGCATATGCTCGTTCTCTGGAAAGGCTGGAGCTAGCAGGTTGCTTTAAGTCTCCAGATTTAGTACCAAACGAATTAGCGAGGTACCAAATATTTGAAGTGTTTCTGTTCAAAACTCTATGAGTTACAAGCTTTTCCAGCTTTTTTTGTTTGTCCAACTTGCACATGTTGGATCTCAGCAACCACAATAGGTACAGACTCGGTTGATGTCTGAACCGAGCTATGAATTAGTGCACTCGGTACCAAAAATTTGGAATCTCTAGGACAAGCAGTTCTGTTGTAATCAGCAAAATAACATCCAAGGAATTTGAATACAGACAGATATATTCAAATTCCTTGATTGCATCAGTAGGTACGAGTGTGACGCATTCGCTGTAGTGACAGAGATAGAGCTACTATCAACTGAAGGCTGGTCGAAATGGAACTATCTGGTATTCTGTAACTCATCATAATATTAGTTATTTTGCTGATTACAACAGAACTGCTTGTCCTAGAGATTCCAAATTTTTGGTACCGAGTGCACTAATTCATAGCTCGGTTCAGAGACATCAACCGAGTCTGTACCTATTGTGGTTGCTGAGATCCAACATGTGCAAGTTGGACAAACAAAAAAAGCTGGAAAAGCTTGTAACTCATAGAGTTTTGAACAGAAACACTTCAAATATTTGGTACCTCGCTAATTCGTTTGGTACTAAATCTGGAGACTTAAAGCAACCTGCTAGCTCCAGCCATTCCAGAGAACGAGCATATGCTTTTTCACGTATCGTTACTCCAGCTTACACGTTGATCAAGTCTTATAACTCGAAGAGTTTCCGAGCTACAGACCTGAAATTTTTGGTACCTCGCTAATTCGTTTGGTACTAAATCCTTGCGTTTACTATATATCTCTATCATTAGCCGTTTGCCCACACTGACTGAGGCAGCTGGAGACATGTTACTCCAGCTTACACACTATTATAAGCTTATAGCATCGTTGTTTATTTGGCAGCTAAATTATGATTCAAATCTATGAGTGCACTAATTATGCTTTAAATATTGACATTTATAGAAATTACATTTTCAATATGAGGAAGCTGGAGACACACACACTAGTTTATTTATAGCAGGTAATGTTAACTTTACTTGTCGCACGTCAATTTTAATTTGTACCACTTAGGGGGGCTGGTAAAAAATGCTTGTGCATTAAGCCCTCCGTTTGTAGTTTAACTTTGTGTTTTGTGCAATAAAACTGAAAACAGCTTCACGACTTCAAGCTTCAAAAAGCACCGGTGGTCTAGTGGGAGTGACCCCGCCTTCCGATCGTAAGGTCGCAGGTTCGAATCCGGTCGTGCACCAATGGATTTTTCTATCGAAAAATTTATGTGCGCAATGCCAGTGCTCTTAAACGGTGAAGGAAAACATCGTGAGGAAACCAGTTAGTATTCTAACAGCGGCGATGGGCTTGCAACCTGTCACGTATGGAATACTAACTACTGCAAAATGTGGGTATGTGCCAAATGTAATGTTTGGACGTACCTCTGACTACACCCCTTAGACATCCTCAAAGAATCTTGAATTAGTACCTACTTGGTACTGGGAGATCTGAAGGGATATCTACCGTGCCTGGGGATCAAAGTCGTGAAGCTGTTGTGCAATAAATGATAAATAAGGCACGTACGACTTCGGGTATCAAAGTTCGGTGTAAACTGAAGCCAGTTAGTCAGTGCCACTGGAAAAGATAGTCAATAGGCCTGCAGGGCATGCACTAATGGATTTTCTTCGAAAATTAATGTGCGCAATATTAGTGCTCTCAAACGGTGAAGGAAAACATCGTCAGAAAACCATTTTGTATAGCAGCGGCGATGGGCTTTCAACCTGTCATGTACACTCAAAATTCATTCCAACTTCAGCAAAATATGAGTATGAGGCAAAATGTTATATATGGATGTACCTCTGACTACCCCTCAAGACATCCTCAAAGTATCTTAAGTGTTTCTAGCGCAGTTGTGTCAAAAGATCGTGGGTTTAAATCCCATGAAATATAAGCTCAAAGTAGTTGATAAAAAATTAGGTATAAGTACTAGCATTTTTTGGAATATAATTCGATTTAGTCCTAACGAACCAAAGAGCTTCAAAATTGTGAGAAAAATATAAGATTTTTATAGACTGCTAAGTAGTTTTATATGTACTCGTTATTTTTATTTTATGTTTTTTTTTCTAATGTGTATTGTACTGTCAGCGACAAAAGAAGACAATCAGTAATTGTAATGTAAAGTTCAATTAAACATAACAATAACTATAGCTCGACCGCCGTGAAGTCAACCTCACGGCAGCGCAATGCCGTGTACATCGCCCCGCGTCCCAAATACCATAAGGAGGGTCGAGTTTACAGCGGTCAAGCTAATGATCACTGAATTTGAAAAAAAAAACAAATACCAACGGGGGTGGATTAGGTTAGTTTGATTTTGTTTCCAAGTCTCACAAAACATGCCATTTCTTTGACCGAGAGAGAACTAAATGGCATTGAATAACTCAAGTTGTTTATCTACTTTCGGCGCTGACTGTACCGTATTTACTCCTTACCTAGTGCAGGTATCATTATGTTAATAGTAATTTTAAGGAAAATAAATTTCTTTATATTTAAAACAGGAAAATGAGAAATGTCTGCTCTATGTGTTACATTATGTATTTAAAAAAATATTTTGTCTACTTGTTCTTTTAACGATAATTTTATAAAAATGTTTTTTTGATTGTTGTGAAGTTATTTTGATTAGAAACTGTGACACCAATTTTGAACCCCGTAGGGTGCGAATTTTCCATTATTATGAATTTAATTTTGTATACAAGAAATTTAATTAAATAATTTTATAAATTTTATTTTGATCAGCTTATTATAATTATGGTAATTAAATTAATAAATTAGTACGAATAAAAAAGTGTTTGATTATCCAATTAAAACAACAATAATAATTCATTTCCTTACATATTTATTTATATCACATTTACAAAAGTTATTTCGTCCAAAATAAGTTGTCCCAGTCTCGAGAAGGTCCGATAGAAGTCAGTTTAGCGTTTTGATGTTTTCGTGTCGTTTGTGCTTCTTGCCACTCGAATATTTTCTGGGTAGTTATCTGAAATGAACATCATTATCAGCAGCCCTTATTCCACTTGGGGGCACAACAGGTTTTTTTCTCTCCACTTCCCTCTATCATCCGCCATCTCAGTCGTTCGTTACTCATTCCTTACCATGAAGGTAGCTCGACTGCTTACAACATTTTTGAAGATATAAAATCACTGAATGTAGTTATGTAAAATTGCAATCGGCCAAGTTGTGGTCAATAGCATTACAAAGATTGAGTGAAAACATTTTTGTTTCAAAGCAAGTTTTCATACATAAATTAGAAATATTTAAAATCCCATTTTTATGTGTGAAAACTTTTATTTTACTCAAAACAATTATTTTTGCTAAATCTTTGTAATGCCATTGACAACAGCTTAACCGATTGCGATTTTGCATTACTACCTAAATACATTCAGTGATTTTATATCTTCAAAAATGTTCAACTGTGCGAGCGAGATTAGGTACTGGCCCGCCGCGCCGCGCCGCCCGTACCATTATCTGCGCCCCCGTGAAATATTAATTTTATTTTAATTACTAATTATAAATACATCATTAATAAAAATGTCAACTGTGTCATCCTACTTCCTACTAATATTATAAATGCGAAAGTTTGTAAGTATGGATGGATAGATGGATGTTTGTTACTCTTTCACGCCGGAACGGCTGAACGGATCTGGATGAAACTTGGCAGAGAGATTGATTATAGTCTGGAATAACACATAGGCTACTTTTATCCCGTGGGAATACCGGGTTTTAAAACTACGCGGGTGAAACCGCGGGGCGCTATACTAGTGAGATATACAGCCAGATGACAAAGGACAGACAACAGACATGACCCTAAAAAGGCGTTTGGTTCAGTTTCCTTCAGCAAATGTTTTTTTTCATCATCCTTTTTTGTCAGGTTACTTAGGTAGCAACCGGGGTCAGTGCCGCGGCAAGGGAGAGACCTATTTCTTACAATGGACTGCAAAAGGTTGATGAGGTTACGTACCATAGGGGATCTGTCTACCGAGGCGCGGTGAGAAGTTCATGGTCCGTCCGAGTCTCGGTGAGAAGAATCGAATCCTGCTCCCGGTGCGCTCGTCTCCCTGGTAGCTAGAATGAAGGTCACATCATCAGGAGCCCGAACAGATCCACTACACTGTTCTATGAAGCGAATAGTAGAGCTCTATGAAGAACTCGTGCGGGAAAGCACCACTACCAACACTTTTATCTGCCGCCAAGCATATCGTTGCTGTGTTTTGGTTTGAAGAGTGTGACTGTGGTTGAATTTTAATAAATTAAAATAAATATGCGGGTAGTTACATCTCCTGGTCGGAAGGCGTGACGGCGTCCTCGGTGCGGCGGCCGAGTCTCGGTGTGAAATCCATCCCCGGCCGCTCGTCCAGGCTGCGGCCCAGGATCGGAGTGAAGATCACCTTCTTCGTCACTGTAAACGTACTAATAAACTAGTGGTTCGCCCCGAACTGAGATTTCATAGCGATCCGAACGCTCGGAAAATTAAGGGGTAGTCAGAGGCAAGTCCAAACATTGTGTTTGGATCGGATCGCATCACGAAATCTCAGATCGGGGCAAAGAGTAGTAGAGCTCCTTGTGAAGGGCTCGTCCGGGGAAGTACTACCACCACGTCTCTTTCTGCCGCCAAGCAGCAACGTTGTGTTTCGGTTTGAAGAGTGTGGTAACATCTGTATGCCTCCTGTAAGTTGATGGACGCAGGGCAGTGCATCGTAGCGAACGTTACTAACGAGCGTAACATAAGAGGCAATATTTTGTTATAGGTGATAGTTATCACTTAACATCAGGTGGGTCATCTGCTTGTTTTATCAACTAGTTGTATAAAAACAGCAATTTAACAGTGAATCGATTTTTCATAAATAATTATTTTATTTTTTAGGAAATTAAAAACAGCACTATCGAATCGCAACACGGTTGATTGCGATTTTTCATAAATATTTCCTGTTGAAATGTATCATTCCTAAAAAAGTTGTTTGACGGTGGTCAGCCCCTTTAAGTTGCTGACTTGATTCTGACCGGTTTCCGGCTCGTTCCGCCTGTCTAAGAAGGACTCTGGGAGCTGGTCATAGTAGTATCTGAGAGCGTCAGCTGCTTCTACCAGCCTCAAGTATACGTCTCTGAAAATAAGGCGCTAGTTTAGATCAACGAGAAAAGGCATTAGGCGAAATCCACCACAGGACAAGTAGAAGATTGGTTCCCTTTACGTCGAGCCCAGAAAGTTCTCGCTTTTATTACCCTTATGTCGACTTACTCGCACATATATTTTAAAAGAACAATAGACTCTCAGACTCGACGTAAGGGGACTCGACTACCCATTCCTAGTTAGCATACCACCAATTTTTGACGACCCCTGTGTCGCGCAGCGGGCGAGAGCCTACCTGCGACGCAAGAGGTTGCGGGTTCGATTCCCGCCTTGGAACAAATTTGTGTACGATCTGCAGAAATTTGTTCCGATGGTCTGGGTGTTTTCTATGTATAATAAAAAATATCTATCAATGTAAGTATATAATGTATTAAATATATCAGTTATCTAGTACCCATAACACAAGCTTTGAATAGCTTACTTTGGGACTAGATAGTGCTGTGTGGATTGTCCAGCATTATTAATTTATTTAATTCACGATCATCTTCGAGGCTCATTTGAAAATAATCAATTCTATTCATTATATTACTCAACATATCCATAGACAATCCTTTCACAACAGAGTTAGTGACACGACAAGAAGATAGATAGATAAGAAACTTGTTATAGTAGGTACACCTGTTGATTTCGTCTGTCATCTGATTAGACCTCTTGCCGAGTCGAGGCCCGAACCACAAACCGCTTCGATCTCGGTGCGCCCTTCGGCCTTCCTCCTGAAATTTAATTAATAATGCTGGACAATTTACACAGCACCATCTAGCCCCAAAGTAAGCTACTCAAGGCTTGTGTTATGGGTACTAGATAACTGATATCCTACTAATATTATAAACGTGAAAGTTTGTAAGTATGGATGAATGGATGTTTGTTACTCTTTCACGCCGGAACGGCTGAACGGATCAGGATGAAACTTGGCAGAGAGATATATAATAGTCTGGAATAACACATAGGCTACTTTTTATCCCGTGGGAATACAAGGATTTAAATCTGCGCGGGTGAAACCGCGGGGCGCAACTAGTGTCTAATACATTATAATCATACCCAGTTTTCCTCCCCTTACGGTTGGTTTTTTTCCAAATGTATATGGGACCACCTTTGAAATAAAAAAATAACCCTTTCTTATAAAAAAAGAATTATCAAAATTGGTCAACTCTGTCAAAATTAAATCGCGGTCATACCTACATTATAAATACTTCGTTTTTTTTCGTCGGCTAAAAAGTAATATTATTATGTACCAAGATAGTAAAAAAACACAATTTTAAGATAGAAAAAAATATTAATTTAAACTCACCTTCAAATCATTTCCAGTAGTGCACACAAAAGTAACGGACAAGACAACTATCATGTAAAAAAAACTCTCCAACTTCTGAAACATATTTTTTTTAATTAAGATAGCTACAAATCTCGCAAGGCTACTTTGTACTGACGCCGTCTGAAGGAAAGTCGTCCTTCTTATAGTGAAACCTGAGGGATTGTATGCGAATAAAAATAGGGGCTGTATTCAGGGTTTAGTATTATTCTGCTAGGTAGTACATTCGCTTACCGGTATACTACTTTGATTCTTTTTAATATAAACTTTAGGTATATCAGACAACTGTTACTGTGAACATAACATACATAACTACAATTTTATTTTTTACGCAGGTAAATCACATAAGCCGAGTGGGAGGGATCCCACTCGGAAGGCATGATAGTATGTATGTATGTATGCAAAATTTTCTGACGAGTGCGCGGGTGTCTCACTACTCTATCCTACTACTATTATAAACGCGAAAGTTTGTAAGTATGGATGGATGTTTGTTACTCTTTCACGCCGGAACGGCTGAACGGATCTGGATGAAACTTGGCAGAGATAGCACATAGGCTACTTTTTATCCCGTGGGAATACCGGGATTTAAATGTGCGCGGGTGAAACCGCGGGGCGCAACTCTATGTACTCTAACACCATGTTTCCGATGAAATTATTTATGTAGAATAGAAAATTATTTATTGCACAAAAGGAAGTACATACGAACTTAATGCTAGTTATACATCACTATCACTATCATCACTATTATACTATGTAGTGTAAAACAAAGTCGCTTTCTCTGTCCCTATATCCCTTTGTCCATATGTATGCTTAAATCTTTAAAACTACTAGGTACTTTTTTTTGTTAACAATTTCTTTCAAAAACTAAACAAAATTGTATTTGCACTTCACCTACAAGCGAATGTTGCAGAGTTTTATCTAGGCGTTTTGTCATCACATTCACACCTACCCGATTTATAATTAACAACCTATCTAAATAGCTACCTACACATACACCATGACACACTACCTACACTACACATACACCATGACACACTACCTACACTACACATTTCATTATCACGTTTTATTTTACACATTGTTCTCTTTTTTTTTGTGATCAACTTTATATTTTATGTCTGTTTTATTAGTTAACTTTCACATTATTTTGCTTATAAAATGTAGATTCGTTTTGGTTTATGCACAATGTAGGTATATTATATAGTTTATATTAGACAATAAGAAAACTGTGAATCTAAGAATGAATAAATAAATAAACTACGCAACGGATTTTGATGCGTTTTTTTTAATAGATATAGTGTTTCAAGAGGAAGGTTTATATGTATAATACATGCATGATATAGGTAGTAGAAAAACAATGTGCACCCGTGCGAAGCAGGGGCGCGCGGGGGGGTCGCTAGTAACATATATAACGATGGGGAGGAACCGGAGAAACGTCTAACTATATAGGTACTTATAGGTACTGAAGAAGGAAGAGCCGTATTACTAAAAATACTTTCTATCCTTCCAACCCTGTTCTCCCGCCAGTATTTGCTGCAAAGTGCAAATGGAGACAAATCGACAGGAGGTACTACATACCTACCTACCGTCAAGATATTGAGATAAATCGACAAAGGAACAAAGATTGCTATTATTGCGCCGTCAATATGACGTCAGTCAGTTCCATTATGTAGTAGGGCCACGTAGCGTACTACATGGTATTAGATTTTTTTAAAGTATCTAACATCTAGGTATTGAGGGATATAACTCAGTGTAGCTGTTTTTGAAGTTTTGAATGCCAAATAGTTAGAACTAACTGCGTATGTGCCTCAAACCACAAATTATTATTCACATAAGAAATAACATCATCATCATCATCATCATCATCATGGAAAATTAACATGGATTCTACAGAGATTGGATTCTAGTTAAACAATATTAATATTGCACATAAAATCCCAACTAATATTATAAATGCGAAAGTAACTCTGTCTGTCTGTCTGTCTGTTACGCTTTCCCGCTTAAACCTCTCAACCAATTTTGATGAAATTTGGCACAGACAATCTTTAGACCCTGAGAAAGAACATAGGCTACCTTTTATTGCGAAAAGTACGCAGACGAAGTCGCGGGTACCAGCTAGTATACCTATATAAGCAAATATTATCTTCTGCGGCGCGGCAGACGCTCCGCTTCGCAGTCGCTTTGGTCGCGGAGATTGTGGTCAATCAGCGCGATATAGATGGATGCATGTTTGTTACTCTTTCACGCCGGAACGGCTGAACGGATCTGGATGAAACTTGGCAGAGAGATTGATTATAATCTGGAATAACACATAGGCTCCTTTTTATCCCGTGGGACTACCGGGATTACAATCTGCGCGGGTGAAACCGCGGAGCGCAACTAGTAGATGATAATTAATACGTACTTTTTTTTGTAAATACATTAGGTACTTATAAAGACGGATTATAACACCCAGACAGAGAACAAATATCTAGGTAGGTATGTTCATCATCACACAAAATGTTCTCCGTGGGGATCGAACCCACGGCCTACGGCGCAGAAGATAGAGTTACTACCAACTGAGCTGTGAAGGCTGTCAACTATTTAGGATCGCAGTGTTTTTTTTCATTGTAGGTAGGTATTATGTAAATAAGTATGTGTTCACATTAATTCGGTATTTTCTCAGAGTATTTTCGGCAAACTAATGAAAGTCCAAGATTGATGAATCTGTGGCGAATGGAACAACATCTTAATTAGAACAAATGTCAGCAAATAAACAAAACCGATTGCGCAGCGCAGGAACGAAATACCTACCTACCTGCCTCAACGACAATGAGTAAGATTCGTTTTCTGTCATTTATGAAGCATCATAGCATTTTCATTTTAATTATTTTTCTAGTGTTTTTTTGTTGTATTGTGTAATTTTGGTGGTATTTTAACCAACATTACTGTGGCACAAAGTATAAGCATTTGAAATGAAAGTGTATTATGTGATATCGTGATTTGACCGAAAATGTTTCAAATGTTTTGAAGAAACCGCCACCATTTTCTTCAAAACAATTGACTGACTCGACTTTCGACTGACGTGACTAGAAACATAGCAAAGAGCATATAATCGGATATTATGTTCTGTGATATAATCTCTATCACTTCACACTGGCAAGATTGTCGATAGACAGGAGCCATAAAAAAAAAAAAACATTGAGTGAACAAAACCTTTCCAAAGATAACAATTACGGAAATTACAATACTTCTTCAGTGTAGCCCGCAATTTTACCAATGTCATATTATCTCGTTCGGATACCCCGTTGGAACGAAGTCAATCGGTTAAAGTTTTGAAAACCGGAAATGACACGGCGGCCATATTAATACGTACACGGCGAAGACTCGTGTGGCACAGCAAACTTTCAAGTTAGACTTCTATGATTGTATAGGTAGTAAGTAGTATTGATGAGAGGTCGATCAGTGGATATGACACTATACCATCACACAAACCTATTTGGGATGATTCTAGCCAGAAAGTAAATGAAATACGCTGGGTCCATTGATGTTGTTTTTAATCATAAAACCACCCAGTCAATGTTCGTCAAATACATTACACGATTAGTAAACTATAATTAGATTTAATTAATTAGTCACAGAAATAACAATGTCGTTCAGCGAGAGCCATAAAAGGAAGAGAGGGAGACAGACTTACATTAGCCTGTCATAGCTACATGACAGTGACATATCTATTAATTAAGAGTGCGTTCAAAGATCCTAAATATTAACACTTCCCCTTAGGATTTTGAGCGACTCAAACAAAATACATTTCACAAGAAATCTTAATTTAAGACTCTACCATACCAATACAATTCATGCTCTATAATAATTACATGCAACTGACTCTATTTTGTTCAGACTCTACAAAAAGTATATGCAGCAATCACATAGTATTGACATAGTAGTAGGTGGATATAGATACACAATCTAAAATAAATTACATGACTAAAAAGGTAATACCTACGTCTACTTAGGGATTACATTCATTTCATGCGTAAACAATTTATGTTTACATCCACCTAAGGCTTTCGTTAGTACATCAGCTATCATTTGGTCAGAGGGCAGATATTTTACAATCAAGAAATTCTTTCTGACCAGATCTTTAACATAGTGATAACGAAGATCTATATGCTTCGTTCTCTTATGACAATATTCTTTGCATTCAAGAAGCTTGTGTGCACTTTGATTGTCATTAAACAATGTTATTGGAATATCTTTAGTTACAATTTCTGATAAAAAGTTTCTAATAAAACAGAGATCTTTACATACATCAGAAATAGACAGATACTCCGCCTCTGTACTTGATAAAGCTACACAACGCTGTTTACGAGATTCCCAACTGATAGTATTACAACCCAGTTTAACTACAAACCCCGTATAAGACTTACGATCCATAATGTCGTTAGCCCAATCAGCATCAGAGAAGGCCGTTATACTTAAATTATTAGACCTATTAAAACATAGACAATAATTTATTGTGCCTCCTAAATATCTCAGGATGCGCTTCAAAGCTAACCAATGAGTCCTGTTAAAATTGTTGCTAAACTGGCTTAGTTGACTACATGAAAAAGCAATATCAGGCCTAGTGCACACAGATAGATACATTAGGCTACCGAGAAGTTCTCTATAGCTATACATACAGTCATCAAGGTGTTCACTCTCATTAACTTCTAATTTACAATTAAGAACCATGGGAGTTGACACCGGCTTACATTTATCCATGCCAAATTTAATTAACAATTTATTTATATATTCTGACTGGTCAAGTTTTATAATATGCTTAACCCTATCTCTATATACATTCATACCTAAACAGTTTGTAACTGAACCAAGGTTTTTAACACTAAAATTATTTTCTAGCAAAGGCAATAACTCGTTTTTATCACAGCTATAAAATATGTAGAAATCGTCGACATACAAAGCTATAATAATGAGATCATTACCTACTTTCTTACTATAAACACAAGGCTCACATTTACTCTGTTTATAACCATTTTCAGATAGTAGTGTATGAACTTTTGCATTCCAGATTCTGCTTGCCTGTTTCAGGCCATAAATTCCTTTTGACAAGAGGCAAACTTTACTGTTATCATTATTAGAAAAACCTGGAGGTTGTTCCATATAAATGGTTTCATCCAATTTTCCATTAAGAAATGCAGTAGTTACATCCACATGATCTATGCTTAAATCTAGCTCATTAGCCAAACTAAACAGAATTCTCATAGTGCTATGTCTAACTACAGGAGAGAAGGTTTCATTGTAATCTATGCCTCTAACTTGTGTGAAACCTCTGGCGACCAAACGAGCCTTAAACTTATCGAACTTGCCTGAGGCATCATGTTTACGTTTATAGACCCACTTACATTTGATTACATTTGTACTTGGTGGCCTGTCGACTATTTCCCACACATTGTTAGCAATGAGTGAATTATATTCGCATTGCATGGCAGATTGCCAATGTTGACCGTCAGCACAGGATATGGCTTCCTCATGTGTGAGGATCGCCTGGAAGTGCATGGTGTGCCACGAGAGAGAAATCAGTTTCATAATCCTCATACCTTAATGGCAACTTTGAACGAGTAGACCGAACAGGACGAGCAGAAGAGCGCGAAGGCGAAGGCTCTGGGGCGACTTGTACTTCCCCTTGAGGTGCCACTAGATGCGGCGACGTCACCCGCTCAGAGAGCGCGTCAGCGATCGGTGAACACGAAGAGCCGTCCTCGTTCTCGCTGCCAGTGCAGTAGTACTCATCTGCATCTGAAATTTCAGATTTGCTTGTTTCAGTATCTGATACAATAATATTTGGATTCACTTCTCTATCGTTACTAGAATTCGGCAGATTACAATTTATGCTAGAATTCAGTTCAACATTGGTACTAGAATCTAAAATACTTATATTAGAACCTGGTTCATTCTGATGACTAGACTTATTAATATTATTACTCAATTCATAAAACATAAAATTATTAGAATTATTAGAATTGCTAACTTTGTCAGTCTCATAGAATTTATTTTCTATAAATGCTACATTCCTAGATATAATAACCTTAGTAGGGTTAGCGGGGTCTGCAAGTCTATAGCCCTTAGAGGTCTCGCTATAGCCCACAAATAAATACATTTTGCTTTTAGCACCCAGCTTGTTCCTTCTTTGCTCAGGGATCAGTGAATAAGCAATACAGCCGAATATACGGAGATGACTAAGATCTGGCCTTGATCCGGTCCATTTCTCCTGTGGAGTAAGGTCGGACAGAGATGAAGTAGGGGACCTGTTTTTCAAGTAAATGGCAGTCATAACTGCTTCACCCCAAAATCGCTCTTCTAGACCTGCCCCTCGTAGCATGCATCTCGCTTTTTCTAAGAGAGTCCTATTTAGGCGCTCGGAAACACCATTACCCTGAGGACAATATGGAATAGTGGTCTGATGGACAATCCCTTCCTTTTTGAAGTAATCAGAAAAATTGCTATTACAATATTCTCCCCCATTATCGGAACGTAGAATTTTAATTGGAAAACCCAATTGTTTTTTTACTTGTGACTTAAAATCAATAAAAGTAGAAAATACCTCATTTTTCCTCTGAAGCAGGTAGCCAAAACTTTTCCTAGTGAAATCGTCCGTGAAGGTTACCAGATATCTAGCGCCACCCCAACTTGCCACAGGCATTGGGCCGCAGACATCCGAGTGTATGAGTTCCAAAGGCTGGCTTGCTCGGTGATGACTTTTGGTTGGAAACGGCTTAGCTGCCATCTTCCCTTCCATGCATGGTATGCAGTTTTGCAACTCTTGTTTGTGATTGAACTGAAACAACACACCATTAGCTACACCATTCCTTAACGCTAGCATACCTTTAACTCCAAGATGGCCTAGCCTCCTGTGCCAGACATCAATCGGCACCTCAGCTATGTTAGCACTCTGTGCCTCCTGCTCAGGCAGGAGCGCCGAAGAATGCGCCACCAAACCGCACGTAGACGCTGTACTTGGAACATGGGGCTTACCAGATAATTTGTAGATGCCATTTTTATTATAGGCTTTACAAATTGAATTGCCAGAGATAACACATTTTTCGTAGATATGACAACCCTTCTTGTTGAATGTTACAGTAAAACCTTTCTCACATAATTTACTAACACTCAGCAAGTTAATTGATAACTCAGGGACAAAAGATACATTATTAATAACTTTTACCAGATCATCAGTTTCCAATATTACTTCTCCTGAACCTAAACATGATATTTGTTCATTGTTTGCAATTTTAATTTCACTCTTACAGTCCTTAAAATTTGATAGCCAACTTCTGTTGTTACACATGTGCATTGAGCAGCCCGAATCTATCACCCAATCCTGACTGTTGACATAGAAAGCAGAAGCCACAAAGGTCTTCTCACCATCTTCTTCTTTGTTCTTCTTATCACGTCTTAGTTTGAAGCATTTTGCTTTTAGGTGACCTTTCTTTTTACAATAACTGCAGGTTTTGATTTGTTGTCTCGATACGAAGGCTGTCGTTAAAGCACCTGGCTCAGACTTACGAAATTCTTCTTGCAATAGCCTGGAGCGCACTAATTCACTCGATAGACTTCCAGTGAGACAGACAGTCTCGAGGCTGTTAACTAGATGATCATAATTTTCAGGTAATCCACTGAGGAGTAGTTCGGCGATCTCACCATCTTCGGTATCTTTACCAATATCCGCCAGCTGCTGAACGAGTGTCATCACTGCATCCACGTACTGAGTGACAGATGAGTAACTTGTCAACTCGACTCGATGCAGTTGTCGTAGAAGTAGAACTCGACGATACAGGCCCTTGTCTTCAAATACTTTGGCTAAGTTCGTCCATGCTTCTTGACTCGTTTTAGCGTTATGAACATACTGATAACAGTGTGGTTTCACTGCTAGGCAGATTCTGGCGAGGGCTCGCTGATCTTTCCACTCTTCAACATCTGTGCCTTGAGTACAAGACCAAACATTTTCTAGGGTTAATGCCATCTTCATACAAAATTTCCAAGTGTTATAATTGCTCATTCCCTCGAGCTTATCGACATTGTAGTAATTAGTATTTGCTGAATTGTTATTAGAGCCGCCAGTAGAAACAATGCCGGCTGCGTTGTTCTCGCTTGCGGTCGGCGGCTGTGTAGACGTGGACGCCATGACGAGCAGCACGAGTCACGCGCAGCGCAGGCAATACAAATTGCTCGCGGTCTTCGACCCAACGATACTTTCGGCTTTCGAATCTCTTGAATATCCCTTTTTGGTAGGTAGAAGGATTTGTTGTGCCGTCTGGGCTTCAGAACCTATTGATGAGAGGTCGATCAGTGGATATGACACTATACCATCACACAAACCTATTTGGGATGATTCTAGCCAGAAAGTAAATGAAATACGCTGGGTCCATTGATGTTGTTTTTAATCATAAAACCACCCAGTCAATGTTCGTCAAATACATTACACGATTAGTAAACTATAATTAGATTTAACCTCTTGACCCGCGAAATCCGCGATGCGAATTATTGCGAATACCGATACCTCACGCCCCCCGCGGCGGGCCTCACGGATTTGCGCCGCACTTCAGATAAAGGCTCATAAAAAAATATCTAGACCCCCTATCTAAGTTCTGTAAACAGTATTAGCTTCCTAAATAATTTTTCTATAAGTGTATTATATTTATATCAGCTAATATTTACAAACAATAACACAAGAACAGAATAAATACGCGATTTTTTCAGAAGCATATTTAGGCAAGAAAACTAATCATATTTTCATGGAAATTGATTAGAATAGCAAGAAGATTATCTATTTATAATATTTCAATAATAAACAAGAACTGTGCTTTGAAAAAATATTGAAATATTTGAAAATAAAAACATCAATTTTTTTTTTACCTACTGCGCCATGTCGTAGTAGTAGTGCCTAGGGTAGATTTATATTTTATTTTTTTATTTATTCTTTGAAATAAGCAACTACTTGCGTAAATAAATGCTGTAAATACGATTAGGCAGCATATTTCAATTAGATTAGGCCAGATTTCTTCGGAAATAACATGAAATAACATGAACAAGGCGAAAATGTGATGCCAATTTTAGAGGTTCAAAACTTGAAAATTACATCGAAATTCACAAATCCTATTATCGCAATCGCTTTATCGGACCCCAAATACTACTAAAAACACTAAATATTCAATAAAACACTGCACTTACCTCGAAAAAGAAATAAATTAATTAGTCACAGAAATAACAATGTCGTTCAGCGAGAGCCATAAAAGGAAGAGAGGGAGACAGACTTACATTAGCCTGTCATAGCTACATGACAGTGACATATCTATTAATTAAGAGTGCGTTCAAAGATCCTAAATATTAACAAGTAGGAGGTACTTGCAGGTAGTATATTCTATCTCTACTATCTACCTATTAGACTTGGCTGGTAGTGCTTATAATAATATTTTTTTACAGCTACCTAATTTAGCTATTATTTTATTATTCGCTTTAGAGTGCCTATACTATAATTTGATGTTTTGAAGTTGGTTTTTTATATAATTACTAGCGACCCGCCCGCGCGCCCCTGCTTCGCACGGGTGCACATATCATGCATGTATTATGCATATAAACCTTCCTCTTGAATCACTTTATACAGGGTTACTGGTAACTCGACGTATTCCTTGCAGGACGTCATAGTAGGGCTAAAATGCAACAAATTAAGCCACCAAATGTTCTACCGTAATGTAATTTTTTTTTCACTAGACAACATTTTGTATGAAGTAATAGCAAAAATCACAAAAAAATAAATGTTTCTTTAGTGATATTTGCCAAAGTTTGTGGCATTTTTGAACTTTAAATTATTAACAAAGATCTGCTACGGCATCAACTATGATATTAACTTAAAGCTCAGTACAGTCGCGCTGTAAATCATTTTTAAATTGGCTTCAAATGATTTAATCTAGGATTTTTCATAAAACACCAAAAAATCTTAGTAACTCCAAAACTACTGAACTTCGGTAGAACATTTGGTGGCCTAATTTGCTGCATTTTAACCCTACTAGGACGTCCTGCAAGGAATACGTCGAGTTACCAGTAACCCTGTATAGTAAAAAAAACCCGCATCAAAATCCGTTGCGTAGTTTTAAAGATTTAAGCATACATAGGGACATGGGGATATAGGGATATATATAGGGACAGAGAAAGTGACTTTGTTTTATACTATGTAGTGATAGTGATAATGATAGTGATTTACCCACACATTTTTTTTACTGACTGTAGACTTTTTGTTACGTTTTCATGGTAATAAATAAGAACATTCATATTCTTGTAATTCATTTATTTTTTTGTGGTCTAAGACATTTTATAATTGCTGAAGTAAAATTAAAATTAATCATTGTGTCTAACATAAAAACTTAATTGTTGGATTGAATTGAACAATTCAGATGTAACAGTATCATTATTCCAGGACCTTTGATTTCACACGTCTGTTAAATAGAGATATTTGATGAAATCAGGAATGTCTTCATCGCGGTCAAAGCAGATGCACATGTATCCTCCACAAGGCGTTAACCAGCCAGGGGGACTTGGCCACCCAGGGGCACTGGACCAGCCAGGAGCACTTGGCCAGCCGTAACTGGGGTAACCAGGATACCTGGGTCGTGGGTTTGGCCTACGCCTTTGGGCCAACGATGACGTAGAAATCCAGCTGCTTGGTAGTATCTCGCGACGCCTTGGCAGCCATGGTTCAGGATATTCAACTGGACTGGTTCCTGAAGGTACAGGAGATTGTGTGACAACTGGTTCAGATACAACTGGAGCTACGGTTGTCCCTTGAGTAGAAGTTTGGGTTGTTGGGGCCTGAGTCATACTCAGATTTGGCTTAGATCCACTTGAACTGCTGGCTGAGCTCGCACTAGCTGATGTGGCCGAGTCATCCCCTCCTGCTGATGAGGCACTCGAGGAACTAGATGATGAGCCTGAGCCTCCGCCGCCATCAGTCGGCGCGTTGGTTGTTCCATCAGTCGGCGCGTCGGTTGTTCCATCAGTCGGCGCGTCGGTTGTTCCATCAGTCGGCGCGTCGGTTGTTCCGTCAGTCGGCGCGTTGGTTGTTCCATCAGTCGGCGCGTCGGTTGTTCCATCAGTCGGCGCGTTGGTTGTTCCATCAGTCGGTGCTTCGGTTGTTCCATCAGTCGGCGCGTCGGTTGTTCCGTCAGTCAGGGCGTCGGTTGTTCCATCAGTTGGCGTTTCGGTTGTGCCGTCAGTCGGAGTTTGGGTTGTTCCATCAGACGGCTTTTGGGTCGTATCTGTGGTTGGGGTTTGTGTCGTAGTCGTTGGTGATTTTGGCTTAGATCCACTTGAACTGCTGGCTGAGCTCGCACTAGTTGCTGTGGCCGAGTCACCCCCTCCTGTTGATGTGGCATTCGAGGAACTAGATGATGAGCCTGAGCCTCCGCCGCCATCAGTCGGCACGTCGGTTGTTCCATCAGTCGGCGCGTCGGTAATTCCATCAGTTGGCGTTTCGGTTGTTCCATCAGTCGGCGCGTCGGTTGTTCCATCAGTCGGCGCGTCGGTTGTTTCATCAGTCGGCGCGTCGGTTGTTCCATCAGTCGGCGTTTCGATGGTTCCATCAGTCGGCGCTTCGGTTGTTCCATCAGTCGGCGCGTCGGTTGTTCCGTCGGTCGGCGCGTCGGTTGTTCCATCAGTCGGCGCGTCAGTTGTTTCATCAGTCGGCGCGTCGGTTGTTCCAACAGTGGGCGTTTCGATGGTTCCATCAGTCGGCGCGTCGGTTGTTCCGTCAGTCGGCGCGTCGGTTGTTCCATCAGTTGGCGTTTCGGTTGTGCCGTCAGTCGGAGTTTGGGTTGTTCCATCAGACGGCTTTTGGGTCGTATCTGTGGTTGGGGTTTGTGTCGTAGTCGTTGGTGATTTTGGCTTAGATCCACTTGAACTGCTGGCTGAGCTCGCACTAGTTGCTGTGGCCGAGTCACCCCCTCCTGTTGATGTGGCAGTCGAGGAACTAGATGATGAGCCTGAGCCTCCGCCGCCATCAGTCGGCGTTTCGGTTGTTCCATCAGTCGGCGCGTCGGTTGTTCCATCAGTCGGCGCGTCGGTTGTTTCATCAGTCGGCACGTCGGTTGTTCCATCAGTCGGCGTTTCGATGGTTCCATCAGTCGGCGCTTTGGTTGTTCCATCAGTCGGCGCCTCGGTTGTTCCGTCAGTCGGCGCGTCGGTTGTTCCATCAGTCGGCGCGTCAGTTGTTTCATCAGTCGGCGCGTCGGTTGTTCCATCAGTGGGCGTTTCGATGGTTCCATCAGTCGGCGCTTCGGTTGTTCCATCAGTCGGCGCGTCGGTTGTTCCGTCAGTCGGCGCGTCGGTTGTTCCATCAGTTGGCGTTTCGGTTGTGCCGTCAGTCGGAGTTTGGGTTGTTCCATCAGACGGCCTTTGGGTCGTATCTGTGGTTGGGGTTTGTGTCGTAGTCGTTGGTGATTTTGGCTTAGATCCACTTGAACTGCTGGCTGAGCTCGCACTAGTTGCTGTGGCCGAGTCACCCCCTCCTGTTGATGTGGCATTCGAGGAACTAGATGATGAGCCTGAGCCCCCGTCGCTTGTTGTTACGCTGCTTGAGGATGAAGATGCCACTGATGAAACGTTGCTTCCAGATTTTTCGGCGGTTCCCTGAGTTGGCTTTTTAGTTGTTCCTTGAGTCGGCTTTTTGGTTGAACCTTGAGTGGGGTTTTTGGTTGTTCCTTGAGTGGGGTTTTTGGTTGAGCCTTGAGTCGGCGTTTTCGTGCAGCCTCCAGTTGGCTTTTGGGTCGTATCTGTGGTTGGGGTTTGTGTCGTAGTCGTTGGTGATTTTGTTCCATCAGTCGGCGCGTCGGTTGTTCCATCAGTCGGCGCGTCGGTTGTTCCATCAGTCGGCGCTTCGGTTGTTCCATCAGTCGGCGCGTCGGTTGTTCCGTCAGTCGGCGCGTCGGTTGTTCCATCAGTTGGCGTTTCGGTTGTGCCGTCAGTCGGAGTTTGGGTTGTTCCATCAGACGGCTTTTGGGTCGTATCTGTGGTTGGGGTTTGTGTCGTAGTCGTTGGTGATTTTGGCTTAGATCCACTTGAACTGCTGGCTGAGCTCGCACTAGTTGCTGTGGCCGAGTCACCCCCTCCTGTTGATGTGGCATTCGAGGAACTAGATGATGAGCCTGAGCCTCCGCCGCTTGTTGTTACGCTGCTTGAGGATGAAGACGCCACTGATGAAACGTTGCTTCCAGATTTTTCGGTGGTTCCCTGAGTTGGCTTTTTAGCTGTTCCTTGAGTCGGCTTTTTGGTTGAACCTTGAGTGGGGTTTTTGGTTGTTCCTTGAGTGGGATTTTTGGTTGAGCCTTGAGTCGGCGTTTTCGTGCAGCCTCCAGTTGGCTTTTGGGTCGTATCTGTGGTTGGGGTTTGTGTCGTAGTCGTTGGTGATTTTGGCTTAGATCCACTTGAACTGCTGGCTGAGCTCGCACTAGTTGCTGTGGCCGAGTCATCCCCTCCTGTTGATGTGGCAGTCGAGGAACTAGATGATGAGTCTGAGCCTCCGTCGCTTGTTTTTACGCTGCTTGAGGATGAAGACGCTGCTGATGAACCGTTGCTTCCAGATTTTTCGGTGGTTCCCTGAGTTGGGTTTTTAGTTGTTCCTTGAGTCGGCTTTTTGGTTGAACCTTGAGTGGGGTTTTTGGTTGTTCCTTGAGTGGGGTTTTTGGTTGTTCCTTGAGTGGGGTTTTCGGTTGAGCCTTGAGTCGGCTTTTTCGTTGAGCCTCCAGTTGGCTTTTGGGTCGTATCTGTGGTTGGGGTTTGTGTCGTAGTCTTTGGTGATTTTGGATTAGATCCACTTGAACTGCTGGCTGAGCTCGCACTAGTTGCTGTGGCCGAGTTGCGATCCCGTCCTGTTGATGTGGCAGTCGAGGAACTAGATGATGAGCCTGAGCCTCCGTCGCTTGTTTTTACGCTGCTTGAGGATGAAGACGCCACTGATGAAACGTTGCTTCCAGATTTTTCGGTGGTTCCCTGAGTTGGCTTTTTAGTTGTTCCTTGAGTCGGCTTTTTGGTTGAACCTTGAGTGGGGTTTTTGGTTGTTCCTTGAGTGGGGTTTTCGGTTGAGCCTTGAGTCGGCTTTTTCGTTGAGCCTCCAGTTGGCTTTTGGGTCGTATCTGTGGTTGGGGTTTGTGTCGTAGTCGTTGGTGATTTTGGCTTAGATCCACTTGAACTGCTGGCTGAGCTCGCACTAGTTGCTGTGGCCGAGTTGCGATCCCGTCCTGTTGATGTGGCGGTCGAGGAACTAGATGATGAGTCTGAGCCTCCGTCGCTTGTTTTTACGCTGCTTGAGGATGAAGACGCCACTGATGAAACGTTGCTTCCAGATTTTTCGGTGGTTCCCTGAGTTGGCTTTTTAGTTGTTCCTTGAGTCGGCTTTTTGGTTGTTCCTTGAGTGGGGTTTTCGTTTGAGCCTTGAGTCGGCTTTTTCGTTGAGCCTCCAGTTGGCTTTTGGGTCGTATCTGTGGTTGGGGTTTGTGTCGTAGTCGTTGGTGATTTTGGATTAGATCCACTTGAACTGCTGGCTGAGCTCGCACTAGTTGCTGTGGCCGAGTTGCGATCCCGTCCTGTTGATGTGGCGGTCGAGGAACTAGATGATGAGCCTGAGCCTCCGTCGCTTGTTTTTACGCTGCTTGAGGATGAAGACGCCACTGATGAAACGTTGCTTCCAGATTTTTCGGTGGTTCCCTGAGTTGGCTTTTTAGTTGTTCCTTGAGTCGGCTTTTTGGTTGTTCCTTGAGTGGGGTTTTCGGTTGAGCCTTGAGTCGGCTTTTTCGTTGAGCCTCCAGTTGGCTTTTGGGTCGTATCTGTGGTTGGGGTTTGTGTTGTAGTCGTTGGTGATTTTGGATTAGATCCACTTGAACTGCTGGCTGAGCTCGCACTAGTTGCTGTGGCCGAGTTGCGATCCCGTCCTGTTGATGTGGCAGTCGAGGAACTAGATGATGAGCCTGAGCCTCCGTCGCTTGTTTTTACGCTGCTTGAGGATGAAGACGCCACTGATGAAACGTTGCTTCCAGATTTTTCGGTGGTTCCCTGAGTTGGCTTTTTAGTTGTTCCTTGAGTCGGCTCTTTGGTTGAACCTTGAGTGGGGTTTTTGGTTGTTCCTTGAGTGGGGTTTTTGGTTGTTCCTTGAGTGGGGTTTTCGGTTGAGCCTTGAGTCGGCTTTTTCGTTGAGCCTCCAGTTGGCTTTTGGGTCGTATCTGTGGTTGGGGTTTGTGTCGTAGTCGTTGGTGATTTTGGATTAGATCCACTTGAACTGCTGGCTGAGCTCGCACTAGTTGCTGTGGCCGAGTTGCGATCCCGTCCTGTTGATGTGGCAGTCGAGGAACTAGATGATGAGCCTGAGCCTCCGTCGCTTGTTTTTACGCTGCTTGAGGATGAAGACGCTGCTGATGAACCGTTGCTTCCAGATTTTTCGGTGGTTCCCTGAGTTGGCTCTTTAGTTGTTCCTTGAGTCGGCTTTTTGGTTGAACCTTGAGTGGGGTTTTTGGTTGTTCCTTGAGTGGGGTTTTTGGTTGTTCCTTGAGTGGGGTTTTTGGTTGAGCCTTGAGTCGGCTTTTTCGTGTAGCCTCCAGTTGGCTTTTGGGTCGTATCTGTGGTTGGGGTTTGTGTCGTAGTCGTAGTTGGTGATTTTGGCTTAGATCCACCTGAACTGCCGGTTGAGCTCGCACTAGTTGCTGTGGCCGAGTCATCCCCTCCTGTTGATGTGGCATTCGAGGAACTAGATGATGAGCCTGAGCCTCCGTTGCTTGTTGTTACGCTGCTTGAGGATGAAGACGCTGCTGATGAACTTTTGCCAGATTTTGAGCTACTTGGACTACCTGGCTTTTTGGTTGGCGCGCTTGTTCCTTGAGTTGGACTTTGGTTTGTAGTAGATGGCACTGTTGTCGGTTCTGGATACTCTGAATCTAAATCTTCTATGGGTTCATCATCTGATAGATCTTCCACGACAGTACTAGTAGTCGAACTGGAACTTTGATAGTTCGATGACGAGCTTGATGCCGATGTTTGTACAGTTGATGTTTCTGAAACGTACAAAAGAGTAAGAAGTATTGTGTGTGACAGCCCACCGTTTTCTTAAGAACATTAAATGAAATAAACCTACATCAATGAAAATATTTTTTTGTCACTTGTCTTTGAAAAATAAAAGACATGAGATAAAAAACGAACGTTATTCAATAATTTTACTACTTTATAAACGGGCCATAAAAGAAAATGGTGATTAGCTAGTCTCATAATTTACTAAGTTTCCCTAGAAATCTCCGAATGTAACAAATAATAGAGTTTCTCTGAGCGTCTAGTGTACCTAAAGCGGGTTAAATTGTGACCGTGTAGGCGTACGTAACTACCTAGTAAGAATGAAAAAAAAACTAAGTAAATGTAGTGTAGTGGGAACCCAAGCATTAGGTACGTACAGTCGCTGACGTTTACCCACCGACCTACAAAAATAGGTCTTACCTAGACGTGAGTCATTTTATTTATATAGCTTAGTTGACTGAATTTTATTGCCACTCAATATTTTAAGCAACTTAAAGTTCGTTCGTTCTCACCTCGCCTTGGTTCGATTATATGTTTCGGTTGATGCGTTCTACGCGGACGGATTCTGCTGCCTGATGATGTTGCGGTCCCTGTGGCTGTTGATAAGGCTGAATCTTGATTCCCACCCTCTGATGATCCCGTGGCGGTAGAAGCTGATGATCCCGTGGCGGTAGGAGTTGATGAACCCGTGGCGGTAGGAACTGAGGAGGTTGTATCTCCGTCGCTATTAGAAGAGGTCGCTGCAGCAGTGCTACTTGATGAAGCCGAGCTCTCGTCTCCGGAGGTTGAAGAGCCCGAAGCAGCGGTAGATGATGCAGCTGGGCCTGTCTGTTCCTCAGGCGATTGTTTTTCTGGAAAAATACCTATGCATTACGAAACGGTATAAGAACGCGAAACACTCCTGCCACAGAATAATGAAATGAAATGAAATGTAGGTTATACAACAGATAACTAAAGCAAACACATAAACATCATCACTACATAGTATAAAACAAAGTCGCTTTCTCTGTCCCTATATCCCTATGTCCCTATATCCCTGTCCCTATGTATGCTTAAATCTTTAAAACTACACTTTTTAAAGATTTAAGCATACATAGGGATTTTGATGCGGTTTTTTTTATATATAGAGTGATTCAAGAGGGAGGTTTATATGTATAATACATGCATGATATAGTAGAAAAACAATGTGCACCCGTGCGAAGCAGAGGCGCGCGGGCGGGTCGCTAGTATTTGGCATTTTATGTGTGTATGTATGTACGTATGTTTCTATGTTTATCCGACGATAACTTGAGAACCGTTTACCCGATCTGCATGAAATTTGGTAAGTCGATAGCTTGTACTTGAGAAATTTACTGGTAAGTATATGGGTAAAATCAGATGAGGGGTTATTAAAATATGGGGTTTTTTTATGGGGGCAAAAATTAAAAAAGTTACCCAAAAAATAATGTTACGTGTCATATGAAAGGGCTTGGCTTGGACATTCCAAAACCATTTTTATTTTTTTTCTAGGATGCCCGCTTATTTAGATACAACAAAAAAGTTAAATTAAGATAACCAACGACCCAAGAGCTCCCATTTCTAAGAGTTTCGTTGGCATCAAGGTTGTTCTACTGGTCGGTCAGTTTCTTTGCTTTTTCAATTATTATTTTCTTGAAATAAATTAAGAATGTATTTGGCTCTCATTAAATGGTGATAGCGACCTGTTCAGATGATGAAGCCAAGGTCCATCATCAGAACTACTAGTATAAATTAAGTCAGGTGTAATAAGTTATCACATGTCAGAAGTCTAGGTATTATGTATATAGAGGAATTTTATTGTATAATTTGGGTCCAACGATCTGAGATTGTTTTCTAGAAAAAAGTCTATGTTATACAGATTCTTAGCACATCTCATGTCTATATACTACGTTTGTTATGTCTTAATTTAAGCCATTCTAAAAATGTATACTGATGAAGAAGAAGAAGTTAATATTTGTTCAGTTTTAAGGTGCTCTCTTTATGAATCTTCATATTTGGCGCCAACATTCTTGTTACCCTACCAAATCAAGTATAAAACAAAGTCGCATTCTCTGTCCCTATATCCCTATGTCCCTATGTATGCTTAAATCTTTAAAACTACGCAACGGATTTTGATGCGGGTTTTTTTAATAGATAGAGTGATTCAAGAGGAAGGTTTATATGTATAATACATGCATGATATGTGCACCCGTGCGAAGCAAGGGCGGGCGGGTCCAACGATCTGAGATTGTTTTCTAGAAAAAAGTCTATGTTATACAGATTCTTAGCACATCTCATGTCTATATACTACGTTTGTTATGTCTTAATTTAAGCCATTCTAAAAATGTATACTGATGAAGAAGAAGAAGTTAATATTTGTTCAGTTTTAAGGTGCTCTCTTTATGAATCTTCATATTTGGCGCCAACATTCTTGTTACCCTACCAAATCAAGTATAAAACAAAGTCGCATTCTCTGTCCCTATATCCCTATGTCCCTATGTATGCTTAAATCTTTAAAACTACGCAACGGATTTTGATGCGGGTTTTTTTAATAGATAGAGTGATTCAAGAGGAAGGTTTATATGTATAATACATGCATGATATGTGCACCCGTGCGAAGCAAGGGCGGGCGGGTCGCTAGTTAATCCATATGACATGAATATGATTGGTAAATGTATGCGTAATAATATGTTTCTTGATGGGTGAGTTGCATTATCTAAAGTAAACCTACGACAAATCTTTCGTTAAATCAAAGAATTACTAGGTACGATTTGACGTTAACGTTACATGGTAAGTAGGTACAACTCAGAAGATTTTATAGCGCTAGCAGACGCATTACATTACTTACTTAAATTACGTAGTTGCACGTGCATATGCGGTTCAGATCCTTCATAGGTCCGGTACGTATAAATTACGTAGTCTTGTGGGTTGTCTGATGCTGAGGGAGAAAATAACTTGAGTATTGAAGAAGGTTACATCTTATTTTACCCATTTTACTAGCATTTTGACATAAAATTAGAAAATCAAAGCGTTTTCACATCACCGACTCGCCTCGCCTGCCAATTTAGGTAATTGTGTAGGTATTTAGCTACACCTACAATAATTGAATTGAAATAGCAGCATCAGAGAATTAGATTGTGGATGTTTCTTGTTTATTTTGAGAAGTACCTAGGTAGTTATTTTATTTTGATATTACATACGAGTTAGTACGTTGGTAAAGGATTAACAATCTAACTCCCTGAGAGTGGGTACCTAGGTATCATAAAACCCTCGTTGAATTTGTCCTAACAAATTTTAAGGGGCAGGCAAGAATGGTTCAAAAAGCATTGTTTGTGATTTGCCAAAGCCATCGTATTTTTGTTCGCCCATGTCATGGTACCACGTACTTAGTTCTTTACATAATTTACATTACAGTTGCGAAAAATTCCCGAATTATCCGGTGTACAAAATATTTTACTTACGATCAGCAATAATATCGACGATACTGTGGCCTTTTTCCGCTGTTAAAAAAAATACAAATTCATTTTAATAAAAACTTCGTTTTCCACAAACATGGCTAGAAACAGGAAGAACTATCATCTAATGATTATTTTTTTCCAAATAAATTTACATTGATAACACCTAGTGACACTGACTAATGTATATCTCCCGAAAGATGAATCGTCACCAGGCTACTTTACTGGGGGCAATAAGTAAGTTGGCATGACCTAAGGCATAGACTTAGGTCACCGCCTCCATAGCCCTCATGGCTCTGCAAACAGTAATCTGCCTTCTGAAGGATCTGCTCAGATGGGGCTTTTGGTATTACCAAAAGCATGAGGGACTAGTGTGGCCTACTGGACTGACCGCTCACTTATCACACTGGGTTAAGAAACGTCGCAGAAATGCAAGCTCTCACCAATATCAACAGCAGTTTTTGTTATCAATTCTCATGATATCATCTCTTTTTACCATTAATTTTTCCCAGAGATTGTTTACAGAAATTCTCCGAAAAATTACGGAAAAGCCATTACAAATCCAAAGCATCGTAATCGAGATCTTTGATTCTCAGACTCGTTGACCTTATTCCGTCGACCGTATCACGATGGAATACAGCCATCTAGGTCAGAGGAGCGATTGAGAACAAAGAAGGGCCTAATATCAGAGATAATTAAGAATGGATATACCATTCTGAAAAACTTACGCTCTGTATGAACATTGCTAGAAGAATAACTGTTGGTACTACTGCTTTCGCTAGATGTGTTTTGGGTTCTTCTGTTACCGTCCACTTCCTCGTTGGAGTTGTAATCTGAAGTGCCTGAGTAGGAGCTGGAGGAAGAACCACGGTCTGTGCCGGCAGGTCCTTGAGAAAATGTCTTCCCAGAATCAGCGCCCGAGTACGAATTACCATAATTATTGTTCGAAAAACTGCGACCATCAGCTCCTGTGTACGTATAGCCTGAATATCTTCCATTGTTTTCATAATCGCTGTTACCAGAACTAGAGGAATAACTTCCGTCCTTCCTTATAGTTTCTTGGTCGTATTTGCCTTTTTGGTTGTTCTGAGAGTCCTGCTGGTACGAGGAACGCGATCCGTCCTGAGTTCTGTAGTAGTCTGAATAATAGGCATTATTTCCCTTTGAGTCATATGAGCTATGACCTCTTGTCTTACTGTCCTGATCAGTGTAGGTATACCGGTTATCACTTATGGTATGGTCTTGATTGTAGTCCTTGGTGTAGGAAGCGGTGACGTCAGGGGAATCGAAAAATAGGCTTGAACCACGTCTTTTACTTTCCGATTGGCTTAATTCATTGTTTGTAGATTGACTGTTTTTATCTTTGTATTCGCTGGTGCCTTCGTTTTGCGTATTTGTTTGTTCAACGTAATCTGACTTAGCGATTGTCTGATCCGGGCTGGTGAAGGTATGACCCGAACCGTGGCTTACGTCACCGTATCTCCATTTGTTTCTACTAACGTAACTGGAATCCTTGCCCTGGTTCGCATAGGTATACTCTCCAGATGAATTGGACTTATTATCGTACTCAGATTTGGTATGCGTTCCTTTTGGTTTGCTGCCAATTTTGTCTGGAATCGAATAAAAGTAATTATTGGTAATAATTTCACGAGTTATTAGTTGTATAGGTACTTGAGGCTGACATGAAGAGTGTAAAGGGAGGTTTTATAATGGTTTGGTTTCACCCTAGTGAGGACGGATCCTATATTCTTTTTTGACGACTATGAACATTTTGGTACACCTATACAAATTAATAGGTAACTCACCACTTGGTGCCGCTTGAGCACTCAGAACCTGTAACGTGAAAAAAGAGTCAACACATGAAATAAGCGATAACAATAACATCATTGTAGTTATGCTTGAGGATGACCAAGATGTTATCCACGAGCACGACCATACAAAAGCAAAAAACGTGAAGTGGGCAAAGGCTTGCTATGGTTTTTATTCTTCTTCCTATTTTGTCGATGATTATTTCAATTATCCTAGATAAAAAAGTGGCTTCCTGTGTCATCTTTCGTATTTAATTTTATTTATTGACTACACATTTCTCGACTACACATTTGTCGAAAAAATAAAATTAAACAATAAAATTAATTTATAATGTACTTATTAAAATACAACAATAATATAATTTTTATAACACACAATATGTCAACAATAAGTAAATCTAATACTGAGGTCACCCTGCAAAAAGTTGGACACGAGATGCACTACAAAGTACCGCATACTGTGTTGGTGCACCGCAGTCACACAATAGAAGATCCCACAACCCCTGACATCCCAAAACCTTATACATCCATTTGTACATTTGTACGTTCCTATTACAAAATATCGATATACTATCTACAGCCCTTGGATAAAATCGACTATATTATTTGGCATGTAGGTACCTAATACCTAGCAACCAGTAACTTTTATTTTAATTAATTAACCAATAAAAATATAAAATACTTACACTGAACGCTAACACCACAGATATCGGTAGAAGCATGATGGCCCTAGATCTTAGTGATCGTATGAGACCAAAGGCGAACTATGCTACTCGAAGCAAAACCACCCCATTTTATACGATGTTTAGTCAAATAATAATCTAGATCTAATAAACAAATATCACCTGTACAAACATAGTATATTATTCTAGGTTATTATTCAACGATTTTTAAGATTTATTGGCATATTTTGTGCAGTTAATTTATTGCAGTCATCGTGTTATTTATATTTTATTATTTCATTATTTGCATTAATGCATTGTTTGCAACGGTACAAAGATAGCGCAACTGTTTTATGTGCATATTGTAAATATTTACGTAACTAGCTGTTGCCTGTGACATCGAACGCGTCAACTTTGTTATAGAAAATTTGATACCATACTTGATACTTGATGAGCGGGCTGGTTTCCGCAAGTAGGCCGCTGATATGCCCTATTTGCGTGTCGAGTGGTGGATGTTAGTTCAGCCACCCGATGTCAGCCGATGGAAAGCCAGCAGCTCGCTGATGCTGGTGCAGGCTTCTCCAGGCGTCTTCGGTGCTCCAAGATATTGTGCACGCTGAGGTGCCACACTGCTGCACTCCAGGAGTACATGTGCGGCGGTTTCCCAGAGGAAACCACCGCACCTGAAACTGATAATATGTAATAATAATTTAATACCATTTGATGTATCTATCATTCTGTCTGTCAAGGAATTTTTCTGAAGACGGAAATGGTGCAATACCTGCCACTTAGGTATTTCTATTATATTTCAGGTACATACATTATTTATTTATTTAAAAACTTTCACACAAAACAATATAGTGCTAGGAGGACTTAATGCTAATAGCATTTTCTACCAGTCTTCCTGGGCGTGCAAAAAGTATTATGTATTATTAAGTATTATGTATATTATTATTAAATTATGTGGGTAACCTAATATGTACCTACCTATGTGTTAATAATTTATATATTCTTATAGTTTTTTCTACACCAACACGCCCTCTATCGGACTATTGACAGCCTCTACAGCTCAGTTGGTTGGTAGCAGCTCTGCCTTCTGTGCCGTAGACCGTGGGTTCGATCCCCACCGAGAACAAACATTTGTGTGATGGACATAGATGGTTCTCTGTCTGGGTGTTATATACTAATAAAAGTACGTATGTATTTACAAAAAATAAACAAATCTAGTTCCCATATGTCACAAGCTTTGGCTTAGTTTGTCTGGTTGAGGTTGTCTGGAAGAGATCGCTTTTAGCGACAGGACCGCACATTGTATACAGGGTTACAGGAAAAGTCGTGCTAGATCCGTTAAAGACCTTTACAGCGGGGCCCGCAAAGGGCCCGTACGCCCCCCCCCCTTTGCAGGGAGGGGCCCGGGAACGACCGCGAGTGCTCCGCTGTTCCCGCCCGAGTGGTGAATATGTGCAATGCGGGAGAAGGTGCCCCCAGGTCTTCTCCTGCTATTCACCACGTGGCGTCTCTCGCGCGCGCTCTACCGCCTCATCCGTCCGGGCTACCTATACAGCCCAGACCCACCTGGGCAGACCAAAAGGTCTACCCTGCCTCATCACACTGTGCCCTCTGCTAATCAGAGGGACACGCGGAGAGGCCCACCGTGTCGGATTATTAGCCACCATGAAACACGTCCGCAGTACTCTGCGGGCGTGTTTCATGGTGTTACCAGGGTGCACCGCGAGGAGGTTACCCGAACTAGCACCTACCTATAAAGCCTATAAAGCCTAGGACAGCCTTCACAGCTCAGTTGGTAGTAGCTCTGCCTTCTATGCTGTAGGCCGTGGGTTCGATTCCCACCGCGAACAAACATTTGTGTGATGAACATAGATGTTTGTTCTGTGTCTGGGTATTATGTAATATTACTAGTACAGATGTATTTACAAAAAAAAAGTAAAAGTAGTATAATTATCAGCTATCTGGTTCCCATATCACAAGCTTTGGCTTAGTTTGACGACCTCAGTGGCGCAGCGGGCGAGAGCTCGCCTGCGACGCAAGAGGTTGCGGGTTCGATTCCCGCCTCGGAACAAATTTGTGTAGGTACGATCTGCAGAAATTTGTTCCGTTGGTCTGGGTGTTTATGTATAATAAAAAATATCTATCTATGTAAGTATATAATGTATTAAATATATCAGTCATCTAGTACCCATAACACAAGCTTTGAGTAGCTTACTTTGGGGCTAGATGGTGCTGTGTGGATCGTCCAGCATTATTTATTTATTATTTATTTATAGTTTGGGGCGAGATAGTGCTGTGTGGAATGTCCACCAATATTTTATTATGTGTTGCCCAGGGTAGAGAAATATGATGTTACTATGTGTGTACTTAGGTACGTACCTAGGTAGTAAGCACATCTGCGTACACATTCTTAATACATAATACCTAATTGATTGATGATTACACATAATTCGACGTCAGAACAACTGTTATTAGAATAATACTTTTCAGATGAATAGGGCAAGTAATTGCGGTTGAAAATATAAACAAATCGATGGACATTCCACAAAGCAATATTTAGCGACTGAACATGCTTGTTTAAGGGAAGTAAATAGTAAAATACCTCCATACTTTTAGTACTAGAAGAATAAACTTATAATGGGGATCGAACCCACGTCTCAGCACAGACGGCAGAGCTGCTACTAGTGCGGCTGTGAGTAGTAGTAAAGTAGTAGTAGTGCTTTCATCTTCCTACTTACCTGAAACTGAAACAGCTTCACGGCTTCGATCCCTAGGCACGGTAGATATCCCTTCAGATCTCTCAGTAACAAGTACTAACTCAAGATTCTTTGAGGATGTCTAAGGGAGGTAATCAGAGGTACGTCCAAACATTACATTTGGCACATACCCACATTTTGCAGTAGTCAGTATTCCATACGTGACTGACAGGTTGCAAGCCCATCGCCGCTGTTAGAATACTAACAGTGGCCTAATTACCTACTTATTATTAATTCATTTATTGCAAGTACAATGGATTAAGAGTAGTAGAGCTCTTTGTGAAAGGCTCGTCCGGGGAAGTACCTACCATAGCGTACCATCACGCCTTTTTCTGCCGCCAAGCAGCAACGTTGTGTTTCGGTTTGAAGAGTGTGGTCGCCAGTGTAATTACAGGCACATGAGGCTTAACATCATGGACGCAGGGCCGTGCATCGTAGGGCAAGTTCTTATCGTGCGTGAATTACAAGGTAATGCTTTGTTATATTTGATGGTTACCACTTAACATCAGGTAGGCCATCTGCTTGTTCCATCAGCTAGTTGTATAAAAAAAACATTTTGTTAGTAACTAGAACTGACTAGAACTTAGGAGGTACATTTATGTATTGTTAGTATTGTAATATTTGTGCCTGTCCCTCCCTATCGTTGGCACTGTAAAGCGCCTACCTTTTTACCTACTTTGGGTTCAAAGTACCTAGTTCACGCCAGTGGACCTCGATCTCTCGGACGCTCACGTAGGACGTTTTGCAGCGGGTATATGAAGAACAATGTAGTCAAAACTCAGAATAAACGTAAAATTATGACAAATAAATCTGAAACTCGAAAAAACAAGTTTTGATTTCTAAACTCAGAATAGATTTTCCAAATTACAACACTCGCTTGCGTGTTGGTTATCAAAAGTATGGCAAAGAGTAAGCTATAGGGTTATAGGGAGGGGCTTTAGGAAAAAGGAAAAGGAAAAAAGAAAAAGGAAAAAGCAATCATAAGTAGAGAAATATGCTTGAATCAGAAACCATTTTGGTATTAGGTTTGTATGGAAATCCTTCGCCTCCCCTAAGCCTTAAACACAAAATCAATCGGTAGGTATGTACCATTTTATTTATTTATTTATTGAGAAATTAACATCATTACAGGTTACAACCATTCACTAAATTACTTAGTGTGAGGCCACACATGGGTGTAATTTTTGAGTTGTGAGTAATTTCATTCGCGTAATTTCTGCTGCTTTTAATTTTGTTTGCATACAAAATTACGCGGCTCATAACTC
Organism: Plemyria rubiginata; assembly: GCA_963576535.1. Lineage (NCBI taxonomy): Eukaryota > Metazoa > Arthropoda > Insecta > Lepidoptera > Geometridae > Plemyria > Plemyria rubiginata. The sequence goes on along the minus strand of OY754922.1, from coordinate 9,559,858 downwards.
TAAAAAATTACGCCCTTGTGACTTTACACTGACACGCTAGACACTGAATGTTTTTTAATAAAATGAATAATTAATTTTACTTATTTGTTTCATTCTCTCCGAAATCTCCGCAGATTTTTTTGAGTGCGTAAACACAGTTTTCGGGATTATTATCATCTCTTTTTAATTTTTCCATCAAAATATTCCATAAATCATCGATTTCGTTCGGATAGTCATAGTATTCACGTGGGTAGTTCCGGTAGTCTAATCCTCTTCGCTGATCGTAGAATTGCTGTAGTGGCGAAAGATAATGAGCGTTTCTGTTTGCGTTCGGAGATTTGCACTTGATGTTTCCAAAGACCAAATGGTACAACTCGTTGTAAAGATTTTCGAAGCTCTTACCTGCTAACTGGGGGTCAGCTTTTGGTGCCGAGGAGATGTATAGATTGGTGTTATCAAAGTTCCCATTAAAATTATAGTTTATAGCTAGTTTCGAGTCACTGTTTCCTTCTTCTTGAACATCAGCGTCATCTAGTTTAACTATGCTGTCATTTTTTTCGTTTGGCGAGTCTTTATTATTTAACTCTGATTCTTTTTCTGATTGGGTATCGTCTATAGCTTCTTCTGTTGTTTCACCGCTTTCACGATTATGATTTTCAACAGGTTCTCCTTTATATTCAAGCGCATCAGTTTCATTATAGCTTCTTGTATCGAAATGAGACACATCTTCATGATCTTCGTCATTAATATCATTATCGTTATTAACTTCAGTGGTGGACTTGTGTTCTCGTTCGTTATCATTGTTATTTTTATCGTTATTAACGATAGAATATCCATCATGCAAGAGAGGTTTCTGCTTGCAATCGTTAACTAAAATCTTCAGTAAAGTCTCCTTTTCATCCGTTTCTTCGTCTGAATGGTTTTCGATGTTTATTTTGAAGAGTAGAAAGTCTATGTCTTCGTATTTATCAGCTAATGCGTTGATAAATATTTTTATTTCTTCGCTTATGTTTTTTATTTCTTTTACTCGCTCGGCTGTCATATTGATGCAGCTCTTGTTTTCTATTTCTGCAACAAGAATAGGTTTTGTTTGTTTTATCATGGCGGCATCTTTTTCTTTCTGAAGTCTGATGCTAAGTAGTAACCATCATCACCTACAAAGCTTTACCTCTCATAACGCGGATAGGATCAACAAGGAAAAACAACGCTGTAAGGAGGGGGAGGGGGTGTGATGGCGCGATATTTCCAGCGTTCCTTTTAGTTGACGCGACTCGTGCCCTTAGAATGTGTCCATGAACTTGAGCCACACAGATGTAAAGCCTCAATGTGCCTGTAATTTCACCGACAACCAAGCCACGATGGCGCAGCTTGGCGGCAGAAAAAGACAGGTAAGTACCTACCTACTTCTACAGATGAGCCACACAAACAAAGAGCTCTACAGATTTTATAAGTTTCAGCTGCTCAACAGTTTATTTATTTAATTACTTTTTCCTATTAAAATTTACTTACCATTTACAGGCTGGGCCTCAGCACACAGCTTTAGAAGTAGCTGAAAATTATACATTTATGTAAATAGGTAAAACATTGATAACTGGACAGCCTTCACAGCTCAGTTGGTAGTAGGTCTGCCTTCTGCGCCGTAGGCCGTGAGTTCGATCCCCACCGAAAACAAACATTTGTGTGATGAACATAGATGTTTTTTTCTCTGTCTGGGTGCTAAAATTATGGGTATTTTAGGTAGCCCATGTGCTATTGCAGACTATAATCTATCTCTCTGCCAAGTTTCATCCAGGTCCGTTCAGCTGTTCCGGCGTGAAAGATTGACAAACATCCATCCATCCGTACTTACAAAGTTTCGCGTTTATAATATACTAGCTGTGCCCCGCGGTTTCACCCGCGTAGTATAGTACTTTTGCGCCTAAGTACTTAGATACAGCGGTCCAAGTCCCAGCTAGGCCCGCTAAGGGCCCCGCGCGCCCCGCGCTTCGCCCCCACCGCTGCGCCTCTGGAGTCTTATGCACTATGACCATTTGCAGCGCGAGCTCGGCTAAGACAAGGCAGACGGTGTAATACGGTCAGGGCAAAGTATCTCCTATGTCATAAAGAATAAAGCCCAATACCAAGTTTTGACGTTTCACGGTTTGGGGCAAGGAATTTCCTTGGAATCTCCTATTGTCATAGTGAATAAGGCTCCTGATGCCGCTCGCGCATTCCACCCGAGATAAAACCCTAAATTAGTATATTTTTTCGTTATTTAAGTATCTACTTTTAGTTTCAAGTCAATCGCACTACGCGTAACAAAATTCTCGCACAAACTTTGACATCCCTTTGTACCCTTATTAAGGGTAGCTTACAAAAACTAAAAATGTCGTTCTTAATTATTTATTTAGAAGTATATTTACTCCAAGTTTGAAATCAATTAAACCACTCGTTAAAAAACTCCCATACAAACTACAACACCCCTTTGCACCCTTATCGGGGGTAGTTCTTAAAAACTAAAAATGACAAACTTAATTAATGATTTTGGGGTATACCTATGTCCTCTAAGTTTTAAGTTCCTAGGTTCAAAGAATACGATTTTCATACAAACGTTTTCAACCCTTTTTACACCCTTAGGGGTTGAATTTTGAAAAATCCCTTCTTAGCACACGTCTGCTATAAGAACTATGTACTCCTCAAATTTCAAGTCTCTAAGACCAGCGGTTTAGGCTGTGCGTTGTCTATATGTCAGTCAGTCAGTCAGTCAGGACTTTGATTCTTATAGTTATAGATTAGTAGGATCTTAGAAGATACTTCATCCAAGAGTAGGATAGTAGGTTAGGTAGGTGGAAGGTACTACATCAGTCCTTTGTAAGTTCTTATTAAATTCTGTACATAAAATGATTTTGGTGGTGATGAACTGATGACAAATAATCTTAAGGGTCCGGTGACCGCAGCTCGCAATTTCAATTTGAGACGAGTCCAAAAATCGATCCGTGTATAGCTATCTCTGTTTAGCTGGTGCAGGCGCGTGTGGGGCAGGGACGAGGTACTACGTATACACGCACACACTCAAGCACCGCTACGGTTGTACAATTTTTCCTACGAAAGGTGTAAGTAGGTAGGTACCATAAACCTCTGCCATTGATAACAATTCGAAAGCGGTAGGTTAGGTACCTACTCACTCACCATGGTAACTATTTCTTTGGGCATGTCATGTGTGTAGTATGTTTATACTGCTTACCTTTTGCGTTTCATAGGTAGGTAGATGCTTACATTTAGAAAAGTGCACTGTGCAAGTTTGGTACCTACTCCTACCTACCTACCTATTTTTAAAAAATATAAAAGTGAATACCTAGATACCTACCTATAGTTTGCTTTTTTTTTCTGCTGCTGTTTTTTCTTCAAGTTAGGTATTTGACAAGGCCTACGCACTTATACCTATCTCAAGAAACCTATCAATCTATCAGGAAATAGGTACTTACCCATGTAGGTAGGTACCTAACCTACCTCTAGTCCAGCCAAATTCGGTGGGACATTTTTGTAAACTAGCCGAATTTGGCTGAACTGTACCTACCTAGGTAGGTTCATCATAATTCGTCAAATTATGATCTGCTTCTAAAATAGGATTATATAAAATACGAGTAGGTAGGTACCTAGTGTACATACCTACCTATTATTATGAAATTATGATATGACTAGCTGCGCCCCGCGCTTTCACCCGCGCGTATTGTGTTACCAAAATAGCGCAAAAAATATGAAATTTCGATAAAAATATGCGTCGCACTCATCGCTAATGGCGCATCCACACATGCCGCCGGCTTTCAGACCGCCCTGCCGCCGGCTTTACCGGCGGCCAGCAGATACGGTTGCAATTTTCGCAGTAGTGTTGTGACTTATAAAATAAAAGTAAAAAATAAAAGTACTGCACTATCATCCCAGTTAAATTCTGTCATTTCGTTATTTATATGAAATGATGTTATATATGAATACGACAACCATACCACTCCGTATCGAAGCAGCAAGCAAGCAAACTGCCGCCGGCAACGAAAGAAAGCCGCGCGTGCCGCCGGGCATGTGTGGATGCGCCATAAGGTAACCTTAGATCGACTGAGTGGTGGGGATCAAAGTTATGGATCGCGACAGTGTACTCGGGTTTTTCCGATTTAGAGCCGGTGCGTGACGGACGTGTGTGACCACGGAAATATGTTTTCTCTGTTCCGTGTGTGCCACGCTCCGTAAAATTAAATGCGTAGTTATAATACTTTTAATTACTTACTGCTGAACTGATTATTTAGTTCAGTAAGTTATTTTACTAATAGAAAACTACATTATCCCTGAGTAGGTATTCAGTTACCTACAAATTTGAAGTTGTACCGTACGTACCTACCCACCTTGGCGGAGGCGGCGGCGCGCGGCCCGCTAAGGCCCCCCCCCCCGGCGCCCCACGCTTCGCCAGCCACCGCGCCTTTGACGCCGCTCGCGCATTCCACCCGAGATAAAACCCTAAATTAGTAAATTTTTTATATATTTGTGATATAAGATAAGGAAACAAAAGATCGATTTAAAATTAGGTAGTGGTAAGTATAAACAACCGAATCAATTTACTATTGAGGTATTTTTTTTTAATACAACTAGCTGATGGAACAAGCAGATGGCCCACCTGATGTTAAGTGGTAACCATCACCTATAAACAAAACATTGCCCCGTAGGTCACGCACAATAGGAACGTGCCCTACGATGCACTGCCCTGCGTCCATCAACTGTTCGATTTTTTATAAAATAAATATAAATATTGCTGGACAATCTACACAGCACCATCTAGCCCCAAAGTAAGCTACTCAGAGCTTGTGTTATGGGTACTAGATGACTGATATATTTAATACATTTTATACTTACATAGATAGATATTTTTTATTATATACATAAACACCCAGACCAACGGAACAAATTTCTGCAGATCGTACACAAATTTGTTCCGAGGCGGGAATCGAACCCGCAACCTCTTGCGTCGCAGGCGGACTCTCGCCCGCTGCGCCACTGAGGTCGTCAAAGGTTATGTTTGGAAACTATCAATATTTATTACCTTTTTTGAACTATTTAGTACCTCAATTAGACACCCTATAGGTAATAGGGAATTTTACAAATAAAGGTGGAGGGAAATCCGGATCGTGCCCAAGAAGAACTCAAGAATCCAGACATTTCCGCACGAGTCTGATCGCCTGGTGACGCTATGGCTCAATTCACAACAGAACGGCAACGAAGCGGCGGTGTTTCGGTGTAAATAATTTTAAACATTTTGCTCATTGTTATAAAGCATAGAATTGCTTGAACAGAGCTCAGATTCTCTGACGACTTTTACTTACTTTATGGCTATGACGATAAAGTTTAAAACTGCCAACAGCTTCGGTGCCAAACTAAATAAAATAGGTACCTACAAGCCCCAGTCTGCGGCTTCGTACACGTTATTCTGTGTCACCCTAATCGTAATCTATGCAAAGTTTGGAAAACAATGAAGGGGATGTCTTTGCGCATAGGTATAAAATACTTGCGAAATCACACCCCCTCCCCCTCTATCCAGCGTTCTTTTTGCGTGACGCGCACTATACATAATAATTACCTACGGAGGTATCTAGGTAGGTAACTACCTACTTCTCTACTTCACTTACCTAGGAACATAAGTAGATATAGTGCGCGTCAGCCAAAAAGAACGCTGAAAACAGTGGAGGAGATATGTTTGCACATAGGTACGAGATACTCGATTATTTATTATTATTATATTCTGCAATAGAATAGGTACCTATAAAAGAATAAAATACGAGTATGTACCTACATACCTACCCTACTTGCCTATTATTGTGAAGTTAGACATAGACATAGACAGTATTTTATTGGCCACAAAAACACACAGCATACAATTAGGGTATTGTAGGTAGGTATATTATAGTAGATAGGAGATATTCCTTTCCGGGTATTGCTTTTTTACATCCTGTGCATGTAATCTTCATAAACTCCATGGTAGATAAAGTTCCAAAAAAAAAGATTAAAAAAAAAAAAAAAATTTAGTGCAAAAAGTGAGTTTTGCGGTGGGACTTGAACTCGGACTGCTGCGCCGCTTGGCAGTCACTCGACGAACCAAGCCACCAAACTTGATGACGAGTTAGACGAAATAGTCAGGTGCAAACAACGCGTTGTGAAACAACAAGTTATGAAATTGACGACCTCTGTGGCGCAGCGGGCGAGAGTCCGCCTGCGACGCGAGAGGTTGCGGGTTCGATTTCCGCCTCAGAACAAATTTGTGTACGATCTGCAGAAATTTGTTCTGTTAGTATGGCTGGGTGTTTTCCATGTAAGTATAATAAAAAGTATTTATCTATGTAAGTATAATTATGATGTATTAAATTGAATACCTATAATTGTATCAGTTATATAGGTAGTACCCTTATCACCAGCTTTGAGTAACTTAGTTTGGGGCTAGATGGTGCTGTGTGGATTGTCCAGCATTATCCTATTATCCTACAAATATTATAAACGCGAAGTACCTAGGTATGGACCTTGCCCTCCTTCTGGCGTTTTTTTTGCGTGTACGCACTATACATAATCTAGGCACCTACCTACTTATCCTACTAATATCCTACTATGCTAATCCCGTGGGAATACCGGTATATAAAACTACGTGGGTGAAACCGCGGGGCGCTACTAGTCCTACTAATATTATAAGCGTGAAAGTTTGTAAGTATGGATGGATGGATGTTTGTTACTCTTTCACGCCGGAACGGCTGAACGGATCATGGTGAAAATGAGCACAGAGATATAATATATCTAGTCTGGAATAACACATAGGCTACATTTTATCCCGTGGGAATATCGGGATTCAAACCTACGCGAGTGAAACCGCGGGGTGCTACTGGTTTATTACAATAATGGATGTTTTTTTGTTATACGTAGAAAACACCCAGACCAACGGAACAAATTTCTGCAGATCGTACACAAATTTGATCCGGAGCGGGAATCGAACCCGCAACCTCTTGCGTCGCAGGCGAACTCTCGCCCACTGCACCACAGAGGTTGTCTTATTTTTCTTCCCCCTCCTTCCAGCGTTCTTTTGCGTGACGTGCACTATACATGTAGGTACCTATCTACCTCACCCACGGGTTTTCTCTATTCCGTGACCTAACCTACCTAGGTAATAGGTAGGTACTTCCCTAATTCACATACCTATATAAAAAACATGTTAGATAGATAGGTACCTACGTAAATACATATTTACTCTAAATATGAAAACAACTAGGTAAGTAAATTATGTAATAAAGTAGGTACCTAAGTAAGGTAGGTATAATGAGATCCCCCATACGTTCCGAGTTCATAACAAGAACCAAACGAACTGAAAAATATCGAAGTCCGTAAACAAAGCTACAAATAAACAGGTCGTAGTACCTATGTAGGTACCTTTTGTTTCCAACAACCAAAGCAGGAAATCTCAATCCAAGCCAGCAGCACAGTCAATATATTACTGAACAAACAAATACGCACGCACGCACAACACAGTAGGTAGGTAGCTTGTCAGGACACTGATTTAGAAAATAACACATAACAATAGCCTCTCATACCACAGTACCTAGGTGTAGGTACCCCAACGATGACCTCCGAATGAGCCCCGCCGCGCTCCAGACCCTGAGCAACGCGGTGGCGGCGTGGAGGCGGCGCGGCGGTGGCGCGGCAGGGCGGGCGGCGCATAAATAGACACGTTTCATTCAGACGCTTCAGTCTGTGTGTGCGTGCGAACTTGTCATGTCCGAGCGATCACACACACAACCATAGTTTCCCGTCAGCTTACCCCTCTTCGTGCACGGTGCGATAGCACTAATAGAAGTTTGAAATTGGCGTGATTTTGGTTGTATTCCTTAATACCAAAAATGATGACTGAAAACTTTTCGTATTCTTCACATAGTATTTTTTTTCTGTAACTAGACAATGTAAGCTATGTTCCTTTAGAATTAATATGTGAGATATTGTTGTTTTTGATTCGAAATAAGTAGGAAGAAAACTTGTAAATTTTAGCATAAAACAGTGCAAAATGCGATTGGCTTTTATTTCATTTCAGGGAAATTATTTGAAAAAATAACTATGTAGTGACACGCATAAATACTATTCGAATACAAATAATACAATAATATAAGGGAAATATGCTTGAATCAGAAATCATTTTGGTATTAGGTTTGTATGGGAAATGGCCCTCCGCTGGGGCCTTAAGGCAAACTTAATGCAATGCTACAAATTATCAACGAAGACAATTTCAATTTTACTCACAAAATACAAAATGACACGTCCAGCTCCCATTGTTGGTGACAAATGTAAAAATGAGCAAATGATCGAAATTTGTTTTCTATCAATGGCATTGTCCACCACTGAATTCAATAGATGTGCTTTATTTACTATAACACAAGTGTCAGCTTGTGGCTTTACTCGCTGTTGTGTTCGATGTCTAGTTTTAACGTATTAGATAAGTATATGTCTGTAAAGTTAGGAACTAGCTGTAAGTAAATAAATAAATAAATAAAATAAATAAATTTACTCGCCTACACAACACATGTTTTACATCTCTAAAAGTCAGTTTACTCACGATGTTTTGGTTTATTGTCATAATCGCCCGCCACTAAGTTATCCCCACCAGCAGTGCAAGTACCGTTCTTATCGATCGCTTAATTGACATTAAGAATCGCCAAAAATTCGTTAAAAATGTTTTCAACAATGGATTAAACCAATTTTTAACGAATTGTGACGATCCTAAATGTCAAATTATGCGATCGCTAAGAACGGTATAACTTGGTGGGGATATCTTCAAAAAAATGGCGTTTCCCCACTATCATTTTATTCCGTGGGTGGGTATTATGGCAATAAAAATAAGTTCTTCTTGTAGCTATTGGCGCGCGTGCGTAACTATAAAATTATCTAATACCTACCAGGTAAGTATTAGGAATATATTTTCAGACACACATTAAATCTGATAAGTTTTATTAGTAGGCAGTAAGTAGGTAGGTACACAGCCATTTGGAAATAAAACTTTGAATGTTGAAATTTGAATATAACATTTGGGCAAACAGCAGTTAGTTAAGAACAATGTCTTGTAGATAGGTACCTACAATGAATTATTATCCTTGCTCAGGTGAACATAGATTTACCATGTTATGTAGGTACCTGGGTGAATCAACTTTTAAGACACTCCTTTGACAACATTATGAACAACTAACAATAAAAAATAAATCATCGAAATATTATGAAAATATACTGTAAAATATATCTATTTTTAGGTTTTGCAGTGGGGCACGACATCTAAGCTAATATTAACGAGTTTTTTTAGAAAAAGTGACGAGGGTGCCTCATAAATATCCATTGCAACGCTGTAGAGCGACAATAAACCTACGCGCACCAGCTGAGAACTTAATTTAGGCTGGGGGGGCGGTAAAGCTAGGTAGAGATTTTTTGATCATACCAACTAAATATTAGACAATAATCGCCTTAGATGACACCAAGGTAGGCGTCATCTCTTGATAACGGTCATGAATTTTTATCGGTAACTCTGTAGAACTGATGTTTTGATCAAAGTTTGGGACAAAAGTTTGGATGCACGAAAAATATAAAATATTTGTCAAACTTTTATAAATGTTAACTTTAAACGTAAGTTTATCTTTTTCTGAATCATAATATTGGGTAAAAAGGCTGTGCATTCATACCTTTTTTTTAAGATACGTCCTAAATTGTATCGTCATCTAGGCCTGGGGACACATGTTTTTTGTATGGATAGTGCTTATGTTCTGCTGAGTTACCATAATATAGTCAAAAATTTTCCTATTAACTATAAAATACTATGAAACTAGCATGTTAGGAAAGGATCTAAGTTTACGTTAACATCAAAACAAACATATTTTATAAGGAAATTAGGATTTTTATGCTCTTTGCATGACAGGGACACAAAAGGAGTGCCTTAAAAGTTGATTCACCCACCTAGTAAATAATTACGTAGTACATTTTAACTCAATGGCTTGAGCTTTTTGAGGAGCTGACAACCGCTCAAACTCGCATACGTGCAAACACACGCATTGGAATCCATTGCGTGAAAGAACCGATTGCTTGTGATCACTTTTTTATTTTATACAACTGATAGATGGCCCACCCTACTTATTTTAAGTGGTACCATCACCTATAACAAAGCATTGCCTCGTAAGTCACGCACGATACGAAAGTGCCTTACGATGTACTGACCTGCGCCCATCAACTTGAGGCATACCTACAGATGTTAAGCCTCATCATGTGCCTGCAACTACACCGGCGACCACACTCTTCAAACCGCAACACAGCGTTGCTGCTTGGCGGCTGAAAAAGGCGTGGTGGTACTACTACCACTAGTACTTTCCCGGACGAGCCACACACAAAGAGCTCTACTCAGCTCTACTACCAGTATTCAGTTTACTTTTTGAGTCTTCACAGCTTGGTACCTAGTAGATCTGCCTTCTGCGCCGTAGGCTGCCGGCTATCTCACTCAAACCAAAACCTAGAGCCATTTTTTTGTAGACTTTTTTGGGACATCCTTCCTTGAATGTTCAGCCGGGTGTTATTAAAAAAAACCGTTTATTTAATTTAAATCCAAAGCTACGTGACCCATTAATCCTAGTGCTATTAAACTACAATGCAAAACAAAATCAAATCCTAGCCTACCTACATGGTAACATTTTATGCGCTGCGCTGCGTTCGATCGCCTCCATCAAAAACATCTGGCAACCCTGCTAGGTTAGTTAGATTGTTGCCAGTGCTGCCAACGTAGGCGATTTATCGCCATTTAAGCTACTCAGGACTAAAATCGGCGTTGAAAAAATCTAAAAGGCGACTAGCCGCCTTTCAGATTTTATCAGGCTTTTTCAGGGACATCCTCAGGGACATTACATTATGAACGGCTTTTAGTAAAAATCATAGTCACCTTAGGTCTGCATGTGCTAATAAAAAAAGGTGGCCGCACTATTATTAATGTATTTTGGTTACTCCCAGAATTTGTCTTAGAAATTGTGAAACTTAATTTAGAAGGCAATCAAGTGCAATGTACCTTTCTATATTGCTATAGCTATCAGAATGCTGGTGGGAATTTCATGTTCATAGACTTAAGTATGGATGGATGGATGTATGTTTGTTACACCTTCACGCCGGAACGGCTGAACGGATCTGGATGAAACTTTGCAGAGAGATAGATTATAGTCTGGAATAGCACAAAAGCTACTTTTTATCCCGTGGGAATACCGGGATTACCAGGACTAATTAAATATGAGAACCCATGCTGATCGCTATCCTAAGATCTCGAACACATTATAATGAATGTCAGAAGTATTTGCTGTAACTGCTTCCAACTTCCCAAGTAATCGTTAGGTCAGTTAAATGCTCGCAGAACTGGCATATACTATGCCGCCTCCAACACCAGCAGTCTTAGTCAGCGAACCTTGCGGCCTGTTGCTGGCAGAAGAACCAGAATCTCTATAATGTAGAAAAGTATGTTATCAAAGTTAAAACTAGTAGTTCGCCCCGAACTGAGATTTTGTGAAGCGACGCAAACGCTCCAAATTTATAATGAAGTGATAGTCAGTGGCAAGTCCAGACATTGTTTTTTAACTTGTCTCTGGCTGCCACCTACTAACTAAGTATGGTAACCAAGTTTCAACTGAATTGGCCTATTTATTGAAGAGTGCCATTGAAGAGACCTTGGCTCCATCATAAGAACAGGTCGCTATCACCATCTAATGAGAACCAGGCGCTGACGAACCAGTAGAAAAACCTTGATGCCAATGAAGCTCTTAGAAATGGGAGCTCTTGGGTCGTTGGTTGTCTTAATAATTTAACTTTTTGTTGTATTTCCGAAAGTGGGCATCCTAGAAAAAAAATAAAAATGGTTTTGGAATTTCCAAACCAAGTCCTTTCATATTATGACATGTAACTTTATTTTTTGTAAACTTTTTTTAGTTTTTGCCCCTTAAAAACCCCATATTTTAATAACCCCTTATCTCATTTTACTCATATACCTACCAGTAAATTTCTCAACTTACCAAATTTCATGCAGATCGGATAAACGGTTCTCAAGTTATGGTCGGACAAACATATAAACATACATACGTAGGTATACATAAAAGCCAAATCGCCCAAGTCGATTGTAAGATTTTCTTTAGCTTCGTTCACTCAATCAACTAAATAAAAAACCGCAAAATTTTATTTTGATATTTCGGCAGTTTGGCTCCTCTACGCTACCTAACTTAAAAATTCGGCTACGCTACTTATGCTGCGGTGATAAATGGCGATATCAGTCCCGGCTGTCGTTGGCAGCACTGCTTGTTATTTGCGTCGTCGTTGCGTTGCCTTGCTTTACTTGCCTTGCCTGCCTTGCTTGCCTGCCTTGCTTGGTTGCTTGAGTTGCTCACCCTGACGCAACAAGGAACGTCAAAAATTTTGTATGGAATTAGCATGGCAAATAATGGATGATTGACTGATTTGACATGATTGTTGCTTGAATTGCTTGATTGACACTGATTGAATGGAACGAATGATCGTTCCATTCAATCAGTGTTCTCTCGTTCTTTCACAACTCACTCTCTTCTTCGTCTGTCTGCTTTGTTTACTTGTAGCTTCCACTCGTATTTTGTTTGTTTTTGTAAATTTCTAGCAGATTTATCAATAATTACGTCTATAAGTGTGACATTGTGTGAAAAAAAACCTGGTTGTACAACAAATCGTAGCTGTACCTGTACATACCTACTCTATTATTATACATCATATTAACAACTATTACTACTTAACATATTACCCTACAAAGTACACTATATAATTATACTTTTTTATTTTATTTTTTTTTTTTTTGGTCACACTAATTACTTTTTCTGTTATCAATTACTGTATTGCATGCTAGTTGTAATATTACTTTAGTTTTGTGTATCTTATAGCTTTGCTTTGTTTCAACAGAGAAATCGAAATAAACTTATTAAGCTTTCCACGTAAAAAAATACAATGCAAAGTGACATAATAGAAATTAATAATTGCGTTGATTCTGATATCAGCGCTGGTGATTCCCACTTAGTTGGTGATCCCAGTGTCTTCAATACATTGGTGCCTGGTACTTCACATTCTATAAAGGTCATTTGTCAGAACATCCGCAGTGTAAATAAGAACCTTAACGAATTTAGTGTTTTCATAACTAGAACAAGCATAGACTTTGACTTGATAATTTTGACTGAATGTTGGCTGAATAACAGCGACTCTATCCCTAGTCTAGACCAGTACACAACCTACAACACTGTCAATCACATTAATCAAAACAGTGGAGTCATTGCCTACGTTAAAAATAGCATAGATAAAGTAACTGTCTTTGAACCAGAGTTCCGTGACGCTGACTGTCTAGTGGTCAAAATTGGACAAAATCATGCATTCATTTGTATATATAGATCGCCTTCATTTAACTCAACAAACAACTTCCAAATAGCATTAGATAATCTGTTGTTTAGCCTCAAATCAGTACCAAATATATATATACTAGGTGATATAAATATTGATATCAGTGAAAATACCACGGATAGAAGAGCAGATGAGTACCTGGATCTACTGGCTACTCATGGCCTACTTCCAAGCCATCAACTTCCTACTCGTGAACAAAAATGTTATGATCACAGTATTATAAAATCGATGACCCACGTATCAACAGTTATTTGTAGCCCTTCAGTAACTGACCACAGTAGTCTCTACCTCGCTATAGCGACGGATAAGCCACTTGAGCATGTAAAAAAAACAATGTCTACAAGAATTAACTATGACAAAGCCATGACTCTCCTAGCTCAAGTCGACTGGAGCATTATATATGAATTAAAAGAACCGAACTCTATAACTGAAAAGTTTATTTCCATTGTGACAGATGTTATTACTCAATGTTCGACAACACGTTTTGTTCCAAACAGAAAGAAACTAATCCAGCCTTGGTTAACTCCTGGTCTCTTGCGCTGCATGAGATTCAGAGACACTCTTCATCGTCGCCACAAAAAATCACCATTAGACAAAGAACTAGAGTTAGTATACAATCGGTATAGAAATTATTGCAACGCCATACTACGTAACATAAAAAACGAATATGACTCAAATGAACTACAAAATGCTAAAAATAATATTAAAAAAACCTGGAACGCTATAAGACGTATCGGTGGTCTCAACGCAAAGAAAAACGAATCCCATACTGAACTCCTAAAGTTAAAATCGACTGAGCATGAATCAATTAATCATATTAACGAATACTTTGTGCAGGTTGGCCATAATCTTGCAGAAAAAATACTAAGTAACCTAAACTGCACTCAACAAACCCTAGTACAAAAGTATAAACCCGACAAAGTCCAATTAAATTCAATGGTGCTTCTTGACACTGACAAATCCGAAATTACCAAAATTGTAACATCGCTTAAAACTACATCTTCATCTGGTTGGGACGGTATCACTTCAATATTTTTTAAAAGATGCCTTGATATTCTCGGTGAACCATTGGTGTACATTTGTAATAGCTGCCTCGCAACTGGAATATTTCCTAGAGTACTGAAAGATTCCGTGGTAGTACCAATTTTTAAGGGAGGGGAACAAGATCAAGTCACTAATTATCGCCCCATATCTTTACTACCGACTCTAACTAAAATCCTGGAGAAAGTGCTAAATTACCGCCTTGTACAATTTTTGGAAAAACACGAGCTACTTTCTGAAAACCAATTTGGATTTAGAAGCAAACGCTCTACTTCTGACGCTATCGAATGCCTTGTAACTGAAATTACAAATAATATGGATAAAGAACTTAAATGTGTTGGAGTATTCCTTGATCTGGCCAAGGCTTTTGATACCGTTTCCATACCGCTGCTGCTCTGTAAACTGGAATCGTTTGGAATACGTGGTTTACCGTTGGAACTCTTCAGGAGTTATCTTAGCGATCGTACTCAGACAGTAAGGATTGGAAAGTTGCTCAGTTCCAAACGGTCAACTGTCTTTGGTGTTCCTCAAGGGTCTGTCCTTGGGCCAACCCTTTTTTTGGTTTACCTAAACAGCTTATGTGATTGCATACTACCGAACGCTAAAATTGTAACTTTCGCCGATGATACAGCAATCGTTTTCAAAGGGAAAACATGGGATGACGTGCAGAAAACCACTGAAAGTGGTATGCGGTTAATAATTGATTGGCTCAACAACAACCTCCTCACACTTAACCTTGGCAAAACAAAATATATTGCCTTCTCAATTTATAATAATAATAAACCCAAGGCTCACTTTAACATCAAAGCTCATACCTGTCCAAATCCTAATCCCACGAACTGTGACTGCTACTCTATCTCGGCTGCAGACAATATTAAGTATCTTGGAATAACCATTGACAAAAACCTAAACTGGAACGTACATATTAATAACCTAAAAGCACGAATAAGAAAATTGATTCCAATTTATAAAAGAATTAGACACTTAAAAGAAAAAAATACCAACAAAATAGTCTATTTTACTTTGTGCCAAAGCCTTTTAACCTATGCCATCTCTGCATGGGGTGGTACAACAAAGACCAATATGTTAAGAATTGAAAGAACTCAGCGGTCAATCCTAAAAGTTCTTTTTTTTAAGCCATTCAGGTTTCCGACCACTGAACTCTACAATGAGATTAAAGTATTAAATGTTCGCCAGTTATTTATTAAAACAATTATCTTGAAACAACACAAATTTCCAGGACGTGAAGATAACGTTGATAGTAGAAGAGCCCATGAAACTTTTACAGTCCCTTTATACAGAACATCTTTTGCTCATCGTTTTTTCTCTTTTCTGGCGCCATTTCTCTATAATCGGATTAACAAAAAAAAACTTCTAAGAAATAAATCGAAATTTAATTGCGCAAGAACTCTTGAAACTTTTTTGCTTGAACTAGACTATCTACAAACCGAAAATCTTCTAGCCATAACTAAATAGACACAATGATAATACTTAAATTACTTACCTCACTAACTAATTTCCTGATTACTTACCTACTAAAAATTAGCTTAAGATCTAGAATTATACTATTTTCATTATTTTTGCAATTATTTTTAGATTCACGTTTATATCTGTTCTTTGTCTTTTTTTTTTTTTTTTTTTTTTTTTTTTCTATACCCTTAGTATAATAGTATTTAGTTTAGTATAATATTCAAATGTACCTACCTAACTATCGTCCACTTCTATGCATTTTCTTGTTTAAATACGTCAAAATGAAACACGCCAAAGTAAGTACCCTGCCGTAACACAGTTAAATCTAGTACGGAGGGTACGAAATTTGTAACTGTACCTACTCATTTTATAGCCCGTGTAAAACTGCCTTTTGAACTTACCATCACCAAGTTGAATTTATATACTTGTAGTTTTATATATCTTCTTAAGTAACTATCATTATGCTATATTATAAGTTACAAAATGTGAGCAACTTATAAGAAAATAAATTATGTTTATGTTTGTTTATGTTTATGTTTATTGATCGTTATTGTTCAGTGAACGTAATATTTTACGGCGATACCTCCAAAAAACGATTCATAACGTGCGAAATTGTGGAGATCAAGCGAGCCGTAAAATTATAGAAAAAGGAAGTCTAGTTTCTTTGGATGAGGCTCGGTAAACATTGAATTAGATATTTTAGTGAACACAATCAACGAACAAACAACACGCATCGTATTGAAAAGAGATTTTATGGATTTACTAGAGGTTAATACTGAATATTCGTGTTATAGTGATGTACCTAATGTAATTATCGATAACTGTGTCGGACAGTTCTTTCTATGCTAATATCCCATTATAACGTGCACATCTAGGAGGCTACATACACAGTCTTACAAAATGGGCTTTCCGCGGTGGCTAATAGTAATCAAGTATTTGTTTTTTTTTTATGTAAAAGATAGGCAAACGGGCTAACGGCCCACCCGATGGTAAGCGGTCACCGTCGCCCATAGACAGCAACAACACCAGGGGCGTTGTCAGTGCGTTGCCTACCCTGAAGGACTTTATTAACATTTTTCTTGAAGCTTTTCATGTTAAATCTTGTTTCTTTGAAATTTAAAATTTTTCCTTACTAAATGCTCAAATTCATGATTATCAGGTTATATTATTAAACATTGCAGATACTACCAGTGAAAAATCCATGCTAAAGATGAAAAGATTAGTACCCACTACCGATATTAGTGAGCCCTCGGTCACATACCTACTGTGGTAACAGTTACGGCTTTGATGACATACCTGATAAGAACTGCGAGTCTGTGAAAGTAAGTTGATTTTTATATTTTGCCCTCATATTAGGTACCCACTTATTCAGAAACAAAAATTCGATGCTAAAGATGACAGTAACTGGGAGTTGCAAATAGCTTAATAAGTTTGTACTGTTAAAATTATTATAACCTTTTCAAGAATATGACGTGAATTAGTCTTTTAAACTTATGCTCTAGGTACAATACTTCTTAAAAAAAACTACTGGAAATTAATAAAAAATACTTTGTTACAGAACATGTCAAGCTCACCGTGTCCGTCCTGCTCATACTTAACATTATAATAAATGAAAAAAAAAATTCATAAAATGAATAGGTTTAGGTACAAAAATTATATGTACTAATGCAAAAAGCTTTTTATTTCATATCAGATTCATATTTAAGTCCAACCTAGGACTTCGGGACCTAGGTTGTACTTAAACGTGGATTCAGTCAATAAATGGATTACAAAAAAAACCTCGATTGCGATCTCGCATATTTTATCGATATCGATATTAAAGCGAGTGCCATCGCGCAACACTATATAGGCTGATAGGTTGGTAAAACTGTTGTTGTTTGACGTACATATTCGTCGTGTTGGTATTGAAGTGCCATGTAAAAGGATCCCATTGGCTCTCATTGGCTCTTTACTAAGTCCCGCCTCTTCTCGTAGTTTACATTCTCTTTGGAGTTGCTTTGCTTGCTTGTGCGCAGAGAAGTTGACGCGTCGCGTCATCGATTAAAGTTTTGAAAATCAAAACAATCTTTTTCTCTTCCATTATTTATTCGCTGTGCGTGTCCGAAGAAATAAACAGCTCGGTTAGATACCTAACCTACCTCTCAAACATCGTAACCTACATCTTTTGTGTTTTTAAACTTTAGTGAAATACTGGATTGCGGTGTAGTGGTTTTGGTACCCAAGGATTTTTTGCACTCTCGACGGCTGTTCGTTCATTGGCAATGTGAGGTAAGAGTTGAGTTGAGTGGCCTAAATAATACACTCTAGATGTACTTTGGAAAAACGAAATTGACTCACTTCGGTGTGTGTCCGTCTGTCACTTGTTTTTTTGTTGTCATCGTAAAACACTATCTAATTTGAGAAGGCATAGTACATACATAGGTACCAAGAGTACCGACTATTATTATTCTGTCTGGTAGCTTCAATACCTATATGATTTCTGACTTTTGTGGCTAAGAATACACATAGTAAAAGAAAACATTGTTTGATTACAAATACAATGAATCCTTCGACTACAATCTCACCTGATGTTGTCACATTAAATTTAGTAAGTAATTTGGTAAATATTTACCTACCTACCTCCAAATATTTTCAACACCATCAACTTAATGGCCATCAAATGTACTGTCATTATAATCAGCAATATAGAACTTTCTCCAATGCTGATCTTTTTATTGACATATTTATGTTGGTAATTAGAAAACACCTGCAACTGGGACCTCAGTTTGCCCAATGTAGTGAATACGGAAACACAGCTACGCTGCTTGGCGACAAAAAAGAATGGTGGTAGTACCCCCGACGAGCCAGACTAAAAGAATTCTGAGTACCACTCTTAAAACACTTGTACACTCTGTTTGCAGAAAATGGATCTTGCCTAGATCCCCAGTTGGTACAGCAGTTCATTAAAACCTTTATTCCTAGTTAGTCAACAGCCATCAGTGGCCCGATAACACTAATGTCTGGCTGTCAAGATGGCTTTCAGTTTGACATTTGATTCCCATCCATCCTATAAATTGCTACTACACTTGGGAATCAAATGTCAAACTGAAAGCCATCTCAATAGCCAGACATTAGCGTAATTGGGCCGAAGGTTTGCAATGATGTGAGTCAGCTAAAAAGTCTTGTTGCCAGGCATCACAGAGTTTATTCTTGGTTTAGTTGTAAGTAAAACTGAAATTTATAATCAGCAACAAAAATTACAATCTTATTAGATTTGGTTTGTTAACATTTCCAATATTTCCTGGTTTGAAAACTTTGGTACCAAAAATAGGATAGCCCTGTGGCATACCTACCTACCCTTTGCTTATAGTATTTTCTTATGCCTTTGCCGAACATATAAGGATTACATATTAAATAACAATTAAGTTTGATTCCCGTTAAGGAATATTTATTGTATGTGCCATATATTAATGCCATGTATGTGGCACACAACACAATATGTTGGGCATGTCACCTATCAAAAAAACTCATAATGCACTTATAAAAAAAGTGTGAAGTAGGTACAGATACCTATTCTATTTCACGAAGTCTGTTGGGATGAGGATGAGGATGGGACTAGGTGGGATGAGGATCTGTGAAAAACTGCAGGCAGATGATGGATGCGGCTAGCTGAAGACGGCACTATGACGCTCATTAGAGGTGGGCTATGTCCAGCAGTGGACTATTATAGTCTGATGATGATTATTTTCCCAGTAATCACAGTCAAAATTATGTGATGGATGACACGTCTATGACCTCATTCAACATTACTTTTGAAAAAGTGACACGTTGATACGACATAAAAGTTCGCCAACCCTGTCTTAAGGGCCCGGCGATAGCGGCTCGCAGTTTCGAGGTGCGATTGGCTATTATTTCATTTTATTATATTTCGGGGAGGTTTTTTGAAAGAATAACTATCCAGTGACACGCATAAATACTGTTCGAATACAAATAATACAATAATATAAGGGAAATGTGCTTGAGTCAGAAGTCATTTTGGTATTAGGTAAATGTAAGGCCAAACATACTAGGTAGTTACAATGTTGTGGTGGTATGGCACCGGCACCACATCATACAATGTTATTATTATTTGTAAAAAACTCTTACCTTTATGTCTAATCTTTGTTCTCTTTTGATATGTATGATACCTGTTTTCTAGTAATTCCAAGCCTAATTGTATATGTTGTGTGTTCTTTGTGGCAAATAAATAAATGTCTATGTCTATGTCTATACACATAATTATGCAGTAATGTTCTTAGATGAGATGACAAACGAGAGGCAAATGAAAACAAGAGCAGAAACAATATTGCAATAAAAATAGTGCTGAAACCGGCATGGACGACATAATCATATATAAATAAATAAATATATTTATTCAATAACATCATAAGGATCACTTTGAAACGTCATAACTAGGTGACTCTAGGTGCCAGTTCTATGTAATACCCAAATATAAACGCGATTACCTGAATAGAAGTAAGAGCTGCCATTAGCCTTCATTCCTTAGGTCTCACGCAACTAGCACCTGAATCCTGCATATTAATTTGCAGTATAGCACTAAAAATAAACGCACGTCTCGGTAGCGTGCTCGCATCTCCATCACACACTGAACGTGGAAACGAGATAGACTACTTTTAAAATGGTCGCCTGGGTTTTTCTGACTTGCGTACCTATCAGACCATCAGACCTTATTAACCTTTAACCAGTTTTTATCGGAACAGTTTGTCATGAGCTGAATTACCTAGATATAGTGCGCGTCACGAAAAATGAACGCCGGAAAGAGTGGGAGGGAGTGTAATGGCGCGAGTGTTTTGTATGCGCGAACACATCCCCTCCACTGATTTCCAGCGTTCTTTTTGGTTGACGCGACCTATATTCTAAAATTAAATCTTACTATCCTACTAAGGGAACGTACCCATACTACGTGACCCGTTTAATGGGGGGGGAGCGGAGTCTTTAAAATACTACGGTCAGTCACAGGAGGGGGTGGCTCAGGTTTTTGTCACGTACCTAGTCGATTTTACTGAGAGAAATCTCGTATTTTTATTAAATTAAGTTACTGTAAGTTACATACGGTATAGCAATATGTTTTCACAAATATTGTTCTTTTCTATAATATATAAATCACTAGTAATTTAAGTATGCATGCAGTCTTATGCAATAAAGACGAGTATGAGCCGATTTTTTTTTTTCAATTTTTGTCTGTGAAATGATTAAAAATCATAATTATGAATTACTACGTGAAAACTAAAGGGGGAGAGGGGGGTCTTGGCATATACTACGAGTGGTCACCGAGGGGAGGGAGGGGTCGAAAAACTAAAAAAATAGGTCACGTAGTATGGGTACGTTCCCTAATATTATACTTAAATGCGAAAGTTTGTAAGTATAGATGGATGGATGGATAGTTGGATGTTTGTCACTCTATAACTCCAGAACGGCTGAACGGATCTTGGTGAAAATTAGCACAGATATATTATTATAGTCTGAAATAACACATAGCCTACTTTTTATCCCGTGGGAATACCGAGATTTAAATCAACCGCGGGGCACTACTAGTATAAAATATTAATTGGTAGACTTTTCACACATCTTATCTAGCCCTAAATTGAGCCAAAACTTGTAATATGGGAACCAGATAGCTGATATAATGCATAATAAATATTTTTATAGATGTTAAGTAATATGAAATATATTACTTAATAACACCAAGAGAGAAGCAACATCTTATACACAACATGTTCATGACACAAATGTTTGTTTTCGGCGGGGATCGAACCCACGGCCTACGGCGCAGAAGTCAGAGCTACAACCAACTGAGCTGTGAAGGCTGTTTAATTGAACGTGGATAGCCAGGATTCAAGACTTACGTAACATGTTTTCAGAAATGCATACGAGTACACATAACTTATGTACCTATCAATTGTAAAGGTTATGTTAGGCCGTCGTTTACCAAGGCCAATGAAAATTTAGGATTTGCTCTCATACCTACTTGTTAGGAAGAATGCCTTACTACCTACCAATGATATATGTAGGTAGTTGCAGTAACCTAACCTGTAATACCGGAGATAATATCATGAGTGAGTTGCCAACCGTAAACAATTTATCAATCGAGCGATAATTTCTCTAGCTGCTTTGGCGAATGTCTTATATCTGCCGCTTATACCTACCTAGGTACTTACATGTTTGAAGCGATGCACGGTGACAGTGACAACACATGAGACAAGATAATAATCACTACATAGTATAAAACAAAGTCGCTTTCTCTGTCTCTATGTCCCTTTGTATGCTTAAATCTTTAAAACTACGCAATGGATTTTGATGCAGTTTTTTTTTAATAGATAGCGATTCGAGAGGAAGGTTTATATGTATAATACATGCATGATATGTAAACCCGTGCGAAGCAGGGGCGCGCGGGCGGGTCGCTAGTACCTATATAAAATCACTGAAGTAATTTTTGAAAAGTCGCAATCAATTCTGATAAAATATCATTTTGATTCCAAACAGTTCTAAGTTTGCAATAACTTCAAAACTAGTAAAGCAAACTCAAAACACATTTTGATTGCAATATTTCATAAATGAGTTCACAGTGATTTTCATAGTGATTTATATCTTTCAAAATATTGAAAAGTGCGAACGAGAGATACCTACCTACATTGAGCAAGCCTTTAGCATTGTCATCGCCTTCAATCAGAATCATTTTCTATTAATTTCTTCTGTGACATGATGATAACTTCAACTGTAATCAGGTGTATTTAGGTATTTCAAGGAATATAAATACTACGCATATTTATTTGAATACACCTGTCAGATTGGTGACTAATTTTGCATATTTTCATACATAGGTAGGTATGTAACATGGTATCTTATATTAGATAGTAAGTAAAACTTAGATAACATGAGTCGTCGGATTTGATAAGCTGTCGTGCGTGACGTAACCGGAAGGGGGCCTGCAATGAAGTACAGTGATCGAATAAAACACAATTACCTACGTTATACGCGACAGATTCGTGTGCCCTATAATATGTTTTCGTCATGCGTGTGAGTGAAATATGCGATCATATCGACTAAATCTAGTGCAGGCAGTTAGGCACATAATATTAACATTACGTTAATTGTAATTAACAAATTGGAGTTTTAATCTAACAAGATTAACACTTATGTAATTTGTAAATGTTTTCATTGTCAGTGTTATAACATTAAATGACTTTTTGTTTGTCAATTTGATAAGTAATAGTACTGATAGTACCTCTACCTACCCTACGGAGTACTAAATGGATTGGCGTCTGCGGGTTTGTACTGATTTTGAACAGTATTGTTCCATACTTTAAAATTTTTCTTTCTTGTTAATCATTTAATTTTTCTCCTTAAACTCAAACAAGCTTTCTTTAGTTTCATATTATGCGAAAACATGTAATTGGTGATTAGTATTTTAAGTAATTTTCTAATTATTATAGAATGTAACACTTTATAATTTTCCAAATAAAATAAAATTAATTGCTTGGCGCCGCCGCGCCGTCAGATTTTCTTCGATATTGAGTCGAGCCATCCCGTCAATGATCTAGGCGAAGGTCGTACATCAGTCAATGTAGATAAGATTCTACAAGAGCCGTGTTTCCGAGAAGATAAATAAACACATTGCAACGCATTATTCTGGAGCCGCGCCAGCGCCGTTTGAGATCGGGGGCATTCAGTGTTAGGGACCTTACACCGTGGCTGTTTAGTAATATGTCAATATCAATATTTTTTTTTAGTCTGAATTGTCTTATCAGCCGATTTGACCATGGAATTAATATACTACCCTTGACAAATATTCGGGCATGCTACCATTCGTGGCAGTGGAAACAGGGAGGCCAATAAGAGCCTTGACTTTTATTTTTTTTATAACTTGCTGATGGAACAAGCAGATGGTGATCGACTGGTGACCACCATCGACCATGTGACGACGCGTCGTGGAAAAGATACAACTTAATATAAAACCCTTTATTATTGGAAACAATATTGTACCTACCTACTTGTGTAACGGAGCTTTACAATATAAATAAGTGCATTCACTAAACCACCAAGCGTGTGTCGTATTTGTTTTTGGGTACCGTAGTATAGTACCACAGAAGAAATAATAGTACCTAGTAGTACTTAGGTATTAACAGCAATCTTGTCAAAGCTTGTTTTGAAGTAGGTTGGAATTTACTTAAACCGCTATTTCAACAAAGAACTAAAAATATATTGGCGCCGCCATTAAGAGTCCGGTGACAGCGGCTCGCAATTTCGAGGTGCGATTGGCTATTATTTCATTTTATTTCATTTCGGGGAGGTTGTTTGAAAAAATAACTCTAAAGAAACACGCATAAATACTGTTCGAACACAAATAATACAATAATATAAGGGAAACATGCCCGAATCAGAAATCATTTTGGTATTAGGTAAACGTAAGACCAAACATACTAATACCAAAATGATTTCTGATTCGGGCATGTTTCCCTTATATTATTGTATTATTTGTGTTCGAACAGTATTTATGCGTGTTTCTTTAGAGTTATTTTTTCAAACAACCTCCCCGAAATTAAATAAAATGAAATAATAACCAATCGCACTTCGAAATTGCGAGCCGTCGTCACCGGAGCCTTAATACACTGAATTGGGTGATTTTGTCGTGCTTGACGTCATCCTCATAATCGGTAGGTATGTCGAATGAGCCGAGAATAATGCCCCAGTTTAAGGTGGTTTTGCTTTGTTTTATGTAATATTGTATTTTGTTGTATTGGAACAGAACCCTAAAATCAAAAGATTCTCGTATTAGCATCTCTCCGCGAAGTCGTTTTCCTTGGAATTTCAAGTGGGTAGTTATTTACATTGGTCATTGACGTAAACGAACTATCTTCCATGTCTCTACACTTTGTAGAGTTTCAAATACAAAGAGGGAACCCAACTGAAACGAACACATCTGAAATGAACCCCGATCTGAAGGATTTCTTCAGCACATTCAGATGCTAAGAGGTTTGACTGGCCCGTCATCTCACTGTTGATCCAGCTTAGAGGTCGCGTCATTTAAAAATAACGCTGGAAAACATTGGAGGGCGTGTTTGCGCCACTGATCTGTATTATAAAAGTACAATAGAGATACACTCGCGCCATCACACCCACTCCCCTTTCTTTCGGCGTTCTCTTTGCGTGACGCGCCCTTATATCTAGAGTACAGTCATGGTCATGGCCAGCCTAATTGAACTTCAGCTTCGTACCACCTTCATGCTTCACAACAACAGAACGTAATGGGACAAAATATTAATGTTAA
Organism: Plemyria rubiginata; assembly: GCA_963576535.1. NCBI lineage: Eukaryota > Metazoa > Arthropoda > Insecta > Lepidoptera > Geometridae > Plemyria > Plemyria rubiginata. Next base: position 9,534,600 of record OY754922.1, on the reverse strand, counting down.
TATATTATTTCTTCTTTCACAGAATGCTGACAAACTGATTCAAGAAAAGAACTATGGTCAGTGCTACAGTGTCAAACGCTAACCCACAAACAATGGAGAACAAATCATTCAAACCAATCTCACTCATAAAATCCTTCTTCAAAGACAAGAAGAAAGAGAAAACCAGAGAAAAAGAACTGATATACAAACAAAATGAAACAACACAGAAAACAGCAGTTACACACGCAGAAAACACAGTCGCATCCATCCTTGAACCGTTCAAAAAACTAGAAATACATACAAGCAAGAAACCACTTATAGAAGTTAAAGAAGAAGATGAACTAGATAACTTCACATTTAAAGTCATAGAAGATGATAGAAGGAGTAATAGAATAGACTCCCAATCGTCAGAAGACAGTGGGTTCGCAGACCATATGGTCGACACGTTAGATAAACTGACGTTACACGATGACGACACAGATCAGAAAGAGACAGAGCATAAACAAAATACAGAAACGAAAGACGAAACCGAGACGAAAGATGAAAAAGGAAAAAAGAAAAAGCGGAAAGTGCTCATAACCAGAGGACCAGTCAAAGCCAAAGTTAGCGAATACAACGCTCACCCGTACGCGAAGGATGTTGACAGCGTTTGCAAACCGGTTAGTAAAATATATAAAATATTTTCTTATTCTAATGACATTGAAATTAAATCTGACTTCTTCGTTATTATAAGAAAGAGCATTCAACTCAATAGTAATAATGTGGTTTTACACACTATTACTGTCGCTCGATCAACCTAACGAACGCTTTAGAAAGAGCCCTCTTATGACTTCCACCATTTATTTATTTAATCAGAACGGCACAGCCATTTACACTAATTAAAAATAGACACTAAGATTAAGAAATAGTAATAGAATATAAAATAACAGGAAATAATCAAAGAAGGAAAAAAAAACAATTTCAAAAACACAAAAAGCAGGAATTTAAAATACATATAGCAAACATTATGCACATAAAGAGAATAATGATAACTATGTCAGAAAAACTAAAAAGAACCATCAATAATGAAAACAATAACTTCGCATAAATTAAAAAATAAACGTAAAAATAATAATACATACAATGTCAACAAAATAAAAAAATTAAATCATATTCATCTCACAAAAACCTAGGCAGTCCGACAACGTAACATTCCACCCATTCGCAAACACATCACAGTCAGGTATATAGTCCAGGAGGGCGTTGAGTGCATTCAGGGTACGTGGTATGGGAGACTGGGCGTGCGCAACCGTACGGCAATACGGCTCAGCAAACAACTTGCGTTAACAACCATGACTTGATGTAAATACGACCTACTAATAGATGCTGGGTGGGCGTTGTTGATAGAAAATTCACAGAAAGATATTATAGTTTGCATATTCATTTACTCGTGAATAAGTAGTTATTAAGCTTTTAGTAATAAAGACTACACATGCGTATCTCGGTACAGATCGGTATTATCGATCTATATGGCCTCTTATTTGCATAGCAGCTAACATCTTAAAATGATAACGATAAACTTGAACTTGCCGAAAACAGCTCATAATACTTCTTGCTCAAGTATAGTCTAGTCAAAATATTCAGTTAAATCACAAGGATAATTTTGAAACGTCTTAAAGCTACGTGCATCTAGGATCGGTACAAGTTTTCCTACTCAAAAGTTTCCTTATGTACGAAAACTAGAAGCAAACTTTTGAGTAGGAAAACTTGGCATCGATCAAATTTTAATTTTGACTAAACTTGGGGCATTATTCTCTACGACATAGGAGATTCCTTGCCTGAAACCGTGTGAAGTCACAACGTGATCTTGGACTTTATTCTTTAAGACATAGGAGATATTTTGCCCTAACCACGTGACGTCACAACGTGATCTAAACGCAGACGCGATTGAATTGATCGTAGTGAATAACGCCCCTGTGCGCGATCACATTGCAATTTTCCGAAACTGGGTTTTTATATGTATGTGGTGATCTAATTCTAATTCTAATTCGTGGTGGGGGAATGAGAGCTGCACGGACGTCCCGCAATGGGGTGTATTGTGCATTGTCCCCCTGCTAACCTCACCCCAGCCAGCCCAACTCCTTAAAATAGCGGAGAAGGACCCTGGGTCGGTGGCAGCAGTGTTTGAGCATCCCTGGTGACAATTCGGATGCAGATGAGAATGAGAAAGACCCGATCAGCTTCTGCAGTCCAGTTTTGGATCTGACTTCGCTGGTTGCGGAGCAGTGCAGTACCACATGCTCCACCGTTTCTTTTTCCTGAAGACATCCTCGACATAGGTCGCTGTCTGTCGCTCCGATCTTAAGAAGATGGTAGTTGAGGTCGCAGTGGCCCGTGATGATTCCGACCATCAGCTTTAGGTCTTCGCGTCTCAGCTTTAACAGGATGGTTGTCAAGTGCCTGTTTGTGGCTGAAAGTATTGTCTTTGTATGTTTGCAGTCTGATCTGCGCTCCCATTGCTTTTGATGTTCCTTCTGGGAATGCATCTTCAGGCTATTTTTTATCTCCACCGATGTTGGTTTACATAGGCCTATGTCATTTATGGTCGGTGGCCGTTTCGCACCCTCTCTTGCTAGAGAGTCGGCCTCGTTGTTGCCTGCACATGAGCCGTGACTCTTTGTCCATCTTATTTTAACACTGTGAGTGTCAGATAGATTTTGAAGCGCAATGTGGCACTGTGCAAGGGAAGCTGATCTTGTGTGAGATCTTCTCAATGCGTTAATTAGTGCTGCGCTGTCTGTTGTGAAAATAATTGTTGTCTGTTCGTTTGCAGTGGCTGCAGCCGTCCTAGACTTTACTGATGAGAGCATTTCTTCTGTTGCCAGAAGAAGCCCAAGGGTTTCTGCCTGAAGGGCGGTCGTTGATTTACTGAGAGGTTGCGCTCGGGAGATCCCTGTTTCAGGACAGTAGAAGCCACAACCCGCCCCTTGTTTTTGCTTCGAGCCATCAGTGAAGACGTGAATGACGTTGGGGGCCGAGTTCGGATCCTTAGTCTTTTCTCCATTTTCTAGTTGGTACTTTTTGTTCACGATGTATAGTCGACCAAGAAAGTGGTTTACCACTAAGGCTGAATATCATTTGCACGTACAAAACATCAAGGGCTATTTTCGCTTGACAGATTAATAACTGCTACGTCAGAATCTGTCATTCCTGTTTATTTAAACTCAGAACTGATGGCTTTCAATTTAACCTCCTGCTACTTTATTATGTGCAATAAAACGTTTTGTTTAGTTTCGACGTAAAATAATTGAATTTTGAATCCAGGCAATTGAATTTTATTATATATGTTTTAATAGATTTAAAAACGTCCCATTTCCTGCTAGTAGCGTAAAGGGTTTTAGGATTCATAATAAACAATGATTTATCATTTAAAAATAACATAAATTTATTGCCCTTCATAAAACGTAACAGTATCATTTAATTGTAAAAAAAATTTATAGGTAAATATATGCCTAATAACGCGTGTTTCCACCATTAGCTTCGATGACTGCTAACAACCGACTTCTCATAGAGCCAACGAGGCGTGAACAAATGTCTGTCCTGCGCAAAGCCTCCCAAACTTCATGGCAATGACTATCGATAGCATCTCGAGTTCTCTCATTGCGGTGATGCCATCTCTGCACCATAAGTCCCCAAACGTTTTCGATCGGGTTAAGATCTGGACTTTTAGACGGCCATGGAATCAAGTTAATGAATGAATGTTGATCAAACCAGGTCACAGTCACTCTAGCTGTGTGTAATCTGCAGTTGTCTTGTAGAAAATTAAATTGAGGCAGATCGCTTTCCGGGTAGACGTTCCGGACGGTTGGCAACATAGCATTTTCTAAATTATCCACATAATCTAAAGCGTTGGCTTTCGGAGGTAGTCTGCTTAATTCTCCGACTCCATCTGCCGACATCCAGCCCCAAATATTTACACTGATTCTACCAGACTCCGTGGTCGGCACAACATGTTCTTGAGTGTATCTAGTATTATTGTAACGCCAGAGAGTCATTCGACCATGTTGGCTAGATTTGAACGTTTTTTCGTCCGTAAATATCGTAGTAGACCAATCGAAATTCAAGTACTCCCGAGCAAAATTTAAACGAGACGCTTTGTTAGCGTCGGTCAAATAAACTTTTTTAGCGTGAAGTCTGTAATGCAATCCTATACTATGCAAATGCTGCCGAATGGTCTCTTTCGTAACATCGAATTCTTCTGCAAAATCACTGGTAGAAGTGAAGCCGTTCTCTTCGTACTGACGTCTCATTGTTTCTCTTTGCTCGCTGGACAGTGCAGGCGGCCGACCACTTCGCCTATGATCTTGAAGATTACCTTCTTCCCCTTCACGTCTTATCCAAAAACATGTCGTAAGTATATCGCGATATGTTCAGTTCTCTAGAAATATCACTTATGTTGTATCCTAACCGATGTAATGATATAATTTCGGCTCTTTCCCGTAAGTTTAAATTACGCGACATTTTCTTGACAGTAAGTGACTCGAGTTGATCAATAACTGACACTTGACAGATCAAAAGTCAAAAGCGATTCGAAAATGAATTAGTTTTTTTAAGTATGGTATCTTGGCTTTGCCAAGATGCTATATAGGTTGGCAGAATTAGGATTAGTTAGGCAGAAAAAGTTTTGATATGTGTATTTGTTTTGATGTTTTATTATAGGGCAGTGTAGTGTGGTTGCCCAGGGACAAAGCCCTTTAAAAAAAAAAAAAGTATGGTAAGATACCATACTTTTTTCATAAACCTTAAGGACAAGTTGGTTTGTGTTTACATAAAATATTCTCTATTGCGTTGACATCACAGTACAAGTTGCATGCTCTTTTAACCATTGCTCTGTGATTGGCTCACAGTTAACCAATTACGTTAATGTAATACAGTAATCCTTAGCGAATAATTATGTTACTGGGAGATGTCATCAAAAGTGGTAAACCAATTTCATGGTCGACTATATGTTGTGGCTATCCTGTCGGTGCCGTTTCGGGCCTCCGGGATGGCCTGGATAGCCTTGTCCAGAATCCTGCCGTGAGCTGTTATCTTTCCACTGCCATTCCATTGGTTTGTGGATTTTATTCTTAATGCTGCTGCCATCGCCTCTTGTTGTATATAAATATGAAGGGGCGTTAGGCCTAGTATTATGTCCAATGCTGCTGATGGCGTGGATTTTGAGCAGCCGCTGATCAGGGAGCACGCAAGCCTTTGTACCTGTTGCAGCTTGTTGATTGTTGTGACTAAGTTTGTTCTTGGCCACCATACCACGGCGCCATAGGTTAGTACTGGCCGAACCATGACAGTGTACATCCACAGGCAAAGCTTGGGTTTTAGTCCCCAATCCTTGCCGACGGCGCGTCGGCACTGCCATAGCACATTTGTGGCTTTCGTCGTGATATGTTCTAGTTGTTTACCCCATAGGAGTTTGCTGTCTAGCCATATTCCGAGATATTTGACCTCCTTGCTGAGGGTTAGTTTTGTTCCAAACAGAGATGGTAGGTTCAGATTCGGCAGCTTCAGCTTGCGAGTGAAGAGTACAAGTTCTGTTTTACTGGGGTTCACCGTTAGGCTGTGAGCATGACACCATGACTCCACAATTCGTAGTGCTCTTTGCATTTTTTCGCATAGGGTTGATTCAAAGAGCCCCGATATCATGATTGCCAGATCGTCAGCGTAGCCGATTGTGTGTAGCCCATCCTTATTTAGGGAGTCTAATAGTTCGTCAGCTACAAGTACCCACAGCAAGGGGGATAGTACTCCCCCTTGTGGGCAACCCTTTGTGACCAGGCATCTTGTGATTTCTGAGCGTTCTGTGAGGGCTGCTCTATGTGGTGATTTTATATCAATCAAAATGTCGAAACCGGCGAGCGAGTAGTACCTACATCAGCTATTGGTTCCTACTGTAAAAGTATATCAACCTTGGCAAAATCTTTTGAGTAAAAGTATATCAACCTTAGCAAATTCTTTTTTCTGTCACCATACCAAAGCAAACCAAGGCTCACTTTTAAGGCCAAAAGATTTCAATGACGTAAGTTATCTATTATTAGTTCTTGGCTGGCGGGTTCAGGCAAAGTTTTGTATTTGCTTAGCCGATTTATCCTTAGGACTGCCATTTTGAAATAACCAATAAATTATAATTAATTATGCAATTAAAAGTAGCTATAGTGTGACATGAATGTCATGGTGCGGATTTCAATGCAATGGCAGCGCGGCGTCATAATCAAAAATCCGTTTTTTATAGGTTATATTGAGAATGTTGACATACATTTACTGTTTGTAGGTATGTTGGCATACGACAGGAACGATAATTTAAAGTAAAAAGTAAAAATGTGTTTTATTGACATAAGACAAGCACAGTTATAATTTGAATCCATAGGCTCCCGAACTAGTTAATAAACTGTGTTTCAGGAGCCAGTGGCTTCTCCAATTGAATTAAGCAGTGATTATGTTAATATTACACAACACAATAAATACATTTTGCAATAAAAAAGAATAGAAAAACTTAATACAATATAGACATAGGCATAATTTTACTATACTAATAAATACTAATAAAGTTTCAAAGTAGCACGTATGACTGACAAATTGAGGCACATCTTGAATGGTTTAGGCATGTCAAGTGGAGATAAGAAAGTCACGTGTAGAGTGTAAGCCTTACATCCAAACCATATACTCTAAGGTATGGATGTTGTGGATGGTTATAGAATTAGAGGTAGACTCAGACCAAATAATAAAGAAAAGATGGATAGAATGTGTGATGATTATGATAAATAAAAAAAATACCTACCTACCTTTAAACGAGCAATTCTTGTATATAACTATTTATTTACAAAATGTAATGTACAAAATACATAATATGTGACATTTGAGTTCTGCGGACCGTTGCAAACGATCTACAACTGCTCAACAAGGTGTGCTATTATTACTGTTATATTATTTATATTAAGGTTATATTATTACTGGAAATTACAGAAATCACAGAATCATCTAAAAACTTTTATCTAAATTTTGAACAGAGAAACGATTAATCAACACTTTTTTTTAGTTTACATTGTTTACTACACTTAAGGAAATCACAAAGATTTTAATATGTCCAAAAAGTTAAAGTGTATTATGAATAACTTTTGGGATATTATAAAATCTATGAAATATTTTTTGTTGCCAAACGATCCTATTTCTTAAACCATCTGTCCTTTTTTAATTTGGTAAGGTACCTGCTCAAAAAAAAAGGACAGATGATGTCGACATGTCGCTGCAGACGGCACTGAAAAAACCTTTGATGAGACGGGTGGTGTGGTGTATCATCCAGCAGCTTGCGCGGGCGTCAGCAGGCTTTAACCCAGCAGCTGTGTTTTTTTTTAATGTAAAAGATAGGCAAACAGGCTAACGGCCCACCTGATGGTAAGCGGTCACCGTCGCCCATAGACAACAACACCAGGGGCGTTGTCAGTGCGTTGCCTACCCTGAAGGATAAAACCGGAAGGATGTTTTGTGTGTTTTCCCCAACCCTATTATTCACTTGAATTCAAGCCATCATCTTTCCTGACAGCCTACGTAGCTCAGTTGGTAGTAACTCTACCTTCTGCGCCGTAGGTCGTGGGTTCGATTCCCACCGTGAACAAACATTTGTGTGATGAACATAAATGTTTGTTCTCTGTCTGGGTGTTATATAATATTATAAGTATGTATTTACAAAAAAAAAAGTATTATAAGTAGTATATCAGCTATCTGGTTTCCCATATTACAAGCATAAGCTTAGTTTGGGGCTAGATAGTACTATGTGAAAAGTCCACCAATATTTATTTATTTATTTATTTCCTGATTATAATTTATCTACGGTCGGCGCGAGGCGGCGCGGCGGCGGCGCTTACAACATCATACTTTTCATGTTGCCTAATTTTATCGCAAACTATCGGTACATATCGCAGTACATAGCAATACGGTTGATAAATACCTATCTACTGTTATTATTATTAACTGTTTGTTATTTCTTTTTTATGTTTTGTATGTGTATGTGTGTTTTTTTGGCAAATAAATGTCTGTCTATGTCTATAAAAAAACAAATACCTACCTACTAAACGGTATAAGTAATTGTTCATGCATGTGTAAATAATTGTTCTAGGGAGGAATATTCTGTTCTGATATTCATTTTGCAACTGACTTTTTTTACTACTTTTTAGTCTGTAAGTCGTCAACATATTTATTATTTACCTACATAGTTGCAAATAAACATTTTTGATTTGATTTGATAAATACACCAACTTAAATTTAATTTGATTATGATAGTAGCGCCCTGCGGTTTCACCCGCGTAGTTTTAAATCCCGGTATTCCCACGGGATAAAAGTAGCTTATGTGTTATTCCAGACTATAATATATCTTTGTGCCAATTTTCAACAAGATCCGTTCAGCCGTTCTGGAGTTATAAGGTAACGAACATCCATCCATCCATCCATACTTACAAACATTCGCAACTTTTTTTATTAATATTATTATAATATTAGTAGGACTATTAATAAATAGCTTCTCTAAAGCACTCGTCACTGACACTCCTTCGTATGACTAACAGCAGTCATAAAGATGAAAAACATCGTACCTACCTACTTGCGTGATTTATTTGCGCCACCTTACAGGTCTTCCTAGTTTGGGTACCTATGTCATCCACTCAGGATTGTATATTTTTACATAAGTCAACCTGATGTATTTTTGCTCTGTATTAAAGTTTGTAATTAAATATCTTTATCTTATCTAGAATCCGTCTTGTCGTATATGCGTTACGTTAAAGACGTAATTGATTTAATTAAAAGATCATCGATCGTTTGAGTATCGAGGCGTAACGATAACCAATTCAATATTTACCATAAATACACTATTAAATTCTAGTAATTAGATACCTTTGTGATCGGATCTTGCAAAGAGTTCAATTACCTATAATATATGTATCTTAACTCGCGCCGCAATCCGAAAGTCGCACAGCGAGTGGAGAGAGCTAGCTGGACTCACTACGTTGCGTTATACAGGGTGATTGGAAGGTGGGTGCAAAGCTGAAAGGGGAAGGTAGTCTAGACCATTTAGAACCATTTAGGCCATAGTTATGTTCTACGAAGTCTGACCATTTTTTTTTTACCGATTTTTTTATCTTATTCTTGATAAAACCCGAAATTTCACAGTTAATTGCTAATACTTGCCAGGTTTCTTGATAAATGTTTTTTTTTATATTTTTTTAAATTAAAGTAATGTGTAAGCAATGTAACAAAACATGGTTTAAGCATCTGTGTCATCAGACATTTTTTTGGCAGACACTTTAAGCTACGAAAATTTTCAAAGATTAAAAGAGACAGGTTTTTGACGCTAAGTTAAAAAAAAACGGATGGTGCTTTTTTCGTTCAAACTTTTTGGAAACATGCTTGGTTATTACTCTTTTATTTGAGATATTATTTACGCGGTTATGTTACAAATTAACAAAATTGGGACCTAAAAACCAGATTTAGGGAGAAAATTTAAATTTTTAGGCAGACTAATAAAACAGCATTTTAATTTAAATTAATTATTTATTGGTGCTCAAAATGATTTCCGTGATTCCTTACACAAGCACGGGCCCGATGTCTTACTTCTGTTGTTGTAATTTTTAACATAATCTCCAGCTTCATCGTTTGAAACGCTGAAATTATTCGTTCTTTTAATTCTTCTTTAGTATTTATCTCTACATTACTGTAAACAAGTTCTTTGGCACGACCCCACACAAAAAAGTCCAATGGGGTCAGGTCTGGTGACCGAGCGGGCCAGGGGATTGGCCCATCTCTACCGATCCAGCTGTGTGGGAAGCAATTGTTTAGGTGTTCCCTCACAACTAACGTCCAATGAGCTGGACAGCCAAAGAACCATTGCCATCTGCTCTGCCGTACATAAAGATGATATCCGCATATTCTTCATTGGAAAAAGTAGCCATACTCGCTTCACAATTCAAAAGCAGCGTAGGAGCGCACTAAATATCAACTCAAAAAATGTCAATTCAACTTAATCACAACACAATAATAGTCTGAGATCAACACGTCTAGGAGCGCAAAGCTAGGGCAATGGCTACGACTGGACACGGTGAAACAAAATTATCCAATACACAAGATATCAAAACGTGCAGGAGCGCTAAGGGCTACAACTGGACACGGTTAATTGCGAATTAGCGCGAATACGAAAATAACGTCAAGTCACAAGGGCACTTGTTAATTGACTAACGAAAAAAAAAACAAAATAAGATAAGAACTAAGTCGACTTTGCTATAAACCAATGCATTCTCCCTCCCTATTCTCTATTCTATTCATTGGGCATGGGTACCTGGAAAAACGCTTTATGGCACCGCGCGCGGCGGTCTTTAATTGAAGAATACTGTCAATATGGTTCTCGCACGTGCCTAATTCTTAGAATTCTTAGAATTAAGTAGCTCTGTTATCATTTTATACTCACAAAGTATGTTTTGTTGTTTGCCTAATGTGATGATGGTGTGCTTGTGTAAGGAATCGCGGAAATCATTTTGAGCACCAATAAATAATTAATTTAAATTAAAATGCTGTTTTATTAGTCTGCCTAAAAATTTAAATTTTCTCCCTCAATCTGGTTTTTAGGTGCCAATTTTGTTAATTTGTAACATAACCGCGTAAATAATATCTCAAATAAAAGAGTAATAACCAAGCATGTTTCCAAAAAGTTTGAACGAAAAAAGCACCATCCGTTTTTTTTTAACTTAGCGTCAAAAACCTGTCTCTTTTAATCTTTGAAAATTTTCGTAGCTTAAAGTGTCTGCCAAAAAAAGGTCTGATGACACAGATGCTTAAACCATGTTTTGTTACATTGCTTACACATTACTTTAATTTAAAAAAATATAAAAAAAAACATTTATCAAGAAACCTGGCAAGTATTAGCAATTAACTGTGAAATTTCGGGTTTTATCAAGAATAAGATAAAAAAATCGGTAAAAAAAAAATGGTCAGACTTCGTAGAACATAACTATGGCCTAAATGGTTCTAAATGGTCTAGACTACCTTCCCCTTTCAGCTTTGCACCCACCTTCCAATCACCCTGTAGAATCAGAAATGAGGAAATACGAAGGACCGAGGTTATTGACATGCAGAATCAGAAGTGGCGATGAGTGGCTCAAAATAGTTCTTCGTGTTAACGAATAGGGAGCTCCCCTATTCATTAACCCTGTGTTCAGCACTTAACTTCTTCAGGCTAATAATGATGATTAGCTCGCAAAGCTACGCCATAGCGATAGTTGAGATAATATTATATTACATATCTATTATTAGAAGGGTTAAACAAATTTTATGATAAAATAAAAACCAGTCTTACGATTATTGAAACAGCTTCACGACTTTGATCCCCAGGCACGGTAGATATCCCTTCAGATCTCCCAGTACCAAGTAGGTACTAATTCAAGATTCTTTGAGGATGTCTAAGGGGGGTAGTCAGAGGTACGTCCAAACATTACATTTGGCACAATACCCACATTTTGCAGTAGTTAGTATTCCATACGTGACAGGTTGCAAGCCCATCGCCGCTGTTAGAATACCTAACTGGTTTCCTCACGATGTTTTCCTTCACCGTTTAAGAGCACTGGCATTGCGCACATTAATTTTTCGATGGAAAAATCCATTGGTGCACGACCGGATTCGAACCTGCGACCTTACGATCGGAAGGCGGGGTCACTCCCACTAGACCACAAGTGCTCTTTATTATTCACGATTATTGTCATCATAAAAAACTGTCACGTATGGAATACTAACTACTGCAAAATGTGGGTATGTGCCAAATGTAATGTTTGGACGTACCTCTGACTACCCCCCTTAGACATCCTCAAAGAATCTTGAATTAGTACCTACTTGGTACTGGGAGATCTGAAGGGATATCTACCGCGCCTGGAGATCAAAGTCGTGAAGCTGTTTCTGTTTTCAGTTTAAAAAACTGTGGGTGTTTTATGATGACAATTATCTTACTTTATTGTTCATTCCGTTCACAAAAATTGTCTATAGATCCGAACTTCTTGTGCGAATCCGAAAATGAAATAAGAGTAGGGTGATTAATATCGAAACATCGTTTAAATTTCGTTCGTTTGAGAAGTTTCGTTTCGGAGAATGCGTGTAGGCCTCTGTTACTTTATCTAAGGTGATATCAATGCAAAAACATCTGTCTACAGGTTAATGTGAATTCAAGCAATAGCCCACCTGTCGACTGTACAATGCATTTCTTACTACCTGCAAAAGGGACGACCCTAACGCTACACACCGTCACACACGGTGACTGAATTTGGGCACTGTCTTATTCTAAACTTAGGAAAATTTATGTACCTCTGTCACGCAAGAATCAACTTGAGGAACAGACTTAAACCTTGAAATGAACCACTGCTGGGTGTGCACCAAGCAGTGACTCGGGTCTTGTGAGGATTTGGCCAGAAAAATGTACATTACTAGACTTAATTCCCCTAAATATTTTAAGAAAAGTTGAGCTCTTTCTGAACGGTTGGTCCGGGGAAGTAGTCAAATAGGCGGCAACTATTATGCTTATTTATTCCATCAAGCGGCGTTGCTGTGTTTAGTCGGTTTGAAAAGTATTGACGGGTGCCGGTGTTACTACAGACATACACATGAGGCGAAATCGTGATCGTTAATCGTTACAATATCGTTGGTGAATCGAGTGAGGTGAGGGTTGTCATATGCTTCGTTCGTCTTCGGTGTCGTGATTCATTCGAGAAACTTTGTCCCCCAACTGTTGCAGGTACTTCGTATATGACCTGTCCATTGCATCAATAAAAGATTTGCCTTCCCTTCCCCAATTATTCCGGTTACATCGCGTATAGAAACTCCCAGCATAGCTCTCTCCATATCCATAGTTGTGCGACTTTTAGCTTTTTGGGTATTCCACCTCCCTACCGATTTTGTATATTAGTGTAGGTTACTTATTTTTCTACTGTTTTGAACAGTATTATGTATCTTTTTTTACCTTAACTACCTACTTATTTTCTTCTGTATTCTGTATGTTGCACCTACCTAATTACTGTTATTGTTAGTTTTTTATGTAGGTATGTATGTGGATCAATATAAATATGTTTCTTTCTTTCTTGTCTTTCTTTCTCACTAATACGCTATTACTTACCTCAGGTTAGAAAACGGAGTTCCATCGAGTCCCATAGTCCACAAACACACAGATCTTGAAGGACTTGTGCATATTGGTTCATGGTTCTAGTTCAATGCCGCGATCCAGAAGTAGGAAACTAGGAAATATAAAACTAAAATCCTTTGTCCGTCGAGGAAAAAATGGCATCTTCTCTGACCTCACTTGTTCAAAACATAATCATAAAATTAACATTCAAATCAGATATTATCCATTCGTGTTATTAGCAGGCGCAAGAGGAAGTTTTAAAGTAGCGCCAGGGCGAGAAGATGATTACATAAGGAATAACAATTAGTTAAAAACTTAAATAGTTAAAACCGTCTTAATAAGTTCTAAACAAGAAGATTTATTAAAAAATAAAAAAACCCGAGTGCCTGAAGTAAAAGTATGTAGGTAGGTAAATAAGATAATGTTTTAAATTTGGTACTTTTTAATATTGAAATCCATTCTTCAGTCTTGACGAATGATAAAAATGTAATGATCGCAGACAGTCGGAGGCTCGTGTACCTATGTCCTAGCAGTTTACTGACGCCTGTGGTTGTATCATTTTGATCACTTTGGGGTTACCAGCAATCACATTTTTTTTTTATTACAAAACTCTTCATATCTTCGAAACGGCTTCATCGATTTTGATGCGGTTTTTTCTAAACGATTTGTATGACCATAGAGAAGGTTTTATGATATATTTTAGTATCACTCATGGCCTAGTTCGCTAAAGTGGCTTAACGAATTTTGCGTTCTGGTTTTGTCTTTGAATCTTTTGGTTTTACTTTAAATCAAAAACTAATACATTATTTGAAAACACTTCATCACTCTCTTGATTTTGATACCCATATTGCTATGATAGCGAAAAGATTTTTTTTTAATGTGAGAGAATATCGCTCCTGAGGGCCTATCACGAGTTCCAGTGCCGACCGCGATCGATCGTAGATCACACCGATAGACACCGCATTTCAAGGAAATTAAATATTATATATTATTCTTATACTTCTAATAAAGTCTTATGATTTTTATCATTATTCTTATTATAAATATTATATATTATTCGCATTCTTTGAGAAGCTTCCCTTAAGCTTCTCAAAGAATACGCTAGATGCCGTTGTTTAATTTCCTTGAAATTCGGTGTAGATCGTTGCGATCTACGATCGATCGCGGTCGGCACTAAACTCATGATAGCCCCCCAGCTTTCCTTCCCACGTGACTTTTTGTTTTTTTTTATTCTAAAGACACTTGGGAAGTTGCGACGAATCTTTTGATACCAGAATCATCAAAATCCATCCAGCCGTTTGGTTACTACGTGGTAATAAAGGAAATATCGAAGGAAGGATACATAAATACATGCATACATGGATGGATACACGCCAAACACATAACCCTCGGCACTCGGGTAAAAACAGTAAATGCTCGAAAGGAGCTTCTATGAGGCGCACTTAAAATCCTTTCACCACACTATTTCGAATATGGGCCGATGCCGATGGGCCTGTGTTGCGAAGGGAAGGATGTCATGAAACGAAAAGAATACATTCAATTCAATATCTTTATTTCAGAACACAATTACGTATACATAAGAAGAAGAGATTGTGACAATAGTTACTTTTTTCTTACCCATGTGTAAGAAAGAAGAAAGGGTAAGAAAGAAGTGGTCTCTGTGACCACTAATGCTAGAAAGGAGTCCTTAAAAATCCTGATAATAATATGCTGACCCTCTCAGACCCTACATGAATTGAAATAAGGGCAGGAAGTTGGTGACATTCATATTTTGCAAATTTTTTATTTTTTTATTTAAAGGGCTTTGTCGCTGGGCGCAAATGATTCTGAACCAATGCCAAGAGGAAGAAGAATTCTCAAGGAGAGAAATAGGACGATAAAATACCTAACTTATGATCCATTAATTCTTCGTCTATGGTCGAGGAAAAAAAATGGCGTCATGGCACCTGTCAAAATGCTAATTTAAAAGATTAACATTCAGAATGCAGAGCGTATCGTACACGCATTTTGTCTCCATTGTTGTGCGGGGAAAAACATACAGGCTTTATTGGTCCAGTGATTTATTGCAAGAGTATTGCCAATATTAACTTTAAGGTTTTCCAAATAGTTTAAATTATTCTAGAAGTTTGCTAAATACTAGATAGTATCTTATTTCCCCCTTAATAGGTAAAAAACCCTTTTCGGCAAGTCCTAGGAGGACGTGTGCTGTATGAGATTACGCAAACCAAACCAACAAGGTCACTATTGTATTGATATCATTGTCACATATTTAAAAAAAAACCGGCCAAGTGCGAGGTCGGACTTGCGCACGAAGAGTGTCGTACCATTGTGGGAGCCGCCTTAAATATTTATTTTATTTTGTTTTTAGTATTGGTTGTTATAGGAGACAACATAAATAGATTCTGTAAAAATTTCAACTGTCTATCACGGCTGAGATAGGTACAGCCTGGTGACTGACGGACAGTCGGATAGTGGAGTCTGAAAAACATTAATGATATCTTCGTTGGTATTTTGTAAAACATCAAAAGAAATATATCCTTTTATCGCTCCATTTTTGTTTTTCCATTTCTAATGAAGTTTTTCCCCATTTGAACCATAAAATACTTAAGGCCCCGGTGACAGCGGCTCGCAGTTTCGAGGTGCGATTGGCTATTATTTCATTTCGGGGAGGTTGTTTGAAAGAATAACTATCCAGTGACACGCATAAATACTGTTTGAATACAAATAATACAGTAATATAAGGGAAATGTGCTTGAGTCAGAAATCATTTTGGTATTAGTATGTTTGGCCTTACATTTACCTAATACCAAAATGATTTCTGACTCAAGCACATTTCCCTTATATTATTGTATTATTTGTATTCGAACAGTATTTATGCGTGTCACTGGATTCTTTCAAACAACCTCCCCGAAATGAAATAATAGCCAATCGCACCTCGAAACTGCGAGCCGCTGCCACCGGGCTCTTAACACTAAACATTCGAAATTCGAATACATGACTGGCTAATAAGGCCCGTATTGCTAAAATCTATTGTGTAATACATAGTGCACAGACGAAAGAATAGTAGTACAAGTACCTAGTAATAGGTTATCGACATGACTAGTGTCCTTGTCTGACATCCAGTTGTCTCTTTTTCACGAATGTTATGTAGCTACTATTTATACGTAGCAGTATTATTTATTCTATCGTATTACCAGAATGTTAAATTAGACCTAGCCTTGAACGCTGTTTAGACGAAAGATGTACATAAAATCAAGAAAGTTTAACTACTTTAAAATCAATCTTGGTAGGCCTCTAACGTGCGACCAAGCTACAAACCACTTTTTTTGCGATCCTGCGCATAGCGAATCTTTACAATGCAATGCAGTGAATCGCACAAACCTAACAGTATTTTTACAAAATTGGATTTTTTAGCTTTCATGCGAAAGCTAAAAAATACAATTTTGTTGCCAACCTCTTTTTTTTATCTGTAAACGTTGGCTGGTATAAAATGCGGTCTAGCATTAATTTTTTTTGTTTTTCAATTTGTGCAAATTGTTTGGTCATCTCTTGGCATTAGCAATCACGGCTTCCACGCGAACAAACCCGCGATCTGCTACTAGTGAGTAAAATAACATGAATGACGCAAATAGAGGTAGGTACCTAGATCATACCTAGCTCGACAGACAGATGATAATAATTAATACTGGCATGAAGCTACGTATTTTTGTAATGACACATGCTTAGTATATATTATATAGGTACTTATCATACATTTAAGTATATTATTATATACCTATATTGTTTAGCAGGTATGGCCAAACAGTTGATCGCACGCAGCTATTAAGGCGAGGATATCCCAGAACCTCCAACCTCCACGACTTGCAGCACTTGAACAGCTAGATTTCGTTAGATTTTCAATATTAATCCCTATATTTTGATGTAACTTTGACATGATTTCAAGAAAAACTCTTAGTGTTGGGATGTTTGAAATATCGATTTACTTAGTGTCATCTTTATGTTTTTTTTTTATCGAGAAAAATTATCATTATTTACGTTTCTATCTCGCTCACGTTTATACAGCGTGTAACGGAAGGGGGGTATCAACCCTGAAGGAGGTGAATGTGCTCATGAAACTCAACAACTTTCCCCAAAGAACATAGGTCGAAATATGAAAAAAAAATTTGGCCCTCCCTTACAAAACTGACTACCAGCTGATTGATTTACTATGGGAGGGCCAAATTTTTTTTTCATATTTCGACCTATGTTCTTTGGGGAAAGTTGTTGAGTTTCATGAGCACATTCACCTCCTTCAGGGTTGATACCCCCCTTCCGTTACACGCTATATACAGCGCTCGAGTACATGTTCAATTTTAAAGTTTTAGTTTTTTTCATGTATTTTTTTACATTTTAGTAGATTTACACCTGTTAAAAAACCGCATTAGGCGCATCCTCGCCTTAATCCAGTCGATCGGGGCACACGTAACACGCCAGGAACACCTCTTGAGCATGCTGGACAAAGAGTCTCCGATCTCTTCCTTCATGGCAAAAACCCAAGCTGAGCTCCGTACCTAACTCTAGTGCCTTGTTTGTTGCCAAAAAACCTTTTATGTATGACAAAGCGCCCACTGCGCTTGCCTAGCCCGGCATGTGACGTCACGTAATCGTTTTCGGCAATCGTCATACATCAAGCATTTTAGTCCATAATAAAAAAGGACTGCTCCCATATTTGGCCAGTAGCGCATACAAACTTACTTTTACTTTTAATGTAATTTTGTGGAAATGTTGGTGGACATTTCACACAGCTCTGTTCAGCCCCAAAGCTTGTTCTGTGGGAACCAGATAGGTGATATACTTTTATTTGTAAATACAAAAATTTTTGTTCTCGGCGGGGAAGGAACCCACGGCCTACAGCGCAGAAGGCAAAGCTGAGCCAACTGAGTTGTGAGGGTTGTCAACAGTCAAAATTAAATAAACAATCTATTTCACACAATTTCACAAATCAGAGATAATTAAATTTATTATCCTGAAACTTGGTATGAAGTTTAGTATAGATGACAATGTTATTATGAAATACTGGATTGTTTCATAACATAATAGATAAATTGTAGTTCCTGTTTGTTTTTGCACGCGGGTTTTAGAATTATACAATTTTGACTTGAAACTAATTATATCTTGTGGTGTAACAGGAAGGAAAATAAACATTATAAATTATTAATTAATTCTATAAAGAACGTGTCTTTTATCATTTAGTGGCATGCATCAAGAGGCACTTATTTAAACTGACAGTTATCGAGCCTCGAATACCCTTAGGCCTATCTAATTTAAAGTCAAGCCTAAGTCGTAGGAGCATATTGCATTTTGAGGAGTAAATGCGACTCGAAATCATGAAATTGACAATATTAATTGAATTCATCAAATACACTATGGAATCCTAAATATGTATATAAATATTTTTACACAACGAAACCAAGATATAAAACTAATGTTGCATAAATAAAACCAGTATTCAAGTGACCTTCATTCCTTTCAGATAAGTCAAATCAACAAGCACACGTTATCCGGAGGTCAGGTTATCGTAAACCCCACCACACCGGACTCTTTCTGCGAACTAGACGGTGCGTTGCAAAGCGTCGCCAATATCTACCACGCCGACCCCACCTACTGGGAAGATGTCCTAGACATCATCTCCAACGATCAAAGCGTCCTACCAGACCCTCAAGAGCTACGCATAGACGCGGAGATACAAAACCCTGAGTCCCAACACCTACCAGTCTACGAAGACAGCAATTTCACGAACTTGGTGCAATTAGGGAGTTTTCCCAGAAATGAAAGCCACATTTTCCCCACACCCCCTCGATCGGAAATCGTTCAAAGTCCGTTATCAGAATCGCAAGCATTCTACGCCTCCAACTCGGAATACACTCTTTCCCCCGAACGTTCGTCGCCTATCTACCACAGCGACTTCGAAAAGTTCCAAGAGATATCGCCGTCATCGTACGACGAGTCTTTTGAGGAGAAGCAAGAAGAAAGAGAAGGCAAGAAGGATGCAGGCCGTTCTTCACAGATGTCTCAATCGTCGATGACAATGAAGAATTTCAAGGATCTGCAGAGAGAGATTTCCAATGGCTTCTCTAAGCAGGAGTGCTGTGATATCAACAGGAAGTCTACCATGGAGGCTTTCGAAGAACACAGGCAGGAGTTGAAGGCTGTGGAGAGGAAGAATCTTTGCTTCAAGGTTTCCAAGTTGGATCTGAAGACGGCTTATGGGTAAGTGACCTTACATAAAAAAACAGGACCATAAAACCTCCTTCTTTGTTTCAAGTCTGTAAAGTATGACATGCATCCCTTTCCTACATCCATGCATGCATCACTAACATTTGATCGTTCTGTCTGGGTGAAACTAAGCAAAGAGTATACAAAAACTAAGAATTAAGGAATTTGAATACTACGTACAAATATAACAATATTATAAAATCAAATGTACAATGGGCGGTCTTATCGCTAAAAAGCGATCTCTTCCAGACAACCTTTGGATGAATAATGAATTAAAGGATTTTAAGTGCTTGAACCAAATTTCTTGGGGTGAAACGCCCACGAAACGCCTCTCGTCAGAGACAAAGATGCTTCGATTTTTTGTAGATGGGACCACGATCATGTAAGTACCGTAGTAGCACGTGCCTCATTTATTCTTTGAGTGTGATTAGAATCCGATGGCGTAGTTGGTTAGCGCGGCCCCGTATCAAGGAGAAGGTCGTGGGTCCAAATCCCACTTGGATAATAACTTTCGAATCATTATAACTGTTTATAAAGTATTATCGGCTTTACTATGAAAATCTATCAAACTATTGCCAATACGTATTGGCTCACAGAGACAGAACTACTAAAAATGCGTTATTTTATACTATTCGGGTACCTACCTATATAAACTAATAAAAAATACTTCCATTTGTTAACGCGAATTCATTTGACAACTTGGATTATGTTCTGTGTGTAACTTGGATTGTGTGTAAAGTTGGGAAAACTTCGTGGATACTCTTCTGTTGTGGTGACAAAGAACAGAAGTGTTATAATATTTTACGAAAAAATCTTTTAGAGATTAATAATATGGATAGAGATAATAATAATATGAAGTTGTATTTTGTCGGACCCTTACCGACCAAAACCCAACGGGGTCCATACACATGTGTACCATGTGCTGGGGCTATGGGTAATAGGCTAATAGGGTACGCCGCACTCTTCCATGGCCCCGACGGTGTTGGCTCCATAGCTTGGAGACCCTCCTCGGCCAATGACCATGATTTATTTATTTGTTTATAATAGGAACGCCAACAGCGATATGTATGGCTACATTATAAACATGCTATTGTTACAATTACTGATACATACGCCAATTATAGGCGGGCACAACACTCATTTATAATCCGACAATTTAACAAACTTACTACTGAGATCCTTTAACTAAATTTTAATGTATATAAGTATTATCATTTTTTTTTTTTTTATTTATTCTTAAACTTTAATATCTAGTACAGTTTTCATATAATATTGTACCCTATAAACCTCTAGTGGTTTGTGTGGGTACTCACACTCGTATGAAATTACGGAGTTTAAACAAGCACTTTTTCAATATAGGTGCCACGTACCTATCGAAGTCAACCGCTAATATAAAATATCGTCCATACGCTATTGGCCATTTATGCACAAACAGCTAACTTCGGACCGGCTCAGGATAGGTTGGTGGCATGGTACGAGAAATTTATCATAAAATCATTATACATTAGTGGTACATTAGTGGTACATTAGTGGTACTATTAGTGGTACACCCGTGCGCGCCACCTCAGAATTATGTAGGTACCCTGACATAACTCTGACGTAGGTACTTATTGCCTGTAACAAGTATTGTAGAGGAAGTATTAGTATTAAAATAAATGATTCTTTAGACTATTGAAATAATGTTCATTTTAGATGGAAAAGAAAACAACACCTTGAATTATACCCTAATGTATCTGTGTTACGGTCTAAATTAAGTTTGGCACACTTTTGTTCTATAAAATCTGTTTTGTTAAGATTTCTTCCCCCGAGGCACAAAGTTGGTGATATATTGCGTTAGTACCTACCTAATTAACACTTGTAAATAAGATACACAAATACTACTATCGAAAGTTTAAATGTCCTCAGATTATCTACTTTTTGTACCTAATAATAATATATAATATTTTACTTACGTCAATTTTCATAGTTAAAAGAAAAGAAAGAAAATACATTTATTTGACACACATAAGTACATACAGAAAAAAAAAGAGATGAAGAAATACAGAACGGACAGGAAGCTACAATAGGTAGGTATAAAACATATTAAAAAAAAAACATAACACACATACAAACATACACAAAGAAAAACAATGTCTGCGGCCAGTCCCGTCCCGTTCAGAGTAGTGCGTAGGTACGTACTGTATGCCAAAAAGGCCCTAACTCAGCTTTTGCTGCTTAGCAAAGTTGGTACCTAGGTAGCCAAGTTAGCAAAGTTGGTAGTAGTTAGGAATCAGGTTCTTAATTACCTATCATTTGAGACCTGCCTACTAATTTTAAGTTAGTTATTTATAACACTAGCGGCCTGTCCCATCTTCGCATGGGTGGACATAATTTTTTTCAACATTTTAGGATAAACTTAGAAACTCCCGCGCTTCGTAACACACGAAGGTGAAAATACACGTGCCAGTAAAATGGAACAGTAGCGGGCATGCAAGTTACAGGCATGCAGGATTTATGGACACATCGTGGATGCATTTGTAAATTAACTCGTCAGGTCAGGTGTCGCGACGTTAACACATGCCGGTTTCGTAGCCCCCCGAGTCCCCTCCCTCACGTGGCATACCAGTACCTGACATAAAATAGAATGTTGTGCTGTACTTGCATGCCAGGCACAGGCATGCCAATTAGCGTATGTGCCTGTACGCCTGTAGCTTGCATGCAAGTGTGCTAGCTATGATGTGCATGTGTATTTTCACCATTATGCCCGAGTGAGAACCTGAGTGAGAACTGGCCTCGCTGTCGCGCTTTCTAAGGCGCACTAAAGTTTTTAATTTCGTAATATCTTTTGAATGGAATGTCCGATTTAAAAAAATCAAGAAGTAATCTACAGGTATTGAAACAGCCTTGCATACAAAATGATTTACTTGGATAAGGACTAATATAAAGGTATATAAACCATGGTCTGTTTTTGGTCGGCATTTCTATCAACATTTAAATGTAGAAAAGTAGTTGTAGTAACATAACTACAATAGTTAGACATATGCTATCGCTGACTTATTTGTAGATAATGATGTGTTCTATAATATTGTAGAAAATTTTTTTGCTCTATCATCTATAGTTTTCGCAGCGCATGCGGTGAAAGGCATTTTATATTACACCTCGGGTTACGTTTTTTATTTTTTAGTAGGGATCCCTAATTTTTTTCAGTATTAAATGTAACCTATATTACTCAGGGATAATGTAGCTTTCTTACGGTGAAAGAATTTTTGAAATCGGACCAGTAGTTTTTGAGCCTATTCGAAACATACAAAAATACAAAGTTTTCCTCTTTTTAATATTAGTGTAGATAATATTGTATAGTATAACATAATAATCGAGTACATACCTACCTAATAAAAGGCAGTTATTAGTTGGATGAACTAAAATTATATGCTCACAAAATTGTATCAGTTTTACCTCCGTCATCCAGTTATCATCATCAGCATAATAGTACTGGCAGCGAAGCCAGCGAATTAAGGTGAAGACAAGAGCTAATGTGACTCTCGCTCCCACGTTTTGACTTGTTGAAGGATATAAAATCACCACTCCGATTTTCGAAAAATCGCAAACAACCATTCTGTGTGCAATCACATTGCCAACAGTTTAGTAAAAAGTTCATTTTGATCGATACATGTTTTCCAACTTAAAAGTTTGCTTAAGTACGAAAACTAGAAAAGCAAACTTTTAAGTAGGAAAACATGTTTCGATCAAAATGAAATTTTTACTAAACTAAAAAAAAAATTGGTGGACTTTCAGCACAGCACTATATAGCCCTAAACTAAGCTTATGCTTGTGATATGGGAACCAGATAGCTGATATACTACTTATATACTTTTTTTGTAAATATGTACATACTTATAATATTATATAACACCCAGACAGATAACAAATATCTATATTCATCACACAAATGTTTTCAATGTGATAAAACTGTGTGCAATGTGATTGCAAACAAAATGGTTGTTTGCGATTTTTCAAAATTGTCTTTAGTGATTTTATATCTTTTAAAATGTCAAATCGTGCGAGCGAGAGGTAAATTAGGTGTTGTCAACGCCTTAACAGAGGGCGCTATAAATAAAAAACAAACGCTAGCAACGAACAGACAGACCAGCTCGCGCATGTAAATTGGTATTGAAAAACGGCGCATAAGCGGCTTATGATAAGCACGAGCACTAGGCACTTAACTACTTAACCTACACATATAAACACTTGTTAAAATAAAATAACAATTCAATATACATTAATTGTGGAATGAGGTCACTCGCGTGTTGTTCTCCGCCGTGCTATTCCGTAAACAACCAAATCACGGGGAGTTTCACCTGGTGGATCTGGCATCACCTGGATACCGAGCTTCGCCTCACTCATTGGCATATCCACTTGCTATAATAATGCTTGCCAATCGAATCTGTTTCAAAAGTGGTAAGGCGATGTCGATGAAATATGTACTATATTTCATTATATTAATTATCTGAGGTCTAACGTAGCTATTAGCCGATTTTTCACATATCCTCTGTAGGGCACTGCAAATTATGTAGAAACTAGCGACCCGCCCGTGTGCCCCTGCTTCGCACGGGTGCACATTGTTTTTCTACTATATTATGCATGTATTATACATATAAACCTTCCTCTTGAATTACTCTATCTATTAAAAAACCGCATCAAAATCCGTTGCGTAGTTTTAAAGATTTACGCATACATAGGGATATAGGGACAGAGAAAGCGACTTTGTTTTATACTATGTAGTGATAAGGCAGGTACACTTCATACTACTACAAGCGACCCGCCCGCGCGCCCCAGGTTCGCACGGGTGCACATATCATGCATGTATTATACATATAAACCTTCCTCTTGAATCACTCTATCTATTAAAAAAACCGCATCAAAATCCGTTGCGTACTTTTAAAGATTTAAGCATACATACGGACATGGGGACATAGGGATATGGGGACAGAGAAAGCGACTTTGTTTTATACTATGTAGTGATGGGTACAACAATAGCCACAATAGGTAAGCTTATTAATACAATGCTGTCGATTCTGTTGTTGCATTATCCTAAACTAACTTAATCTGACAGCTCTAAAATTGTAGCCGTCCTTGTCGTTTCGGTCTTAGAAAGGGACGGCGATATTTTTAGTGCTGTCAAATTAGGTTAAATTAGGAAAACTAAACTTATTTATTTATCGTAGATAGAATACAATAGATTTTTCGTTCAAATTTCTAAACAATAGATTCCTCGGTCACTTGAGTGATAGTTGCTTGCGGAATAACATTGCTTAGCAGTCATTAGTAAATTGATAACAAATATAGTCATTTCTCGGTTCTGTGGTTTCGGTGTTTGTTTTCAATTTGTTATTATATAGTTAATTCACAGCTCTGTTGGTAGTATCTCTGCCATTTGCGCTGTAGACCGTGGGTTCAATCCCCACCGATGCCAATGCCAAATATGCCAAGTACCTATCGTGCGTTTTTATATATATTATTCCCACAGGATAAAAAGTAGCCTATGTGCTATCCCAGACTATAATCTATCTCTGCCAAGTTTCATCCAGATTCGTTCAGTCGTTTCGGCGTGAAAGAGTAACAAACATCCATCCATACTTACAAACTTTCGCGTTATAATAGTAGCAGGATGTACTGTGTCGTGTACCCTATCTATCAGTAACAGCGTTTGTCTTCCTCCAGAGTCCTCCACAACATTCTGCTGAGCCTGTCGAAGGAGTGCGAGCGAGAGCACATACAATACGTTCTCTTCGCACTCGTCTGCCAGAGGGTCCTGGCTCAGAGTCCCGCCTTGTTCGTCGGAGACTTCGGTAAGCTAACTACAAGTAAAGCTTTGTAAGCGACTTTATAAGCGAGTTGATGGATGCAGGTTATTGCATTGTAGGGCACGTTATCGAGGCAATGCTTTTGTATTAATAGGTGATAGGGGGGCCATTAGTTTTAATAAACCAAATAATCGACAAACATCGAAATTACCTTCACAAATAGGAATAAATGGTTTGACAGTTGGTAGAAAGAAACGTGTTATCCTTTCTTCCCACGGAAAAAAGCGGAAGAAAGACTACAGTCATTGTTGTGTTCTACAAATAATCAACGTGAACACACAGATATAAATAGTGATGGTTGTACTAATTATGAACATTTTAGTTTCTTAATAACTATACAATGTATTCTGTGGTCACCAACAAATGACGATAGTATTGTAAAACTTTTAGTTCCCCGTGTTAGAACTAGATGTCGCCACAGGTAAAATTAGAACGCGCTATCGATGCGTTTTGGCTTCGAGGACATATTCAACACCGTTGCCTTTAGTCGTATTATCATCAGACCAGTCCTAAAACTGCTGGACATAGGCCTCCCTATGAGTGTTTTTATAAAGCTATATCTTCACTTAAAGTGATGAAGCTACATCATATTAGCGACATACATCACATACATACATAATACATATTATATCAATCGATCAATTCATATTTATTTTGAAATTTTGTACTTAATTAAAATAAGTCAGTCTGTGTGTAGTGCTAGTGACAGACAGTTAAGTACTCGAAAGGAGCACTTAAATTCCTTTCACCACACTGTTTCGAAAAACTTGACGCGCTAAGAAAAAAATTTATAGCGTGAAACATAAACACCGATTTAAGCATACATACGGAAGCAACCTGATGTTAAGTGGTAACCATCACCTATACCAACGCATTGCTTTGTAAGCCACGCACGATAGGAACGTGCCCTACGATGCATTGCCCTGCGTCCAGCAACTTGAGGCATACAGATGTTAAGGCTCCGGTGACAGCGGCTCGCAATTTCGAGGTGCGATTGGCTATTATTTCATTTCGGGGAGGTTGTTTGAAAGAATAACTCTAAAGAAACACGCATAAATACTGTTCGAACAAATAATACAATAATATAAGGGAAACATGCCCGAATCAGAAATCATTTTGGTATTAGTATGTTTGGTCTTACGTTTACCTAATACCAAAATGATTTCTGACTCAAGCACATTTCCCTTATATTATTGTATTATTTGTGTTCGAACAGTATTTATGCGTTTTTCTTTAAAGTTATTCTTTCAAACAACCTCCCCGAAATGAAATAATAGCCAATCGCACCTCGAAATTGCGAGCCGCTGTCACCGGACCCTTAAGCCTCATGTGCCTGTAATTACATCGGCGACCACACTTTTCAAACACATCAACGCTGCTTGGCGGCAGAAAAAGGTGTGTTGGTGGTACTTCACCGGATGAGCCCTTCACAGAGAGCTACTACTAGTCTTAAGGGCCCGGCGACAAGCGGCTCGCAGTTTCGAGGTGCGATTAATATATAGTTATGCGATTAATATATAGTTATAGGAAGAATAATATATAGTTATTCTTTCAAACAACCTCCCCGAAATGAAATAAAATGAAATAATAGCCAAGCGCACCTCGAAGCTGCGAGCCGCTTGTCGCCGGGCCCTTAAATGTCTGTATGAAAAACTAAGCGCAAGCAGGATTTTCTATCACAGAATAAGTAATAGATCTCTGGAGGTTGTATAGGTAGTAATTTTATAACAGTGCTTCTGAAAATAATTTTTTAATCTACTTCCTTCCCATGTTTTTGCCAGTTTTTCGTTACATTCGTGTAGAACCTAACGTTTGGGCATTTACTATTACGACCATATTATATTACTCGTTTAGGATTTCCCTAACGCCATATTTTTTGCGCGCCCACGCCGCACTAGGTACTCTAGATCCTAAACTGGTTTGATTTATTAAATAAATTATTGGTTTGATTCAGATAATGGAGCTTTTTCAAATAATGGAGTTTAATGCTAAATTATAGCAAAAAACCGGACGAGCCCTTCCCAAAGAGCTCTATTATTACTTTTTGTATGATCCTATACTATAGGACCTACGTATAAAGATGTAGTAGGTACTTAGCTTGTTTGGCTAGGGGTCACTGGCAACAAGTGGTTTATGACCGGTTGCCCTTGATACATCATGCAGTTCTTACAAAACTATTTTTATTTATACGGTGATAATTGCATGATTTTTTGGAAACTATGTTATTTCTCGGAAACTTCATATCTTTGCCATAAAAACTAGATTAAAAACAATTTCGCCGAATCCGATTTAAAGACGAAATGTTTATTTTATTCTGACAAAACTAGTCCATCCATGCACTTTTCACAGCCATCAATCACTCAACGCCATCTTTAACACGTCAGTGAAACCTCTATAGAATCAGAACATACATTCAGTCTACTTCTTACTCCGGTGCCAGATAGTATGAACTTACGCGATCACTGATCCGCACGCTTAGTGAGGCACGAGACAGTGAAGAGTTTTTCTCGTGCCACACTAAGCATGCGGCTCAGTGATCACTTAAGGGCCCGGCGACAGCGGCTCGCAGTTTCGAGGTGCGATTGGCTATTATTTCATTTCGGGGAGGTTGTTTGAAAGAATAACTATCCAGTGACACGCATAAATACTGATTTCGAATACAAATAATACAATAATATAAGGGAAATGTGCTTGAGTCAGAAATCATTTTGGTATTAGGTAAACGTAAGGCCAAACATACTAATACCAAAATGATTTCTGATTCGGGCATGTTTCCATTATATTATTGTGTTATTTGTGTTCGAACAGTATTTATGCGTGTCACTGGATAGTTATTCTTTCAAACAACCTCCCCGAAATGAAATAATAGCCAATCGCACCTCGAAACTGCGAGCCGCTGTCGCCGGGCCCTTAAGTTCATACATATCTGGCACCGGCCTTAGCGTATCACTAGGTCTTACGAAACTGTTATGAAAGGAATTTATGAGTAACTCAAGGACGCTCACATGACAAATGATTTATAAAGGTTGTTTGGAAGAGATCGCTCAGAACGATAAGATCGCCCATTGTACATCGCTGGTAGTTTAAATCCTTTCTTACATGTTATGTTATTTTCTTGTGGTAAAAGAAAAAAAATTTAAAAGAATAAAGCCTTCTATCTTTTATCCGTGAGCTATTTGATTTATGTAAACCTCATGTACTCGTGTATGTAGCTATGTGGTTTATGTAAATATCGAAATGCGTTTCAAGACTAGACTTGTAGGTAGCTCATACAAACATACAAATTAGGTAGGTATTTAACTAGTCGTCCTTCTGACGCGTAGTTTAATAACAGCTTGTTGTACGAGGTAGGTCTCGCACGCAACTTGTTCTGCGCGATGTGAAAACCCATACATTTAATACGCGTCTTGGTTTTACTGGGCAAATCCTAATCAAAGAAAAATCGCTTTGACAACGTTATCAATTTACCGGCCACGTGCCTGCTATTTTTACGACTGATGGAACAAGCAGTTGACCCAGCTGATGTTAAGTTGTAACCATCATTAAGGTTATCTGGAAGAAAATGCTTTATAGCATTAAGTTCTCCTTAGTACTGTTATTTTTATTTGCAACTACACTCGAGAGCATAGAAATCGCACATAGGGTAATTTTCCTGCATTTTGATTTCGACACTTGTTTTTATTTTAATTAAAGATTGGTTGCAAATATAGCTTAAATTAAATTTAAGTACACACTGTTAGCTTCCTAAAAACCCATAATGTCTGGCCTTGACCTTCCAAATCATAGCAGTGGCGGCTTAACAATGGAATGGCCTAAATTCGCTCGTTTCAGGTAGCGCGGGTTGTGGGACTTTGAGCAGGTATAAAAGGATAAAAAAACAATAAATTTGTGAATGTAACGATTTATTAATACGAGGTATTGCCTCCCCTAGCCTGAATAACAGCTTCCATTCGATGTTTCATTGAAAAAATCAATTTTTTTACGAAATCATGCGGTATGCTGTCCCATTCTTCCTTGATCGCGGTTTGGAGCTCTCTGAGACTCGTAGGCACTGCGTTTCTGGCTCTTACTCGTTTCTTTAGTTCGTCCCATAAGTGCTCAATGGGATTGAGATCTGGGCTTCGAGCAGGGCACTCCATAACGAGTACTTCAACCTCCTCCAAGTACTGGCGTACTATAGCAGCGGTGTGTGGTCTAGCGTTGTCCTGCATAAAAAAAAAATTTTCGCCGATAAATCCCGAAAAGGGCACAACATGCTCTTGCAGGATCTCCTCGACGTAACGTTGGGAAGTCAATCCACGCGATCGACGGTCGGTATCGGGCCCTGTGATGAAGACAAGTTCGGTTTTCGCTTCCAGTGAAATGCCTCCCCAGAACATACACGAACCACCGTCGTATGCGACCCGTTCGGAGATGCAGCATTGAGCAAAACGCTCACCGGGTCTTCGGTAAACTCTACCCCGTCCGTCGTTACCATGGAGACACATCCTGCATTCGTCGGAGAAGAGGACTGCCTGCCATTGATCCATAGTCCAATTAACGTGATTTCGAGCAAACTGAAGGCGTGCTTGTCTGTGCGCTGGGGTTAATTTTGGGCCAGTTGCTGGTCTGTGCGCTGTCAGACCTCCTTCGGCTAGTCTTCTTCTAACCGTCCACCGACTGACTTCCACTTCTCTAACTTCCTGGAGCTGCTGTCCGAGTTGAACTGCATTCAACCAGCGATTTCGTAGTGATGTATTCACAAGAAAACGGTCATCGCGCTGTGTTGTCGCACGTTTTGGGCCTGTTCCTGGTCGCCTGGTATAGCCACCAGTTTGCTGATATCGCTGGTATACACGTCGAACAGCATATCTGCTCAAATTTAATTGACGAGCCACTTGACTTTGGTTCTGTCCAGCTTCGATTAGTGCAACCACTTGAGACGCTGCTTCTGGTGTGGTATCCATTTTTTTGTTTAGAGAGATGACGTATTCGTTAAAGGACCTTTCTGACTGGGTGTTGGTATGCAAATGATGTCATTTCAATCATCCCTTATCGTTTTATACCTGCTCAAAGTCCCACAACCCGCGCTACCTGAAACGAGCGAATTTAGGCCATTCCATTGTTATGCCGCCACTGGTATGATTTGGAAGATCAAGACCAGACATTATGGGTTTTTAGGAAGCTAACAGTGTGTACTTTTATTTAATTTAAGTTATATTTGCAACCGATCTGTAATTAAAAAAAAACAAGTGTCGAAATCAAAATGCAGGAAAATTACCCTATGTGCGATTTCTATGCTCTCGAGTGTAGTTGCGCCCCGCGTTTTCACCCGTACAGATTTAAATCCCGGTATTTCCACGGGATAAAACGTAGCCTATGTGCTATTCCAGACTATAATCTATCTCCCTGCCAAGTTTCATCCAGATCCATTCCGACGTGAAAGTGTAACAAACATCCATCCATACTTACAAACTTTCGCGTTTATAATAGTAGTACTGTAGGATAACGTATATTCAATCAATCAAATCAAAACATTGCCTCGTAAGTCACGCACGATAGGATCTTGCCCTACGATGTACTGCCCTGCGTCCATCAACTTGAGGCATACAATGTTAAGCCTCATGTGCCTGTAATTACACCGGTAACTATACACTAACCGAAACACAGCGTTTTTACAAATATTGAGCAAAAAAATCTACTGTTGTGACATGTTTTGACATACCTATGTACAATTTTTATTTTCTTTTTTTCAATTTTAATGTATAAGTAATATAGGTATATATTTTTTTCTTTGGACAATTTTAATTACTATGCACATTTAATTCGTGTGAATCAAGCACTGACATCAATAATCTAGACGCTCGTGAATAATAATTAAAACCTAATTAAATGTTTGCACATCTCTGAATGTTAAAAATATGTGAAACTATAAAACTACTGATATCTTTGTATTTGTACCATGTTTTTATGCAAATAAATCGAATTGATCGATTGATTGACAGCTACGCTGCTTGGTGGCAGATAATGGCCTGGTTTTAGTGGTGTTTGCAGAGGATCCCGTGTTATAAGACAGCTATAGTTTTCAATATACATAGTTTAAAATAAGTCAGATAATTTACTATACTCGCTGACGCCTGCGACTTTGCTCGCGTATAAATAGTGATATTAGGGGATTTTTTGATGTCCTATTATTAATGTCGTTTATTCACGTTTCCTACTCCACTCCGGTAATTTTTTTGGATAAGTTTATGTATTTTGAAAAACTTGCTGTGCCGTCCCCACATGAAATAGGATAAGGGCAGGATAATGTCGTAAAATAAATATTTTTCTATTCTATTCTAAAATGATGCTGAAAGCATTAATTGTCATGACTGTTGTCTTCAGGTCTCAGCCTACTGAAAGCCGCCGCTCTCCGCTGCCCGCACCGGCCGCTGCTGACGCGGCACATCGTGCACTGCGTGTACTTAGTGCTGCGCAGCGATCCCAAGCTGTGCACCAACGAGTGCGTGTTCCATGAGGTGAGATATCCATCCGGCTGCGCCAAAAAATCATAACTTTATTCAGTGCAAAGGCCACATTGAAACGTCCTGTATACTAAGTGGCTGCGCCACATCGGCTCAGATGCTTTGTAAAATGATAGTGGTAATTTTGAAGATAGCTTAAAAGATGGGAAGACGAGCTAAAACATATTCATGGAAAAGCTTGAGTAAAAGAGGTATGCAAGATCTTAGAGGTCTTTGCGCCAAAAATGGCCAAACTGGGGAGATAGTTTAAAAGGTAGGAGGACGGACTGAAAGATATCGCATCGAAAACAGAGGGTAGGTAGGTTTGGAAGAGCCTTTGTGTCTCTTGATCTGTGACACTGCCCTTTTGGGCATAGTGACGATGTGGTAGCATTAAATATTGTGTAAAAGTTTAGAAATCCTCAATCCTCAAAATGAAATGAAATGGATCACACAAAACAAAACCAACTTCTGTCTCCAAATCATCATGGGCCCGTAGAAGTCACTGCTGGACAATCATCTCCTCTTGGGTCTTTTTTAGCGTTTAAATATCCCACCGACTGCGCCAAATAAAATTAATTATAACTCCAGGTGGACGCGCTAGGCGACAACTTGGTGATCGCGTGCGCTCGCGGCGGCGACTCGTACGCACTAGTGCTCGCCGAGATGACGCGCAGCGACGCGCGCGGAGAGTTGCCGCCGTTGTTCCGCCTGCACCACGCCAACGTTGACGGTATGTACGCGGAGAGTTGCATTCATTAATAATAATATGTATTTTAGAAAAAGTTATTGTACGCGTCACGCAAAAAAAATGCCAGAAAGCGGGGGAGAGGGTGTGATGGCGCCAGTATTTAGTATGCGCAAACACATCCCCTCCACTGTTTTCCAGCACTCTTTTATGGCTGACGCGCACTATGCAGACAGTCGTAGGTACGTACAAGGCGCTAGCTTGTTTTAGCTTTATCAGCCAATCGAATTTATAGCTCGACCTGTGTAAGCTCGTCCCTGCTGATGGTATGCGGGACGCGCACATCCACACACACACACACACACACACACGTACACACGACAACAGTGCGAGCTCCGTTGATTGGTCGAGCTCACCCCGCCCCCGCGCATACCATTGGGAAGGTCGACTTTATCCGTCTTATTATAAAACGTGGACTAAAGCTTAAACCTGGGTTTAAACCTGACTTAAGTCACGAGAGCACCGGTGGTCTAGTGGGAGTGACCTCGCCTTCCGATCGTAAGGTCGCAGGTTCGAATCCGGTCGTGCACCAATGGATTTTTCTATTGAAAAATTTATGTGCGCAATGCCAGTGCTCTTAAACGGTGAAGGAAAACATCGTGAGGAAACCAGGTAGTATTCTAACAGCGGCGATGGGCTTGCAACCTGTCACGTATGGAATACTAACTACTGCAAAATGTGGGTATGTGCCAAATGTAATGTTTGGGCGTACCTCTGACTACCCCCCTTAGACATCCTCAAAGAATATTGAATTAGTACCTACTTGGTACTGGGAGATCTGAAGGGATATCTACCGTGCCTGGGGAACAAAGTCGTGAAGCTGTTTCAGTTTTTCTTATTATAAAACGGAGTTTATCTCCTAAACCGAGGATTATCCATGGTTTAAGATGTTCGTATAACAAAGCCTGTGTGTTTATAACCTGTGCCGTTACTGAATAAGCATGAAACACAGCGACTCCAACATCTTATATATCCTCATAACTGATTGAATGTTGCTTGTCCAGGTTACAGTGCGCTGCACGTGGCCTGTCGGATGCACAGCGCCGCTAGTTCCCGCCTGCACATCGTTCACGTCCTGCTCGAGCATTCCAACGCTGACGTGTGGAAAGGGGTGAGTCTCTCTGTCACCTGCCAAAGCCTATTTATTGAGATTATAAAGGCTCTCCCTGGCGCGTTCTGTGGTTCTGCGATGAAGGAGTGTCTGTGGAGAGCCTTAGCCAGCATAGAACACTGCGAATTCACAGGTTGCGGGTTCGATCCCAACCGATGACAGACTGGTATGACGTACATAGAAACATACAAACTTCTGTATGCCTCGAGTTGAAGGGCAGTGCATCGTAGGGCACGTTAATATATATATCATAAAAAGTATACACGTTGCTTGGTTTGGGGCTGAGTAATTTTTTTTTGGGGGTAGTAATTTCAAATGTAGGTACAGCACGATAATTGGAAGCCAATTTGGTACTAATAATCCAGCTCAAACAGTCGTGGACACGGATTATTAGGGTGCAGATTATCATCCCGTAGAATAACGTGCCGTGATTTATGGGCTCCCGTTTTCATACATAATTATTTATGTTATTAATGTGTTTATTCAGGATATAAAAGGCGGCGACACAGCTCTCCACTTGGCCGTGAACTCTGCCACTTGCTGCCTCCGACTCGTGATGACTCTCTTTAAGCACCAAGATCGCAAGCAGTGGAAGAAACTTGCGCACGCGCAGAACATGAGGTAATTCAAAGTCAAAATGCAAGTCAAATTTTAACTTAATGCATGCCACACTTTACAATTATTGTATACTTGTTGCGCCCCGCGGTTTCACACGTGCAGATTTAAATCCCGGTATTCCCACGGGATAAAAAGTAGCATATGTACTATTCCAGACTAATCTATCTCTCTGCCAAGTTTCATCCAAATCCGTTCAGCCGTTCCGGCGTGAAAGAGTAACAAACATCCAGCCATTCATCCATACTTACAAACTTTCGCGTTTATTAGTAGTAGGATTTCTATTTATTTACAAAAATGTAGCATATCAGCTATCTGGTTCGCTACAAGCTTTGGCTTAGTTTGGAGCTGGATAGTGCTGTGTGGAATGTCCACCGTTTTTTTAAATAAAATAAGTAATGGGAATGTTGTTTCCAGTTCGGTGACTCCCTTGGAGTACGCTCGGTCTGCCAGCAAGTCCACCACCCGCCGGAACTACCCTCACGAAGTGTTGGACTTCCTCAAGAAATGCCGCTGAACTCGAATTTACACATCTTGTAAATAGTTGGTTATTTTGTAATACAGATTCGAATCGAATCGTAACAGTAGCGGGTTGAAATCATGTGCAACAGTCTCAAGGAACACATCGTGAGGAAGGTTTGGTACAGCGGCGATGGCCTTGCGACCCGTCACGTATGGAATGCTAACTACTGCAAATGTAGGCGGTCAACTGGACGCGTCTCTGACAAGACCCTTCGAGGATCTTGTGTTCTGAAAGATCTGAGATGTCTACTAATGCACGGTAGATGCAGCTAGGGGATCAAAGTAAGGGGGGGCAACGCGCTTGTGATTCCTCTGGTATTGCAGGCGTTCATAGGCTACGGTAACCGCTTCCCATCAGGCGGGCCGTAAGCTTGTGTCTACTTTGTTGTATAAAAAAAGTGTCTACCGTGCATCGCATGGGGAAAAAAGTTGTGAACTTCAATTTTTATTGACATAAAAATATACTATCTTTATAGATTATTTGAGTAAACATAGATTTAAAATTATACAAGGTATAATTAGAATAGGGTTTTTTAAAATATAATCATTATCATCAGCCTAAGATGTCCACTGCTGGACATGGCCTATCCCATAGTTATGAAAATAAGATTGTACGTCCGTTTTATAGAGTGGCGCAACAAAAAGTTATATTCTAAGTTAATTCTAACAAGTTAAAATAGTTCTTTTGTATTATAACAAGAGATCATATTTTTGTTTGTTAGGTTTTTGCTTTCAGGCCACTCGGGTCAAGTGGCAAGGCAAGTGACTTGACTAACACATTAGGCGGCTGTTGAACCTAATCGATATTTTGACACATATATTTTTGAATTATTGAGTTTATATAACAATTATGAGTAAGTCGAATGTATGAGGAACTTGGCAATCCCAATATCTAATTCGAATGGTTTAAGATATATTTTTTTAGCCTTCAAATATTAAAGATATTTTTGTATAATTCTGAATTCTTTTAGAAATTATGTTTAGGTCGAAAGGATAGTGTAAGCTGGGCAAGCCTTCTCTAAATCTTCTAATTACAACGTCTCTTTAGAGTTATGGTTGAAAAGTGGCCCCTGACGAAGTATTTTTTTAGTATACTAGCGTTTTCCGGCTTCGCACAGGTGGACATTTATTTTTAAACATTGAATGTTTAATCAATGTATAAACATAAATGTTACGAAATAAATGTTAAGTTACTCTGGGATAATATAGCATTCTAATCTTATTCTAATATAGCATTCTAATCTTTTGAAATCAGTAGTTTTGAGTTAATTCGTTAAAAACATACAAATACAATTTTCTTTTTATAATTTAAGTGAAGATAGGAATAAGTTGTACAGTCATAATTTTAGAATTTAAGTCATCATTTGAAAATATTGATCTGTTTAACAATTTTTTTGCGTGTTTTTAGTCTTATGTTGTAGAGTTAAGCACAAAAAATGTTTTATTGTTTCTGGATTGACAGACGAAAGTATTCGCGATGGCCTTTAGAAAGGTGGCACTTTAACACTATTCGTGTGAAGTTCGCCTTATTTTTCCAAATACGAAGGTGTGACTCTATACCCTTGTATTTGTACATTTTCACGCAAATACCCGTATACAAAGATATAATAGATAGGATATAAAATACTTTATTGCACACTCACCTTTAACCCCTAGATAGCGATGACTCCAATTGTTTGATAGGAAGTGGTCAGTGAGCGCAAAAAACATGGAAGCATTCCGATTAAAAATAACCCGCACTGACAACGCCCCTGGTGTTGTTGTCTATGGGCGACGCTGACCGCTTACCATCAGGTGGGCCGTTAGCCCGTTTGTCTATCTTTTCCATAAAAAAACCGAAAATTTTACGAATTGGGGCTTGGTTGGCCCGTAGTAAATGGAACGTAGTAATGTCGCAGGTGGCTTAAATATCACATAAAACATTGACTTAATATTGTGCTATAAAAGTTTTGTACCGTAAACATTTCTATGCTTCCATGTTTTATTTGTGTTCTACGGGTTAGGTTAGGCTATTTTAAGACATTTTGGGATGTCGGATTTAAGTGTCATTTCATTAAATAGTTTTAGAAACTATACATCTTGATCAAAACGCGACTAACATATTTTTTGATTATATACTACTCACACAAGTCTAGCTGGCTAGGATAATTTGGAATACTAAATAAGTTGTGATTTTGGTTGTGTTTCAAGATTTCACAGTAGGTAAAAATATAATAATTATTTTTTGTGTTAAAACCACTATCATTGTGTATGTAAAAATGATGAGAAATCTAAAAATTTATAAATAAATAAAAAATAATAATAATATTTTTTTTTTTTAACAATTGTCTAATTTAAACTTTGGACGCTACCCATGTCAACTGCAATTACTTTTTATTGTTTTAAAATAAATCATATTTTATGTAAATCATGATGTTTCATTTATCTATTAACTAGTTGCGCAGATTTAAATCCCGGTATTCCCACGGGATAAAAAGTAGCCTATTTGCTATTCCAGACTATAATCTATATCTATCTTGGCAGACCAAGTTTCATCCAGATCCTATCAGCCGTTCCGGCGTGAAAGAGTAGCAAACATTCATCCATACTTACAAATTTTCGCGTTTATAAGTGGTAGGTAGGTAGCTATCAGAGAAACGTCAAGGGGAAAGCCTTGCCTAGGGTGCCCACACATAACTACGATGCGATGAG
Organism: Plemyria rubiginata; assembly: GCA_963576535.1. Taxonomy (NCBI): domain Eukaryota; kingdom Metazoa; phylum Arthropoda; class Insecta; order Lepidoptera; family Geometridae; genus Plemyria; species Plemyria rubiginata. Next base: position 9,497,177 of record OY754922.1, on the reverse strand, counting down.
ATTTTTTGCGATACGATGCCCCTCGATCTCTGTGAGCTCGCAGATATTTGTCATCTCTCGATATTTGCGATGCGAAACAAATTCGCAGCTATAGCCCTTACTTCCAATTGGCCCCAATGTTAAAAACAGAACATGTAAACCACTGTGATATAATTAGATTCAATTCACATACATAAAAAATATGAGGTCCTATACACAATTACTTGTCCAGCATTACTTTAGTAATTGGGTGATCTTTATCATCTGTATTTATCTTGCTGTGGAATCCACGTCACTAGCTCGCGGGGCCCCTTGTCAATCAGTCTCTAGATCGGAAAGCTTGGGCCTCAAGTCAACCACAGATCTCTAACATAAATAAAATACTGACTGGAGGACTTATCATAGAAGATGCGACTTGGCGCCTACGTACCAGAATAAAAATTAAAAGAAAACAATAAAATAAAAGAGTCTCAATACATACGTTTATTCGCATTCATTCGAGATTTTCATAGTTTTTATTTATTTAGCTACAAGACATTCACAATAGGTATTAAAAAATATACAAGACGACAAATAGCTTTGAGTAAAAGAAGCGACCTTGTGCGGCATATCAAAAAATCTGTTATAAAAAGGATCATAGGTACAAACTATAGGAAACTCAAGCCATAACTTATATATAATTCTTAGTTCTTTTAAGATTGGTCGCCGACTTAGATAAACATAGTTCTCAAGGTGATTCGATGTGATCCATGTGATTTTATACTTTGATTTGCCGCAAGCGTTTTGTATTCGTCGCTAGATACTTATAAAACCTAAGCTTTACACAGAATAGATACAGAAACAACACAATTTTAATTAAAATGTTTCCACCTTTTAGAAATGGATCTGAAATGAAGCATGCACACATAAGCTACATTATCCATTCGCTTGATCATTTGTTGATTCAAGTGATTGTTTCATAAAAACCATTTGGCTTATGATGACTATAATGGTTATTTTAATAAGAAATAAGGAGGTAAGGATCCATTGTATTTAAAAAGTAATTGCCGAAACTTATAGAAATCAACACACTAAACGCATTACTCATACACTTGATAACATTGTGACAGATATAGGTCATCCGATTCGATGTCCAAACACATAGACCGCAGACTACAACTTTATATCGGCCGAGTCGGTCACAAGTGACACACTATCGGCCGCATACCCGACCAAATTATCGGCCGATAGAAAGTCTTCAGTCTGCGGAGGCTCATCTTTGCAATGCTATTGACCACAACTTGACCGATTGCAATTTTACATAACTGCATTCATTGATTTTATATCTTCAAAAATGTTCAATTATGCGAGCGAGATAGCGGCGCGCCGTATGTTGCCCCTTAAAGTAATCTTATTCCGCTATCCATGTTTTCAGTTCAACAATCTAAGTTATAACAGTTGAAATGTCTAGCACCGGGGTTAGACATACTATAGTAGTAATTTTCGTTTAAAAACAATAAAGTCACTAAACGTCTGACCCAAATAAAACTGTTAGTGAGATTAACTAGGTGTTGAAAATTGTATGTATAAATGCAGAAATTAGAATTAATAAATCAACAACCCGTGGGTTTTTGTGGATGGTATATAATGATTGGATATCTGAACATTTCAGTTGTGATTTTCATGATTCACTTGAAATAAGGTTGTATAATTAAAAATATATGTTCAAAATGAGCTTCAAAAACCACAAAAGAAATTAAATAATAACTATGATTAGTTACTCGTTAAAGCTTTTCATAATTACAGATTTAAAAACATATTGTTGATTTATCAAAAAGATGTCGAAAATCTCTAAATAAATTAGTAAGTACAGATTCTATAGGAGCTACATTCATTTATTTACAAAGAGCTTATAAGATCTGTATAATTTAAAGAACCGTTAGAAAAATTTTCAAGATCTTGTAATTACAATTTACACTGAATAATATATCGAACTTTTCTAAAGCTACATAGGAGTATATTATTAACAAGATAGGAGACTCCCAAAGGTACCTGCGAGCTCGCCACTAGTCCAGTAGGTACTAACTAGCAAGCTACTGGACTGGTTGCTAACTGGCATCACAATGGTAGGTAAAATGCACTATGATTTATTTCGATGACAATGATGTTTCATGATGTAGTAGTATCACAGCATCACAGCTTGCTATTTTAACCGATTTTTTGTTGTTTTCAAATTATGGGAAAGACTGACAAATACTTTGCAATATTTAAAATTCGAACAGTCTAGGTTTACAAATACTGTGCTTTTGTATTTACAACATACAGGTAAGAAAGAAGTGAGAAATACAAGCCTCTCAACACTTTACATTCCTAAGCACAATTTTTCTTGTTCCTAAGAACAAAAAAAAACACAAAAAGAAAACGATCCATGAAATCGTTTTTTTTATATATTTTTTTTTATAATTTTTACTCACAATGTAAGAAAAGTTTACCCGAGATCGTTTTTTTATTATTTTTTAATATTTGTTTTTTTTGTCCTTTATTTTATCATCTACTTACATAAAAAATTAAAAACTACAAATTTAATTTAACGTACGGTATGTATGTATGCCAAAATTTAATGATTTTTTAAACTCTGAAGAGTTAGTCATATGAAGTGAATGGGAAATATATTAATTTGTAATACTTAAAGTTATATAAGCATTTCACTAGTAAATAAACAAGCTAATTATAAAATATAGAATTTTTTAAAACTAAAATTGTTTTTATACAATACTTACAATTCAACCTTCCCAATTTTAAATCCGCAATTTTAGTCTTAAATCTGTTTTTTGTTTTTTTTTTCTGTTGTTGTCAGCTTTATAATACAAAATGCTTATTCACTAATAAAAACTACTTATCTATCAAAGATGCTCGGTGGTTTTTTTTTTATTTTTTTTTTTCATTATTTGAAACACCAAACAAATAGTGACACATTTTTCAGAAACTTAAAATTAATATTGGAATTCGCACATTATCCCTTACAATAATCATCACAGTATAAAAGCTAATGAAAACCGAGGTTTGCCGCTCATTTCTTAAAAAAAAAGGTTTAAAATACTAAATTAAAAAATTAAAGCTCCTGATTTCGACATTGGGTGTAACGGGCAAACTCCACAAATCAATGAGAATGCACATGTAAAATAGAAATAATCTAAGAATTACTACAGAAAAAACATGAAAAAATATTTTAACAAAAGTAGAAAAAAAATCTTTGAAATAAAAATGCATTCTCATTGATATTATTTTTAGGAATAAAACTCAACATAACTTTTTTTATTGCACTTTTTTGACCACGAAGCAAAATTATATAAAAACTATTCAGTCACGCCCAAAATAATTTTGATAGCCAAAACTGCGGACTGAAAGCCAATATCAAAATTCGGAATTGAAATTAAAAAATAATTATAAATTCAAAGAAATATATTTATTTCCAATGATTTTTACATACGTTCGGAACTATGTCATAGCGCTAATTGAATCAAATACATAAATAATTAATACTTCGTAGTCATTTTTTAGTAAATTATTTACTTAATCTTATAAACTAAAACGAAACACGCAAATTGACAACACTAAACACCCCCTTGGGATCACAGAATTTTGATTGATCAAAAGTAGGATCACATTTTCAAACTGGATATTGATATGCTTCAAAACATTATAGAAATCGGAAGAGCCGCAGAGGTATCGATTCGAATAGTAAATGCTCAAAAATTAACAACACAATGTCTGAAATTCGAAAAACTACATGTAAAATATGTTTTAAACTTTACCAACCAATTTTATCAAAAACAATATAAATGCTTCGTCTTCCCAACACGCCTATAGCTGCCCAATAATACGTTTACCAAGTTGATTTATTGACAAATCTAGATTTTGTAAACCAAAATGGAAGCCATGAAGGTTTCTACCAGTAGAGATTAATGTTTTTGGAAAAGATGTTTCTTCTGGTCCATCGCCAGCCTCGCTGTCAGAGTGATTGATAGCAAACGCAGGTCTGTGTGGGTGGGCGCTGGAAGACGGCAGAAGACGCTCAGTTGTCGCAGTAAACTGGTAGGACGGGGCTTCGCGGCCAATCGCTCGTCTCTTCGCTTTCACTGGATTCGCTGCCCGATCTGTTGATGATATTTATTTTTTTACTTTGCACATTTTGTTTCCACGCCCTATTCTAACCGCTGCTTGACAAGGCTGCTGTTTTCATAATAATAATAGGTATCGGCACATAAGTCTAGCGGTGAACAAAACGTGGAGTATACCAATAGTGCGTATGCTATGAGCCAATGAGCGCTTACGGATGCCGAGGGACCTACCTTATTTTTGACTTCTGCGCATAACGGTCAGCGCTAGACCTACATGCCGCTACCTGTACTTGCTTATCGATCAAGCTGACTAATAGCAACCACCTGATGTTATGTGGTAATCATCACCAACCAATAGAGCATTGCCTCGTAAGTCGCGCACGATAGGAACGTGCCCTATGTCCTACGTCCATTAACGTGAGGACTACAACACTCTTCAAACCGAACAACACTGCTCAAATATAAGCGACAGAAATAGGCATGTGGTAGTTCTTCCCGGACGAACCACACACAAAGAGCTCTATTACTGTTTCTCAAAGACTGTTTATCATTATGAATAAAAAGTATTTAATCTTTATTAATCCTTACCTTAAAGTACATTAATGAAACCAACTGGAGAGTATGTCTACTAATCACTACATAGTATAAAACAAAGTAGCTTTCTCTGTCCCTATATCCTTATGTCCCTATGTATGCTTAGATCTTTAAAACTACGCAACGGATTTTGATGCGGGTTTTTTTTTATAGGTAGAATGATTCAAGATGTATATGGGCACCCGTGCGAAACAGGGGCGCGCGGGCGGGTCGCTAGTAAGGTATAATGTAACAATGTCATACCTGGGCCTGGGCGGCGAGGTCTCGGAGACGTTATGCTGCTCTTCGATGGTCGGCAGCACGGATGTGAGTCGGTCTGTCGGACGTAGAACCTGCGGACACAAATATTAGTTAAAATACTGTCAATAATCCCACTTTAGTATACTTTACATCCCAATAATAATTTATTTGTGCTGTTGTTCTGGCGTATTGAGTAACAAACATCCAAACATTCACATTAAATCTCGGTATTCCCACAGGATAAAAGTAGCTTATGTGCTATTCCAGACTATAATCTACCTCTCTGCCTAGTTTCATCCAGATCCGTTCAGCCGTTCCGGCGTGAAAGAGTAACAAGCATCCATCCATACTTACAAACTTTCGGGTTTATAATAAAATAAATAAATAATGCTGGACAATCCACACAGCATCATCTAGCCCCAAAGAAGCTACTCAAGCTTGTGTTATGGGTACTAGATGACTGATATATTTAATACATTATATACTTACATAGATAGATATTTTTTATTATACATACAAACACCCAGACCAACATAATATTAGCAAGGATGGTAACCACTTAACATAGGGTGGGCCATCTGCTTGTTCCATCAGGCCGTTGTATATAAAAACGCAAATCTATTGGTGGTAAATAAATAATAAATAAATAATTCTGGACAATCCACACAGCACTATCTAGCCCCAAAGTAAGCTATTCAAAGCTTGTGTTATGGGTACTAGATAACTGATATATTTAATACATTATATATAGACAGATATTTTTTATTATACATAAAAAACACCCAGACCATCGGAACAAATTTCTGCAGATCGTACACAAATTTGTTCCACGGCGGGAGTCGAACCCGCAACCTCTTGCGTCGCAGGCAGGCTCTCGCCCGCTGCGCCACAGAGTAGGTACCTTGAGCGTGCGCTCGGAGAGTCTCCACACGAGTCGTTGTCGCTGCGGCTGCGCAGCGCGCGCCTCGTACCGCGTCACTACGCTCTTCACGAGATTGCGCACACTCACTAACGACGAGTCAGACATCTAAAACATTTTTTTTTAACATTTAAACATTTATTAAACATCATGGGCCTTACTACAAAAATATAGGCAAACGTTAAACACTGCCTAAACTTTTGCCATCTCTCGCCATTGCGCAATGGCAAACAGAGACAGCGCTAATTTTAGACATTGTTTAAAGTTACACACCGTTTTGTAGTAAGGCCCCATGAGTTTTACAGACTTACAAATAGGTGTTAATACATATTACTACTAAATCTAGACTTAACTATTAGGACTCTTGAGTTACTAATATCATAATATAGCTAGGTACCCACAGTTAACATTATATTAAAATAGTTTTTTGTAGAATTGTGGGTAATTCTGTAATCAAAGTCGCTGATCGGTCAAGTCTCACCCTCCATACTAGTTTGCACTGTATGACGGTGAAATAAATTAATATTGGTGGACACACAGCCATCTCGCTCCAAACTAAGCCAAAGCTTGTGATGTGGGAACCAGATAGATGATAATACTACATACACGTGTATATATATTTTTTGTAAATACATAACATCCAGACAGAGAACAAACATCTATGTTCATCACACAAATGTTTGTTCTCGGTGGGGTTCGAACCCACAGCCTATGTCACAGAGGGCAGAGCTACTACCAACTGAGCTGTGAAGGCTGTCAAAACAATGCTATATTATATGTCGATACATATCGAACAAGCCCAAGTCACTATTTCTGGAGGGTGGTCTATGTTATGGTTAAGGAACTATTTCTGGAGGGTTACGAGTTAGTATTAGTATAATACTTACATGACAATGCTGTTGTAGTTGTGTTGCAAACTCGTACAGATAGAAAGCGTGTTCGGGCACTTCTCGCGACCGCGACCATTCCAACAACTGGTGTTCTGCAACGGAAAGGTTACTTTAGAGAAAGATATCACAGACCCTGGTATTGAAGAGGTCTTGTTGGACTCCTGGATCCGCATTTGGAATCTAAGGTGGTCCACAAACTCTGGTGTTAGCGAGCTCTTTTTGGACTCCTGGCATTTGGACTCCAATGTGGTCCATTATGCGTGGTATTGAGTAGGTGTTTTACTGTGTGCGTTGATGACTCACTAGCGGCTCGACCTGGCTACGCACGTATGGTATATATACATTTAATTTTTAAACACGCATACTGCATCACTTTGATCCCCAAATACGGTGGATTTGAATAAGGATGTTTGTTACTCAATAACGCCAGTATGGCTGAACGGATCTGGATGAAAGCACATAGATTAGTTTTTTATCCCGTAGAAATACCAGGATTTAAAACTACGGGGGTAAAACCGTGGGGCGCAGCTAGTAATGTATTAAAATGATAAGACATAAACGTTACTAGTGTTGGTTACCTAGTTTATGGTAGAGCAGCACTAGTGCCAGCTCGCTGGTTCGCGCGTTGACACAAGTCGCGTCACACGCCACTATCTCCAGGAGATTGATAAGCTCGCTCTCCTGAAACAAAACATTGTTGTTATACATAAATGGACGACACATCATACACGCACGTACATATATTTCTTTATTTAGAAAAAGTACACTTAGCTGCCAAGGCGCTCAAATCTTAAGAAAAATTATTACAATTAAAAGTTATAAGTCAAATACATAATATTACAAACAACTAAATAATGTCAAAAATACAATGCAATGTCAAAGGTACAAAAAATACAATTTACTAAATAGGTATGTCAAAAATAATATTAATTCAGATTATTCATATACCTACTGAATAGCTATGTCCCTACATAAGTCAAAATCATGTTCAGAGTTATATTCAGAAACAATATCATTAAATGATCATACACCCATTGACACATGTCATACATCCACTATGTTACGCGATATGACGCGCGACACGTGTCTGCGACATTGCATTACCTGGCAGCAGGTGGGTAGCGGCGCGGCGTGCACTTCCAGTAGGGCACTCAGCAACCGCAGCCAGTGCAGCGCCGTGAGGCGACGCGCGCCGCCCGACAGCGCCAGCTTGTCCACTATGATACGCGACATGCGCGACACGTCGCCCGCAGTGCACGCCGACTGAGATATTGAAACTGGAGAACAAACAAACATCACTACATAGTATAAAACAAAGTCGCTTTCTCAGTCCCTATATCCCTATGTCCCTCTATGTATGCTTAAATCTTTAAAACCACGCAACGGATTTTGATGCGGTTTTTATAATAGATAGAGTGATTCAAGAGGAAGGTTTATATGTATAATACATGCATGATATGTGCGTGCACCCGTGCGAAGCAGGGGCGCGCGGGCGGGTCGAAAGTTAGATATAAATGTATATGCATAAACAAAAAGTAATAACATTTTGCAAGAAAGTGGTGTCAATTCTGTTTTTTAGTTTTCATAATTTAACCTAATTTGACAGCACTAAGAATATTGCCATCCCTTTCTAAAACAAAAAAAAATTAGAATTGTCAGATTAGGTTAGTTTAGGATAATGGCCATGGAAGAGCCATGGAAGAGTGTGAAAGCGTGCCCACAGCCCAGGCACAAGGTGTGTAGCAGGACCCCGTTGGGTTTTAGTCGGCAAGAGTCCGACATAACTCTTCTGTTGTCACATGAGGAACGTTAAAAAAAGGATAATGCAGCAACAGTATCGACAGAGGTGTCGTACCTAATTCCTCGATGGAGACGTTCCGTTTGACGTGGTTCTGGCTGGCGTAGTCCTCGATAGCGATGTTCATGCACGAGACAGTAATGCAGGGCACGTGGCACGAACGAACCTTCATCTTCGTCAGGAATCTGAGGAAACACAACAGGTTAGCTATCTTTGGCTGTGGAAATTTATACGCAGGGGACCTTATCTTGCATACTACTGGGGCATTATTCTCTATTACAATAGGAGATTCCAAGGAGATTCCTTGCCCCAAACCGTGAAACGTCAAAACTTGATGAGACGACCTCTGTGGCGCAGCGGGCGAGAGTCCGCCTGCGACGCTAGAGGTTGCGGGTTCGATTCCCGCCTCGGAACAAATTTGTGTACGATCTGCAGAAATTTGTTCCGTTGGTCTGGGTGTTTTCTATGTATATAATAAAAAATATTATTTATATAAGTATATAATGTATTAAATATATCAGTCATCTAGTACCCATAACACAAGCTTTGAGTAGCTTACTTTGGGGCTAGATGGTGCTGTGTGGATTGTCCAGGATTATTTATTTATTTTATTTATTATTTGATGTTGGGCTTTATTCTTTATGACATAGGAGATACTTTGCCCAGACCGTATGACACCAGCTACCTTGTCTTAGCTGTGATCGCGGTGCAAATGGTCATAGTGAATACGGCTCCTGGGGCGTTATTCACTATGACCAATTCAATCGCCTTTGCATTTAGATCACGTTGTGACGTCACGCGGTTAGGGCAAAGTATCTCCTATGTAGTAAATAATAAAGTCCAATATCACGTTGTGACTTCACACGGTTTCAGGCAAGGAATCTCCTATGTTATTAAGAATAATGCCCCTGCTCTGTATCTACATCCCCACTCTCCATGAAAGTAGAGCAGCAATTATGCTGAGACTGGACTTTGGCCCAAACAACACAGAGGAGACAAATTGGCCTCAAACATTGTTACTGTATTTTTCTGCTTTCCTGTCTCTGCATTGTTTGTTATCCAATCATATATATTGTTATTTCTTTCTTTTTTGTGTATTGAGTCAAATAAATGTTTCTTTCTTTCACATTCAGACTAAGGCTAGTACAAGTTTTTCTGGACTATCTTTTTACTAGATGGACTGGAAAATGCACTGGAAAATTACACTTAAACTTTATCATCAAATCTGACTCAAATTTAAATAGGACCACATGACAAGCACCAGATTTCGACCAGTTTCAAAGTGATTTCTGTGATTGTCACTACATAATACAAAACAAAGTCGCTTTCTCTGTCCCTATATCCCTATGTATGCTTAAATCTTTAAAACTACGCAACGGTTTTTGATACGGTTTTTTTTAATAGATAGAGTGATTCAAGAGGAAGGTTTATATGTATAATACATGCAGGATATGTGCACCCGTGCGAAGCAGAGCCGCGCGGGCGGGTCGCTAGTAAGAGGATAAAGGTAGTCTATATGTATAGATGTGGTTGTTACCTGTCGAACAGAGTGATAGCGTCGATGAGTACTTCGGCCGGCAAGTCGTACCACACCTTCAGACAACGAAGCACGTGAGCCGCACCGTCGCGCGCGCCACTCGTTACTTCGCCGTTCTGGAATTGCAATTACATTGAATATTGACAGCCTTGACAGCTCAGTTGGTAGTAGCTCTACCTTCTGCGCCCCGTAGGCGTTCGATCCCCACCGTGAACAAACATTTGTGTGATGAACATAGATGTTTGTTCTCTGTCTGCGTGTAATCCTACCAATATTATAAACACGAAAGTTTGTAAGTATGGATGTTTGTTACTCTTTCACGCCGGAACGGCTGAACGGATCTGGATGAAACTTGGCAGAGGGATAGATTATAGTCTGAAATAGCACACATAGGCTTTTTATCCCGTGTGAATACCGGGATTTTAATCTGCGCGGGTGGAACTTAAACCGCGGGGCGCTGCTAGTGATAAATAAATATATGGAGTGATATGCTGTTGTCAGTAGGTAACCTCAGATTCAGCAGGCAAGCACAGCTTCGGTTGGAACTTGTGCTCCATAAGCAGGTACTCGTTGAGCGTGGCGGTGAGCGCGGCCTGGTCGCGCGACAAGTCGCGGGACGTCGAGGCGCTGCTGCCGTCAGCATCCGGGTGCTCCGCGCCCGCTCTCAACATCATCGGGCGTGGCTTCGAGCAAAGGGTGAATCGGCACCTAACACAAAACTAACGATAAATCGTCGGCTTATTGCTAGAAGTCACTAAGCGACAAAACTAAAAGTTTGGGAAAACGCAATTGAAGTTTTGATTTATGCCAACTAAGTTGAATAATTGCTATTACACTATGGGAATCAAATGTAAAACTGAAAGCCATCTCGATAGCCCGACATGAGCGTAATCGAGCTGCGGATACCGAATGTATCAAAATAACCCTCATGGTAATGGAAGACATCCTTATAATCTATTGATTATTTGATTGACTATTTGACGACCTCTGTGGCGCAGCGGGCGAGAGCCTGCCTGCGACGCAAGAGGTTGCGGGTTCGATTCCCGCCTTGGAACAAATTTGTGTACGATCTGCAGAAATTTGTTCCGATGGTCTGGGTGTTTTCTATGTATAATAAAAAATATCTATCTATGTAAGTATATAATGTATTAAATATATCAGTTATCTAGTACCCATAACACAAGCTTTGAATAGCTTACTTTGGGGCTAGATAGTGCTGTGTGGATTGTCCAGCATTATTTATTTATTTATTATAATCTCTGAGAGAACCAAACAGAGGAAGACTTAGGACTTATTAAATATAAACTTACCTAAAGCGTGCGCAAGAGCAAGCAGCGGCTGTCCGTCGTTGTATATGCCCGCGCCGATCCCCCCTCAGCTCGTACACCCGACGTTTGAGCGACCGGGCGCGAAGGCCCTAGTACCTGATCACAAGAGAGCGCTTGGTCAACACACAGCCTGAACCGTGTGTTGATGGTTTGCAGATCGGGATTTGAGATTCTTAGGATTGGATTGTAGGATGAAATCAATCGTCTATATAGATCGAAGTTGCAAAGATTGAATAGGAATTTCAAGGTTTTTTTTATATTTGGTTTAGGATTGTGTATAAGTGGGTTATTTGACCCAAAATACAATGATTTAGTGAATTTCAAGGAACTGAAATTATTTTCGAGGAATTTGGTTATGGTTTGGGGAGCGGGTTTAGATACCTTTAAGTGGGATCAAGGGATAGGATACCTCCACAGGGTTACCAGGTTCAATGTCTTGTTGAAAAACAATTGCCCAGCGCCCTTAGCGCCTCTCAACAGCCAGATCAGATACGTACAGACAGTGGTTGAGCACTGTTGTAGGCCCAGTACACTATCCTCTACGAGACACAGCGACACCAAAGCTTTATAATAAAACTTTGGAATAGCACCGGTCTTTCCTGACCCGTAGTATACACCGGGTTGCCCCTTTATACTATGTTTATTGAACTATCGAAAGTTCTTCGCAGTAAAGCGATGGGTCTCTTGACAGGAATATTAAAATTGCTTATAAATTTATCTGTAAAGTTGTCATTATAAACATAAGTTACAGTCTTATACGCATACGCTTACATAAATATTTGTTGAATCAATTGGGGGTCAGGTTTAGGTCAACCAGTTGTCATTTAAATTATTGTACACAAATATCTAAACATTTACATAAAGTAGTGCTGCGTTATACACTCCTACAATGCAGGCTAGTTCTAGAACCTAGTGGAGTTCATTGCATTTTTGATCCTTGTCTAAACTAATATTATAAAGAGGAAAGGTTTGATTGTTTGTTTGTTTGCATTGAATAGGCTCCGAAAATACTTGACCGATTTGAAAAATTCTTTCACCATTGGGAAGCTACACTATCCCCGGTGAACATAGGCTATATTACATTTTCAAAAAAATTTGGGATCCTTACTAAAATTCAAATAATGTAACCCAAGGTGTAAAAAAATTCGTAAAATATTCTTTACATCGCGTGCACTGCGAAAACTATTGATGATAGAATAAAATAATGTTCTACAACTTTGCAGAACACATCGGAATCGAAATCGAATCGGATCGGAAAGGAGGGTGCCCCGTCCTGCCACCATTGTGGCGCGGTGGAAGACACGGCACAGCACACCCTCGAGGTGTGCCCGTCGTGGGCCGAACCGCGCCGCGACTTGGTGGCGGTAGTTGGGCCAGACCTGTCGCTCCCCAGCGTGGTGAACTCCACGCTGAGGGACGCGACAGGCTGGGCAGCGGTCGCCTCCTTCTGTGAGGACGTAATGTCCCAGAAGGAGGCAGCAGAGCGCGCGCGGGAGGCTGACCCTCAGGCGCCGCTCTGCAGGCGGAGGAGGGGTAGGAGAAGACGTCTTCCCTCCCCTCAAGGTGATGAATAGCGGAAGATAGGCGTGGAGGCGCCATCTTTCGCATTGCACTATTCGCCACCACCGTCGAGCAGGAATGATCGAGCACTCGCGGTCGTTCCCGGGCCTCTCCCTCCAGGAGGGGCGTGTAGGCCCCGCTGTCAAGGCGGGCGGTCGTCGGCGGGGAACTGGACGAAAAGGCTCTGCCAGTTTCCCAGTTCCCCTCCATGGTGACGACGCGGGAGTGCCACTGGGTCGTTTAGTGGGTATACCGGCCCTCACAGGCAGGGGAGTCCCACATATCCCCCCCATCCTCCAATGGGGGGGAATGCGTAACAAAAAAAAGGGGGCCGTACGGGTGGGGAGTCAATGTCAAGAAATGAAGTCGGCTCCCCTTCGCAACGGTAAAAAGTTAAGTAATAAAAATAAAAGTTCATTAAAATAATAATGTTCAAATTTTCTTTATACTTTTCTTTTTTAGTAACCTAATGCAAATAGAAGGGTTTATGTGTGTGTATTATAATATTGAAATTATTGTTAAATACCCGTGCGAAGCCGGGGCGGGCCGCTAGTTTGCTATAAATTAAGCGAGGTGCATAATGTAACTAAATACTCGAATAGTTGTGTAAATGTTGTGTACACCAGTATCGTCTTGTTTCACAACAATTTAAAACAGGTAGGTATAAGTGGAACTTTGGTGTAAGTTTACCTTTAACAAATTTATTTTGTTTTTCATTTTGTACTTTAAAAATTCGTTAGCGTAGAAAACGGAAAGTATTAAACTGCTCTCAATTTACGTGTCGTATTAACGTTATCACTACGCTCTGTTTGGTTAGGTCGAGACACGCAACACGGACATACCTAACTAGTCATATAGCTAATAGTCTGTGCCGTTCTAGAACACCTTATTATGCTTTGTATTCTTATTTAACAAAGCGGCTTTTCAAGATAAGAAAGTGATGAATACGAGGGGCGACTCACAAAATCTTCATGAAAATATCAGTAATCAAGGATTTCCCTTTTAAAGTTTTACACAAAACAACGAAGATCTAGGAGGATTTAATGCAAAAAGGATTATTTACCAGTCATGCTGGCGGTACAAAAAATATGGCGTGTTTTTATAAAAAAAGCTGTTAGAATCTAATTACGCATCTAGTTTTATCGTCTGCATTTTCTTTGTTTATTCTACCTGAATAATAATAAGACCGAAGATTCTCTCGTTACTGCTTTCAGCATTCTCAAACACGTGTCGCGGTGTCACTGTAATTCAATATCGCGTTGTACAGTAAATTGTGCGTCATTTGCTTTATCTATAAGGTTTCGTACGATGACGTCAGCGCCCACAGCTGTTCATTTGTCAGCCTTTTATACAAAAGTACCTATGTACAGTAAGAACTTCGTTTGAAACCTAAGTAGGTAGGTAGTTATTAAATTTTTACAGAATAAAGAAAAACGAAACAGTGGTACTAACGAGAAAATATCTAGTTACTAGTTGCGCCCCGCGGTTTCACCCGCGCAGATTTAAATCCTGGTATTCCCACGCGATAAAAAGTAGCGCGTGTGCTATTCCAGACTATAATCTATCTCTATGCCAAGTTTCATCCAGATCCGTTTAGCCATTCCGGCGTGAAAGATTAACAAACATCCATCCATCCATACTTACAAACTTTCGCGTTTATAATATTAGTAGGATAGGTGATAAGATTTAAATTATGAAACAAACCATTTTGAAATGATATTGACCATAGGTATTTATAATATAGACGAGTTAAAAAATTTAAACAGGGCTACGATAGTTTAAAACCAGTAGAAAGTGGTCTAAACAAATATGTATATTAGGCAAATGAAAAACAGATGTTTAAAGATGTGACGATGTGACCCAGCAAGGCAGCAATACACAAAGAGGGGTAAACGTCCGACGACAGAGAGCCGTTATTTAGATTATGGGATAACTGGAAGGTTCAGCACAGTACAACTCAAAGCCAATGAACTTGCAATCGACACATAAAAAGTCAAAACAAAGTCAAATATTTACAACCTATTGTTTAGGTTATCATTTAGAGATTAAAATATTGCAATAAATATTGTATTGAATTTAGAAAAGGAATTATTTCTAAATTCAATTCGTCCCAATACTTACTAATGATAATCCTACAAATATTATGAACGTGAAAGATTGTACATATGGATGGATGGATGTTTGTTACTCTTTCACGCCGGAACGGCTGAACGGATCTGGATGAAACTTGGCAGAGACAGATTATAGTCTGGAATAGCACATAGGCTACTTTTTATCCCGTGGGAATACCGGGATTGAAATTTGCGCAGGTGAAACCGCGGGGCGCAACTAGTGTACATAGGGTGGTTTGGTCAGTTCACGACCAGTTAGTGGACTTCTAATCTTTGAAGTAACATAATTCCTAAAAATTATGTTGTTTTAATTAAAGCAACACTTGGAGGTGATAGAAAAAATAACAAATAATCTATTTATCGCAAGTTTTATTATATTTTATGATTATATGTATTAAATAATTATATATTTTTCAAAAAGTGCTATTTTCTCAGTTCCCGACCACTTGCGGCCAGTTTACGTCCGACAGTTTCGTCAGTTGACGTCCACTTTAATGCCATTGAAAAAAGAGCGTTATGGTAATGATATTAAGGTCAAAAATAAGAACAGCAATTAAACGTTCATATTTATTTGGTTATGTCACACAACTGACACGTATAATCATTTGACGCAGCTTCTACATAAGCCAAATCTTTGAAAATAGTACACTTTAGATGATACCAACGTACACATTTGTCACAGCCGATATTTTTTTCTAAGTCGTCCTCTACATCGCTAATCAAATCTTCGTAGCATTGGCTACATTGTAAAGCTGACTTTTTAGAGGTGTTCTTCTTTACTGCTTTCTTCTTTCTAGGTATTTTGCTTGCCTTCTCTTTAGCTTTCCTTTCTTTTACATCCTTCTCTTTAGCTTTTCTTTCTTTTATCTCGGCTCTTAACTGTTGTCTCCGATTCTTCTCTTTAGCAAGGTTTTCTTTCTCTTCATCCTTCTTTTCGTAATACTTTCTCCATGAGCTTGAAGAAATAGCGCTCGGCAATTTAGGACCTTTGGTTTTTTCTTTTGGTGCTGGGGGTTCGGGAAATTGCAGGTGTCTCGCGAAAGCATCATCAAATGAACAGGTCGGAGTGATTTCTTGAAGCACAGGGATTGGTTGTTCATGTACATCAGCTGATACTGTGAAAGAACGACATTGATTTTCAGTTTCAGAAGGATCACTGAGCTGGCTATTTAACTGAGAAATTTCGATTTCTTCAAAAGGTACAATTGAGATGTCATTCAGCGATACAAACGATCCAGCCTCAGGAAAACTTATATTTTCTCCAGCTATTAATTGTTGCAGTGATGCATCGGTAGTTAGATCTGCAGTCAAGATGTCTAAGTTCTGACAGGAAGGGATATCAGAAACTTGTGGCAAGATGGGAGGCTCTTCGAAACATAAATATTCTGGTGTTACCGCGGTATCAACAGCAATTTCTTCTGCAAGTAAACTCTTGCTCTGGGTGGACGAAGCAGAATTTCGCGGCGTTTTGGATTTGGAACGGCGATTGAGAATAAATTTAGCTTTAGCTTTATCTATTTCATTAAAAATTACTTTCGTGTCGATGTTGTGCTTCGATAAACTTTCTTCCAGGAATGTTATAACATTAGTTGCTATGTCGCAGTCCTTTGCAGATGGCTGCTTTTTGTTTTTGCTAGAATTGCGAACCTTCCGTATAGTGTCTTTAACACATTTCGTGTAATCCACAGCATCTTCATTTAAAGGATATAATCCGCATTTTCGGAATCCGTTTACGATAGCATCTTCCAGGTCCATGGTTAACGTTTCCTTTAATATTTTGCAAAAATTTATTTTCGTTACGGTTTGGTTTATATTTTCTGCCTGCCAATTCCTTATCGTCTTCTTCCACTCTTGCTTCAGTGGCTTAAAAACACTCACATCAGCTGGCTGTAGGATGTGTGTAGTGTTTGCTGGTAGGGCATACAGAATAATTCCATTTTCTTCACAGAATTGGCTCAGCGATAAAGTCATATGAGACTTATGTCCGTCAATGAAGAGAATAACAGGTTTCTTGATGCCCTGTTGTGTTACCCAAGTATTGAAACTATTGCAGACATATTCATAGAACACATCACTTCTCATCCAACCACTCTCTGATCTTCCAAGTACCCAAGATTCTGGCATACTATCGACAAGAGCTTTAGGTGGTCTTATATATGGAAAGACCACTAAAGGAGGACATACCTTACCACTTGCCGTAAATACTACCAATACGGTAATATTTTCTTTTTCATTGTTCTTTTTAATCATATAGAGGTTCTTGTAACCTTTAGGCCCCAAAACTTTACCGCTTTTTGGGCACAGAGAAAATCCGGTCTCGTCACCGTTGAAAATCCTAACAGGGTCTTCAAATATATCCAATGCATCTATAGATTTTATATATTCCCTCAAGTCATTAAACCAACATCTTATACGAGTCTCAGTGACTGCTGCTCTGGCATTATTAATACCCTCTGGTTCACGAACACTAACATCAGGGTGACGCCTTAAAAACGCGTAATACCAGGTGTCTCCAGGTATGCCATCCTTGAAAGGGTTTTTGATTCCACTATCTCGAATTATTTTAGATACGCTCTCGAGTAGATCTTTCTTATATATAGGAAATCCACATCTAGCCATATCCAGTACCCAGTTTTTAAGTTTTTCCTCACCTTCATGACCTAAAACTGGGTCTGGGCCTACTTTAGGTTTTTTATTGGCAGAAACCTTCCCTGAGAGTCGATCATGGACGGTCGTTTTTGGTACGCCGTAAACCCGACAGGCTTCCCTTATACCCATATTTTTATTTCTAATTTCTTCTATAGCTTTATTGAGAACTTGTTCACCGTAATCAAATAGACGTCTACCTGTCTTTTTCTTTTCTACCCCCACCTGTAAAAAATATTTTTTGAAATAGAGTGTAGGTAGGTAAGCGGAAACCATCTAGTAAGTACCTACACAAATGTAAAGTTTTTTTAAAGTTACTATGTATATGTTAATAATGTTATTTAGGTACCAATTTACGCTTGTCTTTTCCTTTCTTTTGAGTATGAGGAGGAGCCATCTGTAAAAAAAACATGCAAAGCCACAACATTACCAAAACCAACCTTTTTTACCCTAAAGCCTAATTATTAGCATTAAAACATTTCAACTCCTGACCAGTTTCTAGTGGACGAGAAATAGGCAAATCACGTCCAGAATTTTATTTTATACAACTCGGACAAAAGAATAGGGACGACAAATGGTTAGCTCACGACCATTAAATTTTTACTGCATAACATTGGAAAAGTGCATGTTCGTAAACTAGTTAGTTTACGACCACCAAATACGAGATTTTTTCAGGTTCTTTGTATCAGATAATGAAACATGGTCGTCAGGTGACCGATTCCCGACCACCTAAAAATGCTTATTGAAAAGTGCCTGCATTTTAGTTGTATTTACACCTTTTGCTGGTCGCAATCTAACGTGTTAATAAACCATATCATAGAGATTAAAATGGCTGAGTACAGCATGCCGCACCATGCAGTATAAATTAGAAAACTTATAAAGAATATTGGTGGGAAACAGTCATTTGCCGACCATGCGGTCGAGAAGCGACGAAAGCGTAATTTTAGTATGTTAGTTTGGCGAACACCCATTATTTTAGTTAAAAACATACATTTTACAATCAAATAATGCTTTCGAGATAAATACATATATTTTTTTACATCCCAAGCCACACTTCGATGCGTAAATCTCAATAAAAAACCGTTTTACTTACATTTGAAAAAGTGTCCGCTCACTATTTTTTTTGTACTGTTGCGCAACAAGTTTTGATACATCCACTATGGCTCTAGTTTCGAGGCACATTAAGGGGTATCTCGTGTCACAGGCCAAAATACGGTGTCGCAGGGGGGGGAGGAATAGACTGATGTTTCGTTCAAAAACAAAACGAACTCGCGCATCCATCAGTTTGACTATTTTTAATGGTTTTACGAAAAAGTGGTCGTGAACCGGTGGTGGTCGGCTTTCTAACAGTTCCACCCTATGAAAGCACAAAATCGTTATCCATAGTAGATAGGTGTAAGGTACACCAATATACTATATGTATTTTTATATATGTATATTGATATTAGTTTGCATGTAAATTAGGTAAAGTTTGTTTTGGCTGGTTCCTTATTCCTATCACCGTTAGACAGTGTGATCTTCAGGCAGATTACTATACTTGTATGCAAATCATTATCTACTACGCAGATCCTTATTTTTAGCGCGATAATAAATAATCTAGCAATCGCAATCACGCGGTTACGCAAGAAACTAAACATAAAAATTGCACGAAAACAAGATTCTTGGAGCAATGACAAAATTAGATGCTTTTTCTAGAGCTATCCCATTTTGTAAACAATCTTGAATATCAACATTCAACACTGTTATTTTCATAGAAAGTCAACAAACTTTCAGAGATATTATCTTACCTTATCTACAAGTCTTTATGACTTAGTGTAGGTTCTGTCTACAACACGATAATAACCAGCCATTAACAAGATTATAAATGTTTTGATTATTATTACTATTTTTCTTGTTTATTACTGTGTTTTATGTGAAAACATTGTTTCTGAAATAAATAAATTATTATTAAATTAAATTATTGTACTCTAATGATAGGAGGTTGCCATCATGTCTTACAAGGAGGTCAAGGAGGTTGACCGAAAAAGAAACACCTGGAGGGAGAGAAATGCATCAATTACGCCGACAAGAGCATTGCTCTTAAATTAGAAGAAGAAGATAGGAAAATCAATACTAAAACCAGACAGAAAAAATTAACAGCTTCTCGACTGATCTCACCAGACACGGTAAATATCTCCTCAGATAATTATCTCAGTACCGATACAGAAAAAACTATAATTCTAATAACTATTTTAACGGCGCCGATCCTCCATCGACGCCAAAACCGGACGAGGACCCCTTTCTCGATGTCGAGGGGAGTGAGGCCAGCGACAGCTGCCTTAACTCCTCTCCACTCCGGGCCTCGTAACCCCCTCCCCTGCATACAAACCAACCTCCAGCACAGCCTCGCTGCGACGGCTTCTCTGCGCAGAGTGCTGGAGGAAAACCCCAACACCACCGCCCTCATCCAAGAGCCGTGGCTTAATAAGGGCAAGATCTGCGGACTTAATACCGGTGGTAAAATTCTCCTGGACACCACGGTAAGCAATCCCAGAACCTGCATAATAACTTCAAAACTTATGCAATCCACACTACTCACCCAATTCTGTTCTAGAGACCTAACAGCTATTAGGACTCAAGCAGGACCACCCCAGCAACCTCACGACACCGTCCTAGCGTCCGTGTATCTGCCTAGCGACGAGGACATACCTTCAGCAGAGTTGGTGTCACTAGTGGAGTACTGCGAGAAGGAAAAACTAGAGCTCATCATCTGCACCGACTCCAACGCGCACCACACCCTGTGGAGCTGCGAGAAAAACAACCCACGAGGAGAGGAACTGGTAAACTTTTTATTCTCCACTAACCTACTAATAATCAACCAAGGCTCGGAACCGACATTTGTCAACAGACGGGCACAAACCATCATAGACCTTACTCTATCCACCGAAGTGGTGTCGCGCTACATTACGGACTGGCGAGTCTCGGACGAAGCGTCGTGCTCGGACCATAGACGGATTCGCTTTAATCTCAATATGTCCGTGCAAACGCCAAGCCCGAGACGCGCCCCACGTAAGACTGATAGGCCAAAGTTCGTTAAACTGGTCCAATCAGCGATGGCCACCGAGAGCCCTACTTCTAACTTCTTAGAGCCACACGAGATAGACCACTACACCAACAAACTCACCCAAGTTTTAACCCACAGCTATGAACAATCGTGCCCCCTCATGACACCGAGAGGGGACATCAACCGACACTGGTGGGGTCCTGAACTGCAAAGACTACGTTGCAAATTAAGGACACTTTTCAACAGAGCAATGAACACTCGGAATCCCCAAGATTGGGACATATACCACACCACTAAAATAACATACAAGAAACGTATACGCCTCAGGCAACAGGAATGCTGGAAACGTTTCTGTACAAACATTGACAACACCAGTCAGGCCGCCAAAGTTAAAGGCATACTATCCAGTGAACCAGCACGAACGGTCGGATACCTTAAAAAACCTGACAACACATACACTAAATCAGACGCTGAGACCAGCGAAATACTTCTTCAAACTCACTTCCCCGGATGTCTAATAACAGACACACACGAGTGGGAAGGACACAGCGTACGCGCAACCAGCCACCAAGACTGGACCACAGCTCAGAATCTGATCAACCGTGAGAAGGTTCTCTGGGCTATAAACAGTTTCCTTCCTTTCAAGTCGCCAGGCCTGGATGGAATATTCCCAGGTCTCCTCAGATGGAGTGGTGACATACTAGTCGACCATCTAGTAACAATCTTTAGGGGCTGTATCGCTCACCGATACATACCCCAAAAATGGAGAGAAGTGAAGGTCATATTTTTAGCAAAACCAGGTAGAAGCGATTACACAATGGCGAAATCATTCCGTCCCATTAGCTTAACATCGTTTCTCCTCAAAACCCTTGAAAGGCTGTGCGATCAGGAAATCAGAAGTAACACTCTCCTACGCCAACCACTCCACCCACACCAACACGCCTATAGCCCGGGCAAATCCACAGAATCCGCCCTCCACAGCGTAGTCTCAAGAATTGGAGACGGATTAGCAGTAAAGCAACCTACTCTGGGTGCCTTCATTGACATAGAAGGAGCCTTTGACAAAACGACATTCACTAGCATAGACCTAGCACTGGCAAGATACGGTGTCGCGCCAACGCTAGCAGAGTGGATAAATAACATGCTCAAGTACAGAGCAATACAACTAACAGTAAATACCACTACAAGAGGTATTGTAGCGAGAGGCTGCCCACAAGGTGGCGTACTGTCGCCACTACTGTGGAACATAGTGGTGGATGAACTCATCCGGAAACTAAATGGCCACGGCCTCTATACGGTAGGATACGCAGACGACCTTGCCATCTTGGCAACAGGATGTTTTGAAAGCGTATTATGCGACCTAATGAAAACCGCTATGAAAACAATAGAAAGCTGGTGTAACAGCCATGGCCTGTCAGTTAACCCCACGAAAACAGAACTCATAATGTTCACACACAAAAGAAGCACAGGAAACTTAAAACTTCCCAAGCTATTTAACACTGAACTAAGCCTGACCAACGAAGTCAAGTATCTCGGAGTCATTCTCGATAGCAAACTCCTATGGAACAAGCACCTTGACTTCAAAATAAAACGAGCGAGCGCCATATTCTTCCAATGCAGCAGAATGCTAGGGAAAACATGGGGACTCTCACCCAAAATAACCCTCTGGCTCTATACAGCCATAATAAGACCAACACTCACATATGGAGCAATCGTATGGTGGAACAGAACCGAACTCAGCACCGTTATTGCGAAGCTGCAACGCTTTCAGAGACTAGCATGCTCCGCAATAACGGGCTGCATGAGAACAACACCAACAGCAGCCCTTGAAATCATCCTGGGCCTGACACCCCTCGACCTATTTATACAACAAGAAGCGACGATGGCCGCTATTAGACTCAAACATTCGGAACTATGGGGAATCTCCAGGAGCCCGCACGCATCCATCCTGTATAAAGCGGTATCGTACGAACCGCTTATAGCAGCACCGTGCGATAAGATCCCCAAAAAACAAATATTCCAGAAACACTACCACATACAAACACAGGAGGACCAAAGAGATCAATCAGGCACTAACGAAGTCCGAATCTATACGGATGGCTCAAAAACAAAACAGGGAACAGGCGCCGGAGTGTACTCGCTTGATCTCAATATTAACATAACAATGTCACTAGGGCCACACAGCTCCATCTTTCAATGCGAATGTGTGGCCATCACCGAAGCTGCCACAGCAATCAACAGGAGAGGGATCGATAACTACAACATACGGATCCTCTCAGATAGCGCAGCAACACTCAGAGCCTTAGAGAGTCACAACTGCAACTCGAGGCTCATATACGAATGTCACCAAGTCCTGGAGAGTATTGCCACAAAGAACTCGGTAACTCTACAATGGATAAAGGGACATAGCGGATCACTTGGCAATGACGCCGCAGACCAGCTAGCCAGAAGAGGATCAGAAACTCTGACGGAAGGACCAAACCCCTTCCTGCCTCTGCCGCTCTCCCAGCTGAGAACCTGGATACGGCAGCGCTCGCAGAACCAACACAACCAACGCTGGACACGCACAACTGACTGCAGACAGGCAAGAACAGCAATACCAACAACCGCACCCAGACTGACACGCCGTCTACTTAACATGCACAGACGGGACCTGAAAACCATTGTGGGAACCTTAACGGGTCACATTCCCTTAAATAAACACCTATACAACATCGGAGCCACAGACAGTCCACTCTGCAGAGGATGCCTATCCGAAGAAGAATCAGCTGCCCACGTAGTCCTGGAATGCGAGGTAGTAGCAACTCAACGACAAGAAATCCTGGCCAACCCCAGGTCACTCCTCCAAGCCTGCGAAGCACCCAGGAAACTTCTGCGCTTTTGGGAGGAGTTGGGCTGGCTACAGATATAGCCAGCACACCCTGACGCACAATGGACCAACCTTGAGTCTAAGTGCGGAAAAAGGAGTCCAATTACATTAACATTACATTAACATTTAACTATTTTAACTCTGAAATCCGAAGACGAACAAAGGTCCAAGATGTCGGTGATCGGATTTCGGTGCTCTAGTGGAGCTGGGCAGGACACATTGCTAGACGTGGTGATGACAGGTGGGGTAGGACAACCGAATGGTGGCCAAGAACCGTACAGAGGCGTGGATCGTCCTGCAGCGAGATGGGCGGACGACAACACAAAAATCGCAGGTCGGATATGGGTTAGAGTGGCACAGGATCGTGACAGCACAAAGTAAGGGAGGCCTATACCCAGCAGTTGGCGAAGTCGGGCTGTTGATGATGATTCAAATAATTACATGGGGTGGGTTTGAAAAAATAATTCAAAATTTCCAGGGTATCTTACTATCCTACTAATATTATAAACGCGAAAGTTTGTAAGTAAGGATGGATGGATGTATGTTTCTTACTCTTTCACGCCGGAACAGATGAACGGATCTGGATGAAACTTGGCAGAGAGATTGATTATAGTCTGAAATAGCACATAGGTTACTTTTTATCCCGTGGGAATACCGGGATTATAACTTGCGCGGGTGATACCGCGGGGCGCAACTAGCCTGTTATAAACATAATTTCAAATTCATGTGTGCATTACCTGAAACACAAACGATTCAGAGAATTTTTCGCATCGCTGCTACTTTACAAGTGAAAGTGACCTGCGTGCGTCCATGCACGTGCATAGAAAAGCTATTGTAGAACAGTTGCCGCCTCATAAACACATGATATCACTATGTTAGTTACCAGACGTTTATACCTATTAGCGTTCTTTTTATTTTCTACAATTCGAGGACCATTGTGTATTGTGGCAACGCAAATAAGGTTATTACGTACAGTGATTTAGAAACTCGTGTTGTGTGAAATTCTTGTTTAAGAAATCGTATTCGCACACATACACGTAATTTCTGTTTAGTTAGAACACCACCTGGCCTTCTACTTTCGTCATGCCAATGGACATCCTAATGATACAGCGGTAGATAGGTAAGGTACCTTTATAAAAAAAAGGATTTAAATACATTGTGAACGAATTAAAACCGGATTTCATACTATCACTGGATACTGTCTGATGATATCCAGCACAGAATGAAGAAATTCTGCTGATTTTATCTGCAAAAGTAGCTGTAATTAGAACTATGCTACTAGGTAGGACCTAACTCAAGATTCACGGGTCCTTATCTTTCTCTCTATACTAGCTACAAATCTAATAATACAACATATAACAAAGGAAGAAGAACTATAGTAATTTTAACAATCTAAACAAAATTGCTTACGTTTAGTCTAATATTTAGCATTTATGATAACATTGAAGAGTTTTGTCACTAACTACCTAGTTATTAAGTTAATGTAATTTTTTTGTGTGTGAAGAAAAGTGAACAATTACAGTTACGAGAATACAAATGGCGAAGCAATGTAGGAAAAAAATTTACACAAAACGCTAATTTATCTTCTTGGGACGGTAACTTTGTGACGAAGAACATAAACCATCTAACTCATTATACCTAAAAAAGGAGATCCGTTAGAAAACGATAAACAAATATGGCGTCGCGTCCGCTCTATCGGCGTTCTAATTTCAAGCGTCTATTTCTGGCTTATAAATGGAAAGCGTTTAATTAATAATACAATATAATCTCCGTTAGAGCTATGGACGCCTACATTAAGCTACTCTACAATCGACAGGTAAGATGAATAATGCCCCTCCCTGAAACCAATAACACAATCTTTATGGTTAGATATGATAACAAAGAGTCCCATTCCCTCCATCACAGTAACCAGTAAATACTACTGAGAGGGGAGGGCGTGGCGTGTTTTTGTAGTGTTAGGGTGTATTTCCACTGACACGGAAAACAGGGTGGCACGAGGTCAAGAAGGTCAATCAATTTACTAGCTTGTACATTTTACGATTACCTCCAATTAGCAACTTTTGGTAGGTACACCGAGAAAATGTATTCCCTATATTGTTGTAGAAGCCTATAACGACAATCAATTTAAATGCGCAATACGTTATCGTAGAGATACGACGTCCTAGTTCGTTCGGCACTATTGGGACACGCAATTACGTAACACTGTAACAGATTATGTAGTTTGCAAATGTGTGGGAAGAATTAATAATAAGTGTTTTCAGGCTGGTAATATTCAACTCCGATAATTCGCATTTAACAATACCCTTAGTCTGTTTTTTTTATTATGAGGGTAGGCTTGTTATTTTCTTAGAGTAGGTAATAAAATACCTAACTTACATTATATCAGTTATCTGCTTCTCATAGAGCAAGTTTTACGTTGTCGGTGGTGTGCTGTGTAAAAATGTCTAACCATTTTTATTGAATAGATTTAGAAACACAATTTTTCTTGCAGTAATTGGAGTTTTTCTAACAGTTTTAAAGATTACCTAGTTGGATAGTGGGGTAGGCATCTAATGACCTACGGTGGCTCACAGGAATTTACTGTCGCCGTAGTATTTAGTTAATAGTCAAAAGTTTAAAAATAAAAATGACACAATCGAGAGGCCTATCAAGTTCAAAGTGGGTTGGAGGTTAAAAATAACTGAAGTCGCCTCACCTTGGCCAAATTAAAATATTTAAACCGAGCGATTATCACTCGCGCAGTCGAGCTTCGATGAATATTTTGTTCGGTTCAACTTCTACTTCTTCTTGGCTACTGTGGCTGTTGTCACAATTCTGCCAATGTACATGCTTTCATAATCTTTAGTAGATAGGTATCAAGGAATATAATTACGTAGATATAGTGCTTACTATATTCAACGTGTCTGTTAGGTCTACCTACACTCACTGTAAAAAAGTAAGCATTTTTACGAGTTCTTGTATACATACATTACATAAGATCCATGGAACTAAGTATCTCAGGTATTCCAATAGTAATGCATGGATAGTGTCAGCAAACCAAAATTATGGCCAAGGCAAAACCAATTGACCAGACATGATTTAACAGCAAGAGGGCATTGTGTTAAAATCACCACTGACGCTTTACCTAGATTAGAAGAAATAGCCTGATTTTTAACTCAATAAATACTAGAAAACTAACGTCTCAAGTAGTACAACTCCTTATAGGTAGTTTAGTGTCTGTATCTATTCAGTAGATATAATAATCTGTCTCATGTACACAAGCTGTCAGTGTCAAGCTCCTAACCTGTCGTTTTGGCGGGAGAGGACAGGTTTAGGTGGGAAAACCAGTGTGTATGGAAGGGACTGGAAAAGGGACGCTGACAAGAGAATACCGATGAGGTGATATAAGTGCTTGGTGTATGATTGAGCCAGGGGTTAAAACGTAGGATAATACAGATAGTTAATGTTTATTACGTAGGGATGTTGACCAATTGCTGCCGCTCACTGAACCCCTACTACCTAACTAGGTTGAGTACTTTATCTTATTCTGTGCCCTAACCTAGAAGTTACCATCCAATTTGAGGTCGTCCGGACGAGGTAAACGAGACCTTAAAACAAGAAACGGAAGTAGGTATTTTGTTTTGACAACTCTAAGTCGAGGTTCCTCTTCCGCCAAAGAATTACATAACGATTTGTAAAATAAAATATCAGTTACAAAAAAATATGTAAACTTATTATACTTACTTAGGTATTACCTATCGAAGGGGTGGAATATACTTTAATTAAACTGTACAATGGGCGATCTTATCGCTGAAAGTGATCTTAAGTAACTTCTGGGTGGAGAGGATAAGGTAAAAAATAATAAACCTTGAAACCTAGCGTGACCCAGAGCTTTCCAGAAAGCTAGGTGTCACGGCACTCTAAATAAGAATCGCCTTGAAGACGAAGTAACGTACAAAAAATAGAAATAAGCATTTATTTTAACCTTGGCTTTGGCTCAAGGCACAGAATAAATAATAGTACTCGAAGCCCGGTTGACTGACGTTTGCAACAATTACATTATCACATTAATCACGTACAGTCGTCTGCACCAAAAGATTGTAAACTATTTCAATTTCGTAATATTTCTATGAATTCACGTTTACTAAATTCTTTCATCAGTCATTATTTATTAAACTTCCGTATACCAAGTCCGAAGATAAACCCGGGCTCGCAAGCTGATATCAGCGGCCCGATTACGTTAATGTCTGGCTTTCAGATTGACATTTGATTCCTATAGTGTAATAGCAATTGTTTAGGATGGGAATCAAATGTCAAACTGAAAGCCACCCGATAGCCAGACATTAGCATAATCGGGCCGCTGAACGGAAAAAAAAGCTCGGAATTCAGGTATTTTTTCGATCGGTCACTAGTTTATTACGAAACAGTGCCAGTGTGGTGAAAATATTTAATTTAATGAAAAGATTCAAGGAAAACCGAAGCAGCGTAAAGCTAAAGCCAAAATATCTGTTTGAATTGTTGGCTTAAAAACTCTAAGCCGCGATTGAGTTACGTACGAATCGAAACTATGGTTTTGAATATCAGCTACGTGTACAAAAAACGGGAACAACCTTGGCTTTGACTCAGTCCAGTTAGCTTTTACGATTATAGCTATTACGTACACACTTAAACAGTGGTTAGAATATTTCAGTCGCACTTGCTACTACATGCCCTACTAGACTAAACTTTTGCCAAGTTTTTTTTCTCGATCCTAGCGCTATCTACCTTGGTACTAACTTTTCTGTGCAGTATTTTTAACAAAATAATGCGTGTATGATGCAGGGATATTCCAGTATGGGTTAATAACCGAAATGAAAAGGGTTAACCGAACCGTATCGTTTCGGTTAACCCTTTAATAGGTAAGCGATACGTTTCTGTATAAAAGGCGAATAAAATATGGGTTTTTAAGGTTCACATTGGCTTAAATTTTAGCGAGAGTGCCGACCGCTGCAGAGTCAGGCCATAATAATTTACACTTTCTGGCGGAAGCAAGTTCGCAATAAAATTACAATTCAAATTCAATTTTCAATAATTTCAACACTGTGACGTTGACATATCAGCGAAAGCTGCTAGTCTATAAATAAATAATATACCGAATAACACTTAAACATAGAATGCATCGTTCTCTTTCTCTTGCTATTTCAGTCAATCAAAAATACCGATTTAAACAACCCTTTCGTATCTGTTAACCGTTTCATTCGTTATAGGTTTTTATTTTGGTTATACCCAAACCAAACGGTTACCGTTTCATTCGGTTTTCATTCGGCAAACGGTTACCGAATGAAACGGTTAACCTTTTATAGGTATGGGACATGGGTTATCCGATCCCTGATTTTAAGTTTAACGTGTGTTACGCGAACCTTTCAGAAACCGGCCGTAAGTATCTGAATTTCTCCCAAAACAATGAATAAAACCTATTGTGCCAACCTCACTTAGCGTGGGATAAGGGTAGGAAGATAATGATGAGTTTGATGGGAATTTAATCGCCAAGTGTTTTAGCTATGATTTACGAAAATCTATTCAGCCGTTTGAATCACCTAGCTGTTTTCTAGTAGATAAAAGTGGTCGTGGGTCTAAAAACTGATCTTCGACATCATAAAAACCCTTTAGCTGGTTTAAGGGTCCGGTGACAGCGGCTCGCAATTTCGAGGTGCGATTGGCTATTATTTCATTTTATTTCATTTCGGAGAGGTTGTTTGAAAGAATAACTCTAAAGAAACACGCATAAATACTGTTCGAACACAAATAATACAATAATATCAAGGAAATGTGCTTGAGTCAGAAATCATTTTGGTATTAGGTAAACGTAAGACCAAACATACTAATACCAAATATAATTGCTCGATTCGATCCAAAATAAAATTTGCGTCCGTAACTGTAAGACCACACTAATCCGCAAAAGTATCTTTTTTATGGCTCCACTCATCTTCAACAAACTTCCGATAGCTTTTAGAGAACTTCCAACGCCAATATTTCAGAGGAAGCTAAGAACTATTCTGGCTGGTAAATGTTATTATACGATTAATGAATTTATGTCAGATAAACTACTGACCAACACAATTATTTCTTAATTTATGTTAACTATCTTTTATTTACATTTGACATTTTATCTACAATTTTATTTAAATTTATCATTCTCTGACATTATATTTAATTTTAGTAGGTACCATTACTGTATTATTGAATTATTATTTTTTCTAGGTACATTAATTTGAAATTAATCATAATTTATAATATCATTCTTTCATTTTGTCATTTTTATTCCCATTTTATTATTAGTTTTTAATTTTATATAATTTGTTATTTTTATTTTGACTTATTGTTTAAAAGTTATAATTTTGCATGCCCGTGTATGGTCGAATTACACTGGTCAATATAAACATTTAACATCTCATGTACATGTAATTCAGCAAATAAATATACTTTGACTTTGACTTTGACAAAATGATTTCTGATTCGGGCATGTTTCCCTTATATTATTGTATTATTTGTGTTCGAACAGTATTTATGCGTGTTTCTTTAGAGTTATTCTTTCAAACAACCTCCCCGAAATGAAAAAAAAATGAAATAATAGCCAATCGCACCTCGAAATTGCGAGCCGCTGTCACCGGAGCCTTAAGTCACAAACTTTGCTATTAAAACATGCCTATACGTAGCTAAGTACAACTTGGGCGCTCTATCATAGGTTAGATTTTACACAATGTTGTAAAAATCCAGCAATAAAACAAAGTGACGTAAGTCAGACAATCAATGGTTAAAAACTAACATTATTATAAACGGTATATTTCAACACATGGTGACCAAACACCGTACGAAAGCAATTAAATTTGCTATTAAAAGACTGTTCAATATTGTAAACAGACTGGTAAGTTAGTTAGGTTCTAGTTTAATATAGGTAAGTTAAGTAACTTAAGTAGGGACCTAAATAAAGTTAGGTGTATGACTTTATGACGCTATTTATGTAACTTTCTACAATTAAATAAAAAAAAAGATTTATTATTCCGGCCTTGCAAATATTCTATTTTAATGTCGATGGCAGAATTATTATTATTATTATTATTATCAGCCATCTATGTCCCACTGCTGGGCAAAGGCCTCCCCCCATTCCCTCCACTCTGTGCGGTCCCGTGATATGGTTCTCCACTCCGGCTGGTACTTATCGAGCTCATCACGCCACGCCACGATGGCAGAATTAAAGCATTTATTTTTTATTTATTTTTAACTTTTCATTCATAATCCATCGAAAAACTAAGAAAAACGAACTACGTTTTCTGGTACGCAATAATAAACGGTCGTTACATGAACTGTGTACTTTATACTACACCTGCTCGGAAAGTACCTTGATACTTTATCAAATTTACGGTAGAAAGTACGTCATTGCATATCGAACAAATATGCGGGGAGAAAACGCATCTGAGCGGGAGAGAAAAGTGTATGAAAATCCATTTCTTACGTGGTTTTTCTTTTTTAATTTTGGGTAAGACTATGCGCCAGTAACCTAAATATCAAAAGCTAAAAGTTTTTACAGTGAGTTTTTATCTCCAAGTTCGCAAAATGACACTGGCCACTAGCTGTGTGTTGGATGGTGTCGGGCTGGCAGTGCGACCCTGCGGCGGCAGGATAAACAATTTGAAAAAAGAACATGTGAAAATTGCAGACGCCATTGGCGCCATTTTCAATTTGTGTGTTGTTTGAGGATTCAGTTTTAGTTTTTTATTTTCCTCGTAGGTGTAGTATAAAGCACTATGTATCACTCGAGAGAAAGTGCGATTCCCGATCTCGGGTGTTTTAAAGCCCTCGCCTACGGCTCGGGCTTCAAACGACACCCTCGACGGTAATCGGTCACTTTCTCCTCTCGGTGAACAATGTACTATTGTAGTGAGTTTTGTAATGTTTCATTAAGGCACTCTGCGTGTGGTTTCTTTGTATTCCATGGCTAACCCGATAAAAATGTACGCCCATACGCAGATGCGCAGCCTCTATACGAGGTCACCGCGCACGCGGCGAGTACGTGACCGACCAGGCAAGGCAAGGACCATGAATTAGGTCAGCTTTCAGTGTTGCTACAATACATACTGTCATGGATTTCTTCAGCAGTTTATTGGTTTGCTAATAAAATGAGGGTAGATTCGTACGTGGTTGCTGGCCACGAGCTACTAACTAATTTATTTATATACAAGCCAAACTTCTTCCAACTTTAAAAAAAACTTAAAAAACATTTTTTTAGTAAAAAGTCTAAACTAAATGCTAATTTCAAACATTCACGGCACAGAACACTGCATGTCACAGGTCACACACTTACTATCTGGTAAGGAAGGTAGTGGTATTGTACCACAACCACGAACGTATATAAAGTGGTTATTTACGTATGGTATTACGGTAGATTGGGAATCTGGTCTTCTGGCTTAAGGTCTCAAAAGCAGTGGAAAGTATCACACCTACGTTCTGATCTTCCAATACCCACTACGCATATTTCAGTAGTAGGTAGCTAATATAGCTATGCACTTATACAAAAATAGAGCTATGTAGGTAGATACAGGCTATTCTATTTTTATCATACAAAATGGCGGAGTTGTTGTTGAAAAACTTTTATCTAGTGATTGATAGACGAATCAATACAGAATACAGTTTGTGCGATTTGGAAAAACAAGATATTTTCGTTTCACAAATAGGTATGTACACCATTATGTCCATCAAGTTAGGTACACAACTTAGTAATAGAGATATAACCAATCACTTAGTAAAATAACCACACAGTTTCAACCATCTACCATCAAAACTTCTGAACCTTGTGAAGCGAAGGTGATTCTAAAACACAATTTCTACAGCTAACTTAGCGTGAAGCATTGCAACTAAGTACCCACGTTTTTCACATATCTTTACTACGTGAGCGATAAAAAGAGTTTTCTTGAATTATCATCTATTGACATAAAAACTCCAAGTTAGACCAGTTTTTGCCAAGTCACCTTGTAATGAAACTTGCGTGCTTAAACTATTTAGGTAGGTACCTACCTATTATGACTAGGTAGGTACCTACCTATTATGACTAGGTAGGTACCTTTATTGTAACGCATAAAAAAACAATCAATATAAGTAGGTACGTTTCAGAGTTTGGTTTGTTTGTACATTATTGGTGCCATACTATCTACCTAAGATCTAAGTGGACTGATTCAATACAGGTACCCATACCACAAATATAACCACCACTTTTGCAATTTGCAATACATATAAATATAACATCAGTTAGGTTAGTACCTAGGTACTTCACCCTAATTTCCCTAATTTTCATTCAACTCATTCATTCAATATGCAAAATATTTCATATTTATGCACTTCGTGATGAGCCGAGCATGAACCTTGCTTTTTTGTCAAGAAAAATGCGTGGGAAAGATCCCTCCAGAACCAGAAGAAATTTCTAGGTTCACAAACCTGATGATTGATAATTGATATGCTACGAACGAATAAGTCATAAATTAAAGGGTGGCCGATTTTTTTGCACGCTAGTGTACCTACTAGGATTGCAAAGATAAATGCTTCGAGGTTTGATAGCATAGGTAACAGATACCTAGGTAGGTAATCAACCTGGGATAGATCATATCTAATTTCTTTGATCATGCAGTGTATCAATGTTCAACCAAACTCCATAATTATACAGGTATGTATTTAAATTCAACTATGTACTAATTGTTTAGTAGGTACCTACTCTGTTTTTTTTTGCGCATGGAGACCTTGGCTCTATTGACATCATTCGTTCGCAAATAGACGATAAAACTAGTTTTTAAACAGCTACCTACCTACTTACATTTGGTACAACAAAATACACCTCTATGTCTTAACAACTATTGTGTTGGTAAGGTAATTTTGAATTATACCTATCTACCGTACTTAATAAGTTTGTAATGTTTTATACTACCTACTGTGGTTTTAGATAATGTTGTCCATTTTGATTTCGTGCTATTTTTTTAAGTTAAACTTTCTTCTGTCCAGCTAAGCTAAAATTTTAGGTTTGCGTGTGTTCATGTAGTAAATTAATATACAAAGTGTCCCAAAATTCAACAGTATGCCGGCACCGGCCGGTGGACTTGCCCAAAACCAGGATACAGGAAAATAGAAATGGCAATCAAATTATGAGGTCAGGATAACGGGATGAAAAATACACAAGTCAGCTGCGCGTACAAAGCGGTCTCCATAACATTTACCGGTTAGGTAGGGTTTGATTATCGATTATTTTTAAACACTTTGACCTGGTACCGGTACATCCGTGGTAATTTGTTATCAATATAAGTTATACCGGTATTTTTTGAGAATAGATATACCTATGTAATCAAACTTATTGCCGTATCCGTAATTTCATCGGTATCAGTACTAAAATGTCGAAAATATCGCTGTATTATATCAAATGCATAAATACATATAAAATATACAAGCAATTTATTTTGTGCAAACGAGGGAAAACGTAAGCCGTACTCTAGTGTCTCTATAATCTATCTCTCTGCCAAGCTTCATCCAGATCCATTCAGTCGTTCCAGCGTGAAAGAGTAACAAACATCCATCCATCCATACTTACAAACTTTCGCGCTTCTAATAGTAGTAGGATTTAGAGTTAATAAATAAAAATAATAAATAATGCTGGACAATCCACACAGCACTATCTAGCCCCAAAGTAAGCTACTAAAGCTTGTGTTATGGGTACTAGATAACTGATATATTTAATACATTATATAATTACATAGATAGATATTTTTTATAAAAAAAATAATTCTACACAGAGTATGTATCCTTCTAAATATTATTCGAAGGGTATGTCTGCATTCTGGTTTGTGTGCATTGAGATTGCCAAATTTTAGGTGAAAGTGAATCTATACAATGATTTTCTGCTCAGTCAAGTTTTATAAAACACAAAGATATCTAAAAATAAAATTTTAAGTGGTTTGTGGCTATGTACAATGTGGTAACAGCAGGCATTTTATCTCTGCCCTAAAAATATATTATCTCTAGACTACTTTGAAGAGTCCAGATTTTATGGTGATTTTTATCAAGATTTTAAATGAATGGCTTTTGCAATAACATCTGTTGAATAGGTTAAGCTATTGATAGTAATCACTACACAGTAAAAAACAAAGTTGCTTCACAGTGTCTGTCTCTATATATGCCTAGATCTTTAAAACTAGGTACACGGCAACTAACATGAGATTATTTATCTTCTGACAATGACATTGTTTCCATGTCATTGTTGTAAAATTGGGTTACAAATGTGTCACAGAACCAGCAGAGAGAACTCCGACTTGAGTTGGTTAGATTCAAAATGTGTAACAGAAACAGACACAGAGAGCCCTGAATCCATGTAGTCTTGTGGTCCCTACCCCTAGTGTATACAGGGTTACAGGTAAAATCGTGCTAGATCCGTAAGAGCCTGTTCCCACTTCCCGATCAGTCTTTTTTCTCAGTCAGTCTAAATAGATGGATGTGCCAGTGGCAGTACAATTTGTATGGAGCTGTTCACATTATGACTGATCCGGGAAAAAAGACTGATCCGATTTATTTGATGGATGTTTTGCCACTGCGACGATCAGTCAAAACGCCCTGATCGGATGAATGTGAACGCACGTTGCATCAAACCACAATATACGAACATCATCGTCGCTGTCCATCGCGTACGAAATACAAACGAGTCGAACCACCGACCTTCCGGCAAAACAGACTGATCGGATACCTATAATGTGAACACCCACGCCCTGCGTCCGGATAAGTGGGAACAGGCCCTTAAGGGCGTGGAGTACCCATCATTTCCGACTTAGGTATTTCACTATGAAACACCCTACCCTAAACTTAACCCTTTTCAAGATATTTAGGCTACTAAATTTATTTTTGTTGATTTTGTGTATCTTATTATTATTATTATTGCATTTTTACATTAATAAGATGCTTTAGGACGTCAATCATTAAAATAATGCATAAGTTAATTGAATAGACCGTAGAAGGAAAGCTAACAAATAAAAAAAATATTAGAAGTTTATTTTATTTTTATTTTGTTTCATAGTGAAAAAGTCAGAAATGATGGGTACTCCACACCCTTAACGGATCTAGCACGATTTTTCCTGTAACCCTGTATAAATCAAGAAGCGGACTGGAGAGTAACTCCCTGAGTTAACCCCCACTTGCGATTGCTATAGCTAACCCAAATATAAAATTTTCCAACAAAACCAACAAGTAAAACACATAAAAAAAAATAAAAATTTTAAGTAATTGAACAATAATTATGAACTATGAAGGCTTATTTCCTTCCAGTCATGATGAAATCACTTCTGAAAATACAAGTTTTGACTTGACTACAGTTACTGTTATAAATAAACTGAGAATATGTCTTTGTATGATTATAGTAGGTAGGTATCTAGTTATATTATGAAAATGAGAGTACCTACATTAAGTGCACTAAGAAAACAATTATACCTATAAACTGTCTACAAAATAAGCTACATGATAAATCATAAATGGCTTCATCATTTTTTACTTACATAACCATTTAAATAACTAAGACTAGATATGTATAATACATGGATTTGTAACAGGTAAACTAAAGGACTCTAAGTTATATGTACCTACATTTAAACACCACTAGATTTCTCTAGCTTGTTTACCTGGGCAACTTCCGAGTGAAGAATGACCAAAACTTTCTAGATCAAGTTTTCCAGCTTTTTCATCGGATTATTAAGTTTACACGTGAATTATGCAAATAAACACAAGCTAGTACGGAATTTCACTACCTAGGACACTGCTGGTTGACCTAAAATCTTGCACTTGGCAACTAAAGTGAGGTTATGTTCAACAAATACTTTTTACACGGCTAAAGGAAGAGGAACGGCTTGTTGTAATTGTTAGAAAAAGTAATTAGGACTTACCCGGATGCTTCCGTGGTGAATTTTTTGATTAAAACTACCCTATAAGATGTTTTTTTATTTTTCACTGGACACGAACAAATTCAAGGGCGTTTGACAGATGACTGACTGTCCCAAAAAAAGATGGCTGATTTCATTCCGATTCGCCCCGAATTACGTCATCCGGCGCGAAAATTGAAATAACCGTTACACTTCATTTAGTTATAGGGACAATTGAAAGGTTATTCAATAAATTAGACTGCTAAATCTAAAACTCACCTCATAAAAGCTGGATTGATGTGAAATCAGAATAATCCGATAAGCTTTTTAGTAGTACATTATAAAGATAATCAGTCCGATGCTGTGCGCTGTTGCCAGATTTCTATTGCGTCAGAAAATAAAGAATGTTGAAATCCACACATTTCTAAACACTGCAGCATTCCTTAGGGATTTTTGCACTCAAAATTTAACATAGTATCTACAGAATTATAAAAAAGTCACGTTACAAACAGTTGTAGAGCGACCAAGTCCTACTATAAAAGTTCGAGAGAAGAGCGGCAACGTCGCGAACCTTCTACCGCTGTTGAACAAAGAAAACAATTTTTGAAATAGGAATTTGACTGCAACATACAAAATTTTTGTCTAATGACTACATTTATGTAACATTTTTAAGATAAAATTTAAATTTAATGGAGTACTTTTGAATTTTGTTTTTGAAAAAGAGCCAAGCAATACTGTCCGAACACTGTACAAAACATAAACTTGTAAGCAACCGACGACGATTGGTGGATGAGGTGAGGTAAAGCTACTTTTGTTTTTGTTTCGTTTTGTTTGGCGTTGGCGTTTGGCGTTGTAAACAATGAAGGAAGATTTAGTGCTGCCATCACTTCTACTATTCACTACCACTACCTACTAAATATGACCTACAATCACTACCACTACATAGTATAATAACAAAGTCGCTTTCTCTGTCCCTATATCCCTATGTATGCTTAAATCTTTAAAACTACGCGACGGATTTTGATGCTGTTTTATTTAATAGATAGAGTGATTCAAGAGGAAGGTTTATATGTATAATACATGCATGATATGTGCACCCGTGCGAAGCAGGGGCGCGCGGGCGGGTCGCTAGTAATTTATAATACACATACATGCATACATAAAATCACGCCTATTTCCCATCGGGGTAGGCAGAGACCACGGATTTCCACTTGTTACGATCCTGATATACCTACCTAGCTCTTTCGCTAAGAGTTGCAAACTTCGATCAAGAATTACACCTTGATCGAAGGTTGTAAACGAAACTATAAGGTGGAGCTGGGTTTTATTATATGAACTAGGTACCTAATAAGTAAGTCATCCGCATCGCTAACAAAGAAATAATATTGGCAAAGCACCCTGGCTTCTAGGTGATATCTGGCCAAGAAATAACAGGTGCTGACCACACAAGCCACAGCTTTTCATCATTCAGCTTGAAAAAGTCCACTCCCATAGATACTAAAACGAATAATTTTTAACTTGATAAAAATAAAATTTAATTAAAAAAATGAACCTCCCCATCAGACTGATTGATCTTTATGATATCGTGCGTGCTATCAAGTAAACGCACTTCATGCGCATTAGGTACCATTTGACTCACTTCGACTGTATTGTTTTTTCTTCAAGTTTACCTCATAACTTTTTACTGGGTGGACCAATTTTGACCTCTTTTTTTAATCGAAAGCTAGTGTGGACTCATGTGGTCCCATTAAAATTTGAGTCAGATTTGACGAGTAAATTTTGAGTTAAAGTAGTGCGAGTGTATTTACGTAGTATTCAAATTCCTTGATTTGAAGTTAGTTTTTTTCTTTGAAAGAGTTGTTTATCTGTTGTGTTCTCGTTTAAATTGTTCATAACTAAGAATACATTCGATACTTTTAGTGATTGGAGCAAAAAAATAAACTGAGTCAATTCAGATTAATGTTTTTTTTATTACAAAATGTATATAGTATAGTACATATAGTAATAATAAGTTCGTAAACAATTCCTATATTAATTATAAACGAAGTACGTATGTACCTAATTTTCTAGCTAGGTCTTTTAAAGCTATTAAGTTACATAAAAACTTTAATCTTAAAACGTAAAAATAAAATGAATAGAAAAATATAATGCTACAAATAACTAAACTTAAATATTAACACGATACTAAATATTTCTTGATATTAATAGGTCGTCCGTAAAAAAAACGTTGGAAGAACGCGGACGTGTGATGGCGCCAGTGTTTTGTCACTTCACTTTTTTCCGGCTTTCTTTTTAAATGACGCGACCTTTATCAGATGTACCTACTTGTGTGATGTTCATGTTAGAATAAATAAATTATATATTTCATACCAAATTCATCACTTGAATTATGCTGGCAACACCAATTTTGTTACACACCCGCCAATTTTTGAAAATATTCAAACCATTATAAAACGCTCTTGTGTCTAAGACTAAAAATAAAACGAAATTAAAATTAGAGGGGGCTTGGTCTCATTCACAAGTTTTCCCCGGTAGACCCGAAGTCCTAAGTTCACGGAATTTCAGATGTAATTTTTTTTTGTTTATTTTTGTAAATAACCCAACATCTTGCCTTTAAATGGTGCTAACTTTTTTTTGTAATACGAAATATTAACTAGATTTGTATATGTTATATATTTTTTTTATACAACTAGCTGATGGAACAAGCAGATGGCCCACCTGATGTTAAGTGGTAACCATCACCTATAAACAAAACATTGCCCCGTAGGTCACGCACAATAGGAACGTGCCCTACGATGCACTGCCCTGCGTCCATCAACTTGAGGCATACAGATAGATGTTAAGCCTCATGTGCCTGTAATTACACCGGCGACCACACTCTTCAAACCGAAACACAGTGTTGCTGCTTGGCGGCAGGAAAAGGATATGTGTACGTATTCTAAATAAAAAACCAACAAATTTCTCTTTAAAAAAATTGTTCCTGAGTTTTCTAAGTCGTTAATCTGTTTATCAATTTTAAAAAAGTGACAACTTCTTTGTTTAATAAAAAAAAACTAAAAGCCATTTTGAATTTAGAATTCTTTTAAAAAGTTCTTTCGATACAGTTCATAGTAAAGCACTTCAAGTTAGCACCATTTTAAGGCAATATTTTGTGTTATTTAAAAATATATCTTAAATAACGTGACGCTTACGACTTCGGGTCTACCGCGGAAAAAATGCACTTAACCCCCCACTCTCTAAAAAATTTAGCCGGTCCATCCACCAAATACCTTGTATAAATATTCCAATTCCGACTGTTAGTTCATTCATTCGTCGTTTTTCGAACTTGTTGGGTTTGACTTGGTAGGGTTTGACTGGTCCAAGGTGCCAACACAAAACTGCGATGCGATGCGATGCCGCTTGCTCTCTCTCTCTCTCTGCGAGCTCGCAGATATTTGCTCTCTCTCGATATTTGCGATACGATGCGAATTCGAACGAATTCGTTGTTATGTGTGGGCGCCCTTAACTTGCCGCCTAGTCAGGCTTTCCTAAGATCCAATCCTAGAAAGTTATCTTTATAGAATGCTATTAAATAGTATGATAAATTTTATCATAATTTTGAGTCGACAAAGATAATGTATTCTAGAGCAAGTTACGAGCTATTCAGGAGGGTTGACTTTAAAAAAATTCTGAATAGACATCTGCTTGAGTTTATCAGGAGTCTTATCCTTTTTCACATACTTCCTCTTAAGATGGCCGACATTCCGCCCCGGTTTAACTAAAACCTCTTTTGGAGATATTTCCGAAAAGTATTGCAAGACGTATTGTTTGAATTTAGAGTTATCTTTCTCAACTTTTACGCATTTCTTTTTTTTGGATTCTATTTTCAAACTCAATAATTTTTTCCTCCATTTTATTTTGACCGAGATATCCTTTTCTTGGTTTCTGATTGATAGTTTTGTATTCGTTTTTTTGTTCGATGTTCCTTCTGAGGAATTTATTGTTACTTCAATATTTTGACCATCATCTCTTGTTTTTCTATCCTTTACGTATTTTTCCGATTTTCTCTCATGTTTTCTATCTTTAGTGTATTTATCTGGTTTTATTTTATGTTTTTTTATACCTGAAGCCGTTTTGTCGTCAATAGTTTTAAGCTTATTTTTTTCACTTTTTTCAACTTGGTTTGATCTGGTATTATGTTTCACGTGTTTATCTTTACCATCCCGATTCTTATATTTTTTGCGTTTTTCGTCATTCTTCATCCCTCTTTTTTCTTTATCCCTTTGTTTTTTAATACTCGTCAACAATTTTTCTTCTTCTTTTTTATTTAACAGATTCGTTTCTTTATCTCTTATTATTTCATTTGAGTTGGACTGCAATGAACATTTATTTTCAGTGTTGTTTTTGATTATTATTTCTTTACATTTTGGCGTTTGGTTATCATGGTCCTCATTCGTGTAGTTTTTTACGAGCTCTTCTGTTAAACTTTTGTTATGATCCTTCATTTTTTTCTTTTCGTTTGATTTTATATGTTTTGCCAGCCTTTCTTTAATTTTCAATTTTTGGTTTTTAGCGAGTTTTCGTTTAGTTGCGTTACTTTCTAGTTTTTTGTTTGATTTTCTTCTTTCTCTAATCTGTTTCCTTTTTTTGATTTCGCGTTCTGTTTTTTTATCTATGGCCGCAATTTTTTGTGTTTTATTTTTATCTGATGCTTTTTTAACTGTATTTTCAACCTTCTTCACTGGAGATTTAATTTCTTTTTTGTTTTCTAAATCATGACTTGAAAAGCTTGAATTCAAGATGTTTTCGGAAATCTTTCTCTTTTTGGCTTCAGTTTTATCGTAGCTCAAAACTACGCTACTTTCCGTAAGTTTCCGTTTTTTATCAGGTTTGTCTTCAACAGCTTTTTGCAAATGAGCTTCTATAGCAAAATCTATGATGGTTTGGAAGTTAACATTCGCTGAAGGTGCGTTTTTAGGATCATGATTATGTTTGAAGCAACATTTATAATTAGTATCTAATTCATTCAGATATTCTTTTTTAAAGCTTTCTAAATCCATACCCACAATACCTTCGTCCAAAGTTTCTGTATCCAGTCTACTGAAACGAAACGCGGACTTTTGTTGGACAGGTGCTTTCAAATTGTTAGTTATGTCATTTATTTTAATGGGGTCTGTATTGACAGAATGATCCTGTTCTGGCTGATCTGGCATATATTGACAGAATGATAGTTCTAAGTTAGAATCATTAAGTTCTATGGTTTTTCGTTTTGGTGACTGGAATTTCATACAGCTGTCATCACTTAGAACTTCAGCTATGAACTCTGAGGGTAATTGAAAAGAACTACTGGACGAGTCGTCGTTTGTTGCCTCAATATCTTTTACATTGTTTAGTCTGTGATGATTTATTTGTGTGTGCGTATCTGTATTGACTTGACTTATCTTGACCTCATTGACTTCATGATGATTTTCTTCATCTGTATGTTTGTCATCATTTGTTTTAGAATCTTTGCTTGTTGCAACATCTTTTGTTTCTATCTCGTTTAATCTTGAAGTGATTTGTTCCTTATTGGGTGTTGAAGTATTGAGGTCGATCATTTTAGACTTTCTTGGCGTTTCCTGCATGCAATTTTCATTATTATCAATCGCGGCTCCAAGAGGATCAGTGCCATTTTCGCTTGCCGTAGTTTGGTTTTTCTGAAAAGTTATATACAAAGGTGGTTT
Organism: Plemyria rubiginata; assembly: GCA_963576535.1. Taxonomy (NCBI): domain Eukaryota; kingdom Metazoa; phylum Arthropoda; class Insecta; order Lepidoptera; family Geometridae; genus Plemyria; species Plemyria rubiginata. Next base: position 9,454,968 of record OY754922.1, on the reverse strand, counting down.
TTACTAAGTTAGTCTTCAAGGCTTGGTATACAAAGAGATTTTGTTTTATTTCTACAAAGTTAGTCAATGCTTGGTCACATATATTCAGCTAGCTTTAAATGGTTTCAAAGTGATCCATGTGATTCAACTGAATAAAATACGTTTTAAGTTTTACTAGTAAAAAAAAATAGGCAAAAATTATCCTACTAATATTATAAACGCGAAAGTTTGTAAGTATGGATGGATGGATGTTTGTTACTCTTTCACGCCGGAACGGCTGAACGGATCTGGATGAAACTTGGCAGAGAGATGGATTATAGTCTAGAACAGCACATAGGCTACTTTTTATCCCGTGGAAATACCGGGATTGAAATCTGCGCGGGTGAAACCGCGGGGCGCAACTAGTATGTAATATAGGATGGTTAACTAAAGCTGGCACGTTCACAGTACCTACTCACACAAATGCAATTTCACTATACTATATAGTATGTTGAAATACCAATCACAATAAGCGCGTCGATTGACACGTGACTGACGCTAACGGACGAATGCAAAAAAGATCATGCTATATGTATGAGAAGTAACAACAGTAAAACAATAACTGTCTCCTTCACACTCATAAGTTTAACCGCGCGAGAGAGAAAGACCGACTATTCTTGATGCCGATGCAGTGCAACATCACGCTGCGCGCTTATTCACAGACACACAAGACAACAAGCGCAACGTCTGTAAATGTGTTGAACGTGCCAGCTCTAAAAATAACCGACCTATATTCTAGTATACAGGGTTACAGGAAAAATCGTGCTAGATCCGTGAAGGGCGTGGAGTACCCATCATTTCTGACTTATTTCACTATGAAACACCCTACCCTAAACTTAGCCCTTTTCGAGATATTCGACTTTTAATTTTTTTATTGAAAATTGCCGATTTTTAGGCTACTAAATTTATTTTTGTTTATTTTGTGTATCTTATTATTATTATTATTGCATTTTTACATGTGTAATAAGATGCTTTAGGACGTCTATCATTAAAATAGTGCATAAGTTAATTGAATAGACCGTAGTAGACAAGTGAAAGTTAAGAAATAAAAAAAAATATTAGAAAGTTTATTTTTCTCTAAGGGATATCTAAAAAAAATATTATGGCAATGGTTCGGCAGATGTTTTTTAAAATATCTACGTTTCATCAGCTATCTAACGAGGTATAACAATCTAGGGTTTGTATTACATTTCGTGGAAAAAAAGTAGTTGGGACGCTCCAGGTAGCAGTTTTAACGGTCCCGCGCCTATTGTCCTTCAAGTTAAGACGCACCGTGCGAGCGAGACAAGTGATGATTTATGTAAGTGCGAATGAAAGAAAAAATGTGTAGAGACCGGTTAGGGCTGGGATACAACAGGGGGTACAACAGTTTTGGTTGTCAGTCTGCTTTTGTGCTTCGTACATAGTAGATGTGATATCGTTTTGCTCTTTTTCTCGACTTGGCTGTGATTCTGGACTATTTCTTCTGATTTGTGACTACTGTGCTTGCTAACCGGACTCTGATTTGTACCTGTGATACGGAAGTGTTGAAGATGACGTCCTACACACCTGAGGAATATGCTGATATGCTTATTTGTTACGGATACTGCGATTGTGTGTCTGCGCAAGCTCGCAACGAATACATAACTCGCTACCCCGGTCGTCGAGTGCCGGATGTGGCCGTTTTTGACAGAGTCTATCGAAGACTTCGAGAAACTGGCTCTGTTTTGAGACGAAATACAGACATGGGAAGACCACGAATTGATGACGAAGAACAGGACAATGAGATAGTGCAACGCTTTCGAGCGGATCCGACTACTTCCACTAATATTGTTGCCCGTGATCTGGGACTTTCGCAATGGAGAGTGTGGTTTACAGTGCATACTGCTGGCCTATACCCGTACCATTACACGCCGGTACACGTTATTGAAGAAGGAGACCCCGCGAGAAGATTGGACTTTTGCAGATTTATGCTAAATGCTGACGTAGAAGACCCAGATTTTCTAAGAAATATCTTGTGGACGGATGAGTCCAAATTTGATAAAGATGGCATAACTAACTATCACAACGCCCATTACTGGGCCCCAAAAGAGCTAAGGAATCCCAATAAGAAAAGAGTGAAGGGGTCCCAACGAAGATTCAGCGTGAATGTGTGGATGGGCATTATCTCCAATCATTTGATTGGACCTTACTTTCTCCCGGATAATCTAAATGGGGAAAGCTACGAAAATTTCCTGAGAGCAGACTTAAGTGATTTGCTGGATGATCTGCCACTCAACCTGATCAGGGACATGTGGTTCCAACACGATGGCTGCCCTGCCCATTTCAGGAGAAGTGTCAGAGACTGGCTGGACACAAATTATCCAAACAAATGGATAGGACGAGGTGGACCGTTGCCATGGCCAGCAAGAAGTCCGGACCTAACGCCCATGGATTTTCACGTGTGGGGGTGCATGAAAAGTCTTGTGTACAGCGAGCCGAATCCAGTTTCGTCTGTGGAAGACTTACGAGAAAGGATTGTGGATGCAGCCAATAAAATGAGGACCACGTTAACCACTGGAGTAGTAAAGACTGGTCTCCGTAGAAGGATGCGACAATGTATCAGAAATAGAGGCGGCCATGTTGAACATGAACTGTAGAATAAGAAAAAGTTGTGTGAAAATCTTTAATAAATGACATTTCATGCTTACCTATTATTTTATTTTACTTTTTAGGGCTAGGTATAAATTTTCTTCTCCACTGTCGCCTATAAAACTAAATTTTTTTCAATGCATTTGAATAAAACCCTAGATTATTATACCTCGTTAGATAGCTGATGAAACGTAGATATTTTAAAAAACATCTGCCGAACAATTGCCATAATATTTTTTTTAGATATCCCTTAGAGAAAAATAAACTTTCTAATATTTTTTTTATTTCTTAACTTTCACTTGTCTACTACGGTCTATTCAATTAACTTATGCACTATTTTAATGATAGACGTCCTAAAGCATCTTATTACACATGTAAAAATGCAATAATAATAATAATAAGATACACAAAATAAACAAAAATAAATTTAGTAACCTAAAAATCGGCAATTTTCAATAAAAAAATTAAAAGTCGAATATCTCGAAAAGGGTTAAGTTTAGGGTAGGGTGTTTCATAGTGAAATAAGTCAGAAATGATGGGTACTCCACGCCCTTCACGGATCTAGCACGATTTTTCCTGTAACCCTGTATATAATAGTATGTCATCTAGTACCCATAACACAAGCTTTGAGTAGCTTACTTTGGGGCTAGATGATGCTGTATGGATTGTCCAGCATTATTTATTTATGTTTTTTGCTAAGTATTTATTTCAACAACGTATAATAATATAAATAACGTATTTATAACAATTTTTTTTTCCAACATCTTACCTCTTCATCGTTGGTAGAGCATTTCTTGGGCGAGCACCATTCTCTCATAGGCTCTTTTTGCTTTAGTGGACTATTGTAGTTGTCGAATAAACCGTTCAAGATGTCTCTGAAACGTTAAAAACAAGTCTGAAGAATCTCTTACCCCTTAAAGGTATTGACATAAAGTGCTAGGGGTTTAACTCCAATCCACTTTACCCCTCTTATCTTACCTTTATCTGATATTATTATTTTTAATCTAATATTTTATGTGTATAAGTATGTGTTATTATTTATGTTATTAGTTAAGAATGGATTTTGGACATCTGAATAAAACGAATATTATTTTTAATTTGATTTTTAACTATTAGGAAGAGTAAGGTTTAATACAGTCGGAAAAACTAGGTCAGTGTTACATTTATTAACCGTATTTATGGCTAGATTGTAGTAGTAGTAGTATTAGTAACGTACGAACGTACGCTATTATATAAAAAACACGCCCGTTTTTCGTCGCTTCCCGTAATTTTTACTTGAAATTTCCCACATATAACATGATACTCACTCAATAATCTTTTTCTTCTCACTCAGAGGTCTCGGCTTGTTGAATCTGCTTCTCAAGATGTCCACCACTCTGTCATCTAAAATGGCATCCCCTCCCATACACATAACTTTTTCTTTAAAACTCTGCTCCAGATGTTTCAAAGGAGACAGAAGTCCCACTTCTACGTTTTTGTATGACTCTGTATTTTTCAAAGAGTCATAATTTTTCTCTGGCGGTTTGCTGGGTGAGTTACATTCTGTGTATGTGTTTGTGTGTATGGCCTTCCTAGGTGAGTCACTTTTGTATGAATCTGAGAGTTTTCTGGGCGTTCGGAGATTCAGTTCTAGACGACTAGATTGTATGTTGGGTGATGGAGCTGAAAAATACAAGACAAAAAACCGGGAATGTAATGACAATAGAATAGTGCCCGAAGAAGTATTATTGTGGAGATAGTCTTCCACGATTTAATTAATGAACCATAAAGTTTGTTACCTGGCGAAGCACATTCGGTTTTAGCATTGTGTTCTCTTGAACCTGACGGTCTGAAATAAAATAAAGAAGAATTTTGTTATAAGTTCAGTTTGTTTTTGACCAAGTAACCGCCGTTTTCTGAAAACTCGATCAAAGTTAATCGGCTGTAAATTCACTTGCTATTTCAGCTTTTACTTCAAATTACATAGAGACAACAAGTGACTCGGCAGCCGCTTAGCTTTGAAATTAAACAAATTTTTGTTGTTATACCCACCCGACAGCCGCCTTTGGAGGAAAGAAAGAGATATGATTACTCAACCTAAAACAATTTAGGTGGTATTAGGAAAAATCCATTGGCACACGACCGGATTCGAACCCACGACCTTACGATCGGAAGGCGGGGTCACTCCCACTAGACCACCGGTCTTTCAGCAAGTAGCATAAAATACACTCACTTATTCAACAACGCCAGGCGACCCTTGGTCCTTCGCAGTGACATGCGACTCGGCATTACGGGGCCTTGACGAACGTTACTCGCTGCTATTGCCTGCTCTTCTATAACCACTAGAACAGAAAACAAACATAACTAAAAGTAGTAGAGCTTTTTGTGTGTGGCTCGTCCGGGGATGTACTAAAACCAGCCTTTTCCTGCCGCCAAGCAGCAACGCTGTGTTTCAGTTTGAAGAGTGTGCTCGCCTGTAATTACAGGCACATGAGGCTTAACATCTGTATGCCTCAAGTTGATGGACGCAGGGCAGTGCATCGTAGGGCACGTTCCTGTTGTGCGTGACTTACGAGGCAATGCTTTGTTATAGGTGATGGTTACCATTAACATCAGCTGGGCTATCTGCTTGTTCCATCAGCTTTAAAAAAAAACTGATCTATTTAGCCAACAGATATTTTGAAGATTTCTAGGGGGCAGAGTCAGAGGTATGTCCAAATATTACACTTGGCACATCTCGTGATTGTTATAATAAGTCAAGTATTTTACACAATATACCTATACATCAGTATTTTTTTAAACAAGTTGGTACGGTTTGGGTCTAGCTAGTGTTATGTGAAATGTTCATTAATATTTTTCATGACCTCATTTTTCTCATCACACACACATTTTCTCACTCTTGAAATCTAGATCTACCAAAAATGCAAAATATTTGATGTTAATTTTTTAATTACTTACATTTCTCAATAGTATCCGCCAATGCCTGTAGATCGGCCGGCGCGGCGGGCGTGCAAGTGGGACAGACATATCGCGTCGTCTCGCTCGCACTTATGCACTGCGCGTGTGCTCCCACAGACCCGCAAAGGAGGCATAACTTTATATCCCACATTCTGAAAATATTCACCAATTTTCCCAAACGACCAAATTTCAATTAGCATCGGCGATCACCACAAAATACTGAAAAAAGATTATTTTTTTATCATTTTCCAGCCCAATGGAATACATCATCAGCGTGGTCGGACTAATCACGTCTAGCACAGGACCGGAAAGAATGGCGTAATAGAGGTGAGACAAAGAATGGCGTAATAGAGGTGAGACCTATACCACCCTATATAGATGAAAATACACATGCCAGTAGAGTGGAACAGTAGCGGGCATGCAAGTTACAGGCATGCAGGATTAACTGGCATTTTGGATACATTTGACGACCTCTGTGGCGCAGCGGGCGAGAGCCTGCCTGCGACGCAAGAGGTTGCGGGTTCGATTCCCGCCTTGGAACAAATTTGTGTATGATCTGCAGAAATTTGGTCCAATGGTCTGGGTGTTTTCTATGCATAATAAAAAATATCTATCTATGTAAGTATATAATGTATTAAATATATCAGTTATCTAGTACCCATAACACAAGCTTTGAGATAGTGCTGTGTGGATTGTCCATTATTTATTTATTTGCAAGTTAAATGGTCAGGTACTGGCATGCCTGTACCTGCCGCGACGTTCACACAGGCCGGTTTCGTAGCCCCCGGCGACCCTTCCCTAAGGTGGCATGCCAGTACCTGACCGAAAATTAAATGTTAAGCAAACTACTTGCATGCCAGGTACAGGCATGCCAACTAGCGTATGTTGCTTGCATGCAAGTGTGCCAGCTGCGGGCATGTGTATTTTCACCTTATAAGTCGGTTAACAAGAGCTGGCACGTTCTACACATTTACACGTTGCGCTTGTGTAGTGTCTGTGAACAAGCGCGCGGCGTGACTTTGCACTCCGGCTATACTGACCAACCGCTTATTATGACTTATTATTAATTACATAATAATAATGCTGGACAATCCATACAGCACCATCTAGCCCCAAAGTAAGCTGCTCAAAGCTTGTATTATGGGTACTATCTAGTACCCAGTCAGTTATCTAACTGACATATTACCTATGTAAGTGTATAATGTATTATATTTAATACATTATACACTTACATAGGTAGTTTTTTTTATATTATATATAGAAAACACCCAGACCAACGGAACAATTTTCTGCAGATCATACATAAATTTGTTCCGAGGCTGGAATCGAACCCGCAACCTCTGCGTCGCAGGCAGACTCTCGCCCACTGCGCCACTGAGGTCGTCGTATTATAAAACTGGAGTTCATCTACCCTTTTTTTTGAAGGGGAAAATGCCTTCGCGTTACCCTTCCGCCATGCGGGTGATGGATGGGGGTATGTGGGGCTCGAACCCACTAAAACCCCCCCTGTGAGCCATCCTCCGCAAAAGATATAGCGAGATGGGGTCGTTTGTATTCACCATCTAGTTCACCTACCCGCACCTACCCTTGGTCAGCATCATGAGATCTGCCTTGAGGACACTGGCACGCTTCTGCGGTGCAAGTCAACGGCCGTTCGTATATTTCTGCAAACGCATTTTGCTCCAACTCCCAAGCCGCATCTCTGTAACCACAAACATAAATAATAATATAATAAATAATATAATTCTTTATTATGTCATCAAGTTATTTTTATGGTGCACCAAAACCAACCATCCTACTAATATTAAAAACGCAAAAGTTTGTAAGTATGGATGGATGGATGTTTGTTACTCTTTCACGCCAGAACGGCTGAACGGACCTAGATGAAACTTGGCAGAGAGTTAGATTATAGTCCTTTATATAGGCTCCTCTCCATACAAAAGTTGTCTGGAAGAGATCGCTTGTTAGCGATAAGACCGCCCATTGGACATACCTCTAGTTGTTATTCCTTGTTTCATTTTTTTGTTAGTTCGTAAGGTGTACAATAAAGCATTTTAATTCATTTATTCATTCATAAATTGACAGCTCTGTTGGTTTGCAGAGTGCCTGTATTTACACCTGCGACCAGGTGTAAATACAGGCACATGAGGCTTAACATCTTTATGCCTTAAGTTGATGGACGCAGGGCGGTGCATCGTAGGGCACGTTCCTATCGTGCGTACGACGCAATGCTTTGTATATGTATAGGTGACGGTCACCACTTAACATCAGGTGGACCATCTGCTTGTTCCATCAGCTAGATGTATAGTAGCTTTACTCTACAACTACCATTTTTATTTAAAAAAAAAATTGTATTTTTCTGCTTTTCTGTCTATAAACTGTATTATACTCTTTGTCTATATTGTTTTTTCTGTGTGTTGTGTGTCAAATAAATGTTTCTTTCTTTCTTTCTTCATTGTCTACTCAGTACCAACCTGTCTGGTACATAGTACCCTTGGCTCTCGACAGCTTCATAGAAATGTTCTTTGTCGTTGCAGAGCGGGCATTTTAGGTAGTGAATCCCTGCGCTTAGGGCCATACGCTGAAACAATTTAATAATTATGTATCAGTATTATTGCCTTATTATGTATTAGTTGCGCCCGGCGGTTTAACCCCCGCAAATTTAAATCCCGGTATTCCCACGGGATAAAAAGTAGCCTATATGTTATTCCAGACTATAATACATCTCTCTGCCAAGTTTCATCCAGATCCGTTCAGCCGTTCCAGCGTGAAAGAGTAACAAACATCCATCCATCCATACATCCATCCATCCATACTTCCAAACTTTCGCGTTTATAATATTAGTAGGATTAATGTAACCTATATAATTCTTAAACCTATTTAAATCTACCTTTAAGATTGGCAGGTAGAAATTGCTCTTACCATTAAGCCATTTTACACTTATTTTTTTGTACACTTAATTTTTAATTTTTGAGCAATAGTGTTAAATAAATAAAATAATTAACACAGTTAAGTAAAAGTACCTATATGTTTGGAAAACTTAAGGCAGATGATAAGCCTCATGTTTGTTATTTCACCGGCAGCCACACTTCAAACGCTGCTTGGAGGCAGAGATACACTTGGTGGTAGTACTTCCAGAAAGAGCTCTTCACAAACATATACTACTCTCAAAATGCCTTCAGTATCCTTACCTGCAAGCAGCTTCTATGAAACCAGGCATCTTTTCCACAGCACGGCGGCCAGAAAGTATTGACTGTGGGGAATGCATCGACCGCTTCGTAGCAAATCACACAGACCATCTCTTCCTCTGACGATTGCCCATCTGAAGCTAATAAATAAAATTGATGGACATTTCATACGGCACTGTCTAGCCTAAGTTAATCAGCTGTCAAGTCATTTACTATTTCAGCGTTTTCAGCTTTTACTTCAAATTAGATGAAGATAGCAAGTGACTTGACATCCAATTAGCTTTGATCGAGCTTTCAGCTAGAAGCAGAGGTTTTAGTTTACCGTATTTCCACGATTTCCACACATTAACTTTAATGAAGTTCTAATCATACAGATTTCATTGCTTTAAAAGTATTTTGTCATGTGATAAATTGCCGCCCGAACACGGACTACAAAGCAGTCTTCTCGCGTAAAGATTCCATTTGTAGTCCCCGTTCGGGCGCCAAATTATCAAATGACGAATTCCTTTTTAAGTATGTTTAGATATATTTTAAACTAACTAGTAGTTTAAAAGTAGTAGTAGTAAATTAACTAGTAGTTAGGAATGTATTACCATTATCATTGAGAACATTCTTCTTGTGAGCTTCTTTCATCCTTAGCTTGGCTTTGCACATTATGTGGTCCGGTATCCTCTGCTTTGGCGCGTGCATTTGACAGAATGATCTGTAAATACATGTTTAGGTGTACATTTCACTAAACACAAAACAACAAAAGTATCACAATGACATGTTCTTTCTTAAACCAAAGAGTATACAATAACTACTTATGAAAAAAACAACAATAACTATGTACTTTCTGTCCTATACAGTCAGAACTATTCAAATCAATACATAACTATGTAACCTACCAAAAAAAAAATTATATTACATATGTACATAAATATTTAAAGTACTAAGGTAGCTTATCTAAGTTAGACATACTTAAAGCTTCCATGGAAAAGTGAAACTGCATTTTTCTCCCGACCACATGGCAGATGAAATTGCTTTCGACAGGAGCTCACAGAGCAGCCCAAGTTTGCGCCACCACAGCCGCAGAACGAACATTTCTGGAAAAGTTTATTTGTAGCTAGAAGTTTCATAGATTTTAACCAAAAATGTTTGAAACATTTAATTGTACGTCCGAATAGGGCAGACTGTTTGTACTCTATTACATTTTCAACACCTTATACATTCAACAGTTTCCAATAAAGATTATTCTGATTCTGACAACACCTAATGTACCTCTCACTCGCACGATCCGACATTTTGAGCCTATCATAGGCATCCAACTCGTCCTGCCATCTCATGCGCGGCCTGCCGCGACGCCGCCTCGCTATAAAAAAAAACTTAACTATTTATAATTTTTTTTACACTTACATGTTTTTTACTCCTCTCTAGTTCAGTTATTATGTCTCTGTACATAAATCCAAAGAGACCCTCTTCCTCTGGCCCTTTCTGCACCAGGCAGCAAGATAGAAGCTGCAAGAAAAAGAACATTTTATTGAATCAGTGGTGCACCTGGACTTTTTATTTTTGTTTCTTCCATTCTCTGCTACTGTCCAATATGAGTCGACTCACCAAGTATGAATTGAACTCCTATACATATTTTAAAGCATCAAAATCAGATCAAATATACATATGTTTATTTTGGAACAAATCAAGGCACAATATTAACAAGAAAACGATAACACTCGCAGAAATTTCAGTACAAACTGTGTTGCGAACATTAATGCCCTCCTCCGACTTATGAAATAACCAAAAAAAAAAACACTACTATTTCCGTGACCCACAAACCTAGAATGTTACCCTTATCAATATAACAATATCTGGACGACTGAGCTTAGCTCGGTTGCTTAACACTGCCATCTTCTGAAGTAGCTTAACAACACCATCTACTGAAGTAGTAAGTATCCCCTGCATACTAAACTCATGAAAATCATTGAAGCCATTTAAGAGATTCAGATTACAAATGAATATATAGAAGGATTGCTTGTTTATCAATATTACATAATCACTAGTGCTGAAAAAGCAAAGAACTTAGCAGCATGTATGCCAGATATTTTTCATCCAGGCAGACACTTTCGGTTGAATTTAATTCAGTGCTGATAAGGGTTTGACTTGAAGGGCAACTACCTACTTTAGCATGTGAAAGTTAATACTGGGTACTAGGGTTGCAGTGACTATTTGCCAACGAATTCTAAGCTTATTTGACAGGTTTGATAGAATATATAATAAAATATGTACCTCACATACTTTCTGTTCTCAGATTATCACAACTAGGATATTAAAAATTCACCAACATAAGTAAAGCTTGGGAAAGTTAAACTTTATGACAGACAGACAATAATAACATGTAGGTAGGTAGTTAGGGTACTTTACTTTTACAATATATAGCAAATAATCAATATGTTGGTAAGTATGTAAATAAAGATTGTTTAGACCTCTTTTGAAAGATAACACTAGTCAGACAGGAAGATATGAGTTAGTACTTTTAACTACTGAAAGATAAATTGGGTTGGCTATAGCAATCCTTGTACCTGAGTTGAGGGTTGGGGATAGGGGGGATGCAAGTGGGGGTAGATGGGGGTTGGCTATAGCAATCCTTGTACCTGAGTTGAGGGTTGGGGATAGGGGGGATGCAAGTGGGGGTAGATGGCAAGTCTTCCCCTTGAGTCCTTTTTTCTAGGAAATGAAAAAAAATAATTTAATTTTTCAGGTAAGTTACTAGTTAGGTTAGGGGTTTTTTTTTTTATATGAAAAAAATTGGTAGTAATATTTCATCTCTATGACAAACAGACTCAAGGGAAGGAATTCTCATTAGGTTAGGGTTATTTTTTTTTTTTTTTAAAGTGAAGAAATTTGAAGGAAATTTTTTGGAAATTTTTTTTCATTTCCTAGAAAAAAGAACTATAGGGAAAGACTTGCCATCTACCCCCACATGCTTTCCCCCTATCCCCAACCCTCAACTCAGGTACCAGGATAGCTATAGTTTAACCGTAGATGGCAAGTCTTCCCCTTGAGTCCTTCTTTCTAGAAATGAAAAAAAATAGTTTAATTTTTCAGGTAAGTTACTAGTTAGGTTAGGGTTTTTTTTTTAATATGAAAAAATTTTTTTTTTAAAGTGAAGAAATTTGAAGAAAATTATTTTCATCAAGAACTATAGGGAAAGACTTGCCATCTACCCCCACATGCTTTCCCCCTATCCCCAACCCTCAACTCAGGTACCAGGGTAGCTATAGTTTAACCGATAAATTAGGGCATGAAGATGAGTTTATTTAAAAGCTATATCATTATGTCACTAACTACTCAGTGGGTCTATTCACTAGTGATTGATTATACAACACAACACATATACTTACAGCACACAAGTAATGACATTGTATGTCTCCAATAGAATAAAGCTTTCCAAACGTAACCTCGTCATCCACGTCACGGCGACAAAAGGCGCATGGAGCCCTATCTCTAGTCACAAGTTTAGCTGAATAACGATCTCTTTTACCTACTTTCCGAAACATTTTGCATCAAAATCATTAGGTATCGGTTACTGTATTAAACAACGTTTACTGCAGCCTTTTACAACTAGGTCTATTATGGTATAGTTTAGCGAGTTTAACGTAAACAGAGAACACAAAATTGGTACAAGTCTAGGAGTCCTAATACACAATATTACACATCACAACCGAGACATTCAAGATTTTATTGAAAATTCCTTTTATCATATAAAAACCCATGACAATATTTTTGTTTGACATTTTGGCGGGCAAAAGTTTTGACAATTACTAGACTGGCCTGACATTGACGTTATACATTGACATTGACGTGATACTCAACAGATAATAAATGCTTGCGGCTACGCGTGATCAAAGACAATGCGCGTGATAGTCGAATGTGTAAAGGTTTTACTTTTTTCTTGACTCTTTGGTCTATGGTAAAGTAATAAGACAAGCATTTTATGGTGCAATTAATCAAGCGAGGTTGCAACACTAATTTTAAAACGTCAAAAAAAAAGAAAATAAGCCGAAAGGGCTGTGTATTTTTATTTTTACAAATTTTATTGTTATTGTTTTCCTGTGAATACCTATAAATGAGTGCTTCAACCATTATTTTATCTAGTCTTAGACTTACGTTATGTAATTTAGACTTGCAATTCCAAAGCCTGACGGTTTTATAGTGCCATAAATTTGTTGTTAATCGTTCCTTTGTGTTGAAACTGTGTGCTTTGAGCTGCCTAGAAAAATCTTACGCCGCAAGAAGCTTACAAAACGTGAATAAAACCAGTGAATTAGGATCCACGTCCAGTTTAGAGAAGCCCTGCTTTGGGAAGTGTCGAAAAAACCTTGAAATATCCTGAGTACCTACTTGGCTGTATTTCGCAACATATTTTCGACGATACCGTGTAAGATAATGACCCTGTTGCTCAGTTTTTGCTCAGAAATTCTCCCTTCCGTGTTAAAAAAGACGAAAATGTCCATAATTATCGTATAGGAATCCGATAAGTCACATTTTCCTCAACATGTCTACAGTAGATACTAGCCAGACGGATTGGACCAATTTAACTGATCAGAAATTGGATTCCAAGTATGAGAAATGTCGAAACATTACGGAGGAAATATACAAGAGGATAAACATCACGTTTCAGATAAAGAAACTTGAAGCTGGACAGAGTGATCTATCAGATAACAGGTAAGTCTTTTTCATTTTCTTATTAGAATTATAAATTAAAAATAATTTAGATTGTTTTTGAGCAAGGTGTGGTTGTTATTCTCCCAAATACAAATAGAGGGTTAGCTATAGCAATCCTTGTACAAGTGAAGAAAATTGGTAAGAATATTTTATCTCCTAGACCAGGGGTGGCCAACTTAAGTAATTAGACCCAAGATCTACTTTTTACTGACAAAACCCTGTGCGTCTTTCAATTTGAAACACCATGTGGTCCGTTTGGTTGAACGGCTATTCAAAAACGATCTAAGGTATAAATTTTTTTTTTGCTTTGACACAATCAACTGGGCTAATAGCTGTGAACAACTAAGTTGATCGTGATCGACCGGTTGACCATACATTGTCCTAGACAAAAAGACTCAAGAACTTCCCATTAGGTTAGTGTTTTTTTTAAATGAAGAAATTTGAAGTAATATTTTTTCATCTCCTAGACAAAAGGACTCAAAGAAAGGACTTGCCATCTACCCCCTCTTGCAATCCGCCTATCCTTAGGGATGAGGGTACAAGGATTGCTATAGTTTAAATATACAATTAAATAAACATAAATTTACTGATCCTGATACTAGGGAAATACAAATAACACTGTTTGAGGATCATATTATATAGCGTGTAATGGAAGGGGGTATCAACCCTGAAGGAGGTGAATGTGCTCATGAAACTCAACAACTTTCCCCAAAGAACATAAGTCTAAATATGAAAAAAAAATTTGGCCCTCCCATAGTAAATCAATCAGCTGGTAGTCAGTTTTGTAAGGGAGGGCCAAATTTTTTTTTCATATTTCGACCTATGTTCTTTGGGGAAAGTTGTTGAGTTTCATGAGCACATTCACCTCCTTCAGGGTTGATACCCCCCTTCCGTTACATGCTGTATACTTAAATATATATAAGTATATGTGTATTACAAATATTATTCACAAATAATTACCTTTCTCTTAAGGTTTGTGCCTCCTCCGGAAATTATAACCCCATTAAAGTCAAAGTTTTTACCCACAACAAGCAACCTTACTGATGGTCTATGTATGTGTGAATAAAATGATTTTACATTAGTTTGTAAACAATTTCAGTGATCAAATAGACAGCAACGAACTCAGCAATGAAACTGACCTCTTTGCTTGTGACAAGAGCGACATAACATCCAGCACAGAAGCCGAGAAGCCTCCTACTGATTGCATCAAGTTTATAAACATCAATAACAATGAGGAGAAGAATAAACCTGCCCCTGTGGCCATTAAGCGTCCTAAAAAAAAGTAAGCTCACCACCGGTTTCTGAAAGCTCAATTAACACCAATCGGCAGTCAAGTTACTTGCTATCACTATCTTATTTGAAGTAAACTCTGATTAGCGACGATAGCGAATTTGACGACCTCAGTGGCGCAGCGGGCGAGAGTCCGCCTGCGACGCAAGAGGTTGCGGGTTCGATTCCCGCCTCGGAACAAATTTGTGTATGATCTGCAGAAATTTGTTTCGTTGGTCTGTGTGTTTGTATGTATAATAAAAAATATCTATCTATGTAAGTTTATAATGTATTAAATATATCAGTCATCTAGTACCCATAACACAAGCTTGAGTAGCTTACTTTGGGGCTAGATGATGCTGTGTGGATTGTCCAACATTATTTATTTATTAGCAAGTGACTTGACAGCGGATTAGTGTTGATCGAGCATTCAGAAAGCAGTTTAGTTAGGTAAAAATGAAATTAACACTTAATGCTGGGCTTCAGCGGACTTAGGCTAAAAACAGCAATGTAGTATTAACAGCTAGTTAATCTTTTAGGTTCAGAAAGCGTGTTAAGAAGCGTCCAGTTCGCGCTGTCAGTGACAGCGAGGGGTCGAGCGATGAGGCGCCTTTAAGTCGCATTGCAGACGCCCCCAGCCTGCTCATACTAGCTGCTGAAATTGGAACTGCCACTGCAGGTAAACCCACTTATATTCTATCTTATTAATTTATTTTTATAATAAAGTAATAAGATATATAGATAGAAATATAATATATAATAAGATAAATATATAATAAAATAAATATATAATAAAATATATAGATAGATAGAATAATAAGATATATAGATAGAAAAAACTAAAACTAAATTATTACAAGTGATCTGGATTGTATCGTAATAAAATGTGCCATACAGCCGAAAATTACATTTGTACGTACCTAACGAGTTTAGGTGAACATTACAGTTTAATCTTAGAGATCGCTAAAAACAATAAATAAAACAGAAAAACAGTTTATTAAAAAAATAAATGAATAAATATTGGTGGACTTTCCACACAGCACTAACTAGGCTCAAACTAAGCCAAAGCTTGTATTATACTTGCTTTTTGTAAATACTTACTTAAGATACATAAGAACATCCAGACAGAGAACAAACATCTATGTTCATCACACAAATTTTTGTTCTCAGTGGGACTCGAACCCACAGCCTATGGCGCAGAAGGCAAATCTACTACCAACTGAGCTATGAAGGCTGTCAAAATTTATTATTGAGATAGAAAGGATATGCTTCCAATCATAAACATCCCTGGGGCGTTATTCACTATGACCAATCCAATCGCGTTTGCGTTTCGATCCCAGTGTGATGTCACACGGTTTGGGTAAAGTAGGTATATCCTATGTTATAAAGAATAAGCCCAAGATCATGTTGTGACATCAGACTATTTGGGGCTAGGAATCTCCTATGTCATCCTACTAATATTATAAACGCGAAAGTTTGTAAGTATGGATGTTTGTTACTCTTTCACGCCGGAACAGCTGAACGGATCTGGATGAAAATTGGCAGAGAATAGATTATAGTCTGGAATAGCACATAGGCTAATTTTTATCCCGTGGGAATACCGGGATTAAAATCTGCGCAGGTGAAATCGCGGGGTGCAACTAGTAGAGAATAATGCTCCTGTTCTTCAGTATTTGGGTATAAATAGAGTTGGCTCTGTATAGCAGTAGGTAAGTGAATCTAAATATGTAATCTATCAAATCTATGTAATCTATCTATGTAAATAAATTTAACTAGGTACTAACTCTTAAATTAAGATCTGATTCTGATTACGTTGTATTAAGTTTTATCTGTAGTTAATTATCAATAAAATGAAAACGTCATCATTTTGGAAACTTATTTACAGTGCTCAAGCCTAAACCAGAGAAAAAGCCAACCAAGAAAGATACAAGGAAAGCTATCACGAAACCGCCACAAAAGAAAGTACCCGCAGAGACCATAGACAAAAAAAATATAGAGCTATCCGGTAAAAGTCTATCTGTGAGAATAGACAAGCTCCCAATCTCAGATGTCACGTTATACACTAAAGATCAGTCTGTGAAAAACTATAGATCATTCATGAAAGACAACAAACTGACTATAAGAAACGAGGCGTCTATGAACGACGAACTAAAAGAACTTTCGGCGAATGCGAAGGCTTCGAAAACTGACAATTTGTCTGCGAAAACTGACAAGCTGTCCTTGAAAACTGATAAGAAAGAAGAAAAGGGTGTTCAGAGGAAAAATTGTAGTCTATGTTCGTTATCTTTCCGTGGCGAGCGAGGACTGAGGTGAATATGTTATTAATTCGTCAGCCGGTAGAAGTGCACTGCTGGGCATAATCCTCTATACATTTTTAGGGAGAACGATCCCTTCAACAACCGACTTCTCGCGACCCTGATGTATGTAGTCATTGCTTAGAAGTCTTAGGAGTGGTAGATCTCTCTGTGAAGGGCTCAGCCGGAGAAGTACTACCACCATGCATTTTTGTGCCGCCAAGCAATGTTGCTGTGTTTCGGTTTGATTGCCAATGTAATTACAGGCACATGAGGCTTAACATCTGTATGCCTCAAGTTGATTTGATGGACCCAGGATAATGCATCATATCATATTCATAGGTCGAGTTCCCATCGTGTGTCTTGATGATGGTTTTGTAATACCTAGGTTACCACTTAACGTCGGGTGGGTTCTCTGCTTGTTCCGTCAGCTAGTTGTGTAAAATTATAGGAGGGCGTTCCACGCTTTGTCTTCCAGTTCGTAGTCGCTATTCGAGAACCTTTGTTTGCTAGCGGTTGACAGTTCTTCAAGCTATATGACAAAACTATGTCTGTCAGTTAACATTTTTCAATTTCATGGCCATTTGAGAGCACTGATGGTCTAGTGGTAGCAGCCCCGCCTTCCGATCCTAAGGTCGTGGGTTCATAACCGGTTGTGCACCAATGACTTTTTCTGTTCAAAATTTATGTGTACTCTCAAACGCTGAAGGAAAACATCGTGAGGAAACCGGCATGTTGTAAAACCTAACAAGTTCTATAACGTGTCAAGTGCTCGAAAGGAGCTTCTTGCGGCGCATTTAAAAATCTTTTTACCACACTGTTGAAAGAAACTAGTGACAGGACAAGAAGAAGAAGATAGCCACTTGCTTATTTATATGTTTATTCTGTGTGCATGGGCTCACTTAAGCTTACTTATTTAAATTACAGGCGCCACATGTCCATGTCTCATCTGATATCGCCTGAGGACTGCAAGTGAATACAACGACCTGTAAGTTATGGCGGTGGATTGCCATTTTGTTAAGATAAGCACGGTTTATAAACATTTTTTGTCTTTTTCTTTTTTGTTTGAATTCAGACAATTTTTGTTCCATGATTTAGAAAAGTTGGATGAACACGAATAAAGTGCCACCATCACAATTTCATGTTAAAACCCCGGCGCTAGATATAGCTTATTAAGTTTGATTGCTGTGCCACCAGAGACTTACCTAGTCTTGTGTGGCAATGAAACATTTTAATAGAAGAGCTTTTTTCTTTATTTAACTAGAAGAGATGGCAACACAGACATATAATCTATTTTATTGTAGCTAGTGGAGCCGATATTTACCTACCAATATGAATATGAGAACCCTTTAGTATTAAATGTGGGCGTTTAAGTAACTTTTTAAATTTTGTTCAAAATTTCAAATTACACAGACATGCAATTGGAGTGCCAGTCCAATTGCATTTTTTAGTCAGAAAAACTGATGTCGTTTTTTATGATTACATAATTGAAGAAGATCTTTGCTCTGTTCGCTTTTAACTCAGTGTTATTCAAATGGTTGATATGAAATGGTAATCCACCAATTTGTTAAAATTTTATTTTAGTTTATGCTAGATTTGGAAATTTTGAAAAATTGTATTGTCCTATGAAAATAAAATTGATGGAATGTATGTATTGAATTTTAGATGATGGTTATTTCATTGTTGCTGTATTAATTTAAAAAAATTAAATAATTTTTTAACTGAGTACCGATTTGTAGTAATGTTGGTTAGTTGAAATTTTTTTAAAACTAAATTTATTACAGCAACATTGAAATTTAATGGCAGGGTGATAAAATCTGTGATCTGTTTGGCAAATTGTGATTGTAGAATGGTTATATGTTCAAAATGTATGTTTTTTTTACAATTTAAATCATACTCCTAGGAGTAATTTGAAAGAAACATTACGTAAGTCTACGCCATCTAATTTAGATTCGCCAGATAAAAGTCAAAAATGTCCTAAGGCTAATAGGCGTTACTTACTTTTTAACCAACTTCAAAAAGGGAGGATCTCAATTCGACTGTTTTTTTATTCACCTTATTTACTTTCGAGTGGGTGAACCGATTTTGATGGTATCTTATTATTTGTAACCCGCTTCCCGTGTGGTCTCATTTAAATATGAGTTGATATCTAACGATTCGTTTTTGAATTATAGTAGTATGACTGTATTTGAATATTATGCCGTTTGGGGGAACTATATTTTTTGCGCTTTTTATCTAAAATCATCATTTTGAACAAATAACAATATAAATTAGTTAACGTGTTGGATAACTTAGTGTCTACTTACTTTTTATCACGAAACCCTCTTAATCTACGTTAGGAGAATTTATTCCGAATCTAATCAAATTCAGATCTCAAGCCGAAATGACCCATAACCTGTTTTGCTTGGGGTTTAAAATAACATGATCTGTTAGAGGATGTTTACAAGGGTCTTTTGGACGACTAACTCTAGGTTTCTGTAAACCCATCAACACTAATCGGCTGTCAAGTCACTTGCTATCTCTATCTAATTTTAAGTAAAAACTGAAATATCAAGTGACTTGACAGCCGATTAGTGTTGATCGGGCTTTCAGAAACCGAGGGTAAGAGTGATATATATGAAACCGGTTCATTACCATCTTTCTTTAAAAAGTAAGTTTACACTAGTTCAAGAAAAGCGAAGATTTCGGCCGTTTTGAGTACAAAATTATATTTTATAACTTTGAAATAAGTAATGTTTTAGATATAAAAATAGTTTTTTCATCCCACCATCTCGGCAAGAGTATTTTTGCTCTTCAATATCTGAGTGCAAAAGCCGTTTTTATTCTCTAGAGGATAAAGTAAATTGAATTTAGAACATCGTGTGCACTAAGTTTGTGAATAAAAAAAAACATTAAACCTATTTACTGCTACCTCTATGGTGCCGAATATATCATACAACTTTTTTTTAATTTGTTAAAAACTCAGACTCGGAACCTTCTTTGTGTTCTGTTTTTCAATTTGCTTTGTACTACGCGGTTCTTTACGCGGCATTTTTGCACGTCATTGTTAAACCTTATATTAAAAACTAGAAACTTGAAAACAAGTGAAAAAACTAAAATGAGTGATTCTAGCGACGAGGAAGTTTGTTTGACGCCAACATGTGATTGTAAACTTTTTTTTTGTATTTAGTCATTTCCTCGCTGAGGTGGAATGAAAAGTTACGTGTTGCACTCGAGTGCAAAGATTTTTCACCTCGTGCTCTTTTGATTCCCTCGCTAACGCTCAGGATTCTAATTTTGAATCACTCGCTGCGCTCGTGATTAAATTTTAGAATCCTTCGCTTGCTCGGTCATCAAAATTGAACACGCGGTTAAAAAGCAACTTTGCACTCTTGTATAACAAATAACTATTGTCCTAGTTATGTTTTTAAAGTGAAGATCTGTTTATATGAGCTGTTTTTAAAAGTGTCGCATGGAGCTTCTTAAATAATGTACAAATAAAATAAAACACCCCGTATTCAAATAGTAGAAGCAAATATAAAAACATTTATTTATGCGCATGCACATGCCATATGTCTAATTTGGTAGATTCATTGAATAATTATTTAATTATCTTTTCAGGCATCTAATTGAATATGGGTTAGTGTTCAATTCTAGTGACTGAATTCGTAGGCTGCCTTAAATTATTCCATCACTAGTCATGTCATGACATAACGACCGTTATAGCTGGGGCCGATATCCTAATGTGCACTGTATTAGGTATTCTGAATTTCACTCACTGACGTGCCGTGTGGGCCCGTTTTTGAGTGAGTTTGTGTTGGAGTTAAGAATTTTCGATACACCCGGTAGGGGCGCTTTTCGTATCTCCTTAAAAAAACCAGGTATCGACAGTGTGTGAAAGTAGAATACAAAACTCAGATGAAAATGCCGTGAGTTTGTGTTGGAGTTAAGAATTTTCGATACACCCGGTAGGGGCGCTTTTCGTATCTCCTTAAAAAAACCAGGTATCGACAGTGTGTGAAAGTAGAATACAAAACTCAGATGAAAATGCCGATGTTTATCGTTTGGAAATACTATCATGAGCTTCATGTCATTTCATACTCTCCACGTGACATTTTTTTAACGCATTCATAACTATTGGGTGTTGCAATATTAAAAATTGTTTACTTTTAAATTGCGGTGCTATCTTCAATATGTTTCTTTATTGTTATAGAGGTTATTTACATTAAAATATGATAAAATAAGTTCGCGGATGTTATGTTTAAGCTAGTCACAGTAAAAAATGTTCCTACGTTATTATGTGGCAATGTTTTTAGATTGAAAAACATTATTTAGCGTTGATTTTTATATGATGATCTCTAAAATGTGTCATTTTCCTCCACGCTGAACTTGGGGCTGCCATTTGAATGTTTACTTAAATTCAACTGGGCAGAGAAAGGTTCATACTTTGATCATACATTTTGTTTGCCAATATTTGTGTTGCCAAGTTATCTGTTCAATATTGAACACAGTAGAAAATAAGGAAAATTAAAAAAAAAACAATTGAATATGATCCTTATTTTAACACAAAAAAATAGCCAGATCGGACTTACGGCTGCTTTTTGAAAGCTCGATCAAACGTACCTACAGTGCGACACAAAAGAGTAGCAAATGATAGGGGCGCCAATTTCTATACATTTTCGACGTTTGTTATTTGTTAAAAACAGCAGAAAATAACATCGACAGTATCTGGTCGCAAACTTCTTATCAGCGCCATCTGTCGAGTCAGTATTAACTTATTTTTAAATCGTTAAACGTAAACCCCTCTTTCTTAGAGCATTTAGAACTGGAGATGTTAACGCAAGGCGTACCCCTCTGCCGGCCATAAGACGCGACTTGGCCATGCACGTTATATAAAACTACTTCACTCATCACCGCGCGGCCATTAGTTGTCGTTTCGTGTCGCGAAGTAGTGCTCAGTAAAAATGGTGAATTGTGCGGTATTTCGGTGTAAAAGGAGATCAGAAACATCAAACTTTAGGGAACACGGTATTTCCTATCACAAGTAATTGATATTTTAGTCAATTGTTTTTGTAATTACGTTTAATTTATATTTAATGGAATACCAGTTACGACAGTTTTAATACGACACCAACGTCTTGGTAGGAGGTGTCGGTGAATTTATATTCCTTGGTAGAAGGCGTAGTGTGGCGACAAGTTGAGCGAAATCGATTGAATGAATGATGGAATGAACGTAAAATTAGATTAAAATGCGATGTTTTTTGTACCCATATTTAACCAATTTAAAAAAGGAGGTTCAGTATTGGACTCTACAAAAACTGTCTCTGTCATTCTGCCTTCAATACGTCGCTTTATGGAGCTCCCTTAAAATTTTAGTTGTGCTGTGTCGTTGGTTTATTGCTATTTGCTTTGTACTTTTTGAACGCAGAATCGTATAAACGTGATTTTTGTATAGCTGTAGTATGTTAGCTGGAGAGGGACATGGGCTACTTTTTTATCGTCGTCGTCGTCGTCGTCTAATAGAATGCGTACACAAAATTTCATGACTGTGCTGTTGACCGTTGAAGAGTTCTCTCATTAGGAGTCATTCTTGAGTTCAGCAGCCTGTCATGGTGGATTATCTAAACGGCTATCGTAATAGAGTCCGTACACAACATTTCGTGACTGTGCTGTTGATCGTTGAAGAGTTCTCTCATTAGGAGCCATTCTTGAGTGCAGCAGCCTGTCATAGTGGATCTTCTAACCGGCTATCCTAATAGAATGCGTACACAAAATTTCGTGCCTGTCCTGTTGACCGTTGAAGAGTTCCTTTATCTGGAGCCAATCCTGGATGTCCGTTGTGGTTATGCATACCTACCATAAAATGCATTATCATCGTCATTGCAAAAATTCAACTCCGTAGGATAGAGGAAGTGGTTCTCCGAACTAACTAAATACATTGCCGACGTATAGTACATTGCAAGTTAGATAAAAGCTTGTAAAAAATACGAAATTTAATTTTAAAAGCCAAAGTACTCAACCGATTTTGGTGAAATTTCTATGGGACCAATCTGAAACTATAGGGTATAGTTTCAGATTCAGACAAAAAAAATAATTTTCAAATTGGTTCATAAATGACGGAGTTATGCGGTAACAAACATAAAAAAATATAAAAAAAAACATACAGCCGACTTGATAACCTCCTCCTTTTTTTTGGAGTCGGTTAAAAAAAAGGAAAGTATATGATTTTGAACCACCCTGATTTCATTCATATGAAATCATTCATTTTGTCGGTCTTTTTACAACCCATCACTACTTTTTTGTGTTAGTGTGTAACTAAACAAGTGTAACAACAGTAATTCTTTAATTGTGTTAATGTTTTTGTGTTGGTGTACAGCTTTTACTTGCGTGTGCGTTTATAGGGACGCTTAATTTTTCTGCATTAGTATGCGTGATTATGTAAATGTGTTCTGTACCGTACTACCTCGCCCCCCGCGAAAACCGGCAGAAAGATTATAGTACTAAAAGTAGCGCTTGGCAACTCCCGTTCTAAATGCTCTAAGCCCTCTTTGGTCACTGTAGTTTTAAAAAGGTAAGTACTTAAAGATCAGAATTACTTTTCTGATCTATAGGTATTTAAAAACTACAGTGTAAATACAAGTACACTACAGTACAATACAAGAAAATTTTCTCTGAGCTATTATTGTTGAAATAGATTCCATATCGCATTTTGATTAAGGTAGATAATGATAAATGTCATTCAAGTACATATTAAGGTTTTGTTGTATTTGTACAGTACGCGCCACTTAACTATGCGGATTTGAAACATGATCAACGAATTGTAGTTTCGTAGATAAGGAAGTTTAACATTCCTCAAATAGTTCACTTTTAGTATGCTCGCGAGGTCTACAGCTCCCTGAGCCACTAGTGTGTCCTTTATGACAGCAGATTTTCTATTACCTGTCTAGAAACAGTGCTCAAAGTAATCCACGCTTCATATTCACACAACGCATCCGTGGATGTCATTCAACCGAATAGTTAAGTGACGCAAACTATAATTTTACGGTTTTCTAGTCTAAATTGTTCATTAGTGAATAGGATCTTTAACTCGGTTATTTGGTGTGGTGTTAAAAGTGTATTAATATGAAATTTAGGAATTCTGAGCTGAGACAAAAAACATCAACAATGTATTATAAGTTGTGAGAGCTAGTGGCCAACTATAGTGTTACGCGTGTAACGCAAGATGGCGGATGTAATGACGTCATCTACGTCGACACAGAATATCGTGAATATTTCGTGAAACGGAAAGCTGATGAGTTTCACTTATCTAGTGACGATCGCGGCACGTGGGCCTGTTTTTGTATGCGTCTTGACTTTGCGACGTAGTCCCCATACCTAAACCGCTGGAAAAACGGTTTCACACGGCCCCGACGACACTTACGTTGGGCACAACAGATTACTTACTAACCACCAGAGCGCTTTTGTGCTCGCTCACATAAAAATGTCACTAGCGAGGGTGAGATAGTGGATCATTTTATGGTTTATGTATCAATGAACACTATATTTATTAACATTTTTGTTTTGAAATATTATCATTAGATAGGTAATAATAATTTAGTTAGACATATTTATTTGTGTTCTTGTTTTGCAATATTATCAATAGATAGGTACCTAACTACTAATGAATTAGATATATTCTCTTGCCATATGTAAATTGCAGTAATTATAAGAACTGTCGAATTAGCAGACGAGTATAAACATCAAAAGTTTATCTGATTTGTAAAATTATTCTATTTTTTGATACATTAGTACGAATTTGATGACGGCAAATTTAATTTATAAAATTTGAGCCTCCTCATTGAAACTTTTGTCAGAAAATTCGTTGGTGTGTTTATACTACTCTGTTTATTCGATAGGAAAACTATAAAATTAAATACTTTAAGCATTTTCGGCCAAGCCCTTGCATTGTTGAGTCAATGTCAAAAATCGGTTCAAAACCATTTGTGATGGAAATTTTTAGGAAATTAAATTCAATTTATCATTAAAATTCGTTTTATTTCGCAATAAAATAACATTTTAATTACCAATTAACCTATTATTTCTTACAGCGGGGGTTGTCACTCAGCAGTTTAGGGTACGTTCGGCCAGCACCTAGCAGTCGTTTTTGCCGTCGCGAGGCGGATATTAGGCGATCATCGAGGTAAGGCAGGTATCGCTGTGCGAGCTGAATTGCGCGTTATGATGTCGCAGCAAAGGTCGTATTTTATTTGAACGGAACTGCGAAGTCGACCTCATGGGCGTTTGTGAACAAGGAATTTTATTGTCCGGCAGTCCGATTTTTTACGGTAAAGAGGATAGAACGACGGTAAAGACGACGAGTAAGAGGACGGTTTATAAGATCGGACTGTCGGACAGTAAAATTCCTTGTAGTGCACAAACGCCCTATGTAGGGACTACTTTTATTTCTTGTAAGACGTCAGTCAATCAGAGCTAAAAAATAATTCTAGGCTCCATTTCAGTGTCGGTCGACCAAATAAAAATAATATTAGATACTGCCTCAAGACCAAGAAAACTTTTCAAATCTGTCTTTAAGCCAGAATCTTTGTGGGTTTGCAAATGCACAGTATAAATATAATTACTTTCATGATACTTATGTCACTTCACGTCTTTCCACTACCACTTAGCTCTCCAATAGGTATATCTCCAAAACGATTCCAATATGTATCAGTCCGAGTCCTCCTGATTATACTGAATCCTGTTAGACTTGATCTGATGATAGATTTGGAAGAATCCCGACGTTGGGGCCAGTGCCCTCTTCGCGACCCACGACTTAAACGACTTTGACAAATCGTCATTCTTCAAACGAACTGATATGTTAATACTCTTGTCCAGCCTAGATGTATCAAAGAACTTGCTAGTGCTTTTTATGTTCAGTTCGGTCAGCAACGGTGGGTTTGGACCGAGCAGGTTGTCGACATAGTTCTCGTCATAGGTTCTACTGGTGTAGTCGATGCCGTTGGTAAGTAGGGTTGGTGTGGGCAGGTACTCGGGAGTGTTGGATAGATGGTCGGCATTAGCGTTCATGGCTGGATCGGCGATGCGCAGTAGAGAATGGATATCCTTACCGTATAGCTGTGCGTCCTCGTAGCTTTTGTACCCGAGCCCTGAAAACAAACGGTATGTAACAAATGGTATGGTAGATAGCCCCTCAGGGCCCATACGACCGTCTCTTGAAGCATTCTAAATTCAATATTGCTTTTATGTCAATGTCTTATGTCAACTGCATAGAGTCGGCTTTATGATCAAAAAGTAAAGTACCTATTATTGAAATAAGAATACGAAAAAGAGTCACGAACAAAGTAACATTTTTTTATACATAGTTCTAAAGTAGTAGGTATAGTTTTTAAATTCATATGTAGGTACCTACCCAGACAGAGCAAACATCAATATTCGTTACACAAATATTTGTTCTTGGTGATCGAATAGGCCTAAGAGCATTAGTAAGAGTATTAATGAATGAATGAAATGCGCGAATAATAATATAGTGCGCGTCACGCAAAAAGAACGCCGGAAGGAGTTGGTGTGATGTGTGTGTGTGATGGCGCGAGTATTTTGTATGCGCAAACACATCCCCTCCACTGTTTTCCAGCGTTTATTTTGGTTGACGCGCACTATAATAACAGCTATAAATAATAATACAAAAGAAGCCCTCACCTTCAACACACGCCTTTATGAGCCGCGTAGATGTGAGCGAGGTGAACAATGCCACAGGAACGCCCGCCGGGGCACACATATACAGCGCGGAGCCCGCGCGACTTTCTGATACTAGTTGTATGCTCAGATAAATGAAATCACCCACAGGCACTGACACTATCTATAAGCGCAGAAAAAATAACATAGGTATAAGTGTGTGTGAAATATGTAATTGTAGGACTACCTACATACTTGCTACTCGGAATAGCTTTTTTTAATACAACCAGCTGATGGAACAAGCAGAAGGTCCACCTGATTAAGGGGTAACCATCACCTATAACAGAGCATTGCCTCGTAAGTCATGCAGTATAGGAACGTGCCCTACGATGCACTGCCCCGCGTCCATCAACTTGAGGCATACAGATGTTAAGCCTCATGTGCCTGTAAGTACACCGGCGACCAAACTCTTCAAACCGAAACACAGTGATGCTGCTTGACAGCAGAAAAAAGCGTGTTGGTAGTACTTCCCCGGACGAGCCCTTCACAAAGAGCTCTACTGCTTTTAAAATTTGTTTTAACATTATTTGCTTTTGATATTGACTATAGATATTTTTGTTTTTCCATCTGTTACTGTATTTCCGTTAAGTGTTCCAAATAAATACGTTTTGATTTGATTTTGAGATATCCTCACCTCTGGTCTCATATTCTTGTTCTTTCTATTGCTCAAAGCTGTCAGCACTCGATGAGGCAATGTTCTCAGTACCACAGTGACTGGGTCCTCTGTGGTCGGCTCTAGAAGATGGATCACATGCCAGGTGCGACTTTGAGTAGCAATCACTGAAATGTTCCATGAATATGCTGAGTCGAGATCATTTTGGTGCTGCAGCACACAAACTCCTATGTTTGTATGTGTTTGTGTGCTGCAGTAGATACTGCAAAACCTATATGTTTGTCCATTTTCTTTCTTTTATTGTTTTGTATGAGGGTTCTTTTAGCAATAAATGTCTGTTTGTCTATTATTTGAAATCACAATTTGTAACTTCAATCATCTATATGATAGACCAATCATCATAAAAAAATTAAATTATCAATGTCTGTGATGCCATGAATATAGAATTTTTTTATGGTGATGATGCAATCTGTAATGAATTTACAGTCGATTACTACCACCATGCATGCCACTTCTGTAGTGGCATGCATGGTGGTACTAATCAATCAGTAATCACATGCCTACAGGACCTCCTTAGAGTCCAATTGCAGATACAGAAGTCCAACACAAAAATAGAGTCATCAGTTTGGCCATCTCAAGCTCACCAATATCTGAACCGTTATTCTAATGACAGATTGACACAAAAATCATACATTTGAGTTTCAGCCGTCCCAGTATATCTTCCAGCTCATCCTGAGACAATGTCTTGGCGGCATACATGTACAGAATCTTTGCAACACTGCTGGGTACCATCGGGAGACGAGCGTTCCTCACCGCTTGTGACAACTCCCGCCATTTTACCCCAAACTCAGGTGTCACAGCGATGATACAAGTTTCCAGTGACATCTTTGAGATAATCATTTGGAGTTCTTGCAGTTCTGGAATATTGAACATCGGAGTAGAATAGGAAAATGAAAACAATGCAAAAGTATATTTTAAATGTTTTATTACACCAAATAGTTGACACGTTAAGGTTCATAGTTTTTTTATTATTGTGTATTCGTGATAAACCTACACATGATTTATTTTTTACAATACGACGAACTACTACTACCTAACGAAAAATATCTAACCAATAAAATTTACTTACTGATTTTAGAAGCCTGCATCCTAATCAAACTTCACAAAATAAACTAGATTTTTCTCAACGAAGCACAAACAATGTCTCCTCAAGGACAGGACATTTCTTTAGCTGATAGCTACTCGACCTGAGTAGTTCTAGAGTAATTTTAGATAAGACCAAACAAACAACAATCAAAAATGCCTTGCCATTTACGTTTACGCTTTACCGACTATTTTTTGAAATCTCTCTCATCCACAGAGTACATTGTTATCTCTCATCTCATCTCACTCCAGTGTTGCCAGATGAGACAATTGGAAATACGTTCTTTAAAAACCCAGATTTTCAGCACAAAAAGCGAAATTTCTTGTTTTAACATTTACATCGATTTTTATCTCTTAATTCGTGCACTAATCAATAATCAATTGTTTTTTACACAAAGGCAAGGGAATCTGTAAGCTAAAGGCACATCGGCACTCGGGTAAAAACAAAATTGACAGTAATTCTTTCTACTTACACATAATTATTAGCAGCGGGCAGAAAATTTATGCTCTTGTATACCATGAGTATGTTCTTGTGGATTCGAAAAACGTGGAACCAACGTAGGGCAGATTCCTTGTCATAAAGGCGCGGAAAACTGGCAACAACGCTAACAACTCAAGCGCATGACAGACAAGACTGACTGACGTGTGACACATGCGCTGTGTTACACTGGAACATTATTCAAATTCCTTGCACTGGAATTTGAATACTAAGTACATGGAAGCCATGATTGATCGAATAAAGACTGTCGATATCGTTGTACGAACCAAGGAATTTGAATACAAGATTCCTTGGTACGAACTGCCCCAGGCCTATTGGCTATCTTTTACAGTGACCGTGACTAACTGGCTTCGGTTGTACACCGAACTTTGATGACAACTGAGAATTTCATAACATTGGTATTGCCTATCACATTGAGTGGATATCAAGTAACGGTGATTTACGGTGGGCGTGAACCGGGTTCCGGTGCTCTTCGCCACGCTTGAACATTCATTCATTCATTCACGACGAGGTCATCGAATATTATACGGCTAAGTTTAGTAATACTTTTTGATTATTACATTACTATATTTTAGGATATATTTTGTTTTAGGCGGTTTATTTATACTGACGTAGGTACCTAAGGTTTGGCGGTAAATTCAAATTCATTTTATTTCAGTGTATCGAGCGAGTGTACCTATTACTACTTTGTGAATTGTGTTTATCAAGTTCGTTTGTGTAAAAATATTGCTACATAAATCTACAAGGCAAGTACAACTAGCGTAAGTAACTTCGTAGACTCCCGGTAAAACGATAAAGATTTGTTTTTAGTGTGAATATGGTACTTAGCAAAGTTTTAGATCTTATTAGTTTGTTTTAAAAATGTAAATGCCCACGTTATTAAAATACTTTGTCAACTTACGTAGAATATCTACTTTATAGATGCCACCAAGAATGTAAGTTGTTGGATACGACACAAGTTGAAAATCTGTCGCCAAGCACTTATGTAGGATATTTATAAACAAGCTGCACTTGAGACATTCCCTTGATGAGCTTACAAATACTCAAGTGGTCATGACACAGGAATTTTTGTTTGAAAAGAAAAAGTATTTTACTTTAAGGCCAAGGTCAGCGCTCCACTCTTCCAGCTCGAAGGCAGAGGTCACAAAGACAAAGATATACTTAGTTAGGAATCGTAAGTATGTAAGTATTATAAATTTTAAATATTTTTTCTATATGCGGCGATACACTTACTAAATATCTGAAATCAAAATATGTGTAATCTGTCACTTATTGAATTCTTAACAAATTAAACAAGCAGATGGCCCACCTGATGTTAAGTGGTAAACATCACAAAGCAATGCCTCTTAAGGGTCCGGTGACAGCGGCTCGCAATTTCGAGGTGCGATTGGCTATTATTTCATTTTATTTCATTTCAGGGAGGTTGTTTGAAAAAATAACTCTAAAGAAACACGCATAAATACTGTTCGAACACAAATAATACAATAATATAAGGGAAACATGCCCGAATCAGAAATCATTTTGGTATTAGTATGTTTGGTCTTACATTTACCTAATACCAAAATGATTTCTGACTCAAGCACATTTCCCTTATATTATTGTATTATTTGTGTTCGAACAGTATTTATGCGTGTTTCTTTAGAGTTATTTTTTCAAACAACCTCCCCGAAATGAAATAAAATGAAATAATAGCCAATCGCACCTCGAAATTGCGAGCCGCTGTCACCGAAGCCTTAAGTCACGCAAGAAAGGAACGCGCCCTACGATGCACTGCCTTGCGTCCATCAGCTTGAGGCAAGGTCCTTGTGCCTCTAATAATGGTACCTACTATGATATGGAATTGTAAATAAAATATTATAATATTAGATTTTATAGAACAAAATAAATAAATATATGATATTTTACTTACTACATGCATGTTTTTTGATTTTTTACCTATAAAACCTATAAAACTAGCGCAGGCGGTGTCTCTCAATAATAAGAGCACGTCGTTTTCGCTCGTCTTCAGCATATCCCAACAAAATAAGACGTGCCATACCTACCTACTTAACAACAAACACAAATCTCAACAACAGTCACCACTTTTACTAATTAAAATACCTATAACGGCTTCGGTGCCTATCAATAATATTCATTAAACACTGCCTCGGAGTAGTGTCTTTGACGAATAGGTAATGATCATCAATTTGTTGTCCACTATGCGTAGACAATCGCAATCTCTAGTCAAAATAGTGTAACGGTGACTAACAAATTGGGGTCGGTGACTATCGTCAATATCAAGTGCTCATGACCTCATTCTAGTTAGACACTGAAGATAGCCAATACGAAACCAGCTGTTTGACAGCCGATTGTTGAACACTTTGGCGAGTGATCTTCACTAGGAGATATCCACCGAGATAGCCAATAGGCCTGGGTAAGTTTTCTCTAAGCCAGTGCTACAGGATGCTACAGTGTCTTCGATCAACTATTAATCGAAGTGTCGATAGTTTCCTAATCAGTCTATTGAAAATCGGTCCTGAGAACTATTACCTATTATATTATACTAGTTGCGCCCCGCGGTTTCACCCGCGCAGATTTAAATCCGGTGAACGGCGGAACATCGGATATGCCAAGTTTCATCCAGATCCGTTCAGCCGTTCCGGCGTGAAAGAGTAACAAACATCCATCCATACTTACACGTTTATAATATTAGCAAGATTCCTAATTCCTACATGCCATATTCCTAGGTCTAAATAAACTTTTTTTTTTAAATTGCTAAGGCACTTACATATTACTAAATATTTTCATAGAACAAGAATTTGATCCGTCTATTTTGGAATAAAGATAGCAACTGTTCAATCCATATTTTTTTATTAGTTTATCAAATAGGTTACACACTAAGTACTAATACAAACATTAAAAAGTAATGTAGAGGTGAACTTACTCTCTAAACTTCTCTACTCTCTTATGAATTTACAAGGTATGTAAATTATATTTACCTAGGTTTACAAAATAACATGTATTATATACAAGTGCAAAATAATAATGAACTTAAAACTTAAACTTAATTTAACTAGTGCTTTAAAGTAACTAAATTATATGTTATAAAAATCAGACGTTATTTCCAGTTAGAATTGCGAAATAGAAGAAATAGAATTGCAAAATAACAATAAATTTGACACATTTATTAGATAGGTACTTAATATAGTCTGTTTTAATTTGTATATACCTCCACATCAAATTGAATACATTATTAAAACTACATCTCACTGTTAAAAAATTTTTACCTGTTTAACAGTTGAAAATGTACATTATGATCATATAACAGTCTTCATGCTATATAAGGCCTTTGGAACACCTTATTATTGCTACTAGCTAAATTCTAGGTATTTATCTTAGAAACCATCTCAAATCTTTAGTATCAGTATATTACAATCATTGTCCTGCTCCCTAACCTCATATTTGATATCATTTCCTAACAAAATACTAGTATTTGTTTCGGAAGGTTTGAGAATATTACGTTTACTTTTAACTGTGGCTTCTTCAGCAATTTTCTTTTTAGGGTGAATGTTTTGTTTATTTTTCACAACAGCTTCTTCAGCAAATGATTGTTTTTTGGGACTAAACTGTCCAATCTTGGTTTTAACAATAATCTTGTGTTTGTCATTTTTACTCTTTTTATTGGCTTCAAGTGTCGGCTCACCAATGAATTGCTTATATGAATCAACAAATGACGGAGACAGCAAAGGTGATGGTGATGACCGAGCATTTATATTTGGAGAGTCAAATACTTTATTTTCTTTAAATACAGTACTTTTGGCATTTTCATCAGGGTCAGATGTTATGTCTTTTTTTTTCTTAGCATCCACAGATGCTCTGGTTTCACTTTTCCGCTTTAACCTGGCTGATGTACGTTTACCTTCCAATGCATTTGTGATCTGATCGTCTGTCATGCTTTTATTAATCAGTGGAGAATCTAGACTATTTTCATCATCATCAAAACTGTTTAATATACCTTGCATTTGTAATGCGGAGTCCAACAGTTTTTTTAGTTGAGGTATGCTAAGTTTAGCAGCATATTCAGTTATGTTACCCATTAGGTTCTGGAACTTGCTAAGCAGCTCATCATGTGTATCTGCTGTGATCGAACTCTCTTCAACATCCAATTTTTTTGAGTCATTCATAGGTTTGCTGTCTGGTTTTTTACTAGTCAAAAGATGGGAGAATTCATCTGGTAACTGATACTCTGGGCAGTTATGTCCATAATGTTTTTTTCCATAATGGATTTGTATGCCTGTTTGTAAATATTTAACAAATACTAGGGATGGGCATAGATACGTTTTGTTTTGTTCATTCTTGGCAGATACATAGTTGCATTGGTAGTGTGTTTGCAATGCTGTTTTTTTTAAGGCTAAGTACTTTATTTTTACTTGGGTCTCCATAACTTGTTTCCACATATGGAATTCTGAAAATAAAACAAAGATTATTTTAGACAATAGGTATTTCATGGGAGGTTAGGTATTTCTACTAATGTTTCACTGGTTGTGGTTTATGAACATTAGAAAGAAAAATATTACCTTTGTGATTTTTGAAGAACATACTGTCAGAATCCTCACAGTGCTTGGTGCATGCATGCTTATTGAATGATCCAATCATTTCAAATTGCATATCACATCCGAGGCAGTACAGAGTGTTTTTATTCTGAATAGGGTAGACTTCTATACTTGAATTACAGTTGTAAGATAGGTCCACCTCCTTGTTAGAGCTTAAAAGTTTCTCAATCCTCACAGGTTTTAATTTTGGTGAGTCTGATGTTCTGAAAATATAATTTAACTAGTTGAGCCCCGCGGTTTCACCTTCGCAGATTTAAATGCCG
Source organism: Plemyria rubiginata (assembly GCA_963576535.1). Taxonomy (NCBI): domain Eukaryota; kingdom Metazoa; phylum Arthropoda; class Insecta; order Lepidoptera; family Geometridae; genus Plemyria; species Plemyria rubiginata. The sequence goes on along the minus strand of OY754922.1, from coordinate 9,421,133 downwards.
GTATTCCCACAGAATAAAAAGTATTTACATATTTGTTTTATTTATAGACGAGCAGCTTTCGCTGATATGTCTACGTCACAGTGTTGAAATTATTGATAATTGAATTTTAATTGATGAAATTATTAAAAATTGAAATTGAATCGTTGGAATTAGGTATTATTATTTTATTATTGTCTTTTTTAGTTCCAGTTTGTTCGAAACCAGTTGTCGAGTTTATTTTTGAAGGCATTCACTGAGTCAGCGGAGACAATGTCCTCAGGCAGCATGTTCCAGTTGTGAACCACTCTGTTGCTGAAGAAATTATGTGCTACATGTGTATTGGAAGGATCACGAACTAATTTAAGACGGTGGCCACGTGACGCTCTGTCTTCTTTTCTTAGGAGGATATCTTGTATGTTTGGTAGGCTGTATTGGTGTGTTAGAATTTTGTATGTTTCAATGGGATCCCCACCTAGCCGTCTTTGTTCTAGAGTAGTGAGGCGTAGCAAGTAGCCTGTGTTCTAATTCTAATTCGTGGTGGGGGAATGAGATCTGCACGGACGTCCCGCAATGGGGTGTATAGTAGCCTGTGTTATTCCAGACTATAATGTATCTCTCTGCTAAGTTTCATTCAGATCCGTTCAGCCATTTCAGGGTAAAAGAGTAACAAACATCCATCCATCCATCCATACAAACTTTCACGTTTATAATATTAGTAGGATAATAAATTTATTAACACATCTTAAATTAATACTAGTTGACCCCGCAAACGCGAAATATTGTAAGTATGGATGCATGGATGTTTGTTACTCTTTCACATCGGAACGGCTGAACAGATATGGATAAAACTTGGCAGAGATATAGATTATAGTTTGGAATAGCATTAAGGCTACTTTTTATCTCATGAGAATACCTGGATTTAAATCTGCTTGGGTGAAACCCGGGGGGCGCAACTAGTGCTTAGAGAAGTGTGAAAGTTATGAAACCTGTGAACTAGGGTAATTAATTTTTCTTTTATTAGATTTTTTGTGCAATTTTCTTACATTTTTCAAATGTCTTTACCTTCTCCTGACAATAACATACACATCAACAAAAGAATTAATGAAATAGGTCCAGCTGTTCACACATGATGCTGTGACCATGGAAATAAGGGTTAATTTTTATATAATAGATAGGCAACACCTATTATCACTACCATCAGAGGATAATACATTAGATACTAATTAATTCAAACTTGAGGATGAGCTGAAACACGAAGTTTCATGATGGGCCCCATCACCCAGGAGTTGCCTCCATCAGATAGGGTAACACCTATCTATCTACATACTACGTGACCCGTTTAGGGGGGTAGCGGAGTCTTTAAAATACTACGGTCAGTCGCAGGAGGGGGAGGGGGGGGGGGCTCAGGTTTTTATAATTCACTAGTACTTTAAGTATGCATGCAGTCTTATGCAATAAAGACGAGTATGAGCCAAATTATTTCTTTTTTTCAATTTTTGCTTGTGAAATGATTAAAAATCATAATTATGAATTACTACGTGAAAACTAAAGGGGTAGAGGGGGGTCTTGGCATTTACTACGAGTGGTCACCGAGGGGAGGGAGGGGTCGAAAAAACTAAAAAAATAGGTCACATAGTATGGGTACGTTTATATCACTTACCCAGAATTTATTTCTTGATCTGGAGGATGTTTCTTTTCTATGTGTTTTAATGTTAGGAAGTACATAGGAAACACTTTGTTACATTTAGGGCAAGCAAATTCAATTATATTGGGTTTCTCTTCAGAGTTTTTATCCTCGGACTTTTGTTCTGTGTTCTTGGTGCCATTTTTGATCTGCTGCAACCTTTTGCTGATGCGTGAAGACGGAGTTCGACTAGTGCGCGTAGGTGAAGGAGCGCTGGGAGTATCCATAGGTTTTGGCGTTGATTCAGGCGAATATTCCCGAATCAGTGGATCCCTTTGGTGTTTAGTACTTTTGTGCACGCGAAGCGCTTGTGTCGTCTGGAATTTCATGTCGCACACATCGCATGAAATGCTCATTTGTTTTACTTTGGTGCCCGGGGTTTTGGAGCCCATTTTCTTCTCACTTCAATGAGTCTTTCAATATATTTTTGTGAAATCAAGACCAAAACGTAAGCAGTAATCATTAATAGAATAGCACAGCCGACAAACCACCGACAAACTACGCAACGCAGAGTATCTATCCTAAATTAAATCAAACTACGTTTTGGTAGAGATGTATCAACTCGAGTTGGACTAAACTCGAATTAACTAGTTGACTTTTTTTTGCTTGTGTGTGTGTGTGTGTGTGTGTAAGTAAGCCAACTTCGCCATTGTCGAGCAATGTTAATTGCCATAATATAGAGTTGGATGGACGAACAAAAATGTAAAAAGTAATTTGTAAAGCCCGCTCGCCCCACATTTTCGTGAGAACGCCAAAAACACAACAAACAAGAACCTCGTTTAACATGCTTTTATCTATCGCATTCTCGCGAGAATGTGGAGCGGGCTTAAAAAATCATACACTTGGTTACGTTCTGCTAATTCGAATTGTGTAACTCTAGTTACCTGAATTTGAACTCGAGTTGGTGTTTATCCCGAGTTGGCACATCACTACGTTTGGTATTCGCAAGGAATATTTTCAAATTCCTTGGGTATTCGTCCATAGACAAAAGAATGAAGCGAGCAAGGAATTTGAATACATTCCTTGGATGCGGGCAAGGCAAGGAATTTTAATACGATGCGAGAATTGCGTAACTTGGTTTTAAGGGCCAGCGAAAGCGAAGAAGATGCTCTCTATTGCAACACCCTAACGGGGTATAATTATGTATTGAATTAAAATTATTTAGTCATAAGTCCTGACAATGTAAAATCTACATACATACATAATAATGCAATAAATATACTGAATACTGAAGACGCTGAAAAACCGCGGCAAATTCAAAAAATATTTGAGGAATTTAGATTTCGAATTGAATATTATCGCTCACAGCAGCGTCATCTCACAGGCATTCCGAATTAGATATTACGATTATGACAGCTCAGAGCTGTCATCAATTCGGAACGCTCGTAAACGCACTCACAGAAATATCCTAGGAATCATACCCCGCGTTCCGAAATACGCAATAATCGATTTGAGCGCTCACAAACCCGTACCGAATTAGCGTGAGCGCGATAACGATGACCCATGAAACGTCATAGATGACGTCATGACATGCGCCATCTTGCGATTACGCCGACCATGCCATATTCTAATATCACTGTGAGCGCTGTCAAAAATGACAGTTGTGCATTTGTGTTTTGTTGTTATTTGTGATGAGGTTACATGTTTTCAGTCGCATTATAGTCGTTATAGGGTATAATATGTTCTGCGATCATAAAATAACAAATCCAGAAAATATCTAAGCAGTTCGAGTTTGTTAAACAAGGTTTGAGGTTTAATAACCTCAGGAATAATTTCCTGCGATATTTCTGTGAGTGCGTTTACGAGCGTTCCGAATTGTTGACAGCTCTGAGCTGTCATAATCGCAATATCTAATTCGGAACGCCTGTGAGGTGATGTGAGCGGTGTGATCGATTATAGCTATTTCGGAATGCGGCCATAACCTAAAACCTTAGAGCATTTAGAACTGGAGATGTTAACGCAAGGCGTACCCCTCTGCCGGCCATAAGACGCGACTTGGCCATGCACGTTATATAAAACTACTTCACTCATCACCGCGCGGCCATTAGTTGTCTTTTCGTGTCGCGAAGTAGTGCTCAGTAAAAATGGTGAATTGTGCGGTATTTCGGTGTAAAAGGAGATCAGAGACATCAAACTTTAGGGAACACGGTATTTCCTATCACAAGTAATTGATATTTTAGTCAATTGTTTTTGTAATTACGTTTAATTTATATTTAATGGAATACCAGTTACGACAGTTTTAATACGACGCCAACGTCTTGGTAGGAGGTGTCGGTGAATTTATATTCCTTGGTAGAAGGCGTAGTGTGGGGACTAGTTGAGCGAAATCGATTGAATGAATGATGGAATGAACGTAAAATTAGAATAAAATGCGATGTTTTTTGTACCCATATTTAACCGATTTAAAAAAAGGAGGTTCAGTATTGGACTCTACATAAACTGTCTCTGTCATTCTGCCTTCAATACGTCGCTTTATGGAGCTCCCTTAAAATTTTAGTTGTGCTGTGTCGTTGGTTTATTGCTATTTGCTTTGTACTTTTTGAACGCAGAATCGTATAAACGTGATTTTTGTATAGCTGTAGTATGTTAGCTGGAGAGGGACATGGGCTACTTTTTTATCGTCGTCGTCGTCGTCGTCTAATAGAATACGTACACAAAATTTCATGACTGTGCTGTTGACCGTTGAAGAGTTCTCTCATTAGGAGTCATTCTTGAGTTCAGCAGCCTGTCATGGTGGAACTTATAACCGGCTATCGTTAATAAAATGCGTACACAAAATTTCGTGACTGTGCTGTTGACCGTTGAAGAGTTCTCTCATTAGGAGTCATTCTTGAGTTCAGCAGTCTGTCATGGTGGATCATCTAAACGGCTATCGTAATAGAGTCCGTACACAACATTTCGTAACTGTGCTGTTGATCGTTGAAGAGTTCTCTCATTAGGAGCCATTCTTGAGTGCAGCAGCCTGTCATAGTGGATTTTCTAACCGGCTATCCTAATAGAATGCGTACACAAAATTTCGTGCCTGTCCTGTTGACCGTTGAAGAGTTCCTTTATCTGGAGCCAATCCTGGATGTCCGTTGTGGTTATGCATACCTACCATAAAATGCATTATCATCGTCATTGCAAAAATTCAACTCCGTAGGATAGAGGAAGTGGTTCTCCGAACTAACTAAATACATTGCGTAGTACGTAGTACGACGTATAGTACATTGCAAGTTAGATAAAAGCTTGTAAAAAATACGAAATTTAATTTTAAAAGCCAAACTACTCAACCGATTTTGGTGAAATTTCTATGGGACCAATCTGAAACTATAGGGTATAGTTTCAGATTCAGACAAAAAAAATAATTTTCAAATTGGTTCATAAATGACGGAGTTATGCGGTAACAAACATAAAAAAAAACATACAGCCGACTTGATAACCTCCTCCTTTTTTTTTGGAGTCGGTTAAAAAAAAGGAAAAGTATATGATTTTGAACCACCCTGATTTCATTCATATGAAATCATTCATTTAGTCGGTCTCTTTACAACCCATCACTACTTTTTTGTGTTAGTGTGTAACTAAACAAAAGTGTAACAACAGTAATTCTTTAATTGTGTTATTGTTCTTGTGTTGGTGTACAGCTTTTACTTGCGTGTGCGTTTATAGGGACGCTTAATTTTTCTGCATTAGTATGCGTGATTATGTAAATGTGTTCTGTACCGTACTACCTCGCCCCCCGCGAAAACCGGCAGAAAGATTTTAGTACTAAAAGCAGCGCTTGGCAACTCCCGTTCTAAATGCTCTAAGTTCTAAATGCTCTAAGCTACTTACCGATGGAAGCGTATATTTTCACTTTTCCGTCCGGTATTGTTGCCACACCCTATTATGCTACAATGCACCATATTAAATCCTAGCTTTGCTATAACTTGGACCTAGGCACATATAATTTTTATTCAAATTCGGCTTATAAACACATAAATCACGACTCAACCCAACGTTTGGCCCCAAGTTTGACAACTTTGGTGCCGAAACGTACCTATCAAAAAACGTATACGGAATAAGGGACAGAAAATTTATATGATCTTTCCCTCACTCCTAAGTATATTTCGTATTATCGCGTCTCTCTTACTCTTGGTAGGTATTATTATTTCACGCATAATCCACCATGTTGTTTATACTATAACTTCATCCAAGGTCCAACAACAACAAGAGTCTATAGGATCAAATTATAAGGGATCAACGGATCTAGGTCAACTCAAAATAAATAACATAAAATAAGTAAGTACATACAGACAGACGCACCCAGTACACTTTTGAGTTAAGTTGTTCCATGCATATTGCACAACCGCCCGCCGCCACCCAGCCAAATAAAATAACAGTTACTTGAGTTACTTACTCTATTATTTGCAATAACTTTAAAATAAATGACAGAAATAACTTTATCGGCTACATTGAAATGCAAGCAGCAAGTAGTCCGCGCAGTCCGTTTCAACGTAGACGGATCCTATTGCCTCACATGCGGGGCAGACAAAAAAATCAAACTTTGGAACCCTCACCGGCAGCTTCTACTAAAAACATACGGCGGACACGCAAATGAAGTTCTAGATGCAGCTGGATCGTGCGATAGCAGTCATATAGTATCGTGCAGTATAGACAAGTCTGTGATTCTGTGGGATGTGACAACGGGACAACCCCTTCGAAGATTTCGAGGCCATGCAAGCTCAGTTACATGTATTAAGTACAACGAAGAGTCAACATTGGCTATCTCTGGGTCTGTAGACAACACTGTCTGTTTTTGGGATATGAACAGCCGTAGACAAGAACCTGTACAGACTCTAAAAGACGCCAAAGACACAATTACATCAATACAAATAACCGATCATGAGATCATGACTTGTTCTGTGGACTGCCATGTAAGATTGTATGATATAAGATTGGGGAAGATGATATCAGACTACATAGGCCACATCATAACATATGGAAGCTTAACTCATGATGGACAGTGCTATGTGTTAAGCTGCAATGATAATACGGTGAAGCTTTTTGACAAAGACTCTGGAGAGATCTTAAATACATTCTCAGGACATGAATGTAAAGACTACATGTTAGAGAACACAGTGAATGAGAAAGATACTCATGTGATATCTGGATCTGCAACAGGAGACATAGTTTATTGGGACCTAATAAGTAGTTCAGTGACACAAAAATTAGTACATACAAGAAATAAGCCTGTTGTGTCATTGAGCCATCATCCTCTAGATAGTTCTCTATTATCAGCGTCTGAAGATGAAGTTAAATTGTGGGCAGTAAAATCTACAGAAGATAAATAATAAACATCTCCATATGTATCACCTAGTGTAAAAAGTTCCTAGATGCTATTTTAGAAAAAGGCTTAGGTACAATCATTTGTAAATAAAAATCTTTTCGAAACTAAGGCACATTTTATTGTTCCTTAACTTTATAATTATTCATTAATACATTGCATTCACTAATTAAATTTTTCATTAATTAATTTCATTATTCATTTAAATTCACAGAAATGCAAATATCATATCTAAAAATCTCACAAATATATTAGGTACCTATTAAATGCTGCCACTATAATGAATGAAATTCTAGGTTAATTAAAACATTAAATAAAATATATCATGAATATTCTTATGAACTCAGCAAAACCACTGTATTGTTTTGTATTATCTTAACTAGGTATTTACCCCCAACACACATCACAACACAATTTTTTGATGGAACAAGCATGTTCACTAGATGATAAGTTGTAACCATCACCTATTACATAGCATTGCCACACGATATGTAGAGGCATACAGATGTTAAGCCTTATATGCCTGTATTTCACCGGCACCCACACCCAAAGCAGCACCACTGCTTGGCGGCAGAAATTGGCATGAAAGTACTTCCGCTATAGCTGCACATGCCACTCAACACCATATACGAGGGGCGTTCAATGTATTCTCGGTAAAAGCATGAAAAAAAACCGCTAATTCACTAATTTTTTTTTTTTTTTTAATGTCCATAACCTCAATACACTTGTTACATTTCGAAATTAACTTTTCTATGACCTGCAAATTAGTAGATTGTATTATAAGGGAGCGAAATCATATTTTTACGGCTAGGGCGCTTTTTTTGAATCCAGTGATGTGAAGGATTCTAGAGTAGAATCCCGAGCTTAGCGTAGAATCCTGAACGTAGCGAGGGATTCAAAGTACGTCGCCCGAGCCAAAAATATATTTTATACTACACCTGCTTGGAAAGTACCTTGATACTTTATCAAATTTACGGTAGAAAGTGCGTCATTGCATATCGAACAAATATGCGGGGAGAAAACGCATCTGAGCGGGAGAGAAAAGTGTATGAAAATTCATTTCTTACGTGGTTTTTCTTTTTTAATTTTGGGTAAGACTATGCGCCGGTAACCTAAATATCAAAATCCAAAAAGTTTTTACAGTGAGTTTTTATCTCCAAGTTCGCAAAATGACACTGGCTACTAGCTGTGTGTTGGATGGTGTCGGGCTGGCAGTGCGACCCTGCGGCGGCAGGATAAACAATTTGAAAAAAGAACATGTGAAAATTGCAGACGCCATTGGCGCCATTTTCAATTTGTGTGTTGTTTGAGGATTCAGTTTTAGTTTTTTATTTTTCTCGTAGGTGTAGTATAGTAAAGCACTATGTATCACTCGAGAGAAAGTGCGATTCCCGATCTCGGATGTTTTAAAGCCCTCGCCTACGGCTCGGGCTTCAAACGACACCCTCGACGGTAATTGGTCACTTTCTCCTCTCGGTGAACAATGTACTGTTGCTCCCGAGTGGTACACTCTACTTTTCATCACCCACTATGAGAAAAATAAAAGGCACCTCGTATATTATTAGTTTTGGCTAAGTACTAGAAGGAGGCCAAAAACACAGATTCTGAAAAATTATTGGCACCTCTTGCATTTCTCCATTCAATAAAATTACCATAGGCTTTCATATATTTCTACCGGGACTTTGCAGGCTCAGACCAAATAAAAACTAAGGACAGACTTCTGTGAACAGCAAAGTGAAGCCAGTTTTTTAAAGATGTGTTGCGGTCAAACTACGCCTCCGCCCCGTGTACATACACAACTAAACGCACACACACAGAAAAGTGAAGCCAGTTTTCTAAAGATGTGTTGCGTGGGCCGATTTGGTGTGTGCGTGCGAGGCGTAGTTTGACCGGCTTTACTTTGCTGTGCACAGAAGTCCGTCTTTTAGTTTTTATTTGGTCTGAGTTTGCAGGTTATATGTATATAATCCATCACATTTCTTGCGTCAGTTCTAATACTTTCAGGAGTTAATTCTATACTTTCACTGTCACTTGAAGAACTGATTTTTCAAAACAAAACCATGAATTTCTAACAATCCGTGAAAACGCGTTTTTAAATTGATTTCTTATTTTTTTGCTAAGTCAACTGTTGATAACGAAAGCGCAGAATCTCAGTAATAGTCACCATGTCTTCTTGAATTATTTTTTGACTTTTTCCTTGCTTTGTAAGGAATTTAATGACAGCGCGGTACTCGATTTTCCTAAAAATTCGCGCGTCAGACATTCTGTTTGTGGATGAATAACTAGCGAACTAATGATAGCAAATTTGTGAAATTTCGTATTTCTTCCCTCAGATAACGTCTTAATTTTATGCGAAAGTAAAATTACCCACATCTTAAGTAAATAACCTCGATACCGAGAATACGTTGAACGCCCCTCGTAGGCTGAATCTAGATCTTCTATCTACAATTATCTTTTACTTAATTCTAAAACTACAGAAGGCACTTATCTTTGTAATACATAATAACTTCAACATAGCTATAGAAGACACCTACATTAGTGGCCAACTTATTTGGGGACTTATTCAAATTCAAACTGTTCAAGGCATGCCAGAGAGCTAGGTACCTACATGTTGCAGTAGTTTCTACTCTTGCAATTTAACTGAAAACACGACTTATTATGATAGTAAAATACGTAAGTATAGTATAGAAATACGACGATCAAAAATACCTACACAGGTACATGTAATTCTAATAAATATTATTAAGTACGTTAATGTGGTCCACACTGAATTCGATAATTAATAATATCATAGGTTAACTATGCATTTGTCTATTTAACTTTAGACTTGCCTATTTAAAATACTCTAATAAAATTCAACAAAAAACTGTAAAAAGTGGTTATTATACTACGGTATCTAAGCGTTTTACGTCACGTAAAATTTTCATACTTATTATTTTATTACAGGCAGCGTACATAATCACTAACCAAGCTGCGAGTTTTTACACACGCATACACACTCGCGCCATCATACCCCTCCACTCCTTCCGGGGCGTTCTTTTTGCGTGACGCGACCTAGAGGTACCTACTATTTACTTCTTCTGACGTATTCGTCTTATTTTACCCAATAGATACCTACTACAATGTTAACGAACAAGGCGAATACTCACAGAAGCATAACCGTGTTTTTTTGTGCCAAAGCTGACAGATGAGCATACGGGCCACCTGATGGCAACTGGTCACCATCCGTCGCCCATAGACAACAACACCTGAGATATGTGGACTGTGTGTTTGAGTTATTCCAACAAAAATAACAATAGTTGTGACCCATAACATAGGTATTAAAGCAGTCATAAAGAGATCTCTTTCCAAATAATATGAAATAACTTTCTTATATATATTATAACTGAATATTTCTAATATTATTTACTCAATATAAATTTAACAATAAAACTAGGTTTACAAACCTGTATAGCAAGAACTACTAGGTCCTTACAATAGTTTTAAATTGACTATTAAATGTATCTATTTCTATTTTGCACCCTGTATATCTTAAAACTAAGAATAGTACCTACCTCTTTACTGTTTAATACTTAAAATTTGTACAATGTTGCTAGTTATAATATTGTCCAAGTATCAAATACCTACTTCTGCACATGTATTACATACAACACATAGTATAAAGCTACAGTAATAATATGTTTTTCAAATACATAGCTATAATAACAATGCTATGAGAATGCATTTGCTATTTCAAACTTGATCATCATTTGAAAACAGCCCAAATTAGGTAACTAATCAGAAACACCGTTTGTACTACATTTTGGACAACCCTGCCCCAACTGTGCAAGTTGATTTTGCAAATGAATTATAGTTGCATCTTTTTGCTTCAACTGCATTTTAAGCATAGTTATGGAGTCTTCTAACGCTCCATAGACTGCTTGAACCTCGGGCTGGTAGCTGAAAACTTGAGGAGGTTCATCTAAGCAGAAAAACTCTCTTATCACAGGATGATTTGGTAGCTTCTTAAGTATAGCATTCACAAAGATCTGAAGCCCTTGCACTCTTTCTTCGAGAAAAGCAGGTTCAAAGTTATCCCGAAACCATCTTTTCCCAGGCAAGGGTAGGATAACATTAGGTAGTTCGGCTTTTATTCTTGAATACAATCTGACAAAGTCGGTGTATCTGCGGAACACTAGCCAAGACTGATTGCTCTTATCATCTTCAACTTTCAACTTAAAAATTGTGAATCTGGCTCTCTCTTCCATAACCTCATAGCCCACAATTGGTATTTGCAAGGACTCATATTTCTTGTGTGAAAGGTCTACATCACTGATACTATTTTGTAAGCTGGTTTTGTACGCTTCATTTATGTTACCTGTGCTTTTGTAATGGCTGCGTGGCTGTAAGAGTCTTCGTGGTTCCCTGGACTCATTATCCGAATTGTTTTCATTGTATCGGGACTTGTAGATCTTTATTACAGGACGGCGCATGTTTTCCGATGATGTGGAAGATACTTCATTGTTCATGTTGTCTCGTATTCCTGTTTGGTCTTGTTCTATCTCCATTTTTGTACAATTGTATCTGGAAGAAGGTTTGATAATAATTTTTTATCTGTCTTCTTATTTTCAGAAAGTTTAGTGACCGTTTTTCAGATTATGAGCACGTTTGTTCGCAGAAGTTTTAAAAAGTATCTTCTAAATTATACTTATATTTTTATTTGAAGCTAGCATTTATTTTTAGTTACATTAGGTATCATTTTATACATCAGATTACCACCTAGCTTGTTTTGCTTGGGCACGCAGCTGGGTGTTAACATTGCTAATCCTAATTGATGAATGCTAATGCAATTATTATAACAATCGTCTGTTTTAGCAGTTTTGCTACTCTACAAGACGACATTATATTTTATAGGGACATTGTTCAAACTGCAAGAAAACATCGAAAAAATTATGAGCATTGTTCGAAGTCTTACCTTATGGATATGGACTTATGGATGGACACAGGTCACGTTTACATTTAGTTACACAGGTATGAGTTCACTTTCTGGGACAAAAGAGTATGTATCAATATTTGGCTGTAAACGTCACTGCGATTTATAACATTTGTACAAAACAAATGTGGGTGCTTTTCTTTTACATTACAAGTTTACAACAAATCAAACAGTTACATACAACAAAACCAACAAACCATCACAAAATTACAAACAAAACAAATTTCGCTTCGTTCGACCATTTCTTCGTCTTCTCTTCTCCCCGATGTTGCCATTTGCCAACCCCGCCAACCCGTATCAAGTAAGGCCAAAAAAAGATGCAAAAAAAAGCTTTAAAAAAAAACTAGATACAACTTTGAGAACTGTATAAATCGTAAATCTAGCACTTTTTATTACGCTGTAATCAATAAAACAATAAAGTAAAGTAAGAAAATTACACGATTACTATTCATAATCAACCAATTTTTTTATAATGCTGAACTGAAAACTGTGATCATATCGAAAAACTGTAATCATATCGTAAAAACTGTAAATCTACAGTTCAAACTATAGAGCTGGCTACATTGTCTTTCCCGTCCGTCATGTCATTCGACAGACAATCTTACCAGTGTTAAGTGTCTACCTGTCAATATCCGTTTCATGCTAGGATGCCTTAGAGCATTTATAACTGGAGATGTTAACGCAAGGCGTACCCCTCTGCCGGCCATAAGGCGCGACTTGGCCATGCACGTTATATAAAACTACTTCACTCATCACCGCGCGGCCATTAGTTGTCGTTTCGTGTCGCGAAGTAGTGCTCAGTAAAAATGGTGAATTGTGCGGTATTTCGGTGTAAAAGGAGATCAGAGACATCAAACTTTAGGGAACACGGTATTTCCTATCACAAGTAATTGATATTTTAGTCAATTGTTTTTGTAATTACGTTTAATTTATATTTAATGGAATACCAGTTACGACAGTTTTAATACGACGCCAACGTCTTGGTAGGAGGTGTCGGTGAATTTATATTCCTTGGTAGAAGGCGTAGTGTGGGGACTAGTTGAGCGAAATCGATTGAATGAATGATGGAATGAACGTAAAATTAGAATAAAATGCGATGTGTTTTTTGTACCCATATTTAACCGATTTAAAAAAAGGATGTTCAGTATTGGACTCTAAAAAAACTGTCTCTGTCATTCTGCCTTCAATACGTCGCTTCATGGAGCTCCCTTAAAATTTTAGTTGTGCTGTGTCGTTGGTTTATTGCTATTTTCTTTGTACTTTTTGAACGCAGAATCGTATAAACGTAATTTTTGTATAGCTGTAGTCTGTTAGCTGGAGAGGGACATGGGCTATGAGCATTTGTTAACAGCCGCTATTCTTCTACTGCTCTTCATTTTTTTCACCCCGTCATACCAATCATCATCATCAGCCTATGTAAGTCCACAGCTGGACACATCATACCAATAAAGAAACAAAATGTTTATCTAAAAATGCATTCATGAAAGACTACTTACTTGAAAGATTACTTACTACTTGCGAAAATAGAATATAGCTTAAAGTTACTCAACAACAATGTAGCTTTCTATTTGTAAAATAATTTTTAAAATCGTTTCAGTAGTTTCAGAGATTACGCTCTACAAACTCTTAATAAAATATTTTTTACAAAAAAAAACCGACTCCAAAACTGCTATCCAATTTGTTATGAAAAATACACAAAAAAGTTAAAAATAATTGCATTATGGATTTATATTTCAATCTACTTACAAATAGGTATCTATTTTTTCAAAAAATCTTATAATTTTATTATTATGACATTATACAATTACTGATATTTTTGGAGTCGGTGCCAGCACTCTATTTACTTAGTAATACCTACTAGGCTAGACAGGTACACGTTTGTTAATCTTGGCTAAAAAAAGGAAAAGTATATGATTTTGAACCACCCTGTTTCATTCATATGAAATCATTCATTTTGTCGGTCTTTTTACAACCCATCACTACTTTTTTGTGTTAGTGTGTAACTAAACAAAAGTGTAACAACAGTCATTCTTTAGTTGTGTTATTGTTTTTGTGTTGGTGTACAGCTTTTACTTGCGTGTGCGTTTATAGGGACGCTTAATTTTTCTGCATTAGTATGCGTGATTATGTAAATGTGTTCTGTACCGTACTACCCCGCCTCCCGCGAAAACCGGCAGAAAGATTTTAGTACTAAAAGTAGCGCTTGGCATCTCCCGTTATAAATTCTCTAAGTAGGATGCCCAAGATCGGTATCGATTGTGCGTAATCGCCGCAGTATCGATTTTTCGAACAAACATCAAAGGAAGTTTGCAGCCATGACTGTGAGCGTGTCCCTAAGATCGCCGATCCGTTAGGATATTATGTTCTGTGGCATTGGACCACGCTTGCTATATTAAGGCACAGCATACGGCGCGCCGCTATCTCGCTCGCACAATGGAACATTTTTATACATATAAAATCACTGAATGTAGTTATGTAAAATCGCAATCGGTCAAGTTGTGATCAATGCTTAGAGCATCAATGGCATTACAAAGACATAGCAAAAATGTAATTTTGATCCAAGCAAGTTTTCATACATAAAAATTTGAAAAATATAAAGTCGCATATTTAAGTATGAAAACTTGCTCGTATCAAAATTTTATTGTCCTTAAATCTTTACAATGCCATTGACCACAACTTGACCGATTGCGATTTTACATAACTATATTCAATGATTGTATATCTTTAAAAATGTTCCATTGTGCAAGCGAGATAGCGGCGCGCCGTATGCTGCCCCTTAACATAACTTTATGATTAACTAACTCAACTCACGAGTAGGTACCTATGGGATATAAATTATGCTATGGGTTACCTAAGTTGCAAAACAAGTAGGTAATTTATTTCATGCTGTATTAAAGATTTTATTCCTATATCGTAAATTTTTTTATTGCTATGCATTCAATATTCAATCTCTAATGTTAAGTATTCGTTTTCGTTACTTCGTACCTATTGAAACAATTGGAAAAAAGAAACGCTTCAAATGGCGTCTATTTACTTCGTTATTTTAGTAAGTCATTTGGCCGTTGCATCAGTGCCGATTGTTTTAAAAATTCCTTTACAAGTCGATCTAAGTAACCCGGTAAATCAATACATACGAACTAGATATGGACACCAGCCACTTTCAGTTCAAAACCTGCTGAATTTATACACTGAAATTCCACCAAAATTCACGATTAGAGTTGGAAAAAAAATATTTCTAGATAAAACCAAAGATAGAAATGGTGGACATATCTTCAGTGGAAGTTTTCAAGGATTATCGGGACGCAAAAGAACGGTTTTAAAATTGTGCTATTAAGTACGTAGGTACGTTTTTGTCTTAGGAATTGATATTTTCATGAATAAGCTGACTTATTTGGAAAGTGAAAACTTATTAATCTTTTTAGACGTATCACAGACGACGAACATTATCAAGGAATAAACGTAATACCAAGGAATTTGAATACAAGTATATTCCTTGCATAATACTCTCTGATGAGAGAATAAAGCCTTTGACTGTGATTATGATGACATGATGATGTGCCAACTCGGGATACTAGACCAAGCGTATATAACGCTATACTAGAGTTGAAATTCAGGTAACTCGAGTTACACAACTCGGGTTAGTAGAACGAATATTTATAAGTGTATGATTTTTTAAGCCCGCTCCACATTCTTGCGAGAATGCGATAAGAACATGTTATACTAGTGGCTCTGGGAGCTGTAGACCTCGCGAGCATACTAAAAGTGAGCTATTTGAGGAATGTAATGTGCAAGTGCATTTTCTGTTTTGTGATTTTTTTGATCTTTTTGATTTTTTTAGCATCATCTTGTGTAGAATGAGGTCCTTTGTGTTTCTCTCAAATTTGATTGAAAACCATCGATTGTTTGATGAGCTATCCTGTTCATCAGATCTTCGCCAAACTTTTATAGAGACCGACTTATAGTTACTACCTTTCAAATAAAAAAAGAATAATCGAAATCGGATCTCATTTGGTGGAGATATCCAGTATATCAAATAGCCCCCTTTTTGCCCTTTTTTTGGGGAAAGTACCCCTCCAATCAAAAATCCCCGACGACAAAAAAATTCTAATAAGTCATATAACCTGTGTACCAAGTTTCGTCCAGATCGGTTGAAAAATGCGACCTGTAGAGGAGAACAGACAGACAGACAGACAAACATCCGGACAAACGCATTTTTGGCCAATGTGGAAACTGAGACGCTTCGCTCGCTCGGTCAACTAGGTTCCACATTCTCTTTCTTCTGGGTTTCTCGCGGAAATAGGCACTAGAGTCACCTAGGCCGCATTCCGAAATGGCTCTATTCGATCACAGCGCTCATATCACCTCATAGGCGTTCCGAATTAGATATTGCGATTATGACAGCTCAGAGCTGTCAACAATTCGGAACGCTCGTAAACGCACTCAAGAAACATCCTAGGAATCATAACCTCAAACCTTGTGTAACAAACTGGGACTGCTTGTGTATTTTCTGGATTTGTTATT
Source organism: Plemyria rubiginata (assembly GCA_963576535.1). NCBI lineage: Eukaryota > Metazoa > Arthropoda > Insecta > Lepidoptera > Geometridae > Plemyria > Plemyria rubiginata. Next base: position 9,404,672 of record OY754922.1, on the reverse strand, counting down.
TTATGATCGCAGAACATATTATACCCTATAACGACTATAATGCGACTGAAAACATGTAACCTCATCACAAATAACAACAAAACACAAATGCACAACTGTCATTTTTGACAGCGCTCACAGTGATATTAGAATATGGCATGGTCGGCGTAATCGCAAGATGGCGCATGTCATGACGTCATCTATGACGTTTCATGGGTCATCGTTATCGCGCTCACGCTAATTCGCTTAGAGCATTTATAACGGGAGATGCCAAGCTCTACTTTTAGTACTAAAATCTTTCTGCCGGTTTTCGCGGGAGGCGGGGTAGTACGGTACAGAACACATTTACATAATCACGCATACTAATGCAGAAAAATTAAGCGTCCCTATAAACGCACACGCAAGTAAAAGCTGTACACCAACACAAAAACAATAACACAATTAAAGAATTACTGTTGTTACACTTTTGTTTAGTTACACACTAACACAAAAAAGTAGTGATGGGTTGTAAAAAGACCGACAAAATGAATGATTTCATATGAATGAAACAGGGTGGTTCAAAATCATATACTTTTCCTTTTTTTAGCCAAGATTAACAAACGTGTACCTGTCTAGCCTAGTAGGTATTACTAAGTAAATAGAGTGCTGGCACCGACTCCAAAAATATCAGTAATTGTATAATGTCATAATAATAAAATTATAAGATTTGTTGAAAAAATGGATACCTATTTGTAAGTAGATTGAAATATAAATCCATAATGCAATTATTTTTAACTTTTTAGTGTATTTTTCATAACAAATTGGATAGCAGTTTTGGAGTCGGTTTTTTTTTTGTAAAAAATATTTTATTAAGAGTTTGTAGAGCGTAATCTCTGAAACTACTGAAACGATTTTAAAAATTATTTTACAAATATAAAGCTACACTGTTGTTGAGTAACTTTAAGCTATATTCTATTTTCGCAAGTAGTAAGTAATCTTTCAAGTAAGTAGTCTATCATGAATGCATTTTTAGATAAACATTTTGTTTCTTTATTGGTATAATGTGTCCAGCAGTGGACTTACATAGGCTGATGATGATGATTGGTATGACGGGGTGAAAAAAATGAAGAGCAGTAGAAGAATAGCGGCTGTTAACAAATGCTCATAGCCCATATCCCTCTCCAGCTAACATACTACAGCTATACAAAAAACACGTTTATACGATTCTGCGTTCAAAAAGTACAAAGAAAATAGCAATAAACCATCCTTTTTTTAAATCGGTTAGATATGGGTACAAAAAACACATCGCATTTTATTCTAATTTTACGTTCATTCCATCATTCATTCAATCGATTTCGCTCAACTAGTCCCCACACTACGCCTTCTACCAAGGAATATAAATTCACCGACACCTCCTACCAAGACGTTGGCGTCGTATTAAAACTGTCGTAACTGGTATTCCATTAAATATAAATTAAACGTAATTACAAAAACAATTGACTAAAATATCACTTACTTGTGATAGGAAATACCGTGTTCCCTAAAGTTTGATGTCTCTGATCTCCTTTTACACCGAAATACCGCACAATTCACCATTTTTACTGAGCACTACTTCGCGACACGAAACGACAACTAATGGCCGCGCGGTGATGAGTGAAGTAGTTTTATATAACGTGCATGGCCAAGTCGCGCCTTATGGCCGGCAGAGGGGTACGCCTTGCGTTAAAATCTCCAGTTATAAATGCTCTAAGCTAATTCGGTACGGGTTTGTGAGCGCCAGTGTTACCAGGTACACGGTAATTACCGTAGATGCACGGTATTTTTGGCTAAAACACGGTATACGGTAATGCTTCACTACCGTGTCATTTTCTACGGCATTTTTGATTATGAATTACCTTGACAGTCAATATGTAAATAATTATGATTGACAAAAATCTAAATGTTAAAGTATGACCTTTGCCCACTAGTAAAACAATCAAAGTGTATGAAAATTGGTTTTTTAATATTGAATGAATGAATCGCTTTCTCGAAAAGTCGTACGTACCTCGCTTCGCACTCTTTTTTTCTTCAATAGCTATGTTGGTGTTTGATGTTTGGCAAGTGCACAGTGCATTAATCAGTGAAACAATACTTTTAATTTCGTGCCACACATTTTAGATGATTAAGAATTAATAAATAATATTGAAAAATATGACATTTTCTCTTGATGTTGCACGGTAATGTGCATGGCATTTTTTCAGTCCATACACGGTAATTTGGGGCTGAAACACGGTATTTTTAAACTGTCAACACGGTAGTGTATAATTTTGACCTGGTAACACGTGAGCGCTCAAATCGATTATAGCGTAGCGTAGGTATTTCGGAACGAAGCGGCGACACGGTTCAAGATGGTCCTTGTGATTTTATTGAATAAATATATTTTGACTTTGAAATATAGGGCGGGCGGGCTTTACAAATTACTTTTTTTCATATTTGTTCCTCCCTCCAACTTTATGCAATTAACAACAACAATTAACATTGCTTATCTCGACAATGGCGAAGTTAACTAGTACCTATTCAAATTCCTTGGCTTACACACACAAGCAAAAAAAATAAAGCCAACTCGAGTTGACACACGTTCTCAGCTCGCATTCTGCGCCGTAGGCCGTGGGTTCGACTTCCATAGAACAAACATTTGTGTAATAAACAATTTAATGGATGTTTATTTTCTGGCTGGGTGTTAATTACTGTGTATGTATTATTATTAAATCGGCTATCTGGTTCCCTTAGTACAAGATTTGGTTTAGTTTGGGGATAGAGTGCTGTGTGCTTCTTCTTCTTATCGTGTCACTAGTTTCTTTCGAAACAGTGTGGTGAAAGGAATGCGCCTCAAGAGGTTCCTTTCGAACACTTGTGTGCTATAATAGGTGTACCAATGTAGGTACAATATTTACCCCCGGTTTCTGAAAGCGCGATCAACACTAATCGGCTGGCAAGTCACTTGCTTTAGCTTATTTGAAGTAACAGCTGAAATAGCAACTGACTTGACAGCCGATTAGTGTTGACCGAGCTTTCAAAAACCGGGGGTCAATATTGTACCTACATTATCACGTGTTTAATTAGATACAATATTGTATCTACTTAAACACGTGACAACATTGCACTTCCAGATTTTCTACAAAAAATATAAACGCTTTGTAGGTAGGTAGGTTAGGTAGGTACATACCCATACATACCCCATGTAGGATGTCTCAGCACGCTCGATCATCGAGTCTCCATACAAAAATCGTCACATAATCACGTTCGGACGTGATTTTACGATTAGAGATATGTTAAACAATATTCTGACTAGGTATATAGGTCGCGACACGTAAAAAGAACGCTGGATGGTGGGGAGGGGGTGTGACGTGACCTCTACCTACTAGGTACGTACCTACGAACCAAGGAATTTAGATATACCTTCTGTTTCTCTAGTAAAGCTCTTTGTGAAAGGCTCGTCCGGGGAAGAGTGTGGTCACCGGTGTAACTACAGGCACATGAGGCTTAACATCTGTATGTCTCAAGTTGATGAGCACAGGGCAGTGCATCGTAGGGCACGTTCTTATCGTGCGTGACTTACGAGGCAATGCTTTGTTATAGAACTTATAGATGATGGTTACCACTTAACAAGGAACTTATAACTATTTCTACTTTAAAATACATTTTAGTACATATTTACTTCCATAATTATTTTATTGCACTGTATTCTTATAAAACTATAAATAGGTACCGACAACACTAAAAATCTTAAAAACTATATAGTCATATTTCGTTAATAGCTTACATATTTATTCATTTCATTTCTTAATAATAAATGCATTGAACAAGAATACCTACTTGTCTTAACATAAGTATATAAATACCTACCTACTATAGATAATACAATTATATTATACACCTTACGATAACACCTTTCCAATAAATATAAACAGTAACGTAACAAGAAATAAAAAACTGACTGCAAAAAAAAGAACTAGAACCAAGCGAAGCATACTAAAGAAACCAAATACCTTATTTATTACTGTTCTTTTTAACCTAAATATAGTCATATCAGAGTATTTTGTCAAACAAAATGTACGTAACGAAAAGTATTTACGAAATATTGTTACGAAATTTTACTAAATAGTAACGATTTTTCTTTCTTATGTTAATATTCAGTAAAATTTCGTAACCTATTGTGCGTGACCTACGGGGCAATGTTTTGTTTATAGGTGATGGTTACCACTTAACATCAGGTGGGCCATCTGCTTGTTCCATCAGCTAGTTGTAAAAAAAAAAACAATATTTCGGAAATATTTTTTCGTTACGTACATTTTGTTTGAGAAATACTCATTATATTCGAAGGCAGCAAGATCCAATTTACTCATATTGGCAACATAATGCAGTATGATAGCTGCAAAGACCTTGTACCTATAACTAGACTGTGCGCCAAACTTAGAGCATTTATAATGGAGATGTTAACGCAAGGCGTACCCCTCTGCCGGCCATAAGACGCGATTTGGCCATGCACGTTATATAAAACTACTTCACTCATCACCGCGGCCATTAGTTGTCGTTTCGTGTCGCGAAGTAGTGCTCAGTAAAAATGGTGAATTGTGCGGTATTTCGGTGTAAAAGGAGATCAGAGACATCAAACTTTAGGGAACACGGTATTTCCTATCACAAGTAAGTGATATTTTAGTCAATTGGTTTTGTAATTACGTTTAATGGAATACCAGTTACGACAGTTTTAATACGACGCCATCGTCTTGGTAGGAGGTGTCGGTGAATTTATATTCCTTGGTAGAAGGCGTAGTGTGGGGACTAGTTGAGCGAAATCGATTGAATGAATGATGGAATGAACGTAAAATTAGAATAAAATGCGATGTTTTTTGTACCCATATTTAACCGATTTAAAAAAGGAGGTTCAGTATTGGACTCTACAAAAACTGTCTCTGTCATTCTGCCTTCAATACGTCGCTTTATGGAGCTCCCTTAAAATATTAGTTGTGCTGTGTCGTTGGTTTATTGCTATTTTCTTTGTACTTTATGAACGCAGAATCGTATAAACGTGATTTTTGTATAGCTGTAGTATGTTAGCTGGAGAGGGACATGGGCCACTTTTTTATCGTCGCCACAATTTTTCATCACCTTTCCCCGTCATACCAATCATCATCATCAGCCTATGTAAGTCCACTGCTGGACACATCATACCAATAAAGAAACAAAAAATTTATCTAAAAATGCATTCATGAAAGACTACTTACTTGAAAGATTACTTACTACTTGCGAAAATAGAATATAGCTTAAAGTTACTCAACAACAGTGTAGCTTTTCTATTTGTAAAATAATTTTTAAAATCGTTTCAGTAGTTTTAGAGATTACGCTCTACAAACTCTTAATAAAATATTTTTTACAAAAAAAAACCGACTCCAAAACTGCTATCCAATTTGTTATGAAAAATACACTAAAAAGTTAAAAATAATTGCATTATGGATTTATATTTCAATCTACTTACAAATAGGTATCCATTTTTTCAACAAATCTTATAATTTTATTATTATGACATTATACAATTACTGATATTTTTGGAGTCGGTGCCAGCACTCTATTTACTTAGTAATACCTACTAGGCTAGACAGGTACACGTTTGTTAATCTTGGCTAAAAAAAGGAAAAGTATATGATTTTGAACCACCCTGATTTCATTCATATGAAATCATTCATTTTGTCGGTCTTTTTACAACCCATCACTAGTTTTTTGTCTTAGTGTGTAACTAAACAAAAGTGTAACAACAGTAATTCTTTAGTTGTGTTATTGTTTTTGTGTTGGTGTACAGCTTTTACTTGCGTGTGCGTTTATAGGGACGCTTAATTTTTCTGCATTAGTATGCGTGATTATGTAAATGTGTTGTGTACCGTACTACCTCGCCTCCCGCGAAAACCGGCAGAAAGATTTTAGTACTAAAAGTAGCGCTTGGCAACTCCCGTTATAAATGCTCTAAGGCGCCAAAGCGCAAGAACCGGTCCGCGTGAGAGGGCTCCTGGTGGGAGTGTGTCCCTTTCTAATGAGGTGACCATGAATAACCAAACAGAACACGGGACAAATTGCTTGTACGATTGCGTATCCTAACATATTGATGACCTGACTATTTACGCTACCATATTTATATAAGTAAAAAAAATTACCAAAAGATCTCTTGTGTATATTTTTTTGGAATCAACATCACTTTCCCTACACGTGGGTTAAGGGTCGGAAATACTTTTTTCTTTCCTTTATAATAGGTAAGTATCATCATTCTGACCTACCGTTAATTTGGCAAAAACCTAACAACATTCGCTCCTTACAGACGTAGTTAAAAAAAAGCTAGGTTTGTCAAATGTGAGATATCACCATAATAGCATATTTATTATTATTAAACCAGTAAAATAGAGGAGGTCAAAATATAAACCTGATGCAATATTCTGGAATTAATTTTTATTGAATTTGTTTTATACATTGCTGGACAATACTGTTTTACGCAATTTTTGTTTTAATGTAGCCTTATCTACTACATACTTGAGGGTTAGACTTCCCTTAGCTTCTAAGTCTTAAATTTAAGAATTTTTTCAACCAACACACTTTCAGGCGTTGTTGTAACACTTTCACATCTCGACGTAATTTCTTTTTACGTGGCGTGTCAGTAGTTGCAGCGGATTCTGTTTGTGTACAAACACTTTCCGTAATGGTAATCTCCTTTATGGCACTTTCTTGCAGTTTTGCCTTTTTTGGTGCTGGTCCTCTACCTCTTCTATAGGTACAGATATTGCGTAGAACATGCACTGTTTTTTTGTAGGGCATGACCTGTAAAGATATTTGAATATAATGGGACACGGTAGACAAGAGTAGACTGGAGCAGAGTAGTGCAGATGAGAGGTTCTATTTATTTATTTAAACGTATGCCAGAATATAAATAATAGGCGTATCAAAATTTAAACAAGTATTGATCTTTACTAGTACACATTACTTAACTTTAAATTAAATATTACCTTAAAAATTCAAACAAACCAAAACTAAAAATTCAATTTACCACGTCGGCTCAGTAAAACTTTGTGAAAAGGGCATCGCTAAATTTGAATTTTCAAGGTTATTGTTAATGCGCGGACACACTCCGATGATTTATTCTTACCTTAGAAAATATTGACGGGACAGCATCAGGTTTCAGCATTTTACTAGTATATCCAGGAATAAAGTCGTCACATTTAAAATGCGCACTGCAAACAACAGACGACTGAGTTTTTTCCAGGTACTTTATTTTCCAACTTCAATTTCTAGTTTTCGTTCTTTGGAAATCTACAATACAAGAATTAGTTTTTAACAACAAACGTCATCGTCTCAAACTCGAAGAACGCGTTGAGAACCACTTTTTTCACCGAATTCTCCAATTTATGACAGTCGAGACGTATCAACCTACCTACTACTAGGTACGAGATTGTAAAAAAATCTTTGATCAACAAAACTCATGGTTACCCTTGAACATAATTGTTGTTTTTACTTACCCATGGAAAGAAAAGCGGCTACCGGGATAAGACTCATTTTTGCACCCTTTCACACAACTAGAATTCACCATTTTTCATTAAAATTAACAGGTTTTATGAAAATTTACACTATCACAAATCGAAGCACGAGAATCATCAAAACAACCACAGTAGCAAACCGCCATCTGCATTTGGTATTACCAGCCCCAAACATTTAATCACTACTCTTACATACTCAGTGTTATTGGATAATTTATGAAACACAACGAATTGATGATTATTTATACCTACTTTATGAACTAGAAATATTTAATAAAGTTTCAAAGATTATAAACGTTCGTTTTGGTAATTCATAAAAAAGCAAAACGTATGTACTTTATTGTACCATTTCTACCAAACCGGTAAGTTAGTTGAGCTGGCAAGACGTCAGACAAGGACACACTCCCAGCAGGAGCCCTCTCACGAGGACCGTTTTTAGCTCGCTACCGCTTTTAAGGAAATAGCTACCCTATACATAAGGCAATAAATCTCATTTTAGCTAATCAAAATTTTTTTGTGCACAGTCTAGTTATAGGTACAAGGTCTTTGGATAGCTGTCAGATTTTTTTTTTTTTTTTTTTTTTTTATTGTTTGATAGCTAGACGTTTGACTGCCATCTCACCTGATGTAAAGTGAAGATGCAGTCTAAGGTGGAGCACGCTTAGCTATAATCCACTTATTCACTATTGACTTAAAAATTCCTAAGTTGTATCGTTCCGGAAATACCGACGACGGTAAAGTGTTCCACTCCTTGGCAGTTTGCACCAGGAAAGTGGAAGCAAAGCGCTTTGTGCGATAATGATTGATTTGTCAGATAACTTTACTTGACCAAAATAACAAATCAGTATGGAAACCAGCATAATCCTTTTAGCTCTCGTGTCTCCATAAAAACCCCTTTTCCTATTAGTTCTGTATGGAATCACTCACTCAATTAAATATGAGCTTGCGATAAAATATAATAGGTTACCTCCATAAAAAAAAACATGGAAGACTTACCCCCGGTTCCTGAAAGCTCGATCAACACTAATTGGCTGTCAAGTCACTTGCTATTTCAGCTTTAACTTCAAATTAGACAGAGGTAGCAAGTGACTTGACAGCCGATTAGTGTTGATCGAGCTTTCGGAAACCGGGGCTATATCTATATCATTTTGATCTAAACCCATCAGCAGCTAACATGTCTGCAATGTCTCTACTATTACTATTATCTTTATTGTATTATTAGTCACCTAGTTTTTAAGACGTTAGAGATCCTTGTGATTTTATTGAATAAATATATTTTAAATTTGAATTAAGGGCCCGGCGACAGCGGCTCGCAGTTTCGAGGCTATTATTTCATTTTATTACATTTCGGGGAGGTTGTTTGAAAGAATAACTCTAAAGTGACACGCATAAATACTGTTCGAACACAAATAATACAATAATATGAGGGAAACATGCCCGAATCAGAAATCATTTTGGTATTAGTATGTTTGGTCTTACGTTTACCTAATACCAAAATGATTTCTGACTCAAGCACATTTCCCTTATATTATTGTATTATTTGTGTTCGAACAGTATTTATGCGTGTCACTTTAGAGTTATTCTTTCAAACAACCTCCCCGAAATGAAATAAAATGAAATAATAGCCAGTCGCACCTCGAAACTGCGAGCCGCTGTCGCCGTGCCCTTAAACAAGTTTCATAGGTACCTACGCTAAATGGAAAAATACTCTTTATAAGAAAACATTGTTTGGATTACATTTCAGCAGTTAAGTAGCCAGCTTCAGAGTAATGTAGGACGACAGAGACGGCCGGCGGGGTGTTGATCGGCGCAGCCGGTGGGGGCCCGCTATCGAGCTTCTTCTTGCACGTCGGATATCGCTTGGATTTCACGTTTAAATGTACCTGTTAAAAACATAACTAGCTTAAAACTAATTAATACAACACAAGAGTGAGTGTGAAATCACAGTGGGAGCGGGGGGGGGGGGGTTAGCGGAAACCACTGGCGGGTAACGCAAACATAAGGTTTTAGACTATTTATTTAATACAATGCAACTACAAACTAACAGATTTGGCCAAGACATTTGTGTGCCAGTTAATATAATAATATAATTTAGGGAACATATTATTAATAGTTGGACAGGTAATTAAATAAAATCTTATGCAAATAACATTAAACCTGATGTACATGTTAAATGTTAAGAGCACCGGTGGTCTAGTGGGAGTGACCCCGCCTTCCGATCGTAAGGTCGCAGGTTCGAATCCGGTCGTGCACCAATGGATTTTTCTATCGAAAAATTTATGTGCGCAATGCCAGTGCTATTAAACGGTGAAGGAAAACATCGTGAGGAAACCAGTTAGTATTCTAACAGCGGCGATGGGCTTGCAACCTGTCACGTATGGAATACTAACTACTGCAAAAATGTGGGTATGTGCCAAATGTAATGTTTGGACGTACCTCTGACTACCGCCCTTAGACATCCTCAAAGAATCTTGAATTAGTACCTACTTGGTACTGGGAGATCTGAAGGGATATCTACCGTGCCTGGGGATCAAAGTCGTGAAGCTGTTTCAGATTCAGTTTCAGTACATGTTAAAAACATCTACATCAGGCTGCTGAGCGATCAGAGTGTTGATAAGTGTGAGTGCGCTCGCCGTAGTGCATACCGCGCGGTGTCGGTGCGGCACGCGGGCGGCGCGGACAAACGACGCGCGCGTGCACGCAAGTAGCGGTCGGGCACGTAAAGCGCACACTGGCTCAGGGTAGACGGATTGTCAATTTTGGTGCCAATTCTGTTGTTTAATTTTGCTAACTTATCCTAATTTGACAGCACTAAAAATATTGCCATCCCTTTCTAAAAGACCGAAACAACAAGGAGGGCTATAATTTTAGAGCTGTCAGATTATGTTAGTTTAGGATAACGCAACAACAGAATCGACACCATTGACTAACGGGCACCTAGTGCGGGCGGGGCGGGTGAGCGGGAAAAACGTAGCGGGAACCCGCTGCCCGCCCCGCGACTGTAATCGCACACTAATATGGTAAATCATAAGAATTTATTCGTAGAAATTATTTAGTCCAAGAGTTATTCGTCGAGTGTGATTAGAACTCCGGTGGCGCAGGTGGTAGCGCAGCTCCGTAAGAGGAAGGTAGCGGGATCAAGTCCCGCTCGGAGAATAACTTTTGGGACATTATAAAATCTTTGTGATTTTCTTGAGTGTAATCACTATAATCTAATCTTCTTCTTATCGTGTCACTAGTTTCTTTCGAAACAGTGTGGTGAAAGGATTTTAAGTGCGTCTCAAGAGGCTCCTTTCGAGCACTTGTCACATGTTATAGAACTTGTTAGGTTTCACAACATGCCGGTTTCCTCACGATGTTTTCCTTCACCGTTTGAGAGTAGGCATTGAGCACATAAATTTTTGAACAGAAAAACTCATTGGTGCACGACCGGTTTTGAACCCACGACCTTAGGATCGGAAGGTGGGGCTGCTACCACTAGACCACCAGTGCTCTCAGTGTGTATTATCTAATAAAATATAAGAATTTATTGTTCGTAAATCCGGGTGTTACTAAAAATGGTGTAAAAGTATTAGTAGTTAATATAAGCAAATTCACGTTGCCTTAGCTCCATCGAAAGTACTGGATTTCTGTCTTCTTTTTTTTTACAACTTATAGTTAATAAAGTTTGACCGCAATCTCACCTGATGTTAAGTGATGATGCGGTCGACGATGTTGCACGTTTACATAGAAAATACCTGTTCACTCTTATCTTGAAAGCATCCAAATTATAGGCCTTCGGAAAAACGGACACCGGTAAGGAATTCCATTCAATGGCTGTGCGCATGATGAATGAAGAAGCAAAGCACTTGGTGCGGCAGTTGGTATGTCAACCATGAATGGATGCCTCGTTTCCGTACGTCTGGTGGTCTGATGGTATAATGGGGATGAGGGGATCATGCCACTAGTTTCGGAACATTGTGGATAGATTAAAGTGAAACTCAAGAGGCTCATCTGCATTGTAAGTATGTAGGAGGCCTAGGGCTTACCTGCCGGTTGTGCTTGTAAAGGTTGGATTGCTGGGAGAAGGTGGTCGGGCAGTATTCGCAGATGAAGGGACGCTCGCCGGTGTGCGTTCGGATGTGAGACTCCAACTGGACTTTAGTCTAGAATATGGAATTGTATTTGATTGGTATTATGGTAAACATGGATACGCGTCAAGGTCACTGATCCGTATTAAGTCGTTGACAACACCTAATGTAGCTCTCGCTCGCACGATTCAACATTTTGAAAGATATAAAATCACTAAGCCCAATTTTGAAAAATCGCAAACAACTATTTTGTGTGAAATCACATTGCACACAGTTTTAATAAAAAAATCATTTTGATCGATACATGTTTTCCTACTTAAAAGTTAGCTTATGTACGAAAACTTGAAAAGTCAACATTTAAGTAGGAAAACATGTATCGATTTTTTTACCAAACTGTGTGCAATGTGATTGCACACACAAAATGGTAGTTACCGATTTTTCAAAATTGGGGTCAGTGATTTTATATCTTTCAAAATGTCGAATCGTGCGAGCGAGAAGTACATTAGGTGTTGTCAACGCCTTAAGAGATGAGTGGTCAAGGTATATTCTTAATCCCAACTAATATTATAGATGCGAAAGTAACTCTGTCTGTCGGTCTGTCTGTCTGTCTGTCTGTCTGTTACGCTTTCCCGCTTAAACCTCTCAACCGATTTTGATGAAATTTGGCACAGACAATCTTTAGACCCTGAGAAAGAACATAGGCTACCTTTTATTGCGAAAAAAAGAGATGAAGAGATTAAAAGTACGCAGACGAAGTCGCGGGTACCAGCTAGTACTCAATACATTTATTATTGCTGCACAGGTTTTAGTTTAGGTACAATAAGGTTTGTTTATACCTAAACAATTCGCTTTTATGTCCTTGTGGTTATATACCGCCATTTTTTTTACAACTCCTAGCAAATTGAACAATCCAGATGCCCTACCGGATACGACCAAAATAAAATAAATATATATTTTTAATATTTGATAGACCTTCCCTTGGGCCACAATCTCACCTGATGGTAAGCGACGATGTAGCCGACGATGGAGCAGAACATAAACAAGAATAAAGAACATTTATACACAAGAACTAGCTGAACCCGCGGCTTTGCTCGCGCCAAGGAATTCAAAGTTTCATACAAACTTTCATCCCCTATTTTATCCACTTGGGGGTAGAATTGATCAAAATCCTTTCTTAGCGGATGCCTAAGTCATAACATCTACCTGCATGCCAAATTTCAGCCCGATCCGTCCAGTGGTTTGGGCTGTGCGTTGATAGATCACTATGTCAGTCAGTCAGTCACCTTTGAGTTATATATACATGCTGTATATAGATGCTCGTTTAAACAGCTTCACGACTTCGATCCCCAGGCACGGTAGATATCCCTTCAGATCTCCGGTACAGTACCAAGTAGGTACTAATTCAAGATTCTTTGAGGATGTCTAAGGGGGGTAGTCAGAGGTACGTCCAAACATTACATTTGGCACATACCCACATTTTGCAGTAGTTAGGATTCCATACATGACAGGTTGCAAGCCCATCGCCGCTGTTAGAATACTAACTGGTTTCCTCACGATGTTTTCCTTCACCGTTTAAGAGCACTGGCATTGCGCACATAAATTTTTCGTTAGAAAAATCCATTGGTGCACGACCGGATTCGAACCTGCGACCTTACGATCGGAAGGCGGGGTCACTCCCACTAGACCACCGGTGCTCGTTTATATGGTATTATATTTACGCACAGGGAATCCCTTGCCGCAGTGGTGGCACATTTTATTGTTGGGTCTTCCTTTGTGCACGTTGCGAATGTGTTGGTCTAATCCCACTCGGTTTTTGGATGTCTGGAAACAAATATATTCTGTACTCACATATTATCCTAAGTACTAACATAATCACTACATAGTATAAAACAAAGTCGCTTTCTCTGTCCCTATGTCCCCATGTCCCTATGTATGCTTAAATCTTTAAAACTACGCAACGGATTTTGATGCGGTTTTTTTAATAGATAGAGTGATATACCTATGTATAATACATGCATGAGATAGATTAAATTCATTTATTTTCGATTTTTTTAATGATTGTTTTATGTTAAGAGCACCGGTGGTCTCGTGGAAGTGAGCCCGCCTTCCGATCGTGAGGTCGCAGGTTCGAATCCGGTCGTGCACCAATGGATTTTTCTAACGAAAAATTTATGTGCGCAATGCCAGTGCTAAACGGTGAAGGAAAACATCGTGAGGAAACTAGTTAGTATTCTAACAGCGGCGATGGGCTTGCAACCTGTCACGTATGGAATACTAACTACTGCAAAAATGTGGATATGCGCCAAATGTAATGTTTGGACGTACCTCTGACTACTCCCCTTAGACATCCTCAAAGAATATTAAGTTAGTACTTGGTACTGAGAGATCTAAAGGGATATCTACCGTGCGTACGTATACTATTAAAGCTCTCTATAATAGTAATAGTTAAATGGTGATTCGACGTACCTTCATACAGATGCTGCATTGGAAGGTCCGATGTAGATGTTTCTCCTCGATGTGGTCCCGAAGCTTAGTCTTGTCAGCGAATTTAATATTGCAGTGGTCACATATAAACCTGGAATCAAAAATCAAAAAGGATCACTTTGAAACATTTCATATGCTAGGAGAAACTATCAGCCTAAATACATCCCTACTTATCCCAACTAATATTATAAATGCGAAAGTAACTCTGTCTGTCTGTCTGTCTGTTACGCTTTCCCGCTTAAACCTCTCAACCGATTTTGATGAAATTTGGCACAGACAATCTTTAGACCCTGAGAAAGAACATAGGCTACCTTTTATTGCGAAAAAAAGAGATGAAGAGATTAAAAGTACGCAGACGAAGTCGCGGGTACCAGCTAGTAATATTATAAATGCGAAAGTAACTCTGTCTGTCTGTCTGTTACGCTTTCCCGCTTAAACCTCTCAACCGATTTTGATAAAATTTAGCACAGACAATCTTTAGACCCTGAGAAAGGACATAGGCTACCTTTTATTGCGATAAAAAGGGATAAATAGGTTGAAATAGAGGTTGAAAGTTTGTATGGGATTTCTTAATTTTAAACGATAAAACCATGAAACTTTAATCAAATTAAAAGTACGCAGACGAAGTCGCGGGTACCAGCTAGTAAATAAAAACTACCAATGGCCAACCAAAAAAAAAGTTTAATTAAGTACATAGTTTATCAGCTATCTGGTTCCCATTTACAAGCTTTGGCTTTGTTTGGGGCGAGATAGTGCTGTTCTTCTTCTTGTCGTATCACTAGTTTCTTGAAGCAGTGATACGACAAGTGTGGTGAAAGGACTTTAAGTGCGCCTCAAGAGGCTCACTTCGAACACTGTACTTTCACCCGTATTTTGTAACTACCAGAAAAATATTAAGGACTTTTTCAGCAGAGGCTACTAATGATAATAGCACGACCAAAACATTTTTTTAACTTTTTTGGGTTTTTTTAGTTTTTAGCCAAAAATGGGACCAAATTTAAGGACATAGTGTTATCGCCACGGCGCCAAAGCTCGGTTTTCAACAAAGAAACGATGCAGCTTCGTAAACAAGTTACGTCACTGGCCACGCCACCCGCCCGGCGCGCCGCCTTTATAAGCAGATGGCGCGCACAGCAGTGGTCATTCGCTTGCCTGCGCTCAGACCGAACGGAGTACTGAGGCGAACTACTAGTTTTCCTTTGTTGTTATATAATTAGTCGTTTTATACTTATATATGGAAAGTTTTATAATTGGTTATGTACTTACGCAGATTGTTTGACGTATTGATGTTATTGGTTATGGGTTTGGATTAATTTACAAATGTGGAATTCGATGACGTGTTTTGATTAAGTGAGACTACCCTTCATGACTATCTAACCATGTAAACTCTTTCATCAGAAGTGTTAACTTGCTACGCCCACAAGATGCCGCCCTGAAAGCGCAAACGAAGATCGAAGTGGAAACCATCGACTAGCTCAGGTAGCTGCTCCAGTGCCAGTAGCAGTAGTGGCAATGATTGGAGGCGCAAAAACAGTAAGCTACATCGAAAACCGTGAGTTGTTTTTATGTTGTATTATCGTCAGTCATACCAGAATTTATGAATCACTCATGGATAGGATGTTGATATGTGGATAAAACGTAGTAGAGAATATTTTCAACAAAACTGTTCTAGTGGCGCTTTCTGCAGATAGGTTTTTTGGAACAAGATATACCATACCAGTTATATATTAAAGTAGGTTAGATTGGCGATACGTATCGTTGTTTTTAAATTGTTGCTGCAGAAACAGGAAATTTTTAAAGTTGTGACGATATTTTTCTTATATCCTCGGTAAAATATACCAACCCGCCGATAAAAAAATACCCCAGTTTAATAAATATGTAATATTCAAGACATTTTAAAGTCAGGTGAGGCCGAGACAAAGATGGATATTTTATGAGTACGATTTGTTGGGAAAAAGTATATTTAATTCGGAAGATGTTGGGTAACAACAACAATGGTTGGTAGTAGCAAAGAAATGCGTATGGTACACGTTATTCGAGCTAATCGTAACGACTGTGTAGTATTTTTTTTGCTGTAGATGAAACTGTCGAAAGAATCAGGTAAAAATTTAGGTTTCCCCATTTGAAGAAAACTGTTGCAAAATACATCAAACTGTATAAATTGCATTTAACATATTGATATTGAATATATTTTGCTTAAACGTGTTTATTTTATGTGGCAACAAAATACGGGTATGGGTACAATATTATATTTATTAGATTTATAGTGCTTACTAAGGAAATCACAATGCGCAGCCCTGTATCAAAGGGAAGGTCGCGGGTTCAAATTCCGCTCGGAGAATAACTTTTAGAACATTATAAAATCTTTGGATACAATAGTTTTTGCCGAGATGTCTGTGTGCAAAAGACAGAAATGGTATAATGCCAATGTGGTAAATTGTAAATGTCCCTAACTAAACCGGAAGTAAAAAAAAAAGGAATAAAGGTTTAATGGTTTATAAATCTTTATTTTTCATACAGAATTACAATAATTCACTCACATGAGAACCAGTTTGAGAACAAAATTTTACGTACATTACAAGACATAAAAGTAAATCTAGTAAAAAAAACTTATAAGATGTGGGTAGGTGTGAATCTTGTTTAAAAGCTTATTTATAACGTTGGAGACTGGAACTTTGTGGTACTTAACATTCAAAGTCACCCTAACGATGACCAAAGTACAAAACTAATGCCTCTCTACAAAGGTTCGTTTAAAGTGAATAACATTTGGGGTCACGATATATACCTATCAAGTAGCTGGTATGCGAGTTATGATCTTCGAAACGATTTATTGAAATAGCAGACGTGGAAAATATGATAGCTTTCTGACTAAAATTAGACCGGATGTTATCAATAAGTTGTATTTAGATTCTGTTGTGGGATAACTGGTGTCTGTAGTGAATTGGCTTTGAACATGGATATGTGTTTCCGGTGTTTAGACAATATTAGTTCATACTGACCGGCGATGGAACAGTTGTGGATAAGTCTGGGTACCGGTGATATAGATTCATGTCATTGTGTTCAGCTGTACAAAATGATTTTGTTTTGTTGAGGAGTCTTTTATCTGCTAACCGACGATGGAATAGCAGAGTGAAGGGCACTCAGCCAAATTAATTGAGGAGTCCCTCAGCTGCTGGTCGACGATGAGATAGCAGGGTGAGGGGCACTCATCCAAATTATTCAATGAGAATGTGTTATGTCTGGTGGTGATATGCAACTAGGGTTGGCCAAAGGCATCGCCTAGGGAAAATCACCATTCATAAAATATTATTACAGTTTTGGATAAGTTAAGATTTCAGTAATATAACTTCATATCATTTTGTACAGTTGAGGTTGAGGTTGAGGAGTCCTTCATCTGCTGGCCGGTGATGGAATAGCAGGGTGAGGGGCACTCAGCCAAATGAATTGAGGAGTCTTTCATCTGCTGGCCGTTGATGGAATAGCAGAATGAAAGGCCCTCAGCTAAATTAATCAATGGTGATGTTTTATGTTTTGTGGTGATAATGCAACTAGGGTTGGCCAAAGGCATCACCTAGGGAAAATCACAATTGATAAAATATTATTTCATACTGGCCGCCGATGGAACAATTTTTAGATAAGTTCAGATGTCAGTAAACTAAATTCATGTTAATTTGTACATTTCAGGTTTCAATCTTTCAACTGTTGGCTGTTGATGGAATGGCAGCGTGAAGGGCACTCAGCTAAATTAATCAATGTCTAATGCTACTACTTCAAACATTATAAGTGCCACTGATAGGTTGACTTTTGGCTAAGTTTCATTGAATACTATGTGGGAACTAATATAAAGAAAATGTACAAACTGTAACCTAGCACTATGAAAGGGAATTTAACTGTTTAATGTTTTCAGTTTTCGCATCAGACTATGACGCTATCCAGGGACGGATGCGTGCGCAGGATGGCCGGATGTTATCGCCACGGCGCCAAAGCTCGGTTTTCAACAAAGAAACGATGCAGCTTCGTAAACAAGTTACGTCACTGGCCACGCCACCCGCCCGGCGCGCCGCCTTTATAAGCAGATGGCGCGCACAGCAGTGGTCATTCGCTTGCCTGCGCTCAGACCGAACGGAGTACTGAGGCGAACTACTAGTTTTCCTTTGTTGTTATATAATTAGTCGTTTTATACTTATATATGGAAAGTTTTATAATTGGTTATGTACTTACGCAGATTGTTTGACGTATTGATGTTATTGGTTATGGGTTTGGATTAATTTACAAATGTGGAATTCGATGACGTGTTTTGATTAAGTGAGACTACCCTTCATGACTATCTAACCATGTAAACTCTTTCAATAGTACCTACTAGATGCGGTTTTTTTTAATAGATAGAGTCAAAAGTCAAAGTCAAAATATATTTATTCAATAAAATCACAAGGACCATCTTGAACCGTCTTAAAACTAGGTGACTCTAGTGCCAGTTCCACGCGACCAACACCGAGAAGAACATGCAAACCTTCCTCTTGAATCACTCTATCTATTAAAAAAACCGCATCCAAATCCGTTGCGTAGTTTTAAAGATTTCAGCATACATAGGGACAGAGAAAGCGACTTTGTTTTATACTATGTAGTGATAATACATGCATGATATGTGCACCCGTGCGAAGCAGGGGCGCGCGGGCGGGTCGCTAGTGATAATATAAAGCTAAACTTTATTATTATAAAAATGCGAGTGTAGTCTAGCTAGCTAGAGAGAGAAACTCATGCTAGACATGCTTACCGCAGCTGGTCCTTGGTGATATGTTTGAGACTGTTGTTCATGTGCCGCTGATAGGAGCAGAGAGATGAGAAGCTGACACCGCATAGCTCGCAATACGCCGCCGACGCTGGGGATTTCTACAACAAAATACAATCAAATACATACATACATACATATAAATACGCACAATGTGGTACTGCATTGCGAAGCCAGATCCAAACTGGACTACAAGAGCTGATCGAGTCTTTCTCTTTCTCTTCTGCATCTAGGTCATCACCGGGGATGCTTGAGCATTGCTGCCACCAATGCAAGGTCCATCTCCGCTATTTAGTTGGGCTGGCTGGGGTGAGGTTAGCAGGGGGATAATGGACAATACACCCCATTGCGGGACGTCCGTGCAGATCATATTCCCCCACCACGAATTAGAAATTAGATACATACATATACATAAGTACATTATGATATAAGTGCGGTAAGTTGAAAATTATAGCCGAGGCGATATTGCTATAGTCTGACCGTAGGCGAGGGCTGCAAGAAAGCAGAGGCTGTAATTATCCAAGCGCACATATTATTATGTCATACGACGTTTTATAACATACTAGCTGGTACCCGCGACATCGTCTGCGTACTTTTAATTTGATTAAAGTTTCATGGATTTATCTTTTAAAATTAAGAAATCCCATACAAACTTTCAACCACTATTTCAACCTCTTCATCCCTTTTTTTTCGCAATAAAAGGTAGCCTATGTCCTTTCTCAGGGTCTAAAGATTGTCTGTGCCAAATTTCATCAAAATCGGTTGAGAGGTTTAAGCGGGAAAGCGTAACAGACAGACAGACAGATTAGGGATAGGGATAGGGAAGTAGGGATAGGGAGTAGGGATTTGCGAGGAAATAAATAAACTCGGGACTTTCTTAAACGAATATATCTTCAGTCACTTTATTTCAATACAATTTCTTACAATGGTTGCTGATGGTCCCCGCACTAGGACAAGCCTGCCGCGGGAGGCCAGAGTACAAAAGCACGATTTACATAAACAATAGTTACAATAGCACACCTTAAAACTAACAAAATAGGACAAATTATAACAATGATAATAAATCAAATTTACAATGGGCGGTCTTATCGTTAAAAAGCGGTCTCTTCCAGACAACCTTTGGGTGGAGAGATTTCTGACCTCCTTCTAACTTTTTACGGGGTGGACAAATTTTGATGAATCTTTTTATATTTAACTTCGTCTGCGTACTTTTCGCAATAAAAGGTAGCCTATGTCCTTTCTCAGGGTCTAAAAATTGTCTGTGCCAAATTTCATCAAAATCGTTTGTGAGGTTTAAGCGGGAAAGCGTAACAGACAGACAGACAGAGTCACTTTCGCATTTATAATATTATTATTAGGGATTTTAATTACCTAGTTGCACCCCGCGGTTTCCCCCGCGCAGATTTAAATCCCGGTATTCCCTCGGGATAAAAAGTA
Organism: Plemyria rubiginata; assembly: GCA_963576535.1. Taxonomy (NCBI): domain Eukaryota; kingdom Metazoa; phylum Arthropoda; class Insecta; order Lepidoptera; family Geometridae; genus Plemyria; species Plemyria rubiginata. The sequence goes on along the minus strand of OY754922.1, from coordinate 9,384,381 downwards.
GCCTATGTGTTATTCCAGACTTTAATGTATCTCTCCAAGTTTCATCCAGATCCGTTCAGCCGTTCCGGCGTGAAAGAGTAACAAACATCCATCCATCCATCCATACTTACAAACTTTCACGTTTATAATATTAGTAGGATTTGAGTCAGATCTAACGAGCAGTTTTTAAGTTATGAGTATAATTTCCAGTGTATTTGAAGTCGGCTTTTCTTGAGAGTAGGTACTTTGTTATAGCTCTTGTTCCGAAACAACAAATAAAAAAAAATATAGCCAAAGCTAGAGTAATATGGATTAAATTGTTTCTTTATTTTTAGTCGGAAACAAATAACGGGAAACATTAAAATGTCGAATTTCTAGTTAATTTGTACCTTGTTCTCGTGAGTATCCTGATGGCGTCTCAAACTTGTCCTCCATTTGAACACCTTATTGCAAATATTGCATGGGAACTTGTTTTTAAACTCGTGGACGGCCCTGTTAACATTTCAATGTTATTAGTAGTATAGGTCGCGTCAACCAAAAATAACGGTGAAAACAGGGGAGGGGATGCATACAAAACACTCGCGTCACACCCCTCCTAATACATTTTTTAAACATTATGAATACTTACAGTCTATGGTTCAATAACCCGGCGCGATGTCGGAAGGTCTTATCGCATTCGGTACATTGTAGCCTCGCTCTATGTGATTCTCTATGGTACCTGTGGGCATCTACTGAGCTGAAATCAATACAAATTAATATATATTTATGCCAGAAGTTGAGGCATACATATTTAAAGCCTTATACGCCAAGCAGCGTTGCTGTGTTTCGATTTGAATAATGTGGTTGTCGGTGAAATTACAGGCAGTTACAATAAACATCTGTATGCCTCAAGTTGACGGACGCAGGGCAGTGCATCCTAGGGCACGTTCTTATCGTGCGTGATTTGAGAATGGTATCTGGTAGGTCTTTTTTTATATGTGATGGTTATGGTTACCACTTAACATCAGGTGGCTATTTAATAATAAATAAACAAATATGTTTCATTCTTTCTTTCCTATATTTCACTTCTCCAGTTTTTTTATTTTTTATTATGTATTTGTTTAATTGTAGTATATTTTAAGTAAAATTGTAACCAAATTTCTGTATATCTATATCAATATGTAATGTATCTGTGTAGTTGAATAAATGTATTTTCTTTCTTTCTTTCTTTCTATCTATCTGCTTGTTCCATCAGCTAGAAGTATAAAAATACTTTCCAATCCTTTCACTTACTTGGATAATTTCCCACAGTCGGGGCACCTGTATTCCCTCAGTGATATCTCGTGCATTGAATAATAATGCTGTTGCATCACTTTTAGGTCCATCGTGCGTTTCTGGCAAATACTGCATTCATACCTATTACATAAATAAATATCACTTTTTGCAAGAGAACACCGACATCAACTGCATTGGAAAATACACTCATACATACTATAACTCAAAAAATACTTGTCAGCTCGACTCAAAGTAGGCATGCATGTATGTATTTATAACCGACTTCAAAAAAAGGAGGTTCTCAATTCTTCTACTTTTTTTATGTATGTTACCTACTTCATAACTTTTTACTGGGTGGACCAATTCTGATGATTATTTTTTTATCGAAAGCTGGTGTTTGTTATGTGGTTATTATTTAATAACAACCACAGCTTTCGATTAAGTATATTTGAAAGTTCAAATAGGTTAAATTTTTTAAAGTTCAAATAAGCTAAATGTTGACATGTGCGAGTTCGAAAGTATGGATAAATGTAACTACTACCATTTAAACATTGTAACAAATTACTAATATAATCATACCTTCGCATATGTCTTTTATAATGGCCAGTAAAAGAATCCAATGATGCATATATCGTCTTACAAACCGGACAACTGTAATCGCCTATACTCTGTAACAATAATACAAGTCAATAGATTCAATTAAATCACTAGGATCACTTTGGGCCGATGGCACCTAGTCACCTAGTTTTAAGACGTTTCAAGGTGATTCTTGTGATTTTAATGAATGAACATATTTTGACTTTGACTTCGTCACGTGAAACTGGCACCCAGCTTTATGTTTCTTACCCCTGAATACTCAAACGCATCTCAGATTTGAGCACGTCTCAAGTCGTGATTTTTTGACAGTTTTTAATGAAATTCCGTCAAAAACTCGTCACATGAGACGTGCTCAAATCTGAGTTGCGTTTGAGTATTCAGGGGTAAGAAACATAAAGCTGGGTGCCAGTTTCACGTGACGAAGTCAAAGTCAGAATATGTTCATTCATTAAAATCACAAGAATCACCTTGAAACGTCTTAAAACTAGGTGACTAGGTGCCAGCATGCCAAGCATAGAAGAACAATGCCAATCAAACTTAGTAATAATAAACGCTATCTAACAACACGTGTTCAAAAATAAGCAGGCTTATTTTGAGAATGCTTAAAAATCAACCGACGTACGACCAAATAAGCACGACCTGTTCACACGTGCTTTTATTAAGCAAGGGTCGAAAAAAGCATGCTTTTAACTCGAAAATAAGTACGTGTGTCAGTACCTTAACGATAAAAGTATATACATACTAGATGCGCCCCGCGGTTTCACCCGCGCAGATTGAAATCCCGCTATTCCCACGGGATAAAAAGTAGCCTATGTAATTCCAGACTATAATCTATCTCTCTGCCATGTTTCATCCAGATCCGTTCGATAGTGTGTTACTTTTTCACGCCGGAACGGCTGACCGGATGGATGAAACTTGGCAGAGAGGTAGATTATAGTCTGGAATAGCACATATGCTACTTTTATCCCGTGGGAATACCAGGATTTAAATCTGCGGGGGTGAAACCGCGGGGCGCAACTTGTAACCCTATATATTTACCACAGAATGTTTTGCAGTCAAATGTGTCTTATAAGACTTGTAGTAATTGAAGCCCAATATACAAGTATCGCATTTATATTCCGCGTTCACATAGCTATCCTTGACCATCTCTCTGTCTCTTTCTAGCATCATCTCATCATATGATAGCTCTATTGTAACGATTTTCAGGTCTTGATCTTTCGGCTCTTTCTTTGTCTGTAAAATACAACACGTTTATTTTTGAGAGAACATTAGTCAGAAATCGGCAAAAACTTTTCTCATACGTTTTGTATGGAAAACGATGAATTTACTAGAAGTTTGTTGCCAAAAGATCGTATTACTGAGATCCTTATATTGTTACTGTTAGCATAAAACTCTTTAAGGTCAACTGAGGACGTGAAAGGTTTACATGCAGGCACCTTATGCAGTTGGCATAAGACACATTTTACAGTGTTTAGTAAAATAATTGATCCCTTATAACATAAAAATAACCCCGTCCCGGTCATGCACAGCTACATTTTTAAACAAACAATTAAGAAAGTACCTTCTTACTTTTAACTTTTTCCCTGTCTTACTTCCTTTATCTTTGACAGTCTTTTTACTCTTCTTCTTCTTCTTGCCAACTATGTCTTCTATTTCGAACGCCTCTGGTACGTATTCGGTGTCATCATGTGCGTTTGAGTCTTCACAGTCTAATGTGTAAAGAAAATGATTTATAAAACCTGAGGTACATAGGTACATAATGTAATAGGTATAATATTATTCATAAGATATGTTAGTTTGTTTACTTATAACGTGTCTATTAAAAAACTGTAACTGTGTTACGACTTTGATCCTCAGGTAGATATCCCCTCAGGGGCGTTATTCAATCGCGTTTGCGTTTAGACCGCGTTGTAACGTCACGTGGTTAGGGCAAAGTATCTCCTGTCATAAAGAATAATGGCCCTGATCTACCAAATACGTACAAACTACCGATTCTTGAGGCTGTCTATGGGAGGTAATATTTACTACCTCGTTGACAGTTAGTTCAAATGCGCAAACATGGGAGCGACATGGGCAATGCGCGAAAGGCAACGCGTACGGTAACGAGAGAGAGAGAGAGAGATAGAGCGTTAATTGACGTTCAAATTGCCACGGACTTGAGCTGAGTGTAAACACAGCATACAAACCATCATCTTCAGTCTTCATTAAATCATCGTCTTTCAAGTATACGTGTTGCGTACCAGGCCTCTTACTTATCGTCGGTGTTGCCGACAAGTTCGCAACTGAAAAATAAAATAGTGTATTATGGGGCAGCATATGGCATTGAACATTTTTGGAGATATAAAATCACTGAGTGGAGTTATGTAAAATCGCAATCGGTTAAATCGGTTTGTCAATGGCATTATAAAGATAAAAAAAAAATTAAATTTTGATAAAAGCAAGTTTTCAGACTTAAAAATGGGATTTTATATAAAAAATTGCTTAGATTCAAAATTTTATTTTCGCTTAATCTGTGTTATGCACATACAGTGTACATACAGTGATTTTATATCTTCAAAAATGTTTAATTTTGTGAGCGAGATAGCGGCACGACGCATGTTGCCCCTTAAGATATCGGCGATCGGCTTGCAACCTTTCACGTAGACACTCGCGCCTCAGAACGACGAAGCCTCAGTTCGTTCATTAGCACATTAGTACTATTTTTTTCCAAAAAGGATATAATATTAAACGACAGGTATAATTTAAAAAAGATAAATATAGCTTTTCTCCGTAATATGGTTATTTCCCATTAGCGTTACTACATAGTGGTGTTATATCTTCACAATTAAATGTTCAATGTTATTATAGCCTATGTGCTATTCCAGACTATCTACCTCTCTGATAAGTTTGATCCAGATCAGCCGTTCCGGCGTGAAAGAGTAACAATCATCCATTCATCCATACTTACACACATTCGCGTTTATAATAGTAGTAAGATTATTATTTATTCATATTAAGTTGTTGTAATCTGTTAGGGGCATTGTCGTATGAGTTACATTATACTAAGTGAGAAAACCTACCTTGGTTTCATCAGTTAGTTGTTTGCACTTTATAAAAGGCATTCGGTGTTATGGTTGATTATATTTACCTCCATTGTTTTCAGTCTTCATTAAATTATCGTCTTTCAAGTATACCTGTTGCATATCAGTTCTCTTATGTATCGCCGGTGTCTTCGACAAGCTTGTAACTATAATGCAAAATATGTGCTTTAAAGGTTTGCATTTTTTTAATATTGCCTTATTATTTTATTAAGTTGTTATTGTAAGTTTGAGGATTGTTTCACTAGACTTGGTTGTGTGGAACTGGCACCTATATGCACTTACATTTACTTGTATCTTTTTCATTCAATTGATATAACTTTGGACTTTATCGCCCCGCGGATTCACCTGCACAGATTTAAATCTCGGTATTTCCATGGGATAAAAAGTAGCCATGTGCTATTCCAGACTATAATCTACCTCTCTACCAAGTTTCATCCAGAGTCATTCAGACGTTCCGGCGTGAAAGAGTAACAAACAGCCATCCATCCATCCATACAAACTTTCGCGTTTATGATATTAGTAGGAGTAGGATGGTTACCACTAAAAATCAGGTGGGGCCTCTGTTTAATCTATCAGAATGACATATCAAAAATGATAATTTATTTAATCAAAATTAACAGCAATTGAAATTGAAAATAGAAACAAATACAAAAATACAGAATTACAATTTTTGTTTTACCTTTGTCACACACCAAATCCAGCTTGGGCTCATTTTTAACTATTGATTTTCTTTGCTCCAGAATTGGCTTATCTGGGGTTATTGAGATGACCTCATTGATTTTGACTCTCAGTCGTGGAGATCGAGACACATCTGATAGGAAGTCTTCTTGGAGATTCTGAAGAGAAATAATAAATAATGCTTGAGGGGTGCATGGCATGTCATGTTCCTACAGTGTCCTTGCATTCTTTGTTATATAGTCTCATGGCAGTTGGGCTACCTCTTTATGCCTGGCATTATGGTTAATGGGGTGAATGAAATAACAATGATAAATATCTTATTATAACACTCATGATTTTCTTTCAACTTCAATTTATTTTATTCTTTATTCATTACAATCACTGGGATCACTTTAAAATGTCTTATATACTAGGTGAATCTACCGCCAGTTCATTGCGACCAAAGACCTAGAAGAACTGGCAAGGAACCAAGGTTGGTTCCTAGGATGTATGATCCTCTTTACAAAATAATATGGATTTTGTAATGAGTTGGAGCATAGTTCAGTCCCAAGCTTTGGTTACGAGTTTTCTTTTTATTATGTTTTTTTCTTCTAATCTAATTCGGGGAAGTACTACCACCACACCTTTTTCTGCCGCCAAGCAGCAACGCTGTGTTTCGGTTTAAAGAGTGTGGTCGCCGGTGTAATTACAGGCACATGAGGCTTAACATCTGTATGCCTCAAGTTGATGGACGCAGGGCAGTGCATCGTAAGGCACGTTCCTATTGTGCGTGACCTACGGGGCAATGTTTTGTTTATAGGTAATGGTTACCACTTAACATCAGGTGGGCCATCTGCTTGTTCCATCAGCTAGTTGTATTAAAAAAAAAAATTCAAAGCCCAAACAGTGTAGTCATGTACACTAGTATTCACCTCACTAGTATAAGTAAGTAGGACTTGATAAGAGTCTTTCACTTGTTCCTTAAAGGCCATTGCTCTCTGCAGCAAGGCTTCACAGTCCCAGCATAGCACTGGGGTGATGTCGGCTATGTTGCACATCTGTAAGTTAGTTTATAGCATTTATACTTGCAGCCCTAGCTAACATTTTTACATGGCTTAAAATTTGCCACCTTAACCTTGTCACTTTTTGGAGGTGGTAATATAGTTCAAGCATTGTTTATTATTTTACAGATTTTGGTATAGTTTTACTCCTATTCATGTGTTATGAAGTTTTTATGTTACTTATTACTAGGTCTATACCGCAGTTTAAAGTAAGCAGGTACTGGCTATTGGTGCTATTACCATGAATGTTATAATTCTTACAGGAATTTCGTTCAAGGCATCCAAGTAGAACCGCTTCAGTCTGACATCAGTTATAAGGTTAAGCCCCTGCCCTACGCATAGGCACGCATTACAAAGCAATTTGTACGAAATCCGGTCTTTTACTTCCATTGTTAGGTTTTCGGTGTGAATTTGTTTTTTTTCTTCAGATTATTGCAATTTTATGGTCAGAGACTAGATTATGGTCTTGGAGATAACATAGGGCGCGCGTTGACTTCATTGTTTTCAGGATTTTTCGTGCTTTTCGTAGTACTTTCAATCTTTCACTGGTGTTCTAACGAATTGATAAAAATATGAGAGAATTTGTGTTTCATGTGTGGAAATTATACTTATGCCAATTCAAGGTGAAGATTTGAGGTATAATAGGGCTAGATTCCACGTCACTTAGCAAATATTACTAAGAAATAAACTATAATTTATTTTTTAAAGAAATACATTCAACAAACACAAAATATAAACAAACCACCACCATTTTGAAATTTGGTTGGTTGGTGAGTTGAGTGGCAAAGAGTATAACGCTACGCTACGCTGACTGGTCCGGTCCGGTTAATGTAGGCCCGACCATGGATTACACAGCCCGAGAATTCACAGCCAGGAATGTACGGGCAGGAAAGCGCAGCCAGGATTTCATGTCCAAAGTAGAGTAGAGCTGATTTTGAATAATTTTAGCCATCTTTAAATTTATTTATGTCGATAATGATGTACAAAAATTTTTTTTTTTTGTTTTATTTTGTTTTTATGATTAGGTATGCAAATAAAATCCGAGTTATATTTACTGATCAATCAAGTAAATTCTAGTTTTTTATATAGCAACACCAGGTAAAGCCAGCCATTTTGTGGTGTCGCAGCCAAGTTGATTTTCCTTTACCAATTTTCGTCTATTTTACATGGGAGTATTACTTTTTGTTGTGATTGATTTCAAAAGTATTCAAAACAATTTGTTTCATTGTAAAAAATAAAAATAATTCGTTACCATAATGGAGCAGGACGTGGAAAGTGAATACAGGACTGTGTGCTCCACTTGCTTGAGCGGTGACCGTGATTTATTTGCACTGAATAGTACTGTAGTACCACAAGCCTTTCAAATATTCAAACTTTTGATGTATGATTTCGCGGGAGATCGCGTAAGTTCACAAAACTTAACTTTATTTCAAAAGCGTCTTACGATTGTGAAAGGGTACCTACAGTACAACAACGATCTAGTAGATGAAACTGAAAGCAGCGCTCATTACGCAAGCACTTCCTGGACCAACGTTACTGTCCGGACTTGTCGGTGATTACCTCCTAACGGCTGAGGTTGTCCACTGTATACATTTTTATTCCAAGAAGTTTTTGTTTGTCTCATGCCATAACCAAAACACATTTTTATTTATGTTTTCTATAAATGCCTTCTACTTGCAATAAGTACTTGCCAAATACAGGATTAAATTTTTACTTCCAGCTTGTTGAAATGGCGGATTTGTCTCATCTCATCTGTTGGGAATGTCTCGCTATTTTGAAAAAGTTCTCCAAGTTCAAGTGGCAAGTCCACAACGCACAGGAACATATACGAGTGCTAGCACTGAGCCAAGAGGTATTTATATTTTTGTGTGAGCTTAGCCGTGGCAATGGGCCTGTAATTTTGACAACAGATTTTGTTATCTTAACCAATATTGCTCTATACTACTACTATTATAAATGCGAAAGTTTGTAAGTATGGATGGATCGATGTTTGTTACTCTTTCACACTGGAACGGCTGCACAGATCTGGAGGAAACTTGGCAGAGAGAAGATTTAAATCCCAGTTTTCCCACAGGATAAAAAGTAGCCTACTATTCCAGACTATAATCTATCTCTCTGCCAAGTTTCATCCAGATCCATTCAGCCATTCCAGTGTGAAAGAGTAACAAACATCTATCGATCCATACAAAGTTTCACATTTTTTATATTAGTAGGATTTAAGCAACAAAAATAAACAAATACTATTGAAATACATAGTAATACTAGTAATGTCATTATTCTATTCAATGCCTTTACTCTTGCCATTCCACAGGGTTTTGGGCTATCCTCTTATCGCTATCACTACATAGTATAAAACATAGTCGCTTTCTCTGTCCCTATATCCCTATGTCCCTATGTATGCTTAAATCTTTAAAACTATGCAACGGATTTTGATGCGTTTTTTTTAATAGATAGAGTGATTCAAGAGAAAGGTTTATATGTATAATACATGCAAGATATGTGCACCCATGCGAAGCAGGGGCGCGCGGGCGGGTCGCTAGTTTATTTATAATTTATTATTATTTTGATGAATTCTAGACTATGGACCACACATACATATCTCAGTCCCTATCATCTTTGGTTATTGAAACAAAATCTGACTATGACAACATATTCTTTGACTACTCCACTGCTCCCGAGTGTCAGTACATCATGGCAAACCCACTGGATGTGAAATCTGAACAGTTTGTCAGTTTGAAAGACAGTATTGGATTGGAAGTTGAAGAACATCTTTTGGAAGGTACATTTTTTATTTAACAGCTCCTCCAATAATATCCTTGTATTGTATTATAAACAAAAAGTTTTTAAGTATGGATGAATGTTTGTTACTATATAACAGCTGAACAGATCTGGATGAAACTTGGCAGAGAGTTAGATTATAGTCTGGAATAGCACATAGGCATAGGCACTTTTTATCCCGTGGGAATACCGGGACTCAAATCTGCGCGGGTGAAACCGCGGGGCGCGTTTATAATAGTAGTAGGATGGGGGCAGTAATAGGTCTGTCCAAATATTAATGACACATACATTTTGCTGTATGTGGTATTCTATTGCAGAAATTGTATTGTATAAATAAATAAAAACTAAACAAAGCAATTTTTTTGTAAATACATAACACCTAGACTAAGAACAAACATCTTAGTACAAATGTTTGTTTCCAGTGGGAATCGAACCCACACCTACAGCACAGAAAGCAAAGCTTCATGTGAGCACTGTCAATTTATTAAAATAAATGTAAGTAAAAGTAAATACAGCACTATCTAACCCCAAACTAAGCCAAAGCTTGTGATAGTGGACTGATATACTACATTATATACTTTCTTTTTGTAAATACATCCTATAATATTATATTTCACCAATATGGAATCAGAGTAATTTTAAAACATTTCAGTGCCTGAAATAGTGATGGACGACTCAAATACCGCTGTGTTTTCTCACGTGATGCTTGGTGCGAACACACTGATCTCTGCTACGGATGGGTTCGGAAACCTCAAGCCTGAATCTATGCCGAAGCTAACTATTACGTAAGTTATCTATGAAGTAGAAGCACTCCCATGCCCATTATATTAATTATTTTTCTTTTATTTTACATATAATATGTAATTTTAATTTAGGTATAATATATGTAATTAGAATACCTAAATGAAAAAATGGGAAAAAATAAATAGATAGGTACCTACATTTATAATTATTTTTGAATGGCCGACCTGCGGCCCGATTACGCTAATGTCTGGCTATCGAGATGGCTTTCAGTTTGACATTTAATTCCCATCCATCTTATACAATTGCTAATAAACTATGGGATATAACGCTTATTTTAAATCTTAATCATCAGCTATAACAAAGCATTGTTTCGCAAGTCACGCAAGATTTGAACGTGCCTCAACTCGATGCCTAAGTTTAAGTAAATCCTCATGTTATTGTAGATTCAACGGCAATCAAACCCTTAAGAGTCCGGTGACAGCGGCTCGCAATTTCGAGGTGCGATTGGCTATTATTTCATTTAATTTCATTTCGGGGAGGTTGTTTGAAAGAATAACTCTAAAGAAACACGCATAAATACTGTTCGAACACAAATAATACAATAATATAAGGGAAATGTGCTTGAGTCAGAAATCATTTTGGTATTAGGTAAATGTAAGACCAAACATACTAATACCAAAAGGAATTCTGATTCGGGCATGTTTCCCTTATATTATTGTATTATTTGTGTTCGAACAGTATTTATGCGTGTTTCTTTAGAGTTATTTTTTCAAATAACCTCCCCGAAATGAAATAAAATGAAATAATAGCCAATCGCACCTCGAAATTGCGAGCCGCTGTCACCGAAGCCTTAAAACCGAAACCTAAGCGTTACTGCTTGGCGGTAGAAATAGGCGTGACTTATAACTATAAAAATAGCATGACTTATAAAAAAATGATTTCAGTCCAATGACATCTGCTAACATCGAGGCAGGCACCGTCATTTTGTCGTCACAACCGGGCAATAAACCAGTGCCTAGACCCGGATACACCACAGAATATATGTCTGAGGCTGACATGTTGGCAAGCAGGTTTGTTTCTTTCCACCATATCAACCCACGAACAAATGTACCTATGACTGTAATACCCAGGCCAGTAAATGCCCTTAGAACTCTTTGATTTGATACTAAAGATTTTTTGAAGATTGTCTAAAGGGGTAGCCATAGGTATGTTTTAGTATCACGCTAGCGACTCGCCCCGGCTTCGCACGGGTGCACAGTGTCAGTGTTTCTCTACTACAATAAGCATGTGTTATATATTAGGCATACATATAAACCTTGCTCTTGAATCACTATCTATTAATAAAAAGCCCCTTCAAAATCTGTTGTGTGCGGAAGTTGGACGCCCTCTGGCAAGGTGGGGCGTCGAATTGTGAAATGTAGCTAGCAAATGAATCGGTTATTTTAGAAAGCGAACAAGTCAGGTTTTTATGAAAATAGCGATTTTGACGGGTTCGTATTCTCTGTGGATAAAAATACGTAAAATGATAATACGTCTGAAAATACTTTTATTACCATAATTTAACATTATATGTGTAAAAAAAACATAAAACGCCATTAAACTGAATGTTATTTAGTTTTTTGAGTCTGTTGAAAAATTTGGGTTCACTGACATGTTCTCTTTCTTAAGGGTCCGGTGACTGCGGCTCGCAATTTCGAGGTGCGATTGGCTATTATTTCATTTTATTTCATTTTGGGGAGGTTGTTTGAAATAATAACTCTAAAGAAACACGCATAAATACTGTTCGAACACAAATAATACAATAATATAAGGGAAATGTGCTTGAGTCAGAAATCATTTTGGTATTAGGTAAACGTAAGACCAAACATACTAATACCAAAATGATTTCTGATTCGGGCATGTTTCCCTTATATTATTGTATTATTTGTGTTCGAACAGTATATATGCGTGTTTCTTTAGAGTTATTTTTTCAAACAATCTCCCCGAAATGAAATAAAATGAAATAATAGCCAATCGCACTTCGAAATTGCGAGCCGCTGTCACCGGAGCCTTAAATAAATGATTCAAATACTGGTTCTGAAGAATTAAAGACCGAGCATATTCGCGCGTCTTGGAAGAGACTCACGTCCACCAGTGGACTACCATAAGTTGATGACGATGTGATGTTTATTTTGAAAGAAATAAAATACACTCATCTGAGACACAAGCAATGTTGATTTTGATGATGATGATGATGAGGATGACGGTGTTGATGATGATTTTGCACCTTATTACAGAGAAGAAGCCAAGAAGAAGCTGCAATATGCGAGTTCTGTGTACAAATGTGAGCTGTGTGCGATCGGCTTCTATTCGCAGCAACAAGTAGAACACCACTTCGAATCCGCGCATAGACCTGTGAGTATATTTTATTTGCTCGAAAATTGATTTGTTATTACAAATGCCAAAAAAGCGTTGCGTTTGAAGGGTGGTTGCCAGTGATATTACAGGCACACAAGGCATAATATCAGGTAGGCTATCTAGCCTACCTAAGGTAGGGAATCACTAAACCTCTCAATCTCAATCAATACACTATCAGAGGATAGTTCCAAGTAAAATTGTGTCATTTGACACACAAACTGTGGAATCAGATACCATCGGAGGTTTTTCCGACAAGATACATAATGCACAGCTTCAAGAAATATGATAATAAATTAAAAATTTATCCATTGTGTTGTTGGTGTCTTTGGGCCACGGTGACCGCTTACCATCGTGTTGTTGATTGTAAGCCCGTTTGTCTATAATTAACATAAAAAAAATCTGTTTACATAACATATATTCATTTATAATTATCACTTTTCACTTATATTCATGTGTGTACCTAGCATTACTACCACGTTTATACGTTTTCTATAACTGTATTCCACTGCAATGGAGGAAGGCGTTGGTATGCGATAGACTTTATGTAACAGGTATATTTTTTATACCTAAATAGTAATTTATAGTAATTGATAAAAATAATTTAGAAACCATCAAACTTTCAGAAACCCGGATTGGAAGCCTGCAAAGTGTGCTACGTGTACATAGAGACAGCCGCTATGACGTCACACGTGGACGGGCACTACATGCGCTACGTTTGCAAGATGTGCTCTCACGTGGAGTATAGTGCACGCATGATGCAAATACACGCCAAGACGCATCGCGGCAAACCGGTGCATAACTCGGTTATCAAGATCGAGGGCGACACTATCAAAAAGGTAAAGAATTTAATTTTCGTGAAATATACATTTATTTACAACTAGCTGAACCCGCGGCTTTGCTCGCGCCAAGGAATTCAAAGTTTCATACAAACTTTAATCCCCTATTTTATCCCCTTGGGGGAAGAATTGATCAAAATCCTTTCTTAGCGGATGCCTACGTCATAACATCTACCTGCATGCCAAATTTCAGCCCGATCCGTCCAGTGGTTTGGGCTGTGCGTTGATAGATCACTATGTCAGTCAGTCAGTCACCTTTGAGTTATATATATTTAGATGTACAAAATACATAATGAAACAGTTGAGCTATCTGCAGACCGTTGCAAACGATCTAGAGATAGCTCAACTGATCCAATTCAGTGCCAATGGATTCCTGGAAATGTGTAGGGGAGGCCTATGTCCAGCCAGAAGTGGACATCTTTAGGCTGATGATGATGATGAACGTTTAAAGGAGCTAAGTACATGTTTATATAGAGTTAGTTGCGTCCCGCGGTTTCGCCCGCGCAGATTTAAATCCCGGTGTTCCCACGAGATAAAAAGTAGCCTATGTGCTATTCCAGACTATAATCTATCTCTCTACCAAGTTTCACCCAGATCCGTTTAACCGTTCCGGCGTGAAAGAGTAACAAACATCCATCCATCCATACTTACAAACTTTCACGTTTATAATATTAGTAGGATTAGTAGGATGTAAATTTGTGTACCTAAACATAATATGTATGAGTTAATGCAAATAAAAAGTAACTAAAATTGATGTGTAGGAAAGTTGCCTACAGAGTAAAAAAAAGAAAAGCTTCAAAATGCCGACCGAAGAGCCGCCGAAGCCGGGGGATCTACGGAAGTTGCTCTCTAAAACCACCATCGAGGGGTACAAGTGTTTGGAATGTGATATGTTTTTCAAGTAAGTCAAATTCATAAAGTATATTCGTTTAAATCAAAAGGATTTTTCTTTTATGTTGTACACCTTCCCACCACTATAATCAGCTCTCTCTATCCTCTAAGGTTTGCTGGAAGAAAACTATCTAGGGTTAAGCTCGCCATGCACAAGCATGACTATTATGTATTTTTTGTGTAAATCATTTTGTGTACAAGAAAGAATAAATTTAAATGTACTTTTTAAAGTTGTTTTTCTTTATGTATACAAATTAAAAATAAATAATTTAATGGGCATATAATAATACAGAAAACCCTAAAAGAAATAGATGGAGATTCTACACAAATCTACCGGTTTTAGCTTGGAACTAGATAGCTGTTATATATTTTTTTGTTAATATAAATCCTGTTTTCCTGATATTTAATGATATCCTGACAAAGAACAAACATCCATGTTCTGTGTGATTGAACCCACGGCCTTCAGGGCAGAAGGGAGAGCTACTACCAACTAAGCTGGGGCTTTATTGTTTAAATTGAAGCCCATGACGATATTCTGCGTTTCAAGTGTCAAACTTTCTGTACTACATATCAAGTTCATCTGTGTCGATTACGATTAGCAGAGAGTTAGACAATCAGGCTGCTGCGTTGAGATTAGTTAATTAATGTTTATCTTCAGGACCTCCCGAGCTCGTAAGAACCACGTCGCAAGATCCCATAGAGAGGGGCTGCAATGTGACCATTGTAAGAAGCGATTCGTCAACAGAACAACACTCGCTACGCATTTAAGGTATATATATAGCCATACCATCAAAGTCCATACTACACCGTAGATTGATAGATAGAAGATACTTTATTGGACACCACATAATAATTACACATAACAGAACAACGAAAAACATCTGAATGATATACAATGGGCGGTCTTATCGCTGAAAGCGATCTCTTCCAGACAACCTTGGGATGGACTGGATTTGACAAGAACGATAGAGGACGTTGGTGTAGAAAAAATAATAATAATATCGAATACATAATAATAAACTAGCCTGCGCGAATAATATATATTATTATACTTGTTATTATATATTATATAGCGGTTTCACCCGCGTAGTTTTAAATCCCGGTATTCCCACAAGATAAAAAATAAAATTATGAGTTAAACACAAAGAGATCATGAGGTACACGCTAAACAAGTGTGCAACAATTTCAGATAAAAAACATATACAAGAAGATAAAAGTAGCCTATGTGTTATTCCAGACTATAATATATCACTGTGCCAATTTTCACCAAGATCCGTTCAGCCGTTCTGGAGTTATAGAATAACTAACATCCATCCATCCATACTCACAAACTTTCGCATTTATCATATTACTAGCGACCCGCCCGCGCGCCCCTGCTTCGCACGGGTGCACATATCATGCATGTTTTATACATAATAAACCTTCCTCTTGAATCACTCTATCTATTAAATAAAAACCGCATCAAAATCCGTTGCGTAGTTTTAAAGATAATTGCCCTTAAGCATACAAAGGCACAAGGGGACATAGGGACAGAGAAAGAGACTTTGTTTTATACTATGCAGTGAAGTAATAGGATTTGCTTGTCTGACAGCCGAATACTCAAACGCAACTCAGATTTGAGCACGTCTCAAGTCGTGGTTTTTTGACAGTTTCTAATGAAATTCCGTCAAAAACTCGTCACATGAGACGTGCTTAAATCTGAGTTGCGTTTGAGTATTCGGCCGTAAAGGTCGATTTATTTATAGGTTACACGAAGGTCCTCTACCGCGCGAGGAATGCCCCGTGTGCCACAAAATGGTCCGTTCCATCCAGCTGAAGTACCACATCCAGCGGCATCAGAACAAGAGCCGCTACGAGTGCGTTGACTGCAACAAGATATTCTCGCATCTCGCCACCTACCACGCGCATCTCAAGTACTCGCGGGCGCATGCCGACGATAACGTGTTCAAGTTAGTAGTAGTATGTCTACGTGTGTGATAAAACTTCGTTCAATTCATTCATTCATTGAACAGCACATTCATTCATTAATTGAATGAATGAATGAAATTCGACGACCTCAGTGAGAGTCCGCCTGCGACGCAAGAGGTTGCGGGTTCGATTTCCGCCTCGGAACTTTGTGTGCGATCTGCAGAAATTTGTTCCGTTGGTCTGGGTGTCTGGGTGTCTATGTATGATAAAAAATATCTATCTATGTAAGCATATAATGTACTAGTTGCGCCCCGCCATTTCACCCGCGCAGATTAAAATCCCGGTATTCCCGCGGGATATAAAGTAGCCTATGTGTTATTCCAGACTATAACCAATCTCTCTGCCAAGTTTCATCCAGATCCGCTCAGCCGTTCCGGCGTGAAAGACTAACAAACATCCATCCATCCATACTTACAAACTTTCGCGTTTAGTTTATAATATTAGTAGGATTATTATTATCTTGTTTTCAGATTTCCATGTCCAATGTGCAACAAAGGCTACCCCACGAAGGAGGCGATGCAGGATCATTTCAACTACCAACATCTAGGGAAGACATCGCACAAATGCCCTATTTGTGATAAGGTACTGTTATATTTCTGTTTTGACAAGACATGTAGGTTGCGTTTACACTCAGCTCATGTCCGTGGCAAGGCAAAGCGAACGTCAACGCTCCCTCGCGCTACCGCAAGCGTTGCCTTTCTCGCATTGCCCATGTCCTTGCGCATTTTTTACTATTTTTTACCTATGAATTATATCGAATTTTACACGGTTATTTATCGCGCCTTTACCCGAGAAAGGTGGCACTAATCATGATTAGTAGTACCTTTCTTTTTATAACAAAGTACTCTGTGGTAGTGGTGTCAATTATTTTGTTTACTTTTCCTAATTTAATCTAATTACAGCACTAAAAATATTGCCATCTTTTTCTGAACGAGCGAAACGACAAGGACGCCTATAATTTTAGAGCTGTCAGAATAAGTTAGTTTAGGATAATGCAACAGATTCGTTTCCTGTCATCTAACGAAGCATCATACCATTTTCATTTTAATTGTTTTTCTAGTGTTATTTTGAGTTGTGTTGTGTAATTTTGGTGGTATTTTAACCAACATTTCTTGTGGTCTTAGCACAAAGTGTAAGCATTTGAAATGAAGGTGTATTATGAGATATCGTGATTTGACCGAAAATGTTTCAAATGTTTTGAAGAAACCGCCACCATTTTCTTCAAAACAATTGACTGACTCGACTTTGGACTGACGTGACTAGAAACATAACTACAAAGAGTATAATCTCTGAATCACTTGACATTGGCAAGATTGTCTATGACAGGAGCCATAAAAAGAAGAAAGAAGAAAGATAATGCAACAACAGAATCGACACCAGTAACTGTAGGACCTTACATAAACGAAGCCGAATTCAGAACCTCCTTTGAAGTCGTTTTGAAGTCGGTTAATTAAAGTATTTTGTCTAGATCATCTAGACTCGATGCGCTGCGAGGTCAGCTTGATATATCACTATCATCACATAGTATAAAACAAAGTCGCTCTCTCTGTCCCTATATCCCTATGTCCCTATGTATGCTTAAATCTTTAGAACTACGCAACGGATTTTGATGCGGTTTTTTAATAGATAGAGTGATTCAAGAGGAAGGTTTATATGTATAATACATGCATGATATGTGAACCCGTGCGAAGCAGGGGCGCGCGGGCGGGTCGCTAGTTTTAATTAATTTCCGATTTCCAGCCTATAGCGTCCCGAGCGAACGTCGACAAGCACATATCGCGGGTGCACGGAGAGAAGAAACAACGGCCGCGCAACCATCAGTGTCAGACGTGCGGGAAAGCGTTCACGGTACGCTGTTTTAACTATACGTATGATCGAAGCTATAGAGGAAGACGGGGGAATGCCGATCACCTGAGAGAAAATGCTTTATTTATAATTTTTGAAACTATCATGGTTACGAACATAACTTTGATTTACAACGGGATATTTAAGCATGGTCGTCGATCACTACCTTGCATGTGTTTAATATCTTTGCCTTAGGTATTATTTATATTTTTATATATGTATATATATATATATATATATAAGTATATAATATTTATCTGTGTAATTTTTTGTGTATGTAATGTTTATGTAGGTATTTATATTATTTAAAAATAGAGTTAATAAAATTGCAAAGTATGTATTTAAATCACATTAGACTCCCCCCTCTCTCTTTTATGTTCAGTCCTGTCCATCCCAAGGTTGCCTGGAAGAGATCGCTGTTAGCGATAAGGCCGCCCATTGTATTGCTACAAAGTGTTAGTTTTTAAGTAAAATGTGTTTAACTAATTATGTTGTGGTAATCAATAAAGAGTTATCTATCTATCTATTTACCATGATTTGTGAGTTTGAATGTTTTCCGATATTTCGGCACAGTTGCATGCACCATTATCACGGGTCGGTCGATCAGTTCGATCAATCAAACTCACAAATCATGGTAAATATCCCGTTGTAAATCAAAGTAATGCTCTATTTGTTTTTTCATTTGTCTTATGTTAGTTATGAGGTTTACAGACTCTGCCTGCTCAAGCGTCACAACACCTGCGCTGCAGCGTGCTCGCTGTGCTTCAAGGCACCTTATTTAATAAGTTATTGGAGTGAGCGGTATTACCCGACACGATCGCCATTACCCTGTCTCCCCTACGTCTAATAATACCTCTAAACGAACAATTCTTGCATGTTTATTTAATTAATCTGAATCCCCGAAACGGCTCCAACGACTTTCATAAAATTTTGTATGCAGTGGGTTTCGGGGGCGAGAAATCGATCTAGTTAGGATTCCAGCAACCGAGCAAAGCTCGGTCACCCAGACAGTTATTAGGGATTGTAAAGAATTAAGGCGCACCTAAAATCCTTTCACCACACTGTTTGGAAACAAACTAGTGACACGACAAGAAGAAGGATTGTACTGTTTTGATTTTTGACTAAGACATCTAAGGGGGGTAGTCCAAACATTAAAATTGGCAGATAACTTATAACATCATCAACAGCCTAAAGAAGTCCACTGCTGGAAATAAGCCTCCCCTATACTTTTCCAGGAAGAACGATTCTGAGCCCTCTCCGTCCACCGACTTCCCGCGGTCCTAACAATGTCGTCAGTCCATCGGGTAGAAGGGCGTCCCACGCTTCGTTTTCCTGTTCGTGGTCGCCATTCGAGAACCTTTATCTATTGACAGCCTACGTAGCTCAGTTGGTAGAAGTTCTGCCTTCTACGCCGTAGGTCGTGGGTTCGATTCCCACCGTGAACAAACATTTGTGTGATGAACATAGATGTTTGTTCTCTGTCTGGGTGTTATATAATATTATAAGTATGTATTTACAAAAAAAAAGTATATAAGTAGTATATCAGCTATCTGGTTCCCATATCACAAGCATAAGCTTAGTTTGGGGCTAGATAGTGCTGTGTGAAAAGTCCACCAATATTTATTTATTTATTTTTTATTTTATTTATTCCCCAGCGGTTGTCAGTTCGTAGTTGGTATTCCATATATTCAAAGACGCGATACTATTTCTTTTTCTGCGACGCAAGAGGTTGCGGTTGTTTCTTGCAGTTATTAGTTAGGATGACCTCAGTGGCGCAGCGGGCGAGACTAGAGACTAGCCTGCGACGCTAGATGTTGCGGGTTCGATTCCCGCCTCGGAACAAATTTGTGTACGATCTGCAGAAATTTGTTCAATTGGTCTGGGTGTTTATTTATAACAAAAAATATCCATCTATGTAAATATATAATGTATTAAATATATCAGTCATCTAGTACCCATAACACAAGATTTGAGTAGCTTACTTTGGGCCTAGATGGTGCTGTGTGGATCGTCATGCACTATTTATTTTATTTATTTACTAGTTGCGCCCCGCGGTTTCACCCGCGCAGTTTTAAATCCTGGTATTCCCACGGGATAAAAAGTAGCCTTTGTGTTATTCCAGACTATAATGTATCCCACTACCAAGTTTCATTCAGATCCGTTCAGCTGTTTCGGCGTGAAAGAGTAACAAACATCCATCCATCCATCCATACTTACAAACTTTCACGTTTATAATATTAGTAGGATTTATTTAAATTTCCAGGACAAGAAAGCCCTGACGCAGCACGAGGTCATCCACTCCGGTGCGCGGCCGCTCTCGTGCGACATCTGTCACCAGACGTTTAAGCAGAAAGCGTCTCTGTACACGCATAGGAAACGAGTGCACAA
The DNA here is from genome assembly GCA_963576535.1 of Plemyria rubiginata. Lineage (NCBI taxonomy): Eukaryota > Metazoa > Arthropoda > Insecta > Lepidoptera > Geometridae > Plemyria > Plemyria rubiginata. Next base: position 9,363,906 of record OY754922.1, on the reverse strand, counting down.
AGTGTTACCGGCCAAGAAGCAAGTGCATTATATGGACGAACTACCCGCATCCTAATAATTTTATGGCAAACGCGAAAAACTTGTGTGAGAATGAAATTTTAAAAACACCCGAAATAAGGTAAGGTACTGTTGTAATTTCACCATCTCTTAGTAACGCTATATCACAAAATATTGCAATATCTACTTTAGACTGGAGAATACAATATGGGGTTCTTTAAAAAAGGCGTGTTAAAATACTTAAAGGGTCAGCAACGCGAGTGTGACACCTCTGCAAACGTCCATAAGCTACGGTAACCGCTTCCCATCAGGTGGGACGTATGCTACTTTGCTACCTTGATAGTATAAAAAAAAGACTTGTCAAAAACAAAAACGGGTATTTTTTTACTTTTTTGTCATACAACTCGTTGGAAAAGCTGATGTTGAATGGTAATCATCACATAATAATATAAGCATGGCTTCGTAAGTCATGCACGATAGGTACGTGCCCTACGTTGCCCTGCATTCATCAACTTGAGGCATACAGATGATAAGCCTCATGTGCCTGTAATTTCACAATAAATAAACAGCAACGCTGCTTTGCGGCAGAAAAAGGCGTGGTGGTAGTACTTTCGTGGACGAGCTCTTAACAAAGAGCTATTCTAGAATAATAGCGTTACTAAGGGATGTACTCTCTCCCAAAAAGATCTACTACAGAATAATCTGCTACTGATGACTGAGAATTCAGAAATAATGACTATTTGGATTTAAAGTACTAATGATTTTTAAGATGATGGTTAAGTAATAATGAGTATGACTCGCTTTATGCTTTTCCACGATTGTATTATTGTATTGTGCCCAATCTAAAGTCTTTTTAAATTAATGTGAATCATAGTTCATTTATCTCTATAACCCTATCATATAAATACCCTAGACCTTACCCTAAATCCTTTATAGATGACAACTATTAATAGATCAAAGATTATTTTTTATTTTATTATGCTATGTTATAATAATGAAATCAATACTTAACAAATGTATCGCAAACTTTCCCTGTGGCTAGACTCGCTCTTGGTAAATTTATTGATGTCGATGAGCAGTAGGTATATTTTGAGCAATAAAAGTAGACATAAAAATATTTTCTAGTATTATTAAGAGTATTGAATAATCTGATGTTTTAAAGACTAAATTATATTAATTAGCGAATATTTATGAAATAAATAATTTTTATCATGGTTTTGTGTTTTTGGTATTTTAAGGTTTATTTGTAAGGTCCAATTCAATATACACTCGAGAGCATAGAAATCGCACATAGGGTAATTTTCCTGCATTTTGATTTCGACACTTGTTTTTATTTTAATTAAAGATTGGTTGCAAATATAGCTTAAATTAAATTTAAGTACACACTGTTAGCTTCCTAAAAACCCATAATGTCTGGCCTTGACCTTCCAAATCATAGCAGTGGCGGCTTAACAATGGAATGACCTAAATTCGCTCGTTTCAGGTAGCGCGGGTTGTGGGACTTTGAGCAGGTATAAAAGGATAAAAAAACAATAAATTTGTGAATGTAACGATTTATTAATACGAGGTATTGCCTCCCCTAGCCTGAATAACAAAAAATGGAAGCTCCATTCGATGTTTCATTGAAAAAATCAATTTTTTTACGAAATCATGCGGTATGCTGTCCCATTCTTCCTTGATCGCGGTTTGGAGCTCTCTGAGACTCGTAGGCACTGCGTTTCTGGCTCTTACTCGTTTCTTTAGTTCGTCCCATAAGTGCTCAATGGGATTGAGATCTGGGCTTCGAGCAGGCCACTCCATAACGAGTACTTCAACCTCCTCCAAGTACTGGCGTACTATAGCAGCGGTGTGTGGTCTAGCGTTGTCCTGCATAAAAACGAAGTTTTCGCCGATAAATCCCGAAAAGGGCACAACATGCTCTTGCAGGATCTCCTCGACGTAACGTTGGGAAGTCAATCCACGCGATCGACGGTCGGTATCGGGCCCTGTGATGAAGACAAGTTCGGTTTTCGCTTCCAGTGAAATGCCTCCCCAGAACATACACGAACCACCGCCGTATGCGACCCGTTCGGAGATGCAGCATTGAGCAAAACGCTCACCGGGTCTTCGGTAAACTCTACCCCGTCCGTCGTTACCATGGAGACACATCCTGCATTCGTCGGAGAAGAGGACTGCCTGCCATTGATCCATAGTCCAATTAACGTGATTTCGAGCAAACTGAAGGCGTGCTTGTCTGTGCGCTGGGGTTAATTTTGGGCCAGTTGCTGGTCTGTGCGCTGTCAGACCTCCTTCGGCTAGTCTTCTTCTAACCGTCCACCGACTGACTTCCACTTCTCTAACTTCCTGGAGCTGCTGTCCGAGTTGAACTGCATTCAACCGGCGATTTCGTAGTGATGTATTCACAAGAAAACGGTCATCGCGCTGTGTTGTCGCACGTTTTGGGCCTGTTCCTGGTCGCCTGGTATAGCCACCAGTTTGCTGATATCGCTGGTATACACGTCGAACAGCATATCTGCTCAAATTTAATTGACGAGCCACTTGACTTTGGTTCTGTCCAGCTTCGATTAGTGCAACCACTTGAGACGCTGCTTCTGGTGTGGTATCCATTTTTTTGTTTAGAGAGATGACGTATTCGTTAAAGGACCTTTCTGACTGGGTGTTGGTATGCAAATGATGTCATTTCAATCATCCCTTATCGTTTTATACCTGCTCAAAGTCCCACAACCCGCGCTACCTGAAACGAGCGAATTTAGGCCATTCCATTGTTATGCCGCCACTGGTATGATTTGGAAGATCAAGACCAGACATTATGGGTTTTAAGGAAGCTAACAGTGTGTACTTTTATTTAATTTAAGTTATATTTGCAACCGATCTGTAATTAAAAAAAAAACAAGTGTCGAAATCAAAATGCAGGAAAATTACCCTATGTGCGATTTCTATGCTCTCGAGTGTAGTTTCGAATGAATAAATGTAATAATTTATTATATCTTAATATCATTTTTTTAGTAGAAAACATAACATTTTTGAAATCCGACAACCGACGAGTAATAAGGAGAATAAAGGAAAAAGGGTCTTTAAAAAAAAATACTCTTCTATGACAGCACGCATTTTATTAACTAATGATAATATTATTTTATACATAAGTACTTCTGTTGAGATTTCAATAAAAGATTGTATTGACCGAGTGGAAATATTTATATTATTGAAGAAAGATCTTTTACACTTGTTCGGCATTGATGATGCGAAAACGGAAGGATGTACATATCCATAGACTAAACTTAGCATAAGTTAGTAATCTATAATTAGCTCTATGGCTAGTCGATACAGAGTTCTATCGACTAAAATGTAACTACTAGTTACTAATAATTATTAAATGAAGGCTGTAATTTTAACTACAACAACTTCCACACCAGTTTCATTCAAATCGGTAGGTACAGCCGTTACGGCGTAGTCAATCCTCAAACATTCATAGAATTTAAGAACTAGCAGGCTATGAAAGATTAATAGACCATCACATTTGTTTCTACTTACTTTATAAAGATCATCATAAACTAAGATTACGATAAGTTACTTACACTTAAATACTTATAAAGATATAAAAAAAAAATTATGACCATTTCGAACATTCAAACGGGTTTCATGATCAGAAATATCGGTTTCTCCGGGATAGAATCTGAAAAATCTATGAATCGTCACTACATAGTATAAAATAGTATAAAACAAAGTCGCTTTCTCTGTCCCTACATCCATATGTCCCTATGTATGCTTAAATATTTAAAACTACGCAACGGATTTTGATGCGGTTTTTTTAATAGATACGAGTGATTCAAGAGGAAGGTTTATATGTATAAAATACATTTTTTTTAATTTATTTATTGAGATATTAACATCATAACAGGTTTTTTTACTAAGCCCTAAGCCCTACATGCATGGTATGGTAGGAAAACAATGTGCACCCGTGCGAAGGAGGGGTGCGCGGGCGGGTCGCTAGTTTATTTTTTTATTATTTATTTTTATTAATGCTGGACAATCCACACAGCATCATCTAGCCCCAAAGTAAGCTTCAAAGCTTGTGTTATGGATACTAGATGACTGATATATTTAATACATTATATACTTACACAGATAGATATTTTTTTATTATACATAGAAAACACCCAGACCTACGGAACAAATTTCTGCAGATCATACACAAATTTGTTCCGAGGCGGGAATCGAACCCGCAACCTCTTGCGTCGCAGGCGGACTCAGTAGTTTATTTATATATTTCGGGTCAGACGTAGTGTTTCCGTCTCTTTTGTTTAGAAGCAAAATAACAAGAGCAAGAAAGACAAACTGATTTCGGGTCGAAAACGTTTCCGAATTTTTTAAAATAACCTTGCAGTCGCTTGTAAATCTCTTCCCAATTGATTACTAGATTGCGTTTTTCGTTGTACAGCGGGTTTAAAAAGTTGTAACTAAAGTAACATAATATCTATAACTAAGCTGAGAGCACGTTGTTAGTTACCTATATTACAACTACCAATCCAATGGATTATTTAACGCATCTCGAAAACTCGTGCTTTCCTCCGAATAGAACTGAGAATACCAGTTTCTAAACGCACGTATCGTTTTGTCCGCTTTCACGTACGTCGGCGCGCTGACAAACTTTTTGCTGTTCCAAATCACAATGTCGCGTTCGATCTGAAAATAAAACATATAATCCTTTCACAACAGTTTCATAATAAACTATTGACACGACTAGAAGAAGACGAACTAGATAGAAGGGTTAACTGTCGTCTTAATTGACCGAGCGAGCGAAGCGTCTCAGTTTCCACATTGGCCAAAAATGCGTTTGTGCGGATGTCTGTCTGTTCTCCTCTACAGGTCGCATTTTTCTACCGATCTGGACGAAACTTGGTACACAGGTTATATGACTTATTAGAATTTTTTTGTCGTCGGGGATTTTTGATTGGAGGGGTACTTCCCCCAAAAAGGGGCAAAAAAGGGGGCTATTTCATATACTGAATATCTCCACCAAATGAGATCCGATTTCGATTGTTCTTTTTTTATTTGAAAGGTAGTAACTATAAATTGGTCTCATAAAAGTTTGGTGAAGATCTGATGAGGATCTTTAGCATGATGAACGGGATAGCTCATCAAAAAATCAACGGGTTTCAATCAAATTTGAGAGAAACACTAAGGACCTCATTCTACACAAGATGATTAAAAAAAAACAATAAAATCAAAAGAATCACAAATCGGAAAAATTATATCTACCTACCGCTAAGCCAGTGAATTGCTCACTTTTAGTGTGCTCGCGAGGTCTACCAGCTCACAGAGCCACTAGTAATAGTATACGACGTTATAATACCTACCTACAACTAGCTGATGGAACAAGCAGATGGCCAACCTGATGTTAAGTGATAACCATCACCTATAATAAAGCATTGCCTCGTAAGTCCCGCACGATATATAGGAACGTGCCTTATAATGCACTGCCGCCCTGCGTCCATCAACTTGAGGCATACTGATGTTAAACCTCATGTGCCTGTAATTACACTGGCGACCACACTCTTCACACCAAAACACAGCGTTGCTGCTTGGCGGCAGAAAAATGACCTAGTACTTCCTCAGACGAGCACTTTATACTCTTACCCTCATCATAGTCATAATCCCTGTCATTTTATGTCAATAGAGTATAGTTGTCATTGTCACTTTCATGCCAACGAAAAGAGACAGCAACAGTCTTATCGGCATGAGAAATAAATAATGCTGGACAATCCACAGCATCATCTAGCCCCAAAGTAAGCTACTCAAAGCTTGTGTTATGGGTACTAGATGACTGATATATTTAATGCATTATATACTTACATAGATAAATATTTTTTATATACATAAAAACCCAGACTAACGGAACAAATTTCTGCAGATCGTACACAAATTTGTTCCGAGGCGGGAATCGAACCCGCAACCTCTTGCGTCGCAGGCGGACACTCGCACGCTCGCCACTGAGGTCGTCAAAATAAGCTATTGGCGCGCTCAAGACCATTATGAAAAACCATAGATTATAAACTAGCTGGCTGTGAGATCTTTGCTAACCATGTATCCTTCGCCGAGAATAATAGGCGCACAGATTATCGCGTTATACGGCGGTGAGTAGAGGCGATGTGTGACGCGTTGCAACATCGGCCCGATAGGGGTCACTGACTGCGAGAACATGAACGGTCCGAATGGAGTATGCAGCCGGAGTCTTACCATGCCTGGGCCAGTCTGAAACAGATTACCTATGTTTTTTTAATCCATTTGTATAAAAGGCAAAAGTGATTGACTGATGCGGACGCACAAGCCACAAACCCTTACCCCGGTGCCAGATGCCACGAGAAAAACTTCGCTGTCTTGTGCCTCACTAAGCGTGCGGCTCAGTGATCACTTAAGTTCATACATATCTGGCACCGACCTTATAGAGCTAGAAACTTGAAATTTTCATATGATGTAGGCACCCACTAAGGATTTTTCAAAATTCAACACACAGGGGTGAAAACGTGCGCGAGCAAAGCCGCGGGTTCTGCTAGTCACTGAATAAAACGATCTTTTGGGAAAGCGTTAATGATTCGTTTCCTGTCATCTAACGAAGCAACATAGCATTTTCATTTTAATTGTTTTTCTAGTGTTATTTTGAGTTGTGTTGTGTAATTTTGGTGGTATTTTAACCAACATTACTTGTGGTCTTAGCACAAAGTGTAAGCATTTGGAATGAAAGTGTATTATGTGATATCGTGATTTGACCGAAAATGTTTCAAATGTTTTGAAGAAACCGCCACCATTTTCTTCAAAACAATTGACTGACTCGACTTTGGACTGACATGACTAGAAACATAACTACAAAGAGTATAATCTCTGAATCACTTGACATTGGCAAGATTGTCTATGACAGGAGCCATAAAAAGAAGAAAGAAAACGAAAAAGATGAACTATACCCGCCTTTTTAACCGACTTCAAAAAAAGTTCACAATTCGACTGTTTTTTATGTTGTTACCATTGTTATGTTCTTATGTATCTATACCTGTGTTATATCCAACTTAATATGCCCAAGCTCCAAGTTCATGATCTTGTAATGGTGTTTCAGCGTCATGGTTGCTGTGTGGTCGTCTTTTTTCTCCCAGGTAGCGTTCCATACGTGATGGCCTGGAAATTCAAGTTCAATTTCAGTTTGTGGAGTATTGTTAATACTTATTTCAGACGGTAGAGCTTCACAACTCAGTTGGTAGTCAACTGAGCTGTCAATGTAGATTTTTTTATACATAACTAGTTGCGCCCCGCGGTTTCACCCGCATATATTTGAATCCCGGTATACCCACGGGATAAAAAGTAGCCTATGTGCTATTCCAGTCTATAATCTATTTCTCTGCCTAGTTTCATCCAGATCTGTTCAGCCGTTCCGGTGTGAAAGTGTAACAAACATCCATCCATCCATGCTTAAAACTGTCACGTATAATATAGTATAGTAGGATTTTCAAAAACATACACACAATCACACACACACACACATACATACACACACACACACACATACCACAAAACACACAACAGGCAGTGACCTAAAACTTAAGTTGAACTCTTAAAGTTTCTTAATCCTTACGTCTTTTAGTTTCCCTTAAATTTTTCATTTATTAATCGGTTTTTCTTGTATAACTTTTCGTACTACTTACACACAGCTTCGTTTTTAAATTCCCTAAATGTAAGTGTCAACAGAATCGAGTTTGGGTCTTGCTCTCGATTCCGCTCCGCCGCTTCCTTCTGTGTCATTTGTGAAACCGTAATGACACAGAAGGAAGCGGCGGAGCGGAATCGAGAGCAAGACCCAAACTCTCATAGCAGCCCCCTCGCGTCTACATACAAGCCTAGGCTTAGTTAGAGCGAGGTGCTCAAACCATATTCATGGCCCTCGGTCTGCACACAACAAATTTAGTAATTTAGGCATATAGATTTAATTACCAATTGTTATTTAAACAAATGTTGTAAGACCGTACTGAATAAAAGCTTATTATTATTATATATATTATTACACATGCAAACATGTATTAAACATGCATTTTACTGCGATATCACCTAGATTGTGATTGTACCAAAGCTTACCGATGAGGTGGTTGAAGAAAGGATAGCGATCACCGATCGTCGATAGCACGGAGGTAGCATGCACTGCGTTTAAATGTGCCACGTCCGCGCCATTTTCTGGTATCTCCTGCAAAGTTTTATATTATTAGGCCCGTTATTATTCCCTGCCATTATAATATAGCAGTTCTATAGAGTATAGTTGTCACTGTCAATTTCATGCCAGCGAAAAGAGACAGCAACATACTTATCAGCATAAAACTCTGTGCTTATCAGTTATGAAGCGCTCTGTCACCAATATGATTCTGAGGGTAATTATATTTTATTAGCGTAAATAAACATCATAGGCCTTACTACAAAAAAATAGGCAAACGTTACACACTGCCTAAACTTTTGACATCTCTGCGTAATGGCAATGCAATAAACATCATGTAGCTGGCTGAAAGATCGCACGCACTACTTGGCGCTACGCATAGTAGGTATTCTCTTATCTGTGGCGAAAGGCAACGCGTGCGGTAAGCGGTAATGCGATGGAGTCAGAGAGAGAAAGAGAGAGCGTCGACGTTTGCGCCACGGACATGAACTGCCACGGACATGAGCTGAGTTTAAACGCCTATGTTCCTATATAATACCTGTATGTGTGCGCTGACAATGAACTCGTTCATCCCGCGGTACCCCCATTTCTTGCACTCTGGCGCGTCTTCGAGCGGCCACAGTGGCGCCCTCTGTGCTGCGTCGTGCCAGATCCAAACTGCGCCGTCGGCTTCTACCGTGTGCCATGTGCGGATTGATACGCCTTTTGGTGCTGATAACAAAATGCAATATTTTAATTAGATTGATTTTGGCAAAAATTGCCAATAGTTATATTTGTAGATAGATAGATAGATAGATAACTCTTTATTGATTACCACAACATAATTAGTTAAACACATTTTACTTAAAAACTAACACTTTGTAGCAATACAATGGGCGGCCTTATCGCTAACAGCGATCTCTTCCTTTCCTTTTTTTTTTCTTTCTTTTTTTGTACCCGACTTTAAAAAGGAAATAGTTCTCAATTCGACTGTTTTTTGTGTTTGTTACCTCGGAACTTTCAAATGGGTGGGCTGATTTTGATGATTCTATTTTATTTGAAAGCTGGTGCTTCCCGTGTAGTCCCTATGAGTAAGATCTGACTATTAGTTTTTGAGTTATAGTAGTACGAGTGTATCTGGAGTCGGTTGTTTCTTGCAGTTATTAGTTAGGATGACCTCAGTGGCGCAGCGGGCGAGACTAGAGACTAGCCTGCGACGCTAGAGGTTGCGGGTTCGATTCCCGCCTCGGAACGAATTTGTGTACGATCTGCAGAAATTTGTTCCGTAGGTCCTGGGTGTTTATGTATAATAAAAAATATCTATCTATGTAAGTATATAATGTATTAAATATATCAGTCATCTAGTACCCATAACACAAGTTTTGAGTAGCTTACTTTGGGGCTAGATGGTGCTGTGTGGATTGTCCAGCATTATTTATTTATTAGTTAGTTCCTAATCGCATAGATGTCGCTACTCACGATGTTCCTGCCCCGGTACAGACACGCAGGCGCCTTTCTCGTCAAACGCCCACTTATGGAAGGGACATTCGATGCAATTCCCGCATACGTTGCCCCCGATAGCGAGGTTGGCGCCGAGGTGCGGGCAGTACGCGTCGACGCAGCGAGCCATGCCATCCGCGCCTCGGTACACGCAGAGGTTTTGACCTGCGAAAGCAGAAGATTATCTACTCGTCCCTAGATGGCACTGTATGTCATAAAATTACTAACATAAGTTTAGATGTTGAATTAATAAATGAATATGACAGAGAACTTTATCTAGCCCCAAACTAAGCACAGCTTGTACTATAAGCCAGTTCAAATTGAAAAAGATAATGTTTTTATACACATGCTATTATTACACTGTATTCATATTTACTGTGTGTTATGTAAGTTATATTTATGCTAGCATACATTCTAACATATAGCTAACAAGCTTCTAGTGAGAGTTGAAGATTGAGTACAATTTGAGCTACTGTAACAAAAATCTATACTATGCTGTTAAAATTGCGATACCTACTATAGCTATTTCCTTTGTAGTTGTGTAAGATTCTATACAGTTACATACAAAATATAAAACTACTTATAATCATTCGGTTGCATAACTTTGGCTTCTTAAGAGTCCGGTGACGGCGGCTCGCAATTTCGAGGTGCGATTGGCTATTATTTCATTTTATTTCATTTTGGGGAGGTTGTTTGAAATAATAACTCTAAAGAAACACGCATAAATACTGTTCGAACACAAATAATACAATAATATAAGGGAAATGTGCTTGAGTCAGAAATCATTTTGGTATTAGGTAAACGTAAGACCAAACATACTAATACCAAAATGATTTCTGATTCGGGCATGTTTCCCTTATATTATTGTATTATTTGTGTTCGAACAGTATTTATGCGTGTTTCTCTAGAGTTATTTTTTCAAACAACCTCCCCGAAATGAAATAAAATGAAATAATAGCCAATCGCACTTCGAAATTGCGAGCCACTGTCACCGGAGCCTTAACAATAAACACCGATATTTACACAAAACAACGGCTTACGATATACGCTACTGTACTTCAAAATACTATGTTATCGCAAAGCAGTATCGGCTACTCGCCGCTAGATGGCAGTATTCGCTTACCCAACACATCTGCTGATAATACTCCGCCTGTCTTGAGGTTCCTACTTTCGGCTATTGCAAACCATCCATTGGGAAAGGGCGGTGGGATCTTAGTGCCTAAGCGCCTAGTGGCCTGTGCTCGGGCGATGCGCTTATCTCGGTTTGCGCCGGCGGGGATGTGGTCGAAACCGACTTGAGTAAGCTCCTGGAAAAAACAAAATGCGAACGTTACCCCGGGTTTCTGAAAGCCTGATCAAAGCTCATCGGCTGCCAAGTCACTTGCTGTTTCAGCTTTTACTTCAAATTAGATAAAGATAACAAGTGACTTGACAGCCGATTACCATTGATCGGGCTTTCAGAAACCGGGGCGTAATTTTTTATACATTTGAATGAATGAATTAACATACTTCATTGGGCACCAAACAAAATAACAGTAGGTACACTAAAAAAGACAGTACAATGGGCGGTCTTATCGCACACATTACTTTTTGGTACCTATAAAAAAAACTAACGTACCACTACTTAAAACCAGAATCGGCTTACAGTTAGAAGAATGGCAGAACATGTACCTGAAATATGAGTTTTTTTTATTTTTTGTAATTGGTTTTCTGTATTGTGAGCCTAGGTTTTGTCCAGTTTTGTCTATTAGCTAAGCTAAACAAGAGTTGGGGTGTTACTACACCAATTTCAGTTTTTACTTCAAGTTAGAGCTAACACACTTGTCAAGCCTCTACTTGATCGAGCTTAAAAACCGGGGGTACCTAAGTCTATGAATTTTTCAAACTTGATAGGTACAGACAACATTAAAAGTTGAACCTTGATCAGGCCTTTCCAAACTAAGTACTGTGACCCCCATGAGAATTTGATTATTTTTAAACGCCCCTCTTGCCAAAACGCACTAATAAATTTAGATTATTATTTAGAATTTAGATCGCGCTCGACGCACAGTTTGGGAAGCCCTGCCCTAAATAATGTATTCAATATCATTGATCGATTAATGATATTGAAAAGATGAGCGAAGCTAAAATTTTAGTAACAACTTTGAGACGGAAGATGTAGTTAAAAAAAGAGCGCAAACTACTTAGTTACAAAAATATATCAAGCGTAGAGTGTCATAGTTATTAGTTAGGCCTTATTAGGGTTATTAATAGGACTTTAATAAAAATCTTTAACTAAAGAATATCTAGTGCGTATGGTATTTGATCTACAATGGTTTACGATAGATTTTTTCGAGTTCCGTTCAGTTCCGTTTCAGTTCTTTGGTCGGCCAAAAATTAACATTGAGAAAAAGCTACATACTCAAGTTATTTCTTATTTTTTAAAATTTATTATGTTGGTAGTCTGTACCTATGTCTTCGAACATTTTCAATTGTGACAGCGAACCGGTCTGATTAGGGAACCAAGATGTCTTCAATAAATAGATACAATTGAGATACAACATGGTTACCATACGAAGTAAGTAAGGGCTAGTCAGAGGCCAGTCCCAACATAGTGTATAGCGAGATCTCAGTTCGGAGCAAACTACTAGGTTACCTAGTTTACCAATGTATCAATAAAATGTATTTGCTTATAGTGTTTATTCTCACCTTCACATACACGACGGGACTCCAAAAACTCTTATAAATAAAATACACTAATATTATTACGATCACAGATAACAAAATAACAACACCATAATCCAAAAAAAAGTTGAAAGCATAACTTAATACCGCATACGCCAAATTTGCGTAATAAATCAAAACATCACTTTTGAATTTCGAACCCAAGATGGCGTTTTCACATTCACTATTTATAAAGTTTTTTAGTTCACCGCCGTTGGTCGTACAAGACGTCACTGAATTATTTAGATTCAGCATCTGCAAAGAAAGATATATTTGATAAAACTTTTAAAGCAATAGATTAAAGCGCCGAAAAAACTGAAAGGCAATAAACGACTACCCATCATGAGGGTACAGATAATTTATTCCAAATTTATCTACTACTCAAAATCGGCGTACTCTTCCAAAAGTTATGACTTGAGATTGAGAACCTCCTTGGTTTTTATTCGTCGGTAAAAATGGTCTTAGTTTGTAAGTAATAAGTGACTGCGGAATTTCATTATTAAATATAAACTAACTGAAACAAATATATATTAATAATTAAACTTAACAAGATTTCGTCACGTATTTCGGTTTCCTACGAAGTATCTTCAGGAAATTTACATCAATTTCCTGAAGATGCTTCGTAGAAAGCCGAAACAAGTGTCGAAATCTTGTTAAGTTTAACTAGTGGCTCTGGGAGCTGTAGACCTCGCGAGCATACTAAAAGTGAGCTATTTGAGGAATGTAATGTGAAAGTGCATTTTCCGTTTTGTGATTTTTTTGATCTTTTTGATTTTTTTTGCATCATCTTGTGTAGAATGAGGTCCTTTGTGTTTCTCTCAAATTTGATTGAAAACTATCGATTGTTTGATGAGCTATCCTGTTCATCATGCTGAAGATCCTTATCAGATCTTCGCCAAACTTTTATGAGACCAACTTATAGTTACTACCTTTCAAATAAAAAAAGAATAATTGAAATCGGATCTCATTTGGTGGAGATATCCAGTATATCAAATAGCCCCCTTTTTGCCCTTTTCTTGGGGGAAGTACCCCTCCAATCAAAAATCCCCGACGACAAAAAAATTCTAATAAGTCATATAACCTGTGTAAAAAGTTTCGTCCAGATCGGTTGAAAAATGCGACCTGTAGAGGAGAACAGACAGACAGACCGACAGACATCCGGACAAACGCATTTTTGGCCAATGTGGAAACTGAGACGCTTCGCTCGCTTCGCTCGCTCGGTCAATTATTTTTGGATTTGTACATGTGTAATGAGATGCTTTAGGACTTCAATCAATAAAATAGTGCATAAGTTAATTGAATAGACCGTAGTAGACAAGTGAAAGTTAAGAAATAAAAAAAATATTATAAAGTTTATTTTAGAAAATATTCGAAAGTTTCATAGTGAAATAAGTCAGAAATGATGGATACTCCACGCTCTTAACGGATCTAGCACGATTTTTTCCTGTAACCCTGTATACAATGTTTGAAACTAGAACTACTTAGAATGGTCTAAGGCCAAATATGTTTTCTTTTTTTATCCATCTGTCATACAAAAGTAGCCACTTAGATTCACAAACAATAAATAGCTTATTTATTAATGTTATCCATGGTATAAAAAAATAAAAGAAAAGCGATCTAAAACCTGAAAAAATTCAATGAGACAAACCGCGTCGCTGTTTGATTTGTTCGATCAAAAGCTAAGTAACTTACGAATTAATGCCTTAATTTGTAGCTTAAATTACCGTAATCAAATGATCCATGATTATATTGTCTTGTTACCTACAAGACTACACACACTATAAAATCATATATTGCAACGTTTTTATAAACACGTAATAAAAACGTGTTTAGGTATATAAAATAAACATTTATAAAAACTTATTTTTACTATTTAGAATTTTTTCTCTAATTTGTTGCAAAGTTATTTGTTTACTTTATTATAAAAATATTTATTTTTTAACTAGCCAGCTTAGTTGTTTCACGGTTAACCTCTCTATGTGTAGCGATAGTGAAACAGCTTAGGCGGAATAAGTTTCGGCCTATAAGTAGGTAATTGATAAAGGAGGATAACAGCGCGATAAACTGATGTTATCGATGGCGTTAGTCATGTGTCGATCAATAGAGAAAATATACAATTATTCCTACACTTGCCTACGCCTGGTTTGACTCGCATGATGCACAAAAATGGCGTTACCAGTAACGTAATATTTGTTTAATCTACCAAAATCTGGCAAAATATTGGTGGCAATTCGACAAACTAACTAAAATTCTGTAAAATATGCTTAAATCCAAATAAGTGTACCTCCTCAAACTGACAATCCCAAAAAAGTGCTGTCAAATCATTATTTTGACAATTGACGCAAGGTCGCGAGTTGGCGGGAATTTTACTTCGTCAGCTTTTCACACGAGGAAGTAGCAAGCAGCGAAATTCGATAGTCACACGAGCTGGGCCAAAATATTGCTATTCTTGTTGTTTAAACATGCCCAAAGAGCTATGTACTACAGGCGTACTATGTACACCTACATAATAACAATATAAAAAAATACTTCAAATGTCTGTAGATACTTACCAAAAATAAAAATAATCAATAATCAATCAAGCTGGTAGGCGCGCTAGTGCAAGATGCTCAATATTTTGGTTTTTACAAAATTGTATCTACCTATCTCTATTAGGTTTATCATTAATTTCCCTAGGTATTGAATATTTTAAAGAAAATGGGCTTTTTTATTGATTCCCGGATGTCGTCGTACGTGGAAAAGAAAACGATGTTCCGACACTGGTAACATTTTTAAGGGTCTTGATACTTACTTACTTGATACTTGAGTTGGACTCCTGTGTACGCATTTAGACTCTAAGGTGGTCCATTATGCGTGAGGGGTGATCTGGCTATAATTGTAGCCAGCCTAGCTCCTCCCTTTTTAAGGCTCTTTTTCACTGACCGTCAACAGAGCCCTTTAATAAAACACCAAATATCAAAACTTCAACTCTAATTAACCCTAATTCTGCCATACCATCTTCATCTTTGGTTACACAACCAGCCAAATCTTGATGTAGGAATGTTCCTTTCTGTTCCGTTGCCCTTGCTTAAATTACTTTTAGGTATACCTACCTATTAGTAGTTTTACACCCTGTATTAATGGAAACAAAAACGCACTTATTGAAGTACACACAAGTACCTATTGTATTTGTGATATTATTCGATCATATTCAATTGTTTTGTGATATGATAGCGATTTTTGTAATAGAACTTTAGTCATGAAGTTAGACATCATGACTCCGATCAAACATCCTACTTCTATCCTACTAATATGTATTATAAACGTGAAAGTTTGTAAGTATGGATGGATGGATGGATGTTTGTTACTCTTTCACGCCGAAACGGCTGAACAGATCTGAATGAAACTTGGCAGAGTTAGATTATAGTCTGGAATAACACATAGGCTACTTTTTATCCCGTGGGGATACCGGGATTTAACTAGTCGACTAGTCTACTACTAACTATTAGACTGTCTGAAAATAAATGAATAGAATTGAATACCTACCAACTTTTATCAAAGAGGTTTATCGAGTAAGTACTAAGTACATAAGTCTATTGGATCCCGACACGGTGCGAAGGTAAATGTGCAATGAAACGGATATACTTACTGAAATTGTTTAGATACTTCTCATCACTGTAGGTAATTGATAATAAGTGGATAAGATCTGTATCGGTGTTTTTAGTACGTATATTATTATATCTGTGGGTGTTATCTTGATTACCAGGCAATATAGCGTAGAGCGATACAGCATTATGGTAGGGAGGTACCTATGTACTGAAGTTGTAGGTACTTGCACTACATACCTACTCACAAAATTGTTATCAGCGTTATAGGGTTCCGTACCCTAAAACGTCAATAAATAAACATCAGTTTTTTTTGTTATGGAATTACAAAGATTTTATAACATCCCAATAGTTGTTAAACGAGTGGGATTGAACCCACGCCTGCGCTAACCCTTCCTGCGTCATCGGTCTATCACATCTGGCGGATAACAAGGGGATTTGTGAATATAGTAACAAGGACAGGTTTTTGGTATATATCCTACTAATCCTACTACTATTATAAATGCGAAAGTTTGTAAGTATGGATGTTTGTTACTCTTTCACGCCGGAACGGCTGAACGGATCTGGATAAAAATTGGCAGAGAGGTAGATTATAGTCTGGAATAGCACATAGGCTACTTTTTATCCCGTGGGAATACCGGGATTTAAATCTGCGCGGGCGAAACCGCGGGGCGCAACTAGTTTTTAAATATCTGGATGTGTCGGTCGACAGCTTTAGCAGTTCAGTCAGATGGTAGTAGCTCTGCCTTCTGCGCCGTAGGCCGTGGGTTCGGCTCCCACCGAGAACAAACATTTGTGTGATGAACATAGATGTTTGTTTTGATGGGTGTTAGCAAGCTTTGGATTAGTTTGGGGCTAGATAGTGCTGTGTAAGAAAGTCTCCAATTTTTATTTAATCTCACAAATGTTTGTTCTCGCTGGGGATGAAAATTTACGAACCCGAATCGCGATTTGACGTTTTGACTAAACTTTGCACGCGTCCGTTTATCGATGAAATGTCATACCTATAACTACAATTATATCTTATCTTTGAAACATTTTATTTTATTGTAGTAGTAAAATACTTAGGTATCGACATGAATAGGTACAATATGTTTTTTCCTCCTAAAGTAAAGAAGTTTTAGCACGTTTGTGGAATGAATAGAAATCGGATGCTAATTAGTAATATAATTCATCCTATATTATTGCTCTTACACTATGAGAATCAAATGTCAAAGAAAATACTTAGGTATCGACATGAATAGGTACAATATGTTTTTTCCTCCTAAAGTAAAGAAGTTTTAGCACGTTTGTGGAATGAATAGAAATCGGATGCTAATTAATAATATAATTCATCCTATATTATTGCTATTACACTATGAGAATCAAATGTCAAAGAAAATACTTAGGTATCGACATGAATAGGTACAATATGTTTTTTCCTCCTAAAGTAAAGAAGTTTTAGCACGTTTGTGGAATGAATAGAAATCGGATGCTAATTAATAATATAATTCATCCTATATTATTGCTATTACACTATGAGAATCAAATGTCAAAGAAAATACTTAGGTATCGACATGAATAGGTACAATATGTTTTTTCCTCCTAAAGTAAAGAAGTTTTAGCACGTTTGTGGAATGAATAGAAATCGGATGCTAATTAATAATATAATTCATCCTATATTATTGCTATTACACTATGAGAATCAAATGTCAAAGAAAATACTTAGGTATCGACATGAATAGGTACAATATGTTTTTTCCTCCTAAAGTAATGAAGTTTTAGCACGTTTGTGGAATGAATAGGAATCGGATGCTAATTACTAATATAATTCATCCTATATTATTGCTATTACACTATGAGAATCAAATGTCAAAGAAAATACTTAGGTATCGACATGAAATAGGTACAATATGTTTTTTCCTCCTAAAGTAAAGAAGTTTTAGCACGTTTGTGGAATGAATAGAAATCGGATGCTAATTAATAATATAATTCATCCTATATTATTGCTATTACACTATGAGAATCAAATGTCAAAGAAAATACTTAAGTATCGACATGAATAGGTACAATATGTTTTTTCCTCCTAAAGTAAAGAAGTTTTAGCACGTTTGTGGAATGAATAGAAATCGGATGCTAATTAATAATATAATTCATCCTATATTATTGCTATTACACTATGAGAATCAAATGTCAAAGAAAATACTTAAGTATCGACATGAATAGGTACAATATGTTTTTTCCTCCTAAAGTAAAGAAGTTTTAGCACGTTTGTGGAATGAATAGAAATCGGATGCTAATTAATAATATAATTCATCCTATATTATTGCTATTACACTATGAGAATCAAATGTCAAAGAAAATACTTAGGTATCGACATGAAATAGGTACAATATGTTTTTTCCTCCTAAAGTAAAGAAGTTTTAGCACGTTTGTGGAATGAATAGAAATCGGATGCTAATTAATAATATAATTCATCCTATATTATTGCTATTACACTATGAGAATCAAATGTCAAAGAAAATACTTAAGTATCGACATGAATAGGTACAATATGTTTTTTCCTCCTAAAGTAAAGAAGTTTTAGCACGTTTGTGGAATGAATAGAAATCGGATGCTAATTAATAATATAATTCATCCTATATTATTGCTATTACACTATGAGAATCAAATGTCAAAAAAAGATGTCTGAAAGCCATCTCGATTGCCAGACATTCATTCATAATATCAGATTTGAAGAGCTTTTTGTGTATGTAAGCCTCACGTGTAACCACAACAGTAACTTCATCGGCAACCACTCATTTCACCACCAGCAGATTTAACATCGCCTTAGATATAATAATAAAAAAAACCTGTTGTGATGTTAATATCTTATTGAATAAATAAATAAAAAAAATTGATCCGAAATAGCGGTGCTGCTTATGGCGCTATAGTGTATTCGCGGACGAGCTCTACAAAGAACTCCATTCATAAAACATCCAGAGATCAAGAGTAATAGAGCTCTTGGTGAAGGGCTCGTCCGGGGTAAGTAGTATTACCACCACACCACGTCTTCTTCTGCCGCCAAGCAAGTTGCTGTTTCGGTTTAAAGAGTGAGGTTGCCGGTGAAATACAGGCACACGAGGCTTAACATCTGTATCCTCTAGTTGATGAACATAGGGCAGTACATCGTAAGGCACGTTCCTATCTCGCGTGACTTACGAGGTACTTGTTCCATCAGCCAGTTATATAAAAAAAACAGAGAAGTGAAAGTTCAGGAGCAGTCAGTGGCCTTCAAATAAATTGGTAAAAATACCTATACTTAATCTTATCTAAGTAGGTAATAGGTATAATACTTATCACTGCGAGATACTTTCAATATCGCGTGATAATGATAATAGAAGGTGGTACGGTCTTAAACTCACGCATCGGGCTAGCTATACACTGCTCGCTTATGTCGTTGTGTTAAGGGTCATTTTTCTTAGGCAAAGCCTGCCCTGTAGCTTGATCGGTGCCGTATGTTTAGATGTGTTTTAAACTTATCTCCGAACTTAACCCGATGTTTTTATTGCATCATCACCATCATCATCATGGGCTGCTGGGGTATAGGCCTCCCTTTAGTTTGTACCATTACCACGATCCTGTGCTAGTTTTTATTGCAAGCAGTTTTTATTTGATTGTACCCGATGTCTAGCCACCCTCCGCAAAAAATCTCGCGCTCATGCGCGAACTCATGTTCGGAAGGTGGGGGCCGAAACGACAAGCGCCCAAAGTCATTCAGCTCCTACATGTGCCTGCTATTGATTTTATTTATTATTTATTTATTTATTTATTCAAAATAATTAGAACGGCTTACAGCCAATTATACTATTTATACTAAGAAAAAAAATGATAAAATAAGCGGTGCATCGCAGGGCAGAAATAGATATTTTTTTGACTCTTGATGACGTCATTGCATGCAGTGGGTATAGTAGCACCAATAATAGCAAAGGTTTGGGAAAAATTACCAAAAAACCAAAATAACGTGATCGTGGAAATACATTCGTTTTAGTAATCTGACATTACATTAGACGTAGTGTCAATTAAGTAACGCAACTTCTGTTATTCGTGGCAATTAAAAAAAACAATCAAAGTCAAGTTATCAGAATTCAGAATCTAGAAATTAGGCGTAAATTAATAATGTATATTGTGCGGCTTATCGTTGAAGCGATTTCTTCAAGGCAATATCGACATCGTTTCGAAACATCGACAGGTTACTGTTATAAATATAGTATCTAGTTTTTTAGAGTACGCCCTCGGTTTTAAAATTCAGTACATAGTAGGTTTCATTATAGGAAAGTCTTTTTGTGTCTACTTCTGTGGAAGCCATGACAGGTGTGTAAGTTCCGTGTGAGTTAGTCCACTTGCTAAACAAGCAAAAGTGCACGTTTGTGGAATTGGCATTGAAACTTTGCTGATAATGCGGGCGCCACATATTGGCTCCAAGTCTCATACAGCGTTTTCACTCAGCTCATGTCCGGGCAGGCAACGAGAACTTCAGATGTTTCGGTTTCATGACGATGTTTTTTTTCACCGTTCACCGTTTGAAAGTACCTACTGCGCACATAAATAGTAACCCTATAATAGGTAGGTACTGTGGTATAAGTAAGAGAGAGAAGCTAGTAGACTATTCGTCAACTATATACCTAAAAGTTGACCGACATTTCTAGTAGTAAGTAGAGATTATAATAAACTTTTGTGCAAGAGAAACCGTCTTCGAATATACTGAAAATCATAATACAAAACTTTTACTTATGGGAAAACACAAACCAAATCGTTTTTTGTGTAGGAGAGTATTTTTTGTTTTTGATGAAAAAGCTCTGAATCAATTTCACGAAAATTCAAAACCAAAAAATTGCATAACACACATATAAATAAAAAAATATAGGTACCTGCAGACGAATTGAGAACCTCCTTTTTTGTTGGTTTTTGATTGGCCTACAGATTATTATGCTGTGCGTTGGCCTCACTCACAGCTCTATAATTCCCACAAGCTTGCTAACTTTTGCGATGTTACTCGTAGTTGAGGTTTAATAACCACCTTGATAGACCAAGCTCAAGAGATCCATGTGTGGAAGAACTGCGCTCATTTCCCCAGCCTAAGCAGTGGGAACCGGAATACTTTTCATTATAATAACCAATATGACTGATAGGTACGGTACCTATAATAGTTAAGCAAAAAATATTTAATTTTGTAACCGATGTCAAGGCTCTACTTAGGTACAACCTTACGTAGGTTAGGTAGTGTCCTCCAAAAAAAAATCATAACAAAATTGAACATTTCCTCAGACCCAGAAGTCGATGACATCTCTAAATTTTAAACTGTTTTGTATAATTTATTGGGTTATGATTTTATTGTTTTCCATCTTTACACAGGTTTACCTACTGCATTTATGTAGGATCCTAATTAATAGTTTTATTCGAGAACGAAAAAAAGCTCTTAACAAGCACAGTTTTCATTCATGGAACGTTGTCCGATCGCCACACAATCGTAATAGTAATCATTTTGATAAACTGTAAGTTAAAACTAGATCTCATTGTTTGAAAAACGATGTTTTGGTGGAGGAGATTAAAAAAAATAAACTTACCGTTTCTATACACAACTTTTTCGTGAAATGCGCGCGAATTATCTAAACTTTTTAATGCGGAAAGGCTGAGGTATGCACGTTCATTCAGCCCGAGGCGTTGGTTTATACTGGTGACATTGTTATGGTGCCCCAAAGGCATAAAGGCAGCACAAAAAAAACATGCATTAGGTATTAATATGTATAGAAAGTCTCGTTTATCTAAATAAATATGGGAAAGACTATTTTTAAGGCTTTTTACCTTCACAAGCTCTACACATACAGTGTTTGCAGTTTTCCAATCTCTACGGAGCATGGCGCAGCAGGTTATTATGACTAAAAGGTTGAGGAGCAAGTGGAGTTCGATTCCGCGGCTAGACACATTTTTTGCGTGACCTGCAGATATTTTGTTTCTTGTCTGAGTGTTGTGGTGAAAGTACCATGTACCACCAATACACAAAGATACGCATCAGACTATCATCGCTTTTATGTCCTTGCAGTAAGCGTCATATTTCTCTGACTTTTACACCTATCCGTGTGTAGTGTATCATTAATAAAATTTTCGCTTTACCCTACCACTTTTGAAACGGATTCGTTTTTTTTATACAACTGGTTGATGGAACAAGCAGATGGCCCACCTGATGTTAAGTGGTAACCATCACCTATTATAACAGTGCATTGCCTCGTAAGTCACGCACGATAGGAACGTGCACTACGATGCACTGCCCTGCGTCCATCAACTCGAGGCATACAGATGTTAAGCTTCATGTGCCTGTAATTACACCGGCGAGCACACTCTTCAAACCGAAACACAGCGTTGCTGCTTGGTGGTAGAAAAAGGCGTGGCGGTAGAACTTCCCCGGACGAGCCCTTCACAAATAACTCTACTACTCTCTCTTCGTTTGGCAAGCTTTTGCGTTCATAAGGCGGGGGCACAGCGGGGTGTCGGTAGCTCGCTCACCAGGAAATGCGCCCTTTAGATAGATAGATAGATAGAAAACTCTTTATTGCACATAAACTAAATGTATCGTACATAGGCGAACTTAATGCTAGAGAGCATTCTCTTCCAGTTAACCTTTGTGTAGTTTTGAAAAAATCGAAAGGGTAGTGCTCATACATGGATGATGGGGGTTTTTAAAACAATAACTAAACAAAAATAGGTATTAAATATTATATATAAAATATATAGGCATTAATAGAAGTATACATAATAAATATAAAAATAAAAAATAGGTGCATAATAACACACAATATTTACATTACTATAAATACATACGGTAGGAACTAACAAATGCATATTATTACTAGTGGCTCTGGGAGCTGTAGACCTCGCGAGCATACTAAAAGTGAGCTATTTGAGGAATGTAATGTGCAAGTGCATTTTCCGTTTTGTGATTTTTTTGATATTTTTGATTTTTTTTGCATCATCTTGTGTAGAATGAGGTCCTTTGTGTTTCTCTCAAATTTGATTGAAAACCATCGATTGTTTGATGAGCTATCCTGTTCATCATGCTGAAGATCCTTATCAGATCTTCGCCAAACTTTTATGAGACCAACTTATAGTTACTACCTTTCAAATAAAAAAAGAATAATCGAAATCGGATCTCATTTGGTGGAGATATCCAGTATATCAAATAGCCCCCTTTTTGCCCTTTTTTTGGGGGAAGTACCCCTCCAATCAAAAATCCCCGACGACAAAAAAAATCTAATAAGTCATATAACCTGTGTACCAAGTTTCGTCCAGATCGGTTGAAAAATGCGACCTGAAGAGGAGAACAGACAGACTGACAGACAGACAGACAGACATCCGGACAAACGCATTTTTGGCCAATGTGGAAACTGAGACGCTTCGCTCGCTCGGTCAATAAATAATTATGAAATAAAGCAAAAACACTAATCCCTCAAGATACCTCTGAATTTGTACTCATTGATCATGAGGCAAAGATAGAGTTATGTACTTTTGATGTGAAGACATCGACGGAAGACACTTCACGGATCAGGCGCGGCAGGCCATTCCAGAGACGAATGGCAGTAACACTAGTGGCTCTGGGAGCTGTAGACCTCGCGAGCATACTAAAAGTGAGCTATTTGAGGAATGTAAAGTGCAAGTGCATTTTCCGTTTTGTGATTTTTTTGATTTTTTTGTTTTTTTTTGCATCATCTTGTGTAGAATGAGGTCCTTTGTGTTTCTCTCAAATTTGATTGAAAACCATCGATTGTTTGATGAGCTATCCTGTTCATCATGCTGAAGATCCTTATCAGATCTTCGCCAAACTTTTATGAGACCAACTTATAGTTACTACCTTTCAAATAAAAAAAGAATAATCGAAATCGGATCTCATTTGGTGGAGATATCCAGTATATCAAATAGCCCCCTTTTTGCCCTTTTTTTGGGGGAAGTACCCCTCCAATCAAAAATCCCCGACGACAAAAAAAATCTTATAAGTCATATAACCTGTGCACCACGTTTCGTCCAGATCGGTTGAAAAATGCGACCTGAAGAGGAGAACAGACAGACAGACAGACAGACAGACAGACATCCGGACAAACGCATTTTTGGCCAATGTGGAAACTGAGACGCTTCGCTCGCTTCGCTCGCTCGGTCAATTAAAGGAGTCAGTGTAACAGGCTGGGTTATGTTGGGGAGACATTTAGGTGGTAACACAGACACAGACAAGTAGGGATGGGTGGTAATAAGGCGGAACTTTTGTCGTGGTAATATGCTTTCGACTATAATATTTGTTATTTTTGTCTGCTATTTTGGTTTTGTAACTACTCTTGTCGTGGCTTGTTTTTATGAAACAGTATGGCGTAAGGATTAGAGTGCTGTTCAAAGAGGTTCTTTTCGACACGAAATGTTTTAGTTAGAGCTTCAGGTTGTACGACATGCCGATTAGCTCACAAGAGAGTACGGCTACATATATTTTTGAACAGAAGAACTCATCAAGTCAGTTAATAAATCCAAAGAAAAAAACCTCGCACCCAGGCATATCCGAAAATACCCTGAATGTTTTAGGTATCTGATTCTGTAGCTATGATTTTTAAAATATATTTTTTTGAGAAAAATAATTGACCGAAAGGTTTGAAAATTATAAAAAATGCTTGGCAGTTCCCAGGAGGAGTGTAATTAATTTATTTCGGTCCCAACTGTATATATTGGGACGAACCTTTATTATGGGAATGGCAAGGGCGAAATCCTAATTGTTGTTATAGGTCGCGTCACGCAAAAAGAACGCTGGAAGGAGAGGGCGCGAATATTTTGTATGCGCAAACACATATCCTCCACTGTTTTCCAGCGTTCTGTTTGGTTGACACGCACTATAACTATATTATGAACCACTAGTTGCGCCCCGCGGTTTCACCCGCGCAGATTTAAATTCCGGTATTCCGGGATTCCGATAAAAAGTGGCCTATGTGTTATTCCAGACTATAATCTATCTCTCTGCCAAGTTTAATCCAGATCCGTTCGGCCGTTCCGGCGTGAAAGAGTAACAAACATCCATCCATCCATCCATACTTACAAACTTTCGCGTGTATACTCGTAATATTAGTAGGATAATATTAGTAGGATAGATTAGAGATAGTTTAAACACTTTAACTGAAACAGCTTCACGACTTTGATCCCCAGGCACGGTAGATATCCCTTCAGATCTCCCAGTACCAAGTAGGTACTAATTCAATATTCTTTGAGGATGTCTAAGGGGGGTAGTCAGAGGTACGTCCAAACATTACATTTGGCACATACCCACATTTTGCAGTAGTTAGTATTCCATACGTGACAGGTTGCAAGCACATCGCCGCTGTTAGAATACTACCTGGTTTCCTCACGATGTTTTCCTTCACCGTTTAAGAGCACTGGCATTGCGCACATAAATTTAACACATTAAACACTTTAGTATAATAAAAATAAAAATGAATTTGAAGGATAGGATTTACGTAGGTGGCCTTAAAACTGGCAAAATAATTTGGCCTCCTAGCTCAAACATTTTTACCAAAATCTATGCTCAGTGTCCGTATCCGCAGCTGCCAGGGCATAAATCTGTCTGTTCGTCTGTATAAATGCATGAACTTTAGGAAATTGTAAAATATAATTTGACACTGTTTCGTTCACCGTTAGCGTGCGCCATCTTGTTTACAGTAGCGTCCCAGACTTGAAAATAGGTCCGATCAATCAAATTGTGTTGTGTTTACTATAATGAAGATTTTTCTGCCAATCCATGTTTTAGGTACTACACATAAACTTTCATCGAAAATCCATATAGCGCTGGCACTAGGTGACAAACGGTGAAGGAAAACATCAAGAGTAAGAAAACTTGCATCAATCAAAATGAAATTTTTACCAAACTGTGTGCAATGTGATTGCACACAAAATGGTTGTTTGCGATTTTTCAAAATTGCGATTAATGATTTTATATGTATAAAAATGCAGTCTCGTGCGAGCGAGAGGTACACTAGGTGTTGTCAACGCCTTAAAGCACCTTATTATTGGAGTGAGCGGTATTACTTCTTGGTTTCTAGCATTCTTTAGGATCTTCTTTGAGGCGGACTTGAGACTACAAGTTTTTCTTCTACTATTATTTCTTATGTGCTTTCTGTTCTGCAGTATCAGTACTGCCAATGCGTAAATAGTAGCTACTTGGCAGTTGCTTTGAAAAAATAATATGATTGTTTCATAAATGTGAGATAACTTATAATAAATTCATGGGCGAATGCACCCCAAAACAGAAACCGGATGAGCCTAAGCATTTAGGTAAAAAAATAATTTTATTATGTGTAAAAAATATTTCAAATGATCGCAATAAGCTTCATAGCTACGAGTGCGGGTTCGATCCTGTGGCTGAACTTTTACAAGACAAAAGCGAAGAGATATTAAGGCAAGAGCTAATGTGACTCTCGCTCACACTTGTTGAAAGATATAAAATTACCAAACCCATTTTCGAAAATCGCAAACAACCTTTTTGTGTGCAATATAATCACATCGCGCACCAGTTTGGTTAGTAAAAAAATCATTTTGATCGATACAAGTTTTCCTACATAGAAGTTGTTCTTCTATGTTGAATCAATCGAATAATTTTAAAAAAGAATCTAGTCAAAAACAACAAACCGCGTTCGACGTTCCTCGAATAGTAACCAACCTACCTAAAAACAATGTGGGTATGTACCAAAACCAATATACAGATTTTTTTATTTATAAATCTGAATGCTAGAATGGACTTACTAGCCAGTAAGGACACCATTGGTGCCAATTCTGTTGTTTAATTTTCCTAATTTAAGCTAATTTGACAGCACTAAAAATATTGACATCCCTTTCTAAAAGACCGAAACAACAAGGACGGCCATAATTATTAGAGCTGTCAGATTAGGTTAGTTTAGGATAGTGCAACAACAGAAACGACACTAATATCAATTTAAAACTGTAGGGTTTTTAACATTTTTAATTAATTAGGAAATAACGTTTTAAATTGACAAAAATCAATCAATCAATATATTGATATACCTATTATTTATTATTAGATATATTATTATTAGTAGGTATATTGATAAACGTAAAAAAAGAACTATAGTGTATTACAATAAACCCATTTAGGCGTTTCTCGAAAACAGTATATAAAATATTAGTAAAAAAAACTATATTTAATACTAATATGTAAGTATTACAACAAACCAAATTCGACGTTTCTCGAATAGGCACCGGGTACCTACATACATTATGCCTTGCCCCAATACAATATTCATGTACGTGCGTCAAACATCTCCCCTGTTCTAAATTTGAATTATTTTACATTATTCGTCGACTGGCAGCACATATTGCGAAATTGATGACCGTGATTATATGAAACTTCTTAGAAAATTGTGAAAATAGGGACAAAATGTTATGTATATAGTCTTAGCTAGCGGAACGGCATCATTTAATTTACAAACGCTGTAAAACGTTCGTAGTGTAATATGATTAAAACTGTAGGTAGGTAGGTACATAAAATAAATAAAGGTGATAATCCTGATTACAGGAAGTTTGAAAGTAGCGCCCGTGACGGATAAGTTGAGGAGTAATATATTATATATATATAATATAGCGTGGTGCGGGCATGCCTTTAGGACGGATGATGAAAGGATTTTAAGTGCGCCTCAAAGAGGCTTCTTTAATTCGAGCACTTTTTTTATACTAACTGATGGAACAAGCAGATGGCCCACCTGATGTTAAGTGGTATGGTAACCATCACCTATTTATAGCATTACCTCGTAAGTCACGCAAGCACGATAGGAACACGCTAACTAATGCACTGCCCTGCGTCCATCAACTTGAGGCATAAGGATTAACACTTCAAAGTTCAAACCGAAACACAGCAACGCTGCGAGGCGTTGACAACACTTAATATTCCTCTCGCTGGCATGTTTCGACATTTTTAAAGATATAAAATCACAAAACCCAATTTTGAAAAATCGCAAACAACCATTTTATGTGCAATCAAATTGCACACAGTTTGGTATAAATTTCATTTTGATCGATGTAAGTTTTCCTACTCAAAAGTTTGCTTATGTACTAAAACTAGAAAAGCTAACTTTTGAGTAGGTAAACTTGTATCTATTAAAATGTTTTTTTACTAAACTGTGTGTGTAAACGTAAACGCAATGTGGTGTACACAAAATAGTTGTTTGCGATTTTTCAAAATTGGGATTAGTGATTTTATATTTTCAAAATATCGAATCGTGCGAGCGAGAGGAATATTAGGTGTTGTCAATGCCCTAAATGTTTTTGGGTTCTATAACATGCCGGTTTCCTCACGATGTTTTCCTTCACCGTTTGTTTGAGAGTAAGATGAAGTCTCATTGCAAAAATTAGTATTAAAAACTAATAACATCAGGCAACTTTCACAACATTCTAATATTTCAAACTTTTTTATGCAATCACTGAATTTCGGTAAAAATTAATATTAGGATGATTCCTTTTTGATAGGAAAACTTGTTGGATGGAAGGGCCGGCAACACTGCTTTCGGAAATTTTCAGTCAAAATTAGGAAAACGGAACTTGAAAATCATTGAAAATGGAATGAGACTATAATAATAATAATAAATAAATAATGCTGGACAATCCACACAGCATCATCTAGCCCCAAAGTAAGCTACCAGCTTGTGTTATGGGTACTAGATGACTGATATATTTAATACATTATATACTTACATAGATAGATATTTTTTATTATACATTGAAAACACCCAGACCAACGGAACAAATTTCTGCAGATCGTACACAAATTTGTTACGAGGCGGGAATCGAACCCGCAACCTCTGTGCCGCAGGCGGACTCTCGCCCGGTGCGCGTTGCGTTTTTTATAAACTGTGTGGTACAAGAAGCATCTTCCTTAACTAACTGACCCACCCAACTAAATCACCTAGTTCTGCCAATCTATAATACCTTTATCATCTTTTGGATGTTAGAGATATTTAAATATGCGAACATTCATACATCGCCTTCCAAAACCAACTATCTGACTGAATTATTTCGTACACTTTCCAGCATATTTATGTGATCTTCTAATGAAGGTACATCACTTTATCATAGAACACTCTACATAAGTACCTACCTACTTGGTAAATTTTATGTTTGGTACTTTTAGGCCTCCCACCCACAGGCGCGATTTTGTCCTATTGTAACAAGCAATGTAAAACGAATATGTCACCTAAAACGTAATGTAAAAACGTAATGTAAAGCGCAATCTCAGGACGCAGAATCGCAGCGCGTTCTGCGATTCTGCGTCCTGAGATTGCGCTGTGTGCTCAAGTAAAAAAATATTAAAATTTCTAAAATACCCAGTAACTCAAAAATCGAGAATTTTTTACTGGGTTTCTGAATAGTTATGATATCTCCTACCCGTAGGTAAAGGATTATCCACTCTTTACGACACACCCTGTATGTCACAATTCATCATAGCAACACTCCATAGCCTCGCAGTCACCCCCAGGAAGTGTCTGGCCAGTCCCAGTCTGAAAAAAAACCGGAATAAATCAAAACCCGAAATGGGAATATGCGGCAGTTTTTTCACGAATTTCAATCGTTCTGTAAGGTCAGAATATTTTGCATCGATCAATATTTATTCAATTCGACACTGTTTCCGCGACGCGGGTTTAGGGGTCCGTGATTTGAAACTTTTTTTAGATCGACTTCAAGCATGGAGGACTCTTTGTTAGTTTCTCCGTCATTTACTTATGAATTGATTCTTTTGTGTTTGCGAGGTTATAGGTACCTTCTTTCAGATTGGTCCTTTTCATAGAAATTTCATCAAAATCGCTTCCAAAAAAAGTTCTAAAAACTTTTTATGAAAAAAGTTATGCCGTCCAAGTAAATAAATTTGGGACTTTGCTATTTTATAATTTCCATATCCCTAAATAGTCGTTTTTTTGGAGAAAAGTAATTTTTCCGACATACGCACAATAACAAAATCAATGAACATGTAAATACACACACACACAGGTAAACACGCCAGTTGCCAACTGAATTTCTGTAATAGATTTATTTGGTTTCTTATATTTTTCTGATTTCGGCGATTTTACAACATCCGGAAACATTTCCAATCGGAAATTTCAGTATTTGTCTCATAAACTATTGTAAAACTGAAAACTGAAACAGCTTCACGACTTTGATCCCCAGGTACGGTAGATATCCCTTCAGATCTCCCAGTACCAAGTAGGTACTAATTCAAGATTCTTTGAGGATGTCTAAGGGGGGTAGTCAGAGGTACGTCCAAACATTACATTTGGCACATACCCACATTTTGCAGTAGTTAGTATTCCATACGTGACAGGTTGCAAGCCCATCGCCGCTGTTAGAATACTAACTGGTTTCCTCACGATGTTTTCCTTCACCGTTTAAGAGCACTGGCATTGCGCACATAAATTTTTCGATAGAAAAATCCATTGGTGCACGACCGGATTCGAACCTGCGACCTTACGATCGGAAGGCGGGGTCACTCCCACTAGACCACCGGTGCATAAACTATTGTACGAGTAGGTATTTTGTTTAAAACAAATGAAGCAAAAAAAACCGGAAGACTATCGGGAATCGGGAAGGCCTTGTTTTTACCCGAGTGCCGAGGGTTATGTGTTTGGCGTGTATGTATCCATGTATGTATTTATGTATCCTTCCTTCGATATTTACTTTCTTCCTTATCTTCTTTTCTTCTTCTTCCTTACCACGTAGCAACCAAACGGCTGGATGGATTTTGATGATTCTGGTATCAAAAGATTCGTCGCAACTTCCCAAGTGTCCTTAGAATAAAAAAAACCAAAAAGTCACGTGAGAAGGAAAGCAGGAGCGATATTCTCTCACATTAAAAAAAAATCTTTTCGCTATCATAGCAATATGGGTATCAAAATCAAGAGAGTGATAAAGGGTTTTCAAATAATGTACCTATTAGTTTTTGATTTAAAGTAAACTCTCAAAGACAAAACCAGAACGCAATATTCGTTAAGTCACTTTAGTGAACTAGGCCATGAGTGATACTAAAATATATCATAAAACCTTCTCTATGGTCATACAAATCGTTTAGAAAAAACCGCATCAAAATCGATGAAGCCGTTTCGAAGATATTAAGAGTTTTGTAATAAAAAAATGTGATTGCTGGTAACCCCAAAGTGATCAAAATAACTTATACAACCACAGGCGTCAGTAAACTGCTAGGACATAGGTACACGAGCCTCCGACTGTCTGCGATCATTACATTTTTATCATTCGTAAAGACTGAAGAAATGATTTCAATATTAAAAAGTACCAAATTTAAAACATTACCTTATTTACCTACATACTTTTAGTTCGGGCACTCGGGTTTTTTATTTTTTTAATAAATCTTCTTGTTAGATAATTGAGTCGCGGTCCCGATACCGTCGCTTTTTAAAGCTTTATTTTATTTTTCACAGAACTCTATAACGAATCTAGAACTACTCTATACATTTTTTATTTAATACGTATTTACCTACAAGTTTTTGGCAGAACTCCGAATAAATTGGGTCAACATTGTTTTTTGGTAGGTAATATTCTGATGTCGTCATCGCATCGGGTTCTTCTTCTTCTTTCTTCTTTTTATGGCTCCTGTCATAGACAATCTTGCCAATGTCAAGTGAATCAGAGATTACTCTTTGTAGTTATGTTTCTAATCACGTCAGTCCAAAGTCGAGTCAGTCAATTGTTTTGAAGAAAATGGTGGCGGTTTCTTCAAAACATTTGAAACATTTTCGGTCAAATCACGATATCACATAATACACTTTCATTCCAAATGCTTACACTTTGTGCTAAGACCACAAGTAATGTTGGTTAAAATACCACCAAAATTACACAACACAACTCAAAATAACACTAGAAAAACAATTAAAATGAAAATGCTATGTTGCTTCGTTAGATGACAGGAAACGAATCAAAACTACGCATCGGGTTTGTATATCTATGATGGTCTTCAAAAAAAAACAATAGAAAGTACATATCAGTCTATGTCGTGTATTTTTCCGGAACTACCATGTTTCACGCCCCGTTATGGCGCATCCACACATGCCGCCGGCTTTGCCGCCGGCTTTCAGACCGCCGCCCTGCCGCCGGCTTTACCGGCGGTCAGCAGATGCGGTTGCGATTTTCGCAGTAGTGTTGTGACTTATAAAATAAAAGTAAAAAATAAAAGTACTGCACTATCATCCCAGTTAAATTCTGTCATTTCGTTATTTATATGAAATGATGTTATATATGAATACGACAACACTACCATTCCGTATCGAAGCCGCAAGCAAACTGCCGCCGGCAACCGGCAACGAAATCGCGCGTGCCGGCGGCATGGCCGGCGGCCTGGCCGCCGGGTTGGCCGCCGCGGCGCCGGCCGTGCCGCTGGCATGTGTGGATGTGTGGACATAGGATTTTTTTACTGACTTCAAAAAAGAGGAGGTTCTCAATTCAAAAATATATTTATAATTTTATATAGTTTGTAAGTATTGATGGATGGATGGGTGTTTGTTACTCTCTCACACCAGAACGGCTGAACGGATCTGGATGAAACTTGGCATAGAGATAGATTATAGTCTGGAATAGCACATACTCGTATAGGCTACTTTTTATCCCGTGAGAATACCGGGATTTAAATCTGCGCATGTGAAACCGCGGGGCGCAACTAGTGTAATATAATACCTACACTAGGTATTAAATCGAATGTATAATACACTAACTGCCGGTTTCTGAAAGCTCGATCAAAGCCAATCGGCGTTTATGTCACTTGCAATTTAGCTAAAGAACTAACAAAGTTTGTTTACAGTTCCAACAAGGGTAGCACTAACAACCGCCCTTGTCTTGGCAAGATGATTTGCAGTCAATCGTTTAAAACACAAAAAAACAGGATAAAACTGCAGATTTCCTTAAAATTTAGAGGTTTATTCCCCAAATTGCTCGAAAATTCTGGAACCAGAAATAAATTATTCAACAAAAAATTCAAAATTCGTTCCCATTTTCAAATTCTTAGTAACGCTAACGGCTGTTCTGAATGAGAATAACAAAACTTTCCTAAAAACATAAATGAAAGACATTGATCTTTCTTCCAGAAAAAAAATGCGATGAACATTGAATGATGTTCTGTGGCCCACGCAACTGCTTATGACCCTCTCGCTCGCTCGCACATGTCATAATTTTCAACAGTTTGCTTTATTTAATAATAATAATACGTTTATTTCAGCATTCACACAAAAAGTATTTCAGCCATAGATTCTATTACTGTTTAACTACTAGTTGCGCCCCGCGGTCTCACCCGCACAGATATTGCTACGGGACAAAAAGTTTACTTTGTATTTTCTGGAATACCACATTTATGTATATAATACACATGTTTTATCCAGATCCGTTCAGCCGTTCCGGCGTGAAAGAGTAACAAACATCCATCCATCCATCCATCCATCCATCCATCCATACTTACAAATCGGCTGTCAAGTCACTTACTATCTCTATCTAATTTGAAGTTAAAGCTGAAAAAGCAATAATTGAATTGACAGTCGATTATGTTAATCGAGCTTTCAGAAACCGGGGGTTAGTCTAACTTAGGTACAGGTCAATGTTCAGATTCCCAAACCAGGCCTCTGCACTGCAAAGTCAGCGTATTTTATAAGTTATTGGAGTGATCGGTATTACCCGGCGAGCGCCATTACCCCTGCTTCCCCTACTACTTAACATCAGGTGAGCTATCTGCTTGTTCCATCAGCTAGTATAGCAGATTGCACCTCACATTTTGATGAGCTATTGATAGGTAGATAACTATATAACTCCTTATATACCTACTAACACATAAGTGGGTAGTATACACAGTTTCCTAACAAAATTATATAGTTTTTGCATTATTATATATTACAGTGTTGGCTTTGTATTTTGATGATGATTCTTTTCTTTATGGGCACGGGTTGTAGGCACTTGTATGTAGGTACTTACATAAGCATACATAACCATTGACGTAGATACAACCTATATAAAAATCCTGAAATACAAAACACTGAAGTCATTGAATAATAAACAAAATATTTATCACCAAATTATGCTTATTCTTTACTTATTCAAACCTACTGACTTATTTATGTATTAAAATTTTTGTTTTAACAAAAAAGACAGCCAAATTTTGGATTTTATTGTTGTCAGCCTGAAAATTTAGTTAGTTTCAGGCTAAGGGATTTTTTTTCACTAGTTACAGTGAGGACCATTATACAATTATTGCCTAATCCGAGGTGAAAGTGTTGGTACCACAATCAGTGTATCTATACACACACACAACACTATCTTAGCCCCAAACTAAACAACACTTTAATATGGGAACTAGATTGTTGTAATAGGTACTTGTTTACTTTTTTTTGGTAAATGCATAGTTAATACTTTTTTTTACGCTTATGCATAGCAGTTTATTCCACAGAATAAATATTAAATTACTACGTATAAAAATAGTAATAGATAATCAATTTATTGTTCAACATAGGTAGGTAGGTACCTACAGATACAGATAAATAAGCAGTGGAACCTCCAATTATCACTTTTGATTGGTGTTCAATATTTTTAGCTTTCATGCAGTTAATTAATTAATCAGTTTATTAATAACATTTCAATTTAATTAAAAAAAAACCATTCATGCCAGGTATAAAATATTATAACACCCAATAAAGAACATAAACATCTGGGTCATCTGGGGATGGTCTGGGTGTTTTCTATGTATAATAAAAAATATCTATCTATGTAAGTATACATATAACGTATTAAATATATCAGTTATCTAGTACCCATAACACAAGCTTTGAATAGCTTACTTTGGAACTAGATAGTGCTGTGTGGATTGTCCAGCATTATTTATTTATTATTTATTATTATTTATTATCTACGTTCACAAATTGTGCTCAGTGGGGATCGAATCCACGGCCTACAGCGCAGACGGCAGAGCTACTACCGACTGAGCTATAAGAGGTAATCAGCCCATAAGTAGGTACCTTGATAATTACGAAAACCAGAAAATGTTGCCATGTGCGAGCGAGCGAGAGGTACATTAGCAGTTGTCATCGCCATAACTATAATACTTACAAAACACAATAATGATGTATATGGCCACATACCTCAGAACATCATTCTATATTAATCGTATCCTAGAAGAAAGTTTAATGTTGAATAATGCGAGGTCTACCTATATTGCGAGAGTAGGTACCTGTAAGCCTGTAACCATAACAAGATTGTAACCTGCGATGTAATGTAGTAGACGACCTCAGTAGCGCAGCGGGCGAGAGTCCGCCTGCGACGCAAGAGGTTGCGGGTTCGATTCCCGCCTCGGAACAAATTTGTGTAATTTGTGTATGATCTGCAGAAATTTGTTCCGTTGGTCTGGGTGTTTATGTATATTAAAAAATATCTATCTATGTAAGTATATAATGTATTAAATATATCAGCCATCTAGTACCCATAACACAAGCTTTGAGTAGCTTACTTTGGGGCTAGATGGTGCTGTGTGGATTGTCCAGCATTATTTATTTATTTATTTATTTATTTATTTATTTAATGTTAAAATGGTGTTGAATTGAATAACACTAGCACAAATTTAGTGGTTTTATGATGCTATTTATTTGCTTAATGTATCAAAATGTTAAATTATTTTTAATAAATCAATAAAAAACATGCAAACAAAAGAATACAACAATTTGGATAACGTTAATTTTCGAAAGTGATTTAAAAATGGGCATGGTATCATGTAAAGTTCGTTCGTTTTCGTAAGTAATATCACTTACCCTGCGGTGTCCTTTCGCTCAGAGGTCTTATTTTATTCAGTTTATTATTCATGTTGATCCCCGTGATTTCTAATCGATGTATTGACGTATGTTGGCAGTCAAATTTACAATCATGGACATCTGTTAACACGGCGCGGCGGGATGTTTATTTTTTAACCGTGTGCCGCGAGGGTTATGTGTTTGGCGTGTATCTATCCATGTATGTATGTATCCATCCGTCGATATTTCCTTTATTACCACGTAGCAACCAAACGGCTGGATGGATTTTGATGATTCTGGTATCAAAAGATTTGTTGCAACTTCCCGAGTGTCCTTAGAATAAAAAAAAGCCAAAAAGTATGGTGGGAAGGAAAGCAGTAGCGATATTATCTCACATTAAAAAAAAATCTTTTCGCATTCAAAGCAATATGGGTATGAAAATCAAGAGAGTAATAAAGAGTTTTCAAATAATGTATTCGTTTTTTATTTAAAGTAAACCCTCGAAAGTAAAAAAAGTGTAAAAGGCAAAACTAGAACGCAAAATTCGTTAAGTCACTTTAGCGAACTAAGCCATGAGTGCTACTAAAATATATCATAAAACCTTCTCTATGGTCATACAAATCGTTTAAAAAAACCGCATCAAAATCGATGAAGCCGTTTTGAAGATATTAAGAGTTTTGTTACCAAAAATGTGATTGTTGGTAACCCCAAAACGAGTTAAACAACGACAGGCGTCAGTAAACTGCTAGGACATAGGTACACGGGCCTCCGACTGCCTGCGATCATTACATTTTATCATTCGTCAAGACTGAAGAATGGATTTAACTATCGAAAAGTTCTGGCAGTCGGGTTTTTTATTTTTTAATAAATCTTCTTGTTATCTTAAGCATAGAATACAATAAATAATTATACTTTATGTAATTCTTTAAAAAAATCGGCTATTTCAAATATAAATAGGCACACTGGAAAATACACTGAAAAACTCAAGGAATTTGGATACTACCTGACTCAAATTTAAATAGGACCACATGACAAGCACCAGCTTTCGATTAAAAAAAGAATCATCAAAATCAGTCCAACCAGTCTATAAAATATCCTATGATATGAATTATATTTATAGTGTGTTTTAAACTTTCGCGATTATAGGTAACTTCAATGCTCCAGTCTGCCCGCGACCACGGCTATACAGGGTTACAGGAAAAATCGTGCTAGATCCGTTAAGGGCGTGGAGTACCCATCATTTCTGACTTATTTCACTATGAAACACCCTACCCTAAACATAACCCTTTTCAAGCAATTCGACTTTTAATTTTTTTATTGAAAATTTTGTGCACCTTAATTATTATTATTATTGCATTTTTACATGTGTAATAAGATGCTTTAGGATGTCAATCATTAAAATAGTGCATAAGTTAATTGAATAGACCGTAGTAGACAAGTGAAAGTTAAGAAATAAGAAAAAATACTAGAAAGTTTATTTTTCTCTAAGGGATATCTAAAAAAAATATTATGGCAATTGTTTGTGAAATAAGTCAGAAATGATGGGTACTCCACGTCCTTAACGGATCTAGCACGATTTTTCCTGTAACCCTGTATGTATGCATAGCCGAAACGTCGGGAAGTTACGCGATAAATACCCGTGAAATATTTAAAATTTATTTATTTACATGGGTACTTTTTCTTCATGTCGTGTCACTGCTTTGTTTTCAAATCAGTGTGGTGAAAGGATTTAATATATAATATACTATTTGCGCCCCGCGGTTTCACCCGCGCATATTTAAATCCCGGTATTCCCACGGGATAAAAAGTAGCCTATGTGTTATTCCAGACTATAACCAATCTCTCTGCCAAGTTTCATCCAGATCCGCTCAGCCGTTCCGGCCTGAAACAGTAACATCCATCCATCCATCCATACTTACCTACAAACTTCCGCGTTTATAATATTATAGTAGGATAAGGATATTTATTTACGCCTCAATGAGGCTCCTTTCGAGCACTCGAGGGTACTAAAACTGGAATTTCTAAAAACTGTGTGTTTATTTAAAAAAGAAAATGAGGAAATGACCAATTTTTTTCAGTTGTAGGTAGGTACCAAATATAAGAATATTTTTTTGTACTTTTTAGTGGTGGCAGTTTTCTTCAAAAATTTTCTAAAATTCGAAAAATTTTCAGTAAAATTGGGATAGTACATTAGTACACTTTCATTCCAAATGCTTTTATAAATAATATACATTTTGTGCTAAGAGCTCAAGTAATGTTGTTCAAAATAACACCGCAATTACACAACACCACTCAAAATAACACTAGAAAAACAATTAAAATCCAAAATGTCACAAAACGAATCACTATCACTGTCTGTTATCTTTTGGATTTATGTTTGATGGACGGTTATGTCATTACTTTTCTCTACTCCCGGTTTCTGAAATCACGATCAACACTATATCGGCTGTCGAGTCACTTGTTATTTCAGCTTTAACTTCAAATAAGATAGAGATAGATTCAAATAAGACGTGACTTGTCAGCCAATACCAATAACCAAATAATCTTCTGAATTGAGTAGGTACCTACCTAGGTACTAAGAAGTCTTAACAATCCTATTGCAAGCGAAGTACCGTATGAAAAGTTCAGCCGCGAAAATGATCCGCTATTCGAATTTCCATATTTACCTACAGAGGGGTTATCATGAGTTTGGTGCCGATCGTGGATCGCAACGATCTACACCGAATTTCAATTAATTCTTTGAGAAGCTTAAGTGAAGCTTCTCAAAGAATGCGAATAATATATAATACTTATAATAGGAACAATGATAAAAATAATAAGAATTTATTAGGAATATAAGAATAATATATAATATTGAATTTCCTTAAAATGCGGTATCTATCGGCGTGATCTACGATCGATCGCGGTCGGCACCGGAACTCGTGATAGGCCCTCAGATCACAATATCAATCACGTTATGTTAAGAATATTCAAATGCTGAGATGGCGCCACTCCCGTCATCCTATATTCAAATGCTTAGCCTACTTTCGCGAACTCAAGGGAGTGACCCTTTCGTGGAAAAGTACAAAAATGCATCATCACTAGCTGAAAGCTAACTAAAGGCGCGGCTTTTAGTCGCGAATGTAAGTCGCTGATGTTTTAATTGAATGTTTAAATAAATAAATGTTCCGTAGATTTGGACATGTTATCCTGATACCGATGGCAAAGGCCCAACCATAGGTACAGCGTAAGCCGAGGTCTGGTAAGGTACCTACCTTAGTACCTACTATAAAGTTTTCGTACATACATACATGCAAACTTTTTAGTAGGAAAACTTGTTTGGGTCAATATTATTTTGTTGCTGAACAGTGATTGATTGCGTGGATTGCGTATTGCAAGGAATTTGAATACTACGTACAAAAAAGTTCGGTGATTTTAGTCAGCATGTTGAAATGTGTGAGCGAGACGTACATTAGCAGGGTAACGAGGATCTGATGATAAAGCGAGGAGGTGGATTGTGGAACACTTCAGTGGCTAAACACCTCGAGTTAAGGCTTACCTATATTATGACGCTTTGACGAGTCTTATAGACTGGGTTCCGGTTTCTGAAAGCTCGATCAACACTTATCGCTATTTCAGCTTTTACTTCAAATTAGTTAGAGAGCGCAAGTGACTTGACAGCCGATTAGTGTTGGTCGCGCTTTCAGAAACAGGGGGTTAGTGCGATAGTTAGTCGCGTCCGGAATTTTTACGTTTCTTTCCAGATTTGGAAATGGGCACAGTGGAAAAGTTTTTGATTACTACGCGTGTTTTTGAACACGTATGTAGCGTAGGTACCTATAAAATTTAACTCATGCTGTGAAGGTTTGTTGTGGAGACAGGCAGGTAATTTGTCTAAGGCGAGTTTTACACACTATCTCAACGAAGTAGAAAAAAGTACTACCTATACGAAAGCAATAGGTATTGTGTTATTATTGGAGGATATATTTCACACAGTACCTACCTACCTACTATAGCTCCAAACTGCATAGATAAAGCATGTACACACGGGTAGGTATAGTACGCGTCACGCAAAAAGAACGCCGGAAGGAGGGGAAGGGGGTGTGATGGCACGAGTATGCGCACACATCCCCTCCACTGTTTACCAGCGTTCTTTTTGGTTGACGCGACCTATATCAAAAACGAGTATTTTGTATGCGCAAACGCGATAACACTTATTGTGATGAACATAGATGTTTGTTCTCTGTCTGGGTGTTATATAACATTAGGTATAAGTATGTATTTACAAACTAGGGCTTATGCTAAATTTTATGTATTATATCAGCTATCTGGATCCCATATAACAAGCTTTGACTGGAGGGTGCTGTGTGGAAAGTCCACCATTTATTATTTATTTTATTAATCATTACCTACGCATTCCACTTTAGGTGTAAGTACCTATTACAATACAGCTAAGTATCTACAGTTACATTACTAGTTAAACAAATAGAAAAAACATAGACAACTCCATATCTCAAATATGCGGTACCCTAAGATGGTATAATCCGCCCTTAGTGGTGAACGTCAATGACCTAAAGAAACCTGCGCTAGTCATTATAATAGAAAAACAAATTTTAAGGTCAATCAGAGCTTTCTATGGACTATTTTCATCGCCGAGAATAAAATGGCCATTGCGATACTATCCTAAATTCTGGACTAACAAAGTTAATACATGTTATAAAATGGGTTTTGTTTTCAGTCGTATAGAGTTGATAATCCATTTATGGATCATTCAGCAAAGTTGTCGTTGAAACACTGAATATAAGAAAATGCTAATCTGGGGTATAAAATGGTGGAGGTTGCTTCAGAGCGCGCAGTGCAAGACGGCGAGCGCACGCTTCCCGCCAACACTCCTGTCAAACCGGTGTGGCCACTCTAAATAATTCTTTTAAGAAAATGAGTGCTATCCTATTTGTGGTGGTCGTGGCGCTAGCGGTGTATAAACTCTTCAAGAGGAACACCGTTTCGCTAAAAAAGGCTAGCAGATATGGCGACGACAGAATCGCCATTTTGAAAACCGCGCCGGGGCCGGTACCTTTGCCAATAATCGGTAATTTACACCTTTTGGGCAAGAGCGAATCACCATTCCAAGCGTTTACGGATCTGGCCAAGGAGTATGGAGATATCTTCAGTCTGAAGTTAGGAACGTCGAAGTGCGTTGTAGTCAACAATCTCGAACTTATTCGGGAGGTTTTGAATCAAAACGGAAAATTCTTCGGTGGGAGACCAGATTTTTTAAGATATCACAAGCTGTTTGCGGGCGATAGGAATAATTGTAAGTATATTTTTCCTAATGTTATATATTATATAAAAAAATTAAACTATAAGGATTTATAAAAATATATAATAATATATGTTATATATATTTTTATATATCCTTATAGTTTAAAAATAATGTCAATTATAGTGCTGCCGATTTTTCCACACTGCAAATTCTAAGTGGCGGCCGTTTTACGACATTATTTTCATGTTTTATTTTAAGTATATTTGATAATTATTTATTTTAAGTATATTTGTTATATTTGATAATTTTCTTGAGTTTTGGAGACTTCTATTTTATCTTCAACGTCAGCTTAATTGTTTTGATGTTCGTGTGGCTGTCATATTTTGTGACTGGCAACTCTGCGGCAACAAATCGTTCAAGAACCATTTTGAAACATTTACGAGATGCTTCTCAAATCCCATAGTAGATTGCCTAATTTGAAACATTTGTATATTTTTTGAGATTTCAAATAATTTCGAATTAAAAAACAATTAAAACACTTGGAGATCCTAAAAAGCCATCAACTTTTCATGCTACTTAGCGAGTAGTGCTTTTTGTAGCTCTTTGTGAAAGATTTCGTCTATTCTAAATTTCAATAAAAAGCAGGTCATTAGCATTTCGCCAAAAACTATAGCTCTTATCGTCAATTTTGACCTTCTTTGTTTCATCAAAGAAGTGCACATGTGCAAGCAAAACAAAAAAAAAGCCAAAGAAGCACTTTGCAAAGGTCACACCGAATTAAAAAGTAAAAAATGTGTATTGTTAGATATTGAATGAATGATGCAAGTTATTGTTTACTATTTCGAGTAATTACGAGTAATTCAACGATGTGGGTCGACACGCCACAGGCCGCCCCGCCTACTCCCGCTTCTACTTCTTGTTTTGTAGGTTCAGGTACGCATCTGTGGCAGTTACTTGTATCTAGGGAGGTACTTCTCAAGTACTTCTTGTAGTTTTCAAAATCAGTAGATTTATATAATACCTACCCAAACCCTTTCACGGAAGGGTTTACGCCACCAAGCAGGTGGCGGAAAGTCACTCGTTATCTTTTCGAATCATAATGTCAAAACTTTTTGTGTGGAAATGGCAAAATCGCGTAAAGTTCGTTTCAGCCAACAATTTTCGGCAGCCATCGTATTCTAATTTCAAAAATTGACATTCCTCAACGAATCCGATATCGAATGAATCGAAATAACCCCCCTGAAGACGCCTATTACCAACCGACCACACCTACCAAATAAAAAAATAATAATCATGGCAGCAAAATACAAAAAAAAATTGAACCTCCTTCTTTGAAGTCGTCCCTGAAATTAAAATTGCTTGATGAAATTGATTATTAAGAATAATAAATTCAAAGGATTATAAGAAAATTATTAAAAATTAAGAATAATTTTTGATGAGTAAAAAAACACAAAGGGCTTTTTTTCTAAAAACAACTTATTAGGTATTCATTAAAATCTTAAGGATCACTATGAAACGAAATTGTGGAGCAGCAATTATGCTGAGACTGGAACTGTTTGGCCCACACAACACAGAGGAGACAAATTGGCATCAAACACTGGTTTTGTATTTTTCTGTTTCTTTCTTTTTAGGTACTGTTTTTTATTAATATCTGTTTTGTTTTTTCTGTGTTGTATATCAAATGTTTCTTTCTTTCTTTGTTTCTTTCTAAACGTCTTAAAGGTAACTCTTTCAAGAAAAAACCTACTTCGAATGCACCGGAAAACACACTCCTATAAATATATAACTCAAAAACTACAGCTTTCGATCAAAAAAAGAATAATCAAATTCGGTCCACCCCAGTAAAAAGTTATGAGGCAACAAATGTAAAAAAAATGACGAATTTAGTAAGCTCCTCCTTTTTTTTAAGTCGCAGATTCTAGTACAGGGGTAGTCGAGGCGCTTCTCAAATCTGCAAAATGTAGTGTTACCTTTTTTACCCGCGTGCCGAGGGTTAGGTGGTTGACGTGTATCTATCCATGTCTGTATGTATGTATC
This sequence comes from Plemyria rubiginata, assembly GCA_963576535.1. Classification (NCBI taxonomy): domain Eukaryota; kingdom Metazoa; phylum Arthropoda; class Insecta; order Lepidoptera; family Geometridae; genus Plemyria; species Plemyria rubiginata. The sequence continues at coordinate 9,320,871 of OY754922.1, read as the reverse complement.
CATCCTTCGATATTTCCTTTAGTACCACGTAGCAACCAAGCGGCTGGATGGATTTTGATGATTCTGGTATCAAAAGTCTCGTCGCAACTTCCCAAGTGTCCATAGAATAAAAAAAAACAAAAGTAAGGTCGGAAGGGAAGCAGGAGCGATATTCTCTAGTTTTTTATTTAAAGTAAATCCTCAGAGAAAAAATTAAAACGCAAAATTCGTTAAATCACTTTAGCGACCTAGGCCATGAGTGATACTAAAATATATCATAAAACCTTATCTAAGGTCATACAAATCGATTAAAAAAAATCGCATCAAAATCGATGAAGCCGTTTCGAATAAACATTGTTTTATTATAAAAAAAATGCTTTTATTCTTTATTGTACACAGAAACAACATGCGAAAACTTAAATAATAAAGTATGTACAAAGGCGAGCTTAACCCTAAAAAGAGTTCTCTTCCAGCAAACCTTGAAGGAGAGAGACTAGTAAATTTAGATGTGGGTATGATGCTTTTAGTTCGGGCAGTCGGGTTTTTTTTCCATTTTTTAATAAATCTTCTTGTTGCTTCAGTTACTAACATGCATTCACCTATAACGATTATTCTTCTGTAGGTTATTGTTTCAGTAGGTATTCTTAAATGGCAAGTAACAATAAACTTATAACTTCATAATTACCCTTTAAGTACCTACTTAAGGTAGGATAACCTGTGAGATTATGGCACACGAGACTTGTTACAGTTGCCGGTTATCGCTCTGGCACATTGGCACTCCCGTAAAAGGTGTCACCTAGTTCGATAAAATATAATAATTTACCGTGATTATAATTTAGCTCGTCCATCTTACAGCCCCAGACTAATCAAAGCTTGTACTAGGGGAAATAGAAAACCGCTAGACTTTTGTAAATAATGTAGAGTTGATTTCCTATAACATTAAAAGTGGTGTGTATTTACAAAAAAAAATTATGAGCTATATCTGGTTTACATATACACAAGTACAATAAGGTTTGGCTTAGTTTGCGGCTAGATAGTGTTGTGAGGAAAGTCCACCAATATTTATTATTTATTCCTTTGCGAAAAATAAATAAATTATATAAAATATTTTTTATGTTTTGCATGTCAACTAGTTGCACAATAATTTATATTTATGAGTATCTGGCTCAGCGTATCAGCATTGCCATTCAGCGTGGCAATGCAGCCAGTGTCTTGGGTACGCTTCCGACTGGCGCTGATTTGGATCAGTTGAGCTATCTATAGATCATTTGCAACGGTCTGCAGATAGCTCAACTGTTTCATATGTATTTTTTATATTTTGTACAATTTGGAAATAATTGTAACTATTAGTTGTACAATAGTTTATATTAGAATATAATTACACTCGATAGATATAAAAAGTAATCGCCGTGTCGGCGTCCTAATATATTTTTCGTCCAACATTTGGATGCAATTCCCAATGTGCCACGGTAGGAGCCAATAACTATAGTATCTAAAGTATGTTAGTAGGCATCAGGATGAGCTCAACGTCACCGTAATTATTAGGTCATGGTCACTCACTGCATCCTATTCCTTTTTTATGATCAGAAAACGACACGAACTTATGTTGAACATTCTAATTTTTATTGACCTAGGGCATTAAATATACCTACTTATAATAAACTTTAGACACCTGAAGCGCGTTTGATAAAACAAAAGATTTTTAATGTATTTAAATACAACTAAAAGTAAACTTTATTCACCCAAACAGTTACTTTTCGTTTTAAAGGACCATTTCAGTAGCGAGCGACTCGTCCTGGCTTGGCACAGTAATAGGTGAACCAACCGGAATATTGAAGCATTGAGGTGAAATAATTTTTGAAAGCGGATAGTTTGTGTGTGTGTCTCCAGCTTCCTCATATTGAAAATGTAATTTCTATAAATGCCAATATTTAAAGCATAATTAGTGCACTCATAGATTTGAATCATAATTTAGCTGCCAAATAAACAACGATGCTATAAGCTTATAATAGTGTGTAAGCTGGAGTAACATGTCTCCAGCTGCCTCAGTCAGTGTGGGCAAACGGCTAATGATAGAGATATATAGTAAACGCAAGGATTTAGTACCAAACGAATTAGCGAGGTACCAAAAATTTCAGGTCTGTAGCTCGGAAACTCTTCGAGTTATAAGACTTGATCAACGTGTAAGCTGGAGTAACGATACGTGAAAAAGCATATGCTCGTTCTCTGGAATGGCTGGAGCTAGCAGGTTGCTTTAAGTCTCCAGATTTAGTACCAAACGAATTAGCGAGGTACCAAATATTTGAAGTGTTTCTGTTCAAAACTCTATGAGTTACAAGCTTTTCCAGCATTTTTTGTTTGTCCAACTTGCACATGTTGGATCTCAGCAACCACAATAGGTACAGACTCGGTTGATGTCTCTGAACCGAGCTATGAATTAGTGCACTCGGTACCAAAAATTTGGAATCTCTAGGACAAGCAGTTCTGTTGTAATCAGCAAAATAACATCCAAGGAATTTGAATACAGACAGATATATTCAAATTCCTTGATTGCATCAGTAGGTACGAGTGTGACGCATTCGCTGTAGTGACAGAGATAGAGCTACTATCAACTGAAGGCTGGTCGAAATGGAACTATCTGGTATTCTGTAACTCATCATAATATTAGTTATTTTGCTGATTACAACAGAACTGCTTGTCCTAGAGATTCCAAATTTTTGGTACCGAGTGCACTAATTCATAGCTCGGTTCAGAGACATCAACCGAGTCTGTACCTATTGTGGTTGCTGAGATCCAACATGTGCAAGTTGGACAAACAAAAAAAGCTGGAAAAGCTTGTAACTCATAGAGTTTTGAACAGAAACACTTCAAATATTTGGTACCTCGCTAATTCGTTTGGTACTAAATCTGGAGACTTAAAGCAACCTGCTAGCTCCAGCCATTCCAGAGAACGAGCATATGCTTTTTCACGTATCGTTACTCCAGCTTACACGTTGATCAAGTCTTATAACTCGAAGAGTTTCCGAGCTACAGACCTGAAATTTTTGGTACCTCGCTAATTCGTTTGGTACTAAATCCTTGCGTTTACTATATATCTCTATCATTAGCCGTTTGCCCACACTGACTGAGGCAGCTGGAGACATGTTACTCCAGCTTACACACTATTATAAGCTTATAGCATCGTTGTTTATTTGGCAGCTAAATTATGATTCAAATCTATGAGTGCACTAATTATGCTTTAAATATTGGCATTTATAGAAATTACATTTTCAATATGAGGAAGCTGGAGACACACACACGATAGTTTTTGGGTTTATTTGTTTAACATGCAAATCTTTGCTTTAGGTATAATGTTCGTCTAGATTTTTTGATTTACCTACATCAAAATCTGGGCTCGAAAAATATAGAAATTTCGGCTGGTAGAGATCAAAAAGTTTGACACCAGTTTGTACCATACGGGAGCCCTATGACCAAAAAGGACTTCCATAGGCTTATAATAATAAATAGGCACAAAATTTAATAGTAGGTAGGATTGAGCGATACCCGAAATTGTAACCCGATACTTCTATGTTTAGATTATGCGTAGTAAGGTATTTCGTAACTACTCGCAAATTGGACCGATTGACATACTTTAGCGAAATTCGGCTTATTTAGGTAATTTAGGCATTTCTATAGTAGCTAGATACCTATTTCAACATTTTTAACAAGCTAAGTGTTTTGTAGCCGAATTCACTTGTTCATATAGAGAGAAATAGCCTCCAAATATCATGAAAAATATTTTGTAATATTTGGGGAGTTTTATTATGTTTAGCTATTGTGTAGACAAGGATAGGGGAAGCAGGGGTAGTGGGTGAGCGGTAAAATCGGTGCCTTGAAACACAGCGAGCACGCTGCAGCGCAGTGGTTGTGACGCTTGAGCAGGCAGCCTCTCTAAACTCGAACCTCAAAATTGTATAATTAATACAAGACAAATGAAATTAAAATAGCATGATTTTATAAAAAATAATAAAAAACCCGACTTTCCGAACTAAAAGGATGTAAGCAAAATAATGTTTTAAATTAAACACTTATTGATAGTTTACTCCATTCTTCAGTACTAAATGATAAAATATTTTAATCGCAGGCAGGTGGAGGCTCGTTTCTTGGCAGTTTACTGACGCCTATGATACACGCCAAACACATAACTCTCGGCACTCTGTTAATAAAAATAAATATCGCATTTTTCTCTCAGTGAACGGCATTCCCTCGTCTTCCCCTACACAGCCGTGTCTGTCTATATTATAAGACACGCAGGGTAAGCATGAGTGAAAAACATACGTGTTTTTTTCCGAATGGATCAAAATACTGGATCTTCTTATCGTGTCACTTTTGAAACCGTTTGGATTTCATGTGCTCCTCATAGTTTTTCTGTTAAATGTATTTTTATAGAACCATAGAAACCTCTATGTTTTTAATTTTTTTAATTCTACGATATATTACCGCTACGGGTTTCATAACAATGTTTTTCATTTATCGATTGAGAGTGGCACTGTGTAACATTTTTGATTAGAAAAACTTATTGGTGCACGCACGTCTGGTTTTGTTTTGAACACACGACTTTAGGACCCGCTCCAGATTCTTTGAGGACGTCTAAGGAGGGGGGGTTCTCAGAAGCACTTACGTACAAGTATGGGATACTAAATAGTACTGCAAAATGTACCTACCTATGTAATCGTTTTAATTATAAAGTAAAGTACATTAAAATAATTACACATTAGAAGTGATTGTATGGCAAGCCGCGATATAAATTTTAAACATTTTTTGTAGGTGTATATTACTTTCGTTAAGATTCACTCTATGCACGCTCGACCGCCGACACAAACAACTCAACAACCGTAGAAATTGAAAATCTATGAATAATACACGAGTATAGTTAGTACCTATAAAAAATCACAATCAGAGCATGAATAGCAAAAATCATTGAAGCTAGAAACAAATTATCAGACACACGCGACTAAAGGTCTTCGCTCGTGCGTGAGCATTCGTAAGTGAGCTTGTCGTGTGTAGTAGATGCTCGGAACCATTTAGCCAGATTCCGCAGTGCATCGTAGGACACGTTCATACCTTGCGTGACTTGCGACGCGATGATTTAACTGATGGTTACCGCTTAATATTAGGTGGATCACTTGCCTGTTTCAGCAAGTTTCAATTTCAGCAAGTAACTAGTATAAAACATGCATAAACAACGTGTGCGTTATGGTGTTTTTTACTAAACTTTGTTTTCTTTGTTCCCAGCCCTGGCTCTCTGTGATTGGTCAAGCCTCCAGACCCGTCGGCGAAACCTCGCGCGACGCCACTGTGGCCCCAAACAACACACCGACAACTTCGCGCGAATTGGTTCCGTCGCCACGTTCGAAGCAATAGACCTCGTGGAAACCCTAAAGACGAAAGTTAGGGGCACAGACGGCGCTATCGAGGTCAAGCCATTCCTCATGACGTCGGCAATGAACATGTTCTCACACTACATGTGTAGCGTCAGGTTCGACCCGGACACTGACAGCGAGTTTAAGAAGATTGTAGAGCATTTCGACGAAATTTTCTGGGAGATAAATCAGGGGTATGCTGTGGACTTCTTTCCGTGGCTGTCTCCGTTCTACAAGAAACACATGGATAAACTCTCGCAGTGGTCGTCGGATATTCGCGCATTCATCCTTTCCCGTATCGTTGAGCAGAGAGAGCATGACTTGGACGTCGACGCGCCGGAAAAGGACTTCCTAGATGGTTTGTTAAGAGTCCTTCATGATGATCCTATTGTGGACAGGAACACGATCATATTTATGCTGGAGGATTTCCTTGGAGGTCATTCCTCAGTTGGTAACTTGGTTATGCTCTGCCTTACCGCTGTGGCTAGGGATCCAGATGTAGGCAGGAGAATACGCAGTGAAATCGATGCTGCTACCAAAGGTAAAAGAGCTATCAGTCTTGCTGACAGAAGCAACATGCCGTACACAGAAGCGACTGTTCTTGAATGCCTGAGATATTCATCTTCACCTATCGTTCCTCACGTTGCTACTGAGAACGCTGCAGTCGCTGGTTTTGGAGTCGAAAAGGGCACTATTGTCTTCATAAACAACTATGAACTAAACATGTCTGAGAAGTACTGGAGCGAGCCGGAGAAATTCGACCCCAGCCGATTTTTGGAGAAAAACAAAGTGCGTGTGCGTAGAAATTCTCAATGCGATTCCGGCATGGAGTCGGACAGCGAAAAACACGGACTTATTACTAAAATCTCCGACGCGGAAAGGGAAGTTTTATCGGTTAAGAGGAATATTCCTCACTTTTTACCCTTTAGCATAGGAAAGAGAACGTGTATCGGCCAGACACTGGTCACTACCACGAGCTTTGTCATGTTCGCCAATTTAATGCAAGAGTTTGATGTGAGAGCAGTCGATAGCAAAGATTTGAGACAGAAGCCCGCCTGTGTAGCGCTTCCCAAAGATACTTACAGTTTACGTTTGATACAAAGAAAGTAAAATTCAAAAATCACGTTTCGTAGATACACATTTTGCTTGCGGTATGCCGATATACTCCAAGTACCTCATAATCTTTATCTTTATACTCGTAGATTTAGTAGAAATGGTAGAATAGTTTCTCTTACTATCTTATTAGGTACCTACCCTATAAAAATAGTTTGCTTTTCACTTCTGTTTTATACTTGACAGATCGTTACGCTGACATAAAAACCGCCCCTAACACATCCATAATATCCTTCCTTCCTTGACTCAATTTTATTCTCCTTATTAATGACTTTTCATTAGTGTAGATTTTTTGTATATGGCTATTTTCTCTAAGAATGTATCGCATACCGCATGCAACGGGGAGTGCTCAAACTTTTATTTATTTTCTCATTAAAATCACTCGAATAAGTTATTTTAAAACCAAATTCGACAAAAAATTGAGACTGTTAAAATAATTGCTTTCTTATCCATAAAAGCTACGATAATATTTTTAATACGGTGAGTAAAGTCTTTTTGTCTCTGTCTTTGTTGCTTTTTTATTTGTATGATGTAGTGGAAAAAGCATTTATTATGTAATTAAGATCAATATCCAAAGTGCCTTTCTTTCATGGAAAAGGCCGATGTTTTTTAATGTTTATGGCTGTTTATGAAAAGACCAAAGAAATTGTACTGTATTCAGCTAAATTAAAATTTGTTTGATAGGTCATTTTATTGTAGATACTTTGTAGACTTTTAGCTGTAACGACGAAGTTCAAGTCCCGTTAGTCATAAACCTTGGCTTTTGTAGTCAATAAATATGTAGGTAGTTAGTTAGGTAGCATTAAAATGAAACCAAAAATCTTGTCCAAGTTAAAACGTATTCACGGAGTGCTTACTTTCTTTGGTCTGTGTGTGAATGTTTTTTTATTTATTGTTTACTGTACCAATACGATGCGAAAACTGCGTAAAAACTTACATGCCAATCATGCCATACTTTTGCATTAAGATGACGATCATAGAATTAAACTAACCTATCCAATAAATGTTAAGTTATTTCGAAATATTAGGACGGCAATACGATGCCCCATAATTTTGATATAAGGCTCCGGTGACAGCGGGTCGCAATTTCGAGGTGCGATTGGCTATTATTTCATTTTATTTCATTTCGGTGAGGTTTTTTGAAAGAATAACTCTAAAGAAACACGCATAAATACTGTTCGAACACAAATAATACAATAATGTAAGGGAAACATGCCCGAATCAGAAATCATTTTGGTATTAGTATGTTTGGTCTTACGTTTACCTAATACCAAAATGATTTCTGACTCAAGCACATTTCCCTTATATTATTGTATTATTTGTGTTCGAACAGTATTTATGCGTGTTTCTTTAGAGTTATTCTTTCAAACAACCTCCCCGAAATGAAATAAAATGAAATAATAGCCAATCGCACCTCGAAATTGCTAGCCGCTGTCACCGGACCCTTATTTGCTAACTTATGTATTATGTTATTTGTATTTTACATATAAGTTTTATTATAAATATGTACCAAAATGGATGGCAACCCTGCTATTGGCCCCAAAACTGCACATCAACTTTTATGTTACTGTCATAATTTTAGGATTATTTATTATGTGTACCTTAGCATGAAATGAATTTAAACTTTTATTGTTTATTTTATTTATTTATTCACAATCCTTACTTTATCAAGTCTAAATAATCATTATACGTATAATGAGGTAATAAATTGAAGTGTATGTATGTAGGTACCTACACTTGGTATACAATTTTGTTTAATCATTAGAATTTAGCGGTCTAATTTTAGAGGTTGATGTGCAAATTTGCCGCCAAAATGTATAGTTATGCGTTGTCTATTCCAATATGGCTGACACACGGCATCTCCTATTGACTTAGGTTTATTTTAAGTTAGTTGTTAGATAAGTAGGTAGGTACCTACTGTAGTTAGAAAAAAATGTGATTTGTAGATGTTTTTTTATAGAATCTGAAATTATAGTTTGTACTTTGCATTTGATTTGTGTTTTCATTTAATTTAGTAACCCTCCAAACTCGGACTAGAAGTGATTTCCATAGATGACCTACAAGTAATTACCTTGCTAAAATACTATACTTTACAGGTTAATAATGTACCTACTTACCTATCGGTAAAAAATGGCAAGTTTCAACACTTTCATAGCCCATTTTGCGAGTACAGCGCCTCTTGTGGTGACTTTATGTAGATAAAAGGTAGATAGGTTTAGGTTTGCCACTGTCATTCAACAATAGATAATTTTAGATGATGGCAGTATTCTTATCGGCAATTTTAGCTAGTGGAGCCCTCAGCCAAGTGACCAATATGACAGGTTTTGGTATAGCCGATTAACTAAAATTCTCTTGATCTTGAATGTCTTGATATTTTACGAGATTGCGTGCGACTAATAAGTACGTTGTAATACAAGGAAATAAAATTACCCATTGTAGGTATACGATTTACGATATACAGGGATACAGGAATAATCGTGCTAGATCCGTTAAGGGCGTGGAGTACACATTATTTCTGACTTATTTCACTATAAAACAAAATAAAAAAAAACATTTTTTTTATATTTTTTTTATTTTATAACTTTCAATTGTCTACTACGGTCTATTCAAATAATTTATGCACTGCTGTTGCAGCTGCAGCAGCAATAGCAATAGAAACATAATAACACTCAAGCAGCAGCAGCAGTAGCAGCAGCAATAGCAATGGAAACATAACAACACTCAAGCAGCAGCAGCAGCAGCAGTAGCAGCAATAGCAATAGAAACATAACAACACTCAAGCAATAGCAATAACAATAACACTCATCTCAATACGGGTCACCAATTATTTTCAATAGTAAAAATAAAATAATAGAGGAATTCTAGATCGGCATTTTAGTTTCGCAAGCATACGACGACAATTAAAAAAAAAAACTAAATTACTTTTCGCCCTAAAGCGAGGAAATTAATCCTTTCGCCCGCTGCCGCCCGCTGGCTGGTAGTACGCTATTATGACGGCCTTTTCGAGCAATCGTAGTGAAAATTTTTTTGAAAGTCTACTATGCCTGCAAATTCCCACATCGCATACTGAGCAAGCCAAAATTATGGCTACTAAGTATTAATTGTCAGTGTTTTTGAAATATGAAGTTTTCTTCGTAACCATATAAGATGCATACACAGGGTTAAGTAAAAACTAACAAACTAGCTGCGTCCGCGGTTTCGCCCACAGTTTTAAATCCCGGTATTCCTACGGGGTAAAAAGTAGTCTAGGTGCTATTCCAAACCATAATCTATCTCTGTGCCAAATTTCATCCAGATACGTTCCGCCGTTCTGGCCCCGTGGTTTCTCCCGCGTAGTTTTAAAACCCGGTATTCCTACGGGATAAATTACATTTTTACATTCTACTTTTATCGCACAAATATTTGTCCTCGGTGGGAATCGAACCCACGATCGGCGCAGAAGGCAGAGCTGCTAGGTACCAACTGAGCTGTGAGGGCTGTGACGCATGCTTAGTACTATGGGAACCAGTGGCGCCATCTAGTGTAGAGTAGCAAAACTATAAAGTTACTAGTAAATAAAGTACCTAACTGAAATTGATAATATTTCAAGTGCTACAACCAAGGACCTTTTCCACGCATAAAAACGTTTTTTTAGATGTTGAAACACAAAGCTATCATTTATAGATAAAGCTTACGTGTTCATTTTTTGCATCGTTCTATTACAAATACAATACATTGAATTTCATATCACACGGATGATGAATAATTCAAGATTAACCGCTGTTTTTAATGAATAATACAGTATTTTATACTTCTCTGCCCTCTGCAAAGACGAACGTCAGCTAATCGTCTGGAAATAGCGGCCCATACATTACACTAGCGTTATTTCTTGGGGGAAACTTTAAATGTGAAGGATTTAATGTTAAAAATCATTCATGGTGAAAAGTCACAAGACAAGACACAAAGGTGAGGTACTCCTCGAGTAATATTTTATAAAAAGTAAGGAAACAAAGAACTTTTTAGTAGTTAATTAGAAACCAACTTTTACATGTAGATGTTCTGCATCGCAATACCAGTGGCGCCATCTATGGACGATTTTACACATTGTTTTCTCTAGAATATTTTTATGGATTTCTGGATTTGTTATTGTGGTAGGTTAGTTATGAGTATTATTTATGTGCATTGAAATGGCAAGGTTACGTCCGTTTATTTATTGAAGGCGGTTTTTATTTGCAATTTCACATTTGTTCAGTGTTTTATCTGTCTGAGAAAGAAGGTTTTCATCATCACAATGTGCAAGCTAGATACCTACCTCCTTTGTGTTAAGTAGGTAGGTATTCAACAAAACATTCGATTGGTGTTGCTGGTTTATTTAGGTACGTAGTTATTGTATACTCTGGTTTATTATCTGTCATGTAACTAGCTGCGCCCCGCAGTTTCACCCGCGTAGTCATAAATCCCGGTATTCCCACGGGATAAAAAGTAGCCTATGTGCTATTCCAGACTATAATCTATCTCTCTGCTAAGTTTCATCTAGATTCGTTCAGCCGTTCCGGCGTGAAAAAGTAACAAACATCCATCCATCTATCCATCCATTCATCTATCCATCCATCCATCCGCATCCATCCATACTTACAAACTGTCACGTTTATAATATTAGTAGTTAGGATATCTAACCTATTAATAGTCGCACTGTTTCTTACGTATATAAATAAATAAAAATAAATAAATAATGCTGGACAATCCACACAGCACTATCTAGCCCCAAAGTAAGCTATTCAAAGCTTGTGTTATGGGTACTAGATAACTAATATATTTAATACATTATATACTTACATAGATAGATATTTTTTTATTATACATAGAAAACACCCAGACCATCGGAACAAATTTCTGCAGATCGTACACAAATTTGTTCCAAGCCGGGAATCGAACCCGCAACCTCTTGCGTCGCAGGCAGGCTCTCGCCCGCTGCGCCACAGAGGTCGTCAAACGTAGTTATTGTATACTCTTTGGCACTGTTGTCAAAAGGCCCCGCACAAGGACTTCGTTCTCCCTACCCCGAGCCTTCTCCCACCATCACGATCACCTTAGGGCATATAGATCTTCCCGCCAGCGCTTTCTCGGCTGACCACCACCACGCAAACCGTTTGTAATTCAAGTAGGTAACTATTTATGTATATTGGTTTCTAATTTCATTGTATTTTGTATGTATATTCACAAATTCATCATCAAATCACACAACTAATACATAATCACATTGATTATGTGCATGAACATTAGAGCTAGAGTACCTAGTAGAGCTCTTTGTGAAGGGCTTCTCCAGGGAAGTATTACCACCACGCCTTTCTCGGTCGCGAAGAAGCGTTGATGCGTTTCGGCTTGAAGGGTGTTGCCGAGGAAAATGGGTTTAACTCAGTAACTGCTTTTTCATGACTTGTCAGCTTCACTATCACTACATAGTATAAAACAAAGTCGCTTTCTCTGTCCCTATGTCCCTAAGTATATCCCTATGTCCCTATGTATGCTTAAATCTTTAAAACTACGCAACGGGTTTTGATGCGGTTTTTTTTAATAGATAGAGTGATTTAATAGGAAGGTTTATATGTATAATACATGCATGATATGTGCACCCGTGCGAAACAGGGGCGCGCGGGCGGTTCGCTAGTATTTTTATCCTACTAATATTGTAAACGCGAAAGTCTGTAAGTATGGATGGATGGATGGATGGATGTTTGTTACTCTTTCACGCCAGAACGGCTGAACGTATCTGGATGAAACTTGGCAGAGAGTTAGATTATAGTCTGGAATAACACATAGGCTACTTTTTATCCCGTGGGAATACCGGGATTTAAATCTGCGCGGGTGAAACTGCGGGGCGCAACCAGTATATTATAAATTCAGTCGGCCGCGCCGGCCGAAGATATTGCTTTATGACATATTAGGGTTCCGTATTGCTTCGAAAATTTTCAGGAAATGAATCTTTCAGTTATTTGTAGTTCAATTCAATTCAATTATTGTATTTGCAATGTCACGTTCTTTATATTTTATATTTTAGCACAGAGGAGTGAGATAAAGAAGAGATAATGAAAAAAAAAAAACAACTATAATGTAGTTAGTTCAATACAAGTTTGGTTGTTTGACCATTACGTAAGCATGTCACTGTCACAATTTCCCAAGGGCGTAGAAAAGGGCACCGCCCGACGCCGCCGCCGATCTATGACTGGATAGCAAACATCAAAGTACATAGATAGGGCAGCCCGCACTTTTCAGAATTAAGTACTAGGTAAATTAGTTTATCAAATGCTCTATTATCAACTATATATGGGTACTATTTTACACAACCATTACAAAGGTACCTCTTGAAACCAAAATCTATTGATCAACCAGCATTTATTCATTTAGGTATGACATTTGGCAACAATAACAACGCAAGACAGGAAACACTGTCTACAATATTTAGTTTATTATATTTACCTAAGCAACGGGTAAATATTTATACTTTGGTATTAACCCAGCAGTGAATAAAATGTGGCAGAATGCCAGATGCATTAGATTCGGTACATCTCTTGTTTCCCTGCTCGTCCGCTGTTTTGTGTGTTGAGCTTGACGTCCGTTGGAACTATGCAGCTAGCATTTTTTGATTTTTGACATATTGCCTGATTTTATGCATGCCAAAAGTGGAGGACACTCTTAGATCTTAGATTAGTTTCCTGTCGGTTCCTGTTTGATCGAATTTCCGTAAATTAATCTAGTTAATAGGTTTTCAGTAGGTAGTTACCTAATGAAATAATTGTTTGCACTCGTTTTGCCTCTGCCATAAAAAGAAATGACGCGCTGTGAAAGCCACTGAAATCAGGATGAACAATATAATTATTATTAATCCACAGAATTCTTAATTTAATGAACCATGGAATGGAACCAAATATTCCACCTCTAAAGCCCCGTATTCATGGTAAACATTTGTTTAGCAACAAAGTTGAATCAACCTGTTGCGGAGTTGCTGGCAACACTGCGTGTTGCAGAGTTGATAAAACGGCATGTCCAACACAGCAAATTCAATGTTGACAAGCTCTCGCCCAAGCAACAAATGTTGACGTGTGTTGACAGTTTAGCAACAAATGTTTACCATGAATACGGGGCTTAAGGAAAGGCACAGGTATCATGATCGGGAAACTATCCGTTCCGTTCCGTTGCTCATATTTTTATAGCTGATCTGCAAGGCCACTCCGTGTATTTGCTGCTTTGTGCTCCGGCGCGTCACGGAAGCCCAGCGTTGTACTAGTGTACCAATCACTATCACTACATAGTACACAACAAAGTCGCTTTCTCTGTCCCTATATCCCCATGTCCCTATGTCCCTATATGTATGCTTTAATCTTTAAAACTGAGCAACGGATTTTGATGCGGTTTTTTAATAGATAGAGTGATTCAAGAGAAAGGTTTATATATATAATACATGCATGATATGTGCACCCGTGCGAAGCAGGGGCGCGCGGGCGGATCGCTAGTACAGCATAAAGCTGAGTGACGACCGTTTTTTGTTGTCATAATCACCTTTTCTTTTCAAGAGCGGATTCGAATGATTCGAACCCAAGGCCTTACGATCGGAAGGCGGGGTAGGTGACTCTTGTAGGCCATAAATCAATAATCCAATATTTAGAAGCTGAAAAATAAATGTGTAGTGGATTAAGCTGTTGGAGCATTGCCATTTTGCATTTTATCAACAGTTTAATTAACGATCCTGATCATCGGAGCGTTTTCCTCTTGTGAGACCTAATACGCGATTGTTATTGTTTAGCGAGGTGTTTGGGAACGCAGTATGGCATGTTGTGTCAACATTTTTCATGATATAAAAATTAAAGTAATTAATTAAAGTTTATAATAAATAAATAAATAAATAATAAAGTTGGTGAAAAATGGCTTAACATCAAAGTTACGGATATCAACTAACACTAAGCTTCAGGAAAAATATCATTTTGATCGAAATAAGAGCGAGAAGAGCAGGAAGACCAATTCCGTGTCCTCTCCATCCATCATTCCCGTGCTCAATTAGGAATCGGATGAGTCGACCACTAAACATTTTGGATTAGTCGACTCATCCGAGCCGGGTGAGTTTTTGGATGAAATTACCACTTAGTTACCTACTCGTCGTTTTATAATAAGCAATGTCACTATACATTAATACCTACCTACTATTACAACGAAAACTAGACTACAATCTCTTATCTATTACGTCACATAGACCCACATAATGACATAACACATACCGTGTTTTCGCTGGCCTTAGCGAATATCTGTCATTGGGTACTGCCTAGCTATACGTACCTACCCACGCCGCCGCCACCACTACGCCAGTCACAGTTTTAAGAGTGTTCAGACTAACGTGTTTTGGTGAGTCTTTACCACGTCTTTACACATCTTTTGTTGTTATTATGATGCCATTTGGACGCTAATAACAGGATTTTCTATTTTGGATTTTCTGGTGCTTTTTTAGCTTGTGTTAGGAAACTTGGCCAAGGGTAATAAAATATCCGTACTTCACCATAGTTTTTTAACGCTGTGCTAATAAAATTATCTCAAGCTTTATTTGGCGTAGGTACAAGACACCGGCTATTCTGGCGATTATTATTACAGTTATTATTTTATTAGGTACAGTTAGTTTTGATAATTTAATTACATTTTGGCATAATTATGTATTTGTGTGTAAGAGATATTGTAAGACCGTTTATCCCTTAATTTTTGATTAAATGAGTACCTATCATTTAAAATAACGGTGGGAACATAGTCCTAGGTTTGTTGGCATGGCACCTATACTCACCTATAATTAACTTCATGATCTTTGTGATAAATTGAAAAAAATACCCTCATGACTTTAACTTTAGCTTACGGGCCTAAAATTTAAATAGTCTGATGCTCTCACTTAGTGATAGATAGTGGTGATAGATACCTAACATTCATCAGTTCTGCACGCAAACTTGACTTAAATAGCTGGCCATACACACACGGTACCTATTGCCCGTCGCATCTGCGGCCCGATTACTCTAATGTCTGGCTATCAAGATGGCTTTCAGTTTGACATTTCATTCTCATCCATCCAAGGAATTTAACATCCATCTCAAGGTATTTAGATACTAGATCCATTCATATGTTGCTATTACACTATGGGAATCAAACTCTCGTCAGAGAGTAGGTATTATATTCAAATGTCAATCTGAAAGCCATCACGATAACCAGACATTAGCGTAATCGGGCCGCTGCCTTGCCTGCGGTCCGGAACCGAATCCGAGATTACACCGAGATTACACGCACGGATTTGCCTGCCCCGAGCCCTATCCGGTCAATTTGACCACGGGCAGCAAACAGATAGAGGCAAATCCGTGTCTGTGTTTACCATACACGAGCAGTTTTGCCTGCCAAGCACACCTGTCAGGCAGATCTGACAGGCATATACGTACGGGTATGTCTATATACCAAGGAATTTGAATGTCTTTATTCAAATTCCTTGCTATATACCTACTGTTGGTTAAGAGTTAGACCGCCTAGGCTGAGAAGATCAAAGACGGTACAGATGCTGGGCTGGGAAAGCCTACAGCATCTGTAATCGTGTCAGATGCAGTATCAGATGACATCGGTTCAGCGTTCCGTAGAAAATATTATCAACTAGCTGCTGCCTGCGGTTTCGCACGCGTATTTGTATAAATGAATGTACACATAAAAATAACAAACAAATTACCTACCTACAGCAATTACACAAATGACAATGACCGGTATTATCGCTAAAAAGCGATCTCTTCCAGACAGTAGTGGTATATTATGATAGAAGTGAACATCAACATCAATTAACATTATATTCGTTAATTCTTTCTACTCCGTTGCCTGTAAATTTTCAGGGCTAAGAGTGCTGACCCAGGCTACAAATTACTTAAAATTAGGCTATATAATTAGTTGGTAGGATAGGGTAGGGATATAACAGGATTCTGATTCAAACAGTTGGGTTATAGAAATTACATTTTCAATATGAGGAAGCTGGAGGCATGCACACTAATTCACAAACAAACACAGCATGAAGAGTAGTAGAGCTCTTTGTGAAGGGCTCGTCCGGGGAAGTACTACCACCACGCCTTTTTCTGCCGCCAAGCAGCAACGCTGTGTTTCGGTTTGAAGAGTGTGGTCGCCGGTGTAATTACAGGCACATGAGGCTTAACATCTGTATGCCTCAAGTTGATGGACGCAGGGCAGTGCATCGTAGGGCACGTTCCTATTGTGCGTGACCTACGGGGCAATGTTTTGTTTATAGGTGATGGTTACCACTTAACATCAGGTGGGCCATCTGCTTGTTCCATCAGCTAGTTGTATAAAAAAAAAAAAAAAAAATGATCATAGTACCCACCTACAGTAGTACTATAGATACGCATACATCTAATTAGCAGCATCTGCCAATGCATTCAGATCATATTCATCTGCTAATGTCTATAAACAAACAAACATTGAGCTCCCAGTCTCAGCACATCCACTGATGCACGACGTCGATGACGCGTGGCCTCCGCAACAGTTTACTGACTAGGTACTAGGTACCTACCAAGAGCAAGAGGCTATATCCTCTTCCGAATTTATGTTCGCTGTAGATAAAAAGACCGGTCATAGCTATTCTGTTTATAGAATTTTAGATTATTAGAATTTAAAAAACTACTTTTTATTGTGTCAAAAAAAAAACTATTTATTTACTCTAAAGTCCAATGAGCATATCACCCAAGACATTCAAGTTAGATAGATAGATAGATAACTCCAGGGTTAAAGCATACATTATGGTGAAACAATGGGTGAACTTACCGCTGAGAGCTCCTCGAGAGCCCTTACGCTTTTCCAGGCAACCTTGTGGCAAGATTATGATTTTCTATTCAGTATGATTGTATGAAAGTATGATCCACTATTAGTTTGACAGAGAGGTCTCGGAATGTATCATCGTCGAATGGCAGAATGCGGACATAGGTATAGCGCTATTTTGAAATTAATACTATTTTCTGTTGCGAATGGCACAAAAAAATATTATGGGATTTACACCTATTTTAACTTCAAGTACCATCAGCAACAAAAGTGTTAGGTACTACTTTTGTACGAGTTTCATGCCACTACTGTTGATTGAAATGCGATAAAAAAAATTACAAGCGAACTTAATGACCACAGAAAAGATGAGGGCTCAACACAGGTTTTTAAAACTTAACAGAAGAACTGTAAAAAATCCTACTAATATTATAAATGCGAAAGTTTGTGACTATGGATGGATAAATGTTTCTTTGTTACTCTATAACTCCAGAACGGCTGAACGGCTGAAAAAATTGGCACAGAGATATATTATAGTCTGGAATAACACATAGGCTACTTTTTATCCCGTGGGAATACCGGGATTTAAAACTACGCGGGTGAAGCCGCAGGGCGCTACTTATTTTAGTTACTCAGGGCGAGTTTTACTGTTTTAGAGTGGTATATTTTTACCATTGAGTCTAACTCAATGACTTTTACACAGAAATCGTATCGCATTGCTCGTCGTAATCGTAGAAATCATACTACGTCTGTAATCCTAACGCATCCATTAACGTCTTTCAGATGTTTAATGAAGTAGTCAGAGATTTGTCCACAGAAATGCCAGAACTCCACCAAGCCTTTGTGAAAGCTGGGCAGAAGCCTGGCCTGGAAATATGGAGAATAGAGGTGAGAGTCATCTGAATATACCGAGCAAGGGTAGTAGAGCTTTGTGTGTGGCCCGTCCGGGGAAGTACCTACTACCATCATGCCTAATCTGCCCCCAAGCAATGTTGCTGTATTTCTCAGGCTTGCGGGTGATGTGGTAGGTACAGTAGGTAGTCTGGATCTTGACAAAATGATGTGATAAAAACCTACGAGCAGGAAAATGTTGCAACATAAATGAAAACATTTCGCTCCTCGGCGCGGTCAATAATTCTTGTTCTAAAATTATCTAGTTTATCTCTCGCTAACTCGTATTCTGGAAGTCGTAAAGTTACTTTTGTGATTTAGTTCGGCAATGAAAGTGTTTTTTTACGAAAACTGTTTTTTGTGTTGATCTCGACGCTATGATTAATCCAGTTTTATGTTACAAAAATATACTAGGATTGTACGAACGTAGTACTTTAAAAATATGTACGAACGTAGTACTTCTAAATATATATAACTCAAAGGTGACTGACTGACTGACTGACTGACATAGTGATCTATCAACGCACAGCCCAAACCACTGGACGGATCGGGCTGAAATTTGGCATGCAGGTAGATGTTATGACGTAGGCATCCGCTAAGAAAGGATTTTGATCAATTCTACCCCCAAGGGGATAAAATAGGGGATGAAAGTTTGTATTTGATTTTCAAAGTAAACGAGCGCGAGCAAAGCCGCGGGATCAGCTAGTTTAACATATTTTTTTAACCTAATTAGTTAGGTAGTAATAAAAGTTTCGTTTAGATAAAAATAGAATTACAATAATTGTCATTAGTAAAAGCTATTTATGATGTTTGATAGCTTATCGAGTATGCCAATTTAGTTAAATAAAAAACAACAAAAAACTAAATTCTGAAACACAAGTATTAATCAGCTGAAAAATGGAACCGATCTTGAAGTCCTAGTTCAGACACAGTAAATACTCATTTTCAGTGTAAAGGAAGTCGGTTTATTGTGAAATTATATAGGCAGGCACATGAGGGTTAACATCTGTATGCCTAGGGTGATGGAACCAGTAGGCCGACCGCCACCTCTAGAATTGATCTGTAAATTTTTAGCATTTGTGGAAACTTTCTTGAAAACTTTACTGGCTTGTATAAGTTGACCTCTAACACACATATGCGAAGATTAGCTGACAAGATTTTGTTGTCTTTGGACATTTAAACTTTTTCGTCGTTCTATAAACTATTTTTTCGGTAACTTTTCGATTTTCTCTATCAAGGAGAAGACTCGCAAATGACTCCCTCCTTATTTATTTCTTTCTTTTTTCAATGCCCTAACAGTAAAAACATCTTAAAAAAACTAATACAAAACTTATTATACTAAGAGACATCGAGGCTCTTTCTGTGAATTTCGACAGAGAGACCACAAAAAGGTCAAAATATTCCCACGTTCAAGTTCAAGAGAATGAAAAGACAATGAAGAGAAAAGACAAAACAATGAAGAGATAATAAAATCCAAATATTGAAAGCCTGACTCAGGCAATTGATGATTAGACACTTACTAACAAAGATGAGTACCTACATTGGGTTTGTGATTAGGTGGTGATGACAAAGCTTTTTTTACAGGATTTCGAGCCCGTACCAGTACCTGCATCGCATTTTGGAAATTTCTATTCCGGTGACTCCTACATAGTATTAAAAGTAAGTATGTATGTACCTACTAAATCTTTGTAGTACTAAAGCCGGGTCCGCAGCGCCGTGTTTTCGTGTTTTCTAACATCTTAACATGTTTACAAAACAAAATAGGGGCGTGGCTTAACAGTTTTGTTAGCAAAAACACAAAAACATGTTTGCCGAGACAAATGGATAACATCACCCGCGTTCGCCTGCGGGGAGGGGAAGCGTCACATTTTATGTTATATATGTGTAAGCTTCTACGTCCTCTTCGTCGGAACTCATTTTTGAAATGAATTGGAATGAAACAAAAACAATAAACAAAACAGAACACACCAGACGGGCTGTTTTAAAAACATGTTATGCTTAACATGTTATGTAACATGTTTTGTTAGAAAATTGGCGCTGCGGACCCAGCTTAAGTAAGACTTTTTGAGATGCCCTCTATTATGGTGAAGCCCATGTCAGCCGAGACGTTGGAACTTTGGAAGTGCGGGCGCAAAAACAGGAACTACTGCAGATGGTTTAATGTTCATTACATCCTACTACTAATTGTAAACACGAAAGTTTGTAAGTATGGATGGATGGATGTTTGTTACTCATTCACGCCGGAACGGCTGAACGGATCTGGATGAAACTTAGCAGAGAGATAGATTATAGTGTGGAATAACAAATAGGCTACTTTTTATCCCGTGGGAATACCGTGATTTAAATCTGCGCGGGTGAAACCTCGGGGCGCAATTAGTATGTATATATTTTTCTTATCAATTTATTTTGTAACTTTGATACTTAGGTATAGCAAAATAAGTAAGCGATTTGAATAAAATATTTAAACATAAACTTAATAGCGTACTATTAAGTTAACTTATCAACTTAATAGTACCTATCATGCTATACTAGTTTCGAAAAGATCATCTAGGTTTGTCGCAACTGTTTCTACTCGCTACTATTTGAGTTTTATTTAATCAACGACAAACACTTCTAGTGTCGGGACTTGTATGTGACTGCGTTGGGTGAACTTGGATGCTTATTGATCCCCAACTGACGTCATATCGCGGCGCTTGCCTGACCTTCTTTGCCCACAATAAGGTCGTTCCGTCCTTGGTTTATCCCCTTCATAAAAGCTATTTATTTTTATCAAAGTGCGATAGAGCCATGTGATCGCTATAAGCGAAGCGAATAAGATAACTTGAACATACCCGAAGTATAACGGCCGTTTTCTGAAGGCTTTCGATCGAGCTTTATGAAACCAGCCGTAAATTTGTTTTTCGTTTTCTCGTCAGACTAGAAAAGATGGGTGCATTGTGTGAAAGACGACATTGGGTAAGAAAGGAGTGACTTGAGATGACGGATGATAGAGGCAAGTGTAGAGAAAAAACCTGTTGTGCCGACCCGACAAAAGATGATGATATAGGTCGCGTCATCCAAAAAGAACGCTGGAAAACTGTGGAGGGGATGTGTTTGCGCATACAAAATACTCGCGCCAGCACACACCTTCCCCCTCCTTCCGGCGTTCCTTTTGCGTGACGCGCACTATAGATTGAAATTGGTGGAGATGCAGAGCATGGTCTACCTATTATACTATGCCCGGGGAAGTACCTACTACCACCATGCATTTCTCTGCGGCGTTGCTGTGTTTCGGTTTGAAAAGTGTGGTTGCCGATGTAACAAGTAACAGGCACACGAGACTAAAGTTGATGGACGCAGGGCAGTGCATCGTAGGTTCCTATCGTTACTTATGGTGCAATGCTTTTTATGGTCATGGATACCACTTAAAATCAGGTTGCTATCTGCTTGTTCAATCAGCTAGGGTTCTCTCTCCAGACTACCGGAAACAACTCGCACAAGTCTTGGGACATCCACTTCTGGCTAGGCGCCTCGACGTCGCAGGACGAGGCGGGAGCCGTGGCCATCCTGACGGTGAACCTCGACGACCAGCAGTTCCAAGGCGCCGCTATACAGCACCGGGAGCTGCAGAACTACGAGTCCAAGCAGTTCTTGAGATATTTTGAACCAGGTACCTATGTAATGTTTGGACGTACCCTGACCCCCTTATACTGCGATTAAATACTCAACTCATGTCCGTGTCAACTCTCTCTCTCTCTCTCTCTCTCGTGTTACCATACGCGTTGCCTTTCGTGCATTGCCCATTTCGCTACTCATGTCTCTGTGCATTTGAGCTAAAACGCTGTATTGGATATCGTCGTAAGAATCTAGAGTTAGTTTTTGGTACCAAGAGATCTGAAGGGAGCTACCATGACTGGGGATCAAAGATCGTGCCTGGGGATCGTGAAGCTGTTTATTTATCTTTTCAGATTAAAAATTATAATAATAAATTAAACAACATCAATAATAATTCATAATTCATTTATTAGTTTATAAACACAGGTTATCTATAACTATAAGAATCAAAGTCCTGACTGACTGACTGACATATAGACAACGCACAGCCTAAACCGCTGGACGTAGACTTGAAATTTGAGAAGTACATAGTTCTTACAGCGTAGACGTGTACCTACTAAGAAGGGATTTTTCAAAATTCAATCCCTAAGGGTGTAAAAAGGGTTGAAAACGTTTGTATGAAAAATCGTATTCCTTCAACCTAGAAACTTGAAACATAGAGGGCATATACCCCAAAGTCATTAATTAAGTTTGTCATTTTTAGTTTTTGAGAACTACCCCCAATAGGGGTGCAAAGGGGTGTTGTAGTTTGTATGGGTGTTTTTTAAAGAGTGGTTCGATTAATTTCAAACTTGGAGTATAAATATACTTCTAAATAAATAATTAAGAACGACATTTTTAGTTTTTGTAAACTACCTGTCTTTTTCACGTAGGAGTATAGGTATCATCATTACAGAATCAACTTGGCTCCCCGTCATAACTGAGGTAAGTAGGTACAGGTACCTGCCTAACTTTTCACTCTGTCGATCCAAGCTTACTTTAGCGATGAGTGCGACGCATATTTTTATCGAAGTTTTACATAAAAGTAGATGGCAAGCGTAGGCAAGTATTGATCTCTGTGCTTTGCCTGGCGGCGTATAAACATTAAAAATACCAACACAATAATAATGATAGATTAGGTTTCTGAAGAGACGTTACTAGATTTAACACTCAAATCAAAAACCACCAAACTAGCTAGCCGTCATCCGACACAGTGTGGTGCCCAGCGTTATATACGTACTCTTAGCTGGTGCCAGGAAGAAGGGTCCAGATTTCACCAAATTTTTCCGGAAGAAAATTCGGATGCATAACAACAACATAGCACAACAAGTGAGCTAAGCGAGCCACTCAAATTACCTTCCATTGTTCCAGCGATCAGGTATCTAGACGGCGGCCATGCGTCTGGTTTCAACCACGTTACCATCAACCCCGGCGCTGAGAAGAGGCTCTTCCAAGTCAAGGGTAAAAGGGATGTTAGGGTCAAACAGGTACGAACAGCTTTAGACCTTTTTTCCAAGAGACTGGCAGGATGATCAACTATTATGTTACTGACACACGTGCTCAAAAATAAGCGTGCTTATTTTGAGCATGCTCTAAAATCAACGACTCGAACAAATAAGCATGCTTATTTACTAGCAAGACCTGTTCACATGTGCTTTTATTGAGCAAGGCTCGAAAATAGCATGCTTTTAGCTCGTAAATAAGCACGTGTGTCAGTACCTTTCTACTTACAGCTTCTTAGTAGGTAATGTTTGCTACCATTCATAAATAAGGCGTTTTCCCATCCTCGGGTTTGTTGACAACATTGCAATCATACCTCATTTATCGAATAAAAATTATCCTACTAATATTATAAACATGAAAGTTTGTAAGTATGGATGGATGTTTGTTACTCTTTCACGCTAAAACGGCTGAACGGATCTGAATGAAACTTGGCAGACAGATACATTATAGTCTGGAATAACACATAGGCTACTTTTTATCCCGTGGGAATACCGGGATTTAAATCTGCGCGGGTGAAACCGCGGGGTGCAACTAGTGTTAGTATAAATAGTTTAGGCAAGTTCCAACCTTGTGAAAACATAAATGCATTATTTCAGGTGGAGCCATCTTTCAGCTCTCTGAACAAAGGAGACTGTTTCGTGCTGGATGTGGACCACCAGATCTATTTATACGTCGGAGAGAAGGTATGTAGAGCTCTGATTTTAATTTCTTTATGAAATACTCTTCGACTTTGCCCAGCATTGACACAGAACTGACTAAAACAGCTAACATACAAATATATGGATAAGATGTCCTCATGTTTTTTCGCTATTTGAGAGATAATTTGGTATCATAAATCATAATGAATATTTTTGTTGGTAGGTAGGTAATTATCATCATTTCACCTAGTTATTCCAGTAAGCAATATGCATGGCGATGTCAATTAATTGTTAGTGTTTCAGTTCACGTTTGGAATACAATTACCTACCCTACCCCTGATACCTACCCTTAGGTATTCCAAACTTGAACTGAAATACTTTCTGCTAGACTTGGCTCACTGATTTTATTCTCTTTCGTGTGTCGTGTTGCTGGTTACTTTTGAAACAGTATGATGAAAGGATTAAAAGAAAACCTATTTCTAAATATTTATAATGGTAAGTTGTATTTCAGGCCAAGAGTATTGAGCGTCTGAAAGCTATCACAGTCGCTAACCAGATTCGTGATCAGGACCACAATGGAAGAGCTCAAATCGAAATCATAGGTGAGACCGTTATTACTCTGAGATATCTTAGTACCAATTCTCTTATATCTAAAATCTCTTAGTACGAAGTCTCTTACCTATCAGATCTCTAAGTACCAAGTCTCTTACCACTCAGATCTCTTAGTACCAAGTCGATTACCACTCAAATCTCTTAGTACCAAGTCTCTTACCTCTCAGATCTATAAATACCAAATCTCTTACCTCTCAGATCTTTAAGTGCCCAGTCTCTTACGACTAGGTCTCTTAGGAACAAGTCTCTTACCACTCAGATCTCTTAGTACCAAGTACGAACTCAAGGTTCTTTGAGGATGAAACCATATTGTGTTCTTTCAGAGCAAGATTCAAGCGAGTCAGATATTGTAAAGTTCTTTGAGGCTCTCGGCTCCGGGGACCAGGAGTCGGTAGCGGAAGCCACTGAGGGAGGCGATGATGAGGTTAGAGCTGCGGTTTTATTTTTGTAATCCTAAATGTAAGAGTGGTGAAGGAAAACTTATTTTTTTTCACGCTATGGATAAGACTAAGACCAGCGTGTGGCAAAATTCAGTCTAACATGAATTTAACCACATGCTGGTGCTACCACACTCAGATAAAAGGATGTTCTGGAACAGCCATACTCAACCTTTTTTATAGGGGCCACAAACACGTATCAGTCATGTCGAGGGCCGCAAGCAAAATTATTTAGGTCTTCATTAAAACGTAATTCCAATTTAACGGTGTAGTTACTTTATTCATGAAAAAAGAAGTTTTAACAAGAATAAAGAAAAAGTTTAATAAGAAAGTTGTTTATAATGTTTTCACACACCCATTCCCTGCGAAATTTAAAATTGTAACTTCAGATGGACCAATAACAAAGGCCCCGCGGCGGGCCGCAGGTTGAGTATAAGCGTTCTAGAATATTGCCTATTTAATTTCTTTGTCATGCATACCTGTTTCCTTGATGTTCCTTCACCGTTTGAGAGTACTGTGCGCATAAATGCTGATGATGATGCCGACATGACATGCTGTAAAGCTTCCAGGTAATGTCAACTTTATGAACCGTCAGTATTTGCAGGAGTTCGAGCGCGGTGAGACCAAAGAGGTATCTCTATCAGAGATCTCTGACAGCACCGGCAGCCTCAGAATCACGAAGGTACCGCCTCCGCTGACCCAGGAACAACTCAGCACAAAGGTCAGTTAGCATCAAGGATTTTGGATACTATACGTTCGTTAGCATTCACATAAATTACAAATAATCCCTACTAGTCTGTGCAAATAGGTGATCGATCAGTGAAGGGATGTGAAGATAAGAGGGAATATTCCAAAATTCTTTACTAAACTTTCTTTCTTTCAAGACATTTCCTCCGAAACCGAGCAAAGTATTCCAGAGGGCCAACCACGATCTCTTGAAGCAATCTTTCTTATTTCAATATTACTTTTATGTCAATGTCGTAAATCAACAGCATAGAGTCATATGATAAAAAAGTAAAGTAATTGAATATAATAAAATTTAAATAAAAATAATGCTTCAAGAGATCGCGGTTGGCCCTCTGCAAACCTTTGAGGCATAGACAAACGTTTAGGTAGGTACCTACATAAACTGAATGAACGAAACGTTTTTTATGTGCATAAAGAATCAAATGTTTTTTAATTTTTTTTTTATATTTATCTGCTAAAGATTAATACAAATGTAATAACTGCCAGTATTCTGAAGCGCATATTTTCATTTTTATTTTATAATGAAGTTTTTAAAATTCTATTATAATAATGATGTAAATTTTTGTATTTCTCTATATATACCAAATAAAAATATTTTATTTCCCACTTCTTAATTTACGTCCTAAATTTGTATTTCTGTAAATTCTACGGTGATTTTTCACTGCATTGCATTGTTTTATATGGTTTCAGGAATGCTACATCCTAGACACAGGGAGCTACAGTGGTATTTACGTGTGGGTGGGACGAGGCTCCAATGAAAAGGTAGGAACCTCTACACAATATTTAACTTTTAACATAACATAAATAATAATAATAAAGCCCGTTTATTTCCTTACCAGCTCAATACAAAAAAAAGGATATTTCTACTAGTACCTACTCTAATTATAGTAATCTTTTTATTCTATGTGTTTTTTATTTTATTTTATTCATGGTTAGGAACCCCTCTTCCTTCAGTTTATGCCATTGATGCCATGCAGGCCATTGGTGTTTCGCCTCTGGCTGTATAATATTAATCTTCGTGCTATATTGCAGCCTTTTTGTTTGCTTGTTCATTTTTTTTTTTTTTTTTTGTTTGTTTGGTTATTTTTTTTTACATGATCTAAAATGTCGTTTTTTTTCTGTAAGTAGTTCGTATTTGAGCTCCAGTAATCGTTCCGTTTATGCTAGTAATCTTACCAAGGAATTTGAATACTTAAATCTTACATTAGATTAAGTTGCTATTTTTTAAGGAGTAAAAAAGTAAAAAAAAACTTTACATAATTACCTAATAATACCATGCTCGGTAAAGAATCTTTTAGGCGGCGATAAAGAAACAGCGGCGTTTGGCTTGCAACCTGTCACGTATGGGATACCAACTACCGAACAAGATTACAGGATATTCAGGATATACATTGACAGTACTTTTTGTGCATGGAGCTTTGGACTGGGTTTTTATTAGTAAGGACCAGACGAGACGGCAGATGAAAGACAGATTATAGATATTCTAAGATAATTATATTGTAATTTTCAAACAAATGTATTTTTCAGGAAAAAGCTGAAGCGATTAACAAGGCCGAACAATACTTAAAAACAAGCGACTATCCACCATGGGTATGTATCAATCATCATTCAACACGCAAGGAAACTTTTTACACGATAACTCTTCCAAGATAAAACTGTAAAAACAAAAAAAATACCGCCAAAAAAAATAAAAGCAAAATTAATAAACCTTTTTTAAGTGAGTATACATTTTGAAAAAAAAATTTTTTCAGGTCCCCGTGTCGAGGATTCCCGAAGGAGTGGAGCCGCCAGCGTTCAAGCAGTATTTTGAAGATTGGAATTAAACGCATTTTTTTATGTTTTTAATAATAATGTTCACAGATTTTTACTTATTAATGTTTAACATTTTTGTTTGCTATAAGTATTTAAAATGTTCTCAAATGATTTCCTACCGCACAAATCTCGAATAAAATATTTTAAGAATAGCCTTTACAAAGTAGCAATTATTTTTATTGTACCCACTTTGTTTGTAGCTTACCTAATTCTTATGACACTATATTATTGTCACTAGTGAGTATTGGGCCTTGCTATACTCTAAAATCGTAAAGGATAATTCTGTCAACTCAACAGTCGGTAGGTACTTGAGCAAGCACCTTAGAAAATACGGAAGTTAAGTTATGTTATGTGCACGGCTGCGTAAGCATCGAATCACCTCTAGTATGAGCCGGTCACTCGTCCTAACTTCATAAAGGCCTAAAACCGTGTTATAGTTTAATTGTGAGAATAATTAATAAATTCTATGTAAAACCTGGAGATGGACGGGACACACTCAACGCGGATCAGACAAATGGAGCAAAATAATAACAAGCTGGTACCCATTAAACAGAAAGAGGAAACGCGGAAGACAATACAAAAGATGGGAAGACGAAATAACAGCGATTGCAGGACTTACATGGAATAGAACAGCTAGAATAAGAGATGAGTGGAAGTTGTTGGAAGAGGCCTTTGCCAAAAATGGGCAAACAGATACCTTAGATGTAGATAATATATAATGTAAAACTAATATTAAGTATAGGTTACCTGAAATAAAGGCTTTTATTATTATTATTATTATTATTATTATTATTATGTAAAACCTATAAATCAAGTTATTCTTTTGTTTACAAAGACTTTTCTCAATAATCGGCTGTGTATGGAAGTATCCTATCAGTTCAGTTATCAAGAAACTTCGTCGAATTACTAATAGTTAAGAGAGATGACGACCAAAAAGTTTGTCTCATAGCAATACGTCTGATGGTGAAAATGTACAAAAATTTTTAATTTTATGACGAAAAAGATTGTTTTCAGAAATTTTACGCGTAGCATCAAGGAATTTAGATATTACGTAGTACGTAATTTTGAAAATGTCAACTTTAGCCGACCGTATTTATATTAGATACTAGCTGGTACCCGCGACTTCGTCTGCGTACTTTTAATCTCTTCATCTCTTTTTTTCGCAATAAAAGGTAGCCTATGTTCTTTCTCAGGGTCTAAAGATTGTCTGTGCCAAATTTCATCAAAATCGGTTGAGAGGTTTAAGCGGGAAAGCGTAACAGACAGACAGATAGACAGACAGACAGACAGACAGACAGAGTTACTTTCGCATTAGTTGGGATAATATATTATTTTACATGGAAGTTTTTTGTTTTAATTTTTCTTTTGGGTGATTTGCCGTACGCTTCGGCGTATTACTATGACATTAACACCGACTGCCTTTTTTTGACCCAGCAGAAATAGCCTTCCACGCAGTTGCTACACTTTTGACCTTTCTATACACCTTGTTAGGTTAAGAATCATAATAATCGGACGATTTTATACGTTTCGGCCGTATCGCTATGATACATGGCTTTGGTCGGCATCTCTCTAACTACAACTGTTTAGTGGAACTTCTCTCAGATTAAACAAACAAATACATTAAACAGAAATACGTCGAATTCTAACTCGATGGTCATCAGGCTATACAAAAATAGAGAATTTAATTAGGTAGGTATGTACCTATACTGTACAGAGATTGTGTATTTTTTATACGGCTTGATGATGAACAAACAAATGGGCCACCTGATGGTAACCATTACCTCGTAAATCACGCACGATAAGAAGTAAGAACGCGCCCTACGTTACACTGCCCTGCGCTCATCAATTTGAGACATAAGTAGGTAATTAGGTTAACGTTAAGCCTCACGTAGTGCCTGTAATTTTTTTTTTCTATAGCGGTGGCGATTGTGTTCATAGTTCAGCGTTTTATTCACTGCTATCTTTAATAGTTTTCGCAACGCACGCGATGGATGTCAAGATTTTAGTCATTTTTTTTACACCTTGAATTGATTGAAGTTTTAGTCCAAATGTTATCTCAATTTTTTTGAAAACATACACATACATAATATACATAAATTTAAAATTTAAAGCGCATCACAGACGGTGAAGATACTATAATATTTCATGTTACGATATCGTAACATAAAATATTATAGTAACTTAAGGTATCACACACGGTTAAGATACGCTAATATATATTAAGGTCTCATTCTGTTAACAAACGCCGAAGGTGTCAAACGTATTTTTATTTAAACACCATATACAGGGTGTGCAAAATAATAGATGCGTAAACAAAGGAGTTTTCAAAATTCAACCCCCAAAAGAGTCAAATTGGGGATAGAAGTTTTTATGAAACTTTTTATTCTTTGGACATATTTGCATGAAATTTCGTATGTATTAAGTACCCACATACGGCAAAAATAATGAGTTAGGTATTTCAGCGGTTTCCAAAGTTCAACCTCTAAGAGCGTAATCCTACTAATATTATAAACGCGAAAGTTTGTAGGTATGGATGGATGGATGGATGTATGTTTGTTACTTTTTCACGCCGGAACGGCTGAACGAATCTGGATGAAACTTGGCAGAGAGATACATTACAGTCTGGAATAACACATAGGTACTTTTTATCCCGTGGGAATACCGGGACTAAAATCTGCGTGGGTGAAACCGCAAGGAGCAACTAGTCTAATATAAAAGGCAAAAGTGAGCGGCCCGCCGACTATGTAGAGATTATTTAATAAAGTAGGTTCATATATAAAAAGGTTAAAAAAAATCAGAGACGTGCGCGAGCAAAGCCACGGTTTCAGCTAGTATTTTCATATAAATTGTTTTCATGTTTCCAACCAAACTGCACACCCTGTATGTGCATTATATTTCTTAAGATGGCATCTTATGATACGAGTCGCCCTATCGGTCCGTATCAATATGTTAATATATATTAACTTAACCGTCTGTGATGGCTCATAGTAATTGTATAGGGAGCGATACTGCTCTGTCAAGAAAGTACCGGGAAAAGATCAATAATACACAAAATGTTAGTTATTCATCTAAATTTATTTTATCGCCTATAGTCCAATCATCAAAACATTTTTTAAACGCTTTTTCCGGAATTGAGTTCAGTTCTCGTCGCGAATTCTCCTTTGTCTTCTACCGAATGAAAACGTGTGCCACGAAGTGGTAATTTGAGTTTAGGAAAAAGGAAGAAGTCGGCTGGAGCCAGGTGGTTGCTTGATAGTATTTGTTGAGTTTTTGGTCAAAAATTCGTTAACAATTATGGCCTTGTGCGAAGGCGCATTATCGTGATGCAAAATCCAAGAATTGTCTTTCCACAAATCTGGCCTTTTTCGCCGAATTTGCTCTCTTAAACGCCGCATAACTCTCAAATAATATTCTTTATTTACCGTATCACCTTCCGGCAAGAATTCCGAGTGCACAACACCTCGATAGTCAAAGAAAACAGTCAACATGACTTTAACTTTTGATCGACTTTGACGTGGTTTTTTCGATTTCGGTTCAGTTGGGAGGCGCCACTCCGAAGCCTGTTGACTAGTTTGCATGTCAAACTCGTAAACCCACGTCTCGTCACCAGTAACAATGCGTTTCATGAATGTTGGGTCGGAATTCACTCGTTCTAGCATGTCTTCAGCGACTCTTATGCGATTGAGTTTTTGGAGAAAATTCAGGTCTTTTGGGACTAGCCGAGCAGCAACATGTTTCATACCCAAGTGATTATTTAAAATGGTGCGGATCGACTCGTGAGACACAGAAAGTTCAGCGGCTATCTCTCTCAAATTCGAATGAGGATTTTCAGTCACTAATTCCTTCACTTTTGCGACGTTAACTTCAGTTGAAAATGTTGATGGCCTACCAGAGCGAGGCAAATCTTCTATCACATCTCGACCGCTTTTAAACGTTTTGTACCACTCATAAGCACGTGTTTTTGATAAAGTCGATTCACTGTAAGCCTTCTCTAACATTTTCAGTGACTCCGAACACGAAATTCCGTTGGCGATGCAAAATTTAAGACAAACTCTTTGTTCGATATTTTTGTCCATAGTGAAATTCGCAGTACACACTAGATATAATCTAACTAAAAACAGCACTATAATAAATATAAACAACAGATTCAACTCAAAATCCGCGCCAAAATGGAAAACAGTTGTGCCAATCAAACAGCAAAAAAATAAACAAAAAATTGAATTGGGAACCATAGACAAATTGTCCATTCCCGATACTTTTTTGACTAAATGTATTTCAGCTTAAGATGACATATTATAGTATCTTCGCCGTCTGTGATGCGCTTAATTTGAGATTAAATTTGGACGACCTACATAAAAAGTTTGTTTATTTTCCTTCACAATACGTGCCCTACGATGTAATGCCCTGCGTCCATCAACTTGAGGCATACAGATGTTAAGCCTCACGTGCCAGTAATTTCACCGGGACCCACACCCTTCAAACCGAAACATAGCAACCCTGCTTCACGGCAGAAATAGGCGTGGTGGTAGTACTTCCCCGGACGAGCCCTTCACAAATAGCTCTACTACTACTAAAATGTCATTCCAGAAGAACAAAAAATCACAGCTGATGTCATAAATGACAGCTAATGTTGCGTCCAGTTTTCTTCAGTTGAGCCATAGGTACATTTTTTTTCCGAACGGCTCAATCAATTGTGTCTCAAAATTACCCACGGCACAACCAGGGTTTCGAGTTCTCGTCAGTTGGACCGTGAGTACATTTTTTTTCCTAAACGGATCAACTAGTTGTGTAGAAGGGAAAAAAAATTACCCACGGCACAACTAGTTGAGCATAGCAGTTGTGCCATGGGTCCGAAACGGACCTACATCCACCGGGGATAGCGTAGCTTCCTAACGGTAAAATAATTTTTCAAATCGGTTCACTATTTACCGAGCCTATTCAATAAAAATAAACAATCAAAACTTTCCTCTTTACAATATTGGTATAACGAGCTAGAGATAACACATTTGTTAATGGTTATTTAATATTACTAAGGTAAACATGGGTGAGTTGCATCCTGTCATGTAGTACAGAATTCCAACTGCAAAATTTGGGTATAATTCAAATGCAAAGGGGGGTGAAAAGGTTTTAAAGTCCAGGTTTTGGGGACAAATACCACGTAGGTAGTACGAGTAGGTACCTACTTGCTGATATACGTAGGTATACTTATATTGTATGTATACTTGGATGTACCTCTTGACTACCTCCACACCTTGGAAATCCTCAAAGCAGACAGGAAGATGATGGTTTATTAGGTAAGTTCTAGGAGGATGTTATTTTCAAAGAATAGGTATACCAGCTAAAGCTAGACTGCTGATAAAGGAATGACCTGTTGAATCATTATGTATTGCTGTTGACTGTTATTTATTCCGTGGTCATGTATACATAATATACCTACCTACTTACAAAATAGGTATAGTTATCTACTAACAAAAGTTTTAATGTTGTGGTCTGTCTAGGTACCCTGATCTTTTTTAAGTACTATGGGTAGGTACATAAAATATTTATTTATCTAAACCACAACATACCTACACTGTTGTTCTAGTCGGACCGGCTTGGAATAAATTGTAAGAAAATTATTAAATATATAAATAAACTAGTAGAGCCCCGCGGTTTCACCCGCGCATATTAAAATCCCGGTATTCCTACGGGATAAAAATAGCCTATGTTCTATTCCAGACTATAATCTATCTCTCTGCCAAGTTTCATCCAGGTCCGTTCAGCCGTTCCGGCGTGAAAGAGTAACAAACATCCATCCATCCATACTTACAAACTTTCGCGTTTATAATAGTAGTAGGATTGTATCAAGATAAAACTGTAAAAATAACTTGCCTACCTGTAAAAAGTTTGAAAGTTTGGATGGATGTTAGGGGATCTGGATGAGATTTGGTACAGGGATATTAATTATTGTTGTCTGGAATAACACATAGGCAATTTTTTATGCCGGAAGATGAATGGTGTCCGTGGGATAGATTTGTTTTACATTTTAATAGAACAAAGGATCGACTCTTTGGGTTAAGCTCGCCTTTGTACACACTTTATTAGGTATTTAAGTTTTCGCATGTTGTTTCTGTGTACAGTAAAGAATAAAGAATGATTTTTTCAGGAAATGGTAGTTTAGTGGTCAGAAAATGACTTTTTATCCCGGTAAAATGTATGTTGCTTTGAGTTAGAATCTAGGAATCTAGGATTTAACTCAATGTTCCCATGGGATAAATAGGAGCGGGGTCTCGGGTGGGGTCTCGGTGGGGGTTGGGATGGAACGAGTAGTTAGAGCTCTTTGTGAAGGGGTCGTCGTCCAGGGACCTCCAGGGTTCCAGGGTACCTGTGTTTCGGTTTGCAGTGTGTTACAGTGTAAGTAATTACCGCCACATGATTCTTAACATCTGTACCTATGCCTCACGTTGATGGTTACCACCTAACATCAGGTGGGCCATTAGCTTTTTCCGTCAGCAAGTTGTATAAAAAACGGCAGCAAGGGCCTTCCTTGACAGAAAGGAATGATCCCGATAGCTATCTAGGTAGCCCCTGTCATGTAGTAGGTAGTAACTTTAATTTTGTAATCTGGCCAACGCCCTAATTTTTTTGTCAGTATCATTTTATTGGTGTGTGTGTCATTTCCGTTGTTCTGTATCTGTTCTGTTGTCTTTAGCATAGAGTATATAATGCTACGCGCTTTCGTTTGCTTGCGGGCTCCACAGCAAAAAATCATTTTGGTTTCCTTTGGTTTCTTATGTAAATACTTTATTAGATGTAAGTAAAAACAAATGTTGTATTTGAAAGAGCATACATGGTTAGATAGTCATGAAGGGTAGTCTCACTTAATCAAAACACGTCATCGAGTTCCACATTTGTATAATAATCCAAACCCATAACCAATAACATCAATACGTCAAACAATCTGCGTAAGTACATAACCAATTATAAAACTTTCCATAGATAAGTATAAAACGAATAATTATATAACAACAAAGGAAAACTAGTAGTTCGCCTCAGTACTCCGTTCGGTCTGAGCGCAGGCAAGCGAATGACCACTGCTGTGCGCGCCATCTGCTTATAAAGGCGGCGCGCCGGGCGGGTGACGTGCCAGTGACGTAACTTGTTTACGAAGCTGCAGCGTTTCTTTGTTAAAAACCGAGCTTTGGCGCCGTGGCGATAACATATTCTATGGTGTAAATTGTCTGTTGTTTATTGTTATAATTACTATGTATGTACCTACTGTTTGCTAAAATATATTCTGTGTTTTTTACTTGTCTACCGGTCGCATGTCACACTAGGCCAGGCCACGTCTGAAAACCAGCGTTGCACTGTACCTACGGTACCTAGGTAGGGTAGACTGGGTACGTTTGTAACACAGGACGGTTGAAACAATTTAAATACTCGCGAAACTATTCACCGTATGGTGAGGGGTACAAGGGGAGGGACACGCGGCTTGCGTGTCCGGACATGATCGCCAGTGTTGCGGCGCACACTGAGCGCAGAATACGTTTGCAAAGGGGCCTATTGTGTTTTGTTAAGGCCCCAGCGGAGGGCCATTTCCCATACAAACCTAATACCAAAATGATTTCTGATTCAAGCATATTTCCCTTATATTATTGTATTATTTGTATTCGAATAGTATTTATGCGTGTCACTACATAGTTATTTTTTCAAATAATTTCCCTGAAATGAAATAAAAGCCAATCGCATTTTGCACTGTTTTATGCTAAAATTTACAAGTTTTCTTCCTACTTATTTCGAATCAAAAACAACAATATCTCACATATTGATTCTAAAGGAACATAGCTTACATTGTCTAGTTACAGAAAAAAAATACTATGTGAAGAATACGAAAAGTTTTCAGTCATCATTTTTGGTATTAAGGAATACAACCAAAATCACGCCAATTTCAAACTTCTATTAGTGCTATCGCACCGTGCACGAGGAGGCGTACGTTGACGGGAAACTATGGTTGTGTGTGTGATCGCTCGGACATGACAAGTTCGCACGCACACACAGACTGAAGCGTCTGAATGAAACGTGTCTATTTATGCGCCGCCCGCCCTGCCGCGCCACCGCCGCGCCGCCTCCACGCCGCCGCCGCGTTGCTCAGGGTCTGGAGCGCGGCGGGGCTCATTCGGAGGTCATCGTAGGGGTACCTACACCTAGGTACTGTGGTATGAGAGGCTATTGTTATGTGTTATTTTCTAAATCAGTGTCCTGACAAGCTACCTACCTACTGTGTTGTGCGTGCGTGCGTATTTGTTTGTTCAGTAATATATTGACTGTGCCGCTGGCTTGGATTGAGATTTCCCGCTTTGGTTGTTGGAAACAATTGATACCTACATAGGTACTACGACCTGTTTATTTGTAGCTTTGTTTACGGACTTCGATATTTTTCAGTTCGTTTGGTTCTTGTTATGAACTCGGAACGTATGGGGGATCTCATTATACCTACCTAACTTAGGTACCTACTTTATTACATAATTTACTTACCTAGTTGTTTTCATATTTAGAGTAAACACATACGTAGGTACCTATCTATCTAACATGTTGTTTGTATAGGTATGTGAATAAGGGAAGTACCTACCTACTACCTAGGTAGGTTAGGTCACGGAATAGAGAAAATCCGTGGGTTAGGTAGATAGGTACCTACATGTATAGTGCACGTCACGCAAAAAGAACGCTGGAAGAAGGGGGAGGAAAAATAAGACAACCTCTGTGGTGCAGTGGGCGAGAGTTCGCCTGCGACGCAAGAGGTTGCGGGTTCGATTCCCGCTCCGGATCAAATTTGTGTACGATCTGCAGAAATTAGTTCCGTTGGTCTGGGTGTTTTCTACGTATAACAAAAAAACATCCATTATTGTAATAAACCAGTAGCACCCCGCGGTTTCACCCGCGTAGGTTTGAATCCCGATATTCCCACGGGATAAAAAGTAGCCTATGTGTTATTCCAGACTAGATATATTATATCTCTGTGCCTATTTTCACCAAGATCCGTTCAACCGTTCCGGCGTGAAAGAGTAACAAACATCCATCCATCCATCTACCTATCCATCCATCCATACTTACAAACTTTCACGCTTATAATATTAGTAGGACTAGTAGCGCCCCGCGGTTTCACCCACGTAGTTTTATATACCGGTATTCCCACGGGATTAGCATATAGTAGGATATTAGTAGGAAAGTAGGTAGGTGCCTAGATTATGTATAGTGCGTACGCGCAAAAAAAACGCCAGAAGGAGAGGAAGGTCCATACCTAGGTACTTCGCGTTTATAATATTTGTAGGATAATAGGATAATGCTGAACAATCCACACAGCACCATCTAGCCCCAAAGTAAGTTACTCAAAGCTGGTGATAAGGGTACAACCTAGATAACTGATACAATTATAGGTATTCAATTTAATACATTATAATTATACTTACATAGATAAATACTTTTTATTATACCTACTTACATGGAAAACACCCAGCCAGACTAACAAATTTGTTACACAAATTTGTTCTGAGGCGGAAATCGAACCCGCAACCTCTCGCGTCGCAGGCGGACTCTCGCCCGCTGCGCCACAGAGGTCGTCAATTTCATAACTTCACAATAATAGGCAAGTAGGGTAGGTATGTACTTACTCGTATTTTATTCTTTTATAGGTAGGTACCTATTCTATTGCAGAATATAATAATAATAAATAATCGAGTATCTCGTACCTATGTGCAAACATATCTCCTCCACTGTTTTCAGCGTTCTTTTTGGCTGACGCGCACTATACCTACTTATGTTCCTAGGTAAGTGAAGTAGAGAAGTAGGTAGGTACCTACCTAGATACCTCCGTAGGGCTCGTTCGGAGTAGGGATGAAGCGTATTTACTCGACCAAGTATAAATACCAGGTATTTCCATGCGATTACGCGTACCTAATTCGACTATTGGGTCAAACAAGGTACCGGTAGTACTCGCACGACTCGGTACGTGTCGATTGATACTTCGAGGCAAGCATCGCGTCGCCCTGGTACGCGCAAACCTTGTTGAACAAGGCCGGGCGCGGGGCGATGCGATGAGCGA
Source organism: Plemyria rubiginata (assembly GCA_963576535.1). Lineage (NCBI taxonomy): Eukaryota > Metazoa > Arthropoda > Insecta > Lepidoptera > Geometridae > Plemyria > Plemyria rubiginata. The sequence goes on along the minus strand of OY754922.1, from coordinate 9,283,283 downwards.
GGAGGAGGGAGGAGATGTCGGTCGGTCAGGTCCCGAGTCCCGTCGCGTCCGAGCCGCGCCGCGGCGGCAGTTCACGGGCAAGTAAGATGGAATGATACGTCACCCTCGCTCTGTATTATGCAGGCTAGCTAGTAGCTAGGTAGATACATATAAGATTTTTTTTTCAAATTGAGTAAATTGGGTCATTTTTTATTCGTCAGTTTATTTATTGTGCGTTGTGTTGTGTGTGCAGTAGGTACCTAATGAGTAATTTTTACTAACTAACTAAGGTTGTAACAGAGTACCTAGTAAAAGAGAACTCTAGTAGTTGAGTTCTTTCAAAGAACTCAACTACTAGAGTTCTCTTTCAAGTTCTTCAAAGAACTTCTTTGTGAATGGCTCGTCCGGGAAAGTAGGTACTAATAGGTAGATATACGTTACGTAGTACCTATAGTAGGTACCTTACCTACTATGGTATGAGAAAGGAGAGGCTATTGTTATTTGTTATTTTCTAAATCAGTGTCTGACAAGTTACTGTGCTGTGGCTGTGCGTGCGTGCGTGCGTATTTGTTTGTTCACTATTCTTGACCCTGCTCGTTGTTTGTTTGGAAACAATACATAGGTACTTAGGTACCTACTCGTACTACGACCTGTTTATTTGTGGCTTTGTTTATTACGGACTTTTGATATTTTTCGCTTCTGGTTTGGTTGCTGATATGGACTCGGAACGTTGGGATGTATCTCATACTAAGTACCTAACTTGTTTTATTATTATGTACCTACCTCGTTTTCATATAGTAGGTAATAGGTAGCTAGGTAGGTATACCTAGCGCGCGGCACGCAAAATGAACGCCGGAAGGAGGGGGTGGTGTGATGGCTCGTGATTTTTGTATGCGCAATCACAGTGTGTTCCTCCACTGTTTTCCAGCGTTCTTTTTGGCTGAAGCGCACTATACCTACTTATATACCTAGGTAAGTGAAGTAGGTAGATACGTACATAGGTATGTATAGTGCAAAAAGAACGCTGGAAGGAGGAGTAGGTGGGGAGAGGGTGTGATTTCGCGAGTATTTTGTACCTATGCGCAAACACATCCCCTCCACTGTTTTTCAGCGTTCTTTTTGTGTGACGCGCACTATACCTACCTACTTACGAAATGTTTCATTTAGTTTTCAGAATGGCTGGCAACTTTCTTTTCATGTTTTCTCGATTGAGGAAATTGAGGTACTAAATAGTACAAAAAAGGTAATAAATATTGATAGCTTCCAAACATAAAAAATCGAACATGGTCCAGTGGTTCTGATGCTTACTATTACCTACAGGGTGTCTCGGAAAGGTAGAGATTGATTGAAATGCAAATTATATCATTTTCCTGCAAATATCATTTTCCTTTTTTTGATAAATAAATAAGTTTTTTTTTCTTTCATAATGAAGTCCATCGCAACTGTTGTATTTATAATAACTATTAGTGTGATTGACGGTACGAATTATTATAAATAAATGGTAGGTCGGTAACTTTCTGAACACGACAGAGAAATACAAAACAAATAAAGTTGGCGCAAGCACGCAACCTTGCTTCACTCCACAGGTGACGGAGAAGAACTCTTCAAATTAGATAGAGATAGCAAGTGACTTGATAGCCGATTAGTGTTGATCGGGCTTTCAGAAACCGGGGGTTAGTAACCTTGCCTCATTCCGTACTTTTCAATCGAAATTATATAATAATAAGTAGATGCAGTCTAGCTACATATCAATGTTTATTTTTTTAAAGGTCTATATAAATATAAATAAATAAATAATGCTGGACAATCCACACAAATCTAATCTACTCAAAGCTTGTGTTTTGGGTACTAGGTGACTGGTATAGGTATTTAATACATTATATACTTACATAGATAGATATTTTTTATTATACATAAACAGCCAGACCAACGAAGTATAGTTGGTACTTACTTTGGTTTCAATACATTTTTTATAATGACTGTACTTTTATGGGCCCGCGAGTTGATGACCAAAAAAAAAGGTAATAACCCGCGAGATGACGAACAAGCCGTAATATCTCACACTATATTTTTTTTATCTACCATTATAGGTAAGTATATGTCGTAGTGTTTTACCGATATGGTTACCCCACAAGGCTTACCTCAATAGTAAATTGATTCGGTTGTTTATACTTACCACTACCTAATTTTAAATCGATCTTTTGTTTCCTTATCTTATATCACAAATATATAAAAAATATACTAATTTAGGGTTTTATCTCGGGTGGAATGCGCGAGCGGCGTCAAAGGCGCGGTGGCTGGCGAAGCGTGGGGCGCCGGGGGGGGGGGCCTTAGCGGGCCGCGCGCCGCCCGCCTCCGCCAAGGTGGGTAGGTACGGTACAACTTCAAATTTGTAGGTAACTGAATACCTACTCAGGGATAATGTAGTTTTCTATTAGTAAAATAACTTACTGAACTAAATAATCAGTTCAGCAATAAGTAATTAAAAGTATCATAACTACGCATTTAATTTTACGGAGCGTGGCACACACGGAACAGAGAAAACATATTTCCGTGGTTGCACACGTCCGTCACGCACCGGCTCTAAATCGGAAAAACCCGAGTACACTGTCGCGATCCATAACTTTGATCCCCACCACTCAGTCGATCTAAGGTTACCTTATGGCGCATCCACACATGCCCGGCGGCACGCGCGGCTTTCTTTCGTTGCCGGTGGCAGTTTGCTTGCTTGCTTGCGGCTTCGATACGGAGTGGTATTGTTGTCGTATTCATATATAACATCATCCCAACTAATATTATAAATGCGAAAGTAACTCTGTCTGTCTGTCTGTCTGTTACGCTTTCCCGCTTAAACCTCTCAACCGATTTTGATGAAATTTGGCACAGACAATCTTTAGACCCTGAGAAAGAACATAGGGTACCTTTTATTGCGAAAAAAAGAGATGAAGAGATTAAAAGTACGCAGACGAAGTCGCGGGTACCAGCTAGTTTCATATAAATAACGAAATGACAGAATTTAACTGGGATGATAGTGCAGTACTTTTATTTTTTACTTTTATTTTATAAGTCACAACACTACTGCGAAAATTGCAACCGTATCTGCTGGCCGCCGGTAAAGCCGGCGGCAGGGCGGTCTGAAAGCCGGCGGTAAAGCCGGCGGCATGTGTGGATGCGCCATTAGCGATGAGTGCGACGCATATTTTTATCGAAAGTACATATTTTTTGCGCTATTTTGGTAACACAATACGCGCGGGTGAAAGCGCGGGGCGCAGCTAGTCATATCATAATTTCATAATAATAGGTAGGTAGGAACACTAGGTACCTACCTACTCGTATTTTATATAATTCTATTTTAGAAGCAGATCATAATTTGACGAATTATGATGAACCTACCTAGGTAGGTACAGTTCAGCCAAATTCGGCTAGTTTACAAAAATGTCCCACCGAATTTGGCTGGACTAGAGGTAGGTTAGATATCTACCTACATGGGTAAGTACCTATTTCCTGATAGATTGATAGGTTTCTTGAGATAGGTATAAGTGCGTAGGCCTTGTCAAATACCTAACTTGAAGAAAAAAAAGCAAACTATAGGTAGGTATTCACTTTTATATTTTTTAAAAATAGGTAGGTAGGTAGGAGTAGGTACCAAACTTGCACAGTGCACTTTTCTAAATGTAAGCACCTACCTACCTATGAAACGCAAAAGGTAAGCAGTATAAACATACTACACACATGACATGCCCAAAGAAATAGTTACCATGGTGAGTGAGTAGGTACCTAACCTACCGCTTTCGAATTGTTATCAATGGCAGAGGTTTATGGTACCTACCTACCTTTCGTAGGAAAAATAGTACAACCGTAGCGGTGCTTGAGTGTGTGCGTGTATACGTAGTACCTCGTTCCTGCCCCACACGCGCCTGCACCAGCTAAACAGAGATAGCTATACACAGATCGATTTTTGGACTCGTCTCAAATTGAAATTGCGAGCTGGGGTCACCGGACTCTTAACCAAAAGTAAGTATTTTTGATCGATTTCTTTCTTAAATTGCATATTTAATATAGTGTTCTAAGTTTTGTCTGTTTTCATGCGTAATTGTTAGACTTTAGAGGTCAGAGTACAGTAATTTGTTTGTGTGTAGGTTATTTAGCCTTGTCACTGAGATCGTTTTATTGGCAGAAAGGTGGGGTGGGTACGATTGTAACAGTTTTTGTGGGTACGGTTGTAACATTAGGAAATATTTTTATTTTACATTGCAGATGCCTAGGAAACGCGTAAGAAAGACTTCAAGAGGTGAAAATGAGATATTTCGTTACAAGGATGCTTACGATGAAGTTAAAACTGGGAGTCAAACTGCAAAGTCAAAGTCATAACTGCAGTGAGTCTGATTAAAAACTGAATGGTAAAGAATTTTGTTAATTTGTATTGGTTTAAAATGTTATTGTTTTCTTAGTGATTTTTAATTTAGAAGTTGTTTTTGTTTTGGTTTTTGCTCATATTTTTGCTAGTATAAGATGGAAATAACTACGATGTTACCTTAAAATTGAAAATGTTAAAGACTGATTAAGAAGACTACCTCAAAATGTTCCTAAAATGGTGCCATATTAATCTTAAGTAATTTAAAAGTACCTTAAATTTGATTTATAAATAATAAAAGTGATTTAAATGCATACACTGTGTATTATTTGGGTATGTTACAATTGCCCCCCATCACTGTTACAACCGCCCCTGGTATGGGGGTCAGTTGTAACAGTAGGCCACATTTCCATTAATTGTAACTGTCAAGCAACAGTTGCATCTAGACCTCTAATTGTTATGTCCATTTGAAGACAAATGTTTACACTTTAATTTCAAACGTTTAATATGTTATTCGTACTATTAATGAAACCGGTACGAACAATCTACCCAAAATTGTTACAACCGTACCCAGTCTACCCTACCTAGGTTTAGTGCAGCATTTAAGCTGAGACGTGACCTTTTTGCCCCGCACAACGGTAGGTAGGTCCTTTATTAGTGTAGGTTATAATTTTATTTTCTGTTAGTTTTAAGTAAGTACCTACTTGTATTGTGGGACGAAATAAATATATTTTCTTTCTTTCTTTTCTTTCTTTCTTTCGATAGCAGAATGTTTATCCGAGAAAAGGGAAAAAGCAGAAATAAAATATAGATAGGAAACCAAGGCAAAGTCGCGTGCGCATATTCATCTCAATGATTGCTTTATAAACCAGTTTCATCTGTGAGTGACCATGTTACTCATTGATCGCCTGTCAGCGGCTAGTTGTGCGCGCTGTGTTTGTGGCTTTATTATTACAACAGGAAAGAAGTTCAGTGAAATATACGAAAGTAAGTGCCTATTCCATCTGACACTCGTATTCTGAATCAATGCTCAACTCAAAATTGAGACCCAAGCTACACTTTAATAAAATTCGAAGTTTGACTAATATTTAAATATTTTGTTTATGAACACACGTCTTGGTTTAAGGAAGGAAGAAGGTAAAACTGTTCTTAGTACGAATAGAAATCGAGGCAGAAGTTGTTATATGTACCTAAGTAGGTCTATTATTAAACTTCGTCTTTTTTTTTTACCTTTTTTTGATCTTTTTTTTACCGTTATTTTTTTACCCGCACGGGTATAGTAGTAGGTATATTTAATTATTTATGGAAAACATAATTTATTACTTATAACCAAAAAATAATTAAGAGTTGTTTGAACCAGTATACCTATATACCTATACCTAGGTAGGTACCTATAGTCTATAAACTTTTTCCAAATCTTGATAAATGAGCACACGATGCATTTTCATTTATTATCGTTATTTATTTCTCGTCGATCCAGTAGCATTTATAACGCCGGGAAAAAAGGAGTGTATTGTAATTGTAACTCATTGAGAATAAAAACATTTAGTTATAACTTGTAGTGTAGTAGTTATACGTATATTTAGCTAGGATGTTATCTAACAGTTATTAAGAAATACGCAGAGGTGAAGAGGCTAATAATTGTTTATAATTTGTGATAGCGAATGTAGCAGATATTTCATAAGTAGGTATAAATAAGAAACTTTATAAGTTAAATTCGGTCTCATACCTACGAGTATTATTAACTGAAAAAACCATCCGTGGGATAAATAATTATGGTCTTGTTTACCTTGTTGTCCCTTGTTGGATTGGAGTTGGAGACGGACGATGGTTTTCACATAAGTATAGGTAGAGCTCCATCCACTCGTTATACGTTTGTGAAAACTCCATCAGAAGTTCCTCATCTGAGAAATACCTAAAAAAAGCGTCGTTCGTTTCCAAGTTATGTATTTTGTTCTGTCACTAGTGGCGCAGAAGTCGACTGATGTCAAGAATACCTACCACTGACGTATAGGTAGGTACGTCCTCAAAGAATCGGAGTTAGTACAATAACACGGAATAGACTTAGTACCACGGAATAGAGGATTTATATTTCTGTGCTTAGTACTAAGAGATCTGTCTATCGTGTCTGGCGATGAAAGTCGTGAAGCTGTTTCAGTTTTTCAGAAATACCTACCTAATCTCTAGCCTCGATGTATAAGGATTTCAAACAAAATTACTCATCGGGACGACATTGTGTCCAACGAATGATTCAATGAATAACCTTGATTTCTTTGTTGCTTAGACTTGGGAAGGAAATAATCGTACGCTATTACGTAGTCTGCATGCCTATGACTGAATGCGGTAGTTACGGAGCTCAAATGGAGCTGGGCAGGACACATTGCTAGACATGGTGATGACAGGTGGAGTACGACAACCGAATGGTGGCCAAGAACCGGGCACAGAGGCGTGGATCGTCCTGCAGCGATGGGCTAGCGATGTGGCACCAGGATCGTGATAGATACCACAAACTAAGGGAGGCCTAAGCCCAGCAGTGGGTGAGGTCGGGATGTGGATTATGATAATGATGAAGTAGTATTTAATATTTCTTCCACGGCAACCGTGAAACACGTTCGAACCCACGTTCTAAATGTGTGTTCCTACAGGATGGGGCATCTGAAGTTGCTGGTACTGCTAGCCTGCGTGGCCTGTGCTGTGGCGCGGACCACCATCCGCCAGCAATCTGTGTCTGGACCTATCACGTCTCTTACTGACAAGGTTTGTGATGTAACATATTAATATTAATAACCTCGCACGAGTAAGTTGCGGAACGAACTTCCGCCTGCGGTGTTCCCTCGTCGCCTTTTGAAGGACCATGTTCTTCAAAAGGCGGGTTTATCAGCTCTCTGGTGTTCAAAGTCAAAGTTAAAATATGTTTATTCAATAAAATCACAAGGATCACCTTGAAACGTCTTAGAACTAGGTGACTCTAGTGCTAGTTCCACGCGACCAACGCCGAGAAGAACAGGCAACAAACTCGGCTTGGTATCTATCGCTCTTTTGTATGATCCTTGTTACACTAGGTGTAGTGTTGCAGGTATCTATGGGCGACAGTCACCACTTGCCATTAGGTGACCCGTTTGCTTGTCTGACAGCTTTGGCATAACAAAAACTGTTGCACTAAGATCTTTTAATTTGAGTAGGCAAAGATCTTAGTGCAATTAGATCTTTGGTCACGAGTACCTATCTGGCGGTGGAGGGCTGGAGTAGGGCGTTTCCAAGTAAACCTTGTGATTGTACTGTGGATTGTACCTACTGAATATTGACCGTTTTGATTTTGTTTATTTTATCTTTACCTTATTGATGCATTTGCATTATAATTTATGAGGGCTAGACAAACATTTGTGTGATGGAATGACAAATGTTTAGCTAGATCAAGAATCCTACCCCCGACGTACAGCGCAAAGGTATACCTAGCTACTGGAATGTCGTTCCAGTCTCCAGTCTCTTCTACTAAAAGATAATGATGGTAACATAGTTTTTGTTTCGAATTTCAGGATGCCAGAAGCAAGGCGAGGGTACACCCAGCCTTCAACGTCGCGGGAAATCAAGCAGGACTTGAGATTTGGAGAATTAAGGTAGGCTCTATAGGCTCTATCTATTTAGGCTTGGTCCATATTTTTCTCTGAGACTACTGGCTTTGCTACATTTTTTTTACTTTTTTCCTCAGACTAAAACTACTTGCAACTTAGTAGAAATGTAAAGCATCTTGTCATGTCACTCGTAGCTCTTTCGAAACAGTGTGGTGAAAGGATTTAAAGTGCGTTTCCAGCACCTAACAAAAGTTATAGAACTTAGGCATTAACTGCACAGACTAGGTAATCCTTCCTACTACTATTATAAACGTGAGTTTGTAAGTAGGTATGGTTGGATTTATGGATGGATGGATGGATGGATGTTTGTTACTCTTTCACGCCGGAACGGCTGAACGGATCAGGAATAACTTGGCAGAGAGATATGTTATAATCTGGAATAGCACTACTACTACTACTATTACTGGCTACTTTTTATCCCGTGGGAATACCGGGATTTAAATCTGCGCGGGTGAAACCGCGGGGCGCTACTAGTTAATTATATAATGCTTCTTTTTGCAGAGCTTCGAACCGATACCAGTTTCTGCAAAGGATTTCGGCAAATTCTACAAGGGGGATTCTTACATAGTTCTTAAGGTACCTAACTATGCTTTGTTTTGGTAGAAGGTACAGGATAACACACACTGAGTCTTCCGATGTTTTGAATAACCATCATCTTCTTCTTATCGTGTCACTAGTTTCTTTCGAAACAAAGACTTTTAAACTTTTAAGTGCGCCTCAAGAGGCTCCTTTCGAGCATTTGACACATGTTATAGAACTTGTTAGGTTGTACAACATGCCGGTTCCCTCACGATGTTTTCCTTCACCCTTTGAGCATTGTGCACATAAATTTTTGAGCAAAAACTCATTGGTGAAACACCATGCCCATTTCATTTCGCATTTTGCAAGCGGTGTTGCTGTTTCGGCCTGTATGAAACCAGTAAGCCTCAAGTTTAAAAAGAGCCCTGAAACAATGAAACTGCTCTTTCAGACGAACAAAGACAAAAAGAACCGCTTCTCCTGGGACATCCACTACTGGATCGGCAGCGAGTCGACTCAGGACGAGTCGGGCGCGGCTGCTATCCTCACTGTGGGACTGGACGACAAGTTCGACGGAGCCGCGGTGCAGCATCGGGAGACCGAGGGGTACGAGAGTCCACAGTTCACTGGATATTTCTCAAGCCGTGAGTTACAACTCTACTACTACTACGTTACCTAACAACAAGATCCATGTTATAGTGAAATTATTCGTAAACTAGTTGCGCTCCGCGGTTTCAACCCGGTTAAATCCCGGTATTCCCACGGGATAAAAAGTAGCCTATGTTTATTCCAGACTATAATGTATCTCTCTGTCAAGTTTCATCCAGATCCGCTCAACCGTTTCGGCATGAAAGAGTAGCAAACATCCATACATCCATCCATCCATCCATACTTACAAACTTTCACGTTAATAATATTAGTAGAATGTCTACACACCAAAAGCTGCCTGCTTTACCGGGTTTGGTGTGGATGCCGAAAGCAAAAAAAGACAGAAAACAAGCCTTAAGGCTCCGGTGACAGCGGCTCGCAATTTCGAAGTGCGATTGGCTATTATTTCATTTTATTTCATTTCGGGGAGGTTGTTTGAAAAAATAACTCTAAAGAAACACGCATAAATACTGTTCGAACATAAATAATACAATAATATAAGGGAAACATGCCCGAATCAGAAATCATTTTGGTATTAGTATGTTTGGTCTTACGTTTACCTAATACCAAAATGATTTCTGACTAAAGCACATTTCCCTTATATTATTGTATTATTTGTGTTCGAACAGTATTTATGCGTGTTTCTTTAGTTATTATTTCAAACAACCTCCCCGAAATGAAATAAAATGAAATAATAGCTAATCGCACCTCGAAATTGCGAGCCGCTGTCACCGGACCCTTAATACAGAAAAGCCGGCGGGTTCGGAGGCTCAATATTCCAGGCACGTTCTGTGATTCTGCGTCCTGCGATTGCGTTTTAGATGATACCTATTTACGTTTTACATAGGGTGTTACAATAGGACAATCCAATCACGCGGTTAGTTCGCGCCTGTGGGAGAAACTTAAAAAGAACACGTACAAACCTAGATAGTGGAACAAAAAAAACATCGCAAAATAGGACTATCCATCATCCCATCAGTCACCCATTACATTATTACCCCGATACTACAAGATAACGTAACCTGAAAACCATGGTAACGCGATAATCGAATCCGCACCGTTGTCGATAAACATGTGAGCTGCCCTTTGGTTCTATTAGTATTCGTTAGACAACTCCAAAGATAACCATTCATTGTCTCCATGACGTCATCAGTTATTGACTCTATCGCAATCTGCAATCATCATTATCCTTAGAGCAAATGCGACCGGCAGCTTGCCAGCGCTGACTTATGCTGAGCCAGGGTCCCTTTTGCAGCTCTTAGGTTATTTTTATTTGATTTATTTTCTTTGTTTTTTTGTATGTTTTATGTTGTATTAAAGCTGCTGCTAATAAATATGTTTTCTTCTTCTTCTTCTTTACTCCAAAGAAGGATTAAATAAATCAAGGCTCTTGAAGCAAGAACCTTCATTTAACCCTTGGAGAATCAAGCAAGTCTTGCTTGATTGTAGAGAAAATCAGAGAAATGGTAGTAAACGATCTCACTTTCGACCTTTCGTGGTAGTGGATGTAGGTAACGGTAAAAGAACATGGAAGCACTCACTTATAGTAATTTAGCCTTCATCCAAAGGTCGTCGTAGATTCAAAACCGTGGAATGCTACCCGTTTTCAAGTTAACAAGTGATTTGACATCCAACAAGTTTTGATTAAGATTTCAGAAATCGGTCACTAGAGTCGAATAATAAAAAATGTGTATGACCATTCAACCTATTCCCTTGACTCGCAGCACTGACGTACCTGGCTGGAGGCAACCCATCAGGCTTCAACCACGTGGTCACCAACGCCGGCGCCACCAAGCGACTGCTCCAAGTTAAGGGAAAGAGAAACGTGCGAGTACGCGAGGTTTGTACCTATACCTTCAAGAATCGTCATAGGAATCTTCAGCGAATATAACAATTTCACACAAATCTTTCACAAAAGGTGGTCATTTACTTTAACTAAAAGTAAAAAAGGACCCAATATCGAACCCTGGGGCACCCCTATATCAATGACCTCTTACCGCCAACATGTTCCTACCCACCACCTAATTAAATCGTCACATAAGTACAAGTATATTAAACTTTAGTTAGAGCGAGGTGTCTAAGCAAACACAACAAAGTATAGACCTCCATTTTTGTGTAGGTAATCCTGTTTAACCTTATTCTGGAAATAAATATTTTTTTATCATCACTACATAGTATAAAACAAAGTCGCTTTCTCTGTCCCTATGTCCCCATGTCCCTTTGTATGCATAAATCTTTAAAACTACGCAACGGATTTTGATGCGGTTTTTTTAATAGTTAGAGTGATTCAAGAGGAAGGTTTATATGTATAATACATGCATGATATGTGCACCTGAGCGAAGCAGGGGCGCGCGGGCGGGTCTCTAGTATTATTACATATATTTACATTGCGGGCGGGTCTCTAGTATTATTACATTTATTTAATATATACATTGGTGAATATTCCACACACTCTCGCCAACCTTCAATCACCTTTTCTTGAACACGCGATGATCTTTGTTTTTCTTTTTCCGTTTTCTATCGTTAGGCCGGTTTTGTATACTCGTGGGATTTCATTTTGCCTGATAGATGCGCTTCTCCGTACAAAGACGGTCTGACGATGAAGAACGTAGTCTCTGTTCTAGGAGACACCGACTTGGGTTTTGTCTTTCATAAAGAAAGGCAAAAAGCTAATTAAATTTACAGTATATTCCAGTTTAGAGTAGTATAGAGGTCTTTGTGAAGGGCTCGTCCGGGGAAGTACTAACACCACGCCTTATTCTGCCGCCAAGCAGCAACGCTGTGTTTTGGTTTGAAGAGTGTGGTCGCCGGTGTAATTACAGGCACATGAGGCTTAACATCTGTATGCCGTAAGTTGATGGACGCAGGGCAGTGCATCGTAGGGCACGTTCTTATCGTGCGTACGAGGCAATGCTTTGTATATAGGTGATGGTAACCACTTGACATCAGGTGGGCCATCTGCTTATTACATCAGCTAGTTGTATAAAAAAAAGTTATATTCGTACTTTTTCTTAAGGTGGACCCTCTCATCTCCTCAATGAACAAAGGAGACGTGTTCATTCTAGACAAGGAGAACGATGTACTTGTGTACGTAGGAGAGAAGGCTAAGAATGTAGAGAAGCTGAAGGCTGCTTCTGTCGCCGGCCAGATCAGAGACCAGGACCACAAGGGTCGGGCACGTGTGGAAACCATTGGTAAGAACTACCTATACAAACTATCCTACTAATATTTTACACGCGAAAGTTTGTAAGTATGGATGAATCGATGTTTGTTACTCTTTCACGCCGGAACGGCTACACGGATCTGAATGAAACTTGACAGAGAGATAGATTTTACCTAGTCTGGAAAAGCACATAGGCCATTTTTTATCCCGTGGGAATACCGGGATTAAACTCACAAACTTCGCGGGTTAAACCGGGGTGCAAGTAGTTTGTGATATTAGTGGGATAGATCCTCAGATAGATCCTCCTTTCCTTCACAGAAGTATACTCAAGCGACGTGGACTACCAGAAGTTCTTCGCAGCGCTCGGCTCCGGCAGTAGGGACCTGGTCCCGGAGGAGTCGGCCGGTGGTGATGACCAGGTAAAACGCCATCCTACACGAAAATTCTCAGAATCACATACTAAAGACCACACATGTCGGTCTGTTGTTGCATTATCTTAAAACCTTAATCTGACAGCTCTAAAATTATTGCCATCCTTGTCGTTTCGGTCTTTCAGAAAGGGACGGCAATATATTTAGTGCTGTCAAACTAGGAAAACTAAACAACAGAATTGACACCATTGCCTGATTACTACTAGTTAGGGAACGTACCCATACTACGTGACCTATTTTTTAGTTTTTTCGACCCCTCCCTCCCCTCGGTGACCACTCGTAGTATATGCCAAGACGGGGGGGTCTTGGCATATACTACGAGTGGTCACCCCCCTTTAGTTTTCACGTAGTAATTCATAATTATGACTTTTAATCATTTCACAGTCAAAATATTAAAAAAAAAAATAACTCGTCTCGGCATAATGTGCGTCAGCGCCACCAACTGTGAGTTTAAAAAGCGCTAAACACTGCGCGCTATATTCGAATATAGGTTGAAAAAATACGAGATTTATCTCAGTAAAATCGACCACGTGACAAAACCTGAGCCCCCCGCTCCTGTGACTGACCGTAGTATTTTAAAGACTCCGCTCCCCCCCTAAACGGGTCACGTAGTATGGGTACGTTCCCTTAGATGACTTTTTAGTCCGTATTTAGTTTTTTATAACCAGGTAGGTAGGTACCATATTGTTTGTATAAATATAATAACAAAATATGTAGGTAGGTACCGTACTATTTTAATTAGGTACTCACATTTTTGAAATCGCGGCATGGGGCAGCGAGCAGTCAGTGTCGTCAGTGATGTAATAAAGATAGCCCATCTTTTGCCTCGCAAGTCATGCACGTTTTGAACGTGCCCTACGATGCAGTGCCAGTGGCATAAATTTGTTAAGCCTCATGTGCCTGTAATTTCACCAGCAACCACATCCTTGAAGGGTGTGGTTGCTGGTGAACCTCATGAGTGGTTTCTTTTCCGGGGCCTTATTGTCTAACTTGAAGCCCATTACCATGGCGATATTCTGGGTTTCAAGTGTCAAACTTTCTGTACTACATCAAGTTATTGTCTGGAAGAAATCGCTTTCAGCGATAAGACCACCCATTGTACCTACTACTTACTTTATTTTTTAATTTTAAATGTTCTTTTTTTGTAATTTTGGTGCACAATAAATAATTTTTCATTCATTCATTCAAGTTCATCTGCGACATTACGATAGGTACTGCTCCCTCATCGGTGCCGATTACGATATACCAGCGAGTTAGACAATTAGGCCCCAGGTCGAGCCACACACAAGACCTCTACTATTACTTCATGTATTCCTTTCAGGCTTTCGAAAAGAAAGAAGAGTCTTCCATCCAGCTTTCGGAAGTATCAGACAGCACTGGCAAAGTAAAGGTGACCGCCCTGCAGCGGCCGTTCAAGCAGGAGCAACTCAAGCAAACGGTAATAAACACCCCACACTCATAAATCTTCTCAGGATATAAAGAAAAACAAGTTCCTTGATTATAAACGGAGATAGCTGCGAAAGCACATTTAAATTCCCTACACTACATTGATATGGGTAAGTTTCAATATAAAACAAATCTCATCAACATTAGTAAAGTTAATGAGAAATTCGGCAAAGAATTAAATTAAATAAAATGACACCGACCTATCTTCCAGTCGAAAGTCAAAATTAATACCCTAAGCCCTTTCTAGGGGCACAAATTCAGGCGATTAAAAACCACAGCGGTTTAACCGTAGTGCGGCCTTAGCCTAAATAGTAAATACCCTACAATTGAGAAAACTGAAGGCTGCCTTCAAACCGTGAGTTTATTATTTATTTAAACATTTAACTAAAACGGTTGCACACCAATTACATTAATTAAATAACAATTTGTTGCCTGTTCTTCAAAGCTTTGGTCGCATGGAACTGGCACCTATAGATTCACCTGTGTGAATTTATTGATGTTTTCGACTTTGACAACCTCATCTAAACAACTTATGAAAGAAGCATCACGGTCAGTTAATCATGAAGGATAGTCTCACTAATCAAAACACGTCACCGAATCTCACATTTGTTTATAATTATTTATTTTATTATTACTTATTTTGTTTATAATAGGATGCGTATATCTTGGACACCATCAGCGGCAGTATCTACGTATGGATCGGCAAGCAAGCTACCGAAAAAGAGAAGACTGGCGCTATGACCAAGGCACAAGAGCTGTTCGCTGCTAAGAAGTACCCGGCTTGGGTGAGTTTGAGACCGAGCAAAACTAAAAGCGATTATAACTTTCTAAGCCTTGCAACAAGGTAGTTGGGAGAATACCACTTAAACCACCCAAATAGGTTTAACTCTGTGATGTTAAGAGACGAATAATAAATGAATAGGTATAAAGGTTTATGTAAAAACTACTAACCCATAGGTACCTATTAAGAATCAAGCCTTTTTCAATATCGGCGGATCCTTCTAGACATGGCTGTATTACACGACATTTTAGTAGGAGATCTCAACAGTGGATTTTTAACGGGCTCTATATATTTTAACACACCTAGATATAGAACCAGACACAGTAAATTATTACATTTGTCCCATAGGAAAACCAATTATGGAAGTAACTTTCTCATTGATCGTCTATGCAAAACATATAATGACCGTTTCTCTGAGGTCGATCTGTTTTCTTCCTCCAAAAGATCCTTTAAGCACCGCATCTCTGATGTAATGCGAACGATTCAATCATAAGAACAACGTTATTAAATTTTAAATTATATATATACATGTATGTATATATATATTTATTGATATTTTGCTATCTTTTTTTCGGGTGGACTTGTACTCTTATTTCATTTATTTTTGCAGGCAAATAGATTACTACACTCACTCTGCGCACACACACATTATAACTATACACATGCACGTACACACACACACACACACACACACACATACTCTTCCTTTTCTTGTAGGTAAAGCTATGCTGGAGGGCAGTAAAGTTTTTCTCGTGATATGATTAATTAGGAAAATCTGTTATTGGCCTTTTTTAAGATAGTTCACAACCAGCTATATTTCTTATTATTGTAATTGCTGTTGATTTTCTAATAAATAAATAAATATTTTAATAGCAATTTATTACTTACTTGATAATATTATATGGATTTGTTATTATTTTTTTCCTGCTATGTGATTGCACATAAAATTGTAGATTGCGATTTTGCTAAAATATGTTTAGTGATTTTGTATATTTTATCATGTCAAAACGAGCGAGAGGTAAATTTAGCTCTTGTCTTCGCCGTAACAATGAAAATGTAACAGACAGACACTCGCGTTTATCAATGAATGAATGGCACTACATATAATACTAGCGACCCGCCCGCGCGCCCCTGCTTCGCACGGGTGCACATTGTTTTTCTACTATATCATGCATGTATTATACATATAAACCTTCCTCTTGAATCACTCTATCTATTAAAAAAACCCGCATCAAAATCCGTTCCGTAGTTTTAAAGATTTAAGCATATATAGGGACATAGGGATATAGGGACAGAGAAAGCGACTTTGTTTTATACTATGTAGTGATTATCGTATTGTTTGGCATCAGGTGAAGGTTGAGAGAGTTCTCCAGAACACTGAGCCAGCTATCTTCAAGCAGTACTTCACCACGTGGCGTGATGGTGGCATGTCCCACAGCAGGCTAGTTTAATGTAAGTAGCTGTAATATTATGTACAGTCTAACTAACATATTATCATTTTGGTTATAAGAGATAGGTAACTTTTATTTTTAATACATTTTTGGAGCAAATAAATATGTTGTTTTTTTTCATATACTTAGAACTCAACTCGTTTCTGAAAGCTAATCGGCTGTCAAGTCACTTGCTATTTCAGCTTTTACTTCAAATTAGATAGAGATAGCAAGTGACTTGACAGCCGATTAGAGATGATCGAGCTTTCGGAAACCGGGGGTTAGTATTAGGTGTGGTAATGTGAGCTAATCCACGGGAGATTTTATAATATCAACTCGATGTATGTATAAAAAAAAAAAAAATTCAACAGGTATTGAAACACGAATAGATCATACTAAATGAAATCATTTTCTTTTATTTACAGGTCTAATAAGCCAAAAATCGCCATGAATTAGTGCCATCAAATGGTAATAAGAATATGTAAAAAAAAGTTCACTACTTTTGTAATAATTTGTAAGCAAATCACTTTGTTATGAGTAATAAATATCTTATTGAAATATAAATATCGTATTGATTAATATCTTTTCCCACATAATAAGTAAGGCTGAGAACTCACGAAGCGGTTTTCACCCGTGCCCGCCGCGGTGGCGGAATGGAGTTTTATTTTCAAAACTCACGAGACCGGAGTTTTGTGCGGTTACGCACGCACAAAAAGCCGCCGGTACAAGATGACTGCCGGTGCAGCGGGAGCCGCAAACAATCGCACACGCCGCGGGCGTAAAACGCGTCGTGAAATGTGGTTTAATTTTTTACTTAAATATCTGTATTCTAAAAAGGCTGCGGGCCCGCAACCGCGGCGGGCACGTGTGAAAACCGCTTCGTGAGTTCTTAGCCTTACTCTTTCAAGAATAAAACGACTTCAAATAGCCACACTGGAAAATACACTCATATAAAAAATTACTCGTCAGATCTTACAATCAGCTCTCGATCAAAATCGGTCCACCCAGTAAAGTCAAGTAAAAACAGTCAAATTGAGAACCTTCTTTTTTTTGAAGTCGGTTAGTTTTTTTTACTAAGTTTTTTTTTTATACAACTAGCTGATGGAACAAGCAGATGGCCCACCTGATGTTAAGTGGTAACCATCACCTATAAACAAAACATAGCCCCGTAGGTCACGCACAATAGGAACGTGCCCTACGATGCACTGCCCTGCGTCCATCAACTTGAGGCGTACAGATGTTAAGCCTCATGTGCCCGTAATTACACCGGCGACCACACTCTTCAAACCGAAACACAGCGTTGCTGCTTGGCGGCAGAAAAAGGCGTGGTGGTAGTACTTCCCCGGACGAGCCCTTCACAAAGAGCTCTACTACTCTTAGTAAGTATTTTTTTTTTGCTTAATTGTTTGTCACCAGGTATCCCAGGTACTTATGTCCTATTTTCCTTAAATAATTCTCTATGCATGCCTTCGATCAAAAATGTTGTCGTGTGAGCGGTAAGATGGCGGTAATGAATCCTACGTAAATTTATAATTTTGAGATACCATCAAAAACGAACAGTTAACTTGTTTAAATATATTTACTGTGTAAAGAGATCTGCAGTGTTGTGTTGCCGTGTGAGCGCCAATGCAGCTAGCCGACTGTGCGGGTCACCGAGCCAATCGTAGGCCCCGCGAGAATACACCAGTCGACCAATCAGCCAACGCATCGCCTCCATCTTGTCTACCAGGATACTGAGCTTCCTGGAACAAACATCCATAATTTTATCCATTACCTTTATTTTATTGTTTACTATTAGTTCCGCCGACTTCTGCGCCGCGGTTTTACCCGCGCAGATTAAAATCCCGGTATTCCCACGGGATAAAAAGTAACCTATGTGCTATTCCAGACTATAATATATCTCTCTGCCAACTTTTACTCAGATCTGTTCAGCCGTTCCGGCGTGAAAGAGTAACAAACATCCATCCATCGATTCATCCATAAAATAAAAGAAGCTACTAAAATTACTGCTCATACAATAACAAGATTTTCTAAATTGTATTGATTTTTTGTTTTACAACTTCATACTTACTCATACAATGGGCCTCGGTCATCCGGCTTCCAACTATCCATCTGTTCTTTGGTGTCTCTTAACTCTCCAACCATGTGGTCCCACTGAGCTCTCACCACACCATACTCCATCTCTCTCTCCTTGAGAAGACAGTTGAGATGCCTGAGCTTGCAATCCGTGTCTCGGAACTGTGTCAGGCTTTCAATAATTGCCCTGAAATTACATGTGAAATCACCTATTTAGAAACAAGCTAACTATGCATGGTGTTAATTCCGTTGTTTAGTTTTCCTAATTTAACTTAATTTGACAGCACTAAAAATATTGCCATCCCTTTTTAAAAGACCATAACGACAAGGATGGCAATAATTTTGGAGCTGTCAGATTAAGTTAGTTAAGGATAATGCAACAACAAAATCAACACCATTGTCATCCAAACTAAACCTGTTTACAAAATTTCAGCTCATACTGGTGAAGATATCTGCTTCAAAATTGAGTTGGAGCTTGTAAAAATAAATTCATTTAACTGTGTGATATTTTTAACCCTATTCTTGAGTCTTACTTTTTTCTTTGAATGAGGGTTTCATCGAGGTTACTATCAGGTGTTGTGATCAATGTCTTGACTGCATGAGCTTGGGTCAATGACTTTGCAGTCACCTGTTCCAACACTTTCCACACAGCAGTGTCTCCGTACTCCTCTAATGCATTCCCACTGGTTCGTTCTTGCACTTGTGGTGTAACTGTAGACAAATCAAAACAAAATTACAATATGTATTATTTGCAGAAATTTATACTGTGTGGTTACTTGTTACTACGGCGGTTTTATAGTACTTGTCGGACAATCGAGCTGCAGATTATTGAAAGAGGTCTTCACAGGAGGACACTCGAACGAGGCGCGAGACGAGGCATGATGTGAACAGACTACAACTAAACTCGCCACGATGATTTACCTAGCTTTAAAATGAGATTCTTGTGGTTAAATTATTTTGTCAATGAATACGACTTATGGGGCTAGGTAAGGGCCAACGAGGAAACTCGGTTAAACTATAGCTATCCTTGTACCTGAGTTGAGGGTTGGGGATAGGGGGGATGCAAGTGGGGGTAGATGGCAAGTCTTCCCCTTGAGTCCTTTTTTCTAGGAAATGAAAAAAAATATTACTTCAAATTTCTTAACTTTAAAAAAAAAACCCTAACCTAATGAGAATTCCTTCCCTTGAGTCTTTTTGTCATAGAGATGAAATATTACTACCAATTTTCGTCATATAAAAAAAAACCCTAACTTAACTAGTAACTTACCTGAAAAATTAAAGTATTTTTTTTCATTTCCTAGAAAAAAGGACTCAAGGGGAAGACTTGCCATCTACCCCCACTTGCATCCCCCCTATCCCCAACCCTCAACTCAGGTACAAGGATTGCTATAGCCAACCCGGAAACTCCGTCCGCGTTTAGGAACTGAAATAACAACATAACATGAACAAATTATTTACAACAGGTACCGAGTGTTTACATACCAGCTAGAGGTTCCGCATTCAACAGTTTCAATTTCGAGGAAAATAAAACTAAATCATCTATTTTCTTCGAAATTTTGTCTTCAAACTTCCGTCCTAGTTTGTCTGAATATAATTCGGCTGCAGCCTGCCGTAAGTCATACTCAAAATTATTGCTCACGTCTCTAAGTGCTATAAATGCAGACATTTTTGATTTTCAATAACCAAACCAAAATCGTTCCTCTTTGTATTTTTGTTTTCTTTCGTAAATTCGTAGTTTTCTTTTGTTTTTTTTTTGTGTTCAATCAATTCATCCCAAGGAATTTGAATACACTTGATTCATCCAGTGTTCAATTGTTCAATCAATCAAACCCAGTGTTGCCAATGAAAATTTTTAGGCGGCCGTGTACATGAGGTGAAAAAGCCGTGTTTCTAAGGAAATTAACCAAAGGTGGGCCGTAGCACTGCTTAAAATAAGGAAAAAGTTTTATTTAACGTTTTTAAAATTAAAAACCTTAAAACAGCGACATTTGGGTAATGTTTGCAAATTTTCGCTATTTGTTTGAAAAAATTATGCAAATACTTTCACATAACCTCTCCAATCTTAAATTTTTTGGTAAGTACTACATTGAGGGTTACTTGGTGGGTTCTCTGCAATCATTTTTACTGTTGTTACTTTTCAACATTAAGTGCCGTTCCTCTCGAATTACCTGCTGTCAAACAATATTTGGGTGAGTGGGACGGCACTATGGTCAAATTTCATGCATCGGAGTAACTCTTCGTACAAAACAACCCGTGAATTACATTA
Source organism: Plemyria rubiginata (assembly GCA_963576535.1). Taxonomy (NCBI): domain Eukaryota; kingdom Metazoa; phylum Arthropoda; class Insecta; order Lepidoptera; family Geometridae; genus Plemyria; species Plemyria rubiginata. Next base: position 9,262,558 of record OY754922.1, on the reverse strand, counting down.
TTACCGTAGAATTTTCAAAAAGCCGTAGATTCTGCTACGGCCGCAACGTAGTAGTACCTAGTAGGCCGTAGATTTTGTGATTCTTTGGCTTGAAGGCATAGAACACGGCTATTGCCGTAGCATGAGCAACACTGATCAAACCGTTCAAAGTAGATTGTTTGTTTGTTTTGTTTGCTTGACTGATTGAACGAATGAGGGGTTTACGATTTGCTTTAAAAAAAAAAGAAAAAATAGTTCAATTTTTCTCAATAGATGGCAGAGCGTAAAAAAAATTAGACTAAAAAGAAAGAAAACAACCAAGGAATTTGAATACAAGTACATCTATATTCCTTGAAAACAACCGTCCAAATGATAATCGGTTGATTTGGAAAACTCTTTCGAATTTATTAAAAAACTTTCATAGACAAACATTATAGGTATGGTTTTTTATTACTTTTCCTCGAAATTAGTTTTTTTACTACTACGTATGTAGTACTACGTACTACGTATATAGTATCTAAATTCTTTGCTGCGTACGATCAATCGCCGCGGCAGCGATTGAGCGTACGATCAATCGCTGCCGCGGCGATTGATCGTACGCAGCAAAGAATTTACGATCGCCCGGCGATCAATCGCTGCCGCGGTTATTGATCGCCGGGCGATCATCGTAGAGATGGAAAGGAATTTAGGTCGACCGATCGGATCGCGATGCGATGCGATGATGATGAAACGCTGCTCCATCAGAAACATATGGCAACCCTGTGCCTGCCTGTCTGTACTTGTATTCAAATTCCTTGCCTGTCTGTCTGCCTTGCTTGCTTGCTTTTCGTTCGTTCGTTCCAAGCAATTTGAATAACTTCATGGTTCGTTCACGTTCTTAGAAGAAGAATATTCATTCACTATTCACGTTCGTTCTTAGAGAATTTATAACGGGAGTTGCCAAGCGCCACTTTTAGTACTAAAATCTTTCTGCCGGTTTTCGCGGGAGGCGAGGTAGTACGGTACACAACACATTTACATAATCACGCATACTAATGCAGAAAAATTAAGCGTCCCTATAAACGCACACGCAAGTAAAAGCTGTACACCAACACAAAAACAATAACACAAACAAAGAATTACTGTTGTTACACTTTTGTTTAGTTACACACTAACACAAAAAAGTAGTGATGGGTTGTAAAAAGACCGACAAAATGAATGATTTCATATGAATGAAATCAGGGTGGTTCAAAATCATATACTTTTCCTTTTTTTAGCCAAGATTAACAAACGTGTACCTGTCTAGCCTAGTAGGTATTACTAAGTAAATAGAGTGCTGGCACCGACTCCAAAAATATCAGTAATTGTATAATGTCATAATAATAAAATTATAAGATTTGTTGAAAAAATGGATACCTATTTGGAAGTAGATTGAAATATAAATCCATAATGCAATTATTTTTAACTTTTTATTGTATTTTTCATAACAAATTGGATAGCAGTTTTGGAGTCGGTTTTTTTTTTGTAAAAAATATTTTATTAAGAGTTTGTAGAGCGTAATCTCTAAAACTACTGAAACGATTTTAAAAATTATTTTACAAATAGAAAGCTACACTGTTGTTGAGTAACTTTAAGCTATATTCTATTTTCGCAAGTAGTAAGTAATCTTTCAAGTAAGTAGTCTTTCATGAATGCATTTTTAGATAAATATTTTGTTTCTTTATTGGTATGATGTGTCCAGCAGTGGACTTACATAGGCTGATGATGATGATTGGTATGACGGGGAAAGGTGATGAAAAATTGTGGCGACGATAAAAAAGTAGCCCATGTCCCTCTCCAGCTAACATACTACAGCTATACAAAAATCACGTTTATACGATTCTGCGTTCAAAAAGTACAAAGAAAATAGCAATAAACCAACGACACAGCACAACTAAAATTTTAAAGGAGCTCCATAAAGCGACGTATTGAAGGCAGAATGACAGAGACAGTTTTTGTAGAGTCCAATACTGAACCTCCTTTTTTAAATCGGTTAAATTTTAATATGGGTACAAAAACACATCGCATTTTATTCTAATTTTACGTTCATTCCATCATTCATTCAATCGATTTCGCTCAACTAGTCCCCACACTACGCCTTCTACCAAGGAATATAAATTCACCGACACCTCCCACCAAGACGATGGCGTCGTATTAAAACTGTCGTAACTGGTATTCCATTAAATATAAATTAAACGTAATTACAAAAACAATTGACTAAAATATCACTTAATTGTGATAGGAAATACCGTGTTCCCTAAAGTTTGATGTCTCTGATCTCCTTTTACACCGAAATACCGCACAATTCACCATTTTTACTGAGCACTACTTCGCGACACGAAACGACAACTAATGGCCGCGCGGTGATGAGTGAAGTAGTTTTATATAACGTGCATGGCCAAGTCGCGTCTTATGGCCGGCAGAGGGGTACGCCTTGCGTTAACATCTCCAGTTATAAATTCTCTAAGCGTTCGTTGGTTGACCAACGAACGTGAATAGTGAATGAATGTTTCATATACAGGGTTACAGGAAAAATCGTGCTAGATCCGTTAAGGGCGTGGAGTACCCATCATTTCTGACTTATTTCACTATGAAACACCCTACCCTAAACATAACCCTTTTCAAGCAATTCGACTTTTAATTTTTTTATTGAAAATTTTGTGCACCTTAATTATTATTATTATTGCATTTTTACATGTGTAATAAGATGCTTTAGGATGTCAATCATTAAAATAGTGCATAAGTTAATTGAATAGACCGTAGTAGACAAGTGAAAGTTAAGAAATAAGAAAAAATACTAGAAAGTTTATTTTTCTCTAAGGGATATCTAAAAAAAATATTATGGCAATTGTTTGTGAAATAAGTCAGAAATGATGGGTACTCCACGTCCTTAACGGATCTAGCACGATTTTTCCTGTAACCCTGTATATGAATATTTCGGTTGACCGAAGGTGTTTGTTTCAATCAAACAAAGAGTATTTATTTATTTATTTATCATCAACCAACCCGCCGCCCGCCCCGCATCGTAGCGAGTTTTCGAACTTTTCGATTCCTTGCTCTCGTCGAGCGAGAGTATTATATTCCTTGACTCTCATCGTCTCATCTCAAATGCTTTATTGCCTTGTTAAAGGAGGTACCTAATATTTAGACGAACAAGCAAGATGTCCGATCCGGTGTAAGTTTCGAGTAGTTTATTTTATCAAACTATTTCTCTATTTTTGCATACCTACCTACATTGAATGTAAATTGTATGTCATACAACTTGGTAGCAGAGCAGCTACGAGTAAAACTTAAACGTATCGTACCTACCTATCAACAATCTGCATGATGATGGCTGTAGATGAAGACCTGGGGACCACTTACGCGTTGAATAATTTACCTTACGATATTTACTTCATACTATTTGGGTACATAATGCCAAAAGACATGGTAAGGTGCCGTCAAGTATGTGTTAGCTGGAGGGACGCTATCGACTTAATTCTTAAAGAGGATAGCACATGGAAGAGGTTCTGTAAGCGTGAGTTTAAGAAGGTCTACAAGGTAGCGATGTGGAAGACCCCGAACATTACGAGCTGGTTCGAAATGTACCGAAGCCTCTCTCGTTGGCCAAATCTACCGTTAGCTCGCGATACCATAGACGAGATCTGCATTAGCGACACAATCGATGAAGAAATGCGAAGTGCGATAATCCAGGAGAAAGGCGTTATTATGGTACACAAAAGAACCAGAGTGGTTTACTATAACCTTTCAACACTAGAAGTGGCCAGGCGCAAGGGCTTCACTGGACAATTCATCTCCGTAATTGAATTGGAAGATGTTGTGGTCATGCTTGAGTTGAATGCCCACCTTCACATAGTTAACAAACCGAACCATAACTGGACTTCAAACCTGACTCTTAACACAGATCAAGATGATGAAATAGTGTTTGAAAATGTAAAGTCATTCATAGTCGGGGACAGAACAGTTTTCTACTCAACCTTCCACCATGACTTATTTGCCTTCCATTTGGATAATGATAAAAAAGCATTTGAGATTGAGCTCCCGGAGCGATTACTCGCAGGAATACCGGAAGGACTGGGCACATTGGGCTACATGAATGGCAATTTATACATTCTCACAATGACAGAAAACTTGTATATGTATGCTGATAAAAAAGTTTATCTGAAATTAAAATTGTCTACAGCCACAAACCTGATGGATTGCTTATACCAACACAATATGCTGGAAAACATTGACTGGAGGCACTACTACATCTTACAAAGACATTTGAAGCAAAAGCCTCACACCGGCCTCCTACAATACATCACTAAGATGCAAATTTATGGAGATATTTTCTTCACTGGCACGCAGGGTGGTATGGTCAGTTTATACTATAAACCAATTGTTAACGGACAGTTAGATTTGACAAAATTTTCACCCTTAAAAGAGTATGACTTTTCCTCGCGCATTGAAGTGCCACTTCTTTCCATGTATCCGATCCTTAACATTGAGGTAGCTGAGACACTGAAAGGACATACAATCTTGGTATGTATGCCACGGAAAATCCTTGTTATAACTTACAAACATACCTCAAAGAGGCATGCATCAAGAAGAGATGCCCCGGGTACATCTAAGTCTTCATTGAGGAGTTAGAAGCTGATACATAATCACCCCACAACTAGCATTCCACATAGTCATTCATATATCTATGTCTGGGATATTATCACTATACCTTGCTATATACCTTTATACACAAAACACATGCTAAAGCATGCTGTTATAATATGCAGTCTAGCCCTTGCCAAATTATAAAACAGTATTATATCTAATATTATCCACTTGCATATAATATTTTTAAGATTATGCTAAGCGAATCTCAGTTTAATTAATTCATCTGCTTATTGACTGCCAAAAATTATGCTTAAGTTTAGTTTAAGTACTTACTATACATAATACAATTGATTGAGTGAGTAAACAGAACAAAAATCTTAAGGTTAACTTGGGCGATTTGGCATTTTATGTATGTTTGTCCGACCATAACTTTCAAACCATTTCGCTTTTCTAGTTTTGTTTAAGACATTACAAAACAATTTTTACTTTTTTATACAACACTATGTTCAAACAAAAAATAATATCTAAGAGTTTCGCTGACATCAAGGTTTTTCTACTGGTTGGCCAGTTCCTTTGCTTTACCCCATTTTTTTTCTTAAGATGAAGACAAGAGCTAATGTGACTCTCGCTCGCACGTTTTGACTTGTTGAAAGATATTAAATCACTTAACCAATTTTCGAAAAATCGCAAACAACCATTTTGTGTGCAATCACATTGCGCACAGTTAAGTAAAAAAATCATTTTGATTGATTCAAGTTTTCAAGTTTGCTTTTCTAGTTTTCGTACTCAAGCAAACTTTTGAGTAGGAAAACTTGCATCAATCAAATTGAAATTCTTACCAAACTATGCGCAATGTGATTTCAAACAAAATGGTTGTTTGCGATTTTTTAAAATTGGAATTTGTGATTTTATATCTTTCAAAATGACGAATTGTGCGAGCGAGAGAAATATTAGGTGTTCTCGACGCCTTAAAATAAATTAAGAAGGTAGGTATTCAGTTCTAATAAAATTGTGATAGCGACCTGTGATGATAGGTCTGTTCAACAGAACTCAGCAAATAGGCCAAATCTGTTAAAACTTGATTATCATACTTAGTTAGCAGGTAATAGTCAGAGGGAAGTCTACACACTATGTTTGGACTTGCCTCTTGACTATAATTTTCGGAGCGGTGGGATCGCATCACCAAATCTCAGTTAGGGGGCGAACCATTAAAGCTTCTTTTCCTTTCCTCTCATTGTAAGGGTATAAGGCCGGGGCCAGATATGTATGAACTTACGTGATTGATCACTTAGCCGCGCGCTTAGTTAGGCATGAGACAGTGATGAGTTTTTCTCGTGCCTCACTAAGCGTGCGGCTAAGTGATCACGTTCATACATATCTGGCACCGGGATAATATTAGTACCATAGCATAACGAACTGAATGGTAGTAAGTTAAGTTTCAACTTACTAATGTTTACCTACAGAACTTCACGGGTCTTTTTAAATAATATGTGCTTACCTCGTTTTTGATGCCAGTCTTTTTCATGATACAATTTTTTTACATACCACTATGATACAAAATTAGATGCTTAGCGTAATTTACCAAGTTTTCATGTGTTTTTTACAGTCGCTAGGGTGTGGAAACTCATGGTAGACCTACTTGTTGTCCAAAGAGAAGAAACCCATAAAATATGCCGTCTTTGTTGTTGTCACACTATACAAATCTAATGTGTCCCTAATTTAATTGAAGAAGTCAAAGGCTGGTCTCCAAAATGTATGACAGTGTGTCAATTCTGTGGTTTCATTATTCCAAACTAAAATTCTAGCTGTCCTTATTGTTTCAGTGCATATTAGAAAGAGCTGGCAATGTTTTTAATTAAGGCGTTGACAACACCCAAGGAATTTGAATTCCTTGACAACACCTAACATTTCTCTCGCTCGCACGATTCGACATTTTAAAAGATATAAAATCACAAATTCCAATTTTGAAAAATCGCAAACAACCATTTTGTGTGTACACACATTGCGCATAGTTTGGTAAAAATTTCATTTTGATCGATGCAAGTTTTCAAAATTGTTGTTTGCGATTTTTCGTAAATGGGTTTAGTGATTTTATTTCTTTCAACAAGTCAAAACGTGCGAGCGAGAGTCACATTAGCTCTTGTCTTCGTCTTAAAATTAGGTTCATTGAAGAACTTTTTTTACCACTATTGGTACTCTTGATATATTGAGGTATTTTATAGTCATCTTTTACATTTCTTTAATGTTTGTATTTCGTAACAATCACATTCTGGGCTTCAGTGAATGGTTATAAGTTACAGGGAGTAGAATTTATTGTTTTTATACAGAAAAAACACAAAATTTAATGAACTAAACAATTTATAAAAAAAACGTGTTATTACATGGACTGTTTAAATTTATTTATATCAGGCAAATCAACCAGTTAGCTGGGTATGTGGAATAAAAGCAAAAAAGGCGATTGCTTAGGAACAAGCAATAGCGATAGCAGTAGTACATAGTAAGTGCTGACAACATAATTTATGAAAAGCTTAAAGAATCTACTAAGAAATCTGAGGGTATATCCGAGGGTATGCCTGAAGTCGTAGTTTTTATATTGATGAAATTATTGAAAAGGATAAAAGATGTGCCAAATTTAAGTTTTTTTGACAGCACTACTAACGACAGACAACGATGGCGATAGCGATGACTTATTTACAAGCAACGACTAATTTTATCCCTATCCCTATTGCTTGTTCTTAAGTAATAGCCGCTGCTGCTTTGGCAAGTGTATTATTCTATAACTTTCTTTCATTGACCGAGCGAGCGAAGCGTCTCAGTTTCCACATTGGCCAAAAATGCGTTTGTCCGGATGTCTGTCTGTTCTCCTCTACAGGTCGCATTTTTCAACCGATCTGGACGAAACTTGGTACACAGGTTATATGACTTATTAGAATTTTTTTGTCGTCGGGGATTTTTGATTGGAGGGGTACTTTCCCCAAAAAAAGGGCAAAAAGGGGGCTATTTGATATACTGGATATCTCCACCAAATGAGATCCGATTTCGATTATTCTTTTTTTATTTGAAAGGTAGTAACTATAAGTTGGTCTCATAAAAGTTTGGCGAAGATCTGATAAGGATCTTCAGCATGATGAACAGGATAGCTCATCAAACAATCGATGGTTTTCAATCAAATTTGAGAGAAACACAAAGGACCTCATTCTACACAAGATGATGCAAAAAAAATCAAAAATATCAAAAAAATCACAAAACGGAAAATGCACTTGCACATTACATTCCTAAAATAGCTCACTTTTAGTATGCTCGCGAGGTCTACAGCTCCCAGAGCCACTAGTAATATGTTGTGTACCTAGTGTTAAAATAGCATTTTCTATGATACCTATCTACCTTAGTCGTATGTTACCACCAAGCGCGATTGTTATTAACATTATCTTATCATACCTATCTATGTATTATTTGGTGTTTTAGCTTTAAGAGTATTTAATGGATGTTACGTATGCAACCAAAGATGTGTTTTACTGATTTAGGAAAAATCCGCCATATTCCACATTCATCAGATCATTTATTTATTCCACATTCGTCACGTTTTTAATAAGTCCCTCTGACGAAACGATGAGTCCTCGATCGTCACATTCCATTAATATTCAGGAAAACTAGTTAGGTTATGTATTTTTTGAAGGAATCTGACGAACGAGGAATCATCGTTTCGTCAGAGGTAATAAAAATCTGACAAATGTGGAATAAAATGATGTGATGAATGTGGAATATGGCGGATTTGTGCTAAATCTTTTTGCTAAACGAATGGTAGCTCACACGATGTGTCTCAGAATGATGTAGTCTGTAGGTATTTATAATGTGTTTAGATTAAGTAGAAGTTTATTTAAGTGTACAGTAATTGATTTTTGATAGTCAGAAGATCTCTGATGACAACTTGTGCGATTTAGCATTTCATAAATATTTGTCCGAGCATATGTTTCGAAACCTATAATTATCGGATATGCATTAAATGCACTCAAACTTTACCAGTGAATTACCAAATTACATTTTAATATGGTAATTTACTGGTAAAGTCTGAGTTCAATCAAGGTTTAATTGGGCAAAGAGTTGTTGAGATACGGGGTCCTAAAGAGGAAAGAGGAATAAATAAAAAACCTACAAAATTTATCAAATGAAGTGCCATATGAAACAAGTTGTTTCTACACCTTACGCTTCAAATCAATTTTTGATTTCATTCTGTGTATAGGTGCATAAGAGTTTTTTTTTTTGAGAATTAAAATAGACATGTGATCTCCCATCTCTTATGAGTTTCATCGTAAATGAATCTCTTACTCTTAAATAAATAAGCGGCATCATATTGGATACAATTTATTTATGTAGTACCTACCTAACCTACACCATATTATGTATATAGGATACCGATGTACGTTGGTTGAGGAACTAAAATGAATGTTTTATTACATAAATTGTCGTATAATCGGTGTTATTATTTAACATTTTACCCAATTTTACACGTTCAGTAAACCGTAGGTATACCCGGTAACCGTAGGTGTAAATATCAAACGATGAATCATTGCATACATTTGAGGACCTCGGTTTAAGTAAAAAAAAAAGTAAGTATGACAACATAAGCTAAGGAAAAAAAGGGGGGAAGGATGTAAGTTATTCAATTTTTTTTATTACGCCTCATTCTTACAATGTAATCTACCTACCACTTATCTAGTTCAATGAAATCCCTGATCGTGCTACTGCTTCCCCCTATGACCTTCGGCACGTTGACATGATCCTCATGGTCACTGTTAGACGGAGACGAGTGATATGTCCCGAACACTTCTTTCACTCTCTTTTCTGCACGTCGCTTGTACGGAATTTCATAGTCGAAACCGTACACTTCAAGTGAATGATTCGATTGTTCTTTAGGCTCAGTGAAATTTCGTCTGTAGCCGCTTACCTCTGAAAATCTTTGAGAAATTGACCCGGTTGAGCGTTGATACTCGCTTTCGTTTTTGTAGCTAGATTTTGTGCTTGGAGAAATCACTTTGCGTCGTTTTAGCATGCACTCTGGGGGTTTGTAACCTAATCGCACAGACTTATCAAAGCGAATGGTCTTCTGTTTCCGCTTGTTCTTTGCCATGACTTTCAAAGCTTGGTACAGGTCTTGTGGCTCTTGAAACGAGACGCGGTCCATCATAAGCTGCTCCTTCAAAATGTTTAGCAAATCCTCCTTTTTGTTTTTTCTGTAGAAGGACTTTCGCGGAGTGATAACAGCGCTAACAGCGCTCCTGGTCTGAGGCGGTGACATTTTGTTTCTCGTCAAGGCGAATGATTCTGTTTTCATTCTTCGCTGTTTCGTCGGGGATTTCAACGCCAGTACGTTTACCCGTTTCGTAGATGGAGCGGGCTGGAAGTAGTCAATCAATTTGTCGTCATTCCAACTGTTTTCGTCGTTTAGGACGCTGTAGGAGTGCTGCGAGTGCTTCTGGGTGACGTCGGCGAACGTCCCTGTTTCCACGTTTAGTTTCCTGGCAACAGATTCATCTATCTCGAGCGCTATATTAGACGACACTGCGCTGGGTATTGGTCCTGTGTTGTACTTTGCCTTCAAGTTGTAAACGCTGAAAGTAGTCTCAAGCAGGTCCACGAAAAAATTATATATTCTTTTGTCATCTTTATGTTCTGACACTAGCGTAGCTGGATCGGGATCGACCAGTTTCACCTTTTTCTCTTTAATCTTTCTTCCTTCGGTAACTTCTCTGACAAGATTGTTCACAATGCTTTCGTCAGCTACATCATTCTCCGGTTTTACAAGCCTCGGTAGATCAGACCACTTTATGTCTTCCTTGTAACTCCTTTCGGAGTACAAGGAAGGTGTTTGCACGATCTCTTTTTTGGATTGCAGCACTTCGAACTTATCAATTAGATTTTTTTTTTCGTTCAGTATTCTTGATTTAAACTTTGGTTTCTTTTTCTTGTCGCTTTCCGCGGAAACGTCTTCAAGCTTTACTGTTTTCTTTTTAGCTCTGCCCTTTTTGTCGGTGGTGTCAGCAATGTCAGGATACTGAGTACCAGTAGTGGATTTGGATAGTATCGTTAGGATTGAGGCCAGGAAGCGTTTGCTGCCGGGCCGAGGTCTGGGGGGTGGTTTCACGGGTTGAATCTCGTCTATTTGTGTCACAGTAGCTGAAAAATTAAATCAAGTAGGTATGATCAGGACTTAAAATAAAAATTATAATAATATTGTATACAATAAAAATTATTAAATAGGTATATGTTAAAAGTGCATGCATTGAAATTTTAAGTTAAAATAATTATAAATATGCAATTTTTATTTAATTAAATTATGTACATACCTATGCCTAAAATATATATTAGAAAATATGCATGCATAGCGATTAAAAAAATGATTCCTTTGTAAAAGTGATGGAATAAACCGATGGACACTTATGGTTAAGATGACAGTGTTAAGGAGGCACCTAATTGTAGTGAAATATGACACATACTTAGCCATGTACATTCCTACCTATATTGGTTTCATCGGCGTACCCCTCTGGGAGTGCCAAAAAGGTGAGAGAACTTTACCTACCTGTTGATAATGTTTGACGCTTTCTCAAGAAACTGCGAACAGAAAAAACCATACCTCGTACGTTCAAAGAACTTGGGAGTTTATTTTCGACATAGACGCCTCGTTTCTTCACTAGCGTTTGGAACTCCGCGTTGCTTTTACTCTTCTTCCGATGACTCTCAGTTTTATTTCTCTTAAAATCACTTTTTGTTGTTATTGCACTGTTCGATGATTTCGACTTTATCACCTTGGATTTATTCTCCATGTTGTCGCTTGAAGAATGAGGCGTTACTGCATTTTTTTGTAAATTTGTTTTATGTTGTGTTTTGCGAAAAATTGGGTTTGTTATTATATGTTGTTATGAAGTTGTCATCACTGAGCATGTAATCATTGTCATCACAAAACAGTGATAGATCAAATATCAAAAGAGGTCAACGATTTATAGGTAGTACTCTATTTTTTATAAATTCTATTCTTTTATGTTACTTTGTGTTTTTAATGTGATTTTACCTTCAGAAACAGTGCTTGTGTTTGAGTCGAGCCTTAAGCATAGACAAGCAGAGATTTGATTAACGCTGCTTGAGGCTCGATTCTTTGATCTTATGCAGAAACAATGCTCAAGCACCTCCTGAGTAGAGTTCAGGTGATCTCTACTCAAGCATCGAATCGCTGCTAATACCCATATACCAGGGGACAGACAGACAGCGGGAAGCGACTTTGTTTTATACTATGTAGTGATTTTCTCAAGTTTGGATACTACGTGATTTTGGGAGAAACTTTACTTTCTTTGTCAACAGTTCATTGACGTAGGCAAGGAATTTGAATACCTCTATATTCCTTGGACGTAGGTACTTATCTACCTACCTTGCGCAGAAGGTAGGTACCTATCATATCCCGTCACGCGCTTCAACATAGCGTAGCGCTATACTCTTGGCTTCAACATGTCGCGCGCCTCTGAAACTAGGACGACCAAGCGATTTATTACGTCAATTAGCTCTTAGGTATGTGTAGTACTAACTATACAGGGTGGGGCAAAATTTTTCGACATTGAGGGCAGCTACCTTTTCTGTTGTATTTAGAAGGTTTTGTTCTTAGGAAACTATAGGTTTATTTTGAAGAAAAAAATAACCGCATTTTCAGATTTTTGAAAAAATGTACAGTCAGCCTGAAAAATTACATTTGTCAAAAAAAACAAGTTGGTCTCAATCGACGCTATTTCCCATCAGGAACACTTTTCCCAAAGTAACTTACCAAATCAAATCGTAAGATTTTGCATAAATTAAAAAAAAAGATTTCCATAAAATTTCTATGAAACGCCATTCGCTACAACATTGAGTCCATGCATGCCATTCGAACACTTTCATGGAAAATACTTTGTCCTTTTTTGTTAGCTGCCTTCAATGTCGAAAAATTTTGCCCCACCCTGTATATTTCTTCACGTAGGTAGCTAACCCACATACGAAATTTATTCCGTGGTGTTAGAGAATAACTTTGCCTATATACCTAAATAATGTTATTTAAAACGATACCTACGTATTTTAAGTTTAATCCAAAAACTTTCACGACAAAGCCTTCACAGCTCGATTGGTAGTAGGTAGGTACCTACTCTGCCTTCTGCGCCGTAGGCCCGATTATACCTACACCGTGAACAAACATTTGTGTGATGAACATAGATGTTTGTTCTCGGTCTCCACCCAAGGAATTCAGCATCCATCCCACAAAAAATTTAGATAGGTACTAGATCCATCCATATGTTGCTATTACACAATGTGAATCAATGCCCCTGCTTCGCACGGGTGCACATATCATGCATGTATTATACATATAAACCTTCCTCTTGAATCACTCTATCTATTAAAAAAACCGCATCAAAATCCGTTGCGTAGTTTTAAAGATTTAAGCATACATAGGGACATGGGGATATAGGGACAGAGAAAGCGACTTTGTTTCATACTATGTAGTGATATAATATTCATCATGACAATAGTTTTATTCAAAATGGAACTGGAACCGACTCATTTCACAATTTCAATGCTTGCAGACTACGAATAATCTTACAGACCTTTATTTTAGGCACGAACATGTCAGTCAGTGTATTTTAATTATATTTATTGTACGTAGACGATTGATATTTGTTATACAAGTTTGTAGGCGGACGATAATCCATGGTTGAGGACGGGCGTTGTGCGCTCATTGGATATGTAAATGACTGATCTGCTGTACTGGATCCGCCTTCGCAAACTGTGCCTGAGATGAGATCTTGCACGTTGGCCCTGGATGATAAACAACTGAATTTGTAGACACAGTGCACTTTATACTTAGTTTTACCAACAGGACATATTTCACCCGTAGTGGGTCCGAGGAAAACGTTTGCGTTTCAAGTTTCTAGCCCATGCATTCTAGCATTCTAGCACTTTGACCATGGAATTGGAGTTGTCATCAGTCATACACTTTTGCCGTTATTTATATATATAGATTAATAGACGACCTCAGTGGCGCAGCGGGCGCCTGCGACGCAAGAGGTTGCGGGTTCGATTCCCGCCTCGGAACAAATTTGTGTAGGTACGATCTGCAGAAATTTGTTCCGTTGGTCTGGGTGTTTTCTATGTATAACAAAAAATATCTATCTATGCAAGTGTATAATAATGTATTAACTATTATATCAGTTGTCTAGTAGCCATAACACAAGCTTTGAGTAGCTTACTTTAGGGCTAGATGATGCTGTGTGGATTGTCCAGCATTATTTATTAATAATAAGTCTCACTTGTAAATGTAGAAGTTGTACTGGTTGGGATCCAGCCTGGAGTATCCGAATCTTGGCAGCGTGTTGGTGATCACCCACACCTCGTCTCCCGTCACGTGAATATCTGTTACAATAATTTTATTTACCTAACTAGCTGATGGGACAAACAGATGGCTAACTTATCACCATCACAAAGCATTGCCTCGTAAGTCACGCACGATAGGAACGTGCCACACGAAAACTGCCCTGCGTCCAACAACTTGAGGCATCGAGATGTCAAGACTCATGTGAGTGTGATATTACTAATCAAGATTGTGTCGATGCAGTGATACAAGTCCAAGGAATATAATACTCTCTGACGAGAGTACAAGTCAGATTAAGTTTATGATTTCGCACCGTTAGGATTTTGTGCACTGAAAAGTCTTAGGAAAAAATGAGGTTGAGGACGAAATGCAAGTGTCGTGTTTAGATTCTAAACCTTCTAAATCTAAAACTTTAGAAGATTAGCTGTAAAACTTCACTTTCAAAAAATGTCTGTCGTCTAACTTTATTTTGATCTTATCATCATTAGCCTGAAGAAGTCCACTGCTGGACATAAGCCTCCCTTGTACGTTTCCAGGAAGACCGATTCTGAGCCCTCTCCATCCACCGACTTCCCGCGGTCCTAACAATGTAGTCAATCCATCGTAAGAGGGCGTCCCACGCTTCGTTTTCCTGTTCGTGGGTGCTATTCGAGAATTCCTTTTTTTCATCTACTTAGTAAAAATTATAAAAACAGTTGAGAATAGAAGAGGAAAGATGATTGGCCATCTTGCAAGACATGACAGCTTTATAAGAAAATTAATCGAAGGAAAGAGAGGCAGGGGAAGACCTAGGATAAGCTACATGAGCCAAATAGAAGCGAAGGTTGCCGTCATGTCTTATAAGGAGGACAAGGAGGTTGCCCTAAAAAGAAACACCTGGAGAGAATTGCATTCATTACGCCAACAAGAGCATTGCTATTAAATTAGAAGAAGAGAAGTAATAATTACCCACTTAGTAACTAGTAAAAATAATTGTTCCGAAGTAAAATATTCTTATTCCCTGCCATTTTACCTACAGCAGCGGCTCTATAGATTAGAGTCCGTTATTGTGTGACATGATAATGTAGGTACAGCGGCGTACTTGAATACAGATCAGTGACAGCACGATAATGTAAAAATGATACAGCACGACAATATGAAAAGGATCAGTGAAGGAATATACGATACGACGACCTCTGTGGCGCAGCGGGCGAGAGCCTGCCTGCGACGCAAGAGGTTGCGGGTTCGATTCCCGCCTTGGAACAAATTTGTGTATGATCTGCAGAAATTTGTTCCGATAGTCTGGGTGTTTTCTATGTATAATAAAAAATATCTATCTATGTAAGTATATAATGTATTAAATATATCAGTTATCTAGTACCCATAACACAAGCTTTGAATAGCTTACTTTGGGGCTAGATAGTGCTGTGTGGATTGTCCAGCATTATTTATTTATTTAATATAGATACACACACAACCACATACAGACACAACATATATTAAGTACCTACCTACCTACTTATCAAAACATGCAAATTAAAACTGGCACAGGCCATCTTTGTGCCAGTTTTCGCATTCTTTATATCCGCATATTCAAATTCCTTGGGATAAGTCAAGAAATTTGAACACTTTCCTTGGGATCAGTATTCGTAATGTTACCAGCGGGATAGCTCATGCGTTGGTTGTCGCTGGCTAGCAGATGGAAGGAGCGCGTGTTCAGCGGAAGGCGCGTATTCCAGCAGGCAACACCGTCGCCGCCGATGTCCGCGTAGAACGTCACGCCGGAGGAATGCATGTCGTGCATCGTCGACTGGGTGTTGTTGCCGCGCTCGCCTACTATCTGATTAAATTGAAGGTAGAAAATACTTTATTGCACATATGGATATCGGTAAGAAATGGATATATAAAGCTCAAGATAGAAGGGGTCACGGAAGTAACACAAAAGCAAACAAGCCATTCTGCAGGGTTGAACCCTGCAGAATGGCTTGTTTGCTTTGCAGCTTGAAAAAAGATGGATGGACTGTGTGAAAGATGACATGAGTAAGAAAGGAGTGAGTACCGAAATGACGAATGATAGAGGAGAGTGGAGGATTAAAGGAAGGTTCATATTTGACGGAACATGCGTTGCGTATTATCGGTATTATTGTTTACACTCAACGCAATAACGTATCATCGTGAGTGTGAACGGTCAAGTGTTTTTCTATACATTTGTCTGTTCTGGCGTTACGCGACCGATAATACGCGTACGCGACGCATGTTCCGTCAGATGATGACCTTCCTTTAACCTGTTGTGCCGAGCCAACCCCCTTAGCGTGGGTTAAGAGCAGGGAGATGATTGATAATACACCTAAAAATTATGGTTATCGTGATTTTGAATCATAATTACAGAAGCAGAGGAAGCACCCACATTGTATCTAGTCCAGTAGTCGGGGTCCATGTGTGCGGTGCGGTTGTTGAGCACACAAGTGTTGACGGTGAACTCCTGCGTGCTGATCAGAGGGTGGAAGAAAGCAGCGCGGCAGCCGGAGCCGGGGGCTAGCGCTATGCTGAATATACCGTCGCTCCACTGGAAGCGCTGTCCTGGAATGGTAATGTAGTGTTATAGTGTCTCTGTCAGCATTTAAATCTCGGTCCTCTGTGTCTACCTACCATGAGTATACCTATAACGCTACGCTGTGTTTATGTAATTCTCGGTCTGCCTCTATCTGTCTAAATGATATCAGTATACCTATTAGGCTAAGGCCGCACTACGGTTAAACCGCTGTAGTTTTTAATCGCGTGAATTTGTGCCCCTAGAAAACTAATACAAGCGGCCGCACCTGCGGTACAATTTTTAAACCACAGCGGTTTAACCGTAGTGCGGCCTTAGCCTTACAGATGTCATAAAGTCGAAGTCAAAAAGTTAGCATTGAAACGTCATAAACAGAGCTTTCACCACGCTTACACTTAGCTCAAATGCGCAGGGCATGGATGGGCAGCGCCTTGGTCAATGCACGAAAAGCAACGCGTGCAAGAGAGAGAGAGAGAGTTGACGTTCGCGTTGCCACGGACATGAGATGAGTGTAAACGCAGCATTAAACCTCGGTGAATCCACGCGTCCAGGCCTAGCAGAACAGGCAACAAACTTACGGATTTCTTCCTTGGAAATACATAATAGCTTGATTCTTGGTTAATAATGTTACGGCAATGTTTATAACTATAAAAGTAATTAAGTAATTCTGAGACTCAGCGCTTGGATCTAACTCTGAATTTGGTTCGGTTTTGAGTTTGGGTCTGATTCTGGGTCTAGGGTCTTACTCTGTATCATAGTCTATGTTTTCAAAGATAAGTCGTTAAGACACAAAAACAGCCTTATTCAATATGACCATTTGCACTGCGATCACAGCTAAGACAAGGCAGCCGGTGTCATACGGTCGGGGCAAAGTATCTCCTATAATATAAGAATAAAGCCCAACATCAAGTTTTGACGTTTCACGGTTTGGGGCAAGGAATCTCCTATTTTCATAGTGAATAATGCCCCTTATTAGAATAAGGACAGTAAGGAGTATCTGCATCCGCACTTACCAGCAATATTCAGATTGACAGCGGCCGGGTTGAAGTGGAAGTAGTTGTGCGTAACGCGCCAGCTGTCGTTGTCTCGCAGCGAGTACACCACTATGCCAAAGGTGGTCAGATCTGGGATGTACGCGAATACATTATCACAGCCGTTGCTGGTGTCTATGGTTATAGAAGCGAGCCCTGGAAAACACAAAACATTTCAAATCAAGATTTCTGCATTTTCTGCCAACCCTGATAAGGTCTAAACTTAAATGATAGTAGGTAGGTATTCGTGACTCCAAAAGGATAAAAATAAAGCTCTAGTTGAACAAACCATTATTTTACAAAGTGCAGTAGTCTACCTATGTCTGAGATCATGACGAGACCATTTCTGCAAGTTTGACAGGTCGACCAATAAAGCGCCACTGTACCACACAAAGCACGAGTTCAATTAAAAACTGTAAATTCTTAAGTTTGTTCGCTGAATGTGTAGAAAGTTAAGACGGCCCAAAAGCCTCTTAGGGTACCTGTGGGTGTGTTCTAAGGGCGTTTGGTGCACTACAAGGAGTTTTACTGTCCGGCAGTCTGATTTTGTGAACCGTCCTTCTCTTACTCGTCTATACCGCCGTTCTATCCTCTTTACCGTAGAAAATCAGACTGCCGGACAGTAAAATTCCTAGTAGTGCACAAACGCCCTTAGGGTACCTGTTGGTGTGTTGTTGGCTGGCACATCCGACTGCTTGAGCTGGTATCTCATGATCTGTTGGTCGGTGCTCAGGTCAAACACGACGATAGCGGGCTGTTGCACCTGGATCGGATCCACTGTGGACGAAAGTAAATAATAACCATCGTCAACATCCATCATCATTACCTAAGTAGGTACTTATTGACGACCTCTGTGGCGCAGCGGGCGAGAGTCCGCCTGCGACGCTAGAGGTTGCGGGTTCGATTCCCGCCTCGGAACAAATTAGTGTACGATCTGCAGAAATTTGTTCCGTTGGTCTGGGTGTTTTCTATGTATATAATAAAAAATATCTATCTATGTATGTATATAATGTATTAAATATATCAGTCATCTAGTACCCATAACACAAGCTTTGAGTAGCTTACTTTGGGGCTAGATGGTGCTGTGTGGATTGTCCAGCATTATTTATTTATTATTATTTATTTATTTTATACAGCAAAACATCGAATTTATTTGCCTAAAAATAGTTATATTTTTCTTATTCTTCCTTTTCTTTCCTTTTCGTTTTCCTGCCTAATTCTGAAGAAAAATAAACGGTTGGGAATAATCAAATCAAAACGTCCTGTACCTATTCAGTACAATCAACATGCAGGATCCATTAGAAACGCCTTGTGAGCTAGGTGAATCGCCAGTTCCTCGCGACAAGCCTGAAGAACGGGCAATAAGTCTTAGTTCACTTACCCGGTAGTTCCAGAAGTCCTGTATCAATGGCCCAGAGTCGGCCGCAGCCGTCGGCTCTGGTCCTGTACACGGAGACCAGCTCGCGGGCCGCACGCAGCGAGGGGTATGGCTTCAACGCAGGGGAGCGTGACGTGTCGCTCAGGTCCACGTAGTTCAATGTAGCTGGGATACCTGGAAACAAGTATTTATTTATTTACCTATTATCGGAACAAATTTGTGTATGATCTGCAGAAATTTGTTGCGTTGCTCTGGGTGTTTGTATAAAAAAATATCTATCTATGTAAGTATATAATGTATTAAATATATCAGTCATCTAGTACATAATACAAGCTTTGAGTAGCTTACTTTGGGGCTAGATGATGGTGTGTGGATTGTCCAGCATTATTTATTTATGTATCATTTAATGCACAAAACACAAAGTTAACGTACAAAAGGAGGGCTTAATGCACAAGCATTTTCTACCAGACCTGCTAAGTGGTGGTACAAATTAGAAGAACAGTGGCTGATGTCTTATCGCTGAGCCCTAAGACTAATTTCTTAAAAAAACATCACCAGTCAAATATCAATTTATTACTGCAGGTAGAAAATATAGAAGCTATACGTACCGTATCTCCTCCGTGGTAACGCGATGAAGAGCCGGTCACCGACTCTTTCAGCGCCCATCGGCACATTATTGTACTGGATGAAGAAACTGTTTGATCTCTCTGAAAATTACGACTTTTTAAGGGTTGATTCTAAAGAAAAAACAGACCTATTTACCTACCTTAACATTACAACTACAAACTAAACAGCTTTGGGTAAAACGTACCCTAAAAACTAGTGCCATAGTGCTGCCATACTTACTCAGCTAGATATGTTTTTTGACCACAATAATAGTCAATTCGTAAATCCTACGAAATCCTTCAGCTGTTCTGTTTCTGCCATTTTCCACAGACGGAAAAATCGGCTTATTTCAAGGGCTTCTATCGGATTTGGACTTCTGGACGATGTGGAATCAAGATTTTTAGAAAGATGCTTGTGTGCGGGAATATAAAAAAGAATTTTTGAATGTTTAGATGCCAGTAGGTTAAAAAGTTATAAAAATTACTCAAACATTATCCATAGGTACCTACATAACACATACAAATTCTAAAGCACGTAGGTACGACTCACCATCGAGTTTCGAAGCAGCAGTAGTTCCAGCTGAGGGCTGTGTAAGTATGCTAGGCGTGGAGGAAGGTCTTCTATCCATATCTGCAAAAGTAAAAGTTTTTGTATTTTAGAGTACTTAGCCTGGTCTATTTTTTGGACTTAGAACATTTTGATCCGTGCGAGAGAGCGGATCGAAATAATTAAAAATAATGCATTATTATTTAAAAAATGAAGCTCTGCTGTGTCCAGCACTCAACTAGGACACCTCTATGTGGTGAATGACAATTGCAAAAAATAAGGCGTACATACATTGATTCCAGTTCCGCTCTTCATCAGGTGCGTTGTTGAAGTATACAGCGTCGTTAGTAAGCCTCTTATTCCTTCTTTGCAGCCCATCGGGAGTCGCACGATCTTGACTTACTACAAAAAAAAGAAGATAAGTCTAGGTACTTACATTAGGTAGGTACCTTCTTCATATTAGCCAGAAAAGGTCCACTGCTGGAGATGGCTTCTAACATTTTCGATTCTGCGTTTACACTCAGCTCATGTCCGTGGCAAGGCAACAGAACGTCAACGCTCACTCGCGTTATCGCACACGTTGCCTTTCGCGCATTGAACAGGTCCCATGTCGTTGCTCATGTCCCTGCGCATTTGAGCCAAGGAATACATTACTAATTTGAGCTAAGTGTAAACTACCTACCTACGATGGCTGTATCGTCACCATAGACTTAGGAAACTCCTTGCTGCTTCGCTGAGTTTCTTACCTCATTGGTCGTTACGTCGCGTCGTCACTGTAAGGATGCGTTCATAGAAAATATGGAGGTACCGAGGTACCTACTGTGCCGGATCGGCGCGGCCAGCGGCGCGTGGCGGCGCCGGCGGCGGCGCGGCCGGGCCAGACAAACTGTATCATAATTTAAAAAGATACTCGAAAATCAGCATTTTGTGAATATACTACTTAATTACCTATAAGAATGTATGTTGTCGACTTGAATTAACCGAATTAAAATAAAGACACGCGATAAGCCGTCATTCTTAACTTATTATGTACCTACCTAAACTGTTTATGTTTTTATGAGAGGTATAAGCGCCCCAATCCGGGGGTGAATATTATGTATAAGTTCTAAGGAAGTCGCAGACTAGACACAGGTTTTATATCCTGCTTGCTATCCTGCTGTTAAAGCTTGGTTAGCAATGAAAATGATTATTAAAATGATGTGATGATTTCATGTTGACTTCAACAACATCCTAGAGCGAAACCGGTTATAGCTGCACTTCATTGCCGACTGGTTTTTTCAAAACTAAAGAACATGCCTAAATTACCTATTTTATCGCGGGTCTCGCACGGTTTTAGTTTATCATAAAATGATGAAAAAATTACTTATTTTGCTAGTCACTACATACCTAGTATATAACAAAGTCGCTTTCTCTGTCCCTATATCCCTATGTACCTATGCTTAAATCTTTAAAACTACGCAACGGATTTTGATGCGGTTTTTTTTATAGATAGAGTGGTTCAAAAGGAAATTTTATATGTATAATACATATGCATGATATAGTAGAAAAACAATGTGCACCCGTGCGAAGCAGGGGCGCGCGGGCGGCGGGTCGCTAGTCATTATCACTACATAGTATAAAACAGTCGCTTTTTCTGTCCCTATGTCCTCATGTCCCTTTGTATGCATAAATCTTTAAAACTACGCAACGGATTTTGATGCAGTTTTTTTAATAGATAGAGTGATTCAAGAGGAAGGTTTATATGTATAATACATGCATGATATGTATGTGTGTATATAATACATGCACGGGTGCACCGTGCGAAGCAGGGGCGCGCGGGCAAGTCGCTAGTAATTTATAAAACACTCATCTACAGGAGTTGTACTTGTAAATGTCTGTCCTCCAGTGTCAAACATATTAGTACCTACTACCTATTCTGTTATCTAAATCCATACATACTGACAAGGAATTTGAATACAAGTACTATATTCCTTGCTTACTACTAACCTATATTTCCATCAATGTTGTAAGTCATCTGTTTCCATGCGTATACTTCAGTGAATTTTCCTACGCGTCTCTGCTGCGAGTGCACGCAGGCACATACTCCCATTAGCAATGTTATGAGGATAAGCTTCATGCTGAATCTCTGTAAAAAAAGTTATGAGCCGTTAGGTCTCTGTAAAAAAGTTAATAAAAATTTTAATCAAAGCAAGTTTTCCTGCCTAAAAATTTTGTATTATTTTGTATTATTTAAACTAGCCTTGTTTCAAAATTTTATTTTTGCTCAATCTGTGTAATGCTATTGACCACAACTTGACCGATTGCAATTTTACATACCTAACTAGATTCAGTGATTTTATATCAACAAAAATATTCCATTGTGCGAGCGAGATAGCAGAGGCCGTTAGTAAATGAATAAACAAATAAAATTAAATAGTAAAAGCCTTCACACGGACTATTAGTGAACGAACTTAGTTCAATAGCCTTTTCGGTAAAAATACAATGAATATACTAAGTAGACAAAACACGTATTTCACGTTGTTATTATTATACTAGATGATTTATAAGTATGTATTTACAAAAAAAAATGTAGGTAGGTAGTATAACAGCTATGTTCCCATATCACAAGCTTTAGTTTGGGGCGTTTTGCGGCGAAAACTGTAGATTTCATGGATAAAATAACGATGTCATTTTGATGACTACTTGTAGCTAAACATAAATGTCCTACTTACGCTGATTTTCAGAATAAATATATACTCGTACCTACTTACTGTTAGTACGGACTAGCTGAACAGAGCAGTTTACGCAGATCTAGCCAGCATAAGGCGTGGTCGTGCTGGAGTGCTCTAGGGTGCCTGCAGGGGATGGGTGACTATTACTCACAAGGAATAAAACTCCAAACTGCAACGGTAGCTATTCTTCTATTACTTGTATCAACAAAGTATATTACAATAGTACATTATTGCATCGTCAATTACATAAGGATAAGATTAAATTAGAATATATCAGGTTAAATAAATTTAGGAACGTCTTCACAGCATTATTGAATTTTGACAAGAGGAAGTGACACAGTCATTTTGTATAGACTAAAATATGTTGGTCTTCCTTACTCTATGAAAAGTTAAAGCGTACTATACACGTTTCAACACTTCCCCTTACGCTTTACATCATTACTTTACATAATAAAGTCAATAAAAACATGCTTAGAGACATACAGACAACTACATATAACTTATATCTATATGACTCTACAATATTAATCATAACTCTTCAATGTTGAATGACTCTATTATGTCTCTACAATTTAGTACATACATAGTCATGCTACACAACACATACATTCATTTTCTTAATAAAATCTACATGTTTCTTAGAGCTAAGCGGTTTGGTTAGTACATCTGCTATCATCTTTTCAGTTTGTAAATACTTTACAGTTACAACATTATTTTTTATTAGATCCTTTACATAATGGTATCTGAGGTCAATGTGTTTAGTTCGTTTATGACAAAACTCTTTACATTCTAACAACTTAATTGCACTTTGATTGTCATTATAAACAACTGACTCTAGATCCAAGCAAAAGATCTCAGATAACAGACTCTTAATAAAACTTATATCTTTACAAACATCACAAATCGAAAGATATTCCGCTTCTGTAGTGGATAGAGCAACACAGCGTTGCTTACGTGACTCCCAATTTATTGCATTATTACCTAGCTTCACGACATATCCAGTATAAGACTTACGATCAGTTACATCATTAGCCCAGTCTGCATCAGTATAAGCGACTAAACTCAATTTATTACTTCTTACGAATAGTAAGCTATAATCAATTGTCCCCGCTAAATAACGTAAAACACGTTTAGCAGCTTGCCAATGACTGTTATCGTGACAGTTATTAAATTGACTCAACTGGCTACAAACATAAGCAATATCAGGCCTTGTACATACAGCTAAGTACATTAATGAACCTAACAATTGCCTAAAATTATCATTGCTCTCGCTTACATTTACATTTTCAGCTTTTAGTAATTTACAATTTAATGGCATGGGTGTAGATACAGTTTTACAATTACCCATACCAAACCGCAACAATAATTTCTTAATATAATCAGTCTGGTCCAATTTTAAAATACATTTTGATCTATCTCTCGTTACATTTATGCCAAGACAGCTTTTTAATGGACCAAGGTTCTTTACATTAAAATCTTTTTGTAACAGATTTACCAAATCTTTTTGAATAGCACTTCTCTCAGTATAAAATATGAAGAAATCATCTACATACAATGCTATGATGGTTAAATCATGCTTCTCTTTCTTTATATATACACATGGTTCACACAGACTTTGTACATAACCATTATTATTTAACAAATCATGAACTTTGCTATTCCACATTTTACCAGCTTGTTTTAGGCCATAAATACTCTTATTCAATAAACAAACCTTAGAATTATCCCCATTATCAAAACCAATAGGCTGTTCCATAAATATTGTTTCATTTAAGTTTCCATTTAAGAAAGCACAAGCCACATCTATGTGATCTATATTGAGATTTAAATCATTCGCTAAAGAAAACAAAATTCTCATAGTGGAATGCCTAACCACAGGGGAGAATGTATCATTATAATCTACCCCGTGTTTTTGTGTAAACCCCCTGGCAACTAATCGCGCTTTGTACTTGCTAAAGTTACCGGAAGCATCGTGCTTACGCTTAAAAACCCATTTAGTTTTAATGACATTTTGTCCTATAGGTCTATCGACGATCTTCCAAACTTCATTCGCGATTAATGAGTCATACTCACTCTGCATTGCAGCATGCCATTCAGTGGCATCTGTACAAGAGATAGCCTCTTCGTAACTAGATGGTTCCTCAATATTACCAACATACATTGAAATGTCATAATCACAATACCTCAATGGTGGAATTGATCGAGTACTTCGTACAGGGCGGGTATTAGCCGCGGCCCGGGGTACCTCTACACTCGTCACTCCTTCCCCTCGAACAGACGCGTCCGGTGATGACGAAGTCACAGACTCGTTGCTCGCCGACGATGAGTTTGCACAGCGGGACTCATCCTCACTGCCTGTGCAGTAATGCTCCTCATCTGTGGTATCTGTAATGTGAGAACCATCATTTATTTCTAAAGAATTGGTTTCATTATTAATACTGTCTAAATTACTATTTTTACCTAAATCTATTAGACTAGAATGGATTCCATTAGTATTATTATAATTAATCAAATTATCATTATTTAAAACCAATTCAGTGCTCATGTCAAAATAATTACTATGCAACATAACTTCATCAAGTTCTTTACGTTCCTTTTCATTGATATCTTTATTATAAAACCTGTCTTCCAAAAATGCAACATTCCTTGACAATAAAATGTTTCTAGGATTCATAGGATCAGACAGCCTATACCCCTTACAGGTCTCACTGTATCCCACAAAGATGTACATTTTACTCTTAGCATCAAGCTTACCACACTTATGCTTAGGCTCCAATGAATAAGCGATGCAACCGAAAACCTTTAAGTGACTCAGATCAACTCTAGATCCCGACCACAGGTGCTCAGGAATCTGTCCATCTAAAGCTTTAGTAGGGGACCTATTTTTTAAATAAATTGCAGTATTAACCGCCTCTCCCCAATAACTCTTACCAAGACCTGATTCCTGCAGCATGCAACGCGCTTTTTCAATGAGCGTCCGGTTAAGGCGCTCTGAAACACCATTTTGTTGAGCCGAGTAAGGAACTGTAGTTTGATGTACAATACCTTCTTTACATAAGAATCCAGAAAATCTATGATTGACATACTCTCCACCATTGTCCGAACGTAAGCATTTAATCTTCAATCCAGTTTGTCTCTCAACCATAGCCTTGAATATAATAAACTTGGACATTACCTCGGATTTACATTTCATTAGGTATCCAAATGATTTCCTTGTGTGATCATCTGTAAATGTAACCAGATACTTTGCACCTCCCAAGCTGCTCTCACTCATTGGCCCACAGACGTCAGAATGTATCAACTCCAATGGTCGCTCGGCCCGCTTGCCCTCTCCTTTGGGAAACGGCTGTGTTGACAGCTTCCCCTCAAGGCAGGGTATGCAGTCCTTCAATTTGTTCTGGTCATCCTGAAACTTAACACCAGACACATGACCTTTTAGAGTACACATATTCCTTAGACCTAAATGTCCCAACCTGCGATGCCATAGCTCAGTAGGAACAGCTACTGCAGTACTCTCTGTCTTTTGCCCATTACTCAAAAGTTTGGAAGAATACACCAGCTTACTGTGCAAAGGTTTTTCAATTTTACAATTTAACTTATAAATCCCACTTTCACATCCCACAAGAGCTAAACGGTTGCCAGAGACTTTACTATCATAAATACTGCACCCATGGCTACTAAATTCAACAGTAAACCCAATTTCTACTAATTTACTCACTGATATTAAATTAGTGGCTATCTGTGGCACAAATAAAACATTTTTGAGTTGTCTTACCTCATTTCCAAAGTTTACCAATAAATCTCCTACACCACTACATTTTAATTTTTCATTATTTGCTACAGCAACAGTAGAGTGTTTAGCATTACAATTAAAGTCTTTATAATTCACCAGATTGTCTTTACAATTTGTCATATGAGATGTACAACCGGAGTCGATGAACCAAGCATCATTTTGATGAACAAACAGAGCTGAAGCGAAGCTTGTAGAATCTGTCTGGTCACTCTTCTTCTGGTCATTCTTCATCTTGTAGCATTTAGCCTTCACATGTCCAGGCTTACTGCAGTAATGACAGATCACAGTCTTTTTCTTTGAAGAGTTCTTCGCAGCCAAAGCTGTGTTGTTATTATTCAATACACCATCACTCCTTCGCAGCTCTTCTTGTAGAAGTCGACATCGTACAATCTCGCTGGTGAGATTACTGGTTAAACATACTGTCTCCAGATTAGATACCAAGTATTCAAACTCCTGAGGTAGACCACTCAATAAGATCTCTGCGACTTCGGCATCATCCGTCTTCCGGCCAATATCCGTGAGCTGCTGTACAAGGGTCATCACACCCTGTATGTATTCAGACATACATGAAAATTGAGTATAATCTATTCTGTGTAGTTGTCTCAAAAGCAGCACACGCCTTAGTAAGCCCTTATTTTCAAAAATATCAGCTAAGCTTTTCCATGCTCCTTTAGCCGTAGTAGCATTTCTGATATATTGATAAAGCGCCGGCTTGATGCACAAAGCTATTCGCGCCAAGGCACGCTGATCTTTCACAGGATCAGGCTCGGAGCCTTCGATTGTGTCCCACAAGCCATCCATGGTAAGCAGCATTTTTATTGCAAATTTCCAATTCAAATAGTTGGATACACCTTCCAACTTTTCTATTGACGATGCCAAGCCTTGCAAAGTAGAATTCCCATTGCTCGATTCTTGACGGCCAGGCGTAGCCATATCGAAGCACGTGTCACAAACCACCGCACCACGTAGCAACTCACTGAGGTTAGTTTCTAGGTTATCCAGCACGCGTTAACAACTCTCCTTATAAAATCTCTGGGCACATAACCTGTTAGTACGGACTAGCTGAACAGAGCAGTTTACGCAGATCTAGCCAGCATAAGGCGTGGTCGTGCTGGAGTGCTCTAGGGTGCCTGCAGGGGATGGGTGACTATTACTCACAAGGAATAAAACTCCAAACTGCAACGGTAGCTATTCTTCTATTACTTGTATCAACAAAGTATATTACAATAGTACATTATTGCATCGTCAATTACATAAGGATAAGATTAAATTAGAATATATCAGGTTAAATAAATTTAGGAACGTCTTCACAGCATTATTGAATTTTGACAAGAGGAAGTGACACAGTCATTTTGTATAGACTAAAATATGTTGGTCTTCCTTACTCTATGAAAAGTTAAAGCGTACTATACACGTTTCAACACTTACCAAGTGAAAAACTTGGGGACATTCCACCAGTTTTTATGAACAAGCTAGGTAATTTACTGCATCAAATTCTTATAGTTAGGTAGATAGGTAGGTACCTACATAATTAGATGGTATGTAGTTCATAATAAGATGGTATGTAGTACATAATTAGGTAGGTAGGTTGTAGGTACTCACCCCGCAGACAATTCACCATGAAGGTAACAATTCTATTCGTGATGTGTTTAAAGACACAAAAAAGTTAATCACTCTAGGTATGTATACATAGGTATTCTTGAACGGATCTATGGAAAACTCCGAATAATATTTAGCGCGTCTGGTAGGTCTGGTAATAACAAAATCCACACGAAGACTCAGGGGCCGTCAACACAGCTACCGCGATTGACGGCAATCTATTTACATTCACTTCTCGTCATTCGTTCGTTAGGATCCCAGGATATACGTCACGCGACGTCAGTACTAACAACTAATTATTCTGTGGTACTGATTCAGTTCACATTCACAGTTCAATGTTATTTTATTTGAAGGTAGTTAAAAAACTAACGATGTTTATTTCCTTTGTCCCTTCGCCTAAACCTCCATTGTTTGGTAACGTTTTTCTGCAACGTGCAACTGGAATACTTATTACTAAAATTAACGATGAACATCCATCCTAGGCGCTGTGCAAAATGTGGAAAATCGACAGTCATACATAAAAACCTGAAAATGTATCGTTTTCCACGATCAACTTCAAGTGTTAACCGGTAAGTAACATAAGTTTATGAATAACGCACATCTTGAGGTTTCAAGTTCTGCGATGACCTACGTCTTAGTTTATTCAATGCATTTCAACGTGCTATAAGTTGGAGAAACTCCTTGATGCGCAGTTATGAGTTTCCAACTGCGTTGGCTAAGTGAAACCGTATATTTTCAGTTGCGAATCCTGGGCTCGCTTCCTCGCTCCTAATGAAGAATGGACCAGTAAAGCTTTTCACCGCAAGCTCTATTCTAGCCACAAAATGCTCTGTGAAGACCATTTTTCAAAAAAGTCGTTTATGGATTATCCTGCAAGAAAGCTTTACAGGCATGTTGTTCCTTGCGAAGATGCGCTAAGACCATTAGCACCACAAGCCTCAGTAAGTAATTATATACTCGTCAACCAACTTTACAAACTAAAGGCTACTTAATGTTACTAAGAGGTAACTAATAAATAAATCCTACTACTATTATAAACGCGAAAGTTTTTAAGTATGGATGGATGGATGTTTGTTACTCTCTCACGCCGGAACGGCTTAACGGATCTGGATAAAACTTGGCAGAGAGATAGATTATAGTCTGGAAATAGCACATAGGCTACTTTATATCCCGTGCATTATCCTGTGGGAATACCGGGATTTAAATCTGCGCGGGTGAAACCGCGGGGCGCAACTAGTGTATATATAATTATGTTGTTTGGCGAAACTGGAAATTATTTATAGGTCGGTATATTTTTTATTAAGTTTTAATCATATTTATTGTGTAAATTCCAGGTGTCACATGCTGAGCCTGAAACTATGCCTAATAACTACTGCGCAGGAGTTTCTAACGTGGGTGCTGGCCAAGGGCAAGAGCCGTGTGCGTTTACAGATGTAAGTACTAGTTATAATATAGTAATTTACTAAGTACCTATGAACTAGTGGCCACCCGGGTGATAGTTTTTTCCGTTCCTGTTATTTTTTTCGGGATAAAAGCAGCCTTTCTGCTAATCCGGGTTAAAAACTGTATCTGTTTAAAAATTCATCCAAATTGGTACAGCAGTTAGGGTGTGAGTGAGTCAAAAATATCTTAACTTTCGAATTTGACAACTTCAGTGGCGCAGCGAGCGAGAGTCCGCCTGCGACGCAAGAGGTTGCGGGTTCGATTCCCGCCTCAGAACAAATTTCTTTACGATATGCACAAATTTGTTCCGATGGTCTGGGTGTTTTCAATGTATATGTATAATAAAAAAAATATCTATCTATGTAATTATATAATGTATTAAATATATCAGTTATCTAGTACCCATAACACGAGCTATTAGCTTATTTTGGGGCTAGATGGTGATGTGTGGATGTCCAGCATTATTTATTTATTTATAAAAAAAATTGAATAGCAGAATAAACTTGCCATAAACTACAAACTTGTAACACAATGGTGATCATAATAATTATATTTAATGTATAAATTCCAGGTGTCACATGCTGAGCCTGAAACTATGCCTAATAACTACTGCGCAGGAGTTTCTAACGTGGGTGCTGGCCAAGGGCAAGAGCCGTGTGCGTTTACAGATGTAAGTACTAGTTATAATATAGTAATTTACTAAGTACCTATGAACTAGTGGCCATCCGCGGTTAAACCCGGGTGATAGTTTTTCCGTTCCTGTTATTTTTACTACTACTTACTACTTACTAGCGGCCTGTCCCAGCATCGCATGGGTGGACATATTTTTTTTAAACATTTAAGCACTAACTTAGACTCCCCTGCTTCGTAACCCCCGCCCTCGGCCGCCTTATGTCACGCGCTGAGTGAGAACTCGCCTCGCTTTCACGCTTTACACGTAAAGCGCACTAAAGTTTTTAATTTCGTGATATAATTTGAAGGGAATTTCCGTTTTATTTTTAATTTTTAATAATTTATTCCAAAAACTTAAGATGTACCTACACACACATGACAAAAAATAATAGTATAATACTAGGTACATACAGTTATTAGCTTTGAGTTTCGTGTCACATGTGACCGATGTGGTAGCTCACTAATCTCCACCCTAGGAAAAACCTGTGTTGTGGAGGTTAGTTCTGTCTTGTAGTAGGTATGTGGGTTTTGCTTATAGGTAAGCTGGTAGCTAAAGCGATGCTTTGAGTGAGCTGGGTATTGTCAATATCTTCCAATATGTCAATATTATCCATTTTTTTTCTAGGATGTATTATGTATGTGTAGATTAGTAGATAGGTAGTAGGCTCTTAAGTAGCATTGTGAGTGTGAGGAAATTGTACATTATGTATATCTATATAATATTCTTAAGGTCGTCTTTAGATTCTTTTGCAACTTGTGGCACGTTCCTCAGCTCAATGGAGGTCCCTTTAGCCTGCCGCTCCAAGTAATCTATCTGATTTTCCAGTAGTTGGATTTTACTTATGGGTGACATTTTTAATTTTTGCCCCCTCATAAAACCCCGTATTTTAATAACCCCTTACTCCCTTCCTGATTTTACCCATATACTTACCAGTAAATTTCTCAAGTACAAGCTATCGACTTACCAAATTTCATGTAGATCGGATAAATGGTTCTCAAGTTATCGTCGGACAAACATACATACAGTTATCATTGTTGTTACATTGTTATCAGTATTTCTTGCATCCATGTTAAGAACCTAGAAACTTGCAATACAATGGTGATTATAATATATTTAATGTAAAAATTCCAGGTGTCACATGCTGAGCCAGAAGCTATGTCTCAGAACTACTGCGCAAGAGATTCTAACGTGGGTGCTGGCCAACGGCAAGAGCCGTATGCTTCTACAGCAGCTGTAAGTACTAAATACTTATTATAACTAGCAGTTCGCCCCGAACTGAGATTACGTGACGAAGCGAATGTTCCGAAAATATATAAGTAAGTGGTAGTCAGAGGCAAGTCCAAACATTGTGTTTGGACTTCTCTCTGGCAGCCACCTACTAACTACGTATGATGACCAAGTTTCAACTCAATTGGCCTATTTATTGAAGAGTTCCGTTGAACAGACCTTGGCTCCATCATCAGAACAAGTCGCTGTCACCATATCGTCGGACAAACATACATACATAGAATGCCAAATCGCCCAAGTTGATAGTAAGATTTTCGTTCGCTTCGCTCACTCAATCAATAATTTTACTAAGTAGGTACCTATAAAAAAAATATACATCAATATACATCAAATAAGACAGCCTTCACAGCTTAAAAATTGGTTAAGCTCTGCTATCTGTAGGTCCCACCCACCTAGAACTAAACATTTTTTCGATGAACACAAATGTTAGTTCACTGCCTGTCTATTCAATATTAATTGAATCTTAATCTTATTTTTATTCTATTGGTACTCACCTAATACCTACAAGCAGCTATCGCATTCTGATTTGAAGCAGTTAGTACAAAAGCCTCTCTTAGCCCTGCAGTGGGACTTTAATGTTCCAAGTGATCCCTGTGATTGTACAGAATAAAGACCATTTTGATTTTGAAATGGATGAATAATTATAAATACTTGTTTCAGGTGAAATCAAAACGTTTGTATAATAGGTGTAGGCGATACTTACGACAGATTTGCAATTTGAAAAAACAGTTAAAGACCAAAAACAAGACCCAAGTCCTAGAATATTTAGCCACAGATGAAGCGGTTGAAGAACTATCAAAAAATATGACAAATCCGTTTGCGGTTTTGCTACAGGGCCAGATACTTAACAGTAAAAAGAAAAGCAAGGGCAGAAAATGGAACCTAAATCAAAAACTCATTGCTTTGCGATTATATAAACGTTCACCTGCCTGCTATAGGCTTTTGAGACGGTTGTTTTGTTTACCTTGCCAAACTACACTTAAAAGCGTGTTAAATCTTTTACCATTACGGAGTGGAATTAATGCGCAAATATTTGAAACTCTAAAAAAGAAAACTGCAAAAGAGCTGGCACAAAACAATGAGTGCATGTTATTATTTGACGAAATGTCAATAAGAAAACATTTGTGTTATAATGGCAGAATGGATCACATCGAAGGGTTTCAAGACCATGGTACGAAAGGTCGTGATCCTCACATTGCGAGCCACGCTCTTGTTTTCATGATCGTCGGCATCCGGAAGCGGTTTAAGCAACCCATTGTATACCATTTGTCTGGCGACAATGTGACTGCTGACAGACTAGCAGTCTTGATCAAAGAGGTTCGTGTTGTAGTTACTTTCCTACCTATATGCTAATTTAAAAAATATCTCAAGTACTTAGTTTGCTTTTTGTTTTTTTTTATGAGAAGGTAAACAGTTACTTCTGGCTATATATATAGGCCTCACAACTTATGTCCATCGATGTTGTGCGCAGCATGCCACGTTGTTCTTTCTTGAGAATACGTGTTTGTTTGTTTAAGACAAGTCAAAATGACAATTTAAATACTACCTACTACTACTTACTAGGTACTTATTCTTTTCAGGTTCTTAGCAGTTGTATGGCTGCAGGGATCAAAATTGCTGCAACAGTCTGTGATATGGATGGTGTCAATAGAAGGGCCCTCAATATTTTAGGAACGAGCACAGACCATCCATATTTCCATTTTAACAATGAAGAAATAGTGGCAATATATGATACTCCACACCTGTTAAAATGTTTCCGCAATTTATTTATGAAATACGACATCAAATGTAAAGTTGGCGTAACAAACGATGGAAAGGAAATCAGTGGTAGGTAAATATTATTACCTATAAGTTATTAAGATCATTGTTGGTCACAGAATTACTAATAGGTAAGCAAGTTGAAGAGGTTTAAACGGGCGGTTCATAATAGCTCAGAGAACCGAGTATTACGAGTTCTCGTGGTGACCACTGGTACGGAAATAGGTACGGGGGTAGTACTTCCTCTCACATACATTAAATAAATAAATAAATAAATAATGCTGGACAATCCACACAGCATCATCTAGCCCCAAAGTAAGCTACTCAAAGCTTGTGTTATGGGTACTAGATGACTGATATATTTAATACCTTATATACTTACATAGATAGATATTTTTTATTATGCATAAACACCCAGACCAACGGAACAAATTTCTGCAGATCGTACACAAATTTGTTCCGAGGCGGGAATCGAACCCGCAACCTCTCGCGTCGCAGGCGGACTCTCGCCCGCTGCGCCACTG
This sequence comes from Plemyria rubiginata, assembly GCA_963576535.1. NCBI lineage: Eukaryota > Metazoa > Arthropoda > Insecta > Lepidoptera > Geometridae > Plemyria > Plemyria rubiginata. Next base: position 9,228,710 of record OY754922.1, on the reverse strand, counting down.
AGGTCGTCATTCACAGAGCAATACTAGGTACTAGTACCTATATACTTGGTTATTGTAGTCATGTATCGTTTTCACATTGATAGCCTTCACAGTACAGTTAATGATTTAATTGTAAATCTCGAGAAAAATGGGTTTAAAGTTTTTTTTTGGTTTGATGTTTTTCGGGAAAAATACTTATGCAGAAAAAATAAATGCTATTACTTGAATACATACGTATTATATTTATATATTTTTTTATTCTCATTCTTTGTAAAATCAGTATTTTTCCTTTTAGCTTACTTAATACAAAAAATCTAATGTAACTCAATGCAGGATTAAGATAGAATTTTTATTTTAAATTTGTCAGATGCGCTTTTTTCTGCTAATTCCGAATAGTTATGTAACTCAATTTTGAAAAAAAATTAGATGTCACCTTTTGCGGTAATACGGCAGAATAGTTGCTCTACTTTCTGCGCTGATGGGTGCGGGTTCGATCCCCGCCGAGAAAAAATATTTGTGCGGTGAACATATAGATGTTTGTTCTATAATGTAGTTAATTATATCAGTTATCTGGTTCCCATATTAGAAACTGTGCTTAGTTTGAGGCTACATTGTGTTGTGTGGAATGTCTAAAATTATATTTATTTTATTTACATTATATATTATGTCGCGATTTAAAGAAGATGCCTATACTCAGGAGCAGTGGGTGCATACGGGCTGAACAGATAGATAGATTTAGTTTCAATTTAAACTTACCTACTCCGTCAACTGAATGACAAATTCGGTAGGTACACATTAGGTATACAATATTTGGAATACAAAAAAACATGCTTACCTAAATGTTAATTTTTTTCAGGTGTGGCAAAGTGGAATCATGTGTCAAATTTCTTTGAAGAGGATAATAAGAACCCATTTTTTGTTTTCGCCCCCTCCTAACCAAAGACCATATTGCACCTAATAATCGCCAAAAAATGAGAGTAAAATTAGCTGCACAGGTACTAAGCCACACTGTTGCCGCTGGCATGTATGCCAAAGTGTCCCAAGGTATGTTTATTACAACCACTTATTATGTAGTAGGTACATACTATGTAGTTTCTGCCCATGATTTCCTCCAAGGGGTTAATAAATAAGTAAATCGATGAGTATGAACACAGATTAAGTAATGTTTTGTTAAATACTACGGTGTGACGAGTATTAGTGGTTAGGATTTGTTAACCGATGAAAACAAAAACGAAGGTTATCAATTCGACGCGTATATTTTTTTTATGTATGACCGCGCATAACTTTTTACAGAGTAGACCGTTTTTGATGATTCTTTTTTTTTTGGAAAGGGTATACTCCCAAAAAAGTACAATATAAATTTAAAATTAAAAAAAAAACAAATCTAACTCTAAGGGTAGGAAAACAGGGATTGATTGTCGATTAGACGCGTAATTTTTTTATTTTATTATGTGTGACCGTGCATAACTTTTTACGGAGTGATTCTATTTAGATAATTCTTTTTTAATAAATAGAGTATAACTCTAACTTTGTATATACATACATACATAAAATCAAGCCTATTTCCCATAGGGGTAGGTAGAGACCACGGATTTCCACTTGCTACGAACCTGACATACCTCTTTCGCTTCATTCGCTCTCATAACATTCTTCATACATGCTCGTTGGTCTAGGGTACTCTTGACCTGGCCTTTTTCTAGAACATCTGCTATCTGATCTAGATAGGTCCGCTGAGGTATTCCCCTCCCAACAGTCCCATTCACACTCGCCTCTAACTTTGTTCCCTAAATAAATTATCGAAATCAGATTACTCTGTAAAAAGTTACGCGTGGTCAAACGTTATCAGTAAATCAGTGAGTGAACAATCAATCAAGGAATATTCCTTACGTACATATGTACGTAGTATTCAAATTCCTTGCAATCAATCATCCCTAATATTGCTATCGTTAGGTTTGGTTTCAAATTTTTAAAGGACCTTCTTCGGGGTATTCCTTTTCCAATTGACGTAACAATTAAGGGCCCGGTGACAGCGGCTCGCAGTTTAGAGGTGCGATTGGCTATTATTTCATTTTATTTCATTTCGGGGAGGTTGTTTGAAAGAATAACTATCCAGTGACACGCATAAATACTGTTCGAATACAAATAATCCCAACTAATATTATAAATGCGAAAGTAACTCTGTCTATCTGTCTGTCTGTCTGTCTGTTACGCTTTCCCACTTAAACCTCTCAACCGATTTTGATGAAATTTGGCACAGACAATCTTTAGACCCTGAGAAAGAACATAGGCTACCTTTTATTGCGAAAAAAAGAGATGAAGAGAGTAAAAGTACGCAGACGAAGTCGCGGGTACCAGCTAGTACAATAATATAAGGGAAATGTGCTTGAGTCAGAAATCATGTTGGTATTAGGTAAACGAAAGGCCAAACATAATAATACCAAAATGATTTCTGATTCGGGCATTTTTCCCTTATATTATTGTGTTATTTGTGTTCGAACAGTATTTATGCGTGTCACTGGATAGTTATTCTTTCAAAAAAACTCCCCGAAATAAAATAAAATCAAAGAAGATCCAATCGCACCTCGAAACTGCGAGCCGCTGTCGCCGGGACCTTAAGTAGATTATGGCAACCAAAAATTATAAAATAAAACTTTTTAACATAAAAATGGAACCACCGAAAAAACTGAAAAGCAAGATATAATACTTAAACTTTTTTTTTTACCAAAATTATTAAACTAATATAAGTATACCTACCTAAGTAATTTTGAGTCGGCGCCACACAAGCAAATTCATCAATTACGTAAAGCTGACTCAGAATTACTTAGGTATACTTACATTAGTTTAAGAATTAATTATGAAATGAAATGAAAATTATTTATTGATCTAAAGCAAACACATAAACATTAATAATTAATAGAATTGTGGCTTTAGTCCTCGTCAGTTCACACAAAATAAAAACAATGAAAAATATCAATAGTTTCATCTGTAAAAGGGCGTCGTCGTCTTAATGCAAAAGTGATATTAATAACAAATTATAGGTAGGTAACAAATAGGATCAACAAAAAAAGTTTGCTTGAGTAACTTACAAGATTTCGATCAAAATATTTTTTTTACTAAACTGTGCGCAATGTGATTGCACACAAAATGGTAGTTTGCAATTTTTCGAAAATGGGTTTTGTGATTTTATATGTTTCAACAAGTCAAAACGTGCGAGCGAGAGTCACATTAGCTCTTGTCTTCGTCTTAAACAAAAAACGTTTAAGTATTATTTGCTTTTGCTTTTCAGTTTTTTCGGCGGTTCAATATTTTGTAAAAAAGTTTTATTTGGTATTACGTAGCTATTCATAGCATTAGTTTGCCTGTAATGTAATCTTGAGTTTCAAGAAATCAAAAAAAAATTGAAGAACTGATATCTACAAGTCGTACCTACCTACTTAGGTACTTCGGAAGACTTCCATGTGCGAGGTTCGGCACGTACCTACTTTACAGTCTATTTTCAATCCTGTAAATTCTGTAATTTTTTTTTGGATGTAAAGTGTTAGCATTCGGGTTACATCATCTTACATAAATAAAGAATGCTGATGGACAATCCACACAGCACCGTCTAGCCCCAAAGTAAGCTCCTTAAGGCTCCGGTGACAGCGGCTCGCAATTTCGAGGTGCGATTGGCTATTATTTCATTTTATTTCATTTCGGGGAGGTTGTTTGAAAAAATAACTCTAAAGAAACACGCATAAATACTGTTAGAACACAAATAATACAATAATATAAGGGAAATGTGCTTGAGTCAGAAATCATTTTGGTATTAGGTAAATGTAAGACCAAACATACTAATACCAAAATGATTTCTGATTCGGGCATGTTTCCCTTATATTATTGTATTATTTGTGTTCGATCAGTATTTATGCGTGTTTCTTTAGAGTTATTTTTTCAAACAACCTCCCCAAAATGAAATAAAATGAAATAATAGCCAATCGCACCTCGAAATTGCGAGCCGCAGTCACCGGACCCTTAAAGCTTGTGTTATGGGTACTAGATGACTGATATATTTAATACATTATATACTTACATAGATAGATATTTTTTATTATATACATAGAAAACACCCAGACCAACGGAACAAATTTCTGCAGATCGTACACAAATTTGTTCTGAGGCGGGAATCGAACCCGCAACCTCTAGCGTCGCAGGCGGACTCTCGCCCGCTGCGCTACAGCGGTCGTCACAGAGGTGATTGCAAAACATTTATTTTCGATGTTAGATTGTGCCAAATTTAGTGGTTTTCTCTGTTAAGTACTTAGGTACATCTTCTAATAGGTTCTTAACAGGTTTTATTTTTTTTCAGGAATCCTGACTGCTGATGCTGTTGCAACGGCAAATTTAATAAGTAAAATTGACAGTCTTTTTGACGCATTAAACGCTGACTCCACTGACTTAAAAAATGGCAAAAAATTAGCGCAAACTTATCGGACCGAAGCCCTCATCTAAACGTCTTCAAAGAGATGGTACAAGAAATCCGTAACTTGGAGTTTTTAGGAGCCAGACAGAGACCTCCTTCTCAAGATGGATGGATCCAAACGATAATCGGCGTGGAAAGGCTATGGAAGAACATAAAGGCTAAATATCCGACTCAAATAGGTAGCTTGGCGACACGGCGCCTCCAACAAGATCCCCTTGAAAACTTTTTTGGCTGCGTGAGGAGCAATTGTGGCTCAAATGTCAATCCTACCGTAGCGCAGTTTGTGGCTGGATTCAAAACCTCAATTATAAGTAGCCTGTCTCATACGAACACGCGCACTAACTGCGAGGATGATAATATTGATATTATGAGTAACTTAAATAACTTTCTCACGTGCAAGACATCATACGGACATAACAATACTGGAGATGAAATATTATCTGAAGAAGATGTACAAAACGTTGGTATATTCGCAGACTGCAATACTGAGATGCTTGATCCAGAAATTAAGGGAAGCGAAGAGCAAGCTTGTGCCTACGTCTGCGGATATATCATTAAAAGAATGAATACATCTTGCAGTCAGTGTTTAGAGTCATTGTCAACGGATGATTGGAATTCGTCGCACTTGTTCGTGCTAAACAAAGAGTACGATGACAAAAAAAGGTTAAAATATGCGAGTGGCGATTTTGTCGCATGTATAGAGGCGTGTGCTTCAATAATATATAGCTATTTAGAAAACAATGCATACAAACCAAATGTAAAAAAAAATATAATTAATATCTTAAGAGAAAATATTAATTTTATTTTCCTTACAAAATGTGAAGCTCACTCTTCGGAGGTAATTAGTACGATACTGAATTGTGTATTTCATATTTGCATTAACAGATATTGTGTAAAGAAAAATAGAATGTTTTCGGACGAAGCGTCACGTGCAAGCCTCAAGAGAAAAATTAACATTTTGCAACACGTGTAGGTAAACTACAAATATATTGTTTACACAATATTATATTGTAAAATTTTAAATTTTCGAAGCAGAGTACCATCGATGTTCCCCTCGCTCACTTGCACATTTTAAACTTTTGAAATATATAAAATCAACGAACTTGTTTAAAAAAAAATGCGAGCATTAGTTAGCTTGCAAAAAAATCATGCCAAAACAACAGCCAATCAGGTTGATTCTGGTGCTCCCCGTGTCAAAATATTAACGGATGAGTTCAGAAATAAGGTTAAAGTATATATAAATCGCTATATATAGTTGTTACGAAAAAGTAATGCGATATGACTCACTGTGTTTTTTTTTCTGTTTATTATTTATTTTACTATGAAAACACATTGTAATTCACTTATTACATGCGAACTACATACAATATACGTCTGATATACAAGAAAATTCTCCTTAAATAACGTAAAATTTTCGTATTTTATGAGGATGTCTCAAGTTGATTTTGTATGAGAAGGAAAAACAGAACTATGAAAAAGTTTTTTTTTACGATAAATATTATGATTACACTTATATTTGTTGTTAATTATGGAAACTAATGATTTTTTCTGTTGAATATTCTTATTTGACGACCTCTGTGGCGTGTGTACGATCTGCAGAAATTTGTTCCGATGGTCTGGGTGTTTTCTATGTATAATAAAAAAAAATCTATCTATGTAAGTATATAATGTATCAGTTAACTAGTACCCATACATAACACAAGCTTTGGGTAGCTTACTTTGGGGCTAGATGATGCTGTGTGGATTGTCCAGCGTTATTTATTTATTTATTATTTACAGTTGTTTAATTGAATGCTAATGTAGGTATTTCTTTTAAAACATCGATGACTCACGTTTTTTTTCAACTTTACATGTATTTTGAGAAATACTCATATGTACGAAAACTTGTAGTAGTAGATTTGGATAGGTGACGGTGTCCATGTTTTTATATCCTTGTATGTTTGTTATATATTTTAAAATATGAAAGTTTTTATATGTAATTGTTTTTTTTTTCTATTCCTGTTTTTCCTCTATTTCAGTAAGTACCTAGGTATTGCAGATGATTTATAAATTTTCTTCGAATTTCTATACACAGAATACAGAAATTTGAAGAAAGTTTATAATTCATTAAAAATTCTTAAATAAAAAATAAAACCAAAGGAGCGTGGATTCAAATTAGGCGCCATAGCATGACGTCACTGCTACGTCACTGCTCACAGTGCTCACTAGTGCCCTCTTATCGGGATCCCATCAGAAACTTGAACCGAGTGAAGTTAGTAACGAACCACTTTTGAAGTATGGTGTTGGACTTCTTTCCGTTAGGATATTATGTTCTGTGCGAAGACTACCTCCTTTTCCTTATAATATCTAATGACAACGCGGTCGGTAACTTAGGCAGGTTCCACTGATTTGTATTTATACAGTGCAGTGGTACTAAGATCAGTGGCCTTATTATTCGTTGTTTCCACTACATACCTACTTATGTCAAAGTCGTTTTTAGGTCAAGTTCCGAAGTTTTATATGAAAACTTTTTCTCTTCATACTTTTTTAAACAGCTTTTTATGTCAGCCAGTACCTATTTTTTCTATTTTTATGAAAAAAGGTGATGATTACAAAAATGTAGGTCTGTATATATAGATGTTTTAGCCTCAATCACGTTTCAGTTTAAAAATCATGAGAGATAACTGCTAAAAAGCACTGTCGTCAGTCACCCTCATAAGCAAATGAGGTATATGACGTGCTGAAATGCTGGCATATCTGCTGACTACCTAAAAAGAGCACCGACGGTCTAGTGGGACTGAACCCGCCATCCGATCGTCGCAGGTTCGAACCGGTCGTGCTCAAATAGATTTTTCAGGCGCGGTCGCAGCCTAAAATTATGGAGAGGGGGTCAAAAATGACCTAATAATTTAGTTCCAAGAACCGTTTTAAAATTAGCAAATCATAAAATGCATCGTGGCTAGGGGCAAAAATTTATTTATTATTTTGTATTTTTTTAAGATTTTTTTAATTTGACTTTGATTTTGGAGGGGGTCGTGTCCCCTGTGACCCTCCCTTCATACCGCGCCTGTACCTACTAAATTGGTACTCTGATTAGATAAGGTCAAAAGTTATCAAGTAAAAAGCTATTGACCCACAAAGATAGTAGGGTTTAGAAATACTGGTAATATATCTTGTTTCTTTAGAAGTTCAAATTAGTTGAAAAGATTAGATAGGTATGTTCTCACGAATACAGACAGACCAGCAGTGCAAGTAGCGTTCTTATCGATTGCTTAATTTGACATTTAGAATCGTCAAAATTCGTTAAAAATGTGTTGTCCAATGTTTTATCCATTGTTGAAACCATTTTTAACGTTTTTGACGATTCTAAATGTCATATTAAGCGATCGATAAGAACGGTACTTGCACTGCAGTAAAGCTATTCACGTACGTGCGTGTGCTGATTAGACGTGGTCGCTTTAAGCCCGTTCGCACCTGCCTCGATACGGAAAACGAAAAATACACCACTGCGTTTACACCGTTTACACTGCTCATGTCCGTGGCAAGCAACGCGAATGTCAACCTGAATGTCTCAAACACTCTCTCTCTCTTTCACTCTCGCGACATTGCCTATGTCGCTGCTCTGCCCATGTCCCAGCGCATTTGAGCTAAGTGTAACCGGGGTAACTTGGGGGGTTTTCGTGGCGATGCGATGATGTCATTGTGTGGACACTGTTTTCGAGTTATTCGGACTTCCAATTTACGAATAGAGAAAATAAAATTGCAAATACCGAATAGCGATAAAAATAAAACACCATTATGTACAAAGTGTATCTGTTTATTAAAAAGTTGAATTTGAATTCCAAAGTCGGTTCGTGAGTAGGTAATAAGTCAGCGCTAAAAGTAAATCAGATGTTTTTTGTAATATACTTACCTACAGATAAACAATAAATAATTTCTGATGTCTGATACCTACGTGTAACTGAAATGTTGATTGATGCAGCCTCTTCACGCTTCGCACACCGTGCCCTTGATTAGATCGCTTACTTTGCCTCTGAAAGAAAGTACATAACATGTAGGTACCTATTTATACAGGGCGTCCCACGGATATGCCACATGGAGGGAGAGTACCTTGAATATTGTAGATGGAACATTTTACTGAAAGAAGACATTATTTGAATTTTAAAAAGAATTTAGGAACGGAACTCTTCAATAAATAAGCCAATTCAGTTGAAACTTGGTTACCATACTTAGTTAGTAGGTGGCAGCCAGAGACAAGTCCAAACACAATGTTTGGACTTGCCTCTGACTACTACTTACTTATATTTTCGGAGCGTTCGCGTCGCGACACTAAATCTCAGTTCGGGGCGAACTACTAGTGTAAGTACTTTTTGCATCGAAATGTTGATATAATAATATGGATCTTCCCTGGATAGATCGCTAATAAAAAAACCCGTGTGGCCAACAATATTACTTTATTTATCACATAAATGATTATAAGCTAGTTCAATCTTTTTCGCCCCCCAAGGAGAAAAATTCATTCTAATCCAAGAATTAGAATGAATTTTCGAGTTCATGTACCTACCTAAGTATGTACAAGAAATTAGAAGTGTTTGTATCAATTTTGATACAACTTCTAATTTCAAACGTCTTGTCTAAAAGTAGGTATGCATCCAAGAATCAATTAGGTATAAGACGTAGCGAAGATCGAATTACGAATTTGGTGTTACCTGTGCACATAAAAGTTCTTTTCTTCGGGATTCAGAGAGGAGTACACGAACCGTGGTATTTGGTTGACCAGCACCCACACATCATCGTTTACTACTTTTAGATCTGAAAAAGCAATTAATATTTGAATCATTTGAGCTATCTCTTGATCGTTTGCAACGGTCTGCAGATAGCTCAACTTTTTCATATGTATTTTGTACATTTTGAAATACATATTTATTGTTATTTTCCTCGAATAAATATTTACTTCAATTAAAAAATTAAAATTAGGTAGTTACATTCGTAGATACTAAAAAAATATAAGAAAAACAAGGTGTGCGTGAGATGTAGGTGCTATGACAGTTTTATGCGTCATAAAAAACATTAATCAAACTGAGATAGCTTTTCAGCGATAAGACCACCCATTGTACATTATTAATTCTGATTTACCCGTTTTTGTTTTTCCTATTTTTCTATTTACTAATTTCTATTGCTAGTTTGTAGGTAATTGTATTGTAAAGACTACAGTTATTTTCATTCATTCATTCATTTATGAGTATGGGGTAGACGTGAAGTCTTACTGTACCTGATATGTACACAAGCTTCTCGTGGTCCTGCGCGGCTACTCCCACATTTGCTGGCACAAGCGGCTTGTCGACGTGCCAGCACAGAATAGCGTCCTGTGCCACACCAGCGAAGAACAGAGTGCGTGAGCCGCGGTGGTAGCCGTGGGAGCCACTCTGTGTGTTGGGGCCTTTATCTCCTTCCAACTGAAAGATTCATCTTTTCAGTAGGTGTGTCACAACATAAGTCCATGCAGGTATCTTTTCCGATATTTATTAATATTTGTGTGCATAGTGCCTAACCTAAATTGATTTCCATATAATCAGTCACTTGAGGACGCTGGCACAGACTCACAGCTATATTTTTTTTTTTTATACAACTAGCTGATGGAACAAGCAGATGGCCCACCTGATGTTAAGTGGTAACCATCACCTATAAACAAAACATTGCCCCGTAGGTCACGCACAATAGGAACGTGCCCTACGATGCACTGCCCTGCGTCCATCAACTTGAGGCATACGGATGTTAAGCCTCATGTGCCTGTATAGTTTTAATTTAAATATTGGTTGCCAACGTTTTGTGTTCCGACTTACCCATGTTCTTATTTTAACCCTTTTTTCGACCTTTCTGACTTTTGGTCATGGTACGGCCGCAATTTGGGCAGAGAGCGTCCTTACGTTACAAATTGAAATACAAATTTTACTCTGCAGTGAACTATCGGAGTTGAAATAAGCGTTGTTTTAACGATTCTCAAATGACTTGGAGCTAGTTAATTACCACAACATTTAGGTCCTTGTTGCCCTTCTTCTTCAGTGCATCAGTTTGCACGGAGTACTCCTGCGTGGAGGCCAGCGCGTGGAAGTAAAGCTTGTCTCCCGCCAGCGCCGCGCTGAACAACCCGTCCTGCCAGGGTACCAAGATACCTGCCATTTGGAGGATGCACATACACAATTATAGGTACAAAATGGGCGATATATGGCTATAAATAAATACACATTAAAACTTTTAAAATTTTCATCAGCAAGCAGTAAACCTCACCAGCAACCGTGAAGTTCAAGGCGGCAGGGTCGGGCCTGAAGCTCGGGTGCCTGAAAGACCAGCTATCCCGGTGCTTTAGAGAGAACACGACCAGGCTCCCTGTTGCCAAGTCGGTGATGTAGGCGTATGCGTCTTCGCAGGTCTCCCCCACGTCCACTGTTATTGATGTAAGTCCTAGAATCAATAAATAGGTACAGTTAGTTGGAACTGCCGAAAAAAAAGAGAGGCTATAAATTGCAGCGCTTTTAATGAATTATTAATATGCTTTCACAAGGTTGCAGAGACGTTAGCGTTAGCGTGGTACGGGCATGTCATGAGGAGGAAAGAAAGACATATAACGAAAAGAGTGTTAGTAGGTATGGATGTGGATGGTTGCAAATGTAAAATGAATGAAAAATGAGAGGTAGGTCAAAGAAAAGATGGGTGAACTGTTAGAAAGATGACACAAGAAAGGAGTGAGCACCAAGATGACGAATGATAGAGTAGAGTGGAAGAAACCTGTTCTGCCAACCTCCCTTAGCGTGGGATAAGGGCAGGAAGATGATGGTGAAGGTTGCAGAGGCAAAGGGTGAATATTCCAAAATACGCTTATCAGGAAAACCGTATCTGCGAACACAATCTATCACGCCATGTTTTGGCAAGTACCTAGGTAGGTACAGCCCACAATTACGTGCCATTAGCCAAAAACAGTTATATACACATTCAACGTATTTTTTTATTAGTTCAATAGTATAAGGAATCCCGCTCGGAGAATAACTTTAGGGACATAATCTTTTCAACATCTTTATATTAGGTACCTCCACTAGTTCTGTTGTTGACTAAATCAGTGGGTTTCAACTCGTGCTTTAGGAGCGTCGTGCCATCGTTCGACTCCAAGTCGAATATCACTATTGAAGGGGGCTGGACTTGCCTTCTGGCATCTGTAACAACAACACACACATGGTGCACACAACAAATGGTTTTGTGAATGTGTGAAATGGTGACCTGGATTCATGAAAAGCAGAACGAGGCCATACAGATCTGTATCTCTGTAAGTCCAGTCATGAAATTGCGCCTTGCCCGCTGGTACTTACTATTGCAATTCTAATACTACGGCTACAAGGTACTACTAATCCAGTCTCTTGGAAAACTTACCTTCTGAGATTATGCCGTCCTGTCGTAAGGATAGTGATGAGAAGTCTCTAAAAAATCAGCATATTGTTTAAGTCGTATTGACCTCAAAATAATAGGAACTCGAGTGCATCACCTCCGGTTATCAAAGCGAGTGACATTGACTCCAAAATTGGCGATAAAAACTATAGGTACCAAGTTCTTGGCACAGACAGTTCATATTCTTCATAGTTTCCACCACGGAACAGAGAAATACCCTATTAGGCATGTTTATATGGTTTCCACGACAGTCAAAGTCAAAAGATATGTATTTATTCAATAAAATCACAATGATCACTTTGGAATAGAGCATACCTACCTAAGTAATATTATTTCAGAAGCCAGACTTCTGATTTTCTAAAATCTTCCGAGGCTTGAGAGATTAGAGACTCATTTGGATGCTTCGAAGCTTAGCCGATCTTTTTCTAAAGCTACAGTCCGGTACTTTACCTACCTGGCACTTCGATCAGCCCAGTATCTACCACCCACAGCCTGGCGCAGCGGTCTATAGCCGGCCGGTACACCGACACCAGCTCCTCAAACCGCGGCGGCTCGGGCAGTGGCGTCAGGAACGGAGATGAGGACTTGTGGCCCGATATGGAGTTCAATGTCGCTGGTATTCCTAAAATTTATACCAATTATTTGGTAAACCACTTGGTTTTACGTACCAACTGCAAAGTGTATTAGAAGCAGTTAGTGTCTGAATACCTCGATCTCGAAAAAAGCTTTCGTCTCATTCATCAAGGAATCAAAGCAAACAAAGGAAAAAATCTTCCTTTTGTCAAAAGGGAATGACTCAAAATCGCTCATCCTGGAAATCTATGGAAGGCTATTATGCTATCAAGACCGAATACCTGCCTAAGAATTTTGATTCAGTCGACCAATCGCAGAACATTAAGAATAAGTGATGGATGAAAATAACTACGGTTTTTAAGGCTCCGGTGACAGCGGCTCGCAATTTCGAAGTGCGATTGGCTATTATTTCATTTTATTTCATTTCGGGGAGGTTGTTTGAAAAAATAACTCTAAAGAAACACGCATAAATACTGTTCGAACACAAATAATACAATAATATAAGGGAAACATGCCCGAATCAGAAATCATTTTGGTATTAGTATGTTTGGTCTTACGTTTACCTAATACCAAAATGATTTCCGACTCAAGCACATTTCCCTTATATTATTGTATTATTTGTGTTCGAACAGTATTTATGCGTGTTTCTTTAGAGTTATTATTTCAAACAACCTCCCCGAAATGAAATAAAATGAAATAATAGCCAATCGCACCTCGAAATTGCGAGCCGCTGTCACCGGACTCTTAAGACTTAGCACTGGGTGTAACAATTGCCTTTCAGGTCACGCGAGATGATGCATCTGCGTTTTGGCAATACTTTGATGGCAAGCGCTTCTGGTTCAACGATCTCAACAGTCCCCTAAATCTTACACTTACCGAATCGCCTTCTCGGCACCGACACAATCACATCCGTGTACTTGTCGTACACCGCCATACCGATGGGCACGTTGTTGTATTGGATGAAGTACTTCTCGCTGTCATTCAGCTCCTGTTTGAATATCAGCGGGCCGGACTTCTTCTTGTAATCCGAGTCTTTCGTATCTGCAGCCAATGGGGTCATTATTATCGCAATTATATCCCGGAATCCCGGGATCCCAGCACTTGGAATCCCGGGATTGTAGATGTTTCCGTAGGTACATGTCAAATTTTGACGTGTCGGTATGAAAGCATTGATACGCTAGGTTAGGCACTTTTCAAAATACTATTTATTCCTGTACCTGCCCCTTGATCACGTAACTTTTGTTGCACTCAAAATCCGGTTGCTTATGCCAATTTTAGCAGTTTTGCCATCGCAAATCTGCTAAAGCTAGGTGCGTCCGGACGCACCTAGCGGTAAGCTCGGCGGGAGTTACAAAACTTTTTCCTGTTATTATGATTCAAAAGCTAATGTAAGTATGACATTATCCTTTCTCAAATAAAAGAACTTAAAGAATAAATAAATAATGCTGGACAATCCACACAGCATCATCTAGCCCCAAAGTAAGCTAATCAAAGCTTGTGTTATGGGCACTAGGTAAACTGATATATTTAATACATTATACATATACTTACATAGATAGATATTTTTATTTTTTATTATACATAAACACCCAGACCAACGGAACAAATTTCTGCAGATCGTAAACAAATTTATTCCGAGCCGGGAATCGAACCCGCAACCTCTTGCGTCGCAGGCGGACTCTCGCCCGCTGCGCCACTGAGGTCGTACTTAACAATGCTTGTAAATGGAGCACCTAATATATCTAGGACTGACCTAAGGACCCCTTACTACTCACATTTTACTCCATAAACGTCATATTTAATTTGGTTCCATGAAAAGTATTCCTCCATTTTCCCCTGAGCGACACTTTCGACATATTGAAGAATAAAAGTCAAAAATATAAACTTTAAAAACATTGTGCTACTCTCGCGAAAGTTCATTTGACTGACTGGTTTTTCTGAACGTAGGTAAACTACCTATTTGTATTTATTTACATAAATAGATAGTACCTACATACGTAGGTACCTACCACCAACAGCCCAATAAAATGTGGTAGTATCACTATTTTAAATAATGTGTTCCGTAGAATAAATACTATAGGTAGGTACTTACTTAGTAACCTACTAGCATAACCACCACTCACTTATCCTAATACCATAATCTGATGATTATGATGTACTTAGATAAATGCTCTAAGATGATGTAGGTAGGTACTGCTTAAACCTACTGCCTGAAAAGTATTTCATGAAAATGTAGGTTACGGGGTCGGGGCGATAGATCGATCTAGCTATAGGATTCATTTTTAGAAATTATTTTTTATCCGTGTTTTCAGGCAATGAAAAACCCAACTAAATAGGTATGACTCTTCCTGACATCGATTAGCGAGTAATAAAAAAAAGAAAAAACAGAAACAGCTTCACGACTTTGATCCCCAGGCACGGTAGATATCCCTTCAGATCTCCCAGTACCAAGTAGGTACTAATTCAAGATTCTTTGAGGATGTCTAAGGGGGGTAGTCAGAGGTACGTCCAAACATTACATTTGGCACATACCCACATTTTGCAGTAGTTAGTATTCCATACGTGACAGGTTGCAAGCCCATCGCCGCTGTTAGAATACTAACTGGTTTCCTCACGATGTTTTCCTTCACCGTTTAAGAGCACTGGCATTGCGCACATAAATTTTTCGATAGAAAAATCCATTGGTGCACGACCGGATTCGAACCTGCGACCTTACGATCGGAAGGCGGGGTCACTCCCACTAGACCACCGGTGCTCTAAGCGAGTAATAATACTATTATTTTTTATGCTACTTCAGTAGATGGCGTTGTTAAGCAACCGAGCAAAGCCCGGTCACCCAGTTATTCTAGCTCTATTTTGCAACACAGGGTTTATTTCAATAACTTACAATACCCTAAAAAACCAGCTTTAATTGCGTTGGTTCCCAAGATTGTGACGTCCGCCATGCCTACAGTTGTTTTTTAAGACTTTGCAACGACCTTCCACTACCTTTACATATTCGAAATCTGAGTTGTTTTTCGTTATCTGTGTCGTATGAGTTTAGGTATTGTGACGACGATGATCTTACGATCATCCACGAAACAGAAAAATCGATCATCGTTACGATCGTCGTCCAGCACACCGTATTTTCTAAAGTAATGAAATATTATTTTTTTACTAAATTAGTTTAGCGCATGAGATGCGGTACCCTAATATCATTACAATCTAGCCAAGTAGGCTAATGAGCAATTTTGTTTTGACTTAATTTTGTAGAGTAAGTATTACTAAGAATGTGTCCATTGGCACTTTTCTTACAGTCTCTACTTAAGGGTCCGGTGACAGCGGCTCGCAATTTCGAGGTGCGATTGGCTATTATTTCATTTTATTTCATTTCGGGGAGGTTGTTTGAAAGAATAACTCTAAAGAAACACGCATAAATACTGTTTGAACACAAATCATACAATAATATAAGGGAAATGTGCTTGAGTCAGAAATCATTTTGGTATTAGGTAAACGTAAGACCAAACATACTAATACCAAAATGATTTCTGATTTGGGCATGTTTCTTTTATATTATTGTATTATTTGTGTTCGAACAGTATTTATGCGTGTTTCTTTAGAGTTATTCTTTCAAACAACCTCCCCGAAATGAAATAAAATGAAATAATAGCCAATCGCACCTCGAAATTGCGAGCCGCTGTCACCGGAGCCTTAAGGCGACACGTTGTTCTTGTGTTCATTAAAAGTAGCACTATCACTACATACCTAATATTATTTTTGTCACTGCACTAACTCAAAAGGTTTGGTTCTTTGAGTCTTCTCACTTTGTCTGTGATCTCGAGGAGCTGGATGGCCTCGACGTTCACGTGATGAAGAAGTATTTTTTCGTGGAGGTCCCGTTGCAGATCATCGTTTGTTTCTCACGTACCAAGGTGCATTGACAATGCCTCTTATTACTTTATTTTGAAATTAGAATTAGAATGAAATAATGGCATCTAGAACTCGTACCCCCGGTTTCTGAAAGCGCAATCAATGGTATCTCTATTAAATCTTCAAAGTAAAAGCTGAAATACCTAGTAAAAATTCATTTTGATCTATTTGTAGGCAAACTTTTGAAAACTTGTATCGATCAAAATGAAATCAGAGATTAGGTAGGTATTACAGCGTCTGCCGCTATTTTGAAAACAATTGTAAGTATAACTTTATGCTTCGTGTATTATTATAATGTTGTCATAGGAGGAAAATGCAACTGAATGTGTTTTTGTGTTAAATCCCAGTAATCTCGTGTATACTGGCTGTCCCAAAACATAGTGTCAAGCTGAGGTCCAGAGAATGAGCACCGCTTTTGGTTAGGTACCCGAATTTCCCCCATGAATTCTGTTTTAGTTCTGATTCTTCATAGTTTACCACCGCATCCGCATCACTGGGTACGGAGCGGACGGATTTGTTGCTTTGTATTGATTTGTATGGTACAGCGTGCACTGGATCGGCATTTCAGCGCCAGAGATCGGTATTTCTGCTGATGACGTCATCAGCAGTGAACGCGCCATTCGGAATTGCTTTGAAAATACCGATACAGCCGTTGCAAAATCCGGATACAGTGGACGCACCCCATCGGCATTTTGTAAATAGGTAGGTACCGACGACGCTCCGTCCGCTCCGTACGCAGCGATGCTGATGCGGTGGACGCGTACCTTTACGTTTAGGTAGGTAGGTACCTACTCTATAGAGTACCTACCAAGGAATTTGAATACAAGGTAGGTATAGACCGCGGTTTTACTCGCTCGTCCATCAGGGCCATAGTCACCCTACTCTTTGGACCCTTCAAATAATGTCATAGCGTAGCGTTATATACTCTTGGATAAAGTCATAAATCAAGATGGCATAGAAACGTCATGATATTTTGATAAACATGGAAACAAAATTTTCAGTGAAATTACTATCTAATTTACAAGTTGCAATGGACAAGAAGACGAACAAAGATGCAGAGAAGAAAACTGAAAAGGTCAGGGATCGAGGAGATCTCAGAAAAACAAACAACAATAAACCGAATCGTGACGACTTATCGCTGAAGGGCTTCATGCCCGATCGAGGGGATTCTCAAATAACTAATCAAAAGTCGATTACAAAACCAAGCATTGAAAAGAAGAAACCAGTCGAAGATGCTAAGAGAAACGGTGATCTAACAAAGAAAGATTCAAATAAAAAAGAAGAAATCCCAATACAGATCAAAACATACCTAGATTTGGAAGGTAGAAAACGTCTAAGACAACGATATACAGTCAAATTGAAAAACAGTCAAAACTTGAACAAAAACTCGGACGTGAAAGTTGAGACTAGAGAAAATGATAGTAAAAGCGGTAAGATAACTTTCAAAATCAAAATACATTTATTCAATAATCACAAGGATCATTTTGAAACGTCTTAAAACTAGGTGACTCTAGGTGCCAGGTTCCACGCGACCAAAGCCTCGACGAACGGCAACAAATTCGGCTTGGTTCCTTATCGCTCTTTTTTTACCACGTATACGAGCTTTCTTCATTTCCAATCCAATGCACCGTTCTGCTCGGTCACCATATAATGGTTACGCGATAGAGTAATTTGTGAGTGCACGGCATACAATAGTTTTACGTAGCACTACTTTAGAGACTGCAGGTACCTTGATGTGAGATTTTTAGTTTGAAAACCTCCAGTCCAGCTCTGGATATCACAGATGCTGCCCGTACATTACGTAAAAGGTAACTAAGGGAACGCACCAGTCGCAAAAGTGCGTTCACCAATACTTATTATTTGACGACCTCTGTGGCGCAGCGGGCGAGAGTCCGCTTGCGACGCTAGAGGTTGCGGGTTCGATTCCCGCCTCGGAACAAATTTGTGTACGATCTGCAGAAATTTGTTCCGTTGGTCTGGGTGTTTTCTATGTATATAATAAAAAATATCTATCTATGTATATAACGTATTAAATATATCAGTCATCTAGTACCCATAACACAAGCTTTGAGTAGTTTACTTTGGGGCTAGATGGTGCTGTGTGGATTGTCCAGCATTATTTATTTATTATTTATTATTATTATTTATTATTATCAAGCGTGGTATAGGTCGCGTCAAGTAAAGAACGCTGAAAGGAGGGGGAGGGGGTGTGATGACGCGAGTGTTTTGTTTGCGCAAACATAACCCTCCACTGTTTTCTAGCATTCTTTTTAAATAACGCGACCTCTACCATGGCAAACCCCCCCCCCCCTCCCCCCCCCCTACGGATGCCCTATGACCCTATGCCCAGCCATGTGGACTTATTCTGGCTTAAGATGATGATAGGGACGGTGAGATCAGCCGTAGTATTTAAACTCAATCGACATTGTTTCAGAGAAAAAAACAGACGAAGAATCGACCATCAAAGGAAACGAATCATCGAAAGACTCTGTCTACATGGAGCCAAGAACGGAAAGGATACCGCAGAAAGAAGCGCCGTGCAGGCAGAGGAAACCGATCATTAAAACAGTAACTGTTAGGAACGACAATCGCGTGTACAAAGCGGTCACCTTCGTCGACCAGAAACAGCATACTCCTCTGCAGATAAACATTCCCAACGAATACAAAAAGAAAGGTAAAGTTGTAAATTTAAAAGCAAAACTAAAATTAAGTAAGGAGTCCCTAAAAGAAAAGCCAGTGAAGAGAATTAAAAAACACGGGAAAAAACGTCGCGTGCTATCGCCGGAGCTGCTAATGAAAGGGAACGCTTCGCCGCCCACAGAAGTGGCGAAGTGGGCGCCATCTTGTATAAATCACCACACGAAGCCATATTACGAAGCATGGGTGGACACCACTCTAGCGGCCATTTCAAAGTGCTCCAATAGGGAAAAGCTGTACTTGGAGAACCAGAATATCATTCAGACGTTCCAAAGGGCGCTGTCAGAGAGACCAGCCACTCCAGACCTCGTGTATGAAAATTATAATGACGAACGGTATACAGGAAAGATCAAAGTTAGGCAACGGTAGACACACGTTTCGTAGTTGTAGGCGTTAGTTTTTCAATAAAATGTGAATTTTTCGTTTTATATAATCTTATTTTTCATCCATCACTAGCCAACGAGAGACGGATTTCTCACCCACAACTGATAAAGGCCTAAAAACTGATAATCACGACCACAAAAAACCGCTAAAACAATAATGACGAAATACAGAAATTCAGTAGTATTTGCTAAAAAGGCAAAGCCCCTTTAAGCGTGCTAGGCGCTTCAACAAACATAGACGTTGCAAAGTGAGAAGTTGCTTGACGGATTGCTCGTCTTGTAATTTGGCCAATAATGATTTTGACAAATAATAGATGGATTATCAGTTAATTCATTTATTTCTAATGCAATATTTATCTACTAAACTAAGATGTATCTACAAGTAAAATTTAAAACAAACGTTATAAAAACTATCACATAGAAGTACTAGATAGATACTATCTAAAATCTATGATACATTTCAAGTAATAAATACCTAGGTACTATTCTATTACATGTGCTAAGCATAAAAGTAATTATTCTTATACTTGTCTTACATCGAGGCAGTTCTAAGATATCTGCAAAGATATAATTATGCATAGGAATAAAAAAAGCGTAGTCAGAGTCGCATCTGACGATACTATGCGTTCAATCTTCGCTGTGGACGACCTCGTAGGCGATAACATTCGGGTAATTTTCCTCTTCCGCCTCATAAACCTCATATTCAGCCTCGTCTACCTCTTCACCGATCCCATCTACCTCTTCACCGATCCCGTCTACCTCTTCACCGACCCTGTCTACCTCGTTACCGACCTCTGAGGCCTCCTGTGCTTTCTTTTGCTTCGCGGCTTGCTGTTCCATTTCCTCTTCGCCTTTGCGCTGGTGTTTACTGACTATCTGCCTGTATTTATGCTTCTGCTCATCAGTCATGTTCGCAGGATGGTTTTTCAGATGGTAGTTTAGATGACTGGCTTGCTGGAATAAAATTAATATGGTGAATTAATATTCATTAACATAATGAAAGCACTATCTAATGGGAGTGAGCTACTATGCCTTTTAATCGTAGAGGCCGTAAACGGGCTAGAAATTGCGGCAATTTCAAGCTGCAACTGTCTGACTGACATAGTGATCTATCAAAGCACAGCCCAAACCGCTGGACGGATCGGGCTGAAATTTGGCATGCAGGTAGATGTTATGACGTAGGCATCCGCTAAGAAAGGATTTTGATCAATTCTACCCCCAAGGGGATAAAATAGGGGATGAAAGTTTGTATGAGATTTTCAAAGTAAACGAGCGCGAGCAAAGCCGCGGGATCAGCTAGTTGTATAGTATATCTCTCTTGTTCATGCAAATAGATCGTAAGCAGGACAGCTATATTACAATTGCAGCAATAAATAAACCAGCAGCGGCCCGATTAGGTACGCTAATGTCTGGCAATCAAGATAGCGTTCAGTTTGACATTTGATTCCCATCATGTAATAGAAAATATATAGGATGGATGGGAATCAAATGTTAAACTGAAAGCCATCTCGCTAGCCAGACATTAGCGTAATCGGGCCGCAGGTATGGGTGGTACTGGGCCGTACTTGTCTTATTGTAGTATGTAATGTAGTAACTCATCCTATGGTGAAATTAATATAAATGATTATTTTTTTATACAACTAGCTGATAGAACAAACATACGGCCCACCTGATGTTAAGTGGTAACCATCGCCAACAAAGCATTGCCTCGTAAGCCACGAACTTGAGGCATACATATGTTAAGCCTGGTGTGTCCGTAATTACACCGGCAACCACACTCTTCGGCAAACACAGCGTTGCTGCTTAGCGGCAGAAAACGGCGTGGTGGTAGTATTTCCCCGGACGAGCCCTTCACAAAGAGCTCTACTACTCTTAAAACATTGTTTATATAGCGTACCTTGAATCGTTTCTCACATATAACGCACTGGAAAGGCGTTACGTTAGTATGAGTCCGCATATGTTGCTTCAGATGCACGGTTTGTATGAAGGTCTTCGAACATATCACACAGCGGTACGGCTTCACCTACAAATTAAGAGTGCTCAATCATTATCATTCTCAGTAAACAATACTTATTTTAATGAAAAAAATTACTCAGGCCCGCACAAACGAAATATAATTATCTCAGTTTTTTTGTTATCTTAAGTACATTGAAAATCAGTCACTTTTTTTACTGTTTTATAGGTTAATTTAGTTAAATTGCCATAAAACAGAAGGCAACTTAGTTTGATGACTAGTAGTAATAATATACTAATTAGAAAATAATATAGTTTGATACCAATTTAGTAGAAAAAAAATATTAGTGTAACGCAGGCTTTAGGTAGGTACCCCGGAGTTTTGCTCACACTGTCCTAAATATAAGCTAAAAAGACTAGCCTCCCACCGTCAAAGCTACTCGCCTGTCGTTCAGATGAACAAGCGTTCAACGCGCGTTTACAACTACATACTTTTTATTCAGGCCGTACACATGCTAACGCGCGTTTTAATAAAGCGCGCGTTGACGCTGCGCTAGCGCTCGACTGTTGTCAGCGCGCGTCAACGTGCGCATTGAGATCATTGGTTTTCTATGTGTCCGTTCAGTTGAGCGCGCGCTTTCGACGCGGATATACGCAGTTCGTTCAGAAATCGTCCGAAATGGAAACCGAAGCTTTTAATACGGAGTTGTTTATAGATGAAATAGAGAAACGTCCTGCGATATGGGACATGACAAGTCGCGATTATTCAGATAAGAGCTCTACTGAAGTCTGAAATCTATGGCGGCCACGACAACGCGCGTTCAACGCCTGACAAGCGCGTATCATGTGAACACTATACAAAAATTTAGCACGCGTTGAACGCTTGTCATCTGAACGTACCTAATGTGTTAAGTGTGAGAGACAAAGAGAGATAGGCAACGACAACACGCGCCGACGCATTGTATTTTTCTGTCCTGATTTGTTTTAATTATTTGCAATTGCCTTTGTATCATGTTTCACAATACATAATACCTAGTTGGAATGAAAATCGTGGAGGACTTATTAACAACCCAAGAGAAAATAGCCAGTTACATTAGTTAGTTACCTTGGTGTGGATGCGGAGATGTTGTTCAAGACCCGACTTCTGCGTAAATGTTTTGGGACAGAAAGTGCAGGAATAGGGCCGGTCGCCGGTATGCATCCGCATATGCTGAACCAAGCCGCCCTGGGGGAGAAACCATTCAAAAAATCAAATCAAAAATGTTTATTTGCAACTAGATAGGTAATACCTATGTTAATAAATAAATATGATAGACGCAGACATTCGGGTCTGGGTGTTTTTATTTTATACAACCAGCTGATGGAGCAAGCAGATGGCCTACCTGAAAGTGGTAACCATCACCATAACAAAGCATAGTCACGCACGATAGGAACGTGCCCTACGATGCACTGCCCTGCGTTCATCAACTTGAGGCATACTGAGGGCGTAGTCGCAGTTTGATTGACACATTACACGCTTGTACCTATGGTGTACACTACACGCAGTTTTTGTATGAAAATAAGAAAAGAGCCCCTAGCGGACACGACTGACTTTTCTTGTATTTAAGCATTGCTATTGTGTTTAAGTTTGAATGATGCCAGTGATGAAAAGCAAAATTCATCATATGGTACGTTCCTAACGTACGTGATTTGCGAGGCAATGCTTATTTATAGGTGATGGTTACCACTTAACGACGGGTGATCGCAAACGTCACATCCGGGGACATTTACGAAGACTGGGCGTTTACTCCCACCTGTTCTGTTGACAAAACTACTGGGATTTTTTTTTCCACTAGTTCTGTCCACAAAACAAATGGGAATACAATCCCACCAGCAGTGCAAGTACCGTTCTTATTGTTAGAATCGTCAAAATTCGTTAAAAATGGTTTTATCAATTGTTGAAACCATTTTTAACGAAGTTTTGACGATTCTAAATGTCAAATTAAGCGATCGATAGCAACGGTACTTTACTGCTGTTCTGTTGAGTATTATTAATGGTAATGAGTATTATTAGTTCTGTGATTTAAAATGCACTTTACCTTAGTTTCTCTAAAAACAAAGGTATGTCTATAATATGCTACCGTTTATCAAGTGGTGAAGCTGTTTAAGTTTAAATACCTGAGCGGAAAATTTCTTCCCGCAGACAGAACACTCGAACCGTTTTATCTGGAAGTGGAAAGTCTGTTTGTGCTCGAGCAACCCGCCAACGGTGTCGAAGCCTTCCAAGCATTGCTGGAAACACAACAAACAACATACCTAAATAATGTAGCTTTTTATAGTTTCCATAAATGGAATCTTCACTTTCGTCTTCACTTCTGCAATAGCATCTAATGTTTAGTACTAGTAGTCATTTAAATGTATTTTCGTTCACGTTTTCTCCCCGTTTCCAGTATTTTTCGGGACAAAAGTAGGCCTTTATGCGAATCTAAATTACGAACTATCTATTCTATGTTTAAAGGCTCTCCCCCACAGGCGCGTTCTTGCTATTTTGCGTTTGCGTTATTGAGAAAATATTGGTTTTCAGTACATTTTGTACTAGGAAGCGCACGAAGTTACTCTGTACACACTGCAGCGATATTAACGTTTGGGACCCAAACTTTTAAGTGTAGCAAAATCCAAACGCGCATTTTATCGCACCTGTGGGGGAGAGTCGGTTCAGTGTGGTAAGCCCACCAATATAAAAAAACGGCCAATGTGAGTAGATACTTTCAGAAGGGGGTAGCTTAAATTAGTAAATAAAATTCATTATATTACCTCGCACGTGAAGTCCTTAGGGCCAGTTTGGTGCAGCTGCGACAATGGACGCTCGCAAACCTGACAGACAAACAAAATTATTAACGTCTTATTCATTTGACGACCTCAGTAGCGCAGCGGGCGAGAGTCCGCCTGCGACGCAAAGGTTCGATTCCCGCCTCGGAGCAAATTTGTGTACGATCTGCAGAAATTTGTTATTTATTTATTTATTTATTTATTTATTGCCAACATGTACATACATCAGTTATATTATAGCTTAGGTCTAAGGTAGCTAATAAGCGAGTACATGTACCCTGTAGGGCGCTGCAATTTATGTAGAAATAAGGTAGGTACAATAATTCATTAATAGGTACTACTTGACTATAGGTACTATAATAGGTAGGTAGGCCCATAGTATACAATAGCGTAATGGCATGCAGCTACAAAAAAAAGGTAATAAGTAAAATGTCTCGATATAATAAAGTCAAATAAGGTAGGCACTAATGTCAACTAGGTATTCGATTAAATAAATTAAATTTAAATTGTCTATTTTACGGAAAAGTCACTCACAAGTTTTTTATCGGTTAAGAATTCTTCTACGGAGTAATAGCATTTAGATAAGAGTAGGTTTTTTAGATTATTATTAAATAGGGAGTCTTTGGTTTCATTTTTAATTATTCCGTTCATTTTTATTTGTTCCGTTGATCTGGGTGTTTTTTATGTATAATAATAAAATATCTATCTATGTAAGTATATAATGTATTAAATATCAGTTATCTAGTACCCATAACACAAGCTTTGAGTAGCTTACTTTGGGACTAGATGATGTTGTGTGGATTGTCCAGCATTATTTATTTATAGGTGATGGTAACCACTTAAAATCATGTGGGCCATTTGCTTGTTCCATCAGCTAGTTTCATAAAAATAATGGTCGTTCACCTGACATCTTGCGGCTCGCCGGCGCGGTCTGGTATGCTCGCTGAGCTGGTGGTCGGAGTACTCGCAGCATGAGAAGAACATCTGGTGGCAAGTGCCGTCTGCGCCGAGCGTAGACGGCTCCAGGCACTCGAACGGACCCCTGGTAAACATCACTACATAGTATAAAACAAAGTCGCTTTCTCTGTCCCTATGTCCCCATGTCCCTTTGTATGCTTAAATCTTTAAAACTACCACGGAACCACCGAACAGGTCCACCGCTTAGTTACCAGGATAAACAATGCTTTCGAACAAAAACAATACTGTTCAGCCGCGTTCCTAGACATCTCTCAAGCATTCGACCGCGTATGGCACGAAGGCATACTTTATAAAATCTTGAAAGCTCTTCCAGTAAACTTTTATCTTCTGATAAAATCATATTTAAATCAGCGACACTTCTATGTCAAGCATGGTGAAGACAGAACTGGGCTACACGAGATCAAAGCAGGTGTTCCCCGGGGGAGTGTTATGGGACCGGTTCTGTACTTAATCTACACCTTTGACCTACCAACGACAGACGACGTTCTCGTGGGTACATTTGCAGACGACACAGCCCTAATTGGCACACACGTTAGTCCAGTAGTCGCATCCGCTATGCTGCAAAGAAGCCTACATCTGATCTCTGAATGGCTAAAGAACTGGCGAATCAAGGCTAACGAAACCAAATCTGTACATGTTACTTTTACACTCAGACACGGCTCTTGTGCTGCCGTCGAGCTAAATGGCATACAAATCCCGCAGTTCGAAGATGTACGCTACCTAGGCATATACCTGGATAGACGCCTTACGTGGAAGAAGCATATGTACACCAAAAGAAAAGCTCTAGGCCTTCAACTCCGCAAGCTACACTGGATGATGGCTCGTAAATCTAAACTTTCATTGACCAACAAACTAATCCTTTACAAATGTATTCTAAAGCCCATCTGGTCGTACGGCGCTGAGCTATGGGGAACGGCAGCAAACTCTAACTTGGATATAATACAACGCTTTCAATCAAAAACGCTACGCATGATCGCAAACGCACCGTGGTATATTACCAACAATCAGCTTCACACTGAGCTCCAGATCCCAACCGTTAGAGAAGACGTAAAAACCAAACTCAAATCTTACGCCAAATGCCTGGACCGCCATCCGAACGAACTAGCCTATGACCTTATGAACCCTGCCGCCATAACTTTCAAAAGAATAAGGAGAAAAGCTCCGCAAGACCTACTCATGGACTAAAAGAAATAGTTGGATGTGTCAGTGGACGCATACCACTCATGTCTGACGTCGTGAAACTTCCCAACTCTCGCTCAATGCCCAATGGGCAGATCGCAAGATAATTTGTTAAAAAAAAGAAAAAAAATCTTTAAAACTACGCAACGGATTTTGATGCGGTTTTCTTTAATATAGTGATTCAAGAGGAAGGTTTATATGTATAATACATACATGCATGATATGTGCACCCGTGCAAAGCAGGGGGGCGCGGGCGGGTCGCGAGTAGTGTTATAAAGAAAGAAAGAAATAATTATGAAAGGACAGCCTTCACAGCTCAGTTGGTTGGTAGAACTCTGCCTTCTGCGCCGTAAGCCGTGGGTTCGATTCCCACCGAGAACTAACATGTGTGTGGTGAACACAGATGTTTGTTCTCTGTCTGGTTTGTTCTCGGTCTGTTATATTACATATTAAAAGTATGTATTTACAAAAAAATATATAATATGTAATTATATAAGCTACCTATCTAGTTCCCATATCACAAGCTTTGGCTTAGTTTGGGGCTAGATAGTGTTATATGGAAAGTCCACCAATATATATTATTATATTTTATTAAAGGTATGAAAACCCAATGTAAATACATACTATGGAGATCAAATAAATATACTTACCTACACTATTTTTAAAATCCTCTCACCACTGTTTGAAAGAAATTAGTGAAGTTGTGACATAGATATCGTGTTAGAAATCTGAGGGGATATCTACCATGCCTGATGATGGGATTTGGATAGTTAGATAAGAAAGAATAGGTATCCTCAAAAGGTGAGGAAACTCACGTTATAACTTCAGGCTCCTTCGTTTCAGTTTTCTTAACTTTAGTTTCCTGCTCTTTCTTCGTGGGTCTCTTTCTCTTTCTCGCCGGCTGATGCGATTCATCTTTGATGATGATGTAGCTTACATCCTTAGCCGCAAGGGCTGTGACGTTGGTGGGTGTCATGCTAGATAAGATCTCTTCGGTGTTAACCTTGAATGCATCCTTTTCGACTTTCACTTTTATTATAGATTTTTTAGGCGATTCCTGAAAGTTGCCAAGGTTTTTATTAGCGACCTAGATTTAAAAGCAATTAAACTGAAACAGCTTCACGACTTTGATCCCCAGGCACGGTAGATATCCCTTCAGATCTCTCAGTACCAAGTACATTCATATTCATAAATCTTTATTGCGAATATAGGTATAGGTACAGATGTCAGGGTTTATAAAATAGATCCTCCATATAGATTACTAACTCAAGATCCTCTAAAGATTACTAACTCAAGATTCACTGAGGATGTCTAAGGGGGGTAGTCAGAGGTAGTGCGTGTAATATTTTTTTTGTTCTAAATATATAAAGAATTTATTATTTATAGGTAGATAATGCTTTTTATATCCTATTTCAATTAATCAAATTCTTACAAAAGCTTTTGACAGTTACACTACCCATTACAAGCTAGATATCTATTTATTATTATCTTTTATACCTCGCCTAGTATTGATTATAAAGATAGCTATAAGAGATAATATATTTTGTGTCATGTCATTGGAATCGAGCCAGCAACTCAACCATGAGGTCAATAAATGAATGTTGGACTTTAGTAGGCAACATACCGTCTTGGTCTCGTCAGTCCACTCTTTGGGGTTCCCAGTTTCATAGGCATTAGTATGGACGATTCGGGCATGGTTCTGAAATAAATAACGTGGTTAAAAAGAGACATAGACAATCATCCTATCATATCCCACTGCTGAAGTGTGGATGTTTGTGGCTTAATAACACCCCAACCATTGAACTGATTGGGACGAAAGCATATGTTACAGCTCTAGCAGTCATTAAAACTTTCAAAGTAAATTTCAAAGTAATATATACCTTATAGCTTTCAGCTATAATATATACCTTATAGCTTTCAGCTATAAGGTATATATAGCTACCTTATAGCTTTCAGCTATAAGGTAGCTCATTGTACTTTATTAAGTTACACCTTGATTTATTATGTATTCTTGTGTGCAATAAAGTGTTATCTATCTATAGATACCTAATAGGTACTTTTAATAAAATACCTAAAAGAATATTTCTTTCAAAACAATTCAAATTTATATAAGGATAGGTATATGTAGATTTAATATATGGTAGCCCTTAACATGTATTTTACCTGCAATGCCACACTGCTAGCGAATACTTTGTTGCAGAGTCGACAGAACACTTCAAGCTCATCTTCTGACTGCGGCTCTGACTAGAATTAAGAAGCATTTTTTAAAACTTTCATTACATTTAAATGACAACATAGCGAAACTACAGGCACAGCAGTTGTCCCCTTGGATATAGATCCAGCAGCAGCAAGCAAGTTGTTGAGTAGCTATAGAGCTACTCTACAACTTGCTTGCTGCTGTTAGAATAGTCAGTCAAACTATTCTTTAATAGTGTTTCATGCTATTATCAGAAGCATGAAAAAGTTTACCGCTGGACATACAATTAAAAATAAGACTCCAGGAAGAACTGGTGAACTACTTATAAAGATAAACAGTTGATTTAAGTTATTGGGTAGGGTTATTTAATACAGGAATAATATAAGTAGGTATGTATATTTGCTCACCTTAATTGGCTCTGATGACATGGAGTAAACAAATACTTCATTTTGTTCCATTGTATGTAAGTGGTTAAAATTACAAAAACACCTGAAATAAAAAACTCATTAAATTTTTGTGATAAAATAGTAGTTACGATACATTAACATAGGTATAAAGAATACGTACTACAGCTGCACTGCACAACAAACCATAAATAATATCAAGTACCTACAGAGGTACTTAGTTAAATGTGAAGTAAACCAAAAAACAATGACTTCCAAACCAAATTCAATTCAAACCAAAAAAACTAGGGCGGGAAAACACTGACCAACCAAAGCCCAAGAAAGAAAATAAAAAAGTAAAAAGTAGTAGAGTAGGTACATAATTATTGGTTTCGTTGTAAAATTAAAATTTGGCTATGGCATGGTGGCTTCTATCACATCACAGCAAAGAAGCTAGTGGAATTATTTCAACCTAGCTCTATGCACTTTAGTAAGAATTACGTGTTCAATAACAGCTTACCACAAAATACTAGCACATTAATGTACGTTTATTCTTTATTGATATAAATTTTAATGACTATCATCACAGTCACAACAAAACTTTATTTTTTTTCTACCATCAGCAGCGGGGAACGAGGGGAATAGACATGCGTTTGTTTTTTTATTAAAAAGTAAAAAGGTTAGAAAAAAAAGAAAAAAAAAGAAGTAGGTAGGCATACGAAAAACTTGGAATTTAATATTTGGTCTCTTGTGATAACACTGCACCAAACTGAAATGAAAATTACACAAACCACAATCAAAATGAATCGAGGCGTGGCTAGGCTAGCTGAAGCATGATAAACTGGGACGCCATTTCGTCGAGCGAGACTCGAGACTATTTCGATAGATTTCGATCGATTGGTCTGCAGCTTGTCTGAAGTTGTCTGCAGCAAACGAATTCCGATGTGTAAATGGCGCCAAAATTTTAAACTCTTACTTCAATTCACATCACACCACGATTTAGGTTATTCTGTTTTATCAATACCTATCTAGTTACTATGAAGAATAAAGAAACTAGGTATGTAGCGAAACCGCTACATGTAGTGTAGTACCTACCTATTACGGTCGTATTACTAAACAGCAAGCAGCACTAAACACCCAGCATTAAAGATACCGTATTGTTTTGAACGTGTTTTATATATTTTTAAAATGGCAGTTGCTAAAGCAACAACGATAAAAGAGGCTATCAAAAAATGGGAAGATAAAACTGGGCTGAAATCTGAAACAGCAACAGAAATTAGTTTGATATTCCAATGGCCACCAATTGAAAAGATGGATAACACTTTGGCAACTCTCGTTAACTGCGAGTAAGTAATTAGCTTTGAAGAACGCAATTTTCTCTATACCTACTATAGTACTTTTAAAGCGAGATTAGAGAATAGAGTCTATAGCGTCATATATCTTGTTTAACTATAGTTCGTTACTTATTACCTACCTAATGGTTGGTTGAAGTCTGGATTTCATGTAGGAATTGTAGGATGTTGGTCTACTGTATGTCCCTAGGTATGTACCTAATAAAATTCTACTAGGTATATGTTGCAGAAAATTAAGCCTGTCTACGAATACTATAGAGAAAGTGACCGGATTAAACAGTCTCAAGAAACTACGTGTACTCTCTTTAGGGAGAAATTATTTGAAGTCCTTTGCAGGAATGGTATGTAGAACTAACTGACATACCTAAATTAAACACATTAAGGCTCCGGCGACAGCGGCTCGCAATTTCGAGGTGCGATTGGCTATTATTTCATTTCGGGGGAGGTTGTTTGAAAGAATAACTCTAAAGTGACACGCATAAATACTGTTCGAACACAAATGATACAATAATATAAGGGAAACATGCCCGAATGAAAGAAATCATTTTGGTATTAGTATGTTTGGTCTTACATTTACCTAATACCAAAATGATTTCTGACTCAAGCACATTTCCCTTTTATTATTGTATTATTTGTGTTCGAACAGTATTTATGCGTGTCACTTTAGAGTTATTCTTTCAAACAACCTCCCCGAAATGAAATAATAGCCAATCGCACCTCGAAATTGCGAGCCGCTGTCGCCGGACCCTTAAATAGTTATGTTACCAATGACTACAGATTCGACCCATTTTGTTCATGAGACAGAGCATGCTGGCGCTTGTTGTGTAGGCATGTCTAACATAGGCCGGATCCGCTGCGCCAATTTTCTAACAAAACATGTTACATAACATGTTAAACAGAACATGTTTTTAAAACAGCCCGTCTGGTGTGTTCTGTTTTGTTTATTGTTTTTGTTTCATTCCAATTCATTTCAAAAATGAAAAAACATAACCTCAACGAGTAAACGAACGAATGACATCTTGCTTCAATGAGCGCGAACATAAAATGTGACGCTTCCCCTCCCCGCAGGCGAACGCGGGTGATGTTATCCATTTGTCTCGGCAAACATGTTTTTGTGTTTTTGCTAACAAAACTGTTAAGCCACGCCCCTATTTTGTTTTGTAAACATGTTAAGATGTTAGAAAACACGAAAACACGGCGCTGCGGACTCGGCTATAGGTAGGCATGTCTAACATAGGTAGGTAGGTACCATGGTATAGATACTAGATAGCCGAAACCACTGACCTATGTTATACAAGTGTAGGTTACAGAGGCAAAAGCACACACCTTCCTTTTACATGACGCGATCTTGTTTGTTTCTTTTAGGAATCGTTAGGAGATACACTGGAGGAGCTGTGGATATCTTACAATCTTGTAGAAAAACTAAAAGGCATTCACGTGCTGCGAAGTTTGAAAGTACTTTACATGAGTAATAACTTGGTGAAGGAATGGAGCGAGTTCAACAAGTTGCAGGTAAAGTTCTAGTTTTTCCATCGAATGAAAAAGTTCAGAACACCTATAATATTGTGTGCAATAGGTATTACCTACCAGATGATGATGTCCTCCATAACGTACACGTTATCGGCGAAAACCTACCTACTCAACGAGATTTTCTTCTTATCTACTCATCTGTACCACAGACTCTACCTACCTACCAGTTGATTGCTGAATCGTGAAAAACGAATTCAATTAGTATACTAGTTGCGCCCCGCGGTTTCACCTGCGCAGATTTAAATCCCGGTATTCCCGCCGGATAAAAAGTAGCCTATGTGTTATTCCAGACTATAATGTATCTCTCTGCCAAGTTTCATCCAGATCCGTTCAGCCGTTCCGGCGTGAAAGAGTAACAAACATCCATTCATCCATACTTACAAACTTTCTCGTTTATAATATTAGTATGATAGGTACCTAGACTTCTAATTCACGATTAATCTCAGGAACTGCCACATTTAGAAGACCTGCTATTCGTCGGCAACCCGCTTTACGACGCTTGCGAGCTAGAGGCGTGGAGGTCAGAAGCAGCACGACGCTTGCCAAATTTAAAGAAACTAGATGGCGAGACGGTGCTACGAGATGATGATCCGCCTCTGACCGTGGCAGACATGCAGGTATGATATTTCAATGATTATAGGTTACCTACATTTTAGTGCTAGTAAAATAAAAAATAATTGAGAATAATCCTTCTTTCAGCCGGATGGCGGTGATGCTGTGGAAACACTCGTTAGCGCGGAAGGAAACGAATGAAGAACTTATATTCTGGGTGATTTGGAATTTTGGATTTATCCATAATTTAAATGATCATAGTCGCATCGCATGCAAATTGTTATTTTACTATGTATATAGAAAATATTTCGAGTTATTTTGAACTGAGCTATGCTTGTGCAAAATACGCGCTTGCCGCCATGACAGTTTATGACCTTACTTTTAC
This sequence comes from Plemyria rubiginata, assembly GCA_963576535.1. Lineage (NCBI taxonomy): Eukaryota > Metazoa > Arthropoda > Insecta > Lepidoptera > Geometridae > Plemyria > Plemyria rubiginata. The sequence continues at coordinate 9,195,977 of OY754922.1, read as the reverse complement.
TTGTTTATTTCTAGGGCAACAGGAACCAATATCAAATAAATAGAAAATTGGGAAATATAATTTTATTTACAACTAACCATAATAGGTACTTATTGTACATCTTCATAGAAGGCATTCTATTACATTATAAGATAGGGGTTATATCCCCATTATCCGACGGAAGACAATCCGCGAGACTAGTATGTAACATCAGTGAACGCAAATAAAATATGGAAGCATTCCATCTGCAACCAATTACCTATAACTGAGAAACACGCAGTTTGGCAGTACCTACTCTAGTAATTAGGAGGCGTACTGACGAAGACGAAGAATTGCCATAAGAATTCAGATTTAGACCCAAATCCGGCAGAAAATAACATCGACTTAGGTACAGTCGACATAACACTTATAACAGTCGTCACATTACTTATTTAAGTTATTTATTATTATCCTAGTGACAGTTCCAATGACGTTCAAGTTTTTGTACCACAATCACAGACAATTTATCATTTTCCCTAAAGCTGTTATACTTCTATGTTTTATTTCAGTTCACTGATCCCACGCCGATATAATCATACATTATTAACTATTTTCTGTTTTAACTTCCTACGTTTATTTTGACCCCTACCATAATCATTATAATAAATTATCGAACATTTCACAAAATTATATGCCTATAGATTAAAATATGCCGAACATCACATTTTACATGTTTAGAAATAAAAGGTTGGTCTTTTATCACGACAAAAGGCATTTCGTACTGTACCCCACAGAACATAATATCCTAACGCTGTACCCTCATACATAATAATTAAGATTTAGATGCTTATAAGTTTGATAACATGTCTTTACAAAGGAAAAGAATATGCACACTGTTTCTCAACAATGAACTATACAAATTGTAGTTCAAACTTGTGCTATTTTATCTATGACTAATAATAGCTCTGGAACATACCTATGTAGTTTCTGGAATAAAAGAATAAATTACGTCTGCAAGCGTACAGTCAGCGTCAAAAGTAATTGTTCCAGAAAACTGTGTAGATTTAAATTCAAAGAACTTTTAGAATCAAATAGAGTCTAAGATCAGAAAAAGTCAATGATGCTGACTGATTGTATTGAAACCAATGGGGCAAGGATGCCACTTTTCCCATGCACTTTTCCACATATTACAAGTACCTACTAAATAAACATTTTAGACAATTTCACACAGCACTGTCTATTCCCAAACTAAGAAAATCTCTATGGAAACCAGATGGATGTGTATTTTATACATATTACAAATCGCTTAGAACTATTGTATTTTTTAATCCGCAAATAAAATCTATTACTATTATTACAATACAATGATCACAGTTATACTAAAAATTAGTAAAACATAATGAATGCCTGTGCAATGAATTTTATCTACCAAAGACGCTGATCATCAGAGAGCACTGAGTTAGAAATTCTAACTCAATGTCAGGGAGCTTAAAAATATTAAAAACATATTCCAGTTTCAAGGTACGAAAACTAGTTTCTATAAAAATGTTATTGATTTTTATAACTTATTCTCTGAAACCTTGTCTGCGTTGTTTAATCGAATATCTTAAAAAATGTTAAAAAAGCTGATGTCAGCGTCTAAGGTTTACAATGGAAGTGAAAATTAAAATCGAAAATACCCCTACTCCAATACGTATACAGTGATGTATGTTATTTACAAGAATATATTATTATACTCACGAGTAAGTATATTTAATCAAAACGCCGCCACTTAACAATCAAATCAGACTTTTTCGCTCTACCTTTATCAAATCGTTCATATTCATAACTTAAAATTATTGTTATAGCTGCTAAGGTTGTCTTCTGTATTGAACAGTGGCCAAATTCGTTGACGACATTTTTAGGCCGCCATAAGGCTTTCGTCAATACTGATTTATATAACTCACACTTTTACGGGTCCCAAGGTAGCCTAGTTCCTACTAAAGAATCTTTGGAGATGCCTACAGTTAGCACGTCCGAAATCGTAGGTTTTGTATTCACTTTTGGTAGATTTTGCCATAATTTTGTATTCACATTAAGTAAATCTACCAAACTTGATATAAGAGTAATGAAATGACTGTTCTGACTGTTCAATCGGATGTGTACCTAACATAATTTTAAAGGATAAGTATAACCAACTTTATGGAAGCGAGCGACTACAAGACCATATAGCTCGAGTATTTGTGAATGTGAGCTTTACTTCCACCCTAAGAAATCCTCAAAGAATCTTGATTTGGTACTTGGTATTGAGACTTAGAACCTGAGATATCCTGGCCTGGAACAAAGTAGTGAAGTTTTTTCTGTTTCCCGCCACCAGTGTCTTGTACACATGTTATGGTAGATTCCATTCACATGTAGATTCTGCGGAGGTGTTGGGCGGATGTGATGACGTTGCATTGAGGGCAAATTTTCTTTGCATGCAAAGATTGAAGCCAGCACACCTGTAATAGGGAACAATAATTGAAAGAAAAATTTATGTTTTTATTTGTAAAATAAATTACTTAATGCTTCCAAAGACAGCAGACAGTTTTCCACGGAACAGAGAAGTACGTGACAAAATGCACGCATACTGCCGCGGTCTCTGCGACGCAGTGAATAACTAGCAAAAGCGGGTTCGATTCCGGGACAGTAAATTGCATTTACAGTCCTATAACTTAAAAAGCTGATAAAAGGGTAAGATTTTTGATAAAAACAATTTATTTAATAATTATTTAATTTATGTTTTTAAACGTGACGCTGTTTATAAGTGGGATTTGAACTTACGATTTAGCTCTGTAAGTAAAATTAAGAGAATAATAATGTTTATTTACCTCACAATAGACATGCCAACACTGAATAGAGACAGCGGGCGAAACGTACGGTGCCAGACATATAAGACACTTTGCCTGAAACATATAAACACATTTGAATATATATATATATATATATATTTATATCTCTTATGAATTGGGTGTGTTCACACCACCATTCCTCGCTCCAAAACTAACATTTCCGACGTGAGACATAAAGCCGCCAGGCTGAAGTGGGACTGGGCCGGTCACGTCTGTCGCATGCCGCCGTTCTGCGCCGTAGTCAGTGGGCTCGATCCCCACCGGGAACACACATTTGTGTGATGAACATAGATGTTTGTTCTGTCTGTCTGGGTTTTTTTCCAAATGAAAGTATTTATGTACTACAAACTATCTGCTTCCCAAAATGACTTGAGCTTTGGCTATAATACTGTGCGAAAAAATCATTCAATATGTATTTATTACTAACTAGTTGAGCCCCGCGGTTTCACCCGCGCAGATTTAAATCCCGGTATTCCCACGGGATAAAAAGTAGCCTATGTGTTATTTTAGACTATAATGTATCTCTCTGCCAAGTTTCATTCAGATCCGTTCAGCCGTTCCGGTGTGAAAGAGTAACAAACATCCATCTACCCATCCATCCATCCATACTCACAAACTTTCACGTTTATAATATTAGTAGGATTAGCACAATAGCTCTTTGCGCTGTAAGCTGTAGATTAATATTTATGTGATGAACATAGATGTTTATTCACAGTCTGAGAATTATAATATAAGTACATTACCTATGTACATATAATCAAAATTAATAAAAAAAAACTGGCAAAATACATTACCTCAGCACCACCATTTTGTTTCTGTTCCAAATCTTTGATTTTTGCTTTTAACGCTTGTATTCGAGTCTGAAAAAAAAAATGAAGAAAACTAACAGGAAAAATTATCACAGATGATGTCTGACTAGATGCGATGTACGCTATAAAACCGCCTAACCTAGGTGTCCAAAGACCGCTCAGTTTCAATTGATATCCATTTAATCTAATAGATATCTATTTCACAGTGATCCATGTTACCGTTTTAATTTTTTATTGATTTTGGTCTCAACCTATTGCATGTACTTTTTATTTTTACCTCTGCACTAGCTTCCACTAGCCCATTGGGTTTAGTAGTGCATTCTACTTCTTTTTTGTCTTCAACTGCGTTCGTATTTTCTAGTTCCATTTCATTTGGTTCCATTGCACCTGGTGTCTCCTCTGCCTGGAAACAAATGATTGAAGGTTTTTGTTGATGTTTTCTCTGGTACGTTTTTATATGTAGCTTGACATTCTTGTGCTACTACTTGTTGTGTCACGTGAAGTTCGAAGTCTTTAGGTTCTACGACATGCCGGTTTGCTCACGATGTTTTCTTTCACCGATCTTTGAAAATACCTACTGGCACTCACTATGCATGTACAATAACATACATTTTGCAACAGAAAAACTCTGGTTTGACTGGTTTTGAACCCACATTCAGAAGGCGGTGCCATTTCCACTAGACCATCAGTGCTTGGAATTTAAAATAACAATTAATCATAGCTATACTTACATCAGGTGCTGTCCTAGATGGTGAATACTGCACTGGTCCATACAACTCCGTGTCTTCGTCACCATCCACCACCTAGAATAATAGGTATAACAAAATGGCGATTTTATTTGCTTTGCCTGACATGAATAGCGGTGTGAAGCGCCCACGCCACCTTATTGCATAATATTTACAAGTATGAAGTTTTTAAAAATGATTCATGATTTTAACTCATGTTAATAAAAACAATCATTTTTTAGAGATGGTAAAAAATTTCAGCAAATTATTTTAATTTTGTTTTAATAAATATGAAGATGTTTCGTGGTACACACCAGTGCCTGGTCGTTGGAAGCGCGACGCACACAGGTAGCCAACCGCGCTTCGCTATCCTGTAGCGCAGTAGCTCGTACTCGCCACTCACCACACCATTGGTACTCGGAGAATGAACCCCCTGGCTCATCACCCTGAAAATATTCGCTACTGTTATTCTAGCCGACAGCAACGGTGGTCTAGTTGGAATGACCCCGCCTTCCGATCGTAAGGTCGCACGTTCGAATCCGGTCGTGCACCAAAATTTATGTGTGTCCATCCATGTCGTGACCAATGGATTTGAAAAATTTATGTGTGCAATAAAAATAAATGCTTTTAAACGGTAGAGGAAAACATCGTAAGGAAACCAGTTAGTATTCCAACAGCGGCGATGGGCTTACAACCTGTTATGTACGGTATACTAACTACTGCAAATTGCAGGTATGTGCCAAATGTAAATATGTATGGGCATACCTCTGACGCCCCCCCCCCCCCCCTCCTAGGCGTCTTCAAAGAAGCTTGAGTACTTGGTACTAAAAGATCTGAGAGGATATCTACCATGCCTAGATGGGGATAAATATCGTGAAGGTGTTTCTGTTAGTATAATTGGACACTGCTTTCAAGAGCTTGGTTGGTACCATCATGCTAGATATTTCGACTTAAAGAAGCTAGTCAACTTAAGAGGAAGATGGAAAGTTAAATATTTTATTAATGTACCTACAATCTACGAATAAATAATAGTAAGTCAGGAAATGTAACCCTGAATTATTTAATCATAGCCTACAATACACCTTATTTCAGGTGGTTCTGTATGTCTGCCAGACATTTGTGTTTGCATCAAGCTGTTTCAAAGTGACCCTAGTGATCAAGTTGTTATTTAACTTATGGCGAATCCAGACCCAATCGATCTATTTTGTTTTGCCCACAGAACTGAATCAAGATAGAACTAAAGAGTTCGTCGACTTGAATGGAAAACGAGCGTGTAACATTTTGCGTAGGTACTTTGACGTCAGGAGTACTTACCGACGAAAGGAAATACCTCTATTAACGGCTCCAGCTTTTTTTGTGGTGTTTGTTTGCACAGTTAATTATTGCACAACAAGGCATTTTGTTCCTTTTCTTTTGACGTCTCACGCGGAAAGCGGTCGGAGCGGAATGAAGTTCGTGGCGAACAAGGAGGTCCTCGGCACTTCGTTTCGACACGCGAGGTAAATACACTTCTTACTTCTATCTAGATACAATTCTGTAGTTTTGCTCATATCTGTATTTAAGCAGCGATGAGTTAAAAGGAGCACTCACTTCGACATCAATAGTCCCTTCATCCTCACTATCAGACACGTCATCAACCGAAGCCCCCGTCCGTTTTAAGCACCGTAGCGCGTGTTTCTGCAGCCGTGATACAGGGAGTGTGGCGTTGCAGACTGGACATTCGCCCTCGGCCGCGAGCGCGGGGGGAGGGGAGCTACGTCTTCTTGCACGAAGACGACGAAGACGGTTGCCGTGGACCCTCTGAAGCGAATATACATATAAATAAATATTGGTGGATATTACATACAGCACTATCTCGCCCCAAACTAAGCCGAAGCTTGTGATATGGGAACCAGATCTCTGATATACCTACTACTTGTATATACAAGTAGTATATCAGCTGATATATCTACATCTACACTAATCTACACTAATATTATAAAGAGGAAAACTTTGTATGTATGTATGTTTCGAATAGGCTCGAAAACTACTGGTCCGATTTCAAAAATTCTTTCACCATAAGAAATCTAAATTATCCCTGAGTAACATAAGCTACATTTATTACTGAAAAAAAATAGGGATCCCTACTAAAACTGAAAAAATGTAACCCAAGGTGTAATATAAAATATCTTTCACTGCATGCGCTGCGGAAACTAGACAGTAGAACAAAAAAATGTTCTACAATATTAAAGAACACATCATTATGCAGGCTACACAACACAAGCTTTGAATAGCTTACTTTGGGGCTAGATAGTGCTGTGTGGATTGTCCAGCATTATTTATTTATTTATTTTATTTATTATCTACAATTAAGTCAGCAATAGCATATGTCTAACTATTGTAGTTATGTTACTATAACAACTTTTCTGTATTTAAAATGTTGATAAAAATACCGACCAAAAACAGACCATGTTATCTATACCTTTATACCTATTAGTCTTTATCCAAATAAATCCTTTTGTATGCAAGGCTGTTTCAATACCTATCGATTACTTCTTGAATTTTTTAAATCGGACATTCCATTCAAAAGATATTATGAAATTAAAAACTTTAGTACGCCTTAGAAAGCGCGATAGCTAGGCGAGTTCTCACTCAGAGTGGACACAAAGGTGAAAATACACATGCCCGTAGCTGGCACACTTGCATGCAAGCTACAGACACATACGCTAATTGGCATACTTGTACCTGGCATGCAAGTAGTTAGCACATTCTATTTTAGGTCAGCTACTGGCATCCACGTGACGGAGGGGACGGGGGGGGGGCACGAAACTGGCATGTGTGAACGTCGCGACAGGTACAGGCATGCCAGTACCTGACGTGTTGGCATGCCACGAAAGCGAGGAGACGCGGGGGGCTACGACACCGGCATGTGTGACCGTCGCGATACCTGACCTGATGAGCAAACGTAACTACTTGCAAATGTATCCACAATGTGCCCGTAAATCCTGCATGCCTGTAACTTGCATGCTCGCTACTGTACCATTTTACTGGCACGTGTATTTTCACGTTCGTGTGTTACGAAGCGCGGGAGTCTAGGTTTACGCTAAAATGTTGAAAAAAATTAAGTCCACCCATGCGAAGCTGGGACAGGCCGCTAGTTTTTTATATTCTCTGATTAAGGCTTTATTAATATTATAGGTATTATTCTGTTTAGTTTAGGTGTTAAATCTATGTAATTTTGACAAATTACATATACAATTAATACACAATATAATATATCACTATCACTACATAGTATAAAACAAAGTCATTTTAATTGTACCTATATCCTTATATATGCTTAAATCATTAAATCTACGCAACAGATTTTGATGCGGTTTTACAGGATAAAAAGTAGCCTATGTGTTATTCCAGACTATAATCGATCTCTCTGCCAAGTTTCATCCAAATCCAATACTTCTAATTCAATTCAATTTATTTATTTCAGATTTCAATCCATAATTTGTTAGTAGAACTTAATTAAACATGTCAAATGTATTCAATATGATTAAACAATAAAAAATACCTGATAGACATCACTTCCTGGGCATCCTGTTACATCCACTTCCTGGTCATCAGGAACATCCACGTCAGGACTAGAGCTGGGCCCTGGCAGTGCCAGACTAGAAGATATGCTTAGCTTTCTCTTACTCCCACCACTGGATAGCTTCTGCAGCCTTTCCACTTCTAATGCTACATGGGACTCTAACTCCCCTTGTCTTATAGTGCAACTGCATACAGGGCAGTTCGGATGCTCACTAACTTTCTTTCTACTACGAACACAATTTAAAATTATGTTCTCGTCATACTGCCCGAAATTTAGATTCAGATTCCCGCTAGAACTTCCTTCCATGTTATTGTACAGCACTGTCGGTAACATCTCAAAATAGTAGTTGTTGACATCGGTTATAAATCGGTCTTCATCACGGCGATTGTAACAGAAAAGTTTATTAAAGCACTTTGCACTTGTAACTAGCAGTTCGACGAACCCGCTCGAACTTATTTTGCAGTCATTTCGTTTGTAATTATGTAACTAAAATTAGATGAAATGTAGCAAAATAATAACACCGGACCGTTCGGTTCGTTTCGTTTACAATTTTTTTTATAGTGGCATTTTGAATTTTTGTTTCTTCTTCTTCTTTCTTCTTTTTATGGCTCCTGTCATAGACAATCATGCCAATGTCAAGTTATTCAGAGATTATACTCTTTGTAGTTATGTTTCTAGTCACGTCAGTCCAAAGTCGAGTCAGTCAATTGTTTTGAAGAAAATCGTGGCGGTTTCTTCAAAACATTTGAAACATTTTCGGTCAAATCACGATATCACATAATACACTTTCATTTCAAATGCTTACACTTTGTGCTAAGACCACAAGTAATGTTGGTTAAAATACCACCAAAATTACACAACACAACTCAAAATAACACTAGAAAAACAATTAAAATGAAAATGCTATGTTGCTTCAATGATGACTTTGATGTTACTTTTTGAAGACTTGAAGAGTTTGTCAAAGTCAAGTTTATAGAAGAAAAGCACAGATGCTATATTATTATTACATTACAGCTTAGAAGAAGAATACCTGCTACAGAATTGACGGGCGCGTATACCCGAGCAAGACAAACAATAAGTACATACCAAGAACCCCAAGAACATACAATTTATGGGTTGCCACCATCATATTTTATAATTTACTAGCGGCTCGCCCCGGCTTCGCACGGGTATTTAACAATAATTTCAAAATTATAATACTCACACATAAACCCTTATATTTGCGTTAGGTTACTAAAAAAGAAAAGTATAAAGAAAATTTGAACATTATTATTTTTAATGAACTTTTATTTTTATTACTTACCTAGTTTTTTTTTTCATAAGTATTTAATTTTTTTTATTTCTAATTTTAGTAAAATATCATATTATATACAAAACAAAAGCCATTAAATTTATTGAGTCAGAGCTTCCCTGTAAACGATATTTGACGTTTTTTTATTTTGTGGCAACAAAATAAATTTATTTTCAGGAGCTCCGACCCGCGATAGGCCAACATACAGTTGGCCATGAGTAAAACATTCTTTTCGTAGGTAGATCCCTACTAATTCGAAGGTTTGGCCTTGGGATTTGTTAATAGTTAAGGCGAAAGATGTTTTTACTGGAAACTGAAGCCGTTTAAATGGGATTGGCAAATCAGTTGGGATCATCGGTATTCTTGGTATATGAGCCAGTTGACCAGCTGCTGGGCCGGTGATAATGGTCGCCAAAATTAAATTATCCTTCAATTCTTTAATAAGCCGCCTCGTCTCATTGCACATGCTTGGAGGACTTAAATTTCTCAAAAGCATGATTGAAATTCCAATTTTTAACGTCAATTCATGTGGTGGCAGTCCAGAAGGGTGTAGAGAATTTAAAAATTCCTGTGGGTAATGGACTGCGTCTTCGATGTTAGTTACAGTGTCGATTGATTGGTTGACATTGACTCCCCGCCCGTACGGCCCCTACCCTAAGGTGCTGCCTAGCTCGCCAAGCAGGGTGAGCGGCTACCACGCGACTTTTTTCTAATACTTACATTTTTAAACTTGTGATATCTTTCGAATGGAATGTCCGAATTGAATAATTTAAAAAGTTTTATAAAGGTATTGAAGCAGTTTTGAATATGAAGTAATTTATTTTGATATAAGGATTAATACCAAGATACAAATAAAGAGCCTCTTATAGCGGCGGCATTTCAATTAAAATTTTAAAATAAAAAAACACTTCTTGTGGCATAACTATAATAGTTAGACATAATGCTGTCGGGACACTTTTTGTAAATAATGATGTGTTCTGCAAAGTTGCAGAACATTATTTTATTCTATCATCAATAGTTTTTGCAGTGCACGCGATGTAAAGAATATTTTACGAATTTTTTTACACCTTGGGTTACATTATTTGAATTTTAGTAAGGATCCCAAATTTTTTTGAAAATGTAATATAGCCTATGTTCACCGGGGATAGTGTAGCTTCCCAACGGTGAAAGAATTTTCCAAATCGGTCAAGTAGTTTCGGAGCCTATTCAATGCAAACAAACAAACAATCAAATCTTTCCTCTTTATAATATTAGTTTAGATTACCCAAGCAAAAGTTATGATGTCGCCTCGGCTCCAGTTGTTTTTTTCATTTAAGTAGGTATATGTTTTATGAAATGTGTTGAAAAATGGCAATGAAGCCCATCACATGCATGGCATGTAGGTTTTTAACCCTAATATTATGAAAATATTTGTATAAGTTTTTCAAACAAATAGAGATGCAAACATTACCAAAATGATGCTGTTTTAAGGTTTTGAAATTTAAAAACGGTAATTAAAACTTTTTCCTTCTTTAAGGCAGCGCTACGGCGCCGGCGGCCCACCACCGTTGCTCTTTGTCCTTAGAAACACGGCTTTTTCACCTCATGTACACGGCTGCCTAAAAATTTTCATTGGCAACACTGGCTAACCTCAAAATCTCATGTCGCTAGTAGTAGGTAACCTCTTCCTCTTTGCAAGTAACATAAATAGGTACCTACTCCTTGTTCCCATGTGAAATTAAATTTCCTGTTTTAATTTCTTTCGTTTTTAAAATGATGTAATAATGCCTTCTATACAAATAGACGAAGTATGTTCAAAGAATGAGATCTACCCGTTCATAGTGAATTTTCAAAATGGTTATCCCAGTAAACATTTTAAGATTAAAGAATGTTTGTTGTTGAGTGATGAGAATAAAGACTCCAAAAGAATTGCAGCTGATGTGGCGAATACTGTATACACAGGAGAAGAGAGCAAGGAAGCGCTAGGTACAACATTAATACTTGCGCGCAACAAGAAAACTGGAAAAGTCAGACTGATAGAAGTAGGTAACATAGAACTCAAACCTGAAATCGTAAATGACTTGGCATCTACTCAATTGCTCGACAATTCCGCCTTGGAGCTTGGCCGAAAGTTCGGCTCTAAAAAGTATAAAAAACAATTGGAGCAGTCTGAGAAACTGAAACAAAATGAGCAAGCTGTTGTGGCACAGATGGCTAACGTCTCACAAAACCTGACTGAGGACCAACTTGATGTGTCCTATGATACTCAAATTAAAAATGAAAACTTCTACATACCTAACATCAACAGAGACGCCACTTCAGTCACAGAAGTCTACAACCTCGATGAAATTTTGAGTCCAGAACAGTTTGAGAAAATAACAAATGATATTAGTAACGTAGATCTAAAAGAAAAGCTGAACCCACTTATCCAAGGCTTAATGAGAAAAGAGTTGACACAGGAACAGAAAGTTTTATCTCTGTATGCTAGTGCATTGTATAATCTATATAATGCAAATTCAAGAGAAATACAGAAAAAAACTTTTGTAGCTTGTTATGAATCCCCGACATTGAACAAACATATTCTTGAGCATTTCTTTGCATATGTAAAAGGAAAAAGATGTAGACCAGTTCAGTATAGAGATAAAACTTTGATTCATACTATGGTGCTGATGTTGTTGATAAATAATTTTAAGTTTAATTTTGATGAGTTTTGTAAGATCAATAAATCAGCTGTCAGGACTATGTCGGCTAAGCTAGCTATGTCTGGAGCGCATGTTGTGCTATGTAATAATGTAAGAATTGCACAGTTAAAGCTACCTCTAAACAAACCTCCGACTCGGAGGAAAAGTATGAAGTAATAAATTAATTTTCACAAATAAGAACATATTGATTTTAATTTATTTAATACTAGTTGTGCCCCGTGGTTTCACTTTGTGTTTGCAATCCGGCATGAAAGAGTAACAAACATCCATACTTACAAACTTTCACATTTATAATAGTATTAGGAACAAACACCCAGGTGGACAGAGGGGAACCTTTGTATTTCCATGGTTCACCTAGGTGGTCTCAGGAGGTGGACAGTGGGTAGTTCAGCCAAGACACAAAAGGTTACTATGCTATGGACAAACAAACATTTTAAGCAGATGGTTATTTATTGCAAAAAGTAGATAAAAAATACATAGGTGACTGCATACTACCTAATTAAAGAAAAATGAGTTTCAACATGAAAACCATATTGGATGGGTATATGTACTACGTAGGTATATAAGTTACCACAAAACTTATATAAAAAAGTATATGGTAGGTACCTCTTGCTTACATCTAGTCACATTAGGTGATTCTAATAATTATATTTATATATGATCGATAAAATAATACATAGGTATAGGTACCTGGTTGTAATTATGTCTGCTTACTAAGTAGGTATGACTTATAAAGCGCCACTGATCGCTGCTCGATATTATAAATTATGTAGGTAGATATGTAACGTTGGTACTGGCGCGAGCGTGGGCTCGAGTAATAATAGTATTATTGATTGAGTGAGCGAAGCGAACGAAAATCTTACAATCAACTTGGGCGATTTGGCATTTTATGTACCTACCTATGTATGTGTTTGTCCAGCCATAACTTTCGAACCGTTGGTTGATCCTCAGGCTGATCGCGTAACTTTTGTTACATTCAAAATCCGGTTGCATATGTCAATTTTAATATTGACTTAAGCAACCGGATTTTGAATGCAACAAAAGTTACGTGATCAAGGGGCCGATCTGCATGAAATTTGATAAGTCAATAGCCTGTAGGTACATGAAAATTTTACTGGTAAGTCTAACTACTACTACTACTACTGGTAGTCTACTGGTCATGTACCTGTATGTAACCAAGTAAGTACCTAAACACACGTAAAATATCTAGGTATAGTACAGAATTCATAGGTAGGTACTTCAAAAAGCTAGGTAGGTAGGTACCTACCGAGATGATATAGTGGAGGTAACTTCTTGCATTGCAATTTTATAGGTATTTAGTTTTGCATAGATAAGTAGCGTTTGTAGATTAAATACATGATGCTAGTTTTTCATAGCTTGAATAGATATACCTAGGTACTTTACATTAAATTAGATTTTTTCTTTCGCTCAGTGTCCGTCTATATTTTGTAGGTAGGTACTCTTAATGAGCGCTCGTGTTGAGTGCAATAACATTGAGTGAGCTGAGAGTGAGCCCATTTCTAAGGTGAGAAAATCAGCGTTGGACTACGATCAAATATATGGGAATAAAACATGCAGAATATTCAATTGGAGGTGTTGGATATTATTCAGGGCGCAACGCTCGCCACTGCGTCAACCTTACAAAGTTATCATCTCATTTTCCGGAGATGATTCAAGATTTATGAGGACATTGGTTCTGTCTTAATATACTCATTCGAATCCAGTGTTTCAAGTTTAACATCACCCGTAGTACTTTCCGGTTCCATATACTGATCCAGTGAACCTAACTCTGAACAGGATGGCTCCTGATCGTCGCTCATTTGCGTAGTACACAGTTCACTGAGAACCATCTCCGACTTTTCCTGTGTGATCCTCTGGCGTTGTATAGCGAACTCCAAAGAGTTGAAAGATGTTTTGCAAGTGTGACATTTGAAGACCTGAGAGTCGCGGAAGTGTTTGACTCTATTGAAAACGTGGATGTTGAAATCGTCGTTAAAACCCTTGACGCAATTCTCGCAGTCAACCATTAAATTCCGCTTCCATGACCCGTAATTCGCGAGTTCTTCTACCTCGAAGTCTGTATGAAACTTCTTGATGTGACGTTTCAACGTTTTACGCGTGCTAAAGTCTTTTATACAAATAATGCATCGTGGCATTACACTCTCCATGGGTTTCGAAATGTAATTTGCGTGGCACACTCCGTTGTGCTCGTCGAACTTGTGCGGCCCTTTGAAGACCATATTGCAAACTTCACACTTGTAGATCTCATCTTCGGTTAAATGCTTCGTAGCTAAATGTATTTGTAATGCCTCTTCGGAGCCAAACGACGCGGAACACAGATCGCACGGATATGTGTTCATGTTGAACGAGTGAATCAACTTTAGATGTATTTTACAAGACTTGGCAGACTCGAATCTTTTCTGGCAGATGTGGCATTGGGGAAAGCTGGCAGAGTTGGGATGCTTAGTCCGGACATGCTTGCGTAAACTGCGTTTTTCTTTGAAAAGAGTCTCACATTCGACACATTTGTATCTCTGCATCCCCATGTGCGTGTACTCAATGTGTCTGCGAATATTTCTTTTGGATTTGAACCTTTTCTCACAGTAGTCACATTTTGACCAAGTGTCGTTATTGTGAACGATCTTGATATGTGAAGCTAGGTAGTATTTGTTACTGCAGACCTTTGAGCAATATCCACACTCAACTGCCTCGACAGTCGTATGTTTCAACTTAATGTGATGTTTCAAAGAGCGTTCACTATAGTACATCCGGTTGCAGTGGCGGCATTTATACGAAGTCATGTCACTTGGATCAGTCTTAGTCGAGGAGATGCAACAATCAGCGATCTGAGATTGCGAATGAAATATTCTAGTGTGGAACTCTAGACTAGAAATCTCGCTAAAGAGCTTGTCGCAGTAATTGCAGGAGTTTACGTTTGGCGGCGGCAGACAAATCTTCTTATGTTCCGCCATAGTTTCTTTACTATAAAACTTATTGAAGCACACATTGCAAGTTGACAGGCAGTACTCAATGTCATGGTGGACTTTCATGTGGTCTTTTAGCTCGTAGACACTGAAAAACGCTGAAAAACAATACTCACATTTAAAAACTACTTGCATTACCACTGGTTCTTCTTTGCTTTGTCTTAACAAAAATTTCTTGCAGTACTGATAGAACACCTCAAACGAATGATCTAGTTTTATATGCCTTCTAAGCAGTAGTTCGTCATTGAATGGTTTATGGCAAGTCTCACACAAAAATGCATTCATTTCGTAGTTGAAGTCACTGGATTCATCATTGTCAGATTCGTTATGATCTATAACAGAATTGCTATCAGTTTTAAAATCATCATTATTAGGATCATGTCTAGTTCTGACATGGCGTCTTAAACTCTGATTTGAAGTGTAAATTTTAGGACAAATTTCACATCTGTATATCTCTTTTTTACCATGGTACATTTCCGTGTGTCTTTTGAGATTTCTGGTATTTGTGTAGACTTTTTGGCATGGGTCACATTTTATAAGTTTGTCATTTCTATTATGGGCAACTCTTAAGTGAATCACTAAAGATTTTTTGCTTTTAAAAACTTTTTTACATCCATCACAAATAAGATACTTCAAATCTGGATTGTGAAGCTGGTTCATATGTCTCTTAAGATTTCTTTCTGTAGTAAATATTTTTTCACATATATCACATCTGATTTTGGGTCCAATACCTTGTAGATGGACTGTGATCATGTGAGATGTTATGTTTTGTTTTCGGGTGAAGATTCTACCACAAACGTCACATTCTGGTAAAGATTGGCCAAACTGGTTGTGCCCACGAGACAAGTGCAGTTGTAAGCCAGCAGGACTCCCAAACTTACATTTGCATATCTCACAAAAGCATGATGTATTGTCATGATGACAGTTCTCTATGTGGTTTTGAAGATTGTACTTTCTAGTGAATGCACGATTACAGTAATCACAGTAGTAATCTAAGTTATTTTGATACATAAATGACATACTTACAGTTAGTTTAAACATAAAAGAGTAAAAAGAGATCAAAATGTGTCCATTACAACAAACAAGAGCTGTACAAGTGTCACTTTTTTTCTATTTATGATTCAACAATCTGAAACTATATGACACATAAAACTATACTACAAACTTATAATTACGTGTAATAGAGATAGTAACTATATAAGACAGCACAGGACTGTTTCACTGGAAAATATTCACACCTTAATAGCAGCTCTGTAAGTTTAATATAACCTTCACTGACCGTCTTTAAAGGTATCACAATATAAGTTGGGTCTAACAAGAATTCAATTATTTTGACTTCTCAATAATAATCTAGATTGATAACCTCAATAGGTTGGTTTATATTCTTCTTGCTAGGTATGCCTTTCTTGTTATTAATTACCTAATGCCTGTGTAAGACACAGTGATTTAGTCTGCAAGTAGATACCCATTAGATGGGTCACACCAAGGCCATGCTCAAGAGAGAGCTGTGTACCAGAATAATGCTATTGCCATAGCTTTGGCAAAATTCTCTATTCATGAACTGTGGATGTAACTGATGCATGTTGTTATTCCATGGTGACCTGCAAAGAAGTCATTAGATGTATCTAAAATATAGCTCAATCTATTCCAGAAATTCATGTAAGTACCAAAATCTAAAAAGAAAATAACAAATATTGGTATTTTCAAGGTAGAGTTGTAAATTGGAATCAAGTTGCAAGCTGCAATACTCTTCTTCATCGTATTCTTCGGACATTTAGAATCGGGACTACGTTTGTACTTTGGCCGATTTCAATAAAGAGTTGCAGGGACCACTATGCCAGGGAACAAAGAAATACCCATATCCAACCAGACAAGGAAAAACCTGCGGTAATACAACTCGGGAGCTCAGCAGGGCACTTACCGCACCGTTGAGGTGTTCCAATTCCAATCCCTTACGAACTATTTCCATTTTAGAGATCGATGCACTAAGTATCTCTGTACTTTGATGACATGTGTTCATTCCGTATTACATGAAGTTCACACAAATAATGTAACTGTTCGACGATTGTTGATTTCCACTTTATATGGCTGTACCATTATTTAATAATTTTTCGAATTATTTCGAATCGCTTTTATGATAAGCTAAGCAAGCTTCTCGTTTTTTAAAGGCTACTGACTTTGCTACTGACTGTCTACCTTCTTTCTACCAATCTTACCACTCTTACCAGTGTCAATTTTGAGTTGTGTTGTGTAATTTTGGTGGTATTTTAACCAACATTACTTGTGGTCTTAGCACAAAGTGTAAGCATTTGAAATGAAAGTGTATTATGTGATATCGTGATTTGACCGAAAATGTTTTGAAGAAACCGCCACCATTTTCTTCAAAACAATTGACTGACTCGACTATAATCTCTATCACTTGACACTGGCAAGATTGTCGACAGACAGGAGCCATAAAAAAAAAAAAAGTACATTGTATGTATTTGTAATATTTGTATGCATTTTTTTTTTATTTGTAAATACAATCTTGTTTTACACTTACACACTAGATTTAACTCAAAAGAACTCAAAAGACATCCTATCTAGAAGCTCTAGGTTGGGTTGTGTAATTGTTGTTGAGCTGACTTCTTATTTTACTCTTTGGCTGACTTTTAGGTACATACCTACAACAACATTATTTATGTCTGTTCGTTGTTGTTGACGCTTGGAACAGTTGGAAAATAGTGAAAAGGGAGACTGAAAGCTACCGGCCCACAATGACTGATTTTACAGTGTGTAGAGTTTGTTTAGCTGATAATATAAGAGTGCATTCGATTGCCAACACAGAGCTTCAAGAACTTTATGAAAACCTCACTAAAACGAAGGTACTTAAATGTTTATTAGCAATTTTTTACATTAAAATATTTTTTTGACTTCGTTACCTTTTGGGCCTCTAGGACCGGGCTGTTCATATATTTGCCACCAACCTGATTAGGTCTTATACCTTGTTTGCACCAGGCTTGTAGCACCTCTCACCACACATCAGTAATATCCACTGGTTGGCTGTTAGCACTAAAATACCGTGGTGGTACTCGACTTGCTACAAGCCTGGTGCAAACGGGCTAATAAGCATTTCGGTTAAACTATAGCTACCCTGGTACCTGAGTTGAGGGTTGGGGATAGGGGGGATGCATGATGGCAAGTCTTTCCCTATAGTTCTTTTTTCTAGGAAATGAAAAAAAAAATTCAAATTACTTCACTTTTTTCAAAAAAAAGAAATAACCCTAACCTAATGGGAATTCCTTCCCTTGAGTCTTTTTGTCTAGGAGATGAAATATTATTTCAAATTTTCTTCACTTTAGTAAAAAAAAAGCCCTAACCTAACTCAGTATTAATTTACCTGAAAAAGTGAAGAATTTTTTTTCATTTTCTAGTAAAAAGAACTATAGGGAAAGACTTGCCACCTACCCCCACTTGCAACCCCCCTATCCCCAACCCTCAACTCAGGTACCAGGGTAGCTATAGCCAACCCAGCATTTCTTTTAAGTATCAGCTACAAGAGGATTATGATATGCATAATCCTCTAGAAAGTTTTATCATCACTAATATGAACCAGTAACATTACAATAACTACCGACATTTCTAGTGTGAGTGAATTCCATTCCAAGATAAATATTTAGCATCCAAAATGTAACATTTTTGTTTTCAGATCTTTGCTCAAGATGACTGGCCGGTAACATTGTGCTATATTTGCCATGCACAGCTTCAGAAATGCATTAAATTCGCGGATTTAGCTAAACACTCCGAGTCACTGCTCTTGCAACTCTATCTCACTAGCATTAAGGTGTGTTTCTAGGGTGAATAAATAACTCGAAAGTTCTTTACCTAGTTGTACTAGTAGTACCTAACCAAAACATCCAGAACCATAACAAGTTTTCAATTGATATACCTATTTAACAATATGAATAGTGTAACTGAAATTGATATATTTAATATAGATAAAATCGAATCTTAAAATAACAGGCAAATCCAGACAAAATCATTGATATATTATTGTGTCTCAACCAGATCTGTATTTAAGCAGGAGATGAGGTCTTGTACCTTTGGATACAAAAAATAAGGCTTCGTCTCATAGACGGATTGCCAGAAGATCACTCCCTATATATTAGACTAGTTGCCTCCCGCGGTTTCACCCGCGTAGATTTAAATCCCGGTATTCCCATGGGATAAAAAGCAGCCTATGTGCTATTCCAGACTATAATCTATCTCTCTGCCAAGTTTCATCCAGATCCGTTCAGCCGGTCTGGCGTGAAAGAGTAACAAACATCCATCCATCCATGTATCCATTCATCCATACTTAAAAACTTAAGTGTTAATAGTAGTAGGATTCCTATAAGTAGCTATAGATATGCCATACACCACAGGCTCATCAACCATGTTCACATTACAGCTTACTCAAAATACCATCCATATGTTAGACAGAGAAACCCTCAACTACTCAACTACACCTGTTGAGTCTCTATCCCTGATTGAAGAACCACCTGACTTTGGACTCAACTTTGGACATAATGAAAATGTTTGTAATGGGAAGAATGAAACGGAAACTTTGAAACAAGAGCCACTTGACAATGGAGAGAGATATATGTCTAAAGTTGAAACAGGTACTGTGATTGGGTTTGACAAAAATGTGATAAGTCTTCTTATTAAAAAAAATTATAAAGTGTTTGACCTCAAGAGATATTTCACCATCCATCTTTTTTTTGGAAACCGGCATTTCATAGGACTCAAAAAGTTCACAGGTTTAATACCTGTGTGCTCGTAAGGAGCCTTAACTACACTGCTTCGAAAGTGCTAGTGACACGAAGAGTGCTACAGCACGCCGATTTCCTAACTATGTTTTCCTTCACCGTTTTAGACAAGGTTTTTAGAGTTAACAAGGTTTTAAGAGTAGTAGAGCTCTTTGTGAAGGGCTCGTCCGGGGAAGTACTACCACCACGCCTCTTTCTACCGCTAAGCAGCGTTGCTGTGTTTCGGTTTGAAGAGTGGGGTCACCGGTGTAATTACAGGCACATGAGGCTTAACAGCTGTATGCCTCAAGTTAATGGACGCAGGGCAATGCATCGTAGGGCACGTTTCTATTGTTACCACTTATCATCAGGTGGGCTATCTGCTTGTTCCATCAGCTAGTATAAAAAAAGGGTACTAGCACTGTGCACACAAATTTATGTACCTAATAAAAAGAATTACTTAAGTAGTTAAGTACAAAATGTCTAAATTTTAAGTAAAAAAAAACAGCTTCACGAATTGATCCCCAGGCACGGTAGATATCTCCTCAGATCTTATCGATTACTAATCGTACGAATATTAGTATGAATTCCAGATGTTTAATGTTTGAACGTATCTCTGACTACAACCTTAAGATATCCTCAAAACAATCTGGAACTATAAGAGAGATTATGTTTAATGTAATTTTAGACAATGTTGCTGTTATCCAAAGTGACTTAGCAGTCTGTGACGACAACATCGCGTCTTCGGACTCTGAAGACAACATCGCGTCTTCGGACTCTGAAGACAACATTCCGCTGACCACGTTCCAAGAGCCCAGGGAAATAGACAATGTGAAAGTTGAACGAAAAGAGAACCAGAAACGAGAATATGAAAAAGGTAAGAATTATACCGACAACAATTTTGGTAGCGAATCGGACACGTTGTTTGACATCCCCGTAGTTTCGTAAATCCCTGGGCATTGATGTATTAGTAAATGATGAAAGTTTTACCTGACAAAACTTTGAAGGCCCTTATTGACGAGCGAGTAAAACCACGGTCTTATGGTTCGTCGGTAAATCTCTAGTCCGTCCATCGTGGCCATAAAGACTAGAGCTTTACCGACGAACAATAAACTACCTATATTATAACATATTAATATAAAAAACAGCTTTTGGTCCCAAGTCGGGCCCTCCGATCTTGATACTATGTATGAACTCCAGACTATTTCTTGAGGCTTATTAAAAACTAATAATATGAAGTTCAATAAAACATTTATATTTAGTTTAAACACAATTAGTTTGGAGCGAGATAGTGCTGTGTGGAATATCAACCATTACATTATTTATGATTATTTATTAACATTTTCCTTCCATTTCCATGATTAATTCCAGATATTAAAACAGTGACCCAAGAAGTGTTTCTGACGCCAGAGCAACAAACGGCTGAACTGTTGGCGCGCTCCAAATCAGTGAACTATCTTATTTCTCCGTTCAAATGCCAATTGTGCTACAAGGGATTCACGAACGAGGTCACTTTCAGTAATCACACTCAGAAACACGACGAGGTGGGTCAGAATTGTCTCACTAGTTTTCATGCCTTAAGGCGGGGATATCCCAGAACCTCCTATTACAAACGCGAAAGTTCGTAAGTATGGATGGACGGATGAATGTTTGTCTCTTTCACACCGGAACGGCTGAACGGATCTGAATGAAACTTGGCAGAGAGATAGATTATAGTCGCGGGGTGCAACTAGTGTTAACATGAATATGAGTACTGTTATAATTCCCCAGCGCAGCGGCGCCCACAAATGCGAGGTGTGCTCGCTGCGCTACGAGCACAAGCGACAGCTGACGATGCATCGCGCGAACGCGCACCAGCGGCGGTACCGCTGCAACAAGTGCGAACACGTCTCGCGCTCCGTGTGAGTCACTTACCAACTACACTCTTACTTACAAACTACACTCTTACTTGACGACCTCAGTGGCACAGCGGGCGAGAGTCTGCCTGCGACGCAGAGGTGGCGGGTTCGATTCCCGCCTCGGAACAAATTTGTGTACGATCTGCAGAAATTTGTTCAGTTGCTCTGGTTGTTTTCTATGTATAATAAAAATATATATCTATGTAAAAGTATATAATGTAATAAATCGATCAGTTATCTAGTGCCCATAACACAAGCTTTGAGTAGCTTACTTTGGGGCTAGATAGTGCTGTGTGGATTGTCCAGCATTATTGACCGAGCGAGCGAAGCGAGCGGAGCGTCTCAGTTTCCACATTGGCCAAAAATGCGTTTGTCCGGATGTCTGTCTGTATGTCTGTCTGTCTGTTCTTCTCTACAGGTCGCATTTTTCAACCGATCTGGACGAAACTTGGTACACAGGTTATATGACTTATTAGATTTTTTTGTCGTCGGGGATTTTTGATTGGAGGGGTACTTCCCCCAAAAAAAGGGCAAAAAGGGGGCTATTTGATATACTGGATATCTCCACCAAATGAGATCCGATTTCGATTATTCTTTTTTTATTTGAAAGGTAGTAACTATAAGTTGGTCTCATAAAAGTTTGGCGAAGATTTGATAAGGATCTTCAGCATGATGAACAGGACAGCTCATCAAACAATCGATGGTTACCAATCAAATTTGAGAGAAACACAAAGGACCTCATTCTACACAAGATGATGCAAAAAAAATCAAAAAAAAATCACAAAACGGAAAATGCACTTGCACATTACATTCCTCAAATAGCTCACTTTTAGTATGCTCGCGAGGTCTACAGCTCCCAGAGCCACTAGTTTATTTATTTATTATTACTTACCAACTACACTCTTACTTACTAACTACACACTTCACTTACTTGCTACAGTTTTACTTACCAACTACACTCTTACTAACTGCACTTACTTGCTACACTCTTACTTACGAACTTCACTGACTTGTTACACTTACTTATTTCCTACACTCTCATTACTTACTACACTCATACTTACTAACTACACTCTTACTTATACTCGTCGGCTACATCTCCGCTTATTATCAGCCGAGATCGTAGCCAAAGGACAGTCTAATATAAAAAAAATGCCATATTAGATAAGCCAAAACAAAAAAAAGATAAGTGGTCCACAAAAACTTTGCAAGTGGTCTATGAGACAAAAAAGTTTGTGGACCTCTGCTTTGCTGCTGAAGGGTAGATTTACTATTCATGGACGCCTCTTTGATGGTAGATAAAAAACTTTATTCTAAACCACAAGAACCTTACCTTTATATTGAGGTCATTGAGAAAAAATAGTTTTATACACAGCGTCTTATCGCTATGATCTCTTCCAGCCAACCTATAGATGGACTGTATTTTAATGATGTCAATTGGTGGTGGTTTAGTATAACTATCATTTTTGTTTCAGTTACCAGGCTAGAGACCACGACAAGCTACACGAAGGATTTGCCTTCGAATGCAAACTATGCAGCAAGCAGTTCTGGTATATTCTTTTATCTAATGGACAAAACTGTTGATTTTTACGAATTTAATCTAATACCTTATTATTACTATATTTAATCTAATATGTTTTCACCTGCGAAGATTTAAATCCCGGTATTCCCACGGGATAAAAAGTAGCCTATGTGCTATTCCAGACTATAATCTATCCCCTGCCAAGTTTCATCCAGATCCGTTCAGCCGTTGCGGCGTGAAAGAATAACAAACCATCTATATTTTCAAACATTCGCGTTTATAATATAAGTATATATTTATTTATAATCTGAATCTCGGAAACGGCTCCAACGATTTCCATGCATCTTTCCATGAACAAGCTGATGGCGCACCTGATATTAAGTGGAAACCATGTCCTATAACACAGTATTACCTCGTAAGTCACGCACGATAGGAACGTGCCTTACGATGCCCTGCTCTGCGTCCATCAACTTGAGGCATACAGATGTTAAGCCTCATGAGCCTGTAATTACACCGGCGACCACACTCTTCAAACCGAAACACAGCGATCTGCTTGGCGGCAGAAAAAGGCGTGGTCAAAGTATCACAGTTATATAATAATAATAATAATGCTAGACAATCCACACAGCACCATCTAGCCCCAAAGTAAGCTACTCAAAGCTTGTGTTATGGGTACTAGATAACTGATATATTTAATACATTACCTATATACTTACATAGATTTTTTTTATTATACATAGAAAACACCCAACGGAACAAAATTTCTGCAGATCATACACAAATTTGTTCCGAGGCGGGAATCGAAGCCGCAACCTCTTGCGTCGCAGGCGGCCTCGCCCGCTGCGCCACTGAGATCGTCGAGATGACTGCGCGACTGAGATAGTTATGACACGGGTCTTTGTTGTTTCAGTAAAAGAACAACTTACCTGTCCCACGTTCGCAAGAATCACAGTACGGAGATAGTTTGCGTTCTCTGCGGGCTAAGCTTCGTGAGCCATCTTGGACTGCTTCTGCATAAATCTAAGATGCACAAACTGGACGTGCAGGTATTTTGCGTAAATTTCTTAATGACCCTAAAATAAAACCATCGGGGTCATTAAGAATCTTTGCGAATTTTAGTAAGAATAAATCAATCAATATAACAGTGGCAAAAATAATGAAATCACAAAATAATCGGGGCAAAAATAACAAACATCAAAAAATATCAAGTTACATTCATTAAAGGGGCTTTGTCTAGTAATAAACATTTTTCTTCTTTAACTACAGGAGGAAGCGCCAAATGTTCCAGAATCGGAGAGGTTTTGCGCGAAATGTGACATACAGTTTGTATGTTTGGATGCTTATCAGAGACATTTGCTGAGCTCCGTCAAACACTCGCCGGGGAGAGAATACAGGTATTCAGTGTATTGCCATATTATGTAACAAGCGTCCCGCCCGCGCGCCCCTGCTTCGCACGGGTGCACATATCATGCATGTATTATACATATAAACCTTCCTCTTGAATCACTCTATCTATTAAAAAAAACCGCATCAAAATCCGTTGCGTAGTTTTAAAGATTTAAGCATACATAGGGACATATAGACAGGGATATAGGGACAGAGAAAGCGACTTTGTTTTATACTGTGTAGAGTGATGTACATTTAGTAGTAGAGCTCATTGTGAAGGGCTGGTCCGGGGAAGTACTACTACCGTGCCTTTCCTGCCGCTAAGCAGCAACGCTGTATTTTGCCATCAAAATACAGTCACATGAGGCTAACATCTGCATGCTTCAAGCTGATAAACGCAGGGCAGTGCTTCGTAGGGCACGCTCCTGTCATGCGTGACTTGTGGCACTCGTGGCAGGCAATGTTGTGTTATAGGTAATGGTTACCACTTCATATCCATTATCCATCTGCTTGTTCCATCCTTACTGATTATTGGTGGTATTTAAAAAGAATTACAGTACTGGTCTTACGACTAAGTTTTCGTACTAAAAAGTTAACTTTGCTAGTTTTCGTACTTATTGTGTCTTTGGCGGGAAATTTACTGACTTTATTTTTTCCAGAACCACATGTTATATTTGCCAGCAGAATCATCAGGACCCTGATTCTCTAAGGATGCACATGAAGGTACCAAAAGTATTATTACTACTTTTTTGAGTCAGTGACACAAGATAAGAAAATTCTTTATTGCACAAAAATGATCTACATAGGCGAACTTAGTGCTAATTAGCATTTTCTCCCAGCTAACCTTTGTGTTATGTGGAGTAGATGGTAGTGCTTTGAGTGAAAATAATAGAAACAACTTTAACTAACATTGATAAAAATACATAAGTAGGTACACCTACTCAATAAATATTTGCTTCCCTAACAATGCATACATACAAAACACACACAACGTGGTGAAAGGATCTTAAGGTGAATGGTAAAGCCGTGCGAGCGAAAGAGAACCTATAACCTATGACCTATAGGCTATGACAGCCTACATAGCTCAGTTGGTAGTAGCTCTGCCTTCTGCGCCGTAGGTCGTGGGTTCGATTCCCACCGTGAACAAACATTTGTGTGATGAACATAAATGTTTGTTCTCTGTCTGGGTGTTATATAATATTATATAAGTATATATTTACAAAAAAAAGTATTATAAGTAGTATCTAGTTCCCATCTCACAAGCATAAGCTTAGTTTGGGGCTAGATAGTGCTGTGTGGAAAGTCCACCAATATTATTATTATTATTATTATAATATAGTAGAGATCCCTAATATTTTACAGTAATAAATGTAGCCTATGTTACTCAGGAATAATGTAGCTTTCTTATGGAGCACAATTTTTGAAATTGGTGCAGTCGTTTTTGAGCCTATTCGTTACATACAAAAATACAAAGGTTTCCTCTTTATAATATTTATTTATATAAGTGTAGATAACTACAGCTTGGCCAAAAAGAGTAGAAAATAATAGGGGCGCCACTTTCCATACATTTTCGACGCTCACTCACATGCGGTCTTGCTCGCACCTACGCGAAATACCCGCATGTCAAATTAGTTCCGTTTCTACTCTTTCTGGTCAGACTGTAACATAGTACTTAATCATTTTTTACAGCAATATTTTTCATTTTTTTCTAAGGTCCACAAACTCAAGTTGTTGCCAACATCCTTCGGGATCGTCCGAGCCAAAGACAACTCCACACTAGCTAAGCTATCTTGTGACTTGGTAACTATTGCATTTTATTCGTTCTTTGTAGGGCACGTTCTTATCGTGACTTACGTGGTAATGCTTTGTTATAGGATGGTTACCGCTTTATGATGTCGGTCCATCTGATAGAAGAGCATCCCAAGCTTTGACGTCCAGACGTCAATCGCTTCGTCTTCTTGTTCACTTTACATAAGTTGACAGCCTTCACAATTCTAGGTAGTAGCTCTGCCTTCTGCGCCGTAGGCCGTGGGTTGGATCCCCACGGAGAACAACCATTTGTGTGATGAACATAGAGGTATGTTCTATGTCTGGGTATTATTAATGTTATAAGTAAATATTGAAAAAAGTGTAACCTCGTAGTAAGTATTATATCATCTATCTGGTCCCCATATCACAAGCTTTGGCTTAGTTTGGGGCGAGATAGTGCTGGTTCCCCACCAGTCAACCAATATTTATTTGCATTTATTTATTAATTGTGTTTACAGTGTGGCGCAATGTTCATAAATAAATCTGGCATGGCAGCACACATCAGACGCAAACACTACGGCGTTAAGCCTTCCAAGAGCGTTTGCGAAGTCTGCGGCCAACAATTTGCGGTAACTATACAAAAAATTTCAATCAAAAATGTTTATTCAGGAAAACAACACATGTAGGTATAGTGCGCGTCACGCAAAAAGAACGCTAGAAAAATGGGAGGGGGGTGTGACGCGCGTATTTTGTATGCGCACACATCCCCTCCACGTTCGCTCCAGCCTGTTCGGTCCGTCCCAGCGTTCGTTTTGGTTGACGCGACCTATAACTCAAAGTCGGGATCGATGATCTGCAGAAGTGTAAAACTGTGTAGCGGATACCAACGCCCTCGTTTCTTATAACTATCTTACTTTCTACCCCTTCTTCATGTCAGTGTCACTAGTTCTTACAAAACAGTGTGCTGAAGGATTTTATGCTTCTTTCGAGCACATGTTTACAAGCTATTTGTCTACCATATGTCGTATTCCTCTTAATCGATTGAGAGTATTAACTGCTCACATGCATGGCACATACATTTTTTTATAGAAAAACTCATTTGGTGCACGATCGTTTTGAACCCACGACCTAAGGCGCGGGCCATGTAGTAGATAGCTATCTAGTTGTGAAATGTGAAGTGAGAAGGATTTTTTTTTATTCCAGACTATAATATATATCTCTGCCAAGTTTCATCCAGATCCGTTCTGCCGTTCCGGTGTGAAAGAGTAACAAACATCCATCCATACTCACAAACTTTCGCGTTTATAATATTAGTAGGATTACTTTTATGTCAATGTCTTATATCAACTGCATAGTCTTTATGATCAAAAAGTAAAGTATTATTGAAATAAGAATGCTTCAAGAGATCGCGGTTCTGAATGGCCCTCTGAATAAAGACCGTTTAGATTTTGTCTAATAATAATAAAGCCTTTATTTCCAAATTCATTACATACACATTTTATCAAATTATTCAAATTATTCGAGAATAATTTAATAATTTGATTTTGTCATTGGTGCTATTTATTGCGAGCATGCGACGCGTGTTCTAACTTGAGAACCGTTTATCTGATCTGCATGAAACTTGGTAAGTCGATAGCTTGTACTTGAGAAATTTACTGGTAAGTATATGAGTAAAATCGAATAAGAGGTTACTAAAATATAGGGTTTTTTTAGGGGGCAAAAATGAAAAAAGTTACACAAAAAAATAAAGTTACATGTTTTATGAAAGGGCTTGGTTTGGACATTCCAAAACCATTTTTATTTTTTTCCTAGGTAGCCTGGTTTTTGTGATATAACAAAAAAGTTAAATTAAGATAACCAACGACCCAAGAGCTCTCATAAGAGTTTCGTTGGCATCAAGGTTTTTCTACTAGTCGGCCAGTTTCTTTGCTTTTTCAATTATTTTTTTCTTGAAATAAAAATAAAATAAGAAGGTACTTGGTTCTCATTAAATGGTGATAGCGACCTGTTCTGATGATGGAGCCAAGGTCTGTTCAACGGAACTCTTCAATAAATAGGCCAATTCAGTTGAAACTTGGTTACCATATTAAGTTAGTAAGTTGCAGCCAGAGACGAGTCCAAACACAATGTTTGGACTTGCCTCTGATTACCACTTATATTTTCGGAGCGTTCGCGTCGCGTCACGAAATCTCAGTTCGGAACTACTAGTTCTATGGTCCCCAGTGCCACGCCCTCCTGCAGTACCACCTGCGGCGGCACCGCGGCGAGCGGCCGTTCCCGTGCGCGCGCTGCGGGAAGCACTTCGCCGCCGCGGAGCAGCTCAAGGCGCACGCGCGCACGCACTCCGGCGAGCGCCCGTACGCGTGCCGCGCGTGCGCCAAGCGGTTCGCGCAGAAGGGGGCGCTCAATCGACACCAACTGGTTAGTTCAATACTAGTATAATAGTCACCAATATTTACACCAATCAATGTCAATCTTTCTTTCTTTCCATTCTTTCTTTTTTTCTTTCTTTCTTTCTTTCTTTCTTTCTTTCTTTCTTTCTTTCTTTCTTTCTTTCTTTCTTTCTTTCTTTCTTTCTTTCTTTCTTTCTTTCTTTCTTTCTTTCTTTCTTTCTTTCTTTCTTTCTTTCTTTCTTTCTTTCTTTCTTTCTTTCTTTCTTTCTTTCTTTCTTTCTTTCTTTCTTTCTTTCTTTCTTTCTTTCTTTCTTTCTTTCTTTCTTTCTTTCTTTCTTTCTTTCTTTCTTTCTTTCTTTCTTTCTTTATTCTTTACTAGCGACCCGCCCGCGCGCCCCTGTTTCGCACGGGTGCACATATCATGCATGTATTATACATATAAACCTTCCTCTTGAATCACTCTATTTAAAAAAAACCGCATCAAAATCCGTTGCGTAGTTTTAAAGATTTAAGCATACAAAGGGACATGGGGACATAGGGATAGAGAAAGCGACTTTGTTTTATACTATGTAGTGATTGCACACAGGAAAAATATACAGTAAACTTAAATAATAAAACATGTACAAAGGCGAGGTTAACCCTAAAAAAGCCTCTCTCTTTCTAAATATTTAAGACTAGCTGTGCCCCGCGGTTTCACCCGCGTAGTTTTTATTTAATTCTGAGCATTTTCATATTTATTCACCTTTTAAACCCTCTCTGGACTTCCACAAATAATTCAAGGCCCAAATTAGCCAAATCGGACCAGTCGTTCTCGAGATTTAGCGAGACTAACGAACAGCAATTCATTTTTATATATATATACTAGTTGCGCCCCGCGGTTTCACCCGCGCAGATTAAAATCCCGGTATTCCCACGGGATAAAAAGTAGCCTATGTGTTATTCCAGACAATCTAACTCTGCCAAGTTTCATCCAGATCCGTTCAGCCGTTCTGGCGTGAAAGGGTAACAAACATCAATCCATCCATCCATCCATACTTACAAACTTTCGCGTTTATAATATTAGTAGGATAGATATTTCAAAATGTCGAATCGTGCGAGCAAGAGGCACATTAGGTGTTGTCAACACCATAATGAAGCTTTGTAAATTTGACAGGTACACACTGGCGCTAAACCCTACCCCTGTCATCTCTGCTCCAAGTCCTTCAGTCAGTCCAACTCTCGGAATACACACGTACTATGCGTGCACCACAAAATGACGGACAAGTTCAGGAAACGGAAAAAGGGTGCAACAACAAAATATGACTGTCCCATGGAAAATAAAGATGTTTAGTTTTAAAATGTTTTTAATTCTCCCTATAAAAGAAAGCAGGTACGGTATTAGATCTCTCAGTAACAGTACCTATCAACTCAAGAATATCCTAAGGGGTAGTCAGAGGTCCACTAGACAACAGACTATAGAACTTACAACACTATGTATACCAAGGAATATAGTTCAAATTCCTTGATGTATACAATTGTCATATTCACATAATTGATTACGAATCTAGAATTTATGTACATACTGCAACTATTTTTTTTATTGCTTAGATATTTGATTGTAATCTGTTTTGTGAATTTTAATAAATAAACTACTTATAGAATACATGATAAAAAATAAAAAACTTATGCCGTGTGAACCCGGGGCAATTCACCTACATAGTAGTACAATATTACCAATTTTCGATCGACCATCCATAGTGTAGATAGAATGGCCTGAAACAAACGGCAATGGTTCAACTTGATGCTTTCAGCAATCACAGCGTTCAAAAAACGTCAATTCTAACGCCTAACTTGAGCTGTATCCGTGTTTCACGTTATGTTCATCACAAAACGTAAATCGGCATCCTTACCCTTTCTTAGGACGTCCGTAATTTCTGGAGGGAGTTAATCCAGATTTGAACAGTTTCTTTCTTTCCTTCTGTAGCGCTTTCAATTCACGTTTCCTCTGAGCTACAATTTTTATCTCGGGGTCTTCCGGTGGAGTCATGTTGAAGGAGCTTTTACTGCCACTTTTATCTGAAACTGTTTTTTGACTAGATAAATAAATAAAATAAATAAATAAATAAATTATGCTGGACAATCCACACAGCACTATCTAGCCCCAAAGTAAGCTACTAAAGCTTGTGTTATGGGTACTAGATAACTGATATATTTAATACATTATATAATTACATAGATAGATATTTTTGATATTGAGATGAAATACACGTAAAACTACGACATCCACTTCCTACTAGTATCTACCTACCTATATTTATTTATTTGTTTATTTACTTATTTATAAAAAAAAACACATTAAGACTATATCGTTCTGACTATCCTCTTGAATTGGTTTTTTAGAGGTAGGTGCACTATCCTAGAGGTAGCACTGTCCGCCGATTTCTGAAAGCCCGATCAAAACTAATCTTGTTAGTGCAGCTTTTACTTCAAATTAGAGAGCATCATGGTTAGATATTATTATGTACATAAGTGAGATGGTTTTGTATTTTAATAACTTGTAGGTATTATTGTAATACCTACCTACTATTATTGTAACTAAATACATAGCATTTAGTTACAATAATAGTAGGTAGGTACTCAAAGTTTTCAATCAGTGCGTCCTACCAGTTATGACATACGGAGCCGAAACTTGGACACTCACGGTAGGGCGAGCTCACAAAATAAAAGTCGCTCAGCGAGATATGGAGAGGGCTTTGCTCGGAGTCTCTGAGAGGCATGATTCGGAATGAGGTCATTCGACAGCACCAGAGTAGCCGACATAGCCCAAAGAGTTAGTAAGCTGAAGTGGCAATGGGCTGGTCATGTCTGCCGAAGAACCGATGACCGCTGGGATAAACGTGTTCTGGAGTGGAGCGTTTAGGCAAGCGTAGTGTGGGACGCCCTCTGACTAGGTGAAGCGACGACTGGTGTAGGGTGGCGGGAAAAAACTGGATGGGCCAATGACCGGGCTCAGTGGCGCGCCATGGGAGAAACCTATGTCCAGCAGTGATCTGCAATTGGTTGATGATGATGAAGTACCTACAGGTTGGGGAAGGGTGGGTAGCCCCGGCCGGCGGGTATCCCCGATCACTTCGAATAAACAAATAAACACTATAGGTTAAATCACACCATCTATAGGTGTGTTTATTTGTTTTCTAAGTATGCGTTAACTCCTTGTAGTGTCCGGGGGTCAGGGCTACCCAACCTTCCCCTTAGTGTACAAAAGGGGTAGTAAGCCCGGTGCTCTTTTCTGTCTGCAAAAAAAAACTTACATATAGTGTACGGGCCATTCCTGTACTTTTCCTCTAGCTCATGCAGCATGTTGCACAGGTGTATTATAGTCTTGCACTGGTTCAGTATGTTTATGTATATGTACAACATGTACGTCATCGGTGTTAGAAATCTGTTTCAGATAGAAGTCGAACAATGTTAAGGCTTTTTTTATTTTTTCGAATGGACCAAATGCTGATGATCGATGATGAACGATCTTTACAGTGCAAGCGTGGAAGGCGCTCAACCGGTGATGTTAGGAAGGGGCAAAAAACACAAGGGCACTGCTTAGTAAAAAGTATGAATCATTTTTTTCAGGTTACAGACTGCTGGACGAAGTTCTTCTCGATCGCACATTCATTACCTACATTACCAAACCGACATACCTTTTAGTCAACTAGGTGCTTCAGTCTACGAATAAATAATTATTTATTCGTAGGCTTCAGTACCTATATTTGCATAATAATAATAATATATGATTAAAAATGTTTTTATTCATAAATTAAAAATTGCCAGCGGCATGTACTTACCTACCTATAGCTATAGCTAGTAGTAGTAGGTATACCTACGTTAACTATAGTACTACTAACTATAGTTTGCATGTAAGTATGAAGCCCAGTTGATGTTCACAAACCTATCCCTTTGCCCTCCGTACTTTACCATCATGAGATGGTACAGCTCCACAGCTATTTGGTAATGCACGATTATTTCCTCGACCAAA
The DNA here is from genome assembly GCA_963576535.1 of Plemyria rubiginata. Classification (NCBI taxonomy): domain Eukaryota; kingdom Metazoa; phylum Arthropoda; class Insecta; order Lepidoptera; family Geometridae; genus Plemyria; species Plemyria rubiginata. The sequence continues at coordinate 9,163,371 of OY754922.1, read as the reverse complement.
TACCCGACCTCGTAGTCCAGGTTGTTTGCGTACAAGTATCGGATCTGGTAGTACTGTCTGATGTCTTGTATGCTGAAATAGCAATTAGATTTGGTTCTCATCATGAGTGACAGAGTTGTGCTGTTGTTGTTAGAGGATTTGGTTTTAAACCTAATGAGTCTGCTTTTCTGAAGACGGGAGCGACAAACAGTGACCTCTGTCGTGGCTGCCTGCGGGAAAAAGAAACTGTAGAGCATGTAGTACTGTATTGCTCTGCAACAAGCGAAGCCAGATATAAAACCTTGCTGCCACCAACCCAAAGTTTTGCTCCGCTACTTTAAGGAGTTGGGCTGGCTGGAGTGAGGTTAACAGGGGGATAATGCACAATACACCCCACTGCGGGACGTCAGTGCAGATCTTACTTCCCCACCATGAATCTGAATCTGATAGTGAGTGTACCACGGACTGGATGTGACGATGTAGTAAAAGAATAGTTTTGGGAGGATTTTGATGCGGTGATGATGAATATTCCACAGAGTGAGGATGTATAACATCGGGGGAGATTTTAATGGACACGTGGGAAGAATGAATGGGCTCTTTAGTGGATTGGCCCCGGAAATTTCTGGCCCTGCGGGACCAGCTGATCTAATATTTGAATTTATTACTTTTCGGGGCCAGTCGACAGCCAATGAATGGAGGGTACGAAGGAGTGCATGGAGGATGAGAGGTGAACTCTGAGTCTCCATACAAAAAAGGCCTAACGTTACGAAAAACTAAATACGTAAAATGCTAAAAATAAAACTCAGACTTAAGGGTAGGTAGGAACTTTTCACAGAACATAATGAGGAACTGATTCTGATAATTATGCTATTTCAACTAGTTTTTAACTTCACTACTATATAAGTACTACCTACTAGTTTTTATTTGTAATTAATTAAAAGGACAGGCATCAGGTACTCACGCGTTTTTGTATGTCACTCCTATAAAGTAGCACGATAATAACTTGTCGGAGTGGCTACCGACTGGATCTTTAGATCCCACCCAATTGGCATTGCTTTCTATTTTCTTTAAAGTCACCTCCCATTTATCATGCTTCGCATCGTAGCCAGCTGAAGATACAAATTCCAAGTTACATAGTAGACCTTTTTTGATAAAGACTGGTACGGGAATTGCTATCACCGTTCAGCACGCCTCTGTCGCTAAGCAGCGCGGTTGTTGTGTTTCGATTTGTCGCAGCGTTGTTGTGTTTTGATTTGAAGGGTGTGGGTGTATGCAGACACCCACAAGCGGCTAACATGTTCGCCGATTGCTCTCTTTCTGTTTTCGTCTGTTATTTATAGAAATCCATAGAAAGTGTGGATCTTTGCCCCCTTTTCAAGATATCGTGCGTGACTTGAGACAATACGTTTGTAAGATGATGGTTGGACCATAATATAATATAAATAATAAGTTGGTCAACGTGAAGAGGCCTGTTATCATTGTCCGCGCGCTTTTACCGGTTGATACGTGTTCATTGTCTTTTATTTGTATTTCTCTGTATCGTTGTGTTTTCTAATGTTCAATAAATCATCTAAAGATCCAGTGAGCGTTTTCTGTGTCCCCCTAAAATTTTTAGGAACTTAGTTTAGGTTAAATGAATAAGGTTTAATATTTTTTGCTTTTTAGTATTTTTTTTATGCCAAAGCAGCATTATTTTCGGTGGTTTAATTTTTTGTTAAAAAGTTTTATCTTTAGGACGCTGACAACAGTTCGGCTACTATCTTGCTGGTTATCAAATTCGATATTTTTGAAGATATCTAATATTGTGCAAGAACGAATACAGTTTCTTTTTACTTTTTGCCTTGGTAGGGCGATTTGTTTGGAGGTAATATTTTTGCTAAACCTTTAATTTTACATCTTCATAAAAGCCGAAACGTCTGCCTGAGCCTGGCGGATGTCAGCGCCTAAATATTGTGCATACTTTCTTTCCCGTCTTCATCCACAGTTTCAGAGCGGTCGAAAAGAGCGGCGAATGATCTCGGCGTCAGATCTTCTATATCCCGTTCCTTCTGTTCCTGCACACTTATGTTCATGTACTTCCTAATGTCTATGTCTGCGACAGCGGTTGGCACTGTGGTGGTGGTGGTAGCGAACTTTGTAGTACCTGTGAGAGTAGTGTAGTGTAATATTATTTAACTAGCGACCCGCCCGCGCGCCCCTGGTTCGCACGGGTGCACATATCATGCATGTATTATACATATAAATCTTCCTCTTGAATCACTCAATCTATTAAAAAAACCGCATCAAAATCCGTTGCGTAGTTTTAAAGATTTAAGCATACAAAGGGACATGGGGACATAGGGACAGAAAAAGCGACTTTGTTTTATACTATGTAGTGAAGTATATTTAGCCTATGAAGGTACATAAGGTATAAAAATAGCCTGAAACCAGTCAAAATGGTAGGTCACAAAAAATATTTTTTAGCATAGCGGCGACAAAAGTAGAAGGTACTCAGGTTGGTAGGGGCAACAGTGGGGACTAGTAGTTATTAGGTAAGGGCCCAAAGCGGGCAACTACCTATCTTATGAAAAGAAAACCGAACTATTCTATTACGGTTTTCACTGCTTAAACGAGCAAATACGACACAATTTTCCTGGAGTCTTAAACCAGTAGAAACCTGAAAAGAAAACTTTTCAGTAAGAGACTTAGAAGAGTTACGTAATTACCTGTTCGGATGGTGCTGCTGTGGACGTAGCCACCTATTGGAAAAAGTGGCCATAAATAAACGGTACCTATCTCACAGCGACGAAATAAGAAATAACTAGATTCTAATTTGTACCACCACTTAGGGTAGTCTGGTAGAAAATGCTTGTGCATTAAGCCCTCCTTTTGTACTTTAACTTTGTGTTTTGTGCAATAAATGACAAATAAATAAATAAGAAAACTTGTTTAAATCAAAAATATATTTTTTCTGAACTGAACAATAGCTTGGTGGATTGCGGTTTTTCGTCAATACCTTAGAACGCACAACACAAGAATATCTTCAAGATGTTTGAAGGAGTAATCACAAAGACAACCTAATATTATAAATGCGAAATTTTGTAAGTGTGGATGGCTGGATGGATGTTTGTTACTCCTTCACGCAGGAACCGCTGAACGGATCAAGATGAAACTTGGCAGAGATAAAGATTATAGTCTGGAATAGCACATAGGCTACTTTTTATCTCGTGGGAATGCCGGGATTTAAATCTGCGCGGGTGAAAGGCCGGGGCGCAACTAGTCCAAATATAACTTACAATTGGCACATACAAACAACCTAGGTTGGTAAATTGGATAAAGTTTTATGTTTATCGAGTAACATTATTGATATACTAGAGTAGATTTTTTGTCAGTATATAGGTACCTACTTACATAACAGTAAAGTTAATTTGAAATACTTCATTTCGCGTAGGTGACATGAAAAAAAAGCCGGAAGTTATGTATCGAACACTCTCTGTTCTGTAGTTACCATACATACATACTTAATAATACTAAACCATTATTATTTTCGTAATAGGTTACTTCATAAAACTGTTCGTAATCAAATAAAAACTCATAAAATTTAAAAGTACAGCTGTAAGAATTTATTGCATGAAATTCTGTTTGGTTCTGTCATTATTTTGCGCATGAAACTATGCCATGAACTTTGGTAACGCATTTTTTTCACAAAATATCAATCTCTGAAAGAAGAAAAAAATGTAGTCAACACGCGAAGTATCCCATAAATATCAATATATTTACGTAGACTGAAAACCGGAAATCACTTCCCGGCGCGTTAGCGCGCCGGCAATGTTGTATGAAACGGTGTGCTGTTTGAATTTAGAACTCTTTCATCTATCGCACACTTTCTGAGATCTCATATGCATAGCCAATATGATTTTAATTTTAAGGATGTTGGTGTATTTCAAAATGTTCTGTCTGCCCCGTTGTGCGAGGCGGCTAGGGCACTCTTCACTCTAGTTTATGATATTATTAAGTAGTAAAGTAGTTTATTGTAAGCTGTAACAGGGCTAACATAGTCGCTAAGCGACTCAAAGTCCTTTAAAAAGACAGAATAAAAAAAAATATCTATCGTACACATTGCGTTCTCGCGGCCGTATAGCCGTATAGCCACAGACAGTTACATAGTTACATTGTTTCCGCAGTTACATTGTAGCCACAGACAGTTACATAGTTACAGTTACATTTTCTTTCAATAATTGTCCTAACATGAGCAATATAACTTTAAGTCCTCGCCTACGGCTCGGCCTTCAAACTCATTCTCGACACACATCGAGACTCATTTCGCTGCCTTTGCAATAATGTACTATTTTTTAATCGCTCAGGTCAGGTAGGTTCCCTAAAGCTGGATTTACTTCGTTCTCACAAAGTCCCGTATTCACCCGGTCCGTTCTCCCCCGATTTGGTTTAGGTACCTACGACCTTTTTTATGTGAAGCAATTTTTCATCAAAGGTACTGACAGGCACAAATTTTAATGTGTTCGGCTTAGTAATGTTAATAGTAAAACAATGGATGTTTTGTTCATTATGAATATTTACTCGTATGTTAGCCTACTAATAAAAATGATTGAAGGCACCTATGCCTGCAATCATTTTTATTTGTAACTACTAAATAATATTCAATTGCATAAATTGATATTAATTTATGATTTGTTTATACTAGGTTATCACGATTGGTAAATAGGTTTTGATTGTGCGCTCACTTCACAACTTATTATTTCGGTGCAAAGTAGGTATATGCGAAGGACCCTCGCACGTCATCGTGAGATGACACACTGAACTTTCTTATTTGTTGCATATTGCAATTAGAAACCTTCTGTGTGTAATAGAGACGGACATATCCTTCCAGGAAAAAAAATCAGAAGCTCGTTAGTTTTCGTCGGTAGGTACCTACTTATGTAAATTAACGCAAAAGCGAGAAAAAATATTGATATATAAACTTTATTCCAATCGGGGGAGAACGGACGGTGAATACGGGACTGGGTGACAACGAAACTAACCCTAAAAACTCAAAAGATTGTAATGCACGGTTTATTTTCATAATCCCCACTTCACCCTATGCGTGTAGGTACATAGGTGTCGACTACTTATTTGATGCTTATTACTCATAGTACCTATTACATTCGATCAAAATTAAACTGTTAATGATGACGTGTTTTTCAATTATTTTTTCTTGGATAGTGTTATTATTATCGATAGTCTTGGGTGAGTTGAATTTCATGTTTCTTTTGAAATTTTAAAACTGCTAAATGCGTTGGTATGTAGGTACCTAAACGGTGAAATGGAACAAGAAAATGTTTCATTCCAATAACATTACCAATATCGGGTCGAATATTATATAGGGAAGGTTGAAGTTTATTGAAAGGTATCGCAGGCTCCAAAGTCGCATTCACCCGAGCAAAGCCAGGTTTTCATCTAGTAGGTAAATGCCAAATCGCCCTTTTTCGTTCGCTTCGCTTACCTACTCAATCAAAAAGGTGCTTTTTACGTAGTATCTAAATTCCTTGCTTTTAACAGTGTCAAAATGCAACAAGCAGCACCCTTCAGACGCGGACGACGGCATGGGCAAAATAGACAAGGATAAGATAACAATGCTGGCCGAGGAACTGCTAAAGGATTGCAAGGTAGATATAAGTTCGGTCGCATGTAGAATACTGTTCCCATTTATGGAACGGGGCACCCAAGTATCAGCTGCAACGATTTGACTCCCTACAGAGAAGGGCCGGAATTATCAACGATCCCAAAATCACCGATGCGCTACGGCCGCTCATCCACACTGGGTCTCTCGTACTGTCCGCGTGTAACCATTTTTTTCCCATCTAACCCATAGTTGCGATTGATCCACGACTTTTTGGCCACCCTCTATACCCTATCCTACTAATATTATAAATGCGAATGTTTGTATGGATGGATATTGGTTACTCTTTCACGCGGGAACGGCTGAACGGATCTGGATGAAACATGGCAGAGAGATAGATTATAGTCTGGAATATCACATAGGCTATTTTTTGTCCCGTGGGAACACTGGGATTTAAATCTGCGCGGGTGAAACCGCGGGGCGCAACTAGTATTACATATAAGTATAGGTATACTACTATACGCACACTCACTTGGGTTTCTTATTTTCAACTATAGGTACTTAGGCAGGTATCTATACACATTATAGTTTACATAGGTAGGTAGGTACTATTAACTAAGACCATTTTTTTTTAAGATCAAGCAGCGGCAGGTTCATATTGTTCGAGAGGAACAACGTTTTTTTGTAGCTTACGATGTCGGACTGGTTATGGGTGAGATGAAAATTGTTTTCAAATTCAATTTATTAATATAAGTACACAGTAGGTACCTACCCCGCCGAGGAGACTCGCAAATCCGCGAGTTTGAAATGCAGGTAGTGCATTGCCCTGCGTCCAGCAACTTGAAGTCCTGCAAATGGACTGGCAACCACGCTCTTCAAATTTAAGCACAGCAACGCTGCTTGGCGGCAGAAAAAAGCGTGGTGTAGTAGTGTATTGCATTGTGGAAACCGTTGTTCATTGCACCTATACTCTAATATTAACCGCCGGTTTCTGAAAGCTCGATCAAAGCTAATCGGCTGTCAAGTCACTTGCTATCCCTATCTAGTTTGAAGTAAGCTGATATTCAAATTCCTTGGCTGATATAAGCGGTGACATGACGGCCGATTAACTTCGTAAAATTCTATATTTTTTTAAGGAAAAATCCGTGAGAAATACAAACGCATGATGACAATCTACCGCATGTCAGTTGATCGGAAAAACAACCGGTCCGACCTGATCCCGCCCGGCATCCGCGACTACAAGACCATTCACTGGATCCTCGACATGGAGAGGGTGCACTTCTTGCAAGTTGACATCGACAAGCTAATCCATGTTTTAGAAGTAAGCGCTCGTAACGATCATATAAAAGAACTATAGGAACCAAGCCGCAAGTTTCTAGACTTCTCTCTCTTCTAGACTTTGGTCGCGTGGAACTGGCATTAGATTTAAGGCGAGGATATCCCAGAACCTCCAACCTCCAAGACTTGCAGCACTTGAACAGCTAGATTTTGTTAGATTTTCTTCTCGGAGATTAATAAAAATGAAATTTTAAATATTTTTTTACACAGCGTAGTAAATATTAATGGCTATCTTTTGATATAACTTTGACATGATTTCAAGAAAAACTTTCTTAGTAATGGATGTTTGAAGTATCGATTTAGTGTCATCTTTATGATTTTTTTTTATCGTGAAAATTATCATTATTTACGTTTCTATCTTTACACAGCGCTCGAGTACATGTTCAATTTTAAAGTTTTCCTTTTTTTCATGTATTTTTTTACATATTAGTAGATTTACAGCTGTTCAAAAATCGTCAGTTTGGAGGTTCTGGGATATCCTCGCCTTAAGACGACGTTTCAAAAGTGATCCTCTAGCTAGATACCTTTTGTCTTTGACTCTTATGAGAACTAGTGATGGAACAAGCAGAGGGGCCTGTTATTGAGCGGGCTACCTCTGCGTATAACAAAACAAATGCATCACTTCAAACAGTTTTTTTTATACAACTGGCTGATGGAACAAGCAGATTCTCCTGAAGGCGCTACGTCTTCTTATTATATCATCGTGTCACTGTTCTTTCGAAACACTGTGGTGAAATGATTGTACCTAAGCACTTAAAGGTACCCAGCTCAGTTGTATGGTACCTAAATGGAATCCGAACTGCCACGTATTTTAGAATTTTTTGAGGTTCTACGTCATGCCATTCTTCGCAATGTTTTTCTGCACCGTTTGAGAGTACCTACTCACACTATGCACAAGAAAAACTCTGTGCCCTGCAGTTTGTGAACCCACAACCTGGCAAGTCTGACTTTTGTGTTTCGTTTTTAGGGTTCCGTACCCAGAGGGTAAAACGGGAACTCTATTACTAAGGCTACACTGTCTGCCTGTCTGTCCTCTGTCACCAGGCAAATTTTCACAGATGATGAATTTCTGTTGCCGCTATAACAACAAATACCCACTAAAAACTGAATAAAATAAGTACAGAGCCCTTCGTGCGCGAGTCCGTCTCGCACTTGGCCGGTTTTTCGTTTATGTTATGGCCGTTTGGAGACTTCCCAGCACGCCCACTAGATGTGCTTATCACGACGCATGATTTCAGCTCAAATATGGCATTTTTTTTCAGACGATTCCAAATGAAACCCTGCATTCTCAAGTATACAAGGAAAAACTTTATAAAGCAATGAGTTTTCGATCAGGTAGTACCTATACCTACCTTACTATTATTATTAGTAGGTACCTAACTACCTCTTAATGCCAAATTTTATTTTTTACATATTTTATTAAGTACATACTATATTTTATTACTATATTTATATATTTTATTTATAGGTACCTACTTCAAAAACGTAATGTTATGTAACTTTCACAGCTTGTTACGCGATACTCCGCCAAGTATTTATTTATTTAAATATGTACCTAATGGTTAACAATTTAATTGTTAGGTATAGTTTTTGTACTAGTATTCAAATTCCTTGGTTTTTAAGTAAAAATGTCATATCTACCTATGTTATGTTGTGGTAATCAATAAAGAGTTAGATATCTATCTGTCTATTTAACAACCAATTAAACCTACCTACTAAAACGTTGTATAACTGGATAAGAATTTGATTATGATTATTTTTTTTGACTCATTAGGATAAACTTCAGAGGTGGTGGTAATAAACATCATCAAAATTGATCTTCTTCATCAGAATTTTCTTTATCAGAAATTCTCACTCAGAAAGATGTAAGATATAAGAGGCGCCATTTTGAATTAATTTATTTACGTTTGTTATACCTTTAGGTGCCTACTTATTAAAGATGTTCCTTGTTGATAGATCCGGATAAAAATGGTAAACCTCCGGTCAACATAAACGCCGGCGGCGATAAGAATGGGCCACAGCCACGCGTTCTCCGGACGTCTAGCAAGTCTAGCAACACAGGCATGTATTAGGTCGCTTCACGTAAAAAGAACGCTGGAAGGAGGGGGAGGGTGCGATGGCGCAAGTGTTTTGTATGTGGCATGTGCAATTACATCCCTTCCACTTTTTTCCAGCGTTCTTTTTAAATGACGCGACCCCTTTATCATATTAGTATAGAAGTATCTGATGGTAATTATAACTTTTATTTATTTTAGGGATTTCACCAAACCCAATAATTCAAAACGAGAATGATCTGAAACAGCACTACAGAGAACAATACAAAGCGAGAAGTGGCCACAGAGGTAACTGGACCCTGGATGAATACTATGGAGTTATTTAGCATTTCAAAAATAAAACAGCGCACGCGCTGATGTGCTCCAACTTTACGATGATTTTAGTAATTCCCTAGATAATTTAGACTGTATTTAGGTACAAATAACGTGTATTTTTATTGTATTTAAATTAAAAAAGAGTAGTCTTTTACCTCATCAGGATCATAAAGGACCAGCCCATAAATTAATACGTTTAGGTATTACTAGTTGCGCGGTTTCACCCGCGCAGTTTTAAATCCCGGCATTCCCACGGGATAAAAAGTAGCCTATGTGTTATTCCAGACTTTAATGTATCTCTCTGCCAAGTTTCATCCAGATCCATTCAGCCGTTCCGGCGTGAAAGAGTAACAAACATCCATCCGTCCATCCATTCATCCATACTTACAAACTTTCACGTTTATAATATTAGTAGGATTAGTAAGATAGGATTTTAGAAAAACTATACTTTTATTTTAATATATGCTTTTTTTTGTTTGTTGCTTCATTATTTTTTAGTTGGTGGACCGATTTTGATGATTCTTTTTTATTCGAATGCTGGTGCTCGTCATGTGGTTCACATGACAAGCTTTTAAAGCTTTTAAATTAGAGCATCTGCAGCGTAGTTTTTGAGTTCTAATAGTTATGAGTGTAACCATAGGCATCGGAAGTCCTCTCCTTCATGCATGAGTGTACAGAGAGTGTGAGAGTTTAGTGCATTTGAAGTCGGCTTTTATTTTGTATGTAGGTAAGAGTTATTTTAATATTTTTAGTACCTAGGGTAATTTAGGTTAATGTATATTTCGTGTAAATAGTAAGTAAGTAGCAAGTACATAGTAAATCACTACATAGTATAAAACAAAGTCGCTTTCTCTGTCCCTATATCCCTATGTATGCTTAAATCTTTAAAACTACGCAACGGATTTTGATGCGGTTTTTTTAATAGATAGAATGATTCAAGAGGTTTATATGTCTAGTGCATGCATGATATGTGCACCCCTGCGAAGCAGCGCGCGCGGGCGGGTCGCTAGTATAATAATAAATCGATAAGATAAATAATTCTTTTATTATTTATTTTACTGAATATTATAGAACGCTTCCGAACAGTATAACCGCTCAAAATTAATCGGCTGTCAAGTCATTTGCTATTTCAGCTTTTACTTCGTATTAGATAGAGATAGCATGTGACTTGACAGCCGACGAGCTTTGATCGAGCTTTCAGAAACAGGCAGTAAGTTGTTTCTCTGCTCTACCACCAGTCTATCTCCCATCCATAATCTAAGGGCCAATGGCGATTATACGGATTACGTTTCGCATTTTGCGGCTTCGCGATACCTTTTTCTAACAGCTCTCTTCTCTTCTTGAGATATTTCTTTAGCTCCCTAGCCTCTCTTTTTCTTTTTTCCTCAGCCTTGGCAATAGCCGAAACTGCCGCATTATAGTATATCATGTTCATTGCCTCTTGCCTTTGGGCTTGATCATACTGTTTCCATTTTGCTGGTATCTCGTGCACCATGTTCACGAGATGGTATATCTCGAAGTACAGTTTCTGGATCAGCTCGCATCTGTCTATGAATGAAATCACTATCACTACATAGTACAAAACAAAGTCGCTTTCTCTGTCCCTATATCCCTATGCCTATTAAATCTTTAAAACTACGCAAACGATTTTGATGCGGTTTTTTTAATAGATAGAGTGATTCAAGAGGAAGGTTTACATGTATAATACATGCATGATATGTGCACCCGTGCGAAGCAGGGGCGCGCGGGCGGGTCGCTAGTATTATATACAGGGTGGATTGTTGAGACGGAGCAGTAATGGCAGTAGGTACCTTAACCGTTAAAGTTACTGAAAAACGTTCATAGGAGACCATCCATAACTATTCAGATATGTATCTAATTACAGTCAGCGAAAAAAATGCTAAAATACCAAAATAATTTTTTTGATGCCTATCGATCCTATTTCCTGGTATGATCAAAAGACTATGGGATCAGTACAAGTACAACCTCATAGAAATGTCAGAAATGTTACCTATGTTGTCGTACAAGACGTTGGATTTGTAATCTACCAGTCTGTGCATCTGCTCCACCATTTTTCTGTACCTGCAAGTAGTAGCAGTAGGTATGTAGTTGATTGAGAGAGCGAAGCGAACGAAAATCTTATAATTTATCTATGTTTGTCCATACAAGTAACTTTAGAACATTTGTTGATCCGATCTGCATGAAATTTGGTAAGTCGATAGCTTTTATTTGAGAAATTCACTGTTAAGGTAATTGCGGCACTCTGGTAGAAATCCCAAGTAAGTCCAAGAACTGTGAATAGGGCTGCCTCACGGTGTTTTTAGTTTCATGTCGGAAGAAAGTATAAGAGCCGTTTCAGGAATGAAAGTTTCAAAAGTCATAGAACTTAAAGTTGTTCACCTGACATGTAGAATACCCTGTTTCCTGGTTATATAAGGGTTATATAGACGTGCCTATAAGATTATTGTAAGGTGAGGTTAGGTAGGAAACCTTTGTATTTTTATATGCAACGAATCGGCTCAAATGCTACTGGTCCGATTTCGATAATTCTTTCACCATACGAAAGCTAAACTATCCTTGAAATTCCCTAAATCTCAGTTTTTATTTTACTTGTGTTTATGTTTAGTTATCGTATCCTTTTAACTAAAATTGTTGTATATCTTTAGGTAATGTGTCTGTGTAGTTGAATAAATGTATTTTCTTTCTTTTTTTTTCCTTGAGTAGCATTACATTTATAACTGGAAATAATTTGGGACCTTTCGATGACCTCGTGCATGACATATCCCATTTCGTATTGTAGAGACTCTTCGTACAAAAACCTTATTTCATTTAGTTCTGTGATGCGCTGACTGGCGTCTTCGTAGTACGACTGCATGAGACCGAGCAGTCTAGTTGACACCTCGTATGCATTAGCACCTTGTTCATCGAATTTCTTCAAATAGTGATCCTGCGCTCCAAACGCAAATGGAAGACCTGTCAATGTCAAAAGGTATTTTTTTAATAAAATCCAATGAATATATTTAATTTACGTATGTACATACTGTTTTATTCTTGCTTTTAGATGCGTTAGCACAAGGAATTTGAAGTTAGCACAAGGAATTTGAATACATGTCTTATCTACAGGGTGTCCGGAAGGTCGATGCAAAGCCGTGAGGGGGGGTAGGTCACCTCGTTACGCATCTATTCAGGCTAGATTACCTTGATTTCCTTTTTTTTTTGTTTTTTACCTTTTTCGTGTTTATCGATTGAATACGCATCATGCTAGGACACAAACAAATTGTTAGGTTAGTTTTTAAACACATTGTTAGGCACTAGTAACTGTCTGTTTGAACACTATGAACGAATAAGTATATGATTTTGGTAAATTTTTCAAAAATCATGGATATTATGATAACTCGGAATTCGACGACATTGGACTCAGCCTGAATAGATGCGTAACGAGGTGACCTACCCCCCCCCCCCTCACGGCTTTGCATCGACCTTCCGGACACCCTGTATATCCCTACTAGTCTGTGTTCTTAGGCTTAACGTAATGTAGTCTATAGTTTCAAATGGAAGTGAATGACCTCAGTGTAATTTAATAATTCATTGATTGAAGTAGACCAGTCGTTACAACGGGGTGTCCAACTACAAAACAACGTTTGCGCAAGTATCTATCAACAAGTGGTATAGAAGTGTAATATTGTGGTATATTGAATAGAATAGAATAATTCTTTATTTAGCATACATAAAAAGGTTCAGTGAATAGCACAAGCCTGTAAAAATAAACTAAAAGGGGGGAACAATAATACTTTTTGCAGCACAACATGTACATATACTAAAAAGGTTATCAGCTCAGCATAAATGTTGGGTATATTAATACCCAACGCTGATTTTCAGCTGAAACCAAGGAGGGAGAGGGTAGCCGTAACCAAAAAACAACAACAGGTTCATAAATTAGTAAATAAACGAAGGTATCTAGATATTAAAATAAAATCTATATATTGCTCAAAACGATGTTTAAAACAACGTTCAGGCAGCCCTGAAAGCACAGTTGGTAGCTGTTTTCTGCGCTGTAGGCCGTGGGTTCAATCCTACTGAGAGCAAACATTTGTGTAATGTGATGAATGTGATGTGTGAATGTGTTCGTTGCCTCGCACATGAAAATATAAAATAATCTATAATCTTACAACTATTATAAATGCGAACGTTTGTAAGTATGGATGGATGGATGGATGTTTGTTACTCTTGAAAGAGTAACAAGCATCCGGCGTGAACGCCGGAACGGCTGAACGGATCTGGATGAAACTTGTCAGAGACATAGACTATAGTCTGCAATAGCACATAAGCTACTTTTTATCCCGTGGGAATACCGGGATTTTAATCTGCGCGCAATTAGTAAAAAATAACCACAAGTTTGAAACGCAAGCAGCTTTATTTAAGTCCGTCTTGTCTTGTCGTGTCCATCTGGCGTTGCGTCTCTTTTGCTGGCCATCCGCATCAGATCGATGAGATGATTGATCTCAATCGCTTGGTTCGCGATCTGCTCGTACGCATTTATATGCTCAATCGGCTTCCACTCCCCATAGAACCTTTCCAACGTCGTCGCTATGTCATTCATTATGGAAAATTTATCAGTCACATCTCCCATGAGGTAACCTACTTGAAACGACGTCTTGTTCGAGTAGTGTTCTTGGATCAACTCAGCACGTTTGACTTTCAGGTCGCTGTCTCTGACAGTTTCGAACATGAGCCGGAAGAGCTTAAGTCTCATGTTGTTCTCGTCTGCGCTGATTTCTTCTGGGGGTGAATGGGGACGGAATTGATCCTCATCAGTTTGTCGACGTTTCACAGTCATTTCATCATCCAAACGCTCCACTAATGATTCCATGCCAACTCTTCGGGTTGGAATGTGAGCGAGGTTTCTAGCTCTTTCCCCTGCCGTCGGTTCTGTCGAAATGTGATGCGTCTCGTGTATCGTGAAGGAAGAGATGTTAGAAGTTGGGCCCATTTCATTGAGAAGTTTCAGCCTGAGCGTCCACGAGATCTCTTTTAGGAGGTCTTCAAGCTCCAACGGAGTAGCAGTTGCGCCTGGAATCACATGTAATGTTGAAATAATGAATAATGATAAAATAATAATACTAGTTGCGCCCCGCGGTTTCACCAGCGCAGATTTAAATCCCGGTATTCCCACGGGATAAAAAGTAGCCTATGTGTTATTTCAGACTATAATGTATCTCTCTGTCAAGTTTCATCCAGATTCGGTTAGCCGTTCTGGCGTGAAAGAGTAACAAACATCCATCCATACTTACAAACTTTCACGTTTACAATATTAGTAGGATATAAGTAATGTTGTGTATGAATGTTTAACTAATAAAAACGAAAAAACTAACGGAATCACAACTGTACTTGCTGCCCAAGATCTTCTAGGATGTCTAAAGGAGTAGACTAGTGAGGCACGTCCAAACATTACATTTTGACGCTATGATTAGGGTGAAAGTTGAAAAAAGCGACTTTTTTAATATACCCTAACACCCGGTCTCTAAAAGCTCGATCAACACTAATCGGCTGTCAAGTCATTTGCTATTTCAGCTTTTACTTCAAATTAGTTAGACATAGCAAGTGACTTGACAGCCGATTAGTGTTGATCACGCTTTCAGAAACTGGGTGTAAGGGTTGCTGGGTGTAAGTTTTTACTTTCTGGAATGTGGATTGACGCAATAATCCTACCTGTATTGAAAGAAAAAGATCTGATGTAATTTATGTTGTAAGATAAGATACGATGTGTATGTTTAAATTATTTATTAACCACAAGCTTCCGCCAGTAACTTTGCTTGCGTGATACGTGTGATTGCTTTGCTATCCTGTAGCCATCTTGTAGCAACTTCGTAGACATCCCGTAGCTGTCCTGTAGCAATCTCGTAGCAAATTCGTAGACATCCCGTAGCGGTCCTGTAGCAATCTTGTAGCAACTTCGTAGACATCCCGTAGCGGTCCTGTAGCCATTTCGTAGGCATCCCATAGCTGTCTTGTAGCCATCCCGTAGCCATTCCGTAGACATCTCGTAGCTCTCCTTTAGCAATGCCCTAAACATCTCGTATATCATAGATGTGCTGAAGCCATCCCGTAGCAATTTCGTAGATACCCACCCCCCCATATCTTTATTTTTTTTTTATTATATTGTTTCTTGCTTTCTTTATATTGTTATAGAAACGAGATGATGTTAAAAGATGTTTAAAGTAAGCAGTGTTGTGTAGTAAGTTAATATTAAGTAAGTACCTAGATTTAACCTCGCCATAGGGCTCAATAAAAAAACCTGTTATGATGTTAATATCTCAATAAATAAATATTTCTCTTAGCTGTTTAGCAAACCCATAGCAATAACACCTTGCATCTTGCAAGCATATCGTAGCCTCCCGTAGCAATTCCGTAGACTAACGTAGCTGCCTGAATTTTTCGCACACTGGCGCGTTCTGCTATTCTGCGTTATGCGATTTGCACTTTACAGTGTTTTATGTAACACTAGTTGCGCCCCGCGGTTTCACCCGCGCAGATTTAAATTCCGGTATTCCCGCGGGATAAAAAGCAGCCTATGTGTTATTCCAGACTATAATATATCTCTGTGCCAATTTTCACCAAGATCCGTTCAGCCGTTCTGGAGTTATAGAGTAACTAACATCCATCCATCCATCCATACTTACAAACTTTCGCGTTTATAATATTAGTAGGATTTACGTTTTACATTTTGTTTTGACGACCTCAGTAGTGGCGCAGCGGGCGAGAGTCCGCCTGCGACGCAAGAGGTTGCGGGTTCGATTCCCGCCTCGGAACAAATTTGTGAACGATCTGCAGAAATTTGTTCCGTAGGTCTGGGTGTTTTCTATGTATAATAAAAAAATATCTATCTGTGTAAGTATATAATGTATTAAATATATCAGTCATCTAGTATCCATAACACAAGCTTTGAAGCTTACTTTGGGGCTAGATGATGCTGTGTGGATTGTCCAGCATTATTTATTTATTTATTATTATTTATTTATGTAATTTTATAATGTATTAAATATATATCAGTTATATAGTACCCATAACACAAGCTTTGAGTAGCTTACTTTGGGGCTAGACGGTGCTGTGTGGATTGCCCAGCATTTTTTTATTACATTGCGTGTTACAATAGGAAAAACCAGATCGTGCATCCGGACGCGCCTGTGGGCGGGAGGCTTTATTTATTATTTAATTCTTTATTGCTGTAAAACAAAGTACACAAGGAGAGCTTAATGCTAGACAGCATTTTCTACCAACCAACCTTAACAGGTAGAAAAACACGGTTGGCGTGCTTAAATACTAACATTCATAATATGGTAACACATTTGGCTTTAATAGGTACGTAAAGGCACAGAAGAAATAAATTGGTAAAGGTAAGGAAAATGCACCAACTACAAAAAATTTCAACTTACTTATAAAAAAGAGCCACAGAAATATTAGCATGTTGATGTACCCAGTAAGCGTTAGGTACATCACTGTATAAATCTCAATTCTCAATGGAAACACTAAAATTTTGTCGGCTCATATCGATTATACTGTGCTTGGTACCTTTTCTAACTATTTCATCACAAACACTATGTAATTAAATTCTTTATTTCATTACCAGTTACATAGTAGGTACAAGGTTTACCACAACTTGTCTACCTAAGACCTACGGCAATAAATGCTTAATTATACGAAGTTTGTTCAAAAAGTATTCGATACAAGAAATACCAAAATATGTTGAAGATGTTCCAACTTTTATTTTTATTTCTGTGTCTATTAGAGGTAAAGGTAGGTGCTACTACAGAATACACGAAGGGTATTTTGTTTTTTTATTTCCCACATAATTCTGTTTCGCCTACGCCTCAGTAAGTATAATTGGCACCACACTGGATCACAGTCATATTATTTTGTATCTTAACAAGGATAGCTCCCTTATCAACTAACCAATCAACTATTTGGTGTTATTTTGATTCCATTCCATTCAGCATCGCATTCGGCATGGAATGCAATTTTTGAATTTTGAATACGATGGCTCCCTTAAATCCTTGTCGGAAACGAACTTTACGCGATTTTGACATTTTCACACAAAGCTTTTGACATTAGGATTCGAAAAGTTAACACGTGACTTTCCGCCAGCTATTCGGTGGCGGAAAGGTTGTAAGTCCAGCCTATCGTTAAAAACTATGTAAAAACTCTGTTTTAATACATTTGCTTGTAATTCTGCTGAGGTTGCCATCTCATCGCTAAAAAAATATTTACTTTTTATTATTACTCACGTGAAGTTGAAATTTACATTGGTTCATTGTGAGACAATACGCGCGTTAGGTACATGTCTTAAAAAACTGTCAATGGACTTTCCGTAACGAATCCGATACCGAACGAATCAAAATAATCCCCGATAATTTAGTTGACTAAAGAGCATTTAAATGCGCATTTTTGAAGCTGTCACTTTCGACCCCATCATAAATAATAATAATAATATTTTATCATAAATAGTAGCTTCACAAATAACTGTAATGTTACTCGCCAATAGATGTCAGGAAGAATCATATTTTATAGTTATGTTTGTTTTTCATTTCCTGAATACACGGATATAAAAACATTTTCCAAAAATGAATCCTAGCTAGATCGATTTATCGCCCCTGAAACTCCCTGCTATACTAAATTTCATTAAAATTGTTGGAACCGTTTCTGAGATTCAGATTATAAACAATAATTATATAGACCCATAAGAATTGCTCGCTATACGATAATAACGCCCAGATGGAGAACGAACATCTATGTTCACCACACGACTGTTTGTTCTCGCTTAGGATCGAACCTATGACGCAGAAGGCAGAGCTGCTACCAACTGAGCTGTGAATGCTATGTATTATGTATTTGCATGGATGTGTATAGGCTACGTATAATGTATTACATTATGTATCTGAGGTATTCTTTTCAGGTTGTAACGGCTCCAAAGAAATTGAAACCTCCACCTCTCAACCCCCGGTGGCGGTGGTGGAATGGGAATATCATCAACATACACCTCACCAACATGACTGAGGAGTTACTGAAAGGTAAGGACTCTACGGAGCTTATGGCTTTGACAACACCGAATGTACCTCTCGCTCGCACGATTCGACATTTTGAAAGATATAATCACTAATCCCAATTTTGAAAAATCGCAAACAACCATTTTGTGTGCAATCACATTGCACACAGGTACTGAAAGGTAAGTATTTTAAATTGTTTTGCTTGTAAACACGTCTTGTTACAGATACGAAATTGAAACTAGAACAAGTGAAGCAGATTCAAATTTCGTACATGCATACAATGGCGTATGATCTCGGTACGATAACTTCTTACATCCAGGAGGACTTCGCGCATATGCTAGCGGTGTGCAATATTTATTTTCTAACAAAAATAGGTATCTATACGTAACAACACAAAAAAACGCTAGGAGCTTAGCTGTAGCAAAAAACTCCAATATTATTTACAGAAAGCCTATAAAACCGCTTACCTATACTAGGTTCCTATATTAAACAGGATGTCCCGGAACTCTCCTATAACCTGGCACCGGGTGAGAGGCCAAAGTATACCAGTTATGAAAAAAATAAGACAAAAAAATCCATATCAATTAGTCAAGCGGTAATAGACATTTTTCGAAAAAGTTGAAAATTTTACATCTATGTCGCATTTTAAAGTACTAACTGTGATCACAATTTTACAGTGATTTATCTCAAATAACAGTGCTATTAATATTTCAAATTCCTTGTTAATATCAACCACAAATCGTTAATATCTATCATTCATAACTTAGTAAAAAAAAGTTTTGACGAGTTATGGTTTATATATAATCATTGTCAGTCAACTTTGGCGACTTTGCCACGCCATGTTGAAAAAAAATGTACCACACTGCCATTGGCAAGTTATTTTAAAAGATGGCCCACATATTTGGCCCTCATATTTCTTACCAATAAAAGTGCTATTTCCAATTTTTAACGAAGAAACTAGAGTAGATGTTCAAATTGTTTCCCTTCAGCACGAATACAAGCTCTGCATCGCCTCAGGAATGACCTCTTCACCAGTCGTGCAAATCTACTCGCATTTATTTCTTCTGATGCTGCAACGATGTTAAATATATTATAATACGATGTTAAATACGTTATATTTAACATCGTTGTGATGCTGCATATTTTTTTTGGCGCAATTATTAGATTTTGTATCAATTAATAGATTTTGCATCCCCAGTAAAAAACAAGTGGCGTAAGGTCTGGAACGAGAGAAAAGAAAAAAACCTACACCTAACGAAGGACTAGGTATAGGTATAGAAAAAATATATTTGTTTTGTGTTGCAGATTTACAGGGAGTATGCGGACTTAAAGAACTTTGTAAATGAAAATCACACATTGCATGAAATACTGCAAGCGTATCATATTATACGTAAGTTTCTTTGTGTAAAAAAAGATCCGGGTTGCTATGATACACCTTGTCGGCTAAATTTGTTGACATTTAAAAAAATACGTCGGGCTATATCATTAAAAGTTGGGTACAGAATCATAATAATCCGATGATTTTATACAGTTTCGGCCATATTAATAATAATAATTATTTATTTATTTTTGAAAAATAGCACATAAAAACACAGTAATAAACAATTATATAAGTATTGCTGTTAATACATGCACATACATACACACATAGACCTATTTGAAGTCGTTTTTTTTTGCAGAAATTTTATTTTAATGTCTGACAGCCATTCAAATAGAAAACTAATAACTAAATACACAATTCACTTTCAGAGGGCGACTACAACAAAATTCGTTTAGGAAAAAATCAATTCTACGAAGTCCTGCAAAAGCACCAGGATATGCAAAAGGAACGCCTACAATATTTAGAGAGTAGGTTTGGTCCAATACCGCATAATATGAAGAAGACTTTTAGAACTAACAGCACAATCCTGGATCAAAAGGAACGGCGGATGGATTCCATAAATGATCTTCAAAAAGCAACGGTTGGTACCGTCCGCGTACCGTAGCGCTGTCGCAGAACGCCTCGTTCTGCGACAGCGCTACGCGATGTTTTAGAGGATGCTTTATGTTATAATGATGTTTTAGAGGATAATGCCAGATGTTTTAGAGGTCGCGTCATTTAAAAGAAAGCTAGAAAACGTGTAGGGGATGTGTTTTCGCATACAAAACACTCGCACCATCACACCCCGTCCCCCTTCTTCCAGCGTTCTTTTTACGTGACACGATTATACTTCACCCCAAAACTAAGCACCTTCTTTTTTTCAGCACATGAAAAGCCTTCGCTTCGATGGTCAGCCGCCGCCGCAGCGTATGTCGATGAAAACTAAGCACAAAAGACTATGGAGGCCGCGAGACAAGCTTTCCAATTTTTGACTTGATTGATCAAACCATAGTAGGTTCTAGTTACGCTTAGGACTAAAAACGATTATAATCGGTTTACTGCATTGAGTTAGAATCTGTCATAATCCCCACTAAGCTATCCCCACCAGTTTTTTTTATTACAGCACTATCTAGCCCCAAATGTTCACGGTGGGAATCGAACCCACGGCCTACGGCGCAGAAGGCAGAGTTACTACCAACTGAGCTACGTAGGCTGTACCCCACCAGGTGGGGATTATGACACATCTTCCAAAAAAAAAACTGCGTTTTCCTCACTAACATTTTTATTGGCTTTTCCTCATCGCCTATTTCGCCTAACTGATTTGGCTACGAGGACTAACATAATATCCTCATGGCCGAGTTTCTCGCCGGTGGGAATTATGATTATTTTATTGTGGTCGGTACAGGATTATGACTAAAAATAATTTCGCCTGTTCAAGAGTGTTGCACCAACTAAAGTGAAATGTTAAAAATCGTATCTTTATTCACCTCGTAAGTTAGTAATAGGTCCCCTTTTTAGTTTTTATCTATCCCTACGAGTCCCATTATGTCCTCAGGTCATTGAGTTAGAAACGCGTATAGTGCATCCATAGGCTATTAATTTCTACCTATTTCTTGATACTTGTACGAGTTGAATGTCCAGTGAAATAAATAACGAAAACGAAATAAAAATGGAAATTATATTTTATGTCATGTCTGTTAAGCTAGGTATTAGACATCTATTATTTTAAAGTAGGTACCTAATAAATAATAATAAATAAATGAGAACTTTATCGAGGACAGCATGGAATGGTATACAGTAAAAGTACCTACATCAGGATTGTCCTACAATCGGCGATCTTATCGCATGTAGCTATCTCTTCCAGACAACCGTTATCTTAATTCTAAACTTAGGACTAATGCTTTGCATGAACGAATTCGAAGTTGGGCGGATTTGGTATCCACAATCCCCCCAACTATGTTTCAGAAGACGGTTTCTCCCTCAATCATTGAGTTAGAATCTATGATTATGATTCTAACTCGATGTCAATCGTCCCAAGTATCGCTGATTGATGATTTCGTATTTAGGGGTATTATAAATCTATGGATTTAGGTCATAATCTGTAGCCAAGTCTAACAGAAATAAAAATTGAATTATAAAGAAAAAAAACATAAAAATTTGTTCTTATGTTCTATTAATTGGTATTAGTGTGTTGTGTAGCTATTGTGAGTTTATTTGGTATGTACGGCTGTGCCCGCGGTGTTCGGTGGTGTGAACTAGATCAAACTATACACTAGGATTAAAACGCAGTCATTATATTCCCTTGCCTTTATACCCTAAGATTTCAGTTTTCCGTCTTTAGTAACGTGAGGCCATTTTTATATGGACACACAGGGTTGTACTACAAAACGGTGTCTAACTTTAAACAATGTCTAAAATTAGCGCTGTCTCTGTTTGCCATTGCGCAATGGCAAGAGATGTCAAAAGTTTAGGCAGTGTTTAACGCAAGGAATTTGAATACAATCAAATTCCTTGGTTTAACGTTTGCCTATTTTTTTGTAGTAAGGCCCGCATTGTCTAACTCGTAATCGAAATCGGCACAGATGAGAGAATATGTAGTATCGTAATGTCACAGATGAACTTTTTATGTAGTGCAGAAAGTTTGACACTTGAAACCCAGAATATCGTATAATGGGCTTCAAGTACTAGTATAGTATTCTCTTATCTGTGGCTTCAAGATACCCACGGTGAGTTCTCAGCACGACCGATAGACGCTTGTCGAATATCTCTCTCTCTCTCATACGTACATTCTATCTAATCCACGTCTCTCACAATGATTTATCGCATTGCTCACAATGCTGACCCGAATACATCATAATAAATAAATAAATAAATCAAGTTCAGTCAATAGTTTGCTTTGGTGTGAGTAAGAGCGACTGCAAAACTTGCAAGCTTGTTATAAGAGTAGTAAGCTCTTTGTGAAGGGCTCGTCCGGGGAAGTACTACCACCACGCCTTTTTCTGCCGCGAAGCAGCAATGCTCTTTCGGTTTTCGCCGGTGTAATTACAGGCACATGAGGCTTAACATCTGTAAGTTGATGGACGCAGGGCAGTGCATCGTAGGGCACGTTCCTATCGTACGTGACTTGCGAGGCAATGCTTTGTTATAGGTGATGGTTACCACTTAACATCATGTGGGCCATCTGCTTGTTTCATCAACTAGTTGTATAAAAAAAGCTTAGGTTTGTACTTCACTGTGACAGCTTCTTTTTTTAATAGCTACTTTTATATTATGTGTACATTGATTACGTTCATGTTGCTTCATAAATCTTTTATTAGTAAAGGGTGTTCCACATGTGCTACAACTATATGGCTTTTGCTTACTGTGAATTCTCATATGACTATTCAGATATTTAAATTGTTTGTTGCATATGTTGCATGTTTTATATGGTACTATCTTTGGTATTTTTTTGTGTACATTTTTAATGTGAATTTTCAATAGTTCATTAATAGCAAATGTTTTGCCACATTCGCCGCAGCTGTATGACTTTTCAACTCCTGTTATATGGGTCATTATGTGTTCTGCAAGAAAGCGTTTCTTAGAGTATTGGCTGCCGCATATGTCACAGGTAAACTTATTATGCTTTGAGTAATGCTCCTTTAGTGAATATTTGTATGCATAGCTTTTATTGCATATTTCGCAGACGTATGACTTCAGTCCACTGTGATGTTTCATATGTACTAAATAGTTTGCTTTGTAGCCATATGTCTTGGGGCACAATGTGCATTTGAACGGCCTTAATTCAGCGTGTCGTAGTACGTGCTCGTTTAAAGTTGTCTTATTCTTAAATACTTTTTTGCAGATATCGCATTTATGCTTTTTAATGTTCACGTGAACCTGTTTTATGTGCACTCTCATGTTTCGTCTGCTCTTGGACTTAGCACCGCAAATATCACAGATATAGGACGGGAAGTCCACAGCGTGGATCTTGAAGACGTGATCTCTGAGCCAACGCTCGCTAGTGAATGACGCATTGCAAAGTTCGCACGAATATTTGTCAAACTGATGTTCCCTTCTATTATGATATAGTAAGGCTGGTCTGTTTTTGAATATTTTGTTACACCGGTCACAGTTAATATAGTCTATTTCTGTATGAGTTAGCATATGCATATTAAGCTGTCGTTTTAGCACGAATTTTTTATCACATTTCTTACATTTAAAGTTTAATCCGTGTACGAATTTCTTGTGCGCATTTAAATTGCTCATGTTTTGGTAGCGGTATCGGCAGACACTACATTCATAAAGCCTCGCAGGATCGTGTAGTCGCGAATGATCTTTCAAAAGGGTTTTACTTTTAAATTTACAGTTGCAAACAATGCATTCAAGTTCATTTTGTTCTTTACAGGATGTATTGTCATTATTTGTATTCTTTGGCTGCTGTTCGCGATAGTTTTGTCTCGTTTCGATGTCGGGGGAATCTGCAAATAGACAAACTATATTTATAACATTGATTAACTCCTACGGATATCTCAGGCTGAATAAGTAAAGGAGATATACCAGCATTGCATCTAGAAACCTTTTGGGGCCGTATCACGAGATCCAATAAAAAAAAACGCAATGAAGGTAGTCTTTCTCAGCACGTAATAATAATAATAATAATAATAATAATAATAAAGCCTTTATATTTCCATCTCTTAAAAAAATAGGTATTACAAATTTAAAAATGTTAGTTAAGTGTTAGTGTTAGTTTTATATCCTAGTTGTTAGTGATAGTGTTAGTTTTCTTATTGTCTATGAGATGTGAACCCCTTTTTGGGTAAAGGCCTCCTCCATCCTTTTCCACAGCTCTCTGTCTGTTCCTGCGGACATCCAGTCCTTACCAGCAATTTGGATAATATCATCAGCCCACCGGCTATACGGTCTACCAACTTTCCTTTTGCCTGCTGGCCCTTTCCACTGAGTGGTACGTTTGGTCCATCTGTCGGTGTTGCGTGAGATGTGTCCAGCCCATTGCCATTTGAGTTTGAGGGCTTTAGTGAGTGCATCGGTAAGCTTCGTTTTTTGTCTGATTATGTCACTTCTAACTTTGTTTATTTTTCTAATTTTTAGTATGCTCCTTTCTATTGCTCGTTGAGTGGATCTTATCTTGTGTTTTGTTTTATTTGTGAATATCCATGTTTGGCACCCGTACAGTAGGCAGGGCAATAGGCATGTGTCAATGACGACTTTTTTTAGATGAAGACTGTAGCTTCCTTTCATAATTTCTCTAAGTGACCAAAACTTCTTCCACGTTATATACACTCTACGTTCAATTTCTTCTTCATTACTTGTTTGGGTGAATGACACTTTCTTTCCCAAGTAGATGTAATTTTTGACGTATTCTATGTTATTTCCTGTGACTTGAATAGGTATTTCGTAGCTGTTGGTCATTACCTTCGTTTTGTTTGCATTCATTCGTAAACCGACTTTTGAGCTTTCAACGTCAAGTGCTCGAATCATTTCTTCAAGTTCTTCTGATGTTTCTGCCAGCAGGACTATATCGTCTGCAAACTGAAAGTGGCTGAGGTAGCGGCCGTCCATTTTAACTCCTTTGTTTCTCCAGTCTAGAACTCTAAATATATTTTCCAGCACGGCGATGAATAGTTTAGGTGATAAGGGGTCTCCTTGTCTGACTCCTCGTTCTATTGTAATCACGCTGCCCCTGGTTTCGAGTTTAACTTTGCTGGTACTGTTGGCGTAGATATATTTGATAATATTTATGTACTTGCTATCAACATTGAAAAGATATAATGCATTCCAGATTGCATCATGGTTTATACTGTCAAATGCTTTGGTGTAATCTATAAAGGAAATGTACAGGGGCCTGTTAAACTCTTTGTGCTTACTGATAACCTGTTCTAATGCCTGTATATGGTCAGTTGTGCTGAATCCTGAACGGAAGCCTGCTTGTTCTATTGTTAGCGAATCGTCAATTTTTTGTGTTATTCGTTTGAGCAGAAGTGATGAAAACAGTTTGTATAAGCTTGCTAGTAAACTAATTGGTCGATAATTTCCTATATCTAGCGGGTTTCCTTTTTTGTAGAGAAGTATAATGTCTGAGGTACACCATTGCTCTGGCACAGATTCTTTGTTCAGTATCATATTGAATAGATTGGTTATGGGTTTGAGCAGAATAGGCGCCCCTTGTTTGATAGCTTCGTTGTTTATCCCATCAGGACCAGGGCTTTTTTCCGGTTTTAGATGTTTTATTTTCTTCAATACTTCTTGCTCGCTTATTGGATCAATTGTGTGAGGATCTTCTTCGTTATCCCTATCTATGTGTTGTTTTTCCTTTATTTCGCCTCCTGTACTCTTTTTATATAGATCTTGGTAGAAGTATGTTGCGTGGTCGATTATGTCTTTCCTTGTTTTTGTTTCTGTTTCTGACGATTGATTTTTGAGTTTCTGTATCCATGTTTTGTGTAGATTTAATTCCCTAAGTGCTCGCTTCGTACTTCTGAATTTTGTTAGGTTCTTTGTTATAACGTCTTGTCTGTGTCTATTATAGTCTTTCTTGATTGCTTTATTCGTTACTTTGAATAGGTTGCTTAGTTCAATTCTTGTGTTTTTATCTTTTTTGTTCGTTTTTATTAGTTCTGATCGTCTTTGTATTAATTTTTCCGTACTTTCGCTTATTATTTTGTTAGTTTGTTTCGTAGTTGTCTTTATTGTTGTTTTTAGGCTAGCTTTTATTCCCTCTTCTATCACGTTGTAATATTCCTGAACATTTAAGTGGTTACAGATCGGGGATTTATCAATATTGGCTTCAAAGTATGATTTTAGGTGCTCAATGTATTTATTCTTTTCCTCTTCTGTTTCTGGAACTTTTAGCTTAGTATTAAAGTTTTTTCGGCTCTTTTTTGGTTGTTTTATCAGGCATGTTGCTCGTACCATTCTATGGTCGGAGGTAAAATTGACGTTGTTGAGCACTTCAACGTTGCTTATCAGCTTTTGGTTGTTTGTCAATATGAAATCTATTTCGTTCGTAGTCTTTAGGTCGGGTGATTTCCACGTCCATTTTCTACTGGCTCTCTTCTTAAAGTAGGTATTCATTATTGATAGGTTGTATTCGAAGGCGAAATCTATCAACTTTTCACCTCTTTCATTTCTCTCTCCATATCCGTAGGGGCCCATTACAGGATTTTCTTCGATTCTGGGTCGTCCTATTTTCGCGTTGAAGTCGCCTATTATGAAGACAGTGCCTTGTGTTAGTGAGTGTGCCTTTTTAACGTCGTCGTAGAATTTTTGAATATCATCTTCGCTTGAGCTTTCTGTGGGTGCGTACGTCTGAATTATGGATATGTTAAGTTCCGAAAATTTTAGATGTAATAGGGCTACTCTTTCTGAGATGCCGGTGAAGTTTGTAATTTTGTTTTTTAGTGCTTTGTTTATCAAGAAGCCTACTCCATGTCTTCTAGTCTGTCCAATGTAGCATAGTATATAGTCTTCATATTCTTCAATATTACACCCAATTCGACGTACTTCCGACAACCCTATTACGTCGCAGTTGATGTTCTTAAGGGCGTTTATCAATTCTAAATATTTTTCCGTTGTCGACAGGGATCTCACGTTGTACGTACATATTTTTAGAGATAATATATCATGTTTCATCTTGTTGTTGTTGATTTTACTGTTATTTATATTCGTTTTCTTGTTACTTTCTTTGTTATTGTTTATTTTGTTGTTGTTATCTTTGTTGTTTATTTTTTGGTTTTTGTATTTGTATTTGTTTTTATCAGGTGGAGGGTGGTGGTCTATTTTCCCACGAGGACCAGTCGGCTTGGGAAATTTTTGGTTTTTACTTATTTGTTGTGTTGTGCTTGTAGTTTTCCGGTGTCTGATGTCTATATCCTATGTGCTGTTCTCTGTTGTTGGGGTAAATGACGTGAGGGAGTTGCTTCTCCCTCTCATCATATCAAATGCGTTTATTCTGTTTGTTTTGGATGGTTTTGTTGCAACAAATTGTTTCCGTGGTTGCTGGAAAGCGGCCTCTGGTGATAGAAGCGACGAACCTCTTTTCCGTGTATCTTTATTAGCCGATCCTTCTTTGACTATTAGTTTGTTGTACTTTATGATAGCAAAGTTGCCTTTTTTTCTCTCCTCAACAAGCTTTTCTTGGAGCTCTTTCCTTTTGTCCAAAATCTCCTTGGGGTAGTCTTCAGTTGCATAGACATCTTTCAGTTTGTTTTTGTTTACCATTATTTCAGTTTTCCGCCATCCGTTAACAAAGGTCAACAGTATTGGTCTGTCTTTATTGCTCGTGCTTTTCTTGCCAATGCGGTAGATTGTGTTTATGTCTCTATTTTCAAGAGAGATATTTAAGTCTGTGTTTATTTTTGCCTTTGTTATTTCCATGAGGTCGGAAGTGGATTGTTCGTTTTCTTTTAATCCAAAAATAATAATATTGTTTTGTCTTTTGTATCTCTCGAGGATGCTTAGTTTTTCTTTTAATTTTTGATTTTCTGACTTCAATTCCTCGATTTCGCGAGTGAATGGGACAAGTTTTTCATCCATTTGAGATATAATTTCTTTAGTTTGGTTTTGCATTTCGAGTTTCATTTTATCAAAAAAGTCTTGAAGATTGTCCATGATTTTTGTTTGTGTACAGAAGCGTATAACGGAACGTAATCTTGTGCGATGATCGTAGGTTGTTGATATTCTCTGTGTATGACACTTCTCTAGTTATTGTGTTTGGATAAATTCGTTCACTCACTCTTTAATTTTGTTTTGATGGTAGGTTTGGCTTATGTAGCGTAGCGAGCGTTATATACTCTTGGCTATGTATGGTTGACCGACACCTAACCTCTAGTTTCAATGATTTTCGGATGAGGAATTCCAGAGGTTTGCGCACGTAAATCACTGAGTTTTTTATGCGTGTATACACTTTGTGTCTTTGTGGAGGCGAATGGATTGTTCTTGCACTGGGTAAAGTAGTATTTACATGGATTCGCTAAGAATAGTGGGACCGCAACAACAGTACGTGTGTTCTTTTCGACTACCGCAAATAACCTCAGCACGTAATATTACGGTCTAATTGTCTCTATATTTTTGCAATAGAACAGCAGCAATGACTTTTGTAAGCCGTTCGGTTAGTAAGTAAGACAATTTTGTAACTAAATTAAATCAAAAGGGTCTTACTAAGTTAAATCGCAACGATAACTTTGAAACTTAATATACTAGGAAAATCCAGGCACCAGTTCCTTGCAACCGAAGCCTAGAAGAACAAACAGACAAGAAACTACGGCTTGGTATCAACGAGCGTTCCTAACATTCGCAGCCACACAGTTACGCCTTCTAGAGCAATCTATTGCAAACACGGAACAGAGAAATGCTTGCAAATGTCTATCGTACGACTGTCAAAGTCTAGTTTATAGATCCGAGGCTTTCAATCACTGATCTGTATTGAACAGTCTAATAGAGGTCAGTGCTTTTAATTAAAATTTATGTTAATGGCTACTTCAAATAATTTAATTCATATAAATGACATTTCATTTACTATTTGTCATTTACCAATGATAGTTTGGTCTTAATGATTACATCCTAATAATATTATACCTAAACGCGAAAGTTCGTAAGTATGGATGGATGTTTGTTACTCTTTCACGCCGCAACGGCTGAACGAATCTGGATGAAAATTGGCAGAGATAGATTATAGCCTGGAATAGCACTTAGGCTACTTTTTATCCCGTGTGAATACCGGGATTTAAATCTGCGCGGTTGAAACCGCGGGGCGCAACTAGTGTAACATAAATAGATGTAATATGTGCCTACAATAAATTAGACTTACAATACGAGGTAGATTCCACAGGCGCCGTCTCCAGGGTGGGCTTCTTTATTTGTCCGTTCAATAGGGTCACAGTGTTTTGGGTTAACTGGAAAATAAAGTTAGAATTGATTTTGATATCCGATTAAAACAAAAAATTTAAGGGGTTGGATGCTAATTTAATACTAGTTTTATGAGTTAAAAAAATATTTTCGTAGTAAAACTTGCTTGGAGCAAATATATAAGTCGTAACTAGGTAGGTATGTTGTTCGCGATTTGTCTAAATACCTACAGTGTGATTTTATATCTTCAAAGCATCAAAAATATTAAATGTGCGAGCGAAAAGCTTGAGGATTTCGCCGTTTTCAACTTATGTACAGATAAAAGATTAATTATTAACTCTCAGTAATTACCTAAGTAGGTATACCAGGCTGGCTGAAAATTGATTCATCAACGACAAGTAATATAATACAGACATTTATTTACACAAGAACACAAAAACCAGAAAAAAAAATTTAACTTAAAGATCAAGAAAAATATGAAAAAAAGGACGTGAAATGAAAAGTGTGTAGAGATGTTTCAGTCTAAAAATGCACACTCCTCCTTGTCTTCACCACGAGTACAATAGTACATTGTTCACCGAGAGGAGAAAGTAACCGATTACCGTCAAGGGTGTCGTTTGAAAACACCCGAGATCGGGAATCGCACTTTCTCTCGAGTGATACATAGTGCTTTATACTACACCTACGAGGAAAATAAAAAACTAAAACTGAATCCTCAAACAACACACAAATTGAAAATGGCGCCAATGGCGTCTGCAATTTTCACATGTTCTTTTTTCAAATTGTTTATCCTGCCGCCGCAGTGTCGCACTGCCAGCCCGACACCATCCAACACACAGCTAGTGGCCAGTGTCATTTTGCGAACTTGGAGATAAAAACTCACTGTAAAAGCTTTTTGGCTTTTGATATTTAGGTTACCGGCGCATAGTCTTACCCAAAATTAAAAAAGAAAAACCACGTAAGAAATGGATTTTCATACACTTTTCTCTCCCGTTCAGATGCGTTTTCTCCCCGCATATTTGTTCGATATGCAATGACGTACTTTCTATCGTAAATTTGATAAAGTATCAAGGTACTTTCCAAGCAGGTGTAGTATAAAATGCCTTTACGTAGATATAACGTTTAGTGGAGGGGTGTGCATTTTTAGACTGAAAGTTGTACCTACCTCAATGCCATTACGAAATAGTTCAGACAGAATATTTTCAGACTTCTTTGACTTGATGATGAATTTCCGACATTTACGCAGTTGCCAGTAGCACATGAAGCACACTATATCATCTCTCCCCGCAGTGGCACTCAACTGAAATATCATTAACAGAAAAACCTTCATTTAGACATAACCGATTTTTATTTTAAAATTTGTGTACATTTCACACAGCACTATCTAGCCCCAAACTAAGCTTATGCTTGTAATATGGGAACCAGATAGCTGATATACTACTTATAGTACTTTTTTTTGTAAATACATACTTATAATATTATATAACACCCAGACAGAGAACAAACATTTATGTTCATCACACAAATGTTTGTTCACGGTGGGAATTGAACCCACGACCTACGGCGCAGAAGGCAGAGCTACTACCAACTGAGCTACGTAGGCTGTCAAATTTTAAAGGGTTGTACTAAAACGGTGTCTAACTTTAAACAATGTCTAAAATTAGCGCTGTCTCTGTTTGCCATTACGCAATGGCAAGAGATGTCAAAAGTTTAGGCAGTGTTTAACGTTTGCCTATTTTTTTGTAGTAAGGCCCTAAAACTTCATAGGAGGTTCTCATTTCGGCAGTATGATTTGTATACGTTTGTTACGATTACTATTACTCCTCCAATTATAAATTTATTTTGATCATTATTTTTGTAATTGGTATAGAGGATTCAGAGGTGGTTCCAAACAAATAAATATAATAGAAATGGATCCAGCATTTTTTTGAAAAAATCAACATTTAAAAAATAGGTACACAGACGACGTTTCTTAGAAACACCGATCTTTAGACCTCAAGATCCTGTATGGATGTCAAATAGGGTAATTCTGTTATTCACCTTGCTGTTAATAAGTTTTTCATAAACAGTTTGAAGTGGCGTGTTTCTGACGGAGCAAGTGTTCACGTCTCCAACCAGACACACTCTGCAAAGAGCTTCTTCAGAGCTCACTGTGACAAAATAAGATATCATTAAGTACATATGATTATATAAATTTGATATAGTTTGTGAAAAGAGACTGGATTTATATTTCTGTTAAGATATATCTTTTTTGCATTGCATAGCATTAAAAACATTAGGTACCTACCTTACCTACCTAGTCGGTAAGTAAGTAGGTAACCTACTAATATTGTTTATAAATTTTAACTTACCTATTATCATCGGAAATATTCTTAAAAATGGGAAAATAGTTCGAAAACAACTCGTATGTTATTGACAAAAAACGGAACTAGGTATATAGTTAAAAAAAAATTAAAGGGTTCAGTAACTCAGTAGGTATGTAAACAAACTAAAACAAATTGGATTTACAATTTTCTACTTGTAAATTGGTTTCGGTGATCATTTCTTCTTTAACTGGCACATTTTCTTCTTTGACCAGTCCTTGTTCATAAGTAGGACTGCTGTAAGCCTCTATGGTGGTGACTCCATAATCGCGTTGTATATCTCTGTTTAGTATGGCTACTGTCTCTTGTAATATCTGAAAATATATGAATTTTAATGTACCTACCTTATTGTGAAACGGCTTCATAGGTATTAGGTAGGTATCCTAAACATCTGACATAAGTTTTGTTCGTTTCGGGATACACATAATGTACATTATAAATGGAGTGTGGGATTAATAACAAGAGGGATACTAAAATGAACACTATAAAAACGAATCTGAAATTATGAAAACTGGGTTTTTGGTGAAATAGTTAAACTAATCAGATTGGAGGTCCATTGGGTACTGGGTACTGAACCGATTACTCCTCATTTTTAAAATGGATGTCCGAAAAACTTTACACAATTTCAGTCACATACCTATATATATATGTATACCTATATCGTCTATCTCTTTCACTTTGCATTTTGAAATGAAGCTTGAAAAGATCTACACAGACCGACATGCACTGTTGGAACGGCCCTGCCTGCGGTGCGTCGCCGTCCGTGCTCGTCGGCTGTGCGTGGCTGATCCGTAGAATAGCGAACCGTGGGACCCCAGCTTTAGGTAGTAGGTAGGTACCTACTTACCTCAATTCCACTGTCAGACAGCTGTGTCAGGATTTCTTTTGATTTTTGTGATCTATCATAAAATCGATAGCATCTTTGCAACTGTGCAAGGCAGTTGAAGCATAATGTCTCAGGCCTATTATCCTTTGTAGTGAACTGAAAAAAGTACCTATGCAAATAAATAACATATTTTATTACCTAGGTACATCATTTCGTGCATGCATGTAGTTTTATTGCTTGCTTGAATGCTTCAAATTCAAAATATGAACGTAATAATTTGTTTGTTTGATGTGTGTAATTAATGGGAGGGGAGGCTGTTTTCCCAGCAGTGGAATCCGGAAGGTTCATACTGTAGGTAAATGATTTTTGGGACATGCTCGGTGGAATCTACACTGCAATGCCTAATGAAGTTATCAGGTCGTTAGATAATAAAATTAAACTTCTGAAATAGGTACCTACTCACCTTGTAATTTGTAAGTTTTTCATACAGTTCTTGAAGTGGAGTGTTTTGAATGAAATGGATTCTCACATTACCTAAAAGACACACCCGGCATAAAGTAATACGGTACATTATTTTTAATCCGTTTTTGAATGCTCAGTACAATCGGTGAAGAATTAAATATTCAAAAATATAAAAGCCGCTATTATATTATCATTCATACATTTTTTTTTCACATATCCGTTATTTACTGTCAAAACTGACATTTCATATTGTAAATAACAAACTGCTGGCTGTTGATTGCTATCAAGAAATGTTGCCAACTCAAAGTTTGCCTATGATACAAGTAACTATATGTCTACCAGAATCTCATGGCATTAAAAAAAAAGGAAAATATGTGATTTTCATATGGCAATTTCAATTGTCACCTATCCAATCAAAGTACAAGATCTGTCAACCGCTGCTGAGATTTTGTGATTTCTTCTTGTTATTTTGTTATTTTTGTGAACATGTCGAAAAAGCCACTTTGATCTCAAGCGAGAAATATTGTTTATACTACACCTGCTTGGAAAGTACCTTGATACTTTATCAAATTTACGGTAGAAAGTACGTCATTGCATATCGAACAAATATGCGGGGAGAAAACGCATCTGAGCGGGAGAGAAAAGAGTATGAAACTCTGACAAGTCTTCCACATTGTACCTCGATCGTTATGCTGAAATATTAAACATGTACTAGGAGTAAGTACCGACACTAGATTTAATTGCTAAGAAGCTTTGTGATAATGTTCTGTAAAATATAGAAGAAATGTGCAAGTGATAATGGTTTTTCTGATCAATAAATATGATTATTATTTTATTAAATTGGTTTCTTTAACATACATATACTTCATGTTCATTAATACCAGACATAAATAAAAATTAAACAGTATCAAGATCGTTTAATCCAATTTCCCCAGTCCCCACAAATTTTTATTTCCCCATTTGCCATGAGATTCTGGTAGACCTATAGCCACTTCCTTTAAAAATAAAACCAACCAATTTTGGCTACATAGTCATTTTCAGCTATTTTACTTTTGGGAACCAAAAATAACTTCTAGATATTTTATATTTTAGGGATTTTAATTACGAAAGATGGAAATGCGAGGAAACAGGATGGAAAGCATGCAAATGATATTTTAAAAATAGTGACTGCTGGAATTAGAGAGAACAGGCACTAGACTTGTTAATGAGTAGGTATCCGGAAACTGTCTATAAGACTGCCTTATACCTAAGGGAGTGTTAGTGCTGACATTAATGTATAGTAAGGTAGGTAGCGAATTTAAGTATAACTTTATCGATATTTGAAGTGAAAGAAGACGTATGTGAGTGTCGAGAAACCTTTATCTACACTCATATATACGTCTTCTTTCATTAAGATTTATTATAAGATGATAAGGGCATGTATGTAGAGAGGATGAATGAAAGGAGATTATCGAAATAGGTGCATCTGGCGAGCTATAAACTAAGACTTTATAGTAAATTAGCAAACTGATTAAAGAATCAAAATACAAGTCATATTTCCACTAGTAGGTACGTATACAACATTCAGCTCGAGAAACAAACAGAATTACAACACTTAAAATTATAACAATATTATGGTGCTGTTGATTATTTTGTTACAAAACAATGTCATAAACCAACTTAAATTGAGTAGGTATCCCGTTTTTTAATCTGAATAAGCAATTTTAAGCTACATATCATAGATATATATATTTGACCGAGCGAGCGAAGTGAGCGAAGCGTCTCAGTTTCCACATTGGCCAAAAATGCGT
Organism: Plemyria rubiginata; assembly: GCA_963576535.1. Lineage (NCBI taxonomy): Eukaryota > Metazoa > Arthropoda > Insecta > Lepidoptera > Geometridae > Plemyria > Plemyria rubiginata. The sequence continues at coordinate 9,128,404 of OY754922.1, read as the reverse complement.
TTGTCCGGATGTCTGTCTGTCTGTCTGTCTGTTCTCCTTTACAGGTCGCATTTTTCAACCGATCTGGACGAAACTTGATACACAGGTTACATAACTTATCAGAATTGTTTTGTCGTCGGGGATTTTTGATTGGAGGGGTACTTCCCCCAAAAAAACGGCAAAAAGGGGGCTATTTGATATACTGGATATCTCCACCAAATGAGATCCGATTTTGAATATTCTTTTTTTATTTGAAAGGTAGTAACTATAATATGGTCTCATAAAAGTTTGGCGAAGATCTGATAAGGATCTTCAGCATGATGAACAGGATAGCTCATCAAACAATCGATGGTTTTCAATCAAATTTGAGAGAAACACAAAGAATCTCATTCTACACAAGATGATGCAAAAAAAATCAAAAAGATCATAAAAATCACAAAACGGAAAATGCACTTGCACATTACATTCCTCAAATAGCTCACTTTTATTATGCTCGCGAGGTCTACAGCTCCCAGAGCCACTAGTATATATTATGTATCTAAACTTGCCAAACACAAACAAGTCAATGCCAGTTTCCAACTGAATTTCCCTAGATAGCTTAAAATTGCTAATTCAGATTAAAAAATGGGATACTACAACAAAATAATCAACAGCACCATAATATTGTTATAATTTTATGTGTTGTAATTCTGTTTGTTTCTCGAGCTGAGAGTTGTATGCCTACCTACTAGTGGAAATAAGACTTATATTTTGATTATTTAATCAGTTTGCTAATCCTACTTCCTAATCCTAATATAATATTATAAATGCGAAAGTTTGTGAGTAACTATGGATGGATGGATGAATGGATGTTTGTTAACTCTATAACTCCAGAACGGCTGAACGGATCTTGGTGAAAATTGGCAGAGATATATTATAGTCTGGAATAATACATAGGCTACTTTTATCTCGTAGGAATACCGGGATTTAAAACTAAGCGGGTGAAACCGCAGGGCGCTACTAGTCCTACTAATATTATTAACGTGAAAGTTTGTAAGTATGGATGGATGGATGGAAGAATGGATGGATGTTTGTTACTCTTTCACGCCGAAACGGCTGAACGGATCCGGATGAAACTTGGCAGAGAGATTGATTATAGTCTGGAATAACACATAAGCTACTTTTTATCCCGTGGGAATACCGGGTGTGGGCAGGATTGCATTTTACCGTATTTAGCTGTAATGCATATTTTAGTTCCTAAATAATAACTAGAGGTCGCCACAGGAAAGATTAGCACGCGCTATCGTTGCGTTTTGAGTAATGAGTGATATCAGCAATTGTTTTATAAATATTTTTCGATCACTAGGATCACCGGGATTCAAATCTGCTTGGACGAAACTGCGGACGAAACCGCGGGGCGCAACTAGTTTACTATAAAGTCTTTGTTTATCGCTCGCCAGATGCACCTATTTCGTTAATCTCCTTTCATTCATCCTCTCTACATACCTGCCCTTATCATCTTATAATAAATCTTAATGAAAGAAAACGTATAAGTGAGTATAGATAAAGGTTTCTCTACACTCACATACGTCTTCTTTCACTTCAAATATCTTTCTAATTATATTGTTTCTCACTCTATCACTCAAATTACCTACCTTACTATACATTAATGTCAGCACTTACACTCCCTTAAGTAAAGACAGTCGTGCCTATACAGCTAGTTTCGAGATGCCTACTCATAAACATGTCTGCCTGTTATCTCTATTTCCAGCAGTCACTCTTTTTAAAATATCATTTGCATGCTTTCCATACTTTTTCCTCGCATTTCCATCTTTCGTAAATAAAGTCCCTAAAATATAAATTGTCTAGTAGTAGGTATTTTTGGTTCTCAAAAGTAAAATAGCTGAAACTGACTATGTAGCCAATATTGGTTGGTTTTATTTTTAAAGGAAGTTGCTAATTACTTGTATCATAGGCAAACTTTGAGTTGGCAACATTTCTTGATAGCAATCAACAGCAAGCAGTTTGTTAGTTGACAATATGAAATGTCAGTTTTGACAGTAAATACCGGATTTGTGAAAAAAAAAATGTCCGTCATGTAGGGTAGGGTATGTCATCTGGTGTTATAGGAATAATAGCCGCCATTTTGTTGCTGATTTTGCTTTGCAGATGCAGTACATTCCTCCGAATTTGATTTTGCTCAAATTTGCAATATGTCCCTTGAAGCTATATGCCGGGTGTGCCTTTTTGGTAATGTGAGAATCCATTCCATTCAAAACACTCCACTTCAAAAACTCTATGAAATACTTACAAGTTACAAGGTGAGTAACTTTTTTACTATCTTATCACATAGTTACTTCCATTGCAGATTCCCAGGTTCTAAACAAACAAAAAATATTATTTGAAATAATATGTGAAGCATTCAAGTAGTAAAACCCAACCCAGTGCATGCCTAGACAATTTGTGATGTAGGTTGGTATGTAAAATAAATATGTTTTTTACCTACTAGTTGCGCCCCGCGGTTTCACTCGCGCAGATTTAAATCCTGGTATTCCCACGAGATAAAAAGTAGCCTATGTGTTATTCCAGACTATAATCTATCTCTCTACCAAGTTTCATCCAGATCAGTTCAGCCGTTCCGGCGTGAAAGAGTAACTAACATCCATCCATACTTACAAACTTTCGCGTTTATACCTAATAGTAGTAGGATTTGCTTACTGTTTTTAGCTCACTACAAAGGATAAAAGGCCTGAGACATTATGCTACAACTGCTTTGCACAGTTGCAAAGATACTATCGATTTCAAGATAGATCACAGAAATCCAAAGACATCTTGACACAGTTGTCTGACAATGGAATTGCGGTAAGTACTAAACACTTCACAGTTATGAAAAGTTGCAAACAGCAGTTTCGGAGAATAACTAAGATTCAGCTAATATTTCATTTTGATACAAGTAAAGAGTATGAAACTGAAATAACTTTATGTCATTCCAACCTATTGCATTACTTTACTTACTATTAATTGAATGTGACTATCAAAACGCCAAAGTAGAGTGAAATTCCTGCAATCTGCAACATTGGATCCGGCCTACGTATTGTATGGAACTATTCACACAATATTCTGTCTGGGTGTTATAATAAGCAACACAAAGCTAAAGAAAGATTAGGTACACTTACTAGGTAAATCCCACACTCAGTTGTTAATCAGTTTTATTTATGTGCGCAATGCCAGTGCTCTTAAACGGTGAAGGAAAACATCGTGAGGAAACCAGTTAGTATTCTAACAGCGGCGATGGGCTTGCAACCTGTCCCGTATGGAATACTAACTACTGCAAAATGTGGGTATGTGCCAAATGTAATGTTTGGACGTACCTCTGACTACCCCCTTAGACATCCTCAAAGAATCTTGAATTAGTACCTACTTGGTACTGGGAGATCTGAAGGGATATCTACCGTGCCTGGGGATCAAAGTCATGAAGCTGTTTCAGTTTTTTTTTTTTCAGTTTTATTAATGTACATTATTTATGTATCCCCAAACTCAAACCAAATTCACAACAAAATGTCATTTGTTCAGGACCCCTACTGTAAAGTTGTTTCATAAATATGTAGGTACATTAAAAATCATATATCTTCAGGTATTACAAGAGACAGTAGCCATACTAAATAGAGACATACAACGCGATTATGGCGTCACCACCATAGAGGCTTACAGCAGTCATAAATATGGACAAGGGCCGGTCAAAGAAGAAAATGTGTCGGTTAAAGAAGAAATGATGACCATGAACAATTTGCAAGTAGAAAATTGTGAGTCCAATTTGAGTAAGATTTTAACTTTGTTATACTGATTACCACCATACTGATTTACTGAGCCCTTTAATTTTATTAACTTTTGTCACAGAGAAATATTAAAGTTTTTTTTATCAATGATAAATAAGAGTTGTTTTAAATTAGTTTCCTATTTTTAAGATTACCTTTGTATGGTAAACAATGCAAAAAAATCTTGTTCCATGAGCTAGTTGTATAAAAAAAAAGATAAATTCAGACCATTTTTTGAGAAATTCCAGATCAAAATGCTTGTCCTATCTCTCTAAACCGTTAGAAAACTGATGAACCTAATGTTAGTAAAATTTACGTAATCACTAGTTGCGCCCCGCAGTTTCACCCACGCAGATTTAAATCCCGGTATTCCTACGGGATAAAAAGTAGCCTATGTGTTATTCCAGACTATAATGTATCTCTCTGCCAAGTTTCATCTAGATCCGTTCAGCCGTTCCGGCGTGAAAGAGTAACAAACATCCATCCATCCATCTATCCATCCATACTTACAAACTTTCACGTTTATAATATTAGTAGGATATATTATGTAATGATATCTTATTTTGTCACAGTGAGCTCTGAAGAAGCTCTTTGCAGAGTGTGTCTGGTTGGAGACGTGAACACTTGCTCCGTCAGAAACACGCCACTTCAAACTGTTTATGAAAAACTTATAAACAGCAAGGTGAATAACTGACCTAGTTGTAACAGCAGCATGGTAACAGTTTTATTTATTTAGAAGACCTCAGTGGCGCAGCGGGCCAGAGTCCGCCTGCGATGCAAGAGGTGGCGGGTTCGATTCCCGCCTCGGAACAAATTTGTGTACGACTTGCAGAAATTTGTACCATTGGTCTAGGGGTTTTCTATATAATAAAAAATATCTATCTATGTAAGTATATAATGTATTAAACATATCAGTTATCTAGTACCCTTAACACAAGCTTTGAATAGCTTACTTTGGGGCTAGATGGTGCTGTGTGGATTGTCCAGCATTATTATTTATTTGATTTCTTGTTTGTACACATAGGTATAAAAAAATAAACATTTTATATTGTTATAACGTAGAAAGATTATGTAGTAGGTATTATTATTATGATTATTTTTGTATTTTTTATTTATTTCACTATTTTGTAAATTGTGACAAAATGGAAGAAAAAGTTTTGTGTACTTAAAAACAAAAACAATGTAAAGGTTAAACTATAGCTACCCTTGAGATAAACCATTCTAAAAATGCACGCCCCTCTACCTGCCTTCACCCACACAAGCAAATGAGGTGTATAGACGCAATACATGACACCTGATAATTATATTCGTCACTCAGTTTCCCGCCGAACGTGAAAGTGACACTTTCATGTCTGGCGGGAAACTGAATAACGAATGAAATTGCTTGGTGGCATGTATTGCACCTATACACCTCATTTGCTTGTGTGGGTGAAGGTAGGTAGAGGGGCGTGCATTTTTAGAATGGTTTATCTCTACCTGAGTTGGGGATGGGGAATAGGGGGGTTGCAAGTGGGTAGGTGGCAAGTCTTTCCCTTGAGTCCTTTTTCCGAAGAAATTAAAAAAAAACCTTAACTTTTTTTAACCTTTTTTTTAAGAATTTTCTATTATTCCTATAACCCCTGAATTCAATAAAAAAAAATAATGATCAAAATCAATTCATAATTGGCGGAGTAATCGCGTAAAAAACATATAAAAAATCACTCACAATGCTAAAATTAGATTAGAACCTTCTTTTATGTTTGTTTTTAAGTTTTTCGGATAAAAGTAAAGGTTTTTAATGATATTTCAGTTGAGTGCCACTGCGGGGAGAGATGATATAGTGTGCTTCATGTGCTACTGGCAACTGCGTAAATGTCGGAAATTCATCATCAAGTCAAAGAAGTCTGAAAATATTCTGTCTGAACTATTTCGTAACGGAATTCAGGTACACACTTTTGGAGTATATTTTTTTCTTTGGTTATTTTTTTTAAACTTTCACATACAAACAATGCACCTAGTGCCAGGAAGACTTATTTCCAATAGCATTGTCTACGAGTCATCCTGAGCTTGCAAAAAGGTGTTGCGTGTTTTTTATAAAAACTGTCTAATGTTCTTGATCTTTCTTCTATATTTATTGTTACCAATTTTTGTTTGCTTGTTTAGGTACGTAAATAAATCTGTGTACTCTATTTCTTGATGGTTAGCTTCTTAAAACCCGTCTTTAACTCTTTTGTTTACTTCAGATATCGAAATCAGTTATGACTTTATTTTCCAGTTAACCAAAAACACCGTGACCCTACTCAACCGACAAAAAAAGCCCACCCTGGAGACGGCGCCTGTGGAATCTACCTCATATTGTAAGTAAACAATTATTATGTCACATACAAGTGTATGTATCTAGTCTTGCCATAAATACTGAAACAAAGAAAAAACAATTTTTCTATTGCAAATAAAATTTATTACTTTTTCAATGTGTTAGTTTAATACATAAATAAAAAACAATTTAAAATATTAAAAGCTTATTCGAAGTGGTCTCCATTTGCTGCAATACAGTTCTTCAAACGTTGAGGCCAGTTATCAATCAAAACTGACCATAAATCATAATCCAGCTGATTAAGATCAGGACAAGCCTGTTTTTTTAGGCTTCGGTTGCGAGGAAGTGGTGTAAAAACTAGGTAAACTTTCCTAGTTTATAAAGATTGAAAATGATACTTGTGATTAAACTTAATAAGACCGTTTTGATTTAATTTGGTATAAAAATTGATGTACTAACTAAATGGATGGTCTACCACTGCTGTATATTTATAATCAGATCAAACATTACTGCACTGATAAAGGGCGATACGGTGGACAAAAGGTTTCTATATTATGCTCGAACGGCATCTTGGTCTGAGATATCTTCCTATCCATAAGAGTTATTCTTTTTTATTTTCAGATTCCCCTGACATCGAAACGAGAGAAAAATATTCCGAACAGCAGCCAAAGAATACAAATAATGACAATACATCTTGTAAAGCACAAAACGAACTTGAATGCATTGTGTGCAACTGCACATTTAAAAGTAAAAACCTTTTGAAATACCATTCGCGACTACATGATCCTGCGAGGCTTTACGAATGTGATGTCTGCCTATACCGGTACCAAAACACGAGTAAGTTAAATGCGCACAAGAAATACGTCCACAAAGTCAACTATAAATGTAAAAAATGTAACAAAAAATTTGTGTTAAAACGACAGCTCAATATGCATATGCTAACTCATACAAAAGACTATATTAGCTGTGACCGATGTAACAAAATATTCAAAAACAGACCAGCCTTACGATGTCATATAGTAAATAAACATCAGTTTGATAAATATCCGTGCGAACGTTGCAATGCGTCATTCACTAGCGAGCGTTGGCTCAGAGATCACGTCTTCAAGATCCACGCTGTGGACTTCCCGTCCTATATCTGTGATATATGTGATGCTAAGGTTAAGACCAGAAGTTGCATAAGAAAGCACATAACACGAATTCACGTGAACATAAGAAAGCATAAATGCGATATCTGCAAAAAAGTATTGAAGAATAAGACAACTTTAAACGAGCACGTACTACGACACGCTGAATTAAGGCCGTTCAAATGCACATTGTGCCCCAAGACATACGGCTACAAAGCAAACTATTTAGTACATATGAAAAATCACAGTGGAATTAAGGCATATGTATGTGAGATATGCAATAAAAGCTTTACATACAAATATTCACTAAAGGAGCATTACTCAACACATGATAAGTTTACCTGTGACATATGCGGCAGCCAATACTCTAAGAAACGCTTTCTTGCAGAACACATAATGACCCATATAACAGGAGTAGAAAAGTCATACAGCTGCGGCGAATGTGGCAAAACATTTGCATTGAATGGACAATTGAAAATTCATGTACTTCGTCATAAAACATTACCAAAGATAGTACCATATGAAACATGCAACATATGCAACAAACCATTTAAAGATCTAAATAGTCATATGAAACTTCACAGTGGCGAAAAGCCATTTAGTTGTAACACATGTGGAAAATCCTTTAGCATTAAGGCATGTCTGAGGCAACATGAACGTACACATAATAAAGTAGCTGTTCAAGAAAGACCACACGTTTGTACTACATGTGGAAAATCTTTTATAAGAAAAAACCACTTGCTAATTCATATGAGCTGTCACAGTGAAGTAAAACCCTATGCTTGCAAGTTTTGCAGTCGCTCTTACTCACACCAAAGCATACTTAACCACCATATGAGGACGCACAGAGATAAGATTATTTATTCTTGTGACCAATGCGATAGATCATTTTCTGAGAAACGCGGGTTAGAATGCCACATAACTATCTGCCATCCTTCTGAAAAAGAACGCTACATATGCGACATGTGTTTCAAAGTGTACATTGACAAGAAAGCTTTCATTGCTCATATAAAAACTCATAAAAAAACAAAGCCATACAGATGTGCAAACTGTAAGAAATCTTTTTCTAAAATCATCATCTTGGCACGCCACTGTAGAGAACATCGTACAGATAAACATTACACATGCACGTTGTGTAACAGCATGGTGATCAGAGGCAATTTAAGTCGTCATTATCGAACTAAACACGGAGGTATAAAGCCATACGCTTGCAACAGTTGTGATGAGGCATTTGTGCATTTAGAACAAGTCTATGCTCATTATTTAAGATGGCATGATGGAGATTTTCCATATATTTGTGAAATTTGTGACAAGCCTTTCATGCATCATAGGAGTGTGATAAATCATATTAAGAAAAGTCACCTATAGATAAAACTATAACTTTTTGTCGCCAGTGTATAAAAACGTTTTTTAGCATCCTATCTACCAATATTAGATTGGTAATATTAGAGAGTCTGGTTATTGTATGACATGATAATGTTCGGCACGATAATGTACAGCACGATAATTGGAAGCCAATTTGGTACTATTTTCCAAAAAAACAACCTAACTAGTCTAGTGATCCAGCTAAAAAAAGTAGTGGACACTGATCATACATATTGGGTGTGCATTATTGGGGTGTACATTATCATCCCGTACAATTACATGTCGTGCATTAGTGGTCATATTATGTCCATATGCCATAATTATGTCCCAAACCAACATCCAATCTCAAATGAGAACGTGGCATTTCTTCACGAAAATCTGTGACATTCACTTGTTTAATCATCCAGTTAAGGCTCCGGTGACAGCGGCTCGCAATTTCGAGGTGCGATTGGCTATTATTTCATTTTATTTCATTTCGGGGAGGTTGTTTGAAAGAATAATTCTAAAGAAACACGCATAAATACTGTTCGAACACAAATAATACAATAATATAAGGGAAACATGCCCGAATCAGAAATCATTTTGGTATTAGTATGTTTGGTCTACGTTTACCTAATACCAAAATGATTTCTGACTCAAGCACATTTCCCTTATATTATTGTATTATTTGTGTTCGAACAGTATTTATGCGTGTTTCTTTAGAGTTTCAAACAACCTGCCCGAAATGAAATAAAATGAAATAATAGCCAATCGCACCTCGAAATTGCGAGCCGCTGTCACCGGACTCTTAAGAGTTAAGTTTAAAATCCTCAATGAAGTTAAATAATAGGTTTTGTTCGATGATAGGAATAACAAGTTAAGTTTTTTTTCTATGTTTTATTAAAATAGATAACTACATAATGTATAAAATTATTTCTATTAGTTATTAAATATCATGATGATCAGATCTTTTTATTATTAAAATTATTAATACACAAGGGGACCATGTTCATATAATTCAAAATAAATAATATTTTTAAATTTATTTACACATATTTACTACAGCTACATTCCCAATTAAAGCTTTTAAAAACATCTCAATAAATACATGAAATTAAAAATTATAAAATATCGCTTAAATATTTGCTTAATTTTATATTTCTACCATTAATGGTTTTCAGACGATTTTAAAGATTTTGTGTCCAAAAGTTATGAATCAAGTGGGACCCACGGCTCCCCCTTCAATAAAAGATCTTTGTGATTTCCATTATGTACCTATGTAAGTTAAATAAATACTATACAAATAATAAAAAAATCTTGTGTTTTATACATTTCCAATCTGAAACGAAATATGGCATTTTTTAACTACACATTCAGATCACATTATAAATTGTAACAAAATTCCTTACACACCCTATTATTAATATAAAAACTATAGTTCTATCAAGGCTTTACAATAATCAATAGACTTGACAGTTTTTATGATTGAGTGGCATAAGATTGAACACATGAATATCCCCTTGACTTGGAGTATATCGAAGAACCTATAAGTAAAAAGGATCACTTAGAAGAACGGTAGGAACCAAGCCGTAATCTAGGCTGTTCTAGGCCTAGGTAGTAGGTACTAAGCCTTGAATATAGGCTAGCCTAGAATCCTGCTACTACTAACCCATAAGCCTAGAATCCGGGCTTACCCCCGGTTTCTGAAAGCGCGATCCACACATATCGGCTGTCAAGGCAGCTATTTCAGCTTTTACTTCAAATTAGAAAGAGATAGCAAGAGACTTGCCAGCCGATTAGTATTGATCATGCTTTCAGAAACCGGGGGTTAGCCTTGTGGAACTAAATAAATAATGTATTTTGAGATTCAGTTCGAAAGTCTCGCAAGCCGCTATACAACCGCACATGTCCAAAGGGCGGGACAGTGTATGTCCAAAGGGCGGGGCAGCGTATTTTATGGCACCACTTAACATTATGTAGGTCATCTGCGTATTCCATCGGTAAGTAGCATAACATAACAGACATTTTGTCTGTATTTGATAGTGGACTCGTCAGACACAGAACAATGGGTTATTATATAAATATATGTTAGTCGTTTACAAATTATAAGTTATAAAATATGTTGTTATAATTTATAACATCTTTGTACCGGTGAGAACACGTCTAACTAATAACTAGTTATAATTTAGTACGAATACTGAATTATAACAATTATTAACTAGTTTGATTTTACCATCTTTGTATGGGACAGTAATATAGGCTTTAATTAATTCTTCCGCACTATACTATGTATGTACTCAGTAGAGTTTTTACCATTCAATCATAGATTGATAGATAAATGGCAGTTTTATACACACACTTTCATACTTTTATGTTCAGGCTATCTGTAGTAGATGGGCTTGTCGTCTATCATGTTGATATCTGCCAGTTTGGGTTCGCAAGTCGGCCATACCGGTGGTATCTCCATCTCGTTCGCATTCGCCTCAGTCGGCGAACCCTAGAAAGAAACGGATATAATAAGAGAGGACTCCTTTTTAATAATTGATTCCATCTCCCCTCATCGAAAGTTAAGGTAAGTGCGGTAAGGTGGAGTACGCTTAGGAAACTTCGAAATTGGTTTTTACTTAAAAACTCGGTCGACTTCGGCCGAAGACAGTTATGACTAATAGACCGTTTGTTTCTCATGATAATACGGATAAAATTGATGGCGCTCTAATCGTCATTTCCGTGAAACCGAAAGCTAGGTATATTTGAAGTTTTAAGTCTTGCTCCCCTGCATCAACATCTTCATCATCGGGGATGCTGGAACATTGCTGCCACCAACCCAAAGTCCCGCTCCGCTACTTCAAGGAGCTGGGCTGGCTGGAGTGAGGCTAGCAGGGTATAATGCACAATACACCCCACTGCGGGACGTCAGTACAGATCTTATTTTTTGACAATCTTCAGTGGCGCAGCGGGCGAGAGTCCGTCAACGCAAGAGGTTGCGGGTTGGATTCCCGCCTCGGAACAAATTTGTGTGCGATTTGCAGAAATTAGTTGCGTTGGTCTGGGCGTTTTCTATGTATAATAAACATGTAAGTAAATATATAATGTATTAAATATATCAGTTATATAGTACCCATAACACAAGCTTTGAATAGCTTACTTTATTGGGGCTAGATGGTGCTGTGTGGATTGTCCAGCATTATTTATTTATTCCCCCACCCTGAACTTGAATATGAGGTTTACCTCTCTGTGTGTCCGCTTGGAGCGAGCGCGCTTCGGCCAAGGTTTCTTCAGGTGAACGTAAGTCACGTGAGCGCGTTTCTCACTCGCGTGCTTGAACCCCTTGCCGCACATCTCACACTTGAATGGCTTCAAACCAGTGTGGATCTGACGACGAAATTCAACATTGTTATTAGGAAACACAGTGTTAATAATACGGAAGGTAATACTAGAAGCAGATATGGGCCCATCACCTATGACTAAGCACTTCTTGTAAAGGGCTCATCCAGGGATGTTCTACCAATATGCATATTTCAATTCAAATCAATCCTTAAGGGCCCGGCGACAGCGGCTCGCAGTTTTCGAGGTGCGATTGCCTATTTTTTCATTTTATTTAATCGCAAAAGTCAAACTGAAAGCCATCTCGATAGCCAGACATTAGCGTGAAGCTGGCTTCTCACGGCGCGAGATATCACGAGTCGCGCCACGCCAGACGAGCCTTCGCACCATTTGAATATATGTATTGGCTCGTGGCGACGCGGCGCCGCGCCGTGTGAATAGATAGAAAATACTTTATTGCACACTACATAATAATTACACATAACAACAATAAAAAAACCTATAAGTGATATACAATGGGCGGTCTTATCGCTAAAAGCGATCTCTTCCAGACAACCTTGAATGTATTAGCTGGCGGCGAAGCGGGCTAGCGCGAGCACGGCTCAGTGCAACGCGACTCGTATCACGCGTCACGAGCGAGTAAACCCGCGGTCTTATGGCTCGTCGGTAAAGCTCTAGCCCGTCCGGCGTCGCCTTAAGGACTAGAGTTTTACCGACGAGCGACCGCGGTTTTACTCGCTCGTCGATCAGGGCCTTAAGAGGCCCACCTGACTTCTTATAAAAAATGTACACTCACAAACATATGCCGCTGCCGATTGCTATGCGTCGAGAAATGTTTACCGCACACGGAGCAAACGTAGCTAGTCCTCGCGTCGCTGTGCACTCTTCGATGTGCTACCAGCCGCTGTTTCATCCGGAAGCTCTTGCCGCATTGCTCGCATTTGAAGGGACGCTCGCCGGTGTGAACCCATGTGTGGTCCTTTAGTAGGGCGTAGCTCTGGAATAAACAACTTATTTATGTGGTTCAAATCGTGTGGTGCCACTGAAAGCCAGCGATGCAAGGGCTACTGTTCCGTTGCATCAAATGCTAAATGGCTACCTTTTTTGTGTCACATTTGATCTATGTTATAATGCGCGGCACGTAAGTCGAACGCTGACCGTTAATGCGCAGAAGTCGAAAATAAGGTATCCCTCGGCATCCGCGCGCGCTCACTGGCTGTTATTATGCGCAGCAGTTCCACGTTTCGTTCACCACATAATTAAAATAATATTTTTTTTTGGATATTTTCAAAATCTTTGCTATTTATACGAGTTGTAGCAAACAGCATCACGACTTAGATCCCTAGGCACAATAGAATATCCCCTCAGATCTTTAGAAGTCAGAAGGTATTTAAACTAATGTTTTATGCGGTACCTGGAATATTCGTCCACAGACTTCACACATGCAAGGCGACTTCATAGAGGGGTAGTTGGTTCGGTTCTTGTCGGGGTGCATCCGCCGGAAGTGGCCGTGGTACGCGCGTGAGTCCTCCAGCTGCATTCCACACTGCAATAACAAATTATTAATATTTTAATGCATTTCTCTTTTTTTATACAACAAAGTAGACAAACTAGAAGAAAGAGATAGCGGAGCGAGATTTGCTTCCTCTTAAGGGTCCGGTGACAGCGGCTCGCAATTTCGAGGTGCGATTGGCAATTATTTCATTTTATTTCATTTCGGGGAGGTTATTTGAAAGAATAACTCTAAAGAAACACGCATAAATACTTTTCGAACACAAATTATACAATAATATAAGGGAAATGTGCTTGAGTCAGAAATCATTTTGGTATTAGGTAAACGTAAGACCAAACATACTAATACCAAAATGATTTCTGATTCGGGCATGTTTCCCTTATATTATTGTATTATTTGTGTTCGAACAGTATTTATGCGTGTTTCTTTAGAGTTATTCTTTTAAACAACCTCCCCGAAATGAAATAAAATGAAATAATAGCCAATCGCACCTCGAAATTGCGAGCAGCTGTCACCGGAGTCTTAAGTTTCTTAAATTTCTACCTAATAAATATCTTAGCCCTTATTCATAATGGTCGCTTAGCGCGCCAATAGCTTATCAGACCAATAAGTCTGTTGCTGTCTCTTTTCGTTGGCATGAAAGTGACAGTGACAAGAATGCTCTATAGAGCCACTATGAAATGGCAGGGATTATGAATAAGAGGGATAGGCTTTTAATCGGGTAGGTAGGTACACTAGCCCCCGGTTTCTGAGAGCTCGATCAACACTAATCGACTGTCGAGTCACTTGCTATCTCTATCTTATTTGAAGTAAAAACTGAAATAGCAAGTGACTTGACAGCCGACTAGTGTTGAACGAGCTCTCAGAAACCGGGGGTTAGTATCTCGTAAGCGAACGGGCGATAATGAAAAAAGTTTTATAAAAAAAATTATTTAAATTAACCTGTTCACAGGATATAGGTCCCTCCACCTTTCGCATTTGGCTCGGATATATTCTTCTCTTATCATCGTCGTCAGGGTTTTTTAACTTATCTCTGCAACAAACAAATAACTGATGATTTGTATTTTGTATTATTGTTGTATTATATTGAAATTCATGGCCTTCCTTTTATTTCTGACATTATGTTATTTAGCAAAAAAATAATCCATAGGAAGCCTTTCGATGAGTATGATAAAGCTACAGGCTATGAAGGCAATTTAAATAGTTTTTAAAAATCAAATAATGTCTTCTTTCAGTAAAATGTTCCATCCACAAAATTCAAGGTACTTTCTCTCAATGTGGCATATGTATAACTATGTAGTGATATATTATACTGTTTTATACAATAGTAATAATAATGCTGGACAATCAACACCGCACCATCTAGGCCCAAAGTAAGCTACTTAAAGCTTGTGTTATGGGTACTAGATAACTGATATATATAATAAATTATATACTTATGTACATAGATAGATGTTTTTAAAAAAAAAATGGAAAACACTCAAACCAACGGAACAAACTTCTGCAGATCGTACACTAATTTGTTCCGAGGCGGGAATCGACCTCGCAACATCTTGCGTACAATGTAGTGATAGTGGCGTAGTTAGTAGTGCATCCCAGCTATGGGAAATGAGTGCTACCAATTTAATATTTACTTACTTTAGCTTACTTTGGGGCTAGATGGTGCTGTGTGGATTGTCCAGCATCATTTATTTATTTATTTTAATATGATTGTCATCCTTATGTACTTTTTTTTATACAACTAGCTGATAGAACACGCAGATGGCCCACCTGATGTTAAGTGGTAACCATCACCTATAAACAAAACATTGCCCCGTAGGTCACGCACAATAGGAACGTGCCCTACTATGCACTGCCCTGCGTCCATCAACTTGAGGCATACAGACACCATTGATGCAAATAAATGATTATGATTACCGGTCCGGCGGCGCGCACTTGCGGTTCTTAGTCGGCTTGTTGTGCTCTCGGTCGGCGCCGACGCCCGCGTGCCGCGCCGAGACGTGCATGTGCTTGCGATGCGCTTCTGCTGACACGAAGCGGACGTCGCACAGCGAGCAGTACGGCCCGTCCGCTGCTATCTGCCATTTAAAGGTAAGTAACGAGACGAGAACTAAACTAGCTTAATCTAAAAGCTCTAAAATTATAGCCGTCCTTGTCGAATCGGTCTTTTAGAAAGTGCTGTCAAATTAGGCGAACCCGCGACCAACTTCCTTAATTTACAATCCTCTCCATCCAAAGGTTATCTGGAAGAGATCGCTCTCAGCGATAAGACCGCCCATTGTACAGTTGGTTTCATTCCTTATTTCTTTTAGTGTACTTACTGTTTTTCTTTTATGGTGTTCAATAAAGTATTTTCATTCATTCATTCATTAGGAAAACTAAACAACAGAATTGACACCAATACCTCGGACGGGACGTGAACGGGTCGGAGACGTGACTGCCGTGGGCTCGAACCCACCGTGGACAAACAACACCATCCAAGTTATGAGTCAGAATTTCATTTACTGTTTTTGTGTATACCAGAGCAGAAGATCAATATAGTTCTTAGCACGCCCACATAAGGCACTTATAGTGGCTCCAAAACCTACTCAAAAACAGGAGTGTACCTATTATAAAAATACCAATAAAAATACTATTGATGAAAACATTTGTGTCACAGTCTTCTTTCGAAACAGTGTGGTGAAAGGATTTTAAGTGCGCCTCAAGAGGTTCATTTTGTGCACTTGACACATGATATAGAACTTATTAGGTTCTAACAATATGCCGGATTCCTCACGATGTTTTCCTTCACCGTTTGAGAGTACTGGCATTGTGCATATACATTTTTGTGTCACAGTGGGAATCGATCATGCACCTGTTCTTAGGCGCAGGCGGTTCGTTATCTAAGCTTTGTATACTTACAGTGGTATCATCCCCTCTATGTTTAAGCTTCTTGTGCAGTTCAATGCCTTTCCCGCTTACAAACGAATAGCCACATAGCTCGCAGACAAAGTCTGAAGGGTGCTTTATACGGACGTGGCCCATGTATGTTGTGAACTTTCTGCAAAAATATTATTAATCGCACATGTAGAGAGTAGTATAGCTCTTTGTTAAGGGCTCGTCCAGGGAAGTACAACCACCACCCCTTTTTCTGCCGCCAAGCAGCAACGCTGTGTTTCGGTGCGAAGAGTGTGGTCGCCGGTGTAATTACAGTCACATGAGGCTTAACATCTGTATGCCTCAAGTTCACGCAGGGCAGTGCATCGTAGGGCACATTCCTATCGTGCGTGACTTACGAGGCAATGCTTTGTTATAGTTGATGGTTACTTAACACCAGGTGGGTCATCTGTTTGTTCCATCTGCTAGACGTATAAAGTTAAGAGTCCGGTGACAGCGGCTCGCAATTTCGAAGTGCGATTGGCTATTATTTCATTTTATTTCATTTTGGGTAGGTTGTTTGAAATAATAACTCTAAAGAAACACGCATAAATACTGTTCGAACACAAATAATACAATAATATAAGGGAAATGTGCTTGAGTCAGAAATCATTTTGGTATTAGGTAAACGTAAGACCAAACATACTAATACCAAAATGATTTCTGATTCGGGCATGTTTCCCTTATATTATTGTATTATTTGTGTTCGAACAGTATTTATGCGTGTTTCTCTAGAGTTATTTTTTCAAACAACCTCCCCGAAATGAAATAAAATGAAATAATAGCCAATCGCACTTCGAAATTGCGAGCCACTGTCACCGGAGCCTTAACTTACAGGAACTCTAGATTGCAATGCGGGCACTGGTACTTGGTGCCTTTATGCCAGCGCTCGTGCAAACGCGCCGTCTGCCGGTGCGTAGTGACGTACGGACAATGGTTGCAGCTGAACCGCTGCAAGTGATGGGCGGTGATGTGCTTCCTTAGCGCGTGAGAGTGCTTGAAGTGCGTCTTGCAAATATCGCATCTGTGCTCGCCGCATTCCTGTAACAATTACTTTTATTAAGATACTAGCGACCCGCCCGCGCGCCCCTGCTTCGCACCGATGCACATATCATGCATGTATTATACATATAAACATTCCTCTTGAATCACTCTATCTTTAAAAAAAACGCATCAAAATCCGTTGCGTAGTTTTAAAGATTTAAGCATACATAGGGACATGGGGACATAGGGACAGAGAAAGCGACTTTGTTTTATACTATGTAGTGACGATACGAGTTGACCTCTGTGGCGCAGCGGGCGAGAGTCAGCCTGCGACGCAAGAGGTTGTGGGTTCGATTCCCGCCTCGGAATAAATTTGTTACGTTGGTCTGGGTGTTTTCTATGTATAATAAAAATATCTATCTATGTAAGTATATAATATAAAAAATATATCAGTTATCTAGTACCCATAACACAAGCTTTGAGTAGCTTACTTTGGGGTTAGATGGTGCTGTGTGGATTGTCCTGCATTATTTAGAGTCCAGAAGGCGCCGCGCGTGAAACGCGAGCTTCTGGACGGGATGTATGTAGCCCTAGTATCTCGGTTACGCGCGTAAGACGCGCCTTCTTGCCAGGCTCGTCGCTATTCGTTTATGAGCACTAAAGGCGGAGTACTGTAAATATTTCGAGGGAAAAATAACATTTATTTTGAGTGTTATGCAGAGCTCTTCGTAAAAGGGCGCCGTATTATGCTTGTTCGAATCAGTAGGGAGTATAAAAAACTCACCATTATATATTTTGTTCACATAAATGTTTGTGAGATGAAAAAATATTTAAACATTAAATTGAAAATAATGAATTAGTAAACAAAATAGTGAGGATTGAACCTACATCCTATAGTGCAGAAGAGTTTACTACCAACTGATCTGTGGCGATTTCCCTACCGTGAAAATTACACTGACAACAGCAGAACGTGTTATGCCGACCCTGCGGCCCGATTACGCTAATGACTGGCTATCGAGATGGCTTTCAGTTTGACATTTGATACCCATCCATCCTATGCAATTGCTATTACACTATGGAAATCAAATGTCAGACTGAAAGCCATCTTGATAGCCATACATTAGGGTAATCGGGCCGCTGCTCAATAAGGAAGGTATGCTCAAGTAAATATTAGGTACTCACACTTGTATGCCTAACCATATGACTAGTGTACGCATCCTGATCCAAAAAACCTTTGAAACACTCTGTGCACTTAAAAACGGAATGCTTATAATTATCTGTGTCTTGCCTCTTCAACACTTCAGCCAACTGTTCGTCCACAGTTAAATCAGTTACTGTGAACAAGGTTTCGTTCAGATCCTGGTTCAAGAAAGGTTTCCTTCTGCGATCTATTTTAGGTTCCGTCGGCTTTATCTTCTTTACTTTTTTTTCTTTCACTGGCGTCTTCTTTTTTTTCTTTTTGGCGACTTCTAGAGGTAAACTGTCGTCTGTGTCAAAACCTTTGTCGGATAGAATTATATCATTCTCACTGATGTGTTCCGAATAGTCTTTTGGTTCGTCTTTCGGGCTGAAGTCATCAACGAATATGTCGTTTTGTAGTTCGTTCTCGTTTTTGATGTCCAGTTCATTGTCAATAGATACAGACATAGACATAGACACAGTTTGTAATTCGTCTCCAGGTTTTTTATAGTCTGAATGCTCGATAACAATGTCATAGTGGTCAGGGCTGTTATACTTTGTCTGTAGTCTAGGCGGGATTCGTTGAAGGTCGTCGGCTATAGATATTAATGTGTCGTTTGAGAGCTGGAACAAGCACATAATACTTTGTTAAAAAAATAAAGGATCAAGGGAATTATCCACAATACCACACAACAATAACTTTTGGATGGTCTCTAAATATATTTAACTGGGTAACCGAGCTTTTCTCCGTTACAGAATCCTAGCTAGATTTATTTATCGCCCCCCAACCAAAACAAATACAAAATTTAATGAAAATCTTTGGAGCCGTTTCAGAGATAAGGATAATAAATAAATACAAGAATTGCTTGTTTACATTTCTGGGTCTGAGTGTAATGTGTATAATAAAATAAAAAAGAACGTTATTGAGGATATAAGAATCAATAGATGACACGTTATTAAAAGTTCACACATTTCAACCTTATAAAAGATATGTTAACACTAACATAAATAAGAAAAATGACAAATTTTCTAACATGAAAATGTCTCTCATACCAAGACATTGAATTCTACTTTTTTTTTTCTTAATAGGCTGTTCTTTGGCCACGATCTCGCCGGGTGGTAAGCGAGGATGTAGAGGACTTACTTGAACTTGTGTTTTCAACATGTCCATGAGTAGGTTATGCGCCCGCAGAGACCTATCTCTGAATTTGTCACAGCAGTGCAGTCGCGTGGCGCATTCGGAGCAGAGGTTTTGCGGTAGGCGGTCGTCTTCGTCCAACTGTTGAGATTATTAATTTAATTTATTAATTAACTAGTTTAACACATTAATTTATCAAAATACAATAATAGTTTGTAATCTAAGTTCATAAAATTTTTACATTGTGTTATTGTCAACAAACATTATAAACTACCTACCTAATAATCTAAATATATATAACTCAAAGGTGACTGACTGACTGACATAGTGATCTATCAACGCACAGCCCAAACCACTGGACGGATCGGGCTGAAATTTGGCATGCAGGTAAATGTTATGACGTAGGCATCCGCTAAGAAAGGATTTTGATCAATTCTACCCCCAAGGGGATAAAATAGGGGATGAAAGTTTGTATGAGATTTTCAAAGTAAACGAGCGCGAGCAAGGCCGCGGGATCAGCTAGTAATCCTATAAACCTACCAATTACTTACTGAACTAATTTTTTATATATATATACTTTTTTCACTATTGTCGTCAGCCTACCTGTTACATATTATCTTATTTTATAATAATATGCACGCTTTGTCACTAGCCTAAACCTACTTGATGTACAAAATTTGTCTCATTTTAAGTATACAGTAATTGTTCTATGAGAGGATAAACTCTTTAAACCGAAATAGTTAGCTATATGTATATAGAGGGTGTCCCAAAAATATAAGCGGAGGTCCAGAGATGAGCACCCCTTGGGGTGGTTTGAGTAACCACCTCCATGTATGCACCATTTCATGAATTTTGAGTTTTATAGTTATGAATTTTATTATTCCTAAGGTTGATGAGTTTGTTAATTATCCAAAAAAAACTGCAGGAAAGTAATGTTTGAATACTTGGACATTGAACAAGTGGCTTAAGCTGTGTGGAATGTCTACTTGTGATATCGTACTAATATTATAAACGTGAAAGTTTGTAAGTATGGATGGATGGATGGATGGATATTTGTTACTCTTTCACGCCGGAACGGCTGAACGGATCTGATTGAAACTTGGCAGAGAGATACATTATAGTCTGGAAAAACACATTGGCTACTTTATATCCCGTGGGAATACCAGGATTTAAATCTGCGCGGATGAAACCGCGGGGCGCAACTATTAGAAGATAAAACAAATGGTAGGTACTCACAGACAGGCCAGTGAGCTGATGGAAGGCCGGCTCTAAACGGTATTTTCTGATGCAGAACAATCTCTGGCTGATGACGAGGCACATTCTGCACACCTGGATAACACATCAATAATTTTTATCTCAATCCCGTATTACTGCATGAAAATAAAATGTTTAAAAGCATTAAATGAAAAATAATCAAACAGTACATAAATCAAGAGGCTCTTCTGGAATGATTTTTATACTTCTTTCTGATGGAACAAGCAGTTGACCCACCTGATGTTAGGCGGAAACCATCACCTCAAAACATTGTCTCACAAATTCATAATGTACTGCCTCATCCCTCAACTTAGGCATACATAAATAAAAAAATATTGCAACATTTTTTTTGAAGTTTAACTGTCACTGAACTTGTAAAATAGTTGGAAATTTGAATATATTTTATTTACCTATTGATTATAGCCATTTATTTCCCAGACTTCGTAATTTCACATTTCATTAACAATCCAACATTTAAAGTTATTTCTAATATATTCTTATTCTTAATCATTGTTTGTTTCAAAATTTTAATACTAATTATATTATTCAATAAATACATGCATAAATGTTGCCTTATTGTAGGGCTGCCCATTCTTAGGCACAGGCGTCCTCCAACCCTTATAGGTATTTCCTTTTTTTTCACAATGATAATGAAACATTTTTCGTTTTCTGTTGTGTTCTTGTTTTCTCTTTTTTTTTTTATTTACCTACTTTACTTTATTTTTACCTTAGAGGTGTCTGCTTCACCAACATCACATTGAGTACTTAAAACCTGTAATAGGTACAATTTTATTTTATGATATCCCATTTAATCCTAGTACTTAGTGGGATCAAAAGTAGCAGAATCTTTAAGATTTCCCTTATGTAGATAAGCACAAAAAAGTATACAGTCTCACATACTTTGGGCCTTCAGTAAGTGTTAGTGTATAAATTTAAAATCAGATTAAGATAATTAAAAAGACACTTTAATCACATGGGACATGAGACCACAATGAAGAATGGGGGGAGGCTTAGCAGTGGGACATAGATGGCTAACCCCTGGTTACTTAAAGCTCGATCAACACTAATCGGCTGTTAACTTGCTTGCTATCTCTATCTACTTTGAAGTAAAAAAGCTGAAAGAGCAAGAAACTTGACAGCCAATTAGTGTTGATCAAGCTTTTGGAAACGGAGGGGTAATAAGCATGAACAGATAATTTGTTAGTAAGTAAAAGGATAAATCACATTACACCCACCTGATTTATAACTGGCATAGCCCCTGCTCGCACCTTCCTAAGGCCACATGGAGTCTCATACAGGTCCTCGGCTAAGAAATGATCTGAGCATATTGTACTTCGTTCTTTCGGCCGCCAGTTCGGCTTGTCAAGAGCTTCAAGCCAAGACTTGCGCATGGAAGGTTCCATTGGAAACCTGGAATAAGAAAGCTATTATGAATTAGCGACCAATTATAGCGCCTGTTGTCTTCGCAATTGCATAGTCATAGCCAAGATATGCTTATGCTTATAGATATGGTTTTACAAGTCGCAACAACAAAATAAAAAGATATAAAATCCAGTTGTTATTATTGATTTTGAATACATACGAGTGAAAGGTGATGCCCTCCGACTTGAAATTGTTTCTTGAGTCATTCTTGCAACCAGCAACGACGCATCTCATTTTATTCAGTAACTGTGGCTAATATCTAATAATTTTTACAAGCAAAATAGGTCTATGATGCTATCGCCAAACTCCAAACCAGTGTTGCCAGCCGGGTCTTGTCAAAAGTTACCTAAATGGACAAAAAAAGTAACCTTTTCGTGTAATAAGTAACCTTTCATTTTTTTTCGACAAAAATTTCGACAATAACATCTTTTTTGTACTTATTAAGATTGAATGCCCTGCTGGGTAGTGGTGGGATTGTGGAAACCATGGAGTACCTATACTATTAAAATGGGAATGTCAAACCTAATAAGTACCTACCCAGTAAGTTAACCATCCTCTAAGACCCAGATACGTAGATACATACATACCTAATCAAAGTTTTAGTTTGACCACTATGATAATTTTGACCTACAGTATCTAGTATTCGCTCTTATTGTACTTTCTAGTACCTACCTAAAATATTACAATGTTCCCGCCATTTGAAATGAGTATGTTCATCCAGGCAGGCGAGCGAGTCAAAAGAATTATGAGATAAACTTTTAAAGAACTATAGACTTATGCGGTTATCCTCATCCTCAAGCACCTAAATAATTTGTCCAGTATCCAGTGTTTTTTTTTTAAACAAAACAAAACTAAATGCGTCAGTGCGACCGAGTCGGCGACAGGCACAAACGAACGAAGTCAACACGAACAAGAATGAATCCATCCGATTGAACGATGAGTAACCGAGACGCTTTAGTCATTAGTGCGAGAGAGAAAGAGTTGTTTTTAGGAGTTTCACTCCCTGCTCACGAACGAAGTTTTGCCGTTTGCGTTGGCCAGCATTGCACTCCGTTTCAGGTTGGTTTCACGTAAGAAATTAAAAATTAATTCTACAAATTTCGCAAAATCACCTAAAAGTAACCTTTCAAGTCGTGTAACCTAGAAGTAACCTGAAGGAGTAGAAAATCACCTAAAAGGTTACAAAAGTAACCTTCTGGCAACACTGCTCCAAACATCTCGCTTTTTTCATCTTCAGCTGTCTTCGTCATCTGGCTGTCATTTCGTTCGGCAGACAACCCCTTAGACAACCCTTGCCTGCCAGCATGCTAATGCCCCAGTGTCATTGTCTGTTGTCAGTCTTGTCAGTTGTCAATATATTGTGGCGAAAACAAGGAATTTGAATGTTTCTTATCTAATATAACTCAAAGGTGACTGACTGACTGACATCGTGATCTATCAACGCACAGCCCAAACCACTGGACGGATCGGGCTGAAATTTGGCATGCAGGTAGATGTTATGACGTAGGCATCCGCTAAGAAAGGATTTTGATCAATTCTACCCCCAAGAGGATAAAATAGGGGATGAAAGTTTGTATGAAACTTTGAATTCCTTGGCGCGAGCAAAGCCGCGGGTTCAGCTAGTCTATAATATATTCCTTGGGTGAAGACAAGGGCGAACTGACTGGACCAAGGAATTTTGAATACTAGGACTGGACCCTGGACATAAAAATCTATGGACTGGACTGTATCCAAATCCTTTAATGAAATAATAGATTGTATCATAAGGGAGCGAAATCATATATAGGATAGGATAGGATGGGATGGGCACTTCAATACCAACAGAACAAATATGTATGTCAAAAAACAACAGTTTTACCAACCTATCAGTCTATACCGCCTACCTATATCTGCAACACAGCGTAAGCTAAAGCAGGAAGGCGCGTTGTACTTACAACTAGCTGTATGTTATATTTTTTGGAAATAAATATTATTATTATTATACCTCTCTATTATTATACACTATATTTGGCACATGCCCACATTTTGCAGTAGTTAGTATCCCATACGTGACAGGTTGCAAGCCCATCGCCGCTGTTGGAATACTAACTGATTTCCTCACGATGTTTTCCTTCACCGTTTAAGAGCACTGGCTATGCGCACATAAATTTTTCAATAGAAAAATCCATTGGTGCACGACCGGATTCGAACCTGCTACCTTACGATCGGAAAGTGGGGTCACTTCCACTGGATCACCGATTCTCTTCAATATTCACTTCTTCAATATTTAAACTGAAACTGAAAACAGCTTCACGACTTTGATCCCCAGGCACGGTAGATATCCCTTCAGATCTCCCAGTACCAAGTAGGTACTAATTCAAGATTCTTTGAGGATGTCTAAGGGGGGTAGTCAGAGGTACGTCCAAACATTACATTTGGCACATACCCACATTTTGCAGTAGTTAGTATTCCATACGTGACAGGTTGCAAGCCCATCGCCGCTGTTAGAATACTAACTGGTTTCCTCACGATGTTTTCCTTCACCGTTCAATATTTACCTCTAATAAATTTTTAAAATCTCTTTTCAAAGCGATGCATGTTGTTTGTTCGTTGCTTTTATTCACTTAAATATCTAATTCAATGCTTACCGAGCCTCATCCAAAGAAACTAAACTTCCTTATTCTAAAATTTTAAGGTTCGCTTGATCTCCACAATTTCGCATTTTGTGAATTGTTTTATTTGCCATCGCCGTAAAATATTACGTTCACTGAACAATAACGATCACTTTCTTCCATAAATGTGTTATGGAAGAAATTATTGTAAATCTGCTAGAAATTTACAAAAACAAACAAAATACGAGTGGAAACTACAAGTAGACAAGGCAGACGAAGAAGAGAGTGAGTTGTGAAAGAATGAGAGCGCACTGATTGAATGGAACGAATGAACAGCCGCCATTATTTGCCATGCAAACACTAAACAAAATTTTTGTTGTTCCTTGTTGCGTCAAGGTGTATTTCGTATTTATTCTTTCTTGTTCTATGTGTGATGCGTTTGCCTTGCAAAATAAAATTGCAATTGCTAAATTAAAAAACCTAAAAAACTGACTGAAAAACATAAAAAAGTGCTATCAAAATAGAAGTGAACATATTTCTAGCTGGTAAAAAATTAAGAACATAGTAAAAGCCTAATAACTATCATAAATGAATGAAGGAATCCTATAGTTCGTTTGGAGTTTCAAGAATGCGTTGCAGCGTTCAGAACTGCCGCAATGAAACTAGCAGAAGCACTAAGATCGTTGGGATTACTTATCACTTGTGAGTGTTTTGAAAAATTTTGACTTATTTCTCTAGTAAAAGTAAGTTCGTTCGTAATGTTCCCGACCCTGGTGACGGGAGTTGTATGCCACCACCCTAGCCTCCTTATCGACTGCCTGAGGCTGATAGCTTAGCTTGCTCACAAAACACTTGCTAGGATACCCTCCTAGCTAGAAGATACCTACCATAATTGTCAATCTTCAGAAAGGTAGGTATATTTATTTATTTATTTACAACTTATAATTATCTTCACAGCTTTAGCGCCAAAACGATAGCAAAGTTTACATTATTTACAAAATTTAACTTAAATATACCTACTTACTGGGTTGGCTATAGCAATCCTTGTACCTGAGTTGAGGGTTGGGGATAGGGGGGATGCAAGTGGGGGTAGATGGCAAGTCTTCCCCTTGAGTCCTTTTTTCTAGGAAATGAAAAAAAATAATTTAATTTTTCAGGTAAGTTTACTAGTTAGGTTAGGGTTTTTTTTTATATGAAAAAAATTGGTAGTAATATTTCATCTCTATGACAAAAAGACTCAAGGGAAGGAATTCTCATTAGGTTAGGGTTATTTTTTTTTTTTTTTTAAAGTGAAGAAATTTGAAGGAAATTTTTTGGATTTTTTTTTCATTTCCTAGAAAAAAGAACTATAGGGAAAGACTTGCCATCTACCCCCACATGCTTTCCCCCTATCCCCAACCCTCAAGTCAGGTACCAGGGTAGCTATAGTTTAACCACCTCACTTATTACTAACATGGCACAAATATTCTAACATAACTATAGGTACTTAAATACTAACATGGCAAAATGAACAATAATTAAAGGAACTAAGAAGGGTGAGAAAGTTTACATACCTACATACATGGTTAAACTATAGCAATCCTTGTACCTGTGTTGAGGGTTGGGCGTAGGGGGTATGTAAGTGGGGTTAGATGAATGGATGGCTTACTTCGCTCGCCACCTCCCCCTTGGCTCCACTCAGCTTCGCGGGCTTGCTTCACCCAGGACCTCAAAGCTTCTGGCTTCTCGATTTTTATATTCGTTCTAGGAGTAGGGACTCAACGTGGGAGTCGGGGCACTCTGTGTTTGTTCGACCGACCCAAGTTGGGGTGCTCTGTGTCGGTTTTGTAAGGCCTGTTGCCCACACGAGCTGGAGTCGAGGCACAGGCGCCTATGCGGCGCGCCGCTTCTACATTTCCTTAAGAAATGAATGGTAGTGCGCTCACATACTGAAGTCGCGGCACAGGCAGCGAGGCGTCATCGAGGCGGCGCCGGCGACGCAGGGAGGACGCCGTGCCCGCCCGCTCCGCGACTCTGCAGCCATTCTCTGATTCTGTTTCCTTTTTTTCGGTCCAAAATGTGTGAAGGAAGTATACCTACTGCCGTCTTACCGCAAAAGGGCACATCTAAATGTAAATCTCGAGAAAAAGTTTTTTGGGTTGGATTTTTCGAGAATAAAAATCGTTTGAATGTATATACCATATGCCGAAAAAATAAATGCAATTACTTGCATGTATGTATACATATTATATTTATATCAGTATATTTTTATTATTTATTTATTCTCATTCTTTGTAATACCTTTCCTGATTTTTCCTTTTAGCTTAATACAAAAAATGTAAAATAATGCAGGATTGAGTTTTTTTTATTTGTCAGATGCTCCTTTTTCTCCTAAGTCCGAATATGTGTATATGAATCAATTTTAAAAAATATGTTAGATGTGCCCTTTCGCTGTAAGACGGCAGTATAGCCACCTGCGTCTCGACTCCACCACATAGAGCCAACGCCGCGACCGCCTCGACTCCACGCCTTAGGCTAAGAACTCACGAAGCGGTTTTCACCCGTGCCCGCCGTGGTGGCGGAATGGAGTTTTTTTTTCAAAACTCACGAGACCGGAGTTTTGTGCGGTTACGCACGCACAAAAAGCCGCCGGTACAAGATGACTGCGCCGGTGCAGCGGGAGCCGCAAACAATCGCACACGCCGCGGGCGTAAAACGCGTCGTGAAATGTGGTTTAATTTTTTACTTAAATATCTGTATTCTACAAAGGCTGCGGGCCCGCAACCGCGGCGGTCACGGGTGAAAACCGCTTCGTGAGTTCGCCTTACACTTTATGAACTGTCAGATTCCGAAATTCCTGTAATTTTTGGAAACACATGATAATGTCTCTGTCAGATGAGCAAAAATCTCGTGTAAGTTGCACTTTGTAGAGAAATTAGAATAAAAAAAAAATATTTCTCGAAAACTAGGTGTTTCCGTGTGAAACGATTTTAGATGTGGGCTTCTTATGTGTCGACCTATGTGTGACAAAAATTTCAGCTTTCTAGCTGATCTCGTATTTTAGAAACCTGAGCCCTTGCCACCTACCCCCACTTGCAACCCCCCTAGCCCCAACCCTCAACTCAGGTACATTTGACACTTGGTTATTTCCTATTAATATTGCCTACCCAGGCACATTTGACACTTGGTTATTTCCTAAGTCGGAGGAGGGCATTAATGTTCGCGACACAGTTTCTGCTGAAACTTCTGCGAGCGTTATCGTTTTCTTGTTTACATTGTTCCTTGATTTGTTCCAAAATAAACATATTTTGATTTTGATTTATTTGCTCCCTTCTGCGCCGTAGGTCATTGGTTCGATTCCCATTGTGAACAAACATTTGTGTGATGGACATAGATGTTTGTTCCCTGTCTGGGTGTTATAATATTCTAATATTTTAAGTATGTATTTACAAAAAAAAGTATACAGTATATCAGCTATCTTGTTCCCATACCATAAGCTTTGGCTTAGTTTGGGACTAGATAGTGCTGTGTGGGTATTCCAACATTTTTTTTCTGAAATATATTTAGAGCTTGAACAACACTAGTGTCGATTCTGTTGTTGCATTATCTTGAACAAACCTAATCTCTAAAATTATAGCCGTCCTTGATGGCAATATTTTTAGTGCAGTCAAATTAGGTTAAGTTAGGAAAATTAAACAACAGAATTGGGCCCAATATCATGTTTCTATCTACACTAAATTATTTATTACTAGATCTTACATACATAATCAGACCTGTTCTAATAATAAAAATTCCAGGTTTCCGAAAGAACCTATTTTGAGATCAGCATGGCTGGAAGCCCTTGGCAATCCAGAATGGACTCCCAAAGAGAGAAGCGTCATTTGCTCTGAACATTTTCAGAATGAGGACTTCTTCCTGTCAAAGACAGGCAGGAGGAAAATCAGAAATGGAGCTGTTCCTGCTTTAGTTCATGTATGTACCATACTCACCCAAGTTACTCAGAGGTCACTCCACTTACGCTGCGCAGCTTCTGTGCCTTTGGGAGGAGATAGTTTGGTGATAGTTACCACTTAACATCAGGTGGGCCATTTGCTTGTTCCATCAGCTGGTTGTGTAAAAAAAATCGTAACTTTCGCATTTAAGGCGTTGACAACACCCAATGTACCTCTCGCTCGCACGATTCGAAATTTAAAAAGATATAAAATCACTGATCCCTGTTTTAAAAATCGTAAACAACCATCTCAATCGTTTATCAATACATTTTGATCGATGCAAGTTTTTCTGCCTAAAAGTTTGCTTTTCTAGTTTTTAGTATAAGCAAACTTTTGAAAAAAGGATTGTTTGTGATTTTTCGAAAATGGGTTTAGTGATTTTATCATTCAACAAGTCAAAACATGCGAGCGAGAGTCACATTAGCTCTTGTATTCCCCTTAATACAAACATATGAGGAAATGCTGTTGATCTATTCGCCGACTGATTTCATTCTGGTTTATGACCTAGAACCCTCAAAAAATGGTCAAAATTGCAAATTGACGCCGAGCGCTCGCAGCTCGACAGCGATAGTTTTTCAAATACCTAATTTTCAAGTCTCTCCACCCACATTTCCTTTTAACTTGATTCCTCCACACTTATTTACGAAATAATGTGAATTGGTTTCAGGATTCCATAGAAGAACTGGAATCGCCGGCCACATCCAGGGTAAAAAATAAATTTTTAATTAACATCAGGTAGACCATCTGCTTGTTGTAACAGATTAGTATAAAAAAGAGCTTTGCAATCTACTTTGCAATAATTTTTTATTTACGCTTTACATCAATTTTTTGATTAGATGTTATAGTATTTAAAAATCCTAAATATTTTATAATGTCCCAAAAGTTATTTTCCGAGCGGGATTTTAACCCGCGACCTTCCCCTTGAAACTCTTGGACATGTTACTACGGTACCTACCACGGTGGCATAAGTATCGAGTTATTCGTCGATATGTGATTAGAACTCCGGTGGCGCAGTTGGTAGCACAGATACGGATCAAGGGGAAGGTCGCGGTTTCAAATACCGCTCGGAAAATAACTTTTGGGACATCATAAAATCTTTGCTTACAACAACTTTGTTATATCTCATTATGGTTTCAGGTTTGCAGGATATGCCTTGCGATGGACACCAGGCTATTTGACATCCGGGAGCACAGGCTAGATCATTTTTATCTGCAGATCACTGGGATTTTTGTAAGTGAATTCACAAATTGGTTTACGATTTCCTATGAACACTGCCCTGTGTCCAACAGCTTAAAGCATACAGATGTTAAGCCTCCTGTGCCTGTAATTACACCGGCAACACTCTTCAAACAAAACAGGAACGCTGCTTAGCGGTAGAAAAAAGCATGGCGGTAGTACTTCCCGGACGAGCCCTTCGCAAAGAGCTCTATATGTATAAAAAATGTTGTATTACAAATAATATTATAATAATTTATTTATTTGGAACAAGAAGGTTACACAAAAAAATACAGACTAAAAAGTATAATAATAACTAACCGTAACTTATCGAAAATTATACATAAGTAAGAGGTAGGTACATGAGTTGCTGCAAATAACATTAGGTTCAAAAGATAGGTAGGTACATTACATTAGTATACCTACATTTTACTAGTAGTTCGCCCCGAGCTGAGATTTCGTGACACGAAGCGAATGCTCCGAAAATATATAAGCAAGTGGTAGTCAGAGGCAAGTCCAAACATTGTGTTTGGACTTGTCTCTGGCTGCCACCTACTTATTAAGTATGGTGACCAAGCTTCAACTCAATTGGCCTATTTATTGAAGAGTTCCGTTGAACAGACCTTGGCTCCATCATCAGAACAGGTCGCTATCACTATTTAATGAGAACCAAGTACCTTCTTAACTTATTTCAAGCAAAAAAATAATTGATAAAGCAAAGGAACTGGCCGACCAGTAGAAAAACCTTGACGCCAACGAAACTCTTAGAAATGGGAGCTCTTGGGTCGTTGGTTATCTTAGTTTAACTTTTTTGTTATATCTCAAGAAACGGTCTCACTCAATCGATAAGTTGGTAGTTACAAATGAAAATGTTGTAGGTGAACGATCAGGACAGACTCCCGCAGGGCGTATGCTGGGAATGCTCGCATCGCCTTCGCTCCGCGGCCGCGTTTCGGGGCAAGTCTTTGCGGGCGCACTCGCTTCTTCTAAAATCAATGCAGGCTGGAAAAAGTGTAAGTTTATTCAATTCTTTTTCACTATCACTACATAGGTAGTATAAAACAAAGTCGCTCTCTCTGTCCCTATATATCCCTATGTATGCTTAAATCTTTAAAACTACGCAGCGGAGTTTGATGCGTTTTTTTAATAGATAGAGTAATTCAAGAAGAAGGTTTATATGTATAATACATGCGTGATATAGTAGAAAAACAAAGTGCACCGGGGCGCGCGGGCGGGTCGCTAGTTTTAAATAAATAAAAAAACAGCTTCACGCACGACTTTGATCTTGATCCGGCACTGTAGATATCCCTTCAGATCTTTCAGTACCAAGTACTAACTCAAGATTCTTTGAGGATGTCTAAGGGGGTAGTCAGATGTACTTCCAAACATTACATTTGGCACATACCCACATTTTGCAGTAGTTAGTATTCCATACGTGACAGGTTGCAAGCCCATTGCCGCTGTTACAATACTAATTTGTTTCCTCACGATGTTTTCCTTCACCGTTTAAGAGCCCTGGCATCTGAGAATAACTTTTGGGACATAAGAATATTTTCGTCAAGCTGTTTAGTAATGAGCTTTTATGAATAATCTATTCCTTTTTTCAGACAACAATAAGAGATATCAAAGGCATAAACCGAACAACCGAGCAACTCACAAGCACTTTAGTAAAAACGATTTGTAACTGCAACGACTCCGACTTACACATCCGGGAGAACGAAGTCATCAAATCTGAAGTCCAGACTGAATATAACGATAACGGTGATGAGTATAACGATAGCGATGATTTTGATTATAAGGATGAAGAATTTAAGGCACCCGAAGTAGAAATCAAAGATGAAAGCAATGAGATATTCATTGACGAGTTTAATGATTTTGAGTCTGACGATGAGAAGACACTAAGTGTGCTATCAAGTCAAGTGCTTGAGCTGGAGAGGGTTGAAGTTAAAAAGAAAAAAGTTAGGAAGGTTAAGAAAAGTGAACCCGCCAGAAGTAAGGATGAAGTTGAGAACCCAGAGACTACTATGGATAAGTATGTGCTTGATAAAAAGCTAATGAAAATGTTGGCTGTTTCTTGTAAAAATCTAGTTTGCTTATACAATAAATATTTTATAACACTTATATTTTCGTAACGTGAAAATAACAAGCAAATTTAATGAACAGTGAATTCGTTTTAAATAATCCTAATAATATTATCAATGGGAAAGTTTGTAAGTACGGATGGATGGATGTTTGTTACTCTATAACTCCAGAACGGCTGAACGGATCTAGGAGAAAATTGGCACAGAGATATATTATAGTCTGGAATAACACATAGGCTACTTTTTATCCCGTGGGAATACCGGGTTTTAAATCTGCGCCGGTGAAACCGCGGGGCGCAACTAGTCATACATGATATTAAAATGAGAGGTTGTATGACGATTCTAAGCCCCTAAAAATGTTTGTTTTTGTTTTAGGTACAAAACTTCAGATATCAAACGTCGCAAACATAGTGACGTATTAGACGAATCACTGTTCACTATCACTCCGCTAACCTATGAGGAGCAAATTGCAGAAGTAAGTTATCCCATCCTACTAATATATAATGTGTAAGTCTTGGATAGATAGATAGATAGATAACTCTTTATTGTTCACCACACAGAAACATAGTACAGAGTAAAAGCATACATTTAAGGTAAAACAATGGGCGACCTTATCGCTGAGAGCGATCTCTTCCAGGCAACCTTGGATGTATGCATGATTGTGTCTCTTCTAACCAGTAACCCGTTTGGGATAAACTGCATGTACATAAGCTACCTACTTGTTACCAGCTACGAGGTAGAGAGTGTAAACACAATATAATGAGAATGCCTTAAGGCTCCGGTGACAGCGGCTCGCAATTTCGAAGTGCGATTGGCTATTATTTAATTTTATTTCATTTCGGGGAGATTGTTTGAAAAAATAACTCTAAAGAAACACGCATAAATACTGTTCGAACACAAATAATACAATAATATAAGGGAAACATGCCCGTATCAGAAATCATTTTGGTATTAGTATGTTTGGTCTTACGTTTACCTAATACCAAAATGATTTCTGACTCAAGCACATTTCCCTTATATTATTGTATTATTTGTGTTCGAACAGTATTTATGCGTGTTTCTTTAGAGTTATTATTTCAAACAACCTCCCCAAAATGAAATAAAATGAAATAATAGCCAATCGCACCTCGAAATTGCGAGCCGCAGTCACCGGACCCTTAAGTAGTGTGTTCGCAATCACATCTACTATGCGAGTGAAACCGTAGTCGACAATAAATAAATCATCATCATCATCAACAGCTCAAAGAAGTCCACTGCTGGACACAGGCCTCCCCTATACGTTTCCAGGAAGAACGATTCCGAGCCACTCCACCCACCGACATCCCGCCGCGGTCTTAACTATGTCGTCAGTCCATCGGGTAGGAGGGCGTCCCACACTTCGTTTTCCTGGTCCTTTGGGCTTGTTGATGACAGTAAATAAATAACAGCGGACATTCCACAACTCTATCCAGCCATAAAATAAGCAAAGCCTGTACCAACCGGAAACAATGGTGCCAATTCTGTTTTTTAATTTTCCTAACTTATCCTAATTAATTGACAGCACTAAAAATATTGCCATCCCTTTCTAAAAGACCGAAACAACAAGGACGGCTATAATTTTAGAGCTGTCAGATTAGGTTAGACACCAATATCTTGTTATTTATTGTTCTAGGTGGAGAAACGCCAAGATTCCAATGCATATAAGAACGCACTGTTCAAATGCACGACGTGTTACCGCGGCTTTCAGATCCGCGACCGCTTTGAGGCGCATTTATTACGGCATAGCGAGGCGAGTATTGTTGGGAATTCATTCATTAACATCAGCCCGAGTAAGACCAATGCTGGACATAATAATTCCACCATCCACCACTGCTTTTTATCCCGTGGGAATACCGAGACTTGAATGTGCGATGAAACCGCGGGGCGCAACTAGTATTTAATGTTATGCGTAATTGCTTCCAGAAAAGCGGTATGTACGAGTGTTTTATCTGCAAGACGCGAATGAAAGCTGCGCGGGCGCTTCGCAAACACATCACCGCTCTGCACTCAGAACAGTTCAGCTGCAAGGGATGCCCCTTCCTCACGAGAAACAGGTAAATATAGTACTCAGGAAAATCACAAAGATTTTATAATGTCCCAAAAGTTATTCTCCGAGCGGGATTTGAACCCGCGACCTTCCCCTTGATACGGGGCTGCGCTACCACCTGCGGCACAGGAGTTCTTATCACACTCGACGAATAACTCTTGGCTGAAGTGTAGTAAACACATATATAATAAAAATATAAATCTAATAAAAATTGAATATAGTACTCATCATCATAATCATCAGCCTACCTACAGAAGTCCACTGCTGAACATAGGCCTCCCCTATCCGTTTCCAGGAAGAACGATTTTGAGCCCTTTCCATATACCGACTACCCGCGATCCTAACAATATCGTCAGTAATATCCTACTAATATTATAAACGTGAAAGTTTGTAAGTATGGATGGATGGATGGATAGATGAATGGATGGATGTATGGATGGATGGATGTTTGTTACTCTTTCCGCCGAAACGGGTGAACGGATCTGAATGAAGCTTGGCAGAGGGCTACATTATAGTCTGGAATAGCACATTTAGGCAATTTTTATCCCGTGGGAATACCGGGATTTAAATCTGCGCGGGTGAAACCGCGGGGCGTAACTAGTAGTACTAATATTTACTAAGTACCATCACCATGCCTTTTTCTGCTGCCAAAGAGCGTTGCTGTGTTTCGGTTCGAAGACTGTGTGTTAACATCTTTAAGCCTCAAGATGGACGCAGGGACGTGCATCGTAATGCACGTTCTTATCGAGCGTGACTTACGAGGCAATGCTTTCCTACAGGTGATGGCTACCACTTAACATCAGGTGGGCCTTGTGCCTGTTCCTCTCTACTTCTTTCTTTTTACCCGAGTGCCGAGGGTTATGTGTTTGGCGTGTATCTATCATGTATCCTTCCTTCAATATTTCCTTTATTACCACGTAGCAACCAAACGGCTGGATGGATTTTGATGATTCTGGTATCAAAAGATTCGTCGCAACTTCCCAAGTGTCGTTAGAATAAAAAAAACCCTAAAAGTAACTTGGGAAGGAAAGCAGAAGCGATATTCTCTCACATTAAAAATTTTCGCTATCATAGCAATATGGGTATCAAAATCAAGAGTGTGATAAAGTGTTTTCAAATAATGTTAGTTTTTGATTTAAAGTAAACCCTCAAAGACAAAACCAGAACGCAAAATTCGTTAAGTCACTTTAGTGAACTAGGCCATGAGTGATACTAAAATATATAAAACCTTCTCTATGGTCATACAAATTGTTTAGAAAAAATGGCATCAAAATCGATGAAGCCGTTTCGAAGATATTAAGAGTTTTATAATAAAAAAATGTGATTGCTGGTAACCCCAAAGTGACCAAAATGAGTTATACAACCACAGGCGTCAGTAAACTGCTAGGACATAGGTACGCGAGCCTCCGACTGTCTGCGATCATTACATTTTTATCATTCGTCAAGGATTTCAATATTAAAAAGTACCAAATTTAAAACATTACCTTATTTACCTACCTACATACTTTTAGTTCGGGCACTCGGGTTTTTTATTTTTTAATATTTTTTTTTATTAAGAATAAACCGTCCTTTGACTACAATCTCACCTGATGGTAAGCGACGATGTAGCCGAAGTTGGAGCAGAACGGTCTAGAAGACACCTATTCACTCGAGCCTTGAAGAGGTTTAGATTATAGTGTTAGTAGTTAGTTCTTGTTGGGAATTTGTATATTACACTAGTTGCGCCTCGTGGTTTCACCCGCGCAGATTTAAATCCCGGTATTCCCACGGGACAAAAAGTAGCCTATGTGCTATTCCAGACTATAATATATCTCTCTGCCAAGTTTCATCCAGATCCATTCAGCCGTTCCGGCGTGAAAGAGTAACATACATCCGTCCATACTCACAAACTTTCGCGTTTATAATATTAGTAGTTAGACATAACAAGTCGCAAACATCTATTTTCTTTACAGAATTGTTTGTTTTTGGTGGGTTCAGTGAGGCAAATCAGTAGACGAAGACGGGGGAATGCCGGTCACCTGAGAGAAAAGTCCTCTATTTGTTTTTTAATTTGTCTTAAGTTAGTTATGAGGTTTACAGACTCTGCCTGCTCAAGCGTCACAACCCCTGCGCTGCAGCGTGCTCGCTGTGTTTCAAGGTTGGAGTGAGCAGTATTACCCGACACGATCGCCGTTACCCCTGCTTCCCCTACTAATAATTGTGCTTAAAATGTTATTTTATAATAGTTTTTTATATGTTTTCAGAGGTGTGGCTAGAGAGCACGAGAAATGGCATGCAGGGACCAAGTATCGATGTCCACACTGTTCTATGGAGTTCGAGTGAGTATACCAGCAGGGTGATTTTGATTCACTCGACAAGCCTTCGGTTTTCTATGTCGGGGTTCCCGACAGAGTTTTCGAATAACGC
Source organism: Plemyria rubiginata (assembly GCA_963576535.1). Lineage (NCBI taxonomy): Eukaryota > Metazoa > Arthropoda > Insecta > Lepidoptera > Geometridae > Plemyria > Plemyria rubiginata. The sequence continues at coordinate 9,091,808 of OY754922.1, read as the reverse complement.
GATTTTTATATCTTTAATCGGAAGCTTAAGGGTCCGGTGACAGCGGCTCGCAATTTCGAGGTGCGATTGGCTATTATTTCATTTTATTTCATTTCGGGGAGGTTGTTTGAAAGAATAACTCTAAAGAAACACGCATAAATACTGTTCGAACACAAATAATACAATAATATAAGGGAAATGTGCTTGAGTCAGAAATCATTTTGGTATTAGGTAAACGTAAGACCAAACATACTAATACCAAAATGATATAAATAGATGGATGGATGTTTGTTACTTTTCACGCCGAAACGGCTGAACCGATCTGGATGAAACTTGGCAGAGAGATAGATTATAGTCAGGAATATCACATAGGCTACTTTTTATCCCGTGGGAATACCGGGAAATCTACGCGGATGAAACCGCGGTGCGCAACTAGTATATTATAAGTAATATGTACGTATTTACAAAAAAAATGTGTATAATTATCAGCTATCTGGTTCCCGTATCAAGCTTTGGATTAGTTCGGGGCTAGATTGTGTTATTATATTTATAACCTCGTGTTACAGCAAAATAACTACTTACATGGGTCACATCCGCATAAAGCACGCCTCGGACTGGGTTTGCGTGCTGTGTGGATACACATTCGTGAGTCGCAAGGGCGTGGAGGTGCACAAGCGGAAGAAACATCGCCTGATTGATGACAATGTAAGTTACTTATCATCATTATCTTCCTGTCGTTTTCTGACTTCATTTGGAGTCGATAGATCTCTTCTCTTCACTTCTCTCTATAATCCGTCATCCCAGTTGTCACTCCTTTCTTACCCATGTCATCCTTCATACAATCCATTTATATTTTCTACTTCTATATCCATCCACATTCATACCTAACACAGCCTAACACTCTTTTCGTTAAATGACATTATTCCTTTCTCTTAACAGACCCATACCACGCTAACCTATTGCTTTGCTCCTCATTTTATCTGTCACTGCGACTTATTACTTGTTCGTAGGTCATTGGTGCAATTTTCAAATTGCAACTTATAAACTGTTTTTTATACATAGCTTATGGAACAAGCAGATGGCCCACCTGATGTTAAATGGTAACCATCACCTATAACAAAACTTTGCCTCGTAAGACACGCACGATAGAAACATGCCCTACGATGCACTGCCCTGCGTCCATCAACTTGATGCGCCTCATGTGCCTGTAATTACACCGGCGACCACACTCTTCAAACAGTAGCACAGCGTTGCTGCTTGGCGGCAAAAAAAGGCGAGCCCTTCACAAAGAGCTCTACTACTCTTATATCTGTCACTGGTGCAATTTTCAAACTGCATCTAATAAACTAATCCCTTATATTATCCTTTCTCTTTACTCTATACATCCATCAGAGACAATGTAAGTTACTAATATACCAATAGATATTTATAATGTCCCCAAAAGACATTACACAAGTGGGATTTGAACCCATGACCTTACTCTGGAAGTATAGTATTCTCTTATCTGTGCCCTGGATAAGGGGCAAAAAAATATATTTGTGTGAGGTATTTAACCGTGATGCTCCTTTTTGCCTGGGTATATCCATTAACTACATTTAAATAATATAATATTGTTGTTTGATAGACGCCGTTAGAGGGACCCACGTGTACAGTTTGCGAGGTACAGTTCGCGTCAGAAGAGGCGCACGCGCGGCATCTGAAGCTTTCATCACGACATATGACTGAGAGCGACCCGTAAGTAGAAGGCTTTGAATCTTTATCTTATACTGATCTTTATCTTATTTTTATAATCCCAACTAATATTATAAATGCGAAAGTAACTCTGTCTGCCTGTCTGTCTGTTACGCTTTCCCGCTTAAACCTCTCAACCAATTTTGATGAAATTTGGCACAGACAATCTTTAGACCCTGAGAAAGAACATAGGCTACCTTTTATTGCGAAAAAAAGAGATGAAGAGATTAAAAGTACGCAGACGAAGTCGCGGGTACCAGCTAGTTATTAATAATATTTTTTTTTATAATAAATTATGTCTGAATTCAGGATATTTCTAAGTAACATTCTTCTTGTCGTATCACTAGTTTCTTTCAAAACAGTGTAGTGAAAGGATTTTAAGTGCGCCTCAAGAGGCTCCTTTCGAGCAGTTTATAAATAAAATAAATAAATATTGGTGGACTTTCCACACAGCACTATCTAGCCTCAAACTAAGCTTATGCTTGTGATATGGGAACCAGATACCTGATATACTACATATAAACTTTTATTTTGTAAATACATACTTATAATATTATATAACACCCAGACAGAGAACAAACATCTATGTTCATCACACAAATGTTTGTTCACGGTGGGAATCGAACCCGCGACCTACGGCGCAGAAGGCAAAGCTACTACCAACTGAGCTACGTAGGCTCGACTTGACACGAGCAAGCCAAATCTTGTAATAGGAAAGCAGATAGCTGATATATGTATACATTTATAAGATTTTTGTACATACATATTATTAACACACAGTCATAGAACAAACATCTATGTTCATAACACAAATGTTTGTTCTCGGTGGGAATCGAACCCTAGGCCTGCGTATTAAACTCAACAATCTATATAATGTTGCAGCAACCGCCTCCGCAACGACTCTCAGAGTATGAAGACGGAGCGCATCGGGCGCGTGATGCGTCGCATCGAGCGCCGGCCGGTCATTCACCCGCGGCTCCCGGGCGAGGCGGCGCCGGACGCCCCGCGACCCGTCACCTGCGAACAGGTACACAACGCTATTAAAATGAAACAGCCAAATAAATCTACCTTTGGACTTTTTCCAATAAAAATAAAATAAATAAATAATGTTGGACAATCCACACAGCACCATCTAGCCCCAAAGTAAGCTACTCAAAGCTTGTGTTATGGGTACTAGATGACTGATATATTTAATACATTATAATACTTAGATAGATATTTTTTATTATACATAGAAAACACCCAGACCAACGGAACAAATTTCTGCAGATCGTACACAAATTTGTTCCGAGGCGGGAATCGAACCCGCAACCTCTTGCGTCGCAGGCGGACTCTCGCCCGCTGCGCCACTGAGGTCGACCATGGCTTGTAACCCCCCGGCGCGGCGCCAGACATAGCTTCAAAGATAATATATTTGAAGCACAAGCGTGTGGCACAGCATATTATGTGCCACGAGATACTTATTCAGTCTCGTGTCACACTATGCAGTCAATATCCCCTCAGATTATTATGTGCTCTCTGACTGAATACTGTGTATTTAGGATATGTTTTTTTCGTGGTATTTTCTAACTAGATCTAATTCTTGTTGTGCTTAAGAAAAGGAAATCTATGACATACAGATCAAAATGGTGTGAGCATATACACCTTCGATGCTCACACTGACTTCAAATATATGAGTGGATAGCACTTATAATAATAATATTAATTAATATTTCGCTTTTGAATGCCTATTTGTGGTTTTGTTTAGCTAGTAGGTTTTGTTTCTCTAGTTCAAAATAAGTTTTATAAAAAAAATTATGTCCTATTCACTGTAATATTGAGGAGTTCCCTCGCCGGAAGTCAACCTTGGGTGCAGCAGCCATGTAATATTATGTATTTAGAAAATATATTATTTTATGTGCAGTGCGGCGTCCAACTGCGAGACTTGCGTCTGTACGCGCAGCACTTCCGACGTGCGCACCCCGATAAGAACCGAACCAAGTACCCCGCCATGAAGACGCCGGCCATGTGTGAGCTGTGCGGACGGATCTTCCAGGTCAGTGCCTAGAGTCCTAGAGAATATGAAACTGAAACAGCTTCACGACTTTGATCCCCAGGCACAGTAGATATCCCTTCAGATCTCCCAGTACCAAGTAGGTACTAATTCAAGATTCTTTGAGGATGTCTAAGGAGGGTAGTCAGAGGTACGTCCAAACATTACATTTGGCACATACCCACATTTTGCAGTAGTTAGTATTCCATACGTGACAGGTTGCAAGCCCATCGCCGCTGTTAGAATACTAACTGGTTTCCTCACGATGTTTTCCTTAACCGTTTAAGAGCACTGGCATTGCGCACATAAATTTTTCGATAGAAAAATCCATTGGTGCACGACCGGATTCGAACCTGCGACCTTACGATCGGAAGGCGGGGTCACTTCCACTAGACCACCGGTGCTCTAGAGATAGAGATGCCCTAGAGAGAGTTTAAAAAGTTTTACCCCCGGTGTCTGAAAGCTCGATCAACACTAATCGGCTGTCAAGTCACTTGCTATCTCTATCTTATTTGAAGTAAAAGCTGAAATAGTAAGTCACTTGACAGCCTAGTGATGATCGGGCTTTCAGAAACCGGGGGTAACTGCGGGCAGTCCTGAAGTAAGCCGTTTGGGGAATCCTACATTCAATATTAGCCATTAATGCACAATGAGGTCGTCTAATATAGTCTGACTAGTTGCGCCCCGCGGCGGTTTCACCCGCGCAGATTTAATTCCCGGTATTCCCACGGGATAAAAGTAGCCTATGTGTTATTCCAGACTATAATCAATCTATGCCAAGTTTCATCCAGATTCGTTCAAACGTTCCGGCGTAAAAGAGTAACAAACATCCATCCATTCATCCTCCTTACAAACTCGCGTTTATAATATTAGTAGGATATGCAGTTGCAGCTTGAGCCGCAATCTAGCTCGTTTGGAGGCCTCTAGACTGGTGAATGAATTGCAGAGCATGGCGCTACTGAAAGACCACATGTGGGTGCACACTGGCGAGAAGCGCTTCAAGTGCGCCGGCTGCCCCAAGAGCTTCACGCAGAAGAGCAACCTGGTGTTCCACGAGCGGATTCACAGCGAGTCGCGCCCCTCCTTCCCGTGTCCGCTGTGCGGGAAGCACTTCTCCTTCTACAACAACCGACGCCGGCACATGTTCGTGAGTATACAACCGATTTTTTACAGTGTGTATCCCTCTCCAAATTTTCTAAAATACAGTCTGATTTCTACGTAAATGCGGCCTTAGTCAGTTTATTTATTAAGTAATATTTCTATAGAATCAATAATTTCAAAAAAATCGAGATTCTGAGTCTGAACCTACTTCTAAGCCTGAACCTACTTCTGTGTCTGGACTTAATTCTGATTCTGAACCTAATTCTGAGTCTGAACCTTCTTCTGATTCTGAGTCTGAACTTATTCATCATTCATATTCGATCGGTATGATAAAGCTACAGGGTGATAATTTTTCTCGTGTAACGGGTTCGATTCTCGGTTTAACTATGTAATAATTTAAATATCTATGAATGCAGTTTAAATTGTTTTTAAATGTGGCATTTCCGTGGGACGCCCTGTATAACGTATTTTTTTTTCAGATCCACACGGGCCTAAAGCCGTTCAAATGCGGCTCGTGCGGAAAGTGCTTTACGACGGCGGGAGAACAGCGCGCGCACTCTGAGCACGTCCATATGAAGAAACCGTGGCCGAAGCGAGCGCGCAAGGAACTCTACCCTGACAAGTGCACTGAGCCCTGACCTCACTTACTCATACCACTATAACACTACTGATACTTGCTTGTTCAGTTCTAATTTTAATTCGTGGTCCCGCAATGGGGAGTATTGTGCATTATCCTCCTGCTAACCTCACCCAAGCCAGCCCAACTCCTTAGGCGTGTCGGCCACACGAGCTGGAGTCGAGGCGGCGTCGAGGCATAGGCGCCTGTGCGGCGCGCCGCTTCTACGTTTCCTTAAGGCGTTGACTACACCTAATATATCTCTCGCGCGCAAGATTCGACATTTTGGAAGATATTATAAAATCTCAAATTCCAATTTTGAAAAATCGCAAACAACCATTTTGTGTGCAATCACATTGCGCATAGTTTGGTAAAAATTTTATTTTGATTGATGCAAGTTTTCCTACTCAAAAGTTTACTTGAGTACGAAAACTAGAAAAGCAAACTTTTATGTAGGAAAACTTGTATCGATAAAAATGATTTTTTTACTAAACTGTGCAATGTGATTGCACACAAAATGGTTGTTTGCGATTTTTCGAAAATGGGTTTAGTGATTTTATATTTTTCAACAAGTTTGACTTGTTGAAAAATATAAAATCACTAAACCCATGTGCACGTGCGAGCGAGAGTCACATTAGCTCCTGCCTTCGACTTAAGAGCCCGGTGACAGCGGCTCGCAATTTCGAAGTGCGATTGGCTATTATTTCATTTTATTTCATTTCGGGGAGGTTGTTTGAAAAAATAACTCTAGAGAAACACGCATAAATACTGTTCGAACACAAATAATACAATAATATAAGGGAAACATGCCCGAATCAGAAATCATTTTGGTATTAGTATGTTTGGTCTTACGTTTACCTAATACCAAAATGATTTCTGACTCAAGCACATTTCCCTTATATTATTGTATTATTTGTGTTCAAACAGTATTTATGCGTGTTTCTCTAGAGTTATTTTTTCAAACAACCTCCCCGAAATGAAATAAAATGAAATAATAGCCAATCGCGCTTCGAAATTGCGAGCCACTGTCACCGGAGCCTTAAGAAATGAATGGTAGTGCGCTCACATACTGGAGTCGCAGCACAGGCGGCGCGGCGTCGAGGCGGGACGCCGTTCCCGCCCGCGCCGCGACTCTGCAGCCATTCTGTCATTCCGTTTCCTTTTTTTCGGTCCAAAATTTGCAAAGGAAGCATAGCCGGTTGCGCCTCGACTCCACATAGAGCCAACGCCGCGACCGCCTCGACTCCACGCCGCCCGTTGCACGCCCTCGCCTCGACTTACCAGTCTGCGACGCGCCTTAAATAGCAGAGAACCTTGGGTTGATAGTAGCAATGTCCAATCCCCGGTGCTGATTTGGATACTGAGGAGAAAGACCCGATCAGCTCCTGCAGTCCGTTGGACCTGGATTCGTTAGTAGCGTTAACTTGGCGCAAGCTCGCTCGATAGGTTTTAAAGTAGTACCTAATCGTTTGACATGACATTTTTAGATCTCACTTATTTTTAGAAGCATGTACTTATGAACGTTACTAAACATTGCTTTAAATTACGTCATTGGTTAATTATTTAGCAGTGGCAATAGTTTAGGAATTGTTTATCTTGTGACAGATTTTTTTAAGGTCACTTAGTCTTTTATGTACATATTAGAGAAAGGGCTTATAATCACTGATCTTTATTAGAACACTGTTTATTACAGATCCAGAGCTAATAACAGACTTCCAAAAAATAGATTCTACTCCTTTTTTTAGACAAGGGGTAAACATATAGGCAATAACACATAGGTCATACATATAGAGATAAAAAAATAGGTTGCTAGATAGATTTGATAGATGTAAATGTTTAAAGTACTTTTTTAATTTATGACTTTGTGTTGTAAAACTGATATGATATAGGTAATTATAATTGTGTATGTGAATGATATTTATGAATAAAAACCATTTCAAAGCGAATTCGTTTGAATTATTTATTTTAGACTGGAACCTTTGCAAACACATTTACCTCTAAGTTATATAATATTTGACTTGACGACCTCTGTAGCGCAGCGGGCGAGAGCCTGCCTGCGACGCAAGAGGTTGCGGGTTCGATTCCCGCCTTGGAACAAATTTGTGTACGATCTGCAGAAATTTGTTCCGATGGTCTGGGTGTTTTCTATGTATAATAAAAAAATATCTATCTATGTAAGTATATAATGTATTAAATATATCAGTTATCTAGTACCCTTAACACAAGCTTTGAAAAGCTTACTTTGGGGCTAGATAGTGCTGTGTGGATTGTCCAGCATTATTTATTTATTTATTTATTTAAGTTCTTAATCTTGAAAACCGAAGTGGTACAACATAGGAATCACAAGAATTGATGAAATGTTTAGGTGTATCAAGGTTTTTGGATTAGAAAAACAATTCTGGTTCCCTTTACTTCAAACAAAAACGATGAGAAAAAAACCTTTTAATAGACGATATGTCTCGATTGACATAATCGCCGCGCCGTTGCCGGCCATTTATTTACATGAGCCATATATTTTTATACATTTGTAGGGAGATCCAAAGTAAGAGACAAGCTAAACTCGCGCGATGATTAGTTCCAAGCTGGAGAAACAGGACATTGAACAATTCGCCGGCCTACTGTACAATCCACCTACCACGCAACAGTATGCCACTCTCAAGGATCTTCTCATTCCTGCGTACGAAGAATCTGACAACCGCCAATTGCAATGTTACTGTCCGAAGGAGAAGTAATAACGAAGACTCGCACTCGACAAAGTTCCTGACTCAACTCTGCGCATGATGTGGACAAAACCAACCACCTACCACCACACGCCCGATCTGTACTGGCAGTCAGCGAAACATTCAGCACGAAGACATCTCTTGTTAACTTGCATTGCTTGCTGACAAAATGATGGAGACCAGCAGGCCTATTGGCTATCTCGGTGGATATCTCCTAGTGAAGATCACTCGTCAAAGTGTTTTGATATTGACGAATCGTCAACGTCAGTCACCGACCCCAATTTGTTAGTCACCGTAACACTATTTTGACTAGAGATTGCGATTGTCTACGCATAGTGGACAACAAATTGATGACATTACCTATTCGTCAAAGACACTACTCCGAGGCAGTGTTTAATGAATATTATTGATAGGCACCGAAGCCGTTATAGGTAATAAACCGCCTAAAACAAAAATATCCTAAAATATAGTACTGTAATAATCAAAAAGTATTACTAAACTTAGCCGTATAATATTCGATGACATCGTCGTGAATGAATGAATGAAAGTTCGGTGTACAACCGAAGCCAGTTAGTCACGGTCACTGTAAAAGATAGCCAATAGGCCTGCAGCTCGAACACCCAGATCTCTGCAGTCATCTACCTCTTTCTTTCTTCTTTTTATGGCTCCTGTCATAGACAATCTTGCCAATGTCAAGTGATTATACTCTCTTTGTAGTTATGTTTCTAGTCATGTCAGTCCAAAGTCGAGTCAGTCAATTGTTTTGAAGAAAATGGTGGCGGTTTCTTTGGATCTACCTCGGCACAGGCTCAAGCGACATGTCGGATGACACGCAATTCCTCGTCGAAGAAATTCGCAAGCTGTCAGTCGATGTCGCCGCTCTCAAAGCTTCTCAAAACAACCAGCAGCAGCAGTATCAGCAAAACCGACGCCCGTTCTACCGCCAAAGCAGTCCTACAGGAAGAGGAGACCCGAACAGCCGATCGCGCAGCGATACACCATCACCATGCTGCTACTAAAATCGACGGTTTGGAAAGAATGCAAGACGCTGCACCACTCCGTGCACGTTCAATACTGAGAAGCAGGAACACTAGGTTTTACGCTCGGTGAGGTGGATTCCGGCGTAACAGAAAAATCTTACAGATCAACGACAAAAAATCTGGACTTCAGTTTCTGATCGACATGGGGGCAAACATCTCTGTCCTACCTCCAAGCAAAAGTCAGACTTTGAAGACACTGAATTTCAACCTCTACGCAGCAAACAACACCATCATAGCTACATACGGAGAAAAGGCAATGGACCTCGATCTTCACCTACGATGAACATTCAAATGGTCATTCCAGATCAAGACTCAGTGTTTCTAATTACTCCCTAAAAGTAATAACTAGTAGGTAGGAAAGTAGGTCAGCAGGCAGGGTTCCTCTCAGCCAGTCAATAGTTCCTTGGTATCATTCACATCTTATGGGCTCTCCCAAAACATTTTTGCTTCCCCGGCCCCGTCGCCGTGCGGTATAATGAAAATGGTTACATGAATTAGGGTTCTTTCATAAGTATGCATGTGTGTTGTCCAAGGAATTTGTACTTGTATTCAAATTCCTTGGTGTTGTCATTGCATACCTATCTGTGAGTAAATGTTTAATGACATTGATTGAATGAAAAAGGTTTTTGATTCCAGTGTGCAATCTTACATGGTGACAAATTACTTCAGTGAGAAAATGTCTATATTCAACCCATAAATGTGTTTTTTCTCCTGTGGGATCTCATGTGAATTTTTAAGTCACTCTTACGAGAGAATGCCTTATCACATTCCAAACATGAAAACTGTTTTACTCCAGTGTGTGTCCTCACATGTCTTGTGAAGGAACTTTTAGTAGTGAATGTTTTACTACATCTACTGCATGAGTATGGCTTTTCACCAGTGTGTGATCGCATGTGTACTGTCAAGATACTTTTGTAATCAAATGCTTTATCACATTGTTTGCATGAATAAGGCTTTTCTCTATTGTGTATTACCATATGGGCTATCAAATTATGTTTGCGAACATATTTTTTACTACATTTGCTGCATGAAAACGGCTTTACTACAACATGTTTTCTCATATGCCTTATCAATTGATATCTGGAGAAGACTTTTTTGTTGCACAAATCACAACAGAAATACAAATTATTAATGTCAGTTGATTTGTTCTCCACATCATTCAAATTATTTTCTAATAGTTCAACAGATCCGTCAATATCTTTAGTATCCTCATCAGGTGCAAAGATAGTTTCTTGAAACTCAGTTTCTTCTATTTTTACAACAACATCGGTTGCAAAAGTGATTGTAGAATTCAAATAATCTGTTTCTTCTATTTTGACAGCAACATGTTCTTCTTTAATAGTTGGCAAAATGTTTGTTGAATTTAAATCAGTAACTGGTGTGTGTCGTACAGGAGTCACAGATAAGGTTGGTGATGTTGCCAGAAAAAGCTTTTCGATTGCCTTATGTGTTACCTGAAAACAAACATTTGAATGAGTTTACCACTCCATCCTGTGGAGTGGGGCTACAAGAAATATTGTCAGGTGTATTTGGGACTGGTTTTTTTGCTTGTTCCCCTCACTGACCTTGTGACCACCTGGTGACATGCTCTGGTATAGGTATATTTAGGGCCTTGTTTAAAGAAAGTTCCTAATCCTAAAGAAACTTAGTGGATAGTAGACATGTATAGTAAAACTGCTAAAAAGATTCCATCATTACTAAATATAAAAATAAATCATGAGTGTACATACCTCAATGCCACTGTACAACATAACACGCATGGCTTGGTCCGATCTGCGAGCCATTTCAGAAAACATGTAGCACTTTTGTAGTAGCCGGTGACAGATATAGCACATTGAGTTGGGCAACCCTGCATTTGATTCTGTACCAAGCTGAAACAAAATGTAATAAGTACCTATTTCAATATCAACATGTTGACAACTTTAAGTACCACCATCACAAAGTTGTGTCCTTGGTGGAATCAACAAAATACAGAGCTACTGAGCTACTCTATCCAAACAAAAAATACATACCTTTATGTTTGTAAGTTTCTCGAAAACTTCTACGAGGTTTACGTTGTCAACATTCTGCATCTTAATATTACCAGCTAGGCATACTCTGCACACAGAACTAGCCATTACGCAGGTACCTTTAGTTTCTTTCTAGTCTTCGTATGGTTTTAAAAAAATCTCGCCCATTCGCCGGCAAATTCTTTGGCGAGTCCAAGCTTAGAGCATTTATAACTGCTCTGTATAAACTGTAACTGTAACTGTTATAAATGCTCTAAGAGTCCAAGTGAAGTACCAGGGCTAATACACGAATTAGCACAAAGCGTATATAATTGGAGCCTGGAGGAAAATAACTCTTTACTTCTGAGAAAACAATGCAACCAATGAAGGGGAAAGGAACAAGGAAAATTGAAAATTGCAGCGGAGGGAGCGGACCAAAGAGAAAAACGAAAAACACAGGACTATACTTATAAATCTGTGAAAAACACGTATACATACATACGTATAGAATACTTGTATACTCTGCGAAAAACAAGGATTTTATTACTTCTTCTTCTTTTTTGTTTATGGCTCTTTTTTTTGTACTACTCTATGATGGCTCCTGTCCTAAAGAGAATCTTGCCAATGTTAAGTGATTTTTATTATTACTTTTAGTCAAGTAAGTCCCTTTTTCAAGTTACGTCATTTGTTTTGAAGAAAATGGGGTCTGCTTTCTTCAAAGCATTTGAATAATTTTTGGTCAAATCACGATATCACATAATACAACTCAAGTAATATTGGATAAAATAACACCGAAATTACACAACACAACTCAAAATAACACTATGATAGTCTATGTTGCTACGCAAAATGACAGAAAAAGGCGGAATGTAAAACTCTCTGCTGCAGACTGATTTGCCAGTGTCAATGTCAAGTGACAGACACTTCAAATTCGATTGATTTGATTTTTTTGTTGACAATGTAAGAAATTTTTGGAGCCCATTATCAATACAAACATTTCTAATTTTTACCTTTAGTTACATTTAATAAATGTGCATACTTTGATTGAGGCCATTATGTACACACACACAAAATGTCCTATTTAGCCGTGTGTAGGATATGCTTATCTGGTAATGTGAAAGCCATCCTTATTCAAAACACCCAACTGCAAGTGTTCTATGAAAGACTCCTGGGTTGTAAGGTAAATTATATCAGGACCACAAAACTGGATTATACAATTATTTAAAAACAATCTGTGTGTAAACAAATGATAAACATTAACAGATAGGGCTAGTATGGGCTAGGGCAGTATGTGTAAAATAATGTATCAGTGGATGCAGGCTTGAATAATTCATCAAGACTATCTTTATGCAGCAGTAATCCTGAAAATAACCTATTGCAACATTTTACAGCTGGTCACCGAAGATGGACGTCCTAAAACAGTTTGCTACATTTGTCATGCACAGTTGCAAAGGTGTCATAAATTGTTTTGCAAACATCAAAAGACAGGAGATATCCTGACCGAGCTACATCTGAACAACATTGAGGTATTTAAGTGACAAATTATTAACAGGCCTAGGGTGGGTTTGACTAGCTCAGAGAAAATACATATTTAAGGTACAGTCAACTCTAGCAGTGATTTTATGTATCATTACATATTTAATTACTATCCTCTACCCATTTTCATTTATAGGTATAATTATTATTTTGTATTTATACAGATTTCGCCAGATATAATTGCCATATTAAACAAAGAGATACGAAACAACTTCTGTGTGTCACCCATTGAATCAGTCTCATTCAACTGTTTGCAAGACATCACATCAACGGATGTAAAAGATGAATTACTTGATGTCAAAAAGGAAATAAAATCTAAAGAGGAAGCAGAAGGTAGGTAATAATAAAAAACATAATTGTTCTGATCCCACACTAGGTTTCCTTGCTGTCATATATTATTGTGGGTAGGTATTTACTATAATGCTGCCTGTAATTTCACTGGCAATCACACTCTTCAGACCGAAGCACAGTAACTCTGCTTGGCGGCAGAAAAAGGTGTGGTAGTACTTCTCCAGACGAGCCCTTCATAAAGAGCTCTTGGTACCTACTACTCTTAACTAAAAAAAACGAAAGAAGGTGCTTTTTTTGTTAATTGGGTATGGTATCATCTTGACTTTATTTTACTTAACTCGATAAAAGTGAGTTGGTACAAAGCCAAATCTGGTGACAGTGCCATGGGGCTGCCAAACTGCTGTTAGTCTAAATCCAAAAACGAATGGAGAAAATCATGCGAAGACTTGTAAAAACTAGGTCCCTGCTGGAACGATCTTTTTTACAATGGTGAATGACAAATTCTTTTTCATCCCACCATCTCGGAAAGAGTATTTTTGCTCTTCCATATCTGAGTGCAAAAGCCGTTTTTATTCTCTAGAGGATAAAGTAAATTGAATTTAGAACATCGTGTACACTAAGTTTGTGAATTAAAAAAAAAACATTAATCCTATGTACTGCTACCTCTATGGTGCCGAATATATCATACAACTTTTTTTTTATTTGGTAAAAACTCAGACTCAGAACCTTCTTGGTGTTCTTTTTTCAATTTGCTTTGTACGCGGTTCTTTACGCGGCATTTTTTCACGTCATTGTTAAACCTTATATTAATACCTAAACTGAAATAAAAGTACCTATCTTGTGATTGTAAACGTTTTTTTTTGCATTTAGTCATTTCCTCGCTGAGGTGGAATGAAAAGTTACGTGTAGCACTCGAGTGCAAAGATTTTTCACCTCGTGCTCTTTTGATTCCCTCGCTAACGCTCAGGATTCTAATTTTGAATCACTCGCTGCGCTCGTAATTAAATTTTAGAATCCTTCGCTTGCTCGGTCATCAAATTGAACACGCGGTTAAAAAGCAACTTTGCACTCTTGTATAACAAATAACTATTTTTGGGTTCTGAAGGACAAATAAAATGTACACAAGTAGGTAGGTACCTACTACATAATATCCTGAATAACCAAGCCCTTCTATTTTCAGTGATATCTGCAAATGTATGTAAAGTCTGCCTTGCATGTAATGTCAAAAGTCACTCCATATACAAGAACCCATATCAAAAAGTTTTTGAAAAGCTCACAAATACAAAGGTACACATAACTCCACTTGGGCCTTTTATGTAACTTATGCTTAAGGCTGCTTGCACAACGATCTGATTTAAAACACACACGTGATAAACATGTTTACCAAACTAAACAATTAACGGTAACTAAACGGAGTTACTTAATTGTGTGACAGTCATGATGATGCCAATCATGTTTAGTTGCTTATTTTTTTCTTGTGAATGATGTTGACTGTGATCATCCTACTAATAGGTATAAGTACACGCGAAAGTTTGTAAGTATGGATGGATGGATGTTTGTTACTCTTTCACGCCGGAACGGCTGAACGGATCTGGATGAAACATGTCAGAGAGATAGATTATAGTCTGGAATAGCTCATAGGCTACTTTTATCCCGTGGGAATACCGGGATTAAAATCTGCGCGGGTGAAACCGCGGGGTGCCAACTAGTTTGATAAGCCTTCAAATTGTGTTAGTTATATAACATGTGTCAAGTGCACTCAAAAGGCCTACTACCACACTGTTTCCAAAAAATCTAGTGACACAAGAAGAAGCTTTCTATTTTTTTACAACTAGCTGATGGAACAAACAGATGGCCCACCTGATGTTGTAACCATCACCTACAACAAAGCATTGCCTCGTAAGTCATGAATGCGATGCGTGGCTCGCCAAATCCGATTGGTGATCGTTGTGCAAACAGGCTAATTATTATTAGAATTCTTATTCCGACCTCGTAAGGTCCTGTTTCGAAGACTTCGTGATAAGTGCATTTTTTTAATATACCTAGAAAAAAGGTATAATGGTTCCAGGTCAGTGCAGGAGATATCATTTGCTATATCTGCCACCCGCAGTTGCGAAAATGTTGGAAGCTAATAAACAAGTCCAAAAACTCGGAAAAAATCCTGACAGAATTATTTCGCAATGGAGTGCAGGTATCTATAATGCGTTGGGTATTTTATGCTATACTAGCTGCGCCCCGCAGTTTTACCCGCGTAGTTTTAAATCCCGGTATTCCCACGGGACAAAAAGTAGCCTTTGTGCTAGTCCACAGACTGCAACCTATCTCTGTGCCAGATTTTATACAGATCCGTTCTGGCGTTATTGAGCAACAAACATTCATCCATCCAAACTTTCACATTTATAATATTAGTTAGATTGACTACTAGCTTTATCCCAGATTCGCTCGCTTGTAGGACAAAGTAAACTTGACTAGATCTTATTCCTAATTTCATCAAAGCTTTATCCACGTGATAGAACCACAACAATAGAACAAAGTCGCTTTCTCTGTCCCTGTATCCCTATGTCTCTATGTATGCTTAAATCTTTAAAACTCCGCAACGGATTTTGATGCGGTTTTTTTAATAGATAGAGTGATTCAAGAGGAAGGTTTATATGTATAATACACGCATGATATGTGCACCCGTACGAAGCAGAGGCGCACAGGCGTATCGCTATTTAATGATATAATGGAATTCTTTATTTCAGCTTACACAAAGTGTGGTCTCTATTCTTAATGCTAAAATCAAACCTAGCTACTCATGCACCCCTGTCAAGCATGCAAAATACTGTGAAACAAATGAACTAGTTGAAATTATACTAAAGGAAGAATTAGAAGTGGACTGCGAGTTTAAAAATGAAACAGATGAGGGGAAAGAAGAAATTGTGCCAAAGAAAGAATTATTAGAGGTGGACTACGAATATATACTTGAAGAAGATTTAACAAAAGGTAAAATGAGCTTCAAACTGAGAATAAAGCAAAGTATGATAATAGTTTGGTCATGTTAAGGCTCCGGTGACAGCGGCTCGCAATTTCGATGTGCGATTGGCTATTATTTCATTTTATTTCATTTCGGGGAGGTTGTTTGAAAGAATAACTCTAAAGAAACACGCATAAATACTGTTCGAACACAAATAATACAATAATATAAGGGAAACATGCCCGAATCAGAAATCATTTTGGTATTAGTATGTTAGGTCTTACGTTTACCTAATACCAAAATGATTTCTGACTCAAGCACATTTCCCTTATATTATTGTATTATTTGTGTTCGAACAGTATTTATGCGTGTTTCTTTAGACTTATTCTTTCAAACAACCTCCCCGAAATGAAATAAAATGAAATAATAGCCAATCGCACCTCGAAATTGCGAGCCGCTGTCACCGGACACTTAAGATTTAATGTTTTTGATTTTATCAAATCAAGATATTACAAATGGTACCTAAATTGTAGTTATCAAAGTAACCTCTGGTTTTATAACAGGTACACGTGCACTTAACGATATGAAGGCAAACCCCGACGAAGACACGAAATCATCACAAGCTTTGAATAACGCCGATATCCAAAACAACTTAGTAATTCAAGTTGAGCACGAATACTGCGATTTGTGCAACTTCAAATGCAGATCTCTTGATAACTTGAAAAAACACTTGCGTATGCACGATCTAAAGAGAAAGTATTCATGTGAAATCTGCGCGTATCGGTTCTCCTTACCCAGGCATTTAAATAACCATAAAAGCAAAGTTCATAAAAAAAACTACCCCTGTAGGGAATGCAATGACGCTTTTCCGAAAAAAATTCAGTTGAAAATGCACATGCTGACTCACTCTGGTAAAAATATATACTCCTGTGAGAAATGCAGCAACATATTTAACAATCAGAAGAATCTGAGAAGTCACTATGATAATGTCCACCGCGGCGAGAGATATCCATGCGAGCGATGCCACTTTACTTCCTCCAGCTTGCGATGCCTGCACGACCATATCCTGAGAATCCACGCAGATAGTCGCCGTTACATATGTGATATATGCCACAAAACTTTATCACGGAAAGGAAGTTTGAAGAAACATCTTATGAACCACGCTGAAATAAAACCATACGAATGCAAAACATGCCTCAAGACTTTTAGCACCCCGCAACTTTTAAGAGTACATATTACGTACCATTCTCCAGAAAAGCCATATAAATGCGATATATGCGACATAAGTTACAGAAACGGGCGTGGTCTGAAAATACATTTACAAAAACATACTGGAATTAAACCGTTTTCTTGCAGTGTGTGCGAGAAAGATTTTTATCGTAAAGATACCTTACAAAAACATATGGCAATTCACACTGGAGAAAAAATTTACGAATGTGAAATCTGCGATTTGACGTTTCTTAGTAGCGCCTACGTGAAAAAGCACATGATAACCCATTCTGATGTAAGACCATACACCTGTGATGTATGCCAAAAAACCTTCAAACACCGCGCCACTTTGATATCTCATATGATAGTTCACTTTGGAAAAGAGTCGTATACCTGTGATAAGTGTAACAAGTCATTTACCACAAAGCAATACTTAATCGGACACATTCGGTATCACACCGGCTTGCGACCATTTGCATGCAACATGTGCGATAAATACTTTCATACGAAACAAACATTAGAATTGCATATCAGAACGCACACTGGAGAAAAACCTTATTCATGTGACATATGCGACAAAAGTTTCTCACAAAGGTGCTCGCTGAAAGTACACTTAAGAACTCACAGCGGCAGTAGGCCGTATGCCTGTGACATATGCAATAAAAAGTACGCCGAAAAGTGTTCTCTTTACCGTCACAAAATAAGTATTCACACTGATAGAAAAATATTCATCTGTGATGTTTGTAATAAAGTATTCATTGAAAAGAAAAAACTCATGCATCACATACGATTTCACAACATAACAACACCATATAAATGTGATACATGTCTGAGATCGTTTTCCAAACTCTGTTCCTTGACGCAACACGTAAGAATTCACACGGGAAAGGGTAAGAAGCAATGTGTTTTTTGCGATGAAATATTCGATTCCAACAATATGCTGTATCGACATAACACATCAGCGCACAGAGCTGTGAAAAAGTTCGCCTGCAACTTGTGTGAAAAACCATTTGATACTTTGATCAGATTGAACAGTCATGTAAGACTACACACTGGAGAAAAACAGTTTTCTTGCGAATTTTGTGAGAAAACTTATGTCGAGAGAAGAGATCTACTACAACATATGAGAGTTATACACAATAACCGATTTTTTTTTAATTAGGTAATGTCACAATAATTTTAAGGGTAGGTGACATGCACTACGCTTGTACAATTCGTGCGATAGTCAAGACGAGGGCAGGGGAGGATACATTTATTTTTGTAATGAAGTGAAAAGTTATCAACAGATTAAAGTATTATAACATCAAGCGACTGTCGTCGCCTACTTAGTGTAAAAAGACCAATTCCAAAACTAAAATTAAATTACCTACGCAAAAAAAGTTAACTATCTTACCCTGCCTTTCATCTGTTCAAATTATGACAGAAATTATTTATTTATTAAGCACATTTTTTTTTATATATTACGGAATTGTTTATTTACTTTTTTCAATTGACTAGGTATGTATTTAGTTTCGGTAAGCTAAGTACTTAGGTAATCTAAATCGAATCGAGAAGCTAGTCTGCTGAGTTATGTATGTACCTACCTACTTGCTTATGTACATAGGTGTCGGTAGTTTAGACATACATTTATTTGCCAATAAAACACATACATAATAGGTAATAAAAGAAATGACAAACAGTTAAATATTATATTAGGTACCTATGTAGGTGTTTGTGTGTTGCAGCAGCAAAAGGGTCTCAACTCAGTGTATGCCTCACCACTAATTTAGTGTTTAGTTTATTAAAAGAAATTCCTATCAGTTGGCTCTGAACTTTTAATCTTAGTACTACATCACTATGTAGGTACCATGTACATGTACAGGTACATGTATGTCCCGTTTTAGTTTTCAGCATTCATGACCACAAAAATAAAAGCAATTAAGTCTGATGCCTCGTTAGCACTCATTTGAAAAAATAATTGTTTCGACAATTTTCATCAGATTATTAAATTAATTTGTAGGTAATACATACACGTTTTATGGCTCAGGCTATATACCTAGTCTTGCCCTAAATTGCTAGATCAACTGATAGGTAGGTATCACCTACTAAGCATCAAGGCTTAAATAAAATATAAAAACGAATGACGTCTAATAAAATATGTCTGTCAAAAGTCTGCAGGGCCTGAGTTGACTTAAAGCCAAAGCATCAAAGCTTTAAATATAAAAACGAATGACGTCTAATAAATGTCTCTGTCAAAAGTCTGCAGGGCCTGAGTTGACTTAAAGCCAAAGACCTTGGTACAAGCACGCTACGATCGGCAAGCGACACGGCTTAGGCAATACAACAATCACAGGGTATGACCTAACTACATCATGTAGGTAGGTCATACCTAATATCGACATGCCTTATTTTTGCCTAGGGTATATCTACGCCCTACTTAAACTCGGTTTCCACCGGAGCGGAGTTGTGCTACAAAGCTGGTAATTTCCACCAAAGCGGAGAGATGCCAAGAAAACCAAGGACCTAATCTCTATGACACAGGAATATAATATGCGCCGCCCGGCCGCCTGACTAGACACTTCTCTGCTCCGCTCTGCCGCCAAAATTCTATAGAAAAATTAGACATCTCCTTTACGCTTGATCCAAATCCAAAATCTGAAACTAAGCGAAGAAATGTGGAAATAACGAAATCGGAATGGTTTATTCATACACATCTCCACTCCGCTTTGGTGGAGACCGACCCTTACCCTGTACCTACTACTGTCACTGCCTAATGCTTCAATCAGTCAAACCTAGCTCCAACTTTTAAGTTAGCTCTTAAAAGTAAAAAAAGTTCAGTCTGTGGTCTTGCTGTCACGATGTGGTTTCATTTTTAAAAGCCGAAAACTCGTGCTTTCTTTCTTGGCCTACTCTGTCCTGACCCATCGCAATCCAATGTTGAAATAAATATCTACTTCAACTACATACATTATTTGTTCAACTACTTCAAAATTGCGCTTCGAGCTTCCTTTGATGTGCAATGTCAGAATGCCGAGTGTGTCTAGTCGATAATGTGCTAATGCACTCCATTTGGAACACCCGATATAAAGAAATTTATGAGAAACTTTCAGGTGCTAAGGTGCGTAATGAATTCTTAAGAACGTCATGTCCACTAAGATTTGAATTCCACATTAAACCCTGTTCGGTTTAAGATGGGTACTTATGGATAATCTGATTATTTTTAGCTAAGCTCAGAAGATGGAAAGCCCGAGACTATCTGCTACTTATGCAGCTCGCAGTTACGTAAATTCTGTAAATTTTTTGATGTGCTGCAAAAGGCTGAACATGTTCTCACAATACGGCTTCTTGGAGGTATTGAGGTGAGAAGAATTCAAATAACTTTGTATTATTTTAAGATGTTCTTAAATTGTGACTTAGGCATCAGGCGCTTAAACTCAATGCCCTATTTCGAAAGGACAAATTATGATACGTAACGATATTAATCATCAACATCTTAAATGCAACTTTAAGAGTGGTTTGTTCGCCTCTAAGTAATTCATTTTGTGACCGCATTTTTTTTTCAGATGTCACAAAAGACACAAGATGACTTGAAATTGTACAACTTAGCAACAACTTCAATAAAATCCACATCTTATGTTGATGATGGGGAAGATCTTGAGCCCGAAGTAACTGTGACTATTAAAGAAGAACCTGTTGATTTCGAAGAGAGTGATGAATATAAAGAGGAATACTTAGGTGAATTATCAAATAATTATTTTCAACTATCAAGATCATAGACATCCTTCACAGTTCAGTTGGTAGTAGCTCTGCCTTCTGCGCTGAAGGCCGTGGGTTCGATTCCTACCGAGAACTCTTATGCATTATAGGTATAGCAGTTTTCAGCCATTTTTACTTTGTATTTATTATGGTAATAGCCACAGAATACCTACAAATTTCTGTGTTCAGTAGGTACAATAGCCTTTGTGAGATTTTGAAAATACCCTTTAATAAAAAATCCCCAGGAACTAATCTATAGAACATAATATTAAAAAAAACTTTTTTTTTTACTTTTTTGACTAGTATTCAAATTCCTTGAATCAGAGACTTACCCGGCCTAAAAAAAAACATGAATTTTTTTTTTAAAATTCCTGGGGATTTTTTATTTAAGCCTATTGTACCTACTGAACACAGAAATCTGTAGGTATTCCTTCGAGCATTTACCAGCTCGAAGAGGTATTCTGTAGCTATGGCCGTAAGTTGGATAAAAATATGTCTGTCTTTGTTTATGACAAGCCTAAAGCTGTCGGAATGATTTTCATACTAATATTAAAGGTATAAAGTTAGGCTCATACTCATTTGGGTCAAATCTACACTTCAAGTTCCTATTTCTATTTTCAGACTCACCACCTGCAGATGAAATACTGCATAATGTTGATAGTACTATGGAAACGACTCCAACCCTTGCATCTCATCCTTTTGAGGAGAGGCCATTACAATCTGATGAAACTACATTATTGCCTGAGGTTTTTAACATGGAGTTCAGTCAGAATGATGTTTGTATAAAAAGAGAAGCTTCTGAACCTGAAGAGGAGCACTCTGACATTACTCAATCAATCCTGCGAAATTTAAGCATAGCTCTCGAAAATCTACCTCAGCACACATTGGACCTGAAATATTGCCCTAAACTTGCTGCTAAAACTGGCAACCATGAAAACCGTTACTTCTGCGGCCAATGCAACTACAAGTCTCGCACTTCAGGAGCATTAAGAAATCATAGTAAAGTTCACAATCAGAGTAACACATTTGTATGTGAATTTTGTTCATACAGGTTCATAAACGATAAAAAACTTGCAGCTCATAGGAACTACTGCACTGTATGTAGTATCTGTGGCAAAAGGTTTTCTAACATTCATGGTTTGAGAATACATGTAAGACTCCACACAGGAATCCAGCCATATACTTGTGACAGTTGCGGCAGGGGATTTAATCAAAAAACTAATTTGCAAACACATATGAGAGTACACACTAGACAAAACCAGTACCCTTGTAAAATTTGTCACAAAACATTTCCCTTCCGGACATACTTAGAACGGCACATGTCACTTCATGGAGAGAACCCACTGGATACTGAAAGTTTCCAGCGCACCATGAACTGTCATAAACTTTACGTTCGCAAGAAAAACAAGCCTTGTGTGTGTAGTGTTTGCGGCAGGATATTGCAGAGTAAGAGTGGACTAGAGGTGCACATGAGGCAACATACTGGAGAGCGTCCATATGCCTGCGAATGTTGCAAACGTTTCTTCACACAGAAATACAATTTGATGACACATATTGAGAGAGTTCACATGGGTGATGAATCATTCACTTGCAAAGTATGCCACCAAATGTTCCCTTTCAGCTCTGAAATGAAACGCCACTTGTCTACTCACAAGGAGGAGATATCGGCGCGGGATTTCGAAATGTTCCAGCAGAAACACATATACTCAATCCATCGGAATGTCGGTCACAACGGACAACTAACGCCGTACGCTTGTGATATGTGCAAAACTAGGGTACTATCCTATTGAATAAAAGATTTATAAATACAATTTACAATTTCATATTTTGATGTAGTTACTTACCTACAGTTACTTATGTACCTACCTACCTAGATGTTTAATACAAGAAAAACGCCAAACATCTCGCTCATTAAAAAATTTTCTTCCTTTTGACCTCTTGGATTGGATAAGGTGGATGGATGGGATGCTCCCCGAGCACTTTCAAGTAGCAGTCAGTGGTCGATGGAGACGCGCTGCAGATCATATCATAAGCGGTTTTTCACCAAGCAAGGTATATATTATTCGCTTTTCACATAATATCTTTCGTAGTGTCGTGTATACACTTTGTAGTCTGGTATTATTCACAATGATGAAATGAAATGAGTTGAAAGAAGCTCTTAAAAACTTCTTAGGATGTTGCTGATTTTGATAGAAAATAAATAAATATTTGACATAGACAAATTGTCCAGCATGACACTGAAGGATACAGAAATTGTTTGCTTCGATGCATAATTTTTGTTGTATGTCTACTATTTTACTTTAATGCGGGCTCTACACTCGTCCGCGAACAGCAGACGCATGAACACCACCAATCGCAACCACCATATGCAATTACGTTCGCGAATTTGATCTTTGTGGATGCTGGTCTGACCCCGGTGCCAGATATGTATGAACTTAAGTGATCACTGAGCCGCACGTTTAATGAGGCACGACACGAGAAAAACTCTTCAATGTCTCGTGCGTCACTAAGCGTGCGGCTCAGTGATCACTTATGTTCATACATAACTGGCACCGGCCGGCCTGACACTGTGTGCTTTGGTGTGTTAATTTATTACGCGTTTTTAAAATCAAAAAACCAAGTAGAGAAGATTAAAGACATTAAAAATAAAAATAATTGTGATAATATGGGAACCCCTCTCCGTTCGTAGGGATGTCTATGACAAAATAGAGAAGCTAAAGCAAGAAAAATACCACCGCCATCCGCTTCATGGACACCAACCCCCACGAGCCCATGTTGTGTGCACGAGCCCGACTGAAGTCACAAGAGTTAAAGCGCATGTCACAAGCCATGCAAATGCGGAGCACCAGGGACAGTTCATTTACTAAGTTGTCCCTTGTGCCTCAACACCTGCCTGCCTGCAGTAGGTCAGGCATTATTTAAAAATTGTCTAGTGTTCACAATAAAACAACTGCGCTGCAGACACAACGCGAGTGTGTTGGATGCGTTCGCGCTTCGCGGAGTCTTACATTCTCTGCTTCGGGGACCCTTTGCAGCGGACCTAATAAAACAGACGGGTGACTGACGGGGAACGCCCCGAAGTGCGAATGCGAAAGCGACCGAGACCATCCACGCTCGCGGTTCGCTTCGCGGCCTTCGTTCGTAGTTCGCGTGTGTTCGCAGTAAAGTTCGCAGGCTTCGCACCCTATGACCCTACTCTACCCGTGCGAGTTGAGTGCACAGATTTATAAGTATAGTCCTAAAGTTGAGTGTCGAACGGGCAGAGTAGGGTTCCTTGGGGAGAAAAAAAAACAAATCATTCTAAATAAAAAAATAAATTGAAATCATTGTGTAATTCGTGATTGATACATTAAATCGCAACCGCAACGAAATTATTATCAGCAAACTGAAATTGAGTCATTTTCATTTCATTTACAGCTAAGCTCGACTAGACTGTGCGGTACCTACACAGGTGCGGTGCGGTATCAGACCGACTGATTACAATACAAATAGGTATTGTGTGTTCATTTCTTCGTGTATTTACGTCACAATAATATTTTGGCGGTGTTCTGTGTTTGTTATGCGACGCATCGTTTCGGGCGGTTAGTTCACATTTGTGCTTGTTTGTGGTGGACACTTTTTGGCAACGGGATAGCCGACAATTCTGTGACCTTGGATTTATAAAACAGCTGTTGGTGAGAACCTATCATAAAACCAAAAGTACTGTAAACTTAAAGAAAAGGCTATGAATGAATAGAAAAAAAACCAATAAAATTTTAATTGTTTCTTGGTAATGATAGGTGTATGACCTTGGTTCATGCCATTCCTTCCAAAATTACCTATAGAAAACAACACTTAATTCAATATATATTTCAACACTAAGAAATGAACGTATTGTTGTCACAATAATATTTTGGCGGTGTTCTGTGTTTGTTTTGGGACGCATCGCATCGGGCGGTTAGTTCACATTTGTGCTTGTTTGTGATGGACACTTTTTGGCAACAGGATAGCCGACAATTCTGTGACCTTGGATTTATAAAACAGCTGTTGGTAAGAACCTATCATAAAACCAAAAGTACTGTAAACTTAAAGAAAAGGCTATGAATAAATAGAAAAAAAAACCAATCAAATTTTTATTGTTTCTTGGTAATGATAGGTGTATGACCTTGGTTCATGCCATCCCTTTCAAAATTATAGAAAGCAACACTTATTTCAACATGTATTTCAACATTATGAAATGAACTTATTGTTGCACTTGTTGCTAAACACACAGCTGTTAAAATGTTAAAACAATTTTTTTATCCCTGGAATTCAGTATTTTATGGTATGTGTCTGTTATGCCCATCATCTCACTACCCTTAGCAATCCATATATGAGTATTTCTCAAACAAAATGTACGTAACGATGAAGGAAAATGTTACGAAAAAGTACTTTTTCATAACTTTTCTTCCTTAAGGCTCCGGTGACAGCGGCTCGCAATTTCGAGGTGCGATTGGCTATTATTTTATTTCATTTCGGGGAGGTGTATTAGGTAAACGTAAGACCAAACATACTAATACCAAAATGATTTCTGATTCGGGCATGTTTCCCTTATATTATTGTATTATTTGTGTTCGAACAGTATTTATGCGTGTTTCTTTAGAGTTATTCTTTCAAACAACCTCCCCGAAATGAAATAAAATGAAATAATAGCCAATCGCACCTCGAAATTGCGAGCTGCTGTCACCGGACCCTTAAGTTCCTAGAGTTATGTTACGAAAAAGTACTTTTTCGTAACGTTTTCCTTTTTCATTACGTACATTTTGTTTGAGAATACTCATATTATAAGTATTCTCAATTATAGGTAGGTACTCAGCTTTTATCTGTTCATAATGGCTGGTGTGCAGAAAAGATACTCATTGCATAAGGCCGATTTTGTTAAAGTGAGCAAACAAAAGCAGTGCCTTGTTTTCTATTTATAACCTGGATTCCCAATTTTCCGAGAATATGTAGTTGCGACCACATTAGGTACATTGTTAAAATCAGAGTTTTAGAGTTAAATAAACAGAATCCTTCACCTTTGACTTTGTACTTAGAGTCTTACTCAAAGAATCTTAGAAACAGGTAGTAAACAATTTGATGGGGTATCTACTGAGGACTTGTGAAACTGTTTGTTTTTATTATTCAGCACTCTGTCCATGACATTAATGTCACTAGAGTGAATGACCTATAATGTAGGTATACCTATACATATATTATATGAGGTTCAAGATTCAGATAAAATTAGATTGTGTGGCCGTTATCTGACGGATTCATATTTTGGCGCAATACCAAATCCTCACTTGTATTTTGTTAATAAGAGAATCATATAAATAGGTAGGTAGGTACACTAGGTACCTACGTACCTACTAGATAAGTATTGTGACTTCATTTTTATATAGGTACTAGAGGTAGGTACTACTGGCTTTTAAGGATCAAGTCAACCTGATGTTAGTAACCATCACCTATAACAAAGCATTGTATCGTTAATCATGCATTATAGGAACATGCCTTTCAATGCAATGCCCTACGCTCATCGACCTGAGGCATACAGATGTAAAGTTTCGAGTGGCTGTCATTTCACCCACACTCTTCAAACCAGTCTGTCCAATCTCTCGTGTCTGTATCATCTTATACATTGTTTACGCTCAGCTCATGTCCATGGCAAAGCGAACGTCAACGCTATCTCTCTGTTCCTCGTTACCGCACGCGTATAAATAAATATAAATAATGCTGGACAATCCACACAGCACCATCTAGTCCCAAAGCAAGCTACTCAAAGCTTGTGTTATGGGTACTAGATAACTGATAGATTTCATACATTAAATACTTACTTACATAGATAGATTTTTTTATTATACATAGAAAACACCAAACAAATGAACAAATTTCTGCAGATCGTACACAAATTTGTTCTGAGGCGGGAATCGAACCCGCCACCTCTTGCGTCGCAGGCGGACTCTCGCCCGCTGCGCCGCTGAGGTCGTCAGCCACTGAGCTAAGTGTAGACGTGGTATTATATACATACATTTAAAAGAAAATGCACATTATTAACAGATATGGACTTCCTGAGCTTGTTCGACCCTAGTGACGGCAACCAGAAGACCAAGACGCGGCACAAGGATATCAGCCAGGACACGGTTAAGAAGAAACTCGAGAACCCGAAAGGTGAGCTTTGACAACTGCTGCTTGCTCGATATTTTTTATATACCTACCTACTAGTTGCTGATTGAACAAGATGGCCGATGTTAAATCATCACCTCGCGTTGCCTCGTGAGTTACACAAGATATGAACATGCCGTCGATGCACTGCCCAGCGTCAATCAAAGGCATACAGATGTTGAGCCTCATGTGCCTGTAATTTAGTTGGCAACCACACCCTTCAAGACGAAACACAGCAACGCTGCTTGGCAGCAGATAAAGGCATGATTATTTTAAAATGTACAAGAGTAGTAGAGCTCATTGTGAAGGGCTCGTCCGGGGAAATACTACCACCACTCCTTTTTACGCCGCCAAGCAGCAACGCTGTGTTTCGGATGAGGCTTAACATCTGTATCTCAGTTGATGGACGCAGGGCGGTGCATCGTAGGGCACGTTCCTATTGTGCGTGACTTACGAGGCAATGCTTTGTGTGGTGATGGTTATCACTTAACATCAGGTGAGCCTTCTGCTTTTTCCAACAGCAGTATAAAAAAAAAATTGAAGGGAAACTAGAACCTTCCGCAGTCAAAATGTATCGCGCGAAAACCCGTGGTATCTTTTTCCTTCAGAAAAAGATTGCGCGTGAGTGTTATTATTGTATGTACCTACCGACTACAAAAAACAAAATTGTCGGTGACCCAAATGTAATGTTTGGACTTACCTCTGCTACCCCCCTTAAACGTCCCCAAAATAATCTGTCTGTTTCTTTGACTAGAAAAAAGTATTATAACAGCTATGTATATGATTTGTATATAACATAACAAGCTTAGTTTGCGCCCAGATAGTGCTGTGTGGAAAGTCCACTAATATTTTATTATTTCAGGTCGAAGAAGAGGACGTCGCGCTAACGGAAAGAATGAGACGCTGCCTGAAGAGTCCTCCTTCCTGAACGAACCTGACCTGAGCACGGAAGTCATGGTCAAGGATGGCAGCTACATCGATAGCTACATGATGCATAACCAGTGTGGTGAGTGGAACTCAAATTGTTAAGAGCATATTACGTCTCAGTGCTGCTATCCACTCTACTTCTAGTCAGGTCTTGTTCTTTCGAAATGGTGTGGTGAAAGGATTGTAAGTATGATACAAAGAGGCTCCTGCACTTTCGAACACTTGACAATGTTATAGAAATTTTTAAGGTTCTTTGACATGCCGCCGGTTTCGATGTTACGATGTTTTCCTTCACAAGTTATGAAGTAACAAACATAAAAAAATACTATCTATATGAGAACCTCCTACTTTTTTGAAGTCGGTTAAAAATACTATGCATTTCGCCTGTTAGCCATGTGAAAAAAATAATTAATCACTTATGTATGTAATGTAAATACATAATTGATAATACTCAAATTATTTTCCAGATACAACCAGCGAAGAAAAAAAAAATAAGAAGCGAAACGCAGGACGCAAGTCGCGAAGAAGGAAAAAGATCTCCCCGGCCAAGGAACTCTCATTCGAGAAGATCTACACTTCTAAAAACAATCTTAATGCTAATACTGCAAAATCCAAAATCGAAATTGGCAAGAATGTGAATGATTTGACAGCTGATTTTAAAACTCAGTACAGAATAGATGATGAAAAAGCTATGGAGTTCAAAGATAGGGCGGTTTACAATATCATAGATAAATTAGAGAAGGTGAATATTTACTGACCATCTTGTGGTTAAATACACTGACATATTTGATTTCTTAAAGAAAGTTTACTTACAAATAATGCACAAAGGTTGTACATAATGTACTGGTTTGAGTCCAGTTTCTGATACTGGTAAAATAAATTAAAATATTGCAAACATTCCAATATTTTATAATAAATTTGATAGTACGAAGATCTTAGAAGAATTAATATCATAAAGGGGCTAAGAGCAGGCCATATAGCTCGTAAAACCGACAAACGCTGGCTAATAAATGGTTCTCGAATAACAATTGTCTAAGTTTAAAATAACATTGATATACCATAGACAAAGTAATATTACTTTGTCTATGATATTACACATATTGATTTCTTTAGGTATTTAGTTATTTTTCATATGATAAACATTCTTACAATTCTTGTCGTGTCAACAGTTCTCTCTAAATTAATAAAGAAAGAAAACAAAGAAAGAATAGTACATTGTTCACCGAGAGGAAAAAGTGACCGATTACCGTCGAGGGTGTCGTTTGAAGCCCGAGCCGTAGGCGAGGGCTTTAAAACACCCGAAAGAAAATACATTTAATCAACTACACAGACACATTACATAATGATACTAGCGACCCGCCCGCGCGCCCCTGCTTCGCACGGGTGCACATATCATGCATGTATTATACATATAAACCTTCCTCTTGAATCCCTCTATCTATTTAAAAAAACCGCATCAAAATCCGTTGCGTAGTGATGAATAAGATTAGTATGTTCATGTTAATTTTCAGGTTAGTTTAAAGGACGACATGTACTTAGCTGGAGACTTCACAGCTCAGGACCTGGAGAGTGACTTCTTCTACTGTGACGATGATGATGAAGAGTTTCTGGACGAAGAGTGAGTGATAGTTTTTACTGTCAGTAGTACCTACGTTCAAGATGACGACGACCATACGCTATCCTATCATAGCAATTGTCTGATTGTCAGACTATAGTTGAATGATAGCTCTATGATACCGATAAAAGATTTTTCAGAAGTCAGTAGTGTAGCGCGAACCCGGAAATTCATTTACTTAAACAAAATTAAAAATAATGCAAAAAAATATGTTATAGCAATCCAGCTGAAAATGTTCCTTACTTTTTATACCGTGGGAATACAGGGATTTAAATAAATAAATAAATACTGGTGGACTTTCCACACAGCACTATCTAGCCCCAAACTAAGCTAATGTTTGTGATATGGGAACCAGATAGCTGATATACTTGTATACTTTTTTTTTGTAAATATGTACATACTTATAATATTATATAACACCCAGACAGAGAACAAACATCTATGCTCATCACACAAATGTTTGTTCACGGTGGAAATCGAACCCACGACCTACGGCGCAAAAGGCAGAGCTACTACCAACTGAGCTACGTAGGCTGTCAGGCAAATCTATCTCTAGTCTAGGCAAATCTGCGCGGTGAAACCGCGGGGCGCAACTAGTACAGAATAAAGAGTCTGTGTCTATTTGGCAGCACATCAGAGGAGTCGGACTCTGGTAGCGAGGCGGTGAACAGCTTGCCTCCTGAGCCTCGCTTCGGGAACGTCGAGTACAAGCTGCGACTGTCTGCGAGCTGCGAGCGACGCTTTCAGCATCTCGTCACTCAGGTCTGTTAGACGCGCGCGCCTTTCTCTGCCGCCAAGCAGCAACGCTGTGTTTCGGTTTGAAGAGTGTGCTCGCCGGTGTAATTACAGGCACATGAGGCTTAACATCTGTATGCCTCAAGTTCATGTACGCAGGGCAGTGCATCGCAGGGCACGTTCCTATCGTGCGTGACTTACGAGGCAATGCTTTGTTATAATAGGTGATGGTTACCACTTAACATCAGGTGGGCCATCTGCTTGTTCCATCAGCTAGTTGTATAAAAAAACTCACTACATTATAATTTAACAAGTTTGTTTTTGTTTTTATACTTTTGTACATTTTTCGATAGAAAAAAACCAATGTTGAACTGTACATAATCCTGATAAAATCTATTTTGAGATACTCATGTTTGCGTTGTCAGTTAAAATGGCGGCTAGTGTCCGGCGGCGGAAGTTGCGTGTACGTGATCGGCGTGCGCGACTGCGGCGCGCTGGTGGGGCTGAGGGCACGTGCACTGCGCGCCTCGCTGCGTGCCCTACGCCGCATGGCCGCCGTACTGCACGCCACTGTCGCCACGCTCACTGCGCGCCGCGTCCACAAGCACCGCGCCGTCGCAGAAGTCTACATCAAGAAGGTTAGACTACAATTTTTTTTTTTTTATAATGATTGCTTCTTTTTAACAGATTTTTCTGAGTGCAAACGAAACAACAAAAGAAGTTCAGTGATTAATTCAATTGTTATTCAACATTGGTGTCAATTCTGTTGTTTAGTTTTCTTAATTTGACAGCACTAAAAATATTGCCGTCCTTTCTAAAAGACCGAAACGACAAGGACGGCTATCATTTTAGAGGTGTCAGATTAAGTCAGTTTAGGATAATGCAACAACAGAATCGACACCATTTTCAGCCCAAGGAAGCCTCAAAATATTTTAAATAATTCTTTACTATCAAATGTTCAGTTATACAAAAAAAACGCGCAATGGAATAAAAACAATATTTGAGGGAGTACAGATATACAACCAATTACAACAATTTTATTTACATTCTGATACACTTATTTTCCAGTTGGCCCACCCGCAGCAGAATATTGAATTACGCGTAGCTGTGATGGGAGCCAACGAAGCGGGGAAGTCTACGCTTATAGGCGTGCTCACGCAGGGTGAGAGTTTAATTAGTTATTCTCAACTAGCGATCCGCCCGCGCGCCCCTGCTTCGCACGGGTGCACATATCATGCATGTATTATACATATAAACCTTCCTCTTGAATCACTATATCTATTAAAAAAAACCGCATCAATATCCGTTGCGTAGTTTTAAAGATTTAATCATACATAGGGACATGGGGATATAGGGACAGAGAAAGCGACTTTGTTTTATACTATGTAGTGATGATAGTGATAGTGATAAAAAGTTACCATCAAGCTTTTAGCTTTAGGTGGAAATGCGCTGAATTATGTTTACTGTACTCAGTAATTTTGTATACACGTTTAGTTTGGATGACAATGCATGGTTAGCGCTTTTAAGTAAAGGCTTGTTACAAAAAAAGTTGTTTACTTTTAATTTATTCCATTTAATTGAACTTGTTGTGTAGGTGAGTTGGACAACGGCAATGGCTCAGCACGTCTGAATATGTTCCGGCATGCGCACGAAGTGAAGACAGGTCGCACCTCGTCGCTCAGCCACGAGATACTGGGGTTCGATGCTCAGGTAATGTCATACATTACTGGACTATTGTTATGTTACTTTCTGATGGAACGGGTATCATAACTAAACATATAACATCTTTTTGTTGCATTATGTTATTGTTTAATTTTATTCTTGTTACAAAGAAAAACACAGACATACCGCCGCTTTCTGAAAGCTCGATCAAAGCTAATCGGCTGTCAAGTCACTTGCTATCCCTTATCTAATTTGAAGATAAATCTGAAATAGCAAGTGACAGCCGATTAGCTTTAATCGAGCTTTCAGGAACCGAAACGTAAACTAATTTATTGTTTAACTGACGAAAACAAAAACGGAGGAGGTTATCAATTCGACGCGTATATTTTTTTTTGTAAATGCATACTTCTAATAATTAGGAGGGCGCGAAAGTTTGTAAGTATAGATGGATGGATGATAGTTACGCTTTCACGCCGGAACGGCTGAACGGATCTGGATGAAACTTGGTAGAGAGATAGATTATAGTATGGAAAAGGACACTTTTTATCCCGTGGGAATGCTGGGATTTAAATCTGCGCGGGTGAAACCTCGGGGTGCCACTATTAGTTATAATATTAGTATAATTGCATTATATATTTTTTTTTATTTTTATAAATACACTGTTACAGCGATAAGACCGCCCATTGTACCTACTACTTTATTTTTTACTTTTAAGTGTTATTTTTTTTTATAAATTTTGGTGTACAATAAAGAATTTTTCATTTATTCATTCAGTTATAATGTAAGTGTAATTGCAGGGTAACGTGGTAAACTACGGCTGCTCCGAGCTGATGACGGCGGAGCGCATCGGCGAGCGATCCGCCAAGCTAGTGTCGTTCCTGGACCTCGCGGGGCACGCGCGCTACCAGCGCACCACGCGGCACGGCCTCACCGGGTACTCGCCGCATCGCGCCGTGCTAGTGGTATGTGCACTGGAGCCTTGTTCACTATGACCATTTGCACCGCGATCACAGCTAAGACAAGGCAGCCGGTGTCATACGGTCAGGGCAAAGTATCTCCTATGTCATCACTACATAGTATAAAACAAAGTCGCTTTCTCTGTCCCTATGTATGCTTAAATCTTTAAAACTACGCAACGGATTTTGATGCGGTTTTTTTAATAGATAGAGTGATTCAAGATGAAGGTTTATATGTATAATACATGCATGATATGTGCACCCGTGCGATGCAGGGGCGCGCGGGCGGGTCGCTAGTAAAAAATAAAGCCCAACATCAAGTTTTGACATTTTACGGTTTGGGGCAAGGAATCTCCTTGGAATCTCCTATTGTCATAGATAATGATGCCCCTGATAATACTCTCAGGCCGTGCTGACTTTGGATACGATTTCACCCGAACTTGATTCGCGCGTAAACGTATGACCACGCACGAATGATCCCGACCTTCCAAGGAATATGGGAGTGCTCACACCGCTTGCGATCAGTCGTACGTATACGTACGTTTACTTACGACGTCTGACAATCCGAACGTGTTGGGATTTGCCACGCAGTCGTACGTTTTCGTACGAACAGTACTCGTACGTTTACGTGCGAAAAAATTCGTGTCCAAAGTGAGCACGGCCTAAGAGTAGCGGAGCTTATTGGATAAAAGCTAAACTGAAACCCTAACGTTTCAGTTTAGTTTTTATCCTACTTATATTTTTTTTATTATATATACTTTAAAATGTTACAATCGCTTAGCAGAATGTTCTTGTTATATTCAGATATCAGCTACCGCGGGCATCACTCCCATAACTGAAGAGCACATGGGCATGTTACTGGCTCTGCGGCTGCCATTCTCCATAGTGATCAACAAGTGCGAGCTGGCGCGGGACGCTGTCTCCCCACTCCTGGCCAGGCTATCCGCCACGCTGGCCCCCCATCGCAAGGTAACGGATGCAGGAAACCAGGAATTTTTATTATTAGAAAAGCGGCTCGATTACGCTAATGTCTGCCTAGGTAACGGTTGCAGGAAACCTGGAATTTTTATTATTAGAACAGCGGCCCGATTACGACATATACGACGACGACACATACGACACTAAAGTCTGGCTATCGAGATGGCTTTCAGCTTGACATTTGATTCCCATAGTGTAGTAGCAATTGTAAAGGATGGATGGAATCAAATGTCAAACTAAAAGCCATCTCAATAGCCAGACTTTAGTGTAATCGGGCCGCAGGTCTGATTACACTACAACTTTCGCGTTTATAATATTAATAGGAAGGATTAATGTGTGTTCCAGAAGCCGCTGCTGATAACGAACGAGGCGTTGGCGCGGAGCTGTTGCACCCCGCAGCATCTCATCCTCGAAAACCTCGAGCTGAGAGCGCAGTCGCCAACCAACAGCGACGACGAACAGTAAGCATTGTCACATACCATCCCATCATCATCATCATCATAATCATCACGACCATAATCATCATCATCATCATAATCACCGTCACAATCATCATCATCAGCGTACAAAAGTCCAATGCAGAATTTAGGCCTCTCCTATCCGTTTCCAGGAAGAACGATTTTGGGCCCTTTCCATCCACCGACTACCCGCGATACTACAATGTCGTCAGTCCATCGGTTAGGAGTCCATACCATCTCCATTTATGTTAATTATGGTGATAAGGGAACATACAATGCAGGTTGAAAATAATAAGTCTGGTTTCTATAGTGCCAGCTTTGTACTACGACCTTTATACGAGCAATTCTTGTAATGTATGTGTTAATCTGAATCTTGGAAACGACTAGCAATTTTCAGGAAAGCAGCGGGGGTATCGGAGGCGACAAATCGATCTATCTAGGATTCATTTTTAGAAAATGTCGTTTTATCCGTGTTTTCCTACAGTTAACTGAAAAATATGACTCCTTCTGACATCTATTTGGCGAGTAATAATACTATTATTTTTTAAGTTAATTCAGTTTAAAGCACCCGGGTAACATCCAGATACTAGCTAAAATAAAATATAGGTAGCGACGAAATTTTTTTCCAGTAAATATTTGTCTCCTTTCATTGTTGTAAGGATAGACTAAAAAGGAGAAACTAAAAAGGGTAATACTGTTAATAAGCTCTTCATCATCCAGGGTCCTGGAGCAAGTGGCAGTGTTCCCTGTGTCCTGTGTTCGAGGGTTTGGACTGAACGCATTGCACGCTCATCTCTTAGCACTGGAGCCGCCGGTTCAGGATGCCTCGCAACCACCAGAGGAGGTATGCTCTCCATCATATAGGGTCCTGTCATGAAATTTTTTCATCGTAAGACGAGACATACCCCGCGTTCCGAAATACGCTATAATCTATTTGAGCGCTCACAAACCAGTACCGAATTAGCGTGAGCGCGATAACGATGACCCATGAAACGTCATAGATGACGTCATGACATGCGCCATTTTACGATTACGCCGACCATGCAATATTCTAATATCACTGTGAGCGCTCTCAAAAATGACAGTTGTGCATTTGTGTTTTGATGTTATTTGTGATGAGGTTACATGTTTTCCGTCGCATTATAGTCGTTACAAGGTATAATATGTTCTGCGATCATAAAATAACAAATCCAGAAAATATCCAAGCAGTCCCAGTTTGTTACACAGGGTTTGAGGTTATGATTGCTAGGATGTTTCTGTGAGTGCATTTACGAGCGTTCCGAATTGTTGACAGCTCTGAGCTGTCATAATCGCAATATCTAATTCGG
The DNA here is from genome assembly GCA_963576535.1 of Plemyria rubiginata. NCBI lineage: Eukaryota > Metazoa > Arthropoda > Insecta > Lepidoptera > Geometridae > Plemyria > Plemyria rubiginata. The sequence goes on along the minus strand of OY754922.1, from coordinate 9,056,056 downwards.
AACGCCTGTGAGGTGATGTGAGCGCTGTGATCGATTATAGCCATTTCGGAATGCAGCAATATACCATTCGACGCAGCATTTTTTGCTTATCAACAGTATAGTCAAAAGTCATTTAAGCCAATATTCGAGATACGCCATTTCCGCTTTCTGCCGTCGATATAGATAAATAACTTTAAAATTATTTTCCAGGAGACATGCGAATTCCAAATAGATGAGGTATTCCACGTGGGCGATAGTGGCGGGCCCGTGGTGGGCGGGCTACTCACGAGAGGCCGCCTGTACGAGCGAGACAAACTACTCGTCGGTAAGATAACATACAAACGTTCGAGGTACTACATACTAAAACTCCGTTAACTGTTGCTTTATCATCAATATCTTATTGTTTTTTCTTTATCATCAATGTGGCGCAGCGGGCGAGAGTCCGCCTGCGACGCTAGAGGTTGCGGGTTCGATTCCCGCCTCGGAACAAATTTGTGTACGATCTGCAGAAATTTGTTTCGTTGGTCTGGGTGTTTTATATGTATAATAAAAAATATCTATCTATTTAAATATATAATGTATTAAATATATCAGTCATCTAGTACCTATAACACAAGCTTTGAGTAGCTTACTTTGGGGCTAGATGGTGCTGTGTGGATTGTCCAGCATTATTTATTTATAAAAAAAAAATAAAAATAATAATAACATACAAACGTTTGAAGTACTAGATACTAAAACTCCGTTAACAATTTGATCCCTTATCATCAATGCTGTACAATCTGTTTTAAGAGTACTACAGTTCTTGGTGAAGGGGTCGTCGGTGTAATCACAGGCACATGAGGCTTAACATCAGTATGCCTCAAGTTGATGGACGCAGGGCAGTGCATCGTAGGGCACGTTCCTGTCGTGCATGGCTTACAAGGCAATGCTTTGTGATGGTTACCACCAAACATCATGTGGGCCATCTGCTTGTTCCATCAACAAGTTGTAAAAAGAAAGCCTTTTTTTTATATATTTATTTAACCGTTGCGTTACAGTACTATAACATTGGCATGTCAATTTTTACAATAATGTCTTATTCTAATACACTTACACATACTACGTTTGCAAATCAGAGAATGAACAGGTCAGGTATTCATTTAAATGGTAAAATGGGTGGCCTTCTAAAAAGGTTCTGAGCCATGATCATGGCATATAATGGTTACATGCTTTTAATTATTTGAAATTAATCTGTAAAATGATTTTTATTGTATTACAAAGTTGAGTTTCTGTGTCTGTTTAGGTCCGTTAGAGGATGGCTCGTTCAAGAAGGTCGCAGTGCGGAGTATCTACCGCAACCGAGTGCCGTGCGGCGCGGCGCGCGCGGGCCAGCCCGCCTCGCTAGGCCTGCAGCAGCCGTGCCCTCCTGTGAGTACACGCAGTGCACACCTATATATCTGGAAAATATTAAGCTACACTACAGCTACTTACAGTGAAAACAACATTCAAAACGGTCAATTAGTTTTTAAGATATATACTACACTAGCGATCCGCCCGCGCGCCCCTGCTTCGCACGGGTGCACATATCCTTCCTCTTGAATCACTCTATATATTAAAAAAACAACGCATCAAAATCCGTTGCGTGGTTTTAAAGATTTAAGCATACAAAGGGACATGGGGACATAGGGACAAAGAAAGTGACTTTGTTTTATACTATGTAGTAAAGTTATGTGTTCAGCGAGACACTGTCAAAAAATAATGTCTTACCAATCTAATTTGGGCCTCTCCAAACAAGAACTATAATCTATCGTTCAGCCAAATTTCATCCAGATACGTTCAGTCATTCTGGCGTGATTGAGTAACATCCAAACATTCACATTTATAATATTAGTGGGATAATAAATTTTAAGTTATTACTTAAAATGTATTGTGTTGTTAAGTTATAACTTAAAATTTATTATGATGATGTATTTGTAGGTGCGTCCAGGAATGGTGTTGCTGGCGGTGCCGGAAGGTTATAGGAAGACGAGGAGACGTGCGTGGGCGGCCTGCGACGGCCCTTGCAAGAACAAAGACCAGGTAACATATACAGTGTTTGGCACGTGTGATATTGTTTAGGGACTAACGGCCAACCAGTAAAGACAAATACATTTTTTTTAGTATTTTGCTATATCCGTTTTGTGAAATAAAGTATTTTTTTATCTATCTATAATAAACAATAATTAATAGATTAATCACATTGTTTGTCTTGAACGGAAAACGAACCTACAACGGCGGACGCCGAGTCAACAAGCTATGAGACCAGTAAATAATGTTTAAATGTATTTCAGAAATCAGAGCTGATACATTCAAATCAGTCGCCGGTGGAATCACGCCTTCGCAATAAAAACAAAAACCTTCTGCAGGTAAATTATGCAATACAAATGGGTGTCAAAGTTAGACCTACCTAGTTGGATCGTCTGACCCAGATACACGTAGTGGTCAACAACTTCGATGATATCGCTCCCAACATGTACCGGCACGGGTGCGACATGAGCATTAGACATGATATTCGTCTTGCTCATGTTCATCTTAAGACCCACCTGTTGGGAATATAACATGTAAAGTAATTCATATAAAATACTCGGGCTGAGAGGGTATGCTATTTGGACATTAGCTTGAACAAATAAACAGAAAGAACTGATAGCTTCTTATTGTGTTTCAAGATATAATATATTGCTCACAGGACATAGCACATGCAGAAGAGGTGCTGACCAAAGCCATGGACAACAACGAGTGCAACCTTTACCGAGCTGAAAACGACGATACACAGACAGACAAACAGGTTTGCTTACTAAGATATCATAACGGAAAACTGAAACAAATACTGAAACACCTTTGTATTGTTCTTACAGTGCTTATAAATCTGGTTGGGATCTCTTCTTTTAAGTTATATAACCTGAAATTTAGATAGTTAATTGACTCAGGCGTGACTTTGCGGAAGTCCATTGTTAAATATAAATTAACTTAAACAAAGCAATATGTAGTACTAATCCGCTGATCTAATCTCCTTAAGCTGGAATAAACTTAATTAGACTTCAACTAAAAACTAATAAACTTAATTAGAAGTCTAATTAAGTTTATTCCAGCTTAAGGAGATTAGATCAGCGGATTAGTACTACATATTGCTTTGTTCAAGTTAATTTATATTCTGAAATTTAGAACCTTGATCGGCACAGTAGGTATCACTTCAGATCTCATCACTACATATTATAAAACAAAGTCGCTTTCTCTGTCCCTATATCCCCATGTCCCTATGTATGCTTAAATCTTTAAAACTACGCAACGGATTTTGATGCGGATTTTTTTAATAGAGTGATTTATGATGAAGGTTTATATGTATAATACATGCATGATATTACTTCATCCAAGCATGATATAGTAGAAAAACCATGTGCACCCGTGCGAAGCAGGGGCGCGCGGGCGGGTTGCTAGTAGTATAATATATTATAGCTTGTAAAAATGGTCTAAACTCCACACGCCACATCTAGCCCCAAGTCGTTTGGATTTTGCCCCATTGGATTATCCCTTCCTATCCTACTACTATTATAATCGCGAAAGTTTGTAAGTATGGATGGATGGATGATTGTTATTCTTTCACGCCGGAACGGCTGAAAGGATCTGGATGAAACTTGGTACAGAGATATATTATATTCTTAAATAGCACATAGGCTTCATTTTATCCCGTGGGAATGCCGGGATTTAAATCTGCGCGGGTGAAACCGCAGGGCGCAACTAGTAATTCATAAAAAAGGTAATAGTCTAAATTGTTTTTTCAGTGCGACAACAAATACTCGCAAGACGAAAACAGCAACAATCATCGTCCGGAGGAGTGCGTATGTGAGGACAGGGTACCGCTTGAGGACCCGAACGACCCTCGGGGCTGTCTATTCTTTCAGGTAACTCACAAATACTCAACTAAACTTAATCCACTCAAATAAACTTAAACGGTTATTTAAGTGGATTATTTGTGAGTTCAAGTATAAATTTCATGTTGATGGACGCAGGGCAGTGCATCGTAGGGCACTTTCCCATCGTGCGTGACTTACGAGGCAATACTTTGGTGATGGTTACCACATCATCAGGTGGACCATCTGCTTGTTCCATCAACTAATTGTATAAAAAAAAAGAAGATAACCGACCTTAAATGCACTGGAAAATACACATAAACAACTATAACTCAAAAACTACCCGTCAGATCTGACTTAAATTTAAATGGGACTACATGACAACCAGCTTTCGATTAAAAAATGGATCATCAAAATCGGTCTACCCAGTAAAAAGTTATGGTAACAACCATAAAATAAAAACAGTCGAATTGAGAACCTCCTATTTTGAAGTCGGTTAAAAAGGTATGCCAGCCAAGTATGATATAAAATCATTGCAATAAACAATACAAATATGAAAATATCTAGCCAATATTATGCTTTAACGTACCGTACCGTATTGTACTGTACTGTACCGAACTGTACTATACGACAATAACGTGAACTTGTTTTCAGGCGACAGTGCACGTGATCCGGCACTCCACCGCCATCCACCCCGGCTTCCAATGCACCGTCCATGTCGGGAACGTGCGACAAACTGCTATCATAGAGGTAATTTATCCTGTCTTCTTCTTGTTGTGGACTCGTGTTCTCTCTCTCTCCTCTCACTCCAGATCCGTTCATGCGTTCTAGCACAATTGAGTTGAGCGGCAAACTTAATAACCAAAAATCAAATCACAACTGTCTATTCACAATTACAGCATAAAACCGACCGATTTTGTTGTCCTAACCAATATTGTTCTTTTTATAAATGAGCAAATACCGTTGGTTTTTAAAAGCTCGACCAACACTAATCGGCTTTCATGTCACTTCCTATTTCAGCTTTTACTTCAAATTAGATAGAGATAGCAAGTGACTTGACAACCGTTAAAAGTTGATCGCGATTTCAGAAACCGGAGGCTAATGAAATAAATTAAACGATATTTGCTTTAATTTGCTTATTGATTTGTATTCGAGTATAAGTATAATAGTGCGGGACAGCCAAAACAGCATCCTGAAAACGATATCGGATCGGATAGGTTTGACTGTCAGATATGGAAATGTTTTGAGCTGAGAGTGATAGTGCCCACCTAGGGTTTAACATCCTTGGTTAGCTTTATCACTGGTCAAATTGTGTACGTATGTATTCACTGTGTATAATTTTGTGTCCAGTTTATGAAAACTGAAAAAAAAACTGAAACAGCTTCACGACTTTGATCCCCATCAGACACGGTAGATATCCCTTCAGATCTCCCAGTATCAAGTAGGTACTAATTCAAGATTCTTTGAGGATGTCTAAGGGGGGTAGTCAGAGGTACGTCCAAACATTACATTTGGCACATACCCACATTTTGCAGTAGTTAGTATTCCATACGTGACAGGTTGCAAGCCCATCGCCGCTGTTAGAATACTAACTGGTTTCCTCACGATGTTTTCCTTCACCGTTTAAGAGCACTGGCATTGCGCACATAAATTTTTCGATAGAAAAATCCATTGGTGCACGACCGGATTCGAACCTGCGACCTTACGCTCGGAAGGCGGGGTCACTGTTTATGTTAGTTTTAAATGGATCTTTTTATAGGTATTTGAAAGAAAATCCTTTTATTTTTATTTATAGATATTAATTGATAATTGCTTTTGTGTCAGGGTATAATGTCGCGTGACAACGTGATCCGAGCGGGCGAGCGCGCGAGCGCTCTCTTCCGCTTCGTGCGAGCCTGCGAGTACCTCTCGCGGGACAGACAGCTACTGTTCACGCAGGGGCTAGGCACGAGGTAACTCCACACATTATTATTATTTATTCTAGTACTAGCTGCGCCCCGCGGTGTTACCCGCTATCCTACTAACATTATGAATGCGAAAGTTTGTAAGTATGGATGGAATACCGGGATTTAAAACTGCGCGGGTGAAACTGCAGGGCGCTACTAGTTAAGGGCCTGGCGACAGCGGCTCGGAGTTTCGAGGTGCGATTGGCTATTATTTCATTTTATTTAATTTTGGGGAGGTTGTTTGAAAGAATAACGATCCAGTGACACGCATAAATACTGTTCGAACACAAATAACACAATAATATAAGGGAAACATGCCCGAATCAGAAATCATTTTGGTATTAGTATGTTTGGCCTTACGTTTACCTAATACCAAATTGATTTCTGACTCAAGCACATTTCCCTTATATTATTGTATTATTTGTATTCGAACAGTATTTATGCTTGTCACTGGATAGTTATTCTTTCAAACAACCTCCCCGAAATGAAATAAAATGAAATAATAGCCAATCGCACCTCGAAACTGCGAGCCGCTGTCGCCGGGCCCTTAAAAATATGTTATTTTCCTTTCTGACCAAAAAAATGCGGCTTCCCCTTCCTCCTATCCTCTCGGATGGGAGAAAGAAAGGTCCCCGACCACTTCAAAATCAATATCAAAACGGTTTTTATTCAATTCAGTCACAGGGATCACTTTGAAACTCACTAACTCAAACACTACCCGTGAATCTCCTCCCCCGAACCCATTGGGTAGTTTTAAGGAATTTTTATATTTATGCAACCATTATTAGTCTGAGTTAAAGCTAAGATTGTCTTTTTTGTTTTAGGGGCGTTGGCAGAATCACACAGGTGTTCCCTCACGTACCCTGAGGAAGCTGTTCGTATCTGCTATCATTTCTCTAAAAACATCTTCAGAAACCGCCGAGCCAACGTGTTCATACGAATTGGTATTGGGGTCACCATTGTACGACCGTCGCCGTAGTGCTGTCATATTTTAAATGCCACTACCTATTGATATTTTATCTAATCATGTCGGGGCTGGTCCGATTCTGAAGAAACTTAGAATAATTATAGTTCTCAACATATAGTTATTTAGCATATAATTTTTCTCCAAGTACAACGCGAGCGAAGCCGCGGCGGAATAGATTATAGATTTAAAATTATAATTTTATGACGTTAATTTTATTAATGTTGTTTGTGATTTAAGCGAAGGTCAAACCGATTCGTTCTACCTGCGTGTTTGTTCAGTAGATTTAATGACAGGACCTGTCAAACTGTTATTATCTCACTTACCCCCGGTTTCTGAGAGCTTGATCAACACTAATCGGCTGTCAAGTCACTTGCTATTTTAGCCTTTTCATCAAATTAGATAGAGCAAGTGACTCGATAGCTGATTAGTGTTGATCGCACTTTCAGAAACCGGGGCAATTGTATTCGGGAATTGCGGAAAATGCGGTTCAGAATCAAACTTTTGTTCCTTGTTCTGACGCCACTTCTCTTCTCACGAGTCGATTGGCTTTGCCCTGAATGATATTAGTCGTTTAACAGATATGTCTAGGCAATTATACTAGGTATAGCTAATTTTTATGTATATTACATAGGTAGTCATTAATTGTTTTTTATTCGGCTAGCCTTTCTAATTATTTCGTTTGGCGTTTATCATTGTTGTTGGTATTACCACAGAAAATAGATATGTATGTCAATAGTCTGTGGTATTACCTACCAAAAATGTCAAAACAAAAATCGTCACCGGTCGCAGATGGAACGATTTGGTTTAAAATAGCTTTACATTATACTTCCCCCTAATGGACAAATGTCTCCTTATATTCTTCATTATATAGATAATTTTTATTTACGACTAATATTGAGTGTTTATATTCAGATAATAATTAATGAAAATAAAGTAATCGCTCTCTACCATAGATATAGATTGAACTAGACATCGCAAGTTGATCATTGCGAAATTGCGTGCTCTATATACGCAATAAATTCAATGCGCACGGTCGTACTGCTCGATTAAAATACGCAATTATGTAGTATAATTATTACTTTCAGAAAATAATAAATCACACTTAAAATTTTGAAACACTGCGGTATCTTACGTGTCCTAGTTAATTGTAATGCACTAATTTACACGATGCTTAATTCACTCTTTAAATTGTAACTTATAAAACGTCCCCCAATACGTAAATAATACTTACAAATTTATTTAGATACATATATTAAGGTAGCCTTGCGGAATCAAGTTATATTTATATCTGTGTGCATCTTCAGTACCTACGTCTATTCCAAAAATTCGTTCGAAATGTGAACAGCCCGTGTTTTGTATGAAGACGCGCCCTGATGGGGGCGCTTATCTTTCTCCATACAAAACACAGCCTGTGCATTGGGGAGTGGCACATTTCAAACGAATTTTTTCGTTTTGCGAGGTGATCACATCGATCTGTTTGTGCGAATAGTACGTTGTAAAAATTTGGAATGGACATACAGGTATGGTAGACATCCCATGATCCTTGTGGATGGCAAAGGGGTAGACGCTAAATAATGTGTGAAAACTATTTGTAGTAAGTACATACAGCTTTATCTAGGGTTATTTACATAGGTACAAAAATAATTGGGTAGGTTAGCTACAGCTTTTGATTGAAAAATGTTCTAGGTGTAATATGAATGCAATCAAGCAATTTTTTCATGTTTTATAGCATGTTTTATGTTTTTCTAATAATAGCTAACGAAAATATTTAAATTAGTACAACTCTTTCCTTACAGAGATCTAATCTGATATCATAGTATTAAACAAAACTAATAATTATGTATGTTTAATAATTACAATAATTTGCTTACTCTCGAAAGAGGCAAACTTACCGCAGTTCGAGAAAGCTCGATCAAAGCTAATCGGCTCACAAGTCACTTGTTATCACTATCTTATTTTAAGTAAAACCTAAAATAGCAAGTGACTTGACAGCCAATTATTTTTGATTAGGCTTTCCGAAACCGGCGGTGAGTTTATAGAACAATGTAGTAAACAACATTAAAATATTACAATAACTAAATTATACAGAATAATTTTATAATGCCAAGTTGAAGCCAATAGTTGACTGGTGTCGCACACAGAAACATGACACACTCTTCAAGTACTGATCTGTTTTTTTTTTTACTTAAGTTTTTAAGTTTTACTGATTTGTCTGTCCTTAAGTATATAGTTAACAATAGTCTATGTCTAAAAGTGAAACTTATAGTAGTATAATAGTAACTTTAACTCAATTCTAATATGGTGTTATAAATTATCAAAAACTAAGATTACCCAAAATTATGACCAATGATTAACAATTATGAAAACTTATGAAGTTATCAACTTGATCTTAACCATTCGGCATAGAATAATCGCTTTTTCGAGGCATTTTTTGATAATCATCCGTTTTCTATACATTTTGTCACATTACTTTAGGTAGGTCATGAAAATTGTATTTCACTACCTAGTCACCTAGAAGTGTAACTGAGACTCAATTCATACCAAGATGGCGGCGGCAGAGCAGTTGAGATATACTGCATTTGTAACTTTATTTCGATTGCATTAAAGGAAATAAGCTATAAGATTCCGAGTCGAAGTTTAGTGTGGACTACGCCTATTAAACTTTAAATGCGCACTCACTGTTGGGGCAAATGCAATGCAACGTGTCACAAAATGCCCCTAAAACCCCGAAATGGGGTATTTCAACCACAGGTCATAGTGAGCTAGTTGTTCTACGATTCTAGAAAATTCGAAGTTTTTTCATGAAATGCTTTTAAACTTTCCTCCAAAATGTAATTAAACCCAACATGAACCTATTTACAGCTGTAGTGGAGGTTGCATGAGCATCCATCCTTTAGCTATCATGTTATGCCTTGGTTCACCTGTTGTCATCTTGTCTAGCCAAATGTCGTGCCCTATGCTCTATCATAATTAGTTTAACTTGTAAACCTACATCTTCGATCTTAGTTCGGAGTTGAATCTCAACTTTTGGTTTACAATTGAGGGAAACTTTTTGGTTCCAAATGGTCGCTAGCAGACAGTGATAATGCTGTGTTTCAATCTACGTATAAATAATATTTATTCGTAGGTTGCTGTATATTTTAAACTTACCGGACGCTGTTATCTCGGTATTAATTGCAGTTGTGTGTGTTTCCACTGTCTGTGGTCTCAGCTCCGCTTTAGTGGAAATTATGGTGAGACACGCGGAAATGTAATAAATAATAAAAATATAATCGTCCTTGCAACAACGGAAACGCACACTTAATTATGCAATATATTATCTAAGTAGATGTATTGACAATGTTCAAGTTTGAATCGCACACGTAGATCAAAATAAATATCTTGATACATTAAAACTATTTTATTTTATATTATATTATATTAATCTTCTAATTTTCCTTTATTTTATTTATTTTTACCTACGTTTTATCGAGCTTTCAGAAACCGGACGTTAATCTATTTTATTAGCCGCACTGAGAAAGCGACTTTTTTTAAGAAATCGCTTTCTCAGTGTGGCCGCGCCCTAGGTATCTGGGCGACCGCCAACCGCGACCTAGGAAAGGTAAGTACTATCTACGCCCCTCATCGGTAGACATACCCACGTCACTAGGCCCTGGGCTAGAATCTGGTGAAATTTAGAGCACTGCTAGGAGTGCCAAATTTGACTACCAGTTATATTTTAACTGTGGTTACTACAGAACGTTTATTGTGAGAAGTGGAAAGTAGAAAGGTTAACTGGATCGCTGCTTGTTCTAAGACCGCCGGATGTAAGTACTTTTTTGCTTTTTTTGATCTTGTAATATTGCTTTTTAGATTTACATTTGCCGATACTAGTCGTCGAGTTATGAATGTCAATTTAAAATCCCATTAAAAGAAAGATGTTTTAAGTTTAAGGCCTTGTGGCAAACCTTAATCTGTAGTACGTTTCTTTGTCTGAGGCCAGTAGCTCCGAAATTAATGCTCTGATTTCAATGTCTTTTATTTATTTTTTAGGTCTCAAATTGAACAACATTTCATTATCATTCACGTGTGGTTGTCACCACTAATAACGGTTAAAAAGGAATGCTTTAACTTATAAACGTAGGATGTTTATAAGTTACTATTATAAACGCTAAAGTTTGTAAGTATGGAAGGATGGATGGATGGATGTTTGTTACTCTTTCACGCCGGGACGGCTGAACGGATCTGGATGAAACTTGGCAGAGAGATAGGTTATAGTCTGGAATAGCACATAGGCTACTTTTTATCCTGTGGGAATACCGGGATTTAAATCTGCGCGGCTGAAACCGCGGGGCGCAACTAGTATTATAATAAAGCCTTCTGTTTAGGCTTGAGACTTACAAACATATTGATAAAATGCTTAAATATTGACAGCAGCTTCCTAATTTTGTCCGCTAGATGGAGCTGGACGTGCATTTGACTAGAGAAGGTGACGAACCTTGGGGACTCGATCTCGACGGAGGAAGAGACTGTTGCACGCCTCTCATCATCGCTCAGGTAAATAACAACATTTTAAACAAGAATGCGGCCTACCTGAAAGAAGTAAAGAAGTATTCCATTCTATTCTATTCTACCTGTTGCGGCTAATTTATGTAGATCTATCGTATAAGCTTGCAAAACTGAAGACCAGACGCTCGTGGCATTACTTGGACCCTATACAGGGTGTCCCAGAACTCAACGTCAAGCCAAAACGGGGCGACAGGATTGATTGTAACATCATGAGAAAAATCAGAAAAAAATGTATCCGATGCAGTTTGAAAATTATGGGCATTTAAAAACCTAAAAATTTAGTCAATCTGTAACCATTTTTCGGTTATTGTGGTTAATTTTTATTATTTTTGTTCATTTAAACTTTGGTCAAAAATAATGATTTTTGTTTTTTAATTTAATTTTTTTTTCTGATTTTTCTAATGATGTTTACAATCAATCCTGTCGCCCCGTTTCGGCTTGACGTTGAGTTCTGGGACATCCTGTATATATAGGAAACATGTCGTAGGCCAAAGTTCTAAAAACATATTGTGCCCCTTTGAGGCGCACAACAAATTGACCACAGTGTTTCGAAATAAATAATGACATGACAAGAAGACCATAGCCTAGAAAGCACCTCGACGCGTGATATCTTGAATTACACACGTTATTTTATCAAAATTATATTTATTTATAATAACATGCGCTCTGTGTTGGATATTAAAAAAGGCGTGTATTAAAGGCATAGGTATTTAAAGGGTCAGCAACGCGAGTGTGACCTCTGGTGTTACAAACGTCCATAGGCTACGGTTACCGTTTCCCATTAGGTGGGCCGTATGCTTATTTGCTACATTGGTAGTATAAAGAAATATTGCTGTTCCGAGTTTTCTGCGTCGAGGCGCTTGGACCGCCCCGATGTTCGTCTAAATTCAAATTCAAAATATGTTTATTCAATAAAATAACAAGGACGATCTTGAAACGTCTTAAAACTAGGTGACTCGAGTGCCAGTTCCACGCGACCAACGCCGGCTTTGGTAACGATGAACTGGCGGTAGATTTACATAATATAGGTACGTAGGAGACGTTTCAAAGTGAACCTTGTGATACTGAATAAAGTTTGTAGCTTGGATTTGAATGTGACCTATACGACAACCGGGTAAAGAAGTTTTTTTTTTAAACAACTAGCTGATGGAACAAGCAGATGGCCCACCTGATGTTAAGTGGTAACCATCACCTATAAACAAAACACTGCCCCGTAGGTCACGCACAATAGGAACGTGCCCTACGATGCACTGCCCTGCGTCCATCAACTTGAGGCATACAGACTTGAGGCAGGTTTCTCTCAATTTTACTTCGTGCATAGCTATTCGTGTTCGCGTATTCATCTTACATTTCCAATTAGACTACAAATTACGAGGACGTTTTGTCTCATATTCGTTTATTTTTTTCTTCTTGTTGTATCACTATCACTACTATGTATGTTTATAACTTTAAAACTACGCAACGGATTTTGATGCGGTTTTTTTAATAGATAGAGTGATTCAAGAGGAAGGTTTGTATGTATAATACATGCTTGATATAGTAGAAAAACAATGTGCACCCGTGCGAAGAAGGGCGGGTCGCTAGTGTCAAATAAATGTATTTTCTTTCTTTCTATACATTTGTCACGAGCCCGAATACACAATAACACCCAGACAGAGAACAAACATCTATGTTCATCACACAAATGTTTGAATCGAACCCACGGCCTACGGCGCAGAAGGCAGAGCTACTATCTACCAACTGAGCTATGAAGGCTGTCAACAATTATATATTTATTTTGTTTCCGACTGTACCTATCCAGACTAGAGTACACCTACAGATTATTTATTCAGCCATTATGGTTGACAAGCTGCCAATTTCATCGATCTTGGCTGACAGTGATCTTGTGCAAGCGCACTGATTGGCATGTATTGACAGCTGTAAATAGAATCTAATTTTAGCGTGTATGTATAGCTTTTGTTAAACGACCACCAGTTCGTTCTTGGTCACCCACAAACGAATTATAATCAGTACCGACCGAGCTTCGCTCGGTTGCTTAACAACACCATCTACTGAAGTAGGTAGCTTTAAAAATTATATAGTATTTACTAGGAAGAGTCATATATTTCAGTTTATGTTTTTCATTTCCTGAAATCAAGGAAAAACTATATTTTTTAAAAATGAATCCCAGCTAGAACGATTTATCGCTCCCGAAACTTACGAGGAAATGCTTTGTTATAGGTGATGGTTACCACTTCACATCAGGTTTGCTAGTTGCTTAAAAAACCCCCTTAATATTATGATTTTCAGTTGGTAGTAAGAGATGAAAATAGGACCTCGACTTAGTCGCGAAGCTGTGTGCTATTTCCTTAGACTAACCCCCGGTTTCTAAAAGCTCGATAAACATTAATCGCCTGTCAAGTCACTTGCTATCCCTATCTAATTTGAAGTAAAACTGAAATAGCAAGTGACTTGACAGCCGATTAGTGTTGATCGAGCTCTCAGAAACCGGGGGTTAACCAGGTAAACCTAGCACGCGGTCAGTACCTTGTATACAATCGTACTCGTATAATTTACTTTTACTTTTAATTTGCGAGCACCGGTGGTCTAGTGGGAGTGACCCCGCCTTCCGATCGTTAAGTCGCAGGTTCGAATCCGGTCGTGCACCAATGGATTTTTCTATCGAAAAATTTATGTGCGCAATGCCAGTGCTCTTAAACGGTGAAGGAAAACATCGTGAGGAAACCAGTTAGTATTGTAACAGCGGCGATGGGCTTGCAACCTGTCACGTATGGAATACTAACTATGGAATAAAATGTGGGTATGTGCCAAATGTAATGTTTGGACGTACCTCTGACTACCCCCCTTAGACATTCTCAAAGAATCTTGAGTTAGTACTTGGTACTGAGAGATCTGAGGGGATATCTACCGTGCCTGGGGATCAAAGTCGTGAAGCTGTTTCAGTTTTTTCAGTTTCAGTTTAATTTGCCAGGTACTCGTTTAATAATTGATTGAGTAAGCGAAGCGAACGAAAACCTTACAGTTATCTTGGGCGATTTGGCATATAAAGTATGTGTGTATATGTATGTACCTATTTATGTATGTTTGTTGGCCCAAGCCAGTCCAGGTCGAATGGGCAGTTAGCTTTTGGGTCGAATCTTGGAGGTCCAATGGGCACTGAACCGTTCTAGCAAAATGTTTGGACTTGCCTCTGACTACTTACTTATATATTCGGAGCGCTCGCGTCGCGTCACGAAAAGGGGGAACTACTAGTAAGCTTAATTTGCCAGGTGTATCCATCGTCGCCGGCGGACGCAGCAGGACTGCAGCCCGGCGACCGATTGACGCGCGTCGGCGACAAGCTGGCAAACGAGCTAACACAACGCGACGCTGACTCTCTGCTCGCTGAGGCTGTGGGGAGCCTTTCCGTTGGTGTCTGCCGGTGAGCTCTCCTATAGTACACCGAACTGGCGAGCTTACTCAGCTCACCTATGTAAGAGCATCACAGACACGTCGAAGATACTACAAGATTTTATTTTAGGATGACATCTTTAGACAATTAAGGCGGTACGGGACGGTTTTTGAACAGCTTTAAATCTACTAAAATGTAAACAAATACATGAATCCTACTGGGATATCCTCGCCTTAACGCTCGCCATACAATCACTATGGGCCAAGTATCATACCATAATATGAAAATATATATCATAACCGTCTTTGATGACTCATAGTGATTGTATGGCGAGCGATAGAGCAGATGAGTTGGTAACGCAACGAAGTCTTATTGAATTGTGAATTGATATTTTATCTTAGATTAAATACCTATTATAGTATCTTCGTCGTCTGTGATGCGCTTACTCAGATAGTAGCGTGCTAATTGCAGACCAATAGGCAAGCGCACTATATCTCTTCATCTCTCTCGTAGTAACACACTAACAATTATCTGAGTGGTCGTGGTCGTCAGTCGGGACAGTGACTCACCTAACAATTTGCGCTCCAAAATTTCTCGTTTAGTCCGCACCAAGTCTGCTTCGTGGCATGACTCTTTCAAAAGCTATGTGAACTGGCACCAAGCCACATAAGGCGTTAGGTATTAGCACAGTCGACTTAAAAATAAATAAATAAAGTAAGCTATTCAAAGCTTGTGTTATGGGTACTAGATAACTGATATATTTAATACATTATATACTTACATAGATAGATAATTTTTATTATACATAGAAAACACCCAGACCATCGGAACAAATTTCTGCAGATCGTACACAAATTTGTTCCACGACGGGAATCGAACCCGCAACCTCTTGCGTCGCAGGCAGGCTCTCGCCCGCTGCGCCACAGAGGTTGGCAATATCTATCTAGTTTCATCATCATCACCATCATCGCAATTTTACCATGCTTGCGTGTGACCAATGCAAATAACTCACATTCAGCTTTTTTTTTTTACTAAGTTGGTAAGTACGCAGAGTACGCTGCCGTTTTATTGATGAGCAATAGTTAGTATGACTTAAACAGAAAGAAAAAGTTATTTAATTTATGAAATAAATAATGCGGGGCGCAACTAGTAGATAGATATTTTTTATTATACATAGAAAACACCAAGACCAACGAAACAAATTTTTGCAGATCGTACACAAATTTGTTCCGAGGCGGGAATCGAACCCGCAACCACTTGCGTCGCAGGCGGACTCGTTACCCGCTGCACTACTGATGTCGTCAAGTAGTCAATAAATAATGCCTCCTGCAATAGTATCTCGCTGTCTGATAATCACGTTCTAAATTAAAAAATAAATAATCGTCTTCAGACGCGGACTGTACAATACGATGACGGTCAAATGAATCAAATCTAAACGAGCCTATAAATAAATGAATGCCAATTCATTATAAATCGATAATAAACTGTCCTTTACCTACTAAAAATCATGGTTAACAAATTTTGGCCAAATGATGCTCTTATTTTCATTTGCCTTTCGGTGTAGGACGAAAACGAACTTATTTATTTTGTTTTTTTATTTATTTCTACCGATAAGCGGGCGGTACAATGAAGTTTTATTTGTTATATAAAAATCAGTAAGTTTAAGTGTTTTAAATAAACTTGTAATCGTAATAGTTGGATCCATGCAAACCGTGTAAAGTGAACTAAAGGAGAAAGGTTTCGATTCCTGTGGAACAAAATTTTCATGATCGGGAGTGAATCGGGGTCTTGGTTTTGTAATTGCTACTTTTAGTTACCACAACACAAGAGATCCTAGTGAACGTAGCTCAAAACTGATTTATAAATTTAATAAAACTATAGAATTTACAATCAATTAACGAAATATCCCTGCTTTATTGTGTGGTTTATATTTTACAAAATGAGTGGTGAAAGTAAAAGTGAAGTGTCATTAATGTCGATTATTATTTGGAAATACTACAGAAATGATTATAATGTAAAGTATTTACACAATTACTACTCACATATAACATGCTGAAATGACTCCCATAATACAGAAACCCGCTAAATCTCCTAAAGCACTGCTGATTTAGCGATATATGAGTTACTTACCTACTACCTACAATTTGCTAAATTAAAAGAATTTATTAGTTTATTAAAAAACTGCCAAACGTAAAAGAGCACTAGTGGTCTAGTGGTAGCAAATGCAAATATCCCAGCCTAATGATCCCAAAGGCGTGGGTTTGAATCTAGTGTGTGCAATGCTAGTATTAAACGTAGATAACATTATTATCATTACAAAAGGAAAACGTTCACTTATTCAGTCCATTTTGTTGATCTGCCTCAATACAATATTTTTTTTTATTGCTTGGGCTCATTGGAGTGCTAAATATAATGTCTGCAGATGTCTATGATTACCTTTTTAGGTATTTAGAATTTTAGGTCGTGAGATTATTAAATTTTTTATTTAATTTGTTATTCCAGCGGGCTGTACGACCCGGTGCTCGACGATTTCGAGGCGATATACGAGCCGGTCGAGAGGGCAGATTCCGACCTTCGCTCGGAGCCCACTGAGGTATCTCCCCCCCGCTGCATAGACTTCCCAGAGCTTCCTCTCTCAGACCTTTACGATTTCCGCCCTATCACCGAATCTCGCTCCCTCACCGCCTCTCCTTTCCTCACCCAAACGAAACCATTCCGACCATTTTCCACAGAACCACTCAGCGTTCCACCTTTAGAAGACCCGATTATACTAAACCCTAAGTTCAAAGATGACTTCGCTGAAATACTGGACGGTATCGATGTTGATAAAGTTGAAACTAAGTATAAGTTGCCCGTTTCTGAACAGTATGATCCGAATTATAAGAAAAAAATTAATGGACTTCTGGAAAAGAGCATGGAAAGAGACATTCCCAAAGTAAACGGATTTGTAGAAAAGAAGGAGGGAGGTACTTTAGAAATCAGAACAGAGTTTAAAGAAACCAAAGAGATCCAGCAGGAATCTATGCAGCTGAAAGAAATTCGATTTGAAGAAGAAATGAAGCACGATATTGATATGGTGAACATTGAACAAACTGCAATCGATGTGGTAGAACAAAGTATTGAACGGGCTGTTTCGGTTACGAAAGAGATTCAAGAAGCAGTAGAAGAAGAACTGAGAGCGTCTGCTACGCGTGAGGTTGTAGAAGAAAAACATTTCGAAGAACTCAAATCCGAAGAACGTTTTCAACATAAAGAATCAGCTCAAGCTTTAGAAGCATTTCAATCAGAGGAGATAATAGATGAAGTTAAAGAACAATCTAAAGAAATTAGACAGAAGAAGACCGTTGTTGAGAGTTCTAAAAGAATAGCCGATAAACCCAAAGAGCTTCTGTACGTGCGAGAAAATAAAAACAAAGTAAAAACTCACGACGTAAAAACAGAAATGAGCGAATTTATCAAGGAAAATAACGAAGAGGCATCAAAAACTACAAAAGAGTCAGACGGAAAGCAAAAATCTTTTAATATAGGCTTACAAACTATACCAAATATAAAAGGAATGGTCCAGTCTTCATATCACTTTGATTTACTTATGAGAACATTCTTTATTCACCTCACCGATGTAATGGTAGCCATGTCGAGATTCATACTCACTCAACCTGCTTTAGAATTAGAGACTAAAGCGGAAAGAGTTATAAATGATAATCTCATTCTTGGATTAGGAAGAGAAAAAGCCATGAAGCGTGATGCTGAGTTCTATAAATCCCAACAAAATTCAGATATGAAGAAAAATGTAGTGAAACAAGAATTTAATGCTAGAAGTGAACTAAACATAGAAGAGAGACAAGTTGAAAAGCATAGTGAGATTAAAAGACACGACCATCTAGATATGGAGTTAGAAGAAATCGAAAGAAAAAGAATATCCGGTGCAGAGATGGCACAAATGACGCAGCGAAAACCAAAAGAACTCACCCATATAATGGATGCAGTTATTTCTGAGTTTGAAACTAAAACCGGTATAGAAGATAGACTAGAAGTCACAGAACAACGCGCAAGATCAAGAAGTCGCAGTCGCATTGAAGAAGAAGTCATGAATGAAAGCGACCCTCTGGAATGGATTTCAAAAGTTGATCAAAAGACAAATATTTCTAAAACATGCTCTTTACACACAGAATCAAAGAAAACACGATCAGAACACGAGTCAAGTGAAATAAGAACAAGTAAAACGAAACCTGGAAAGCAAATGTATGTCGCTGTAGTAGAGTCACATGTGTATACAAACAAAGACGCAATTCTACAAGAAATGTTAGAGACGTCGTCTCTTGAAAGTACTGAAGAAATGAGCACAGCTGAAATGAATCAAAGTATCAAGAAACAAGCTGTTGAGGGCATTACACAGGCACTTGAAGAGTCTAACCTCATAGCCGTTGCTGAATCAACTGTAGCTAACACCGAGTCTTTAGAGACAACAGAGGTCAGTTTAGAAGCTTCTAAAGAATTTTTAGAAACAAAAGTTACAGCCCAAGAAACCGTTGAATCAAAACAAGAATTGCTTACAGCATCAGAAACAACCGAAATAGTAGAAGACTTGCAAGCGAAGTCTTTTAAAGTTTTAGAAGTTTCCCAGAAAACAGCTGTTATATCCTCGGAAGAAACCTATAAAGCGAGCGCTGTTCAGTCTACCGAAACTATCTTTGAAGAGAGCAGGGAAGAAGTTACTGAACTAAAAATAAGTGAAAAACATGCTACCAGTAAAATAGAGCAACTTGCAATTGCAGTTGCCGAATCTACCGACTTAGCCTTTGACGATTCTAAAGTTGAAATATTTGAAGCAGAAGAGTCGAGCTCTAAAACAGCGGTTGTGAGGGAAGAAGAGGGCTTTAGAACAGCTGCAATTGAGACTATAGAAGTCACTTCTGAAGAAGCTACAGAACAACATGCAGCTATCTTAGAAACGGAACACGCAACTCTCAGAGAATCTAATAGCTTAGGAGTAGCCGGTATTATAGAAACAAAAGCAGAAGAGGATAAAGTTATAATCCCGAAACAAGTCGAAGATGAATATGCTTCTCTTAAAATAATAAAGCAAGAAGTCATGGATGATCCATCAGCTGATATCACAGAAATAACCGAATCTGAAGTCATCAGAAAGAGTGTAGAGATAGAAAATTTCGTTTCTCATGAGACATCATCGTATCAATCTGAAAAGTTACACATCCGAACTGATTTAGCTCAACTGGTTATTAACCAACCTTCAGTAGAAGGCGACGAAAACAACAACATAGATACCCCTACCCCTTCCACTGTCCCTCCTACCCCTTTAACAGATGAATACGTATTTAAGCTTAAAATCCCGCTACCTAAAAACACAGGTCCTGTTTTAAAAGAAGACAGCCCAGACCACGAAGATCTTTCTATAGTTAAAAAGAAGTTGGTTCCTCATATAGAGTCGACTATAGATGAGGTGATTTTATATGACCCGCCCCTGCCTACACCTACGGACGATAAAGTTCAGCCTGTTTATACTAAGCCTGGGCTTAATGGGGGTAGAAGAGTGGTGTATATGAAGCCGGGGTTAAAAGGGGGTGCCAGCGTTCCTTGTCACAAAAAGGTCAGTCATCACCAAGGTGATCAAAAACCATCTTTACTCATAATAGCTTCATAAATATTTTTCATTAAAAAATGACAGACATGCTTGGTGCTCATTTGTTTTGAATTGGGAACACTTATTAGTAACACCCTGGCGCCAGAAATTTGGCGCCGGGGTTAGCATAAGATCCCCACTGAATACAAAATTTGTGATTTGTTTGCTTATTTTAAGTCTAGACAGCGTTGTGCGAATTTATTTATATATGCTAGTACAAACTGCTGACATACAATCTTCCATACAGGAATACATTCGGGAAATTGAAAGGAAATCTTCCCTTCTTGCATCAGCAATCGACCAAACTATAAAAAGCATAGAGGAATATAAAGAGGAAGTGGGCATAGACAAGGTAGAGGTGATCGAGGAGGTGCTAGAACCTGAAGATGGAGTCACGCCGGAGGAGGAGTTGCTTGGCTTCAGAGCCGTGCAGTTTGAACCAGATAGCTTACCCAAGATGATCACGCCGCCGGTTAATATACCGGTAAGCTATTTTTGATCCATTTTTTTTAAATTAAAGTTTTATCCTTAATATGTTAAATGAATCTTCATTTAGATAAGTCTGCCGATAGCTCAGCTGCTCTACGTGTATTTTGTACATTCTAATACTATTAAGATGTATTAATTGCATTTTTTTTGTAGATAAATGTTTTTTATTCAAATGCTGTTCCAATAATACTCATTTATTTACAAAGAAAATTACAATGAATAGGTAAAATTATATACAAAATACAAATGAAACTGTTGAGCTATCTGCAGACCGTTGCAAACGATCTAGAGATAGCTCAACTGATCAAATCAGTGCCAATCGGAAGCGTACCCAAGACACTGGCTGCATTGCCACACTGAATGGCAATGCTGAATGCTGTTCCATAGCATTCAGTCATTCATTCATTCCATATATATTGCAGATGATGCCAGAACCGAGGACACCACAGCCGTATCTGACCGAATCAGGCGAACCACTGGGCACAGTGCAAGGGATCATAGATGGCTTGCAAGAGGCAACTGTGGACGAACAAATCGCTAGTACGTAAAGGCGGAATTACATTAAGTCAGTATGTCAGATGAGGTCTGTCCAATAAAAAGTTAGTGCTGACTACGAGAATGATTGATATTGTGTTTAAAACGAGCGCCAGTAAATAATGAATTTTAAGACGCAATCCAAAATATAACTTTCTAGGTTTCGTTCCAAATAACCATTTTTATTGTAGGAAAAATTGATTGCATCTAAATAATATGTATACAAATATAATTGTGGTAAATAAAAAAATAAATGGACGGTTACGTCATTTATTTTCCGTAGAGATATTTCCGTAGAGACGAAACCCTTTTTAAAAGGGTTCCGTCGACCGGTTGTGTCGACTTATCTATTCGTAGGTTGTGTCATCATAATGTCATCTTAATGGTACCACTTTCTGGAATATAAAAATTTTGGACCAGTAGTGCGGTATAAACTGCAAATGTGTTCACAAGGTAATAACACTAGCTCGTTACTACGACCGTAGACCTAACTGGTCTACGCCGTAGCAGCGTAGCTTCTGTTAGTCTCGTCCATTTGGGATGGAAGATAAAATGTGAGGAGCACCGGTGGTCTAGTGGGAGTGACCCCGCCTTCCGATCGTAAGGTCGCAGGTTCGAATCCGGTCGTGCACCAATGGATTTTTCTATCGAAAAATTTATGTGCGCAATGCCAGTGCTCTTAAACGGTGAAGGAAAACATCGTGAGGAAACCAGTTAGTATTCTAACAGCGGCGATGGGCTTGCAACCTGTCACGTATGGAATACTAACTACTGCAAAATGTGGGTATGTGCCAAATGTAATGTTTGGACGTACCTCTGACTACCCCCCTTAGACATCCTCAAAGAATCTTGAATTAGTACCTACTTGGTACTGGGAGATCTGAAGGGATATCTACCGTACCTGGGGATCAAAGTCGTGAAGCTGTTTCAGTTTCAGTTTCAGATAAAATGTATTCCTTCAAGCAGCGTTGTTGTGTTTCGGTTTGAAGGTTGTAGGGCATCTGTATGTCTCAAGTTGATGAACGTAGGGCACTGTATTGTAGTTCTTTAACATGTGTCAAGTGCTTCAAAGGAGCCTTTTGAGGCGCACTTAAAATCTTTTCACCACACTGTTTTGCAAGAAACTAGTGACTCTAAAAGAAGAAGATGAAAAAGTGCATTGAAGGGCACGTTTCCATCGTTCGTGACTTGCGAGCCAATTTTTTTTTTTTTTTTTTATACAACTAGCTGATGGAACAAGCAGATGGCCCACCTGATGTTAAGTGGTAACCATCACCTATAAACAAAACATTGCCCCGTAGGTCACGCACAATAGGAACGTGCCCTACGATGCACTGCCCTGCGTCCATCAACTTGAGGCATACAGATGTTAAGCCTCATGTGCCTGTAATTACACCGGCGACCACACTCTTCAAACCGAAACACAGCGTTGCTGCTTGGCGGCAGAAAAAGGCGTGGTGGTAGTACTTCCCCGGACGAGCCCTTCACAAAGAGCTCTACTACTCTTGCTTGTTTTGTTATAGGTGATGCTTACCACTTAGCACGTGGGCCATCTGCTTGTTCCATCACCGGGTATAGAAACCGTGTAAAAGAAGCTTGATACTTTCGCATTATATTTTACTAGTTGCTCCCCGCGGTTTCACATGTGATAAAAAGTAGCCTATGTGTTATTCCAGACTATAATATATCTCTCTGCCAAATTTCATCCAGATCCGTTCCGTTCTGGCGCGAAAGAGTAACAAACATCCATCCATCCATACTCACAAACTTTCGCGTTTATAATATTAGTAGGATAAGATTGTTTGTATGTTTGTTTGTGTTGCAGAAGAGCTGGGAAAGCCTGGGTTGACGGACGACAAGATAGCGGAACTTATGTCTGGAGAGTCGGAGATGTTGAGGGAAGCACATGTTATGGGGTAAGCACACTGAAGGCCTATCACGAGTTCCGGTGCCGACCGCGATCGATCGTAGATCACACCGATATACACCGCATTTCAAGGAAATTCAATATTATATATTATTCTTATACTGCTAATAAATTCTTATGATTTTTATCATTATTCTTATTATAAATATTATATATTATTCGCATTCTTTGACAAGCTTCCCTTAAGCTTCCCTTGAGCTTCTCAAAGAATACGCTAGATGTCGTTATTTATTTTCCTTGAAATTCGGTGTAGATCGTTGCGATCTACGATCGATCGCGGTCGGCACAAACTCATGATAGCCCCCTGATCTCTATTTGTATAATACGATGCTATATACAACTCTATTTTGTAACTACCAAAAAAAATTAAGTGCTGTTTCAGTAGAGGCTAGTGATGCTAGTAGCACGAACAAAACATTTTTTTTTAAATCTAAAAACGAGATCAATACTATGGGCAAGCAACCTCATACGCAATGAATACGAGGTTTACTTGTGAAGTATTTTGGGAACATATTTTGTAACATTAGTTGCGTTTTTGGCTAAAAGCAAACTTCGATAACTTGGTGGTAGATAGAGATTTAAAAGTTCTGACATCGCTTACATCAGTAGCCGATGCTGAAACAACCCTTAAATGTTTTTTGGTAGTTACAAAATAAAGGTATAATGAATGATGCTTACCCACTGATCTAGTGGGTAAGCATCATTAAAAAAAGAATCATTAAAATCGTTCTCCCCAGTAAAAAGTTATGAGGTAACAAATTAAATAATAATAATAACTTTATATTTATAAATAATAATAAATATACTTTGTATTTATAAATAATAATAAATATAAAGTCTCATTGGGAACCTCCTTTTTTGAAGGCGGTTAAAAACATCTCACAGCTTTGGTGTAGCTCTGCCTTCTGCGGGCGTGGGTTTGAATCACACTGAGAGGTCATATATTTTTGGCATGCATTAGATGTTATTATGTGTACATACATTCTCTAGTTAACATTAGTTTCATTATGGTTCATTTTCAACCGTTTCTATACATTAGTGTAACTATACCATTACTTTTCACAAGTTATTTCATTCATAAACTCATGAAAAATGTATCAGTCGTCGGTGATCTTGTACCATATCATCAGTACAAATAAAAACGGACGTCCTATTTCAAATGCCTTTGTTGAACCCGTGTGTTTTTTTTTTCAAACCATTCGATGATTATTTTAGAGCATGCTCAAAATAAGCATACTTATTTTTCGTCAGTACCATTAATGCTCAAAAAATTGCCCCTTTAAGCGCATCTTTAGTAGTAGGTATTTTGCTAGAGAAATCTACTCTAACGAATTGTGATAGTCAGAATTTGTCTCATCTTTCATTCAATTCTAACAAACACACAAACTAAAATAATATTACTAAATGTAATTCATGCAATAAATTACTAAGAATTACCTATAAATATTATATTTTCATGCAACGTGGTCGTAAATCGCGTTTTGAAGAGCTTTTTATACACCAGTAACAAAACGTACTAAGTATAAAAACGGTTGAAATTTGAAACAGGCTTAGCCGCGTGCTTTCAACACACATGAACAAACCAGACGATTCCAGCGTCGACTTCAACAAGATCAAACCTCTGATGGAGTCCCTCAAGCACTCGCAAGTCATAGCGGCGCTCAATGAGGAGCTCTTGAAGAATAAGGAAGAGGAGAAGAAGAAGGAAGAGAGGAAATGGACGACGTTTCTGCAGAAGCCGCAGCGGCCGGCGCCCCGAGCCAAGTGCGGGTATTATGGGTATCTGCCGCAGGAGGAAAATGAAGAGGTATGGGAAGAGATTGATTGGGTTTAGACGTATGGTAAAAAAAAGAGAGAGATAAATAGAGAGTTTATATATAAGTACCAGATCATAAAGTAGTTAAAAGTTTATATCGCATAAAGCTGCCTGTCCATTGAAGTGAAGTGAGGCTGCGGAGCGGAGACACTATGAGAAATATTAACCAATAGGGTTGCACTTTATGCAGAGATTTTATGCAATCGGCTCCGCAGCCTCGCTCCGCTTCAATGGACAGGCAGCCTAAGATTGAGGTGAGGCTTTAAATATACGCACTGCCTCAAATTAGCTGTGCCACTGTTTGTTACCCATTAGGAAGAGATAGCAATAGTTTGAGCATTGTTTATCTGTTGAATTCTAAAAGGCCAAAAGTTGTCAAATCTATCAATATT
Source organism: Plemyria rubiginata (assembly GCA_963576535.1). Taxonomy (NCBI): domain Eukaryota; kingdom Metazoa; phylum Arthropoda; class Insecta; order Lepidoptera; family Geometridae; genus Plemyria; species Plemyria rubiginata. The sequence continues at coordinate 9,030,560 of OY754922.1, read as the reverse complement.
CTGGGCCGACTGCCAATACTTCAGTTTTTGATTCCGCATGCCATTCAATTTGAATGATCGACTTCCTAGGCCTCTAAATTATTATGTCCCAATGCAGAATCTCTTATTTTAGATGCAATGTGTCAAATCGAGGTTTAGACGGCCCGCGGGTCAATTATCTTAAAAATCAAGTAAGATCAAGTAAGAACAGTAAGAATCAAGTAAGAACAGCAGAACCCATAAAATAAGTCGATAAGGCACTTCGAAGAGCCAATTCCATTAAAATTTGCATAAAAGAAAACTAATATAGTACTTTTGAGCACGAAAACTTGTATCGATCGAAATGTTTTTTTTTCTAAACTGTGTACATGTGATTGCACATAACTTGGGTGAACAATTTTTCAAAACTGACTTGTTGATTGTCGTGCTCTAAAAAGCTTTATTTTTTGTTCATCTTCTTTCAGAAAGAGGATTGTATTGTTGTAAATAAATACCTACTTTGAATAAATCACACCCGGGCAGAGAACAAACATTCATGTTTATCGTAAACGTGAGTTGGGGATCGAACCCACGGCCTACAGCACAAGAGCTAGCTGTATAAGCTGTACCGCTAGTAATGTGTTCCTTTCCAACAGTTTTAATATGTGAGTGGTACTTGCTTCCTTGTGATAAAATGATTAGATTGACATGCCATGGCAACTGACATTATTAATTAAATATTCCAAGGTGCTTGGCCATCATTCAATATTATTTTAGCCAAAACAATAAGAATCGTTTTCAGTATTTTATTTTGTGTCCAAGTTAGTGGTTGTGACTGTGAGTGTTTTTTAATATTTTTATTTAATAATATAGATTAATGTAGAGTCAATATAATAACTGTAAAAATCGGGGAAAGATTTGCATCAGTGGTATAGTTAGAGGCAATTAAACCAAATAGATTCACTTTAAAAAAAAAACTGTTACTACCAAATATGAATGACTTTACGAATTCTGTCAAAAGATAATCAAATTGTTAAACGATTGCCATCTCTGACCAATGGGTAACGAAAAACAGTGACAGCAATACTTATAAGCAATATATTTTTAATTACCAATCTATCTAACGTTTATAAACATAAGAGACATTCGGTAGTGCCTGGGAAAGTATTTAAAAGGAGTGAGTAGGCTGGCTCAGCACCAACTAGCTCTTCCAATTATTAGATCTTATCTAAGACCACGTGGTAAATATGATTCTGGTACTTACAAGCCACGGTTGACCTTGCGATGTTTTCCTTCATCATTTGACCGGTAGGTATTGCGCCCATAACCTCACTACGAATGGGAGCGTGTTATGTTGGTTTTTGTTTTGAGGAAGTAGCTATCACAATATGATTTGTCAGGAAACGTTTCTAAAATTCCATTCGTACTCACTGGTGCGTACACTGGACGACGGATATCTCGCGTCGAGCAAAAAATGGATTCTCGAATATAATTTTTTGAATTACATTTCTTTCTTTTCAGGGGCCTTATAAAGTAAAAATAGTTAAGCAACCCAAACCAAAAGTAGCTCCTGATTTCAAGCCTGAGGTAAATTAATTAATTGTATGTTAACGAAAACGCAGTAACATGATTACCCTACGTCTGCTTAACCCTTTAGACATTTATTTATAACTTTCACACAAAAAGAATGTCGTGCTAGGTGGACTTAATGCTAAAGCATTATCTACCAGGCAAAGAGTTTGTGAAGAAGGTATGGCGTGAAAACTTTGATTTTAAGAAGGTATTCAAAAACTCAACCGACATCAATGATCTATTTATAGCATCCCCCTAGTAGTTTGTGATGTAGACATAAATCTGTCCCAAGGATTTAGATACTACGTATCTGTCCATTGGTAAAGTTGCCCTCTTTAAATGTTAAAATTACGTGATTAATTTTGTAAATAACCAGTCGTTAAATTAGTTAGAGCATAATGGGCAAAGATGTATGGATGCCAAACACCTTGAAATAATGTAAAATTTGGCGCAAACATGTGCCAAAGGTTACCTCTTTTAGTCATCTTCTAAGATATACCTAATAAACAGTGAATATATTTTATATAAACTAATTTCAATACATATTACTGTATTTTCTTTAGTTATTAGCACTAATCCTTTATAATAATTTTGTTAAGTGATCCTTACACATACTAAGAATACCTACCTATCTTCTATATAATATTTTAGCTAATTAGTAAGTTTATAGTTAAGTACTATATTCCTTTTTCCAACTACAAAATTTGTTACAGGCGTTTAAACGTAATTGAGATTTTATAATATTCCTTAGTCATTGTTCGTTTAAGTTTTGAATGTTTCGAACCAAAGACTGTCCCCTATGTATGGGACGCGTTTACAGTTGGGGATATTAAAAAATCTTTGTAATTTCCTTAAAAACTCTCTAAAACTAAAAAGTATAAACCTTAATTTGCTCTGTATGTTTTTTATTATTGTGTAAGTTTCCAATAAATAATTTTAATCTTCAACTTTCCTTTTAATATTTTACCCCTGAGTATTGTATTTGTCTTGTATTTTAAAAATTAATAAAATAAATGCACGTTTTAATTAAAAAGTGTGCATGTTCGATAGATACACCTTCCATTCCTTCCAGTGCATTGTCGGTTTTTTTCTTGAAAGAGTTATCTATTGCATAATTTCCCTGACCGTTATTTGCGTGGGTGACAGCTATTGACATCTTTCATCTGAGCGCTTCTGAGCTTCGGAAGACGGTTTATTATTATCATACTTTATCTATGGCGCTGTGCGTCCCATCTTCCCTCGTTACTGACGCACAGGTGTGGGCGAACCTTTAAACACCCACCACGTAGTTAGAACCTGTAAGCACCACACGAATTCACTGCATGTCATCTACGTTCCGGCAGGCAGGTTAAATTCGTGTGTGTGTCTCCAGCTTCCTCATATTGAAAATGTAATTTCTATAAATGCCAATATTTAAAGCATAATTAGTGCACTCATAGATTTGAATCATAATTTAGCTGCCAAATAAACAACGATGCTATAAGCTTATAATAGTGTGTAAGCTGGAGTAACATGTCTCCAGCTGCCTCAGTCAGTGTGGGCAAACGGCTAATGATAGAGATATATAGTAAACGCAAGGATTTAGTACCAAACGAATTAGCGAGGTACCAAAAATTTCAGGTCTGTAGCTCGGAAACTCTTCGAGTTATAAGACTTGATCAACGTGTAAGCTGGAGTAACGATACGTGAAAAAGCATATGCTCGTTCTCTGGAATGGCTGGAGCTAGCAGGTTGCTTTAAGTCTCCAGATTTAGTACCAAACGAATTAGCGAGGTACCAAATATTTGAAGTGTTTCTGTTCAAAACTCTATGAGTTACAAGCTTTTCCAGCTTTTTTTGTTTGTCCAACTTGCACATGTTGGATCTCAGCAACCACAATAGGTACAGACTCGGTTGATGTCTCTGAACCGAGCTATGAATTAGTGCACTCGGTACCAAAAATTTGGAATCTCTAGGACAAGCAGTTCTGTTGTAATCAGCAAAATAACTAATATTATGATGAGTTACAGAATACCAGATAGTTCCATTTCGACCAGCCTTCAGTTGATAGTAGCTCTATCTCTGTCACTACAGCGAATGCGTCACACTCGTACCTACTGATGCAATCAAGGAATTTGAATATATCTGTCTGTATTCAAATTCCTTGGATGTTATTTTGCTGATTACAACAGAACTGCTTGTCCTAGAGATTCCAAATTTTTGGTACCGAGTGCACTAATTCATAGCTCGGTTCAGAGACATCAACCGAGTCTGTACCTATTGTGGTTGCTGAGATCCAACATGTGCAAGTTGGACAAACAAAAAAAGCTGGAAAAGCTTGTAACTCATAGAGTTTTGAACAGAAACACTTCAAATATTTGGTACCTCGCTAATTCGTTTGGTACTAAATCTGGAGACTTAAAGCAACCTGCTAGCTCCAGCCATTCCAGAGAACGAGCATATGCTTTTTCACGTATCGTTACTCCAGCTTACACGTTGATCAAGTCTTATAACTCGAAGAGTTTCCGAGCTACAGACCTGAAATTTTTGGTACCTCGCTAATTCGTTTGGTACTAAATCCTTGCGTTTACTATATATCTCTATCATTAGCCGTTTGCCCACACTGACTGAGGCAGCTGGAGACATGTTACTCCAGCTTACACACTATTATAAGCTTATAGCATCGTTGTTTATTTGGCAGCTAAATTATGATTCAAATCTATGAGTGCACTAATTATGCTTTAAATATTGGCATTTATAGAAATTACATTTTCAATATGAGGAAGCTGGAGACACACACACTTAAATTCACTCACTATTAACAAAAATCGAAAGTAAAAAGTTTAAAGTTTGATTAGTGGAGAAGATTTGAGTACAGTCAACGACAAGTACTCTGAGCTTTTTGGTTGACACTTTTGCTTTAAGTTTTGAATTTTATTTGGACATTCTCCTTTATTTGCTTTACATTTGCTTGCTAGATCTAGATCAAAAATGGCATTGAACAACTGAAACTGTCAATTTATCTTTGTTTTTGTCTAGCCTGTGTAATTACAGGCTTAACATCTGCATGCCTTAAGTTGATGGACGCAGGGCAGTGCATCGTAGGGCACGTTCCTATCGTGCGTGACTTACGAGGAATTGCTTTGTATATAGATGATGGTAACCACTTAACATCAGGTTGGCCATCTGCTTGTTCCGTCAGCTAGTTACATAAAAAAAAATCCCAAGACGGTAAAATTCGTAATGTTATGATTAATGTAATGACAGTAAAAAACGAAGACGTAGCATTAGTTCTACGGCGTAGAGCTCTCGTAGCAGTCGTGCTACAAGCAAGTTGTATAACTTACTCACGACTGCTACGAGAGCTCTACGCCGTGAGTAAAGCCCGGGTGACACGAGGCTAGTATTTTGAAGCTAGGATAGTAAGCTAGTAAGGGGTCACTAGCTTGGTTTCTAGCTTACCTACTAGCCTGGATTGTAACCAAGCTAGTGCTGTCTACACGAAGCTAGGAAATTTCAAGCTAGTCAAGTCAGTAGTGAGTTGTGCTTAACCTGATAACACGTATACGTAAAAATGAACAGTGTGCGTAAGAGAAAAGCAATTCTACTAAGAAAGTTAATTCGGAAGTTGTGTCAACATGCGCTAGATGAAATATTAGCTCTGCTAGAAGAAAAGCGTACTTGGACAAGACCCTGGATCTTAAGAAGACATAGTCACATTTCTATTCCATCTTTATTTAGTATGTCGCGTATTTTTTCTAGTGACGAGTCTCGCATTTGCTTGTCCTTGTAAGATGGAATACTTGCATTCCACAAACATTCCTCTTCTCTGTACCATTGAACGAATTTTAAATTAATTTCGTCCGCTAATTTCGGCATTTTAACAAATTGCACGCACTCTCACCACGCTCTCCGACTGCACACTAGCTTAGGTTCGCTAGCTTCGCGGTTGACACGAAGCTAGTAACGAAGCCAGGATAGTAAAACGGGTGGTGGGGGGCGCCTACTAGCTTGAAAAATAGAACCCCAAGCTATTAAACTATCCTGGCTTGAGGCACTAGCTTGCTAGCTTCCACACTAGCTTACTAGCTTGTAAACGAAGCTAGTTCCGTCTACACGAAGCTAGTGTCACTAGCTTACTAGCTTGGCAGCACTAGCTTGGCTCACTAGCTTGATTTACTAGCCTCGTGTCACCCGGTCTTAAGTTATGCAACTTGCTTGTAGCACGACTGCTACGAGAGCTCTACGCCGTAGAAACAAAGCTACGGCGTAAGCCCTCGTAATACTCGTAACGATTTATTTTAGAATTTCCTACAGTTGCGCCCTTTGGACTGATAAATTATTATTAGTGGACTTTTCATACAGCACTATCTAGCCCCAAACTAAGCACAGCTTGTGTAATCCACTGCATTATACTCTGTATACACGGCATACACTGTACATACCAAACCATCCCATTTCAGCCATATCGATGATTACCTTACAGGATTTTGAGACAGGGCCTTTACCGTGGGAGCAGCGCGCTTTGACCGAGCCTCCCCCACCCCCCGTGGCTCTGGAGGACCCGATACTGATACCTGAGGACGGCCCTGAGTTTCTGGAGGCTGTGGATCCACTGACGGAGAGCCAAGTGCCTGATTTACAAGACACTGGTTAGTATTTGACAAGATAGAGAGCAAGGTTTAAAAAGACTACTCCAGTAAACATTAACGGAATTTTCAGTCATAGACATAGACTTACAAACATTTATTTGCTGAAAAAATACACATGCAAAACAGTAAAATAAATAAAATGAATAACAGATCCCCTCTCTTTTTATGTTCAGTCCTGTCCATCCAAAGGTTGCCTGGAAGAGATCGCTGTTAGCGATAAGGCCGCCCATTGAATTATTACAATTTTTAGTTTTTAAGTCAAAATGTTGTCTATATTTTGTTGTGATAATCAATAAAGAGTTATCTATCTATCTAACAGATGATGCCTAAATAGCTACATAAATCAGGTATGTAGGTGTTTGTCTGCTGCAGCAACGAAACGGTCTCAACTCAGCGTACGCCAACCACCGCTATTTTAGTAATTATATGTATATTCAGCTAATAGATCTTGTGAGAAATTTGTTAGTGTGGAGTGTTCTGTTATAAAATATGTTTCAAAAAATAAACAGTACTTACCTATGTCAGGGCTGTAAACAACAATTATTTAAGAGAGTCCGTTTTGGTGAGTCCTTGTGACCCCGCTCCACAGGCTTTTCAAAGACCTAGTGCGGGGAACAAAGCTAACCTTGGGGTGCTGTTCTCCTATCCTACCTACCTAGCTAATAGGTTTATTGTTAAAATTTGTTAAGCACCAGCTTTTACTGTTCTTGGAAAAATAAACGATTATTATTATTATTATATGTAAAAAATAATTATTTAAAAATAATATGGTACAAAAACTTACATCATAGATCAGATACTGTTTTATAATTATGTTCGATGATTTTGAAGTCCGTTTGAGCTAGCTGTCTGGGACAGTTGATAGGCCGCTAACTCCTACGTAATGACTTGACGACTGCTATAACTGGGGTCGACGTGCCCTTCGATCCTTCGAATCCTCTATACCCATACCAGCGCCACGCCACCACGCCTTTTTCTGCCGCCAAGCAGCAACACTGTGTTTCGGTTTGAAGAGTGTGGTCGCCGGTGTAATTACAGGCACATGAGGCTTAACATCTGTATGCCTCAAGTTGATGGACGCAGGGCAGTGCATCGTAGGGCACGTTCATATTGTGCGTGACCTACGGGGCAATGTTTTGTTTATAGATGATGGTTACCACTTAACATCAGGTGGGCCATCTGCTTGTTCCATCAGCTAGTTGTATAAAAAAAAAAAAAAAAAGCGCTCGAAAGAGAACACCGTTTAGGCAACCAGTTAGTTTTCTAGGAATGAGCTAAATAACTAGCTCAAACAATTTTATTTTGTATTTTTGCTGTAGGTATTATTCTACCACCACCGAAGCCAGATATTCCAGACGCAATCCTTGAACCAGAAGAAACGCCACCAGTCGAAGAAGAAGAAATACAAGCAGAAGAGACGGTAGTGGAAAACAAAGAAGAGAAAAAGAAAGAAATGAAAGGAGAAGTCGAAGAAATGGCAGAGCAATTGGTGCAGAACGTCAAGAATATGGTTGGTGAGTAGACACACCAAATACGTACTACCTATGGGGCGTGGCCACCTGGATGTGGTGCCCAATTTATTTTTGATATTTGTTTGCAAAAATTCGCAATGAGTACCCGCTTTAAAAGGGTTTGTTTGCTTAGATCCCAACGCCCCGATTCAGCAACAGCTGGCTCAGATGCGCGCGCAGTTGAGTGCGCTGGCGCAGCTGCCGTGTGTGATCCAGCAGTCTCTCGAGATACTGACCTGTCATCTTGCCAACATCAGCCAGCAGGTAATATTTAACCTCTTCTTCCTATCGTATCACTAGATTCTTTCGAAACAGCGTGGAAATTATGGAACAACTAGCTGGTACCCGCAACTTCGTCTGCGTACTTTTAATCTCTTCATCTCTTTTTTTCGCAATAAAAGGTAGCCTATGTTCTTTCTCAGGGTCTAAAGATTGTCTGTGCCAAATTTCATCAAAATCGGTTCAGAGGCTTAAGCGGGAAAGCGTAACAGACAGACAGATAGACAGACAGACAGACAGACAGAGTTACTTTCACATTTATAATATTAGTTGGGATTACGACGGAAAAATACTCAAACATGCTTTCGCACTTGATACATGTTTTAGTATCTTGCCAACATCAGCCAGCAGGTAATACTCAACCTCTTCTTCCTATCGTATCACTAGATTCTTTCGAAACAGCGTGGAAATTATGGAACAATTACGACGGAAAAATACTCAAACATGCTTTCGCACTTGATACATGTTTTAGTAGTTTTTAGCTTCTAAGTCAAGCTTCTAAGTCAGGTTCTCTCGTGATGTTTTCCTTCACCGTTTGAGAGTACTGGCACTATGCACAACTCATTAGACCGGTTTGAATCAACGACCTTAAGATCGGAAAGCGGGCCCGCTTCCATCACAAGTGTTTTTTTTCACTATGCTTTAACTTACTATGTTGTAATGTAATTACTTGTGTAAACATTCAACGTGTTGATAGGTACTTACTTATCAACATTATTATCTGCTTTGCATCTTTCAGGAAACTCGCCAGGCCATCAGTGAGTCACAAGCCAAGACCGAAAGCTTAGAAGAAGTCGATTGTAAGTATTGTAAGACCACTTGTTGACTACCTGGGCCCGTACCACCATCTCTTAAAGCATTCTTATTTCAATATTACTTTACTTTTTGATCATAAAGCTGACTCTATGCAGTTGATATAAGACATTGACATAAAAGTAATATTGAAATAAGAATACTTCAAGAGATGGTGGTACGGGCCCTGTCATGATAAATCGCAGTTGCTGCGTTGTATCGCACACTAGTAGGTGCACACAATTGTCACCTAGTAGGAAGGTGGATATTACATATACCTTTTTTTATTGGTTAACATTATTTTTTTTTGTATTGTATCTATTTAATGTCCCTAAATAAACTAAATAAATAAAACTACAAGTGTCGTGGAAGACCGGCGTTATAGTCGCAGGCGATACTAGCATTGATTCAGGTTATTTTTTTATCAGTCGATAAGTCAGAAACGTTAAGGGCCTTACTACAAAAAAATAGGCAAACGTTAAACACTGCCTAAACTTTTGACATCTCTTGCCATTGCGTAATGACAAACAGAGACAACGCAAATTTTAGACACTGTTTAAAGTTAGACACCGTTTTGTAGTAAGGCCCTAGATGTTTTAACATAGACGATTCATGAAAGAAAACGGGTACATATGCATAAAATACATGTTCAAATTCGATATTGTTTTAGTGACTGCTGATGACAAGAACGCAGAGAACCGGATTCAATATCAAGAGAACTCTGAAAATGACATAGGGCACGTGACCATCGAGGAAATCGGATCCATGGACATCAATGAAAACACTATACAAGTAAGAGTAGAATCCACCAGACTGGCAAAACTTACTTGGTTTGGTTAGCAATCGCAACCAAACATTTGATGACGTTTTTTGCAATATGAACAATATCTAGCAGTTTAGACAAAGGGTTTCGTCCGTTACCATTAGGTGTCTGTAGAAACGGCAATAAAATAACGTTTGTTGTATATGATATGAACCCCCCTTAAATATTTATTTTAATTTAAGTATAATTGTTTGTTGTTATAGTAAAGTATAATAAAAGTATAATCATCGGGAGGAGTTTGTAACACTAGTAGCACCTGGGGAGAGAAGCACTTACCTTGCCGTAACACAGTTTTTAACTAGCACGGAAGGTAATGTTCCGTAACCAGAGTGTGCCAGATTGCCTGATAAGCTAAAATCCCTAGAATAAGACCTCTGTATGGCTCAACTCATATGTATCTCTTTTTTGTCTAAAATAAACATTATCTTATCTTATCTTATCTTATCTTATAGTGGCAACAGAAATATATCATCTATGAAAATTTCAACTGTCTCTATCACGGTTCATGAGATACAGCCTGGTGACAGACGGACAGACTGACAGCGAAGCCTTAGTAATAGGGTCACATTTTATCTCTTGGATACGGAACCCTAAAACAGTATCAATGTCGTGTTATACTTTTCCAGGAAGAAGTCCCAGAAGCAAAGATCACTTTAACTGCCGAAGAGTACGCCGCTTTGAAGAAGGAAGAGGAAATGCTCCTGGAAGAGCAGATGAAGAGCGACAAACTGAAGAAGGTATGTGCCTTCGTAAGTAACCCTGTTTATTGTCTGCCACGAGATACAGGTTTCATCTCGTAGCTGACCAAATAAAAAAAGTATGTACCTACCTTAACCTTATTAGGTTACAAAGATTTTATAGTGTCCCAAAAATTATTGGGACATTATAAAATGTTAAGGATACCTACAATCCATTCGTTTATTCCGTTTTTTATATTTTACACAGCTTTGGAGAGTCAATATTTCAATTCAATTTCATTTATTCATAAAACAATTCTGTTACAAATCGTGTCTGAATACTGAATCTTTAACAAACATGCAACAAAAAAAAATAAGTACCTATACAATTGAAATAACATTGTCCCCAGTCAAATTTAAATTTTAAATCTTAAATTTCACCGTAAAGCTAGTATTTAAATTTTAAATAATAACTTTGCATTATATGGATTTGGGTGTGGGTTCGATTACCTACCCCCAAGGACAAATACATATTTGTGTAGTTATTAAACATAAATATTACATTTGGCACATATTATATTCAAATTCCTGTACATGACAGGTTTGCAAGCTCATGCCAGTTAATTCTAATAGCGGCCTTGGGCTTTAGAATTAACTGGTGAATTTCTGAATTGTGTCATTCTCCGTTGTTCTTAACTGTATCTCCCTAGACTTTGCTTACCTTCCAAACTTAGATCCAAGGGAAGATCGAGCAAGAATCACGGCAGCGAAGCGTGGGTCCACGGAAGCCCCAGCCGGCATTCGGGCCTCTGAACCCTGAGGTTAGGCCTCTGGTGCTGCCCGGAGGCCGCCGGTGGAAGGGGCCCAAGGACGTCTTCAACGACCAATTCATTGCCGAAACTCTACAAGCGCAGTCGGAGATTATACAAGGAAAAGTCATGGGGTATACCGCAGACCTATTACTACTGTGATTTAAGCTATAGGCTAAATGAAATTTAAGTAGGTACAGTCGCCTGCAAAAAGATGAACGACGGTATTTATTAATACCTACTTATTGCTCAAAAATATGGAGTTAAAATTTTTCTAAAAACCATAACTAACTTTTTGAAACTTCATAACTTTATTAGTTAGTCGTTTAACGAGGCTTAGAAACAGAAACTGCGTTGTGTGTCAACTACGAAAGTTGTTAAACATCTTTATTGCATAACTCCGGGCTCCGAAGTTATGCGATGCAACATTTTCTTTTATAAAAATTATGTTCAGCCATCTTAATGCAAGCGACAATGCTTCTTATCTAGACTAGAAGATATTCTGTTTTTAAAATTAAATTTTTCATTAGTTTAACATGGTTTTATAACAGGCAATTAGTTAGTTACGTATACTTTGTTTCATTTTGATGAAGAACTATTGGGCCTGCTGCAGAATAAATTAAGCAATTCTACTAATTACAAAATAATAAAAATCAGTAGGTAAGTACCTACCTATTAAGGTAATCAGTATTTATTATACAAAGGGTCCAATAGTTTTGAGAAAATTGTCGCAGAAAAACTATCCAATTTCAGCTTTATATCAAAATAACATTCATTTAAAGCAATAAGATTTGATTCAACTAAACGTATTTTCCATTAGAACGCCCTAAAGTTATAGCCGTCAACTTTGATGGTTATTTAAATATAAAGATTATTTATTTCTAACTTCAGGGTGGTCTAGTAACCGTCTGTGCAACGAACATTAACATTTTTAATGTGCTTTAAGTTTCTTCCTAAAAGTTATGAACCAAGTGGGATTGGAACCCACGGGATACGTTAAGAGGCTTACGACCGTCAAACGACTTTTCGAATTCAAATTTCATCATTTTTGAAAAATAATTATAAAATCACTAGGTAGAGGAAAAATCACAAACAACCATTTTTAGGAACACTGTTTACGGGTTCAACCATATTTCGTTTTTTACAATAATACCTATTTTCCTATTAAAACCATGTTTTTAACCGACAAAAAAAGGAGGTTCTCAATACAATTGTTTTTTTTTTAGTTTTTACCTCAAAACTTTTTACTGGTTTGACCGATTTCGATAACTTTAAAAATCTTCAAAAGGTTGAAATGTTCGAGTAAGAAGTTGTTTTACGGTTGTGGTCGAATCCCAATCGGTTTATAGCTTTTAGGATATTATAAAATCTTCATACATTACATTCTAGGTTTGAGAGTGATCGCCTACCATTTGATGAAAGGTTTGTCATTTCATGACATTATGCATGTTTTTCGCTTTCAACGCGCCGCTTGGCCACTAACAATATTTTACCATAGGTATGCCCTTGAAAAGGCAAATTTATTTATTAATTTATACTTTTTTTATAAAAATACAGAAGTATAGTGACTACTTACAATAGTAGGGCCTAATGCACCAGCCAAACTAGGGTTGTACAGAAAAAATATTAACGCGTGTGATAAATAGAAACGTATGCTAGCATTGTAGAGAATAGACCTTTGTATATAAGTATACTAATATAAGTAGGTACCGTAACAACAAAATATTTACGACGGGTCAATAGCAATTGTAAATGGGCATAATACCTTTGCTCCGAATTAAATGTTTGATTGTGCCTCTGACTACCTCCCCTAATAGGCGCGGGATCCTACGTCCCATACCTACTTGAAAACCTACATTTTGTATGAAATCGTACAATAGCGTCTTTTCTCTGAATGCGAGCCTCGTTAGAAATGCCTCTTTATGTCCACCCATTCTCGTTTCGAAGGATCATTTTATGTAGTCGTGTAAAATAATTATGTAGGTATATGTACATATAAAAAAATGTGTAAATGGTAGTTGTAATGTGTTACTACCATTTTTTTTACTGTGTCTAGCTCTATAGATTCTTGTGTGTATTATGAGATAACTCAATTTGGTTATTAGACAACGAACGTTTATGTTGTAGGTAGCTTTTCTAGACTAGTTAACTAGCTATATGTTGTGTTGTATCTATGTATTTAGTTTCTAGATCTATGTTCTTAGTCATTAGGTAGTGAACATTTGACCTACATTATTTGTAGGTACCTATCATTGTCCTAAGTGTCGGATGCAAAAAATATTTTGAACTATGAAGCTAGCAGCAATTATTTGCAAAGTATCATGCATGTTCAGGTATGTATTCATAAATTAATTACTGACTTCCGAAATCTGAAATTAAAAAAAAACATGTTTTCAGCTTAGATGTGCGAGCGAGTAGTTGTTTCACGTTTACTGATGTGTCGTATAAAACTGCTTTTATGTTCCTAGCCGTTATCTAGCTTAGCTGGTTGCTAGATTATCTTGTACGTACAAGTACCTAGATGGTTCCGTAGTGTAGTATTAATACTCGTAGCTCGCGTGTGTGTGTTTATCTTTGTTTTTCTGTTTGTTTGCATGTGTGCGGTGGCAGATCGAAAATTGGAACAACATCTGGCCCTGGCAGGATTCAAAATCACTCTGTAGACAATATAGGTATGTAGAAAATTAACTAAATGGCTTATAAGCCTTCTGCGTTGAAAAAAACAAAACCTAGCCTAAAGTTCTTCTAATTTTTTCAAGTAGGTAGGTATTAGGTTATTAAACCTATGATAGGTTTAGTGAGTAGAAAACAAAAATAATGCTAACAAATTTTCTAGTGAGTTGCCTGAAACTTGACTGGTGGTATAGAAAATGATTGATTACCTAGTATATACCTAGTAGGTAATAAAAAATAAAACTTTCTCAAGAAAATTAGGTATGTAGTATCTACCTAAGTAGGTAAGTTTTTAAAGAATATTCCTTTATGTCTTATTTTACACGTTGCAGGGAGTCGAACTGCCACCTAGTTGACCTAAATAACGTTCGAGAAAAAATGGTGGTTATTTTTAGTAATGTCACCGGTGTAAGTGAAGTCTATTATAAAAAACAATCCAATTCTTTGGACTTGAAGCATGTTTGCTACGCACTCGTCATCAATTAATCTTTTTTTACTACTGAATTAGGAAAAACAATTAGCTAACATCCATATAAGAGTTCGGTTGACATAACTTATTAAATCGCGTCTCCTGCTAGCTTTTGGCAACATTGTTCATCAAACTGATATTGAATAATACGTCTCGGGTCATTAATTTCAGTATTCAGCAGGATAGCCGCCATGTCGAGCGGGCAAAATGCTGAAAATTCCTTACCACTACGAAAAAAATAACTTAGGTTAGATACCTACTGAAAATTATAATAAAGATGCCTAGGTGGATGTAACGTATATTTACATAAATTGCCACGAAAGTTATCCGATTACAGCATGAATATTAACAAAAAAATTCGATCCGTCACCATGTTTGACTAATTTTTATCACACACGAGGCATTTTTGCAGCCTTAATCTGAATGAGCATCAACGTCAAACAGCAAATTAATAAGTAAATTAACACAATTTACCATATCTCAGAGAATGTATCACTCATTTAATTCTAAACACTAAGACAAATCTTAGGGCGCTTTCAAATGTTGGTCTGTGCGCTGCGCACTTAATGCTAAACCCAGAACTTTCAGTTCACTTCGTTGTCAGTTGACTTTTGTATTAGGTACCTACCTTTTTTTCATGAATTTTCAATTTTAAGCGCTAGTTCAGACACGGCGGGAACCGCGCGATTATAGAATCGCATGAAAATCGCGCGGGTCTTATTTATATGAGTTAGTTAGTAATCGTTCAGACATAACCGCGCGGTTATTCAAGCCGCGAGGTCTATAATCGCGCGGTTCCCGCCGTGTCTGAACCGTGTCTAAATAGTGGCGTTACAGCTGAGCTTGCATGGAGCGGCGCGGCGGTAAGGGCGAGTGGGATATGACCCACGTAACAAGGCGATGGTTCTAATCACCTGCGCCATCGGATTCTAATCTTACTCGGCGTATAACTCATTTAAATTTGAGTCAGATCTGACAAGAATTTTTTGAGTTATAGTAGTAGGTATGAGTGTATTTACCAGTGTGTCTGAAGTCGGTTTTTTCTTGTGAGTTTATTTATTTCTTGAAAGAGTTATTGTTCATTGCGATGCACACAAAACACGCGTTATCTAAGAGGATTAAAATAATTGTTTATTTGGCCTAATTTGTACAATAACATAGCCGGTAGGCAAAGGTGCGCGTAGCCTGCAGACCAAACATCTACCTAATTTGAAAGTGCCGTAAGACTATTCCGTAGTTATATATTCGGGTTGGCTATAGCAATCCTTGTACCTGAGTTGAGGGTTGGGGATAGGGGGGATGCAAGTGGGGGTAGATGGCAAGTCTTCCCCTTGAGTCCTTTTTTCTAGGAAATGGAAAAAAATAATTTAATTTTTCAGGTAAGTTACTAGTTAGGTTAGGGTTTTTTTTTTATATGAAGAAAATTGGTAGTAATATTTCATCTCTATGACAAAAAGACTCAAGGGAAGGAATTCTCATTAGGTTAGGGTTATTTTTTTTTTTTTTTTAAGTGAAGAAATTTGAAGGAAATTTTTTGGAATTTTTTTTTCATTTCCTAGAAAAAAGAACTATAGGGAAAGACTTGCCATCTACCCCCACATGCATCCCCCCTATCCCCAACCCTCAACTCAGGTACCAGGGTAGCTATAGTTTAACCATATATTCTCTACGTTTTGTCTAACGTGGGCCTGTGTGCAGGGTAAACTTCATGAAGTACGAGAAGCCGCCAGTCAGCCTCGACCACTTGCAGAATTCGCACGTGTATAAAGCGGTGCATGGCATGGAGCAGCCGATGCGCCGCGTTGACTTGCTGACGCCGGTGGTTGCCGAGGCGGACTATCGTGAGGTAACTATCACCAAGCGAGACAGACTATTTATTAGGCAAATTTTTTTCATGAGACAGGCTATCATGAGTCTACCATTGCGAAGTGCAGTCGTTTTAGTTTTTTTTTACAAAGAATGAGCGTCCTATCAATACAATCTCACCCAATCTCATCTGTTGGTAATCGACGATGTAGCCGACGTTGGAGCAGAACTGTCTAGAAAACACCTGTTTAATCTTGCCTTGGAGAGACTCGTAGGCTATCATGAGTCTACCATTCCAAAGTGCAGTCGTTATCACTACATAGTATAAAACAAAGTCGCTTTCTCTGTCCCTATGTCCCTATGTAGGTATGCTTAAATCTTTAAAACTACGCAACGGATTTTGATGCGGTTTTTTTTAATAGATAGAGTGATTCAAGAGGAAGGTTTATATGTATAATACATGCATCATATGTGCACCCGTGCGAAGCAGGGGCGCGCGAGCAGGTCGTTAGTTTTTTATAAAGAATAGACCCGTCCTTTGACTACGTTAGGTATCACCAGTTGGTAAGCGACGATGTAGCCGACGTTGGAGCAGAACGGTCTAGAAGACACCTATTTACTCATGCCTTATGGAATTTTGAAAGATATACACGACCATGGTAACGAGTTCCACTCCTAGCATGCATATTTCAGACAAAATGTATTTTATTCGTATGGTGTGGATTCTGCTGTTGCATTATCCTAAACTCGTCGTAATTTGCGAGTCAATGCTTTCACCGCAATGCAGGTCTCTGTTTTACCGACTACCACACTCTTCAAACCGTAAGACAGACGCTGCTTAGCGGCAGAAAAAAAATCACCGCCACTTAGACCACCAGCAGCGTTCTCAGTCATACATATCGTTTCCAGAGATGCCGCTCCGTGACTCCTGGTACTAGAGTTGAGGAGCATCTGGATATCCCACAACAACTACAGCCCTGAACTTAAAAATATAAAATAGCCTGTTTTTTATTTAACCACGTTGTTTTGAAATAAAATTGTGTCATAAAAAAGATCGTTTTATTTCGAGTAGAACAGATGAAACTAGTTGTATAAAAAACAATTGACAAACCCAAGGAATTTGAATACTATGTACATAAGGCAGCCCCAAGGAATTTGAATACGACAGCCCTAACAGTTGTGTAGCCTTGCCTTCTGTGCTGTAAGCCGTGGGTTCGATTCTCACCGAGAACAAACAACAAATATACATTGCCTAAATATATTGTGTGCACTAAAAATGAATCGTTGTTCTCTGCCTGGCTGTTATACTTATATACCTACCGCTCCAATATAAGACCAAAAAAATATTTAAAGGAAGTTAGGTAGGTATTTTGAAAAAAGACACAAAAATACTTTCACAAATTTATTAACAGAATAACTTAATTTATAAATAATTATAACCGACTCCAGTAAACCCTCCAACTATCACGTGTGACAGTATAATCTATAACTTAGAACTTATTTTAGTATCACCCAATAAAAATACATATTCACAAACCTTTTACCTTTAACTTGCAACAAAATATAAGTACCTACTTATGAAGCTACCGTTAAAAAAAATGCAAAAGTTTTGATCAAGACGTAACGGCTGAACCAATTTATATAAAACTTAGGAATGTTCTTGAAACTTCTAATTTTCTCAGGCTAAATTTTTTCACTTTTGAAGGAACAAAATGGTACGGAGGTACTACCGTTCTATCCCATTACCAAATCAAATCAATGGCTTAAGTATCTGTCCCTCTCTCTCCTACAGCACTCCTGTCCCTGTCTCGCGATCGGCTTGTACCTTATGGCGGCTGTACACATGGGGCCAAGGTGTTGGACCTGTTAATATTTAGGATATTTGAACGCACTCTTAATTGATAGATATGTCACTGTCATGTAGCTATGACATGTTAATGTAAGTCTGTCTCCCTCTCTTCCTTTTATGGCTCTCGCTGAACGACATTGTTATTTCTGTGACTAAATAATTAAATCTAATTATAGTTTACTAATCGTGTAATGTATTTGACGAACATTGACTGTGTGGTTTTATGATTAAAAGCAGCATCAATGGACCCAGCGTATTTCATTTACTTTCTGGCTAGAATCATCCCAAATAGGTTTGTGTGATGGTATAGTGTCATATCCACTGATCGACCTCTCATCAATAGGTTCTGAAGCCCAGACGGCACAACAAATCCTTCTACCTACCAAAAAGGGATATTCAAGAGATTCGAAAGCCGAAAGTATCGTTGGGTCGAAGACCGCGAGCAATTTGTATTGCCTGCGCTGCGCGTGACTCGTGCTGCTCGTCATGGCGTCCACGTCTACACAGCCGCCGACCGCAAGCGAGAACAACGCAGCCGGCATTGTTTCTACTGGCGGCTCTAATAACAATTCAGCAAATACTAATTACTACAATGTCGATAAGCTCGAGGGAATGAGCAATTATAACACTTGGAAATTTTGTATGAAGATGGCATTAACCCTAGAAAATGTTTGGTCTTGTACTCAAGGCACAGATGTTGAAGAGTGGAAAGATCAGCGAGCCCTCGCCAGAATCTGCCTAGCAGTGAAACCACACTGTTATCAGTATGTTCATAACGCTAAAACGAGTCAAGAAGCATGGACGAACTTAGCCAAAGTATTTGAAGACAAGGGCCTGTATCGTCGAGTTCTACTTCTACGACAACTGCATCGAGTCGAGTTGACAAGTTAAGGGCTTATTACACTATGCGGTATTCAGACAGTCTTACTAAGATTTAGCTTAATGTAATAAGAGCTAGCAAGTTAGCCTGTCTATTTAGACTGACCGAATGGGTTCGGCCGTGCTTACTCGCTTGCTTGCTGAATATCGCGTAGTGTAATAAGACTTAGCACGCTTAGACCGTTCAGTCAGCGCGCGGCAGCCGCGGAGCAAAGACGGTCGTTTACGTTTGTTTGCTGTGGCCGCGTGCACCATGGCGTGTTCGAAAGAAAAAGAAGTACTTTTCAATGTTCTTGATTTGTACCGAGACATGCCATATTTATGGCTGAAAAGTCATAAAGATTATTCCAATCAACCACTTCGTACTGAAGGATTCCGGGTGTTGTTGGAAATTTATAAAACCTTCGATGAAAAGGCTACAGTCAAAACAATAAAAAAGAAGTTGATGAACATGCGCACCAATTACAATAAAGAATTGGCTAAGGTATGTACCTACTTAATTCCTTTGTTATGTGTTTTATTCGTCCCAATAAAAACAGGTACCTACCTACACATACGATAAAACGCCCCTGTATAACGAACGCTTTGGGAACCTTAGCTAAGCTATAAATCGGGCATTTTGAATTGATCTGAGCCTAAATCGTTTCAAGCTTCAAAATGCATAATTGTGTTTTTTTACAGGTAAATGCTTCCAAACAAACTGGCGCAGGGACAGATAAAATGTATGTACCAACTTTATGGTATTACGACGCGTTAAACTTTCTTGGGTCAAGGAGTGAACCATGTCGCATAACACCAGAGAGCATCGAAGATGAGGAGGTAAATTGTATTCAATTCTTTATACCAACTTCGAAATCGCGAATAAAAACAGCTGTTTCGTAGAAATAGTCAAAATTCAAGACCAATATCCCGATATGTATGGAACAGATGTTTTTTTTTTCGCGTATTTCGAAGTTGGATAGTTAAAGTTGTTAGTAGGTACAGTACATTGACCCTTTTCAATTTTTAGGGTATTATGAAACAGCCTGTATTTTGTATACTATACACGTGTAAGCGAAGCCGGGGCAGAAGTCCACGGCTTCGCTCACCTATACAGGGTGATTCCAAATTCATGTAATTCATTGATACTATGTAATCAGCTGCTGATATACAACAACTTTTACTATGGGAGTAACAACGACATCATGCAACAATATTTCGATGCTCCATACAAAAATCGTCTAGGTAGACGATTACTTTGTATGGGGATGTGAAAAATTTTCTAGCGATTTCGAAGTTGCTCCCATAGTAAAAATTGTTGTATACTACCAGCTGATTATATAGGTAGTTTTAAGGAATTACATGATTTCGGAATCACGCTGTAGACTTTATAGACAGCTGCGCCTAATGGGTTCGAGGGACAGTACAATGTCTGTCGGGTCCGCTAGTAAAAAGTATATTTCTTTTATTAAGCATTATTTAATCAGGTGAAATGGTAGATATAACAAATATTATGGTGGTACAACATCAATCATTCGGTCTTGGAAACTAACATGTCCAACAGAATTGAAATAGTCCATGAATTTATTGCGAACAGTATTGCCATCTTCATTACGCTGCCTATTTGAAGAACGCTGTAATGAAACTAAGGGTGCAGAGGTTTGTCTCCAATCTCCTTCGCGAAACGTACCCTGTCTTATATTTTCTGAATCAATATTAGAATGACATATGTAAGTTGGTACTCGTTTCCTCAGAAAGTTATGCAGAGCGCAACATGCCAACACTACAGCATCCACATTCTCCAGATCTAGATCAAGTGGTCTACGCAGTACTCTAAAACGGGAACTCAAAATGCCAAAGGCATTTTCAACCACTCTTCTGGCTCGCGATAATCTATAATTAAAAATCCTTTGCATCCGATTAATATTTTTAAAAGGAAATGGTTTCATGAAATTTTTATTCAATGCGAATGCACTATCCCCCAGAAACACGTATGGTACAATTTCATTTGTGCCTGGTAGTGGAGATGGCGATGGCAAATTTAAAGAATTGTTAATCATTTTCTTATGAAATTTTGTACATTTTAAAATTGCTCCATCTGCAACGGATCCATTGGTGCCTGTGTGTACATACATGAATTCGTAGTTAGCATTTACAACAGCAAACAGTACAATACTGAAGAATCCCTTATAATTGTAAAACAATGAGCCACTTTCGGGGGGTTTTTCTATAGCGATATGCTTCCCATCACATGATCCAACACAGTGACTGAAATTCCATTTTGTTTCGAATTCCTCAGCAATTTCTTTCCACTCTGTTTCATTTTCAGGTATCTGGAACAAAAAAAAATAATTTAACTGTATTTTTAGGGCTCCAATTCATCTGACGAAGACATTCCAAGCCAGCAAATCGGATCGATTGCTTCAACTTCTAGAGGACATAGCGTAAAGAAAAAAAAAGAAACACTTCTACAAAGACAAGAAAAAATGATGAAATCTGCTGAAGTAATGTTATCAAATAAAGAAGAAGAACACTGGGAAATATTAGGAAAGTCTGTAGGCTTGCAATTAAAGGATATAAGTGGAACACAACTGATATTTACTCAAAAAATTATATCCGATGTAATTTATAATGCTAAACTTGAACGACTCTCTGAAGATTCTTGTCTACTCGTTACACCATCGGAAATAAGACATACATTGAACAGATACAACTATCAGATACCCTTCATCCAATCACCAGTATCAAGTTATTCTTCCCCGTCCCCATACAACCGACAATCTCCTAACTTGCCACACAAACGTCCATCATCTCGCAATTATCCATCACCCACACCGAGTCCTTCATCATTATCTACAACACAGTATCATCCATCGCCTCACTATTCACAATCACCTCGTTACCAAAGCCAACTAGACCAATCGTCACAACACGCAATTCAGTTTTCACAACAAGAAGTCCAGTCTCCACAACAGACAATCCAATCTCCACAACACACAATTCAGTTTCCACAACAATCATTCCAGTTGCCACAACAGTCAATCCAATCGCCACAACACATAATTCAATCACCACAACAAGAAGATCAGTCGCCACAACAGACAATCCAATCGCCACAACACACAATTCAGTTTCCACAACAAGCATTCCAGTCGTCACAACAAGCAATCCAATCGCCACAACAGACAATCCAATCGCCACAACACATAATTCAATCACCACAACAAGCAATCCAGTCAGCACAACATTCATTTCACAACAACCCTGAAGCTTTTCTAGAATACATTAAAAATGATCCAGGGTCTACTATTTCACCGTCTATAGTAGAAGGGAGTGCCAATTTAATGAAAGATTTTTTGATATTCAAGCCGACAAAAAAATAATTTTCTATTTAATTTACTCATTGCTTTTATATTAATGTCCTTGATTAGAAAAATAAATGTTAAATTGAAAAATAATATACAGTGTTTTACTCACCTTGATCAAATGTTTTAAGCATTTGTAGATAGCTCGGCACGTTTCTGGTATAATTGACGATAAAAGAGGTTGAGATATCAAAGAGCTAAACCTTAGGTCTTGATAGGAGTTGCCCGTTGCCAGGAATCTTAAAGTAACTACCAATCTTTGTTTAGCACTGACACTTTGTCTAAGAACCGTATCTTCTTTTTGAATGTATGGAGTAACTAATTTCAATAGACATTCAAACTCGGCAACTCCTACTCTAAGGTAGTTTCTTAAGTCACATGGTTCCAAAACACTCAGTATTTGCATATTTGATAATTTTTCTCGCAAAAGTAAATACTCTTTCACCCATATTTTTCTTTTCTTTTTTGTATTTAAATTAATAGACGTGGCAAGAGCTATGGCGATTTTCTGGTGCTTTGAAAGTTTTCCCATCGCGCGACAACCGTCACCGACTACGTACGCTTTGCAAATGAGTTGCATGCGGTATTCAGCCCAGTGTAATAGCGAGCTTGCCTAGTTAGATTTTAAGACAGTCGTACTAAGACTGTCTGAATACCGCGTAGTGTAATAACCCTTTTACTCATCTGTCACTCAGTACGTGGATGCAGTGATGACACTCGTTCAGCAGCTGGCGGATATTGGTAAAGATACCGAAGATGGTGAGATCGCCGAACTACTCAGTGGATTACCTGAAAATTATGATCATCTAGTTACCAGCCTCGAGACTGTCTGTCTCACTGGAAGTCTATCGAGTGAATTAGTGCGCTCCAGGCTATTGCAAGAAGAATTTCGTAAGTCCGAGCCAGGTGCTTTAACGACAGCCTTCGTATCGAGACAACAAATTAAAACCTGCAGTTATTGTAAAAAGAAAGGTCACCTAAAAGCAAAATGCTTTAAACTAAGACGTGATAAGAAGAACAAAGAAGAAGATGGTGAGAAGACCTTTGTGGCTTCTGCTTTCTATGTCAACAGTCAGGATTGGGTGGTAGATTCGGGCTGCTCAACGCACATGTGTAACAACAGAAGTTGGCTATCAAATTTTAAGGACTGTAAGAGTGAAATTAAAATTGCAAACAATGAACAAATATCATGTTTAGGTTCAGGAGAAGTAATATTGGAAACTGATGATCTGGTAAAAGTTATTAATAATGTATCTTTTGTCCCTGAGTTATCAATTAACTTGCTGAGTGTTAGTAAATTATGTGAGAAAGGTTTTACTGTAACATTCAACAAGAAGGGTTGTCATATCTACGAAAAATGTGTTATCTCTGGCAATTCAATTTGTAAAGCCTATAATAAAAATGGCATCTACAAATTATCTGGTAAGCCCCATGTTCCAAGTACAGCGTCTACGTGCGGTTTGGTGGCGCATTCTTCGGCGCTCCTGCCTGAGCAGGAGGCACAGAGTGCTAACATAGCTGAGGTGCCGATTGATGTCTGGCACAGGAGGCTAGGCCATCTAGGAGTTAAAGGTATGCTAGCGTTAAGGAATGGTGTAGCTAATGGTGTGTTGTTTCAGTTCAATCACAAACAAGACTTGCAAAACTGCATACCATGCATAGAAGGGAAGATGGCAGCTAAGCCATTTCCAACCAAAAGTCATCACCGAGCAAGCCAGCCTTTGGAACTCATACACTCGGATGTCTGCGGCCCAATGCCTGTGGCAAGTTGGGGTGGCGCTAGATATCTGGTAACCTTCACGGACGATTTCACTAGGAAAAGTTTTGGCTACCTGCTTCAGAGGAAAAATGAGGTATTTTCTACTTTTATTGATTTTAAGTCACAAGTAGAAAAACAATTGGGTTTTCCAATTAAAATTCTACGTTCCGATAATGGGGGAGAATATTGTAATAGCAATTTTTCTGATTACTTCAAAAAGGAAGGGATTGTCCATCAGACCACTATTCCATATTGTCCTCAGGGTAATGGTGTTTCCGAGCGCCTAAATAGGACTCTCTTAGAAAAAGCGAGATGCATGCTACGAGGGGCAGGTCTAGAAGAGCGATTTTGGGGTGAAGCAGTTATGACTGCCATTTACTTGAAAAATAGGTCCCCTACTTCATCTCTGTCCGACCTTACTCCACAGGAGAAATGGACCGGATCAAGGCCAGATCTTAGTCATCTCCGTATATTCGGCTGTATTGCTTATTCACTGATCCCTGAGCAAAGAAGGAACAAGCTGGGTGCTAAAAGCAAAATGTATTTATTTGTGGGCTATAGCGAGACCTCTAAGGGCTATAGACTTGCAGACCCCGCTAACCCTACTAAGGTTATTATATCTAGGAATGTAGCATTTATAGAAAATAAATTCTATGAGACTGACAAAGTTAGCAATTCTAATAATTCTAATAATTTTATGTTTTATGAATTGAGTAATAATATTAATAAGTCTAGTCATCAGAATGAACCAGGTTCTAATATAAGTATTTTAGATTCTAGTACCAATGTTGAACTGAATTCTAGCATAAATAGTAATCTGCCGAATTCTAGTAACGATAGAGAAGTGAATCCAAATATTATTGTATCAGATACTGAAACAAGCAAATCTGAAATTTCAGATGCGGATGAGTACTACTGCACTGGCAGCGAGAACGAGGACGGCTCTTCGTGTTCACCGATCGCTGATGCGCCCTCTGAGCGGGTGACGTCGCCGCATCTAGTGGCACCTCAAGGGGAAGTACAAGTCGCCCCAGAGCCTTCGCCTTCGCGCTCTTCTGCTCGTCCTGTTCGGTCTACTCGTTCAAAGTTGCCATTAAGGTATGAGGATTATGAAACTGATTTCTCTCTCGTGGCACACCATGCACTTCCAGGCGATCCTCACACATATGAGGAAGCCATATCCTGTGCTGACGGTCAACATTGGCAATCTGCCATGCAATGCGAATATAATTCGCTCATTGCAAACAATGTGTGGGAAATAGTCGACAGGCCACCAAGTACAAACGTAATCAAATGTAAGTGGGTCTATAAACGTAAACATGATGCCTCAGGCAAGTTCGATAAGTTTAAGGCTCGTTTGGTCGCCAGAGGTTTCACACAAGTTAGAGGCATAGATTACAATGAAACCTTCTCTCCTGTAGTTAGACATAGCACTATGAGAATTCTGTTTAGTTTGGCTAATGAGCTAGATTTAAGCATAGATCATGTGGATGTAACTACTGCATTTCTTAATGGAAAATTGGATGAAACCATTTATATGGAACAACCTCCAGGTTTTTCTAATAATAATAACAGTAAAGTTTGCCTCTTGTCAAAAGGAATTTATGGCCTGAAACAGGCAAGCAGAATCTGGAATGCAAAAGTTCATACACTACTATCTGAAAATGGTTATAAACAGAGTAAATGTGAGCCTTGTGTTTATAGTAAGAAAGTAGGTAATGATCTCATTATTATAGCTTTGTATGTCGACGATTTCTACATATTTTATAGCTGTGATAAAAACGAGTTATTGCCTTTGCTAGAAAATAATTTTAGTGTTAAAAACCTTGGTTCAGTTACAAACTGTTTAGGTATGAATGTATATAGAGATAGGGTTAAGCATATTATAAAACTTGACCAGTCAGAATATATAAATAAATTGTTAATTAAATTTGGCATGGATAAATGTAAGCCGGTGTCAACTCCCATGGTTCCTAATTGTAAATTAGAAGTTAATGAGAGTGAACACCTTGATGACTGTATGTATAGCTATAGAGAACTTCTCGGTAGCCTAATGTATCTATCTGTGTGCACTAGGCCTGATATTGCTTTTTCATGTAGTCAACTAAGCCAGTTTAGCAACAATTTTAACAGGACTCATTGGTTAGCTTTGAAGCGCATCCTGAGATATTTAGGAGGCACAATAAATTATTGTCTATGTTTTAATAGGTCTAATAATTTAAGTATAACGGCCTTCTCTGATGCTGATTGGGCTAACGACATTGTGGATCGTAAGTCTTATACGGGGTTTGTAGTTAAACTGGGTTGTAATACTATCAGTTGGGAATCTCGTAAACAGCGTTGTGTAGCTTTATCAAGTACCTACAGAGGCGGAGTATCTGTCTATTTCTGATGTATGTAAAGATCTCTGTTTTATTAGAAACTTTTTATCAGAAATTGTAACTAAAGATATTCCAATAACATTGTTTAATGACAATCAAAGTGCACACAAGCTTCTTGAATGCAAAGAATATTGTCATAAGAGAACGAAGCATATAGATCTTCGTTATCACTATGTTAAAGATCTGGTCAGAAAGAATTTCTTGATTGTTAAATATCTGCCCTCTGACCAAATGATAGCTGATGTACTAACGAAAGCCTTAGGTGGATGTAAACATAAATTGTTTACGCATGAAATGAATGTGATCCCTAAGTAGACGTAGGTATTACCTTTTTAGTCATGTAATTTATTTTAGATTGTATATCTATATCCACCTACTACTATGTCAATACTATGTGATTGCTGCATATACTTTTTGTAGAGTCTGAACAAAATGTAGAGTCAGTTGCATGTAATTATTATAGAGCATGAATTGTATTGGTATGGTAGAGTCTCAGATTAAGATTTCTTGTGAAATGTGAAATTTTGTTTGAGTCGCTCAAAATCCTAAGGGGAAGTGTTAATATTTAGGATATTTGAACGCACTCTTAATTGATAGATATGTCACTGTCATGTAGCTATGACATGTTAATGTAAGTCTGTCTCCCTCTCTTCCTTTTATGGCTCTCGCTGAACGACATTGTTATTTCTGTGACTAAATAATTAAATCTAATTATAGTTTACTAATCGTGTAATGTATTTGACGAACATTGACTGTGTGGTTTTATGATTAAAAGCAGCATCAATGGACCCAGCGTATTTCATTTACTTTCTGGCTAGAATCATCCCAAATAGGTTTGTGTGATGGTATAGTGTCATATCCACTGATCGACCTCTCATCAATAGGACCAACGTGTTGGGACAACGTGTAGAGAGCTACTTGGCGGTATGTTGGCTTAATTGGTCTAGTTGGCGCCAAAATTGGCAGGCCATCCGAATAGTGTCGGTATTTAGTGCACACATCAAAGGATCTTGGCGCGCTCCGCAAACTGCGTTCACACGTTGGTGTCTTGTTCAGTTCGTTGTTACTCGTCAGCGGAGACAGTATCGTTGCGCGTGAGTGAAATTTACGTTCCCATGTTCCGATAGCGATGGCGGCGCCGGTGTGGACAAGCAATGAGGTTTTACAATTCATAGAATTGTATCGACATGAAGGAATAATTTGGAATCCACGGCATGAACAACATAAAAATAAAACCAAAGTAAAATTATTATCAGCCTGCATATCAATAATAACTAATAACACATTTACCTCGTTCTATTCCGATGAATAGTCACCATCCACCACCTTCTTTTGCGCCATTTCTTTTTAGTCACTCTACTTTGGTGCACATACGTACGCAATAATTAAACGCATAAATAAATTGCCGCGGCTGCAAGAACTTCTACGTCCATCTTTGAAGCGCCAATGCAGAATGATCAGTAAGCCAATGTGTGAACAGGAGTCTTGGTTTCCATCATTTTTGCCCAACACGTTGGCCCAACACCTTGGTCCCATGTGTACAGCCGGCTTTAGACCTTACAGCAAGGTTTGGTCTTAGTATCGCGGTCGCTTTCATTACCGCAGCACCTCTCTCTCCGTCCTTTTCCTGCAAGCGGTTTGTCTCTCTCGTCCCATACGACTACGCCATCGCATTGACAGATTCGCTTCGGGTTTTCGAATATGCCGGCGGAGCGAGCTATGATGCCACACGCTATTCTGAAAATTAAAAATCATTATCTGAGAACAGAATTATATGACACTAGTTGCGCCCCGCGGTTTCACCCGCGCAGATTTGAATCCCGGTATTCCCAAGGGATAAAAGCCTACGTGCTATTCCAGACTATAATCTCTCTCTGCCAAGTTTCATCCAGATCCGCGGCCCGATTACGCTAAAGTCTGGCTATCAAGATGGCTTTTAGTTTGAAATTTGATCAGAAATATAATACTTTCTGACGAGAGCATTTGATTCCCATATTGTAATAGCAACATATGGATGGATCTAGTATCTAAATTCCTTGGGATGGATGGGAATCAAATGTCAAACTGAAAGCTATCTCGATAGCCAGACATTAGCGTAATTGGGCCGCTGTTCAGCCGTTCCGGTGTGAAAGAGTAACAAACAAACATCCATCCATCCATTCATCCATCCATACTTACAAACTTTCGCGTTTATAACTAGTAGGATGACAATTTAATAAAAAGCGTCGATACGTTTAGGAAATGTCCAAGAGGATGAGAAGACATTATTATATGTATTTTTTTTAATCAAATGACAATACATAACTATGCGATAGAATATAAATCTGATCAGACTAATCTCAAACTTCAGCTACCTACCTAGTATGGAATAACAAAAACAATGATTAGAATGTGCCTTGTCATTGTTTATCGATTTCCATTAGTAGTATTAATTAAAGCACTTGTTTTTTATGTAAGATTCTTTAAATACGCAATACATACGGTCTCCCACAGTCTCCATCCACTTTAGAACTGGGCGAGGAGCCTCGTCCCAAGTCATCAGCTCGCTCTGTCACAGCGATACATCTCCCAATTATATCGGAAATCTGAAATTTAAACAAATGTAAAAAAAAAGGTGAAAAGTGTGTTCGTTCACACATTTCAGTATACACTTCCTTAATTTGAACAAAATTTGTTTTAATTTGACAGCCGTCAGTTGGTAGTAGCTCTGCCTTCTGTAGGTACGCCGCGGGTTCGATTTATTTATTTTATACTAGTTGCGCCCCGCGGTTTCACACGCGCAGATTTAAATCCCGGTATTCCCACGGGATAAAAGTAGCCTATGTGCTATTCCAGACTATAATCTATATCTTTGCCAAGTTTCATCTAGATTCGTTCAGCCGTGAGAGTAATATACATCCATCCATCCATACTTACCAACTTTCGCGTTTATAATAGTAGTAGGGTTTACAAAAAAAAATAATTTTATCAGTATTCGAAGCTGTGCTTAGTTTGGGGCTAAATAGTGCTGTGTGAAAAGCCCACCAATTTTCATTTTTATTGGTTTCTATTTTTACGTAGGCAATGCAAGAGCATTATGTTATGTAACAGCAGTCAAAGCATTGCTATAATTAAGGCCTGTGTACGCTATGGCTATACCTTTAGCATGTTATCAACGATGCGAAAAGTCGCGCGACCGTCGTCGTCCACCACTATGTTCCCCAGGTCGCCGGCGTGTCGCGCGACCGGCGGGTCGTGCGGTGAGCCATGGGGACTGTTTGAGGGGTTGAAGTGTTCACCTATCGAACTGCAACCCTGAAAGTTGAACCTGGAGTTTTTATAAAGGTAATTACACACATCTTATTTTCGAGCTAAAAGCATGCTTTTCGAGCCTTGCTTCAATAAAAGCACCTGTGTCGTGTAAGTAAATAAGCATACTTATTTGGTCGTATGTTGGTTGATTTTTGAGAATGTAAAATCACCATGCTTATTGCAGCATATATAAGTATAAGCATGCTTATTTTTTAAGCATGTGTGTCAGTACCATTAGGGACCTCTTTGTGAGTGAAATCATAAATAAATAAATGATTGCAGGGTTGCACCCCTACCCCCAACCCTCAACCCAGGTACAAGGAAAGCTATAGCCAACCCAAGGTTTTACCTGGCTAAGATCACCATCAGCTCTCACATGCAATCCATGAGGACCTGGAGGTAAATGGTCTATACTGCCATCTGCTACCAGCACTCCGGAGCTCTGCTGGAAACGGATGATGCCTAGTGCGCCGTCTCCACAGCCTTGGGATGATACCATCGCTACTGCAGACTGTGTGTCTGGAATATTAGTTAATTCAATAATTATTAATTCAATAGTTTAATTGTAGATAGCTATTAAAGGGGTAAATATAGAAAATTGATAAATTGACGGCCTCAATGGCGCAGCTCTTGCGTCGCAGGCGGAGTCTCGCGCTGCGACGCAAGAGCTGCGCCATTGAGGTTGAGAGTTTGATTCCCGCCTCGGAACAAATTTGTGTACAATCTGCAGAAATTTGTTCCATTGGTCTGGGTGTTTTCTATGTTAGTATGATAAAAAATATCTATCTATGTATTTAATGTATTATATATATCAATTATCTAGTACCCATAACACAAGCTTTAAATAGCTTACTCTGGGCTAGATGGTGCTGTGTGGATTGTCCAGCATTATTTATTTATTTATATACTTGCTACAAAATCAAACTGGATCAGAGGACATGATTCTCAACAGAAGAACACTCGCTACAGTGTATCTTCACTCTTGTGCTAACTGTACTAGAATTCTCTTGTGTGTCTATGGTAAGTAAGGTAGGCACTAAACTAAAGGTATTAGCCTATTTACCCTAGCTATACAAACTAACTTAGGAACATATTAATGGATTAATTAATTTTACCCCCAAATCCCTGCAGCACAGTTCTCTTTCCAGTACTTTTGGACACTAGATCCAAGACCGTTTGATTGGGCAGAGTTGTCTCCACAACAATTGCTCCTTCTTTGAATATTGCACTTTTCACACCATCTTGAGATCCCAGGTCGTTTAGAATCCGGTTAAGGGCATTCTCATCTAATTTGGGGCCAAAATCTACAAGCACTTCCAACTGAAAATAAATAGGTTATTATAAAAATTTTATTGGTTTACACATGTAAACAGACTTAAATTATGTTTATCTTGAAAAATTTTACCTTCGAAGTTATCATTTTCAAGTTGCTACAAATATAGAGAAGAGAGCACAAGGAATTTAAAATACTCTCAGAGAGCAAAAATTCCAAGAATTAGGTATCTAATTCACCGCTAAGTAGTAGGCATGTAGCATCCCTACTAGTCTGTGGGCCAATAACACAAAAACCTGAAATATATGGTTTCTTTCGTAGTTTTCATGAATTCATGAAAAGAAAAAAGTCCAAACCAAATCAAAAAATCAAAACAAAATCTAATCCAAATCTCAGATTCCCAGCCAGCCAGACTTCTTCTTTTTTTTTGTTTAGGGCTCGTCGGTTATAAACGATCTTGCCAACGTCAAGTCAGTCCATAGTCAAGTCCAGTCACGTCATTTGTTTGAAAAAAACTGGAAAAAAGGAAAAATCATAGAACATTCAGTCCAAGGAATTTGAATACTAGTTCATTCAAACGAAAATTCCTTGATTCAAACAAACAAACCACAGACTAGCAGGGATAAACAAGGGATAAACCAATACTTGTATTCAAATTCCTTAGTTTTTACATTCTCTTTGTTCTTAGAGCATTTATAACGGGAGTTGCCAAGCGCTACTTTTAGTACTAAAATCTTTCTGCCGGTTTTCGCGGGAGGCGAGGTAGTACGGTACACAACACATTTACATAATCACGCATACTAATGCAGAAAAATTATGCGTCCCTATAAACGCACACGCAAGTAAAAGCTGTACACCAACACAAAAACAATAACACAACTAAAGAATTACTGCCGGCTTATTCACTATGACCATTTGCAGCGCGAGCTCGGCTAAGACAAGGCAGGCGGCGTGAAATCGCTTAAATGAGCATTCACTAAGCCATAATTTCATTCCTTACGTGACGTCACGGTGATTTCGGCATGATTTGAACTGTCAACTAATCACGCTCGCTGCCTAGCGTGAGCTTGCGTGCTAAGGCACAGAATAGCGTGAAACCGATGAAGTTAGTACGGCTCGTTTCTTTTGAGCATCTTAAAGGTTATGTTTGTGTTTATAAACAAAGTGGTATAAAATAAAATAAAATCCTGAAAAGCATTATGTAAGTGGGGTTATTATGAAATTTGTAGTAAGTAATTCAATCACACATTGCAATAGATTCGAGGGATTGTATAATCAATGCCGGCGATATTGAGTGAAGATGTTGATTGTTTTCATTTTCATTCGCAGAATGCAAGCAAGTACCATCCACACAAAGGCCAGCTCAGCTCTTGTCAACTTTGGCTGAGCACATGCAGGCCCATCCGGCAATGGCTGTGGGGATAAGCAACACCCTACAAGGCCATGTAAATATTGAGAATTCCTGGAAAAGCCTCAGCCTAAACTCCATGAGAGGGCCAATCAAAACGGTGGCCAAATGGAAGCAGGTACTACCTAAATAGTCCAAACTTGCTTTCTTTAAAAATACCAAGGTATACACTAAAGAGTATACCTACTTACACTAAATTTTATTTATAATTCTAATTGTCTTTGAATACTTTCAGACATGGCATGACATGATAAATAATGTTTAGAAAAAGGCATCACACAATGACACCAAGCACTGGGGCTATATGACCCCAAGTACCGGCTACAGCCCATGCACCTTGAATGATTTTTCGCAGGTGGATGAGAAGGTACAACAGTCATGGGCCTTGTGGCTGTGTATGGGTTAAAGGATGTGGTCTGCACTGACTGAGGTAGTTATTAGGTAAATTGTTTCAAACAAGTTTTACACTTGTCAATACACTTTTATACAATAAATTGTATGAATTGTACTTAGTAGGTAAACAAGTGTATTAAAAGGTAAATAAAATAAATTTGTCAAATAACAATCTTCCTTTTGTTTTATTTTATGTCAAATACACTTATGAGATACATACACCTTTAATTAGAGACAATACCTATAATATTATTTAATTTTATATTACTATAGGTATATAAGATTTTTTACAAACAAGAGATAAACATTAAACACATTAGACACTATCACATTAATTTCTGTTATACCACAAAACCTGGAAATATTGCCATAGTGCATGTTCACCCACAAAAGACTACGGGTATAATGGATCAAGCAAGGATTGTGTAATAACACATGCTTTGAAAATTCTTGCACACTTCTAGAGTATGATCAGCTGGATGGAGCACAGAGCAGCATTATTAACCATGAATTTTGGAGAAAGCCAGAGTCCCCTAGAAGCCACCCAATTTCCTTCGCTGTTGTTTATCTTTGATGAACCGACTTGACCATAATCTCCAAACAACTATCATGAGCAGCCCCTCCAAACTTTGCACATTATACCTATTATTTTCAAATAAGCTGTCACATCTGAAACAAGGCAGAAATAGGTTTTATCATATCATATAGGAATAAATAGTTAAGTGCAATCCTCCGCCCTTGGACAATGTTGCAGATATCATTGGTAAAAAGCAACTGCCAACCATTAAGATTAGGGGCATGATAAACTAGAATGTAAGACAACTTACAATATTAAAATTAATTGCATTGTACTTAAACATGTATTTTTCTGTTGCAAAGGATAACATTTGCGACAGAAATATGCTGCTTCGCTTGGGTGGTTCATAACAATATGTTTAGGTAGGTAAAAGTATTCATAATTTTATCGATACACTTACTTTTGACTTCTTCTACACTTTTGAGGAGTCACTAACGTGCTTGCAAGGATCTCGCACACAAAAGAATATGTACAATTTTTTTATCAAAATTATGTACCTAATTCTTCGGAAACCCTGTAGTAGGTACTGCACAAACAATTTATGGATATTTGGGTCCGCAGAATCCCTGAATTACTGGATTATATTTATCTAAAGTTAGATAGAATTATCACAACCAAAGAGAATGTAAAACTACGAAATCTACGAATAGGTACTACTATCACAACATTCACAACAAACAATTAATCAAAACTTTTCGTTCCGGAACTAGTCAAGCGTGACTTGAATGTTATATCTAATGCAAAATTTTTGGGCTCATATTTTCTCAAATCGCTATAAAATATAGTAAGTTCAACAATTGATGGTTGATAGAACTTATAATTCAAGATATTTATTACTAGAGTTATTAATTGGGCACTAAAACTATTCCTTCTAGTTTCTTATAAAACCGATAATTTTCCGAGAGGAAGATTTTGAACGAACCATACGACACAGTGACATGGGGCATAGACAACTAGTCTTGTGGCTTAGTGAATGCCATTTTAAGAATTCACGGCGTGGACAGATTTCACGGCGCGCTCGTAGTCCCTTGTCTAAGACAGGGCATCTCATAAAAGTTAGTGCATAAGCCCCCTGTTGTTACACTTTTGTTTAGTTACACACTAACACAAAAAACTAGTGATGGGTTGTAAAAAGACCGACAAAATGAATGATTTCATATGAATGAAATCAGGGTGGTTCAAAATCATATACTTTTCCTTTTTTTAGCCAAGATTAACAAACGTGTACCTGTCTAGCCTAGTAGGTATTACTAAGTAAATAGAGTGCTGGCACCGACTCCAAAAATATCAATAATTGTATAATGTCATAATAATAAAATTATAAGATTTGTTGAAAAAATGGATACCTATTTGTAAGTAGATTGAAATATAAATCCATAATGCAATTATTTTTAACTTTTTAGTGTATTTTTCATAACAAATTGGATAGCAGTTTTGGAGTCAGTTTTTTTTTGTAAAAAATATTTTATTAAGAGTTTGTAGAGCGTAATCTCTAAAACTTCTGAAACAATTTTAAAAATTATTTTACAAATAGAAAAGCTACACTGTTGTTGAGTAACTTTAAGCTATATTCTATTTTCGCAAGTAGTAAGTAATCTTTCAAGTAGTCTTTCATGAATGCATTTTTAGATAAATTTTTTGTTTCTTTATTGGTATGTGTCCAGCAGTGGACTTACATAGGCTGATGATGATGATTGGTATGACGGGGAAAGGTGATGAAAAATTGTCAAATTGTCTCCAGCTAACATACTACAGCTATACAAAAATCACGTTTATACGATTCTGCGTTCATAAAGTACAAAGAAAATAGCAATAAACCAACGACACAGCACAACTAATATTTTAAGGGAGCTCCATAAAGCGACGTTTTGAAGGCAGAATGACAGAGACAGTTTTTGTAGAGTCCAATACTGAACCTCCTTTTTTAAATCGGTTAAATATGGGTACATTCCATCATTCATTCAATCGATTTCGCTCAACTAGTCCCCACACTACGCCTTCTACCAAGGAATATAAATTCACCGACACCTCCTACCAAGACGTTGGCGTCGTATTAAAACTGTCGTAACTGGTATTCCATTAAACGTAATTACAAAACCAATTGACTAAAATATCACTTACTTGTGATAGGAAATACCGTGTTCCCTAAAGTTTGATGTCTCTGATCTCCTTTTACACCGAAATACCGCACAATTCACCATTTTTACTGAGCACTACTTCGCGACACGAAACGACAACTAATGGCCGCGGTGATGAGTGAAGTAGTTTTATATAACGTGCATGGCCAAATCGCGTCTTAT
This sequence comes from Plemyria rubiginata, assembly GCA_963576535.1. Classification (NCBI taxonomy): domain Eukaryota; kingdom Metazoa; phylum Arthropoda; class Insecta; order Lepidoptera; family Geometridae; genus Plemyria; species Plemyria rubiginata. The sequence goes on along the minus strand of OY754922.1, from coordinate 8,995,106 downwards.
GGCCGGCAGAGGGGTACGCCTTGCGTTAACATCTCCATTATAAATGCTCTAAGTCTTTGTTCCTTGGGATAAAACTTGTAGTGTTAAACCAAAGAGTATACAATAACTGTGGATAAAATAAACAAACAAACAAAATGAAAGTGACAAAGTGATGTTACGGATGTTACAGCTAAGATTATCAGAGCATCTAATCACTACGCACAATATCGGATGGAACGGAGCGGAGCAGCGGATGAAAATGGACTGGACTGGACACGAAGTACATGAATTGATTTGCTATTTTCCGAATCCAACTTCGAAGCCAAGTCAGCAAGTTTTATGAATCAAAACGTTATGTTAATACTGTTCCGCGAATCAAAATCAAGCAATCCATCTACACGATCTTTATACTCAAGTGTTCTTCACACTACTAACTACTAATGTTATCCTGTGGTGTAAACTCTGTTTTGGCTCAGTAAATTTTTATCAGTTTGTTGCTTTGACAACCGTGCTTTACTGCCTGCTGGCTGGTGCTGTTTAGAACCCCACCACAACTCAATCATTCCACCATGGAAACGTGTAGGATATGTCTATCTAGAGAAGTGGACATGGTGCCTATGGATGAGAAATTCCTAATCAAATACAACATCCTTACTGATTTAAATGTAAGTAACAAAACTGAATGTGGACACCATCAATCAATATTGCAACCTATACCTGCAACTTTTACAGATAGTTAAGTAGGTTATAGCAGTAGAGCCTTGCGAAAGTTTTTGTCCGAGACTTTCCTGGATATCATCATGCTGTTCATAGCTTCCTTCAATGTATGTAGAAAAATGACACCTACTTTTAGTAATTATGGATTTATGCTTAGTTTGGATGACAACAACACATTTGTGTAAAAGCTTCCTAAAGAAGTTTCTTAAAAAGTTTTTAAATTTCAATTTATTTAAAGTGCTGAAAACTGTGGCACAAGTTTACTTAATACAGTTTTCAGTGTTCTCTCTTGTTGTGTAACGTCTGTTATAAGTTCGCCAAATAAATAAAATTAATTGAAATATTTCTTGGCTTTGTGTACTTAGGTTGATCTGTAACCATGTACCTTGACCTAAACTAGCAGGTATTCTATGGGATATTGCTTTTGTAATATGGCAAAATTGTAACTATCACAAATTGGGTTGATGTTTTATTTTTCAGTTAACAATGGACAACAAGTTTCTCAACACATGCAGTATATGTTATGATGGAGCTACATACTGTTTTGCATTTCGAGAAAAATGTATTAAAGCAGACCAAACATTAAATGAAATAGTTATTGTAAGTTGCATGTATAATAATTATTAATTTATTTCTAATAACTTACTGGCAGTCAATGCAAAAGCTTATCAGTCTGAAAACCAGGAAGTATGTTTATCATAAAAAAATACCTACCTATGGGTTTATTATATCAAACAATAGGTAGGTATTATGCCATCTACTATTTTAGATATATAAAAATTTAAGCTGTTTCAGCATATTCCTAAGAAGGAAAATGATGATGATACACTAATTAAAGTGAAGAAGGAATCACTAGATTATGTTGAGGATGCTGATGATGCAGAGCTTATAGATGAGTGCTATAACTATGGTGAAGATTATGTTAAGCCTCAACAGGTTCGCAAAAGTAATAGAAAAGTAAAGAAAATGGATGGAGTTTCTTGTACTAATTTGAGTTGTGGTGAGTACCTACCTACCTATTTGAGTTATGGTGTCTCTTGCCAAGGTATAAGGCCTAGTTGTACAAAAAAATATTACCATGACCCTTTTTTTATGTATATGTTGTTTTTTTAACATGCAGAAATGATAAATTTTCAAAGATTTAACCCTCGGCATGAAGAAAAGACTTCATAAATACCTACTTAATTAACTGACTTAATAGAATTAGATAGATAGATAACTCTTTATTGATTATCACAACAAAATATAGTCAACATTTTGACTTAAAAACTAAAAATTAGTAGACTTAATAGTTGAAATAGAAGAAAATTGCAAGGTTAGATCTAATTTTTCCGAATTTTTCTCGTTTTTAATGTGATGCAAGAAACAGAGTCCAAAATGATAAAGACTTACTGCCAAGAATCCTCACATACCTATAAAAATTTTCCTCGAGAAACTTGGTCTCTTCCTCAGAGGCAGTTCCGGTCAATAATTATTTGCAAAGTTGTAATTTTGTTTCCCGCAGGAATATGCCCATCCACATTGAACAGCAGAGAAGAGCTCACAGAGCACTTGGAATGTCATAAAACTGACTTTGCTTGTGCCTTATGCAAGGATAGTTTAATAAGTGTTCCAAACATGCTGGGACATCGAATGAAACATGTGCCTAGTAATCAAAGACTCTGTCACATCTGTAGTAGAAAGTTCATCTCTCCTGAAAACCTGGAGTTCCATTATATGAGGGTCCATGAGATGGCAGACAAGGTTTGAATATCTTTTTCACTTATTACAGCTTTTGTAACTTTATAAGCTAACTAGCGACCCGCCCGCGCGCCCCTGCTTCGCACGGGTGCACATATCATGCATGTAATACATATAAACCTTCCTCTTGAATCACTCTATCTATTAAAAAAACCGCATCAAAATCCGTTGCGTAGTTTGAAAGATTTAAGCATAGTATGTACACTATGTAGTGAAGCTCTGAACAGAAACAGCTCTGAAGCTGTGTTTAACCCATAAAGTGTTTAGAATAACGACTGGTGGTTGATAAAAACATTAGTTGGTATACAGTGTCGAGTCTTTTTGGTCGCCCTCTGAAGGCAAATCGAAATGACTAATTATAAAAAAAAATTGAAACAGTCACGCTCGAGTTTGATCCCCACAACAATCCACGCTCGAATTCGAAAAAATAATAAGTAGGTACTTATGTACTGAAGTTAGATGCAATTTTTTTTTTAACTTATGTTATCCATCATCTTCATCATCAACCTAAGTTAGTCCACTGCTGGAGGTAGGTTTATTTAGGCATACCTACCTTGTCTCGAACATAACTGTGAAGTATGTAACGGGTCTAATATTTTAGGCATTCGGACTATTTCCGACTTAGAAAATCGTGAGAAATGACGATAGATAGATAGAAGATAGAAAATACTTTATTGCACACAACTTAAGGATACAACAAAAAACAATGTTGATGAGAAAAAAAAAGCAGACCCTTTTCTTCATAAAAAGTTATCTGGAGCTAATGAAAGTTCATTTGGGTTGTAATTTCATTAGTTTCCAATGCTTTGAAAAAAGGTTGATTGTTTATGTTTTAATATCTTTATAGTTTTAGTGTATTTATTTATTTTATTGTTTGAATATGTAACATACCTATTACATGACGTGTCATAAACAGTGGCTTCTGTTTATTTTATATGTAACAAAGATACATGATTATTAGTAAAAAATTTAAAAGATCTTAATTTTACAGGATGCTAAAATTCTGTGCAAAAAGTGCCTAAAACCATATTCAACAGTAAAAAAACTGCAGAAGCATATGTCTCAACACGCAGAAACGAAGTACACGTGTGACCATTGCTCCAAAAAGTAAGTCCTAATGTACGATTAAAAGCATGCTTATGGTTCCACACACATTTATAACTAACAACTTTCACTTATTGTTATACCTCATTGACGACATCAGTGGCGCAGCGGGCGAGAGACCGCCTGCGACGCTAGAGGTTGCGGGTTCGATTCCCGCCTCGGAACAAATTTGCGTACGATCTGCAGATATTTGTTCCGTTGTGTATGTATAAAATATATCAATTATCTAGTACCCATAACACAAGCTTTGAATAGCTTACTTTGGGAGTAGATAGTGCTGTGTGGATTGTCCAGCATTATTTATTATAGCACCAAAATAAATATTTTACTTATCATGGTGCGTCAGCACATATTTTCTCTCATAACTTTTAATTTCTAACTTCCTGTACTCCATGAAACATTCTGTATAGTGATAGATAGTAAAATAGTTTTTATTAAAAAATGTATGTAACTATTTACAGGTGAAATATTGTAAAGATGTCTTCTATGTCTAGTGCTGCTCCTTACTTTCCGTTGAGACGTGTGAGGGGTGTGAAATAACAAAACTGTATCACTGGAAACTATTTTGTATTGTCTTTTACACTTGCTATGTGACCGAACCTGACGGGAAGGGCTGTGCAACGCGACTGACGAGTGACGCTACATAAAACAATAAAACCTACTCGTCAGCCCGTTTGCTGTGGCTAGGTACATAGCCGCCACAGTACACCCCCTCTTAAAAAAAGTTTTTTTTTTTTTTTTTTTTAAGAGGAAAAAAATATTTTAAAGTTAAAATTAAATGTACATAAACAAAATATCATCCTGTAGGTCAATTCCAGTTAGGTACACTACCTACGTGCAGTCTAAACAATTGCAAATTTGCTTTCGCTGCAGTAGCTCGCTACTTTGCAAAGTGTCTTGACTCGAATTACCGAGTTGGCTGTACCTAACTACCTACTCTACTTCCACAAACATCCTTTATGCTGTTAATAGAAAATTAAATTATTGAGAGAAAAAAACTTTGGAAACTTTATACGATAATGCTACACAGATGACTTGATACAAACGTTTTAAGCTTTGCACACATTTGATTCTATTTTAATACTTTAACACTAGATCACTTGAGATGCTGCTGGCTGCATCTGCACGCTGAAGGGTGCAGCTGGCGTAGCCATGGGTGTGGTCGCCATACCCGCCATCTGCAGGCCACGACCATGTACTTGACGTTGGAACCATAACTGAGTTCTTTTCTTGAAGTAGTTCCAAACGAAAAATATGACAATAGCGATGAGCAGGATGATGATGCTTAGTATCATCCAACCAATCGTAGAGAGTTGCTCCTTGGAGGCCTCTCCTCCGCTCTGAGCAATGATAACTTCCTCCTTGCTCTGTTGCTTGCCCATGTTTTTAAGGTTTTCAAATAAATGCGAAAATGGGAATAGCTCAATTGACATCACATTTACGATTGAACTGAATAAATACCTCGTGCTTTCAAATAAGCTTGGTCGAATTACGCTGATTAATACCTATTGAATTATATTAATGTGTGTATCAATTCATCAATGTATAAGTAAGTTTCCATTACAATAAATCAAGTATCTGATTTATGTTAGCTCAACAAAAAAAATATTTGTATATAATTATAAAAAGTTTCGATGTAAATAATTTTCTATGCTAAATACAATAAAGTCATTTAAAAAAAAAAATGTGTATAACAATCTTACTTTAAAAACACAAAAAAAATCTAACTAATCACTAAACGTAACATGCTTTTCATGCATGCTTTGTATATACCGTTTGGGCTTTTTTGATAAACGACCGCTTCTGGTCGTTTTTGGCTCATTCCGATCTGTACCATCTGTACCATTATCATTATCCAGGGGCACAGAGTTTGATAAACTTCTCTGAGGTACGATACTAGGGAATGCATTGAACCTTCCGTCTGTACCTTCGCTATCTGGCGGTACAGTGCACGAAGTGCTTCTCTGTGGTGTTGGTTCATCTTCTGCCATTAAATAAGCCGGTTTTAACCTGTCTATGGATATACATACCTGCCTATCATTGATCTGTATCTTATATACCTTATTTCCTTTTTTTACAATACGGTAGGGACCGTTGTAAGTCGGTGTAAAAGGTTTACGTACAGCGTCATTTCTTATGAAAACAAAATTACTTTGACTTAGGTCAGGATGAACAAAAAAATTACGTGAGTTACAATGAGACTTTGCAACGGGCCTATAACTCCTGATAGTGTTCCTAATACTTTCTGCTACAGTGTCAAAAGTGCCTAAAGTTTGCTTGTCACATTTATGATCGAAAAAATCACCAGGCATTCTTAGTGCTTGCCCGTATACCATTTCCGCTGCACTTACGTCACTATCCTGCCTAAGCGTAGCACGTAACCCTAACATAGCGGTAGGTAACTCAGTAACCCATGACGTAGAATTTAACCGTGCAGTTATGGCGACTTTGAAAGAACGATGCCACCGCTCAACCATGCCATTTGCTTGCGGGTGGTATGGGGTGGTTCTCGTTTTTTCAATGCCCATATAATGCATTAACCTTGAAAATAATGAACTCTCGAACTGTCGACCTTGGTCACTAGTGAGTCTAAGGGGACAACCGAAACGTGCTATCCATCCTTCGTATACCATTTTAGCGACAGTGTCCGCAGTCATTTCTTTGATAGGAAAAGCTTCCGGCCATTTTGTGTTTCTATCGATTATAGTTAGACAGTACCTATAGCCTTCCGAAGAAATAGGTAGCGGGCCTACTAAATCAATGTGTATATGTTCGAATCGGCCAGATGATGGAAAATCTTGAAGATGCGATACTGTGTGTCTCTGTACTTTAACTCGTTGGCACTGTATACAAGTTTTAGACCAAATTCCTACATCGCGGTTCATATTAGGCCAAAAGAATTTTTGACCTACTAGCTTTCGTGTAGTACGTATACCGGGATGACTTAGATCGTGGACGCTTTTGAAAGCTATTCGACGAAAACATTCTGGTAGGTACGGTCTAACTGTATTCGTAGAAACATCGCAGTATATTTCCTTGTCGCAACTCTGTAATCCGATACGCTTCAGGTGCACACTGTGGTCACTGGTGACGTAACTATCGCGCGCTTGTGCTTCTGCTAATTCTGCGTAGTCAATAGACGTTGGGCAAAAAATTGTCTCTACGCGCGAGAGAGTATCGGCTACAATGTTTTTAGAACCTACTATGTGACGTATGTCGGTCGTAAATTCGCTTATAAACATGAGCTGTCTAGTGCGACGAGGGATCTCGTTGTCACTATTTATTTTTGAAAATGCATAAACTAATGGTTTATGGTCTGTGTAAATGATTAAAGGTCTTCCCTCATGCAAACTACGAAAATGTTTTATCGCCATAAAAATGGCTAAAAGTTCACGATCGTAAGTTGAGTACTTTTGCTGTACGATTGATAGGACCTTTGAAAAATAACCAAGCGGCTTCCAAGAATTGTTGACGTACTGTTGCAAAACTGCACCTACGCAGGAATTCGAAGCGTCGGTCATAAGTGCGAGCGGGACATTCGCTATCGGATGCAACAATGTACAAGCATGCTGTAGGCTCTCTTTACACTGCTCAAACGCCTTGTTAGATAAGTCCGTCCATACAATAGTAGTTTTATCTTTTTTCTTGGTACCATGCAGATACTTATTCAACTCTGCTTGATGCGATGCGGCATTTGGAAGGTGGCTTCGATAAAAATTGAGCATACCTAAAAATCTGCGCAACTCTTCGATAGTCTGTGGTTTAGGAAAATTTTTAATAGCTTCAACTTTTCCTTCCAAAGGTCGTATCCCTTCAGTTGATACCTCGAAACCTAAAAAATTTAGTTTACTTTGACCTAAACAACATTTTGAAAGATTTAAAGTAATACCGTATTCACTGAACCTAGAGAAAATCATACTTAAGTGTTCCTTGTGTTCTGTCTCGTTATCACTCGCTACAAGTATATCGTCGATATAGCAAAATAAAAAGTCTAGTCCTTGTAGTACTGTATTCATAAAGCGTTGAAAAGTCTGGCTTGCATTTTTATATCCAAATCCGAGTCTTGTAAACTCAAAAAGACCAAAGGGACAAATGATTGCGCTTTTCTCGACGTCTTCCGGTGCGATCTCGATGCAGTGGTAAGCTCTGTTTATATCAAGCGTAGAAAAAATGTTTTTACCTGCGAGTAAGTAGGTGAAATCCTGTAGGCGTGGTATAGGGTAGCGATCAGGTTTAGTTACCGCGTTCAGCCGGCGATAGTCACCGCAAGGCCGTAGATCTCCATTCTTCTTCGGTACCACGTGTAGAGGACTTGCCCACGCTGACTTCGATGGTCGACAGATACCCATTTCTTGCATCAGACGGAACTCCTCCTTGACGGCGTTGTATCGGGCAGGTGGTAGCGGCCTGGCCCGCGCAAACACTGGAGGTCCGGTTGTCTCGATGTGATGATAAATACCGTGACGCGATGGTTCTTTGAATGACAACGGTTTAGTGATATCCGGATACTTACGTAAGAGTTCTGAGTACGGGTGATCACTATCTACCGTATCGATAGGTAACTCACTGTGATCCACTAGCGTAGCGATAACGCTTAAGCTTGTCACTTTGTCTATCAACTTTCGCTCACTTAGGTCCACTATGAGTCGATTGTGCGATAAAAAATCGGCACCTAGGATCGGTTGCTTGACATCCGCCACTATAAAATTCCACCGATACGGACGACGTAGTTTAAAGTCAAGTTCTAGAGTTTTCGTGCCGTATGTTTTAATTTCACTGCCATTGGCCGCGTATAGTTTATACTCCGAACACTTATTTTCATGAAATAGTCTTTTTTGTCGTGGAATAACGGAAACATTCGCACCTGAATCAACCAAAAAACGTAGACCACTTTGACGGTCGGTCACGCAGAGGCGGTGGGATGGTGAAATGGTGCAGACTTCCGCCGTGGCCTGCACTCTCTCTAGTTTTCCGCATTTTTATCATTCTTCTCCACCCACGCACAAGGTTGGTTACATTTAGTGGCACGTCCTCGAAAGCGAAAATGGTAAAAGCATAACCAGTCTGGACTCTTCGGGGTGCGTCGCTGCTGGGATGCATCTCGCGACGCCGGTGCTGAGTACGAGCGACTGCGACTTCCTCTTCCACGCTGCTGTGATCTCGAGCGATCTATGTTGTTGAGGCGAACATTGATTTTTGCTATCTCAGCCAGGATCTTGCTCGTGCTGTTACTGGATGAGGCTTCAGCTACTTCAGCTACGCTGCTCACGGGTCGAGTCGTCTCCAAAATTTTGTCAGCAATGTTAGCAAGGCTCTCGAGCTCTTTGATCTCCGTAACAGCGAGTACCGCTCTCGCCGCTTGAGGCAAATGACCTTGCCACAATATGCGTAAAGTATCATCGGGCACTTTCCCTCGGGCTAAATCTCGCATGCGCCTGAGAAGTTGCGAGGGTTTTTGCTCGCCTAGCTCCATTTCCCCAATCAGTTTCTGTAGCTGCCGGTTCTCTGACTCCTCGTAAACAGCCAAGAGTCGTGTGCGTAGCGTGTCATACTTCCCTTGCTCCGGCGGATTCACCAGCACGTCGGTAACCTGTTGTATGACCTCTTTTCCCAGCTTTGATACCACTATGTTGAATTTTGCTTCATCTCCGATCTTTTGTGGCGCCAATATCGCTTCCGTACGAATGAACCAGACTCTTGGCTGATCAGGCCAAAAATCTGGAATCCTGGATGTAAGCGATATGGCTGCCATATCCATCCGTTCCAGATCCGTGTTACCGGAAACTGCAGGAGTCGCGGGAGTTAATGTAGTTGCGGGATTCATGTTTCACAAATTTTCACACGTCACGCGTAACAAATTGAAATGTTCAATTGTCCAGGGTCACCAATGTAAAGATGTCTTCTATGTCTAGTGCTGCTCCTTACTTTCCGTTGAGACGTGTGAGGGGTGTGAAATAACAAAACTGTATCACTGGAAACTATTTTGTATTGTCTTTTACACTTGCTATGTGACCGAACCTGACGGGAAGGGCTGTGCAACGCGACTGACGAGTGACGCTACATAAAACAATAAAACCTACTCGTCAGCCCGTTTGCTGTGGCTAGGTACATAGCCGCCACAATATATTCTTATCATTACTTCTCACTTTTGAATGTTTTAAACAATAATGTGCGAGTGTATAGTGCGCGTCAACCAAAAAGAATGCTGGAAACTGTGGAAGGGATGTGTTAGCGCATATAAAGTAGGTACTCGCGCCATTACACCCCCTTTCCCTCCTTCCGGCGTTCTTTTTGCGTGACGCGCACTATACCTACTAATGTTTTGTATAGTGTACACACAGATACGGAAAAATATACTATGCTGCTTTTAGGGCTTTTGCTTTTAGTACTTATAGTAAGCGTCATTGCTAACCGACTTCAATCAAATGATGTTTCTAATCCAACTGTTATTTTTTTATGTTTGTTACCCCATAACATTTCACTGGGTTTGTTTTGATGATTCTTTTATTAATTGAAAGCTGGTGCTTGTCATGTGGTCCCATGATGGTTGTAATTTGAGTCATGTGATCACATAATGGTTGTAATTTGAGTCAGATCTGACGAGTAGTTCTCGATTTAATAGTAGTGTGTGTGTATTTTCCAGTGCACTTGAAGCCGGTTTTCTTTGAGGCTTTGTATAGCTTGATGTGTATCCTTGTGTAAACTACCTAAGGTATTTTCATAAATTCATTTGTTCTGCGGCCATTTTCAATTTGTTTTTTCGATGACGCTGGTTCTATACATCTGTGGTTTTTCATACATGGTATATATCTGTTGTGTATACTGTGTGTATATATCTGTTGATATTTCAGGTTTCGCAGTCGTAAACTTGTGCAAATCCATATTATACACAAACATATACCAAAACCAACATATAGATGCGACATCTGTGACCACGCTTGCAATTCCACCAAAGCAATTGCAGTGAGTTGAAATATTACAATCATGTACATACCTAACTAATATTGACAACTTGCGCCCCGCGGTTTCACCCGCGCAGATATAAATCCCGGTATTCTCACGGGATAAAAAGTAGCCTATGTGCTACTCCAGACTATAATCTACCTCTCTGCCAAGTTTCATCCAGATACGATCAGTAACAAACAAACATCGATCCATACTTGTAGATCAGCATAACAAAGATCCTCTCCATCCAAAGGTTGTCTGGAAGAGATAGCTTTTTAGCGATAAGACCGCCCATTTTACATTTGGATTTTATATTATTGTTACAATTTGTCCTATTTAGTTAGTTATAAGGTGTGCAATAAAGAATTTTCATTCATTCAAAGAAAGGCAAAATTTGTTTACAAAGATAAAGGTTTCTGTCAGTCTGGCCCTAAGTCTGGCTTCCTACAATATTTTCGGTTTAAAGAACTTTGTTATTAATTAATTAATTGCAACTGTAGATATATTTCAGAATCATAAGTTAAGAAAGCACTCGGCTGAAAGAGCGGTGTGCAAGACATGCGGGCGCATCTTCCCGAGCCAGGAGAAGCTGGGCGGGCACGACTGCAAGCATCGCCTCCCCGTCATCTGTCCCGTATGCGGGATCACGTACCAGGCCAAGGGAAAACGCAATGTAATCACTACATCCTACTAATATTATAAACGCGAAAGTTTGTAAGTATGGATGGATGTTTACCGGTAATGCTAGTCCTACCATTAGGTGTAGTCAGAGTCAATTAAACACTTTCACGTTTGTAAGGTAAAAGTTACACAAATATTATATTATTATTATTTAGAACTGTTACTAACTTTACTCCGTGCCTACGAGGTTACGACTGAAGCTACGTTATCCTAGCCACGTTTTGCTAGAGCAGCGAAACGCGAAGCTAAGTACTTGTCTGCAACTATGTTGCTACAGATGGATGGATGGATGTTTGTTACTCTTTCACGCCGGAACGGCTGAACGTATCCGGATGAAACTTGGCAAGAGAGATAGATTATAGTCTGGAATAGCACACAGGCAACTTTTTATCCCGTGAGAATACCAGGATTTCAATCTTAACGGGTGTAACCGCGGGGCGCAACTAGTATAAGAATAAACCAGATAGTTCTGGATATTTGTAAAAGTTAGTTGATTTGACATGGATATATATTTTTACATTTTCATCTTAAGAACCGTATCACAGCAAAACGCCATCTAGTTTCGTTCTCATCTAACTATGAACATTATTACATAATAATAATAAAGATTTTTATTTCCACATTTAACATGTACATGATTGTTAGTACTGTTTGCTTAACCTAAGTGTGGGATGTGGATCCCTTGAGGGTAAAAGCCTCCTCCAGGTTGCTCCATGCGTCTCTATTAGCTGCAGTGGTTGACCACCCTTGGAACATATCATATAAAAACCCCTCGTTTTGAATTTTTCAGATCAACGATCATATGAAAGCGCACAATGAGACTGTGTTCAAGTGCCCGCAATGCCCCGCCACGTTCAAATCGAAAGGCTGTTTCCGGTCGCACTTGGACCGGCACGCCGGCACTCCGCGCTTCCGTTGCGAGTGGTGCGACCGCAAGTTCTACAACCAACCGGCCTTCATCAAGCATCAACGGACACATACTGGTAAACAAATATCATATACTTAAAATAATTTATTTACAAAGAAAATTACAACTAATAGTTACAATTATTTACAAAATGTACAAAATACATATGAAACAGTTGAGCTATCTGCAGACCGTTGCAAACGATCTATAGATAGCTCAACTGATCCAAATATATATATACAAATATCGTATACTGAGTTGCGCCCCGCGGCTTCACCCGCGCAGATTTAAATCCCGGTATTCCCACGGGATAAAAAGTAGCATGTGCTATTCCAGACTATAATCTATCTCTCTGCTAAGTTTCATCCAGATCCGTTTAGCCGTTCCGGCGTGAAAGAGTAAAAAACATCCATCCATCCATACTAACAAACTTTCCCGTTTATAATAGTAGTACAGTAGGATTATCGTTGCCTTAGCATCTGCGTCATGGGTTTTGTTTTATGATCGGTTTGCAATTTTTTTGCCGAATAATTTTAAGTGTTCCTTCTTGGACTAGTATTAGTTCGTAGTTGACAAACAATCCGTTGTCTGCCATGCATCGCGTAGCTTGATTACGTGATTATAGTAATTATATTATGTACGGTCGGAGTATCCAGCTAGGTAGTGGGTAGTGAATGTAGCCGTAAGACAAAAAGTATGGATAAGCAGACATGGACATTATGGACATGACACAAACTGTTTATGGTTTAAATTGTCAAATCAGCCAAACTAGCTTCACGGTTTGCCCGGATCTGCGACTGCAACTGTAGTAATATACATACTTTGTGTACCTAGTACATGTGTATAGAGTTGAGCAATAATGGTGTCGATTCTTTTGTTGCATTATCCTTTTTTTTGTTAACGGAGGAAATCTGGCAAACAGACCGAGGGATGCAAGAGGGTAGTGTGAGGTCAACGGACTCGTTCTTTTTAAAGTTGTCGGACTCCGACGGCTCTAAGCAGAACATTTTGGTGCCCCCTCTCGCATAACGCCAAAAAGCACGTCCCGGAAACGACATCCATTGCCGCCTCCAGCACTCGTGGTGCTACGGCTGCACATGCCACGATGTGCCAGCCGCCCTCTCGGGGGTTGTTGCATTATCCTAAACTATATAACATAATCTGACAGCTCTAAAATTATAGCCATGTCGTTTCGGTCGTTTAGAAAGGGATGGCAATAATTTTAGTGCTGTCAAATTAGGAAAACTATACAACAGAATTAACACCATGTTTGGTTTTCAGGTGAAAAGCCGTATGTGTGTAAGATCTGCAGCCGCGGCTTCACCGGGAATCACAACCTGAAGGTGCATATGAAGGTGCACGGCATCCACAACCTCATCAAAAAGAAGAATAGCTCCGACCAAGATAGTAAATGAAGTGTGACTTTATGGAGCCTATTATGAATAAGACAATATAATTATGTTACACATTTTATTACTAGTGGCTCTGGGAGCTGTAGACCTCGCGAGCATACTAAAAGTGAGCTATTTGAGGAATGTAATGTGCAAGTGCATTTTCCGTTTTGTGATTTTTTTGATCTTTTTGATTTTTTTTGCATCATCTTGTGTAGAATGAGGTCCTTTGTGTTTCTCTCAAATTTGATTGAAAACCATCGATTGTTTGATGAGCTATCCTGTTCATCATGCTGAAGATCCTTATCAGATCTTCGCCAAACTTTTATGAGACCAACTTATAGTTACTACCTTTCAAATAAAAAAAAAATAATCGAAATCGGACCTCATTTGGTGGAGATATCCAGTATATCAAATAGCCCCCTTTTTGCCCTTTTTTTGGGGGAAGTACCCCTCCAATCAAAAATCACCGACGACAAAAAAATTCTAATAAGTCATATAACCTGTGTACCAAGTTTCGTCCAGATCGGTTGAAAAATGCGACCTGTAGAGGAGAACAGACAGACAGACATCCGGACAAACGCATTTTTGGCCAATGTGGAAACTGAGACGCTTCGCTCGCTCGGTCAATTAATAAGTGATTTGAAAAATGTACATACCTATGTAGTTTCCATTTATTTACATGCCTACCTACTTATTATACGGTGAACCGTAACCCTAAGTATTAAAAAGAAATATAAAATCTTGGTAACTTTCTCGGCTTATTATTTATTCGTAGATCGTAACAGATCGGGCGGCGGAACTAGGCAGTAGGCTAGCTAGGCCACAATGTTTCGTCGTCCGTAACGCCCATTAGAACGTCCGAATTCTATGAATATTAAATAGGTAGGTTATATTACTCTCCATACATAAATGATCTTCATAAAATAATTTTTTGGGATATCACTACATCATGCCAGTTTACAACTCTTCGTTCGTAGTGTATTAGTGTAGTATCCAAGGAGTTTGAATTATTTTATTTAACCTCTCCATCTACGTTTCGTACATATCGGTCAACTCTTGGATTTATAGTATTCTTCTTCTAAGGGTCAACCAACCAGCCGATAAACACCAAGGAATTTTACTACACGGATGTCAGTTTGACACTGACACTTTGACAGTTAAAATTTTGTTGTTTGAGTGTGTGTGCCATTGCAAGATTTGCAAGTTGCTTTGCAAAGTTTGCAAATTATAATAATTTAGAGTGGGCGGGCGGTGGACGGTGGACGGCCTAAATCCTAATAGTTAAAATAAATAGGCTTTTCGGTTGGGTCCCTCCGCTCCGTTGGAAAACTCGTATTGATTTGATTACCTACCTACCACCAAGTACACCGAACCGCCCAAGTCATTTCTTTTACCGTGTCCAAACTACGTGTTTCACCATGACGAGTCTATCATTATGTAGGACTTGCCTAACTTTTAGCTCTAGAATGCATGATTTACGTGATACCGAGCTTCAAGAGACATTTGAGAAAGTTACCAATAAGACGGTGTGTATAATTTTCGCAAAATAAGTCAGCTTTAGCATAGCACTGACTTCTCTTGATTGTGAGGTCGTAGGTTATATCCGTTTGTTTACCAATGTAATTTTTCTCTCAAGAAAAATATCGCGAGGAAACCAAGTTGGCTAGCAATCCTTGTACTTGGGTTGGCGGTTGCAAGTGGGGGTAGATGGCAAGTCTTTCCCTTGAGTCCTTTTGTCTCTCAGCTTTGTGCTCCAGGAGTGTGATGAACCTACTAGTTACTTTTCTAATTTTGTCTATTAACCTCTTACATCTGGGTACATAGATCCACATGAGACACAATATATTTATATTGTGTCTGGAATTCCAGCATGTGAGAGGTTGTCCAAATTGACTACCACCATTGACTTGAACACTTCTCAGTCGTCAGAGGGTGCCATGGTGTGCTACATCTGTTATGCATTGTTGCTGAAATACCATAAGTTTGAAGATATGTCCTGGAAATCGGAGATGGTTATTAGCGAACTCATTGATAAAGGTATTAAGGTAATAATATCATAAAGATCATGTCTTAGTTATTTAAACTGACAAATATCTACTTTATTTTAACACCATGTAGGTACCTAACAAGTCAATAGATTATTTATAATGTAATATAAATAATCATAATAATTAGGAATACATTATTTGAAACTAAACCAATCAAACCCTTTGTGCTATGTGGAATGTCCAATATCTATTAATTTATCACATAACCATGTAAGTAATTCATTGTAAAGATGGAATGGCTTTGAGTAGAAGGTGAGAACAACCCTATGTTACTTCTTAATACACTTAAAAAATGCCAAACAAACTCGTTCATTTATAGGAACAAACATTTATTCCTCTAGTAAAAACAATAATTCTAAAACTTTGTTTTTTTGTTACCTTCCAGATAACGCCTGAAATAGTGTCTAGGATTGGAAGGCACCCTCAATATTCAGTAACACCTGTAGAGTACCTGAGTATTGGCTTTAATGATACATCAGAAGTAAATGACCTGGCCGACAAATATTATGAAATAGTTGTCAAAGAAGAAAGCATAGAAACAGAGGAGTGTGAAGTTCAAACGATCTTGAATGGTGATATGGTAGAAAGTACTTCGGAACAAGCACCATTTGTTGAAGGTATAATTATCAAAGAAGAGATAGAAGAATTGTCGCTAGAAGAAAGCATAGAAACAGAGAAGGTTCAAAAGAGCTTGAATGGTGATATGAAAAAAAGCACTTCGAAACATGGACCATTTGTTGAAGATATAATTATCAAAGAAGAGATAGAAAAAAGCATAGAAACAGAGAATAGGAAGGTTAAAAAGAACTTGAATGGTGACATGAGAGAAAGTGCTAAGAAACGAGTACCATTGGTTGAAGATATAATTATCAAAGAAGAGATAGAAGGATTTTGGCTAGAAGAAAGCATAGAAACAGATGAGAGTGAGGTTCAAAAGAACTTGAATGGTTATGTGATAGAAAGTACTTTGAAACAAGAACCATTTGTTGAAGATATAATTATCAGAAACGAGATAGAAGAATTGTGGCTAGAAGAAGATATAGATGTAGAAGGAGAAGTAACTCTTGGGTATGAATCAAATGTAAAATCAGAAGATATTATACTTGAAGAACAATATGTTGATATTGAACATATAGACAGAAAGGAAGAATTTCTGTTGCCATGTAGTAACAAAATTAACAAAGAGCCCCAAAAGCTAAAAAACCATTTAAATACACAAACGGAAAAATTTTACACTTGCGATATTTGTAGTAAGACTTTCAGAACAAAAACTAAAATAAAAAATCATGTGACAACACACAGTCAAGAGAAATTGTACACACGTGAGAGAGAGTCCCGCCAAAAGAAATATTTAAAGAAGCACTTAGGGGTACATACCAGAGATAAACCATTTATCTGTCATATTTGTGGCAATCGATTTACTGATAGTAGAACTCTGACGCGACACTTAATAGTTCACGCTGATATAAACAACACTGATTTAGAAACATTTGCTTGCAATATATGCAATAAACGATTTTTCCGCCAATATCATTTAAAAGTGCATTTGGCAATCCATACTGGCTCAAAACCCTTCAAATGTTCCATTTGCAAACACTCATTCTCACAGAAATGCAGTCTTATAGGACACATGCGAATACATACTGGTGAAAAAACCCATTATTGTAGTAAATGTAATAAAGGTTTTTATAGAAAAGGTCATTTGCACCAGCACATGACTGTTCATAATGAGGAGACACATGAGTGCATTAAATGTGGCAAACAGTATAAATCAAAAAGAGGTTTGGATCTACATGCTTGCAAACTTAAGACACGACAAGTCTTCGGTTAAAAAATATTATCAAAAACTAAAAATATCTAGTCATGTTATAATATGTTCGTATGTAGGTACTGAGTAGGATTTACCAGAAGGTTGACATCTCCTGAATG
This sequence comes from Plemyria rubiginata, assembly GCA_963576535.1. Taxonomy (NCBI): domain Eukaryota; kingdom Metazoa; phylum Arthropoda; class Insecta; order Lepidoptera; family Geometridae; genus Plemyria; species Plemyria rubiginata. The sequence goes on along the minus strand of OY754922.1, from coordinate 8,977,662 downwards.
GCTGCTGCTGGTATGTTTATTGTAATAAAAAACAGTTATAAATATGCATTAGTTTTATTGAATACATAGTTAATACAAGTACATAGGTACAATATAACTGAAAAGATTTATGGTTTGGTCATAACCGTTCATCTGATTTGCCAGATATCTCATGACTTAGGTAGTATTTTTTATAATTTGATTACCATACTCAATTTCCAACGCCAATAAAGAAATGAACCTAAAATGGCGGCTAAATAAAATCTGAGGCCTTTATTTATAATGGTCTTCGAGCAAGTTTTTTGCTGTCTCTTTTCGTTGGCATGAGAGTGAAGTTGACAAGAATACTCTATTTAGGCGCATAAAGGGATTATGAGTCAGAGAGAAAATCTACAGCTCATGGGTACCTAACTAGATGAAATGTAACTGATTATGTCGACACTATTAGTGTAGTTAGTGTGACAGGTACCTAATTAATATCACTGACCTCAATAAATACTCCAATATGCTTACCATAATATGCTTTTCATTGTCGCCTTTGATATACAATGGCAATCTAAAATTAAATAAATAAAAAAAATTAAGCGACGCCTTATTAGATTCGTTTCTCTCTTGTCTTGACGAGGGTAAATCGACACACAAAAAAATAGGTATACCCCGGTCCCCGACACTAGAACAAGAAACATCTCTCCCTATAAACATAAACAAAAACATCAATACGTTTTTACTACTTATTATTATAATATATAACTTATAATGTACCTGCATTGCACGGTTACACATAATTAATTTCACGTACCTACATAAGTGTATTATGTAGTGCCGGGGTCCTGGGGATATAAAAATAACCGCACATTAGGGACTACGCGAACCGAAACTGCAGCGTAAGCGCGGAACGGGCAACTAATCCTCACGTACCTAGGTAATATGTCAACAATAACACTAACCAACAACCGCCAACTTAGCTAAATATTATTATGCTCAGTGGGGATAGGTTAAAGCTACATAAAAGTTAACGTTATGAGTGGGGACTGGGAGTGTCTGGGAGGCATCTTCCATGAAAATATCCAAGGATTTCTTAAGAGGTTTTGTATGAAACATGATTAGGTATCATGTTTTATAAATAGGTAGAATACAGACGCTAATATTTAGATGTTGAGTTGCTACAAAATAAATAAAAACATCTAAGAACTTACCTACATAAAGGTAAGTTTATATTGTTCGTCTTTTACGTCAGACCTACAATAACTAGCGGGTTACGAAATAATCAATTATCTTCGGTGATAAGCTAGGTAGGTACCTACCTACTTTAGGTATTAATTAGTTAACTTATAGGTACAAACGTGTGCGTTTTTATTGCATACTTATGTTCGTAAGCAAACCTACATAAATATAAATCATCACTAGGTACCTACTAAGCATAACTATCAGATAAATCATCAATATAGTTATGCTTACACTAGTCACATGTAACAGTCAAGACATCGATTGAAATAGATAGGTCCTACCGACCGACAGAATTTAGACACGAAATAATTATTTCGTCCATTGCAGTCCATTGCCCACTAAGACACGCAGAAAACCAAAGTGCTTCAAATGATGCGTGTGTGAAGCGTGGAACTTGTCCCTTCCAACTATTAGGTACCTACCTACCTGCATTATTGTATGTGGGATAGGTACACTCCACTGCGACTGATCAAGACTGAGTGTATCGTACTCATTCTATACGTACCTAAGTTAGTGACACACAAAGATAATAGGTACCTACCTTGCGATATCTAGTTCAATCCATCTGCGGTATAATGCTCAATAGTAACATTACATGAAAGATCATATGGACACGACATGGAATTCAGATCAACTTTCTAGCAATATACTCTTAAGTTAATCTATCGACAGACTGGTTGTAAACGACTTACAGATAGTTAAGTACCTAAACTTTGTCATGTATATTTAGTGACACCTATTAATAATAACATTTTAGTTAGGTACAAGATAGTTGGTTCACTTTCACGAACTTGTATTTCAAGTCTAAAAATTCATTTAGGAAAGGTTTTCGACCATGTTCAATCAACCGACGATTCACTGTCCTCGTTTTTGGTGCAAATGTGGAACGCTATGACGGGAATCGTTCCCAGTACCATGCAGGAACCCATGCCGTAGAAGGTCCAGGAGTAGCCACCGGTGACATCACGGAGCAAACCTAAAAGTAACAGACATACATTACAATTTTATTCTCGGCAATCCCCGTTACTACTAATTCCGGGCCGGGCCGTTAAATTTAACTAAACTGAAAGGCCCTATTCCTATTGTTCGCTGCGCGCGCCGTTAGCTTAACAGACCGAGAATTTATTTTATTTATTTATTTATTTAATCAGACCGGTACAGCCATTTACACTAATTAAAAATAGACAATAAGATTAAGAAATAGTAATAGAATATAAAATAACAGGAAATAATCAAAGAAGGAAAAAAACAATTTCAAAAACACAAAAAGCAGTAATTTAAAATACATATAGCAAACATTATGCACATAAAGAAATAATGATATATGTCAGAAAAACTAAAAAGAACCATAATAATAAGTCTATTGCTGTCTCTTTTCGTTGGCATGAAAGTGACAATGACAAGATACTCTTTATAGCCGCTATAAAATGGCAGGGCAATGAATAAGATGAATTTAGGTCACCCGTCAATATCCGTGCGTGATTACCTAGGTATACCGGGTCAGTCCGGCTATGATTTACGATGCTAACATTCAGCTATTAGTTAGTACAAATAAAGTTCAAATTACAAACATGACCTAAGTAGGTACCTATCTCTAGCTCGGTTATAATAATAATAATAATAATTTATTTCAGACTTGGTCCATAGATGTTAGCAACAAGATAAAACTTATAAAATAGTGTTAGTGACGATTCTTATAAAATAAAAATAACAATTTAGCGCTGAGTGTGCAGCTGCATCCAATGATGGCAGAGTGGACAGTCCCACCTCTCGGACAATACATTAATGATAGTGTTCGGGCTGCCACGGACCCGCATTCTAAGTGCGGCGCATCGTTTGCGGATTATGGCATGAAAGCCATCAACTCGGTAATCCGCAAACATGCCCGAAGCGCTGCAGAAACGTGGCAGCCCCAACAGGACCCTGAACGCATTATTATACTGAACCCGTAAGGCGTTGTATGCTCTCTGCGTATATCTGGTCCAGAGGCTGCAAGTATAAAAAGACTGGCAATACGCTCTGAAGAGTGTTATTTTCACATTCTTAGTGTTGGTTGCAAACCTCCGGGCCAGCATGTTCACACGAACACACAACGCCCTACGCTCTCTCTCTAAATCTACATCATCGTTCAGGTTTTCAGTGACCCAATGACCCAGATACTTAAAACGTGAAGTGATGTTCAGGGCATTACCATTAATTGTCACGGGTGGTATGTTAGAGTATGTTTTATTCCCTGACTTGAACAGCATCAACTCACACTTCTTTTCATTATATCTGAGTCCGTGGGCCATCGCAAATGACTCACAGACACTAACCATTTGTCTGAGTGCCCTGATCGAGGGACTCAACAGCACCATGTCGTCAGCATAACTCAGGTTATTGACACTGATCCCCTCTATACGGCATCCAACATTGGTACTGTTGAGTTCCACAATCAGCTGATTAACATACAGATTAAAAAGTCTCGGCGAGGATAGCCCCCCTTGTCTCACGCCACACTCAGATCTGTAGGCCTCTGATAACTTACCGGCCCAGCGGACGTGGTTGACCTGATTCCTGTACCAGTACTGAAAAATATTTATCAACTCCCGCGGTAGATCAGTATCACTTCGCAGTTTCTGCCATAAGATATCATAGCCCACGAGATCGAAAGCCTTCGATAAGTCTAAGAAACACGCATATATTGGGGTGTTTCTTCTAGTGTAATACAAGACAGTCTGCTTGAGGCAAAGTATAGCACTTTCAGTGGAGAGGCCGGCTCGGAATCCGAACTGTGCATCATGTAGGTGTAAATGTTTACTCAACTGTTGGTCAAGCAGACTATCCAGTATTTTGGCTATAACAGTGGCGAGAGAAATAGGCCTATAGTTTCCGGGGTCAGAAACATCCCCAGTTCTGTTTTTGACTATAGGCACTACTAGGATCTTCATCAGGTTGTTTGGTAGGTATGCATGAGAAATGCAGCAACTGTAGAACATAGCTAACACTCTAGGCAAATGTACACCTGCATGCCTCAAATGTTCAATGCTGAGGCCGTCGTGGCCCGGAGACTTTCCCGTTTTCATATTTTTGATAACACGGGCCACATCTTTGGCTAAAATATGAAAAGGTTCCGCCTTGGCTTGAACCCCTTCATTGAACACCGTTGCAGATGAGGTACTCAGAGGTGATTCTACTTTAAAATATGTTTTGAATAGATTCGCTATTTTTGTAGGCTTTTGTGGCCATCAATGGTTACTGGCCGACTAGATTTAGGATTTAATTTATTTGTATTTTTCCAAAATTGACTAAAATTTTAATCTTTAATATTACTTGCTATTATATCCATTTTAATTTTTTGCTCATTTAATTGGCATTGTTTTAAGTTAGATTTAAAAGTTTTTCTTTTCTCATACATATCCTGATAAATTGATCCAGCTGATGGTTTCCCGTATACCGTACTACCGTAATATGGTTAACCCAAAGAATTGACGTTGGTCTTTTTTGTATAAGTGACACCACAAAATCTATTGATTTTTTGTATAGAGTGATTGTGTGGGTTGACTTACCAGCGGTGGGGGGCACAGAGATTGCAGCGATGCTCTGAAACATGCGCACGAGGCCATAGGATGACGCTATGCGCGCTGTGCCGAACGTATCGGCCAGTAGCACGGGAACTAGCAGAAACCAGCAGCCCAGGCACAGGCCGTAAGCACCTGACAAACGAAGATTTACCTCCGGTTACTGAAGGCTCGATCAACACTAATCGGCTGTCAAGTCACTTGCTATTTCAGCTTTTACTTCAAATTAGTTAGAGATAGCAAGTGTCTTGACAATTAAGCGCTTTCATGCAGAAACCGGGGGTAAGATTAAGAAAAAAATCCGATACTCGGTAGCTATAACAGATATCTAACATAATATTTTCTGGCCGCTAAGAAAGGACGTACTTTTTAATCGCGGGTATTAGCGCCGCGGGGCGCTCCTAGTGAAGATATAAAATCACTGAAATAGTTAACAAAAATAGGTAACCGCCAACAGTTTTTAGTTTTGCAGAATAACATTACAAAAAATCAGCAAGATCTTGATCCATAACAGTTTGTACTTAGGATTTGTAGTTTTAATGTAGTTATAATTTTTTTCCATATTTTTTTTATTTGCAGCAAGTAGCTGTTGAAAGAAAGAAAGAAAGAAAGAAAATACATTTATTTTGGACACACACGATACATACACTTAAAATAATTAAAACAAGAAAATACAATAAAAAAAAACATTAACAGAACCACGACAGAAAAGCAAACACGAGAAGACAAACTGAGAAACTGAAACGAGAGACTGTTGATGGTTGTTACTAATGATGGTTGTTTGAACGGTGACAACGACCACCTCAAAATATCAATCCGTTCTGCTCCAACGCCGGCTACATCGTCGCTTACCATCAGGTGAGATTGTAGTCAAACGACGGTTTACTCTTTATAAAAATAAAACAATACGAAAAATCAAAATTATAAGTAGGTATCGTATTGCAAAGTCGACCACAAACTATTTAACTTACCAGATGCAACAGCAAGAGCCCACCACGACGTTAAGCTCGGCAGTGACAGAACTGCCAACCCGGCTACCAAGATGCTGGAAAACAAGGGAAAATAAGGAAATAATAAAAATTTCTAGAAAGTTCTCGCTACACATATAAAAGAAAGAATCTTCGTTATTTCACACCAAAAGACAAGATACACGATTTAACATTTAACTTTCTCTGTACCTAGCATTCGTTTTTTTTCTTGAATAATTTTTTAATAGTAAGTTTAATTACTTTTGACAGGTAAATTTAGATTGATACCGAGCGAATAACGCAAAGGTTAGAATTATTACGTACTGACGCCGTAGGTTTGTAGCAGGTAGGACAGACACTATATTCAGTTATGAAGGATCGATTAGTTTATTGTAATTAGCAAGATTAATTAGCATGAGTTGATTAGTCGGTATATTAAAGCGAATAAACGAATAATAATTCGAGGTCGTAGCAGGTTCGTAGCAGGCGTAGACTCGTAGCAAAATTGATTTCGCATTCGTAGACGCGTAAGTTCGTAGCACGTGGGTGCTACGAACATTCCTACCAATCGATCTAAGAAGTGTGGTTCATCAAGCCCGAGCGAAGGTTAGAAACAACTGTAGTGAAAATACACTACAGTCTAAGTTACTTTTACTGTTTCTGAAGAAAAAGTAGCGACTTTGACTCGGGGAAGGTTCAAGAAACTTTCTTGTCATGAATCTAAGCTTGCTCGAATCAATGCATATAAGGGTGCTTGCTTTGTATACTAGCTACCACACGTGGCTTCGCTCGTACATTAGTGTGATCGCTAACATTAAATATAAGGCGTTTCATTTTTATTTGAGTACGTTATTGAATAAAGTTAATGAAATTAACTTGGTTTAATTTAATTCATTAACTTGGTTAATTTCATTCATTCAAAAATTACGCTTGGTTCTTTGTTACCTGATGATGTACGCTTTCCTCCTGCAGAAGAGATGCAGGTCGCACAGCCAGCCCAGGCCGAGCCGGCCGCACAGGTCGAGCACAGCGCTGATAGCCACCAGCCGACCTGGAATAACAACAAAACGTAGATGCAGGGTCATCATAGTCATAAGTAATCACTACATAGTATAAAACAAAGTCGCTTTCTCTGTCCCTATATCCCCATGTCCCTATATATGCTTATCTTTAAAACTACGCAACGGATTTTGATGCGGTTTTTAATAGATAGAGCGATTCAAGAGGAAGGTTTGTATGTATAATACATCAAATACATGCATGATATGAGCACCCGTGCGAAGCAGGGGCGCGCGGGCGGATCGCTAGTATGGTATAAAAATATTTGCTCTAGTGTCATTATTCAGGGAGGAAACAGTCGACTACGTTTGTATAGAGAAAGAGCCTACCCTTTCCTCTTAAAGTCAAAGTATCTTTATTGCTTAAATACATGTATGAGAAGATGTCAAATAAAATTCTAATAATGTCCAATGTATTCTACTGAAAACTAATTAATCCTTGTGATTCAACTGGGTTTTGAACCATCTTTTAAACAAGTGATACATTCACTTGTTTAAAAGATGGTTCTTGACAAGCATAAAGAGTCAGTTCCTCGCATGAACAGACAAGAAACTACGGCTTTGCTGTTAGTTTTTTTGTTTGATCCTTCTATGCTACCCTATTATTACCTACTTTTCCTGGCTTGCATCATAGCTTATGTCAGTTTCTGCTTTTTATATGAATGATTCTATTAAGGGTCCGGTGACAGCGGCTCGCAATTTCGAGGTGCGATTGGCTATTATTTCATTTTATTTCATTTCGGGGAGGTTGTTTGAAAGAATAACTCTAAAGAAACACGCATAAATACTGTTCGAACACAAATAATACAATAATATAAGGGAAATGTGTTTGAGTCAGAAATCATTTTGGTATTAGGTAAAAGTAGGACCAAACATACTAATACCAAAATGATTTCTGATTCGGGCATGTTTCCTTTATATTATTGTATTATTTGTGTTCGAACAGTATTTATGCGTGTTTCTTTAGAGTTATTCTTTCAAACAACTTTCCCGAAATGAAATAATAGCCAATCGCACCTCGAATTTGCGAGCCGCTGTCACCGGAGCCTTAAGCTATGAAACAACCAATTTTTACGAAAGAGCGAGACTTTATCACAGGTATTCCCATACTTAAAGAAACACAAACATGAAATGGATTTACTTAATAAGGTTGCCGAATATGGATGAAACTTGTCAGAGAGATAGAGATATAGTCTGGAATATGACATAGGCTACTTTTTATTCCGGGAGGAACCGGGATTTAAATCTGCGCGGGTGAAACCGCGGGGCACAACTATTTATTTATTTTATTTATAGACGAGCAGCTTTTGCTGATATGTCTACGTCACAGTGTTGAAATTATTGATACTTAATTGAATTTTAATTGTTGAAATTATTAAGTAAAAATTGAATTTGTGCGTTGAAATTAGGTATTATTATTTTAAATTTTTTGTCTATTGTCTTTGTTATTGTCTTTTTTAGTTCCAGTTCTTAATCACTATTTTACTTGTTCGAAACTAGTTGTCGAGTTTATTTTTGAAGGCATTCACTAGTCAGATTATATTTATCACTAGCTGATCCCGCGGCTTTGTTCGCGCTCGTTTACTTTGAAAATCTCATACAAACTTTCATCCCCTATTTTATCCCCTTGGGGGTAGAATTGATCAAAATCCTTTCTTAGCGGATGTCTGCGTCATAACATCTACCTGCATGCCAAATTTCAGCCCGATCCGTCCAGTGGTTTGGGCTGTGCGTTGATAGATCACTATGTCAGTCAGTCAGTCACCTTTGAGTTATATATATTTAGAAGATTTAAGATTTATTATTTTAGTAACAAACCTGCGGCAGTCTTGGTATGGCCAGCAGAGACGGTGTACGCCGGCAGATAGTAGAGCGCATACGGCGAGCCGCACGACATGAGAGCCACCGACGTGCATAGCAGACCGAAACGCCACGACTTCAGCAGAGACACGTCCAGATATCTGGCATAACAAACAAATGATTTTTTTAATCGTATGACAAAAACATAATAGGCGAAACAAAAAATAAACAGTATTAAACTAAAAAATAAAAATGATTGGTGATAATGAAATTATATCGAGTATTTTTGCTCAGGGAGAATGTAGGTATAGCATTGTGATGGATTAGAGATTTGATTGGCCAACATTAGAATAAAAATCGATTTTGTGTTCCAACTTAATTAATTTAACCTTTATTCTTTAACGTTTATTTTCGCCTACATAATTTTTTTTTCGTAGTTATGGTATAAATGTATGTATAAGGTATATGCAACTCTTGAATAAAACGGATTTATACAAGTCTTGAAACACTTGCGTCGCTCAGGATTCTACCACTTGAGTAACTTGAGTAAAAAGTAAAACAGTGGTTCAATCATAGGGAGGATCTCTACGGTCGTGATTCAGTCGTTAGAATTCCTCACTCGCTCGTGATTCATCTACGGCCCTCGCTTGAAATCTGTCCTTTATTCACTAGTTGCATAATAGAAAAATTTTGTGGAGTCGAGCTTTTTTTATAGAACTAACCTGGAGATCTTGTCGACACAGCTAGTCTTCTTCTCAATAACCACCTCTTTCTGTTCTTCTTGCTCTGGCTTGGCGACTGCCTCGAGCTTGGTCTGGATAATGCGCGCGGGCATCGGCGGACGGATGTAGAGAGATCTGAAGAGAGAATGTCAAAATCATTTTGTTTTTTAACCGTGAGTGCGGATTTCGTTTCTTGTCATCTAACGAAGCAACATAGCATTTTCATTTTAATTGTTTTTCTAGTGTTATTTTGAGTTGTGTTGTGTAATTTTGGTGGTATTTTAACCAACATTACTTGTGGTCTTAGCACAAAGTGTAAGCATTTGGAATGAAAGTGTATTATGTGATATCGTGATTTGATCGAAAATGTTTCAAATGTTTTGAAGAAACCGCCACCATTTTCTTCAAAACAATTGACTGACTCGACTTTGGACTGACATGACTAGAAACATAACTACAAAGAGTATAATCTCTGAATCACTTGACATTGGCAAGATTGTCTATGACAGGAGCCATAAAAAGAAGAAAGAAAGAAAGAACCGTGAGTGCAATAACAATCGCTAAGCGATTTTTCTACATTTTTTTATGCTTTTAGCAATACAATACAAAATAATTTATTTCCTTTCTACACAGAACGAGAAAGTTTTGACAAATGGTAATCTTAAAATGCTACTCTTAAAAAAGGGGCCCTTGAAATGGCCTCTTCCATAGTAGGTAACCATGGTACCCCCTACCTTAGATAGAAGTTGTCCATTCAAGGACTTCTTCTAGCCAAAGTAGGATTTCTAGCCAGGGTAGGAGTTTACGATACTCATTTGTTTCATGAAATCGGAACCCGTATTGACTAGAACTGTTTTGCCGCAGTCCGCGTAGCCTCATCTATACCAACGTCATACATATCAAAGGCTTAGATCGATTTGCTGAACATGAACATAGACTTAGAACCATCTTGCTTAGGGTTTGCTTCGATAATGTCGACGATGGAGATCTTTGAACGTAGTGAGTTATGAATACGAATGAACTCTAACCGGCTGATTTTCCGTCGGCTGGCCTTGTAGACACAGGTGCTGTCAGTGGACAGGTCTTCCACCGAATGCAGGATAGACGACGAACGAGTGGGACGCAAACGCAGCCTCGCCACCTCTCGAGGCAATCCTTAAACATAATCACTATCACTACATTTTATAAAACAAAGTCGCTTTCGCTGTCCCTATATCCCTATGTCCTCATGTCCCTATGTATGCTTAAATCTTTAAAACTACGCAACGGATTTTGATGCGGTTTTTTTTAATAGATAGAGTAATTCAAGAGGAAGGTTTAATAATACAATACATGAATGATATAATGTGCACTCGTGCGAAGCAGGGGCGCGCGGGCGGGTCGCTAGTTAAATATATAATGTAATACTGGTGTACATTTAAAACTAGCAAACAATGATAGTAGGTAGGTAGTTTGAACAAGATCTAGTGCGTTCTTCTGTTGTGACTTGTAACATGATAAGTTAACCTGTTTTGCGAGAGACTGGTGCCTGAATTAGGGTAATGAAACCTGTGCTACAGGACACCACATTGTTAGGATCGCGGAAAGTCGGTGGCTGGAAAGGGCTCAAACTTGTTCTTCCTGGAAACGGATAAGGGAGGCCTGTGTAAGGAAGGCCAGCAGTGGATTTCGGTAGGCTGATGATGATAATGATGATGGCTGGTGGCTTTGTTGTCCTAACCAATTTGTTCTTTGTATTTCGCCTTTATTTTTTTGAGACAAAATAGACGTTTGATGATTTAGTCCCAAACTAAGCGCAGTGGACTCCAGGACATAGGCAACCGGATTGTGAATGCAACAAAAGTTACGTGATCAGCCTACGGGTCCTCTGAAAATAATATATTTGTTACAAAAGAACTCCCTAATGTAATGTGGTTGGTTAGTGGATATTCTATAGGAATTCCTGAAACGTAACTCCTGGAGTGTAATGCCTGGGCAGTCTTGGACTGCTGCAATAACTCCTGAAAGGAAACAGCGAGAGATTATGTTAGAAGGCTATTGAGGTAAAGTTTAACAGATTATTTGAACCTGACTTTCGGCCTACTCACCTACAACACCCAGCACGTCCAAGCCTTCGGAATCTTCGGAGTCAGACTGACAGGGCCCCGGTAGTGGAGGACGGGAATTCTGAATATCAAATGAAACAGCTATAAAACCATTATTGCTGGAACTATTGGACGAAACCAAGAAATTATTGGATCACAAAGAGATAATCTCTTGTCCCATCTACTCACTAAGGCTGAGGCCGAACTAGCGTAATTTTCTGAGTTTTGAGTCACGTAATTTCGGTCGCGTAATTTCTGCTGCAATTTGTTTTCATAGAAAAGTCCTGTTTCATTCACACGGCAACGCAAAGTGAGTTGACCAAATGTTGACAAAATGAATTGCGCGACCGAAATTACTCGTCTCACAACTCAGAAAATTACGCTCGTTTGGCCTCAGCCTTCAAAAAGCAAAGTTTGCAGGACAATGTGTACGTTTCTATAACAAAGTCCCGAGCGAGATTCATCTGTAGTCGATTAGAAAATTTAAAAACATAATAAAAGAAACTCTACAAAAGCTTACTGAATAATCAATTAACACGTGTAGAATAAAAAATATACATAAATTTTAATGAAAAAAAAACTACATTACCTAGGTAAAAACCATAGGCAATGCAGGTGTTATGTGGCAATAGCCACCCATCGCTTATACATTCTAGTCATTAAGTATAATCTTTCCGCCAGACTTCTGATGATAGTGTTGCTACACGAGTCAACTCTGGACATAAAAGACGCTATCCGCTTACGCTGAATTGCATTAAATGTATCTTATGACTGTACTTATACCGGTTTTTATTTGGATCTTACCTCGATATAACTGGGGTGCATGAAGTTTCGTTTCTCATCAGACAGCAGGTTGTGTTGATTGAGCGCTAGCTGCGTGTCCGGCCGGAACAGGCTCTGGAGCCGGTTGTCTTTGCAAGTCGGGAGGGACTCCGTTTTACCTGGAAAATCATTCAATATGAGGCTGTTTTAGGATAAACACCTAATGTTAGGCTCTCGGAATGCAACGTTGCATACGTTAGCATTAGCACCTAGGTGCAGTGGTTATATATGCAACCTTTTGCACTGTTTCGTATGAGCCTAATTTCTGAGGATACCTACATTTCGGAGAGTGTGCGGCAGAACTCCACTACCCATACCCGTTCTACCACCGGGCCACTGGACTGGACTATAACGTCTAGTGGTCCAGACCACTAGACGTAGTCCATAAATTACCATACCATACCATAAATTACCCGGGAAACGAACCCGCAACCTATGCGTCGCAGGTGGACTCTCGCCCGCTGCGCCACTGAGGTCGTCGATACTTATGGAATATAATAATAATAATCATTTATTTACTCTCAAAGAACACGGTAAACTTAAAACTAGCAAACAATAATAGTAGGTACCTAGGTAGTTTGAACAAGATCTAGTGCGTTCTTCTGTTGTGACTTCTAATCATAATATAATAAGTTAACCTGTTTTGTATATAAATTGCGTATAATATACCTAGGGAGTCTGCTAAGCGTGCTACACCGTCCACATCATCAGATGATATCGCTGTCAAACATGTACCTAGATGATGTTTTAAAACCTAATAAAGTGGGTAGGTGTACCTTCCTGGATGTCCATGAGCAGCGTAGTATGTTCCGTGGTGGTGGTGGTGGGCGGCGAGTCCGGCGGCGGCGGCGTCGGCGCCGGCCGGTACAGGCACGCGGCCACGCACACGTGCAGCATGCCGCCGCCTGGGAACGTGCCACACGGATAGGTCACGGATAGTTCACGTCACGTAAAAATAACGCTGGAAGGAGGGGGACGGGAGTGATGGCGCGAGTGTTTTGTATGCGCAGTACACGCAAACACATCCCCTCCACTTTTTTCCAGCGTTCTTCTTAAATGACGCGAGCTCTAGGAACCTACGCTTTAGGTACTTGCTTGCGTGCTTGCATCCTTCTATCCTACTACTACCTGCTTACAAACGCGAAAGTTTGTAAGTATGGATGGATGGATGAATGTTTGTTGACACGCTGGAACGGCAGATTTTTTTTCCTGGGAATACCGGGATTTAAATCTGCACAGGTGAAACCGCGGGGCGCCAAAAAAGGTAGCTGTAATTAAGTACATTCAGGGAAATTTCCCCACCACCTTTATTACACCACTAGCTTTTGCCCGCGGCTTCGCTCGCGTTTAGAAGTATTATTATTAATTAGGCATAGTTTTTGCGGCTTTACTTTTGTTAAGCGTGTGCAAAAAATTGGAGGGTTGAATTTATCAAAATCCTATTGAAGCGGACGTCTTCATCATAGTTCAATCTTTCAATCTTTAATTTCAGTTCAATCAGTCGAAAATCTAAGAAGATTTATACAAACTTTCATCCCTATTTTATCCCCTTAGGGGTGGAATTTATCAAAATCCTTTCTTAGGGGATGCCTAAGTCATAGTAGTTTTATGCATGCAAAGTCAGCCCGATCGGTTAAAAATTGACAAAATTTCATACAAACTTTCATCCACTATTTCATCCGCTTGGGGGTAGAATTGATCAAAATCCTTTCTTAGCGGATGCCTACGTCATAACATTTACCTGCATGCCAAATTTCAGCCTGATCCGTCCAGTGGTTTGGGCTGTGCGTTGATAGATCACTATGTCAGTCAGTCGCCTTTGAGTTATATATATTAACTAGCTGATCCCGCGGCTTTGCTCGCGCTCGTTTACTTTGAAAATCTCATACAAACTTTCATCCCCTATTTCATCCCCTTGGGGGTGGAATCGATCAAAATCCTTTCTTAGCGGATGCCTACGTCATATCATCTACCTGCATGCAAAATTTCAGCCTGATCCGTCCAGTGGTTTGGGCTGTGCGTTGATAGATCACTATGTCAGTCAGTCGCCTTTGAGTTATATATATTAACTAGCTGATCCCGCGGCTTTGCTCGCGCTCGTTTACTTTGAAAATCTCATACAAACTTTCATCCCCTATTTCATCCCCTTGGGGGTGGAATCGATCAAAATCCTTTCTTAGCGGATGCCTACGTCATATCATCTACCTGCATGCAAAATTTCAGCCTGATCCGTCCAGTGGTTTGGGCTGTGCGTTGATAGATCACTATGTCAGTCAGTCAGTCAGTCAGTCAGTCACCTTTGAGTTATATATATTTATAGATATAGATATAGAAGAAGAAGATAGGAAGATAGGACTAGAAAAATATTTATTATAAAATGTATAAAACTCTTCTTCAATTTTTTTTATTGTGCACTCGTTTTTGATACCAAAGTTGAAATTTAGAAATTGATAACAACTCACCCAGCAATAAAACAGTGCCATGCAATCCGTACATATCCACCAGCTTTTCTATCAGCATGGGAAACACGAAGCTGCCTGCTGCCGTCCCGCTTACACAGATGCCATTCGCCATGGCTCTAGAATGAGATAAAAATATGCACGAAGTTCCTATTGTCATGTAGCTGCTACGAATATGCTACGCCGTAGAGCGTATACCGTATAAAATTTAATGGAGTGAAACGATGAAGTAAAACACCGTGAAGTCAATTATTTTCTAGTTAGAAATTTGAAATGCCTCTGACAAGCCATTTATGACTTTCTCAATGCAAGATATTTGAGAGAATGTTATCTCTTGAAAATTGCAGTGATAATTGGACATATTCGACACTTTAAATGGGGATAAATCAAAAGTAAAATAGAAAGGTATCTATAGAAAATACCTGTGTTTGTCGAAGTACTGTGAGACGATTACAATCCCTGGAGTGGTTGAAAGACCACCGCCAATGCCTGTAAGTTGAATGTTTTATTTCGTAATAAATAATATTTTTTATTACTTGCAGTATTGATTCTTTTTGAAACAGTAAATGACCGTCTTGGTTACATAATAATAATATGTACATGATGGTGTTTTTATCGAATAATAATATCGATTAATAATCGTAAAGCTTTTCAACTTTTATATTTCCACTAATTGATTTCAAAAATTTGCAAAAGTGATTGTAGCTAATTTACGAGGCAAGTTGGATAGTGCATGTCTTGCGAGGCATTGCTTGGTGATGTTTACCCCTTCACCTGAGCTTGGCCATAATTATGATAGTCCCAAGCAAGTCGTAAAAAAATTTAACAAATTCCTTACCCGTCATTATTCCAAAGCTAAGCAGCAGATGCAACAGCCCACGGCTGAAGTATGACAGAGCCAGTCCTGTGGCGCAGAATAGGCCTCCGATGAAGACCACCAGCCGACAGGAGTATTTCTCACAAAGCGCTGACGACAACGGGGCTGGGGATAGCAGATTAATGAAAGGTATCGTAACGTATCAAGTATTCGGTATCTCAACCTCTCTTATAAATCGTAATATAATCATTAAAAAACTAAAAAGATAAATCAATAACAAATATTTCATTCAATTATGCCTTAAAAAAAATGAGATTTCTAAACACTAATATCCTAAAACTATGTCAGTAAAAATTAATAAGTTATAAAAAAATGCTGTTATAACAGCTTTTACTTCAAGTTAGATAAGGATATAAGTGACTAGACAGCGGATGGTTTTCATCGAGCTTTCAGAATGCGGCGGTTAATTTTCTAATTTAAAGATTTCTATAATCTATAGGGAGTATTAAGGAAAGCACATCACAAAACGAAACATTCCTAGCATAGCATAGCAGCATTAAAAAAAACATTTTCTGATATATCTTACCCAGAGCCAAACATAGCGTGGACAGCGCAGCCGGTATCCACGAGGCGACACTCTCTGAGGAGTCTGGGAACGTCTCCATGATTTCCACATAGAGGACTCCGTATGATTTGAACAGGCCAGCCACCCAGAACTGAACCATGAAGGCACCGAATACAACCACCCAGCCATAGCCACCGTCCGGAGGGGAGTTACTGCTAGTGAAATGCAGATAAAATAATGGATAATCCGCACAGCACTATCTAGCCCTACACTAAGCACAGCTTGTACCTAATATGGAAACCACCTATGATATAATAGGTATATATACTAAACGTATAGGTATATAACATACATAGGTATATGTTTTATTTACATGTATATTTTTTTACATACTTGTAAACGGGCTATAGTTTTGTGGCAATCTATTGATGCAATTGTATAGCTAGGTATATAGATAGATTGTACTAGGTATATAAGTAGTGAACAAGACAGTATAAACCGTTATAGCTTGTAATTGCTACAATTTCTAGCTCGTTTGTTTCAGGCTAAGTATTACAAACAATCAGACAGAGAATAAACATGTTCACACACAAATGTTTATTCTCAGTGGGGATCGAACCCTTAATATGACGCAAAAAGCAGAGGTCTCCGAGCGTCTTCTTCTTCGTCTACACAAGCTCATACGAGCTTACTTATTTTCTAATAGAATATAAAAATATATATTGTGTCTCATAAAAAAAACTAAATAAACAAAAGGGCTGTTACAATTTTTATGATGACAAAAAAGGTCACCTTTCAGCATTTTGCTGTATGAGCTCAAGCCTATTCAGTGGCGCTATTTTCAATATTTTTTGTATGTACTCAGAGGGCCAACCGCGATCTCTTGAAGCATTCTTATTTCAATATTACTTTACTTTTTAATCATAAAGCTGACTCTATTACAGAAATAGTAAGGTTTTCTCTGTTCCGTGGACTCTATGCAGTTGATCTATGACATTGACTTAAAAGTAATATTGAAATAAGAATGCTTCAAGAGATCGCGGTTGGCCCTCAGGGCTTAAAACTTGTTGGTAAATGATACTTGCTCTGTGGATTCGGCCGCCGTGTGCAGTCGCCTCGAGGCGGCAAGCAGCGGGCGCGCCGTGACGGAGGACAGAGTCAAGAGCGAGTCTTCCTCCTGCTCGGTCGGTGACATCGCTGAGAGGTACGCGCCAACTTGCTGCAGTACAAGACAATGTGTGATTCAGCCAAAAAACTGTGATTCAATAAAACTTGTAGGACAAATACACTTACACATTAAAAACAAAATTAAAGTTAAAAAGTTTCAGTGAAGTACAACGGCCGGTCTTATCGCGATAGCGATCTCTTCCACATGTTTAATGCTTTATGTTCGAAAAAATATTCTCGGTTAGATGATAAAGTGTGGAACTAACTACCTACTCCTTCATGGTGGAATAACTCAATAAACCGAAAAAGTAAATGAGTTTACTAAAAACCACAGCACAGAAAAACTGCTTAATGTAACTCATCTTGACCGATGATCAAAATATGACTCAAATCTAGAACGAAGTTATTATTCGGTATGAGACAAGAGCTTCTCTGGAAAATGTAGTAGTAATAGTAGCAGCAAGAAGTTTACATAACTTCCAACCTCCTTGTTTATATTCATTCTCTGTGGACTTACCGTGGCTAGCGGAAGCTCGAGGAGTAAGCTGGGATGCCGTTCTGCAGCCGGTGCCGATTGCACTGAGAGCATTGACCCTGCATTGTCCGGAGAAAGGGCCGCCTGTAGACAGAAAATAGGGATAATACTTACCCATGGTTTTTGATAAAGCTACAAAAAAATACGCTACTCGTCAGTAAGCAGAATATCAGGCACTGTGATGGCACCAACTAAGATGGACTCTTTGTGTAGTTCTCCGGGTTACCTCTGCGATAGTGTCAGTGCAGGTGGGCAGGTCGATTGAGCAGGACACGGGCGCTGTGTCGGGCGGCGCGGAGCACCCCAGCACCTGCTCGTCCAACTGCGCCAGCTCCTAAATATGCAAGCAAATAGGTTATCAATAAAATATTTTAAGGGGCTTACAACAACACTCAACTGTCTGTTGGTACTCAACTCTACGTCTGTTTTTACAGTAAAGTTTGTGACTATTAAAAAAAATCCGTTTCAAGTTTTTTAAAAAACATAGTTGTTTTAAAAAGACGATTTTATAAGATTTTCTGTATAAAAAAAATCAGGAACTTTTTTCATATCATCTCATTTATCTTTGTAATAAACCATCCAATCGTAGAGCTCTTTGTCAAGGGCTCGTCCGGGGATGGGACCACCACGCCTTTTTCTGCCGCCAAGCAGCAACGCTGTGTTTCAGTTTGAAGAGTGTGGTCGCCGGTGTAATTATAGGCACATGAGGCATGCAGCCTCAAGTTGATGTACGCAGGGCAGTGCATAGTAGGGCACGTTCCTGTCGTGCGTGACTTACGAGGCAATGCTCTGTTATAGGTGATGGTTACCACTTAACATCAGGTGGGCCATCTGCTTGTTCCATCTGCCAATTGAAAAAAAAAATATCTAGAATTCTTTGCCAGGTAGAAGATTTGCCAAAGGCTGCTATGAGTTTCAATAACGTGGGTGTCACGCAAGAAGTTCGCAAAGTTCCTTATACAGGTACTTATATATCTCGATTTTTAAGTTTGCATGTGAAAAAAAAAGAATATGATTTTTTTTTATTGCCTATAATTAACAAAATCAACAGTAAAAAGGCCTAGAATATTATATGGTGCCCATATTGTGCTATTCACCTAGCAATTTGCTGATTTTTATCATTCTAAGGCTTCGCAATCGCGACACTCCCGCATTGCATTGTTCTTGACACAAATTAATGACGCATACAGTTTATAAGGTTTCATCTCAACAAGAGTTCTACAAGTAGGCAACTACGGTCCTTTGGCAGATGAAGCTATTATGAAGGTAGAGTTCTAATCAAGTTCTAACTTAGACAGAAAAAGGTCTTTGAAAAGAATATAAAAAAAATGGGTTTTGCCCGCTCTTTTAAGCTTGATGGCATATACCTGGCGCCTGAATTTTCGTTGTTTAGATTTTGACTTTGGTTAAGATATTTCAATTCGACCTAAATTATTTTGCGCCGGTGCGGTGGATTGGTAACCGTAGTATTGGTGATATGACAAGACTGATGCTGCCCATGCGTTCCGTTATTCGCATCTTACGACAACCAGCGCGCCGATTTTATACCGGGACTCCAGGGCGCTGTTCCATAAGATTTGATATATTACTAACCTCGATATGATATGACGACCTCTGTGGCGCAGCGGGCGAGAGCCTGCCTGCGACACACGGCGGGAATCGAACCCGCAACCTCTTGCGGTTGCGGGTTCGATTCCCGCCTTGGAACAAATTTATGTACGATCTGCAGAAATTTTTTCCGATGGTCTGGGTGTTTTCTATGTATAATAAAAAATATCTATCTTGTAAGTATACATATAATGTATTAAATATATCAGTTATCTAGTACCCATAACACAAGCTTTGAATAGCTTACTTTGGGACTAGATAGTGCTGTGTGGATTGTCCAGCATTATTTATTATTATTATTATTTATTATTATTACTAATAATTGAAAAATCGAATTTATTTTATTTATTTATTAAACAGTATATTCAGTGAACAGTTTACACGGTTGTTAAAGCTGTGCAAACTAACTACTACTAATACTAACTAACAAAGGAAAAGGCAGAGAAATAACATAATTATCTAATAATAAAATAACATAATTGAATAATAATCTGGCACTGATTTGGATCAGTTGAGCTATCTATAGGTCGTTTGCAACGGTCTGCAGATAGCTCAACTGTTTCATATGTTTTTTCTATATTTTGTACATTTTGTAAATAATTGTAACTATTAGTTGTAATTTTCTTTGTGCATAATAATATACATTTATAATTAACTAATAATTAGGTAGATAATGTACCTACAATGGGCGTCCAATCACTAAAAAAGCTGTACAGGCAGTAAAAATAAATAGGTAATTAGTAAAATAATATATTATTATAACAAAATATATCAATAACGTAGTAGGTATGTACCTAGTTATAATATTATTTTGTAAAAAATGGCGACAGGTACTGCATTTCGCACCGATCACGATGAACTTTTGCTGCAGAGCCTTGAGTTGACAAGGCCCTCTGCTTAAAAAACAGTTTAAATGCGGTTTCAAATCAACCTTGAGAAGACCTTGACTACTCTAACGTAGACACCTACTCTATCATTCAACGGTAGGTATGTATAAGAATAGCCTACCATCACCCACCATAGTAATCAATGAATCGATTTAATGCCTGTGATTCTTGTTATTGCAAGCCCACTATATACAGGTTTCTATCGTAGCTACTTTAATGACTTGAATGACACCCTCATGGGTAAATATTCACCCACACCCATATTCACGCGATCAGCTAGAATGGAATAAATGAGGTCGATCTAAGGCTCTTTATTCGCCTCACCCCGGAAAATTTTTGGCCGTGCGGGGACAGTCGACCATACCTTTAATTTGTTACTTTTCGGGGCAGTCGACTAAAGATCCGATGTATGAAGTACTTAGGGTGTGATTGTTTCATCCACCATTTTTCTTTTCCCATCTCTAGGAGCATATTCACATCACTAGCGCGTAGAGAGCCTTAAGTTTTTTTGTTCGGGCATGAACAGCATGAATTTTTATTAGTTTTGTAGTGTTTACTAAAAAATCACGGAGACGGAGAATAACTTTTGGGACATTATAAAACTTTTGTATGAACTGTATGATCTGCTAACTTTTGTTAACTACAGAACCATACACTGATGATAAATAAACTATCAATGAATTTTTCTTTTATAATTGCGGGAGAGTTGAAATCTGCCTCATTGGTACCTATCATACCGCGTTTAATAATACGTGCATGGTTTGTACTATTAGCTATGAAATCATAATAAGTAGTTGGATAGCTAGCAATGCAGTGAAGAGTAGGTACGATTCTAGATCAATACTTTAGTCACAAAGTAGGTTCAATACCAGGCGATACCAGGCGCTACTATCGATGGAATCGGTGCTTTCTGGCTACCGATTATCAAGTTCAAAGCCAATGAATTTTCAAACACGCGATCAGAATATTTTTAATAGATAACCTACGGGCTGAATAGTATAAAACCAGTAAAATTATTGACATGAAAAAAATAAAAGGCCAAAAAGTTTTTAATTAGGTTTACACATCATGGAAAAAACAAATGGCCCACATAATAAGTTAAGTGTAACCATCACAAAAAAAAAAATAACAAAGCATTGCATCGTAAGTCACGCTGAATAGGACTTGCCCTACGATGCACTGGCCTGCGTACAACAGAATACAGATAAAAACACAGAATACAGATACAGAATACAGAAACAATACAGAATACAACAAGGAATACAGATTTTAAGCCTCATGTGCCTGTAATCCAGCGGCAACCACACTCTTCAGACCGAACCACAGCCATGCTGCTTGGCGGCAGAAAACGGCTTACGTTAACAGTTTTAGTTGACTGTGTTTATCATTGAAGTAACGACCAAGAAAGTTTTTATGCGAGTGCTTCAAGTGTATTCGCTGTAGAAGCTGTAAATGTCTGGTACCTACTAGATTCCGGGTTCATGCGATGACCTCAGACAGAGACAAGAGTACATGTCTCCAGCTTACACACTATTATAAGCTTATAGCATCGTTGTTTATTTGGCAGCTAAATTATGATTCAAATCTATGAGTGCACTAATTATGCTTTAAATATTGGCATTTATAGAAATTACATTTTCAATATGAGGAAGCTGGAGACATGCACACAAACTTTCTGCATAGAGCTGCGCATGGACCTTCAGTCTGAATGATGCCTTTTTTTCATCACTTGCTGATTGAACGTGCAAGTAGTCAGAGGGCTAACCGCGATCTCTTGAAGCATTCTTATTTCAATATTCCTTTACTTTCTGATCATAAAGCCGACTCTATGCAGTTGATATAAGACATTGACATGAACCTAATATTGAAATAAGAATGCTTCAAGAGATCGCGGTAGGCCCAGGGAATTTTAATACGGTTGGCCCTCTGATGTAATGTGTAGTAACAGTTGTAAAACACAGCATTCGCCTCTCAATTTACGCACGTTTGAAATGTGCCTACGATGCACTGGCCTACGTCGATCAACTTGAGGAATACAACAAGTGTCAATTGAAGTAGCCACATTTTTCAAAGCAAAGCGTAGAAATAAATAAATAATTCTGGACAATCCACACAACACCATCTAGCCCCAAAGTAAGCTACTCAAAGCTTGTGTCATTCACTACATGACTGATATATTTAATACATTATACTTACATAGATAGATATTTTTTATTATACATAAACACCCAGACCAACGGAACAAATTTCTGCAGATCGTAGACAAATTTGTTCTGAGGCGGGAATCGAACCCGCAACCTCTAGCGTCGCAGAAAACATTGATCCTGCAGATTCCGGGTTCATGCAGTAACCTCACTAGACAGCCGATCGATACCGACGACGTCTGATATGGCACGCTTGCAACATGTTCTAACGCTCTTTCGCATTTCATGTGTTTAAAAAAAGTCTTTGCTTTGTCTTTGAACCCCGTGCTACTGCAGCTGTGTATACACAAGGATGTAACCTATTGATTGGTACAAGAAAAAAAATCTGCTGTGGACTTTCCTCTGTGGAGGTTTGAAGTTAGGACTACGTACGGGAAAATAGACGTCGTAACGCATATCAGGCATTCTTGATACGGGAACTATGTATGTGACTTGTACAGCACTGGAAGTAAGTCTTAATCTAGCGCAGCCGCACGGAATGTGTTAAATCTCCCTTTTTGTTTTTTTGCTCTGCTACTGTATATATTTTTTGTGGTTCAAACTAAGTAAACTGTATACTGTATTCGGCCTCCCGCGACACAGGCTCGTCCTAGTGCCAATGGTAATTATTAATGTTTAAACACTAGTAATATTATTTGGAAAAATAAATGAATTTGAATTTTGAATTTGCCCCAAATTGCGATCCAATATTTATGCTAAACACACCGCTGGCTGCTTTCTGAAAGCTCGATTAAAGCTACACCGAATCGGCTGTCACTTGCTGTTTTAGCTTTAGGTACATACTTCAAATTAGATAGAGAAAGCAAGTGACTTGACATCCGATCAGCTTCGATTGAGCTTTCAGAAACCGGCGGTGGTTAATGTTTGGATATGCAAATACAGCCCTGTATGATACATCGCTTGACAGATCTGAGGGTATATCTACCGTGCCTGGGGATCAAAGCCCTGAAAGTGTTCTAGCTTGACATATTTGTTGTTATTTTTTGCGCTCTTGTTGAATTCAGTTTTATTTTACAAAATTCTAACATATTAAACATTTGAGGTATCTGCAGTTACATGACTAGTTGCGCCCTGCGGTTTCACCCGCGCACATTTAAATCCCAGTATTCCCACGGGATAAAAAATTGCCTATATGGCATTCCATCTCTCTGCCAAGTTTCATCCAAATCCGTTCAGCCGTCCCGGCGTGAAAGAGTATCATCCATCCATCCACACTTACAAACTTTCGCGTTTATGATTTTATTAGTACAGATAGAGATAGCTCATAGTAGCAGGGACACTTATCTGTTAGAAGCAGTGCCTGTAGGTATATCCTAGGGGCTGTAATGGAAAGTCCACCGATGTATCATATTGTAGCCCGTAGCTGGATAAAAACTGCTGAAATGTTCTTGTTGAATATCCGAAAGAATGCATATGACATTGCTTGACCTAATTTCACAGACTGCACGAAATAAACTGCTCACTAATCTGTGTACCGGGTCAATGTTGGGCCTCTATATACTGGCATAGGGTAGGTCAGGATTGTAGACGAATTATTTTGTTTTGATAGTTCGCCAAGAAAGCCGCAAATTATAGGTAATACTTTTAGCAGTTAATTGAAAGACTACTACTACGACATGGCGCAGTAGGTAAACAAAAAATTGATGTTTTCATTTTCAAATATTTCAATATTTTTTCAAAGCACAGTTCTTGTTTATTATTGAAATATTATAAATAGATTATCTTCTTGCTATTCTAATCAATTTCCATGAAAATATGATTAGTTTTCTTGCCTAAATATGCTTCTGAAAAAATCGCGTATTTATTCTGTTCTTGTGTTATTATTTGTAAATATTAGCTGATATAAATATAATAGGTACACTTATAGAAAAATTATTTAGGAAGGGGGTCTAGATATTTTTTTATGAGCCTTTATCTGAAGTGCGGCGCAAATCTGAGAGGCCCGCCGCGGGGGGCGTGAGATATCGGTATTCGCAATAATTCGCATCGCGGATTTCGCGGGTCAGTACCTACTGTTTATTATGTCTGTCTGATAAGTCAATTTTATATTTATTTTGGAACCGACAGTGTTATTGTGAATACTAATATTTAAAATGTATGCAGTTGCCTAAAACAATAACGAAACGAAATTCATGAATTCTAAATTGTGCCTCTAAAAACCTATGTAGGTAAGTACTTAGTACTTACTTCATGCAATTGAAAACTGGGTAGTGTGAAGTGCGTAGAAGGTCTACGTCGTAGCTTCCTACAAGTGCGATATTTTATTCATGGTTAGGTTAACAGCAGGAGCCTTATGCACTATGACCATTTGCAGCGCGAGCTCGGCTAAGACAAGGCAGGCGGTGTGATACGGTCAGGGCAAAGTATCTCCTATGTCGTAAAGAATAAAGCCCAATATCAAGTTTTGACGTTTCACGGTTTGGGGCAAGGAATCTCCTTGGAATCTCCTATTGTCATAGTGAATAAGGCTCCAGGCGCTAGTACCTAAACGAATTTTAAATTTTTTGCTCAAGCTTATGTACCTATATCGAGTTACCTTACTACTAAAACTACGAGCGTTTGTTTTGATCGAACACTTCATAACAGCCGTATTTAAAAAATCTGTTATGTTTTCCGTATGTAACTTTCATAATTAAGTATAGAAATTATCTGTTGTAGGTACATACAACCCTTATGTCAAATATTAACATTAAGCATATGTGTTCCACTCAAGGAAATTACGATGGGGACATATTATCCTATATAGAATGGATCCTCCCTTCTAATGTTTAGGTAATATTGCAGATTTCCAGCTGGCTTTTTTTTATTTCTGGTTGTTTATGGTAGAGAACTTATAGCCTACAAGTTCTATCAGCACGATTGAAGATAGGGGTGGGAAGATTAGGTACTGACCTGATTAAAGGTGAATTCTCTGGGCAGCGACATATTTCAATATCTGGCGGCAGCGGCAAACAAAATTGGTCTTCAGACTCCGTAGACTCTAGTTCACACCTATTAATATGGACGGCAAGAGCCGAATTATGCATTTGTCCTTTAAAACTGATTCTCTTGAACGAAGCCGTTTTCACAAATTTATTTTTCTCTTTCGTTAATAATACAAACGATGTAAAAAGTGTATGTGGATTCCTGTAATCTTAATCACGGCGCGGACATTTTTAGCACGGAAATAAGGTTTCAAATATGTTTATTCAGTGTTCTTTTGGCACTGCGCGTAGTACAAGTGTTGTTGCCGGGATCTAGCGGGGAATGATGTCAAGCATGCGCGCTGACGGCGATCAATATCTAGTCGAGGAGATGGTTGCTACTAGGTACATAGAGGCTTGTAAAAGGGCAAAGGCCCTTACTGTGTGATTCAGCGTTGAAGCTTCAAACTGGTGCTGATTTATAAAAATGTGTCATTTTTATTGGGTAATGACAAATAGTAACCGGTCTAATTTTATGTGAAACGCTTATAAGAGCTTATAAAAAAGATCTTCAAGAGCCTCTACCTTGGAATTGGTGGTGACCAAGTTTCAGTTCTATTAGGATTTTCCTTGCTAAGAACTTATAAACTTGATTACAGAAACAAATACCTACCGAGAAATAACAAATAATTTTCCCCAAATCAAATCGCTATCGCTGTATCTCGTGCGTGTTGCTTAATCGATTGTCGCGTTTTTTTTACCCGGAGTAACCGTCAAATACATTTTACAGTCGTCTAAATTATTACCATGACCACGTATAATAATAGGTATAAAACTAAAAGCTGTCTCCCAAACTACCTGTGTAACTATGAGAGTACTACTACACTGTATAATAGATCAGTGACTGCTACCACCACTGAGCCTATAATCACTAACTACCTCTGGGAGAAATGACGGCACATCATATTTTTACGTATTACATGACTTTTTCATACAACTAGATGATAGTAGGTACAATCATTGCATGATAGGAATGTGACCTAAAATGCACTGCCCTACGTCATTTAACTTGGTGCATCATACAGAGCAGTCTTCCCCGGACGAGCCCTTCACAAAGAGCTCCACTAGCATGACTCTTTTTGGATTGGTTCCCTATGAGTCCTTTTACGTCGAGTCTAGAAAGTTCTCGCTTTTATTACTGTAGGTACGTAGTATTCAGATTCCTTGTTATATTACCCATAAGTCGAGTTTTTCGCAGATATTTTGAAAGAACAATACTCTCAGACTCGACGTAAGGGGACTCGACACAAAGGGAATCAACCTCTTTTTGTTATCTAATGTGGAATATCATGAACTTGGATCTCATGGCGCCGATACCGTCTAGCAGCTAGACGTTGTCGGTGAACATTTCTGGGAGTCTAGCTACCAGCTAGACTCCCAGAAATGTTCATCTAATGTCGCTGACCTCACCTTCTGATGTCTGGGAGGTCTGGATTCGAAACAATTTTACGCTCGTGACTAATACTTTTCTTGCCTAGATGAGATCGCTTTCACCAATACAGTTGCCCATGTGGCTGTATAGCTTCAGTGCCTGCCATTATAAGTCCTTCGTGTGATGAACTGATCAATAAAGTTTTCCATAATGGTCGGTAACGCTGGTATACTACCCAAAGAAAGAACTGAGGATAAATAAAAATAAAGATTCCTTATAAGTATATACCTACCCAATGTAAGTATGTAGTACAGTATAAATAAAAATACAATTTGCAATTCCCGTCATAGTATTTTATTGTGAACAGGCGTCGCAAAAAAATGGGTGTCAAAATATGCATTTCGGAGCAGATTCATTTAGATGAAGTGCTTATATTTTGGTTAGTTAGGTAGGTACAGCGTTTCGGTGAGAAGAGACAGATGCGGATTGGTTCGAGGGCCTAGCCAAGTCACACTCACTTTACTATCAAATCTCGTTACGAGAAAGAATCTATATTTGATAATTGAAAAGTATGCTGTAGCGTAAGTTACATTATTGACTTGGCTACACTATCTTTATACAATGTTAATTTATATCTTGAAATTTACATACGATCTTCGTTTTTTGACTGATCACGTGAAATTTCTGTATACTGTGTCAGTTCCAAACATATTCAGACTATTCTACTAATTTCATAGGACTTGGCTACATAATGGGGTCTTATGCTCGAAAACGTTAGATAAGTAATTGGGAGATGACGTTAAATGGAATGGAATCAAGCCGAAATATGTTTTGTAAATATGCTATCTTAGGCATTATTATAGAGCCAAGTAAGAAGTATACAAAAGCGAAAACACTAGTTGATAAATGCGACAAGTAAATATTAGAAAATTTATATTTTTGTAAGTATAGCGAAGAACTGAAACCGCGAGTGTGCGTAAGAAAGTTCAGTGATGTAAGGTAATGTGGCTCATATCACCTTGGATGACCTTGCCGTTGTCAAGAATATATTGAATCTAGGCTTTAATCGCTGACTAATAGTAGTTTTCTGTAGACGACGTCATCTCTCATAGCGTAATTTAATCGAACCATTTCAAAATTGCCCCAACAAATTTAAAATTGACTTTAAAATCTGTGTAAATTTACATGTTTCTACAATCCGCATCTCAATGTAGGTATACAATTAATTAACTTCCAATAATTGTGACTTAAAACAGTTAAAATTAATGTAAATAACAATAATAGGACTTACAATTTTAATTAGAACAAACTTAAATGAGCTTGGTCAACTTTTACGGTACAATCGACAAGAATTGAAAGCAGCTAGTCGGTCATACTTTATTAATAATGGCTTTACCTAAATTATAAGAGTTAGCTCACAGCCGACTGGACTGAGAGAATATGTGGGCAGACTTCCACACAAGACTAGCCACATTAAACTTTGTTTAATTTTTTCTCTGATACTGTTTAACATTTTGCATTGGTAAGAGATAGCAATAATTTAAGCATTGTTTATCGTTTAACAGATAGATTTTTATAAAAACCAGTGTATTGTAGTCGACTACACATCGGGATAATCACCCTATACCTATAATACCCATAGCTCTCCACATACATTACAGAGAATGGGACGGTGTGATGTGGGCGGCGCATTAATGCGAGAAATAAGCTGCACTTTATTGGAAGATTATTCATAAACTTTCATTATTTAATAATTTTTATTATTATTAAATTACAAGTCAGTAAAAGGGTTAAGCTTAACTTCGTAAATTGTACCGATAAAAGCTGATCCCTAAACTTAAGAATAATACAAAATAAAACAGTAATAACAACGCTTCCGCCTAAAGAAACTATAAGAATAATTTTGAAAATCAAATTATTTACTAATGGGTAATGTTTCATCTCAAAAAAAATGCTAGTCTCATTTCAATGTTTTTTTTTTCATTTCAGTCATTTTTTTCTAGATTTCCTTTCAGAAAAGGAGCTCAATAGATTATTACAAGTACCTCCACCGACTGTTTATGTACGGCTAAGGATAATAATTATTTACACAGAATTTACAGAAGAAAAGAGAAGAGAAAAACATTGTATTCCCAGCCAGTGTCGAGTTGTTCCGCTCCTCGATTACGTATCAGGGTTGCGACAAGCATAGATTGGACACTTATCGTCGTGTCCCTAGTTCTTAGAAACAGTGTTGTGAAAGGACTTCAAGTGCGCGTCAGAGGCAACCGGACACTCATTGCTGTGAGATGAACTGTTTTGACTAATTTTTAGTTTTTAGTTTTGACTAATTTGCAATGACAACCTTCCAATGCCGGATTCCCATCCGGATCCGGATCCGGATTCCAACCGTTGATCCCTCAACGCAAGTCGTCTTTCGAAATATTATTTAGATTGTGGTCTGATATAGCACTAGTAATGAGCGATCATGAGCATTGCTGTCGCTATCGCTAATGTACATAATCAGCGAGCGGAACAGCGCTCGTTTCTTTCCCTTGTAACATGACTTAAACATTACATCTAGATTCTAGGTTAAATAATGGCGGCAGAGGCACATCTACCCTGTAAAAGAACATAAACAACTAATAATTACAATAAAATTTGAAAAAAACATCTCATATGTATAACGGATGCGCTAACAGATAAATCTAAGATTTTTTTATATTTTCATCACTAATTATTTTCATTACAAACTAAACTTTAAACACTAAAAACCTCTAAATCTAAGTGTTGGAGACTTTTTAAGAAAACCATAACTTTTTGAAAACATGTTCGATATCTGGATTTTGTAAAATAATTTTCGTCTAACTGTAATATGTACGTCACCTTCTGGGGACTCAAGATCCTAGTGGAAGCCTGAGAGGGGTAGCCAGAGGCACCAAACATTACCGTATGTATATTCCTACCGTCGGCTGTACATAGTTAGTATATTATGCGTAAAGCCCAAAGCATCTCCGATAAAAGTATAGTTAACATCAAAATTTGTGTTGTATAGTTTGGTGTTTAATTAAGCAATTGTCTATGCTTTCCATAGAAAATGAATCTGTAATTTGTTATGTATTTTTCTGAAAAAGTTCCAATCATATATTAATAAACCCAGAAAACTGTGCATTTTCATATACATTTTTATAACTCATTTACATATTTTTAACACTAAAATAAGAATAAATGGACTCACTATAATAACTAGGCTAATAGGGTCTTAGCTATGCCTTATTCAACTCACTTGGTTATTGTCGTCTCTTTTCTTCTCATTTGAAATGTGAAGGAAGGAAGGGGGAGAAAGAGACAGCAATATCCAATCTGTTTCTTAGCCACTCTAATATCTGAGGATAGCAATCTATTACGCTTGGAGGAGTGAGCAAATGCCGTGTATTGCTTCCAATTTGTATTAATTTAATCTTATACAATCTAGAATCTTACATATTTTAAAATTAAAATTGACATTTCTCTTCACTCTTACGAACGACAGCGCAGGTCGATGTCCCCAGACATTTATATTAACATACTTAAATATTTATACATTATTTTTTATTTTTAATATTTTTTTTATCAATAAAATGCAAGATTGATTATATCACATGCTACAATTAAATTTATACACCAAATATATTGGTTTTGGGGCGAAAAAAATTAGGCCTATATTTTATTACAATCAATAAACATTATTTTAATATTAAAGACTAACTCTAAAATTCCATTAATATAACTATAATTTCAACTCCAAAAACTATCAAACAAACTATTTATTAAACTTTTGCAGAAAAAACTTCAAAAATTGAAAATCCAAACTCTAAACTATACTGCAAGTTGCAGAGTTGCCAGTTTAAATAAAAACTACTTTTCAGTAGAACTGGGAGCTTCGTTGCCATTATTAAGAATTTAAAATATTTCCAAATTGTATAACAAATAAAGAATCAACTTCGGTAATAATAATCAGAATTAACAGTTGTATATGAAAAGCTATACTATTTATTTAAAATGTTACACACTATTAAAGTTACATCCAAAAGATTCATTGCCAAGTGTCTCGAAAACTTCTTTCCATTTTTTTTAAATGACTTCAAATAATTTTTTTTACCATATAATGGTGGATGGTGATGCAGTTGATAAATACATCAGTCGATTAGGGAGAACATTAACTGGTAGGATAAAACAGCGTTGCGTTAAATAATGATCGTAATATGTATTTGTAAATAAACAGTTTTTGTTATAATTTTACATTTGAATAGCTTTAAACTTTTAATTTTTGCCAACAAAATTAACATTCAAAATTTTTGTACTACCGAAGTGTTGAGGCATATCATTATAACTTGCAAGTAATGTGGCAACATGTTGATAAACATTGCCAGTATATAAAATCACATACACAAACTATAGAACAGTTTTTTTTTATCAAAAAGAGACTAAAATCATCACCACAGATTTGTTTTATTTACAATGCATTTTGTAGAACTAATTTGTTGTCTTAAAAAGGGAAGAAAGTAACACCGCTCGCTAGTCCAACTGTGCTCATGTTTATCAAACTTTATTTATTCACACTTTTGTTAAAGTTCTATTGTTTAATACAAACAACAAGTAAACCTTTTGTGATCTTATTAACAAATTAAAAATGTACTATAACTCTTATTGTTGTCAATAGCAATAAATCTCATGTCTCTGTGAGAATCTAAAAAATGTTGTCCCAATAAGAATTGTTTTTGCGACTTTTTTTGAAGCCACGCAAGAGAATATAAAACAAGAGCACAGTACAATTTGACATAAGGCATTCTACCAATTACTTTCATCGCTACTTTACAACAAAGGCCAGAAAACACAGCTTTATTACCATTATAGTAATGATGAAAATTTTCACTCAGAGTTAAAGTAATTTAGCCTCCTGGCAATTGAATCCCTCGCGAAAAAAATCTAAAGGCCTCGAAAAACCTTCGTCAACGATACCGTTACATACGCCCTGGAGCGATTGAATCCCTTGCAGAGGGGTTGATTCTTTTACAATCTCTCATTCTTTTCGCTCGGAATCCAATACTTCACCCCAGTACATAACACTTAACTTTAACCCCTTGTGACAAATACAAATCTAATTTACTTGGTAGAGGTTTTCCTGACCTTATCTTTCGGCTTAGCGGTGCTCTTGGGCTTAATTTCTTTCTTCTCGACAGGTTTGATGTCCTTCTCGATGGGTTTGGGTTCCTTCTCGATTGGTTTGAGCTCTTTCTCGGTGGGTTTGGGTTTCGGTTTCATGGCTTTTGCCGCTGCGGCGTAGTTTATAGGCTTTGGGCCAGAGATGGGTTCTTCTACAGCGATTACAGACGGGACTACAGGTGGAATTACAGACGGGATCTAAAAAAAAAAGATTATATAATACAGAGAACAAGCGTCTATGTTTATTATGGCCCAGAAATGGGCGCGCTGATATCTCGCTCGCACAATTGAACATTTTGAAAGATACAAAATTATTGAATGTAGTTATTTAAAATCGTAATCAGTTAAGTTGTTAATCAATGGCATTACAAAGCGAAAATAAAAGTTTGATACAAGCTACTTTTCACATAATAAATTGGACTTTATTTTTTTTAATACTTTTCAAATTTTTTATATAAACTTGTGGGAATCAAATTTTTATTTTCGCTAAATCTTTGCAATGCCATTAACAACAACTTAACCGATTGCGATTTGAACCCAGTGGGGGTCGAACCCACGGTCTACAGCTGTGCTATGATAATATTACAGATTATTTGAGAAACGTTGGTATCTAGAGATATATCACAAAACGTATGCATGTGTTTTGTCCCGCCGCATGAATCAAACTCATTCATCAATAATCTTATCTTACCGGCGCGCTATCCACGGCGTCCTCGGATGTGGGAGAGTTATCACACACTTCAACTTCACTCTTAGTAACTCTAACCTCTTTAGTCTCCTTCTGAACCTTTGTCTCTGATCGCACTACCACGGGTTTTACCTTCTTTATCTCTTGTACAATCTAGAACAATAAGAAAATGCTTTTATACTCCTAATATTTGTAAAAAAATTGAGACTAAGACAGGTGCATGGATTTGGATGAAACTCGGAATATGTTTATTTATTTAATTTCTTATTGCACCGAACTAGTTCGTGCAAAGGAAAGCTTAATGCTAGACACCATTTCTACCAGCCAACCTTGACAGGTGAAGAACAAGAGATTGGCATGCTATAAACTAAAGGAGACCATTTGGTATTAAATAGTTTGTAATCTGGAACAATCAGTTCCACGCAAACGAAGCCACTTTGAGTAATATATTTTGTTATAGTCACATGATTTGGGAGTTTCGGTCATATCAGGCATGTCATGTACTGCAGGGCTGTTTTAAAGCATTCAGAAACGGCGATTTACGTATTTTTTATGGTATGTCACTTGCGATATAACACAACTTGCTAGTGTGCAAATAACTTACTGTATTACTTTATACTACAGACATGCATGTTTACATAATAATGATGTTGTAAATTACCTTGGGAGGTTTCTTAGGTTCCGGTCGCTTGTCTTTCGGCTTGCTTTTCTGTATCGGCTGGACATCTGCCGCGCTAACCTCAGGCGGGTCTTTCGGCGGCGTTAGGGATTCTGAAAGTTACAAATGTGCTGTCCATGTAAAGGATAAAGACAGTTAAAAGTTTCAACAAGTTTGACCTCTGGCAAGTATAGAAATAGCAAGAGTACTGTTTGTAAAGGGCTCGTCCCAAGAAGTACCACACCATGCCTTTTCCAATGCCAAGTAGCGTTGCTGTGTTTCAGTTTGAAGAGACTGGTTGCCGGTGAAATTACAGACACATGAGGCTCAATATCTATATGCCTCAGTTAGATGGATGCAGGGCAGTGAATCATAAGACACTTTAATATTGTGCGTGACTTACGAGCCAATGCTCCGTTATAGGTGATGGTTGCCACTTTACAGCTGCTTGTTCCACCAGTCTGTTGTATAAATAAAAATGGTGCCTATCTGGTGTGAAGTTTAATTCTAGCGAGCATAAGCTTGTGAAGTTACCTTCTGCTTTAGTGTCTTCGGTGAGTTCTGGCTTAGTTTCCTCCACCTGTTCGCTTTCTGCCGCGTCTGTTCTACTAGGTTTATTCTCCTCTTCTGTGCTATTTGCTTCTGTGTTAGGCGCTTCTGTGGTTTCAGCTTTTACTATAAATTTTAAACAACATGGTTTTACGTTTTACGTTTTATGAGGTTATTCACTTAGCGACTGTGAAGTAAAATAATAAGTATTTGAAGTAGAAGAATGTGAAGAATGGTTGTTGGCGAAATTAAAGGCACATGAGGCTTAACTACTGTATGCCTCAAGCTATATGTATGCAAGGCAATGCATCGTATTCCTTACCTATAATCAATCAATTATTAATGTAATTCATTTAGGTATTCAAGACCTTATTAAATTTGTATTATTTCTTTGTGTGTTGTTTTGTTATTCTTAATTTAATTTTTTCTAAGTAGAATTGGCCGTAAGCCGTTGTAATTATTTTTTGGATAAATAAATAAATTATCGTAGGGCACGTTCTTATTGTGCGTAACTTACGAGGCAATGCTTTGTTATAGGTGATGGTTACCACTTAACATCTGATGGGCGAGCTGCTCGTTCCATCAACTAGTTGTATAAAATAAATAAGAAAAAATAGTAATATATAAGCCATGATCTGAATTACCCTTTAAACTTTTGGGAGTAGGTTTCTCTACATCCTTTTCTATGAAAACAAGTTTATATAAAAAAAGAAGATTTCAAATCGGTTCATAGATGACATAGCTATGCTGTGAACAAGTTATAAAAAAAAAAGTCTAATTGAGTATGTCCTTATTTG
This sequence comes from Plemyria rubiginata, assembly GCA_963576535.1. Classification (NCBI taxonomy): domain Eukaryota; kingdom Metazoa; phylum Arthropoda; class Insecta; order Lepidoptera; family Geometridae; genus Plemyria; species Plemyria rubiginata. The sequence continues at coordinate 8,942,989 of OY754922.1, read as the reverse complement.
ATGTCTGTTAAAAATAGATGAAAGGCGGATAATTACCAGTGGCTGTAGACGGTGGGTTTGGATTAGCGGGAGGTAGTCTCACTCTAGTGGGCACAAACTCTGCCGCTAGCGGGTTTAGGGTCGACTTTGACACCGCCTCTTCCAACGATAGGCCGGGGTTGCCGTTACAGGTGCTTGTTCTGAGAAAAAACACATTAATTATGCGTTTTTTCAAACAAATATGTACTAGTAATCAATCTCTTAATTTCTATTCATCAAGGTGGCTTCTCACGGCGCGAGATATCACGAGTCGCGCCGCGCCAGCACGAGCCTTCGCACCGTTTGAATGTATCGGCTAGGCGCGGTGCGACTTGTAATATCACGCGCCGTGAGAAGCCAGCTATAATCAACCTGCTCACTCTTACTTGAAAATTCTTAAATTGTAATTATTGTGCATGCGACAGTTACGTATGTCTACAGTGACTAAGGTCTAGATGAGGTACTAACGTGGGTGCGTTCGGATCTCTCTGCCTCGGGGCGCGCCTGCCTCGCCTCTCCCGCTGCTCGTCTTCCAACATGGCCTCGATGCATTGCTCCATTAACGCCTCTTCTTCTAGCTGCTGTATAACCTGACGATAAACCATTTAAATATTTTTGGAACTCCTTAAATACTAGATACATCTAAAAACCTTCATAGTTCAGTACCTTTCTGTTTGAAGAGTGTGGTCGCCGGTGTAATTACAGGCACATGAGGCTTAACATCGGTATGCCTCAAGTTGATGTACGCAGGGCAGTGCTTAGGTAGGGCACGTTTCTATCGTGCGTGACTTACAAGGCAGTGCTCTTGTTATAGGTGATGGTTACCAATTAACATCAGGTGGGCCATCTGCTGGTTCCATCAACCAGTTGTATAAAAAAACCTTAAAGAGGTTTACATGTGTGTATTCTACCACATCATGGGAAACTGGTACATTATTGGGCTTTGAGGGGCAGGTAACACCGTGGGGTGCAACTAGTTGCAATTCTATCTAATAATCCTAAAAGCATCTTTGGATGACCTTGCAATACTTGACTTGATAAGTCAAACTTCTCCTAGAGTATATCATCCTTCTATTAGCTAGGTTCACTCTTCCATTTTGGATTGTGTATGACTTGAAATGATTGTGTTGTTTATTTAAAACTAGCGACCCACCCGCGCGCCCCTGCTTCGCACGTTCGCATCATGCATGTATTATACATATAAACCTTCCTCTTGAATCACTCTATCTATTAACAAAAACCGCATCAAAATCCGTTGCGTAGTTTTAAAGATTTAAGCATACAAAGGGACATGGGGACACAGGGACAAAGAAAGCGACTTTGTTTTATACTATGTAGTAAAGCCTTACCTGCTTATCAAACTCTTCTTCGTTCTCCATCCACATGTAGTCCTCAAAGTCGGTTGGTTGTGGAGGGACTGGAGGAGCAAACTGAGGGGGGTAGTAGGCACCAGCCATCACATACCCTGCTGAGAAAGACAGATGATATTATAACAAGAAAGTGGTGGGCTTCTTAAACTGAGCTTATTGAAGCATTGAAGATTTAATAGCTCGAATGATTGATCACAGAGCTATTTGGCCAAGCGATTAAGAGCATGTTCAGTGGGTTTCAATAATGTTTATTTATTGTTTTAAACGCTAGTATAAAACGCTATAATAACTCGTAAATTAAAATACATAATATGACACGTACCGGGCATGTGTCGTGGGATATGAACTGGGTACACTGGTCGGACACCCGCGTCTCCGCTACCCACCACTCCGCCGCCGACGCCGTTGTCTATGATGACGCCGTTCGGCTGCAAATACATTGTCTACGCTCAGTTTAGTTTGGCTGCGTTATCAGCCATGACGGGTCATAGCCAACATTTTCGGAAACAGATCCATTCAATAGGTTATCAAATGGATTTTTTATCTAAGAGATGTCTACTAAATTATTGGCGCAAGTCTTTTATTTATAAGGATCTATACGACATTGAATTCACATAAATTCACTAAATTGCGCCATCAGGGATAGATCATTTCCAAATGTAAGTAGGTATCATAGACCCTGGCTATGCTAAAATTATATTGATAAAACACAATTTTAACCTCAGTAACCAACAAACAAAAGATGCTATGCTTATCAAACAGGTACTTGAGCTGCAATTGAACTACTGAGAAACTGAAGATATAAGAGTACTTTGAAAAGTATGATAAAAACAATAATGGTCATCATTGAATTGCTGAGGGCTCCATTAGCTTAAGTGACCTATTGCTATCTTTTTTGTTGACAAGAAAGTGACAAGTATAATTTATAGGTAGTCACTTTATGATGGCAGGGAATAACTAGTTACTACTACACCCTATGAGTTAAAATAAGGATTGGGGGAATCCCCAACTAATTAGGTTAAGTACCTAATTCTGTATAGTGAGCCATGGTAGGTACTATTAATAATTAGAAGTGATAATAAAAAAACAGATAACCTATTTGTGGGGTCACAACTCACAACTATGTTTGGAATGGTTGGGTCTTTAATATCTAACACTATTATTGAAAGGTGGAAATGATCATTATGGTCATTAAAAACTTAGATTGATGCTTACCTGCCACTGTCCATTCTCCTCGTTTCCGTAATAAGCTCCAACGTTGGCTGAAGTCTCAGGTATCTTCATTGTATCACTAATGTTTATAACTTTACTCACTAACTATCCATATACTATAATTTATAAACAAAACAATTATTTGCACCTACTTTTAGCTGTTAACAACTGGCACAATAAATTTTCTTAGTGTGATGTTTTGTTTGAATATTAATTTCTCAATTCAATTGTTTTCAGTTCAATTTCAACTTTGTTTAGTTGCTTTTAAGTTCTAAATTTTATTTTGAAAAGAATTTAGTTTTGTAGGCACTATTTTCATAAGTTTCATGTGATCTGTACTTGTTCTGACAATCTTCATTTCTAGTGTTCTGCAACTGGAATTTTAGAAAAGAACATGTTTCAATTCAGGGTAGTAGGTAACTCTTACTTTAGACTTTTGTGCCAAAAGTAAGACATAACCACATTAAAACTTAGCTTTCTAAAACCTAAGCATAGGTTAGTAAATCTAGGTACACAAGTCAGCTGTTTAGGTGTATGGTGGACAATTTATGACTTTATACAGCGAGACATATCTATTTTTGCTTACATCACAATTACCTACCAAGCTCTAACTAGTCATATTATTCCTATCAGTACATCACAGTGTTGCATGCAATACTATTTGTATTTTCTGGTTGTATTCAGTAGCTCACAAGCAATTCAGCTATTTTATTAATCACAATGAAAAAAAAACATGTTCGATTACAGTAGCTCATTTAATTCCCAAATTGAAAAATTTTACTACCAAACAGTCAGTGCTGTTTGGTAGATACCTAACCAATTTGTTAGCATTGAACTGCCTAATAATTAGCTGTACTGTAAGTAATTAATTAGTGATCTATACAAACACACATCTTAAACACAGGTACAACATCTAAATATATATAACTCAAAGGTGACTGACTGACTGACTGACATAGTGATCTATCAACGCACAGCCCAAACCACTGGACGGATCGGGCTGAAATTTGGCATGCAGGTAGATGATATGACGTAGGCATCCGCTAAGAAAGGATTTTGATCAATTCTACCCCCAAGCGGATGAAATAGGGGATGAAAGTTTGTATGAAACTTCCAATTCCTTGGCGCGAGCAAAGCCGCGGGTTCAGCTAGTTATATAATAAAATACAGGTATGATGTAGGTAACTAAACGCAAATTAACATAGGTACATTGCTGCTGCTTGATTTGACAAGATGTTTATTAAACAGACATGAACATGAAACAGTTTGACAACTGAAAACCAAAAAACACTAGACAAGACCTACACATAGGAGACAATAGGACAACCATTGAAATCACGTCAAATAGATTCAGAATTATAGCCCAAGTGTACTAGTGCTCGTAGCCCATGTGTAAGCTTTACAAATTTACAGAAATTGCATAAAATGTTGTATGTCAACAAAAGAAAGGTGGCCTGATTTGCATCTAATTTATTCAACTTTCTATTTTACACTAGGAAAAGTTCGTAAAAAACGTACACGTATGCTATTTGTTTGCAACTTTACGCGGCAAAAGTTCATGCTGTAACTTCAGAGCGAAATTAGCACTAGACTAGGAAAATAGTGCATTCATTCAGCCAAACCAAAAATAGATCAACCCAGAAACCAAAATACTTTTCTTACAATTGACTTCAATCTGTTAGCGACCCGCCGCGAATCAAAGTACAAAGTCGACGGTAAATTGCACTTTACTGACACGTAAATTGAGAAAATTATAAACTAATAAAACACGTGTAGGGTAGGTGTCCTTGCTAAGTTGATTGCCATTGGGGAAAAGGTACTTACTGTATTTAGCACTTCCTATTGCAATTGCTGAGATTTCGAGGTTTCTCGAAAACTGCACACAATTATAACGCACTATTCTAATAACCCGTGTTTCATCACTCTAACCTAGAATCCATCGAATTCACACACAAGACCATCAGCCAGCAATCGTGGCGCAAATGGCGACCAACGTGAGTGCAGCCGCGAAACAGCGAATTGCGCGAAACGAAACGCAAAATTATCTACTTCGTGGCAGTGAGTAGGTACCGGCTTTCTTTCCGGGAATATTATTTTGTAAACATCAAGAAATATCGAGAATTATGTGCTAAATTACCTTTTATGAGACAGTCATACTCTTGTAAATTTTGCAAAGCCAAAGAAAATGCCAAATGTGACATAAATATAATTTGTTTTTCGAAAATTACTCTAGATTATCTCTGAATAGTGAAAACTTCGTGGCGGCCAAGTCTGCAAGAAAGGTCTTCTTTCTTTGCTGTAAGCCCTATTCCGATTCCGACTTTTGCACTTGACACTGTAGAAAGATTGTCTGTCGGTCTGTACTAGTTAGTATCCAAATTCCTTGGTCGATATGGGTTACTACTTACTCCCCAATGTTTAGATCACCCTGACGCAACAAGGAACGTCAAAAATTTTGTATGGACTTAGCATGGCAAATAAAAATGAAACAATATTAAATAAAATATTTGGATTGATTTAATTCGTGGTATTCAACTTTTATCCTCTTTTTATAATGTCTTCTTTTATCATCATAACACAATATTCATCATCATTTTAACCTTTTGACATTTACGAAAGATGATGTCAGTGGCTTCAGTTTGTTTGAGAATCAGCCAAGAAATATAATAATTGTTTATATTGTAGTACATCATCTAACATTGCAGAGAGATTAAAAAATATGTAAGTACTAGTTGCGCCCCGTGGTTTCACCCGCGCAGATTTAAATCCCGGTATTCCCACGTGATAAAAAGTAACTTAAGTGCTATTCCAGACTATAATCTGTCGCTCTGCCAAGTTTCATCGATCTGTTCAGCCGTTCCGGCGTGAAAAAGTAACAAACATCTATCCATACAAACTTTCGCGTTTATAATATTATAGTAGAGCAAAGCAGAGGCAGGTAGAGGGGCGTGCATTTTTAAAATGGTTTATCTCTAGGATATTATCTGGGGCTATTCAACAATTCGGAACGCTCGTAAGCGCACTCACAGAAACATCCTAGGAATCATAACCTCAAACCTTGTGTAACAAACTGGGACTGATTGGATATTTTCTGGATTTGTTATTTTATGATCGCAGAACCCCATACCGACTATAATGCGACTGAAAACATGTAACCTCATCACAAATAACAACAAAACACAAATGCACAACTGTCATTTTTGACAGCGCTCACAGTGATATTAGAATATGGCATGGTCGGCGTAATCGCAAGATGGAGCACGTTATGACGTCATCTATGACGTTTCATCATGGGTCATCGTTATCGCGCTCACGCTAATTCGGTACGGGTTTGTGAGCGCTCAAATCGATGATGGCGTATTTCGGAATGCGGGATACTTCGGAACGCCCCTGTGAGGTGATGTGAGCGCTGTGATCGATCATAGCCATTTCGGAATGCGGACAAGAGAATGTAAAACTATGTACGTAGGAATAATAGCCGCCGAAAAGAAAACACAAAGAGTATACAATAACGTACACATTATTTTATAAAAAATTAACAAATGTTATAGGAAAATGACTACTCCGTACGTGGAACTTGATCCACCCCTCGGCGAACTCACCGTGGTGTGCCGGGGCTGCCTTGCCGACTGTGGGCAGATGAAAGATATCAGAGAATGGGGTTTACTTGAAGACTTTCGCAAATACGCTGGAATTCAGGTTCGGAAGTTGAGTTTCTGTTTGTAGAGATTGTTTATCTTATAAAAGAGAGACCTATTTAGGTAGGGAGTCTAGGGAATTTGTGTCACTGTTGGATATCCATTTTAAACATTTCAGCTCCGCAGAACAGATGGGGTCTCAGAGCTGATATGCACTTCATGTGAAGACTCCCTACTAAAATCCAAGCTCTTTGAGCAGCAGTGCAAAAAATCTGACATTACTTTGAAAAATGCTGTAACGGTAAATATAAATCTAAATGAACAATTTAATTATTTATTTGGAAAATAATGTTAGAATGCAAGAAAACCCATTTTTAGTGTTTTTTTTAAATTCTGCAATCGGGTTGGCTATAGCTACCCTGGTACCTGAGTTGAGGGTTGGGGATAGGGGGGTTGCAAGTGGGGGTAACCCTAACCTAACTAGTAACTTACCTGAAAAATTAAAATATTTTTTCATTTCCTAGAAAAAAGGACTCAAGGGGAAGACTTGCCATCTACCCCCACTTGCATCCCCCCTATCCCCAACCCTCAACTCAGGTACAAGGATTGCTATAGCCAACCCAAATTCTTAACTTTTTCAGGTAAATTAAATAGGTTAGGGTTTTTTTTACTAAAGTAAAGAAAATTGGAAATAATATTTCATCTCTTAGACAAAAAGACTCTAGGAAAGGAATTCCCATTAGGTTAGGGTTATTTTTTTTTTTTGAAAAATTGTGAAGAAATTTTAAGATTTTTTTTTTCATTTCCTAGAAAAAAGAACTATAGGGAAAGACTTGCCATCTACCCCCACATGCATCCCCCCTATCCCAAACCCTCAACTCGGGTACCAGGGTAGCTATAGTTTAACCATATACTTTTTTTAATACATTCTTTTATTCCTACTATATCATAAATGCGAAAGTTTGTAAGTATGGATGGATGTTTGTTACTTTATAACTCCAGAACGGCTAAATCAATCTTGGTGAAAATTGGTGCAGAGATATACTATAGTCTAGAATAACACATCATAGGCTACTTTTTATCCTATTACCTCAAAAAGTTATGGATGATTTAGGAATGACCTCAGTAGTGCAGCGGGCGAGAGTCCGCCTGCAACGCAAGAGGTTGCGGCCTCGGAACAAATTTGTGTACGATCTGCAGAAATTTGTTCCGAAGGTTTTTTTTTTTTTTTTTTATACAACTAGCTGATGGAACAAGCAGATGGCCCACCTGATGTTAAGTGGTAACCATCACCTATAAACAACATTGCCCCGTAGGTCACGCACAATAGGAACGTGCCCTACGATGCACTGCCCTGCGTCCATCAACTTGAGGCATACAGATGTTAAGCCTCATGTGCCTGTAATTACACCGGCGACCACACTCTTCAAACCGAAACACAGCGTTGCTGCTTGGCGGCAGAAAAAGGCGTGGTGGTAGTACTTCCCCGGACGAGCTCCTCACAAAGAGCTCTACTACTCTTTACTCGGTCTGGGTGTTTTCTATGTACATATAATAAAAAATATCTATTTATGTAAGTATATACTGATTAAAATATATCAGTTATCTATTACCCATAACAGTTTACTCGTGTCGTGTCACTTTAGAGTTATTCTTTCAAACAACCTCCCCGAAATGAAATAATAGCCATTCGCACCTCGAAATTGCGAGCCGCTGTCGCCGGACCCTTAATAGTTAAGATACCTGCTGTTACTGCCCCATCTAAAAAATCCACCCTGTACAACTTTCTCCTTTATATGGGACTGCATTAATCACGTTTAATTCTTCTAAACAACAATTTTAATTACAGGTCAATTTAAACAACCCTGAAAATATTTTAAACAACATATCGTTCGAGTTCAGCAAGACAAATCTAATTTTTACTATCGAAGCACCAGACCCCGACATCAACATCCACTTTTCCTGTCCCTACAACTGCAAAGAAACATACACAAAGAAAAGTGACCTCTTAAACCATCTTATTAGAGTTCATGAGCATAACAAAGATTATAGTATTGAATACCGCTATCATTGTTGGCAGTTAGACTGTCCATACAACAAACAGTCAAGTAAAAAAAAATATTTTAGCGAACGTAAATACATAAATCAGCATTACAATAAGGTTCATAAAAGCAAAATATTCCATTGCGATAAGTGCAAGTCAGACTTTGCTACAACAACCGAGTTTAATCGACACCATAATACTTGCAACATGGTCTTCCTTTGTGAAGATTGCAACAAGAGGTATAGCGACCGTGCTAGATTACTCGTCCACTTAATGCGGCGTCACCCTGAGAAGCATAAAGAATACAAAGCCACCAAAAAGGCTGAAAAAAGGAAGGCTGTCAGCGAAACTATTACTAAGAAACCTAAACTGACTGTAGAAAGTTTGTTTGAAACGGATAGTCCGAAGCGTTCATTTGCAACCCAGACAAATCCTAAAGATAGCATCAAGAATGATATTGCACTGCCTTCCTGGCAAAATGCAAATGAGATATCCACACAAACAGGATTTGAAGACTTACTGTCAATTAAATCGAACAGTGAAGATGAATCCCTCTTTTACTCAGAAACAACCTTGTCTGACATTCACACGCAGACATTCCCGATAGAGTTTGGATTGGTTGTCAACCGCTCTCATAAAGAAACATTAACCGAATCAATTGATAGGAGTATAAAAGGTACGCAGACATGTTTTTGTTTCTGTGATTCTCCAAAACTTCCGCTGGGAGCCCTCGAAAGTATGTCCTCAAGTCCTCGAAGCGGAAACCTAACTTCCACTGAAACACAGACAGCAGAATGCAAGTTAAATGACATGTCCGATGTGATTTTGAGTCTGAATTCGACAGAGACTCAAACATGCTTTAATGAAGCCTTTAAAGAGGGTTTGTGACGATTGCAGTTTCAATTGGCTAAGTGATTGACACATAGAACCATTATTTCACCTCTCAGCATTTACACAAATCTGTGTCTGAAATCTCATGTTACATTACCTGCACAGAGTATATGACCAGTCAAAGGACTACCTATTAATCCTACTAATATTATAAACGAAAAAGTTTGTAAGTAATAAAAAAAGTTTGTAAGGGATAAAAAGTAGCCTATGTGCTATTCCAGACTATAATCTAGGTATCTCTCTGCCAAGTTTCATCCATATCCGTTCAGCCGTTCCGGCGTGAAAGAGTGACAAACATCCATCCATCCATACTTACAAACTTTCGCGTTTATAATAGTAGTAGGATGGTTCAATTTAAATTGATTTACTCTCAGTATCTTTGCCGCGCCTCCGCTGCTGGTTCGCGCTGGCCCTAAGTATACGCGCTTTTAAGGCGAAGAAAGAGCTAATGTGACTCTCGCTCGCACGTTTAGACTTTTTGAAGGATATAAAATCACTACTCACATTTTCGAAAAATCGCAAACAACCATTTTGTGTGCAATCACATTGCACACAGATTGCACAGTTTAGTAAAAAAATCAGTTTGATCGATACAAGTTCTCCCACTTAAAATTTTGCTTTTCTAGTTTTCGAACAAAAGTAAACTTTCGAGTAGGAAAACATGCATCGATTAAAATGAAATTTGTACTAAACTGTGTGCAATGTGATTGCTCACAAAATGGTTGTTTGCGATTTTGCGAACTTGGGATTAGTGATTTTTATATCCTTCAAAATGTCAAATCGTGCGAGCGAGAGAAAAATTAGGTGTTGTCAAGGCCCTAAGTAATACCAACAGCGTTTACACTCAGCTCATGTCTGTGGCAAAGAGAACGTCAACGCTCTCTCTCTGTCGCTTATCGCACATGTTGCCTTTCGCGCATTGCCCTTGCACATACGCCCACGCGCATTTGAGCTAAGTTTAAACGCTGTAATGTAATGTCAGCGTCATTTATTTTTTAGCTTCGTGTACATAGCCTAATCTCTGTATCCGTACCTATACTCAGTCAAGTATACTCAGGTAGTGTATTTGTATGTATTTAACCAAAGAATGTGATTAGAGAATGTGTATCCTGCCGTTATACTATTTACTATGTTGGTTGTATAGGAAAAACGTAGAACTATTTTATTATCTTAGGTAGGTGTAAAGTAATACGATCTGTATAGGTATAAGTAAATACCTGCAATATTTATAATATTATAAGTATGTATTTACAAAAAAAAAGTATAATAAGTAGTATATCAGCTATCTGGTTCCCATATCACAAGCATAAGCTTAGTTTAGGGCTAAGATAGTGATGTGTGAAAAGTCCACCAATATTTTATTTTATATTTATTTATTTTAAAACCTCAATTAATTTTTATTTACCTCATAGGCACGGTGTCTAAGGCACTTAAATAATATACTTAGTTACATGATTAAAAGAGCGCTGAGAAAATACACCCTAAAATACCTAGCCTACCTATATCATATTGAAATATTTATCGACAGCTTTTTAGCTTACAACGTACAGCGATTAGAGATTTACTGAGTAGGTACCTGAGTAAGTACTAAAATTCGTTTTTTTATTCAAAAATAAAATGTTTATTGTGACATTTATGTATATCGTTATTATTTCCATAACAACTAACCCGACTTGACACAGTAAAGGCCGTAGGTAGGTTTAAATATATCTGTGGTAAACGCTCATGGTGTCATTTCACATGGTTCGCGTTTTGTAAATGTACCTTGTACCTTTTATATTATTTCGTTTATTTACGTAAGTATCCTGGGAAAATATGCAAGACACGGAATACGAAGAACAGGCGATCACGAAATACCGTGTATAAAATAAAAACGTATATTCACAAATAATACATAATATAATAATGTATGAACTTAAAAGTTAGGTAGGTACCTACCTACCTACATGCCCATCATCATTACCAACCATGCACGGACCATCACCACACGTAATGAAACCAGTATTCTGCTTATAGAGGTCGTTAAAAAACAAAGTATTGAACAAGTTATAATATTTATTTCCATTTAGACATCTAGACAATTAACATGATAAAGCAAGTTTTACATAAAACCACGACAACTCAAGTTGATTTTTCATGAACACACTCTTTGCCTTTTTGCACCACGATTCCACTTAAGTTTATACTAAGTACTTAATTAAACTTATTTACAAGTCGAAATTACAACTCATTTAAAAACTGCTAAGCAGGCAGCGATCTTTATTCTTAACTCCTACAGTTATTAGAACTACTCAAACAGCGCCGCAGTTTGTTAAGTGTAGGTCTGTACCTAGTTGAATAAAGTTTTGTTTACAAGCTACATTTCCAAGCTAAAAAATTGTAGATATTTACCAAATTTAGGTTAATAAGGCCACTTACTATATATCACAATAATCGATGTGAATACAAACAACAGATGCAACTATATCAGTACAGCAATACATAAAGTTAACATTACCTGACCTCCTGATTAGTCTTCGAGAAAAACTACTGTAGGCCCTGCGAATCGCCTTTGCGCCTCAATTTAGGGAGCAAAGGCAATTTTAATCCACGAAATATTGGCGCAGCCTAATGGATGACGCAGGCCAAGTGTTGGTTGACTCTGGGCGACTACTGGAATTCCAAAAGGAGGAAGGTCTATGCAAAAATTGTACCAAATATCAGCTGCATCTTATAATTTATACAATCATTCCCTTGTCACAACGCGTCGGTGGCTGAATAAAACACACTTATAGATGTGTGTGTATAGTAAAATTATAATAAAATTTTAAACTGCAATAAGTTCGTCATATTGTAATCAGGATTTTAATAAGATATTGTCGCGTCACGCAACATCAAGCGACGCCGACGCCACCATCGCTCTGGGCCTGACCTTTTTCGGCAAAGAAGTGTTATCTATTTAAATGCAAAGCGAACTATTTAAATTATAAATTCAGAAGGGGTTATTTATGTATTTATCTTGATGATATTGCGATTAGGTATATCTTTAGGATTACATGAAACTAATGTTAATAAAGCCACGCACGGTACTAGACATCATTCTGACTTGGTCTCTAGATTGTTGCATGCCTCACACTTTAATTTAACATTAGGAAATGCCCGGTTTTAAAGTATATGCTATTATTATTGTGTTGAAGGGACCAGAAAGTGGCGTATTAACGAGGGCTATCAACTTCGCTGCCGGCCTGATTATGAGGGTGGCTTGAGGAAATCCGATATGTTTTTTTTTTCACAAACTGAGCGGCTCTACTCCGCTAATATGCGGAGCTGGCACACCGCGCTTAACCCGCGTCCCGCGAATTTGCGGGGTCGGCACTGAAGTTGCTATACTCAGCAGTGGGTGCAAACAGGCTGAAATTATGATGATTATTATTGTAATATATTCAATATAGTTAATCATGTCATTTCTGATATGGGGGGTCTGGGCAATGGGATTAATGTCCACTCGTGCGAAGCCGCTGCAGGCCGCTATATTTTTATTATATATACCTGTTTTTGTTATACATGCAAACGATGACATAACCTCTTCCGAATTTATCTAAAATTGCATTTCTTACTTCTAAAAGGTACAAAAGTACATTGTCATAATTACTACAATAAACAGACATCAAGAAAAAATTCTCGTGTAAAAATATGTGCACATATTAGTTTTAAGATTATTTTAAAACGACTAACACGCTGCTACGACATATATGTATTTTTTTAAACCCATTCTATTTTAGTTACTTAGCTCAATGGTGAACTGAATGTTTTGTTAGAATTAAATAAACAGTAGGTATAGTCTTAGTTATGTTTACCATATTTCGTAACGGACTTTTTTAAATAATAAGTTTTTATTGCATTGTCATCCAAACTAAACGTGTAGGTATACAAAATTTCAGCTAATCGGTTGAAGACATCTGCTTCAATATTGATTGTCTAGATTTCACCCGGACAAACATACATTGCAAGTACATAAATTAAAAGCCTTTAAATAAAGCCTGAGGTTACGAAAAACAAAATACCAAATAGGTATGGTGAAAAAAAGACTAACCCTCGGTTTCTGAATCTGAATGCTCGATCAAAGCTGTCAAGTCAATTGCTATTTCAGCTTTTACTTCAAATTAGATAGAAATAGCAAGCGACTTGATAGCCGATTAGCTTTGATCGAGCTTTCAGAAACTGGCAGGATGGCTTGCATGGCTAATTTTAAGCAATGTATAACTTTGCTAAATATTTTTGATCTTTAAAGATCCTGTTTATAATAACATTTATGTTATTTATCTCTCAATGGTCATTTTATAATGCGAACCTGGAAAAAGGTATTTTTGTCAATGCGTTACTTATTAAAAGTTGGTCAAGGCATTATATTCTACACAACTGTTACAACATGCTCAATGGAAAAAGATATATTTTATAACAACTACAAAAACTTGTTAAATTAGCGCAAATAAACTTAAAACATAAAAGGTGCGTTAAAACATATAAAATTCTTAATGCTACATGACATGACAGATGTTAATGTTAACTAATTTAAGTAAAAATGGCACCTTAGCTGTTTTGCATATTTGGTTTGCATATAATATTATTGCATCGTCCATCGGTGGCTCAAAATGTATAATAATAATTAATCGTAAACGACAATACTAAAATATACCTGATTCAAAAATCTTAATAAAAATGGATTCAATATAACAAATATGCCTCACCATATCGCTATCGTTTTGTAAACAATAATTATTTAGATCTTAAAACACAAAAATAAACTCTTATACAAAGAAATCTAATTCATAAAATCTCTGTCAAGTGTCAATTCAATTTAATTCATATTTTTATATTGTCAATTTTCACTATAAAATTATAATAAAACAACAATACCTACTCCCATTTGATAACAATACATTTTGAATTCTATACTAAGGTAAATAAGTGTTATGTTCGTGTATACTATCCGTTATGGCACTACTGCAGGTGCCTGTTTAAATTGACTGAAGCTTACATAGTTAAAATAGAGCACTGTATGTGGCTCTAAAGCGAGGCTCTGCGAATCTGCGTCTCGGTTGCACTGGTACAGTTGTGAGTAGTTAGAGCGAGGTAGGACGATGTTATAAGAAACTCCTAAGCCACAAACATGACTGGTGACTACTGGATCGGCGGTTGCACACTTAGACCAATTGGGTAATATCGGTGATTTAGGTAGAGCTTTGTGAAACGAATCACCTACTTAGTAGCGAAATCACGACTTTCACAGTGCTATTGAACAGTACAAATCAACAACAATCTGTAGCAGTTTTTCTTTTTCCTGATTATTAGCCGCGCAATTGGCCCACGTGTGCAATTTTTATTTTCCTCATTTCACCTGGAAAATATAAAAACGTCAATAATTTCTCAGTCATTCCACTTACATATATTTTGAACTACCTTTTACCTTTTTATGCCCCCTAAACCTACCTATCATACTTCCCACCACCATCACTTACTTTTATTAAGTGGAACACAACATTAGGTCTTATGATGTCAGTGATGATTGATAAATGAGTGCCTCGAACAAGGGCTAAGAAGTTAGAACCTTCCTAAACAAAAGCAAGCTGAACTGACAGATAGAATCGAAAGGTCACAACAAAGAATTTGAGGTCACCACGAACGGAACCATACAAAAATGAGCAAAACAGATAAAACGAAACCAAGATACAAAAAAGTTGTAGATGGATTATCATTTACTCTTTGGTTGTTGTTGTTTAAAACAAACTCACCTTACTTCATGGCGACGTTGTTGTAAAAGTCCAAGTCGTCGAGGCCTTCCGGCTCGAAGGCTCGGATCTGCTCGAAGAGCTCGCTGTCCATAAACGTGTCGGCCTGCGCCGGCGTCTGACCGCTGAAGTAGCTGTGGTTTGGCGGTTTTTCGTTTGCGATCGGGTTTTATTCAGTTGTTTTTTGTGTTCAGATTTTTTTTGTGCCAGACAGTTGTGTAATAATTGTTTGTTTTGTAAAATTGACAATGTGTTAATTCAAGTGATAATATTTAAGAATTTTCAAATGAGTTGAATTAAAAATAAATTTCATTTTAGTAGTAGTAGTAGTAAATTTGTGTAGTGTTGTTTCGATGTCGTCGTCACGTCGATCGGGAATCGGGAAAGAAAGAGAAAATGCAACACGTTAGACAAGGACGGTCGTCGGAAAAAACAAATAAAAACGATACCTACAACTTACACCCTCGCCAAAAAGGCAGCACAGACCGAAAATGGAGAAGTTGTAGTGTCTATGGTACATTTAAATAATTATTATTTAATTGTACTTGAGATAAGCTAATGTGTATGACGTAAGATTAAAAAAATAAATAACAAAAGAAACGACCGTCTGTGTTGCATTTTCGCATTGGGGTAGGTATAGAAGTGAAGTTGTCTTTGAAATTGTAATTACAAAAAAACGTGAAAATAACATTTTACATCAAACCAAAGACAATTTTACTTCGTTATAATAATAATAATAATAAAAAAAACCTTTTCTCACATAGAATTGTATTACAAAATTACAGAACATACATGTATTCAACATTAACACCGCCATGTATATAATCATTAATCATAGATTATAGATAACAACTATAGATACCAATTCAAAAAGTGTTCAATAGACAGTCACGAACATTTACACAAAACCTAGTACATACTAGATCCATTTAAATTTATAAAATAGATCTTGATTCTAAAGAGAAAAATCTTTCTCAATAGAACAGTAAATGATCTGAATAATGGGTCTAACTAGAAAGATGGAAATTAAATAATTAAAGAAAGCCACAGAACTCTGGTGACAGAGTTGTAGGCAAGTCCGCCGAAGGCTTTCATTGATTGCTTGGCTTGATTGATTGATAGATTGAAAATACTTTGAACATAAAGACAACAGTGGGTAAAAAGGCGAATTTAATGCTATAAAGGATTATCTTCCCAATAACCTTTGTATTGCGGACTTATCTTATGTCCACAATACACTTTTAAGGTTAAAAAGTGGTCTTCAAGGAATCTCAATATTTTCTACCCGTTGTATCCGTATGCTGTCACCCATCTTAATTAGAAACAGCGCTAAACTTAGTTTAAGTCACAACTATTACAAAAAATAGCATTTTTGTGTTAGATTATTATGCGTGCGACAACATTGCAACAAGTTATTTGAAATAACCTTTATACCTGGCTCCTATAACATTAGAATATATGTTAGTAGTAAATACAGTATTCATAAGAAGATCTCTAAAAATTACTGTTATATAATCCAATGAGCTGAAAGATAGTCAAACAGATAAATGGGAACCAGGCATCAGTCGCAACATTAACAACATTCCAAAAACTTAATCAATAAATAAATCATTGAAATCACACTTGGTAAATGTTTTGAGACTATTCCGTGAATAATCAGCTATTATTCTAGAAATTATGTATTCAAAATTGTATAATCATTTTAGATTGTGTTATCTGTAAATAAAATGACAAATGCATTATGATTTAAATGATTTATATAAATTAACCCTAACTTACATAATAGTCACATCCATGAATTATTGAAAAATGTAATTAATATTCTAATATAATATAAATTCGTTTTTAAAATATATGAACGCCAATTGAGAACTGAGAACAATAATATAGGTACATATTTTTTTATTGAATAATAATTGACCGATTATAAGTAAACTATTGGGCATCTGTGTTATTTTATAGTAAATTATACATACATTTTCTATAAAGTAGAATGAAAGTATGTATAGTATGTATTATAATTATGTATAAGTACATTTGTTTAAGTAAGAGAGCACCAATTTACTATACTTCAAACTCGATTGGGTTTATACTGTGTAGGTAAATAATGATAAATATGAGAAAAAGTTAATAATTTATTATTCAAATGTCCAACGATCTAAAGACATCAGAGGAAATGTCTATGGAGATTAGTCTTGAGCCTCACATGTCAGTCGTTACCTTCAAAGGCTCGAAGAAAGCCTAACTTTTGGTCCGTGATTTTACGGTATATTTTAGATTTGTTGTATCCTAAAATTATGGCATTTTCAACGACGCAACAAAGTTTTTAAAGCTTCGCCTCATTCATAAAACTCCAGTTACTGTTTTTTAAATGCCGTTCTTCGTTGTCATGAAAGTGTCAAGTATTATAAAATTAAATTTTCGTCTTAAAAGCCTTAAAAGTCTTAAAAGCTATATAAATATTCAACATCAATTTAAGCAATATTAACGATTTTTATTAACTGTTATAAAATTTTAATTATATCAAATACGAACTTAATATAAATCTTTTCAGATAAAAACGAAGCCTTCATTCGAATAATAATAATTCATTAATTTGAATTAATCTAATGTACTCACCAAAACTAGCACCGAATTATACAAAATAAAAATAAAGTTTTATAATTACTACATTTGCGGTAAAACTAAAGTTATTTAAGATCTACTTTTAATTAAGTAATCTAGTTTAAAATTACTGTCAAAAATACCATTAGCGTCTTAACACCGATCAAACACGAAAACATACAACACTGAACTAATTTTTTTTGGTCACATTCTTATCCAATCTTATTCGAATACTGAATTTTTGGAATATTTTTGTCAGTTATCGTACTACAACATCCACATTATTATCTATTTAAACTTAAATTAATGAAGTGCAGGATACGTACCTGCACACTAAAATAGTTAATTCATTTTCTTCAATTTAATTTATAATAATGATGAGATATAAAAGATATGATTAAGAGATATTATTTTATACAAATTTGGAAAATACAATAGTAATAATTTACTTTCGAAAGGGTTTTATTTTTAATAATAATCACGTAAAGATAAAGATATTTTTTAACAACGTTTAACTATTGTTTACTTTTTCATAAGCGATGTTATAATTTGATTTATCTACTCTCATGTCATAAAATTCGAATTATAAACGTCAAAACGAATTCATATTGATATACTTTATAAACGCAATACCGTAACCAAATTAAAAAAAATAATTATGATACAGCTCCTCCATACAAAGATAGTTGTATAAAATAACTTTTTTACCATAACGATACAGTTCTTTTTCTTTTTGGAAAAGGCAAGGGTCTTGAAACCGTACAGCCAGAGTTTGATAGTCTGTGGCGACGGCGCGGCGCGGCGGCGGCGGCGCAGCGCGCGCATGCGCTGTTATACGATTGGTTTCGCGCCAATTGATACGTTTTGTTTCAGTCAACTGGATTTCTTACTAACTTTGATATTTTATTTATTAGGTTCAACACTAATGTATGAGAGTAGATAAAGTAGTGTATGAAACTGCACATAACTAGGTATTAAAACTCTCGTGGGATACTATTAAAAACCTCGCCTACGGCTCGGTTTTTAAACACCCCCTCGAGTTTTAATACCCCTCATTATGCAACAGTTTCATAAACTACTATTAGTTATGTGCTTTTAATTTTCAAAAGTATTTCACTTGTTTCACATTCGGATCGTTATATAACAGAATGCTAAATATTATAAAAAATGCAACTGTGGACCAAAAAATTACATGTATATATTATAGTGTATAATATAATGATTTTTAAACTAAAAACATGGGTAGGTATATTTATACTAAATCAGTCGAGCGAGGCAGAAAATGCAAAAAAAGATTTCCGTAATCAAAGGACGGTAATGCTACGTCATGGATAATTAACTGTTGTAGCGTGTTTTTTTTCTTCTTCCCTAAATTGTAATTTAGATCATAGTTTTTATCTAAGTTCTGGAACTAGGTATTTCGAATTGACTCCTTAGTAGAGGAATGCTATGGGCAGGAATGCAATATCACATGTGTGAAAACTCTTGAAATGACGGATTTATGACACTGTCTTTGTAAGATGAGCACTATAAAAACCGAAACTATATTTTTTTCTAATTTTCATTATGTACGATTTAACTTTATGTTGTTTATTTTTCTAAATTAATAATTTGATATGATTACATTAGTCATAATTTGCTAGAAGGTTGAAAATCCCTGCTTACACTTTTTATTTTCAAAATTGAATTCCAAAATTGGCCAACATTCAAAAAACTACCAACCCTGATATTTTCACAGCGTATACTTCGTATTTATTATTGTAAAGCAGATTAAATGTTTTTTTCTTCATATATTCCGCAATATCAATTGATATTAATTTGAAATTAATATTAAATTTCATTCGTTTAGTTTTGTAATTTTTAGTGCATAATTTATGTTACTTCAAAATCGACCTATCTATATATTTTTATTACTATCTAGTGCGTTGAACACTGCATAGCGAGATCTATACACGTTTTATAAACTTAATCAGGCGATTTACACATGAACGCTTCAGTTTATAATGCGTTCTCAAATTGTTGTTGTTTCATAATACTGTATGTTTGTTATTGTATGAGTGATTTAATAAACAAAGAAAATGACGTTAGAGGTTTGTTGCCAGTTCTTCTAGTCGCGTGTTTTGGTGGTTTTCCGGTCTCGCCAAGGCTCGGCTAGCGTCCACAAGCACAAACGTGGAAAGAGGGCGCTTGGCTTGCGTGCGCTTGTAGACGCTTGTTGCCGATCCAGTCGTGTTGGTTTTTGAACACAGAGCAATGAGTCTGCGGTAAACGCTTGCGACGCGTTTACACGTTGGCGATTTGTCGACGCTCGGGGCTTGCATAGAAACCCGGCATCAGAGCAAAGAAATAAGCTTGTCGCGTGGAGTTGGCATAGATTCACTAAATTACAAGAAAATTTAAGTTAATCCTGGTCAACCAAAAATATTTAATACGTTTCAAAATGACGTTGTGCGAATCCTATATTCGTATTCTATCAACATTTAATTTATAATAATGATGAGATATAAAAGATATGATTAAGAGATATTATTTTATACAAATTTGGAAAATACAATAGTAATAATTTACTTTCGAAAGGGTTTTATTTTTAATAATAATCACGTAAAGATAAAGATATTTTTTAACAACGTTTAACTATTGTTTACTTTTTCATAAGCGATGTTATAATTTGATTTATCTACTCTCATGTCATAAAATTCGAATTATAAACGTCAAAACGAATTCATATTGATATACTTTATAAACGCAATACCGTAACCAAATTAAAAAAAATAATTATGATACAGCTCCTCCATACAAAGATAGTTGTATAAAATAACTTTTTTACCATAACGATACAGTTCTTTTTCTTTTTGGAAAAGGCAAGGGTCTTGAAATCGTACAGCCAGAGTTTGATAGTCTGTGGCGACGGCGCGGCGCGGCGGCGGCGGCGCAGCGCGCGCATGCGCTGTTATACGATTGGTTTCGCGCCAATTGATACGTTTTGTTTCAGTCAACTGGATTTCTTACTAACTTTGATATTTTATTTATTAGGTTCAACACTAATGTATGAGAGTAGATAAAGTAGTGTATGAAACTGCACATAACTAGGTATTAAAACTCTCGTGGGATACTATTAAAAACCTCGCCTACGGCTCGGTTTTTAAACACCCCCTCGAGTTTTAATACCCCTCATTATGCAACAGTTTCATAAACTACTATTAGTTATGTGCTTTTAATTTTCAAAAGTATTTCACTTGTTTCACATTCGGATCGTTATATAACAGAATGCTAAATATTATAAAAAATGCAACTGTGGACCAAAAAATTACATGTATATATTATAGTGTATAATATAATGATTTTTAAACTAAAAACATGGGTAGGTATATTTATACTAAATCAGTCGAGCGAGGCAGAAAATGCAAAAAAAGATTTCCGTAATCAAAGGACGGTAATGCTACGTCATGGATAATTAACTGTTGTAGCGTGTTTTTTTTCTTCTTCCCTAAATTGTAATTTAGATCATAGTTTTTATCTAAGTTCTGGAACTAGGTATTTCGAATTGACTCCTTAGTAGAGGAATGCTATGGGCAGGAATGCAATATCACATGTGTGAAAACTCTTGAAATGACGGATTTATGACACTGTCTTTGTAAGATGAGCACTATAAAAACCGAAACTATATTTTTTTCTAATTTTCATTATGTACGATTTAACTTTATGTTGTTTATTTTTCTAAATTAATAATTTGATATGATTACATTAGTCATAATTTGCTAGAAGGTTGAAAATCCCTGCTTACACTTTTTATTTTCAAAATTGAATTCCAAAATTGGCCAACATTCAAAAAACTACCAACCCTGATATTTTCACAGCGTATACTTCGTATTTATTATTGTAAAGCAGATTAAATGTTTTTTTCTTCATATATTCCGCAATATCAATTGATATTAATTTGAAATTAATATTAAATTTCATTCGTTTAGTTTTGTAATTTTTAGTGCATAATTTATCTTACTTCAAAATCGACCTATCTATATATTTTTATTACTATCTAGTGCGTTGAACACTGCATAGCGAGATCTATACACGTTTTATAAACTTAATCAGGCGATTTACACAGGAACGCTTCAGTTTATAATGCGTTCTCAAATTGTTGTTGTTTCATAATACTGTATGTTTGTTATTGTATGAGTGATTTAATAAACAAAGAAAATGACGTTAGAGGTTTGTTGCCAGTTCTTCTAGTCGCGTGTTTTGGTGGTTTTCCGGTCTCGCCAAGGCTCGGCTAGCGTCCACAAGCACAAACGTGGAAAGAGGGCGCTTGGCTTGCGTGCGCTTGTAGACGCTTGTTGCCGATCCAGTCGTGTTGGTTTTTGAACACAGAGCAATGAGTCTGCGGTAAACGCTTGCGACGCGTTTACACGTTGGCGATTTGTCGACGCTCGGGGCTTGCATAGAAACCCGGCATCAGAGCAAAGAAATAAGCTTGTCGCGTGGAGTTGGCATAGATTCACTAAATTACAAGAAAATTTAAGTTAATCCTGGTCAACCAAAAATATTTAATACGTTTCAAAATGACGTTGTGCGAATCCTATATTCGTATTCTATCAACATTTAATTTATAATAATGATGAGATATAAAAGATATGATTAAGAGATATTATTTTATACAAATTTGGAAAATACAATAGTAATAATTTACTTTCGAAAGGGTTTTATTTTTAATAATAATCACGTAAAGATAAAGATATTTTTTAACAACGTTTAACTATTGTTTACTTTTTCATAAGCGATGTTATAATTTGATTTATCTACTCTCATGTCATAAAATTCGAATTATAAACGTCAAAACGAATTCATATTGATATACTTTATAAACGCAATACCGTAACCAAATTAAAAAAAATAATTATGATACAGCTCCTCCATACAAAGATAGTTGTATAAAATAACTTTTTTACCATAACGATACAGTTCTTTTTCTTTTTGGAAAAGGCAAGGGTCTTGAAACCGTACAGCCAGAGTTTGATAGTCTGTGGCGACGGCGCGGCGCGGCGGCGGCGGCGCAGCGCGCGCATGCGCTGTTATACGATTGGTTTCGCGCCAATTGATACGTTTTGTTTCAGTCAACTGGATTTCTTACTAACTTTGATATTTTATTTATTAGGTTCAACACTAATGTATGAGAGTAGATAAAGTAGTGTATGAAACTGCACATAACTAGGTATTAAAACTCTCGTGGGATACTATTAAAAACCTCGCCTACGGCTCGGTTTTTAAACACCCCCTCGAGTTTTAATACCCCTCATTATGCAACAGTTTCATAAACTACTATTAGTTATGTGCTTTTAATTTTCAAAAGTATTTCACTTGTTTCACATTCGGATCGTTATATAACAGAATGCTAAATATTATAAAAAATGCAACTGTGGACCAAAAAATTACATGTATATATTATAGTGTATAATATAATGATTTTTAAACTAAAAACATGGGTAGGTATATTTATACTAAATCAGTCGAGCGAGGCAGAAAATGCAAAAAAAGATTTCCGTAATCAAAGGACGGTAATGCTACGTCATGGATAATTAACTGTTGTAGCGTGTTTTTTTTCTTCTTCCCTAAATTGTAATTTTGATCATAGTTTTTATCTAAGTTCTGGAACTAGGTATTTCGAATTGACTCCTTAGTAGAGGAATGCTATGGGCAGGAATGCAATATCACATGTGTGAAAACTCTTGAAATGACGGATTTATGACACTGTCTTTGTAAGATGAGCACTATAAAAACCGAAACTATATTTTTTTCTAATTTTCATTATGTACGATTTAACTTTATGTTGTTTATTTTTCTAAATTAATAATTTGATATGATTACATTAGTCATAATTTGCTAGAAGGTTGAAAATCCCTGCTTACACTTTTTATTTTCAAAATTGAATTCCAAAATTGGCCAACATTCAAAAAACTACCAACCCTGATATTTTCACAGCGTATACTTCGTATTTATTATTGTAAAGCAGATTAAATGTTTTTTTCTTCATATATTCCGCAATATCAATTGATATTAATTTGAAATTAATATTAAATTTCATTCGTTTAGTTTTGTAATTTTTAGTGCATAATTTATCTTACTTCAAAATCGACCTATCTATATATTTTTATTACTATCTAGTGCGTTGAACACTGCATAGCGAGATCTATACACGTTTTATAAACTTAATCAGGCGATTTACACATGAACGCTTCAGTTTATAATGCGTTCTCAAATTGTTGTTGTTTCATAATACTGTATGTTTGTTATTGTATGAGTGATTTAATAAACAAAGAAAATGACGTTAGAGGTTTGTTGCCAGTTCTTCTAGTCGCGTGTTTTGGTGGTTTTCCGGTCTCGCCAAGGCTCGGCTAGCGTCCACAAGCACAAACGTGGAAAGAGGGCGCTTGGCTTGCGTGCGCTTGTAGACGCTTGTTGCCGATCCAGTCGTGTTGGTTTTTGAACACAGAGCAATGAGTCTGCGGTAAACGCTTGCGACGCGTTTACACGTTGGCGATTTGTCGACGCTCGGGGCTTGCATAGAAACCCGGCATCAGAGCAAAGAAATAAGCTTGTCGCGTGGAGTTGGCATAGATTCACTAAATTACAAGAAAATTTAAGTTAATCCTGGTCAACCAAAAATATTTAATACGTTTCAAAATGACGTTGTGCGAATACTATACTCGTATTCTATCAACATTTGACGGCTTAATATTTATAGCCTAGTCAAAAATAATACTGTTTTTGTGCCCAGATTAAATGATTAAGTGCATTTTACACGAATATTTGATTACCTAATTACAAGTAACACCTTTGACACAAGATTCGTATCCCAAGGTATAAATGACGAATTATAGTTTTTAATAAGGTTGACACCTCATCTAACCGATTATCTGACACATTTCGTCACACATTTTTTCTTTTAATTAAATATGAAAAAAAATGTCACTGATACAAGACAGCGCGTGGATGCCTGTGATCAGCTGTCATGCCATTTTCAACCGCAGTTAAGATTAAATTTAAATTGATTTATTCTCAGTATCTTCGCCGCGTCTCCGCTGGTTTGCTGCGCTTTACAATATTTTGAATTCACAACTTTTTTGTGGTTTAATAATTATTGCGTAAACAAATAGAATAGAAAATTAAATTTTATAAAATTAAAACTCAGGAAATTTGTATATGTTTAAAATTCAGTTTTTTAGTAATGACTTGCTTTAGAATCTTTATAATGATGTGGTGTCAAACTTAGATACACATAAATGTTGCACTAATATTGATTCGGAGACATCGTTGCCGTGTTTCGTCTACAGCTGAAGTATTGTTGTACTGCAGCTATAAAAAATAATGTAATATTTAACTCCAAAGAAGAATACTTTGAAACTGTAGTAAACTTAACTACTAGAAAATACGAATTTTTACTCAATGCTCCCCATAATTTTTAATTTTCATAATATGTTTTATAGTTTAGAGATCGGGAAAACTTAAAAAAATTGTTATTACGCAAATGTAAATAAAACTTAACATAACTTAAAAAGATATACGTAAAACGTCTAATTGCAAAAGCATCTTATCTAGGGCACTAAAGTAAAAAAATAACAAATTACACAAAAATATAAACTAAGGATGTGACTATTAAAACTAAACTAAAAAATGACAGTACTTCTTCTGATATTATTAAAAGTCAATCATGTACCTAGGGAGAAAAAAAAATAATAATAAAATTAAAATAAATGTGGGTAGGTACTATATAGCATTGCGGTCAAAACTCAGCAAACCTAAAAGGGAGATTTGTATGTTGGCATAGTAGGTGATGCATTTTGGACAAGCAAAATAAAAAAGCAAAGCCCAATCTGTAGCCACTCTATACTGCCGTATGCTTTAGTTTCTAGAACTAAACTCTAAGTCAATTTGTTATTGATTAAAAATTATTTATACAAATACCTATGCAGAAAATGGGGTCAGGAAGGATAAGCGATTATTGGGTCAAGGAAGCTTAGAGAGGATGGGTTCACGGAGGATTAGATAGGATGGGTTCACGGAGGATTAAGAAGGACAAGGGTCACGGAGAATCCGGCGGATCAAGGATGGGATCGAGAGGATGGGGTCAGGGGTGATCAAAAGGATAGTTTCAGGGGAAAGAGGAGGATGTGGTCAGTAAGGATTAAGAGTATAGGGTCAGGAAGGATCAAGAGGAAATAATCAGGAGGAATCATGCAGATGTGATCAGAGGTAATCATGAGGATGGAGTCAGGTTCGAAGAGAAAGAGGGTAAGGGGCATTAGGAGTATAGGATCAGGAGGGATTTAGGGGATGGGGTCAGGGAGGACCTCGATGTGATCATGGGGATCATGAAGATAGGGTCCTAGGTAATAAGGAGGATGTGGCCAAGGGTGAATAGAAGGATAGGGCAAGAGGCATGAGGATTAAAGGGTCAGGAGGGATTAAAAAGATGGTGTCACGGAGGACTAAGAGGAAGAGACTAAAGGAGATCATAAATATGTGGTCAGAGAGGATCATGAAGATCGAATCTGAGGTATTAAGAAGGATGGGGTCAGTGAGGATCATGAAGATGGGGTAAGGGGTAATAAGGAGGATTTGGTCAGGGATCACCAAGAGAATGTGATCACGGTAATCATGAAGACGGGTCGGGCGTAATTAGGAGGATGGGTTTAGGGCCGATCATGAAGATAGGGTCAGGGGACCATGATGTCAGGGAGAATCATCAAGGGTCACTGACCTGCTCTGCACACTGGGCGTGTTGCGGTGCGAGTCGGGCGAGTGCGCGTAGGCCGGCGACGCCGATGACATGTACGGAGGGAGAGTTGTCACCAAGACTGGCTTCACGTAGCCATTCTTTAGCATCTCGTTCTCTGCGAATCAAAGTACTCCATGATATGATATAGCAATAGATATATACGTCATGATATATACGCCATTGACGGAATTGTTAGACCTCTGTCACGGTTTCACGACTGCTCTGCAGGCTGATCGCGTAACTTTTGTTGCATTCAAAATCCGGTTGCATATGTCAATTTTGGCAGTTTTTCGATGGCAAAACTGCCAAAATTGACATATGCAACCGGATTTTGAATGCAACAAAAGTTACGTGATCAAGGGGCAGGAGCCTTATTCACTATGACAATAGGAGATTCCAAGGAGATTCCTTGCCCCAAACCGTGAAACGTCCAAACTTGATGTTGAGCTTTATTCTTTATGACATAGGAGATACTTTGCCCTGACCGTATGACACCGGCTGCCTTGTCTTAGCTGTGATCGCGGTGCAAATGGTCATAGTGAAAAAGGCTCCAGGCCGGTACCGTGCAATCACAAGAACGTGACTTTTCGATCGTTCTCTGCGAATAACATATACCTAAAATATTGGTGGACTTTCCACACAGCACTATCTAGCCCCAAACTATGACAAAGTTGTAAAGGGAACCAGAAGTTAAGTAAAGCGTTGCTGTGTTTCGGTTTGGTCGCCGGTGTAATTCCAGGCACATGACGCTTAACATCTGTATGTCTCAAGTTGATGGACGCTGGTCAGTGCATCGAATGACACGTTCCTATTGCGTGATTTACGAGGCAATGCTTTGTTATAGATGATGGTTGCCACTTAACATCAGGTAGGCCATCTACTTGTTTCATCAACTAGCTCTAGAATAAAAATAAGCTGGTAATTGAGTGTTCTATCCATGATGAGATGGATAAGGGCTTCTTCTTGTCGTGTCACTATTTTCTTTCGACACTGTGTAGTGAAAGGATTATAGGTGCGCCTTAAGAGGCTCCTTTCGAGCACTTGACACATGTTATAGGGGCTTTGTTATGAGGGCTTGTTCCATCAGCTAGTTGTATAAAAACATTTCGACTTACCAGGCTTGGTATAATACTTGGAGAAGACGTCGTCCTTCGCTATGTTAGGGTAGAGGAATTGCAGTTGAGGCAAGTCCAGCACTCGGTCTGCGAGCGAGCGCAGCATCAGGTCGCGAGATGTGAACGGCTGGAGGCTGAACACCTCGTTACCCTCTGCGAACAACGAACATTATAGTGGAAGCAGGGGTAATGGCGATCGTGTCGGGAAATACCGCTCACTCCTATAACTTATTAAATAAGGTGCCTTGAAACACGCTGCAGCGCAGGGGCTGTGACGCTTGACCAGGCAGAGTCTATAGACTTCAAAACTAACGTAAGACAAATGAAAAAACAAATAGAGCATATCAGTAGTATGGTGATCGGCATTCCCCCATCTTCCTCTACCCCGTTAACACGTAGCTCAAATTTGCAGGGTCATGGGCAATGCGCGAAAGGCAACGCGAGAGAGAGAGAGAGAGAGCGTTGACGTTCGCGTTGCCACGGACATGAGCTCAATGTAAACGCAGATTATATTAGTTAAGTAAATATCAGTTTGTTAATAAACTGATATTTACTACTACTAGCGACCCACCCGCGCCCCTGCTTCGCACGGGTGCACATTGTTTTTCTACTATATCATGCATGTATTATACATATAAACCTTCCTTTTGAATCACTCTATCTATTAAAAAAACCGCATCAAAATCCGTTGCGTAGTTTTAAAGATTTAAGCATACATAGGGACATAGGGATATAGGGACAGAGAAAGCGACTTTGTTTTATACTATGTAGTGAAGTCAACTGTAAGATTAGTTAACACTTATTGTAGTTACACAAGGATGTTTAGTAAAATAAAATACAATGGGCGGCCTTATCGACTTCTTCCAGATTTATAAATTACTGGTTTACCTTAAAAGTGCTTCACATGTAAATACATGTAATGCGAATATCTTCATACAAGTGTGAGTACCAACCAACACAAACTATATGAGGTTAATAGGGTACTACAATATCAATATACAAGACATAAAGTTAACACTATGGATGACGACTTACCTCCAACCCAAGCGATGGTGATACCCCCCAGTTCTGAATCAGAGAACCGCAGCAGGAAAGTCCCCGGGGGACACTTGGAAAGCATATCTTCTGCGCCTTTCTTCTGGATGAAGCCACGGATCAGACTGTTGGAGATTACATATTTTATGAGGACTGGCACAGGATCGTGGTAGATGGCACAAACAACTAAGGGAGGCCGTATACCCAGCAGTGGGAGCTGTGGATGATGATGATAGTTTTTAGGGTTCCGTACCCAAAGGGTAAAACGGAAACCCTATTACTAAGGCTCTGCTGTCTGTCACCAGGCTGTATCTCATGAACTGTTACCCCTAGACAGTTGAATTTTTCACAGATTATGTATTTCTTGGCGACCTCAGTGGCGCAGCGGGCGAGAGTCCGCCTGCGACGCAGAGGTTGCGGGTTCGATTCCCGCCTCGGAACAAATTTGTGTACGATCTGCAGAAATTTGTTCATTGGTCTGGGTGTTTTCTATGTATAATAAAAAATATCTATCTATGTAATTATATAATGTATTAAATTTATCAGTTATCTAGTACCCATAACACAAGCTTTAGTAGCTTACTTTGGGGCTAGATAGTGCTGTGTGGATTGTCCAGCATAATTCATTTATTTAATTCAATTCAATTCATTCTGTTGTCGCTATAACAACAAATAAACATAATAAAATAAATATGGGAGCTTTTTGCCGTTTTTTATAGATAATGGTACAGAACCCTTCGTGCGCGAGTCCGACTCGTACTTGGCCTGTTTTTGATACTTACCGATCGCACCAGAGAGTCCTCAAATAATCCCTGGTGACCTTCACGACCATATAGAACCATTCCCAGAACGTGAAGTTACGCTCCGGCAGCGCGTCCTTGCAGAACTGCGTCCAAGACACCGCCATGCCGTTTAGCTCCAGTGTGTTCATTGGAAGGTTCGTCCTGTCAATAAAATCTCAATGTAATATGCCGTGTCATTTTACAAGAGTATTTGAGCTCTTTGTAAAACCCCACTGTAATATGCTGTGTCATTTTTTCAAGAGTATTTGAGCTATTTTTAACATCCCACTGTAATATGCAGTGTCATATTTTTTTAGTAGCAGAGCTATTTTTAACATCCCACTGTAATATGCTGTATCATATTTTTTTTAAGTAGTAGAGGTCTGTGTCATATCCCATTGTAACATGCCGTGTCATATTTTTTTTTTAGAGTAGTAGAGATCTTTGTGAATGGCTCGTCCGGGGAAGTACTACCACCACGCCTGTTGCATGATCCGGTTGAAGAAGTTGTGGTTGCCGGTGCTAATTCTAGGCACATGAGGCTTAACATCTGTATGCCTAAAGCTGACGGACGCAAGGCAGTGCATCGTAGGTTCGTAGGGCACGTTCCTGTAGTGCGTGACTTACGAGGCAATGCTTTGTTATAGGTGATGGTTACCACTTAACATCAGGTGGGCCATCTACTTGTTTCATCAACCAGTTCTATAATAAAAATAAGCTGGTAATTGAGTGTTCTATCCATGATGAGATGGATGAGGGTAGATCGTTTTAAATGGAAAGAGCATAGACTATGGCTAACTGTGAGCTAACTCAAACTGAAAAGAAGAGATGAATTGAGTGTTGCAAGCCAATATGATAAGGTGGTTATTTCTGCGTGCCTACTCGTTTGTTTGGTTTTTCATTTGTTTACCGTAAATGAATGAACAATTGAATGATGAATGGTGTCAAAACTACAAAAAAGAGGTATTAACCATTCACACCTGAAGATCTTCTCAGCCAAAAACCTTAGGTTCTCCTCTGATAGGTCTCCGCCGGTGGCAGAGCAGAATTTGATGCGCAGGGTTTCAGCCAGTAAACCCCATGTTACCTGTGAATAAACCAATAATTAATATTGGTGGACCTTTCACAAGCACTATGTCGCCCCAATCAAAGTCTGTACTATGGGTACCAGATAGCTGATGTAATTCTTATAAAGCTTTTTGTATTCGTTTTAAAACACCCAGACAGAACAAACATCTATATTTATTACAAAAATGTTTGTTATCGGTGGAGATCGAACCCACGGCTAACAGCACAGAAGCCAGAGCCATCAACTGAGGAATGATGGCGAAAAACCCAATAGTCAGACTTATAAAACTGTTAGGATAAACAATGCTTAGGCTAATGAAAACAACATCATCGTAAAGAAACTGGCACGTCGTTGACTAACAGAATCTAATACATGTGTCACGAAAGGAGCCTGATAAAATCCTTTCATCATACTGTTTAAGAATTAGTGCCACGACAAGGCATTATCCTCCGGTCCTTGGTAGTACTTGACTATGCCACCATATTATGCAAACCA
Source organism: Plemyria rubiginata (assembly GCA_963576535.1). Taxonomy (NCBI): domain Eukaryota; kingdom Metazoa; phylum Arthropoda; class Insecta; order Lepidoptera; family Geometridae; genus Plemyria; species Plemyria rubiginata. The sequence continues at coordinate 8,912,175 of OY754922.1, read as the reverse complement.
TACCACGGTCTTTTCTAAACTAGTCTCAATATTGACAGAGTGAAGGTGCACATTACCTTGTCGGGAACGTGGAAGGGCACGCGACCGGGCGCCGAGAACGCATTGTCCCATGTCACGGTCGCCCATCCGTGCGGCTCCTGGTTACCGTGCACTATCACCACCACGGGCAGAGACAGCGTCCACACCTATCACACAAATAAATAAATATTGGTGGACTTTCCACAGAGCATATGTGTCTATCTAGCACCATAGTCTTTAAATCTGTTATTTATTAGTAATTTTGTCGCTCTTGTTGTCATGTGTCGAGACGTCATAAATAAAACTTTCTTTCTTTCTTTCTTTCAAACTAAAGCATGAAATATGGGAACCACATTTGTAGAAGAGTTCCGTTGAAGAGATCTTAGCTGTATCATCAGACCAGCACGCTATTATCATTATAAACCGACTGAAAAAATTTAGGAAGTTCCCAAGTCGACTGCATCTCTTTATGTTTGTTACCTCATTACTTTTTACTGGGTAGACCGATTTTTATGGTTCTTTTTTTAACCGAAAGCTGGTGCTTGTCGTGTGGTCCCATTTAAAATTGAGTCCGAGCTGACCTGTAGTTTTTTAGTTATAGTAGTATGAGTGTATTTTCCAGTGCACTTGAAGTCAGTTTTTTCTTGAAAGAGTAACATATTAACAGAGTAACTTTCTAAATGCTGTCCGAAGCAGCTTATTTGGGCACGCGGGCAAAGCTCAAAAATCAACCGACGTACGACCAAATAAGCATGCTTATTTACGACCTGTTCACACGTGCTTTTATTGAGCAAGGCTCGAAAAAAGCATGCTTTTAGCTCGAAAATAAGCACGTGTGTTAGTACCTTTAGGACGGTGTGATCGATCTAATACTGAGTTGAAACTATTGTTGTAATGTTACCTGAAAGACGAGCTCGCCACCACCGACGTTGAATTGCGACTGGAAGAGAAGAGTCAACTTCTCGTCCATCACGCTCTCCGTGCCTTTCTTCTCAGCGCGCTTTATCTTGCGCAGTTGCATGTTCCTGTTGTCAATACAAAATAATGGAAGACGGTAGCTGGCACATAGGCAGAGTCAATAAATTCGGGTGCTCGGGGATTCGACCTTACTTATAAAATCTGTGAACACTTCTACCGTCTTATTCATAATCCCTGCCATTTTATAGCGGCTTAATAGCGTATTATTGTCGCTGTCACTTTCATGCCAACGAAAAAAGACAGCAACTGACTTATTGGTTTGCAAAGCTATTGGCGCGCTTAAAGACCATTAAGAATAAGGGCCCTAGATTTCGACGACAGTTTAGGTAGCAGTTTCGCCATAAAAGCACATTATTGTTTTGTGAAAACAGTTCCTTTAAAATATATACCTACAATACTGCGGGTGTGTCGGCCTGATACTCCAGTTTTATTTTCATGAATAAATGGCCACCACCAAGATTTGAACTCGCGCCCGCCATTTTTAACTACCACTGCGCCATCACGCCGCAATGCAACCCTGCGAATGGCTCACCTAAAGCTGACGCAGAGCTGGCGACTGGTCGGCTGGTACTCCATAGCGCCGGAGTTGTTGAGGATCTCTCCGCATTCCACCGGCTGCTTGCCCTTGCCGGCCTGGGTCTCGCTTTTGAGCAGCAATTGAGCTTGCTGTTCCGATATTATCGCCACCTGGACAATAAACATAATTAACAAAGTGTTGCTTATAATTTACTAGCGACACGCCCGCGCGCCCCTGCTTCGCACGGGTGCACATATCATGCATGTATTATACATATAAAACCTTCCTCTTGAATCACTCTATCTATTAAAACCGCATCAAAATCCGTTGCGTAGTTTTCAAGATTTAAGCATACATAGGGATATAGGGACAGAGAAAGCGACTTTGTTTTATACTATGTAGTGATGATAGTCCTAGATATGCCATAACCTAAATCCCACGCTAAGTGGGGTCGACACATGTTATTTTCTTCCACTCTCCTCTATCATTCGTAATCTCGGAGCTCACTTCTTTCTTATTCATGTCATCTTTCACATATTCCATGCATATTTTCTTTGACCTGCCCCTCCTTCTAAAACCATCCACATATAATTTATAGTGCTAGATAAATATATAAATAATAGATATGTTATGCACCCTACACCTCGTTTTCGGCAGGCACATGAAGTTTAAAATCTGTATTCCTCAAGTTGATGGTCGCAGGGCAGTGCATTGTAGGGCATGTTCCTATCCTGCGTGACTTACGAAGCAATGCTTTGTTGTGGTGATGGTTACCACTTAACATCAGATCCATCTGCTTGTTCCATCAGCTAGTTGAAGTTGTAAAAAGCACTTGTAGGGCATGTTCCTATCGTGCGTGACTTACGAGGCAATGCTTTGTTATAGGTGATGGTTGCCACTTAACATCAGGTCGACTATCTGCTTGTTCCATCAGCTAGTTGTGTTTTTTATAACACAATTTCTTGTTGACATTGGCATACTCACACTGACTCGCGGCGGCGTCATGTATACATTGAGCTGACCCCCGACCAGCAAACGGACAGTAGCCGTGAAACTGTAAAAAAAACGATGATAACAAAGATACCATTAGAGTTTCTGTCGGATGGCATACCGCGCTGGCGCGTTATTAACTATGACCAATCCAACCGCGTTTGCGTTCAGATCACGTTGTGACGTCACACGGCTTGGGCAAAGTATCTCCTATGTCATCCTACTAATATTAAAAACGCGAAAGTTTGTAAGTTTAGATGGATGTTTGTTACTCTTTCACGCTGGAACAGCTGAACGGATCTGGATGAAACTTGGCAGCCAGATAGATTTTAGTCTGGAATAGCACATAGCACATAGGCTACATTTTATCCCGCGGGAATACCGGGATTTAAATCTGCGCGGGTGAATCCGCGAGGCGCAACTTGAACCGAATGAAGCCCAAGATCACCATCAGATCAGACAAGTTTGCAGGCACACTAGTATTCGATAAGTACTAACCGCGTATTGGTCTTCATTACTTGTGGCGGTTGTTTCTCGATCACGAAGGTAGATGTCACTAGAGTAGACAGCAGTCCGGTTACCTGGAGATAATACACAAATACTAGCATTAAGATGTTTCAAAGCGATCCTTCTGATTCATTTGAAGAACTGCCTTTCGACTTGAAAAAAAGGATATACAAATAAATAAACAGTCACACAGGCAACATAGACGCTATTAGAGAGGGAGGAAATAACTATGTGGTCAACACTTCAGATACTCTAAGACCCTATTACGGAGGGGGAAATAAGTTGTAGTTCAACACTTCAGACACTCTAAAATACTATTAGGGAGGGGGAAATATGTGGTCAACACTTCAGACACAAAATCAATGAAAAAAAATTTAATGTGATTTTAAAAATCATAATTGAATTAACTTGTTTCAAATAATTAAAAAAAACCATAATGTGATCTGAAAATCTGTGCAAGATATACGACTTGGCAAAAGTACAAAACTCCAGCGCCAGAATATAATTGGGGTAGGACACTAACCTCTATTAATTTATTATAGGTCAGTGTGGGAGGACTATATCTAGTCTAAACAAAAAACAGGCCTTTGAACTTCACATCAATACATAGTATAAAACAAAGTCGCTTTCTCTGTCCCTAGGTCCCCATGTCTTTATGTATGCTTAAATCTTTAAAACTACGCAACGGATTTTGATGCGGTTTTTTTAAATAGATAGAGTGATTAAAGAGGAAGGTTTAAATGTATAATACATGCATGATATGTGTACCCGTGCGAAGCAGGGGCGCGCGGGCGGATCGCTAGTAAGCAATAAAATGTTTTAATCTAGTTTACCTGTTTGCTCATTTCGTCCAACATGTCTGCGAGATGCGGTTGACGCAGCTCCACTATAGTTTTCGTGTTGATTCTGGCAACATTGTTTACCTGGACAACACAAAGTCGATAAATTATATCCGATAGATGTCTAAAGACTGACTTCCGTGGGCGCGCCTTCGAGACTGCGACAGTAAAAAGTATAAATGTGAGTTATTAGTGCGATACAGTATTATTTTTTAATCCATAGACTTCCGAACTAGTTAAAAAAACTGTGCTTCGGGTTGTTACCCAGTGTAATACGACGCAGATGTGTTATGTGATTGAGTGAGCGAAAGTGAACGAAGATCTTACAAACAGCACAGACGATTTGGTATAATATATTTTTTTTGGTAAATTAATTTAATATAATATCATAAATTGCATGTAATAACATTTATTTGAATAATAAAATATGTATTAACATTTAATGGTAGGTATCTATGCTACACCACAGATAAGAGAATACTATAGGCTACACCCTGTATTTATATTAAAACTACTGTGTTTCCGTGTGTGTGTGTGTAAATAGATGAATATATAACAGACAGTACCTGCTGCCTGGTGTTCCAGATGAGATCAGCGAGCAGTTCGCACCACTCCTGGATTGTGTTCAGGTTGGATTGCATGGGGACTCCGTTGCCACTCAGCTGTTGCTCGCGTTTCCACCTGGGAGGTGACATTTTATATTACTTACTAGTTGCACCCCGCGGTTTCACCCGCCCAGATTTAAATCCCGGTATTCCCACGGGATAAAAAGTAGCCTGTGTTTTTCTAGACTATAATCTATCTCTCTGCCAAGTTTCATCCAGATCTGTTCAGACGTTCCGGCGTGAAAGAGTAACAAACATCCATCCATCCATCCATACTTACAAACTTTCACATTTATAATATTAGTAGGATTATTCTTTTACGCCTGCATCGTCCCACTGCAGAGCAAAGGCCTCCCTACCACTTTTGCCTGTCCTGTGCTATGGACGACCAATCTTTCACAAATGGTTCTAGGTTGTCCAGCCATCTCAGTCCGTCTGCCGCTACGAATAAATAATAATTATATCTAAAAAGTAATGTAAAGGTTCATCGTTTACTATTTTACTAATAGTACAGAACAGTAGTTTCCTGTGGTTAGAAGATAAAATAACTTACTTGATGAGTTCTTCGTCCAAGACCTGGCTTTGCAGCTGGCGCAGGTTGGCAATATTCTCCTTCATGTGATCGACTAATTCCATTTGCGCCTGGCTGATTTGGGCCACCTGCATAACAAAATTATGTGTTATAAAACAATACAATCGTCAACATGTTGAAAATTGTATCCTACTATCCTACTTTTATTATAAACGCGAAAGTTTGTAAGTATGGATGGATGGATGTTTGTTACTCTGAACGGATCTGGATGAAACTTGGCAGAGAGATAGATTATAGTCTGGAATAGCACATAGGCTACTTTTTATCCCGTGGGAATACCAGGATTTAAATCTGCGCGGGTGAAACCGCGGGGCGCAACTAGTAACCTATATTTTAAATTTTTTCAGGGTCAGTGACAGTGCATTTTACGACTTGCCGGCCGAGGTCTCTTCGACGGCTTGGTGCAGGCCATATCAAATACACTTGAGTATTTAATGAACAATTTAATGTTGATTATAACTTTGTATAAAATAAAAAAAAAAATTACACCTTTTTTATGCTACCAAGTAAGCAAATAAGCGTACGGCCCACCGATGGGAAGCGGTTGCCGTAGCCTGAAATGTTTAACACGCCTTTTTCAAAGAACCCCATGCTGTATTATCAAAAAGGAAAACATCCGCAGGGAGCGCATTCCACAACATTAGTGTGCGCGAGAGGAAGTTCCTCTGAAACCGAACAGTGCGCGACCATCATGGCTCCAAGGTGTGTGGATGAAGTCCCTGCCTATGGCGAGCAGCGCGATGATTACAATTACTTCGTTTTTGTAAATACATACACACTTATAATAAATATAACACGCAGACAGACAACAGACATCTTGTTCATTACACAAAGGTTTGTTCTGTGTATCAAACCCATGGCCTACAGCGCAGAATGTAGGGCTACTAACAACTGAGCTGTGATGGCTGAATTATGTGGACACTACATACCAAGGTGTTGAGTTTTCTCTCAGTTTCTTCGATCTGGATGCGCAGACACGCGACCAAGTCGCGTCGCTCGTTCGTCATAGATTGTTGCAGATAGTTCATGTGTCCTGTAACAAAATAGAAGTAGTAAAGACTTTTTATTAATTACTAGTAGCGCCCTGCGGTTTCACCCGCGAATCTTTAAATCCCGGTATTCCCACGGGATAAAAAGTAGCCTATGTGTTATTCCAGACTATAATATATCTTTGTTCCAATTTTCACCAAGATCCGTTTCAGCCGTTCTGGAGTTATAGAGTAACACACATCCATCCATCCATACTTACAAACTTTCGCATTTATAATATTAGTAGGATTTTTTCTTTATTACTTCATCATATATATTGAAATGTGGGAGCGTGGTTGACGGTTGTCAGTCCGTTAAATTAGTTAGACTGATAACTGCAACTAACCCTTATTCTTCAAGCACTCGTGGTACTGTAGCGAGAATGCCTCGATGTTGGCTTGCAGGCTTCGGATCTCTTCGCCGGCCATATTCACTTTCTGCCGTACCGTTTGTAGGCCGGTTATCAACTGCAATAACAAAAAAATCAAACTGCAATAAATAAATAAAATAAATAATAAATAATGCTGGACAATCCACACAGCACTATCTAGCCCCAAAGTAAGCTATTCAAAGCTTGTGTTATGGGTACTAGATAACTGATATATTTAATACATTATATACTTACATAGATAGATATTTTTTATTATACATAGAAAACACTCAGACCATCGGAACAAATTTCTGCAGATCGTACACAAACTTGTTCCAAGGCGGGAATCGAACCCGCAACCTCTTGCGTCGCAGGCAGGCTCTCGCCCGCTGCGCCACAGAGGTCGTCAGACAATATTTTCGATGCGCGTGCTTTCAAAGAATATCATCGTGATGAACCAGTTTGTATTTTAGCAGCGGCGATGAGCTTGCAACCTGCCACGGATATCTACCATGGCGGGGATCAAAGTCGTGAAGTTGTTTCAATCTTTATATTTTATGACTACCGCGGTTTCACATCCCAGGTTTTAAATCTCAGTATTACCACGGGATAAAAAGTAGTGCTATTCCACGTTGAGTTTGACATTTGATCAAGGAATATACACGAGAGCATTTGATTCCCATAGTGCACTACCAACATATGGATGGATTTTGTATCTAAATTTCTTGTGATGGATGCTAAATTCCTTGGATTTATTTATTTATTTATTTACTTACAGCTAGTTCCTAACTTTACAGACATATACTTATCTAATACGTTAAAACTAGAAATCTAACATTTATATAAAATTAATAATAAATAAAAATAAAACAACAAAAATGGATGAATGGATGATGGATGAATGGGTATCAAATTTCAAACTGAAAGCCATCTCGATAGCCAGATATTAGCGTAATCGGGCCGCCGTTCAGCCGTTCTGGGGTGATTGAGTAACAAACATCTAAATTATCACATTTATAATTCTAGTGGGAAGTGGGATTATATCGACGTTTCAAAATGTATTTCCCCATGTAGGTATGTATAGACTGTGCAGTTAGGTATGTTGTTTAATTTGTTATTTTGTCATCATGTTATTTTGGTGCACCCAAACCAACCATCTTTTATATGGGCTCCTCTCCATCCAAAAGTTGTCTGGAAGAGATCGCTTGTTAGCGATAAGACCGCCCATTGTACATATCTCTTGTTTATACCTTGACTAATTTTTTTTTTTTGTTAGTTTGTAAGGTGTACAATAAAGCAGTTTCATTCATTCATTCATTCCCCGAATCTCATCTCAGGACAGTCTCAGGATGTGTGACATACCTCGCTGTACTTGCGCTCGGTCTGCGGTTGCGCCGGGTAGTGGGTCCCCATGGCGCCCTGGATCACCTCCATTTCCAGCGCGAGGCAGCGACGCATGTATGCGTACAACTCGTGCGGGGCTTGGCTGCGACAAAAACAAAGTTAAACTCACTTTTATTACATAGGAAATCACCGTTTTTTTTATTATAATTATAATATCATTATCATCATCATGATATTATTGATAATTGAGATTCATCATTGAGGATTGATTATTTAGGAAATCAGTTTTTTTGTATGATTTTCATCATTAACGCCATCCTCAGTTATCATCATCATCATGATTTGACAGCCTACGTAGCTCAGTTGGTAGTAGCTCTGCCTTCTGCGCCGTAGGTCGTGGGTTCAATTCCCACCTTCTTCTTCCTGCCCTTATCCCCTTCAATTCCCACCGTGAACAAACATTTGTGTGATGAACATAAATGTTAATGACAAACATAAATGTGTCTGGGTGTTATATAATATTATAAGTATGTATTTACAAAAAAAAAGTATTATAAGTAGTATATCAGCTATCTGGTTCCCATATTACAAGCATAAGCTTAGTTTGGGGCTAGATAGTGCTGTGTAAAAAGGCCACCAATATTTATGATGATGATGATTATGTAATATTATTATAAAAAACTTGTATTTTTGGTGAATATCTAAATTTATAATAATACGTACATAAAATATAAGATATGTGGCGTGACGAGAATGGCACCCCAGCAGTAGTAAGTTTTTTTTTATTATAATAATAATATCATCATCATCATGATGATCATATCATATTATAGCTATACATACATCAGTTATATTATAGCTATATACATGTTAGCAATAAATAAATCTAAATCTATTGATAATACAGCTGAAATAGCAAGTGATTGACAGTGATTATGCTTGATTTCGCTTCCATAACCGGCCAAATGTCTTCACCATATTCTCACCTGTACTGCATATGGAAGGTCTTGGCGGCCTCGATCAGTTTCATCTTAGTGACGAACATGTCTGCAGACAGCATCAGATCAGCATGGCTGTGGATCTCCTGCACCAACTCATCCACGAAGAACCTCTGCTGGTCATCCGGCTCCGTGGTCCTGAGATGAGAAAATTAAAATAACGTAAATATTGATTCCACACACTATCTAAACTAAAGAAACTACTAAACTACTACTACTAACTACTAAATAAACTACTAAACTACTAACTACTAAATAAACTATTAAACTAATCAAAGATTGTATGGGGACCAAGGCCCGTAACACCATCTCTTGAAGCATTCTTATTTCAATACTAGTTGCGCCCCGCGGTTTCAACCAAGCAGATTTAAATCACGGTATTCCCACGGGATAAAAAGTAGCCTATGTGTTATTCTAGACTATAATCTGTCTCTCTGCTAAGTTTCATCCAGATCCGTCCAGCCGTTTCGGCGTGAAAGAGTAACAAACATCCATCCATCCATCAATCCAGGATCCATCATCAGTAGGATATTCAAATCCAAATTCAAATCTAATAGTAAACTTGGAACTCACCAAATCCTGCTCTCGATCCACGGTGCGAGGCAATGTCGAACTTCAATCGGGAAATGGTCCACGTATATCGTACGCACCTGAAAATATAATAGTTGAGCTCTTTCACAAGGGCTTTTTTTTATACAATTAGCTGGTTGGAACAAGCAGATGGCCCACCCACTTGATGTTAAGTAGTAACCATTAACAAAGCATTGTCTCGTAAGTCACGCACAATAGAAACGTGCCTTTCAATGCACTGCCCACCAACTTAAGGCATACCGATAGGCAGCGTTACTGTGTTTCGGTTGGGAGAGTGTGGATGCCGGTGAAATAACAGGCACATGAGGCTTAACATCTGTATGCCTCAGGTTGATGGACGCAGGGCAGTGCATCGTACAACACGTTACATGACGCGTATGCTAACGAAGCAAGGCTTGTTAAAGATGATGGTCACCGCTTAACATCAGATGGGCAATCTGCTTGTTACAAAAAGTTATATAAAAATGCCTATGTAAGCCGCCATTATTTCATACGATGATTTTTAAGAAGGGAGTAGTCAAAGGTCAAATCACAAATGTAATTTAAAAAATAAAAACAGAGTAGGTACCTTCTGCAAGCTTTCCGGCGGAAGCTGCTGAGCTCTAGCCCAGAGCGCCATCTTGACTCTGAAACAAAATTATGAAGCGTGCTGTAGCAAATTAACCAATTTGGATAAATATTAAAAAACCAAAAACTACCCTATTTTACCTTGTAATATGGGAACCATAGATTTTTTTGTAAATACATACGTTTAATAATTAAAGGTTAAAGGTAAAAAAAAGTTCATCACACAAAATAAATGTTTGTTCTATGTGGGGCCTACGGCGCAGAAGGCAAAGCTACTACGAACTGAGATAAACTTTACGAAAAATAAAACAACTTCTCTTAAACACGCTTCTAATTAAAACGACCTGCAAGCTATGAATGCAATTATTATGAACGAGCCAGTAGTAAAATAGCTTAATTGATAGGTTAACCTTTACAGATCAACAAAAAAGGCCTATTACAATTGTTAAGTAGAATAATGTAGCAATTAAATGGAATTTCATTACAAAGTTGAATAAAACATATTGTGTGGTTAGTCGCACATTGTTACCATCTTAGGTGAGTTTTTAGATGAATTTCCTTTGATGAAATAAAATGATAACAAGTTCATCCACTCTATTCTTTATCCTAACCTTTGAATGTCTAGGTATGTAGGACGCGGTATTGTCATACTAACCCATAGGGTATGGCAATATTTGAAGTAGAAGCAGGTCGAAGTAGACATATTAAGCTGGCATTTATTAATGTAAGCTATTGTAGGGGTTATCCAGTCGCCTCACCCTTGCTAGGTGAACTGGTGACCACAGTAGGTACTCAGGATATGCTGTGGTTCTTCTGCTTGTTTTCCTTAGAAGCCTCTTACGGCATCCATGAGATGACTGATGGAGGGTACTAATTCTTTGCTGAGACCACCACGGCCATGATAATACAAAACTTTAAGGCCCTTATTCATAATGGTCTTTGACCGCACCGATAGCTTATCAGACCGATAGGTCTGTTGCTGTCTCTTTTCGTTGTCATTAAAGTGACAATGAGAAGAATACTATATTGAGCTGCTATAAAATGGCAGGGATTATGAATATGAGGGTAAATACATGTATTTAAGTAGGATAAACAAAAAATGATCTGCCTGAATAGATCGGATCATACTTGGAACAATATTAATATCAGATTAGAAAAATTACTGGCAACGGGGTCGAAAACATGAAGGAATTCAATAAGGAAAATGTCTTTTGTTTTCCATACTTATTCTTTTATATTACAATAAAAATATGAAAAATATAAGGTCCCATTACTATGTGTGAAAACCTTAGTAAAATAGGAATAAATAAAAGTGATAATTAAAAACGCAGAAGTGTTCCAAATATGTTTTAGGAGGTCTATCCAAAACTAAAAAACCATGGCAAGTGGTCCATGCCACAAAAAAGTTTGGTGACCAATTAAAGTCATCTAGCTCATTTGAACTAAGCAGAAAAAAGCAATTAAAAAGTATTTCCGAGTTAAAGTTAAACCACTATTCAGAATTAACTTACCAAATATTGATATTGTGTTCTAAGTGTCCTGGAGCTACTTCAAATCTGAAATAAAAGAAATTAAGATGTAAAATAATACAGTAGGTAGGTAACAGATGAACACGGTAGGTATTTTGTACAATACTCACTTACATAAAAAAATAAATATAATATTTATTCTAAAAGCTAATATTTATTCTACAATATTTATCAGCGAAAGCTGCTCGTCTATAAATAAAATAAATAAATAAAAACATATTATACTGTTGCGTCCCGCGGTTTCACCCGCGCAGATTTAAATCCCGGTACTCCCACGGGATAAAAAGAAGCCTATGTGTTATTCCAGATTATAATCTATCCCTCTGCCAAGTTTCATACAGATCCGTTCACCCATTCCAGCGTGAAAGAGTAACAAACATCCATCCATCCATCCATACTTACAAACTTTCGCGTTTAGAATATTAATAGGATTTTTCCGAAATGGTTACTAAGTAAGTCTGTTTCTGGAGCATGCATGCAGACAAGGGGTCAGCTATAGCTACTCTTGTACCTGGATTGAGGATTGTGGGTAGGACGCAACCGGGGTAGATGGCAAGTCCTTCATTGAGTCCTTTTGTCTAGGAAATGGATAACTATAATACCTAATATTATAACTTAACTTTTTTTGAAAAATTATAAGTTGACGAGTTTTACTTTCAAACAAGTTAGGTTAGGTATTTTTTTTAAAGTTAGTAATTTATTATTCTAGTAATTTCTCATCTAGAAAAATGACTCAACTAAAGGACTAGCCATCTTCCTCCACTTGTGACCACCTTACCCCAATCCTCAATCCAGGTAGCTATAGGTTGGACCTGGGGCCCGATTATGCTAATGTCTGACTGAGTAGCTATAGATAGGTTAACCCAGACAGGTTATTCAGAGCAGAACAGATTAAAAAAGATTGAATCTGAGTAGATGTCAACCTCTGCAATTTGTTTTTGTAATAACACATTTATTCACACATCATTTTCCTACCATGCCTGTGCCACTCTTACGGGCGCTTTCTGAGAGCTCAGTCAAAACTAGTATAAATTATTATTCCTTGGTTATCATCATCTAAGCCTATTGATTTTTAAGTCATCATAATATTCATACTAAGATTAATATACTCAAGTATATTTTTTTAATATTCACATTTCTGAAGTATTATACCTACTTATAATAGTATCATAATACTGGAGGAATATTCTTGTTTCATCACAAAAACTATCTACAAATTGCAAAATGAATGGAGACATTTAAACATTTAAATGTAAAGACAGTTTTCAGAACTCTCGGGTAATTAATAAAGGATAACTAAAGGCACATAATTAAAATTTAAGCAGTAGGTATTTATTTATGTAGCGAGTAGTTAATGGAAGGTATGCATTTAGACATAGGTGTCTTCTAGATGCATACCATACCATTGTTTATTTGAATTTCCTGCACTAATAATATTTGAGGTAGGTACGTATCTTACCTAGTACACTTTTTTATCAACTCCCTATCAATAGAGTAAGCATGTCACTGAGATAACAATCAGAGTTGGTAAATCTGGTTAAATTAAAAAAGGTAGGTACCTACCAATTAAATTTATTGTACCTTTTTTCCTTAGGCACGTCATTTTCGCATAATTTATTACTGCTAACTACGTTAATAACTTAAACTTCACGGTAAAACAAGATTTCGAGTGCAATAACACTGTTATACAAAGAAATGGGTAGGATAATAAGCACTGTGGACGGTAAACGATTCCGTAGCCCGGGAAATAAGCGGTTCCACAAAATTTACCTGTATCGAGCGAGGGCGCCTGTTTCTCGAGCGAATTCTCAGAATTTGAACAAATACACACACTGGCGAGAGATCTACACAAATTCAACACGCACACAAACTTAAAAGTTTAATTTTAGCTCTATCAACAAAAATGACCTTTGATTACCCACCTATGTGCGGAGTATTATTGAATGTATCCCCTTATTAGGTTTTCACTGTTGTTTTGCATTATTATATACACTTTTATGGCGTTAATTGGTTCAAAACAAATTTTGAAATACCTGTACCGGCAGTGAAATTCGTGATGGTGCGAGTGAGATGGAGGATGGGCCGAGAAAAAACTTCAACAATTCCAGGAATTATGTGCAAAAAAACAACCACCCCCACTCTTCTTGACTGAATCCGGTGCGGTGTTTGACAGGTGGAATGATACCACAATGTAACACTAAACTTCCCTAATCTATCGGAGGAATTCTTAACTCTAAAGCCTTAACCTTAATGTTTTTGTGTAATCAACCTTAGCGTATTTTATTTGTTGCAGACATATACAGCTCTTTTCTCCATTATTACTTTGCCAGCTATATCTGGATTGGTTAGTTCATCGATGGCGGACATTCGCTAAACGACAAAATATTTGGTTTTCATTGTTAATCAAATAATGATTTTAAGTACTTATCGCAAAATGGCAACTGACATTAACTTATCGAAAAGAGACACTTGTTTTGAAACCTAACTGTATGGGTGGTTACATTTGCAGTTTTTTAAAGCACACTGACATTAGCACGTCCACACGTCGTCGTCGACTGAGGTTGGAGCATATTAAACTCAAGTAAGAACAATTTTTTCTGTAGTTTTCGGACCATTGTAGATGCCGTCTCTGTTAACCTAGGTGTAATTCTTGATTGAAGATAGTAATTATGTAAAAATATCTACAGAACAAATAAATATAGCCTTGAAACAGGGAAATTCTGCCTACGCTGGCTACCCAGAAAGAGCTGTCACAAAATTCCAAAAACACTTCACGCTCCGTTACACACAGAAAAAAGAATGAAAAAGGGTTTAATCTATTATTCACGAACCACACAACATTACGTTTCGTTTTCCGTGTATTTATAATCTGTCAATGTCGTAGGTCTGTCATTTCTCGTCAGAGAGTATTATTAGCGTAGCGTTATTTAATATACTCTGGTATTATACAAGGAGTAGGTACCTATCAAGGAATTTGAATACAAGATACAAGCGTAGCGTATAGCGTAGTATATTGTATAGGCCAAGAGTATATAAATACTCTTGGCCTATACAATATATTATATTCCTTGCCTGTCATACCGCGGCATTTTTAATTTTTCTAAATAAAAATGAACTAAATTAAAAAAATAAGTATTAAATATATACGTGTAATTATACTTACGTACATAGCAAATAAAACATTTACAAAGTTATAGTTACATAGCTGCACTTCATTAAATTATTAATTCTACCTACTATCAAAATGTGCTCGAGATATATAAAAAAACAATCGGATCTAGTGGAGAAACCAAGAATTAGGAAAACAAAAACTATGAAGTACCTACCCACCATTGCAACTACTTTCTTTAGTACCAAAACTTCTTAGATTTATTTCTTATAATAGGTAGTACATAAAAGTAATTTTATCTTTTTTAGCCAAGTGAAATATCCAGCGCTGTATTCTCAATCCTGGTCTGGACCACCTCAGAACTCCAAAAAAGCATCTACGAACAGAAGTTCCACGTGAGTTCAACTATATTTCTGGTTAAACTATAGCAATCCTTGTACCTGAGTTGAGGGTTGGGGATAGGGGGGATGCAAGTGGGGGTAGATGACAAGTCTTCCCCTTGAGTCCTTTTTTCTAGGAAATGAAAAAAATATTACTGCAAATTTCTTAACTTAAAAAAAAAATAATAACCCTAACCTAATGAGAATTCCTTCCCTTGAGTCTTTTTGTCATAGAGATGAAATATTACTACCAATTTTCTTCATATAAAAAAAAACCCTAACCTAACTAGTAACTTAGGTACCTGAAAAATTAAAGTATTTTTTCTCATTTCCTAGAAAAAAGGACTCAAGGGGAAGACTTGCCATCTACCCCCACTTGCATCCCCCCTATCCCCAACCCTCATCTCAGGTACAAGGATTGCTATAGCCAACCCATATATTTCTACTTATCAGCCAAACATCTGGCAAAATTAGGCTACAGCTACAACTACAGTACCCACAGTTAGTATTAGTACAGGCAGGACCTAAACATTAATTGAGTAAATCATCCATAGTCAGAAGCTGAGTTCCTCTGTGCGAAGGGATACGCGCCCTCAATTGCGATGCCACGGCCCGGACCCCACTGTCCCACATCTCAAATACGGACTGTTCCCTAAAAAAAGGTAGGTACCTATCCTATACTTCCTACTTACAAGGTGTATAGCAATATGGGTATCAAAATCAAGAGAGTGATGAAGTGTCAAATAATATATTAGTTTTTGATTTAAAGTAAACCTTAAAAGAGAAAACCAGAACGCAAAATTCGTTAAGTCACTTTGGCGAACTATGCCATGAGTGATACTAAAATATGTCATAAAAAACCTTCTCTATGGTCATACAAATCGTTTAAAAAAACCGCATCAAAATCGATGAAGCCGTTTGGAAGATATGAAGAGTTTTGTTATAAAAAAAATGTGATTGCTGGTAACCCCAAAGTGATCAAAATGAGTTATACACAACACAACCACAGGCGTCAGTAAACTGCTAGGACCAAAGAGTAAAATAAGTATGGCTAGGACATAGGTTTATTTTTATCATTCGTCAAGACTAAGAATGGATTTCAATATTAAAAAGTACCAAATTGAAAACATTATATTATTTACCAACCTACATACTTTTAGTTCGGGCACTCGGGTTTTTTTATTTTTTAATATATCTTCTTGTTTTCTTAAATTAAATATAAAGTAAGTCAATTCAAATATAAAGTAATGAAGTTACGATGTTTGGATGTCTTGAGTCTATAACACGCAATCACCATTAAACAACGCGCGAGAAGCCGGCGAGCGCGCGGCTCCTTAGGTAGGTAGGTAGTATGAATGAATAGCGATTCGTGGTTCGAGCGTCTTTCTCTTATGGACTGGTTAGATTTTAACCCAGTTCCAGTAGGTATTTTCGGTGTTAACAGGGTCTTTATATTTACATGCTATTTGATGATGGAACAACATTGACTTAGATTCTAACTCAATGTGGAACAAGCATAATTTATGGCCCACCTGATGTTAAGTGGCCAATACATTAATAGTATAAACTCATAATTTTCATCATGGAGGGCTATTTAAAGACGGTATCTGTTGCTTTTATATTGTTGAACGAAGGCTTTCATAAACGAAAAAATTAAAAGAAAACAACGAAGATCTAAAAACGAATCGTTATACCTATGTACCTATTATTCCAACAGAGTGCAGTCTCCTACCCTTGGGCTTAGTTCAAACGAGCCGCTAGTAGAGTCTGATACTTCGAAGATGAGAAAACCACGGATAAAAACTACAAAAGAAGGTATTGCTACTTTATTTTTGAAAACAATCCTTTTTGGATGGCATTATTAGCAGAACAAGAAATACCTACCTATATAGCTTGATATTTCATCAAGCAGCATTTACATGGTATCAACTGGATGGGTACCTAACCTATAAGAATCTCTTCCACAGGCACTGACCTGCATTCATACCTTTCAAGGAAAAAAATATAGGTAGGTATAGGTAGTTCTAGGAACGGAACGAACTAGGAAAATAGCATCAACTCAACTAGGATAATTTATATACCCGCGCTAAGATCTTTTTACGTACATAGAAGATAAGTAAATAGTGACTATATATTTATATACAGGGTGTCCCTAAAAATAGTATCAAGCGAAAGTCCAGAGATAGAACACCCTTGGGGTAGGTACCTACCTAAATTTTTTTTCTCTATTTTTTAAGTTATTCAAGTCGAAAATTTTCAAAAATTAGGTAAAAAATACATAACCCGAAAACTATCAAAAATCGCGGAACATACATGGGGTGATTCGGGTACCCCTATCTCAGGACTTTCGCTTGACACTATTTCTGGGACACCCTGTATAAGACCAACCGGCATGACTGGGTTTTTTAGTTTCAGTCGATTCATCAGAACCTCACTTCGTGGTCTGCGCCTTGGACTCTCGTCTCGGCCGGCGTCTCTCGCGGGCCGCTAGTACCCATCTCGATATAAAACCTAGGATCATCAAGTAACCTTATATAGGTACCTAAGAACATTCGGGATCCCTAAAAATATATAACTAGCTACATATATGTATCTTCTACCGACCTAACCAAAATTAGTAAACTGAGAAAATGAAAAAAATACCGTAAATTTTTTTTTTTTGTCATACAAGATATGAAATAAAAACAATATTGTTGCTTAACTGTGTTTATTAATTTTTTTATGTCAAACTATAAACTGTTACAAAAAATAACGCCTATTATTATCAACGAAACAAGAAGATATGTCTCATCCGAAATAAGTAGATAAATGTCTCATTATAGCAGTATTACCTACTGTATAGTAGGTACCTATCTTATTTAGCAGGTTACTTGCCATAGAAATCGTCAAAGGTGAATTAAATCAGGTGATTGAAGTAATATTTAGTCAATTCACATACCTACAGCCAATAAACATTAGGTAATCGAATAAAAAAAAGTTACTTACGTGCCAATACTGAGCGCAAGGTACAAAATAAATAGATTTGGCATATTAATAATTGCCATTTTCACTCCATCGTCCATGAAATCCAGTGAAGTCAGAAATAGATAACCCTTTACTGTACACAAGGATACATCATAAATAAAGATGTTACTTAATAAAGTACAATGGGCGGCCTTATCGTTAAATTGAAAGTGATTTCTTCCAGGCAAACTTAGTGAGGTAGTGTTGCCATTTTGTTCCTTCTAATTTTTACTTATAAAGTGCTTAAACAAAAGCTCGATTATAACAATAACCTAAACGAAACTTAATTATAACAATAACCTTAAATGCTAGTGTCCACCACATAATGAATCGTTAATTGACAATCACAATAATATAATAGAGGATTTTTTTTAATCTAAAATAATCTACACTTTAATGGTTTAGATTAGCGTACAGTCAGGCTTTAAAAGCTGACAGTACTTAATATGTAGAGTTCGGTTATCCTAGAGGCTTTATTTATTAACAAATGCATTTTTATCTAAATCATGTGATAATAAGTAAAGAAAGCATTATTATACTCGCAAATCAGTCCCTGACTTTTCATCTGCGAGTTATGCTATAGGTAGTTGGCATCTTTTGGTAATGTAGTAAAATAACAAAATACATAAATGTAAATTTTAATCTTCACATTTATTTTTGGACACATACTATGCTCGTTTTCCATGCTGTGAGCGAAAATAGTACCTACCTAATGGTAGATTGTTTACTAAGAGAGCAAACAACTATTTTAATGGCGAGTGTTTTTTGAATCCAGAGCGGAGCGAAAGATTCTAGAGTATCCTAAGCGTAGCGAGGGATTCAAAGTACTTCACTTGAGCATAGAACTTGAGAATAGTGTTGTTCCCGAAGTGAACACTACTTTTTATCACCCTCAATGAAAAAATAAGTAATAGCAAGTTATGAATAGTCATAGTCCCATTCACATAGTCACGAAGTCACGCAGTCACGAAGTCATGAAGTCACGATAGTCACATGGTAACAGTCATAAAGTGTCACATGGTAACATGAACCACACACATGAACCACATCCATAACCATAATCATTCATAATAATAACCAATATTAATTGGATTTAACAAAGGTAGAATGCGCGTGTACATATTTAATTTTATTAGTCAATCGAGTTTCCGTAACGAATCAGATACCGAATGAATCAAAATAACTCAAACTATAAACTAATACAATGAAATGGCACCCTCGTTAATTGACGAAAAAATATCCTAAAAACCATCAGAAAAGACACTCCATTCAAAGTCAAAAGGTATTTATTCAATAAAATCACAAGAATCACTTTGAAACGTCTTAAAACTAGGTGACATTGAAATGTAGAACACTGAGATTAGGTGGTACATCTAGATTCTAAGCGTTTTCAAGAAGAATAGAAAGATATACGTTCAATACAGGCAGATAACATTGCGTGATACAGCTTAGCAAAAGTTTAGAAATGGAACTCATTTGACATCACAAAGATTTTATAATGTCCCAAAAGTTATTCTCCGAGCGGGATTTGAACCTGCGACCACCCCCTTGATACGGGGCATTGACATGCTAGTGTTTCACATAGGTGCGAGCAAGATCTCATGTAAGTGAACGTAGAAAATGTATGGAGTGGCTCTATAATTTTCAAAACAATTTTGCCAATCTGAACTTTTTACATCTTTCTTTCAGGAATAAAGATTCTGGGCCTTCTACATCCACCGACTTCACGAAAACTTCACAATAGGTCCCATAAGGAGAATTCAGGGACAAGTTCAGTGCGTTACTCATTTCTTAGATAGCTATAACATGCTAGATTCTAAAAAGCAAACAAAATCTCTCCCAGATAGCATTTTGGACAAAATGAATGCTAGTTACACCATAGCGTTTTATACATAAACAAGTATTCTCTTTGAAAGCCAAACAAACTGTTTCCTTGCTAAACTGTGGTGTAAAACACAGCCATGTAGGTATACATCCCAACAGAGAACCCTTTGCTGCAGCACTCAAATAAAATGGAGGTATAAAAATACAAGTGATACATAAAAAATACCATACGTTATGCAAATTTCATGCATTTCAAGAGGACGCGTGAACCATTTCATTTTATACCAATGATATAAGGTTAGTGTATATCTGAAATGCATGAACTACAGTAATCTTACAAGTAAAAATTACATCTAAACTTTACCTAGTTGGACTTCACCTCTGTTCACTAACAAAATTTTTATACTACGATTTTAAATAATCATATACCTTCTAAGGCCATTATTCATATTTCACTCCATTTATAACGGCTATAGAGTACATTTGCCACGGATAAATTGCGGGATAGCAACATACTGTGCTTATCAATTTATTTCGTTATACGTACCTCCATTAGCTTAAACTAAAAAAATAAAAATCTTGTATCATTTACTAAGCCTAAGAGCGATAGATAAATTGTATTTTTATGAAGAGCCACAATCAAGTTCTTGAATACAATTTATCGATCTTAGGCTTAATAAATGATCAAAATTTTTGTTTTTCTAATTTAAGCTAATGGAGCCCTCAGCGACCAGTAATATTGAACAAGACCTTACTTTGTACCCTAATGTTTTAGAAATTGAATTAACCAGTTTCGCGATTGTCAACATTTGATTTTAGAGAATTTTTAAACTGGAAGAACATTTTTATTTTATCCTATCTTCTTTTAACCCTGTATTTTACTAACTAACCTTTTAGCACATACATTGCTCATCATACATCAAATTGTTTATCTATAGCTCATCCAAAGGTACAATTAAAGCTACTATGTATCTTACAAAAATTACTTCACTTACAAAACTCCGTCGTCTTACTAATTAATTACAAAGTGAAATATAATACCCCTAGTAGCCCTATTTTAACACACAAAAGTACTGAATCGGGTGTTAGGTCGTTTTTTTTTTTGATTTTCACAAATAGCTCTTAAACGGTAGCCCATAGAAAAAAGTTATTTTACTTAAATTATCTAAAAAAAGATTCAACACAATATTCCAAAAGAAAGTCCAGAGATACAACACCCCTTGGAGTACCCAAAGTAGTCCGACCAACCTACCACACAGAGCTCCAGGTACCCGATCCGTCGAACATTGACTTAGGCGCAGGCCAGACAGAAGAGACGTAAGATGCGGACGCGTCGCGGATAGGGCGGAGACGAGACACGGACGCGTCTTTTCAAATTATATAGAAGAGACGGGACACGGACGCGGCGCAATATAACAACTCAAAAAATGACGCAACCACTCAACCTCAAGAAGGTACACGTGACTGTGCGAGCGAGCGAGACCCGCCCCGCAGGCGTGCTACCCCTGTATGTTTTGCGTCGCGACGCTTCTATACATTTTGTATGAAAGGGACGCAAAAGAGACAAATGTCCGCGCCCCGTCTGCGTCTTACGTCTTTTCTGTGTGTCCAGCGCCTAACATAACATTACCCTCATTCTCGCATACACCTACCACACATAGCTACACATACACTGGATACTACAACGCACATTCCATAAACACACGATTTTGACTAAATTCAAACTAAAAATCAACCTTAAACATACCACTATATAACAGAAAGTTTACTTGCAAATGAGTGAGCCAAAACCGGAAATAAGACTACTCACACGTCAAAGTAGGTAATGTATTTCAATCCTTGGTCTGATCACATGGTCTTTGGCTATAAAGGGGTATTACGTTACACGCTGCATAAGAGCTCGCATGTTTACGGTCTAAATAACCCTAACAAAAAAAGCTGCCATCTAATAATCTAAAAATGCAAATGAAATTGTATTGAATAAATAAATAAATAAATAAATAATGCGGGACAATCCACACAGCACTATCTAGCCCCGAAGTAAGCTATTCAAAGCTTGTGTTATGGGTATTAGATAACTGATATATTTAATACATTATAATATACTTGCATAGATAGATATTTTTTATTATACATAGAAAACACCCAGACCATCGGAACAAATTTCTGCAGATCGTACACAAATTTGTTCCAAGGCGGGAATCGAACCCGCAACCTCTTGCGTCGCAGGCAGGCTCTCGCCCGCTGCGCCACAGAGGTCGTCGTGAATAGAGTACATAATGTCAAAAAAAATAATTATATTTGCATAAAGCCGGGTCCGCAGCGCCAATTTTCTAACAAAACATGTTAAGCATAACATGTTTTTAAAACAGCCCGTCTGGTGTGTTCTGTTTTGTTTATTGTTTTTGTTTCATTCCAATTCATTTCAAAAATGAGTTGCGTCGAAGAGGACGTAGAAGCTTACACATATATAATATAAAATGTGACGCTTCCCCTCCCCGCAGGCGAACGCGGGTGATGTTATCCATTTGTCTCGGCAAACATGTTTTTGTGTTTTTGCTAACAAAACTGTTAAGCCACGCCCCTATTTTGTTTTGTAAACATGTTAAGATGTTAGAAAACACGAAAACATGGCGCTGCGGACCCGGCTTTCGTGAAGAGAGGCTTTGTGACAACTTAACATACGTCAAATTAGTTGAGCACAATGGCTTGATAACACAATGTCAGTGTCAATTCCTCTTTTTTATTATTGTTATTATTTGTTAGAAGTGCTATTATTTTATAACACAAAAGGCTATAAAAGGTTTAACGTTTGATAACAGTTACATACGTAAAATCACGCCTATTTCCCATAGGGGTAGGCAGAGACCACGGATTTCCACTTGCTACGATCCTGACATACCTCTTTCGCTTCATTCACATTCATAATATTCTTCATACATGCTCCTTTTATACAGCTTTTATAGTCTTTTGTTACTAAAGTTTTAGTTACTAAAACTGCGTTGTCAAACTATAAATGGACAGAGAAGTAATTTAAATAGACACCATTGATCTTACAATATTTTTGTACAAAATACCTAACTTGTCCAAACTGTGTTTGAATGCAGCAGGCACTGGATTCACATCATTACCTGCAAAGAGAATAAACAAGTCTAGACTACACTCCAATATGGAAGTGTCACCCTGAGATGGATAAACCAGCCCCATTTAAGAGCCACTGAATAGCAGAGGTTTAGCTTTGAATAAATTTAAAATAATAGTAGACTAACCGCCGGATTCTGAAAGATCGATCAAAGCTCGGCTGTCAAGCCACTTGCTATTTCAGCTTTTTCTTCAAATTAGATAGAGATAGCTAGAGACTTGTCAAACCGGCGGCGGCGGCTAGTTATATAATTACACTAGTTGCGCCTCGCAGTTTCACCCGCGCAGATTCAAATCCCGGAATTCCCACGAGATAAAAAGTAGCGTATGTGCTATTCCAGACTATAATCTATGTCTATGCCAAGTTTCATCCAGATCTGTTCAGGCGTTCCGGTGTGAAAGAGTAACAAACATCCATCCATCTATCCATCCATACTTACAAACTTTTGCGTTTATAATAGTAGTAGGATACATAACTGTATGCTCGGTGGGCCTACCTACAGCAGCGCAGAAGGCAGAGAGCTGTCTAGGGTAACATGAGATAAGTACTGACTGTGTGAGTATATCGATGAGTTCCGGCACGACCATTTCGTAGAAGTTGTCTTCGATGAGGCGGCATGCACTGACGCGCAGCTCGCCAGTACCCTCTGGCGTCATCTTCATGAAACGCATCGCGCGCTCGATCTGCTGTTGGCTCAATTGGTCTTGCGGGAAATCTACAAGATTAAATTACGATACATAATGATATTTATATCGCAAATGTGCGCAGTTTAACATACATCTAAGTATACTACACACACGTATGCTCATCTCCTCCCGAGATATAAGTGAAAATAATCGTACAACATTGTAAAAAATAAAAATAAAACAATTTTGGAAAGGACTGTTTATGATACATTTATTTACCCAATCTAGCTGAATATAACGATTTCTAATGAGCTCCATATGTACCAAAACGGGAAAAACTATACACCTAGAGTCACCTAGTTTTAAGACGTTTTAAAGTGATCTTTGTGATTTTATTTAATAAATATATTTTGACTTTGACTTTCATCCCCAATGAAAGCTTTATGAGATAAATTTTATGTCATTTCCATTTTGTTTCGGCGATAAGGTAGGCGTATGTTATGTATAATACCTTTGATCTCCAGATGGTTAGCTAGCGCGGGGTAGGCGTCCACTAGCTCCGGCGGTATCCTGCGCAGGTTGCACACAGGCACGTCCTCTATGAGACCGCTGTCGAGATGCACCATACTACCGGCGCGGCTGCCGGCGCCTTGGGGTAACTCTATCAGCACCGAGCGGACCCATGCGCTATCTAAACGATTTTAAACAAATTAAATACTAATTGGTGAACATTCCACAGCAACATCTATCTATCCACAAACGAAGGAAAGCCTGCATAGGCTTAGGCTAAGGCACGTTCCTATCGTGCGTGACTTACGAGGCAATGCTTTGTTATAGGCGATGGTTACCACTTAACATCAGGTGGGCCATCTGCTTGTTCCATCAGCTGGTTGTATAAAAAAAAAGGCTGCATACAGGAACCAGAAATATTAACTTTTTTTAATTGTTGCGTTAAATCGCGGCGTAGTATAGACAGGGACGGGAGCCCTTTGGCCTGCAGTGAGCCGACAAGTAATGAATAATATTGGTGGATATTGTTTTACGTGTTTTAAACTTATTGGTAGTTATGTACTTGTAACGATCTATCCTATCCTTTGCTCCTTCCCGCATGCATGTGCACGCCTAGCGCCGTCTCACTCTGACGGCCGCTTGCGCCGGCACCGCGCCGATTCAAACCGAACAGTCGTTGTTAACCGCCGCTGACAAAAGGACATTATCCTCAACGTGTGGCAATTGGCTCCAAAATATTCAGTTAAATTGCTAATCCTGAATTCCCGCTGTTACGTGTGACTTTTCATAGTGAAATAAGTAGATACAGTGTCGTGTCGAACCTCTGACCCGCTACGTGGAGACGCTGGGTCTTCTCTTTGACCTGGTGCCGAGCCTACGGATCCGCTTTCCTGGACCTTGGAAATCTACAGGTACGTGCATGCTTCTTATCCCCATAAGCTGCTGTATTCTATTCCTGTGATTTTATCCACCTGCAGCAGTTTGGTTCGTCCTACCATCATTAGAAGGTCGTTACAAGTGCTTTTGGTTTCTGTGTAGCTAGGCATAAGTACTCCTCTTTTGATCCGCAAAAATACAGTCCACTCTCTAACCCTATCAGCCTCTGAGCATTGTTGAAAACCCCCGTGAACGTCAGTTCATACCCCACTGTGGTGAGAAAAGTTGAACCAGCTAGTTATTTCCACCATAAGTTTGGTCCTACGACCCGGATATCATATAAATTGGCCCGGATATTCTATTAAAATATTGTATTTGTTCATAGAAATCCATCAATTTTAACGTAAAATTTCCATAACCTACATTTGACATTGAGCTTCATCCTCAGTCCGACACTAATATTTTACATCTACTTATTTTTACATCTTTAATTTATTCCCGCTATCTAATTTTGTACGTCAAATCCTGCTGTTAAATTGTATAAGTTGTTCAATTCCTTGTTTTATCCGCACCCCGCACGGACAATTTATTCAATTCATTATTTTCCCGCTAAAATCAGTATAGGAGCTTCGTACATACAACCGCTACCGCTATCACACGTTTCTATTCGTACGCATAATTATTGTAACCGCACCGCTACATTATATTTTCATGTTAAATACGAGTCAAGTTATCGAAGTATTCGATCGCATTTTATTTACAACTACCCGCATTCTGCGTTATTGCTCATTCTACGCTCGCAATCCGCTGCCCGCTCGACTCGCTTTGGTTGAGTTTGTGTGGCCATCTGCCATCTTTAGACAACTGCACACGTAGGCCTTGCCGTACTCTTCGGCTAATCTGTGTCATTGTTATACGTAGGAAATTACTTTGTATTTCATTCTTTGGATTCGTTCTTATTTGATTTATTGAAGTTTTTCTTTTTGTTTTCGCTTTTACTTCTATCGTTGAGTATTCACAATGAGTAAAAAAGACGTGAAGGAGACTTCGGAGGATCTAGATGAGAGTTATGATGAAAATAGTGTCCAGAAAGCGTTGTTCGAATCTAAACGTCAAATTTTATTTGCACGCTTGCAAGGAATTTATGACTTAGCTAAAAAGGTAGAAGCTGATCCTTCCAACCTTAAGGCTTTGTTAGACACCGCGTTTAATATCGATCAATTGCATAAAGATTTTGAAAGGGTGTTAGATTCATATAACACATTTTCATTCAAAGTTAACCCTAAACACGTCGTTAGGTATCAGGAATGGACGAACTTCGATATCATGTATTGCCTTGTCAAACAAGTCATTCAGACTCATACGATATCTCCTAAAGATGAATCGCCCCCGCAAATAGAGAAGTCTAAGCCTAAACTTCCTAAGATAGAATTACTCTCATTTAATGGTGATGTCCGCCTATGGCCGCTTTTTTACCAGCAGTTCAAATGTACAGTCCACGAGAACAATTCATTGTCAGATAGTGATAAAGTGTATTATTTGGTTGGTAAACTGTCTGGATCCGCTGCGTCCGTCTGCGCTCGCTTGTCTCCTACCGCTGAAAATTACCCTATTATTTGGGAGGCACTAGTGCAAAAATATGACGACCCCAGACTGCTCGCTAGTTCATATTTAAATCAGTTGTTGAATTTTAAACCGCTAACCGCTAATAGTGCTACTGGTCTGGAATCCTTTTTAAATAATTTCGACACGTCTGTAGGGGCCTTAAAACAACTGAGTCTCGGCGACTCGACCGACTTTATTCTGCTGCATATCGCTCTGCAGCGTCTGGATTCGGAAACTGTCAAATTATTTGAAATAATGCACCGCAAAGATAAAATACCTACATATTCCGATCTAATTGAATTTGTTAAGGAACAAAGTAAAGTGTTATCTCGATCAGCTGGCCAAACAATAAACCCGCAAGCGCAGCACAAGGCTCGCAACGCGCACACACCCAAGCCTGGCACTCACAGTCAAACAAAGTCTTTTGTGAATACTGACCAGTCGTGTGGTGCAAGCGATAAGTGTATTTTGTGTCATCGTGACAAACATGAGCATTTGTACCGATGTTCCGCCTTTATGAAATTGACGCCTCCTGATAGGTATAAATTCATTAAAAATAATTTCTTCTGCAACAACTGTTTAAGTGTAAAACATAAAACAGCACAGTGTGTTTCCAAGCACACCTGCACGCATTGCTCGGCCAGACATCATTCGCTATTACATTTCAATCCACCCGCTAATGATAATAATAATAATGTTTCAAAACCCGCTCATACAGTTCCGCCCGCTAAATATAATAATACCGCTTCCGCTCATGACTCAGGCTCCGCTGCGCCTGGGCATGTTATTTCCGAGTCTCATACTCGAACTCCCGCTCCAGCCCTTACGCCTTATGCGTCTAAGGCTGATTCTTCGCTACCCGCTACCGCTAACGATCCAAGCACATCTGTCTGCAATGTGTCCTATGATCACAATTCGCACACAATAACAACTGCGTTATTGGCTACCGCTAAAATAAAGGTTCTTGATGCCTTCAACCGCCCTCACCTTTTGAGATGCTTGATCGATCCTGGCTCTCAAAGTGAGTATATTTCCGCTGCATGTAGTAAGCGCCTATCGCTCCCTATATCTATGCAAAACCGCTTTTCTAAAGTCCAAGGTATAGGAGGGGTCTCTCAGAAAATTCTGGGAGTGACTTCACTCAAATTTACTTCTCGCTTTGACGACGGACACAAGTACCACATCCAGCCCATGGTGGTAGACAGCATCACGTCACGACTACCTGACTCGCGCGTCGACGTCAGCGCTCTCAGTCACGTGCGTAATCTTCCCATGGCTGATGATGACTTTTCCGAGCCCGGTCCTATTGACCTTCTATTGGGCGTGAATTTGTATTGTCAAATCCTCCTATTTAATAAAGTTACCGCTAATAATTTACCCGCTGCCTTGGAAACAACTTTAGGTTACATTGTTATGGGAAACGCCCCTGTTATATCCCCGCGCTCTTCTTCGCATACCTTTTGTGCATTTAGTAATGACCCACTACATAAACTCGTGGAAAGGTTCTGGACCACTGAGGAGCCACCTTCCAAGTTATATTTAAGTCCCGAAGATCAGCGCTGTGAAGATATTTATACTTCAACTACTACGCGAAATGAAGATGGCAGCTATGTAGTTCAGCTTCCGTTTAAAGATGATCCGCAAAAGTTAGGTAATTCTTACATAACCGCGAAGAAAAGGTTTTCATGCCTTGAGAGGAAGTTTTTAAGATCACCGGACTTACATAAAAAATATAATGAGATTATTAGTGACTATTTAGACAAAGGTATTTTAACACGCGTTCCTACTGACGATTGTACTTCTCCAGGTTATTACCTGCCGCACCACCCTGTAGTCCGTGACGACAAGTCCACGACTAAGGTCCGCATCGTTCTAGACGGTAGCGCCTCGACTGATTCAGGCCTGTCTCTAAACGATATTTTGTATAAAGGCTGCAATTTGCAGGCCGATATATTTAACATTTTGCTAAATGTTCGCATACATCGCATAGCCTTTTTTGCAGACGTAAGGCAGATGTATTTATGTATTTATACATATCCCGCACACCGCTGTTATCAACGGATCTTATATAGGTTCTCTCCAGACGATTCGCTGGATACTTATCAGTTTGAGCGTGTCACTTTTGGTCTCCGCTCTTCTCCAATGTTGGCGCTGCGTACCTTACGCCAACTGGCACAAGATGAAAGACAAAGGTGGCCTATTGCTGCTGACGTCATCGAAAGGGATGTCTACATGGATGACCTCGCTTCTTCTTCTTCTTCTTTGGATCAAGCTGTTAAGACTGCGCAGGAATTGATTGAGATGTTTAAGGCCGGTGGGTTTGACTTAGTTAAATGGACTAGTAACTCGTCCGAATTGCTAAAACACATACCCGTATCGCACAGGCAATCTGAATCAATTTCATTCGATGACGATGACACGTTCAAAATTCTGGGGCTTCGCTGGCTCCCCGCATCAGATAACTTCCTATTTTTAACTTCCGTTCCGCCGTCCGCTTTTACAAAGCGCGCTATCTTATCTATGACCGCACGTCTGTACGATGTCTTAGGACTCGTCGGACCCGTAATTCTTTACGCTAAATTGATAATCAGGGAACTGTGGCTTTTGCACATCAATTGGGATGACGAGCTACCCTGTGACATCACCGCTTTATGGCAAAGATATTTATCTGAGCTACCGCTAATCTCGCAACTAAAATTCCCTCGACACGTAGGAATTAAGGAATCTGATTCTAAAATATCGCTTATCGCATTTTCGGACGCAAGCGAAAAGGCTTACGGCTGCGTTATATACCTACATGTTTCTAATGGTAACCAGCCACCTATCATCTCGCTTTTGTGTTCTAAGTCCCGCATCGCTTCAGCTAAACCAACAATTACGTTGGCTCGGCTTGAGTTAAATGGCCTAGTGCTTCTAGCTAAGCTACTTCGCGCTGTTTATGACTCGCTATCCGCCCGTTGTCATATTGATAACGTTTTCATATTTTCTGACTCGACAGTCGCCTTGTGTTGGATAACTTCATCTCCGCATAAGTTTCATACTTATGTCGCAAACCGCATTTCAGACTTTCAGTCTACCTCGCCATCGCAAACCGTTTATCACGTCGCAGGAGTAGACAACCCTGCTGACTTAGTTTCCCGTGGCCTTTTGCCCTCGCAGATTTTAAATAACAACCTGTGGATCCATGGACCCCCATGGATGTCTTCGCCGCTGGCAGATTGGTCAATTAAGAGTTTTTCCCCTACTCAGAACCAATTGCCTGAGGAAAAAACACTGTCTCATGTAGCTGTGGCAAAGGAGGAGAACCTTCTCATAACTTTAGGATCCAAGTTCTCTTCTTGGCATAAGTTTCTTAGGTCCACAGTCATCGTTCTTCGCTTTTTAAAAGTTCTGCCTCGTAGCACAGTTATTTCTGCTGAGGATCTGGAAACCGCTGAAAATAGAATCATTCGAGCTGTGCAGGAAACCTGTTTCGCTAGTGAAATACGGAACATTCAAAAGAACAAACCTTGTTCAACCGCTGTACGGAAGTTATCTCCGTTCATATCTGATGAAATTGTACGAGTCGGAGGGCGACTCTCGTATTCGAGTCTAGATTATTATCAGAAACACCCCGCTCTTATGCCTAAAAATGGGCACATCGCTGAACTCATTGTAGATTGGTATCACTGTGAAAATAGTCACGCTGGTCCACAGCTACTTATGTCAATATTGCGACAGAAATATTGGTTTTTATCCGCTAGGCGCCTAGTGCGCAACCGCATTCATAAATGCGTTCGTTGTTTTAGGTTGAATCCTAAACCTACTTTTCCCGCTATGTCAGATCTGCCTAGTTGCCGTGTTGAACCGTGTAAGGCTTTTACGCACACAGGTGTAGATTACGCTGGCCCGCTGTATATAACGATGACTAGAAAAAGAGGTGTGCGTAGCCAGAAGGCTTATCTCTGTGTCTTTGTGTGCCTGGTCACTAAAGCAGTACACATAGAACTAGCGTCGGATCTAAGTTCCGCTACTTTCTTAGACGCATTCAAGCGCTTCTTATCAAGACGTGGCCCGTGCAGTTTTGTCTACAGCGACAACGGAACCAACTTTATCGCTTCACAATCCTATTTAAAGGAATTATTTGAGTTTTTAAAATCTGACACATATTATCAATCTTTTAATGACGAACTCGCTAAACACAAAATTACCTGGAAGAGGTCACCCCCATTAGGAAGCCATTTTGGTGGAATTTGGGAAGCCAACATAAAAAGTATAAAATCGCTTCTCTTCCGCGTAATCGGAAAGCAAATCCTCACTTACGAGGAGATGCTTACGGTGCTTAATCAGGTCGAAGCTGTACTGAATAGCCGACCTTTGTACGTTCTGAGCTCCGACCCTTCGGAGCCGACCGCCTTAACACCGTCGCATTTTTTATCTACAAAACCGCTAGCTTTCCTACCCGCTGCTGATGTCAGCGAAGAACGAGCAAACCTTTTGTCTCGTCACTCTTTGATGGACTCACTAGTCCAAACGTTCTGGAAGCGATTCAAGAATGAATACCTCCATAATTTGCAAATGCGCGAAAAATGGAATACCGCTAGTAACCCCCTCACTGTAGGCACGGTAGTTCTATTGAATAACGAAAACGCACCTCCGCTATCTTGGAAGTTAGGTAAAATTTCTGAGGTCTTTCCTGGGAAAGATGGTAGAATCCGTTGTGCACGAGTGGAAACTGGTGATAGCTCGTACGTCCGCCCGTCGACAAAGTTATCACCTCTGCCTATACAGTAGGGTGACCATATCGCCACTTTTTCTCGGATATTTTTATCCAACCCGCTAGTTTTATATTTTATTTTAATTTCCCGCTAATTTTAAATTGTTTTTCTTTTATTATTTAGGATAGTTTAATTCTAAAACCGCTAATATTTTTTATTTTTTCGCTATACGCTATTTCACATTCCTTTCACTTTCGAAGGAAATTCTTCAAGGAGGGGGAGATGGTGGATATTGTTTTACGTGTTTTAAACTTATTGGTAGTTATGTACTTGTAACGATCTATCCTATCCTTTGCTCCTTCCCGCATGCATGTGCACGCCTAGCGCCGTCTCACTCTGACGGCCGCTTGCGCCGGCACCGCGCCGATTCAAACCGAACAGTCGTTGTTAACCGCCGCTGACAAAAGGACATTATCCTCAACGTGTGGCAATTGGCTCCAAAATATTCAGTTAAATTGCTAATCCTGAATTCCCGCTGTTACGTGTGACTTTTCATAGTGAAATAAGTAGATACAGTGTCGTGTCGAACCTCTGACCCGCTACGTGGAGACGCTGGGTCTTCTCTTTGACCTGGTGCCGAGCCTACGGATCCGCTTTCCTGGACCTTGGAAATCTACAGGTACGTGCATGCTTCTTATCCCCATAAGCTGCTGTATTCTATTCCTGTGATTTTATCCACCTGCAGCAGTTTGGTTCGTCCTACCATCATTAGAAGGTCGTTACAAGTGCTTTTGGTTTCTGTGTAGCTAGGCATAAGTACTCCTCTTTTGATCCGCAAAAATACAGTCCACTCTCTAACCCTATCAGCCTCTGAGCATTGTTGAAAACCCCCGTGAACGTCAGTTCATACCCCACTGTGGTGAGAAAAGTTGAACCAGCTAGTTATTTCCACCAAATATTATATAACTTATATTGATCAAGATTCTAAAAAATATGAAAGAGGTATTTCAGGATTATTATGCTGATTTTTTTTATATACTGATGGTCATATAGTACTTGTATATCGGCAATCATGTGGATCCCCTCAGTTATTAGTCTGGAAATAAATTTCCTTACACTACGTGGTTTATTTTATATTATCTCATACTACTGACAAAAAAAAAATAAACGGCGATATCGATAACTTTCTGAAAGTTATATCTAATTGAATTTTTAATCACTACATAGTATAAAACAAAGTTGCTTTCTCTGTCCCTATGTCCCCTTGTATGCTTAAATCTTTAAAACTACGCAACGGATTTTGATGCGTTTTTTTTAATAGATAGTGATTCAAGAGGAAGGTTTATATGTATATTATACATGCATGATATGTGCACCCGTGCGATGCAGGGGCGCGCGGGCGGGTCGCTAGTTTGAAATAAAAGCTGAAATAGCAAGTGACTTGACAGTTGATTAGCTTTGATCGAGCTTTCAGAAACCGGCGGTTAGTCTATATACTAGTAGCAGTACAGTACACCCCAAGTTTGAATTTTGTTTTTCTTTCTCTCAAGTACTTAACTCGAGTCTCCCGACTGTTTGTCGGTACAGAAAACGAAAAACAAAACACGGGTACTGGAGCCTTATTCACTATGACAATAAGAGATTCCAAGGAGATTCCTTGCCCCAAACCGTGAAACGTCAAAACTTGAATTTGGGCTTTATTCTTTATGACATAGGAGATACTTTGCCCTGACCGTATGACACCGGCTGCCTTGTCTTAGCCGTGATCGCGCTGCAAATGGTCATAGTGCATAAGGCTCCAGGTAGTTATAGTAGCAATTTACCTTTCGTATTTTTCGCAATACACAATTCTTCAATCTTGGGCAGATAGGAATCTTTACACAAAGAACTCTGACAGTACTCCATAATCTGTAAAAAATTCAAACAGCAAAAGAAAATGATGCGTTAGTTATAATGAATAAACCACTGGACCTGATAGAGATAAGCTAGGAGACAGCTTGGCTTGCTTTACAGACTTTATATGTAAAATGGTTTAGTACTAGTAGTTCTGAGGTTTCGTAACGCGACGCGAACGCTACGAAAATATAAGTACGTGGTAGTCAGAGGCAGAGGCATACATACATACATAAAATGCCAAATCGCCCCAAGTTGATTGCAATATTTTCGTTTGCTTCGCTCACTCAATCAATTATCTCGTAAATAAAACATTAGACTACCAGCTACTCAAGACTCCAGGCACTCTTTTATCTGTGGCTCTGGGTAGTGCACCATTGAATTATTCTCATTTTAAAATATATGAGTAGGTATCCTGAGTTATTTGAAAATCACATTTTGTGAATCAAATGTATTTATTTGTCTGAAGTAAGGTACATAGGCGCGGCGCGACTTGTAATATCACGCGCCGTGAGAAGCCAGCTGTAGCTCATTTTTAAAATAATAATAATTAAATAGAAATTTTGTGATACCTGCTTAGCGAGCTCTCCGTAAATTAGGTCGGCGGCTTTGTTTCCCTTCTCGTAACCGCAGACAATGCCTCTCATCAGCTGCTTCTCATCGCAATACGTCACGCGAAGGACGAACGGCCGGTTTGTCGGAATAGTTGAGTATTTCAGTTGGGAGAAGAAACGAGTTTCCATTTCTGTGGATTAACGTTTCTAGAATCAGCTAGGGTTGGTCTTTAAACGGCGATATTAAAATTAAACAGAATTACAGTAATAAGTATAATTGTAGAACATTTCGCCGGATAATCGTCCGATTGGCGCCGACATTTATCAAGTTGGTGTGCAATTAGCATACAATACATTATACGTATTATTCACTAGCTGCGCCCCGCAGTTTCACGCGCTTCCACGGGATAAAAAGCCTAAAGCCTTTGTGCTATTCTAGACTGCCGTTCTGGCGTTATTGAGTGACAAATATCCAGACTTTCACATTTATGATTATTATTGGGATAGTGGGAGTGGGGTTCATGGCTACATACCTAGAACATCGCCACCCCTCTCGGCGAGTTTCTTCCACTCGGGAATGCAGAGATCCTCAATCTTCTTACTGATTGGCTCGCAGTTCTTTGCCTTGAGTAGTGTGACCAAACTACCGCTGGGTGTCGTCTTATCGCCGCCCGGGATCGTCTGCAGGGAAACATAAGTAACAACCATTAAGAACCCTAAGGCAATGATAGCTGCTAATGTATCTCTCATGTAATGATTTTATTACCAACAAATTGATTATTCTGATTTGCTAAAATATGCTTTACTAGTTACATATCGTACTTAAGGGCCCGGCGACAGCGGCTCGCAGTTTCGAGGTGCGATTGGCTATTATTTCATTTTATTTCATTTCGGGGAGGTTGTTTGAAATAATAACATATATACTGTTCGAACACAAATAACACAATAAACATAAGGAAACATGCCCAAATCAAAAATCATTTTGGTATTAGTATGTTTGGCCTTACGTTTACCTAATACCAAAATGGTTTCTGACTCAAGCACATTTCCCTTATATTATTGTATGATTTGTATTCGAACAGTATTTATGCATGTCACTGGATAGTTATTCTTTCAAACAACCTCCCCGAAATGAAATAAAATAATAGCCAATCGCACCTCGAAACTGCGAGCCGCTGTCGCCGGGCCCTTAAGTAAACTTTTTAGTCGGAAAACTAGTTTGGATCAAAATGACATTTTTGCTGCGATGAGGATTTTTTTTTATACTACCAAGGTAGCAAACAAGCATACGGCCCACCTTATGGGAAGCGGTCATCGTAGCCTATGGACGTTTGTAACACCAGAGGTGTCACACTCGCGTTGCTGACCCTTTAAATATTTTAATACGCCTTTTTTGAAGAACCCCATGCTGTATTCTCCAGAGAAAACATCCGCAGGGAGCGCATTCCACAACCGAGGATTGCGATTTTTCATAACTAAGTTGGGTGATTTTATATAATATTTAAAATGTTTGTTGAAGACTTTCGTCTTGAGGCTCTGCTCAGTTCAGTTACAGTTTCACAACTTGTTACAAAAATCATTCTACCAGTATAAGTTCAATCGCGTTCTCCTTCAAAGTGTCGATGTATTTGACGGCGGCCGGGCTCAGCGTCACTGGTTCTCGTTCTGACAGTTTGACGAGGGACGCTTGCGCTGGTTTCACGTCCAATTGCAGTTTGGGAGGGCAGACGAAGAGACGCTCAAATGGTACTATCTCTTCATTACCTACGAGAATATAAAAAATAACAGATAATTTTAAATTAATACTAGTGGTATTTTTTTTATGGACAATCCACACAGCACTATCTAGCCCCAAAGTAAGCAACTCAAAGCTTGTGTTATGGGTACTAGATAACTGATATATTTAATACATTATTACATTCCACATGGCACAATAGATAGTGTGGTAGAGCCCCAAACTAAGTATTATGCGAACCGGATTTTATTAAAATTTTTGTGTAATTACCAGATGCTTACACAAATGCTTGTTCACGGTGGGAATCGAACCTACGACCTTCAACGCGTTAGAGTTATTAAGTGGCAGAGAATTAAATGAAATCTATGGTAAACATCAGAAACTCACCATACTCAATATATTCGATCAGGTATTTGTTGAGGGCCACATTGACACGTTTCACGAACGCCCTGTAGTGTGTACCGTCTTCCATAAACTTTGCAACGACCGTCTGCCCTTTCTGCGGCGGCTCTTTCAGTGGTATGGCTGTAAACGGGATTTTTATGTTTTAAATCAAGTCATATACTCTGTGTGAATCTAGGTAGGTTAGCAAAAACAGATGTCATGGTTAGAGATAGAAAACTACACCCTGCCATTTAGGCATACAAAACATTTCTTTTTAGAATAAACAATTTTTTTTAAGACTTATTCAAATGATAATTTTGTATGTCTGAACAATCTAGTATTTCTTTTATACAATAATATGTTTTTATTTTGGAAAATGCCCTTATTCATATTCCCCGCCATTTTCTAACAGCTCTACAAACTAAAAGTTTATTTAAAGTAATAAAGTAAATAGTTTATTTATTGTTACAAAAACATGGCACAATAGTTATTTGTTATACAAGAGTGCAAAGTTGCTTTTTAACCGCGTGTTCAATTTTGATGACCGAGCAAGCGAAGGATTCTAAAATTTAATCACGAGCGCAGCGAGTGATTTAAAATTAGAATCCTGAGCGTTAGCGAGGGAATAAAAAGAGCACGAGGTGAAAAATCTTTGCACTCGAGTGCAACACGTAACTTTTCATTCCACCTCAGCGAGGAAATTACTAAATGCAAAAAAAAAAGTTTACAATCACATGTTGGCGTCAAACAAACTTCCTCGTCGCTAGAATCACTCATTTTAGTTTTTTCACTTGTTTTCAAGTTTCTTGTTTTTAATATAAGGTTTAACAATGACGTGAAAAAATGCCGCGTAAAGAACCGCGTACAAAGCAAATTGAAAAAAGAACACCAAGAAGGTTCCGAGTCTGAGTTTTTAACAAATTAAAAAAAAGTTGTATGATATATTCGGCACCATAGAGGTAGCAGTAAATAGGTTTAATGTTTTTTTTAATTCACAAACTTAGCGCACACGATGTTCTAAATTCAATTTACTTTATCCTCTAGAGAATAAAAACGGCTTTTGCACTCAGATATTGAAGAGCAAAAATACTCCTTCCGAGATGGTGGGATGAAAAAAAGTTTACAAACTTTAAATTTGTATGAGCACTAAACAAAACTAATTTCTAGCTTTAGGAAAAAAAATTGTGAAGAGTGCATAGACTTGTGACTATTCGCTGTATTATGCCTTACCGTTAACGCCATAGAGCACAGTATCCTGCAGCACGGCATCAAATGCCGCCGCCGGTCGCAGGTCGCAGGGCCGCACACACGCGCGACGCAGTGACGTCACATCCAACAAC
The DNA here is from genome assembly GCA_963576535.1 of Plemyria rubiginata. NCBI lineage: Eukaryota > Metazoa > Arthropoda > Insecta > Lepidoptera > Geometridae > Plemyria > Plemyria rubiginata. The sequence goes on along the minus strand of OY754922.1, from coordinate 8,875,023 downwards.
ACGTACAGCGTGTTATTTTCTAGCCTCGGGCGAGGTACCTCCGGCACCACTGCAGTTGGTTTGGCCACATCTGGAGTGGAAGCTGCTACCGGAGTGGGTACTGAGACCGGGGTGGATTTTTGAGTGGCTACAGCTGGATAAAAAGTAAAATTAATTTATCAATTCCAAATGTAGTTACTAAAAAGTTGTTCAATCAAAATTACATGACGGTGTATTTTCGAAGTTTATTTAAATAAATCATCATGTGAAAATATCCTTAAGTATCATCAGTCCAAGAAGTCCTCCCTTAATTTCCAAGGATGATTTGTTTGGCCCTCTCCACCCATCAGCTTCACAATCTTCAGAGTTCATCAAGACAAACATACACAGAGGTTGCAAAATACTGTTTTATTGTCTTTCTTTTCGTTTCTAGAGGATATGAAATTACTTACGCTCATCTGCATATTCTATGTCAGGGCTCCACCTCGCAGCTTCGACCTGCACAGTGGTCCCCGACTGGTCCTCCACAGATACTGTGATGCTGGCACTAGACGAGCTGACCACTTTGCAACTAAAATGGCATCCAATCTGTTTTCGAACATACAAATATTTTTTTTGATTCTCAGTTAGTCTCAGTAAATCAAAGTCAAAAGGTATTTATTCAGTTGAGTCACAAGGATTACTTAGAAACGTCTTAAAGCTAGGTAAATCTAAGTACCAGTTCTACACAACCAAGTCTAGAAGAACAGCCAACAAACTTACAGCTTTGTTTTTACCGTCCATATTAATGACCCCCATGTGTAATACCTATCTGTGTATCTAGCTGGGTTGGGGTGGGTAGTCTATAGGATTTATATTATGTGAAAGCAATCTTAAACCAACTAAAACATTTTTTATTAACTAGCTGACCTGGCAAACATTGTTTTGCCATATAAATTAAATTACTAAAATGGCTATTAAAAAATAAGGGTTGATCTTAGAAGGGTGAAAATTGAGGATTGTATGTATTTTTGTATGTTGTATCATAAAAAAATAGAAATTAAAAATTTTGTCTAAAAAATAAAAAAAAAATTTAGGGGTGGACTACCCCTAACATTTAGGGGGATGAAAAATAGATGTTGGCCGATTCTCATAGATACCGGATAAGCACAAAAAATTTCATCAAAATCGGTCAAGCCGTTTCGGAGGAGTATGGCAACGAAAACTGTGACACGAGAATTTTATATATTAGATAAACATTACATATCACACATTTTTATTTATTTTACATATTTACCTCAAGGTCTTTTGTCTTTAGCACAGCCATGAACTCTGGAATAGTTGCAAAACTGGGCGGCAGGCGGCGGCACGCGCTCGGCGAGAGAGAGACGACACGACCCGCGTCCAGCAGCGCAGCACGCGTGCCAGCGAGACAGCGAGCACGGTACCAGAACCCGTCATCCGTGCATAAGTAGGCGAATGTCTCGCCGATGCGCGGTCTGGGGATAACAAATATGGTTTCAACTACACAATCCTTACCTCCAACTGCCTACCTACTTACTTGTATAGATTGATCGCATCATCATGTAAGTAGTCTATATTACAATATAGACTAACGCTGTGTTTCGGTTTGAAGAGTGTGGTCGCCGGTGTAATTACAGGCACATGAGGCTTAACATCTGTATGCCTCAAGTCGATGGACGCAGGGCAGTGCATCGTAGGGCACGTTTTTATTGTGCGTGACCTACGGGGCAATGTTCTGTTTATAGGTGATGGTTACCACTTAACATCAGGTGGGCCATCTGCTTGTTCCATCAGCGAGTTGTATAAAAAAATATATATATATATATATATATAATTATTAGAAATGAGAAAGTTGTGAACTATCACTTACGTGTACACTACGTCATCCTTCTGGCATTGTTCCTTGAAGTAGTCGCAGAGCGAGTCGTAGCGCTCGCTGTAATCCTCGTGCAGCGTCAGACACACGCAACCGGCTTGCTGCGAGCCGCACTCGGAGGCCACGCCCACTGTCTCCGCCAGGAACGACGCACCCACCGACAAATTTTCGATGACGTAACTAAAAAAAAACTCAGAATGGTCTAGCTAGTGTAGTCGTTTCTCACTTCTTCATCTCGGCGTTACAGTGCGGTGAAAGGATTAAAGTGCGCCCAGTCTCTTTTTGAACATTGTAGATCTGAATAAGTAAGGTCGCCTTATCAGCTATATTTGACGTTCCTCTACCAACGACATCCGCGTGTTATAAGGAGGTCCGAAGACAATTTAATGCCACCGCAACGCAAGCCGAGAGGAAAGCTCTCAGAATGATCCTAACGGAGACCACACACAGGAAATTGCAGCTTTAGAACAACCACGATGTGGCAAAATATTGAAAATGAGGATAGATTGGACAAGCATCTACATGACCTAAAATCTAGTGAGGGGTTCCATTGTATTTTCTGAGTATTAAGATGACAAGGCTAAGCTGGAGTATGGGATAGGTACTGAGCAAGTTTCCATCTAAAATAATGCCCTACCCTATTACAGGGAGATAAAAAGTTATGTTTCCCTGTATAAGCGATCTATAAGCAAAGGTCTGTTCACTTACTTTGCTGGTATGAGAGGTTTGCGTGTTACACTTTCCGGTCTAGATGCTACAGGTTCTCTCTGTTTGCGAGACGCGGGCTCCACTTGAGCTGGCTTCTTGGCCTGTGGCTCAGGGATCGGCTGCTTAAGGTTGGGCTGTTGGAGTGGTGGATGTTGAGCTGCAAAAGTACAATATAAAATAAAATACATGGTCAATAATAAAATGATTCCCTGGCTACTTTAAACTTGTAAATGTTTAAGAGACGGTTTTTTCATCTGCTATATAACATTAGATTGGATTGAAAATCTGTACAGTAATACCCCGCTTTACGCGACCCCGTTTTGCGCGGTTTTGCTAGCGAATTTAAAATTTCACGCTAACATGCCTCGCATTACGCGAATTGCTTACTTAAGAATATGTATTAGGTAATCCCCAGGGAATTATAAGATTTGTGTTTTTTTTTTGTATTTACCTTCGGCTATGTTATTCATCAACCCCGATATATGCGAATTTCACATAACGCAGTTTTTTGTGGAACGTAATACCTTGCGCCAAGCGGGGTAGTACTTAGAAGAAAATGTGATTTTATAGCTTTAAAAAACAAACGCCACATAACCGGTAGGACATAGATTTTAATTTTATTATGATACAAAAATATTTCATGAATTACTTACGCTCATCAGCATATTCTATGACAGGGCTCCACCTCGCAGCTTCGACCTGCACACTGGTCCCCGACGCATCCTCCACAGATACTGTGATGCCAGCACTAGACGAGCTGATTACCTTGCAACTCAAATTGCTTCCGATCTGGTGAGTTTAGGAGGTATTAGGTTTAAAAAAAGCTTTAAAACGCTAAACTACTTAGTACATTAAACATACCTCTAGGTCTTTTGTATTCAGCACAGCCATGAACTCGGGTATAGTTGCAAAACTGGGCGGTAGGCGGCGGCACGCGCTCGGCGAGAGAGAGACGACACGACCCGAGTCAAGCAGCGCGGCACGCGTGCGAGCTAGACAGCGCGCACGGTACCAGAACCCGTCTTCCGCGCATAAGTAGGCAAAAGTCTCGCCAATACGCGGCCTGGATATTATACCCAAGTTAAAAAAAATACACTGGGGCATGGTAGGGGGTATTTAGGTCTTGGGACAGCGGCCCGATTACGCTAATGTCTGGCTAACGAGATGGCTTTCAGTTCGACATTTGAGTCTCATAGTGTAGCAGCAACTGTATAGGATGGATGGGAATCAAATGTCAAACTGAAAGCCATCTCCATAGCCAGACATTAGCGTAAGCGGGCCGATGGGCGGGGTCACCATTCTCGCGTCTGTTGTTTACTCGCCCGTCACGCCCTACTCAGTCCATCATAAACCCGATGAAACTATCACTCACGTGTACACTACGTCATCCTTCTGGCATTGCTCCTTGAAGTCGTCGCAGAGCGAGTCGTAGCGCTCGCTGTAATCCTCGTGCAGCGTCAGACACACGCAGCCGGCTTGCTGCGAGCCGCACTCGGAGGCCACGCCCACTGTCTCCGCCAGGAACGACGCACCCACCGACAGCTTTTCGATGACGTAACTGGAATCACGAAGTATATAAAAAACTCATAAATCGCGAGTCTAATTGTATTTTCTGTAAGAAAAGTGTGCAATGCCAGTGCTGTCAAACGGGCGGGAAAATGTTATCAAATTAACGCTCTTATTTGAGTAAAATAATGGAGAATAATGAAAAATAATAATGAATAAGTTAATGGAGCGCAGCAAGATTTGTACTTACTTAGCCGGGACAAGCGGTTGGCGCGGTGTTTCTGTAGCCAGTCGCGAACTAACAGAACTCTTTGGTCTAGATTCGGCGACTTGGACCTCTCTCGGCTTGCGTGACTGGGTCGCTCGGGACGGCAGTTCATCTTGGGCTGGTTTAACGGTCTGTGGCTCAGGGGTTGACTGCTTTAGGTTGGGCTGTCTGGGTAAATTTTGCGCTGTAGAGTTTACAAGATATTTATACATACAAACTAAAAAAAATATTATGTCAGCTATCTGTTTCTCATAGCTACAAAGTTTCGAATGTCCACCATTTTATTTATTTGTAAAATTAAAAAACAAAATAAATATTTAGAAGGCTCATGCACAACTGTAATCTCCAAGCATCGTAGATATCCTTGAGGAAGTCCAAGGGAGTCAAGCATGTGGCCACTCTTACCAGCAAATCAAGGGCGTAACTTACCCTCATCAGCATATTCTATGTCAGGGCTCCACCTCGCAGCTTTGACCTGCACACTGGTCCCCGACGCATCCTCCACAGAAACTGTGATGCCAGCACTAGACAAGCTGATCACCTTGCAGCTCAAATTGCTTCCAATCTATGGAACAAGTAAGGCATATGCTGATAATATTCAGCACAGGGAGTTTGGATGTTGTGGTACATGTATTGTACCCATGACATTGCAAAGCGATTGAGTCGCACCATAACACTTCATATTGAAACTTATAAAAATTGGGGAGAAAATAAACAGTTTTTATAGCCTTTGCAGTTCACCCCGCATTTCGCCCATATTACGTTTTTAACTCTGCTAGTAGACTTTATCACAAAAAAATGCCCTGTTTTACAAATAGGTATTGACAGGGCTGTTACAATTATACAATTTTGTCGTGATAAGCTGTGAAAGAAGGTATAGAATCCTGATGTATTATTATTACCACGGACAACTTTTAAGCTATATATTTAGCATGCATTCTACTCACAGCAAGGTCTTTTGTCTTCAACACAGCCATAAACTCTGGAATAGTTGCAAAACTGGGCGGCAGGCGGCGGCACGCGCTCGGCGAGAGAGAGACGACACGACCCGCGTCCAGCAGCGCGGCCCGCGTGCGAGCGAGACAGCGCGCACGGTACCAGAACCCGTCATCCGTGCATAAGTAGGCGAATGTCTCGCCGATACGCGGTCTGGGGATAACAAATATGGTTTCAACTACACAATCCTTACCTCCTACTGCCTACCTACCTACTTGAATAGATTGATTAAATCCATCATCATGTAAGTAGTCTTTATTACAATCTATAATTAATAGAAATGAGAAAGTTGTGCAACTATCACTTACGTGTACACTACGTCATCCTTCTGGCATTGTTCCTTGAAGTCGTCGCAGAGCGAGTCGTAGCGCTCGCTGTAATCCTCGTGCAGCGTCAGACACACGCAGCCGGCTTGCTGCGAGCCGCACTCGGAGGCCACGCCCACTATCTCCGCCAGGAACGATGCACCCACCGACAGCTTTTCAACCACATAACTGAAATAAAAATATCCACAAGTGACACCAACTTATCTGTTCAGTTCATCAAAAACTAACTGTGAAGCAAAAATAAATTAAACCTTATTTATCAATACACTATCATTTCATATTCATTTTTTTCAATAAATAACTAAATATTGACAGACAATTATTCAAACGCAATTAAGCTCCAATCTAAAAGCTAAGCTTATACAATGGAAACCAGCTAACTGAAATAAAATTCAGGGCAGTTTCTATCAACAGAAAGTGTTACACTATCCATCAGATAACAAAACCGTCTGAAATTACTATCATATACTCTTACTTGGTAAACCCCAGATTTTAAAACTTTTGGCGTAACTATAACTTACCTAGACGGTACAAGAGGTTTGCGCGGGGTCACGTCTCTTTTACTACCCAACAGTGCAGCGGTGACACTTGGCTTTTCCGATTCAGGCTTTGGTTCTGGTGGAGTGGGTTCCACGCGTATCGGTTTGGTGGGTTCAGGAGTGGGCAGTTTCGGCTGGCGCAGAGGTGTGTATTGATCTGAATAATTCAGTGAAATCACTTAACTACGTAACACCCATATTGTACGAGTATGAGGCATTCCTATTGTGACTGACGAGGCAGTGCTTTCTTAAACAAATGTGGCTTGTTACATGAGCAAGAAATTCCGGTTTAACATCAAACAAAGCTACTAAGGGGGAAAAACCTTATAGGGAAACCTGCCCCAGGCGGGGACCCATACAATAACGACGCTAAACTTACCGACTCTAAAGGCTCATGTTAGGGCCGATTTCACAATGTTTACAACACTGGTGTAACATAACGTATAAGCTTATCATAAGTTTTACTAGTAAGGCGGATTAAGTGTACTACGAGCAATGGCGCAACTATAAAGTAGGATGTAATTGTTGCCTGTTCTTCTAGGCTTTGCTCGCGTGCAACTGGCATCTAGTCACTAGTTCTAAGAGTCACTAGTTTTAGTGATCCTAGTTATTTTATTTTTTACCCGCGCAGATTTAAATCCCGGTATTCCCACTGGATAAAAGGTAGCCTATGTGCTATTCCACTATAATCTATCTCTCTGCCAAGTTTTATCCAGATCAGGTTCAGCCGTTCCGGCATGAAAGAGTAACAAACATCCATCCATCCATACTCACAAACTTTCGCGCTTATAATTGACCGAGCGAGCGAAGCGTCTCAGTTTCCACATTGGCCAAAAATGCGTTTGTCCGGATGTCTGTCTGTTCTCCTCTACAGGTCGCATTTTTCAACCGATCTGGACGAAACTTGGTACACAGGTTATATGACTTATTAGAATTTTTTTGTCGTCGGGGATTTTTGGTTGGAGGGGTACTTCCCCCAAAAAAATGGCAAAAAGGGGGCGATTTCATATACTGGATATCTCCACCAAATGAGATCCGATTTCGATTATTCTTTTTTTATTTGAAAGGTAGTAACTATAAGTTGGTCTCATAAAAGTTTGGCGAAGATCTGATAAGGATCTTCAGCATGATGAACAGGATAGCTCATCAAACAATCGATGGTTTTCAATCAAATTTGAGAGAAACACAATGGACCTCATTCTACACAAGATGATGCAAAAAAAAATCAAAAAGATCAAAAAAATCACAAAACGGAAAATGCACTTGCACATTACATTCCTCAAATAGCTCACTTTTAGTATGCTCGCGAGGTCTACAGCTCCCAGAGCCACTAGTATTAGTTCCTACTAATATATATACATATTTTGACTTTGATAAGTTTGAATTACCTTGTTTATCCAATCGGTTCCCTTGGTTAACAGGGTTACGGGAATCTTCGTGCCGGTTACGGGGACCTTCTTGTCGGCTCCGGTTGTTATTAGCTGCTGGGTTGCCTCTGCGCTGTTGGACTTCTTGTAAAGCGGCATGTTTCTCAGACGGAGGAATAAACTTCTGTATGAATTAAAAAAAACTATTTATAGTTAAAATAGCGTAGTAGTAATTACTACTTCAGAGCGGTCTTTTTGAAATGTAGCTAACGCAGTTACTTAAAAATTGTTTGTCTCTAAAATGGTAGCGAAAAAAACTCTTGGGACACTCAATGTAGTTTGAAATGTAAGGTATCTGATAGAAAGTGCCAGCACCTTATTAAACTTTTCTGATGGAACAAGCAGATAGCCCACCTGATGTTAAGCGGTAACCATCTCCTAGAACAAACATTGCCGCTCAAAAGATAAAGAGTGCACATAAACTTAAAATATGCTATACCTATGTGTAATATGGCATGTGTGATTTAATTGGAACAATTTCTAAGTACTTCACTCCATCATGACATATATTACCTTGCCTTCTCTTTCAGATCCCGAATCGCTGGCAGGCACCACACAAGGTGATTTCGTAGGGGACGCGTGAGGCTTGCGTAGCGGCGCAACCGCTCGAATGCTGTAGAAAATACCAAAATATTTCTAAGGCCATCCAAAAAAGTCACTCTTTACCGTCGTCGTCGGTATTTCCGGAACGTTATAACTTAGGATTTTTTAAGATAACAGTGATTAAGTGGGTTATAGCTAAGCGTGCTCTGCTTTAGACTGCATCTTCACTTTCCATCAGGTGAGATGGCAGTCAAATGTCTGGCTATCAAACAAAAAAAACAAACATAAGCGCGAAAACTAGTCAAGCAAACTTTTTGGGAGGACTTGTTTGGATCAAAATGATATTGTTGCTCAACTTTGTGTGCTGCGTAAATGTGTGTGTCTGAAAAATCTGTGTAAAAATTTTTCATTTACCTATAATGATTTGATATTTTACTAATTATTGAATGTGTGAGTTAGAGATCTTATGCAAAGGTATCCTCTCGGATGAAGGAAGACAAGTTCAAAAACTTTTCACGAAAAATTTTAATTACAGAGCATGCAGAGGCAAATGCCACTCCACGTTCTCGCGAAATGCGAGAAAACCGCGAGAACGATAATGTGGAAGGAAGCTCGTTCCTAGCTTGTTTCTCGTGTTTACGCCCATAACAAGCAGCCGTTGGATAGCTTTTGATAAAAAGACGACCTTAACTCAATAATTACAATGTTATATTTAATTTGCTAAGTTTTTGGCAATACTTACTCAGGTGCAGATAGGGGACTAACGTGACTGTCCGCCACCTCAGCAGATGAGCTGTAAACAAGAACATAGGGCTGTGTTTATGCTGTACATTTCATTCCCCCCATTCTAGAAAACTGTATAATTTTCACTGCCTATTGACGAGGCAATAACGTTCATAGTTTTTATTACGGTAAGAGCCATTCCGCGTTGGCAGAGATGAATGAAGAATGGTCATTTGTGACCCAAGGTTTGGCGCAAACAAAACATATCTAAGTCCTTTTGTTATTGTATGCAATTTCAGCAAAATCACTTTTTCTTGTCGTGTCACTAACAGTGTGGTGAAAGGATTGTGCTTCCAAGAGGCTCTTTCGACATTTTGAAAGATATAAAATCACTAAGTCTAACTTTGAAAAATCGCAAACAACCATTTTGTGTGCAATCACATTGCACACAGTTTGGTAAAAATTTCATTCTGATCAATGAAGTTTTCCTACTCAAAAGTTTGCTTCTACGAAAATTAGAAAAGTAAACTTTTAATTGTAGGAAAACTTGTATCGATCAAAATGATTTTTTTACTGAACTGTGCGCCATGTGATTGCACACAAAATGGTTGTTTACGATTTTTAGAAAATGGGATCAGTGATTTTATATCCTTCAACAAGTCAAAACGTGCGAGCGAATAGGTGAGCAAGAGTGAATAGGTGTCTTCTAGACCGTTCTGCTCCACCGTAGGCTACATCGTCGCTTAACATCAGGTGAGATTGTAGTCAAATGACGGTTTATTCAGTTTAAAAAAAAAAAAAAAAAAGCGAGAGTCACATTAGCTCTTGGTCAGGTTTTCAGGTGATTGCCTATCGTTAGGAGACTCACCTCGCTAGATTGTGGCAGACGGCGCGGTGTCTCGCCTCCCAGTCGCGGCGCTGGCAGCGCTCGGCGCAGTACGGCGTCAGGCGACACCCCGCGCAGAACAACTCTGCCGGCGCGTCGCAAGACACGCAGCGCCGCGAGGCCTCGCGCTGAAGCCCCGGAATGTTACGCTGCGCGTCCAATTTATTGTGTTTTCAGTGTGAGATGTGGCTAACCATACTCGACGAACGAGTGTCTATGCGATTACAATGAACACTAAGAGCTGTGCATGTATCTACGAGCGGTAATAATTATGTGCGCTGGCTATGACAATGTTTAATTAGTCTAAATTCCGTAGATGGTATGGCAATTATGGCGTAACCGACAATAGACTAATAGTTTTTATTTTTAACCGACAGCAAAATGTGGGTATGTGCCAAAGTAATATTTGGACGTACCTCTGACTACCCCCCTTAGACAACCTCAAATAATCTTGAGTTAGTACTTGGTACTGAATATTAAATAATGACTTATAACAAGCATTGCTAACAAGCAAGCCTGCATTAAGGGGCAGCATACGGCGCGCCGCTATCTCGCTCGCACAATTGACCATTTTTGAGGATATAAAATCACTGAATTTAGTTATGTAAAATCGCAATCGGTGAAGTGGTCGTCAATGGCATTACAAAGATTTAGTGAAAAAACAATTTTGGTCCAAGCTAATTTTCATACATAAAAGTTTGAAAAATATAAAGTCGCATTTATAAGTTTAAAAACTTGGTTGGATCAAAATTTTATTTTTGCTAAATCTTTGTAATGGCACTGACAACAACTTGACCGATTGCGATTTTACCAAACTACATTCAGTGATATTATATCCTGAAAAATGTTCAATTGTGCGAGCGAGATAGCGGCGCGCCGTATGCTGCCCCTTAAGACATGCACGATATGAACGTGAAGTATTTATTTATCCGTTATTGTCTAAGAAAATACTAGCTAATACGATGTACCCGATATGTAATTAAATACGAGCATATATTATGATTAGATGATTACCTATACCTACCTATTGTTTTCAGCAAATACACTATGTATGAGCCATAATATTGCATGTTTACCGTTATTCTGTCTGTCCTTCCTAGAAGTTGATCCTAGGCTCTCTAAAACCACTGTGTGACTAGTAGAGGAGATATAGATAATAGTTAATGCGTGCCTTGAATGTGGTCACATGGGTGACCAAACTCAGCTTTGTTCTGTAGGTTAATGGAAGCGGAATCTTTCTGAATCAAACAAGTCTCCTAATATTTCACATGAGTATTGGTATAGTTTATGGTGTCAGCGACCTTAACTCAAACCCATTTAAAATCGTCATAAAAGTAATCAATTAAAACAACATTAAAATTTAAATGCAATATAATTACAATAACATGCAAGACTAATCACAATAACAAAAAAAATAAAATTAAACGCACAAAAACTAAAATCTAAACTAAAACACGAATACCTAAAAATACTTATACCGAAACTTATGTAAACATTTTAAAAACTAACATTTTCAGAAGGTAACTATTAAAAAAACGTGTTTAGTGCGGCTAAGATAGATAATACTGTCAATAGTCAACCAAGAAATTGATATCTGTCTCGCTTTAAAAATTGTCGATTGTCATGGTATCAATGGATATTTATTTATTGTCATTGATTAATTAAAATTGGTGGGTATATTACATCATACATCACAGACTTATTTATAAACGTGTAAAAACACAATACTAAACCTAATTAACAGAATTTATCACGAGAGAAAGTCAGGGCACTAAGGAATGCTTTATCACTAACTAAAAAATTAACATGATGACGATCATGACAAAATTATAAAGGAATGTCAATAAAGATCAAAATGTAATTAGAAGAAGAATTTCAGCCTTTCACCGCCGACTAGCGGTACGAAGCTCTTACTCTGAATCACAGTCAAAGATTGGTTATCAACATACAGCACAAACTTACCGTTACTAGGATACTCAGTCTCGCTATAGATCTGCCAAATCTCCGTATTCAACCCAGGGTTTTTATCTTCCAAAATATCGAATATAATGTTCAAATCATCTTCGCTATCAGGGAGTATGTTAGGGGGTACTTTAAGTATGATTTTAGTTTGGTAACAACTGTCAGGGATAACAAACTGCCTATTTTTTGGAGATTCCGGCTCAATAATAATCGGATCTAGGTTATCATCATCGTTTATTTTCGGGGAATTGTTGTTTTCAACATCGCTATTGTTGTAAGTTCTATCATCAATTGCCTCTTTGTTTTCGATATTTGTTACTTCTTTAGACTTCTTGACAACTTTCTTGGTTTTGCTCGCTTTCTTCTTGATTTTCAATGCCTTTGCTCTGGTTAGTTCTTCTAAGCTCTCCTTCGGTTTGATAAGTGACTGTAGATGGCCTAGCTTGAATTCCGCTGGCTCAGCGCCGATAAGTTTATTGAATCGTGGATCCATGATGACTTGCGCTGATAGCTTATCTATCTGCAGAACAACGTCTAGTTTTGTACTCGTTCGGACTGTGCTGATCTTCCTCCAATACTTGGTGCGAAGTCTAGGATTTTGTTTCTGTAATATTGCTATTACATCGTCAGTCTCCTTACTGGTCTTTACTACCAAACTTACAATCCCAACAGCTCCACGGAATTCCGTAGACTTTAGACTAGTTTTCAATTTATCGTTCACTAAAGTAATGTTTTTCTCGACTGCAACTCGTGAATCCATGTTTTTGCAAATGATAAATATGACTCCATCAAACAAATACATGTCGTGGAATTTCGGCATTGTTTCCTCAGTGACATCACCTCTATCCAAAGACTCTGCGACAATATTTTCAAAGGTTCTTTTTATTATGTGGAACTGTGGTTCGTCTATGCGAGAATCGGGGTAGTTTGTTGGCCCTACGTATAGTTTCAAGTCGTCTGCGATCAGATCCGAGTAGTGGTTTGTTCGAACTCGAGTGAGTGGAGCGGTCATAATGTCGGGATCTATTGGCGCAAACATATTCTTAGCGACATACTCCCTTTGTTTTTTAATATCAATGTTCTCAATATCTTCAGACTTACTTGTTTCGTCGCAGCTGATATCACGTTTTTGTCTATCAATAATTCTAAATGTGAGTTTCTCGTTTTCGTAAGAAGGCTGGAAATCAGGACTTTTAATAACTTCTAAGGATTCAGGTTCGACGCCGAATTCTCTCTTCTGTTTCCCAGCTACATCAGAATAATATTTCCAACATCCCGGGTTTAGTTTTGGATATTTTTCCTGGAGCTCCATCAATATAACAATTGATTCAACGTGAGCCTGCTCTTTTGGTAACCTCATAACGATTCTTGTATATCTCACCAAGTTTTTGATTTCGCGGAATGTTAGTTTCAGACCCGTCGAGTTGATGAATTTGGGTAAAACTTCCGTTAGATAATCTTTAGTTTCTAGACTATCACAAATGTATATCACCGCACCATTTGAAAGATAAATATCTTGAAATTTCGGAATGATCATGTTTGTAAAGCGTTGCGACTTCATATCTTTGTGTAAGTACTCTTTGAATAGATGTTTCAATCGTCTGATATGCGTGCCTTCTAATTTATTGACTGGGTACCCTTCTAGAGTAATAGCAACTTTATGTTCGTTTTCCACGTGCAAATAGTTCGTTCGTCTATGATAAGCAATACCTCTGTTACTGTCGATATTAATCGCGCTGGTTTTGGTGAAGAGGTTGTCGTTGCTTTCAATAATCGATACAGACTTTTCAGACATATCCATTAGCGATGTTGTTGTCGTTACAGCAACTAGTGAATCAACTGCTATTTCTTTATTAGTATCTTTTTCATCATCGCGGAAATAAGATGTGTCGTCTGACCAAACCAATACCTCATCGTTGTCACCAATGTATTTGACATCTTTGATTTTCCTTAAAACGGCTGATTGTAGCGAGCTTTCTAGAACTTTCTTTATATCAATCTCTTCAATCTCGACTCCTTTACCTTCTTCGTTGGATGAATCATCGATATTTTCTGGCTCGTTCGTATCATTTTCATCGATGGGTTCCGGTGCAGTTTTCGTCGCGTCTTCTGTTTCCTCTTTGATTTCAACATGTTTATCTATAGGCACTAAGCTTATTGTGGACTCTACCCGCGGTGTGGTTTTAGATGATTTTATTTCCTCCAAAAGCTTGACCCTCGATGCTACGCTACTCAAATCTTCCTCCATACCGGACAGGAGACATTCGTAGTAAATCTCCGTATACCCAGTTAGCTCAAATTCCATCTGATCGTAATCAATGACGTTTTTGAATGTCGGGCCGCGGATGATCTCTCCCGATACGCGATCTATCAGAAACGAAGTACATTCAACATTATCAATTACTTTTTGAGCGTATATTTTCCACATATTCGTTTTCAATGAAGGGTTGAAATACTGCAGCAACTTAAATGCATCCTGAGCGGTGGCTGGCCAACAAATACGTGGTATTTTAAGCACGGCCAAACATAACCTCTTGACGTCAGCATTTAGAAGCACCAAGTTGTAACACATACGATCCTGCAAACCTGGACAGATCCTTACTAGCCAATCTCTTGTCTCCAGATCTTTACAAATACATACAATAGCACCCCTGTTCAAATAGTAATCGAGGAACGATGGATCTTTGATCAAAAGGCCTGCCTTCGCTTGCATATCGACGACTTCACGCAGGGACCGCTGAAACAACTCCATTTGTCGTAAACGCATCTTAGATTTAGGGTACCCTGCTAATGCTATCACCAATTTCAACTCATCATCGACAATATCTAAGTAGTCAGAATTCCTCATTTGTATCAGTCTATTCGTCTCGTCAGCTTCATCGTCAGTTTCTGCGTAAAAGTCGCGGAGTTTTATATCGCTTGTCAAATTACTACCGACTCTACAGGCACACTTTCTAACCTCGCATTTTTTGCTGGTCGCCTCTGACCTCTTACTAACAGTGTCGGTAACTTTACTACAATCAGTCTGCTTAGATTTACTAACAGTTACGGATTGGCTTTCCTTGCTTTCAGGAAGGACGGTTTTTGTCGTTTCCGTGTCTCCTTTCGATAAGGGACTCGGATCTTCAGAGCACAGAACGCAAGTCGAAGGAGTGGAACTTCCGTCGCTATCTTCTCTCGTCCAAGATGTCTTCTGACAGGAGCAGGTTGTAAGGTTCTGTAGACAAATGTTGTACTAGTTTGAGCGAAGAGTCTTTGATGGTAAGAGTGAATGTCGAAGGAAGCCCCACTCCTAAGCGTGCATGCATGCCAGCGGCCGTTAGCTGAAATTTTGACGCATTTTTGCTGTTTCTCACAATTAGATCAGTCAGATAAACTGGAAGATTTTAATAGTTACAGACCTGAATTTTGGAAGAAGCTTATAATGATACACTAATAAATACACAGAAGTTATAAACATATATTCGAAAGAAATGCAGTAGATAAGTAAATACACACAATACCTAAATTATAAACATACATTTAAAAGAAATACAATTAATACACACTCATAAATACAAGCACACTATAAATTTCGAATGGGTGATCATGCAGTGCATTCAATATTTTAACTTTACCAATCCTCAAAAAGTCATATGCAAACAATCAACTGTCATGGAAAAAAATCCTACTAATATTATAAAGGCGAAAGTTCGTAAGTATGGATGGATGATCTGGATGAAACTTGGCAGAGATATATTATAGTCTGGAATAGCACATAGACTACTTCTTATCCCGTGCGAATACCGGGATTTATCTTCTACTAGTATAACGCGCAACTAGTATAATATGAAACAATGCTGATCACACACGGCACACATCTTTTTTCTCTTTCACTTAAATTAAAACCTATTCATTAAGTGTAGCATAAAAAGGTATCATAGATATTTTTGGACTTTTTTGTGTTTTGGTTGTATTGTGTACCTAAATAGTAAATAAATTTAGAGTAAATAAATTTAAAGTATAATTATATATCTGTCAAAATGTTGAATCAGGCAAGCGAAAGGTAGCATTCGTCATGGCCGTAACGGCGCGGGCTATTTGGATGAAACTTAGAATTGATATTTTTGTGGTATTTAGTGGAAGCTAATTTGAAGTAATAATAAAATTGTGACAGTATGTTCAATTAAAAATAAGAAAAAGCTCACTAACCGAATCTCCGCCGCCAGCGGTGATGCTTGTCTCATTATCGCGGGTTCTGAAAATAAAATTTTATTACATTTCATGTACACGATTCTTTAAGGATTTCTCTGGTTATAGATTCGTCTGAATAGAGCATTTGACATGTACCCAGATTTTGCATAGTTGTTTGGCAGAAACTCATCCCCACTGCTGGAATACTGGTTTCCTCAAGATTTTCCCTCACTGTGATATATATCATGGAACCCAGGATCAGAAGACAAGGCCATTCTAAGGCGCGTAATAAACACCTTTGTATGAAAGATTATATAAAATAAGCATATCCATATTTACGCGAAAAACTTTAAAAACCGAAACAACCTTTATTCATTCATTGATATCATAAGAATTACTTTATTTAGACGGCGCCGGCGTCTGCTTTTTCATCTCAGCACTTTGAATACAGTTGAGCTATCTCTAGTTTGAATTTGTTTGTGTACATTTTGTAAATATATAATTCATAGTAATTTTATTACAAAAATATAAATACTTACATTTGGATCGATCGCCCATCGGGAAGGAGGCGACGTTTGGTTGCAACCGTAGCATTGAGTTTCATCTGTAAAATATTTTATTTATTTATTTATTAATACTAAAATTCACAATTATTCTTATTGTCTATTTTAATCTAATTGATGTACACTGCACAGTAACCAAATTGAATCTACATTTTATAAGCCAAAAGTTGAAATTAAATTAAGGTATTTTATTTATAATGGCAATAATCCTTATTTAAAATTAACCTAATAATGTTTGAAATACATTTGTACTGACAATTTCAAAGTATATTGGCGGCATAGCCCTCAAACAGTAATACCTATAAAACACGTGAGGATACTCTTAGACTAGTCAGCTACACACATCTACAATGTCTTTCTTGTAGGTACAACTGACTGGGCTGAAAAGCTTTACTTGTAGTAAAATACATCAATCTGTGATTGTATGATAACATGAAAATTTTTGACATTCGTTTTTAATATATTATTTTGACACATAATATAAATTTTAATTTCCTATGCATTCAAATCAGAATACATTAATTGACATTTTATTTAGTTTTAGACATAAGGGCCCATACCACCATCTCTTGAAGCATTCTTATTTCAATATTACTTTACTTTTTACCCGAGTGCCGAGGGTTGTGTTTGGCGTGTATCTATCCATGTATGCATGTATTTAGGTATCCTTCCTTCGATATTTCCTTTACGTTGTAACGTCGCAACCAAACGGCTGGATGGATTTTGATGATTCTGGTATCAAAAGATTTGTCGCAACTTCCCAAGTGTCCTTAGAATAAAAAAAAACCCAAAAAGTCACGTGGGAAGGAAAGCAGGAGCGATATTCTCTCACATTAAAAAAAATCTTTTCGCTATCATAGCAATATGGGTATCAAAATCAAAAGAGTGATAAAGTGTTTTCAAATAATGTATTAGTTTTTGATTTAAAGTAAACCCTCAAAGACAAAACCAGAACGCAAAATTCGTTAAGTCACTTTAGTGAACTAGGCCATAAGTGATCCTAAAATATATCATAAAACCTTCTCTATGGTCATACAAATCGTTTAGAAAAAACCGCATCAAAATCGATGAAGCCGTTTCGAAGATATTAAGTTTTGTAATAAAAAAATGTGATTGCTGGTAACCCCAAAGTGATCAAAATGAGTTATACAACTACAGGCGTGAGTGCTAGGACATAGATACACGAGCCTCCGACTGTCTGCGATCATTACATTTTTATCATTCGTCAAGACTGAAGAAAGGATTTCAATACTAAAATTACCAAATTTAAAACATTATCTTATTTACCTACCTAAATGCTTTTAGTTTTCACTCGGGTTTTTTTTATTTTTTAATAAATCTTCTTGTTGATCATAAAGCTGACTATGCAGTTGATAAAGACAGTGACATAAAAGTAATATTGAAATAAGAATGCTTCAAGAGATGGTGGTACAGGCCCAGGTTTCTGACAATCTTTAAGCTAACTATCTATTATAGTCTGCTGTAGTATTTATGTGGGTACTTACTGGGTATAAATCTGTTTGTTTTTTGTGTTGGATGTTAAGGGATGGTCATAACTGCTCATAGAATAATAATAGCTATAGTGTTTATATGCCACTGATGTGTACATACCCTCTGTTGGTGGATCAGCATTCTCTGCTGAACTTCCAACTGCTGATCCATAATCTCGAGTCGTTTGAGCTTTATCTTCTCTAAATCATACCCAAGCTTCGGATCATGACCCTGTAAATCAAAATGAACAATTAAGATCATAACTCCTTTCAGAGCTACCATTCTTATTCTGACAAACAACTACCTATAGTGCCTGTCTTATCTGTCTAAGTGTCTAGTTGAATAAGCTCACCTGTCAAAATTTTAAAAAGAATACTTCAGACATCTTTTTCATTATGTTTTCCTACCTATATACCTACTTAATACATACTTAAAAAGCAATGCAACAAACTATATAATATCCATTAGCCACAACAACCCTTGAGGTTTAATCATGCAATTTTATCACAGGCCAAAATAATAATGGCTTACCATTACACTTTCTTCAGTTTCATCTTCATCATCATTGCCATTGATATGTTCCACATTCCTGTAATAGAAAGTAGAATATTGTAAAAATTAACAACTAGTTACCGAGGTGCTGATTGCACGAGACTGTTTTAATAGTTGGGAGTAGATTTTCCCAAAGGGGAAACTACTGCACAACACCTCCCAACAAAAAGTAATGATGCACAACAATTGATGCATCAATTACACCAACAAGAGCATTGCTCTTAAATTAGAAGATTTTCCCAGGATCTAATATTCACCAACCATCAACCAAAATAGGTCTACTGCTGGAAATAGGCCTCCTCATAGGTATTAGGGAAAGATGTCATCACCCCACTTGACAGCCATATTGGTGACAGACCACATAGCATTGGTATTATGAACTCAGGAGATTTTAATGACCAACATCAAGTTGCCTCAGCCAACATCCATAGTAGGTAGGTGGTGAAGTCTACATGATTTTAGCAAACCTTCATTTTATTCTAGAAAGTATGTAGCAACCTACATGCCTACCACCAACAAAATAATTGTGAATAGCTATTCAGCAGATTGACCAGATCGTGCAGTGCAAGATTACTATGGGATTGTGCAAGTACATAATTAACTTTGCACCTATATCCCTATTCATGGGACACTGTGGCTGCCAACAAGAACCATGTTACATATTCTCTTGTTTGTTTAGATGTAGGTACAGTGTGCTTTTCTAACTTACTGCTTCTGTTTACCTACAAGCACATA
The DNA here is from genome assembly GCA_963576535.1 of Plemyria rubiginata. Lineage (NCBI taxonomy): Eukaryota > Metazoa > Arthropoda > Insecta > Lepidoptera > Geometridae > Plemyria > Plemyria rubiginata. Next base: position 8,855,767 of record OY754922.1, on the reverse strand, counting down.
AATAGTTTCAAATCAACTAAAAAACAAGAACCCTTTATGTAGGTAGGTATTTGTTAGAAAATTCTAGGATCAAACTATTTTTTTTTTCGAATTGTGTGGGTAGGTATTTAGAACGAGCATTGGTACATTGGTACTTTTGATGATGGCGTTCATAAATATAACCTCGGTTATCTTATCATGTTACATTGATACATAATACAATGGGATCTTTGTCTAAGTTCAAGAAAGCAAGGAAGTAGTTATTCAATCAACTAACGGTTGGTCTGGTTTTTGCTGCATGGACGAAAAGTATTTGTCCATCATTTTTCAATTTTCGGACACAGATTTTACCCAGAAACTTAGCCAAGCTACAAAACGACGCGATTTAATTATTTACTTTACTCAGAAATATTTAGACAATAGGTTTAGAACTTCTAAAACTGAACAAACATTTTCTTGCATCTAGAAAACTGAAAAGAAACGGAATTAGGGATGCCCGCCCGATAGGGATTAATGAAGATCACAGAACACATATATCCTTACGATGAAGATCGATCTTAATAAGCAATATGATCTTCTTTTTTTTGATTCGATTAATCTTCACCCAGGTCGAATCGATTATGGAAAGTCTACTAGATGATTGTATGCTAGGTTGAATGAAATGAAAATGAGAAATGGTGGGGAAAAGTCCTGATATTTTGTTTGTAGTCGATATTCAATCATCATCATCATCAGCAGCCTACAGAAGTCCACTGCTGGACATAGGCCTCCCCTATCCGTTTCCAGGAAGAACGATTTTGAGCCCTTTCCATCCACCGACTACCCGCGATCCTAACAACCTAACGATATTCAATAAACCTAAATATTTCGAAGACGCTCAAAAATGGCACCGTCAAATTAAGGGTCCGGTGACAGCGGCTCGCAATTTCGAGGTGCGATTGGCTATTATTTCATTTTATTTCATTTCGGGGAGGTTATTTGAAATAATAAATCTAAAGAAACACGCGTAAATACTGTTCGAACACAAATAATACAATAATATAAGGGAAATGTGCTTGAGTCTGAAATCATTTTGGTATTAGGTAAACGTAAGACCAAACATACTAATACCAAAATGATTTCTGATTCGGGCATGTTTCCCTTATATTATTGTATTATTTGTGTTCGAACAGTATTTATGCGTGTTTCTTTAGAGTTATTTTTTCAAACAACCTCCCCGAAATGAAATAAAATGAAATAATAGCCAATCGCACTTCGAAATTGCGAGCCGCTGTCACCGGAGCCTTAAGGCTTAAATCGCGTGGTAAGCCTTCCAATGTCTCAGTCGCTCGAGACCGCACTAGCCGTGTGACGTTCTACGATGCCTAGGCATCGCAGGACGTCGTGCGCGGTGTAAAAGTGTAGGAACAATACCTACTTTATCAGTGCAAAAAAAAGATGAGTGTCATACTTTCAGTAAGTATAACTTTTTTGTCCATTTATTTATGTGTATTGCCATCGTAATCGTATTTTAAACAATTTTTTCTTTATTTTAAACCCACAAGCCAAGTACACACATAACGTATGAATCGTTGTTCCTACAATGACATTCAATCGTGGATTCGTTGCGTTGCGATTGCAAAATCGATTCAAAATTTCAAACCAAAGATCGACCATCCACATGGTATATTTTGGCCGCATTCCGAAATGGCTATAATCGATCACAGCGCTCACATCATCTCACAGGCAGGCGTTCCGAATTAGATATTGCGATTATGACAGCTCAGAGCTGTCAACAATTCGGAACGCTCGTAAACGCACTCACAGAAACATCCTAGGAATCATAACCTCAAACCCTGTGTAACAAACTGGGACTGCTTGGATATTTAATTTTCTGGATCTGTTATTTTATGATCGCAGAGCATATTATACCCTATAACGACTTTATTGCGACTGAAAACATGTAAACTCATCACAAATAACAACAAAACACAAATGCACAACTGTCATTTTTGACAGCGCTCACAGTGATATTAGAATATTGCATGGTCGGCGTAATCGCAAGATGGCGTATGTCATGACGTCATCTATGACGTTTCGATAACGCGCTTACGCTAATTCGGTACGTGTTTGTGAGCGCTCAAATCGATTATATAGCGTATTTCAGAACGCGGGGTTTATTTGGCTTGCTTGCTAACTAGCATGTTACTATCTAACCTAGTCGAGTAGTGTGATTGGTCGATAGTAGTAGAAAAGGACCAATTGGAGCTCACAATGTGCATAGTTGCGCAAGCGCACGAAATTCAAATATTTCTTCAGTAGTCCACCTTCGATCAAAAGAATTACCTGATCGAAGACGAAGCGCCCATCAGTCAGTATTTATCATTTTATTTAGTCAGTAGTGTGAATATTGTAGCTTGTAAATAAATAAATCAATAAAACTGCATTACGGACGTCGCGGTGGTCGTAAGCATCACCGGAGCGCGACAAAGATAATGTTTGCATTGTACTTTCAAATGGCGGTTTCATCTTTCTCGTAAAATAGGGAATAATATTTCTCTATATTTTTATGAATTTCTGTTTATATTAGAACTACAACGTGTGACTCACACGTCGTATTTCGAAAAATATAACAATAAATAAAAAACCTAACCTAACGAAAACTAAGGTAGTCCTAGTAAGGTGGTTTAAGGTAAAACCACTTACCGCGTTTTTCTTCTACTGACGCTGCTGACGCTGACAGAATCTTCTGTTTTGTCCATGCTCTGGTTCTGTTTATCGGTGGTTGAATGTCTTATCAATTGTCTGTCGATATTGGAGGAGCTCCTATCTATATTTGGCTGGCTGGTTCTACCCGGGCCGGATGCCTGGGAAAATAAAACACTATGCATATGACTATGACGGAAAACAGGCCTAACTGTTGCGTTTGCTGATTGTTTATGGTCTAAAAAAAACTGCTTGCAGCTCAGCAGGTCATCATTCATCTGATAGAATTACTACTAACAAACACTCGTAGGATTTAGGAACCTTAAGGATTACTTTTGGTAGTGTACTTCTATTTGTCTAATAATTAATTTTCTTATCATATCAATAAAGCTTGGAGCTTGGACTAAAATACTTCTCTCAGTCAGGAATTCCGACCTAGAGACATGAATTCGCATACTTAGGCTACAATACAATATCCATACCCTTGGTAATAAGGAATTTCAAATTCTTCTAATCTAATTTATGGGTATAATAGTAGTAAAGCTTACCGTCTTCTTATGCGCAAAGACAATGTTCATGCAAAAAGGTTCAGTTCTATTCAGTTTCATCATTGCTATCCGAGCCTCCCTATAACAAAGAATTTTTTAAAACAAATTATTTAATAAAATTGAATATATCCAGATGAAAGTGCACATTGCATAGGTATCAGACTCACCCAGCAGTCTCAAAACGGATAAACGCAAATCTTTTCTGCACATCCCGGCTGAAGAATGAGTGTACTATAGTACCATACTTGCTGAAGAGGTCTACAAAGCCCTCCTGGCTAAGCGCTGGCGGCAATCTCGTTACATACAGGTTTGTAGGATCCAGTTGATTGTCACTGTAGGTACCAAAATTATCTTTTTAGAAGCTTCATTAAACTTACAATGTAGGTATGTAACTACATGTTTGTTCAGGTGGAATCGTGCAACTCTATTTTTTGTACATATATTTCCCAATTGGCTCTACAACCACAATGAGTTGTTTTCAGAGTTTAGTGGATATAATTAATAACATCATCATCATCATTTTAGTTTGAAGTACCAAGGTTCTTTGGACCATGCATTGGTATAAGCATGATGAGGTCTTTATTCCACAGTTTGACACCATACATCTAAAGCTAACCAAAAAAGATATCATAAGTACTTAATATGATATCTTTTTTGGTTAAACTATAGCAATCCTTGTACCTGAGTTGAGGGTTGGGGATAGGGGGATGCAAGTGGGGGTAGATGGCAAGTCGGTTAAACTATAGCTACCCTGGTACCTGAGTTGAGGGTTGGGGATAGGGGGAAAGCATGTGGGGGTAGATGGCAAGTCTTTCCCTATAGTTCTTTTTTCTAGGAAATGAAAAAAAAATTCCAAAAAATTTCCTTCAAATTTCTTCACTTTAAAAAAAAAAAAAAAAAAATAACCCTAACCTAATGAGAATTCCTTCCCTTGAGTCTTTTTGTCATAGAGATGAAATATTAATACCAATTTTTTTCATATAAAAAAAACCCTAACCTAACTAGTAACTTACCTGAAAAATTAAATTATTTTTTTTCATTTCCTAGAAAAAAGGACTCAAGGGGAAGACTTGCCATCTACCCCCACTTGCATCCCCCCTATCCCCAACCCTCAACTCAGGTACAAGGATTGCTATAGCCAACCCGGCAAGTCTTCCCCTTGAGTCCTTTTTTCTAGGAAATTAAAAAAACTATTACTTCAAATTTCTAACTTAAAAAAAAAAAATAACCCTAACCTAATGAGAATTCCTTCCCTTGAGTCTTTTTGTCATAGAGATTAAATATTACTACCCATTTTCTTCATATAAAAAAAAAAACCTAACCTAACTAGTAACTTACCTGAAAAATTAAATTATTTGTTTTTCATTTCCTAGAAAAAAGGACTCAAGGGGAAGACTTGCCATCTACCCCCACTTGCATCCCCCCTATGCCCAACCCTCAACTCAGGTACAAGGATTGCTATAGCCAACCCTCTTTTTTTCTTATTATTTAATAAATATAATATTATATACAGTTGTGAACCTATAAATATCCAGACTTAAAAATATCCTAAAGTACTTAATAAACATCTATCTAGATACAGTTTCCAATCATATAGTATTTATTAAAAAGTCGTAATTATATTATTGGTATCAAAGTTATAATTATCAGTGCATTGCCTTGACCGGTGACAGTTAACAGTATCAAGCTACAAATGCTACAAACCTTGTGTCATCAGGATTTTGAGCATTGTCATAAAAGTCATCTCTCATCGGATCCCAGTCACTGATGCTGCCACCCCTTCCCCGAGAAGTCATTTTGCTGGAACAAATTTATGGAGTGTTTAAATATTATTTTATTTAATCTGTCATTATATTTCACAATTGTTATTATATTGTACAATACAATGTGATTCTATTTAAAGATCAATCAAAGAAGAATCATAGGTCTATCAATTAACTAGGCGCACCAGCACACCCTTTGCTATGCTCCAACCTGGCGCTTTGCTGACCTCGAAACTACAACCGATATGTGAATTTATGTGTGTGGTTTAATTATAAAAGTACTTGCAAATAGGAACTATATGAAGACTAAAGATATTCTCCTGAGATGAATTGTTATTCCTTAAACTACTTGAGAGTATCCTCTATTACCATAAGGCACACAGTTTTGAATGATAAAAGAAATAATAAAATGACAAAAAACATTTTTAAATTGCGATCGTTAGTGACATGACATGAATAGCCTTGGCAAAAAAATCGCATCAAGACTAGAAAATAATACATGATTGTGAATTACAAATCTGCATTTGTCTGTGTTTAATGTTTAAATTTCCTTTTTCTCTTACCCGATTTTTCGGAAATTATGTAAAATTTTAGCAAAACACCACACCACACCGCACCGGCAAGAAAGATGCTAATGAATGAATGAAATTAAGAATTGAATTAAAGAATGAGACACAGACAACGTACAGACCGAATGAAGAATGAAATAACATGTGTGAATGAATACATAAATGAGTGATAGTGGTTGGTGAAATCAATCTTTATTAGCCATGGCAAGGAATTTTAATACTAGCCATGGACTTGCCATGGACAAACTTTTTGGTTTCTCCGAAATTCCCTTTGGGTTTATAACACGTAAATATTTTAGCTTTTTTTTAGCTGACAATTTGATTGTTTGATTGATTCTTTTTTTTTTCGTTCAATGCTCTATCTAGTACCTACAGTCAAGTCAGCCTCGTCTTGAGTGTTCTGTGGTCAGTCTGTCTGTCTGTCTGCTGTCTCTGTCTGTCACTCACTGCTGTCAGTAACAGAGAACAGTCCCAGTCGGAAGTTATAACAAATTATAACCTCATGAATTTGTTGGAATACGTAAGATTTTTTTTTTGTAATTTCTTGTTACACACACACTTTAGAACTATGAAGAATGGAAGATAATGTGAAGAACTCATCCTCCTACCAAGTGGACCAGGATATACTTGAAGGTAAGTAAGTTTGTGATGTCATTACTGAATTTGAAATCGGAGATAGCCAACAGGTATGTTGCAATACTATTTATATTAGATATGTAGGTACCTATGGCGCAGTAGGTATGCAATGCATACTTCCTACAATTGAAACAGAATGATTGCAATGTTTCTCTGCTAGTAGGTAAATATAAATCAGTGCTTTCAACTGGAGCAATTTCGAGGAAAGTTAGATTGGTTTGAAAAGCAGCAGAAAATATCATAATATATAGGTAACTAAATTCTAAGAAACATCCACATTGTATGTATTTAGCCAGAAGTATAATTATTTCATGTTTGGATGTGTCATCATGATAAAGATTTCATGAGGTCCTAAAATCTGGGTACCTTTAAATCAGCAAGCATAAAATAGGAAAATTCAAATAAGGGTTAAACTATAGCTACCCTTGTACCTGAGTTGAGGGTTGGGGATAGGGGGAAAACATGTGGGGGTAGATGGCAAGTCTTTCCCTATAGTTCTTTTTTCTAGGAAATGAAAAAAAATTTCTTCAAATTTCTTCACTTTAAAAAAAATAAAAAAAATAACCCTAACCTAATGAGAATTCCTTCCCTTGAGTCTTTTTGTCATAGAGATGAAATATTACTACCAATTTTCTTCATATAAAAAAAAACCCTAACCTAACTAGTAACTTACCTGAAAAATTAAATTATTTTTTTTCATTTCCTAGAAAAAAGGACTCAAGGGGAAGACTTGCCATCTACCCCCACTTGCATCCCCCCTATCCCCAACCCTCAACTCAGGTACAAGGATTGCTATAGCCAACCCCAAATAAGATCAATCATCTGTCATTGTCTGTATCTGCTACCAAGCATAGTAGACTTCCTTCAGATCATTGGCTGCTCAATATAATTCACAACTTTACTAAGGTTAAGGGCAGAAAGATGATGATGACCTAACATTACATTTCTACATGCCCATTAGTGCTCATAAAATTAGGTAAGTAGTCAGTATATTAGTAGCAGCATTATTTATTCGTAGGTAGCAGCAATGTACTTGCAACCTCTCATGTCATATGGATGAAACAATGGTGTTAGTTAATTTCTACATCACATAATAGATGACTCATGGGTACTCTATCAAAACACATGTAGTAGAGATATCTTCTCATCTTAACATGACAACTTATGCAACGTGTGCAATGCTAGCTGTCAAATTAAGAAAAAATGTTGTGGTGAAACTGTGTAGTGTTAAGCTTGGTAGCTTTCATGGTAACCATTCGTTGCTAAACTGCCAAATAATATGTTAACATATGTTGCTCGGGCTAGAGCTTGTCGACATTAAATTTGCTGCATTGGACATGCCATTATCAACTCTGCAACACGCAGTGCTGCCAGCAACATGTTGACAGCAACTCCTCAACAGGTTGATTGAACTTTGTTGCAAAACAAATATTTACCATGAGTATGGGGCTTTATACATAATATGCTATTCCATAATAACTTAGCTAGTCTATTATTTAGTTAGGAGGTTATCTGATACCACTGAATCAAAATCAAAGCTGTCAGAAATAAATATGTATCAGTGTTATTATCCAATTAAATTGTTTATTTCAGCTCGAGGCATCAATATGACTGTTGAAGAAGTAGCAGGGTTGCCAACTTGCAAGTACTCCGAGCGAGTGCAGTCTTTGAAGCTACCAAATGAAGACCTTGCTTTTTTGAAGGGCTTACGAAGAAGGATTAAAAACCGGGTTGGTACCACATTGGCTTTTCACTGCTTGGATATCTGCAACTCCTGCATCACATGCACATCTCTTAACTTATTAATATTATACAACAATCTTTTTGAAGAATTCCATCCTCAGAAACTGGCACTAGGGTCACCTAGTTTTTAAGACATTTCAAGATGATCCTTGTGATTTTATTTAATAAACATATTTTGAATTTGAAATATAATTTTTTCTCTGTTCAGTAATTCCATCCATACCATCGGCTCTAAGGATAATTTCCACAGTGTAATGATACACTTATTTTTTCTTTTTCAAATTATTATTCAGTAACTTAATCTATGTTTACAGTTTATGGGTTTGAGTTCTCCTTTTAAGTATATATATATACCTGTGTTAGGATATCCCGCTCTTCCATAACAATTATTATTAGAGACTAAGTTATGTTATTTCTTTAAATTGAAAAAATCGAGAAAAAAAGGTTTAAACCGAAAGAAATGATAAAAGCTAGCTCTTATATTAAAATACAAAATACAAAATTAACAAAGGAATATAAAATTATTATAGGAGGAGGAAATACTAAATCTATAGGTAGGTAGTTTACACACAGAGAGAAGTTCATCAGAAATCGAATTAAAATTGTTTAGTTTAATCACACCTCATCTGTTGTGCAATTTTGAAATTATCCTTGAAAATGGTGTATGGTGCCCAAGTGTGATGATGTAGGTACTCGCTGTTAATGGCTAGACGCTACTATGCTAAAGAAAGATAACAAACCCATTGTTTCGTCATGTCTGTCTATCCGAGAAAAGTCGTAGGCGGAAACTTACTTGGTTTCTAAATTTGACTTTTGTACTTAAAAATTTTAGGAATTAAGCTGCAACAAGTTTCTTCTTGACTTGGTTGGACGTCTGTAACAGACGCCTAGCTAGAGAAATTACGTTTTCTAGTACATCAAAAAATTATAAGAATCTACCTAAGATACTTTCTTGGAGTCTCCTCCTGCTAAATACTTACGTAGGTATCACTATTACTAAGAGTTTACACAGTTACTAAGAGTTTTAGTGTTTGTGATAATGGAAATAGAGATCAATTTACTTAGAAACACTCGTGCAATGTAACATGAACTTGCGGCGAACCATGTAATACGATATTTAGATTTCATTCTCACGATGTCGAGTGAGTCTGCTGGACAAAGCAGAAAGACGAGCCACTTATAGCGTGACGTTGCATTTAATGTTTCCTGAGCTGACGCCCATTGCTTCGCGCGACTAGAACGTAATTTTTGACACAATGCAATAATCTTGCAGTGAAAATTTCAGTCAAGGGCCGATTTTTCAATCGTCAGATAAACAGTAGGAATAGTGTTAGATAAGTGAATGTATCACCCCACTGCGGGACGTCAGTGTAGATCTTATTCCCCCACCATGAATTATAATTAGGTAGGTGAATTTGGGTGCCAGCAGTTCCATGCGCCACGGTAGGTACTATATGATTCGAATCTGAATTAGAAATCCCTAAATCTATAGGGTAATTAGCTAGGTACTCATTTCATCCATATCCGTACGTGCTTTGTCTACTACTACTACTACAGATAGACTGACTGCATTTTCACGCTTGCCGTCTCGCTCGTCAGTTTAAACGCGTAGGTATAATAGTGCTCGTCAACCAAAAAGAACGCTGGAAAACAGTGGAGGATGTGTTTGCGCATACACATACAAAATACTCGCACCATCACACCCCCTCTCTGTCCTTCCGGCGTTCTTTTTACGTACTCTCTACCTACTCTATATACTTGTCGACTTATCGGTCTATTCAGCGCTCAGCGACCAATATGAATAAGAGGGTTAGTATAGAAACTGGAAGAAGTCCTATCAAAAAGTTTGTATATTAATTTGCAGTTGGCTTCGCAGAACAGCCGGCGTCGCTCCGTGGAGCACCTGCGGCGGCTGACGCGCGAGCTGCGCGCCGTGCGGGCCTGTCGCCGGGACGCGCTGCAGGAGCGGCGCGCGCTGCAGCAGCGGCGGGACTGCGTGCGAGACAAGTGCGTGCGGCTCAGGCGGCATTTACTGCAGGTCGGTGCATGGAGGGGCGTGGGGGGTAGGGGAGCCTTAACTGTGGTAGAAACAAGTGCGCGCGGCTCAGGCGGCTCTTACTGCAGGTCGGTGCATGGAGGGGCGTGGGGGGTAGGGGAGCCTTAACTGTGGTAGAAACAAGTGCGCGCGGCTCAGGCGGCTCTTACTGCAGGTCGGTGCATGGAGGGGCGTGGGGGGTAGGGGAGCCTTAACTGTGGTAGAAACAAGTGCGCGCGGCTCAGGCGGCTCTTACTGCAGGTCGGTGCATGGAGGGGCGTGGGGGGTAGGGGAGCCTTAACTGTGGTAGAAACAAGTGCGCGCGGCTCAGGCGGCTCTTACTGCAGGTCGGTGCATGGAGGGGCGTGGGGGGTAGGGGAGCCTTAACTGTGGTAGAAACAAGTGCGCGCGGCTCAGGCGGCTCTTACTGCAGGTCGGTGCATGGAGGGGCGTGGGGGGTAGGGGAGCCTTAACTGTGGTAGAAACAAGTGCGCGCGGCTCAGGCGGCTCTTACTGCAGGTCGGTGCATGGAGGGGCGTGGGGGGTTGGTAGTGGATGCGAGGGGCTGGTAGGGAGTAAGATTTGTATGATTATTGTATGTTGTGGTGCCATAAATGGAGGAGCGAAGAAGAAGAAAGTGAATGTGAAAAGACTTTAGTGTGAAATTACAGTGGGAGCGGGGCGGGTATCGCAAACATAAGTTTTGACTAAGGTGCACAAAGTGCGGGCGGGGCGGGCGAGCGGGAGACGCAGCGGGATGAGTGGGACACTATTATCGCACACTTAGTCTTAGAAATATATGGGCTTACAGGGTATTTGAATTACAATAGTAATAATTTATTTATGTTTAGTTAAAGTATGTTATTGTTATGAAAATAACTGTACTCAAAATCCTTTACCCACTCTTTTTCAAAAGAAACTAGTGACACGGCAAGATGTATGAAAATCTCATGTGCCTCTAACGTGACTATATTTTCTGTCTACAGATTCTACAAGCGAAATCGGACACTAGCGAGGTACCATCCATAGAAGTTGAACTGCCGCCGTTGCCGAAAAAGAATACCACCAATAATGATGCAACCAATCGAACCAAATCCCCACTTTCACATCTCTCGGAATGCTTCAAAAACAATCAAACAGAAAACATTCAACAAGTGATACACTTCGATGAAGACGAAGTTTATGAGAGAGTGAAACAGGAACTACAGAGCGAGAGGGAAGAATTCGTGATGGAGAATGAGGAGCCAATCAAAGACATGAGTATGAAAAAGAATGATTTTAACAAAATGGGAACAAACTTACATGTTATAAAACAAGAATTAGATTCGAATATATTTGAGTGCCAAATTGGAAAGTTGGTGCAACAGAGTGTGAACCACATATTCAATGATAAAAAAAAAGTGTTTGCCAAAACGGTTTTTATTGCGAATGAGAAGTTGACGTCCAATGTTAAAAGTTTGACTTTGGATTCTGGGAGGGGAGGGGAGGAAGTGTTGAATTTGTGCGTCAAGGAGGGAAAGAAGAAATCACACGGAAGGAAACAATCAGCTCCGAGACGTATCACCTACTGTACGCTCAATGACGGTAAATACCAATTTTTTTTCATTCTTCTGCTTCATAGCTCAGTTGGTAGTGATTGTGCCTTCCGCGCCGTAGGCTGTGGGTTCGATCCCCACCGAGAACAAACATTTTTGTGATGGACATAGTTTGTTCTCTGTCTGGGTGTTATATAATATTATAAACCTTTCGGCCGCATACGAAACCGCATAAATTTTTGAACAGATAAACTCATTGGGGTTTCGAACCCGCAACCTTGTGATCGGAAGGCATACCTACTCTAATTAAAAAACTCTTAAATTACAAAAATCGGGAATTATATTGTAACTTATTAGCAATTCTTTTTATTTACAGATGGAGTTCTTGATCTGAAAGTAAAAAAAGAACCTGACCTATAAATCAACTAGTTTAAGAATTATATTATTCAGATATGCAGACCAAATATTATATTATCTATTAAAATAAGCTAAAGGGAACATTTTAATTAATTTAATTATAAGATTATGTATGCCATGGGATTGTAATAACGGATATTGGTACCTAGCCTTATGTGCACTACATAATAATCATCATAAACCTCCAATACCTGATATAAGTGATAAATCTGGTGTCTGAACTGTGAAAGTTGGGCATATATTTAAACATGCCCTGAGATACCTGACCAAGTCATCCGTTAAAAATCTTGCTGGCACATGCTTTTGTTTGAATCAATATTAAGAGTGGCGGATTTACATATTTTCCATCAGTAGGCTATTCATGCCGATACCGATCTCTACATATCAATAACCTGGTTTCCATTCATTTACTAAAAAAAAATATCAATGATATTGCAACTTCATGATTTTTGCACTATTATCCTCATTAGAAGGTCTCTTAGAAGTTCTCTAAAGCTCAAATCTTTTAAGTAGAAGGTTGAGCTTTTCTTAACTTGCAAAATACAAATATAAGATAAAGATACATTATGAGACAAAAAAGCCTTATTTGCCGCCTCCTACAATCTGCCGCCTCAGGCCAGCCAGCATACTGAGCCCATTGGTAAATCCACCACTGAATATTATCTTTTCTGAATCTCTGCAAATGTTATTTTACCAAAAATAGTTGTTTGTTGTTTTTTTACCGACTTCATAAAGGAGGTTTTCAATTCGACTGTTTTTTGTTTGTTACCTCTAACTTTTCTGGGTGACGAGTGATTTTTGATTTATGAGTGTACTTTCCAGTGCATTTGAAGTCGGTTTGTTCTTGAAAGAGTTATTTGGCATAGTTTGGAAAAAGGCTTTTAAAGCACTTGTACATTTTAAGCTGACTAAGTCGCAAGGTATTTGTCACTGTTTAACGGAACACATGTTTATTATTATTATTATTCATTTATTTCGGATCAAAAATCCATACAATAACAAATACAAGTAATACAAAAACAATTATAACTTTACACAAAAACGTATAACTAAACACATACCTACCTAAAATAAATAATTTATAAAATGTCATATGAAATTTAGAATTGTAAATTGGAACAGACAAGAAACAAAGTACGTATTGTTTGATAAAATATTATAATTATACAATGAAACAAGCGGCCTAATTGCTTTTTTGCCTTTAATACACTACTACCATGTGGGCCATAGCATATACGATTAATGTATGATACAATATACGAATCGATATTACGATAGGTGAGGAATGAGGATATTGCCAGCACAAATACACAGCGTTTGACCATGTCATTCTTATTAAAAAGTTCCGTTCTGACGTTTTATCCATTATAAAATTTTATCGCTGATTTTCGCGTGTCTATGTTTAGGCTATGTTAGACGAAAATCCCTTTATCGGCCTGATAAGTGGTATTTTTTTTGAGCCTGTTTGATTACGTTTTAGAAAATATCTTCTATTTAGATTTTATTTCGTGTATGTTTAAATTTTAAGATAATAATGTTCTCATTTGAAATCACATTTTCACGTTATGTAAATAAGGTCTAGTTTTAGCTATGAAATGTTACAACTTTATCTTAGATAATTCGTCCATGTTATTTTGATAGGTATGATATATCTTATCGAATATTTTTGTAATGTATGTCGATGTAAAACAATGTTTACTATATGAATTTAAATTAGGATTATGATTAAAGAAATGGAATAATTCCAATTCAAGCACACTTGTCTTGCATACATAATTAGCTGCTGAAATCATAACCCTCCTTTCGCTTGGCTGTAGTCGGGTAAAATATTTATATTCCGCGCCAATCAAGATAGCGAGCGAATGATAATATTTGTAGCTATTGTTGACAATATTATCAAAAATAGTAACAAATATGCCCAACAAACATTAGTATGCGAGTGCTAATGATTCTGATCAAGGTGCTTAGTGGTAGCTCCTTCCAAAGGCGCTATCACAATATGTACCATATATGGTCACAATGACACCAAATTCGCAGTGAATATTTTGATTACGTTACGTAATTTTTATTGGGACACCCAAATTAATAAACAATTTGTGCCATTTATTTTTCTTCAATGTACATACACAATAGATATACAGGCAAATATTAGTACCTACTTCTTGATTGACGAAGTATTTTGGGCTTGGAAACTTCGCACTTTATGGGTAACTTACTCGTAAGAAAAGCAAAGTACCCGTATATGTGCCATTTGAGTGATGTTAGGTCGTGCCACGGCACTGTTTTGTTATATTTATTGATTTTATGAAATCCTTGTTTAGGGTGTCCCATTTAGATATCGACCATATTGTGGGTCCCATAATTATCAATGCTGCTTTGTCGGAGTCAATGCAATCTAGTTTAAAATACATCACATATTTATCGCAATATCACGAAAATTTTGTTTAAGTGTAAGAATTCGAAGAATTATGTAGTTTCTTGGAGTTTAATATTATCAATTGAGAACCTTCCGATTCCATCATCAGATCAGCTCGATGGCGCTCTTTGTACATAGGTACTGTCATCGGAGGTAATAATTTCACCTCAAAAATAAATTTAAGAATCAAAGAAAAATTCAATATTATGGGCTTGTATTGTCCCTGAATATTCGATGGTTCATTTTGAATTAATTATACTAATGTGATAAAGATCTATTGTATTGTGTCTGTTCATAACATAAATTAGAAGCATGTTTATTTACAAACGCATGAGGTAATTCATGACAAAATTATACAAATTATACATTTACTAAACTATACACAATATAATTATAGCTGTAAGATTATGTGATGTTGAATTAATTTTAATAAATAATTTTAGTTACCCAAATTCACCGTTTCATTTCAATCATCAAACAAAATGTTACTCCCTTTGCTGATTGTAAATAGTCCAAGGAATATAATACTGACGAGAGAGATGCGTTATAATGGAAAAGGGTTCATTTCGCCTCCCCTATCATTCGCTAGTCGCCAGCTGCACCGGTTTTAGATATGTAGATGTAAGCGGCGCGGCGATGGTCTTGCAACCTGTCACGTATGGAATATTAACTACTGCAACATGTGTCTGAGTCTTAGAGCATTCATAACTGGAGATGTTAACGCAAGGCGT
Source organism: Plemyria rubiginata (assembly GCA_963576535.1). Taxonomy (NCBI): domain Eukaryota; kingdom Metazoa; phylum Arthropoda; class Insecta; order Lepidoptera; family Geometridae; genus Plemyria; species Plemyria rubiginata. The sequence continues at coordinate 8,840,710 of OY754922.1, read as the reverse complement.
ACCCCTCTGCCGGCCATAAGACGCGACTTGGCCATGCACGTTATAAAAAAATAACTTCACTCATCACCGCGCGGCCATTAGTTGTCGTTTCGTGTCGCGAAGTAGTGCTCAGTAAACATGGTGAATTGTGCGGTATTTCGGTGTAAAAGGAGATCAGAGACATCAAACTTTAGGGAACACGGTATTTCCTATCACAAGTAAGTGATATTTTAGTCAATTGTTTTTGTAATTACGTTTAATTTATATTTAATGGAATACCAGTTACGACAGTTTTAATACGACGCCAACGTCTTGGTAGGAGGTGTCGCTGAATTTATATTCCTTGGTAGAAGGCGTAGTGTGGGGACTAGTTGAGTGAAATCGATTGAATGAATGATGGAATGAACGTAAAATTAGAATAAAATGCGATGTGTTTTTTGTACCCATATTTAACCGATTTAAAAAAAGGATGTTCAGTATTGGACTCATGGAGCTCCCTTAAAATTTTAGTTGTGCTGTGTCGTTGGTTTATTGCTATTTTCTTTGTACTTTTTGAACGCAAAATCGTATAAACGTGATTTTTGTATAGCTGTAGTATGTTAGCTGGAGAGGGACATGGGCTATGAGCATTTGTTAACAGCCGCTATTCTTCTACTGCTCTTCATTTTTTTCACCCCGTCATACCAATCATCATCATCAGCCTATGTAAGTCCACTGCTGGACACATCATACCAATAAAGAAACAAAATATTTATCTAAAAATGCATTCATGAAAGACTACTTACTTGAAAGATTACTTACTACTTGCGAAAATAGAATATAGCTTAAAGTTACTCAACAACAGTGTAGCTTTCTATTTGTAAAATAATTTTTAAAATCGTTTCAGTAGTTTCAGAGATTACGCTCTACAAACTCTTAATAAAATATTTTTTACAAAAAAAAACCGACTCCAAAACTGCTATCCAATTTGTTATGAAAAATACACTAAAAAGTTAAAAATAATTGCATTATGGATTTATATTTCAATCTACTTACAAATAGGTATCCATTTTTTAAACAAATCTTATAATTTATTATTATGACATTATACAATTACTGATATTTTTGGAGTCGGTGCCAGCACTCTATTTACTTAGTATGTATGTAACTCTATATACCTACTAGACTAGACAGGTACACGTTTGTTAATCTTGGCTAAAAAAAGGAAAAGTATATGATTTTTAACCACCCTGTTTCATTCATATGAAATCATTCATTTTGTCGGTCTTTTTACAACCCATCACTACTTTTTTGTGTTAGTGTGTAACTAAACAAAAGTGTAACAACAGTCATTCTTTAATTGTGTTATTGTTTTTGTGTTGGTGTACAGCTTTTACTTGCGTGTGCGTTTATAGGGACGCTTAATTTTTCTGCATTAGTATGCGTGATTATGTAAATGTGTTCTGTACCGTACTACCCCGCCTCCCGCGAAAACCGGCAGAAAGATTTTAGTACTAAAAGTAGCGCTTGGCATCTCCCGTTATAAATGCTCTAAGGTCTGAGTACCAAATTTAATATTTGGACGTACTTCTGAATACCCCACTCAGACTCAAAGGATGTTGACTTGGTAGGTACGTTTCTGTTTCTGCCAATAAGTTCGTATGAGGTGGTTAGTGCTAACTTGTGAGTATACTCATTTTGAGTTTCTCAAGACACAAAGTCATGGTACAAATAACATGTATAATAATTACAGTTTTCTGTGTTGAATACATAAATGTATGAATAGCTGCTACATGGGGAGTCAAGTTCTTAAGCATGAAATGCCAACAAGGTGGGTCTGCTTTACCGTAAAAGACAGCGCTATAAGTAAAACAGAGATAAAAAAGTTTATGCTTAAATTTCTAAAATGACTGTAATATGACTGTAACACAGCCAGTCGGAAGCAGAAATTATCAAAACAGCAACATTCAAAATGGCGGGCGGTGTTTATTGTGCCACACACAATGTTGTTTGCTAATTTGTGATTGTAAAATTTGCTCGAAACTAAATGTTTTCTACCAGTTCACAATGTCTGAAGAACCTAGAAAAGAGACTTAGTGCGATAATGAGTCTGACAATGACGACCCAAATCTGCGTTTTCACCGATTTCCACTACGGTGAACATGGCCCAATAAAGTAAGTCTAAAATATTACAGTATACCACTATCACCATCGTATCCCATAGTAAAATAAGATCTAAGCTATCTTTAAGCCTTTACTCATTAACATCTTCAACAGAGTAGGTAGTACCTAGGTAGGAGTTGAGCGCAGAGCTATCAGGTTAATAGGTGAGCAACACATGGCGGAGACTAAAATCCTGAGTCTCGAACACCCTTGAAAGTTGCTTGCTTATCGATATGCAATTCTAGGCTGCAATTGTAATTTTGTATGTACCTATGTATTTCTTTTCTTGTTGTGTATGTCAAATAAATGTATTTTCTTTCTTTTCATTTCAGAGAATGCGCCCAAGAACTGCATGACCTTATTCCGCCACAGGACAAGTAGACACACGACCCAGTAGCATCTATACCTGGTAAGCACTATTCGCATGAAGCACTTCGAATCTGCTTTCATTAAGCGAACCGCTAAAGATTGGAACTCATTCCCATCATCTGCTTTTCCTGACCATTAAAAATACCTATCAAAGGCAAGAGTGAATAGGTTTCTTTTAGACCATTCTGCACTAACATCGACTACATCGTCTCTTACCGTCAGGTGAGATTGTAGTCAAAGGATGCTCTATTCATTAAAAAAAAGGTACCTAGTATACCTATCAATAGAATAAACTACCTAATTATGGTGTGCTGAATGTCAGTAGATACCTATCTACCTACTAAGTACACTTTTGTGTTGATGTAAGCAATCTATCTTCAATGTGGTCATTCATTCATTCCAGGGCACAGGTATGGGCCGAATATTGTTACCCAGCTGGGAACGGGTCTACTAAAGTCACTAAAAAGCTTATACCAACAACATAAGATGTTATGCAGTAAGCACTTTGATGACACTTCTTGTACCAGTAGTTCAAGGAAACGATTGAATAACTTTGCCATTGCAATTGTAAGCAAAGGTACAATGTTAAAGCTACGACAGGAACAATGTGCAACTCCAAGTGACACATCCTTTAATACGCAAAAAGGGCCCATCTGCGGCCTACTTGCGGAAACCAGTCCGCTCACCAAGTACCACATCCTTTAATAACCTAGAAGCAAAAATTCAAGTAAGTAAATTTTTATTGATCGAGTGAGTGTATGCATCCTTTTATTCAAATGCCTATAATTTGGATGTTTTCAAGCTCATCATTGCTTAACATCTGAGTGCGAGAGAGAGGTGAGATTGAACTTGGAGATTGAACAACATTGAGAGAGGCGGTCAAACATTTTGCTTATAAGTTATACATACATATAAAAAAAAATATATGTATGTCCATGGATACTATCGGGGAACCAGGGAAGGAAGGCTCAGCCGCTTTAGTCAATTTTCATAAAGTTTGGTATGGAATTGCTATACCATAATTCTGAGAATGGATATAGATATATATACCTTTATTATTGTGTTCATTAATATGCAAGTGAAATCAACCAGCATACACTAAAAACTGAAACAGCTTCACGACTTTGATCCCCAGGCACGGTAGATATCCCTTCAGATCTCCCAGTACCAAGTAGGTACTAATTCAAGATTCTTTGAGAATGTCTAAGGGGGGTAGTCAGAGGTACGTCCAAACATTACATTTGGCACATACCCACATTTTTGCAGTAGTTAGTATTGCATACGTGACAGGTTGCAAGCCCATCGCCGCTGTTAGAATACTAAGTGGTTTCCTCACGATGTTTTCCTTCACCGTTTAAGAGCACTGGCATTGCGCACATAAATTTTACGATGGAAAAATCCATTGGTGCACGACCGGATTCGAACATGCGACCTTACGATCGGAAGGCGGGGTCACTCCCACTAGACCACCGGTGCTACACTACACTTGTAATATATATGTATACAGTTATCTGATCTACATATTCATTCATTTTTGTTTGTAATATTTCAGGGAATTTCTAAAACCCATGGGGAAGAAACAACACTAGATATTAATCTAACTCAACCATGCTGCGAAGCTGATCTTATTTATTTTAAGGTAAGGGTTAAACGCAACGGATTTTGATGCGGTTTTTTTAATAGATAGAGTGATTCAAGAGGAAGGTTTATTTATATGTATAATACATGCATGATATGTGCACCCGTGCGAAGCAGGGTCGCGCGCGCGGGCAGGTCGCTAGTCATTTATAAACAGATTCTGAAAAAATAATTAGTAATTTTGTACAAAACAATAACACATTCCACAGACGAATCAAACGAACGCCATGAACGCGCGCGCGGCGAAGCTTGCGGAGATGTCGGAAGAGGTGTCCCGTCGGGAACAAGCCGCCTTCCACTCGCATCGCGGGCCCCCGCCGCACTCGCTACACAACCATGCAGGTATTATATAGGACTACCCTCATTTCATTAACATTTTTAAATTACAGACATGCATTTAAGGTAAATATTAAGGAACATTTTACACTGCACTAAAAAAACTTAAACAGTTTTATGATCTTGATCCTCAGGCTCGGTGGATTTCTCCTCAGATCGCTTAGTACCAAGTACTTATTTATTTATTCTTCCTTTATCATTCTTCATGTTATAGGTATATACATAGGTTGTTATATTATAGAGCGGCGGCCCTATTACACTAATGTCTGGCTATCAAGATGGCTTTCAGTTTGACATTTGGTCGGATTCAAATCCCAGTAGACTTTGAGATCATTGTGAAAAACTTTAAGTTAAGTATTACGTTTATTAATTATTAAATATGTTTGGAAGGTCAAATGCAACAAGCCATGCATCCGGGCCCCTCGCCGCAGCAGCAGCAGCAACTACATCATCTGCAACAGTTGCATCAGCAGCAACAACAACTACAACAACATCACCAACAACAACTTCAACAGAACCAACAACAACTCCAACAGAACAACCAACAACATCTTCAGTCCCCAGGCCACCATCAACACGCCGCCGCCGCCACTCCACAAAGGTTCACAAACATAATTCATACTAATTTAGCAATATTCAGAACCTGTCCTCTCAACTGAATGCTTTCTGTCTGTATTGTGAGTCCGGGTAGTGATGGAGCGATAAATGCCCCTATCGGGCGTTCTAAGAAATCTCTTTAAGTATATTTTTTGACGACCTCTGTGGCGCAGCGGGCGAGAGCCTGCCTGCGACGCAAGAGGTTGCGGGTTCGATTCCCGCCTTGGAACAAATTTGTGTACGATCTGCAGAAATTTGTTCCGATGGTCTGGGTGTTCTCTATGTATAATAAAAAATATCTATCTATGTAAGTATATTATAATGTATTAAATATATCAGTTATCTAGTACCCATAACACAAGCTTTGAATAGCTTACTTTGGGGCTAGATAGTGCTGTGTGGATTGTCCAGCATTATTTATTTATTTATTATTTATTTATATACAACACCCTCGCAATACAGAAAACCAGTAAAAATTATATCAAAGCAAAAAAGTCAACTTTTACACTTTTTGTGTGTAATTCGTGTATTTTTCTCGCATCTTAAGTAAGTGATAAGTATCTAAAAAAGCGGAATGGTTGTTATGCTTTAAGTTATATTAAAGGTTCCTTTGTTATGATATATAATTTTTAAAACTCAAGAGTCACGCTTCATTTTTTTATTTTGACAGATATGACTGGCACCAACCGCTGTCGCCACAGAGGTCTCAGCCGCCTGTTGCTCCAAAACCACAAGTAATTTCATATTGAATTCCTATTTACTTTAAATACAAATTATACCAGAGCTAAAGTGATATAAACTTTAATCCCCAGTCACTTTGCTCGGATTTTTTGGTTTGGTTTTCTAGTTTGGTTATTAATGGTTTAATTGGTCTTTGAGGAGACTTCGTAACTTTTTGCCAACATCCACTAAGACTGCGCTTGCACAATCGCTGTTACTCCCTGTATTGGATTACGCCGATGCATGTTATCTGGACCTCACTGAGGAACAGCTTGACAAACTTGAACGTCTCCAAAATTTCTGCATAAGGTTCATCTTTGGCCTTCGCAAGTATGACCATGTGTCTCCTTATCGTTCTCAACTTAAATGGCTTCCTATTCGTCTTCGCCGTAACATGCATTTTCTTACTCTTCTTTATTCTATTCTTTTCAATCCCTTCTCACCTCGCTATCTTAAAGATAGATTCGAGTATCTTCATTCCTGCAGTAATCGTTTGTTAAGGTCAACGGAAAACTTACTACTGAAAACTCCATGTCATAGCACCTCCTTTTACAGTGACTCTTTTACTGTCCAAGCTGTCAAGCTGTGGAATGCTCTGCCTCTGGAGATTAAAATGGCATCCTCACACATTACTTTTAAGTCGAAGTTGAAGGAGCACTATTTATCGTCAATCACTACCTAGTTATCTGTCCGTATATTGTTATTAAGCAGAAGTATGTATTTTATTTATATATATTAGTTTATTTATTTTTTTTAACTATAAAGTACCTACGTATTAGAATTGCTTAGTTTGTCATGTTAGGCTAGTTAGGTTAAGTTAGCTTGTGCCTTGAGTAGGTACTTATGTACTTACATGGCTATTAGTTAATATGTAGGTTTAGGTCCAATAGATTATCTAAACTTTATTCCGTAACTACACCGCCGTCAATTTCTGATTAGTTCTTATCCTTCCAAGGTTGCCTGGAAGAGATCGCTCTCAGCGATAAGGTCGCCCATTGTTTTACCTTAAATGTATGCTTTTACTCTGTACTATGTTTCTGTGTGGTGAACAATAAAGAGTTATCTATCTATCTATCTATCTAATTTTTACAGCAGATGACAAGAAGACCCGAAGCAGAATCAGATGAGTTTTATCAAACACAGACGCAGCAACCGCAGCCTCAGTCTAGCATGATAGAACCCGATGAAGGTAGGAATATGCATTAGAATCTAATTTTTTTAAAAATCTCCCACAAAACAACGGTAGTAAGGACGGAATAGGGGGGGGGGGGGGCTCTAAGTTTGTTGAAACACAGAAATGCTACTTAGTCCCGGGCCTTCTTATAGAGCTCCACTATTACAATAAATTAATATGAATACTATAACGCAACCAGCGTTATAGTATTCATATCAAAGTAAAATATATTTATTCAATAAAATCACAAGGATCACTTTAAGACGTCGTAAATTTGGTTACTCTAGGTGCCAGTTCCACGCGACCAAAGCCTAGAAAAACAGGCAACAAACTCGGCTTGGTATCTACCGCTCTTGTATGATCCTCGTTACAAAGTAACGTCGTGTCTACACTATGTAATGTATTGTGTATTGACAGTCTACATAGCTCAGTTGGTAGTATCTCTGCGTTCTCTGCAACTTTAAATCTTTGGAACTACGCAACGGATTTTGATGCGGTTTTTTTTAATAGATAGAGTGATTCAAGAGGAAGGTTTATATGTATAATACATGCATGATATAGTAGAAAAACAATGTGCACCCATGCGAAGCGCGGGCAGGTCGCTAGTATATACACATAAAAATAATAATAATAATATATTAATGTAAATAAAATACATTTTGACTTTGGTCAAAATTACATCTTGTGGCTGTAATTTCTCCGGCAACCATACTCTTCAAACCAAACACAGCAATGCTGCATTGTGGCAAAAAAGACAACTTCCTATGTACATACCTTCATACTTTACAATAATTAATTGATGTTTCTTATTTTTTCAGGTGATTACTAAAAGCCATAGTGAAGAAGCAACACTAGATGTTACTCAAACTCAACCATGCTGCGAAGCTTTCAAGGTACAGCCAGTGTTAAATAGTTATTTTTATCAAGAAGCTGATGAAACAAGCAGATGGCCCACCAGATGTAAAGTGGTAATCCACTTAAGGTGAGGATAACACCTAATATTTCTCTCGCTCGCACGATTCGACATTTTGAAAGATATAAAATTACTAAATACAATTTTTAAAAATTGCAAACAGCCATTTTGTGTGCAATCACATTGCACACAGATTAGTAAAAATTTTATTTTGATTGATGCAAGTTTTCCTACTCAAAAGTTTGCTTATGTACGAAAACTAGAAAAGCAAACTTTTAAGTAGGAAAACTTGTACCGATCAAAATGAATTTTTTAATAAACTGTGCGCAATGTGATTGCACACAAAATGGTTGTTTGCGAATTTAAAAAATGGGTTTTGTGATTTTATACCTTTCAACAAGTCAAAACGTGCGAGCGAGAGTCACATTAGCTCTTATCTTCACCTTAACATCAGGTGGGCCATCTGCTTGTCGTCTATAACAAAGCATTGCTTCGTAAGTCATACACAATAGGAACGCACCAAGGTACAATAATCATAGAAACTAGCACAAACAAAAACAGCAACGCTGTTTGTCAACAGAAAAAAGCATGGTGGAGATTAGTTCCCCGGATGAGCCCTTCATAGAGAGCTTTAGCACTCTAGTATGCTATTGGTGTCGATTCTGTCGTTGCATTAACCTAAACTTAATCTGACAGCTCTAAAATTATCGCCATCCTTTTCGTTTCGGTGTTTTATAAAGGTACGGCAATATTTTTAGAGCTGTCAAATTAGGTTAAATTAGAAAAACTAGACAACAGAATTGACACCGTATCTGTTATCTGTTATTGGATGGTCTTCTCTCTTGTGGCGGTCAAAATTATTTTATGCATCTATTAAATATTTTTTTAGCACAATAGGTAGCCTACCTACTATAATCTAGCATGCAAATAAAGAGAAATAAACCGATTATGGCCTATTAAATCTAGTAAGAGTCATCTTGTTTTAAATAACTAATAACCAATACATTTTATTATTTTCAGGCACCTGCAAAGGCTGCAAAAGGAATTTTGAGAGAGCTGGACTTGAGTAGATCTGCAGAATTGACCCCTAGAAAACGAAAAATTTACGCAAGATGTAGAAAAAACTATAGAAAAAAAAGGCTTCGAAAAAAAATTAAGAATCAACGCAGTTCCGCCTTACAAATATTAATATCTGATATAAAATATAATTAAAACAAACATCTGGATCATTAGACCAAATATTTATTAGTTATATAGATTTCCAGTGGTTGCATGATTGTTCTGAACATTTTGAAAATAACAGGTTATATGTTATTATATCCACCATATGCATATGTTCAAAACGGCATTGTTTATTAAAAAATAGACGATTCACAGAAGTAAAATAAATAATACTTCACAACATATAAAAACTTGTAGTTACTTCTCAGTTTAGTATCGCACCGTGAAAACAGTGAACTATGGATAGAAAGTTTTTTCCAACTTTCACGGTTTTCACGGCAGATCTAATTCACGTTTTCATAGTATTAACTTCTAACAGTGAGTGTAATTTATGGATTTATTCTGTGTGATCTATCTGTCAGGAGAATGGTCTATATTCAATATTCATCAATTTGCAAAGCAAAAAGACCATTTTTCTGAGAGATGTACAGTTATATAGTAAAAATCATAAATTTGCACCCCTGAACCTATAAAATCCCCTACCTATAAAGCTACCTATAGCTATATATACCATTTTTAATTTCGCGCCAATCGATAGGTCTGTGGGATTAAGTTATAGCGCTAGTGTGGTCCCGTGTTGGCATTTTTGCTCTATGGACTAGTGCTTCTTTCCGTAAGGATATATGTGTTCTGTGAGCTGCTATCTGATTAGAAACTAAAACTACTACTCGATACTAGATGGCGCTAATTTATTTAGTTATGGCAACATTTAGATTAACTAGCGCCCTCTGGTGGACCACATATAAAACTTTCTTTCTATTCTTTTGTCTCATTCAATCCAATATGGCGGCAAACCGTGTATGAAAGGTGCAGAATGTTGTGATTCAAATCGAATTAGAAAAAAATTATACTCGAATATTGAAAAAACTATATTAGAGCAAGCTTTATAATTGCACCTTCGTGTTTGCGATACTCGAAAATCGATCTCTACTGTGTTGTGTCATTTATAATAACACAAAGTGTAGTGTTTTTTTATTGTGGGATCTAATAATACTGCTAATGTGGTCAAAAGTGTTAACATGTAACAGTAGTTCACACGATAGATATGTCTGCCGATCCTGATAAAAGCGCGGCATGTCCGATAGATGATAATGTGACGGGTATCGAGGGCGACCCTGCACTACCAGATCAAAAGAAGAAAAATCGTTCTGTTCATTTTCCCAATGAGAACCACCTAGTTACCGAGTACTTTGAGCCTGCAAACCCTTGGCGCGATGGTAAGTCATTCAAACTCTTACAAAGTAAAGTCCCTTCTCTGACAAAATGGGTGTTGTTATTGAGAAGGCAGGTATTATTTGGCAGGGATTCAACATTTTCACTGTCTTCCGCCTAATACCTTTGTGTCTATACACTAGAGACATATTTAATGTAATACCTATCACAAGTGTTATTTTATTATGCTCCTACCACTTAAATTGGTTTGTATATTACCCACCCATCCTTCATTCACATAGCCACCCACTCCATTGCATGCTGATAAAAATAGAAAACAATAACCAACTTAGGACAAATAAATGTTTGCCAGAACCTCCTTCTGAGCTAGTTACATACCTAATCTAATTATGTTTACTAACTATTTTGAAGATATTGTAACTTAATCAGAAGCAAAAGCCTCAAGAACTTGAGAGGGGCTGTGGGAATATCTACTATTGACTTTCTTAATTGTTGATTTGGGCCATCCTACAGACATAGGACAGTGTACTCAGGTACAAGGATTGCTATAGCCAACCCAGGAGATGAAATATTATTTCCAATTTTCTTCACTTTAATACAAAAAAACCCTAACCTAACTAATAAATTACCTGAAAAAGTGAAGAATTTTTTTTCATTTCCTAGGAAAAAGAACTATAGGGAAAGACTTGCCACCTACCCCCACTTGCAACCCCCCTATCCCCAACCCTCAACTCAGGTACAAGGGTAGCTATAGCCAACCCGAGAGCACTATGCATATAAAACTTTGAACACAAATTCATTGGTGCAAAGATGAATGATCAGTTTGGACCCAACCTTAGGATCGAAACTAGCTAAGTACCACTAGACCAACAGAGCTCAGCAAAGTCGCTTGCGATAAGTTAGGTGTGAAGACGGTCTATATAGCTGTGGAAATCTATCCTGCACCTTTTCCATCTCTTCTGCCGCCCTACTTAAAACGTCACTAAGGAGTGTTAATGGAGGGAATAGATTCCGTGAACCTCTACTAAATCTTTAGCTGACATGTTTGACTTGCGTCATTTTTTGACTGCTTTACTCAAAATAAACAGTACACCTAGATAATAATGACCTCATAATATTAGTCATATTATTTCCTAGGCATTAAGAGTCATCCTCCCCATGCTCATGAGAGCAACAAGCAAACTTTAGCTTGCTAAAACAAGAATTGTGGTTTTTGCAAAAAGAGGGAGCCAATAATGCACGACATGATAATGTTCACCCCAATAATCCGTGTCCACTTTGCTACTTTTTCAGTTCGGTTGTTAGGTTTTTTTTTGTAAGTACCAAATTGGCTTCCAATTATCGTGCTGTCCATTATCGTGTCATACAATAACCGCACTCCTAAAAGAGAGTGTGTGTGGGATCTTTGAGCAATACACATTAACTATTATTTGTTCTATGGCATTACACCAAACTAGGTTCACCTGTGTTGCTGACGAGTTCCGCAACGCCTAGGAACGCAAAATCATATTTTCAGAGAGATATAGGTACACCTACAGCACTATTTTGTAACTAAGTAGGTACCAGAAATAACTTAAGGACTGTTTCTCTGATTATTTATTCTGATAGTAGCGCAGTCTGAATTTTTAAATCTCTATTTACCTACCACCAAGTTAAAATAATAATAAAAATTTATTTCAGACTTAGGCCCTCTTAGGTCTTAGATCTTTAGGATTTAGTTATCGAGGTTTTCTTTTAGCCAAAAAACGCAACAAATCCTACAAAAATAGTTCCTAAAATACCTACCTACTTCACAAGCAAACCTCGTACACATCGCGTAGGTATGAGGTTGACCTGAGAAGTATTTTCTAGTACTGTGCCCATAAATTTAAAATTGGTCCCGTTTTTGGCTAAAAACTAAAAAAAATAAACCTAAAAGTAGTCGTGCTATTATCATTACTTAGTATCCTCAACAATTTTTTTTCTGGTAGGTAGTTACAAAATATGGGTGTCTGTGCCAAAAACCGTCGAAAATATAGGAAAATACCGTTCAAAATTTTAAATAGGTATTGACCAAAAAAAAATACGTGCTCGGTACTTCCTATTAGCATGTATGATTTAGAGACAAACTACTACCCATATTTTTGTGCTACTAACTTTGATTGCTTATTATATTCGAAACGTGACACTTATCGAGCTTGTGTCCTGTTCACAGATTCGTTTTATTCAGCGCACTATAATAGTAAGTCCAATAGTATGCTTTTAGACGAACCACCAGCCACTTTTTTGAAAAATAATGTCTATAGAACTTGGAAGACTTTTAACAACAGTCTTATCCACGTTAGTCTGTTAGGGGATGTATGACCGTGCGCGAACCATTCAAGGATGATTCGCGCATGGCCTCACATCCCCTGCCAGACGCATCAACATCAACAATCCGCTATCTACTGTCTGAAGCTGGTTGTTTTGCAAAGCGATAAGCTCCTTGGGTGAGCGCACTCGTGTCTGACTGACTTTCTGTAATACGTGTTTACATTCATAAAAAAAGGTTCGCAGAGCAAGCTAAGACGTCTAAATCATAAATCATTTAGCTAAGTGTACGATTTCTTTAAAGAATATATATATTTTGAAACAATAGAGCATTGTTACGTTATTATTCAAGTCGATTGCGACGTTGTAAACAAGTAGGTACCTACTCCAAATTCTCCCACTGGGCCCGTACCACCATCTCTTGAAGCATTCTTATTGAAATAAAAATGATTCAAGAGATGATGGTACGGGCCCTGGTTGGTATACGGAGTTTCCAGCTGACTTTGTATTTTCTGTCATTTTTCGCGGTTTAACGCCAGTCCCATCACACTATTATTGCCCACTATATTTGCCACATCGTCTCTGCCTGCCACAGGACGCCCCGACGCTTCTGTATCCGGTTCTACGACGTCATTCAAAATTCAACTCTGTTTCGCAAGTTCAAAGGCCTAAAACAAAGATGTTCACATGTTTTAAGATAAAGATGTTTTGGATGTGATCTACCTACCACTGGTCAAGAGCGCTGCGCTTGGTTAATATCAACTAAGCTAAACAACGTTCTTCGCGGTCATCAATTCGTGGTGATGCTAGTGGTAGGTATTTACGTCCACATTTTTTATTTATTTATTTAATACAATCAACTACAAACTAACAGTCTTGGTCAAAACGTTTGTGTGCCCGTTAATACAGTAATAAAATACTAGAAACATATTACATATTAGGTGAATATTAGGTAATTAAATAAAAAACTTATGCAAATAACATTAAATAGATGGCAATTCATGTGAAAAACATCTACATCAGGCTGCTGAGCGATCAGTGTTGGATTTTGGACTCTGTGTTTAATTATACCACCACTAATCAGCAACTAGCTCATACCCACTTACTTACTAAAGAAGTTTTTTTAGCGCGAGAGTATTTGAAAATACGATTCTTACAGAGTGCAAAAAACTCAGACGCACGCGCCGCGCTGTCTGAGACGCGTGTCACGTGGTCGGTGACGTCACCTGTCATGCCACAGAATAGACATCATCAGCTGTCGTGCGCCCTTCACATGATTGATGCCTGCAATTTATATTATTAACTAGGTTTTGCCCACACGCACGTGACCAGTTACCTTAGCGCGTAGCTTGCCAGCTGTCTGATTGATGGAAATCATTTTCTCTAAATTCGTTAGACACAAACTAAAAACTACTTTCTTGTAGATGCAGGTGTGGGTCTCGTGTATCTCAAAGCCCTGACATCACTTGCACGGACTGATGATCCCCAGCTTTTGGGGTTCAATAGTTGGGCGACTGGCTTATTATCAATAATCAGATAACCAATTTATATTAAGAAAGCGGCAGTGGGCTTGGAATACCAAATACCTACCAATAATGTGGGTAGTATGTGGCAATTTTGTAATATTTGGGCGTACCTCTGAATATACTCCTTAACATCCACAAAGAGTCTTGAGTTGGTACTTGGTATTTAGAGAGATCAGAATGGATGTGTACCGTGGCTGTCTGTAGATCAAAGTCGTGAGGCAGTTTCTATTGTTAATTAATCAATGCCCTTATGCGTAAATAAATATGTTGCCAACATCTTCGGATTTCCTCTATTATAATATTAAGTATAGATCCCATTCATTATAATTATCATTACAAGCTATGCGGCCTGAATCATGTTTTGCCTACTCTGGGCATAGCACACCCTCTTCTAGAGTCCAAAAAGTTGATGTTGGCGGTGAGAAGTCCTCCGGATCGGTCATTGATATAGGGGTGCCACAGGGTTCTATATTGGGTCCCTTCTTATTTTTAGTTTATGTAAATGACCTTCCACCTTTTGTGAATAATTTGCGTGAAATTGTTCTATTCGCTGACGATACCTCTTTAATTTTTAAAATCGACAGATTGAAGGCTAACTTCGATGACGTTAATGCATCTCTGTCGCAAGTACTTAACTGGTTTACTGTTAATAATCTTTTGCTCAATGCTGGGAAAACTAAATGCATAAAATTTACTTTGCCAAATGTGGTTCAGCGACCAACCAGTCTCAAATTAAATGGAGAGTCACTTACCCCTGTCAATTCTACAATTTTTTTAGGACTTACTATTGGTGCAAAATTGCAGTGGGGTCCTCACATAAAATCACTTGCTGGTAGACTGAGTTCGGCTGCATACGCAGTTCGCACTATAAGATGGCTTACAGATGAGGCTACAGCTAGGCTGGTATATTTTAGTTACTTCCATAGTGTAATGTCCTATGGTATCTTGCTATGGGGTAGAGCTGCTGATATACAAAGTAAATTTGTACTTCAAAAACGGGCGATACGTGCCATTTATAAAATGAAACCACGTGACTCATTGAGGGAGCGTTTTAAGGAAATTAATATTCTCACAGTAACTTCACAGTATTTTTGAAAATTTATTGTACACTCATAAACACATAGGTAGCTTTAAGAAAAAGAGTGACGCACATAACGTTAACACTAGAAATAAAAATAAATTATGCATTCCGAAATTTCGATTACAAAAGGTAAATGGCTCGTTCATGGGGAACGGTATACGCTTCTATAATAAACTTCCAGAAAGTGTCACTGGGCTTCCTATTAAAAAATTTAAAGTGTACATTAAGAATTATCTGATAAAGAAAGCTTACTATACTATAGATAGTTATATTAATGATAAAAGTGCGTGGCCCGATGTCCCGGTCGCTCTGCCCATCGACGGCTAACATATCTGCAATGTCTTTGCAATGTTATTTAAAAAAAGATTTTTTTTTATTGTTGTTTGACTTACTACACTTCTTACTTATGTATTAGTATTATTAGTTTGAAGCTTGTGTTCTTTTATGAATCTGTTTACTTTTCCTTTTTCTGTTAGATTACTTAATGTATTATATAGCTTCAATAGTGTAGGTATTTTATTACATTGTAACGAGGATCATATAAAAGAGCGATAGATACCAAGCCGAGTTTGTTGCCTGTTCTTCTCGGTGTTGGTCGCGTGGAACTGGCACTAGAGTCACCTAGTTTTAAGACGGTTCAAGATGGTCCTTGTGATTTTATTGAATAAACATATTTTGACTTTGACTTTCTTCACAGTTCAGTCGGTCATAACATAACCACAAGAAAGAAATCTTCAATACGCGGAAAGGTCTTTAGTGGTCACTAAGTGTAAAAAAGAACTGCAGGAACCAAGCCGAAGGTGTCTTACCTGTTCTTCTAGGCCTTTTATCGTGGAATTGACACCTAGGTTTACGTTTTATTGTGATTCTTTTCTTGTGATTGAATTATTTAAAAAAGAGCAATATCTGTTTGCTTCCAAGCCAGTTCCTCGCGACCAAGCCTAGAACTGGAAAAAATCGTATGGCTTGGGTCACACCACACTTATTATTGTAGGTACGATCGTTTTTGTAAAACACTAATGAAGCTCTTCTAACATACCTCATCATCATCATCATCATCATCATCAACCTATGTTTGTCCACTGCTGGACGTAGGTCTCTCCGCAGACGCGCCACTGAGCCCGGTTTCCGGCTCTTCTCATCCAGTGCTTGCCAGCTACATTTCGCAGATCGTCGCCCCACCTTGCCGGAGGACGTCCTACACTACGCTTACCTAAACGCGGTCTCCACTAAAGTATTTGTTTGCTCGTCGGATCTACGGCAAACATGGCCGGCCCACTGCCATTTCAGCTTGCTAATCCTTTGAGCTATGTCGACTACTCTGGTTCTCTGTCGGATAACCTCGTTTCGGATCCTATCCTTCAGAGAAACTCCGAGCATAGCTCTCTCCATAGATCGCTGAGCGACTTTCAGTTTACATAACTACATTACCTATTATTTTATTATTAGTTAACATACCTACTTACTGTTATATTATCTATGCTATTTACTTACGTCATCACATAAATTACTATTTGGTCCTGTTATTAAAGCCGCCGACAATTCAAAGTAATTATTTCTGATGATTATGAATGTACTTCATGATGTAAGCTACGCAACAATGATGATATTATACTGTTCATAGGAGTACATATATTACCTAGTTACAGTCGGGCACAATGAATTGGTTACACTTTATATTTTTCAAAATGATTTTGTACTATTACATATTATCCCAACTAATATTATAAATGCAAAAGTAACTCTGTCTGTCTGTCTGTCTGTTACGCTTTCCCGCTTAAACCTCTCAACCGATTTTGATGAAATTTGTCACAGACAATCTTTAGACCCTGAGAAAGAACATAGGCTACCTTTTATTGCGAAAAAAAGAAATGAAGAAATTAAAAGAACGCAGACGAAGTTGGGGGTACCAGCTAGTACCTAATATATATTACTAGCGACCCGCCCGCGCGCCCCTGCTTCGCACGGTTGCACATATCATGCATGTATTATACATATAAACCTTCCTCTTGAATCACTCTATCTATTAAAAAAAAACCGCATCAAAATCCATTGCGTGGTTTTAAAGCTTTAAGCATACAAAGGGACATGAGGACATAGGGACAGAGAAAGCGACTTTGTTTTGTACTATGTAGTGATAATCTATCAGGCTGAAGACGTGAAAACAAAAGTACCTATGTTTATTTCTTCCGTGTACCTAATTAGTTATTTCGATAAGACCACAATTTACCAGACTTCAGGCAAATAATACATTTCAATTCATTTCGAAACAGTGTGGTGAACGGATTAAAGTACCTAGGTGTCAAAGAGGCTCCTTTGGATAACTACTTTCTTCCAGGCGATTGCATACAAATACTTCCAGTATTAATAGACTCTTTATCGGCCGACCAGTAGCATCGGTCACATAAAATAATACTATACTAGTACAGATACCCCATCCCGTACATTGAAACGGTCCCGTCCTAAGTCGGGCTATTCTTCGGGCTATTTTGTTTTGCTCGCAAATCTAAGCAAAATAGCCCGCACAGCCACTAGATGTCGCTAAGTTACGTTGCGAGCAAGCGGCCGGCATCTCGTAGAATGCACTTGCAACCAATTTATGTATTTTTTTTATTATGTAGATAGGGCATTGGTAATTAAAATATGAAATATTATATACATTATTGAAATACCTGAAGGAAACGCAAAAAATCGTTTACTGCAAGTAGCGCCATTCATCAAAACACAAAACAACCTTTTGGAAGCAAACAACAACGTAGTACAAATTACAGCCACCAGAAAAAATGAGATCAATATTGAAAATAAAACATTTTCAAAAACATAAGGAATTTGATAAAAGCATAATTCCTCATCTTCCCGTGCTTATGGGAGATTTTTTCACAGTATAATTCAGGCTATTCATGACCATAATTCTTCTTAATTGGACTAAAACAAAAACCTACATTCCATCGAAACCTGTATCGCCATCTATTGAAGTCTATTTGGAACTAAAAAACTGTTCCTAGAGATGGGTGACCATGCATCGGTATATGAGAATATCCCATCGTGCTACGTTATACTAAAATGCTTTGCTACTAAAATACCGCAGTTAAACTCCGTAAAGACCAGGCTACAAAAAACCCTCTAAAAAGTCGGGATCGGAGAAACTATAGTGGCTGGGATATTCTCTGCGGGATAGAATCTAATATGGGCAAGCTTATACCTATCGATCTAGTAGGAACTACAACGCAACGCTTGGAAATAAAAGTTTCCGAAAGGCTTCCACGAACGCGAAGTCGTTGCATTCATGGACCACTCCCAGGTGGTCGAAGACATTGAATAAATAGCGAAAAGATAGTGCATGGAGATTTCCAAAATCTTTCATTTTATAAATTTAGATATAGAGAGGCCTATGACCTACACCCAGGAGTGGGTTTCGCCAGGCTGATAATGACGAAGGGGTAAACAAGTTTTTTCTACCAAACGGTACGCGTCATTGTCTGATTTATAAGTACCTTGACCCAGGTACGCACCCTTCCACTGCGATTACCGTCACCTATTGACATCTGCTACGTTACTTACATTCTTGATAAGTTTTCTGTCTGAGACTGGTGAGTAGAGGAAAATCTGCGCTGCAGTGTGGCATTGACGACCTCAGTGGCGCAACGGGCGAGAGTCCGCCTGCGACGTAAGAGGTCGCGGGTTCGATTCCCGCCTCGGAACAAATTTGTGTACGATCTGCAGAAATTTGTTCCGTTGGCCTGGGTGTTTATGTATAATAAAAATATCTATCTAAGTAAGTATATATGTATTAAATATATCAGTCATCTAGTACCCATAACACAAGCTTTGAGTAGCTTACTTTGGGGCTAGATGATGCTGTGTGGATTGTCCAGCATTATTTATTTATTATTTATTATGTCGGTAGATAACACGCACCGCTAAGCGTGTTATAAATACAATAAAATTTATTGTATTTATAACAAGTACCTTTACTTACTTTTTACCAAAAAATATTTAACCTCTCAAGTTGCAAGCATCTCAAACTCAGACGCGTCAAATTTTGCAAGTGTGGCAGAGTTTTGGCTATCAAAAAAGAGTACTACGAAAACGATGCTATCCTGCTTATGTCAATACTAGCGATCCGCCCGCGAGCCCCTGCTTCGCACGTATTATACATATAAACCTTCCTCTTGAATCACTATCTATTAAAAAAAACCGCAGCAAAATCCGTTGCGTAGTTATAAATATTTAAGCATACAAAGGGACATGGGGACATAGGGACAGAGAAAGCGACTTTGTTTTATAATATGTAGTCTTGTGCGGGGTAGAATAAGCTAGCGATATGGCCAATGAACTGCTTTAATTTAGTAGATTCTTCCTCAGTATTTAAGTAGGTACACTTACTTACCTACAAAAAACTACTAAAGATTTTGGTTCGAAATCTTGTTTTCCTTATCCGAACAAGTGTTCAAAATGAACTTTCGTAACTTTATTCTCCGAACGCTGTTGTTTGCGATTTCTCCTACCTATTCAGTGATTTTATTCTTCAAAATTGAATATGTGAGAGAGTTGCCTAGACTGCACCTTCATTAATATTCAACGTATCAGAGACTCTTGTCTCGACATACTTCTCGCATCGAAAGGATTTCCTACAGATATTTTCGTCCACAATTTTCCACGCAGCTGAATCACCGAAACACTAATTGAGGAACAACAACAGAAGCTGCAATATTTACGTACGTATCCCAATCCACGTGGCTGTGGAGCGCTGCCAAAACTTTCAAGTTCTAGGCTCGCACGGCTAGGGTTACCATGCCATCACATCGCACTCACAATCAAAATACCTATAAACCTCTCCTTCGAGTAAATAGTGCAAACACGGTATATTTATGTTTATAATGTTGCAAATAAATGTATTTTTTACTAACACATTTAACACTATCTATATTTTCTATAGGCAAATGGAACGTCTTTTTCCGTCAATTTTCGAAAACTCATAAGCATTTCCATATTTCTCTGTCGAACTCGGTCAGTAAGGCTCGCCACTAATTTTTATAAGCTCACTAGCTACGCGTAGTTTTAAATCCCGGTATTCCCATGGTATAAAAAGTAGCCTATGTGCTATTCTAGACTATAATCTATCTCTGTGCCAAATTTCATACAAATCCGTTCAACCGTTCGGGCGTGAAAGAGTAACAAACATCTATCAAAGCACTACCATCTACTCCACATAACACAAAGGTTAGCTGGAAGAAAATGCTAATTAGCATTAAGTTCGCCTATGTACATCATTTTTGTACAATAAAGAATTTTCTTATCTTATCTTATCTTATCCATCCATACCTACAAACTTTCGCGTTTATAATATTAGTAAGATGTATTGACAACCCTACCGACGACCGACACGTCGCGGTCTTTCGACATAACACCTCTTTTAAGAAGTGGTCTTGCAGTACTGCTCGGATACAAAGGAAGATGTGTTTGCAAACAAAAAAGCAGGTTAATGGTATGTAAAAAAAAAACAGAATCTCGACTGCAATCCGCAGGTAATCCAGGTGTTCTAGCACCTATCCTTCCTGCATCCATCCGCGATATATGTATTATTCTGTAAAAATATTATAGGTTAAGTATAGTATATATTCCAAGTTTTATCAGACCTTTACACTCGTTGCGTGAGGCCACAAACATCATTTAAGAATTCCGGTAGCTTTCCATAACCAATAACCAATAAAATTTATAATTGTGCCTTTACTGCATTAGTTTCTCAAAATCGACCGACCACACATCAAGTACGCCATGAACTTCATCGGTAAAATTATTAGTTTCCGAACAATTGCCAGCTCTGAGAAGTCGTTAGCATCAATTATTTCCGTCGCACTGAAATAAACCATATTCATGGGTTGGAAATAGGAGTGCTGTCACCTCGAATCTCACAGTCAAGGTGTTGAGGGATGACTCAGCCGTCACCACGCAATTTTAAGAAATGTTCACATTTATTGTATGTATATTTTATCTATACCGACATGTAATAGTTTGATAAAATGTGGTGGTAATCCCGTAAATAATTCATCAGTTTGTGTCCGTCGAGTTCTGGAAAAAAGACAAAACGTGGAACCGCTGGTCTCATTCTGGTGTCTGTCTGCCCCACAGATCTTTGGTCTGTCCTTCCTGTCATCACCACAGTTAAACTATAAAGCTAGTTCCAAAATCGTTAAAATAAATAGGTACATACACAGACACACTGATCCCGAGTAAATGCTAGTAGTCAAGTTCTGAGTTTTAAGTCTCCCGTTCAGCCGAGACCGACAGCTTTTCGTTATCTCCGAAGCACGGAAGCGCTCGGAATGTAAACCTCGTCGTAATTTATAAAGTGATCGTGTAATAGATCCGTTAGAAATTTATCAAGCAAGCTACACCATGATTCACACATGCAAGATATGATATAAGTAAGTACCTATTATTTTGGTCAATCTGATCACATCCTATGAAAAACTTATAAAATTCTGTTTCGCCCGAAACTAGCCAGTTCGCGAGAAAGATAGCATCTTCTGATTTATCTAAATCTTGTTAAACATCACACCTAAACCGTGAAATAAACACACTACTTGTTGAGCCATATAACTCATATTTTGGACGCGGGCCAGAGCACCGGTGAGTGGCCTGCCTGGTTTGAACCGGACGAAAATAGATAAATAGTTAATATTATTACCTACTTCCATTCTATTTTTATTAGATCTTATTCTTTATGCGATGACTATCCCACAACATCGGGGTTATAGTATTCCACCTTAACCCCGATGTTGTGGAAGAGAGAAAAAAATCTTAGTGAGGCACGTTGAGGCATGTGTTTGTCAGCAATGGCAGATAATTTAATCTCTGCTCATTATATTTTAGTGAATTTGTTGGTCAATATTATTAGGTAGTTTTTGCTTTTTGGCTTAGTTGGGTCAATTTGTCGGTTTTCATGGTTTGTTCCTGTTGTAGCAATTAGCATAGAGAAAGTAATATTACATTAAATAATAAATAAATAAATAAATAATGCTGGACAATCCACATTGTAGACAAAGTACTTAATATTACTTTGTCTATACTAACAGCTGTTAGGTACCTTTATTATATCTCAAGTGATACGAAAACACGTTATTTAGGAATCACATTGCATTTTACAGCTGATTGGAAGCAAAGTGGGTAACTAGTTATTTTATACACAATGAACGAACCAATAGTTTGTGGGCAAATTGTTATCGTAATGAATCGTAAACATAGCAAGCATACTTACCTACATTCCTAGTAAAAATGCTTTACATATTATACATAGGTATATGGCTACTAGGCTAATGCGGCAGACACCGCGACAAAGAGGAGTGTATTTAATTTACTGAACGAGGACAACTTCGGTTCTAAACTCGAAATAGATAAAGACCATTCAGTTGGTTCGCTGCGAATTCAGTTGCGAGGCAATGCGAATAAATTATGTGTACCATTTAACATTGTGTGACCATATACCTATCGACATTTTGAAAAAAAAACCAGCGTTCCATTGGTCAGTACACTCCTGAAATGACTCACCCCCTGATAACTCAGTAAACAACTTGCGGACACGTTCGGCGCTATCGGAATGCGGAAGTCCGACCTTCGGCCCCGTCCTTCACCTCATTTCAAGGTCCTTCTCCTCATTCACTATTTACACCACTATAATAGGCCGTACATACGTGGGTGTAGTAACTCAGAGTTCAGAGGGACATAGATCCGTAGCGCGTACTATTAAGTAATAGTACGCGCTACGGATCTATGTCCCTCTGAAGTCAAGCACTATTGTAAATATAATATGTATATTAGGTACTTACTACGATTGTCAATGAAAATATTTTAATTCATCGGTCATATACGATTAATGATAATTGTAGACGAGTCACATCCCTAGCCTCCTCCGCACCCCTCGCTAACCTCCAATCCGACCCAAAAACAGCGACTGCGCAGCTACTAGTAGATGATAGCTAACTTCAAAGGGACGATCCGCAGAACATTTTAAGAGTTCTAGTAGGAGGAGTATTCTCAGAATACTAAAAAATAAGGAGGAGTATTCTCAGAATAAGGAGGAGTATTCTCAGAATACGGGAGTATTCTCAGAATACGGGAGTATTCTGAGAATACTTTTTTTGTTTTACCGACTGATAACACAAAAAGGAATTTAAAAAGTAATCGTGTAAATGGGCTGCGTAAAACGCTAATCATATTCGTCCGTAGTATACGATACATGATAGTGCCTTTAGTTTCATTATCATTTTTATAATTTAACTGACCTACATTTACGTAATACCTACTTACTTATATTATGTGCCTTAATATCCCATTGCTTCATAAACTGTCACAGCACAGAGAATGGGGATACTAGGAAATTACTGTACTAAAGGTGGTATAGAATCAAAAGTTATTAGCAAACGAATGCGCCCTAAGCAGTGATTGAAAACATTGTTTTGAGTTGCATAATGTGATTCCATTATATATTTTTATTCATTTGAAGATAGTTGTTTGATTGACATAGTATCTTCTAATCTTGCTTGATTTTGTGCTGATAAGCTTGCTATCTGCCGGATATCTGTCGGAAACAATGACTGAAACATTTGAGCGGCCTATTTGAACTCCAAAAATGTACAAAAAAATATAAAACTCGGGACTTGGGGTACATGAAGTTGGCTACGTATACAAAGTTACGAATTCACTGCTGATTTTATTAGTTTTATAGCGTTTACGTACACTTATGAAAACCACATTGCTGAAGTTTTTTCTTAGCGCTTCCCGGTGTCAAGAAGGTTCAAGTCTCACTTGGTTCGTAAATTTTAGGATATTACATGTGCGTGACTTGCGAAGCAATACTTTGTTATAGGTGATTGTTTGTTACCACTAAACATCATAATGTAACATCATCTGCTTGTTCCACCAGCTACCTTGTTGTATGAAAAAAAATCATAAGTAAATCCTTTATAACGATATACTGATTGGAAACGAATGAGCAACAATGACATCACTTCCCACGGGTTTATATGAAATATTGTACTTGAGTGCATTTTATAGAGCACTTACAGTAACCATTAAACGCATAGTAACGTAAAATATAGCCTAAGAGACCATGGTAATTTTTAAACCCCCTCCCTACTAATAATACGAAGGGTGTTATAATTTAGAGGCCTTAGTAAGATGTCGGTTTCAAATCGATCACACGTAATCAGATGTCAAATCACTGGCTATTTACAGCTATTACTTACATCAAATTAGATAGAGATAGCAAGTGAATTGACAACTGATTAAGTTTGATCGAGATTTGAGAAACCGGCTGTAAAAATAAAAATTACACAAAGAAATCCACACGATGCGAACTCTCGCACTACATGAGTCACAGTGTTGATGTAGGTCGAGTTTGAGCTTGCGCGACTATTGGGCGCCTCCTGATCCACTCGCATTTGCGAATTACCCATTAAACTTGAGTGTTCTTCAAGCTACAAATGGTTTATTCGGTCAAGGATATTGAGAAATGTGGCTTTACGGTCCGAAAAGGTCAAACTAGTAGCTTACATATAAAAGTAAGCAGGTCCTTCTCTCATATCATAATATGTAATTTATGTAATACATCAAATGCCAACCTCTGCAGAATTTTGGAGTCCATAGAACATGGTTTTTAGATGGGAGTTTGCCTTACTACCTTACCTATATGTATATGTATAACATTACAGCCTTACCTATATGTATAACATTCTCTTCTGTGTTTCGGTTTGATGAGTGTGGTTGCCGATGTTATTACAGGCACATGAGGTTTAACATTTGTATGCCTCAAGTTGATGGACGCAGCGCAGTGCGAGGCTATCTGCTTGCTCCATCTGCTAGTTGTATTAAAAAACTTATCCGCGGATTTTTACTTGTATTTCCTTCCCCGTTTGAAAGCTCTCAGCATCAAAAACCAGCTAGAAAAACACTCAGACCAGGAACCAAGACATTTTTGGACACCCACCAGTGATTTGAGGGGCGTCGGAATCCTTAGGGTAACCCAAATTCTCCGTCAGTTTGGTTACTGTCTCCTGTACAAACTCACGATTACTTTTTATCTTTTTTTCAGTGCCGACCACGACACGCGCCGAATTGGCGCAAGACTACCTGCTATCTTGCCGGCATCACAACACAGCTCCCATCGACTCCGTTCTGCAGCAGATACGGGTGCGTCTAATACACCAATCGATCTACCAATCGGTTTGGTAGCTTTGACTGATCGGCGGATAGCGCCTGATAATACAATTGATCGGCTGCCGATCGATGATTATACAAATAAAATATTGAAGAAATTAGTCCTTGAGTTATAAATTAATTAAAAATTCATCTTCTATAAACATTCTAGATCTGGATAATTCTAGAAAAGCATTCCTTGAAAGGGGAAAAACATTTTCATCTAAAAAAATTACAACATAACTGAATCGCTGAAACTTGTTGTGGAATAGCTTGAGTGATCAAACTTCCTTGCAGGAGCTTCCAGAAGCGTCTATTGGCGGCGGAACGCGCGCCGCCCGCCTCATACTCGCCGACTGCTCGCTGGAAGGCGCGGCGCCGGCGGACGCGCTTGAGTCTTTACTGCGAAATGTGCAGTTCAGGCGCATTGATTTTGACCATGCCGAGATCGACGATGAGGGAGCGGTAAGCACGCATTCCACCTAGCATTCAGTGTCATCCAGAGTTACAGCTCCCTGGCTGCAACATGGGTAACACAATAGACAGTTCTGGAACTAGCCAAAGTGATGGAGGGAGCAATATTTATGGAAACAACAGAGAGTTGTAGCGAGCATTTGTTTTCAATCCTGAACCACAAAAGACAAATGACGATCTTCGACTTCGACCAGTCTTCGCTTGTTGCTCGGTTTCAGATATTCTATGACAATAATTTCAATCCCATCGATCGGTCATGAAATTGAGCCTTGACATAAAATTTAAATACCTTCAGAGCAGTTTGTGTGGTCACGTAATGATAATACCAAACAGCATAACCAACTCTGTTCTTCAATGAATTATAGCTTAGACTGACCTAGATATAAAACTTAAAAGTATGAACTCGAATGAGCAAAAGCTACAAAAATGTATTGATATTTCGAATTTCAGGAAGCGTTGTTCGATATGATCGAGTACTACGAAAGCGCATGCGTGATATCTATCGCTGGGCCGCGCGAATTCGGCATCAGAGGCTGGCAGGCAGCTTCTCGAATGATCAAAAAGGTATGCCAATAATGTGTCAAAATTAATTAAATTAAAATCTGTAGAAGAATAATGCGGAGCGTAAGACGGCCGGCCAATGGACTGACGACATTGGTGAAGATCGAAAGAAGTCGGTGGATGAAGGAGGATAAACATACATAGTTATTTCAATGCGTGACTTTACAGGGGAGGTCTATATCTAGTAGTGGACTGTTGCGGGCTACTGATGATGCGGCTAAGGAACTTCTCATCCCACTCGACTTCACTACATAGTATAAAACAAAGTCGCTTTCTCTGTCCCTATATCCCTATGTCCCCATGTCCCTATGTATGCTTAAATCTTTAAAAATACGCAACGGATTTTGATGCGGTTTTTTTTAATAGTTAGAGTGATTCAAGTGGAAGGTTTATACAATATGTATAATACATGCATGATATGTGGTACACCCGTGGGAAGCAGGGGCGCGCGGGCGGGTCGCTAGTTAAATAATAATACTACATACATACGTAACTAATACATAAATTCAACCGTTACATACGATTTTGGATGTTTGTGACTCAACTCAACCACTGAAACAATTGGATTGGAATGAACTTAGGTCAAATATTTAGAGAAAAAATAGAAAACGAACCTAGAATAGAATATAAATTTATTTGACAACAAACACAGAAGAAACAAAATAAGACAGTAGACAAAACCCGTAGTAGGGAAATAAAAAAATGTAGGTAGACATAAAACGGTAAGTCAATGTTAGCAATCACTTATATGCGAGCTAAGCCTCTATTATTATTATTATATTTATAAGAGTAAGGAGCCTGTGGGCTTAAACCACTACCGAGTGGTGCATGTGGGCCAAAACCACGCATGAGATGGCGGGATCATCAATATGGACGCCTATGAGATGAGAGGGACTGGCGGATAAAGGCTCATAATGATGGTAGAGACAGGCGGAAATGGGGAGAGGCCTTTGCTTAACAATGGAACACTATGCGTAGTAAGTAGTAGGGGTAAGGAAACCGTGAGGGGATATCTACCGTGACTAAGGATCAAAGTAGGGAAGCAGCTAGTGTTATATAAAGTCCTTTGGTATATTGTTGTTTCCACAGAGTGCAGAACTATCCGAGATAGAGGTGGCCGAGGGTGACTTGGAGCCGTCGCACGCGCCGGTGTTAGCGCGCGCGGTAAGGCCGCACACGTGTCGACTGCGGGCGCTGTGTCTGCAGAGAGCTATGCTTAGCGGGGAGGCTCTCATGTGTCTAGGTAACTAGCCCATGTTGGAGAATGTTATGTTTTCACTAAAATATAATTTTAATCTAAACAAGTTTTCCTATCAAAAATTTGTCAAACAAATTATTCTCCGCAACTTTATTAATTGCGGATTTTCGTAACTACCTTCATTTATTTTATCTCCCGAAGAATGGTGAAATGCGCGAGCGAGATTCTGAAGCCTTTGATTCTGGTTACTGGTTGTGAAGGATCCACCCTTGATTATTCTGAAGTTTTTTTTTGTTATTTTGCCTTGATACTTATGTATCGTTTCAGTGATAGCGTTGAAATCGAACGCCTCTATCCGCGAGCTGCGACTACCGGACAACAGTCTGACGCCGCACGACGCCCAACAGTTAGGCTCGCTGCTCAGATTCAACACCAACATACAACTGCTTGACCTTTCCAACAATCAGATACAGGTAACCATTGACCACCGTCACAGCTCAGTTTATCAGCTCTGCTTTCCGAGCTGTAGGCCTTGGGTGTGATCCCCACTCAGAACATACATTTCTGTGATAAACATAGATATTTTTTCTCTCTCTTTGTTAACACCCAGACGTTCGTTTAGACGGCGCTATAATTTGATATACCATTAATATTTATTTACAAAAAATGAGTAAGTATACAGGGTTACAGGAAAAATCGTGCTAGATCCGTTAAGGGCGTGGAGTACCCATCATTTCTGACTTCTATATCTGGTTCCTTTATTAAAAGGCATATTAGTGAGATAGTGCTGTGTGGAAAGTTCTCCAATACTTATATATTTATCTATTTAATGACGTGAATAGTACCTTCTTACATATGACGGTCGGTTGGCACCAATTATGTGTAAGCCGGGCACTGATATGCATCAGACTATATTCTGCTCGCTTTTATGCCTTTGTAGTAAGCGTAATTACAGGCGCTTTGGTGTAATTAAAGGCACTTAGCCTTTAATTACACCAAACTTAGCCTTAATACCTGCATGCCTTAAGTTGATGGACGTAGGGCACGTTTCTGTCGTGCGTGGCTTACGAGGCAATGCTTTGTTATAGGTGATGTTTACCACTTAACATCAGGTGAGCCATCTGCTTGTTCCATCAGTTGTAAAAAAAAGCATAATTTTTCTCTGTGTATAGCTTGATCTGTATCCGTGTGTACTTATTTATTGTCTGTTTCAGGATCTAGGTGTGAGTCACATAGCGGACGCACTAGTAGAGCAAGCCGCACAGACTCCGCCTTCGACCGTCTCATCGCCCATCTCTCCGCAGATATATCCAAGTAAGTAACTACAATAAAAGCTATTGTTTTTTTAACTAAGGTATTATTTGAAGAATTATAAATGAAACAGCTACCCTTGGTTTCTGAAAGCTCGATCAAAGCTAATTGGCTGTCGAGTCACTTGCTGTTTCAGCTTTTACTTTAAATTAGATAGAAATAGCAAGTGTCTTGACGGCCGATTAGCATTGATCGGGCTTTCAGAAACCAGGGGTTAGTCTGCCAACATCGACACAAACCTTAAAGGTGTTCTAATAACTATAAAACAAATTCGCTTCACTCTGTCAGTCCCTATGTATACTTAGATCTTTAAAACAACGCAACTGATTCTGATGCGAGTTATCTATTAAAAAAAACCGCATCATAATTCGTTGCGTAGTTCTAAAGATTTAAGCATACCTAGGGACATATGGACTATGTAGTGACTAGTTGCGCCCTGCGGTTTCACCCGCGCAGATTTAAATCCCGGTATTCCCACGGGAAGTAGCCTATGTGTTATTCCAGACTAATCTGTTTCATCCAGATCCGTTCCGGCGTGAAAGAGTAACAAACATCCATCCATGCATCCATACATACATACAAACTTTCGCGTTTATAATATTAGTAGGAAATCAAATGTTTATGTCAGTCTAACTTAGAAACGGATTTATTGAATACTTAGTTACGGCTTATACAGTTCCAGCCTTAGTTGATCGAGGTGATATTAATTAATAGATTGATACGATAGTGTTGGGTTACAGTGAGCGGCGTCGACGCGAAAGGGCTCGCCTTCCTAGTTCTGTGGAACAACCAGCTCACTAGGAACTGTGCGCAGCACCTCACCAGGGCATTGGTGAGTCACACAACTTCATCGTCAGCCTGGGGAAGTACACTGCTGAAGTGTTACGGTGAAGACAAGAGCTAATGTGACCAATGCTCGCACGTTTTGACTTGTTGAAGGATATAAAATCACTAAACCCATTTTCGAAAAATCGTAAACAACCATTTTGTGTGAAATCACATTGCGCACAGTTTAGTAAAAAAAACATTTTGATCGGTACAAGTTCTCCTACTTAAAAGTTTGCTTTTCTAGTTTTCGTACCTAGGCAAACTTTTGAGTAGGAAAACTTGCATCAATCAAAGTAAAATTTTTACTAAACTGTGTGCAATACGATTGCACATAAAATGGATGTTTGCGATTTTTCAAAATTGTATTTAGTGATTTTATGTCTTTCAAAATGTCGAATTGTGCGAGCGAGAGAAATATTAGGTGTTGTCAACGCCTTAATATGTCAACAAGCGTCATCCGTAACTAGCGCCACCCGGGCCGCGTGAGTGTTTTGGCAGTGGAGACCACGGAATAGAGAAAACCCTACTGTGGTGGAGACCTATAAATGGCCTCGGTGTTAGCTTTTTAAGTCGCTATTGTGGTTAATTCAATTCATTTATTTCAGATCATAATCCAATTCAACTCAATCCTTCTAGGTATATCAGATCTTAATGAGCCGATGGATTTTCTAACTAAAATAAGATTCTATCGTAAGCGAGGTTAAGCTTGTGATTTAAGTACCTAAGCGCGGATACACCAGGTGACTCGCAAATAACTATTATGATTGACACAATTTGATTTCTCGAACATTTTTAGGTTTTTATATATTTCAACATGTCGAAACGTGCGAGCGAGAAGTGGTTTGATGGTTGTCATCCCCTTAAGTGACGCGAGTTTGTATCTTAAGTTTGTCCTCTCTTTTCCAGCGGTCATCTCATTCCCTGTGCGTATTGAACGTGGGTCGCAACGCGCTCGGTACGGACGCGGTCAGAGCGCTCCAGAGCGGCGCGTCGCACGGAGCCCTGCTGTCGCTAGGGCTCCAGTGCGCGCGGCTAGGGCCCGAGGCGGGGGCTCCTCTGGCGCAGCTGCTGCTCTCCCACACCAAACTGCAGGTAGATTAGACACTATACTCTGTCCAAACTCAAGATGATAATGTTTGTAAGCTATAACTATAATAAAAAAAAACTCGTGTTGTTGTCGAGTTTAATAAATAATTGTGAGCTTTAAATATTGTAGGCAAGATCGCAAATCGAAAAGAAATGCAAATTCTGTAAAATAATCAACATCAAGAAAGTTATTTTA
This sequence comes from Plemyria rubiginata, assembly GCA_963576535.1. Classification (NCBI taxonomy): domain Eukaryota; kingdom Metazoa; phylum Arthropoda; class Insecta; order Lepidoptera; family Geometridae; genus Plemyria; species Plemyria rubiginata. The sequence goes on along the minus strand of OY754922.1, from coordinate 8,809,701 downwards.
AATAATGCATCTTGAGTTTGGACAGAATATAGTTTAGGCTGCATGTCCATTGACGCGGAGCGAGGCTGCGGAGCGGAGAAACGGAGAAATATTATGCAATAGTTCCTGTCCACTGGAGCTGAGTGGAGATTTTATGCAATCCTATTGGTTACTTGTTACTTGTGTTGGACTGACTTGAACTCCTGTATCCGCATGTAGACTCTAGGGTGGTCCATTATGCGTGAAGGGTGATCTGGCTACAATTGTATCTCCTAAGATTAGCTCCTCCCAAAAGCGCAGAAGCTTCACAGACGTGGAGGAGTGACCTGGGAGTTCCTAATTAGTATTATAATCCTACTAATATTATAAACGCGAAAGTTTGTAAGTAGGTATGGATGGTTGGATGGGTGTTTGTTACTCTTTCACGCCGGAACGGCTCAACGGATCTGGTTGAAATTTGGCAGAGAGATACATTATATTCTGGAATAACTCATAGGATACTTTTTATCCCGTGGGAACACCGGGATTTAAATCTGCGCGGGTGAAACCGCGGGGCGCTACTAGTAGTAGTATAAATAGTAGTCTAATTGGTTAATATTTCTTCGCTCCGCAGCCTCGCTCCGGTCAATGACTGGCAGGACAGGCAGACAGACAGATAGCGGGAAGCGAAGCGACTTTTCTCTATTTGATGACACGGATAGAGTTAGTAATGAGTATGTTTGGTTACAGAGGCTGGATTTGCGCGACAATCGGCTCGGTCCCGTGGGGCTGCAAGCGTTGCACAACGCGATGAAGGAAAACCACACGCTCACGCAAATAGACCTGGACGATGCCGCGGTAAAATCAATTATATTAGTTAGCTACTAAAACCGACTCTTACACGGTAAAATATTTATAAACCGACTTCGAATATTCTGAAAATCATGAAACGACATTAATAATCACAAACCAATCACCATTATCAGAATACCATATATTGTATGTTTTTGTTGTTTTATTCAAAATGCGCAGAATCAATTTCATAAAAATTTGTACGACCGCTGAAATATGACAAAAAATAATCATCAAAATCTTTCATAATCGGCGTACATAGTAATTTTTAAAATGTTATTTTTTATTTTTTTAAATCCATAGGAATCAACGACGTTGTCAGTCGTTAACCAATTTGGTATTGCAGGAGTCAACGACATTGTCAGTGGAGGACAGCGACGCAGCGTGCGTGGCGCGCCTGACGCGTGACATTCGCGCGCTCTGCCGGCGGAACGAGCCGCCCGCCTCCGAGCCCGAGCGGCGCGTGCACAGAAAGATCAGCCTCACTTGCCACACGGCGTGCGTTGTCAAGGTAAACAGGAAGCTGACATTCTCGCAACGTTAGCTGACAGTCTCGTGATGTCAGCTGATGGTCGCGCTATGACAGCTGATGGTCGCGTTATGTCAGCTGATGTCAAAGTGAATATGTACATACGGCTTGGTTCCTATCATTCTCTTGTTTGTTTTTTATTTCATAATAGAAACAAGTATCGTGTGTCAGCTAGAAAGGCTTTCGACTTACCATCTTATTCATATTGGTCGCTGAGAGCTCCATTAGCATATTGGACCGATAAGTCTGTTGCTGTCTCTTTTCGTCGGCATGAGAGTGACAGTGATAAGTGTAGTCTATAGAGCTGCTATAAAATTTTACAAAGCCATAGACAACAAATTAACCAATTGCGATTTTACATAACTACATTCAGTAATTTTATATCTTCAAAAATGTTCAATTTCGCGAGCGAGATAGTGGCGCGCCGTATGCTGCCCCTTAAAGCCGGTTTCTACATATAATGGTGTTGTTCCCGGCAGAGTTCCCCGGCGCGCGCGTGCAGGCGCGGGTCGCGGCTGCGCTCGCCGCTGCCGTCCCCCGCGCCCTCGCCCGCCGGCTCCCCCACGCCGCGACATCAGAGTCTGCATCTCAACAGATTCTCTGTAAGCGTTCATACTCATTATATATTTTTTTTTATTGCTATAACTTAATATTTAACTGTTGCTATCTAATGCAACAACATTAGAACTTGATATTCCACCACTCATTCATCCACTCATTCATTCACTCATTAATTATCACTCATTCCCATACCTAAATTTCAATTGTTATTTTTGAAATTCATTATTACATAATTAATTACTATTATTTCATGCAACAAATTTATTAAAATAAAAAAACAACAACAAGTTTATTACTTACAATTTCAAGAAAATAAAATTTCATATAATTTTTTTTTTGATCTGAAACTAATTATTAAAAATAATCAGCGATAATACTCAATATACGTCAACGTCTTTGCATGTGGTTTTTGCCTGTAATATGTTTGTTCACATTGTATAGACCTTTAATTTTTAAGTTTATGTTTGCTTAGTGTATTTAAACTGTTGGCGAACCTAATAAACAAATTTATTGCTTACGCATGGTTTAGTTTAAGTGCATACATTATAGTACATAGTGTAAGTGTATTCGAGCTTTATGTGGCGTTGGCCCTCTCACATCATGTAAACCCCTTTTTAAAAAGTTAAAACTGTTAACTCTCACAGGTCTTTACATTTTTCAAATTGGCTGTTTCGTTAGAGACCATGAGGTCATATTCGATAAATATGCAGATAAACTGCATTCACGTCTTAAACAGAGAGACCCAACAAGACTTCTCCTTCGTAGCCATAAGACCGCAATGACCAACAGAAATAGCTATATGATGACTATTAAAATATATAATAAAATTCCTAGAGATATCAGAGAGTTACCATTAAAACAGTTTAAGACAAAACTATACTTGTGGCTAGTAGATAAATGTTTTTACTGTATTAAAGGTTTTCAATAGTGCATTAAATTAATTTCACAACTTAATTATTTTATTGAATCTTTTATTTTGACATTTGAGTAGGTATTCTATTTTTATAATTTGTTATCTTCAATGTGTCTCTCTTTAATTTTATTATTTGCTGTATTTTAAAAAAAATTGCATGTTGGTTTCCGATGAAGTATGTGATACTAACTTTATATTAAGAACTGTACTAATCTGACCATACTTCGAGCAAATAAATTCATTTCATTTTCGTTTCATTTCATTTTCATTTTAAGTTTACACTGTCCCTAAGTACTATGTATTTAGATACTTGTATCACATGGACCCTGCATAGGGTAGGTATAGCAACATGGAGGTAGGCCGAGGTTTTAAATTAAATTAAATCTCTTTCATTACACAATTTTAATCTTTCTTATTAGGTACTTAAATACATTATTCACAGACAAGCCGTACAACACAACACAACTCACTTGTTAGCTCTGTCTTATAAATAAATATTGGTGGACATTCCACACAGCACTGTCTCACCCCAAACAAAGCCAAAGCTTGTGATATGGGAACCAGATACATTTCATATATAACACCCAGACAGAAAACAAACATCTAAGATCATCAAATAAATGTTTGTTCTCACACTTTCATTATTTTTTACTTTCACATTCATAAACAGTAATATATTTCACAGGTGACGCGAGTGACTCCTGAACGAGAATCCTCTACGGAGAGTTCAAGTCCAACTACGCCCACTCGATCAAGCTACTGTTCCACTCCTTCCAGATTCAAAGTCATGCAGGTAATTACTTTTTTTATAACTGACTTCAAAAAAGGTGGAAGTTTTCAATTCAGATTAGTGACGCCCGTATTGAAGTCTAGCGTCTAGTGGACTTTCTCCGATGATTTTATTACTATTATACTGTTAAAAAGGGGGTAAATCTCATTTATTAAGGATACATATTTTTTCTATGAGACGACCTCTGTGGCGCAGCGGGCGAGAGCCTGCCTGCGACGCAAGAGGTTGCGGGTTCGATTCCCGCCTTGGAACAAATTTGTGTACGATCTGCAGAAATTTGTTCCGATGGTCTGGGTGTTTTCTATGTATAATAAAAAATATCTATCTATGTAAGTATATAATGTATTAAATATATCAGTTATCTAGTACCCATAACACAAGCTTTGAATAGCTTACTTTGGGGCTAGATAGTGCTGTGTGGATTGTCCAGCATTATTTATTATTATTTTATTCTATAATAACCTAAAATTCGGATACATACATATTTTTTTAACTTATCACAGTATTAACATATCAGTTTGGAACCTCGACAGGTTACAGAGCCGCCTTCAATCCAAGTCCACCCGGCGCAGAAACGAGCAGTCTCCCGCTTCTCAGTGACTCGCAACTACGACTCCGTCTACAACCCGTCTCCCAGGGAGAGTCCTAGCGCGTCCCCTACCCCTAGTGCTTCCCCTACCCCGTCCGTTAACTCCCCAAGTCCTAGTTTGTCGCCCTGCCCTAGCGACAGCAGCTACACTGACAGCCCTAGGGCTGAAAAGAAATACTGCGATAGTCCTAAGGACGAAAATAAATATAGTGACAGCCCTAAAATCGATGCTTCTGGGATTGCAAGACCTAGTGCGTACCCCATTGACAGTACAAAAAGTGCAGCTGAAAAGAAAAAGCATAGTGACATTGACAGCTCAAGTTTCTTGACATATGGGGAAAATATGGCCACAAGTTATGGACCAAATGTACCACCCAGACTTACTAGTGACGTGCCAACAACTAGCAACTTTAGTGCCAGCCGTATATCAAATAGTTCTATAGATACCACTGGGACTAGTAGAGAGTACACACGGAGTAGATATAGCGATTCTCCTAATATAACAACTTTGAGTGGCGCCTTGTTTAGTAAAAGTGTACCAGAAATGTCTACAACAACAGTTTGTTCACGTCCGAGTTGTATGAAAACCACAGGTATGCCATTTGGAGTGAAAAAGGATCCTGAAGTTGCTGTTTCAAGTGACAATGACGTCAGAACATCATCTATTTCTATAACAGGTTCATGTTCTGAGTCAGTGTTTGGTCCAGCTATCTTTGTGGAGTCCTTAAGACCCCCAACAGCGGTACCAAACTCAAGATTCTCTATATCCCCCAGTCCAGTCAGTTTTATACATGCTATAGAAAGCTTTTACAAAAGACCCCAAGACAATATTAACAAAAGAAATGCTATACCGGTTGATAATATACGACAAGACAGTTTTAGTACTAAAACTGATACTAGTAGTGCAATAACTGAACCAAAAACAATAGATTCAAATAACAGATCTCAAGATGAAAAAAACAATTTATGCAGAAATGTTGTATCCGATGAAAGAGTATCGCCTGTCGTGATATGTGATATGAAAAGCACGTTGACTGATGTTACTAGTTACATTGGCGTGGAGATAAGTACAGAAGTACCTACTGGTAATGATGCAATTATACAAAGAGAGACTGATTTGACTAAACAAGCAATGACTGAAACAGTTACAATTCAAGACGAAATTTCTAGAAAAACTGACCAGAGTTTACATGAAACTAGAATTGATGTAGTTTCTTTACCAGAAGACACCAAAATTAATATTGGTACCTCTACACTAAAAGAGAGTGTCCAATCTAAAGAAATTAAGAATACTCAAATTCTGAGGCATGATACTTCGAAGGAACTCCAAAAAGTTCCAGAACGACTTAATATTCTAGTATCAAAGTATATAGAAGATGCAGAGAGAAATGCTGCTAAAGTTATTGAAAAAGATAATAAAGACTCAATAGGATTTGATAAAGTGACTTCAGAAACTAGAGTGATTGAATTTGCTCCTATACCAAAAGAAGTGAATTTCTTCATATCAGATGAACCTATCAGTTATATTGATAAGGTGATAAGTGATGAGAAGAATGATAAAATTGTCGGTAAAACGTATAGTGATGTAGTAAAAACCGATTATAAAGATAAGTCGGAACAGATTACATATGAACAACATCTCGATGACGATGTTGTCAAAACAGAGACTAAATTAGTTAAGAATAGTGTTGAAATAAGTGACAGTGAGAAAGTTGACGTTAATGTCGTGGTGACGATTAAAACAGAAGGTGTTAAAGACGCAGCCAAAGTACATAGTGACAAAGATTTTGTTAACATAGATGATATTTTAATTAGAAAGGACGATAAAGCTATGACTAAAATCGAAGCTATAACAGAAGATTTAGGAAACCTTATCCAAGAGATGAAGGTAATGTCTTCTAAAAATAAAAAAAAATGTACAGTAGACGTAGGTAGCATAGACACTAACGATGTACCTGGTAATTTTAACCGAGACGTAGTTCTTAAGAAGAATAAGAGTGAATCGAGTCTGGATAGTCCGGACTTGGAAGTTTCTAGGTTAATGAATAAAAAATTGGTCGGTAGCCCATTCTGCGATAGCAATTCATCTTTAGAGATATCTGAAAGCTCAATGGAGAGTTTGAACGCGATCGAGAATATTCAGAAGCCGATTATAATCCAAGATTCGGTGAAAACGGATACGGAATTGGATAGAAGAAAAGAAATCATTTCTACAGAAAGTAGCGTAGAATCAACCAGTGATGTGACGCCGGTAAACAGTCAAAACTTTCTAACCACATCTGTTAGTTCCAACGAGAGTGTGTCACCGATTATATTCGGCAAGAGCAAAAAGCTCCATGGTTCACTCTCGAGCTTAGAAGCTAGTATGAGCTCCCTTGATTCAAAGCAAGACAAAATTATGGTGACCTCTGCTGACTCAGGCATCGAACATTCATTACAGAACCCTTCGGAGAACAAAGACGATGCGTCGTCGAACGAAGGAACTTTGACTCATAACTCTAGTTTAAGAGATACTGTGAAAAGAACTGAAAGTCTTCAAGAAACTTTGACAGATTCGCCTAAGCGAACCTCTAGTTTACTAGACGTCCCAGCTCTGAAAACAAAGGGTTTGGATCGAATGCGAAAGATATCTTGGGTAGCGCCGTCTCCTAGCTTCCATATACCACGAGAACCAGAGAAAGTAAAAGAAGAGAAACTGTCTCATCTAGATAAGCTTCTTAGCCTGTTTCAGCATCCGACTAGTTTATTTACAAGGTCTGTTGATGATGAAAGAAAATCAGCTTCTAACACTCCACCAAGGAAAGACAGTTCTTCGACCAGTTCGTTCTGGCCTTGGGGAAGCCCAATTGAAAACTATAAAGAAGAAAAAGAAGATTCTTCTGAAGCAACTGACTCAACTCTCTCGGAAAGAGTCCAAGTTTCGTTCGTAGATGAATCTTTTTCTAAGAAATTGGATAGCAAAACGCCGTCGACCGATACTGATAACACTCTGAGCGAGTTCCAATCGTTCTCTCAGAATGTTGAAGATAAAGTTACCGATGATACCACCGATGTATTAGTACAAAAATGTTTAGATTTAAGCTTAAATACGGACAGTTCGGATACCACGCCGCCGAGAACTAGTGATACGATAGATCTCAGAAAACCCAACGTAACGCCTGTTTTAGACATACCGCCAAAAGACGACACGCCAGTCGAAATAAACGAAAATATAGTTAAATTAGAAGAGAAAGAGGTTATACAAGTTGTGAGGCCTAGATCCTTCGCCGCAGTACTTAAAGCCTCTGGTTCAGAAAACACTTTAGAGAAACAGCCGAGCCCAGAATATGGCCAGCTAATTGACAAGCTTCCAGTCAAAGTCATCAGAGGAATTAAAGAGAACATCAGTCCTGAGAATACTTTGACATCTAGTGTGACAAACACGCGAGCTTTAGCTGTTGAGATGACGGCAAAACATCAGCCTACAAGCCTGGTGCTAGACAAACCTGAACCGAAAACGGAAGAAGTGAAGAGCGATTTGGCTCCGATAGCAACAATCGAAGAGACATGCGACATTGCGGCCGATAACTTCAGCTCGGAAACAAGACAATTGGCTTACATAGACGATGTTAAAATCGACATTTCGGTTAGAATCAACGAAGAAGAAATTTCGGACACACCTAAAGTTGAACACGATACAGTAGTAACAGCAACAAAAAGATTAGATGCTATCGATCTAGGAAAAGACGCGTTTTCGTATCTGATGTACGAAGCTCTTGGCCATTTGGAAGCCGGTAACGAAAACTTAGCTCCAGTGGAGCAAGGATCGCTCGCCCAAGAACTTAAAGAAGCTGCGATTAAAGAAATGTCGGATCGATCACCAGAACTAGTGATAGACGAAGCTATATTAGTTTATTCAGAAGCAAAGCCAGGGACCTCACAGAAGATGAAGAAATCTAACTCCTTAGAAGATTTGTGTCAAAGACAAGAAACAGAAAAGAGTCCTAAAACTAAAAGCATAGCTTTCAAAATGCCAGAAACCTCGCCCCGTGATATACCAGATCGGAGATCAAAACTTCGTTCTAGAAGTGGGTCCAGCCCGAAATCCTTGCCCGAGAGTTTAAACAAACCTTGTCCTTTATCGAAAATGGATTCAATTCTATCCAAAAAGAAAAAAAAGGTGTCTTCGCTGGGGAAAATGGCGCGCGATTCTCTTCTGGCTTTGAATATGAGCGAAGATGAAATAGCCGAGTTCAGAAGATCATACAAACTGACTTCAGTTGAAAGTTTAAGATCATTAGAGTCTGTATCGGAAGATGCCAACTCTCAAAGTGGAGCGTCGATTGATTCTCGATGCAGGGCTTGTCTACGGACATCCCAAGAGAGTCTGATGTCTCTGGATTCTATAACTGAGGACTGCAGGTGTGCAACTCGCGTGAGCGACAAACGAATGCAATAACGAATAACTTAGCGACACATCTAGGTCAATATTATAGGATCAAGTCTTCTTTTCCCAGATACATTGAGTTCAGATCTCCTCAGATTTCCTACTTAAGATACTTTAGGGTGTTATACGTCATAACTTAGAAACAGTTATTAAAATAGCTGTTTATGACACAAGATTGGAATTTTATGCAAAAGTTTGACGATAAGATCTAACTTCTTCACACGCTGAATTCTATTTTGATGGGATATTGTGATATGACTTTGAGTCAATAGATTGTTTTGAACAAAATTTATTGTATTTGCGTAAGGGTTAGGAATCCCAGCCGTAGGGAATATTGTGGAAAGGTGTATGTACATTGAATGTTTCAAAGTTGAATAGGTAGGTTGAATGCTTGTAACTTAAAGTATTGCTATAAATTACGGTATTGAGAAAGAATCACCTGCAGTGACGCATGACCATTGTGTCCTTTGATTGTTTGTTGATATTTGATCACACAAAACGTCTTTGACACTCTTGAAGTTAGCTGTCTGAATCTGCGCATGACGTTGACTTTTTGGTAGTTTCATAGAGTTTAGGTAGTTTCATAGCTGATCTTGCGTTGCTGCCGGTGATTTGTAATGGAACAGCGTATGGATCTGTATCTCAAACGCTACTATGGCTTAAGGATTGTATTCTTTCGAATTTGATGATGTGAGATATGAATTATGTGGTCTCGCGTCTGCAGCAATCGTTAATAACTTGTAACATAGTCTTGTATTCGATATAATTGCTCCAGAATTTGGTTTGTTTGATTGGAATTCGAAACTGTCCAGCTAGTCGCGGATGTATGTGGCTCGTAGAGTTTTCTGTCGCATCATACTATGTCGCTCTAGCTCCTAAAAGATGGTCCTACCTACGACGCAACTGCGACACAGGTTCTCGGATCTTACCAACTTCAGACCCACAAAGATCCGTTGTGACTACTGTTAGGTAAATAAGGTATAGGCGGCAGTATTTTTTTAATGTAATTTGGACTTTTTTTTACTCAAAATTGATGTATACCTCTGTATAAATGTTGCGTGAAAATTATATTAAGTAATTATTTGTAACTATGTGTATGTACAGTACAGATAAAATAGCTCAGATTTTTGTAATTGACAAGTTTGTAATCTTTAGCCTTGATAGATATATGTGCGAGTTTATTGATCGCTATAAAATTATGCTTAGATTCTTTGTTTTGAATCTATAAAAAAACGGCTAAGTGTCTGTTGAATTTTTCTGGCGCAGCCAATTTACGGCATCTATATTTTATGAGAGCTAATTTTCACTTTGTAATAAAATAATCAGGTAAATAATAAATACGCGTAAAACATCAATTTAATGTTTTTAAAATTATAAATAAAAAAAGCTTTTGTCGAAATTTCTATTACTATGTGCGAGTTGAATTAATTGGTAGGTTTTTGAAGGTAATATGAGTACTTATAATAAAGTTGTATAACAAGTACATTTGAAGTTTTTTATTTTTATCAAATGTATATTTAATATGTTACGTTTATAGCATAACATATAAACGGGTTTAAAAAAAATCCTACAACTATTATAAACACGAATGTTTGTAAGTATGGAAGTTTGTTATTCTTTCACGCCGGAACGGCTAAACGGATCTGTATAAAACTTGGCAGAGAGATAGATTGTAGTCTGGAATAGCACATAGGTTACTTTTTATCCCGTGGGAATACCTACCGGGATTTAAAGGATTTGTCACACTGGATGCAGCCTGCGGTCAGGTCAAAGCGAACGCAGCCGGCATCATGTATGGACAACGTTGTCGGTTTCAATATATTTTGTATAGAATGCGATCACAACCAAAGAACGCATGTTAGCCCGACGGGGCGGTGGGGAGGGAAGGACGCGTTGGCTGCGGGCAGGCATGCCAACGGCCAGTTTGTTGATGTAGATGGCAGCTGTTTGGCGTGCCCGCATCGCCTGGACCGCTGACCGGTTGCCCTGCCCGGATCGCTGACCGATTGCTCTGCCCTGACCGCAGACCGATTGTCCCGTCCGTTGGCCGCAGAACGCATCAAGTGTGTCAAATCCTTAAATCTGCGCGGGTGAAATCGCGGGATGCAACTAGTCTTATATACGATGTGTTTGGCTATGCTGTTAGCAGTTGATGATAATAAATTACGAATTATTTATTTAAACGTGCAAGAAAAAACAAATTAAGTAATCTTATAACTATAACAATCAAAGTCCTGACTGACTGACTGGCATATAGACAACGCACAGCCTAAACCGCTGGTCGTAGAGACTTGAAATTTGAGGAGTACATAGTTCCTACAGCGTAGACGTGAACTAAGAAGGGATTTTTCAAAATTCAACCCCTAAGGGTGTAAAAAGGGTTGAAAACGTTTGTATGAAAAATCCTATTCTTTTAACCTAGGAACTTGAAACTTAGAGGACATATACCCCAAAATCAATAATTAAGTTTGTCATTTTTAGTTTTTAAGAACTACCCCCAATAAGGGTGCAAAGGGGTGTTGTAGTTTGAATGGGAGTTTTTTAACGAGTGTTTTGTTTTGAGAGTAGTTCGATTGATTTCAAACTTGCAGTAAATATACTTCTAAATAAATAACTAAGAACGACTTTTTTAGTTTTTGTAAACTACCCTTAATAAGGGTGCAAAGGGATGTCAAAGTTTGTACGAGAATTTTTTACGCGTAGTGCGATTGACTTGAAACTAAAAGTAGATAAATCAAAAAATATACTATTTTAGGCTTTTATCTCGGGTGGAATGAACGAGTGGCATCAGAGGCGCACCGGTAGCGGGCGAAGCGCGGGGCGGGGCCCTTAGCGGGTCTAGCTGGGACTTGGACCGCTGTATCTAAGTACTTAGCCGCAAAGTACTAAACTACGCGGGTGAAACCGCGGGGCGCAGCTAGTGTAAAAATATAATAAGAGGTGAGCGCCCGTGTAACTAGAGCTATTCGGTCGTAAGATTGCACGGGACAGCCGGCTGTTCCTATGCATAAGGTTTGAATTCCGTCCCCCATCGCATCTAGACCAGACCGAGTCAAGACTTGGCTGTTAAATTGCAACAGAAGTAAACTTGAAATCTTATCCAATGTTTGGTAAGAAATAAAAACAAGTATTAATTTATAATTTTGTCCATTTATTTAGCAATGAATATGGTATGTACGGATAGAATTCTAAAATACTATTACTATGTAATGAACGCTCAATCATTTCTAGAATCTAATGCACACAGACAGAACACCTACTCTAAAAACACTAAAAATAAAATGAGTTGGTAGGCATACCTAGGTATTACAACTATATATAGAAATCTTGAGTATAATAAATTTTTAGGTAGGTAGGTACACTATTATAGTAAATATTTTTTGTTTTGTTTTAAATATATACGCCTTTTTTGTAAAAAAATTGAAGTTTTATTTTGTAAAACCTGTTTAATTTAAACTTTGTTGTTATCACAAAATAATTTGAATTTTATCACAAAAGCAGGTTCAAGAATTAAATATGATATAACTATTAAATACAAATGCTTATTTTATATTTAAATGAACATTTTAAAAATAATGAGAAAATTACCTAATAGTTACGACTCAAAGTAGACTTATTATATTAAGTTAAATCTATTGAGATTTCAGACAATATATTATTTTCATGGACGGAACCTTATAAGCAATGAGAAGTTAGGTAAGTTACATTATTACATTACAAAAACGTCTAAATACTAATGTGCAAAAACTTTCAATAATATAACTACAGTGCAATGTTCTTTTTTGTAAAAAGATTCCTTAGATCTATTACAAAGAAAGGACGGAATAAATGAGCATTGTGTTTAAAAGGGCTATTATTTCGTCCATCTCAGCGTGTCACTATCCGACATACAAACACAAGTAGGTATCTTTGTTTTTGGCAATTTGTATTCTAGCGGCGTCGAAGGGTTTGCAACCTGTCAGATTTATTTTTTTTCAAGCAATTTATTTCAGAATAAAAATTTACAGAATTATACTACATTTCACACTATGACGTCGACACTATTACTTATCTGTTTGCACTATTTTGCAAAAGCTCCAAGTTTTTCCACATTTTCCTATCTCCCGCTATAATGTGTTTTAGCTCATCCTCCCTTTAAACTGGATCCCCCTTTTGTAACCTGTCGTGTATGGAATAAGAACCATTGAGGGTTCCTATGAGCCTAATGTAATATTTGGACGTACCTCTAACTACCTCCCTTAGACATCCTCAACAAAGAGTTGATACTTGGTTCGGTTCTAAGATATCTAAGGGGTTAAGCTTTCCAAGCCTCATGCTTGTGGGTCATTATTTCTTCATTTCCATGAGTGTGACTGATTATAGAAGAACTTACTTAAGGCAGATTTCTAAATGAACAATAACAAACACGAGACTAAAATAGGCTTGCGCTGTCTTTCCCATTGAATAAAAAAAACTAAATTATGATGTTAGTTTTACCTAAACTACCAAATTAAAATCTAATCCAATACCGTACCGATGATGGAAAGGTACGGAAGGCAAGCAAGTTTTGCGATCAGTTGGACAACAGTTTCCGGATGAGCGTCACGATAATGACGGCGAATGCTGATGTCTTCATGATATCGGCATCTGGAGACACAATAAAGGCATTTGTTCAAACACACAGATCCAATTAGGTAGGTGATAATCCATGTCTCAAAGCTTAACTTTTGATGTTCTTTTGATCTTTTAATTTATCCGTTTAACTAAGTATATCCGTATCCTTGTTCCTGCTTGCAAGGGTAGTGTTTAATGTTGTACCTTGAAATAAATATAAAATCGACGAATGTGAGCACCTAGACAAACCTTCAAAGGTTTATTGGTGCAACATCTCTATAACCTGTATAAGGTATATTGTGTTACTTAATAATAAATTGAAAAAAAATTGTTCTCTGGTTCACAAGAAAAAACATTGTTGGTCGGAGATACAATTCTAAATCTCTCCAGCGAAGGGCTTAGGTGTTCCAGTAGCATACGTAGGTAAGCACCTATAATTTTGAACCGCTGCGGAAAAGCGTTATAAATATCTACCTTTTCACTTATAGTAGGTACAGAGGGCGTAGTCGCAGTTTTGGTTGACACATTACACGCGTGTATGGTGTACACTACACGCAATTTTGTATGAAAATAAGAAAAGCGCCCCTAGCGGACACGACCGACTTTTCTTTTTTTCATACAAAAACTGCGTGTAGTGTACACCATACACGCGTGTAATGTGTCAACCAAAACTGCGACTACGCCCTCTGTATAGGTTGGGGTTAGCTATAGCAATCCTTGTACCTGGGTTGTGGGTAGGGGGGTCGCAAGTAACGGTAGATGGCAAGCCTTTCCCTTATGTTCTTTTGTCTAGATAAAAAAACTTAATAAAATAATTAACTTCACTTTTTCAGCTGAATACTAGTTAATTAGGTTCTTTTTATTAAGTGAAGTGGTAATTTTTCATCTTCTAGATTTTTGTCGTTTTGGACTCAAGAGAAGGACTTGCCATCTACCCCCATGCAGTTGCATTGCATCCCTAGGGAGGTTAACGCTCAACCCGGGTTGTAGGGAAGGATTGCTATAGTTTAACCCAAGATGGAGTTGGTAAGTTACCACTGCAAGTGTGCTCCTTCTCCTTGAATCCGTTCTCGAGGTCGCACAGGCAGATCTTGTCGTGCGGTGCAAGCACGCGCAGGTGAGGCGGCGCAGCGCCCGTGATGTTGGGCGCGCCGCAGACCAACCCGTCGTTGCACTCGTCGCTGTTGGCGCACACGTGGTACAGAGCTGCAAGTTACAGGATTTGTTAGACGGCATCCGCTGAATCGTTTTCCGTTTTCCGCGATCTTTTTATTTCAACTAGCACAACTTCGTCAGGCTTTTATGTAGATGAAGATGTATATTATCTTATGTCATCTCTTTGTTTCAACTAGTATAATTTCTTAGTCCTGTTTTTATGTAATAGCGCTGTTTTTGAAACCTTTAAAATAATTTTTTTACATTAAAAGTAGGTAATATTTATTTAAATTACATGGTACATAAGTAAATGACGCTATCTAATATCATCAGACAGAAGAGTATCAGACTTAAATTGAAGATAGGTATTAGGTACTTCAATTTTATACTTTTTTTTTTAAAAAGTAGAGGTTACTCTCTGCGAACGTTTCCGATAGGAAAGGGGTCCGAATGTTATAAAATATACCTAAGTACTTGTATCCCGCAGAACTGAAAAATTTGTCCTACCCGATGAAGCGACGTCATCGCGAAAGACAGTGGCTGGAAATGTGTAGGGAAGGCCTTTGTCCAGTGATGTACTTCAGGCAGGTTATGATGAATGGAAGGAATGATGGAAGGCAGGTAAGTTTTAAGTGTACCACCTACCTATAGATAGATAGATAGAAAACTCTTTATTGTACACCACAAGAAAACATAACATTACAAGAATTAAATTTAACTAAAGCGAAGTACAATGGGCGACCTATCTGTATCTCCAGTCTTTATTCTTACTTTCAGTCTGAAACAAAGGATTCAAATCCGACGAATGCGAATGGCCATCCGGAAATAGGATTATTTTACTGTTTAGTATAGTATAGTTAAAAAGCCAAGACTCAGCTTCTTTGCCTAGTCTGGAGACACACTGCACTGTTTTTCAGTCTTGCCTAGGAGAGATGGAGGGAGGTTGGGGGAAGAGAAAATGAGTTTAAATAGATAAAAATATTCGATCATGTGAGTGAGTGGTGTGAGTATGTGTAGAAATTGTTTCTTACTTACGAATGTAAAATAGTGTCTACACAAAAGCGGTGCTTTCCAAGTTGCATGGGTTTACATGATTATTACATACCTACTACCTAGCTATTGACGGCTTCGCCTAGTGGTCTGTGGTCACAAGAACGCAAAGTTTAACTTGTAATCGATACAAGCAGGAAATCTCGTGCCACGCCAACGATTAAGCAGCTGCGACCTAAGTGTAAGCATGCTTTCCCCTTTCGTGGTAGTTATCCAATCCATTTGGTAGGTAAAAAGTTACCTACATTAAGAAACTCGGCACAAAAGTATTATAAGTAGGTAATTATGTATATATTTAAAGTAACAGCCAATAAATTTAAATTTTCAATAAAATAGGTTCGCATATTTCGAAGAATATTGAATTTTGAATCTGTAAAGTCATGTCTCCTGGTGATAATGGCCAAAACTATTCATAGACGCTTGGAGCTAGGTTACACATATTTTTTAACTATTTACTGATAGAAAAAGTCAATGGATTACCTGATGTTAAGTGGTAGCCAGCACTAAATGTATAATAACAAAGCATAGCCTCCAAAGTCACGCAAGACTGGCCCTATGCTACGCACTTCCCTGCGTCCATCAACTTTGGGCATGCCCTGTAATTTCACTTCCAACCGAAACGCACGAACGCACCTACCTAGTAGGTACTTCCCGGGACGAGCCTTTCACTTTCACAAAGAGCTCACTATTCTTAAAACAAACCCGGAGGAGAGAATGTCGTTTGTAGGGTCGAAGCCTCCGTGCTAAGTGGTGGTAACGATGCTTATCAGCCAAGCATTGCTTCATTTCAAGTATAACTGCCACTAATTCGAGCTATTTAAAAAGTGGCTGTATTTTAAAAGGCGAAAATCGTGTTTGTTATTTGTGTTTATAAGAATAACCCCCGATTTCAAAGCTCGATCAAAGCGAATCGGCTGTCAAGTCACTTGATATCTTTAAAGTAAAAAATGAAATAGTAAGTGACTCGACAGCCGATTAGCTTTGATCGAGCTTTCAGAAACCGGGGGTAAGAGTAGTGAATAAATTGCCCACGATGATCGAACCTACGCCTACTTCCTAAAAAGCTGAGCTGTGGTACCACAGCTCAAAATATAATAATATAACAAAACAATAATAAAATTCAATTTAATAAAACCAATATACCTACTACTAAATACATTAATATTACTTAAATAAAATTAAATAAAAGTTAAAAGACATTTTTGGGCGGCCTCAGCGTATAGCAGTGACTTACTAGCAATTGAGTGAGGCTTAACATCTGTATGCCTCAAGTTGATGGACGCAAGGCAGCCAAGGTAGGTCCATCGTAGCATCATAGGGGGTCCTATCGTGCGTGACTTACGAGGCAATGCTTTTCTAAAGATGAGTAGTTACGCCTCGAGGTTTCACCCGCGCAGATTTAATTTATTTATTTATTTAATCAGAACGGCACAGCCATTTACACTAATTAAAAATAGACAATTAAGATTTAAAAATAGAAAATTAGATTAAGAAATAATAATAGAATATAAAATAACAGGAAATAATCAAAGATGGAAAAAAAAACAATTTAAAAAACACAAAAAGCAGGAATTTAAAATACATATAGCAAACATTATGCTCATAAAGAGAATAATGAAAACTATGTCAGAAAAACTAAAAAGAACCATAAATAATTAAAACGTTAAATTCGCTTGAATTAAAAAATAGACGTAGAGATAATAATACATACAATGTCAACAAAATAAAAAAAATTAAATCATATTCATCTCACAAAAACCTAGGCAGTCCGACAACGTAACATTCCACCCATTCGCAAACACATCACAGTCAGGTATATAGTCCAGGAGGGCGTTGAGTGCATTAAGGGTACGTGGTATGGGAGACTGGGCGTGCGCAACCGTACGGCAATACGGCTCAGCAAACAACTTGCGTTTCCTGCTGCGGCAGTAATTGTCCGGGACGTACAACCGCAAAATCACGTTATGAAGGTCTGGAGCATCAATCTTTCCGTGAAGGACTTTAAGAATGGTTTTTAACTGTTCATTGGCTCTTCTTACCTCTAAACTATTATAACCTAAACATCCCAGGAGAAATTTAGTCGGGTACATGTAAGGGTAGTACCCATACTGGCGCTTGTACAGAAATCTACGAAAAGCCTATTGTACCTTTTCCAGCAATAATGCGTAAGTACTTTCATGTGGGTGCCAAACACAAGAGCTAGCCTCAAGCTTACTGCGAACCAGGGCGTGAAAAATCAATTTTACAACATGGTTACCCCGGAAGTCGCGTACATTTCTAAGCACGAAACCCAGCCTACGGAAAGATTCTTTGGCAACTTTAATGATATGATCATGAAAAGTCAACCTTCGGTCGAATGTGACACCCAGATCCCTAATAGCAGTGGACCTCACGATAGGATCACAACCAAGCTTATATTGAAACTGTATTGGGTGCCACATGCGGCCGAAGGTAATTAAATCCCAGTTAGCCTATGTGCTATTCCAGACTATAATCTATCTCTTTGCCAAGATTCATCCAGATCCGTTCAGCCGTTCCGGCGTGAAAGAGTAACAAACATCCATCCATCCTCACAAATTTTCGCGTTTATAATAGTAGTGACTGATTTGGTATTCTCTTGTTCCATCAGCTATTTTTATAATGAAAAGCTTTTAATCTTTGCCCATCACTGTAACGACTGTAAAAAGACGACAGCCGCTTCCTGGGTGAGCTCTTTCGCAATAAAGAATCAAAAACGCGCGTGCTGCACGGCACCACACGCAACGCCGAAAATTTATGTGTTGTGGGCCGTAGTTGGTAATGTCAGACGGTCAGGTTAAGTTAACCTAACCTCGAACACAGAAGAAACAACAACGAGGATTATACGAGTAAATAAGACAACAGTGTTACTGTTGTTATGTTTTTTCACTGCTGTTGAACAAGCTTTGATAATTGCCCGCGCTCTGATTCTTGGGGTATCTATGATAGTATGGTACCTACTGTAGGTACCATCTCGTGAGGAAACTGGCATGTCTTACCTACCCCTACCCTGAAAAGTTCTAAAAGATACGTCAAAAGTGCGTGAAAGGAGAGGAGGCTCTAACCGCACAAAACTATTGTACCGCACTATTTCGAAAGAAACTATAGTGACACAAAAAGTAAGAAAAAGGGTAGGTATCTTAATTACAAGTAATTCCTTGAGAAAAAGAATGACAGAGTTGACAGAGAAGCGAAAGGAGATAGCCAAGAGAGATAGCGCCGTTATCATCCTCTTTGGTCAGCAAAAACTCAAGTTGGCAAGAGAAGAGATTATTTTGTCCAAGTTGGTGGCACCTATTAAAGAGATATAATCAAAGCGTAATTTCCGGTGAAATGGCTGCCAAAATTTAACTTAAAAAACAATTTTAGCGAGCTTATTTTCCTCGTAAAGAAACAATTTCAAGCTCTAATGGATTTCTGCAACTACGATAACGTGACGAATGAACAAATGACTCGTAATTTGCAACCGACATTAAAATTGCAATTCAAATTGTTTCATGACTATATAAGCTTATGGAATTACAGTGTAAAGAAATCACTGAAATGCAGGCAATATGTTCCTTTGTTACCAACAAACTAGCAACCTTATTTGCCGGTTCTTTTATACAAGCAGGTAGGTATGCGTGAGTCTAACCCCCGGTATCTGAAAGCTTGACCATAACTAATCGGCTGTCAAGTCACTTGCTATCTCTATGTAATATATTTAATGTAATAGCTGGAATAGCAAGTGCCTTGACAGCCGATGAGCTTTGATCGAGCTTTCAGTAATCGGCGGTTAGCCTACTCAGGCCTAGGGTTAAAGCCAAAAGTTGGTTCATGTTAAAAAAAACATCTAATCCAAAAAATACTCAAAGCTATCGCAGAACTACGAAAAAGAATACAGAATAGGTACATATACGGACACGTCAACAAAATTAGAATAATTTTGCTATTCCAAGTCTCTGCTTGGAACCGGTATATACAAAAAAACAAATGAAACCCTGAAACAAAAGACTATTGAAGTAATTCTTTTTTGAAATTAAATATTGAGGTAGGAGATCTTTCAGTCTAAAAATTCACGCACGCCCCCCATTAGTATACGTTCGATCTAGGTAAAGGCATTTTGTATGGTGAAGACAATGGAGGGGCGTGCATTTTTAGACTGAAAGATCTTTATCTATGTGGCCACTATTTTAGTAAGAACTTTTTGTACATATACAGTTTTTTTCGATTCAAGGGGCGTTCATCTAAATAGTGTAGTGTTGTAGGTATTGGTACCTTTAGTCTGCGATTCGCATTGTCCGTTGAGTGGAGGCAAGTTGTCTCCACAGAGGCATCGCGTCACCGAGTCGTAGTGAGTCCTCACGCAGGAACTGCTGCCGATGCCAGCGCATTCTGCTTGGCGGGAGCATGGCCGGGCTGGAAGCACAGCTCTAATTAACACCTCGATGACATGCAGCCTGCATTAGAATATGAAATCAAAACGCCGTTTCTTTTTCAGTGAACTTATTATTTTTACTTCTTTAATCTTTGTAGTAGGTGGAGCTTGTGTTGTTACCAAATAACCTACTAAGTACGTTGGTATGAATTATGTAGATTCAGTTACTGCTACTTGTAATCATCACTTACTCGTAAATTGGGTTAAGTCGGTCTTTAAGATTTAATTTTAAATTGGCAGGTTTACCTTTAGAGTTGAATGAAAAAATTTTAATTGGTGAATTTAAGAATAACCCAATATTTAAGTAAAATTTTCGTAGGCAAATACATTAGTAAAGAGCGCGTTTATGTCTAAAATAAAGGTAAAGGTATGGAAATGTGCGCGCACGCAACCATTGCGTAGAGCTTTTTTACTGCCTTTTTTTTCACTTATTCTGTTTTATATGTGTGTTTTATATATGTTTTGACATCCTACGTAGCTCAGTTGGTAGTAGCTATGCCTTCTGCGCCGTAGGTCGTGGGTTCGATTCCCACCGTGAACAAACATTTGTGTGTTGAACATATTATATAACACCCAGACAGAGAACAAACATTGTTCTCTGTCTGGGTGTTATATAATATTATAAGTATGTATTTACAAAAAAAAAAAGTATTATAAGTAGTATATCAGCTATCTGGTTCTCCCATATTACAAGCATAAGCTTAGTTTGGGACTAGATAGTGCTGTGTGGAAAGTCCACCAATATTTATTATTATTATTATTATACGTAGTTTTATGTTACTTCGTCGTGTAGGTATATAGGTACACTTGGTATAAATACTAAATGCTTTTCTTTCCCTCTTTCTTTCAAAATACAAGTAACTATTGAATATTGTGTAGGTATTTAAATGTCCTGTGTATTTAAATAACCTATTAAATAATTATGATGGATAGTGCTAATTTTCTAAACGTAACATTTAAAATCACAGCAATAAAAAACTTTAACTTTATCGCTATGGTAGAATTATGTGGAGTGGTGCTACTGCCTCTAATATTAGATATTATTAGCATTAACTCGTCCAGCGACGACGACGCAATACGAGTACCTACTACCCACTGGTGGCACAATTCCTAACCGATGGACTGACGAGATAGTTAGGACTGGGAAGTCGGTGGATGGAAAGGTCTCAGAATCTTTCTTCCGAACGATTCTGAGACCTTCCTTCCTGGAATGGAAACGTATACCTATGTCCAGCAGTGGACTTCTGTAGGCTGATGATGATGATGACTACTTGGTACCTTTTCCTGACGAATATGTTCTCAAATAGTCATACTATGTATGTACTACCAAAATACATCTGTACCTAGTCAGCCTTAAAATATTTAGAATACATTTGAGGCATGAAACTCAAACTCAAAGAAATGCCCACGGCTCGCCAACGTAATTCAATGCCATACTTGCGTGACTCCCCATGCAAATGAGACGACCTACGTGGTAACTTATTATAGTCTATGGTATGAATGACAACATGGTATACGTTAAAGGTTAGTCGGAAGGAGGTTTCTCTACCTATTTTTAGTTTTTTAAGGACTTGCGTCATTAGTTTTATATTGCGTGCTAAAAATGCTTGGCGATTCTAACTTGCTGTTATCATTGCCAAAAATTTGTGAATTTTATAGTCTGTAAGTATTTACCTCTAAATGCTACAGTTTATTTTTATAAGATCGGTTATTAGTTTTAATTTGATGTTTTATAGGTACTGTTTAAAGAATATAAAGTAGCAACCTTTCCCTAATTGTCACGAAATTCTTTTGATAGCCATCATACTGCAATAGTCATTGAAAACCTTTTATATTAGTAATTTCAGTTACCTAGTTATCCGCACAGACTAGTATTATAGGGATGCTAACACATGTTAGCCGTAACCAAGGATTTTTTTTCTTGTTCTTAGGCCGTTACAACGGAAATTACACCACTGATAAACTACGTAAGTTGCGCAGAACAAAATTCATATAAGTAAGAAATGCATTCTGCGCAGTTTAGTCACGTGACTAAATTTAACTAACGTTTGTTAGTTAAATTTAGTCACAATATATTGGTTTGGTTTGTCACAAAGTAAAAACTTTTTAATTAACCTAGATTTTACATGAAGTGGTCAATTAACACTTATTGGGTTATAATTTTTCTCCCCTTTACCAAGGACTTACCCCTATCAACTGCAGCTCCTACGTAATTAATTGTACAATAAGTTGCAAATCGGAATTTATAGATAAAAAAAATCTAAAAATTATAGCGAAACGTGTGAAAGGATTATTTTATAACTTATAGCTGTGCCCCGCGGATTCACCCGCGTTGTTTTAAATTCCGGCATTTCCACCGGATAAAAAGTACCCAATGGGCGATTCCAGACTATGATCTATTTTTGTGCTAAATTTCATCCAGATTCGTTCAGCCGTTCTGGCGTTATTGAGTAACAAACATCTATACTTTAACATTTATGTTAAAAGTGGGAAGGGGATGGGATTATTTAATTTTGATAGTAAGTGATAATATTAGGTGCTAACTGAAAAAAGTAGTTATCGTACCTTGTTCTCCATTCAAAATATCGATTTCAACCAACACGCATGGCCCAAACGCCATAACCTACTTTCTAATAGATGGCGCTGTCAGATACCATACGGAAGTTCAGATTTACAATGCCAATTTACCACTCTATCTAGAGCCGCTGGAAAGGTCACTTCTTTAGGGCTGCTATGCAGTTTTACGTTGTTGTAAGGGTTTTATTTAAATGGGCATGTAAGAAAATGGTCTGTGGTACGTTCTATGAGATACCTCAGATACCTGGTATTTCTAACGTGACAGCGCTGCGGTTACAAATACATCGATAAATCATAAGATAGAACTCTTCTAGTGGCAGCCCTAAGCCAGGTCATAGCGTGGTAGTCGTGTTACTACTGTTCTAGACGCGGATATCTTGGTTTCATTTTGACATAAATATTGGTCTAATAAAATTATATGGTACTTATCGATATTTTTTTATTCGTACTTGCGCCCCAGAAGTAATGAATCTAATATCCACCTACCATTAAATTCTTAAATTAAATTCTTAACGTAAGTTAAAAAAGTGCAGATAAAGTTAAAACAATCGCACGCACCACGCTGCTACACATTGCTACACATTGCTACGGCGTAGCAGAGCTGGTAGCAACTTAGCAAAAACGTAGCGCTTCTACGTAGTAATGCTTTGATCATTTTAATAAATAAAATATGCTGGCATTAGACTTGATTATTAAAAAAAATATTTCCCATAAACTGGGATATTGATTTTATTAATACAATAGTTTTGGCAACCATATACACCTTCTAAATTACCCAAAAACAAAAACTTGGTAAAAAAATTCACAACTACTTCGAGTACTTCGTGTTGGTGAAGTAGAGTTTATTATACACTAAAACTTGTAATTATAGAAATGTGAGCATTTTAAAATTATTTTCTACATTTTAACAGTTCAAGGGGAATGCGCAAGATATAATAAGTAGGTAGGTTTACACAATTATGTTAATGATATTCGTGCTAGTGGCTGTTTTGACTTCCGCTTTGTTTGGATACACGATCAAGCCGTTTGACAAACTGGCCCAGATAAGGAAAGGTCAGTTCGTTTTTCAAACGTTTGAATAAAATAAGCAACAGAAACGTTACTTACAATGTAGAATGTATGTTTATTTTTGTATTAAATGTGGATCCTAATAAGATTGGATTTGACGATATATCTACGCTAGATAAATAATTGTGTATGAAAAACCATTTGTGGATACTTGCTCTCATTTCTATACAAAAAAAAATTGCATACTTTACAGCGTCGGATGAATGCAACGTTGAAAAGATTTAAAATGGAACCAACGAGATGCGTAGGCTATGACGATATTAAACAGTGCGTGGGGGAAACAGTTCTGAGACCAAGTAACCTCATGGAAGCCTCATGGATCTTGGGGTATTGTACAGTTGCCCATAGTGCCCAAAGGAAAAGAGGGCCTGACATTTTCCTAACTATTAAGTAACTATTTAGTAACTATTAAGTTACCTTAGTCGGTGCGCTATGGTATACGAATTACCTACTTTTGAGGCTTTGAAGCAACTGCGACTATTTAACATTTTTATAGCGTTTGTAAATGTCAATGTAATAATTCTTACATAAAACAACCCTGTTACCGATGGGCACCCTTCATCGCATGACAAAATATCCACAATAGGTAGTTAATATTGATATTCTGATAAAGTTCCTATTTTTACAGACCGATTCTATTGTCTGCGGTCGTAAACCTGAAAATGTTAGGTTTTATTCAAGGCTAATATGGAATTTGAATTTCGAGTTGAAGAAAGTTCATAAATGTTCATCTAATTGATTACATTTTACTTGATCTTTAGTACCTAAAAGTCCTGAGAACAAGAGTCCTATTTAAAATTCTTGTTTTCGCTTTTTTGCTAAGTTTCCAGTTCTTCGTGAACTTTGAATTTTGTAAAAAATACTTCACAAATATCATTTTTATCAAAATTATGGAGGTATGTTATAGCAAATACCACTACCTAACGATTCCAATAAATAGAAATAGTAGGATAGTTTTTTATTTTCATTTTCAAATTGTATTACTCGCGTGTTACATTTCGGGCCGAAAACAACCTATTGACGTATTTTATTATTATTTATTTTTTTATAAAGAAGCAATTTCCGAGAGGAAAATTAGTTTCTTACTCAGCAATAGTTATATAACCAAGTTCGTTGCCCTAGGCAGTGGCTTTGCGTGAAGATAGTAATTTTACTCCTTTTAGGTACGCATAGTAATTTTGCCGAACAGCACGAATAAATTTGCCTAAAACGTTTTTCTTCGCAGTGGCTATGTATATTTAAGCGGTTTTACCTCTGACTGACCTACCTACGTAATATACATAATGGAGGTACTCGAATCTACTACAGGTTATGAGGGGGCCGACTTGGATAATAAAATGAGCTGAAGAATAAATGTTTTTGAATGGTGACCGTGAACCAGCAAACGAAACGTAGGAAACTCTCCCTACCGGTGAATAGACGACAATAAGCACTACATTGTTTTGTATGAAAGTTTTGAATATCAGTAAAGTAAGGTAAGAAAGAACATGTAAAGGAAAACCTCAAAATATTTCTTCCTGAAAGCGCAAGACACCTAACCTCGTCATGGACTTCCAGTATGATGATAATGGTAGTATTTACATAAAAAAATAAAGAGTTGGTTATACAAAGAGATCCGCAGAAGGGGTCGCAACCCTCAGTGTTGAGGAGTATGACGCGAGGAGTTTCTGTTATTTCAATTTTGAGTTTAGTCCTGTTTTAGTCATTAATAAACATGGAATCTTTGCCGATTCCAAACAAAAATAGGTTAAATCACTGATCTGTAATAAACAAGTAGGTATTGTATAATAGGTACAAATAAGTGCGTTAAATGTTTAATAAATATTTATTTTATTCGTGACAAACTAATTAATTATAAATATTTTCCGTCATTTTCTATACAACAAAACCTTTTGAACAATGCAGCACTTTATTTAAATAAGTTTGGTGCTAACATTCAGCAACTCACGTTGCGTATGGTCAATAGCATAAAAAACCTTTTTCATCCCACCATCTCGGCAAGAGTATTTTTGCTCTTCAATATCTGAGTGCAAAAGCCGTTTTTATTCTCTAGAGGATAAAGTAAATTGAATTTAGAACATCGTGTGCACTAAGTTTGTGAATAAAAAAAACATTAAACCTATTTACTGCTACCTCTATGGTGCCGAATATATCATACAACTTTTTTTTAATTTGTTAAAAACTCAGACTCGGAACCTTCTTTGTGTTCTGTTTTTCAATTTGCTTTGTACTACGCGGTTCTTTACGCGGCATTTTTGCACGTCATTGTTAAACCTTATATTAAAAACTAGAAACTTGAAAACAAGTGAAAAAACTAAAATGAGTGATTCTAGCGACGAGGAAGTTTGTTTGACGCCAACATGTGATTGTAAACTTTTTTTTTGTATTTAGTCATTTCCTCGCTGAGGTGGAATGAAAAGTTACGTGTTGCACTCGAGTGCAAAGATTTTTCACCTCGTGCTCTTTTGATTCCCTCGCTAACGCTCAGGATTCTAATTTTGAATCACTCGCTGCGCTCGTGATTAAATTTTAGAATCCTTCGCTTGCTCGGTCATCAAAATTGAACACGCGGTTAAAAAGCAACTTTGCACTCTTGTATAACAAATAACTATTAAAAGGCGGTCTTTGAACTTTGGCGTGAAATATATCAGTTGCTCCAATTTACTAATCATTTTAATAAAGAAGCATGTATTTAATGCACGAGGGTCACATTAAATAAAGTAATAACAACTATGTTATCATCATTTTCCTTCACCGTTTGTAAGTATTGGCACTGTGCACACAATTTGAACAGAAAAACTCACAGTCACCTACAATAATGAGATGTTACAACTTTACAATATTAAAATTTTCGTCATTACTTTTATTTACGTTTGGAAGATGAAGGACGTCTGTCATAAATTTTTTAAACAATCTTTAGATATGTTTAATAGTAGATCTACCGTAGTACCTACATACCAACAGCGAATACAATTTCTATTGGTCCATTAATCTTGCCTAACATTAGTCACCATCCATCAAAATGTAGCTGCCAAAGTGATTAATAGACGTTACTTACATCTATGTAATAGGTACTGTTTTCTTGAACCAAGGATTAACAAGTAGGTATTCATAAATACTGAACTCGTAGTCGAAATACCGACTTCAGAAAGTTCAAAATGAGAACCTGCTTTATTACGGGTACGAGTATCAAGTATTACTTACATGGTAGATATCTTTAACTATTGTAGAGTAGAGATTTTTTCTGATGATTCTGATTCCTAAATCTATTATTTCTGATAACCAAAGCGAACATATGACACGCTTTTTACCAGAAAAAAAATACTTCTGGGACATAACAGTTCCATTCCACTTACCTTCAAGAAAGTACTTACCATAAGGCAAACTTAAAAAAAACATTGAAAGTCTTATCTGAAAATAATATGAGAAGGCAGAAGAAAATATTACTTAATTGCAAAGCACCTTATGTTAGGATAATCTTTATAAAACATGTACTTTTATTATTATAAAAAACTATGGTGAAATAATTTTAAAGTTATATAAATAGAAGAAAAAAGAAATATCACCTATGTACGGTCCGTACACCACGTATAAGTAACTAAGCTGGATATATCAGAAAAACCAAGAGATAAATTTTAACTGATATATTTAACGATAAACTGTAGTTACTAATGAAAGTGAGACGCGTGAGTCGATTGACAGGTGATCGCGAACTGAATATAATAAAAGGTATTGCTAAAATTGATGACTGGCGTAAATGCGTGGTTGGCATTAATTAGGGCAATGCACAATGTACGTGCTCGTACATATTCCCGGGCCAGAAATTGAGGATAAGATGCTGGAGAAAATGATAGGTGAATGACGTGATACAAGGTGATGCTGATGGTACAATTTAGTTTACAAAATGATGAAATAATAGTTACTTAGAATAGCTAATTGTCCAGTCTTGTAGTCATAAATTGCTTCATTGATTGATACTTAGTTCATGCGGTACGATTGAACTTTTGATCGAAAAATACGGGCGAACTAGATTTATCTGAGATTACACGCGCACTAAATGATTTTTCTAACTCAGGCTCACTACGAACACAGCACTCATGCACTGCACTTTCACTGACGCATTTCGTAGGAAGCTCGAAGCTTGTAGCTCGTAGTTCAATCGCCGCTCCCCCTATGCTCTGAGGCGCAGGCGGCGCTGCCAGGGCGGGCGGCGCCGCGGCGGGCGCTCCGGGCTGCGCTCGCGCCCGCCAGCGGCGCCACAGTAAGACTGCGACTCCAACGACGCCCGCGAACAACACCAGATAGATGGCGACGTAGTGATGAACGTCGTGATAACTGACTCTGTCAGTCAGTACTCCTTCCGCTGTGCTAGCTTTAAGCTGTTTGAGCTGCCTGTCTATCTCCTCGATATACTCTAGGTGATTGGAGTAATCAGATTGATTTAGAACGGTAGACAGAGGAGTTGATATGTTGAATATGCTGTTGATTGGAGGGATCTCAATCTTCAGCACGTCTGCTTCTTCTTGAAGAGTATTTGCTAGAGCTTTGTGAGCGAAGATCGTGATAGCTTCGGTCTTGATTATACACCCTTCATCGATGCTTATTATCCCTGACCTATGTAGTTGGTCAGCGGTAATCTGATGCTCGCATATGATTCGCACAGAGCACTGGCCGCAGCAGGAATAAAAGTAGGTGTTTATGCTGTTCAATCCAGTCCAGGTACTCTTGCAGGGTGATGATGATGATTGACACTGGTCGGATAGGCTTTTGACACAAAGATTCTCGTCTAATTTCATCTGATAAATAGGTTGGTGTAAAGGACATAGATGCGAGTCCGTATCCAACTCTACACAACTATGTACGTCTCTTTCTGCGAGAGGTACATAAGAGTCCTTCTGCATATTTATTGCTACATATTCTGATATCGGAACTAGGCTTGTCATTTTTCTTCCAAATTGCTGTGGGATAGGTATAAGCTTATAAAGTTCGAAGTTGTCTCTGGCGACTAAAGGAATTTTGATTTCAAATATTATAAACGTATTTGAAGCTCTAGCTCTGACGGAGAGTAGATGATACATTTTCGCTATATCGGATTGAAGGTTCCAGGGCAATGATACGTCCTTGGTTAACATTCCAGTGATGGTGTTCATCTCGTCGCGTAGCTGCTCTGGGGTAACAAGGTGAAAGTTGAATCTTCCGGCGTAGACATTCGTTAGAGCATCCATGACGGTTTCTTGTATATTCTGTAGACTTACTAGGATACCTTGTGCGATAGCTGATGATAAGGTGAAGTCACAGGAACTTGATACTACTTGTAAGTCGTCTCTCTGCTTATTAAACGTTCTTTCAAGATTATTTAGATGCTGGTTAAAGATTTTACTTTGCTTATCAATAGAAGATTCTACTCTCTTCAAAAGATTAAATTCCCCCTCGACGATTGAAGTCTGATTTTTCCAAAGTACTGCTAAATGTTTTTCATTATCTCTAATAGTTTCAATGTCACGCTCGTATTGCTCTGCAAAATCCTGATCAAGTACGCCGAATAGTTTGTTAGCTAGTAACCCGATCCCATTGATAAGGCCGCGCGGTAGTCGCGCGCGCTCACTCCGTGGGAACTGCTTACCGAGCAAAATGTTGTTGTAGTGAGCGAGTTCATTGAGCCCATGATGTAATTGAAGAAGTACTATGTCGAATTGTGCTATCTTTTTATTTATTTGATTGTTGCAAACCCTGTCTAAATGATTTATGTATTTGATAAGTAGGTCATGGCTTTGCCAATAGGGCTCCATGTCGTAATAGATGACTAGATTCCATTGATCTCGTTCAAGTCGAATATTACTAATATGATCGAAGTAAAATCCTTGACTTGAATTAAAGTTGGTAACTTGATATTTACCGTGGACGGGAATTGCCATCATTGTAAAAAATAGCATAGACAACATAAATAAATAGTGTGATATGTACGATTTCTTTGTTCGATTGGTGCTCGTACAGATAGTAAGTGTGGGACCGCTAGATAAGAAGTGTGCTGGTGTTAAATACTCCATGTCTTCAGGGTCCTCGGTTAGAGGGGAGAGAGGCCTTGCATTTAAGCATGCTTCTAATTGAGAAAGCAACGTTGAATATTCCTCGAAAGTCAACTTCTGTTCGCCGATGACTCTTTTTAGATGATATTTGAGGCTTTTCACCGCTGCCTCCCATAGACCTCCCGCACTAGGCCAGCCTGGAGCATTGAAGTGCCATTGGATCTTCATATCGGTGATAGCTGAATAGAAGCTGGGATCCAAAGTGGCTTGAAGATCTAAGTATTCTCTGTTGACAACTTTGTTAGCGCCTACGAAGTTGGTGCCGTTGTCACTGTATATGTGACTGGGTGCGCCTCTTCGCGCTGCCATTCTTCGTAAGGCTGCTAGAAAGGCCGATGAGCTCAAGTCGGAGACTAGTTCCAAGTGTACGGCCTTGGTCACCATACACACGAAAACTGCGATATAGCCTTTAGTTGATTTTATGCCACGACCCTTGCTAGATTTGACATCGACGAATCCAGTATAGTCAACACCTGTGTGCTGAAAAGGTCGAGATGGCCTCGTACGAGCTGCTGGATAGTCTCCCATTATTTGTTCGTGCTTGATAGGATCGTGGCGGCGGCATATAACGCATCCACGTAACTGCTTTTTAACTATTTTATTTCCTCCTATGAGCCAATACTTCTTTCTTAAGAAAGCTGATGTCAGGCGAGCTCCGCCATGATAAGAAGCTTTGTGAGCTTGCTCAATCAGAAGCTCGACTAAGCGGCAGTTGCCAGGCACTATGATCGGATGCTTCATGTCCGTCGGAAGATTGGAATTTCTTAGTCGGCCTCCGACTCGTAGGATTCCGTTTTCATCCAAAAATGGATTAAGCTGTAATAATTTGCTTTTAGAATGTACTTTGCGGTTTTCAGTGATATTTTTAATTTCACTTGAAAACTCAATTAACTGTACTTGTTTGATTATAAGAATTTCAGCTTTATGAAGTTCAGATAGTGAAAGGTATATTTGTTTGCTGTTTTTTCTGTCTTTTAATCTGAACACCCATGATAAAATTCTTATAACTTTACTGATAGAGCTATGTTTAAAAAGTAACTGATAAACGATATTGCTTTCTAAATCTTGTTCAGTGACAGCGTTGACTTGACGGACTTTCTTCATCTCCAGGTCAGTGGTAAATGCTGGCTGCTTGCCTTGTCCATCGAAGTCTGATAGCCATGATGGTCCCTGCCACCACAAGTCATGTTTTATCAGCTGTGATGCTGTTAATCCACGGCTGGCACAGTCCGCCGGGTTTTCTTCCGATTTGACGTAACGCCAACATGTTGATGGCATCGTCTTTTTGATATCTGTGACCCTGTTGGCCACAAAGGTCTTCCATCTGGTTGGGTCTCCGCTAAGCCATCCTAGAACAATCATGGAATCAGACCATCCATAGATCTCAAGCTGGTAGGTACTTAAGCACTGTTGCACTTTAAGTACTAACTTTGAGAGGAGATGACCCGCCAATAACTCCAACCTGGCGAGAGAGATATTTTTTCCACATGGTACTATCCTTGTCTTAGCAACCAATAGGGTGATAATAGGTCGATTACCTCGTTTTATTTTGCAATAAATAACGCATGCGTAGGCTTTAGTCGATGCGTCACAAAAGCCGTGCAATTCGATTGCGTCATTTTCGTTAGTTGATAACCACCTAGGTACTTGTGTTTTATTGATGTTAATGATATCGTTTTTGATTATGATCCATTCAGATAAAATTTCTTCAGGCAGGGGGTCATCCCATTTGATTGCGGACAACCATACCTTCTGAAAAATAATTTTAAACTTAGTCGATATTGGCGCTAGCCAGCCTAGGGGATCAAATAACTTTGATATATCCGAGAGGAGTGATCTTTTAGTTTCCTTCTCGGCCGTCGATTCAATTTTAGACTTGAACATAAACATGTCTTGCTGGTGATTCCAACTAAGTCCCAAAGTTTTGGAAGATTCAGGTTGCTTGAAGTCGAAGCTGTCTTGATTATTGTGCATGTTTGCGTCTGACAATTCGGCAACGTTCGACTTCCATTTCCTTAAATTGAATCCGGCGGTTTTAAGTAGATTGATGAGGTCCTCGCGCAATTGTTTTGCGTTTTCCAACTGATAAGCCCCATGAACGAGATCGTCCATGTAGAAGGAGCTTTCGAGGACTGCAGCTGCTGAGCTGTATAGTTGCTGATATTTTGCATCTGATGCCAACTGTCGAAGGGTCATCATTGCTAAGAAGGGCGCGGCCTTGGTACCGTAAGTGACCGTTAAAAGCTCCCATTCTTTGATATTTTCCTGCTCGGAATTTCGATAGATGAGCTTTTGCAGCTTTTGATCTTCTTGGTTTATCCAAATTTGTCTAAACATCATCTCAATGTCTGCAGTAAAGGCAAATTTGAATTGCCGCCATTTGATAATAAGCGACTGAAGGTCTTGCTGAAGATTAGGTCCACACTTCATGACGTCATTGAGGCTGTAGCCTGACGACGTCTTGGCTGAGCCGTTAAACACCACTCTAAACTTAGAAGTTGTAGATTCCGCTCGTTCCACTCCGTGATGAGTGAAATAAAAATCGGGTTTGACAGCGGGTGCCATATGGCCCATTGATAGGTACTCTTTCATAAATGATTTGTAATGATTTTCCATTTCGTGATTTTTAATAAACTTCCTTTCCAATGATTTGAACTGAGCAATTGCTTTATTTTTTGAAAACCCTAAGTTATTTTCAAAATCTGTTTTCATAGGTAGCCGTACTTCATACCGACCGTCTTCTCGTCGAGTGGTGGTGTTTTTGTAGTACTGTACGCATTCCTGATCTTCTAATGATAGATTGGACTCTTCTGCAATGTCTTCGATTTCCCAGAATCTCTGGATTTCCTCTAAGTCGTTAATAATGACATTGCATTGAAGAGTCCTTGCGCTTCCACTCAAGATCCACCCTAAACGCGTGTTTTGCGCAATAGGTGAATGATTTTGCTCGCCTCGGCAGATACCTTCTAATAAGATCAACGAATGAATATCTGCTCCGAACAAGATGTCCACGGGACGGCTGTGATTGAACTCAGGATCGGCTAGAGTGATATGGTCCAAGTAAGACCATGTAGGTTTGGCAAAAGAAAAGCTTGGTAAATTTTTTATAAGATTTTTCATGATAAGTGCATCCGTGTGAAACTCAAAGTTGTTATTGGCTGAAACGCATTTGATGCTTATAGCTCCTTTGCAGTTCGACTGCTTCGCGCCTATTCCTGTGATCACACCCTGACATTTTTGACGAGGCAGCCCTAGCTGTTGGGCAGCGTTCTCAGATATGAGAGAAGTCTGAGAACCTTGATCTAAAAGAGCGCGCATTTTGATAAAGGAACCATTGGATGCCTCAACTTTTACCACAGCTGTTGCTAAAAGGATTTCAGGTATTTCAGTTTGAGACACGTGTGAGCTCCTAGCTGTTGGCTTTTGACCCTGTTTGGGTTCGCTGACATTCGCACTACTAGAAGTCGATGCCCCGGCCTCATTAAAGTTTAGCGAAAACGCGTCATGTAGAAGCGTGTTATGTGCAAGGTTGCACTCGCGACAGCGTTTTTCTGAAGTACATTCGTTTCCATTGTGGCAATAAAGACAATTTTTGCATAATTTTAGATTCTCGGCCGTTCGAATTTTTGACGATGGTGACATTTCACGGAATTTATTACAAATAAAAATAGAATGATTATTCTTTTTGCAAATTGCACACCTATAATAATTTGCGGAGTAAACATTTTTGCCGTTCGCGGATTGCTCAATACGTCCGGTCGATGACGGCTTCGTATTAGAATTATGAAAGGATTTTTGATTTTTATAATTTTGTTGAGCAGATTTAGGATCAGACTTCCTTCGTGAGGTTTCCATTGTTGTGAACGTCTTCTCCAAAAATGATAAAAAATCTTCTAGATTAGGAACCTCTTTAGGTTCTTTTACAGAAGAGAGATATTCGCTAAGGGTCTCTGTGTCGAGCTTTTGACACATGAGATGAATGATAAGAGGATCCCATGACTCTACGTTAATTCCCAAGTTCCTGATCGCGTTGAGACTTTCGCGTGTTACGTCATGGATTTTTTTGATTTGATTTAGCGACGATTGTTGCGCCGCTGGGATATTGAGCATTAGATCTAAGAGAGAACTTAAAATTAGGCGTTTATTATTGTAGCGATTATTCAGAAGTTCCCAGCTGGTTTGATAATTATCAGCCGAGATGGAAAGATGCTGGATAAGCCTTTCCGCTTCACCCTTTACTTTAGTTTTTAGAAATTGCATTTTCTGAGCGGGGGATAGAGTTGGATTGGCATGAATAGTTTCAGTAAAAAGATCTTTAAAACTGGACCATTGATGATAGTTGCCAGAAAAGGTTGGAATTTCCATTTTTGGAGTAGTGTTTTCACGATGAGAGACAGAGGAGAATTTTCTATTGATAGCTTTTATGATCTCATTAAATTTTCTCTCAGCTTGAAAAAAATGCGATTCGTACTCCGGGCTTTTCTGACTAGCCGATTCGCTATCTAGCTCCCAATGAAGGGTGTCGATGGTAGACCAACGTGATTGAATGGTACGCAACAAGTGATCAAATTCCCATTTCTCCGATATAGAATCTAAGTCGATGTTCGAAACAGTATGCTCGAATGCCTTATAATTACTGCTTTGTTTCCGCAGCATCTCATCGGTCTTGCTATTGCTACCCCGAGCCTGATACGAGAATTCCTGCGATGGAGTCCCTGGCCTTAGGGTTGCCGGCTTGATAAGTGACGCGGGAGTCCCTTCCCTCGCACATGAGCTTTGAATAGCTGTTCTGATGTAGGTGTATCTTTCTCCACTGCTTTCAAATTGATTTGTTGTAAAGTATGGATTAGACTTAGTACCTAATCCGCACAGCTTATTATGATTCGATTGATATTCGTTCCAGTAGCTACCTAGAGTGTCTAGCCTTCGCTGGATATAGTCTGGAGTTTTCCTATCCGAACCGTCTTTCTTGAAATTTGAATAAATTTGCTCAATCGCGGAAGCGATTCGCTCTTGAGCCGATAGTAATTCTTCCATAGTCGACATCTTAGTACTCGTAAGTTATGAGAGTAAAATAAGATAAAATGGAAAGATCTTACTTGATATCTTCTGGACTGGATGAACGGTGACGCGGTGCTGCTACTCCTACGTCCGTCCTGTGGTGTCTGTTGACGCCCTGCTGATGCTGTGTCCGTCCTGCGGTGTCTGTTGACGCCTGCAGTTGCTGCGGAGGCGGTCGCAAGCCGGCCTGGCTTACGTCCTTAGGTATTATCGGAAGATACCCGCTGCTGTGATCCAGTGAGCTGCTTGCTCACACTGATATTTCCACTTGTTAGCGGAAATCCTCAAGGTAGCACTGATTCACGGTACTACCGCACTCGCGAGGGTGATATACCAGTTTTAAAATTTAAAAAAAATGATGTACGGTCCGTACACCACGTATAAGTAACTAAGCTGGATATATCAGAAAAACCAAGAGATAAATTTTAACTGATATATTTAACGATAAACTGTAGTTACTAATGAAAGTGAGACGCGTGAGTCGATTGACAGGTGATCGCGAACTGAATATAATAAAAGGTATTGCTAAAATTGATGACTGGCGTAAATGCGTGGTTGGCATTAATTAGGGCAATGCACAATGTACGTGCTCGTACAACCTACGAGTAGGTAGAGTTATATACAAATTATTTAATAAACATTACAAAGTAAATAGAGCAGCTTATTTACATCTCAATAGATAATAAATCGGTAAAATAGAAATGAGACTACAACTAAAAATAGAATGTTGTGTTACAAGAGATAGGCGTGTCAAGAAGAGAAGTGTCAAGCGAACACAATTAGAATACACAGATCATGCATTTACCCATTGACTCTTGAAAAGTTCTCAGTACATAGGTACAACTTCTTCAAGCGTTACCTGGCGGTAGGGCCGGCGTAGCGTCTTTTGGCGCTTGGGTGTTTGTCTTCCCAAAAGTGGTGAGCGCTTCCGAAGACTCGCCCGTCAGCCAGCCAGCCAGAAGCAATGGCAGAATGGCCGCGGCCGCTTGCCGCCTGCACCACATCTCGATACGCCAAAACACACGCATGATTGTCTATGCCTCGGGACTTACTTTAACGTTCTTATGGCTCGAATGCTGTTTTCTGATTGGTTATTTTTTACGATTACTTTTTTCAGTGCTGCTAATTGGTGGTAATTTCTAATTGATTTCGCCAATTAGGTAGCTATAATAGGCATTCTGACAAAGTTTTAAAATATTTGAAATTGTTATAGTATGTTATATTATATGCATAGGTTAAATTATTCCAAATTTATAGAGATAATTTCATGATATTCATGAAACCGAATTTAGACCCGAGTGATTGCCACCAATTGTTGAAAATTTTAGACCCGTGTCTGATGCAAACGTCTTCTTAAACTAGTCATCATGCCTATTAAAATAAGATATTTGAAAATTTAAAATTTCAGCACTAATTTGAAAAACATAATTGGAAGTGCTTCAGAATATTCTATTACATATTGATTCGATCTATGTGCTGATTTGTTTGTGGGAAAACTATTAATTGCTACTACTGTAGTAGAAGGCACGCGTACGTTTTAAAAGTGACTTCTTGCATTTAGGATTCGCCTTTCCAAACTTTACAATTCAATGTAATGTAGGTAAGAAAAGTGATTCGATTTTTTTGTAAAATGTGTTTTGTAGGTTGTAGGTATCTATGTAGTTTTTGTTGCTTTTATTATCGAGCCATTACATGTTTTAGATCAAGATGTGGTGTGGAGCAGTCGGTTTCAGGATAGTATTCTTAACGTGTTTAGATTTGTGAAGAGTGTTAATACTA
The DNA here is from genome assembly GCA_963576535.1 of Plemyria rubiginata. Classification (NCBI taxonomy): domain Eukaryota; kingdom Metazoa; phylum Arthropoda; class Insecta; order Lepidoptera; family Geometridae; genus Plemyria; species Plemyria rubiginata. The sequence goes on along the minus strand of OY754922.1, from coordinate 8,773,279 downwards.
CGACTAAAACTTGCATCAGCATTCTTATTATTGAGTCAGCCTGTTTATATCGTTAGTCATTTAATCGTAAAGTACTTTACCTACTGAAGTTGTTGGTGCAAGTTAATTGCCGTTAATTGGGCTCTTTGATTAGCTATAATATTTTACAGTTCGCTACAATATAAATTCATACAAATAGCCTTAAAGTATGTTATACATAAAAAAGGCTTCATGCATGTTCTTGTGTCTTCTTTGAACATTACGTTGTGGTTACAAAAGCCACATAAGTAAAGCTCTTTAGTATCTACATGTTCTATGGTTTTGTATCTATATGTTTTATGTTCTAAATGTCAATGCTTTTATATCATTGCGACCATAATTAAAATTATTCATTAGGTACATAGGTAGTTGTTATGCATAGTTCCAGTAAAAACGATAATTTTCACTTAAAACTGTTACATGCTGGAACTATGCAAAATTAATGATGTTTTTCATGTCAGTGACGAAAACCTATGGCGAATTACAAATTTAAAATAAGCGAAGTTTATATTATTATATTCAACTTATTTTCAATTAACAGATTACTCTCAATATTGTGTTTTCCTTGGAGCTTAGCGTGTAATTAGGTCAAACGAAATTTCAGGAACATGAAGCAGCAAAACTTTGATAGGGCCACAAATAAGGTTAGTCTAGAATAGAAAAGCATTGACGACATGTTGGCGACTGCGCCTTCGACCAAGCGCTGTGTAAATATGTGCGTACTGCGTTGTCTTTCCTCTTCTCGAAGCAGCTAGTCTCATTATATAAAAAGTCTTACCAGGGGATGCAGTCGTCGTCAAAGGTTTCGGTGGATCGGTCTGCGCTTTGCCGAACGACGAGATACCGAAACAATTTGCCGACTGTACCAGCCAACCCGCCAGCAGTAGAACTGCAAGCTGGTTGCACATCATTGCTTTTGGCATTTTGACTTAAGTGAGTAGGTACATGTAATTCTTCTATATCTGATAAAATACTGCTTCAAGTTTTGACTTATGTTTATTTGTAAACTCGAAATAGATGTCTGTTTCGTAAGAACCTAAGTGAAAGCAGTGTAAAAATGTTGATTGAGGCATTTTACGATCAGCCCCATGCATGCATGGTAATATGCAAAGCACTAACACCAGTTAATCTGCTTTTTTTACCAATTTACAGGCCTTTAGCCACTAACTTATTGGCATACAATGGCGCTTATGTTCTATGAAGTGGTATACATTAATCATATTTTTAAACAAGATACAAAATTTACAGAGGAAAAAAAGAGATATATAAGATTGAAACTTTTATATAATGAGACAAAAAGAAACTGCAATAAACAGTACAAGAATTTGGGAGAAGTTTTTGCAAATATATACAGGCCAATTAAAACATTATACCTACAGGTATATGCAAAGTAAATTGCCCCATTATATAAAATCTTACCCGACGGTAGAGAAGGGGATGGCTTGAGGGTAGAGTCAGGTTTAACAACTCCAAAAACAGGGCTATATACTCCAAAAGACTGTCCAAAAAGCCAAAAAGACAGCCACAATTGGAGAATTATCTGAGACTGCATTATTGGACTAGAACAGTCTGATACTCTGAAAAATTCGTGTTTACTTTTTTAACAAGCTTAGAGTTTTAGAACGTAAGTGAATTAAGCTTTTTGTTCATAAATATATAATAATTACAACCGTACTTTAGTTGTGTAAATTAATATGAGGAGATAAAAAATCCATTCTAAGTTTTAATTATTTTGTCTGGAATATTTACAGAAATAAGGTTTAGGTACTTAGTATGTGGTACTTAGTACTAAACACCGTACGGCCATCAGTGTTTTTTATATAATGGGACTATTTATTGTACTACTTTTAAAGTTAAAATCCAGTCATGTAGATTTTTGTAATTGTGTGCTCTTGTTTTTGGTGTTACAACATTCAATTTGTATACCTTTTATATGTGAATTTCACACTTGTTTGTGAGAGTGTAGTTACAGTAATATCCCCAGTTACGAACGATTGAAACTCAATGTTTTACAGTTATTTCTGACTTTTCGAAATCAGAACGATAAAGATTTAACGCTCTGAAAATTTACTTTATATTGACATTATATTAAGCATGAGACAGTCGTTTTATGAGGACCATGCTATTTTGTCAAAAAACGCTACCAAATGATGAATATTTATTAGCTAAATAAATAAATAATGCTGGACAATCCACACAGCACTATCTAGCCCCAAAGTAAGCTACTCAAAGCTTGTGTTATGGGTACTAGATATTTACATTTTGTAGCGTTTTAGTGATACAAAACTTTGAATGCTTATACTCTGTTAACATAGGATATTACTGATTGTGAAGTGCGCTACAGGCAAATGTGTCCCATTATATAAAAAAGTTACCAGGCTGTGAGGTCGGTTTCGGAGACGGTGGTTTCGTATTTGATACTCCGAAGGTGCTTAGCGCCTCAGACGAATCTCCAGTGAGCCAAAGCAGCACCAGGGAAATTATAATAGCAGCCGCTTGCCTCCGAAACATCTCGAAAATTCGAAAGATGAACATTACGATTCGAATGATTGATGTATTTTCACTTGTTTTTTATCTATGAATAATCTTCGACCTTTTTTTGCTATGAATAATGTTCGTTGCGTATTTCATTTCATTGTAGATTTGGAAAAACTGATTTTAGGTGTACGTCTAGGTTATTCCTCAATAGGAGAAATATAATATAACATTGAGCATGCTAGCAGGTAAGTCTTAACAAAATTTACAAATAGATTACTTTATATACCAAAAATAAAATCAATTCAATTGAAATATTAAAATTAATTCTTATTGAATAATACATCAGTCATCAGTCTTAAGACGGTTACGTACTGTGAAGTCTATGAGTTTTGAAGTTATAAAATTTGGAACGGCGATTTTAAATATCAATCTAGCTGAAGATATATTACAAAAAAGTTTGTTATATTCAATGTGGCGTGTTGGCCATTTAAATGGTAGGTATATACGTACACAATACTTCATTTGTTTGTATAAGTAGGTAAGGTACATAACATATAGTTTAGTATGTAGTACATAATAAAGGTTTTCTATATTACAAATAGATTAATAAATGGCATTATGAGATTATGTTTAAAATAACCCTATACAAGTATTATACTACCGAATGAATACTAAATCTAGAAATCAGTGAATACTAGATGACTATAGATTTTTTGTGCTAAAGTATTGCGAAATTATTTAGTTAATCTAGGTCTAGTTTTTGTTTACATTACATTAATTATTTTTGCTATACCTAAGTAGGAGCATTTGAACATTTTTTACAGGACACAAAATTAATGAATGCAGTTATAAAAAAATCGCAAACAGCCTAGTTTAAAAAACATAGGTACAAAGAAAAAATATAAATCAGATCCAAACAAAATCGTATCTTTAAGCTTGATTAAGTACAAGAACTGGTACCTAATTGTAACGAGGATCATACAAAAAGCGATCAGGAAGCCACCTAGGTGATCCTTGTAATTTTATTGAATAATACATTTTGACTTCGAACAGTTATTTCCTATACATTTTTGGTTGCGATTTTTCATATAGCTGCTGTCAGTATATACTAGGTACTTAAATTAAACTTTTTTTTTAACGTACATAGTTCGTGATCTCTTTGGTGATTGGAAGTTTTACTCATAGGCACATTCCAAACTCAAATCACTTTTCCTCGTGTTGTTTTTACATTGAAAGTGAGCGAAATGCTATTTTGTTTCCTGTTTAGGAGGAGCAAACTATCTCTTTTCGAGTTGATGTAATAAAAAATAAGTTCCAATGTACAAGTGAGAAGTTATTTTACGGTTGTCTGTTTGTATAATGACACAATTTATTCACAAAAGCAACCTTAGACCAATATTAATTTCGCAAAACTATTTTCGAAGCTCGTGAAGGTCGGTGCGGAAAGCGGCCGTGAGGTGTCGTGAATGTAATTATTATGCTTATAAGTATGTAGGTACATACATATATACTTATTTGTTTTATTTCAAGTCATTTCCGAGCTTAATTAAAAAATAAACAAAGATCAGTGCTCATTTCACATAGAATTATTAATTTATAGAAAACAGGCTTTTTTATGTCAATAAAATAATAATTATAGGTAATCTTTTCAAGTATCTCACGTCATAGGTACTTATAAGTCTCTATTGGAAGTACCTATAACAACAACTTTAAAGTAACTTCACAAAGAACTTTTTTAAATATTATTGTCGCAATAAAATGACTTAAAACATAATTTTTTTTACACGTTACATAACAATAAAAAATTACAAATGAGTGCAAAAGCCGGTGTGCGTTATTCGTTTTTTAATTCCGCTTTTAAATCGTCGATTGTTCTTTTTTTAAACTTTTTTTTAATTCTTCATTTTAACACTGTCAGTGACTGGAAGAATGGATAGTTACAGTTGCTGCTAAACTGTGAAGGCGAGTGTTGTCTTCGGCGCGGCTGACGCGGGACTGGGCCGTAGCTTCGTTGCACGGTTTCTTGAGCTACAGGGTGGTTTCTTTGGAGGTTGCGCTACGCCCTATATAATGACGTAGCAAAGATACGTTGGCGCGCGATTATTAAAGTCATAATGTTTTCATTCTGTAATCACGCGGATTTATTTAAATCATTATAAACTAGGCCAGTTAAGCCAGTTTTACATGATGTAAGTAAGAACACTGGCATCTTGCGGTTTTATTTTTCAGCTGAAAATAAATGTTACTGAAACTGATAGCGACAGAAAACCATTATTCAGTATTGGTTAAAGCAGTTGAAAAGTCAAGTCACAATGTGCATTTCTTAATAGAAAGCGCCTCACCAAAAACGCAAGGAGTATGTGGGATCTATCATAGCGGAGGGATATGAAAATCCTACTAATATTATAAACGCGAAAGTTTGTAAGTATAGATGGATGGATGGTTTGTTACTCTTTCACGCCGAAACGGCTGAACGGATCTGGATGAAACTTGGCAGAAAGATAGATTATAGTCTGGAATAGCACATAGTCTACCTTTTATCCCGTGGGAATACCGGTATTTAAATCTGCGCGGGTGAAACCGCGGAGCGCAACTAGTATTTTATATTATTAGTGTTCTTAATTCTTTATTGCACACAATACAAACATAGGAACATGACAGATACAGAAGACATCTACATCAAGGGCGAGCTTAACCCTAACAAGAGTTTTATGTCCATATGGTGTAGTGGACGACGATTGTTAAGTCCCCAGATTATATTATACCGCAAAAATAAAAGGACCAGTGTAAAAAGAACTTACGATTTCTAGAAGAGATAGGACCTTATTACAAATACCAAGTGAACGATGCCGCAGGAGGCACCTAGCGTGTTAAAAAGGAGGCCTAAAAGTCATCATAGAGATAGACACGTCTTTAAACAAAACATCACCTTGGAATATATTCCATCAAAATCTATTGCAAATAACCCAAGTTGGACATTTTGGAACAGCCTGTATAAGAAGTATTAAATTAGAGCCAAGCTACCCCAAACCCCCAATATTACCATTATATTGTGAGCCTCGAGGACTGAGGAAAATTACACTTTTCTTTTGTTGCTAGTTTCAGAACCAACCTACTTATTTAACTTGATTAATCGAAATACAACATAGTTACGTGAGGTGTGCGGTTTACCAAATTTTAAGTTTCGACGTGCCCCTGACTACCCCTTAAATGTCTGAGGGGATATATCTGTCAAAGTCAAAGTCAAAAGGTAGGTATTCAGAATCATAAGGATCACTTTGAAACAATTAAAAAATAGCGAACCTAGTTAATATATAGGTTTATTTCCCTTTCTTTTATTTATTCAACCTACTACCGACACTATTACCCCTTCCTCAGGATAATAACTTCCTCTATTATTTTATCACTCAATTTTTTCTTTCCACCCGTGACATGTAATCACTCCATTGTATCGATATGTACCACCTACCACCTAATCAAAATGGTAGATCTACGACATGCTACGACGGTGCTACGACCTCGCTACGGCGTAGATAGTGCTACTCATAGTATCATAGAATGTGTAATGCACGTGTGCAAATACGTCTACGAGTGGTATGTTGACTGATACAAATATTTTTCAATCTCCATTGCAAAATCACGTGGCTGAGAAAAAATTGTCAACTGGGAAACTGGCAGAGCCTTTCATACAGCCCTCCGCCGGCGCGGCGACTTGACGACTTCACTTGACAGCGGGGCTCGTAACGCCCCCGCCATAACGGTGGGGCCCGCACCCCCCCAGGACCAAGTACTTAGTACCTAGTACATAGAACCCAGGATTTAGAATTCTGAACTTAGAACCTAGTACTTAGAACCTAGGACAGAACCTGATTGCTAGCGTAATTATGCCAATCATGGTATTGACAGATTTCTTTAAGACCAAAGATGTGTAAACGGGCTATATAGAAATTGCGACAATATCAAGCTGTAACTGGATATCTGCCTTGTTCACGCAAATAGATTGTAAGGAGGACAGCTATACAATTGCAGCAATAAAAACTAGCCCGTTTATAGGTCCATACATTTAAGAAAATGCCGAGTTTATCAGGCAGAGAGTGACAATAGCGACTCTTTGATTATGTTTGAAGAGTAGTAGAGCTCCTTGTGAAGGGCTCGTCTGGACGAGCCCCATGGAAGCAATACCATCATGCTTATTTCTGCCGCCAAGCAGCGCTGCTGTATCGTTTCCGGGGAATTACAAGCACGAGGCTCAACATTGATATGCCTCAAGCTGGTGGACAGGCGGTGCATTTTAGGGCACGTTCTTAACGTGCGCGACTTACGAGGTAATGCTCATAGGCGATGGTTACCACTTAACTTAAGGTGAGCCATGGTGGTTCCGTTAGAAATTGCTAGTGCCAAATCGCTCACAGTAATAAAAAAAACATTTATTTAGGTACAAGGGACAGGAGAGCTCAGCTTATACTAGTCGCTTTATTACAGGTGCTATAAATAAATCACGTTATATTTTAAGTTACATACGTCTAACTGACTTGACGAGATGTGGTCAAAGTGTAAGCGGCCAGCTTACATTTTGAATTTAGAAGCAAAATGGCGCAGACATTTAATTTTCCCAGATAATAATTGGAACCAATGCGATTTAGATACCCGCGATAAATATTTGGATCAATTCGTAAAACTTTTAAGTTTGTTGATGTCACATTTACAACCCAGCATAAAAATTTAGGCACATTTTGTTGAAAATATTTTCTTGAATTTTGATTACAACTCCTACTGGCTGCAGCGCAAACGTTTGAATAACTTATAAGTAGGTATATACCTATGTAAATATATTTAAACAAGTTGTGGTATGCACCTACCTTTAATGAAATGTAAATGTAGTTACACTTAACCAAGCATTTTTTTTAATCCAAGTTAGATAATAACTGTAATTATTAGAGAGCCCGCTGCAATAGTGACCCAGCCTTACTGACTAATGTAGTGAAGTCATTACTAGCATGCGAACGAACGGACGTGGTGATGTACAACGCGGTAAATATTAATGTAGTGTCAAAGATTGTACGTCATAGTGGCAGGTCATTCATAGCAAAATAGTGTTCATTGCGCTTTCAGAAACGAGGGGTTAGAGTCAAAAGTTTAAAAATCGAACATAAAAATAACATGGAAAATTTTAGTTATCAAAAGTTCATGAACTGCAAAGGCGTTTTTTATCTGTTGGCGATGTTAGAATAAAATAAAAACGAACAAATTTATCAGTTTTCGTACTTTATGAAACTTTCAGGTAAAAAATATGTTTGGATCAAAATTATTTTGATTGATCTTTGTATTTTCGCGTTTTTTATTTTCCAAAATCTTTGAATGTGTGAGCGAGAAGCTGCAAACAGCTTCTAAAACGGGTAATGAATTTTAGTGTTGCTAAAGCATTATTATTTCATCTATGGATAGAGCCGATTTTTTGTAATTTTTAAGGTGATTTTAAACTCCATAGCTTTTATCTACCCTAGCGAGTGTAACTAAAATCACCCTGCTTCTACGACACTCGTTCAATAATAGCATACAGAATACCTACACACACCTACTACAATAGTTTCTACGCTGTTTGACAAGCAAACATTTCCCGCTCGAAGCTGTCAATGTCAAACTGTCACTCTCATTTCCCGCGTGTAAACGGTTTTCCGTAATTGGAAAAAACACCTATGACCTATAAAACGACTACTTCATTGCCCGTGACTTCATCTGGGTAGTTTAAGTTTTGAACACCTTGATTATTCAATTCTTTTCATTGCACTTAAAATGAAAAAGGTAGGTACCTACCAAAAAAGCCTAGTAAAAGAGGAAGAAAGCTAAGAAGGTAAATCTAGATGCCAGTTCTGCGATAAATCTGGAAGAACAGGCAACAATCTTACGGCATGATTTCTACCGTTCTTTTGTATTAATTTTCTATTGTATTTGTCATTAATTTATTTTGTATGGTCTTTGTTACATAATATATAACAATGGAGCTCCAGGGTCGTGCCAATCGAGCTTAGTGAGGCCCAAAGAGGGTTAGGCTGTATGATGATCAAAATTATATTTTTGCTGATTACAATTTGGTTGATTTTCCATAATATATTTATGATTTTACATCTTTCAAAATATTAAAATATGGCGAGCGACAGGTACTTACTGAGCTTAGCAGTAATTTTCGCCATAAGAATTAAAAACTAAAGTTGAAAACTATGATTGTATCATAAGGGAGCGAAGTCATATTTTTACGGCGAGGGCGACGTACTTTGAATCCCTCGCTACGTTCAGGATTCTACTAAAGAATCCCTCGCTGAGCTCGGGATTCTACTCTAGAATCCTTCACTTCGCTCTGGATTCAAAATAGCGCCCTCGCCGTAAAACGACCAAGTCGTTCTTTTCGAATAGATGGAATGAAAAATGCGTTACGCATGTCCCTGGGAACGAGGGGAGCCAATCGTGCGCAATGCGAACTGTGCGGTGAAACCACAAAATTTTAACTCTATTAAAAAACTGAAAGGCGCATTTAATTAACTAGGTACATTCCAATTTCAAAAACATAGCGTGAGACAAATACCTAAAGGTATCGGCCAACACTGGACTAACCATATTCCAATAAATATAAGCATGTTTAACTATGTGACCTTTGACATTACACGTAACATTCTTTGCCTAAGTTTTTAAATAAAAAAATACAACCCCGGATAATACAAGCAAACATACACCATAATCACAGCAATCTAAGGTAGAAAAACCTCTGTGGAAAATACAAAGACGTTTTCCTTATTTTTAATCGACCTGCTTTCGTGCTGAAACTACGTGCGTGTTCGCCCTTTGCTGTTAATTTGAATTTGGAATTTTGGTGCTGTGAGTGCTACTACACTCGGGATTTGAAAATGCTTTGGCTAAAGTTCACCATGTACGAAAAGTCAGATTTATCTTCGATGTGACTGACAGATGAGTGTAGTAAAAATGCTAGACCAAAATGGTTATTTTAACAGTCATCGATGTGTGTTGTGTAGGTAGGTACTTGAATTTAAACATAGAATGTAATGTTTGGACATGAGCTAATGCTGCTAATGTAAATTACATGCAAGGTTGCATTTTCTAGTAGCCATGTAGTTCTTGCGAAGGTGTGCAAAGGTAGCTGAAGGTCTTTTGAATAATGTTATTCATATTTATTTAGTTGTGGTCATAAACTTTCTAAGTAAAGAGTATTTATTATTACCTATTTCTTATGCCTCTCTAACGATTTATTCTATCTTTCTAAATGATTTCTAGGGTAGGTACTCAATGCTTATATTTTCAGGATTTACCTTCATGGTATAGTGCGTGTCACGCAAAAAGAACGCCGAGAGGGTTTGATGGCGCGAGTATTTAGTATGCGCAAACACATCCCCTTCACTGTTTTTCAACGTTATTTTTGGTCTACGCGACCTTAATGAAGAAATGTGCTTACTACTTCTGGCTGCCGACGAGACCTAAACTAATTTGATTTTAGTTAGTTTTAAAATCGAGCCCAATTTTGGTGAACTGGGGTGTACTAAGGTACACTCCCAGGTAAGGTAAGGTGGGGTGTACTAGTTAGGTACCCCTAGTATTGGTAGGTACGTACAAAAAAGTACCTAACAATAAGTTACCACAAGACCCTACGCACCGTCGATTCTTATCGAAGGTGGCACGCAAGCGTTTACCTAGATGTTAAAATTTAATATTATAATCGTTACATATTTGACCTTTAGGTATATATCAACAGTTTCGATCAAGTAGTTGCCTACCTAGATGTGCCAGTGGAAAACCCGTGCCTTCGCTGGTTTTCAAATATGTAGTTCCCGCGTTCGTTCAACCCTGTCTCACCATGCGAGTGTTGTGTTTGGTTTAATGAGAATTGAACAAGAGTGACAATACGAACTGCTATCGGATACCTATAAATCGTTACCTACCTACCTAACTATTTAATGTATATAATATATAAATATAGTAGTATATATGTATATATATATATACATAGTTTGTTTATTTGTTGTATCCTTAAGTTGTGTGCAATAAAGTATTTTCTATCTATCTATCTATCTATATATAAAACTTTATCTACGCTCTCTTCTCCATCTTATCACTATTAGTTTCTTGTAAAACAGTGTGGTGACAGAATTTTAATTGCGCCTCGAAGAGGCTCCTTTCGAGCAGTAGATTACTCATTAGCAGTAGATTATAAAAAAATATGTCCACCCATGCGAAGCTGGGACAAGCTAGTTCTTTATATTAGCAAAAAAATCATAAAAATATAGATGGCTAAAAGAGAAAACTTGTCTAAGGTAACTAATTAAAAATAAATACAATTTTAGGCTGAGTGAATTCAACCATAACATTATATAAAAAAGACGGCGATCGATCGACTATCGATTATCCAGGCAACTTATCGAGGCGACGCGTGACCCGAGGGCTGGGGAATACCTTTTTTTTTTTTTTTTTTTTTTTTTGAAGGGGAAAATGCATTCGCATTACCCTTCCGCCATGGGGGTGACGGAAGGGCTATGTGGGGCTCGAACCCACTAAAAACCCCCCTGTGAGCCATCCTCCGCAAAAGATATAGCGAGATGGGGTCGCGTTTGCATTCACCATCTCGCCACAGCGGTAGCCCCGGAATTCCTTAACCGGGCCATTGCTTCTGTGCAGGGGTGACCTTGCTCACCAAGGCCACTCACCAGTCGTGTGGGGCCACATTAGCCAGCGAAAGTCCCCCGACCTTCCACTGGTGACCCCACTACAGAGGCGGGAGAAGGCGGGCGAACCGCCTTCGCCTCCCTCCTGTCCGTCTGCGCCGGAGCAGGTCAGCTTGGACATCGTCCTCCCTAACTCGCTCCGCCGCCTCCTTCTGCGCCATAACTGACTCGCAGAAGAAGACCACCGCCTGCCACGACCTCTCGTCGGCAAGCATGGCATTAACCACTCTTGGCAGAGAGAGATCCGGGCCCACTATAGCTGCGAGGCTATGTCGCTGTGGGCCCCAGGCTGCACACACCTCCAACGTGTGGAGCGCCGTGTCCTCTGGTGCCCCACATTCATGACACGCTGGCGTTGTCTCGCGTCTTGCTATCTTGTGCAGGTACTTTCCAAAGCATCCGTGTCCGGAAAGCACCTGCACCAGTCGGAACGTCAGCGACCCGAATGGCCTACCGACCCACTCTTCAAGGACCGGGCGTATGGCTTCCACCGTCCACGCCCCAGGGACCGGTGGAGCCAGATCCTCCGTCCATCGCTGCAATAGTGCGGCCCGAGCTTGCAACCGCATGCTGGCTACCTCATCCCACGCTGGAGGGTCTCCTTGGGATCTCCTCGCCGTCACGAAGTGGTACACTTCAGCGAGTATCTCCGCTTGAAGCTCCCAGGGGGGATCACCGGCCAATACACACCCTGCAGTCCAGGACACCGTCCGGTAGCCGCGTATCGCCCTCGTCGTAATAACACGCTGCGGGCGTCGCAGCAGGGTCTTGTTATCACGATTGAGGGCGTCCACCCAGACTGGTGCACCGTACATGGCCATACTCCGAATCACCCCAGAGTATAGCCGGCGGCAGTTTGCACTAGGGCCACCCACGTTGGGCAACAACCTTGCTAAGGCGGCAGCGGCTCCCATTACTCGTGGGGCCAGCCGAGCGAAGTGGGCGCTAAACCTCCACCTCCCATCTAGGATTAGACCCAGGTACTTCATTTCCTTTCCGACTAAGACTGGAACTCCGTCTAGCACCACCCGCGTTCCTGGAGGGGGTCCCCCTCGAGGCCCATGGAACAACAGGGCCTCGGTCTTGGATAGGGCGACCTTTAATCCCAAAGCACGAATGCGGTCCATAACAATGGTTGTACCCACCGTTGCCAACCGCACCGTTTCCGCGACATTCCTTCCCTTAGCTACAACAAGGGTGTCGTCCGCGTAGCAGGCAACCCGCATACTTGCGGGGAGCGTGCCACGGAGTACCCAGTCGTAGCCTATATTCCACAGGAGTGGTCCCAGAACGGAACCCTGTGGAACACCGCAGGAGACGCGGCGGCGTCTCAAGCCATTACGCCCCTTGATCATGACCTCGCGGTCCTGCAGGTAATCAGCCAACAGCCTCCGTAGATACAAGGGCACTTCGTGATAGCGAAGCGCTTCTTGTATCGTTTCGTGCGGAAGGCTGTTGAAGGCGTTGGCTATATCAAGCGAGACAGCTAACGCCTTTTGCCCTTCACTGACCGCTTCCTGCGTCCAACTTTTGAGCCAGAGCAGGGCGTCTATAGTGGACCTTCTAGCTCTGAACCCATACTGGGCCTCCGAGAGTTCAGGTCCAGTCCCCTCTAAGTGCCGGATAACACGGGAGGCCACTACTCTCTCTAGCAGTTTGCCCGTATCATCCAACAACACTATGGGCCTGTAACCGGAAGGCGAGTCAATGGCTCGGCCCTCTTTCCGTAACAGGCATAATCGGCCGTCCTTCCACAACTTCGGGAACCGCCCCGTTGTGAGGCACGTGTCGAACAGTTCCCGAAGCTGATCCGCCAGCACCTTCAGTGCAATCCTAAGGACACGCCCCGGTATCCCATCTGGACCCGGTGCAGTCTTTTTGCCTCGCAGGCGGTCTACTACAACCTCCATTTCTACCTCTGAGATAGGTGGGACGGAAGCTGGGTCCAACTCCTCGGGAGAGGACGCTGCCATCGTTGGAGGGGTGAAGTTGGGGCTACTGTCAGGGAATAGACCCTCCAACAGCCTGTCCAGAAGCTCTGGTTCCAAGGACTCCGCAACTGGGGGCGTCTGCCCACGGAATTTTTTACGGGCAGCCTTATACGGACGCCCCCAAGGATCTCTGTCAAGACTCTCCAGAGCCTCGCCCCAGGCCTTGGACTTGGCCCGGCTGATGGCCAGGTGCAGCTCTCGCTTTGCATCGCGGTACTCGCTATGCAGTTGGCCCTCAACTGCTAGCTCGTCAGACGACAGCTCGTCATCGGTCCGGCCGTTACGACGCCTCCTACAGCGGGTGTAAGACCGCCGCTTACCCAAACAGGTGGTTCGGAGGTCCGCTATCTCCGCGCACCACCAATAAACCTCACGGCGGTTAGGGCGGCGTTGAGACCTCGGCATGGCTGTGTCGCACACGGCCGTTACCGCTTCGCGGAAGCGGCTAGCTGCTACGTCCACTTCCGGGTGCGTAGGGAGAGCCAACCATGACTGGACCAAAGCTGCCTCCTTTGCCAGTTCGGCGTCGAGACAACTAATAGCCCAGCGTGGGAAAACCGCACGTTCCACAGGCCGACTTCCCATGGAGGGTCCATGGGAAGTGGAGATCTCGAACCTTATATATCTGTGGTCCGAGAGAGTCTCCTCTTCTGACACCCTTCAGGCCCGGACATGTGCTGCGACCGCAGGGGTGGCGAACGATACGTCCACCACAGATCCCCCGTTGTGTCGGACGCATGTGTTGACCGACCCCCTGTTAAGTAGGGTCATTCCTGTGGCAACCGCCCACTCCCTAACAATCTCCCCGCGAGAGTTAGTGGAGGGATTGCCCCAATCCCGAGCCTTAGCATTCAAGTCCCCTAGGAGGAGGACCTGATGTGGTGCTTGCCTTCTTACTACTGCAGCCAAGAGGTCCATGAAGACTTCTAGCTCAGCAGCGGATTTATTGGGGGAAAAGTATACGCCGACAATGGGCCATTACCCGATCGTGCTATAATAGCAACAGACCCATCCAGATCCCCAGCCCAGCTGGGATGCGGGGGAACGTAGTATGGCTCCGCAGCAACTACCACGTCTATTTGCCACTGCACCAGGGTCTGCATAAGCAGGTCTTGAGCCCCGGCGCAGTGGTTTAAGTTCGTCTGGAGGAAGTTGTGATGTCGGATGTGATCCATATCAATCCGACATTACAACCTCCTCACACGCCGCATCGCGGCTTGCAGCTCCAGGGGTGGCAAAAGTGGTCTTACCCTTCGTCTTCGGGGGAGCACAGTTGCGTCCTCCCATTACGTGTCCGGAAGGCCTACCCGACTCCGCGCAGATCACGCAGCGTGGTTCAGCCTTCTGACAGCTGGCCGCTCGATGATCTGTGCCTCCACACCGGAAACACAGGTCCCCTCTATTAGACGACGCAGGGCACTGGGGGCGCGTGTGCCCTAGCCCCATACACCTGAAGCAGCGCATGGGACGTGCGTCCAGCGCCACCACTCGTACTGAGCTCCACCCGACTAAAAGCCTGCCTTTTGCCAGCAAAGCTCTGGCTGCCGAAACTGGGCAGGAGACAAGGGTGGAGCCGGTACTACCCCAGTTGCGGTGGATTTCCCCTGTCTTGATCTGGCCCGTATCACAACCACCGGCTTCAGCGACTGCTGCCACTACTTTCTCCTTAGTAGCCGCATCATCCAAGCCCGTGAGTCTTAGATCCGCAGTTTTAATGGGCCTAGCAATATTGGCCACATCTGACAGGACCCCGCGAAGCTTTTCTGCTAGCCTGTCCGCCTTCTCACCATTCAGGGAGCCAGGTATCTTCAACATCCTGGCTCCTGTGGCCGTTTGCCGAAACCGGATCTGGTCAATGCCCAGTTCTTGGATGTTGACCTTCTCCTGTGCCACTTCTAGGATGTCATGATAAGTGACACCTTTATCCACGGCTTCAGGCTTCAACGACAAGACAACAGCCGCGGATTTTGGAGATCTTAGCGCTGTTCTTGATGTAGAGGCTGCCGGCTTGGTCTTCTTCCTGGCGGTAGTAGAGGCACTAGCCGTAGAGGTCGTTTCGGGAGCTGCGGAAGGGGTAGAAGACTTCCCCTTTCCTTTACCTTTACCTTTTCCTTTCCTCGTCACCGTAGCCCAGGTATTTGCCTCAGGAACAGTGGAGGGCGTGGCCTGGCTCGTGCTTTGGGTACCCGCAGCACTAGAGGGACCTGCAACTGATGCCTCTGGTGTGGCACTGGCAGCAGTCTTAGGAGTCTGGCCAGCTCGCTTGCCCGTTTCAGGGAAGGGATTGCGAGGTGGTTCAGGCACCGGCTTGTGTAGCGGGACGGCTACCGGGTCTTTCCTGGTGTCCGCTCTGAGAGGCGGACGGACCGTTGGGGCAGGCAGAAGCCGGTCCTCGATTCCTGCAAGTCGGGCATTGAGCATTTGCCCGAACGTAGTGGTTAGAGAGCGCTTCAGCTCCTCCACTAATTCGGCAGCTCCCAACATGGTGGTGGGGGGTGCTTGCGTCTCAAAGGCAGTGGCAGCAGCGGTAGAAGCTGCGGTTTTAGCCGCAGCAGCTTGTGTCTTGGCCTCGGTGAAGCCTCGACGCAGCGCTTTCATCTCTGCCTTACAGGCCTCGACCTCGAGTCGAAGGCGGCCGTTCTCCGCTCTAAGCCGCCTCGTCTCCTCTACCTCACTCCTGCCCGCCAGGGCCTCAACCACCTCTTTTAAAGTCAACGCTGAATTTTTAAGCTGACCGACAAACTGTCCTTTGAGGTTATTAGACTTTTTGGCAACCTCCAAAATGCCGGTCAGTTTTGCGCACGCCTGCGCCTTTAATTCTTGGGCGTTAAGCCCACTCAGGTCACACGATGTCGCGTCAACAACATCAAACGTACTTTCTGTACTAGAAAGGCTGGCGACAGCAGCGGCTGACCCCTTCCTATACTGCCTACTTTTTAAAACATCCTCCAATGGCACCGGGGCAGGCTTTAAGAAATCCTGCCTGGAGAGGCCAGCCTTGGGGGGCCTCCCCCTGCCTCTTTTGGCCAACCCGCCCTTAGCGACCTGCGTCTCTTCGGTCTCCGTGTCCGAGTCCAAAGGCTCAGCCACTAAAATCGGAGTAACGCTTAGGCTTACGCTAGAGATACGCTTTCGGCGGCTCCGAATCCTGTCCACCACCGATGTGGAATCGCCTGAAAGCTCCATATCCGAACTGGATGTTACCTCCTTGGAGACGCGATCCTTTCCTTGGATGCAAGCGTCAGTTCTTCTTTCCCTTACTGGAGAAGGGATTTTTTGCGGATGATTTGTCCTCAAGACCTCTTCACAATCACTCTCTAACAGAGCGAAGCGGTTGCTGCATGCCGAAACACGAGCCACGTCCTGCGCCTTCTCGGCGCCACCACGCGCAAATGCGCCATCATTTTCCTCCTCAAGGTCAGAACAGCCAACATCTTTATTTTTATTATTTGTATTTATTTCCATATTAGATCCCACGAGTGGGAGGGAAATATTCAGTCACCCCGTCCAGTGCCCTCTGTGTCCGGGGAAGGGTATATACTGCGGAGGTCCCCTGGTATCCGCAGGTTTTAACGTGTTTTCTCACGGGTTTTTGTTTCAAGATTTTCCTTTCTCTGGGCCCGGCCAATTAAGGCAAGTCCCCTTCGGTCCATACTGTTACGACGTACCCCTTTAGGCCTAACAGGGGTCGTTGAAGTAACAGCATGGATACCGGATGGAGAGACGGCGAACTCACTCCGACAGACTGATCAATGGTTTTAATATTGGTCAGACCGCCACAATCTCTTTGACTCACGCTGTGACATCAGTCTCCTCATTACATGTATATACATCCATATACACTTCTGGCAGAGTAGGAACTCCTTTCCTCTCCCAACTCCATCCACTGCGCCTTCTGCTAAGCGAGAAGGCGTCACTCATTACCCCATTTCCCCCCCCAGTGTGTTCTGTCCGCGCCGGTCTGTCGCTAGCTTCCAACTCGAAGCTATCGACAAACCAAGACCCCCTATCCGCAACCCGGGGACGCGCCACGTCGGAGTACCACCTCTCCGCCTACTGGTACAACCCAGCAGGTTCGTGGGCTGGGGAATACCTGGCTCAGCGTATCAGCATTGCCATTCAGCGTGGCAATGCAGCCAGTGTCATGGGTACGCTTCCGACTGGCACTGATTTGGATCAGTTGAGCTATCTATAGATCGTTTGCAACGGTCTGCAGATAGCTCAACTGTTTTATATGTATTTTGTATATATTGTACATTTTGTAAAAAAAAAGTATTATAATATGAATAATCGAATACCTACCTACCGTTTTTAGATGAGGCGAAAATTATTCAAACATTGGAATGTATAGGTATATTAACACCTGTCTAATTAGTTTTCTTTCCGATAACTAGTCTATACAGCTGTGTCTGATAACTTATCTATCTAAGCAACACCTGCGTTGTATTATCTATTGTAGTGTAAATACATGGATAGGTTTACAGTCACACAAAACTGTATAGCAATCCCTCTTCTAAATTTTTTGAGTCCATTTCATCCAACGGTTGTCTGGTAGAGATCGCTACTTAGCGATAAGGCCGCCCATTGTACTTTTAGTTTTAAGTTTGTTTTTTTTTTTTTGTTGTGTTTGAGCACCGGTGGTCTAGTGGGAGTGACCCCGCCTTCCGATCGTAAGGTCGCAGGTTCGAATCCGGTCGTGGATTGGACCAATGGATTTTTCTATGGAAAAATTTATGTGCGCAATGCCAGTGCTCTTAAACGGTGAAGGAAAACATCGTGAGGAAACTAGTTAGTATTCTATCAGCGGCGATGGGCTTGCAACCTGTCACGTATGGAATACTAACTACTGCAAAATGTGGGTATGTGCCAAATCTAATGTTTGGACGTACCTCTGACTACCCCCCTTAGACATCCTGAAAGAATCTTGAATTAGTATCTACTTGGTACTGGGAGATCTGAAGGAATATCTACCGTACCTGGGGATCAAAGTCGTGAAGCGGTTTCAGTTTTCAGTTTTTGTTGTATCCTTATGTTGTGTGCAATAAAGTATTTTCTATTTATCTATCTATAGCAATGATACACCGACGAGCCATAATACCGCGGTTTTACTCGCTCGTCGAGGAGCATCCACCGCGGATGGCCAGCCAGCGCTGACACACAGACATAAAATCTTAAAAAAATGTGAAAAAAAAGAAAATCATACATGCGGCAATAGCCGCCGGCATGCGTGGAATCGCCGATATTTCGTTTTCAAAAGTTGTTTTGTGGACCTAAATGTATAAATGTTAAAATCATATATGTATAATAATGATAGTTACCCAAGCGGTGAATAAATCGCACTTTCCGGATCGGATTCCGTGTAAATAAATCTTCACTGAATTATAACATTATCGTCAGCCAGAAGAAATCAGATTCAATCTCATTCTAGTACCCATAACACAAGCTTTGAATAGCTTAGGTACTTTGGGGCTAGATGGTGCTGTGTGGATTTTCCAGCATTATTTATATTTTATATTGCTACATTATAGAAATAATAAAATAAATGAATCATACTAATAAGTAATATTCATGAATTCATAAAATCACCCAATTGCTCGTACAATCTAATCGCATTTATCATTTAAATCGATAGATTATTGCACCTGAATCCATATTTCTTCATTTTGGTAAAGTCTGTGATGGTGTGTGGGTGAAAATGTGGAATAACTTATTTTTCGTGTTAGGTGAGTGTGATGACGGAATGGACTCATCAATTTGATTCGTTCAACGTATCACGAGGTACATAGGTATCTTTTGAAACTGCATAGACGAACCCACTGAGTAGAAATAATGTTTTAAACTTTGATTTTCAACGGGATATTTACCATGATTTGTGAGCTTGATTGTTCGACCCGTGATCATGGTGCATGCAACTATGCCGAAATATTGGGAAACAATCAAGCTCACAATCCATGGTAAATATCCCGTTGAAAATGAAACTTATGTTTTAACTTATGTTTTGACGACCTCTGTGGCGCAGCGGGCGAGAGCCTGCCTGGGACGCAAGAGGTTGCGGGTTCGATTCCTGCCTTGGAACAAATTTGTGTACGATCTGCAGAAATTTGTTCCGATGGTCTGGGTGTTCTCTATGTATAATAAAAAATATCTATCTATGTAAGTATATAATGTGTTAAATATATCAGTTATCTAGTACCCATAACACAAACTTTGAATAGCTTACTTTGGGGCTAGATAGTGCTGTGTGGATTGTCCAGCATTATTTATTTATTTATTTTATTTATCTTAGATGGAAAGGCGATGGAAAAGCTCCGTAGGCATTATAATAAATAGTCTTACCTATAGGTACTTCATTATGACGTTTATCCATCCGTTCAATTGCTTAGCGTGAAACGAAAAGAGTCAAACGTACCGTTTTTCATGTGTTTTTGCCCAACTTCCTTGTTCGGCGTATTCGTTCCAAAACGCGAAAGATTGCTCAATTATCTCGAAGTTCTTTGTACCTACGGTTTTACCCTGCAAAGCTGTAGCAGTTTAACTAGTTCCTTTACTTTAATAGTCCGTTCGCACAGGCTTGTAGCACTTCCATAAGAGTAGTAGAGCTCTTTGTGGAGGGCTCGTCCGGGGAAGTACTACCACCACGCCATTTTCTGCCGCCAAGCAGCAACGCTGTGTTTCGGTTTGAAGAGTGTGGTCGCCGGTGTAATTACAGGCACATGAGGCTTAACATCTGTATGCCTCAAGTTGATGGACGCAGGGCACGTTCCTATTGTGCGTGACCTACGGGGCAATGTTTTGTTTATAGGTGATGGTTACCACTTAACATCAGGTGGACCATCTGCTTGTTCCATCAGCTAGTAGTATAAAAAAAAAACTTCCTCCCACCACGGTATTTTGGTGTTACCGGCCAATCAGTGAACACGGACGGGTGCTACTACAAGCCTGGTGCTGACCAGGTATAAATCCCACAGAATTCAAATACCGTGTGCTGTTTCAGGATGCTTCCTGTGCGCTAGCTCGGTGGTGGGGCAGTGGGCGTGCACGCTGGACGAGCAGTGCGCAGATGTGTCGGGCAGCGTGTGCGCAGCCGGCGCGTGCGCCTGCGCGCCGGGACAGCAGATAGTGGGCTCGCACTGTGTTGACTGTGAGTGTAACCCATAAACATAGACAATCATGAACTACGAGTATATTAGTAAAAAAACAAATCATTATCAAACGGTGGTTTACTTTTAAAAACCCTAAAGCACAAACAACAATCACTTACATCTAAGACCCACAGGCTAGAGCCTGTGAAGACTTAAGTCTTGCAGGCCAATCTTAAGCCAAGTCAAGTCATTGTCAACCAGTATCAGACTAATTATTGGTATTGTTATTTGTGTAACAATTTCAGTGGCTCCATACCACACCTCCGTATGCGTGGATGACCACCAGTGCTCAAGAATGTTCACCTTCTTTGAGTGCCGAAAGGCAGAGGATGCACAAGGTAAGATGACTCGCTCGCCATAGAAAATAAAACATAAAATATTTACGTTCAAGTCGATCGATGACATTGACTGGACCAAATCCGCTCATCGCTGAACATCAAGCTAGACGATGCTCTTCACATTCACCGGTTTAGCTCACTCTTCTGTGTTAAGGCCTAACTTGCAACGTGAGATTGGCGAAGCTGGCTTACCCCCATACTAAACCCTACCCAGGCTAACCCCATAATATACTTAACATGCCACTAATACAAAAATTGAATTGAATCAAGCAGAGCAGCGATGACTCAACGTCGAGGTAATCACGACCATCGGAAATAAGGAACACGATGCTAGGAGAACTAGCTAGGTCAGGTCAGGTCATCTGCTATATAAACCCACCGTCTTATATATTTTCAGAAGGTAACTGCCGCTGTCAGGACGGTTTCCACTACTTCCTCGGCCGCTGCTGGCGGTCGGCCGGGTACGGAGCGGCCTGCACGCATGACGAGGAGTGTATAGGTATACTTAACCTATACAACTATATACCAGGGCTCTTACGATAACTGGTCTATTAAAACTCTTTGGTCATCATCATCAGCCTACAGAAGTCCACTGCTGGACATAGGCCTCACCTAATCCGTTTCCAGGAAGAACGATTTTGAGCTCTTTCCATCCACCGACTACCCGCGATCCTGACAATGTCGTCAGTCCATCAGGTAGGAGGGCGTCCTTCACTTCGCTTTCCTGTTCGTGGTCACCATTCGAGAACCTTTATTCGGTTACGGTACGGTTGGTTGGTACGGTTTGGTTTGGCAACTCTTTGGTAGCGATTGGTAATCCCTATTCTTTACTATTCCCTTCTATCGTCCTTAAACCCATAGCAGCATAGTGAAGAATATAGTATGACTGCAGTAATTAAAAAGACACAAATGTATACAATTGGCAGTCCTATTAGTACTATTGAATTGGTCTATTGAAACTCTTTGATTGGCGATTGGTAATCCCTATTCCTTACTATTCTCTTCTATCTTTCTTTGAACCCATAGCTGCATACTATAGCATAAGAGTGGCTGGTTTTGGCTGGGACGCTCAAGTATGAATGAAATTAACGAAAAATCATTTTATTGTTAACCTTAAAAACTAAAAAATAAGAAACAAATTACTTACAGCAATTAAAAAGAGACAAATCTAGTTATAATGGGCAGTCTGAAACAGACTCAACACGACGGCATGTCAGACACTACTTTTGTCGTGTCAGAGCTTTCTTGAGTCACTCGTCAGCAATCATAGTTTCATTTCTAAATACACAAGAGCTAATGTGACTCTCGCTCGTTTTGACTTGTTGAAGGATATAAAATCACTAAACCAATTTTCGAAAAATCGCAAACGACCATTGTGTGTGCAATCGGTACAAGTTTTCCTGCTTAAAAGTTTGCTTTTCTAGTTTTCGTACATAAGCAAACTTTTGAGTAGTAAAACTTGCATCAATCAAAGGCAAATTTTTACATAACAAAATGATTAGTGTTTTTTTTTTTTTATACTACTAGCTGATGGAACAAGCAGATGGTCCACCTGATGTTAAGTGGTAACCATCACCTATAAACAAAACTTTGCCCCGTAGGTCACGCACAATAGGAACGTGCGCTACGATGCACTGCCCTGCGTCCATCAACTTGAGGCATACAGATGTTAAGCCTCATGTGCCTGTAATTACACCGGCGACCACACTCTTCAAACCGAAACACAGCGTTGCTGCTTGGCGGCAGAAAATAGCGTGGTGGTAGTACTTCCCCGGACGAGCCCTTACAAAGAGCTCTACTACTCTTGGTCTACTACTTTTGGTTTTAGTTGGTGGTATTTAATGGTTGGTTGGTTTTAAAATGGTTGCGATTTTTCAAAATTGTATTTAATGATCTTAAAATGACGAAACGTGCGAGCGAGAGAAATATTAGGTGTTGTCAACGCCAATTTAGAGCACTTTAAAAGAACTTACTTGTCCAAACAGATGTCCCACGGGACCCGTACAGCCTCCAGTGTCGCGGGACGTGCGGCTGCGCAGAGGGCTACTACGAGCGACAGCGTGGCGAGTGCAGGAAGATTGCATACGGTAAACATATTTCCTTCATCCATGGTCAACATCGTCAAACTGAAAGTTATGAGTGTAGAGCTCTTTATGAAGGGCTCGTCCGGGGCAGTACTTCACCATGACTAGTCTCCCGTCAAGCGACGTTGCTGTGGTTCGGTTTGAATAGTGTGGTTGCCGGTGAAATCACGGGCACATGTGAAAGCACATATGTCCTTCCATTAGAGAAATTTCAAAAAGCATTCCTCAGTTTTTTTTATAAACACAAGCTATCCATTATATTTATTATATTATTCCGTGCATGTATCCCACAAGGTTCCTGCAGGGATGCCTTGGATACAATTTAACTCTCTTAAAACCAGGAGAGCACATGACCAACTTACAACAATCTGTAAAATTTTCCGCGGGTCGATCGACGCACCTAGTCTCCTTAATGAGTCACTTCTACTCTTTGTTCCTGATAAGTATCTACGGATTAAGAGACACAAGCTGTTTGCTGCACCGTTGAGTCGCACTGTTGCGCGTGCTAACTCTCCGATACCTCGGACCCTCAACGCCCTCAATAAGCTTCTGAAATCCACCGATTGTGACCTATTCGTAGACGAATGGCGAAAGATAATGCTGGAATGCTTGAAGTTTTGTGAGGTAGATGATGCATTATGAATATTTTAATTTTGACTATCCACAATTATTTGTTATACAATTTCTTATTATTTTTAATTTATTACTTAATGTTGACATTCTTTTATTTGAGATTCCTTACCTATAATTAATCAATTATTATTATTTTTTTAATGTAATTCATTTATTCAAGACCTTATGTGTAATATTTGTTTGTGTGTTGTTTTGTTAATCTTAATTTCATTTTTTCTTAGTATAATTAGTATAATTGGCCGTAAGCCGTTCTAATTATTTTGAATAAATAAATAAATCAATATAAATAAATGTATGTCTGAGATGGACGCAGGGCAGTGCATCGTAGGGCATGTTCCTATCGTGACTTACGAGGAAATGCTTTGTTAGATCGTTCGTTTCATGGGTCAAATGCCTGTTACCTACATGAGCAAGGGGAATAAAAAAAGATGCCATCGTGTCCGTCAAAAAGTGCTCACTAAGTTTACCTACTGAAATATATATTTACCCTCTTATGAATCCCTGCCATTTTATAGCGGCTCTATAGAGTATTCTTGTCACTGTCACTTTCATGCCAACGAAAAGAGACAGCAACAGACCTATTGGCCTGATAAGCTATTATGGCGCACTGAGCGACCATTATGAGGGCCTTAGTATTTGTATTTTGAGTTGAAACTCACAAATACATCTTTTACAGCGGTTGGTGACGGCTGCGTGCTCGATCAGGACTGCCAGTTCCCGAACGCCGTCTGCGAGCTAGCATCCATGAAGTGTGTGAGCACAAGTAAGATAACATTTATCATTAGCGAACTAGCTTCTGGAGATGAGTAGACCTAGATGATGACACTTGAAACAAAAAAAAAATAATGTCCCACTAGCCATGGCCATCATTGACGACCTCAGTGGCGCAGCGGGCGAAGGCGGACAGTCCGGCTTGCGACGCAGAGGTTCCTTATATATATTATTCCTTATATCTTATCCTACCAGCAGCTTTTTCTAGTGTAATAAGCTAAAACATGTGTTGGTATTGTGTTGTATCACTATAGTTTTTACAGCAACAAGAATCTCTCTAAACTCGACCACTCCTACGATTCCCCGAGCCAACGTGACGTCATCCGTCGTGACGTCGGCACTTGCTAGCAGACAGCACGGCGGCGCGTGCGGTGCGAGCGATGCTTGCGATGCGCCCTTCGAGTGCTCTCCACTCGGCGCATGCGTGTGCCCCGTGGGGTACTACGCCAGTGCTACTGGCGCTAGCTGCTTGGCTGGTGAGTCACACGCTGGTTATTTTAGTCATTGGTGCCAATTCTGTTGTATAATTTTCCTAACTTAGGTATCCTAATTTGACAGCACTAAAAATATTGCCATCCCTTTCTACAAGACCGGGACAACAAGGACGGCTATAATTTTAGAGTTGTCAAATTAGGTTCATTTAGTATCTGTTTTATTCTTGGTTTTTTGTAGGTATTTATTTTCTATTTTTTAATTTGTATCGTGTGGGTTTGAATTAATATTTTCTATCTATGTAAATGTTATGGCTATCCCTAATATTTTAATCGTTTGTCAACAGAGTTAGGTTCTGTGTCGGAGGTGGAGCAGTGCGTCGGTTTCCTCGCAGAGGTTATCGACGGCGTGTGCTCTTGTTTGCCCAACTTTTTCTACGAAGATGACATGAGGGACTGCGTCAAAGGTATCCTGGTACTAGTAGAAAATGATAGGGGTGCCACTTTTCATACATATTCGACGTTTACTCACTGAATTCAACTTCGGGTGTGTGTAGAATCCGATGGCGCAGTTGGGTAGCGCGGCCGTATAAAGGGGGTTCAAATCCCAATCGGATAATAACTTTTGGAACAATTTCTAATTCTTTACTATTATAATATATATTTTAATAGAGGGGGGAATATTGACGCAGAAGAGAATATGTATTTAATTAAATGATTGTCGGTTATATGTATAGGTCACGTCACGTAAAAATAACGTTGGAAGGTGTGATGGCACGATTGTTTTGTATGCACACACCTCCGTCGTTTCGTTTTTCATCATCGTTCTTATTAAATGACGCGAACTCTACCTATTGTGTTCCGCAGTGACCCGGCGCGTTAACGAGGCGTGCACAACTGATGAGAACTGCCACACGTTTGGCAGCGCGGCTGTTTGCGGGCCCCCGCAGGACCCGTGGCAGCTGAGGACTTGCACGTGTGACTTCGACCGAGCTGTTTGGGACGAAGCCAGGCAGATGTGCAGGCTTTTCGCTGGTGAGTATAACTTCTTCTTCTTATCGTGTCACTAGTTTCTTTCGAAACTGTGTGGTGAAAGGATTTTAAGTGCGCCTCAAGGGGCTCCTTTCGAGCACTTGACACATGATATAGAACTAAGTAAGTAGTGAGTATAACTGGACGTCCGCAAAGAGTTCGTACTTGGTACTGAGAGATATCTATTGTGTCTGAGGATCAGTCATGAAGCGGTTTCAAATTATTATTTTCAGAGTATAACTAGCTGACGTTGCTTTGAGTTTAGTGAAAGAGCGCTAGAGTAAATCTTATCAATCAAGCTTCTGCATTTGTGGTTTTTGCGCATCACTAACAAATCTATGCCGTCTCCCTCTCTCCCAGGTGTCGGGAGTTCGTACTAAGAGATTTGAGGGGATATGTATTGTGTCTGAGCATCAGTCTTGAAGCTTTTTCAAATTATTATTTTCAGAGTATAACTAACTGGCGTTGCTCTGTCTATACTGTTGAGTTCAGTGAAAGGTAGCGCCAGAAATCAGAAATCAGAAATCAGAAATCAGAAATCAGAAATAATTTATTGTATAACTGTAGTACAAAAAAGATCTTATTCCTATGGTTAGGTATGTACAGTTTTAACAGTTTGTCCGTTTCAGACGTACAATAAAAAGATATTTACATGTATCAATGTATCTACTACTTTAACTTTCATAGTATTCGTAATATTCGTTTAAGTTATAAAATGCATTTGAAACTAACCATTTTCTTAACTTATTTTTGAAAACATTTCCTTTAAGAGGTTTGATTGGATCTGGAAATCTTATCAACCCAACTTCTGCATTCTGCCGCATAACTGCGCATCACTAACAAATCTATATCCATATCTATGTCTCCCTCTCTCCCAGGTATCGGTGAAATGTGCGAAGTAGACAGCGACTGCTTGGCTGGTGAGCTGGAGATCCAATGCGAAGTGAACGACGCGGGACAGGGGTACTGCGTATGCCCTCAAGGATTCGTGTCGGTGGACGGACTGTGTCTCACCACTGGGCTAAGTAAGACTATTTTAAACTAAAGTGGCATCAAGGGCTAGGTAGGTACTCTTTAGTTTACCTATGCTTAATGGCGGAATGCTTTTTTGACAGCCTACGTAGCTCAGTTGGTAGTAGCTATGCCTTCTGCGCCGTAGGTCGTGGGTTCGATTCCCACCGTGAACAAACATTTGTGTGGTGAACATAAATGTTTGTTCTCTGTCTGGGTGTTATATAATATTACAAGTATGTATTTACAAAAAAAAAGTATTATAAGTAGTATATCAGCTATCTGGTTCTCCCATATTACAAGCATAAGCTTAGTTTGGGACTAGATAGTGCTGTGTGGAAAGTCCACCAATATTTATTTATTTATTTATTATTTATTTATGCTGCAGGTAGTTAGGTATATCTCCTTTTTATTGTCGTGTCATTCACTCATTTTGAGCCCTTGACACATGTTTTATTGGTTTCCCCACGATGTTTGGTGAGATAAACAATGCTGTTTGTCCTCTGTCTGGGCAATATAATATCAACCATTATTTATTTATTTATTATTTACGAGGACCAGTAGTTTAGGGTGTGCGTTGTCTATATGTATAAATAAATAAATAATGCTGGACAATCCCAATCCACTCAGCTCTATCTAGCCCCAAAGTAAGCTACTCAAAGCTTGTGTTAGGTACTAGATAACTGATATATTTGATACATTTGTATACTTACACAGATAGATATTTTTATCATACATGGAAAACACCCAGACCAACGGAACAAATTTCTGCAGATAGTAGGTACACGCAAAGTTCCGAGGCGGGAATCGAACTCGCGACCTCCTTCGTCGCAGGCGGACTCTCGCCCGCTGTGCCACTGAGGTCGTCAAAAAGTATGTCAGTCTGTCAGTTAGGACTTTGATTCTTATAGTGTTATAGCCGAATACTCAAACGCAACTCAGATTTGAGCACGTCTCAAGTCGTGGTTTTTTGACAGTTTTTAATGAAATTCCGTCAAAAACTCGAGACATGTGACGTGCTTAAATCTGAGTAGCGTTTGAGAATTCGGGTGTTAAGAGATTTATTCCTCCAGCACTCGGTGACGCGTGCCAGGCCTCCCAAGAGTGCACGGAAGTCGCCAACACAGCGTGCGTCAGCGGATACTGCTCGTGCGGCGACGGATACCAACAGGCGGGCGAGGACTTCTGCGCGCCCAGTGAGTATAGCGCGGGTCACGTAAAAAGAACGCTGGAAGGTGGGGGTGTGATAGTGCGAGTGTTTTGTATGCAAACACATCCCTTCTAATTTTTTCCAGCTTTCTTTTTAAATGATGCGACCTCTACCAAGAGTGAATGACGATGACGTATATATAAATAATAACTTTGCTGGTTGGTTGTAGGTTGGCAAAATTAGGGAAGGTAGATTAAGTTTTAATACGAGATGCATTTTCTTATGTTTTAATAAGAGCAGAGTGGTCGCCCAGCGACAAAACCCTTATACATATAAATCGTGGGGTGAATAGTCACACAAAATTCGTGATTGTCGTTTGATTTTCGACATTGATATTACATGCTGGTATTTTAGAATGAATATTAATACAGTGCTACCGAACAATGGCGAGCGCAGAAATCTAATCTAGCAAGGGGTAACTAGCACAAGGGCACGCCGTGACCTCGGCTTCAGCAGTCAGATGTTGCCGGGGGATTTATGATGTAGCTTAGACCCAGAGTCTAATGGCCTTATTCATTTCTCCTTGTTCCATCATCTATTTGTACAAAAAAATATTGGCCACTGAGCGCTTCATTTAGCCTTTTTTAGACCGATACATAAGTCTGTTGCTGTCTCTTTTCGTTGGCATGAAAGTGACAGTGACAAGTATACTCTACCCTATAAAGAGCCGCTATAAAATGGCAGGGAATATGAATAAGGGCCTAAGCTTGGACGAAAACTATGGGATATAGTGCTCTGCTGGCAATGTCGGTATTCATGACAAGAGCTAATGTACCTCGTTTCGACATGATGAAAGATAGATATAAAAACAATTTAATAATAAATAATAATAATAATATTCACTCACAATAATTATTCTTCATTCTTTCTTGTATATCTTTATCTTGAACTTTGGTTCCCAGTTATCGGCGGCACCTGCGCTTTGGACAGCGACTGTGTGATCGGGAACACGGTTTGTTTCGACAACGCTAACGTGCTCACGTGCCAGTGTGCCGAAGCATTCGTCGCACACGACGAGACTTGCTGGCCGGGTAACACTAACATAATATTTACACACATATGTAACGTACAGCAGGGTACCACGTACCCATCAATATGAACAACTAAGGAACCAACACATGATCGCGAACGTGTTCCTTAGAAGTTGTTTGTTTGTATTGATAAGTTTTCAGTAGTGATCTTTATACACCCTGTATATCCACCAGAAAACAAAGAATTCATTTATTTTCACAAGCTGTAGGTACACGACACGAAATGTCACAAATCATCACTATTCGATTGATGAATATAAGACAAATATGGAACCACAGAGGGTGGAACCATTTTTATTTGACGGATAGCGTCAATAAAATGCACGTAACTGCTACAAAATAAATTATAAAAACGCAGAAGTTATTTCGACTTTGGACTCAGCATAATTTGTGCGTTTGTGCTGTGAGTGTGCTGTGCTAGGCAGGTAGGTATTTTGCAGAGGCCTTCCACAAATAGACGGAAGCAAAGACAGTAAAACAAAATACACATGTTTCAATTTGATACTCATACACAGGTACGGTACGAGTATCAAACCGTGGCAAACGATCTATAAAAATCACCTACAAACCGGAAGCGTCTTTGACCAAGACGTTGGCTGCATTGGCACGCTAAAGAGCCATTCCACCCACAGGGTTTAGGTATAGAAAATGAATAACGATGACGTTATAAATTAAATTGCTCACCTTTTCAACTGGACCGGGTGAAAATATTAATGAAATAATTAGGTAATTTTCTTGTCTCAGATCCTGAATATTTGAAATGAAACACCCACTGACGCACGACCGGTTTCGAACCCTCCTTTTACGATAAGACAGGGTCATTCCCAAACACCTTACTTACACCTTCCTTTTTTTACATTTTTCCTTATAGAAAGAAAGAAAGAAAATGGATTTATTTGTCACACACACATTGTTATATTATTATGAGGACCAAAAATTTATAAGAATAACAAATGGTAGAACAAAAAGACAAATAAATGGTGAAAAAGAAGGTGCCTATGATGCAGATAGTCCTCCTTATGCCGAATGCGACAAACAGGTCCCGTCTCAGCGAAATGCTGCTGACCATCCATAGATGGTAAGCAGCGCTGGTTTTCAGACGAGACCCGAAGGTAGGTACATTACGGACCTCTAAGTGATCGGTGATTAAAGTTCATAATTTGAGGTCTGTTCCAGTATCACTGGGGTTCGAAGAAGGCTGCAACAACACAGCGCAATGCACCGCCGCGCTCGGCGACCAGAGCGAGTGTACCGACCAGCGCTGCGTCTGCCAGCCCTCGTACCACTTCAGAGACGGCAACTGCTGGCCAGTCACTGGTAAATCAAAACGGTCTTTATACAATCACAGGGATCACTTAGAAACGTCTTAAACAGGGTTACAGGAAAAATCGTGCTAGATCCGTGAAGGGCGTGGAGTACCCATCATTTCTGACTTATTTCACTAGAAAACACCCTACCCTAAACTTAACCCTTTTCGAGATGTTCGACTTTTAATGTTTTATTGATAATTGCAGATAATTTATTTTTGTTTATTTTGTGTATCTTACTATTATTGCATTTTTACATGTATGATTTTACATCTACAATAAGATGCTTTAGGACGTCAATCATTAAAATAGTGCATAAGTTAATTGAATAGACCGTAGTAGACATGTAAAAGTAAAGAAAAAAAAACTCGAAAAGGGTTATGTAAGTTTAGGGTAGGGTGTTTCATAGTGAAAAAGTCAGAAATGATGGGTACTCCACGCCCTTAACGGATCTAGCACGATTTTTCCTGTAACCCTGTATACTAGGTGAATCTACCGCCAGTTCGTTGCGACCAAAGCCTACAAAAACTGACAACAAACTAAGCTTGGTTTCTAGCGTTTTTTTGTATGATCCGCTTTACAAAATAATATGGAATTTGTAATAATAATAATAATAATAATAATAATAATAATATTTATTCAGAACTGTATGTACAGTGGACAAATTACAAAATAACGATGAGACTGCAATAGTTAAAAACTGTGGTGCAGTCTCAACGCCCACCTCCTAAACCAATGAGTATTAGCTCTGCTATTTAATTAACTAAAAAGCTTAAAATTACGTAAGTATATAAATCAAATCAATAGTTACAGAAATATACAAAATAAAAACTTAAGGTAGGATTCGTTGTGTGAGGGGGTATCCTGATTACACAGCAGGGCACCCCATGAGTGTGTGTGTGTGTATGTGTGGGTGTATGTGTAATGAGTATGTGCGTGTTTATGTATGTGCGTGTGTGAATGTGAGGTAGTTAGGGAGCGAAAGAAAAAAGTGAAGTGTGCGGGTAGGTAGTTTTGCGTAGGAAATTTAGGTGTGTACTACCAATCATACCAGCCTCATGAGAGTCTGGGTTCATGGAAATAACTTTTAGGTAGATCTAGGTACCTATAATAGTAGTGTATGTTGTAATAAGTGTTGCGATTAAACTAAGTAAGTAGTATTTAAGCGGAAGAAATGAGGAGATTCTCAGTTTGTTCGTAAGAGAGAGACAGAAGCCAGGTTAGGCATTTAACTTTGCATTTATAGAATGGGAGGGGATATATATTAAGGACTTTGTTAATTTTATTGTAGAGTGGGGGGCTTAGATAATGATAGTGACGGCCTGCGACTGCTGTTCTTCGTGTTTCGATTTTGCAAACTATGTCAGAGCGACGTTTATTGATAGCGTGAGATGAGTCATAGCACAGGTCCGAGTGCTTACGAAGAACAGCTGCCAGAACGAAGAGCTGTCTAGTAGTGAGCACTTTACAACGAGAATACAATAGACTAGTCGAGTAGCGTCGTGGTTCAGACAGTATAACTTTTAAAATGGCCCTCTGTGCTCGCTCAACCCTCAACATCTGAGTCTTGATAGACCCACCCCAGACAGTAATGCAGTAGTTGAGTACTGATTGCGCTAGAGCGAAATATACTGTTTTCAAGCATTGGAAATCAGCAACGCTCCTTAAAGTCTTGAAAACAAAGATGAGCTTGCGAACTCTAGCTACTGTGCTGTCTATATGAGGTGTCCATGCTAAGGCATTGTCTACGAGAACACCAAGGTATTTGATTGAGTGTGTACGTTCCAGGGACTGGCAGGAGCAAGGGCAAGTACCTGGTACTAAGCAAGAGTGGGCACTGAGGGAGAAGGAGGTAGGTTGGGTACGATTAGTGGTAGAAAAGGTTATATATTTAGTTTTAGTTGCATTAAGGGTTAATAGATTTAGTGAAAGCCAACTTAACGTCACTCTCAGGGCAGTATTAGCAAGAATTTGTACTTCCTCCCAATTTTTACCATCAACAAGAAGCGCTGTATCATCCGCGTAGGTAATTATTTTACAATTTGGAAGAGACAGGTTGCACAGCTCGTTGATAAAGACTAGGAACAGAGTAGGTCCAAGTACACTTCCTTGGGGGACGCCATAGACAATCTGTTCCTCATCACTAATGTTGTCATTTATTACTACAACTTGAGAGCGTTGGGACAGGTAGCTTTCAAACAGGGTATTAGCATTGCCTCTTATTCCGACTCTCTCAAGCTTATTTAGTAGGATAGGTATAGAGACTGTGTCGAAAGCCTTAGAAAGATCCAAAAATATTCCAACTGTTTTGAGCCCTTTATCAAAATTCCGAATAATTGTTGTTGTTAGCTCAGTTACTGCGTCCTCGGTGGACCTGGAGCTACGAAATCCGAACTGGTTATGTGATAAAATATTGTTTTTATTAAGATAACTAACAAGCCTTCGATTTATGATCTTTTCTAGGACTTTCGACAGAACGCTCAGCACAGATATAGGTCTATAATTATTTAGATTCTGCCTGTCCCCAGATTTATAGATAGGGTGAACTAAAGCCTTCTTAAAGGCGGTAGGGAATGTACTAGTAGAGAGGCAAAGATTGAAAATGTGAGTTAGGATAGGGATAAGGCAATGCCTGGCTCCTTTGATGACAGATGTAGGTATGCCATCCCACCCCACGGCACATCGGTCCTTAAGGTTGAGGACTATGTGTTCAATTTCCTCGTTATCAGTAGGAAAGAGAGCCATAGATCCAAGAACTGGTAAATTTATTTGGGCATTTACTTGGGGACTAATAATGGTGTGATGAGGTTTTAAAAAGATGGTAGACTTATTGAGGTTATCTATTTTTGACGCTAAGTCCCTTCCCACATTGGCAAAGAAGCTATTAACAGAATTTACTGAGATTTGCGGTGTGTTAGCTAGTTTGAGTAACTCCTCCGAAGATGATTTGTTGCGGTTAAGGTTAGCAATTTTTTTTATAAGATTCCAGGTCGCTCTAGGGTTATTCCTGGCCTTCTGAAGCTCATTACGTTCGTATTCTCGTTTTAATTTTTTTAACAAATTATTACAGTAATTGCGATATCGAGTAAATGTTAATTTAAGAATATCGTTATTCACGTTATTTTTGTATTTTTTGTA
This sequence comes from Plemyria rubiginata, assembly GCA_963576535.1. Taxonomy (NCBI): domain Eukaryota; kingdom Metazoa; phylum Arthropoda; class Insecta; order Lepidoptera; family Geometridae; genus Plemyria; species Plemyria rubiginata. Next base: position 8,739,938 of record OY754922.1, on the reverse strand, counting down.
GAGCTTATCCCTATGTCGAATACACCTTAGAAGGCCAGGCGTAATCCATGGCTTTATTATACGTTTTTTACTAGGGATAATTACGGATTGGGTATGCTTTTTAATAATTATCTTAACAGCATCGATTAGAAACTGAGCTGCGTAGTCTGCGTTGCTTGATAACATAATAGGAGAAAAATCTGTTTTATTTATGTCTTTTATAATGTTAGGTAGGTCTAGTTTAGGGATAGAAGATTTAGTGGGCCTGGGTTTATTAAAGGTATCTAAGCTACAGATGATAGGGGCATGATCGGTGATAGCAGAATCTAAAACCAAAGATACAGCATAATAAGGGGACTTTAAAATAAAATGGTCTAAGCAGCTGCTTAGGCGAGTTGGCAGAACATGGGTGGGTAACATACCGTGAGAAGCCACTAAGTTCAAATAATCGTCTGAGTGTGTGTCGTTAGAGTTCGGGATAATATTAATGTTTATGTCACCGGCAATGACGATGATAGGGAAACTTTTTAATTGCGTTAAAGAATCGTCGAGGCTATTAAGAAAACCACTAACATTTTTGATTGAAGGGGAACGATAGAGTGCTAGAATAGCAATTTTTTCATCTAGTTTTAACAAAAGGCTATTAGCATCCTCGAACGACAAGGGAACAGCTTTACATTCTAGATCGAGTCGTACATACGCAACTACGCCATCGTTCTGTGTCTTGTAATCAGAGGAAAAAGATTTAAAGCCAGGCAAAAGAGGAAGACATGGACACTTACTCAACCAGCACTCGGACAGTATAACAATGTCTATGTTGGGTTTAATTCTATGCATAAGTAAAGTAAGACTATCGAAATTACAGTTTATACTTCTAATGTTCAGATGTAAAATTTTAATGGACCTGTTGCCACATTTAAGGTACCGGCTAGTTTCTTCGGGAGAGCAGAAAAAAGATTCAGATAGATTAAGGCTTTCGATATCAGTGGATACTTCAACAAACTTATCCATAATGAAACCCAGGTTTTAACAGAGGTATTAGGCACAGTTGATCATTTGTTGAAGTTGAATCTATAATAGACAATTTGTATAACGATGGGAACCGCAAAAATAGTTGTTTAAACGAGCAGAAGATACTTAGGAGTGTGTTAAATTGTTGGTGAGTGTGCGTGGATGTTGGTGTATAGTGTGTGAGTGTGAGTGTGAGTGATGTTTTATTTTTTTCGTGTGTCGACATATAGGGGCGAACAAAGGTAAAAAATGAAGTTAAAAATTGAGTTAACAACCTACTATAACAATGCCCATGGTCGGGTCTTAGTCAGTTATTATTAGATAAGGCTGTGAGGTCCGCCTCTGTGGTTATCCTCACCAGAGGCCCACCCTCCCGTTTGCGAAGAAAAACTCTGCCATTCGATGTCCAGCAAAACTTAAAGTCATTTTCTTTAGCGTGCTCGCGAGCCATGAAAAATAACTTTTTCATCTTAGTTGACAGGTTTTCAGATATAAAAATCGGCCGGGGGGGGCCCGCAATTCTAAGTTTTTCAGTAGTAAGTTGGTTATTCTCTTTATTGCACTGCTTGTACTTTGTGATAAATTTCTCCTTCAGAAGTACACTGGTGAAGTCGACAATCACAGTTCTGCGGGCTGGATCCTTGGAGTTGATCCTGAAGATATCTTTGACTTCCAAAGTCTGCATTGGTACATTCAGCACACCAGCGATTTTAGTGACACTAGCCACCAAGGATGTCTTGGTTTCGGGCTGAAACGACGGGAGGTTTCTAATTTCAAGGCATGTGGATCTTGCGCTCCGCTCGAAGGAGTCCAGCTTGTCCTCCAAAGAGACAATGTACTTCATATTGGCCGTCCTTTCGGTTTCCAGTTTGTTCACCTGCGTTTGCAATGACTCATTCTTATGGACCAAAAAGTCCACAGCAACGCGAAAGTCCTCAACAACTGCAAACAACTTATCATACTTCGAGTTTTGCTGACTTTGGAAGTCTGCCATCATTTGCTTCATATCACACATGAATGTATCAAAAGTATCGAAAGTCGCTCCGTCATCGTCACGCACACCGCGCCTACGCTTGGAGCTTCTAAATTGAGGTTGGATTGGCGTGCTGCCGCTAGGAGTCCCGAATTCAGGGATAAACTCCGAGGTAAGGGCCGGTTCTGACGAGCTATGTTGTAGGAGCGGCATAGCGGTACCCGCAGGCTCTGTAGGCGGAGTGCAATTCAGTGGCATTTTGTTAATTCCAGTCCGAAATATTCTCAATACCAGTCGCAGCGCAGGGTGGCTCACGTAGTAGATGTTCGTGAAGTCAGTGTACCAAGCGCGTAGATATGCAAAGAGGTGGAATAACTCAAAGCAAGGAGCGAGATACCAGTGGCAAAATGAAACGGGGTACGGGCAACGTGTACCAGGCGCGCAGCAAAGCAGAGCGGTGAACAAAGCTGTAGGCAAGATCGTAGTGACTCACACTCACGTAGCGCAGGCGCCTCAATGAAGTTGCACACACACAGGTAGGCGGAGCGGCAACACCGCACGGTCCGTCGCGCGTAAGTTCGTCTATATGTGCGCGTGACTTGCGTTGGTGATCTCCTTAGCGCTTATGCGGCCCTATTTTCTTGAGCGGAATATTTTGTATAGAAAATCCAAATTTATTAAAAATATAACTGACAAGGGTTCTTAGAACGTCTACTCGTTGTCGAGGTCCGGGAGGAAGGGGATGAGTTGGAGCATAGTTCAGTCCCAACCTTTTTTGTCATCTACACAATCAGATCTTTTTTTTGTAGTAAGCTTTTGTTAATTTTTTATTTTTTATTAGATTTATAGTTTTTACTACAATTAAGGACATTACAAAGATTTTTTAAAATGTCCCAAAAGTTATTCTCCGAGCGAGAACTGCTGTTGGTTAGCGCAGCCCCGTATCAAATCCCGCTCGGAGAATAACTTTTGGGACATTTCAAAAAAAAGCTTTTGTTAAGTTTTCTTTTTATTATGTTTTTGAATTTGCTAATCGACAACTGTCAATTGATCTTTCTGCTCAGCGCTCGACGAGATAACACGTCAAGGTGACGTCATTCCTTACAGGGTAAGATAGGGGACACGATAGTTAATAGCTTGTTCTATAGCTTCTTAGCCCAACGGGGTTCGTTTTCTGAAACATTTCTTGTTCACTTTATCGATTTTCTTGTTTTTTAACCAGCATGTAATCATGATATTATATCATGTGTTGAATTATGATATTATATCATGATATATCCTACTACTATTATAAACACGAAAGTTTGTAAGTATGGATGGATGTTTGTTACTCTTTCACGCCAGAACGCCGGAACGGATCTGGATGAAACTTGGCAGAGAGATAGATTATAGTCTGGAATACCACTTAGGCTACTTTTTATCCCATGGGAATGCTGCGCGGGTGAAACCGCGCAACTAGTATCATCAAAAAATTGGAAAACCAACCATAAAAAATCAAATCTTCTTTCAAATCGCTTTTAGCGATAAGACCGCCCATTGTACCTACTACTTTATTTTTATATTACTAATGTTCTTTTTTTCTGTAAATTTTGGTGTACAATAAAGAATTATTCATTCATTCATTCATTCATAAATGCAATCATTTCACCAGATCTGTTTGAACGATGCAGCCGTACTAGCGAGTGCTATCTGTCTTCGATGTCAGACCGAGTGGTGTGCAGGAACAGCCTATGCCAATGCTCCTTCGACTACCCTTACTCCGAGGAACACCATACTTGCAGTAAGTAGAACAAACTAGATTTTTTTTTTAATTTTGTGCTGGCTTGGATACAAAGTCCTTTCGCCAAGTCCCTTTTGTTTATCAGTTATATGTCACTTCATTCTCTTTCTCACATGTTTGTATGTTTTGCAATCACCATGTTTCAAACTAGCTTCTAGTGCAAGTGTTACTAGTTTTCGTATCGTTCTTATGCAAACTTTTGAGTAGTTATACTTGTTTTTATTATAATCTTTTTTTTTACTAAACTGTGTGCATCGCCATCAAATTATCGTACTTACCCCGGTTTCTGAAAGCTCGATCAAAGCTGTCAAGACATTTGCTATCTCGATATAATTTGTAGTTAAAGCTTAAACAGCTGACTTGACAGCCGATTAGCTTTCAGTAACCGGCGGTGGGTAGCCCTCCAACCTATTTTTCTATATCTTTTTTAAATTGAAGTGTTGTCATAAATCATGGAGTACTTAGTTTACCCTATAGGTAGGTGACCGTTACATGACCGTTAAACGGAATGCAATTAATACCCTCACTGAAATAGTTTTCTATAGATTAATTGTAATAGCTCAATTTTTATTACAGTCATATTTTTTCCGTGGTTTAATACCATGGTTTGTTAATGAATAATGTGTACATAAAATTAAAAGTGAAAACATACTAATTTATAACTAATTTTGTTTTTATAGGAAAACGTTTACTATTTGGGATAAGTGCCCAATGACCATTGTTTTTAGAAATCTTTTCGTTTCAGTGTCATCGGCCACAAGCGTCTTTGGAAGCAGTATCCTGATTATGACTAGTCTAATCTACTTGTTAATTTAAATTATATTATGTAGTTACGCTATTAAAGTACGGCCGAATGTAAAAATAAAGTGTAGTTCTGTATTTTTTTTTATAAACTTTAGTTTGTACCTACAAACGCACAGAGCCCGTACCACCATCTCTTGAAGCATTCTTACTTCAATATTACTATAATTTTTGATCATAAAGCTGACTATGCAGTTGACATAAGACATTGACATAAAAGTAATATTGAAATAAGAAAGCTTCAAGAGATGGTGGTACGCAAGGAATTTGAATACAAGTGATACGGACCGACCTTGCCATCCAATATAGTCGTCCTTTGTAAATGCTTACTTTTGAAGACTTTACTCGTACCTCATTTTGTACCAAATACTTTGTTGTCACTACATAGTATAAAACAAAGTCGCTTTCTCTGTCCCTATATCCCTGTCACCATGTCCTTTGTATGCTTAAATCTTTAAAACTACGCAACGGATTTTGATGCGGTTTTTTTAATAGATAGAGTGATTAAAGACGAAGGTTTATATGTATAATACATGCATAATATCTGCACCCGTGCGAAACGGGGCGCGCGGGCGGGTCGCTAGTGTATCATAAAACTATAAGAAAACAAATGTTATTTATTAAATGATAGACTATATTAATTTTGATTAAATTAATTTTATAATTTACCTAGATCCAGTTTTCTTTTTCCAAAGTAGGTATTATAGCTATGTTACGTGGCATAATTTTAGGAACCTCAATTTCTTTGAATTACTTAGCTGAAAAACTAATTAACTACACTATTTCTGTATGCAAAAAACCTTCTTAGCCCGGTTGAACCAAATTATATTTTAATTTATTTTTAATATCATAGAGCAAGCTATACTGTAATTACAATTACTTGTAAATTACGTGATTGGTTAATGGCTAGTAGATTATAGCCTTTGAAGTAATAAATTTACATGACGTTAGTTAGTTTAATGACTTAACTTTCGCTGCGGTCCGTTAGTTTTGTCAACACGCGTTGCGACAGCGCGTTTTAATGTAGAGATACTTTTATATTCAATTTATTTTGTGTTACATCATCATCTGGAATAGCGTATAGGCTACTTTTACCCCGTGGGAATACCGGGGTTTAACTACGCGGGTGAACCAGCGGGGAACAGCTAGTATTACATAAAATTATACAAATGGTACGTATAAGAATGTTTTATTATAAAATTATCGTAAATTAACTTACACGAGCAACATTTGGAACTCGATTTCTAATGTCAAAGAATTATCACTTTGGATTGTATTTTAGGTAAATCTAAGCCTGTCTTGGCAAGTTATGTTGTTTTCTAGTAATACTTTAAACAAAGAGATATATTTACTATGATAAAAAATCTAATAACAAGGAACCTATCTAAACAATAACATCTTTTATAAATTATTAAAGGGCGCTGCACACATAACGGACACACGGACGGGACGGCGGCCGATTACGCTAATGTCTGCGGCTATCGAGATGGCTTTCAGTTAATTGAAATTTGATTCCCATCCATCCTATATAATTGCTATTACACTATGGGAATCGAATGTCCAACTGAAAGCCATATGACGCACTCAGTGGCGCAGTGGGCGAAAGTCCGTCTGCGACGCAAGAGGTTGCGGGTGCGATTCCCGCCTCGGAACAAATTTGTGTACGATCTGCACACGCACGGGACTTTTGAACCGAGGCAGTCACGTCTCCGTCCCGTTCACGTCTCGTCCGAGGTATTATCGCGTCACGTATACAGCGACCGTAAAACAAAAATTCGTTCTTATAACATCATAAATTAAGCCATTTAGTATAATTGTACCTTTTTTGCGATAGGTTTTTGAGCAGATTCTTCGATCTTCCTGTCTTATACATTTCTATAGTGCTGGGGGCATTAAATTTACCTACCTATCTTCATATGTAAGAAAAAAGAGATTGACATATCTATAAGTGCAAAATAAGATGACATTAAAGTAAAAAACGTCACTTTTCTTCTGTTGATGAACTGTATCTATATTGTAAATATTTGGAATGAAAGTGTAATATCCTGTTATGAACGAAAATGTTTTAAAAGTTCTAAAGAAAACCGCCACCATTTTCTTTAAAACCAATGACAAACTACTTTAATTCACTTCTTTATTATAATACTTCTAACTAATCAATAGGGTAGGTAGATTAGTAGGCAGATAGTTACCAATCATCAATTATATTCTATAAGTGATGATTGGTGACAAAAATTACCTTTAATAAGATCATACAGTTCACTGTTGTGTGAATGACTTGGAAGTTCTTATAAAGTATCCTCTTGTTTAACAATAGTCACACTGCGCTTTGTCCGTTCTTCAATGCTAGCCAAGGGGTCGAACTGGCGAGCTCTCCGCAGTACATTGAGTATTTTCACCTGCGCATAATGCTTCTGCTCATCGTTCAACCTCTTCAGCATTGGTACGAGCATTTCCGAGAAGCATACATCTTCGTCGTACGTTTTAACAACGACTTCTTCCTTCTTTAACGGCTGTTCCTCGAAAGCGTCGTCTGAGTCTAACGAGTAGCTGTTACTAGCCACCTCTATTTCAACTTGGCTGTCTAGGATCGGGTAGTCGTTATTTCGTTTCTCCAAGGACCCGTGCAGGAACGAAAGTTCCTCGAAGAATCTGTATGGTTTCTTCGGTTTTATTATTCCAAGTTCGACTTTTCTTTGGTTGCCGAGCTCTCTTCCGTACGAGTCGCGAAGGTTACGCCACTTTTTTTTCACTTCTACGGCTGAAAGCAATGCATGTAAAATAGGTAGGCCGTTTATGTTGTCACAAGAATAAACTTATACCTTTTGGAAAAAGTTGTATAAAAAAAGACTACACGCATCTCCTTAGCAATAACAACTAAACTGTATGTATATGATATCCAATCCACCATCAAATCTGAGAGAAATTTGCAGAAACTGAATTTACAGGTAAAGTAAATTGTTATCCCTATCAAGTAGGTTGTTAATCCCAACTAATCCCAACTATATTATTAATAATTAATTATTATCCCAACTAACTAATATACTAATATACTTACACTAATATACTAATATACTTACTAACTAATATTCTAAATGCGAAAGTAACTCTGTCTGTCGGTCTGTCTGTCTGTCTGTTACGCTTTCCTGCCTAAACCTCTCAACCGATTTTGATGAAATTTGGCACAGACAATCTTTAGACCCTGAGAAAGAACATAGGCTACCTTTTATTGCGAAAAAAAGAGAATAAGAGATTAAAAGTACGCAGACGAAGTCGCGGGTACCAGCTAGTCGAAAATATATTTAACCCTTTGAGATTTTGCCCCCCGATTACGACTCTTCTCATTTAAAACAAAACAACTGGGTGACCGAGCTTTGTTCCATACAACCCTGACAGATTACAAACATCGATGTTCATACAAAATATGTTTGTTCTCGGCGGGGTTCGAACCCACGGCCTATATACGGCACAGAAGGGTAAGCTAATACCAACTGAGCCATGAAGGCTGTTGAAAATCTGCGGAAATTAAAAACAAACTCACTATGTAGCGACTTCGCTGACGACCGCAGCTCGTTCCAGTTCTCAAACAGCACTTCGCATATCTCCTCCCACAGCTTGTCTCTCAGATCCCGTTCGTTACGTTCGCTGATCTGCGATTGTTTGTTCCATAGAATAGGTCTGTTTTTAACTTCTCGAATCAACGTAGCCACATCGATAACCAAGTTGGAGGCTGCAGCATCCGATTCTGCATCTGTAATATTTTATTACTATCGTAGGTAGGTATATGTGTAACGTGTGCCTTTATTTTCTTCAAGACGAGGATTCGCGACTCTGTTTAAGGTATTATTGCACCCGTATTCCAGAATTAAACACTTTAGAATGTTGTTATTGAAACAATAAAAATAAAAAAGCCCATATTTTTAAATAGGGTGGCCAACAAATTAGTGTTTTGATTTTGTTTCCCGTCTTGACCTTACAAAACGAGATTAAACGGAAAGTTTTGAGGTAACTTTGCTATTTGCTTCTATTGAACTGCGAAGGGTGTCAATAAAGCGGTAAGTAAAAAAGCAAATGGTAAGTAAGCTTACCATTTGCTGATCTTGTCAGCTTTCTTCGCGGCTTGTTCGCAAAATCGCCATCATCATCGCTGGATTCGGAGGAGACCGGTTCTCGCTCCATGAACTGTCCGCTGAGGAAGGCTAGCTCGGCGGCGTATCTGTACGGCCTCTTCCTCTTCATCTTCCCTTTGACTGCCTTCTTTTGAATAACAAGCTCTTTTGCGTAAGTGTCTTTTAAATTTCGCCATTTTTTCTTTACTTCTTCACCTGCGAATAGTTGAGTAGAACTGTATTATATGTTGAGATAGCACATTGTTTTTCTACTATATCATGCATGTATCTAAATATATATAACTCAAAGGTGACTGACTGACTGACATAGTGATCTATCAACGCACAGCCCAAACCACTGGATGGATCGGGCTGAAATTTGGCATGCAGGTAGATGTTATGACGTAAGCATCCGCTAAGAAAGGATTTTGAACAATTCTACCCCCAAGAGGATAAAACGGGGGATGAAAGTTTGTATGAGATTTTCAAAGTAAACGAGCGCGAGCAAAGCCGCGGGATCAGCTAGTTATACATATAAACCGCATCAAAATCCGTTGCGTAGTTTTAAAGATTTAAGCATACAAAGGGACATGGGGACATAGGGACTGAGAAAGCGACTTTGTTTTATACTATGTGTGACTGAACCTTGATCAACCGAAATGTACCTATCAGGTACCTATACCAACCAAGCACCACAAGCTTTTGTCATAAAATATTTCTTGTGCCTATGTAAGTATGAGTTGATCGAACTCTAATTACATTACGGCCGCACGGCCGTAATCAAAGGAAGAGTTCGCGTCATTTAAAACGAAAGCTGAAAAACAGTGGAGAGGATGTGTTTGCCTCGCCTCCCCTCGCCTTACACTCGCGCCATCACACCCCGCAAGGAGAAGGACCTCCTTCCAGCGATCTTTTTACGTGACGCGACCTATACATAATACCTATGTATACCAGTCAGACAGTCCATTTAATTAAATATCTTCTCTTCTGCGTCAATATTCCCCCCTCTTAGGTAGGTAGGAAATATTGTAATAGGAAAGATTTTAATTGTTCCAAAATCCGAGTGGGATTTGAACCCACGACTTTCCCCTTGAACGCTAACCAACTGCGTATTAATAACTGTCCCAAAAGTAATAAGGTTCCATGTAAAATGTATTGATTACTCGACCTACATAAACAACGAATTGAGAACCTCATTTTAGTCGTTTATTTTTGTTTTATTTTACTTTGTGTTTATTATTATTATAGAGAAGCGTTACAATCTCTTGATAGAGAAGCACATCCCTACTAGTCTGTGGAGAAGCACGAATGTCAGCATTTTCAAATTATCCGCATACTTTTGTAATTGTACCTACCTAAGTACCTATACCTAATATCCGTATATAATCGCGTATGCGAAGGCGAACGATTGTTACATCATGGACTAAACCACGTAGGTACTTAGCTACCGTAAAATAATGTCGCTAGTTCGCTTACCGCGCATTCGCTTGTCCGCTGAACACAAACTCTTCCAGTCGTCGAACACCGCTTCGTGCACCTCCTCCCACATCTTGCATTTGAGGACACGATCATTGTACTCAATAGTGAATCTATCCCACAACACTGGTCGCTTTTGAACCTCCTCTATCAACAGTCCTATGTCTAAAGTTATGTTCGGTGGGGGCGAATCGTCGTACATTATCTCATATGAAATAAGAGGTAATAAACACGGTTTTTATCGCACGATTTTTTGCAGGGATACTGCGGAGAAAATGTCCGCGCGGTGCGGTGACGCGGCGCGATATGGCGCGGCGCCACAGAGTATGCGCCGCACGACGACGCGACGGCACGCCTTGCGGTTTTAGGGATGTCACTCATGTCGGCAATTTTATCCGGACATTCAGGGCGCTATAACCGGGCTCTCCGAAGCACAGAGAACAGTGTTTAGTTATGAATGCCACTAACGGTCACTCATCCAAATGGTGATTGCGCAGAATGAGGTACATTATAACAAGATATAGCTAAAGCTTGGATTATGATGAAGAGCTCGTCCGGGGAAGTACCACCACGACGCCTTTTTCTCCCGCCAAGCAGCGTTGCTATATTTCTGTTTGAAGAGTGTTGCCCGTGTTATTACAGGCACATGAGGCTTTACATCTGTATACCTCAAGTTGATGGACGCAGGGCAGTGCATCGTAGGGCACGTATCTATCGTGCGTGCCTTACTGGCCAATGCGTGGTAATATTTAATAGTTACCACTTTGCATTAGGTGGTCCATCACGTTGTTCAATTGCATCGGCTACATGTATAAAAAAACACTCCAGTCCTATGCAAAGAAGATACTTATATATAAAACCGTTCTATATATAAATATATAAATAAATATAAATATAATATATAATTTTACTTTTCGAACAGAAATAATAATAGTTACACACAACACTTAGGTACTCATTCATCAGCCCAGCCTATTATATTAGTCCACTGCTATCTAGACGTAAGTCTCTCCCAAGACGCACCGGCACCACTGACTGACACCACATTTCGAAATGCCTACATACCTGATACCTATAATCCGGCATTCAGCCAACGTGCGGTACGGTGCGACAAGCAACACTATTTATTCCGCGTCGTCTATTGGAAGATGGTATTCGGTGTTGCGTTGCGCTGCGGTGCGTGTTCTATCTGACGCCATCTTGTTACGTCACTCGGATAATATGGTTCTCCATTCAGAGATGGCGCACTGTTGAATAAATAAATCTAAGCGTCGATTATAGCATTTTTCGCTGAAAAGTTGCTAGTTTACTCTACCTGTTTGGCGAGCCTATCCATTCTACAGCTAAATTTATTTAGAGGTAGTATAGTAGTAATGATAATTGTTAAGCAACAGTCTTGTTAGCGGAATTCTAAAACCGCAAGATTTGTTATAGGTTACATATATGTACACATAGGTAGTAGGTATGTACTACACTATTTACCTCAATCCGATTTTAAGATTTTTCACAATGTGTAAAGTAGGTAGGTACAGTCAGCAACGAAAGCTGAAAGACACTGTCCCGTCAAATAGTTGTTCTTTGCATTATTTGCGCTTTTTAAACGCCTTTAAAATAAAGGAGGAGGTTCTAAATTAGTCTGTTTTTTGTGATATAACTTTACTGGGTGGACCGATTTTGATGATTCTTTTTTTAATGAAAGCTGGCTTGTCATATGGTCCCATTTTTTATTAATTTATCCTAGATGCGCGCGCATCGCTAATTTGTAAACAAGTAAAAATAATACCGCGCGCTTTTTCCAATTATTTATTCGTTTACGAAATTCTGACTTTTATGACTTTTCTCGCCCAAAACAAAAAAAATATGTCATACTTACCTACGTGCGCTTTGATTTGACAGCATCTGCTTTCTTGTAGCCCTTATTTATTTTGTTTAAGTATATATGTCTCAATAAATAAATACATTTTGCCATATCTCCTCAAATCTAGACTTAATAAAAATAGTAGACATCCACCCATCTAGTACTTACCTACCTAGTACATAATACCAACAAACAAAACCAAACCCTCAGGGGAAATAGGGGGCAAAGGGGCTACGACCAAGGCAAGTTGGCTATTATATAAATCTCTAGCTCTGAATAAATAATAGTAGGTGTGAGTGGTGAGTACCTACTATCTAAAGAAGGACGATCATGTAGGCAAGTAGCCTGCGTAAATAAAATATTAGGGGGAGTACACACTTTAAAGGCAAAACAAATTCGCCAAGTGTGTTAATTTATCCGTTTTGGATGGTCACGAAATTGGCAGCCTTACTAAAATGATAAACAGAACCAACCGGCGGTTTCTGAAAGCGTCACTTGCTATCTCTATCCAATTTGAAGTAAAAGCTGAAATAGCAATTGACTTGACCGCCGATTAGTGTTAATCGCGCTTTCAGAAACCGGGAGTTAAAACTATTATACATCATATAACATGTACCTATTCTATAAACATTTATCATAAAAATTCAATAAAACTTTATATTTGAATTAGGTGTTTGGTAAAAGACAAAATTCACTAATTGGTGCTTTGTTTTATTTGTAAATGAATTGTACGCCTTTTAGGAAGGTACATCTATTTCATTTAAAAAATCTCAGTATTTTTACTCGTGTAGGATCGTTACAAAAACTTACTAAAATTTTTATTTGTCGTCAAAGGACAAAACTCTCGCGTTTTATCCGCAATGCTGTACTTCCCCTGAGATAGTCAAATACCGGCTTGGAGGACGTAGAGAGAGATGATCAGTGGGTACCTGCTTGCTATACGCGGAAGACGCGTCTCTGAATAAATTTGAATAATGTTACTGTGTTCGTACTGATATTCGTGTTTTGGTAAGATTGTTTTGTTTATTCTACGAACTCGCACGTAGTTGTTGCGATTTGAAGAATACGATTACTGATTTCATCAAAGCTTTTCGTCTTTTAACTTTAATAGGTAGGTTACCTAATGCAGTTTTTGTAAGCACATAACATAAATAATAATTTATATTTTCCTTCCTTGTTTGTCAATAAATCTTAGTCTAGGTAGATTATAATAGGTACCACCTAGGTATCTCTTGTCTAAACTAAGAGGATAACATTTTACATTAACATACCTAGGTAGGTACCTTTTAATTGTAATTGTTTTACTAAAAAAGGTAGGTATGTTTAAGTTACTAGGTATGCAAAAACACGGTCACGATATTGATACCTTATGATCAGATGGAATAAAGTAGCATCTACAGATCAGTAGCAGATGATAATCATTATAGTATGAAAATAAAAATTCAATGGTTGAAAAGCCAGTTTTGCCAGTTCAGCTGCTACAGCTTTAATGGATTTGCAATCGTAAAGCTACGGTGCTTGTAGTCGTGAGTTTAACATTGTATCCACACTGCATGCCTATTTTTTTGTTTACTTACAGATCCTATTAGGCGCAGCGCACACCAGCGCAGCGGAGGCGCGTCGAAGAGCATTTTTTCACTGTCAAACTATTTATCAACATTGGTTCGGGTTGAAATAATATCGAATCAAAGCGACTGTTGTACGCGCGCAGAATCGGCCCCATACGCGACTGCGCTATTTTCTATATTATTTCAACGTGGACAATGTCGAACAATGCTCTTCGCCGCGCCTCCGCTGGTGTGCGCTGGGCCCTATGCGATTAGCATGTAGTCTATAGATACCTACCTACCTAATTACTTGGAATTTGTAGAGTATAGATATTACTTGTATTCAAATTCCTTGGATATATATACCTACTTATATACTTGGCAGATTCTGACAAGTGCTTCTCGAGATATGAATATGACAGTAGTGACAGCCTTCATAGCTCAGTTGGTACAAAGAGTATTATACAATAACTTGAGTTGGTAGGTAGTAGGCCTGGCTTCTGCACCGTATGCCGTGTGTTAGATTCCCACCGAGAAAAAACTATATCTATCTATCTATTTATTCTATCAGCAAGAAGTATCTATTAAATTATTCTCCGAAAATTAGAAAACAGGTTAATTCGAAACTTGGCGATTTTTCACAAGTTCATTCCGGATTTGATATCTTTTTTTAGGTGCGAGTGCGAGATAGTACCTACCAACCGACCAACCTACCCGAGTGGTTGTCAGCGACTTAAAAGGAAAACTGATAGGAATAATAAATCGCAGCAATAGGTTCACAGTAACACCTATTGCGTTTTTCTTTTAAGATGGACAGAAACATTTGCATAAGTGTCTGCATATTGGCAGTTGGACTGTGCGCTGTTGGACAGAAGAATGGTTTGTACCTTTTCGCGTTTAGCTCATTCCTTCATTCCCATCTCTAACATTAAGATCTTCATTTTAATTAAAAACTACTTATGGCCTTTTCTTAGGTACTAGCCTACCTAGTACCTAGTTACTTACTTGTAAGTACCTATGTAAAGAAAATAAAACATGTATCACATAAGTTACTTACGATTATACAGCAACTGATCTGAAATTACAGCACACATAATATAGGTATCTACCTACTATTATATTTCTGTGCGTATAACAGTCACATTCGAAATTCTAACACAGAGAACGGCCACACAACTTTACTTTAGATAGTAGTAAAATAAATATTTGCATTGGAAAATACACGGCGTAGTCATCAAAGAAAGTCCGTCACATAATAATGCTGTATTTTATGTCATGATAAAAAGATGTATTGGTTAGTAAATTATGCGTTTCAGATGGAGATTCGTGCGTAGACAACTACACAAATACTGCCGGCCGCTGCACCCCAGCCGAACAATGCCAGTCGGCGAAAGTTGATTTTCAGTTAGTAACCCACCGTTAAGATAGACTAAGTAGATAACTAAGATACTACTTTGCTAGCTAACATTTGCAGATTAAACATCAACAAATTTTTTTATCAGGTTATTATACCTACTGTACCTTCCTGCAGGCAAGAAGAGAAAGCGAAACTGCCCGTGACTTCCCCTAATTCACACAGAATAACCTAATCCTACTCACTTCTTTAAAATAGAAAGAAAAAACTTTATTGCACACCACAATATGGTAATCACACTTAACAGAACAAAAAAAAACTGAGTAATATACAATGGGCGGTCTTATCTCTAAAAGCGATCTCTTTCAGACAGATCAGACAGGACTACGATCCACTCAAAAAATAACTAGGTACCACTATGTATGTAACTTAGATAGGTAGATAATTAATTATTTGTTTTTCAGACAAAATGGCATACGACCAACATTTTGCGCGTATAGCGCATTCGGCAACTCACTTGTGTGCTGCAGAGATGGCAACACTATACTGCAAGCTGCTACTAGGACCACCGCTGAGTAAAGACTTTTTACAACTGCTTCGCCCTAGAAGATATATTTAATACCTACCATTCACCCTATAAAAAACCTGTTTTTTCTTCTGAAAACCGTGATCAAAAAGCACTTCTACTCACTAATGTCTACTATTCAGTCGTTAGAATTACTTCAGCTCGTGATTCAGGTCCTGCCTCGCTTTATTCAATAATACTATACCTAATGTCCGCACCCTTGCGAAGCAAGGCACCTAAAAAAATTGTTGTGCGTCAATTCTTTGGCCACCTTGTATGTTGTTGTGTATTGGATGAGGATGTGAGTGGCTTTATTTAATTTTTTTTTATGATTTTCTTACTCTTTTCTTTCAGCCCGCGCCCAATATGGGGCAGCAGTGATAAAAGGCGGGTCAGCGAACGAAGTAAGTAAAATGTTATGGAAAGGTTTAGTTTTAGCGTTGTATCCTACGTGCCATTTCTAGGTAGATATAGTGCGCGTCACGCAAAAATAACGCCGGAAGGAGGGGGAGTGTGATGGCGCGAGTATTTTGTATGCGCAAACACATCCCCTCCACTGTTTTCCAGCGTTCTTTTTGGTTGACGCGACCTCTACCTACTGCTGCGATACTGTCCAATCGATCTAAGGCAAAGCTAGCGTTGTTTTGATATGTACCTACCTTTCAGAGTGTGAAGAGTACAGCCGCGGTGTCGTCGAGAAGGTGGACTACATCCCACTGCTTCCGGAACCGGAAACGCTGTCCATCTCCGCGGCCAAGTGCGACTACACGGGTGTCGAACTCATAGTCGGCGGCGAGGACGCTACGCAAGGGGAGTTCCCGCATATGGTAAGTGAGTTTGTGTAAATAACTTTTTCTATCGCATTAATTTGCAAAGAGTTAAAGCTTAGGTAGTTCATTCGTAAACAGGTTTAATTCCTACTTAGTGACTAAAAGTAATTCCAATTTGGAATGTGGAATAACTTTATGGTCGCGACACGTGTTTGACTTTGACTTCGTTTGACTTTGACTTTATTGACTTTCTTTGACTTTGTTTCATTTTGACTTTGTTTGACTTTGCATATTATGTAATATAATTCTCGAATAATATGTAAATTTATAAGTGTATATAAAATAAAATTGTAAATTATTTTAGGTACCTACATACTTGTATACATACCTACCTACAAAATAATTATTCTTTTCTATTTACTGTCCTACACCTCTCACTGTACCTAAACCTTCATTTACTATAGTTTTATATTCTTTGAATGTTGTAATATACCTAAATAATTCTAATTAGATGTTAAACCTATCATTTTAACGAATCATATTTTAGTCTCCATTCTTGACTCAGATCTCCGCCTTTTTGCTTTAAATCTCTTACCAACTCGACATTGCCAAATTCGTGGCAACCCCTATCGGCCACTGAACAGCCATAAATAAAAGAAGAAGACTATCACATGATTCACATGGAATATTTCTACAAGTTAGCACTTCGTCTCGTCCGCTCTGACTGGCGGGTCCGCTCGAATCCCCACTGCCAACCTTCTCAGTCCACGGGTGCGCTTCTTCCTACCCGCAAAAACTGCCACATTCACGCTCCGTCTGTGTGGCCAGTACTAGCCTTTTAAAAATATACTATTTCCGTTCTTTACAAACAAATTAAACCATAAACTAGGTATTCATTCAGTTGAATCACAAAATCACACGGATCACTTTGAAACGTCTTAGGTGCCAGTTCCACGTGACCAAGCCTAGAAGAACAGGCAATAATTTGTGCATCTTCTATATCGCAGGCAGCTATCGGCTGGGCCAACTTCCAAGGAGGCTACTCGTTCCTGTGCGGCGGCAGTCTGATCAGCCCGCGCTTTGTTTTGTCGGCGGGACACTGTCTCTCCACACAGGAAACTACTCTTCAGGTAACTTGCCCACTCCTAGCACAACTCTTTTATAATACCTACAATAGATTATTATAAATTTCGACCAAGCTTGGCGCGTTTGCCTAACAAAAAAAGACGGATTAAAATACATTTTCTCAAAAATGAATCCAAGCTAGATAGATTTATCGCCCCCGAAACCCCATGCATACAAAATTTCATGAAAATCGTTGGATCCGTTACCGAGATTCAGATTATGCCGTCATGAGTCATAAATAAAAACTTTTTATTTCTTTCGCTTATGATTACTTATCATGATTGTAATTTTTTTTATGTATTATTGTTATAAATAAATACGATACGTGAGAGGACCATGCCCAGCTGTGGGCTAAGTCGGACTGAAGATAATGCTTTTATAAACGTGCCTACGATGCAATGCCCTGCGTCTATCAACTTGAGACATACCATTGGATACCATACAGATGTGATGATGAATTATTTGTGCAGGACCCCGCGCCAGTGACCGTGCGTCTGGGAGACCAGAACATCGATCCTGCTGTGCGTGATGGAGCCGATCCTATTGACGTGAGCATATAGAATAATCTATAGTACTTTGAAAAGCGTTGAATACCCCTCCCCCCTGTAATAGCGTTACAAATGCTACTCCTTACAAAGTGTCAAACAGGACTTTAAAAACGGGGACAGGGGGATTTAACAACTGCTTCACGACTTTTATTTCCTGTCACGGTAGAGTAGATTTGAGTTCCTCTCAGATCTCTTATATACTTAGTCAGAGATACCTGTACTTTACCTAAGTATATAAGTAGGTATGTACCTTCATTTTCTTCTACCTAGGTACCCACATTTTACCCCATAAACACTAGAAATTTAAATTACCTAATGATGTTTTCCTTCGCCGTTTCAGGACATTTTATTGAAGAGAAAAAATATTGTTGCAGTAGGTATGTGAAGTAGCGTTATTTAAAATGAACGCTGGAAAAAGTGGAAAGGATGTTTGCGCATATAAAACACTCGCGCCATCACACCTCCCCCTCCTTCCAGCGTTCTTTTAACGTGACGCGACCTATACAATACAATTAAAACGTAACAAAAAATCTCACCCAGGTGCCAATAAGGAGGTCGCATAAGCACCCCGACTACAAACCTCCGTCGTCGTACAACGACATAGCTCTGTTCGAGCTGGCGAGCGATGTTCCGTTCAGCGCGGGCGTGCGGCCGGCCTGCCTGTGGACGCGGCCCGACTTCGGCGCACACAGCAAGGCCGTAGCCACGGGCTGGGGAGTGGTGGAGAGTGACCCGCGTGAGTGCATTCTCTAAGCTCTTATTCATATGGCCCACCTTTAGTGGTAACCATCACCTATGTAGCGGCCACACCATCGTCCAATAAGTCAATACCGATCGCAACAATGAAGTATTCCGATAATTCTCGCGTTAGACTCTCCACGTAGTGTGACCGCTTCAACGCCATAACTCTCGCGGTAATCAACGGCGTCATTGGTCACACCAATGTTCAACGTCCATTATCGCGATAATTATAGCCATTTCTCGGTAGTGTGGCCAAGGGGTAACAAATCATTGCCTCGTAAGTCACGCACGAAGGAACGTGCCACACGATGCACTGCCCTGCGTCCATTATTTATTTGAGGGTAGGACCAAGTTGTTGCATCGTCGCACACCGAATTTCACTACTGGAAGTGTCACAACGGAACAAATATACCTAGGTAGGTTATACGTGATGGTTACCACTTGAAATCGAGTGGGTCATCTGCTTGTTCCATCAACTAGTTATAGAGAAAAAAATGAGTTCCGTTGTGACTTTTTCAGTTGTGTATACCGGTGTGCGACGATGCAAAATATTTGGTCCTTACCATTGAGGCATACAGATACTAAGCCTCAAGACACCGGCGACCACGTGCACTCTTCGAACCGAAACACAGCTACGCAACGCAACGCTGCTATACAGGGTTACTAGTAACTTGACGTGCCCCCCTTTATAATGTTTTAGGTTCAAGAAAGACTTCCAAAGAGCTGCAAAAGGTGTCTCTCTCGCTGCTGTCCAACGATTACTGCGATCCGCTGTTAGTGGACATCCGGAACCGGAAGTGGCAAGGGTTCGCGCCCTCGCAGATGTGCGCGGGAGAGCTGCGCGGAGGGAAGGACACCTGCCAGGTAACGGGGAAGAGGGGAATAACATTAAACCTCTTTGTTGTTCTTGTATTGCAGGATAATAAAAATAAATTAATTAATATTGCTGAACATTCCACACAGCACTATCTAGCCCAACACTAAGCCAAAGCTTGTAGAGACATGAGAATAAGTTTTTTTATCATAAATTGCCATTTGCACTTTCCTCAAAAATGTACTAGACACAACACATCTTATTTTTTTACAGCTATATTTTGTACCTACCTTTAAGTGTGTGAACACTTGGTACACATGGAATTATTCAAGTTTTTAAGCTAAAAAATACTATAAAACTTCGTTATTTCAAAAGTTATATCCAACGTTGTTCGCAATGACGACTGGAATACCCCCCTTTCGGGCTTAGTGAAATTATAGGTTGGTGGTAGTACCAGCAAGAACCACATCCAAAAGAAACTTGTATGTTCCAGGGTGACTCCGGTTCCCCGCTCCAGGTGGCGTCCAAAGACAACCAGTGTATATTCTACGTGGTAGGAGTCACCTCGTTCGGTCGACGATGCGCAGAGAGCGGGCATCCGGCGGTCTACTCGCGAGTCTCGGCGTTCGTGGACTGGATCGAACAGACTGTCTGGCCAGGCGAATAAATAAACAAATACATACTAAAGTGTTTTTTTAAGGAATACTGAATCTCCGAATACCTATCATCAACCTATTGGCAAGAAACTTGTTTGTATTGTACTCAGACCAAATAAAAACTAAGGACAGACTTCTGTGAACAGCAAAGTGAAGCCAGTTTTCTAAAGATGTGTTGCGGTCAAACTACGCCTCGCCCCGTGTACATACACAACTAAACGCACACACACAGAAAAGTGAAGCCAGTTTTCTAAAGATGTGTTGCGTGGGCCGATTTGATGTGTGCGTGCGAGGCGTAGTTTGACCGGCTTCACTTTGCTGTGCACAGAAGTCCGCCTTTTAGTTTTTATTTGGTCTGAGGTATTGTACTGTTTATTTTTAAATTTTTCTTCTAATTTTTTTCTGTACTTATCTATATTTTATTTCTGTCATTATCAACATTTATAAAGTAGTGACTTATGCCCTTACTACCATTTTACCAACGCCTCGACTAGTCCCCGACCCGACAAGCATAGGTTTTATGAGCCTGGAGTTGTTTTTTCTACTAACTGCCACCACACTAGCACGGTATTTTTTTCTGAGAAACAGATGGAACTAGATGCCTTGCCTTATGTTATGAAGCGGATATGGCTATTTCTTGTATGCTAATGCATGGAAGACAATCCTTGGGAGCACGTCCACAGTGTCGATGCCCTTATAAGGCACTGCACTGCGTTAATGAAAAAGGTGTGAAGGCTTGTTTGCCATGTATTTGCATCGACTGGTTATTCTTCGACTTGCCTCGTGGTAGTAAAGTCAGTTCTTTCGAGACGCTGGCATAGGGATAAAATCACACTCGCACATATTTTTTTTACTTTTGAACCAAACGAGTAATCCTACCAACAAGTTTTTTAAAGGTTAAGGTTGTCAGCGTTAAGGCCGGATTTAGTACGGACGGTGAGCGCTGACGTCGGCCGAACGTTGTAATGTAATAGGTCGCGTCAACCAAAAAGAACGCTGAAAAACAGTGTTTGCGCATACAAAATATTCACTCCATCACACCCCTTGCCCCTCCTTCCGGCGTTCTTTTGCGTGACGCGTACTATACGCGCGTAGCTAATAGTAGCATTTTATCAGCGCTGCACAGATTCATGGGTGAATCAACTTTTAAGACACTCCTTTGACAACATTATGAACAACTAACAATAAAAAATAAATCATCGAAATATTATGAAAATATACTGTAAAATATATCTATTTTTAGGTTTTGCAGTGGGGCACGACATCTAAGCTAATATTAACGAGTTTTTTTAGAAAAAGTGACGAGGGTGCCTCATAAATATCCATTGCAACGCTGTAGAGCGACAATAAACCTACGCGCACCAGCTGAGAACTTAATTTAGGCTGGGGGGGCGGTAAAGCTAGGTAGAGATTTTTTGATCATACCAACTAAATATTAGACAATAATCGCCTTAGATGACACCAAGGTAGGCGTCATCTCTTGATAACGGTCATGAATTTTTATCGGTAACTCTGTAGAACTGATGTTTTGATCAAAGTTTGGGACAAAAGTTTGGATGCACGAAAAATATAAAATATTTGTCAAACTTTTATAAATGTTAACTTTAAACGTAAGTTTATCTTTTTCTGAATCATAATATTGGGTAAAAAGGCTGTGCATTCATACCTTTTTTTTAAGATACGTCCTAAATTGTATCGTCATCTAGGCCTGGGGACACATGTTTTTTGTATGGATAGTGCTTATGTTCTGCTGAGTTACCATAATAAAGTCAAAAATTTTCCTATTAACTATAAAATACTATGAAACTAGCATGTTAGGAAAGGATCTAAGTTTACGTTAACATCAAAACAAACATATCTTATAAGGAAATTAGGATTTTTATGCTCTTTGCATGACAGGGACACAAAAGGAGTGCCTTAAAAGTTGATTCACCCTCATACGTTTATACACACACACGTTCATACGTTTTCATTGCTTTAGCTACCTACGTTCGACCGACAGACGCGACGACTAGAGTCGGTGGAGCACTAAATCCGACTTATGAGAGACTATCCCCAAAATAAGACAAATATTATGTTTAAGCAATTTATTACATTAAAAAAGGTACTTAGATGATTCCAAAATATAGCACACTCACATCTAAGAAGCGACTTATTTCTTAGCATAATTATAAATAAATAACTGATTGAACAACATTAATACTTGAAAAATGTAATAAAAACAGAACTCGACCGCTAAGCAGCTAATGATTCAACTTTAGTACATGGGTACTTCATGGCTTGCGACCCCTAACACATGATTATATTTTAAGGGTAATACGATAAATATAAAACCTTTAAAATAATAAAAATCTGTGCTTAAGCCTATTTTAGTGGCCCAATCAAATTCACCGCTCCTATGGAATTAGACCTTTTTAATGTACATCACATCTTGTCCAAGTGTCGTGGACTTTCTACGAGGTAACATTAGGAGACAGTAATTATTACTCATAACAAACTTCTAAAAAATATCCATAAGTGCACTGACAATAAGTGACAAACACATCAGCTTAAAGCCGCCAGTGTAAAAAAGAAACAAAATAAAAAAAGTAAAATGGAATTTCTCAAATCGTAAATCTAACGTCTTTAGGACTAATAAATGCTCTAAAACATAACCTGCGCAGTCGAGTTATCATTACTATCACCAATACTGCTAACTTTTAGTAGTTTGGTTTATAAGGGTGTACTTAAACTTAATAAGCTATAAAATTTGCAGCAACATAATTTAGCCCCTCAGCGCGAATTAGGTTACACCCAGCATATTTTTTTTATTACCAATACATCAAATCCAATTTTTATTTACTTTTGCTTTTCGGCAGTTCGCTTTCCCACAGGAGTAAGACTGGATACAGAATTGACCAGATCGCCTTGCACGCATAATGGACAGCCCATAGATATATTTAAACGTACCGGACCGCCTTAGTGTCTAGATACATACACTATGTGAGACTTTCTATCCTTCAATATCCAGTTTACCCATCACGAATGATTTATCGCGCGCTCGTCGCATGATACAAATCCCGCTGGAAAACTCGACTTGCAATATCGAAGATCAGAAACGTAAAAATAGTCGGACTTGATGTACCTATGAACTTTGCGTCATTTGTCGGATTCTTAGTGTTTACTTGTTCCATTTGTAATTTTCGAACTGTTTAAAAGACCGGCCGGTATCTGGAGCTCGATCAAAAGTAATCAGATGTAAAATTTCGCTATCTATTACCTCAAATTAGATAGAGATAGCAAGTGACTTGAGATCCCATTAGTTTTGAAGCTTTCAGAACCCGGCCGTTAATAGTATTAGGGTTAAGAATCTTCTAGTGGTATAATTACGATAGGGATAATCTAATTCGCGCTAGGTTACATTTCGTTAGAACTAATGATCGGTTCCTAGGATATGTTTTTGGTAGAAATGAGCAAATGCTGAGTACATCGGTACTCCTATACATGATTACCTCAATACAATATCAAGATTAAATCAAATTTGAAGTTATTTACATCGCAATAGCTCAATGATTTGCAATCTTGATTTTTGTCAAGTTTTTAAGAACTACGAAATTGTTTAGGCCTCAACAATTCTTAAATATCCTGTTTTTGTGAAAATGTGAGAAATGTTCATAGCCATAAAAATGGTACTAATCTTGTTCAGCGCTCATAGACAAGCGTCGTGCGTCGGTTAGCGTTCGAAAGCGCTAACGAGAGTTGTGGTGAGTGGTGGTTTATGCGTCTCTCTCGTACTCTTGAGCCTCTTCATCTTCGTCGAATACTTCCTCGTCGTCGACGCTGGCCTCCTAAAATAAAATACTTGTTAGGTATATAGAATGTACTGTTAATGCAAAAGTTCTTGAAAATGTGTGTATGTGAGTAGGCACTCACTCACACTATATATATACTCACACGCACGATAGGAACGTGCCCTACGATGCACTGCCCTGCGTCCATCACCACACCTGCTGCAATTTGACAAATTGTATAAAAACGACATTAGTTTGTCGTGAGCATGTTACCTGGTATTGTTGGTACTCCGAGATGAGATCAGCCATGTTGCTGGCTGCCTCTGTGAACTCCAGCTCGTCCATACCCTCGCCGGTGTACCAATGCAGGAAAGCCTGGGAACAAACATTTTAACGTTAGAAAATCTTCCAGCTAAAGTGTACATTTATTTACAAAGAAAATTACAATAAATACAAGACCATAATTATTTACAAAATGTACAAACTAAATATGAAACAGACCCCATCTAGTCCCCCCGTGGCGTAGACCCCACTGTGGCGTAACCCCACTGTAGCGCAACCCCACTATAATAGCGTTGACCTCACCGTGGCGTGGACCACCCCGCGGCGTAGAACCCCGTGGCGTAGACCCCTCGTGGCGTAGACCCCACCGTGGCGAAGACCCCCCCGTGGCGTAGACTCCGTCCTGTCGTAACCCCATCATGTCAAAGACCCCCCGTGGTGTAGACCCCCTTGTGGCGTTGCCCCCCCCCCGTGCCATTGACCTCCCCGTGATGTAGACCCCGTCATGGCTTACCTTGCGGCGGAACATGGCGGTGAACTGCTCGGAGATGCGCTTGAAGATCTCCTGGATGGCAGTGGAGTTGCCGATGAAGGTGGCCGACATCTTGAGGCCGCGCGGAGGCACGTCGCACACAGCCACCTTCAGGTTGTTCGGGATCCATTCCACGAAGTAACTGTACACCATCACATCACATTAATACATACCAAAGTCATGGTTTCTTCATCTTTTTGGGTATATTTTAAATGGTTTATTACCTAATTAGCTAAGCTGAACGTTGCAAACGATCTAGAGATAACTCAACTGTTATCCTACTACACTACAAAGAAATGGCAATAATTATTGCGGTAATGGACGTAGAACGTTGGTGTGACCACGACACGCCGTTGATTACCGCGAGAATTTTACAACGGCAAAAACATTGTAGTTGTAAAATCAAAGGGTTTATCGCGAGAATTATTGCGTTGAAGCGGTCACACTACGTGGAGTCTAACGCGAGAATTGTCGCAATAATTGTTGCGATTATGGGCATTGACGTCAGACGTTGGGACTAGGGTTAGTAATTTTAAACTTACTTGGAGTTCTTGTTCTGGATAGCCATGACCTGATCGTCGACCTCGCGCATAGACATGTGTCCGCGGAAGATGGTGGCGACCGTCAGATAGCGGCCGCGACGGGGGTCGCACGCCGTCATCATGTTGCCAGGGTTAAACATCTGCAAATACAACGATAGTTAGTAGACTATTGCTTTTACATGTTGTTCTGTCTATGTCAGACAGTATTCATAAGAACAGTAGGAACCTAGCCCAGCTGTTGACGGTTCTTCTAGACGTGTAGACTTTGTTGTATTATGATATGGTATTCTACATAATATAAATCTCAGGTTTTCAACACATTCCAGTGTAAATGTAATTTTAGAATGTAACAAAGAATGTTAATAAAGTCCTTTAGAGGGTAGGCAACGCACCGACGTCCCTGGCGTTGTTGATGTCTATGGGCGCTTACCATCAGGTGAGCCGTTAACCCGTTTGCCTATCTTTTAAAAAAGAAAAAAGAAAGAAAGCGAAAATATAAACGTTAATCAAGCTTGTGCGCTTCCCAATACTTTTAATTGATACGCGTGTATATGCGTGGAACTGGCACATAACTAGACGTTTCATACCAATTCTTGTGTTCAACTGAATAAATTTTCCTTCTTTTTGCTATGACTTTAGAAGTTCTTTGACGCTGTCATCTTCAGGGCTGATGACGATGATTCTTTCTAGTTCCCACACTACATAACAAGATAGGTTCTTATTCATATTCCCTGCCAATTTATAGCAGCTCTATAGAGTATACTTGTCACTGTCACTTTCACGCCACCGGAAAGAGACAGCAAGCAGACTTATCGGTCTGATAAGCTAATGGAACACTTTGCGTCCAATATGAAGGAGTAAGGCCCATATTCATTATGGGATTTGAGCGCGCCAATAGCTTATCAGACCGATAAGTCTGTTGCTGGCTCTTTTCGTCAGCATGAAAGTGACAGTGACAAGTATACTCTATTGAGCCGCTATAAAATGGCAGGATTATGAATAAGAGGGTAAGTGTACGTTTATCTTACCTGGCTCATTAGCTCCGGTACTGTCTGTGGGCGGTAGTCGAACGAATTCCTCGCTGTGAGTGGCGCAAAACCTGGAACAAAGCGGTACATATCACAAACTGGCTATAGCAGACACATGGGGCCTAGCCTAGATCCAATTTCTGTTTGCAGAAGTTAGGAAACTTCAGAATTTCTGTCTATTCTTTATTTTATTATTACACCTAGCATGCAAAAGAATTTTTTAAAGTACAACTGACGAAGTATTTAGGAATTATGTATTAGCGACCCGCTCCGGCTTCGCACGGGTGCAATGCTTACGTATTATAATCAATTAACCTTCCTCTTGAATGAAATGATATTTATTTGAGCACTTCTATTAAAAAAACCGCATCAAAATCCGTTGGGTTGATTCAAAGGTCAAAGCATACATAGTGACGGACGGACGGACAGACAGCGGGAAGCGACTTTGTTTTACTATGAAGTGATATATCTGGCATGAAGAAGTATTTTGTAAAGTACACTTAACAAAGAATTTACTGATGAAGTGTTTTGTAAAGTACTTGACGAAGTATTGAGTGATGTATACCTGGCATGAAGAAGTGCAGACGCGGGAAGGGAACCATGTTCACGGCGAGCTTGCGTAGGTCCGCATTCAGCTGACCCGGGAACCGCAGGCACGTGGTCACGCCTGACATTGTCAGCTACAAATATGGAATATATTAATTGTAAAAGATTTTACAATAAATAATGCTGGACAATCCACACAGCACCATCTAGCCCCAAAGTAAGCTACTCAAAGCTTGTGTTGTGGGTACTAGATAACTGATATATTTAATACATTATATAACATAGATATTTTTTTATTATACATAGAAAAACCCAGACCAACGGAACAAATTACTGCAGATCGTACACAAATTTGATCCGAGGCGGGAGTCGAACCCTCTTGAGTCGCAGTCGGTTTCTCGCCCGCTGCGCCACTGAAGTCGTCACAATGTCCCAAAAGTTATTCTCCGAGCGGGATTTGAGCCCGCGACAATCCCCTTGATAAGAGGCGTGTCGCTACCACCTGCGCCATCGGAGTTCTAATCACACTCGACGAATAACTCATAATACATGTTACTAAGGTACTTAAGCGACCGTGGCTCCATCTACAGGTTTGACTTATTACTATCAAAAAATAAAATCTATGGTATCTTTGTGATTTCCTTAGGTGTAGTAAACACTATAAATCTAATAAAAAATTGATTTACTTGTTATTCTAAAGTTTGCACGTACGAAAATTAGTACTTACAACTTTTTAATATGAAAACTTGTTAGGGTCAGAATTAGAGTTGACGTTATGAAAAATTGGTCAGAAGATTCAACAGACATAGCTCAGTTGGTAGTAGCTCTGCCTTCTGCGCCGAAGGTCGTGGGTTCGATTGCCACCGAGAACAAACGTTTGTGTGATGAACATAGATGTTTGTTCTCTGTCTGAGTGTTATATGGGTGAATCAACTTTTAAGACATTCCTTTGACAACATTATGAACAACTAACAAATAAAAAATAAATCATCGAAATATTATGAAAATATACTGTAAAATATATCTATTTTTAGGTTTTGCAGTGGGGCACGACATCTAAGCTAATATTAACGAGTTTTTTTAGAAAAAGTGACGAGGGTGCCTCATAAATATCCATTGCAACGCTGTAGAGCGACAATAAACCTACGCGCACCAGCTGAGAACTTAATTTAGGCTGGGGGGGCGGTAAAGCTAGGTAGAGATTTTTTGATCATACCAACTAAATATTAGACAATAATCGCCTTAGATGACACCAAGGTAGGCGTCATCTCTTGATAACGGTCATGAATTTTTATCGGTAACTCTGTAGAACTGATGTTTTGATCAAAGTTTGGGACAAAAGTTTGGATGCACGAAAAATATAAAATATTTGTCAAACTTTTATAAATGTTAACTTTAAACGTAAGTTTATCTTTTTCTGAATCATAATATTGGGTAAAAAGGCTGTGCATTCATACCTTTTTTTTAAGATCCTAAATTGTATCGTCATCTAGGCCTGGGGACACATGTTTTTTGTATGGATAGTGCTTATGTTCTGCTGAGTTACCATAATAAAGTCAAAAATTTTCCTATTAACTATAAAATACTATGAAACTAGCATGTTAGGAAAGGATCTAAGTTTACGTTAACATCAAAACAAACATATTTTATAAGGAAATTAGGATTTTTATGCTCTTTGCATGACAGGGACACAAAAGGAGTGCCTTAAAAGTTGATTCACCCATATAATAATATAAGAAATTACAAAAAAATATATATAAAGTAAGTAAGTATATAAAGTTCGGGGCTAGATAGTGCTGTGTGGAAAATCCACCAATATTTATTTATAATTTATTTATTTAACAAATACAGAGGCAGCTCTTTTTTATATTTATTTCTAATCCATCAAAACAGATAGCTGTGTTTGGGTATTTCATTAGCTCTCGTCAGAGTGTATTAGGTATATTCCTTGTTCATTAGATTGAAAGTAATGAACCATAGCGGCCCAACGGCCAAGGTTAGGGTTAACAAACAGATCGTCGGCTTATTGCTAGAAGTCAATAAGCGACAAAATTAAAAGTGTAGGAAAACGCAATTCAGGATTTGATTCCAATTATGCTGAATAATTATAAAATAAAATTATACTATGTTTAATAATTACTTTAAGCAGGTGCAATATCGTCGAAATTAGAATAGCTAGAAATAAATGGGTTTTTGATTATTGTAGAGGTCATTCAGGCGAGTGCGCCAGCACCGGTCCAATATAGGTAGTTAGTGTATTATTGTTAGTGCTTCTAACAATAAGCCGACGAGATGGCGTTGTTACACACTTACGCCTATCAAGTGGTTGAGATCGCCGTAGCTGGGGCTGGCCAGGCGCAGCGTTCGGAAGCAGATGTTGTAGAGCGCTTCGTTGTCAATGCAGAACGTCATGTCCGTGTTCTCTACCAGCTGGTGGACTGAGAGAGTCGCGTTGTACGGCTCTAGGACCACCTCGCTGACCTGCAGATAATAGTATGTTAGTAATCCTACTATTACTACTACTAGCGACCCGCTCGCGCGCCCCTGCTTCGCACGGGTGCACATTGTTTTTCTACTATATCATGCATGTATTATACATATAAACTTTCCTCTTGAATCACTCTATTTATTAAAAAAACCGCATCAAAATCCGTTGCGTAGTTTTAAAGATTTAAGCATACATAGGGATATAGGGACAGAGAAAGCGATTTTGTTTTATACTATGTAGTGATGTACGACTTGTAAGTATTTTTTTTTTTATTTATTCAGCAAAACTTAAATAACAGTTTTAATAATACAACATCGTGAAACCTAGCAAGGTTTGTGTCGATGTTGGCACTGACTCGAGCTGTTGCGAAACATAAAATTAATATTTATAGTAGGTACATAGTATAAATAAGTAGGTAAGTGCACTTATGCTAATCATTATGAATGTATAAGTCACGTCACGCAAAAAAGAACGCCGGAAAATAGTGGAGGATCCCCTCGCGATTGCGCATGCACAACACTAGCGGCATCACACCCACCTCCCCTCCTCCCGGCGCTCCTCTCGCGTGTCGCGACTTGAACCTACTGCATTCGTATTAGTTACTAAATAGGTTTAAAAAAAAACAATAAAGCTATCACTCATTTTAACTTTTAGGGTCTGTTAGATCAAAAACAATAATTATTATTATATAAAGCAGGTAGGTTATAAAAGTCTATGTAATTATTTTTTAACAAGTAGGTAATGCCGATATTGGAAGGTACGTAGGTATTTAGATTGCTTGTTGTTTATGCGATAAGACTTCGTTCACTCAATGGCGCGCTATTGCATTGACTTCGAGAAAAAACAGAAGGTAAATCGTATAAGGGGTGTAAAACTGAGAATTTATATTATATGAATGATAGAATATGAGCACGGATTACATGTTTTAATATACAAATTTTACTTTTATATATTTTTAAAATCATTATCTTAAAGACGATTAAGTATTGTTTTGTAGTTTTATAGTATTTATATTATTTATTTGTAGTATTATAGTGTTTATTAAACTTACGGAAATTACAATTTACATCTGCGTATTTTTGTCTAATGAATCTACAAAGTATTTCTTATATATATGTTTACAGTTTTTTGAGGTTAGATTCTGGTTGATAGCAAGTGGTATTTCGTTAATAGCTGTAGGTATTAAGGGTCCGGTGACAGCGGCTCGCAATTTCGAAGTGCGATTGGCTATTATTTCATTTCGGGGAGGTTGTTTGAAAAAATAACTCTAAAGAAACACGCATAAATACTGTTCGAACACAAATAATACAATAATATAAGGGAAATATGCTTGAGTCGGAAATCATTTTGGTATTAGGTAAATGTAAGACCAAACATACTAATACCAAAATGATTTCTGATTCGGGCATGTTTCCCTTATATTATTGTATTATTTGTGTTCGAACAGTATTTATGCGTGTTTCTTTAGAGTTATTTTTTCAAACAACCTCCCCGAAATGAAATAATAGCCAATCGCACTTCGAAATTGCGAGCCGCTGTCACCGGAGCCTTAAGTATTCTGTTGTCCTTCTTCCGTAGTAATTCTTCATTTTTGGTATTAGAAGTTTTTTTTTATTTATTTTTCTGGTTGTGATTTTATGTGCTACAGGGATTTTTATAGAATTATTGTCGAAATGCTCAATGAGAAGACACATTTTAACTTTCTCATGTACGGGAACTATATTACAAAATTTAAAAAGCCCGAGGGCATTATCTTTATATTTGTTTCTGATTGGCTTAGGCACGATTGATTTTAGGATTCTCAACTGTAGGCCACAAATTTTATCCAAATAAGTTTTGAATTAATGGATGGTTTGTTACTCTTTCACGCCGGAACCGCTGAACGGATCTGGATTAAACTTGGCAGAGAAATAGATTATAGTCTGGAATAGCACATAGGCTACTTTTTATCCCGTGGGAATACCGGGATTTAAATCTGAGCGGGTGAAACCGCGAGGTGCAACTAGTAGTTACCTGTAAGTAGGTAGTCAGAAGGTAAACCTATTTATGATTCCCACCGCGGTGCGCAGATAACCAATGACGAGAGAAACAGTTATTACAGACATTCGGCGATGGTCCTTAGGATGACATTAATGTCTGTACTTAGAGCCAAAACACATAACCGCGTTGCGGCGCCGCACCGCTAAAATCGGCGGTTTGCGTCGCGCCGTCGCGGCTCCGCGAAAAAGAGCGGTACGGTAGGGTAACCAGTTCCTCGTGATTTTTTATTGTGGATAGACGTGTCTCTGCCATGGACAATCGTGAGAAACTTATTGCTTATTTGTTATTAAAAAGACATTACTCTGTTTTAAATAAACGACGAAGAATATACTGGATACATCTATTTAATAAGGCTATGAATCCCGATGACGAGTACTTTTCTCGAAAATACAAAGCATTAAAGATAGACGAAAATAATTTTTTTTCCAATATTTTTATGTTCCGGTTGTACGGCGATCAGAACACTGGATCTCTCAATTATATTTTTAAAGCGCAGAGTAACTACAGATACTGTTAACGTTCTAGCTGACCAGAGACACATTTATGTGTTATTTGCTAGAGTGATAGAAACAAACTAAATCATGGTCAACAAGTATGACATCATAACGCTGAAAGCTGCGGTGCCGCGCCGCTACAATCGGCGGTGCCGCTACCGCCGATTCTCGCGGCGCGGCGCCGCAACGCGGTTATGTGTTTCGGCCCTTAAGGTATGCCCTAGGTGGGTGATGGACGGTGGTTGCGGTACGTTACTTTGGGCGAGGGCACGACGCTGAAAGTGCTCATGATGCGGTCGGGGAACTCCTCGCGGATCTTGCTGAGCAGCAGCGTGCCCATACCGGAGCCGGTGCCGCCGCCCAGCGAGTGCGACAGCTGGAAACCTGCACAACACGTAACAATAAATAATAGCGGTAGGAACCCAGCCGAGTTTGTTGCCGGCGGCTCGATTACGCTAATGTCTGGCTATCGAGATGGCTTTCAGTTTGATATTTGATTCCCATCCATCCAAGGAATTCAGCATCCATCCCAAGGAATTTGGATACTAGATCCATCCATATGTTGCTATTACACTATGGGAATCAAATGCTCTCGTCAGAGAGTATTATATTCCTTGATCAAAAGTCAAACTGAAAGCCATCTCGATAGCCAGACACTAGCGTAATCGGGCCGCTGTTCTTCTAGGCTTTGGTCGCCTGGAACTGGCACCTAGCTTTAAAACGTTTCAAAGTGATCCTTGTGATTTTATTGAATAAATTGCACAGCACGTAAATATAAAAGACGAAAGTGATTGACTGATGACAACGCACAAGCAAACCCTCAAAGCTAGAAACTTGAGATTTCGCACACGTATTCTTCTTATGACGTAGGCACCTCACTAAGGAAGATTTTTTTTTTAATTCAAACCCCAAAGTGGTGAAATAGGGGATAAAAGTTTGTATGAAAGTTTCAAAGTAAAAGTGCGCGAACGAAGCCGCGGGTTCAGCTAGTAATAAATAATAGCTGAACCCGCGCACTACAAGCAAAACACGCGTGAGGGTAGTAGTTAAAAATTGTAAAGTAAGTGGGTTGGCAAACCTTGTAAGCAGTCGCAGTTTTCCGCCTCTTTCCGGACGACGTCGAGCACCGAGTCGACAAGCTCAGCGCCCTCTGTGTAGTGCCCCTTAGCCCAGTTGTTGCCTGAAACAATTGTATCATCAGTACATTCTGTCCAAAATGATAGCGTCAATAAACAATCCTACTACTGTTATAAACGCGAAACTTTGTAAGTATGGATGGATGGATGTTTGTTACTCTTTCACGTCGGAACGGCTGAATGAATCTAGATGATACTTGGCAGAGAGATAGATTATAGTCTGGAATAGCACATAGGCTACTTTTTATCCCTTGGGAATACCGGGATTTAAATCAGCGCGGGTGAAACCGCAAGACGAAAGTCTTCAACCAGTGTGTGTTGCCAGTGATGACATATGGAACTGAGACGTGGTCGCTTACCTCACCAAGCTCAAAGTCGCACAACGGGCTATGGAGAGAGCTATGCTAGGAGTTTCATTACGAGATAGAATCAGAAATGAGGAAATCCGTAGGAGAACCAAGGTAGCCGACATAGCTCTCAGAATCAGCAAGTTGAAGATTCAATGGGCAGGTCATATAGCTCGAAGAACTGACAACCGATGGGGAATAAAGGTTCTTGAATGGCGACCACGAACAGGAAAGCGAAGTGTGGGACGCCCTCCTACCCGATGGACTGACGACATTGTTAGGATCGCGGGTAGTCGGTGCATGGAAAGGGCTCAGAATAGTTCTTCCTGGAAGCGGATAGGGGAGGCCTATGTCCAGCAGTGGACTTCTGTGGGCTGTTGATGATGATGATGATGGGTGAAACCGCGGGGCGCAACTAGTAATTAATACAATAATAATTGTATCTTCAGTAAATACATATAATATTCAACATTACTTTTATAGATTCGTCCATTACCATTAGCAAAAAAGAATCTACGGCGGGACACAGCCCTCACCCCCATTAATTTATTTATTTTTGAACAAAATTCACAGCTCTCAGGATACAATGTAAATACTTCGCGGAGCACGGGTCGCGGATCAGCGGAGTGCAAGCGATATTATGCATTATGGTAATGAAGAGAAAGTTTAAAATTAAGCCGTCCTAGTGAATTGAGCCTTAAAGGGAAGCTATATTAGTAATCTGAGTAATATCCCAGCAGAAACAAGGTTAAGATCCAGGTAAAGCCAATACAATAGGAGTTACTACTAATTATTCTGTGAGAAAGGGTAAAGTATTTGACTCACACTGAGGAGTGTTGTCGGTTTTGGTTGGTTGCTAGGTAACAATTTTTGGAGGGATAATATACTTTGAATAGAAATAGCTTTACGCATTTGTTGTGGGGCGGGTTTAATAGGTCAGCCAAAGGGTAAAGTAGGTAGTGTACCTATATGTACTGGTGCCAATTCTAATTTTCCTAACTTAACCTAATTTGTTAGCACAATAATATTGCCGTCCCTTTCTAAAAGACCGAAACAACAAGGAAGGCTATAATTTTAGAGCTGTCAGATTAGGTTAGTTTAGAATAATGCAACAACAGAATCGACACCACTGCCTCATTATTAGTAGGTAGGTAAAGAAGAAGAAAGAAAGAAGAAACTTTTTCTTCTTCTTTAGGTGTCAGTCAGTATATTGGCGTATGTAAAAGTGAAATTATTCAAAGGTCAAAGACAACAATAAAATGTGCTTGAAAAAATGCTTTCTGTTGATGTTCCTATTTATCCTACTAATACCTATTATAAACGCGAAAGTTTGTGAGTATGGATGGATGTTTGTCTCTTTCACGCCGAAACGGCTGAACGGATCTGGATGAAAATTGGCAGTGAGATTGATTATAGTCTGGAATAGCACATAGCCTACTTTTTATCCCGTGGGAATTCCGGGATTTAAATCTGCGCGGGTGAAACCGCGGGGCGCTACTAGTACTCGTAGCTAATAAATACATAATTTATTTATTTTATTTATAGACGAGCCGCTTTTGTTGATGTCTACGTCACAGTGTTGAAATTATTGATAATTGGATTTGAATTGTTGAAATTATTAAAAATTGAAATTGAATCGTTGAAATTACGTATAAATATTTATTAAGGCTCCGGCGACAGCGGCTCGCAATTTCGAGGTGCGATTGGCTATTATTTCATTTTATTTCATTTCGGGCAGGTTGTTTGAAAGAATAAAGTGAGAATAAATACTGTTAGAACACAAATAATCCCAACGAATACCAACTAATATTATAAATGCGAAAGTAACTCTGTCTGTCTGTCTGTCTGTTACGCTTTCCCGCTTAAACCTCTCAACCGATTTTGATGAAATTTGGCACAGACAATCGTTAGACCCTGAGAAAGAACATAGGCTACCTTTTATTGCGAAAAAAAGAGATGAAGAGATTAAAAGTACGCAGACGAAGTCGCGGATACCAGCTAGTATATTATAAATGCGAAAGTAACTCTGTCTGTCTGTTACGCTTTCCCGCTTAAACCTCTCAACCGATTTTGATGAAATTTGGCACAGACAATCTTTAGACCCTGAGAAAGGACATAGGCTACCTTTTATTGCGAAAAAAAGGGATGAAGAGATTAAAAGTACGCAGACGAAGTCGCGGGTACCAACTAGTACAATAATATAAGAGAAACATGCTCGAATCAGAAATCATTTTGGTCTTACGTTTACCTAATACCAAAATGATTTCTGACTCAAGCACATTTCCCTTATATTATTGTATTATTGTTGTTGTTCGAACAGTATTTATGTGTGTCACTTTAGAGTTATTCTTTCAAACAACCTCCCCGAAATGAAATAAAATGAAATAATAGCCAATCGCACCTCGAAATTGCGAGCTGCTGTCGCCGGACCCTTAAGATGTTGTACTAATAAACCTTGCAGGTTTATGTTTGTAATAACAACTGTCCAATGCACAAGTAAGTCCATGGTCTTACATTACGATACTTAACAGGCAGCGGCAAATTCGCCAGCTTCTCAGATAACAGATGTCTCTACTCACCGGCGCCGCTCTGTCCGAACACAAAGTTGTCTGGTCGGAACAGTTGTCCGTAAGGTCCGGAGCGCACGGAGTCCATAGTGCCTGGCTCCAGGTCAACAAGAACCGCGCGTGGCACATACTTGCCTAGAAAAAACAATCATTTATAATTACAATATTTCTGGAAGTAGGGGAAGCAGGGGTAATGGCGATCGTGTCGGGTAATACTAATTTCGCTCACTCTAATAACTTATAAATAAGGTGCTTTAAAACACAGCGAGCACGCTGCAGCGCAGGGGTTGTGACGCTTGAGCAAGCAGAGTCTGTAAACCTAAAAACTAACATAAGACAAATGAAGAAAACGAGCATTATTCTCTCAGCTGATCGGCATTTCCCCATCTTCCTCTATACCTATAACTTAGAAATATTCAAGAGTGATTATATTCTATTATTACAAGTGGATTATAGCTAAGCATGGTCCACCTTAGACTGCATGTTCACTTTCCATCAAATGTCTAGGTATAAAAGAATGCTATCCTGCAATGCAACTACTATTTCCTGTGTAGGTACTTTTTGCGTGTTATTATATCAATGACTTGACACAGCAAAACCAAACTTTTAATAACCATAATTTGCTAGATTGTTATATTGTTAACACATCATAGGAACCCTAAATGCCATAATAGGGTACCTATATAAAGAAAGAGATACAGATGTTTGTGGGTAGCATGGTAGTGTCACTACTGCTAGACTGCAAGCTGATTTCATCATGGTATTTTCCTTCACTGTTTGAGAGCATTGGTATGCAGTAGGAATGAATGAATGAATGAATGAATGAAAATACTTTGTTGTACACCATAAAAAAACAGTAAGTACACTAAAATAAAAAAGGAATAAAAATAACTGTACAATGGGGGGTCTTATCGAGCCTTTAGATGGAGAGTATATGTAAGTTCTTACCGCCTGATGCCTCACTGTAGTAAACATTGAGACGCTCTTTTTGCAGAGGGTTGGTGCCTTTGTACATGCCATTGGGGTCAATGCCATGCTCATCTGATATTATCTCCCAGAACTAAAATGGAGAATAGTAAAAATTTACTAATGATAATTGATAGTACTTACCATGACACTAAACAATCTAAAGATACCTCAACTGATCTATATCTAAATTAATTAGCTTGGAATAATAAAACAAATAACCACCTTGAATTAATCAAATGGACATTTTGTAACATCACAGATGTCAATATGAACAATCAATTTTTTTAAGTGTTAGCCCGTAACAATTACAAGTTTATAAAAGTTTTTAGAGGCTTTAAAAAGGTTTTTGATATATGGTGTGCTCAAAAGGAGCCTTTGAAATGCACCTTGAATTCTTTCACTACACTGTCTTAAAGAAACTAGTGGCATGAGAAGTAAAATAAGTGTACAACATTATTTTAGAAGATTTCAGTAAATAATTTTTACACCTATGGAGTTAGGGGTTTTGGCCATGATCAACGGTAAAAAAATAGAGTGTTTTTTTATAATTAATATTGTTTAATAATTTCTATACCTATTAAAATAGAATAGATTATGTAATTCTACGACATCATTTAAGTGTAATTTTCTTAAGAATTACAACCTGGATTGGGAGCTACTGGAGCTGTTTATTTATAATTAATGCTAAAAACATTAAGGTCTGCCTAGGTCAGTAACCTGAATTTTTTTTTTTTTATTTATAGACGAGCAGCTTTCGCTGATAGGTATGTCTACGTCACAGTGTTGACATTATTGATAATTGAATTTGAATTGTTAAAATTATTAAAAAATTCAATTGAATAGTTGAAATTAGGGTTAAACTATAGCTACCCTGGTACCTGAGTTGAGGGTTGGGGATAGGGGGAAAGCATGTGGGGGTAGATGGCAAGTCTTTCCCTATAGTTCTTTTTTCTAGGAAATGAAAAAAAAAATCCAAAAAATTTCCTTCAAATTTCTTCTTAAAAAAAAAAAAAAAAAATTACCCTAACCTAATGAGAATTCCTTCCCTTGAGTCTTTTTGTCATAGAGATGAAATATTACTACCAATTTTTTTCATATAAAAAAAAAAAAAACCATAACCTAACTAGTAACTTACCTGAAAAATTATATTATTTTTTTTCATTTCCTAGAAAAAAGGACTCAAGGGGAAGACTTGCCATCTACCCCCACTTGCATCCCGCCTATCCCCAACCCTCAACTCAGGTACAAGAATTGCTATAGTTTAACCCATTATTTAGATAGAAATTAGGTTTTGTCTACAACAACGCACCTACCTACCCACCCCGACTCAACTGCAATCCATTGCAACGCAACTAAACTCGAATGAACATGGTCGTTACCGGTTTTTCATAGGCCATTTTATTACAAAGTGATTAGCATGCATGCGCTAACCTAAAAAGAACTAAAGAATCCCGTCCATTGATAACCGTATTACCTACAAGTACAATATATGTTGAATTGAATATTGTTAAAAATTTAGGTCACGCAATGAATAAACGTAAAGAACGTATCACATTGAATTAAAAGTTTCTAGAATCGATGATTCCACGAACCTTGGACCCGATTTGGTTCCCACATTGCCCCGCTTGAACGTGCACTATTTCACGCATTTTTTATGATTATTGTAAGAAACCACGAACACTTCACTCACAGGCTCTAAGCCGCAAGAACTAAAAATTTAATAAAACTTTGGTAAAGGCACGAGACTGAGCACTACTGAAGGTAATAAACTGCCAGATACTATGATTTTATCACAAATATTGTATCTTATCATCGTTTTCTTACTAAAACGATACGCAGCGATGTACTCTGTCTGATAATAAATGGACGACTGTAAAAAAAACGGCCGCTATTATTTCCACGAAATACAAAATGGCGATAATTTTTCTTTTTTTTTTTTCGGTAAACAAATCCGGTATTTACTGCCAAAACTGACATTTCATATTGTCAAATAACAAACTGCTTGCTGTTGATTGCTATCAAGAAATGTTGCCAACTCAAAGTTTGCCTATGATACAAGTAATTAGCAACTTCCTTTTAAAAATAAAACCAACCAATATTGGCTACATAGTCAGTTTCAGCTATTTTACTTTTGAGAACCAAAAATAACTACTACTAGATAATTTATATTTTAGGGACTTTATTTACGAAAGATGGAAATGCGAGGAAAAAGGATGAAAAGCATGCAAATGATATTTTAAAAAGTGACTGCTGGAAATAGAGAGAACAGGACACTAGACATGTTTATGAGTACGTATCCGGAAACTATCTATACTTATAGAAAATAAAGTCTTTATGTAAAGCCAGTCGTGCCTATACAGGCACGACTAGTAAATATAAGTCATATTTCCACTAGTAGGTAGGCATACCACTTTCAGCTCGAGAAACAAACAGAATTACAACACTTAAAATTATAACAACATTATGGTGCTCTTGATGATTTTGTTGCAAAACAATGTCATAAACCAACTTAAATCTGTAGAGTAGGTATCCCGTTTTTTAATCTGAATTAGCAATTTTAAGCTATCTAGGGAAATTCAGTTGGAAACTGGCATTGACTTGTTTGTGTTTGGCAAGTTTAGAAGTTGCATATTTTCATAGTAACTAGACATGAATCTGTGTCACGAAAAAGTTTAACACAGTAGTTTGCGTAGTTTCTATGTGACATGGAACTATATGGTATTCTGTAATTTGTCTTATTATTATTCCTACTAAATTTCTACATCATCATCATCATTTCCACATACTAATTATGTTTAATTCTATGTCACTAAAACTAGCCTGCAAGCTAATGTAGTGAAGATTTATACAACCATATAAATGTTTGCTAAAGTGTATTAAAATAAAATGTCAGCATTTTATAGAATTGACAATTTGACACGTAGTTATTGTATACTCTTTGATTTTACAATGCATGCCTATGTCGTATTTCGGAACGCGGGGCAAAAGTCAGAAGATCTGGCAAGATTGTCGAGACAGGAGCCATAAAAAAAAAAAAAAGAATGTAAATAAACAGAACTTCGTACTTTTTCATCATAAATAACTGCACGCCTATGTTGATAATATAGCAAAATGACCCTAACAGCTAACAGCCGTTCAATACAAAACAACTCTTTTTTTTTTGTTATAATCAGTGATTTATGTGACTTAATTTTCATATTATTATCCAAGCCAGATCAAACACAATGAGACTACTAAAGATTATTTTCACTGTCCTCATCGTTTTTACTAGTTTATTTGGAGACTACGTAGTTTTTAGATCAAAATACGCCGAATCACAGCTGTTTCGAGCCGCAGCGGATACCACCGTTCATGCGGCTATAGGTTTCCTTTCAGCCTGTTTATTTTTCTCTCATCGTTTTAACATAGTACCCCTAACATGCATTTTTAACACAATATTCTGTACTGTGATATCGTCACTTATCGATATAGATCATATATTTGTTGCTAAATCTATTTACTTGAAGGTATGTATCCTTAGCACACACCACAATAAGTATAATTTTATTTATAGAGTATGTAGGTACTTAGTGGTACTTATTCTTAGGCCTCGTTATTATCCCAGTGGGATTTAAATTAACGAATCTATTTCCTTGATGGCCTTGGAGGCTGGGCTGTACTTAAATGACTTTTAAGTGTAGGCAAGCACTAAAAAATTATGTAAAAATATGTCTAGGGTTCAACAATGGCTTACAATGAAACTTTTATTGTAAGATACAACAAAGCTTTTTCAGATCAGTTCAACAGGCCTAGGGTTTAATATTTTCATTTGTGGTTGTTTTCTGTCCAGGTATTTTTATATATTTTAGGTATGTATGGTCAAACCTGGATAAGTGAGAGTTCAAGGGACAACAATCTCATTCTTGCTTATAGAGGTTTCTCACTAACCTGAGTTTCTTGCTAATGCAGGTACATGGGTAGTGTTTCTCTCTTATAAAGGTATGCAGCAATAACAAGTCACATTCAACATATAAGTACTTTAATAAGAGTAGGTATCAAGATGCTAACGAAAACAAAACAAAAATTCATGCACTACCTATATAATTTTATTTTATTTAGAACTTATTTACACTTAAAAAAATCAAGTGGTTGCACACACCTTGGTCTACAGATTTACTTTCCCCAGCTGCTTTTTTGAAAGCTATAGCTATGTCTCTAACCAGCCGTTGCTAGCAGAAAAGTTCTGGATTCCCAGTTTTGTAGCAAACTCTTTGATTTTTCTTTCAACAAAGGTCCATCTATGGGAATGTTCTTATCAAGTTTGTTTTATCCATTCCAAAAGGCACTCTTCAATATTGGGAAATTCAGAAATGTCTTAATATTTCCATGTCCATCAGAGCACTCAGACTTTATAGCCTTTGATTTTATAATTTTATAATAGGTTGTCAGTTCTTCGAGCTATATGACCTGCCCATTGCCACTTCAACTTGCTGATTCTGAGAGCTATGTCGGCTACCTTGGTTCTCCTACGGATTTCCTCATTTCTGATTCCATCCCATAGTGAAACTCCTAGCATAGCTCTCTCCATAGCTTGTTGTGCGACTTTGAGCTTGGTGATGAGGCCAATAGTAAGCGACCATGTCTCAGTTCCATATGTCATCACTGGCAACACACACTGGTTGAAGACTTTCGTCTTGAGGCTCTGCGGTATGTGTGAACTGACAACCGATGGGGAATAAAGGTTCTTGAATGGCGTCCACGAACAGGAAAGCGAAGTGTGGGACGCCCTCCTACCCGATGGTCTGACGACATTGTTAGGATCGCGGGTAGTCGGTGGATAGAAAGGGCTCAGAATCGTTCTTCCTGGAAGCGGATAGGGGAGGCCTATGTCCAGCAGTGGACTTCTGTGAGCTATTGATGATGATGATGATAATAGGTTGATTCTGGTAAACTAAACTCCCTCTGAATTTAATTTCGCGATTTTCCGGATTCAAACGCATTCACTATTTTAAGTTTATCACAGTACCTACTTTAATATTCCGTTTTGACATGATGCAGAACACACAAACAGGACGGTACACAGGCACACATGTCCATTCGAAAAGAATGCGATAAAATAACAACGTTATTTAGTTCCACGAAATAGAATAAATACAATATTGACGAGAAAACAATACAAAAACAATGGTAGGAAGTTCCACGAAAGTTAAGAATGAGTCATAAAATAACAGATGTTATTTGTAATTTGTTTTGTAAAGTTCAACTGTCGCTTATAGAGGTATTGATAAGTAGCAGTCTTACTTACGGAGGTCCATTTGGGAAAAACGACTCTCTCTTACAGAGGTTTCTGTTTCTCGCTAATAGAGGTTTTGGGAGCTTAAAATGACAGGTCCTGGCTCGGACGGACTCTCACTTATAGTTTTCTCACTTACCCAGGTTTGACTGTATTTACAAAAAAGTATTTAAGTAGGTATCAACTATCTGGTTCCCATATTACAAGCTTTGCTTAGTTTGAGAATAGCTAGTGCTGTGTAGAAATTTCACCAAAAACAATCAATTCTTTCATTTTATCCTTTTTATTACTCAATAAAAGTTTTTTCTTTTCAGGATTTAACAAACCTTAAACAAAGAGGTATATTCCACTGTACCACATTCTGGCTACTTGTCACAATAGTATCCCTAACATACAGTTATGTGGCGAAAAGACTTAATTTTAACATTCTCACTTACATGCTCATTATGGCATTCACTTCTCACCACCTGCGAGACGCAAACAGACGTGGTCTCTGGATGTATCCATTT
The DNA here is from genome assembly GCA_963576535.1 of Plemyria rubiginata. Lineage (NCBI taxonomy): Eukaryota > Metazoa > Arthropoda > Insecta > Lepidoptera > Geometridae > Plemyria > Plemyria rubiginata. The sequence continues at coordinate 8,697,309 of OY754922.1, read as the reverse complement.
GGACATACAGTAGCTATAAATAAGCATGTATACGTGGTATTATGTGCAGTACTGCCATATGTATTTGCATACACATTTGTTAGCTTGAAACATGTCTTTAATGAGTCTAATTATACTTTTATAGAAACTGTATAATAGTCATCTGTATAAATGAAAGCGATTATAGTTTTATAGAAACAGTATAATCAATGGACTTTTCGAAGTATACAACATTTATCTGCTAAACTATTTTATTATTTATTGCACCCCCATGCAAAACTCCAACTGTTACTAACCATTGTGTTCTAGTTTAGGTTTGATGCCTTTGGCTGCATCTTAACTCATGTCCAGACTATGCGCGATGTCCTTGACTGAGTCATGATTAGTCTGACATAGGCGCGCGGCTCCGCTTTGGATTCAAATGTGTCTGGTCTAGGGGCGAGGCCCCCGATCGGGTCTGATGTTAGGGCTAAGTCCTCTTCCTACATGTCTCGATTAAGTCTATGTAGGCGCAAGGCGCCCGGTCTGGTCTCAACTAAGTATGGTTACGGGGCGATGCGCCCGGTCGAGTCTCGGTTAGGTCTGGTCTAAACGCGATGCCCGGCCGGGTCTCGGCTTCAGTTTGAGATGGACCCCGCGCATGTGCGTGGTGAGAGAGCTCTTCTGACTGAAGGCGGCAGAACAGATGTCGCAACGGAATGGCTTTTCTCCTGTGTGCACGCGGATGTGGTTACTAAGCATGAACTTCGTCTGGAATTTAGGAGCACATATTTTACATACATTATTTAATCAAAATGTATTTCTTGACTCTGAACTACATCCCATTTCGTTTGACAGGCAGTATTAAAAGGTATGTTACATACGTTGAACCCTCGCCCGCAGATGTGGCATATCTTATCCTTGGTTTTCTCGACCCCCTCATGGAAGTAAAGTATGTGCAATTTCAGCTTGCACTGCGCTCCGAAACCCTGACAACAACAATCTAACTATACTCGTGTCACCCTTTGTTAGAACCGGTATACATAATTTTTTTAACACACAATTTTGGTAACAGTAAGAATAGCTCATTGTTCACAATCGGTTTTGAACTCACGACCTAAGGATCGGAAGGCTACCACTAGACTGGCCAGACTAGACGGCCGCTACCACTAGACCACCAGTGCTCAAGAAATAACCGACTTCGATGCACTGGAAAATACACTCATTATGTAGGTACTATAACGCAAAAACTACTCGTCAGATCTGACTCTAATTTAAATGGAACCACATGGCAAGCATCAGCTTTCGATTAAAGAAATTATCTACAAAATCGATCCACTCAGTAAAAAGTTATGAGGTAACAAACATAAAGAACAGTCGAATTGAGAACCGTCGAATTTTTGTGAAGTCGTTTAAAAATTACGCGACGCAACTTTTTTGTATGAAGCAAAGTGTGCGACCGAATTTCTGCCCGTGTGGCCTTACACTTATCCCTACTAGATTCAAAATAGGAACATTTAAAATAATTGTTATCTGTGCGAATCGATCGAACGTTAATAACATTATGACAGCCTTCACAGCCCACTTAGTACTAACTCTGCCTTATGCGGCCGTGGGTTCGATTCCCACCGACAACAAACATAGATGTTTGTTCTCTGTCTGGGTGTTATTATATGTATGTATTTACAAAAAAAAGAAAATAATTATATTAAGTCAACTATCTGGTTTTCATATTACAAGCTTTGGCTTAGTTTGGGGCTAGATAGTGTTGTGTGGAAGTCCACCAATATTTATTTAGTTTCCGGTACCTACATACGTACAGCTCGACCGAAAAGAGTAGAAAATGATAGGGGCGCCAAGTTCCATACATTTTCGACGCTCACTCACATGCTGTCTTGCTCGCACCTATGCGAAATACCCGCATGTCAAATTAGTTCCGTTTCTACTCTTTCTGGTCGGACTGTACAACGTAATCTAGGAATCACCATACACGCGTGTAATGTGCCAACCAAAACTGCGACTACGCCCTCAGCAGTTAAAATTTGGTATATATACCTTCCCACAACGATCGCACTTGAAGGGTCGCACAGTGGAATGTTTCAATAGCGTGTGCTTTTTCAGCCCATTTGCATTGACGAACTTAGCGTCGCATTCTCTGCATGCGTGGCTGGAATTAAAATTAACAAACGAGTGGTTAGGTACATTTTAATATTGCCTCTCTGTGCCTAAGAGCAGAAACGTTCTTTGAGAAGCCAAATCGTTTAAAATCTCGAACGAAATTCCGATTAGATAATACATTATACACTTACTAGTTAGGCCTTGCGGTTTTACCCGCGCAGATTTAAATCTCGGTATTCCCACGGATAAAAAGTAGCCTATGTGTAATTCCAGACTATAATCAATCTCTCTGCCAAGTTTCATCCACATCCGTTCTGCCGTTCCGGCGTGAAAGAGTAACAAACATCCATCCATACTCACAAACTTTCGCATTTCTAATATTAGTAGGATGAGTAAGACCAAAATCATGCTCATACAGTCCGACCAGAAACAGTAGAAACGGAGCTAATTTGACATACTGGTATTTCGCATAGGTGCGAGCAAGACCGCATGTGAGTGAGCGTCGAAAATGTATGGAAAGTGGCGCCCCTATTGTTTTCTACTCTTTTCGGTCAAGCTGTACATATCACACCCGTGCCGGACATAATCAGACGTCAAGATGATCCAAACAGGTAGGTAAGTCCCTTCGACAAAGAGGTTAGCCGACGAATCCAACTCAGATGGGCAGCTTAGCTTAAATGTTCGCTTAGTCTGTCGCTATCTCTTTACACTTTCATCGAAATAGTGTGTGAATACTTTATAGAGCCGCTATAACGCGTCAATGAATATGAATAATCAATAGGGTAAGTATTGTTACCTGAGTACAGTGTCCGGCGCACGATGTCGCGCAGAATACTTGACATGTGATCTGTAAGACGCGGTGCTCTTGAACTTCTGATCGCACTCGGCACAGTACGCGGCCTCCGGTGCCGCCTCGTGTGTGCGCGAGTGACTCTTCATGTGGCGAACGCGAGCGCCGCAAACTGTACACGGAGATTTTGGCGTGTAGCTGTGCATTCGTCTGTGGAGATGGAGAACAAGTATTTATTAGGTAAAACTGCTCACTCGCGTATTTTTAAATACAGTTATCCCACAGGAAAAAGGAGCCTATGTGTTATTCCAGACTATAATGCTCTCTGTGCTAAAAATTTCATTTTTTTTTTTTTTTTTTTTTTTTTTTTTTTTTTTTTTTTTCTTATACAACTAGCTGATGGAACAAGCAGATGGTCCACCTGATGTTAAGTGGTAACCATCACCTATAAACAAAACATTGCCCCGTAGGTCACGCACAATAGGGACGTGCCCTACGATGCACTGCCCTGCGTCCATCAACTTGAGGCATACAGATGTTAAGCCTCATGTGCCTGTAATTACACCGGCGACCACACTCTTCAAACCGAAACACAGCGTTGCTGCTTGGCGGCAGAAAAAGGCGTGGTGGTAGTACTTCCCCGGACGAGCCCTTCACAAAGAGCTCTACTACTCTTAAAATACCGACCGATCCTTTTAGCCGGTGATATACCTATAGTATGGTAAAACATTTAAAACGAGACCGCTTGTGGCATTTTTTACGCGGCTGACGACGGGTCGGGCTCGGCTTTAAGAAATTAGTAGTTAGCAAATGTTTATGCCTATCGATTAGGTACTGAGTTATGGTTATGACCGTTTTTAGTACCTACTAACGTCTTTGGCCCTTATTATTATTCTGTGCCATTTTATAGCGGTTCATACTTCATAAGTATACCTGTCACTGTCACTTTCATGTCAACGAAAGGATCCATCAGTAGACTTAGCAGTCACTTCGGTCAGTCAGTTTAGCTAACGCTCAGCAACTATTGTGATGTGAATAAGACCATTAGAGTTTGTGCGCAATACCAGTGCTCTATAATAGAAGGAAAACATCGTGAGGAAACTAGTTAGTATTCCAACAGCGGCGATGGGCTTGCAACCTGTCACGTATAGATGACTAACTAAAGCAAAATAGGGTAGGCATAGGGTAGGTATATAGGGAGTATGTGCCAAATGTTATGTTTGGACGTACCTCTGACTATCCCCTTTTAAGTTCTCAAATAATCTGGAGTTAATACTGGAACTAAGAGATCTGCGGGGCGATATCTACCGTGCCTGGCGATCAAAGTCGTGAAGCTGTTTCAGTTTCGTTTTACTTACTGAATGTGGACTCTCAAACTGTTCTTGGTAGTGAATGTTTTAGGGCAAGATTCGCATTTGGCCGGCCCTTGGTGGGTCGTCTCTCGGTGAAACGCCAAACTTGATTTAGACCTGTGACAATAACGCCATTTTAGCCATACGCTTTTAAGGCAAGGATTCCCGAGCGTGGCGCTCTCTCGCTCTCTCTGTGTAGTACTGAGCAAGACGGTGCGTAGACACCCAAGCACGTTTTTGTAGGTATTTAGGTGTTTTGAAAAATATTTGTATGGCATATATAAATATTTTCTTGTGATGCACTGTGTAATCAAGAACATTTGCAATGTTATGGTATACATTTTGTGTACATTTTATTCATTTTTCTCTTCACATTAATCATTCAAAGTTTCATTTAGTGGTAACCTTATCATTTTTTTTTCTATTGAGTGAAATGTCACCAATCGCCTTTTTGTCTTAAATGAATTTCAAAACTACAGGTCTTAGGTATAGTTATTGAGGTAGGTACAAACAGTTAAAATCGGGAATCCAGGCCTTAAGGCGTTGACAACACCTAATTTTCCTCTCGCTCGCACGATTCGACATTTTGAAAGATATAAAATCACTAATCCCTATTTCGCAAAATCGCAAACCACCATTTTGTGTGCAATTACATTGCACACATTTTAGTAAAAATTTCATTTTGATTGATACAAGTTTTCCTATTCAAAAGTTTGCTTATGTACGAAAATTAGAAAAGCAAACTTTTAAGTAGGAAATCTTACATTTATCAAAATATTTTTTTTACCAAACTGAGTGCAATGTGATTGCACACAAAATGATTGTTTGTGATTTTTCAAAATTGGGATTAGTGATTTTATATCTTTTAAAATGTCAAATCGTGTAGCTCTTAATGGTGTTAATTATAAACTAACATAAGTTCATGTAGAGTATAAATGGAGAGCTTTCTCAGCACCCATTCTATCCTCTACTGTTTTTTAAATTGTAGTATATCTACCTGCTGTGTTTGTGAGCCAAAATTGGCTAATTTTTTAAATATCATTTGCTGATGGAACTAGCAGATAGCGCCTGATGTTAAGAGGTAACTATCATTTACAACTAATCAATTCATTAATTGATTTATCAAGTACAAGTACCGATTTTTTTTATACTCACGGAACATAACACTTACGGAAACTGTTCTCGACAGACTTTGCAAGTAAACCTCCTCACATCATGATCTTTAGCGTCGTGTGCCTCCATTTCAGACAACTTGTAGCCGACGAACTCACATGCTCGGCATTTGTACTTCTTATAGTGTCCCTCTGTGTGCTGTTTGTAGAAATTGGCTCTTGTGAATCTGGTCTCACAAATTGGGCATTGGTGGGCACCAGCTTTCTGAAAAATACTAATTTAACTATACTAGTTATACTTAAAACACACATACAGAGATCAACTTTAAGTCCACCTGCGACGCTAGAGGTTGCGGGTTCTATTTCCGTCTTGGAACAAAATTTGTTTGCGATCTGCAGAAATTTGTTCCATTGGTCTGGGTGTTTTCTATGTATAATAAAAAATATCTACCTATGTATAATGTATTAAATATATCAGTCATCTAGTACCCATAACCTTAGCTTATAGCTTTGAGTAGCTTACTTTGGGGCTAGATGGTGCTGTGTGAATTGTCCAGCATTATTTATTCATTAACTAAGATTCGTCTTCGCACATATTGACCATGCCTTTGAATAATAAAGGATTTTTACCTCAGAATGTCTGATTCTTAAATGCTTTTCATATAAATCTTTGTTAAAAAAACCCAATATACACGATTGACATCTATATTTAACTTTATTTTTATATCTATCTGCCTGTCGGTCTGACTCTCTCACAGCTAGCATTTCATCCTCTTTCATATCAATTATAATATAATTATATTTTGTACTCATCAACTTCATTCTTTGAACCTCTTGTTTCTCAAATTCGACTTCCTGATTTATTTTTGAGTCACTTTTTGTCTTTTTGAATTCAACTAGTGCATTTTCAGTGTTGACAGATAATTCTTCAACAGTGATTTCATCGCTAAATACTTCATCAGAGTCATTTTCATTTTTTATACTATCACTATCTATTTGGGTTTCAATGGTTGCAGCTTCATTTGCACTTTTCATACCACTAAAAGTGATAAGTTTTAGATAGGTTTTCAAACAAATATTATCACTATCATTGTTATCCTTTTCTATAAACATTTCTGATTTGATATTCTGTATGTCATAATGTTCTATCACTTCTAAACTATTCTGTACATTAAAATCAAGATTAGTTTTTTCAATGGTTTGATCACAACAAATATCATTGCAGCTTATAGTTGAACAAGTGAGACGACTTAGCGGTGAAAGGCTCGAAACCTATAAATGATAAAAAATTAAACTTAATTTTTTTTATTAACAAAATCGACAAGCTCTGTTTCCTGGAGTACCATTAGCTGTGTATTAATCTAATGGAATGAATAATCAAATTAAATAAAATAAGAAATGAGGCCATATGGTAAAAGCAGCATTAGAAGCTGGGGCCATAAGCTCACTTCGAGATTATCTCACTGTGGAGATGATGTCATACCTCATTTGATAACTTGTGACAACTAATTTATACCAGTTCTCACCATTCAAAGTTCATGTGAGACCAAATGTCTGTGAGTAAATGCACGAAATTGATGTCACCTCCACAGTGAGATAATGTCCCTCAAAGCAAGCATAAGGCCCCTGATGACTACAAATAACTACCTTCAGAGCTTGTAATGTTTAAACTTTTAAGTAGGTATTCTTGATCAACAGTGAATATAAACATTGTGATTACAATACAACTACTGCACTGTCCAAAAGTGACTGTTAGACTGTCCAAACTAGTGTGTCCCAAAAATGTTTGTTCAAACACTTTGATTAATTTTTTACTTCACATATCTGTATGGGATACTTTAACCAAAATCGACTGCAGTTGAGAGGCAAATTAAATATATAAAATTAATGAATTTAAATAAAAGTTAAATTGAGTTAAAAGTATTACCAAAACATACATTTTTTTCATAACTTTTCAAGCATTCCTGGGCTTGTAAAACTTGCCATTTGAATTTGTAAACTTTGAGAAATAATGATGAGCATTCCCAGCAAACTGAGGCTACATTTTCCATAATCTGAAAATAAATAAATAACAGGTGATGAAAATAAATTAATAATATTAGGTAGGTATGTACATGTACTTTTATTTAATCAATAATTCCAATTATTTTTATATTGTCATGTTCTTGATGTTCTTCATGTAAATGAACTCTAGTATAATCTTGCATAATAGAGAAAGAATAAATACTTACAAGTGTATCACCAAATAAAGACCCGTATTTACAAACATCTAGTGGGAACTGCCTTCTGTTTAGGCACAGGCACGTGGGGCATACTAATTCAGTCATTTTTCAGCTTCAATGTTGTTTATTACCATACTTCAGTCAAGTTTTATGTCTAGAAAACAAATCAAGGTAAATCAGCAACAAAGAACCAAAACAACTTAGATACTTAGAAGATGCCAGACTTCTTCTTCTTTTATTTATGGCTGTTCAGTGGCCGATAGGGGTTGCCACGAATTTGCCAATGTCGAGTTGGTAAGAGAACAAAAAGGCAGGCGGAGATCTGAGTCAAGAACGGAGACTAAAATATGATTCGTTAAAATGATAGGTTTAATTATTTAGGTATATTACATACAACATTAAAAGAATATAAAACTATAGTAAATGAAGATTTAGGTACAGTGAAAGGTGTAGGACAGTAGACAATAGAAACGTAGTTATTGTATGCTCTTTGAATAGAAAAGAATAAAATTATATTGTAGGTAGGTATCCAAGGAATAAAGAATTCAAATTCCTTGTAGGTATCCAAGCCAAGGAATTTGAATACAAGTACAAGCAAATCAAGAATTGACATGACATGACTAGAGATGGGCGCTTACCCGGTAAAAACCCGAACTTTGGGTTTTTACCCGTTTATACCCATTTTTACCTACCCATTTTGAATTAATACCGGGTAAAAATTCAAAACATCTTTTTTTGGTCATTTATGATTTTATTTGTTAGTATTTATTCTGATTTAAATGATCTAATCTTAATATTCTGATTATCTGATAAAAAAGTATCATTCTAGCTTATTTTTATTCTGATACTTTGGATTCACACAAAGATAATAAAATATGAAAGATATGTTTTATAAGTTACTATTCAAATCAAATCAAATCAAAACGTTTATTTGCAACTAATTATACAAAAGGTATAACAATAGGTTGAAGATAATCACTAAACTAAAACACAAGCAATAAATATAAATAAGACAGTTGCAAACTGGTCCCAACTCAGCATTTGCAAGTTGCAATGACTTGCGCTGGTCTTCCGTTGGGACCGTTGAGGATCAAGTAAATAAAATAAGACAAGTGGACGTGACTACTGATTACATACTAATTACATAAAAATACAAATTTTAAATTACATAAAAATAAAGATACAGAATTTGGACAATTTACACTACATGCCAACATAACTATAGGTATATCTAACAAGCAAGCTCTTGCTTCAGTAGAAAACAAATTTCATTAGGTTTAGATATTCGATAACAAAAATGTAAAATTAGGAAAAATCGTCAAAAATCATTAAATGGTAAAGGGAATTATAATTAAAAGTGTTGTTATCATTTATCTATCATCAGATCATCATAGCTATTCATGTAGTCATATAGCACTGGTATCCAGTCTAAGAAATTCTTGCTCTTTTTGCCAGTTTAACAGATATTTTTTTAACTTTAACCTAAAACATTGAATACTTTATAGGTTCCTAATTGGGGGTGGTATATTGTTCCAACATTTCGATGCAGCGTATCGAAAACTGCCTCTAACGCTACCGTTCTATGTCGCTGTGATGGAAGCTGCACCGAACATTGTCTCCGTTCGCAAGATCTAAAACTTGACAGTTCGTTTAGCTTACAGTATAAATATGCAGGTGCTTTATGCTTTAGAACACCAAAAAATAGACATGCTAAATGAATTTTGCGTCTGTGTCTCATCTTGAGTAAAGAGTGCTCATTCAGGAAGGGAGTAACATGTCCTCTCCATGGGATATTGAAACAATATCGAGCACAAGCGTTTTGAACTCGTTGTATCAATCGCTGTGTCTTATCTAATAGTCGAGGACCAAAGACCACATCCGTGTAATTTAATTTGGAAAGAACAAGCGACTCTACCAATTGTATACGTAACTCTTCTGATAAGTACGGCCTCATTCTATATAAAACTTTTAACTTATAAAAACAGGTCTTAACTAGGTGAGATATATGATCTTCAAAGCGCAGATCGGAATCTACTTCCAAGCCTAGGTTGCGTGCTTTATAGACTCTTTCGATGGGTTCATCCTTAAGCATCACATTTACAATAGGTCCGATACTTGCCAGTTTATGTGGACTACCAAAGATCAAATATTTAGTTTTGCTGGGGTTAAGGAGTAGATTGTTATTTTCAGACCTCAGAACAATGTTAGAAAGGTCGGCATTAAGTTTACCAACTGCTGTGTTAATATCGGAAGGATAGCATGAAATGTAGACCTGTATATCATCAGCGTAAATGTGAAATTTACAATATTGAATATGAGTCTGTATATCCGCTGAGTACAAAATAAAAAGAATAGGACCCAAAATGGATCCTTGTGGTACTCCTCTTTTTACAAGCTCTTTGCACGAATAGTTTGAGGTTCCATATTCTGGGGAAAGCTGAAGAACTGAAGAAATTTGTATGGGAATCGTACCCCCTTAATATATTAAGTTTTAGTCAGTTTGATCATGTTGTGCAAAATTTTGGTTGATTTTATGGTATGTCTTTTTGAAAATTTTACTGCGATTAGTATTATGTATGAGTATTTAACAGAAAGGATTATTAGTGTGCTATTTATAACCCAATATATGTTTTCAAAATCATTATTCATTGGTTTTATTTGTCAAAGCATATTTAATTAAGGTTTAATTAGATCGTGTTACCTCTAAAATACATAGCCACTACTTTTTTTAAGTATTTAGGTTTTTTAGGATTATAAAAATGCAGGTCGTATTTTATACCCGGTATTAATAAAATATACCCGGTATAAATGGGTATTTTTTAATTTTTACCTATTTTACCCTTCCCTTTCTTTTTTTACCCTTCCAATTTTTACCCACCCGCCCATCTCTAGACATGACAAGAAAGAACAAAAAAGTTTGAGGGAGATAACCATAGATTATGAATACTTCATCCAAGGAGATAATAATGCACGGCATGTTATTGTACCTACGGGATGCTAATGTTGTACACCTAGTAATAATTCGTATCGGATACATAGAACGAGAATACGTGCTAAACTTCAAGACTGTATACAATACAATACACCAAGCAAGTTAAAGCAAGCCAGAAACGTGTGCTATTTCAACGTATTGTAAATCTTGCTACTCAACGCTAGATGGCATGGCAAATCCAACAAAATAGATTAACAATATCAAAATCAAATCAAAAAGGAGGCTGTAAATTCTCTAAGAGTGTATGTATGTAAAGTTGAAAATATACCTTAAATGGATGAAACTTGGCAGAGCTTGGATGAACTTCTTCTAAGTGGCAGAGATAGATTATAGCCTGAAATAGCACATAGGCTACTTTTTATCTCGTGGGAATTCCGGGATTTAAAACTGCGCGGGTGAAACCGTGTGGCGCAACTTGTGAATCATATTCTTGTCGTGTGTCAGATCGCCCGATCGGTCGAACACCATCTAGAAATCGTTGTTTTTCACGTACCTCTTATCAAAATTATCAACGAATTTGGCTGTGAATCAAGGTTGTAATAATGATTGGTTTTTGTTTTACTACTTCGAAATTGTATTGTTGAAATTGAATTCAGCGGAAAGACTATGAACTAAAAACTACACTGCTAACTAGCTCTAATAAATAAGAATCAAACAAATGTGCAAATTCATTTTTCCAGTTTTTGATGATAAAAAGAGCTTCCGTTATAGTAATTCCATTGTATTGTAATACTATAAATTATTGTCAGAGTGAGCGTGTAGTCGACGAGAATGTGCGTGTAAGGCGGCTCGTTGGCGAAAGGTCCGCCCGCATCGTCCACACCCATGCGGCCTTTCACCCGTATGCCGCGACACGTGTTCTACTAAGGATTTCTTGTCCTGTAATAGAAATTAACAGAATTACTATATTAATTAAATATTAAAATACGCGAGAGTCAGATCACGAGGCAGACCACCGGCCAGCGTGCCCAGATTACTAATGTCTGGCTATCGAGATGGCTTTCAGTTTGACATTTGATTCCCATCCATCCAAGGAATTTAGCATCCATCCCAATGAATTTAGATACTAGATTCATCCATATGTTGCTATTACACTTTAGTTAGGGAATCAGAGTATTATATTCCAAGATCAAAATGTCAAACTGAAAGCCATCTCGATAGCCAGACATTAGCGTAATCGGGCCGCAAGTGGTCTGATTTGACGTGCGCGTCCACCGCATCCGCATCGCTGCGTACGGAGCGTACGGATTTGTTGCTTTGTATTGATTTGTATGGTACAGCGTGCACTGGATCGGCATTTCAGCGCCAAAGACCGGTATTTCTGCTGATGACGTCATCCGCAGTGAACGCGCCATTCGTAATTGCTTTGAAAATACCGATACTGCCGATGCAAAATCCGGATGCAGTGGACGCACGCCATCGGCATTTTGTAAATACCGACGCTCCGTCCGCTCCGTACGCAGCGATGCTGATGCGGTGGACGCGTACCTTAAAAGGACAGTGGGAGCCAAATTGGCCGTTTTCCCATCGGCGATAACGACACCGACACTAGACATTTTGTCATGCTTGCTCTGTCTCGCCTTCGCAAGGTCGGCGCGGGCAACTAGAGACAGATTATGTCGGCGTCCTTATCGTCGCAGTGGGAAGACGGCATTATTAGACCGATAAGTCTGTTGCTGTCTCTTTTCGTGGACATGAAAGTGACAGAGACAAGTATACCTTAGAGTTTAGAGCCAATATAAAATGGCAGGGAATATGATTAACCATAGTACCTAATACACTACGCACCCGAAATGCCTTTCCACAGTAGTCGCACATCTTGTCTCGTGCGTTCTCCTTTATCCCGTCGTGCGCGCGTCTTACGTGACGCGTCAAGCAGCGACGTGTTGCCAAAAACTGCGCAAACATCAACAAAAATTATTTTTTTCTGACTACCCCCCAAAGTATTAAGTTGGTAATGAGAGGTCGGAGGGATATCTACCGTGCCTGGGTATAAAAAGCGTGAAGCGTGTGTGTTTCATTTATTAATGGTTACGAACCACCTAATGCCGATGAGTGTTGATCGAGCTTTCTGAAACCAAGGGGTTAATATATTAGCAGGCAGTTGAATACCTTATCGCAAACAGGACACTTGTGCCTGGCTTGTGCGTCGTGTTTGTACGCGACATGGTCCTTCAGCTCACCGCCAGAACGATACTTCTTATCGCACTGAGAGCACGCGTGCCTGCGGAAAGTAAGAATAGTAGAGCAAGGTAATGCCATTTTTTACGCTGATTATTGTGATTTTTCCAAAATCTGTGAATGCAGTTCAGAATATCTTAAAAAGATATTAATCGTCTCCCAGGAACGATTTCCTGTAATTGTAACGGTTAGATACATCCTATCCTATACTAATATTATAAGCGCGAAAGTTTGTAGGTATGGATGGATGGATGGATGGATATTTGTTACTCTTTCACGCCGGAACGGCTGAACGGATCTGGATGAACCTTAGCAGAGAGATAGATTATAGTCTGGAATAGCACATAAGCTACTTTTTATCAGGATTTAAATCTGCGCGGATGAAACCGCGGGGCGCAACTAGTATTATTATTATAGGTTCGAGATAAGTAATAAGATATTTATTGCATAACTAGTAGCGCCCTGCAGTTTCACCCGCGTAGTTTTAAATCCCGGTATTCCCACGGATATAGTAGCCTATAGATGTGTTATTCCAGACTATAATATATCTCTGTGCCAATTTTCACCAAGATCCGTTCAGCCGTTCTGGAGTTATAGAGTTACAAACATCCATCCATACTTACAAACTTTCGCATTTATAATATTAGTAGGATCTAAGTACCCATTACACTAGCTTTGAGTAGCTAACTTTGGGGCTAGATGCTGCTGTGTGTATTGTCCTGCATTATTTATTTTTATTTTATTTTTATCCCATCCCACTAGGATGGGATAGTGTGATTATTATATGACAGCCTACGTAGCTCAGTTGGTAGTAGCTCTGCCTTCTGCGCCGTAGGTCGTGGGTTCGATTCCCACCGTGAACAAACATTTGTGTGATGAACATAAATGTTTGTTCTCTGTCTGGGTGTTATATAATATTATAAGTATGTATTTACAAAAAAAAAGTATTATAAGTAGTATATCAGCTATCTGGTTCCCATATTACAAGCATAAGCTTAGTTTGGGGCTAGATAGTGCTGTGTGAAAAGTCCACCAATATTTATTTATTTATTTATTACCTGAAGACATCGATAACTGCATGCGCGCTCGCATACTTGAGATGCGTCTCGTATGTCGCGCGGCAGACGAAGGCCTTGCCGCAGGGCTGGCACGCGAGACGCGCGCGCGCCGCGTGCGTTCGCGCGTGCGTCGCCAGCAGAGACGTGCGGACTTGCTTGTGGCACTGCGGGCATTCCGAACGCGGCGGCGGACCCGCGTGGCTTCTGATATTAGAGTATTTCTCAAACAAAATATACGTAACGAAAAAGTATTTACGAAATACTATTACGAAATTTTACTAAATCACTACATAATATAAAACAAAGTCGCTTTCTCTGTCCCTATGTCCCCATGTCCCTTTGTATGCTTAAATCTTTATAACTACGCAACGGATTTTGATGCGGTTTTTTTAATAGTGATTCAAGAGGAAGGTTTATATGTATAATACATGCATCATATATGCACCCGTGCGGAGCAGGGGCGCGCGGGCGGGTCGCTAGTAGTAACATAAGAAAGAAAAATCGTTACTATTTAGTAAAATTACATACATTTTGTTTGAGAAATACTCCTTAAGCGAACTTAATGCTAATTAGCATTATCTGATTCATAAATGATCGCGTTCATGTAATTTAATATAGCTATAGTGGGCGTCACGCAAAAAGAACGCCGAAAGGAGGGGGTGTGATGGCACGAGTATTTTTTATGCGCAAACACATCCCCTCCACTGTTTTCCAGCGTTATTTTTGGTTGACGCGACCTATAACGTTTCGTGTTGTTTTCCGTGCCTGACACCTATTACGGGCATGGTACGATACGGGATAGTGGGCGAAAATCTTTAAGGGCGCCTTCAGATTAGCCGTAAAGTGCTGCTGCTGCGCTGCTTTGTTATTCCATACAAGCAGCCTGCAGCCGCGCATTAGTGCATCGGTCGACATCGAGCACACGTAGCTTTTGTTTGACGAAATTATCGACGAGTTGAGTCAATCGTGAAACAATGTACAGTGCCACCAACTTATGAAATGAACCGGTCTGAAGTTAGCCGTTTGAGGCATCTTCCATTCGCTATTGGCCATTTATACTCAAACGGCTAACCTCAGACCCGTTCAGATAATTTGGTGGCACTTTACCTACAACATTGTAATGGTCGAAGCTAGTTGTTGCAGCGCCATTTTTTGAAAATTATTTTTATCCTTCCATATCAATTTCAGGCAATGAATTTTTTATTTTTTTTGCATGTTTGTTTAAAATTCAGACACGATTGGTAAGAAAATTGTTCATGAATAAATCAAAATTGAATTTGAATTCACTAATGTACCTAATGACTTCCTAACATCTATTGGCGAGTAATTGGAGGTACATAATACTATTATTTCTAAGCTACTTCAGTAGATGGCGTTGTTAAGCACCGAGCAAAGCTCGCCACCCTGATATAATATGAACGTATACTCACAGTTGATGCCGTTGTAAGTTGTGTTTGAAAGTGAATACTTTCTGGCAGGTGTCACACTTGTGACCCGCTCGATGGAGTTTCTGCACGTGCTTCCATTTGGCACCTTTGTTCCTAGAAAGAAATTAACATCTTTGATGCTCGAGTGATTGTCACTGCTTTTTGTGAATGCGTAACATGAGTTCGCGCTAAGTACTAGTCCCCGGTTTCTGAAAGCATCGGGCTTTCAACACTAGTCGGCTTTCAAGTCACTTGCTATATGTATCTAATTTAAAGCAAAAGCTGAAATAGCAATTTACTTGACAGCAGATTAGTGTTGATTGAGCATCCAGAAACCGGGGGTCCACAGACTCGCTCAACAAACACAGTATACAGTGATCGGAACAAGTCAGGGTACAAAAAATATATTTTACTAAGAAAATACTAATAACTTGCTATATGCTACCGAAAATTCAGTAACATTACAATATGTAGCTTAAACAGGGGATTATTTGACAATAATTTTCGGTATATTCAAGGGCGTTCGCCATTTCATGGTTTTCGGAAAAACATACCTTACTGTAGTGACAGTTACCTAATGTTATGTAGAAAAACTCTTTCTAATAAAAATTTTCAAGGGGTGGTTTGAGAACCAATTTCGATGTAAATGTAGGTACCTAAGTAATTATTGTCTGAAATAAAAATGTTATCAATTTGTTATTACTTTGTGTTTTAGTTTTAGCACAATTTACTCACTTAAAGGTCATATCACATTCGGTACACGGGTATATCGTCGATTCGTTTGATTTTATGCCTTTCTGCAACAGTTTCTGAAAACAAGCAAGTACGTAATGATTGTCTAGGGTGAAAAATGATTACCTACTTAAATTTTTTTTATTTACTAGTTGCGCCCCGCGGTTTCACCAGCGCAGAATTAAATCCCGGTATTCCCACGGGATAATAAGTACCCTATGTGTTATTCCAGACTATAATGTATCTGTCTGCCAAGTGTCATTCAGATCCGTTCAGCCGTTTCGGCGTGAAAGAGTAACAAAAATCCATCCATCCATCCATCCATACTTACAAACTTTCACGTTTATAATATTAGTAGGATTAAAAAAAACCTTAACTAGTAATTAAGCTGAAAACGTGAAATTATATTTTTTCATTTTCTAGAAAAAGGGACTTAAGGGAATGTCTTGCCAACTATCCCTACTTGCAACCCCCCTACCCCCAACCCTCAACCCAGATACAAGGATTGCTACAGGCAACCCAAGAGCTCTACTACTCTTCCTCTGTGTGTGAATGTTTTTTTTTACAACCAACCTTTTTCCTCACTGGTTTTCTGTGCAATTCCTTTAGATGTTCTAACATCAGCTCTTCCGTGAATACTTTATAGTCACATAGCTTACAAGAATAACTCTTGTAGTGGTTTTTTGAGTGAGTGGCTAATAAATCATCTTTTATGTATGTCAGACATATATCACAGAGGGTGTGGTTTTCTTTCTAAAAAAAGGAAAAGAAAATTTGTTTAAGATACATGATGCTTATTAATAAATACTAGTTGCGCCCCGGCGTTTCATCCACGCAGATTTAAATCCCGGTATTCCCACGGGATAAAAAGTAGCATATGTGCCATTCCAGACTATAATCTACCTCTCTGCCAAGTTTCATCCAGATCCGTTCAGCCGTTCCGCCGTCAAAGAATAAAAAACATCCATCGATCCATACTTACTAACTTTTGCGTTTATAATATTAGTAGGATAAAAGGAAATATGCTCAAAAGGATTCATTAGAATTGGACATTCTAATATAATTTCTAGATACTATAATTTGGGATACCTACCTACTATAAATAAAATCTATACCTATACCTTTAAAGTATAACATGTAGAATGTGTAATGTATCATCATCATCAGCCTAAAGCAGTCCACTGCTGGACATAGGCCTCTCCTATACGTTTCCAGGAAGAACGATTCTGAGCCCTTTCCATCCACGGACTTCCCGCGGTCCTAATGTCGTCAGTCCATTGGGTCAGGAGGGCGTTCCATGCTTCGTTTACCTGTCCATGGTCGCCATTCGAGTACCTTTATGCCCCAGCGTAAACTATATGTGCCACTAGTTGAACATAAATAAAGTTCAATTTGAAGTAAGTACTCAGAATTTACCTTAGTGTGAAACTCTAAGTTGTGTGCATTCAACTCACAATTATTTTCAAACTCAAGAACACAAGGAGAACATTTGAACTCGTTTTTTAAATCCAACCTTCTTAAATCTGTATTTATTTTTAATTCTTCACCATTCATCACCATCTCTGTGTAATCTCTTCTACAATCATTCAAGGTTTGAATTTTACCTTTTTTATTTATTTCTACAGTGTTACCCACTATAGTTGCATTCCCATTAGAAGTAGGTGCTTTCTCCTTTTTTTTAACATGCTTTGTTTTTTTTATTTCTTCAGCTTCACTTTTAATAATAATAGATTCATATTCATAGCTATGTTCTTCTTGAAGATTAAATACATCAGTTTCTTTCTTGATTTTGTTTACATCTAATCCACAATCTATGAAGTTTGTTTCAATAGAACTTGATGGGTTCTTAATGATTGATAGATGAGAAAGACTTTGTAGATTTATCTAAAAATTAAAACAGAATATTTCAGAAGAAACCAAACGGGTATAACAGTTCAAAGAACCTGTTCGGCTAGATGCACGAATTGAAAGGTGATGTGTGTGTGTGATGAAATGTGTGATTTAGTAGGTAGGTATTACCTCATTTTTCTTGCCTTCAGTAATATCCTTCAAGTGTCTCATGGCAGAACAGGCTTTAAGTCGGAACTGCTGGATTTTCTTTATAATAGCACAACACTCCCAACAAACCAGCCAACTGGCAATTTCCTTGAAGAATCCTTCCTGCAAAATAATTATTAGTAAATCCATCACTAAACCTAAGCATGTGTCTCTTGCCTAATCTTCAAGGCTTGATTGTGTAAAGTGGACACGTAATTCAACTTAAGACATTTCAGAAATTATCCTTGTGATTTGAAAAAGTAATACTTACCTTGAATGAAACAGTTTTTTTAGTCATTACTATTAACCCATTGATTGTGAGACAAATTGTGACACAGCCACCCCAGACTTACCAGCTGATTCAATGAAATTATGACATTTCATAGGACAAACTATTGAGTAAATAAATAATTATATTAGTCTACAGCTTTTGCAAACACCTACCACCAATTAGCTATCAAAATGGGAGTTGAAATGTATGCAATCCTACTAATACTAATAACGCGAAAGTTTGTATGGATGGATGGATGGTTTGTTATTCTTTCAATAAACCTTTTTTTTCTTTTATATAACTCTTTCTGTTAATACCTTCTTTTTGTTAACTACCTTCCTGTGTCTATGTATTTTTTGGGTTGATAAATAATTTTTCTTTTTTTATTTATTTCACACCCTAACGGCTAAACAGATCCGGATGAAACTTGCCAGAGAGATTGATTATAGTCTGGAATAACACAGGCTACTTTTTATCCCGTGGAAATACTGAGATTTAAAAATACGCGGGTGAAGCCGCGGGGCGCAGCTAGTGCTTCTATAAACACAACTGCATTAAATTATAAGAGAAACGGCAGTACCTAGCTTAGATTTTAACATACCCTATAGGCTACTGTGTCGCACATAAGCAGCGTATAAATAAGATTCACTCCGTCCGGCGTTCTGCACAGCAGGAATAACTTTCGATCTTCGCAAAGGCAAGTGCAACATACTCGCTTGGAGATGATGTCTTTGGTCATAACTAATCAAAACGTAAAAACGTATCCCACAATGAATTCCATGTAGATATTCCTGGATAAATCCACAGCAAAGTCTTCTTCACGCTATGGAATCGGCCAAACAAAATCGTTGGACACTATCTATCTACACTCAATTTTAGATTGTATTGACTTGCAATAGAGTTTGTAGTCAGTTACTAGATTGTAGTTCATTTAAGCAACACCACAGCGCTAGTGTTCAATGCAATGAAGGCAGCTGCAGACTTGACGTTTGGCTTGGCACCTTTGTATGTACCTAATTTCATTATTCATATTTTTTCGATTAAGTATTTGAAAATTTTGTCTAAGGATATTTGTTTGAAACGGTGTAAATAAAATGGGTGTAACTAAATGTTGTGTCCCTAGGTGCGAGTCTAAAAGCGACAGTGGTATCATAGGTACCTATTACACTGTTTTCCACGAGCACCTTACAGAAAAAGTTTGTGGCTCAAACAAATAAACTGTAAATCTTTAAATTTACTCAATACCATTCAAATAAGGAGTAAATGAGTTTGTCCCAAACATTTTGAGCGTAAATTTTACGAAAATGATCGCCTGAATTGCCTCATTGCGCGGCCAACTTTATTTACGGCGGCAGAAATTTGTAGTGAGATTCCACTAAACGGACAAAGTAAGTACCTAATTTGCTGGTTCCTAGTGATTCAAATATCTCTCTAAATTCTTCAATTATTATTATTGTCCATAAATATAGATTGCAATCGTTAAAATAGTACAAAAACATCAATAACAGTGATCGATGTAAAAAATAGGGATGTGCTACATAAATGCTATTATTTTATTTGCTATCGATGTTTTGTTATTTTTACCCCGACTGCAGACATAAATGTTTCTATATGGAGGGTAATATTTTAAAGAGTAAGTATGTATGTACGTATGCCCCTTTGACACGCTGCTGTGCACCCTAAAAAGGTTAAAAAAAAGGCATAAAAAGGTATCATTATAACAATGATATGCCACCATTTTGGCAAAAACTACTTAATAGTACATTTAACGTAAGGTCTCCTTCAAAAAAGGCAGGCTGGAAATACGGTTACAATTTTTAGATTGACAATAGGTTCTGTAATGTCTTATTCTCATTCTCTAATTTCAGGCGATGAATGTACGTAAAATACCGGATTTTTTAAAAGACCATACATACTACAATGCTTTTGATTCGGTCGGTCAGATTTCAGAAGCGTGTACAAAACCTAATGAATCTCCAAGCAAAAACCGTAAAACTGATGGTAATACTTGGCTTTAAGATCACAATATCACATATTATCATAAAACATCAACACACATCTAAGACATTATAATGTGATTTTTCGACTATGACCAGACATTCATTTTTTATGATTTGTTTACATTTCAGAAATGACTAATTTGGCAACAGAATGTAAACAACTGTATCGAAGATTGCCGCAAATATCACATAAAACCAGGAATCTCAAGAGTACAACACACCGATTACAAATGAGCACAAAATTTGTGGAGTCAAAGCTATTTTCCAATTTCGATAAACTGCCACATCTGACAAAATCTTTTATTACGATGCAACTGAAATGTGTAAATAGAAAACCAAAGCTTCGAAGGTATTCATTGGAAGAGAAAGTCATGTGCTTAGCTTTGTTAAAATGTAGTCCCAAAGAATATCGTCTTCTTCGTGCGATGTTTTACTTACCATCTAGAAGAACTTTGTCAAAGTTGATTCAAAACATACATGTTACAACTGGAATAAATAAATGCTTGGTTAATGTTTTAAAGAAAAAAGTAATGAAATGGAATGAACTTAAAAAAATGTGTTCAATAGTATTTGATGAGGTATCATTGGATCCACGCTTAAAATATTCAGCACATGAAGATAAAATTTATGGGCATACCGATTTAGACGACGATGTAAATCAAAAGCTCGCAGACCATGCTTGTGTATTTATGATCAGAGGTAGGTATTATAATATTGATACAATTTGAATTAGCTATTCGGACCATTACGTACGAAGTTATGACCAAATTACTAGAGAAGTTCACTGAGTGACCGCCGCGGGTGCGTGTGACGTCACTGGGCCGCCCGTTAACCGTAGGCAGATATCAGTTTTTAGTGATTTACTCCGAAACTAACAGTTTAGGAAAAAAAACTTACAGAACCAAATAGACTCAGTTTTGAGAGACCCATCGAATAAAAAAATAAAAATAAAATCCATTCGATGGGTCTCTCAAACCTCTCATTAATATTCTTATCTCTCTTCTAATTAATATAGTGCTGCAGAATTTTATAACGTCTTGTATACTGTTAGTAAATAAAAAGAACGCAACAATGTGTTGGCATCATTTTCTCGATGCGTTGGTCACACACTGAACTGTCAAGCTCTCTCCCCTAACCATGGGTAACTCACTCAAAAATCATGATCTGCAGCGCATCAGCTCATTTATAGTCTCGAGCTGGAGCTGAACCGCGGCTCAGACAGCTCAAAATTGCAGGGAAACTTCAAAAACTTCAAACAAGCATGAAGATATGACTTTGGCTAGAATTAACCTTTGACCTCATTATCCATCATTTGAGGGGTAATTGAAAGTCACACTAACCTTACCAGTCTTTGTAAAATAAAGAATTTTATTTTGAACCACTCAACATCAGGTGGGCCATCTGTATGTGTCATATTTTTAGTAGGCATGGTCAATTTTACTAAATTCAAACAACTATCCTATCCTAGCTAATTTACTTAGTTATAAATGCGAAAGATGTTCATATTTAGTGACTAAACCTTGTAATAGGGAATAATTATAAATAAATAAAATAAAAAGCCTGTTTATTCCAAAATAAGTTGTTGGTACATGTGTGTTTTAAGTTTTCACTTTTGTATATAGGTAGAGTAGATATACTACTAATTATAAATAATAAATTCCAGTTTATTTTATTCTAACAAATTATGTTAGTTAAGTTACCTAGCATGCAAACCTACTAACTTTTTAAGAAGACTTTCGTGGGAGTTTCCGAAGTTAGAGTAGAATGATAACTACAAAATAAATTTAGACATAAATATACCTAATTTCTTATGTCTACTTTTTTTATTAAATAGGTATCATATTTTACTATTGTTTAGCGTTCCTAAACGGGAAAAATCCTTCAAAAATAATGATAGCAAATCATGGCTACCTAACGCGTGAGTGAAGCCACCGGTAGCCTAAGAAATCCTCAACTTTATAAAAAGAACCTTATTCACCAACTGATGCAACAGAAAATCTTGATGCAAACTATTTACCGCCGTACCCACCCAACAACAAAACATGCTTTTCTAAAATGAACCGTATTACTTACAAATCATTCCTACTCCACCATCTAGCGCAGATATTACTTCAAATGATTCAACCGACAAATTGTCCGTATGTGTATTAAACCACTCAATTACACAAAACGTATAAGTAACTCAAACGGTTCAAGGTTCTGTTTTACAATGAAACCACTCTCTGAACCGTTTGAGTTGTGTTCATCATTTTGTGTTTTGAGCTGGTACAGCTCAACCACTCTTGAGTGGAAAAATTTCTGCATTGCAAATTAGACCTTATTTCTTAGTGGTAAGAGTTTAAATTCTTTTAGCAAAAAAAATGATGCGAATGGCTTTTTTCTGAAATAGACCCTATTTGTACTGGGTTAATATATATATTAGACTGGCATGTCCTAATAAAATGAGTCAGACCTGGTTTTTGAGCCGCTGCGCATGGGGTAGAGCTGATAATGAAGCACACACGACGGTGTGACGTGCTGCATATGCATGCATCTCACTCATACTACCCACGGTTACTCTCCCCCTTCCCGCCTTGTGTGAAGAACGTGAAATAAAAACTACATTGCATTTTCAAACAAGTATTTTATATTTATTTCCAAAATATCAACATGGTAGCAGAGCGTGGTTTGGAAAACTGAATACAGTAAATACGCAGAAGAAATTTGAAAACCGGCAAGATTGTTTTATCAGTCATTCGTACAGTACAGGAGTGCTGTATAACCTAACTTTGGAGGACACGCCGGCAGCGTGGCGTTTTTTTTTGTTACATATCTACAGACAAAACTGTGAATACGCTAAGAAGATGTCGAATACTGGTCACAATCCGTTTCATATCGACAGACTCGTTGGCCGAGAAAACTATGCGAGTTGGAAATTCGCCGTACAAGCGTATTTCGAATTGGAAGAATTGTGGAGCTGTGTCACCGGTACAAACACTGATGAGAAAAAGGAAACCAAGGCAAAATCTAAGCTTATACTATTGCTAGACCCAATCAACTATGTACATGTACAAAGCGCGACCAAATGTAAGGAAGTTTGGGAGTGTTTGGAACAAGCTTTTGATGACAGCGGGTTGTATAGAAGAGTTGCCTTGTTACGAGACCTTATCACAACTACATTGGACTCTTCTCGGAGCGTGGATGACTATGTGAATAAAATATTGTCAACTGCTCACAAGCTCAGGAATATAAAGTTTGATATTGATGATCAATGGCTTGGAACGCTGATGTTGGCTGGCTTGCCTGAAGCATATAAACCAATGATAATGGGATTGGAGAGCTCCGGTATCAAAATTAGTGCAGATTCTATTAAGACTAAACTCCTGCAGGAAGTACAATGCTCTGAGGACTCAGCGTTCTTCACTAGGAAAAAGGCTACTCAAGGAAATCAAAGCACAAATAAGGTCAACAAAGGACCCAGATGTTATAATTGTAACAAGCATGGACATTTTGCTAAGAATTGTCGTGCTCCGAAGAAAGAATCGAAAAATGCAGATAATTCAGAAGAAAACAAAGGCTTTGTCGCAGCTTTTTCAGCTTCTTCTCAGACGAATCCGGACCAGTGGTATGTGGACTCAGGTGCCTCCATGCACATGACCAATAGAAGTGATTGGATGTATGATGTGACAAGTCCCCCGATGCCCACCATAACTGTTGCCAGTAAGACACCATTACCTGTGGAAAATATGGGAAAGGTTAATTTATTGATGGATAATAATGAAGACAACAAAATTCAGGTAAAACAAGTTTTATACATACCTAAGCTCGCTGCAAACCTCCTATCAGTGAGTGCAATGGTGAAAAATGGCTGCAAAGTTAATTTTAGAGACAAAGGCTGTGATATTTATGACAAAAATGACAAACTCTTGTGTTCAGCCTCATTAGAGAACAACTTGTATGTGCTAAATACCCATAGAGAAGTATTTTCGAACCTGTCATGTTCAGATAATTTATGCAATGCTGTCCTGTGGCATAGACGCATGGGGCACTTGAATTTTTCAGATGTTGAAAGGCTGCCAGAGTGTGCGGAAGGAGTAAACAGGTTTGATGAGCAGAAAGGTCCTATTACATGCACAACCTGCCTCATGGGAAAACAAACTAGACTACCCTTCAACAATGTTGGCTCGAGAGCATCACAGCAATTGCAACTTATCCATACTGATTTATGTGGACCTATGGAACAAGAGTCACTGGGAGGTATGAAATATTTTATTACCTTCATAGACGATTATACAAGAAGAGTTCATGTTTATTTTTTGAAAAATAAGTTGAATATTCTAGAAGTCTTTAAAGATTACAAAAATAGAGTGGAAAATGAAACTGACAAGAAAATAAAAGTTATTCGTTCAGATAATGGCAAAGAATATTGTAATAAAGACTTTGAAAACTTCTTAAGCAGGCACGGAATAGAGCATCAAACAAGCACTCCGTACTCACCCCAGCAGAATGGTCTTGCCGAAAGAATGAACAGGACCCTGGTAGAAAGAGCTAAGTGTATGTTACTTGATGCAAAAATGTCAAAGAAGTTGTGGGCAGAGGCTTTAGCCACAGCTGCCTATGTCATTAACAGGTCACCCACAAAATCAGTTCAAGGTAAAACACCTATGGAGATGTGGACTGGTATAAAACCTAACCTATCAAATGTGAAAGTTTTTGGCTCTGAGGTTATGGCACAAATACCTAAAGAAAAACGCCAAAAATGGGATTCTAAATCTAGAAAATTAATATTTGTTGGATACTGTGAATCAACAAAAGGATATAGAGTGCTTGATCCGGAAACTAATAAAATTATTAAAACCAGAGATGTTGAATTTTTGGAGAATGTTGAAAGGTCTCATCATAATACATACATACCTTGTGTACCCAACAGCAATCCTGAGGAGCCCTGCGAGGAGGAACTGGAGATTGACTCAAATCATTCATTGACTGATGAGTACCTATCTGGTGACAACAATGACTCATCCTACACACCAGAAGAAGTAACTGATAGCGACACACCAACTCGTTATGTAAATTTACGTCCACGTAAAGCTGTCAAGTGTGCAGAAAAGGATGAGCATGATGTGAGTTATTTTTGTCCTGTGCTTGACTTAAATGATCCTCAGACTCTGGATGATGCCCTCTCATCTCCTAATGCAGATCAGTGGAAGAAGGCAATGCAGGAAGAATATGATTCTTTGATCAAGAATAAAACCTGGTCACTGGTTGATCTGCCATCTGGTAAAAGAGTCTTACCTAGCAAATGGGTCTTCAAGACTAAAACCAATGAGAAAGGAGAGATTATTCGTTTCAAAGCAAGATTAGTCATAAAAGGATATACTCAGAGAAAGGGAAGTGATTATGATGAGGTATATGCTCCAGTAGTAAGATACACCTCAATTCGTTTTTTGATTGCACTGGCTGCTAAGTACAATTTAGAAATGGTTCAGATGGATGCAATAAGTGCATTCTTGCAAGGTGACATAGACAGAGAGATTTACATGTCTCCACCGAAACCATTTGTAGAAAGTAATCAAGTATGTCACCTGCACAAATCGATCTATGGGCTTAAGCAAGCTAGCCGGCAATGGAACCTTAAATTGAATGATGTTCTACTTAAAATTGGACTGAAAAGATCTAAAATTGATCCATGTATATACTATTTCATGAATGAACCAATAATGATATACACTGCAGTATGGGTAGATGATTTTTTAATCTTTACTAATGATAAAAACACAACTGATGAGATCAAGGAAAAATTGAAGAAGGAACTTGATATGAAGGATCTGGGTGAATTGAAGCAGTGCATTGGTATTAATATAAATAGAAATTGTGAATCAGGTGTCATCACAATAGACCAAGAAAAATACATTAACCTTGTATTGGAACGTTTTGGCATGTCTGAATGCAAACCAGTTCGCACACCGATAGAGGTAAATGCAAAATTTGAAAATAATTCTGAAGATAGAGATGAAAACATCCCATATAGGGAAGCAGTGGGATGTCTCATATATCTAGCACATGTGACGCGGCCTGATATTGCCTTTGCAGTCAGCAAATTAAGTCAATATTGTAATAATCCAGGAAATCAGCATTGGCTTGGAGTAAAAAGAGTCATGAGATATCTTCAAGGAACCAAGAACCTGAAGCTGTACTATGTCAAAGAAGACTCAAGAGAGATAACTGGATACTGTGATGCAGACTGGGCCAGTGACCCACTGGATAGAAGGTCGTGCACGGGTTACACTTTTCTGTTTCAGAATGGCGCTATTTCGTGGAATACATGTAAGCAGCAGACTGTGGCGCTCTCTACAGCCGAGGCTGAGTACATGGCAATGGCGTCAGCAACCCAAGAGGCTCTCTGGATCCAGCAACTGCAGGCTGAGCTAGGGCAAGCTATGGACAGTGCTCTTGTTATATATAGTGATAACCAAAGTGCTATAAGACTGGCATCAACGGACTGTTATAAGCCAAAAACTAAGCATATAGACATTCGTTTACATTTTCTTAGAGAGAATATAGTTAATTCTAAAGTTCAGTTCATATTTGTTGCTGGTTGTAAAATGATTGCGGATAATTTAACTAAAGGTACCACGTATGAAAAACATTTGTATTGTATAAGTAAAATGGGTTTGCGTTCTGCAGGGAGTGTTAGTAAATAAAAAGAACGCAACAATGTGTTGGCATCATTTTCTCGATGCGTTGGTCACACACTGAACTGTCAAGCTCTCTCCCCCTTCCCGCCTTGTGTGAAGAACGTGAAATAAAAACTACATTGCATTTTCAAACAAGTATTTTATATTTATTTCCAAAATATCAACATATACTAATTTTTGTTTTTATAGTGCGAAAGCACTCAGATTCTGGGTAATTTGTCTGTTGTTTTTTTTGTCTTGTATAATTTTATTGTAAAAAATATTGTGCACATAATATATTATGTTTAATAAATAATAACCAAAATATAAAATCCTTCGTTTTTTATTTCAAGTTCTACTTTTGTATAACAACAAGTGGTATGTAGGTACATCGATATCGATATCTTATAGATATTGGCGCATCACTAGCAGGACGCAAAAGATAGCATCATATCTCTGTCTCTTTCTAAATGCACACTAGCGACATCCACTCTATAAACGGAACTGTAATTAGCGTCCACAGCTAATAAAGGTCCGATTCCTATCTGTCCTTTAGGACTATACTTATAAATCTGTGGTCTTCTTCTTCTTAATTGATTGAATGGCCTTTGCAGTGTAGCCCGCAATTTCGCCAATGTCACGTTTAAACTGTTAGACCTTAGCACGAAAGAGAATGACCGGTGGGGAAATGGTCATGATCGGTAGAGAATTTAGATTAATTTAAATAACAATAATTCCAAACAAAATTAAAATTTTATAAATAAAATCATATCTCTAATAATCAACCAAACACAGTTCTAACTAAAAAACTTAAAAGGAGAAAAAAAAATAAAACACGAACTTACCTATTTACTAACTGATACTAAAAACTAAAGTTTTATTTTAAACCTACTAATATATTTACATAAAAGGTTACAACTATAGCTACCCTGGTACCTGAGTTGAGGGTTGGGGATAGGGGGGAAGCATGTGGGGGTAGATGGCAAGTCTTTCCCTATAGTTCTTTTTTCTAGGAAATGAAAAAAATTTTCTTCATCTTCACTTAAAAAAAAAATAATAATAAATAACCCTAACCTAATGAGAATTCCTTCCCTTGAGTCTTTTTGTCATAGAGATGAAATATTACTACCAATTTTCTTCATATAAAAAAAAAACCCTAACTAGTAACTTACCTGAAAAATTAAATTATATTTTTTCATTTCCTAGAAAAAAGGACTCAAGGGGAAGACTTGCCATCTACCCCCACTTGCACCCCCCTATCCCCAACACTCAACTCAGGTACAAGGATTGCTATAGCCAACCCACATAAAATATTAACAAAAGGTGTAAATACTAACGAAAGAATACATTTCAATGAAAAGGGACGAGGGATTTCAGGGGGAAAAATTATAAAGCGACAACCGCAAATTCGGACAATTAAAAAATATGTGGTCCACGAGGGTCCACGGTTCCTTCATCGAGACCACACTCACAAAGAGCATGATCCCTTACCCGGATTTTGGCCAAAAAAACAGGACTACAAACATGACCAAGTTTGAGCCGACAAATAGAGCAAAGTCAAAAATAATGTAAAACTACGAGCAAAGTAAACAACTACACATGACTGACACACAGCAGACAGGCAGGCAGGCAAATTGATTAAAATAGTTCGCATTGTATAGTATATAATAGCTCTGCTTTGCATGCTTTGGTCCGTGATCGCAACTTGTATTCAAATTCCTTGGCAAAAACGAAGTATTAAAATTCCTTGCAGTGTGACCAAAGTTAGTAGATTTCTACTTTTTCGGTAGATTTTGAGGAACTTGCAACAGCTGCTAGTAGGAAAAAAAATATATGTGTATTTTGGTAGAATTTGCCATTTTGTGGTATATTGGTAGTATTTTTTCAAAAGAAGATGGCAGCCCTCGCCTATAATCTATTCTTTTAAAGGAATTCCCCTACTAAGTGAATCGGAATCAGTCTATCTCTTTCTAAACACTCAAAGCCTAGGTGGGGCTTCCATCGAAGGTAAATAACTGTTCAATCTATTTTCATTAATTACAAATTTATTTCTGTTGTTCGCGATACCCTTGAGATGATGCTATGATAGTGAATGAACAACTTGTTCATTCACTATCATAGCATCATCTGATTCTGCTGTTGTTTGACTTCGTGATGAAACGTAAATATACTCAAGGATATCGCGCGGAGTGGGAGCAAGATCCCTTATTCAAGCAATGGTTAAATAAATCAAAAACTAATGAAGCGAATGCGCACTGTAAAGTCTGTAATTGCGACATGCTCAGTAGAGTGGCTTTTCTGAAGGAACACATGGCTACATCTAAGCATCTAAAAAATATGAAAGGATTTTCTGGAACCTCACAAGTAAGCAGCACCTAAATACTGTCTTATAGCTCATTTAGATTTGTTTATAAAATAGATTACTATTTATCAGATATTTTATTCATTCGTCTCGTAATAAATGCTACCAAATAGGCAGTGTGTGTTCTTGACCGACACGCACACAAGCGCACAAATAATGTTGCAAGTTATTAACATTTTCCCTATAAATTAGGGAAATTGTAACATTTTGTAAGGAGTAAATGATAATAATTTTTCTGTTTGATAATTTTTCATTAATTTCATTAATTATCAATGGCGCGTTCAGAATATGTCCGGTTAATATAACGTACTCTATGGGCGTTTACATACAGGGTTACAGCTTAAGTCGGGTAGTAAGTAGGTATGACAAAAGTAAAATCATGAAACTAAACAATATAATACAGTACAAAAATCCTTAGGTTTCACTTTCGTTCGCGCGCGCCTACTGAGGTTACTTACTTACTTATTATTCTAACTGTTTATGTTTTTTTCCCAGAGATAATAGCAAAATCTTGATAACCCTAATTGAAAATGTTATAGTAGACTTTTAGTAGAATCCAGCTTACTATAGGTAGATTTTGGTAATTTTTCACCCTATGTTACAGTAGATTTGTCAATTCAAATCTGGTCACACTTTCCTTGCAAAAACATTGCTTCACAGATTTATAAGTATAGTCCTAAAGGACATTGCTTGCTTGCTTCGGTCGGACACAACTGTCTAGTAAAGTTGTAACACAACAATTACAACAATATTCTCTTTTTTTTGGCATTGGCTGGCACACAATTTACACACAAGCAGTGTGACCAAAGTTAGTAGATTTCTACTTTTTCGGTAGATTTTGAGGAACTTGCAACAGCTGCTAGTAGGAAAAAAAATATATGTGTATTTTGGTAGAATTTGCCATTTTTTGGTATATTGGTAGTATTTTTTCAAAAGAAGATGGCAGCCCTCTCCTATAATCTATTCTTTTAAAGGAATTCCCCTACTAAGTGAATCGGAATCAGTCTATCTCTTTCTCAACACATGTACTCATCAAAGAACAAACACTCAAAGCCTAGGCGGGGCTTCCCCCGAAGGTAAATAATTGTTTAATCTATTTTCATTCATTACAAATTTATTTCTGTTGTTTACGTCTTCGCGATACCCTTGAATATATTTACGTTTCATCACGAAGTCAAACAACAGCAGAATCAGATGATGCTATGATAGTGAATGAACAAGTTGTTTCTGCTGTTGTTTGACTTCGTGATGAAACGTAAATATATTCAAGGGTATCGCGCGGAGTGGGAGCCAGATCCCTTATTCAAGCAATGGTTGAATAAATCAAAAACGAATGAAGTGAATGCGCACTGTAAAGTCTGTAATTGCGACATGCTCAGTAGAGTGGCTTCTCTGAAGGAACACATGGCTACATCTAAGCATCTAAAAAATATGAAAGGATTTTCTGGAACCTCACAAGTAAGCAGCACCTAAATACTGTCTTATAGCTCATTTAGATTTGTTTATAAAATAGATTACTATTTATCAGATATTTTATTCATTCGTCTCGTAATAAATGCTACCAAATAGGCAGTGTGTGTTCTTGACCGACACGCACACAAGCGCACAAATAATGTTGCAAGTTATTAACATTTTCCCTATAAATTAGGGAAATTGTAACATTTTGTAAAAAGTAAATGATAATAATTTTTCTCTTTGATAATTTTTCATTAATTTCGTTAATTATCAATGGCGCGTTCAGAATATGTCCTGTTAATATAACGTACTCTATAGGCGTTTACATACAGGGTTACAGCTTAAGTCGGTAGTAGTAAGTAGGTATGACAAAAGTAAAATCATGAAACTAAACAATAAAATACAATACAAAAATCCTTAGGCTTCACTTTCGTTTGCGCGCGCCTACTGAGGTTACTTACTTGCTTATTATTCTAACTGTTTATGTTTTTTTCCCAGAGATAATAGCAAAATCTTGATAACCCTAATTGAAAATGATATCGTAGACTTTTAGTAGAATCCAGCTTACTATAGGTAGATATTGGTAATTTTTCACCCTATGTTACAGTAGATTTGTCAATTCAAATCTGGTCACACTGCACACAAGTCACAAAGCCGAAATTTTGGCCGAAATCAATTAATATAATCAGCTCACTTTATTTTGTACCTCTGCGTTCATCTGAAAAAAAAATCGGTAAGTTATGGCTTGTAGATGTACGTTGTTTTGCAAACTAATTTACGTTTCCAATGTCAGGCATGCGGTAGAGATTCATTCAAGCATCCTGCCAGTTTAATAATTTTCCCATCTCTGAATTTTTTCTTGTAATGTGAATGGATACCACTCAGTAATGGACTACAACTCTTGTGCACATGATTTGCACAATGCACAAGACTAGGCTCAAGGACCGAGTTGTAGTCCCAGAGAAGATACAGGTCGAAGTGTGACCTACTCCTGTCTTAGAACTGCTTCAGACGAACCATCTACATCTGCGGAACATCACCTCGAAATCTGCATCTTCAGGATCCCCTTAAAGGGGGATTGTAATGTTACATTTTATAACTCCATTAGCTAAAACTTCGCCCTCGTCCTAATACAACTTGTACTGAAAACAGATTCGCAATAACGCGCCTGTGGGGGTGAGCCTTAAATGTTTTGACTTGACTTTTTACAGACCATGGCAGACCCTAGGCCGCGCCAGATGATGACCTGTCCTTACAACAAGGCGCATCAGGTGGAGCAGTACCGGATGCACATCCATCTGCAGAAGTGCCGCAAGCAGTATCCCAATGAGCCAGTCAGCACCTGCCCATTTGACTCCACCCATGTGATTCGGGATGTCGAGATGGATGTGAGTAATAAATAAATAAATACCTATTGATGGACTTTCCATGTAACACACTAGACTGTAAGACACTAGACATAAAATTTAAAATAATAATACCTAATTCCAACGATTCAATTTCAATTTTTAATAATTTCATCAATTAAAATTCAATTATCAACAATTTCAACACTGTGACGTAGACATATCAGCAAAAGCTGCTCGTCTATAAATAAAATAAATAAATAACACTGCTTAGCCCCAAACAAAAACAAAGCCTTTATTTTATATGGGAACCAGCTGATTATCCTACTACTATTATAAATGTGAAAGTTTGTAAGTATGGATGGATGTTTGATGGATGTTTGTTACTCTTTCACGCCGGATCGGCTGAACGGATCTGGATGAAACTTGGCAGAGGTAGATTATAGTCTGGAATAGCACATAGGCTACTGTGTATCCCGTGGGAATACCGGGATTTAAAACTGTGCGGGTGAAACCGCGGGGTGCAACTAGTATGTTTAATATTTACTTCTTTTTCTTTTAATACATTGGTAGGTAGGTTGTTACAATGTACACTGTTTCAAAGGAAACATGTAAAAACATTCAATGTTTAGATATTTCTCTATGCAAGAAACAATGTATGGATGTTTATATGACTTTGGACTTTTGCATTGATATAGGAGTAGGATTGCTAATATATGAATTTTTTATCAGTACCACGTCCGAACCTGCCCAAGACGGATCCTTTTAGATTCCCAAATGTACATAACAGATGATGACCACAGGCCTGTTGTGGAGATGCCTCCCACTCCGCAGCCTGACTTCAATTTTGGAGAGAATTGGGATGATGTAAGAAACCTTCTATATTACAGTTAAATCACAAAAGATTTTAAGAGTAGTAGAGCTCTTTGTGAAAGACTCATTCAGGGAAGTAGTTACCACCACAGCTATTTCTGCCGCCAAGCAGCATTGCTGTGTTTCGGTTTGAAGAGTGTGGTTGCCGGGGTTCTTACATTACAGGCACATGCGCCTTACCATCTATATGCCTCAAGTTGATGGCGTAGGGCAGTGCATCGTAGGCCACATTCCTAACGTGTGTGACTGTCTAAATAATACTTTGCTATAGGCGATGGTTACTGCTTAACATTAGGTGGGTCATTTGCTTGTTCCATCAGCAAGTAGTATAAAATAAACCGGCCAAGTACGAGTCGGATTCGCGCATGAAGGGTTCACACACGATATGGACGTGCCCTACAATAAAGTGCCGAGCGTCTATCAACTTGAGGCATAGGTACAGCCTCGTATGCAATTAATTTCACCGGCAGACAGCTACCATAATCATCCAACAGAAACAAAGTAACACTGTTTGGCCGCATAAATATAATAAGATACTACTAGTATGTACTTTCTATGTAGTAGTTTTAAAGTTCATTCTCTTGCTATAAAATACGCTTTATTATATTTTATGCATCAATTTTAACCACTAATAAGTTATCTTGGATCTTCAGGACAACGCGCAGACATACAATCCTCAGGTGGCTAAGAAAGGCGCTGCCATCATAACAAAGAGCATAAAGGGAGCTACTAAGTCAGAACGCAACGCCGCCCGCATGGAAGGTAACACCATTCATTTACAAATTATTTATTTACATGCTATGCCATTTATTTATTAGCTGACCCCTGCCCACTTTGTTGGGCAATAAATCGAAACATGAAAATTACTTTTTCGTGTTCATATCCTACTACTATTATAAACGCGAAAGTTTGTAAAGAAGTTTGTAAAAAGAGAAGAAAGTTTGTAACATTATAATAATGCTGGACAATCCACACAACACTATCTAGCCCCAAAGTAAGCTACTCAAAGCTTGTGTTATGGGTACTAGATAACTGATATATTTAATACGTTAGTATACTTACATAGATAGATATTTTTTTATTATACATAGAAAACACCCAGACCAACGGAACAAATTTCTGCAGATCGTACACAAATTTGTTCCGAGGCGTGAATCGAACCCGCAACCTCTGCGTCGCAGGCGGACTCTCGCCCGCTGCGCCACTGAGGTCGTCGTAAGGATGGATGGATGTTTGTTACTCTTTCACTCCGGAACGGCTGAACGGATCTGGATGAAACTTGGCAGAGAGATAGATTATAGTCTTGAATAGCACATAGGCTACTTTTTATATCATTCTTTTATATCAGATTTCTTTTTACGTGACGCGTGCTATACCTACATAGTAGTTCTGTTAATCCTAGGTATACTCACCTCCCTATTGATTTAGATTAGTTTTTAGTTAATACTTGTTTCGCCATTAGTTTAAACATTTGAATACCTATGTATAAGAATATTTCTTAAGTCTGAACATTTATGAATTATGTTTACGTTAAGCATACTACTTCGCCACTAGCCTTAAATTTACTTTATTTACCTTTAACTCATTTAAGTGAACTGTATCTGTTCTTATGAGAATAAACTCTTTAAACCGATCATGGGAATACCGGAATTTAAATCTGCGCGGGTGAAGCCACGGGGCGCAAGTGAATAATATTCATACGACACACACACGCTCAAGTAACGTGCCTTTCTATTGGTAAAATAATTATCAAA
Organism: Plemyria rubiginata; assembly: GCA_963576535.1. NCBI lineage: Eukaryota > Metazoa > Arthropoda > Insecta > Lepidoptera > Geometridae > Plemyria > Plemyria rubiginata. The sequence continues at coordinate 8,662,613 of OY754922.1, read as the reverse complement.
ATTCCTTAAAAAACCTCACAAACTTGACCTCTTTATTACCCTTTTATTCATAATCCCTGGCATTTTATAGCGGCTCTATAGAGTAGTCTTATCACTCTCATGCCAACGAAAAGAGACAGCAACAGACTTATTGGTCTGATAAGCTAATGGCACGCTCAACGACCATGAATAAGGGCCTTATATATATGATAGATTGTAATAAAACAAGTTAGCGTGTATGTTTTGCGAAGGGAAGAATGTCATTTAACGAGAAGAATGCTAGGGATGAATGTAGATGGATATAATACTAGGTAGGCTAAAGAAAAGATGGTTGGAATAGAGTGACTGCTGAGATGACGGCTGAAAGAGTGGAAAGAAAAAACCTGTTGTGCCAACAGACCCCACATTAAGTAGGATAGAAGCAGGAAAATGATGAAAATTTGTATAAAAATTAAATACCTCATAATACTACTGAAATGGTCGCCAAGCGCTCTTTTTTTTTCGTTTATATAAAACTGACAAAATGACAGATGATTACCAATTAACATAGGTGGGTCATCTCTTTGTGCTATCAGCAAGTACCTAGCTCACATTTTTCTCATTTTTCAGGTCGACTCGCCTACTCCGCTGCTATGAAAACCCAAAAGGAGTAAAAATACAGATCTACAAAGATTTTACTCTTTGTAGTTTCAAAAACATTTTGATATGTTGTAGCCAAAGACGTTCCTTGGTACTCACAATGTTTACAAACATTTATTAGCTAACACTTGATCATAATGTTAGAGGTAATGTAAGTATACATTTGTAAACAAAATTGTTAGCTATATATATTGAAACAACATAAAACATTTGATAGTAAACATTTTCCTGGCGACAGCGGGATATGCGGGGGAGTCCAGGGCACGTTCCAGCTAACACCTTTGCCCGTTTATTTTTCAAATGTTATAAAATGGTACCATTATCCGTCAAGGGGGAGCATACGGCGCGCCGCCATCTCGCTCGCACAATAGATCATTTTTGAAGATGTAAAATCATCATGTAGAAAAAACAATCATGTAAAATCGCAATTGGTTATGTTGTTGTCAATGGCATTACCTACAAAGAATTAGCGAAAATACCATTTTGATTCAAGCAAGTTTTCACACTTAAAAATGGGAATTTATATTTTATGTATGAAAACTTGCTTGGATAAAAATTTTATTTTCACTAAATCTTTGTAATGCTATTGACCACAATTTGACCGATTGCAATTTTACATACTTAAGTAAATTCAGTGATTTTATATCCTAAATGTTCAATCGTGCGAGCGAGATAGCGGCGCGTCGTATGCTGCCCCTTAATTAAAACATATATAACATTTTCTAAGAAATATTTGATAGTTCATTTTTAAAATAATATGAGTACTGCTGCAGAGGTGCACACAATATACTACAGTTTACTTGCTTGTAAAAATTATTTTCTATGTTGTTAATCTACATGTTCCGTTTCAATTAATGTATCTGACATGTGTGTATTCAAGCGGTGTGTAGTGTATGCAAGTCATTTGTGAAACTGTGGCACTAATCTTAATATTAATTAGGCTGATATATTGTGATCCTGATAATGTTTGCGAAGCATAAGATATCTAACCACCTTATTTGTCAAAATTATCATGTTTTGTATCTCATCTCTTTTGTATTGCGAGCTTATTAGATGCTAAGTACTGAATAATGACAAAACACAACCGTGACTCGTAACACAACCTTAACTCCTACCTGTGTACTACCATAACTTTTGGAGTTAAGGTTGTGTTACGGGTTTAGGATTTTTAGATATACTTTGCGATTGTTGTTGTGATTGCAGATTTAGGTATTGTAAGCTTATATGTGTGACACACTCTAACAAATAACAATGTATTTTATCAGTTGCCTGGTTCCCATAGCACTCACTGTTTAGTTTGGGACTAGATATTGTTGGTTGTGTTAATGCCCACTTCTCAAAGGTCATTGTTAAGTTGGCACATCATAAATAACTTAAAAAAATATTAAGTAAAAAAATAAAAACTTTTTAGACAAAACACTTGCAGTTGCATTTTTCGGCCCGAATCATTTGTCTAGTAAAAATGGTTTAGTCCGCAATACCTTTGCCGATTGCTATAAATAAGTCTTTTAATGTAAGTCCAGAGATTGTTATATTCTTGATATTGTATCAAAATGTGTAAGTAGATACATGTGATGTTTCTAAAATAATTTTGTTCATTTACAGTTACCAAATAAATTGTATCTTGCATAACATATTTATTACTAGTTGCGCCCCACAGTTTCAGATTTAAATCCCAGTATTCCCACAGGATAAAAAGTAGCCTATGTGTTATTCCAGACTATAATGTATTTCTCTGCCAAGTTTCATCCAGATCTGTTCAGCCGTTCCAGCGTGAAAGAGTAACAAACATCCATCCATCTATCCATCCATACTTACAAACTTTCGCGTTTATAATATTAGTAGGATTGAATTGTCTTTTTTTTCCTAGGTTAGTGGTGGATCCTATAGAAAGACTATTTTATTCTGTGCTCTGAGAGAAGACTAAGGTAGTACATTCTTGCATGAAAATTGAAATAAAATAAATGTAACTTATTTTGTAAGCACAAATTTTATTTAAATAACTGTACATACCTATTGAAAATAAAAAATACCATTCTGCCGTCTTACCGCAAAAGGGCACATCTAAAATGTTTTTCAAAATTGAGTTACATACAGTGTAAACTCTTTATAACGAAACTCAAGGGACTGAGCATTTTTTGTCGTTATAGAGAGTTATCGTTATATGGAGTGAACAAAAAAAACCAAATTAACAAGAATTTTTTACGTTTACTGGCCATGTTAACAGTTTCAAAGTAGGTTTACGACTGATAATACGATAGGTACCCAGTATGCTTGGTCGAAGACCATCACTTCCGAGAAAACAATGCGTCATACTGCACGTGTTCAAGGCAATTAAGGATAACAAAAGCTAGACCGACCTCGGATGTTTCGGAGCTTTAAAGTCTTTTGTTACCTGATAACATAACATAAACAATAATACCGATAATAAATATTTACTGTCTAAAAATATGAACACATTTCTTCGTAATTCTTCGTAATAGAGAATGGCGTATCGCTATAAAGAGTGTTTCAATATGTGGGTTTTAACGCAAACCAACCAACTTGGGCTCACTTCAACGTTATAGGGAGTTTATTGTTATAAAGGATAACGTTATAAAGAGTTTACACTGTATTCGGAATCACAAGAAAAAGGTGCATCTGACAAATTTAAAATAAAAATTCTATCTCAATCCTGCATTGAGTAAATTAGATTTTACGTATTAAGCTAAAAGGAAAAATCATGATTTTACAAAGAATGAGAATAAATAAATAAATTAAAAATATATATATAAGTAAATATAATATGTATACATATGCAAGTAATTGCATTTATTTTTTCTGCATATATACATTCAAATGATTTTTATTCCTGTAAAACATCAAACCCAAAAAACCTTAAACCCATTTTTCTCGAGATTTACAATTTGTTAGATGTCCCCTTTTGCGGTAAGATGGCAGTATTCTTAAATGATGGTTATTCACATAGCGCCATCTAGCCTTAATGAAGTAAATCTGCTAAACCTCTTACTGAGTAAAATTTGATATAGCCAGCAACATAATCATGACTTTTCCACATTTTCAATATATTCCTCATCCATTTTTTGGAATTTCTCTTTCATATCTTCAGGTACATCAACAGTTGATAAGTCTTCAGTACCAACTTCATCTTCCTTTTGTATCAGAATGTCTACAACATTCTCACAAGCAAGTAATGCAGTGGCATCTTTCTCCCATTTATGGTACTCTCTCAATATGTAGTAGACTCCATTGTCACGTAGAATCTCTCTGCCATAACGTTTTGTACACAACTTGTTTAATGTCTCAAGGACCATTTTTCGCACATCTACATCTGTATCTCTTTGTTTCTCTTGAGGTAAATACTGTAATGCTATTGGTAGCTTGTCCATTTCATCATCAGGATAGTCCTCATTTCCAATTATTGGATTAAGAAGAAAATTAAGTAAGTCTAGATCTGTGCTTAGTAAAAATTTGTGAAATTCTGTATCAAATGATAGGTTTCTTATTGTACCTATAGCACCTCCTCTCCTGATGGAAGACTTTTCATAATTGCAGAATGGAAGCAGTTTTATTAATGGAATGTGGGGGTTTTCTTCCGAGAGCCACTTTCTTATTCTATGACTGCATGAAAGGTTGCTAAGCATAGGTGCTAGGTAGTTCAAATTCGAACCTTTTTTGTTGAACGTTATGTCAACAAATACATTAAGAATATTATTAAGAAGGGGTAGGACAGTGTCTACACATACTTCTAATTGGTCCTCCAGTCTTGTGATATTGGATAAGATCATGCAAACAGCATCAGCGTCTTTTTTTTCAGGATTGAGAACATAACCTACCAGTGGTTCTAATATGTTCCTAAATGGATTAATTTTGTTTTTTAGGACTTCAGTGGCACCAGTAGGGCTCGATGTAATGTTTACAAGAACTAGCAGAGCGTTTTTAGCTACATCTTCGTATTTATCGTCAGATAAATCAAAGACGTGTTGAATGACTTGATCGTTTTTCAAAAGAGTTTTGATACCGTCTTCACTCGCTGATAGTCCCACCAAATGGTCTAATGCGATGTGCTTTAGATCCAGTCGTGATTCACGTTTTAGAAATTGCAGCAATTCTTTTAGAGGATCTTCCGACATTATCAAAATATAATTTACTGTAGCAGATCAAATAAATCAACCAACAAACACATACAATAACAAACGTGTCTGTGACTGTGACACTTGTGTGATGATGATGGTTAAATGACTAGACATTACTTAGCATTTCGTAATGTCATTGATTGACAAATTGAGTCCGGTTAATGTACAACACGTTAATTAGAAGTCAATTTAGTACTTTTTTCAAAAATAAAACCTAGAAAAGAGTAGAACGGAACTAATTTGAGATGCGGGTATTTCGCATAGTAGGCGCATGTAAGTGAGCGTCGTGGATGCATGGAACGTGGCGCCCCCATTATTTTACTAGAATTCGTGGACACGGATTTATTGGATGTACGTTAATGGGGTGTAGATTATCATGCCGGGCATTATTGGCACCCAACAAATTGTCATGACGTGTCAAAATGACATGACGTGGAAATCAGTGAACGAATTGCTACTCACTAATAGATGGCGTCGCGTCGCGTTATTTTGAATTTCTCAAACAAAATTATAATTTATGACGCTAGGCCACATTCCGAAATGGCTATAATCGATCACAGCGCTCACATCACCTCACAGGCGTTCCGAATTAGATATTGCGATTATGACAGTTCATAGCTGTCAACAATTCGGAAGCTCGTAAAAGCACTCACAGAAACATCCTAGGAATCATAACCTCAAACCTTGTGTAACAAACCTTAGAGCATTTATAACTGGAGATGTTAACGCAAGGCGTACCCCTCTGCCGGCCATAAGACGCGACTTGGCCATGCACGTTATATAAAACTACTTCACTCATCACCGCGCGGCCATTAGTTGTCGTTTCGTGTCGCGAAGTAGTGCTCAGTAAAAATGGTGAATTGTGCGGTATTTCGGTGTAAAAGGAGATCAGAGACATCAAACTTTAGGGAACACGGTATTTCCTATCACAAGTAAGTGATATTTTAGTCAATTGTTTTTGTAATTACGTTTAATTTATATATAATGGAATACCAGTTACGACAGTTTTAATACGACGCCAACGTCTTGGTAGGAGGTGTCGGTGAATTTATATTCCTTGGTAGAAGGCGCAGTGTGGGGACTAGTTGAGCGAAATCGATTGAATGAATGATGGAATGAACGTAAAATTAGAATAAAATGCGATGTGTTTTTTGTACCCATATTTAACCGATTTAAAAAAAGGATGTTCAGTATTGGACTACAAAAACTGTCTCTGTCATTCTGCCTTCAATACGTCGCTTCATGGAGCTCCCTTAAAATTTTAGTTGTGCTGTGTCGTTGGTTTATTGCTATTTTCTTTGTACTTTTTGAACGCAGAATCGTATAAACGTGATTTTTGTATAGCTGTATAGTATGTTAGCTGGAGAGGGACATGGGCTATGAGCATTTGTTAACAGCCGCTATTCTTCTACTGCTCTTCATTTTTTTCACCCCGTCATACCAATCATCATCATCAGCCTATGTAAGTCCACTGCTGGACACATCATACCAATAAAGAAACAAAATATTTATCTAAAAATGCATTCATGAAAGACTACTTACTTGAAAGATTACTTACTACTTGCGAAAATAGAATATAGCTTAAAGTTACTCAACAACAGTGTAGCTTTCTCGTTGTAAAATAATTTTTAAAATCGTTTCAGTAGTTTCAGAGATTACGCTCTACAAACTCTTAATAAAATATTTTTTACAAAAAAAAACCGACTCCAAAACTGCTATCCAATTTGTTATGAAAAATACACTAAAAAGTTAAAAATAATTGCATTATGGATTTATATTTCAATCTACTTACAAATAGGTATCCATTTTTTCAACAAATCTTATAATTTTATTATTATGACATTATACAATTACTGATATTTTTGGAATCGGTGCCAGCACTCTATTTACTTAGTAATACCTACTAGGCTAGACAGGTACACGTTTGTTAATCTTGGCTAAAAAAGGAAAAGTATATGATTTTGAACCACCCTGTTTCATTCATATGAAATCATTCATTTTGTCGGTCTTTTTACAACCCATCACTACTTTTTTGTGTTAGTGTGTAACTAAACAAAAGTGTAACAACAGTCATTCTTTAATTGTGTTATTGTTTTTGTGTTGGTGTACAGCTTTTACTTGCGTGTGCGTTTATAGGGACGCTTAATTTTTCTGCATTAGTATGCGTGATTATGTAAATGTGTTCTGTACCGTACTACCCCGCCTCCCGTGAAAACCGGCAGAAAGATTTTAGTACTAAAAGTAGCGCTTAGCATCTCCCGTTATAAATGCTCTAAGGTAACAAACTGAGACTGCTTGGATATTTTCTGGATTTGTTATTTTATGATCGCAGAACATATTATACCGACTGAATGGAACGATCATTCGTTCCATTCAATCAGTGTCAATCAAGCAACAATCATTCATGTCAGATCGTCAATCAGCCATTATTTGCCATGCTAAGTCCATACAAAATTTTTGACGTTCCTTGTTGCGTCAGTGTGAGTGTATTGTTCTAGGGGGGTGTAATATAATTTATATATCGGTGGTGTGGATTCAGTAACTAATGACAAAATTATGGAAGATATATTTAATAATCCTGTGCAGTTTTCCAAGGGTATAAATCTAAAGTAAGTTTTGTACCGCAAAGAAACATTTACTTACAGAAAATAGATGTTTGTATTGACCGGTTCATCGTTATTGTATTTTTACAAATATAATTTCAATTGGATTGCGGGTAGTCAAGATTCAGATAACGTGCCTAGACCTAAACCTAAATAATCTAATTTGCTTATAAGATGGATGCAGTGCTAAAATCAAACTACCTAATTGAACTGCTTTTAGTGACCTGATGACTTCTCAAGCGGAGTTCCATTTGGATTTAGACTTCAAGCAGACTAAGGATGGAATAGACCTTACTGAGTATGGAGACATGATACCAGACGCTGATGATGATGATGACAGGTATAATTCTTTTGACTTAAAATCACTTGCTGAGCCACCTTCAACAGAAATATCAAATCAATCACCACACTTAGTCCGGGGCTAATACATATTGCAAACAATCATTGGCCACAGAATTCGATTGAGTTTTTTTTATTATGTTTTTATTTTTCCTGTAAGTAAATGCAATTTAAATAACCGATCTTTAAAATCAGTCATTAATCATTATTGTCTCATTCAAGTGATATTGAAGATGTCTTTGAGCATGTTGAGAAAAAAACAGAAAAGATGCTTCTTTCATCTCCCGAGTACCTCTCCTTTGAGGAACTGGCTGCCAAGATGGTGGATGTGCCGTGCAAACCCAGTGGTGCTGTCAAGATCACCATTTTGGAAGAAGGTAAATGTTGTGGTGACTCAAACCATGCTATAACAGCTGTAATTATTTAGATAGAAGAATAATTTTATCCCAAAAAGTTATGGAAGGTTTACAAAAATGATTTTCCTAACTTAAGGTTAACCCTGTATATAATACATAATAGCATCCAGACATAGAACAAATATCTATGTTCATTGCACAAACAAAACACTCGCGCCATCACACCCCCCTCATCCATCGTTCTTTTTACGTGATGCGACCTATACCAACTGAGATTTGAAGGCTGTCAGTAGGTGCTTGTCAGTGTGTGTTTACTAATGTATTTTTTTCTTTGTCAGGAGATGGCGATCTAGTAACTCACGACGCGGAAGTGACGATACATTACGCAGCCTATTGGGAAAGGGCGAAAGTGCCCTTTGACTCATCGCTCACCGTCAACAATGGAAATCCAATGGTGAATATTTTCAGATAGACCATTTTATCCTGACATAGGTTCTAAAGATAGGTGACATAGGTGTACCTGGCGATAAATATTCGACATAATTGACCTTTGGAATGAGACATTTTGTATCATAAATCGTTTATTCTCTGTGAATCTAGATAAGTTTGTAAAAAACAGATGTCATGTTTATAGATAGAACACTAGATCATGCCATTAGGCGTACAAAGGATTTCAAAAAAAACAAAGAAGAATGTTCTTTTTACTATGAGCCCTGATCCAAAAAAATCTGAGGTCTCCAGGCATGAACCCATTGTTGATCGACTCATTCATTTGAATTTACTATGTGTGCAAAGACGCAACAAATCGAACCTAAAGTTTACAAGTAACATTTTTATTTATATAAATAAGTGCATGACTGCGATCCTACCTGATGGTAAGCAGTGATGCAGAAAAAAAAAGAAAAAAAAAATTTAAAACTAACTTCTTTTTCTAAGTACTAATTATTTGCTTATGTGTAGGTAGATTTCTGCAGGACAGATTTTTTTGATTCCATACAAAAAATATTGTATTTGAGATGATCTTTCAAACTAACCATGTCATACTTTGGCTTGGGGTCATACTTTTTTTTTTATTATTTTTTGGACCAAAAAATATATTAAAAGAAGCAAATCACAATCGTTAAATCTTAATCGTCTCTGTCGTATTTAGTGCGACAGGGATAACGATTTACGATACCGAAATCAGCTCATAATCAATCAGATAGTTCCTTTCCTAAGGTCGATTTTCGCCGGGTAGGTACTGTACAACTTTTTATCCCCAAAAAATCGCAGATACGATACCTTTAGCTTTTGCATGGAACAGCTGTTTTTTTCGCGATCAGTGTTAGTATCTTAGAAAAAGTTGTTTATTTTGATAGGTACTTTTAACCCATGAAGTTTACGGGAGTGGTATTTTTACACCCTGTATATTTTTGGTATGTACCAAATGTTTATAAAATGTTTTATTTCCAGCGAATAAGCTTGGACGGTGGACGTTGTCTGCCCGGACTGGCGCTGGCATTGGCCAGTGTACGTGGGCCCACCGCGAGGATACTAGCGCTATTGCAGCCAGAGGTCAGTCAGTCAGTTGTAGCTGTGTATAATTATCATCACCCAAAAAAAATTGGGTTGGCTATAGCAATTCTTGTATAGTGCGCGTCACGCAAAAATAACGCGGGTGGGGGGGGGGGAGGGGGGTGTGATGGCGCGTGTACTTTGTATGCGCACACATCCACTCCACTGTTTCTGCGTTCTTTTTGCTTGACGCGACCTACGTTTCTTGAGCGAGAAAATTGCCGATAGTTGCTTGTTGGCGGTGGGACGACTGCCCATGGACGGCGCTGCGGAGATGCATTAGACACGGTTCAGACACGGCGGGAACCGCGCGATTATAGACCTCGCGGCTTGAATAACCGCGCGGTTATGTCTGAACGATTACTAACTAACTCATATAAATAAGACCCGCGCGATTTTCATGCGATTCTATAATCGCGCGGTTCCCGCCGTGTCTGAACTAGCGCTTACCCGCCAGCGATTTTCGCTGCCCGCTCCGCTGCCGCTGTAATTTCATACTAAAACCAGCCTAAATAGAGGTTATTATCAGGTGGCGTGGGGCCGCGCCGGCGCTCCGCCGCGCATCCGTCCGGAGCCGGCGCTGTTTGTGCTCGCTCTCTACTCCGTCAGCCAAGCCGGCGCCGAGACCGCGTTAGTACAGCACTATCATACATCATCATCTACATACATTCAGCATTCACTATCAACGTATATCGCACATCTCTCACTGGAAAACATATTTTGATTTGATATTATCAATAACAGAATTAAAACCAAAATCGACAAATTACTATCAGGAAACCTGTTATGTAATTTCTTTTCATTTGCAAGTAAATTAAAGCATATTTGGTCTTTTTGATGTTTATTAAATTATGTTATTATTATGGTATTTGAGGCGCGGTCAGTCTATGATATTTTAGCACACCTGGAAAATCTATTGGCCAGCCTATAGCTAAATAAAAGGCGTTAATAAAGTATTGCATACGTAACCTTACTTTCAGATTCAACTCTCTCCCGACCACGGAGCAAACCAAGTATACCACAGCTGTACGCACCATCCATACACTCCGCGGCGCGGCGAGCGATTTATTCAAACAGAAACGCTATACGCGCGCCGTCTCACGCTACCAGCAAGCCATGCACGTCCTCTCTCTCACACAGACAGAGTCTGAGCAAGAGAAAAGAGAGCTTAGGACCATTAAAATAAAGTTGTTTGTTAACCTAGCCGTTTGTTATTACAAGCTAAACAAACCGCAGCGCATTCTCGATATGTGCGATAATGTAGACAAAATAATTCACATCGAAACCCATTGTAAAGCGCTGTTTTACAAAGGAAAAGGCTACGAAATGATGGGTAATTTAGAGAAAGCGCTGGTGTACTACAAAAAAGCGCTGAAATTAGAACCTAATAATAATGAAATAGGGTCGTTGTTGGCGCAAATTGATAGGAAAGTTAAGGAGGAGAAGGAAGGTGAGGTTAAGATGTGGCAAAAGGCGTTTAGTGGGAAACCGATTGAGAAGCGGTTGGAATATAAAGTGGACGAGGAGTTCGAGAGTGGCGTTCGGGATATGTGCGAGGACCTCGCCGGACGAACCGAGTTCACTAAGGTAGAATACTTTATTCTATTGAAGAATTTATTTCAACATTTTAGGATAAACATAGGTTTTTTTATTTACATTAGAATTTACAGGTATCGAAACAGTGAATAACTTTTGGGACATGAGCACTGGCATTGCGTACATACATTATTCGATTGGAAAAATTCATCAGTGCACGACGGGATTCGAACCCACGACCTTACGATGGAAGGCGGGGTAACTCCCACTAGACCACCGAAGCTCTACGAAACTTTATTACGAGATCGATTAGGAAGAGGCGGTACCCATTAGAATTTTCCAACGTGATTTACGTTTATCAGGAAGTGCAAAGCGCCAAATATAAGGTTAAAGAAATACTTGTTAATTTTAGGTGGAGCTACCAGTGGGTTTGCCCGCAGATGAGGTGACCTGCCTCCGAAGCCTGGCGACGCAGTTCCGAGGTCTGCGCGTCGAAGAGGACGGCGAGGGGCGTCGGAAACGTGTCTCCATCGTTAAGACAGTGCTGTAAACTAAGGCCAACTATTAGGGGTCAGTGACTAAGGCCCATAACATTATTTTTAACAGACTTCAAAAAAAGAGGTTCTCAATTCGGCTGTTTTTATGTTTGTTACTTCATAAGTTTTTGATTGAACCAGTAAAAATAAATACCAATGACGGGATGCGTCGCGATGGGCTATCCAAGTTTGCGGACACTACCAGTGTTGTGTCGTGGTGTGTACGCGGACATTGCGGATCCCGACGATCAAGTGAGGGTAGTTGTTACAACTGCTTCCACATCACAGCGACGGTAGGGTGGATACTGACCAACGTTACGAGGTGTAATGTAACATGTTACACAGCGCATCCAATGCGGTCAGTACGTAGTGTTACGGAAAAACCAGCGAGCAACGAACGAACCCAGCGAACATCTAAATGCGTAACATGCTCGATGCGAATGTTACATTACACCTCGTAACGTTGGTCAGTTCCCAGCTGTAGATCCCAACTTCAATGCTCCAGTCTGCCCGCGACCACGGCTATTGCAACATAGCCGACACGTCGGGAAATTATTATAGGTAAAACGCGATAAATACCCGTGTGATATGCCAATGTTATGATCGCGTAAGTTTAAAAAACACTTGATAAAGATTATATTACGTAACTAGTCAACTTTATAGATGATGTTTGTTCGTATGTTGAACGTGGTGGAGCGAAGCAAGCCGCCAAATTAAATTTAAGGAGATGAACGTGTCTAGAGCTTGTATTTTAATTTTCTGATAATGATAACATGGTTTTAAAATATTTAAGTAGATGACTACATCTATATGTAGACATGCATATTATGTATTTCTTCTCTCAGTAAGTGAGGCTATATTGTGAGATCTTTATTTTTTATATGATACTTAAGTACCTAATGTCTTCATTTGATTAATAAATTAGACTCAGAACAGTATTTTTTTTCTCAACTCAATTCAACCAACGTTAGGTGAAGTCTGCTATAAATTATTCGGTCTTGTTGCTGCCTTTTAGTAAAAAGTAGTAGGTACATTATTTGTTCTCAATCTTATGTAACTCAGTACCTACTGAGCGCTGTTTTTTTATTAAGAGTGGGGTGTGTGGTAATCAAAGGCAATACTAAATATTCCTACTAACACATGCCCACATTTTGCAGTAGTGCTTTTTTTCATACGTGACAAATTACAAGCCCTTTGTTTCCTGGTTTCCTTGTTTCCTGCCTTTCATAATCAAAAGAACACTATGACAAGGCAAGCAGACATCAAAACAAATAAATATCTCCGGCCGTTAGTCTAGTGCCGTCGGGTGACGATGACTCCTCCCAGCGGAAACAATAGCTAAACGGGACGTGCTCCTTGTCACTTCCTAGTTCGTGCTTCCTGTTATTCCACGGATGATGACCTCTTCGGAGGTGCAGCCATCATCACCGAGTAGGCAATGGAGAAGGGTTCTCCCTTGCCAGCGTCTGTAGCTCAAAATCCACGTGGTCCTTGATCATGTGGAACTGGGGGTCTTGGCTTACCCGTCTCGGCTGCGAGGAAGAATCCTCGCAGCCGAGACGGGTAAGCCCTGGATATACCCTGTATAAACTAGTAGTTCGCCGCGAACTGAGATCTCGTGACGCGACGCGAGCGCTCCGAATTTAAGTAAGTGGTAGTTAGAGACAAGTCCAAACATTGTGTATGGATTTGTCTCTGGCTGCCACCTACATGCTAAGTATGGTAACCAAGTTTCAACTGAATTGGCCTATTTATTGAAGAGTTCCGTTGAACAGACCCTGGCTCCATCATTAGAACAGGTTGCTATCACCGTTTAATGATAACTAAGTACCTTCTTAATTTATTTTCAGTAAAAAAAAATATTTAAAAAGCAAAGAAACTGGTCGACCAGTAGAAAAACCTTGATGTCAACGAAACTTAGAAATTGGAGCTCTTGGGTCGTTGGTTATCTCAATTTACCTTTTTTGTTGTATCTCAAAAAGCGGGCATCCTAGAAAAAAAATAAAAATGGTTTTGGAATGTTCAAACTAAGCCCTTTCATATGACATGTAATTTAATTTTTTTGTGTAACTTTTTTAATTTTTGCCCCCTTAAAAACCCCCATATTTTAATAACCCCTTATCCGATTTTACTCATATACCTACTTACCAGTAAATTTCTCAAGTACAAGCTATCGACTTACCAAATTTCATGCAGATCGGATAAGCGGTTCTCAAGTTATCGTCGGACAAATATACATACATACATAAAATGCCAAATCGCCCAAGTTGATTGTATGATCTTCGTTCGCTTCGCTCACTCGATCAAAAATTAACATCGAGGGCAATAAATAGGTGGTCGTTTCGACACCGCCTCCGCATCCCTCGAGTCGAGTATTTTAGTTACGGGAGAGTGATAGTTAACCGCTTCCGCAACACCCAGTGGCATGCTGGTGGCCGCTAAACGAGCCGCTAACAACTCATATTTTATTCAAGATAACTGAATTGGTATATTGAACATAGGTAGGTAGGTACTTACCATAAAATATATTATTATTCACTGGTTTTTACCGTCGTTGCAAAACCTCTGAAAAATGGACGCAGTTTTTATTACGAAACTAGTAAATGTGATTTTGTGTTTTTGTATTATCTCAATCGGTTTGTATTTGCTTTACCTAGATAAAATGATGTATCGTATACACTATTGCACCCTCAGACCAATTTATTTCGTCTGAAATTGCACCTTGGTAGATTTCGAGCATTTTAAAGCTTTCAAGCGAGATAAATAAATTAAGGCTCCGGTGAGAGCGGCTCGCAATTTCGAGGTGCGATTGGTTATATATAGTCATTTTATTTCATTTCGGGGAGGTTTTTTGAAAGAATAACTCTAAAGAAACACGCATAAATACTGTTCGAACACAAATAATACAATAATGTAAGGGAAACATGCCCGAATCAGAAATCATTTTGGTATTAGTATGTTTGGTCTTACGTTTACCTAATACCAAAATGATTTCTGACTCAAGCACATTTCCCTTATATTATTGTATTATTTGTGTTCGAACAGTATTTATGCGTGTTTCTTTAGAGTTATTCTTTCAAACAACCTCCCCGAAATGAAATAAAATGAAATAATAGCCAATCGCACCTCGAACTTGCAAGCCGCTGTCACCGGACCCTTAAGGTGAAGACAAGAGCTAATGTGACTCTCGCTCGCACGTTTTGACTTGTTGAAGGATATTAAATCACTACTCCCATTTTCGAAAATCGCAAACAACCATTTTGTGTGCAATCACATTGTGCACAGTTTAGTAAAAATTTCATTTTTATCAATACTTGTTTTCCTACTTAAATGTTTGCTTTTCTAGTTTTCGTACAAAAGTAAACTAGGTTGAGTAGAAAAACATGCTTCGATCAAAATGAAATTTTTACCAAACAGTGTGCATTGTGATTGCACACAAAATGGTTGTTTGCGATTTTGGGAAATTGGGATTAGTGATTTTATATCTTTCAAAATGTTGAATCGTGCGAGCGAGAGGAAAATTAGGTGTTGTCAACGCCTTAAACAGACCTTGAAGAGACAGAGGCATTTATATTTCTAATACCCACTCACTGTGTGTTAGTTAGAGTACCTACCTATCACTGAGTAGGTACTGCTACCAACACCATAAGATCACTTTTTTCCCTTTGAGACTGATCCCTAGCCACGGTAGATATCTGTAACGCTTCCGAGTTAGGCCGGTCATACACGAACACTTCGAAGTAGTCAGGATCGACTGCTTCAAGCTGCGACTGCATCGTGAACTACAGACTTCTACGTACATACAAGAACCGCTCGAGCAGTTGCAACTGCTTCAGGCGGTTGACAGCACGGTGAAATTTCATCCACGATGCTACTGATTTAAATTGAATTGCTAACTGCTCGAGCAGTGAAACCAACTCTAGTTCTAGTCTAGTTATTAATGGCAGCTTCAAGCTGTTGACTCTGACTGCAAGAGCGGTCCGTGTGTGTTGATCACTGGCTAACTGCTCAAGTTGTTTGTGTATGCCCGGCCGTGATTTTATCTTTTAAAATGTTGAAACGTGAGAGCGAGATAAACAGTAGCGCTAGTCTGTGTCTTAAGGCTCCGGTGACAGCGGCTCGCAATTTCGAAGTGCGATTGGCTATTATTTCATTTTATTTCATTTCGGGGAGGTTGTTTGAAAAAATAACTCTGAAGAAACACGCATAAATACTGTTCGAACACAAATAATACAATAATATAAGGGAAACATGCCCGAATCAGAAATCATTTTGGTATTAGTATGTTTGGCCTTACGTTTACCTAATACCAAAATGATTTCTGACTCAAGCACATTTCCCTTATATTATTGTATTATTTGTGTTCGAACAGTATTTATGCGTGTTTCTTTAGAGTTATTATTTCAAACAACCACCCCGAAATGAAATAAAATGAAATAATAGCCAATCGCACCTCGAAATTGCGAGCCGCTGTCACCGGACTCTTAACTAGTGGCCTGATCTACGGTATACCTTCATTAGATTTGACATCATCAACGCCTCCTAAAAGCGTACACCTAGCCATGGAGACAACGTTTCTGTTCGAGCCACAGGACATAGAACAAAACACAACGATGCTGAAATCTGTTCGGCAATTCCTTGACAAACTGGAGAACCTACTGAGTCCTCACAGGTATATGCTGGCACGTAAGTTTAGCGGTGAACGAAACATGGAGGGGATACTGCGCATACTATGAGCCAATGAGCGCAAACTTACGTGCCGCTACCTACACCTTCAGATGTTTTTGATCCTACAAGATAATCTATCTCGTTGGTTATAATTTCTTTGGTTTGAAGGGTATGGGTGCCGCCGGCGCCGGTGAAATTGCAGGCACATGAGGCATAAGTACCTAGGTAACATCTTATGTATGTCTCAAGTTGAAGAACGCAGGGCAGTGCATATAGTAGGCACCTACTTATACTAGCATCAGTTGGGATGGGACATAAGTATGCGAGTTCCAGCACCAAGTAGGCAGTATAAAAAAATCTTACCTACGGATGAAGCGCTTCTCATGTCTTAATTCAATCAATTAGGTACTTATTTATTTAAAAAAAATGTAGGAATGCTTATTTTCAAAATTATCTTGAGCTATCAATAGGTAAAAACAAATGTACCAACCTACCTTAGGTACCTAACTATATTGACATAATTGTTAAAAGTAATTAATAACCAACTTTGTGCTGGCGTCTGTAACTAGGTAGGTACTAGTTTTAAATAGAATAATAACAATATTTTTCTCAAAATGCATGTTTTTGCAGAGCTAAAAATGTTACTGGCAAAAAATACAATGGAAATGACAATAAACTAACAAACTTCCTAACTGAACTAGGTGTGATGGTGATAAACTATGATGAAGACGATGTAACAAGATTAGCTGTGGCGTTAAACAATGAAGTCGCTAAGAACTACGCAACAAGCACCAGGTTTCACGAGATGTTCAAAGATGCAATCATGAAAACGTTCATTGTAAACACAGTAAAGGAATGGATCATCACAGACCCTTTGAGACTAAAAGTAGAAGTCGCTAAGTATGTAACTGGCAACGAAAGATGCGCTTTCGTCAAATTTTTCCGAATTATAAATAAATTCAGCGAGTTCGACAAATCTAAGTTAAAGAAGCTGGTCAAGAAATTCGCGAAAGCCAAAGAAACGAAAAAGTTTGCAAAACCTGTGCAAAAGACTCTTGATCTTATGTTCAACCAGTATAAGAACATGGACGTTCATTCAAAAAATAAATTCCGCGAAGAGCTAGATAAATTAACTAAATATGTTGTAACTAACTACAAAAATAGAGTAGAGTCAGTGCATGATAATAATATGTTCAGAACATTTAATTCTGTCACCACTTCTAGAGGTCCGTCTGAAAGTGCGAAAGAGCATTTTAATTCTGATAACAGCATCGAAAATGTGGACGCGAATGAAATACGAAAGAATAGAGATATTCAGCTAAATGTAGGTACACACAGTAAGGATATAGACTCACAAAAAAGTAATTATTAGTAGGTATCTATAGTAGATGTAACAAATTCCTATTATCGTCATTTCTCGAGGCGACTCGATGACGAACGATTCGCACGCAAGAACACCACGCGCAACGCATTTAAAGAGTACCTACTCATGCAAAAGCTTTATTATTTTGCCACAAACTGCTAGCACCGGATCCGGTATATTGGTACCGGATCCTGTAACTGTTAATGATGCCGGATCCGCCGGATTACCGGATCCGGTTTTCCGGATTGCAATCCCTAATCAGGACGCCATTAGTATTTTCTATTTTACTACTCTACATTGGTAAAAATATTTCATTTTATTTTAAGGGCTTTCAACGTCCGGTGCGTTTCTATGTCATGGAATATTATCGTTGATTATTAGTTTATTGTTGTTTAAATATTTGACTGAAACAAAATACAGCAAGAAATTGAGAATATTTTTAAAAAATAACTAGGTAACCTGTAACTACTTACTTTAACAAAAACTAGAAGATGGATTAAAAATGAATGTGATATTGAATATACCTACGATTAAATTACGATACTGTTACGATTAAACTAACCTACCTAACTCCATGTATTTTGTTTTGACAATAAAAATATGAATAGTATAAATTTCATTTCGTTTTATTAATAAGTAAAAAAAATGCTATCATTTACTTTCCTACGACTAGAAAGAAAGCAAATAACCAAATGGATAAGCTAATCATACCACCATTCAGTGATGTACCTAGATATTATTATCTTGAGAAGTTAATTCATGGAAGACTGCATCTTGATATTTTTAGGAGAGACTTCCAGTAGCTGATTTGAACTCTGCGTAAGTTATGTACCCGTCGTCGTTAGCGTCTGCCTGCTTGAGAGCTCCTTCTACTGTCTGCGCCAAATCATCATCTTTGTAATTAACTGTATGTTCGAGCTCTTTCCCGTCTGCATCTGGAATGTTAACTTTGTTAATAGCTCTTACATTAACAATAGGACAGACAGCCCAGACAACTCAGCTGGTGGCAGCTCTGCCCTTTGCCCTGTAGGCTGTGGGTTTGCTTCCCACCGAGAACATACAATTGCTTAGTTTGGGGCTAAATAACCCTAGCAAGGAATGTCAATTTTTCTCCCCTTGTGAGAACCTTATTATCATCGACCCTCGATTAAATCCATATAATAATAATAAGTTTTTATTCAGTACGGTCTTACAACATTTGTTTAAAATAACAATTGGTAATTAAATCTATATGCCTAAATTACTGAATTTGTTGTGTGCAGACCGAGGGCCATGAATATGGTTTGAGCACCTCGCTCTAAGCTCTAACTAAGCCTAGGCTTGTATGTAGACGCGTTGACACTTACATTTTGGGAATTTAAAAACGTGGCTGTGTGTAAGTAGTACGAAAAGTTATACAAGAAAAATTAATAAATAAAAAAAAAAAATTAAAGGATATGCAGTAAATTTAATTACCAAGTACAACCTTACTTTTCAAACAACCAAGTTTTCATTCAGATCGGTGCGGTGGTTCGTTCCAAAGATTGTAAGTACCTAAGTTCGAACAAACGTACCGAAGCGAGGTAGGTAGGTACTTAGGTACCAACGTCGTTCACTTCGCTCTCTCGATCCAAATTAAATTGTCGTGTTATGTGTAGGTACCTAATTCATCATCAAAATTGGATTGTGTGAGCAATCTATCAGTTGATCCAATTCATTTAAATTTTTGGTAGTTTTTGTTTCAAGTAGGTACTTAGGTAATTAGGTAGGTAGGGGAAGGGTGGGTAGCCCCGGACGGCGCGGGTTAACATATTTGAAGTGTCCGGGGGTAGGTACCCGCCGTCCGGGGCTACCCACCCTTCCACCTCCCTAGGTAAACAAAATACTTAGGTACCTACCTCGTTTATAAACAAGTAGGTAGGTAGTTAAATAATTAATCGTTAGTGTACCTACGATGTTAGTTACTTGTAAAACTTAATATTAATTGGCTCGTTAAAAAAATGTTTAAAAACTTACCCTCATTTAGATATACAAAATTTATTGTTATGGTGGGTATATTCATGAGGATGATGACTGGTAAGAAAACGGACAAATAGATTTTTTTTCTATAAAATCAATTACAAAAGAACTAAGTACAGTGTAGGTATTTTTAACTACAAAAAAATTTTGAACATATAACATACATAGGATAGGGGTAAATAGGTTACTGTTTTATTTGAATGTTGACAAATGACTGTAGATACCTAGGTAGAGATCATCCATTCTAAAAATGCCGCCAGACATGAGTGTCACTTTCACGTTCCGCGGCAAACTGAATAACGAATTGAATCGCTTGGTGGCATGTATTGCATCTATGCACCTCATTTGCTTGTGTGGGTGAAGGCAGGTAGAGGGGCGTGCATTTTTAGAGTGGATGATCTCTACTGGGACCTCACTCGGCTTAATGAACAAAAATCTGTTCGAAGTTCAAATATAGATGGAGGCGTAACATTTCCTATTTTTTCTATGCATTATCTTTTTGGGCCGAGTTACTAGCGCTAGCTTTCTCTAAAGCAGCGACTTTAGCTCGAATGTTGCTGTGTCTGTATTCTATGAAGTCGATGTATCCGTCAGCGTTGACGTCCGTGTGCGTAAGCGCAAGCTCCAATACGCTCTCTAGTTGCTCGTCTGTATACGCCTCGTGATCCTTGTCCACTTTGTCTGAAAGTTACAAAACTGCTGTCGTAGACTTGTCAAAACTACAAACCCTTTCAAGGGCGGGCCATCCTCTTAGTTGTGCCAGAAGGCCGTCAGTGATGTGCGTAGGTATGTGACGGGACCTAACACGGCAGAGAGTGAGCACATTCCTCCTTGGGAATACATGGGTTCTTAGCAAGGCTTCTATGACAAGTCTGACTTTTCCCGAGTGGATGGCCCGCTAATCAATAATGAATTAGCTATAAAAATTAAAACGTTTCCATACCTAAATAATAGGTAGGTACTTAACTAAAATAACGGAACAAAAATACTTACCCCAGTAATAAATTAGGGTTTTCACGGGAACTTCACAAAGACAACAAAGATACCACATCGACTTTTAGATGTTTTTGTAGAGGGCATTTACCTATTTCTAGGTACTTTTACGTAGAAACATGAACAAATGGACGTTTTGACTGCGCGGTTTGAAAGCAACAAAGACAATACAACTAAAAATAATGTGAATAAATACTTGTATTCTTTCACATCGTTGGTCGGAGGACAAAACTGCCGACTATGGAGGTCCCTACAATACCCAGCAACGGTGGTTTTCAGGCAGGGACCTAGTGACGTCACACAAATAATATAAATTAAGACATAATGTGCAAATCATCAAACTCACAAAACAATGGTAAAAATCCCGTTTTTAATTAAACACTTTCACATCATGTTTCTTCACACATAAGCTCTGCCACCATTGGCGAAGTGTACTTCCCTGGGCGGGTGTCGTCTCAGCCTGATAATGTGCTCAACAAACGTTATGAACCCGTCACCATTCGCGTCAGATTTGCTCAGCACTTCGTCTATTAGTAGAGAGAGCTGATCGTCCGGTAGCTTTCTCTGTTTCACTTCTTTACCATCTGCAAATGTTGCCTCTGTTTGACTACCATTTACAATGAGGACGTGCTTTTAGGTACCAAATGCCTCAAATACTCTTGGTTTAATGTCTGCTCAGAATTACAAAGATATTATTTATTTATTGCCTGCGACGCAAGAGGTTGCGGGTTCGATTCCCGCCTTGGAACAAATTTGTGTACGATCTGCAGAAATTTGTTCCGATGGTCTGGGTGTTTTCTATGTATAATAAAAAATATCTATCTATGTATAATGTATTAAATATATCAGTTATCTAGTACCCATAACACAAGCTTTGAATAGCTTACTTTGGGGCTAGATAGTGCTGTGTGGATTGTCCAGCATTATTTATTATTTATTATTTCAATTCGAAATAGCCATACTTCCACAAATCTTGGCTACGAACATCTATGTATGTCTTAAGTATTTCCCAAAAAAAACAATGATAATGAACTTGTAGAACCTTGTGGTCCGCGAGTTGAGCACACTAAAATCCAAATAACTTTAAAAATAAATAACTACAAATTAAAAGAATGGGGTTTGGTAAACTACTAATTCTTGCTATAGAATCCAAGTGTCTAGCTCGCAGGGCCCAGGGTTCTGCAGTCAAACGGTAGACATGCGAAAGTAGCTCATAGGTGTAACATTATTCTTAAATAATTTTTTGGTGTATTATTTTCACCAAGTCTGTCCTGTCACACAGAAATAGACCCAACGAGCTGATATTATTATCGAGTCGGTAACAAAAGAAGATCTATGTCTAGATAGAATCCCGGTGTAGTACCTACCTACCTAACATGTTAATTCTACTTTAATAAATTAAATAGTTTATTTATTAAATCAGTATCTTTATTTTTTATCTAAAAGAAAAACAGATGAGTAAAAGATAGAAAAGACATTTAATTTAATGACGTTAATAAGAATGTTGTAAAACATTTCTACCATTTTATTATGTTAAATGTTAAGTTTGGATATCTCTTTACTTTCTCTGCTATTCAAAATCCTGAAGATATGTGGGTAGTGAGAGGAACGTTTTTAACCGAGCCAAGTCAAAATTATCAGTCAATTTAAAATGGCACTGTTGAGATGTTATATTTTACAACATTCAAATTAAGTACTTATTATTCGAGTAAGTTCTTTCAGAATCACACTTTGAGCACAATTTTTTAAAATAAAATATACAACCAACATAGATTTTTAACACAATTAAAACAACGTCAATATAGAATGTCACAGAATCGTATACGGTGCAAAAGAAAATGAGTTAATGGGCGCAATTCTGTTGTTTAATTTTCCTAATTTAAGCTTTTGACAGCACTAAATTTTCTACACTAAATTGCCATCCCTTTAAAAAAGAACGAAACAACAAGGACGGCTATAATTTTAGAGCTGTCAGATTAGCTTAGTTTAGGATAATGCAACAACAGATTCGACACCATTGATTACCCTGAGTGAACTTTTAATTTACCTTATTAATTACTTGTATTTACATAGTGTAAACTTAGATTTAAGGATGTTTATGGAGGGTGTTAGGTGTGTCCAAATATTGTATTTTGGCACATACCTACATTTTGCTGTAATAACAAGTAGGACTTACGTGTCTTGTACTTCGGGTAGAAGTTGTAAGCGAAAGCTAGAAACCATTCTGTGACAATCTTTCTCACAACACAAGTTGTCGAGAGACAACAAGAAAAGCATTTTTTAAAGTACAAATATTTTGTATAAAATCTTAACGTGTACACACAGAATGCACAAATATTACACATGTAATAATAAATTATAGGACATCCTGTGTGCGGTTTATATGATATTTGACAAATCTCAATGATCAGTCCTTCATGGAATGTTATAAGATTAGGTTTGGTATGAGTTGGTACGATTTTATTTTGTAGAAATATTCCTTCTATTATTTTAATATTTGTTCACTATATCCATTTAGCACTTTCACTTATACACTAGTTAGTGTAGTAGTTAAATCGGTACACACGGATATGCATCAGGCCGATACCGGTACCAATAATATCGGTATTATAGCGGTAATTGGTCTTAAAAAAAATGAAGAAGGCCAGGGGTGACAACCGGTCACTTCACAGGAAAATCACCTGTGTCCAGGCGGATCTTTTGCTGATGGTACTTTAGAATACGTTAGGCTTGAAATTTTGTAACTCATACCAAATCTTTAGGCCGATGCGAACACCAACACATTTAAAGTGCTGCCAACTTATGTGTTCAGACGAGAGGGCGCCACCATCGCAAGTTGTGAAACAAAACAGTACCCGAAGTCTGAAGTTTACTTTTCGTTGCTCGTTTTCTATATCTTTTTGTATGGAATCTCGTGAGTTTAAAGCACGCCCGAAATGGGCGCTTATCGAGTCTCCATACAAAAACGGCCTGACTTTACGAAAAACGAAGAACAAAATCAGACTTCGGGTTAGTACCTACTCCAACTGACAGCTAAATTTCATAACGTCATTCGTTTCTCGTTCATCAACTAAACTGTTAAGTTAGTAACACTACACAGGCGATGTGTCTATCACGCATGAGTCATTGCAGAATTTATATATAGCTCTCCCAATAGGTGCGTTGACTGCGATTAGGGAAACTTTAAAACGATCTTATTCACAGCCCGTCGGCCACCTCATGTTAGTTATCAGACGTTTCGGAGATTCGTGAAACATGATATAACAAAAAAAAACCTGCTAATATTTTAGATACTGAAGTTAAGATATTTGTAACTTAACATCGATAGGTAGCAGATGTTTGTAATCGTATGGTATGCTATTTCTATTGTTTTCAAAAGTAGGCTATAATAGGCTGTTTTATTCGAGTACCACGGACGCGCAGCCCAAGCCTAGGCTATAAACATCAGTACCTACATCTATTTTATTTTATCTGTAGCATGACTGATATTGTATTCCAAGTTTTGCACAGATTGAGGTACGGGCCGTGCACGTCCGTTTTTATTTGAAGTCACTCCCATCGGACGTGTGGAGTCTCTGCGAGCGTTTTCTGTATCGTCACGCCCTCTACCAGGAGCGCTGAGAACTATCGTGGCTCTATAAAAACCCATGCTCGCAACATAGGAAACCAAAAAAAAACGCTCAAGCAAGACAGACGCTCTGATAACTAACACGAATTCACTAAACGGTATGATAAAACTGTAAGGCCACAAAGCCGGTTATGATAACGTGTTGGTGCATCTAAAAACGTTATATTCTATTGTTGCGGTTTCGGAGGCGGATTCTTGGCCTGCGCCCTCACGAACTCCGGATAATCAATATAACCATCTCTATTGTGATCGTCCATATTCAAAATGGGGTCTATTAAGTTAATTAGTTCGTCATCTTTGAATATTTTCTCGACCGAAGGAGGTGTGTTCGACGTCGTTTCCTGTTTGTGGTTGTGCTCTTGTTCTACTTTAAGAAGTAAGAAAAGCAAGATGGCCGCCGTTACCATGATAACCGGAACAGGTGATACATAGAAAGAGACAAACGACAAATGAGTTGTGCTTACCCAAAGTACAAGCAGCGACAAAATGTAGATTAACGTAAGATGTATGTAAAAAAAGTCTTTCTGAAAAAAAAAAAACCTTTGCAATTTCCATAAGTGTAGTAAAAACTCATTATCTAGTAATGGAATGTTTGTACAACTCAAATATTTATTTGTTTAATAAATATTAAACACTGGTTTAAACTTACATAAACCGTGTTGAATCAATATAATGATACCAATTGTTGAGTTCAGAGGAGAGGTAAAGGTTTGAGTAACTCAAATTGTTAATCTACTTTTGCTGCCGTTTGTAAAGTGTATGTGCGTGCTTAAAATATGTTTCACACCCTGAATAAAAATAAGTCGGTGTTCAAATTAAATGCCAAGCTTAAAGCAGCTAAATAATAGTATCTTGATACCATAACCAACTCAAGGTTTTTTGAGCATGTCTAGGCGGGTAGTTATAAGGGACGTCCAAATATTACATTTATTATTTGTAGAAAAGAGTAATCACAAGTTGTAATTTTTTAGTATATCTGGTTTAAACTTGGCCATTTATAAAAAAAAAACAAATAATCCCAAAATCACACATATAAAATACATGAACATGTAACAAAAACCAACGGTATAAAAACACTTGTATTGTAATTTCAATGCACATGTAAAACCAGTTGAGTACCTTATTATTTTTAAAATGTTTAATTTTAACTTGGTAATTTGGTAAGTAGGTACTAGATAAGATACCTATGTAAGAACGATAAAAAGCGCGGCGATGTTATATAGGTTGTGAAGCAGTTCAAATGTTTTTTTCGGTTCAATCGCGCCCTAACTACTGAAACGATTGCGGTGAAACTACGCTGAAAACGTAATAAATAAAATATTTTCAATTATTTGATAATCTTTACAATCTTTGTAATTTCCGTAAGGTAAACCAAAACAAAACAATTTTTACTTAGTTTTTTCAAATGATTTCTAATATTAATGTGAGAAATCATTAGTAAAAAACGACGGAAGCCGCGGAGAAAGAGAGCTGCTAGGAGACTTACCATGCCAGTGTATGAGCGATTTGATGAGTTCGCAGCCGTCCAGCTTGTTGTTATTGTCAGCGTCGTGCATCTTGAAGTAATGGAACATCAGCTCCTGCTCAGACATCTTGGACGTGTCGATCGGCACGTCCATGTGCTCCTGGATGTGTCTGCAAACACAAACAATGTTTTAATGTGTCAGCATTGCTACCATCAAGGTTTCGTTACACATAGCATTGCTACCAAGGTTTTGTTACAGTCGCAATTGAGAAGATTTTGTTACAGACAGCATTGCTACCAAAAAGTTTTAGTTACAGTCAGCATTGCTACCAAGAAGATTTTGTTACTGTCAGCATTGCTACCAAGAAGGTTTTGTTACAGTCGGCATTGACAAGATTTTATTACAGAAAGCATTGTTACCAAAAAATTTTAGATACAGTTAGCACTGCTACCAAGAAGGTTTTGTTATAGACAGCATTGTTATAAAACGGTTTTGTTACAGTCAGCATTGCTACCAAGATTTTGTTACAGACAGCATTGCTACCAAATACGTTTTGTTGCAGTCAGCATATTGTTACCAAGGTTTTGTTACAGACAGTATTGCTACCAAAAAGGCTTTGTTATGGTCAGCATATTGCTTCCAAGAAGGTTTTGTTACAGACAGCATTGCTACCAAAAGTGTTTTGTTACAGTCAGCATAAATGCTGATTAAAATCACCAAGAAGGTTTTGTTTGCTTAGTCGTAATAAACTGAAACAGCTTCATGACTTTGATCCCCAGAAGCCCATCAGACACGGTAGTTAAACTAATTGTTTGCAACAACTGCAAACAACAAAAACTTGGCCGGATTTGGTTTCTACCGACGCGGGGGCTCTCTAACTAGTTAAAAACTGTGCCTCTCGTTTCTCTCTGTTTGTTAGATATAGACGAAACACTCACTCTCGTTCTTGATTGATGTTCGTCGGGTTCAATAGTTGAGGATCTGTAATGAAATAATTCCATTTTTTAGGCAAATAATTTCTCATTTTGCACGAGAAATAATAAGCTGCTAAATATGGTTAGCGAACTGTCAGACAATGGGAAATTCCCATTGGGAATAAAGTTTTTGAAAATTCTGATTAATGTAATTCTATGCTTAAATGTGTTTATTATTTCCGTATGGTGTAGGTATCCATCCTACTACTATTATAAACGCGAAAGTTTGTAAGTATGGATGGATGGATGTTTGTTACTCTTTCACGGAATGGATCTGGATTAAACTTGGCAGATAGATTATCAGGATTTGTCAGGAATAGCACATAGGCTACTTTTTATCCCGTGGGAATACCGGGATTTAAATCTGCGCGGGCGAAACAGCGGGGCGAAACTAGTGTACCATAAAGTGTTCTTCAAACAGATTGACAGCAAAATTATAAAGGTTTGTGACTGGACATCATAATTCTAAAAAGATGTATATACCTCCATGTTGCGCTGGTTGGTTCTGGAACTGTTGTTGCTGCTGGAATTGCTGTTGTTGTTGTTGCTGCTGTGGCGGCGGCGGCTGCTGGTACTGCTGTTGTGGCGGCTGTTGGTATTGTTGCTGGATTGGCTGTCAATATATGCAAGAGTGTCAAAGTATTTAATCAATTGAACCACACTGATCACTTTAAAACCTCTTAAAGCTAGGTGAATCTAGGTGCCCGACCAAGCTTATAAGAATAGGCAACTAAGCTATGGCTTGGTTTCTATCCTACCATTCTTTTGCATAGTTCTTGTCAGATAATTGGGTCTTTTAATTTTTCTGGTGCTGAATTATCAATTATTAGGTTATTAAGGATACACTTACTGAGGGATTTCAATTCATAAGACAAATATAGCCAGGCCTCACTGGTGACATCTTATTTCTTTATACGATTCTCACTAACATGCAAACAGCACCCATTCTGTAACTGTTTGTTGTTGCAAAGTAATTACATGAATTTTTCTAAATTAGTAGGTACTCTGATTAAAAGCATCATTTATTTTATTCCTGGTCTTTTTAATTTGTAGGAGACAGTTATAGAATATGCAAAACTATTAGATTTTTGCTCACCACTGGCTGTTGTTGCTGAATATTCTGTGGCGGAGGAGGTGGGGGCTGGTAGTTTTGCTAGAAACAATAGTTATTTGTTATACAAGAGTGCAAAGTTGCTTTTTAACCGCGTGTTCAATTTTGATGACCGAGCAAGCGAAGGATTCTAAAATTTAATCACGAGCGCAGCGAGTGATTCAAAATTAGAATCCTGAGCGTTAGCGAGGGAATCAAAAGAGCACGAGGTGAAAAATCTTTGCACTCGAGTGCAACACGTAACTTTTCATTCCACCTCAGCGAGGAAATGACTAAATGCAAAAAAAAAGTTTACAATCACAAGATAGGTACTTTTATTTCAGTTTAGGTATTAACTACTACATTTTTCACTTGTTTTCAAGTTTCTTGTTTTTAATATAAGGTTTAACAATGACGTGATAAAATGCCACTTAAAGAACCGCGTACAAAGCAAATTGAAAAAAGAACACCAAGAAGGTTCCGAGTCTGAGTTTTTAACAAATTAAAAAAAAGTTGTATGATATATTCGGCACCATAGAGGTAGCAGTAAATAGGTTTAATGTTTTTTTTTAATTCACAAACTTAGTGCACACGATGTTCTAAATTCAAATTACTTTATCCTCTAGAGAATAAAAACGGCTTTTGCACTCAGATATTGAAGAGCAAAATTACTCTTTCCGAGATGGTGGGATGAAAAAGACATTTACTTATAGGCATACAATGTTATTTAAGTTTTATTACAGTAGTGGAGAGTAGTGGTTTAGTCTTACTAAGATTCGAAAGATTGGTAAGTATAGACTATTTTACATGCACACATAAACAGGTTTTTATATGCTACATAAAGCTAATTCAGAAGTTTGAGGCACCTATTGGATAACAATGTCATAACTTTCTATTCATAAGTTACCAACATTAATATTAAGTGTGTAGGTATACTACACTAAAATACCTATAGGAAATTCTTCTGACTTCTAATGAACATTGTTTGATTTAAATTGTTTTGAATTTGTTTGTGAAAAATACTTCAATTTTAAAAGTATTACAGTTTCTTGATGAAATGTGGTTAATAAAACTCTCCAGAGTAAAACTCTTTTTTTTAAATCATGTGGAACAAAGATCCACAATTCATATTCACGATTTGGGCAAGTTTTAAATAAAACATATGGTCTGAAAGTGTTTATTTACCTCATAGGTTTGTGGTGGAACACCTGGCACTGTTCTTTGCTGATATTGTTGAGATATAGCACATTGGAGCACCGCAGTGAAAACTAAAAAGCTCAGCATTTTTACCTGTGAAATAACCTTATTCAGAGCAATATACCTCGATTCAAAATTAGCAATATACAGAAACAAGTTTCACTTTTTATTACAACAACAAACTTTGTTAGAACAAGCTTAAAATGTATGGCAAATTGATTATACCTGTTATTATTACGTACGCTACGTGGAAGACGATAAACGTCTTATCGGTACGGTGTATTGATAATATAAACGGCTAGACGTGGACATTAAAGTAATTCGCAAACCTTTTCAAAAACTTTCTGAAAGATATCATACACGTCACGTCAAAAGATCCGGCAGAATTGACGTTTTATAATTCGTTCAAAAATGTGTGTATGACGTGTGTATAGTTACCAACTAAAACAAGTACCTTGTATTCAAATTCCTTGCAAGTACCTATCCAAATTCCTTCGGCAAACCCATGATAAATCCTACTAATATTATTATAAACGGGAAAGTTTCTATTTACACGCCGGAACGGCTGAACGGATATGGATGAAACTTGACAGAGGGATAGATTATAGTCTGGAATAGCACATAGGCTACTTTTTATTCCGTGGGAATACTTGGGATTTAAACCTGCGCGGGTGAAACCGCGGGGCGCAACTAGTGTCGTGAATTGTAGTAAGTAATTGTAGTAAACTTATTTACTTTTCTTTGATGCGAAATGTGGCCAGTACCAGAAAAATGGTCATTTCCATAGACAAGGAGAGCTCAACCAATACTTTGCTAATCGTTGCTATTTTTTATTAAGAAATATTAAATGTAGTACTAAAGGCACTAAACACCGGTTAAACTATAGCTACCCTGGTACCTGAGTTGAGGGTTGGGGATAGGGGGAAAGCATGTGGGGGTAGATGGCAAGTCTTTCCCTATAGTTCTTTTTTCTAGGAAATGAAAAAAAAAATCCAAAAAATTTCCTTCAAATTTCTTCACTTTAAAAAAAAAAAAAAAAAAAAACCTAATGAGAATTCCTTCCCTTGAGACTTTTTGTTATAGAGATGAAATATTAATACCAATTTTTTTCATATAAAAAAAAAAAACCCTAACCTAACTAGTAACTTACCTGAAAAATTAAATTATTTTTTTTCATTTCCTAGAAAAAAGGACTCAAGGGGAAGACTTGCCATCTACCCCCACTTGCATCCCCCCTATCCCCAACCCTCAACTCAGGTACAAGGATTGCTATAGCCAACCCCTAAACACCTCATAACTAAACAATGCTAAAACTCCTATTTAAACAATTTTTATAAGTAAGGCTGTTAATGTTGGTGGTAATGTGGTGGCACCAAGTTTGGTTGGCACTAATAATGGTGTTTTGAAGTATTGACAAAAGGGTACTAACACAGAAATATAAAGGTTTTCTCAATTCCGTGGGCAAACGAAAGCAAGTCCGTGCATGTCACCTTTACCCTGAGACATGGAACATGCCCCGCTGTTAAGCTGAATGAGATACCAATACCTCAATGCGAAGACGTGCGCTACCTGGGGATTTATCTAGATCGGCGTTTCACATGGAAAAAAGCACATATTTACCAAAAGAAAGGCACTTGGATTGCAACTGAGGAAACTCTATTGGCTTTTGGCCAGAAAATCAAATCTGTCTCTAAACAACAAACTCCTGTACAAATGCATACTCAAACCAGTTTGGTCTTATGGAGCTAAACTATGGGGAACAGCGGCTACACGAATCTGGAAATTATTCAGCGCTTCTAATCCAAAATACTACGTATGATAGTGAATGCTCCGTGGTACCTTACAAATAGGTCAACTCCACCATGACCTTGAAGTTGCACCTGTCAAACAAGAGATAGCGAACAGAATAGCATCATATGCAAAACGTCTAGAGAATCATCCAAACGAATTGGCTAAACACTTGATGAAAAATACCACTTCATTTAAAAGATTAAACAGGAGAGCCCCTCAAGACCTAATAAAGGAATAAAGAAATAAAAATGGAAGCGCTATTGGGCATTCTCCATACATGTCCGCAAAAAGAAAAATAGACCAAACTCTAGCTCAATGCCCGCATGGGCAGACCTTCAAGCTTGGTAAATGCTCGAAGGGGCAGACAGATTGCAAGATACAGAGATTTAAAAAAAAAAAAAAATCCGTGGGTACTACAAACTGACTTTTTTTTATTAGCGACATCTATTATCGAGTAGCGATAAGTATCAAAATTAAACTTTAGTGATAGACGAACCAGTGTTTCTGTAATTTAATTTAACTGTATACCTAAGGTTACCTTTAGATAGGTAATATTCTGATTAAAAATTAAGTTATTTTTCTTATCCCCAAACAATCAAGGAATCTATTTACAGAGCTCTATATTTTTACTCATGATACCTACGAAAACCATTCCCTGCAACATCTCTATCATTTATTTATCTAAATAAAAAATCTGATATTAAGGGCCCGGCGACAGCGGCTCGCAGGTTCGAGGTGCGATTGGCTATTATTTCATTTTATTTCATTTCGGGGAGGTTGTTTGAAAAAATAACTATCCAGTGACACACATAAAGGTTAAACTATAGCTACCCTGGTACCTGAGTTGAGGGTTGGGGATAGGGGGAAAGCATGTGGGGGTAGATGGCAAGTCTTTCCCTATAGTTATTTTTTCTAGGAAATGAAAAAAAATTTCCTTCAAATTTCTTCACCTTTAAAAAAAAAAAAAAACCCTAACCTAATGAGAATTCCTCAAAGACTTTGTACTTTTAACTTGTTGTTATAAGTACAAAGTCTTTGGAATTCCTTCCCTTGAGTCTTTTTGTCATAGAGATGAAATATTACTACCAATTTTTTTCATATAAAAAAAAAAAACCCTAACCAAACTAGTAACTTACCCGAAAAATTAAATTATTTTTTTTCATTTCCTAGAAAAAAGGACTCAAGGGGAAGACTTGCCATCTACCCCCACTTGCATCCCCCCTATCCCCAACCCTCAACTCAGGTACAAGGATTGCTATAGCTAACCCCACATAAATACTGTTCGAATACAAATAATACAATAATATAAGGGAAATGTGCTTGAGTCAGAAATCATTTTGGTATTAGGTAAACGCAAGGCCAAACATACTAATACCAAAATGATTTCTGATTCGGGCATGTTTCCCTTATATTATTGTGAGAAATCTAAATAAGTCACTTGCAATGTGACTGATGGCGAAGTGGAGTCAGAAAAGGAACCCATTGACATCGACGAAGCGTGATATACTTACGCAAGCAGCAAAATAAACACATTTTTTATTTATATGTTTTATTTGTAGTCTTTTTCTGAAACCCACATTATCCGTTGGACAACGTCCATTAGTGCTATTTATAGCTGGTTCGCACTGGTCGAGTAGCACCTCCCACCACTATATTTTGCTGTTATAGGCCAACCAGTGAGCACGGACGCGTGGTGGGAGGTGCTACTCGACTATTCGACCAGTGGGCCGATTCTAGACCCGTGACTTTTTTGTCACATTAGACATATGTCACGAAAACTGTCAAATTTCAATAGACACGACAATTTGCAATCGATTTTGTATTCTAGCAATATCACATTAGACATTTGTCGAGCGTAGGCTGGTAGACATGTACTGTCGAGTGACATCACCACTAGACATTTGGCATGCCACGGTAGACATATATCACGGTAACTGTCAAATTTCAATAGACACTAAAATTTCAACAGATTTCGTATTTATCAATGTCACTGTAGATATTTGTCGAGCGTAGGCCGGTAGATACGTATCGAGTGGTCAGCAGCGGTCGACACTGACTACTCTACACTACATGTTCATGAGGGACTGACATATTAGTTTCATAGTTTGGGCTGCAGTCAGATATATTTTCCGCACTCTCACCACGTCGTCGTTATTATTCATTATTATTGTGTGTGTTTAATTTAGGTACCTAACCAACAACATATCAACAACTTTTGTTTGAATTGATATTTAGCAAGTTTTTTTCATTCTGACTGACTGATATGCAATCTACAAATTACAATACCTAACCTATCAAAGATTATACAAAAACTATTTGCGTAAGCATCCCTAGGGTTTGCCAGATGTTTTTAATCGAGTGATATCGATCGTACGCAAGGTGTTTAGAAAACCCGATTTTCGAGAAAAAATTAAAAAAAAGTCGTAAATAGGTACTTAATTTATGTAAGAAAATTTAGTAATAAAATAAGTTACGTCATAAACATTTTTTTATGTACATCAGATTGAGCGTTTCATTTGCTGGTTCATAAATAATTAATTAACCTTTTGAATCTTTTTTTATTGCATATGAATTATAGCGAATACGGCGCTCAACAATATCACACGCCCCGCACCGCGCGCCTCCCCGATTTTTGATTTTCCGAAAATGAAAATTAAATAAAAAAATACTAGACCACGTATCTAAGTTCTGTAAACGAAACGCTTCCTAAATAATATTTCTATAAGTTTTTATCATTTTTGTAAGCCAAAATGTACAAACCACAACACAAAAACATAATGAATACGTAAAAAAATGAAAATTTTGATACCAGTAATGTCGAAAACAAGAAAACTACAACGAAATTCGCAAATCCAATGACGTAAATAGCTTTACCGTACCCTAATTATTACAAAATATTCCATAAAACATCCATTTACCTTGATAAAATGTCAAATTTAGAGCCCACCTTCATCAACACAACCAAAACAACACGGTACACAGATAAATTATTTTCTCTTTTTTTTCTCTAAGAAACGACTGCTTGTCGTTCGAATACATAGCAAATATATCAATCTTATACTGTGTAAAACATTGTTCATACCAATAAAGACTAAATTTTATTTTATTTTTAACATTAAAAAACATGGTGAGAGTAGCATGAAGTTGTAGATTCTCGTAGTTTTACATTCTCTTTGTTGTAGATAAAAATGGAGACCACACTTCGAATACCTACTTGAAGCATAACCTATGTATTACTATCTCGCTCTATGTGGGCAGACCCTCTCTTTCTAAATAGATAGATAGCAATACTATAGTCACAGATAAGAGAATACTATACTAGTACTATAGTCCACACTAAAAAGAGAGGTCTGCCCACAGAGAGCGAGATAGACATACGTAGGTATTTGACTCAAGTTGTAGCTCCAAGTGTGGCCTCCATTTTTATCTACAACTTCATGGTGAGTAGTGTGTAGTTTGGTTTGTTAAAGTTCCATAAGGTTTGATTGCTTGATTTGACATAATGCAAGACTGATGGATGTAAATGACATTGACTGCTGAACTTTCTAAGACCACCGCTTGAAAGCCATCATAGAATAAAGAAGCACAGAATCGTACATTTACGTATGTATCCTGTGATTCGAGCGTATAATAGTAAAACGGGGAAAAAATTAAATGAATACAATTTACATCTGGCAACGCCTACTAATCACAGATTAGTAGGGATGCCAGATCTAAGTCAGTTTTTTTTTATATCTACCTACCTAACATTCCGTTTCGTAAAATGCGAATAAGTTTCTAGAACTGTAACTAGTATTTTATATGCACTCCACTGACATTGCTGTAATAATGGAAATTAATTCATTATGAACAACATCAAGAACGCATTATTAACCCAGTTTAAGTACTAGACAATGTATTTAATTGAAGACAGTGCAGAGTTAGTTAGTGTTACCGAACTATTCTATAGAGATCGAAACGGACCGTTTCTAGTGTGGGACAGTCTGTGGAAGCTTTATTAACTATCCTTTTTTCCAGCGTTGCCAGATGTAGGTACGATTTAAATCGTATTCGTACGATTTATTCCCGTTTACAACTGTACGATCGAATCACAGAAATCGTACGGACTTAGTAATTGTACGATTCTTTTACTATGTTGAATGATCATAATCTGTGCATATTTTTAACACCTAATGTATCTCTCGCTCGCACGATTTGAAATTTTGAAAGATATATGTTCTGTTTTCTAAAAATGCTAAATAATTTTGATACTCTATATTCCTTGAATAATGTAAACAAGTTTAAAAACTGTAATTAATATTTTATACGAAAACTACACTGATTAAAATAAATCTTTTATGAACAACAACAAGAACGCATAATAAATCCAAATTACTAGAAAAAAAAATTGAAGACATTGTATGTATGTACCATCGTACATACAATTATTGAGAAACGGAAGTTATCGGAACTTGTCTTGGCATTCTATAGTGCGAGATAGTCTGTGGAAGCTCTATGAATGAACCTTCTTTTTGACATGTCTACTAACGTAGCCACCTGAACCGGTCTGAGGTTAGCTGTGTGTGCCTAAATGGCCAATAGCGAATGGAAGATGCCCCAATCGGCTAACTTCAGACAGACGGTGGCACAAAGTCTATCGGTAGCTAGAATACGTATTTTGGCGCGGTTAGATATATGTCGTATAAACATTTGATGATTTTCGTGACATTTCAGATGTCTATCTCTAACGTAAATGTCATAAGTCTGGAATTGGGCTCCTGTGGGCCGATTCTAGACCCGTGACTTTTTTGTCACATTAGACATATGTCACGAAAACTGTCAAATTTCAATAGACACGACAATTTGCAATCGATTTTGTATTCTAGCAATATCACATTAGACATTTGTCGAGCGTAGGCTGGTAGACATGTACTGTCGAGTGACATCACTACTAGACATTTGGCATGCCACGGTAGACATATATCACGGTAACTGTCAAATTTCAATAGACACTAAAAGTTCAACAGATTTCCTATTTATCAATGTCACTGTAGATATTTGTCGAGCGTAGGCCGGTAGATACGTATCGAGTGGTCAGCAGCGGTAGACACTGACCACTCTACACTACATGTTCACGAGGGACTGACATATTAGTTTCATAGTTTGGGCTGTAGTCGGATATATTTTCCGCACTCTCACCACGTCGTCGTTATTATTCATTATTATTGTGTGTGTTTAATTTAGGTACCTACCCAACAACATATCAACAAGTTTTGTTTGAATTGATATTTAGCAAGAGTTTTTTTCATTCTGACTGACTGATATGCAATCTACAAATTACAATACCTAACCTATCAAAGATTATACAAAAACTATTTGCGTTAGCATCCCTCGGGTTTGCCAGATGTTTTTAATCGAGCGATATCGATCGTACGCAAGGTGTTTAGAAAACCCGATTTTCGAGGAAAAATTTTAAAAAAAGCCGTACATATGAAAATTTAGTAATAAAATAAGTTACGTCGTAATCAATTTTTTTATGAACATCAGATTGAGCGTTTCATTTGCTGGTTCATAAATAATTAATTAACCTTTTGAATAACTTTTTTTTTTGCATATGAATTATAGCGAATACGGCGCTCAACAATATCACACGCCCCGCACCGCGCGCCTCCCCGATTTTTGATTTTCCGAAAATGAAAATTAAATAAAAAAATACTAGACCACGTATCTAAGTTCTGTAAACGATGTTAGCTTCCTAAATAATATTTCTATAAGTTTTTATCATTTTCGTAAGCCAAAATGTACAAACCACAACACAAAAACATAATGAATACCTACGTAAACAAATGAAAATTTTGATACCCGTAATGTCACAGAAATCGTACGGACTTAGTAATTGTACGATTCTTTTACTATGTTGAATGATCATAATCTGTGCATATTTTTAACACCTAATGTATCTCTCGCTCGCACGATTTGAAATTTTGAAAGATATATGTTCTGTTTTCTAAAAATGCTAAATAATTTTGATACTCTATATTCC
This sequence comes from Plemyria rubiginata, assembly GCA_963576535.1. NCBI lineage: Eukaryota > Metazoa > Arthropoda > Insecta > Lepidoptera > Geometridae > Plemyria > Plemyria rubiginata. The sequence goes on along the minus strand of OY754922.1, from coordinate 8,625,745 downwards.
TTGAATAACAACAAACAACAACAAGTAACAAGTTTAAAAACTGTAATTAATATTTTATACGAAAACTACACTGATTAAAATAAATCTTTTATGAACAACAACAAGAACGCATAATAAATCCAAATTACTAGAAAAAAAAATTGAAGACATTGTATGTATGTACCATTGTACATACAATTATTGAGAAACGGAAGTTATCGGAACTTGTCTTGGCATTCTATAGTGCGAGATAGTCTGTGGTGTGAACGTAGCCACCTGAACCGGTCTGAGGTTAGCTGTGTGTGTAAATGGCCAATAGCGAATGGAAGATTCCCCAATCGGCTAACTTCAGACAGACGGTGGCACCAAGTCTATCGGTAGCTAGAATACGTATTTTGGCGCGGTTAGATATATGTCGTATAAACATTTGATGATTTTCGTGACATTTGAAATGTCTATCTCTAACGTAAATGTCATAAGTCTGGAATTGGGCTCCAGTACGAACCAGCTTTAGTAGACACCCGTTCAATTGAGGCGATAGACATTGTCCGTCGTTTCGCTTCACTCGTATTATTATTTGGGGCATCATCGAAAGCCTCTATCACGTCTTCACAGTGCTAGCAGTAGTATTAGTTCGGTGCACTCTCCGCAGATGGCGCGACAGACAGCTATGCCAAGAGAAGCGTGCGCCGCAAACGCCGCATTTGTAGGGCGACTCGCTTGTGTGTAACGCTATTGTGTGGGATCGAAGCTTTGTCTGATTCTGCAATAACAAAAAAAGAAAAATATAAACATACTAGTTGCGCCCCGCAGTTTCACCCGCGCAGATTTAAATCCCGGTATTCCCACGGGATAAAAAGTAGCCTATGTGCTATTCTAGACTATAATATATCTCTCTGCCAAGTTTCATCCAGATCCGTTCAGCCGTTCCGGCGTGAAAGAGTAACAAACATCCATCTATACTCACAAACTTTCACGTTTATAACATTAGTAGGATTTACAAAATACCATTTTTGTATACGTAAATAGGCGTGATTGGAAACAGAAAATGGATCTGTCTAGATCGACCGTAGACCGAAGTCGCATGACGACAATTGGTTATCCAACTACCACACACTATTATCATTATTAGCCAGAAGAAGCATTTTGGGCGCTCTTTAGAGAATTCCCGCAATCTTTTTGAATTACAAAAAATAATAAAAATATGACAATACTGCAATTTAATTGACCGAGATTTACATACCGGGAAGGATTTTCCGCAGTTCTCACAAAGATGGCCGCTCGCTTGCTTGTGCACTACTTGCCTATGTAGGTACAGGGATGTGTGCGTTTTGAATACCTGCAACCAATCAAAATTATACTAGTGATTACCCGCGAATCAATTACTTAACAAAAAGAAGTAGGGATAGCAGTACCAGTAAAATACGTCGTTCTTCTTTCTACGGTTCCCTCACGATGTTTTCCTTCACCGTTTGACAGTACTCACGCGATTGGCGCTAGCGATGGGTTAATAACAGAATGCCAAATTGAAAAATCAACGCGAATTCCGCAGTCACTTGCGTGGTGAGTTCTGTTGACAGAATAGCACTAGCATTTAACACTGCGGTTTATACTACAATAGCTATAATTTTTTTCTTTTAATAAGAGCCCGGTTTTCGAATGAGTGTTGCACGATAGGGGAGGATACAACCCCGAGTCTGGTAGTGTAGGTAATAGTAATAGTAAAGCAAGTAAATACAGCTTGACCGAAAAGAGTAGAAAATAGTAGGGGCGCCAGTTTCCATACATTTTCGACGCTCACTCACATGCGGTCTTGCTCGCACCCATGCGAAATACCCGCATGTCAAACTAGTTCCGTTTCACTCTTACTGGTCGGACTGTACCTTTTGACAATCTGTACATGTGTGCACATAGTTCTTGAGATGCTCCCAGTCGACGTGGTCTTTCAGTTTCGTTTTGCTCGCGAATTTCTTGCCGCAATCACTGCACATGTACCTAAAAACAAAGTATGTACTATTGATAACAACATTTTTGTAAATTCATTTTTACGACCCACATTCTTCGCCAACACATCACACACTGTCGGAATTAAAACCACACTGTTCTATGCTAGATTAAATTATCCGACGCAGTGTCTGTAGACAGAGGTTTTCGTAAAACAGATGAACTAAAAATAAATCATATGTGATAGCGATATTTTTTAAACCACCGTGCAATGACTATTTTTTTCTGCTAATATGGTATGTCGTGCATTTATTTATACATTATACATACTACTACACTAAATACATTATACATATTTATAACTTTGTGTGTCCTGAATACTAGATACTATACATAATAATATGTTTGTATATTAACTTGTAATCGTTTTCAGTGGCGTGTTTCTTGCTGATCTTCATGTGTTGCGTGTAGGTAGCTATCGATGAGAACGTGCGGTTGCAAGGCTCGCAAACCAATTCACCATTCGCCCTGAAATGTTATACAGTCAATCACTACCATGAAGTTGTAGATAAAAATGGAGACCACCCTTCGAATACCTACTTGAACTCAGAGCAAGTATTGAAATATGTTGAAAGTATTCAATACTTGCTCTGAGTACTTGAAGCATAACCTATGTATTACTATCTCGCTCTATGTGGGCAGACCCTCTCTTTCAAAATAGATAGATAGCAATACCATAGTCACAGATAAGAGAATACTATACTAGTACTATAGTCCACACTAAAAAGAGAGGTCTGCCCACAGAGAGCGAGATAGAGATACGTAGGTATTTGTTTGACTCAAGTTGTTGTTCCAAGTGTGGCCTCCATTTTTGTCTACAACTTCATGATCACTAGACAGTATAAAACAAAGTCGCTTCCCGCTGTCTGTCTTTCTGTCCGTCCCTATGTATGCTTAGACCTTTAAAACTATGCACCGGATTTGATAGGTTTTTTAATAGATTTTTTAATAGAGTGATTCAAGACAGGTTTATAATAATATGTACCAGGCAGAGCACAGAGATCAATACTTGCCTACGCTTGCCATCTACTTTTATGTAAAATAACTTGTGTTTATAAACGAATAAATGAATTATTATGTAGTTACAATACAATAAAATGAGATAGATTAAAATTTTACTTGACAGCGTGGCTGTCTAAATGGCGCAGTAAGTTACCGCGCCATGTGCCATTGGAACTTCTTGTCGCATTGCCCGTACGATAATAACTTATGTAGTACAATACAGTAAAATAAGATAGATTAAAATGTTACCTGGCAGCGTGGCTGTCTAAATGGCGCAGTAAGTTACCGCGCCATTGGAACTTCTTGTCGCATTGCGCGCACGAGAATAACTCGCGTTTGCTGAAACAATAGGTCGTATTTAAAAGGATTGAACTAAATTATGCTATACTACTTATTATACAATAGGACAGAAGAGAGAGAGAAGAGGAGAAAATTGTAGGACATACGATAGTTTTTTTGTGTAGATAGAAGTTTTTCAGCTTTTTTACATTCCATTGAATCTCCGCGAACATAAATGAAAAATACTGGTGGACATTCCACACAGCACTATCTCGCCCCAAACTAAGCCAAAGCTAGGATATATAAGGGAACAATTAATAGCTAATATACTTAATGATTAAACGAACTTACCTGTACGTGAAGTTCTATCATAATTATGTGAAGGCTTTGTCCGAAGGGATTATCCATAATAACACTTGTAGTACCGCCTAGTGGTTCGCCGTTCACGCACTAAATTTGAGGGTAAATATGAAAAAAAAACAGCATTCTGTCATTTTGTTACTTGGATTCCTACCTCGCTCGCGTCATTTAGTTTAGAGATATGTACCTATTCAAATATTTCACCTTGCAATTGGGTTATGCTATATATCTGGGAGGGAGGGTTGTTAATCCCTTCGGACAAAGCCTTCACATAATTATGATAGAACTTCACGTACAGGTAAGTTCGTTTAATCATTAATTATGCTTGGCTTTGTCCGAAGGGATTATCCATAATAACACTTGTAGACTTTTAGAGATTTCAAGTGAAATATTTGGCTTTATTACTTATATTTAGTACTGATCATAAATTTTAACAATCATAAATCACACCATTATATTCATAAAGAACCATCAACAATAGCTCTTGCAAAAGAATCATCTTGATCTGAGTTCACATTACTTATGTTTCTATTATAGAATCGATAGAATGTTTCAGAAGAACCGCTCCATCCAGCGGTTTTTCTGATTTGATCCAAACTAACACCAAAATTATTGGCCGCAGAAGTTGCGGCGTGCCTAGTGCTATGGGCAGAGAATATATTAACGTCGATCCCACTATCGTGTAAGATGTCCTTGATCCATCTACTTAAGGTCTGAGAGCCCACTGGCTTATACGGTTTCTTGAGACTTATGAATAGGGAATCGATATCTTTTCGTAAAAGACTAGTTTTTTCCAAATAAACAAGCAAGGCCTGACCAGGACAAATTTCCGGTTTTTCCTCAAAAAAAGGTAGCACCAGGGTAGGTTGAAGGCAACCTCTACGAGTAGTTTTCAAAAAATCTGGAATTTTGATATTTAGTTTTGAAGGTAGTCTTTCAATATTTTTAATGTTAATCTTTGACAGAGTCTGTACTCTATGTGCAGTTAATAAAGCAATGAGAGTAATCAGCTTTTTCGAAATTTTATCAAGAGGTAGTGTTTCATTTGGATACAATTGGCTTAAATAATTAATCACTATTGAAGTATCCCATGTTACGGAATACTTTGGCAATGGGGGTCGCAAACGATATATTCCTTTGAAAAATCTTTTGACTCTATCATCTTCGCCGATATTTTTACCCATTAACAGGGCTAATGCAGACCTACAAGAATTGAGTGTTCCATATTGTGATCCTTCATTAAAAAGCTTATTCAGAAAATAAAGAAGTTGTGGGATCGACGTATTGTATAAATCTAAATTATTTTGATTACACCAATGGAACCAACGTTTGAAATAAACATTATACTGTTTGAGGGAGCTGTCTGACAGTGACGCCATCATGACATTAATAGCTGATGGAGGGACACTTCTCCTTAACCACGCCGTCCGCATAAGATCCCTGGCACCAGGGTAAACGACTTGTGTACGTTGCGATTGCTGAAATTGAAAGAAATAATAGGCATATTATTTACTTTGAAAGTTATTATGTCAGTTGTCAAAAGGCTTTGTATGCCCAATCAGCTAACTTTCATCCAAAATGAGGGTAGACGCGCCTGAATTCTGCATCAGCTCTTTTGTTATGCGATAATCTAATATAAAAAGATGATTTAATATAAGATATTGCCGTCGTGTATCAACACGAAGTAAAAACTGTAAATTTTGTAAGTCTTAGCAAAAACTTTTAAACCATAAAAGCAGCTATAATTTCAAGGTGGTTCTTCAGTACCTACTCCACAATCCACCTGCCTTCTCTCTTCCACATGCAGTTTCCCACCCCGTATTTGAGACATCAGAGAAAATTTCCAGATCATGCGTATCGTCTCCTATTTTACTGTAAAGGATTTTGTATACCTAGCATTATGTTAATTTGAATAATTTTATTTATTTATTTAATTCAGCCAAATTCATAACCATAAGAGTCCTAAACTTATGAATATCTTGTGTTGCGCGTTCAAATTCTTTTCCAAGGTAACATGATCGTGAATTTCTTTGAATCTATCTATTATGAAACCTTAAAATTACAGGCTAGTGCCTAGTACTAAAGGGTTATTAGTTATTAATGACCATTGATCATAGAACAAAGCCAATCTACAAGTAGGTATAGTTTACCCCGTCTAGCGGCGGTCGCGCGTCCACTGATGCTGCGAGTGTCTCGATGAGCTCGATTGCTCTTTCCTGTTCGGAGAGGGCTCCTTCGTCCTCGGACGATTCGGTTGTTTCCGAGTCGGATAAGGACCCTTCCAGTTTAAATTCTTGGATGGACCTGCTGTAACTGGATATTTCTTGTTAGCTGTGTTTGGTTGCTGTGGCTTAGGTACTGGTGTTTTTAACTCGGCACCAGATTTGTTTATAGCTTTAGCAGTCTTTATCGTTTCTGTCAGATTTTGTCCAAACAACAGGTTGTCAGGCTTCGTGTTTTGTAGCTGGTCTTTCATATCTTTTTTCAGCGTAGATAGGATGAAATTTCTTCTGATTGCTGAGTCACTATGCTGACAATCACATAAAATGCGCTCCGTGTCCATCAGCATCTTGACAAGTGTAGGGTCTGCATTACTAATTGAAATTATCTTATTTATGGCTTGACCCAGACTAGATATAGCTGCAGCTACCTGTTTTTGTCTTAACTCGATACTCCTATCTCGTTTAGCGGTCATTTCTGAGATGCCAGCTTTTATTTCGGCATTCAATGCAGGAGCATTGATCAATTTACAGTTGCTCGGCAGCAAATACTTTTCAGTTAGCTCCTTACGAAGATCTTTGTTTAATCCATGCGTGGCAACATGTTCTAGTCTGACAGCTAAGTCTTTGTGAATTTCATCTCCGTATGTATTAGAAATAGTAGGGTCTTCTCCTAATATTTCAAGTATTTCACTAGCCAGCACAACTTCAGCAGTCCCAGAATCATCACCAGGAGTGACGTTCGCTTGCTGCTCAATGACCGCTGCACTGGCACTTGGGTCTGCAGGAATAGCAATAGCCACAGTAGCGGTAGGCTCTGTGGGAGGTTCTACATCGCGGTCAGTGCGCGTCTCAGACTCAAAAGCATCGTTTTTTCCATCAAGCAGTCCAGCGACATTATTCTCAGTGAACTCGTAAGTCACGTGGCTTTCAGAGTGATCTTGTTCTGAAATCGATAGATTTCTCATTATTAGTTAAGAAACAGACCAAAGTACTGTTCGCAAAACTAATTTTACCGGTAGTACAGTTCCAGAGAAAAGTACGCAAACCATAGTAAGAACAAAAACATTTAAATATACTTTGCAGGTAGCACTATTTTAAAAGAAATAAGTGCGCGATGGTAGTACAGTTCCAGAGAAAAGTACGCAAACCATAGTAAGAATAAAAATATTTAAAATATATAGTGCGGGTAGCACTGTTTCGAAATAAAAAAGTGCGCGATGGTAGTACAATTCCAAAGAAAAGTACGTACTCCATGATAGGAGACGGCTTATATTGTGGGTAGTACAGTTCCAAAGAAGGTACGCAAACCCTGGACGAGAAAAAAAAATTTTTTTTTTTTTCAAGTTTTCATTTCATTTCATGGTAGGCATGTGAAGTCAGTGGAGTCACTCCCTAGACGTCTTCAAAATCCTTTGACTAAGTACATTGTAATAAACAATAAAAAGAAGGAAAGGAAAAGAAGAAAAAAAAAATGTGTAAGGTAGTCTCGGAATAGTACTCGTAAACACCTATGTAATGTACCTATCTTACTAATCTTAGTAATGAATGATATGAAACAGATATAGCATTCTGTTTGCATAATTAGCAATAGGGTAGTTACATCTCCATAGAGAAAAACGCAAACCCGGCTGCAAAGGTTATCCATGCGGAAAATAGGTACTAAAATTGTCTTTATGTTTAATAGTGTTACACAGGCTCTTCGATAAAACACTGTTTACTAACCTTCATACTCTGCGCGATACATGTTATCCGAGGCTTCACTCCGGCTGCGGCTACGGCTTCGACGTCGTCGTAGTAATTTTTTCTCCAACTTTTTGAACTTTTTTAATAACTTCCCGTAATCATCAGTTTCACTCTTGCGCTTTGGCATAATTATTTTTCAAAAAACTAATAGGTACAATGTGTGAGACACGAGACGTGCGTTCGTGGCGAGCACTAAAAAGCGAATGACGCGAGCGAGGTAGGAATCCAAGTAACAAAATGACAGAATGCTGTTTTTTTTTTCATATTTACCCTCAAATTTAGTGCGTGAACGGCGAACCACTAGGCGGTACTACAAGTGTTATTATGGATAATCCCTTCGGACAAAGCCAAGCATAATACATAATATTTTATACTTTTTTTGGAAATACATACTTATAATACTTACATCCAAACAGAGATCAAACATCTATGTTCATCACACAAATGTTTGTTCTCGGTGGGGGTAGTCCCCACGGCCTCCGAAGGCAAAGCTACTACCAACTGAGCTGTAGAGGCTGTCATAGGAAGAAAAGAGCGAAATTCTCATTCTATCTGGAATAAGACGGAGCTAGGTAAATCCCAAGCTTTTTAATCATGTATTGTATTTTCATAGTACTTTTAGAAAATAGCTTTCTCTCTAATATATTCCCTAATCGAGCTAATGCATGTCGCTTAGCACTTCGGCTATCGAGCCCCTGTCGCGCCCACGTCGCAGTCTCTATGTGCTAGATAATTAAGTCTGAATTATATATATTTTTTTTAGTTTGTAAGGTATTTATGCTGTGGGCCCTGTATTTTTAAGATCTTTTTACTATGTTGCCTGAATCATTTATTTCAGGCAACATAGTAAAAAGATCTTATTGATTATTATTTCAAATAATAATCATAATTGACATCACGACGACACGGTTGTATAACAAATAAATTATTTTATTAAATTATTTGTTATACAACCGTCGTCTAAAAGAAGAAACAAGAATTGAAAATTCAAATCGGTTACAATACAAATCAAGAATAGAAAATTTCAAAGAATTGATTTCAATTGAGTATGTAGTGTTGGATCCCACAAAATGCAAGACGGCGGCGACGTGGAAGACCCAGAATGAGATGGAGAGACGAGCTTGACTGCCATATGCTCATCGGCTGTAGCTGCCTTAAATCGCGACGAGTGGAATGAAGGAAGTTATAACATACCAACGTTACTAGCTATAACAACAGCTGGGGCGTTATTAACTTGACCAAACCAATCGCGTTTGCGTTTAGATCACGTTGTGACATACATTTAAGGCAAAGTATCTCCTATGTTATACAGAATAAAGTCCAAGATCACGTTGTGTCTTCACACGGTTTGGGGCAAGGAATCTCTGAATAATTATAATATAGTGTAAGCACCTGTTAACACTAGACTTGATATCAGCTATTTCTTTCTCGTTCGAATCCTCTGGGTTCTTTTCTTTTAGTTTCCTGAAAACAATACATTTTCACGTCTTTATTGAATCAAACAATTTCAAATAACGTCATGAAAATCCGTCTGACGTGCTGCTAAAATATTAACTGGTACCTAGTATTCTAGCAGTGTGTGATTCACCTGAGTTTCAGTTGTATTTGGTGTTTGGAGCTAGTTTTCACATGCTTTTGTAGATTCGCCGTTGTAGTGAACGACAGTCTGTGGGACAAAAATATATATGAGAGACAGAGGAGACAAATTGCCCTCAAACATTGTTTATGTATTTTTCTGCTTTTCTGTCTCTTTATATTGTTTGTTATCTATAATGTTATTTCTGTGTTCTCAGTGAGTTGTGTGTGTGTCAAATAAATGTTTCTTTCTTTCAACGAGCTCTCCACAAAGGGCTCCACTACCACACATCTCTGTACAAACCTGCAGGGCTCACAATACGGCCTCCTCTTCTGTCCCGCCTCTATCTTATGTGTCTCGGAATGTTTCCGTAACGATGTCTTCCATCCAAACACCTTTGGGCAATACTCGCAAGGAAACTTCTGCTCCGATTTTGTACTGAAATATCATAGACACTTCATATTATGTCCCACTTCCTACTAATATTATAAATGTGAAAGTTTGGATGTTTGTTACTCAATCACGCCAGAACGGCTGAACGGATCTGGATGAATCTTGGCAGAGAGATAGATTACAGTCTAGAATAGCATAGCACATAGGCTTCTTTTTATCCCGTGGGAATACCGGGATTTAAATCACCTCGGGGCGCATTTAGCTATGAATAAGGGCCATAATATTTACCTGTTCAGATCATTATCTTCAAATCCATAACTTTTTAACAGTTTATGCTCCAAATCATTTACTGCGCTGAAAATAAGTAGGAATATAGAGAAATGCCAGGTCAACAGCACCCTAAGTAGACAAGCATGTATGAAAAATTTTATGAGAGTGAATAAAGCTAAAGAGTACATAAGCCAGGAACATAGTGGAAATCCGTGGTCTCTGCCTACCCCTATGGGAAACAGGCATGATTTTATGTATATAAAATAATTGACAGCCTTCATAGCTCAGTTGGTAGTAAATCTGCCTTCTGCGTCGTAGGCCGTGGGTTTGATTCCCACCGAGAACAAACATTTGTGTGATGAACATAGAACCTATCTATGTAAGTATATAATGTATTAAATATATCAGTTATCTAGTACCCATAACACAAGCTTTGAATAGCTTACTTTGGGGCTAGATAGTGCTGTGTGGATTGTCCAGCATTATTTATTATTATTATTTATTTATTTATGTATGTTCTCCTTCTGGGTGTTATTATGTATTATGTAGTTATGCCTTTACAATAAAAAAAGTAAGTACATTATGTATTATATCAGCTATCTGGTTCCCATATTAAAAGCTTTGGCTTAGTTTGGGGCTAGATAGTGCTGTGTGGAAAGTCAACCAATTATTTAAAATTATTATTATTAAGTACCTGTGAAAATGCACAGCTGAACAATGGTTCCTTACTGCTAACTTGCTAGTACACCTATAATGGCAGACAAGACACTCATATCGTCTATAGTGCCGGGTCCGGTGGTAGTTATATGATACCTCTGTGCTGAATGAGCACTTGCATATACTACATTTATGTTTGGCGGCGTGCTGAAACAAAAAATATACAAATACCTAATACTATTAATTAGCCTGTAATGTCCCCTTGGTAAGCAAAGGCCATACAAACCTACAAAAGAAATATTTTTGTAGGTATTTGTTTTGACGACCTCAGTGGCGCAGCGGGCGAGTTTGCCTGCGACGCAGAGGTTGCTAGTTCGATTCCCGCCTCGGCAAATTTGTGTGCGATCTGCGGAAATTGGCCGTTGGTCTGGGTGTTTTCTATGTATAATAAAAAAATATAAATCTATGTAAGTAATGTATTAAATATATCAGTTATCTAGTACCCATAACACAAGCTTTGAGTAGCTTACTTTGGGGCTAGATGGTGCTGTGGATTGTCCAGCATTATTTATTTATTTAATTAAGAAACAGCTTTACAACTCTGACTCTGCTTGTATTATTATGCTTTATATCACTTAAACTTACCAACTCATGTTTCTTATAAAGGTGATCTTTCAAGTCATCTTCATTAGGAAAAGATACCAAACAACTTTCACACCGAAACATTGCATTTACATAATCATCTCTTAACATTAACTCATGTCTTTCCTCAATAATCTCTTCTTCTTTAAGCTGTATCTCACTGTATGTATCTTTTTTCTTGACTTTTACTTTTCTGTTTCGTTTAATTTTCACTTTTCCATTCCTTTTCATTTTTACTTTTCCATTTATTTTCTGTTCCTTTTTTATATTGACTTCCACTTTTCCATTTACTTGAGGATTAATGGAGTCTTTATCAGTACTTAGCTCTATAAGTAATTTATCATCATCATCAGAAAAATCAGTCTCATACTTAATTCGGGTAGTGCTCGGTTCATTCTCTGTTTTGACCGTGACTGCTGTAACAACTATGGGTTCTGATCTATTTTCCGAGTCTGCCAATAATGAGATGTTGGCAAGCTGGTGGATGGTGAGTTTTGATTTATGTGGTACTCCATTCTGAAATATGGTACTTAGATAAAATTTATATTATGATATTATTACTGTATAAGGCTATAACAGGTCTCTATTGAGATCTAGTGTGGGCACCAGAACACAAGGTAGGGTAATATAATATTGTTATTTAGTTGTTGTTATTTAGTGTTACCACTAGGTAGGTACTTCTATAAATTTGGAGTGAAAATCGTTTTTTAGTTTATTATCTTTGTAACTATCCCTGTATGTACACTGGCCTGTCTGTGATAAATAAACTTTACCGTTAGAACCATATGACTTGTATGGATAATAAGTACCTAATACCCTGGCTTACAACAGATTCCTTGCAATTTTTATATGGGACTAGAATATGCTTAGAAAGCAGAGTATCCATAATGTATTTTATTTTTAGAGCTTATTTAAGGCCTACGTAAGAGTGTGTATGTATATTAAAATTATTACTTAAGGCCCATCAATCTGGAACCAAAGATAAAATTGTCTCACCTTTATGGCTACATCGTGTAGAACTTGGTACGAATGCTTGACTTGCAGCTTGAATTTGACGAAGTTCGTGATTTTAGCTTCACATTCCCAACAAAGCCAAAATTCGTGAGGGGATGGTAATGAAAGCTAAACAAAAACATTTACATTTTTAGGTACCTATTATGTATTATTTTACTCATTAAACAAAAGGTATGAGTTGTCTATAATAAGTATTAATGAAACATGAGCGTAATTCATAAATATAAGCTAAGTTTTTACCGATAGTTCTTTGATAATTTGAAAAAAACATTGCTGTTTCAGATTGTTTTTAATTATTAGCATACGACGGTCGTTGGCAAGGCAGCCGCTACATGAGTTACTTGTTTCGGAGTCCATCTTATAATAATTACGATTTCACCATAAATCATGTCTATTTCATTCAGAAAAAAATGTTAAATCATAATATTATTATTCGCATCGCAATCGTATATCAAAGAGAATGTAAACTACGAGATATGTCGTATATATCCGTAAGGATATGTGTTCTGTGGTCGCAATGTTGTTTTCATGTTTGGTTTTTTTTTTAATAATTAGTTCAGGTGTAAGAAAGATACTAGTCTTTTTGACAATTTTTATTTGTTTATATGACCGCGGTCTGTCTCGTTAAAACCGATTTATGACGAAATCACTTGGGTTTATGTTTTCAGAATCCGGAAAACGACTTTTTCTTTTCGATAGTTTTCGTTGTGTGTTCCATTCAAGGAATTAATGTTCCGTTTAAAGAATTAGATAAGTACTACGGTTGTTGTTGTTCCATTATTTTCCAATGAACATGCATGACTGACTGTGACATGCATGACTCAACATCAACAAGAAAAATCGAACAAACGTTTGACTGAAACACGGAATGAACGCGATCGTGGCATAGTCGGTTAATCTAGCAAGAATTGGCATTGGTTTAGTGCACGTTTAGTGTGTTGCTTGTAACACAACATGGAATTCCAACCAACACCGTTTGTAAATAAATTTAATTGCAGCACAACACATAAAAGCATTAGGAAAACACGATGTTGTTGTTGTTTGGCTGAAAATAGGCCAGTGGTCAACCTTCAAACCTGCATACATGGGGTTTTTGTACAAAATATCCTAGAGGTAAGTTTTGGAATCATCAAATTATTTCATAATCGTGTTTATAATCTACTAAAATACTAGATTAAATCAAATTTCTGCTGATATAGTTGTTTTGGACTGAATTGGCAATTGGATAAACAATATCAATGATTGGATTCAGAAAATGGCGTTTGGTTTTTTAAATATCGCTTTGATGCATTTTACTTTAGGGTTCCGCATCTCAACGCAAATAACAAAGCATGTTTACTGTAGCGCACTAGGGTTTTAATGTCCGACATTGCATAGGGTTTTAATGTCCGACAAGGAATTCCTTATTGTTGCGTTGTCTGCAGGTAAAATTTGTATTTTTATGTTCCTTATTACATTTAATTTTATGTTTTTTTGTCTAACAAAATTTCGTTGCTGTCGTCCTTGTATGTTGTCAAACAGGAACTTGGTAATTTTTTGAAGATAAATGCATAAAAAACGTAGCTATCATAGATTTTCTGTAATACATCATCTTTATTTTTTCAGATGGACCTGTCTACATTGACTGTCTGCTTGCTATGTCACACCATGTTAAGAAAAATACAAATATTTAAAAACCAAGTTAGAGAAAGTTGTAAGGTTCTGAAGAAGCAGGTAAGTTGAGGTATACCGTGGATTCCTATACGAACTAGCATTCGTTGGCTTATTTCAATAGGTAAACGTGCGACCATCAAAAGCTACCGCGTTGGCTGCAAGCTTATATTAAAAAACAGCGATAACCAATGCAGCCTCGCTGGGATAGCATTATACTAGCTATTGAGGTAAAAAAATTAGAACTAACGTACGCTATAAGTACGCGAATAGGAAAGGAACTGAACTTTAAAAATCCAGATAGACAATTCAATCTAAAGAATTGGCTGCTAAAATCTTGTGTAACATTGGCATAGCGTATTGAGTGTTATATTTCGGTATGTTTCAGATACCATACACTATAGCACCGGAAATTAACCACCTTCAACAATCCAAAACAAAAACTTACACTCTGTCAGAAAATTACAGCATTGAAGAAAATGCTAGCGATAAGGTTAAAAATGAGAACGCACAACTAACTCAAAACGCTCAATTTGAATTCATCACTGACGTCAAAATCGAACACGATTCGAGCTGTTCTGATTTCGAAAATGATTTGCCGTTATCAGAAGTTAAAAAATCTGGAGCCTCAAACAATCCGAGAAAACCTAAGACTGAATTTCCCACCGATGACAAATACAAAGGAAAGATTATGATCTACAATTTGAATAGAGAAGAGTTAGAGGATGAAAGGGAGAGGGAATCGAAGAAAGAATCGTATTTAAAACTACCGTTTAAATGCGACAGTTGTGTGAAAGGGTTCGATCACGAAAATACTTTGAAAAACCATGATGACAAGCAACATTCACAGGTAAAAATATGAAACGTAAAAATACAGACGCACCGTAATTTCTGGTCTCATGTATTTGATACTTGAAAATTTAAGTATTTTTATTTTAGAAAAAAGGCGGAGTTCAGTGCGACATTTGCAAAACCATTCTTGGACCTGTCTCATACAAAGAACATACAAGAAGACACTACAGAAGGTAGGCAGTTACTAACCTATTAATAAATACCTCACTGTTTCGCTTTATGTAAATGTTTCTGTATATTAAATTGGAGGTATTACAAATAGGTACCTAGGTAGGTATGTTTGTTTAGAAACTTGTTTTTTTAGATTCCAATGCGTGGTGTGTGGCAAACGCGCCCAGGACATCTACTCGATCTCACAGCACTACAACCAACAACATGAGCCAGGCGCCATCAGCCAACAGTTTCAGTGCAATATGTGTAATTTTAGCACTGAGTAAGAGACTTGTCAATAATAAATTTATAGGTACCTGCTTATTAAGATATTGTATGGGACCAACATGCTTTTTTATGCCTTCAAGCAGCGCTGCCGTGTTTCGGTTTGAAGGGTGTAGTTGCCGGTGAAATTACAGGCACATAAGGCTCAACATTTTTATGCCTCAAGTTGATAGACGCAGAACAGTGCAACGTAGGGCACGCTTAGGCAATCCTTCGTTATAGGTGATGGTTATCCACCGGAGGACCACTTAACACCAGGAGGGCCATCTGCCTGTTCAGGAAGTAGTTAACAAAAATGTAGAATTCTACTTGCAGATGAATGAAGAATGATAAGACGAAAAAAACAACAATACATAATACATAATTAATTTTAGTAAGATTAGGTCATAAGGTTTAGTTATAAATGAAAAACTAAGGGCATTGAAAAGACAATTTAAAGTTTACTACGGCGTGTTGTCAGGTCGAACCGCGTATACCGCTATCATCGTGACAAGCACAAGCAGAAGCAGCAGTGCAGCGTGTGCGGGAACACCTACGTTAGCGTCACATCGCTCCGAGTGCACATGTTGTGAGTCACACACACATACATTCCATTACGTCACGCTTACTTTTATTGAATACCACTGACCGTGACACTAAGGTACACACTCATATGCTATACATAAGTCATTGCAAGGTCTTGCTGTTCTATAAATTTATATTCACGCACTCAAACTAACTTACACTCATCTTACCTTCCAAACTACGGTTAATTTCAACAGGCACGTCCACAAGCAGTCGGCCCGAGTATACTCGTGTCCGCTGTGCGACAAAAGCTACAACAGCAAGTCAGGTCTGCATAGCCACAACGCGTCTGCGCACGCGCACACTAGTGCCTACTGCGCACCTTGTCGCGCACACTTCAGGTAGGTTCAGAGCTTGAACATTGTTAAAATAATGACTAGATACCAACTGTTACATCGCTTAAACAAGCAAACTCAAATTACAGGACCAAGACGGGACTTACGCATCATCTACGTACACACTCGGCGCATCTTACCCCAAACAACAAGAAGTAGGTACTTAATTAAGTTTGTATTTGTATTCTTAAATTTATTTTATTTAACTGCGTACCTACCTACCTATTTTTTTTATGTACGGAGTTAGTGCATCCGAAATAATTGTACCACATTCACGATAAGAACGAATTCGTTATCTACTGAGGTATATTGTACTTTTGCAGGTTTCAGTGCAACGAATGTGACGCTAAGTTCTTGACGAAGCCCGCCCTGCAGACGCATATCGACTGGGACCATCTGAAAACTATAAAGCACGAGTGTACCAAATGCTCTAAGGTATTTTTAAATTTTAGGGATTTATTTACTTACCTACTACGACCAAAAGCAAAATGTTTGATAGGTATACAGCTTATTTTGTATCCTTTATAGACTCAGACATTCCCAAACGACTGATGATAAACTCCAGACTAATTACGAACGAATTTGAATTAAGTTGCGTAAACGTATAAAATTCATTCGTGATGCAAATGTCCTGTATAGTATATGTACGTACGTAACAAATGTTTGCATGATTTGAAGATGATTTGCAAAAAACCCTCGATCCAACCTGTCGACTTGTAGGTGTTCAAATCGGCCGTGACGTTGAGAAATCACAACAACTACGTGCACGAGAGGCGGCGTCCACCGCGTGACAAGATCTGTGACTACTGCGGCCGTGGTTTTACGGTAAGACACTGATTAACTGTCACTTAGTGGAATCAATCGTGATGCCGTGACGCAGAGGAATGACATATATTCGAAGGGTTAAAGTCAATCATAAACTCACAAGGATCGCTTTGAACTATCCATATTATAACCATGTGAACAAAACAAGTCAACTTACGAGCTTGATTCCACACTTTTTTATATGATCTTTCATACAAAACTCTTACAGCCAGTTTATGAAAGCTCGATCAAACCTGATCGGATATCAAGGCACTTGCTACGTCTATCTCTATCTAATTTGATGTAATAGCTGAAATAGCAAATGACTTAGATCAAGCTTTCTGAAAACGGCTGTTATAGGCTAACGGCCGCTTTTGAAAGCTCTATTTTTTAGTCTTATTTTTTTTATAAGTGGTTGGTAACGAGATACTTGATTTAATCTTTACTTCATGTATTTTTTCTTGACAGACCACTGCGATTTTGCGCTGTCATATCCGCACGCACACAGGCGAGCGTCCGCTGCGCTGCACACACTGCAGCGCTGCCTTCGCGCACTCTGCAGCACTCTACACGCACACTAAACTACTGCATAAGCCGCATTAGAGCTAATGAAAAAGAAAAAATACATAGTACGCTACGATGTTTTTTAACCGACTTCAAAATTAAGGCTCCGGTGACAGCGGCTCGCAATTTCGAGGTGCGATTGGCTATTATTTCATTTTATTTCATTTCGGGGAGGTTGTTTGAAAGAATAACTCTAAAGAAACACGCATAAATACTGTTCGAACACAAATAATACAATAATATAAGGGAAACATGCCCGAATCAGAAATCATTTTGGTATTAGTATGTTTGGTCTTACGTTTACCTAATACCAAAATGATTTCTGACTCAAGCACATTTCCCTTATATTATTGTATTATTTGTGTTTGAACAGTATTTATGCGTGTTTCTTTAGAGTTATTCTTTCAAACAACCTCCCCGAAATGAAATAAAATGAAATAATAGCCAATCGCACCTCGAAATTGCGAGCCGCTGTCACCGGACCCTTAAGGAGTTTTCTCAATTCAACTGTTCTTTTTTATATTTGTTACCTCGTAACTTTTTACTGAGTGGACCGATTTCGATGATTTTTTTTATTGATAACTGGTGCTTGTTATGTGGCCCTATTTAAATTTGAGTCACATCTGTCGTGTAGTTTTGAGTCATAGTAGTACGAGTCTATTTTCCAGTGCATTAAAGTCGGTTTTTCTCGCGAGTTATTAATTTTAATACATATTATGTTAATCAAAGGAACCCGTCAGTCTCTAATTGACAATTATCGCAACTATACCTCATTCCTATCTGATAAATTGTTAAAACACCACTCCTGTATGTACATTCATCATGAAATACTAATTTAAATAAATATATGTCTCCGTCAAGCTATTCTATAATTTTACGGAACCCGTGACTCCTAAATTGACTGACGCTTGGCTGATTATGTTTTTATCTAGATAGACGCTATTCGGCACTAGATGTCGCTAGCTCAGCCTTATCAGGTTTGATTGAATGAACGATGAGCTTTGACCTTGCTTTGACTGACATGATACGGGTTGACTCAGGTTGACTTGACTGCTGACTTTGTTTGCTAGTTTGATGTTGGTGTCGATTCTGTTGTAGCATTATCTTAAACTAACTTAATCTGACAGCTCTAAAATTATAGCCGTCCTTGTTGTTACAGTCTTTTAGAAAGGGATGGCAATATTTTTAGAGCTGTCAAATTAGGTTAAGTAAGTTAGGAAAATCAACATTTCAACAACAGAATAACAGAATTGGCACCAATGTTTACTGAAAATACTGAAATCACTTTCTCTCATCTCTAATTCTCTATTAGAATGTCTTCTAAAAATATTAATGTTTGTGCTATTTACGGATGTATGAATCGACAGAAACTACGAAAAGATTTATTTTTCTACAGATTTCCTAAAGTAAGACATGTGTAAGTACCATTGTCAACAAACTAGTAATTAGTTCAAGCACCTGTATCTTAGTGATTCCCTCACGAAGACGAAATAAGGTTGAGATAAACAACTCGGTAGGTACTTACCTACTTTAAATATCTACACAAGCAATACCCCGAGGAATCCATAACTAGACAATCTCAAAACTCCCTAAACCTAGTTAGACGGAAGGTGTAGCAGTTAAGAATTGTTGTATGAACGATCGGAAAGGTTGTAAAAAAGTAGGTAGGTACTAAAACAAGAGCGAATTCGTATGGTGCAACTAGTTTAATGCACTGGTTGGCTGGTTGAATAAGCTTGCAGCAAAGCCCTCTTTTTGTGCTTTTAGTGTGTTTTTTGCAATAAAGAATAATTAAATATGAAATGGATGTCCTCTGGCTGATTTTTTTTAGCGCAAAGAAATGGGCGATAGCGTGCAATAGGAATGAATTGATGTATATTCTGGAATCACATGATGCTGACTATCTATATAAAAAGCGGTACATGGTCTGCTCCGATCACTTTGAGCTGACATGTTTCAAAAATAACTTTTTGAGCAAGAGGTGAGTTCCACACATTGCCATTTGTCAATTATTTTTCAAAGCATCAAACCTAATGAGCAGAATTGAAAACAAAAAAAAATACAATATGGTAGGTAATTATATTAAGTCTACACTTTTTTTTTACAACCTATTGATGGAACAAGCATATGGGCCACCTGATGTTAAGTGGTATTGCCTCGTAAATCACACACGATAGAAACATGCCCTACAATGCACTGCCCTGCGTCTATCAATACTTGAGGCATATAGATGTTAGGCCTCATAGACGAGCCCTTCACAAAGAGCTCTACTACTCTTAAAACTACTACTACCTACCCTATGCCACTATTCTTTTTCAGATTGAGTCAAACTGCGGTACCTACAAAGAACTTATATCCTAAAAGAGATACTATAACAAGGTATAACAGTTTACTAAAATGAAAACGTGGAGTTTATTAACCTACTTGGCTTTTAACCTTTTTACATTTCATACATTTTTTGTTCATTAAATACACCCAAATACCTAATTCCTTGCAGACCCATTTAACAAAAGATATGACAAGCTTGATTAGGTTTAATCAAGCTTTCAAAAGCCTGCCGTAATTCTAAGATGTGACAGTCTCAGTGTTATTTATTACTTAGTGTTTATTTATTAATTATTTCAGCTGTCCAGAAAACTTGGTAGAAATCGACGAGATAGAGATAAAAATGGAGCCCCAGATATGCCACGGCTGTCTGAGCATCGATCGTAGGACATCGCCACTCGGACACCTAAATGAAATCTTTTACACATTGGTTGGAACTACAACTTCTGTAAGTAGGGTAGTTGATTAGATTCCAGATTTCAGAATTATTTATTGCCAACATCTACATACATGGGGTGTAATGGCGCGAGTATTTTGTCAAACACATCCCCTCCACTCTTTTCTAGCGTTCTTATTGTTTGACACGACCTATACTATAGGTACAAAAATAGGTACCCAGGTAAGCTCATAAAATAGTATAGATAGGTAGATAAAAGAATACAATAGGCAGATAGTAATTTAAACATTGTAATTGATAATATGAAATGCCTCTATTAATATGAAATTGGAAAAGCTTCACGACTTACCTAAATCCCCAGGCACGGTACTGAGATATCCCATCAGATCTCTTAGTACCAAATACAAACTCCATTTTCTTTAACCAGATTTTTTCTTATCATATTTCACTGGGTAGACCAATTTTGATGATTCTTTTTTTATCGAAAGTGGTGCCTGTCATGTGGTCCCATTTAAATTTGAGTCCGATCTGACGAGTAGTTTGAGTTATTATAGTATGAGTGTATATTCTAATGCATTTGTAGACGGTTTTTTCTTGAAAGAGTTAGGTATGTTGAATTGAACTAATACTTACCTACTCGCTTCCGCCATTTCAGAATGTCTACAGTGCCTGTATTAGTTGTGAGCCTATTTCAGTATTTTATTTTAATTTTATTGTTCCAGAAAGAGTCGCCTAAATGTTTTTGTTGGGAATGCATGGCGCTTTTAAGACGAATGCACAGATTTAAAAGTCAACTGAGACATGCGGAGGACACGTTACAACAGATATATCACGACACACAATCACTTTCAAACCTAACGATCTCCCAAATAAACTACTATGATGAGGAATTAGATCATTCAGATAATATTTTATGTGACCTTCACAACCGTGATGATCTTTCACACCATGAAGATGATTTTCAAGACAAAAAACTTGATCTTCATCAAGACCATAAAATTCACCTTTTAGACATGAAACATAATATTCTAGACACTGATTCAGATCTCCAAGAACTTTATCTTCAAGAATCTAAAGATGATCTTCTTCTAGGACATATAGATGATCTTCAAGTCCATGTAAACGTCGATAAAGATTTACGAAATATAAAAAATGAAAATGTTTTAAATGCCGAAATAGAAATAAATAATTCGAGTGACTTAATTGAAACTGACGCAGAAATAATATCAAAAGAATTAGATATTGATAAACCATACCAAGATGATAAAAAGAGCAATTGTGACGGTAAAATAACAGATAGATCCAAGATAATCAGCTCCGAAGCAATAAAGAGTAAACTAAAAAACTTGAAAAACATAAAGAAAGAATACAAAAGTTACGCAAAACATATTTGCCATAAAAATTGGAAGAAACCCTTCACACAATACTTCACTAAGGTGCATTTGGACGAAGCAGATGTAGAGATGAGCTTTTTGAAAAAGGATCGCAAAAGAAAAGGATGTAAAATGAATCTGAAGTGTGAGAAGTGTTCACTTACATATGCAAGAAAGATAGATTTGGACAGGCATAACAATCTCAACCATCACAAGGTAGCAGTCTCATTTTATTATCAGTGTAAATTTTACGGAATAAAAACAAGAAAACGCCCATCCTAACATGTCTTGTCCAACGTATGGTTTGTTAAAAGATAATTGCCCTAAGGCTGCCTGTCCACTGAAGCGGAGCGAGGCTGCGGGGCGGAGAAATATCTTATTTTAACGCGGACAATGTCGATTAGTTTGACAGTGAAAAAAGCTCTTCGCCGCGCCTCCGCTGGTTTGCGTTGGCCCTTGTGCGGCAGCTAGTAGTGTCATAAAATGTTTTCCACCATCCTACTAATATTATAAACGCGAGTGTGTAAGTATGGATGGATGGATAGGTGTTTGTTACTCTTTCACGCCGGAACGGCTGAATGGATCTGGATGAAACTTGGCAGAGAGATAGATTATAGTCTGGAATAGCACATAGACTACTTTTTACCCGTGGGAATACCGAGATTTAAATCTGTGAAGGTGAAATTGTGGGGCGCAAGTCGTAGTAATATGTATTTCTACATCCCACCATATTGAAATATTATGTATGCCTACCTTTTTTTTAGCCAAACAGTCGCTACAAATGCCTGCACTGCAAACAGCCTCAGCCTTCATTGGAGAGCCTGAAAGAGCACTGGCGCTCTCACTCTGAATTCTACACGTGTAACCTGTGCTCGTGTGTCGTGTTTCCATTCAGTCTGGCCTTGCATCTCAGTCGCAGTCATGTCAACGTATACGCGTGCACTAGTTGTACGTTGACCTTTAGGTGAGTCGCTTGTTCCGCTCCCTGGAGAGCTATTTAGCGGGGTAGCGCTCACTCAAGACGGTAGTGTTTTGCCTCGCTTATTCGTTGCGTGTTAGTTGTGCGTCTCTATTCGACTTCAAGTTAAACTGAGCGTCGATGCTCACGGTGGCTCGGCCTTGCCGCGCGAGGCAGCCTCGCCCCTAGAACGCGCGGCGGTAAATGTCCGAGGCTGCCTCGCGAGGCTGCTCGCTAGGTGGCGATTAACTAATCTCACAAAAAAACTGGGTCTCAAGATCCATTAAATATGTCGAAGGGGTTTAGCAGTATCACATTCAACCATGACGTAGTCTACTTGCATCATTATCACTACATAGTATAAAACAAAGTCGCTTTCTCTGTCCCTTTGTATGCTTAAATCTTTAAAACTACGCAACGGATTTTGATGCGGTTTTTTTAATAGATAGTGATTCAAGAGGAAGGTTTAGATGTATAATACATGCATGATATGTGCACCCGTGCGAAGCAGGGGCGCGCGGGCGGGTCGCTAGTAATTAATAAATTATTTATATTGTTTCAGTTCTCTAGTGTCTTTCAGCGAGCATTACAACAAGAACCATCCCTTCGTCTGCGATTATTGCAACAAAAAGTGCGCTCTGAGAAGTGTCTTGGAAAAGCACATCAAGTATGTATCAAGTATCTTCTTAAGTAAAGAGCTCAACTCTAGTCTGGTTGTAAAGCAGGTTCCTCTAATTGAGCCTCCAATGCGGCCTCATTGACTTTCCACCTTCTCTTTTCTGGCTTAATGTAGGTACCTTTTTCTTGGACTTCCGCTTCCTAGCTTTACTTCAGTTTCCCTTACTTATTGATGTTCTATAAGTGCCTAACTGTCTGTTGCTTTACACTAGGTGTGAAACGGGAGTGATTCTAAGCATGTATGTATTTTTAATATTTCGCAGGAACCACCACACTCCTCAGAGCTGCGTCACATGCGACAGACACTTCGATTCTTACAAGTTGTACCGCGCACATTGCCGCGAAATGCACCCTGACGTTTTGAACATTGGCGCAGAGCCAGAGATGTGCTACTGTGTGGAATGTGACCGCCAGTTTCCAAGTCGCGCATTGTACATGAAACATATTAATTCGAAGCATACATTGAAGCAGTGGATACCAAAGAAAAGGTACATGCTTAGTTATACATTACTGCCGGCCGCAGCTTCGCTCGCGTATCAGTCGTGATTGCTTACATTAAAATCCACGGAGTTAACTTTTTCTACCACGTTTTATTTTAATTTTAGCTATCAATTGTCTACTGCGACCCAGTTGGTTCAGTTAACTACAATTTTAGTATTAAGAATAAGAAAGCAAACTTAAGGGCCTGGCGACAGCGGCTCGCAGTTTCGAGGTGCGATTGGCTATTATTTCATTTTATTTCATTTCGGGGAGGTTGTTTGAAAGAATAACTATCCAGTGACACGCATAAATACTGTTCGAATACAAATAATACAATAATATAAGGGAAATGTGCTTGAGTCAGAAATTATTTTGGTATTAGGTAAACGTAAGGCCAAACATACTAATACCAAAATGATTTTTGATCCGGGCATGTTTCCCTTATATTATTGTGTTATTTGTGTTCGAACAGTATTTATGCGTGTCACTGGATAGTTATTCTTTCAAACAACCTCCGCGAAATGAAATAAAATGAAATAATAGCCAATCGCACCATAATACCATAAAATCGCAAACACAAATAAATAAGATAAGAGGCTAAAATCCCAAAAAAATAGGCCAATAGACAGGAATTCGGTATTTAAAATAAAATTCAGTCTAATATCTTAAAACGTTTAAGTTTGGGGTAGGGTGTTCCATAGTCAAATCGGGAATTATGTAAGCTACAACCCCTTCTAAACCTGTAACCCTGTACATCTATCGCATTTAGAGGAAGCAGGGGTAATGGCGAACATGTCGGGTACTACCGCTCGCTCCAATAACTTATTATATAAGGTGCCTTAAAACACAGCGAGCACGCTGCAGCGCAGGGGTTGTGACGCTTGAGCGGGCAGTCTCTAAACCTCAAAACAAACATAAGACAAATGAAAAAACAAATAGAGCATTTTTCTCTCAGGTGATCGGCATTCCCCCATCTTTCCTCAGTACAGCTGGATAGGATAATTTTACCAATAAATGTTGATCTTTCACAGAGCGCCGTGCCCGGAATGCGGTAAAGTTTTCAACAAGAACTCCGATATGCTGCTGCATTACAACTACTCCCACGTCAAGGTCACCAAGTTTCACTGCGATCTATGCGATAAGGTTTGTGTTATGATAACCTACACAGCTCGGTTGGTAGTACCTCTGCCTTCTGCGCCGTTGGTCGTGGGTTCGATCCCCACCGAGAACAAATATTTGTGCGATGAACATGGTTGTTCTCTGTCTGGGTGTTAGATAATATTACTAGCGCCCTGCCCGCGCGCCCCTGCTTCGCACGGGTGCATATAGTTTTTCTACTTTATCATGCATGTTTTATACATATAAACCTTCCTCTTGAATCTATTAAAAAAACCGCATCAAAATCCGTTGCGTAGTTTTAAAGATAGCATACATACATACATAGGGATATAGGGACAGAGAAAGCGACTGTTTTACACTATGTAGTGTTGAGTATGTATTTAAAAAAAGAATTTATGTAGTATATCCGCTATCTGGTTCCCGTATCACAAACATTGGCTTAGTTTGTGACGAGATAGTGCTGTGTGTAATGTCCACCAATATTTATTTGATATTTATTTATTCTAACCTTCTACAGACGAAGCCCCTAACTAACCGCCAGTTTCTGAAAGCTCGATCAAACGCTGTCAAGTCACTTGTTATCTATCTCCATTTAATCTAAAGTAAAAACTGAGATAGCAAGTGACTGTCAAGTTAGCTTTGATCGAACTTCGAGAGACCGGCGGTAAGTCTATCAAGTACTATGAAACTTGATAACTGATACTAAATACTCATATCTGAATGGTCTAATATCGCCCGACTGGTCATAAAAAAACTTGGTAACTTTCCTGTTTTTCAGTATTTTCTGAAAATGTACGGTTTGCGGATCCACAAGGAAAGTGTACATCTCAAACTGCGGAAACCGAAAAACAAAATCTGCGATTTGTGCGGGCGCGGGTTCCAAGTAAGTTGATGATGAATTAACACACGTATAGCTAACTAGTTGCTCGCGGTTTCACCCGCGCAGATTTAAATCCCGGTATTGCCACGGGATAAAAAGTAGCCTATGTGCTATTCCATACTATAATCTATCTAGATCTAGATAGCCAAGTTTCATCTAGATCCGTTCAGCCGTTCCGACGAAAGAGTAACAAACATCCATCCATACTTACAAACTTTCGTGTTAATAATATTAATAGGATAATATTACGTAACAATACCCCTATAAGGCGAAAAACCAAGAGCTGTGCATGGGAAAATCTCCTCTTCCTCTGACCCTTAGACATTCTCAAAGAATCTTCAGTGAGTGCTTGATACTGAGCAGTACTGAGAGATCTGAAGGGATATCTACCGTGCCTGGGGATTAGTCGTGAAGCTGTATTAGTTTTTTTCTTATCTTACTAGGCCTGTGTGTTTAATAATTATTGTATAATAATTCAAAATGTATTTGTTTGTTAGAACAACACTGTGCTCAACAATCACCGACGCACGCACACCGGCGAGCGGCCGTTCAAGTGCGACGTGTGTCCCGCCGCCTTCGCGCAGAAAGGAGCCATGAAGATACACCAACGCAAGCAGCACAATACCTGAACTTACCACACACTGTGACAAACCTTCACAGCTCAGTTGGTAGCAGCTCTGCCTTCTGTGCCGAAGGTCGTGGGTTCGATTCCCACCGTGAACAGTCATTTGTGTGATGAACATAGATGTTTGTTTTGTGTCTGGGTGTTATATATTACTAGCGACCCGCCCCGGCTTCGCACGGGTGCAATGCTGATACTAAATACACTACAGAAAAACTGTGAACGTTGTATATAAAAACTAAGCGGCCCGCTCCGGCTTCGCACGGGTATAAAATATATAGCCTATGTCACTCACTGAAAAAATGATTAAAATCGATCCAGAAGTTTTGATTTATTCATTACTGCCCGTGGCCCGCACGCGTTAAATTTGGAGTAAAACAATTCTCCTTTCCCTATACCATGAAGATTTCCTGCTATCTTTGGGATATCTAAATTCATACAATATATTTTTACTTATTTACTTTTTTACCTATTTATTTTATTTTTACAACAATTAATTGACCGAGCGAGCGAAGCGTCTCAGTTTCCACATTGGCCAAAAATGCGTTTGTCCGGATGTCTGTCTGTCTGTCTGTTCTCCTCTACAGGTCGCATTTTTCAACCAATCTGCACGAAGCTTGGTACACAGGTTATATGACTTATTAGAATTTTTTTGTCGTCGGGGATTTTTGATTGGAGCGGTACTTCCCCCAAAAAAAGGGCAAAAAGGGGGCTATTTGATATACTGGATATCTCCACCAAATGAGATCCGATTTCGATTATTCTTTTTTTATTTGAAAATAGTAACTATAAGTTGGTCTCATAAAAGTTTGGCGAAGATCTGATAAGGATCTTCAGCATGATGAACAGGATAGCTCATCAAACAATCGATGGTTTTCAATCAAATTTGAGAGAAACACAAAGGACCTCATTCTACACAAGATGATGCAAAAAAAAATCAAAAAAATCACAAAACGGAAAATGCACTTGCACATTACATTCCTCAAATAGCTCACTTTTAGTATGCTCGCGAGGTCTACAGCTCCCAGAGCCACTAGTATATTACAGAATGTCTTTCTGTACAACGTAACAGCTTTCTTGTGATTATACAATACAAACATGTTTTCTCTAGAGGTTACACTTGAAAGAGCGACATACAGTTGGCCATGTGAAAAACAGTCAACGCTCAAATCTAAGCCTGCAACGTTGAAGGTTTGGACCCTGCGATTTATTAATAGTAATTGCAAAAGTTAGACACCGTTTTGTAGTAAGGCCCTATACGTTTAAATTGGAAGGGTAAATCCGATGGTATCAGAGGGATTCGGGGAATCAATTCTCCTGTACCAAATCCTGTGAGTATTGTGCACTCTATTATGAAAGTTATCAGTAATTTTACCAGCAATCGCGTGCCATTGCAAAGTTTATGTGGATTCAGGTTTTTTAATAAAATAACAGGACAACCTACTTTCAACGCCATTTTGTGAGGAGGGAGTGCAGACGGGTTCAAAGAGTTTAGAAATTCTAGTATAAATCGATAGTATATTTTTATATTCATTTATATATATTTAATTTTCAAAAGGAGCGGCTTATAGGGAACGATCCATCGGTTATCAATATCATGGTTTCGGACGGTAGCATTTTGCCCACCCTGTTCTGGCGATCGTCGACGATATTTGGGATATCCGTCATCGCTAGTACTTGTTTGAGTTTGGAATGACTCCGGAAATTTTAAAGTCCCGCAAGGGCCGTGTACCATATGTTTCTTTACGATTTCGTACAGGATAGGATCTTCATCTTTATCCGGTAATTTAGCTGAAATAACCCTGTCCATTTGGTTTGGTCTAATTTTGTTCACTAGCCACAGCAGCAGGTGTACATGTGGCAAGCCACATGTAGAAATGTTTGAGCGTCAATTACATAGTAAT
The DNA here is from genome assembly GCA_963576535.1 of Plemyria rubiginata. Classification (NCBI taxonomy): domain Eukaryota; kingdom Metazoa; phylum Arthropoda; class Insecta; order Lepidoptera; family Geometridae; genus Plemyria; species Plemyria rubiginata. The sequence continues at coordinate 8,597,664 of OY754922.1, read as the reverse complement.
AGTATTTTAGAATTCTATCCTTATTACATACAACATTCATTGCTAAATAAATAGACAAAATTATAATACTTGTTTTTATTTGTATTTTTTTATGAAATAAATATTTAATTTTGTATTTCTTACCAAACATTGGATAAGGTTTCAAGTTTACTTCTGTTGCATTTTAACTTGTCCCAGTGTGATGCTTACGGATCTCAGCAAGCTCTGGCCTTGACGCAATGCGCCCAGCCATGTCTTGACTCGGTTTGGTCTAGATGCGATGGAGGACTATGTTTCACCTGGTTTCTAGTGCATGAGCGATGCCCAAGGTATGTGTCTTAACTAGCTGTAGTAGGAAGACAATGCGCCCGGTCGGCTCTGAACTATGTCTGGATAAGGCGCAAGACGCGCGGTCGGGTCTAAACTCTATCTGGCATAGGCGCGATGCGCCCAGTCGGGTCTCGGCTACGTCTGGTCTAGACGCGATGCCCCCGGCCGGGTCTCGGCTTCAGTTTGAGATGGACTCCGCGCGTGTGCGTGGTGAGAGAACTCTTCTGACTGAAGGCGGCAGAACAGATGTCGCAGCGGAATGGTTTCTCGCCCGTGTGTACGCGTATATGGTTACTCAGTGTTAACTTTGTCTGAAACAATACAATTATATTTAGTACTGCGACGCTTAGCGAGATGCCAAGAGAAAAGAAACGTGGTAGATAACTCTACTGTAACTCATTCATTTATTTATTGGGAAACAAGCGATACAATTTTTTTTTACAAAGCTTTCGATTCAATATTATGGGCAATTATTGGTTTCCACTTTAGATTCAATAATACAATCTTCAAATCTGATTAGACTGATAGAGAACTCTTTATTGTTCATCACACATTAACATTGTACAGAACTTATACATTATTAGGCAAAACTTTCGGCGATGTTATCGCATCTCTTCCAGGCAACCTTGGACCTGTGGTTTATTTACACTTACAGTGAAGCCGCGTCCGCAGATGTGGCATATTTTGTCCTTGGGTTTCTCCACTCCTTCGTGTGCGTACAGTATGTGCTGTTTTAGCTTACATTTTTCTTCAAATCCCTAAAAATTAAACAAATCGTAAACCAAGCTATCGTTGCTATATCAACGCATACAACATCTTTCTAGCCGTTGCTTATTGTTACTGGAAAAAAAAATCAGAAGTAACTGGATCGAAACAAAAGGAATCTACAATAAGATAGGATGAATTAGCGCCATAAAAATAATGTGAATTCGTTTGACATATAAAAATTTATACTCTTTCTACTCAGGAATATGTAGCCCCAAACAAAGCAGAGAAAGTATTTACCTTCCCGCATCGATCACACTTGTGTTTCCTGACGGTGGAATGGCGCCGCAGCGCGTGCTTCTTGAGTCCGGCGCCGGTCGCGAACCGAGCTTCGCATACTGCGCACACGTGACTGTAAACACACCACAAAGCCACAAGGTATTCATTTAATTGCATCTTAAAGCGAGGTAAAACTCAAAGTGAAAGTTAAAAGGTTTATTCAATCATATCACACGGATCTAAAAAATGTTTATTGGCAATAATGAACAATATCAACAGCAAGTGTGAGACTCTGTCTCCAGGAATAGCGTTAGCTGTGGCCCAAGAGTACTCTCCCGAATGAAACTATAGTAAACTGAAACTAACTGAAGCTTCACGACTTTGATCCCCAGTCACGGCAGATATCCCTTCAGATCTCTCAGTACCAAGTGCTAACTAAAGATTCTTTGGGGGTGATCTAAGAGGGGTAGTCAGAGGTACGTCCAAACATTACATCTGGCACATACCCACATTAAGAAATAATAAATCATTTAACATTGTTACATTTATAATTATAGTAAGTTACCTGAGTACAGTGTCCGGCGCACGATGTCGCGCAGAATACTTGAGATGTGATTTATAAGACGCCGTGCTTGTAAACCTCTGGTCGCACTCGGCACAGTACGCGGCCTCCGGTGCCGCCTCGTGTGTACGCGAGTGACTCTTCATGTTGCGAACGCGAGCGCCGCAAACTGTACACGCTGCTTTTGGCGTGTAGCTGTGCATTTGTCTGTAAATTAGCAAAATAAAACACTAATTTACTTACTTAATTTTTTTTGACGACCTCAGTGCGCAGCGGGCGAGAGTCCGCCGGTTGCGGGTTCGATTCCTGCCTCGGAACAAATTTCTGTACGATCTGCAGAAATTTGATCCGTTTGTCTGGGTGTTTTCTATGTATAATAAAAAATATCTTAATTACTATTGTAAGTAAATAATGTATTAAATATATCAGTTATCTAGTACCTACCCATAACACAAGCTTTGAGTACCTTACTTTGGGGCTAGATGGTGCTGTGTGGATTGTCCAACATTATTTATTAAATGATATGCCTATATTTTAAATTTTAAACTAAATTTATGATAGGTAATATTTCAAGTTAGTTCCTCACTTGACATGTATTCTGAGGCTATCCTTCGTCCTAAACATCTTGCCGCACGACTCGCACTTGACCGGCGCTTCATGCATAGTCTCCCGATGGAATCGTAGCCGCGATCGTAGCCTGTAATATAATTTAAATATAATTACTATGTACCTAATAGAACTTGTTTTACATAGATTTTCTAATTTACGAACGTGGTTAACTCATTGTTAGCTCTCATGACGTACAAAACCCGCCTGATAATGGGCTCACGTTACTCAAAAAAATAGTGAGCGCAACTGAATCTGGTTCGTTGTCGCCTTTCAAAGAGTAAGAATTTAAAGATGAAACCGTTCCCTGAAAATACAGTTTTTAACTAAACCACTCTACTTCATGGTTGTTTTTGCAAAACTTTTGTATAACGTTAACTGTCTGGAAGAGATCGCTACCTGCGATAAGACCGCTGATAATAAACCTGCTGCCATGCATCCTTAGACTTCTTATTTTATTAAAATCTGAATACTCACGAGAACTCTTCATGACAAAGTTTACATGAGAACCGTTTAACACCGTGCTCCTTCGCATCATGTGCCACCATGGAGGAGAGAGTGTACCCCACATACGAGCACTCCTTGCAGCGGTACTTGCTGTAGTGACCCTCCAAATGCTCTCTGTACAAGTTGACATTGCTGAAGCGTGTCTGGCAGATGACACATTCATGTTTTCCTGCTTTCTGGAAAGTTTATGTTGATAAGCTTTTTTGACGAGATGGCATGGCGGATACAAAATGCTAAAGAGATTGTAATAATTATTGGAATTCATGACGGGTAACAATAAATAACTGTTGAACTATCAAGAACCTTTTTATTGAAAACAACAAGTGAGATTACTGTACAGTAATCTTGTGTATTTTTTATACAACCTGCTGATGCGACAAGCACATGGCCCACCAGATTTTAAGTGTTGCCCATCACCTATACAAAGCATTACCTCGTAAGTCACGCAAAATGGGAACATGCCCTAGAATGCACTGCCCTCCATCCATCAACTTGAGGCATACAGATGTGTGGCTTTAGGCTTCATAATTAGTATGTCAATGTAGAATCAATAAATAAATAATAAATAATGCTGGACAATCCACACAGCACTATCTAGCCCCAAAGTAAGCTATTCAAAGCTTGTGTTATGGGTACTAGATAACTGATATATTTAATACATTATATACTTACATAGATAGATGTTTTTTATTATACATAGAAAACACCCAGACCATCGGAACAAATTTCTGCAGATCGTACACAAATTTGTTCCAAGGCGGGAATCGAACCCGCAACCTCTTGCGTCGCAGGCAGGCTCTCGCCCGCTGCGCCACAGAGGTCGTCTAATAAATACATACCTCCGAATGTCTAATTCTTATATGTTTGTCATACAGTTCCTGATGGAAGAATCCACTAATACACAGTTCACACCTATATTTAACTTTATTCTTATATCTATCGGCTTGTCTGTCTGCCTCCCTTTTAGCAAGCATTTCTTCCTCCGTCATCTCAATTACAATATAATTTTTTTTAGTTACTGATAGTTTATTTATATCTTTTCTAGATTCCCGTTTAGTAATATTTTCATTTTTAGCCTTTTTCATTTCTCTTTTTAAGTCTACAGTTTTAACTCTTTTTCTTCTAACTGGTTTGACAGTTTCTAAAGTGGAAACACATATTTCGTCCAAGTTATCATTGTCGCTTAGAACATTGTCATCTTCATTTTTTATTCTTGTTACATCAACATTGATGCTTGAAATTTGATCTTCAGTATTCACACCGTTGATGGTAAAAAAACACTTCTTTGCGAATGCATTATGTTCTTCTTCTTCAAAATAGTTTTCAGACTTGATATTTTGTACTGGATCAATTTTGATGGTTTTTGAGCATTTCTGTGCGTCATCACTCTGTATGCTTTGATCACAGCAAATATCACTCAGATCTATGCTTGAGATTTTGAGATGTGATAATGATACAAGACTTGTAATCTATAATAAAAACTGGCTGTTAAAATAATATATATTTGTTCAGGTTAGGTAGGTGATACCCCTAAATGTCATAATGGTTATCAGCCCCTTGATCACGTAACTTTTGTTGCATTCAAAATCCGGTTGCATATGTCAATTTTGGCAGTTTTGCGATTTTGAATGCAACAAAAGTTACGTGATCAAGGGGCTGCCTGCTGATTTATGTGGTTGACAGAATTTGATTTAATAACAACTGTGGTAAGTGCACAGACATAATATACTAACTGATAGGTATAGTAAAAAAATTCTGGATTGTGTACCTTAGCACTGGTTTTCAAGTACTCCTGGGCTTTTAAAACTCGCAACTTGAACTTGTGCACTTTATGGAACATTGCAGCACACTCCCAACACACAGACTCTAAACTCGTAATCATCTGGAAAAATATCACTTTGTAGGTAGGTACATAAACATATTGTACTTTAAACCACCTTGTTTGCAATTATGTTCCTAGTAATTGCTATTAGCAAATCAAACAGTGGTGACATTTATTACAAGTATTTTAGAACCAACAAAACAGATTACTTGAATCCATAAATCTTCACTAAAAAGTATCACATTGATAATCAATTTAAAACTTAATACTGTGTGCTGCCTTGCTTCAGACTTTCAGATGGGCGTTATTCTGTCGGTTCCAGCTACAAATGCTATAATATTTGGGTGTGTGTTGTGAACACAGAACCTAACTTAGGTGAAAGAATCTTTTCTAAAAATACTTACAGATCCGGAACCGAACAACGACCCATATTTAGTTTTATCCAGTGAGACAAGTATTCTGTCTCTGCTCAGACACGTAATACACATTATTTCTAACATTTCTGCGCCATAATGCAATACATTCATAAAATAATTTTCATCTCAACAATTTGAGAACGAGAAAACAAAAACAAACAAAATGTCAAACTTGCCTTGCGTCACAATCACAAACACGTATGTAAACGTCGTAAGCACGCATGTTTATAGATATGTCAACTCGAGACGAGTTGGTGCTATCATAAAGTTGGATGGAAGAACAAATACCGGGGTAAAACGGGGTGGATAGAATTCCAGGGGTGAATGAAAATGAAACAAAAAAAAGCAACTATTAACAAACATTTGAATACGCAACATTTTCAAATAAAAACACCAAATATGTAGAATTTGGTGTTTTTACTTGAAAATGTTTGTTAATAATTGCTTTTTTTGTTTCATTTTCATTCACCCTGGAATTCTATCCACCCCGTTTTACCCCGGTACTAAAATTAGATTGATTCAATCAATGTCATGTTAAACGACAGTTCAATGCGATCGAATGTCAATGTCATTCCATCTAAAAAAAGAAGAAAATTTATTGTTTTGTTTTGGTTGTTTGTCCGGGCCAAAAAATATTGATTTTCCCCGATTCCAATTCAATTCATAGATTTCTTCTGAAGGAAAATAAGATGTATTCGTATTCAGCAAGTATTTAGCTGTCTCAAAACTTATCTTCACTTGAAACTAACATGAGTGCTTTGGGTGTTGTAAAAGTAGAGGAAATGAACGCTGGTCAACTGTGCCACGGGTGTCTGAGCACGGGGCGTAGAACTGCGCCCCTCGGACACTACTCCGGGATGTTCTTCGGCTTGATAGGACATCTGCAGCCTTATCCTATTCATGTAAGACATATTAATACATGTACCTGTACAAGTACCTACTATGCGAAAAATAATGACCGAATTAAATGTGAGAGACGTCTGAGAAACTTGCAGCGGTAAAAGTGTCAACGAAAGCCCGTAGACCTTCTCACATACTACTGTTGCTGGTCACACATGGTGCTGCATAGCAGTCACAGTGTAATTAAAAAATAAAATTGTAGTTGGTACCTAAGGATCTAAATCTTGCAAATTCTTATCTATGTAGTGAGAGATAGCTGGTGAGCGGGCTGGTTTCTGCAGCTAGGTTCTAGTGGGCTTTTTTCATGTTGTAATTAGTGTGAGATTAACCCCCGGTTTCTTAACAACTTCAGTGCCGAACCCGCAAATTCGCGGGGCGCGGGTTAAGCGCGGTGTGCCAGCTCCGCATATTAACGGAGTAGAGCCGCTCAGTTTGTGAAAAAAAAAACATATCGGATTTCCTCAAGCCACCCTCATAATCAGGCCGGCAGTGAAGTTGTTAAAGCTCGATCAAAGCTAATTTGCTGTCAAGTCACTTGCTATTTCTATCTAATTTAAAGTAAAAGCTGAAACAGCAAGTGACTTGACAGCTGATCAGTGTTGATCGAGCTTTCAGAAACCGGGGATAGGACTTTGAACGTGACATGGGTGTTTATTGGTTTTTACTTTTGAGGGTCATGAAAATGTGAAACTGTGTTGGGAATGCAGAGTGATGCTGAGAAAGCTCCAGAATTTCCAAAATCAACTCAAAACAGCCCAGCATATCCTGTTCCAGATGATGTACCAAAACATTGTAAGTTTTATTATTTACTAGTACTTACTTAGCACCCTGCAGTTTCACCTGCTTAGTTTTAAATCCCGTTATTCCCACGGGATAAAAAGTAGCCTATGTGTTATTCCAGACTATAATACCTATATCTCTGTGCCAATTTTCACCAAGATCTGTTCAGCCGTTCTGGAGTTATAGAGTAACAAACATCTATTCATCCATAATTACAAACTTTCGCGTTTATAATATTAGTCATATAAACAGTGTGATTGATTCAGACTAAGTAATTTGTGTTTTCCTCACAAGCATTTGAAATCTATTCCATTTTTAGGGCTCAAACATCCTCCCACTGTCAAAACTATCAACCGTTACTAAAAAGGAGTTTGACTATGAAGTTCACCATTTGAGTTCCCTACAACACATTAATTCAGCCAAAGTTGTCCTTCCATCATCCACCCAGCCCTATCCCGTACCACACCAAGGGCATCACAATTCTCCCGATCTCAAAAACAATTTAAGCAATTCTGAAAACATAGAGCCCTTTGTTGATTCAAAAGAATTGGAACTACAACATGTATCAGAACTGACAACAACTGTCAAAGTTGAGAATATAGAGAATTCCAATTATCTGGACCAGGATGATTACTGTGCAGGCTTTGAAAATGAATACTGTGATAGTAAAGATAACATCCCACTTGTTACTAAAGAAGAACCAAAACCGGAGATGAAGAAAAGAAAAAAGTCCGCATCTGAAAAGAGCATTAGCTTAGTGGCCAAGTATGGAAAATTCGGAAAGTTACTGCGCAATGAGAAGAAAGACTGGGGGAGTTCTTTTGAAAACAACTTCAGTAAAGCTAAGCTCACTGAGTCAGAAATGGAAGAACATTTAAACCAAACTGACAGATGTCAGCGTTCCTTTGCAAATAATCCATATAAATGTGAAGAATGTGCTAAAGGGTATCTGAGGCAAACTGATTTCCAAAGGCATAATGATTTAAATCATCACAAGGTACCTGCATAAAACACAACCTTTATATTATTCGGTCAAAAATATTTTAAGTTTCATGTGTCATCCTAATATTATTAACCATTAATGTTGTCAATATTTTAAGTGTGAATAAGTCACATTACCGAAAGGCTTTTGTACTTTCTTTTTCAGCCGAACAGTCCCTTCAAATGTAGTGCTTGCAAAAAGAAGGTATCCTCCATAGATAGCTTAGCAGAGCATTGGAGACAACACTGCTATCTGTATCAATGCAAAATATGCGGAGATTATTGCAAATCTAGGATATTGAAAAGGCATCTGAACCAACAACATACCAAAGTGTATGGATGTTCTAGTTGTAGACTTGAATTTGGGTGAGTGCCTATTCTTGTGGCTGATGCGTAAAAATGGTACCCAAAGGGTAAAACGGGACCCTATTACTAAGAGTCCGCTGTCCATCTGTCACCAGACTGTATCTCAATAACTGTGATAATATAGACAGTTGAATTCTCACAGATGTAATTCTGTTGCCGCTCTAACAACAATAATAATTACAAAAAAACAGATTTAAATAAATATTTCAAAAAAACCCGTTTGTTGAATGGGAGCTTTACAACCAACGTGATTTTTTGCCGTTTTAGATGATGGTACGTAAACCTACGTGCGCGATTCCGACTCGCACTTGGCCGGTTTGTTTCTTATGGAATACTAATTTCTAAAGTGATGGTGTGTGCCAAATATCACATGTGGATGTACCTCTGACTACCTAATGTGGACATCCCAAATAAAACTTGAGTTGGTGCTTGGTATAGGTCGCGTCACGTAAAAAGAACGCTGGAAGGAGGGGGAGAAGGTGTGATGGCGCGAGTGTTTTGTATCCGCAAACACATCCCCTCCACTGTTTTGCAGCGTTCTTTTTAAATCACGCAACCTCTACTAAGAGCTCTGAGGGAATAGCTACCGTGCCTGTGTATAAAAGTCGTGAAGTTGTTTTTGTTTTATAAAATTTATGTATTTTCAGATCTTTATCAAAGTTCGCGATTCACTTCAAAGAGGCGCACGATACCTACACCTGTGACTATTGCAATAAAATATGCGGCGAAAAACGAATCATAGAAAAACATATAACGTAAGCATGAAAGTGGATCCTACTACTATTATAAACGCGAAAGTTTGTAAGTATGGATGGATGGATGTTTGTTACTCTTTCACGCCGGAACGGCTGAACGGATCTGGATGAAACTTGGCAGAGAGATAGCTTATAGTCTGGAAAAGCACGTAGCACCCCTCTCAACTTTTTCTAGGTGGACCGATTTTTAAATTCTTTTTTTTATCGAAAGCTGGTGATGTCATGTAGTCCCATTTAAGTTTTAGTAAGATCTGACGAGTAATAGATGAGTTATATAGAGTAGTATGAGTGTTTTCCAGTGCATTTGAAGTCGGTTTCTTGAAAGAGTCATACTGTGGACATTATGTGTGACATATCTCAGTATGTAACAGCTCACAGGTAAACCTCGCATCAAAACACTAGGGAAGGTTCATAGGTATCTGACGGAACATGCGTCGCGTATTATCGGTCGCGTAACGCCAGAACAGACAAATGTATAGAAAAACACTTGTACACAGTTTCACAAGTTTGTACAAGTTACCTACTTTGTGAAGATAAAAATAAATAAAAAGTACTTTACTAGATTTTTGTATTTTTAGCCGTCGTCACATGGACCAGTACTGCAAAAAATGCAATCGCCATTACAAAAACTACACAAAATACAGGGACCACCTTCGCTTGTTTCACCCGAAGCAGCTGAACAAAAACACTAACTTAGAGCTTGCGTACTGCGTGGAGTGCGACCGGCAGTATCCCAGCGTTTACAAATACAAGATTCATATCAAGGAGTCCCCGAAACACACGCCCAAGCAGCCTACAGCGCCGTAAGTAAACTGAAACAGCGTCACGACTTTGATCCAGGCACAGTAGCTATCCCCTCAGGGGCGTTATTCACTATGACCATCCAACCGCGTTTGCGTTTAGATGACGTTGTGATGACACGGTTATAGCAAAAGTATCTCCTATGTCATAAAGAATAAAGTCCAAGATCATGTTGTGATTTTACACGGTTTGGGGCAAGGAAAATGTCCTATGTCATAGATTTCCTAGTACCAAGTACTAAAACTCCAGAACTTTCTTTTTATGTTCAGTCCTGTTTATCCAAAGGTTGCCTGGAGGAGATCACTGTTAGAGATAAGGTCGCTCATAGTTTTTTTTGTTTTTATGTTAGAATGTGTGCCTTTATTTTGTTGTGATAATAAAGAGTTATTATCTAAAACTCCAGATTATTTGAGGACGTCTAAGCGGGGTTAGTCAGAGGTACGTCCAAACATTACATTTGGAACATACCCACATTTTGTTTTGCAGTACCTATTATTCCATACGTGACAGGTTGCAAGCACATCGACGCTGTTATATTAGAACACTAACTGGTTTCCTCACGATGTTTTCCTTCACCGTTTAAGAGCACTGACATTGCGCGCATAAATTTTTCGATAGAAAAATCCATTGGTGCACGACCGGATTCGAACCTGCGACCTTACGATCGGAAAGCGGGCAGAAGCAGAAATTACATAATTATGAAATTTCCAGGATCCCCTGTCCAGAATGCGGAAAGATGTTTACTCGAAGGAGTTATATGAACAATCACTTTAGTCATATGCACCTGAAAGTCACCAGATTCCACTGTGAAGCTTGTAATAAGGTATCTATACAACGAAACAAATAAATAAATAAATAATGCTGGACAATCCACACAGCACCATCTAGCCCCAAAGTAAGCTACTCAAAGCTTGTCTTATGGGTACTAGATGACTGATATATTTAATACTATCTACTTACATAGATAGATATTTTTTATTATACATAGAAAACACCCAGACCGACGGAACAAATTTCTTCGGGAATCGAACCCGCATTCTCTTGCATCGCAGGCGGACTCGCCCGCTGCATCACTGAGGTCGTCAATGAGGCGATGATGTGAGGAATGGAGCGGGATCACGAAAGCTTAGCGCTGAAAGTTATCATAAGGAAGTCACCGAGTAAGGAAAGGATAGTCATATCGAGTATGGAGAGTTCGTCAATCTTATCAACATAAGAAAAAAGTTTACCGTTTCTTTTTTTTTCAATACCTCATCTGTAGAACATTTTTATAGCATGAGGGGCAATATTTTTTTCACTCATCTTATTTACGGGTCGCTTCTTGTCGTGCTAATAGTTTCTTTCGAAATGAGTGTGGTGGAAGGATTTTTAAGTGAGCATCTTATAGGCTCCTTTGAGGAATTGACATGTTTTATTTTTAGGTTCTTACTTATACGTCAGACTACTTATTTATACTTAGACGTCAGGTTTCCTCACAGGGTTTTCCTTCATCAGTTGAGGGAGCTGGCACTTGGCACATAGTTTTAAACAGAAAAACTTATGTACATACTAGCAGCGTCCCGCGTGGTGCTTTTTATCCCGGCATTCCCACGGGATAAAAAGTAGCCTATGTGTTATTCCATCTATAATATTTCTATCTCTGTTGTGTCAATAGTTAGATATGAAGATGTTTTTGTTAGGCTCGTCTCTTTATGAGCAGGTAATATAGGGTAGGCAGGCTAGTCGCAAATAAAATTCACACAGTGCACACGTATCGTGGTTTTATTCATCATAAATCCCTGCAAGCTAAACTCACCCTTAAGTACATCAACAATCTCTGTGCCAATTTTCACCAAGATCCGTCCAGCCGTTCTGGAGTTATAGAGTAACAAACATCCATCCATCCATCCATCCATACTTACAAACTTTCGCATTTATAATTATATATTATTATTATTATATATATATTAGTAGGATTGGTGCATGATCAGTTGGCACCCATGATATAAGCAGTGGCAGATTTACCAGCAGGCTGAGTAGGCTGGAGTGGAGCCTAGAGCGGCAATTAAAATTCTCTAAAGGCACGATATATTTGTGTGTCATATACTCGTATTAAGGGTCCGGTGACAGCGGCTTGCAATTTCGAGGTGCGATTGACTAAAAAAATAAAATGAAATAATAGCCAATCGCACCTCTAAATTGCGAGCCGCTGTCACCGGAGCCTTAACACAAAATTTATTTTTTTTATTTATTACTTTTTCCAGTATTACGCGAATGGATACGGACTCCGACAACATAGAGAAAGCGTTCATCTCAAAGTTCCCAAAATGAAAAATAAGATATGCGATATATGCGGCCGCGGCTTCCATGTAAGTAACTTAACTCCGTATTTTTGGAGTATTATATAGTAGTATTTTATCTATATTATTAATTTTATCTGTTTTGTCTTGTTGATTGTGAGTTCAAATGTTACCACACACCAATCGTTTAACACTTTTCAGTGTGTATAAAAAGTACATGTTTTCTAGCAGATAGATGCGATACTATGCATTATAGTAATGAAGATAAAGTTTAAAATTATATAATTAGGTACCTACACCTACTGCACCTGTCCGTGTGAATTGACGATTATTCTGTTGGATAAAGCCGGATGCCGCTGTGTACGTCCTACTTAAATAAGTGATTATGATATTCCAGACAAACGGCGTGCTAAAAAAACACCGTCGTACACACACGGGCGAGCGTCCCTACCAGTGCGGGTTCTGTTCCGCCTCCTTCGCACAGATCACGGCGTGCAAAACGCATGCGCGCACGCAGCATAGACAACAGTGAATAAAAAGCAGTCAAACCGTTGCCAAAAACATGTTCTATCAAAAACGACGGTAATAAGTTCCAAAGTAGTTAAAGAGTAGGTAGGTAGAGCTCTGGTGATTGTAGTACTTCCCTGTACAAGCCCTTCACAAAGAGCTCTATTGAAACCTTAAATGTTTGACTTACAAACCTTAGTGTACCTACTTAAAACAGATCTAGGTAATTAGGTGTATAGATAGTAATGAATTTTGATATTTTAACAAATAATTTATTTTAGGTTAAGGAAATAAAATTATACAATAAAACTTAAAATGTTTTATTATTTAATTTAAAATACAATTTGTGTTCAGCCTTATATTCCTAATTCCTACAATTTACATAAATGTTTTATTATTTAATGAAACTTACTTATACATAATATAAATTTATAATAAATACGGGACATAGGTAGGGACTTACCCCGGCGCCAGATACGTATGAACTTAAATAAATGATCACTGAGCCGCACGCTTAGTGAGGCACGAGACAGTGAAGAGTTTTTCTAGTATCATATATCTCGTACATATCTGGCATCGGCCTTAAATAAGATAGGTAGTGTGTAAACGAGCATTATGTAACATTCCGTAATGTTTAGAACCGTAATATAAATGGTTTCATGACATTCACTACCTATTGCATTGTTGACATAGTTGTGGTTGAAAACAAATTCCTCCATCTAAATATAGGTATATAACTCAAAAGTGACAGACTGACATAGTGATCTATCAACAGCCCAAACCACTGGACGAATCGGGCTGAAATTTGGCATGCAGGTAGATGTTATGTATGACGTAGCAATCCGCTAAGAAAGGATTTTGATCAATTCTATATATTATATATATTTTATCCCCTTGAGGGTCAAGGGGATAAAATATGGGATGAGTTTGTAAGTATGAGATTTTCAAAGTAAACGAGCGCGAGCAAAGCCGCGGGATCAGCTAGTGATCTATAAGATTTCATTATGGAATCTTCGTAACATATACATTATTCTCAGAAGCTTGGTTTTTTGCGATTTTTCATAACTATTATACCTATTTTTCGCTTGCTCGCAGTCTGCGGCTGAAGGCTCAGACACAGTATGCCAGCGCATAAGACCGCGTGCTCGCGATTATGACTTTTATGTCGTAATAACGCACCGTGAAACATTGAAAGTAATTAAATTATTCTCTATTGTCAGCCCGAGGGCACAATATGCCCCGCCTCCCACTGCGACGAAGTGGGTCAAAAGAATACAAAGAGTTACAAAAATGCTCACTGAGTTGAGCGGTTTTCTAACGGACTCCGTAAGGACTCGGCTCAAGTTGCAACGCATCATCGAAATGCTTCCACCGCGTGCGAGTAAGCGGAGCGGATTGAGCGAGTTAAAATGGGTCCGCTGCTTCAGGGCGTCGCACGCGAGTTTTGAACGGAATCTGATTACACCTCCGCCCCTTTCGCCATCCCTGCCCTTTGTGGATCGCGGAACTGAGACATTTTCTCTGAGTGTCCTCGCTCATGTAGTTTGACAAAAAACTCGCTCATCTGACTCCTCATTTCCCAACTTACTCGCTCCGCGAAGCCAGCTGGCAGTGGAAGACAAATTCTGAAACTCTATCCTAGTGGAAGTGCACAACTATTTTTACTCCGGTTCGCTCAGATCATTAGCTCAGTTTCCGCTCAAACCATTTTTTTTGTGGAATTCAAACCAGTTGTTTTGAATTGGAAATATTTGGTTCAAGGTGATGATTTTTTACTTTTTTAATATTATTTTCCGAAACTTGGTTGTTTGCGAGAGGTTATAATCAATAAAAAATTATGAATATGCAGGCGAGACCTTGCTTGTGGTTGTCAGCGTGTTATGTTCTTACACACTATCCCGGCGGCATAAAGCCATGCGCAGGGTAATGCATGTGTAATAGTAATATCTAATATCGCAATATTGCACCGTCTTAAAAGTAAATTGAATCATTCGTCAGCCCAAGGGCACAATATTAAGCGTTCGATTTTCTAGGTCATTTCGATTGCATTCAATAGATTATTATTGTATTTGTATTGAGACTTTGCACTTCAGAAAGGTCAACTTCACCAACTTCATCAGGTCTTAGAACTTGAGAGAGGGAATAGAAAAATTCCATTCGCTTTACATCCAATATTTCGCCACCATCTAATCGAATAAACATACTGTAACCCCTTTTCTCAATCTGCTTCCTGTTCTATCTTAAAATACATTATCATACAAAATACTAGGAATATTTTAATATACTAACTAATTCATAGCTTTGAGGTGTGGCTAAGTACAGTCAGCATCAGAAGTTAATCTCTTCTGAATTTACAAATACAAAATCACAGGAGTTCAAATAGTGAGACTTAATTATTCACTATATTCTTAAATATTCCATAATATTTACTAAGAAAACGTTTGTTACTCTATAATAATTTACTCTTGGTGCTGACCATAAAATCCAAGCATTTGACATTATAAGATTGTATATAGATAATATCTGCTTAACCTGCGACATAAAAATGAATCGTAAACGGCAGCGCTTATTACCTATTAGGTATAGGTCGCGTCAACCAAAAGGAACGCTGGAAAACAGTGGAGGGGATGTGTTTGGGCATACAAAATACCCGCGCCATCACACCCCCTCCTTCTGGCGTTCTTTTTGCGTGACGCGCACTATATCCAAGTATGAAGATGCCGTCTTATTGCTCTTTAATTATGAAGTTATAACCATAACGCGCCCGGTAAATGTTTTGTGGCAATTTATAGCTGCAATTGTATAGCAGTCCTGGTTGCGATCTATTTGCGTGAACAAGACAGATATACAGTTGCAGCTTAAAATTGCCGCAATTTCTAGCCCATTTACAGGGCTCTAAGTATATTATTTAACAAAAAATATAGAGATATAGCTGAAATACTATGTACATTGAATACCAAGAGATCAGAGGGTAGTTCTGTGTCTACTATGTGGTTACATATTATGTAAAACCTACATAATTTAGTTCTTTGTTAATTAACAAAGAAGGACCAATTAGTTTGTTATAGACAAAGGATTGCTATTAAGCCACAAGGATATTGCCCATATATTACTTTGTTTACTAATCTAATGATTAGTATTTAATTAAGGATATTTTAAACACAAATTATAATAATTATTATTATTTTGCAAGAAATGGTCAAAGATATTTTTGGTAGTATTTGATGACAATACTGATGCTGATGAAGTATATATAGGTTTGGCAAGTTAAGAAATTAAAGGTACACCTATGTGATATGACAAAAAGAAATAAATACATAATTGAAAACACTACAGAAGTTATGATAATTGGGAACCCTAATGTGGCTATAATTATTTGAATTTTTATCATATCTTTGCCATTTTCATTGGATCTTCTGTATGCATTCACAGATGTAAGTGTGTTCCAACCTGTTTTTGCACAATTAGTGCCATTAACTGGCAGGTTGAGAAGTGTCATGACTGTAAAAAACACACTCAAAATCAAAACTGGGCAAAAACACTCAAAATTGGGCTGGAATGGTAACTACCTTTCAACTGTGAGTGCATGGTTGGGCAAATATCTACCATTCCCAACACTATGTATACAACATCCCAAAAAATCATCAAAGTTGGACAAGCCATTTGAATATGATAAAAAAACAACCAAAGAGCAGCCTCATTGATAATCTCCTTTCATAAAGGTGTTTTTAAATCTCCGTTGAATTGCAGTGGCCCTACCAATGAGGCCTCAACCTGCTAGAGATGTGACATTGCATTGTTTCACTTGTACGTAACTCTTGTTTATGGTGTTAGTTCACACAAAAGCTAAATAACTATGCAAATTCATAATAAGTGATATTTTAGAGACCCCCTGAATCACTTAGTTGTAAATGTTCTTATCGGACAATAGTCCAAACAGTGCCTGTGTCTAATGTTGCATCTTGTTAACTTAGTCAACCATTCGGAACAACCACAACTAGCACTTTTCATCTATGAAAATACATCAGTAAAGTAATTGTTACTGCGTGAACTGAGTAATGGCTACTTCTTCAAGTAGCACTACATTAGTTATTAGTAAGAAACAGGAGGCACATGTGGCACCATATGCGTGTAGACACACATATCATGTTGTTTCATCTGATGTTGTATCGGAGGATGCTGAATCATCATTGTGGGCTGGATAATCTGCTGAACCTGTTGCTGCTGTGGCTGCTGCTGTTGCTGCTGTGGGGGCTGCTGCTCAGGAAGTTTCTTATTCTTCTTCTCACACTTCTTGAACTTAATTCCTAGCTTATTCAGTAATATTAACCTAAGAGACTCCTTACCCCCAGTATAGTTCAATTCATTTCTCGCCGCTGCTAATATTTTACCCAGAGTAGGAACCTCTTTTCGTATTGCATAACTGTTGACAATGCCGCGTAGCGCGCATAGCTGGAAATAATCAAGTTGCACTTTCGTTTTTCTGATTCTTTTCTTCTTAGGGCCCATCATTTTGGTTTGAGTGGCTTCTGCGCGTATACCGTCTCTTTTGATGCGTTTTATCGTGCTTTCTGATAGTCCTGTGGCCGCACAGGCCCGTTTAACAACGTTTTCTACTGGAAACGCGTATCCTCTGGTCTGTTTTTCACTTTCGAAGAATTTTATGACTCTGTAAATCACTTCCTTTGCTTGCCCGTCTATAGCCTCTTTTTTCTTCTTTTCCATTTTGATAGTGATGGGCTTTTTCTCATCAGGGGGTTGAGGTGGCTCTGTAAGTACTGGCTGCATGTTCACGATGACTGGAGCCTCTCCATCATGAAGTTGATGGTGGTGGTGTTCATGATCTAATACTTGCACTGGAGTCACGTCAACTTGCAATGGCATTTCATATATTATATTCATGTTCATTGTGCAGTACTTTTGTAGAATTTACGTTTAATTGTTTATTTAGTAAAATAATCACAATAGAACCATTGAATGAACATGGAACGCCATTTTTGCTTGGCCTGGCACAGACTAGACTATACTAAATAAATGATATAAATTTACTATACCACAGAGCATAATATGGACTATACTATTGGATTACACAGTCATGGAATTGGCGACCAAAATGTACATCAATTCCGGGCTGTGTTTTCCAAGGATGTGTAATACATGGTTGTACAATACTAGCTCTCTGTACATTTACCTAGATTTGAATGAATGGTTTTGTGGTTTCACTACTCGACGATAGATGGCTCAAGTTCTGTCTATACATAGATTTACTTGATATTTACTTGATCCTAGTTTTTAAACATATGAAATACGAACCTCTCGTCAGAGAGTAATAGTTATTAAAGATTACCTACATGCTCAGTGGTGAGTATTAATTCCTTGTTAGGAACCAGTACTCAGTAGTAGACTAGTAGGATAGGATGCTAACAATATAGGACATATTTTTTATACATACATATACATAGTTTTTATTTACGCAGCAGCAGAGCTAAATACGACCGGTACATACCTAGGTATTTTCCAAGTTTTCGAAAATTATTCTGTATCTACCTATTTCAAGCTAGCGATAATAACAATTTTATTGGTGGACATCTCACACAGCCTTAATTCCTTCTAAGTTTGTACCGTCGTCTTTTTGATAATAATTTTATCTGAGGTCCATTACTTACTATATAAATATACTATATTTTTCGTAGGTATACCTATATCATCCTCCCTATATTACCACGCAGAGATCGGATCAAAAATCAACATTCATCACACAAACGGGGAATCATATGGGACGGAATCATATGGGAATCATACGGGGAATATTGTATACTAAATTCAGTAAATGGTTGCCATACGTCCAATAAAGTTTAATTGAAGATATTTAGGAAGTAGGTACCTAGCATCCAAATAAAAAAAACATGTAAGGCACTGATTTGGATCAGTTGAGCTATCTATAGATCGCTTGCAACGGTCTGCAGATAGCTCAACTGTTTCCTTCGAGAATGCTCGAAGACTGTTTCATATGTATTTTGTAAATAATTGAAACTATTAGTTGTAATTTTCTTTGTAAATAAATGGATTTGTAATAAAAAAAAGATAAACTAAATAAACCTACAGATTACTTAAATAAACATAGATACATAAAATAAATTATATATGTACCTTCATGATACTTACTTTATTACAATCCTCGCATCTGTACTTGTAGACCTTCAGATGAACCAGATTGTAATGGTCGGTCATGTAGATTTTCTTCGAGAATATCTTATCACAACTAGGACAATATGGAATCCTGAAAAAAAAAGCCAACAATTTTACACAAAATATGTTCGAGGCTAAGCGCTTCGTAGCGGCATGGGTGGGCCCTTGATTCTGAATAACCTTATAGCTTAACTTCCGTAAGGTCAACCCTCCTGACGGTATGCGGGACGCAGGGGCGGGGTGCGCTCGACCAATCAAGAGAGCTCACGCGGTGTCGTGTGTGCGTGAATGTGTGTGTCGGTTGTGTGCGCCAGTGCAATGCCGTGTGTACACCGCCCCGCCCCGCGTCCCGCATACCATCAGGAGGGCTGAGTTTACACAGGTCGACCGTCGAGCTATTATAGTGGTTCGCCCCAAGCTCCTGATCCTGTGATGTCCGCTCCAGTCTCATTTTTTTTTCAATTCTATAATATGACGGGGAAGGTTCCCGAGGCATGCCGTCCGGTGTGTCCGACATAATTCGAAATGCAAAATAACGACTTCACAGTGTAGTAGTTTATTACACAATCAGTTTCACAAAGTTTAAACAAGGGATTGCTTCGATATTCTAAGATTAATAACTATGGAAACGCGGCAAGTTCAACACAGTAGCTGAGTGGGGCTAGTGCTCTGCTCGGCAGTCGCAATCAGAATGAATCCAGCTCCGACTGACCCAACCGTCAGGCATTCCGTCCCACCAAAACTACCCACACAGCTATTCTGTCTCGACCTTACCCAAGTGACATATTGTCTACTTGACGTTTCCAACAGATGGCGCACTCGCTAACAGATGGCGTTTGAGACCGGAGAGTTGCTTCAATGTCACACGACGACTACTCGATCTCCGAAACGGCCATCATGACCACTCACGCGTCCTCGCGTGAGGTTTCTGGAAAGAAAGAGAAGTTCGCAAAGTAATATGTCTCTTGCTCGGTCTATCCTGACCTCGGGGCCAGTAAATACTTCATTTATCAGCAAGGACTTCTTTATTCAAACGAATCAAACAGATCATAATACATCGACATCGATTAAAACAATTTATGACTTCCAAACTAAATCGTACTAAAATAACTTCTACAATCATCTTTAAACAAGGCACTCATTGAATTTTAAACAAGTCTGTAATTAATCTTAAGTCATAATCAAAGTCAATGTCAATTCAGTCTAGTTGCCTCTATCTAGCAACTCTGCAAAGCTTCCATCCAGCTTACGTATACCACATCGTCTAGTCGCTTCCGTCCAGCGACTCTGCTACACATCTCTCCGGTGCCCGTACACTACATGATGGTACATCCCCATCACCTATTCTCACACTACATGATGGTCCATCCCCATCACATATTCTCACACTACATGATGGTCCATCCCCATCACCTTCCCTCAGATTCACATCTCGGTCACCACTCGCTACAATCGACGTGTCATCCTCACCAATAATGTCGTTTGTGGGCATTCGTCTTAGTCTATCGTGGGCGTACTTGTAAGTTCGTTTGGAGTTTAGGGCTTTTAGTACATAACGATTACCTTCTAGTACCTCTGTTACCTTGAAAGGACCTCTAAACTTAGGATCAAGTTTGGTTTGGTTACGTTCTTCATTTTGTAGCAGCACAAAATCACCAACGGAAAATGGTATTATTTTAGCTTTAGTTTTGTAAAATCGTACCTTATTATATGAAGCGCTTTTCTCTATATTCTCTACAGCTTGGGCTCTTACTAGCTCGATGTCAACCTGGGGTTCTTCATCTCCAACGAGTAAAATATCTAAAGGCCTTGCAACCTTACCAATAAGTAGTTCCAGTGGCCTTGCTTTAGTCACTCCACTCGCAGTACAATTGAGAGCAAGCTGAACATAGGGTAGAGCATCTTGCCATGAACGTGAACTGGTTTCGACGGCTGTCAACATATTCTTCAAAGTACTCATTACCCTTTCAACCTGGCCGTTAGCTCGTGAGCTACCTGTTGCTATTAAATGTAGCTTGATGTGAATGGACTCACAGTAGTCCTTGAATTTCTTGCTAGCAAAGCAGCGACCCTGGTCAGCAGTCAGGCGGCTCGGCGCTCCAAATAGAGCAACACTAGCTTTAAGAGCTTTAATGCTGCTAGCTGTATCAATGTGCAGAGTATGATGGAGTAGCACATACTTAGTGAAGGCATCTATAATGATAAAGACGTATTCCTTCTTGTCATTCTTACCGCTAAGCTTTCCAGTTGCATCGATGTGGATAGTGTGCCACGGGATTGCTATCTTCGGGATCGGGTGCATTTCAGCCTGTACCTTACCTGAATGGGTTTTTTGAGACGTATCTGCATTGGTTCAGTATCAGCAGGTGAAGCGGGCACACCGGTAACGAAACTTAGCTTAAATCGCTCCAAAATTTCAATCAACCTAGGTCTGTATTCAGAGGTAACATCGGTATCTATTAGGTCAAGGTCTATGCCAACGTTCGAGAGTACATCACATGATTCGACGATGTTTATTTCTTTAAAACGTACATTATCTGCTGTCATGTGCACAGCCAAACCAATAGCCAAGACCTCGCATCCAATCATGATGTTGTGTCGTAAACAATGGTCAGGGAGTGCATGAAGAAGTATCTCAAAGTTAATATTGTCGATCTCTACATTGGTCAGAATTTGCATAGTTGAAGCTACAGATGTTTGTCCTATACCAGTCATCGTTACATTATCGTAAATACGCTTACCACTAAATTTACAAGCAACAGATTCTCTTATTAACGAACACTGCCCCAGAATCGTACGTAAAGGAGAATGACTCACCAGAGTGACGTAGGGAACCCGAAGGCGCATTCACAATGCACACGTCTACTCGCTTCTCCTTGGCTGGACCAGCTCCAGCACCACCAGCGCCTTGGTCCTTGTTCTTCCTCTGCGGGCAGTCGGATGCGTAGTGACCTTGCTCCCGGCAGTTAAAGCAGGTTATGCGGTCGGATCTCACAGTAAACTGGTTGCTCGAAGTAGATGTCTTACGGTCATCTTGCGTCTTTGAATCTCCTTTGTTGCGGCATTGAAAAGATCTATGGCCTAATTTTCCGCAGGTGTAGCATTTGATAGACGCAGTAGATCCACTAGGTCGGTTCTTTTTTGCGTTGGGTCCATCTGGCTCGTTACTTGATGGGTAATTTCTCTTCAGAAAAGAAACAGCCTTCAACTCCTTTTGCAGGTGGTTGCGCGTCTTTATGTCAGTCGTTATAGCCAGTCTCTGAACACGTGGCTCTTGCTTTGAGATATGAGCCAAAACAGTGGCAATCGCTATCTGTTCTGTAGTCATTCCGTTCCATCTTGCCATTAACGACGTCATGAGGGTAGCGGCATAAGAAGCTAGGCACTCATTCTCATTCGGTTTCTTGTCACGCATGTTGATGAGAAAAGAAGCAGTAGTTTCAGGACAGTCATACCTTGCCACAAACAGGTCCTTAAAATCGCCCCACGTCATGCCAGGAAATGAAACAGACGACAGCCAGGATGATGCTTCGCCCTTGAGTGCGCGGCTTAAAGCGATCATTAGCGTTGGTCCTTGACGATGTTGGTCGCTTACACACATGTCTGCGGTTGTAATCCAAGCACGGGCATCAATTTCTCTTTTCTCCGGTTCAAAATCAGGCAGGCGTATCGAGCTCGAAGATGCGGGTAGTTTTATAGCTTGCAGTAGTGCCATTAAATTTTGATTTTGTTGCTCAAAAAGATAGCGCCATTTTTCTTCACCCGAGTCACTATTTTTTTCATGTAATTGTAGGTTATTTCGCTCACCGTTACAATTTTCTTCGCGTGGGTGATCTGGGTTGCATCCCACGTCTGATGACGGGGAAGGTTCCCGAGGCATGCCGTCCGGTGTGTCCGACATAATTCGAAATGCAAAATAACGACTTCACAGTGTAGTAGTTTATTACACAATCAGTTTCACAAAGTTTAAACAAGGGATTGCTTCGATATTCTAAGATTAATAACTATGGAAACGCGGCAAGTTCAACACAGTAGCTGAGTGGGGCTAGTGCTCTGCTCGGCAGTCGCAATCAGAATGAATCCAGCTCCGACTGACCCAACCGTCAGGCATTCCGTCCCACCAAAACTACCCACACAGCTATTCTGTCTCGACCTTACCCAAGTGACATATTGTCTACTTGACGTTTCCAACAGATGGCGCACTCGCTAACAGATGGCGTTTGAGACCGGAGAGTTGCTTCAATGTCACACGACGACTACTCGATCTCCGAAAAATATATATAATAATCACAGATTTTTTTTCAATTTTATAATATATATAATAATCACAGATGAACCTCTAATGCCACTCCTTGTCCAAATTTTTAGGTTTTTAAATGCCCATAATTTTCAAACTGCATGGGATAGATTTTTTTTCAAATTTTTCTCATGATGTTTACTTTACAATCAATCCTGTCGCCCCGTTTCGGCTTGACGATGAGTTCTGGGACACCCTGTATATTTGGCAAACACGCTTTATGGCCACCTTAAAGGCTATGCTATCAACCCTGCATAATGATTACATTGTAACGAGGATCATACAAAAGAGCGATAGATACCAAGCCGAGTTTGTTGCCTGTTCTTCTCGGTGTTGGTCGCGTGGAACTGGCACTATTGGAATATTAGATACTCTGTGAAGATCGATTGAACAGTTGAGTGAATCAAATCGACCTTCACCGATCTGTTCATTCGAGAGGCCGACTGTCATGGCGAACATAGGTGTTGTGTTGCGCGATAATTAGATTCTAGCAAAATGTAAAACTTGTGTCCTTTCCTAATAAACGTTATATCTAATTTGGCTACGGGCTTTTCCTCAATTTACAATAGGTTATGGGCCCAGGAGGTTCTAGTCAGTTAGATTAACACAGAATAGCTTTAGGAAAAAGTTGTAGGGACACGCGGACACGCCGCCATCAGCAAGGCAGGCAAGGGAGGAAAAGTGAAAATATAAAAGTAAAGTTACAAGTCCGTAGAGTGCGTAGAATCAATAAAAATAAATAAGAAATATGGCAGAACAAATATTAAAAATACCTCAGTTGGAGATGGGAAATTTTGCGAACTGGTTGTTCCGCATTGAGATGGCGCTCGATGAAAAAGGATGTAAAGACATGATCAAACAAAAGATAGATTCGATAGAAAGCGAAAGCGATAAAAGAAAAGATGCTAAGGCGCGAAATCTGATTATCCAGGCGCTGCCTGATAAACATCTGGAATATGTGAGGAAAGCAGACACAGCATATGAAATGGTAGAAAATTTGAGAAGAATATTTGAAAGAAAAAGTACCCTGAGCAGCCTATACCTAAAAAGACAACTAAGTAATTTAAAATGCAAAAAATCTGATAGCTTGGAAACACATTTCAACACTTTTGATAAAATAATAAGAGAAATTGATGTTGATAGCAAAATGGAAGAGAAAGATAAGGTTTGTCAGCGACTAATGAGTGTGGAAGAAGCATATAAAACAACAGTGACGGCACTGGAAGCAACTAACTCGGAACTTACAGTAGAATTCGTGAAATGTAAATTGTTGGATGCAGAGTTAAAGGAAAAAAATGAAAAACAGAGGCCCACATCTACGAACAAAGAGTATGTTTTTCAAAGTCATTCTATAAAATGTTACAACTGCGGAGAGCCTAATCACTTTGCCAGGAACTGTCCTCATAATACACAACCAAGTACCACTAACAATCAAAGAGGTAAAGGCGGTAGAGGTCATAACAAAGGATATCAGAGAGGAAGAGGCAATTTTAGAGCAAATAACAGAGGTACAAGTGAAAAGACAAGTTCAAGTGTAAATGTAGGAGAAGTAATATTTATTGCTGCACAAGCTAAATCGGCTTTTAGTAACACAGAAAATGAGATAGAATTTGTGATTGATTCCGGAGCATCACATCACATGATAAGCAAACAATATGAAAAGTTTATGACAAACATACAAGAAATACCAGAAATAAAAATTCTGATGGCAAACGGCAATGTTATAACAGCCAATACAAAAGGTACTATTTATGGGAGAACTAGTGAAAATATTAAAATAAATATACATGATTGCCTTATACTAGAGAAACTATCGCACAATTTAATATCAGTAATGAAACTAAATGAGAGAGGAATAAAAGTTGAATTTAAAAACAAAGTGCCAGTAATAAGTAATGGAGAGGTTCAAATCACAGGAAAGAATAATGGGAAATTATATAAATTGAAATTAAATATACTTAAGCAAGAAGAAGCGTTACTCACAAATAGCAAAGATGTGAATTTATGGCACAGAAGAATGGGTCATTTAAATTATGGTGGTATGAGAATACTCGGCTTACCCCTATCTAATGAGCGTTGTACAATATGCATGGAAGCTAAAGGAACTCGCTGTCCATTTACACCAACACAGAAACCAAGATCAAAGAAGATAGGAGAACTGATATACTGTGACATTGGTGGACCAATTACACCTATAACGAAAGATGATGAGAGATACTATCTGACAATAATAGATGATTATTCTCATTTTACAGAAGTATACTTACTTAAAACTAAAGATGAAGCTAAGTATCACATAATGAAGTACATAAATAGAATGAGAAATGAAGGTACAAATGTGAAGAAAATTAGAACTGATAGAGGTGGTGAATTTGTAAATGAATTACTAAGTGAATTTTATGGAGAAAATGGTATAAAACAAGAGACAACATGCAGCTATACACCACAACAAAATTCTGTATGTGAGAGAATGAATAGAACGCTAGCTGATAAAGTACGAGCAATGTTGTTAGAAACAAACCTGCCAAAATATTTGTGGGGAGAAGCGATAAGAACAGCAGCATACATTATAAACAGGTCACCCACAAGAGCACTACATGGAGAAACACCAGCTCAAATAAGGTATGGAAGTAACCAATTAGAGAGAATAAGAGTTTTTGGATCAAAGGCATGGTGTATGATTTTTCCAAAGCCAAACAAATTGGAACCTAGGGCAAAACCTATGATTATGATTGGATATTGTGGATCAGGATATAAACTATGGGATCCAAAGACAAATGACATTATCGAGTCAAGAGATGTTTGTTTTGATGAAACTAAATATAAATATGAAGAAGAAAGAAATGTTCTTATACAATCAGATGGAGAAGAATGCTCAGAACAGCTACAGAAAGAAAAATTTGAACAAACAACATTAAATGAGATAAGTGAAAGACCAGAACCAAAGGAAAAGAATGAAATGACAAGTGATGAATATGAAAGCTCAGAAGAAGTAGAAGAAAAAAATGGAAGAACCAAGAGACAAATTATGCTACCAAAAAGGTATGATGATTATGACATGACAAATATAGCCTATGCATTACATGCAGAAGATCCTACTAGCTATAAACAAGCAATAGAGCAAGGAGAATGGTTGGAAGCTATAGAGAAGGAATTAGAGGCACATAGAAAGCTAAAAACATGGGAAGAATGTGAATTACCAAAAGGTCACAAGGCGATCGACACAAAGTGGGTATTTCGAACAAAACCAGATGATACAAAGAAAGCTCGATTAGTCGCCAAAGGTTTTCAAGAAGAAACAGTCCAGAATGTCTATGCACCTGTAGCCAGAATGACAACTGTAAGGTTATTTATCAATAAAGCAGTCCAAGATAATTTACCTATAAAACAACTAGATATACCAACTGCATTTTTGAATGGAGAGTTGAAGACAGATGTATACATTAAGTACCCAGAAGGAATAGATAAAAAAGAAGGAAAAGTACTAAAGTTAAAAAAGGCATTGTATGGCTTGAAAGAATCTCCACGATGTTGGAATGAGAGATTGAATGATTTTCTAACAAAAAATGGTTTTAGACAATCACACAGTGATTTTTGTCTGTATGTGTCAAGTAATGTGTACATACTCATTTATGTAGATGATATTTTAATCATTGGAAATGGTCAAGAAATCACAAAGAAATTACAAGATGAGTTTTTAGCAAAAGATCTGGGGAGCATTATGAAATTTCTAGGATTGGAAATAACAAGTACAAATCAAGGATTGGAAATAAAACAAACACAAATAATACAAAGAATTTTAATGAAGTTTAATATGACAGGATGTAAAGGTACAAGTACACCGATGGAAGTTGGAATGAATATAAATGAAAAAGAAGAAATGTTAACTAACATTCCATACAGAGAACTCGTCGGATCACTTATGTACTTAGCCACAATAAGCAGACCAGATATTGCATATGCAACAGGATTCATCAGCAGATATATGCATTGTCCGACACAAACTCTGTGGAAAGCTGCAAAAAGGATTTTAAGATACCTGAAACAAACAAAAGAGAAAGGATTAGTTTACAAAAAACAAATAAATAATCACCTAAACAGTTTTTCAGATGCGGATTGGGGAGGAATTAGAGATGACCGCAAGAGTATCAGTGGAGTTGCCATATTCCACTGTGGTAATCTAGTAAGCTGGAGCTCGAAGAAGCAGTCAACTGTTGCACTCTCAACAGCTGAATCGGAGTATGTAGCAGCAGCACAAACTGTAAGTGAAATAGTGTTTATCAGAGGAGTGTTAAAAGACTTAAATTGTGATAAAGACTTGTGTTGTTCATTGTTAATAGATAATCAAAGTGCTATAAAGATGATAGAAAGTTATGAGAACAGTAAGAGAACAAAACACATAGATATAAAAGTACATTTTATTAAAGATATTGTGAACAAAGGTTTGATAACAGTAAAATATGTAACTTCAGATGAAAATAGAGCTGATATACTTACCAAATCGTTACCAAGGGTCAGACACAACTATTTATGTGAACTTTTAGGTCTGTATTAAATTAAAAGTTAGTAGTTTATTGTGAAACATGAGTTACATATTGTTATCATATTTTTAGTAGTTTAGAGTTTAGATTCATGAGATATCTGCAGTTGATTTATCTCATGGTGGTAAAGTTATAAGAATATATTTTTGTTGTAGCTAAGGTCTAATTTTTGAGAAAAATGTTTCGATGTTTAGAGCAATTTGGAAATTACTTTGTTTTGTTTACATTTAGAAATTAGACAGAAGAGGTTATGATTCAAGATGTCAATGTCAAAAGTTGTAACTGTCAGTCATGTTAGGTAACCGTAATGTCGTATTGTTATCATTAGGGTTACCATGTTATAAAAAAGGGAAATATTGTAAGGAGCAAGTACAAGTTTATTTTTGTAAGTTTAATTTTAAATAGAACTTGAACTTGAGCCGGGGTATTGGAATATTAGATACTCTGTGAAGATCGATTGAACAGTTGAGTGAATCAAATCGACCTTCACCGATCTGTTCATTCGAGAGGCCGACTGTCATGGCGAACATAGGTGTTGTGTTGCGCGATAATTAGATTCTAGCAAAATGTAAAACTTGTGTCCTTTCCTAATAAACGTTATATCTAATTTGGCTACGGGCTTTTCCTCAATTTACAATAGGCACTAGAGTCACCTAGTTTTAAGACGGTTCAAGATGGTCCTTGTGATTTTATTGAATAAACATATTTTGACTTTGACTTTGAATGAAAATTTTTAGGCAGCCGTGTAGGTACAAGAAGTGAAAAAGCCGTGTTTCTATGGAAATTGACCAAAGGTGGGCCGTAGCACTGCTTAAAAATAAGGAAAAAGTATAAATTTACATTTTTAACATTAAAAACCTTAAAAAGTGAGGCCAGACTTAGCTTTCAAACCTGGGTGCTGTGTAATCAGCCAGCTTCGGGTTTGATTTATACCCAAATGTGCGAGTCGCGTAAAACTTTTAAAAGTCGCCTAAAATGGTGCCAGAATAACCAAGACCAGCTAAAAATGGATATTCTGGCGAACCATAGATCGGCAAAGGATTTTACTGCGTTCTGGAAAGCCACTGAAAAGCAGGAGGCTAGGCCTGGTCTCCCGGTGAGCGAGGGTGGGAATAATGAGCCTATAGAGATCTCTAATATGTTCATGGAACATTTCAAGGTGCACTCCCCGCTCGGTCCCTCAACTGCGTTGTTTGACGCTGAGTACGGAGGTGTAGGGGAGGAGCCACTTGTTAGTTTCACTTCGAAACAAGTGAAAGAAGTCTTGAAACGAATGAGCGGTGGCAAATCTCCTGGGCACGACGGGCTCAGCGTTGAGCATTTGAGGAATGCCGGAGTTCACCTACCGAGGGTGCTGTCCTTGTTTTTCACAATGTGTACTAGTCACTCATATTTACCACCAGACTTAACAAAAACCATCGTGGTGCCCATTGTGAAGAACAGGACCGGGGATATTTCTGACCTGGCCAACTATCGCCCTATATCTCTGGCAACGACTATTGCAAAGATACTGGACGGTCTGCTTGATTCTTGCCTTGATAAGTACCTAAGTCCACATGACGCCCAGTTCGGGTTTCGGCCCGGACTGTCCACGGAAAGTGCGATCATAAGTCTTAAGCATACCGTTCAGTATTACACGGACCATAGAACGCCGGTATACGCCTGTTTTCTTGACCTCTCCAAGGCCTTCGATCTTGTTTCGTACGATGTGCTATGGAGAAAGTTGAGGGACAGGGGTATACCAGTGGGAGTCCTTAGGTTGCTTCAGTGCTGCTATGCCACCCAGACTAATTTTGTAAAGTGGGCTAGTTCTCTCTCGGGACCGTATAGGTTGGAGAGTGGGGTAAGACAGGGGGGGTTGACGTCTCCCAAGCTCTTCAACCTGTACGTGAACGATCTCATCGTGGAGCTGAGCAGCATGCGTGTCGGTTGTTGGATGGATGGAATATCTATCAATAACATCAGCTATGCAGATGACGTGGTGCTGCTGAGCCCAACGGTTGGTGGCTTGAGAGAACTACTCAAGTTTTGTGAGAGCTATGCAGTGGAACATGGGCTCACATACAATATAAGGAAGACAGAGTACATGGTCTTTAAGGCCGTCGGTAAAAGTCCAATTGACCTCAGAATAACTTTGAATGGATTAAATATCAAACGTGTAACACAGTTCAAGTATCTGTGACATCTTCTTACCGACGACCTTAAGGACGATGTTGATGTTGAAAGGGAGCGTAATAGGGCTCTAGCGGTTAGAGGTAACATGATTGCCCGCAGATTTACCCGTTGTACTGACCAAGTTAAAATCACGCTCTTCAAAACCTATTGTCAGAGTTTCTACACGGGAAGTCTGTGGGTCAGGCATACCAAAAAATCGCTGGACACTCTACGCATCCAATATAACAACATCTTCCGTATGATGTTGGGACTGCCACGTTTCTGCAGTGCATCAGGGATGTTCGGACACTACCACACTGATGGGTTTCACGCCCTGATGCGCAAGAAAACTGCGTCACTAATCAGAAGAGTGCGCGGCAGCCCCAATAGCATCCTGATGACTATTGCTGAAAGCTGTTCTCCTATATGGAAATGTCTTGTGCTGAGGACGATAAATGGAGGAATATATTTCTCACATTGATCGACCTCAGTGTTTCACAAATAAGTGTCTTTTTAGTTTAATTTAATTTTAAGTATTTTCAAAATTTTACGTTCTATGAACTTGTTGTCGTCTGAAATAAACGCTTTTTATTTATTTTATTTATTTTAAAAAGTGACGTTTGGGAAATATTTGCAAATTTTCTCCATTTGTTTAAAAAAATTATGCAAATATTTTCTTAAAACCTCTCCAATCTTTAAATTTTTGGTAAGTACATTGAGGTGGTGGGTTCTCTGCAATCAATTTTGCTGTTGTTGCTTTCCGACACTAAAAGTGCCTTTCCTCTAACTCCTGTCAAGCAATATTTGGGTGAGTGGGACGACGGCACTATGCGACGGTCAAATTTCGTGTTCGTGTTCGTCTCTTCATACATACCTACTTACCAACCCGTAAATTGAGTAATTACTGTTGAACTAGCAAAAAGCCGTAGAATCTTCTACGGGCAATAAGACACGGCCGCCGCGCCGTAGTAGGCCGTGGATTTCATGATTCTTTGGCCTGAAAACTGTAGAAGACGGCAATTGCCGTAGCATTGGCAACACTGGTGTCACCTTTGGGTGGCACACGATCAGTGGTGGGGCACTCAAAGACCTTGTACTTATAATTACAATTTATAGGTACAAGGTCTTTGGGGGCACTAGCCCCAAAGAATATACAATAGGCCCACCACACCACCATTGCATCATTATATTATAACGGAACCGAAGAAAACGTTAGATCATAACGTAAACTAGGAACAGGAAAGGCCCTAATGTCGAACCTTAGTGGCACCCTCATGTCAATGAAACCCAGAAAACCTCTCTCACACAGCCAACATCAACTCGCTATTGCATAAGAAATATTGTGTAAAACGTATGGTAAAGAATGCCGTAATACCTAAGTATGTTTCTTAATGACTCACACTCTCAAAAGCTTTGGATAGATCGCAAAAGGTCGTGACTTGCGAGTAATGTAATCCTACTAATATTATGAGCGTGAAAGTTTGTATGGATGGATGGATGGCTGGATGGATGTTTGTTACTCTTTCACGCCGAAACGGCTGAACGGATCTGGATCAAACTTGGTAGAAGATACATTATACCTAGTCTGTATAACACAGGCTACTTTTTATCCCGTGGGAATACCGGGATTTAAAACTACGCGGGTGAAACCGCGGGGCGCAACTAGTAGGTTAATAAACCTAAAATACAATTAAAAGATCGTACGTTTACAATTTCTCAGTCTTCAGACGTCTTACAACTAGCTTAGACTTTTATGGCAGGTATACCTAGGTACCTACTTTCCAGAAGAATTAGTTTAGGTAGGCAGGTAGGTACATAATGCAAGGAATTTATAGGTAGGTTATACTGTATAAATTCCTCTATATGAAGTACTGTGTTTCATCAATGAGGAAAATCACCGCCATCACATCGAGAAGCTGCGTACCTAATAGACTGCCAGCCACAGAACAGTAATAGGTATCCTAGACTGCCTGCGGTCGATATTGACCTAACGCTGCTGTGTACCTAGGTACGTACCTACCAATTGTATTTTTGCTAATTAGCTAAAAACATGTAGCAGGCGCCATCTATCGCTTGAAAGAAAAAAGAGTCTGAAATATCTAAAAGCTGAGACGCGCCTTAAGAGCAAATTATCAAGTCCCTGTATGTCTTATTTGCTTCAACTCAAAAGCAATTCGATAAAGTGTTATCGGTTTTTATCATACTATTATTAGAGCTATCTAAAATGTCGTCATGCTACTAGCGATGTACACAAGAGGTTTTTAACAATCCAGCCAGTCTATTGTGGTCTGTCATCGTGTGCTGTTTCGCGGCCAACCGTATCACGGCCGAGTTAAAAAGCACGTCGCCGTCGGTCGTTCCAATTCCGATCACTTCGGTTCATTCGTATTATTTTGAGTATTTGTAACATAGCCGGGTTATACCAATTTGTTGTTTACCTACTTTCAGTTTAGGTAGGTACCTACCTACTTTACTATTTGTACCTACCTATATATAGGTGCCTACCTAAAATCACACACATGCACTTTGATTTACATACGTAGGTACCATAGGTAATATATTTTGTGAAGTGAAGTGACCTGTCATTTCGGAATACCACCAAACCAATTTTTCTGCGTACCTACAACTGAGTAAGTAGAAGGTGCTCTTAGCATGTTTCGTAGGTAGGTACCTACCTAGGTAGTGAACTATTCTACCGACCAACCGTCTTAGGTAGGTTTATAAACCTGGATTAAATTACTTATGTAGGTAGGTACTATGATTTAGTGGGCGTCACGCACAAAGACCGCCGAAAGGAGGGGGAGGGGTGTGATTCCGTGTGATGGCGCGAGTATTTTGTATGCGCAAACATATCCACTGTTTTCCAGCGTTCTTTTTGGATAGCGCGCACTTACTATTATGCACCTACTAGGTACATAGGTGGCGTAAAAAGAGATATATGTTTATGATGTTAAGGATTGTCATGTCAAATCCAAATAGGGAAGTGTGTTTTCTGTTAATAGGTAGTAAAAATTTTAGTGAATTCCATTCCATTAGATGTACCTACCTACATAGTTGGAATGGAATTTTTACATACCTACCTACTTCTATCTAATAGGTACTTAGAATTAATTAAGTACCTACCCACCCGTGTGGGCACATAGGCTTAATCTTTTTTGAGTTACTTTCGAGATTTGACAGTTCTCTCTTTCGCCATCTTTATTTGACTGACAGCCAACAGCAGCGGGACCCTTGCTTGATTGGTGCGAAGTAGCATAAAAAATTTACAGATTTGAGGGTCGTTTACAAGGCCCATGGTCATCCGCTAAAATTATTACGTAATCTTTTGCGCATAACATGCTCACATTTCCTTGGAGTAGCTCTCAGCTAGTTTTTTTTGTAGGTTGTAGGTAATGATGTAGGTAGGTACCTGTGTAGCTATTAGGTCATTTAGGTACGTAAGACCTCTATTATGTACCTATGTGGTACATAATTATGCGCTACCTATGTACTAATAAGACATTAGCGAAACGCGAGCCAGTGTGCTGTGCGATCATACCAACATGGCTTTTTGACTAATAAGTTCTTGTAGAGATGTACATAGGTGGTAGGTAATTCGATAGGTTATAATTTATTGGCGCTAAAGCTGGAAAGATAATTTTATGTGTTACCTAAATACATAAATTATTTTTTATCACATCAATTCGAAAAGACTAGTTTTTCAGAATTAGTTTTTTTTCAGATTTAGATTATTTTAGTTTTTTTTTAGATTTAGTTTTTCTAGTTTGCGCCTTATAAAGAGGCAAGGCAGCAAAATAGCATTTCGCTCACTTTCACTGTAAGTAAGTATGTACTTTTCCTCCACATGGAGTAAAAGTGATTTGAATTTGGAATGTGCATAAGAGTAAAACGTTCCAAATTCCGTAAGAAGTTCCAATCACCAAAGAGATCACGCACGAACACTATGAACAAGCAGGTTGTAAAAAAGTAAATACATGCGAAACGTGTATTCCATCTTTGTTCAATCCAATTATTTACTTCAGATTTTACTTAGTTTTATAAAAAAATGTACAATGAATACATGATTATGCCGCGCGCGATCGGAGCGCTTTGGATCGTCTGGTGTGGATCCGGCTATTGAACAAGCAGGTCGTATGTATGATAAAAAAGTAAATACATGCGAAACGTGCATTCCACCTTTGATCAATTCCATTATATACTTCAGATTTTACTTAGTTTTATAAAAAAAAATATTATGGTTGTGGTTATGACTATGTGACCATGTGGCCATGTGTCTATCGTGATTTCTTGACTTTTCGACTTCGTGACTTCGTGAATTCGTGACTGTGAATGTGAATGTGACTATTTAGAAATTGCAATTACTTATTTTCTCATTGAGGGTGATAAAAAGTAGCGTTCTAAAGCTCGAGTGAAGTACTTTGAATCCCTCGCTACGTTTAGGATTCTACTCTAGAATCCTTCGCTCCGCTCTGGATTCAAAAAACACTCTCGTCGTGAAAATTGTTGTTTGCGCCCTTGGTAAACAATCTACTATTTTCTCACAGTTCGAGTTGGTTTAACGCCCATAAAAGTAGTTAGTTTGTTCTGTGGTGGGCCTTTGTGAAATACCTACTTCTGGCATCGTCTTACGATTTTGTTTTCTCTCAGGTAAAACATTGGGAAAGATGCTGGATGAAGTCTTGCCGATGATGAGGAGCCTAAGTCCGGACCCTGAGGACATGACGGCTGTGGGCGGGAAGAAGCACAACAACATGCAGGTACCTTACCTACATTACATGTCTATTGCCGTAGGTACCTAGGTATTTACCGACTTCATTTCTAAGGCCCATAGTCATATTGGTCTCTGAGCGCTTATGTCCACTCAACTAGGCTAACTAGGCTCTTTTTATGGCTCCTGTCTATAGACAATCTTGCCAGTGTCAAGTGTTTCAGAGATTATACTCTTAGGAGATATGTTTCTAGTCACGTCAGTCCAAAGTCGAGTCAGTCATTTGGTTTGAAGAAAATGGTGTCGGTTTTCTTCAAAACATTCGAAACATTTGCTGTCAAATCACGATATCACATAATACACTTTCATTCCAAATGTGCTAAGACCACAAGTAATGTTGGTTAAAATACCACCAATATCAACACAACTCAAAATAACACAAAAACAATTAAAATGAAAATGCTATGTTGCTTCACAATGACAGAAAAACTAGGTTAGTCTTCGCTATGTCTGTGTTGGCAGAGCGCATACCTAGCAGCAATCTGTATCATTTGCTAAAAGCTCGTAAGCAGTGGTCATCGAAAGCTGGGCCTTATTTTAATTTGTGTCGTGGTCGTCGGCTAGCATCTGAAGAGAAATAGGTACCTGCGGTGGAGGGAGATAGGTACACGATCTTTAATCGAATAAATAAGTGCACACACGTTCTTTTTATAGTATCTATAGATAACCTATGTACCTACTGCAATTTGGATTTGTATAGGTACCTACCCTTTTTGGTAGGTATCGAAAAATATGGTTAGAAGTTTAAACCCCGGTTTCTGAAAGCTCGATCAACACTAATCGGCTGTCAAGTCACCTGCTATCTCTATTTAATTTGAAGTAAAAACTGAAGGTGTGGTAGAAAAAAATGTGCCATCTGCGGGCCGATTCTAGACCCGTGACTTTTTTGTCACATTAGACATATGTCACGAAAACTGTCAAATTTCAATAGACACGACAATTTGCAATCGATTTTGTATTCTAGCAATATCACATTAGACATTTGTCGAGCGTAGGCTGGTAGACATGTACTGTCGAGTGACATCACCACTAGACATTTGGCATGCCACGGTAGACATATATCACGGTAACTGTCAAATTTCAATAGACACTAAAATTTCAACAGATTTCGTATTTATCAATGTCACTGTAGATATTTGTCGAGCGTAGGCCGGTAGATACGTATCGAGTGGTCAGCAGCGGTCGACACTGACTACTCTACACTACATGTTCATGAGGGACTGACATATTAGTTTCATAGTTTGGGCTGCAGTCGGATATATTTTCCGCACTCTCACCACGTCGTCGTTATTATTCATTATTATTGTGTGTGTTTAATTTAGGTACCTAACCAACAACATATCAACAACTTTTGTTTGAATTGATATTTAGCAAGTTTTTTTCATTCTGACTGACTGATATGCAATCTACAAATTACAATACCTAACCTATCAAAGATTATACAAAAACTATTTGCGTAAGCATCCCTAGGGTTTGCCAGATGTTTTTAATCGAGTGATATCGATCGTACGCAAGGTGTTTAGAAAACCCGATTTTCGAGAAAAAAATAAAAAAAAAGTCGTAAATAGGTACTTAATTTATGTAAGAAAATTTAGTAATAAAATAAGTTACGTCATAAACATTTTTTTATGTACATCAGATTGAGCGTTTCATTTGCTGGTTCATAAATAATTAATTAACCTTTTGAATCTTTTTTTTTTGCATATGAATTATAGCGAATACGGCGCTCAACAATATCACACGCCCCGCACCGCGCGCCTCCCCGATTTTTGATTTTCCGAAAATGAAAATTAAATAAAAAAATACTAGACCACGTATCTAAGTTCTGTAAACGATGTTAGCTTCCTAAATAATATTTCTATAAGTTTTTATCATTTTTGTAAGCCAAAATGTACAAACCACAACACAAAAACATAATGAATACGTAAAAAAATGAAAATTTTGATACCAGTAATGTCGAAAACAAGAAAACTACAACGAAATTCGCAAATCCAATGACGTAAATAGCTTTACCATACCCTAATTATTACAAAATATTCCATAAAACATCCATTTACCTTGATAAAATGTCAAATTTAGAGCCCACCTTCATCAACACAACCAAAACAACACGGTACACAGATAAATTATTTTCTCTTTTTTTTCTCTAAGAAACGACTGTTTGTCGTTCGAATACATAGCAAATATATCAATCTTATACTGTGTAAAACATTGTTCATACCAATAAAGACTCTAAATTTTATTTTATTTTTAACATTAAAAAACATGGTGAGAGTAGCATGAAGTTGTAGATTCTCGTAGTTTTACATTCTCTTTGTTGTAGATAAAAATGGAGACCACACTTCGAATACCTACTTGAAGCATAACCTATGTATTACTATCTCGCTCTATGTGGGCAGACCCTCTCTTTCTAAATAGATAGATAGCAATACTATAGTCACAGATAAGAGAATACTATACTAGTACTATAGTCCACACTAAAAAGAGAGGTCTGCCCACAGAGAGCGAGATAGACATACGTAGGTATTTGACTCAAGTTGTAGTTCCAAGTGTGGCCTCCATTTTTATCTACAACTTCATGGTGAGTAGTGTGTAGTTTGGTTTGTTAAAGTTCCATAAGGTTTGATTGCTTGATTTGACATAATGCAAGACTGATGGATGTAAATGACATTGACTGCTGAACTTTCTAAGACCACCGCTTGAAAGCCATCATAGAATAATGAAGCACAGAATCGTACATTTACGTACGTATCCTGTGATTCGAGCGTATAATAGTAAAACGGGGAAAAAATTAAATGAATACAATTTACATCTGGCAACGCCTACTAATCACAGATTAGTAGGGATGCCAGATCTAAGTCAGTTTTTTTTTATATCTACCTACCTAACATTCCGTTTCGTAAAATGCGAATAAGTTTCTAGAACTGTAACTAGTATTTTATATGCACTCCACTGACATTGCTGTAATAATGGAAATTAATTCATTATGAACAACATCAAGAACGCATTATTAACCCAGTTTAAGTACTAGACAATGTATTTAATTGAAGACAGTGCAGAGTTAGTTAGTGTTACCGAACTATTCTATAGAGATCGAAACGGACCGTTTCTAGTGTGGGACAGTCTGTGGAAGCTTTATTAACTATCCTTTTTTCCAGCGTTGCCAGATGTAGGTACGATTTAAATCGTATTCGTACGATTTATTCCCGTTTACAACTGTACGATCGAATCACAGAAATCGTACGGACTTAGTAATTGTACGATTCTTTTACTATGTTGAATGATCATAATCTGTGCATATTTTTAACACCTAATGTATCTCTCGCTCGCACGATTTGAAATTTTGAAAGATATATGTTCTGTTTTCTAAAAATGCTAAATAATTTTGATACTCTATATTCCTTGAATAATGTAAACAAGTTTAAAAACTGTAATTAATATTTTATACGAAAACTACACTGATTAAAATAAATCTTTTATGAACAACAACAAGAACGCATAATAAATCCAAATTACTAGAAAAAAAAATTGAAGACATTGTATGTATGTACCATCGTACATACAATTATTGAGAAACGGAAGTTATCGGAACTTGTCTTGGCATTCTATAGTGCGAGATAGTCTGTGGAAGCTCTATGAATGAACCTTCTTTTTGACATGTCTACTAACGTAGCCACCTGAACCGGTCTGAGGTTAGCTGTTTGTGCCTAAATGGCCAATAGCGAATGGAAGATGCCCCAATCGGTTAACTTCAGACAGACGGTGGCACAAAGTCTATCGGTAGCTAGAATACGTATTTTGGCGCGGTTAGATATATGTCGTATAAACATTTGATGATTTTCGTGACATTTCAGATGTCTATCTCTAACGTAAATGTCATAAGTCTGGAATTGGGCTCCTGCGCTCTATTTGACCGATAGGGAATAATATTTCGTTTAATGAAGATACATGATATAATACCTTAGATACCTAGTTGGCAAAAGTACAAGTATCCAACACCAGCAGTGCAAGTACCGTTCCGATCGCCTATAATTTGACTTTTAGAATCGTCAAAATTCGTTAAAAAAAATTATCCAAGGACTTTGAATTTTATCTATACCTATTCCTTGGATTTATCCAAGGAATATACATAGTATTCAAATTCCTTGGTTTTATCCATTGTTGAAACCATTTTCAACGAATTTTTGACGATTAGATATATGCGATCGTTATGAACGGTACTTGCACTGCAGTATCCACGTATCCACAGGCGCGTTCTGAGAATCTGCGTCCTGCGATTGCGTTTTACGGTTAAGGTTTTACGTTACGTTTTGTAACATTATTTACGTTTTACATTGCGTCCTACAATAGGACAATACAATAGCGCGGCTGGAGGCGCGTTTAGATCAAGGAATATAAATACTACGCTTAGATCGCGCCTGTGGGCGAGTCTTGAATATCAAATTGATTTGACATTATATTATTGTTATCTCGAGTTGTTTTTGCAGTATCTACATTGTATAGTATTTGGTTTTCCGCATTTCTCTGAGCACGCTCGATAGCATAAAGAGTATAAAGACAAGATACCAGCCTCGCGAGATAAGGAAAAAAACAATATTCAGGAGGTAGTACTACAGTAGCAACACGCACGTGATCCACCGTAATACAGTCAATATCAGGAGCCTTATTCACTATGACCATTTGCAGCGCGAGCTCGGCTAAGACAAGGCAGGCGGCGTGAAATCTCTTAAATGAGCATTCACTAAGCCATAATTTCATTCCTTATGTGACGTCACGGTGATTTCGGCATGATTTTAACTGTCAACTAATCACGCTCGCTGCCTAGCGTGAGCTTGCGTGCTATGGCACAGAATAGCGTGAAACCGATGAAGTTAGTACGGCTCGTTTCTTTTGAGCATCTTAGAGGTTATGTTTGTGTTTATAAACAAAGTGGTATAAAATAAAATAAAATCCTGAAAAGCATTATGTAAGTGGGGTTATTATGAAATTTGTAGTAAGTAATTCAATCATACATTGCAATAGATTCGAGGGATTGTATAATCAATGCCGGCGATATTGAGCGAAGATGTTGATTGTTTTCATTTTCATTCGCAGAATGCAAGCAAGTACCATCCACACAAAGGCCAGCTCAGCTCTTGACAACTTTGGCTGAGCACATGCAGGCCCATCCGGCAATGGCTGTGGGGATAAGCAGCACCCTACAAGGCCATGTAAATATTGAGAATTCCTGGAAAAGCCTCAGCCTAAACTCCATGAGAGGGCCAATCAAAACGGTGGCCAAATGGAAGCAGGTACTACATAAATAGTCCAAACTTGCTTTCTTTAAAAATACCAAGGTATACACTAAAAAGTATACCTACACTAAATTTTATTTGTAATTCTAATTTTTGTCTTTGAATACTTTCAGACATGGCATGACATGAGAAATAATGTTTAGAAAATGGCATCACACAATGACACCAAGCACTGGGGCTATATGACCTCAAGTACCGGCTACAGCCCTACAGTGTAAAGTCAATACACTTTTATACAATAAATTGTATGAATTGTACTTAGTAGGTACACAAGTGTATTAAAAGGTAAATAAAATAAAGTCAAATAACAATCTTCCTTTTGTTTTATTTTATGTCAAATACACAAGAGATACCTACTTACACCTTTAATTAGAGACATAATACCTATAATATTATTTAATTTTATATTACTATGGGTATATAAGATTTTTTACAAACAAGAGATAAACATTAAACACATTAGACATTATCACATTAATTTCTGTTATACCACAAAACCTGGAAATATTGCCATAGTGCATGTTCACCCGCAAAAGATTCTATGGGTATAATGGATCAAGCAAGGATTGTGTAATAACACATGCTTTGAAAATTCTTGCACACTTCTAGAGTATGATCAGCTGGATGGAGCACACAGAGCAGCATTATTAACCATGAATTTTGGAGAAAGCCAGAGTCCCCCTAGAAGCCACCCAATTTCCTTCGCTGTTGTTTATCTTTGATGAACCGACTTGACCATCTCCAAATAACTATCATGAGCAGCCCCTCCAAACTTTGCACATTATACCTATTATTTTCAAATAAGCTGTCACATATCTGAAACAAGGCAGAAATAGTTTTTATCGTATCAAATAGGAATAAATAGGTAAGTGCCATCCTCCGCCCTTGGACAATGTTGCAGATATCATTGGTAAAAAGCTACTCTGCCAACCATTAAGATTAGGGGCATGATAAACTAGAATATAAGACAACTTACAATATTAAAATGAATGGCATGGTACTACATGTATTTTTCTGTTGCAAAGGATAACCTTTTCGACAGAAAAATGCTGCTTCGCTTGGGTGGTTCATCACAATATGTATATTTTATGGTAGGTAATAGTATCAATAATTTTATCGATACACTTACTTTTGACTTCTTCTACACTTTTGAGGAGTCACTAACGTGCTTGCAAGGATCTCGCACACAAAAGAATACCTATGTACAATTTTTTTATCAAAATTATATAAATCTTTGGAACCCTGTGTGTACTGCACAAACAATTTATGGATATTTGGGTCCGCAGAATCCCTGAATTACTGGATTATATTTATCTAGTTAGATAGAATTAATTGATCTAAATCACAACATTCACAACAAACAAACAATTAGTCAAAACTTCTCGTTCCGAAACTAGTCAAGCGTGACTTGAATGTTATATCTAATGCAAAATTTTTGGGCTCATATTTTTCAAATTGCTATAAAATACAGTACCTAAGTTCAACAATTGATGGTTGATAGAACTTATAATTCAAGATATTTATTACTAGAGTTATTAATTGGGCACTAAAACTATTCCTTCTAGTTTCTTATAAAACCGATAATTTTCCGAGTGGAAGATTTTGAACGAACCATACGACACACTGACATGGGGCATAGACAACTAGTCTTGTGGCTTAGTGAATGCCATTGTAAGAATTCACGGCCAAGGCGTGGACAGATTTCACGGCGCGCTCGTAGTCCCTTGTCTAAGACAGGGCACCTCATAAAAGTTAGTGAATAAGCCGGCAGGGGTGGCATTACCAGGCCTTGCATTACGACGAGGCCATACATTATTAGTTCTCGTATTATAGTATAGTCTGGAAGGAAGTTTTGCTACTCCCCGTTAGATGACGCTATTTGTTATTATATTTTATTTTATCATGCTGTGTAGAGCTAAGAAAAATAAGTTACTATTTTTTTGTTTGTATGCGTTATAAATTTTAAAATCAAATTATTAGCAAAGATACATGTACTAAATCTTGCTACATTGCTCCTTCGCTATGTTTCATGTATATATATTGGTCTCTGTCTTCTTGTCTCGCTCGATGACGTGTGCTTTTATCATGTCGGTCGGCATGACAGTACCCCTACTACGAAGTCAGTTACAGATCACAGATGGTATACGCTGTCATACTATCTTGTTTATATTTATCGGAATTACATTAAAAAATATCTAAATTGATTCGGTTTTGCCTAAGCAACGCAATCGGTTATCATATTTACATCAGCATCAAGAACTTCCACGGATTTCAGTGCGTTTTTCAAGTGCTAATAGTGTATGTTGTGAAACGACGAAAACAGTGAATTTACGGTTTTCCCAGTGCTTTTACCTGTTTCCGTGAACATCTTGCATTACTCTAAGTAGCTGTGTGGAATGAGTCATTTTATTGCAGCAGTCTTTCAAAATACCGAATTAAATAACCTCGTTCGATGCTAAGTTTATGTCGTATCCCCACACCTAACCTACGACTGAGCTCCTGCAGACAGGTACCTAATTTTCCTTTGACCGGTTTTATTTATTGAATAAAACAAGTGGTAGAACATTACTTTGGAAACCATTGATTCGTACATTGTGAAAAAACCGCAACTATGGTTGTACAAACGAAAATTCGTTTTAGGTATTTGTAGGTATGCAGCCTAGCTTGAAAAAGTAGAATGTTATGATGGACAAATATCAACACTATTACAATTAACAGAAAATTCTTATGGGATTCCTATGTCTATGCTAAGTTTTATGGCGTATTAAGTAGTTGTTCATTCATAATTTCATGTGGTACCTACCTACCTACCATGTGTGGTGCATTTCATGTGTACCTACTATAGTTTCTAAATCAGCTGTTTATGCCGACTACTGCTACAATAGGTTCAAATTTTTTATCTGCTTGATACTTGATTTGGACTCTAAGGTGGTCCATTATGTGTAAGGGGTGATCTGGCTATAATTGTAGCCAGCCTAGCTCCTCCCAAAATCGCAGAAGCTTCCTGGGGGCTTTACAGGCGTGGAGGAGTGACCTGGGGGTTCCTAGGATTGGCTGTCGTTGGGAGGCTACACCCTCACATTCCAGGACTACATGGGTGGCTGATTCTTCTTCGGATAGGCAGCCTCTGCAGAGTGGTGTCTGTTGCTCCGATGTTGTAGAGATGTTTGTTTAGTGGACAGTGACCTGCCCCTTGATCACGTAACTTTTGTTGCATTCAAAATCCGGTTGCATATGTCAATTTTGGCAGTTTTGCCATCACAAATCTGCCAAAATTGACATATGCAACCGGATTTTGAATGTAACAAAAGTTACGCGATCAGCCTGCTGTTATGGTCCCCACAATGATTCTTAGGTCTCGTTGTTTTTAATTTTTTATCTATGCACAGCACATCACACATTCTTGGTTGTTAGAAATAACAAACTAAAGAGTGAGAAAATATAAACTTAAGTAAAACTTTTTGCAGGTTAGGACATCTTGTACCTACCTACCTACCTACCTACCTACCTTGATACTTGGCTTTCAAGCAGTTTGGTTTTTTTTCCAAGTTTTATCTGCAATCAGTTGTATCAACTATGACCAAATGTTTTGTAGGTTTTTTTATTGGGCAGAGTACACTCCTGAATTGTCTTCTCAGTAGGTACAAGGTAGGTGCACTTCATTATTAGTATTCATGTCATCTTTTCTCTCGAGTCGCCTCATGTAAGTTGGATTAGTGCGTCCCTGTATTTGTTGGTTAGGGTGGTTTTCGAGTTTGTCTTGGTAGATTTGAGCAGTACTTGTGATTGCTTCAGATACTGTTAGGTATATCAAAGCATTTTTAATTGTTGAACATACAAAGTTTTTCTCTAGACCTCACACTTCTAGGTCCTTTGTAAGTGGTATGGTTTCATGTGTGTATTTTACTTTTACATAATAATAACCATTATGCACCTATGTTTGTAAGGGTATGGTCCTGTTTGTCTGGGTTTACTAATTTAAAACTTACAAGTTCTAAAATTCACCTTACAGCCCCGTTGTCAAAGACTCAATGAGCAAATTTAGTGCTTGGTGTGGCAATTTTGTACTTGAAAGCTCAACTTCCATAAACAGCAACAAAACAAGTTGCGTGATTTGTTTCATCACCAATGTCAATATGTGAAACAAATTCATTTTGAATGTTTA
The DNA here is from genome assembly GCA_963576535.1 of Plemyria rubiginata. Taxonomy (NCBI): domain Eukaryota; kingdom Metazoa; phylum Arthropoda; class Insecta; order Lepidoptera; family Geometridae; genus Plemyria; species Plemyria rubiginata. The sequence continues at coordinate 8,553,681 of OY754922.1, read as the reverse complement.
TATAGGTACCTACCTAATACCTACCTACAAACCGTAACATTATATGGAGCAGTTGAGAACAGTAACAGGGAATACATAACAGTACTAAAGTTGAAAACAAGAAATATTTCATACAATAATGCAGTCAGTTTATTATGGTACAGTCAGCTCAAGAAATTCCTAAATATTTCAAAAGCATCCTGTATTAAGTAATATACTAAAAATGTATTCAAGAAATTAACAAAAACTGAAAACACATTTTGATAGTTTGATTAACCCCCAGTTTCTGTAACTGCGATCAACACTAATCAGCTGTCAAGTCACTTGCTATCATTATTGCTATAACTATTGCTGGAATAGCAATTGAACTTGACAGCCGATTAGTGTTGATCGAGCTCTCAGAAACTGGGGGTATGAGTGGGATTTATAAATATTCAAAAATCATCCTTTGATGAAGCAGACTGGACCTGCCTTGCCTGCTACTGCAGTAAGAGTATTTAATCAGTTGGTGTGAGGTACTAAACTATACTGAAACTGAAAAGTCTAAAATAACTCTACAGTGAAACACTTATTAACCTAGTTTTTGTAATTTTATTGTTTATTCACTTTTAGTAAGACCATTTTAATCTTACTAATGTTATGGGTATTTGAAAGTTTAGTTTTGTAGGTTTGGATAATTTGCTATCTATGGCATGCAAGCCTGAGAAAATATAATGGGCCTTGTCAGAAAAAAAGCAGTGAGATATCATCTCACTGCTCACGTGAATGCGGATTTCATCACAAGTAGGTTGGTACAGGTACCTACGTCATCGTTTATCTTCGACAGATTTTTATGTTTATAGCAGATTTTGTATTTCAAATTAATAGTATTATATAGTATGTGACGGTAATGAAAGAAAATCTCTTTGCTGTCGACCTATTTGGTTTACCTTTTGTACCAATCGTAAAACACGCCTTCATTCAATAACAAACAAAATTACGAACGTGATTTTTTGAAATAGAACGTCCTTGCCCATGCGGACGGTCAAATGAGGTCGATGTTCTCTTCAAATGTTTGATGTAACACCTAAAAATATAGGCGTTTGAATGGAATTAGAATTAAAAGTACCTACCAACTATTTAAAAAACTTAAGTTATCTCAGGGGATAATATCTTGTTTGTCGTTGTATCTTCAGTAAGTACTTATGTAGGTAAACCGAAAATAATGTCGAAAAAGTACTTATTTACGTCGTGCATATTTTTATCGTTATAAAATTGCGACATGGCCAAATCTCGCTAATGAGGCAACTTCAAACAAAGGGCATTGAACAAAGAAATGACAAATGCACATAAATTACCTACATATACCCCGAATACAATTCAGTAATGCTAATGTCCCAGCATCCACTAAAGCGCGTATCCTAAATCAACCTAGGCTTGACAGTATAGCACTAGGTTGCTTGCTGCCACAATGAGGCCACATGCCATAAATTGCTGTAATTCATTATTCGGATTGAGGCAGAAATGTTTATTATTTATTTTTGCATACCTATTAAATTAGCACTGTCTTTACATAACATTTTAAAAATTGATTTTTAGATACGCGATGAAGCTTTTGTATGTTTATACTACTTAGTTGCGCCCCGCGGTTTCACCCGCGCAGATTTAAAACCCGGTATTCCCATGGGATAAAAATTAGCCTATGTGCTATTCCAGATTATAATCTACCACTCTGCCAAGTTTCATCCAGATCCGTTGATCCGTTGAGTTCCGGCGTGAAATAGTAACAATCATCCATCCATCCATACTTACGCGTTTATAATATTAGTAGGATTATTCAGTCGTTATGGTCCCACTGCTGGGCAAAGGCTAGCCTTCCCTGATACTATTCTTCGCTACTAAACGCAAACAAGCAAGCTCTTGTGATACTATATCATCCTTGCATTTTGGGATCCACTCTGTGGTCCTCTTTGGCCACGTGTGGGGCTTGCGGCAGAAGTGACCAGCCACGTTCAGTTAAATTTTAGGCTGGCGAAGTTTTGCCCGACTTGACGACCATCGTAACGATTCTAGTTTTGGAGCGCAGCGCCTGAGGCTAGGAAAAAACTGAAACAGCTTCACGCTCTTAAGCGATGAAGGAAAACATCGTGAGGAAACCAGTTAGTATTCTAACAGCGGCGATGGGCTTGCAACCTGTCACGCAAGAATACTAACTACTGCAAAATGTGGGTATGTGCCAGATATAATGTTTGGACGTACCTCTGACGACCCCCCTTTGATATCCACAAAGAATCTTGAGTTAGTACTTGGTACTGAGGGATCTGAAGGGATATTTACCGTGCCGGGGGATCAAAGCCGTGAAGCTGTTTCAGTTTTTTTCAGGAAACTAGTAGTTACATTTCTGGCCATATACCTCTATCAAGTACCTAGGTACTAACCTACTTGATAGAGTTATATGGCCAGAAATGTAACGGGCCTTCAGCGAGTTCAGGAGCACTTCAGTTTAAATAGTCCTTTATTCATAAAGGAACGCCCACACATCTCCAGTTAGATCATTGACACTATCGAGGAGTCAGCTTGAAGGTGTCAGGGTGTACGACCTTAGTCATGCGACCTTCGGTCAAATAGGAGAGCAAACTGCGCCATTCGATAATAGGCGTAGGAAACCAAATTAAGAATTTTAGTATACCAACAACTTCCAAATTGTGATGGGTGTTATGTACCTAATTGACCTGTGAGATCTGACTCTTGCGGTCTTAGAGGGCGTTTATAGAACTTTTGTGTGACTATAATATTTTACAAAAACCCATTGAAAATTAGGCTCGCATTTCACAAACCATCGAGCTCATTATTAAATTCTGCATCGGCAGTGCAACCTTGTACGAATACCAACCTGCTCTACCTAGCGAAGGGATACGCGAAAGCTTGTCCTACCCACCTGAGCAATTAATTTATACGTGTCGGGTGTGGTGCATCAAAAATATCTTTCACCTTCTGGGAAAGACACAAAGGTCGAAATATTTCATTTGCATGTTTCCCTTCCCACAAAATTTCCCGCTTATTTCTGTATCAATCTTGTTTATGCAAGGACTTTCCCAAGGTGACGTTCCATTTTCAAATTGAATCTTTTGTCTTGGTGCTTTAGTTTAGAGTGTTATGCCTGGGTGGGATTGCCAATTAGGTTATGTCAGATACTATATTGGCGGGAAATATTGGTCCTTTGTACGACATTGTGATGTGTAAAATTTAGGTGGGTTTTTATTTTGTCAGTTTTTGGAAGCCTACTAGCTTTGTTGTGGTATTGATGGCATTACTCGGTGGAACGTTCTGTTGTTTTAGTAGATTTGATGTAGATAGGTAGGTACATTAACCGAATTGAATTTATCTAGAAGTAGGTAGTTTAAACCACGGGTGGTACCTGTGTTACCCTTTTTTGATTTTAAAGATTGAAGTGAGCGACAACTTCATATCGTTATAATAACGCCTATTATAATTTAATTTCGTATAGTTTAAACCTCAAATCTAATGCGGCATGGGCAAGTGTGGCTTGGCCATGGCATTGTGTATCAATTACTATATATATATACCTATCCTACTTCCTACTAATATTTTATAAATGCGAAAGTTTTTAAGTATGGATGGATGTTTGTTACTCTATCTATAACTCCAGAACGGCTGAACGGATCTCGGTGAAAATTGGCACAGAGATATATTATAGTCTGGAATGGCTATTTTTTATCCCGTGGGAATACCGGGATTTAAAACTACGCGGGTAAACCGCAGGGCGCTACTAGTTTGTCATAATATATTGCAACAATTTTGTAATAATAATTTATTTTTCGATAGTTTCGACTGACCTAAATGAGCAGTGTTCATCTGAAAACGGCTGCGTAAAATGGACTTTACACATAACCCTTCATTTATGTCGCTGTGGTTGAATAATAAAATCCAATAGCTGTCAACCTTGTAACAGTAAGAACTAAGGACGACTACAGCAGCTGTACTAGTCCTTGCTGTTTATGGAATTGACATCTTGCCAGTTCTTGACAAACCATTAACGAGGAATTCTACTACCTATAATCCCGTAGGTACTCATTATCCTCTTGTAAAAGGAACCTCCGATAGCTGCTATAAATGATTTAAAAAGCTATTCATTAATTTAATGAAAATTCAATGCAAGTGATGTTTATTAAGTACTAGCTGGTAACCGCGACTTCGTCTGCGTACTTTTAATCTCTTCATCTCTTTTTTTCGCAATAAAAAGTAGCCTATGTTCTTTCTCAGGGTCTAAAGATTGTCTGTGCCAAATTTCATCAAAATCGGTTGAGAGGTTTAAGCGGGAAAGCGTAACAGACAGACAGACAGACAGAGTTACTTTCGCATTTATAATAGTTGGGATGGGATAGCTGTTTACTTAGTTACTTGTTGTTTAGTAACGAGTTGACTGATTTGGTTGGATGATAGGTACCTAGGTAATTAACGAATTCAAAAGTAAAAACGAATGTAGGTGCTTTATATACTCTATCACGACTGACAAACAAGTCACAGCTGTAATGTGTGTAAGCCCAGATATCCCCTACGATCTCTTGATGCATTTGTGCACATCTTAAAATAAGTAGCGCACGAATTATAATTTACCCATGCTTCCTGTGTGCAGTAAAATAACTGTGTGTAGGTACCTATATAATCTTAGGAGATCATCGGCTTGGCATTACATACTACTGAAACGAGCTCCGCTACACTATGGAAATTTACTGGTCGTAGCTCTTCAGTAGGTGATATATTATACTCTAGTTGCGCCCCGCGGTTTCACCCGAGCAGATTTAAATCCCGGTATTCCCACGAGATAAAAAGTAGCCTGTGTCCTATTCCATACTATAATCTATATCTCTGCCAAGTTTTATTCAGATGCGTTCAGCCGTTCCGGCGTGAAAGAGTAACAAACATCCATCCATCCATCCTAGTATAGTAGGATATTATTATTGGTATATTATAAGTACTGCTATTCCTGTCAAAACCTTTGATTTGACGGATACTTAGTATTTTAAAGGTACTTATGTACTGTAAACCTGCAACCTTATGAGGAAGTCCTACTAACTGGCGTACACAAAGATAAATTATTTATCGCCGCCGGAATATCAGTGTAAAACGATAAATCTATGGTGATCATGAACAAAGTGAGAAAAACAAGACGGAGGCGTTGCTATTTTGAATTTCAAAAACATTCGTAAATATGCGAATCCCTTGAAGATACAAAGAGAAAATGCGTTGAGAACATACAAATTCCTATTTGCTACCACAAAACTGTTGAGTATCTAAATGAATCATGGAAGATTTTCACAAATGCTTCTACCTGCCAACCAAGGCTAGGATAACTTCCGTTTCTGCAGCTTGTGAATTGTTTACAATCAGGAAACAGCTGGTAGACAATTTTCATTTGCAATGAGCATTATTATTTTATAGTGTGCATGTGTAGGTTGGTAAAATACAAAATGGCGTGTGGCCTAGCTAGGCAGTATTATGGACCAGGCACAACTCGGAACTGTGATTCTACGAAGTGTAGTTGTATTCTTGAGCAGCAGCAGCCACCTATACTGCCCTAATACTGCCAATAGCTGTTTGGCTAGTCTGATGCATAATCAGCAAATTTGTCTCGGATTAGCTTATTCTGAAATGTTAGTCATGTCACGTCATGCTGTCATGCTCCGGTCCAGTCCACGGGCCTGAATTTCCAGAATCCCATAAGATCCACTTGCTATGTTAGAATCCTTTCTGTAATTCCTTCTGGATCTTGGTCTGTGATTTCGTTTTAGCTAAGTACGTTCCTATTCCGTAGCTATGGCTCGTAATCTAAATACTACTAATATTATAATGCGAAAGATTGTAAGTACGGATGGATGGATGTTTGTTACTCTATAACTCAAGAACGGCTAAACGGATCTTGGTGAAAATTGGCACAGAGATATATTATAGTCTGGAATAACACATAGGCTACTTCTTATCCCGTGTGAATAACGGGATTTAAAACTACGCGGGTGAAACCGCGGGGCGCTACTAGTTATACAATAATTATCAAGCCAGTCTGAAGATAGATTTCTATGATATCAATTCCTGCAGTTTTCCTTTTTTATTTAAATATATTATTTAAGTACACAAATGTTTGAATTTAAACGTGGATGAAAATTGGATTCAGTTTTTTAGTTTCCTGTCAATTTTTACGTCACTGCGATGTTTTTTTCGTCGATGACCGTCAGGAGTTCAAGGTTATCGTCACCCGATCGATGCTACTAACGCGTTCTGTGATCCGATATTCAAATATTTTCCCTTGGTTTCTGGTTTTATTGGAGTGTAAATTATAGTTTTTCTTCTTCGGTCAGGCTTACTGATTAGGCGAGCATTGTTTCAGCTTTTATGTTCCTATGCTAATCTGCAACAAAAATAATGCTTCCCCATTCGACTACTTAACGATTTTTCTACCTAATAGGTGTTCGATTCAAAACATTTATGTCCTGTTCTACCCAATCCTAAAATGGGAATTTTAGCTTTTTAAGGATTTTTATAAATTACTAGCGGCCTGTCCCAGCTTCGCATGGGTGGACTTATTTTTTTTTAGTATTAAATGTAGCCTATGTTACTCAGGGATAATGTAGCTTTCATATGGTGAAAGAATTTTTGAAATCGGACCAGTAGTTTTTGAGCCTATTCGAAACATAAAGTTTTCCTCTTTATAATATTATTAGTGTAGATGTAGATTAAGTACTTAGGTAAGTAAATTCAAAACTAAGTATTAGGTAAGTACTTAGGTAACTTATGATTTTAAAAAGATTTTTGTGCTCTTAGCACCAGAACTGCTGTCAATAAAAAGCCTCTCCCTCTTCTCAGAGTTCTTCAGTCTGATAACGATGATCTATCTACACGTTTTTTGTCTGCTGACCCAAATTCAGGGTAACGCTGTGAGATTTATTTAAAATTAAACAATATAAATTAAGAAAAGTAGGTAAGTACCTAGGGTACCTACCAGCTTTAGTGAGGGTAGAACCAAAGCATAAATCAAATGTTTTGGGTTAAGCGTAAATGCCTACTGGGTAGAAAAATCGGAACAGGTGCACTTTCACAAAAATATAACGTCTTCTACTTTTAGTATAATTAGTAACTAGGTATGCTGTTCTATCCATCAGCAAAGTCATTAAAAAATATTTATCTTATGCGAGAAAAACAACTAAAGGTTTTATTTCTTTGTGCGGGGAGGTATAACGTTTGCTCGCACTTGCCATGGAAGTCACACACATGACAAGAAAAAATGACAGTTTATTATGTAGTATTTCTCTTTTGAAATCAAAGCCAAGACCAGTAAATTCAGCTCATTAAAAACAATTTTAGATTCTTTTCCATTTTAGATTGTGTGCCAACATACTACTTAAGTAAGAATGAAGATTATAATAATCTTGGAACAATTTTAATCTTCTAGGATTAAAATTATTCCTACAGAATAGATGCATTTTATTCTGAAATATTGAAAAAAATATGCCTGCACATGCGAAGCTGAGACAGGCCGCTAGTAATAAATAAACGCTATACCTAAGTAGGTCTGTCTGCAAGTCAAAATCCTGGTTTAGGTCAGTTCGACGCGGACATAGCGAAAAGTAACTTTAATTGGTGGGACTTCGGAACCCTTACAAAACAAATAAAATGATTGCTTTCCCCGGCCTCGATAAATTAGGTACCTAAAACGAAAACGTGCCGCAAATCGCACATGCTGAATGTAGTAGGTACAGTTTCATACTCTCATTTTCTTTATCATTGAGATGACATAAAGTGCATTTCCCCACAGCTGGCATGACGCCAACCGACAACCTACCGATATAACGTGACCTCGCCTTGTTTTGCGCCACAAAGAGATGACGGACTGCACTGTAATGGATTTTCGCTCAGACATAGCAGCAGCAGACCCGGCAATAAAAATTGCATACATCTTGTCGATCGATACAAAGAATTATAAAAGAAGCAAGTTATAATTATTATAACAGCTCTTAATAAATAAACCCAATTAAGTAATAAATAAACCCCCCATTTCGTATTTTAAACACGTTGCCGGGTAACAGTTTACATGACATTGACAGTTACATTTTGGACCGAAACGATGCGCAAGCGCTCATACTTTCACGTTTTTTATCAAATTTAGGTAGTTTTAAAAACGCTTTCTCTAGAAATTCGCAGAGACATTCTAGCGATAAACGACAAGGGCTGTTCTGTTTTTCTTAAATTACTTATGTTAAATTTTTCAATTCGAATTTTACGTTGAGAAGGATTTTGGTTCTGCAACTGACACTGTAAAGAAGAATAAATATCAAAGGAAACTGACTTAAATCTCATAGTTATCTTCCGACCTAGTTACCTGCAACTAGCGTGTACTGATTGTGGTGGCATGTGCAGTAAACACTTCATGTTTATAGTTATTTTGAAGCAGAGGTCGTTCCTAAACGATCTAAGGCCTTAGACTGGCTGTGAGTCAACTTGCCCCGCGCCATGTTTGGTAAGGCCCTGTGCTCGTGGTTAAGAGCTCTTTGTTAGGTTATGGTCTCATTCAAAATGCTGCTGCACACGATGCAAAGCCCTACAGTTAAGTCTGTTATAAAAAAAATAGCTCAAACCTCGTACCGGAAAAGGCCTTCGATTCGAAGTGATTACGGCTCAACTGTAATACACAGTGAGGCCTGAGGGCAAAGTCTAACTATTATTTAAATTGACATCACTAAATTTAATTATAGTGGCAGAAACGGTTTCTTTTTGTCTATAAGTAAATAACAGAAAAAGAGGTTTTATAGAATCGGCTATAGGTAATTCTACTTGATTTGAAATTAATCATTGGCGTACTAAGTCGTGGGTATCTACTTGATTAGTAAGGTAACCCCTTAGTAAATTTGTTTTATCGCACAGTTTTCATTCACAGTACCTACTAGACATGACTTTCATGTGAGCTGCTTCAGATTATTTCAACGAACTGTCTGTCTTTTGGCAGCCTGGAATAAGATTCTTAGTCATGATGTGCATGCATGAAACATTGATCAGAAACAAGATAAAGTGTGTTCAAATTAGCTCAAAATAAACAAATCAGCATCAACTGGAAGAAATGTCTGTAGAATGCGTGTAGGAATGCAGTTTGACATTAAAAATCTTTTTTTTAATCACCTAATTAAAATTTCTTACCTTATTAATCAGGTAAGTAGTTCGGTGGCTACGGAGTTTCGATGATCAAAAAAGTTAATAAAAACTTAGATACCTATGTGACGTCGTTTTAAAATACTTACTATTTATTTACGTCGACATAGGTACTCATGTGCCAATAAATGTTTTCGTTTTGGACGTGACCACGACCTAATTTCGGTCGGTCTAACCTGAAAAGAACGAACCGTATCCTCAACATGATCTCGGCATTTGATTCCTACCTACTGAAAATATCTAATCTGAAAGCTATCGTTGGTAATGAACTCGCATTCGTTATTTATCATACGCCAAGGTTATACTAAGACAGCTAGCAACCAGACCTTTGCGAATCAGCTGGTCAATGAACGAGACGCGCAGTCGCTCGCCGGTTTCGTGCGAAAGCGCCCGCGCTCTTTATCGTAAACAAAGAAATTTGTTTCGAAACTGCTTACTTTCGTGATAAAAAACTTTTCTAGTACGATAAAACTGCAGTAACCGGTTGTGTTGTGCGTAAAAGACTTGAGTTTGGAACTATTTTGAAGTTGCAGTAGTCTTGTGGAGTGAAAAAAACGATAGAAGTTGTTTTGAATTTAGAAAACAAAGCAGTTTTGTTTGCGTAGTGTTATTTTACTTTTTAGAGTAATTTGTACCACATAATTTGAAAAAAAAATAAAGTCCATCAGAATTAAAAGTATGAAACATGGTGTCTACATTGTCAATATTGTCTACAGCAGCTTAGTGTTCTGGTTTGAAGGGTGGGCTGGCTGACGAAATTGCTGCAACTTTCATTCTCGTCACAGAGAGATGGACACGAAATAACAGCATTAGTCATGCCGTGCTTGCTTAGTGTTCAAACTACATAGCTTGAAGTAATGAATAAATAACTGTAAAGCAAGAAAGCAATCTACAATAATATAACTATGAAACTAACGAAACCCAATGTCTTAGATGTGTTGTTTATTACAATAAAATTATAACATACATACGTAAATAAACACACGTGACCTAAAATTGAAGGTGGTAGAAAAAATATGGCGCGCAGTATTTTTACGGAATTTTCCAAATCATCAAATAAATACCTACTCTTTGCTGAAACACTCGAAAAACCAACGTGATACCTACCTAACGTTATTTTTAGCTTTCTCTGTAATTTGCTAGGTACCTACCTACGTCAAATGATTTTGCGTGTAACCTTATCGATTTTACTTTCAGTGAGGCACGTGCAATTAGCACAACAACAACGTTTATTTGTCTGAACTAACTACACAGATCCTCATGTCAAAGATTAATCAGACCCTTGATTACCTAATACCTAGGAGGACCTATTATTCTATTTACTTTACCTAGGCACACGCGACACAGGCAAGACGCGCGCTCGTGCACCGCCATAAAAAAGTGTCAATGTCATATTGGCAGGTCATTGCCATTTCTGGCAGCCATGTGCAACGCTGTGAGGTAACTCTAGGATAGTGATAGCCAAGCAAGCTGCAGGAGCGCGTATATCACCTTGGACATGACCTACAAGGAGTTGCTTTGTGCACGTTACCCTGACATGACCGACGTTCAACGAGTTACGTTCAGACAATTGCTCTTGAAACCAGAACACAAATAATCGCACTGTGTGGCAAAACTGACAGGCACTTTATTTCGAGCCTGTGCACTCATGTCAGATTTTAATATTTAATTACTTTAATAACAATTGCGATGTCGTTGACCCCGCCATGTAAATTGCCAACGCATTTTGTTTTAATTTTGGTAGGTAGGTACAGTCAGGTGCAATAAGATGTAATGTACACTCCATAATTTCAGATTATAGGTACTAATACACAGATTATTACAAAAGTAAACATAATCCTTTAAAGTTAACTAGAACGGAAAGCACAATTTAGACTAATTCAAGTAATACATTTGTAACAAATGTAACAATTTATCGCACGTGACTGTACTTTACACATAGCTACCAAATAAAAGGGTTTTCGATCCATAATTATATTTCTTTTCGAATTATTGCTGTTAACTGGCTCACGCTTTAATAAACGTTCAGTTTTAGGTTATAAAACAAAGCATTTAGGTTCAAATTGAACAAGCTATGTGCGAGTCAAAGGTTAACTGCCATGTAAATGAACGGATCGCTGTACTATTTAAATATTCCATTGAATTCAAATATAAAAAGACTGCTGCAGTAAACACTTTTCAAATACAGAATATACCGAATCCTATCGAGTTGAACAACTTGGCACTAGACCAAATAAAGTGAAATTTATAAGAACTACTGACTCAGTGAACAATGTGCGGCAAAATGTGTCTAACGGACTTGTTGCGACATGTGCCGAGACGAAAGTGAAGTTCGGACACCATGTCTCCTGACAAACGCAAGAGGAGGATAAAAGAAGACGTGCATACGAATTCAAGAACTATTATTTAGTTATACATATTTACGCAACAAATTGATCTCACAGTATTTTAGTGCTCAACATAGTTTAGTTAACGGTGATAAAAGCCGGTATTAAGATGATCGCGCTGAAGAAACTCTATGGAGACGAACTCCTCCGCCTTGCCTTAGTCTTAAGTCTTCTAAAATCGGATCCGAGCGATTACCTGGAGAGGGAAACTCAGCAATTGCTGGCTGGACTAAACATTTCTAACGGATCCGATTGGTCGTTCGAGCAAGAGGCCCAGACGCTGATCCGGCCCCGATTCATCCACCCAAAATCCTTAGATCACGTTCTGGAGAACTACCACAGGCAGGTGTTTGAAGAGCTACACTCCCTCGGCCGGTACAGTGGCGGCGGTGGCGGCTCGTTGGAATACAATGACCGGATACAGAATAATCGTCCGATATTACATACATATTTAGTTAACAACGTGGCGACGGACACAGTCGCGCCGGGGCTGGCCGCCGCGTCGGTGCCCGAAGAATCCCAGGATGGCGTGTCGGCCGACGACAACGTCGCGCAAGAAGTGAAAATATTCGACGATGACTCGGAAGAGAACGCGGAGGCGCAACCCGACGCTGTGGTCACACTGTCAGCTGACTTCTTCACAAACCGTTCGGAAACAGACGTGTTTCAAGAGATAGCGACCAGAACTTTCGACGTGAACGAGTTTCTACTGCCATCCGACGGGATGCAGATTAAAAAGGAGCAGGACTCTAAGGAGTCTGAACTGATGATAAGCATAAAAAAGGAGAGAGAGAATGACGACTTATACAGCGACAACGCTATGGATGATTACGTTTCTTACTTCTCTGTCAAAAATGAGAAGCTAGATGTGGGGGAACCTGAATCCGTTCTGCATCAGAATATTGCCGACCTACAAGACTACGAGGAACTCTTCGATGATATCAAGCAAATGAAGAATGAGTTTGAGTACATGGACATAAAACAACAGCAAGAAAACCTGGAACAATACCTTTTAGAAAACACGCCATTAGATTCGGAAGCGTACGAAATCACGCCCATGTTGAGAGAAGAGTTCGTTTTGGATGTGAAGAGGGAAAGAGCTAGCACCAGTTTTACGTCTGCCAGTTCGAGTGGCGTCAGTGATATGGATGTTTCTTCCGTGAAAGAGATGACAGATGTCAAGATGGAGCCGCTGGAGTCTGATGAGGGGCATCATACTGGCGACGAGCTCACGCAAGAGGTTAGTAGCATGCTCTTGACAGCTGAACTGTAAATTTTTTCAAACCTTTCACTAAAAGTGATACATTTTACTGAATTCAAAGAAATATAATACCCGTCCTACTAGGTCGCAATGTTATTTTTCTTGTATTGCTGACTTGCTGTACACACAAAAGTATTTTTATTTGGTAGTACTTAATTAAATTGTCTGTATTTTTTTTTTCAATTAAATCAGACAGTATTTCAATTGTAGCGTTCACATTAACATTTGGCACTATACCTACTGGTATAGGAAGTTGAATACGTACGTACACGTATATATATCTGCGCATAATGTGCTATGTGGACTTTAACTTCAACCAAATAAAGTAAATAATTCGTAGTGTTTAGAAATATATTATAAATGAAGTATTTTGTAAAAGTAATTGCATATTTTTATGACAAGTAAGTAGATACGCAAATATTTTTAACCTTATTTTGTCTGCTTATTCATTCCATACATAAACGAGTTTAGTATACTATTATACCTCTCCACAGTCGACGTTAATTTATTCCTTATCTAGGTTACTTTTTAGCCCATTTTTTTGCAACTTTTTTTGCAGATTGCAAGACTATATTATTTTGTAGAATGAATCTATTGCATAGTATAGTGATCTCACTAAGGTTAAATTACCTATAAACAATGAGAAATAATGTCTAAGCGGCTACTTAGACGTCCTTTGTCAAGTTCGTTTGAATCTCAATCATCTAACTAACCTAACGGGTTCGAGGACGATTGAGGACAAAATTGGTTTTTAGAATATTTTTGTCTCATAAAATACGCCAAGCAATACTACCTATGTACATTTATAAATTTACACGAACTGAAGGTACCTGATAATTGAAGAATAAATACCTAACTAATAGACCTTCTTAGGGAGGTTTTTATTCTTCATGAAATATTTTGGAAATTAGAGTACATGTAGGAGGGATCTTTTTTGATAGTTCCTATAGTAGTATTTGACTGTTGGCTTGAAAGTGTTCCTTAATTGCACTTATGTCCAATAAGTTTATTTTTGGTATTCCCGAATTGAGTTCGAATTTTAATAATTATTTTTATCCCCAGTATACCAATAGGTATTTTAATGTCACAATAGAAGAAAAAGCTGTACTTACGCTAGGTACCTACCTAGCGTAAGTACAGCTTTTTCTTACCTACCTACCTTCTTTAAATGACCAGGGTGAATAACCGATACTTGTTAGCATGACATCGTAATACTGTATCGCTTTCATTCGCGTATCGGCTCATCAGTATGAGGAAAAGAGCTAGCATCTCTATTAGGTTCAATGTCAATGTCAAAGTTCGCGGTCGTTTGAAATAGGAACGTCGAAATGATTTTATTTGTTTTTTTTACATGTTGTTTAGCAGGCAAGGTACGAATTTACTTGTTGCTAAAAATGTTTTTTAACATACTGTGAATACCTACCTGAGTACATTCAAATTAACATATTTCATTAATTATTATTTACTAGCGACCCGCCCGCGCGCCCCTGCTTCGCACGGGTGCACATATCATGCATGTATTATCCCAACTAATATTATAAATGCGAAAGTAACTCTGTCTGTCTGTCTGTCTGTTACGCTTTCCCGCTTAAACCTCTCAACCAATTTTGTAGAAATAAAAACCCGGTAACCACTTTACTGTATTTATTACATAAATTATAGCTGATACAAATTAATGGAGGCACTACGACAAACATTTCATCAACGGAGCAGAGAGTAGAGAGAGCGGCAAAACCTCTGAACTGTCATAATCAACATTGACCGTGACATTGACTTAGGACTGCAGCAGGTGGCACATACATAGTGTTGTTTACTCTTCAACATCGTCCCTTAAACATAAACCCATGTTTGTGGCACAGTATTCCAGCTTGATGTATGGAGTAGCCTTGGTTAATAGGTCAGCGACCATTTCTCCTGTTGGAATGTATTGTACTTCTATGGCCCCTTCAGACACTTTGCCACGGACATAATGGTGTCTTACATCAATGTGTTTTGTCCTGCTATGATAACCATCAGTACCTGAAAGTTTTATACAACTCTGATTATCACAATATATTGACATTTTTAGTTTTTTTAACAATGGCCAAAACTCTTCATGGTATTGTTTGAGCCACATTGCTTCTTGCACACAAGAGGACAGAGACATGTATTCTGCCTCTGTTGTAGATAATGCAACAGTTGGTTGCCTTCTGGAGTTCCAGCAGATTGAACCTCCCTGAAAAAGAAAGACATAGCCGGTACATGAGCGCCGGTCATCTCCTGAGCTTGCCCAATCAGAGTCACAATATCCATGAGCCATATCCTCATCTGGATTTTTCTTATAACATAATCTGTAGTTCTGTGTTCCTTTTAAATATCTCAAGACTCGTTTTACAGCAGTCCAATGTTGTATTTGTGGTTTGTTGTTGTATTTACTAAGCATGTTGACCACAAAACTAATATCTGGTCTCGTCCCTTGAGACAAATTTAATAAACAACCAATAACTTCTTGATAGGGTACATTTTTTAATATTTGTGACTCATCTTCATTGGGTTGTAGCTTTTCATTTACATCTATTGGAGTTTTTACTGATTTACATTCCATCATGCCAAACTTGTTCAAGACTTCTTGTATATACTTTTTCTGATCCAAATAAATAATACAATTTTGTTTGTCTCTCTTCATATGCAAACCAATACAATATTTTAATTCTCCAATAACTTTCATTTTGAATTTTTCACATAATTTCTTCATTATGTCTACATGTGTATTTTTACAGTTACTGAAAATAATCAAATCATCGACGTAAACTGCAATAAATAGTATATCTTTATTATCTGATATTCTGTAATAAATGCAGGGATCTAGACTTGAACGAGACATTCCCAACTCTTTCAATGTAGAGTCCAACCTTTTATTCCATTGTCGACTGGCTTGTTTTAGTCCATACAATGATTTTTTCAATAAACACACACGATTGTCAGTCTCATACATAGGTGGTTGGTTCATGTATATTTCTTCTTCTATGTACCCCTGAAGAAATGCAGACACAGCATCCATTTGATGGATATCTAAGTCATACTTAGCTGCCAGTGCAAATAAGTATCTAAGTGAGGTTAGTCTCACAACTGGTGAATATACTTCTTGGTATTCTAAACCTTTCTTCTGTGCACAGCCTTTTATTACTAGGCGCGCTTTATATTTAGCAATTTCACCCTTTTCATCAAGTTTTGTTTTAAAAACCCATTTACATGGTATAGCACGTTTCTTACTTGGTAAATCAGTGAGTTCCCAGGTACCATTTGTTATCAGAGACTTATATTCATCATCCATGGCTGCTCTCCAGGAACTTGCATCAGGGCTTGACAATGCTTCTTCCACAGTTACTGGATCTGTAATTTGTGTGACACACATGTAATTTCTAACCTGATTTTCATTTTTTTGTTTCTGATGAGGTCTCAGAGTTACATTTGATTCACTGTCTTCAAAATTACTAGTACTTGGGTAATAAGTTTCATCCCTGCAGCTTTCAAAAGATGATGTGCTCTGCGGTGACAAGGTAACATCATTTTCACTTTGTGACATATTATCGTCATTTTCTGTTTGGCAACTATTATCTAAACTGATTACCTCCTCTGTGCTATTTGATGTCAATTCAATTGATGTAAGCTGAGGCTTATTTTCATCATTTAAAGTTTCTTTCATATCATTACAGTTTTCTATGAATATGACATCTCTACTTATTTCTACTTTTTTATTCTTTAAATTATACAACCTGTAGCCTTTGGAATGTTCACTATAGCCTAGAAATATCATTCCATTTGATTTTTTATCCCATTTTGAGCGTTTTTCCTTTGGAATATGAACCATGGCCTTTGAACCAAAGATTTTCATGTGAGAAATGTTAGGCATTTTTCCTGTCCATACTTCCTCAGGTGTTATTCCTGAAATGACTCTTGATGGAGACCTGTTGACTATATATGCTGCTGTGGCCACTGCTTCAGCCCAAAAACCTTTGTGTAGCTCGGCATCAAACAACATGCATCTAGCTCTCTCCACCAAAGTCCGGTTCATACGCTCAGCAAGTCCATTCTGCTCGCTTGTATATGGGTTACTCAGCTGATGTTGGATACCAGCCTTGGTTAGAAAATTTCTGAAATCATTATTAACATATTCTTTTCCATTATCTGTTCTTATTGTTTTAATTTTATGGTCCAACTGATTTTCCACTCTGTTTTTAAAGTTTTCAAATACTGATTTTATACCAGTTTTATTTTTTAGAAAATAAATAAAATCTTTTCTTGAATAATCATCAATCAGGGTAATAAAATACCTAGCCCCCCCTATAGATGGGGTTTCCATTGGCCCACATAGGTCAGAGTGAACCACTTCTAATAGTGCACTTGCTCGGGAACCAGAACTGGGGAATGGTAATCTACTTTGTTTTCCTTCAATGCAGGGTATGCATGTTGTAGCATTTTTTGTATCTATTATTTTTATTCCCTCAGCACATGACTCTAGCTTTTTTAAATCTGCATAATTTAAATGACCCATGCGTCTATGCCATACATTCATACTATTACTGACTGCTGTGTTAGCTATCACCTCTTCATTATTATCAAAATTTTTTGTATTTAACATGTATGTGTTATTTAGCAAATTAGCATTTGCTATCAATTGCCCACTTTGATTGAATATTTGGCAGCCTGCATGGTTAAAGTTTATCTTGCAACCACTCTGTACTATTTTGCTGACAGAAAGTAAGTTTGTTGATAATTCAGGAACAAATAATACATTCCTTACCATGATTGCATTGCTGTTGCCATCTTTACCAGGCACATTTAGTATGACATTGCCACAGCTTACCACATCCAAAGTTTTATTGTCTGCTATGCGTATAGTTTTTACAGGTGATGCCTTCTCGTCCTCCAGCCAGTCCCGGTGCATTGTTAAATGCATAGACGCGCCGGAGTCCACAAACCAGCTTTTGGTGTCATTTTCGCTAGTGGCTGAAAAAGCTGCAACGAAACCTTTATTAGTATTGTTATTTTTACTGTTATTTTTCTTATGCCAGCATGCATTACTGAGGTGCCCATTTTTGTTACAGTTGTAACACCGAGGGCCCTTTGACTTCTGTTCGTTCACTTCCTGGTTTACTTTATTCAGATTTTTCTTTTTCTTTTTTACATAAAAAGCGGAAGATTCTGAAGACTCGGAAACCTTAACCTCTTGTAAAAGTTTTGTCTTGATAAAGTCTGAGGAAATTTTAATACCAGAGCTCTCGATACCCATTATCATAGGCTTATATGTTTCTGGTAGCCCTGCAAGCATCAGTGTGCCTAACCATTCCTCATCCACCTGGAATTTAATCCCTCTCAGCTTGTGTGCAGTCACCATGATTTTATTCACATACTCTTCGACTGTTGAACAATTGCTTAAAGAAGTATTTATTAAATCCGTGAGTAGTCCTACTCTTCTAGAAAGACCGGAGTCTTCAAAAGCATTTTGGAGATTCTGCCACACCTCCTTGGCCGTCTTGGCATTCTGGACATGCACGTAGTTTATGCTGTCAATAAGGAGTATTATTTTTGATTTAGCTTTGAGATCTTTAGCTGTATCTACCGTTTTTCCTGCAGTTGGCTCGACACAGTCCCATAATTCCTCATGCTCCAAATAAGTTTTGACTGCAATTCTCCATGTATCGTAGTTTTCTCTCCCGGTTAATTTTGCAATTTGCAGATTGGTATTCGCCATGATTGCCAATTAGGGTTTCTTCCTTCGAAATCCTCGGATTGGACACGACACGCACAAATACCGGTGTGCGCCGGCGTCGATTTTACCAAAGTGTTTTTTGCTGAAAGTAATCGCTGAAACCTAAAAATACTAGCTAGATGGTCTGGGACGGCCCATAACCTGTAGAAATAAAAACCCGGTAACCACTTTACTGTATTTATTAGATAAATTATAGCTGATACAAATTAATGGAGGCACTACGACAAACATTTCATCAACGGAGCAGAGAGTAGAGAGAGCGGCAAAACCTCTGAACTGTCATAATCAACATTGACCGTGACATTGACTTAGGACTGCAGCATACATAGTGTTGTTTACTCTTCAACAAATTTTGATGAAATTTGGCACAGACAATCTTTAGACCCTGAGAAAGAACATAGGCTACCTTTTATTGCGAAAAAAAGAGATAAGAGATTAAAAGTACGCAGACGAAGTCGCGGGCACCAGCTAGTACAATATAAACCTTCCTCTTGAATCACTCTATCTCTTAAAAAAACCGCATCAAAATCCGTTGCTTAGTTTTAAAGATAGAGACATAGGGCTATAGGGACAGAGAAAGCGACTTTGTTTTATACTATGTAGTGACAATGTACTTACCTACCTGAGGTAAGAGTAACTATGCTATCTCTCTTTCATGACTCTCTGTGACTGTGCGTTTGGATAAACAGGTGTAGCATAAATTATAAGTACCTAGATGTAAAATTAATAATCAAAGACCTAAAAAAAATTAACTTCTTTCTCCATCCCTGTTCCCATTAATTAGGGTCGGTTCTCCTCACTTTTCTGCGCCAAGACAGACTGTCTTGGGTTGGCAATTGGAATTTCATAAGGTTTGTTTTTATATTGATCCACCAGGTGGATGGCGGGCGGCCTCTGAAGAAGATAAAATGTTGAACGCAATGAGCTACAAAATATCGAGAACTTGGTTTCTTGTAAGAGTTACATTATATCCAATTTATTTATTTTTTGTATTGTACACAATAGTAAAAATAAAAGTGTGCCGAGACTGCGTATGACTATTTAATTGTAGTGTTGCTTTATTACGTCTATAAGTTAGTTAATGTTGCAACATAAATAAAATATAAATTACCTATATGCAGATATAAATATCTGCGTAGCTTGCATCAGTTTGGATGCGAGTGGTGACCTGTATGTAGGTATGTATGACTCACATCACAAGGCTGATAGAACCTATCGATCGAATAACCTAGTATAACTCGTTATCCATGCAGTTAAAGTTACTAGGTTAAAGGAAATTCAAATGTATGAACATATTTTAACTATACACAATCTGAACATAAATAAAAGAGGTACTTAGGTGAATAATAATACATTCATAATTTTAAGAGGAAGTATATTTTACCATCATGCCTATTTCTGCCGCATATGCCGCAAAGCAACCTCGCTTGTTTCGGTTTGAAAGGTGTGGTTGTCGAGGCTAGGTCTTGTGCCTGAAGTTTGTGGACGCAGGGCGGTGAGTGCATCGTAGGGCACATCCATATCGTGCGTGACTTTCAAGGCAATGCATTTTTATTGGTAATGGTACCATTAAACATCAGTTGAGCCTTGTGCTTGTTTAATCAGCAAGTAGGTCCTTTTCATGATTAGGAAATTTCGGAGACAATAAAGTTTCCAATAGGTTCTGCAAAAATGTACTTTATTCTTACCTAAGTAATTATGTTCACAATAAGTTTTTCTGGAAAAAAATAGTTCTGCAAACTTTTTAACCTTCAGTACGTAATTTTATCTTAAAAAGTATTGATATATAAGGACGGGACGTTGTTTGTTATTGACGGTTTTCTAAGTCTGACTTATAGCCTGAATAAGAAACACAGAAGCTCTGTCAAAGTGAAGAAGGGTAACATTACCAGTTCCAGAGTGGGTTGCACGTGGCTCCACAAATCATCTACTATTGTTTCGCGAAAGTGACTCATTGCTTCTTCATAACCGTTAGACATGAGTTATGTAGGTATGTATATACGATTGAGCAATAGTCGGAAGTCCGTACGCAGCCGTATTTCAGCTTTCTTCTTCTTTTAATTTAAGTTATGGTCCCCAGTTGGGTTTTGATCGGACATTAGAAATATCTTATTTTCTCGAGAGCCAAGGCTACACTGATAAGGTAATTTGGATAAGGTTTTCCAAAGTGAGTAACTATTAAGCAAGAGGGCTAAAGCGCGAGAACGGCTCAGTATCACGTCCTTTTGGTTGAAATATCTTATTAATTCGTCATAGATCCTTTGATTATCCACTCGCAATACCGGTCCAGTGACCTCCCGATTTACGACGGCAGGTTAATTGATTGTGTCTTGAGCCAGCAAGGATTGTACCTATGTGATTATTGTGATTAAACTCTGATGCTCTCGTATTCCCAGCTGTTGTCATTTTCACTGTCACTTTCAACGAAAAAACGGCTAACGGAGCGGTAAAAATCCAATTGTATAAGACGAAAACAATAACATTTTAGATGTTTTCAGTCTTGTAGAAAATTATAGTGATATTTATACATGTGTATGATGTACCTTTGGGAAGGCCGAAGTAGGTTCAAAATTACAAGGCCAAGTGGAGGACGATGGACGCGGTGGTCTGGAAAGAGAGTTGGCGCAGTTAGCAATAAATCTTAAAGGTTCGAGCCCGAACGCTCAATCGTTGAGAGGGAGGGGGCCCAGACGGCTGGGTCCCTGGACCGACGAACTCTGGGACAAAGGGTCCCGAAATATCGTCTGGCACAGAGCTATAGGGCGGAGTGGACGATTTCGTTCACCTTTTGTCGGGTACAAAGGAAAACCTTGTCTGGAAACAAATGATGTTGACGAGTAGCTTAATTTTTTAAGATATAAACTATACCAACAGACAGACCTAGTAAATGCGTATGGCAGCAAAACAAACAATATTCCATGATATACATCATATTCATTGAACTGCTTTATTTTGAACCAGGGTTAGATGAATCCATGGCCTTGATATACCACTAAGGGCGGGTTCGGCCATTAGAGTAACTCCATAGGTACGTTAGTTTATAATTAGCTGTTTTAGTTTTTGACATGTCTATTAGAGATGGAATTTGTTCAAAATAGTCTTAAAAAATTAAACTCTTTTGAGTGTTATTTAATGCACCTTCAGAATTAAGTATCCGATAGGCACACTTCAGGAAATAAATAAGTACCAACTACTTTGTATCAAGATTGCATTTTGTCTAGTGGGAAAATGCAGACCTACATAGCTTTAATCTATCGTGTTTGTATGTACATGCTATACACGTGTTACGTTATTTGTTTACTAACAAAACAACGATGCTTTTTGGCGTCAAAACGGAACTCGCCACGCGCTTGCTTGTGCCAGGAGCACATGGATGGACACACGTGCCGCGAGGACGTATAATGATCCATCTCAAGGTAAATCAACATAACGAGTAGTTTAAATGCTATAGTAGTTTAAATGGCATGATTAATTAAATGGCCCGATGGCAAACGCGATGTAATTCAGAAATAACATTTAGGTATCTAATGTAAGAATGGATTTGTGAGTCAGTTCGAACTTTCGCGTAAAATGATTTGGTGCTACTGCTGGTAGGACTTATGCTAAGACATTTGTGTAATCTTTGGAAAGTATAAAAAAATATCTGCTATTCGGTCGTCACGTCGCCGTTGTCCCGTCACTAGCTACTAAACTGATAGCAATATTAGTAGTTATTTATTAGTAGTTACTACCTATCACACGTGTTAGGGTCGTTGAGACGTAGTAGCTAATAAAGAACCTTACAAAATTCGTAGGTACTGATTGCAACTGTGCAACGTCTCAATTATATATCTAGGAACCTACCTTCCTAGTAGGTTAGGTATGCACTGAAGACATTCGTTTTCACCTACATGCGGACGTACGTGTGCGCGATGCATGCACAATGTATTTACCCAACATTGTAAGTTGAATGATAGGATAATTAATTACACACTTACAAAAAAACATGTCGGTGTTTCAGTAGTAGGCATAGGTATGATGAATGTTTACTTGATGTTATAGTACCTTTTCGCTTAATTCTCTTAACTTTATCTCATCAATTAAGATTACTCTTGACCTGGTCTTTCTTATCTAACTAACGTCTGTTATCTGATCGAGATACGTAGGCAGGGGCGTTCCCTCGATAGCCCTAGATATTCATACTCGCCTGATGCTGTTTCGTTAATCTCTTCTCCATCCCAAACCATCTTAGCATTCCGTTCTTTACTTTCAGTTTCCTAATTATGTAGTTCTCTTTTTCACATTTCTCACTATTCCTCACTCTCTCACTCCATTTCACTCCAAACGTAAGCATTATTACACCACGCTCTCATTTCAACTACATTTGATGTTTTTTTCTGAAAAACCTAACATCTTAGCCTGAATTCACTAGTCATTAATGCAAGCACTGGAATCCTCAAAGAGATTACATTGTTTACTCCGACGTAGACAGTGGGTACCACTAACCATAGTTAATTCATCGTCACTGTGTTATTTAAAAATCTACGAAAGTACAACTCCTTTTAACCCTTGGTCTAAAATATATCGGCTATGTATCGCAAATAAAGTACCTGTCTGATCCGTACATCTATTGTTTCCCCTTTTGAAATCCTGCTTGTGTGTCTCATAATTTATCTCTCAACTCTTCATCAACCTTTGCATGTTGTTTGCTGACAACTGTGCGGTCTCCTATGTAAAGCATCTGCTGTAGTCTACGATATGTCATCGTAGGCTGTAGTACCTACCTGCAGTCTATACGAACCCTTCGCAAGAAGACAAGTACAGAAGTTTTTGATTCAGATATGATAACACAAATTGGTAGATAAGTGTCGATAGATATCCTCGTATAGATAAGGTAGACAGTTGTGCGTTTTAATGGACTAGTAAATTAACAACTTACGCTACTTCCTACTTGGTGAGTATTAATAATAACTACCATTATACCTAGTCCAAAGTTCAAAGTTAATCAAAATAACATTACCAATTTTTTTTGTAGGTAGTTACTTACACATTCGACGGAGACATAGGTACATGTAAGTACTTGTTTACGTAGGTATGTGACGTGCTCGTCATCGTCCTACCTACCTATGATGAAATATTACGTAATTTAAAATGTTCAGTGCTAAGTATAATATAAATTATACAAATAAAAATTTGTGTGCAAGAAAGAGCCAAACCACTCAATTGGATCTTTCTTCTTGTTCTTTCAATAGGTAACCAGGTAGTTACCTAGTAATAGTTGCTAGCTGCCTTACCTACAAGGCTACGAAGGTCTGATAATTCCTACCTATTTTATTCAGTTCCTTCTAATTCAAACAAACCTAGCCTCGCCTTGACCGCTGTCGAACTCACGAAATCACGAAGGTGGACGTTCAAGAAATACCTATTTTCTGAAAATACATACCACCATTTTTACGTAAATCCAATTCTTGATATGTCACTATGCAAATATCTATTGACTCGCTTGCATTGAGCTCTACTGAACTAGGTCTAGGTACATTACCAGGTACCTAGGTGGGTGCGAGATTGGATAGCACAAGTTTACAGTTTTGTATGAAACGCGTCGAACGAAGCTGTTAACTTGTGTGTAGGTATGCCGAGTTAGCTCCATCTGTTGTCGAATAGCAAAGAGTAGCGTCGAATCTTGCTGGCTTTGTGGTGCGTAAGACTGAGACGAGATGGCGCTGGGAACTTTGCGCATTTACTGCCATCTAACGGCGCGTAGCTATTTCATTTGTTAAGTTTTACTACATAATATAAAGCAGAGATGGCGCTATTTTATAATGATTTTCCGCCATCTTTTGTCATACCAAGTGTCATTCTAAAACTGTGCAATGGATGGTGTCTTTACAACTTCTGATAGATGGCGCGAGAATTAAGTTTTGTTTAACAAGGCACTAGGTGGCGCGGTACACTCTGAAACAATAATGATGGAACAAGCAGATATCCCACCGGATGTTAAGTGGCAACCATCACCTATAATAACAAAGCATTGCTTCGTAAGTAACGCACGATAGGAACGTGACCTACGATGCATTGCCCTGCGTCCATCAACTGATGTTAAGTCTCATGTGCCTGTAATTACACCGTTGACAGCTACGCTGCTTGGCGGCAGAAATGGGCGTGGTGGTAGTACTTCCCCGGACGAGCCCTTCACGAAGAGCTCTACTGCTCTTAAAATACATACATAATAATATTTCTAACGTATCGTGTTTATTCACAGGACATGGACCTCATCGAGGTGCTGTGGAAGCAAGATGTGGACATGGGCTTCTCCATTGAGGATCCTGTACAGCCGGTAAGTTTTTTATACGATAAACTCACCACCTTTCTTAATCAAAAGCAGACCACAAAATCGAGACAGAAATGGTGAGATCCGTAGACAAGTTTAAGTTAGTACCTACTCCCTACTCCATAGATTAGGATAGTTGAAGTGATAGTGGATAGAGCAGTCTTCTAAGCTCGCGGACATCGTTGGCACAAAATTTGGTGTCCAGTGTCCAACAGTACACGCTATCATTCAAATTTACTGAATTTTTTCTATTAGTATATTTTTATTTGTCACATGAAAAAACAATTAAAAAAGTGTAAATACGGCATTGTAAAGACGGCCTTGATACCGACTACCCTGTTTGAACTACTTAAAGTGGAACGCTGCGAATAGTATGAGAACTGTCGAGTCCTTTTTGGTAGGACAAAACAAAACAGGTAATGGTAGATTAAGTACTTGTATTGTACTGGATGTTACAACACTGATGGTGTAAAGTGGTAACCATCACCTGTGAGAAAGCATTGCCTCGTAAGTCACGCACCATAGGAACGTACCCTACGATGCACTGCCCTGCATCCATCAACCTGAGGCACACGGATGTTAAGCCTCATGTGCCTGTAATTTCACCGGCAAGCACACTTCAAACCGAAACACAGCAACGCAAATTGACGGCAGAAAAAAGGGATATACAAACATATAAACAAAAAAGCTCCAGATCTGATAAGCGTGTACCCGAGAGCTCATCCAAATTGATAACTTTTTTTTGATAATAAACTTACTTTCAGTAAAGGTATGTGTATGTATGGTATGGGTATGTGTTCGTATGTGTAAACTTAAGATTAAAAGTTAGTATGCTGAGTTATGTTGGAACCAAAACCTTTGTAGTCTCTGCCTTCTCGCTCTAACTAAGTAAAAACTTATTTCTTTCCTTTGTTTCTCTCTCGACCGTGGTCTTTACCAGTTATTACTTGCAGGAGGGTCCTCAAGCTACCAAGGTTCTCGGGGATGAGATAGAGAAAGAGCTGAAGCTGGCAGAGGAGAAGATACAGCAGAAGAAGACGGAGGAAGCTGGGATAGAGAAAGTAAAGGCATCTCTACTCGACTCTGAAATAAAAGAGGTGGGTTATCAACTTCTATATTCCTAATTGATTTTATAGTATTTTTTTGCATGGAAACCTTAAACCGGAAGTCGGTCCATCAGATAGGGACACCTTTCTGATGGACCGACAACATTGTGAACTCGGTGAAATAAGGCTCAAAGTTCTTCTTGATAGTGCCGTTCAGCTTTATCTCAAAGTTATGAAAAAGTCTGCATTGGCATAAAAACATTAATAAACTACGTACTACATTACCTTCATTTGAAAACTGTGATTTTCAAAACATGAACAATAATTGATTGAGTGAGCGAAGCGAACGAAAATCTTACAATCAACTTGGGCGATTTGGCATTTTATGTGTGTATGTTTGATTGAGTGAGCGAAGCGAACGAAAATCTTACAATCAACTTGGGCGATTTGGCATTTTATGTGTGTATGTTTGTATGTTTGTCCGACGATAACTTGAGAACCGTTTATCCGATCTGCATGAAATTTGGTAAGTCGATAGCTTGTACTTGAGAAATTTACTGGTAAGTATATGAGTCAAATCGGATGAGGGGTTATTAAATTATGGGGGTTTTTATTTTTTTTCTAGGAAGCCCGGTTTCCACAATGACCCCAGAACTCCCATTTCTAAGAGTTTCGTTGGCCTCAAGGTTTTTCTACTGGTCGGCCAATTTCTTTGCTTTACAATGTTTTTTTTTAAGATTAAGAAGGTACTTGGTTTTCATTAAATGGTGATTGTGACCTATTCTGATGATGGAGCCAAGGTCTGTTTAACGGAACTCTTCAATAAATAGGCCAATTCAGTTAAAACTTGGTTACCATACTTAGTTAGTAGGTGGCAGCCAGGGACAAGTCCAAACACAATGTTTGGTTGGACTTGCCTCTGACTACTACTTATTTATATTTTCGGAGCGTTCGCGTCGCGTCACGAAATCTCAGTTCGGGGCGAACTACTAGTTTTAGTTAAAATGAATACCAAATTTTTTGATTTGTCATTTATACGTGTTAATGGTCTGTAGCTATTTTCATGAATTTATAATTAGTCTGTAAGTACTGTTTGTTTTCCTGAGAAATAAAAATAAATAAATAAATAAATAAATACCTCCGGTTTCTGAAAGCGTGATCAACACTAATCGGCGGTCAAGTTAATAGCTATTTCAGCGTTTACTTCAAATTAGATAGAGATAGCAAGTGACTTGACAGCCGTCGTTGATCACGTTTTCAGAAACCGGCGAATAGTGATGTTAAGGCTCCGGTGACAGTGGCTCGCAATTTCGAAGTGCGATTGGCTATTATTTCATTTTATTTCATTTCGGGGAGGTTGTTTGAAAAAATAACTCTAGAGAAACACGCATAAATACTGTTCGAACACAAATAATACAATAATATAAGGGAAACATGCCCGAATCAGAAATCATTTTGGTATTAGTATGTTTGGTCTTACGTTTACCTAATACCAAAATGATTTCTGACTCAAGCACATTTCCCTTATATTATTGTATTATTTGTGTTCGAACAGTATTTATGCGTGTTTCTTTAGAGTTATTATTTCAAACAACCTCCCCAAAATGAAATAAAATGAAATAATAGCCAATCGCACCTCGAAATTGCGAGCCGCTGTCACCGGACTCTTAAGTGATAGAAAATTTTCAGGAATATGTCGACTTTTTACCTGTGTCGATTTAATATGTCGACTTAGACTGTGTGTGTGTGTGGGAATCAGTTATAACTATGGCAGTGGCGATAGGCTCGCAACCTGACGAATGGAATTCCAACACTCCAAATTTTGGGTCTATGGAGCAATTGTAAAAACGTACCTCTGACCACCGCTTTTAGATATCCATTAAGGGGCAGAATATGGCAGGCCCCTGGTGGCCTCTGGCCTCTCACTTGCACAATTGATCCTTTTAAAAGATATAAAATCACTGAATAAAGAACTACAACTGATTTTATATCTTCAAAAAAAAATTCATCAAGCATGTAAGTTTTGGCACTCGAAATGAGACTAATATTTTTCTAATTTTTGTGTATGAAAACTTATTTGAATCACAATTTTACTTTCGCTAAATCTTTGTAATGCCATCGACAACCACTTAGCCGATTGCGATTTAACAAAACTACTTTCAGTGATTTTTATATAGGTATTCAAAAAATTTCAATTGTGCGGCGTGCCATATACTGCCTCAAGGATCTTGCTTGAGTTTGGTAATTGGTAGTAATAAATCTGAAGGAATGTCTACTGTGCCTCGGGATCAAAGTAGTGAAGTTTAGTGTCGTCCAAAGAGTTAAATGCGAATTTATTTCCATAGGACGATCCGTGGGCCGGCTTGTCTTACACCGTCGATACTGAGACCGGTAAGTCGCCATTTCACTATTTACTATTAGGTATTTATTTTAGGTTCGCATTCAATATAGTGACAGCCTTCACAGCTCAGCTTAAAAAAAAGTGCTCGAAAGAAACCTTTTTGTGGCGCACTTTAATTCTTCCACTACAATATTTCGCAAGAAATAGTGTCGTCAAAGAATCTAATTTAATCCAGCCAGACAAGAAGAATAAGAGAGACCTTCACCGTAGAGCACCGATTTTGGAGCACCTATCTTGTACCTTGTGGAGCACCAATCAATATTTATGGGTGTTCTACGGATACCAAAGAATCCGCAGTGAGTTTGGCAATTCTAGCTTCCTGGGAAAAGTAATACGACTTGTATTACTTTTAAAAACCACATTTTACAGGAGAGCAAAAAAATTTTTTTCCACATGCTCATAGGACGTATTCTCCGTGGACGTAAATGTTAGGTAAGATAGTTAGGTTTTACCATTAGAAACGCCTCCCACGTGATCGAAGTGAGCGCCGATCCACTAGGTCAACTCTGCGTGATTTTGTTTCTCAGCCAGGGCTCAAACGGTGGACACTTTCGTGTCCTGTGTAAGATACGGATAAATATTCCTCTCAAAACACTTCGTATGTGTTCATATTATGCACTAGTTGCGCCCCGCGGTTTCACCCGCCCAGATTTAAATCCCGGTATTCCCACGGGATAGTAAGTAGCCTATGTGCTATAGACTATAATCTATCTCTATTCCAAGTTTTATCCAGATCCGTTCAGCCATTCCGGCGTGAAAGAGTAACAAACATCCATCCATCCATCCATCGATACTTACAAACTTTCGCGTTTATGATAGAAGTAGGATGTATTATGTCTATGTCTTATATCTTTTGTATGTAAACAAACCTACAACTACATTCACATTTCTCTAGCCTCTAATGTTTGCTGGAAGAAAACTCTTTTTAGGATTAAGCTCGTCTGCGTACATGTCCTCTTTTTCTAAAACAAGAAACAAAAGCATTTTATTGAGAAACATAAAAATAAAACACACATGATACTCATTTTTGTTACTACCTACTTCATTTAATTTTTATAAGTGTTTTTCATTAATTCATTCTTCTTCTTGTGTAGGTATTGTATTGTGTGCTACATTTCGCTTAGCAAGCATTGGAACCGCTAAATTGCTAAATTCCTACAAAAACATTATTTGGTCCCTACGAATATATAGTTATTCGTAGTTTGGTCCCCAATATCACTAAGCTGCAAGATTCACGAAATTGCATGTATCAGTAACCCCCCATTACATAAGGGTCCCACCCCTTATTTACTAAGGAATCTACCCTCCTTAAATACTTCCCTATTTTTGAAGCGCCCGTGGTATGGATTGCCTTCAGCACAATTGGAATATACGTACATTCACCTGCAAAAAGATTTACAGTAGTATGAAAACATTATTAGCTGTAATACAAAAGTAGTGAAATATCCACTAAGCGCAAATACAAAACCCTAAGAATATATAACACTTCATGAAGATTTGCATAATGTTAGCATAAATATTAGCTTCATAATTTTCAAAAAATTGGATTCATTTAGAGGACTGACCCATTTTTAATTCGTGCGTAGCCAGGACATGTAATAACAATAAAAATAAAAGTTTATTTTGGAATAAGGGTACAATATAAAACTAAAACTAGTGTAACGATACCTACTGACTGCAAAAGTATAAAACTGTGTCGCAGCCAAATAAATATCTACAAAAAATATCCACTGGTATTGTATAGGTATAGGTACACATCGTAATGTTATTAATTTTGTTATTTTAAAACTGCTTATACCTATACTTCCTATAAGCAATAAGGTATTAAGTTGTCATGACACCTTGAATAAATCCAGATATTTTTCTCTTTCCGTATAACATCTTGATCACAAAGATTGTCATACACATGTGTTTAAAACCATTAGATAACAAAAAGTAATTTCAACCGTCAAAGGAAAGAAATACAAGGTTTTCGAAAAAAAACTTGAAAAAAAATGTATTTAATCAGAGAACACAGGCCGAAACGATGACTTGTGGAAAAGTGTTCGAAAATGAATGTTTTTTTTTTGAATTTCGAACGCGCGGCTATCACTCTGTGTCGATAGCCAGTTTTGAAAGACCTTTGAATTCCTCCAATGGCAATTTTATGTTGATACAAAGTAGAATTTAAATAAATTGTTCATACCTACTCTCATGGATCTATGAATTTGGGTTTTATTTAGGTTTTTTCTTATTTTGGGTTATGTTTTTATTTCAGGCAAACATAAACAAAAGTAATGTATTTGATCACAAGACCTTAATAACACTGACTTATTTTCAATTCTTGACATAATAAAGTCAGATATTATAAAACGTGTAAAACGGACCGATTTAAAATTCATTATTGTACACATTGTCAAACATATAAATAGATATGATTACCCATTTATTACGTGTAAGTACAATAGCAAATTTAACCCTATGAAGCGTTATTTTCCAGCAAACATTTGAGAAAAAGAGAAAGGTTATAATGGTAGCTTTACCTACTCGTAATTACTAGAAAAATGCATAAATGATAAAATTTCAAAATAAGATAAATGTCCAGCTTGATATTTATTTCGCTTCATTCAACTTACTTTTAAAGTGATCCTTTTGATTTTATTGAATAAATAGCTTTTGACTTTGACTACAGTTAAAGCTCATCCAACTGTAGTATTTCTACTCCGAAGCTCAAGGCTTTGTGGTCGCCGCTGAGCTCATTATTGTAACTCCGACTTCGTCCAGAAACGTGTCCTTTTCCAAATTCGTAAGATAATCGATTTTATTATCGGGTAATGTAAAAGGTTTTTGATTAAAGTTAAATCGGCTTTGAACTGATTTTATTACAACTTTCTTCTTCTTGTTATTTCTTAGTACCCATGAAAATTATGAAGCCTTGAAAACTGTGGTTTTTACTAGAATAAACCATTTTGATAGCTGATAAAAAAAATTGGCGTACTCCAAACATGGTAGTGTTTCCCCGCAAATTTAATGGTGCAAACAACAAATTTCGTGGTTAATTATCACTTTACACAGTCAAAGGTTTTCAGTTTTTCAATGTTAGGTTAGAACCAATCCCACTCATTGAACGATATTTTTTTTTATTTATAGTTCATAAACTCAAATATTTTTATTTGAGTTTATGAACTATAAATAAAAAAAAATCGGTCGGGATATGGAACTCAACTCGGTATTACTTTGTACTTTTGGTTCAAATATAAAAATCGATAGGTACTCGAGCATAGTTGCAAGCAATACCACAAAGGCTTACCCACACTGAAGCAAACCTGGAGAGTCGTGCCGCACAAAAATGCTTTAAATCGACAACAATGTGCCGTAATTAATGATAGCGCCCCGAGGGGATTGAGATGTACTATGACAATGCTATACAAACTTCCATACTTCCATACAAACTTCATACTCATACATTAATCATACCTATATGACATAGACATACGCGTAGATTTTAGTTATACAGAGGGTAAAGAACAACCTTAATCGTAAACGCCTGGCGTAAAGGCCATTATTCATATTGGTCGCTGAGCGCTCCACTCTTAAATGTTTCGCTAAGTTTGCTGCTATCTCTGAAAGTTGCAGTGATACGAATAGTTTAACGAGTTTTTAGTAGAACATGTCAGGGAATATGAATAAGATGTTGTAAGTTATTAAACGTTAACGGCAACGTTATTTTTGTAATATCAAGCCAGCTCGCAAACCACCCTTGCAATAGTTGAGATATCATTTTAATCTAACGTTGTCGACCGAAATCTCGTTCGCCCTGAAATTTTACTTTCTACAGTCCTTCAGAGCTTAAGGCTCCGGTGACAGCGGCTCGCAATTTCGAGGTGCGATTGGCTATTATTTCATTTTATTTCATTTCGGGGAGGTTGTTTGAAAAAATAACTCTAAAGAAACACGCATAAATACTGTTCGAACACAAATAATACAATAATATAAGGGAAACATGCCCGAATCAGAAATCATTTTGGTATTAGTATGTTTGGTCTTACATTTACCTAATACCAAAATGATTTCTGACTCAAGCACATTTCCCTTATATTATTGTATTATTTGTGTTCGAACAGTATTTATGCGTGTTTCTTTAGAGTTATTCTTTCAAACAACCTCCCCGAAATGAAATAAAATGAAATAATAGCCAATCGCACCTCGAAATTGTGGGCCGCTGTCACCTGACCCTTAACGCAGCAATGCTTTTGTTACAACAATGCTGCTTGGAGGCAGAAGCCTCCCCGGTGGTACCGACCAATATGACGTAAGCTCTAGATAGCCATTCCGGCGTTATGGGGCACTGGTGAATAAGGCGGCTAATGTAAAATGTATTTAAATGAAAGAAAAATAAGGATTAGGTATAAGTACAGATGTTAAGTCAAAGAAAGCTGAAATCCAATAATAGTACGGTACAATTTTGATACTTACCTATGTATTAAATATGTAAGTATATAATGTATTAAATATATCAGTTATCTAGTACCCATAACACAAGCTTTGAATAGCTTACTTTGGGGCTAGATAGTGCTGTGTGGATTTTCCAGCATTATTTATTATTTATTTATTTATTAAATACTTAGTTTCCTACTCAAGATTCTCTGAGGATGTCATCTCGGTTAGTCAGAGGCAAGTCCAAACAATAAAGAAAAGTTCAAACCGTGTTCCTTTGAAACAGTATAAAAACATAACAAAATATTTATTCCATCAATACCATTCCCTAAAATCTAAATACGAAACAATACAAGATCAAAATGGCTGAATCACATGACAAATGATACAGCCTCTATCGGCGGGGGGCTATTCCGTGGGGAATGGGTAGGTACCTATCGGGAGGACTTACGCATTTCTAGAGAATCAAGTTTGGTCGGAGAATTTGGCTTTTCCTAGATTAATCGAACATCCTGCTTACGCTGTTTACCTGACACTGTTACATTAACCAATGAGATAAGAAGTTATATTTGTCAGCCCGCACAGCTTGGCCCGTACCACCATCTCTTGAAGCATTCTTATTTCATTATTTCTTTTATGTCAGTCTTATATCAACTGCATAGAGTCAGCTTTATGATCAGAAAGTAAAGTAATATATAAGAATGCTTCAAGTGATAGTGGTACGGTCCCAGTTGGTAGTACTCGTAGCTCTGCCTTCTGCAAACAAAAGCCTGCCTTCAATTTCTATTGCAGGCGTCTGCAGCCTAAAGTAACCGCTTATCATCATGCGTAAACCATATAGTTAGCCTATTTATATGAAAAATAAACATGGTGTCGTCTTAAAACTACCTATGCAAAGCTCTTAAGCCCGCTATACAGGCTCGAAAGAGACCTAGTGTGGGCAACAGAACTAATCAAGGTAGGATACTGCAGGATAATGCTTTTGTATTCATAAACAACAACTATGTGTTAATTTTAAGTGATTTCATTTCATTGAAATATAATAACTATGTAAGTTATGTAACTACCTATGTACACTGTTCTGTCTGTTTTAAAAATAAACTTTTACTTTACTCTTAAAAAAATGTCTATCATTGTTTTTGTATGAAAATGTCAATATCCTACTACTATATAAACGCGAAAGTTAAAGTAAGTATGGATGGATGGGTGCTTGTTACTCTTTCACGCCGGAACGGCTGAACGGATCTGGATGAAACTGGGCAGAGAGATAGATTGTATCTGGAATAGCACATAGGTTACTTTTATGTACCTATTTCAATTTTAGTTGCATGGAATAGGGATGCAGGCAATATCATCGATTTGAATATGACGCAAAACCATAACCTATCTTTGTAAAACGCTAGTACACGGTGATGTAACGTTTTGTCCGACAAAAATAAATGGTAAGTCATCTAAACAATGATTTTGTAAAGTCCGTTGAACTTTGGCGCTAGTACGTAGGTAAGAATGTGTGTGTTGTGTGGTAGTGCGCCCCTAAGTATAGAGTAGTTTTTTTGACAAATTTATGCATAGATAATACTTACAACCACACTGAAAAAAGTTAATATTGCTTAAAATATTGCTGTCACTGTTTTATCATCATTGGCCATTGCCCATAGGTAAGACATTGCTATACCTTATGCAATATTTATTTTTTGACAGTATGTAACCACAAAAATATCACAGACAAAAAATATAAGGTTCTAGACGTGATTTCGTGCGTGGCTTTTGTTATATAGGTATTACCTACCTGTAGATTTATCCCCGCGATGAAATCGTACCTTTCGCTCATAGATCGAATACCTATTCACTTACTCGTTACGTAAACGAAGGTTTTTTAATTTATTGGAAGAGGTATCGAAGCCATGGTTCTAATGGTGCAAACAAAAAGTGATTTCAAACTTTTGATTAAAGTTCTAACAAAACAATAGGTGGGTTGGTCATAACGTGGCGTTTGAAAAATATTTATAGGTAGTAACTTGAACCGTTCCTACGTCGACTTAAGCGTAACAGATTTCCTGTAACAAAGCTTGCAAACAAAAAACTAATCAATACAACACGCACCCCGAAACAAAATGGCGGCCCGAAAACGCGCGGGAAAATCAACCCGCAACAGTTTCATTAAAATAAAACAGCTCTACCATTAATAAAAGCAGAAAAAGATTAATGTCGGTCGAACACAATGCGTAATAAATTAGATGGATATAAATTTATAGAAAGGGAGACCTACCCCTGTCCGCCATCTTGTCATGACCCGGCCTCTGATTGGTCGGCTCGGTTACTAATCAATATGAATCTTCTTCGAGTTGAAATGTTGTAACTGCCTTTGTGCTGTTACAACAATTCTCAACTTTATTGAATAATAAAATAGGTATTCTAATATTTTATCAACAAGGGAAAACAAAAGAAGTGAAAATTTTAATATTTTCCACGGTTCTTGTATTGAAATTTTGAACGCTATATAGATTTTGGTTACACCTGGAGGTTGGGCCCTTATTTGTTTTTAGAAGTGGTACTTTTCCAGCTTGAGCAATTTATGGGTTTATGTAGTTCCTACCTATGTACCTAATCGTACAAATATAGGCAGGTAAATAAGACTTTAGTTAAATAAAAACTTATCACCAGATAATCGACTCTATTCTCATACATATAAACTGTAATGTAGTCTACTATAAATGCTAGATAATTATTCGTAGCATGTCTTGAGAACAAAATTGTTTATGAGATTAATCTTTATCATCCAGCTAGTAAACGAAACTAGACCTTCATGCTTCGTAGTTACGTTTTAAAACAGCTTGTCGACGGTTTTTACATTATCGTTTCAAAAACTGGTTTTTCAATTATTTTGTACCAAGCGACTAGATTAATTTTGGGTCCGACCGATGGCTATACTTACTTTCTGTCGATGCCTTCTCAGTTTATGTTTTAAAGGGAGCTTTCATCATTGGCTTATAAAGATACTATAGCGACACCTACCTATAACAAAACCTTCGTTAAAAAGACGTCGGTACGTCGGTAAAAAACATTTTAGACTATTGTTCCGCCCTCTTACAGTACTAACTTGGTGTTTTTTTAAACGTCGTATCTATCGTAGCTATTGATGAAAATAAAATCATTACATTTTGATGGGTGACCATCAGACCATGGTGAGCATTGGCCTACAAGGCTGTGTGTTAATCAGTGTATATATCTATCAGTGTACCTTCCTTTGATTCAATATTGCTAAAAGTACCTACCTATTACCTATATTTTTTTTGGCCCTCATCTGATCTTGACAAATCGTTATCTTAAAAGCCCATTTTATCTTGTAAAAGCTTCCGAAAATCTCGAAATGAAATTAGTGGTCAGGTAGTTGACAAAAAATATGACAACCTTTTTTTCTTTTTGTCTAAGCTCCGTTTAGTGGCAGAATGGGTGATAATCGTCTATGGTTTTTGCTTTGTCTTCATTATATTTTAACGGGGTGGGTTGTAGTTTACTTCTGTGATAGGCACTTGTGAAAAAATCCCAGACTACAGTACTACATCTTGTTCTGGTTGCCATCAGATTTAGGATTGTTAAATCTAATTTTATATATTTTATTTCAACCGAAACCTTAACAAACTGTTTAAGAGTGATATTTCAAAAGAATTTGGTGCGGGAATACTTTTATAATAGGAAACTCTACCTAGTGTGGGATCAGTAGGGAAGTACTATTTTCAACGAAAGGACCTTTTAGATAGATAACTCTTTATTGTTCACCACACAGAAACAAAATACAGGTTGGAGGCATAAATCTAGGCAAAACAATGGGCGACCTTATCGCTGAGAGCGATCTCTTCCAGGCAACCTTGGATGGAAAGATCTAATTAAAAACTAAAGGCGGTGTAGTCACTAACGTATAATATTAAAATTTGAGGACCTATATACTAATAACTATCTAAATAGTCTACCGGGTACTTAAGGTACCTATAAACCTGTTAACAAACTAAGCAATCCTAATACATACTATATAGTTTAAAAAAAATAATAAACTAATATACAGGGTGTCCCAAAAGGTTACGTAACTAGGAAGAGGGGTGATAGGGGTGGTCACAAGGGTCACCAGAAAAATAATAAAAAAAATCCCCTCTGGGTATTAAAAAAAATAAAAGGCATATTTTAAAAAACTAAAAATTTTACGCCTTACCTTTTTTTTATTTCAATTTGAAAAAGGGTTATTGACGATAACATAACAGCATTTTTTTTTTAATATACCAATATTTGTAGGTCATCGGGAGCAAAATCACCCCACAAGGCGTAAAATTTTTAGTTTTTTAAAAAATGCCTTTTATTTTTTTTAATACCCAGAGGGTATTTTTTTTATTATTTTTCTGGTGACCCTTGTGACCACCCCTATCACTCCTCTTCCTAGTTACGTAACCTTTTGGGACACCCTGTATATTTAACTTAAATGCTTAGTAACAATACCTACATACATACAAATAGCTAGGTAGCGATTGATTGACTTTTGTGACTGTTAACTTATATTTGGAGTTTTTTGATTACCTTTTTACCAGTAGTAGGTAGGTAGGTACATATTTATATAGATGGGAATATTGAGATGGGTGTGTGGAGTGACGCGAGTGGATAAGATAAGGAATAAGTTCATTAGAAATTTGAATAAAGTGACGTCATTGTCTGGATCAACGAGGACTATGCTTTCATAGGTAAGCGTACTATAGGATTATTTATTCGTAGACTATAGGCATGTAATGCGAACAGCGAAAGGTAAAATGTCACGTAAGAGCTGAGTATCAAGTATAAATAAAATAAATAAATAAATTATTTATTTATTGTTATGTGCTGGACAATCCAACACAGCACCATCTAGCCCCAAAGTAAGCTACTCAAAGCTTGTGTTATGGGTACTAGATGACTGATATTTTTTATTATACATGAACATCCAGACCAACGGAACAAATTTCTGCAGATCGTACACAAATTTGTTCCGAGGCGGGAATCGAACCCGCAACCTCTTGCTTCGCAGGCGGACTCTCGCCCGCTGCGCCACTGAGGTCGTCAAGAATGAATGTGTGCACAAATGTGGATATGGTGTGACGTAGGCGTAGGTCAATTGGGTGGGTTACAAAAGAGTGACCCTGCAATGCTCTTTATCAATGCATTAATAAGATATGGCTGAATTGGCTGATATATAGGAGAATGAAGAAAAAAAGCCGAACGACAAAATAAAAGCTTTATTAATAACATTTTACATTATATCATCAACTGTTAATTTGCGTGATGGCAACATCACCTTGTTTATTGTACTCTGTAATGAACTTTACTATTACTATAATTCAATTCAATTTTTATATTAATGGCATGTGGGGGTAAGCCAACTTCGCCAATGTTACGTTGCAAATTACTACAATATTGCATGCGCAAATTGAGCACGTCATCTATTTCCAATCCTGAAACTGTGTTCTTCTGACAGATACAGATCAGTTCTAAACTGTCAACTTCAAATAATGCAAAGCACACGCCTGCACTTGCCATGTTTGTATATTTAAAAATAAACTTAACACTTTCGCTGACGGAAGCGTGTGGCGTTTCATCGTGACGGACAAGATGGCCGCCAGTCATGATCGATCAGCGATTTTTCTACAATGAGATTCAACTATTCGAGTCTATGCTGTGCTTTTACTGTCAATTGGTTGTTACAGTTAATTCTGAAGTAGATATTACTGAGTGCTTTCAAAAGAAAACTTCTCTGAAACCCTTAATCCAGAATAACGCTGAACACGAGACTGAAGTATCGAGTAAAGATAATAAGTCAGTTTTTCATTTAAATCTGTCAAAAAAAAAGCGTTCGTTCTTTAAAAAAATGGATCTTGCTTCCAATGTGTAAGTCCTACTCCTTACTCCAGAACGTAAAAATAATTCGATTCGGTATAAGATTATGGTAGTGTTATTAGTTACCTACATTATTTATTGAAAAACAAATATCGTAGGTATATGAAATCTATGTAAATTAATAATTTTGTTTTCTGCTATTAATTTGAAGTTACAATTAAGTTGCCTCTTGTCCCTGCAAAGTTTATGTTACAAATGATCAAATTTTATACCTAATAAAATTTGATTATTTGTAAAATTTTATACCTAATAAAATTTGATTATTTGTAACATTGCCTGTAAGTTACACATAACTTTATAATATTTTACCACTATTAAAACAAAACATTGGTAACTGAACATACGAAAAATAATTAATGGGTAAGTAAATAAATAAATAAACAAAAGGTTTTTCATTTTTCTCATTACATCGTCAAAGTACATGTCACTGGATTCTTCCACATCTTCAAAGTAACCTGTCACTGGAGTCTGCCAATTCAAATAGTTGGATGTTTTTAATCTGCCAGCTTTTCCTTGACATTATTTTGCTTTATAATCTGTAGTAGGTAACATAGAGTTGATTTAATACAGTTGGTTTTAAAATTTGATTGAAAGGACTTTATTGCCCGGATCCG
Organism: Plemyria rubiginata; assembly: GCA_963576535.1. Classification (NCBI taxonomy): domain Eukaryota; kingdom Metazoa; phylum Arthropoda; class Insecta; order Lepidoptera; family Geometridae; genus Plemyria; species Plemyria rubiginata. The sequence goes on along the minus strand of OY754922.1, from coordinate 8,514,404 downwards.
TGCGCAGCCAGCGGATGCTTCCAATTCTCCCTATTTACAGTGGGTAAGATACGTAAATTAGGTATGTATCGGTATCTGTTGAAATAATGACATAGAACAATTTAATAAAAATACGATAAACTTGCTCATTTGAAAGCTTCATTTTAAATTTTAAATGGCATCTAAATATAAAATAGAATAGAAATAGTATATTTTTTTAAATAAATCAGTCACCATCTTAATCTTTTCAGGACCACAACCTTTTACTTAGGTATTTATTTGTTTTTTTATTTTATTTATCAAACTATATTGTCAACTTAAAAAATTAAATCTTATCATTTAAAAATTCTAATGGTTTATTCCTTTATCCTCCAAGGGTAATCTCAAACACATACGAATCCAAACGTATAGGTACCTAAAGATCCTGCATACCTACCTATATCCTTTTAATCAAAAAAACGTTACGCAAATCAGTATTGCGACACACCAAACATACTTGCATCTCTTACCAACATAATGAGTTGTACCTTGGCGAGAAAGAGACGTCTATAGCCCACAAGCAGACTCCGCCTACAAGCGTCAATAGTAGGCCGCCACACCGGTTGGCCGAGACAATGTGAAAAAAAGCAGTTCGTATGAGTCAAGGGACAAAAAGGTTCCATCCAGGCTCCATTATAGTACCGTGGCCGTAAGGAGCGCGATCCTTGCTTGCGCGATCCATTTTCAAATTGCTCGGTCATCTATCGTTGGCGGTTTTAGTGGCCAGTCATTGGCGAAAAAATTGGACAATTTCACTAGACAGTGACAGTGTTGTTTTTTTTTATTCAAATACGAGTACTCGGTGAAAGAACTGTGGTTTTTTAAACATCTATTTGGTATGTTGCTTTTTTAGTAGCATGATGCTTGCATGCATGGAGTACCTATCTATGTGTAATTGATTCCATGAATAAGTAAAGATTTTGGCGAGCTGATCCCAAGTGTATATTTGATAAGACGGGTTACCGTTTTAACTATACTAATTAGAAAGGTGCTTATATAATTAAAGTTCCGAAAGAAAGAAAATGACTTATGACAAAGAGCGGTAATTGCTGATGATACTGTTTAAAAAAGATTATTCTTTCTAAAAAAGATTACCCTTCTATATTTTTTTTAATGTGTAATGGGTATTATATACTGGGTACAGGCTATTCAGATTTTTCAGAGAATTTACTTGCATTATCTAAATACCTCTACATATAAATATTTCATAAAAACTATCAGTTATATAATTATTCCCAAATAATATTGCCTGTTGTCTTTTTTTTTGTTTAATTAAATAATATGCATTATTAACTAACTGTAAAACGTGCGTCAGTTTTTATTGACTATCATTTTAAATAATCTTTGATTATACATATTAGTTTTTCAGTATGGCTTAAACTTTATGAATATTTCCCATTCTGCTATAATTTGAAATAAATATTTTAAAGAGAGACACTAGGAATTATTAGTTTTAATTCAATATTATCTCATACGTTGGTAAGTACGTACCTATATTATTATATCAAGATCCAGATCGAAAACTAAGTGAATCCAGGTGCCAGAATTATAATTTTAGTGTTATCCTAACTTGGAAGAATGAAGAGAAAATCTATGGCGCTTTCCATAGATTTTCACTTTATTCCTGTATGGAATGTCGTTGAAGTCTTTTGTACTGCGTAACGATTTAATATAAGACAATCATAAGAATATACATTGATAACCTATAACTTTGTACAACATGTATTTTATTCTGTTTTTTAAGGACAAAAATAGAACTATAGCATACAAATAAGTAAAATAATAGTACCTACATTCGGCCTTAAAAAACAGAATAAGAGATATTGTGCAAAATTATGGGTTTAATATAAAAAAATGGTTATCAATGTATATTTTATGATTTTCTTATATTAAATCGTTACGCAGTACAAAAGACTTCAACGCGCTCACGCTTCTTAAGAAATATTCAGCCTTAAAATATTATTAGCCTATTGAAATAAAATAAAAATAATATTATTTATTTATGATTTATATAATGATAGAACTTTCAAATTACTTTACACAACAATTTACAAACCTTTAAATTAAAAACTATGTTTTTCAATTGTAAGACATACCTCTTAAAGATCCAAAATAAGTTAAATTTACCGACTGACGGCACTGTGCCAAAAATGTATCACAGTAATGATAAATGAGATATTTTAACCTACTAAAAAGATTCAATCTAACCTAAATGTAATACGAACGCGATTTTGATGGCGATTTATATTGTTGTCTAAATAGAGACAAAATCACATATCGCCTTTCATAAAAAAATATAAAATAAAATTTAACTAATTATTGTTGTTCTCTTTTTCTATACAAATTGTACTCTAGAAGAAGAATTAAATACATTATAACGTCTCCAAAATTTCTGCATAAGGTTCATTTTTGGCCTTCGCAAGTATGACCATGTGTCTCCTTATCGTTCTCAACTTAAATGGCTTCCTATTCGTCTTCGCCGTAAAATGCATTTTCTTACTCTTCTTTATTCTATTCTTTTCAATCCCTTCTCACCTCGCTATCTTAAAGATAGATTCGAGTATCTTCATTCCTGCAGTAATCGTTTGTTAAGGTCAACGGAAAACTTACTACTGAAAACTCCATGTCATAACACCTCCTTTTACAGTGACTCTTTTACTGTCCAAGCTGTCAAGCTGTGGAATGCTCTGCCTCTGGAGATTAAAATGGCATCCTCGCACATTACTTTTAAGTTGAAGTTGAAGGAGCACTATTTATCGTCAATCACTACCTAGTTATCTGTCCGTATATTGTTATTAAGCAGAAGTATATATTTTATTTATATATATTCGTTTATTTATTTTTTTAACTATAAAGTACCTACGTATTAGAATTGCTTAGTTTGTCATGTTAGGCTAGTTAGGTTAAGTTAGCTTGTGCCTTGAGTAGGTACTTATGTACCTACATGGCTATTAGTAAATATGTAGGTTTAGGTCCAATAGATTATCTAAACTTTATTCCGTAACTACACCGCCGTCAATTTCTGATTAGTTCTTATCCTTCCAAGGTTGCCTGGAAGAGATCGCTCTCAGCGATAAGGTCGCCCATTGTTTTACCTTAAATGTATGCTTTTACTCTGTACTATGTTTCTGTGTGGTGAACAATAAAGAGTTATCTATCTATCTATCTATCTATCTATATTGACATGAAATAATAATAAAAAATGGAATGCGATATTCCGATATAGGTAATCCCATGTGACATTAAATTCTCAGATCGGTCACCTGACAGCGATCGATCAAAGTTGACAAATTAAATGTCAAAATATTTTACAAAAGTCAATACGGGGATATCGATGCGATTTCCCTGGAGATATATCAGTAGGTAAGCCGATTCGCCTTCTCTGATACGCACTGCTTAGTCCTAAATTCTTCTATCTATTGTACTTTTAGTAATCTCAATAATATTGAATATAGAAAAATAGTTAGTATGTACTTTATTTTGTGAATAAATATTATTTACAAAATAGAAAATAATGAGGAGTTACCGTGGTAAGTATGTTTTTAACATAATTTATTTTTCTACCCAGGAAAAAGATATTTGATTAAATATGTAAGAATTCCATTGTATTCTAAAATCGAGTGTTAGTATTCCGAAAAAGAATAAAAGTAACGACAAGAAATTCAAAATAAGAACATCCCACACTTGAGGTGGATTGAAAGGTCCGTCTCAAGAGGCACGGTTTAGTGCCCTTGCCTGTATGTACAGTCAGGAATATTTACGTTGATTTCATGAGGTCGGGACCAGTATGTCCTGAACTGGAAATCACGTTCTTCGCGATCTAGCTTATTACCAATCTTAATACCTGACCAACAAAGTTATTGAAAATCAAACAAAAGCGAGCTTACGGGGAATTGTTTTTCCATATTTTAGTACCATATTATGGTTCGTATCTCTAAAACCAAATAAAGATTAAAATAATAAAAAAAATAAGCCTAGAATAAAATTATAACAGTTATTTGAAATTTATAAGAATTAAGAACACGAAGCTAATTCACATGAACTTCCGATCTTAAACAAACTTTTGATCGATTGTCAGTTTGATCATCGGAGTTATTAGGTACCCTATATCATCGTAGATCTTTAGGTAGTCAAGAAGGGAAGACATCTGAGGCAAAACCAACACAAGATATCATGGTATTACGGTAGGTACCTATACCTATGTGCTTTTTGCACAAAATTATTCTAGAATTAAATCTATCTCTAACAAAGATTTTTGGTCACTCCAAAATAGTCGAAAAAGCTAACAAAATTTTGGTAATCTAATACCTTGCATAAAAAATACTTCGAAATTAAATAATCGACTTATGTCTGTAACTGTACAAAAAATAACCCTATTCTTGTCGATGGTCGAGCGGAGGCGTGAGTCGTGCTTGCTTGAAGATGAATTTTAAGGAAAGTGTCATGTATTTTTAAGATTTGTCCATTGTTAATACATTGGGGTATGGAGTACATAATATAAAATTCAGTTGTTATTATTATTTCGTACCAGTACATATACAAGTCAGTCTTCAATCTTTGACAAGTTTTTTTTTTTTACATTTATTGAAATTTTTAAATGTTACATGTTTAATTTACTAGCGTAGAGGTGCCGATTTAAAAAGAAAACTTAAGGCTCCGGTGACAGCGACTCGCAATTTCGAAGTGCGATTGGCTATTATTTCATTTTATTTCATTTCGGGGAGGTTGTTTGAAAAAATAACTCTAAAGAAACACGCATAAATACTGTTCGAACACAAATAATACAATAATATAAGGTAAACATGCCCGAATCAGAAATCATTTTGGTATTAGTATGTTTGGTCTTACGTTTACCTAATACCAAAATGATTTCTGACTCAAGCACATTTCCCTTTTATTATTGTATTATTTGTGTTCGAACAGTATTTATGCGTGTTTCTTTAGAGTTATTATTTCAAACAACCTCCCCGAAATGAAATAAAATGAAATAATAGCCAATCGCACCTCGAAATTGCGAGCCGCTGTCACCGGACTCTTAACCGTATGTAACTAAAATAAAAATAGCATAACATAGGGTATACATGTTTGTGTGAGAAGGCTATTTTTAATCAGGTTGGTACTTCGCGACTGAAACCGCGGACAGAATGCAGTATATCATATGAGTCTTTTCACGAAGTAAGCTTTTTTATTTAAATTCTGATTGTGACTGACATGGAGCGAGAACTTTCAGTCTCTCTTCAGAAAAACCGGTGACTCATCATTAAATACAAACATATTTAGTTTAATACAATACAGTATTAGGAACGTCACACATTTATGTTAGCCTATACAAAAAAGTTAAAGGGTGTGAACATGACTCCTATGTCAGGGGTCACTTTTTATGTACGCCATTCAAAACGGTGTCCTCCCGAGAATTATTAGTGACGTATCAGAAGGTTTTTGAATTTATGTAGATTCAAACAACCCTCAATTTGTTTATGTTTGGACGCATTTTTTTTGATCTCGTATCGACCATCTGAGATCTAGGTCTTGATATCTCATTCTTAGATGTCTACCGCTTATAAGTTTGAGAGTGGTTTCTATTCCTCAAAGCCGATCTGGCTTTCTTTCTTCATTATATAAATACACTAATAATAATAATATATAAAATAATATACTTGATGAACAGATTATTATTTCTCTGTGCCATATTGGTAAATTCAAATATATATCTCTATATAGTGTTTATTTAATTTAGGTAGAGGTACATAATTCACCACAAATTATTAAAAAACTAAAGCGGCGAATCAAAAAGCCGCAATGGGAAACCGCATCGAAAAAAAAACAATGCAGTTCGGTTTTTGAACACAGAAAAGGACTGGCCCACGAAGCAATTTAAAAATGATACGAAAAAATACCCGCTGTTTCACTCTGATCCTTGTGTATGAAAGGGAAGGGAGATGTAATTTGAAAATGGAATGTTCGTGGGACTTATCAAGATGGCGGATGGGTTAATGAAGGTAGATGGAGGACAATTGTTTTGAATTGATATTGCTCTGCCATTGGCTGCTGCTTGATTGGAATGGAATTAATTTTGATTGAGGAAAGCGGGTGGCCTGCTTGGTCTATATTTTTAAGATCAATAGCTGAATGTCTGCATGAATATTTTTATGATCCGTGGATAGTCAATTCACTTTCTGGTAGGCACAATAATATATTGAGCAGGAACGAGGTCGGAAACTTTAAATAAATTGTACAATGAAGCTTCAAAGATTTGTTGGATTTGTGTGAACCGATATCGATAACAGATTGAACAGGCGAGACCACGCAAGTATATATAAATCGATCCAGTACCTTAGTCGTTAATATTAAATAAAAAATATCAAGGCTAAATTTGAATCCTCTTTAAAACTAAGGAATCTTCAGAAGCCGATGCATCTATTTCACAATAAGACCCAAAATTCATTACCTACATGAAAACTTAAATTTACAAACAATAAGAAATAGTATTAGGTAAGCCAGTAATTAGGAGTTACGTAACAGTAAGTTAAAAGTTTTCCCCAGCCTGATTGTTAATTATAATAATTTTTAAGTTGATTACTGTAATAACGATCTTCCCAAGTGATATCAAAATATGAGATCGAATGATTACAGCCCTTCATTAGTTTATGTAGAATTAGAAAGATACGTATGTAGGCTCCTATGTAAAGTAAATAATATGCAAAAGTGATGCAATTTTCATACTGAATTCAATATGCGTTGAAACCGTTTTGAAGTCGATTACAATCGCAACAGCTCGATGGACCGGATCCAATAGACAATCGGTCGATTTTTAGACAGGCGTGACACTCTACTGTCATTGTCAAGGCTACTCTTGTAGTGTCAGTGTTATGTAATACTATTTTATAGAAGGTACTTAGTCTATTTTAAAGCAATGTGTAAAAATAGTTTCAACACAAAAGTGCGTTTAAAAACCTTGTGACAAACTGTTTTACTATGCTAAGGCTTCCTTATGGCTAAAGGCATATAAAATGACGACCTCAGTGGCGCAGTGGGCGAGAGTCCACCTGCGACGCAAGAGGTTGCGGGTTCGATTCCCGCCTCGGAACAAATTTGTGTACGATCTGCAGAAATTTGTTCCGTTGGTCTGGTTGTTATTATGTAATAAAAAAATATCTATCTATGTAAGTATATAGGTAATGTATTAAATATATCAATTATCTAGTACCCATAACACAAGCTTTGAGTAGCTTACTTTGGGACTAGATGGTGCTGTGTGGACTGTCCAGCATAATTATTAATATTATCATGTTGATAAACTTTAAATTAAGAATTATATAGGCCAGATTCATATATGCATCTCTACCTACATACAAAACTATATATACCTACCTAGTTTATAATATTTTATTATCAAAAGAATTTATTTCGTACCTAGTTATTATTTTAACTCAGGTCTATATATTATAGCACAATAAAACAAAGTGCCTACAGGGTGTAGGTAATGTTGTTTACTTTCTGACCTGCCTGCCATAAAACCATTGAAAAACAATATCCGTATTAGCAAATTGCATGTTAGTTTTCCCTATCCAAAATACACACAAAAAGTACCTGCTGAAGTATTGCCTCTGTCTATTGCGAATCGATTACAATTCGCAATTCCGTCCGGTCCAAGAAAAACAATTTTAATTGTTTTGCGCGCCAAAAAAACGACGCCATTTTGTTAACCATATTGGTCCTTCACGCTTGACCAATAGGAGAGCGGGATGTGTGAGTAATTAAAAGTTTTTTAGTTTATGGTATTTTATTTTAGGGTTAGCGCGCCGTCATCCTAAATTTTTTACTGACTGAATCAAGAAGGATAATAAAATTTACTATTCTTCTCTAGTAGTGAAAATGTACTACCACTAGAAATCTTTATTATTTTTATCCCAGCACTGCACTACTTTGCTAGCCGCAAAAAATGTTCTGATAATCGTGATAGGATTTACTGAATTGATATTAAAATTTTGTTAGCGCCGCCTTTAAAAAACATAAAGTTAAGAACCTCTGGTACAAATTAATCTTCTTAACTAAAACGATTTCATTTTAATCCTAAAAGTAGCCAAAACAGTAACCCGTTGAGTGACGTGTCGTCAGGCGAAAGAAAAAATTGTCGCCCGGTCTTTTCGACCAACAATGGCGGGATTACCTATTAAATCCTTATTGTTTGGCACAATTGTCGAAGTAGCCAGTGTGGTAGACCAATTTTGAAAAGGTTTTTTTTTACTGTTAAAATGTCAATGGTGTTAATTTTTCGATTCGACAAGATAAATGTTATGTTTCGTTTTTGTTGTTAAAGGGTTGATTAGAAACGGCGGAAACTAATGTAGGTGTAGGATATCAGAGGAAATACATAATGAACACCCAAGCTCGCTTTTGTACGTGATTGCTATGTAAGTTTAGTGTCATAGGTTTAGCTCTACATTTGGTTTACTTTTGCAAATGCAGCAATGTTGTGGTTAATCGGCGGGCTGTAGCGGTAACTATACGAGTAGCAGCCGCAGAGTACCTAGACACAATACTGGCAAAAATTGTATATCTAGTAAACATTTATTTCATTGCTGCAGGAATCGAACCGAAATCTCTTGCATCAGAGCCAGTCAATTGCCCTCAGCGCCACCAGAGGTCGTCACTCTAATAAATACGAAATAGCTGGCTTAATGTTAGTAACGTCCGCAGTCCGACTTCATCTACTATTAGGAATATGACTGTTTTAGTTTGACCCAAACTTTTGCTAGAGGTAGTATCTATTACACGCGACTTTGTCTTTTCAACTAGGTTATTATCTCACTTATAGTTAGATTTCTTGAAACTGTGTTACTCCCTTATTATTATTACCTTGAACGTACTATTTAATTCAAAAATATAAAACATTTTGAACCTCTAAAAACAATAATTTACAGCTTCTTATTCTTGGACTGTCCGAAATAACTATACAGCTACCGTGCATAATTATAAGCCTACCGCGGGCCCAAAGACCCCTATTGACAGTAAAGAGATTATCACAGCGCCTTTCAAAGTCACTAAAAGGGTTACCTTACCAATATTTTTTTTCTGTGGTCAGCCACTGTCCTATGATTTATTGTTTTAAACAGTCAGATTCCGCACGCGAATTTCAATTGTATTTCAATGGCTTTTGAGTTCTAAATCGATTATTGCTGCTGAAATGGGTTTGTGTTGTAAATTATGACTTATAAATTTGCGGTGTCCCACAAGGACTTTGAAAAGTAACGCTCCAAGTAGTTTGTATCTAAAAGTCAACTCCCTAAGGTGTTGTCGGCTATGTTAAAGAAACTTGTGATTTGAAATATTTTAGGCTGGTATGGTTTCTGTGAGCTAGTCTGATGTCTGAAGAATGAGTGTTTTAGGGCCGCCGTCTTAGGGCTTCTGATGATGAATGACGTGGATTAGTAACTGCAGTACCGGCAAAGTAAGGTGCACTTTGAAGCATGAAATCACCCTGAAAGTTCAAATAGTTTTAGAACTCTTTGCTTCAAGTGTTCGTCCGTAGAAGAACCATTGATAAATAAATAAATTGTATCATATTAGAACATAATTTTAGATAAGTAGTCTACTTAAGTCTACAAAGTCAAGATCAGTTTGAAACGTCTGAAAGCTAATAAATCTAGGTGCCATTTCCACAAGACAGTCTAGAAGAACAACCACCATATAGGTAATTACGTCTTGGTTCCTACCGTGATTTTGTGTGATCCAGACCAGTATCAATGCAATATCATACATACATAAAATCACGCCTATTTCCCCATAGGGGTAGGCAGAGACCACGGACTTCCACTTGCTACGTATATACCTTATAGCTATTATAATACTTGCTTTTTATACAACTAGCTGATGAAACAAGCAGATGGCCCACCTGATGATAAGTGGTAGCCATCACCTGTAACAAAAGACTGACTCGCAAGTCACGCACGATAGGAACGTACCCTACGATGCACTGCCCTGCGTCCTCAACTTGAGAAATACATGTTAGGTGTGCAATTACAGTGGCGCGGGGCCAGGCAGCGGGAGCAGGTGGCGCCCGCTCGTTCCACTGCGTTTCCCGCTCACCCGCCCCGCCCGCACTTGGTGCACATAGTCAAAAACTTGTGTTTGCGGTTCCCTCCAGCGGATTACGCTACCTGCCCCGCTCCCACTGTAATTTCACACTTAAGCCTCATGTGCCTCTAATTACACCGCCAATCACACTCTTCAAACCGAAACAATGCAGTATCATCAATCCAGTATGAATGTATAACGGTTCCTCTCTCCAGGCGAGTACGTGCTGCAAGGCGATCTACCCAGCGAACTGGTAAGCGCGGAGGAGTCGCGCTTCGATCTCCTCGAGGAAGCACTCCAGTTGGTCGAGCTCGGAGACGAGGCGGAGGCCAAGGATGAGCCGGTTGAGGTGAGGCGCAGCTTTTTATACACGTGTCAAATAAAAAAAAAGTTTATTTTGTGCCACATAAACGTGGGAGACCAAGGATGAGCCGTTGAGGTGAAGCACAGCTTTTTATACACATGTCAAATCAAAATAAAAAATATTTACTTTGTCTCACTTAAAAATAGGAGAAATGTAAAGGAACAATATTAAATTGATTAAATAATTTTATTTCAGACCACAATAGTTAATACACAAGTTCTTAAAACAATAAATAAAAACACAACTAACCCTACGATGTACCTGCCTTGCGTCCATCGACTTGAGGCATACAGTTGTTAAGCCACATGTGCCTGTGATTTCATCGGCGGCGACGCTCTTCAAACCGAAACACAGCATCGCTGCTTGGCGGCAGAAATAGGCATGGGATAGTACTCCTCCGGACAAGGGCTTCTCAAAGAGTTCTACTAGGTACCTACTCTTTCAAGAGATAGTTTTTCCTAAACTATATTAGCCCTCCTTAGCCCTACAAATGGTGCTTAAATTTAAATAATACTTAACTTTTGCGCTGTCTGTTTGCCATTACGCATTATAAGAGATGGCAAAACATTAAGCGTAGTTTATCGCTTGACATATTTTTTGTAGAAGACAGTAGTAATTGAAAGATTAGTTATTCTGTGTAGATATAATTAAGAATAAGGTATTAAAGGAACCTACCGTGTCTGGAGTCGTAATCCAATTAATAATATTGGCTATTATTAATAATATTATGCATGGTTTTGGTGTAAATAAATAAAGTTACAGATAAAATTTATAGGATGTCCCGCAGTTCGGTGTGCCTCTTAGCATTAGGCCTCCTCCAACATTTTCCATTGGGTTCTGTCATGCGCTACCCTTCTCCAGTGATGGCCAGCTGTGAGATGTAATTTTTTTGCAGCAGGCGGTAGAGGGCAGCAGCAGCTCGGGCGAAATGCTGCATCCCGCCATGCGGCATTTGCCGCATCACATGGCGCACTACCACAATCAGGTCAGTCATATATACAGATAACTCAATATTAACAATAAATGTACCTACCAATAGAAAATATTTAGTTTTGGCGCAAAAACCTGAACCTTGAAATATTACAATAACGTGATTGTCGTACCAAAATATTCTGTGTACCTGTATTGGTAGGATTTTAGTGAGACTATTATTTTTATGAAGACCTTTATTACCATGTTTGTACGTGAAAATCAGAAAAAAATTGTTTTAAATTGTAAATTGTATTAAAAAACTATTTGCTTGCTTCTTCCAATCCAACATAAACAGAACCTTAACTCAGGCTCGTCCATCGATTTATCGAGTTGTTAGAGCAAAATTTTGCTCTACCAAGTTACTCCCTAGTTAATTATCAAGGATTTTGAATACTTTAATCGATCGAAAACTTATCCATCGATTATTTCAATCAAACCTGTAGATTTGAATCAAAACGCGGTATCGTAAATATAACAAAACTAACTAAGTGATGATAAATGGATGTGTGTCAACCGGTCACATCACATCCCACACACGTCGTGTTGGGTACAAGTTGTAAGCTAAAGAGAGAGAGAAATAGGCATTATTTCTTAATTTTAGACGCATAAATTAACCACCATAAAACAATCGTAAATATTACTACAATTTGTAAGTTTAATTCTCTACATATTGATTGTAGTTTTAACCCGCGGCAATGAAGCAACGAATCTCAAATTGTGACACAACACGGCATACACGATTAATATCACGAGTGCGAGTAAGAAGGATGGATCGCATTTGTATGTGACAGAGATGTAATTATTAGCATCCCCATTTGAACTGCGCAGATCCGTATTTAGAGACACACTTTTTCACTTAGCGACTAGATTTTATGCCATAATGACGGAAATATCGTCATAAATCTAATTTGAAACAAGATGAAACAACCTAGTGTTTTTTATATCAAGGCGAATTCGTACCCAATCTATTTTTTGCGCCAAGTTTTTATAAATTAAACCACACAGCAGTCTTCAAAAACGCTGCATTTTTGAGCCTTTCGGAAACGCATCAATCACTTCGTCCATAGACAATTACGAATGTTTTCGGGACAAATTGTACACTTGATTTTATCTATGGTTTCATTTTGGGCGCTACCGGTTGGTATTTGTTTTTACTTGTTTAATATTTTACAGTCTGTGCCGCCAAGTTAGCAGAGGGTATAGACAAGTCGTCTTATGCCATTCTATTTGTACAGAAAAAAAACGAAAGTTTCAATTCAAGGGAAGTAAATTAAATTCAAATATTGCTTGGACTTTGTGTACAATTATGTAGTTGATACAATGTCCAAATTGCACAATCACCAATTCTAATTTCTTCTGAGCAATAGTCAGTGTGGGCACCATTTACCACTGCCACCGGCAGTTTCAACTGAGCGCTTTCGATCTGCGGATGGTTCTCGCTACTTTCTTCTTGTAGTTGAACATACTGGTTTCTGGTGGGCTCTTTTTAAACGGGTGGCAATTCCCGCTGTTACAATAGTCCCGAAAACTCTTTTTTCAAAGCCTCATAGAAAACTTTACTCAAAATAATTTAATCTCTTTGAACCTTGACTATACCTATCTAAGGAGTTAGTCAGTACGTCGACATATTAAGCACAATTATTTATAAGAGATTATAATAATATTTCTGAAGGGTAATGTTTGTCTTTGGAGGAATGTTAATTCTAAGCAAACTGCCCAATTGTGAGATAATGCAGGTTAACAAAAAATATGTGGACTCGAATACGGTAGCAGGATTTAGTTTTTTTACGAAAAATAAAACGGAATTGTAAAGTTTGCATTTCTAGTGAGGTGTCATTTTGATGCTATCGATGTTTTTAGTCGATACAGTTGCTTTTTGTCGTTTAAATTTCGGTGTACTAGACGAATTCATGAGTTCACGCCTGGGTTCAAACGAACGATATCTAGTCCTTAAGTGCTCTAGCTACAGGCACAAGATTGTAAAAAGACGGGGTCTTGGAGACAGATGCTGGGGATCTGAAAAATCAAATCATCAATCGATTTGCAAAACACTTTTCTTGGAAGCGAGCGGTTCGCAAGGCCATGAATGTAAAATGTGATGCTAATTTTGTTCCTTTTTCTGAACGGTTTTTTTTACTAAAAATTATCTACTTATCTTACAAAAAAATTAAATCGATACATTGCCTCACCCCTAAGCGTTAACAATAATTTCGCCCGACCTGTCTCATGTATCGAAATTCCTCTTATGTTTGCTTAGGATCCACTTGGAGACTACTCAAAGCGACTCAAATGACATTTTTGTATTTTATTTAATCCTGCTATGAGTCACGAAATGCAGTCTAACCAAGGAGACTGATGGAAAAAGAAATAAGTCATCAAATGTCATACTTCTAGGTATACTAACCCCCGTTTCTCCCGATCAACACTAATCGCCTGTCAACTCACTTGCTATCTCTATCTAATTTGAAGTAAAAGCTGAAATAGCAAGTGACATGACAGCCGATTGTGTTGATCGAGCTTCAGAAACCGGGGGTAACTCTAACCAAGGTTTAATTACTTAAAATGTCTTAACTTAGAATATAATAGTTTGATCACGAAAATGAACAATAATGTCCGTAGAATGAGGTCATTCAGTTCAGTAATAATGAGGTACAAGATTCGGATTTTACACTTACCTTAAAAATCCAAAAACTTATACAGCCTTATTATAAACAAATCAAACCTGGGTTTAAACCTAGCTCAAGTCACGTTTTCTTATTATAAACAACTTAAACCTGGTTTATCTCATAAATTTAGGATCATCTCAGGTTTATCATTTTCGTATTATAAAAGACACTTTAGTCGAAGACTACATAGTACCTGAGATAGTCCATGATTCATCATCACAGAACATAATCATTCAACAAATATCCACAGACTATAACAAATTATGGCAATCAATCGTTCATTCATTTTGGAATCACCAACTTATCTGAGCCGGTCTGAAGTTAGCCGCTTGTGCATAAATGGCCAATAGTGAATCGAGAATTCTCTAAACAGCTAACTTCAGACCGGCTTAGATAAGTTGGTATAACTGTACTCTCTTGCCGCAGGCTAAAGTCATATGCGCATACTACCTCGTCTTTCGTTTTAACGAATCATTTTTAGTTTCTCTTCTTGACTCAGATCTCCGCCTTTTTGTTTTAAATCTCGTTATCAACTTGATATTGACAAATTCGTGGCAACCCATGCGTTTTGACATTTCAAATTTAGATCGGAGTCTAGAGTTTGAAATGTATGTTGGATAATGCAGTGCTACAAGTTGTTTTATTGAATAAACTTATGTGGGAGACCAAATAAAATTTGGCAAAATGAGATTTTTATTAGTTAGACCATACTTAAACTAGGGGTCGTTCGGGTTTATCTTTAAACCGTGGTTTAGGGGATAAACTCCGTTTTATAATAACGTCTGGTCTAAGTCTTTGATTTTTCTATAGAGCAGGGACCAACTTCGGTATCAAAGTTAGACCACGGACCAGTTAGTCCTGGCTTAAGCCTAGTCTAACTCACATTTTTATAATAAGACGGATAAAAACTAAACCATGGCTGTACTAACCAACTGTACAGTTCTGTTGACCAAAGATGGACAGATGACGCCACTGAATTAATTACATTAATTTTGCTTTGCTGTCAATTGCTATATTTTGTATCATATTTTCCAATAATGGCGACTCTTTCGACTGAACAGATAAATTAGCGGCACTATACCAACCTAAATGTTATTAAGTGCAGTTCTATAGGTTAGGCGTCTATCATCCGCCACATTTATTAGTAAATCCTTATTTCTGAGCACCTCGATGATACAGCAAATTCGCATCACTAATATCGATATTTATTAATCGATATTTTCCTTATTGCAAGCCCTATCTCTGCAATCTAATGACAGACAGACGGACACATAATGGGCGGGTTGCACCTTTTCATACAAGTGTACAGTCATTGGGACCTTACATCGTTTCAAACCCCTATAATAGGACTTGCCACACCTACCTCCAATGCTGTGCAGACTGAGAGATAGGGCCTGTTTGGCCGTACAAAGTAATGACGCTTTAATTGCAATCAACTTTGCATCTGTGTCTGTAAAATGGAACGGTAAATTTTGTTCTAAGAATCGGTCGTAAGCACACTTGATTTAAAGCTAAATTAATGCCAGTTATATCTGCTTGATTATCGAACACATTTGAAGGATAAGACCGTAGGATTTGTTAGCCGGCCGGATAAAGCATTATCCCAGTCCAGTCATTTAATGAATCAATCCAGTGCTAGACAAGACTGCATTACACCGTCTAAATTATTCCATCTATTTAAAATCGAATGTAATAACTATAACGTCAATTTCTTTCAAGTTACTGGATTGTTAGTGGCTCTAGAATGGACGCGTTGCGTTGGATCAAACTTAGATAATTAATCAAAGAAAAGGTCGACCGCTTGTCCAATCACTGGATCCAGTGTTATTAAGTAAGAAATCTAGAAAAGCATTTTTTATGGTAGGAAATGAGGTCAGCGTCTCAAAGCAATGGGTTATTGTTAGCCAGTTATTGCTAGAACCAGGGTCAACAGTTCTACGCGTCTCCAAACAAAAAATCTTTCGTTCAGAATTTAGTAAAAATTAAACAAAGTATTTAATCTCAATCAGATTTTAATCAAAATAATGCTCATGAACAAAAGATGAAATTCTCTGGAGACAGAAAGCGGAAGGCATTGCATAGACCTGTCAAGTCAAACCTTACTAGCGACTAGGGCTGTCACCTTCTTTTACTTGAGGCTCTCAAAAAATTTAAACACAGCCTTTTCCAGGGCTAGGCCAAGCGATATCTGCCACTAAAAAGCAAGAGATAAATTAAGTAGAAATAATTAAAACAATTATTAAATTTTAGATTTTACTCAAATAAAAAGAATGTTTTGAAGATCTTGATATTGTTTCATACATGCGTGATTAAGTTTTGTATATACCTCTAAGTAGTTACATTGTTATATGCGGTCCCAGAAAAAAAATTAATAACCATTTTGGCATTGATTTGTTTTTATTTCTACTCTATAATTAGTAGAATTGGATACAATTGACAGCGCTTTGACAACCCTACTATCAGTCGGTTCATTAGTAGAGGTAGAGGTCCCACGATGCCTTTCATCTCACCGACGACGACGTATCTACATCTGTTGTAGCATTTATTTATATACTACGAATGTTGACTGCCTTATGTATTCAGTGACTATTTATTGGGGATTTTCGTTTTATGATTGAATTTGTCCAAAATTTTATATTTAGTATAAAAAAATATATGAGTAATTTTATTTCTCGGTATGAGTTTTGTTTTAAGTTTTGGTGTCGAAACAAATACTTTTTTTTCTTTCAAACACGCTGTGTTTTTTTTGGACAGACCACAGAAATTATGAGTAGAGTCTGTCGAAATGGTGTTTGCTAGAGTCCAGGTTGATCCAGAGATTAGAGCACCACTTGGCGTACCTGAATCACCCCCATATATGTTCCGATATTTTTCAATATAATTTTTTTTTTGAAATTTTTGTATTAGAAATTTTTAGTATAGTATTCTTAAATTAAAGGACTACTACTAGTAATAGAACACTGTATTCTTCAAGAAAACGACTAGCGGTCACCCATCCAAATAGTTGCAGTTAGCAAGCTTCGGTTTCTATGTCAGGTGGGTCCTGCATGTCGGCGTGACACAAACAGTGACAAATGGTGTTTGGACACCACACGGCAGGTGGTGCTCGCGTCAGACCCTCTGCGATATAATATATTATAGCTGCTAGTGAAACACAAAACACACAGAAATACTCTCTTCTGTACTGTGGGTGTACTGACTCACTACTCCTGGCACGGCAGGCATTCTCTCGGATTTTTACTACGACGAATCGTAGAAATTATTTTTAAAAATAAACTACTATTGTAACTATCTGTTTATTTGCCTTTAGCTGATCCCGCAGCTTCGTTCGCGCTCGTTTACTTTGAAACTATCATATAAACTTTTATCCCCTATTTCACCCCTTTGGGGGTTGATATTTTAATAAATCCTTCCTTAGTGGGTGCCTACTGAGGAATACGTGTGTGAAATTTCAAGTTTCTAGCTCTAAGGGCTTGGCCTGTGCGTTGTCATCAGTCAATCACTTTTGTCTTTTATATATATAAACTATTATGGCATTTATTAGTTTGTTTTTGTGAAGAGCACTACCACCATGCCTACTAGAGCCAAGCAGCGTTGCTGTATTTCCTTATAAAGGGTGCCAGTGAAATTAAAAGTTCAAAGGCAGTCTTTGCCTTAAATTGATGGACGCAGTGCTCTGTGTTCTGATAAACAGGCCTTACGATGTTTCGTAGGGCCTGTTTCTGTTCTAATGCTGCTACAAGGCAAGACTTGGAAAAAAACTACCAAACAATCAATCATTTATTTAGGACATTTAATTAAAGTTTAGGTAAGAATTTAGGAGTTCTGAATAAAGTTTAGGCGCTCATCAAAGGTTGTTGTTGTTAGGTTGTTGAAACCAGAATCTACGAAAAAAATATTTACGCCTTCGGTAAAACACAATAACACTTGTCCCGAAGTCGGTTAACCTCACATTGACAAATGATGCGTTGACATGACAGTCTGCGGGTGACAGGTAAACAGTTTTTTCTGCCTACCCCTAAAGTAATACAATACAACCTTTTTATTGTTCGCTTCTCTTTGCTGCCGCTAATAGTTATTAACCTACTACATATACGGAGGATATCAGCTTTGGGGCATCTTGATCTTGTGTCTCGTTTCCCCGCATTTAGACTCATAGCAATCCTTTTTGCCTGGTTTGGCTGAACTTTTGTTTAAGCTATTGGCCAACCGATTATGGAGATATGAGGCCGCCCTTAAGCCTATAAAGCTCTGTTCTCAAAGTCGTATAGTATAGACAAAGCTTTTAAATTACTATAACGACATAAAAAACCGGCCAAGTGCGAGTCGGACTCGCGCACAAAGGGTTCCGTACCATATACGGCAATAAAATTACGTGTGTTGTATGGGAGCCCCCTTAAATATTTATTTTAATTTAATTACCTATTTGTTGTTATAGCGGCAACCGTCTGTGAAAATCGCAACTGTCTAACTATCACGGTTCATGAGACAGACCGACGGACAACGGAGTCTTAGGGTCCCGTCCCGTTTTACCCTTTGGATACGGAACCCTAAAAACGGATTAGCACCTCGCAATGATTGTTTCACACATACGTACATACGTTTCGATAAGAAATTTAAACTACCTCCTACTGATGGTAGCTTTTAAATCGTGCGAAATATAGGCTCTATTATAAGTTAAATGTATTAAAAAATGCCGCATATTGTGTACATAGTAACATAAACCTCAGAAACGTCTATAGTAATCGATAAGATAGACTTTTCTGTTACAATCTTCGATCGGTAATCTAAACTGTATTCTTCTCCGTAATGTAAACGTCAAAATGTCACCACACACAACTACAAGCAAGAACTTTCATACCTTTCTACTAGCATGCGAAGTCCGCTATCCTTATTATCGATCATTGATCTATGGATCGCGATCTATAGATCCGTCGAGGTCAGTGGACAATTATGCACCTATTCAGTGGAGAGCACGCTGTTATTATGCTGCGGCCATTGGGCGGGCGACGGGCAGTCGGCGGAATTGCTAGCTTTTAACTTCAAGTTAACTTTCAACCGAATACAAGCTATCTTTACGGAGGCCTTTGATTTTTACGTGGAACTATACACAGGGTGTCCCAGAACTCAATGTCAAGCTGAAACGGGGCGACAGGATTGATTGTAAACATCATGAGAAATATCAGAAAAAAAATCTATCCCATGCAGTTTGAAAATTATGGGCATTTAAAAACCGAAAAATTTGGTCAATTTTTCTCATGATGTTTACAATCAATCCTGTCGCCCCGTTTCGGCTTGACGTTGAGTTCTGGGACACCCTGTATAAGTAAAAAATGATAATTTATTTTTTTATACTATTTGATGTTAACTTAGTACCAAAAAGCATTCCTTCTCAACTCTCGCACGCTAAACGCACTGGCCGGGCATCATGCCCGCCGTCTATCAACTTGAGGCATACAGATGTTAGGCCTCATGTGTCTGTAATAACACAAGCAGCCACACCCTTTAAGGCATAACGCTGCTTGAAAATATTCAAGCACTAACGTGGTAGTGCTCCCCCAGACGAGCTCTACTTATACAATAATCAGAAATATTTGAGTTAGTATTTTACATTACGGCTGCAGCATCAACGACGCGGTACGATTTACGAACTTTCTTATTCGCCTCTACATCTTTATAATTATGTTTGATTCCAAATTATGCTCCATACAGTTCAGTGAGTTTGATTTTATTACTTATGTAGTTATTATGATTTAAATATATAGAATTAATTATATAGAACGTGCAATATTTAAGCTTTCAAACGGTAACGACTTTAGTGTAATTGACCGAGCGAGCGAAGCGTCTCATTTTCCACATTGGCCAAAAATGCGTTTGTCCGGATGTCTGTCTGTCTGTCTGTCTGTCTGTTCTCCTCTACAGGTCGCATTTTTCAACCGATCTGGACAAAACTTGGTACACAGGTTATATGACTTATTAGAATTTTTTGTCGTCGGGGATTTTTGATTGGAGGGTACTTCCCCCAAAAAAAGGGCAAAAAGGGGGCTATTTGATATACTGGATATCTCCACCAAATGAGATCCGATTTCGATTATTCTTTTTTTATTTGAAAGGTAGTAACTATAAGTTGGTCTCATAAAAGTTTGGCGAAGATCTGATAAGGATCTTCAGCATGATGAACAGGATCAAACAATCGATGGTTTTCAATCAAATTTGAGAGAAACACAAAGGACCTCATTCTACACAAGATGATGCAAAAAAAAAACAAAAAGATCAAAAAATCACAAAACGGAAAATGCACTTGCGCACATTACATTCCTCAAATAGCTCACTTTTAGTATGCTCGCGAGGTCTACAGCTCCCAGAGCCACTAGTTTACTACAGTTTCATTCAATACAATCTCTTTTTTCTTTCTTTCAGTGAGTAGGTAACCGTTAACATCAGTTAATTGTTCCACGTTAAGATTTTATTGAAACTATTTTCAACTTTTGCTTTCAAAATAAGCTGCTACTTCAGGGGTGGATCTTTATCAATAATGTATGAATCATATTTTTTCTTCCGATTTGTTAAGAAAACTAGTATAGTTAGAGGGCTATAAATAAACTCAGATTTAGCTTTGTTGTTTTAAAAGTAGGACCTACTTATTGTCTTTTTGTGAAGGTCTCTTTCGGGGAAGTACAGGCACCACTTTTTCTGCCGCCAAGCGCTGTTTTTAGGTGTAAGGGTGTGGTGCTGGTGAAAACAGGCACATGAGCGTTAACATCTGCATCGTAGGCGCGTTCGTATCGTACGTGACTTGCAAGGTTAACACTTAACATCAGGTGGGGCATCAGCTTGTTCCAACAAAGATAAAAAAATATTAAAAAGAGAAGAAATTACTATTAGATATGCCTTGGTTTTGCTCAAGTGTCTCTAGAAATTATACATCGTGATATTTTTAGAACGACATGAAATTACCCCGGCCCGCTATCCCGCGTACGCGCACTAACGGTGTTGCCATTATTATAAAGATGTCCCGCAAAAAGCGCGTCTATCGATTACAAGTAATGATCCGTGCATCATTTGCTGTTTAGCGCTTAGACATGATGTATGAGGTGCGCATTTTACCTATTATAGGTACGTAGTATTTATAACAATTGCCCGCCAAGTTACGGGTTGAATCCAAGAATTTTGTTGAGCCAATAATATACAATACTTTATTTAATGTTTCACTAAGAAATTGTATATTGAACATTTAAAAGAAATCCAATATTTTCTTTTACACAACTACGTAACTGTATTTATATTCCATGTTTGCAAACTATAGCTCGGTTAGAATTATTATAATTTATCTGTGAAGGTACTTACCTTAATTGAAAAAGCTTTTTCAGTTAGTGTAAATTTGAATTGAAACACTTTATTGTGTTTTGTCGCATAAAATGTAAATAATAAATAAAAATAATAAATAATGCTGGACAATCCACACAGCATCATCTAGCCCCAAAGTAAGCTACTCAAAGCTTGTGTTATGGGTACTAGATGACTGATATATTTAATAAATTATATACTTACATAGATAGATATTTTTTATTATACATAAACACCCAGGCCAACGGAACAAATTTCTGCAGATCGTACACAAATTTGTTCCGAGGCGGGAATCGCACCCGCAACCTCTTGCGTCGCAGGCGGACTCTCGCCCACTGCGCCACAGAGGTCGTCAAAAAAAAAATGTCAAAGATTGCCTGCTTTACAAAATAGCTGTGATTAAACTGTAACTTTTTTTACAAATATTTTATAAATTGTATTTGTTACTGTTTGTTTTGTAAGATCGTTCAAGTTTAAGCATTCTCTATACATCATTTGGCAGTTTTTTAATAACATTTGCTAGTTTTTCCAAGATTACCTTTTCTATAAAACAACAAGATGATGAGAAGTTTGGCATTTCTGTGAAGAAAGTAAGTAGGTATTGTAATAGTAAAATCATTGTAGGTTATTATGGTAGGTTGTTATTGCGGTTTCACACCATGTTTGGTGTCACTTCCGCCCGATCTCATTTACCTATCCAATAACCACTAAGTATTATAATTATAGAACTGAAACTTATGACTAGCTTTTGCCCACGAGTCACGTCAGCTTTGCTTTCGTTTAGTTTGCTCGTAAACCGTAGCCGGTGACGATTTTCGCGATTTTAATATAATCTAACCTTTGCCTTACTTTCTTCATTAGTAGGTATTTATTACTAGTTATTTATTCATCAGTTCTGTTTAAATTGGTCATGCTAATTGCCATTTTTGGAGCATATTTCACTAAGAACTCTCGGAATCGGATCGGAAAAGCTAGAATTTTTCTCTGTGGTTTTGTTTACTTGAAATAAAAAAAGCTTGTGAAAAATACGGCAACTGGCCTTTTATAATGTTTTTTTTAACCTAACCCTGCTGATTTCACTAGACAAACTGACGAACACATTTGCGAGTGTATGGTAGGTAGTAGGTTGTACATGTAATTATTGTGTGCTAAACTCACTTTCTTCAATATCCGTAAAAGGAAAAGATAATTTCCCAAAAAAAAAACGGTAAGTGAGAGTTGGCGCCAAACTGTACATTTTAATGTTATCTCTGGTAACCACAGAGCTTTTTCATTGATATTGAAAGCATTATCATCGAAATTCAAACTTTTTAAAAGTGAGGTGAGTAGACCAAACATATCCTCACACTTCTTTACTGAGTCGAGTTCCAAAAAAAAAGAGGGTTATTATCTCACATAATGATTATCTCAACGCTTAGGTACCAAGTTAGTTTAACAAGTTTTCATAAATGAAAATTTGAAAACTATGAAGTCCTATTTTTAAGTGTGAAAAGCTGGGATCAAAATTTTATTTTCGCTATATCTATGTAATACCATTGACAACAACTTAACCGATTGAGATTTTGCATAACTACTTAAGTGATTCTAAATATTTTTTTTGGTTGTTAATATTATTGCCAATCAATAGACCCAGAACGGAGAGCTCGCGAGGGAAAGCGAGACGACCAAAGAAATGAGGCGCAAATTACAGTTTACTACTGTAAACAATGGATATTTTGCTAATTTAGATAAGACACTTAGGCCCTATTCCACGATGCGATGTCTGAGTATTGATAACTTATCTAAAGTCATTTAATTTAACATTTCATCGACTTAAAAATGAAAAAGATTGAGTGAATGGGTTATGAAGTCAGGTGAATAATTTATTACACAGGCCAGATAAAACTAATATACAAAATCACTGGCATTGTCTAATTTTATGAATACTAGGCAACTAAGTAGGTAACTTGTAACTTACATTATAAACTCCGCAATAACGCCAAGAACTCCTAGGACCCATAAAAGCCTAACCGTACTCAAGATTAACGACATAACTTGGTATCTACTTATAAACTTTCACTCGACAAAATTAACGTGAATTTGTCAAAACGGCTCTTGAGATGAGACTAAGTAAACTTACATCTAATTCTAGAGTATGTTCCGACCGCGGCTTTGCTCACCGTTCTATAGTAGCCTAGGTGATAACAACTGCATCGCTTATTTCAACATTTACTTAACTAACACTTACTTATAACTTACTTTGACATGGATTAATTTATTTTGACATAGATACTAACTCTAAAATATTTTTAATTATTTTGATTGAGTTTGTTTGCCATCTTTTGTTTCGTTGTTATTGTGTATTTTTCTGTTGTTTTATAATTAAGTACCTAACCAAATGTATAAAACCCACTTACAATTTGCATCCCCAGCTATGGACAATGAGTGCTACCTTATTTTTGTCATTTTTATATGCACAACTCAAGGAATTTGTATACTACGTACACAACTACACACCATTGACGCAAATAAATGATTTAGGTATGTTCAAAGACATGATATAAGTTTTCTTATTAAAAAGTTTACTTGACTAGTTTTGGTACATAAGCAAACTTTTTACTAGGAAACCTTGTTTCTATCAAAATGATAGTTTCCCTGAATTGTGTGCAATTTGATAGATTGCGGTTTTTTTAAATGAGTTCAGTGATGTCATCGCCTATAATCACGGGAAGTCGATAGATAGTATTAGGGACTCAAATTCATTTTTTCCTTTAAATGTTTAGGGATCAATTTAGAGGAATTTTGATGATGATGACAATGATTGTTTAAGCGACGAACATTTTTATTCCAAATTTCATGTAAATCGATTACGGCTGCGATTGGATTGAGTCACACACAGTCACACGGAGAGAAATTTGTGTGTCGAGATTGCAAAATGATTTTGTAATATTTTTTTTAATGATTCCGAGTAAAATTTAGTATTTTGAACATAAGTTTCATGATACAAACAATGGTCATGGATTTATTGGAACAAACCGGTTTTTGTAATTGTTGATTTTGAGATAGTAGCAGTACAATAATATTTTCCAGTAAAAGGTTTTGTGAATCCAAGAATAATTATTGGCTCCCGTCTGACGTCATATCAATTACAAAAAGATTTTGTTAATACAAGTATGAAGCATGGCTCATGTCTGACGTCATCGCAATCACTAATGTTTTACTTATTTCAACATCACACGTCTGGTACAATACTTGATGTTATTAAACAGTTTTGTAATTACATACAAGAACGCAATATATTTTCTAGGTACCTAGTACCACAGAATAGAAATAAGTACCTACTACGGTAGTAGCTACCTACTACAGACACTACGTCTACTACGTTCTACTGTTTATATTGCAACCTACCTATAAAAGCCCAGACCTCATAAATATTTTGACTTTTGAGTTGGTGTTTATTACTTGTATTCAAATTCCTTGGTTTATTCCGAGTTGTCACATCACTTTGAAGTAACGAGAATGTCAAGTCATCCTGACAGTGAATGTTTTTTTGTTATTAGTGTTGCCGTGCTGGCTTCTTTACATGTTTTTCTCCCTCAAAACATTTTTATAATTCTTACGAAAATGGAGGCTCTTAAAAACTTGAGTTTGGTCTTATCAAGTAGTCTAATTTATTTGCTTTCTACTTGGGTATTTTTCATACTTGATCAAATTACTGGGGAATTCTTCTTCTTCTTATCGTGTCACTAGTTTCTTTCGAAACAGTGTGGTGAAAGGATTTTAATTGCGCCTCAAGAGGCTCCTTTCGAGCACTTGTCACATGTTATAGAACTTGTTAGGTTTTACAACATGCCGGTTTCCTCGCGATGTTTTCCTTCACCGTTTGAGAGTACTGGCATTGCGCACATAAAAACTCATTGGTGCACGACCGGTTTTGAACCCACGACCTTAGGATCGGAAGGTGGGGCTGCTACCACTAGACCACAAGTGCTCACTGGGGAATAAAATACCACTACTGACCGTATCCTTTCTATAATAAAATTAAATATCGTATGTAAACTAACCAAGCGCGTTAACTATGTATGAAACCAACCTATGTATGAAATTTTTGCTAGTAGGTAAGACAAACCATCAAACGATCCACTATCTTTTTACTGCGTGGTTTACACGCAAACAGTCACTAAAAGTCTTTGATATTCTGGTTAATAATTGATATTTGCTTGCCTACTATGAAATGGTTTATGTACATTATAAACTATTTTATATTAGGCAAGCAATTATAAGTTCCAAAATTCGTATTAAACATAGTTAAAACCGATATTTTTGATTTACCGGGAATTTATCCAAATTAGTTTTACCCCGGCGCGGCCGCCCAAAAATTTTCATTGGCAACACTGATAACTTCGAACAGAATTGAAACAACGGTCTCGCAGCAGTTCGGAATCTTTGCAGAATTGCTTTTCTAGTGTTCTTTGAGTGTTGTGAGTGCTTGTTGTGTAATTTTGGTGGCATATAAACCAACAGTACTTGAGGCATCGAAGAAATACAGACACTGACCCTAAAATAACACACCCAAGTCGCAGCTCAAAATACTTTTTATTCCATGCGTCCATTCCATTCGCTTGTTAGCTTAGCCATTCCACAAAATTGGATATGGATACGCTAACAAAAGATTTACTAGTGAGTTGGGGTTTGTCTGAGTACATAAGCACATTTAGAGGTAAGTCCAATAATATTATTATCCGGTAGTCATACCCAACAGGTGTATTTGGTCTCTGAAGTCAACTTGTATTGTCTGTAGGTACCTACCTATTGTTGTCTTATTAAGTAGGCATCTACAAAGGACTACTGGGTCTGTATTCAGAATAAAGGCAGAGTTCCATCATTGCAGAGCTGCATGCATGTCGCGACGATGACGACGCGCGCGCCGCCAGCCTAGCCAGAAGACGGACGGACCCATTCAAACATTACAAAGTCCTGTGGGGTGACTTTGTGGGTGTAACTTTGTTGCAATTCGTTTCAATTGATTTATATTTCAAGTACTTAACTAAATAGAAAAAAAAATGTTTTGACATTTATCAATCGATTGAGTTGCCATCAATCTTTCTAAGGAACTGCATCTAATATGTAACTGCAAAGACATCATATTCAAAAAGAAATCGATTGAAACACATTGCAACAAGTTACATAATCACCCCACTGGTCCTATAATGAAAGCGAAGGGAGCTTGGACAATTTTATAATATTTTTTTATGAAAAGGTTCTGATTATGGACATATGGACAGACAGACAAACAAACAGAGTAAATCTCTAAATTTTATTTTATTAGTTATCCTGGTATCTATGAATACTTGCATGACAGGGCATCCATGTCTGGGATTATTTTTTCAAAACACACTCACAATCTTTGCTAAACTAACTTGTTTTTTTTTAATCTTATATCTATTTACTTACCTCAAGATGGCAGGATTGATGCTGGGACATTAAGGTTGCTTTCGCATGATGAAATTAAACAATTGCTTCCAATTCCGGGTGACCGGGCCAGGTCTCGGGCAAATTTAGAAAACTGGAAACTTGAAGTGTTATCTTTAAACAAACCAGTACACCAAACAGAATACAATACTGAAAACCAAGAGGTGTGTTTGTTTTTAATGCCCATTTCTATATGATCTATAAATTACTAACCCGCATGATCATAGTAAAGGGTTTAGCCATGTCATGCCAAACCCTTTATTACTCTCAAGTAGCTAATTTGCCTTTTTTATATAACAGCTGATGGAACAAGCATAATATGGCCCACCTGATGTTAAGTGGTAACCATCGCTTAAAACAGTGTGTTGCCTCGCAGGTCACACCCGTTAGGAACATGCTTTACCCTGCTCTGCATCCATCAACTATAGGCCTACAGATGTTAAACAGGCACCCTTCTAACCGAAACACAGCAACACTGCTTCACGGCAGAAATAAGCATGGTGGTATAACCTATAAGTAGCTATGGATCTTGACATCAGAACAAATAATTTTTTTTATGTAATTACTTCCCCGGACGAGCCCTTCACAAAGAGCTCTACTACTACCTACCTATGTAGGTTCTACTTACCACATTTTTTATAATATTGATTTGCTTGATACCTATTGTTTTCAGGTACTTAATCATGCATCTTTTTCTCTGCTTGATGTAAATGATTTGGACACATCTCTTGGCAGTATTGGCAGATTATTAAAGGAGACTACCTATTTTGAGCCTTCCGAAACAGATGGAATATTAACTCCGTTAGTGGGTTCTTGTTCTACACCACATTCAGAGAGGCCAAAAAAAATACAATTGGAAGCTGATGAACAGACATCTCAGCAACAACCAGAAAGTAGTCAACAAATAGTGCAAGGTAATGATGGGACATTTAGGGACAAGGGAAATAATCAACATGCTGTGCAAGATATTGATTACATGCGGCCAGGATATGTAAGTAAAACATTTTTATAAGCTTTTATTTAACTCCCTATGTATGTATTTGTACTTTGAGTATATAAGTTCTCGCAATTAAAGTGCATGCTTCCCATTACCTACCCAACTGTTGAATGTATGCATAAATAAAAAAATATTTATGAGTGACATAATTATACAGGGTGTAATAAGACATCTTCCAAAAACTTAAGGAACGTGTAGGGCTAAGTATAACATCAACCCATAACATTGCATTTGGCTAAAAGCTGAAGCAGTTTGGAGCCAAAAAATATTTTTGTCAGTCAGTGATGTGTTGCAAAGCGCGCTATGCAGGCTATGCATTGCTGTTTTTGGTATTGTTAACTCTAGTATAAACTTTTACTCTAGTGTAAAGACGCCCTTAGACGCGCCATCCTATTGGTAGACATTCCATACAGCACTATCTAGCCCCAAACTAAGCTTATGCTTGTAATATGGGAAACCAGATAGCTGATATACTACTTACAATACTTTTTTTTTTTGTAAATACATACTTATAATATTATATAACACCCAGACAGAGAACAAACATTTATGTTCATCACACAAATGTTTGTTCACGGTGGGAATCGAACCCACGACCTACGGCGCAGAAGGCAGAGCTACTACCAACTGAGCTACGTAGGCTATACATATATTAAATAAATAAATAATGCTGGATCTAATATAATTTAACCTAATATAATTTAGGAATCTTTAAGTCAAGAGTGAACAGGTGGATTATAGCTAAGCGTGCTCCATCTTAGGCTGCATCCTCACTTTCCATCAGGTGTGATGGCAGCCAAACGCTTAGCTATTAATAATAATAAAAAAATGATTTTGTTGTAGATTCTGATGAAACAATAGCTGAAAAGCTCAACTGGCTACGCAATTCCCTCGAACCATGGCATCTTGTGGAAGATAACTGGAATGCAACTGCTAAATGCAGATTGCGTTCTAATTACTCTGGCAGCGGCAGCGTACAAGAATATTTTAATGAATACCCCGTCTTGAAGCGCCCCACTGGCTTTCAACTAATCCTGAATGATTTTAAGATGCTGCATGAAGACAAGTCTGACGCTCTATTCACTAATATTGTCCCTCTGCGTGAGAAGATTATTGCATGTGCCAAGGAAAAGTTAAAGACTATTCGCGACAAAGATATTAAAATTGGCAAATACATATCTATAGCTAACGGTGAGTCTTGCTTATTGATTGAGTGAGTGAATCGAACGAAGATCTTAAAATCGAACAAAATTTGGTATTGTATGTTTGTCTGAGAATAGCATTCGAACCTTTAATACGATCTGAAAGGTGGGCTGATAAATGTACTTGAATAAGGGGTTACTAAGATATCGGGTTTCTTTTAAAAATAAGTTACATAAAATATCAAGTTGGGTTACATAAAAGGGCTGTATTGGATGTATTGTTTTGAGATACAATAAAAAATATTTTCAGTCTGTAATTATTTTATCTTCCATTTCAGATCCACAGAGTCCTGAGGCGAAAAACAACGTAGCCTTACTGCTATTGCCGTACCTAACCTCAAGCTTACCAATCAAAGAAAAACGAAAAGTGACATGGAAACCGTCCAAGTCTGAGGTAAGGGACAGTTTCCTGACACAAATCGCCTCGGACTCCGAACTTGAGACCACCATCGCTAGCAGAAAAATAAAATTAGATACGTTTGGGAAAACCCTTCAGCCTTTTGTGATTTTTGTGGGGGTAAATGCTGCAAATGTTGTATGCTCTTATGTCGTTGTGGCGGACACGATTTACAAATTTGATACATTACTAACGGCGGTGGATGTATGTTTCAAAATTATACAAGCCACTGGTGCCCGTTATCAAGACGAAGCGTTAGTCATTTGGATGGTGATACAGAAAGGTCTGTATCACATAAAAACTGAGCATGACAAGGAATTTACGACAGTAAATAGCCTTTTAATAGATTTAGGCATTGATATTTAATCGGTAAAACCCACTGTTTCCAAACGCCACTAATCCCAACTAATATTATAAATGCGAAAGTAACTCTGTCTATCTATCTGTCTGTCTGTCTGTTACGCTTTTCCGCTTAAACCTCTCAACCGATTTTGATGAAATTTGACACAGAAAATCTTTAGACCCTGAGAAAGAACATAGGCTACCTTTTATTGCGAAAAAAAGAGATGAAGAGATTAAAAGTACGCAGACGAAGTCGCGGGTACCAGCTAGTATTAATATAATGCTCAATTTGACCACATACGTGATTTCTCGATTAGTTTTAAGTTAATAATAAATTGTGCATATTGCGGGTGAAATAAGACGAGTGTGTGAAAATAATAATGTATAATTTACCTATGTAGAATAAAAAATAATTTTGACGAACACTTTTCTGCCTTTGAAGTTATGTCTACAGATTCACCATTGTTCATTACACAATTATGATAAATTGGTAGCTCCCTTTTTAATATAATGCCCTATTTGACCACATAGGTACGTGACTTCTTGATGGTTTCTAGATTAGTTAATAATAAATTGTGTATGAGGTGACAACAGTGTGAAAATAATAATGTATAATTTCACAAAGAATTTTTATATTGTCCCAAAAGTTATTCGTCGAGTGTGATAAGGATCCGATGGCGCAGTTGGATAGCGCATCCCCGTATCAAGGGGAAGGTCGTGGGTTTAAATCCCACTCGGCTCATAACTTTTGAGACAATATAATGTAGAATAAAAATAATTTTAAGTTAATAATAATTTGTGTCATATTTAAAATATGGCACAAATTATTATTAACTTAAAATTATTTTTTATTCTACATTATGTTGAAATAAGACAACTATGTGCAAATAATACGTGCCTAGTGCCTACCTATCAGTTACCTATATAGAATAAAAATAAATCACTTGTTTATTAATTAATTCTAGTTTTTATTATTTTTTGATATGACCTACCTCAATACTGGTAATTCTTTCCTGTGTAAACACGTTGTAACGAGTCAATCAAATGTAATTCCTAGGATTCCTAATATGTGCCTTTTACTTACAGCTTTTTAATATCAGGCAGTGATTTATGTTCCACCTAGTAATTCCTAATGTCAATTTCAATTTTCAGTTGCCTTCGGTTGCCGCTTGAGCCTTAGTTAAGTTTTAGTGCCAAGTTCACCAAAAACTTAGAGGACAGTCTTGTGTCCAGTGGCACCCTCATCGATTTTATTTTTTTAAAAGGAAAATAAGATGGGTATTAAAAATCTAGTCTGCTCATATTGTAGATCAATATCCAATGTATTTTTTAAAGATTCTATGTAGTGCTTTGTACTTTCTAGTTTCATCAGGTGTCGCTAAAAGTGGCCACTTTTTTCAATAGCATGCATAGTAGTTCAAAAAATACTTTGCCCATTGATCTACAATATGAGCCGAGTATATTTTTAATTAGCATCTTATTTTTCCTTTATATAATTAAAAGCGATGAGGGTGCCACTGGACAAAATACCTCAGCCTCTAGGAAATACTAAAAGCGGTACAGAAGTTACTGCAGAAATTACAAAAGTACTATTAGAAATCACAGAAAAAAATACTAGGAATCACAGAAGTATTTGTGAAATTACAAAACAATTCGTAAAAACACAGGAAGGCATTACACTAGGCTTTAAGAAATAAAAAAAGTATTATTATAAATCACAGAAAAATATACTAGGGATCATATAAGTATTTATTGAAATGACAAAACGATTAGTAAATACACAGGAAGCCATTACACTAGGCTTGCAGAAATTACATAACTATTACTAGAAGTCATTGAAATAAATACTAGGAAGCACAGCTGTCTCTGCTGTAATTACAAAACGATTAGTAAAATCTTTACACCTAGAGACCTAGTGACTTGCAGTGATTACAAACGTATTTGTAAAAGTCAGTGGCGTTAATACACTACGTACTTGATATTACAAAAACCACTTTACTCGTTGTTACTTGGTTGTTTGCTATTTATACTAAGTGCAACTACAAAAGTCTCATTGTTGGTGGTATGAAACGGTTTGTCATCTTGGGATTAACACGTATTTTGGTTGATATTAATGGGGTTTTAGTATTTATTTCTCTCCGTGCACACATAGAAATTTTCGCACTTACATGGGCATACAATATTTGTCTGTAACATGGTAATTTTTTCTTTAGTAAAAGCACACTTACACTACCCTTTCAGACGGCCTTGTCTAAGACGGAATAATGTCCATTGTGTCAGTCAGATATTTTATGATAATACCAAAATTCAGACGCGGCGTTGAAGAACAGCGTAATGCGGTTTTTTAATGTTTGATTTCAGATATTAGGAGCTTTTTTTGTTGCCTGTAAATACCACGTAGGTACATATAAATTGGCGAGATTTGGCGTATTAAATAAATATAAATGACCGTGCTCATTTGATACATTCTTTATTCGTAATCAGTTATGTGTGAACTACGACCGTGTCTGAGTGCAACTCTTTTGTGTAATAACTTTTTCTTACAATAAAAAAACATGATTAAAAAGTAACTGTCGCCGAATACAATCAATCAAATTCAGAATGTATTTCTAATTACTTGTACGCTCTCTTCGAGTGCCGAAGAAAGTCGGACTAAAGGCCGAGACACACGTTACTAATCGTAATCCGCTTGTAGTCGAGTGATATCAAAATTATTACTAGGCCAAGCCAATCTTTATATGTATTATGTCGAAAAGATTGCGAATTTCCAAATTGTTTTTCAATTTATCAGAACTACCTACTTAATTCAAAGTGATGCTTATGACTTTATAATTTGTACACGTCGAGCTTAAATCTATGTTCGTTTCAACTCTTTTAAATTTCGAATAATTACAAAAAGAATACAAGTATTATACATTTTTAAATAGGATCTCGAGCGATAGCGAGCCAGCAAACGAACTAGTAGTTTGGAATGTAGCCCACTCTCGAATGTCGAGCGCCATTAGCTCTTTACATTCGGTACGTGTTTCGGTGCGTGTGCGCAGGCCTTACAACCTCCTTACCAGACCGTTAGAAAATGACGGCAGTTTGCCGCTGCAGTTCTGGCGATTTCACACACGTTAGATGATAGCTTTTTGAGAGTTCCATTGGTGCTCGAGGTAAACTACGCTATACGCTATTATGAAATTAAATAGGTCCTCACGACTATATGCCCAGCTACGTTAGATAAAATAGTCCTGAAATATCTTGGTAGCCAAATGCCGAAGTAGGGTAGCCAGAGGCACGTCAAAATATTGCACGTAGCATATGTAGTAGTTGGTTTGTACACGTAACAGGCCCCAGTCTTGCCGTCGCCTCTTATTTTTCAAATAAAAGAATCTTATCGATTTACGACCGACGACTACGAACCGTCGCGTCGGCTTTAGTATCAGAAGGGAGGATAGCTAACAGACACCACTAGGCCACAAGTGTTGTGCAACAGAGATAATAAAATATTTATAAAAAAAATACAGATGGTAATAGATAAGATACCTACTTAGATGACATTGTTTTTGACTGTGGCAATATTGTGTGTCAATGTTTGGAAGAAATCTCTAATTCTCTACTGACCGATAAAAACTTCCCATTGCAATTTAAATTTAAAGAATTGTTTAATTTTAGTATAAATTGTACTTAACTATATTTTCGTAACATTTATTTTTTAGTTCATTTATCAACTTTGTATAGAAAGAAAGAAAGAAAATACATTTATTTGACATACACAACAAGAAAAAAAATACATAGGTAGGTACATACAAAATTACAGTTATAAACAGAGACAAAACGAAAGAAGAAACCAAGGAATTTGATGAATAGGTAGTCCTAAACACGCCTACACAGATGGTAAATACACCAGCGAGGTGAAAGGATTCGTTATACAACCATCAATAGGAGCAGACACTAGTAGTGAAAGTAACCGTTTTCGTACGGGACTCTCCTCTCAAAATCTTGACTGGTACTTGACTAGTTTTTTCGTACAACGGATCTTAGGTACGGTATTCGCACTGGCCAGTAACAAACGCATCGCGACGCGGCGCGCGCGTCCACCATGAAAAACGCGGGAATCGGGAAAAAGCGCGCGCGACATCTGTCAAATCTGACAGCCTAATTTTGACAATGTGATTTTTAATTTTAAATACCGTCATTGGTACCTGATTTTATGTGCAATATACCACTTTGTGGACAGTCTGAATTGTGTGCAATATATTTAGTGTAGTTAGTTTTAGTGTGTTTAATGTATAACGATAGGATTATGATGGATTTGCACGAGTACCAGGTGAGCTGGTTGTTGTCTATGGTTTTTGTGTTCAAATTCAAAGCAACCGTTTGCGCTGAAACTCCTTCAACGATTTAAAGGTTCTTCAATCAAAACTATAGTTAGTTTGGTATTCATTAAAATTAAAAAGTCAGACTTTATAATATTATGTAGTCAGACTTTTGATTTTTTATACTAACATTACTGTCCTACTTTCTTCTAATATTAATAATAAGTTTTGATACTTGGATGTCTGTCGCTCAATCACACTACTAAACTGATTTAGATGAAACTAGTAGGTAGTAAATACTACTAATCATTAGTGGTACTTCCACCCTGGTTGTGGGTTGTGTTGAAGTACCTTAAATTTATGTTAGCAATGATTGTACCAAAACAAGCGAAGCCGCGGGTGGTAGCTAGCTAAAAAGAATGCGCAAAGTTTCATATTATGTTTGATTTCTATATACCTACCTATAATGTTAGTTAATAGAATGTACGCGCCAACAACAACAAAAATAACGAATCGATCAGGACTGGCCAACTGAACATTTGTGATATTTTCCAAACCCAAACCAATATAACAGCGCTAAGAAGTATTTATCTTATAAGAAGTAACTTATTCTCAACTTGAATTCCTTCAGTTGCACGCAGATAAATATGACGTTTAGTCCACATAATTATAGCCCCGTATGATGTACTTGGGTATGTCAAATCAAGAAATGACCAATTAGATATTTATTAAATTACGAGCAAAAACCAACATAATTTGTTTTTGCGGGATCAAATTATCAGTTCACTCCCCATATTTACCCAAATGATGGTCACACAGGACATTCTCGGGGCCTTGACATGACAGAACAATTTGATTTTAAGTCTTAATTCAGTGCAATTACAGTACACAATGGTTTATTATGAGGTTGTCATGTAAAATTATAGTTGGCCAATAATTAGGGAGCTTGTTTCCGTATTTTTGTCGGAT
Organism: Plemyria rubiginata; assembly: GCA_963576535.1. Taxonomy (NCBI): domain Eukaryota; kingdom Metazoa; phylum Arthropoda; class Insecta; order Lepidoptera; family Geometridae; genus Plemyria; species Plemyria rubiginata. Next base: position 8,479,298 of record OY754922.1, on the reverse strand, counting down.
AAAGGTCATTTAGTTTTTCGGTAAGTATTACTGTTTTTGTAACAATCTGTGAATTAGTGATTTGTTTGTGGACTGTTTGATAGGTGTTTTTTTTGTGATAAATACCTATGTTTATTTATTTATCTCCGGGTGGCTTAATTTCAATCTGGTCATTAATTGGGAACGGCTCTAATGAGCGACTAGCGGCGGCAGCGACGACGCCGCCGTTGATAGGTGTTACAAAGTGTTACGGTTGGCAAATTACTGGTAGCTTTTTATCTGGCTGGCACGGAATAACATTCCATTGGTAAGTCTAAGTACTGTCATTATGGTCTTGTGATCTGCATGATTTCAATATTTTTTTTTGCGTTTCTGAGTATTCTTAAACAATAATTAATATTAAAATTAAATTTTGTTTTATCATGAAGTTACAAAAATACACTACTATCTATATAAATACGTTCTTCTGAACGGATTAAGATGAAACTTGGAAAATAAATAAAGTACCTGGAATCATGAAAAACACATTTTACAGCGCGAGTAAGAGCCACTGGGTGCTATTTAACAAAACTCAATTCGTGCTCATTAGCCTTACAAATTAATAAAAAATACTTTGTAATATATGAATTAAAACAGCAAATCAAAACTTAAGATATTTCAAAGAGATCCTTATGATTTTAATGAATTATTTCCTTTTTATTTTCTCTTTGAGCTTCAATATTGAATTAATATATCACTTTTTACACGCAGCTCTTTTTTATTCTTTTATTTAACTGGCTTTTACCCACCTTATTTATTTTTTAAACACTTTTCAAAGTAAACCTTGATTTTATTGATGAACGTTTGAACGTTCATTTACGCGAGCAGAGCATACGCGTAATTTTCAAGACGGTACCTCACGAGCAAATTACTCCCAGTACATAGCCGACCTTGTTCGATCTCAAGGCGTTGAGATTATACCCCGCGCGTATAATCAGCGGCACGCGAGTGTGTCCCGGCCTTAATTGTGGACACGTGTGCGATTGTCACATGTTCCGACATTACGTTCGAGTGCCTCAACTTAACTGGTCACCAAAGAGGAAATGATTCTTACTCGCACTCGTCTACTATGTCTTTGGAGCTAACATAAAATGGACAGTGGCAGAACTGTAACAACAAACCACAAAAGCTGTAAGAAGCTCTTTGTGAAGGGCTCGTCTAGAGAATTGCTACCTCAATGCCTTTTTCTACCGCCATGCAGCGTTGCTGTGTTAGGGTTTGAAATGTGGTTGCTGGTGAAATTACAGGCACATGATTCTTAACATTTTTATGCCTCAGTTTATGAATGCAGTTAGGACACGTTCCTATAGAGTACTTACGATGTAATGCTTTGTTATAGACGTACTTATATGGCTTGAGAGTCAAGCTTGTCAGATGTGTTCATATAACTCTTTTTTGGTGAGGGAACAAACTCAACATGTGCCAATTATAATATCTGGCTATCTCTGACACCTCTGACTAGTCCCCTTAGACATCCTTAAAAATAATCTTGACTTAGTTGAAATTATATCTGTGCGTGTAGGTAATGAATGGCACGCGAGTGTGTACCGAGAATGTCATGCATGTTTGAACATTACAAAAAAATACATATTAACAAGACAAAGACAAGAAATAAATATAACTTTTCAACTATAAATACCGACTTTAGCTACTTACCTATTGTCGTCGGTTTACCGGATGATACTTTTAATCACCTACCACTATAAATTTAAGAGACGGTAAGAAAAATTATGATGAAATGATGATGAAAATTTTGACAACGTTCTTCATTCTACTGTTAGGTAGGTACTTACAATATAGGTACCTATTATCTGTCAAAAAAACCAAGGTACGTCCAAAAATAGTCTAGGAGGTTATTCGTGAAAGTAAATAAATCAAAACACTAGTCGTAACAAAACGTGAGACACTAAAAATGACAATAAAACCAAATTTCTACATGTCTGCCTTTAACTTACACTTTGTGACACTTTGTCTTGCTAACGGTTGTAAAAAAAATGTGGAGGACCACTTGTGAATAAATCGAATGTATCTTTCTACTAAGAATACCTACTTCTAGTGTGTATGTCCGTACTCAGAGATCTCATGCTTTTTTTGCATTAAATTAAATAAACAAGTTCGTATGAGTTAGTTTGCCAACTTTTTTTATGAAGTTTTTAAGCACATTGAAGAAAATAATATTAAAAAAAATAAGTACATCATGAGCGATTTGTATTCTTATTTTGTTAGCCTAACATATGAAGAAGATGATAAATCGAGAATAGCCCATGATCGACTCAGAAAAATGGCGGAAGCGAACACAGGAACACCTTTCTCTCTTGAACTCGTTGAAGATGAATATTATAAAAAAGACAATTAAGCTTATTCTCTGGAAACTTAACGAATTATTCCTTTAAACTAAATTAAACATTTTAACGATTCTTTCCCGCCACCCGGTGTCATTCCGCTCGCGTGCCAGTACGCAAACACCCACCATAGACAAACGCTGTGCTATTTACACGGCAAACAGCTTCACAAGTGTTCTGCCAACATTGACTTGCTTTCCACCGGTAGCGTACGGTGTTCTGATTTTTTGTATTTGTACACGGCATTGAGATGTGTCGTTTTAAATGTTGTTGATACTGTAAATATCCGAAATACCTACCCACCTCTTTTTTGTTCAAGTTGACTTGAATGAGCCTCTAATTTTACCAGTTGATAAAGAATCATAGTAAAATTAGTTAATTTTATAAAAACGTCTGATAACTGACATTAATAAGTTTAGATTGAGATCTTTTGCTAGAATTTATCTCAAGATGTGTATCAATTTAGGGGAAAATACATTCATAGACAAGTAAACCCCCGCCCACGATGCTTTCGAATGTCGGCGCGAAATCACGGACAACAAACCAAAATGGCGACTTTCCTCACAAATATTAATAAAACAAACAAACACATGTTTAACGGAACTACGGTTTCTGTGTTTAAATGGAAACGTGTTTTTGTCGGTAAACTGTCACTTTTGATGACCACCTACTAGTCACCTAGTACTGCCCACACTGAGAGATTTTTTCCTTGTTTAAATAGATTTCTTTTTAAAACCATTAGGAAATAAGGTTATGAAGAATTAACTATTGCAACCATTGGTGCAGATGACTGTACTACCTACTTAGTACAGTCGTCCGCACCAATGGTATATTTTTTAATGATATGATCTATAATCTATAATATGGTACTACCTATATCTACTTAACCCGTGTTGGCACCCACTACTGGGTACAGGTCTCCTTTCTATTATGCCACTTTGCGATCCTGCGCCATTCGTATTCACTGAGGTCCGTCTACTCCGAAGATGTCATCCGAAATGAAGAAATAATAATTACCTAAGTATTATTATTATGAGCCTTCTATTTCCCCATGCTGGGCGAAAGCCTCCCTAATGGAAGAATAATTCTAATGAATAGAATAAGTTTTTATATGCAACAAATAAAAAATACGTATACATAAAACAGTTTTCAAATTAAAATCCCTCACACTATGCGATCCTGTGATCTTCCATTCCGGCTGGCATCTACCGAGCTCATCTCGCCATATACATACATTATACGCCCGATACATTATAGTCTGGAATAACACATAGGCTACTTTTTATCCCGTGGAGTACCGGGATTTAAATCTACGCGGGTGAAACCGCGGGGCGCATCTAGTATTATATAATACCCAGGCAGAGATCAAACATCTATGTTCATGACACGTATATGTTTGTTCTCGGTGGAGACAGAACATACGGCCTACGGCGCAGAAGGCACAGTTACTACCATACCAACTGAGCTGTGAAGGCTGTCCTATAACAAAATGTAATGGTTTATGATTGTATGTTACAGTCGCTGATGCGGTCCATGTCAGTGGAGCAGCGCTGGCAGGACCTGGCCTCGCTGCTGACCATCCCGCCGCCGCCGGGCGCCGAGTACCCGCATTACCACCCGCACGCGCACCCGCACGCGCATCCGCACCCGCATCCACACCCGCACAACATCAGGTAAGCCTACTTAAAATAAAAATAATAAATAATGCTGGATAATAATCCACACAGCACCATCTAGCCCCAAAGTAAGCTACTCAAAGCTTGTGTTATGGGTACTAGATAACTAATATATTTAATACATTATATACTTACATAGATAGATATTTTTTAATATACATAGAAAACACCCAGACCATCGGAACAAATTTCTGCAGATCGAGGCGGGAATCGAACCCGTAACCTCTGGCCCTCTCTGTAACAAGCGCCAATGACTTAATCCCAAAATATACATGTCCGTAACTGGCACACTTTCATGCAAGCTACGGGCACATATTACGCTAATAGGCGTGCCTGCACCTGGCATGCACGTAGTTAGCACAAAATTCTGTTTTCGGTCAGGTACTGGCATACTACGTGAGGGAGGGGACGCGGGGGACTACGAAACCGGCACGTGTATCCTACTTAATATTATGAACGCGCAAGTTTGTAAGTATGGATGGATGGATGGATGGATGTTTGACGCCGGACTCTTTCACGCCGGAATGGCTGAACGGATCTGTTAAAACTTGGCAGAGAGCTAGATTATAGTCTGAAATAGCACGTAGGCTACTTTTTATCCCGTGGGAATGCCGGGATTTAAATCTGCGCGGGTAAAACCGCGGGGCGCAACTATTTCTAATGTAATCCTAAAGTTCCTCTGATTTTAATCTAGTTTTTGTGTTGTGTTCCAGCGGTCACGGAGGCGCGGGTTACCCGGCTAACTACCACCACGCGCCGCTCGCTCCGGTCGCGCCGCCGCCCGCGCCCGACAAACATCCCGACGCATACGGTGAGTTACTGTTCCGTCTAGCTAGTCTAAGTCATATAAACAATTGTCTGGACTCTAGCCTATTGTTTTTTTCCCGAATGGATTTACTATTGGAATTTATCGTAGGCCGTAAAGCCAAGACATTTAAACACTACAGGATTTAATTCAAATAATTATATGTCGAAATATTTATATAATAATTAAAGGATTACAGGCTGGTTATCGTCTGGTGAGCGCCACTGATCAATAGAATAGAATAGAAAAATATTTATTTTACGACACGAAGACACAGATACAATTGAATAAGACATATCCAAATTATAGTGGCGAGTGCGGAAAGCGGTCATCTGGTAATGCTGCGTTTATACTCAGCTCATGTCCGTGGCAACGCGAACTTCAACGCTCTCTCTCTCTCGCGTTACCGCACGCGTTGCTTTTAGCGTTTGCCCTTTCGCTGCTCATGTCCCTGCGCATTTGAGCTAATTGTAAATGTGGTATAAAGTTTGGTCGGGGCAACAAACGCAAGGGCACTGCTATGGCACGACGTTGGCTTGGGTGGGTCATGGGCTGGTTAAACTCTGGACTAAGCCTAATCTAGATTTAATCCCCTTGACAGCAGCCCAGTTGTGGGCGGGTCCTAAGGGGCGTATTCGCCCCAGTCGGCAGGGTCGGTGAATCAGACTAGATTCACCGACCCTGCCGGCCGGGGCTAGTTCAGAGAGAGCAAGTACCTTAAATTCTAGAGTACTTGCTCTGTCTGAACTAGGTGACTTGATCGAGTCATCGGGATTCGGGATTACCAAGAAATGTTTTCCCTCCGGATTGTATCAACACCTGAAGCAGACCGTAACCTCTCTGTTTGTAATTGCTAGGTGCTGCGGCGCCGTTGGAAGGCGCCTATAAGGTGGAGTCGGCGCATCACCCCCAACAACATGACGGAATCTACTATCAGGTATATAAAACACTAGCGGCCCGTCCCGGCTTCGTACGGGCATTTAACAAAAATTTCAAACGCTGTCGCGACACTGCAGATAATGGTGTTCTGCAAAGTCGTAGTACATTATTTTGTTATATCATCAATAGTTCTCGCAGCGCATGTTTTTTATATATGCGCAAACACATCCCTTCCACTATTTCCCAGCGTTTTTTTAAATGACGCGACCTCTACATGATTTATATTTGTTTTTTTTAAATGACGCGACTACATGTTTTATATTTGTTCACATAATGTCATAACTGTGTACAACATAGAAAAAAGGGATGCTGGGACAGATCAGATATATGATATTCTTTGTCATATATCAGATCTAGAAGTAGCTGTTACGAACGGCATATTGTAACTGAAATATTATTATTTTCAGAACTCGAGTGCGGAAATGGCGCCGCCGAACCAGGACGGGTTTCTGCAGTCCATTCTCAACGACGAGGACCTCCAGCTCATGGACATGGCTATGAATGAAGGTAGGGTAAACCTTGGACTATCAAATGCTCTGTATGTGTGAAAACACACGTGTGCTAACCTTTCTGTGCCTCAAAAATCACATAGCCAGCGCAGCCTTCACAGCTCAGTTGGTACGTTCTGGTATTTTGGTAAAACCCACATTTTTCAGTAGGTACTAGCCCTTAAGCCATGAAGGTACCGACACGTGCTTATTTTCAAGCCAAAGGCATGCTTTTTTCGAGCCTTGCTCAATAAAAGCACGTGTGAACAGGTCGTGCTATTAAATGAGCATGCTTATTTGGTGAACGTCGGTTGATTTTTGAGCATGCTCGAAATAAGCACGCTTATTTTTGAGCACATGTGTCAGTACCTTGAGGGTATATCTACCGTGCTTGGGTATAAATGTCGTGGAACTGTTTCTGTTTTTAAGGTTCTGTACCCAAGGGGTACAAACGAAACTATTAATAAGACTCCTCTGTCCGCCCGTTAGTCTGTCTGTCCTTCTGTCACCAGGCTGTATCTCATGAACCGTGATAGTTAGACAGCTGAAATTTTCATAGATGGTGTATTTCTGTTGCTGCTATAACAATAAATAATAAAAAACAGCATAAAAGCACTTTTTTTTTATATACAACTAGCTGATGGAACAAGCAGATGGCCCACCTGATGTTAAGTGGTAACCATCACCTATAAACAAAACATTGCCCCGTAGGTCACGCACAATAGGAACGTGCCCTACGATGCACTGCCCTGCGTCCATCAACTTGAGGCGTACAGATGTTAAGCCTCATGTGCCTGTAATTACAATTTTTTTGCACATCTCTCCTTCCTTCTCTTCTGCCCTTTCGGTTTTTTCAAAACTACACAAAGGTTAACTGGAAGAGAATGCTGTCTAGCATTAAGTTCGCCTATGTAGGGGGATCTCATACAAACGTGATTTTACCGTTTTTATAGATAGTACAGAAAACTTCGTGTGCGAGCCTGACTCGCACTTGGCTGGTTTTTATTTTTCTGTTTCGATTATCGCCTGATGTCAGTTCCACACACCTTGGTCAGGTCCGCAAGCTAGAAGCCCTTACCCGCTCAATGCTATTTCTTGCGGTGGATTTAGATTCAATATGGTTTGCTAAGTTTTTACATAATACTGAAACTGAAAACTGAAAAAGCTTCACGACTTTGATCCCCAGGCATGGTAGATATCCTATCAGATCTCTCAGTACCAAGTACTAACTCAAGATTCTTTGAGGATGATTCTTTAATACTGAATTAAAAACAAAAAATACATAAACAATTAATATTTCCAGTTTTCATATAACTGTAAGTAATCATTTACATAATTTACATAAGTATTATTTTGACGTGCGCAGTTATACATAATATAAACTTTATATAGTAGGTATTTAGTCATTAATATCTTGATGCCTCGAACCATACAGCGTTTTCTCAAACAAAATATTATGATGATTTTGACCGATAACAGAATATGCACTGCGTAGTAACCTTAGGCATTCACAGTACCTACATCTGAAGCAGAACGGTACGAAAGTAGGATGAATCTTAGATGATACTGCTGCAGGTAGCTAAGTAGAATGCAGGACTCGTATCTTACACCTACTTTGCTGGATAATTTCTAACTAATAAAGTTAAGGAAGTCATTTGGATGGGTGGCCGATAGAGGCTTTCATTAAAACGCTTTTATGCTGCGGAGGATTATGAAGTTATCGCACCTGACTCCAGCAGTGAAGATGCACGTTTTTTGTAATGTGAATCCATAAGCGCTTTTATCGGAACTCGAATATAGTAAGCAACGCTTAAAAAACGCTTCGTTTACTATATTTCGAGGCTGCTGAAAAAAGTACTGTGGTCACACACAAAAGACACAATATACATATAATTTACGGGGGTAAAATTATATATTGTGTCTACGTAAACAGTTCAAATCCTGAATACAATACAATTCAAATTTAAATATTTATTTGGTAATCAAAAATAATATTCACTTGAAGTCAATACATGCATTATTGTTAATACATGCCTATGGTGCCTTTTAATTTTAAAAACTGTATGATGTATATTTTTCTATGTGTTGCAAATAAACTTATTCTATTCTATTCTATTCTATTAAGTCGGTAACGATGATACCTGCAGAAGTATTAAACTGTGTCGAGGATTAGCCCTCCTATTAGGGCACTTGGGAAAATGTTCAATAGTTTATTTTTTGTATTTTGTGCATTCAATAAAATATAACCTTGAATTCATAGATCTCTATACTATGTAAACTGTAGTATAAATTATTTATATTTTATGTACTTACTATACATTTTAATACGAGTGATTGGAATCATCGACTAGGTACTTAACTATTAGTGTGACGTCACAAATTCGTAAAATTGACTAGTCATTCGGTGCGTACGTTATCGCGCGGACGCTTTGCGATGGACACCGAACATTTCAATGCCCAAACTTATCATGATTTCTATAATAAAGAACGTTATTTTTCCAGACTTTGTTCTACGTGTTCGGTAGAATAAGTAGTGTTTGCAGTTATTCTGTGGTAGAATGTCGCTACGGTTGTGTGTTATTTATAAAAAAAAAATGTTCAATTTTCGAAGTTACGAGTAAGGGATAGGGTTGGGATAAGGAAATAAGTGAGCTAATAAGTGTCAGTGTTAGTCCATCGGTGATAAATTAGTTCGTGTAAAGTTCGATATTCAAACATTCAAACATGGAAATTTACAATTCAAATTCAACAATGGTGACAGTTGTCTCAGTTTAACCCTTAAACTAAAATTGTAAAACATAAACTTCCTACTCTTAGGTACCACTTCATACTAACATCAGCATTTTACTAATCAGTGAATTTGCGTGACAACTATTTACTAAAAAAGCATATTATATATAGCATTCATAGACAAATGGTTGTCTATGAAATGCTAATTTTAGGATTAAAAAAAACTAAAAACTAACTAGACTAGAAACTAAACCTAATTAGCGTAAAAATCATTTCTATCGTCTGACAGTTAGGTAGGTAGATAGATAATCATGTTTAGCGCCTTATTATTTATTCGTAGTTAGCGGCTTGTTTTTTAATTTGCAAGACGTTAAAAAATTATAAGTACTGTACTTCTCTGAAAATAACCATCGGTTTGAGAAACATTATCGTATGCTCTCTAGTATTCTCGTTTGTTTGATTTTGGTATCGCTTATGATGTGTACGCACAGCCAGTATAGTTATATCATTGATTAAACATCATGCATTGATAAAGTGTTATTTGCGTACGGTATTAATATCCTTAATAAGACGTTACGATTATTATACAATTTCATTGTTCTTTCTCTACGCTCCTTGAGTGTCGGTCTGGAATTTAGGAGTAATTGTCCAATCAAGGCAGTGAAATTATCAGCAGAACCGTTTAACTATTTTAATTTGTGAATTATTTTATGATTTCGTTGATTTTTATTCACAATGGGAATCTTTTCGTACGTGTATCGTCTTTTTGTTATGCAGCGTCGTGTCGTCAAGTGATTGCGTGTAGCGAAGGAAACGTGATTTGCTCATTTTAAGCTTTGAACTTTTAATATAATCTTCTAAGTATTGAGAATATTAAAAATAATTAATAAAAAGATATTTGTGAATATCGCTAAAACATTTTTCGTGACTTTAAACCATAAAGTGAACTTTTGGACATTTCTAAGCTTTGTGAATTTCCATTGCTTTGTTGGACTGTTTGAGATTCCGTCAATAAAAAGCCTACTTATGCCAGTCCTGGATAAACGCGCTTCAAAGAGTAGAAAGGTGCACAACTCTGAATGCAGTTTCTGCCTCTGCCGTTTCTGCTGCGCCCTGAGAAGAACTCGGACTACCGCCGACTCCCTCATAAAAGTACCCGTCGCTGTATTGAAACGATACAACTTTTGTCTATGGTCGTTCAAATATAGACAGTTTTGCGATCGGTGAAAATAGAATTTGAAAAAACAATTTCATAAATAGATGAAGATAAAGACAATGCGAGTCATGCGCTTGTTTGAAATTGAATCAAGAGATCTGTGACAGTATTTGCTTTTGCTGAATTGTTTGCGAATACGTCACAGAAAAACACTGAGCGGAAAATTTGAAGGACTACTACATTACTGAGCACAATTTTTGAGCCTTATCGAGAGAGAGAGTAAAAAGCGCTATCTACTCAACAATTAAATCGTTAAGGACTCTAATTAGAGTAGAAATTGACTTGAAATATAAAACGCCTTATCCGACGTGATTCAGATAATCGCATGTTTTATTTTCGTGTAAGAGTCCGATAGCGTCGATTACCTACGAAATAATCGTAAAGAACTTCCGATGATAAGGTGATTGTGATAAAGTGACACTATACATACATTTGAGCGCCCAGTCACGCAACATTGCAAATAAATGTTTTGTCATTTGAATAAGGACTTGATGTTAAGTTAAACTCGAAGGTGTGACAAGAGATTTATCAATTTGTGAAAATGGATTTGACCGTGGCGCACCTCGTGCCGTTTGCGTCTCATCCCTTCTATCCTTTGACGCCGTACTTGAGGAGCCCGCTACTGTATCCTGATCCTGCAGAATACCTCAGTTCCTACTATAAATTTTACGATGGTAAGATCATATTTTGCGTTTACGACATATACAATTTACACACCTACTTTCTCTGCATAGATCTCATGCCAGATAAGGCATTAGTTATTTCGAATACCATGGTCCATGCGGTATTAAAATACCCAGACTAAACAAGCTCTGATGAAAATATATTGTAATATTTATGAAATTAATATAATTTTCATCAGAGCGTTTGATTGATAAATAAATTTCTAGGTCTTATTAAAAGTTTTCTGAAATTTAAGGTAGCATTATAAAACAGGCAATATCTTGATTTTTGATACTTCCTTATCATTTTAATAGCAATTCAAATTCTATAATATGACTAAAAGTCATAGTCACGCCAAGCCCACTGGATAACATATCGTGATGTGATGATAACTTCAACAATAGTTGCATCAGCTAAGTAAATATGTAATACAAAGTATACCTATAATACTCATCATCATTTTCCTGCCCTTATCCCACTTCATGTGGGGTCGGCACAACAGGTTTTTGCTCTCCACTCTCCTCTATCAGCCGTCATCTCAACAGTCACTCCTTTCATACTCATGTCATCTTTCACACAGTCCATCCATCTTTTCTTTGGCCTACCTCTACTTCTATATCCATCCACATTCATCCCTAGCATTCTTCTCATTACATGACATTCTTCCCTTCGCATAACATGCCCATACCACGCTAACCTATTACTCCTCATCTTTTCTTACCTATAATACTAATATATAATATTAAATAATAATAAAATATTAAATAATAATAAAATATAGGTAAGTATATTATTTTCGAAAAGATTGCATAATTTGTTGGTTTATATTAAACAGATAGGTAAAGTCCAATACATGTTTTTTTTATTCAATATATGTATTGTCTCTTGTGATTTACAAGAGACACTTGAATTTTATTGTCCTGATAACTCCAAGTATAAGTTTATGGTTAGACATGTATTTTGGACGATTAGAAATATCCTAACTAGCTCCAAAGAGCTAGAAACATCGTGAGAAAACCCGTTATCTATACATAGGCATCTCGAACGGATGTTTACTGTGCTTCAAAGCGTAAGTCATTCTAGTCTTCTTGGGCACTAACTGAAAAAAAACAGCTACGCAACTTTTTTCAACAGAAATCTTAGATCAGATCTCTTAGTACTATTTACTAACTCAAAGTCTCTTTGAGGATGTCTAAAGGGAGGAGATCTAATTATTACATTTGACACAAACGCTCATTTAATTGATCACGTACAGTGTACCTATACATCTTTGTATCTGTGCATATAATTGGATATTAGTTTACAGGACTTAGTCCATAAATAAACATGTTTTTATTAAAATAGTCACCACGACACACTCTTCGAACATTTCTTCTGGGATAGTAACTGATAGGTGACGATAGGAAAATTTGGCATATATAAAGCTGTAGGTATGCGTTATCTTTTTTATAAAATATATCATGTTAATATCATAAAGAAGACATGTCTTGTTGACTGTCATATTTAAGTAGATTCTTTCATGGTCATGGTTACCTACCACTTAACATCCAGGTTGGCCATCTGCTTGTTCCATCAAAAAGATGTACAAAAAAAGATATAATTAGTATGTAATCCACTCGTAAACATTAAAGTTTAAAAAAAGGATTGTTAAAATTGATCTGTGGCTACTCTATTATCTATGAATGTCTGCAGTTGGTCACGTCTGTATTTGTCACATTCACGCGTTTACATAATTTAAGATAAGGTCTACAGATAATGTGATACAACAAAGAGGTACAAATGAATCATAATGCAAGAATATTTAATCAATCCTAGTGTCGCATCCCTATTTTCTTACTAGATCCTGCTGAATTATAAAATCGAAAGTCAAATCTTTTACTTATTGTATTTTATTAAATTATAACATGGGATAAAACTTTGAACATATTTAAAAACTATCATGGACATGAACATAATATTCATTTACAACGGGGTATTAGCATGATTTGTGAGTGATTAATTGGGTAAAATATAGTTTTAAATGATAATATATAAATATTATAATTTAAAAATATATAATAATATAATTTTAAATGAAAATTTACTTTGAATAGATATATTTCTTGGGGAAAAAACACCCTATTGTTGGACGTTCGTGGCCCGTGCAGAGCATTTTTTCCCCCCACCACGAATTATATTAGACATATTTCTTGACCTAGAATAACATTATCTACAGGGTTACTTTTGTCCGGATACGCGAGTAAAGCCGAATCAAATCGTAATCACTATCACTACATAGTATAAAACAAAGTCGCTTTCTCTGTCCCTATGTCCCCTTGTCCTTTTGTATGCTTAAATCTTTAAAACTACGCATCGGATTTTGATGCGGTTATTTTTAATAGACAGAGTGATTCAAGAGGAAGGTTTATATGTGTAATACATGCATGATATGTGCACCCGTGCGAAGCAGCGGCGCGCGGTCGGGTCGCTAGTATGATTATAAATTGATAAAATTTTAAAACAGTAGACGGTATGAGTGATCGATATTTGAATTCGATCGAATTAAATATTTCTTGGAAGTCGGAAAGATATGATACGAACGCGGTGTTACGCATAAGTACCTACCTTAACATGAGATAACGCCCTAATGCCCGGGATACACGAGGCTAGTTTTTCAAACTAGGATAGCAAGTATGTGCCAGTCTGGCTTCGTGTAGATAAAACTAGCTCAATTTCGAAGCTAGTATGCCGAAGCCAGAGTACTAGCTTGCTAGCTTACTGACATTAGCTTGCTATCCTAGCTTGAAAAACTAGCCTCGTGTATCCCGGGCATGCATAATGGCAAAGACCTAGCTCGCAAATTTTGAAAGATATAAAATCTCTGAACTGAACTACTCTAACTACTTAACTGTGTGCAACATATTGCACACAGTGTAAGTTAGTCACATTTTTTTGATAATATCTTATTATCTGAGTACCATTTTGCACCAGCTTTTAATTTATCAAGCAAAGTCCAATGACATGTTTAATAGCTTAAAAAAATTATCAGATAAATTTATATCACATTGTATTTTTACTTTATGTTTAAAGAATCATCGTGACTTGCGGTAACTGTTACTTGTTTGTAGTAGTTGGGTTAAAATGAAATGTAATTAGGGCACGTGTGTAAGATATTAGGCGTGGCCTGATTCGTGTGCATGTCTCCAGCTTCCTCATATTGAAAATGTAATTTCTATAAATGCCAATATTTAAAGCATAATTAGTGCACTCATAGATTTGAATCATAATTTAGCTGCCAAATAAACAACGATGCTATAAGCTTATAATAGTGTGTAAGCTGGAGTAACATGTCTCCAGCTGCCTCAGCCAGTGTGGGCAAACGGCTAATGATAGAGATATATAGTAAACGCAAGGATTTAGTACCTATTTAGTGCACCTGGTACCAAAAATTTCAGGTCTGTAGCTAGGAAACTCTTCGAGTTATAAGACTTCATTAACGTGTAAGCTGGAGTAACGGTACGTGAAAAAGCATATGCTCGTTCTCTGGAATGGCTGGAGCTAGCAGGTTGCTTTAAGTCTCCAGATTTAGTACCAAACGAATTAGCGAGGTACCAAATATTTGAAGTGTCACTGTTCAAAACTCTATGAGTTACAAGCTTTTCCAGCTTTTTTTGTTTGTCCAGCTTGCACATGTTGGATCTCAGCAACCACAATAGGTACAGACTCGGTTGATGTCTCTGAACCGAGCTATGAATTAGTGCACTCGGTACCAAAAATTTGGAATCTCTAGGACAAGCAGTTCTGTTGTAATCAGCAAAATAACATTTAACCGCCAAAAATTCAAAGCATTTCGACGCGACCATAAAAATGATGCGTTGCCGCTCTGAAGGTGATATTACGCTCTGCGGATTTGAACGTATTTTACCCGCGATAAGAGTCTTTTTTGTATGCACTCAGTCCTTTAAATTTCTGAAGGCATAATTATTATACCCTTCTCTTTCCGATGTGCGTTGAAGAGCGGGGCGTTGTATGTTAAGCTTAATGTTAAATTCTTAAAGCTAAATTAAGTTAAATGTTGTATGACAAGCAGTTCTGTTGTAATCAGCAAAATAACATTTTACCGCTAAAAATTCAAAGCATTTCGACGCGACCACAAAAATGATGCGTTGCCGCTCTGAAGGTGATACTACGCGCCAGTCACTGGTTGCGTCTATTTTATTTTTTGTTTTTGTCACATCCGCATGAACATCCGCATTATTGGTGCGATGCGGATGTCCAAATCGATGCGGAAGAAACATACATAGATACAAGAGGTGCGTTTTTACTGGTAGGTAGCCCCTCTTTTTACCTTTTTGGCAGTGTTAAAATAACGGAGTTGTATCTGTATCTACATAGGTACCTACTCAAAGCGCCAGTTCTTTAACACCTACCACAGTACCCATAGGAGAAGTTAAGTAGTAAAACTAATAAATGATTAGGTACCTACGTAAATCTAAATTTACCTAATTATTTATTTAACTGCTACCTACCATAATACTGGTTTATATAGGTAGGAAGGATTCGTTTTTGCAAATCGAAAACCTCTCAAATTTGAATGACTTGACTTAGGTCTGATGACGATTCACTTGACATGACACTAGCAAGATTAGATTGGCTGTCAAACTGACAAAATACGGACGGACGGACATGCTTCTCGCTCCCTGCCTTGCCTGCAAATTCTGCAATATATATAATTGGTATATTTTAACCTCTCAAATTCGAATGACTTGACTTAGTTTGATGACGATTCACTTGACATGACACTAGCAAGATTAGATTGGCTGTCAAACTGTCAAAATACGGACGGACGGACGTGCTGCTCGCTCCCTGCCTTGCCTGCAAATTCTGCAATATAATTGGTATATTTTATCAAAAAAAAAATATAAAATGTCAAACCATACCAAAGTATTTAATTGATGAGATATGGCAACATACAACGCCCCGCTCTTCAACGCACATCGGAAAGAGAAGGGTATAATAATTATGCCTTCAGAAATTTAAAGGACTGAGTGCATACAAAAAAGACTCTTATCGCGGGTAAAATACGTTCAAATCCGCAGAGCGTAATATCACCTTCAGAGCGGCAACGCATCATTTTTATGGTCGCGTCGAAATGCTTTGAATTTTTGGCGGTTAAATGTTATTTTGCTGATTACAACAGAACTGCTTGTCCTAGAGATTCCAAATTTTTGGTACCGAGTGCACTAATTCATAGCTCGGTTCAGAGACATCAACCGAGTCTGTACCTATTGTGGTTGCTGAGATCCAACATGTGCAAGCTGGACAAACAAAAAAAGCTGGAAAAGCTTGTAACTCATAGAGTTTTGAACAGAGACACTTCAAATATTTGGTACCTCGCTAATTCGTTTGGTACTAAATCTGGAGACTTAAAGCAACCTGCTAGCTCCAGCCATTCCAGAGAACGAGCATATGCTTTTTCACGTACCGTTACTCCAGCTTACACGTTAATGAAGTCTTATAACTCGAAGAGTTTCCTAGCTACAGACCTGAAATTTTTGGTACCAGGTGCACTAAATAGGTACTAAATCCTTGCGTTTACTATATATCTCTATCATTAGCCGTTTGCCCACACTGACTGAGGCAGCTGGAGACATGTTACTCCAGCTTACACACTATTATAAGCTTATAGCATCGTTGTTTATTTGGCAGCTAAATTATGATTCAAATCTATGAGTGCACTAATTATGCTTTAAATATTGGCATTTATAGAAATTACATTTTCAATATGAGGAAGCTGGAGACATGCACACGCCTGATTCCATGTACTCGTAGCGTTGTTATATGTGCACCGATCAAGGTCGGTAAAAATCCCCTTAGAACACTGGTACCTATCTTTAGATGTAGTGTTCTGCATATATACAGAGAAATACTTATACATGTCAATAATGATACTAATGGAACAAGCAGATGGCCCACCTGATTTTACGTGGTAACTATCACCTATAACAAATCGTTGCCTCGCAAGTCACGCACGATAAGAACGTGCCCTGCGATGCACTGCCCACAGCGTCCATCAACTTGAGGCATACAGACGTTAAGCCTCATGTGCCTGTAATGACACCGGCGACCACTCTCTTCAAACCGAAACACAGCGCTGCTCCTTGGCGGCAGAAAAAGGTGTGGTGGCAGTAGTTCCCCGGACGAGCCCTTCACAAAGAGCTCTACTACTCTATTATATATTTAGTCTTCTGCCTCGCGCGTTGCCGACCGGTGTACCTGACCTGTTAGTTATTTATTCTCATTCGTTGACCATGTCCATACCATCGCTTTATCACGACTGTTATCTCCAGGCACGGTATATATCTCTTCCGATCTATTGATCCCACTCACGGTCAAGATCTTTTGAGGCTGGTAATCTGTGTAGGTACCTACTAACTAAAACTACTAACTAAATATGCCGGTGGCTCCACTCGCGTACTTACCCAGGTTAAAAGTATCATATATGTTATACTAGCTGCGCCCCGCGGTTTCACCAACGTAGTTTTAAATCCCGGTATTCCCACGGGATAAAAAGTCATAAGACTAAATACTAATAAAGATAGATTATAGGAATAGCACATAGGCTATTCCAGACTATAATCTTTCTCTCTGCTAAATTTCATCCAGATCCGTTCTGGTGTTATTGAGTAACAAACATCCAAACTCACATTTATGATATTAGTGTGATGCTGGTTACTATCTATGTATATTGTATCTGTGTCTATGAACATACCCACACAAACTTTCGCTTTTATAATTATAAATAAGTGAAAGATAAAGATATTTTATTGCTTATGGAAAACTAGGTACAAATTTGGTGTTAGGGGTTAGAATTTTTGTCTCTCTAGTCCAGCCTGACGGCATATAAACATTCAAAAGATAAAACTGAAAAAAACTAAATGTGATGATGAAAAAACTAAACGTTATAAGATTATTTACAATTGTCCACAGGAATGTACACGATGCGAATGTTGGATGGGGCAGCGGCGCATCATGTCCCGCACAACGCAACGCACTCGCACATGATGGTGGCCGGTGAGTACTGACAACGAGACACCAGCGGTTTATGAAAGCTCGATAAAACGTCAAGTCACTTGCTTTTTCAGCTATTACATCAAATGCACCGCTCACATCTAGGTCCTTGTAGCAGGGTCACTCCGCAGTTTAAGTACATTCGGCAGGCCCCTAAACCCGTGTACTACACTCACCTACCATCTTATTATTTTACTGTTATCGGCATTCACAAACAATATACGATTTACCGGACTACCGCCGATCCGAATCGTGCACCAATGCACTTTTCCTATCGAAAAATTTATGTGCGCAATGCCAGTGCTCTTACAGCGGAGGAAACCAGTTAGTATTGTAACAGCGACGATGGGCTTGCAACCTGTCACGTATAGAAAACCGACTACTGCAAAACGTGGGTATGTGCCAAATGTAACGTTTGGACCTATGACTACCCAAAGTCAGTCAAAATGTATTTAGTATTTATTCAATAAAATCGCAAGGATCACTCTGAATCGTCTTAAAGCTAGTGTAAAATCCTGTATTTTACTACAAACCCTGGCTCATTAAATACACCAAGCCGGTCTCCTGTCCTGGTCGAGAAAACGAGAATTTTAGATTTTTTTTTATTGGTTTTTACATTGCATCTTGAGTTTGGACAGAGTATAAGTCGTGAAGCAGTTTATAAGGTACTAGTTGCGCCCCGCGGTTTCACCCGCTCAGATTTAAATCCCGGTCCCGTGATTAAAAGTAGCCATGTGCTATTCCAGACTATAAGCTAACTCTCTGCCAAGTTTCATCCAGGTACGTTCAGCCGTTCCGGCGTGAAAGAGTGACAAACATCCATCCATACTTACAAACTTTCGCGTTTATAATATTAGGATATGTTTTAAAACATGTATCGTGTGCACAGAACGCGACTCTGCCTCTGACAGCGCCGTGTCGTCGATGGGCTCGGAGCGAGTGCCCTCGCTGTCGGACGGCGAGTGGTGCGACGGTAACGACTCCGCGCAGGAGTTCCACAGGTATGGACCTCAGTTGCACTGCATTATAGCACCTAATGTAAGAGCAGTAGAGCTCTTTGTATATAGCTCGCTCGCTCTTTGTATATATATTTTTTTTTTTTTTTTTATACAACTAGCTGATGGAACAAGCAGATGGCCCACCTGATGTTAAGTGGTAACCATCACCTATAAACAAAACATTGCCCCGTAGGTCACGCACAATAGGAACGTGCCCTACGATGCACTGCCCTGCGTCCATCAACTTGAGGCATACAGATGTTAAGCCTCATGTGCCTGTAATTACACCGGCGACCACACTCTTCAAACCGAAACACAGCGTTGCTGCTTGGCGGCAGAAAAAGGCGTGGTGGTAGTACTTCCCCGGGCGAGCCCTTCACAAAGAGCTCTACTACTCTTAAAAATCTACAGATAGTAGTAGACATAGTATAGAATCTACAGATTCTATACTATGTCTTCTGCCGCGAAGCAGCGTGGTTGTGTTTCCGTTTGAAGAGTACCCTTCGTAGACTAGACATGTTTTAGGTGACCCAGATGACGAGATCAGCGCCGCTAATGGTACTGACACACGTGCTCAAAAATAATAAAAAATCTACCGACGTACGACCAAATAAGCCAGGCTCGAAAAAGCATGCTTTTTGCTCGAAAATAAGCACGTGTGTCAGTACCTTAACGCAGTGGTGACCGACTCATCAAACCCGGTAACAAGTAATACAGCACACCTACACCGACCCCTGCGGAAGGGTTCGAAGGCGCATTCCCCGTCAACGCCCCATCTGGGCGAATAATTTCTCCGAAATTTCGATGACGGCTACAACGGTTTTCATGAAATGTTGTATGCAGGGAATTTCGATTAATCGATCTAGCTAGGATTCATTTTTAGAAAATGTCATTTTACCCGTGTTTTCAGGCAAAGAAAAACTCAACTTGAGAAAAATATGACTGATATCTATTGGCGAGTAATAATAATTTTATTTTTTAATTAGTAGATGATGTTGTTGCAACCGAGCAAAACTCGTTCACCCAGATATTGATGTTTTATAAGAGATGTTATTTTGTAGCTCGAAGTTCCGTCCGTACGAAAGTGGGTATGGACGCGAGCGCCCGCCGCCGCACCAGGCTCAGAAGAAACACCACATGTTCGGCAAAAGATGCTTCCAGGTACAATACACAGTAAAATATATTAGAATACATACGTAGTGGGTACAATACAAGCAGGAAGGCGCGTTGTGCTTACAACTAGCTGTATGTTATTTTTTGGAAATAAATATTATTATTATACGCAGCGCCCCGCGTAGTTTTAAATCCCGGTATTTCCATGGGAGAAAAGGATGCCTGTGTTATTCCAGACTGTAATAGTAATGTTAATTTATTTTCTACTGCCTATTTTTAAACCTATTTATTTGTGTGTGTCTATGTATCACACGAATATCATAGTTTGGATGTCTGTTACTCAATCACGTTAGAACGGCTGAACGAATTTGTATGAAATTTGGTGCAGAGATCGACGATGATCTTGAATAGCACTGCTTGTTATTTCGTTGGAATAACTGGATTTAAAACTACGCACGTGAAACCGCGGGGCGCAGCTAGTATTTAATATTACTCGGGTATTTTCAATGATATTTTTCATGTGATGTCATGATCGCGAAAGATTAAATAAAATCGATAATGTTGGTAGTGATAATGCAAAATGTTCTCTAATCGGTACATCTTTGATACATATTTTGCAGAAGCTAGTATTCTATACAGGCTGCAAGAAGTTCAAACTTTCGATAAAATAAATATTGGCGGATATTCCACTCAGCACTATCTCGTCCCAAACTAAGCCAAAGCTTTTGATATGGGAACCAGATAGCTGATACAATTTTTTTATTATATACTTTAGCTTAGTTTGGGGCTAGTGTGAAAAGACGGCCAATTTTTTTATTTATTGATAAAGAAAAATTGAAAAAGAGGAATGCTAACCTTCATTTCATTCTATCGGTAAGGCACCCAAGGAAGACAGTATTCCGTACGTAATAGGTTTCAAAACCCAATGTTGAAAACTATCTGGTTTCCTTCCGCACTTACAAGGGCTTTCAAGTAGTTATTAATGTTGTATTTCCCTCAGGAGCAAGCCACTGCCTTAGAGCCGGCCGCGCCGCGACCTGTGGTCAAGTACGAGTGCCCCGATAATACCACCTACCATCATGACGCCATGCAACATAACATGCATAATGGTAAGCTCATAACATGCATAATGGTAATAGCTCATAACATGCATAATGGTAAGCTCATAACATGCATAATGGTAAGCTCATAACATGCATAATGGTAAGCTCATAACATGCATAATGGTAAGCTCATAACATGCATAATGGTAAGATCGTAACATGCATAATGGTAAGCTCATAACATGCATAATGGTAATAGCTCATAACATGCATAATGGTAAGCTCATAACATGCATAATGGTAAGCTCATAACATGCATAATGGTAAGATCGTAACATGCATAATGGTAAGCTCATAACATGCATAATGGTAATAGCTCATAACATGCATAATGGTAAGCTCATAACATGCATAATGGTAAGCTCATAACATGCATAATGGTAAGATCGACAACTCTTTTGGTAGTAGCTTTGCCGTGTGTGGGTTCGATTGCCACTGAGAACAAATGTTTTATGATCAACATAGCTATTTGTTCTCTGGCTGGGTGTAATACAGCGTTTACACTTAGCTTAAATGCGCAGGGACATGGGCAGTGACATGGGCAATGCGCGTAAGGCAACGCGTGCGGTAACGCGAGAGAGAGAGAGAGTTGACGTTCGCGTTGCCACGGAACTGAGTGTCAACAAAGCATTATACCACCTAACAGTTTGCCGTGGGGTTTTCTTAGTGGGGATTTCGGGAATGATTCAAACACAGCATATCTCAAAGCTTGCCTCTATTTTGCTACGAAGTCTACGGCGTAGGCTAATCGCTACGCATGCTACGCATTGCTACGAACTGCTACGTAATTTTACCAAAGGTAAAATAATTCTAAAAAAGTCTAGCTTTCGATTAGAAATCAGTAAACCTGAGAAGCGTTGTGACCTATCAAAACCACCGGAAGACTCTTTTTGCACTTAATATTTGTCATAGAAACAAAATGTTTAAATTAAGTAGTGTTGTGTATAGGTTGTAGTAAGTTAATATTAAGTAGATTTAACATCGCCTTAGAGCTTAATCAAAATATCCTGTTATGATGTTAATATCTCAATAAATAAATACATTTTTTTGTTTTTGCATCAGATTTCTCCGGACGTCATCAGTTGCCGCCGCCGCACGTACCGTCGCTCCAGCCCGCTTTGGATCTGAACACAGCGCACTCCAGCCATACTTTACTACAGGTAATAAAATTACTGCTGATTCGAGAACATTTCATTCAGTCAGTTAAAAAGATAGTTTATATTGCAGTCAGTTAAAAAGATAGCCGGACAATGAGATTGCTTTCAATTTGACATTTAGATTCCCATCCATCCTATACAATTACTATTACACTATGGGAATCAAATGTCAAACTGAAAGCCATCTCGATAGCCAGACATGTGCCTGTACCTACAACATTGTGTGTCATTCGTTCGTTCGTTCATTCAGAGTTCAGTGGGCGTGGCTCCTCCCCCCGCGGCGCGCTACAGCTACGCCCCCCCGGAGCGCGTCCTGCACAACCACACGTACTCGACGCCGCTGCTCGCCGCCGAGCCGCGACCCGCCGCCGTCAGGGACAAACGAGGTAACTATCTACTACACCCCTGCATACACAATATACACAAAGATATCTATAAAACTAGACTAACTAAGATAGAATTACTCTAATTTTTAACCGACTTCAAAAAAACGAAGTTCTGAATCGACTGTTTTTTTTCTTTGTTTGGTACCTCATAAAATTTTGCTGTATGGACAGATTTTGACTATTCTTATAAATAAATACTATTTGCGCCCTAATTTAAATCCCGGTATTCCCACAGGATAAAAGTAGCCTATGTGCTATTCCAGACTACTACTATCTCTCTGCCAAGTTTCATCCAGATCCAGAAGAGTAACAGACATCCATCCATCCATCTATCCATCCATCCATCCATCCATCCATCCATCCATACTTAGAAACTTTCGAGTTTATAATAGTAGTAGGATATCAGTTATCTAGTACCCATAACACAAGCTTTGTGTAGCTTACTTTGGGGCTTGCTGTGTGCATTGTCCGGCATTATTTATTATTTATTTATTATAATTCAGTCCGGCGGATGACAGACGGCAGCATATCCGACGGCGGATCTTCTGCCACCGGCTCCTCCGGACACAGCCTGTCGCGCGACGAGAAACGCGCCAAGGCACTCGGTGAGTACAGTACTAAATATACTTATTGATAACACATGGTTTAGTAGGTTTACGTTCATACATCATGTTTGGACGTACCTCTGACTACCCCCCTTCGATATCCTCTTAAGGATCTTGAGTTAGTACTTGGTACTAAGAGATCTGAAGGGATATCTACCGTGCCTGGGGATCAAAGTCGTGAAGCTGTTTCAGTTTCAGTTTTCATACATAGTTGGTATAGGTCGCGTCACGCGAAAAGAACGCAGGAAGGAGAGGGAGGGGGTGTGATGTGCGCGAATGATTTGAATGCGCAAACACATACCCTCCACTGTTTTCCAGTATCACATGGACCCTGCATAAAAAATATTCTTCTTCTTATCGTGTCACTAGTTTCTTTCGAAACAGTGTGGTGAAAGGATTTTAAGTGCGCCTCAAGAGGCTCCTTTCGAGCACTTGTCACACTTGACGACCTCAGTGGCGCAGCGGGCGAGAGTCCGCCTGCGACGCAGAGGTTGCGGGTTCGATTCCCGCCTCGGAACAAATTTGTGCACGATCTGCAGAAATTTGTTCATTGGTCTGGGTGTTTTCTATGTATAATAAAAAATATCTATCTATGTAATTATACAATGTATTAAATATATCAGTTATCTAGTACCCATAACACAAGCTTTAGTAGCTTACTTTGGGGCTAGATAGTGCTGTGTGGATTGTCCAGCATTATTATTATTATTATGTTATAGAACTTGTTAGGTTTTACAACAACCCGGTTTCCTCACGTGTTTTCCTTCACCGTTTGAGAGTACTGGCATTGCGCACATAAATTTTTGAACAGAAAAACTCATTGGTGCACGACCGGTTTTGAACCCACGACCTTAGGATCGGAAGATGGGGCTGCTACCACTAGACCACCAGTGCTCTCCTGTGTGACCAAAAGTGATTATTTAAAAACTCGGACACTTGCGTCTGATAATCATCATCATCACATCACAGTCACAGATAAATCACAGCGCGGGCAATAGAAAGGTACAAAAACTAATTGCACGCAATCGCGACGACGCGACGCGTGAGCTTTGACTAAAATTGACTAAAAGCCCGTGCCGCGCCGGCGCAGCATCCTGGGGATCCAGGGAACCATCTGGGAGGTTTTAAGGTCACGAGCCCGGCAAATAACTGTTTGTAAACAGTTAATCTTCGGGTGTCTATATTTTTTTTCATAGGATAATTTGGTCAATTTGTATGTACCTATTTTTTTACATATTCGGTAGGTATCAGAATCGTTTACTGAATACCCTCCTTCAGTATGTCCACTCTCTTCCCAGACACTCTGTATAGACAATCTTGCCAGTGTCAAGTGATTCAGAGATAAGTCTCTTTGGAGAGCAGTTTCTAGTCACGTCACTCCAAAGTCGAGTCACTCAATTGTTTTTAGTTACGAGTACGTCACTGTCAACGAAAAGAGACAGGCAACAGACTCATTGGTCTGTTAAGCTAATGAAGCGCCGAGACAACCAATATTAATAAGAAGATTAGAATATGCATATTATTATTTTTTTATATTTGAAGTGTTTGTTGTTAATTTTGGTGTACAATACAATACTTAAGAGTAGTAGAGCTCTTTGTGTTTGGCTCGTCCGGGGAAGTACCTTTTTCTGCCGCCAAGCAGCAACGCTGTGTTTCGGTTTGAAGAGTGTGGTCGCCGGTGTAATTACAGGCACATGAGGCTTAACATCTGTATGCCTCAAGTTGATGGACGCAGGGCAGTGCATCGTAGGGCACGCTCCTATTGTGCGTGACCTACGGGGCAATGTTTTGTTTATAGGTGATGGTTACCACTTAACATCAGGTGGGCCATCTGCTTGTTCCATCAGCTATTTGTATTAAAAAAAAAAAAAAGAATTTTTCATTTATATTATTCATTTTTTATATTATTCATTTTTTATATTATTATTTATATTTTGCATAGGTATCCCGATGGAGGTCCACGACATAATAAACCTCCCAATGGACGAGTTCAACGAACGCCTCTCCAAGTACGACCTGAGCGAGGCGCAGCTCTCTCTCATCCGGGATATCAGAAGGCGCGGGAAGAACAAGGTAATTGTTGGTAGTTTGTGAAGGTTGATAGTTACTATAGAGCTACAAACTACTACAGAGTTACTATAGAGTTAACTAAATGTAAGTAGTTAAAACAAAAGGTAAGTAAGGTAGTACAAAAATCGTTGCTTTAAAATTCTTGGGCTAGATAGCGTTGTGGAATGTCCGCGAAATAAAATTTAATACTTACTCTTTACCGCCGGTTTCTGAAAGCTCGATCAAAGCTGTCAAGTCACTTGTTATTAAATTTTTACTTCATATTAGATTAAGATAGATAAGGAAAGTAAGTTACTTGACAGCCGATTAGCTTTGATCGAGCTTTCAGAAACGGGGGGTTAAACGAGCAAATCTTAAAATAATCTGAATCTCGGAAACAGCTCCAACGATTTTCATGAAATTTGGTATGTGGTGGATTTCGGAGGCGATAAATCGATCTAGCTATGACCACCAACCGAGCAAAGCTATCATGCATGTATTATACATATAAACCTTCCTCTTGAATCACTCTATCTATTCAAAAAAACCGCATCAAAATCCGTTGCGTAGTTTTAAATATTTAAGCATATATAGGGACATAGGGATATAGGGACAGATAAAGCGACTTTGTTTTATTATACTACTATGTACAGTCCGACCAGAAAGAGTAGAAACGGAACTAATTTGACATGCTGGTACTTCGCATAGGTGCGAGTAGGACCGCAGGTGAGTGAGCGTCAAAAATGTATGGAAAGTGGCGCCCCTATTGTTTTCTACTCTTTTCGGTCAAGCTGTAGTGATAGTGATAACATTTTTGTAGCACTAAACTTGTATCCTCACCGGCAGGTGGCAGCACAGAACTGCCGGAAGCGGAAGCTCGACCAGATAGTGTCTCTCGCGGACGAGGTGAAGACAGTGCGCGACCGCAAGCAACGCACGCAGCGCGACCATCTCACCCTGACGGCGGAGCGGCAGCGCGTCAAGGAGCGCTTCGCCGCTCTCTACAGGCACGTCTTCCAGGTTTGTTATACAATTTTATTT
This sequence comes from Plemyria rubiginata, assembly GCA_963576535.1. Classification (NCBI taxonomy): domain Eukaryota; kingdom Metazoa; phylum Arthropoda; class Insecta; order Lepidoptera; family Geometridae; genus Plemyria; species Plemyria rubiginata. The sequence continues at coordinate 8,452,919 of OY754922.1, read as the reverse complement.
ATTTTAATTTCATAGAATAAGAAACAGTACCTACTTATACTCATTAGACTATGTACTATATAGTCTAACTAGCGACCCGCCCGCGCGCCCCTGCTTCACACGGGTGTACTTATCATGCATGTATTATACATATATCCTTCCTCTTGAATCACTATCTATTAAAAAAACCGCATCAAAATCTGTTGCGTAGTTTTAAAGATTTAAGCGTACATAGGGTTATAGGGACAGAGAAAGCGACTTTGTTTTATGCTATGTAGTGATGAGTAAATCTACTACTACTAATACTACTGTTATTGTCATGTCATCTACCTACATACTGTTCATTGTTTCTCTATTTTTCCATCCACAATTTGGGTCAAATAAAAAAGTTTTCTTTCATTCTTAAATTACAAAAACCAACTATTGACCACTGTTTGTTTCAGAGCCTGCGCGACCCAGCCGGGCGGGTGCTGTCTTCTAACGCGTACTCGCTGCAACAGGCGGCCGATGGAAACGTGGTACTTGTACCCAAGATGCCCCAGCACCAAGGTACAACACTATTTATCTATTACTTTGTTTATATTTTCTTTATAAAAAACACAGACATAGGGATAGGCAGAGACCACGGAATTTCACTCGATACGACCCTGAAAAATTCCGCTTGTAGGCATAGGGGTAGGCGGAGAGAGTCCGGTTATTGTACAGCTTGATAATTGGAAGCCAATTTGGTACTATTTTCAAAAAAAAACCTATCAACTTAACTAGTAATCCAGCTAATCTAGAAAGAAAGAAAGAGACATTTATTCATACATACCACACATGACAGCTAAAGGACAGTTGCACGGAACATATAAATCGCAGAAATGACACTTATGGAGAGAAAAACGAACACAGAAAATTCAGTGTGCGTGCCATATCCACGCAATATGCACGTGGAATGCTGCCATGTACAGTCCGTATAAAAGGCCCTGAGCTCAGCATCAGCTGAGAACTAATTCTCAGCGCTGGTTTTCAGCACAAGGCTTAGGTGACGCACGAACTTACTTATACACGAATTAACTTATTGCAAATGAGTTGATTGGTACACACATGTATGGCTAATTAATAATAATAATAATAACAACGATTTGGGACGTTACATAATAATTTATAAGAGTTGGATCGGTTTGGACTTAACAAAATGTGTAATTTAGTGTATAATAATATAAGTATATAATCGGTAGTATTAAGAGAAAAAATAAAAATAAAATAAAATGTCGAACCACACAAAATCTACCCGTTCAATATGTGTACGTCTGTAGTGTGAAGACATCTATATAGATGTCATCTATACAATATTGTGTACAACAAAAATTATATAATATTAATAATTAAAATTACATTGTTTCAGATCACTCAATGAACCGTTCCTCTGATGATGAAATGGATCGTAAGACGAAGCACTACGACCACTGACCTACCCGGCTTACAACAATCGCACTTAGGCTATACAAACAAACCTAGGTTCCTTTTGCAGCTTCATACTGGAAAGTGATTTGAGCCTGTGTAATAATATATTTTCTTGAAGAAACGCTCGGTATGAGCATATGTATATGGAGCTTTAAGTTATTTAGCGTACCGCTAAATAACTTAAAGCTCCATTGAACTTGACAATTCAAACTAAATAGTTTAAAAATTAGGGCCGGCTTGCTTAACAAAGTGAAGGTAATAAAGGGATATCTACCGTGCCTGGGGATCAATGTCGTGATGTTCTATTTGGTCAATTTATTCCGTTATGAAAATATTTTACTTGTACTTAAGCAACCCGACCCCGGGCGATACTTGTATTGTTAGTGCATACTGAACTGGTTGGTTTACTAAATACCTACTGAAGCTATTTCAACCTAAAGGACTTTGTACACTAAAGTCTTTGATACAGCTGATTATTAACAAAGGTCATCGTACATTGGACTGGTACACAATAAAATAATAATACACAAATAAATGTGACCAAATTGTTCAATAGCTATAGACAAAACGACCGTACCCAACGGTTGAACTGATTTCCACTTTTATAACCCAAAAACTCATTGTAGTCGGCTCAACCGATCCTCTTGGTAGCGACCGGTAAACTTTCTTACTACCTAAGCACTATTTGTTAGCAGAGATCAAGATTATATGATAAAACAACCTTATACCTCTTTAGAAAACTCTTATATCAGAGCAAAGATTTTTACTACACTGGCGGGCAAAAAAATCGGGTCTCCCTTTATGAGTCATTCGTTCGTAACATGATGACTGATATTTTAACGAATGAATCATAAATTTGATTCATTCGTTCGTAACATATCAATCATCATGTTACGAACGAATGAAAGAGTGGTTCGATATTTTTGCACACCAGTGTAAATCATAGTAATATGAGCTGATGATCTTAGCATGGACTGACATGTGTGAATACAGTAACTTACTTACGCTAGTTCGTACTTTCAAGTTTAAAGTTCAAAATGAAAAAGAAGCCATGTTTTGCCCAAAAAAAATTACACAATGTTAGAATAAACCAGCTGTTTGTTATTCTGACCGTGTGATGTTATTATTATACGGTGGCTATATCGAGTGATATGGCCAATATATAAGAATAAAAGGAAAGTAAATTGCTGTTAAGACCAAACGCTGTAACAATTATTTTTTGGCGAATTACCTTCTAAAGTGAAGTGTTACTAAACTAAGGCCCTTTTCATATTCTCTGCCGTTTTATAGCGGCTCTAACGTGTATACTTGTCACTGTCACTTTCATGCCAACGAAAAGAGACGGCAACAGATTTATTGGTCTGATAATGGACCGCTCAGCGACCAATATAAGAGGGTTTTTCGTTACATCGCATTGAATAATATGAAATAATAGATACACGTAGTTACCGACAGATATGCGAAATGAAAATAGACTGGCGTCATTCATTCGTTTATATTTTGTTCAATAAAGCAACGTTAGTCTTGTTAGACAGTGTAATGGGTGGTGTTTTAATCATTAAACTAACGTGTATGATTTGAAACACTTTGCATAACTTTGCGCTTATTGAAGGCATTATCGGTGTAACTTTACACAAAATAAATAATAAATGTGTACCCAGTTAAAATCTGATTTAAATTCTAAGGGAGTTTTAGTATTAGTTCTATGGTATACGTCATTTTTTGACAGTTGTCAAATAAAATTCGAAAATATCATCTCGAAATTCGAAAATGTGATAGAACAAATTCCATTTTTTGTGTGTAGATTCGAAGTTTCAAAATTTTTAAAAATGTTTATTATATCAGATACCTTCTATTTTATATGGCAGAATCAGACTGATATATTATATTTCAAATTACCATAGTCTAAAGGTTTGATGTCTATGACATCGTATTGTTGCAATAAGAGAATAGATAATAGCGCTTTCTGTAAAATATGTATCATTATTTTATGTAAGTTTCTTTATTTATGTATTTAATTAGGTTTCATCGTTTAAAGAATTATGAATTCTGTTATATCCGTTGCTTGAAACTGCTTATTGTATTTCTATTATAGCACTAGTGTTAAGTTAGACTTGGTGTTGCCATGTTTGCATCAAAAATTACAGTAAAAGTACAAAAAAATGTTTACAAAATGCCCATGTGTGCTTCTAAAAGGTTTAATAAAATACGATATGTACCTTTACAGTTTTATATGTACAAAACTTGTTGAAACCTTTTTATCTTCAAGTAATCACAAGTACTAAAAGACCAGTATCATTTTGTGTTTTTTCGATTCTGATAGTTTCCACTTGACTTGACATCTGGATCTGTATTTTAGGTTAAGATAATTTTAAGGACAACAAATAAAAAAATCCTGAAACTAAGTGTTATCGTTTTGTAAACATTGAATTAATCCTGGTGTTTTATTTTTTTTTATTTGAGAATGAACTTTATATTTTATATTATTATCTAAAGACGGAGAGCACGTTACGAATTTATTAAATAAAATAAAATCAACCAAGAAATAACGTATGTAATCTGCGTTGTTATAATTTGTTGTCTTTAAAATTTAAACAAAAGGTGCGATATGTTTTGTTCCTTTCGTGAAGTAATTTATTTTATCGATTTAAAAGGCAACGGGTAAGCATTTCACTTAAGTGTTTTTTTATAAATAGTTGGTGAACAGGCTGTGGGATTTCTTAATATAGTTTCGCCGGCGAAATATCTTTACTCATCCAAATTATATGCATATTATTTATAACAGCGTTTGTTTTTGAATAAATATTTAGTTAGTACATACAACGTTTGAAATAACTTTCGTGTTTTTGCAGATAACAATTATTTTAAGGTGAATAGATACATAGGTACTATTAAATAATATTAATATTGCCTAATAAATCTTGAACAGCTGAAGCTAATTCATACGATACTCAATAAAAATTTTGTATCAGCTTACATAATTTTATATGCTGTAGAAGTGTAGACCTAATTGATGTTCGAAAAACATTTGTATAGCTTAATAAGTTTTAAATACAAACGACCACTTAACACGAAGCCTGCTTAGTTTCCTAGGCACCTAAACCCTAATAAGCTAAAATATTTGTTTCTGTAAAAAACTTAGAATCAATAAAATATCCTTTTTTAACTATCCCGATATTTTTATTACAATTAGAATAACTAAGTGTCGCAAGCTAGAAACTTGGTTTTACTAAAATATGGGTTTATCTAGTTCGCTAGGCTATTTTTAAATGTATTATAGTAGATTTATACATTAGTGATAAATATTATTATAACTAGGTATAGAGTAACATAGAAAGTAATTTCTTAAAATAAATTATGAGAATTGAAATGCTGCTTTCTTATTTGACGACCCAAACCCTCATTCAAACTACCTAAGAATAAGGCTTCAACCACACCAGCGCGTCAGTAACGCGGGAATCGGCCCCGATGCGGGAGCGTCAAATTTGAGAGACGTAAAACATGAACTTTGCCCGCGTATAATACGCAGCATCTAAGTTGACCGGTGAACGAAACGTGGCGGGGATTCTGCGCATACTTTGGGTCAATGAGTGCGCGCGGATGCCGAGGGATAAGCTAGGTTCATATTGCCGTGTCGGGGCGTGTTGTGTCGCGCCGTGGCGCAATCGCTTCCGTTCATTTACTGTGATTGGATTCACATTCGTAGGTTGTGGCGCCACGGCGCGACACGACACGGCAATATGAACCTAACTTTACCTTTATTTTCGACTTTGCGCATTAACGGTCAGCGGTCAACTTATATGCCGCGTATTATAGGTGATAGGTGTGCACCAAGAGTATATAACGCTAGGTGTACATAGCGCCATAGATAAGGTACGGGTAGTCCGCCGCGCAGCAGGCGCTCCCGCTTCGCAGTCACTTTGGTCGCGCAGGTCGATCTTTCAGACGAGAGACGACAGAGGTATTTGTTGTATAACTGTGTGAATAGTAGGTAATTTGCTTCTTTTTCCAGAGCGGGTTTCGCATTTAGTCTGTATAAAAAAACATTAGTTCTTTAGCGCGAAAAGCTATCGATTATAGAACCCTAAAATTTATGACTCGTTCGTTCGTATCATGATGATTGATATGTTACGAACGAATGAGACAAATTTAAAGGTGGTCCGATTTTTTTTGCACGCCAGTGTGCAATTTTTTATGTAGTTCTTTTGCCAAATTTGATCAAGTGTCTTTTGTCGTTCCAATTTAGGCGCGATATCCCTATTTCACGAGAAAACAAAGAAGGTAGCCTCACGGATTTCTGTGTTCCTAACGGTTATCTAAGCCCTACACGTGGCTAATGTTTCTTCAGAAAAATACTTGTATACCTAACCTAGTCCTTCAGAGTGATCAGTAATGGTCTCATTGCAACCGTAAATAAAAGTATCATATATAATCAACCATTTATTACAAAAATATTTATGCCTAGGTAATGTTATTGGTGATTGCAACTAATCACTATCACAAGACTCCTCTATCACCTCTTCTTCGGCACCAACCATATAGTCCATTTCTCCTGTCTTAGCGTCCATAAACACATACGAATCTTCATTTTTCTCTTCGTTTACACTAAACTTGTCTTCTTCTTTATTTGCGTCCATGTACTCATACGAATCTTCAATTTTCTCTTCATTTGCATCGAACGTGTCTTCTTTACTTGCGTCCAGCATCGCCTTTAACCTAGGAAGGTCGTTCTTCCAGGGTCCAATGACGTATGTCTGGAGAAGTTCCAAGCTCATGGGAGGCACCGAGACACCCGCACGGGGTTTCCAAGAAGTGGCTTCGGCGCGTTCAACGCCGGGCCTGCCGTATGGTGCGGGTAGTTTCAAGTGCACCGTGGTGATGTGAAGTTTTATTGCGCTGGCTTGTGTGAATCTTTGGTCGCACATGGGACACTGGTGAGGTTTTTCGCCTGTGTGAGTCTGTAACAAAATTTTTTTTATTGTTATCTTCTTTTTCGTGTCGTCTCACTAGTCTCTTACAAAACAGTGTGCTGGGAAGATTTTAAGTGCGCCTCAAACAGACTCTGCTTTCGAACGATTATAAACACAATAGCGGAAGATTGGTGACTCGCTTCTAGTGCGTGGACCTCATAAATCACCTGATTACAAGTCGCCTGATTACACACAGTCGCAATCGGCGACTGACATAAGCTGCCGTGTTACGGTATTAATAGGTTCTTTTATTGGTTTCCACTGAAAACAATGAAATAATCTATTACCGTAACATGGCGAACGCACGGCAGGTGATCTTAATTAACTCGTCACACATTAATGTATCGCATATTACTACCTCGCTCCGCAAAATGGCGATCAAAACATAAAGTTAATTTAGAAATAATATATGAAATTTTAAGTGCTGAAATTGTAAGTGAAATGTGATTTCATTTGATTTGTTTTTTCTTTTTAAATTATTTGTACAATGCATAAAAACACACGAAGGCATTTTGCCTGTATACCACTGAATATAATATAGTTCGCGGCAGGACTCGAGTCTGACGCACATCAGTAGCACACTTCTCGCTCACGCTAACGTCAAAACAAATTGGTTTGTCTCTGTCCTTAATTAGTTAGTAGTAGTTAGTACAACGTTAAATAATATCACAGCGCGGTGTGAGTGTGCGTGTATGTAGTTGTGGGACGTGCCGTATCTTCCGCTATTTTGTTTAAATCAATGATTGTTATAAAACGTATTAGTAAGTATCTGTAAGTAAAGTTACCAAAATGTGTCGCTCGAGGGAGAATTTGTTTTTGAAGATTTTCGGGCAGAAGTTGCAATCAAACTTGGTACGCTTCTTCAAGTCACCACGGAGTTTCTGTAAACATATCAGTTTCAATTATATTTTATCCCTGTATACAACTACCTGGTGGAGCAATGCCAAGCAGATGGCCCACCTGATGTTAAGTGGTAACCATAACCTATAACAAAGCATTGCCTCGTAAGTTACGCGCGATAGGAACGTGCCCTACGATGCACTGCCCTGCGTCCATCAACTTGAGGCATACAGATGTTAAGCATATGTGCCTGTAATTACACCGGCATCCACACTTCAAACCGAAACACAGTAACACATAACTGTATAGTAAGTTAGTAATACATGATAACCATTTAGAGTTGTAGTGTACAAGTGTGTATCTGGTATGTCTGTTTTACTCGACATTTAATGAATCAAATAGTGCCGCTAAGTAATACTTCTCTTTCGCACTCTATTGTGGTGGTGTGCGAGTGAAAGGTACTTATTAGTCACACCATTTTGGGTTATAAATAAATTACACTTGCGAGCACTAAACTAGATTTGCTTCAAGGCGGGTTGTTCAAGATAATTTTTTAAACAATTTCTGTGCTACTGAACTATGTGAACTATGAATTTAAAAGGTAATTTTGTTATCTTTCAAGAATATTTAGAATTCATTAAATATCCTACCTAAATAATTACTTAAAACGGAATTATTGCAATAGAGCAGAGAATAAAGCAGTTTTGAGGTCTTCTATCGACGCCGGAGCTGGATATCTTCCTTGTACCCTCTTTTTAGCGCTTCCCACATACGAATATTCATAAATTCATAAACACATTATAGAAAGAGGGAAGGCCATAGGAATCATGTGTGTGTGAGCGTGTGTGTGTGTGTGTGTGTATGTGAATGTGTGTGTGTGAGAATGGGTGTGACCGTGTGTGTGTGTTACTCACCCGTCTGTGACTGCGTAGATGCATGTGTGCTTTCGACCGAAGAGCGAAGCGAGCCCCACACTCGCTGCATTGGTAAGGCTGTGCGCCAGTATGCACGTTCATATGTTCCTCGTACATGTGTTTATACTGCAGAAAATATGATATTTTTGAATTCATATATCATTATATGTATCTATATTAATATGCAGTCTATTTAATAGTTTCGAATATAAAGTAAGAGGTTCTAAAGAGCTCTCTACTTCACTAATGCTAGCTACGAATAAATAATGTATTCATACAATTTTAGTTATAATGTTAATTTGACAGCCTACATAGCTCAGTTGGTAGTAGCTCCGCCTTCTGCGCCGTAGGTCGTGGGTTCGATTCCCACCGTGAACAAATATTTGTGTGATGAACATAGATGGTTGTTCTCCGGCTGGGTGTTATATAGGTAATATTACAAGTATTTATTTACAAAAAAAATGTATTTAATTATATTACTGTATCACCTATCTGGTTCCCATACCACAAGCTTTGGGTATGTTTGGTAGGGGCGAGATAGTGTTGTGTGGAAAGTCCACTAATATTTAATTATTGATTACTAGCGACCCGCCCGCGCGCCCATGCTTCGCACGGGTGCACATTGTTTTTCTACTATATCATGCATGTATCTAAATATATACAGGGTTACAGGAAAAATCGTGCTAGATCCGTTAAGGACGTGGAGTACCCATCATTTCTGACTTATTTCACAAACAATTGCCATAATATTTTTTTTAGATATCCCTTAGAGAAAAATAAACTTTCTAGTATTTTTTCTTATTTCTTAACTTTCACTTGTCTACTACGGTCTATTCAATTAACTTATGCACTATTTTAATGATTGACATCCTAAAGCATCTTATTACACATGTAAAAATGCAATAATAATAATAATTAAGGTGCACAAAATTTTCAATAAAAAAATTAAAAGTCGAATTGCTTGAAAAGGGTTATGTTTAGGGTAGGGTGTTTCATAGTGAAATAAGTCAGAAATGATGGGTACTCCACGCCCTTAACGGATCTAGCACGATTTTTCCTGTAACCCTGTATAACTCAAAGGTGACTGACTGACATAGTGATCTATCAACGCACAGCTAAAACCACTGGACGGATCGGGCTGAAATTTGGCATGCAGGTAGATGTTATGACGTAAGCATCCGCTAAGAAAGGATTTTGATCAATTCTACCCCCAAGGGTATAAAATAGGGTATGAAAGTTTGTATTTGATTTTCAAAGTAAACGAGCGCGAGCAATGCGCGGGATCAGCTAGTTATACATATAAACCTTCCTCTTGAATCACTCCATCTATTAAAAAAACCGCATCAAAATCCGTTGCGTAGTTTTAAAGATTTAAGCATACATAGGGATGTAGGGACAGAGAAAGCGACTTTTGTTTTATACTATGTCAAAATACACTTTTAAAAAACATCTAAAAAAAATGATTCTCGATCAGCAAATGTACGGGTTGCTTGGAACGGATGCCCCTTTTACCTGTTAGGCTACTGTTTTTTTATAATATTTTTAATCATGTGGATCGTTTATTTCTATCATAAATCTATATAATTATTTCCGCAACTTATCGTAATGCGCACACTTACTACAGATCACACACTTCACATACAAGCGTGGTGGGCTCTCTTGTGCTTCCTGGCTCTGAGCCTTGTTTAATCGAGAGCTCTTCTCACACAAAATCACACATATACACACAGAATAACAGCGCTGACCTGTCTTCGGATAGTGAAGCATAATGCTGAGCCGGGACCTTTTTGCTGCTGTAGCTCACAGCACTATTGTTAGGTAAGTAAATGTTAATGTTAAATATAATAATATATGTTTCATAGTAGGTATGTAGGTTACTACCCTAAAAAGTTAATTTTAATTTATTTGTAGAATGAATTCTCTTCTTATAACATAGTATTTTTTATTGTACCTACCTACATTACCCTAATTGTATGCTGTGTGTTCTTGTGGCCAATAAATTACTGTCTATGTCTATGTAGTGATGATAATATAGTTAGTTACCTTTTTGTTACAGTTACAGTGACCTTATTATACTTACCTTACCTGCCCTTATCCCACATAAATTGAGATAAAGGAATAAAATACCATATTTTTCGTAAGTGACTACACCGCCATCAATTCTGATTTGTTTATATCCTTACAAGGTTGCCTGGAAGAGATCGCTCTCAGCTCATAAGGTCGCCCATTGTTTTGCCTTTTTTATGTATGCTGTTTCTGTGTAGTGAACACTAAAGAATTATCTATCTATCTATAAGGGCAGGAGGAAGAAGAGTATACTCACAGTGAATGTCTGGCCGCACTGCTCGCAGAGGAAGTCGCGCTCGTCGGCCGCGGCGTGGTACGGCGCGGCCGGGTGCGCCGCGCGGTAGTGCTCGTACAGCGAGCGCACATGCTCGTTCAACACCTCCTCGTTGCACTGTTATGCACATCCACATTAACAAAACATGAAATCAAAGTCATATTGTAATGATTTTTGTGGCTGGTTTCCAAGCGACTTTTGTATTGGAAAGATAAGCAGGCGTGTTGAGAACAATCATGAAATATCAGCAATCATTTATTTATTGAGAAACATCATTACAGGTTTAACATAAATCTTCTCTGTCCGAGTTAATGCAAGTATATATTACAGTCGGGAGCCTATATCCTCCGTAGACGTAGACACGTTTATGGTGACACAGATGAGGAGATCACCGCCGCTAACGCTATGGTGATCGACTCATCAAACCCGGTAACAAGTAATTCTGCACACCTACTACTATAATAATCCTCATTAGCGTCCCTTCTGGAAGAAGAATCTCCGATATCTCTCTGCCCCGGCAAAAGCCCTCGGCTTGGGCTCCGTACCTAATTTTATAACACCTTTGTATATAGTAAAACAATAAATTATTATGCTTAAAAAATAATTTCTGCTTACAAGTGGACACGTTCTATGCGACCTCCTAGTGGTAGACGTCTTCTTCCTCGCGAGGCGTTTTATCGCGTCCCGGTGCTCCTCACTTTTCTTGTGCGTGTACAGCGCTTCTACCGTCTCGAAGTCTATCTTACAATAGAAGCACGGGTACGATCTGCAATCAAATATTTGGTTGTGTTATCAGGGACCAAAATAATTTATGAATGAATGAAAATTCTTTATTGCACACCTTAAAAAAGTTATAACATAAATTTAAAATTAATGTATTTAGAGCGAGAGAGTTTTTTTGAATCCAGAGTCAGAGCGATGTGAAGGATTCTATAAAAGAATCCTGAACGAGGGATTCAAAGTTCGTCGCTCGAGATTAAACAATTTTGGTACCGTGTTTTTTATACATGGCTCTCGTTTGGTTTTGCTCAGCTTTTCACCCCCCTCTATGACAAAACTAAATAAGAGATGCTTTTATGTAGTAGTGTCGAATTCACATAACCAAATTACATTTTCTCCCGATTTGTTCGGTAGTAAATTGTATAAGGCAGTTATTGCGTATAATTTTACACTTTCTGGTGATATACGTGTTTTCACCCTCGCGCGGATCTACATATTTGTTCTGAAACTATTATTTCTCTATTTATTAGATCTGGTCCGCGCGCGTGCTACCTGCATGATAGGAAAAATATGTATGAAATGATAGGATGCGGGCAGCCCGCATGTGGACCAGACCCGCGTGCGGGCGAAAACACGCATGCCAGGAAGAAGGCCATTACACAACCTAGCCATATTGTAGGTAGTTTTGGGTGTGTAGCCCGATGTGTAGCCAACTATACACTCACACATTCTGGTCCTCATTGTAGGTAGGGCGGTGCGTGACCGCGACGTGGCGTAATAGTGCTTCCTGCGTGTAGAACGCAGCTTTACATTTGTCGCACTGCTCTGTTGGCGTCGACGCCAACACCTCGGGAGCGATATCCTGAAAGTGCACACGTTATATTCAATAAACCAATCAGGAACGAGAAAAAAAACCGTTTCTTCAAAATGTTTGAGAAAAAAAAGGAACGTTCAAAAAAATCTCAATGTCGAATATCGCTAGGACTACGTTAACGCCACAAATATCTAAATTCATTCCACTGGCGACCAGCGGTTCGACGATCCATTCAGAGGACGATGAGGGCACTGAGGTGAATACGGAAAATCGGTGGCGGTTTTTAGTCAATATGCTGTCACTATGACGCAGGGCACGTCCTAATTGTGCGTGCCTTTCGAATGAAATTTTATTGGTGATGATAACCACTTAACATTAGAATATATGCTAGATTCCTATGTAACCCAGAGTGCTCACTCACGCTGTGTTGTTGCGCAATGTGCGTCTTCAGTTTGACATGTGAAGCCAGGCGTCGCCCGCACACGGAGCAGATGCCGCCCAGGCGGTGCATGGTCCGGACATGGTTTAACATGCTTGTACGTTTGCTAAAATACAACAACAATTACGATTTAGACAACAGTTTGTTCTCAGTGGGGATAGAACCTACGGCCTACAGCGCAGAAGGCAGAGCTACTACCAACTGAGCTGCGAGGGCTGATATTTTTTTTAGAAATAAATAAATATTGGTGGATATTCCACATCAGTGTCCTGCCCCAAACTAAGCTAAAGCTTGTGATATGGGAACCAGATAGCTGATATACTAATTATATACTTTTTTGTAAATACACTCTTATAGTATTGAATTATTATTTAGATATAAAGTTTTTTTAAGTGACATACCTACCACGATGGGATTTTATATTTTTCTTAATCAGTCAGTCATCAGTTTTTTAATTCTACTTACGTAAATTTCTTATCGCAGTCAGGGCACTGGTACACGAATCGTTTGTGATCTCGGAAATGATTTCTCATGGTGAGGCTGAAACATTAAATACATTTTAAGAGTAATGCAAGGGAATAAGGATTCATAATGGTCGCTGAGCGCGCCAATAGCTTTTATGTTGTTGTCTCTTTTCGTTGGCATGAAAGTGACAGTGAAAAGAATACTCTACAGACGCTATAAAATGGCAGGGAATAATGATTATGAGGGTAAGTTTCCACAGGTCTGTAGATATGGGTGTCACCCGCGCAGATTTAAATCCCGGTATTCCCACGGGATAAAAAGTAGCCGATGTGCTATTCCAGACTATAATCTATCTCGGTGCCAACTTTCATACATATCCGTTAAGCCGTTCCGGCGTGAAAGAGTAACAAACATCCATCCATACTTACAAACTTTCGCGTTTATAATAGTAGTAGGATGATGTGAGGGTGTTCCTTAATAAAATCAGTAAATAATGCATCGTTCTACAATCTACATCGTTCTCGTGTTTTCTTGTCGGTCCTCCTATAAAATACTTTAGATGGCGTAGCTGCCTCTCGGGATTCGGGAATTTATTGTAAATAGCAGAAAGATTACGTACAACTATAACTGTATAAGTGAGCTATAACGATTCAACAGTGAACTTTTTACTTACAAACCAACTCTATAAAAATGTCGGATACAATTACAGACCCTAGATATGTGACTCGCTGATATCCAGTACTTACTAGTTGTAAGTGACGAAAGGGCACAGCTTACAGCTGAACTTGTCCCTATGACTCTTGACGAAGTGCGACTTGAGTGACTTCTCAGCGTAGAACCGCATCGAGCATATCGAACACGCCAATGGCTTGTTCTCCTGCAACAAACATCATCACCTTTCTGCCGTTATCCCACGCTAAGTGGGGCCGGTACAACAAGTTTTACTCCTCCGAAAGTAAAAGTCAGCTAAATAATGTTTGCTCAATAAAATCACAAAGATCACCTCGAAACGTCTTAAAACTAGGTGACTCTAAAACTAAATTTAAAACTAGGTGACTCCACTCTCCTCTATGATTCGTCATCTCGATGCTCACTCCTTTCTTACCCATGTTATCTTTCACAAAGTCCATCCATGTTTCCTCTGGCCTACCTCTCTAAAACCATCCAAATCCATATCTTACACTCTTAACACTTACGAATTAATAAATTTATTTACAAAGAAAATTACAGTGAATACAAGTATTTACAGACCGTGGCAACCGATCTAGAGATCACCCAACTGACCCAAATCAGTGCTAATCGGAAGCGTACCCAAGACACTGGCTGCTCTAAAGTGATATATGTATATAATATATGCATATAATATATGTGCTATCGCATTTTTATGGTTTAATTTTATAGAGATAATGATTATTTTTTATACAAATCTGGCAGGGGAATTGACGGTTTTTTTATAATTGATTCGAGAATATCGACTTCCCCTAAATAAGCCATTACATGTAACATGGGATCCAGATAGCTGATATCCTACTTATATATTTTTTTTTTAATCATTAAATGTTACGTTATTCTATGTTTAATGAAGAAATACATACATCGTGACATCTCATATGAAAGTCGAGTAGCCCCTGGAGTTCGAACACCTGAAAATAATTAATGAAAATAAAGTGCGGGTGTGTCTTGTAGTAGTAATAAATAAATAATGCTGGACAATCCACACAGCCCCAAAGTCTACTCAAAGCTTGTGTTATGGGAACTAAATAACTGATATATTGAATACATTTTATGTATACCAACATAGATAGATAGTTTTTATTATACATAAAACACACCCAGACCAACGGAACAAATTTCTGCAGGTCGTACACAAATTTGTTCCGAGGCGGGAATCGAACTCGTAACCTCTCGCGTCGCAGGCGGACTCTCGCCCGCTGCGCCTCTGAGGTCGTCATGAAATGAAATTATTTATTGCAACAGTACAGTTTAACATTTGTCTAACACTTTAAAAATAATACAAGAAAGAGCGCCACAAATACAGGTGCTCGTCAACATTCGGTTAATTATTTTTTTAAGTCTTAAACTAATAATGTTGGTAAACAGTATATAAAATATAATGTATGTAAAGAGGGTTGTCAATTAGCGCGCAAAAATAAACAGTTTTATTTAGTTTTTTATTAAATTGAAGTAATTGTAATTGTTGGTTAGAAATACTTTCAAGTTTACTCACTAGTAGGTATTTAACTTGGGTACAGAAGTGTGAGGTGTGTGTGTGTGTGTGTGTGTGTGTAGTGGTGGGTGTGAGGTGTGTGTGTGTGTGTGTGTAGTGGTGGGTGTGAGTAGTGTGTGGGTGTGTGTAATGATAATAGTACTAATAATATTACTATAATATATAATTGTGTGGTGTTTGTTACCTGATAACATATACCGCATTTAAAGACAGCCTCCGTATACTGCGGCGAGTGCTGTCTCGACTGGAACTCCTCCAGCTGCTTCTCCTGCGTGTTCAGATATGTCACCTCGAACATCTCTTCGTACAACGGATTGTATCTCTGCAATACACTTTGGAGGAAGCGACGCATTTTTGGAACTCTGTTTGCTGTAACAATATAGTGAGGACTTAGGGCTGTGCATTGGGGCGAGCGGAGAACGAATTTTTAAGTTTTGCGAGGTGGTCACCTCGATCGGTTTGTGCAAGTAGCACGTTGTAAAAATAATAAACACGTTGTAATAGACGTGCAGAAAGGGGGGCCACCAACTAAACCTAAGCGTGAACTTACGCTTGCGTAAAATAATAAACACAGTAGTGCGATTCCGTTAACAACATCACCACAAATGATCGCGGAATGCGCAATTTGTTATTCTGTAATCCACCCATCACTAGTGATCCACCAGGTGAAATACCCTATATTCCTTTCATGACACTGTTCGAAAGAAACTCGACAAGAAGAAGACCAGGAGCCTTATTCACTATGACAATAGGAGATTCCAAGGAGATTCCTTGCCCCAAACCGTGAAACGTCAAAACTTGATTTTTAACTTTGTTTTTTTAGGCATAGGAGATACTTTGCCCTGACCGTATGACACCTTCCTGCGGCGCCTTGTCTTAGCTGTGATCGCGGTGCAAATGGTCATAGTGAATAAGGCTCCTGGTGAAACTCCTCGTGATATTGTTGTGACACTGTGGAAACATTTTGTCATGAACCTTACCCGAAAAATAGGATTTAGAAAGTCCAGATTGCATGAAAGTCCCCATTGGACACTTGTCTAACAGCTTCAATACTACTTCCTCGCAGATCTTCACTCCCAGATCCTCGATACCTTCTAGCTCCCCACGCTTCATAACGTACAAAACCCACTGTTTGAAACGTTCCATCGATTTTCTTTTCCGATTAACTGCCATTTCCGATTTCGATAATTTTGGTTTTTTAATTTTCTCCTTTTTTTTCCTTTGTTTCTTTGTTTTACTATGAATTTTTGTATTTTCCTTATCATCGTCATTAACATCAAAATCGTCGTTTGGCAAACTATCGTCATTATCTTTGAGAAAGTTTTGTATATACATTTTTAAATCTGTTTTGTCATTATTCTGTGGTGGATCTGCCTTTTCGAGTTTAAAAATGGAATCGCTGCCGATTTTTTTGACAAGGAACGAGTATTCAGTCAAGCTAGGCGCGATTTCATCTAATTTAAGCTCTGGCTCTTCGATTACTGTTTCAGGATTGTTTGCAGTACATGCGCTTTCATACACCTTTTGGTTCGATTTAGCGGTGCAAACAGTAATGGATGATTGTGGAATCATTTGCTGAAGATTTTTTATGCTTCCCTGTAAATAAAACAGTAATGGTAAATTTACACTTTACCTCGAATATATATTTATTATTGTGTGAGAACCAAAATATATTCTCTGAATTGTAGCAAGAGAAAATACGCGGTCTTGCCTACCTTATTGGCGAAGAAGTATACTGATAGAAAATTGTATTTTGGCAATGCTTACTCTTTGTTACCAAACAGCTATTGTATGTTAATCACACAAATATTTCACCTGGGTGGAAATAGAACCTACAGCCTACAGCTCAGAAGGCAAAGCTTGTATAATCTAAGTCTTTAGTTCAGAGGAAAGGATACCTGAGAGACTTTAGAAAAATAGGTATTTGAATAGTGTTCCCGTCTCACTGCATGCCGCCGCCGCGCCCCAAGCAAGAAAGGGACAACTGCAGCTCAGACCTTTTTTGTTACATAATTATTAATCAAAATAGCATT
This sequence comes from Plemyria rubiginata, assembly GCA_963576535.1. Taxonomy (NCBI): domain Eukaryota; kingdom Metazoa; phylum Arthropoda; class Insecta; order Lepidoptera; family Geometridae; genus Plemyria; species Plemyria rubiginata. The sequence goes on along the minus strand of OY754922.1, from coordinate 8,435,728 downwards.
TCGTAGTCGACTTATTTACTCCCCCAAAACATGCCCAATTTTTTTTTATTATTTTTCACATCATTAAACAAAACCTTCAGCTATGTATTTTCTAATTTTTATTTGTAAATTTGTGTAATTTTTTTTGGTGGGTTTCTGAAATGTTTAAAAAGTCAGACAATACATTCTAGGTTTTGAAGACTCCTACTTCCTATGATAATTATTATTAGAATATGAAAAAAAACAAGACGTAGTGGCATGGTCATGGTAGTTATAGGTTATATGGTACAAACACATTTTCTCTAGTGTTATTATCCAGGGAGGAAACAGTCAACTACGTTTGTATGGAGAAAGAGCCGGTAAGTATCCCTTCCTCATAAGGGGTGAAAAATGGCTTGTTACCGGTTCAAAGAGTTCAGCGCCCTTGTTTTTGAGCAGGATATGGGCTCGCTTGCATTTCTGTCTGAAGTTGTAGAGCCGACGTAGCTGATACTCACATATCTGGCAGAAGGACAGCAATTCATGCTCATAAGTCTGCAAAATATTGTAAAACCAAACCAATAAGACACGTCCTTACAATAAAATCAACTATGAGACAATTTTAGCTTTTTATAGACAACTGTGTGTGTTCTCGCTCACACCTTTTTTTAAGATATAAAGTTACTATAGGTAAGTAGTTAGGGAAAATCTTATCAAAGTTCTGAAAATACCAAATATTACAAAGATTCAAACAAACCATTATAATCCTAACAAGATTTTTCAAAAATGTAAGTAGAAATTTAAAAAGAATACATAAAATACTAAATTGTATTTCTTTATATTACAACGAATCATTTCTAAAATAAAATGCTGTCCTACATGATGCCATGTGATTTTGTTAAAAGAAATAAATAAGTACTGGTGGACTTAACACACCATACATACAGGTAGATTTTTGAGATGGTAAGACGGCAGGCCTTAACAGTTATAGTAACAGGCAAACATTCCTAGGACACCAGAGATATTTTGAACTGCATTACCAGAATTTTGAAACATATAAAAGTCAGAGAAAAGTATTACAACTTTTTTTCAGAAATTGAAATAATGTTTATAAATTTTGATGCTGAATGCACATAAATGCTCAATTTCTGGCTCCCATTTCTATGTAGAATGTTGGTCAAAAAGAAATGTACTCACGTCATGATAGATGAGTTCATCATAGAACACCTCTAGAGTGCAGTCCATGTCCGCTACCATCACAGTACCCGAGCTTAGACATATTCTGCACACTGGTAACAAAGGCATTATATAATATCTACTAATCTAATTCTTATTTGTGGTGGAGAAATGAAATCAGCACCGTTGTCCCGCAACGGGGTGTATTGTGCATTATCCCCCTGCTAAACTCAACCTGTCATCCAAGCTCCTTAAGGTGAATGGTAAGGCTAATGCTCGCTCTCGCTCGCACTTTTTGACATGTTGAAAGATATAAAATCACTAAAACCATTATCGTACGTTGCATACAGCTTATTAAGTATTCCTTAAGTTTTTTTAGCATAAAAAAAATACTATCATAATAAATGAAAAAGGTAAGAGCCATCATATACTTAATTAGGTTCTTTTAATGGTGACAACACATTATTATTACACTGTGGGAGAATAAAATAAATGTCTTTACCTACCTGGCTCAGGAGGTGTATTTAGAGCTGCAGAATCACTTGGAGCCGGTGTGACGTTGCACTGCAAAGGTGTTGGAGTTGCTTTGTTAAGTGTTGGATAAGCGGATGATTCTGAGTCAATGCCATCTTCAAAGGATTCCTCTGTAAAAACATCATTTCTTATAATACTACATATTTGCTAATGGAACAAACTAATGGTGGTTAAGTGTTAACCCATAAAAAAGAATGGCCTTACAAGTCACAGTCAATATATGAACATGCCCTAAGATGTACACACAAAGTTATGCATGCAGGCTTTACACTGGTTGCATATTTATGTAGTAGTAAGATTTTTTTATGAGTAACTTTATCAAGCATACAGTTAAAAAAAACCCCGACAAGCTCTTCAACACATCGAACATTGTTATAGTGCTCAATAAAATATCATTTCAGTTCTTCTTAAAGAGTTTTAATACTCTCTCTCTCTCTCTGATCTAAGTATACAAGGTTACAGGAAAAATCGTGCTAGATCCGTTAAGGGCGTGGAGTACCCATCATTTCTGACTTATTTCACTATTTTATATTTCAATAATTTTTTTAGATATTCCTTATAAACGTTCTAATATTTTTTTTTTGTTAACTTTCATTTGTCTTCTACGGTCTATTCAATTAACTTATGATCTTTTTTATGAAATATCTTATTACACATGTAAAAATGCAATAATAATAAAATACACAAAATAAATAAAAATAAATTTAGCAGCCTAAATATCTCGAAAAGTGTTAAGTTTAGGATAGGGTGTTTCATAGTGAAATAAGTCAGAAATAATGGGTACTCCACGCCCTTAGTAGCCTAAATATCTCGAAAAGGGTTAAGTTTCGGGTAGGGTGTTTCATAGTGCAATAAGTCAGAAATAATGGGTACTCCACGCCCTTAACGGATCTAGCACGATTTTTCCTGTAACCCTGTAAATAAATAAGAAGTATTAGGTATCGCAGTTTCATAGTACTGCGATAATGACTAGCGATCACGAAATATTTTAAATTAAATTATTTAAGAATCAATATGAAATTATTTTAGAAAATTTGCACCCTAAGTGGTTGTATACAGGTTTACTGGTAACTCGACGTATTCCTTGCAGGACGTCATAAAAAAACGAATTTAGCCACCAAAAGTTCTACCGAAGTTCAATAATTTTTGAAAATATTACGACTGATGTACAAATTACTAGGAACGTATCATTGTCTTATCAGCTATACAGAACGGTATGAAAGTTAAAACAAAGTCATGGACTACATATATTCAAAATAATTGGAAGAACTAAGAGAGAGACGCGGCGGACCAGATGAGGGCAATAATCTCATCAAGAATCACAAAAACCGAAGCAAGCGAATAAGAACATGTATTCTAAACCAAGGGCAGCACATCGAACAAGACGTATGAAATGTATGTAATTAAAGTTTTTAAATTAGTATCAATAAAAAAAAACAGTCTTCACGAAATTGTTTAAATCCTAAATCAAAAATGTTTTTTTTCATAATGTAGATTACATGGAAAGTTGCCATAAATGGTTTAGGAGTGGTGCATACTATTTTAAATAAATAAATAAATAATGCTGGACAATCCACACAGCACCACCTAGCCCCAAAGTAAGCTACTCAAAGCTTGTGTTATGGGTACTAGATGACTGATATATTAAATACATTATATACTTATATAGATAGATATTTTTTATTATACATGTACACCCACACCAACGGAACAAATTTCTGCAGATGTTACACAAATTTGTTCCGAGGCGGGAATCGAACCCGCAATCTCTTGCGTCGAAAGCGGACTCTCGCCCGCTGCGCCACTGAGGTCGTCAAATACCTACTAATTTAATTCTTATTCATGGTGTGGTGGGGAAACGAGATCAGCATTGAAGACCCACAACGGGGTGTATTGTGCGTTGTCCTGCTAAACTCACTGTTGTGCAGGTAAATTGTAATTTTTAGATAGAACTGTTGTTGAGTCATAATCTTCCTACTTAGGTTGTTTTAATGGTGACCATACACTGCGGGAAGAGAAAATAAAACTTAACCTACCTGGCTCAGGAGGTGTTGTTAGAGCCGCAGAATCACTTGGAGCCGGTGTGACGATGCCGGGGTGTAAAGGTGTTGGTGAGGCAGCTTTGTTAGATGCCGGATAAGCGGGTGATTCTGGGGCAATGCCATCATCAAAGGATTCCACTGTAAAAACATCAGTTTCTTTTAATACAAAATTTTTGCTAATGGAACAAACTAGTAAAAAAAATGGCCTAAAAAGTCACACAGGATATGAACATGCCCTAAGAAGTGCATACACACACACAAATATATGATTCTTATAAACGCACAGTTTAACCAGCTCTTCTTATAGGGCTTTAATACTCTCACTGTGATCTATATTTAAATTTATTGTGGTAATTTTTAAACGCATGTAAAGGTGTGAGTATGTAGGTACACTGTGTTGGTGATTTATTGAATTAATAAATAAATAGATAAATGTATTATTTTATACTTGAAGTACGGAACAAGAAGATATAGAGAATTTTGGGTACATCCTATACTTTCTGAGAGATTACTGAAAGGACAATTCAATATTAAACATTCAATTCTAAAACTTTCATGGGTTTGATATCTCCTTATAAGTAAAACCTGTGTTAGGAGATTCTGCTCTTCAGTAATAATTATATTAGAGACTAAGTAGGTATGTAGGTAGAGATAAACCATTCTAAAAATGCACGCCCCTCTACCTGCCTTCACCCACAAAAGCAAAGCAAAGGCAGGTAGAGGGGCGTGCATTTTTAGAATGGTTTATCTCTACTACTAAATTTTAATGTTATTACTAAAAAAAATAAGTAAATGATAAAAGCTGTAGCTCATAACTTAAAGTACAAAATTAACTTTTGTTTTAAAATTGGGTAATGAGAGAGTTTGTGTGTATGTGTGTGGCGGGTGTATGTGAAGCGAAGGTCGTTTGTTTTTTTTATGTGTGGAGTGTTCTTCTTTTACGTCAGTCTCGAGCATGGTGTGTGATTGTGTGAGATGTGTGTAAGGAGAAATCTGTGTGTCTATGTGTGTTTAGTGTGAAATGTAAGTGGGTGTGTTAGTATGTTTGTTTATGTAAAGGGTTTTTCTGTTCCATCAGTACCACCAGTAGGCTAAAAGAAAATATCGTGTGAAGTGTTCTACCTGCTTACTAAGAACAAATACCTAATAGTGTCTCAACTTCCACATATTTCACTGTCAGTAACCATTCATATCATTGCTTAGGTTCTATTTTCACAGACTAAAAAGTGCGTCTGTCAGTCTGCCTTCTGCGCTGCCCCATCAAGTAGTTTTATACCTAGTACTCACTGACAGGCTGATCAAAAATCTTTTAAATTCAATTTTAAATTAAGTGATATTAGCATCAATAAGAAAATATTTTTAAAAATACGCACCCTAAGTGGTAGTATCTCAGACGGGTAATATAGAGGATTTGACTACTAATAGTACTACTAATTACCTACATAATGATGTTTTGTTGATACGTCTCCATCGGCCGTCGAGTGTGATTGGACTACGATCGCTCAGTTGGTTAGTGAACTATGATGGCGCAGTTGGTTAGCGCAGCCCCGTATCAAGGGGAAGGTCGAGGGTTCAAATCCCGCTTGGAGATTAACTTTTGGTACATTATAAAATCCTAAGCACTATAAACCTAATAAAAAAAGATAGGATAACTAATTACAAAATCTATATGACATTGAATATCAAGTGTGCTATCGATTATAATCATAAAACATTAGTGTGTAGTTGGTAAGGTGGGTACCAGAGTAGCGCCCCGCGGTTTCACCCGCGGAGATTTAAATCCCGGTATTCCCACAGGATAAAAAGTAGCCTATGTGTTATTCCAGACTATAATATATCACTCTGCCAAGTTTCATCCAGATCCGTTCAGCCATTCCGGAGTGAAAGAGTAACAAACATCCATCCATTCATCCCTACTTACAAACTTTCGCGTTTATAATATTAGTAGGACATGCCTCTATGTGGAACATATGCGGAACAAGAGGTCATAGGTACATAGAGGTAGAGATCTATGTGGAAATATATCTATGTGCCAATTTTCACCAAGATCCGTTCAGATGTTCTGGAGTTATGGAGTAACAAACATCCATCCATACTCACAATCTTTCGCATCCTACTAATATTATAAACGTGAAAGTTTGTAAGTATGGATGGAAGAATGGATGGATGTTTGTTACTCTTTCACACCGGAATGGCTGAACGGATCTGAATGAAACTTGGCAGAGAGATACATTACAGTCTGGAATAACACATAGGCTACTTTTTATCCCATGGGAATACCGGGATTTAAATCTGCGCGGGTGAAACCGCGGGGCACAACTAGTTTATAATAATAGTAGGATAATAGCTGCACCACACGGTGTTACACACAATTGAAAAGTATGTTTATTTGTTTCTTTACTGTTTGAAAGTACTGGCATTGTGCATGTTAATTTTAGATTAATAATTAAGACCCCAGATTTAGATCAATATAGACACAAAAAGTTGTACCTGTACCTGATAGTTCCATTAAGGTACCAGAGTTACTACGCCCAGGGATTGCTTCTTCCACCTGGGATACTGAAGTTTCAATGTCACTTATACCTTGAAAATCTGTAGTATCTTGAATATGGAGCGGAAATTCTAGTAAAGCTGCATCAGTGAGTGGAACTTTTAAATTTTTTGTTGGTATGGCAGATCTCTTAAGGCGACTTTTTTTTCTTGTGAAGGATCTGTCATCGAAGTGGGACCCACATACATATTTTAATTCATGAAGTTTTTCAATGGGAACATATATCAGATCCTCTTTTCCCACAACCTTAACCCACTCCTTGCATCTGGAAATGTTATTAAAAAATAATGGGATTTTGTTTTTCTAGGGTTAAAGAAGTGTGAAAACCATACTTGTATGATACAGATCAGTGGCGAAAACTGATAGGATACACTAATTTTTACCTATAGGTAAAAATTAAAAAAAGTTTAAAGTTACCAAAGAAAAAAATTTAAAATGTATATTATATATCGATAGGGGGTTGCAAGTGGGGGTAGGTGGCAAGTCCTTCCATTGAGTCTTTTCATCTCATAGATAAAAAGACTCAAGGGAAGAAATTCCCATTAGGTAAGGGTTATTTTTTTTTTTTAAAAAGGGAAGAAATTTGATGTAAAATTTTTCATTTCCTAGAAAAAAGGTCTCAAGGTAGACTTGCCACCTAACCCCACTTGCAACCCCCCTATCCCCAACCCTCAACTCAGGTATAAGGGTAGCTATAGTTTAACCTAATTGCTCTGCAACACGAATGAATAAATCAATGGAAAGTTTAGCCAAAAAATAACTGCCCGACACACATACACTAGGATGCAGCGTTAAAAAAAAAATTATAATTCCGAATCTGAAGGGGTCTTAAAAGTTGCGCCTTGTTTATTTATTTATTTATTGGGAAACCAACAGCGATACAAATAGTTTGTACTAAGTCTAGATTAAAAAGTATGGCCAATTATAGGTTTCCACTACTGATTCCAAGAATATTGAATAGTAAGCGGAGCATTGTGGAGACGTTAAATAAATGAAAATGGTTCAGTCCTACAAAGAACATGAGCCAAAGTTTAAGATTTCTCAATAGATTTCTCAGATAGTTTTTAAAGTCAGTTAAAAAATGTAGGTATACATCAAACTACCAATCTCAATTTCATGCGTAAAACGAAAAGCATTTTTGAAATTTTTTCAAACCCAGTTCTCGCTATCTGTTTTAGCGTGTAATTTATTTGTGTTGAATTCTTTGTTTTTAACGTGGTGTTTTGCCTTATTTACAAGTACATTCGAATATTTATATAACCGCAGAGTTTGCCTACGCCTTTTACGAACAAATTAAAAACTTTGAAGCTTCTTGGTAGAGGGCTGAAAATCTAATAATTGTTAAAATAAAAAGATGTACTAAGGCACTGTTAGCAATAAAGGCAACTTTTAAAACATCAAACTTCATTTCAATAGTAACAACTTTTTTTTTCTTCATAAATTGACGCTTCACCGTAACGTACACGTAGCAATAATTACACTCATTACACATATCACTACTAACTCAATAAAATTCAATTCAAAGAGACTCAAGTTGATGTTGTGTTGTGGAAAATCTAATTCCAATGCTATGCATTACCGAGTCTCATCCAAAGGAAATTTTGCCATAAACTTCCTCTTTTCCAAAATACTACGGCTCGATCGATCTCCACATATTTCGCACGTTATGAATCTATTTTTCGCCTTTTTCGGTGGCATGGTGGCATCGATCGACGTCAATCAACTAAATACCAAAGAAAGATTAACCCCAACCCAAGAGTATAAAACGCTACGTTATGAAAAGAGATTTATCTATTATATATAAGCCTATATATATAAGCCGCTATTAAATTCTACGAAATACAAAATGGCGGCCTTTTTTTTTTTTACAAATCCGATATTTACTGTCAAAACTGACATTTCATATTGTCAAATAACAAACTGCTTGCTGTTGATTGCTATCAATAGGATTTTTTTAGTTAGTTAGTTTGCTTAGGATACACGTAATTAGCAACTTCATTTATAAATAAAACCAACCAATATTGGCTACAGTCAGTTTCAGCTATTTTACTTCTGAGAACCAAAAATAACTACTACTAGATCATTTATATTTTAGGGACTTTATTCACGAAAGATGAAAATGCGAGGTAAAAGGATTGAAAGCATGCAAATGATATTTTAAAAAGAGTGACTGCTGTAAATAGAGAGAACTTATGAGTAGGTATCCGGAAACTGTCTACACTCGCATATACCTACGTCTTCTTTAATTACGATTTATGATAAGATGATAAAGGCATGTATGTAGAGGATGAATGAAAGGAGATTAACGAAATAGGTGCTACTGGCGAGCGAAAAACTAAGACTTTATAGTAAACTAGTTGCGCCCCGTGGTTTCACCCGCGCAGATACAAATCCCGGTGTTCGGAAAACATTTATACCTACGATTGCTGATATCACTCATTGCTCAAAACGCAATGATAGCGCGTAGTGCAGATTTTTCCTGTGGCGACATCTAGTTATTATTTAGGAACTAAAAATGTATCAGCTAAATACGGTAAAATGCTAAATAGGTATCTGCCAACACCCGGTATTCCCACGGGATAAAAAGTAGCCTATGTGTTATTCCGGACTATAATCAATATCTCTGCCAAGTTTCATCCGGCTCCTTCAGCCGTTCCGGCGTGAAGGAGTAACAAACATGATTTCTGCCTGTCATATTCATTTGATATAAAAAATACTTTTTCACAATTTTTATATGCTATAACAAGCGGCCTGTCCCGGCTTCGCTTGGGTGGACATTTTTTTTACATTTACTTCGGTGCCCCTCACTCGCCTATATGCCCCCATAGCAGCTTGTGCCACGGGGCAGCGACGATGCGGTGTCTCGTTTATTTTTCTGTTAATATTTTGTATAGATTGAAATTTTAAAAATCGTGTCTAATCCTACCGAATATTCGGTTCGGTAAACTTTTTACCGAAACTTCGGCTCAAACACGCGGTCTATCGGTCTAGCAGTTTATCCCAAAATGTTTAAAAAATTTCCACCTGCGTGCGATACCGGATAGGACGCTAGGTTTTTATAAAATGCTGTACATACCTTCAACTGGTCATACTGCTGGTTCATCTCCACAATCGTCTTTTGTATTTTCGCAATTCGTTCTTTAAATAAAAAAATTATTTGTATTCTTCTAGCAAATAAATTGATGTACCTATAATTTTTTTTTATTGCCACTTCAAACGCCATCTATTTTTCTATTCTTATGAGTGTTTAATGATCGAGTGCTCGAAACGAACGAAAATCTTACAATCAACTTAGGCGATTTGGCATTTTATGTATGTATGTTTGTCCGACGATAACTTGAGCACCGTTTATCCGATCTGCATGAAATTTGGTAAGTCGATGGCTTGTACTTAAGAAATTTACTGGTAAGTATATGGGTAAAATCGGATGAGGGGTTATTAAAATATGGGGTTTTTTAAAGGGGATTTTTTTTTTATTACACAAAATATAAAGTTACATGTCATATGAAAGGGCTTGGTTTGGACATTCCAAAACCATTTTTTTTTCTAGGATGCTCGTTTTTTGTGATACAACAAAGTTCCCATTTCTAAGAGTTTCGTTGGCATCAAGGTTTTTCTACTAGTCGGCAAGTTCCTTAACTTTTTCAATAATAGTTAATTGACTCAGGCGTGACTTTGCGGAAGTCCATTGTTAAATATAAATTAACTTGAACAAAGCAATATGTAGTACCAATCCGCTGATCCAATCTCCTTAAGCTGGAATAAACTTAATTAGATTTCGACACGTGTTTCGCCTCTCTACGAAGCATCTTCAGGAAATTGACTCGCTGTGCACTGAACGTGTTGCCTCGTCGAGCGCTGAGCTGAAAGTACTTTCAGCTCAGCGCTCGATTCGATCGAAGTTAATTTATATTTTTCAATAATTTTTTTCTTTAAATAAATTAAGAAGTTACTTGGTTGTCATTAAATGGTGATAGCGACCTGTTCTGATGATGGAGCCAAGGTTTGTTTAATGGAACTTTTCAATAAATAAGGCCAATTCAGTTGAAACTTATCATACTAATATGTGTGAAAAACGAATTTCATGATAAACTCCGGCGATCGAGCGTAGCGTTATATACTCTTGGGATCGAGTGACTGAATAATTAACCACTGTTGAGCTAATTATGGTAAAAGTGTCACACTAGGAGCAAATGTGTACACCAAGAGAACTTACTTCCTGAGTCCATACAGCCCAGAACACAACACTTTCTTCTAGACAGCGACATGATTTCTAGCATCTCTACCTACTAGTCTGTGTGATTGATGTACAAACAAGTCGAATTCTCAGCTTCTTCGACTATTTTTATTTTAAAGTTAGTCTCGCTCGGCTCGCACAAAACCGTAGTTTTTGTATGTTTAGTTGGGTATGGCGGCTATTATTCCTACTGAATTTTTTTTTCACAAATCCGGTATTTACTGTCAAAACTGACATTTCATATTGTCAAATAACAAACTTGCTGTTAATTGCTGTCAATAAATGTTGCCAACTCAAAGTTTGCTTATGATACAAGTAAAAAGTAGCTTATGTGTTATTCCAGACTATAATCAATCTCTCTGCCAAGTTTCATCCGGATCCGTTCAGCCGTTCCAGCGTGAAAGAGTAACAAACATCCATCCATCTATACTTACAAACTTTCAAGTTTATAATACTAGTAGTTCGCCCCGAACTGAGATCTCGTGATGCAATCCGAAAGCTCCGAAAATTTAAGTACATAGATGGTAGTAATCAGAAAGATCAAAATCCTTTGGTGACATCGAAAGTGCAGTATTTGTTTTTTCCTTTGTTCAACAGCTGTATTTAATTTGTCCGTTATACCAAACACAATGCTTGGACTTGCATCTGTCTACCACTGACCGCTGTAACCGCTTTTTTTTGTGTAACTGTAACCACTGACTGCAACTTTGTATGGTAAAGAAGTTTTAACTCAATTGGCCGATTTATTGAAGAGTTCCGTTGAACAGACCTTGGCTCCATCATCAGACCAGGTCGCTGTCAACATTTTATGAGAACTGAGAACTTTTTTAATTTATTTCAATAATTTTTTTTTATTAAAAAGCAAGGGAACTGGCCGACCAGTAGAAAACCCTTGATACCAACGAAACTCTTAGAAATGGGAGCTCTTAGTTTGTTGGTTATCTTAATTTAACTTTTTTGTTGTAACTCTAAAAGCAGGCATCCTAGAAAAAAAAATAAAAACTGTTTTGGAATGTCCAAACCAAGCCCTTTCATATGACATGTAACTTTATTTTTTTGTGTAACTTTTTTAATTTTTGCTTCCTTAAAAAGCCCCATATTTTAATAACCCCTTATCCGATTTTACTCATATACTTACCAGTAAATTTCTCAAGTACAAGCAATCCACTTACCAAATTTCATGCAGATCGGATAAGCGGTTCTCAAGTTATCTTCGTTCGCTTCGCTCACTCGATCAATTAGTAGGACTAGTATGGATGGATGGATGAATGGATGTTTGTAACTATTTCACGCAGGAACGGCTGAACGGATCCGAATGAAACTTGGCAGAGAGATTGATTATAGTCTGGAATAACACATAAGCTACTTTTTATCCCGTGGGAATACCGGGTGTGGGCAGATTTGCATTTTACCGTATTTAGCTGTAATACATATTTTAGTTCCTAAATAATAACTAGATGTCGCTACAGGTAAGATAAGCACGCGCTATTGTTGCGTTTTGAGCAATGAGTGATATCAGCAATCGTTTTATAAATATTTTTCGATCAGCGGGATTCAAACCTGTGCGGGTGAAACCGCGGGGCGCAACTAGTTTACTATAGTCTTAGGCCGGGTTCCCACTATGCCGGACCGGCAGATCTCCCGGTCCGGTAAAATTGCCGGAAGGCCTAGTGGCGGTACAAATTGTATGAAGCTATTCACATGATCCCGAGTCTGGCTTTTTCGCCGAGCCCGGCATTTTTACCGAGCGTTTTGTCACTACAACATGCCGGCAAAATCACCGGACCGGAGTAATGTGAACCAGTTCCGGCCCGTGCTCCCCGCCCCACCCGTGCTTCCCGCCCCCCGCACTTCATTCGGCTCGCATTTTCTGAGTAAAGTAGACGTGTAGCACGAGCATTCAAATAGAAACTTTAATTACGCTTTAATTGTCATTCGAAAATAATTGAAGAACTTTGATCCGTCACTTCTAAGTTCACCCATCAATGTTTCAAATGTCCCAAGTGAAAATCTTTCCCGTAAAATAGGATGTACCCAAAGTCAAAGTCAAAATATGTTTATTAGTTATAATGCCGGGCTCGGCGAAAAAGCCAGACTCGGGATCATGTGAATAGCTTCATTGTAAGCTATTCACATGATCCCGAGTCTAGTCTTGTACCGCCACTAGGCCTTCCGGCAATTTTACCGGACCGGCATAGTGGGAACCCGGCCTTAGTTTATCGCTCGCCAGATGCACCTAGTTCGTTAATCTCCTTTCATTCATCCTCTCTACATACATGCCCTTATCATCTTATAATAAATCTTAATGAAAGAAAACGTATAAGTGAGTGTAGATAAAGGTTTCTCTAGTTAATTGACTCAGGCGTGACTTTGCGGAAGTCCATTGTTAAATATGAATTAACTTGAACAAAGCAATATGTAGTACTAATGCGCTGATCTAATCTCCTTAAGCTGGAATAAACTTTATTAGACTTCGACACGTGTTTCAACTCTCTACGAAGCATCTTCAGGAAATTGACTCACTGTGCACTGAACGTGTTGCCTCGTCGAGCGCTGTCGAGCTCTTTCAGCTCAGAGCTCGACTAGGGGACAATTGGGATCATGTGTCCCCCCCTTCCCCACATACAGTGAACTTCTAAAATTTTTTTGGTTCTAGTCAGCTACATAATATGTATTGGTGTTGTGCAGCAAACTAATGAATAAATAAAAAATTAACAATTTAGAAAACTGTAAGCTTGGCACACTATTAGCGAACTAGAACCAACTAAAAGGGGTACCTAGGTATTCAGTGAAATGAAAGCTTTAAATTCAAATGCATAATTTATTTTCTGTTTTTATAATAATTATGCTTATTATAATAATCGGCAGCGCTTTTTTTAATTTCATCTTCACCTTCATAGTTCATTTTTCCAGACAAAATCCGATTTATGGTTCTGCACCAACTATATATATCAAAATATTAATTGTGCTTTTTACAAAGGATTCCTTCAATAAATCTTTATGGGTGTCACATTTAACTGGGTAATCAGGAAATAAATCACAGTATGCTACTATTGTTTTTCTTACATCTTTCTTGGGTACATTTTTTTTCAAAAATGATCTAGTTATTTTGTATATCACGGAAGCAATCTTCAGCTTCTTGACTGGGATAGCACAACCAGCTTTTATTACAATATTCTTTTGCTCTGATATATGCGTTATTTCTGGTAGTGCTATTACTAAGTAGAGTTTGTCGGCATTGCTGGCAAGATTTACAAACATTTTTTAAACACTTGGTCAAGACCCATCCGCAAACATAATTTCTTTGTCCTGCATCTTCTTGCATTATGCTTAAATCTACACAAACATCTTCATTATATGGTATATTTCTAATATACCGGTTCTGGTATAATTCATTATATTGTACTAAAACCAATAAAAACGTACGTGCACATATATTAATTATTATTATGTTTCTTATATTGAAGGATGTGGATTTTATTACCTTTCATAGAATGTTTTTGAAACAATTGACTGCATCTATCCTCTGTCTCAGTTGAATTCGACATTAGTTCTTCTCTAGTTGGTGGGACTGAAATGTAACAAATGTGAAATGTTAAAATGTATTCTTTTTTTCAGTCTTTTGTTACTAGGTATAATATGCACAACTCTTTTAATACCAAGAGATCAGAGGGGATTTTCTTTTATGTTTCTCATATTAAACAATGTGGATTTTATTACCTTTCATAGAATGTTGATGAAGCAATTGACTGCTACTATCAGCTGTCTCAGTTGTATTCAATATTAGTTCTTCATTAGCTGGTGTGACTGTAACAAAACAATTTTAACAGTCATCAACATAATTATGTTAGACCATATGTGCCCAGGACAAGATTGCATCCATAAATTTGAGACAACATCTCATTATATCTCAATATACTGCTTTATATTCAAATTTATTCTTTATTGTACAAAGAAGAAGTGCTAGTACTTACGCAGATAAATTTTGTTTTAACAGAAAAAAAAAACAATAACATTAGGTATAGAGTAAAACAATAACACTTACCGGACAATAAAAGTGATGGAACGGCTAGAGCATTGAGTCGTTTGTTTCTATTTCGATCTTTGTCCATGAAATGCTTGTCACAAACTATTTTCTTCTTAAAGCATTCATAGTCAGATGCTGCATCCAGTTTTCCCCCACAAAGATTAACCCATAACTTGAAACATTCGGGAAATTTTGCACAATTGGGGAATCGATGCACAGGAGCCTCTATACTGAGAAAGGTTAGAAAATATTAGACCGACAATATAAACAAATAAAGAAAATTAATAGATTAATTATTAGAAATGGTCATTAGTGCGATAGGTACTTTGATCAATTTTTGTGGCAAGTGCTTAGATTGAAGGTGCATATTATTCATTACATAATAGATACACAAGACACTATTATTGGGCTATTATATGTTTAAGTAGTAAGTAGGTACATGGGGTTGGCTATAGCAATCCTTGTACCTGAGTTGAGGGTTGGGGATAGGGGGGATGCAAGTGGGGGTAGATGGCAAGTCTTCCCCTTGAGTCCTTTTTTCTAGGAAATGAAAAAAATAATTTAATTTTTCAGGTAAGTTACTAGTTAGGTTAGGGGTTTTTTTTTTATATGAAGAAAATTGGTAGTAATATTTCATCTCTATGACAAAAAGACTCAAGGGAAGGAATTCTCATTAGGTTAGGGTTATTTTTTTTTTAAAGTGAAGAAATTTGAAGAAATTTTTTTTTCATTTCCTAGAAAAAAGAACTATAGGGAAAGATTTGCCATCTACCCCCACATGCATCCCCCCTATCCCCAACCCTCAACTCAGGTACCAGGGTAGCTATAGTTTAACCGGTACATGGGAGAAACCTACATAGGCACCAAAAAGAACTTACCGCACATACTTATACTTTCCACATACCTACTTAATATACTCTTGGACTCACCGGTGGGTTTGCACCCAAAGGCACAAAGCTGCGGCATCGTAAGTATTGTTTACCAGCTCGGGCTGGCCTGCAGTCAGTAGGTACACAAAAATCACAAAACAGCGTCTTTCCGCAGACACAACGAGCGTCCTTTCGCAGTAATAGCGTCCCTTTCGCAAATCTATATCTCACGATACACTAGTTGCGGAGCACCTCGGCGCACATGGGGAGTATCTCGACGCACATGCAGAGCACCTTAACGCAACTTTCAAACAACACAATCACAGCAAAGGAGCCCTTCCACAGAAAAAAGCGTCCAATCGCGGTTATAGCGTGCCTTTCGCAAATTGTTCTCACGATACACTAGTTGCGGAGCACCTCGACGCACATGCGGAGTATCTCGACATTCTCGACGCACATGCGGAACACCTCAATGCAAAATAGAACACAACACAAGCAGACACTGAAAACTCCAACGCAAATTTTCAGAGGCCGAAAAGAAATGCAAGCAATAGATTGCAAATGGATGGAAGGAAATCTGCAACATCCATCCGCCATGTTCAATATAACGGACGCACGGTCTGACAGTGACAGACAAGATCGTCATTTGATGTTGTTTTGATGTCAAATCATGACTTTCCGACAGTTTCGAATTAATTCATTAGAGCTGGCATCTCTTAGTGTTTATAAAAACTAAAACAGTAGTTTTCGTGACTGATATTTACAGTCGCAAAAAATAGATGGCGCTATATCATTTGCCACTAGACAGTGTTTGATAACTGTCCCCCCCCCCCCAGGTTTCGTTGTTTTATGTTTGTAAATCTTAGAGCATTAAATGCTCTAAGGTTGAGTCAGTCAATTGTTTTGAAGAAAATGGTGGCGGTTTCTTCAAAACATTTGAAACATTTTCGGTCAAATCACGATATCACATAATACACTTTCATTTTAAATGCTTACACTTTGTGCTAAGACCACAAGTAATGTTGGTTAAAATACCACCAAAATTACACAACACAACTCAAAAAAACACTAGAAAAACAATTAAAATGAAAATGCTATGTTGCTTCGATAGATGACAGAAAACGAATCAAGTACTACATAAATGCTCTAAGATACTACCCGAAACCCAGTTCGGCTTTCGGCCAGATAGAGGGACATGTGAAGCCATCTTCTCAGTTCGTCAGCTTGTTGAGAAGAGCAGAGAACAAGATCAACCAATGTTTCTATGTTTTGTAGATCTGGAAAAGGCATTCGACAGTGTCCCTCGTGAAGCGCTATGGGTGGTCCTGGCTAAACTTGGATGTCCTGACAAGTTTGTAAGGTTGTTACGATTACTACATGATGAAATGACGTGCTGCGTTACCATTAATGGCGAACAGTCTGAGTTCTTCCCCGTCACCTGTGGGGTTAAGCAAGGCTGCGTCTTAGCACCGACTTTGTTCGCATTATACTTTGCTGTTGTGGTTCGTGAAACTCTGCAAAACTTGTCTGAAGGGATACGCATTCGTTTTCGCATGGATGGAGGACTTTTTAACACAGCAAGACTTAAGTCCCGTACTAAAGTTTCTTATGCGACCATGACAGAAATTATGTACGCGGATGACCTGTGCTTTGTTACAGACACCATGGAAAGTCTGCAAAGTCTAATTAGCAGTCTCGACCAAGCATGCACTAAATTCGGTCTTAAGATAAGTGTCAAAAAGACGGAAATCATGACTAATATGGCCTCTAACATCAGGGCTCCTAGTGTATGCATCGGTGAGGATGTGCTAAAACAAGTGGAGAAGTTTAAATACCTTGGTAGCACAATAACATCTAAATGTGACATTGACGCTGAAATAAACAGTAGAATTGGTGCTGCAGCTGCGGCTTTTGGTAAACTGCGGCCCAAAGTTTTTCGTTCACATGACCTTAAACTCTCCACAAAAATTAGTGTTTACATGGCCGTCGTGCTGCCAAACCTCCTTTACTCTTCAGAAACATGGGTTTTATACCGGAAACACATTCGTACACTCGACAGGTTTCACCTCAAATGCCTCCGAGACATCATGAATATCAGATGGTCGGATCATGTCAGAAATACAAACGTACTGAAGCGTGCGAACATCAGTGGTACTGAGGTGTACCTAATGAGGCGACAGCTACGGTGGTGTGGCCATGTTTCTCGTATGTCGGAGAGTAGAGTGGCGAAACGCATCTTCTTTTCAGAACTCCAGTACGGTAAGCGAAAACGCGGCGGCCAGTACCTGCGATACAAGGATGTTCTGAAAAGACATATGAAGAGATGCGATGTAGAACCTTCTCAATGGGAGATTAAAGCATCACAGCGCACTGAATGGAGACGGCTCATTCATCAACAAGTGAACGCTTTTGAAACCGAGCGTCTTGATGAACTCGATAGGAAGCGAGACGAGCTGAAGGCTAGACCACCTATGGCCATTACTTATAATTACGTCAGAGGGATATTGACATGCCCCAAGTGCGCTCGTACTTTTGTCAATAAAATCGGGTACGTAAGTCATCTGAGAGCGCATGAAAGGACTGATCAACTGTGTCCTAATTGATTAAAAGTTATCATTCATCCAGTTTAAATAGTCGCCGTAGCCGAAACCGGCCAGGACGTCATCATCAAATGCTCTAAGAGTACTACGGTTGTTCAACATGGTTCAATGTGGTACAACATGACCCTGATTTTAAATCGGGGCGCCTATGTCCACCGACTATTTCAATATTCATTAGGTCTTTTTTCACATTTTAAACTTTCTGATTCGTAAAACAAAAATGTGAGCATAATTTCATAACTAATTGATATCTGAATAATGTTTATGCATGCATTGTCAAGAAATTATTATAAAATGATGACATTTTATTTAATGCACTTTAGCAAACATTTATATTATGGAGGTATAAATCTTTACTGCATTAGCTTTGAGAGATACATAGAATTTAACATAGTTAGTAGGTAAAAATGATGATAATTATCTAGAAAGTCGGTAGGAATAATATGGAAGGTATTTTTTTTTTCTCACAAATCCGGTATTTACTGTCAAAACTGACATTTCATATTGTCAAATAACAAAATGCTTGCTTTTGATTGCTAGGAAGTTATTCGTCGAGCTCCCTCCCTCCCTCCTCCGTCTCCCGAGTCCTCCCTCCATTCCAATCGGCAGCATAAAGGCCCATTTACATGATGCCATTTTCTTGTACGTACATGAGCAATAATTGAATGCAATAAATAAAGCGCAATAATGACCTTCGAGAATTGCAAGCAACTGTTTACACGCGGATACTAGTAAAAAAGTTGAATGCAATTATTGAATGCAAATCTTGACAAGAAATAATTGCAGCTGTCTTTTGTTTACACCAATACGATAATGTTTAGGAGATTATTGCTTTCAAGTCTTGCTTTGTCTAAACACAGACTTGTACGTGCGTGTACAATTTTTTGGTGCGTTCGTTCAAGTATTGCTCGTATTTGCGTTGGTGAATTTTTCATTCAAGTGTTGAACGTTTTAGATTTTTTTTCATTCATATTTTAGAATTCGGTTCTGCTGATTTTATAAAGTTTATTGAGATTTATCGGATACCTACACAATGAAAATTTTAATTACAAGAGCCGTGATGCACGTAATGCTGCACTAGCAGCATTTGGAAAGGAATTCGGAGTTTAAAGGTTTCAAACATATGGAAATACCAAACAAAAATAAAAAAAATTAGCATCCAATTGAATACAACAATTGCATAAAAAAATATTGTACTTGCTGTTTTCTACCAGGGACAGTTTTGAATGCAATAATTGCCTACTATAGCAAGAATGTGACATGCTGTACAGATGATGCCAGAAAATTATTGCTATAATATTATAGTATGCAACAGGCAATAAACTTGCATCGTGTAAATGGGCCTTAAGCCTAGTTTGCCGTCCTACTAGGATTTCGAGGCTTGCTCAGCCTGGTGGTAAATCCGCCACTGCGTCCGAGACTAAATGATGATCTACCCCTGATGTAGATAGGTAGGTACCTACCTAGGTATTTCTTCGCCCATCAACAAGTTCAGCTAAATCTAAAACATAAGTAGGTAACAAGCTTCAGAAAATACCTAAGTAGCATTATACATGTACAAACATTCATTGCGAAAATGTACTAGGTAGGTACCTACTTACTGAAATTTCGTAGCTAGTAAAAAGTACCTAAATATCACGGAACAGAGAAAACCTATAAATATCTAGGTAGGTAGGTAGTAATCTAAAATCTGGTCACGGGGCGCGTAGGTAGGTACCTAGGTATGGTTGCAGAACGGCGCGGCGGTCATTGCTTCAGTAGGTACGAGTGTGACGCATTCGCTGTAGTGACAGAGATAGAGCTACTATCAACTGAAGGCTGGTCGAAAGCGAACTATCTGGTATTCTGTAACTCATCATAATATTATTCCTACCGACTTTCTAGATCATCATCATCATTTCTACATACTAACTATGTTGAATTCTATGTATCTCTCAAAGCTAATGCAGTAAAGATTTATACCGCCGTAATAAATGTTTGCTAATGTGCATTAAATAAAATGTCTCATAATTTTATAATAATTTCTTGACAATGCATGCATAAACATTATTTAGAAATCAATTAGCTATGAAATTATGCTCACATTTTTGTTTTACGAATCGGAAAGTTTAAAATGTGAAAAAAGTCCGAATGAAAGTTGAAAAAAGTCGGTGAACATAGGCGCCCCGGAATAATATTATGATGAGTCACAGAATACCAGATAGTTCCATTTCGACCAGCCTTCACAAGGAATTTAAGGCTCCGGCGACAGCGGCTCGCAATTTCGAGGTGCGATTGGCTATTATTTCGTTTTATTTCGTTTCGGGGAGGTTGTTTGAAAGAATAACTCTAAAGTGACACGCATAAATACTGTTCGAACACAAATAATACAATAATATAAGGGAATCATGCCCGAATCAGAAATTATTTTGGTATTAGTATGTTTTGCCTTACGTTTACCTAATACCAAAATGATTTTTAACTCAAGCACATTTCCCTTATATTATTGTATTATTTGTGTTCGAACAGTATTTATGCGTGTTTCTTTAGAGTTATTCTTTCAAACAACCTCCCCGAAATAAAATAAAATGAAATAATAGCCAATCGCACCTCGAAATTGCGAGCCGCTGTCACCGGACCCTTAATACATTTCTTTATTCAAGTTCCTTGAGCCTTCAGTTGATAGTAGCTCTATCTCTGTCACTACAGCGAATGCGTCACACTCGTACCTACTGATTCAATGACCGCCGCGCCGTTCTGCAACCATACCTAGGTACCTACCAAGGAATTTGAATGTACCTACCTACGCAATTCTCCCTGCCCCGCAACCAGATTTTAGATAACTACCTACCTATCTAGATATTTATGGGTTTTCTCTGTTCCGTGATATTTAGGTACTTTTTAATAGCTACGAAATTTCAGTAAGTTCCTACCTAGTACATTTCGCAATGAATTTTTGTACATGTATAATGCTACTTAGGTATTTTCTGAAGCTTGTTACCTACTTATGTTTTAGATTTAGCTGAACTTGTTGATGGGCGAAGAAATACCTAGGTAGGTACCTACCTATCTACATCAGGGGTAGATCATCATTTAGTCTCGGACGCAGTGGCGGATTTACCACCAAGCTGAGCAGGCCTAGAAATCCTAGGACGGCAAACTGGGCTTAAGGCCCATTTACACGATGCAAGTTTATTGCCTGTTGCATACAATAATATTATAGCAATAATTGGCTGGCATCATCTGTACAGCATGTCACATTCTTGCTATAGTAGGCAATTATTGCATTCAAAACTGTCCCTGGTATAAACAGCAAGTACAATAATTCGTTATGCAATTTTTGTATTCAATTGGATGCTAAATTTTTTTATTTTTGTTTGGTATTTCCATATGTTTGAAACCATTAAACTCCGAATTCCTTTCCAAATGCTGCTAGTGCAGCATTACGTGCATCACGGTTCTTTTAATTAAAATTTTCATTGTATAGGTATCCGATATCTCAATAAACTTTATTAAATCAGCAGAACCGAATTCTAAAATATGAATAAAAAAAAAATCTAAAACGTTCAACACTTGAATGAAAAATTCGCCAATGCAAATACGAGCAATACTTGAACGAACGCACCGAAAAATTGTACACGCACGTACAAGTCTGTGTTTAGACAAAGCAAGACTTAAAAGCAATAATCTCCTAAACATTATCGTATTGGTGCTAGCAAAAGACAGCTGCAATTATTTCTTGTCAAGATTTGCATTCAACTTTTTTACTAGTATCCGCCTCAGACCAAATAAAAGCTAAAAGACGGACTTCTGTGCACAGCAAAGTGAAGCCGGTCAAACTACGCTTCGCACGCACACACCAAATCGGCCCACGCAACACATCTTTAGAAAACTGGCTTCACTTTGCTATTCACAGAAGTCTGTCCTTAGTTTTTATTTGGTCTAAGGTATCCGCGTGTAAACAGTTGCTTGCAATTCTCGAAGGTCATTATTGCGCTTCATTTATTGCATTCAATTTTTGCTCTCGTACGTACAAGAATATGGCATCATGTAAATGGGCCTTTATGCTACCGATTGGAATGGAGGGAGGACTCGGGAGAGGAGGAGCAAGGGGAGCTCGCTCGACGAATTACGTCGTCGCTCGACGAAAAAAAATTTTTTTTTTATGGCTCTTGTCTATCCCAAGCAATCAAAAGCAAGCAGTTTGTTATTTGACAATATGAAATGTCAGTTTTGACAGTAAATACCGGATTTGTGAGTAAAAAAAAAAGTCGGTCGGTACATATAATACCTTCCATTTTAAATGTTTACATTCTCTTTGTTTTAATACTGAAGTAGCTAAGTGATCTCAATGAGTTTTGGTAATAATGAGTTCGATACAAGAAAGACTGCAGCTGAAGCGAGTTCCCCTCGACACTTGGAACGTTCGAGAACAGCTATGTCTGGCCTCGGCGGTGGTGCGGAGCGGCGATCAGAACTGGATGTCTGTGTCCCGTGCGTTGAAGACTGTCAGTGAGCCGAATCGTCCGCCTGATTGGTATTCACAGAAAAGGTATGCTCTAAGCTTACGGTCGTTGTCCTCATGGACATTACATACACCTCATGGACACAATAGCGAAGTTGACTTACCCCCACAAGCCCATAGTAAAAAAAATTAAGTATTTATATGTGCTCCTGCAGTGCAAGTACCGTTCTTATCGATCGCTTAATTGACATTTAGAATCGTCAAAAGTTCGTTAAAAATTGTTTCAACAATGGATAAAACCAGTTTTAACGAATTTTGACCATTCTAAATGTCAAATTAAGTGATCGATAAGAACGGTACTTGCACTGCAGTAATACATCACAAAATAAGCCGAATCCTTCAAAGCATCTTAACTGCACTAACCTCGGGTGAGGCTAGAATACCTACTATACCTCTAAGTGGGCTGGTAACGGAGAGTATGGCATGTTCTATAATTATGATGGAATGGATATAGTTGCACTGGACGAGAGTGCATGTGCCATTCTCGTATGCAGAGCATTGGTGGTCTAGTGGGAGGGACCCTTCCTTCCGATCATTACATTGTTGATAAGATTACTAGTTGTGTACCTAGATAAGTGTATTTTTTATGTTTTATCATTTTTCTTTTTGTTTTTATTTAATTTTGGGGTTGGATATAGCTATGTGGTCTCAAAATTATAAAGCTATTGAATTCAATTGAATTGTTGGATATCAACAAAAGTACCTAAAAATATAATAAAAAATAATAATACTTAATTAGCCGAGGATTGGAAATGTGTCTTGGTATCTTAATTACATCGCCCCATTGGTTCTGATATACAGGGTGGCCCAGAAATCAAAGTCAAGCCGAAAACAGGCGATGGGCCATAATAGAAAAATACATATAAAAAAATATTTGTCATGTACCTTTCAAATGATGAGTATTAAAAAAACAAAAAAACTGACACCCGTTGATGATCTTTTAAGTCCTGTGACTACATATGTATAATCTTTTGGTGAAACTTTTTCTGTAATGTAAACATGTAAATAACCCTTCTGTAAAATACAATTCAAAATTAAATCATAAATGCCTCAGTTTTAAATAAAATGTTGAATTTATGGCCAACATTTAATTTAAAATAATTACATCACCCAACTTATATTCATATAAGTAATTACATAACCAACTGTGTTGTTGTGTGTGCACAATGTCACACTGCACTCCAAAATCTGTCTGACACACATAGTGTCTAAATAAGATGGACATAGAGTCACGGCTCATGTCCAGGTAATAACGAGGTTGACTCTCTAACAAGAGAGGGTGCGAAACGGCCACCAACTATAGATGACATAGCTCTATGTAAATCTACATTGGTAGAGATAAAAAACAGGCTGAAGATGCATTCCCAGAAGGAACACCAAAAGCTATGGGAGCGTAGAACAGACTGCAAACATACAAAAATAATGCTTCCAGCCACGAATAGGCACTTAACAACTGTCCTGCTGAAGCTAAAACGCTAAGACCTAAAGCTGATGATCGGCATCATCACGGGCCAAGATCGGAGCGACAGACAGTGATGCTGTTGTGGCTGTCTCCAGGAAACAAACGGTAGAGCATGTGCTACTGCATTGCTCCGCAACTAATGAAGCCAGATCCAAAACTGGACTACAAGAGCTGATTGGTTCTTTCTCTTCTGCATCCAGGTCATCACCGGGGATGCTTGAGCATTGCTGCCACCAACCCAAGGTCCTCCTCCGCTACTTTAAGGAGTTGGGCTGGCTGGGGTGAGGTTAGCAGGGGGATAATGCACAATACACCCGGGACGTCCGTGCAGATCATATTCCCCCACCATGAAGTAGAATTAGAATTAGAATAACCAGCTGTACTAAAAAAAAAATAACTGCACTGTTTTGCCCTATTGTGGCAAGTAAATTTAAAAGATGGCAAAATGTGTGTAAAGGTAGTAGGTACATGGCAAATATTTTTTTATATTTTTCTGATAACTATCATGACTTGGCCCATCGTCCATTTTCGGCTTGACGTTGGTTTCTGGGACACCCTGTTAGTAACTCCCTGTAATTAGTTTCATTGTAATGCAGCTGTGCAGCTCAGTATGGGACCCTGCTGGAACATGTGGAGACTCCGAAGCGCAAGAAGCGATGCCTGGAAGGAGCAGTGGAGACTCCTCAGGAGAGTATCCTAAAACGACTCACTCAGGTAGTGAAATATTTATTTTTTAATCTTCTTTGCATTACTCAAATATGTGACAGAAAGTATTTTTTTACATGTTTTGTGAGAAAAATGCAAGACAGAGAGAGAATGACAATAACAATAAAAAACAACCCTTATAAAATCTTAGAAGCAAAATTATTTAGTGCAAAGTGCTTTGTCCCAGAATATCCTCGAGCAAATATTTTTTTAATTATAAAAAAGTATCTATAGTAAACTCAGCAATACTAGAGTCTCTCAAATGAAAGTAGACACTGAAAATTCGCACCAAATTCAAAAAATATTAGCGTGGCAACCCATTAATTATTAGGACACTTGGAATAACACAACTTGATACTTGGTTATTATTATTATGATATTATTATTGTGACGTTAATTTCTCAATAAATAAATAATAATAAAATAAAATTTGTCAGAATTTTAGGTACATAGTGAATAAAGGTCTTCACAAAATTCAAAGTATTACTAAAATCCTACCATTACAGGGCTACAAAATCATTTAACATTTAGATACCTAGATTTTAGATTTAGATACTACTTGCTTGTTAGTCTCAAACTTAGAGAATTTATAACGGGAGTTGCCAAGCGCCACTTTTAGTACTAAAATCTTTCTGCCGGTTTTCGCGGGAGGCGAGGTAGTACGGTACACAACACATTTACATAATCACGCATACTAATGCAGAAAAATTAAGCGTCCCTATAAACGCACACGCAAGTAAAAGCTGTACACCAACACAAAAACAATAACACAAACAAAGAATTACTGTTGTTACACTTTTGTTTAGTTACACACTAACACAAAAAAGTAGTGATGGGTTGTAAAAAGACCGACAAAATGAATGATTTCATATGAATGAAATCAGGGTGGTTCAAAATCATATACTTTTCCTTTTTTTAGCCAAGATTAACAAACGTGTACCTGTCTAGCCTAGTAGGTATTACTAAGTAAATAGAGTGCTGGCACCGACTCCAAAAATATCAGTAATTGTATAATGTCATAATAATAAAATTATAAGATTTGTTGAAAAAATGGATACCTATTTGGAAGTAGATTGAAATATAAATCCATAATGCAATTATTTTTAACTTTTTAGTGTATTTTTCATAACAAATTGGATAGCAGTTTTGGAGTCGGTTTTTTTTTGTAAAAAATATTTTATTAAGAGTTTGTAGAGCGTAATCTTTAAAACTACTGAAACGATTTTAAAAATTATTTTACAAATAGAAAGCTACACTGTTGTTGAGTAACTTTAAGCTATATTCTATTTTCGCAAGTAGTAAGTAATCTTTCAAGTAAGTAGTCTTTCATGAATGCATTTTTAGATAAATATTTTGTTTCTTTATTGGTATGATGTGTCCAGCAGTGGACTTACATAGGCTGATGATGATGATTGGTATGACGGGGAAAGGTGATGAAAAATTGTGGCGACGATAAAAAAGTAGCCCATGTCCCTCTCCAGCTAACATACTACAGCTATACAAAAATCACGTTTATACGATTCTGCGTTCAAAAAGTACAAAGAAAATAGCAATAAACCAACGACACAGCACAACTAAAATTTTAAAGGAGCTCCATAAAGCGACGTATTGAAGGCAGAATGACAGAGACAGTTTTTGTAGAGTCCAATACTGAACCTCCTTTTTTAAATCGGTTAAATTTTAATATGGGTACAAAAAACACATCGCATTTTATTCTAATTTTACGTTCATTCCATCATTCATTCAATCGATTTCGCTCAACTAGTCCCCACACTACGCCTTCTACCAAGGAATATAAATTCACCGACACCTCCCACCAAGACGATGGCGTCGTATTAAAACTGTCGTAACTGGTATTCCATTAAATATAAATTAAACGTAATTACAAAAACAATTGACTAAAATATCACTTAATTGTGATAGGAAATACCGTGTTCCCTAAAGTTTGATGTCTCTGATCTCCTTTTACACCGAAATACCGCACAATTCACCATTTTTACTGAGCACTACTTCGCGACACGAAACGACAACTAATGGCCGCGCGGTGATGAGTGAAGTAGTTTTATATAACGTGCATGGCCAAGTCGCGTCTTATGGCCGGCAGAGGGGTACGCCTTGCGTTAACATCTCCAGTTATAAATTCTCTAAGGTCTCAAAGTATCAAAATATTTGTGCATTACGCCAATTACGATAGCCACAGTCGATGGTTTAAAAAAAAAACCAAAAGATTTTTAGAAGTACTTACTTTTAATTACTGAATTAATCTAAGTTAAAATTAGCAGAAACTATGTCTGGTCGATGCGGTACCAGAAAATAGAGTGACGACATCGCATCGTCTTTAGTTACAATAAAATTATAATCTAGGTAAATGAGCTGCTGAATCGGCGTCCATTGTCCATCGGTATAGAATGCAAGCTTGCGGTCCTTGGTCAGCGGGTTAGGTACATACTAGGTATGTAACACGCCACCATCTTCTAATGTAAACATTGGGGAATAGTAATGATGCCACACCACACCCCGATTCTCGTTTTCCCTAATATTTTGGAAAACATTCAAGAGTACCTACCTAACCGACGATCAGTATGAAGAATATTAAGAGTAACTGAAACGAAAGAAGTAAGTCAAATTCATGGAAAATGGTGATTCGTGGTACCTGCCCACTTCTCCGGGAAACAGGCATTTTTGGCCAATTTTTCCGATTCAGAATGACAAAATCTATAAAATAGTTCAAAACTGTTATTTGGCAGTTTTTAAGAGTGGGTTAAAATTGGATAATAACTGTAGTTTTTTTAATGTACGCGCAATTAATATTTTATACCAACCTGAATTTACCCAGCTGTAGAGCATAGCGTCCGTAGGTGGAAACACATCAGTATTGCCATGTAAAAAGTTACGAAAAAATGCCAGTGTCTACTTTCGTTTGACGGACTATAGCTGATTAGGTCGTAATCTGATCTGATAGGTTATGTCTACCTATTTCCTTTTTCATACCAAAAACGCACTAAGTACTTATCTGCCTACAAGTAGGTAGACAATTAAGAGTAATTAAGAGCACTGGTGGTCTAGTGGTAGCAGCCTCGCCTTCCGATCGTTAGGTCGTGGGTTCAAAACCGGTCGTGCACCAATGAGTTTTTCTGTTCAAAAAATGTATGTGCACAATGCCAGTACTCTCAAACGGTGAAGGAAAACATCGTGAGGAAACCGGCATGTTGTAAAACCTACAAGTTCTATAACATGTGTCAAGTGCTCGAAAGGAGCCTCTTGAGGCGCACTTAAAATCCTTTCACCACACTGTTTCGAAAGAAACTAGTGATACGATAAGAAGAAGAAGAGTAATTAAGATTTGGCCTAGAAAAAGCAGATTAAATTTGGTTACTGACCAGTGTGTACATCATCCTCAAATAGATTAAAATCCTACTAATATTATAAACGTGAAAGTTTGTATGGTTGGATGGATGGATGTTTGTTACTCTTTAACGCTGGAACGGCTGAGCGGATCTGGATGAAACTTGGCATTGAGATATATTATAGTCTGAAATAACACATAGGCTACTTTTTATCCCGTGGGAATACCGGGATTTAAATCTGCGCGGGTGAAACCGCGGGGCGCAACTAGTAGACAATAAGAAAAACCGAGAATATTAGTATTAATAAATAAATAACTGCTTAGGACCCCATCTAAGTATATGAGTATGTGGGTATTTTACACCTAGGTATTTTTTAGCAGAGTACTTTGATTTAGATGTTTTTTTGGATCTGATGGGTTTATTTAAAAAATGGTCATATACAGGGTTACAGGAAAAATCGTGCTAGATCCGTGAAGGGCGTGGAGTACCCATCATTTCTGACTTATTTCACTATGAAACACCCTACCCTAAACTTAGCCCTTTTCGAGATATTCGACTTTTAATTTTTTTATTGAAAATTGCCGATTTTTAGGCTACTAAATTTATTTTTGTTTATTTTGTGTATCTTATTATTATTATTATTGCATTTTTACATGTGTAATAAGATGCTTTAGGACGTCTATCATTAAAATAGTGCATAAGTTAATTGAATAGACCGTAGTAGACAAGTGAAAGTTAAGAAATAAAAAAAAATATTAGAAAGTTTATTTTTCTCTAAGGGATATCTAAAAAAAATATTATGGCAATGGTTCGGCAGATGTTTTTTAAAATATCTACGTTTCATCAGCTATCTAACGAGGTATAACAATCTAGGGTTTGTATTACATTTCGTGGAAAAAAAGTAGTTGGGACGCTCCAGGTAGCAGTTTTAACGGTCCCGCGCCTATTGTCCTTCAAGTTAAGACGCACCGTGCGAGCGAGACAAGTGATGATTTATGTAAGTGCGAATGAAAGAAAAAATGTGTAGAGACCGGTTAGGGCTGGGATACAACAGGGGGTACAACAGTTTTGGTTGTCAGTCTGCTTTTGTGCTTCGTACATAGTAGATGTGATATCGTTTTGCTCTTTTTCTCGACTTGGCTGTGATTCTGGACTATTTCTTCTGATTTGTGACTACTGTGCTTGCTAACCGGACTCTGATTTGTACCTGTGATACGGAAGTGTTGAAGATGACGTCCTACACACCTGAGGAATATGCTGATATGCTTATTTGTTACGGATACTGCGATTGTGTGTCTGCGCAAGCTCGCAACGAATACATAACTCGCTACCCCGGTCGTCGAGTGCCGGATGTGGCCGTTTTTGACAGAGTCTATCGAAGACTTCGAGAAACTGGCTCTGTTTTGAGACGAAATACAGACATGGGAAGACCACGAATTGATGACGAAGAACAGGACAATGAGATAGTGCAACGCTTTCGAGCGGATCCGACTACTTCCACTAATATTGTTGCCCGTGATCTGGGACTTTCGCAATGGAGAGTGTGGTTTACAGTGCATACTGCTGGCCTATACCCGTACCATTACACGCCGGTACACGTTATTGAAGAAGGAGACCCCGCGAGAAGATTGGACTTTTGCAGATTTATGCTAAATGCTGACGTAGAAGACCCAGATTTTCTAAGAAATATCTTGTGGACGGATGAGTCCAAATTTGATAAAGATGGCATAACTAACTATCACAACGCCCATTACTGGGCCCCAAAAGAGCTAAGGAATCCCAATAAGAAAAGAGTGAAGGGGTCCCAACGAAGATTCAGCGTGAATGTGTGGATGGGCATTATCTCCAATCATTTGATTGGACCTTACTTTCTCCCGGATAATCTAAATGGGGAAAGCTACGAAAATTTCCTGAGAGCAGACTTAAGTGATTTGCTGGATGATCTGCCACTCAACCTGATCAGGGACATGTGGTTCCAACACGATGGCTGCCCTGCCCATTTCAGGAGAAGTGTCAGAGACTGGCTGGACACAAATTATCCAAACAAATGGATAGGACGAGGTGGACCGTTGCCATGGCCAGCAAGAAGTCCGGACCTAACGCCCATGGATTTTCACGTGTGGGGGTGCATGAAAAGTCTTGTGTACAGCGAGCCGAATCCAGTTTCGTCTGTGGAAGACTTACGAGAAAGGATTGTGGATGCAGCCAATAAAATGAGGACCACGTTAACCACTGGAGTAGTAAAGACTGGTCTCCGTAGAAGGATGCGACAATGTATCAGAAATAGAGGCGGCCATGTTGAACATGAACTGTAGAATAAGAAAAAGTTGTGTGAAAATCTTTAATAAATGACATTTCATGCTTACCTATTATTTTATTTTACTTTTTAGGGCTAGGTATAAATTTTCTTCTCCACTGTCGCCTATAAAACTAAATTTTTTTCAATGCATTTGAATAAAACCCTAGATTATTATACCTCGTTAGATAGCTGATGAAACGTAGATATTTTAAAAAACATCTGCCGAACAATTGCCATAATATTTTTTTTAGATATCCCTTAGAGAAAAATAAACTTTCTAATATTTTTTTTATTTCTTAACTTTCACTTGTCTACTACGGTCTATTCAATTAACTTATGCACTATTTTAATGATAGACGTCCTAAAGCATCTTATTACACATGTAAAAATGCAATAATAATAATAATAAGATACACAAAATAAACAAAAATAAATTTAGTAACCTAAAAATCGGCAATTTTCAATAAAAAAATTAAAAGTCGAATATCTCGAAAAGGGTTAAGTTTAGGGTAGGGTGTTTCATAGTGAAATAAGTCAGAAATGATGGGTACTCCACGCCCTTCACGGATCTAGCACGATTTTTCCTGTAACCCTGTATAAATAAAATAGTAGTTCGCCCCGAACTGAGATTTCGTGACACGACGCGAACGCTCCGAAAATATAAGTAAGTGGTAGTCAGAGGCAAGTCCAAACATTGTGTTTGGAATTGTCTCTGGCTGCCATGTACTAATTAAGTATGATAAGTTTCAACTGAATTGGCCTTATTTATTGAAAAGTTCCATTAAACAGACCTTGGCTCCATCATCAGAACAGGGCGCTATCACCATTTGATGACAACCAAGTAACTTCTTAATTTATTTAAAGAAAAAAATTATTGAAAAAGCAAAGGAACTGGCCGACTAGTAGAAAAACCTTGATGCCAACGAAACTTAGAAATGGGAGTTCTTAACTTTGTTGTATCAAAAAAAAACGAGCATCCTAGAAAAAAAAATGGTTTTGGAATGTCCAAACCAAGCCCTTTCATATGACATGTAACTTTTTTGTGTAATTAAAAAAAATCCCCTTTAAAAACCCCATATTTTAATAACCCCTCATCCGATTTTACCCATATACTTACCAGTAAATTTCTTAAGTACAAGCCATCGACTTACCATATTTCATGCAGATCGGATAAACGGTGCTTAAGTTATCGTCGGACAAACATACATACATAAAATACCAATTCGCCTAAGTTGATTGTAAGATCTTGTTCGTTTCGAGCACTCGATCAATAAACACTCATAAGAATAGAAAAATAGATGGCGTTTGAAGTGGCAATAAAAAAAAATTATAGGTAAGTACATCAATTTATTTGCTAGAAGAATACAAATATTTTTTTTATTTAAGGAACGAATTGCGGAAATACAAAAGACGATTGTGGAGATGAACCAGCAGTATGACCAGTTGAAGGTATGTACAGCATTTTATAAATAACTAGCGGCCCGCCCCGGCTTCGCACGGGTATTTAATTTTTATCAATAATTTCAAACTTATAATACACACACATAAACCCTTCTATTTGCGTTAGGTTACTAAAAAAAAAAGTATAAAGAAAATTTGAACATTATTATTTTAAAATCTTTCCTGTGGCGACATCTAGTTATTTTTCAGAAACTAAAATATTTATTACATCTAAATACGGTATAATTCAAAACATCTGCCAACATTTATTATTAGTACCTACTTACTTAAAAATATTGGTTTAGTTCTGAAAGAACTTTTATTCAGTTCTAAATAGAACTTTATTTGTTGAGTTTAATTACCTACTAATCGAATTCAAAATATTTTAGAGCCTGATTTATTCGATTCCGCACACGACCGTTGCGTAGGGGAGCCGACTTCATTTCTTGACATTGACTCCCCACCCGTACGGCCCCTACCCTAAGGTGCTGCCTAGCTCGCCAAGCAGGGTGAGCGGCTACCACGCGGCTTTTTTCTAATACTTACATTTTTAAACTTGTGATATCTTTCGAATGGAATGTCCGAATTGAATAATTTAAAAAGTTTTATAAAGGTATTGAAGCAGTTTTGAATATGAAGTAATTTATTTTGATAAGGATTAATACCAAGATACAAATAAAGAGCCTCTTATAGCGGCGGCATTTCAATTAAAATTTTAAAATAAAAAAACACTTATTGTGGCATAACTATAATAGTTAGACATATGCTGTCGTGACACTTTTTGTAAATAATGATGTGTTCTGCACAGTTGTAGAACATTATTTTATTCTATCATAAATAGTTTTAGCAGTGCACGCGATGTAAAGAATATTTTACGAATTTTTTTACACCTTGGGTTACATTATTTGAATTTTAGTAAGGATCCCAAATTTTTTTGAAAATGTAATATAGCCTATGTTCACCGGGGATAGTGTAGCTTCCCAACGGTGAAAGAATTTTTCAAATCGGTCAAGTAGTTTCGGAGCCTATTCAATGCAAACAAACAATCAAATCTTTCCTCTTTATAATATTAGTTTAGACTAGCGTCAGCGTCCTATCCGGTTTCGCACGCAGGTGGAAATTTAATAAACTGCTAGACCGATAGACCGCGTGTTTGAGCCGAAGGTTCGGTAAAAAGTTTACCGAACCGAATATTCGGTAGGATTAGACACGATTTTTTAAAATTTCAATCTATACAAAATATTAACACAAAAATAAACGAGACACCGCATCGTCGCTGCCCCGTGGCAGATGCTGCTATGGGGGCATATAGGCGAGGGAGGGGCACCGAAGTAAATGTAAAAAAAATGACCACCCAAGCGAAGCCGTGACAGGCCGCTTGTTATAGTATATAAAAATTGTGAAAAAGTATTTTTTTTATATCAAATGAATATGACAGGCGGAAATCACGGAAGTCCGTGCCCCGTCGACCTCCGAGGATCGTCTCCGCGAGATCTGGACTAGCATCGAGAACGGCAAGCGTGCGAAGGAGCGAGAGAACGCGCGCCGCGCCGCCCTCATGAAGGAGAGAGAGGAGAGACGCTCCCAGGCGTGGCGGCCGCCAGTCCCCACCACGCCTACCCCTCCTGGTAACCTCTTATTTATATTCCCTGCAATTTTATTGTAGAATAAAGCAGTGTTTTTCAATCTTTAGGGGTCGCGACCCACACACGAAACCGTCCTCGGGGGGTTGCCGGCAAAAAGAAAGGCAAGGTTTCTACACTACAGTAAAAACACAATTTCAGTGAGAAGATTAATTTTATATTTATTTACAATGAAGATTACACGAGAATATGGGGTTGCTAGAACTTTGCTGCCATCAACCCATAACTGTGGCTGGCTGGGTTGACGCTAGCAGGCGGACAATGCACAATATACCCCATTGCGAGACATCAGCGCAGATCTTATTTCATCTTGAATTAGAACTGTTAGAAGTAATTACAAAATGTACAAAATGTTGAACTATCTGGAGACCGTTGCGATCATAGACTTATAGAGACTGGCGGTTTACATCCTAATCATATGAAACACGGTGTCGGCAGATTTCCCTCTCCCTTGCCTACACTTACATATAAAGCGTACATACGATAATAAACTCGGGTGACAGACACACTGAACGCAGCACTACGATTGGCTACTTGACCAACTCACTCTTACAATCACCCAATCAATGCGAACCACTCGTACGTCACACTACCCTAAAAACGTAGGCATAGGGATTTCAATATTATCGATAAAGTATTATCGATTGATTTTGAGAGAAGTCTTTTCCACATTCTATCTCAGCTTGACTAGTAAGAAAATCCATATGTCTTAATTTAATAATAATAATAAAAACAACTTTTATTTTCAACTGACTTCAAAAATGGAGGTACTTATATTCTTAAAAAAATCAGGCCCGTCCAAATCTGATCAATAGTGATCAGATTTTGACGGGCTCGTTTTCGTTCTATAAAGTATATTTTTGCAGAGGTGTATAAAATATACTAGCAGCGCTTAACCGCCGGTTTCTGAAAGCACGATCAAAACGAATCTGCTGTCTCTATCTAAGTAAACGCCATTTATTCATTTAAACTATGTTATATTTTACTTATGTATATTTTAAGTGATTTAAGGAATAAAGAAAATTTATATTGTATGTGAGTTTTTAATGACTACAATCTCACCTGATGGTAAGCGACGATGTAGTCTACGGTGGAGCAGAACGTTAACAGTAATATAACAGCTCAATCAATAAGTTCCATCATATTTAAAAGTCAAATAAATTGTCAAAATTACATATAATATAAATAAATATTAACTTAGAAATATAATCTTGCAAAAATATATAATAATTAAACAACTTTAAAAAAAACTAGGTTGGTAATTTCTACCAATCATCATTCGATCATTGATAAATTTATTTATTTGTTGAAATGAACGAGCACATCACTATCTCGCAGCAAATAGCAGCGACCGTACCACGCAAAGAACGTGGTGTCGAGAGCATCGCTAACTACTCATTCCATTGCGTCATTTGTTAATTGGGTCGTGACTCGTTTCAAGATACACGCAGCAATGTATTTGAAACAATTAGTTAGAAATGCTTTTCGCACCGATTTAACTTTTGACTGACCTTAGCAAGTAAGTTTTGACTTGTGATTGTTTTATGGCTAAATACTTAATAAAAACAAGTAAATTTGTCAACTTACATGTGGTAGATTATTCCATGTTCCCTATAATTCACTTTTTTGCTACTATTTTTACACGAGAGGATCGCACATTCCGGCATTTTAAAAATTTGTCAGACGACGGACGACGCGCGACTAATCCCTGATTTTTGCCGAGCGAAGGACTTTGTGGGGAAACGCACATATTGCCTTCTCACGGGATACGCCCACATGCCCCATCCCCTCCTTTCCTTCATCCGTGGTTGCGATCGATCTAGAAATAGCTCTATTGATCCTAATCAGGGCCAATCGGAAGTGTTATAAAGCCAATCTCATATCAGCCTCACTCATAGGCGCTAACGGTAACTTAATACGTGTTCCAACAGCTTTACGGCCGAATACTCAAACGCAACTCAGATTTGAGCACGTCTCAAGTTGTGGTTTTTTGACAGTTTTTAATGATATTCCGTCAAAAACTCGTCACATGAGACGTGCTTAAATCTGAGTTGCGTTTGAGTATTCGGCCGTTAGTTACATAGGTATTTTACAGAACTTGTTTGTTATCTGTGTGTATATTGGTACTTCATTTATTACATAAGAAATTATAGTTTTTGCAATAATTTAATTAATTATATGTATTCATTGTTTCTATCAGCAGCCACTGCGACCCCTTCATCTCCGTTGTTGACGTCACTGTTGAAGTCTTCGCCAGTCGTCACAACTCCACAGCATATATCCCATCCAGCCAGCGTTGTCGGTGAGTTTTGCGGTTGAATAAAAGCTCAAGTGCTCGAAAGCAAAATCATCGAAAGCGCAATTAAAAAATTTTCACAATGTTTTGAAAGAAACAAGTAATACTACAAAAATAGAGGTTAAAGTAGAAAAAATATTTCGACTAATTTTATTCTTTTTAATAACTGCATAATACATATAGTAGAGAAACAGCACGACCTCAATGACCTCAGTGGCACAGCGGGCGTGAGTCCACCTGCGACGCAAGAGGCGCGGTTCGATTCCCGCCTCAGAATAAATTTGTGTACGATCTGCTGAAATTTGTTCCGTTTGGTTCCGTCTTGGTGTTTTCTATGTATAATAAAAAATATATATCTATGTAAGTGTATAATGTATTAAATATATCAGTTATCTAGTACCCATAACGCAAGCTTTGAGAGTGGCTTACTTTGGTGCTGTGTGGATTGTCCAACATTATTTATTTATTAAAACCCGTGCGAAGCCGTGGCCGGTCGCTAGTTAATAATGATTGGAAGGTTGACGGTGTGTATACAGACGCAGTGTCTCCGTCGGTGACGGCGCCCACGCTCTCCATGCTGCTGGAGCGCGGCTGCGAGAACAAGCACGCAGCCATCGAGCATATCAAGAGCCAGCTGCAGCAGATCGAGCATCAGCTCAAAGGTATACATTTTTAATAGATTTATAGTGCTTAAACTACACTTAAGGAAAATCACAAAGATTTTATAATGTCCCAAAAGTTATTCTCCGAACGGGATTTGAACCCGCGACCTTCCCCTTGATACGGGGCTGCGCCACCAACTGCGCCACCGGAGCGGTGCATTTAAACACAGCGAGCACGCTGCAGCGCAGGGGTTGTAACACTTGAACAGGGAGAGTCTAAAGATTTTTTTTTGTAAGGAAGATACCTATTGATTTTTCATTATTCCTACTAATATTATCAACGTGAAAGTTTGTAAGTATGGATGGATGGATGTTTGTTACTCTTTCACGTCGGAACGGCTGAACGGATCTGGATGAAACTTGGCAGAGAGATAGATTATAGTCTGGAATAGCACATAGGCTACTTTTTATCTCGTGGGAATACCGGGATTTAAATTTGCGCAGGTGAAACCGCGGGGCGCAATTTGTCGGTTATATGCTACTCCTATAAATATAATATTACAGCTAAAAGTTCACCCCCGCCCCTTGCGGTCCCCTCCGTGGATATAGACGATATTGAGATAAAAGCAGAGGATGTGTATGCATTCAGAGACATAGATCTACATCTACCCGTCTCATCCATTCACAAAGGAAGGTAAGCAATACGGCGATTCTATTCTATGAGAATTGAATATACTAGGTATCATTTAAATATTGGTTTTTTGTAAATAAGCACATACATAATATTATCAAACACCAAGTCAGTGAACAAACATCTATGGTCATCACACAAATGTTGATTCTCGGAGGGGATCGAACCCACGGCCTATGACAGAAGGCAGAGCTACTACCAACTGAGCTGTGAAGGCTGTCCTTACTGGTATTTTGTACTAACTTGTTACCTCGCCATGTTTTGACCGCGACCGAATTATAACCTACGAACTTAAAATCGGGAGGCGGGCTCAATCTCGCTAGACCATCGTGCTCTTGTGCGTATTAATACAGATCGCGTATTAATACAGATTTAATATTTAAAGCGTTTTCTTTATGTATTGAGTACGTAAATTTTTTGTACACCCCGTTCCGAAATTTTAAAGAAAAAGAATATTTTATAAGCTAATTTCAACTTTATTTGTTTTATACAAACTATGTAATTTTATTTTAGAGCAGAAGAGAAGTCTTCGGAGAAGAAGGACGAAGAAGAAGAGGAAACTGTTGAAGTAGAGACAATAGACCCGCAAGAAGAAATTAAGGTTTGTAAATACATCAGTGTTGCAAAAAAGATCTAGTCAAATATTCGTCATTTTAATGTCGTCAATTAAATGTGTTAAATTAAATTTATACATTTTCATTCATAGAAAAGTTACTGATGCCACGGTAAATATTCTCTTGTATTTTATTCCATATACAATCATAATTATTATTTCAGGAAGAGCCAATGGTTGTCGAAGACATGGACCAAGAGGTAACACTGGATGTGGATGTTGAAAGCGAGGTATGTACCAAGGTCGTCTCGAAGGTATCGCTGCTGGCGATAAGACAACCCATCTAGTGCAGACCCTTCCTTCCTCAGTTGGTACCTCTTCTTATCGTGAATGAATGAAAATACTTTATTGTACACTATAAAATAAATAACAGTAAGTACACTAAAAGAAATAAGGAATAAAAATAACTGTACAATGGGCGGTCTTATCGCTGAGAGCGATCTCTTCTACACAAACTTGTCCTTATTGTGTGTGTTGTGTAGTGAATCGTGTCACTAGTTTCTTTCGAAACAGTGTGGTGAAAGGAGTTTCAGTGCGTCTCAAAGAGGCTTCTTTCGGGCACTAAGTGATTGGCTTTATTACCAACATCATGTACTAACTGCCCCGCGGAGTTACCCACGATTAAAAAGTATGTCCTTTTCCTTTGTGAAATAGAGTCTGATCCCCCCCCCCTCAATTTCCCTGTTCCCACCCCGCCCCCTTCTATCTATCCCACGGGAACCAAGTATTTTACCTGGATAAAAAGTACCCTATGTGCTATTCCAGACAATAATCTATCTAGCCTCATCCAGACTCGGTCAGCCGTTCTGGCGCGATTGAGTAACAAACGTCCAAAGTTTCGCATTTATTTACTAGCTGCGCGCTACCCTGCTACCCGCGATTAAAAAGTATTTCGTTTTCCCCATGTCCTTTCCTGAGCACTCCCTCAAACCCCCCCCTCCCTATCAGCAGTGCAAGTACCGTTCTTATAGATCGCTTAATTTGACTTTTAGAATCGTCGAAATTCTTTAAAAATGGTTTTATCCATTGTTGGAACCATTTTTAACGAATAATTGACGATTCTAAATGTCAATTACGCGATCGATAAGAACGGTACTTGCACTGCTGGTTCCCATATTACAAGCGTTGCTTAGTTTGAGGCTAAATAGTGTTGTGTGGAAAGTCCACCAATATTTATTAATTTTACAATACCTAATAATTGGCTCTGGATGAGTGCATAGATGAAAAGTTAACTACTATATAATTATTAACAACCCATAAACATTTATTTGCAATATTGCGATGCATTTTTTTATTCAGACTGTAGAAGAAACGTCACTAGAAGAGATACCGGAAGTGACGGAAGTGTCACCTGTTGAGCCACCGGAAACGCTAGTCGCGTTTCCGGGTGTCAGATTCCCGACCACTGAGATTAAGGTTATACAAGACACGCCTGCTGTACAACCTGAAGAAATAAAGGTAAACAACTTAATACAAAAACAAAAAACAGTTTTGCTCGGACAAATATTGTCTAAAAATGAATTTATCGTCCCCTAAACTTCATAAAAATCGTTGGAGCCGTTTCCGAGATTCAGATTATAAATAAATATACAAGATACGCTCGTTTAAGGATATTAGATTAGATACTATCTGGTTTCCTGGATTAGATACATTCCGAACTGGTGGTACACACACACAATGGATTTTTCGAAACAAAAAATTCATTGCTTTTACTCATAACATGACCTTACGACGGGATCAAATTTTATTTCCTTAGCATATTTCGTCCCACTGCTGGGCAAAGGCCTCCCCCAAGGACGTCCAGTTCTCCCTATATCAAGCCTTCGCCCACCATCTACCTTTAAAGGCATCTAGATTGTCCCGCCAGCGCTTTCTCGGCCGACCACGAAGCCGGGGTCCGTCAGGAAGCCACGGTGTCAGATCCTAGCCCACCTATCGGGAAGCATCCGGCTGATGTTGCCCGCCCAACCCCATTTTAGCCTTGAGAAATAAATATAATATTGTCAAAATTCCCTAACTCATCCGCCGGTTGAATCGAGCGCTGACTTAGACTTAGTCAGAACTTTACATTTTGTGTCTAATTGTTCTTTTCTATAAAATGCAATATATTCCGACTTACTTCCAGATAAAAGCAGAAGAGCTTAAAGAACCAGAGCCGGCGCCGGATGTGACGTCCGAAGAAAACCAACCGGAACCGGAAGTAGAAGAGGAAATCGTGGTGCAGGATGAGGAAACCACAGTTGAGGTTGTGGAAGAGGAAATAAGGTATTACCTACTGGAAGAGAGTATGCCATAAAAATAGGTATTTATTCAATTAAACCACAAAAAAGAAATGGCGAAGAGGTGAAGAAGCAATAAAATAAGTAGGCAGGCCCGTCTGCCAATTGGGACAATACAAGCCTTAACTTAAAATTGATTATCATAATCAGCACATATCCACTGCTGGATAAGCCTCCTCCATTAGTTACCAAGAAGAACGTATTTGAGACATCTCCATCCACTACACGTGTTTTTGTTTTATTTAACCCGTTCTATCCCATTGCTAGGCAAAGGTGTAAATACCGGCACATGATGATTAACATCTATGTATGCCTCGATTTGATTGACGCGGGCAGTGATTCGTAGGGCACGATTATCAGATGGGCCATCTGCTTATTCCGTCAGCTGGTTTTATAAAAAAAAGTTTTTATTTATTATTATATATATTTATTTCAGTGTTGAACCCCCGCCTCCATCCCCTCAACCAGTCGAGCAACCAATCGAGCAATCAGTCGAGCAACCAGTTGAAGTGGAAGAAACCATTCAACCGGAAACAGAGGTCGTCGACCCTGACCCGGACCCACAGGATATACCTTTGCCACCGGAACCGGAAACTGTTGAAGAAGGTATTTAGACAATAAACATACAGAAAGTTATTTGCTAAAAAAAAACACACACACACACACACTTACATATATGTATAGTATGCCTATATATGTAAGTGAGTGTTAATAAAAAAAAGGCTTTTTTGTGTGTTAATAAAGATAAACTTATAGCTTCAGAAGTGCCACCATCGCCGGAACCGGAAGAGCCGGCGCCCGCCGAACCGGAACTGGAAATCGCAGTGGAAGTTAAACCGGAAATAGAGGAAGCTGAAGTGAGCAATGACGTGCCGTCTGTGAAGGAGACAACGGAGGAAGATTTGAAGAAGGATGAAGATTCTGAGGTGAGGTAGCGAGGAGCCTTCTTATAGTATTGTGATTAGGTCCATTAGATTAGGCTTTAAGGGGCAGCATACGGCGCGCCGTTATCTCGCTCGCATAATTGAACATTTTTTAATATATAAATTCTTTTAATATATTAGTAAAAACACAGCGAGCACGCTGCAGCGCAGGGGTTGTGACGCTTGAGCAGGCAGTCTGTAAACCTCAAAACTAACTTAAGACAAATGAAAAAACAAGTAGAGCATTCTTCTCTCAGGTGATCGACATTCCCCCATCTTCCTCTACAATCATTAGTGTATTTTTCCAATACAAATAAAACAAATAAATAATGCTGGACAATCCACACAGCATCATCTAGCCCCAAAGTAAGCTACTCAAAGATTGTGTTATGGGTACTAGACGACTGATATATTTAATACATTATATACTTACATAGATACATATTTTTTTATTATACATAAACACCCAGACCAACGAAACAAATTTCTGCAGATCGTACACAAATTTGTTCCGAGGCGGAAATCGAACCCGCAACCTCTTGCGTCGCAGGCGGACTCTCGCGCGCTGCGCCACAGGTCGTTGGATACATTCGAAGTAGGGTTTTACTTGAAAGAGTTATTTTGTAAGCATAAGAATCAATTTGTCTTAGGATTCGATCCCGCTGAAGCAGATGATACGCGAGGAATCCCTCCGCAGCAGCGAACCCGTCGCGCAGGATGTCGTAGAGACCCATACGGAGACCGACGACGACACGCCTATGGAGGTATCTAATTCTAATTCGTGATGGGGAACGAGATCTGCACGGATGTCCCGCAATGAGGAGTATTGTGCATTGTCCCCCTGCTAACCTCACCCCAGCCAGCACAACTCCTTAAAATAGCGGAGAAGGACCTTGGGTTGGTGGTAGCAGTGTTTAAGCATCCCTGGTGACGATTCGGATGGAGGTATGTCCACCGAACATTATACAACCCGTGTTCATCCCGAATTAAGGCGGATGCAATAGCGTTGACCTTGATGACCTTGGGGTGCATGTCGTTTTGGCCCCGGACCTTCTGAACATAAGTCCCGCTCTTGCGCATAAGCGCTCCTGCTCTTAGAGCGGGACTTATGTTCAGGATGTACTCAAGGTTTATTGATCAGAAGGTTATTGGTACAGTAGGAAGTTACATTAGTACATACTAGTAACGCACGGAATTATTGAAATTTATTTTTCTTCTTTCATCAGGTGGAAACACCAGTTGCTGCACAAACACCGAAAACAAACAATTTGTGTGATGAACATAGATGTTTGCTCTCTGTCTAAGTGTTATATAATATTCTTATAGATTTGAAGTTATTATGTATTATCAGCTATCAGGGGCCTAATTGTCTAACTAGCTGGTAATCGTAATCGGCACAGATGAGGGAATATGTAGTATCGAAATGTCACAGATGAACTTGATATGTAGTACAGAAAGTTTGACACTTGAAACCCAGAATATCGCAATGGTAATGGGCTTCAAGTTAGACAATAAGGCCCCTGTAGGTACAAGCTTTGGCTTAGTTTGGGCACAGATAAGAGAACAGAACAGATATCAGGTCAGGTCAGGTTTGGGGCTAGATAGTGGTGTGTGGAATGTCCACCAATATTTATATTATTATTTATTTATTAGATTCTAGACATCGAAAAAGCATACACAAGAATAATATATAGATGGTGGTATATGGAAGCTGAGAATACACCATTATTCTATTTATTTGGTCACTGGTTATAACCAGATGTATATTAGGATAATATGTTATCTTAATATTTAATTTCCAGGTGAGCAGAGAAGAAGAGAAGGATGGTAAAAAGAGAAGAGACTATTCGCGCAAGAAGAAGCCGGATTCTAGAAGTAAGATTTTGCAGACATGAATTGAAAACAGTTTTTTTTATTATTGACTGTCTAGTCGAAACTGAATAACTGCAACACAGTAGGCTTTGATCGTGAAACGCGCGTCTACTGCGCGTATACGCGCAGATACATGGATTCGTAGGAAACATCTGTCTACCAAACTATTTAATCTACTACGCGTCGCGTCAACCAGAAATAACGCTGGGACACAGTGGAGGGGATGTGTTTGCACATACAAAAAACTCGCGCAATCACACCCCCTCTCTCTCGTTCCAACTTTATTTTTGCGTTCTACTTTGTGTCCCATTTCTTCTTGTATTTTTTTTATGTCATGCTGTAGCTGAGCTTGTGTGTCAAATAAAGAAGCATTCTATTCTATTCTGTACATAGTCGCTCGTACTATCCGTCGGGCGATGCATTGGCGTGAGCGCGCGCACATCCCATACCCCTCGTGCGACCCTTTGTACGCGCTTCGAGTTTCGAACGCGCTTCAATAAACACTTCCTGTTTACCATTTCAATTACGTTGTACTAGCGATCCGCCCGCGCGCCCCTGCTTCGCACGGGTGCACATATCTTGCATGTATTATACAATTATACGTATAAACCGTCCTCTTGAATCACTATCTATTAAAAAAAACCGCATCAAAATCCGTTGCGTAGTTTTAAAGATTTAAGCATACATAGGGGCATTAGGGATATAGGGACAGAGAAAGCGACTTTGTTTTATACTATGTAGTTATGTTGTATACATATTCCAGCA
Organism: Plemyria rubiginata; assembly: GCA_963576535.1. NCBI lineage: Eukaryota > Metazoa > Arthropoda > Insecta > Lepidoptera > Geometridae > Plemyria > Plemyria rubiginata. The sequence goes on along the minus strand of OY754922.1, from coordinate 8,392,293 downwards.
TGTTCTGGGTCGGAGAGCGCGGCCGAGGCGAGCGCGCCCGACTCTCCTCACGGCGCGATCGACACGCCCGACGCGGACAGGCAACACAGGCTGTGGAAGAAGTCTGTCATGCTGGTCTATAGCAGGTAATATTAACTAATTTTTGTGGTTTCTATAAGTGGAGTAGACACTATAAAACGAATAAAAATATACCTCTTGTGTTACTTTTTATTATTATTAGGATTTTTCAAAATGAGTATTTTGAATGTTATAACGACTTTTTTTTGTCGTGTAACACGTTTCTTTCGAAACAGTGTGGTGAAAGGATTTTAAATGCGCCTCAAGAGGCTCCCTTCGAGCACTTGAGCACTAGCACTTGACACATTCTATAGAACCTCTTAGGTTCTGTACAACATACCGGTTTCCTCACGATGTTTTCCTTCACCGTTTGAGAGTACTGGCATTGTGCACATACATTTTTGAACAGAAAAACTCATTGGTGCACGACCGGTTTTGAAACCACGACCTTAGGATCGGAAGGCGGGGCTGCTAACACGAGACGTTATAGCATATACATATTATTAATGTTAAAATGTGTAGGCTATGCGCACACAAGTTCGCGTCTCTGTTCGTGCGACCAATCAGCGACGAGGAGGCCCCAGGATACAGCGCCGTAGTTAAACGTCCCATGGACCTGACCGCTATACGCCGGCACATCGACAACGGACAGATCAGGTACTAAACTAACGAAATTAAAGCTAAGTAGAACGTGTAGAATACCAAATAATGAAAAATGTGAACATTTGCCAAATGTAATATAAACGTACCTCTAGGGTACAGATGCTTGATTTACATTTCAACAAGTATAGAGATAACTTGTGATGTGATGCACTGGTAAATACACCAATGAATACGACAATAACCCAAAAACTACTCGTCAGAACTAATTCAAAATGGGACCACATGACAAGCCCCAGATTTCGATTAAAAAAAGAATTATCATAATCCAGTAAAAAGTTATGAGGAGAAAAGTTATAAAGTACCTACTTCTGATATGAATGGTACCTACTATGAATTCCAAGCCTAATTGTATATGTTGTGTGTTCTTTGTAGCAAATAAGTAAATGTCTATGTTTAAAAACAAAAAAACTGTCGAATTTAGAACATCCTCCTTTATTTTGAAGTCGATTAAAAAATAATAATAATCTTACATTCGAACTCTCCTGTGCAGGAGCCTTATTCACTATGACCATTTGCACCGCGATCACAGCTAAGACAAGGCAGCCGGTGTCATACGGTCAGGGCAAAGTATCTATGTCATAAACAATAAAGCCCAACATCATGTTGACGTTTCACGGTTTGGGGCAAGGAATCTCCTTGGAATCTCCTATTGTCATAGTGAATAAGGCTCCCTGGTCTTTCCACCTTTTTGGTCGAGGGCTGAAAAATATTTGTGTTCCAGAAACACGGCTGAGTTCCAGCGTGACGTTCTCCTGATGCTATCTAACGCGCTTCTGTACAACAGCAGCGAACACAGCGTTTACACCATGGCCAAGGAAATGCACGAAGAGGTAAGCATATTTCCTTAATATGTCATCATCATCAGCCTAAAGAAGTCCACAGACGTTTCCAGGAAGAACGATTCCGAGCCCTCTCTCCATCCACCGACTTCTCGCGATCCTAACAATGTTGTTAGTCCATCGGGTAGGAGGGCGTCACACACTTCGTTTTCGTACTAAGAGTTCCGTACCCAAAGGGTAAAACGAGACCCTGTTACTAAGACTCCGTTGCCCGTCATAGGTTGTCGCTATAACGATAAACATTAAAAAAACAGATTAAAATAAATAACTTAGGGGCTCAGTTATTTATTTAATTAATTCTTTATTGCACTAAATAAAGTTTGTACAAAAAGAGAGCTTAATGCTAGACAACATTTTCTACCAGCCAACCTTGACAGGTAGAGAAACATGAGGTTGGCGTGCTTATACTAACATTTACAATTTGGTAATATATTTCCTAAAACTATAAATAAGTTATGACATACGAAACATAAAAAACAGTCGAATTGAGAAACTCCTCCTTTTTTGAAGACTTAGTGAGCAAAACGTTTAAATAGAAATCAGTCTGCAATAAATATGATTAAATCTTTTCCAGGCGGCCTGTCAACTAGGAATGCTGTTGGCCGCTCAAGCGCACGCCGGCCTAGTGGAGGCCCCGCCGCGGCGCAAGCGCAGGCGGTATGACGACTCGCGCAACAAACGAATATAAATACCAGAGGGGTCTGAAAAATTACGATTAATAGCGATGTACATTGTCTCAGAATAACGCTACCCGTCAGTTAAAAATATTTGTTTATAAAGTATTGTCTTTTTGACGATTTTTCCACAACTCCTTCCCTTTGGTGAGTTGCCGTGAGATTATGTTCGACCGTTTGGTCACGTGAGATTTTTCAAGCTATTAAATAAATGTGTGCTTTATTGCACTTTTAAACAAAAATCATAATTTGCCTATGTAGTTATTTTAAAGACAAAATTTAGGAAAAAAAAACTGTTTTCTCGCAATTTTACACTGTACTCGCGAAAAAATAAATTACGTGATATTTAGCCCCCCCCCCCCCCTAAAGTGAGATCGGGTGAGGTTCTGCTCGGCCCCCTCCCCCTAAAAGCCTGGCGTAAATAATAGACGCCCCCTTACATACATTTCGTTTGTTCTTGAAGGCTTTGTTTGCGAGGATCTAACGCAAGATTTACCTAGTTTATAAGACTTTTCAAAGTGATTCTAGTGATGGATCTGAATGAAGACAGTTTTTAATAGGGCCGCATTTATGACAACTAACAACAATACACAGCGCTCACGGTGATAATAGAATATGGCATGGTCGGCGTAATCGCAAGATGGCGCATGTCATGACGTCATCTATGACGTTTCATGGGACATCGTTATCGCGCTTACGCTAATTCGGTACGGGTTTGAGCACGCTCAAATCGATTATGCCGTATTTCGGAACGCGGCCTAGGTTTGAAAGGAAATACTTTTATGTCGATATGCTATGATGAAATGGTAAAACCCGACCTATGTCTATTGTAATCATAACTTACGCATTTATTGTAATTATAAGGATGCTGCGACGATCTTCAGCTTTTAGTAGAAGACTTCATATCCTGTTTTTATTATTGTGAATATCTGTTTTCTCTAAGCAAATATATAAATTAAAATACAAGTTTATTTTTTTATGAATCTTACTATTGATCCATCCATAATGTTCCCTTGATATTTGAATATCTGGGCGGGCGAAGGCTGAAGGGGCGGAGTGAAGGCGCGAGTATTTTGTAGGCTGAGCATTGGGGCGTGGCATTTTGATCACCTCGATCGGTTCATGCGAGAAGCACGTTGTAAAAATTCGGAATAAACGTACAGATATTAATATGGATCCCGAATTCCTTATCTAACTACCTACCATAGCCATCCAGGCTCCTATGGGTGTCTGAGCACAGAGTTAAAATAATCATCATTGTTTAGCAATAGCCTCATCAGCGATGATGATAAGAAAATTGGATAAGGAAACAAGTTTTTATTTCAAGTTTTTATTGTTGCTTACAAAATGGCCTGCCATGACAAGAGCACTTACAAACTAAATCTTAGGAATGCTTCTATAAATAATACTATTCAAAATCACATTGGAATGGTAATACCTCCTTTCGTTCACAAAATGGCACAAACCGATAACAATTTTTATTAGAATAACCCCCGTTTTCTGAAAGCTCGATCAACACTAATCGGCTGTTAAGTCACTTGCTATTTCAGCTTTTACTTCAAATTAGATAGAGATAGCAAGTGACTTGACAGCTGATTAGTGTTGATCGCGCTTTCAGTAACCGGGGGTAAGTGTACCTAATGATAAGAGAGAGAGACGTCGCCGTCGTTACTAATTTAAAATCTAAAGTAACAAAAATAAACAAAATAAAAAAAACATGTTTCAAGAAATCATTATTTAAGTACTTTGTTACAAAGAAAATTGATTGATTGAGTAAAAAAGAGCGCATCTAACGCGGAGAGGATTTTAACATACGGAAACGTTAGTTTCGTTCTTTTTTTTTTAAAGCAAGAGTCAAATTCTTACAATTTCCGATCGGAAACGTTTCTGAATGTTTTGAAATAGCTCTGCAGATCTCAATATAATGAATGATTTGTTTCGACTCGCACAGCTTCGCTTCACGTTAGTGGAAACTCATAATGCGCATTTTGAAGTATATATTGATTTAAAAGACTTTTGGTTTAGTAACGGAAATCAAAGAACTAGGCCTGACCCTGTCACCGACTTTGTGTGACATGGCATACTCGAGAGTCAGCAGCATCCTATCATACTCATAAACTGTTGCTTTAGGCTGCTTCGTCATGGCAGCAACATGTGAAGAACTGGTGATATGCGACAACTCATTGAAGTAGGTGACATCTACTTTGCACACATCACAATAATACTTATCATTCAACCTTTTTATCTTGTTCCATAGCATCATGAGATTGAAGCCGACCACATGGTCAATCACATTCACATGCGATTGGACATCAAACTTCTTGTATGGAATCTCTTCATCGCAAACAATACAAAGCAAGTTCCTTGTGCTAGATAGCTCTCGATATTGATATAAGAACTTCATAGGTACAGCTGTGTCGAAGATACTGTTTTGTGAAGTAGCCGGAGGTACAGATTTGGTGGATGCATTCGCAACACTCTGGGTGATGGATCGGTTGATGTGGGAGTTTTCAACAATCAACTGGCCGGTACTTTGACTTTGAATGTCTTGCTTCTCAGCATTACTCAAGAAACTTTTCAATAGCGTCTTGTGTTTCTTACCCGTGCAATGACTCATTAGGTAATCAATTAAGATTACTGTATTGCATGGAATGCAGTAAAATGTATCTTCTTCAATCTCGTTTAGCTTATTCTTTTCCAAGTATGAGAGGTAGTTCGTTTTGTGATTGAGTGAGTTCATGTGTTTATCGACAGAGTACAACACAATGTTGCATACAAAGCAGATCAAGTCTAAGTCGGTGTTTGATCGACCATGTTTGCTTTGTCTTTTTATTTGTTGGGAAATCGATGGTAAATTTATCTGTGTGCAGTCATCTTCGTTATTCTCAGATGCTGTTTCTTTGTTGATTAGATCACTTAGATGTTTATTGTGTTTTTTCCCATTGCAGTGGCCAAGTGCATAACACTTGTCTACACACAGATCGCATGGCATACAATAGTATTGTAGATCGTCTAGTTCAGTGAGCCTGTTTTTTTCAATTGTAGCATCATATTTTGTGATGTGTTCAAAAACTTTAATATGCGTTTTAATGCTAGCAATCTGGTTCAGTATCGTAATATCGCAGATGTTGCAAGTTATCTCAGAAGTGTTATGTGAGACAATCAGGCTGTGCTCTTGAATAAGGCGTGCGGTGTCTTCTTTGTTTGGCGTGTGCACTATGTTTTCGTTGATATCAGTTCCGCTGTCGACGAGGCAGTGTTTCAGTTTGTTTCGGTGCAATAGAGATTGGAGATGGAAGTTTATATTTTTTGTTAAATCATTACATAAGATGCAGTGGCTCCATATGTCGTCAATCTGAAACATTATACAATCTTTTAATCCACCAAATTTCATGATCCTATTTTTATCTTATGGCATAAATGCAACATGTTAATTATATATTTAAACCTCTGGACGAGCCCTTCACCACAGAGATCTACTACATATATGTAGTAGAGCTCTGTGGTGAACACATAAAAAAACTAAAACTACATACATACAAAATCTACATAATTTGTGTTGATCATCATGATCATGACATTTACTTTTAAACTATGTTTTACTATAGTTTGCCAAAAATATATGTAATTTTTTTTCTTGAAAGACTAAGTAGTTATTTGAAATTTTAGAGTAGGTAGGTAATGAATTTTATGTTTCCGTGTACTTCGTTACAATTTTATTATTGTCTTAAATTTTTATAGAGGCTTATTTTATTTTTAAAAGCAATAAGTTGCATTAAAATATCGCGCGGAGAACCGTCCACCCCTGTCGTAATTCCGCTCCTCTATGCCTTATGTTCTATTTGACTTACCTTACGAATCGCATTTTTATCTTGAATTGGTATCATTACTTTTTCCATGTGTTCCTCTGAGTTTTCATGACTATACCCGACATTAGGGTCTTCACAGATCTTGCAGTGACCCTTGTCCTTCTGACTGTGTATGCTGTGGAAGTTGGAAACAGGTACCCTGATTTTATCACCATTTATAGCAGTGATTAGTATAAGTTTGCTTGTTAGTACTGTTATGGAATGTATTGGCTCTGTGTGGCATTTAGCTGTGACAGTTTCTATGTACTTGACAAGTTGAGTGTTTGCTTTCTGTGAGTTTTCTTTTTTCTCAGCTTTTGTGAAGTTGACATGTTTAGTGCTTGCCTTCTGCGAGTTATCATTCTTTTCCAGATTTGTGAGTTTTTTAGTGACATCATTACTGCTTGTTTGCGAGTTATTGTTTTTCTCGGACTTTGTCACTGGACATATGAGTTTTTTAGTGACATTGTTTTTGAGAAACTCCGACTCTTGTATTTTTTCATCTAAATCATCATCAGAATTATCGGCTAGAGGTTCTGGACTATAAATTTCTGCAAGATTTTTTGGTTCAAGTTGAAATTCAATTTGAGTTTGCTCTGTTTTTACTTGACGAGTTTCTATGATTGGTTCTGAGAGTATCTTATAGTTGATATTGTTAGCAGAATCATTATTTTCATTTTCAACTTCCAGTTCATCTAATTCTTTGATTAAATCAGATTCATATGTGCAAGACTTTTCTGCTAAAATATTGATGTTATCCTTATCTTCATAGATTGTTAAAAAATCTTTGAAAACATCATCATGTTTCAGTGATTTTAAATGTTTATCCGATGATTCATGCTGTGTTTTGTTAACATTTTGTATTATGATAGCACATGGCTCACAGAAATATGTTTCAGCCACTTCAATGGATAATCTTGACTCTTTGATATTTTGCTGCATGTGTTTTCTAATGCGCTCAAGAGCTAAATCTGCAATTTTCATGCAAGTTTTATGTTTTTCTCCATCATTGTGTTTGGTTTTGTATGATTTTGGCACAGTGACATCACAGATGTGGCATGTATAAGTGTTCATGTTGAGGACATCATCTGGAATCATATTAAAGCTCATGTTGAGTTATAAACATCTACAACCTTAATAAATACCTAAATAATGCTGGACAATCCACACAGCACAATCTAGCCCCAAAGTAACCATAAGGGTACTAAATAACTGATATATTTAATACATTACATAGAATTTTTGTTTCATACATAGAAAACACCCAGACTAATGGATTAAATTTCTGCAGATCATATCATACACAAATTTGTTCCGAGGCGGGAATCGAACCTGCAACCTCTGCGTCGCTGGCGGACTCTAGCCTGCTGCGCCACTGAGGTCGTCCAAATCTCAATGAATTTATATACCTAGGTATCTCAAAAGTAATTTACTACTTAGCTTAAGACTTTTTAGGCCTTGGAAATGTCACAGGTTGTTCAGAGTGGAGTACAAAAGTTACATTTTGCATATGACCCTGATCCTACTAATATTTTAAATGTGATTTTTTTTTGTAAGGGTGGATGTTTGTTACTCTTTCACACCGCAACGGCTAAACGGATCTAGATGAAACTTGGCAGAGAGATAGATTATAGTCTGGAATAGCACATAGGCTGCTTTTTCTACTTAAATCTGCATAGTTAGTCTGTAAGTACTGTTTGTTTTCCTGAGAAATAAAAATAAAATAAATAAATAAGTAGGTGAAACCGCGGGGTGCAACTAGTATGATTATATGTAGGTATTTACTTTACAAACCTGTACTTTTTTCAAAGGTAACATCATCATCAGCTAACACATCCACATGTAAATATTCTTTGTTGAACATACTTCTGGCACCCCATAGTGGTAGGGCAGCATTATTATCAGAATATGCATCATAGGCAGGCAGGAGCGGTTTACAGTAGATTCTATATGCACTTTCCATAAAAGTTGTTGAAGGCAACATATTTCTACCTTTACTAAAAAAAAAATGGATAACTTTAAAACCAACAAAATAATTCAACAGTGTAGTTAGCACATATCCTATCAACATAATGTGCAAAAACTATAGCGTACATAGAAAAGCTGTCAATTGCCACTTACGTGTAAGATTAACAAAGACTATTCCACTTGACTTGAAGTTTTTATATGAAGGCAGGTACGACTATTTCGGGTGCAAAGTTCAAACTAGGGTGTAGTAATCTTGCAAATCACTACATAACAATTTATGGGTGAATTTCAACCAGGGTCTTGACAGGATACACATTATTTTATCTGTTTACTTACCTGTTTTCTTGAGTCTCACGCACCACCTTCTCACATTTCACCGGCAACTCAACACAAACATTCAAATCAAAACAAAAACAAAACAACCCTGCGCTGCGCGTGCGGCGGTTTCAGTATTGCCAACTTGTTAAAACAAAAACAGTCGGTTGGATGGGTCCGGTTAGTGTACGACCATAGATTACACGGCCCGAGAATTCACAACCAGGAATGTACGGGCAGGAAAACGCAGACAGGATTTCATATCCAAATGTACATGCGATCTATGGTTGTACAATCCCAGAATGTGTTTGTAATGTACAGACAAGGAATGTTCACTCCTGTAAAACAAGGCCAGGAATTAATGTAAAAGAACTCCGGGCTGTGTTTTCCTGGCTAAAGGGAAAAAAAGAAGTAGCACGCCCCTGTCGGGACGAACTCTTTCGTCTCCATCTTTCCATATAAAACACGGCATGTGTAATCGATTCGTATGTAGTCATTTTGCGAGGTAAAATGATTCGAATATTCAGTTGTGAAATTTCGTTGCTGAAGTAACGCTTTACAAACCGTACCGTACAAACTAGTGTAGAACATTTTTTTAGAACACCTAAGGTGCTACTCACCGGTAGATGGCGTTGCGTGTTTTTGTTCCTTAGAGCGATATGCAGCAATTTAAAAAAAACCGGAAATTGTTTCGGCAATATTCCTTTTAACTGCTCCTTAGATCCAAATATTCTTGGTCCACGACTTCGAATGCTCGAAGGTCCACGACCTTAGTATATCGTTTTTGACAATAAGGGAGCGATATTGCCGAAACAATGGCCGGTATTTTCAAATTGCTGCATATTGTTCCACTAATTACTCCAGATTGATCCATTCGTCATCCGTGATGGCGAGAATTTATTGCTCAAAAAATTACCCGTGTAAGCGCACCTTTATTGCCCGCAACGTTGACGTGAACGCGAGCCGAGCGGATTCTCGCATTGCCCATGTCCCTCCACATTTCCAATAGATGGTTTGGTACGGTCAAATCGCGGAATTGCCCGTACGTACCTGATGTCTAACAGACTACAAATAAAATAACAAAATCATCTATATCATACATTTTACTTAAACCATACGTCTTACAACCATCGGGTATTGTGACAAACCAACAAAAACCGATTAAATACACTTTCTATGAATAATGGCGCTTACAATAGTTTTATAAACTCTATCTTGTAATTAGGTACTAAGGGGACACAATTCGGTGATAATTTTATAAAGATTTTCTGCTATTTTCTACTTCCCATTATACAAAACTTGATTCCTACTTACCTTCTATTTTTTAGTAGATCTGTCAATACTATATCACAATTTAGCTCAATTACTTTGCGATACCAGATAGAATACACCCTATACAATTACGATGGAAAGTAGAAAATGATACACAGAAATTAGTTATACCTACGTCAATATGTTTTCAATCATCTAAATTAACATAGTTCGTCAATTCGACATTCTGTTGTTATTTAGACGTACTCTGCCTTATAAAAGTGTAAGGAATACACATGTCATTTTATGTCAAAGCTGATGATTTACTTATAGTATAGACCAATATTATAAAACATTCAAGCATAAATCGACTCATTCTAGTCTAGTTTTAAAATCTTACATAGAAATCTTGAGTTCGTCGACTGTCTAGTCTTTATTCATTTTACTTTACCAAAGATCTACCATTTAAGAGTAGCGGTATAAACATCCTCCAAGCATATTTTTATATATTGGTAACTCTAGTCTTATATTTTTTACATCGTCATAGGTTTTAATTAATATTATTTTAACGTAATAATATTGTGTCCATTATCTTATCTTATGTCACTTTCGGTATATGAAACAAGTGTTTTAAGTTGAACTCAAGTTTATTAAAAAAAATCTTAAAAAACTTGAGCTAAACCAAGTTTATTGATATTCTTAGACTATACACAGTTCAATACAACCGATTTCGTTTCTCAAAGTAGGTACCAACTGGTACAACCGTCATTTTTAGAAGACGTACTTTTCATGATGCCATGATGTATGTCTTCGTAAATATACTCATAATTATCTCAAATAAATATTATTAAAGTTGTGAAAACTCTCTAAAGTCCATAATAAAATTCTCAAAATAACGATAAATAAAAATTTGTAATAAATATTCATATTCAATGTGGCCTGTACATTGATAATATTTGGGCCTGTGCATTTGTGCAAGTCATCAAAATCGAACCCAGTTGTTGCGGTTAGCTTTAACATTATTTTCGTTCATTTCATAGACGAAATGTGTAATGAGATCTTATCACACATCTATCCATTGATGTAAGTGTAATTAATATCTCAACATGCCACAAGTTTTTCAGATAATTCGTCATAGATGTAATGAGATCTTACATTTTTTCATATTTGTTGTCATGCAACATTTTAATTACAGTGAATCTAGCACTATACTTACAAAGAAATATAAATTTGAACACACAAAAGTTCTTAAGCCATAATAAGTATGTAAGTTCTTGGACTAATCCATGAAATGTGTTGAGGATGAAGCAGTAATGAAAATACTATAAACAAATCAAAATAATGCTTACGCCCGCGTCTACGCACAACTTTGTTCCGTTCACAGAAGCAGATGTAAAGTTGATTGTAATTAAAATGTCAGTGTCATACGTCATTACTTCTTCATAGAGTTGGCGATATCGCTAACGTGTAGTTGCACTTTAGGCTTATGTTCCGGCGGAGAGAAGTACCATTCGAAGCGTTTGAATGACTCTATCTCTCTCTCACATGCTTCTAGCGATGACAGGTTGCTGATCGACGCGTCTGGGACAAAGATGCTGGGCTCTGCAAATAAAAGAAATACAATTCGATATAGTTTCAATTGTTTTCACATGATATTTGAATTTTTAATGTCGTTGCTCAAGGTCAAGGTCGTTTAATTGAACCAGAGGAATCACTATGAAACTGTTTGTTACAGATGGCCTTGCCGATAGGCTTTGGCTTCTTCTTAGAAGCCAAAGCCTCTCGGCTCATTCTACCATAGAAATATAATCTCTTGATTATATTTCTATGGTAGAAAGAGACTGTTTAGACGCGAGGTATTCGAGAATTATGCTAAAGCGCTTATAATGTATTGCCGAAGCTACGTATTTGTATAAGCTATTTGATCTATCAAGCTCGAAATAAGCATTGTCGAGTTTGTTTCAGACCACATGATATTTCGGTACCATGACATGCATCCTCATCTCATGCATTTTTAAACTTTTCTACGATCACTTACTGTTGTAAAAGATAACTTACCGTTGTCTTTCATAGGGCGAGTCCCGACCGCGCCAAAACGCGGTTCAATGTCTTCGCTCGGCCGCTGAGGCGCTGAAGACAAAAAAGTGCATAAGCAAGAGGCATAATTCTAGTAGACGAGTGCCTCTAACAACCCACACTGGTGCCAATTCTGATGTTTAATTTTCCTAACTTAACCTAATTTGACAGCACTAAAAATATTGCCATCCCTTTCTAAAAGACCGAAACAACAAGGACGGTTATAATTTTAGAGCTGTCAGATTAGGTTAGTTTAGGATAATGCAACGACAGAATCGACACCACTGACCCACATCCTCAAGTATTTTCGTGCTTCGGCGACAAAAGTAGCCGGTTTTACTAGACTATCATTTTGTTGTCAGGTAACAGGTATATTTACCTTGTTTGATTGGGTTGGGCGCGTAGATAGGATCCGACCACACTTGCGAGATGGGCCTCGAGAATAAAGAGTCGTCTGTCGGTATCTCGTCAAGCGGCATTGATGGCTCCTGAAACACAAAATGAGGCTATATTACAAGGGCTCAAGGTGTGTTTTTCGACGACCACTTAATCTGTCCTCCTGCGAAAGTTTAGATAGGTGATGGTTACCACTTAACATAAGTTGCGTCAACTGGTTATTCCAATAGCAAGTAGTGTAAATAGAATGTCCTTTACTTATGGTAAGACATGATATGTAAATTAATAATATCGGAGGAAATTCCACACAACACTATCCAGCCCCTAATAATAAAATACTTATATCGTTTTTTTGTAAATATATTCTGACTAAGAGATTCTTTTCAGTGTAGTAGAGCTCTTTGTGAAGGGCTCGTCCGGGGAAGTACTGCCACCACGCCTTTTTCTGGCGCCAAGCAGCATCGCTGTGTTTCAGTCTGAAGATTGTGGTTGCCGGTGTAATTACAGGCACATGAGGCTTAACATCTGTATGCCTCAAGTTGATGGACGCAGGGAAATGCATCGTAGGGCACGTTCCTATCGTGCGTGACTTACGAGGACTTACGAGACAATGCTTTGTTATAGGCGATGTTTATCACTTAACATCAGATGGGCCGTCTGTTCCATAAGCTAGTTGTATAAAAAATAAGACTATATCCTATACAGAGAACCAACAATATTATTTATAGGACAAATTAAATGAAATGTTAAGTTGCGAGAAATAATGGTTAGAAGTTAGTTCTTAATTGTATGTAACATACCTGTCGATAAAACTTGGACTCAGTCACGTGATGTATGGTAACTTCATTATTGAGCTTCGAACCTACTCTCAGCCGCTGGAAGTACGGCAAGTCACCATTCACCATTACATCGTCCGTCTTCATATCTGGGGTCTCATTGAAAAGTGCGTTTCGGAACACGTTAGGGTTCTCTACCCCGAACGGGTTGTAAAGACCCGTGTATAGGTCGTCATCTCGTTTCAAAGGTGTTCCTATTGGCTCTGGTCGCTGAACGGGGTTGGCGAATAGAGAGTTGTCACTTTCGAAGGAACGATTTACCTGGGAATAAAGAAATAACATTTATTTTGAACTAATAAATCTGTAATCTTTAAAATTAATAGCTTGACTCAGAGATGGTGACATAAGCACCTGGCTTGGCTAAATAGCTTACCTCCGGCCTGGTTCCGATCGGGTTAGGAGACACAACAGGCTTAGGTGCAGTTTCGTCTCCATAGTACTCCGGGCTTAGGAAGCTGATAGGAGGATTATCGCTCGTTTTAAACAGTGAATACCCTTCATCATTCTTCTGAGTAAACGACGCTAGGTTCATAATCCTATTCTGATATTCGTCTGGTTTCGGAGACGTGCGTGTGGTATCAATATACTGAGGCTGGCTGAATGAGTTAGGATTGGGGTAGTTATACTGGGGTTGTGTAAAAGGAGGCGTCGGATTTCGCACACCCATAATATTTTGCTGATGCATCATAGACATTAATGGATTTCGGATCGTGTACATTCCGTTAGATGTAGGGGTGATAGTAGCTTGACATGCGTTAGGAGGCATAGGAATCGGATCGGGCAGTCTAATCTCTGGTTTTTTAGGGTTGGTTATAACGGGGGGTGAGGATATCTGGACAGGGGGTAGGTTGGGATGGAACATGGGGTTGCGAAGGGTGACCATTTTGGTGCCGTCTGGTTTGGCGTCTTCAGCGGCGGCGGCCGCCTTTTTGGCTTTTTTCTTTGCCTTTTTGGACTTTCCTATGGTTATCGGTGGCGGTTCCGCGACGATATTGGGCTTTGGCGGTTGTTCTGGAATAGAAAATACATTAATAACTATCACATCATAAAAATAAAGCACAAAAAGCTGAAGCTTTATCCTAGTGTGCAGTACAGTTCCTAATGAAAACAAAATTCGGATATCGTTTGCGATATTCATTAAAAACACTCATAGTTGAAATGCAGAGTCTAAACAGCGCAGCGCAAACAATCGATTACATACTTATTTGGGATAAAAGTAATCTTGTATCGCTAGTTCTTTCGAAACAGTGCGGTGAAAGGAACTAGAGTGCGTCTCAAAGAGGCTGCTTTCGAGCACTACAGTAGTAAATGAATAACGTCATACCGGGATGCGCGGTGGAGAAGGCCATCATAGAAGGATCCGCGTTGATGACAGGCACCGGCCGCGCAACCGGAGTAGGCGCTACCGGCAACTGGTTAGCTTTCCACAGCGGCTGGAGATAACAACGATGTTGTTAAGTCATTTCATTCAATATGTATTTTAATCATTAAAATGACAAGATATTTCAAGGAATTACAGGAATCACCATTGTGTTGGCAGATGGTTTTATTAACTCCATTCATGTTTACATATTTATAGATAAATGATTTGGTAATAAGGTTAATATTAGTAGGTATAGGGTTAGTTCTTAAAAATTTCGACATGTAATGGCTGGTTCTATACTTAAGAATTCTTAGAATAAGCCAGTATCGCGCGACCGTTCCTAGAAAAAAGAGTTTACACATTTTAACTATAGAACGAAATTAAGTTAATACTTACCACAGACTTGATAGGGGGTGGTTCTTTCTTCTCGCTGGGGTGCACTCGCGTCAGAGTGATGCCGGGTGGTAGTCGCAACTCAGATACCTGTAATAGTTTAAGCCATCAAATAAACCAAATCACAAGGATCACTCTGATAAACTCCAATAGTTGAAATTATTGATATCCGTCATCATTTAGTCAGCTCCACACGTATTTTAGTATACTAATCGCCGGTTTCTGAAAGCTCGATAGAGAAGAAATACACTGACAGTCTATTATATCTTAATTCATGTCCCAGAGACTACTAGCATCTAGTAGACTCAATGGCCTTAACTTTTGTATCTTGCTTTTAACAACAGAATTTTTCGACTTTTGCAGTTAAAATAATTTTTTTTCCGAATAAGCCGTTTGTTTTTAACAAAAATAAAATGCAAGCAAAGCAGTGTGTTCCTAGTATAGAGACCTGTATGCCGCAGCTAAGCTGATCCATAATACTGCAGGAGGACGGCTTATCTGGCTCGCTAACGCTTGCGCTCTGCAAACAAAACCAAGCATTTTATAAATAAGCGGGTACAAAGCAAAGTCTATGGTTGGACGTTGGATTGGTAAGATTATATAAAACAAAAACATTTAAAACTTGCAAGGTAAATAAGCAGGGGCATAACTTTTGCTATAAACACATTATGCTTGTATCTAATTTATATTTCAACTAAGTACATAATAATATGCCATTCAACATATTAACCAAAGGGGACAATGTGACTAGCATGTAGATAACACATATATGTTTAATTTCTCGTTGCCGTTCAAGGCGGTGTATTGTGTGGTATTCGACTACGAATACATTAAGTTTGTCAACCAGAAGGTTAGTAGCCTACTAAGGCTACTAACCTTCTGGTTGACAAACTTAATGGTGGCAATTCTTAGTATGTTACTAACCTTCATGTTGATATGCTAGCTAGATGATGAATATTGCTAGTTGGTTACTAACTTTGTTGATAGTTACTGATATTTGATAATGATAACTCACCTTGTTGATGATTATTGTTAGTTGGTTATTAACCTTCTTGTTGATGGTTATTGTTAGTAGATTACTAACCTTCTTGTTGACAAGCTCGATAGTGGTATGTGGTGTGATGTTGGCTACCTGCGGCTTGTGCTCTTGTTGCTTCTGCTGTTCTCTTTTTCGTTCTTTCTTTGTTTGTGGCGGTGGGATTACCGGTGGTGCCGGTGGTACCGGCTTGGTTTGCTTGATCGGAACTGGGGCTGAAATTACAACAAATGAAACTTATATTCTAATTATTTCTCATTTGAAAATAACTAATGCATAGTTCCTATAGTACGAGATTAGCCTGATACTAACAGAGATATTTTAACATTAGTTACCTACAAAAAAACAATAATTATGCAATGTACCATGACTGTGTAAGCAATAAATGTATCGAAGGCTCCGCCCCGCATTTTCACCCGCGTAGTTTTAAATCCCGGTACTCTTTTACGCAAAGCTTGAACTCGATTAACTAGGTTAAGCGACTTAAAGCTATCTGTGCCGTCTATCACTTGATATGTGAGGTAATGATGGGCTTTTCCAAGCAAGACAAGTTTGACAATCAAGTGCATTTACTAAAACTGGCTGCAGTCCTAAAATAAACCTACCGATCTTCTCATGTTTATTTTCCCTCTCTTTTGTTTCTTTAGTTTCCTTTTCTTTCGCTTTCTTCTCTTCCTTCTTCTCCGCTTTCTTCTCTTCTTTTTTCTCCGCCTTCTTCTCCAATTTCCTCTCACGTTTCGCTTCTTTTTTCGACTTGGCTTGTTCGGCTCTCTAACATACACAAAGAAAATATATTTGAAATACCCCTAACGGTTGTAACCCTCGCTATAGATTGTATGATAGATTCCTACTGCTCTGAACAAACATTTGTATGATGATCTGATAATGATTTGTTGATGCTTTGGTTTGTTTTATCATGTTATGCTAGATAAGATAGTAAGACAATAAAAAAACATATAGCATCAGTTATCTGGTTCCCATACAAAATTGTTCTTAGTTTTTTTTTGTTCTTAAATTGCATTTATTTTTATTTACAAAACTAGCGACCCGCCCGCGCGCCCCTGCTTCGCACGGGTGCACAAGCACATATCATGCATGTATTATACATATAAACCTTCCTCTTGAATCACTCTATCTATTAAAAAAACCGCATCAAAATTCGTTGCATAGTTTTAAAGATGAGGGGGCACAGTAGGATTGAAAGAAGGCCATGAGCTGTGTTGTTAGCTATGATAGGATAGGAAGTAGCTACGAGTATAATACCTTTGCTTGTTCTAATTTCTTTTCCGCCTTCTTGGTTAGCGGCTCCGTAGGGAGCGCCGAGTCAGCGGGTTCAGGCTTTTTTGCGTCGCCCTTCTTCTTGTTCTTCGCTTCTTGTTTCTGTATCTGTTCCTCTAGCTGTCTCTCTTCTTCTTCCGCCTAAAAAGTTTAATCGTATTACTAGCTTCCGCCTGCGGCTACACTTGCCTGGTACCTTTATAGCTGTTTGTGACCCCAGACATACAAAGTGACGCCCTTTCACAAAGGCAGTTAATTTCTCATGCACTGCAGTCTGTCATTCAAATGCGTGTGATGATCGATCATGATCAATCAAAAGTGTGCAATCAAAACTCCCTCACAGAAAGTCGGTTTTACTCCCACACAACTATTGTGATTGTTACTCGTAGTATCCGAACTTGCCGCTAGAGCATAGTCCACCACATTATGTTGGCCAGTGTAGTAGTAGCACAGTTCTTCATTAGTTACTGGTTGAAGTTTCGTTTTTTCGTTTATAAGATGACTTAGCGTGTTCTAAATGTAACCTAATTTAACGTACCTATTTTAATTAAATAATTAAACATTAAATATTTTCCTTTGTGTTGTACATTATTATGCAAAGCCAACTGTATTTACCTGTTGCTGAGCGAGTTTTTTCCTTTGCTTCTTGCTGAGCGGTGGCGCTTCAACGGGTTTCGTCTCTTTCGGTTTAGGCTCGGGTTTCACTGGCTCAGGCGGCTGCTTTACTTTCTTCTGCATAGAGAATAACAAATGAAATACGTTTTTTTACTACTATGCAAGCAAACAATCGCAAGACTCACTTGGAAAGCGGATATCGCAGCCTATGGGCGTGACTGTACTAACCTAACCTAACCTAACCTTAACAGGTCACTGCCCACTGAACAAACATCTCTACAACATCGGAGCAACAGACAGTCCACTCTGCAGAGGCTGCCTATCCGAAGAAGAATCAGCCGCCCACGTAGTCCTGGAATGCGAGGGCGTAGCCTCCCAACGACAGCAAATCCTAGGAATCCCCAGGTCACTCCTCCACGCCTGTGAAGCCCCCAGTAAGCTTCTGCGCTTTTGGGAGGAGCTAGGCTGGCTACAAGTGTAGCCAGATCACCCCTCACGCATAATGGACCACCTTAGAGTCTAAATGCGGACACAGGAGTCCAAATCAAGTATCAAGTATCAAGACTGTACTAACCTTGTCTTTACTTCCACTGGCGACTTGGTTGATATGTGCCAACGCTTGCTCCCACGTCTGCGTCTTGCGCTGCGCTTCCGTTTTGGGTTGCGCAGGCGCCGGGGCCGGAGTTGCCCTACTTTCATCTTCCACGTGTTTTGTAACTGGAAAAACAATGTACTAAATTTTAATGCGCGATTAAAAAGAGCTTTAACGAGTTAATCGTTCAGGTAAGATTGGAGCTACAGAGTTAGATTTCAGTTCTGCGAGCCACAGTAGCATCACTTACTGATGAGATGGCGGTTGTCCATAAGCGGCGAGCTGCCGCATCGTTCGGCGCCCGCACTGGACACGAAACCAGCGGCGGTAGACCCTGACGAGGCTTTTATGCGATCCGCATCTAGAGTTCAAAGATTATCATCATCTTCCTACCCTTATCCCACTTCATCGGTCGGTTCATCAGGGTTTTTCTCTACTCACAAAGATGACAAAATATTTTGACTCGAAGCTAGAATAGCCACAAGTGATGGAAGATGTTTTTAAACAAGTGAAAACCGGTATAGTTGTTGATGCTAAAATTTATTAGCGTTGTCAACTGAGATATCGCTATGTTCGCGATCTAACTTGTAACCAATCTTACCAGAACTTCAAACTCTTAAACTCTGCTCTGAAGTTCTCGTTACGGTTTGTATCTTAATTTTAATGTTTTCGCTTTCATAATACTCACTAGCGATGGCTTCGTTCTGGCGTTGCTTCAAGAGTTTAGCTTCGTCGATCCGCACACGATTCATCAACTCTTGCTCCATTTCCAACTGCCTCTGTTGTTTGAGCTGATGCATCTGAAAAAACATAAAATATAACGGAGATGTTGTGTAGCCCGTGATATCGCTAATAACCTCGTCTATTTAATTAATTTATTTGTTTAAGGATAAGGAAGACTAATAGCACACCATACATATAAATCAAGAATCCCTACTAATATTATAAATGCGAAAGTAACTCTGTCTGTCTGTCTGTTACGCTTTCCCGCTTAAACCTCTCAACCGATTTTGATGAAATTTGGCACAGACAATCTTTAGACCCTGAGAAAGGACATAGGCTACCTTTTATTGCGAAAAGTACGCAGTCGAAGTCGCGGGTACCAGCTAGTACTACATAAAACAAAAGGCTAATAATAAATCTCCACATATAGATATAGCATAAAAACTTTTTTTTTTGTACGTCAATATTCTCAGTTGAAGTAAAACATCATGAGGAAACCCGTGGTTTAGTCGACCGCCAGAACGTCTAATTAACAGCTCAGGTTTATAATTAGGTCAGCGGAGTCCTTTGGCACGACCTAATTCACGAACCTGTAACTGCTGTTGCTGCCTTTTCTGCCGCTCCTGCAGTTCCTGCTGCTTCTGCCACTGCTCCTTCATCTGCAGACGCTGCACCTCGTCCTGCAGTTTCAGTTTCAACTTCTCCTCCAGCAGAAGTTGCTTCTGTTCTAGTAGCTGCTCTTGGATTTGCTCGTGCTGGCAACGCTTCAGCTGCTGCTGAGCCAACTAATGAAGTAATATCATTTATTGATTACAAACCTATTTACGACAACCAAAATAAATATATTAGAAGAATTTGGAACCACCAGTGACGGGCAAGTTGAGGAGTAATAGGTTAGCGTGGAATGAGCATGTCAAGTGGAGACTAAGAAAGTCATAATTATTGCGAGGAGAGTGCTTAATATGGATGTTTTGAGAATGAAAGCATACCAGAGAAAGGATGGATAGACCTGAATGAAAGAAGACAGGAGTTTGCCAAAGATGATGATGATGATGATGACAAGAGAAATGAAGAAGAAAATCAGTTGTGTCGATTCCCCTTAGTGTGGTATAAGGGCAGGAAGACAATACCTATTTACGAATCAAATCAATCACCAACCACCGACGACATTGTAAAGTCAGGAAAAAGCCAAAAGCGTTATGTCAGGGAATGTACAAGGGATGAAGAATATGGAAATTCGTCGTTTCTATCGTTTCCTACAGCCGTGATATGTAAGTTTACCTGTTGTGGTGTTTTCTTGAGCTGCACACATCTCGCATCGAGAATCTCTTTTTCGCATTTCCGTAACTGTTGCGAACATTCTGTCACTTGGTTCTCAGCTGATTGTAGCTCCTGCACACAATGTATTATGAATTGATTAAAGATAAAGCAAACAATTGCTAAGGGAGTCTTCTGTTATTGCATAAAGCGCCCTCTACACTCGCGGCTACAACGCGAGTGTATGGTTTCGCAGCTTCGCACGTTTCGTTTCCTTCCCAGATCAGTGTCGGTTCTTTATCCCGCGTCAGAGGGTTCGCGGTTGATTAGCGAACGAAAACGCGAAGCTTTGCAAATGTGGAGGCACACCAAGATCACGGTCTTGAATTCGCGATAGACCAGATAGAGATTCCATCTTCATAAATCAGTTCAAGTGTTATGGAGATGAGTAGCATAATAATACACTCATACACACACTTTCAATTTAGTTTTTTTTTATTTGCCATCTCGAAATGCCACCAACTCAAAATTAACCTGTTGCTATAATTTTACAATAACAATTTGTGCAAATTTAGTAGATAGGTATAAGTTCTACCTTAGCAGTAGTATTCATGAGCGCAGTCAACTCGCCCACTTGCTCGGCCAGCACTTGTATCTGTTGTTTCTGCACAGGATTCAACTTATTTTGCTTTTTACCTGTAACATTAATTTGTAAATATCACCCAACAGTCACACATAGTTCCTTAACCAACAGTAGGATTTCGTATAATACCGTCAAATTGATTCGAGTACAAAGAAACTAACCCAAATTGGAGTAGCTAATCATTAAGGGCCCGGCGACAGCGGCTCGCAGTTTCGAGGTGCGATTGGCTATTATTTCATTTCGGGGAGGTTGTTTGAAAGAATAATTATCCAGTGACAAGCATAAATACTGTTAGAACACAAATAACACAATAATATAAGGGAAACATGCCCGAATCAGAAATCATTTTGGTATTAGTATGTTTGGCCTTACGTTTACCTAATACCAAAATGATTTCTGACTCAAGCACATTTCCCTTATATTATTGTATTATTTGTATTCGAACAGTATTTATGCGTGTCACTGGATAGTTATTCTTTCAAACAACCTCCCCGAAATGAAATAATAGCCAATCGCACCTCGAAACTGCGAGCCGCTGTCGCCGGGCCCTTAAGGACTCACAACTAGTAAAGCGAAATTTTGATTAGGAAAAGATTGTATCGATCAAAATGAATTTTATACTAAACTGTGTGCAATGTGAACTAGGTTGATAGCGATTTTTCCGAAATTGCGTTTAGTTATATCTTTCAACATATCGACCGTGCGAACGAGAGGTACATAAGATCTTATTATCACATTAATATCATCCACCCGTCAATCATTAAAGTCTATGGGCCTTACTACAAAACGGTGTCTATCTTTAAACAGTGTCTAAAATTAACGCTGTCTCTGTTTGCCATTATGCAATGGCAAAAGATGTCAAAGTTTAGGCAGTGTTTAATGTTTGCCTATTTTTTTGTAGTAAGGCCCATTAAGTTTACGCGGATAAAAAAAAGGATCGAATAACTCACGGCTTTTACTAGGTGCGTTTTGCGCGGACATCACTTGAAGCGCTTTCCTCGTCTCTTCGCAGCGACGCTTCGCGCTGTAATGTGACACACGCAGCGCTTCTGCTTCGAAGCGTACTCTTGCCAACTCTATCTTCAGCTCTTCGCATTCCGCGCTCAGACGCTCTTCAGTCTGTCAAATAACATAATTATCTCTACTTTAGATTTATTTATTTTTAGGAAAACCAACGTCCCAAAAAGTAAAACAGATAACAGAATAAAGAATAGACTTGGCGAAAACAATGACGGAAATATTTTTTCCAATTGATATCAATTGTATAGCGTTACCCTGAGATGATAAAACCCACCCTTTATATGTAATGAATATACAAGGGGTTAAGTTACTTAAATATACTGAATCATAAATCATTTTTAATTTGTGAATCTAAGTTGTATGTAAAACAGATGTCATATACATATGGAATAAGAACTAGGTTCTACCTGAAACAGTTAAACTGAGCGCTGGCAAAAAGTGCTGTTATGTGTCTACTGTGAGTGTTATATAAACCTATTTCGTAACATTTGTGCAAACCTTTTTAGCTTTCTGTCGTTGTTTCTTCGCCTTTTTCTTTCCCCTATCAATGTGTCGCGTCGGTCCTTCTATATACTGCAAGAGTGCGTCCAAATCCCTCGTATCTTCCGCGCGCCCTTGCCAGCAAGATCCACTGAAATAACAGTAATTATTTTATTATTTACTAGTTGCGCCCCGCGGTTCCGCCCGCGCAGATTTAAATCCCGGTATTCCCACGGGATAAAAAGTAGCCTATGTGTTATTCCAGACTATAATGTATCTCTCAGTCAAGTTTGATCCAGATCCGTTTAGCCGTTCCGGCGCGAAAGAGTAACAAACATCCATCCATCCATACTTACAAACTTTCGCGTTCGTAGTAGGATGAAACTACTGTACTAGGTCGCGCCATGTAAAAACAACTGGAAGATCTGTATAAATTATTGCGTTAAGTGGGATATGGAAGGACAATATTTGCAAACCCTGACAACCGAATTAACATGTACCAACCTATATTCGCAATAAGGTTTTTAAGATTACCTGTTTGGAAGTACAAGAGGTGACCTCGACCCTCGATTTTCTTCCAGCGTACTTTTTACATGACACGACTTACACCAAGCCATCTTACCATCATCATCTTCAAACTTATTCGAATTAATTATTTAGTTTGCTTAAAAATATAATTAAGAGCTAGACAGCGCTGCGCTGTGTGAATTATCGAGCAATATTAAAATGACTTACTCAGAACATCCACTAGACGTAGAGAAGACGCTTGTATCCCGACTGGATAGCGACACGCTGTTCTGAATCGGCTGCCTGACAAGCCTTTGTTGTTGCGACTGTTGCTCCTGCCTTAATTGCTGTTGCTGCATTTGCTGTTGAGATGGCGTAAGTTGCACCGGGGTCGGTGTTTGTTGCGGAATCGGTTGGACCGGTTTTTTAGGCGGTATTGCAGTCGGTTTTTGTTGCATGTTTTGCGGTTGCTGTTGCTTTTGCGCGAGTTTTTGTTGTAATTCCTGCGGTGGGGGTTTTCTTGGGGCTTGTTGAATTGGCGGTTTTTGTAACAACTGTTGTGGCTGAGTTGGTTGGGTTGACGGATTTTGATGAACCATTGTTTGCACCACTCTGTTATCAGGTTGAGGCATTGGCTTTTGAGATTGTTGCTGGGTATTTAACTTTTGTTGAACTTGTTGTTGAGAAGTCAGTTTTTGTTGGGCTTGCTGCTGAGGAGTTAGTTTTTGTTGGGCCTGTTGCTGGGGAGTTAGTTTTTGTTGGGCTTGCTGCTGGGGAGTTAGCATTTGTTGAACTTGTTGAGGTGATTTCTGTTGCATTTGTTGAAGTTGTTGCAACGTCGGTTTTGGCACTTGTTGCAAAACAAGTTTTTGTTGACCTTGCTGTAGCACTGGTTTTTGTTGAACTTGTTGTATGATCGGTCTCGGTTGCCCTGGTGGAAGCACCTGGTTATGAACTTGATGTAACCCTGGTTGCTGTTGAAGTTGTTGTAGCGTCGGTTTAGGGACTTGATGTAACACCAGTTTTTGTTGGAACGCCGGATATTTCTTAAACTGGGGTTGTGCCGTCGTCGGCCTTTGTTGAATTTGTTGAGGAACATTTTGTTGTAATGTTGGTTGTTGTTGTTGTTGTTGTAATGGCGTTGGTAATTGCATAGGCATTGGTTGTTGCATCGGCATTTGTTGTTGCATCGGCATTTGTTGTTGCATCTGCATTTGTTGTTGCATCTGCATTTGTTGCTGCATTTGCGTTGGCTGTCGCTTTTGCATTGGTTGTTGCATTGTTGTTGGTTGTTG
This sequence comes from Plemyria rubiginata, assembly GCA_963576535.1. Classification (NCBI taxonomy): domain Eukaryota; kingdom Metazoa; phylum Arthropoda; class Insecta; order Lepidoptera; family Geometridae; genus Plemyria; species Plemyria rubiginata. The sequence goes on along the minus strand of OY754922.1, from coordinate 8,368,168 downwards.
CTTTTGCATTGGTTGTTGCATTGGCGTTGCTTGTTGCGATGAGGTCTTTTCTTCAAGGTGAGCATCGATTAGTAACACCGGATTTTGATGGAGCATTTGTTGCAGTTTTATTTGTTTTTTCATTTCCTGAAATATAGTAATGTATGAAAACAATAAATAGATACGAGAGATATTCCCGAAATGCCTAACTGTTCAGTCAGTAGGAAACAACTCCAAAAAGCTCACAAAAGTATCACATTGACACAAATAAGGAAATATTGCACCTGAGATAAAGGGGCAGAGAGAAAGGAGTGCGACGAAACGAAGAAAGCAATGAAATGCGTCTAAGTAAGGGAGATCGTACCTCTAGGATTTGTTGTTGTTGCTGTGGAGGCTTGTTGTGTATAGGCAGGTCATATATCGGCTCTGGCTTTTTTTGTTGGGCCATGTGTTGCTGGTACATCGCCTGTTGCTGTTGCTTTAGTTGCTGCAACGATAACAATTCGTTATATTAGTCAGTATCAGAATATGTTACTCGCGCTGGTGATCTCGTGGTGACCCTGTTTTCAAAGAGTTTGGCTTCAAATCCAGCTGTATGCCAAACCTCTTTAATAATTTAGTTAATAATATTCCATCAGACGGCGAAGTATCATCACACGCGGCTTTGCCAGATCCGCTCTTATTGACTTATTTAGATCAATATATACCTATAAAGGCATAAGTACTAAACCTATTGAGACGGGAATGGAAGAGACTTTACCTGTAATCGAATTTGTTCCATCGCGTTGGGGTTGACTTTTCCTTCCGCTTTGAGGCTCGGCGGGACGTTTACTTGCACAGGAGCTGTTCGCTGTAACGCCTGCAGCAAAAAAAATATTTGTTTGTCTATAACTTCTATTCAAGTATTATAAAGTTTGTGAGGTTGTAGGGGATAATATCCGGATCTACTGAACTAATTTTGAAAAGCTGTTTACCAATAGAAAGCCACGTTATTTGTGAGTGTCATAGGTTATGTCAAATCGAAAGATCATGTTTGGGTTTACCGCTCAACGAAGTGGGCATGGGTAAGCTAGTTTTCAATAAAATCACAAGATCCTTGAATTATAGTTATTTTAATATCTGAATGGTACAAATTATCCCACTAAATGTTTACACGAGTTTGTTAATGAATGCCTGTCGCGGATTACGTCATCAGCAGGCGGGACACATCGCGACTGCTGTATACTTACACCAAGTTTGATCTCCGACTTCTCTGTGACCACCATTTTGGCCATCTTGTCCGCCAGCATTCGCTGCTGGTTGTCGAGAGCTTGACGTTTCGCCTGCGCTTGCGCAGTTAGGTTAGGTGGGAGGGTCTTCGGCAAGGCCTGTATATGTAAAACGTATATACATTAATACCTAACAGAAATGCTGCCTTTTCTTCTGGGCTTGATAACGGGTCTCTAGCACGTAGTTTGACCTAGTTTAAAGACATTTCAGAAAGATCCCAGTGAGTAAAGTCTTTTTCTTTCTTTCTTTTACTTATAGCTACGGGTATGCATGTGTACTCACAGGCGGCTTAGGCTGCGGTTGCACTACTTTCATCTGCGGGTTGGTTTGCGTGGCGCTCGCTTGCTGCACAACTTGCTTCCTCTCTGACTGTGGACTCTGTTTGTTATCTTGCTGGGATATTTGCTCGCCCTGAAGGCAAGCATAATATTTTTATAGTCCTAGTCAACGTAAACGTAATGTCCTACATTTCATATCAAATATTATATTTAGTCAGAATTTTAGAACACATGGTAATAAAGGTCTTCATAAAAATAACAGTCTCACTAGACCAAGTAGACAAAAGATAATGTATGTGAAATAAGATTAATTTTAGATTGTTGATTTCTTATAAAAATACTATAGGTATCCATTTTCTGATTGAGCAAAATATACATACTTATAACATTTATTACCAATAAGTAACTAAGGACTATTCTGAATGTGAATGCGTATACATAAAACGTACATGATCATTGTTTAGTTATGACTTACATTAGCATTAGCAGTCTTGCATAATTGTTTCTTTTTGTTGAGTATCAAACGTAGTCTTTCGCGGGTCTCGTTGAAATTCCGAGGCACTGGCGTTGTGAGCGGCGGCTGAAATACCAAATAGAAAATATAAAAGAGACCTTATCTGAGTGTGTTTAAACAGACACACTGACATTATGCCTCCAGGAGTGGAACACCATTCGTTGTACTAGTAGTTTTGAATGGTTGTAACAAGTGAAATTAGTGTTATCTGTAAATAACCACCGCCGAGCAATTTTTGGGATTTATTATACTACTTGCCATCGGCAAGTAAGACTGATGGAACAAGCATATGGCCCACTTGATATTATGTAGGAACCATCACATATAACTAGTCATTGTCTCCCATATCACATACAATAGGAACGTGCCCTGCGTCCATTGGTAAACACAATTTAGCGTTCGTATAACGGTGATGCGTTCCCTTACGACAAACACGGGAGGTGAAGAAGGGTCTAATTCTTGCCGTTCCTGATGAATAACTGTTGAGTAATCGCCGCATTTTCTGATGATGATCTGACGATCAGATGATTGACATGGGTTGATGGTGGTTGAAGCTGGTAAATGAACTCACCGCGTGTCCGAACACAGTGCAATAGCAGCATGTGCAGTGTTGGTCGTTTCCGTCTCCCGTGCACGATCCATTGCCGTTATTCGTATGACCAACTGTTGGACAAACGATCATTCAATGACTGCAATATGAGCTAACAACTTACTAGCAGTGAAGTACAAGTCTATATCGCCTTATTTCAAAATATAATTCAGCGATTTAGCTATTGCCAACTTTTAGCAATGGGAAATGACAAACAGTAACGGGGCTAACATGTGAGCATGGGAGCGATTTTTACTTCGGATACATGATCACCATATTGGAATTTTTCATGTCACAAAAATTCTAAACGGCTTTTTGTGAACCTGATATAGTTATCTTCATTCGTCTAACCATTAAAGCGATTATCATGCTATTATAATTTAAGTAAATAAACTGATTTGTCTAAATATATTATTACCTTTGCAAACATGTTGTTGATGCGTAGCATTCTCACACTGCTTCGGGATGGGCTTCGCTTTGGCCGGCGTCTTGACCTTCTGCTCCTTGATAACCTCTTTTTTCTTTTCTTCTAGAATGCATTTAGTCTTCTCCGGATTAGCCGGATCGAAGGATATCTTCACTATATCCCCGAGACATATTGATCGATCGCGTTTACACGCAGTACACAAACAATCACTAGTGTATTTACACTCGCTGGACGGAACATCGCAGGATGAGATATCGCTTTCGGATTTGCTCTGCCCGTTTCGTGAAAGATTTTTGAATGCTACAGCGTTCAATGTCTGCTTTGCGTTATGTAACGCGGAATATTTGGCTAGGTCTTCCGGACAATGCGCTGGTAAGTTGACTTTTATTGTGTTTCCTTGAGCTACGGCCGGAACGGGAGGTGATATAGTTATCCCTCCGAAACGTAAAACCTCTACCATTTCTTCGTCCAGAGCTGTATAGTCCATGTTGGATACTATAGCCATGACATGTTCGCGGTAGTTTTCAGGTTTGCCCGTATCGCCCGCGAGATATGACTTAATTGCATCGAAACTGTCTTTTAGAGGTTTGTTCCCTTTTTGAGCGATCAGCGTTTCGCATTTTAAAATCACCTCGCGTCTATCATCTTTCGATGTTGGAGTAATTTCGAGTTTTTCTTCTACTTTGGCGGGTAGCGGAGCGGGAGGGAGCGGAGCGGAGGCGGAAGCGGAGGCAGCAGACTGACTGACAGGCTCAGACTTCTTGGCCACCTTAACATTATTATTCCCAATGATCTTACTAAGCCCCTTGGCAGCAAGAATTTCTGCCTCACTTGCGTTTTGCGAAGTCTTTACCGGAGGACCTAACTTCACCAATGCTTCTTTGATCTTGTTCTCAAACTGTTCTAGCTTATACAACATCACCAACCATTCATCTCCCGTCACAGAACTCCTCGGAATATTATCCATAAAATGCCTGTTTATAGCTTTTAGTCTGTCCATAAAAAAAGTTCGTTTCTTCTCTATCGACATGGTGGAAAAATCCGGGGCTTTATCATGGTGCAGTGTAAATCCCATGAGCTCTTGTATATGGGTTGCCGCTACATCTGGATCGCTAAGAATCCAATTGACTAACTGCGCGGATTCCGCGCACCTTTTTAAAACATCTACATAATTTATCTTCATGTTTTTTAGCACGTTTCGTTTGTCGCCTGGCATTTTGGACATCTTCATTAGAAGCGTGTCGAAAGTACTACCGACTGAGATGTTGAGAGTCTTCGTGACTGGTTTAGGAATATCCTTCTTAGGAAGGCTTTCTTCCGATTCAGAGAGTTTCTTTTTCAGTGTAGAATCTTCTTTAGGCATAGTATCGTCTTTCTTGTCATTTTTATCCTTATCTTCCATCTGCCTTGGAATTCCTGTGAAATCTCTAATGTAAAAATAAAACTTGTCCAACATATTCTCGATTTCATGTTCCACCAGTCCAACCGGAATACTCTTGAATTGTGATGTAACATAGTTTTTCCACGCTTCAAATCTAGACTTGACGGAGTCTCTCAACTCGTCCATGCAAAGCACATCTTTAATAGCCGTTTCAAAAAGATCAACCGCTCTCACGACCATATCTGTGGAGATTTGTTTGGATACGGAGAATAGTTCGTCCGCCATACATCTAGCTAGATCGGGACTATTTGTGTCTCTTAGAAATTCGAATATTTTCTTTATAACTATTTGTGCTGAGATTGTGAACAGAACATCTTTGTATTCTTCTTTTCGCTTTAATTTGATTCTCAAAAGCGCTTTTATTTCCGCTTCATCTTTGAGCATTTCTTTTAGGTCTGTGCTGTCAAATTCGAAGGTAAACGTTCCTATGTCACCCGAGTTGCTCTTAATTCTACGGCTTATCTTACGTTTGGTTGTATTCTTGGTTACTTTAACGCTATCCCTATTTTTGCTTAGTTTTAAATCTCTGATTTGTTTTAACGTTTCCGGTGTCAGTTGCGCCTCACTATTTACATCTGGTAAACTATTCATGATGGATGCGAATTCTGGTAGTTCAAAGGACGCATTAGCGATTTCACTTGCAATTTCCGGCATGTTTGCTAGTATTTGCGGCATGTTTTCTACTAATTCCGCTAGCTTCGTATTCGCTGTGTCTATATCTATGGGCACATCCATGTCTAAATTACTTAAAAAATCCGCAGAATTCTTGTCTAAGCTCATCATGACTTCACACATCTGTTTTAACGACATTCCATCATGATTTGTTTCCTTTTCCTTACCTTCTGGTTTAATACTGTTATAAGAGTTGATTATATTCTGGCATTCCTCCATCGCCTTTTTGATTTCTAGGCCAAAGGTGACATACTTATAGATATTAGGATCCTTATACACAGCTACTTCACTATCTGCTTTGTCTCCCTCGACTGGCGCCCGTCGTGCGTTTAACGGAACGTTTAGCTCCGGCGTTACTTGTGCGTCGATTTTCTCACTGAATTTGATAAGTCTTTGAGTCGGTTTGGGAGTGAACACAGGCGTGGCTTCGGTTGTAGGCGACATCTCTTGTAGCGGCGGGCTTACAGACTCGGGATATTCTTCTTCAGAGTCAGTTGGGGTCGGTTTAGCTTTGGCGTATTCATCTCTGAGCTCCGCGATAACTTGCTGTATTCTTTTGTCAGGGTTTAGAGCCATTTGTGCGAGAGAGGCGATCACTTGATTCATGTCTACTTTCTCTCCCACGATGGTGTCCGCATCGCTGATATTGTCGTCTTTTTCTAGCGGGAAGGCATCCGGCGGGCTCGCTTCGCTTTCGTGAACTCGTTTCAACTGTTTCGTACTTGGTGCTTTGTGCTTCAGCAGCTGCATACTTTGTGCTTTGTGCTTCAGCAGTTGCAGAATTCTCTTTTGTTTGCTGGTGAAACAAAAAATAATAAATTACACTAGTGTATTATATTAGTGTAACTCGTTTGTGTAATAATAGTTAGTAATATTCTTAGACCTGACGCTGTATAAATCCAAATATGAAGGACTATCTGTTTCTACGATAACATGGTAATAATACCAATCATGTAAGACATTTTCAAAACTTAAAAAAATATATAAAAACACAACTTATTTTTGAAAAATCGCAATCACACAAGTTATGTGTGTGTGCATACTGTAACCTGTAAACTGCAAACTGTACTGTACCATAAGAGTAAGTGTACATATTCGTTCCTATACCTACCTACTTCTTACTAGTATAATACGAAACTTACGATGTTTGAATGTTAGAATGTTTGTGGCTCAATCACGCTCTAACCACGGAACCGATCAGGATGAAACATAGGACAAATATAGATCGTAACATGGTTTAAAATAGGCTTTTTCCCTAAAAACTACTGGGAACGGGTTAAAAACGAACATAACTAATCGAAACGCCTTCAATTTTAATATTAACAATGAGTACCCTAGCGAAACCGCGGGCAGCAGTTTGTTGTAAGTGACTGTAAAATGTACCTAATATGGGAAGATTGGAGTTTCCATTTGATGGCGGTGGGATGGCGCGGAGAGCCAAGGCGCCGCTTGAGTCGCGGCAAGTCGTCTAACAGAGTTACGTTGCCGGCCGCTATTCTGCAACGAATATTACTACTTAACTGATTAAATACCAGGATACTTAAAAAACGGTTAAAAAACGGTACGTGTAATAAAGGATATAAAAATAAACAGGCCTTTTTATCGGTTGTAAAAGTTTTATACAGCGTCAGGTGCATTCATTGGCATTCATACAGGATAAGCCAGTGGGAACAATAGGTTTATACAACAGAACATATCACTATAGACAGAAATATTTAGTTTAATTTTTCTACATTTTTTATTCTCTGAAACTTACGGTAAATCTTTTTTTGGGAGGAAGAGATAAAGATTTACATACCCGTAATTTAGTTAGTAATTACTATTCCACGATATAAAAAGCTAGTAGAGATAAACCATTCTAAAAATGCACGCCCCTCTACCTGCCTTCACCCACACAAGCAAATGAGGTGTATAGATGCAATACATGCCACCAAGCAATTTCATTCGTTATTCAGTTTCCCGCCAGACATGAAAGTGTCACTTTCACGTTCGGCGGGAAACTGAATGACAAATAAAATTATCAGGTGTCATGTATTGCGTCTATACACCTCATTTGCTTGAGAGGGTGAAGGCAGGTAGAGGGGCGTGCATTTTTAGAATGGTTTATCTCTACCATGAATAGCCAAACCAACCTCGCTTTATTCAACTTCATCTGGACGTGGACCCACGTCTTCAGTCTGTGGTAGTAGAGTTGTTGATCTCGCATGTGCATCACTTTGCGACGGACCTGCAACAAGTATACTAATAAAAAAAACTAGGCATAACTTGCGTCGTAGTAGTTAACTCCTTGAACCTAGACAGATGGTATTTAGGGAGCGTAAAGCCAGGAAGTCGATGGGATAGGAACATGCAATAGGTATTAGATAGATAGATAGATAGATAACTCTTTATTGTTCACCACACAGAAACATAGTACAGAGTAAAAGCATACATTTAAGGTAAAACAATGGGCGACCTTATCGCTGAGAGCGATCTCTTCCAGGCAACCTTGGAAGGATAAGAACTAATCAGAAATTGTACATAAATAATAATGTACATAAATAATTGGTATTATACATAAATAGCATTAGTTTCCTCCTTAAACATAGATAGATGGTACCCGGGTGGCGCTAAGCCAGGGGGTCGGTGTGACTAGCATATGCAATGGATAAAATTAAACAGTTTTTTAGTATAGAAGATTGGAAACTGTACTTATTTTTGTAGATAACACGCCTACGAATAAATATTATGATATATTCGTAGTAACACGCGCTTGAGTCTTGAGTAAGCAGTCAGTCTATGTCAAAAAAAAAGGCCACAATAATTTTCACAATAAAGGCCCTAATGGGTTCAAATAAAAGAAAAACAGTGGCAGTTACCTCCTTGAATCACTGCAGATAGCACTCGGGGGCGTTAAGCCTAGTGTGTCTAGCAACATGCAGTAGGTAAATATAGGGTTAGTTACCTCCTTGAACCTCTGCAGATGATACTCTGGGCAGAGCGCGCGGCAGGGCAGGTTGTGTGGCGCGGGGGGCGGAGACCCGGGGGGTGGTGGGCAAGGGGCGGTGCCTCCCACTAGCTGCATGCATACCTGCAACCAATCACGTAATGAGAATATTGCGTTAGTTCCTTGGTTGCAGGTAAGCATACAACCAAAAGAAGAAGCGGCCACAAGCTCACGTGACAAATAAATATTCAGCCGTTCATAAGGTGGAGTAAGATCAAGTTTTCGTAACTAAAATACATTTTTAGAACTCTAAAACGTCAAATCTTTTATTTTTTGGTTTCATGGAATTCTAATACAATAGTCATTTACATAAGGAGCTAAGATTCATTTGATCAAAACAAGTTTTCCTATAACTTTATTTTACTACTTATCCAACTTAGTGAAATATGCAATTATTATTGTTTTAGCAGGAAAACTTGACTGGATCAAAATGATATTTTGTGCAATGTTATTGCCCACAACTTGGTTGATTGCGATTTAATTCGGGTCCGCATCTGTGATCTTTATATTCCGGAGCCTAAAAGCGCTAGAAGGTATCTCATAATAAACCGCTGCGATTATCCATGTTTTGTTTATATTCATTCTTTGAGAATATGGTTTCTGAAGCAATATTAATTTAAACAAACTAGCGTTCTTAGACTCGAGATTGTTGGCGTCTGTGTAAGTGACCTGGCCCCTGGAGCCTTTAGCACTATGACCATTTGCAGCGCGAGCTCGGCTAAGACAAGGCAGGCGGTGTGATACGGTCAGGGCAAAGTATCTCCTATGCCATAAAGAATAAAGCCCAATATCAAGTTTTGATGTTTCACGGTTTGGGGCAAGGAATCTCCTTGGAATCTCCTATTGTCATAGTGAATAAGGCTCCTGCAGGCTGATCGCGTAACTTTTGTTACATTCAAAATCGGGTTGCCTCAACCGGATTTTGAATTCAACAAAAGTTACGTGATCAGCCTGCTAGTTTCATTGCTCTCGAGTGTATATAAAAGGCTCACGACTCAATTGCGTAGAAAACATCGTTGAATTCATTGCGAATTACATATCCAATTTTTCTATTTTATAAATTTGGATTTACAAATAGCATTCGTCTCCTAAACAAGCACAACAAGAGTTGCATACATTACTTAGTTCTAGTATTCCGAGTATGAGAAACTAAAAGTAACATAGCACCAGACTAAATATTGCAAATAATCTGTGTGCTGGCTGTGACTATGCAAACATTTCGACGAATTTCAATCGAACCCACGGGTTATCCAAAGCACTAAAGCTCAAAGGGATTAACTTTACGAAATTTCAAAATGGGATAAGGCAACAAGACCATTATAAAAACACTCATGAGAATGGTGACTAGCATTGAATTTACGAAATGACAAAGGGTAGTTTTGGTTGTACCCCCAAGAATCTTGTGTAAACAGATTTATAACATGATATCTACCATGCCTAGATCACAGTCGTGATCCTACAAAAAATACTACAACTACGCGAAATATGCAACACAACATGCAAATATACAAAATGTCATCTAGTAAACTCGATCCTCCTGGGGCTTAATTCACTATGACCAATCCAATCGCGTTTGCGTTTAGATCACGTTGTGACGTCACACGGTTGGGCCAAAGTATCTCTTATGTCATAAAGAATAAAGCCCAAGATCACGTTGTGACATTCACTGTTTGGGGCAAGGAATCTCCTATAATGTCCCAAAGGTTATTCTCCGAGCGGGATTTGAACCCGCTATCTTCCCCTTGATAGGGGGCTGCGCTATCAACTGCACAGCCCCGTCATTTTTTGGGACATTATGAGATTTCCTTAAGTGTAGTAGGTAAACACAATAAAACAAAAAAAAAGGAATCTGCTATGATAGAGAATACTGCCCCTGATGGTATACAGGACGCGGGGCGGTGTACACACACACCGACACCGAGCAATTGATTGGTCAAGCGCACCCCGCCAACGCGTCCCGCATACCATCGGGAAGGTCGACTTTACGGCGGTCGAGCTTTGTTTATTAGAGAGCTTACCGTGGAGAGTTTCTTCTGTTTCCTGTAGACTTGGAGCTGCCGGTTGTGCACTGCCGGCAGGCGGCGGTACATTGCCATCAACTTGCGGTCCACCGCAGACAGACCCAGGTCCACTTGTTTCCTGCGAACATCGATAAAAATCTTCACGTTAGATGCAGACGCCACACATGGGGTATTTTGACTCTAAGTTTGCGTTTCTGTTTATTATTCATGCTTATATACTGGCTTCACAATTCAATAAGACTTCGTTGCGTTACCAACTCATCTGCAGCGGGTAATTAGACCGGCTATCCGCCACCACCGGCTCCCGCACTAGCCAAGGACCCTCCAAGTCGGAAGTTATACTGTTGGATCCGATACACCAATGTGTAGATCGATCTTGGACAGTTATTGGATATAGTTTGGTACATCAAAATTAGAGCCAAGCTTGGACGCAAAGCTGAGTCCAAAGTGTGGCGCCTGCAAGTTTATAAAAACAAAACAAAGTTTGCTGTCATGCGTTTCGTATACCAGTAGGTATACCTTAAAATTTATCATACTATACTTGTCAGCGACTGTGCTAATAAACGTATGAAAACTAATCATCAGCATAAGCCTAAAGAAGTCCACTGCTGGACATAGGCCCCCACGTTTCCACGAAGAACGATTCTGAGCCCTTTTCATCCACCAACTTTCCGCGGTTCTAACAATGTCATCAGTCCATCGGTTAGGAGGGCGTCCCACGCTTCGTTTTTTTACATGGAATAATTTAGCATGGGCAGGAAGATGATGAATGAGTGTTACCTAGCTTCGACGTCATTGCCCCCTGTTGGCCATTCGTCGCATTGCTTTAGCACCGTGTCCATGTGACGCTCGATGGAGGCTATACTCCGCATCATGTGGCGAACAGTTCTGCAGATACAAATTGTTGTTTATGCACATATAACTCCCTTTTACTTATCCATGAAGCAGTAGTATTTAAATATGCAGACTAGGTGGAGCCTAGTTAAACGGTTTCTATTTGAGAAGTTTATACTGTTTGTAGAGACTTCTAACTTTTTAAGCGCTTTTGTCATATCTCAAGTTATCAGTGGGACCATGCACTTGCAATAATACACGCTCTTCTGTGATGCCTACTACAGGCATCACAGAAGAGCGTGTGTTATTGCAAACAATCACATTTTTGTAATCGCACTAATCATTGTGCTTTTTTTTAATGAACATTCTTTCTAAATTTAACCACTTCTATTTTGTAAGTTATACCAACTAATATTTATTCAGCGGTTAAACGAATATCTGATAAGATTTTCTATCGCATGAAATCGCCGTAGTTTGTGTGTAATGTAGGTACAAAGTATGGAATAAATAGTACCTGCAAAGCTGCGTGGGCGCCGGCTCATTGTCAGAGTCGACGGCCTGTGCGGCGACCAATAGCAGCTCAGACGCAGAGTCCAATGAAGACTCGCTCGAATGAGGCAGCGAAGGGATATTGGACCCTGAATCAGAGTCCGTTACCGTCAAGAATGAACCTGAAAATAAAATAAGCTTTGAAATTAGATTTATATTTAAAGAAAATCAACGGTTTACATTAGGAAACCCTTAATTAATACTAACACTTTACACAGACTCAAACTCTTCAGTGGGAGATACCAATAATCATGAGAATAATGTCTAGTATTCATATGAATCCAAATGAAACCAGTCAGCTAGTTTCACTCGCGCGAATAAAGAAACTAATTTAACTTATATAATAAATGTGAAAGTTTGGATGGATGGTTTGTTGTTTGATATCGGTAATACAAAAGGACCTACTTTTTAATCGCAGTAAACATCGCGGGTCGCAGCTATTCATAAATAAAAAGCGTCGCAAATCTGTGTTGCACTGTAAATTATAGTTAACAGTAATATTGTGCCAGTGAGGGTAATTGGTAGCACTTTCGATTATTTTTTAACCTTCTTAAAAAAAGGAATTTTCGACTGGGTGAACCGATTTTGATGATTCTTTTTTATTTGAAGATATGACGATTTTTTTATTACAGTAGTAAGAGTGTATCTTCCAGCGAATTTGAAGTCGGTTTTTTTAGTTATGTTTATTGTCGCGGCTTATGATAATTATTACGATAGGAAGTAAACTCACTATCATCCAAGTCAGCGTTCGCATCGCTTAGCTCGTTCTCGCTGTCAAATTCGAACTCTGCATTTTCGGGTTTTCTTCGCTCGTTCTCGTTTGGCTCACTAGCATCGTTGCATTTAGCTTCGTTGCTACTAGCGTTGATATCTTCGCTAGCAACGTTACTCGCGGTTGAAACGTTCGCTTCAGTGACACTTTCCGGTGGTCTGTTGGGAAGTTACCAATATATTTTAGAAAACGGCGACATTAAAAGAAAGGAAAGAAAGATACATTTATCTAGTAACTACTGCAGAAGAAATCAAAACTTACTTCGCTCTCGTACCGTTGCCCTGCTGCAATCCAGTTTCCATCTTAAAAAAAATATTATTCCATGACTTTTTTCCTAGATATGATGAATGTATTAGTTTGTTAGTTTATGACAACAAAAAAACATTTGTTTCTCATAGGTGTAGGCGATTCTAGACCTATGACAGACAGAGATACATCTTTCATCATTCTTCACATGTTATGTTTTGATATACATAACCTGGGGTCTACTTCGTAACTCCCCTCAACCGACATACCCAAACACCCTCAGCATACTTTTCTCTCTCACATAATTTGTCCTAGCTTAAGTATAGTTGAGTAATTTTTGTCACTTATTGTTTTGCCTGAATGTATGTCTTCACCCTGTATTTTTGTTTCTGTGTGGTCAACAATAAAAAGTTGTCTATCTAATTGAGAGGTGGTACACCGAACCTACCCGCAGAAAACACTCTCAAACATGATCAGGGTGGGTAAAATGGGCACCAAGGGTTGTTTGAGGGGTTGTCTAAGGCGGGTAGTTGTAAGGTAGTATACCCACCTGTAGAAACTTGTATAATACCCTCTGAGACGCGATCGGGCTGGGTCCTATGGGCAGTTCAGATTCAGTATCGATGCATTCCCTCGAACAGTACTTCATACCGAGCACAGAGACTTTTGAATAGATAGACCTGGAATTAAATATTTTGTTTTAAGCTGTACACATCTGACTGGCCACTGGTGGCACATCATATAGAATCCCGCCTAAAGCAAGGCCCTTGCCCAACGATGGGATGGGATGATGTAGGCTGATAAGAATGAGTTCACATAGGATCGGCCATAAATTTATCTGCACACTTACCTAAGAAGCAGCTTTCGTTGCTGGGCACACAGTATTTTAGGCGTGAGACACTCGCAACTGTGTTGGTAACCTTCCCATATGCTCACTGAAAACAAGTAAAAAACATACCGAATATGATACTAGTATCACTTCCGTTGTCACTATTGATATGTGCTATTTGTTGTCACTATTGATATCTGCTACTGTCCCCGCGTTCCGAAATACGCCATAATTGATTTGAGTGCTCACAAACCTGTACCGAATTAGCGTGAGCGCGATAACGATGACCCATGAAACGTCATAGATGACGTCATGACATGCGCCATCTTGCGATTTCGCCGACCATGCCATATTCTAATATCACTGTGAGCGCTGTCAAAAATGACAGTTGTGCATTTGTGTTTTGTTGTTATTTGTGATGAGGTTACATGTTTTCAGTCGCATTATAGTCGTTATAGGGTATAATATGTTTTGCGATCATAAAATAACAAATCCAGAAAATATCCAAGCAGTGCCAGTTTGTTTAACAAGGTTTGAGGTTATGATTCCTACGATATTTCTGTGAGTGCGTTTACGAGCGTTCCGAATTGTTGACAGCTCTGAGCTGTCATAATCGCAATATCTAATTCGGAACGCCTGCGAGGTGATGTGAGCGCTGTGATCAATTATAGCTATTTCGGAATGCGGCCTGTGATACACATATATAAACTCATTGATGTGAACAATATTATATCAGTAACTGCTCTCAAACAGTGAAGGAAAACATCATTTAACCTGTCTTTATTTGGGTCCGCATGTGTGGTGTGTGTGTGTGTGAGTCCGCGTGTAAGTTTGTGTGTGGGTCCATGTGTATGTGATTCTTTGTGTGTGGGTCCGTGTGTGTTTTTACTGTAGCAATGTACGTACTGCTCGGAGGCCTAGTTCTAGTGGCCATGTAGTGTATCCTGGCAGCGGTGATGGACGCCTGGTAGGGCTGGAGGTAACGCTCCAGTTTTTCCCGCGAGGAATTCAGCCACTCATTCGTTTCAGGGTCATCATCTAGACATACTAATTCAACCTAGAACAAAAAATACAATGATTCCAACATTGCCAGGAAAATCAGTAAAATTGATATGTACCAATGGGGTAAAAACACCTGAAACCAAATCTTAAATGTAACAAATAGTTGTCACAGAATAGAAATAAGTATATAGAAAAGAAATAAATAATAAAAGTGATTTACTTTGAAATTCACGATAGCGGCCTCCTTGTAGCTTTCCAAGATTCTGATGAATCGTTCGACTGCATACCTATGAAGGGAAAAGTTTCATTAGTGTTGTTATAGCAGAAACGTAATGCGACTGTTATTTTATTTACTTGGCTTCCGACTATTGAACGTCGAGGCCTGTGTGGTGCATTTTAGCAATCCAATAATACGTGTGCTCTCATTTATCAGAGCTTCAATGACTTCATAGTTCAGGTAAGGCCTGACATGAGCTTGATCGCGGAATATGCAAGATCTCAGTTCTAGGTGAACGACTGGTTTATTTCATTGTACTTACTGCTGTTCCATTGGCTTGTCGAACTCTTTACAGTTGCATATCTGCGTGATGATTTGGCGCGCCGTTTCGTTTTGCTGCGAGTAGCGAACCAACTGATTGTGGATTATCACTGCCCCTGTTGTGTATATGTTGTATCAAAATAAATCTTAACTGAGTCGTTTTGGACGTAGCCACTAGTTTTCTAACGTTTATATTATCTTCCGAGGGGTACTATTTAACGACTACTGAGATATCAGAGGATCACACAGTTGTGTGCATATTTGCTTTCTTCAAGTTACTCAAAATTTTCACGAACTTACTTTGCCAGTATAAACGTGATATAAAATTTATTCAATTGAATCAAGAACTTACTTCTTCTATCTTCTAAATATATATACTCAAAGGTGACTGACTGACTGACTAACATAGTGATCTATCAACGCACAGCCCAAACCACTGGACGGATCGGGCTGAAATTTGGCATGCAAGGGGATAAAATAGGGGATGAAAGTTTGTATGAGATTTTCAAAGTAAACGAGCGCGAGCAAAGCCACGGGATCAGCTAGTTGCCAGCATAAACGTGATATAAAATTTATTTATTTGAATAAAAAAAAACACTTTGAATTAACATAGCTTAAGTGAATTGAAAGTGAAAGATGCCAATTCCAAGCGATAAACTTAGAAAAACAGACAGCAAAATTAGGGCTTGGTGTGCGTGTGTGTGGCACACAATTATTAAAATGAGTTATTTTCAGTGAACTTACCTTCATCCGAGAACTGTATTCTTTTCAAACGCGGCAGGTCCCATTCCTCGGGAGCTAGAGGCGCGTCTCCCCCGAGTCGCAAGGCCCGCATTATGTACGCCGCATTAGGCACCGTGCTGCCACCTGTCCACGCAAGTATGGCACTTTGAGAACCCTCTGGCGCAGAGGGCGACGAGGTTTAAAATCGTCGAGCTAATGTATGAAAAACTAGCAACCACTCTCAGCTTCACTTGTTTTGAGGTGATTGCTAACAACAATATTTAGGACGGTTTCCGTTCTTGGGTTCGTTTGAATATTGTTATTATACTAGTTGCGCCGCGCGGGTAACCGCGGGTTACGCAAAAGTTTGTAAGAATGGATGGGTGGATGTTTGTTACTCTTTTACGCCGGAACGGCTGAAAGGATCTGGATAAAACTTGGCAGAGAGATAGATTTAGTCTGGAATAGCACAAATGCTACTTTTTATCCAGTGCGAATACCGGGATTTTATTCGCACTGGATAAAAAGTAGCATATGTGCTATTCCAGACTAAATCTATCTCTCTGCCAAGTTTTATCCAGATCCTTTCAGCCGTTCCGGCGTAAAAGAGTAACAAACATCCACCCATCCATTCTTACAAACTTTCGCGTTTGTAATATTAGTAGGATTATATCATAGGTTACCGCGTGCTAGCTAAAAGTAGGACAAGTTACCCTGTCCAAGGAATGAGCACACGCACGCGGTACTTAAGGCACCGCGTGCTAGCTACGAGTGTGAAGTGAGCTAGTTACCGTGCGCGAGCGCCCAGACGACGTCCCGCAGCAGACACTGCAGCGCGGGCTCGGCGCGCACGCTGCACACACACAGCCGGCAGTGGCACGGCACGCGCACGCGGTACGCCCACGGACCGCCCACGTGCTGTGCCGACCTGCACACACACAAACATACATAAGTAGAAAGGTATTATACATGTTGTCCCAGATCACGACAGCACAATAGTTATCAGATAAATAAAATAATTATATTTATGTTATTATTTAAATTATTGGCATTTTTTGGCACTGTCATTTTCTAGTTTTTTATCATAGCTAGGTATACTCATTGTGTAATATCTACAACCCGTGGTCTGATAATCTTTATTTTTTATCAATATTAATTTTTTATGCTATCCTGAATATTGCTTTTGTATGTTATTATAAAAATAAATAACCAATTGCTCCCATTTTGGAAGTAAATAATCATGTTTACGTTTGGGGGTTTAAAAGACTGAGTTATGTAATGATTATAAAGGTGAGTACTAACGCGTCAGTGCCGATGAGAGTGTAGATAAGAGCGGTGACTTCACACCACGAGTGGAACACACCAAGCAGCCATTCCTCCGTCGGTTGGAAGGTGGCTATGCTGCCCCGCTCTCCTCCTGAAATATAACATACATAAATAACAAAAAAAACAGCTGCAAGACCTTTATCCTAAGGCACTGTGTATACAGAAGAGACGTGGCGAGGAGGACGTGTGTGGTAGCGGATAGTCAAAGTAACACATTCTAAACCTTATTATAACCTTATGGTACACTAGTTGCGCCCCGCGGTTTCAAACCCGATGTTTTAAATCCCGGTATTCCCACAGGATAAAAAGTAGCCTATGAGTGATTCCAGACAGAAACAGAGAGACAGAGTTATATAGGGTGTCCGCAAGGTCGATGCAAAGCCGTGAGGGGGAGGTAGGTCACCTCGTTACGCATCCGTAACTCGGGCGCCCGCGCCCCCAGGCGAAGTCCCGCCACTACTGGGTCACACGCCACCCACGTCTCTTCTGTGTAAACCGTAAATTAGTAACGAATGACTCGTATAGCTGGTTCGCACTGGGCGAGTAGCAAGTATTTTGGTGTTATCGGCAAACAAGTGAGCAGGGACGCGTGGTGGGAGGCGCTACTCGACCAGTGCGAACCAGCTATTAGTGTGTCGTGCGTAGCAAAAACATGCATGTGGCATATATTATGCTATTTCAGTATGCATACCAAATCATCAGTCAAACAGCCAACATTTCGTCTGCCGATTCGTTAACGCTATTGGTAACGCGTCTTTATTTCCCAAAACGGTTGTATCGCTGCCTATTTGAATTACTAATTTCAAGAGCCTTGTGATTGTATATTATGAGTGGACACAATCAACTTCATATTAGCTGCCTAAATAGGAGATTTGTCAGGTATATGTGTTCAGGGTGTCCTTACCACAAACATAGTGTAACAGTGCGGCTTCCTCTTCGGTGGTAACAAGCGGTTCTTGGATCGGAGAACTGTCTTCAACAGGCGTCCTGCAAGTCAAACAACATAATTCTTAATAGGCCTATGATAATAATAAAATTTTGATTTAGGCAACACAATAACTTAAATTTAAATACCTATGTGTCCATTAATACTAACCATCATTCTATATCAAAGCATTGCTTCGCAATTTACGCACAGAATGAACATGGACTATGATGCTCTGCCCTGCGTCCTGATCAACTTGAGTCATACAAATATGCACCAGTCACACCCTTAACCGAAACACAGTATCGCTGCATGACGGAAGAAATAAGGTAGTAATTCTCTGGACAAACCCTTCACAAAGCCTCTTAACTGATTACTCTGCACAGCTCAGACTAGAACTACTATCGAAATGAAACTTGAAATGTTATTTCATTTAAACTATATTTCTTGTATTTAATATTGAAACCCTTACTCTTCCGGTTTCTGGTTCATGAGCACTTTCTTCAGAACGGGCAGATCTGGTAGATTATGCACATCCTCTTCAGTCGCGAGAAGCTACAACAAAAGAACAGATAGATAGTAGTTGTACAGGAAAACGAAGTGTGGGACGCGCTCCTACCCGATGGACTGACGACAGTGTTAGAATCGCAGGGAGTCGGTGGATGGAGAAACGTGTACGGGAGGCCTATGTTCGTCTGTGGACTTCTTTGGGCTGATGATGATGATCCTAATAAATAAATCACTACATAGTATAAAACAAAGTTCTTTTTCTGTCCCAATGTCTCTTTGTATGCTTAAATCTTTAAAACCACGCAACGGATTTTGATGCGGTTTTTTTTAATAGATAGAGTGATTCAAGAGGAAGGTTTATACGTATAATACATGCATGATATGTGCAGCCATGCGAAGCAGGGGCGCGCGGGCGGGTCGCTAGTTAATATTATAAACGCGAAAGTTTGTAAGTATGGATGGGTGGATGGATGGATGTTTGTTACTATTTCACGCTGGAACTGCTGAACGGATCTGGCTGAAACTTGGCAGATAGATACATTATAGCCTGGAATAGCAAATAGGCTACTTTTTATCTTGTGGGAATACCGGTATTTAAAACTGCGCGGGTGAAACCGGGGGGGACAACTAGTATAAAATGAATACTAACCTGCACTATATCATCGTGCCGGATACGCAGCTGCGCTGAGTTGGGAACGTTAGAAATCAGAGGCAGCAGGAACTGGGGCAGCTGCGGGGATTCCTGGTGACACGCCAAATTGACATTTAATGCATGTTTCGCTACTGGTATTTACGCGACTTTTCCCATGGGGTTATTTATACTTCGCGTTGTATTACAAAATATGAGAATTAAAAAAAATACAACTCCTCAAGGAATGCCTGTGCCTAATTTTAGATGTTGGGTCCTGTAGTTTAGAAGATTTCGTAATGAATGGACTTCTCGTTAATAAACATACACTTAAATATGGAGCATAATCCAGATATTATTACTTAACTTTTATTGGAGATGTTAATTCTAAAAATTCAATGCTTTGTGGTGATGGTTACCACTTAACATCAAGTGGACCATCTGCTTATAGTATCTTTGTGGATAGTAATTCAAAATTCATATGTGTTTTAAATGTAACTAATCACCGAATCAGGTCGGAATGGATCATCCATCTCAGTGCCAGACTTGGAGGAGCCTTCCTCGGAACTCGAACCAGAACCGGATCCCGCTGCAAGAAGACAACAACTGTCAAATATAGCAAGTTTGTGTATCATGATAACTAGTATAAGCGTTACTTATTTAGGTGCGAGTTAATACATGAAATAGGAGCTAGCCTATCTTGTTGTAGAGGTCACACGTGTTGAGTGAAGTATGGTACTCACATGGGCTGAGGCTTCCATCCAGTTCAGTCCACTGGTCGTCGTCAGAGTCACAATCGGCGACGATGTCCGATGCATCGGACAGAGCACCCGACCGTCGATCCGACCGTCGGGCGACGGCGCCAACCGACCCGCCGACGCGACGCGTTACCGCGCTCCCACGACGCACCTGATGCATGTGAAAAGGGATTAAAGTCCAAAGTCAAAAGGTATTTATTTTTTCAATAAAATCACAAGGATTGCTTTGGAACGTCTTAAAGCTAGGTGAATCTATGTGACCAAAGCCATAAAGAACAGGCAACAACCTTACTAATATGCTATCACAGCCGCGGCTGCAGTTAGACTTGTTTAGTTTACCTTAGCGATGGGTCGCCTGCGGGGCGTACGCGGCGCGCGGCCCGCCACACGCTGCGGACGACGGGTCCGCGACCACGACGACGAGCTAGAAGACCCGCTGCTGTTGCACTTACCGCCCATCTGGGAAAAACACGTCATCTATACTCTGGCTTGCCTTTGAGTTTGCTCGCTTGCAGCCTTTGCTTGTGACAAGCAGGGGGTAAACTTATAGCTATCCTTGTATCTGGGTTGAGGGTTGGGGCAAGTCTTTTTGTCTAGGAGATAATTAACATTACTTTAAAAAAAAACTTAACCAGTAATCCAACTAAAAAAGTGAAGGACTTGTCATCTACCCCCACTTGTGAAGTCAAAGTCAAAATATATTTATTCAATAAAATCACAAGGATCACCTTGAAACGTCATAAAACTAGGTGACTCTAGGTGCCAGTTCCACGCGACCAACGCCGAGAAGAACAGGCAACAAACTCGGCTTGGTATCTACGGCTCTTTTGTATGATTCACGTTCCCCTTCCGCCAACTCTCCATCAAGTACAAGAGTATCTAGGTGTAGCCAACCCAATCTGTAGTATCTCAAGCTTGGAATGAATGGGGAGCATTCTGTTATCACAATAGTAGGTACTAGAGTATACAGTAGTAGACCTCTGTATGTGCTCATCCAGGAAATACATGCCTAATTTCTGGCGCCAAGTAGTATTTCTGTGTTTCGGTTGGAAGGGATGGGAAATAACAGGCACATGAGGCTAAACATCTGTATGCCTCAAGTTGATGGATGCAGAGCAGTGTAGTGTAGGCCTTGTTCATGTCATGTGATTTGAGAGGCTATGATTTGCTATAGCTGATGGTTACTGCTTAAAATCTGGTGGGCCATCTGCTTGTTCAATGAGCAAATAGAATTAAAAGATTGAAAGGGGGTTGGGAGCATTCGGCAGTTCTTTTCTTCACTCCATCCATCTTTTCTTTGGCCTCCATCTACCCCTTAATCCGTCCACATTCATACCTAACACTCTTTTCATTACATGACATTCTTCCCTTCTCATAAAATGCCCATACCAAACTAATGATTGCTGTTTTTTTAGTATCTACACTAATATTATAAAGAGGAGAGATTTGTATGTTTGTGACATTTTTTTTTCTTTGGAAAACATACAGATGTACATTGCTGTGTAGGTATATTAATTTGCCATATATGTGTGAAGCACATAATATTATATTGAAGGCCAATTACAAGATTCCACATGTGGGCAGTAAAAAGTAAACTTTTGATGAGGAACAGTTCACTTTCTGCTGGCTTTTTGTTGATAAGAACTTTCAAACTGGTCAGTTTTTGAGCAGACTAAACAGATTAGATGATGTACCTACCTTGTTTCAAGTAATTTATTTAAAATTACCATTCTATGACATATAGATCTTGAAACACAAAACGGACATTGTTGCATTCTGCTAAGAGATGAATAAAAAATAATGAAATGTATTTATTCACATAAAATATAGTCAGCTCAACATTATTCCTAATGTTATATGTATTTTGTGATTAACTGTTTCAGAGACGAACATGTAAAGTTTTCTGAAGTGAATAGAAATAGAAAATACACATAGAAATAAAGAGTAAAGCAGCCTCACAACTTTAACCACCAGGCACTGTCTGCAGATAGGTATCCTCTCAAACCCTCCGAATTGATGAATCAGTAAAAAGGGCATATTTCAATTTCTGTTTGTTGAAACGTAGGTTGAACCCAACTGGATCTCCAAAGTGTACATCAACAAGCGTTTTTTATTTATTTCTAGCATTCTATGTTGCACCATAAGTTTTAATTTGAAGCCTAGATAAACAATTAAGATATAAAACTCTTTATCACTGTCTGTTTTCTTAAATTTCAATGATTTGGACTTGTTTTTCAGTTAAAAGGTTATAATTTAAGCAGAGCTACAACAATATCTATTTATTTTAAGCCTAACCACATAATGGGAAATTATTAAGATTTTTAGAATACCTCCACTAAGATAATAACATTGGGCTACAAGAATCGGGTTGATCTCTAAAATACCTACTTCATTATTTCCAAAAACTAGTATTAATTTGTAATTAAAGGTTGCTGGCTTTCATGTCTGCCCAAGAAAAGTAGGAAAGAATGTTTGAACAAACAATATGTCTATCAATGAAAACTTAAATTAACCACTTTATTAGCCTTCAGCACACATACAGATCTTTTTTAGATAGGTACAATTGTTATAATAACTTAAAAATTCAATCTATTATATGAATCAATATGATTATTCTACAAAATTAAAAACAGTGCACACATTTCAGGAATGCAGGTAAGACTTTCTGAGTGTATATTTTAAAAGTATGTTGACAAGTGTTGGGAAAAAATTGGATTTATTTGTATTTGGCAGACAAACCAGTTTTTTAGATGGCAATAGGATGTATCATCAATGATTCTAAGTAGATGCTGAATACTACTAGAGGTGGTTTTGATTTTGGCCAACAGCTAGTGAATACTGATAGCTTGAATCTGTAAGTGTTGACACATATTGATCACTAACTTGTACAGATTTTATGACTAGCAGTTTTCTAATAACAGAAAACACAATGAACCTTTCTTATTAGACAAGAAGCAAATTACAGACTGAACTTTAAGTAATTTAAATATAGCTGATTCAAAGGTCAATGACACAATTTGAGCAATGTAGTATGAGTATGTAATGAAAATAAGTAAATATTGCCAAGATGGGGCTTGTCCTGAGAAAGAAGTCAGCCATATTGGTACTTACAGCTATCTTGAGCAGGGTGGGAAAGTCTTGCTGCGTGTCTCCATCGGAGAGCCCCGCGAGGAGCCCTAGCTCTGCACTGAGGTCCGCGAGCTCTGCGCCGATGCGGTCCGCGCATTCCGCGTCGCCGAGCTCGTCCTTCAGGATGTCTCCGATCTCGTGCGATACCGCCGCCACCGCCGACGCAAGCTCACCGTCCTCGGCAGGCACATCCTGCTGCCCCAAGTCCCCACCACCACCGGCGAACAGATCTGTCTCTTCTGGAGTAGCAGTCCCGTTTTGACCCAGGCATTTCTCCATCGAATACATCATTTGCCAAGGGAATAACGCACCTCACGCGGCGTACGGAACATCTAAAGTCACAGTGGATTGTTTTCGATCACTCAATTAATGCTAATTCGGAACTAATAAAGCGAGATACCATTTTTTCATCGGCACCAATTTATCCCGAACTTTTTGACAATACCAATATGGCGACGGTATTTTTAGGTATTTTGTGACCAGTCGTGAAAGTTTGTGTGAAAATTGTATACTGGTAATACTACAGTAAAGTGCCATCTATTGTGCAGTAGCAGAATAAGCACATATTGAACGTTTTTTTCTGTTTACCATATTATGTTCTGTGCTGTTTACGCGTATAGTCGATGAAGTGCTAAATTTAATGCCACAGAACATAATAAGCTAATGCTATTCATCCCCTGGGTGTCAGTGTCAATTATGTCAGTCTTCGTTAGAAAAGTCATAGTGTTCAAACAAATGTCATGTCTCATGTCTGTCAGTCATGAGTCAATTTACCACCACACTGCGCGCGCACCCGGTGCCACCTTTGCACAGAACCATCACAGACAGAACATACATACCCGGTCAAAGAGAATGTAAAACGAAGAACGAGTCCGTCATGCATGCGCGAGTAGGTACATTTTCTTCATTCTCAAAATATTTATAGTAAAGATCACATTGCAGGTAAAATACCGCAGTGCGATACTCGCAAAACCATGCAAGAATCAGTTTACGCTAGATGAACCGACCCGGGTAATTCAATTAATGTCCTAGCTTGTAAGTTTTAAGTGTTTTTGATACATCTTTCAAAGATTTTTACTAATAATAACGCTCAGGAAGTGGGTCGTGTAAACTACTTAATAATTCAGTGATCAGTGGCACATGTATCTAGATAATTGAAAGCGTTTTTAGCAAGTTATGGCTGTGCAAAATAAAGTTTTATACGCCTTTCGAGGATGGATAGCTTTCGTAGCATTCATGGACTTGGGAACCGCCGGGCGGTCATATATAGAGAGGAGATCTTTTCTCAATCAGAATGGAGACAGTGAACATTTAGACGGTAAGAAAGGTTAAACTATAGCTACCCTGGTACCTGAGTTGAGGGTTGGGGATAGGGGGAAAGCATGTGGGGGTAGATGGCAAGTCTTTCCCTATAGTTCTTTTTTCTAGGAAATGAAAAAAAAATTCCTTCAAATTTCTTCTTTAAAAAAAAATAACCCTAACCTAATGAGAATTCCTTCCCTTGAGTCTTTTTGTCATAGAGATGAAATATTACTACCAATTTTTTTCATATAAAAAAACCCTAACCTAACTAGTAACTTACCTGAAAAATTAAATTATTTTTTTTCATTTCCTAGAAAAAAGGACTCAAGGGGAAGACTTGCCATCTACCCCCACTTGCATCCCCCCTATCCCCAACCCTCAACTCAGGTACAAGGATTGCTATAGCCAACCTGTAAGAAATTCAAATGGTCCTAGGTTTTTCTAGTAAGACTTAGGTATTTTCACAAAAAAAATATTATGGCAGGTATGTTTATATTTATTTCGAATGGTAAACAATAATAGCACTAACTAAATGTATGTGCAATATTATCCACTATTAATTGTTTCCTTAATACTAGATGTAATAGATTGGATACACATACAGATACAAGTATATCTGTAATGTTATAAACTGAAACAGCTTCACGACTTTGATCCCCAGGCACGGTAGATATCCCTTCAGATCTCCCAGTACCAAGTAGGTACTAATTCAAGATTCTTTGAGGATGTCTAAGGTCTAATGTTATAATCTATCGTAAATAAATAAATTTAAATTTGAATAATGTTTTAGGTGATTTCACAATAAATCGGATGCTGGGAATGTATTCAGTGCTGAAAGCACTTGCTCTTATTCACTGTACTTTGTATATTCACTACAGACCGTAAGTATTTTTATTTATAAACTACAATTTTCATATATACCTATCACTAGTTTTTTAATTTAGTCATATATTTACATGTTTCATGTAATAAGTTAGTAGGTATGTGTTAGGTACTAACTTATTCCTACCAATCAGCCCCTCTCCACAAACATAGTTTTGTACTTTCCTACTAATAAATAATGGGGGATGAGGAGGGGTTTCCGGGAAAGGACACAGAGGAAAAGACATTATTTTTAATATCGGTTATCACTAAGTTACTACTAATGTTTGTAAAAATTTTATAACAGCAGTGTGGGAGCACCATTAAAATCATTTTGCTATAATGATATTAAAAACATTTTACTTAAAAAAAAAATTACTTTAAGTTTAGTATTATTAGGGCATTTCAAATTTTAACTGCATTATTTCAGAGTTGTATCAATGGGACACTGGTCATTGACCCTGACAATAATCCTGTATTTTACCGAGGCATTCTACTTCCATTCAACCGATTTGAACTTCTATGTGGTGTTCCCTTGCATATTGAACAGTAAGTCAAGTTTCTCTTGCTTCATTTTGTACCAAAATACCTAGATATTTTAATGAATGCCTTTTTCTGCCGCCAAGCAGCAACCCTGGGTTTAGGTCTGTAGAGTGTTGTCGCTGGTGTAATTACAGGCACATGAGGCTTAATTCAGCAGACTGATCACGTAACTTTTGTTGCATTCAAAATCCGGTTGCCTATGTCAATTTTCGCATTTTTGCGCATTTGGCAGGCAACCGGATTTTGAATGCAAAAAAGTTACGTGATCAGCCTGCAGTATGCCTCAAGTTGATGGACGTAGGGCAGTGCATCGTAGAGCACGTTCCTATCGTGCGTGACTTACGAGGAAATGCTCTGTTACAGGTTATGGTTACCACTCAATATCAGGTGGGCCATCTGCTAGTTCTATCAGCAAGTTGTAAAAAAAACTCAATAAATAAAATAAATGTAGGTAGGTACCTTTAGCACTATGTACCTCCTACACTACCTCTACATTAGATATTCCATTGACAGTATTCC
Source organism: Plemyria rubiginata (assembly GCA_963576535.1). Classification (NCBI taxonomy): domain Eukaryota; kingdom Metazoa; phylum Arthropoda; class Insecta; order Lepidoptera; family Geometridae; genus Plemyria; species Plemyria rubiginata. The sequence continues at coordinate 8,341,998 of OY754922.1, read as the reverse complement.
AGATCCTTAGTGCAATTTTGAATGACTTTACTTCATCAAAATAAAGTTCAAACGAAATGCCCTAGGTACATCTAGATTAAAGTACTTGCATTCTTTGCTTCTTGCATAGTGATTCTCTTTTTCCTTAGATAGGTGGAAATGGGGTTAAAAGTCAAAAATTCGATTAATTTTACAGCACCTACCTTGCTTTTAGATACAAGTCATATAGAGAACTTCTCTACATAATAACTTACAACAAAAAATAATTATCCTACTACTTTATAAACGCGAAGGTTTGTGAGTATGGATGGATGGATGGATGTTTGTTACTCTTTCACGCCGGTACGTCTGGACAAATCTGGATGAAACTTGGCAGAGAGGTAGATTGTAGTCTAGAATAGTACATAGGCTTCTTTTTATCCCGTGGGAATACCGGGATTTAAATCTGCGCGGGTGAAATCGCGGGGCGCAACTAGCAGGAACATAATTTTAAATAAAACATATTTTGCATAATTACAGTTATAACACTCCTTGGTCTGATCTACCTACCAAGCAAACTGAAGCTATTTGGACAAATCCCCGGTGTGTCGGGCATGGACCGCGACGTGGACGACGAGAACGCACAGATCCTACGCTCCATGGGCAACTTCCGGAAGAGAAAGTCGGCCAAAAACAAACATGTGTGATTGTTCAGGTTATTTCTCTAAATTGCTAACGCTATAGAGCGTTAAGGCGTGTTTCCACTAAAGTGAAAAAGAGCCGTGGAAACACCTAGCTCCGGGTGCTAGGTTGGGGGTGAAAGTTAAGTAGGTACCTAATCTCGGGACGGAATCCAGAGATTTCGCCATGAGTTGATGGACGCAGGATAGTGCATCGTAAGGCACGTCCATAATTCATATCGTTTTGACTTGCGAGGCAATGCTTTATAATAGGTGCTGGTTACCACAATATCCGGTGGGCCATCAGCTGGTTCCATCAGAATAATCAATTTATTGGTAACAGTAATTACAAGTCAGACACACTACATCATAAAGTAAGTAAACAAAAACACTCAACAAGTAAAATTTTGGAGTTAGTAATTGTGTCCCACCTGATGTTAAGTGGTAACCGGCACCTATGACAAGCGAGCACGCATGTTATGAACGCCTTACGAGGGCCTGCCCGGAACCATCGACTTCCGACACACCGGTGACCACACCCTTCAAACCGAAACAGCAAAGCTGCTTGACAGCAGTAATAGACTATTATGGTAGTACCTACTTCCTCAGACTCACGCGAAGAGCTCTACTACTCTTAAAAAACATAATAATAGTAGGTAGTAAAAAACAGAGTAATATACCTGGAATACCTCTACCTACATCAAGTCTACATACCTACTTTCTGTAAGTCAACTTGCGATGCTGACTGTACCTCTTATCAGGCAACACATTTATGATTATTATCAATAGATGGTGCTTTAAAAAATCATTTAAGTAGAGAATCTGTGGAGTAGGTACCTCCCTAAATACCATCATCATTCACCTTCTTTAAGATAAAATAAGCATTTTTTTTGTAATTTTGACAGCATATACATAGGTATTCTTTTTCTACTTCTCTAAAAATCTATGCATGTATATTCTTAAAATCCTCCTCTAAAAATCAATAATCCAGTTGAGTTCAAGGCACTTCACTGTGATTTTATTGCACTATAAAGCATAAAAGTGTTGCTGATCTTCCACACTAGTATATAATAGTCCTTCCACTTAGATATTTACCCTCTTATAATCCCTGCCATTTTATGCTGGCTCTATAGACTATAGAGTATACTTCTCACTGTCACTTTCATGCCAACGAAGAGACAGTAACAGACTTATCGGTCTGCTGAGCTATTGGCGCTATTACATAATAAGTCTTTTAAAACATAACTCGAAGGCCCATATGAATAAGGGCCGGTGTAACTAAACCATTACCAGCTTTAAGTACCCGGCAAATAAATTGAACTATGTTAAGCCATGTCTGAGCTTTAAGTTGAAGCAAAGTATTCCTTGTGATACTACTGAGTAAATGACTATCGCCCGGTTTTTGAAAGCTCGATCAACACTAATTGGCTGTCAAGTCACTTGCTACTTCAGCTTTTACTTCAAAATAAATAGAAATAGCAAGTGACTTGTCAGCCGATTAGTGTTGATCAAGCTTTTAGAAACCGGGGGTATGTGAACTAGCTACTTTGTGTGGCGACTAACTAGTTTCGAGTTCAGCTTATTGCCGGCTACAATAATCACGCCATTAATATAAAACAGGATCAATAATGTGTGCCAATAACTATATGAAGTATATGAACACCTGCTGCACTGTTCAATATCGCTTGAAAACGCCATGTTAGTTATTAACGTCTATACTAGGTATAGTTAAAAATCTACTTTCAAAAAATAAACATTTCCGCACGCCCGCAATTTTATTCGGAAAGCAAACATTATAACATTCTATAATTAAAATTACCTAAAGAACTACCTAATCACCAATTACATGTTTTCGATACTAAACTAAAGAAAGCTTGTTTGAGTACCTAAATGATTACTTAACATGAAATAAAAATAAGTAAGTGAAAGAAAATAACTAAGAACCCAAGGACTATAGTGTAAAGAACCAGTTCAAACCAATATGTCGTGATTGTCGTGTAAACTAGCCTAGTAGTCTTTTCAAATAATGTTAGGTTAATGTTTATTTCCAACCAGAATGTTACGTTTGACAAATCTGTAACTAACACGGCGTTATTTATGCCATTTTGAATAATGCAGAGTTGGTCATTATAATCTATCTACCTACCTTCATATAAAAAACCTAATCTATACAAAATGTAACTAGTCAATTTGATCTCGATAGTTTTAAATTGAATTTGTGGCCAAACATTGACCAATTCTAGATCTCTAGACAAATGGTAATCGGAAAACTAAACAAATGCGAAAAGGAAAAATATATCAAAGCCCAATTTTTGTTTCTTTTTAATACTCAATCAGCTTTGTAGCAGTTTTATTAGAAATGCTGTCAATAAAAATCTATGCTTAAATTTAAAGACCTCGTACAAAGATAGACAGATCAAATCTTTATTGTACTGTTGTACTTATTCCAAAAGTTCATAATTTAACAGAAACAATACAAAAAACATCGACTTGAGAACCTCCTTGTTTTTTAGTCGGTTGAAAAGGCTTTAGCTACAATGGGCGGTCTTATCGCTAAAAGCAATCTCTTCCAGACAACCTTTGGATGGACAATTACTAACAAAATTGATGAACTTATTAGATAATTATATTAGTAGTTGTCAATCTAGCTTATGCGTTTTGGAATGCCACTTGTCTAGGGGTAATCTCGAATGAACAAAATATTCTCTGAAGATTCAAAAAAACACTAAAATAAGCTAAAAGTATGCTCAAAATCAAGTGCTTTGGTAGAAATCCTGTAGTTTAGACAAATAACTAGTTTTAAGAATACATATTTTGCAATTTTAGCAAAGATATTGAACTTGAATTGTTTAAGTTAAATTGATTTACATCAAAGTACTAACATGAACTACAAATAAATAATATTTATTACGAATAAAATAATACCGTAATTTCACTTACCGTCGATGTCCTGTTTTCTTTCTTTCATATTTTGCAATTTTAGCAAAGATATTGAACTTGAATTGTATAAGTTAAATTGATTTACATCAAATTACTAACATTAACTACGAATAAATAATATTTATTACGAATAAATAATATTTATTTAAACATGAATCATTTAAATAAATGATTGTTTTAAAAATTATACTGCTGATCTTCACAAAATGTTATCTTTGTCATTGATTTAGTTAATAAGCATTTTTTGCACGGTATGTTAATAATTATAAATAAATTACTATTTTAGTAATCGGACCACACCTAACAGTGCCATATCATATTGTTGTTACATTTGAAATAAAACCACACTTAAAAAATATATTTTTATTTGAATAAATTACAAATACCTACCCCACCCAGGTAGGTAGGTACATACTTTTCGATTAACTTACTTTAGTCTTCAATTAGTTGAAATACTATATTAAATTGAAATACTATATTCACTGGCTAGCAAAAAAATTCGGGCCACTATTTTTTTTCCATTTGTTCGTAACATGATTGATGTTAACATCAATCATAAGGGTGGCCCGATTTTCTTGCACGCCAGTATATTTGTATGTGTATCATACTCATTCAAAATATTTGTGTATATCAACTTTTATTACTTAAATATATTTGTATATAATTAATATTTTTTTGCTATTTTGGCAATACATTTGCCTTGGAATGTGTTACAGATTCACGGTTTTTTTTTTCATAACATTGATAATGAAATCGCGTATTTTTACTGAGAACACGAAGTTTAGTAGTAGTCCGGCACGGGAGCGCAAGCTATCTTCACGAAATCCTCGTACCTAACTGTACCTGCGTTGGACACGTTGGCTTCGCGGAATATATTGTCCACCTGAAAAACATGTTGTTTTTTTCCAATTAATTAAATTCAAAACAAAAGCCTAGATTTTATGTAAATAGGCTCACAGCTATATTTCCCATTCATTATTCAAGATCATTCGTAGCAGACACCATACTGACATAATTATAAAAGACACCAAGGTAAAGGACACAATTTAGTGTCTTTTTTAACGAGATGCTGATGAGATCTTTTTTTATAAATAGAAGCCCTGCATCTGTCCTTGTCTGTCTATGTTTAGAAGTGTTCTAGACTAGAGAGAATATTAGTGTTTATTGCACAGTTCTTCAAAGTTTTTACTTTTTACCTCTCTGGCTGAGAGTCCTTCACCCCAGTTTTGCAGAAGGTTGCGTAGTTGCCGGGCGGGCACCACTCCTCTCTTTTCATTGTCGGCAGCTTTGAAAGCGTTCACCACCTGTTAAAGTAACATTGTTATTGGTAATTCTGTCTGAGCTTGTATGTAATGCTGAATTCCTATTTGATTTCCTATTCCTATTTGTGTGAGGGCATTTAGAAATACATTATCTTTATTTAGTCCAACCAAATAATTTAGAGACATAAACAACATGTGTAATACAAAAATGAATGAATCACTATCATACTTCTATTATAAACGCGAAAGTTTGTAAGGATGGATGCTTGTTACCTACTCTTTCACACCGGAACAGCTGAATGGATCTGGATGAAACTTGGCAGAGAGGTAGATATAGAGGTATAGTCTGGAATACTTTTTATCCTGTGTTAATACCGGGATTTAAATCTGCGCGGGTGAGACCGCAACTAGTACATTATATTATGTGTATATTATTTCATGGCATTTGGGTGCTTTGGCTCCAACTTTTAGCCCAATTGTAGGTATTGTCTAAATAAATAGGTAAATAAATCACCTCAGTGGGTAAGTTCTCTGCTCTGGAGTGGATGTGCATAACTTCTAAGAAGTCTGCAAAAGACATTTTTCCTCCTTTTCCTTTCAAGTAGCCTGGAGATATAATAATAATAATGTTTTAGGTATTTTTGAACAAAAAACATAAATAGTAGAAACATAATTTTATAGAAAACGATGATTCTGTGTAAGTTAAAAAAAACTGTCACAGACAGATAGAAGTAGAATTTTTAAGTGGAGTAAGTACATATGTATATAGAATAATCACATTTAACTGAGAAATTAATTTAACAATAGGTACAATCAGTAGAAACTTATCTCTGTAAAGTCACTGGAATGTATTATGTGGTCACAGCCCTGATTTGTACCTATTGTTATAGACATCAGTGGAGCATGTTCACTATAAAAGGGAAGTTCTAGTTGAATAAGATACATGAAGAAGAAACATAGGTAGGTACATGTTATACGTAAGGAAGGAGTCTATTAATCAATTAATGAGAGGTACCTGCCAACTCTTGTATAGTAGGACTCATGCCCAAAGACCTCATAACTACAGTTAGCTCATCCAAAGAGTTGATCTGCCCCGACCGGGCAAACAAGTAGAAGCATTCACGGAACTCTGAAAAGCAGGATGATAATAGGTATAGATGAAAATTAAGGTTTCTTAAATTTTTTACCCATTCATAGAGAAGAAAATCAGTACTTTGTTGATATAAATCAAATGTGATTTAGTCATTTTTGATGCTTCTATAATCATGAGAGTTCATCTATCAGATACCTACGTACGTAGATAAAGAAACCGATAGCGAAGTAGAACGATTTCACTTACCGTCGATGTCCTGTTCTTTGAAGTACCGAGCCTGTAAGTGATGAAATATCGATGTAGTATAAAATTATAGAATAATTAGTCATTGCTTTCTCATGCTGAAGTAACGTCCACTTACCATTGCGAATTAAATAAAATAAATACATACAAAACGAAAGACCTCGAAAGACAAACACCCACGCACAAAACTTTTTTTTTTTGTCTGACGTTTGTTTGATAGACGACAGTCATTTTGATCTTGCCAGTGTCAAGTGAATTTGTAAGTGTTCGTTTCGGGAGGCAGTAATGTACAACCATGTATTGCACATCCTTGGAAAACACAGCCCGGAATTGATGTACATTTTGGTCGCCAATTCCATGAATGTGTAATCCGCGCGTACATTCACGAATGAGTTTTTTTTGGAATTTCGTATTAAAAGGGCGCATATACAAATCTTTTTGGCTAGTCCATATTGACCTCATAAGTAGGTATACAGTAAAGTAGTTAATATTGGATAGGAGGTTCAAGATGCCGAAGGCCGGAGTGATCACATACTACCGACATTCATAGATGATAGTAAGAATAAAATAACTAGGAACGTTGTAGGTATGTGTATATTATTGATTGTCACCTGTCTTAATTAGTTTCCTTTTAAGGTGTTGCCACACCAATCCATCAATCGTCGATCGACGGCATCGATCGACGTCGACGTAGTTCTCTTTAGTAGACTGGCCCCGGAAAAACTATTGCCCTAAGGGGCCAGTTGAATTTATTACTTTTTATAGGGCCAGTCGACTAAGGAGCCAACAAAGTTGGATTGGATTGGTATGTTATAAACTATCGATCGACGTCGACTAATCCATTCTACCATAGATCGATGGTGTGGTCACACCCTTAGCTCGCTCGCTGTTGTAAAATTGAATCTAATAATATTAGTTGTAGTCTGAGCTCCCGCTAGTACTGTCTATAGTCGACGGAGTGAATGAACGACTCCATAGTGTTGTACGTAGGCGCGAACGCCGCGAACATTTGTAAATATATACATACTAATTGCGCCCCGCGGTTTCACCCGCGCAGATTTAAATCCCGGTATTCCCACGGGATAAAAAGTAGCCTATGTGTTATTCCAGACTATAATGTATCTCTCTTCCAAGTTTCATCCAGATCCGTTCAGCCGTTCCGGCGTGAAAGAGTAACAAACATCCATCCATCCATCGATACAAACTTTGACGTTTATAATATTAGTAGGATGTAGTAGGTATTTCTTTTATATGTTCCGTATCGATTAGTAAGTAGTGTATTAGTTTTGTGCACGGCGTTCCCTGCGGATATGCAAGTGAACTCCGCGCGTGTGCTCGCGCAGCGCCGCGCGGTGCAGGAAGCCTTTGCCGCACAGCGCGCACACGAAGCGACGATCTCCCGTGTGAGACTGAAACAAATCAACCGTAGAATAATTTACTTTCATTCATTATTATGGAGTGCAAGTGAGAATGTTAGATTAGTGGCGCCATTATGATTTAATTTCTGTATAATGATTGGCTTCGCATTTTATTTAAACGGGCAGAACTATACCACTAACACACTAACAATAGGTCGCGTCACGTAAAAAGAACGCTGGGCGGTGGGGGAGGGAATATGATTGCGCGAGTGTTTTGTCTCAAGTGCAAACACGGGATGTGTTCACTCCACTGTTTTCCAGCGATCTTTTGAAAAATGACGCGACCTCTACCTACCCGGATATGGTTGCTGAGGTTGGCAGCGCTGTTGAACTTCTTCCCGCAGTGAGCACACTCGCGTGAAGCCGGCGCGTGACGCTCCGAATGATTCTGAGAAGGAGGAAGAAAACATCGTGATGAAACAATAGGGCCATATCCTACTAATATTATAAATGCGAAAGTCCATCCATCCGTCCATACACACAGGATGGATGGATGGATGGATGGATGGATGTTTGTTGCTGTATAACTCCAGAATGGCAGAACGGATTTTGGTGAAACTTGGCACAGAGATATATTATAGTCTGGAATAAACACATAGGCTATTTTTTATCCCGTGGGAATTACTAGTTCATATATAAACACAAGGATGCTTAACAAGCTACACAAAACGAAAGTAAACCGGCGTTACTGCAACAAGCACGTTAAATCGAGCATTTTATAGCAATCAAGGCGTATTTGTGTAGTTTTTTTGTTGTGTGTTCTTTGTGGCAAATAAATAAATGTCTATGTCTATGTCTAAATCTTTTTTAACTAACATAATTTGACAGCAATTAAATAATAAAATAAATAAAGAATTTTTTGCCAGCACCAGCAGCAACAGAACAGCAGTACACAGCAGTGTTTTCGCTTGGGTAATAAAGAAAAGCCCGCATTTTGTAAATTGTCTTACATCTTGTTGGCGCCAGTAATACGAACACTATATCGCAATGATTTTAAATCGGAATTTTTAATTACCCACAATAAAACATTTATAAAGTTTTTTTTTTACAATTTAGTGTGGCAAATCCTTGACGTATTGCTGTATAGGTACTTCTTAGTATATTTGTGAATACCTTAAGACTCATTTTGGTACGGAACGCCTTGTGGCAGGTCCCGCAGCGGTGCGGCTTCAAACCCGAATGGACATACTTGTGCTCGTCTAGCTGCATTTTTTTCTGAAAAAAAAAAAATTATACAGAAGTCGCTAAAGCTGCACACAGAATTTTCTACTTTTGATAATTTGATTCATCAACACACACAAGCACCCACCCTGATATACACGCAAAACCATTATATCAATACAAATACACATGTAGAGATAAACCATTATAAAAATGCACGCCCCTCTATCTGCCTTTGCTTTGCTTTTGTGGGTGAAGGCAGGTAGAGGGGCGTGCATTTTTAGAATGGTTTGTCTCTACCTAATTTTATTATTTGATGGCCGGTGGCGCGTTTGTGGGTGGCGCGTTTGTGGTGAGAAAAATAAGAGAGAAATAACAACTACCTACATATCGTACCTACTCTCTCGCCCGATTCGCAGCGTGAAATTGTAAATCTGATGCATATGTGATGATTTCATTGAACTATAATAACTATGTAAGTTATTATGTTTATAACATTAAGTTATAACAGTGTACATGGATAGTTAACGAGAACGAAATAACAACTACCTACATATTGTACTCTCTCGCCCGATTCGCAGCGTGAAATTGTAAATCTGATGCATATCTGATGATTTCATTGAATTATAATAACTATGTAAGTTATTATGCTTATAACATTAAGTTATAACAGTGTACATGGGTAGTTAACCCATGTACACTGTTCTGTCTGTCTAAACTTTTACTTTACTATATCAGTGTGTACATTAATACACATCCCCATACATACAACATGTACATTAAAAACTCCCATCATCCATGTGTGTGCACTGCCCTTTCGGTTTTTTCAAAACTACACAAAGGTTAACTGGAAGAGAATGCCCTCTAGCATTAAGTTCGCCTATGTACGATACATTTTGTTTATGTGCAATAAAGATTTTTCTATCTATCTATCTATCCCCTGTCCACACAATAAGACACACACAGGCCCACTTACAGAAGCCCTATGCACACTCACACCATCACAAATAGGACACACACACAGGCGCACTTACATAGAAGCCCTGTCCACACTGTTCGCAGAGGAACTCTCTCCGGCCGCGCGACGCTTCGTACCGCTCGCCGGGATGAGAGCGTCGGTAGTGCTGATACAGCCAAGCGTGACTCGCACCACCCGCGCCGCACTGCAATATACAAATGCATAATGCCAAAAACAATACCTCTTTGCAAGAAAAAACAGACTTCAAATACCCTGGCAAATACACTCATACCACTTTAACTCAAAAACGAATCGTCAGATCTTACTTATATTTCAATGGGACCGCACGGTTAGCTAGTGCTAACCGTGTGGTCCCATTGAAATATAAGTTGAAAGCTAGTGCTTTCAAATAAAAATAACATCTAAATCAGTTCACCCAGTTCGTTCTGAGGTGCCGATGGCATCTGTGAGGATGTCTATCGCACCCGTCTCTTAATTTCTCATACATAATTACAATAATACACTAACAGGAGAACCAGTTTGAGAACAAAATTTCATTTCAAGAACCCCAAAAATTTAAAAAGTAAAGGTGGATGCTTTTACTTTTCCCATTATAAAAAAAGTAATATACTGGCTCACGACATTATTCCCCTAAATCCTAATGTATCAAATCTTTTTTATAATTAATATTAGTGAAATAAATGAAACTGACTGAATATAAATGAAACAATTTAAAAGTGAACCTTACCAGTTGACATTCAATGATATAATCCATTTTCTCTCTCTTCGGGCTGTCCTTTTTACTCAGGCTGGTCTTGGTAATTTTGCTTTTATTCTGTTTCTGAGTTCTGGCGTGGTTCAGTCTCTTGTGTTCCTTCACTTGCGCCATGTCTTCGAACGAAAGACCGCAGACAGAGCAGGCTACGCTACAAATACCAAGTCATTAATCTCTTTCATAATGGCCTGACTCAGATTTTTAAAATCGAACCTAACCGTTTTTCTATCTGTTCCTTTACAAATAAATAATAAATATTTGTTTTTTAAGAGTGAAAAGTGCATCCTACTACTATTATTAAACGCGAAAGTTTGTAAGTATGGATGGATGGATATTTGTTACTCTTTCACGCCGGAACGGCTGAACGGATCTGGATGAAACTTGGCAGAGATAGATTATAGTCTGAAATAGCAAATAGGCTATTTTTTATCCCGTGGGATAACCGGGATTTAAATCTGCGCGGGTGAAGCCGCGCAGTTAATTAATCCATATAGTTTGTCTACCTTGAGCGGGTGAAAGTCCGCCAGCGATGCAAGAGGTTGCGGGTTCGATTCCCGCCTCGGAACAAATATGTGTACGATCTGCAGAAAATTTTTCCGTTGGTCTAGGTGTTTTCTATGTGTAATAAAAAATATCTATCTATGTAAGTAGGCATATAATGTATTAAATATATCAGTTATCTAGTACCCATAACACAAGCTTTGAGTAGCTTACTTTGGGGATGTCTGAATTGTCCAGCATTATTTATTTATAATGGTGCCCGTCAGAGTTAATCTTACCACACATACTCACAGTGAGGCGGCGATGTCTTTGTGTGCGTCAGTGTGCAGTACATGCACGGTGTACACCTGTCGGTTGGCGAGAGTGAGGCCGCACGGCTCGCAGCGCACTGAGGCTTCACTGTCCAGCTTACATTCGGTCTTAAAGAATTGTAGCTTGTATTACAAGGGGTTAAAGTATCATTTTGTGAAATGTACTTAACTGCGAACGTTGGTAAGAATTTTCACACCGATAAATATTGCACTATCTAAGCCTGCTGCGACTGGGTGGGGATTCTCTCCATTATTCAGGTTTGTAACTAATAATCTACTTTGAACGCTGACTGGATCCACCAAAACGGTCTCTAGTTGACAATTTCTACCTGTTTGAACCTATTATGTAGTACATAATACATCCCGGGTGCCTATCATATGTGGTCTGGCAGACCGAGCTCAGGCATTGAATAGCAAAAATTGTTAATCTAATCAGTAGTAACAAAATCGTCATTGGTTGTATATAGGCGCGGCATGTTGGCGCGGCGGTCAGGGAGACCCGGTGAAACGGCTGACCGATTTAAAGGGTCAGCAACGCGAGCGTGAATACACCTCCGGTGTTACAAACGTCCATAGGCTGCGGTAACCGCTTCCCATCAGGTGCGCCGTATGCTTGTTTGCTACCTTGGTAGTATTAAAAAAAAACTAATTTTGTCGCGACTGAACCCACCAAGATAGACTCTAGTTGGCAATTCCTACTTGTTTTAAACTAGAATCTACGTTATATCGATGCATACAAGGTACTGAAGTGTGTGGTCTGTTATACCAAGCTCAGACATTAAATAACCAAAATTAATCAAATTTTGTTGCTAACTGTTACCAGTAAGTCTACATGCAAAGTCTTACTGCACAAACCTAGTACATAGTTGGTACGTACCGGGTGCATTTTGAGAGTGTGGTCTCTCAGACCGAGCTCGGAGACAAACGTGCGAGCGCAAGCGACGCAAACGTGGGAACTCGTATGGACGTTACGTCGATGCGTCATGTACGACGATATGTGACTGAAATTATAATAACCATCACTATTTATCTTCATCAGCCTTAGGAACTTCAGTTTTTTTTTTATACAACCAGCAGGGATTATATCCACTTTCTATTTGCGGAACACTCCTGCTGCGATAAATTGTATGAAATATTTGACGGGAACATCAACGTCAAGGCTACTTTTAGTGTGCAGTAGTGAGCTAATATTGGTGTTTCTTAATATAAGTACTAATTTGCCAAAATAAACAGAAGTTTTATTATAAATCATAGATAGATTACTTTAAACATCATACTTGAAAACTCTATCACAGTGGCATTTGTAGATCTTTCCTTGGTGCTTCTGGAAATGCGCCTTCATCGCCTGCCTTTAAAAAATAGATAGTTAAGAAAAACGGGTCATTCCCGTCTACCGCGCCTGAGGATCAAAGTCATAAAGCCGTTACTATTTCTGAAACGAAATACTTCCCCAGGTACAGTAGACATCAGCTCAGGTGTCTCGGGTTACCAGCACCTACTCAAGTCCTTTTAAAGTTAGATTTATCCTTTAGTCAGTTTCCAGGACTACCCTCATAGTAAGAGGAAGGTCCAATTATTGTGTTAGCACATGTCTACTTTTTCCAATAGTTGTTTGCCTTATGTGACAGGTTACTGGTTTTCTCACAAGTATCTATCTTTCTATCGTGCGGCACTGGGATTGTTTATTGTGGTAGCCCAAGATTTAGAGGTTAAACTTAACTTAGGCTTACATTTTTAACGTCAAAACTGGTAGCATTTTGTCAACGGAGCAAAAAGCTAAGTTTCATCTCTAAATCGACAATGCATTATCATATTTATTAGGTACTACCCAGCAAACATTTTTGTCATATAATCAAACATTTAAATGACCTTAAGTCTTATTAAAGTTATTTTACAGTATTTTTTTTTACTCTTCGTCATGTACTAGTGCCATAAATGTCCGAATAGTCATATACTTTTTTTGTCGTATAATATTGTCATATAGACGTTATTTCGATATTTTTTTAAAACCGTCATATAATAGCGTCCATGAGGACATCTATAAAACTTTCTTATATAACTTGTCGTCGTGTAAACGTTTTCGTAGTATTAACGTCTTAATACTGTCCATTTTGTCATATAATTACCTTTTAAACATCTGCTAAACGGATAATAATTGTTTACACGTTGTATTTGTAACAATTATATATAAGTCGAATAAGTATTACGAGTGCAACCTGTATACATCCTAAAGTATCGCAAATATGACAATACGACCACTATTTAATTAATACTCATATTAAAGGTTTATATATAACTTCGAATACAATTTCCACCAATTTAAAAATCAAATTTATCATACTTATTTATTTACTGTTCGGTACAACATGGATAAAAAAAAGTGGAAAAGTATTAAAAGAAGTGGTGCATTCAAAAGAAAAGCTAAAAACAACTATCATTCGCTTCAAGCACGTTCTTTAATACGAAGAAAAGAAGGGTTCCGTATCACATTTAAATGCAAATTTAACTAATCAATTTAACCAAAATGCTTCGAGTAGTATATACCCTGCAATTCATTTGCCGAAGTTCAGGACTCTTGTTCATTTTCCGAAGTTGAAGACGAAGAAGTTACAAATGTGCGCGTATCATTTTGATGAAGTCAATCTTTGATAAAAACTTATCAACATCCGCATAATTATAGATCATTGTGAGGTTTACCTAAAACAAAAGTAGACTTAATTAAGTTATTTGTGTCATGTAATTCCTTGTGTTCTTCAAATAAATTTTTATTGAATTAAGTTAGCTAACAGGCGTTTATTATTTTATTATTGATCCCTAAAACAACTATCATGGCGTACACACTTACAATGAACACGCAGTTTATAGGTAGGGAAGTTATATAGTTGTCACATAACGCACTCACTTAATAAATGATTAATAAAAATATGTAAAAACATCAAAATTAAAAAAGCGAATTAAAAATTTGTTCCAAACTTACCTCACATTAATCAGTAAACTTGATTGCACAATGGTTTACAAGCGATGAAATGGTTTTATCACCTCAAATAACAAAGTAAGAAATGCAGGTATTAACTCAGTTGTCAAAAATACTGCCTTGATATGAATAATCTGTTACAATAATTATAATTCGGTCAAGATTTGCATCATCTTTAAATGACAATAACACAACAATTACTTTATATAAAAGTCATATTGTGCGCAATGCCAGTGCTCTTAAACGGTGAAGGAAAACATCGTGAGGAAACCAGTTGGTATTCTAACAGCGGCGATGGGCTTGCAACCTGTCACGTATGGAATACTAACTACTGCAAAATGTGGGTATGTGCCAAATGTATTGTTTGGACGTACCTCTGACTACCCCCCTTAGACATCCTCAAAGAATCTTGAATTAGTACCTACTTGGTACTGAGAGATCTGAAGGGATATCTACCGTACCTGGGGATCAAAGTCGTGAAACTGTTTCAGTTTTTCATATTGTGTAGCCATTACTGGACTCGAAGTCGAATACACGCCGCGACAACTATCATTACATGAGGTGTAGTCAAATCGCCGACGTGTATATGACTACTATGCGACTAAGTAGGCATTTATATGACTGTTACACGAAACTCTTAGCGCCATAAGTTGAATAAAATGGGCCCTAATGCCATCGAGTAAACGTCCTTGTGACATTTATACGATTATGCTTAATAACTTTAAGTTGCCACCAAAACGTCAACTCAACGTTTTAAATGTTTGCTGGGTAGTTGCGCCCCGCGGTTTCACCCGCGCAGATTTAAATCCCAGTATTCCCACGGGATAAAAAGTAGCATATGTGTTATTCCAGACTATAATGTCTTTCTCTGCCAAGTTTCATTCAGATCCGTTCAGCCGTTTTGCCGTGAAAGAGTAACAAACATCCATCCATCCATACTTACAAAGTTTCACGTTTATAATATTAGTAGGACTAGTTGCGCCCCGCGGTTTACCCGCGGAGATTTGAAACCCCGTATTTTCACGGGATAAATAGTAGCCTTTGTGCTATTTCAGACTATAATCTATCTCTCTGCCAAGTTTCATCCAGATCCGTTCAGCCGTTCCGGCGTGAAAGAGTACCAAACACGCATCCATCCATCCATACTTACAAACTTTCGCGTTTATATATATATTATAATATCAGTAGGATTTTTTCCCCAGAATGTCTCACCGTTGGTAAGTGACGAGCGGGCACATCTTGCATGTGAACTTTCCGCGGTGACAGTTCGGCTTGTGTTTAAGTAGAGTGCCGCGCGACGTAAACCGCATACTGCACACGTCACACTCGTGTGACAGTCCTGCTGACATCTGTTAACGTGAAAGTTATTGTTTTATGTAGTACTAGCGACCCGCCCGTGCTTCGTACGGATGCATTATCATGCATGTATTATTATACATATAAACCTTCCTCTTGAATCACTCTATCTATAAAAAAAACCGCAACAAAGTCCATTGCGTAGTTTTAAAGATTTAAGCATACAAAGGGACATAGGGATATAGGGACAGAGAAAGCGACTTTGTTTTATACTATGCAGTGATGTATTTTTTAATCGACTTCTTTACATTTTTCAGGTGTTTTTATCATCTTAGAGCATTTTTCATCAGGCCTTGATACAGAATGAATTACAAGCGTTACCAATCCTTTACAAATTTTAATACGTTAATTTCTTGAAGAACTTCACACGTCTTTAGGTCGAAGCGATTTTATAAAAGTTTTTGAATATAAGTCGACTGTCGCTTTCGGAAAAGGGATTCATGTTTATTTTCTAAAGAATATCGTTACACTTACGTCATGCCACTTCATATGGAACTGAAGAAGTCCTTCGTTCTTGTACACCGTGTAGCACAACTCGCACCTGTGCGGCGCTGACAGATAGGGCTCCGAGACTCGACGTCCTAGAAGCTCTTTTCTAGCCTCTGAAGTAGGTACCAAAAAACACATGCAAAATCAGATTGTCGAATTTACCCACCAAGAACTTATTTCTATTTAGCTTATAATTATTCTTAATGTTAAAATAACCTGTGGTAAAAAATAAGGGTGGCCCAAAAACTCGTTAAAAACGCTACGCACAACGCGTTACGCTAATTATGTTACTATTTTACTGTAAAATAAATGACTTTTCAACCGACTTTAAAAGAATTTAAGGTTCTAAATTCGAAAGTTTTATTTAATCTTTGTTCACACTTATCTCCGTCTATTAATCTGATCTTTTTATTTGAGAGAATATAGGTATGTAGGTACCTAGTACCCAATTGATTCCGTAGAAATTTCATCAAAATTGGTTCAATAGTTTACGGAAAAGATTTGTCATCGTAACTAAATGAGATTGCATTAATTTGAAAGATATTTAAAAATAAAAGACAAATAAAAAAAAAGTAAAATGTTTAAAATAAGATTTTTCCATTTCAAGATTGTTCATATTAGATTAAATCCTAATGGCTAAATTACCTGCATATGTCGCAAACAGTTCGATATCGAAGACAGTTTCAAACTGCGTGAATTCACTTCGCTTCGCTATTTCTCCTCGCAATTTATATTTTTTCGGGACTGAAATTTTAAAACCTCTATTTTAGTATAGATCTGTTATAATTAAGACAAATTATAACTTTGTAACATATTTTTTGTTATAAAAAATTATTGAGCATGAGCAGAAAATATAAACATGTTGCAAAGGTATGACATAATACTTTCAAAATTAAAAATGTCTGTAAGAATTTAGATATTTTCTGCCTCAAGTAGTACTTAATGGCTAAAAAAACTTAGATTAATTTAGAAAAAGGTTTTTTATACTAACTAGTAAGAGCATGGCCCACCTGATGGAAATCAGTTACCATAGCCCATCATAATCTAGAATAATATAAGCATGTACCTTCTTCACATGACAGAAAAGCATATTTACCTACCTTGTGTACTAATTTCAGTCTCTGACCTTTCTTTTCGTGATCTTTTACTTTTAACATTTGTACTGGCTCTACTCACATCATCAGATTCATGTGCTTCTACAGGTTCATTATCATCATTATGATCACTTTCTTGGGATTCAACTTTGATTTCTTCTTTAACGTCATCTTCAACTCCATTTTCCGATGTATCTTTGTAATTGTTAAGCAGAGACTCCTGAAGTTTTGCTACTTCTAAGTATTCTATACTATTCGTTTTCTTTAGCAGTCTGTGTATATATTCAATGGGAAGTTTATCCTGAAATCATACACTAATAAATCTTTCTAGATGTGTGGTAAGAAAGCAGGTACTTGTTTTGTTGATTCCTCCAGCACTTTCCAAGGATGTGAAGAAAGGTTAATAAGGGACTGGTGGAGACCAAGGGATCAGTTCAAATACCTATTCCAGGTTATGGATATCAGTATCTCCTAACACCAATAACTGTTGTCTGTTAAACCTTAGCAATCCTCATATTTACCCAGGATGAGGGTTGGGGATGGGGGGTCGCAAGTGGGGGTAGATGGCAAGTCCTTCCCTTGAGTCGTTTTATCTAGCTAAAAGATGGAAATGTATAACTTCACTTTTATTAACAAAAAAAACCTAACCTAACTAGTAATTCAGCAGAAAAACTGAAGTTATAATTTTTCATACCCTAGACAGAAGGACTCAAGGGAAGTACTTACCATCTACCTCCATTTGCGACCCCCCTATTTTTATATTGGGGAGGCCCATGTCGCCCAGTGGACAGTCTTCAGGTAAGTAAGTATAAGAATAGTTCTCACCTGACTGTTGTCATTCTCCCACTCATGGAATATCCGGTACGACTTTCTGCATTGGTTTCTAAAATCTAAATTGTTTTTAAGTGAATCCTTGCAAGCAGTGCAGCAAAGATATTTCGTAGGTCCTCTCTGAAAAGTATTCATGTTTAATCATTGACTAAATTTAGTAGAGCATTCACCAATTCACCAACCTTATGTGTATACCACAGAACACAAATATACCTATCATAGTGAAGTGTATACCGATACACATGGTACCTGTCCTACCTCACAAGGTGAGCCTGACTTCGGTAGGTTGTAGGTACCAATGCAATTATTTTTTTTGCCCTTGAGTTGGATGTGTTTGTATTATTATATTATCCACCACTCACCACCAGAATGTGGTGAATTAACTAAGTACCTACACAGTCCATGGTACATGCAGGTACCGTACCAGACTTTATAGACTTTATATATATATTGACGTCTCCTAAGCTCTTCAACCTTTACATGAAGGATCTCATCGTGGGGCTGAGCAGCATGCGTGTCGGTTGTCGGATGGACGGCGTATGTATCAATAACATCAGCTACGCTGATGACATGGTGCTGCTAAGCCCAACGATCGGAGGCTTGAGAGAACTACTCAAGTTTTGTGAGAACTATGCAGTGGAACATGGGCTCACATATAATGTAAGGAAGACTGAATACATGGTTTTTAAGGCCGGCGGTAAAAGTCCAATTGATCTCAGTATAACTTTGAATGGATTAAATATCAAGCGTGTAACACAGTTCAAATATCTGGGACACCTTCTTGCCGACGACCTTAAAGACGATGTTGATGTTGAAAGGGAGCGTAGAGCGCTAGCGGTTAGAGGTAACATGATTGCCCGCAGATTCGCCCGTTGCACTGACCTAGTTAAAATTACGCTTTTTAAAGCCTACTGTCAGAGTTTTTACACGGGAAGTCTGTGGGTAAAGCATACCAAGAAATCGCTGGATACTCTATGTGTCCAATCTAGCAACATCTTCCGTATGATGTTGGGGCTGCCGCGTTTCTGCAGTGCATCAGGGATGTTTGCACACTACCACACTGATGGTTTTCACGCCCTGATGCGCAAGAAAACTACGTCACTAATCAGTAGTGCGCGGCAGCCCCAACAGCATCCTGAAGACTGTTGCTGATAGTTGGAATTCTCCTATATGGAAATGTCTTGTGCTGAGAACAATCAACGGAGGAATATATTTCTTACGTTGATCGTCCTCAGTGCTTCACAACGGCATAAATTATTTAATTTTAGTTAGTTTTATATTTTTGTGTGTAATAATTTGTATACTTCTAAGGACTTAGTGGTCTGAAATGAATAATTTTTATTTATTTATTTACACACGAAACGACGTACGAACGAAACGAAAAATGAATTACTTTTGAGCTCACCTTACTCCCGCAGATTTCTAGAAAATAGCTTGATAGAGGTTTTTCCAGGCGTCGCAATGTTTTGTTTACGCACAAACACACTCGACAAATCGTTTTTGTCATGATCCACCACAGTATTTAATTCATAACCGAGTTATCCGACATTCTTCAACAAATTTGTGTGTTTTTAAAAAGAAATCATTTGTTTACAAACAAAATCAAAACGTCAGGTATATTTTTTCATTTTCTTTTTTTTTATTCGCTCCTAGGAGCAGGCTATAGCATAAAACCATGACGCCTCTAACTCAATTTTGTTTACTTTGTTAATTTTTGTTGTGTCCGGTTATTGTATGACCTTATATTACAAACTTCGGAAAGGAAAACACAACCATGGATTTGCCACCGGTTTCTGAAAGCTCGATCAAAGCTAATCGACTGTCAAGTCACTAGCTATCTCTATTTATTTCGAAGCAAGTGACTTGACTGCCGATTAACTTTGATCGCTTTCAGAAACGGCGGTTCGTGTGGCTATTTTTCACTACATAAATAATTCAGCTACTCGCCACAAGATGGCTCTGCTGCCATAAAAAGATCAAATTGCACTACTGTTTCGTTCCGTTTGCGAGGTTCAGACTATCTGAATTTCGTCCAATGATCACCGGCCATGGATCACTCGTACGATCGTGCATTTTTCTGCATAAAGATTATACTGTCGTTTGTTTGAAATTCTCTTGAATTGAGATGGAAAAATTAAACAATTCCTAGCAGAGATTCATGCTTTTATTATCTTTATTCACTAGAAGTTATGTGTACATGATCAGTGTAAAAATCTGATCGAAAGATTTCCTACACAATATAAATAGGTTTATTTACAAAGAAAAAACTAATAATAGGTACAATTATTTACAAAATGTGCAAAATACATATGAAACAGTTGAACTATCTGCAGATCGTAGCAAACGATCTATAGATAGCTCAACTGATTTATATAGGTAATACTAAATAATACTTCTGTTAAAAAAGTCAATCCAAGTACACACCTCTAGGTAGCATAGTAAGGTAGTTTTATTTATTCTGTGATGTGAGTAGTAGGGGCACCAAGACCCAAACCACGTGGTGGCTTGGGAGATTTCCAAGTAAAATGGCTAGGTACTATGTCAGGCGTTGTCGTCATAAGTCATCTTCTTATCACGAGGTCTCGTGCGCGGCGCTCGGATTTGTAAGTGCACGCCGCGGATGTGTTCTCGTAGAGACGAGAATTGCACAAATCCTTTTGCACACACATCGCACTTGTACCGACGAGCGCCATGCGACTGAAATTAAGGACTCAGTTCAGTATCTAGGCATCAAAGCCTGCATGAAAGCAGTAAATTATAATAACCTTATAAAATGAAAACTATCACCCATCTAAATGGTAAAAGTGCAGAACATTATCATAACTTAGTTGATTTAACGAATGAATGATACACGTCAAGGAGGAATCATCCTACTAAGGATGGATGGATGTTTGTTACTCTTTCACGCCGGAACGGCTGAACGGATCTGGATGAAACTTGGCAGAGAGATAGATTATAGTCTGGGATAGCATATAGACTACTTTCCGTATGAGAATGAGAATACCGAGATATAAATCTGCGCGGGTGAAACCGCGGGGCGATACTTATATATTTTGTGGGTAGAAATTTTCTTTAGGTTATTTGTAAGGGTGATTACCCGGATGTGGTTGGAGAGATTGGATGCACTCGCGAATTTCTTCCCGCAGTGAGGACACTCGCGCAACGGTGGACCATGCCTCTCTTCATGGAGCTAAACAACATACAACGTATGTAAGAACCAAGGGAACAATAAAAATGGCCATAAAATTGATTAAACTATGAATTGGAATGTTTACTATTAAAAACTAAGTCAAAAGTTATCGGTTTGAAAGTGGTTTAGCTCTAAATAGCGTTAATGAGCAAGAAAACCCAATTTCAGCTTCATTTGCTAAATTGTCATTTATTTTTATTATAATTATGACTTTATGCTATATTGGCGTCTAAAATAAATAAGAAAACTATTTTTCGTGCAAAATGGCTGGGAAGAAATACCTGAAAATATCTTAGTTTAGTTACCTTCAGATGCTGTTTGGAGCGGAAGGCAGCCGGACATTGTTCGCAGCGGAACGGCTTTAGTCCTGAGTGTACATACATGTGCTCTTTCAAAACAGTCTTGTTCTGCAAAAACAAACAATACAATAAGTCAACTTGTCGGTAGTAACCGTAGCTAGGCGAGCCATGCGGTTTAGGTTCAAATTACCTGCTACTTAAAAAAAAGTAATGTATGACATGACTTTTCTAGTTTTCGTACTCAAGCAAACTTTTGGGTAAGAAAACTTGAAAATTTTTACCAAACTGTGTGCAGTGTGATTGCACACAAAATGGTTGTTTGCGATTTTTTAAAATTGGGTTTAGCGATTTTATATCTTTTAAAATGTCGAATCGTGCGAGCGAGAGGTAAAATAGGTGACGTCAACGCCTTAAGTAGTAAAACAATGTGTATGAGAGTGTACTAACATAGAATCCCTTCCCGCACTGGTCACAGAGGAATTCCCGCTCGCCAGCCGCCTCGTAACGCTCGGCAGGATGAGCCGTGCGGAAGTGTTGATATAACCAGAAGTTGTTACTGCCCGAAAGACCGCACTGGAACAAATAACAGGATATATATTATACTAGTTGCGCCGCGCGGTTTCACGCGCGTAGATTTAAATCCCGGTATTCCCACGGGATAAAAAGTAGCTTCTCTCATCTATCTCTCTGCCAAGTTTCATCCAGATCCGTTCAGCCGTTCCGATGTGAAGGAGTAACTAACATCCATTCATCCATCCATCCATACTTACAAACTTTCGCGTTTATAATATTAGTATGATAACGAGTGGAAATAAAAACGAGTAGAAATTGTTATTCCCAGTTGTCAACAGTGATGACGAGACGACGGTGTGTTAGCGGGAATGACGCGTTATCAACATACCAGCTTACACTCGATGATGTCACTAGACCTTTCCTTCTTCTTCTGGTTGTCTTTCTTGTTCGGGTTCCGCTTGAGGTTCTTTTTCGGCGGCCGCGGGTGGTGCAGGCGACGGTGCTCCTTCACTTGCGCCGCGTCCTCGAACGCTAGGCCGCACACTGAACATGCTTTACTGCAACCAACAATTAAATAGGCACCCGATTGTAATCATTGACCGACTACAAAATATGAGGTTCTCAATTCGACTGAATTTTTATATGTTTATTACCTCATACATTTTTACTGGGTGAACTGATTTTGATGATTATTTTTTTGTCGAAGGCTGGCGCGTTTGGGCCTGTTTAAATTTGAGTCAGATCAGACGGATAGTTTTTCAGTTAATATAACTGATGATGATGATCAGTTTTGATTGCTATAATTTTGATGAAACATGGTATATTATGTACCTATATGCCTTTTTGTTCATGATCAAGAAACTATTGACCTATTCTTATTTCTTCTCTGGGTTACCCAGGAGCCTTATTCACTATGACCATTTGCACCGCAATCACAGCTAAGACAAGGCAGCCGGTGTCATACGGTCAGGGCAAAGTATCTCCTATGTCATAAAGAATAAAGCCCAAAATCAAGTTTTGACGTTTCACGGTTTGGGGCAAGGAATCTCCTTGGAATCTCCTATTGTCATAGTGAATAAGGCTCCAGGTAAGTTAGAGCCTTTTGATGTAAATTTCTAAGTACAAGCACGTGCAGTGTATTTATAAGACTGACCCGCGAATATTCAAACGCATCTCAGTGTTGAGCACGTCATAAATCGTGGTTTTTTGACAGTTTTTAATGAAATTCCGTCAAAAACTCGTCACATAGGACGTGCATAAATCTGAGTTGCGTTTGAGTATTCGGGTGTAACTACTCACAGCGAGCTCGCAATGTCCTTATGTCCGTCTGTATTCAGCACATGCACCGTGTACACCTGCCGGCTGGCGAAGGTGAGAGCGCAGGGTTCGCAGCGCACCGTCGATCCAACGTCCACTTTTGACTCAGCCTGGAACATTGTTACTAATATTACTAACTTACATTAGCAAAGATGGCTTGTCACCCAAACCAACAATCTTTTATATAGGCTCCTCTCCATCCAAAGGTTGTCTGGAAGATATAGCTTGTTAGCGATAAGACCGCCCATTGTACATAAACTCTAGTTGTTATTCCACGATTTTTTTTTGTTAGTTTGTAAGATGAACAATAAAGCATTTTCATTTATTCATTCCCCTATTCCCTATTCATTTACAGGCTCCCTCCGAAACGAGTTACTCTGTCGTGTATAGCACAAGTTACTTAAATCCAACCGTTACGTTTTTTCCGTGTTGGTTATACCTACATGAGATAACATTTAAAACTTGCTAATATAATAAATAAATAATAAATAAATAAATAATGCTGGACAATCCACACAGCACTATCTAGCCCCAAAGTAAGCTATTTAAAGCTTGTGTTATGGGTACTAGATAACTGATATATTTAATACATTATATACTAACATAGATAGATATATTTTTTTTATTATACATAGAAAACACCCAGACCATCGGAACAAATTTCTGCAGATCGTACACAAATTTGTTCCAAGGCGGGAATCGAACCCGCAACCTCTTGCGTCGCAGGCAGGCTCTCGCCCGCTGCGCCACAGAGGTCGTCATATGAACTTTATTATGAGTATCTAAAAAATAAGCTGGTCCGCCGCGACGTTTCGACTGTTGTGGGTGCCACTCCGTGGTTAATTTGACCAAGCTCAATGTTAGCTTAAAAAAAACCGTTTACATTAATCATCATAATTATTCACCGCATCACCAATTAACTGCTGTGTTTCGGTTTGAAGAGTGATGAGGCTCAAGTTGATGGACGACGGGCAGTGCATCGTAGGGCACGTTCCTATCGTGCGTGACTTGCCGGGCAATGCTTTGTGATGGTTACCACCGTGATGATTAAGGCGTTGACAACACCTAATATTTCTCTCGCTCGCACGATTCGACATTTTGAAAGATATAAAATCACAAATTCCAATTTTGAAAAATCGCAAACAACCATTTTGTGTGCAATCACATTGCGCAGTTTGGTACAAATTTCATTTTGATTAATGCAAGTTTTCCTACTCAAAAGTTTGCTTGAGTACGAAAACTAGAAAAGCAAACTTTTAAGAGTAGGAAAATTTTTATCGATTAAAATGATTTTTTTACTAAACTGTGCGCAATGTGATTGCACACAAAAAGGTTGTTTGCGATTTTTCGAAAATGGGTTTAGTGATTTTATATCTTTCAACAAGTCAAAACGTGCGAGCGAGAGTCACATTAGCTCTTGTCTTAACATCAGGTGGGCCATCGCTTGTTCCATCAGCTAGTTGTATAAAAAATAATATTAATCAAAATGCACGACCTTAGTCTGCTTAACTGTTGCTGTTACATCGATGAATAAAAAGGTGTTATTTCGTAATTACCTGGTGCATTTTCAATCTGTGCGTCTGCAAGCCAAGTTCAGAGACAAAGGTTCTTGCACACGTGACACAAACGTGCGACGACGCATGGGTTAGCCGTTTGTGCGTCATATACGACGATATGTGCCTGCAACCATATAAACAAAGGTAATTAGATCCACGATTGAAGGAAAACCAGAGGGTTAGCAAGGCTGTCTGGAAGAAATCCCTTTTAGTGATATGACCGCCCATTGTATATCACTCAGATGTTTTTCGTTGTTCGGTTATGTTTTATTATTATGTGGTGTATTTTCTATGTATCTATCTAGAGGAAATACCTATCACCATAATGCAGACTTTGTTTTTTGTGTACCGTTACCAAGTGTTATTAGTTTGGTACCAAAACCACAGAATAAATAAACAAATAGATTTCGCATTTCAAAGAAAACTTACTTGAAAACATGTTCGCACACTTCACATTTGTAGATCTTCCCCTGATGTTTCTGAAAATGTGACTTCATAGCTTGCCTGCAAAAAAAAACATATTTTTGTACACTTTTAACCAGTGCATCACTTACAACTGTTCCAATTCCGAATATCATTTCATTTATATATATATTATTTTATTTATCCCTAAATCTAACAACCTCTTGGCCAATTTATGAGAGAGGAGGCGTGAGGAGCGCCGGGGGGAGGGGAGGTGGGTGTGATGCCGCTAGTGTTGTGCATGCGTAATCGCGAGGGGATCCTCCTCTATTTTCCGGCGTTCTTTTTTGCGTGACGTGACTTATACATTCATAATTATTAGCATAAGTGTACTTACCTACTTATTTATACTATGTACCTACTATAAATATTAATTTTATGTTTTGCAACAGCTCGAGTCAGTGCCAACATCGACACAAACCTTGCTAGGTTTCACGATGTTGTATTATTAAAACTGTTATTTAAGTTTTGCTGAATAAATAAATAAATAAATAAATGTAACACTAGTTGCGCCCCGCGGTTTCACCCGCGCTGATTGAAGTCCCGGTATTCCCACGGGATAAAAAGATACCTATGTGCTATTCCAGACTATAATCTATCTCTCTGCCAAGTTTCATCCAGATCCGTTCAGCCGTTCCGGCATGAAAGAGTAACAAACATCCGTCCATCCATACTTACAAACTTTAGTAGGATTCTTATCAGCAACTTTTGACAGTAGCAACATTATGTCAAGAGGTTCAACAGTTACAACCTCCTTTCCTACATCCATGGTTACAACAGCGGACAAACATACAATTTATCCAAGTTCCGAGTATGTAGGTAGGTTGGTACCTTTGGTAAGTGACGAGTGGGCACATCTTGCAAGCGAATCTTCCTCTGTGGCACGCCGGCTTATGCTTGAGCAGAGTACCACGCGAAGCAAACCGCATACTGCACACATCACACTCGTGTGACAACCCTGCCGACACCTAACGACAACACATAGTATATATTATTACAGACAAGTTGCGCCCCGCGGTTTCACCCGCACAGATTCAAATCACGGGATAAAAAGTAGCCAATGTGCTATTCCAGACTATAATCTATCTCTCTGCCAAGTTTCATTCAGATCCGTTCAGCTGTTACGGCGTGAAATAGTAACAAACATCCATCCATCTATCCATACTTACAAACTATCGCGTTTAAATATTAGTAGGATCAGCGCATAGCATGCATAAAAAAGATATACAACCTTCATAGATCAACTTCACAGTGTTAGAAAAAACCTCGAACCTCAAAGAAACAAGAACCACAAAGTACTTTAATTTAAAGCTATGCCCTGTCACTATTCGCTAATATAATGAGCTTCCTCTTAAATGTTAAAGATTTCCAACAAAAGTACGTCATGAAACTCTTAAAAAATATAAATATGAAGTGATTGCTCAGGCGACGCAAGAACAACGTCCCTGATGCTTGGGGTCAATACAAGTCAGTGACAGTTAATGTCTTCTATTAACCCCTGAGCATAGGGTAGCCTGCTGGTAATAACCGAAAGTCAAATTCAAAATATGTTTATTCAATAGAATCACAAGGATCACCTTGAATCGTCTTAAAACTAGGTGACTCTAGGTGCCAGTTCCACGCGACCAACGCCTATTGGTAGTTACTACCAACAGCCGTGCAAGTACCGTTCTTATCGGTACTTGAACTTCAAGAACGGTACCTACTTGCACTGCAGGTGGTAAATATACTCACGTCGTGCCATTTCATGTGAAACTGCAGTAACTTGTCGCACTTGTAGACAGTGTAGCACATTTCACAGCGGTACTGCGCTGACACATAGGGCTCCAAGACGCGCCGCCCCATCAACTCCTGCCTGGCTTCTGGCAACGATACATTACACTTAGCGTATACACATGGAAGTAGCGGCATGTGCCTGCAGCTTGCTTGCAAGTGTGCAAGCTACAAGTTTGTGTACAGCCGACTTTAAATATTACCTATAATGTGGTATAAAGGGCATGTCTTGGACTATTTGAAACTTGAATGGTTAAGAAATAATTTTTAAAACGGGATATTTACCATGATTTGTGATTTTGACTGTTTCCCGATATTTCGGCACAGCTGCGTGCGCCATGATCACGCGCAGAACTTAGATCGACCCATGTTAAATGAAAATTAGGGCTTGTCTATGCTTCGGAGAACAAGTCCGTGCTTCGGATTAGCTGCCATTTCTAGATTTAGCGGTCAGCCATGATAGAAGCATTGGGGCGACCATAAATCTCCATAACTAGATTTGGCTCATACGAAATTACCGAAAATTTATTGGTTTTTAAGAATGAAATAGCTTTACTACTTTGATCCCCAGGCACGGTAGCTATCCCCTCAGATCTTTGCGAACCAGGAACCGTAAGATTCTTTGAGGATGTCTAGGGGGATAGGCAGAGGTAGGTACTTCCAAACATTATATTTAGATAGCACATTCCACATTTTACAGGAGTCATTATTCCAAGTGGTAAGACCATCAACACTGCAAAGTTAACCTTTTTACCTGTCTAAATAACTTATAGATGACGATTACCTGCGTAAGTGGCGAACAGCTGTACGTCAAAAACTGCTTCGTATTGGGTGAATTCGCTTCGCTTCGCTATTTCACCGCGCAGCTTGTATTTCGTCGGAACTGGAAGTTTACACTTCTTTCTTCATCATTAGACATTTAATATACTACTGTGAGATAAAATACGAACAATAGAATATTTCTTTTGGTAGAAAAACTTGTTTTAATGTAATTTTTGCCGAACCTTTGTTCCTTTTTATTCACTAAAACTTCGCATCTTATGCAGTTTGTCAGTAAGACTCAAATTAATTTACTTTGCGTCTTTTGCAATTAGTCAGTTAGACTCTAATTGATTTACTTTGCGTCTTATGCAGCTTGTCAGTTAGATTCTTTGAGTTTTAAGGAGTTCGTCAGTTAGACTCTAATTTTCTTTGCATCATAAGCAGTTTCTCTCTAAGTTAGACACTTAGTAATTTTGCTAAATTTAATGCTACTAGGTATTATAAATACGAAAATAATTACCTTTTTTAATAATTTTAGATGCTGATTTGACTTCTTTCTTTTTTGATTTCTTAGTTTTCACATTATTCTTAGATCTACTCTTTTTTTTAATAACAGTTGCATCACATTGTACCTCTGGTTCCTTGTAAATACTTTCCGTAGGATCTTCATAATGATCACTGTCATCACAATCTTTTCTATCAATTGACACTCCAAATTCATTATTCACTTCTACTTTGATTTCCTCTTTTATATCATCATCATCTTCTTTATAATGTAAGTCATCAGAATTTTCATATTTGTTTATCTTTAAATAATTTTCCTTAAGTGTATCTGTGCAAGCTGTCTCTAGTAACTTTTCTAAAGACTCTATGTTGTGTTTCTGCTGAAATAATATAGCAGTTTTTATTTACTATCTACTAATAAGTTACCAACAATATTATAATCAGGTACCTTAAAAAAACCATGTATAGATAAAATGAACTAATGAATGTCATCTTTTAATGGGCATTAAAATGGTTTCTTTTAGGTTTGGTCATGGCAATCACCTGGCATCACAGCTGACCTCCATAAGTTACCCTAGAAGGCTGAAGCGACAACATATCATAGAGCTAGACTCATGATTAAAGAATAAAGGAGAAATGATCATTGGAGAAATTCCTCAACAAGTCCACGTAGTCCACAAGTGCACATACATCAAACCAAGTCAAGAGACTGATCTCAGACACAAATATAACAAAACAAAAGGTTTGGTCAAGTTACTTAAGTAAATGTTTTATCGAAAATATCATTAGATACATAATTTAAATGTATCATACCTGATTTTTGTCCCATTCCCAATCCTGCAGTATTTGATTTGAGCTACGACACTTATCTCTGAAATCCAAATTATTTTTGAGAGCCTCCTCACAGTTCAAGCAGCACAAATGTATTGATGTCCCATTCTGAAACTGAGTTTTCAATACAGTCTCTTCCATGAAGTTATTACACCTTGTTTTAATGTTATTGGTATTTCAATATATAAATTCATTTGGTATGTGGAAGTTCAGGGATACTATTGAAAGTTGGAGGCAGGGATTGGTTAAACTATAGCTACCCTTGTACCTGAGTTGAGGGTTGGGGATAGGGGGGATGCAAGTGGGGGTAGATGGCAAGTCTTCCCCTTGAGTCCTTTTTTCTAGGAAATGAAAAAAAATATTACTTCAAATTTCTTAACTTTAAAAAAAATAAAAAAAAATAACCCTAACCTAATGAGAATTCCTTCCCTTGAGTCTTTTTGTCATAGAGATGAAATATTACTACCAATTTTCTTCATATAAAGAAAAAACCCTAACCTTACCTGAAACTACCTAACTTACCTTTAACTTACCTGAAAAATTAAAGTATTTTTTTTCATTTCCTAGAAAAAAGGACTCAAGGGGAAGACTTGCCATCTACCCCCACTTGCATCCCCCCTATCCCCAACCCTCAACTCAGGTACAAGGATTGCTATAGCCAACCCCAGGGATTATTTTCAGTCATAATTGCCTTATTATATTTATGGGATGTTTAATTAACTAAGTAGGTGAGGATTATAGCTTACTGCATAGTCACAGATTTCTTGAAAATAGTCCGAAAGGAGTTTATCCAACTCCTGCAGCGGTTTGGTTGTGCTGAGACATACTCGGCATATTTTGGTGGTCATCATTGCAACATGGTTGGTACCTAGGTTTAACTGATCATATTTAGTTAAATGAGAAGCTTTACTAGCTAGTCAGCAACATTGTATCAAAAAATACTGCGTAATCATAGAACAAATTCGTTTTTGTTTTGTAAGTCAGTACCTAGCATTCCTAGCAAACACAAACACTTTTCTGTAAAAAGGTGTAAGGTAAAAGGTAGGAAAATCTAAGTCTATAGCTCATAGGTACTTAGATAAACATTTTAATTTATGTCCACTTGTTTCGTTTTGTATGTTTTATGTCATCACACATTCCATCCCAGCTCATAATTGTTCAATTGTGAAGCTGAGAAATAGTAGGTAGTCATATTTAGACGTTTTCTTTCTTTTGTGTTTGGATTTGTTAGTTACAATTCAGAATTCAGTTTCAATTTAGAAAGTGCGTATTTTATGAACAAAATCATCTCAAATGGTACAGTCAATCACGGACGAACTGATAACAAAACAAAAAGGAATTTCAATTTCTTTCATAAGATTTCTCAAATTCTCACTTCTCAGCAGTTATTGTATACTCTTTGAAAGCAGTGTTTTAGGTGGCCGTATACATGAGCTAAAAAAGCCGTGTTTTTAAGGAAAATGACCAAGACCGTGTCACTGCTGAAAAGAAGAAAAAACGTTTTAGATAATGTTTTTAACTTATGAAGCCTTTAAATAGCGCCATTTGGGTAATACTTGCAAAGTATCTCTATTTGTTTAAAAAAAAATATATATTTTCTTATAACTTCTCCAATGTTTTCTTGGTGGTGGGTTCTCTGCAATTATTTTTGCTGTTGTTGCTCGAGCGGTGGGCGCGCGTGTATGACGCGCCAGCTATCATTGCACCTCGAGACGGCGTGAGCGAGAGATCAATTATTATCGGTGAGCACAGAAACAGAAGCATTGGTGAGTTAGCTTGATTTATAGCAGACTGTGCATATTATTTATTATGTTACCATACCAGATATTACGGAATTGTGAGTTGACTACTTTAAACTAACATACACAAATAAATAGGTATCAACACAATTTTGATCAGTGATAAAGCCCACCCAGGAAGTTAAACCCTAGGTGGCCCCTATCACTCTCAACACAAAACACTTCCATATCGGAGAGCCATACCTATCCGATATTGTTTTCAGGATGCTGTTTTGGCTGTCCCGCACTCTGCGAATCAGGGATGCAGTTTTTTTGTGGAGGACGGCTAAGAAGCCATCCGTTTGGTACTCCGCAAACATCCCTGACGCACTACAGAAACGGGGCAGCCCCAACATCATCCTGAAAACATTATTATATTGGATGCGAAGGGTCTCCAACGACTTTTTGGTGTGGCTGATCCACAGGTTTGCCGTGTACAAGCTTTGACAATACGCCTTAAAAAGTGTCACCTTGACTTCCTCCGTACATCGGGCAAACCTGCGGATCAACATGTTTCCTCGCACCGCCAGAGCCCTACGCTGCCTTTCAATCCACATTGTCTTTAAGGTCTTCGGTAACGTGATGACCTAGATATTTGAATGTAGTAACTTTTTTAATGTTCATGCCGTTGAGGGTTAGGTCAGGGAAGTTGATCATGGGGTGCTAGGTCGGGTAACCTCCTCGTGGTGCACCCCGGTAACACCATGAAACACGCCCGCAGAGTACTGCGGACGTGTTTCATGGTGGCAAATAATCCGACACGGTGGGCCTCTCCACGTGTCCCTCTGATTAGCAGAGGGCACAGTGTGATGAGGCAGGGCAGACCTTTTGGTCTGCCCAGGTGGGTCTGGGCTGTTTAGGCAGCCCGGACGGACGAGGCGGAAGAGCGCGCGCGAGAAACGCCTTAACTTCTCGCGCCGCTACGTGGTGAATAGCGGGAGAAAACCTGGGGGCACCTTCTCCCGCATTGCACTTATTCACCACTCCCGTCGGGCGGGAACGGCCGGGCACTCACGGTCGTTCCCGGGCCCCTCTCTACAAAGGGGGGGGCGTGCGGGCCCCGCCGTAAAGGCGGGGACATTTGCGGGCCCCGCTGTAAAAGCGGGCGGTCGTCGGCGGGGGACTGGATGAAAAGGCTCTGCCAGTTTCCCAGTCCCCTCCAACAAAGACGACGCGGGAGTGCCGCTGGGTTGTTTAGTGGGTATACCGGTAGCGGAAACCGGGGAGTCCCACATATCCCTCCCATCCTCCAATGGGGGGGAATGCGTAACGCATTTTTCCCAGCGTCAAAAAAAAAAAAAAAAAAAAATATATATATATATAGCTGCGCAATCTCTAGATGGTCACTTTTGCCTTCTACGCTCACGGGGAGGCCAGGCCTAGTATTCAACCTATTAGTGGACTTCCAGAAAGTTTTAAAATCTTTTGCTGCTCGCTCCTTTGCTATTTTGTCCATTATAAGTTGGTCCTGGTGGTTTTGACACCACTTCAGACGGCTTTTAAAGATTTTACGTGCTGCGCACATATCTTCATAGATCTGGCCTGACGTGGGTCTATTGGAAAATACCCAGGTTTTGAACTTAAGCCTAGCCTCCGCGTGTGCAGATTGAACATGCAAATTCCATCCACAAATATTTTTACCTTTCCTAGGTCTGCCACCCCCACACTGCCTCGTTTGTACTGCCGCATCGGCCATAGCATTCACAATGTCATTGTATAGCCTATCCAGTACTGTCCTATGCTGAGGGGAGGTACATAACCCATGAGCACACTCTACAAACTCCGGGGGAAAGTGGATTTCCCGAAAAATTTTGTTGCAGATATCGTGGTATTTATTTATCTGATCGTCATTTCTCTCCCCCCATAGGACAGCACTGGGTGGCAAATTATTTAGCTGCAACCTCCTCACAGCATATAAATCACACTCTATGTAGATAGGTAGATGGTCGGACGTGAAAACATCCTCACATATACCCACCTTAACAACGGTATGCCACGCTGCAAGTGAGACGATACAGTGGTCAAGCCATCTCCGACTACCTGATCTTTGACACACAAAAGTATACACATTCGAGGTATATCCTAATTTTTCAATATCTGCGCAACGCCAAGACTGCTCTGAGCAGAAATCAGACAGCTCTCTGAAGAACGGCTCCCGAGGGTGAGCATTAAAATCGCCTAACATGATAAGGGATTCAACACCACTACTCTCCCCCAGTGCACTTATTTCACTCAGAACTTCGGTGAAGATGGGTAAGAACTTTGCCGATGTAATCGGCCTGTTTGCGAACAGTTATCAGTTACCAGAGTATGTTGGACCAGATTATGAAATTCAACAGCATCAGAATCAGCTTAGCGAGGATTTGGGGTGGCTATAGGGGAGGTTGGAGGCCACACGGGGGAACAGCCCCCAAATACCTTAACCAGAGGGAACAACCCTCAATACCTGCACACGGGGGAACAGCCCCCAAATACCTAAGCCGAAGGGAACAACCCTTAATAAGTATACACGGGAAACAGGCCCTCAATACTTACATCGGAGGGAACAACCCTCAATAAGTATACAAGGGAAACAGGCCCTCAATAATGACACCAGAGCGAACAACCCTCAATAAGTATCCCAGGGAAACAGTCCCCAAGGCATACGATCAGGAACTGATATTAGAATCAGTTGTAACCAGTAAACAGAACATCAGCTTAGTATTCAGATCAAATCTTCGTCGTACCTCTAAGTATATAGGTACTTGGCGACAAGGACTTGGATTTCGTGATTCTTTGGTCTGAAAGCCGTAGAACACGGCAA
The DNA here is from genome assembly GCA_963576535.1 of Plemyria rubiginata. Lineage (NCBI taxonomy): Eukaryota > Metazoa > Arthropoda > Insecta > Lepidoptera > Geometridae > Plemyria > Plemyria rubiginata. The sequence goes on along the minus strand of OY754922.1, from coordinate 8,308,166 downwards.
TTGTCGTAGCATTGGCAGCACTGCTGCAAAGTGTCAAATTTTCTATTCCATAGATGATATGTTCCTAACACATTTCATACATTACCACAGAGTGTTAAAAAAAGAAATACATTTATTTATTTATTTTTTATTTAATACCAAGCTAGAGATCATCCACTCTAAAAATGCACGCCCCTCTACCTGCCTTCACCCTCACAAACAAAGGCGGCGTTTAAACGCAATACATGACACGATAATTTTATTCGTCATTCAGTTTCCCGCCGAACATAAAAGTGACATTTTCATGTCTGGCGGGAAACTGAATAACAAATGAAATTGCTTGGTGGCATGTATTGCATTTATACACCTCATTTGCTTGTGTGGGTGAAGGCAGGTAGAGGGGCGTGCATTTTTAGAGTGGATGATCTCTAGCTTGGTATGTAGTTTTTGAGTTTTTGGTAGTTATGTTATGTAGACATCACAATTCACAGCACACAAGCCACTGTTCTGTGCAGGCAGTGGCAGGAAAGAGTAGAAACGGAACTAATTTGACATGCGGGTATTTCGCATAGCTGCGAGTAGGACCGCATGTGAGTGAGCGTGAGCGCCCCTATTATTTTCTACTCCTTTCGGTCGAGCTGTAGTACTACGTAACGTACGTGAAATGAAAAGAAAATAAATTAAGCTACTATTCGATAATAGATGGCGCTGTAGCCTGTATATTGAGCCTCTGAAGCTTCAACTCTTAGTGCATTTAGTTCTATTCTAAATGCTCTAAGCTTCAACTAAACCACTTTTGTGTTGCCAAGACAATTGCGAAAATTGCACAGAAAAATTTGTAATACGAGAATGATTAGAACCATTTTGATTTGAAACAAGGAATTTGAATAGTAGGTGTATTCAAATTGAACACACGAAAGTATTCAAATTCCTCGGACACAGCAAGCTAAAAAAAAAAAAAAATGGCCGACCGAGTAATCAATCAGCTGACAGTTGTGTGTTGTACCTATTTTTCTATGAAGTGAACTACTGAAATTGAGTAAATTATTACATAAAACATTTCGGAAACCCGTGTCTTCGTGCTGCATACAGTGTTATTAGTTTTTCCTCAGTAATGGGAATCAATTACGTTCTTAGGTAAGCAGCTAGCACCTGCGTTTTGGTGTATTTTAAAATAGACCTAATTTACATCTTACCTTGTACTTGCCATTGATAAGATTTAGGAAACGTTTCTATGACCTTCGGGTCTTCAGATGCTGTTAGGATATCTACTAATTAGGATTGGGTAGACTGCCTACACTAGGTTCCTAACTCCTTCACAATAATTATTTGAATTTAATCATCACAATCACTCACTAGCTCGTCACTATGGTACCTTATCGGATAGTATTATCGTCTCTAGACTAAACCCTTTACCTATCTAATTACTACATGTGTCATGCATTCAAAACTTTTCAGTACATACCTAAAATAAACATAGTTATGCAGGTAGGTACCTACTTACACTAAAGTAGGTACCTAAGTAATAGTTTATACAGACAGACAGACTTCTAAATAAATATTGGTGGATGTTTTACTAAGTACCTTTTAGCTTCAAAGTCCAAACTAATCAAAGTTTGAACCTACTAAATGGGAACTGGTGCAATACCTACTATTATGTGTATGCTGAGCTTGAGTTCAGAAAGAACCACATCAGAAACCCTTAATAATATTTTTTTGTTTTTCATTTTTCTTTTAGCTACAATATAGAGGAGAGGCACATTCATCTCTAACTCACCATGGAAGTACCCATCACAAATAAAAAAAGCAAACTGTGGCACTCATACAAAACTTAGTGTAAAACTAAAATATTAGTAAATGGGATCTAGTCTCGCTGGTTAAAAAAATAATTACATAATTTATTTTCGTTATTATTACTTTATTTATGTTACAAATCATAATTCCATTAAATAATATTATCATAAAAAATATTTGCATTGTATAAAATACAAACAAGTTTGTGAAACTTGAAAAAAATCTATAATTTATTACCAAAGATAGTTGAGAGTTTGCAACATACTGTGTGTATTTTAGTGAGAATAAAAATTGTTAATCAATAAAATAAATGTTATTAAATCTATGGACATATACCTCAAAGATAGAAGACAAGGATAGTAATATCTGCAAGAGTGAAACAGATATTGCCATGGCTACAATGGTGGAGACTCCACCCCCACAGCTGATCACCACAATAGAATGGAGCATGATGGACAAGAATAAGTTCTTTCCGCTGTACACATTAAGTAGTTTCACAGGTAATTTTACAAGTAGTTTTGCTGTATTAAAGCTTTTAATAAAATAAATATTTTCCACATACAGTAATATAGTCCTGACCTCCATTATAGTATAGAATAAAGGTCTACTGGTTCGTTTGGAGTTAGTTTCTCTAATGTTATTGTAAAATACATGTTCTTATTAATAAATTCACATTGAAGCAAAATCGTACATTATGGGGTCGTGTAAAGCTGGTATTACTGTATGTATAGTGTTTATAGCCTTTGTATAAGCTACCTTATTTTACAGTACTATACTTAGTAGTGAAGCTATACAAATCTTTTGGTATTTTCCAGTTAGATGTGCACTGTACCCACTCACTCTTGTCAAAACTCAAATACAAATACAAAGAAAAAAGGAAGCTTACAGCGGAATATCAGACGCTATATCGAAGATCTACAGGTATGAAGGCATTTCGGGACTGTACCGGGGTTTCTGGCTATCCAGTGTAAGTATCTAAACAAGTCTTGCTTTTATGGCCTTTTCCTGCCAAGCAGCTTTGATGTGTTTTGGTTCAAAGAGTGAGATTGCTAGTGGCACAGGCATATGAGGCTTAACGTCTGTATGGACAGGGCAGTGCATCATAGGGCATGTTCCTATCGTGAGCGCGTGAGTTGCGAGGCAACACTTTGTTATAGGTGATGATTACCAGTTAACTTTTTTTTTTTTTTTTTTTATACAACTAGCTGATGGAACAAGCAGATGGCCCACCTGATGTTAAGTGGTAACCATCACCTATAAACAAAACATTGCCCCGTAGGTCACGCACAATAGGAACGTGCCCTACGATGCACTGCCCTGCGTCCATCAACTTGAGGCATACAGATGTTAAGCCTCATGTGCCTGTAATTACACCGGCGACCACACTCTTCAAACCGAAACACAGCGTTGCTGCTTGGCGGCAGAAAAAGGCGTGGTAAAAAAACTTTCGCTGGGCCATCTGGTTCATCTATCAGCAATGGTAAAAAAGTACCTTTTCAACCACTATAAACTACCACCATGACAGGTACCTGTGCTTAGCTACCTGTCATGGTGAATCATCACATACTTTTGATTTGGACTGTCTGTACCATTTAGCTGATGATAGAAGTGCACTAAGTACCTACTAAGATCTTGGATGGCTCAAATATTTTCGATGTCTTCTATCTAACGTACCTAGCTGTCACAATGTAATCGCGCTCCTTGGTTAAATAATAAATAATTTTTTGTTACAGTTTCAAATAATCTCAGGAGTATTTTACATCTCTACGTACGAGGGGGTCAGACATGAGCTAGGGAAACATGAAGTCAGTCCTAAAATAAAGGTAAATAAAAAAAAATATTTGGTATAATTTATAAGACTTTGTCTGAAGTAGATGTACCTAATATGAGGTCTGTAAACGGTCTAAACATTGCGGCAATTTCAAGCTGCAACTGAACATCTGTTTCATTCATGCAAATAGATCGTTAGCAGGACAGCTATATAATTGCAGCAATAAATTGCCACAAAACTCCTTCTAGAGTTCTTTTTCGTGACACGCACTGTAGTTATTTTGGAAGTTTAATAAGCACTTTTTATTTGCAGTCATTCATAGGTGGTGGGTGCGCGTCGATAGTCGGCCAGTCTATAATAGTTCCATTCGACGTGCTCAGCCAACATCTCATGGTTCTAGGGCTGGTTAAAAGCCGCGCTGGAGGGAGTAGAAATCCTGTAAGTTTATTAATCATATCACGAATAACCTCTACGTAAATATTACTTTTGGCATATGCTTAGTTTTCTTTCTACTTCCACACGTCGAAGGAAAAACGAAGTTATTGTATTTTACGACAACGTGATTTTTTTTTGATTATTGATGTTTTGCAGCAGACGTGCCCAGCCCAGTTCCATTTTAAACTAGCCGCTATCTGAGTAACGTTGGCAATTTGCGTCTTGGAGCGCAGTATGGTGTTGCGTATTCGGTCTCCTCCGAGAATACTGCGCTCCATGGGTCGCTGGCAAACCTCGAGTGCAAAACTATAATTTGTCCTGTCAAATATCTTATTTGTGCGCCGTATCGTATGTTAGTATGTAAGTGTAGGGAAGCCTTTGCCCTGCAGTGGACAATGGCCTCCCTATGCAGGTTGATTCAGAATAACTGATGTTTTCCTTCATTGTCAGAGCTGTGGATGGTTTGGAATTGGTTTGGAATTCTGATGTTGTATTATACAACGAAATTGAATTTGGTAAAGTACTGACACACTTGCTTATTTTCGAGCTATTAAAGCATGCTTTTTTCGAGCCTTGCTCAATAAAAGCACGTATGAACCGTGCTAGTAAATAAGCTAGCTTAATTGGTCGTACGTCGGTTGATTTTTGAGCATGCTCAAAAAAAGCATGCTTATTTTTGAGCACGTGTGTCAGTACCATTAGATTTTTCTTATTTCGTTAACGTTTCCAGAAAATAAATCCGCTAGGCTTGGACCTAGATAAGAGCATATCGAAAGCGAGCCTGGCGCGCGAGGTGGCGGTGCGCGTGTATCGCTTGCACGGCCTGCGCGGCTACTACTGCGGCTACTGCGCCTCGCTCGCCGCCTATGTTCCCAACTCGGCGCTGTGGTGGGCGCTCTATACCACCTATCAAGGTTAGACACCGCTTACTCCCACCAGCGGCCCGATTACGCTAATGTCTGGCTATCGAGATGGCTTTCAGTTTGGCATTTGATTTCCATAGTGTAATAGCAATTATAAGGCCAGTCGCAGACTGGTAAGTCCAGGCGGGGGCGAGGAACAGGCGGCGTGGTCGAGGCGCGGGCGCGGCGTTGGCTCTATGTGGAGTCGAGGCGCAGGCGGTTATACTTCCTTCGCACATTTTGGAGCGAAAAAAACGAAACGGAATGACAAAATGGCTGCAGTCGCGGCGCGGGCAGACACGGCGCCCTCGCCGCGACGCCTGTGCCGCGACTCCAGTATGTGAGCGCACTACCATTCATTTCTTAAGAAAACGTAGAAGCGGCGCGCTGCACAGGCAGCTCGACTCCAGCTCGTGTGGGAGACAGGCCCAAGGATGGATGGGAATCAAATTATGTCAAACTGAAAACCATCTCGATAGCCAGACATTAGCGTAATCGGGCCGCGGTTCTGTTGACAGAAATACTGGGATTTTATACTACTTACTACTACTTACTGGGCTGGCTAGGGTGAGGTTAAGCAGGGGGACAATGCATAATACCTACACCGTGCAGATCTTATTCTCCCACCATGAATTAGAATTATAAGAGACTAGTAGCGCCCTGCGGTTTCACCCGCGTAGTTTTGACTCCCGGTATTCCCACGGGATAAAAAGTAGGTAGCCTATATGTTATTCCAGGCTATAATCAATCTCTCTGCCAAGTTTCATCCAGATCCGTTCAGCCATTCCGGCGTGAAAGAGTAACAAACATCCATCCATACTTACAAACCTTCGCATTTATAATATTAGTAGGATAGTAGGATGAATAATAGTTGTATTTTATCCGTAGAGGAAATGTGTCGAGTAGCGCCGTCTTGGGTGTCGCATCTACTCATCCAATGCTGTGCGGGCACTCTCGGCGGCTTCACCACCACTATACTGACTAATCCGCTGGACATAGTGCGCGCGCGACTGCAGGTGAATATGAGCTTTATTGCACTCTCTGTAGGCGTCATTGTAGTGTTAGGTTAGAAATGAGGAAATACGAAGAACAAAGTAACCAACAGCTCGTAGAACTAGCAAGTTGAAGTGGCAATGGGCAGGTCATATAGTCGAAGAACTCGGCGACCTCAGTGGCGCAGCGGGCGACAGACCGCCTGCGACGCAAGAGGTTGCGGGTTCGATTGCCGCCTCGTAACAAATTTGTGTTCGATCTGCAGAATTTTGTGTGTGCATGTCTCCAGCTTCCTCATATTGAAAATGTAATTTCTATAAATGCCAATATTTAAAGCATAATTAGTACACTCATAGATTTGAATCATAATTTAGCTGCCAAATAAACAACGATGCTATAAGCTTATAATAGTGTGTAAGCTGGAGTAACATGTCTCCAGCTGCCTCAGTCAGTGTGGGCAAACGGCTAATGATAGAGATATATAGTAAACGCAAGGATTTAGTACCTATTTAGTGCACCTGGTACCAAAAATTTCAGGTCTGTAGCTAGGAAACTCTTCGAGTTATAAGACTTGATCAACGTGTAAGCTGGAGTAACGATACGTGAAAAAGCATATGCTCGTTCTCTGGAATGGCTGGAGCTAGCAGGTTGCTTTAAGTCTCCAGATTTAGTACCAAACGAATTAGCGAGGTACCAAATATTTGAAGTGTTTTTGTTCAAAACTCTATGAGTTACAAGCTTTTCCAGCTTTTTTTGTTTGTCCAGCTTGCACATGTTGGATCTCAGCAATCACAATAGGTACAGACTCGGTTGATGTCTCTGAACCGAGCTATGAATTAGTGCACTCGGTACCAAAAATTTGGAATCTCTAGGACAAGCAGTTCTGTTGTAATCAGCAAAATAACATTTTACCGCCAAAAATTCAAAGCATTTCGACGCGACCATAAAAATGATGCGTTGCCGCTCTGAAGGTGATATTACGCTCTGCGGATTTGAACGTATTTTACCCGCGATAAGAGTCTTTTTTGTATGCACTCAGTCCTTTAAATTTCTGAAGGCATAATTATTATACCCTTCTCTTTCCGATGTGCGTTGAAGAGCGGGGCGTTGTGTGTTGCCATATCTAATTAAATAGTTTGGTATGGTTTGACATTTTATATTTTTTTTTTGATAAAATATACCAATTATATTGCAGAATTTGCAGGCAAGGCAGGGAGCGAGCAGCACGTCCGTCCGTCCGTATTTTGACAGTTTGACAGCCAATCTAATCTTGCTAGTGTCATGTCAAGTGAATCGTCATCAGACCTAAGTCAAGTCATTCGAATTTGAGAGGTTAAAATATACCAATTAAATATATTGCAGAATTTGCAGGCAAGGCAGGGAGCGAGCAGCATGTCCGTCCGTATTTTGACAGTTTGACAGCCAATCTAATCTTGCTAGTGTCATGTCAAGTGAATCGTCATCAGACCTAAGTTAAGTCATTCAAATTTGAGAGGTTTTCGATTTGCAAAAACGAATCCTTCCTACCTATATAAACCAGTATTATGGTAGGTAGCAGTTAAATAAATAATTAGGTAAATTTAGATTTACGTAGGTACCTAATCATTTATTAGTTTTACTACTTAACTTCTCCTATGGGTACTGTGGTAGGTGTTAAAGAACTGGCGCTTTGAGTAGGTACCTATGTAGATACAGATACAACTCCGTTATTTTAACACTGCCAAAAAGGTAAAAAAAGGGGCTACCTACCAGTAAAAACGCACCTCTTGTATCTATGTATATTTCTTCCGCATCGATTTGGATATCCGCATCGCACCAATAATGCGGATGTTCATGCGGATGTGACAAAAACAAAATAAAATAGACGCAACCAGTGACAGGCGCGTAGTATCACCTTCAGAGCGGCAACGCATCATTTTTATGGTCGCGTCGAAATGCTTTGAATTTTTGGCGGTAAAATGTTATTTTGCTGATTACAACAGAACTGCTTGTCCTAGAGATTCCAAATTTTTGGTACCGAGTGCACTAATTCATAGCTCGGTTCAGAGACATCAACCGAGTCTGTACCTATTGTGATTGCTGAGATCCAACATGTGCAAGCTGGACAAACAAAAAAAGCTGGAAAAGCTTGTAACTCATAGAGTTTTGAACAAAAACACTTCAAATATTTGGTACCTCGCTAATTCGTTTGGTACTAAATCTGGAGACTTAAAGCAACCTGCTAGCTCCAGCCATTCCAGAGAACGAGCATATGCTTTTTCACGTATCGTTACTCCAGCTTACACGTTGATCAAGTCTTATAACTCGAAGAGTTTCCTAGCTACAGACCTGAAATTTTTGGTACCAGGTGTACTAAATAGGTACTAAATCCTTGCGTTTACTATATATCTCTATCATTAGCCGTTTGCCCACACTGACTGAGGCAGCTGGAGACATGTTACTCCAGCTTACACACTATTATAAGCTTATAGCATCGTTGTTTATTTGGCAGCTAAATTATAATTCAAATCTATGAGTGTACTAATTATGCTTTAAATATTGGCATTTATAGAAATTACATTTTCAATATGAGGAAGCTGGAGACATGCACACGAATTTTGTTCCGTTGGTCTGGGTTCTATGTATAATAAAAAAAATATCTAAGTAAGTATGTAATGTATTACATTTATCAGTCATCTTGTACCCATAACACAAGCTAGTAGCTTACTTTTGGGGCTAGATGGTGCTGTGTGGATTGTTCAGCTAGTCCAGACTAAACCGAAAATACAAGACGGAATACCTGAATACACCTAAAACCTATAAACGAGCGATTATTGTCTGAATATCTGTATCTCAGAAACGGCGCCAACGATTTTCATGAAATTTAGTATGCAGGGGCGTTTCGAGAGCAATAAATCAATCTAGCTAGGATTCGGCAAACGACAAAGCTCAGTCACCCATACCATGGGATCTTACTTCGAAGAAAGGTTTTTTGTTCCAATTAAATTTTACTAGATGGCGATATAGGTTATAGTTACTAGTATAGTATTCTTTTATCTGTGCCCATACATTGTAAATAAAAAAGGGAAGCGCGATGTGAAAAGTGTCATTTATAAAAATGTGCGTTGTTCACAGGTGGAAGGCGTGGGCACAATGAAGCAAGTATTCCTTCAGCTGTGGCGCGAGGAAGGCCTTCTCGGCTTGTACTGTAAGGGTCTGTCGGCGCGACTAGTGCAGTCCGCCTGCTTCTCCTTCTCCATCATACTCGGATACGAGACCATCAAGCGAGTGGCCGTCAGCGAACAGTACAGGAACCAAGTGCGGTGGTAGCAATAAACTGTGAATACTTGACGCTCTTTTATTTATTCAGAAATATCTTCGTCTCTTAAATATCTAAAACGAAACAGTTATTACAATTTGTTTGATGACAAAAAAAGGCCACCACTTAGCATTTGCTGATGAGCTCAAGCCTGAGGCTATCTTTACCGGTTATCCGGTTATATGGAGTTTGATGAATGCGGTACCAAAAAAATTGTTTGGTTACTGATAGAAACTTAAAAAAAAGTATTTAACGGCTTTATGCTTTATCTAACGGTGCGTTATTGCCTCGTTTTGGTAGCGCTATACGGCGGATCGTGATTGCCGCGGCTTGATCTTGAGATGCACGCCTCTAGTATGCGTGCTTAGAGAGCTCTTCTGACTGAAGGCGGCGGGGCAGAGTGCACAACGGAATGGCTTCTCACCAGTGTGCACTCGGATGTGGTTTCCTAGCATGAATTTGGTCTGAAACAAAGATAAATAATCTGTTAAGACGCACACAACCATCAAACAACTTCTCGCTTATTTCAAAGTTTTAGAAGATATAAAATCAATTAAGTTGACAGTTAGGCAGCGTTTTCGCTGTATTCATCTTCATTTCATGCGAAACAAAACAAGTGGATAACGCTCGTATTGGTCTAATAATAATACCGAAAATAAAGGCAAAATCGGTCAAATATACTTTAAAATTACATAATTAAGAAAAATAATTAATAAGACTAACAGCGAAACCGCGTCCGCAGATATGGCACATCTTGTCCTTCGGCCTCTTCACACCCTCGTGATCTCGCGATACATGGACGCGCAACCGACACATCGCTTCAAACCTCTGTAACAGACAAATACTAAAGCTATTGATTCTGTTATCTAAATTAATAAAATAATAATAGGAACACTAGGACTTTCCTATTGCAGTACCACATGATGAAACAAACACCCTGTGACTATCAACTTCATAGGTACGGATGTAATACCGGTACAATTACAGGTACAACTATAGTGACCTAGAAGGTGTGCTAGAAGAAAACTCTTGTTATGCTCGCCTTAATGTCATCTATTTCTGTTTTTAATAAGTATTGTAGTGTGCAATAAAGATTAAAGAATTACAATAATAACTTCAAACCGAATCCAGCGACATAGAAATACCCACATATTTAAAATTAAAAAAAGCTAACCCTATCGCAGCTATCACACTTGTAAGGCAGCAGTTCCTTCCGATGTCGGACCATGGTGTGTTTGCGAAGCGCGGTCGAATTCACGAACTTAGCGTCGCAATGCGAGCATTCGTGTCTGCAACATAAAAAAATAGATACAGTAGAGCGCCGTCATAAATAAAACACTAGCGACCCGCCCGCGCGCTCCTGTTTCGCACGGGTGCACAATCATGCATGTATTATACATATAAACCATCCTCTTCAATCACTCTATCTAATAAAAAAACCGCATCAAAATCCGTAGTTTTAAAGATTTAAGCATACATAGAGACATGAGGATATAGGGACAGAGAAAGCGACCTTGTTTTATACTATTTAGTGATTCTTGATTCATCTTTATTTTTGAGATACGGAAGTATCTGTAGAGTTTACAGTGAAATCCTTTCAACACACTGTTTCGTAAGAACTAGTGATACTACAAGAAGAAGCAAAACCAGCACAAAATCTTACTTGAGGGTCTCCGGCGGACGATGCTTCGCAGCGTACTTAAGATGGTTCCTGTAGACCGGGATGGAAGCGAAGCGCAGGTCGCATTCAGCGCAGTACGCGGATTCTGGCTGCAAAATGAGGGTATGTAGCAAAATGTTATAGTTGGACATACTCTCTCCCTCTCCTCTATAATAATAATGTTGGACAATCCACACAGCACCATCTAGCCCCAAAGTAAGCTACTCAAAGCTTGTGTTATGAGTACTAGATAACTGATATATTTAATACATTTTATACTTACATAGATATATACTTTTTATTATACATAAACACCCAGACCAACGGAACAAATTTCTGCAGATCATACACAAATTTGTTCCGAGGCGGGAATCGAACCCGCAACCTCTTGCGTCGCAGGCGGACTCTCGCCCGCTGCACCACTGAGGTCGTCTATACACACTCACACGAGCTAGAATCGAGGCGGCGTCGAGGCACGCGCCTTAAAGGTCGCTGCATATGTGACGAGATAATATATCGGACGGGACGTGAACGGGACAGAGACGTGACTGCCCTGGGTTCAAAGCCACATTCCCGCCCGTCTTGTCTCCGCGACATACTCTCTTTGATATACATTTTGTATGAAACAATATTTCCAAAACTTCCCGTCCCGTCCGCGCGTCCGTGTAAAAACCCATCAATCATGTATGCAGCGGTCTATAGACATCCTCAAACAATCTACAAAGAAAAGTTAATACTTGATGAGAATCAGAATAGTCTTTATTATAATTATGGTGATAGTATAAAAAGTAGAAGTACAAACACTTAATAGGTATTTGAAAAATAAATCTGAGGGGATCTACCACCGTGCCTAGGGATGTCGTTAAGCCGTTTCAGTTTGACATACTCAAGAGAAACTAGGGATTACCTTAGCATTGTGTTTGAGCATATGAGCCGCCATATGTCGCCGTTTCGCGCCGCAGACGTGGCATTGGCTAATAGGCTTGGTGCTGTGGATTCTGAACGGAAACATGTTTTAGTGTTTTTGAAGTGCTGAACGTCCTACTACTATTATAAACGCGAAAGTTTGTAAGTATGGATGGATGGATATGGATTACTAGTTGCGCCCCGCGGTTTCACCCGCGCAGATTTAAGTCCGGGTACTCCTACGGGATATAAAGTTGTCTATGTGCTATTCCAGACTATAATCTACCTCTCTGCCAAGTTTTATCCAAATCCGTTCAGCCGTTCCGGCGTGAAAGAGTAACAAACAAATATCCATCAATCCATACTTACAAACTTTCGCGTTTATAATATTAATACTTATACGATCGCAGTATTAATAGGATTCCGTATTTTATGTACTTGTTTTAAGTATACTATGGAACTTGTGTCTGAAATAAAGATGATTACTATACATAGATACTTACTTCATATGTACCGACAGGTACTTCTTGGCTTTAAACATCTTGCCGCAGATATCACATTTGATCGGAGCCACGTGAGCGATTGCGCGGTGGCATTTCAATCCACCTGGGGACCTGTAACAAACGCTTACATTAAAAAAAAAAATTTTTTTTTAATGTAAGCGTTCGCGTTTTTAATATTAGTAGGATGTGTAATCCTACTAATATTATTAATGCGAAAGTTTGTAAGTATGGATGCATGGATGGATGTTTGTTACTATATATGTAACTCCAGAACGGCTGAACATATCTTGGTGAAAATTGGCACAGAGATATATTATAGTCTGGAATAACACATAGGCTACTTTTTATCCCGTGGGAACACCGGGATTTAAGTCTACGCGGGTCAAACCGCGGGGCGCTACTTGTTTGTTATAAGTAGAAAGAAAAAAGCTACAATAATACTTACGGAAACTCCCTACAGCAAAGTCTACACGTAAACCTCCGTATGCCGTGCTCCTTGGCGTCATGCAGAGCCATTTCCGTCAGCTCATAGCCAATGAACCCGCACTTGCATTGGTACTTTCTGTAGTGACTTGCTATGTGCTCCTTGTGGTTGCTGGCTTTCATGAACCTCACTTTGCAGATGTGACACTCGTGCTTACCTGCCTCCTGGATTAAATAAAAATAATGTACCTATGTTCAGTCAGCAATTAAATTTGAGTTTTAGTATGAAATGGTAATGCCCAAGGGCCCTTTTCCTGTCATGCGTGTTGTCGCCCGCGCGCAGATCTGTTTATATCTTCTGTGGATCTGGTCCTCATGCGGGCGGCTCTTGGGCGCGCGCGTGTTACCCGTATGATAAGAAAAATATATAAAATGATAGGATGCAGGCAGCCCGCATGCGGACCAGACCTTCGTGCGGGCGAAAACACGCATGACAGGAAAAAGGCCCTTAGGCATAGAAACACATTACCATTTCATACTATTACACACATTAAAATTTACAGTTTGTAAGGAAATTGTTAATGCCAATCCTCATAGCTAACCAAAATTTTGAGTATGGGCACAGATAAAAGAATACTATACTAGTACAGATACCCCATCCCATACATTGAAACGATCCCGTCCTAAGTCGGGCTATTCTTCGGGCTATTTTGTTTTGCCCGCAAATCTAACCAAATAGCCCGCACAGCCACTAGATGTCGCTAAGTTACGTTGCGAGCAAGCGGCCGGCATCTCGTAGAATGCACTTGCAACCAATTTATGTATTTTTTTTATTATGTAGAAATGACATTGGTAATTAAAATATGAAATATTACATACATTATTGAAATGCCAGAACGAAACCCAAAAAAATCGTTTACAGCAAGTAGCGCCATCCATCAATACACAAAACTAACTTTTGGAAGCAAACAACAACGTAGTACAAATTACAGCCACCAGAAAAAGTGAGATCAATATTGATTTTCAAAAACATAAAGAATTTGATAATAGCATAATTCCTCATCTTCCCGTGCTTATGGGAGATTTTTTCACAGTATAACTCAGGCTATTCATGACCATAATTCTTTTTAATTGGACTAAAACAAAAACCTATATTTCAATCGAATCCTGTATTGCCATCTATTGAAGTCTATTTGGAACTAAAAAACTGTTCCTAGAGATGGGTGCCCATGGTATAGGTACCAGAGTTATTCAAGATTTGAAAACTACTTTTACTTTATTGTAAATCCACTTTTGTAGTATCAAAGTAGTTGTCTTATCAAAGTGGATGTAGTTATCTCAAGAAACCCTAGTAGTCTACTTCTTGCCTTGTGGCAGAGCTACTACCAACCACCACAACACCAAATGAGCTCTGAGAATGGCTTGCAAATCTATGTTGTCCCTGACTGAACATACAGTTCCGCCAATAAGAGTAGAAATTAATAGGTGCCCCACTTTCCATCTATTTTCGACGCTCACTCACATGGTGGTCTTGCTCGCACCTATGCGAAATAACCGCATGTAATTTGATGATCAGTTTCTAGAGTTTTTGGCCGAACTGTAGTTAAGGATTTACCTCAGAATGTCTGGTTGTCATATGCCTGTCATATTTGTTCTTGTCCACAAACCAAGAGATGCAAAACTCACATTTGTATTTACATCTGCCTCTGAACTTCTGTGATTGTTTGTCAGATTCCCTTTTAGCATTTAATTCTTCATCATTCATGTAAATTACTGTGTAGTTTTCTTTAGTTAAAACTGATTTATTTACTTTACTGATTAGCATATCATTGTCTCCCTCTACTGTAATACTTTTGTGTTTTTTGTTCAAAACTTTGGCAGAATCTATGTTTTTTCTTCTTTTTCTGTTTGATTTGGTATTGGAATCTGTGTTTCTTTCTTTCTTAATTTTTTGTATGCATTTCATTTCCATACTATCAACTGTAAGAACACATTTTATATCATCTTGTAACAGTTCTTCATCTACAAAAGAGTTTTCCATCAAATCATTTTCTAATTTAATGTGATCTTCATCTATTTTAGTTGCAACTTGATATTGTAATGGTTTGCTGTCTTGCAATGTTGATGCATAGTTCTGTTCACAATATACATCATTTATGATAGTATTACAGCAGCTTAGCTGCGACAATGGCTGCAGCAATGCCTAAAACACATTCATCAGATTATATAATAAAAAATTATTTTATCATGTTGGGTAGGTACCACATTAGCAAATTCATGGGTATGAATTATTGGTGTTAAAATTGTATATTTACCACATCTATGTTTTCCAGTAACTTCTGAGCACGTAAAACTTGCGATTGAAAGTTGCCTAGCTTGCGAAAAATAGCTGAGCATTCCCAACAGACTGCCTTTTTCAAAGCACCCTGAAAAGTAAAACATTGCTGGAGCTTCAGGGGGACTAGATTCAGGGATATTATTTCCGTTACATAAAGGTTGTACTTACTTTCTTTTCGTCAAACAATGATCCGAACTTTACCATATCTAGTGGTATCAATTCTCTATCTTGACTCAAACATGTAGAACAGATTGTCGCTCTCATTTTTCGTGGGGCATATGTACTAAGTCTTACGTAGGTACCTCTATTTGGAAATTATTTATTAGAGCACAAAATAGAAAATAAATAGATTTAATCAGTCAATACATATCATGTACATAAATCATGTTTTAAACCTGATTTTTTGTTGAAGTGTGGTGAGGATAAAACTATAATACTCCTGGGTAGTTGTGAATTATTCATGGATGGAATCTATCTACGTATCAAGGAAATAAATAGGCACAGGGAGGGAATGTAAATAAAACTGCGAGAATTAAAGTGACTTTTGTTTGACGGCTCAGAGGAGAAAGCCGGCTGTTCTGTCAGTGTCAAGTCAGCTGTCTGTTAGTGTTGGTATGGTAAATTGCCGTCTTACTGCAAAAGGACACGTAACAAATTGTAAATCTTGAGAAAAAAGGGTTTTAAATTTATTGGGTTTGGTGTTTTTTGGGAATAAAAATCATTTGAAGATGCAGAAAAAATAAATGATATTATTTGCATCGAACTAAATTTATACCGAGCGAGCGAAGCGTCTCAGTTTCCACATTGGCCAAATATGCGTTTGTCCGGATGTCTGTTTGTCTCTGTCTGTTCTCCTCTACAGGTCGCATTTTTCAACCGATCTGGACGAAACTTGGTACACAGGTTATATGACTTATTAGATTTTTTTTGTCGTCGGGGATTTTTGATTGGAGGGGTACTTCCCCCAAAAAAAGGGCAAAAAGGGGGTTTGGTATTAGGTAAACGTAAGGCCAAACATACTAAAATGATTTCTGACTCAAGCACATTTCCCTTATATTATTGTATTATTTGTATTCGAACAGTATTTATGCGTGTCACTGGATAGTTATTCTTTCAAACAAACTCCCCGAAATGAAAATAATAGCCAATCGCAACTCGAAACTGCGAGCCGCTGTCACCTGGCTCAATATGTGACATGGCCGTTGAACATTAGCGGGCCAAGTCACACAACATTAACTAGGTACATTAAATAAAGAAATCGCAGTAAGGAACCTTAGATTTGGCACGACTTTGTCTAGATTTCATTACTTTTTAGAGATAAACAAGTAGCTCCATCGAGACTTGGCTAGTTTTTTACAGAATGTTTTTGGTGGATTAGATGCTATACCTACTTGCAATACAGGTAGGTCGTGGGTAAGTCTAAAGAAACAGGATATTGTAGAGCCCTAGTAGTGTAGAGGCGGACTATGTAGGACCTACCTATGTTTTATGGGTATTTTAAAGATTTGAGATTTGCTTCTTTGTTTACCGGTGTAAAAAATCCTAGTAATCCTACGATATTTTAATGAAGTAGCACAATATGAGTACCTACCTATAATATAAATCTACCTACTCTGTCTAGTTTCCATACTATCCCATCTTTATTACCTAACTTACCTACTTCTCTCTTCGGCAATCATCCTAAAGTTAGCCAGCTCTGGCGGCGCGGCGGCAGCTTATTGCGATGCGATGTTAGGAAAATTGTAATAGGTAAAATTAATCCGAGGGTAAAATGAATAACCTAGGTAGGTAGTCCGTTCAAATCATTATTGGATTTATTACAATAAAAAAGGCATAAAATTACTCAAGCAGACTCAGTGTTTTATCAGTTGAATTAGGTGGAAGTGAAATGCTGAATTCCAAACTATTATTTATATTAATAGGTAAGTACCTTTATGCCCTAAGTTGATGAATGTAGGTACGGCAGTGCATCGGGCACGTTTATATTATGCGTGACTTGCAAAGCGGTGCTTCGTTAGGTATAGGTGGTCATGCTTGTTCCACCATTAAGGAAATAATTATAAAGGTTTTTCATAATTTTGTTAAGAGGCCCCAGCCCTACCGTCTAAGCCGATATTTGGTAAAATCTCACAAGATGAAGAAAGTAGTAAGAATAAGTACCTACATACCTACGTAATGCGTGTACTCATAGAAATAAAAAAAACATAACCAGCACATTTCATCGTGAGTTGGAAGCTAAACAAAGTAATTTGATGATTTTGATGTGACCATGGAAAAACACCTTAGCCTGCGGTATTTACTGCTTCTGTTCCATTACAGCAATTCATTCTGCTTTGCCAATGAAGAAATATACTAAACTAGGAAAGAAGCCGCCTTTCCCGAAACAAGCTAATTGCGAAACCATGAAATGTCCCGCCGTGGAACAGCCGCTATGCGCAAAACTTGTTTACAAGAACGCAGGAAACAAAACTGTCCATGTTGTGATGGTGAACAAATGTGAAATGAACTATGTGAAGTGTCATAAAGGTATTTTGACTGCATTTATCTAGGTAACTAGCTTTTGCCCGCGGCTTCGCTCGCGTTTAGAAGTATTATTATTAATTAGGCATAGTTTTTGAGGCTTTACTTTTGTTAAGCGTGTGTAAAAAATTGGGGGGTTGAATTTATCAAAATCCTATTGAAGCGGACGTCTTCATCATAGTAGCTCCAATCTTTAATTTCAGTTCAATCAGTCGAAAATCTAAGAGGATTTATACAAACTTTCATCCCTATCTTATCCCTTTAGGGGTGGAATTTATCAAAATCCTTTCTTAGGGGATGCGTACGTCATAGTAGTTTTATGCATGCAAAGTCAGCCCGATCGGTTAAAAATTGACAAAATTTCATACAAACTTTCGTCCCCTATTTCATCCGCTTGGGGGTAGAATTGATCAAAATCCTTTCTTAGCGGATGCCTACGTCATAACATCTACCTGCATGCCAAATTTCAGCCTGATCCGTCCAGTGGTTTGGGCTGTGCGTTGATAGACCACTATGTCAGTCAGTCACCTTTGAGTTATATATATATTTAGATTAGAATTAGAAAAATTAGATTTAGATTAGATTTAGATAGAGGATAGATAGAAGATTTATACAAACTTTCATCCCCTATTTTATCCCCTTGGGGGTGGAATCGATCAAAATCCTTTCTTAGCGGATGCCTACGTCATATCATCTACCTGCATGCAAAATTTCAGCCCGATCCGTCCAGTGGTTTGGGCTGTGCGTTGATAGATCACTATGTCAGTCAGTCACCTTTGAGTTATATATATTTAGAAGATTAGAAAAATTAGATTTAGATTAGATTTATATTTAGATTTAGATAGAGGATAGATAGAAGATTTATACAAACTTTCATCCCCTATTTTATCCCCTTAGGGGTGGAATTTATCAAAATCCTTAAGTCTACGTCATAGTAGCTTTATGCATGCAAAGTCAGCCCGATCGGTTTAAAATTGACAAAAATTCATACAAACTTTCATCCCCTATTTCATCCCCTTGGGGGTGGAATCGATCAAAATCCTTTCATAGCGGATGCCTACGTCATATCATCTACCTGCATGCAAAATTTCAGCCCGATCCGTCCAGTGGTTTGGGCTGTGCGTTGATAGATCACTATGTCAGTCAGTCAGTCAGTCAGTCACCTTTGAGTTATATATATTTAGATTTAGATTTAGATAGAGGATAGATAGAAGATTTATACAAACTTTCATCCCCTATTTTATCCCCTTAGGGGTGGAATTTATCAAAATCCTTAAGTCTACGTCATAGTAGCTTTATGCATGCAAAGTCAGCCCGATCGGTTTAAAATTGACAAAATTTCATACAAACTTTCATCCCCTATTTCATCCCCTTGGGGGTGGAATCGATCAAAATCCTTTCATAGCGGATGCCTACGTCATATCATCTACCTGCATGCAAAATTTCAGCCCGATCCGTCCAGTGGTTTGGGCTGTGCGTTGATAGATCACTATGTCAGTCAGTCAGTCAGTCAGTCAGTCAGTCACCTTTGAGTTATATATATTTAGATTTAGATAGAGGATAGATAGAAGATTTATACAAACTTTCATCCCCTATTTTATCCCCTTAGGGGTGGAATTTATCAAAATCCTTAAGTCTACGTCATAGTAGCTTTATGCATGCAAAGTCAGCCCGATCGGTTTAAAATTGACAAAATTTCATACAAACTTTCATCCCCTATTTCATCCCCTTGGGGGTGGAATCGATCAAAATCCTTTCTTAGCGGATGCCTACGTCATATCATCTACCTGCATGCAAAATTTCAGCCCGATCCGTCCAGTGGTTTGGGCTGTGCGTTGATAGATCACTATGTCAGTCAGTCAGTCACCTTTGAGTTATATATATTTAGATACACTGCTCGCAAACAAAAAAAAACGAAACGAGTGTTCCTCGTATCAAGCCACACTTAAAGGCATAAAATGTATTGGGCATAATTAATAGTTGCATTACCTACCTAGCTACAATAATTATTCCACATCAACCGATACACAGATTTTGTCAGCAAGTTGTCAGCCTTTTAGGCAAGAGCACAGAACACATTATATCCTGGCAAGAGTGATGCGATGTGCCAGAGCCAGAGCGGCCATACTCAGTTGCTAGTATACCTAGCTTAGAATTATATCATGCGTTAGCATCCCTATCAGTCTGTGCTTAGATCCTATCTACCTTCAGTACATACATACCTACATATGCAGTATAATTAACATTTTTTAAGGATTGGACGCGGCCGTAGTTTCTATGAAGAGCTGTGACCACAATAATTTTATAAAAAGTGGTGAGTATAACCTTTGTAATTCGCAAGCCCTTGCCGAAAAATATTGAATACATACCTAATTAACCATATCTGGGTGACTGAGTTTATGTTTTTCATTGAAAGCACGGATAAAAAAACATTTTCTAAAAATGAAACCTAGCTAGATCGATTTATCGCATCCGAAACCCCTGCATTCTACATTTCATGAAAATCGTTGGAGCCGTTTCAGAGATATAAACAAATAAATAAATAAAAATATTTTCCAGCATTATTTATTTATTATTATTATTATGTAAATATACAGGCGGATGGGTTACAGGAGATGGTAATAATTATGCATGGAGCTTTTGAGAGAAAAGGAATGAAAGTAAATGTAAGTAAGTCGAAAATTATGGAAGACCATAAAGTTCAAAGATGAAAGAGATGAATGTTTAACGGAATGTGATATTTTGATTACTGGAGAAAGAGTGGAACAAGTGAATGAAATTGTATACTTGGGGACTTTGTTTACGAAAGATGGGAAGCATGATAATGATATTGAAAGGAGAGTGACTGCTGGAAATAAAGTGAAAGGGGCGCTACACACGTTTATGAGCAGCCGGAAACTGTCTAAAAAGGCACGACTGGCTGTACATATGGGAGTGTTGGTGCCGACATTAATGTACAATGGTAGTTGGGTATGGCAGAAAAAATATCAGAGTAGAGTTAATTTAGTAGAAATGAGAGCGTTACGTAGTATGTGTGGTGTGAATTTGAGTGATAGAATGAGGAATAGTGTGATTAGAGAGAAATGTAGAGTGCAAGAAGACGTAGTGATGAGGATAGAGAAAGGTACCTATGTTAAGATGGTTTGGGCATTTAGAGAGGATGGATGAAAGAAGATTGACGAAACAGGTGCATCAGGCGAGTGTAAATGAGACTGTTGGGAGAGGAAGACCTCGGCGGACGTACCTAGATCAGATACCTAGCAGACGTTCTAGAGAAAGGCCAGGTCAAGCCCTAAACCGACGAGCATGTATGAAGAATGTTATGAAAATGAAAGAAGCGAAAGAGGTAGGTATGTGAGGATCGTAGCAAGTGGAAATCCGTGGTCTCTGCCTACCCCGATGGGAAAGAGGCGTGATTTTATGTATGTATGTATGCTCGTTTAAAGGTATTAGTAGTAGTAGCATCATAGACTAAGTAGGGATGATGTTTATTACATATAGATTTGTATTTTTAGGAAACAAGCGATCAAAAAGAGAAGTCGTAAAAGAAGGTTAGTTTATATATAGTTCAATCAAGTATTATTATGGTACAAAGTAATTCTGAGATATAAATTCAGAGGAGAAAATGGAAAATTATGGCCATATATTTTAAGCCCCTGGCCCGTAAAATATTATATTTGATTTATTAGATGAATGCCTGCGACGGGCCTTAAAATTAATGAGATTGGCGTTGGCGTTGAACGGAGGGAAAGTAGTTGGATTGACCTGGCGCAGAAAACATATAAAATGGACCTATTTCTTATTTGATTTATATAAAAAAACCACAGAAGAAATAATAGTAATAGCTACTAATACTACGAATTACTTTCACCGTCTAGGATGTTTTAGTCTCCCTTGGAGTAGGTAACTGAATTTTTGGCTTGCAGATGGTATTCCTTTAGAAAATATGCCAGACATACAGCATATGATATTACAAGTTGATGGTGAGCTTTAAAGAAAAGAAAACATACCATACTACCATTAGGTAGGTAGGTACATAGGTACGTTACGTACCAAACTACATCTATTTTACACTTACAAATTCGTTTAATCTCCACGCACACAAGCTTCCCTTCTAAATTTCATGAGTCCACTTCATCCAACAGTTGTCTGGTAGAGATCGCTATTTAGCGATAAGACCACACACATTGTTGGTACTTGTAGTTTTATGTTTGTTTTGTGATATCGATAAGTTGTTTACAATTAAGTATTTTCAATCCTTCTATCTATCTACGTTGTGTGGGGCAAAATGGACCAACTTGGATAGGTCCGGTCGGTACAGCGCTGGCTTTCGGACGAGACTGAATACACACTAAAGGTAGAAGCAGTGTCTATGTTGTCTTTGTCTGCCATTAAATTATACTATTTTATAGTGTAATTCATTATTTTATTTACTTAAGTACATAACCCACAAAAATACAATAGGTAGGTACACATACATGATAATGATATAAATAAGTAAGGAAATTTATATACATAAGTAAACGGATGTTATAATGTTTCAGAAAAACGTAAGTTGTCTTCTCTAAGTTGTCTTGCCTACCTAATGCAAAATGTTTTATTTCTTAGCTATACTGTGGTAGGTGTATATACGCCTGGAACTAGTTAACAATTAAAACCCTACTTACTAATCTCCGAATCTCCTATATCATAGAGAATTTCCCCAGTCTGCGTCATAACCTAAACCCGATGGGCGGACAACATCACGGGAACGGGACAAGATCGCGGGAAGTCAGTGGGCGAAGAACTCACGTCAGAGAGTATTATATTACTTGGCGAAGAACTGTCGTCAGAGAGTATTATGTTCCTTGGCGAAGAAGGAACAAAATCTTAGTTCCCAAAATTCTTTAGAGGAGACGAAGACCTATATTGTATCTCTAACAATAGAATTCTTCTGAAATAACGGTTTAATTTGTTTTTGTAACACACAGGAAATAGAAGAGCGTGTACCGAATATATAAATATAGTTTTAATAGTATAGCTTCATTACGTTATCCTAATTTAGGACAGTTGCAGAAGATGAAAGAGCAGGCACTTAAAGGAACTCAAGACTTCGAGTACAAGTCTGGAGCAAACATCGTTGTATTAAAAGGAACTAAGCCTGGCATGTCATCGCCAGATATTAAAAAAAATTATGATATCGATGAATATAACACTGATGTTAATGGTGTAGATGAACGTGACGATGATGCGGATGAAGACGATGATGAATTTAAAGATGAAGATGACGGCGAACATCAAGATGGCGATGAAGAGAATGAGTATAAAGGAGACCAGGACTATAATGAAGAAGAACCAGAGTCTGATGAACACAATTACGAGGCGAGTGATAATGAAAACAGCGAAAAGAATCAAACGCTTATCGGAGTCGACGTAGATTTGACAGACGACATAAAAGGTTAGCATGTCTAAAATTAAATATCACTCTTTCTATCTCACTAATCACATGACCTTCATAAACTATTATCAGATAATGTGTTTTACAATCCAAAAGGTGGTAGCTCTATTCGAGTGTGCCTAAATATTTGAACTGTTACACATAAATGTACCTACCTAACCACTTTGATATTTTTTTTATATTATTTTCTTATAGGCTTTAATAATAAGAAAGGTACATGTCAATAATAATGATTTACATTTGAAGATTTATAAGAATGTAAGCTAAACAATAGAGGCCTTACTACAAAACGGTGTATAACTTTAAACAGTGTCTAAAATTAGCGCTGTCTCTGTTCGCC
The DNA here is from genome assembly GCA_963576535.1 of Plemyria rubiginata. NCBI lineage: Eukaryota > Metazoa > Arthropoda > Insecta > Lepidoptera > Geometridae > Plemyria > Plemyria rubiginata. The sequence goes on along the minus strand of OY754922.1, from coordinate 8,284,867 downwards.
ATTACGCAATGGCAAGAGATGTCAAAAGTTTAGACAGTGTTTAACGTTTGCCTATTTTTTGTAGTAAGGCCCTAGGTATGTTCGTAGTAAATAAATAATAATAAATAGATAATGCTGGACGATCCACACAGCTCCATCTAGCCCCAAAGTAAGCTACTCAAAGCTTGTGTTATGGGTACTATAGATGACTGATATATTTAATACATTATATACTTACATAGATTGATATTTTTTATTATACATAAACACCCAGACCAACGGAACAAATTTCTGCAGATCGTACACAAATTTGTTCCGAGGCGGGAATCGAACCTCTTGCGTCGCAGGCGGACTCTCGCCCGCTACGCCACTGAGGTCGTCAATCAAAAGTAACAACACTTGTGGCGGATTTTTTAAGCCGGTCTAAAGGCTCCGCCATGGATTAGCGGTGATCTTAATCCGGGAGCGACAGCAAAGTACCTACTCTCTAAACTTTAGAGGAACGCTTGCGTGCTTGAATCTAAAGCACGCAAGCGTTTCTTAGTAAACAATCCAAACTTCAAGGTGACTAGGGATCCCCTGGAGCTATGCGAGAAGCCGGTCTAAAGGCTCCGCCATGGATTAGCGGTGATCTTAATCCGGGAGCGACAGCAAAGTACCTACTCTCTAAACTTTAGAGGAACGCTTGCGTGCTTGAATCTAAAGCACGCAAGCGTTTCTTAGTAAACAATCCAAACTTCAAGGTGACTAGGGATCCCCTGGAGCTATGCGAGGTGTCTCTATGCAAAGATGTTACACATGTTTATACTAGATTTTTACTTGGGTTTTAACCAACATTTTTTGTTTATGCGATTATTTTAGATACCAACTGTAGGTACATACTTTATTATATTATTATGTTTATATTCCCTTCTGTTGAACCTTTTTCTGAATATAAATGTTTTGATTATTGGAGCTATTAGGCTGTAGTTATTAGGCAAGTATATATAGTTATTAGCCTATGAACGTCTTTTTAACTTTTTGGTAAATATATAATCTCTTCTATTTATTTTCCACTGGTTGCGTGATTGCGTGACAAATAAGTCAGAAAGCTGGATTAACCAAAGTTAAAAAAACATTTCAGTGAACACAGAAGAATATAACTCCGACTGCCCGACTGTCTGTCCATCGCGAGACGTGATGGTGTGCGCCCGGTGTTCGCACGGCGTGTTGCGGACGTTCCTCAGTGTCTGCCACATGAGAATGTTTGCGTGTCGGCACACGGATGAGTGTAAGCTGGATTTCGCAATAATGTGTTCAAGTACTAAGTTTGGGCAAAGGAACCATAGGCTGGTAATCTTTCAATCCATGGGATTACTAAAGAATAATAAATGGCTATAGCAGTAAATTTACCTCCGTCTGTCGTGATATTGGATTAATTGGCATGTAAAATACTTATTTTTTTAAGAATACCTGTCTTCTAACGTGGGACCCATCGTCCTGCCATCGACAAAAAATCACATCGAGACGCGTAATCTAGGAAGGCACCGAAACGGGCGGCTCTTTCGGAATTTTCTTAGGGCCGGGCCGGGGGCCATACATTATCAGAAAGTCTGTAAGAAAAATTTGGACACACGCCGCCGGACGACCATCTGCATCAATAAGTGCATCCGGCATGCACTAGAAACGGGCGATCGATCTGCCGAAACTCTTAACGTATGCAGGGCCTAATATAAAATTAAGGTGTCCTATCACGGAACAGAGAATATTTCTGTGTGTCCTAAGTTTAGTTAAATTGTAGGATGTTGTGTTTCACAGCTCTAGACCTAATAGCACGGTTGCCCTGCGTGATGTCAGCGCCGTATCTGTCAGATGCGTCGATGCAGCCGACTGGGCGTCTTCGCGAACCAAACGACGATGACCGTGTGCTGAGATACTTACGTTGCAGGGAACTATCGAAGACGTCCAGAGAAGGTAGGCAGAGTATCATAGCTATGACCAAATATAAATGTCTCGTTGAACCGATGGTAGGGTACGAGTCGTGTTGATGTTCCCTGATTAATTCCGCCGAATCGGCAAACGAAGCAATGAATAAATAAATAAAATAAATAAATAAATAAATAATGCTGAACAATCCACACAGCACTATCTAGCCCCAAAGTAAGCTATTCAAAGCTTGTGTTATGGGTACTAGATAACTGATATATTTAATACATTATATACTTACATAGATAGATATTTTTTATTATACATAGAGAACACCCAGACCATCGGAACAAATTTCTGCAGATCGTACACAAATTTGTTCCAAGGCGGGAATCGAACCCGCAACCTCTTGCGTCGCAGGCAGGCTCTCGCCCGCTGCGCCACAGAGGTCGTCAATGAAGGTCGCGTTTTGAGCCCGGTGAAGACTTAGGTACTGGTAGAAAAATAAGGAACACGCATTGAGAGAGGCCAATATTCAGCATTGCCAGGCTGTAATATTAAAGTACCACGTGTGTAAATTTCGTTTGAGCTGTGCCCTTATGTACGACAAAAGAAACAACACAACACGCTATTAGTTCAACATGTGTCGTATTTCAGGTGACCCCAGATGCAAGTATATGAACGATCAAGACATGAAAATTATGGTGGAAACGTTCAAAGTGGACGATGATTATTAAAAGAAAATTATGATCAGAATTTCTTTTAATCGCTAACTGACGTACCTACCTAACTTAAATAACCAATATGCCCAATATGTATATCATAGCAACGTTTATTATGTTTCAAGGTACCACATGTACCTACTTTGTGGCCATCATCTTTAAATTACGGTACCTATTTTAGAAGTTTAGCCAATAAGTCTTGACAAAAATTGAAAACTATAGGTTGATGCAGAGAACAATAACGAAAGCAAGTCTTTGGTTACCTATTGCTACAAGCATAATACAATATTCACTATCCATTACTTCTCAGTTTTCAACTCCAGTGATACCACCAAGTTCATTCCAATGTCTAACATACCTCAGCAGTGTGATATTGGCGAAGTTGTGGCATAGGTTTCTGTAGGAACTAGTTGCGCCCCGCGGTTTCACCCGCGCATATTTTATTCCCGGTATTCCCACGGGATAAAAAGTAGCCTATGTCTGATTCCAGACTATAATGTATCTCTCTGCCAAGTTTCATTCAGATCCGTTTAGCCGTTTCGGCGTTAAAGAGTCACAAACATCCATCCATCCATACATACAAACTACTACTAGTAGGATAAAGGAAGATGTGGCATAGGTGGCAATTAGGATCAAAAATTTTTTTCGTTTTAAGTCACACATGTAAAGAAAGGTGAAGTAAATTTATTTAAAAAATATCACAAAAATTCATTACAATAAATTACACACAATTATATCTCGACATCATACTTTCCGTTGATTTTAAATTCTTTGTTGGCATCATTTTTATTTTCATAATAATCTGATAATTTCACTGATCTAAAATCTTCAATTTTAAAGTCACCGTCATCAGAATTGTCGGCTATCAAATCATCTTCAGGATGGTAAGGATTATTGTAAGCCCGTGAAAACTTGCCTAGAACTTCAACTATAGACATATTTTTTACATTTTTTCTGTTTATATGCATTTCTTCGAGACTTATTACATTTGGTGTAAAACCTAAAATAAATTAAAATAACTATTCGTAAAGTCTATGGCTTGTAAATTAGCTACCACCATATTACTTAATTAACCAACGTTGTAAATTAAATTATACGTTATTTAGTCAAACAGAAGACTAAAAACTCATCCAGACACCTGATACTTATGGATAATATTTCTAATCAAAAGTAAAAAAACATTACCTATATCATGTACAGATTCTTACTTACATAAAACAATGATTAGTATAATCATGATTTTGATTTTAAGTCATGGTTTAAATGAACTTCAGTATATGAAATAAAAACAAGTACATTTAAAAATTTCATATTGCCAATTTTATGGTTCGATGTCAAATGTAGGTATCCATAAACTTGTTATTGGATTGCGATTGCAATAATACGTTAGTTATTTCTTACCTTATCCAACTTGTAACCAACGCAAAGTTCACAATTTCTTAGACAATGATTACGTGTCTTATAGGTATAGCTTCATACCATATTCATATCAATTAAAGTTCATATCATACAGAGCCTTTAAAAAATTTTACAAACTTTTTACATTTCTAAACAACTATTTTTTCTAATGTGAAAATAACATAATGCGTTATGTGGGGTAGGTACCTACGTACGGGCAAGAGAAATCATGGATGGATTTTATGAAACGCGTCGAGGAAGGACCGAGATGATAGAGAAGAATGGAAGGAAAATATCGCAGCTGGCGAGTGGCTAAATGAAGATTTCGCTCATTTCGCTACTCTTCAGTCTTTCTTCTTCTTCAGTCGCAATTAAAATATATAATTTTAATTGAAGCTAGCGTAAGCTATTAATAATTTATTGTAGCGTCTTTGTAAATTACTTCAAAATGTGCTCTATAATAATAATTTAATATTAAGTACAAATTGCCTAGATAACTTATTTATTTACAGATTTATAACACAAGTAGGTATTTCAGAGTTAAAAATAACATAATGTGTTATGTGGGGTAGGTACCTACGTACGGGCAAGAGAAAAGAGAAATCATGGATGGATTTTCTGAAACGCGTCGAGGAAGGACCGAGATGATAGAGGAGAATGGAAGGAAAATATCGCAGCTGGCGAGTGGCTAAATGAAGATTTCGCTCATTTCGCTACTCTTCAGTCGCAATTAAAATATATAATTTTAATTGAAGATAGCGTAAGCTAATAATAATTTGTTGTAGCGTCTTTGTAAATTACTTCAAAATGTGCTCTATAATAATAATTTAATATTAAGTACAAATTGCCTAGATAACTTATTTATTTACAGATTTATAAAACAAGTAGGTATTTCAGAGTTATTGGATTGCTACTACAGAAATAAAATATTTTTCATGTATCAGTGTTTTCTATCTGTACCTAGTACCTACTTAAGTAGGTAGGTACAATATTTACTTCATCAGTGGCTAGATTTTTTTTTAACTATTTGATAGACAGTCCTTTGGATTTAGATGTTAAGGCTCCGGTGACAGTGGCTCGCAATTTCGAAGTGCGATTGGCTATTATTTCATTTTATTTCATTTCGGGGAGGTTGTTTGAAAAAATAACTCTAGAGAAACACGCATAAATACTGTTTGAACACAAATAATATAAGGGAAACATGCCCGAATCAGAAATCATTTTGGTATTAGTATGTTTGGTCTTACGTTTACCTAATACCAAAATGATTTCTGACTCAAGCACATTTCCCTTATATTATTGTATTATTTGTGTTCGAACAGTATTTATGCGTGTTTCTTTAGAGTTATTATTTCAAACAACCTCCCCAAAATGAAATAAAATGAAATAATAGCCAATCGCACCTCGAAATTGCGAGCCGCTGTCACCGGACTCTTAAAGCCTTTACCTTTATTTTTTATGTTTCCACTATATAAGTAGGCTAGTTACGGCATATTTTTATGTAACGTGAATATTAGTGTTACACTGGTGTCGATTCTGTTATTGCATTATCCTAAACTAACTTAATCTGACAGCTCTAAAAATAAAGCCATCCTTGTCCTTTTGGTCTTCTAGAAAGAGACGGCAATATTTTTAGTGCTGTCAAATTCGGTTAAATTAGGAAAACTAAACAACAGAATTGACACCATTGGTGATGGTAAAACTCGCCCTCACCTAACACGCAATCTCAATGGTAGAACAACCATGATTGCAAATGAAGGAAGATCACGTGTATTTTTTTTATGTATACCTAATGTTAATGATGTTTTTTTAGTGTTCACAGTATTTCTGAACGCAGCAAACCCAGAAAAGAAACTAACATCGGAAGAATCAAAAGGAGTGTTTAAGAAATTATTGGTCCGAAACTATTTAGAATTCAGAAAGCATTTCGATGATAATAATAACACAAAGGGAAAGAAAATCGATCTGAAGAATGCAATAAAAAATATTTCCAGCTCTAAAATTATTGACGAAATTACAAAAAAATTGACGAAGAAAGTTGTGAGACGTCTCACTGATAAAATTAATGCTAAAGTCGACGAGGATATAGTTCGTGAAAATCGTGGAAACTCTATCCAACAAATTGAAGTTCTGCTAGGCAGCGAAGAAAGGGGACGAAGGCAACAACGCAGCAAAATAAATGGTAAAATTTATAAAAGATGAATTTTTCTTTTATTTAATACTAGTTGCGCCCCGCTGTTTCACCCGCGCAGATTTAAATCCCGGTATTCCCACGGGATAAAAAGTAGCTTATGTGCTATTCCAGACTAATAATCTGTCTATCTGCCAAGTTTCATCCAGATCCGCTCAGCCGTTCCGGCGTGAAAGAGTAACAAACATCCATCCATCCATACTTACAAACTTTCGCGTTTACAATATTAGTAGGACTAGCGGCCTGCCCCGGCTTTGCACTGGTGGACATTAAACCAACATTTTTTTGTACGTAGTACGCTTGTTCGAATCTTTATAGACGCAAAAATCGGCATCTACGGCGCTGACGATGACGGCAGATGACGCGCGTTCGTCGTCTGCGCGTTTAATATACGGCGGAGAATATAATTTAGATTTTAAGCTTTTCTGTTATCTTCTACACAAAGTTTTCAATTGACACATGTAATATGGTAAGGACTTGCCTGCTTAGCTGCTTATCAATGACGAGGGGACTTAGGGCGCGAGGAATGTTTCAGTAGTGATCCCTAACACTTGTGTTCACGATGGTACTGTTCAGCCTTTTGGGCCATATCGGCGAAACGGCGGCAACGCTGCAACGACGTGACGCAACCGCGGCAAAGAGAACTAGGGGGGGCGACATCCCGCTGAAAACAACCGTCTTATAAACCTCCAATAGCTACTCGTATGTTTTCCAGCGAGTATTATCAGAATACGTACGATAAGACATGGAATACACGTACATTTTGTATTAGATTATCAAGCTCATGGAACACAGAAAGAGATCTAGCTAAACTAAGCAAGTACCTACTTCCACTTTGCTGGATACTTTCTTATAGTGGTTCTCAGTTCTCAGTCCGTGCTTTTAGAAAGAAAGAAAGAAAGAAAGAAAATACATTTATTTGACACACATAAGTACATACAGAAAAAAAAAGAAATGAAGAAATAAAGAACGGACAGGAAACTACATTAGGTAGCAATAAAACATATTAATTACAATAGAAGAAAAGAAACAAACATAACACACATATACAAACATACACAAAGAAAAACAATGTCTGCGGCCAGTCCCGTCCCGTTCAGAGTAGTGCGTAGGTACGTACTGTATGCCAAAAAGGCCCTGACTCAGCTTTTGCTGCTTAGCAAAGTTGGTACCTAGGTAGCCAACCTTGCCAAGCCGCGCTGGTTTTCAGTCAGAGCCTTGGATAGGGTGACGTCACTATAAAGAATAAAAATTATAAAGAGAAAAAAAAAAAAAACACAATAATAAAAGTATAGTCGGAATATAACAATCTGTGGTCAGGCAAAACAAAAACTTCTAGTACTCTCTAGCAAACAGGTCAAACAAACAGCAGTGGCGTAGCGTTATATACTCTTGGTTGGCAGCAGTGAAACAAAAGCAAAACAAAACAACTACACACATAAATACAAACTTTTTTTAAAAAGTTCCAATTCAAATAAATAAATAAATAAATGTGCAAGAAAAGCGAGTAAGAAAATAGGAACTAACAAATAACATTTAATATACTGAAAAATTACTCAAAGGTGAAAATCAAAGGCATTAGAAGAATATTTAGATACGTAGGTGCTATGATTTAGAAAACAAACAACTGTGGAGTGAAATTAGAGTCTTGGAGTCGGCCAGCAATAGAAGTGCGCATCAAGAAGGTAAGTCTGTCTAAAAGTTAAGTTGGGAGGAAAGAAGTATTTTTTTATATCGGATTTTAAATGTATTTAATGTTTTTAGAGCACGAACTGGTGGGGGCAGGTCATTCCAGCACCGAGAGGCTGCATATCTGAAAGAGCCACGGAAAGCAACCAACTTATGTCTCGGCGTGACGAACACATGAGAACAATCCCTTTTAGTATAGAGAGAATACTCTTGTACCCTCTGTAACTTTTGAAATAGATAAGAAGGCACTTTGGTATTAACTATTCCAAACAGTAGGGTAGCCAGATGAAGTTTAACACGCGCTTTCATTTTTAAGAGGCCGGATAAGTTAAGGAAAGGGGTCACATGCGATCGAGGGGGAATGTGGAAGCAAAAACGGGCACATGCATTTTGCACGCGTTGAACCAGTTTTTCAGTCCTGGCCAACAAACATGACCCATATACCACATCACAATAGTTCAATTTAGACAGAATCAGGGACTCACACAGCATAATACGAATTTCTTCACTTAGATATGGACGGATTTTATATAGAGACCTTAATCTATAGAAACAATTGCGCACACATTCAGCAATATGACTCTCAAAGCGAAGGTGTTTATCCAGTGTCAACCCAAGACTCCTTGCTTCCGCAACACATCCAACGTCCACCCCTCCCACCTGTATGCTGAATTGTATACTTTTAGTTTTTTCAAGCATAGCTCTTGTACCTAATAGCATGTATTTTGACTTCTTAGGATTAAGCACCAGGGAATTGTTTTCAGACCATTGCAAGACTTGAACCAAATCACTATTAATCTTGTTGACAGCGTCAGAAGCGTCGCATGGCAGGAAGGAATGGTACAGTTGCACATCATCTGCATATAAGTGGAATTTGCTATGTGTAATGGCCTGGATGATGTCAGCACTATAAAGAATAAATAGGATTGGTCCAAGAATGGATCCTTGCGGTACACCTCTTGGGACTGATTCCAAAGCGGATCTGAGGGTGGAGCCATTGGGCAGCCTGAGCTCCACACACTGCTTTCTTTTATCAAGGTAACTAGAGAACCATTTTATAGAGCGAGTGTCAAATCCATAGAAAGCTAGCTTTGAAAGAAGTAGAGGGACGCTGATAGAATCAAAGGCACGCGAGAAGTCAAGGAGCACCAAGAGGCTACACATGCCCTGATCCTGAGCAGCTAGTAGATTATCCACCACATCCAAGAGAGCAGTCGAAGTGCTGTGTCTCTGGCGGAAACCCGATTGAAGCTGTGGAAGTATGTGATGGTCTTCCAGATACTTGGTCAACTGAATACAAACCACTTTCTCTAACAGTTTAGAAAGACAAGGCAGTATACTTATAGGCCTGAGATCACTCAAAGAAGAGGGCTGGCTATTTTTAGGAATGGGCTTAACTACTGCGACTTTCCAGGGCTCAGGGAATGTGCCACTTATTATAGAATTATTAACTATAGCTGTAATTGAAGATAAAGATTGAGGTAGGGTCATGAGTACCATATCCAGAGAAATGCCATCCATACCTTGAGCATTTGATTTAAAATTCTGAAGAAGTTTTAAAACTGTGTACTCACTTACAGGTTGCAGAGAAAAGTAAACTTGGTCCGAGCTGAACCGATGATGCTCAAAATATGAAAGCTGAGATATTGGAACAAGACCGTTACCTGGGACATTGAGGAAATGAGTGTTGATCAAGTCAGGGTTATCAAACTGGGGTGGTAATTCACCTGCATTCTGTTTATTAGTTAATATATTGTTTTTCAAATTTTTCCATAGCTTTTTTGGGTTTTTACGTGCGTACCCAAGCATGCTCACAATAAAAAAAGGCCTACCTAAAAGGCGGAATGAAAGCAAGAGCTGAGAGGCACATACAAATATTGAATTTGGCATGTCCATGATTTACAGTACAATTTATTGAGAAAAGTTAGTTTGAAAGCATCAAGTTAACACCAAATGGTTTCATACCACGTTCTTAGAATCAGAAGGCGGAATTACCACATGTCAAAGTTAAAATTTACTTGTTTAATTTAATCTGAAGGATCACTTTGAAACATCTTGCCCACGCGACCAAACCCAGAAGAATAGACAACAAGAAGAAAGTAACTCACTGTCCTTTGAGTTACAAAACACTCACCATTGTACTGGCAAGCATTTTATAAACCTCCTTTAAGTCATTCCCCATAGGCAACATTGGAACATTACTTAGGAGACACACCCGGCACACCTCATCTGCATCCACAAACACAGGATCTGGCTGAGCCCGGGGCGATGAGGACTCGGTCTTCACTACTGACACTTGCACATCCATCTCTGGTGGTGTTTGGTCTCCAGAGCCACACGAAGGCAGGTTTGTGGAGTAAATTGTTATCTGCTTCTTTGAGTTCACTTGGTTCTGTATATAACTTTCTATATCGTTAGGAATCTGCAAGTAAGCATACAAATTATTAAGTACATGTAAATAATTTTCTCTGAAAGTGAGAGCAGTATAATACTAACATGTTGCATCACTTTACTGTGGCTTGATGATACCTAGATGACTTTTTTTTTGTGTTGCGTTTATAAAAAAATATGATACCTACGTATGTTTATACACACGCAAAAAGAACGGCGGAAGGAGGGCGAGGGAGTGTGTAGGCGCGAGTGTTTTGTATGCACAAACACATACCGTCACTGTTTTCCAGCGTTCTTTTTGGTTGACTTGACCTATACCTCATGTATGAAGTAATAATATTAATTTATTTGGTCAGCTATGTATAAAATTAAACAGCATGAAAAATAAGAATGGCACCAACATCTGAGTAAAAGTATTCTTCTTCCTCTTGTGGTTCCGGTGAACATGACTTCTCTTTCTTCCATAGTCCTTTGAACAGCTCTGTTGGGGAAACTCCAGATGACTCTAACGTAGTGCTGAGTTCGGCGCTGATTGAAATCTTTTCCTGAAGGTCTTTTAGGGTGCCTGTCATTACTGTAACCTTTTTCCTGATGCGGTTGAGGCTGGCATATAAAGCGTTGCAGCGAAGTCGACGCCTTTTGGAGAGCTTTGTCAGATTATGTATACGCTTTTTAAGTTTCCTTTTGACAGGACAGTCTGTTACCTGATGAGAGAATGTGTCACCACCTTTCTTACAAGAGACAGAGTTAGTGTGTTCTTTCTTAACTTTTTTTTTTCGAGAGTTGTCAGGAGAATGAGCTTCATACATGTATGGCATGATAACTTTGCTTAAAGCTTTCCGTTTTCGTTTTGTCTTGTGTTTTGGCTGTTCTATATTTTCAAGAGCTTTTTCTGGTAATGCATCTTGAACTAACTTGCGCAGTCCACTTTTGCTAAAGTACATGGCTGATTCTACGAAGTGGTTGGAGCATACAAAGCTGCGTATTGTTGGCTCCCAGTCTGGCCTTTGTATGGCATCAACCCATTTTTTTAATAAATCCTCATTTTTGGGAAACCTAAAACAGTACTAAAATATATACAGGGTGTCCCAGAACTCAACATCAAGCCGAAACGGGGCGACAGGATTGATTGTAAACATCATGATTAAAATCAGAAAAAATCTATCCAATGCAGTTTGAAAATTATGGGCATTTCAAAACAAAAAAATTTGGTCAATCTGTAACCATTTTTCGGTTAATGTAGTGAATTTTTATTCATTTTTTGTTCGTGAAAAATTATTAGGTACATCAATTTTCTTCACTTAATAAAAACAATAATCTAACTACCTAGTAATTTAGCTGAAAAAGTAAAATTATATTTTTGCATTGCCATTTGCCTAGATTGCAACCCCCTCCCCAACCCTCAACACAGGTACAAGGATTCCTATAGCCAACCTCTTGCCACCCCCCCACCCCAAACCCTCAACCCAGGTACAAGGCTTGCTCTAACTAACCCATACAAATAGTAGGTGCTTAAGTACATAATGGATTGATGATCAATGTTTTTAGGTGGTGCTATTAATGATTACTTGTGTATGCATGTGTTGGAATATTGTCGAAAATAAACTAGTTAGTGTGTAGTGTGTAGGTAAATGAATAAATATTGATGGATTTTCCACTAGCTAGGTATGACTATGAATGTAAATGGGGTGCGCTTACCGATGGAAGGTTACGTTGCTATTTTGCTTAGTTTGCCTTCTTGAATCATTTTTGCAAGAGGGAACTGCACAGTTCACCATCCTAGGTTTGTTTTGATAATCAATACAATAGACTAATAAACGTAGTTATTGTATACTCTTTGCTAATAAACACACTCCAATCGGGTCCCGAAACCTCAGTCTGAGCCAGTCTGAGCCCTAAGGGTCTGACCATAGAGTACATTGTTATAAAAAGAAAGGTCTGACTGAGCCATAGGTACTTATTTTACTCTTTGGTCTGAGCTGAGCGCGAAACAAAGATAATTTTTGTAAACAAAGAAGTGTCATGCATGTTATAAGTCACTGTCATAACAACAAGTCAGGGACAGATAATTTTTTTTTAACCATGGATTGGATTACATTACATTCAGTGGTAATGGGTAATGGCGATGGCGCGCGGTTTTGCTTGTGCAAATACCTAAAACATTTTATTGCCTCCCCAAACTTCAGAACAGAAGTCAGAACACTGAAAAGCAAGTATAGTGCGTGTCACGCAAAAAGAACGCCGGAAGCGGGGGGAGGGGGTGCGATGGCGCAAGTATTTTGCAACACATTTCAGTTCAGTTCTTTTTTGTTGACGCGACCTATATGCCTTTATCAAAACTAACCAAAGGCCAAATCATATTTTTAATGCATAAAAATAGCTAGGTACCTATATTACCTACATTTTACCTGTTCCATTTTACTGGCACATGTATTTTCACCTTCGTGGGCTACGAATCGCGGGAGTCTAAGTTTATTCTAAAATGTTGACAAAAATTATGTCCACCCATACGAAGCTGGGACAGGCCGCTAGTAACTTATCATATTATTATGTATAATTTTATGTGTGTCTATATAATTTCTCTTGGATGAAATAGTATTCTTCTTCTATGATATTTCTATACAAGGAATTTGAATACTGACTAAGTATTTCTCTCACTGACTGACTGATAGATTGACTCGAAATCTCAAGGATTGTTCTTCTGAGCTCGAAATACTACAAGGCCTAGAAACTTGGGTTAACCCCAAGTTTGTATGAAAGTCGTATGTTTTTGAAGTAGGGGACTAAAGACGTGCATACTAAATAGAATTATTTTAATATGGTAACACGTAACACCTTTGTTTGTTGACCTTTTGGAAGTTTTACGTGCGCGACTACCGCGACTACCAAGTACCTACAAACATGTGAGAAATAGAATGATGTGACTTAGATAAAGCTGATAAACAAAGGGGACTTGGCGAAAGGACTTTGTAGGACAGCACAAAAGTAAAAAAAATAAACTGACGCAACAAGGAACGTCAAAAATTTTGTATGGAATTAGCATGGCAAATAATGGCTGATTGACTGATTTGACATGATTGTTGCTTGAATTGCTTGATTGACACTGATTGAATGGAACGAATGATCGTTCCATTCAATCAGTGTTCTCTCGTTCTTTCACAACTCACTCTCTTCTTCGTCTGTCTGCTTTGTTTACTTGTAGCTTCCACTCGTATTTTGTTTGTTTATGTAAATTTCTAGCAGATTTATTAATAATTACGTCCATAAATGTGAAATTGATCGTTATTGTTCAGTGAACGTAATATTTTACGGCGATACCTCCAAAAAACGATTCATAACGTGTGAAATTGTGGAGATCAAGCGAGCCGTAAAATTATAGAAAAAGGATGTCTAGTTTCTTTGGATGAGGCACGGTAAACATTGAATTGGATATTTTAGTGAATAAAATCAACGAACAAACAACATGCATCGTATTGAAAACAGATTTTATGGATGTACTAGAGGTAAATACTGAATATTCGTGTTATAGTGATGTACCTAATGTAATTATCGATACTGTGTCGGACAGTTCTTTCTATGCTAATATCCCATTATAACGTGCACATCTAGGAGGCTACATACACAGTCTTACAAAATGGGCTTTCCGCGGTGGCTAATAGTAATCAAGTACATAATTGTTTTTTTGAAATTTAAAATGTTTCCTTACTAAATGCACAAATTCATGATTATCGGGTTATATTATTATAAAATATATATATATATATATATTGCAGATACTACCAGTGAAAAATCCATGCTAAAGATGAAAAAATTAGTACCCACTACCGATATTAGTGAGCCCTCGGTCACATACCTACTGTGGTAACAGTTACGGCTTCGATGACATACCGCATAAGAACTGCGAGACTGTGAAAGTAAGTTGATTTTTATATTTTGCCCTCATATTAGGTACCCACTTATTCAGAAACAAAAAAATCGACGCTAAAGATGACAGTAACTGGGAGTTGCAAATAGCTTAATAAGTTAGTACTGTTAAAATTATTATAACCTTTTTAAGAATATGACGTGAATTCGTCTTTTAAACTTATGCTCTAGGTACAATACTTCTTAAAAAAACTACTGGAAATTAATAAAAAATACTTTGTTACAGAAATGTGAAGCTCACCGTGTCCGTCCTGCTCATACTTAACATTATAATAAATGAAAAAACAAATTCATAAAATGAATAGGTTTAGGTACAAAAATTATATGTACTAATGCAAAAAGCTTTTCATTTCATATCAGATCCATATTTAAGTCCAACCTAGGACTTCGGGACCTAGGTTGTACTTAAACGTGGATTCAGTCAATAAATGGATTACAAAAAAACCTCGATTTTGATCTCGCATATTTTATCGATATTGATATAAAAGCGAGTGCCATCGCGCAGCACTATATAGGCTGATAGGTTGGTAAAACTGTTGTTGTTTGACGTACATATTCGTTGTGTTGGTATTGAAGTGCCATGTAAAAGGATCCCATTGGCTCTTTACTAAGTCCCGCCTCTTCTCGTAGTTTACATTCTCTTTGTTGTTTGTTGACAAAAGCTATGACAAAAACAAAAACTAACTTTGTTTCTGAACCTATAATTGAGAGAGGAAAGAGGTAATAATTAGAATTAAAACTGAAAACGAGTCTACAATACAATACATACCTACAACCAAATTACTAAATGAAATTACCTTTCATTGTTGTTTAGATAACGATGTCTCTAAAAATAAACATCCTCTTCGGCGGCGGAGCCGAACTGCTCTTCGACAAGATAAAAAAGCGAGAAGTCGAACTCCCAGCGCTCTCAAAGTATTTACCGATCTTAAATAAAGATAATTGGACCATCAGAGAACTGTTAGTTTGGATAAAAGACAATTTGCTAAGGGAAAGACCAGAGCTGTTTCTGCAGGTGAGTAATGTGTTGAACAGCTAGTGTATTTCTGAGTCTGCATCGATTGCGGGTAAAGTTAAAATAGCACCCCCTTCAATATTTTGGCTTTACATATACAGGGTGTGGCGTAGTGATTAATCCTCTACCTACGGGTCGGGGGTATCATTAACTTTTTAGAAAATTGAAATTGTACCTCATAAATATTTTACGGCTTTCGAGCTATTGGAGTTTTTCAAAATCTTAAATTTTTTTCACCCTTAACCCGAAAACCGTAAAATATTTATGAGGTACAATTTCTATTTTCTGAACTGTTATGATTAGGTAAAGGATTCTCCACTCTTTACGCCACACCCTGTATATATTTCCTCTAGTCATCAGCCTGTCAGTCTGGCAAGCAAAGATTTACTGAAGTTCACAAAATTGTATAATTATTTAAAAATTTGTTTCAGGGCAACTCGGTCCGGCCTGGGATCCTAGTTCTTATAAATGATGCTGACTGGGAGTTGTATGGAGAACTTGACTATGAATTGCAGGAAAATGATGTGATAATGTTTATATCAACTCTTCATGGAGGTTAATAAATTGCCTTTTATTTAAAAAAAACAGGATATGTACTCAATTACCAGAATTATTAGATTCCCTTGCCTAGAATTAATCAAATTTTCATTACAAATACATCTGGCGCACCGTCCGGCCGCGGCCTGCTTCGCAGTTTGTGCGTTATACATAAATGGCAGTTTGCGTTGCGGCGTTACCACTAAAACAAAAGATTTCTCGGATTTTTCTATGAAACTTATAGAAAACCAGTATATTTTTTTTATACAACTGGCTGATGGAACTAGCAGATGGCCCACCTGATGTTAAGTGGTAACCATCACCTTCAACAGAGCATTGCCTCGTAAGTCACACATGAATAGAAACGTGCCCAACGATGCACTGCCCTGCGTCCATCATCTTGAGGCATACCGATGTTAAGCTTCATGTTTATATGACCACACTCGTCAAACAGAAACACAGCGTTGCTGCTTGGCGGCAAAAAAAGCACAGTGGTAGTGCTTCTCCGGGCGAGCCCTTCACAAAGAGCAATACTATTAAAAACTAGGTACCTACTCTTACTCTTTTTAATGCAGTTGAATTTTTCTATCTAATCACTACATAGTATAAAACAAAGTCGCTTTCTCTGTCCCTATATCCCTATGTATGCTTAAATTTTTAAACTACGTAACGGATTTTGATGCGGTTTTTATTTAATAGATAAAGTGATTCAAGAGGAAGGTTTATATGTATAATACATGCATTATAATATTGTAGAAAAACAATGTGCACCCGTGCGCCAATTTGTGAGAAAAAATAAAACCCTTATTTAAAGTGTGTTTGTATTTTTTATTTACACCTTAAACTTTTGAGAAGATAGAAAACGGGATTTTAACGGCATCTATTCGCATAACTTGGCTTAACTCAATTTCACTCAAAATGTGGGATATTATGTTCTGTGGGGTTGGTTCTTGTTTGCATAATTGGGTCCAATTTAAAAAAAATCGCAAACAACCATTTTGCTTGAGCACGAAAACTAGAAAAGTAAACTTTTATGTAGGAAAACATGTAACGATGATAAAAAAACATGTAACTTAACGACATCATCCGGCGGGCCTTTACCACCGTGAATGTACCAAAAAAAAAAAATGTGGGTATGTGCCAAATGTAATGTTTGGACGTACCTCTGACTACCCCCCTTAGACATCCTCAAATAATCTTGAATTAGTAGTTAGGTACGTGTCGATGGTAAACGGCCCGACGGTATGACTCTGGTTCCTTGGGAGTTGGGGAGGCCCATGGTGTGAGATGCCACTTGTGTCGACACACTTGCGCCTTCCCATCTGCCGAGGACATCCGTTGGTGCTGGCGCGGCGGCAGATTCAGCTGAGGATCTCAAGAGGCGCAAATATGCAGGTCTCGACAGGGCCTACGTATTTGCTCCTCCTGGGGTTGAGACTAGGTCCGTGGGGTACCGAGGCCTACCGGGTCTTCAAAATTTTATCCAGGCGACTTATCGATGCGACGCGTGACCTGAGGGCTGGTGAGTATCTGGCTCAGCGTATCAGCATTGCCATTCAGCGTGGCAATGCAGCCAGTGTCTTGGGTACGCTTCCAACTGGCACTGATTTGGATCAGTTGAGCTATCTATAGATCGTTTGCAACGGTCTGCAGATAGCTCAACTGTTTCATATGTATTTTGTATATTTTGTACATTTTATAAATAATTGTAACTATTAGTTGGAATTTTCTTTGTCAATAAATATTAAATATATTGTAACGATCGAAATGAAATTTTTACTAAACTGTGTGCAATGTGCTTGCACACAAAATGGTTGTTTGCGATTTTTCGAAAATGGTTTCAGTGATTTTATATTCTTCAACAAGTCAAAACGTGCGAGCGAGAGCCACCTTAGCTCTTTTCTTCACGTTAAGTTGTTGTCCGTTGTCCATTACAAAAATTAGAAAAAAGTCCCTTTATTGGTGTGAAAACTTGCTTCTAATATTCACGAAGTTCATTTTGAGATTGCCCCTACATCTGTGCCTAAAATAGTGAAGATCTAAATAGGTAGGTAGGTATACCTACTACTATACATCTTTTATATTTTAGCATTAATAGGTAAGGTTAGCAGGACCTGGGAATTACAGTTTACTGACTACTTAATCACCATGTACAAAGGTCTAACAATGGGTAAAACAAAACAATATCATATAAATAAAACAATGTTTATTATCTAGAGCAGTCACATAAAGAGATTTGGGTGTGTCCCAATTACCGCTCGCACATCTTCTGGAAGCGATGGCATTTTGCTTTTGATGAAGAACCTGCAATACAGAAAGAATGTGTATTAATTAACTTAAATAAAATTACCCAGCAACAATTTTATCCATAAGTACTACAAATGAGGAGGTTTAAGGGGTTAGAAGCACATACTCACACACAAAAAATAAAATAAAGCAGACAGTGAGTGATTAGTCATTTATTAGAATTCATATTAAAACTCACTTGAGTGTGTCTCTGAGGGCGTGAGGGAAGGCAGGCGCATCTATGACGGCTGCAAGAGCAACGTAAGACGCCGGTAAAGACCACCGGATCTTATAGTTCTTGTTTTCACTCTGCAACAAATAAAGCACCAACATATTTAATGGGAATGGTAGGTAAGGCTAAGTATAATAAGCGGCACGTAAGTTGACCGGTGAACGAAACGTGGAGGGGATACTGCGCATACTATGGGCCAATGAGCGCGCGCGAATGCCGAGGCATACCTTTATTTTCGACATCTGCGGTCAGCGGTCGACTTACGTGCCGCGCATTATAAGGGTAGTGATTCAAGAAAAATATTTACATGTAAATACATCCTACTAATCCTACTAATATTATAAACGCAAAAGTTTGTAAGTATGGATGGATGGATGGATGGATGTTTGTTACTCTTTCACGCCGGAACGGCTGAACAGATCTGGATGAAACTTGGCAGAGGTAGATTATAGTCTGGAATTACACATAGGCTACATTTTATCCCGTGGGAATACCGGGTTTTGGCAGATTTGCATTTTACCGTATTTAGCTGCAATACATATTTTAGTTCCTAAATAATAACTAGATGTCGCCACAGGAATGATTAGCACGCGCTATCAGCTAATAGTTGACGTAAGCAGTCGATGTTTCCTACTGTGACACATAGTTATTAGTTAACTTCATGGACGAATTAACCAAATAACTAACGTGAAATGCAGTCACGTCTGACATGATTTTAGAATTTGTAACACACAAAGATATACATAGAGTACTTTTTATTTTCCGACAGATTTTGTGTTATGTTTCATACAAGTACTTTTCCCGAGTGATTTTGTAGTCACGACAAGCGCGTGTTGAAATTTTAGTAACTGACACCATACAAAACATGTCGTTCGCGAAACGTGATAATGTAATGCAAGGCCTATTACACAAACAAATAGATAAAAGTCTAATGGTGTCGATTCTGTTGTTGCATTATGCTATGCATCCACCGCATCAGCATCGCTGCGTACCAAGCGGACGGATTTGTTGCTTTGTATGGTACAGCGTGCACTGGATCGGAATTTCAGCGCCAGAGATCGGTATTTCTGCCGATGACGTCATCCGCAGTGAACGCGCCATACGGAATTGCTATAGCAATTCCGGCATAGGGCATTTTGTAAATCCCGACGCTCCGTCCGGTCCGTACGCAGCGATGCCGATGCGGTGGACGCTTAGCTTTATCCTAAACTAACCAAATCTGACAGCTCTAAATTAAAGCCGTCCTTGTTGTTTCGGTCTTTTAGAAAGGGATGGCAATATTTTTAGTGCTGTCAAATTAGAATAAGTTAGGAAAATTAAACAACAGAATTGGCACCATTGTCAGTACATACCTTGATGAGAGCCAACCCTCTCAGCACACAGTCGGCTAGAAGCCACTGCATCGCATGCCTCTGCGCTGCCCGCGCAGTCAGCAGTGGATACAAAGCAATAGCGTGAGCAGTCGAAACGCCCGACACTAGTAAGGTAGCTTCCACGTATGCTTGGATAAAATCACTCGGATCTTTGATTGCCTGCCAAAAGTTAACAATATTATTTAACTTCCATTTAAATGTCAAGTACCTAACGAGAACGAAACGAATGCTAGGGATTAATGTACGTCATATATATAGTAGAGGTAGGCCAAAGAGTAGTAGAGCTCTCTGTGAAGGGCTCGGCCGGGGAAGTACTACCACCACGCCTTTTTCTGCCGCCGCTGTGTTTCTGTTTGAAAAGTGTGGTCGCCGGTGTAATTACAGGCACATGAGGCTTAACATCAGTATACCTCATGTTAATGGACGCAGGGCAGTGCAACGTAAAACACGTTCCTATCGTGCGTGACTTACGAGGCAATGCTTTGTTATAGCTGATGGTTACCACTTAACCTGTGGTGGGCCATTTGCTTGTTCCATCAGCTGGTTGTATAAAAAAAAAGAAACATGGATGGACTGGTGTGAAAGGTGACTTGAGTATGAAATAAGTGACTGCTTAGGCGATGGCTGATAGAGGAGCGCTCTCCTGAGAGCAAAAATCTG
The DNA here is from genome assembly GCA_963576535.1 of Plemyria rubiginata. NCBI lineage: Eukaryota > Metazoa > Arthropoda > Insecta > Lepidoptera > Geometridae > Plemyria > Plemyria rubiginata. Next base: position 8,264,565 of record OY754922.1, on the reverse strand, counting down.
TTATGCCGACCACATGAAGTGGGATAAGGGCAGGAAAATGATGATTATAAAAAACAATAATGGATTCAAATGCGTATAATAAACGGTGAATAATTTACCTGCAAATGTGTATCAATAACTTCTGCAGACCTTGGTCCTAGCTTCTGCAGGTTTTCAATGGTAGGGTCGTTGAGGAATCGACTTACGTCCGTCTCAACCTCGAGTACAGCTGTAACATGGTTTATGGTATAGATATGATATTTCGTAACGTTAGCCCTATGGGCACTCGTGATTTCTCAGCATGCCCGATAGAGGCGCTTAACGAATCTCCATACAAAAAAACGTGACGTTATGAAATTTTACAAAACTCAGGTATGGGTTACTGTTATTGTGACTATTTTAACTTACTAGATGTGTCCAATGATACGTTCAGATCTCGTAGGGTGGGTTGAGAGACATCAGCGTCGCTTTGCGTCGTATCTGCCTCTTCTTCCTCTGTGTCCGACCCGCTTTCCGATTCGTCTGTCTGATCTGTATACAACACATAACTGTGATTAAATTGATTGAGTGAGAACAACGAGACATTGGTGTCAATTCTGTTGTTTAGTTTTCCTAATTTAAGAGAATTTTCTTCTTCAATTTGTAACACCTATTACCAACATGTATTCTAGCAATAAATAAATAAATAAATAAATAATGCTGGACAATCCACACAGCACTATCTAGCCCCAAAGTAAGCTATTCAAAGCTTGTGTTATGGGTACTAGATAACTGATATATTTAATACATTATATACTTACATAGATAGATATTTTTTATTATACATAGAAAACACCCAGACCAAATTATACCACCAGAATAAATTGTTTTGATTTTCTAAAGGACCAAAACGACAAGGATAGCTATAATTTTAGTCAGATTAAGTTAGTTTAGGATAATTCAACAATAGAATCGACACCATTATCGAAATTGAGGGTTATCTACCTACACTATTACTATTATAAAAAAGAATCTGTGTATTTTTGTATGCTTCGAATAGGCTCAAAAACCACTGGTCCGATTTCAAAAATTCAAAAAAGGCTTAATTTAGGGATTCCTACTAAAACATATAAAATTTAACCCGTGGTGTAATTTAAAATGTCTTTCATCGGATGCGCTGTGGAAACTATTGACGATAGAAAAAAAAATTCTAGAACACATCATTATCTACAAATAAGTCAGTGATAGCATAATATTAAAAAATAAATTTTAAATAATGCTGGACAATCCACACAGTACTATCTAGCCCCAAAGTAAGCTATTCAAAGCTTGTGTTATGGGTACTAGATAACTGATATATTTAATACATTATATACTTACATAGATAGATATTTTTTTTATTATACATAGAAAACACCCAGACCATCGGAACAAATTTCTGCAGATCGTACACAAATTTGTTCCACGGCGGGAATCGAGCCCGCAACCTCTTGCGTCGCAGGCAGGCTCTCGCCCGCTGCGCCACAGAGGTCGTATGTCTAACTATTTCAGTTATGTTAGGCCTAGGTCAATATTTAGAGGAATATTCTTTAAATTAAGTAAAAGCTGGAAATACCAAGTGTACCATTTCGGAATCTCAAGATGTGGCCAAGTTTATTATTAGTTGGTTACTCAGGTGACTATGCATTTTTTTTTGCTCCACAGGTCAAACTTTTGGAAACATTTCAAATAATATTTTTTTACTTTTTGACGACCACTTATGCCGACAAAGCTATACTAGCCAACCATAAGAACCCTGATAAAGCATCAGAGATACTTCAAAACAGCTTAAACAAGATTGATGGTTGGCTGAAAATGCAGGATTAAAGCAAGCGCCTCTAAGTCGGTACACATAACCTTCAAACTGCGAAAGGGTAATTGCCCACCCGTCACCCTGGGAAACCACTTACTCCCACACAGTGATGCAGTGAAATATCTGGGCATGCACCTGGATCGCCGCATCACGTGGAAGAAACACCTTCAAACGAAAAGAGACCAACTAGGCCTGAAGTACAGAGGACTACACTGGCTACTCGGCCGTAACTCTAAACTGTCAGTAGATAATAAGCTACTTATCTATAAAACAGTACTGAAGCCGACTTGGACCTATGGCATCCAACTATGGGGTACCGCCTGCACCTCAAATATTAACATCATTCAACGCTTTCAAAATGGCGTATTGAAAAGTTTATCGAATGCCCCCTGGTTCATAAGAAATACAGAGTTGCATGACATCCTCAAAGTCAAAACAGTATCTGAAGAGATCAAAAGTACTGCTCAAGTCTACCACGACAAACTGGAAAACCACCCTAACCAACTAGCACAGAGACTTACCAATCCCACTTACATAAGGAGACTCAAGAGAAAAGATGTCATGCTCTTGAATGACCAATAATGAAGTGTAGGTACCTACTGAGAAGACAATGAACAGGAGTGTACTCTGCCCGACAAAAAGACCTACAAAACTTTTGCTCATAGTTGTACAACTGATCGCAGATAAAACTCGGAAAAAAAAAACTTTTTGACGACCTCAGTGGCGCAGCGGGCGAGAGTCCGCCTGCGACGCAAGAGGTTGCGGGTTCGATTCCCGCCTCGGAACAAATTTGTGTACGATCTGCAGAAATTTGTTCCGTTGGTCTGGGTGTTTATGTATGATAAAAAATATCTATCTATGTAAGTATATAATGTATTAAATATATCAGTCATCTACACTCGAGAGCATAGAAATCGCACATAGGGTAATTTTCCTGCATTTTGATTTCGACACTTGTTTTTATTTTAATTAAAGATTGGTTGCAAATATAGCTTAAATTAAATTTAAGTACACACTGTTAGCTTCCTAAAAACCCATAATGTCTGGCCTTGACCTTCCAAATCATAGCAGTGGCGGCTTAACAATGGAATGGCCTAAATTCGCTCGTTTCAGGTAGCGCGGGTTGTGGGACTTTGAGCAGGTATAAAAGGATAAAAAAACAATAAATTTGTGAATGTAACGATTTATTAATACGAGGTATTGCCTCCCCTAGCCTGAATAACAGCTTCCATTCGATGTTTCATTGAAAAAATCAATTTTTTTACGAAATCATGCGGTATGCTGTCCCATTCTTCCTTGATCGCGGTTTGGAGCTCTCTGAGACTCGTAGGCACTGCGTTTCTGGCTCTTACTCGTTTCTTTAGTTCGTCCCATAAGTGCTCAATGGGATTGAGATCTGGGCTTCGAGCAGGCCACTCCATAACGAGTACTTCAACCTCCTCCAAGTACTGGCGTACTATAGCAGCGGTGTGTGGTCTAGCGTTGTCCTGCATAAAAACGAAGTTTTCGCCGATAAATCCCGAAAAGGGCACAACATGCTCTTGCAGGATCTCCTCGACGTAACGTTGGGAAGTCAATCCACGCGATCGACGGTCGGTATCGGGCCCTGTGATGAAGACAAGTTCGGTTTTCGCTTCCAGTGAAATGCCTCCCCAGAACATACACGAACCACCGCCGTATGCGACCCGTTCGGAGATGCAGCATTGAGCAAAACGCTCACCGGGTCTTCGGTAAACTCTACCCCGTCCGTCGTTACCATGGAGACACATCCTGCATTCGTCGGAGAAGAGGACTGCCTGCCATTGATCCATAGTCCAATTAACGTGATTTCGAGCAAACTGAAGGCGTGCTTGTCTGTGCGCTGGGGTTAATTTTGGGCCAGTTGCTGGTCTGTGCGCTGTCAGACCTCCTTCGGCTAGTCTTCTTCTAACCGTCCACCGACTGACTTCCACTTCTATAACTTCCTGGAGCTGCTGTCCGAGTTGAACTGCATTCAACCGGCGATTTCGTAGTGATGTATTCACAAGAAAACGGTCATCGCGCTGTGTTGTCGCACGTTTTGGGCCTGTTCCTGGTCGCCTGGTATAGCCACCAGTTTGCTGATATCGCTGGTATACACGTCGAACAGCATATCTGCTCAAATTTAATTGACGAGCCACTTGACTTTGGTTCTGTCCAGCTTCGATTAGTGCAACCACTTGAGACGCTGCTTCTGGTGTGGTATCCATTTTTTTGTTTAGAGAGATGACGTATTCGTTAAAGGACCTTTCTGACTGGGTGTTGGTATGCAAATGATGTCATTTCAATCATCCCTTATCGTTTTATACCTGCTCAAAGTCCCACAACCCGCGCTACCTGAAACGAGCGAATTTAGGCCATTCCATTGTTATGCCGCCACTGGTATGATTTGGAAGATCAAGACGAAGACATTATGGGTTTTTAGGAAGCTAACAGTGTGTACTTTTATTTAATTTAAGTTATATTTGCAACCGATCTGTAATTAAAAAAAAAACAAGTGTCGAAATCAAAATGCAGGAAAATTACCCTATGTGCGATTTCTATGCTCTCGAGTGTAGTACCCATAACACAAGCTTTAAGTAGCTTATTTTGGGGCTAGATGGTGTTGTGTGGATTGTCCAGCATTATTTATTTATTATTTATGTATTTTTTTTATAAAAAGTTTGTTCCTTTGACACAAAAATTGCAGTTAGAATTTGATAGCGCAGTTATCCCCATAAAAACAGATCTGAACAGTACCGTAGGTAAACGATTATCCACTCTTTACGCCTGTATATCAAATTTTCGTTACTTAGTTTAGTTTCTAGACTTTGGCACCTGTAGTGACGCCGTGCGATGCACTAAAGCCAGCGCAGTTGGTAGCTCTGAGGGTCTAGACTCTAGACTATAGACCCTAGTTCGATTTATTTTGGTACATTACACTGTATGGTGTTGATGTAACATAACACGCATTTTGCATGTCAACATCAACACGAAGATGTCTAAGTGCCAGTTGGCGACGCATTTCGAGCTCAAAAATACGTTTTACAACAACACAATACAGGTGAATAATGTGCCAAAAAATTGACTAGGACCTCTGTTGTGCCTGTGAGTCGTAGTAGTGTATGTTGTACTAGCGACCCGCCCGCGCGCCCCTGCTTCGCACGGGTGCACATATCATGCATGTATTATACATATAAACCTTGCTCTTGAATCACTCTATCTATTAAAAAAAAACGCATCAAAATCCGTTGCGTGGTTTTAAAGATTTAAGCATACATAGGGACGTAGATGTAGTGATGCAAGACAAGTGTTCAGCTTACCTTCGTCATCACTCTCTCCGTCGCTGAGTTCTGCCGCGCCTCCGAGTTTCTGTTTCATGGTACGTTTAGAGGCTGCATCCCCTAATTTGTTGCCTGAAACATTACTCACGTATTTGGACGAATGTAAAGGTGATCGTGCAGTTAATATTGCATACGTGACAGGTTGCAATATTAAGAGATTTTCCTCACGATGTTTTCCTCCACCGCAAGAGGCATTACGCACATACATTTTTCGATAAGATAAATCCATTAGACTCCCGCACCGGTTCTCTTTTCGATGAGATAATGAGCTATCTAAAAAAACATCTAAGCTTTCTCATATAATAATATAATACAGGTAGATATTGTATGTACGAAATTAAATAGTAGGTAGTTAGTAGGTACTTATTATAAGATGTTTGAAAGTTAACAGGGGAGCTATCCTACTAATATTATAAACATGAAAGTTTGTATGTATGGATGGATGGATGGATGTTTGTTACTCTTTCACGCCGGAACGGCTGAACGGATCGAATGAAACTTGGCAGAGGGGTAGATTATAGTTTGAAACATAGGCTACTTTTTAATTTTCATCCCGTGGAAATACCGAGATTTAAATCTGCGCGGGTGAAACCGCGGGGCGCTACTAGTCTTCTATATATAAGGCAAAAGTGATTGACTGATGACAACGCACAGGCCAAACCCATAGAGCTAGAAACTTGAAATTTCATACACGTATTCTTCTTATGACGTTGAAAGTTTGTATGTATGTTTGGTTACATAGAGTAACGGCTGGACGGATCTTGGTGAAAATTGGCACAGATATATTATTATATATTAGTCTGGAATAACAACACATAGGCTACTTTTTATCCCGTGGGAATACCGGGAAATAAAACTACGCGGGTGAAACCGCAGGGCGCTACTAGTGTTCTTATAAAGAGAGTGTTTCCAGTCTTACCCGCTAACACGACTCTGGCGAGGCGATCGCTGCTGTCGGGTAGTACCGTCAACGCATCCACCACGTCCATGCAAGCTTCGCGGCCGATCTCGTTGTGACTTAGGTCTAAGGACTGAAACAAAAAATCGAACCTTAAAACTGCTTTGATTCCCATGCACGGTAGATATCCCCTCAGATCTCACAGTACCTATCAAGATATATATCAGAGTAGTAGAGCTCTTTGTGACACGCTGTTTTCTGCCGCCAAGCAGCTGTGTTTCGGTTTGAAGAGTGTGGTCGTCCGTGTAATTACAGGCACATGAGGCTTAACATCAGTATGCCTCAAGTTGATGGACGCAGGGTAGTGCAATGTAGGACACGTTCTTATCGTGCGTGACTTACGAGGCAATGCTTCGTTTAGGTGATGGTTACCACTTAAAATCATGTGGGCCATCTGCTTGTTCCATCAGCAGGTTGTATAAAAAATAGTACAAACATACAATTTGAATAAATTCTCTTCAGTCCTGTAGAGCTATTCTAGGGAGAAGGTATTACAGTGGATCTGCGCTCACTTCGACCACCATTTGAGTCCGTCCGCTACACATACGCTATCACAATTACGAATTGCGATGTGAAGTACCATCATCAGATAATCATTTATTATATTGATCTGTCTTACACCTAGACTACGTCGAAAATCTGCGAATCTTACATACCTCTAATAATAGTGAGTTTTCTTTGAATGCCTTCGCTAGCGCCTTGGCTCCTTTGCTCTTGAGTAAACAATCGCCAAAGTTGATGCATTTTAAGTTCTTTAATCTGTAACCAATAATAAAAACATTCTGATTCACTTGGATCGACGTTAATGATTTTAAAATTGATTCATATTTTTTTGTGAATGAATTACTTCATACAAAACTAGCGACCCGCCCGCGCGTCCCTGCTTCGCACGGGTGAACGTTGTTTTTCTAATATATTATGCATGTATTATATATATGTCCCTTTGTATGCTTAAATCTTTAAAACTACGCAACGGATTTTGATGCGGTTTTTTTGAATAGATAGAGTGATTCAAGAGGAAGGTTTATATGTATAATACATGCATGATATGTGCACCCGTGCGAAGCAGGGGCGCGCGGGCGGGTCGCTAGTACATAATAAATATGCTTGCCTAGGTATAGCCTCTGCGATGTAAACAGCTCCTTTCTCTCCTATAGTGTTATCATTCAGGTTCAGTCGACTGAGTCCTGGGTTGTGTTTGAAGGCCTCCGACAAAGCTGATATACCAATATGGTAGATACCGTTTTGCGGCATGGCTAACTCTTCTAACGTCCCCATGTTCTGGAAGAACAGAGATAAGGTGTGTAATGCCTGTGGATACCCAAAGACGCCTAGAGGCCTGTGCAATCATAAGCAACCACCTGCAGTATCATAAATATTTTCTTTCAGATAATAGATGAAAGGATTAACCGAAATACCTGGAAAACTTTAGCCAGGGCAGTGGCTCCATCATTCTCCAGTCTGTTCCGGCCTACTATGACAGTCTTTAGTTTCCTTGGACGGAAGGATAGGGCACCGGCCAAAAGACGGCCACCCGTGATGCCCAAACCATTGTTATTCAATCTTAACTCCTGGAACATTTACACACAATCATTTAATTTCCAGTATCCAATCCACTGCATAATATTATAATAATACTTAACAGTACAAACATTTAAGATGTAATGTTTTATTTTTATTTTATAGCCATTTTTAATTGATGGTTTTTAGTTACTTATTATTATAATTTTTTAAAAAACATCTTACTATCTCTCTAACCTTTTTTTCCTATACAGGTAGGGGGCAACATTTTTCGACATTGAGGGCAGCTACCTTGTCTGTTGTATTTAGAAGGTTTTGTTCTTAGGAAACTTTAGGTTTATTTTGAAGAAAAAAACAACCGATTCCGATTTTTGAAAAAATGTACAGTCAGCCTGAAAAATTACATTTATCAAAAAAAACAAGTTGGTCTCAATCGACGCTATTTCCCATCAGGAACACTTTTCCGAAGTAACTTACCAAATCAAATCGTAAGATTTTGCATAAATTAAAAAAAAAGATTTCCATACAATTTCTATGAAATGTGAAAAGAAACCATTAGTATGGTATTGAATTACTACAGTGCAACTTTATTACCTATTAGCTGCGTCCCGCGGTGTTCCCACTATGTGTGTTATTCTAGAACCTAAACTATCAACATTCCAAATTTATTCCAAACCGGTTCAGTAAAATCGGTGGTACATTGTACTAACTTCATTCTGCCAAGCCAACAATAAATTTGAAAAAAGAACAAAGTATTTCCATGAAAGTGTTCGAATGGCATGCATGGACTCAATGTTGTAGCGAATGGCGTTTCATAGAAATTGTATGGAAAACTTATTTTTTGCAGAATCTTAGGATTTGATTTGGTAAGTTACTTTGGGAAAATTGTTCCTGATGAGAAATAGCGTCGATTGAGACCAACATGTTTTTTTTGACAAATGTCATTTTCCAAGCTGACTGTACATTTTTTCAAAAATCTGAATATGTGGTTGTTTTTTTCTTCAAAATAAACCTATAGTTGCCTAAGGACAAAACCTTCTAACTACAACAGAAAAGGTAGCTGCCTTCAATGTCGAAAAATTTTGCCCCAGCCTGTATACCTACTATGTCTGAAATTCAAGCCTGATTGTAAATGTTTTGTTCTTTGTGGCAAATAAATAATTGTCTATGTCTAATAAGGATATTTACCAAACTAAAACAATAAAAAAAAGTGCTACATGTAATTATTTTTTAAATACAAAACTAAAACTAATAGAAAATATATATATTGATACTAGTTACGCCACGCGGTTTCACCTGCATTTATTTATATATATTTAGGAAAATTGCGCGCGCAGATTTAAATCCCGGTATTCTGACGAGATAAAAAGTAGCCTATGTGCTATTCCAGACTATAATATTATCTCTCTGCAAAGAACATCCATCCATCAATCCATACTTACAAACTTTCGCGTTTATAATAGTACCTAGTAGGATAAGCAATCACCACTTCTGCAAAGCCAAAGTATTCAATAGTATTTTATAAGTTCTAAGCTAAGTAAGCATAGGTACCTAGTAAGTAGTTCTTTAGGTCTGAAAGAAGTTGTCCGATAAATTAATTAAAGACAAAGAATACCTCCAATTCACTGCAAACATCACTCTGCAGTAGTTTTGCAAGCCCCTCCACACCAATGGGACCAAATGCATTGTGACTGAGATCCAATACACTGAGCCGAGCTCCTGCCTTGATCATACCATCTCCAAGTGCACTCTGTTGGTATTTACATTCAACACTCATTTATTAAATCATAAGAATCTATTTAAAATATCCAATCAGTTGAAACTACAGTTAAGTATCTACCGGTTGCAATAATAGGTAATTAAAAAAAAAAACCTAGTTACAATTATTCTAACAGCAACATTGACATTATTAAATTAAGATGGCCCAATACAGTGGCTTTCAACTTAAAAAAAACATGATACCACAACACCCAGCCCCAAACCAATTTAAGAATCCTATTATTTCAATGTTTTTCTTTAAAGTATGTTGTACACCTTCCCACCACTATAATCAGCTCTCTCTATCCTCTTAAGGTTTGCGGGAAGAAAACTCTATATAGGGTTAAGCTCGCCTTTGTACATGACTATTATGTATTTTTTGTGTAAATCAGTTTGTGTACAATAAAGAATAATAATAATAATAAAAGAATTATACAGATCCTTCCCTCTTCTCTTGTATCTCAGCTAGACACCTGCTGCAGTAAGATCATAAACAAGGTACTAGGTAATCATACCAGTGCAGGAGGTATCTCTGTCTTCATCCTCCCTGTGAACATGTCGGAGAAGTGTGCATTTTTGAGCTCCGGTCGCTGTTCCAGCGCCTTAGCAATGGCTTCTGCAGCCGGCACCCCGAGCGTGTTGCCCGTGAGGGTCAGGTAGTGGAGATTGGGACAAGCGTTGATAGCGTCTACGATCGGTTGGGCTGAAAATGTTTGTAGCATACTTTTCCCAATTATTTGGCTAGCAACATGAAATCATAAATGTTGCGAAGCGTAGGAGTGTTACAGCTGAGCTTATATAAATATATTTTGTTCATTAAAATATTTATATACAGGGTTACAGGAAAAATCGTGCTAGATCCGTTAAGGACGTGGAGTACCCATCATTTCTGACTTATTTCACAAACAATTGCCATAATATTTTTTTTAGATATCCCTTAGAGAAAAATAAACTTTCTAGTATTTTTTCTTATTTCTTAACTTTCACTTGTCTACTACGGTCTATTCAATTAACTTATGCACTATTTTAATGATTGACATCCTAAAGCATCTTATTACACATGTAAAAATGCAATAATAATAATAATTAAGGTGCACAAAATTTTCAATAAAAAAATTAAAAGTCGAATTGCTTGAAAAGGGTTATGTTTAGGGTAGGGTGTTTCATAGTGAAATAAGTCAGAAATGATGGGTACTCCACGCCCTTAACGGATCTAGCACGATTTTTCCTGTAACCCTGTATATAGGTTATGTTTTGTTTACCATCTATTGCCGTGTCCAGTTTTAGAGATTTTTCTGAAAAATCTACACCACTTGTAATTTTTCCGGAGTCGTCCAGTGCTGAACTAATTGCGTTTAAATCAAACGACGTCATTTTCACTGGTTTAGTAATCCAATACTCACATAGAAACCAGAAATACGAAAAATAACACCACGGTAACCAAATTATTTATAAACGTCAAGTTGTCAACGGAAAAAATTCAAATGATTATATTTTTTAGATTCCGATACACAAATAAAAAAAAAAAAGAACCCTCCCTTTCCTTTGACCAGCGCGTAAATTTGAGCTGTGACGTTTTTGATGCATGAAATGCAATGCAGATTTATCGTCAAACTCGCTTGTCAAAATAGCAAGAAATAACAGAATTTAACAGAAATCGACTTACAATTTATCAAGAACTCATTATGCGACAAAACCAAATGTGTGGGAAAACGCAATTGAAGTTTTGATTTTTGTCAATTTTGTTGAAAAATTACTGAAGAAATAAATGGGTTTTCGATTATTGTAGAGCTCATTCAGGCGAGTGCGCCGGTCTAATAAAGGCAGTTAAGTAGTGACTTTTTGTAGTTAGTGACTTCTAACAATAATCCGCCGATACGTAGAAAACTGGACTAAAAAGAAACATAGAGCTGCTTTCGTTTGGTCGCAGCTAGAACATTGTCCGTAAGTTAGGTATCTAGCTAAGTAGTTAGGTTAGGTACGGAACCGTCAAAGCACGAATCTCACTCGAGCTTACCTGTTTTCAGTTTTGATCAGTCATACATTAATGAAGACCATCTTGCCTGCCAGTGTCAAGTGAAATTACAGTCTTGTCATGTTGTCAGTCAATGTTATAATCTCGGCAAAGAGTATACTATACAACCCCCAGCCTAGTGATGTGCCAACTCTGGATAAACACCAACTCGAGTTGACTCGAGTTTAAATTCAGGTACCTATTCATTCAAACTATTTCACATTCGTCTCGTCTAGTGTTGGGTAGGACACGGTTTCAAAATGAATTTGAGTGAGGCCCTCGTTATAATTCGTGAGGTGGGACAATGTCATGCTTCAAATGTCATGTCACATAGGTACAAAATGTCATATTGTTGAAGTTCCTAGTCCTAGTTCGCTTTACTCATTTCATTTGTCATTGAGGAAAATCTGTCACACAGCGTCACATCAACGATACCATTTCATTCAACGTGATACGACCCCTCATGTCGGTCATACAATACTCACTCACTCACTTCTTACAATGAAATTTTCCTCGTTCGTCTCGCTCGTGCAAGCGATGTCGTCTCAGTCAGACAGTGAGCGAGCGACTGTATGGAGCGAGTATGGAGCATCATGACAAAAATGAGGTGGTACATGAATTGAAAACGAGGACCGACCGGGACATCTTTGAGTGAATGAGTGTGACAAACGAGGTGCCTCACGTATGTCCTACTCAACTCAACACTAGTCTGTCTGTTTTACATTATCTTATTTATCTTTGACTAGTCTTGTCGCCTCGTCGAGTCGTCGGTTTTCTCAAGGATTTCTCTTAAAATACGACACAATTTTACTCTACTTCATAAGTTCATGCTATTAAAATACACAACTGCACTTCCACTCTGTGAACGTGACTTTCGTGTGGAACATCATGGCGGGTATGTAAATAAATTAAAAAAACATAAAACTCTTAGCTAGCTCGTCAAACGCACCTTTTTATCAATAGCAATTTTTACAAGATTCTTGTAAGAAATAGCACAGTAGTGGATTTAAGATCATATCTCATTTATATTTAGATACCGTATGCCTTCGGCATGCTAGATAAAATAGTGATAATTTATTAGCCTATTTTTCTTCATAGACAGACTAACATTTGGTTAGTGTCTTATTAATTTGTTTACTATTTTACATAGTTACTGTTGCCGCTTGCCGTTTAGAGGGTTAACGCCATGAACCACCTACTTATCTAGAGGCCCAGAGTAGAGGTCATGGCAATCGGACCTCTAGCTTCAATTTCAATTTGTTTTTCATTCTCTTCCAGAGGTCTCTCTACGATCAGTTTTAAATTAAACATTCTTCACATTCACTTATGTAGCAAATGTAATAGAAACTGCACCAAAACCGGTTTAGTCATAATAATAATAATAAGCCATTTATTCCTAACTTGGGTTTAATACATGGTTTTGGTACAAATAAAGTTATAGATAAAATTTATAGGATGTCCCGCAGTTTGGTGTGCCTCATAGCCTAGTGTAGTCGTAGCCGGCCTATTACTACCTACCAAATTACATTTTATTTAGTGGTAAACTTCTAGTTCTTTATGTACTTACTTACCTGCTAACAACATGATAAAACTCTACCCTGGTACCTAGATATAATAATAATAATATAATAATTATTTTCAAAAAGGTTATGTCATTTTTAAACAAACATTCTCTAACACATTATATTAGAAATAGTAGGTAATATTGGTAGACATTTTACAGATTCTAACCCAAAAAAAAACATTTATTTAGCCAAATGTTAATTTTATAGGTACCTATAAAGTTTTTTCAGTTTGTCTGTGAAAACACTGAGACATACTGACTGAATTCCGAAGCCTCTACTATTGTCTATCATTCCAATAAGTACATTAAACTTACAAAGGTATACCTATCAGTGAGTGGGAAACAAAATTAATTATTTGTTGATTTTTTCAGATACTGGTAATCCATTTCAAAGATTGCTGAAAACTATTAAAATTAGTGGAAAAACCTTTCAATATTATGATGTGACTGAGCTCGGACCTAAGTATGGTAAGTTTGTAGTGCAACATTATCCAATTTTGAGAGGTTATTTGAAAAACTTATTTGCTAACAGATACTTGAATAATATAGAAACATGTTTATGAAACTATGGGAGCTGAGAGGTTAGACCTGGTTACTTATGGAAGCACACAGAAGCCCTCAGTGCCTGAAGCCAACCTGCCTGAAGATGTTCACTCCTTGACAACCTTCCTTAAGGCGGCACGGGACGGTTTTTGAACAGCTGTAAATCTACTAAAATGTAAAAAAATACATGAAAAAAACGAAAACATTAAAATTTAACATGTACTCAAGCGGTGTTTTTTTCTCGATAAAAAAAATCATAAAGATGTCACTAAATCGATATTTCAAACATCCATTACCTAAGAGAGTTTTTTCTTGAAATCATGTCAAAGTTATATCAAAAGATAGGGATTAATATTTATTAGCGCAGTGTGAAAAAAAAAATTCATTATTATTAATCTCTGAGAAGAAAATCTAGCAGTTCAAGTGCTCGCGCCGAGTAGTCAGTACCCGCCGAGGCGTCTTGGAAACTATTTGAGCCCTATATCAACCCATGGCGTCCCGCGATCTATAAAATGTCTCTGGTTTCGTGGTAGAAGGGGCGCTCTTTGTCTTCCGGGTCGCGATCGACATTGATTACTTTTAATGCTAAACCTTGAATATTGTAATTAGCCAGCACCTATAGGTACCAAGCTCATTGACATTGTATTTACGTAATAGAATAAATTACTATAACTTCTAGGATCGTTTTCCTATATATTACAAATTGTAATTTGAAAGAATAATTTGTTAATATATGAATTTGAATGGTTAAATTGGCTTCTATGACTTGATGCGAGTGGTTTTCTATGGTCGTGCGCCAAAATGTAATGCACATAAATTAAGTGGTTATATCCGCAATGACAGTACTCTTCATTGAGATCGATTCATTGATTTGTGAACCAGCTGGGCTCGCATTTGAATTGGCTCGCTTTCCTGTAGATATGGCAGATTAGGCCGAGAGAAAAGTGAGTATAGGCGCAGAACAAGCTCACTACTACTACGTCTAAATCCTGTCCCGCTACAACCAACAACGCGACATATATTAATAACTAGTTGCGCCCCGCGGTTTCACCCGCGCAGATTAAAATCTCGGTATTCCCACGGGATAAAAAGTAGCCTATGTGCTATTCCAGACTATAATCTACCTCTGCAAAGTTTCATCCAGATCCGTTCCGGCGTGAAAGAGTAACAAATATCCATCAATCCATCCATACATACAAACTTTCGCGTTTATAATAGTAGTAGGATGGAGGCATGGTTTTAGAACAGTTACAATTTTTTTTGGTATCCATAAATGCCTCGTATATTCGCACGTGTATCTCGTACGCTCGTATGACATAGGTACTGTGCAATGTATGTGATGCGCATGGTGGCAATGGAAAATCATCATAATATTTTCGCCCAAACCTATACAACTACTTTTTTTTTTATACAACTAGCTGATGGAACAAGCAGATGACCCACCTGATGTAAAGTGGTAATCATCACCTATAAACAAAACATTGTCCCGTAGATCACGCACGATAGGAACGTGCCCTACGATGCACTGCCCTACGTCCATCAACTTGAGGCATACAGATGTTAAGCCTCATGTGCCTGTAATTACACCGGCGACCACACTCTTCAAACCGAAACACAGCGATGCTGCTTGGCGGATGAAAAAGGCGTGGTGGTAGTACTTCCCCGGACGAGCCACACACAAAGAACTCTACTACTCCTACAACTACCTACAGATTAAACCGCTGCCCGCCCGTATAAAAACAATTTAGAGTAGATTAAAATTATTTAAGTACGCGATGCGCGATGAATAAACAGAGAGATTAAAACTAAACATCTTTCAGAACGTCTACCTTTTTCGATCCGGGTGCTCCTCGAGTCATGCGTTCGCAACTGCGACAACTTTCAAGTTTTGGAGAAAGATGTCACCAATGTCTTGGAATGGGAGAAGAACCAGACCGTGGAAGGGGGAGTGGAGATCGCTTTCAAACCTGCTAGGGTCATCCTGCAGGTAACAATAAGGCTTATCTCTCTCATTCCTTGAATTTAAAATTGTGTGGGTTGAATTAGGTAGAAGTTTAGAAGTTAGTATGTATGTCTTTTGGTTACTTTGATACATAAAGGATCTCTTTGAGGGCCCTGAAAGGGTATTATGATCACAAAAATAGGTACTTGTAAGTAAATGTAGGTATTGTAAATTTCAGTAGGCATTAATATTGTTCTGAGCTGTAAAACTTATCAGGTGTTGTTACTTAGCCTGTAATGATTCTACATGACCTTGACCCCCCACGTCTCTCTTCATAAGATAATTATGGTTAATTGAAAAATACATTATTAGACTTAATCATATTTTCGTTGTTATACATTTTAAATGCTGCCCACATTTAATGGTGGTGAAGGGTAAAATCGCTCGTTAATATGGAATAGTTCGGGTTTATGAATATTTAAATGGTCAGTCTCTTTGCAGAACGAAAAACTATGCTTAAATTTTTAAAATTCCTATGAAAGAGAAGGTTGAAAAGCAAACCACTGTGCCGTTCAACCATGCATAGAAAAGAAGCCACAGACTTACCTCTTGGTTCGTATCGTTACAAAATGTTACAAAATTATGCTACAACTTCCCACGGCCTCGCGTTGAGCCGTGATTGAACAAACATCCAAAATCGAAAGTTTCCCATTGTTTTTATATTGGGAGGTTAGGATTTAAAGACCTACGTATAGGTATACCTACGTATAGGTACATTACCTATTTATTTAGCCTTGGAGTACATTTTCATACAAACGTTTTCTACTCTTTTTACACCCTTAGGGGTTGAGTTTCCAAAAATCCCTTCTTAGTACACCTAAAACCTCTAAAACCTATGTAGATACTCCTGAAATTTCATGTCTCTAGGAAAAGTGTTTAGGCTGTGCATTGTCTATTATTGTGCCAGTCAGTCCAGTCAGGATTTTTATTCTTATAGAATTACTAGCGACCCACCCGCGCGCCCCTGCTTCGTACGGGTGCAGAGAAGAGAGAGAGAGAGAGAAGAGATGATGCTCCAGAGTGGTGCATCGCAACTAGTGAGGCTAAGACAAAACACAAATGTCTTTCTTCCAGGATCTAACTGGTGTACCAGCCGTGGTGGACTTCGCGGCTATGCGAGACGCCGTGAAGCAACTCGGCGGTGACCCGAACCGGATCAACCCTATCTGCCCTGCGGACCTCGTCATAGACCACTCGGTGCAGGTCGACTTTGCCAGGGTGTGAGTATAACTTGCCGGTATGGTGTAGGTGCGCAGTGAAAGCCCACGGGGCTACTACACTAAGGCTAAGGCCGCATTACGGTTAAACCGCTGTAGTTTTTAATCGCGTGAATTAGTGCCCCTAGAAAACTAATACAAGCGGTCGCACCTGCGGTACAATTTTTTTAGGGGCACAAATTCACGCGATTAAAAACCACAGCTGTTTAACCGTAGTGCGGCCTTAGGCTAACTGTGAAATTAAAGAGGAGTGGCGGCCCGATTACGTTAATGTCTGGCTATCGAGATGGCTTTCAGTTTAACATTTGATCAAGGAATATAATACTCTCTGACGAGAGCATTTGATTCCCGTAGTATAATAGCAACATATGGATGGAGCTAGTATCTAAATTCCTTGGGATGGATGCTGAATTCCTTGGATGGATGGGAATCAAATGTCAAACTGAAAGCCATCTCGATAGCCATACATTAGCGTAATCGGACCGCGGGGCAGGTAGCGTAATCCGCTGGCGGGTACCGAAAACATAAGTTTTTGACTAAGGGGGCGGGGCACCAAGTGGGCGGGGCGGGTGAGCGGGAAACGCAGTGGAACGAGCGCCACCTGCTCCCGCTGCCCGCCCCACTCAGTGCGCACCGGCATCGCATTGCTCGTAATATTCGTTTAGATGATACTTAGATATAATTTACTTCTAGAAGTTTAGAACTTGAGTTATGTTCGATTATTTTGTTAACTTTTAGGTTTGTCATAAACTTTGTTCAAAAAACCTTAAATAAATGATTTAAAAAAACTACTCTAACATCTACAGCTCAACTGCTATATCCCTGTGTCCCGTAGGTTGTGTTTTCGATCCTCACCGAGGTTAAACACTGTGGCCCTTATTCATAATGGTCTTTGAGCGCGCCAATAGCTTATCAGACTGCTAAGTCTTTTCGTTTTCGTTAAAACAATCTGTAGGCTGTACATAGATTTACCGCATAATTCGGTTAATTTGAGGCTTTTTTTTGATTAATTACTAATTTTACTTTTCAGACCAGATGCATTAAACAAAAATCAAGAACTAGAATTTGAGAGGAACAAAGAAAGATTCCAGTTTTTAAAGGTAACATTTTAGAAAATCTTATTTGCTTTATTTTTACGGTTCGGTGCAGCGCGGTGGTATAAATACATATCGACTCCATGGTTACTGGATGCCTGTCAGGTGGCCTAATACTTGATGGAATTCATTAATCCAAGACTCACGATATAGTTCACACATTTATTGAGCGATTACAATTGTCTTTCTCCAAAAATAAACAATGATTGCACTCATTCAGGATTAAACTCATCAAACTATGGAAACGCGATGATTTTTATATCAAGTGTTCAGCTCCAGTAACAGAATCAGAACCATAATCTCGCTTTCATGTCTTGTCGTTACCACAACCCTTAGATTATAGGTACATAATCTAAGCCACAACCTCTTCAATAATTATGCTTGGTGAGCGGACTGGTTTCCGCAAGTAGGCCGCAAATGGGCCCTTTTTGCGTGTCGGGTGGTGGATGCTAGCTCAGCCACCCGATGTCATCCAGGAAGGCCAGCAGCTCGCTGATGCTTAATAATAAGAAAGAAGAAAGAAAGAAAGAAAGAAAGAAAGAAAGAAAGAAAAAAAAACTCAAACTACTTCAACCCAGCTCAATATTAACTTCATCCAAGTGTTTGACAGTCACTTGACGTTTCCATACTGGTTCGATAGATGGCGCTTGACTATTTTATGAAGACTATAACTTCTCGCATTGCAGGCGCTCCGACATACATTTTTATGAAGCAAATATTTGATCCAGATTTGAGTGTTGTGGATTTAGTGTTACGGTGAAGGTGCTTTAGCATTTTATCTTTATACAAATAGCTGTTGGAGCGAGCAGATGGCCCACCTGATGTGTGGTGGTAACCATCATAGCCATCACCTATAACAAAGCATTGCCCCGTAAGTCGCGCACGATAGGAATGTGCCTTAGAATGCACTACCCTGTGTCTATTAACTCGAAATTTATCTAAGCCTCATGGGCCTGTAATCACACCGGCAACCATACTTTTCAAACCGAAACACAGCGTTGCTGCTTGGCTGCAGAAATAGGCGCGGTCGCAGTACTTCCCTGGACGAGCCCAAAGAGCTCTTCTTAAGATACCGTACCATATGAAAATGTATAATGAACTAGCGACCCGCCCGCGCGCCTCTGCTTCGCACGGGTGCACATTGTTTTTCTATTACATCATGCATGTATTATACATATAAACCTTCCTCCTGAATCACTCTATTAAATTAAATATTAATTATCTATTAAAAAAATCGCATCAAAATCCGTTGCGTAGTTTTAAAGATTTAAGCATACATAGGGACATAGGGATATAATATAGTGACAGAGAAAGCGACTTTGTTTTATACTATGTAGTGATAGTGATTAGATTAACCGAGTGTGATGATGGCTCATAGTGATTGTATGGCGAGCGATATTTTATCTTATGATGGTATATTATAGGATCTAAGTCGTCATGGTAGTCGTAGTTGACCGAGCGAGCGAAGCGTCTTAGTTTCCACATTGGCCAAAAATGCGTTTGTCCGGATGTCTGTCTGTCTGTCTGTTCTCCTCTACAGGTCGCATTTTTCAACCGATCTGGACGAAACTTGGTACACAGGTTATATGACTTATTAGATTTTTTTTGTCGTCGGGGATTTTTGATTGGAGGGGTACTTCCCCCAAAAAAAGGGCAAAAAGGGGCTATTTGATATACTGGATATCCACCAAATGAGATCCGATTTCGATTATTCTTTTTTTATTTGAAAGGTAGTAACTATAAGTTGGTGTCATAAAAGTTTGCGAAGATCTGATAAGGATCTTCAGCATGATGAACAGGATAGCTCATCAAACAATCGATGGTTTTCAATCAAATTTGAGAGAAACACAAAGAACCTCATTCTACACAAGATGATGCAAAAAAAATCAAAAAGATCAAAAAAATCACAAAACGGAAAATGCACTTGCACATTACATTCCTCAAATAGCTCACTTTTAGTATGCTTGCGAGGTCTACAGCTGCGCAGCAGCTCCCAGAGCCACTAGTTACTGTATTGGGTGTTTATTAGTATTTTTATTTCTAGTGGGGGGCTGAGGCTTTCAACAACATGCTGATTGTTCCACCAGGATCGGGAATCGTCCACCAGGTAATTATTTTATTTATTTTATGTATGAAAACATGCTTGTTTTCGCTAAATCTTTGTAATGCCATTGACAATAACTTAACCGATTGCGATTTTACATAACTAGATTGATTGATTTTATATCTTTAAAAATATCTTAATCTTATCTTTATCTTAGTAAAAATGTCTAATGTTGTATACGAGCGAGATAGCGGCGTACCGTATGCTGCCCCATATTAGGAGCCTGTTATTTCAGAAATAAATATAACATTTTTAAATTTCAGGTGAACTTAGAGTACCTTGCTCGGGTAGTGTTCTCAGATGGAACCATTCTGCACCCTGACTCTGTCGTGGGCACTGACAGTCACACCACCATGATTAACGGACTTGGGGTCGTGGGGTGGGGAGTTGGGGGTGAGTTCAACACCCGGAAGACCTGATAGCAGATAAAAACTCTTTATTACACAAATAAAATGCTAGATATCGTTATCTACCAGATAACCTGTGGATGGATAGAAGATAATGTATTTTTAACATCATCCTAATATGTATGTACATCACGCAAATTAATTATTTCATTTCATTTGGGTAGTGCACAATAGACTACACTAGAAATAGGCATATACTAGACAGAGCAAGATTTGACTAGACGAGGATGGCATGCATTAACCTATTGTGCGTGACCTACGGGGCCATGTTTTGTTTATAGGTGATGGTTACCACTTAACATCAGGTGGGCCATCTGCTTGTTCCATCAGCTAGTTGTATAAAAAAAACCTAGTTAATCATTATTAGTGATAAAAGCAATTAACATGTACTTCCGATACTCAACGGATTCGGTTAGCCTTTTTTATATGAATTAATGATGGATTAAATAAATGTCCCACCTGATGTTATGTGGTAACCATCACCTATCAAAGCATTACCTCACAAGACATGCAAAATAGGAATGTGCCCTACGGTGAACTGTCCTGCGTCTATCAACTCGAGCCATACAGTTGTTAAGCCTAATGTTCCTGTAATCTCACCGGAAACCACGCCCATAAAACTGAAACACAGCGAATTTGGTTGACAGAAGAAATATACAGGTGATCATTATAAAGATAACACAAAGAGCTCTTCTATTAAAATGTATAATTTTATCTTGGGGTATAAATGCTTTACTAACAAAATGCATTGTACTTGTCCGAAATAAAAAACTTTCAATTAGATTTACGTGTTTCTTTTTCGTTTTTCTAGGTATCGAAGCAGAGGCTGTGATGTTGGGACAAGCCATCAGTATGCTGTTACCTAAAGTGGTAGGATACAAGATGGTCGGGGAACTGAACCCGCTAGCGACTTCTACAGATCTTGTGCTGACTATTACTAAGGTAAACTAAACGAACACCGTATCATTATAGCTATAAGAAATCTCCTTTATGAAGACAAACTTATATAAAAACAAATAATTTGTTGATAACCTATGTTCTTCTACCTGTTAAGGTTGGCTGGTAGAAAATGCTGTCTAGCATTAAGCTCGCCTTTTGTACTCTGTTTTTAGTGCAATAAAGTATTAAATAAATAAATAAATAAATAACTTGATATGTTGATATTATCAAGTTATCAACAAATTATTACATACAAGAGATACAAGAGAACAAGTCGCATTGTTGATTCTAATTGGAAACAAATTATTCTGCCTTTATCTCCCGGCAAGCAATTACGGGCACATGAGTCTTAATTAATTATCTATGTCTCTGAGCGATAGACGCAGTGCAATGCCTATAGGGCGCGTCATCAGTGGACGTGTCATTTATGCGATTGTAATTGAGCAGAGGTAACTGCTTACTATCAAGTAAATAAATAAATAAATAATGCTGGACAATCCACACAGCACCATCTAGCCCCAAAGTAAGCTACTCAAAGCTTGTGTTATGGGTACTAGATGACTGATATATTTAATACATTATACATAGATATATGTTACATGGATATATAGAAGTAGACCACATGCTAGTTCCAGACCTTTAAAAATAAGTGAAATCCTATAATATTCATATTATGTTGTATGTTGTCCATATCCATATTATTTTATAAAGAGTATTATACAAAAAAACTCTAGGAACGAAACTTAGTTTCTTGCCAGTTCTTCTAGGCTTTGGTCGCGACGAACTGGCGGTAGATTACCCTAGTAGGTATATAAGACGTTTCAAAGTGATCCCTGTGTTTGTACTGAATAAGGACCGTTTTGATTTTGTTTTTTTTGATTTTGTCAGTAATGTTTAAGTACCAGGCAAACAGGACTAATAAGGAGATGTTACAGCACCTGCGCTCACTGGGCGTGGTGGGTCAGTTTGTGGAATTCTTCGGTCCCGGCGTAGTGGCGCTGAGCATAGCCGACCGCGCCACCGTCGCTAACATGTGCCCTGAGTTCGGAGCCACGGTCGCGCACTTTCCTGTGGACGAGCGATCCTTGGAATACCTGACACAGACAAGTTAGTACTATTATAATTTGATAGAACAAGTTGATTCGCTTGTTTCCCAAAAAAATAAACGAAAACTACATGTTTCTTTCGGAACAGTGTTGTGAAAGGATTTTAAGAACGCCTCAAGAGGCTCCTTTAGAGCACTTGACACATGTAATAGAACTTGTTTCAAATAATTTTTTGAAATGAAAAACTCATTGGTGCACTACCGGTTTTGAATCCACGACATTGTAAAGCCTATTAGGTCGCGTCAACCAAAAAGATCGCTGGAAAACAGTGGAGGGGATGTGTTTTTTCGCATACAAAATACTCGTGCCATCGCACCCCCTCCCCCTCCTTCCAGCGTTCTTTTTGCGTGACGCGTACTATACCATAGAAGAAGGACATACACATATCCTAAATTAGCTTCTGTTACACAGGTCCTGCCAAACAGTACATTGTTGATGATCATGATATGTTTCTGTTTTCTAGATCGTTCTCAAGAGAAAATTGACATCATAGAAAAGTACCTACGGGCTACTAAACAATTTAGAGACTACAGCAACCCTGAACAGGACCCTATATTCTCTCAGGTTCGTTTCGTACCTCCCGCTCCTGCGACCCCGGCAAAAATGCAGGCCTGCACGCATTTTCACTGTTGTGCGCATGCAACGCATTTTCTCTGCTAAATAAGCAGTAAAACGTTATAGAGGAAAAAAAAAGGCTATGCATTTGTGTAACATTACGCAATAACCAGATCTATCTAATAGTAAATAAGGATTAAAAAAGATCGATTACAGTAATTTCAATTACATTACATGTTCTAAATTTTTTTTAGGTGGTGGAATTGGATTTAGCGACGGTGGTGACGTCAGTGAGCGGTCCTAAGCGCCCTCAGGACAGGGTTTCTGTTTCTGAAATGAAAAAGGATTTCCAGGATTGTCTCACGAGCAAGGTAGGTTACGCCATTATTCTAATTCGTTGATTCTAACCATCACACCAAGGAATTTATATACTTCGTACAATCACACCTAGTGACAGATTAACAAATAGCTGTGTGACTGGGAAAAAAAATTAATTGTTGATCGAATCTGTCAATTCTAACTATCACACACCCAGTGACAGATTGACAGACATGTCTACTGTGGTTGCAAGAGCTAAAAATACAGAAACTTGATTCATCATATTTTCAGGGCAGCTAAGACTGAAAGAACATGGGGCTGTTGATCGAATCTGGCAATTCTAACTTTCACACACCCAGTGACAGATTAACAGACATGTCTACTGTGGTTGTGAGAGCTAAAAAATACAGAAATTGGCTTAGCTTGATGGCTGCTTAAAATGAAAGAAAATGTGACGACCTCAGTGGCGCAGCGGGCGAGAGTCCGCCTGCGACGCAAGAGGTTGCGGGTTCGATTCCCGCCTCTGAACAAATTTGTGTATGAACTGCAGAAATTTGTTCCGCGGTCTGAGTGTTTTCTATGTATAATAAAAAATATCTATCTATGTAAATATATAATGTATTAAATATATCAGTCATCTAGTACCCATAACACAAGCTTTTAGTAGCTTACTTTGGGGCTAGATGGTGCTGTGTGGATTGCCCAGCATTATTTATTTATTTATTTATGTTAAACTGTTGATGGAATCTGTCAATTCTAACTATCGTACACCCAGTGACAGATTGACAGACATATAGACTGTGGTTGTGTGAGCTAAAAATACATAAATTGGTTCTAACCTTGATGACTGCTAAGAAAGAAAGAAAATGTTGATCTGTTGACGGAATCTGTCAATTCTAACTATCACACACCCCAGTGACAGATTGATTGACATGTCGACTGTGGTAGTGAAAGCTAAATATACAGAAACTTGCTTTTTCGTATCTTCATGGTAGCTAAGGATGAAAGAACATTGAGCTGTTGATCGATTCTGTCATTTTTAACTTTCACACACCCAGTGACAGATTGACAGACATGTCTACTGTGGTTGTGAGAGCTAAAAAAACAGAAAAAGACTTCTTATATTGATGACTGCTAAGAAGAATGGAAATCTTTAAACTGTTGATGGAATCTGTCAATTATAACTATCACACACCCAGTGACAGATTACTAGACATGTCAACTGTGGTTGTGAGAGCTAAACAAGACAGAAATTGGCTTTGAATCTTGATGACTGTTATGAATGAAAAAAAAAACGTTGTGCTGTTGATGGAATCTGTCAATTTTAACCATAACACACCCAGTGACAGATTGACAGACATGTCTACTGTGGTTGAGAGAGCTAAAAAATACAGAAACCTGATTCTTCATATCTTCATGGCAGCTAAGAATGAAAGAACATTGGGCTGTTGATCGAATCTATCAATTCTAACTTTCACACACCCAGTGACAGATTGACATACATGTCTACTGTGGTGGTGAGAGCTAAAACAGACAGAAATTGGCTTCTTATCTTGAGGCTGCTAAGAATGAATGAAAATGTTTAACTGTTGATGGAATCTGTCAATTCCAATTATCACACACCCAGTGACAGATTGACAGACATGTCTACTGTGGTTGTGAGAGCTAAAAATACAGAAACTTGCTTCTTCATATCTTCATGGCAGCTAGGAATGAAAGAACATTGGGCTGTTGATCGAATCTATCAATTCTAACTTTCACACACCCAGTGACAGATTGACATACATGTCTACTGTGGTGGTGAGAGCTAAAACAGACAGAAATTGGCTTCTTATCTTGAGGCTGCTAAGAATGAAAGAAAATGTTAAACTGTTGATGGAATCTGTCAATTCTAACTTTCACGCACCCAGTGACAGATTAACAGACATGTCTACTGTGGTTGTGAGAGCTTAAATACACAGAAATTGGCATCTTATCTTGATGACTGCTAAAAATGAAAGAAAATGTTAAAACTGTTGATGGAATCTGTCAATTCTAACTATCACACACCCAGTGACAGATTAACAGACATGTCTACTGTGGTTGTGAGAGCTAAAACAGACAGAAATTGGATTCTTATCTTGATGGATGCTAAAATGAAAGAAAATGTTGAATTGTTGATGGAATCTGTCAATTCTAACTATCACACACCCAGTGACAGATTGACAGACTTGCCGACTGTGGTTGTGAGAGCTAAAAAAGACAGAAGTTCACTTCGAATCTTGATGGCTGCCAAGAATGAAAGAAAATGTCGAACCGTTGATGGAATCTGTCAATTCTAACTATCACACACCCAGTGACAGATTGACAAACATGTCTACTGTGGTTGTGAGAGCTAAAAAAACAGAAATGAGCTTCGTGTCTAGATGACTGCTAAGGAGGAAACTGAAGTGGTGACATTACAGACAGATGACACACACATTATTCACATATCTTCCTTTAGGAACTGAATGGGATAATAATAGGATAGAATTTAAACCGTGTTATTTAACTCATTATATCTGTTTAGTGAGGAGGGGCGCCACTCTCGATTTTTGTTACAGAAACAAAAGACAATAAGAGATAATATACTATGTAGTAACAAAAATGCAATTTTCTTTACTAAACAGACAGTGGCCCTTGGTCAAATAATACTGATAGATAAATTACTTACATATTATTTTAACACGAATCTTCCCGATCTGAACTTCTCCGCCTACTCACACTACACTATCAACTATATAAACACTTGCCACATATCTTTTGAAAACTTTTTGGCACAGCGAACTACAAACCGACTGCTTAATTAACGCCTAATTTTTTTACATTAGATAATGTAAATAAATTGTAAATATTTTATTTGGGTCTGCGAGACCTGGAAGTTTTGATACCGCACTAAGTAACGCAGATAATCCTATGTCTATAACGGTTGAATGTCTGTCTATTTACTAAAACACTTACTAAAACTTTATCCCGAGTCTTTGTCAGTCTATTACGGATGACAGGTTGATACTGACCTAAAATATTCCCCTAAAGTCCTTTTATACACATCTTACCTGGTCAATATCATTAGACGCGTAATGGGTTACAAATCATTAAAAAATAGGAATAATTAATTATGGGGTTAATGCGACCTTAATTAGGGTAAGAAGGTACCTGCGATGGGACAACAATTACAATTTTTCCAATACTAATGTTTACTCAAAAAGTTGTGGCATAAGATTGGACTATTTTTGCATTCTATTTCAATACAGAGGATATCTTGGTCTTGAGGCAGACTTGAAAAAATCTACTGCTGGACTCTGAACTGGACGTGAACAGCAGGCTAATCACGTAACTTTAGTTGCATTCAAAATCCGGTTGCATATGTCAATTTTGGCAGTTTTGCGATCGAACACTGCCAAAATTGACATAGGCAACCGGATTTTGAATGCAACTAAAGTTACGTGATCAGCCTGCAGGTCTCACCCAAGCATTTTCAGGAAGAGCGATTCTGATACTTGATTGAACAAGCAGTTGGCCCACCTGATGTTTAGTGGTAACCATCACCTATAACACAGCATTGCCTCCTAATTCACGCACGATAGGAACGTGCCCTACGATGCACTGCCATGCGTCCATCAACTTGAGGCATACAGATGTTAAGCCTCCTGGCCTGTAATTTCACCGGCGACCGCACCCTGAAACCGAAACACAGCAAAGTAAAAAGCATAATTGCAGAAATAGGTATTCCTGCAGTTAAAAAGACAATTATTTCCCTCTGGATCTTCTCGGCGTAAATGCTCAGTAGAACTATTTAGTGAGTTAGCTTTATGACAGTTCACTCATAACAAGCAAAGCCACCAAATTGTACGACTGAAAAACTATGTCCTGAACACACATTTACTTATAAATAACTGGAAGTTTGCTTCATATATTCCGGCCTATATACTTAGTTAAATAATTGCTATTGCGGTCAAATTATATATTATGTGTGTTCATAATAGCTTTATCAATTTGTGGTTGTATCAGATAGGAACAAGTATTTTGTTTTGTGTGAGTATAAAGTCTAAACACATTGTTTGGAATTGCCTCTGACTACCACCTACTTTAGTTTTCCGAGCGTTCGGATCGCATTAGGATATCAGTTCGGGGCGAAACACTAGTTTATAATGTATGCTTAGAAAGAGCAAAGCCTAATAGTACAGGTTTTTTTACTGAAACGGAGGTATCGAGATTTATTGTAAACCACTGACAACTTTGAGCAGTTTCAACTTGTGTAACGTTTATAAGTAGAGGTTGTATCTAAAGATATTGAGAAGTTCATCTACTTTTGAGGTTTATTGTACCGAAACATCTAGACCCGAAAAAAATACTTTCAGAACATGCGAATCTACCTCCGTGGGAATCGAACCCAAGAACCTAAACCAAACGAGAGGAAGTACTTTTAATAGTAGGTATGTGATTATATAATATCTATGAGAAATGTTAATTAACTTCCTGTCTGTTCGTGGTTATCTCTACCGCACTCTATCAATATTATTTTACGTTTATACGCGCGACTAGTTCTTCGCACGGTTTCGCTCGCATCTGTGCCTACGAATAAATAACATATTTGTTGATTCCTCACTGCAATATTCAACTCTTTGTTATATTTTCTTATAAAATTATATAACACCCAGTCTATCTGGGTATACAAAAACATCTATGTTCATCACACAAAGATTTGTTATCGATGGGGATCGAACTCATGGCCTACCGCGCAGAACGCTACCAAGCTGAGCTGTGAAGGCTGTCAAAGAATAACGTGCATATATTCCTTAGTTTTTCGTTTAGCTATAACAGATGTTATCCAAGGCTTAGCGACTGCAGTTATTTGTCAGCGAAATTTCAGATATTATATGTAACTAGCGACCCGCCCGCGCGCCCCTGCTTCGCACGGGTGCATATCATGCATGTATTATACATATAAACCTTCCTCTTCAATCACTTTATCTATTAAAAAAAACAGCATCAAAATCCGTTGCGTAGTTTTAAAGATTTAAGCATACATAGGGACATGGGGATTGGGAATATAGGGACAGAGAAAGCTACTTTGTTTTATACTATGTAGTGATGAAAAATATTTGTTCTAGAATTTACGAGATTGATTAATGTGATGACATACAGTGATTAGGTGGGTGAGCAATTTGCGACCACATCTTAATTGCATTGAATTAACTAAATGCAGTATTAGTACGTCACAGAATACTGATTAGTAGGTACGTACCTAATTATGCTCGTGTCGTTACATGGCACTGTTTTGTAATTGTGTTATTTAAACTCGTAATTAGTAGGTACCTACTTAACTAACTATTATGAGTAGCCTACCTACCCTAGAGATTTGGATTTTTGTTTTATTTCTATACATATTTTCAATGGTGACTAGATTAAATAATAATAATTTAGTGTGGTATGGGCAAGTTATACGAAAGGGAGACAGTCGACAGTCGTACAACCGGAAGAATGCTAGGTATGAATGTGGATATAGGAGTAGAGATGAGCTATAGAAAAGATGGGTGGACTGTGTGAAATCCTACTAATATTATAAATAAATAAACAAAAATAGAAATAAAAAAAAACGCGAAAGTTTGTAAGTATGGATGAATGGATGGATGGATGTTTGTTACTCTTTCACGCCAGAACAGCTGAACGGATCTGGATGAAACTTGGCAGAGAGATACATCATAGTCTGGAATAACACATAGGCTACGTTTTATCCCGTGGGAATACCGGGATTTAAATTTGCGCGGGTGAAACCGCGGGGCGCAACTAGTATGACATAAGTAGTAAAGGAGTGTACTGAGATGACGGCTGATAGAAGAGTGGAGAGAAAGAACGACAACGTTTAACGTGAAATATGGTGTGGTTGCCGCTGTAATTACTTACAGCGGCAACCACACATGAGGCTTAACATCTGTATGCCTCAAGTTGATGGACGTGGGGCACTTTCCTATCGTGCGTGACTTACGAGGCGATTCTCTGGTACAGTAAAACGGGGTGGATTGAATTCAAGGGGTGAATGAAAATGAAACCAAAAAAGCAATTATTAACAAACATTTTCAATTTTTTTTATTTGAAAATGTTGCGTATTCAAATGTTTGTTATTAATTGCTTTTTTTGTTTCATTTTCATTCACCTCTGGAATTCTATCCACCCCGTTATACGGTATAGGCGATGGTTACCGCTTATTACCGTTCCATGAACTAGTTGAAGTGAAAGAAAATTATAATCTATTTTCGTTATTGGGTATTTGAGCTACGGCACGGTTGCTAAGATGCCCAGTGTAACTAAAAACGTCAATACAAAACTCAGTTTATCGCTTTCTTGGTACACCAGCAGTAGTTACAACTACCATGGCACCACAATCCATATCCAAAACGGGTATACAGATTAGGCAAAATTTTTGTCCCGCTGTGGGAATCGAACCCGTCTAAAATAGCACCTATGTCTGCTCAAGAATAAATAAGAGTACTCACGTAGTAAACCAACGCATCACATTATAAAGACTTCACTACTAATCTCTTCCAAAAACACTGAACTAAACTCATTTCGTTAGTAACTTAACGTTATATTGTGCTTATTCCGTTTGTTCAGCATTTTTTCATATCCGTGTTTACGTATATACAAACGTTGTTTGTTAGGTGGTCTGCTTGTTGACGAGAAATTCCTTATCAGTTATTTATGTAAGGTAATTTGTTTACGTTGATATTTACAACGGGATTTTTAAAAGTTAATCCGAATTCAACGGTAACTGAATTTGTAACAAACAAAATTCATCTCGTGTTGTTTTTAAAATGGTCATAATAAAGTACACAGAGCTTTGTATCTAATCAATAACAGATAACAGAGCTGCTATGTCAATGATGTTTTACACAGCGATATCTGTTTTTCTTTACAGCGTCCAGGGCAAAGTTTTTTGACCAATGCCTCTGTATACGGTACTTACTTTGCGATTTAACCATAGTATCACCTGAGATCGTATAACCTGCCCTTAGTCTACTTAGGTAGTAATAGTTGTTACTTTAGTCTTATCTGAATGTATTTTAGATGGTAATAGAAGACAAGATCCCAACTGAACCAAAATTTAAAAAAGAAGCCATGTTCGATAAAACTACATTTACGATTCCCGATTTCGTCGCTGACAAAATGAGTTTTACAAGTACATCAGGCGCGCCAAGTTCCATAAACAGTACCATAAATCAAAGCTAGGCTATAGGAATGGGCAACGTTATTATTTACTAGTTGCGCCCCGCGGTTTCACCCGCGCAGATTTAAATCCCGGTATTCCCACGGAAAAAAGTAGCCTATGTGCTATTCCAGACTGTAATCTATCTCTCTGCCAAGTTTCATCTAGATCCGTTCAGCCGTTCCGACGTGAAAGAGTAACAAACATCCATCCATCCATCCATCCATACTTACAAACTTTCGCGTTTATTATAGTAGTAGAATTTAGAAAATAACATGTAAGGTACGTTCATTGATATTGACAAGTTTATCAAGCCAGTTTCAGTAAAACCACGCCACAAACATAGTCTATGTATGAGTGAGTGTCTATCTATTGAAACGCTGACCACGCAAGGTCTTGATTAAGCTGACTGTCTGTCGCAGTAGGTCAATGTTAAAATGTTTCTAACAGTTGAAATAAATGCTGTGTTTGACTGTTTCTACACGATTTGTGACTAAAATAAGGTCACGTCTCTTAGTGGAATCCGTACCTTTAAAAAAAATTTAAACTGTCATTTTGACATTATCCAATTAAGGCGATGACAACACCTAATATTTCTCTCGCACTCACGATTCGACATTTTGAAAGATATAAAATCACTAAATATAATTTTAAAAAATTGCAAACAACCATTTTGTAAAAATTTTACTTTGATTGATGCAAGTTTTCCTACTCAAAAGTTTGCTTATGTACGAAAACTAGAAAAGCAAACTTTTAAGCAGGAAAACTTGTACCGATCAAAATGATTTTTACTGAACTGTGCGCAATGTGATTGCACACAAAATGGTTGTTTGCGATTTTTCGAAAATTGGTTTAGTGATTTTATATCCTTCAACAAGTCAAAACGTGCGAGCGAGAGTCACATTAGCTCTTGTCTTCACCTTAAATGAGAGATGAATATTTTGGATTGGAATCATCATCATCATTCACACTCCACAGCCTGACTTCAACCACTGCTGGGTGCATGTCACTTTGTATTCGCCACAGAGCGTGCTAAAATTTAAAACCGCGGCATTACACATGTACGTGATTTCGGCGTAAAAAGATTTACGAACGTGACCAAAGGTTGAAATGAAATGCGGAAGATGCGTACCTACGAGTTTACCAGGAAATACTTTCAAATAATTGAAATAAGTAGTTTTTCGTAATTTGTGGATTTTTACATTGGACAACTAAAGCCCATATTACCAATACTCATTTAAAAAAACCAAAAGTGATAAAGAAATGCATTTAAACGGTGACGAATATATTATATGGATGTGCTTATGAAATACCGCTCTTAGGTTAACTACTAGTTGTGCCCCTTAGCTTCACCCGCGCAGATTTAAATCCCGTATTTAGTAACAAACATCCATCCATCCATCCATACTTACAAACTTTCGCGTTTATAATAGTAGTAGGATAATACCTAGACAGGTGTTCCCATCGTATACTACACTATACACGAAGGGAACATGGTACGAGTACCATAACTACAACAAAAAAAGCTACATTGTGCATACATTTGCCACCTCTGGCATATCGACAATGCACCGTAGGAACCAATTTAGTAAAAAACTCATTTTCTAGCCCTCATTCCACGCACGGTAAGGCTGCCTGTCCATAAACGCGGAGTGAGGTTGCGGAGCGGGGAAACGGAGAAATATTAACCAATAGTATTGCATAACTGGAGCTGAGCGGAGATTTTATGCAATCCTATTGGTTAATGTTTCTCCGTTTCTCCGCTCTGCAGTCTCTCGGCGTCAATGGACAGGCAGCCTAGGTGCAGGGCAGTGCAACGTAGGGCACGTTCCTGTCGTGCGTGACATACGAGGCAATGCTTTGTTATAGGTGATGGTCACCACTTAACATCAGGTGGGCCATCTGCTTGTCCCATCAGCTAGTTGTATAAAAAAAAGGTCTGATGGGGTATCTACCATGCATGGCTGTAGATTAGTAAATCAGTTTATTTTTTCCTTCCCTCTTTTTGTATCTACCTCTCTGTCTATTCTTCAAGAATTTTATCTATATCATAATTTGCAAATGCTTTTGTCTGCAGGTTGGTTTCAAAGGCTACGGGATCCCCCCTTCACAGTTGAGCACCCAGGCTTCGTTCACCTTCAGCGATGGCAAAGAATACAGCATCGGACACGGCAGCGTCATCATCGCTGCTATCACTTCTTGCACCAACACTTCCAACCCGAGTGTCATGCTGGGAGCTGGTAAGTCTAATTGAATCACCTTGCAAACATCAACCTTCTGAAACTCTTTGCATCCCTACTGTCAGCCGAGAGAGAGAGAGAGAGAGATAAATGATTGGTCATCTTTTTCTGATACATACATAAAAATACTATTTCTCATAGGGGTAGGCAGAGACCAAGGATTTCCACTAGCTACGACCCCTACATATAAGTACCTCTTTCTCTCATTTACTCTCATAAAACGCTTCATACATTGTCATCCCTTTTACATAGCTAAAATATTTCTGAGAGTAAACTAAATTTTGTTGCTGACCATTCGATTTTATAATTCGGTAATTTATATTTATACAAAACTAGCGACCCGCCCGCGCGCCCCTGCTTCGCACGGGTGCACATATCATCCATGTATTATACATCCAGTTGAATTACTCTATCTATTAAAAAAACCGCATCAAAATCCGTTGCGTAGTTTTAAAGATTTAAGCATACAAAGGGACATGGGGACATAGGGACAGAGAAAGCGACTTTGTTTTATACTATGTAGTGATAGTGATGGTGTTGATTCTTTTGTTGCATTATCCTAAACTATCCTAATCTGATAGTTCTAAAATTATAACCGTCCTTGTTGTTGCGGTCTTAGAAAGGGATGGCAATATTTTTAGAGCTGGCAAATTAGGTTAAATTTAGGAAAATTCAACAAGATAATTGGCACCAATGTTATTTGCCAACGTCATTAACTTTTATAACTTGCATCGTGTTGGGAGCTGGTAAGTCCTCACTAGGCCCTTTGATGAAAATGCCGCCATATTGACATAAACATGATGAATATTTCAGCTTCATATTTTGACTTCCAGGCATGCTGGCGAAGAAAGCGATAGAGAACGGACTAAGCGTACTGCCATACATCAAGACCTCATTGTCTCCTGGTTCTGGAGTGGTTACTTACTATCTAAGGGTATGTTTGTTTTAATAATAATTTCTTTAATGAGGACTAAAACATGTAAATGTATGCACATATGTCTTTATTTATGGAGCATTTGAGAGCAGATCTATGTTATTATGCATACTCAAACTCAAGTTAATATTTTAGGAATCTGGCGTGGTGCCATACTTGGAAAAACTTGGGTTCGACATTGTCGGATATGGCTGCATGACCTGTATCGGCAACTCTGGACCCATCGACGATAACATAGCTAACACCATAGAGAAGGTATGTTCATAACAACTAAGAACATTCCAGAAAATCCCTGAATCAGAGCAGTGTCCTACATTTGATGCATATTTCAGAACGAACTAGTATGCTGCGGTGTGCTCTCTGGTAACAGAAACTTCGAAGGTCGCATCCATCCGAACACACGGGCTAACTACCTAGCCTCGCCTCTGCTGGTCATAGCGTACGCACTCGCTGGAACTGTGGATATTGACTTCGAGACTCAACCTCTTGGTGAGTTATTCCAGCCCGGTACATCTGTAATTTGTTAAATGAATAAAAACTATATTTTACTAGCTGCGCCCCGCGGTTTCACCCGCATAGTTTTAAATCCCGGTATTCCCACGAGATAAAAAGAAGCCTATGTGCTATTCCACACTATAATCTATCTCTGTGACAAATTTCATCAATATAATTAACACCAGATATAAAATAATAAGGAAAGATACAAACCAATAGAATGAAATGTAGTTACAATGCTGCCTTAACGCTCAGTAGTGATCTCATCCAGTCATATTTATTCTGGTGACTGGGTTTTGTACGGTTAGCATCGGAAGTTGACGTTTTATTTACAACAATACTACTAGCAAGCTGTTCAGCTTGCTTTACCATAAAATATCTGAAGGCAAGTTTTCAAGCTGTCAATGACACTTATTTGACCTAGGTAGAGGTCGCGTCATCTAAAACGAACGCTGGAAAACAGTGGAGGGGATGTGTTTGCGCATACGAAACACTCGCGCCATCGCACTCGTTGCTGGAAGGAGGGGTTCCAGCGTTCTTTTTACGTGACCCGACCAATATTTTGTTCGTAGGTAAACGCGCGGATGGCTCGCCAGTATTCCTGCGAGACATCTGGCCGACGAGGCAGGAAATACAGGAAGTCGAGAACAAGCACGTTATACCCGGCATGTTCAAGGAGGTACGCACGAATTGGTATTTAAGATACATCATCTTTTTTAACCGACTTCAAAATAAAGGTGCAGGTTATTAATTCAACTGTTTCTTTTAAATATTTGTTACCTCGTAACTTTTTACGGGGTGGACCGATTTCGATGATTCTTTTTTAATCGAAAGCTGCAATGTATTTAAATTGATGAGTAGTTTTTGAGTTCTAATAGTATGCTACGAATACTTATTATTTATTCGAAGGTAGTATGAGTGTATTTTCCAATGAATTTCATGTCTGTTTTTTCTTGAAAGAGTTATTAGTAAATTAGGTAATTACGATAACTCTTTATTGTTCACCACACAGAAACATAGTACAGAATAAAAGCATACATTTTAGGTAAAACAGTGGGTGACCTTATCGCTGAGAGCGATCTCTTCCAGGCAACCTTGGAAGGATAAAACTAATCAGAAATTCATCGACACAATATTATCTAGTCCCAATCTAAGCTAGAACCAGAATAACAGTAACTATACCAGCTATCTGATCCAGAATCAGATAGCTGGTATAATTACCGTTATACTAGACCTACTAACCTAATTCCTGTCATATCTTGATGATTTCTTCTAGGTGTACGAGCAGATAAAGATGGGATCATCGACCTGGCAGTCTTTGGATGTACCTCGCGGTAAGCTGTATGGATGGGATCCCGAATCCACCTACATCAAAAGGCCGCCGTTCTTCGATAACATGACCAAGGTACGGCTAGTCTTCTACCATCATCATTTAATGTCATAATTCTTCTTTTTGATTATGTTCTTATTGATAGCACTTTATGTGAATACATATTTTTAATAACACCCAAACGAGAACGGAAAATCTATATTCTTCACGCAAGCACACACACCAGGCACGGTAGATACCCTCTCAGTCCACTAAATACTAACACAGGATTCTTTGAAGATGTCGAAAGGAAGTAGTCAAAGGTACGTCCAAGACATTAGGATCCATCTACATTTTGCAGTACTGGTATGGTTGCCGTTAATACACAGGCAAATGAGGCTTGACATATAATCATATGCCTCAAGTTGATGGGCGCAGGGCAGTGCGGCGTAGGACACGTTTCTACCAAGCGTGACTTACGAGGCAACGCTTTGTAATATGTGATGGTTTATCATCAGTTGGGCCATTTGTTTGTTTCATAAGCAAGTACATAGTATAATGAAATGATATGCATCAAAAATATTTGAAATAAAAAACAAACATTAAAACAGTAACAAGCATAAAAGCTTAGTTTGATTTTTTCGATATTTCCTGATTGGACAATATTGGTAGCCAAACTAGGGTAACCCATGAGTGTGCCACACGCTAATGCCATAACACAGGGTATTAAATAAATAAATAAATAATGCTGGACAATCCACACAGCACTATCTAGCCCCAAAGTAAGCTATTCAAAGCTTGGATTATGGGTACTAGATAACTGATACACTTAATACATTATAATTATACTTACATAGATAGATATTTTTTATTATACATAGAAAACACCCAGACCATCGGAACAAAAAAAAACGGTATTAAAAACCTAGTTGACGCTGACATTAATCATAATATTTATTTGGTTGCAGGATCCTCCACAAACGAAGAGCATAGTTAGCGCGCGAGTGCTGCTGCTACTAGGCGACTCGGTGACTACAGATCACATCTCGCCCGCCGGCTCTATCGCCCGGAACTCACCCGCGGCGAGGTATCTCGCTGCCAGAGGGTAATAATTACTTTTAACTTATAATTTATTCCATTAAAACTTCATAGTACATGCAAAAATAAAATAAATAAAGCTAGGCGTAACTTATAATTACAATGGGCATCTTTATCGCCGAAATCGATTTCCTCTCAGGCAACCTGAGGCAGAAATAAGTTGAGCGGTATGGACGTTACATAATGTGAAGTGTTGTATTTCTAGGTTAACCCCTCGCGAGTTCAACTCGTACGGTTCGCGGCGCGGCAACGACGCGGTGATGGCGCGCGGCACGTTCGCCAACATCCGGCTCGTGAACAAGCTCGCGCCGGCGGCCGGGCCTCGCACCACGCACGCCTCGGGCGATCTCATGGACATCTTCGACGCGGCTGAGAGGTAAGCGCATTACAACGACGCGGTGATGTAAGCAAAACTCAAAGTACTCAAAAAAGGCTGTAGTAACCGCCATCCGAAAATCTGCCAAGTGCAAGTCAGATTATGAACTCGCTCATGCTCGGAGCAGAAAGATATTTACAAATTACAAAATAGATGACGCCCCTTTTTTGGACAGAGTGTAGTGTCCACGCGGGCACGGTTTATTGTGTTCAAATGTTATATATTTATATATTGTTATCCTACTAATATTATAAATGCTTTGTAAGTATGGATGGATGGATGTTTGTTACTCTATAACTCCAGAACGGCTGAACGGATCTTGGTGAAAATTGGCACAGGGATATATTATAGTCTGGAATAACACATAGGCTACTTTTTAACCCGTGGGAATACCGGAATTTAAAACTACGCGGGTGAAACCGCGGGACGCTACTAGTATGTTTATAGTGTTCCCCTTGTGGAACACTGCGTAAGACGACACAAATCTGGGAAGTGGGAAAGCACATCGTGCCTTCAACAGTGGATCCGCGAGCAATCGCAGTTCATCCGCTATGGGATTCAGCTGTTTAGTTCAAATATTATTTTGTCTACAGGTACGCTACAGAAGGCGTTCCTTTGATCGCTATTGTAGGCAAGGACTATGGATCCGGCTCCAGCCGAGACTGGGCCGCTAAAGGACCCCAATTACTGGTAAGGCACCCAACCTGGTATATAAGCCAGGCATGGGCACCCATCTCTAGGAACAGTTTTTTAGTTCCAAATAGACTTGAATAGATGGCGATACAGGATTCGATTGAAATATAGGTTTTTGTTTTAGTCCAATTAAGAAGAATTATCGTCATGAATAGCCTGAGTTATACTGTGAAAAAATCTCCCATAAGCACGGGAAGATGAGGAATTATGCTTTTATCAAATTATTTATGTGTTTGAAAATGTTTTATTTTCAATATTGATCTCACTTATCCTGGTGGCTGTAATTTGTACTACGTTGTTGTTTGCTTCCAAAAGTTTGTTTTGTGTATGATGGATGGCGCTTCTTGCTGTAAACGATTTTTTTTGCGTTTCGGTCAGGCATTTCAAGTGCATTTTACGAGATGCCGGCCGCTTGCTCGCAACGCAACTTAGCGACATCTAGTGGCTGTGCGGGCTATTTTGCTTAGATTTGCGGGCAAAACAAAATAGCCCGAAGAATAGCCCGACTTAGGACGGGACCGTTTCAATGTATGGGATGGGGTATCTGTACTAGTATAGTATTCTTTTATCTGTGGCCTAGGCCATAATTGGTACATAACGTAGTATAAAAAAAAGTATAAACAGACACAGAAAACATACAAAATATTTAGCGTCAAAGGTATTTCCTATTATAAAATATTATAGTTTCATTGTAAAACCAATAAAGGTATTGAAAAAAAATAGTCTATAAAAAGAGAGTTCGCATTTTTCATGAAATAAATAATGAAGTTTAGTGCTCATCAGCTCCTGCTGATGAACACTAAACTTCATTATCGGCATTACCAGTCCTATGATTATAGCTAGAAAATACGTTATTGTAAATTCAACAAATACAGTACAAAGCAGAAATTATTTTCTACATAACATAGAGGTCGCGTCTAAAAATAACGATGGAAAATAGTGGAGATGTGTTTGCGCATACAAAACACTCACGCCTTCACACCCCCTCCTTTCAGCGTTAATTTTACATGACGCGACCTATACCAGTTGTATTCTCTTCAAAGGGTATAAAAGCAGTGATAGCTGAATCGTTCGAGCGCATCCACCGCTCCAACCTCGTCGGTATGGGCATCATTCCGCTGCAGTTTCTGCCGGGAGAGTCCGCCACTAGTCTGCAACTGACCGGCACTGAGCTGTACACTATCAATGTACCTGCAGAGTTGGCGCCGGGCCAGAAGATCACTGTGCAGGTAACATTACTACTGTTGAACTAATAAATAAATAAATAATGCTGGACAATCCACACAGCATCATCTAGCCCCAAAGTAAGCTACTCAAAGCTTGTGTTATGGGTACTAGATGACTGATATATTTAATACATTATATACTTACATAGATAGATATTTTTTATTATACATAAACACCCAGACAACAAATTTCTGCAGATCGTACACAAATTTGTTCCGAGGCGGGGATCGAACCCGCAACCTCTTGCGTCGCAGGCGGACTCTCGCCCGCTGCGCCACTGAGGTTGTCAACTTGAACGATCCGCTTTGTATATTGTGGTACTGTTCGTTTACCCAAGTTTCAGATTTGGTCATGCACTTGGCCACTTGAAAGATCCACTCTGTATATAATGTTACTGTTTGTTTACCCAAGTTTCGGGTTTGGTCATGCACTTGAAACAGCCACTCTGTATATTGTGGTACTGTTCGTTTATCGTTATCGTTTACGACGACCTCTGTGGCGCAGCGGGCGAGAGCCTGCCTGCGACGCAAGAGGTTGCGGGTTCGATTCCCGCCTTGGAACAAATTTGTGTACGATCTGCAGAAATTTGTTCCGATGGTCTGGGTGTTTTCTATGTATAATAAAAAATATTTATCTATGTAAGTATATAATGTATTAAATATATCAGTTATCTAGTACCCATAACACAAGCTTTGAATAGCTTACTTTGGGGCTAGATAGTGCTGTGTGGATAGTCCAACATTATTTATTTATTTATTTTATTATCCAAGTTTCAGATTTGGTCATGCACTTGGCCACTTGAAAGAGCCACTCTTTATATTGTGGTACTGTTTGTTTACCCAAGTTTCAGATTTGGTCATGCACTTGGCCACTTGAAAGAGCCACTCTGTATATTGTGGTACTGTTTGTTTACCCAAGTTTCAGATTTAGTCATGCACTTGGCCACTTGAAAGAGCCACTCTGTATATTGTATTACTGTTCGTTTACCCAGATAAAAGGGAAAAACTTATCTTATCCCCAGATCGACGATGGAAGGTCATTCGAGGTCATCCTGCGGTTTGATACTGACGTCGACCTCACCTACTACAGGAATGGAGGCATCCTCAATTACATGATAAGAAAAATGCTGTAACCTCCATAAATGATCGATCATTAACCTCAATACAGGAAATATGTCTCTTCTGTCATCAAACAACAAATATACAGGGTGTACAAAGACAACTACAGAAAATAGAATCCTTACCTAGTAGTTGTAGTAGTTATAGTTACCCTTGCAAAGATTCTTCTATAATAAGAACTAGGGTGTATTAGACAAGATCCGAATATATATAAATAGTTTCCGTTGCAACGGTTCTAATGAGAACTGTATAGGTATAAGTTATGTTCAAATTTAACTCGCAAAAATTTATCTAGCGCTTACCTATTTTTTGTAAAATGCTGACCAAAACTTACCATTTCTTGTTTACCATTCTTATTTAACATATCTGTTTCCACCTGAACGGAGGGAACTTTAAGGTGGTAACAGTTCTAAAAGCATAGTCTGAAGGTCACACCTATATTTAGAAAGTAGTATTTTTACACCCTGTATTAAATAAAGGAGCAATCCTTTCGGCTCAGTTGTTAACGCATACATTTAGCGCTAAAAGTATATCACAATAAAATTATCAGTTATTTAAGAAATAATTTGACATAAACAATGTCAAAGTTATAAAGTATTTATTTAGTTACAGTCACAACACAAATACAATCACAAGTCAACTCTTTTAAGGTCGATACGCACACAATAGTTTTTTATGATACATATCTATATATTACATTTTGTATGATACATAGAAGTAGGCCAATAATAGAGGTAGGCCAAAGAAAAGATGGATGGACTGTTTGAGAAAAGACATGAGTAAGAAAGGAGTGACTGCTGAGATGACGGCTGATACAGGAGATTGGAGAGCAGACCTGTTGTGCCAACCGACCCTACATTAAGTGCGCTATGAGCGGAAAATGTTGATGATACACTTTGTATGACTCATCATTTTCATTGACAGTGACGAATGAATGATTGAAAATTCTTTATTGCACACCTTAAAACTTAAAACTAACAAAACAGGACAAAGCTGGAGCCTACAGATAATTGAAAAAGAAAACCTTTTGAAAAATACAATGTCCAGAAATCTGGTCAAATTAGTTTAGATGTCAGCGATTTAGTGGTTATGGGCAGCAATATCGATGTTAATTGAAACCATTGAACAGTTTATTTAAAATCTTTGCAAATATTGATCCTTTATATTATTGAACAATAGGCTAATACCTGTAGGTACATGTTTTGAAGCACCTTGTTGAGATCAAATTGTTATACAACGGTTGTATTTTATAAGCATTCGAATTTGAAAATAATGGTTTTATGGATTTTATTTATTATATAATTTTTAAAGGGCCTTTCACACTAGCGTTTATAACGCGTGAACGCATTTTTTAACTGTCTTGATTACCTCGGCCAGATTTACGGTAGCTCAGTCGGCGGGTGACTTTCGGTCGGTATGAACGGTCGGTTTTCAGCGTCCGGCCGGTCTTGGATAAAAAAGCAATGGTGAACACTGCGCAGTGGTAAAAAACTGTGTCGCGATTTACAGTGGCGATCTTTTATGTACAAACGCTATGTGAATGGCCGCTTATTTACGGGAAATAGGATAAGATAAATAAAATTGCTACATTTATTGTAGAAATAATATATAAACTGACCAATATTTTTTATTAATTGTTTAGATAATTACAATATAATGGTGGTGGAGTAATTTTACCATGGATAACCGGTAGTGGCTTACAGCTAGACCCTTACGTGCTACCTTTAGTAGCTAATTTTGGATACGGAGTTTTAGCCATGGATTGTCACCTGCTATAGCCATAGCTAATAGCCTGGAGCAATAGCTTTATTTGTCTCCGAAACGTGGAAGCTACGTGAATACTGAGTGGTTTAAAACTTCGTAACCAAAGCAGGCCACAGCTCATGCGAACCTTTTTATGTATGATTTAGAGTTTAAGAATAAATGTTATATTTTAAAATTATAAACTACTTTCGTTTTATTTTATTTTTGTCAAATACCTGTTGGACTGTAGTCCCATCAAATTACAGAAACAATGACGTCATTTCATTTCCTAGAGTTAGTAACTTCATC
Organism: Plemyria rubiginata; assembly: GCA_963576535.1. Classification (NCBI taxonomy): domain Eukaryota; kingdom Metazoa; phylum Arthropoda; class Insecta; order Lepidoptera; family Geometridae; genus Plemyria; species Plemyria rubiginata. The sequence continues at coordinate 8,222,547 of OY754922.1, read as the reverse complement.
GTCTGGTATTTTAGATATTTTCGTTTCGATGTCCCAACAACGTCTGTTACCGAGTCTTAAAACATTCAACAATGAATAATGACATCTGAAAATGTAATATTAACTCATTACTGAAATGTCCTTAGATCTGTAAAAAATATCCTAGTCTATAATAATAATAGGACCTAGACAATGCGTATTTTGAAATAAACCGGTGCGTTTCTGAACACACAGCGACTCGAAGTCCACTTTGTTTATAATCTGTACCCAACCTTGTTTTATATCGAATTACTTTGAAACGTCATTACGTTAATTTAAGCCCATTCCATGTTATCTCGCCTATAAGCGTCCGGTAACCGGACTAGTTTTGTGGCAATTCATTGCTTCAATTGTATAACTGTTCTGCTAACGATCTATTTGTATGAACAAGACAGATATACAGTTGCAGCTTGGAATTGCCGCAATTACTAGCTTGTTTACAGGCCTCTAGCTCGTTTCGAATGCAGTAGAAATGAGAGCGTTACGTAGTATGTGTGGTGTGAATTTGAGTGATAGAGTGAGGAACAGTGTTATTAGAGATAAATGTGGAGTGAAAGAAGACGTAGTGATGAGGGTAGAGGTAGAGGTATGTTCAGATGGTTTGGGCATGTAGAGAGGATGGATGAAAGGCGATTAACGAAACAGGTGCATCAGGCGAGTGTGAATGGGGCTGTTGGGAGTGGAAGACCTATGAGGACGTCTTTGGATCAGATAGCAGACGTTCTAGAGAAAGGCCAGGTCAAGAGTAACCCTACCTAAACCGACGAGAATGTATGAGGAATGTTATGAGAGTGAATGAAGCGAAAGAGGTATGTCAGGATCGTAGCAAATGGAAATCCGTGGTCTCTGCCTACCCCTTTGGGATACAGGCGTGATTTTATGTATGTATGTTTACAGGCCTCTAGGCGTTACTGTATGAAAATAATGAAGTTTATTTTCAATTGCGAATCCTAATAACAAATGCACTTGAGAATTTGGACGACAGAATTTAATACAATAACACACAACATTTGGATAATGTTTGTTTGTTATTACAACATGTTCTGACGGTAGATACTATTACAATATTTGAATAACAAAACACTTTATACACTCGTTCCAACAAATCATTCAGTTTGAATCGGTTTTTATATCACACAAGAGGAAACCAAACTTTGTCAACTTTATCAATTTAAACACCTGGGTACATATAAAATGCAAAATAAATAAAATAAAAATCCCTTTATTTTTGCTATACATATAGTAGTAGTAGGTAGGTAAACTATTTTCACAGAAAAAATATGCATTTTATAATGCTGAGTGTATTTTTATTACAATTGGTGAATATGGTGTGGTGTATGGATTCCACGATACAGGACTTGCTTACGCCTCTGAGACAGTATGGAGAAGCATGTGGATATGATGTAAGTGCCTAAGTACCATAGTACGTACACTACGTACCATTTTTTTTTATTTTATAAATACAACAAAGTAGTCAAGCAAGATTACGGATCGCCGATTGCCTATAGACGCCTGCAATACCAATTTAAATTTAAAAACGCCCTTTTTTAGAGTCCCATACTTCGGGAAAACCTAAGCTGCTAGATCATTCCACCGCCTAAGTTCAAAATTCTCAGATCCCTAAGCAATGTGATGTTAGCCGCTTTGGCAATTAACGACCATAAGTTGTGAAACAGAACAATAATTTGCTTTCTCACGGCTAACTTTACAATCTAGATCCACCGACTGTAAATACGAGAGAATCAAAAAAACCGCGGAATGGCAGAAAAAAGGGGGCTAAATAAACTTCTTACTTATTATTTTTCTTTTTCAATAAATTCTCCATAAGCCTAAAACATTTTAAGATCAAAAAGATAAAGTACCTATTAAAAGGTTTAAAAAAATGTTTTGTCAAGGCTGGAATTGCCGACTTCTTCATCGTCAGTAAGCTCGTAGCTCAGCCAAAACTGTTCTATAAACCGACTATGGTGCGACTATGCCAAGTGGATGGTACGAGTATACACTATACAGTATTGATCAAGTCAAAAAAAACTGAGACAGCTTCACGACTCTGATTCCACACGGTAGACATCTCCTCCGATCTCTTGGTACCAAGTCTGCTCTAATTAAAATCCTGTCCCAGGCAACTAACCGCCGGTTTCTGAAAGCTCGATCAAAGCTAATCGGCTATCAGTCACTAGCTATATTTCAGCTTTTACTGCAAATAAGATAGAGATAGCAAGTTACTTGAAAGCCGATTAGCGTTGATGGAGCTTTCAGAAACTGCCAGTAAGTGTCCCGAAAAAGTGGCATTAGTGAAATGGTGCTCCTAACGCAAAGGCCTGTTTTACTTGATTTCCAGAGCTGTCCAAGCCCAATTGAGGATGTACTGAACGTCCACATAGTACCACACACGCACGCTGAGCTTGGCCACACTGGAACATTCTACCAGCATTACACTGGACGTAAGTCGTACAGTAGACCAAACGTAAGTCGTACAGTAGACCAAGGAGATATATTATATACCTACAACAGTAGACGCACAAAAGACGAATGTGCCTTTTTTTTTTTTTTTTTTTTTTTACGATGGAAAAATGCTTTACGCATCCCCTCCATCTCGGGGAGAGTTGGAGGGGTATGTCGGGCTCTCCGCCAGCTACTAGTGCTAATGAGACAGTAGCAACTAGCGGCATACCGACTAAACAACCATCGATGTTCCCTCTATCACCTCAATGCTAGTGCATCCTCAAACAATTCATCATCTGACGAATCATTCGACGCTGCACCAGCACTTGACAGGGTCACGGGTTCCCGGTCGGATTCGACCGCGGTAGACGAATGTGCCTCTACTGACTGAAACTACCTACTCACAAACTCCACAAAACTTATTGTCGTGTCACTAGTTCTTTTGAAACAGTGCCAGTGTGGTGAAAGGATTTAAAGTGGTAAAGAAGCTCGTATCGAGCACTTAGTCGCGTTTTTTTAGGTTCTACGATGCCGGTTTCCTCACGATGTTTTCCTACACCGTTTGAGAGTTCTAACACTGGCTGGCATACCTAGCTACATTTTAGAACAGGAAAGGCGGGTCGGGTCCAAACAACTGCACATTTAACAACGGAAGAAGCTACTTTAGACCTAAGCTATAATATAACGGATGTACGTACAATGTTGGCAATAAATAAATCTAAATAATTTAACAACGGAAGAATCTACCTTAGACTTAAGCTATAATATAACGGATGTAGGTATGTACATGTTGGCATTGAATAAATCTAAATAAATAAATAAGAAAGGGTTGAGAGTTCCGCAGAGCCTGACTTCAGTTTTACAAACATCTATTTGCTGTGCTAAGGTCAACCAACGCGGCAAGCGGGCGCGATGCGGGAGCGTCAAATTTAAAACGTCAAACGTGAACAGATTTGCACAATGCCATAGATTCAGGCAGGGTTTCTTTCCGGAAACCAGGGGTTCCGTGGAAGGGTCACAGGGGTTCCGCGGTCAGTTCGAATACCTAAATAAAACGTTCGTGTGGAAAATACTCATAACCGTCGTCGAGCCTACCCGGTCCAAAGCGCATGCGGGCTTTCAATTGTCAGACATAAAGCCTTATTTAATTTTAGTGTAAAATTTATCAAAACCGCTATCTAGGGTTCCGCCAAAAAAAAGTTTGATCAATTGGGTTTCCATGGCCAAATAAAATTGGGAACCCCTGGATTAGGGTATGGGTCGCGTCCGCCGCGCAGCAGACGCTCCCGCTTCGCAGTCGCTTTGGTCGCGCAGGTGTGGTCGATCCTTTATCCTTGCAGAGATTATTAGTTTTGTCATATTAACTGGGTTTTATTGCCAATGATCAATAGCGACGCCCAAAAGGTACCTAAGTGTAGCGTTATACTCTTGGAGGTAAACTTCTGTGTATAGTTTTAGATGTTGATGGCCTCGAGAAAAGCAATGTTAATATGAAGAGGATTCTGGACTACACCATCAGCGAATTATGGGCTCATTCGGAGAGAACGTAAGTAATAACATCTATGCAATCTACGCATATACTCGTATGTATATTACATAATCATCCTAATAAATAATAAATATCTGAGATCTTAAAAATAAAAACGGATTAAAACACAGCAAAAAATAGCAGTGAGAATTGTTTAACAAGTAACGACGATTTTTTTAATTCTTAAATGTTTTTTTTATTCCTTAAATAATACATAACGGTTTATTTCCAGTTTCACTCTATCTGATCTGCCATATTTTTTCCACTGGTGGGCGAATCGGGACGAAACAGGTGAATAGACCTTTCAATCAAACTCATTATTTCCATGTAACTGTCACATAGTTCGCGCGTAGGCATTCCGTAGCCATCCTGAAGCAATCACGTAGCTGGTAGGTATCCCGTAGCTGTCCAGTAGGCATTCCGTAGTTGTCCCGTAGCCATCTCGTAGCTGCACCATAGTAAATCTCATAGGCACCCCGTAGCTGTCGCGTAGGCATTCCTAATGGTGAAAGAATTTTTAAATCGTTCTCGTAGTTTTGGGACAGGGACGTGTTTCGCCGGGAGGCTACAAAAATATCATTGCGTACATTGTCTATGAACTCGATCACACATGTCCGTGCCGCGTCCGTGCAACGACGTGCCTGCCCCGTCCCTGACACGGCACTGATGTGTTGGGATAGACCATAATGGAACACACCAGAAAATGGGCAACAGCATTTCCTGAGTAAACACCATCAACACTGCGGTCACCAATCCGCCTGCCAAGCGTGTTTACTTATAGTTCATAGTTTATTTAATAATAACTTATTGACTTATCGAGGCGACGCGTGACCCGAGGGCTGGTGAGTATCTGGCTCAGCGTATCAGCATTGCCATTCAGCGTGGCAATGCAGCCAGTGTCTTGGGTACGCTTCCGACTGGCACTGATTTGGATCAGTTGAGCTACATTGAGATCGTTTGCAACGGTCTGCAGATAGCTCAACTGTTTCATATGTATTTTGTACATTTTGTAAATAATTGTACTTACTTGGTACTTGGTGAGCGGACTGGTTTCCGCAAGTAGGCCGCAAATGGGCCCTTTTTACGTGTTGGGTGGTGGATGCTAGCTCAGCCACCCGATGTCCTCCAGGAAGGCCAGCAGCTCGCTGATGCTGGTGTAGGCTTCCCCAGGCGTCTTCGGTGCTCCAAGGTATTGTGCTCGCTGAGGTGCCACACTGTTGCACTCCAGGAGTACATGTGCGGCGGTTTCCTCTGTGTTGAAGCATCCTCTGCATAGGGGACTGTCTGTAACACCCAATGTAAAGAGATGCTTGTTGAGTGAGCAGTGGCCTGTGACAATTCCGATGACGAGTCGGAGTTTGTCACGTTTCGTAAATAATTGTAACTATTAGTTGTAATTTTCTTTAATAATAACGGATAATAGTTACATGTCAATAGAAAAGCTTAGTACCTAAATAATACAAAATACTGAAATGATTTAAATATATTAATTAAATAACATTCCGAATTAATCTATAAAAAATTACTTTTAGTTCGGCGCATGGTTTACCAGCTGCTCCGCCAGGGCCGGCTGGTGCTGGCGGGCGGCGGGTGGGGCATGCCGGACGAAGCGACCACCAGCTACCACGCGCTCATCGACCTTTACACGTACGCGCTAAGGTCAGTTTATTTATCATACAATCTCAGTAGATCCATTGTCCAGATCCATAATGGATTTAGTGAAATACTGAGCCAGGGGACCTATTAGCCCATAATATATTCAGGACTCTGTTTTTTTCTATTATTATTATTTTTTAGTCTATAAATTATTATCTTTTGTTACCTGTCTGTACCTTTGTTTTGTTTTTTTTTTGTTATATTGGGTTTAATAAATTATTTTTCTTTCTTTCTTTCTTAGTGAGATATTTATTTCACGCAGGGCAGTGCATCGTAGGGCAAGTTCCTATCGTGCGTGACTTACGACGCAATGCTCTGTTATTTAGTATAAAGACTATACTCAAAAACTTACGGAACGGCTGAAGACAAGGCAGAAGATGCGTAAATTTTTCGTTTGTCACATTTTCTGCCCTTCCAGTAGATAGATAACTCACCCCCGGTTTCTGAAAGCTCGATCAACACTAATCGGCGGTCAAGTTACTTGCTATTTCAGCTTTTACTTCAAATTAGATAGAGATAGCAAGTGACTTGACAGGCGATTAGTGTTGATCGAGCTTATAGAATGATACTATATACTCGTAGGTAGTATCATTTAATTTTTAAATTAAATTTTAACACCCAGGAAGCTAAACGCGACATTCCTAGATTGTGGACGGCCGCTGGTGTCCTGGCAGTCAGATGCGTTTGCGCACTCGCGCGAGTTAGCATCGATAATTGCGCAGATGGGCTTCGATGCGCACTTCATCAGGTAAACCTTCTAACCCCCCGTTTTCTGAAAGCTCGATCAACACTAATCGCCGATCAAATCACTTGCTTTTTCAGCTTTTACTTCAAATTAGATAGAGATAGCAAGTGCCTTGACAGCTGATTAGCTTTGATCGAGCTCTCAGAAACCGGGGGCTAGTATACTTACTTATTCTTATATTTAGAATAAACATGCAGGACACGATAAAACTAATAAAAAATAAAAATTATTTATTTATATCAATGTTTAAAAAATTTGCAGCCCCATCAGCTTCGAAGATGAGTTGAGGCGCATGCGCGGGAGAGAACTTGAGATGCTGTGGCGGGGAAGCGATGACCTAGGTAGGACTTTACGTAAGAACTATAGGACTTTAGGTAGAAACGCAATATATACAATAACCTAAAACGACGTTATTAAGTAACAAACATCCAAACTTTCACATCACTATCACTACATAGTTTAAAACAAAGTCGCTTTCTCTGTCCCTATGTCCCTATGTATGCTTAAATCTTTAAAAGTACGCAACGGATTTTGATGCGGTTTTTTTAATAGATAGAGTGATTCAAGGTTTATATGTATAATACATGCATGATATGTGCACCCGTGCGAAGCAGGGGCGCGCGGGCGCGTCGCTAGTTTATGATATAAGTGGGACAGTGTGAAAAACAAGTTTCAACAATGACAAGTGCCTAGGTAGAACTAGAATGAATGCTATGTTTACGTGCGTACACAGGACCCGAGTCGGATATGTTCACGCACAAGCTGTTCGACGGCTACTGGTCTCCGCCAGGGTTCTGCTTCGGCAGCTTCTGCAACGATCCGCTGCTGGTCACCTCTGACTCACTCTTCAAAAACATTGACAAGCGCGTGAGTTCTTCTTAATTTTTTTTCTTTTTCTTTTCTTCTTCTTTCTTTTTTTAAATTTAATTATCAATTTGAATAGATAAATTTAAAAATGTTCAATTCCCAACACTACTATTAGTGGCTTCGCCCCTACCGCCAGGGGGATGGCCAGGTATGGTGGGTCCGCAGTGTGGTGAAAGGAATGTTATTGCGCCTCATAGAGACTGTAAGAACAGTGCCAATGGACACACTCTTATTTTTTTTAATACTTAAGTTTAGTTTCTTAAATACTATAAAATTAAGTGAAAACAAAATTACTCATTAGCCTACTTGGCTAGATTGTAGGCAATGATTTTAGGGTACCGCATGTCATGGGCTAAGCTAATTTAGTAAAAAAATCCATCCATAGTCCATCCATCTTTTTTTTGGCCTACCTCTCTTTCTAAAACCATCCACATCCATATCTAACACTCTTCTCGTAATATGACTTTCTTCCTCCAGGGTATTAGTTATATATACACGTACATTATAAAGACAATAAAAATATAGCTGACAGTCCGTATGGCTATCGATAGATGTAGCCATCGGATTTTCAGCCTGTTCTTCTAGGCTTGATCGCTGGGAATTGATATCCCTAATCTAACTAAGACGTTTCGAAAAGACCCATAAGATTCAATTGAATAAAATAAATATTGGCAGACATTCCACACAGTAATCTTTATGTCTAACTATCGAACCCGCGGCCTCAGCGCAGAAGTTGTCTTTGCATATTAATTTTTTACAAAAAAAAAGGGAAAAATGCTATTTAGCATTTTTCCCCACTGACCCGTTTTTTATGTTGTTGTTTTTGTGTTCGTCTTTGCATAATACTTTTTACAAAAAAAAGGGAAAATACTAATTAGCATTTTTCCCCACTGACCCGAAACCCTCAGGCGGCGGTATTCATGGAGTCGATGCTGCAGCGCCAGGGGCCGCACTACATCACTAACAACGTGATGGTGATTTTCGGCCAGCGCTTTGGCTATCACGACGCGTCAGTGTGGTTTCAAAACATTGATAGGCTGATACAGTGAGTCCGGGTATTATCTATTCTAATGTAATACAGCTTCTCAAAATAAGCATTTTTTAAACGACTTCAAAAAAGCTCTCAATTCGATTTTTATTTTATATTTGTTACCTCATAGGGGGCCGTCCATTAGTCTTGTGTGTAAATTAATCATGTGATGTTTTTTTAGCACTTTTAACCCCCCCCCCCCCCTCCCCCTTGGTGAGGTTTAAAATTACCCCCCCTTCCCCGTCCAAAATCACGTGTATTTTAATACCTACAAAGAATTTTAAATTTTTTAAAATTTTATGTATAAATAAAATTTTAATCGCGCGTTTGACGAATAAATAATACACGTGATATCTTACTACAAACTTGAATATACTTTTTGTCATTTGTACAGACAGACGGACAGTAGATCCGACTGTAATATTATTATTAATGTAACAAGCAAATAACTTTTCTCTCTCTTCGTAATTAATTTCTAACTATGGTTTTATTCACAGCGCCGTTAATACAATGGGTGTGGGAAAGTTACGCCTTTACTACTCATCACCAGCTTGCTACTTGAAGGCTGTACATAGCGCGAAGTAAGAATTTTCATAAAAAAATATAGATCCTACAAAAATACCTGATAGATTGTTTTCCAAGGCAAGGGAGCAAACAACATTCTAAAAGCAAAAGTGTTTTTTTCAATATTGCGAGCGCGAAGTGAACAGCGAATAATCTCTTGGACGTTTGGAACTTTTATTAGCACAATATCCACATTCCAAATTCAAATCACTTTTCCTCCCTAAGGATCAAAGAGCCATGTTGGCTCCCTGTGCCACCATATATCTTTCTTTTTTATATACAACTAGCTGATAGAACAGTCAGATAGCCCTCCTGAAGCATTACCTCGTAAGTCACGCACGAAAGAAGCGTGCCTTACGATGCCCTACCCTGCGTCGATCAACTTGAGGCTACAGACAGATATTAAGCCATAATTATACCGGCGGAACACTCCTCAAACCCAAACACAGCAACGCCGCTTGGCAGCAGAAAATGGCGTGGTGGAAGTACTTCCCCGGGCGAGCCCATCACAAAGAGCTCTCATAAATCTGTCTATCAATGTTACAAAAGTCTAGGATATGAAAGTGTTGTTTTCCAGTCCAGTGTTGCCAGTGAAGCAGGATGATTTCGTGCCCATCGCCTACAACAAGGCTAGCGTGTTCTCGGGACTCTTCACGTCGCAGCCCACGCTCAAGTACATGGCGAGGGAAGGGCATGTCTCCTTACAGGTTCAACACGATAGATTAGTTAGATAACTCCTTGTTGTTCACCACATGGTTTTGTTCATTTTAGTGTACAACAAAGAATTTATCATTAATTCACTCATACAGAAACATATTATGTACCTACAGGGTTAAAGTAGACATTAAGGTATAACAATGACCAGCTTTATCGCTGAGAGCGATCTCTTCCAAGTGACTTTGGAATGATTAATCGTGGTGTGTGCGTCTCAAGCGGTTTCGCGGTTGTAGCGATTAATCGCTAGCTGAAAAAAATCGTGGTGCGGCCTTAGCCTTACGTCGCATTTTCTTTCTTTCTTTCTTCTTTTTATGGCTCCTGTCATAGACAATCTTGCCAATGTCAAGTGATTCAGAGACTCTTTGTAGCTATGTTTCTAGTCACGTCAGTCCGAAGTCGAGTCAGTCAATTGTTTTAAAGAAAATGGTGGCGGGTTTCTTCAAAACATTTGAAACATTTGCGGTCAAATCATTTAATACAAATCAGCGGCGGCGTACCTGTCACTTACTGAATAAAATACATGAAAAAAACGATACGACGGAAAGGTCCTGGACGACCTTTCCTATCCGTTACCGTTTAAGTATCCCGACCAGAGTTTTGGTAGTGTTTACGAAAAACCACTTGTGGTTACCACTTAACCTCAGGTGGGCCATCGGTTTGTTCTACTAGGGATTTACAAAAAAGCATAGGGAACATTAACTTTTGATGATTCGTCCACGGTCGCCACGAAATCGTTGGACCTTCTGTCACAAAAAGATCACGGCACCATCGTTCATGATGACATAGGGGAAGCAGGGGTAATGGCGATCGTGTCGGGTAATACCGCTCACTCCAATAACTTAATAAATAAGGTGCCTTGAAACTCAGCGAGCACGCTGCAGCGCAGGGGTTGTGACGCTTGAGCAGGCAGTCTCTAAACCTCAAAACTAACATAAGACAAATTAAAAAACAAATAGAGCATTTTTCTCTCAGGTGATCGGCATTCCCTCGTCTTCCTTTACGTATACTTTTGCAGATGGCAAAGCAGCTGCAGGTGTTGGCCAGGCTACCAGACAACAGCAAGATATTCGAGGAGTTTTCCTGGATCATGGGTATGCCGGCAAAAAATAACATTTTATTTTTCTATTAGGGGAAACTATTAGGTAACGCCCAGCACAATACCATTACTTTACAAAACTGTTACGGTACTTTATGCACAATATTTGCGATATTTATTTATAAACCATAGGTGTATGATTTATCTTGTAGGTGTAATCCAAGATCACAATATAATATCAGGAGCATTGATACCAAGCGTGAAAGATTACTACACCCAGAAAATGTACGTCGCGATGCAGAAATCTACTTTAATTTTCAAGCAAGCGTTCAAGTAAGTATTCGAACTATAGTAAAAGTAGTACCTACATAATTATGTAAGTTGCTTTATAACTATAAAAGTGCCCTCATGATTTGGAAATTCCATTTTTTTCGTTAACAATCCTAGCCTAATCCTAGATGTTTTAGTTTTTATATCACACAAGTTCGTCAACTTAGATTTTTTCTTAGATTCCATATTGTGCACATAAACGTTTACCTATGTCTACAAAAGACATGTACCTAACCTACCTACAAACACGAGCTAAGAGTTTTCTTCGAGCAAACCTTTGAGGCAACAACAAGTGTTAAAAGGTTATTGATTTTTAAAGATCTTGTATTTTTTTACCGTGTTTTATTTTCAGCAAGCTCCGTAAGTCACGTTCAGGCACCATGTACTACAGATGTTCGTTCAATATATCTAGCTGTGGTGATACTAGCAAAGAGAGATATTTTGTAAGGCCCTATTTACTACTTAGTTTTATACTATTTAATAAGTTTAAAAAATACTAGTGAAGCAATTGTGCAAAAGAAGGCAATTTTAAGATTTAACCACTTTGACACAATCTAACTGAAACTGACAATGTCAAATGTGGGCCTACTTTACTATGGTTTGAAAAGTCCAAGGAATTTGAATACTAGTCTATATTCCTTGGAAAAAGCTTCCAATCAGCTTTTGTTGCTAACTGTACCAGTTTGGAAATAAAGATGCATATTTTTGCAGGTGGTATTGTACAACCCACTCTCCTGGCGCGTGACTCTACCTGTGAGGCTACCCATAGCCAATGTATCTCTCAACAAATTCAGCATCTTAAAAGCTAATCGTAAGTTTAAGTTTCTTCGAGGCTTGGTCACGTGGAACTCGACACCTACACGTTAAAATTCCTTCACCTTGTGAAGCGCTGGTGCTGGTAGCGTACCTAACTTAGTCATTCCTAACAAATCCGTTTAGCATGGATCACAAGGGTCAGCGCAGCCAGCATTTGGTTAATTTGGTTCGGATTTGGATTAGAGATTAGATGATGTTTAGTATATTGACAGACATTTTGTAATTTAAATTCATTTTTTATTAATTTTTAATTGAATTTATTCATCCTTGTGTTTATTATTACCTATATTCATTGTATTTTTAGTTATAGACATTTATAATTGTTCTGGAATAATTAAACTGAAACTGAATTGACCACTATGGCAATTTTATATGATGATATGATCTGAAAACATGCGGTTTTATTTTTTTCAGAAGAAACAGTAAAATCAGTTATTGTTAAACTACCCAAGGCTGTACTAAATATTCCAAATAGAAATGAGCAATTTGACCACGAACTGGTATTCATAGCACAGGATGTACCGGCTCTTGGTTATCAGTCATACTACATCGAGCAAATTAGCAAAAAAAGAACTGCAAGATCTATTATAAAGAAAATAAATAAGAACAAAAACAAGAAATACCTTATCAGACAAGCAAACAACATGAACATCGATGATCAATCACTTTTAGATAATGTTGACCCAAACCATGATTATGAGGACGATTACGACTATACAATGAAATCTAAGATTGAATTTGGTAACGTCTCTGCCAGCCCTAGATATAACGATGACGAGGCAGACATTATTACTCCAAAATCAAAATTAATTGAAGTCACAGCACCTTTCGAAGACACCAAAGAGCCAGTTACAATAACAGTTGACGATGAGAATGAAAAAGAAAGTACCACCACAACCACAGAGAAGATAGAAATAATGACTGAAGAAATAACAAACGAAAATGAGCTATATGTTTTGAGCAAAGACAGATTCTTAAGCAATAAATATGTCAATATTACATTAGATTCTTTTGGGCAGACTACGGGTGTGACTTTATCAAACGGCGTTAAAACGGCTTTGAAAATACAAATACTTTACTATGTCTCAGACGACCCACAAATAATGGGTAGAGGAAATGAAAATCCTCCAGGCGCTTATATATTTAGACCGATGGATTTAAAAATAGAGGAGATGAAAGGCCATTTAAAAAATGAAGTATTAAAAACTGATATCGTCGAAGAATTGCACACTACATTTGCTGACCATGCTAGTTTTGCACTTAAATTATATATAGACCAACCTGTTATTGAAGTTGATTGGGTCGTAGGGCCTATACCTATTGCGGATAATTTAGGTAAAGATGTATTTGTGAGGTATGGAACAGATTTGATAAACAACGGAGTGTTCTACACAGATTCCAATGGCAGACAGACTATAAAGAGAATTAAAAATGAAAGAGGGGATTTTGACCCTGTGAACGCACGCGCTATACCTAGTAAGTACATTGTATCCATCATCGTCTCTGTCTTAAACTAACGCATTATCTGTTAGTATTTTTAAGTGAGTAGTAAATAGCTAGGCCCTCAGGTTATAATAAGCATTGCTTTAGGATTAGAAATGGTACCTTTATTTTTAGATAAAATTCAAAGCTTCTTAGTCTAGTCCAAATCTCGCAAGTCGATTTTTACACATTTCCTTTTACATTATGTAGGATTGTTTTGTTAAAGTTCCGATGGCAAGTATCTAAAGGCGTAGGTAAAGTCTTGATTTCGATCATTATGGTTAACCTTCATATTCGGATCAGCTCGCGGTTCTTAATAGGGGACCATGTCATGCCAAATATTTACCCAGTGTATTATTCACAGATAACATCTACCCAGTTACATCAAAAATATATATTGAAGACTTGGATAAAAACATACGATTCTCAGTTTTTAACGACCGTGCTCAGGGCGGCACTTCTCTTGGCCAGGGCCAAGTAGATATAATGGTGCACCGAAGGATCCTAACCGATGATAGCGGATTTGGAGCGTTTCTCAATGATACTGAAAACGGAAAAGGTATAATTGTCAGAGGGAAACACTACTTGTACATATCAAAAGGATCTTACAAACCACATAAGATATTTGAGAAGAAATTCGCAAAGGAAATAGAACTAGCTCCGCAGATCTTAGTTTCGCGTAGCAATCCGTACTTAGATAAAACCAAAGAAATATGGCTGCAGAGTAAAAATGAATTCAGTGCGCTACAGAAAAAACTACCAATAGGAGTGCATTTGCTTACACTAGAGGAATGGAATGCTGGTACTTTGCTTGTAAGATTCGAAAATTATTTAGAAAAAGCAGACACTGTCAACAGTGGGGTAAAAATTGTATTTATTAAAGATCTATTCGTGAATATAAGAGTTTTGGGGATGAAAGAGACTACGCTAGACGGTAGCAAATGGTTGAAGGACTGGGCGCCACTGCAGTGGCGACGAAAAGAATTTTATAAGAGTTTCAACGAAGCTTATGGCGGAAATAATAAGCAGACGTGCGATCCGGATAACTCCATAAAACCACTTCAAGAAGTGAACTTCGAAACCGGAGTCAAACTCATTCCGCAACAGATTAGAACTTTCGTGGTTAGTTTTGACTACGTAGGTATGTAATGTTGTATGTGTATTGTTTTGCGTGCCCATTACATTAGGTACTTCTAGGTACCTACCTACCTACAGTGTTACCTACTGACTTGAAAGCTGTATGGAAATAACTAATGGATGTTTATTCTTTAGCACACAGGTGAAATGATGAGTGAAATGATCCACTATCTTTTTTTTCGTCTCTGTTTTCGTTCACTAGATTGATTACGTGAAATGAATGGTCACTTACAATTTATTAGTAGTTGAGATTCATACGTTTTTTTTATTACCTATTGTGTAGGTACTTAGCAGATGCATGAACATTTATTACATGCATGAACATGGTAGTAAACATTGCGTTATGTATTTATTTTTGTGCGACACTTGGCGTAGGCATAGGATTCTTACATAGATATCAACTCTTAATAAAAAAACTTAATTTTTTTATCAGTTTATTATTTGGTTTAATATTATTAAAAATAACAAAATTATGACCGATTTTACCGATATACGATATGTATACAATCACAGTTTATTTTACAAACTCATAATCTACAATGAAAGTCCTGATTTCCTTCGCTGCGATCTTGACTTTGTATCCATCATCGTCTCTGTCTTCTAAATCTACAGCTTTGTTAACTTTTTCAAAGCTGCCATATTCTTTGTTAAAACTTTCAGAAAATTCATTTTCGGATTTCCATTTCCACTGTTCACGGGACTTATCATGATTGGCTGACAGCATTGTTTCTTTAACAGATTTAATATTCACATTCATCAGTATATTAGTTAAATCAACTTCTATGGCAGATCTGTCAGACGCGCTTAAGTAGTTTTCCAAGCGCAGCAGTAGCTTTTCTCCCCAAGGTTCTAGAGTCAGTAAGTGCACACCTTCCGGCAAAGCTTGCTTGAGCCAGCTGAAACAGTTCTTCAATTTCAACCAGCCTTCAAGTGTCATGTCTCCAGCATCCGATACAAAGACCAGCGGTTTTAAATGCATCTCAATTACATTTCTCTTTTCTCTGATGTGATCTCCGACGTTAGACATCATGACTCTGTGTATCCCTCTCACAACAAGGCCTTTTCCCTTAGCTGTCTCATTCAGCGCTTCACCGACGCCAAACGCATCATCATGTAGCAGTCTTCTGTGAAGCATAAGCTCTATTTCTCCTTCTATAAGCGAGCTTCCTCCCTGTGATCTATCAGTCAGGACAGTAAATCTATCTGTCTTGTCTTCTATAAATATTTCGTTAGTCACAGGATAATAGTTCCCTCCCACCGGCTCAGCTAAAGACACATTCCACTGAGGTCGTGCATTCAACTTTCTCTTTAAACTTTGTCGCCCGTTCGAATCTGTATAAAACTCTCCATTCGCAACTATATCCGTCTGATACTTCACCACAAATTCTTTACCTACACCATCATCGATATTTATAGGTCCGACCAGCCATTCTACTTCCATATACTCTAATCCTACGTACAGTCTCATAGTAGTGAACACATTTTCGGACAATGCCAATCGCAGTTCAGTAAACACTTTGCCCTGGACGACATTGTAGGCTTTGGGTTTGATGGGTATAGGCTGTGTGGCGTCAGGCCTAAATATATAAGCTCCAGATGACCGGTTGGCTGCTATTTCGTTGTTGCCGATGTAGCCGGGGTAGTAATAGTAATTGATGGTAAGGTTGGTGCTGCTATGGGGGAATACAACGCGACGAATTTCGCCCGATGTGTTGTCTATGTGTAGTTTAATTTTCTGTAACAAAACAATTATTTCAATGCTTTTTATATATGATAGAACGTAATATAATTATTTGTTGGATTTATGTTGTTACAGGATCTTAAAGTAGGTACCTTGTTTGTTTAAAACATAAACCCTGGGCACAGCAATATTGCACTAGGGGCGCTATATTATAATTAGATTTACATATTAGCCTAATAATTAATCTAAGAGTCTAATCAGATTTCATGTACGTATTTAAAAAAAATTACATTAAATTCAAGTTTAATCCTACTAGAAATTTTATTATTATATTTTCACATACATTGCCGATTAGTAGGCCGAGCTAGATAGCTATTTAGTGGTCCAAGGTTTTGCTCCTACTGCGGAAATAAGTTTAAATTTGTGCTTCTGCGATGTGTTATCTATTTTATTTTTAGTTATATATGGGATATTTAAAACTTAAGAAAAAATTGCGAAGCTCTCTAAATAAAAACATAAAAAAGCATAACTTGCGTAAGATTGTTCCGAATAAATCCATCATTTATTCGAAACAATAGGTAGGTACTTACGCAAGTGTTTACCAAAACATCGATTAGAAAAAATAAGGAATCGCTAGCTACAAACATTACCTCATTTTCCATCACGAAGAAGTCCTCTAACTTTTCCACGATCATTGGCTCATCTGATAACATCCTCATCTCCTCGTCATTTAGGTTCGGGTACGCATTCACTGCATTTCTTCTCCTCGAGTCTTCTACCGTCTTCTCTCTCGCTTCTTTTATGATTTTCTCTAGTTCTCCTACTTTATCATTCATCGGTGTTCGATTACTTATAAGCACATCTTTATCTTTCAAAACATCATAATCTATAGGTTCGATGTTAGCATCTTGTAGTTTGATTGGTTCTTCAGGTATTTTAAAGATGTCGGCATCTGGGTCATCTTCAAACCTTTTTATATCAATGTTTACCTTTTCTTTAAAGTCTTTCCAATAATCGTTAATGCTTTCATACATTTCGCGGGATCTTTCGCTATTTGGTACAATGAATGTTACATCTCGTTTGGATTTTGATACTTTTCTGATATAGAATGATTTGTACTTGAGTGCTTTGAGGTATGCGATGAAAACTACTTCATGCGTGGCTTGGGATTGTCTTGTAGGTATATCGAGTATTTCCTGAGGAATTTCTGCAACTTGGGAGTCTATCTTGTCACCTGATAACAAAATGTGGGTTTAAGAAATCTTTATCATTTCCTTTTAATATTATACATGTTATTAAAAAAATAAAAGCCTTTGTATATGTCTTTCATGTGCACAATTTTGTATATCTATATTCTTGTGAAGCAGATAATGATATCAATAATTTTAAATAAAAAAACATGCAAAAGAGAGAAACGATTCGATGTTTCTGATACCATAATTAGCAACTTATACTACGGACATCACACATGGACAATTCATTGTAAAATGAAATAAAAGGTAGACTCACCGTTAGGAGCGAATACTTCGTACGTGCCTTCCTTCACCGGAACGCGTACCGGCTCGTTAACAGACCAAGCCGCGGGATTGTACAAGGTCACCTTAGAAAAAGATAAAACAAATGTTCTCAACATTCAAACATCAATTTTGAAGAGTGTAAAAAGCAAAGGTGATAGCAGAAGTCCTTGAGTAAGCCCGGTACGTACCACAACTATATTGCTGTTCTCTGATGTATAACAGCTGGATTCGTTCAGTCGACACCTATCGAATGTGAATAGTGGGGCCCTCGTCGCATCTCCCTGCATCATTTTACTGAAACACAATAAATATCGAAATACCTAGTATTTGGACATACTTACCTGATACCCTGATAATATATTTGAGATATATTAGAGCACTAATATTAATATTTTAGAGCACTATCTTTCCCTTTAAGTATGTATATTATAATATGTATATATTTATCATATATATCGTAAGTAGGTATATATTATATATTTTGTATATGTATAAGTATAAACTATATATGTATGTTTAAGTACATATGTCTTGTGTAGATTTAGGTATTTATTTTATCTTGTTTTTTAATAGTTGTAGTAGTTATTAATGTAATTTATTTATCTTCTCTCATTTTGTACACGCACCCACCTCTAATTTCAATCTCTCACAATCCTTCAAGTTTTGCTAGAAGAGAACTCTTTTTAGGGTTAAGCTCGCCTTTGTACATGTATTGTTATTTAAGTTTTCTGTATATTTTCACTGTGTACAATAAAGAATATATTATTAGATAAAAGAAAGAATCGAAAGAGTTATTAATAGCAATTGGTTTATGTGATATAAGTGTCTGAAAACATATCCCCCTGAAAATTTAGAAGAGACCCTTTTCTTAGGAGTCTATTTTTTTTATTATTGTGACGAGTATGTAATGCCGTACCTGTGTTTTTGTCTCAAATAAAAAAATATTCAATTCAAAAATCCAAAAAAAATCTTTTATTGTATTTTTATATACATTACCTAATCATAAATACATACATAAACCACATTACAATTATATACATGTGCAAATAAATAAATATCAGTAGGTAATAAACATATTATGCTTACTTGAAGGCCTGCCTGGGTATAACGAGCGAGTCCTCTATAGCGTTGTCCAGGAGTCGTTCGTAGTCGTGAGTGACGTGCTGCTTCTCTGTGCCGGTGATTGCGTCGTGATGCTGCATTACACCTGCACCGTCCAACGGCCCGATTACGCTAATGTCCCATATCGTGGCTCGATAGATGGCTTTCAATTTGACATTTGATTCCCATTATATAACTAGCTGCGTCCCGCGGTTTCACCCGCGTAGTCTTAAATCCCGGTATTCCCACGGGATAAAAAGTAGCTTATGTGTTATCCGGACTATAATATATCTGTGTGCTAATTTTCACCAAGATCCGTTCAGCCGTTCTGAAGATATGGAGTAACAAACATCCATCCATCCATCCATCCATCCATCCATCAGTAGGATGATCGACAGAGTGGTGAGGATCAAAGTTATGGATCGCGACAGTGGCGGCGGCCCGCTAAGGGCCCCGCCCCCCGCTTCGCCAGCCACCGCTGCGCCTCTGACGCCGCTCGCGCATTCCACCCGAGATAAAACCCTAAATTAGTATATTTTGGTGTTATTTATCTATTTTTACTCTTAGTTTCAAGTCAATCAATCGCACAACGCGTACAAAAATTTTTGTACAAACTTTGACATCCCTTTGCACCCTTATTAAGGGTAGTTTACAAAAACTAAAAATGTCGTTCTTAATTATTTATTTAGAAGTATATTGACTCCAAATTTGAAATCAATCGAACCACTCGTTAAAAAACTTCCATACAAACTACAACACCCCTTTGCACCCTTATTGGGGGTAGTTATCAAAAACTAAAAATGACAAACTTAACTATTGACTTTGAGGTGACAAACGTTTTCAACCCTTTTTACACCCTTGGGGGTTGAATTTTGAAAAATCCCTTCTTAACACACGTCTACGCTGTAAGAACTATGTATGTACTCCTCAAATTTCAAGTCTCTACGACCAGCGGTTTAGGCTGTGCGTTGTCTATATGTCAGTCAGTCAGTCAGGACTTTGATTCTTATAGTTATAGATTGCTTTTACACTATGGGAATCAAATGTCAAACTGAAAGCCATCTCGGTAGCCAGACATTAGCGTAATCGGGCCGCAGAGGCATTATTCACTATGACCAATTAAATCGCGTATGCGTTTATCGCGTTGTGACGTCACACGGTTTGGGAAAATGTTACTACGTCATAAAGAATAATGCCCAAGATCACGTTGTGACGTCACACGGTTTGGAGCAAGGAATCTCTTATGTCATAGAGAATAATGCCCCTGCAATCAAACACAAGATCTCAACATTCTAGCATCCATTTAACGGATCCGGTGGTCTAGTGGGAGTGATCCCGTCTTCAATTCGTAAAGTCGTGGATCGTGAATCCACACACCATTGGATTTTCCTATTGAAAAATTTCTGTGCGCAATGCCATGACATTCTGCTCTCAAACTTTAAGGAAAAGAATAGAAAAAACTGTTTCTAGGTGTTGTCTATGAATTAGGTAGATGAGTCAAAATATACAAACATCTTACCCATAGCACTTTTTAAAGAGTTCAGCATAAATTGGTTGCCACGTTCCAAGCCGGCCAGCACTTGTAGTTGTTTCGCCATCTGAAAACATAATCAGATAATGGGCGTGAGAAGACATGATAAAAGATTGCGAAAACATGTTATTAGGCTACAAATTTTATTACCTGTAGGTACAGAGTTTTCAATGTAGTTTTAGGTACCTCTTTATGGAGGGCTCATCCGGGGAAGTATTGCCACCACGCCTTTTTCTACCTCCAACCAGCGTTGCTGTTTCGGTTTGAAGTGTGGTTGCGGCTGTAATTACAGACTCATGGGACTTAACATGCGACGGAAACTCAGTCGGGGAAAAGGTTACCTGCAAGTAGGCATTCCCTTGCCGCTCGAACTGCTTAGTGGTGGGTCGGGAGGTGAAGTAACCGGTCCAGTATGAGTTCGGGTCACTTGCGTAGGGGAAGAAATCGTCTTGCTTGATTGGTAGTGTTGGACTGAAAATAACGAACCTCTGTTATTAAATAAATAATTAAAAAAAACTGCAACTAAAGTATTTTATATTGTATATTATATTAACAATGTCAGTTATTCTATGATATTATTTTTGAATTAGAATTTGTATTTCATATTCGGTTTCACTCATAACGCGAATTCATCATCATCATCATCAACAGACCACAGAAGTCCACTGCTGGACATAGGCCTCCCCTATCCGCTTCCAGGAAGAACGATTCTGAGCTCTTTCCATCCACCGACTACCCGCGATCCTAACAATGTCGTCAGTCCATCGGGTAGGAGGGCGTCCCACACTTCGCCTTCCTGTTCGTGGTCGCCATTCAAGAACCTTTATTCCCCATCGGTTGTCAGTTCTTCGAGCTATATGACCTGCCCATTGCCACTTCAACTTGCTGATTCTGAGAGCTATGTCGGCTACCTTGGTTCTCCTACGGATTTCCTCATTTCTGATTCTATCTCGTAGTGAAACTCCTAGCATAGCTCTCTCCATAGCTCGTTGTGCGACTTTGAGCTTGGTGATGAGGCCAATAGTAAGCGACCACGTCTCAGTTCCATATGTCATCACTGGCAACACACACTGGTTGAAGACTTTCGTCTTGAGGCTCTGCGGTATGTGTGACGAGAAGATGTGGCGTAATTTCCCGAACGCTGCCCATCCGAGTTGGATTCGTCGGCTGACCTCTTTATCGAAGTTGGACCTACCTAGTTGGATCGTCTGACCCAGATACACGTAGTGGTCAACAACTTCGATGATATCGCTCCCAACATGTACCGGTACGGGTGCGACATGAGCATTAGACATGATTTTCGTCTTGCTCATGTTCATCTTAAGACCCACCTGTTGGGAGACAATATCGAGGTCTCTGAGCATTGTGCCTAGATCTTCCAGCGATTCCGCCATTATGACTATATCGTCGGCAAATCGAAGGTGAGTGATGTATTCGCCATTGACGTTGATGCCATATCTATTCCAGGACAGCAACTTGAAAACATCCTCCAATGCCGAGGTGAACAGTTTCGGAGAAATTACATCTCCCTGTCTCACCCCTTTATGCAGTTGGATAGGATCCGTGCTCTGGTCCTGGAGTCGGATAGTGGCTTTGCTGTACAAACACTTCAACGCTTCGATATACCGATAGTCAATTTGACATCGCTGGAGTGACCGTAGGACTGCCCAGGTTTCGACTGAATCAAAGGCTTTCTCGTAGTCCACAAACGCTAAACATAGTGGCTGGTTATACTCTTCGGTTTTTTGTATAACCTGCCGAAGCGTGTGGATGTAGTCTATCGTGCTAAAGCCTTTTCGGAACCCGGCTTGTTCGGGAGGCTGGAAGTCGTCAAACCTACGAGCGAGACGATTAGTAACTACTCTCGAAAACAGCTTATAAACATGGCTCAGCAGCGAGATGGGCCTATAATTCTTTAAGAGGGTGTTATCACCTTTCTTAAAGAAAAGTACCACCACGCTCCTGCCCCATGCGTCTGGCGTCGTACCCTCAGAGATGACGGAATCGAATAGCCTCTGAAGGACTTTAAGTACTGGCGTTCCGCCCGCTTTCAGAAGCTCTGTCGTTATTCCGTCTTCTCCCGGTGCCTTGTTGTTTTTAAGCTGCTTGAGAGCCGTTCGGATCTCGTATAGGCTGACGTCCGGGATATCTTCAGTGTAGTGTCGAGTTAAACGGGCTCTTGCATCACTAGTCGTGCTCGTAGCAGGACTTTGCGATGAGGTGTATAATTGTCCATAGAACTTCTCGAGCTCTCTTAAAACTTCCGGCTTCGAGGAAACGATACTGCCGCTATCGGTCTTCAGTTTTGTCAACTGGCTTTGCCCAATAGACAGATCTCTTGCGAACACTTTTGAGCCTTTGTTGCGCTCTATTGCGTTTTTAATACAATTTGTATTAAAAAGCCGCAAGTCGTGTCGCATGGATTTGGAGATCTGTTTATTGAGCAAGCCGTATATCGACATGTCCACTGAAGACTGCAGTCTCATTTCGTTTCGATCTGCTAGAAGTTTCAGAGTCTGCTCAGAGAGTTTTTGTGGTCTATTTTTGCGTTGGGTCTTATAGTACTGAGACCCCACATCTTGGACAATTTCCACCAGCCCGTTGTTTAAATCGTCCACAGTTTCGCATTCGGCGAGGCATTGGAAGCGATTTTCGAGTTCCAACTGAAAGCTCTCGGGGTTTTGGATTTGAATAGGACTTGGGCGAAGAGTAGACTTCATCAGACGAGACCTTTCAAGCTTGACGTTGATATTCAATGAGCCTCTTACCATGCGGTGATCACTACCGGTTTTCACCCTGTTGATCACAGAGACATCATTGAATATGTGCTTCTTGGTCGTCAAAATGAAGTCTATCTCGCGTTTGTGTCCACCGGGGTGAAGCCACGTCCATTTTGTGGACGACCGCTTTAAAAAAAACGCGAATAAAAAAGAAATTAGGTATTTTAAAAGTAATTTAAACTACTTCCTGATGAAACAAGTAAATGGCCAACCAAGATAAGTGGTATCATCTCCTACAACAAAGCATTGCATCGTCAGTCTCTCTCATCTCACAACGTGACTTACAATGCACTGCCCTGAGTCCATCAACGCGAGGCATACAGATGTTAAGGCTGTAATCCCTTTCAGCGGCAACCACACTCAAACCGAAAAACACAGCAATGATGCTTGGCGCAAGACAAAGGGATGTTAGACTTAAGACTCTTTACTCACTTAGCGTCCTTCACAGCTTTCAAATAACAGTTGGGCGTTGAATAAAATAGTTTTATGTTCATTTTATCTTTGGCGGCCTTTAAGTTTGTGTATCTGAAACATTCAAACAATTTAGTAACATCTCTAGACTAATAAAGGTTTTTAGAAAAGTGCAATAATAGCAATAATGGTAAAGCAGAAAATATTTGCGTGACTACCTACAAGTATGTAGTCCTAAACTACCTGTAGAAAATAAAAAAAAAATTTTGACTTACCGTAAGTCTAAAATTTTAATTTTCAACTTAAAATAAAGCATAATCTACAAGAGGGGGCTTTCCATCAGCCAACGATTGCAAGCTTAACTTTGGTAGCCTCTCGTCCATACAATGACATTTTAGTAACAATGGATCTGGCATTCATACCAATAAAAAAGTCACAATAAAAAAACAAGCGTGTCAGCAGTAACAATAGCAATGCCGTTTTACTCCTTTAGCCCTTATAGTTTGATACCAAGAGTCATGATTATGATGATGATTCAATGATAGTTGTGGTTACACTACACCCGCGTTGTATATTTTTTGCCATGAAATGATTGATTGGTTTACCCCTTCCCTTTATAGAAAGCCGATGCAAAGTCATCATCATCATCAGCCTACAGAACTCCACTGCTGGACATAGGCTTCCCCTATACGTTTCCAGGAAGAACCATTCTGAGCCCTATCCATCCATGCAAAGTCCTGCAATTAAAATGACATTGTCATTGGTCACACAAAACGAAAAACAACGAAAAAAACTACCCACATTGAACTCTAAAAAAATATCCTACTTTCATCAAGTCTACTTAAAACCATGATAGTTTCAAAAGTTACAAATGTCGTTAATCACTTACTGGATAAGTTTATCTAGATTATTGTACCACATGCCTGCGTCTTGATACGTGAAGTCTCCCCCCATCGTTATAATCACGTTATTCGATCTGTAGTACCGAGCCTGGCTTTTGACGTACGCTATAAAAATGTCGACCTGCGAAAAGGTAACCATAGTAGTTGTAGGGGAAGCAGGGGTAATGGCGCTCGCCGGGCAATACCGCTCACCTCAATAAACTGTTAATACGGTGCCTTGAAAAACAACGAGAACGTTGCAGCGCAGTGGTTGCGACGCTTGAGCAGGCAGCCTCTAAAATCTAAGGTCATAATGGTCGCGAGCGCGCCAATAGCTAATCAGACTAATAAGTTTGTTGCTCTCTTTTTGTTGGCATGAAAGTGATAGTGACAAGAATACTCTATAGAGCCGCTATAAAATGGCAGGGATTATGAATAGAGGGTAACTCTAAACCTCAAAATTATATCATTAGTAGGTATAAGACAAATGAAAAAATAAATAATGTATTTTTCTCTCAGGTGAACGGAATTCCCCCGTCGTTCTCTTAATATTAGTCTTATAATGCACAATATTGATTTTTGTTATGTAGGTATTAAAAAGAGTTCATATTAAAAATTGCTTTCAGCGAGAAATTTTACGTGTACTTTTTGAGGCTCATGTCTCTATGCTCATGTATGATAAATATCCTTTTGGTACTAGATCAAAATGTTTAGTACACTCAAGACCACTTACCTAGTTTCTAAAGAACATACCTAGCTAAAACCATGGGCACCCATCTCTAAGTAAGAACAGTTTTTTAGTTCTAAATAGACTTTAATAGATGGCGATACAGGTTTCGATTGAAATATAGGTTTTTATTATAGTCCAATTAAGAAGAATTATGGTCATGAATAGCCTGAGTTATACTGTGAAAAAATCTTCCTTAAGCACGGGAAGATGAGGAATTATGCTTTTATCAAATTCTTTATGTTTTTGAAAATGTTTTATTTTCAATACTGATCTCACATTTTCTGGTGGCTGTAATTTGTACGACGTTGTTGTTTGCTTCCAAAAGTTTGTTTTGTTTGATGGATGGCGCTACTTGCAGTAAACGATTTTTTTGCGTTTCGTTCAGGCAGTTCAATAATGTATGTAATATTTCATATTTTAATTACCAATGTCCTATCTACATAATAAAAAAAATACATAAATTGGATGCAAGTGCATTATACGAGATGCCGGCTGCTTGCTCGCATCGCAACTTAGCGACATCTAGTGGCTGTGCGGGCTATTTTGCTTAGATTTGCGGGCAAAACAAATTAGCCCGAAGAATAGCCCGACTTAGGACGGGACCGTTTCAATGTATGGGATGGGGTATCTGTACTAGTATAGTATTCTTTTATCTGTGCTAAAACACAGTTTTTATGTGGTTTTCATGCAGCTTTCATGAAGCTACAAACTTGCAAATAGTCAAAGACGCATTACCTACTGCTTTTATTTGGCAGATTTTGCACTAGTTATTACAAAATTATATCTAAACTACGTGACTATTTGCAAGCCTTTCATTAGAAAACTCTTTCTAGTATTCTACCAGTGGCGTTAAGATAACTATATATTTGAAACTCCATTTCCATTCAAAAATGACGTAACATAAGGAAGGCGGAATCCCTGCCACTATTGACCAACACCTTCTTACTATGGTCTTATGTGTTTTTTAACCAAAACACAGGATTAAGTGGTACAAAAATCTAGACACCCATAGGTATTTGTTTACGTAATTTCTTTAGAAAGCAAAGTAGAGCAGACAACATTATCTACCGGCACACATTGTCAGGTCCACGAGGAAGCGAAAACCCATGCACAAATAAAAAACATGCAGAGTAACCACACCTCACGGCCGTTTTCTGAAAGCTCGATCAAAACTGCAGATGTCAAGACACTTTCTATCTCTATCTAATTTGAAGTAAAAGCTGAAATAGCAAGTGACTTGACATCCGATTAGTTTTGATCGAGCTTTCAGACCGGGCGTTTGTCTAATAATGATCCCTCCGAGTAACAGTCATGCGTGTATCAGTAGAAACATAATCTTATAATAAGTAGTGTTGTACCCGACCAACACTACTTTTTATCACCCTCCGAGAAAATTTGTGCATCTTATGAATAATCTTATCTCCTATAGAAAGGGAAGTACCTATAAAAGTACGGTTTTTTTTAATGCACCTATCTAAAATAGAATTAAAATATGGCTTTAAGCCCCATGCGTCTCAGAATGGTCTCAGGAGGCATCCTCGTCATATTAAGTTCAGTTTAATTTCTAATATCTCTAAGTAACTTACTCAATAAGTTTGTCTAAGTTTCTGTACCACATCCCAGCGTCCATGTATTGGAAATCATCGCCCATCGTAACCAGAATGTTATTGCTCGAGTAAGAATCTGCCATTTTCTTGCAAATTTCCACAAAGCGATTCACCTAAATGAAACACCATTTATTGTTAGTTCGCGTTCGTGAGCAACGAACTTTTATAGAGAAGTTCGTTGCTCACGTTGCTCACGAACTTGTATAGAGAAGTTTGTTGCTCACGTTGCTCACGAACTTTTATTGAGAATTTCGTTGCTCACGTTGCTCACGAACTTGTATAGAGAAGTTCGTTGCTCACGTTGCTCACGAACTTTTATAGAGAAGTTCGTTGCTCACGTTGCTCACGAACTTTTATAGAGAAGTTCGTTGCTCACGTTGCTCACGAACTTTTATAGAGAAGTTCGTTGCTCACGTTGCTCACGAACTTGTATAGAGAAGTTCGTTGCTCACGTTGCTCACGAACTTGTATAGAGAAGTTCGTTGCTCACGTTGCTCACGAACTTGTATAGAGAAGTTCGTTGCTCACGTTGCTCACGAACTTTTATAGAGAAGTTCGTTGCTTACGTTGCTCACGAACTTGTATAGAGAAGTTCGTTGCTCACGTT
This sequence comes from Plemyria rubiginata, assembly GCA_963576535.1. Taxonomy (NCBI): domain Eukaryota; kingdom Metazoa; phylum Arthropoda; class Insecta; order Lepidoptera; family Geometridae; genus Plemyria; species Plemyria rubiginata. The sequence continues at coordinate 8,195,330 of OY754922.1, read as the reverse complement.
GCTCACGAACTTGTATAAAAAAGTTCGTTGCTCACGAACTTGTATAGAGAAGTTCGTTGCTCACGTTGCTCACGAACTTGCATAGAGAAGTTCGTTGCTCACGTTGCTCACGAACTTGTATAGAGAAGTTCGTTGCTCACTTTGCTCACACGAACTTGTATAGAGAAGTTCGTTGCTCACGTTGCTCACGAACTTTTATAGAGAAGTTCGTTGCTCACGTTGCTCACGAACTTTTATAGTCTCTACCTTGGCTTAATCTCACCTTTGTAGGCACATCACTCATATTTTTTGTATAAATCATTTGTGTACAATGAAGAATAAAGATGGAGAGTCAATCACCATCAGCAGCTTGAATAAGTTTGTTGCTGGACTTATAGTAGGCATCCAAATCTCCATAGATGTCCAAAACATGATTCTATCCACCGAATTTACGCGACTACCACCAATATTTATTTATTCAGCTATAAAATTGTTTCCTGACATAAAACATAAAAGGGGTTAACGTGTGTATCAGTCGGGTGACACACAAACGACCTACAAAACGGATGTACTGATTTTTTGTTCTAAGGTACAGGGACAACAGGTTTCTAAGGCTACATAGTTGTAGGTAGGTTGATGACGTTCGCTATGATTTTACAAATTTGAAGATCACCAAATTTTTCCCTAAGTACCTAGTTGATAAATGGGTCGTGATTTTAAATATATTGTTTTTAATTGTTTATTTATGATTCTGATTAGGAAATATATTTTGTTGGATGCCACTGTTCTACAGCCCGAAACAAACGAGCCGCACATTGCGGCAATTTCAAGCTGCAACTGTATATCTGTCTTGTTCACGCAAATAGATCGTAGGTAAGCAAGACAGCTATAAGTACAATTGCAGCAATAAATTGCCACAAAACTAGCCCGTTTACGGGACGCATTATGAGGGGTGATTCATACTTAACAAGTTTATGGTTCATGCAAGGAAATGGCGACTTAGTTTTACATATTTACATAGTTTTGGGACGTTTCATTGTGATCCTGATTATAATTTAATTTGACTGACAGATGAAGCCTATAAACTTTTTTGTACGTCCTTAGGTATGTTAGGATCGCGAAACTGTTTTTATTTTTATCATATTAGTAAAGTATAATGTGCAAGTCGGACTTTATCTACCACAAAAAAGCAAGGCTTAATAACAAGTATTCTACTTAACATGCATATCAATGAAGGTTATACCCATCAGCGGATTACAAAATGCTTATTTTTGTAACTTAAACGGCCGGTTTCTGAAAGCTTGATAAAAACTAATCGGCTGTCAAGTCACTTGCTATTTCAGCTTTTATTTTGATTTAGATAGAGATAGCAAGTGACTTGACAGCTGGGTTTAGTGTTCTTTATAAGCAAGCAAAAGTTAAACCATTATAAAATAATTTAATTTGTTAGATAATAATTGAGTATACCCTAGCTATACTCCATCATGGATACAATGGGCATCAACTTACGCGATAAGTTTATCTAGATTGGTGTACCACATCGCCGCGTCTTGGTACTGAAAGTCTTCGCCCATCGTCACCAGAACATTGTTCGTGGCGTAACCTCGGGACATGTTGCGAACTATCTCTATGAAGGCGTTTACCTATAACCATCATATGAGTACTCCCGAATTTGTGGAAAAACACTATCCATAATGAACAAGATCAAGAACAAAATATCCAATCTATTTTACAACACAGAATGTGGGCAATGCGTTTAATGCACCTAATATTCTTCATTCTTGCTTGAGTAGGTACTAATAAAATATGAAAGATTCGTTACCACGCAAGAGCAGACAGTCATGAGCCTTTAAAACATAAAATGTTGAAAAAACATTCATTTCTTTCTTTCTTCTATCAACCCTTACCTTGTCTTCGACGTTGTACATGGGTGAATCAATGTCGTCCACAATTGGTTCGTCGTTGCACAGCACATCGAAACAAAAGCCCGGGGGCGGCGAGTAAGTGTTGTATAGCACGCCGGTAAATATGTCTGAAGGCTTGCCTGCATGTCAAATAATAATTGAGAAGTTTAATTCGAATAGTCAATCACGATCATTATAATTTTCCTACCCTTATCCAACACTGAGTAGGGTCGACACAACAGGTTCTGTTCTACAACTCGCCGCCTTTGAAAAAAAATACTGAATTCATACCCAGATCATCGTCCCCTCGCCACAGCATCTCCATACTCTTCCTCGTCAGCCTCGCCCTCTTGTCCTGGTAGTCGATGCGGCCTAGGAACAGACCGTCGTATCCCATCCCAGCTAGGAGCGACGCGAACTCGCGAGAATGGCCGAACGGGTCTATCTGCCAACCGACGCGCGGCAACGCACACGGACCGAATGTCTCGTTGATTTTACTGAGAAGGTAACATAACATATTCATGATCATAAAGAGTCCATACCATACCTATACCACAGTATGCAGGATATCAGTTTAATTTTGATATTTGATCGTAGTCCTAAAAGTTTTTTTTAAGTCTTCTATGACTTTTATCCGTCAAATTAGTATTAGGTAGCATGTGCATGAATTTCACAAGTTACTTAGGTATATAATCTTTGACGGCTAAAGACAATAAACCAGCTGTAATCGCCTATGTCTAGTAGAACTTTATGTGAAGGGTTAGTCCGGGGAGATAGGTACTATTGATAAAACACCATGGCTTTTTCTGCCACGAAGCAGGGTTGCTGTTTTTCGGTTTGAAGAATATGGTTGCCGGTGTAATAACAGGCACATGAGACTTAATATTCATATGCCTCCAGTTAATGGACGCAGTTCAATGCATCATAGGGCACGTTCTCATAGTGCGTGATGTGAGTAGCCTTGACGAAGGCCGATATTTTCCAGGCAAACTAAAGCAATTTACCTGAGACCCCATGTGAACTGATCGATGGTGCTCTGGTAATGAACTGCTGCTTCGTCGTTCATGCTCCAAGCACCCCCCACGAACTGAAGGCGTGCCTCGGCCACCAGGATCCGTACCTGTTAAGGCTCCGGTGACAGTGGCTCGCAATTTCGAAGTGCGATTGGCTATTATTTCATTTTATTTCATTTCGGGGAGGTTGTTTGAAAAAATAACTCTAGAGAAACACGCATAAATACTGTTCGAACACAAATAATACAATAATATAAGGGAAACATGCCCGAATCAGAAATCATTTTGGTATTAGTATGTTTGGTCTTACGTTTACCTAATACCAAAATGATTTCTGACTCAAGCACATTTCCCTTATATTATTATATTATTTGTGTTCGAACAGTATTTATGCGTGTTTCTTTAGAGTTATTATTTCAAACAACCTCCCCAAAATGAAATAAAATGAAATAATAGCCAATCGCACCTCGAAATTGCGAGCCGCTGTCACCGGACTCTTAATACGCAGTTATTACATTTACTATTACAATTTACATTACCTTTAATCTTTTAAATTTATTTAGAACTAGCGACCCGCCCGCGCTTCTCACGGGTGCACATTGTTTTTCTACTATAATCATGCATGTATTATACATATAAACCTTCCTCTTGAATCACTCTATCTATTAAAAAAACCGCATCAAAATCCGTTGCGTAGTTCTAAAGATTTAAGCATACAAAGGGACATGGGGACATAGGGACAGAGAAAGCCACTTTGTTTTATACTATGTAGTGATAGTGATGATGAAGAAAATTACAATTACATATTAGGTAGGTACAATGATTTACAAAATGTACAATTATTTACAAAATGTACAATTATTTACAAAATGTATAATTATTTACAAAATGTTCAATTATTTACAAAATGTACAAATTACAATATTATAGTATTTTTTAAACCTTCGCGATCATAACACATACTTATTTATGATATTTCACGGGTATTTATCGCGTATTTACCTTTTTTATTTTCCCGACGTTTCGGCTATGTTGCAATAGCCGTGGTCGCGGGCAGACTAGAGCATTGAAATTGAGGTCTACCGTCACTGTGAAATGGAGGCAGTTGTAACAACTACCCTCACTTCATCGTCCGAATCCATAATGTCCGCGTTCACACTGCGACACACAACACTGATAGTGTCCGCACACTTTGAAAATCCATCTCGACGCACACTCCTGCCAATGACCGGATTCCACGCAGGAGAAAGTCTGAAACCGTCTTCACGATTGAAATTAGGATACTTCCTAATTTCAATCGCCTCGCGAATCATCCTTTTGTGGTAGTGTCGTACATTGGCCAGTACCTTGGGATCATGTAGTTCAATCCAGTGGTTCGGTCCTGAATCTACAAGGTGCAACATAGCAAAAACGTCGGGAAAATAAAAAAGGTAAATACGCGATAAATACCCGTGAAATATTACAATATTATATTAAGTTTTACAGATTTATTCGAGTTTCGCTATGTGAGACGTTCGAGCCGTGCCAGCCCGATGAGTTCTTGGAAATACATGCACGCTTATGTGCCTCCATACAAAAACACGTGGTGTTTCGTTATTTTGGGAAGATCTTTAATATATACAGGTTGTTCCAGAACTCAACGTCAAGCCGAAACGGGGCGACAGGATTGATTGTAGGTAAATCATGAGAAAAATCAGAAAAAAAATCTATCCCATGCAGTTTTTTAAATACCTAAAAAGTTGGTTAATCTGCAACTATTTTTCGGTTATTGTGGTTAATTTTTATTGTTTTTGTTCATTTTGGAACCGTAACCCTAAATAATATTTCTAAGAATCACAGTCCAAAATAATGATTTTTTATTTTTATAGTTTTTTTTATTTCAAATTTTTTTTTTTTCAGTTAAAAAAAAAGAGTTGTCTTGCTTGCTGTTAGTTAGTTGTGATTATCTTATTGTTAGTTAACGCTATATAAGTAATAAAAAATACAGATTAAATCTATAAAATTAAATATAGTACCTGTGACTGTACTTTTTCAGACTGGCGTACCCACCACTTCCAGAAAAACGCTGTCTCCACGTATATGAACCTGCAACGTAGACATGAAAACGAACATTTACCCACATTTCTTCTTGACTACTTATTTATGGTATACTCGTAGATAAAAAGTTTTGTATAGCTATATAGTAGAATCAGCAATAAACGTAACATAGGTATGTTACTTATTTTATGCAGAATAAATCATTTGAATTTGAATAGGTTACTGTTGTTGGAAAACATTGGTATTTATAGCTAGAATTACAACCCCATGTGTTATGTATAGCATTCAACCAATGCCTTCCGACGAACTTATAAAGCACTACATACTAATAGGTATTATGTGATATAGACAGCATTTCATTTTCAACCAAGTGTCAGGTTTTTATGAATCAAGCAAGGACTTTTGATTTTTTTCGGATTCGGACCTTGTGACTTGGTTCAGTTAACAAGACACGATTAGGTAAGTTTACAAGTCAGTTTGATTGATTTTTTCAGCGCGGGAAAGGAAGCAGCTGTCTCCGATAAATTAGTGACTTCAAACATATTCAGATGGTTTTTTAAAACTTGCTTTCTTTTAGGGTCCTCCCACAGTTCTTTAATAACGGAATCCAAAATGTACTGGACACCAGCCTTCTGGATGTTATTTCGACCTGGCAACAAGTAAAGACGAAAATAAGAAGAGAAGTTAGTACAGTACCATGTATTTCGTACGAAACATGTTGCAAGCCCATCGACGCTGCCAGGTTTACTTACTTCCATAGTAGTACTGGTCCACTGTCTTGAGCCAGCCGACATCGTCGTGAGTGTGGGCAACGATGTGTACGTTCAGGACAGTAGAATCTGTCTCGGGGCAGTTCTGTAATTTATACCAACATATTAACAGCTTTTCGGATGGAAGCACCCTAAAAGCTGTTAGTTAGCCTTAGTCGCTAAGGGAACCGCTAGCTTAAATTACCGATAAGACTTTCCGTGGACAGGCAGTCTAAGTCTGGTGATCTCTTTTCGTTGACATGAAAGTGTCAAGTAAGTAGTATACTTTATAGAGCGGCTTTAAAATGATAGGGAATATGATAAGATTTTTGCTTTGTTTTGGTACCTAGGGATGGTAAGCCCTCATATAATGTGCATTACCCGAGCAGTTTTCTCATTACCTACCCAACGGTTAGTGGTAGATAATGTTATCTAGCATTAAGGTCGCTGATCTAGGTACAGTAGGCACTCCTTATTTGTGAAATAAAGAATTTTTCTCTAAATTTTTGTAACGTTCATCTTGGTTGTCGCCAACTATACCAACAATGATAACTTTATGAACTTTAGTTGTCAATAAACTCCTTCATAATCGCCTGATGACGTCTTGGCCAGACTTTAAACTTAAATAGTTGTTTATTTGATTTTGGAGTAAATGAAAAGGACATTCACAGATCATGCTAAGATTTGTCTCGCGTGCGAGAATCAAACATAATATTATTATTGAACTTCTCTGTGTCATCAGTCAACGCAAATAAACATTCGCGTTCACTGGTCTGTATCATATCGGTAGTCATGCAAGAAAGAAATAATTTTAACGTTTATTTGACCCACATACTTAGTAGGTACAATAAAAATAAACAGTAAGTTACAGTATTACGTAATGTTTAATAATCTAAAATTGTACTAAGCAAGTTCTTTTTGTAAAGACTTCGTCGTTTCGTATAGAGAATGGGCTAGGATTCCTCGAAAGACGCGTAACTTCGTTTTGGGCTAAGCTATGTACAATTTCATTGCAAAAAATTTAGCTTCCATTCGGTTCCGCGGTAGGTAGGTACTTAATGTAAAATAAAGCCTGACTACTTACATGGTAACCGCATTCATCAAGAGTTTGGTTCGGCAAAGGCACAGATTGCACTGCTCCTGCCACCAACAACAATAGTATGGGATGGTTTAACATCTGAAAAAAACCAACGTCCATATTAATACAGGGTGATGCCTATTCCTGGAGACTACAATGATCCTACATACCAATGATGGATGGATAGATGTTTGTCCCTCTTTCACGTCGGAACAGCTGAACGGATTTGTATTAAACTTGGCAGAGAGATAGATTATAGTCTGGAATAGCACATAGGCTACTTTTTATTCCGTGGGAATAACGGGATTTAAATCTGCGCAGGTGAAACCGCTGGGCGCAACTAGTTCAGCAATAAATTTATTATGATCCCCGCACTAAAGTTTTTAAATTCGTAATATCTTTTGAATGGAATATCCGATTAAAAAAAAACAATAAGTAATCTACAGGTATTGAAACAGCCTTGCATGCAAAATGATTTACTTGGATAAGGATTATTATAAAGGTAAGGATTATTATAACATGGTCTGTTTTTTGGTCGGCATTTTTATCAACATTTAAAATGTTGAAAATAGTTATAGTAACATAACTACAATAGTTAGACATACGAGTATGCTATCATTGACTTATTTTTAGATAATGATGTGTTCTTTAATATTGTAGAACATTTTTTTTGTTCTATCGTAATAGTTTCCGCAGCGCATGCAATGAAAGATATTTTGTATTACACCTCGGGCTACATTATTGATGTTTTAGTAGGGATCCCTAATTTTTTCAGTAATCAATGTAGCCTATGCTATTCAGGGATAATGTAGCTTTCTTATGGTGAAATAACTTTTGAAATCGGCGGAGTAGTTTTTGAGCCTATTGATAACATACAAAAATACAAAGTTTTCCTCTTTATAATATTATTAGTGTACATTACAAAACTTACAGTTGTCTACAATGTTATTTTTTAACACACTTGCTCATAAAGTGGCTCTACGGTCACTGCAATTAGGCACAGAATGACACCCATAATCAAACTGTGACTTTTTCATTGCTATAACTCACTAGTGAGTTATAGATTTTTTTTTAAATATTATTGGTTGAGTTGTTTTGTTCCTAAAAAAGTTTTCAAAAAAAGATCGTGTTCAATAAAACAAATAAAATAATGTTCCTATTGCTTGCTTATTTCATGCAACTTCTTATTTAAATAGATAATTATAACTCGTACGTGTTTAATAAGTAAAATAAATAAATAAATAATGCTGGACAATCCACACAGCACTATCTAGCCCCAAAGTAAGCTACTAAAGCTTGTGTTATGTGTACTAGATAACTGATATATAAATATATCAGTATAAATATATCAATATCTATCTATGTAATTATATAATGTATTAAAATACATTATATAATTACATAGATAGATATTTTTTATTATACATAGAAAACACCCAGACCAATGAACAAATTTCTGCAGATCGTACACAAATTTGTTCCGAGGCGGGAATCGAACCCGCAACCGCTGCGTCGCAGGCGGACTCTCGCCCGCTGCGCCACTGAGGTCGTCACTGAGGTGCGCCGGGCCCTTAAGACACTCGCCTACGGCTCGGGTCTCAATGGCGCCTCGGCGGTAATCACCAATGTAACACACTAGTACCATAATGTACTATTACGGTTTTTTGGTAGTAATTAGTTAGTCCTTGAACATAAGATCATAAGTAAGTAGGTACCTACGTACTTACGCATGGTTGAAACTTGTAACTACTTTGTCCACAATAAGGTTAAATTATCAGTTCATTGACTTTGTCATTAGCCGAGTGGTTAGTTAGATAAACTAATTGATCATTAGCCAGTGCGATAACGGACGGGTTCTACCTATCTAATGTACTATTTCATTACATCTATTCGAAAAGAACGACTTGATTCGCCTTTATGTGCACCCAAAGGTGGTGTTTTCTATATGAAACTATAAGTGCGCGGAAAGTGGAGTACTGCTGTCATCTCTGGGATGGCTCTGTCAAGCACCAGCTTGCTGCCTTAGACTCGATTGAACGGAGAGCTTTCAGGCTCATAGGGGAGCAATACATGGCGGAGACTAAGATTCAGAGTCTCCAACACCGTCGCAAAGTTGCTTGCCTATCGATATTTTATAGGTTGCATTTTGGAGAATGTGCCCAGGAACTTCACGATCTCATACCACCATCCCCTTTCCACCATAGGACGAGTAGACGTACGGCCCAGTACCACCCTTACCTAGTTAATTTACCACCCATTCGCACTAAGCGTTTTGCTTCTACCTTCATCATGCGAACCGCCAAGGATTGGAACTCATTGCCGTCGTCTGTCTTTCCTGATTCCTACAATTTGGGTGTCTTTAAGGCAAGAGTGAATAGGTGTCTTCTGGACCGTTCTGTTCCATCGTCGGCTACATCGTCGCTTACCACCAGGCGAGATCGTAGCCAAAGAACGGTCTATTAAGTTAAAAAAAAAAAAAAAAAGAAGTTCCGGCGCACTTATTTAAATAAGTGCGCCGGAATTAACTTTTCCGCGCACTTTTTGAATTTGGAACATCTTCAGTGTTCAGCGCCAAAGAAATCGAACGCAAATATTGTTTGAATGAAGACTGGCTGATAAGACGGCCCATAGACCGCCATGCCGGCTTAGTAAAAATAAAGAAATCAATTTAAAAACGCGCGAAATACAGCCCGCGTTTTCGTAAATTTTCACGGATTGTTAGAAATTTATAGTTTTGTTTCGAAAAATTAGTTCTTCAAGTGACAGTAAAAGTATGGAATTAATATATTAATTAATTACTGAAAGTATAAGAACTGACGCAAGAAATGTGATAGATAATATATTACCTGCAAAGTCCCGGGAAAAATATATGAAAGCCTATGGTAATTTTATTTAATGGAGAAATACAAGAGGCGACAATATTTTTTCAGAATCTGTGTTTTTGGCCTCCTTCTAGTACTTAGCCAAAACTAATAAAATATGAGGTGCCTTTTATTTTCTCATAGTGGGTGATGAAAAGTAGAGTGTACTACTCGGGAGCAAAATATACTTTTGGCTCGGGCGACGTACTTTGAATCCCTCGCTACGTTCAGGATTCTACTCTAGAATCCTTCACTTCGCTCTGGATTCAAAAAAGCGCCCTCGCCGTAAAAATATGATTTCGCTCCCTTATGATACAATCTACTACTAAAGGCTTGTTTGTAGGTATCTGTTACTATTACCTCTTTAACTAATGTAACTTTGTTATGCTGTTTGTTTTCCCAAAATAAATAAATAAATATTGGTAAATCGTAAGTTCGTGGGTTTGAATCCAGTCGTGCACCAATGGATCTATCTATTGCTTGGAAAAAATTACATGTGCGATTACTCTCATCAACCAGTACTCACAATCGGAAGGAAAACATAGTTTTTTTTATCGTGAGGAAGCAAATTATAAGCAGGTAGTATTCTAGTAGCGGCGAATGGTCTTTTGGAAATAGGTAGCAGGGGACATTGGAAACCTTCGGAACAATGACTGTTATTGCTATGAGAGATAACTAAGGGTAGGTACCTACCTACACTTATATTTTATGAAATCGTGACAGATGGATAAACTTGTAAAAGTTATCTGATAAAATAATACCTATGTTATAATGTGGATGTGACTGTATCTGACTCTGCCTTCAAGGAGGTGGTAGGTAATCCTTGATCGAAGGATTGCCGATTAATGAAACTATTCTAGATGTTTACACTGAATTGTGATGAAAAATGGTAAGTAGATAGTAACTTATAGAAATCTGCTAGGCTTCAAAAAGATTTACAGTTCAACACTTGGCGGATGTGAAGTATCTAAGCCGTTTGGGGAATCCTCCATACACTTCACTATTGGCTATTTAGGTACGCACAAGCAACTAGTACGCAACGTAGTATGTGTGGTGTGAATTTGAGTGATATAATGAGGAATAGTGTGATCAGAGAGAAATGTGGAGTGCAAGAAGACGTAGTGATGAGGGTAGAAAAAGGTATTCTAAGATGGTTTGGGCATGTAGACAGGATGGATGAAAGAAGATTGACGAAAAAGATGCATCAGGCGAGTGTGAATGGGACTGTTGGGAGGGGAAGACCTCGGCGGACCTATCTAGATCAGATTGCAGATATTCTAGAGAAAGGCCAGGTCAAGAGTACCCTAAACCGACGAGCATGTATGAAGAATGTTATGAGAGTGAATGAAGCGAAAGAGGTATGTCAGGATCGTAGCAAGTGGAAATCCGTGGTCTCTGCCTACCCCTATGGGAAATAGGCGTGATTTTATGTATGTATGTATGTACAAGCAACTAATTTTGCTGTTGAACTGTTCTACCTATTCCATCGCACGCAGTCAACCAAGCCTAGTTGTGTGTAAAAAGGTGTCTTAGTAATAATAAGTTAGCAAGAGTAGGTACCTTCCTACCTACGAAAACTTTTTTAAGAAAAATTACAATAATATTTCTTATTTACGATTTTCCATAAATACCTACATGTCATACTTTCAGACATTTTATACCGCCGCGCCGATTGCGGAGATTCCGCTGCCGGCCGGGTCCATCGACGACATCGACAAGTGACTGTCTGTAACCACTTTTATAAACGTCCGAGGAATTCTACCTACCTATTTGCACTAGCGAAATCGCGCCATTACCACAGTGATCCATGGCGAAATACCTAAGACTTGTATTCAAATTCCTTGTATTAAATAACCCCGTCTTGTCATTTTATATCATTTTGTTGTATCATAACATTTTGTTTACCAAAATTATGAATTTTTCTGAATATTTATTTTTTATTACAAAATTTCACATGATTATATTTACAAAGTTGTCTTTGCGTATAATACAATACCTAGGTATTTTTTTAAATTAGGTGTCATCATCCTCATTGTGGCCTGTAGAGGTGCGGCACTTACAGAAATGGCTGGTAAGACCGATACGGGAGCGACAGCTACGACCGCACATTTCTAAAATGTAAAAAATTTGGTAGGTAGGTAGGTACCTCCATGTATGCCACATAGTGGATGCAAAGTTTAAAACGAATGCTGACTGCACCGCATCCGTTAGGAATGCTGCTGCCCTCACTATTTCCTACAAAAGCGTGAAGATAAATAGACGTAGGTACATTCCTACCTACCTACCAGGATAACAGAAAACGGAACGGGTCGCGACGCGGCAAACATTTTTTTGCAAGAAATACTGAGACGAGCGGTCATTTCCTGTTCTAGATAGCATTGGATAAATGGATAAAACGCACTAGAATTTAATTAGGTACCTATGCCATCTACTACCTGATAATAAGTGGGTATCTAGGTACACTCGATTGACGAAGACAAGAGCTAATGTGACTCTCGCTCGCACGTTTTGACTTGTTGAAAGATATAAGTAAAATCACTAAACCCATTTTCGAAAAATCGCAAACAACCATTTTGTGTGCAATCACATTGCGCACAGTTCAGTAAAAAAATCCTTTTAATCGATACAAGTTTTCCTACTTAAAAGTTTGCTTTTCTAGTTTTTGTAGGTACTCAAGAAAATTTTTGAGTAGGAAAACTTGCATCAATCCAAATGAAATTTTTACCAAACTAGGTATGCGCAATGTGATTGCACACAAAATGTTTGTTTGCGATTTTTCAAAATTGGAATTTGTGATTTTATATCTTTCAAAATGTCGAATCGTGCGAGCGAGAGAAATATTAGGTGTTGTCAACGCCTTAACGAGTTTTCAGAACTAAAATACTCCACACTTTTACATGAATAAAAAACCAGCCAAGCGTGACCAAGGGAAATGGGGGTTCATTTTTATACAGGCTGGCCGGTGTTGGTGTTGATTCTGTGCGATGGTTCAGTTTTCGATATTTTTCTGGATTTTTGAGTAGGTACTTCAAAATAAATCTAAAAAAAAGTAAATAGGTACCTACCTAATTGTGATTTTTTTGCAACTATCAGAATCAGAGTACCTACCTACTCTACCTACACTGTGCGGGTAGGTAGGTAGGTACTTACATTATCTATCGCTCTACGAATCCTACCAAGTAATATTATAAACGTCCTACTAATAATAAAAACGCGAAAGTTTGTAAGTATGGACGGATGGATGTTTGTTACTCTTTCAAGCCCCGGAACGGCTGAACGGATCTAGATCAAACTTGGCAGAAAGAAGATTATAGTCTGGAATAGCACATAGGCTACCTACCTTTTTTCACGTGGGAAACCGGGATTTATCAGCGCGGGTGAAACCGTGGGGCGCAACTAGTAAATAAGTCCTGGGTCCTGGTACCTAATGAAAACTAGTTATTTTTTTCTATGCTAAATAGGTAATTATAGGTAATAGACTAGGTAGGTACATTATGTACTTGGTTTTTTTTAATACCATTGCTGGGCAAGATCTTAACCATATTCCTTCCTTTATTTCGTTCAATTCTCAACTATGTACTTACGGTACTTTTATTAATGTAATGTACCATCGCCATCCAGTTTTTAGCACTAACTAAACAAACATACCTATCCTATGATAAAAATCGACCGGTTTATTACCTACCGTGTAGGTACGCCCTACATGCACTGCACCACAACAAAATACGACTGGCTGGACTGGCCTGGCCTTTCGCTCGGCAACGAACCGAACTCAACTCACGGAGTGCGGTTATTGTACGACATCGACATGATAATGGACAGCACGATAATGTACAGCACGATGATTGGAAGCCAATTTGATACCTTTCTCTCGCTCGCACGATTCGACATTTTAAAAGATATAAAATCACAAATTCCAATTTTGAAAAATCGCAAACAACCATTTTGTGTGTACACACATTGCGCATAGTTTGGTAAAAATTTCATTTTGATCGATGCAAGTTTTCAAAATTGTTGTTTGCGATTTTTCGTAAATGGGTTTAGTGATTTTATTTCTTTCAACAAGTCAAAACGTGCGAGCGAGAGTCACATTAGCTCTTGTCTTCGTCTTAAAATTAGGTTCATTGAAGAACTTTTTTTACCACTATTGGTACTCTTGATATATTGAGGTATTTTATAGTCATCTTTTACATTTCTTTAATGTTTGTATTTCGTAACAATCACATTCTGGGCTTCAGTGAATGGTTATAAGTTACAGGGAGTAGAATTTATTGTTTTTATACAGAAAAAACACAAAATTTAATGAACTAAACAATTTATAAAAAAAACGTGTTATTACATGGACTGTTTAAATTTATTTATATCAGGCAAATCAACCAGTTAGCTGGGTATGTGGAATAAAAGCAAAAAAGGCGATTGCTTAGGAACAAGCAATAGCGATAGCAGTAGTACATAGTAAGTGCTGACAACATAATTTATGAAAAGCTTAAAGAATCTACTAAGAAATCTGAGGGTATATCCGAGGGTATGCCTGAAGTCGTAGTTTTTATATTGATGAAATTATTGAAAAGGATAAAAGATGTGCCAAATTTAAGTTTTTTTGACAGCACTACTAACGACAGACAACGATGGCGATAGCGATGACTTATTTACAAGCAACGACTAATTTTATCCCTATCCCTATTGCTTGTTCTTAAGTAATAGCCGCTGCTGCTTTGGCAAGTGTATTATTCTATAACTTTCTTTCATTGACCGAGCGAGCGAAGCGTCTCAGTTTCCACATTGGCCAAAAATGCGTTTGTCCGGATGTCTGTCTGTTCTCCTCTACAGGTCGCATTTTTCAACCGATCTGGACGAAACTTGGTACACAGGTTATATGACTTATTAGAATTTTTTTGTCGTCGGGGATTTTTGATTGGAGGGGTACTTTCCCCAAAAAAAGGGCAAAAAGGGGGCTATTTGATATACTGGATATCTCCACCAAATGAGATCCGATTTCGATTATTCTTTTTTTATTTGAAAGGTAGTAACTATAAGTTGGTCTCATAAAAGTTTGGCGAAGATCTGATAAGGATCTTCAGCATGATGAACAGGATAGCTCATCAAACAATCGATGGTTTTCAATCAAATTTGAGAGACACACAGAGGACCTCATTCTGGTCTGTAATGTTGTGCTGATATTAATAAATTGAATTTGAATTTGATTCTACTCAAGATGATGCAAAAAAAATCAAAAAGATCAAAAAATCACAAAACGGAAAATGCGCTTGCATATTACATTCCTCAAATAGCTCACTTTTAGTATGCTCGCGATGTCTACAGCTCCCAGAGCCACTAGTTTTTATTTTTTATTCTAGGAATGTCAACTACTTAGATCATCCAAATCCGTCTCATAATGATGACCAGCAACAACACAACATGATTATACAAAATTCTCCAATAGGGGCGTCACTCGCTACTGAAAAACATGCAAGTTTGAAGTCAATACAAGACGAGCGCTCCTTTTTCTCGCGCCTAAAAACCGATAAAATCGGAGGGGTTACCTATAGCAATGGGTTGGCTATAGCTACCCTGGGGTAGGGTTAGGGCGGGTTGCAAGTGGGGGTAGATGGCAAGTCCTTCCCTTGAGTCCTTTTCTTTTCTCAACTCAGGTACAAGGATTGCTGTAGTTTAACCAATCGATCGGAGAACATGCGAATCGGTTTTACATTCTCATTTCTCGTGTTTTTCTGGCGAGATTCTCGCGAATTTTTATTCATTGCCTAACTGAAACTGATTTAATTTATTTTAGGTAGGTATGTACATATTTACCTACTGAACGAATCAAAGAATACTCTGCCTGCCTACTAAGCATGAGCAGTCCCAAGGACTAGGTATGTAGTAGTAGTAATATTAATAACAGTCCAGTCTGTCCAGTTAATCCAAGCCATCCACAAAGTTGGTTGTTTGTTGTTGTTGAAACAAATCAACAAATTGATTGACGCGTGACCCGAGGGCTGGTGAGTATCTGGCTCAGCGTATCAGCATTGCCATTCAGCGTGGCAATGCAGCCAGTGTCTTGGGTACGCTTCCGACTGGCACTGATTTAATAATAATAATCAGTTAAGCTATCTATTATAATAGTTACAATTATATCTATTGTAAATAATTGTAACTATTAGTTGTACTTTTTTTTTTTATGGCTCCTGTCAATCTTGCCAGTGTCAAGTGATAGAGATTGTAGGCTCTTTGTTATGTTTCTAGTCACGTCAGTTGAAAGTCGAGCCAGTCAATTGTTTTAAAGAAAATGGTGGCGGTTTCTTCAAAACATTTGAAACATTTTCGGTCAAATCACGATATCACATAATACACTTTCATTTCAAATGCTTACACTTTGTGCTAAGACCACAAGTAATGTTGGTTAAAATACCACCAAAATTACACAACACAACTCAAAATAACACTAGAAAAACAATTAAAATGAAAATGCTATGTTGCTTTGATAGATGACAGAAAACGAATCAGTTGTAATTTTCTTAGTCAATAAGGGTGATTGCTGAAAAAAAAACAAGGCAGCCGGTGTCATACGGTCAGGGCAAAGTATCTTCTATATCGTATAGAATAAAGCCCAACATCAAGTTTTGACGTTTCACGGTTTGGGGCAAGGAATCTCTTATTTTCATAGTGAATAATGCCTCTGCCGGGCAGTGGTGTTTATGGTCGATTCTGTTGTTGCACCCACTGACCTCAATAAATTATTGGGTGTGCACTATTGGGGTGTACATTATCATCCCCTACTGTCCTCAATAATTTATTGAGGTCAGTAGGGGATGTACACCCGAATAGTGCACACCCAATACATCATGTCCACTACTTTAACCCCTTAGCGGTCGCGGCAATTTTTGCACAATATGTTCAACGTTTGAGGCTGCCGCTGCGCTGACCAGACCTGACCACGCGTAAAAAGTCGGCGCTAAATAATAAAACGCCGATATTAAAATTAGCTATAAGAGATGTCTAAAAATACATCGTTGCAATCGTAAAGAAATATACTCAAAGGTTGTATAACAAGTAATATAGATTTGAAATTGAATGATATTGTAAAATTAAAGTTTAAACTGGTTAAAATGTCATAACGCCTTTTAAAGGTCGATTTGACTAGTGTATTTTTATTTCATTATTACACAAAATGTATGTTAGTAAATACAAATTGAGTTGATGATACCTATCAAATAATTGTTTAAAATGCTATTTCTAACAATATTTTGCTTTTACTGGAATATTTTTCACTCAAAAACAACTAATGTTGACGACCATGCCAGCCATCACGACTGACTCACTTGTTTGCGTCACATTTGATCACACAATACCCTGAAGATTCGAATTTCTATTGGAGTAGTGCGATTTTATTGCCATCCTTTATTTTTCTTCAACACACTGTACAAGTCAGAACAAGATAGGTATTGAGGTTAAGCTCAAATATAAACAAATTAACAGACATCTCTTAGAAGGCGTTAGAAGGCGTCCGACCTATGACAGTAAAAAAAACACGCCTTTTAAAGGTGCCCCGACCGCCGAGGGGTTAAACGCTGGAAAAAAGTACCAAATTAGCGGCTTCCAATAACTTCATGCTTCCAATTATCATGCTGTACATCACAGAACAACGATCGGGCCACATCGCCCCCGCGCCCCCCCCCCCCCCCCCCATAGAAGCGAAGTGGATAATAATACGTGGTTCTCGTTTGGACCAGTAAACAGGCCAACCTACGACAGCGCTTGTCAGTCTGTTGTCGAACATAGTCCGAGCGAGAGAGAGTTTTCGGTCGTTTTACTCGGTTTTACAGCATGATAAACTATGAAATATGTCTTGGTGTCAAGTTAAAAATTGCAAAAATTCCAGTGTTACCGGCGTGAAATACCATCGGTAAGTAGTAAAATTTCGTAAATTTTAATAAAAAAACTTTCGTCATTTTGAATGCGCATTAACACATTCGTTGTCTTGAGACGCTCGGGAAGGAAGCTCTGTGATTGGTTTTTTGCATCTTACTCTCACAGTAGTCGCTCCTATGGTCATCGCACTCCCACGAGCCACGACGCTGCTTCGTATGACTCGATAGCAAAGTGATGTGTAAATGGAACAAGTTGTAGTGTGCGTGCCGAAAGTGTGTTAGTTTTAGTAAATGGTGACACCTGTTTTGTATCGAATAAAGAAAGAATTCGGCTCTAGTCACAGGGCGACACGCATGGACTTTAAAGCTCTGTGCTGTACATTTATCGTGCTGTACATTATCATGTCGTACAATAACCGGATTTTACCGGACTCGTACGTTTGGTCCGTAAGGATATATGTATTCTGTGGTTTAGTCCAAGAGTATATAGCGCTACGTTATGACGTTTATTTTGTTTTTGTTTTGTTCTCAGAAGAACAATCAATTTTAATCTTTGAGAACAATCCTGTTTTGTTGATTTTGTTCGTGCTGAATGAAATTTCTCAGAGCGATATCTTACGAAAGAAACTTCTTCTGTGATTTCGCTTTCGAATTTGTGTTACTGAATAAAACATTATGTTTATGGAATGGACATTTGCGCCATCATCAGAGCTGTATTTACGGCGATGTATCGCAGCTGCTCCTCAGCCAGACCTTTTAAATAAATGGTATCAAAAACTTGGAATGAAGGACTCACCGGTCGTCTACAAAAGCACAGAAAAAACGATCACTGGCTCGGAAAACAACTCAAACGCATTTGAGGCAGGAAAAGAGGAATCGTTATGTTGTGAAGACTTTTTTGATACCATAGAGTGTGAATCTACTGTTCCTCTGGAGTATATATTGAGGGAATGTAATAAAAACCCTGATTTGGTCTCTAAGATGGCCAAAAAATTGACAATTAGCAGAGTTGAACAACTGTTTAACCATATATTTCTTATGAAAGACAGTAGTATATTCCTTAAAATATTTATCATAAACTTTCTGCCAATGTATTTTAAATTACATAGTTCAAGACTATGCATTGATCTTATGGTAAAACTAAATGAAGAATATCCTCAAATATTCCAAGAGTTACTAGAAATATTGATGAATGACACAGAACTACCCAGTCAACTATTAAAAAACTACATTGCGGCATTGAATGAAAGTTCTTTAGCCAGTTTTATGCAAAATTTGGCATCTATTGAATTATCACAGGAAGGGTTCACCCATAATGTGCTGGTAATCTACTTAGCTTACAAAGATTGCATCAAAAACGATCAGAATCAAAACTACATTCAAAAAATGATATTACAGCATAGCAAAGGTTCTGAAACCAACAGGAACTTCGGAAGATTATTCCTAACATATTTACAAAATGAGAATGCTTTGGAAAGAAATGTTAACAATCAGATTCTGGAATGCTTAGACACTCACAGGTCTCCTTTCAAAAGACCATGTTCCATGATACTAAAGGTTCCATGATACTACAACTACAAAATATATTATCTACATACTTGTTTAGTTTTCTATTCTGCATAGTTAAGCTACCTATTCATCAGATTTAAAGAATGCTAGTCTTTTCTAAATAAAACTAAAAGAATATGAAAGTACAAAATTTTAATCAGTCATGAACCGGTTATTCATTACAGTCAAAATGTACACAGTGGGACACATGTTCATTTTGTAGACAAAGATTAGAAACATAAACTTTACTGAAATGAAAAGTCTAGTAATATAGATAGTTATTGTAAAATTGTTTTTTTTTGTAACATTCTTCAACAACCTATGCAGCCTATGCTCAAACACTAAAGGTGCACTTACATGGAGATTTTTGAGCAATAATTGCTCGGCAACATGAATGACAAATTGATCAATCTGGAGTAATTAATGGAGTGATCTGCAGCATTCGGCAATATTATTATTTATTTAATATTGCTTCTAATTTGCTCCATTTAATTACTCTAGATTGATCCATTGGTGTTGTCAAACAGTTATTGTACAAAAAATTGTACCTGTAAACACACTTAACATCAACATTATTGATTAAGAAATGTATATGCATCAGTCAAAGAAACAAAAATTTATAGGTAGCAAGAGAGCAAGAGAATGACTAAGTAGGTACTAGTTAATTATTTTTTCTTTGTCTACAAATGACAGCAGAACATAATTTTTAATAATGATATGAACACTTAATCACAGAGTTAACAAGAGTGATTGTGATAACTTGAGAGTTTAAAAAGTACCTACTGATAGAAATTTAAACTGAAAGTAGTATTCAAATATTTAAAAAAAATTGATAAATGAGGCAGCCAATGTAAGTTAATCATTTAATAAAAAAGTTATAATGTACTTTAAAATTAATTTTTTTTTAACTCCCAAATCTACATTAACAGCCATTTTCAACAACATTTTGGATTTTTCAATTAACAATTTAATTTTCATCACAGATTTCGTTTTATGAAAGTTATTGAACTGCAGCCTCTTACCAAATGAATTTCTACTGCCATTCATTTCTTTTAACAAATTATTTCGAGTAATACTTTTATTTACTAAATCACAAGTTGAGCATAAATTATAAGATGACCGGACGGATGTCCAGGATCCTGCCATTGAATATTGCAATAGTTCATCTGGCTGACACCAACCCAACTTATGCTCCTACCTACCTATTATGAACATAGGTGTTATGGTACATACCTATTGAAAATTGTGTCCGTTGGTTATTCGCTTTAGAATATTGACTGTCAATAAAATATTATATTATGATGAAGCTACTGACGGATACTTTGTTCAAGATACCCGGCTTAACAGTCGTGCGACAGCCAGGTAGCATTTTCAGGAGCATGGAGGGAGTGAGTGATTTTCCATTTATATTTTAAGTACACTTAGACGCTAGGTACTAACCATTCTACAGAATTATTAAAAGGTGCTTACTTATGTAGGTGATAGTTAATTTAAAACAGTGCAGAGATAAGACCAATATTATTTTTAAATGATTGGTACCTTTTAACATTTTGATTTCATGCATGCATTTTAAGAAATATAAAAGGTAATGCATGATTGAATTGAGGCACTTGTTGCAAATATTTAACTGCATTGTAGTTAGTAGATAGTATGAATTAATGAAATAATGCATTTATAAATTTGTAGTTAGAGGATAGTATGAATTAATGAAATAATGCATTCATAAATTTAGATGAGATGATCATAATACGTAAGATATTCGAACAAAATATGATTTGTTGACATGGACATGTCGATATACAAAAGATTGTTACATGACTACTTACGTTAAACTTATAAATTAACTTAGGTACAACTTAAATAATTGTATCGAAAGCCATTGATTACAAAGAGTGCCACTTAATAAAAATGTTTTGAGAAAAAATATGTATGTACTTCGGTAGCTTCTCTGTGGTTTTTCACTGACTTGTAATTACTGTTACCAATAAATTGATTATTCAAAGGCTTGAACAATCAATAAATTATTGACTAAATTTTATGAACTAACCAGCCTTTATTATTTATTTACTAAAACGAATTATTATTGAGCCTACATGATTATGCAATCATTAAAACTAACACGAACAATTATATGTACCTAGTAGGTTACTTATCTAACAGTGAATTGCCAAAAGTGTACTACTATTATTAAGCTACAATTTTAAATATTACAAAAAAACCGTTTCTATAAAAATTGAATATAATAATATAATAATTGGCCCTGATGGTGGACCATTTGATATCACAGTTTGAAGAATGAATGGTTGTAAAACATATAAGAAGCCATAAAACATCTTAATTTTATTTCTAGAACACATTCAACCGTGAAATTCTTTTTATAGCACTAATTATTTGGCTTGTTTCTCTGAACTTGTTTTTGAATCATATTAAAGTAAAAATCAGTCTTTCAATTTTGTATTAAAATGAGATCAAATCAAAACTGCTATTCTTCATCTGCACAAATACATAAATTAAGAGGGTAGAAAAAAGTGTCATAAGAGGTAGATTGAATACAAAACCATGAATAGAAGATTGATCTAAAAATTGGACCGGTCTAAAAAATAGAGACCTAGAGTAGGTGCAGGTAAGATAAGGCACAAATAGAATCCGAAGTAAATCATACAGATCTCTAAGGTGTAAATAAAAACGCCAACTTATTAATTTTAGTACTTAATATTCAACGACAGTATTAACGAATTATGCAATGCAGAAATAATTTTTTACCCTGACTAGTGAAGGATAGGTGAAAGGATGGAATTTTTACTGACTTAATATATGAAATGGTATGGTGCATTTTGTCCTAATGACAGTAGAAATTTATTTCTAAACATAATTACATAGCTACACAGGATTCTTATTAGAATCAAATACTTCGGATATTTAAATTCGCTTTTGGGACCATATTTTGATGAGGATTTAGAGTTTAGGAAACTTTTAATTTTACGTATTGTTTGTCTAATTTTATTAGATTTTTAACGTTTATTACTCAGGAATGAACTTTCGGAACTATCTAATATAATAGGACATACATAATGAATAGGTAAATAGGCGCTAGAAAAAAGTAAATGCTTCGTTGAAAAAATGAAACCTACCTAGTTTTTTAATTGACTTTTTTATTTTACAACCTTATAGGTAGTATTCAACAAAAAGCATTCCTACAGTGACCGACATAAAATGCCTTAAAAACAGCACATAAATTATATTTCATTAAAATAAGAAGGGGCATGATTGGTTTTATTTGGCCCTTATTGCTAGGTTTTCAGTTAATTAACATAACATTAAGACTACCTACATGTATAAATGTTAAGCATTGGGTAAAAACGTGATTAAAGTTAAAAATATTGCCAAGGAATAACTATGTATAGAATAATTTTTTAGCACCTTAGATATAATTAAATAGATTAATTTTAGAATAATTTTAATTTAAATAGAAAGTATGGAAGAACGAAAAGTGTTAATGTCAATAGAAAAAGCAATCAATCAAGATAAGTCAGTCAAAAGATAGTTTCTGGAAAGATATAAGTACCCTTACCTACCAAATCTTTGGATCAAATTTCGTTTAGCCCGATGAAATTTGATCCAAGAATAAGGTACCTACCATACCCTTTACTCAAAAATCTCAGCAAGTCGTTCTCTGAGATCAATATGCTCTTCCTCAGAGCAATGTGCCATTAGCACTGACTCACCAACAATGAGGTTTTCAAAGCAAAGAGAACAAGCATATAATGCATCACCGAAGCACACAATTTTGTTCTCATCTCGGTACATAGTCATGGGGTTTAAGACTGTACTAGGTTGGATTTCCTTACCTGCTTGAATACATTTCTTGACATAAGCAGTTTTGTAGACAAAATGTATCTTTTCACAGTGGGACTGGCTCATAATATGCTTGAGAAGGCCATTCTCGTCATATTCAGTAATGTTGCAAGCCGGGCAGTGGAACGTAATAACATTCATTGACTCAGTATTGTTTGGAGACTCACATTTAAGTTGGATGCTGTGGACTTGGATGTAGAATGTGATGCGTTCAATAGCAGCTCTCTGAAGAAATGTGCTATAGAGACTTGAATCATTGAAACTGTTGTAGGATATGACTTGGTCTAGGGACTCTGAGTATGCAGACAGAGTAGTTGAATCTAAAGAAAAGTTACCAATGGAAGATGTTATAGAATGATCGGCCTCTTTTTCTGACTTTGTGATCAAGCCTGAATCAGGAGAGTGGCAGTGACAATAACAGTTGGAGTCATTGATGCTTGAATTATCATCATCTTGGAACAAATGTAACATGGCTTCACGTAGATCAGGAAAATCATAGTGCTTCATTTTTTTCTTATTGTTTACCTTATTCCTTTTGATTTTTTGAGTTTTATTTTCTTGTAAGTAGGTGCAAATGAAGTTGTTGATTGTATCTCTCATGGATATGAGCTGGGTTTTGAGTTTAGACTTTGTATTGTTATCCTCCTTTTCCAAGATGATGTTCCAAGCAGGACTGATACCCCGCTGCAAATCTACAGCCACAACTTCCCCTGCAGACTTCGGAAAGCATCTAACATCTGTTCCAGGTAAGGTCACAATTGACTTGCCATTGAAGATTTTGGATACCTCAATGTGAAACTGGAACTCTGTGAGTACCTTTTTAAGTAAGCTCTCCATTTTCTCAAGCTTCATCTGGTAGCTCAGGAGTAAAGTGATGCGCTCTTCCTCATTCTTGTAATCTTCAACATCAGCAAAGGATTCTGGAGTTACCAATGGAATGTCAGCAGGTCCTTCAGGCTCTACCTTCCTGCACATTTTAATAACAGCCTTATCATCTATATTTGTTCCAATAGACATGTCTGTGTCAGAATGGTCAGATATGGACTCGATATCAATGTTTTCATCTGCATCCGATTCTACATCAGATAGATCAAAAGACTTATTGAAATTGAATCCTCTGAACAAATCCACACTATTGCAGTCCAAATGTTTGTGTTTTGGAGTGTTTTCCACATTGACTGAGCTGTTTTCTGAGTAAATATAGGAATCACTGACAGACTGACTAGCTTTCTTGATATCTAGCTTTAGCTTACGACATTTTTTCTTCTCTTGCTTATCAAAAGTGTTGGTAAGGAGGTCTGTATCTGAGAGAGAGTCTTTTTTTGCAGTGTATAGGCGCAGAGACTGTGGAAGAATGAGACTAGCGCATTTTGAAGTGGAGTCTGCCTCAACTTGATCGAATTCAATGTTCTCAGATGATGGGATCGAAGCGAAGTAGTTTGGACGTTGTATCTCATCTGAGACATCGTCCAGGACGCTAGTCTCAAGGATTTCGTCCTCATTTGGCTTCGTAAAGTACGGAATGTTTGATATTATTTTTCGAAACGAGAACGCCATGTTGTCCTCGTTCAAAGCTTTCTGATTATCGCACACAGCTTTTTAAACTACTGTCTTTTGCACCTCACTGAAGAAATAAAACGATAAAATTAACAAGGAAAAACAAGGGAATAAACTTAGGTCAGACAAAAGAAATTCTTAGCTGTTTGTAACAAAATAGAAAATAGGTTTGTACCTGTGTACAGCTGCTATGACGGTTTCCACGACATTCAAAACGTCGTTATCTTCTGGTTGGTTTTAATTCATTCATCTTCAAGATTCGAGGGTTAGGGTTAAAAAATTATACAAACCGTAAGGTAGGTAGGTATGTACTGTGTAGTGTAGTTTATACAATAACAAAACAACAAACTACTTCAACCTTACCACAGAACACATTGGCCGCATTCCGAAATGGCTATAATCGATCACAGCACAGCGCTCATATCACCTCACAGGCGTTCCGAATTAGATATTGCGATTATGACAGCTCAGAGCTGTCAACAATTCGGAACGCTCGTAAACGCACTCACAGAAACATCCTAGGAATCATAACCTCAAACCTTGTGTAACAAACTGGGACTGCTTGGATATTTTCTGGATTTGTTAATTTATGATCGCAGAACTTATTATACCCTAATAAGACTATAATGCGACTGAAAACATGTAACCTCATCAGAAATGACAACAAAACACAAATGCACAACTGTAATTTTTGACAGCGCTCACAGTTGATATTAGAATATCGCATGGTCGGCGTAATCGCAAGATGGCGCATGTCATGACGTCATCTATGACGTTTAATGGGTCATCGTTGTCGCGCTCACGCTAATTCGGTACGGGTTTGTGAGCGCTCAAATCGATTATGGCGTATTTCGGAACGCGGGGATTATATCGATCCTTACCCCTCGTTCCGAAATCTGCCTCGATTTGAGCGCTCACAAACCCGTACCGACCTCGCGTTCCGAAATACGCTATAATCGATTTGAGCGCTCACAAACCCGTACCGAATGAGGATCAGTCACGTTTTTAGATAAGTATGTAGATTGATAACCGATACCGAACCATGACATACTGTGAAAAAAATATTCAAATCGGACAAGAAATGACAAAAGATACAGCGATTTTACTGCGGCTGTTAGAAAATCACCAGCGAGTACGAGCTGCGAGCGTATGACGTCATTATAGACCAGCTTGGCGCGCCCGCCGCTGCCGCGCCGGAAGCGCTCTCCAGTTTTGTACGTATTATAGACAGTATCCCGCGCAGTTTTTGAGCTGTGCTCGACCCGGTCGCTTTGTTGTGGATTTATTGTCGTTAAACTTTCATATATCACCCTGATGCTGCACCATTTCAGTGCGTCGAAACAAAAACCTACGGCGTACTCCCGGTCTATAATGTTTAGATGAACTTGAAACCTGCATCGGCATTATATGACAGAGAATTTATGTTGTAAAGTGGCTATCCAAGCAGTTATCGTTATCGTTATCGTTATCGTTATCGTTATCGTTATCGTTATCGTTATCGTTATCGTTATCGTTATCGTTATCGTTATCGTTATCGTTATCGTTATCGTTACCGTTACCGTTACCGTTACCGTTACCGTTACCGTTACCGTTACCGTTACCGTTACAGTTACCGTTACCGTTACCGTTACCGTTACCGTTACCGTTACCGTTACCGTTACCGTTACCGTTACCGTTACCGTTACCGTTATTGTTATCGTTATCGTTATCGTTATCGTTATCGTTATCGTTATCGTTATCGTTATCGTTATCGTTATCGTTATCGTTGCCGGCTGCTAACATCAAAATACAGGTGGAGGGTGCTACTCGACTCGACCAGTGCGAACCAGCTATTAAATAAATAAATAAATAATGATGGACAATCCACACAGCACCATCTAGCCCCAAAGTAAGCTACTCAAAGCTTGTGTTATGGGTACTAGATGACTGATATATTTAATACATTAGATACATAGATAGATATTTTTACTATACATAGAAAACACCCAGACCAACTAAATAAATGTCTGCAGATCGTACACAAATTTGTTCCGAGGCAGGAATCGAACCCGCAACCTCTTGCGTCGCAGGCGGACTCTCGACCGCTGCACCACTGAGGTTGCTATTAGCGCGACCACCGAGCGTAGTAGGTATGAAAAGTGATTGACTTATGTACCTATCTGTTTTGTGCCGGCGCACTTACTTACTTAATAAATCATGCCTGCTTATACCTACATCTGCTTATACCTAGGTTATTTTTTTATTTTCACATTACTTACCTACCTTCCGTACTGCCATGTAAATAAGTAGGTACCTACCAAAACAGATGCTTGAACTAGCTAGGTAAAACAAATTAAATTAGGCATGTACCTAGGTAGGTTTCCTTTGAAGCTTCCAAACGCGGATTTCAGCGTTGGTATACTTCACGTGATTATTTTATTATTCTAAAACCATGAAAAAATCCACTTTAGGTAGATTATCTGACTGTCCTTTTTCAAATACATCTTCCAATTTGTTGCTCATTAATAAAGAACACAGAAACAATAAACCGAAAAGGCATAAAACTTCAAAAAACCGACGGTGTTCGCTACTAACTACGAATATGGAGTACTGGACGAATGCGATCGCGCGGTGACTCTGTAATCTGACGTCAGAAGTATCCACGGGCGGGAGGCGCCCGTTTCGAAAGGGGGCTAGATAAAATATTAAATAACTTTGCTATTTATGGATACAAAATCAACTTGAGACATCCTCACCCAAGCGTTTGTTACCTCGAAAAATACGACAATTTTACGTTATTTAAGGAGATTTTTCTTGTTTATTAGACGTATATTGAATGTAGTTCGCATGTAATAAGTGAATTACAATGCGTTTTCATAGTAAAATAAATAATAAAATGAAAAAAACACAGTGAGTCATATCGTATTACTTTTTCGTAACAACTCCTATATAGCGATTAATTTATACTTTAACCTTATTTCTGAACTCATCCGTTAATATTTTGGCACAGGGAGCACCAGAATCAACCTGACTGGCTGTTGTTTTGGCATCTTGGCCGTTTTTTTTCATTGTGAAATTTAGTCCGGAAATGTTATCAAAGATGGATCCTCTTTTTCGTAACAAAAACGTTTTGCACTTTTTCTTAGTATTAAGTTAAGTCTTGATTTATATCACATAGAATACATTTAGAAAAAACCTTGATAAGCCTATTACATTTGCAGTATCAGGTTTAAAACCATTGGCTTTTTAGAACCATGTTAAGGTCAGATTCATAGTACTTTTTCGTAACTTTTCCTTCCTTAGTCCCTAGAGTTAGTTACGTTGTTTGAGAAATACTCATTTGTGATAAGGTTACATGTTTTCAGTCGCATTATAGTCTTATTAGGGTATAATATGTTCTGCGATCTTAAATGGTTAAATCCAGAAAATATCCAAGCAGTCCTAGTTTGTTACACAGGGTTTGAGGTTATGATTCATATGATATTTCTGAGTGCGATAACGAGCGTTCCGAATTATTTACAGCTTTAAGCTGTCATAATCGCAATTTCTAATTCGAAACGCCTGTAAAGGTCGATTTACATCAAACGAACATAGAGCTGGAGCTAGAACAAGAGCATACTTTCGTAATCTTTTAGTGTAAACGAAAGCTACACGTATCCATTTACATAAAACGAACACAGAGCCAGAGCTAGAACAAGAGCAAACAATCGCTAGAACACAAGAACGGTTTGATGAGACCGCTCAGCGGCGCGAGCGCATCCGAACACGCTAGAATGCTCCAAGCAACTGTTCACGCGCTCTTGCGCCGTTTACATCGAGCGAGCGAGCATTCTTAGAATATTCTATAGAATCTTTACGAACGCACTAAGAACAACGAAAGAATGCTCTACGCCTGTTTACACTAGAAGAATTTGACGTAGTGGGGATAGAATGAGCATTGGCTCGTTTGGTGTAAATCGACCATGAGATGATATAAGTGCTGTGAGCGATAATATCCAATTCGGAATGCGGCCTTAGAAGCACTCTGACGCAACAAGGAACGTCAAAAACAGTGGGCCGTAACACTGCTTAGAAAAAGGAAAAAGTTTTAATTTTTGTTTTAAACATTAAAAACCTTAAAACAGCGACGTTTGGGTAATGATTGCAAATTATATCCATTTGTTTGAAAAAAATATGCAAATATTTTTCTTAAAACCTCCCCAATTTTTTGGTAAGTACATTGAGGGTTAGGTGGTGGATTCTCTGCAATCATTTTTGCTGTTGCTACTTGCTAACATTACCCAAATGTCTCTGTTTTAAGGTTTTTAATGTTAAAAACGTAAATTAAAACTTTTTCCTTTTTTTTTAGAAACATGGCTTTTTCACTTCATGTACACGGCTGCCTAAAAATTTTCATTGGCAACACTGATATTTATGAATGGTTATTGTTTATTCTTTGCCTTTGCTTATTTGCTAGTAGATTATGAATTAGATTAAATTCTAAAATGAAAACTCAAATTGATGTTGACACTCTTCGCACAGAGCACGAGTCCGAGGAACAGTGGGAGGTACGACGTAACTTCATGCTGGAGCATAAAGAAGACTTTGAGGAAGGAGAACTAGTGACGTTGGCTCAGTTGTTCACCAACATCGAGTTTTTGGGATGCAGGTAGGTCATGCTTGTAGGACTCCGACAGGAGTATTATTGTTCTGTGAGGTAGGTACTTACTGCTACTTGGGCGTACGACCGAGTACCGACCGACGGACGTAGCATTAAAGGTTTACTCACTGGTATATTTCTAATTTCGTCTTGTATTAAAAAAGATACCAGTACCTACCCCAAGGCTGTTTTGTTTATAATTTTTAGTTACTTCAGCCGATTTTGTAAAGATACTCGTGAGTTCTCAGCACACCTGATAGATGCACATAACAAATCTCCATATAAAAAGGACATAACGAAAACTGGTAAACAAAATCAGACGGGGTACATAACCCTGAACTTCGTTGTTTAGTACCTGTATAGTTTAGTGTGAGGACTTGTTAACTGATCATTTTCTAAGTTAGCAACATTTGTAGCACTGTCAACATTTAAATAGTGGCATTTTCTTCATCATGCTTAAATTTCTTTGAAATTACAGATACCCTCCGGAAACGATGAAAAGAATATCAAAATTAGCTGAAAAAGTATCTGCGAAGTACAGAGAGAGTCGGAAGAATAAACTAAAAAGAACTTTTGTTGAAGCAAGTGATGCCGCCGAAGCCAAGGCTAAGAGGAAATAACCAAATAACATAAAACACATGTTACAAGGTTGTCACCGGCAACAAAATGGACAAATTTTTGTTTAGTATCTGACATAAAATTCTGAAATACCTATTGTGGAATAGAGACAATGTAGTGAATTTAGGGTTTTAATTATTAATACTCAACTAAATAATGACCTACACAATGAACATAAAACAAAAACCAACTTATATAAAAATGTTTTTAATAAGAAAATTAAAAATACCCTCCTACTTATTAAATTAAATAGTATATAAATAAAAGTCAAAATAATTTTGAGAAATTTTGAACTTAGCAAATGCATTTTTCATAGGTACTATAAGTTTAACTAGACATCCATTTAAATACAAAAACATATGTATGTACTTGCCAACATAATTTAATTGGCCCAATTTCTGCATGACAATAATGGTAGGTAGAAGTCACGTCATTCAAAAAGAACACTGAAAAACAGTGGAGGGGATGTGTTTCATGGTGGGGGGAGTAAGATCTGCACTGACGTCCTGCAGTGGGGTGTATTGTGTGTGTACTTGCTTCGGCAGTATTTATACTAAAACTCGCGCCATTACACCCCTTCCTTCCAGCGTTCTTTTTACGATTGGTGCCCGTTATGTCGAGTACCCCTTACGTAGAGTCCGAGTCTATTGTTCTTGCAAAATATTGCTATTCGCGCTTTCGATTACCGTTATGTTGAGTTTGGTTCATAGGTTCAGTCAAGATTTAAGATTAAGTTAAGATTAAGTCAGTATCTTTAAAATGAGCCAATGGCATGTTCAGAGGTTCATATTTTGCAAGTGTTCTAAGGGTGTTAATATTAATGTTTTTAGTTGGAATAAAGCCGATAACTTGTACCAACCAAATTTTGTGTAAGGTTGCACACTGATTTTGGTCCATGTGCTTAGTTTACTAAATATTATTTATTCAAAATACTGACTTACCTACATGTTTTATACATTAAATATTGACTAATATACGTGTATAGTTACATAAAAATTTGGACCTTTGCGACAGACATTTTGCAGGTTGCGCGCATTCGCTTTTCTCGTGCTTCGATTTTATTGTTTTTATGTTTTGATCTATTTGTAATTTTTTATGTTATTCAATGCCTAACCGTGTAAGAAAGAAATAAAATATACAAACTTTAAAATAGTTTAAAAATGAACTTATGAAACCTATGGGAAGGTTTCTTAAAAAAACACGACAATAATTTTTTTGGTGCCGCCGCACTCGGCCATATTTGGCGGGAACCGCTCGCGCTACAGATGATTCACGCAGTTCGCGCGGCCCCTCTATAATGGGTTAAGCTATTTAGTAAATTGTAAAAAAGTATGTATGTACCCAATATTACAGTTATAATTTATGTTAGTCACACCGACGCAATGTCTAAATAGTTCTGTAAATTATTGCAGTGGACTAATATAGGTTGATGATGATGATGTTATTAACAGTAATTCTTTAGATTCAAAAACAAGTTACATATGAGTCTGACTGTACTTTAAAATATGATGTTAATAAGCTCGACGTAAAGGTAATAAAAGCGGGGTATTGAAACTCGACCTTTAAGGGAATAGAAGCGGGTCGAAATCGTCGAGTCGACATAGGGGTAATAAAGTGAGACAACTTTCTAGGCTCGACGTAAAGGGACTCTACATAAAGGGAACCAATCCTTTTTACGTGGCGCGAACTATATTTAAACCGCAATGCCTTATTGTAAGGATTTGTCATAAAATGTAATCAATAAATTATTTACAAATTAGTTTATCATTTCACTGATAAGTAGCTAGCTAACAGTCTTTCAAGAACCCCTATGGCTTAGCTGTAGTTAAGGCCTTCTTAGTTTCATGGCTAAACAGCTGCTAAATCTTAGTTCCAAATGCTACCAGAAGTCACTCATCCAAGCAACTATTGGCATACTGCACTATGTTATTGGTACTGCTTGTTTTTTAAATTTCCCTGCTAAAGTTATAAATCTAGCCACATATCTGTGAAGTACCTAGATGCTTCTGGTAATGTAATCAGTCTCTAGTTCGCAGTCCCCAAATTGAAGTTCTTCTTGTCCCAACAGTGGGTCTCGCTATCGCGCTGTGGACAACAGATTATAATTATTACAATGTAATAGTATGTAAAAAATTAAGGCTCATAGGAAATTAATACCTTAGCACAATAGTAGTTTATGAAACTGTTGCATAATGAGGGGTATTAAAACTCGAGGGGGTGTTTAAAAACCGAGCCGTAGGCGAGCTTTTTAATAGTATCCCACGAGAGTTTTAATACCTAGTTATGTGCAGTTTCATACACTACTTTATCTACTCTCATACATTAGTGTTGAACCTAATAAATAAAATATCAAAGTTAGTAAGAAATCCAGTTGACTGAAACAAAACGTATCAATTGGCGCCAAACCAACCGTATAACAGCGCATGCGCGCGCCGCGCCGTCGCTACAGACTATCAAACTCTTTGGCTGTACGGTTTCAAGACCCTTGCCTTTTCCAAAAAGAAAAAGAACTGTATCGTTATGGTAAAAAAGTTATTTTATACAACTATCTTTGTATGAGGAGCTGTATCATAATTAATTTTTTTAATTTGGTTACGGTATTGCGTTTATAAAGTATATCAATATGAATTCGTTTTGACGTTTATAATTCGAATTTTATGACATGAGAGTAGATAAAAAATATAATAGTACTATATGTATGTACCATAATATAAAATTACCACCACCTCAGACATTAATAACTGTCTTTGAGGATTGGTCCATGGTTCAAATACTCACCCACGGTCGAAAGAAACAGTCTACTAGAACGTGTTCAGTTTTAGAAGTTAATATATGAAAAAAAAAATAGTTGGATATAAATGATCTAAGATACGATCACTAAAACCTGCGCTCGCTGCGCTCACTCAATCAGTGGTATTAACGATATTATCAGTCATCAATCAAAAAGTGTTGATTAATCGGCGCATTCAAATATAATTATGGAAGATAATTCACCTGAACATGAATTGGTTAATCTGTATGGCCGGCAGAGCGGCTCGCAGCGCTGTTAGAGAGGCAGACTGTAGCATGCCCCATACCTCCAGGTACTGTAGTGAGACCATGCCGCTTAGCTTACTGTAAAAACCAAACTTTTATGTAAGAAATAGGTAGTTTAGCAGTCACTTGGGCTATAGTATTCTGTTATCTGTGCTTGGGTATAGTCCAGTTCTAGTCCCAGCAGTCAGTCCGGTCTAGTTCTGCAGTGTGTTAGGTCTAGTTTAGCAGGCAGTTACCTCTCATTGCGAACATTCAGTGATAGATAGATAGATAGATATATAGATAGATAACTCTTTATTGTACACCACACAGAAACATAGTACAGAGTAAAAGCATACATTTAAGGTAAAACAATGGGCGACCTTATCGCTGAGAGCGATCTCTTCCAGGCAACCTTGGAAGGATAAGAACTAATCAGAAATTGACGGCGGTGTAGTTACGGAATAAAGTTTAGATAATCTATTGGACCTAAACCTACATATTTACTAATAGCCATGTAGGTACATTATAGTACCTATAGTCAAGTAGTACCTATTAATTAATTATTGTACCTACCTTATTTCTACATAAATTGCAGCGCCCTACAGGGTACATGTACTCGCTTATTAGCTACCTTAGACCTAAGCTATAATATAACTGATGTATGTACATGTTGGCAATAAATAAATAAATAAATAAAATAAATAAATAAATAAATAAACATAAGTACCTACTCAAGGCACAAGCTAACTTAACCTAACTAGCCTAACATGACAAACTAAGCAATTCTAATACGTAGGTACTTTATAGTTAAAAAAATAAATAAACTAATATATATAAATAAAATATATACTTCTGCTTAATAACAATATACGGACAGATAACTAGGTAGTGATTGACGATAAATAGTGCTCCTTCAACTTCAACTTAAAAGTAATGTGCGAGGATGCCATTTTAATCTCCAGAGGCAGAGCATTCCACAGCTTGACAGCTTGGACAGTAAAAGAGTCACTGTAAAAGGAGGTGTTATGACATGGAGTTTTCAGTAGTAA
Source organism: Plemyria rubiginata (assembly GCA_963576535.1). Taxonomy (NCBI): domain Eukaryota; kingdom Metazoa; phylum Arthropoda; class Insecta; order Lepidoptera; family Geometridae; genus Plemyria; species Plemyria rubiginata. The sequence goes on along the minus strand of OY754922.1, from coordinate 8,161,578 downwards.
GTTTTCCGTTGACCTTAACAAACGATTACTGCAGGAATGAAGATACTCGAATCTATCTTTAAGATAGCGAGGTGAGAAGGGATTGAAAAGAATAGAATAAAGAAGAGTAAGAAAATGCATGTTACGGCGAAGACGAATAGGAAGCCATTTAAGTTGAGAACGATAAGGAGACACATGGTCATACTTGCGAAGGCCAAAAATGAACCTTATGCAGAAATTTTGGAGACGTTCAAGTTTGTCAAGCTGTTCCTCAGTGAGGTCCAGATAACATGCATCGGCGTAATCCAATACAGGGAGTAACAGCGATTGTGCAAGCGCAGTCTTAGTGGATGTTGGCAAAAAGTTACGAAGTCTCCTCAAAGACCCAGCTGAAGCAAATAATTTACGACTTGTTTCATTAAGCTGATCCCTCCAAGAGAGGTTGCGATCCACTGTTATTCCTAGATTTTTGACAGTTTCGCTATAAGGAATAGTGACACCATCGAAAATAACCTGTGGAGCCGCAGACCAATCCATCTTACAAAGCGTTCTAAAACTACCTATATATACTCTGAGTTTTGGCAGGGTTTATTTTCAATCCATGAACCCGGGTCCACTTACTGATGAGGCATAAATCGGAGTTAATTTTATCAACAGCTTCGGAAATCTTACTCAGGGGAGCTTGTGCGTATATCTGAAGGTCATCGGCATAGAGGTGGTAGGACGAACTAAGATTTTGAGAAATAGAGTTGATGAAAATAGCAAAGAGAAGAGGAGAGAGAACGCCACCTTGAGGTACACCAGCAGACAAGTCACACCAAGAGGAAAAGGATTCTTCAAGACGGACTCGCTGACGGCGCCCATGTAAATAATTGAAAAACCAGCCAACCACAGCAGGGGAAATATTAAGAGAGCGAAGAAGTGCAAGGAGAATGTCGAAGTTAACGGTATTGAAAGCATTACTAAAATCGAGCAACGCTAGCACAGTAAGCTGCCCATGTTCCATCCCCAGACGAATGTCATCTGTGATTTTAACAAGAGCAGTGACAGTACTGTGGCCTTTGCGAAAACCAGATTGCATAGGGTTAAGGAGATTATTGGAGGAAAGATAGGAATTTAATTGATTATGGACGAGGCGTTCGAGAACTTTGGACAAGAATGGAAGTATAGAAATAGGACGATACTCAGCAAAGGATTTTGGATTGGGCTTTTTTGGCAAAGGAATTATTTGAGGAATTATTTTTTAGTGATATCAAGTTTCACCGTTTAGATCTAGCAGTATACTTTTAAGTTTCGTTTCACCGTCAGATCTAGCACTCTAGAGTTTAAGAGTTTCTCTAGAGATGTCTGTCTAGAGTATGCATAACCACATTGTACCTAAATGGGGACCCACAGATTATTTACAACTAGCGACCCGCCCCCGCGCCCCTGCTTCGCACGGGTGCACATGTCATGCATGTATTATACATATAAACTTTCCTCTTGAATCACTCTATCTATTAAAAAAACGCATCAAAATCCGTTGGGTAGTTTAGAGTCTATGGGATATAAGGACAGAGAAAGCGACTTTGTCTTATACTATGTAGTGATAGTGAAGAAAACAAGTAATTATAAAATACACATGGAACAGTCGATCTATCTGCAAAACTAATAGTGTACTCACGCAAGAGCCGCCGCAGGCAGAAGGTAGCATCGGCTCAGTGCTAAATGCTCCAGGTGGTTGAGGGCCGAGGTAGCCGTCACAGCGCCGCTGGCGAGCCGCGAGCAGTCGGACAGGTCCAGTTCCAGTAGACGAGGGCAACGCAACGCCAGGGCTGATACCACTGCGGATACATAGCTTTTCTTAAAGCCCAGAATTATCTTGCTCGAACAATTTAACATTTTTGAAGATTTAAAATAACTGAATGTAGTTATGTAAAATCGCAATCGGCTAAGTTGTTGTCAATGGCAATATCATAAGCCCTATTGTGTGTGCAAGTGTGAAAACTTGCTTGAATCAAAATTTTATTATCGCTAAATCTTGTAATGCCATTGACGACATAGCCGATTGCGATTTTACATAACTACACTCGGTGATTTTATATCTTCAAAGATGTTTATTCAATTGTGCGAGCGAGATAAATTCTGGGCCTTGCGGTCAAAAAATCATGTAGGTATTAAAAAAACAATAAAAAATGTCTCGAGCAGCCTATACATGTTGACAGAGAGCCTACACAGTGCGAGCGTAGGCAAGTGGATACAAATTGAAGTGCTACCGTCGCCTCACGTTCGGCAAACCAATGCAAACGGACAATGTTTTTGTGGAGCACTGCCCACACGTCGCTATCTGTGCAGAAAACCGACATTGCTCCGAAGTGAGACGACTGGTCGTGCGCGAGAGGTGATAAGCTAGCTAGGACAAATGATGGCCAGGCATGGCAAATATGCTGTCCACCGTTGATATTGGCCTTCACTCATCAGCGCTCGGCCAACATGTATGGGCGGCTTTACGTAATTCAGTGAAGTGATCTACAAACAGAATAAACCAGAAGTCCCTATGAAATTTCACGTAGGTATAGCTAATAGCGTCCTGTTGTTTTTATTCCATTCCTTCAATCTAGTAAGCTAAATACTCACTGTCGTCGGTCATAAGCCGGGCTCCTCCCAAGTTTAGCCGTTGCAACCGCTGTGGAGTCAACGTCACGAGGACCTAAGATGCATTAAAAGTAATTTAATACTGATCACTACTGGTCTGTATGTTTCTTCTGTGTGTTGTCGTCAAATAAACATATATTCTATTCTATATATTCTATTACCACCCAGTCTCATGTCATCATCAGTTATAAAGAGTAGTAAGTTCTTTGTGAAGGCCTCGTACGAAGAAATACTACCTCCACGCCTTTTTGTGAAATGTGGTGAAATTACAGGTACATGACCTAACCTAACATCACTACATAGTATAAAACAAAGTCGCTTTCTCTGTCCCTATGTCCCTTTGTACGCATAAATCTTTAAAACCACGGAACGGATTTGGATGCAGTTTTTTAATAGATAGAGTGATTCAAGAGGAAGGTTTATATGTATAATACATGCATGATATGTGCACCCGTGCGAAGCAGGGGCGCGCGGGCGGGTCGCTAGTATTATTATAATAGTATGCCTCAAGTGGATGGATGCAGGGCAGTGCATCGTAGGGTAAGTTCCTATCGTCTTATATGTGACGTTATAGGTGATGATTACCATTTAACATCAGGTTGGCCATCTGCTTGTTCCACCAACTAGTTTTATAAAAAAGCCTGAATAATTACTACATAGATCTACCCCATGTTTATCGAACACCCAGGCAAAACAAAGGAATCTTTTGCTGGGTCATGAAAAAAATGAATACGGTAACAGAGGGTTGAATGTTTATAGATTTTCATCGTCATATCATTTTTAAAGGGAGTCCAGCTCGTAAGGCGTTCAGTTTTGTAGATTTTGACAGATCTTACTGTTCTATATTAGGTACCTACACTACACAACTATCTGATTGACGAAGTGGACGCAGGTTGAACGCATGTCCGCACCCAACACTCAAGTTTTTTTAATGACATACCTGAAGACAAGTTTCAGAAAGGTTGCACCAGCTAATGTTGAGCGATTGTAGGTTCACACAACTTTTTAGGATATGCGTTAGACCTTCGGGACTGATACCGGAGGCCATTGTGAGGTTCAAGGTTTCTAGGTGTGTACATCTAGCTGGAAATAGAATGGATTGGTTTAAATAAAAAAAAACATAACAAAGATCCCCTCGAATTTCTTAATACTAAGCACTAACTCAAGATTCTTTGATGACGAAGTTTCGGTTATAATACCACAATTAGGTACGTTACGAATGTAGTAAAGGTGGATGAGCGCATCAGAAGACGAATATACTAAAACATCTAATACAATGCTTGTATATTGTTTATAATCTGAATCTCAGAAACGGCTCCAACGATTTTCATTGTAGTGGTTTCAGGGGTGTTCAATGTTCTAGCTAGGATTCAACCACCGGCCAAAGCTTGCTCACCGAGATATTTTCATGATAAAATATCGCTCGCCATCACTAAGAGCCATCACAGACGGTTAATACATTATATTATTTTTATTTTCATATTACGGTATCTTACGATACTGGCCCATAGTGATTGTATGGCTGGCGTTAATTATTTCAAGAAGAAATATTATAGTAATTAGTAAGTATCTTCGTCACCTGTGATGCGCTTTACGCTACATCAAGCCGGAGCCTGCGGATTTGTCTGTGCCGTCAATTCCGACGACCTCTGTGGCGCAGCGCCCGCAACCCGCAACCTCTTGCGTCGCAGGCAGGCTCTCGCCTGCGACGCAAGAGGTTGCGGGTTCGATTCCCGCCGTGGAACAAATTTGTGTACGATCTGCAGAAATTTGTTCCGATGGTCTGGGTGTTTTCTATGTATAATAAAAAATATCTATCTATGTAAGTATATAATGTATTAAATATATCAGTTATCTAGTACCCATAACACAAGCTTTGAATAGCTTACTTTGGGGCTAGATAGTGCTGTGTGGATTGTCCAGAATTATTTATTTATTTATTATTTAATTAAATTAAAACCTTATTTGCACGTCTAAACCAGATTAAATACTAGAAATAAATAAAAACATTGCATTGCATAGCATAACATTGCACATACAATAACAATATACACATAACATTTCTAATACATTTCTGGAATACCTAAGAACTCGTAATAGAATACGATTACGAACGAGTTCAGACGAGACGGGTTTAATCTGGTATCAGTATCGATTTAGTCGTAATTGTATGAAACTATAGAGGTTTGTTGCCGCCTCAAGTCCATCCTAAAAATTATTTTGAACAAATCGGGATTGGGAATGGAATCCAGTGCAGGGCGGCAGTAGCCACTTGGACCGGCCACTAAGATTGGTGCGGTAGTATCAAGCTAACTAACTAAATTATGTGATAATGAAAACTCACCGATTATTTCACAAGTGGTATCCTCCACCTGTACACTTTCAAGGCTAAGTTTCTTGAGCAAGGGGCATCGTTCTAGTAAGTGATTGAGACTGGTTAGGTCTATGGTAGCCATGCTTAAGTCTAAGTATTGTATTCTGGATGGTTCTGGTGGCGTAGTGGGCCGCCATTCTCCTATCTGGGCAAAACACATTATTATAAAAAATACAAAAGTTAGTGGTGGGTTGTTTTGTCCCTACTCACTTCCAAAATGCTAAATGAGCTTAGTTGAAACTAGTAGCTCAGTTAAAACTTAGCTTAGTTGAAACTAAACTTAGTTGGGCTTAGTTTCATACATAGTTTATCGATATTATTAACCGAGGTTACCTTAGTACCTACTACGCGAGAAGAGCCGCGGGCGGTTTAAAGGCGTATTTTTGGTAGGTATTTAGATGTTTTAGGATGTCTAAAGAGGGTAGTCAGATGCACTGCCAAATATTGTATTTGGCAAATACCTACTTAGCCTCTTTGCAAATACTTAGCCTCTTTTTGCAGAAGTTAGAGGTTGCAATACAATCCCCGCTACAAGGATACTTAATAACCGGTTTTGTCATGATTCATGATGGTAATTCACACAGGATAGTAAATATTTTTTTTTGATAGCAAGTATAACAACATAATTACCTCAGAGCTAGCTAGACGAACTATGATGGGTTTTCTCGCCAGGATTCTGCCGAGTGCGTCTTTGGATAAAGTCTTGTTTCCTAAATCTAATCTCTGCCAGAGAGTCTCATCGCATGCGACTCGATACCATCTGAAATGAATAGTTTTACTATTTACGCACAGCGGACCTTTCGCACAAACCCGTCGTACATTATCAGAAAGCCTCTAGAAAACGCGGCAATCGGTTCTCATTTCTGCGGTCTTATAAAACTATTTTTTATTTGAGAATTCTGGTTTCTGACTGGTGAGTTTTCTTAAACGCAATTGGTGTAAAATCCAGTTTTTCTGACTATCCAATGTGCTAATTTCCAAAAGTGTATAAATTGAATATTCAAATATGCGATTTTGTAATAAAAAGTAATGATGCGGCAAATCGAAAGTACGTAAACTAAGTAAAGCAAACTTTTTGGTAGTAAAAGTTGTTTGGATCAAAATGTTTTTTGCTGACTTGTGTGAAAATTGTTGCAAACAAGTTGCTGATTGCCATTTTACATGAATAAGTTCAGATTTGAAATCTTACAAAATGTTGAAAAGTGTGAGCGAGACACATTAGCGTAATCTTCGTTTTAATGAAACTACGTACTTCTTGCACAGTAGCATACAATGCGCTAGAGTACGCTTTGGTAGCCAGCGGAACACACTCAGGACGACCTCGTCTGAAAGTGCTCCAAACGAGTCCGCTCCTGACGGCTCCCAGTGTGGTCGAGACACTCTCTCCTCTTCTATACCAAGAGCTGAAAAATAATAGTACCTACGGTTTAATTTTCACCCGTGTTTAGGATGCTGTAGAAATGAGAATCCTGTAGAATGAGCAAAAATGATCAGATCATAAGGATAATAATAGTTATTAGGATCATTGTTTATACGTTTCAACGAAAAAAACGGAAGCTCCGATTTCACTGCGGAAAAGAGTTGTCGAAAATTTGAGATTTCCGTGAAATAAATTTGTATTTTTTTTATGAAATGGGTAAGAAAGGTAAGGTAAGTGGTACAGAAATGACAGATGATAAAGGGAAGTGGAGAAAAACCCTGTTGTGCCGGCCGACCCCACAAGTGGGATAAGGGCAGGAAGATGATGATGCATTATGTATTATTTGTTTTAATTTTACTTACGTGTATAATTCTGTCTGCCGCCGTGGCATAGGGCTGAGGGCAGAAACTGAGCGCTGACTGATTGAGCTAATGGAGTTTCTTCGTCAATGATACAATCTGTTATCAATGTGTAGTCTAGATTCGTTTCTGTCAAAGGTTTAGCTGAAACAAGAATACACAGGTTGGGTTTTATAAGGTTAGTAGGTATTGTTTCCCTAGCTCAAAATAAAAATACGGCGTCACAGAAGCGCGCAGACAGAGAGCGTTCTGCGTTCGTCCATTCTGCGTTGACCGAATGACCGCCGCGGTCTGACTGCGTTCTGTGTGCGCGGGCGCTATAGATCTTTCGCGTTAAGGTCGATTTACATCAAACGAACACAGAGCCAGAGCGAGAACAAGAGCATACTTTCGTAATCTTTTAGTGTAAACGAAAGCTAGACGTATCCATTTACATCAAACGAACACAGAGCCAGAGCTAGAACAAGAGCAAACAATCGCTAGAACACAAGAACGCTTTGATGAGACCGCTCAAGGTCGATTTACACCAAACGAGCGAATGCTCATTCTATCCCCACTACGTCAAATTCTTCTAGTGTAAACAGGCGTAGAGCATTCTTTCGTTGTTCTTAGTGTGTTCCCTATAAATCATCTTAGATGCAATGGTCTGTTTAGGTAATAGGCATCAGCAAGGTGCGCATCCTACTAATAATTATTATAAACGCGAAAGTTTGTAAGTATGGATGGATAGAGGGATGGATGGTGGATGGATGGATGTTTGTTACTCAATAACTACAGAACGGCTGCACGGATCTTTATGAAAATTGGCACAGAGATATATTACAGTCTGGAATAACACAATGCTACTTTTTCTCGTGGGAATACCGGGATTTAAAACTACGCGGGTGAAACCGCGGGGCGCTGCTTCTTAGTTATAATAAAACAATTTTTTGTCAATAGCCTACGTGTGCATGTCTCCAGCTTCCTCATATTGAAAATGTAATTTCTATAAATGCCAATATTTAAAGCATAATTAGTGCACTCATAGATTTGAATCATAATTTAGCTGCCAAATAAACAACGATGCTATAAGCTTATAATATTGTGTAAGCTGGAGTAACATGTCTCCAGCTGCCTCAGTCAGTGTGGGCAAACGGCTAATGATAGAGATATATAGTAAACGCAAGGATTTAGTACCTATTTAGTGCACCTGGTACCAAAAATTTCAGGTCTGTAGCTAGGAAACTCTTCGAGTTATAAGACTTCATCAACGTGTAAGCTGGAGTAACGATACGTGAAAAAGCATATGCTCGTTCTCTGGAATGGCTGGAGCTAGCAGGTTGCTTTAAGTCTCCAGATTTAGTACCAAACGAATTAGCGAGGTACCAAATATTTGAAGTGTCTCTGTTCAAAACTCTATGAGTTACAAGCTTTTCCAGCTTTTTTGTTTGTCCAGCTTGCACATGTTGGAGCTCAGCAACCACAATAGGTACAGATTCGGTTGATGTCTCTGAACCGAGCTATGAATTAGTGCACTCGGTACCAAAAATTTGGAATCTCTAGGACAAGCAGTTCTGCTGTAATCAGCAAAATAACATTTTACCGCCAAAAATTCAAAGCATTTCGACGCGACCATAAAAATGATGCGTTGCCGCTCTGAAGGTGATACTACGCGCCAGTCACTGGTTGCGTCTATTTTATTTTTTGTTTTTGTCACATCCGCATGAACATCCGCATTATTGGTGCGATGCGGATGTCCAAATCGATGCGGAAGAAACATACATAGATACAAGAGGTGCGTTTTTACTGGTAGGTAGCCCCTTTTTTTACCTTTTTGGTAGTGTTAAAATAACGGAGTTGTATCTGTATCTACATAGGTACCTACTCAAAGCGCCAGTTCTTTAACACCTACCACAGTACCCATAGGAGAAGTTAAGTAGTAAAACTAATAAATGATTAGGTACCTACGTAAATCTAAATTTACCTAATTATTTATTTAACTGCTACCTACCATAATACTGGTTTATATAGGTAGGAAGGATTCGTTTTTGCAAATCGAAAACCTCTCAAATTTGAATGACTTGACTTAGGTCTGATGACGATTCACTTGACATGACACTAGCAAGATTAGTTTGGTCGTCAAACTGTCAAAATACGGACGAACGGACATGCTGCTCGCTCCCTGCCTTGCCTGCAAATTCTGCAATATATATAATTGGTATATTTTAACCTCTCAAATTCGAATGACTTGACTTAGGTCTGATGACGATTCACTTGACATGACACTAGCAAGATTAGATTGGCTGTCAAACTGTCAAAATACGGACGGACGGACGTGCTGCTCGCTCCCTGCCTTGCCTGCAAATTCTGCAATATAATTGGTATATTTTATCCAAAAAAAAAAAAAAAATGTCAAACCATACCAAACTATTTAATTAGATATGGCAACACAAAACGCCCCGCTCTTCAACGCACATCGGAAAGAGAAGGGTATAATAATTATGCCTTCAGAAATTTAAAGGACTGAGTGCATACAAAAAAGACTCTTATCGCGGGTAAAATACGTTCAAATCCGCAGAGCGTAATATCACCTTCAGAGCGGCAACGCGTCATTTTTATGGTCGCGTCGAAATGCTTTGAATTTTTGGCGGTAAATGTTATTTTGCTGATTACAACAGAACTGCTTGTCCTAGAGATTCCAAATTTTTGGTACCGAGTGCACTAATTCATAGCTCGGTTCAGAGACATCAACCGAATCTGTACCTATTGTGGTTGCTGAGCTCCAACATGTGCAAGCTGGACAAACAAAAAAGCTGGAAAAGCTTGTAACTCATAGAGTTTTGAACAGAGACACTTCAAATATTTGGTACCTCGCTAATTCGTTTGGTACTAAATCTGGAGACTTAAAGCAACCTGCTAGCTCCAGCCATTCCAGAGAACGAGCATATGCTTTTTCACGTATCGTTACTCCAGCTTACACGTTGATGAAGTCTTATAACTCGAAGAGTTTCCTAGCTACAGACCTGAAATTTTTGGTACCAGGTGCACTAAATAGGTACCAAATCCTTGCGTTTACTATATATCTCTAACATTAGATGTTTGCCCACACTGACTGAGGCAGCTGGAGACATGTTACTCCAGCTTACACACTATTATAAGCTTATAGCATCGTTGTTTATTTGGCAGCTAAATTATGATTCAAATCTATGAGTGCACTAATTATGCTTTAAATATTGGCATTTATAGAAATTACATTTTCAATATGAGGAAGCTGGAGACATGCACACTAGCCTACCTGCCTATTGACAATAGACAACGCTATTTCCAGGAACAAGTATTTTAGAAGTCTCCCAGACTATTGAATCACCGCAATATTGACAAATAAAGTCCAGTGTTGCATCATATTATTATATTTATATACTACTACTTCAATGGGGCTCATCGAAGATGAAGCAATAGCACTAGCATATCTATAAAGTCAGCCATCAGGTGGCCATCAGCTTGTTGAATAAAGAAATGCCTGCCGGTCTATTTTGTGCTACAGTTGCCAATTTATGTCCATAATTATATCTTAATAGGTACACATACTGTCATTAACCTACATTTTTTTTTGTTGATGTTACTTTTACCTAAATATTTAGCAAATTCACTAAAGTAATCAACTTTTGTCACGTAGTGAAAGGTCAAACGAAGAACGTGTAACTTTACGCCTACTTTTTTTTTTTAATTAATACCTATATAATTTACGTCAATAGCGTCGTAGGTATTACGAAGTTTCCCACCCTGCCCACCCTGGAAGCGGCTCAAGACACCTTTCTTGAATGTCGAAAGATGAGCAGTTGGCACTCCCACCATATACAAGACTAATATTATGCTGGGTTTTATACTTTTTTTTTTTACTACTTATAGGTAAAAACGTTTGACCGCAATCTCACCTGATGTTAACCCTTGGTTTACCTGGTGACCCCGAATCACTCAATTTACCTCATGGAGTCCATGGGACTCCTTGCATAAAAATCATTGATTTTGGTCAAAGCAAAAGTAAAATATGAACTCAAAAATGGTTTATTCTACTTAGCAACATTATACTTAAAAGCTTAAATATCAAATTTATTTATTAGTTGGTAACAGTCTTGTTGATAATTGAAAAACCTAATAGACTAAAAAATAAGTACACAAAAAACAATGCAAACTTCGGGCTCAAAACTTAAATACAATGAAACATTATTTTAAACTTTTTCTTTCAATAACAAGTCTAAAAGATAATCAACTTTTAAAAACTAAATAAAAAATGGCACATGTTAATACAAAAAAACGAAACGTGCAGTGCTTTTTAGTCTCTATCTTTAGCTGCACACTCAACACAGATTTTCTTTGTACATGCCAAACATAACGGCTTCGTCGTTGGACTCCTCATCATCACATCTGAGCCAGTCAAGTACTACCGACTCAGCTTCTGAATGAAGTAGATTGACTGACCGACTGTTTGAAGCCATTTGTAAGCCTAAAACACAAAAATAACATTGAAAAAATGATAACTTTACAACCCAGCAAAATAATATTTTTGTTACACAAATACCCCCATGGAGTCCAGCGGACTCCATGGGCACAATTACTCACCTATACGCGCGCTGCAGGAGCACGTCCTCTTCACCCCGCGCTCGGGCCGCTACTGCAGGAAGGTACTAGGACGCGCGAAAACCAAAACGCGACAGTTAAGATTTTAGACCAAAATGAAAGTTCGCGCGGAGTCCCAGGGACCTAACAGATAAATTAAGGGTTAAGTGATGATACGGTCGACGATGTGGCACGTTTACCTAGAAAATACCTGTTCACTCTTCTCTTGAAAGAGTCCAAATTATAGGTCATCGGAAAGACGGACGCCGGTAAGGAATTCCATTCATTGGCGGTGCGCATGATGAATGAAGAAGCAAAGCGCTTGGTGCGGGCAGTTGGTATGTCAACCATGAATGGATGCCTCGTTTCCGTACGTCTGGTGGTCCGATGGTAGAATGGGGATGAGGGGATCAAGCTGTGGAGTTCGGACGCGCACTCACCGAAATGTATCCTATAAAATACCGATAGACTGGCAACTTTGCGGCGATGCTCGAGAGTCAGGAGCTTAGACTCGAACAACGCGTCGTTACCTATGAGCCTTTTGGCTCGTCTCTCAATAGTTTCCAAGGCCTCAAGCTGGTATTTGGCAGAGCCATCCCAAAGACGAGAACAGTACTCCATACACGACCGGACTTGCGCTTGGTACAGATAAAGCAACTGTCCCGTATACTACAGGTACTCCAGGTCCAACTCATGGTTTACGGCGTAATTATTCATCGAAATACAATTATCAAGTCACAATACATGACTTAACTTCTAACATCTGATAGTGATGGACACATCGCAATGCCATGTAGGGCTCTCCTACAATTTGCCTACGGATAACAGCAATGGATATTGATTTCTTTAACTCACATATTTTATCACAACTCCGGGGACTAGGCTTGGATGGTCCAGGGCTACAGGCTTTCCGGGGGCTCTTGCGAGGGGACACAATCACATTAGGATTCACATTTTCCAGGTTGTACTTCCGTTTGAGGCTTTTGGGGTGGTGCTGGAAACAGAGCTTGGTATGAACTTAATATTTATGAATGTAATAATAAAACCTAAGTTCAACAGACTAAACTATAGTTTACATTTACTGCATTATGGGCATCAGAAATTAGTAAAACTTAACCAAACCTAAACCAACACTTGCAGATTATGGTGACATTTATTCCATACATGTCATTATCCAACTCAGGAATTGAACCAGTGACTTGGAGATAAATTCTTAATAATGATAATTTTATAAACTTTAATTTAGACAGCTACAACAATTAAATTTCGTGATCCAAATTAAACATACTTCTTGATTAACAAAAAATAATAATATGAAAGCAATCAACAAAAAGGCTTGTTTTTTCAATTATGTACATGATGTTTTCTAACTTACTGTGCTGTCATTTTGAACTTCAGAATCATCAGGTTCCAACACACTCACACCCATTTCTTGCAGAACCTGCAAAGCCAATTCAGAGCCACATAAGAGCAATGCAGAAGCACTGTTTCTTTTTAAAGTGACTTTGGTGGGTCACAAAACTAGACAGGTGCATTAGATCAATACCCGTCATTGACCTATGCACCGGTCATTGTCTAGTTTTGTGAACAAAGTTTCTAGTTGGTTTATTTAATATGCATTAGATTGTGCTGGTTGTAGTCCCACTGTGAAACAAAGATATCTTCCCTTCCAACAGAATTGAACCCATTGACAGCCCTGTGCTTGGATGAGTTAATTACATATTGCTTCTAATAGAAAGGAATTATTGGGTATACAAACAGTAAGTGATGAAGACAGATCGGGGATGACATAATTTGGGCGCTATATCACAGCAGTAAGACCAAACTGTACTCCTTATATAAATAAAAAACGAGCCATAATGACCAAACATGGAATTACACACAATAGCATCAAGCTTTTTGTGTCCTACTTAGCGGTATCAAAATAAATTGGGCAGAATAGGTATAACACGGCGGCATCTATGGCGCAAGCCAACGAAATTAACTAGAGCCAAAATAATTATTGAAATCACGATTAGGGGTAATTTAGAAGACTGTGAAATTCACTCGTAGATGAAAAAGAAGTGCACTTAGCACTTAGTTAAAATAAGCCCTGGTTTTAAACATCACCAAAAATGAGAGGGAAAAAAGAGCGGGAACCCATCGGGAACCAACGTCATTCTTACCTCATGATCGGGTTTTCGATCCATTAGACTCCAACTTTTACGCAAGGAATTATCTAAGCGCATTCGTTTCCTGCAAAAAATACGGTCACTCTTTAATTTCTTTACGAAATTCGCAAAAAACTCAGGCAGATGTTAAAAACTGCACTTTGCCGCCATTTGACTTTCCCGCTAGCGATCAGCTGTCACAGATCAACACGCAGTTCAATTTTGTAGGAACACTATTTACCGTGGACTTTCCACTTCTTCCATATTTCTTGACGTAGGGTATTCTTCCTCGGATTTATTATCACTCATTATGTTTGCACTTTTAATTGATAATTTCAGTGCTAAGCTAAATTATTCGGAACCAACCAGCAGAGCAACGTCATCAAGTCACAGTGTTGCAAGAAAAATCCAAAGAGAGCAAAATCAAGAACAAGAATCTGTTTTTCGGTAGGTTTGGGTTTGCCAGTAAAAAATCGGTAGAATTCAGTAGTATTTTTTCTTAGCATTTTTAACTAGCCAGTGCAGTGTCTAGTATTACGATGATGGTATTACCTATTTTATATTCCATTCCTACATTACTTCGGAAGGTAATAGGTACCATGGGGGTACAAACTAACCAAAAAAATAAATACGTTTAACGTAAATAACACAAGTTAACACAACTATACCCAAAGTTTGAAAAATTGGTACCTACCTTGTCTAAAACTTACATGTTGTTTGACGTACATATTCGTTGTGTTGGTATGGAAGTGCCATGTAAATGGATCCCATTGGCTCCTTACTAAGTCCCGGTTCTTCTCGTAGTTTTACATTCTCTTTGGTCATCACCACATTACATTTAAATTGGCCGCTATTATATCTACGAAATACAAAATGGCAGACACTTTTTTTTTCACAAATCCTTTATTTACTGTCAAAACTGACATTTCATATTGTCAAATAACTAGCTGCTTGCTGTTGATTGCTATCAAGAGATGTTGCCAACTCAAAGTTTGCCTTTAATACAAGTAATTAGCAACTTCCTATAAAAATAAAACCAACCAATATTGGCTACATAGTCAGTTTCAGCTTTTTTACTTTTGAGAACCAAAAATAACTATTACTAGACAATTTATATTTTAAGGACTTTATTTACGAAAGATGGAAATGCGAGGAAAAGGGATGGAAATGATATTTTAATTGATATTTTAATAATTAAAATGATATTTTAATTTTAAATTTCTACATCATCATCATTTCCACATACTAACTATGTATAATTTGTGAGTACTGGCCACAGCACTATCTATGGTTATCCATGGATTTGAATTGAAGTGACAAGATACCAAAAAACAATCGCTTCGTATTGTTATATATTATTCTGGTACAAAATAAATGTGTATTTTGTGTTCGCCATGCTTTTCCCTGCTAAATAAACCCCAACAAATTGGTAGCAGAGCGTGGTTAATCAAAAGGGTAAAAATATGGCATCGACGAGTTACAAAAATATCGAACCATTGACCAAGTCAAATTACGATACTTGGTGCCTACAGGCGCAAGCCGTCCTGATTAAAAACGACTATTGGGATATCGTAAGCGGCACGAAAATATTATCATCAACTGCGGCGGCGGTGGAAAAATCTGCGTTCGAAAAGGAAGACCTCAAGGCAAGAGCTGAAATTTTACTTTTGCTGTCACCTTCCGAACTAAAGCAAATAAAAACATGCACGTCGTCGAAATCTGTATGGGACAAACTTAAAGGTACAAACCAAAGCACCGGGCCTGCACGTAAGGCAACCTTATTGAAACAGCTAGTTCTCAAACATGTGACAGCTGATGAGGACATCCGTGATCACCTAAATAATTTCATGGATGTGGTCGATAAACTCGCGGATATGGACATAAAAATACCACCAGAACTGCTCAGTATAATGCTGCTCTACAGTTTGCCAACGTCATTCGAAAACTTCCGAATAGCCATTGAGTCAAGAGATACACTGCCAAATCCTGACGACCTGAAAGTAAAAATACTTGAAGAATACCAGGCCAGGAGCGGTAAAGAAGCACCTGAGAGTAGTGAAGCATACCACTTCAAGAAAAATAAGCCGAAGTTGTATTGCAAGAACTGCAAGAAGAAGGGCCATACTACCGAGGCATGCTGGGGAAAGAAGGATCGCTCAAATGAGGAGCCTAACAGAAGCCAACCAAAAAACTTCAATGTCTGCCTGAGTACTGCGAACTCAAGCACCAATAAAAACACGTGGTGTTTAGATAGCGGCTGCTCATCTCATATGTGCGCCGACAAGACAATGTTTTCGGCTCTGACCCCTGAAAATGGAACCCTAAAGTTGGCATCAAATAAATATACGAGCAAAATTGAAGGCAAAGGAAAAGTTACAATCAGCCAAGAAAAAATAGACTACAACTTCATAGACACGTTATTCGTTCCTGATGTGCCAGTCAATCTACTGTCAGTGAGCAAAATAGTTGACATAGGACACAAAGTCATTTTTGAAAAGGACAAAGCCTACATCGCATCGTAGAAAAATGTGGCAAGGTGTCACTGACAGCACAGAGAAAAGACGGTCTATACTACTTCGAATTTGCGACTTAATGGAATGGCATCGAAAACTAGGCCATATAAATGAAAGGGATCTAAAAAAGATGGCTCAAGACAACCTTATGTATGGAATGAAACCGACTGATGAAAAATTAGAAGCGTGTGAAACCTGCATAAAGGGCAAGCTGTCAAGATTACCATTCACGCGGCACGAAGGCCTCTACACGACGGAAAAGCTGGAAATTATTCATAGCGACGTATGTGGACCTTTCGAGTGCAAAACGTTAGCAGGATCGAGATATTACGTAACATTTATAGACGACTTCACCCGATACTGCCACGTCTACTTCATCAAAAAGAAAAGTGACGTTTTTAACACGTTTAAGCAATATAAAAGCGAAGTCGAGACGTTCCACAACAAAAAGATAAAACACCTGCAGACTGACAACGGCACTGAATATCGCAACAAAGAATTTGACGTTTTCCTCAAGCTCCATGGCATCTAAAGAAGATTAACCACAGTGTATACCCCGCAACAAAATGGGATAAGCGAGAGGAAGAACAGATCTTTGCTAGAAAAAGGCAGATGCCTGTTGATCGATGCAAACGCGCCCAAAAAGCTCTGGGCAGAAGCGGTAGATACGGCCAACTACCTAATCAACCGTAGCCTTTCGAAAGCGTTAAACGGCGACATACCATTCACCAAATGGGTCGATCGAACACCGTCTGGATATCATCTTCATGTTTTTGGCAGAAAGACCTTTGCCCTGAGAAAGAACAGACGAGGAAAGCTGACTCAACAAGCCAAAGAGGGCGTATTCATGGGATACTCGTTGACCACAAAAGGATACAGAGTATACATACCTGAAGATGATGACGTGGTGATAAGCAGCGACATCAAGGTTATAGATCAGATGTACTTCAAAGAAAAAGACGCAGATTATGAAGACCTTGTACACGAAGAGGAACGCCATCACTCGAACACATCTGAAAAAGAAAAGATAGATAAAAGAAAAAAGAACAAAATTAGACAGGAAATAGAAATCGAAATTATAGAGAAGAAAAATGACACAATAAACAATGAAATTCAACATCCAGAAAACTTACCTCTAGAACCTGACGACTTAGACGAAATCGAATCATTCGACGACGCATCGGAGATCATAGAGATTCCTGAGAATGGGAGGCCACAAAGAGAGAGGCACCCACCTGCGTGGACTAGAGATTACGTACTAGATGAGACTGAAGAAAGTCAAGAAAGTCATTTACTCAACGAAATTACTTACCTGTCTGACGGAAATTATGATGAGTACGACGAGTACTGGCATGATGCCATAAAAGCAGAAATAAGAGCACATGTAAAAAATGGAACCTGGAAAATCGAAAAGAAAGTTGAAAATGTGAAAGTCGTAGACTACAAGATGGTTCTGAAAAACAAAGTTGGACCAGATGACAGCATGACCAGAAAAGCCAGACTTGTAGCACGAGGCTTAACACAGCGACCAGGCATCGATTACAATGAAACTTACGCACCCGTCGCAAAACTAAGCTCGATCAGATCTGTCATCGGAATAGCTGTGGAAGAAGGGTTAAATCTGAACCAAATGGATGTCACAACCGCATATCTAAATGGTGAACTGGAAGAAAAGGTCGTGATGAAATACCCTGATTGTCTAGCAGAATACCTGACAGAAATTATGGTCGAAGAAAGTACAAAAGAAGATTTAACTATACACAATAAAACAGTTGAGATGCTGAGAGACATAAAGAACAACCCAAAAGAGAAGGTTTGCCGTCTCGTTAAAGCACTTTACGGACTCAAGCAGGCAGGAAGGCAATGGTTCAAGAAGCTCGACACAGAACTAAAACACATCGGTTTCAGAGCATCAGAAGCTGACCCATGTGTATACCTACTAGAGAAAAGAGGAGTTAAAATTATAATAGTTATATATGTCGATGACCTATTGGTTGCCTACTCGTGTCCTAGAAAACTGAAAGAAGTCAAAGACCTGCTTAATTCAAAATTCGAACTAAAAGATTTGGGAAGACCGAAACGGCTCATCGGTATAGATTTAACATTTAATAAGGATGGAATTAAAATTTACCAACAGAAATTTATAGAAGACAGTCTAAAGAAATTCAAAATGGAAGACTGCAAAACTACATCATCACCAATGGAGCCAGGCCTCAAAATTGGAAGATGTGAAAGAAATGAAAGTCAACATCTTAATCTTCCGTATAAAAATTTAATAGGTACGCTGATGTATCTGGCAGTGGCGACACGTCCTGATATTATGTTTGCTATAAGCTACCTATCACAGTTTAATGACTGCTACAAGGAAGAGCACTTTAAGTGCGCCAAAAGAGTACTTCGATACCTCAAAGCGACAAAGAATGTCGGCCTGACATTCACGAAGACCGGCCAAGACATGTACGGTATGGCTGATGCGGACTGGGGCACCTGTAAGCTCGACCGAAAATCATGTTCAGGCTATTGCTTCAAATATGCTGTCACGGCTATAAGTTGGATGTCGAAAAAACAAAAGAGCGTCGCCCTTTCGACAGCAGAAGCGGAATACGTCGCTTTAACCGAAGCTGCTAAGGAAGCGATACATTTGAAAAGTTTGTTCAAAGATTTAGGAGCTGACTACGAACGAGTTGTCGTCTTAACAGACAGTCAAGCAGCCCTCAAATTGAGCCAAAATTCAATGGTGACGTCGAAGTCAAAACATATAGACTTGAAAATGCACTTCATTAGGAACTGTATCCAAGAAGGAGCAATCGACGTCAAGTATCTGCGAACCGAAGACATGGAGGCAGACCTGCTAACCAAAGCTTTAGCTGGTCCGCGGTTGATGAAGTTGCGGAGCAGCCTGGGACTGTCCTGATCATCATGATAGTGCCGTGAAGAGGAGTGTGAGTACTGGCCACAGCACTATCTATGGTTATCCATGGATTTGAATTGAAGTGACAAGATACTAAAAAACAATCGCTTCGTATTGTTATATATTATTCTGGTACAAAATAAATGTGTATTTTGTGTTCGCCATGCTTTTCCCTGCTAAATAAACCCCAACATAATTCTATGTCACTAAAACTAGCCTGCAAGCTAATGTAGTAAAGATTTATACAACCATAATATAAATGTTTGCTAATGTGTATTAAATAAAATGTCAGCATTTTATAATAATTTGTTGACAATGCATGCATAAACATTTACATTAGATATCAATTAGTTATGAAATTAGCTCACATTTTTGTTTTACGAATCAGAAAGTTAGATACACAGAAATATAATAGACCACATATTAAATGACGGTGACGGCGAGTCTTGTTGATGCCTTATTGTTGCTGGCAGACGAACCAGAATCTTTTAAAAGTTGAAAAGCATAATTAAAGTTAAAATTAAATAGAAAAACAGCAAGTTTATTTTATTTTATATTTCGGCTCCTTTTTAGGCTACATTACAGAACTTAAAATTTCGGCTACATAAGATACTTATGCTGTGAAAAATGGCGATATCAGTCCCAGTTTCGTTGGCAGCACTGAAAGACAGGCACTAACTACCTACTTACTGGCAGCAGTTTGGTTGGTTGGTGTGTTCTGTCAACTTCTGTCATCTGTCTGTCAGTCTGTCTGTGCTTGCTTTGGTGCTTTGTGCTTTGGGTGCCTTGTTGTTGGTTGGCTTGTGTGGTTGTTTTCATTCAGAATTTCTCGAAAATACACGTTTAACTTACCGCGAGATAGTAAATAAACGCGAAATCGACAATATTGTGCTGTGAGCCTCACTACGACGATGGCAACTCGAAAGCTGAACACTTTGGAAGATCTAAGTGGTAAGTAAACATTGTATTTTAAAAACAAAACATTACATTCCTGGCTGAGAGCTCGATCTACCAGTTCTTTCAAGGTTTCAACTCATTTGCAATCTTGAAACCCATCTACGCAGTATGAAAAGAAACCCAGCAAAATGGAAAATCCATTGAATATTCATGTCAGGCGATAGCATCCTACTTATGTGTACGCGTGAGCTTGTCATTGCATTACCTACGTGATTTTTATATCTGTAATGTAAACAGGGAAGGAATTTGAAGGAAATGATGCAAAATCCTCATCAAGTTGTCTAAACGACTTGAATGTGTTTGATTGCTTCGAATCTGGCGGTTCTGTGATTCTACACTCCTGTACCTAGTCGGTTTATCGATTGTGGACATTTTTGTTTACCTTCTTTGTTTGTAAATATTGGTCTGTGATGTTGTTGGATGGATAACCTCCTTTTCACCGTAGTTACTTTCAAAACTTGCTAAATAGTATAAAACTAATTATTTTATGCAAAGCAGTTATTGCAGAATAGCAAAGTACCTAGGTAGGTATGTACCTACCTATGTTATTGCAACTTTGTGGCAAACAAAGGTAGTTACGTCATCTGCAACAACCAATCGCCCAGTGTTTTCAGCGTGATAAGCACATTTGCTACTGATTCTCAGTAGCCACCCACGCGGGGCCTTTCGTATAAACAACTAACGATTTGCTGATGCAGACGTCTCGAGCAACGGATGTTTGTCTAGATTTAAGTTTCATTCTGTTCAAAGCCTTTGCTTGTATTACACCTTTAGTAACGACATTAAAATAATTCATAATTCAATTATTTTTCTTGTTTTTAAAAAAGCATTTCCACGTTTTCCCAACAAGTCTGGCGCAGCCGGTAGGACTTTCACGATTTTCCGGAAAATCTGCACTCGTGAACCCAAAAATCGGACTCGCGAAAGTAGAAATTCGTACGAAAACCGACTATACGCGGATGTGGAAACGAACCAAATAAATACGACTCTGGTGGAACGTGTGAAACAAAGGGCTAGCAGTTTCAGGAGGACATGGGATCGAGCAGCTTGTGAGTAAACCTTTTCACTTCCTGTTTTTATATTCCTGTGTCTTTTCCAACCTTTTTCTCGAACTTAAATTGTCGAGCTTATTAATTGCGTTTATCTGATTTTGTTTGCACGCAAATTGGCAAACTAATTTGCACTTATATAGGCGAATTTGTTAGACGTGATTAATTTGTGTAGTTTTAAGTAGCACTAAAATAGGCAAAATTGGTTTGCACATAAATTGGTAAATCAAGTAGAGTAAGTTGCACGAAAATAGGCAAAACGGTTTACACTCAAATTGGTGAATCGATTAGGATTAATTGCACGAAAATTGGTAAATTGGTTTACACCTAAATAGGTAAATCAGTGTAGCGTTAAGTTGAAATAAAAATCTATTAAAATGTCAGTTAAAGCGGTTCCAAAGGAAACGCTATCAATCATCCCTAAATATGACGGAGAGGAGAACTTATTAAATTTATTTTTATCTAAATGTGATTATGTGCTTAGTGGTAGTATTATAGCAGGAAGTGCGGCTCAGAATTTGTATTTATTCCATGCCGTATCTAGTAGACTTACTGGTAGAGCTGCGACTACTTAGCGACCACCCGAATATTACGTCATACGAACAACTTAAGGCGCTGCTTACACAACATTTCGGTGACCCTCGATCGGAAGAGTGTATTGCGATCGAACTCGAAACGTTAAAGCTAAAACAAAGTGAAACGTACATACAGTTTTGTCATAGAATTCAGAATGTTAGAAGTTCTTTGTTTGCAAAAGTAAATAGGCTTACCGATGAAGGAATCAAGGCAGCGAAAATGATCGTTTACAACAACACCGCATTAAATGTGTTCCTGTATAACTTACCGGAAGACATGATCCGTATAGTACGATTGAAAGGTTGCTTTAACCTGGAAGATGCCTTAAGCATTGTAACAGAGGAGGTTAATTTTAAGTTCCAGTATGATGCCAAAAATAGACTATTGAAACAAACGTCATCGCAACCACAAAATTCACAAAATCCTCAAAGTGCATCAAAACCACCAACACCGGTGCCTCAGCCTCAAGGCTTTAAACCAACGTTTAACTCGATGCAAAATAATAATTATAGACCCGTTACCCCACAGACTAATTTCAAATTCGGCATCCCTCAAAATCAAGGGTTCAGACCAAACTTTCAACAAATGCGATTCGCGCCGCCCGCACATGGTTATCGATTTGGGATATCACCAAATCTGCCTCAACGTAACTTCGGCCAGGCTCCCGCGCAACGCGCGCCTTTCCAGTATGGCGGTTATAAGTTTGGCATTCCTCAGCAACAAGGTTTTAAGTTCGGTATTCAGAACCAACCTCAGTTAGGCAACCAGCACAAATTTGGTGCACCACGCCCGGTACAGGAACCTAGACTACAAGAATCCGACATCACGATGCGCACAGCGCCTATAAGACAAAACATGATTTCTAACGATCTGTATTGTACGGAAGATCCTCCGCTTTGTCAGGAAGATTACTCTGATTATAACGATTATTATGGCTATGGTTATAATATGAACGAGATGTACGGTGAGAGTGTAGGAAATGAGTGCCATTATATGGAAAACATCGATGAGACAAATTCCGCATATCCGGAAAACACCCATCCGGAAAACATCAGTCAGGAAAATTTTCAGGAAACAGCCTCGAAGGATGTGGTGAAGTGATTAATTTAAATTACTGCGATAGTATTTTAAGATTACCTCACGTGGTAATTCCTGAAATTAATTCCAAGTTTCTCATTGACACTGGAAGTAGCAGATCCTTTATAAGTCCTGCCAAAGCTAATCAATTTTTCAGCGAATTCAAATACTACGAACCATTCACAGTTGTTAGCACACATGCTCAGAGCATGCACAATGAGATAATATACATACCATTGCTAAAGACTTTTAGAAGCACACTGCCTCATAAATTTTACATTTATGATGTTGACGGACGATATGACGGCTTAATAGGATCTGATCTTTTGTCAAAGCTAGGAGCAAACATCGACATGTGTAACCAACTGCTATTGACACATAATGCGGCAATTCCGATCATTTACAACCCACCTTATGAGCTTTGTATAGCACCACGATCTGAGACAAGAGTTAGGATTCCCACCAACTTACAACATGGTGACGCGATATTAGAATTCCTACAGTTTAAGAAAGGCGTTCGTATGCCTACCGCTCTTGTTAAGTGCGAGAACTACTTTGCGGAAACGATCATACAAAATATATCAAACGAGAAAGCAGTGATCACGTTCAAGGAACCATTTGATGTTACGCTATTTGAAAATGAAGAATGTGAGGTTAACTTTGTAAAAGATGATTGTGTGATTGATCAGGTATTGAAAGAAAATTTAGGAAAATTGCGATTAGATCACATGAATAAGGAAGAGCGTGATAGTGTTTTCAGTTTATGCCAAGAATATCGGGATATATTTTATTGCGAAAAACTACCATTATCATTCACTAATCAAGTGAAACACAACATCAGAACGACAAACGAGGACCCGATCTATATTCGACCTTATCGACACCCGCCTGTCATAAATCAGGAAATTCAAAAACAAGTAGATAAACTTTTGGCAGATAACGTTATAACTGACTCCCACTCACCTTGGAGTGCACCAGTCCATTTGGTACCAAAAAAAACAGATGCATCAGGAGAAAAGAAATTTAGGATGGTGATCGATTATCGGCGCCTTAACGAAATCACAGTCGACGATAAGTACCCGTTGCCCAATATAACTGACCTCTTCGATAAGATAGGTAAAGCACAGTATTTTAGCACAATAGATCTTGCTAGCGGGTATCATCAAATCGAAGTAAATGATGCCGATAGATCAAAGACTGCATTTACGACACAATCAGGTCATTACGAGTTTAAAAGGATGCCATTTGGCTTAAAAACGGCGCCTGCAACGTTTCAACGGGCTATGGATAATGTGCTGCGAGGTTTACAGGGTATTCACTGCTTAGTATATCTTGACGACATCATTGTCTTTTCATCCAGTCTAGTGGAACACGTTGAGAAACTCCGTAAAATATTTAATCGTCTCAGGGAAACAAATCTAAAGGTAACTCTCGATAAATGCGAATTTTTAAGAAAGGAAGTCCTTTACCTTGGTCACACCATCACCAAAAACGGCCTTATGCCCAATAACGACAAGATAAAAGCAGTCTTGAATTTCCCAATACCAAAAACATCCACTGAAATCAAGAGTTTTCTTGGTCTAGTAGGGTATTACCGGAAATTTATTAAGGATTTTGCTAAACTTACTCAGCCACTAACATCATGTCTGAAAAAGAAAAATAAGATCGATTACACCAAGAGAGAATATATAGACGCGTTCGAAAAATGTAAAGAGCTTTTAACCAACGCACCGCTCTTACAGTTTCCGGATTTCACTAAACCATTCGTCCTTACGACGGATGCATCTAACTTTGCCATCGGCGCGGTTCTTTCACAGGGACCCATCGGTAGCGATAAGCCGATAGCCTACGCAAGTCGTACTTTGAACGATGCTGAAACGCGATACAGTACAATTGAAAAGGAACTTCTAGCAATAGTCTGGGCTACAAAGCATTTTCGACCATATCTGTACGGGAAAAAGTTTATAATTTACACGGACCATAGACCACTTACTTGGGTTAAATCGATCACAGAACCTAACAGTAAATTAACTAGATGGAAGTTACGATTATCGGAATTTGATTACGATATTCAACACAAGGAAGGAAAGCAAAATTGTAATGCCGATGCATTGTCACGAATTAGACTTAACGCCTTAGGTGAACACGATAACATCTCGATGAAGGTTAATTTAGATAAGAAGGAAATAAAACATCAGAAAAGTACATCTCGCGCCTCTACCCCACGCGAGCGAACGCCATCTCCGATATTAATATCTTCCGGTTCGGAGAAAAGTGATCCTTCAATAACTGGTAAAGGACGTAGGTCTCCGTATTCATATCCATCTGTGGGCAGTACCACCGCATCTGCATCTGAAGGACACGACGATCGAAGTATAGGCACGGTTCATTCCGCCCGCGATTTAGACACAGACGGCATGCTTATACTACAAGAGGCTATAGACACCAAGCCCAATCAGATTCTCGTACACACTTGGAATAGGGATGAACTATCAGTCAAAGATTTGTCTAGAGATAAGCAAAAGGTTTTGGAAGTTCACTTACCTTTAAACAATTTAGATCTTGTTAAAAGGTTTCTGAAGGGATATATTAGGCCTAAAATAAAATATTTCTTTTATTTTGAAGACGATTTACACCGGAAGCAGTTTTCAGAGGCTACTATATTGCTATTTCAGAAAGGAACAGTGAAGTTTTATCAGTGTACCAAGAGAGTAATTTATGTAGAGAACGAATCAGAACAGCGAGACGTTGTACTTAAGTATCACGTAGGTAAGAATTGTCACAGGGGAATTAAAGAGACGTTAGTACATCTTAGACGTACTTTTTATTGGAACAACATGGACCAAACGGTAGCTAGCATAATTACATCTTGTGAGCTCTGTAAAAAAATGAAATATGATCGTAAACCGCTGAAACCAGAATTGCAATTAACACAAACGCAAATTAGGCCCTTCCAAGAACTTTTCATGGATACATTCTCGATCGACGGAAAACATTATCTCACAATAGTAGACGCCTTCAGCAAATTAGGTCAAGCATTTGAAATCAGCGCCAAGTCCACCCCTGAAGCAGTGAGAGCTCTGATAAAGTACTTCTCGTTGTACGGAACACCTAGTAGGATAAGTTCAGATCCCGGGACGGAATTCAATAACACACTAATGAAGGAAATGTTAGCATTTTATAAAATCGACCTTCATATCGGTACCCCGCATAATCCCAACTCTATGGGTATAGTCGAAAGATTCCATTCAACTATTATAGAAATATACCGCATTGCTAAGTACGAACAGAAAATAACGGATGCGGCATCTGTCATGACTTATGCTGTTATGTCATATAACCACACGATTCACTCTACTACAGGTCTAACGCCATTTGAAGTAGTTTTCGGTCACACTGAATCCAATAGCGCATTTTATGTAGATTTCAATAAACAATTCACGCAACAATTAGTAAAGGAACATGTAAAAAGAACAAAACATTTATATGAATATTTGACTGACAAAATAATCGATAAAAAGAGAGCTATGATAGAGAAACGTGGTGGCGAGAGAGATTTTGACATAGACATAGGCGATACAGTTTTCGTTAAAGGAGTTAACGTTAGGCGTAGTAAAGATAAACCCCGATATCAGAAAGCTCAGGTTACCGGACCTATAGAAAGAAACATAGTACCCATTGTAACGAACAATAGGAATACTAAAGTTCCCATTAAAGATATCAGGCGTCCTCCACAGGTTAATCCTTCTGGCGGTCCAAGTGATCCGAAGCCAGGCCCTTCAACTGCAGCCGATTGACAAGAACCCAGGACTGCTACCTGTAAAGGAAGGTCAAGCCGTGGTCAGCCATGATTCATGGACTGTCATTAAAATCCTCGATTTAAAGTATATCTATGAAGAACTCGAGTTAACTATAGATAGCTATGTAAGACTGAAAAGGCAGGTAGAAAGCTGTTTTGACACCAAAGCTTTCGACTCAGACTTCATTGGAGTAGAGTCACAAACTGATTATACCATGAATATAACTATAGAAAAGTATAAGCAATTGATTCCATCGGTAAGATCTAAGCGTGGATTAATAAATCCCCTCGGTTCATTGATTAAGACGATCACAGGCAATCTTGATAATGACGATGCTGTAATGTACGAAAAATTAATTCATGAAGTAAAAACTAAACAAGACGCGACATCTAGCAAACTTACAATCGTTGCCGAAATGGTGGGTACGTTTACAAAAATAGCCAACTCTACCAGAAACAATTTCATTCAGATTGAAGGAAGTATTCAGGATATTAATCGCAGTTTAAATGAATCAAAGTTATCACAAACTAGTAATAAAATTATTCACATCTACAACATATTTATACATAACTTCCAAATACTATACATCAGACTGAACGAGATTGAAACGGCTATTGCTTTCGCTAAGGTTAAACTGTTACATCAATCAATTGTAGACACGGACGAGTTATTACTGTTATTCAAGGAAATTGAGAAAACGGAAAGCTTAGTATTTCCAGCAAAAATTGAAAATTTTGTAAAAATAGAGCAGTGTATAGAAATAAAAGCGTATATAAAACAAAATCAGATAAAACTCATAATGCACATTCCGTTGATTAGAAAAGAAATCTTTAACTATTTTAAATTGATTCCACTACCTATCCACAATAAAGCCAATGACCTTACCTCTCTTATCCTTCCCAAATACCCATATGTCCTTGTGAAAGGGTTGAAAGCGAGGCCGCTCTCCCAAGCATGCCGCGAAGTCGACGAAGCCCGTTTCCTATGCTTTGAGAACGATGTTTCGCCACTGATCGAAGACGATTGCATTATTGAACTCATGAAGTTTTCCACAAACATCTCAAGTTGTCACCAAGTTCCTGTAACCATCGATGACGTAAAAGCTGATCTAGTACAGCCTAATCGCTGGATCATTTACGCAAAAACCGAAACGCTACTTACCAAGTATTGCGAGAACGAGATAACACAAGAAACTATTAGTGGAACTTACCTTTTAACTATGGACGATGATTGTCAAGTTAAGATCAAGGAATGGAAGTTTAAGAAACACCAGAGTCAAGGAAAGGAAGTAGTCTACATGAAGTTTCCAGTAATCAACCTACCAAAATTAACGCCAAGACCATCGGATATGCTGAGAAAACCGATCAACCTCAACGGAATCGATCTTGCTGATGTCCAGTTCCTGAATTACTTATTGCAGAAAAGTGGAAGTGAAATTAGTGATAGTGAAAATAATTATAGTGCTCTAGATTATAAAAGTGTTAGCATAGGAACCATTGTATTGTGTTTTATTATGGGCACTTGCCTTTTATTATTAGCATTTAAAAATAGAATTAGGACCTCATGTGTTATGGGGAAAACTCGAGATAATCCTCATCCTTCAGATAATCTCGAACTTATGGAGGGAGGAGTTACGTCATCTGCAACAACCAATCGCCCAGTGTTTTCAGCGTGATAAGCACATTTGCTACTGATTCTCAGTAGCCACCCACGCGGGGCCTTTCGTATAAACAACTAACGATTTGCTGATGCAGACGTCTCGAGCAACGGATGTTTGTCTAGATTTAAGTTTCATTCTGTTCAAAGCCTTTGCTTGTATTACACCTTTAGTAACGACATTAAAATAATTCATAATTCAATTATTTTTCTTGTTTTTAAAAAAGCATTTCCACGTTTTCCCAACAAGTCTAGGTACAGGTAGGTTTTAAATACATATAATCAACCTTGACTTTAATATGTAACTAACTAGGTACCACTCAAAGAATGGTGGTGATTCTGTTGCATTATCCTAAACTAACCTAATGTGACAAGCTCTAAAATCATAGCTGTCCTTGTTATTTCGGTGTTTTAGAAAGGGATGGAAATATTTTTAGTGCTGTCAAATTAGGTTAAGTTAGGAAAATTTAACAACAGGCACCAATGAAGTTACTTAAATTAATCATTCCCAACTCCCAAGAGACATTGTTAATAGGGCTAGGGCCTCTATTTCAATTATTCAATGGTTTCTGGCCCTGCAGTAGGACCTAATAAAATACAGGGATAAGATTTGAATAGAAATATACCTACATCACTGTTTGAGAAATATTTAGGTCTGTTCTTACTTCATAGGTATTTTTTTTTGTTTCCTGTCTGTTGAGACAATCTTGCCAGTGTTAAGTACTTAATTATTAAATAGTTTATAGTCAAGTCAGCTGTCATTTGTTTTGAAGAAAATGGTGGCAGTAGGTATTCTTCAAAACATTCAGAACATGTTAGGTCAAATAAGGATATCACAAAATACTTGCCTTTGTACCCGCTGTATACACCTACTTCAATTTTCGTAGCATTCGAATCGCATCACTAAATCTCAGTTCCGGGTGAACCACTTAGTAGGTATAATCAGATTTTTAAAACCAATGAATTCAATCATAATTCAACTTCTACTTCTCTTTCTGGCCGCTGTGCTTTAAAGTTATCGGTCCTAAAAAGAATAATGAACTATAATGAACCATTTCGGCTGCGACAATAAATTGGCCAATCTTTTTCAATAAACCCAATTGGTGCGTAGCACCCAACCAAATTTAGCACAGCAGGATGTATTAAATTAGAACTCAATCTGTGCTTGAAAGGATTCAAAAGCGGGGGCTGCTATGCTGATATTATATTCGTAACTTGTGTCACCAGTGCCTTTTTAGATTACACATAAAAAATCTGGCGAACAACTTTAACATGTAGGTCGGTTAGATGTCTTGGTACTTTGATATACTTGAGGGTGTTTTAGAGTATAACATCAAACGGGGTAACTTGTGTTTGCGGCGATAAGTAGGTACCTGAGACATTTGTCAACTTTTTTTATTTTTGTTTGTAGTCAAAACTGTGACCTTTCAATAAATAAAATAAGCAAGAAACTTTCGACGCTGATAGACAAAGAATAGGTGTCGATATGAACCAAAAATAAAAAATGTCGACATACGTCTCACTCAAGTAACGCCGCCGGCTCAAGTTACCCCGTTTGACTGTACCTACCAACCATTTTTTGTTGAGTATTCTATTCTTTTCTATGCTATTTACTAAAAAACTCGTCATACCTCAACCTAGAAGGTGAGTGTTCATAGTAACGTCACAGTTTTGATACTATTGTAGCTACCATCGTTTCTCATATAATAACCTACGACACATGCACGTTACGTTAGGTACCTACCAAAACTCTGCATTCTAATAATAAAGAAACATAGTTCAATGCGCTCATATCAGAACGTTCTTAAGAGTCCGGTGACAGCGGCTCGCAATTTCGAGGTGCGATTGGCTATTATTTCATTTTATTTCATTTCGGGGAGGTTGTTTGAAAGAATAACTCTAAAGAAACACGCATAAATACTGTTCGAACACAAATAATACAATAATATAAGGGAAATGTGCTTGAGTCAGAAATCATTTTGGTATTAGGTAAACGTAGACCAAACATACTAATACCAAAATGATTTCTGATTCGGGCATGTTTCCCTTATATTATTGTATTATTTGTGTTCGAACAGTATTTATGCGTGTTTCTTTAGAATTATTCTTTCAAACAACCTCCCCGAAATGAAATAAAATGAAATAATAGCCAATCGCACCTCGAAATTGCGAGCCGCTGTCACCGGAGCCTTAAGTAGGTACCTATAGGTTCGTTTCGTACTTATCAGGCCGTCTAGTCATCAACCATACATTATTATCTGACTAATAATAAGCATACATACCTATGTAATATTCACAGAAAACGGGTCATCTTCATCAGACTGAATAGTTTCATTCCATTCTAAGGTTAAGAAATCGCTGTCAGCGATAAGGCCGCCCATTGTACTTTATTAAGTTATGCCTAGATTTATGATGTACCTATTCTTGTGTACAATAAAGTGTTACCTTTCTGAAGAATTTTATTGCTGGACACTGGCTTCTAAAAATAACGACCAAAATGAGTGTATTTCTGTGTTCTGTAGTAGGTAATACCTAACTAAGTACATAAAGTACCTATACTTACATTACGTTTTTTTTTTATCTCCTCTGTATCTTGCTATCTGCCCATGCGGGCATTGAGCTAGAGTTTGGTCTATTTTTCTTTTTGCGGACATGTATGGAAAACGCCCAATAGCGCTTCCATTTTTATTTCTTTATTCCTTTATTAGGTCTTGAGGGGCTCTCCTGTTTAATCTTTTAAATGAAGTGGTATTTTTCATCAAGTGCCAATTCGTTTGGATGATTCTCTAGACGTTTTGCGTATGATGCTATTCTGTTCGCTATCTCTTGTTTGACAGGTGCAACTTCAAGGTCATGGTGGAGTTGACTATTTGTGAGGTATCACGGAGCATTCACTATCATACGTAGTATTTTGGATTGGAAGCGCTGAATAATTTCCAGATTCGTGTTAGCCGCTGTTCCCCATAGTTCAGCTCCATAAGACCAAACGTTTGAGTATGCATTTGTACAGGAGGAGTTTGTTGTTTAGAGACAGATTTGATTTTCTGGCCAGAATCAAATCTGGAGTTTCCTCAGTTGCAATCCAAGTGCCTTTCTTTTGGTAAATATGTGCTTTTTCTATGTGAGACGCCGATCTAGATAAATCCCCAGGTAGCGCACGTCTTCGCATTGAGGTATTGGTATCTCATTCAGCTTAACAGCGGGGCATGTTCCATGTCTCAGGGTAAAGGTGACATGCACGGACTTGCTTTCGTTTGCCTTAATGCGCCAGTCTTTCGGCAACGTTGAGATGTTGGTGAGACTTTTTTGCAGCGTGGATGAAGCAATAGCTGGGTTTTCATGTGTTGCAAGCAGGGCTGTGTCGTCAGCGAATGTACCAACAACGACACATTCAGTTTATGGCAGGTCTGATGTGAAAAGAATGTAGAGAGCAGGCCCCATGACACTTCCCTGGGGGATACCGGCTTTTATTTGGTGTAATTTAGTGTGATCACAACCGTGCTTCACATAGAAATGTCTTTGGCTAAGGTAAGATTTTATAAACAGGAAGTGGTTTAAAGGTAAGGTTTTGCGAATTTTAAACAACAAACCCTCGTGCCAGACACGATTAAATGCCTGTGAAATGTCCAAGAAGGCAGCAGAGCAGTACTTTTTATGTTCAAAGGCTTCGTTGATAGAGGCAACTAGGCGGTGGACCTGCTCAATGGTTCCATGTGCTGCGCGGAAGCCAAACTGATGATGAGGTATGAGGTGAGTTTTGACAATTTCAGGCATTAATCTTCTCAGAAACAGGACTGCCAATAGTTTGGAGGCAACCGGGAGGAGACTTATGGGGCGATAGCAGGAAACGTTGGCGGGATCCTTTCCTGGTTTGAGTATTAATATAATCTCTGCTACTTTCCACTGGGCTGGGACGAATTCTCGACATAGTAATTCACAGTATAGCATTAAACACTTGTGTGAGGAAAGTTATGTCGGTATCCGGGAGTTCCTTCATAATTTTTGCAGTGATTAAATCGTACCCAGGATACATTACGTAGGTATGAAAGTTCTAGCAAGCATGTATGTAGGTTGGTGGTCTAGCTAGTGGGAGTGAGTGACCTTGCTATGGCAGGGAGAGCCTGCCCAGGAGCTCGAAACGCAACGATAGCGCGTGCTAATCTTTCCTGTGGCGACATCTAGTTATTATTTTAGGAACTAAAATATATATTACAGCTAAATACGGTAAAATACACAACATCTGCCAACACTCGGTATTCCCACGGGATAAAAAGTAGCCTATGTGTTATTCCAGACTATAATCAATCTCGGCCAAGTTTCATCCATCCGGATGTTCAGCCGTTCCGTTATGAAAGAGTAACAAACATCCATCCATCCATCCATCCATCCATACTTACAAACTTTCACGTTTATAATAATTAGTAGGATTTTCTATCAATGTTTTTATATCTTGTTTTCTTTATAACTATAGTTAACATTATTTTGTCAACTTAGAAAGTAATTTATGATAAACAAGTTTTGAGCCATGTTACTAACATAGGTACCCCTCTAATCTTAATTTTATCTCCAGCACCTTCTAGGTCGTTACCCCAATGTTTACATCCACAAAATCAATGTGAAGTTCGCTAACCCCCACCTCAAGGTCGACTAGACGTCTCGCCGAAATGCCTCCCTCCCCCCTCCCCCTTTTGGTTCGTTGAACCAAAATTTTGCACATTTGCTTTCAGTTTATGCTCGCCTGGTACCTAGACACGAAATACCTAACATTTTATCTGTATCTAGATTACCTACCCTACCTTGTGGTTTTTTGGCAGAATCCTAAATAGGTACATAGGGGTGTTTTCTATCCCTACTAATAACTCTGTCTGTCTGTCTGTCTGTTACGCTTTCCCGCTTAAACCTCTCAACCGATTTTGATTAAATTTGGCACAGACAATCTTTAGACCCTGACAAAGGACATAGGCTACCTTTTATTGCGAAAAGTACGCAGACGAAGTCGCGGGCACCAGCTAGTGTATAATAAAAAATATCTTTTTATCTAGTACCCATAACACACGCTTTGAATAGCTTACTTTGGGGCTAGATGGTGCTGTGTGGATTGTCCAGCATTATTTATTTATTTACCTATCAGTCTTACATTTTCCTCCGTTTCTCTGTCGACCGCTATATTGGCAAGATAAAGGAAATTAGACAAGTAACATAAGGTTTGTTGGCATTCTTAAAACTCAATGTTCG
This sequence comes from Plemyria rubiginata, assembly GCA_963576535.1. Lineage (NCBI taxonomy): Eukaryota > Metazoa > Arthropoda > Insecta > Lepidoptera > Geometridae > Plemyria > Plemyria rubiginata. The sequence continues at coordinate 8,128,292 of OY754922.1, read as the reverse complement.
TTATACAATTCGTTTAAAAAGGTAATACCTACAGCTTCACGACTTTGAACATCCCCTCAGATCTCTACAAGTTAAATAACTTTAGGTACAGTTCGGTTTGCGTATACCTACGTAGTACACTTAAAAACAATTGGATGTTGCACATAATTCTGTTTTATGTTGAAAACGAGTAAAATAGAATTTAAAGACTTATTTGACGACGTCTGTGGCGCAGCGGGCGAGAGTCCGCCTGCGACGCAAGAGGTTGCGGGTTCGATTCCCGCCTCGGAACAAATTTGTGTATGATCTGCAGAAATTTGTTCCGTAGGTCTGGGTGTTTCAATGTATAATAAAAAAAAATATCTATCTGTGTAAGTATATAATGTATTAAATATATCAGTCATCTAGTATCCATAACACAAGCTTTGAAGCTTACTTTGGGGCTAGATGATGCTGTGTGGATTGTCCAGCATTATTTATTTATTTGACCATAATTTGGTTTTTCTTCTTGATCTTGTCGAGACGACTGCGGCCGCGGAGACGCGCGACACGACGATAGCCGCGCGAGTTTTTATTGAGTCACAAACATTCGCATACTTGATTAGAAGAAGTGCGTGGGGCCTGCTTATCTGAGTAGTTACGTGAGTAGGTGTGACAAAATTACTCAACAGTAACCTTGAAGTGATATGAATGCACAAAATTCAATAACATGTTATTGCCAAAACTAAATGCGCATATTGCTATGACAGCACCTAGGCCAAGCGTAAATACAATTTTTATTTTTGCTTACTAAATAGACATAGACATTTATTTATAAATCTCATTTTCATTCTCTAATCTCTTTTTTTTTATAAATCTCATCAACTACTTTAATTTAGAATGCCTGTTGGTTGCTACCAAAAAAAAGCAGCTTCCAGACTTTGATCCCTCCCTAGGCTCAGTATCCCCTCAGTATAAACTGTGAACCAAGGAAAAACTCAAGCTGCTTGGAGGATGTCCTCAGGTAGGTACTTCCAAATGGGAGGATTTATCCATATCACACAACATTTGGTACAAATGTGATATTGTGTGACTTTTAGTAGGTTACTCACTAGCGGAGAATATACTGGCTCTATGATTATTGGGTCAGTTACTATTTGGAAAGGAGCCATGATTGTGACAAATGTAGAGCAATAGGGTATTATGTCAACCACCAACCTTGACCGCTTAGTCCGCTTACCTCTAATATTTGGCGTGGTAGAATCGCACATGGTAACAAAACAAATCCCAATCTAAAACCGCCCCTTTTATTAATGTAGAATAATTGCAAAACCTGGTATTTCTTCTCCATGATATCATCTTCTGAATAAAAAAAACAACATGTTTCTTGATTAACATCTGCTAAACTAGGTATGTATTGTTCCAATTTTATCGACCTTGGAATGTTGAATCGATTAGACGGGACCGGACGTTGTCGAGTCAATCGTCGCATGTCTTTACCACTTTAAAAACAAGCATAATAACCAAACACAACCTGTTTCACCTAGTGGTGGTTCAATAACCAATTCTTATACTAACCATAGACAACCCGCTCGCATTTAATACAATGTAGATAAGGCAGGTATGTAAACAAAAGGTGAAAATGTAAAATGCATGCAAAATGTTAAGAATGGATGGATAGAGATGACGGATAATAATGAAGAGTGGATGGATGAAACAATTTGAGCCGATCTTCCATGAAGCCCGTTTATCAGGAAAAGTATGTTGTTGGTATCATATCAGCTAACTAGTCACCTCCGCGATACATGGGTACGTAGGTACTCAACCTAACGCCAAAATATCTCGGTAATCGTTTCGCGACTGACTGACTGACATCATTATAACAAATAACAACAAGAAGATTTATTAAAAAATTAAAAAAACCCGACTGCTCTCACTAAAAGTACATATGTAGGTAAATTATATAGTTTTAAATTTGGTTCTTTTTGATAGTTAAATCCATTCATGTCTTGACGAATGATAAAATGTAATGATCGCAGGCAGTCGGAGGCTCGTGTACCTATGTCCTAGCAGTTTACTGACGCCTGAGGTTGTTTTGCTCATTTTGATCACTTTGGGGTTACTAACAATCACATTTTTTTAAAACAAAACTCTTAATATCTTCGAAACGGCTTCATCGATTTTTAATTACATTACAGTATGCATAATTTTGGGAATGAAATTGACAAAGTGATGATAAGGTGGCGATTGCGCAGTGAGTCGTCGTCGGTCTGTGCCACGGAACATGGTCTGTGCTGTTACCTACTGGCATGACAGATAACCGTGCATCGATATTTTTATTATTATTCATTTAATTTTACCTACGTTATTTATCCAGACCTCACTTTGGTATTATCTGTGTTATTTCGTAAGTTTTAGCTTAAAGTTCCAATTAGGTACATACACATAAAATCACGCCGGTTGTCATTGGGGTTGGCTGAGACCACGCATTTCCTCTTGCTACGATCCTCACATACCTCTTAAGGCTCCGGTGACAGCGGCTCGCAATTTCGAAGTGCGATTGGCTATTATTTCATTTTATTTCATTTCGGGGAGGTTGTTTGAAAAAATAACTCTAAAGAAACACGCATAAATACTGTTCGAACACAAATAATACAATAATATAAGGGAAACATGCCCGAATCAGAAATCATTTTGGTATTAGTATGTTTGGTCTTACGTTTACCTAATACCAAAATGATTTCTGATTCGGGCATGTTTCCCTTATATTATTGTATTATTTGTGTTCGAACAGTATTTATGCGTGTTTCTTTAGAGTTATTTTTTCAAACAACCTCCCCGAAATGAAATAAAATGAAATAATAGCCAATCGCACTTCGAAATTGCGAGCCGCTGTCACCGGACCCTTAAGCTTCATTCACTCTCACAATATTCTTCTTAGATACTAGTCGGTATAGGGTACTCTTGACCTGGCCTTTCTCTAGACTAGAACGTCTGCTATCTGACCGAGATACGTCCGCCGAGGTCTTCCCTCCCCAACAGTCCTATATACCTCCAGCTCTAATTATTTTTAATAAAATTATTACAATAAAAAGAACTCGCGTAGCAATAAAAAAATCAACAGTCAGTCAGTAAGTAAAGTTGTATCAACTGCACATAAAGGAAAGGCGACCAAATTCCATTTTACAGCAGTCCTGAGGAGTAGGCAGGGTATTTAATTGACGTGCGAACAAAGTGACTGACGATCGTACTATTTCTTAAAATAGAGGACTGATGATGTCATCAGTTCAACGATCCTTGATATCAGTGTGTATTTGATCACGTATATGCATTTAATGAAGAGAATGAATCTGACATTGATCACGTAGTAACTGAACCCGATTTGGTTTGATAGGTGCGTTGTTCAATTATTACTTGACTACGAATTAATACATTTGTGGTACTATATGTAACTTTCGCAGGGTTATCCCTGTTTCATGTCTCGTCACTTTACCTACAAATAAATCATAAGATAGGTCTTTGTATTTAAATGTTGGCACGAATATACAGATTGATAAATATATACAACATATTAAGATGTGTCCTACTTTTTATTCAGATCAATCCGGAGAATGAAGACATAATTTTATAATTAGGCAGAGCGATCATTGGTTCGACTGTACGTAGTAAACCAGAAGCCAATAACTTAAAAATTTAAACTTCCTTCCCCAGTTTAGATTGGTTTAGTGCCAAGTTTTCCTTTTGCAGAATGCGCACGTGTCGAACGACTGACGTCATTGAAGAAATTACACGCATTAACCTCCCTTGACTCTTCAGTTTCCGCGCTACGTACGCCGCCGCTTACTTCGTTTGACCTCTCTAGTTCTGCTTACCTGGTAAAGGTTTCATCATTATCATCATCATCATTTTACCCTGGGGGCACCCACTGCTGGGTATAGATAGACCTCCGTCATTTTCTGCCAGCCTCCTTTGTCCAGTGCGTCTTGTCCAGGTATTTCCTACGACCGTAACGATGTCGTCGACCAATCACGCTTTTGGTCGGCCCAGATTTCTTCGACCAGATTCGGTAAAGGTTTAGAGATACCAATATCATCCTACTAATTCCTACTAATATTATAAACGCGAAAGTTTCGAAGGATGGATGGATGGATGGATCTTTGTTACTCTATGACTCCAGAACGGTTAAACGGATCTTGGTGAAAATTGGCACAGAGATATAGACTGGAATAACACATAGGCTACTTTTTATCCCGTGGGAATACCGGGATTTCAAACTACGCGGGTGAAACCGCGAGGCGCTACCACGGGGAAATTTACAGGTATGCTACCTGTAAATTTCCGAGAACTACGTCCAAAATCTTAACATGTCAGGTACCTATTCGTGAATGCCATAAACAAAAATAAATTAGGTAAATAAATATTGGTGGATTTTCCACACAGCACTATCGAGCTATAGAAAGAAACATCAATAAAAAAAGCAGACAAAGGGTCGACTAGACCTTTTGTTAGATGTTTCTTTCTATAGCTGGATAGTGCTGTGTGGAAAGTCCACCAATATTTTTTTAATATAATTTTTTTAAAAGCGTTCATGAATACCTGACATGTAAAGATTTATAAAAATAATAAAAATTTTGCACAACAACATATACCTACCTAGCAGAAGATAATATTCCATGCATAACAGTTTGCCCATCGTCCCTGCTAGATTACCTACTAGGTACTACCTATCTAATTTCCTTACGATGTTCTGATAATACCTACTGAGTTGTGAATTGAGTTTACATATTTTTTAATAAAAGTTGGCTCAATCAAACCTTCGCCCAACGTCCTTTAGTTGATTGAACGGAACGCACCAAGCCGTGGAATGTAAACAGTAAACGATTCGACGAGGCTACACTACTTTGTTGTAGTGTTAGAGCCTATTATAATTTATGTATGACTAAGAGCTAGTACCTACAATCTTGTCTCAGGCACCGTAAATAGGGGAAGTAAACTGGTCCCTAAGAAGTCGGTTCAACAAGGAACAATATCTCAATAATCCGTGTCACCTCGATAAAGTGACAATGATCGTGATTAAAAGCTAGTGACAAAAACTATTTTAATACTAGGTATGTAGGACAATCGTGGGTGATTACACCAGACAAGTCACGTGGGCCGGGTCACGTATGCCTATTGGCTACCTAGCAGTGCTTACGTGATTTCCGAACATCATTAATCTACATGATCCCCCCACTATACCTACCTACTCGTAGACGGAACACGCTTTCCGATTTGAAAATCGTAGGTATCGTACAAATCGTGTGGTTATAAATTAATTAGGTATAATGAAATTTGATGGAGAAATTCTTGGTTTCGATAAAAATAATGTGGGATGCAGTCAAGGAAAACATGGCAGCATGTCAGCTGCACTGCTCTCTTCACGTACCTATTGCACCGATTTGGACCATTTATTTCTAGAAAATAAGTCTCTCTAAGTCAAGATATTAAGGTCGACAAGGCTGTAACGATGGTATGGTTATGGTACATTGAATGGTTGAGTCATATCATGAACATCTAAGACATCTAAAACAAGTCCCGGACACTGTTTTCATCATCTAAATATCATCATGATGTTACAGGATATCCATAGAAATGACAGCACGCTGTTTAGGTATGTGCTTAGATACTTGAATGTAGAAGGTGCGTTCGTCGTATGAGTGGTGGCCAACAGTGCGACAAAGTTCAAACGCCCCGTGCGAAGGCCCGAGTTATGGCTTGGCGACCGATCATTCAAATGGAAACGATACTAGGTACCTAGATAATATTGATTCCAAGTTCAAGAGTGTACAATATCTTTGTGTACCTACTATGCTTTTTGTTCTCCCATTAGCGCTTTCAAAGTTCATTGTCTTAAAAAATCTTTGTGCTATTTTAGAAAAGCTTAAATAACTACAAAGAAAATGCTTTCTAAATCATGTGTTGGTAAGTACACCAACATACAAAAGAAACTATTCATGGACACTACTCCACAAGGTATGCTTGCTGAAAAGAGTAGAAATACGGTTTCAAAGATGTTCTACCTACCTAGGGTATGTTGCTTGCTTATAAAGGCCAGTTTGTCAGCCTATGCAAGCAAATAAGGAGTGAGTATTGAGATGACTAACGTTTGGAGGAAACAAACCTATTATCACGTCTTGATGTTGTTATTAAATTAAATCAAATGGAAATTTACGAGAAATCAATATGATGTACTATACTTTGTGGATATTATTTTTGATGCCGACCGATTCTATTTCATGTTGGGATCAAAAGATTTGGGACCATTTAATATATGAGAACAAGAGGAGACAGAAAGTACCAAAAACTTTTCCCATACATTTTGTACGGAAAAACAATTAACATTTTGTATAACTGTTGTTTTGTTGCCAAATCGCGGACCACTGCACTGGTTGAGAACCAACTGATCTACAGATATTATTAATAAAAAAAACTGATCTAGCATTTTCTATATTATTCCAGAATGATCTAAAATTGTAGAATAATCAAATTTTACCGAGATATCCGAGAATTTTCCAAAGCCAGGTTTCGCTGTTAGTTTCATTATAGGTATTCTTTGTTTGCATTGTTCTATAAACCCTGGCATAGGTAGGTTGTTTAGCGACAGCGACATTGAACAATTTTGTTTCTGGCGACGTAATATCAAGATTTCAGCATCTAATCTACAGCGATTAGACTGTATAGACATTCACCTGTTTATCCACAATACAGTGAATGTGTATGTAAACAATAAAACGTGGCGTCGCGTCGTAGGTAGTCTGCGCCCACGCAATCGCAACCACGCCACCCACCCAACCGTTTGTTTACTCGCGTTCTAAAATTGAAACAAATCAGTTTTGATCAGACGCTCGGCGCGGTAGGACGCGCCGGCCGGCCAGCGCTTCGCAATAATCGTGTGTAAAAAATACTTGCCTCAAGTAAAAGTGATTGGAATCTACGCAGTTTGCTTCTGTGACGTAAATCATTGACTTGAAGGATATTTAAGTGATAGTCAATTGACAATGACGGAACCCAAGTGTATGACGGTTGATGATGAACTAGGTTAGTTCTCTTTGTGACTGCAGGCTGTGTTATTGCACTTGCTTCGATTGTTAATGATACCTACCTACTCCTGTGTAGAGTCGGTTTTGACATACTTCCCTCTGTCCGTTTGAGTTGAAATAATAATATTAGCGAACCAAACTAAAGCATAATCTAGAATAATCATGATGATGAACTAATGGATACCTACCTAGTAGTAATCAGTCTGGGTTCAGTTAAAGCAGATCGTGATAACGGGTTGGCTATAGCAATCCTTGTACCTGAGTTGAGGGTTGGGGATAGGGGGGATGCAAGTGGGGGTAGATGGCAAGTCTTCCCCTTGAGTCCTTTTTTCTAGGAAATGAAAAAAAATAATTTAATTTTTCAGGTAAGTTACTAGTTAGGTTAGGGTTTTTTTTTTTATATGAAAAAAATTGGTATTTATATTTCATCTCTATGACAAAAAGACTCAAGGGAAGGAATTCTCATTAGGTTAGGGTTTTTTTTTTTTTTTTAAAGTGAAGAAATTTGAAAGAAATTTTTTGGAATTTTTTTTTCATTTCCTAGAAAAAAGAACTATAGGGAAAGACTTGCCATCTACCCCCACATGCTTTCCCCCTATCCCCAACCCTCAACTCAGGTACCAGGGTAGCTATAGTTTAACCTTGATAACTCTAACTAGGTATCCATTTGTGAATAAAAATTTTGTAGATCTATTTTTCAGAATGGGGAACATTATTGACACGTGTGAAAGACGTAGTTTTGCTATTGCGTGGATCCCATAATGAATCGTTGAATAACGCAATTGTTGTATTGTGTAACTGCAAGTATTTATTATGCAGGTCAATAATTTATAAACAATCACATCGATCACACTCGACTTGCCTGACTTTATAAGATTCCTTGAAGGTATGCAATCTTTTCAATGATGAAAACACTCAAACCGTCCGCTAGGAAAATATCACTCAGAATTCGTAAAAAAATAAACAACCTGTTTATAATTAAGGATGTCGGATAGGCCAAATTCTATTCAACGAATGTATTTTTCTATGTATTGTATGCAATAAAGAATTAATTAAGAATCTTTGTCTTACGAATTCATAAAACCGATTTCAGAATTAACGTGTGGCTAGACCACGGAATAGAGAAAACCCTACTTTCTGTGGGCTAGACGCTGATAGATGCTATTATTTGAGATACAAGCATCCTAACTTTTTATAAAAATGACAATAGAATTCAATTCAATCTCAATTATCTAGACTAGACGTAGTTTTTTATTTTCCCTGCCTTCATTTACTCGTTTATTTGTTCGTTTCTTAGGGAATTTATGCCTAGCTTGGAACAAACTAAAATATCTAGCAAGAATCATCATGTGCGAGAATGCGTCATACAAATGTGTAATGCAGTTACCTTTGTTGCAAATGGAATTCGTAAATATTTGGAAAGTAAGTGATAACAACTTAACAATAAGGGGCTTTGGTGCTAACTTCGAGCGAGTTGTGAAACTCGCTCAAATCCACTTGATCTCTGGCAGAGTTAGGCCATCAGTATAAGAAAATTTCGCTCTTTGAGCCAAAACCCTAGGCTCACTCACCGACCACTGTGATCTGTCTGTCTGTGAAAAAAAAAGGCGTGTTATCCAAACCCAACGTAAAGAAAAATATTTTATAGTACACCTGCTTGGAAAGTACCTTGATACTTTATCAAATTTACGGTAGAAAGTACGTCATTGCATATCGAACAAATATGCGGGGAGAAAACGCATCTGAGCGGGAGAGAAAAGTGTATGAAAATCCATTTCTTACGTGGTTTTTCTTTTTTAATTTTGGGTAAGACTATGCGCCGGTAACCTAAATATCAAAAGCCAAAAAGTTTTTACAGTGCGTTTTTATCTCCAAGTTCGCAAAATGACACTGGCCACTAGCTGTGTGTTGGATGGTGTCGGGCTGGCAGTGCGACCCTGCGGCGGCAGGATAAACAATTTGAAAAAAAAAACATGTGAAAATTGCAGACGCCATTGGCGCCATTTTCAATTTGTGTGTTGTTTGAGGATTCAGTTTTAGTTTTTTATTTTCCTCGTAGGTGTAGTATAAAGCACTATGTATCACTCGAGAGAAAGTGCGATTCCCGATCTCGGGTGTTTTAAAGCCCGAGCCGCAGGCGAGGGCTTCAAACGACACCCTCGACGGTAATCGGTCACTTTCTCCTCACGGGGAAATTTGAATAAAGAAAGAAAGAATCATTTACTCATCCACCACAAAATAAAAACTTGCAATAAAAATAAAAACAAAAACCAAATTAACCTAAACAAACCAAAACCAGTACCTACCTAAAAAAAACGAACAAAAAAAACTAAATACCTACATGGAGCAGCGTGGTGGCGAGTGGGCCAACAGCTCAGCATAATGCTCTTGTACAGAGGAGCGCTGGTAATCTGCTGCAATAATATATGTATAATAGGTATATATAGATTAGGTAGATCTTTGGATGATAGTACATGTTCAAAGTTATCTCTAATGCTATGTTACCCATTACGTTACTGTTACTAATTAGCAGTTAATTGATTAGGATTTTTAATAGGTATTTTAGTTTTCCTGAAAACAAGTTAGGTTCATTAGAACCATTATGATTATATTTTGAGTCACGTAGGTAGGTATTTAATCTGGTTAAATTAGACAATTTGGCGTCTGTATAAAAGTTAGGGTGGGTCAATGATGTTTCAAAAGGGGTTCCCCTTTTCATACATAATTAGTGTGGGTCCACATTTGTGACAATTCAACGCACCGCCTTGACTCCGTGACGTGTTACGATACATGCTATGCTGAATGTGGACCAGGACTTTGACATTTTGAGAGATCGTGTCGTTTTGCCGTGTCTTTAGTGTTGACGTTCTGGACAAAAAAACTGTTGAGATGACAGCTCAACACTTAGGTAGCCAGAGCCACCTCAACACTTACTCTTACAAAAAACTAGTCAAATATCAGACGATCAGTCTCTTTTTCAAGTGGCATTTTCCAACTTAAAGATCGCCGTTGGGGTCATGGTCACCTGGCTTGTAACATAATGCACGTATTTCATACCGGTTTTGTTAGGGGACCGTGTATTGTGTTATGGGAAGCCGTTAACCAGGTTTAACGGGCTTAAAAAAAGAGGATGTCAAGGACGAAATCTACCTACCATGAAACATGTACTCAGTCAACATAATGGTATGTAAAGTAAGGCATTTAATGTATATAATAACCAAGAGCAATGTTTGATAAAAAAAGTAATAAGCTTACCACTTAACTTCACGGGAGATATCACAACAAACCGAATACACTTCTGAGTTACATCCTAGAAGCACTTCCAAACATTGTATTTACAAGCCCACATTTTTATAGCGAATTAACATGATAGTTAAACAAACAATACTTTCTATGATCAAGAAGACGACCTTGATCTTCCAAGGTTTTTTATTAACAGTAAACAGATAGCGAAATCCAATAGCGATTGTTTGTTTCTCGTGATTCCGAGATAGTCCTTAGAGGAGTTCAATGCCGTCGTTTCTTTGCTCATTGATCATTGTAGCCAGCCAGGACCAACTGAACGCCATTTTAACGATCACACATCTTAATGTTGACCACGAATCGCATAACGTCAAACAACTTCACGATTGAACACACTATTGAACAAAGAGTATAAAGATATATCGGTGAAGTTATAAAAACAACGAAGTCGCAAACGACAATGTTTTGGAGAATTGCAAAACGAGTTTTCCTTATAAAGGTTTGATTATTAATTAAATTAAATTAAAATTTGTTTTATTCAGATGTCCAGATCCATTCTTAAAAAAATAACACGTACCTACACATAAAATATTAGATTAACATTAATAATAGGTATCAGATAAGGTAAGGGCGCAGCCTCCTGACACAACATGGGAAAGTAGGCAGGGATACATAGGTAAGTTGGTTGGAAAGTTAATTTATGAAATAATGTACGAAACCTTATAAAACTTTTCTTCTAAGTAATGAAAACCTTCTCTACCGTCGGTCGTCGTCAGTATTTTCGGCTAAGCACGCTCCATCTCAAATATTTATTTTTATAGATATATAGATATATTATTATATATTCTCAGGCATGCATGTACGTACACGATTTAATAAGAATTTGAACAGACATCACAAAATGAGCCTTATTATTTTAATAATTAGATGCTACTTTTACGTGAACTAAACCCTGTAAAATCCTTGTTTTGAAACATTTCAAGGGCTTGAAACAAAGGGGCTGTAGTAGTGGCCGCCGTAAAGAGTCACGGCTACTTATCGGTCTTCTTGGAGTGTGTTCATCTTTTGTTTTGACAAGGGTGATGAGGTGAACCTAGGCTAATAAGTTCAATGACTCATTTTGGCTGACTTATTTTAGATTTTTGCCTAAAAAAAAGTGTGCCAAATATACAATCAACATGTAGCAAAGCAATACAGTCACATCATCCGCCTAAAGGAATCTACTGTTGGACATTGACCATCACAGCAGTGTACTTCAATAAAAAATATTTCCCAGCTGTTGAGTCTAACACTTCTCCATGATCTCTATTCATAATTAGCGACCCGCCCCGGCTGCGCACGGGTGCAATTCTTAAGTATTACACATATAAACATTCCTCTTGAATCACTAAAAAATCTCTAAATCTCTAAAAAAAAAACAAAATCCGTTGCGTAGTTTTAAAGATCTAAGCATACATAGGGACAGACGGACAGACAGACAGTGAGAAGCTGCGGGAAGCGGCTTTGTTTTATTACTATGTACCTAGATAGATCTAGTTTCGTGGATTATTTCTGCTTCTATATGGTCTGCCGCTCTGGTACCTACGGATACTACCACGTATCGAAATTCTCAGCATAGTTCAATAGCCCGTTGCGTATACTTTAGTACAATCTTAAATACAACAAACTTCTGCAATCGCTGAATAGCTTCTTTGTTTTGACTTGCGACAGCAGATTCCCCTTGACCGCTGAGACACGTCAAACGAACAATGATTAATGACCAGTAGGTACATTATGTTTAAACATAAATACATACGTATGTAAATATTATGAACCAGTTGCAGGCTGAGTGACTCAGCCAAGGAAGGGACACTAGAAGCTTGCAGTTGAGAGTATTTTTGTATTACATTATGGGGTACTACGATATACGAAGAAGTGTATGTTAAGATGGTTTGGGCATGTAGAGAGGATGGATAAAAGGAGATTTAACGAAACAGGTGCATCAGGCGAGTGTGAATGGGACTGTTGAAGAGAAGGAGAGGAAGACCTCGGCGGACGTATCTGGATCAGATAGCAGACGTTCTAGAGAAAGGCCTGGTTAAGAGTACCCTAACCCGACGAGAATGTATGAGGAATGTAATGAGAGTGAATGAAGTGAAAGAGGAATACCTTTTTACTCTGCTTACCCCCTTGGGAAACAGGCGAGTTTTATGTCTGTATGTCTGTAGGATATACGAAAACGAAACTGAAGAAAAAATTACGAATAAAAGCTAGAGCGCCTGTAATTTGTTTAAGGAATAAAATAAATTACAGGTCCTTGAGCCCTTACGAACTTAAATCTAAAGAAAGTAAGAAAAGAAACTCGTTTTTTCAACCACCACCTAGTATTCATTTACATAAATCTAGGAATGTTATGACTTGCCCCTCACCACTGCCACTTAGATATCATATTAGATCTAATTCACATAGATTTTCCGTGTTGATATCATTGACGGATGTTGGTTGAAATTAACCATCACGCGAACTATTGTTTGAAACGTGCCAGTGGTCACGACGAGCGGATGTTGCCTTGTTTTTGTGATAAACTACAACTGGCGTGCTATGATGCCCTGTAGACTATTTTAGGCTCTTATAGATATTTGTATAGCACAGTGGCCGATAAATTTTGCATTTTCTGTAAAAAAATTGACAAGAATATTTTATATACAGCCGCTATAAATATGAATAAGAGCTTTGATATTCTCTACCAAAAACATTTTTGATCCTGTCGCAAACAAACCAGAACTTGCAAAAAATGCCAATCGTTTGGCGAATCACGCACAGTAAAAGCCTTATTGAATTCAGCCACTATTTAAACAGTTAAGATTTTTGGATAACAAAAGCATAGGGACAGTCTTAGACTTTAAAAGCCTACGATGCACCTAATGCCCATTGAAATGAAAGTACTTCGTGATTCCATCTGTGTTATCTGTGTCTCTGTAGTTAGGCCTCCCACGTCCGCGTCCTACGCCTTGCTTTCCGGTGGCGTAGACTACACTTGAGACCCTGTTAATCTGCCAAACGGCTATTTCTCTCTCCGAGCATAGGAAGCAGCTACATCTGGCTATATTAAACCAAATGTCGCCAAATAGCTGTTGATAATGAATAGAATTACTGACCTCCTCAGACTAGATCAAGATCCTATGAATATTTTTATAATGTTTTAATTATTTGCAGAATCGTGGGTGGAACTCAACTCGGGGAGCGGTCTTGCTGCCGTAGAGAATGAGTACATCAGACTACTGAGAGAAGCTCAGAGGGAGAGTCGGGACTCTTCAGTAAGGCATTCCCGCGCGTCCAGCGTCAAAGGCAGGTGAGATACTACTGCTGGTTTATGACTGCCTGGTATAATATGTATAGTAAGGCTATGTTTAATCTAAAAGATGAGAAGTAAAGAATTTTCACTCACCGAAATGACAATCTTGAAAAGTTTCCATGAACTATAAGAACTGTCAAACACGCAGAACATTTAATGCACACCCTGAACTTGGCCGATTCCTTTCTGCTTACGAAGTTACGAGTCACCTTTTATTTTTACAAACGCTAGCAGTTCTTTGTGCTCAAGTTGCAAAACGCGATGCTCTGTCTGTGAGTCACGGTTCAGCGAACTCTTGTCCAGCTCTGTTCTCCTAGTACTTTGGTAGTGAATAATATTTAGGACTGAGAGGTGAAACTGGGTGGTGACCTTCTAAAAAAATGTTTGGTTATCTTTGTTTTAACCGCGTCTTGGTGTGCGCTTTTGTACGTCGTATACGTCCACTGCTGCTAGGTATGTTCCATTTTCTTTAGTTGTAAGTAGCAGAGGTGTTGGTATGAAGTCAACGGAAAAGGAAGATTACAGTGTATATGTCATCATGGGTAGGTTAACAGTAGCGGTCGAAGACAACGATGTTAACTAGTTACCAGCGTGGTCTATCCACTTCCGTAGTCACAAGAACCTACGGAAGCCAGTGTGCTTCCCATTAGGTCAATAATGCTAGCTAATTAGAGCACTATGCAAGGAAGCCACATAGTAATGAGATCACCGCATGCGTTATGCATTCCTAGTCTTACTAATCATCACGATATACTACCTATAACACAAAATTCCTACCATCTTCCATCTGGAGTCAAACCCACAATCAGAAAGCTAGGTTATAAATATTGTCTATAGATCGATGAGTCTTTTTGTGAGAGTAAAGTCTGTCAAACTCAGTAAAAGATATGCTACTCGTATCAACTTAACTGACCAAACGGTTACTATAAACATTCGTTAGTGTTTTGGTTAACAGAGCGCCTTGAAGCCTGAATAATTGGAATACAACGATTGTGTAATACAAGAAAAGTATACGCAGAAGACGTAGTACTATAATTTATTCTGTGGTAGAAGTTACGTCATTACATCAGCCGTATTCAATACTCTCATTCCATCTCCTAGCGTTTCATAACGTCCTGGTAGTTTCGTGCCATAACGTTTTCACTTTTGGTCGCTTGTTAAAAGTTATCTTGATAAGGTAGGCTCCTGGTATTTTGTGAAGAATTTAATGTTGTTTACTCGATTTGTGGATAGTTAAGTTTGACTTGGCTGAGGGGGAATTGCACATCATTTGCTATAAATAACATTATTTATACAAGTTAATCAAACCTTATCTAGCTTTACTAGTAAATAGTATGTTGTGGTAGAAAAATCCGCTGTAAAGGCAAAACAGACAAAACCGCAGACGAAAGCTGCAACAAACATCCTACAGTGAAACCCTGTCAAACGAGACAGACCGGTCGGAAAGCCGGCCCATACTTAATCGACCCTAGGAATTCTGTTTATGTTAAAGCGATACAGATAAGGAGGTCTTTTCACCTGTTGTAGATGATTTTAGTTCTAAATTAAGGCGGAGCCGTGAATGCACTATTGGTGTAACGCTTTGAGGAGATACTGCTGTGCAGTACTTCGTGCGTTCCCTTTCTTACGACATCCAATCCACGGGAGGTGATACAGGGTTAATTAAATAACAAACTATGTTCAGCTATTCTCGAGTAATATTCAGTGTGGACGCTTGCAAGACCTTTAGTATTGCAAGCGTAGATTGAGGTAACCACTGAAATTGGGCCGAGCTGTTTGCTCGTATAAAAAAGTTATAACTTATTGCCTATACCCACAATGCTCGCTGTTGTGGCTGGGACATGCGTATCCAGTACTAGTCGGCATAACACTCATGGTCAATACAGACAAGCGCTTGATAAATCAATAAATAATATCTATTGATAAAGCATTGCATTACATTTCCTACTAGGATGCCTTTCAAGTGCCGATCATACAGGCTGCGGCGCGGCGCCACTCCGCCACACGTAATATGATAGTATCTGTAATATTAATCGTCGCTGGTTTTTCCTTACGTACCTATATAGACATTGTTCTGAATACCTTTTCTAAAACCATTTTCTGTATATTTCAGCCCAAAATCTCCACCAAACAGTCCCAATCTGGAACCCTCTACGGAAGACGAACTCAAAGGGGTATACATTAACTGTTGGCGGGTAAGTTTATTATAAATTTTAAATAACGAAGTGCAGGCTATATTTTGGTTAATGTTACGGGAAGTCGGTGGGAAGTTCGTCCTGAAATCTATGTGGGAGGCAGTGTCCAGTATATTACTAATTCTGATCTCAACTTTGAATATTATACTAATTTGATATCTAACTCGCTCTCTTGGCCGTATAACCTCATTACGTTTCATGCTCGCCTGGTAGTTGTTTTGTAATATGTTCACCATTTCGTGTGAAATATATGATGTACCTATTGACAAAATCTTCACTCGTGCTGGACACTTAGTATTGTATAAATGGTAAATCGAATATGAAATTGATTATAACAACACGAAGACGTGTCCTTGTGAACTAAACTCGATCAACAAGTGCTAGTGCAACCCTAATAATGTTAAGTTTTTCAGGATGACAGCAACGACTGGGTGTGGGAATGGAGCAGTCGACCCGACCAGCTGCCGCCGAAGTAAGTTACCTGCAAAATAGTAGTTTGTGGAAAATGTTCAGCATCTTGAGGCTTGGCGAGGGTTCAGGTAAAATTTTTGCGTAATGGCGGCGCTGTACCACTCGTCGAGAACGTCTCGCTGTAGTCCCGGCTCTCGAAGCTCTCGACGAGATCATGCCTGTCTGTACATACATACACGTTTTGTCATTAGTTCTGTAGATTCACGCAGCAATGGACGTAGAAATCGCTGCTACTGTTTGTCTATGTGCTGTGAGCTATAAAACTTTTTAAACATTTGCCACAAAAATAAAAACTAGTACGGCGCGTACCAAAAGGAGTGTTGCCGCTAGTTTTGAACCTTTACTAAAACGAGAGTCAAACTCACCTCCGTCGTCATATTCGTATGGTCTCGCTAATGATTTTTCATTAGTTTTTTTTTTTTGTAAAAAAGCTGAACTGTATGATATGATTTATGAGTTTATGTAGCTATTTCCAAGATATCAAGATTATGATTCATTCATTTCCAACATTTCAAATCGGGGGTTATATATTTTTTGTAATATGACTTTTTCTTCAGGGACTGGCGATTCAAACACCCGACGAGCCACGCGCGTGGACCACCATCCGCTACCTCGTCCATCGAGGTTCTGGAACAACCGGCTGCGCCCGTCATGGTGCAGGTACATAGATTCATAATAGTATATTGTACTCGATGACCACCAAGATATCTGAGGGATGTTCACCATGCCTGAACAAAAGAAGTGGTGAAAGTATAAAAAAAATCGTGTTGGGTTTATATTTACCAGGAAGTAATTTTTTATAACACCGACATTCCTTTGTAAACTACATCGCTTAACTACGAACCGATGAATAATAGTAGTCTATGAAACTGTTGCATAATGAGGGGTATTAAAACTCGAGGGGGTGTTTAAAAACCGAGCCGTAGGCGAGGTTTTTAATAGTATCCCACGAGAGTTTTAATACCTAGTTATGTGCAGTTTCATACACTACTTTATCTACTCTCATACATTAGTGTTGAACCTAATAAATAAAATATCAAAGTTAGTAAGAAATCCAGTTGACTGAAACAAAACGTATCAATTGGCGCCAAACCAACCGTATAACAGCGCATGCGAGCGCTGCGCCGCCGCGCCGCGCCGTGTCGCCACAGACTATCAAACTCTTTGGCTGTACACATTTTAAAGTTCGCGGAAAGTCTTTACATTAAAAGGGGTGGATGAGAGGACCATTTCCACGAGTGGACCTCTTCAGGCTATGATCAAGCTGTGCTAACTTTCCAAGCGTGTTTTTAGCGTGGGCCAACATGTTGGGAAAATTGTCTTTACTTTAAACTAGATGGATATTTTTTTATTGAACATGTAAAATAAAAAAAATAATCATTCGTATTCAGATGTTGTGTACACACATAAACGTACACAGAGGATCGACTGACAAAGATAAAAACTAAAATTAAAAAAAAGAATTTAAATAACTGGTTGTATACAATTTCCAGAGCCACTGCCTGTCCGTGCGTCGCACTTGCCTGTTCAGTCGCGGCGCCATTGCCGCCGTGCTTGTCACCAACCTCGTATCGCTGCTGCTGGGCGCTGGCATTGGGTAAGACATTACTAACTCCTTTCTAGTTCTGAACGCCTGGTACGTTTAACTTGGTTTCCTTAGTGGTTTTTAGAACAGAATATATTTAGTTTGGACACGTAAACCACTTATAACACTTTATAACAATGAATAAATTAATGACGAAAAAGAGACGTTTATTAAGCTTTAACTAATATTTTTATGGTTTTCTCCATGAAGTCAATGACAGTACAAATATTATTGCGTCTGGAATCATGACGTCCTAGCAGTTGAAGAGTGCTATCGATTTATATTACACTAGCGACCCGCCCGCGCGCCCCTGCTTCGCACGGGTGCACATATCATGCATGTATTATACATATAAACCTTCCTCTTAAATCACTCTATCTATTAAAAAACCGCATCAAAATCCGTTGCGTAGTTTTAAAGATTTAAGCATACATAGGGACATAGGGATATAGGGACAGAGAAAGCGACTTTGTTTTATACTATGTAGTGATATTACTTTTTATTTATCTTTCTCCGCCGCGGTCATTGAACCCGCATTGGTTGCTTCTCAGCCGGTTATTTCGACAACAAAGAGTCATTCGCGCAAATAGGGACTTGTGTTGGTGATTGGTGCGTAAATATTATCTTCTGATATCGTCATGAACACGTAATGAATGGCGTATAACTTTTTGTCCATACCAGCCCATAAAGGGGTCTCGTAACTGAAACAGCTTCACTACTTTGATCCCCAGGCACGGTAGATATCCCTTCAGATCTCCCAGTACCAAGTAGGTACTAATTCAAGATTCTTTGAGGATGTCTAAGGGGGGTAGTCAGAGGTACGTCCAAACATTACATTTGGCACATACCCACATTTTGCAGTAGTTAGTATTCCATACGTGACAGGTTGCAAGCCCATCGCCGCTGTTAGAATACTAACTGGTTTCCTCACGATGTTTTCCTTCACCGTTTAAGAGCACTGGCATTGCGCACATAAATTTTTCGATAGAAAAATCCATTGGTGCACGACCGGATTCGAACCTGCGACCTTACGATCGGAAGGCGGGGTCACTCCCACTAGACCACCGGTGCTCTCTCTCGTTAACGCGTATAACTTTTTGTCCATACCAGCCCATAAAGGGGTCTCGTATTCAAAAAGATTGAAAAACACTGCTTTAATCCAACTGAATGACTACTCTTTGACTGAGTCCATTTCCACGTTTACCTTAATGCTGGTTAAACATCTCCGACTAAAGCTATCCGTGAGATAAAATATTTCCGTCTCTACTTTAGACTTGTCAAAAACAAAGATGTGTTCATCTGAAGGATAGTGTTACTCAGAGATGGTAAGCCCTATATATTTTAATTAATGATTCTATTCAGCTTTTGATCACATCAATACTGTTTTTTCTAGCGTATGGCTGAGCAAGAAAGGCATGCTGCCTCCACGGCTAATTGTCATCAACTGAGCCCCAAGACTGAATCTACGACTGTCCGTCTGTATCTATCCATACATATTGTTACTACCATAGTTATATTTGTTTTATACTAACAACTCTCAAGCATACAATAGTTTTGGTCAGTGGCTATCGTAAAGGTTGCAATTTACAAGGCTGTGTGACAGGTATCACTCGCTCATTGTTGACACAGAATGAATAGTTCATACAAACGGTGGGTTTTGTTCGCAATCACACCTCACACTATAATATCATAAAATATGAAAGTTTGGATGTTTGTAACTCAATAACGCCGCTGAACGGATCTGACGTAAGTTTGGCACAGAAATTATAGTCTAGAATAGCACATAGGCTACTTTTATCCCGTGGGAATACAGGGATTTAAAACTACGCTGGTGAAACCGCGGGGTGCAGCTAGTGAGTTATAAACCCTTGACAGTTTTCTCACAGTTTAAAATGATTTCTGGAAGACAGTTTTTGACTGGCCGTATGTTTGTGAGCGGTTGTTCAGGCTTGGTCACGTTAAACTGACTTGAATTCACCTATGTTTCACAGAAGACTGTAAGATTATTCAATGTGGTCTGAATTCTTTCGTTATTTTAGTTTCAGCATTGTTCTTTATATAAAGTAAATTAAAATATCAGTAAAACGAAATGAATCACTTTGAATTTTCTTTTGAAGTAGTTGAATCCGATCTCAGTTTTTATTTTACTGTATAGGTACATACAATAGCTATATTTTTTTGTTACAAACTATGTATCTAATAACAACATGTATTGGTGTGACTGTCCGCAAGGAACGAATAAATTTAAAAAACTTTAAAACTAGAAAAAAGGTAGTGTTAGTTTACCACTTTTGTATTTTTACTACACCTTTTCCAATGTTCTTGACTTTTCAACTTTAAAAACGGTATTACGGTCTACATTGATAAAAACCGAAGGTAACTTTCGGACGTGTCTCTGACTACCCGCTCAGACAACTCCATGAATCAAGTACCAAAGGGTTTAAGGAGATGTCTACCGACTGAGCCTGGGGGACTGAAGTCGTGAGCGTATTTAACAGTGTTTCTATAATTCCATTCCCGGTTTAATGCATTTAAGACGTGCGAACCTGGAGGTTTATATTTTAATTAAAAAACAAAGAATATTAGTTATGATAAGCATGGAGGAATGGCGTAGTGATGTTAGATATATCACTACGCTATTCCTCCATCGTATCGGTTTTTTTTCTAAAGGCAACTTTTATAAAAAAAGATGTATAAAACTTTTTTTGGGTAACGTGACAATGAGAGTGAAAAAAAAAATTCATATGAAACTCCGATAAAATTATCTTACAGTACTTAATATAATTTTATAAATCATAATAATTTTATTGCCATATTTTAAACTCTAAAATTAAGTTTCTAAATTGAAAAGTCAAGAACGCATTCGCTTGAAAAAAATTAAATATTTTTATAATTAAGTATATAAATCCTAGTCGTAAGTTTTAATGTAACTTGTGTCTGTGTTGGAGTCAAAGTGAGAAAATGATTTTGTTTGTTGTTAGATTGAAAATTATACACCAAGCGCACACTAAACGTATCTTCAGCTAAGTAACTGTGTTTCCATTATGATATTCAACTTTTTTATACCGAACCGACACTTTTCGCATACTTATTGTTTAAAATACTTTCGCTTTCAAAGTGAGTTTTTAGTAAGCTTACTCACAATTTTATTGGTGGTTGTCAATATATTTGCTTCAAGTAAAATTATCAGTAAACGAACTACACGAATCATTTTAGCCCAATTTATCACTTTGACTGCAACACTACTTACCTATGTGATTTCCATTTCATAACAAGCTTCGTATGAGGTAGTATATTTTACTTTTAGGGCTCTCCCCACAGGCGCGCTAACAACGCTCGTTTGAATTTTCATACATCCAAATTCGTTCTTATCGAGGCACTTAACTTCGTGTATAAAATGTACTGAAAACAGATCGCAAAAACGAAATCGCAGAACGCGCCTGTGGAGGAATAAGAGCCTGACAGTTTGCATGCCAGCGAACTGTATAGAAAGCTTCAAAGCTACGGTTAAGACGAAGACAAGAGCTAATGTGACTCGCTCGCACGTTTTGACTTGTTGAAAGATATAAAATCACTAAACCCATTTTCGGAAAATCGCAAACAACCATTTTGTGTGCAATCACATTGCGCACAGTTTAGTAAAAAATCTTTTTGATCGATACAAGTTTTCCTGCTTAAAAGTTTGCTTTTCTAGTTTTCGTACTCAAGCAAACTTTTGAGTAGGAAAACTTGCATCAATCAAAATGAAATTTTTACCAAACTATGCGCGATGTGATTGCACACAAAATGGTTGTATGCGATTTTTCAAAATTGGAATTCTTGATTTTATATATTTAAAAATGTCGAATCGTGCGAGCGAGAGAAATATTAGGTGATGTCAACGCCTTAGAACTACCATTTATACAATAGGTAGTCGGACAAGAATAAAAAATGGATACAAACCATTCACATACACAAATATGTGCAAGGAGCATAATAATAAGCTTTATTTTTTTATAAAGGCGTGTTAATTTATCGTTATTTATATCATATGTATAATCCAATTTCTTATAACTACCTACATTATCCATACATACGAAGTTTTGTCCATTCTGTAGTTTTCGAAAATCTGCACTTAAAGTAAAGTTAGACGTAAATGTATTTTATAATGGTAATTAAGATTTGTATGCGTATGTAAGTTTTATACTGTTCATATCTTTCGAAATAACATAATGTGCTATACTCACTAGATTATAAAAAAAAAACATTTGAAATACTTACATATTTTTTGAGTAAGTATTTAATTGTAATAGAATTTATACATTAATTGTGTTTTCAAATCGCTTGCATAACTATAATATACATACCTATGTTAATCAGCATTTTTTTTAATTAAGTGAGTAAAGCCACAAAAAGCCCTTTATTGAACATATTATTATCACGAGCCTTTCTGTGATTTTAAATTTATTTTCTTTATTTTTATATAAAAGATAATTTTGGTTTGATTAAACTATTAATAAGTAAGTAAAAATGTTATGTCTTTCTGTTATGTACTCCAAATTTTTTGTCTGTCTCTTGAAATAGTAAAACAGTTTTGAACAGTCAAAGGGTTTTTTACATAACATTTGGTCGTAGTGTGTAGATTTTTTAAGTTTAAATAAATTTTAAATGCTAGCTTGTATTCCTTGTTTTATTTTTATTGAGATCTTTCCCACTGAGGGATCGCGTAAGGGTATATCACAGCAAACGACTTGTTGCTCGAACACTTCAATAAAATTAGGTATTTAGCCATAGGTAGGTTAGGTACTACGTATGAGACTGTGATCTAGTATCTGAGGCTAGTAGAAAAGAAGGAAAAAATATATATACAAACTGATAAAACAATTAATGTTTACACAGTTCTGCCTCCAACCAGCCTTGCTGTGTTGTCCGAAGAGTGTGGTTTGTGCAACTACAGGCACATGAGGCTTAACATTTATGCCATAGGGTGATGGGGTTTTATAAAAAACTGTTATAATGTTAATTAGTAGGTAAAGGTTACTAGGCTTAAATAAATAGGTTAATATTTTTTGTTTGCAATACAGGACTGCAAGAGATTTTGCCCTACCCCCCCCCCATACCCAGAGTTTATAACAATAAACCTCTACTTGCTTACCCTACCTATTCAAATTCCTTGACCCTACCCATGCATCCACCACCACCACTTCAAATCCACTTGTCTAGTGTACATAAAATTGAACTTATTTCCGAACGAAACCGACAAAATCAATATTGAACGTCAGCTGTCATTATCATGTCAATGTCAGATGTCAGTCAATTCAATTCTGATCGTGATCGGTCAATGGCGGACAACCCCACACACTAGCAAAACGAAACTATTTTCTACTTTTATAAACTAAACAGCAACAATACATGCCCGCACCTATTTACTAAAGTCAAAAATGTCGAGTGTCGTCTCCGACTGCTTCACTATCGGCAGTATTGTGGCCACGCGCACTTGCTACAATGAAGAAATTGAAGGAGAAGTGCTCGCGTTCGATCCTCAGACAAAAATGCTTATATTGAAATGCCCGTCTTCTAGTGGCAATCCTAAGCGTCATGACGTGAACATCGTGAACTTATCGCTCGTCTCCGATGTGCAGATCAAGAAAGAGGTGACGACGGTCCCCGAACCACCGGCCTCTCTCAACCTGCATCGATTGAACACTAGGGTCCGAAATTCCATTGAAAACAAACGTAGGCTGGTGAGCTATTTATTAAACATAGATAATTAATCATCACTTTAATGCAAATAACATTTGCCTCTTCAGGTCTTTGTAGTAGATATTTTCTCTATAGAGATTCTCTGTAGAGATTCTTGGTTAGCTAGTAGTATAAATCATTTCTTAGTTTGTGAAGAATGAATTACTTTGTGTTCTTAGTTCAAAAATATTTTATTTATTTTGATCTGCTCCTGCTGAGTTACCATACCTTACCACTATAGTGTAAAAAGGGCCTTTGCTCTCCTGATATAGCGTCAAATAAATAGTTATGATTTTTTCAGGCTGTTTAACCAAAAAGCAAGCCTTGAGCCTCATTGAACACATTTTTTGCATAGCTCATACAAAGTTATTCCCTTCTAGGTATCGGCGCTGGCAGCCTGCCTGGATCCTGAGGGCCAGAGACTGTTTTTGGCTATTGCCCGTGTCATTGATGATGTCTGCTGGGCCGGACAGAACATCCGTGTCTACAATGAAGTCATCATCATGCCACCCTATAAGGTTCTTTTATAACATAATTCTCCTATAAAGAAAAGATACCTTGGTTAGCGGACTAGTTTCTACCTATAACTAGTATTAAAGTAGCCTTTGGTAATCAAACTCACATGTTTGCATAAGTTACAAAGACAAAAATGTTTGCTCACATTATGGCCTATTCATCCGTGCATAAGCATCAAATAAACTCATGAAACTTAATGCCTGCTAATTTTTTTGACTCACTACTCACTAATTTTTTTGAGTTCATATGACAAACAAAACTGATGGTCAACCTGATGTTGATGATGTCAATAATTTTTAGGTAATTATTTGTTTGATATTGATACACTTAAATTCTAAAGAGCTGTTTCATTTTACAGGTGGATAACGTTTTAGGAGAGAAAGACTCTAAACCCTACAATTACATTCGCAAGTTTGTGGAGAAGCACTGGCGCGATGCTCCCGGACCAGGACCTGGACCGGGAGCTGCATCTGCAGCCACACAGTAGACCAACAAGCAAAGTTATTTAATTATCATTTAATATTAGACCTATCATTTAACAACAACAATAGACTTCTGTTTGAAAATGAAAATTATATCAATCTACAAATGACCTACTTACTTGCTGTTGCTGTGATAAACAAGTTTCACATCACTAGTTCTTGCTTCTCAAAGTCTGTGTATGTAGTTCAGTTGAATCTTATTGTATATTTATTGTTTAGGCGTAGGCACATACTGCTCCTTTTGTTTTCATCTTTATCGCAACGTCGGCGATGAAGAGGCCAACATAGGTAGGGCTAGAAAACAGTCAACTAATCCTAAGTTTAGTTAGTTTGTAAAGTGCTGTAACTGTATCTAGAAAATACCCTAAGCTATTACATACTGAGTTTCTCGAAATCATTTATTTTGTTTAGCGATCGGCAAATGTGTTAAACTTTTATACCATAAACCGAAATATAACAATTTTTAAAACTGTGATTTATCTCCTATTATCTGCCACATCATTGTAATAATAAGACTTATTTGCCGACCACTAGATACCTGATGAAATTATACTAGCTTTTACCGCATCTTTGTTTTCCTTTTTTCAATCCCAGCCAGTTTTGCAAGGTTATTATATATATTTACCTACTTCCATTCAAAATCCACAGGCGGCAATCCGCTTAGTCTTTGGCTCTCATTCAACTGCTCGCCTGCTAATTTTTTTTTAATCACTACAGTATAAAACAAAGTTGCTTTCTCTGTCCCTACATCCCTGTCCCTATGTAGGTATGCTTAAATCTTTAAAACTACGCAACGTCTTTTGATGCGGTTTTATTTAATAGATAGAGTGATTCAAGAGAGGTATAATACATGCATGATATAGTAGAAAAACAATGTGTATCCATACGAAGCAGGGGCGCGCGGGCGCCCCTAATTAAGGTATGGAGAAAATTAAAATGTTTTAATAATTTTGCTTTCGTTGTCGGTTCTCTGCGACTTAAGTCTCAGGCCGGGTTCCCACTGCACTGTGCCGGACCGGAAGATTTGGATCCCGCAAGAAAATTGGAGTCTACTCACACACAGTTCTCGGAAGTACCTACTGGTACGTAGTAACCCGGGGTTCCCACTATGCCGGATAGATTTAGGGTTTACTAAATTAAAAAATAAAAGAAATCTTAAGCAGTACATAACATTTATTCCTACAATAAACAACATGATTAAAATACATAAATAGTATTTACTAAAGCAATAGTTGCGGCTTTTATAAGCTAAATTTAGTAATTACAAATAATATTTGGAATGATTACGACAGTGGACTACTATGTGCGTAAATACCTATAGAGAAGTGTACAAACATGGTTAAAATCTCTTCAAGTACAGCTTTAGTTTAGAAGTGTAAAGAGATACCTAGTTCCCGAAATCTGAAGGGCCCAGCTAACCTTGCCGTAATGAATAACTCATATAAGGCTGGCCATTCAATATGGGTCTTGCTACCCGAACTCTATCGTATTCACGGAAACGCTGCAATTCTAAGCACACCTGTAATTCATTGTTGAACTTAAACATGAAGAACTGAAAATATTTTTTTTTCATAAAAAAAAATCTTTTTATGAGTCTGTTCTATTTAAAGGTTATTTTGAAATAATATGATTTATCGGCGATTTTCTACTGAAGAAGTCGAGGCAAGATTTTCCGGAGTAGCCTTTATAAACCATATATTGCAGAGCTATTTCGCATTAACATGATCTACATTTAAATATTCTGATACCTACAATTCTCTAACGAACATTGAACATTAATTCACGAACTACAAATGGGTACTCGTAATAGTTTTTTTTTCGCAAATTTTTGATTTTTTCTTACTCGACATTATTAGCATAATGCCGCCAACCTTTAATGCGAATCGAAATAAAATCGCTTTATTCGTTTCTCTTTGGTTAAGAGGACTTACGGCCGGTTTCTGAAAGTTCGATCAAACATAATCAGATGTCAAATCAATTCCTTTCTTAGCTATTACATCAAATTTAACAGTGATAGCGAGTGACTTGACATCTGACTAAGTTTGATCGAGCTTTCAGAAACCGCCCTTTAGGTTATCATTACAACAGCAGTAAGAAAGCTTAAAAAAATACTTCAATGCTTGCAAAAGGCGACACTTCACTTGGCATATCACAATCTTTCATCTCCTTTACTAATGTATCTTACATTCACATTTCACTAACGTCATTATTTGGCTGGTGTACTACCAGCCAATCAGACGAAAGGGAAGTAGTGCTACTAGAAGAGTATGGAGGCATAAACGTTATGGTAAGTAGGCGGCACTATGCAGATGATTGATGATAATTTCTCTTTAGTTGAGTAGTTTAGTGACATAGTTGCTTGGGAAGAGACCAGTCATACCGCGGA
Source organism: Plemyria rubiginata (assembly GCA_963576535.1). Classification (NCBI taxonomy): domain Eukaryota; kingdom Metazoa; phylum Arthropoda; class Insecta; order Lepidoptera; family Geometridae; genus Plemyria; species Plemyria rubiginata. Next base: position 8,101,322 of record OY754922.1, on the reverse strand, counting down.
GTTCACCTGAAAACAACCAAATGTAAAACTTTATTAAATTCCAATTATAAAATAAATATTGATAAGGACTTTCCATACAACAATATCTAGCTCAAAACTATGCAAAATATTATTTGTTTATTCAGTTTTTTTAAGGTCGCTGCATACGAGACGAGATCTAGGACGGGACGTGAACGGGGCGGAGACGTGACTGCATCGGTTCAAACCCCCGAGCGTGCCACGTTCCCGTCCGGTACTGTCTCCGCGACATTTATGCTTTTTCATATACATTTTGTATGAAACGATATTTCCAAAACTTCCCGTCCCGTCGTGTCCGTCTGAAAACCCATCACGTATGCAGCGGCCTTTATACTACTTGTTAACGGAACAAGACAAGACATTACTTTACCACTCATAGTGTACAAAAACAGCTTATTAATATATGATTTGTTTGTGTTATAAATAAATGCTTATTATATTCTACTAGTTGCGCCCCGCGGTTTCACCCGCGCAGATTTAAATCCCGGTATTCCTGCGGGATAAAAAGTAGCCTATGTGTTATTCCAGACTATAACCAATCTCTCTGTCAAGTTTCATCCAGATCCGCTCTGCCGTTCCGGCGTGAAAGAGTAACAAACATCCATCCATCCATCCACACTTACAAACTTTCGCGTTTGTAATATTAGTAGGATTGTGTAGGTACCTTGCCACCAGGCGGGATCCTGGCTACGATCGGTGACAGCGATGATATCGTCTTTCTCGAAGCTCAGCTCATCAGCATTTTGTGCGGCATATCCGTACAGCGCGATAACCTACGACATAAGTCATTTATATTATTTTTAGTCATGATAACAGTACCTACCTATGTCATCAATTAGTTTAGTGATAGTCGTTTTATATTATTAGTTTCTTTAATCTAAAAAATCGGCAATACGTTATTGGGTTTAGCTTTACTCACATGTTTCTTACTTTTTAAATAAAGAACTGTGGATTTTGATAAATCAATCCCAACTAATATTATAAATGCGAAAGTAACTCTGTCTGTCGGTCTGTCTGTCTGTCTGTCTGTCTGTCTGTCTGTTACGCTTTCCCGCTTAAACCTCTCAACCGATTTTGATGAAATTTGGCACAGACAATCTTTAGACCCTGAGAAAGAACATAGGCTACCTTTTATTGCGAAAAAAAGAGATGAAGAGATTAAAAGTACGCAGACGAAGTCGCGGGGTACCAGCTAGTGTATTATAAAAATGAACCCCTATCTCCTTTGGTTACGGCATCACGCGTTAACGGCTGGACCGATTTCGCAAATTCTTTTTTTGTTATGTTTTGTATCAGAGGGTTCTTACGTTGAAAAAAGTAATAAAACTGCTCAAAAAATTTCAAATACAAAACAGTTTTCCCCATACAAAATATTCAGAGGTACGTAACTGTCTAACACACGGAACAGAGTAAAATTTCTGTGGTCCAACATCTGACATTTATTGACTTTAGGCAGAACGAAGTTCGCGGGATCAACTAGTACCTAAATAAAATAAAATAACTCGCTAGGTGTCTCGTTGGTGTTAGAAATGTACCTTATCGAGTACTGGCTCCGCGGGCAGCGGGTCCGCTTTGCAGAAAACGGGCGTCGTGCGCCCGGACATACGCCCAGACGACTGCAACACCTGCGAATAACACGTGATATTTCTAACAACTACAAAAACAAACAATGTTACGAATGATTCCCAGGCACGCTAGATAATTTCTTTATTACCACATACTAGCTCAAGATTATTTCAAGGATATTCAAGGATGGAGTCAGAGGGATGTCCAAATATTATATTACATTAGACACATACACACACACATTTTGCAGTAATTGATAGTCCATGAGTCATGTTTCCAGGCCACTCTGCTGTTAGAACACCATGTCTTGTCTATGGCTGAGACCATTTTTATTTTTATTTAATTGAAAGCAGTTCAATTGCAATTTTTATTCAGACCTACAGGGCCTTCTGCTTTTGGGTAAGTACATAATTTGGTTGGATGACATCTTCGGAGTGATCGAACCTCGTTAGTCGCGACTGGCGCAGGACCGGAATGAGTGACGTAATAGAGGGGAGAAATATAACCAGCTGGGTGCCAATGGGTTAACTAGATAGATACTATTGGGTACATTACCTTGACATAGGTGGCAGGGAACCACCCCAGTTGTTTGTTCCTTCCCTTGGCTTGAAGTTCTCCCTCCCACCAGCCCGAGTCTGCCTTCTTGCGAACTACCACCAGTTGTCCCTTTGTCAAGGAAAGTTGCTCGGCGCTTAAAAACAATAAAACATACTTAGGTGTGTAAAGTCAAAACGCAGGTAAGTATATCAAGGTGCCAGTACCAGGAACATTAGGAACATAGAAGAACATTCTTACGGCTTTGTTCCTACCGTTCTTTTGTATGATTGATGTACGTAGTGTGTTGGTGTTTAGTATGTGTGTGCGTAGTATGTATTGTTGTATTTAGTATGTATGTGTGTGTGTAAGTGTGTGCATGTTTGGCTGCGTGTGTGTCGGTATGTCTGTGTGTGTGTATGTGTCGTATGCCCGTGTATGTGTCGTATGCCTGTGAGTGTGTCGTATGCCTTTGTGGATGTGTGTCGTATGCCTGTGTGTGTGTGTCGTATGTCTGTATGTGTTTGTGTATGTATAGTACCTGGTGGCAGTGAAGTTGGCGAGTGCCTGCGCGACCTCTGGCTTGCGGCGGCCGGTGGCGGAGTCGCGGCCCGAGTCGCTGGCGCGCCGGCCCGTGCTCGACGACCGCCCGTTGGCGCCCCCCGCGCCACCCGCACCGCCCGCCGCCGCCGCCGCGCCCTCCGTTATAGACGCCACCTCGGACGTCGTGGGGGTCGAAGACTTCTGCTCCTGTTATTAAAAAAAATTAATTAGAACGATGTAATTAAGCAGTATATTTAATGTAATTAAACATGTAAATAAAACAGGCACATGAGGCTTAACATAATTATGTATGCCTCAAGTTGATGGAGGCAGGGCAATGCGAATTGTACTATTTTTGTCGTAATCGCAAATTTTAAAGCCTGAAGTATTTCATTTTATATAATTGAGAAATCTTGGCTTGTATTAAATGTGAGATAATGTATGTTGTGATAAGAAATGTGTTGTAAGAATATCTATGTTTACCATAATAGTATCTGCATTAACTTACTTCTGTTTCCTTAGGACTTTGCGGTTCTTGAGCGGGTGGCGTCGCATAAGCCGGGGTGGGTTCCACATAAGCGGAGGCGGGGGTGGGCGCGGGAGCGGGAGCGGGTGCGGGGGCGGGGACAGGCGCGGGTTCGGGTTCCGGTCCCGGTTCGGGCGCCTCGGGGATGTCGCAAGTCCCCGGGGCAGTGGTGGGATCCTTCGTGACGTAGTTGGATGGGAATATGCCCGTTCTGAAAATAATAATTGCTCGTGAATAAACGTTTTACATTACTCTATCAAGAAAAAAAGCAAGTCAAATACACTGGAAATACACTTATTTATACCACTCAAAACTACTCGTCAGATCTTCCACTAACTCAAAGACAAACAAATTTAAATGGGACCACATGACAAGCACCAGCTTTCGAATAAAAAAAGAATTTTTAAAATCGGTCCACTCAGTAAAAAGCTGATTAACAAGCAAAAAACACAATCGAATTGAGAACCTCCTGTTTTTGAAGTCGGTTAACAGTCGAATTAAGAACCTCCTTTCTTTGAAGTTTGTTAAATAATGTTAGAGACCGACCTGATACCAATGCGGCCGGTCCACCAGTCGCCGTCGCGTCGCAGCACTTCGATCCTCTCGCCGGCTTCGAACGCGAGGTCGCCAGGCTCCGCGGACAAGTAGGGGTAGGCAGCGATATAGAAATCACCGCCTTCTGTTAAAACATAAGCCTTTAAAAACATATAAATACAGGAATTACATGATAAGACTAAGTGTGAGAGGCCACGCTGGCAGAAATTCGGCCGCATACAAAAGAAGTTGTGTGTAATTTAATTTAATAAGTTAATTTTTTAGGAATTAAATAACACAGGCAAAAATTCTACCCCAGAAATTTAGTATTCATCATACAAAATTACGCGACTCACAACTTCTTTTGTATGAAGCTAGTTCAGCGGCAGTATTTCTGCCAGTGTGGCCTCTTATCCTGTATTTATAGATTTTTAACGTAATTTAATTCCTAAAACGTTAGTGTGAGGACACTTAACGTTATAGAAATTAAATTCTGCCTCACCAAAGGTTTTGAGCAAAACCCGTGAATCAATTTTTATTATTCAACTGGGTGATGACAAAAGCGGAGGGTCCACCTGATGTTAAGTGGTCATCACTTCATGTACCTGTAATTTCACCGACAACCACACCTTTTCATACTGAAACACAGCAAGTTGCTTGGCTAAGGCTTTCGTCTGCTTGAATAAAGCTATGGTAGAGACTCAAAATCTATTAGTCTCTACAAATGACAGCCCACATTACACATTTACTGGTGTTTATTCATACACAGTCATTGTTACGTCAAATTATCTTGATTGTAATTAAAAGGTAAATTATTTATAAAGATCTATCACTTTATTTATTTATTTATTACAATACAAATAACAAACAAACAGCTCTATAGCCAAAACGTTTGCGCGCTAGTTAGTACAAAAATAAAACATCAAATTCAAATGAATAGGTGGACAAGTATTTAAATAGAAAACGTATACAACGGCAATCAATGTTAAAAACATCACTTACCAACTACCGGCATGGCGCCGCCCAAATCGTTGGCGATTTCAGCTTCCGGGACTTCAGCGATACCTGACATTCAAAAATTTCATTTATTTATAAGTTTCTACTGCATACAGGGTTACAGGAAAAATCGTGCTAGATCCGTTAAGGGCGTGGAGTACCCATCATTTCTGACTTATTTCACTATGAAACACCCTACCCTAAACATAACCCTTTTCAAGCAATTCGACTTTTAATTTTTTTATTGAAAATTTTGTGCACCTTAATTATTATTATTATTGCATTTTTACATGTGTAATAAGATGCTTTAGGATGTCAATCATTAAAATAGTGCATAAGTTAATTGAATAGACCGTAGTAGACAAGTGAAAGTTAAGAAATAAGAAAAAATACTAGAAAGTTTATTTTTCTCTAAGGGATATCTAAAAAAAATATTATGGCAATTGTTTGTGAAATAAGTCAGAAATGATGGGTACTCCACGTCCTTAACGGATCTAGCACGATTTTTCCTGTAACCCTGTATATAAATAAATTAACTAACTCGTTAGGTTAGTTAGGTTAGGCAAGTTAGGTTAAGGCATAAATAATAAGACCGCCTATTACTTAGCAAATAGTTTTTGTATGTGATTATAACGATAAGTATACCACCAGACCATAAGTAACCATAAGATCTTTTTGCACACCCTGGTAGAAAATGCTAATAGCTTTAAGTTCTATGACTGTTTTGTGTGAAAGTTTTTAAATAAACAAATAATATAGGTAACAAATATAAACAAAATTGTTTGCAATGAAATATTTTCTACTTAAGGCTCCGGTGACAGCGGCTCGCAATTTCGAAGTGCGATTGGCTATTATTTCATTTTATTTCATTTCGGGGAGGTTGTTTGAAAAAATAACTCTAAAGAAATACGCATAAATACTGTTCGAACACAAATAATACAATAATATAAGGGAAACATGCCCGAATAAGAAATCATTTTGGTATTAGTATGTTTGGTCTTACGTTTACCTAATACCAAAATGATTTCTGATTCGGGCATGTTTCCCTTATATTATTGTATTATTTGTGTTCAAACAGTATTTATGCGTGTTTCTTTAGAGTTATTTTTTCAAACAACCTCCCCGAAATGAAATAAAATGAAATAATAGCCAATCGCACCTCGAAATTGCGAGCCGCTGTCACCGGACCCTTAAATCTATCTAACCGACTTCAAACAAGGAGAAGGTTCTCAATTCGTTTTTTTTTATGTTTGTTAACATTTTATTTTACTTTAACTTTTTAATCAAAAGCTGCTGCTTGTCATGTGGTCCCATTTAAATTTGAGTCAGATCTGACGAGTAGTTTTTGAGTGATAGCAGTATGAGTGTATTTTCCAGTGTCGATTAGATTAGAAGTCGGTTATTTTCTTGAAAGAGTTATTTAATATTAGAAGGTTTGTTCACCTTCGAGTTGTGTCTTTATCTCCATCGGTTCGATGATTTCGGCTGCGTAGGCCGCGGCCGCGTTGATATCTTCCACGTACGACTCCGGGAACCAGCCAGTCTGACCTGAACCATTAGTCGTTTTAAAACAACTCTCTTTATAGTTTGTAATGTTTTTTTGTGTTGTATCTAATGAATAAATAATAATTCAGAGTTTTAGGCCGCCCAATGAACTCTTATGAAGCTCAGCGGCAGGGCTAGGCAAGCCTATTTCAACCAGGTTGCAACAGTAAGTGTACCAGGCTTTCATTATAAAGTGCTGTTTTTTCTAATGACTGAATTAGGAAACTCAAACTTGGTACTGCAACTTTATCCTCACTTCCAACTAGGTGTATTCTAGGTTCCAACTACCCAACTAAGGTGTATTCACTATCAGCCCTCACTATCAGTCACTTGCTACAGCAAAAGCGAATCTATTCTTGCACACAAGGCACAAAAAAAGCAGCTCTATCTTCATTATGATAAGATGTATATTCACCTCTAGTAGATCCCCACTGCCAGCCGGGTTCGGGATGCTTGGGCGCGGGCGCGGAGTACACCAGCTCGCCGGGCTGGAGGCCCAGCTCGTCGGCCGAGCGCGCCGTGAACGAGTATATGCAGCGCCATACGGGATTCGACGACGGGACTGCGGCCACCGCTTCCACTGCTTTTAAAATAATCTTAGTGTTATGTCCTGAGGTTATAATAATAATAAACATTTATTTCAGGCAACATAGTAAAAAGATCTTAAAAATACAGGGCCCATAGCATAAATACCTTACAAACTAAAATATATATATTTTTATATGACTTTATTAACTAACACGTAGAGACTGCGACGTGGGCGCGACAGGGCTCGGCAACCGACCCCGGAAACGTCGATATAAGATTCCCTTAGGTTATGTCATGCTGGCAGGCACTTGATGTAGCTGATAGTCTGTGCTGTACGGTACGCATGTATTTACATGTTATTTATTTACTAGTTTGCGCCCTGCGGTTTCACCCGCGGATATTTAAATCCCGGTATTACCACGGCAAAAAATTTGCCAATGTGATATTCCAGACTATAATCTATCTCTCTGCCAAGTTTCATCCAGATCCGTTCAGCCGTTCCGTCGTGAATGAGTAAAAAATATCCATCCATCCAGCCATCCATCCATCCATACTTACAAACTTTCGCGTTTATAATAGTAGTAGAATAACTTCCCGCCAGTGCAAGCTTAACACTTAGTAAATTAAAAGTAAAAAAATAGCTTTTACTTTAGGGGCAGAATATGGCGCGCTGCTATCTCGGTGCTATAATTTATAATCCACTGAATTTAGTTATGTAAAATCGCAATTGGTTATGTTGATGACGATAGCATAACAAAGATTTAGCGAAAATAAAATATTGATTCTAAGTACATAATTTTCATACATAAAAATATAAAATTATACAACCCCATTTCTAAGTGTGTGTGTGTGTGTAAGTGTGTTCCTAATAAATGTGAAAACGATTTTACTACATACATTCAGTGGTTTTATGTTTTCAAACATGTTCAATTGTGCGGCGCGGGCGGACATAAAAATTATTTCTTTTTAAAAATTAGTGTAGATAAAACAAGGTAAGTTAGGTACAACATAATACTTAGAAGCAGTCCTTACCTGTGGTGGCTGGTGCATCCCCCCACGTATCTTCTGCTGGGGTTTCCTCCCCCCAAGCGTCGTTGGAAGTGCCCCAGTCCGGTTCTGGAATGAATGGTAATTAATGAATGAAATCCGCATCAAAATATCTATTCAGTTTATCTAGGGCATTATTTAAATATTCAATCGAGAATCGAGGGTAGTTTTTTTTGTGTATGTGTAAGAAAGTGTTATGTCCTGCAGTGGACTTCTTCAGGCTTATGAAGGTGATGATGAAGAGGAGTAAGATAGTAAATAATTATTTTCTCATTTGTATGTGATTGATGTTATTGAATCCGGTTATTGTACGACATGATAATGTACAGCACAATAATGGGACGACAATTTAGTTCTTTTTTCAAAAAAATAAACCTAACAACCTAACTAGTAATCCAGCTAAAAAAATAGTGGACACGGATTATTGGATATGCATTATTGGGGTGTACATCATCCCGTACAATAACATGCCGTGCATTATGGGCTCCCTGTGTATTGTATCCTACCGATTGGTTGCGCCGCGCTCTCGGCAGCGGCTGCAGTACTGCGCTGTGTGTACTCGCTTCTGTAAAATAGAAAATAAAGTTTAATAAAAGCCAGTCCCGACTTCAAAAATTTATCAACTATCTAATCGTTGTTTTTTCGTTGTTAACAGCTATGTGGCTTAATAGAGGCAGATTAGTGACAAAATGAGTTTAACGCCACTGCTGTGTTAAAAGTTCTCATTAAAAAGGACACATCACAGTTATTTCAGTCAAAAGTTTACAATACTAGTTTTAGAACACACCTAAGTTAAACGAGCGAACGTTCAAAAAAACGTAGGAAAACTAGTAAAGGAAACTTTTGAGCAGGAAAACGGGTATCAATCAAAATGAAATTTTTACTAAAGTGTCTGCGATGTAATCTTGCACACAACTTGGATGATTGCGATATTTCAAAAATGAGTTATGCGATTTTATATCTTTTAACAATGCCGCTACGCAACGTGCGAGCGAGAGTACGGTTTCTCTTATATTTGCCTTAATTTTCAACGGTTCAAATTACCTGCACTGTTGGTACAGTTGCCACACTGTTTCGCACTTGTCCCTGAGATTCGACACTTGAGTTGTCAATTCTGACAGCTGGGTGTCAGTGGCTGCCAGGTCCGACTTTTTGTGATCCACGATAGCCCGAGCTGCATCCACCTGAAAGTGATTGGTAGAATAGCCTTGTAGTAGTGAATGGGTAATGTGTCTTTCTGACCCGGATTTTAGAAAGGGGAGCTACAATGTATTCCTGTTATTTTAGGGAGCCAATAATTCACGGCATGATAATGTACATCCCAATAATGCACACCCAATAATCCGTGTTCACTACTTTTTTGGCTGGATTACTAGATAGGTTTATAGGTATTTATTTGGAAAAAATACCAAATTGGCTTCCAATTGTCGTGCTGTACATTATCATGTGGTACAACCGGACTCTTATTTTCTAGACTTTTGTGGAAATCCATGCTGCCGTTACAATGATCAACATTTACATATTTTTTTAGAAACACTAGTTTTTGTTTAGATTAGAACTCTCATTCTTGGGTGCTGAAGACCTATAGACGCGTGGAACCTAGATTTGCCTATCTTTATGACGTTTCAAATTGATTCATGTAATCTAATTAAATAAATGGAGTTCTCGAAAAGAATCTCTGAGGTGCACTTAAAATCTTTTCAAAAAACATTTTGTAATGAGTTGGAGGTCAGTCCCAAGCTTTTTTGTCATCTGCAGCTACAATACCTTTTCGCGTAGTTGTTTGAGGGTAACTTCCATCATATTCAACTTGCCGTCTTCGCCACCGCCTTCTGTTGTTTTGGCCTGGAACGACAACAGTGTTCTTTATTCCAATATACAAGATTTTTATTCATATAAATAAGTGTAATGCAACAAATTCTTAAGTATTATAGTTTTACTATAGAGGTATATACATATTTACATTACAGCCTACATATTATTGCTTCGTGGTAATCGGTTTAAAAAGGTTTACCTTAGCGTCTAACTCTGCTTTCTCCTTGTTGAGAGATATTTGTTTTGCATTGAGTTCTTTCACTTTCGCTTTCAGTTGCTGCATCTCCGCCATGCTTGCGTCTCTTTCTGACCTGGAAGATTGATATAACTTAAAACTACGTAGTAATAGTACTGCATTTGTTATATAAAGATTATCGTTCAGTTTAACCTTCAGTCCATCATAGAGTTAATCGCAGCGCTCGTTATTTTTTATGTTTTACATGTCGTGACAAAATATAATAGCTATGGTGGTTTTTTATACGACGCGACTTTCTGATGGAACAAGTAAATGGCCCACCTGATGTTAAGCGGTAACTATCACCTATAACAAAGCATTGCCTCGCAACTCACGCACGATGTGATGATGATATGATGCGTAATTTTTTTTTAGCATGTGCCTTAATTTCACCGTCAAGCACACCCTTCAAAACGAACCACAGCAACGCTGCTTGGCGGCAGAAATAGGCGTGGTGGTACTTCCCTGGACGAGACATTCGCAAAGAGCTCTACTACTAAAGGTGTAAACTAATTATGGACCAAAAAAAGCCTCTAGAGAACCTCTAAGTTAGTACACACACCCACAATCCACATGGAAGCTTCAATATTGTATTTCAATACATTGTATGTTTGTAACAAGGATCATACAAAAGAGTGATAGAAATCAAGTAGGCTTCGGTCGCGTCGAACTGGCACTTAAACTCACCTAGCTTTATGACGTTTCAAAGCTACGTTTCAAAGTGATCTTTGAGATTTCATTGAATAAATACATTTTGACTCTGTGTGAGCGTTTCATCAAAAGTACCAGGCCACCATAAACCGGTGAGAGTAATGCGTACCTCATAGCATCGATGCCACACTTGTGGTGCGCCACCGCAGTCCTGGTGTCCCGGATCTCGGCAGCGAGGGCCCGCACTCGGGCGGCGCCACTGCCCAGGCTGCCACTCAGGGCCTGCGCGCGCGCTTTCAGACTCAGCACCTTCGACTGTTCCTCTGTACGAAGCAGATCTAACTCCCGAGTCCTGGGAACAAGTCTCTAGTTATTATAGAGGTTGAAGTAAAAACTCTACTAAATCATAATGAATAAACGTTTATGTGTTAAAAATATGTGGTCAATAATTACCTTGAGTAGAAATTAAAAAGGTCCTGATAGTTTTTAAATAGAAATTAAAGTAGTGATAATAAATAACAATAGTATTATACAGGGTGTATCATCGGTGGTAGGGGGACCTTAATACCTCTTAAAGCTAATGATAATCATACGAGGTAGGATACGAGTCAATTTCAAGTACATTTTAAGTTCATCCTTACCTCTTCTTCTCCCATTCAAGTTGACACTGTCTCTCCATCTCTTTCCTTGCCGCCTCTCTTTTTTCCTACAAAATCCAATACAAATCTAAATTCATACATTTTTTTGCTATGAGCGAAGCCATTTTTGGTTAGTTTCATTACTGACGTGGTTAACTTTATGAAGGTTAAGGGTCCGGTGACTGCGGCTCGCAATTTCGAGGTGCGATTGGCTATTATTTCATTTTATTTCATTTTGGGGAGGTTGTTTGAAATAATAACTCTAAAGAAACACGCATAAATACTGTTCGAACACAAATAATACAATAATATAAGGGAAATGTGCTTGAGTCGGAAATCATTTTGGTATTAGGTAAACGTAAGACCAAACATACTAATACCAAAATGATTTCTGATTCGGGCATGTTTCCCTTATATTATTGTATTATTTGTGTTCGAACAGTATTTATGCGTGTTTCTTTAGAGTTATTTTTTCAAACAATCTCCCCGAAATGAAATAAAATGAAATAATAGCCAATCGCACTTCGAAATTGCGAGCCGCTGTCACCGGAGCCTTAAAGTCTAATCACCAATGAATATTGACATTTGTGGCGTAAAATTATGTAGCGATATTCGACCTTGTGCCATTGTAGGATAGATAGGGATACTATATGTTTACTCAATTAACGCCAAATTCGTTTGTGGTTAGGCCCCTGTTGGTACTCGAGATTCAAGGACGTCAGAGGTTGGTCTTAACATAAAATTATTATTTATACATAACATTACCTTGGCATCCTACAGTGGAATGGCAAGAATGAGAGAAGATATTACGTTAGTAATTATTGAATAGCCGAATGTATACCTATATATGTTTGAATCATTTAGTAATTAAGGCCATGAGCAACAAACATCGTGCCTGTCGCATTTATTTATACTATTTGGATGATTTTCAATAGATATAACTAACCTGTTCTTCCTTCTGCTTCCTCAAAAGTTCATCTTGCTCCCTCTTTAGAGCCTCAATCCGTAGCTTCTCTCTCTTTTCAGCTTCATCTCTCTCTTTCCTCTCCCTTTCGGCCTGTTAATGAAAAACCCTAAAGTAACTTCATTAAGATTTGGCTCTGTAGTTTACATTTTTTTTAAACAAAGTTTTCTGAAATGAAAATATTATTACGAAGATAAAATTGATTTTTCACATATAGCTGGAGTGCACTAAGAAGAGAAAAAGTCTAAAAACCAACCCCAAGGGGTTATCTATCATATTTTATAAGATAATTATATAATTGTCTACAGAACAACATTTAAGCACAGTAGGGGTACAGTTACTTAGAATTTCATCCTCTAAAGGGGTTAAATACTCAGATACTTTTCTAATACCACAGAAAATATAGTTTTCTAAGTCCTAGGCAATCGACACACACACACACACATGCGTCCTACCAATCAACTGTATTTACCTCCACTTCCTAGAAGGGCCATGGAAAAAATATAATTTAATGTAATATTTGGAAATGATTTTCCAATGTCGTTGGGGTCACCAATGTCGGGCCGTAAAATTAGGAGTCTTTGAATTGCAACAACTGAATTAAAACCGCTCGCATATTACTAAATTATTAGTTAAAGTGTTATTTGCATAAGGAAATCACAAAGATTTTAACCACCATATTTTTTACTCCGACCACCTTATCAAGGGGAAGGTCGTGGTTTCACATCCCATTCGGATACCAACTATGGACATATTACAATTAATCTTTATCAGGCGCTTGTTCAGGTTCCTCTCATTTGAAAGTACGATCGGCCATAAAGTTTGGCGCGTGTCTCACCTTCTCCTTGATCTGTATATCGTGTAGTTGCTCCCGCCTCCGCTCGAGCTCGGCCTGACCGCGCGCCATGTTCTCGCGACGTCTCTCTTCGTACGACTTCGAACTTGTGTTCGAAGTTACCGAATCGCGCCTGTGGAATATAAAAAATATAAAACAACAGTACCGAAACTGAAGAATTACCTATTTTCATTCTGCATTTATACTGCTCCCTTCTTCTTATGGTGTCAGTAGTTTCTTTCGAAACAGTGTGGTGAAAGGATTTTAAGTGCGCCTCAAGAGGCTCCTTTCGAGCACTTGACACATGGTATCCTACTAATATTATAAATGCGAAAGTTTGTAAGTATGGATGGATGGATGGATGTTTGTTACTCTATAACTCAAGAACGGATCTTGGTGAAAATTGGCACAGAGATATATTATAGTCTGGAATAACACATAGGTTACTTTTTAGCCCGTAGGAATACCGGGATTTAAAACTACGCGGGTGAAACCGCGGGGTGCTACTAGTAGAACATAAACTGCTAGGTATATACTGCTGCCTTTATAGGCTCCATATCATCTGTAGCTAGATAAACGCAACATTAAAAAAACGGTTTTTTATACAACTAGCTGACGGAACAAGCAGATTACCCACCTGATGTTGAGTGGTAACCATCACCTATAAAAAAGCACTGCCTCGTAAGACACGCACGATAGGAACGTGCCCTACGATGCAATGCTCTGGGTCCATCAACATGAGACACACAGATTTTCAGACTCATGTGCATGTAATTTCACCGGGAACCTTCTTTAAACCGAACCACGGCTAGGCTGTTTAGTGGCAGAAAAAGGCATAAATATATGAAACATGGAAAATTATTGGTCCTTTTTATTATATTCCTTGCCAATTTACAGCGTTTTAAAGAGATACCTATCAGTATTTTATACTGCCTGCTGATGGAACAAGCATATGGCCCACGACAACATGAAATACACTTGGAAACTACACAGATTGGTAGCGAGCAATCTAAAAATAACCTTACCTGAAGGTAGGAGGGATCATTTCGACAGGCAGCTTCGCGGGTGGATTCTCGCCTTGCGTGGCTCTCTCGCACAGATACATAGCTAGGACGAACTCTTCACACCCTGGGGAAGATGAAGAATATTTGCTTAAAATGTATTCTACATCATTTTGCAAAACAAAATGTGAGCTTTAAGTCTTTTTTGGTGAGAGTGCCAACTGCATGTCCTTTGATCCGACTTCAAAAAAAGGAGGTTCTCAAGCCGACTGTTTCTATTACGTCAGAACTTTCGACTGGGTTTGATGAATCTTTTTTTATTTGAAAGCTGGTGCTTCGCGTGTGATCTCATTTAGTCTTAAGTCATATTTGGTGTATTCAAAATTTACTAGCTAAGGTATGGTTTTTTAGTCATATATTAGGTGTATTCAAAATTTACTAACTGGGGTATGGTAACCGAGTTTCTACTCAATTGGCAAAAAGTTAATAAATATGTCTGTTCACTTACCAAGCTTGCCGTCAGAATCCAAATCGGCTAGCGCCCAGATCTGCGCGAGCGTTTGTTGTGGCAGACGAGACTGTAGCATGATCGCTCGCGCCTGCGCGCCCGACACCGCACCCGCTTTCTGGCGATCCGTCGCGTTAAATAGTTGTGTGTACCTGTTGGTATATATACTACCTTTAAACGAGCATATAAGTTATAAGGTATATAAGTTAGTGCCGATTGTGCAGTGTATCCTAATATATAATCCTAATATAATATATAATAGGCGGCCCGATTACGCTAATGTCTCGCTATCGAGATGGCTTTCAGTTTGACATAATTGATTCCCATCCATCCAAGGAATTTAGATACTAGATCTATCCATATGTTGCTATTACACTATGTGAATCTAATGCTCTCGTCCGAGAGTATTTTATTCCTTGATCAAATGTCAAACTGACAGCCGTGTCGATAGCGAGACATTAGCATAATCGGGCCGATGATTGAGGAGTTTGTTTGAAGATCTGGTTTAAGACATTTATTTTCTCAAAAAGAAATTACATTTCACTTATATGAGAAATAACACTAAAGGCAAATTTATTATTGGGCGCGTAGGCACAGAATAGTAATAATTATATAGATAAGTAAACAAACATGGGTATGTAGGTACATAAATCAAAGTAGGTAAGCAAACAACTTAGTCAAATAAAATTATTATAGCAATAGCAGGTAAAATGTGGGTAGACTTTTGCGGACTGATTCGAAACACAACAATAAAATGCAGTAAACACACAGAGCAAACGTAACTGGAAGTGGCTTGATGAAGATGTTAGTTAATAATAGTGGTGGGTGAGTTTGTTTGTATTAGTTTACTTTTAAATTATTTAATGTTTTGGATTCAATTAATATGTATAATGTGCATGTATGAATGTAAGTATGTATATAGTATGTGTGTAAGTATTTAGTATGCGACTAAGTATGTGTGTAAGTAGGTACCTATGTATTTATTATGCGTGTAAGTATGTATGTAAACATGTATGGAATTAAGTAGGTATGTATGTAAGTATGCACGTAAATATGTATGTAAGAAGTATGAATGTAAGTACGTAAGTATGTAGGTAGACATAGACATAGACAGTATTTTAGGTATGTTAGCATTTAAATATGTGTTTGATTGATAGTTGCTTTTTGTTGTTGCTAGTTGTTTGATCACCTGCTGCTTCATATAATTTTTCAGTTATAGTTATCATTTTTTTTTATTATTCGTATGTTTTTGGATGGTACACTGTTATTATGGGCACACATTTTTTATATTTTATGGTAAGATTTTCTTCTCCGTTCTCTACGCGGCGTTTTAAATCTTGTTGGACTAGCTTTAAATGTTCCTGTTGTTTCGGCGTTTGGTCTGAATATATTTTTATGGTATCACTAACCAGATTTACTTTATTGTGTAGTATATATTTTATTTATTTATTTATTTATTTCTCTCACATAAGCTTACAAGATCAGAACATCTGTTTTGTGACTTCGGTGGTCCCTCCAATTTCGCCAATATTGCCTTAGATGGTGTATCCCTGCCAGTCTGCTCCGATTTTCGGTACCTTGGTTCAGTAGTACAGAATGATGGTGAGATTGATAGGGATGTAAAGAACAGAATAAATGCGGGATGGATGAAATGGCGACAGGTCACAGGAACAACTTGCGATCCGCGAATGCCCCTCAAACTAAAGGGTAAAATTTACAAAACCATCATACGGCCTGTCGTTTTGTATGGATCTGAATGCTGGGCCACCAAAGGGACGGATGAAAGAAGAGTGCATGTAGCGGAGATGAGAATGTTGAGATGGATGTGTGGTGTGACGAGGATGGATAAGATAAGGAATGAGTTTATTAGAGGCAGTTTGAAAGTGGCGCCAGTGACTGAAAAGATGAGGAGTAATAGGTTAGCGTGGTATGGGCATGTTATGCGAAGGGAAGAATGTCATGTAACGAGAAGAATGCTAGGGATGAATGTGGATGGATATAGAAGTAGAGGTAGGCCAAAGAAAAGATGGATGGACTGTGTGAAAGATGACATGAGTATGAAAGGAGTGACTGTTGAGATGACGGCTGATAGAGGAGAGTGGAGAGCAAAAACCTGTTGTGCCGACCCCACATGAAGTGGGATAAGGGCAGGAAAATGATGATGAAGCTTACAAGATCTTAGATAATCTAGTTAAATCTATATTAAATCTAGAACACGATTTTTTGTTAAACTCATATGAGAGCTGGTGCCCAATAAGGTTTTAAATTAAAACCTGTTAACAGGTCACCAGACCCACCTTTCGGCCCATGTGTTATAATGTACGGGTAGGTTGGTGGTGTTTGATTGAACCCATATAATGTAAACACGCTTTTCTCTGCAGAGTCTTCACCTCGGTACCTAAACTAAGCAAAGGCCTGTAATGATAGCATACCGAACTGTAGACCACCACGAAGGAAATTATGATTATGTCGAACTAGTAGGTACAAGCCATACATTATAACAATTGCGCTAAACTATAAAATGGTACTACTAGTTTCAAAAGATTTATGAACTAATTATGCTATGAACAAAATATTCAAATACATAGGAGATAAAGTTACATAAATTGGTAGATATACTAAAATAATTGCATTGTGGAGGCTGCTTGCGTATGTGATAGTGAATACTGTGTGTTTGAGTGTATGTGAATGCATGTGTGTTTAAGTGTATGTGTGTGTGTGTGTGTGTGGTTGTGTGACCATGAGTGTTAGGTGTGTGTGTGTGGTTGTTATATTTAGCAGTCTCGTTTGTCTTGAAGCACACCTTCATAGGACGGTTCTTGTCTAGGCTAGGTCTGCCAAGGCGAAACAGTTTCACAGGCTCGGTGCAATCTGGATCTATTAGTTTCATGATTTTAAAAATTTCGTTTTTGTCTGACTTGGACATTTCAGCTGGTTCTTTTGATGCAGGTTCCGGTAATCCAACTAGAATAATGTTTTTGCTGCGTTGTTCACGATCACTTATCTCTGCCATGATATCCTCATATTTAACCGGGGAAGATGATGAAGATGGGTTAATTTGAAAAAACTTGACCTCTGAGTCCAACATTTCAAGTCTTTTCTCAGTAGCTTCATTTTGGCTTGTCAATTTTATTATATCCTGCTTCATCAACATTTGTTCACTAGTAAGTTTATCGGTTACAATTTTTATATCAGTGATATCCTCTTTAATTGAAGCCATGCTTTTTGATAAGCTATCCATTGAGTCTTTTTGATTTGTCGTAAACGCTGTTAACATGGCCATAATTTGTGTCATCTGTTTCCGCATCTCAGAGAATTCTTCTGCCATTATCTCATTTTCATCCGTCTGTTTGCGTTTACTCCGTAGTGTCATTCTACTAGTTCCAGATAATTCCGCAACTAAGCTATCACTTGTAAGGTTAGGTTGCGAATCACTGCGGCCGACACCAAGGCCACTTCCAGTGGGTGATCGTAGTGTACTCATTTTATATCCACGGTGTACTTGCATAGAAATTCAATGTCACAGGTGACCACTGTGTGAGAGGGATGAAAAATAAGAGTGCGTCTTTCTTCCTCGAGAGCGTGAAGAGATGTTACCTCGTTTTAATCTGAAGATGGTTAGAGGTGTAATGTCCCAACAAACACACGACAGTAAAACTAATTATAACTCTTCACTCGTACAACTTTAGCGTTAAATTTGCTTGCAACAGGATTTAAATATCGAAAAATAGTTTATCCACACGACTACTCTGTGCAACGCCCAACGTAGCAACAAGATTATGATTTTAAGCGCATTTTACTGCGTTGACGGGTTTGATAAAAAAAAGCTTCACCTAGAAAGACGCAGCACGCAACCAGTAGTCTATAATGATCTAGATTATGTACCTACATAATCTAAGATAATGATGTAATGTTGGTACATCTGAGTTTCTAATTTCGTGTTTTTTTTTATTTTTAAAGTATAATCTAAGGCAAATCAAAAATGAGGCTAACGCAAACCTGTGAACGACACGGCAAAGGATTTTAAACAGGTAGGTAAATGTTTTCTATTTTATTACTTTGGCATACCTCAGAGCATTGCGCTTTATGGCCATATACAATTATGAAAGAAAAAAAACTATTTATTATTTACAGTAGATTTAAATATAAACTTTATAACATTCAATACAAATTATATATCAATTTTGCATAGTCACGGGTACTTTCATGGCCCTTGGTATAAAAAAAAAATTCCAAACCCGTCCGTCCTAAATGTTTTACTTACTTGAGTTTCTGCGTCTGGGGAATGCCCCATTCGACAGGCGGCGGACTCATGACACCCATTGGCGTCTCTGTGGGACTTGTCACTACCGACCCTGCGATCGACCCTACAAAACGGAATAAAGTTTAACCAATCTTTAAGAAAACATATTGAAGCTTAAATTTTTATTGCAACCGTTTTCATTATGCATGCACAATTTAACCGGCAAACAAGCACACGGCTCATCCGTTGGCATGGGATTACCGTGAAAAGTCCAGTGCAGTCGGCGGATCTAAGCAATAGTGAAGTTAGCCGCGGGATCGCATATACCTAAATGGTTTTATTTTACTGGATAAGGTCGTAAATTGTCTGCGGCAACCAAACGGCTTGGTACTTCATGTTTGCCTAGATTAGTAATAATAATAATAACAAGACGACACAAATGCTCCAACAAATCATGATTCGCACTTGGCTTAGGCCCGTGAGCTTCGTTATTACCAAAATATTTATATTTTGAGAAAAAAATCCTAGAAATAATAATAATAATTTATTACAAACACACATGCATGACAAAAAATAGTAGTATAATAATAGGTACATACAGTTATAAGCTTTGAGTTTCGTGTCACATGTGACCGATGTGGTAGCTCACTAATCTAGTAACTTACCCGGTTTAGAAAGCGGATCTTTTAGTGCTGTAATCGGCGTAGAGGTCACCGGCATCGGCTTTGGCGGGCTGCTTATTAACGACGGCACGGCATTCACATGCGGTGGGGACTGCGGGATCAACGAACCTATCGCAGTGCCCATAATGGGCTGGGTAGGAGGTATAATGGGCTGGGTAGGAGGCATAACGGGCTGGGTAGGAGGCAAAATGGGCTGGGAAGGAGGTATAATTGGCTGAGAACCCATAATCGAAGTAGACATAACCGGCAGGGTACCGCCCATAAGAGGCTGTGCTGTCATCGGCTGAGAGATAGCGGATTGCGAAGTCGACATCACAGAATTCATCGACATAGTAGAACCACCAATCAAAGGCTGATTGAAACCCTGGTTCATTTGAGATCCCAACGGCTGTGTATCGATAACAGATTGAGGTTTCACCCCAGAAATCAGATCAGGTACTGGAGGTTTCATTGGCGGCAACATTTGGGTAGTTCCCATAATAGGCTGGGTAGTGCCTATAATCTGTTGGGTAGTGCACATAACTGGCTGGTTAGGCATCATGTTTGTTGCTGGGGTAGTGTTTATAAGTGGAGAGTTATTGAAATCACCCAGTAAGGAGTTACTGGACATAGATTGCGGCGGCATGCTAGATACGAGCGGTTGGGGAGGCAGGGCTGGCAAAGGGGGAATGGCAGGCATAGGGGGGATAGGAGGCTTGGCAGGTGCAGTAAACTGTTGAGGGGGCTTTTGAACACCTGAAACGATATTTTGCTTTGTTATATTATATATTTAACAACTAGCATTCACTTGTAAAAATTA
This sequence comes from Plemyria rubiginata, assembly GCA_963576535.1. Classification (NCBI taxonomy): domain Eukaryota; kingdom Metazoa; phylum Arthropoda; class Insecta; order Lepidoptera; family Geometridae; genus Plemyria; species Plemyria rubiginata. Next base: position 8,081,113 of record OY754922.1, on the reverse strand, counting down.
CATATATTACACATGATTTTTGTGATGTTATTCTGAGAAAAATGTTTTTTTTTTCTTAAAGAATGTCAAAATGTGGATCAAAAAGTTGTTACCCGCTTGAAGATATTTTTTCCAATCTGTTCTTGTAGGTCAATGAGAAAAACTAATTCTAGATCAAGTATTTCTATCTGCTTCCCTCAAATCCCTACGGTTTATTTAACTAACCTGTGGGGCTAAGAGAAACCAGCAATGATGGTGGAAGAACTTTTGGCACTTCAATGCCATGAAGTTTCAGGTTTATTATCTGGAAATTAACAAAAGTTGACATCAAGTGTGTCTATGCTGAGACGCGCTTATTGTTTGCGAGCCCGTTTTTCCAGCAGAATATGTTTGGATTCACGTTATGTTTTTAAAAAAAGACTTCTAGGTACATCATGTAATATTGTTTCCAAATAGCTCATTTGCAAAAGTTCAGATTCAATGCTTGCCTGATTACCATGGAAATTATAGTCTCTGATCCCCTATATGGAATGTAGCGATAGGCGAGGTTTATACAGAAGAGTTGCGGCGAGGATGTATGGCGTGTGACCTAGTCTAGGGTCGGTCACCAAGTGGAGGGGCGTAGCCTGGGGGCGCGGGCGCTATTCTCTTTTACGACAAAATGGCACTATGATGCCACATACTTTAAACTACGGTTCATATTATACTTCAACTATTCAACACCTCCACACAACCTCGCCTCATCTCTTCTGTATAAACCGCAGCTTACATACCTTGCAAGCAATGGAGAACTCCTTCAGATCCAATTTACCATCAGCATTGGTGTCCGCCAGCGACCAGATCTGACCTAAGACTGGAGGGGGCAGTTGACTCTGAAATATACATTATAAGAAATTGTAATAATACATTTGGGTTGGCTATAGCAATCCTTGTACCTGAGTTGAGGGTTGGGGATAGGGGGGATGCAAGTGGGGGTAGATGGAAAGTCTTCCCCTTGAGTCCTTTTTTCTAGGAAATGAAAAAAAATAATTTAATTTTTCAGGTAAGTTACTAGTTAGGTTAGGGTTTTTTTTTATATGAAGAAAATTGGTAGTAATATTTCATCTCTATGACAAAAAGACTCAAGGGAAGGAATTCTCATTGGGTTAGGGTTTTTTTTTTTTTTTTAAGTGAAGAATTTTGAAGAAAATTTTTTTTCATTTCCTATAAAAGAGAACTATAGGGAAAGACTTGCCATCTACCCCCACATGCTTTCCCCCTATCCCCAACCCTCAACTCAGGTACCAGGGTAGCTATAGTTTAACCTTAAAGTTATACTTTGTTATACCTATTTAATAAACACATGAACCACTTATCTAGTAAAAATCTGTGTACCTAACGGTTACACTGTAACCAATATAGAAAGTGTGATTAATAATTGTGAAATTACATAAAGATTGTACCTGCAGCATAAACCGCTTCGCCTGTTCTCCAGAGAGGTTCCCACCGATGGGACCGAGGTTACGGAAATGCTCCGCAAACTTGGCATGTTCATGAGCCTGCACCACCCATGGATCCCCTCCCATTGTGCTATTAACTCAAGAATCAGATTTAACATGTTCCAAGACATTACCTTCAAGGATCATCATTTCTTTGTAAGTTTGTTAAAAGTACTAAGTTCTATTAATAAATGAGATTAAAACTTATTTTGTCACTAATTTTATTGGTACCTATGTAAACTAGAATTTTTAGAACAAGATACCTACGGAACTGCATCTAAATATTCTTTCATTTACTGGTAATAAGCCCTGAGTGCCTGATGGGCCAAGTTGCCGGCAGGACAGTTTGCTACATTATAATACAGGATTGTAGCCCCTGTGCAAGACCTATAAAATCGCTCACTAAAGCTAGGTCTAAAATTTGGAGAGAAAGTCTAAATGCACAAACTTGCACAAGAAAAAAATAATCTTACGTACATAAATAAACATAATTCAGATGGATAATTTTGTAATGCAGATATCATAAGGTAAATTTAACATCAGTATTTTATATTATTTTAAAGTAGGTACTAAATAGTAGGCATACCTACTCACTTGACTAGGTAGACACTTTTTAACTATTTTACTTCCTTTCTGTGAATTTTGGAAAGCCAATATTGTATGAATCCACTGTATGAAACGCCCTTTTCCTTCTTGGTGGGTGTTTGCCAGACGACTAGCTAGACGAGGAATAATAAACTATCGTCGTAGACTAGAATAAACGCACCTCTTACATATGTAGAACGAAATACATCAAGGAATATTTACTCTCTGACAAACGAAACGAATTCAAGTAAAATCTATGATGTACAAATTATTTGTACAAAGTAGAATTTTTATTGATCGATCGACGTCTTCTACTTCTTCTTTTAATTAAGTGAAAAAAATTACGTAATGGCGGGGCGCTAGATACAATGTACATAGTCACTTTGTACTTTGTACAAGTCTTTGGTTGGTGTGTACAATGTACATTGTATCTAGCTTTTTTTAACTTTGTACAGTCTTTGGTACACACACTGATCATATCAAATCAATGTACACGTAGGTCTGCGATCGTCGGTGCTGCCAATGCTACGGCAGTTGCCGTTTTCTACGGCTTTCAAGCCAAAGAATCACAAAATCGACGGCCTACGGCTATATCATTGAGGCCGTAGTAGATTCTACGGCTTTTTGCAAATTCCACGGTAATTAATCTATTTACGGGTTGGTTTGTATGAAAACATACTTCGATCCACGTTTGATCGTCTTATAGTGCCGTCACACTCGCCTTTCTTTTTATAACAATGTACTCTGTGCACTCGCCCAAACAGTGTTTGACAGGAGTTCGTGAGGAACGACATAAAATGTCGAAAAGTAACAACAGCAAAAATGATCAGATTAGGAAGTTTTTGTTTTCCTTGCATTTTCAGTGTCTAGTACTAAGATTTTTCATATGAGTAGGTACATATTTAATATTCCATACCCACATTTTTTGAAAGGTGATAAATACAAAGGGGGTACAAACCAACAAAAAAAAATAAATACGTAAACACAACTTTAACCATAGAAATTTAAAAAAATTCAAATCTTGGAATACTGAAGCACTTACCTACCATGTCTTAAACATAGTTAACTAGTCTATTTTAAACCAACTAAATCTACTCATACCACCTCTCTGCTGACATTTTATAAATTACTAGCTGAACCCGCGGCTTTGCTCGCGCCAAGGAATTCAAAGTTTCATCCCCTATTTAATCCCCTTGGGGGTAGAATTGATCAAAATCTTTTCTTAGCGGATGCCTACGTCATAACATCTACCTGCATGCCAAATTTCAGCCCGATCCGTCCAGTAGTTTGGGCTGTGCGTTGATAGATCACTATGTCAGTCAGTCAGTCACCTTTGAGTTATATATATTTAGATTATTTTTGATACCTTAAAAATTTAATATTTTTGTATAAGTATAAGTAAGCTAAATTCCTTGTGTAAGCCCATGATTGCCTCTAAAATTTACATATTACAAAAATCGGGAGATTCAGACCGGTATTTCGGTAAAACATTCTCGAATTCGGTAGATCTACCGAAAAATCGGTAGGTTTTGCATCGCTGCTTCGCGCATTGTGGCAGGCTACGCAAACATTTCATCAGTGAACGCTTTGATGTTAGCTAGAAAACCGATACCGCATGGCAAAGCGCATTTCATTGGACGAAGATCGTAAAACTCTTCACTGACTCGTGCCTCACTACGCGTGCGGCTCAATGATCACTTAAGTTCATGCATACCTGGCACCGGGGTTAGACTAGGCTGTATGGTTTTAAACTATAGCCTGCTCCGAGGAGCGAAAAAAAACTGTTCAAAACTGTCAGTGCCAAAATTGACATGACCGCAAGCAACCGGATTTTGAATGCAACAAAAGTTGCTGCTGCCGTCTGTTGTTTGTTGTCAAAAAAAATTAGATAGACTACTAGCGCATTCCTCATTCCACGAAGATGACGAAAACAGCGGACAACGTGAACCCTGACGTGTACGAGAAGGATTCCGAGCGCGAGGCCACTTCCGCGGATCACGACGAAGATGTTGCAGACGATTTCGATGAACGTGAGATTTTCGACCTGATTCGGAATATAACCGATCCGGAGCACCCGCTCTCGCTTGAGGAGCTGAGAGTAGTAGAACAAAAGAACGTCGTGTTAGACAATGAGGGAAATGAGGTAGTGGTGCATTTCACACCGACGATTCCGCACTGTAGTATGGCCACTTTAATAGGTAAATAAAACTTCAACTCGTTTGCACATATACCATTGACCATTAATACCACTACACCCTAGACTAAAATCTAAAAACTTACATAGACGATTTGGTTGTAAATCCTTACATTTCTTCCTTTGATTATTGTACATTAAAAGTAGGTAGGTATACTAACCTATGGAGTGTTTCTAGGTCTCTCCATTAGAGTACAACTGCTCCGAGCTCTTCCATCTCGTTTTAAAGTGACAGTGCAAGTAAGAGACCTTTACATATTACATGATTTTTATTAGATTTATAATTCACAGCCTTCACAGCTCAGTTGGTAGTAGCTCCGTCTTCTGCACTGTGACCTGTGTTTTGATCCCCACGAAGTTCAAACATTTATGTGATAAACATGGATGTTTGTTCTCTGTCTGGGTGTTATATAATATTATAATTATGTATTTACAAAAAAAGTATGTATGTAAGTATCAGCTATCTGGTTCCCATATCACAAGCTTTAGTTTAGTTTGGGGCTAGATAGTGTTGTGTGGAATATCCTCCAATATTTATTTTATTTGCTTATTTATACATATTTCATTGACCATAAATAAATAAGTAATAAATAAATAATGCTGGACAATCCACACAGCACCATCTAGCCCTCAAAGCTTGTAATAAGGTACTAGATAACTGACATATTTAATACAATATACTTACACAGATAGATATTTTTTATTATACATAGAAAACACCCAGACCAACGGAACAAATTTCTGCAGATCATACACAAATTTGTTCCGAGGCGGGAATCAAACCAGCAACCTCGTGCGTCGCAGGCGGACTCTCGCCCGCTGCGCCACTGAGGTCGTCAAATTAATAAATAAATTTAAAATAATATTATAATATGCTTATAACAAATTTAAAATAAATTTATTATATGCTTAAAATAAATTTATTATAAGCAGATAACTGCTTAGGTATAAGACAATTGCATAAAATAACAACATGTTTTATCTCTGCAGGTATCAGAAGGTACACATGTGTCAGAACATGCAGTCAACAAGCAGCTAGCCGATAAGGAGCGAGTAGCAGCGGCATTGGAGAATAACAATCTGGTGCAGATCATAAACCAATGCATTGCTGTGTAAATACATTGTGATGCAGCAAGTGCATATCTGGGTAAACTAGCATGTTTTTCACCATTTAAATAATAGGTTAAATAACTGATAGCATTACCTAGAACTATTTTACAGGTATTGGAACTACCTGTATCTTGATTGTGGAAATAAGTGACAATTGCCCTATGATGCTGTATATTTCTAACTATGTGACCCTAAGTTGAGTCGAATTTTAGAAATAAAACATTGGAGGCTGGATCACCTTATGTATATAATATGTATGTATACAAAATAGTTGTAATATGTATATTTAAATTTTAGAAAATGTTAAAATAAAATTCACTTAGAATTAGCTGCCTTGGCTTCATTTTTGATGTCTTCGTAGGAAGCTTGGTTCTAGAAAAGAAAACAACCATTTATTTAACAATCAGGTAGCTTCAGGAGGTGATGACTTTTTCAAAACTTTAAAGACTCACAAATAGTTTTTTCCAACTTTTCCAACCTTATTTTATCCTTACATTTCTGACTGTACATTACATTACATTGGTAATGTACGCTTTACACCAAAACTTTAAATGACAAAAAGGTATTATTGAAGGTATACTTGAACTTGGCATTAACTTGAAATTTAAGAATTGTCTAGGTACATTATTAACATCATTACTTGATTGGTATCAAGATTGCAGACAAACGCAAGCAATAGGTACCTACCAAGTATATCTACCTATAAGTAAAAATAAAAATAAATTGTTAATAGTGGTAAATTGTTAAAATAAAATAAATAAATATAAGTACATAACAGGCATAGGTGATAGGTATCAATATGAGGTAGGTACCTATGGATAAGAGGTTAGTAACAACTTACGTCCCACATATCATCCTCCCATTGTGGGAATAAATTCTTGAAGACCGATGGCTCTGCGCCTTGCCTCAGTGTGACAACCAATGCAGAGTCCACTGTCCGATCCAACCCATCATCTTCTATGTACTCCTAGAGAAACAATTGTAAGTATGTATAGAGAGAAAAAATTACATATTTCACCAGGCATATTAGTGTAGCTTCCCAACTGGCCAATATTTCTGCCTACCACTGAAAAGGTAGGTATTTCTTGGACATGTTACTACGGTACTTAAGTGACCTTGGTTCCATCTACAGGTTTGACTTTAAAATATCAAGAGTTTGCTCGATAACCGTTCGATCCCGCTCGTAGAATAACTTTTGGGACATTATAAAAATCTTTGTGATTTCCTTAAGTGTAGTAAACACTATACTTAAATCTAATAAAAATTGAAGGTAGGTATTTGTTCCGCGCTAAGTTGTACAAGTTTATCTTACCTTCACTATGTCTGCTCTAGCCCCCTTCACGCGCTCGGGGATGTTCCTACCCTGCCATAGGTATAATTCTTCGCCTGTGTCCAAGATATAAACTCCATCGTCAGACAGGTCCTGGGAAAAGGTAATAAATTCATCGTCATCATAAGCCTGAAGAATTATTAGTAAGAGCTATTAGTGGTACCAATGGTAAAAAGGTAAAATGTACTTTAGCAAACACACTAAACAATGGCTAACCTGTTGAGTGTACTTCTCATCCAGATCTTCGAACTTAATCTTGCCTGTCACCTTGACAGTGACAGCAGTCAGCGTGTGCGGCGTCGTAACGCGTCGGTTAACAGCCAGCTTCCACCCTGAGGGGTCCTCCTTCTCCTCGGAAATTCCACCTTTAGATATAACAGTGATTTTGTAATTACGTTTTTCGGTAATAATGGTCCCGGCATAGAAATTCATAGAATATGATGCCTTGGTAGTGGGTTCGAATCCGGTCGTGCACCGATGCATTTTAATGTTCGTAAAATGTAGGTACCTACTATACATTTTCATGCTGACATCGACGCGATGTCAGTGCTCTCAACCCGTAATGCAAAACATCGTAAGGAAACCAGCAGTTGGTAACGGCGGCGATGGGCTTGCAACCTGTCATGAATGGAATACCCACCACTGAAAAAGTGGTACATATACATACATACCTACCTATGTGCCAAATTTAAAGGACCAGTCCCCCTTAGACATCTATAGAGAATTTTAAGTTGGTACTAAGTAAGCTAAAGGAACGTGTACCATGTCTGGGGATCAAAGTCTTGAAACTGTGTAACTGGTAGAATAACTGACCCAGAGCTGCCCAGAACTCATCAGGCTCGTCTCCCTGCTCCAAGGCGGTCACCTCCTTGTCTCCGCCCACCACTTGCTTCACGAAGCTGACTGCCGCCTCCAACTCGTTAGGGTGAGCCTCCTGTCAATCACAAACAAAACGCACAGTTATCAATTGTAATCCATCTTAGTTCTAAGCTAGATTGAATTGTGTTATTTACGCGGTAGTCAGAGGCAAGTACTTACCATGAACTAACTGTCCAATATTATTAATGCACTTGCTTTTGAGAAGAACCACAGTTTCCATAAATGTAGGTAAGTTCGATTTCCATTAAGGGCATAAATTTTATGAACACACTACAAGATTGTTATGGCTGGGTGTTATACCTAATGCGATGTCTCTTTTAAAATAGCCAAAAGTAGGGGTTAAACTATAGCTACCCTGAGTTGAGGGTTGGGGATAGGGGGGATGCATGTGGGGGTAAATGGCAAGTCTTTCCCTATAGTTCTTTTTTCTAGGAAATGAAAAATAATTTTCTTCAAATTGCTTCACTTAAAAAAAAAATAACCCTAACCTAATGGGAATTCCTTCCCTTGAGTCTTTTTGTCTAGGAGATGAAATATTATGTCCAATTTTCTTCACTTTAGTAAAAAAAAATACCTAACCTAACTATTAATTTACCTGAAAAAGTAAAGATTTTTTTTCATTTCCTAGAAAAAAAGAACGATAGGGAAAGACTTGCCACTGACCCCCACTTGCAACCCCCCTATCCCCAACCCTCAACTCAGGTACCAGGAGCCTTATGCACTATGACCATTTGCAGCAATTGCAGCGCGAGCTCGGCTAAGACAAGGCAGGCGGTGTGAAACGGTCAGGGCAAAGTATCTCCTATTTCATAAAGAATAAAGCCCAATATCAAGTTTTGACGTTTCACGGTTTGGGGCAAGGAATCTCCTTGGAATCTCCTATTGTCATAGTGAATAAGGCTCCAGGGTATATAGCCAACCCAAAGAGTTTTTTAGATAAGACACTTGGCACCTTAGGTTTTTGGTAATATCAGTTGCTTGCTGTGCTGAGACTAGGGCGCTGTGTGAGATCTCCATATTCGTATTACTAGGCACTCACCTTCCCGTTTCTGACGTAGATGACATCCGGCGTCTCTAGAACGAACACGTCGTCATCTTCCAGCGAGCTCGCTGTCTCCGGGACCTGCACCCCACGCATGTCCACGCCCAGCTCTGTACCTTCCACCTGGAGAAGAAGGTTCATGAAAATATATAGCAAGATTTTCTTTTTTCTTGAAGGGCTAAAATTCGACATCAAGTTAGAAACAACTGCTTCACTGATGGAATGAACTTACCCAAAAAGTTAGTGTATTTGAATTCTTTCAAATACACTAACTTTTTGGGTAAGTTGAGTTTTTGGTTAATGAAAATTCTTTCGTTTAAATAATTTTTAATATTTTGAATCCTTGCCTCGGTGCAACAAAACTCACCCTAAACAGACGAATGCCGTCGTCGTCATAAGTTCCATTCACATTCTCAGGCTTGTAGTCGTTATCTTTGCTCCCATACACAATCGCCAGGGTTCCTGAAAAATTCCAAATGTTACAATAGGATTTCGATTACAATTCGTAAAGCCTCGGTATCCATAAGTCAATTGACACTTAACAAGATCCATGAGGTTCAATGGCTCGTTCTAAATGCAACATGCATACACACCCGAAACACATAAATTTTATACAACAGCTGATCGAACAAGCAGATGGACCACCTGTTAAGGTAAACCATTAGCTATAGCAAAACATTGCCTCCTTCTTCACAGTCGGATAACTAGTGGTACCTACTGTTTTTACCCGAGTGCCGCGAGGGTTATGTGTTTGGCGTGTATCTATCCATGTATGTATGCATGTATTTATGTATCCTTGCTTCGATATTTCCTTTATTACCACTTAGTAACCAAACGGCTGGATGGATTTTGATGATTCTAGTATCAAAAGATTCGTCGCAACTTTCCAAGTGTCCTTAGAAATAAAAAAACCAAAAAGTCACGTGGGAAGGAAAGGAGGAGCGATATTCTCTTACATTAAAAAAAAATCTTTTCGCTATCATAGCAATATGGGTATCAAAATCAAGACATTGGTGAAGTGTTTTCAAATAATGTATTAGTTTTTGATTTAAAGTAAACCCTCAAAGACAAAACCAGAACGCAAAATTCGTTAAGTCACTTTAGCGAACTAGGCCATGAGTGATACTAAAATATATCATAAAACCTTCTCTATGGTCATACAAATCGTTAAGAAAAAACCGCATCAAAATCTATGCAGCCGTTTCGAAGATATGAAGAATTTTGTTATAAAAAAATGTAATTGCTGGTAACCCCAAAGTGATCAAAATGAGTTAAACAACCTCAGGCGTCAGTAAACTGCTAGGACATAGGTACACGAGCCTCAGACTGTCTGCGATCATTACATTTTTATCATTCGTCTCTTGATGAATGATAAAAATGAAGAATAATGACTACTGAAGAATGGATTTCAATATTAAAAAGTACCAAATTGAAAACATTATCTTATTTACCTACCTACATACTTTTAGTTCGGGCACTCGGGTTCTTTTTTTAAATAAATCTTCTTGTTATTTCAACACTATCTGTATTCATCTCTCCATTTAGATATAATATTTCGGAATCATTCGATTGATTTGCCCTTTGCTTGTCGCATACCGAAACTAAGGGGGGTTGTCGAAATAAAAGTGTTATGTGGGTGTGACAAATAATTAGATGTTATTCCTTGCCTTGAACTTGTTTTTTTTTGCTGGAGTTACAGGTATATAGAAACAGACATACTATTATAAACGCGAAACTTTGTAAGTAGGTTTTTAAGTATACTTTTTATCCCGTGGGAATAGCGGGATTTAAATCTACGCGGGTGAAACCGCGGGTCCAACTAGTGTGTAAATTATTACAAACTGCATTAACCCAAACAAATGTTTATTCATCACACAAATGTTTGTTCTCGGTGGGGATCGAACCCACGGCCTACAGCGCAGAAGGCAGAGCTACTACCAACTGAGCTGTAAGAGTAAGTTTATGTTAGGTAGTTTGATGTCTTGTATAACAATAGTCAGAAGGAGTGTGAATATTCACCTTTAAAGATGTTCAGGAAATGCTTGGTCTCCTTTCCCTGAGGGACCTTCACGACAGTGACGTTCTCCAGTTCACTTTCAATCTCGGAGACCAACTCTAAAGCCGCTGTCTTGTCGCTATTGGCCGCGTCGGTACCCTGAGAACAGTTATCTCTAATGTTATTTAACTAGCGACCCGCCCGCGCGCCCCTGAATCGCACGGGTGCACATTGTTTTCCTACTATATCATGCATGTAATATACATATAAACCTTCCTCTTGAATTACTCTATCTATTAAAAAAAACCGCATCTAAATCCGTTGCATAGTTTTAAAGATTTAAGCATACATAGGGATTTAGGGACAGAGAAAGCGACTTTGTTTTACACTATGTAGTGATGATGATTGCAGTTTGTTGACTTACGTAAGTATAGCTAATGTGATTCTCGCTCGCACGTTTCGACATATTGAAAAATTTAAAATCACAACCCATTTTCAAAATATCGTAAACAACCATTTTGTGTACACACACATTATTTGTTAGATGTATATTAATGTGTGATAGATGTGCTGTTAAAAAATCTGGGCCGACCGAAAGTGCGATGAAATACCTGGACAAGAGACGCACAGGACAGAGGAGGCTAAAAGTAGCAGTGGGTGACACCAGGCTAAAATGACGATGAAGGTAAGACTGAGGTAAAGGTGTACTCACCACCCACACATAGGCGACATAGGCCTCGTCGCCGTATTGGTACTTGGCCACGTAAACCTCGCTCTGATAGATAGCGCAGATTCCCGACTGCATACTTTCTGTTATGTCCTCTTGGCCTCCTCCTGCCACTCTGGTAAAAAGTCAGTCAAAATGTATTTTTTTAATAAAATAACAAGGACCACTCAGAAACGTGACTATTAGGTGCCACTTCCACGCGACCAAAGTCAGGAAATACACGTAGTTACTAGTTTTGTTTTGACGAATTGACTTGAAATTTGGAATAGTTTTTATTCTTACCAGCCTAACCAATCCTATGTAAAAACAAAATAAAGCGACAAAAAAATTAACTATTTAATTTCCAAAAGGGCAATAACAAAAAGTTCCTCAACGCATCTACGCCGCTACACATTCCTACGGGGCGGGCGTAGCAGATTTCGTAGCAACGTAGCATAAACCGTAGCTGCTCTTCTACGCCTCGTAGCTGCACTTTTACGCACTGTAGCTACACTTCTACGCCTCGTAGCTACATTACTACGCCCCGTAGCTACACTTCTACGCTCCGTAGCTACACTTCTACGCCCCGTACCGTACGATATAGGGTTTTAATTGGTGTAGCTTTTTTAACTTTATTGGAACGTAAAGTTTTAGGTTATATTCAAATTCGAAATAATGAATAAGCTCTTGTAGGTCACCTGATGACGACGAGGTTGCCGTCACCGGCGTCTGGCATGTACCCGCGCGCGGCCGCACTCTTGCCGATCAGCTTGGCGATCGCAGCCGACTCCTCCGCATCGCCGGAGTAGTAGCCTGCGTCTGCGAAACACATTTTGGTCACTGGTGGTCTAGTAGACCCGCCTTCCGATCCTATGGTCTTGGGTTCAAAACCGGTCGGGCACCAATGAAAGAACTAAGGCGCGGGCCAGACAGAAGAGACGAGGACGCGTCGCGGACAGGGCGGAGACGAGACACGGACGTGACTTTTCAAATTATATAGAAGAGACGGGGCACGGACGCGACGCAGTCGCATGAACTAAAAAAATGACGCAACCACTCAACCTCAAGACGGTACACGTGACTGTGCGAGCGAGCGAGACCCGCCCGGCAGGCGTGCTACCCGGCGCCGCGTCCGCGCTCCGTCTCTCCTGAGTGTTTTGAACAATGGGCGCAGACGTAAAAGCGTTGCGCCCGCGCTCCGACTCTTCTGTATGTTTTGCGTCGCGACGCTTCTATACATTTTGTATGAAAGGGACGCGAAAGAGACAAATGTCCGCGACGCGTCCTCGTCTTACGTCTCTTCTGTCTGGCCAGCGCCTAAGAGTAAAAGTTTTAAAGAGTAGTAGAGCTCATCCGGGGAAGTACAACCACCACCCTTTTTATGCCGCCAAGCAGCGTTGCTGTGATTCGGTTTGAAGAGTGTGGTCGCCGGTGTAATTACAGGCACATGAGGATTAACATCGGTATGCCTCAAGTTGATGGACGCAGGGCAGTGCAATTTAGGGCACGTTCCTATCATGCGTGACTTACGAGGCAACACTGTTATAAGTGGTGGTTACCACTCAACATCAGGTGGGTCATCTGCTTGTTGCATAAGCCAGTTGATAAAAAAAAACAAAAATTTGTAATGCGCCAGTACTCTCAAACGGTGAAGGAAAACATCGTAAGATCGTAAGATCGTAAGCAACAACTGCTTTATAAGTTATAAAATGTGTAAATAGCGGCATGGGTGAGAAAAAGACACAATAAGAATTTATGAAAGGACGGTTTACTTACCACTCTCAGTGACGAGTGACCTGCCAGTCGATGTAACAGTCTCCCAGTCGTGGAAGTACTGCTTGAAGGTGGAACTCTCGGCGCTCTCTGTTACCCTGGTCACGTTCACCTAGAAACATTCGTTTATTTTATAAAATTGAATGATTTGTTTTAACCGTCGGTCACCGAACTGTGTTACCAAAACTTTACCTATCCGGCTTGACTGGTAGCTAATACCGAAAATCTAATGTAATCTTTCGAATTTACCAACCTACAAATAAGAGAGGCTCACATCTGTATTATACAAGAGGGTTTTCCTACTTAAGTTTACTTTTCTAGTTTTTGTACTTAAGCAAACTTTTGACTAGGAAAACTTGCATTGAAATTTTTATTGGTAAAAATGGTTGTTTGCGATTTTTCAAAATTAGGCTTAGTGATTTCATATCTATATCAGTGTGCAGTGTGGTCGCCCAGCGACAAAGCCCTTAAAAAAAGCCTTAATAAGTAGGTATTTATATTTAGATTTACGATAGTCCTCTCATTCATGTTTAGATTTACGATAGTCTCTGTATCGTGTTTTACACAATACATATCCGATCCTTGGATATGTATTGTGTAAAAAGTTAGACATAGATGTACTTACCCAAGTTGGGTATCCCTTAAGCGTAAGGTACTGATTGGCCACGTCATGATAGTTCTTCTTAACGTCAGCATCCACTTGGGAGCCAAGCCACACGTACACTCCTGAGTCTGGTGTGTCCAGGATGTACACGTCCTGTATAATCAAATGATATTGATAGTGATTCTTGCGGATTGATATTGCTTACTGGGGATTGATGAAGGTTACGTTTTAGTAATTGGTAGTGCATGTGTGTGTCAATGTAAAATGTGTTATGTTACGAGTAGGTCAATGACCAGCAATTTGTGACGGTTCTTCTAGGCTTGGTCATGTGGAACAGGCGCGGTGAAGTAGTATTGACGATGATTATTGTAGTATTGTAGATTTGTGAAGGAAATCTTAATAACTAGTGGAAGAGCATTATGTAATATTTGGAAGTTGTAAGTTAAAATACACATATTCTAAATTCGAATCATGGTTTTGACTTATAATTTTTTTTAATACGGGCACCTACTTTGAGCCTGAATTAACTAATTGGACTTGACTACATAAAGTTCCCCAAAGATTTGTTAAGATTGATAAAGTAGTTAGTTAATGATGGAGCCAAACGTGTTCAACTGAACTTGTCCACAATTACCAAGTTAATAGGGCATTCTCTTATCTGTGTTAGGGGTAGATAGAGGCAAGTCCAAACATAGTGTTTGACAAATGTAAAATTAGAACAGACATCTCAGTTCGGAGCTTACGTTCGTAGACAGATGTTTTTGCTTGTACGGCTTGCTCAGCGCTATCAAGTCGAGAGAGTCTCCGAGCACCACGCGGTAGAGATACACAGCAGAAATATCATCGCGCGCGTACGTCTGAAATAAAATTGTTAAAATATATAAAGTACGTATGTATCTATATGCATAGGTGGTACAGCTCTGTAGGTTAAAACATTGACAATCTATAAGAAAAGGACGACAAACAACGGTTTTCTTATACTAGATAAATAAACTACAAGAGATACTATTCAAATCAAATATGTTTATTTAGGAACAAAAAAAAGTTATATCTAAAATTAAGAGTAAATTAAAAATGTAGAAGATCTGGAAATGTAGTAAATAATTTACTATGTAGAGCTGACCTCGCAGAATGGCTTGGTTACTGCCATGTAAAGCTCTTAGTTTAAAATAAGAAGGTACCACTAAACTTTTCTTAATTTGTTTTATTCTACTTACTTCAGAGCTGTCATCACTGGCGAGGTCGTCTTTGGAACCAGATCCCAGTGCTTCGAAGAACAACGCGTAATCCTCATCGGACGAGAAATCATCTACAACATTAAATTAGATGATTAAGATTGAGACTCCTAGCAAGATCATCATCATTTGCATCATGATTTATGCAGCATCTATTAGGTGTACTATCAAGGTGCGGCAAGATGGTGAGTAATAAAAATGTTAATACAATTTTGTGCTACTCACAGTCACAGACAGACACATTATAAAAAGTGAAGATTTAGAGTAAAATGTCTAAATTTTAATTAGTGGCTGTGGCTAACATAAACACACTGGATGCCTCCGTAAATGCAGCCACATCAACAGAATTTTTTCAACCCGTTTACACTTGCGCTCAAATGCGCAGGGACATGGGCAATGCGCAAAAGGCAACGCGTGCTGTAACGCGGGAATGAGAGGGAAAAAGGGAGAGCATTGACGTTCCGTTGTCACGGACATGAGCTGAGTATAAACGCAGCTGGATTGTTAACTAACCTATGATTTCAATAGTAGCCCTGCCGTTATGATAGTCATCGCGCAAGCTATTAGCGACGCTTATGATCTTGCGACGTTGTGTCGCCTTCGCGCCTTCTGGCATTAGCACGAAGATGTCATGGTCCACCTCGAGGATGAAGCAGTGGTCTGAAGTCAGGGAAGAACCTTCGGCTGCCACCTATGAGGATTTGTTCTTAAGATCATTATTGGCAATATTTGCGCCCTTTGTGGCGCATTCAAAATAATCTATCTGATACGGCCTCGCCACAAGGAAAGGCCAAAATCACACTAGCATTTTTTTTTAAGTTATAATAGGGTTCTATTATAACGTGGGTAAAGGTTTGGTGCAAGTTCTGCGATTTCTCTAGAGTAGGTATGAGGTAAAAAAAATTGCTATCAATAAAGCTGTAGGTACTACAGCTGTTTCATGTTGTATTATTGTGTAGGTATATTATAGGTACCTACAGATGTTTCATGTTGTGCGGTCTAGGTTGGTATATTGTGAAGTAGTTTTGAATAAAAAACTTCAAGTCATAGAACAAACGTTGTTTGCCTTGACGACGACGTGTAAATACCCCTCTTTTCTTTAAATGTACATTATGTTACACAAAGTATGTACTGCATTATGGTCCTAACTTATCAATAAAGCGATTAATAATGTGATGATTATAAATTCAATTGATTTCCAGCAGGATTTCCATGATAAGAAGCGTGATTCTATAATGTATTGCAATGAAACAGTTTAGGTAGGTATCTAGGTATATAAGATTGCGATACGCATGATTTGATTAAGGGTTTCCTTAAAATGATGTAGATGAAGTAGTTGAGGTACCTACCACAGAAAAAAATCGGTTCTTCTATCAATTTGTTTGTCAAATGCTCACCTCTTCAATCCTCATGTTATCGCACCCTGATAACTTAAGCAGTCGCTTCTCGGCACCAGCATTGGTCTCCACCTCTGTGAAGCCGGACTCGTTGCCACCTTCCATGTATCTGATGGCTAAAATCCGGTACCTATTATGATTTAACGATAGGTATCTGCAGCGAACGGTTAGATTCCAGAATAATCCTACTAATATTATAAATGCGAAAGTTTGTAAGTATGGATGGATGGATGGATGTTTGTCTCTATATTATCTCTATAACTCCAGAACGGCTGAACTTTCTTGGTGAAAATTGGTAAAGAGATATATTATAAAATATAAATTTAGTATGGATTGTCTGTAAATCTGAAATAAATAAATAATAATAATAATTATAGTCTAGAATAACACATAGGCTACTTTTTTCCCGCGGGAATACCGGGATTTAAAACTACGCGGGTGGAATCGCGGGGCTACTAATATGCTATAATAATAATCATATAAGCTTTTATTATATGAGGCTGTTGAGTTAGGCTTTAAGTTAGTTACCAAACATGTTTCTTGCCGTTCTTTGTTGGTGACAAACTGGCGGTAGAATCACCTATTTTATAAGACGTTTCAAAGTGATCCTTGTGATTGTTGAAATTAAGACCGTTTTGATTTTGGTTTTGTAAAACAAAAATAAATGAGCGTCGACTTGAGAACCTTCTCCGTTTTTTTCTCGTCGGTTAACAGAATAACTCACCAGGCTTGAAATAACCGAGGAACAGAGCACTCTCATGTCCCTGCACCTCCCTGTGATGGACGGCCCTTCCACCCAGGGCATCGTCTAAATTCACGGTCCAGATCGCAGCAGCGCCCAACTTGTCCTGCGACGCTTTGCTACCGAGCCAGAAATGGGCATGATAGTGAAGGGTGGAGTTAGATTCCCCTGTTGTCTGTAAATCAGTTTTTACAATAATATACATTTTAGCTGATTTTTTTTTCCTCAGCCTATTCCGTCCCACTGCTGGGCAAAGGCCTCCCCCAAGGACCTCCAGTTCTCCCTATCCTGAGCCTCCTCCCACCAACTACCTTCAAAGGCATCTAGGTCGTCCCGCCAGCGCTTTCTCGGCCGACCACAAGGTCGACGTCCGTCAGGGACCCATGGTGTACAGATCCTTGCCCACCTTTCGGGAGGCATCCGGCTGATGTGGCCCGCCCAACCCCATTTGAGCCTGGCAGCTTTTTCCCCAACATCGCTTATGCTAGTCAAGGAACGCAACATGGTGTTCCGCACTCGATCAAAGCGATTGAAACCGAGAATGCTGCGTTCCATGGCCCTCTGGCAAATTTTGAGTTACTGAATTACCAAAAAAAAAAAATTAAAACAAATAATGTTTTTCAGAGGCTAATTCACCATAAAGTTTGGCTGTTTACCTGCAATATTATGTAGGAGTCTCCATTGTAGAATTTTCCGTAACTCTTTATGGGAATAGGAACAGGCTCAAAGTTCTGCAAAAAAAAAATGTTGTGATTAGAACATGAGTGGAAAGTTTTTATATACGAACATAATTATCTACTTTGGTTACCTTGTAAGTATTTTTAAGAAATTGAAAATAGCTCGAAGGAGGTTTTTAATTCGGTGGATTTTATTTATATAGGTATGAATTTCGATGTCAAAGCCACCAATACCACCAATACACCAAATTGTCTAAATATTAATGCGGTTTTATTATTATCATAGGTAGATATTATTGCGCCGATGCGATGATGGGTGAGTCCTACCCAATCGGCGCAATAAAATAAAAATAAACTAAAAATAAAATAAACAATGCAATGGCCTACCCATGCCTACGCACTGAATCGTTTATATTGATGGTACTCTTTCGTAGATACAAATAAATATTGGTTTAAGTATAAATGTAATATAGGCCCTATGTTCTTATACAGCGTTTACACTTAGCCGAAATGCGCAGGGACATGGGCAGTGACATGAAAGAGAGAGAGCGTTGACGTTCGCGTTGCAACGGACATGAGCTGAGTGTAAACACAGTATTACCTCAATTGTCCATATTTCCGTCCCCGGACCGGCACCAGCACTCTCGAAGGTCGGATGAGACATACTTCACACGTTCCTCACAACAAACTGGCTTGAATCTTCGCTTGAATCACCAAAATGAGCGTGCGTGACTCATAGATATAATATCAGCTGGCGAATCTTATCATAAGGTTTGATAAATGCCTATCTAGTAGGTACCTACCTAGTAAAGATAATTTGCATTTTTTTAGCTGCATTCGCTTCGCTAGTGAATTTGTCGACCGAAGTCTTCGTCAATGTCTTTACTACATTTCATTAGGCTGAAGAAAATTAACTTATTCTACAGATAACGGGTAACGTGCCTTCTTCATGGAAGATAGCCCATGTACACCCAGTTCCCAAAAAAGGTGATCGAACCAACCCATCCAACTACAGACCCATTGCGATTACCTCTGTACTCTGTAAGGTGATGGAGCGAGTAATTAATACTCGTCTTCTGGCGTACCTGGAGGACCACCAGCTGATTAGCGACCGTCAATACGGCTTCCGCCACGGCCGATCAGCTGGTGATCTTCTTGTCTACCTCACTCACCGCTGGGCCGAAGCCGTCGAGAGTAGAGGGGAAGCCCTGGCAGTCAGTCTTGATATTGCCAAAGCTTTTGATCGGGTCTGGCACAAGGCACTCCTCAGTAAACTACCATCTTATGGGCTTCCTGAGGGCCTTTGCAAATGGGTTACTAGCTTCTTGTCGGGGCGAAGCATCAGAGCTGTCGTCGATGGTTCCTGCTCAGACCTAAAGCCTATCAATGCCGGTGTCCCGCAGGGATCAGTGCTGTCGCCCACGCTATTTATCATGCACATCAATGATATGTCGCAGATCAGCGGTCTTCACTGTTATGCTGATGATAGTACGGGTGACTCGTTTTACTCCGGCCGCGCAAACACCCCACGCCCTGAAGTTGATGAGAACAGGCGTAGACTTGTGTCCGATGTTGAGAGTGCCTTAGAGCTAGTCTCTGACTGGGGAAGTAGAAACCTAGTCACTTTCAACCCAACGAAGACTCAGGTTTGCGCCTTCTCATCTAAGAAGGATCCGTTCTCTGTGGCTCCAAAGTTTCAGGACGTTCCCTTGTCTGTCTCAGATAGTATTGGGATTCTGGGGGTTGAGATATCTAACGAGGTCCAATATGGGAGTCATCTCGAAGCAAAAGCTGTACTGACATCCAAAAAACTTGGAGTGCTAAACCGTGCCAAACAGTATTTTACACCAAAACAGCGGCTTCTGCTTTACAAAGCACAAGTTCGGCCGCATGTAGAATACTGTTCCCATCTATGGAACGGGGCACCCAAGTATCAGCTGCAACGATTTTACTCCCTACAAAGAAGAGCCGTTAGAATTATCAACGATCCCAAACTCACTGATACGCTAGAGCCGCTCAGCTTACGCCGCGACATTGGCTCTTTATGCGTGTTTTATCGGCTGTACAATGGGGAATGCTCGGAGGAGCTATTTGACCTTATCCCAGCGTCGAGATTTTACCACCGCTCCTCTCGGCACCGGGATCGAGCTCATCCACACATTCTGGAACCCTGGGTCTCTCGTACTCTCCGTTTTTCACGCTCATTTCTTCCCCATACCCATAGGCTGTGGAATGAGTTACCATCAGAAGTTTTCCCGCCAAGATTTAACATGAAAAGCTTCAAGAAAAATGTTAATAAAGTCCTTCAGGGTAGGCAACGCACCGACAACGCCCCTGGTGTTGTTGTTGTCTATGGGCGACGGTGACCGCTTACCATCAGGTGGGCCGTTAGCCCGTTTGCCTATCTTTTACATAAAAAAAAAAAAAAGATAAGACTTATCGGTAGAATAAGTTAATTTTCTAAGAGTCTAAATTATATGAATAGATAGGCACCCTGAGTTGTTTTGGTTATAATTTGAAATTAGACTAAGTTATAAATTACTAGTTGCTCCTTACCCAATGTGCTATTCCAGACTATAATATATCTCTGTGCCAATTTTCACCAAGATCCGTTCAGCCGTTCTGGAGTTATAGAGTAACAAACATCCGTACTTACCTAAAAATTTTCACTATTATAATATTAGTAGGATTGAGCTCACTCACCAGCCGGTACTAACTCAAGCTCCGCCCGGCTTAATGATTTTTTCAGATCATTCTACATTTATCTATCTATCGCTATCATTACCTAACGATAGTATACCTACAGGTTACTAGGTACTTAGGCACTGAGTGATCAGAAATGTTTTATTTCGGGATCGAGATCAGTAAAGAATATCGATTGGATATTGAATTGGACATTGATTGAATATTGAATTATGTTGTTTCAGTAGAGTGTTCATCACACTACAATATTTTGGACAGAACTACCTAAATTTGGTACCGAGAGTTGTACGTTTCTAGTTATTGCGCTAAGCTCACTAAGCCGAGAGAAATGGTAAGGTAGGTACCTACTGGGCAAGCTCTAAACTCGTGTCCTTATAAAAGTTGCCTCGGTTCTAATCATCTACAATCGAAGTAAACTATCACTTGATGATTGATAGATAACTGAAGATCCTCTATCTTAGTGAAATAACTTGGTACTTTTAAAAATAATTTAATCAACACAAGAATTTGAATTAAGTTCCGTCTTGAAATATTAAGACGAAGACAAGAGCTAATGTGACTCTCGCTCGCACGTTTTGACTTTTTGAAAGATATAAAATCACTAAACCCGTTTTCGAAAAATCGCAAACAACTATTTTGTGTGCGATTGCATTGATTGCGATTGATTATTTTTTTACTAAACTGTGCGCAATGTGATTACATTGCGCACAGTTTAGTAAAAAAATAATTTTGATCGATACAAGTTTTCCTACTTAAAAGTTTGCTTTTCTAGTTTTCGTACATAAGCAAACTTTTGAGTAGGAAAACTTGCATCAATCAAAATGTAATTTTTACCAAACTATGCGCAATGTGATTGCACACAAAATGGTTGTTTGCGATTTTTCAAAATTGGAATTTGTGATTTTATGTCTTTCAAAATGTCGAATTGTGCGAGCGAGAGAAATGTTAGGTGTTGTCGCCTTAATAGCAAACTATGAGGGATAAAATGATTAAGCCCATTTGGATGAAACTCATTATGAATCCCCTTGTGCTCGAATTTGATACCTGAAATAAACAAATTATGTAAAATGTAGGTAGATAAGTATGTAAATAGGTATTATGTATACGTAGATAAACCAAATTTACAAATTATTAGAAAACCAAGTGTTTCAACCGACAATCGTTGGAGCAAACGGATAGTTACTTGAGTGCTTTAGATAAGCGTAGTGTGTAGGACCCCCTCCGGCTAGTCTAGTCTTTGTCCAGCATTATTTATTATTATTATTTATTTATTAACTGCTTGCTGGCTACCTGCCTACACTATCCATCAACACCATCCAAGGTAATCGTCATCAACAAACTAGCTAATTTTTAATGCGTAGGTACTGCATTGAAAATTAGCTAGTGATTGATGATGATGTAATTTCTTAGTTTGTTAATGACGATTACCTTTTTGATTGCGTTTGCAGATTGCTATTAAGAGCTTCAATTATCTAACCTACCTAATTATACCTAGTTACCTAAGATGGATGAGTGATTGCATTCGATAAACTAAGGAATATTTAATGCATAGGTGTAGGTAGGTAGGTACATGGAAACTGCCTAAGCTATATAAAACGCTATGGATTGACGATTGACAGCTGCCCACCGCGCTATAGGTATTGATTGATGTGAGGATTGATTATGATAACCTCTGCTTTCAGTCGCTGCGTGACGCGCCGGTCACAGCTGATCTCATCGATGGACGTCCGGAAGCGCTCGATGTCCTTAAGATTACTCACATCCGGTTGGAACTTGAAACTGTAAAATGATGCTGTTCTGTGTGTGTTCTACTGCGTTTACACTCAGCTCATGTCCGTGGCAACGCAAACATCAACGCTCTCTCGCTTTACCGCACGCGTTGCCTTTCGCGCATTTCCCATGTCGCTGCCCATGTCCCTGCACATTTAATTTAGAGCTAAGCGTAAACGCTGCCTGTACCTATTCAAACGGGCAAGCGACAGTAGACCGGGCCGAGCCAGGCAGGCAGTCTGGTAGTGAATTCCACGCTGACATATTTTTAGTATTTGATTCTGCACTGTAAGTAGGTACGTATAGGTAGGTGCATGTATTTGTAATTCCACAAAAAAGTGTACCTAGTTACAGCTGCATGGTTCAAAAACACGTGGGCAAGTTACTCACTTGGTTCGTGCGCGGGCGATGGGTTTGTCTACCGTTCCATTTGTCTCAATCTTCGGGAGCTTCTTCGTGTCTGAGCTGTCAGACTTGTAATCTGTGGACAGTGTAGGTACCGTTTAGGTTCTTTAAAACTACGCAACGAATTTTGATACGGTTTTGATAGTAGTAGCATCTCTCACCACAGTATTTTGTTCTTATCAGCCAACCAGTGAACACGGACGCGTGCTGATGGTGAGAGGTGCTACTCGCTTCGCTACAATACAAGCCTGCTTGCGAACAAGGTAGGAATAACAGCCACGCGCCGCCCCGTCCCAACATCCGAGACAGGCTCGAAAGGAGAGGCGGCGAAGGCGAAGGGAGGCGTTGAGGCGCACTTAAAATCCTTTCATCACACTGTTTTGAAAGAAACCAGTGACACGACAAGAAGAAGAGACAGGCTACTTATACCTACTTATGGTCTGGGTGTTTTTAATGTATAATAAAAAATATCTATCTATGTAAGTATATAATGTATTAAATATATCAGTTATCTAGTACCCATAACACAAGCTTTGAATAGCTTACTTTGGGGCTAGATAGTGCTGTGAGGATTGTCCAGCATTATTTATTTATTTACCTAACGATACAACGCGATGGTAGGAATAGAAACCCAGTAAAGGGGGCGGGGTCTAACCAGTGTCCTTGTATATTTCCGCTAGCTCTTTTTCAATACGCGCCTCTTCATCTTCTTGGCTGATGGATTCTTCTTTCTCTACATCTTTTGGTTTAGTGGTCGACGTTATCTGAAAATTAAAAAAAAATGTTACCTACTTGTTTCGAATAGGCTCAAGAACTATAGTCCGATTTCGAAAATTCTTTCACCATATGAAAGCTACCCTGAGTTACATTAGGCTTCATTTGTTATTGGAAAAAATTAAGGATCCCTACTAAAACATCACAAATGTAACCCAAGGTGTAATATATGTCTTTCATCGCATGCGCTGCGGAAACTATTGACGATAGAACAAAAAAATTTTCTACAATATTGAAGAACACATCTACAAATAACCAAGAGTAGGTATACGCGAAGACAATTAAGTCAGCGATAGAATATGCCTATTGTAGATAAGTTACTATGATATCTACAGCAAAAAAATATTGGCATGTAAAAATTTGGTACTTATTTAATAGGTAGTCGTTAGTAGCTCTTTTTGGTCGAATCAGTGCAGTGCTGTAATGTGTGATGGTATTGATATCGAAAGATGTTTTTTATAATGAAAATTGATGTCGCTCACCACGACCCGCTTGGTCTCCCGACGCGTGGCTGGCTGCGGCGCTTTGCTTGTCGTTTCCTCATCGACCTCTGCAGACGGTTCCTCATCCAGTCCAGGCGGCAGTTCTTGCAATTCTGTAAAGCACATTTGGTAATTATTATTCAGACGACGCGACGGGCGACATATAGGTACCGGTTGGTGGACGTCGTCAGTGACTGGAGAAAGCTCAAAATAATCATGTGGCGTGGACTCTATGTAGCCTTCTAATTCTGACTCATACAAAAAAAATGTTTTAGAAATGTTATAGAAAAACCTTTGATCGGAGTGCCAATTTCAATGATATCCTGACCCATTGAGTCTGTTAGTGCCTTCACATTGTTCCTGCAATCTACCAAACAAAATAACACCAAAAATAACCAGAGATACGATAGTTGCATTTTTTGCGAATTGAGAATTTTATAACGAATATTTTTGTTTTGTAACCTACTGGATTTTTGAATCGGGTTGGCCTAATAGGTGTTATTTAAAAGAAGCAGGTACCTACTGATGTTTCATGAATCAAGATGTTTTTCTCTTACAAAAGGTGCATTATGTAACCTACTTGCTCTCATACGTAGCCCGTAGGTTAGTACTACTTCCTACCTACTTTTGATGTAGGCACGTAAGTACTAATATGCGTAGTAGGTAAGTACTATCTGTCTGCGTAGTAAGTATTAGCTATCTATAGTACTAGCTATCGACAGCCTACGTAGCTCAGTTGGTAGTAGCTCTGCCTTCTGCGCCGTAGGTCGTGGGTTCGATTCCCACCGTGAACAAACATTTGTGTGATAAACATAGATGTTTGTTCTCTGTCTGGGTGTTATATAATATTATAAGTATGTATTTACAAAAAAAAAGTATATAAGTAGTATATCAGCTATCTGGTTCTGGTTCCCATATCACAAGTATAAGCTTAGTTTGGGGCTAGATAGTGCTGTGCGAAAAGTCCACCAATATTTATTTATTTTATCTATCTGCGTAGTAAGTATAGTATCCGCCAAACTTCTTGGCCATCGCGCGAGGTGGTAGGGGATAGGTTTGCACTCTTCCCACCACCAAAGAGACCTATTTTTCGTTTCTTTTTCATTCAAGGTCGTTTGGCCAAGAAGTTTGGCGGATACTATACCTAGGTACTATCTAGCAGAATAAAATGTGTTTTGCGTTCTAGCTGCTTTCTAGTTCTGCTGATGTGTAATTTCGATCTTAGTCTATGTATTTTATCAGCTACTAGTTGCGCCCCGCGGTTTCACCCGCGCAATCCTGGTATTCCCACGGGAAAAAAAACACTATGTGTTATTCCACACTATAGTGTATCTCTCTGCCAAGTTTCATCCAGATCCGTTCAGCCGTTCCGGTGTAAAAGACATCCATCCATCCATACTTACAAACTTTCACGTTTATAATATTAGTAGGATGTTTCCCATTATTACAACCTTTGGCCTATTTAGATTATTTATGGGACTTTGGGGCTAGATGGTGCTGTGTGGATTGTATAGCATTATTATTAGGTATTACTATAGTGGTTATTGTATATGTACCTACTCTTTGACAACAACATGGAGGCAGGCCTAGAGGCGTAGTATCCAAATTCCTGGAGGCAGGCGGTTTTTGCGTTTGACAAGGTAAGCTATTTCTTGTGAACCCAAGAGTATATAACGCTACGACTATAATTTCATTTGACATTAAGAAGATAGGCTATTCGTTTCCTGTCATCTAACGAAGCAACACAGCATTTTCATTTTAATTGTTTTTCTAGTGTTATTTTGAGTTGTGTTGTGTAATTTTGGTGGTATTTTAACCAACATTACTTGTGGTCTTAGCACAAAGTGTAAGCATTTGGAATGAAAGTGTATTATGTGATATCGTGATTTGACCGAAAATGTTTCAAATGTTTTGAAGAAACCGCCACCATTTTCTTCAAAACAATTGACTGACTCGACTGGACTGACGTGACTAGAAACATAACAACAAAGAGTATAATCTCTGAATCACTTGACATTGGCAAGATTGTCTATGACAGGAGCCATAAAAAGAAGAAAGAAGAAGAAGATTGGCTGCCGATATGACAGCAAAAATTAAAACAAAACATATTGGTAGCTCTGCATCAAGGATTTGAATACAATATTCCTTGCTCTACATAGATAGCTATCAAGGAATTTGAATACAAGTTATTTCATCCAAGCTTGGTAGCTATAGACCTAATACTCTTTGCAAATTGTTTCATTTCACATCCCTATAGTCTGAGCTGAGGGCTGACCACGACTTTGGTGTGGTTGGCGCTTGCGTATATACGATCCACAGCCATTTTACACTACGATCTACGATCTACACCAGATTTTTAGATCAGTGTGGCTGACGTCTATTGTCCTTTGCGAACCTTCGCGGCCGCGATCGTTCGCAAAAGCCGGAAGTGATATTCAAATTTGACAGATAGGATTATTTTACAAGGACTAGAGTCGTTCCTACATGGAAACCATGGTTTTCGAGTGGTTTTGACAGACTCGTGGACATAGCTTAGATGTGGCATGACATTTTAATGTTAATGTTAGTGTCATGTCATTGAAAACCTGTCCAAACAAGGAAGAAGTTGATTTCATTACTTGAGGTCTTAGCGCAAAGTGTAAGCATTTGGAATTAAAGTGTATTTATGTTATATAGTGATTTGACCGACAAATGTTTCGAATGATTTGAAGAAAACAGACACCATTTTCTTCGAAACAAATGACGTGACTTGACTAAGGACTGACTTGATTTAAAAGTATTTAAGGCGTTGACAACACCTAATATTTCTCTCGCTCGCACGATTCGACATTTTGAAAGATATAAAATCACTAAATACAATTTTGAAAAATCGCAAACAACCATTCTGTGTGCAATCACATTGCACACAATCAAGGAATTTGAATACAAGTACAATGTCTAGTGACATATTCAAATTCCTTGATAAGAATGCACCAGTGTTGCCAATGAACATTTTTAGGCGGCCATGTACATGAGGTAAAAAAGCCGTGTTTTTAAGGAATATTACCAACATAGGTCGTGGCACTGCCTAAAAAAATGAAAACGTTTAAAATTACGTATTAAACATTAAAAGCCTATAAATAGCACCATTTGGGTAATGTTGGCAAACTATCTCTATTTGTTTGAACTAGCGACCCGCCCGCACGGGTGCATATATAACCAATATACCTATGCATATAAACCTTCTTGAATCACTCTATCTATTAAAAAAATCCGCATCAAAATCCGTTGCGTAGTTTTAAAGATTTAAGCATACATAGGGACAGACAAAGCGACTTTGTTTTATACTATGAAGTGATAAAAAAACAAATCTTTTCTTATTACCTCTTCATAAATATCAACCCGTAAATTGATTAATTACCGTAAGGTTTGCAAAAAGCCGTAGAATCTGCTACGGCCTACAAGCTTAAGGCTGTAGGAATTCTTGATTCTTTGGCCTGAAAGCCGTAGAATACGGCAATTGCCGTAGCATTGGCAGCACTGGAATGCACTGAAAAGGTAGGAGTGATGTGCCAACTCGGGATAAACACCAACTCGAGTTAAATCGAGTTGAAATTGAGATAACTCGAGTAATACGACTCGAGTTTGCAGAACGAAACTAAGTATGTGGTTTTTTTTTAAACCCGTTCTTCATTCTCGCGAAAACTCGATAAAAACACGATAAACGAGGTTCCACATTCTCTTTCTCGTGTTTTTCTGGTGTTCTCGCAAGACTGTGGAGCGGGCGGGCTTTACAAATTAGTTTTTATTTATTTGTTTCTCCTTACAACTCTATGTTAGGACAAGTAACATTGCTAAACTTGACATTGGTGAAGCAAAAAAATGTCGATGCGATGGCGAGAGTAGGTAGGGGCAGCATACGGTCCGCAGCTATCTCGCTCGACACAACGTACAACCGTGCGCAATGTAATTGCACACAAAATGGTTGTTTGCGATTTTTCAAAAATGGATTTATTGAATTTAATCTTATATCATTTTGAATAGTTGCGAGCGAGAGTTACATTAGCTGTTGTCATCACCTTAAGTCGAATCAACTTAACTGATATCTAAGAAGATTAAACAAAACAAAAATTTGAACCCAATGAGAGCACCGGTGGTCTAGTGGAAGTGACCCCGCCTTCCGATCGTAAGGACGCAGGTTCGAATCTGGTCGTGCACCAATGGATTTTTCTATAGAAAAATTTATGTGCGCAATGCCAGTGCTCTTAAACGGTGAAGGAAAACATCGTGAGGAATTCTAACAGCGGCGATGGGCTTGCAACCTGTCACGTATGGAATACTAACTACTGCAAAATGTGGGTATGTGCCAAATGTAATGTTTGGAGGTACCTCTGACTACCCCCCTTAGACATCCTCAAAGAATCTTGAGGTTAGTACTTGGTACTTGAGAGATCTGAGAGGATAATTATCTACCGTGATTGGGGATCAAAGTCGTGAAGCTGTTTCAGTTTCAGTTTGAAAATTTGAACCAAGCAAGTTTTCACTCGATTTAATCATGGTACTTTTTATTTTTCTAATTTCTATGTATGAAAACTTGTTTAGATCAAAATTTTACTTTATCTGAATCTTTGTAATGTCATGGACAACAATTTAATCGGATGCGATTTTACTACATTCAATGATTTTATACTTCAAAAATGTTCAATTGTGCGAGCGAGATAGCGGCGCGTGGTATGCTAGGGCGCACCTTGAACGAATCGCGCTGTCGCTCTCTCGCTTGATGCGACTCGTATTAAGAATAATTTAGCTCGAGTTATGTCCAACTCGAGTTGACACATCTCTAACCAGGTAGAAGAAGAAGAAGAAAAAAAAGTTTTGTTTACTAAATTAATTTTTATTGATTCTACTCACTTTAATCAACCGGTCTATAGATACTTAGTAAACGTGCCTAAAATAATTAAATAGAGCGTAAGTACAAATTGTTCGTATATTCAGAGTAGGCATATAACCTTCTAGTTGCGCCCCGCGGTTTCACCCCCCCGCAGATTGAAATCCCGGTAATCCCACGGGATAAAAAGTAGCCTATGTGCTATTCCAGACTAAGTATAAATCTATCTCTCTGCTAAGTTTCATCCAGATCCTACTTAGATGAACTTTTACATCCAAAACTAAATGAATTGGTTTGATAGGTACATAAACCTTAGTTTCACATCACAGTGTAACCTGACCAGACGGACCATGCTTTTCTTGGTGGAAATTCTATGTATTCTACTTACTATGTATATGTATAACTGCCTAACTTTGGTTCATTTTGTTTTAGACATGAGATCTCTCTCTGAACAAGAATTACCAAGAAGTGGCTGGAGCGGAATGTTAAATCAACGGGCCACCTCAATGTTTTTAAATTGAGGAACAATTTGATGATTGAACAATTTAATAAAGTTATACATCTGCCTAAACTTCTTGTTTTAAATGCCTACAAAAATTATAAGGGTTAGGGTTAAATAGGTAGTTTATTCACATACTAATATGACTTATTAGCTAAAGTAAATATGAAATTGTAGTTTTATGATAAAATAGTGTTGATGAATCTAATATAAAATAACAGTTTTTAAATAAAAATGTGGATAGGTAAGCAGCAGAGTTTTAGTGGTGAATGATAGGTACATTGTAAATTTTCTGCTTCGATAGGAGTGTAATACTCAGTAGAAACCTGTAACAATGTAAAATACACAGATTAATCAAATGCATTCATATAATAAATGAATGCATAGGCTTGTATTGGACTCCAAGTGGGTGTTCTAATATAATGTCTAAAAAAGTGAAATGCCTAGCCATTCTAAAGATGCTAAGAATGCATTATAGACATGCAGCCGGTAACATTATGTACATATTTTAAAGCCTTAAACTTCTGGTGTAAACTTTCAATAACCAATACATTTATTGCTTTCACATTGTATATGTATACACATAGTTCTTAGGTGTAAATATCACATCCCTTCCGTCATATTATTATGGTATAGCAAAATGGAAGCATGCTGAGGTTTTGTATTGCCTTATTACAAGAGTGTTGAAAATAGATATGGATGGTTTTATAACAAGTGGCAGGCCTAAGAAAAGATGGATGCATTGAGTGAAAGATGGCATGAATAAGTAGTGAGCACTGAGACAATGAATGATAGCGGAGAGTGGAAGAAGAAAACTGAGTTTTTCTAGTTTATTATCAACTGCATAAGTACTAAACCTACCAACTTATTGCTAATTATTAAAAACTATTAACACCAAATGATCCACATCTCTCATTAACACCCCGAGTGTTTAGCGATTAAGCAAAAAATACTAACAAACATTTATAACAAAATGTTGTAATGTAGAAATAAAAAGCTATAAGTAATAAGAATATGAAGGTGTTTACCTGTTTCTTGCGGGGTCAAGAAACCCAAAAACTATTCATATTAGTGAAATTGTGCAAGCTTTATCAAGTCTGCTTCTCAATTACTACTCTGGTCCTGACATGTCTGCGGTTGAACACTCCTTGTGTGGATTCTGCATCACACATAAGTTTGTACATAAATTGATGATGCAATATGCACATCAGATGCTGGGTCATGGGTATCCAGATAAACCTGAAATCAAATAGTACAGTTTTAACCTAAAAATCACTTCCATACCATACCTATTTTCTACATAGATTCTACAATAATTTAAACCTAATAGGTACATAACTCTACTTCTGTAAAATGATGCTTACAAATATTTTTGAAAACAGCACCAAAAAGAATTTGTTTGTTTACAAATAATTATGTAGGTACTAGGTATCCTGCGTTAGGCATTATGCATGACTTGAGTACAAATGAAAGGAAAGGCAAATTTCTGTAGTCTGGAAGCAGAGAATACTTACGAGGTTGGCAGCTATCTATACCTATTTTATTGTGCTTTCATTTTTAAATAGAATGGTCAGTGATTCAAGGAGAAAAATAACAATCGATAGCCGGCAAGCTTTTTTCATTATGACATGGCAAGCAAAAATAAACTTACCTTTAATTGTTTGGTAGTGAAACGCTGCTTAACATAGATGCGTGACCTCTTGACAAAGGTTTCTGGCATTTCTGGAGAGCGGATAGCGCTGAATCCTCTATATTCATAGCCGAAAGATTATTCACACACAGGATCGAAAGCTCTTCGAGCTCTCAACTCTTCACTCCATCTTCAGGCGTGGTAGGTACCAAAGCAAACATACCAAAGCACTTTTTTCAGAACTCTTCGCAAAAAATTACTTGAAGACTCGTGTTGCAATTTCACGCACTCATATTTCCCATCACACGACATCGATTATCTCACAGTTAGTATAGCCACACCAAGCCACACCACGGCCACACTCCGAAATTCATGGTGTAAGCGCGCTGTCGTAAAGGCGCCGTCGTAAAGGAGCTATTTGTCACTCGTGGTCGCAATTTTCATTGTAACGGTCAAAAACCGGTGTAGACTACGATTGACAGCGCTACAAATTAGAACCTACACGACCCAGATATGAACCCACACTACATAGATATGAACCTACACTACACTCATGGTCTACACTGCACTCGTAATCGCAATTGATGCTTCTCAAAGAATACGCTAGATGCCGTTGTCTAATTTTCATAGGAAATGCGAAGCTATCGCGGCGACAGGCGATCGGCACCGGTCGGCACCGAAACTCGTGATAGGCCCTCTGCTGACTTTATTTCTTCGTTTCATTCATTCATTCATTTGTAATGCACGTAAACAAAATAACAAAAATAGATTTTGCTCGCTGAATATTCAACGATTTTGTTCTAATAATGTCTAACCTAGCTCTATGTAGAGTGTGTTTGGCCAGTAATATCAAAATGCAGAACATCGCGAATACAGTGTACCAAAATATATTCGAGAAACTTTCAACAAAGGTAAATTGTAGGCAGGTAGTCCTAGTAAATTACTCACCGTCAAGTACTGTATTGGCCACAGTTCATACCCACAAGAACAATCTTTAGAATAATAGTCACTAGCAGACTAAATAAAACTGCTTATAAGTATCAATAAGGGCTGCGAAGTTTTTACAAAAGAGACAGTTGATGCACTATTTGAGTTTGACATTTGGCAATGATTTCAATGCTGAAAAATTATCTAGATTTGATTTTAGCTCCATACTGAAGACAAGAGGCCTGAGATGATATGCTATATCTGCTATGCACAACTGAAAAGATGCGACAGGTTCATCAAGATGTCTTTAAAAGCAGAGGAGATACTGACACAGTTCTCTTACAGCGGCATTGAGGTTATTAATCTTATAGATGTTTTTATAATTTATTTATTGTAATTAATTATAGATGTACATTTTCTTATTTTTGGTTCATTCCTTGCTACCTAAACATCTGTGAATAATGTAGAAGTAAGGCCAAAAGCCATGTTTTACTTAGTAGTTAGGTATATTATATAAGCACTTTTACTTATTTTCCTTAACTTCAATTTTATTTTACCAGCTTACGGAAGACACAGTTCATATTCTAGACAGAAAATTGGTTCACACGCTCTCATGCACACCAGTGCAATATTTTTCCTTATATGAACCAAGTGTCTCCCAAGTGAAGGAGGAAATTAAAGAGAAGCCTTGTGATAGTGCAGTAGATGAAAAGCATAAAGAACCAATCCATGTTAAGGATGAAGTTCAAAATTATGAATCAATGGATCAGGCAGAAGATGAGGCCGAGGAAATTGTCACCATTAAAGAAGAAATTGTCAGTGAGAGTGAATATCAATTAACAAAGACAGAAGAATATACAGACAAAGGAAAAGTAGAACAAGAACTGTTAGTCAAGGGTGATCAAGGTGCAGCAGGTAATCTAAAAGGTATTAAGTATTTGTAATAGCATAAAGAAAAATCTAAATTGTTCATACATCAAAGAAATCTACCATTCTGCCAATATAATCCTCATAAGCCCAATAAAACAGTGTTATACTGTTTACTTACAGGTGTGTCACAAGAAAAGTACTATTTAGAAGTCAGTATCACACATACTTACCCGAGATTCGCCTGTAAGCACTGCGACAAGTCTTACATACGTAAATGCCATCTTAACCGGCATTTAAAGGCTAGCCATGGTGGTGCCACAGCTCCAATCCGTCAGAACATATGTGAGATCTGCGGCAAAACTTTCATCCAAAAAAGTACCCTTACAAAACATCTTATTAACCATTCTGGTGTGAAACAATTTGCATGCGACATATGTCCCACTCGGTGCAGCCAGAAAGATGACTTAGTGAGGCATATGAGAATGCACACCGGCCAAAAACCATTTACATGTGACATTTGCAACGAGTCATTCAGCCGGAAAAGCAACATGAAACTTCATATACTCACCCATGCTGACAGCAAACCATTCATTTGTCCAATTTGCAATGCCAGCTTCAGCCGGAAATATGATTTAACCCGACACAATAAAAGAAAGCATACAGGAGAAAAACCATACAGTTGTGATTTATGTGACTTTAGGAGTCTATATGCAAGGTATTTAAAGACTCATAAGGAAAATAAGCACACAAACCAAAGAGGACTTAAGTCTTTTGGGTGTGACAAGTGTGATTTTACATGTAGTAGTATAGGGTATCTTAAGCTGCATATGCAAAAAAAACATTAGTAATGTAAATGTAAAAAAAATCTTATAGAAGTTCTAGGTACCTACTTTTATCCTATGCAGGGTGTTATTTGGACATGGGACAGCAATTTATTAATTATTAATGCTAGAGTGTAGCCAGCTTACTTTTATTATTATAAAATTAATCTTATTTAATAGAAATGTGTATACATGTTAAAAATCCGGAAAGTAATAAGTTTTACAAATTTTAATCAATATACAAACAATTTAGAATATTTATGGTTGTTTTATTTGATGTAATGTTGAGTTTAACTATGTTTTTTTTTTGGTAAACAGACAACAGAGGGCGTAGTCGCAGTTTTGGTTGACACATTACCCGCGTGTATGGTGTACTCTTGTATACAAATTCCTTGGGTGTACTACACGCAGTTTTTGTATGAAAATAAGAAAAGTCGTCGTGTCCGCTAGGGGCGCTTTTCTTGTTTACATATAAAAACTGTGTGTAGTGTAATATGTCAACCAAAACTGCGACTACGCCCTCTGAATGAATCGGAATGACCTTCATGACTTTTGGTCCGTGCACAACTCTTCATCCAAGGTGCACAAGCTCTTCTTGTATATTTGACGACCTCAGTGGCGCAGGGGGCGAGAGTCCGCCTGCGGCGCAAGAGGTTGCGGATTCGATTCCCGCCTCGGAACAAATTAGTGTACGTACTGCAGAAAGAACAATGGCAGCCACCCATACAGTTCCGTTGGTCTGTTTACTATCACTACCTACATAGTATAAAACAAAGTCGCTTTCTCTGTCTCTATATCCCCCCATGTCCCTATGTATGCTTAAATCTTTAAAACTACGCACCGGATTTTGATGCGGTTTTTTTAATAGATAGTAATTCAAGAGGAAGGTTTTTATGTATAATACATGCATGATATGTGCATTGTGCACCCGTGCGAAGCAGGGGAAAAAATATCTATCTATGTAAGCATAATAATATAATGTATTAAAATATTAGTTATCTAGTACCCATAACACAAGCTTTGAGTAGCTTACTTTGCGACTAGATTGTGCTGTGTGGATTGTCTAGCATTATTATTATTATATTTATTTATAATCTGAATCTATGGAAACGATTTTCATGAAATTTAGAATACAGGGAGTTCGGGGGCGATAAATCGTTCTAGAAAAAAAATTGGTTTCATTTTACCAATATGTTATTATTTCCTTCCTGACGTCTATTAGTGAGAAATTATAGTATTATTTTTTAAAGCTACTTCAGTAGATGGCGTTGTTACGCAACCGAACAAAGCTCGGGCACCCAGATATCGACTTATAGGTATGTCATTGTAGGCACTCGTGTGCTATTCCAGACTATGTTCAATCTCTATACCAAATTCCATCAAGATCCGTTCAGCCGTTCTGGAGTTATTGAGTAACAAACATCCATCCATCCATACTTATAAACTTTCGCGTTTATAATTAAAAATGAGTACCTACATATATTATTTTTATAAAGTTTATTTAGATTTACCATACACACATACTATGTACAGATATTTTTTTGTAAAAATAACATTTCATAATCTTAAAACATACCTAATGTAAGAACTTATTAGGTACCTACCTACCTTACCAACAAATTATTTCCTGTTTATTATAACATACTATAACAATGTACAACAAAAACTATTTTTTTAATGAACTATGTTTGTATAGATTGTATTGTGTGAAATACAAATATTACTATTAGATCCACATCAAAAAAGCATTGAAACTTATTACTAGACAACAGTTTCCGCCCGCGACTTCGATCGCGTGATACTCCTAAGCAATTCCAGGCTTTAAGTCACAAGCTGGCTAGGTACCTACCTAACATACCTATACAGGGTGTCTGGCAAGAGAGTGGACATACTGAAGGAGGGTATTCAGTAAACGATTCTGATACCGAATATGTAAAAAAAATAGGTACTTATAATTTGACCAAATTATCCTATTAAAAAAATATGTATGGACACCCGAAGATTAACTACTGTTTACAAACCGTTATTTGCCGGGTTCGTGACCTTAACAAAGCTCCCAGATGGTTCCCTGGATTTCCCAGGATGCTGCGCCGGCCGGCGCGGCACGGGTTTTTAGTAAATTTTAGTCAAAGCTCACGCGTCGCCGCGATTGCGTGCAATTACTTTTTGTATCTTTCTCTTGCCCGCCCTGTGATTAATCTGTGACTGTGATGTGATGTGATTATGATTATTATCAGACGCAAGTGTCCGAGTTTTTAAATAATCACTTTGCCAGTAGTTGGATAGGTCGCGGTGGGCCCGTGCCATGGTTGGCGCGCACGCCCGATCTTACACCGTTAGTTGTTGGGATTAGTTTCGTTTTGTAAATAATTTAATCAGTGTACCTAAATGAAATAATTAGTGTTTGCCCTTGGACCATAATGTGTACGTTACGTACCTACGCGAGGAGGTAAGCATTTACTTATTATCGAACACATTTGCACCGCTAAGTACTATTATTTCTTCTGTGGCGCCGCTATCGCTTGAGCCGAGCGGTGACCATGTTTTCTGAATATTATTACAGTAATTTCGTTGAGGTTTACTCAGTAGTTAATCATATTTATTTTTTATTATATTATTATTGGTTACTTATGACCATTAACTATTGTGTCCTTCAGTATGTACAGTGTCTTGCCAGACACCCTGTATACTTCAAGTTCGTATGATTCCATTTTGATTGACATCTTAACAAGCGCATTTAGTTAGATTACAGAATGTGTTCAATGGCATGTTCCTTCAAACGGCTGCGCTTACTAAAAACTTTATCACACATAAAGCATGCATGCCCTGCTGTCCCGGTGTGTGTCTTCATGTGTTTCCTGCAATTACTCTTATCATTGAATGTTTTATCACACAATTTACATCCATACGGCTTCTCTCCTGTATGTGTTCTGGTGTGCACAAGGAATGTGCTCTTGTGGTTGAACTGTCTATCACACATTTCACATGTGTACTTCCTTATGTGTACTTGCTTATGCTTCAGTAAGTA
Organism: Plemyria rubiginata; assembly: GCA_963576535.1. Taxonomy (NCBI): domain Eukaryota; kingdom Metazoa; phylum Arthropoda; class Insecta; order Lepidoptera; family Geometridae; genus Plemyria; species Plemyria rubiginata. Next base: position 8,044,610 of record OY754922.1, on the reverse strand, counting down.
CTGAGCTTTCGAAAACCTCTTGCCACATTTGTCACATTCCCCGCGTTTTATTACCGCACTTCGTTGATGACTCTTCAAACTGCCAACTGTCCGGGTCTGGGTTTTGCAACGTGAATTGTGTATCTTGATATGCTTTTCCATAATACTTTTGAACTGGCATTTGTAATTACACTCATGACAGGAAAACATTTCAGTTTCCTCCGATGTCTTGGTTTTTGGCTTAGGTTTTTTTAGGCTTCGGAGTTGGTATTTTGTAACCGGTAATTGCTCAAGCTGGACTGTCACATTGGGGAGGCTATGTTCTCCAATGTTAGAATCTTCTTCACTCTCATACTGTGTGTCTTTGTCCTCGGTAGGTGGTTCAATTTCAAGAGCACGCTTGGAGTAACTATGATCTTTTAAGATGTCTGGTCTTTGCATGGAAGGATTTACATTTTGTGTCTTGCATGCATAATTATCCACACTAAGAATTTCAGGCTCTGCAAAAAGAAAAGAAACCAAATTATAACATTAATACCTAATCAATCACTGATCATGGTCCAGCCAGACCCACAGGTGGAAGATATTGTTTTTACACCATTTGTAGGTAGGTATTTAATATATACGCATCAGCGTCACATTAACAGAGCACCGGTGGTCTAGAGGGAGAGACCTCGCCTTCCGATCGTAAGGTCGCAGGTTCGAATCCGGTCGTGCACCAATGGATTTTTCTATCGAAAAATTTATGTGCGCAATGCCAGTGCTCTTAAACGGTGAAGGAAAACATCGTGAGGAAACCAGTTACTATTCTAACAGCGGCGATGGGCTTGCAACCTGTCACGTATGGAATACTAACTACTGAAAAATGTGGGTATGTGCCAAATGTAATGTTTGGACGTACCTCTGACTTAGACATCCTCAAAGAATCTTGAATTAGTACCTACTTGGTACTGGGAGATCTGAAGGGATATCTACCGTGCCTGGGGATCAAAGTCGTGAAGCTGTTTCAGTTTTTTTCAGCTTCTCATTATTACAAGCTGTGGCTTAGTTCGGGGTGAGATGGGTGCTGTGTGGAAAGTCCACCAATATTTAATATTTAATTTATTTACCTGAATCTATGTTTTCAACCAGATCAATCTCCACTTCATAGTCAATAGCTTCTATTTTGATTGCAATATCTTGAGTTTCATTGCTTGGTTCTGTAGTGACTTCCACTTCCTCGTCAACTGGCATGATGACAGAATTGCCATCAGAAGATGGCTCTGTTAAGCACTCGAAGTCTTTGGCTAGTTCAGCCAATTTTTCTTGCAGCAACTATAAAAAATGATCAGTTTGGTATGTTTTATTTGTAAGCTGGTTTTCAAGAACAATAATAAGGGATGATACTGTATTCCAGTCAAAGTATATTTATTTGCTGAATTACATGTACATGAGATGTTAAATGTTTATATTGACCAGTGTAATTCGACCATACACGGGCATGCAAAATTATAACTTTTAAACAATAAGTCAAAATAAAAATAACAAATTATATAAAATTAAAAACTAATAATAAAATGGCAATAAAAATGACAAAATGAATGATATTATAAATTATGATTAATTTCAAATTAATGTACCTAGAAAAAATAATAATTCAATAATACAGTAATGGAGGTACCATTACTGTATTATTGAATTATTATTTTTTATACTTTTTTTATACTAAAATTAAATATAATGACAGAGAATGATAAATTTAAATAAAATTGTAGATAAAATGTCAAATGTAAATAAAAGATAGTTAACATAAATTAAGAAATAATTGTGTTGGTCAGTAGTTTATCTGACATAAATTCATTAATCGTATAATAACATTTACCAGCCAGAATAGTTCTTAGCTTCCTCTGAAATATTGGCGTTGGAAGTTCTCTAAAAGCTATCGGAAGTTTGTTGAAGATGAGTGGAGCCATAAAAAAGATACTTTTGCGCATTAGTGTGGTCTTACAGTTACGGACGCAAATTTTATTTTGGTCTCGTCTGTTACGCTTCCAGCAAGCACTTTATTTGTTTAATTGCAAATAAAAACAGGTATAGGTAGGTGTGTGTTGAATTTGCAAGTATCTACGCTCAAATTATAGGATTGTATCAAAAAAAATAGGTACCTACCTACCTAAAGAAATTATTTATGAAATAGGTAGCCAGCTTCAACTGACTAACAGCACAGTTACACACCTACATTACCTGCTTCATTCTTAAAGATTTTAGAAGTCCTACAAAAAAACTTAAAACAATTTCTTTATCCCATGAAGAGTGCAACAATAGCCTAGGTAGAAATAACATTGACGCATGCAAATAACACACGTAACTATGTCAAAATAAAGTTCAAAGTAACATGCACTCTGCACTGGCTATATCATAGGTGAGAAAATATGTAGGTAGCAGGCTTTTTCTTAATACCTAGGTACTTAGCGATATTTGAACATTGCATTTTTATAAATAAAACAATAGACAATGGATCTACTAAAACGTTATTAGGTACCTACTTAACATAGTTAAAATCATCTGGATATAGGTACCTCAGGGTTAAATAAAAAAGTTAAATAAAATTAAATAGGCAAAACAAGGATTTTCATTATTTTTTCAATCACAGCTATTCTGAGAATAGTACCTAGAATCAATTAAAAAAGGTCCTAGTTAGGTACATAATTTCCAAACAGGTAAACTTGTTGCGAACAAAATTTCTAATTGATTGATTTTATGTAACCTAGCTATAGTAGGTAGTTAGTATAGTTGGGTTGTGAAGCTCTCTGGAATGTCAAATCAAACAGCCATAGTAGTACCTACCTACTTATTGTAACTGTTAAAAACTATGAATAACTTGTTCATAGGCTAAAAATTAATTTCGGTAAACAAATAATAAAACTTTTATCATTTTGCTAACTATTAACAATGTTAATACTTTTTGTAATCAATAATTGGTAAGAGATGGCAATTGTTTATATTTATTAGGATAAGTACCTACCTAAATAAATTTTTCAGTCCAGATTTAGGCTAAGTAGGTATTATCACTATAAATTTCAAGAATGCAATGAACTGACCTGATCTGTAAAAACAGATAACAACTTACCTCAACTCCTTTTTTGTATGTATCGTTGAGATATTTCTCATTTTTCTTTGACATCTGAAGGAATTTATGAAAACTTTCCAACTGCATGTTACAATTGTTACACACCTTGTCAGGTCTGCCATTGCCTGTGATAAGCTAAAACAAAACATTAGTTAGAATGTGTGCAGGCTTGGTTTGCCAAGAAAATATTTTCTAACCGCTAAAAACTTGTCCAATTTCCTAAGACCACCTAATGTCAGACAGGTACTGTATTGTGTTAGCTGTTATATTCCTATGATGTTTTTGAAGCTGTTGAAAATTGGTTAGGTACACTGTGTTTGAATGATTAGCTACCTTTGAAGTTTGAAAATAAAGTTCTAAAATAGAAGAGTAACTGGATTTTATGCCAGGATTATAGAGCAATTTATTCATTTGTTTTTTAAATAAGAAAGGTAGGTATCAACAATAAGTACAAGTAGGTAAACTAGGTACCTACTTGAGTGCATAGGTACACGTCTTGGTAGGTACTTACCTTAGCGCCCGTGTGTTTCTCGTAAATCTGTTTGTAGCGAGTACTGGTTAGTGTACTCATTTGTTTGTCGTGTGAAAGGCATGCTCTGCACAAATCTAATTTAGACATTTCAAATAGATTCTTTCTTGATCCCACTCTGCGTAGGTTATTCCACTAGTCGGTACCTCAGAAGCGGTACCTAAAGTGAAGACTCGCAAAGTTTGTGTTTGAACCTCTTTTGAAAATACTGGTGACGATGCTTTCTCAGGTAGAAATCAAATACATTCTAACACCACGGTAATAATTCTGTTTGGTCCGCCGCCCACAAAAAAACTAACCGAAAAATAATTACATTATTGGTTCTACTTTAAAATACAAAATAGCACGCTATGTACAAACATGCATGTAGGTACACACTAACTAAGCATTTATTTTTTAGCCTGTGGTTAAAAAAACCTACCAACCAACTGCTATTCGTACGGAATGTACGGATCGAGGATCGAGGCTATTTTGGCGGAACAAGACAAGTGTCTTGTCTAGTCGTTTTACATTCTCTTTGGTACAAAATTACAAATAGCACGGAACTATGGAATGGAAGGTATTATATGTACCGACTTTTTTTTTTCTCACAAATCCGGTATTTACTGTCAAAACTGACATTTCATATTGTCAAATAACAAACTGCTTGCTTTTGATTGCTAGGAAGTTATTCGTCGAGCGAGCTCCCTCCCTCCTCTCCCGAGTCCTCCCTCCATTCCAATCGGTAGCATAAAGGCCCATTTACATGATGCCATTTTCTTGTACGTACAAGAGCAATAATTGAATCTTAGAGCATTTATAACTGGAGATGTTAACGCAAGGCGTACCCCTCTGCCGGCCATAAGACGCGACTTGGCCATGCACGTTATATAAAACTACTTCACTCATCACCGTGCGGCCATTAGTTGTCGTTTCGTGTCGCGAAGTAGTGCTCAGTAAAAATGGTGAATTGTGCGGTATTTCGGTGTAAAAGGAGATCAGAGACATCAAACTTTAGGGAACACGGTATTTCCTATCACAAGTAAGTGATATTTTAGTCAATTGTTTTTGTAATTACGTTTAATTTATATTGAATGGAATACCACTTCGACAGTTTTAATACGACGCCAACGTCTTGGTAGGAGGTGTCGGTGAATTTATATTCCTTGGTAGAAGGCGTAGTGTGGGGACTAGTTGAGCGAAATCGATTGAATGCATGATGGAATGAACGTAAAATTAGAATAAAATGCGATGTTTTTTGTACCCATATTTAACCGATTTAAAAAAAGGATGTTCAGTATTGGACTCTACAAAAACTGTCTCTGTCATTCTGCCTTCAATACGTCGCTTCATGGAGCTCCCTTAAAATTTTAGTTGTGCTGTGTCGTTGGTTTATTGCTATTTTCTTTGTACTTTTTGAACGCAGAATCGTATAAACGTGATTTTTGTATAGCTGTAGTATGTTAGCTAGAGAGGGACATAGGCTATGAGCATTTGTTAACAGCCGCTATTCTTCTACTGCTCTTCATTTTTTTCACCCCGTCATACCAATCATCATCATCAGCCTATGTAAGTCCATTGCTGGACACATCATACCAATAAAGAAACAAAATATTTATCTAAAAATGCATTCATGAAAGACTACTTACTTGAAAGATTACTTACTACTTGCGAAAATAGAATATAGCTTAAAGTTACTCAACAACAGTGTAGCTTTCTATTTGTAAAATAATTTTTAAAATCGTTTCAGTAGTTTCAGAGATTACGCTCTACAAACTCTTAATAAAATATTTTTTACAAAAAAAAACCGACTCCAAAACTGCTATCCAATTTGTTATGAAAAATACACTAAAAAGTTAAAAATAATTGCATTATGGATTTATATTTCAATCTACTTACAAATAGGTATCCATTTTTTCAACAAATCTTATAATTTTATTATTATGACATTATACAATTACTGATACTTTTGGAGTCGGTGCCAGCACTCTATTTACTTAGTAATACCTACTAGGCTAGACAGGTACACGTTTGTTAATCTTGGCTAAAAAAAGGAAAAGTGTATGATTTTGAACCACCCTGTTTCATTCATATGAAATCATTCATTTTGTCGGTCTTTTTACAACCCATCACTACTTTTTTGTGTTAGTGTGTAACTAAACAAAAGTGTAACAACAGTCATTCTTTAATTGTGTTATTGTTTTTGTGTTGGTGTACAGCTTTTACTTGCGTGTGCGTTTATAGTGACGCTTAATTTTTCTGCATTAGTATGCGTGATTACCTTTTCCTTCTCTATTTAAATTTACACAATAACTTTGTTTCAACGTGAAATCAGCCTTAAAACAGATAATTAAAGATTAAATTGGCGTAATGTCGCATCGCTACCAAAGGCGCGTGCCGGCTTCTGCACCTGTTTGTTTTGATTCGTTTGACAACACGCCGCGCTGTACGCCGACAATCATTGCTAACTCGGCTGTATTAGAATGCTATAAAGTTCAAATTTAAATTTCCAGGGACGTGCTGCGGTCATTTTCAAAGGCTTGTGTACGCGTGCCGCAATTTTTGTTTTACCGCTACACCGTAGTTTTGCGAAATAAGCCTTGATGCAATTGAATTAAGTATCATCTTTAAATAAACATGTAAATATGAAGTAAATCGGCTTTTCTTTTGATAAAAGATATATAAAAGGTAAGATTTGGTTATTTGCTTGCACAATTATTGCGACATGCCTCGAGGTCGGAGGTCATCAAAAACAGCTAGCGAAATTCATGAAAACAAAAACAAAACATCGAGTGATAGATAGTGAAGATATCGAAGTTAAATTTAAATACTCGTACCTATACGACCTAGGATTTTTCATTTATTGTTTATCCTACTGCAGTGCGGAACAAACAAGGTAAGTTAAAGTGCTTTAATATGTACCTACTAGTATACTAAGGTATTTATTTAGGTCTTACTTGTACCTAACCTTTGAACAACGAACTACTTTTTTATTTTATTTATTTATTCCGTTTGATTGCCTAATGTAGGTACCGCGACGTTGATTGATGTGTCATATCCATACGTATATTATAAATGCCTTTCTGTCTTTCTGTCTGTCTGTCTGTCTGTCTGTCTGTCTGGCTGTGTGTTACGCTTTCACGGCTCAACCGCTGAACCGATTTGGATGAATTTTGGTATGGAGATACCTAATAGGATAGCTTGAGTCCTGGGGAAGGACATAGGCTACTTTTTATCCCGGAAAAGTGCACAGATGATCACAGATCCCGGGGGAATCGCGACATACGAATTCCTCGCAGACGAATTAAAAACTACCTTAGATCAACATTGTCGCAAAGTAGATTGACAAATTTATCATTAATGTATATATATATATATATAATTAATGTTAAAGATTTCGCTAATGCAAAAGCTCGCAAAGTAACTTTTTTGTAAATACATTTGTGTGTACGAGCGTCCTGTTTGTTATGTAACTTTAATAGTTTTTAATTAAATATTTTTGAAAGAACTAGAAAGTTGTGATTTTTTTATTCTTATAACCCCTTCCTTCCTAAAAAAACTTTTTGCTTCCCGACATCATTTAAAATTTCACCATTCGCATCCGAATTTCCGTTTGAAAATAATATAACTGTTAATATTCCATTTTGACCCCGCTCCTACTAGACTAGAGGGCGCCTGCGACGAACCAGGGCGACTGGTTGCACACGGGCGCTACAAGGGCTAGAGACGCCTCTGGATGCCAGCCAATTATTGCTATAATATTATTGTATGCAACAGGCAATAAACTTGCATCGTGTAAATGGGCCTTAAGCTTAGTTTGCCGTCCTAGGATTTCTAGGCCTGCTCAGCCTGGTGGTAAATCCACCACTGCGTCCGATACTAAATGATGATCTACCTACCCCTGATGTAGATAGGTAGGTAACTACCTAGGTATTTCTTCGCCCATCAACAAGTTCAGCAAAATCTAAAACATAAGTAAGTAACAAGCTTCAGAAAATACCTAAGTAGCATTATACATGTACAAACATTCATTACGAAAATGTACCTACTAGGTAGGTACCTACTTACTGAAATTTCGTAGCTAGTAAAAAGTACCTAAATATCACGGAACAGAGAAAACCCATAAATATCTAGATAGGTAGGTAGTTATCTAAAATCTGGTCGCGGGGCAGGGAGAATTGCGTAGGTAGGTACATTCAAATTCCTTGGTAGGTACCTAGGTATGGTTGCAGAACGGCGCGGCGGTCATTGCATCAGTAGGTACGAGCACAGAACATAATATGGGTACGAGTGTGACGCATTCGCTGTAGTGACAGAGATAGACCTACTATCAACTGAAGGCTGGTCGAAATGGAACTATCTGGTATTCTGTAACTCATCATAATATTATTCCTACCGACTTTCTAGATCATCATCATCATTTCTACATACTAACTATGATGAATTCTATGTATCTCTCAAAGCTAATGCAGTAAAGATTTAAACCGCCATATTAAATGTTTGCTAAAGTGCAAATGTCATCAATGTGCAATGTGCATAAAATGTCATCATTTTATAATAATTTCTTGACAATGCATGCATAAACATTATTTAGATATCAATTAGTTATGAAATTATGCTCACATTTTTGTTTTACGAATCAGAAAGTTTAAAATGTGAAAAAAGACCGTATGAAAGATGAAAAAAGTCAGTGGACATAGGCGCCCCGTAAAATTTTGGATGGAGTTTGCATGGCAAATAATGGCGGCTGTTCATTCGTTCCATTCAATCAGTGTTCTCTTGTTCTTTCACAACTCACTCTCTTCTTCGTCTGCCTTGTTTACTTGTAGCTTCCACTCGTATTTTGTTTGTTTATGTAAATTTCTTGCTGATATTGTATGAATTTCGTCTATAAATGTAAAAGTGATCGTTGTGTTAATAAAAAATATCTATTTATGTACTTGTGTTGGACTCCTGTATCCGCATTTAGACTCTAAGGTGGTCCATTATGCGTGAGATCTATCTATGTAAGTATATAATGTATTAAATATATCAGTTATCTAGTACCCATAACACAAGCTTTGAATAGCTTACTTTGGGGCTAGATAGTGCTGTGTGGATTGTCCAGCATTATTTATTTATTTATTTATTGTTCAGTGAACGTAATATTTTACGGCGATGCCACAAAAAACTATTCATAACGGGCGAAATTGTGGAGATCAAGCATGCCGTAAAATTTTAGAAATAGGAAGTCTAGTTTCTTTGGATGAGGCGCATTAGTTGCATTGAATTTATATTTTAGTGAATACAAAAAACGAACAAACAACATGCATCGCTTTGAAAAGAGATTTTAGAGATTTATTACAGGTAAACATTGAATATTTGTGTAATAGTGATGTATCTCATGTAATTATCGATAAGTGTGTGTCGAACAGTTCTTTTTAGGCTAATGTCCCATTATACGTGCACATACGAGGCTACTACATAATTCATGATTATCGGGTTATATTATTATATTGTATATGTATATATTTGTTGCAGATACCACTAAAGTGAAAAATCCATGCTAAAGATGAAAAGATTAGTACCTACTTCCGATATTAATGAGCCCTTGGTCACACACCTACTGTGTAACAGTTCCGGCTTTGATGACAAGCCTAATAAGAACTGCGAAACTGTGAAAGTAAGTTGATTTTTATATTTTGCCCTCATATTAAGTCCCCACTTATTCAGAAACAAAAAATCCATGCTATAGATGACAATAACTGGGAGTCACTAAAAGCATAAAAAGTTTGTACTGTTAAAATTATTATAACCTTTTCAAGAATATGACGTGAATTAGTCTTTTAAACTTATGCTCTAGGTATACTTCTTAAAAAAACTACTGGAAATTAATTAAAAATACTTTGTTACAGAATATGTCAAGCCCACCGTGTCCGTCCTGCTAATACTAAACATTGTAATAAATGAAAAAACTAATTCATAAAATGAATGAATAGGTATTATGTCCAGCTTTTTATTTCATATCAGATCTATATTTAAGTCTAACCTAGGACTTCAGGACCTAGGTTGTACTTAAACGTGGATTCAGTCAATGAATTACAAATAAAAAACCTCGTTTTCGATCTCGATATAAAAGCGAGGGCCATAGCGCAGCACTATTTAGGCTGATAGGTTAGTAACTGTTGTCGTTTGACGTACATATTCGTTCTGTTGGTATTGAAGTGCCATGTAAATGGATCCCATTGGCTCTGTTTTACTTTCTCATAATTTTACATTCTCTTCAGAGTATACAATAACTACGAAAGAAAAGAATTCTTATTGGCAGGCTATAGGACAGGGCTTAGAAGAAGAATCTTCATCCAAGTGACGGTTTATGTGTAGGTAGTGACGTGCCATACAAAGAGTACACCACAGAAATATAAATCCAATCTATTCCGTCCGTGGAGTATACAATACCTACGTAAGAGTGACATATTTTGTTACGAGTTTAACCCGTAAAAAAATAAATATAAAAAAATTATTTTATTAATTAAAACTAAAATATATTTTATTCTGTTAATATCTTATTTTGCATAGGTACACAAATACAATATGATTTATTAAAGACTTAGTTTTATCTTAAATAAACAAAATATGCAATAGACCCCGCAATAGGACATCCAGTATCGCAAGACTTATGAAGGTTGACATTAGAAGAACATGGTTTTCATAGCACCAATTTTGTGTAAACCTTGTTTATATACATTCTACCTACCATATACCTACCTATTAGTTTTATTCACCATATTGTGTTTTTAGACTAATCTCAACCATTATCATAGATATTGAATAATGTTAGTTTGATTATAGTTAAAGAAACAAGTTCACTACTTGAGTTGGACTCCTGGGTCCGCATTTAGACTCTAAGGTGGTCCATTATGCATGAAACAAGTTCACTATTTAATATTAATGGTGAAGAGATTGTTTGTGACGTTTAAGAGTGCCTACTTCTGTATATTTCTTGTCACATCTGTCACACGAGTATCGCTTTTCTGAAGTATGAGTCAGTAAATGTCTTTTTAAGTGATCCATTCTGGAATAAGCCTTACCACAAGTATCACAAGAGTAATATGATTTCTTAATGTGTCTGCGCATGTGGCGTCTCAGAGAGCCTGCTTCAGTGAATGTTGTGTGGCATTTGTGACAGGCAAAAGGTTTCGCCTTAGTGTGAACAACCATATGGCGTCTCAAAGTGCTGGCCTCAACAAACCGTTTCTTACATTGGTTGCAAGCATATTGCCTCAAACCAGTGTGGTACCGCAAGTGTGGTATTAAACTAGCTTTGAAACTGAATGCCTTCCCACAGATATCACAGTTAAATGGTTTTTCCCCAGTATGTACTCTCATGTGAATCAATAAGTTTGATTTACAACTTTTTGGTTTGCCACACACTTTGCAAATATATGCTTGGTCTGTGTGTATTATCATATGCTGTCTGAGATAACATCGCTTGGAATATGATTTGCTGCAAATGTGACAGGTAAATTTTTTGTGTGTCTGTAAATGTCCTACTAGAAGACTCTTCCTTGCAAATGGTTTGTTACATATATCACATGACCAATCTATGTAAAAAGGTTTTAAGACATTTTCATTCTTTTTATACTGATGTAGGCTGTCTGCTTTAAGCAAACTCTCTTCGTATTCTAATTCTTCATTCTCAAGTGCTTCTATCTTAATGTCTACCTGTTCCACCTTGACAGCATCATGTAGAGACATGGGTTGAACATTTAATAAGTTTTGTACTATGCTTATCACATCCAGATACTCAGCAGTATCATTCTCATCTGTGTCATCCATTGCTTCTTCCTTGACTACAACTTCCTCTTTAATAGTTATGTTGGTTTGGCTATCATTAGAAAAACCATCGAGTGACATGCACCAAGTCACACTCACTGACAAGTTTGATTTAGGTTGCAGAGCAGCAACAGAATAGCTAGAGATCTGAAATATGAGAATAGGGAGCGGTGAAACAATATAATATACCCACAGTAGAGAACACTAGCATAATCCATAGGTAAGTAAGTAGCTAAAAGTACAGACAGATGGACATGGCCAACCCTAAAAGTTGGTTCTAGTCATACCTCAATGCCATTGAGAATCATAGCATGAAGGATTTTTTCAGATTCATGAACTTTGGCAAAGAATGCAGCGCATTTTCGTAGCTGCAAGTAACAGATGTAGCAGAGGGCTGACCACGACTTTGGTGTGGTTGGCGCTTGCGTATATACGATCCACAGCCATTTTACACTACGATCTACGATCTACACCAGATTTTTAGATCAGTGTGGCTGACGTCTATCGTCCTTTGCGAACCTTCGCGGCCGCGATCGTTCGCAAAAGCCGGAAGTGATATTCAAATTTGACAGATAGGATTATTTTACAAGGACTAGAGTCGTTCCTACATGGAAACCATGGTTTTCGAGTGGTTTTGACAGACTCGTGGACATAGCTTAGATGTGGCATGACATTTTAATGTTAATGTTAGTGTCATGTCATTGAAAACCTGTCCAAACAAGGAAGAAGTTGATTTCATTACTTGAGGTCTTAGCGCAAAGTGTAAGCATTTGGAATTAAAGTGTATTTATGTTATATAGTGATTTGACCGACAAATGTTTCGAATGATTTGAAGAAAACAGACACCATTTTCTTCGAAACAAATGACGTGACTTGACTAAGGACTGACTTGATTTAAAAGTATTTAAGGCGTTGACAACACCTAATATTTCTCTCGCTCGCACGATTCGACATTTTGAAAGATATAAAATCACTAAATACAATTTTGAAAAATCGCAAACAACCATTCTGTGTGCAATCACATTGCACACAATCAAGGAATTTGAATACAAGTACAATGTCTAGTGACATATTCAAATTCCTTGATAAGAATGCACCAGTGTTGCCAATGAACATTTTTAGGCGGCCATGTACATGAGGTAAAAAAGCCGTGTTTTTAAGGAATATTACCAACATAGGCCGTGGCACTGCCTAAAAAAATGAAAACGTTTAAAATTACGTATTAAACATTAAAAGCCTATAAATAGCACCATTTGGGTAATGTTGGCAAACTATCTCTATTTGTTTGAACTAGCGACCCGCCCGCACGGGTGCATATATAACCAATATACCTATACATATAAACCTTCTTGAATCACTCTATCTATTAAAAAAATCCGCATCAAAATCCGTTGCGTAGTTTTAAAGATTTAAGCATACATAGGGACAGACAAAGCGACTTTGTTTTATACTATGAAGTGATAAAAAAACAAATGTTTTCTTATTACCTCTTCATAAATATCAACCCGTAAATTGATTAATTACCGTAAGGTTTGCAAAAAGCCGTAGAATCTGCTACGGCCTACAAGCTTAAGGCTGTAGGAATTCTTGATTCTTTGGCCTGAAAGCCGTAGAATACGGCAATTGCCGTAGCATTGGCAGCACTGGAATGCACTGAAAAGGTAGGAGTGATGTGCCAACTCGGGATAAACACCAACTCGAGTTAAATCGAGTTGAAATTGAGATAACTCGAGTAATACGACTCGAGTTTGCAGAACGAAACTAAGTATGTGGTTTTTTTTTAAACCCGTTCTTCATTCTCGCGAAAACTCGATAAAAACACGATAAACGAGGTTCCACATTCTCTTTCTCGTGTTTTTCTGGTGTTCTCGCAAGACTGTGGAGCGGGCGGGCTTTACAAATTAGTTTTTATTTAATTGTTTCTCCTTACAACTCTATGTTAGGACAAGTAACATTGCTAAACTTGACATTGGTGAAGCAAAAAAATGTCGATGCGATGGCGAGAGTAGGTAGGGGCAGCATACGGTCCGCAGCTATCTCGCTCGACACAACGTACAACCGTGCGCAATGTAATTGCACACAAAATGGTTGTTTGCGATTTTTCAAAAATGGATTTATTGAATTTAATCTTATATCATTTTGAATAGTTGCGAGCGAGAGTTACATTAGCTGTTGTCATCACCTTAAGTCGAATCAACTTAACTGATATCTAAGAAGATTAAACAAAACAAAAATTTGAACCCAATGAGAGCACCGGTGGTCTAGTGGAAGTGACCCCGCCTTCCGATCGTAAGGACGCAGGTTCGAATCTGGTCGTGCACCAATGGATTTTTCTATAGAAAAATTTATGTGCGCAATGCCAGTGCTCTTAAACGGTGAAGGAAAACATCGTGAGGAATTCTAACAGCGGCGATGGGCTTGCAACCTGTCACGTATGGAATACTAACTACTGCAAAATGTGGGTATGTGCCAAATGTAATGTTTGGAGGTACCTCTGACTACCCCCCTTAGACATCCTCAAAGAATCTTGAGGTTAGTACTTGGTACTTGAGAGATCTGAGAGGATAATTATCTACCGTGATTGGGGATCAAAGTCGTGAAGCTGTTTCAGTTTCAGTTTGAAAATTTGAACCAAGCAAGTTTTCACTCGATTTAATCATGGTACTTTTTATTTTTCTAATTTCTATGTATGAAAACTTGTTTAGATCAAAATTTTACTTTATCTGAATCTTTGTAATGTCATGGACAACAATTTAATCGGATGCGATTTTACTACATTCAATGATTTTATACTTCAAAAATGTTCAATTGTGCGAGCGAGATAGCGGCGCGTGGTATGCTAGGGCGCACCTTGAACGAATCGCGCTGTCGCTCTCTCGCTTGATGCGACTCGTATTAAGAATAATTTAGCTCGAGTTATGTCCAACTCGAGTTGACACATCTCTAACCAGGTAGAAGAAGAAGAAGAAAAAAAAGTTTTGTTTACTAAATTAATTTTTATTGATTCTACTCACTTTAATCAACCGGTCTATAGATACTTAGTAAACGTGCCTAAAATAATTAAATAGAGCGTAAGTACAAATTGTTCGTATATTCAGAGTAGGCATATAACCTTCTAGTTGCGCCCCGCGGTTTCACCCCCCCGCAGATTGAAATCCCGGTAATCCCACGGGATAAAAAGTAGCCTATGTGCTATTCCAGACTAAGTATAAATCTATCTCTCTGCTAAGTTTCATCCAGATCCTACTTAGATGAACTTTTACATCCAAAACTAAATGAATTGGTTTGATAGGTACATAAACCTTAGTTTCACATCACAGTGTAACCTGACCAGACGGACCATGCTTTTCTTGGTGGAAATTCTATGTATTCTACTTACTATGTATATGTATAACTGCCTAACTTTGGTTCATTTTGTTTTAGACATGAGATCTCTCTCTGAACAAGAATTACCAAGAAGTGGCTGGAGCGGAATGTTAAATCAACGGGCCACCTCAATGTTTTTAAATTGAGGAACAATTTGATGATTGAACAATTTAATAAAGTTATACATCTGCCTAAACTTCTTGTTTTAAATGCCTACAAAAATTATAAGGGTTAGGGTTAAATAGGTAGTTTATTCACATACTAATATGACTTATTAGCTAAAGTAAATATGAAATTGTAGTTTTATGATAAAATAGTGTTGATGAATCTAATATAAAATAACAGTTTTTAAATAAAAATGTGGATAGGTAAGCAGCAGAGTTTTAGTGGTGAATGATAGGTACATTGTAAATTTTCTGCTTCGATAGGAGTGTAATACTCAGTAGAAACCTGTAACAATGTAAAATACACAGATTAATCAAATGCATTCATATAATAAATGAATGCATAGGCTTGTATTGGACTCCAAGTGGGTGTTCTAATATAATGTCTAAAAAAGTGAAATGCCTAGCCATTCTAAAGATGCTAAGAATGCATTATAGACATGCAGCCGGTAACATTATGTACATATTTTAAAGCCTTAAACTTCTGGTGTAAACTTTCAATAACCAATACATTTATTGCTTTCACATTGTATATGTATACACATAGTTCTTAGGTGTAAATATCACATCCCTTCCGTCATATTATTATGGTATAGCAAAATGGAAGCATGCTGAGGTTTTGTATTGCCTTATTACAAGAGTGTTGAAAATAGATATGGATGGTTTTATAACAAGTGGCAGGCCTAAGAAAAGATGGATGCATTGAGTGAAAGATGGCATGAATAAGTAGTGAGCACTGAGACAATGAATGATAGCGGAGAGTGGAAGAAGAAAACTGAGTTTTTCTAGTTTATTATCAACTGCATAAGTACTAAACCTACCAACTTATTGCTAATTATTAAAAACTATTAACACCAAATGATCCACATCTCTCATTAACACCCCGAGTGTTTAGCGATTAAGCAAAAAATACTAACAAACATTTATAACAAAATGTTGTAATGTAGAAATAAAAAGCTATAAGTAATAAGAATATGAAGGTGTTTACCTGTTTCTTGCGGGGTCAAGAAACCCAAAAACTATTCATATTAGTGAAATTGTGCAAGCTTTATCAAGTCTGCTTCTCAATTACTACTCTGGTCCTGACATGTCTGCGGTTGAACACTCCTTGTGTGGATTCTGCATCACACATAAGTTTGTACATAAATTGATGATGCAATATGCACATCAGATGCTGGGTCATGGGTATCCAGATAAACCTGAAATCAAATAGTACAGTTTTAACCTAAAAATCACTTCCATACCATACCTAGGTAGATCTTTCTGCAGATTCTACAATAATTTAAACCTAATAGGTACATAACTCTACTTCTGTAAAATGATGCTTACAAATATTTTTGAAAACAGCACCAAAAAGAATTTGTTTGTTTACAAATAATTATGTAGGTACTAGGTATCCTGCGTTAGGCATTATGCATGACTTGAGTACAAATGAAAGGAAAGGCAAATTTCTGTAGTCTGGAAGCAGAGAATACTTACGAGGTTGGCAGCTATCTATACCTATTTTATTGTGCTTTCATTTTTAAATAGAATGGTCAGTGATTCAAGGAGAAAAATAACAATCGATAGCCGGCAAGCTTTTTTCATTAGATAGATAGATAGATAGATAGATAACTCTTTATTGTTCACCACACAGAAACATAGTACAGAGTAAAAGCATACATTTAAGGTAAAACAATGGGCGACCTTATCGCTGAGAGCGATCTCTTCCAGGCAACCTTGGAAGGATAAGAACTAATCAGAAATTGACGGCGGTGTAGTTACGGAATAAAGTTTAGATAATCTATTGGACCTAAACCTACATATTTACTAATAGCCATGTAGGTACATAAGTACCTACTCAAGGCACAAGCTAACTTAACCTAACTAGCCTAACATGACAAACTAAGCAATTCTAATACGTAGGTACTTTATAGTTAAAAAAAAATAAATAAACTAATATATATAAATAAAATATATACTTCTGCTTAATAACAATATACGGACAGATAACTAGGTAGTGATTGACGATAAATAGTGCTCCTTCAACTTCAACTTAAAAGTAATGTGCGAGGATGCCATTTTAATCTCCAGAGGCAGAGCATTCCACAGCTTGACAGCTTGGACAGTAAAAGAGTGTCATTATGACATGGCAAGCAAAAATAAACTTACCTTTAATTGTTTGGTAGTGAAACGCTGCTTAACATAGATGCG
Organism: Plemyria rubiginata; assembly: GCA_963576535.1. Lineage (NCBI taxonomy): Eukaryota > Metazoa > Arthropoda > Insecta > Lepidoptera > Geometridae > Plemyria > Plemyria rubiginata. The sequence continues at coordinate 8,027,476 of OY754922.1, read as the reverse complement.
TGACCTCTTGACAAAGGTTTCTGGCATTTCTGGAGAGCGGATAGCGCTGAATCCTCTATATTCATAGCCGAAAGATTATTCACACACAGGATCGAAAGCTCTTCGAGCTCTCAACTCTTCACTCCATCTTCAGGCGTGGTAGGTACCAAAGCAAACATACCAAAGCACTTTTTTCAGAACTCTTCGCAAAAAATTACTTGAAGACTCGTGTTGCAATTTCACGCACTCATATTTCCCATCACACGACATCGATTATCTCACAGTTAGTATAGCCACACCAAGCCACACCACGGCCACACTCCGAAATTCATGGTGTAAGCGCGCTGTCGTAAAGGCGCCGTCGTAAAGGAGCTATTTGTCACTCGTGGTCGCAATTTTCATTGTAACGGTCAAAAACCGGTGTAGACTACGATTGACAGCGCTACAAATTAGAACCTACACGACCCAGATATGAACCCACACTACATAGATATGAACCTACACTACACTCATGGTCTACACTGCACTCGTAATCGCAATTGATGCTTCTCAAAGAATACGCTAGATGCCGTTGTCTAATTTTCATAGGAAATGCGAAGCTATCGCGGCGACAGGCGATCGGCACCGGTCGGCACCGAAACTCGTGATAGGCCCTCAGACTCTGTCAGGCATTCCATCTTCAGTGTTGAGCTGAAACAAAAGGTTCATCTGACCTTCAAGAAATGGACATAGGTGTTTAGATATGGCACTTTAAGACTGTTATGATCACAGCCACAAAGCGGCTTCCAGTCTGACCTGTGCATCTGCTAGTTTTGCATACATTTCAAGCAGGTTATTGTTGTCAATACGGTGCATCGTGAGATCGCTTACGAGACATACTCGACACACTGTACTCATTATTTTGTAGTTAGGTCTTAGAGCATTTAGAACTAATAAATAAAATAAATATTTAGATCTAAATGCTCTAAGAGTTAGGTATATAATTTTATGGTTTTTTGTTTGTTTCCAATTTTTCGCTACGCTGTTTTTTTTTATCGCTCCTTGGAGCAGGCTATAGCTTAAAACCATACCGCTTAGTCTAACGTTAATTTTTATACTTAAGTTAGTTTGTATATGTTGATATACATATCGATATGCTACGATGTCTTACCCATATCCGATATAAGTTACGTTTTGATATATCGGACTCTAAGCTTAATTTTGTAAGCACGGCCACCCAACCAGCTAGACATGGTTATTTTCAGTTATTCCCCCCGCAAACGGCTATGTATACGGTTTGCATATCGATTTATAAAACGGTTTTTACTACTAACTACTAACAACGAAACGACAAACGCAAACTTATAATAGTTATTTACAACCCGGTCACAATATCTGTGCACCTGACTTCGTGACGTCATATCGGCGGTCTGGGTACGGTGTGAAAAAAAGTTTTTTCGAGAAATGTGGACGTAAAAAAAAATTACTAACCTTTTCAAATCAATTTATTATTGATGAAGGGTTTGTTATTAAAAAACAATAATTTTGATTACAAAAACATTTATTATTAAACTCAGTCAAGATTAAATTTCTTGATTCGCTGTGTATTGTTTTTCCCATGACTTCAGTTTAACAGCTACAACAATTTTAATAACAACCAAACCAGTCCAAACTTAACAGTAAACAGTCTAAACTTAACAATAAATTTAAAAAACACAAAACAACAACAAAGCGAAAATATCAAAATTATCAGGACGTGTATCGCCAACGAAGATGCTAACCGTACAGTCGCCCCGGGGAGTGCGCGGAGAGGTGACAGGGGAAGCGGGAGAGGCGCCGCATTCCAGCGAGGTGCACAGATATTCTGACCGGGTTGTAGTTATCGATATTTGTTTAAAATTTGATTTGGATATGGGTTAGATAACGATATAATATCTTACCTAGACTAGTAGGGATGCTAACGATATATCGGTATATCGTATCGGTTATTGTATACTCTGTCCGACCCATGTCACCCATCCCATGTCTACATCCAACCTTGATCCTGGAAGGACTATACTTATAAATCTGTGATCCTGGATTCGTTTTCTGTCATCTATCGAAGCAACATAGCATTTTCATTTTAATTGTTTTTCTAGTGTTTTTTTGAGTTGTGTTGTGTAATTTTGGAGGTATTTTAACCAACATTACTTGTGGTCTTAGCACAAAGTGTAAGCATTTGAAATTTAATGAAAGTGTATTATGTGATATCGTGATTTGACCGAAAATGTTTCAAATGTTTTGAAGAAACCGCCACCATTTTCTTCAAAACAATTGACCACAGAGTACATTGTTATAAAAAGAAACAATTGACTGACTCGACTCGACTGACGTGACTAGAAACATAGCAAAGAGCATATAATCTCTATCACTTGACACTGGCAAGATTGTCGATAGACAGGAGCCATAAAAAAAAAAAAAAACAAACAAAACAAAAAGGTATTTAGGTGCTAGAGTTGCAATGCAATAGTTTCTTTCTAGTGTTTTTGTAATATATATGAATAAAACCACATATTACCAAAGCACCCTGAACTCCTCATATAGGCAGCTAATTATGCAAGAAAGATGAAATACCAGATGTGAACATGTCTTTAACAAAAGTAAAAGTGTGTCGGATATGTTTGCGATCCGATGTTGGGGCAAAGGACGTTGATTCTACTATCAACGACTTCTACGATGAACTATGTGAATACGATGTAAGTCAAATCTATTCTTTAGTTATCTAACTACACTTCCGATTACTACCATAATAAGTATCAATATCTAGTATCTCACCTTCTTCAACTGTTTACAACTGTTCCTATTCTAATCGTGAACGTGTGAAGAAGGGGATATGCAAGGATATTTAAAATTATTTATGCTTACAACAAAGACATACAAGTAAGAAGTGTCCAGGATGCTTGTCTGTTTGTACCTGCTTTACTACCTTGCCGCGGAGCAGTCATGAAGCTGTTTCAGTTTTTTCTTTTTAATAGTTGACATTTAAGTCAACACCTAAGTAATTCGTTTTTATCGCCTATGTTAGTATTTTCGCAATAACCTGTGCAATACGTACATATCTACTCGCTTTTCTCTTTTATTTTTAATAGGTAGGTACATTTAAATTTTACTAGGTAACAGTTTTTTATTTTATTTTTTTATTTTGAAGTTTATTAGTGTTATTGTGTAACCAAGTGTTTTTTTCTGTTACAATGTTTCTCTTTTATGGAGTTATTTTTATCTATTTTTAGCAGGTACCTCTAATTTTGATCTCAATATTTTAATGTTTGTAAATAGTTTTATTTTAACTAGTATAACGCATTGGACGTGGTCTGTAATGTTGTGCTGATATTAATAAATTGAATTTGAATTTGAATTTCAATTTTCAAGAAAAAAATAGTATTTTTTTAGACTAATAAATAATTGAGATGACGATTAAACATCAACGGAGAGTATCTGTCGCATTTGAGATTCGCTGATGACTTGATAATTCTGTCGCCATCAAGCAAAGAACTGGAAAAAATGCTAAACGACCTAGACAGAGTAAGCCGCAAAGTAGGTTTAACTATGAACACCGAAAAAACAAAAGCCATGACAAATGGCAATAAGGAACCTATTCGTGTAAACAACAACACAATAGACTATGTGGATGAATACCTCTATCTAGGACAAATCATATCGCCGAGAGACGCAAATGCAAAAGAAATTGATCGGCGCATAGGAAATGCATGGAAACAATATTGGAGCCTAAAAGACATAATGAAAAATAAAGAAAAACCCATGGCTATCAAACGGAAACTATTTAATACCTGTGTACTGCCTGTCCTCACATATGGTTGCCAAACCTGGGCGACAACAAAAGCCCTCAACAAAAAACTAACAGTATGTCAAAATGCCATGGAAAGAAGTATGATGGGAAAGAAACTATCTGATAGAATCAGAATTACTGATATAAAGAAACATACTAAAACCAAAGATGCAACAGTAATCATCAGAAAGTTAAAATGGAAATGGACAGGTCATACAATTAGAGGAAGCGAAAAGTGGTCAAAAAATATTATGTACTGGTTTACAAGAAATAAAAGAAGAAAGCGAGGAAGACCATCCAGAAGATGGGTTGATGATATAAAGGGCATAGCAGGTAGCGCATGGTCAAGGCTATCAAAAGACCGAGAACTATGGTTACAATTGGAGGAGGCCTTTGTCCTTAGAGACACACAGACAGATACTGCATTAGAGAGAAATGAAATAGAATAGTAAAATAGATTTAAGTAATAGGATAGAAATTGTTAGTTATAAATGAAATGTAATAATTTGTCTGAATAAAAGGCTTATTTATTTATTATTTATTATTATAATAAATAATTGAAATGTAGTGTTATTACATTGGTAATAACTCTACATAAACAGTAAATAATTTCTCAATTATTTATTGGTCTAAAAAAGACTATTTTTTTCTTGAAAATTGAAATGTCAAATGGAAAAATGAAATTAAATACATTCTCATTGAGTAAATGTATGGGTGACCGAGCTTTGCTTGGTTGCTTACCAACGCCATCTACTGAAATAGCTTAAAAATACTAGTTTCATTACTCACCAATAGATGGCAGGAAGTCATATTTTTCAGTTATGTTTATGTCTTTATTTGCCTGAAAATATGGATAAAAATCATTCTCTAAAAATGAATCTTAGCTAGATCAATGTATCACACTCGTAACCCCCTGCATACTAAATTTCATAAAAATTATTGGAGCCGTTTCAGAGATATTGTAAACAAAAAAGAAAAATTTAAGTTCCCCTTTATCTGTGATCAGTCTTCAGACTATGAGCAGTTTTGTGGTGGGTCATTAGTCATTTAGAAGCTGCACTCCAGCGAGGGCTTCTCCTTTTCTTCAGTATCATGTGAACCCATCTAGTTCCATGATGTGCTGTCTGCACAACCTCTTGGGGTAGTTGATGGTACTGAGCTGTGCAGCCAGCAGGTTACAATGCAATATATATACAAGAATTGCTGTTTAGAGATATTTGATTTTATCATCTACCATGCGGGAATTACAGTCATGGGAGCTAAGTCTTTGATTATTTAGAAAAATTGTTTTACTGCAGACAAATGAAAATCAAAGCTTGAAATACTGCAGAATGTGCGAGTACCAGCTCCGAAAGTGCTACAACTTCAAGCAAAAATGTCTCCGAGCCAATGCCGTGATCAAGGCATGGCGGAAGAAAAAATTTAAGGTGACATGACAAGGCATTAAAACAACTACGATGTTACTAGTTGAAGTAAATCAAAGCTGATTTCAATTTTACTACCACCCGGCTACGACTAGTGATTGGACTAGTTAGTGCAATTTTATGGTCAGCAATCAAAATCTTCGAATATGCTTTCCATTCAGCATTACTTTTACCTGTTCACCTAAACTAGATAAAATTAATTTTCCTTATTCAGAAAATATATTTAAATTATTGAGATTCTGCGCTAGTTTGGATGGCATATTCATCCATGTTAAAACAATGTATAATCCCTTAACATAAATTTGTAAATGGTGGAGTGGAAATAATCCAGATCCAGAAATAACCAGTGTTGTTTTGGTGCTGATGAAGGTGTGGCAAACTCCCAAAGACCAATGAGAAAACATTTTCTTCCAGATATTTCCAAAAAACCTACACGTCCTCTTACCGCCTTCCCCCCTTGGATTCTGCTCCCCCGCCGCTCGCCACAAAGCCGCATACTACAAGTACACAGACCATGGACCCACGCCTGATGACCCGGATAAAGATACAGCGGAATCGGTGTTCAGGCATAATAATTTCTTAGAAAACTCGCAAAGCAACGATTCGAATGACGCACAAGAGAATATTCCACTTAGCAATTTGAGGGTGAGTATTTATTTTCTCACATGTATGTTTTACCAGCATCCACCTCCTAAACACAGCAACGCTGCTTGCCGGTAAAAAGGTACCTATGGCAGTAGTTTTCCCGGAATCGGCGAATGTAAATAAATAAATAATACTGGACAACCCACACAGCACTATCTAGCCCCAAAGTAAGCTACTCAAAGCTTGTGTTATGGGTACTAGACAACTGATATATTTAATACATTTTATAATTACACTAGCTGATCCCGCGGCTTTGCTCGCGCTCGTTTACTTTGAAAATCTCATACAAACTTTCATCCCCTATTTTATCCCCTTGGGGGTAGAATTGATCAAAATCCTTTCTTAGCGGATGCCTACGTCATAACATCTACCTGCATGCCAAATTTCAGCCCGATCCGTCCAGTGGTTTGGGCTGTGCGTTAATAGATCACTATGTCAGTCAGTCAGTCACCTTTGAGTTATATATATTTAGATAGAAGATAGATAGATATTTTTTTTTATACATAGAAAACACCCAGACCAATGTACAAATTTCTGCAGATCGTACCTACAAAAATTTGTTCCTAGGCGGGAATCGAACCCGCAACCTCTGCGTCGCAGGCGGACTCTTGCCCGCTGCGCCACTGAGGTCGTCATATTCATGTATTAACTCTAATTCACAGGTATCCGGTATGAATATGAACTTAAAAGATTTAGAAATTGAATTGAAAGAAGAAAATGATGCTTCTGAATCCGACGCGGACTTAGGGAATAATGGGTATGACAGTGATGATATCGACAGCGACCTCGAAGATGCTATGGATAGGTACGAAAATAAAAAATATCTTTGTAGAGAACGGAAAATTTTTTTAGAGAAATGGGATATAGACTATTGCAAAATGTGAGGGACACAGAGGACAATTACTATTATTATCAGCCTGCGTCGTCCCACTGCACTACCCCCCTTCCACTTTTCTCGGTCCTGTGCTATGGACGACCAATCTTTCATATATGAAAGATTGGTCGTCCCGCCATCTCAGTCTTGGTCTGCCGCGAGGTCGTTTGCCGTTGTTAGCGGTTATTATTTGCATTAGATATCATCAAAAATCTTGAGTAAGTACCTACTTAAAGATCTCAAATCTACATCTATATAGCTGTGACTTTTTTTCAGGTACATAAAAGCCGAAGTCAGAAAACCCAACACGCGATCCAAAAGTAAAACTAAACCAGAAGGATCTAAATCCAAATTAAAAACGAAAAAAACTGAAACAAAAGAAGAAAAAGTAAAAAATAACTGTAAAGTTAAGACGAAAATAGAATTTGCAGATGTTGATGGCAACAGTGAGGAGGACACTCAACTGGGTGCAGATATGAGCTTAGATGGGGGCACAGAAATGGGTACAGAAAAAGGGACTGAAAGACTCACAGAACTGGGCAATGGGGGCACTGATGTCGACTACCAATCACCGCAAGCCAACAAAAAGTACATCAACATTAAAGAGAAAATTTTAGAAATATTCGACCGAGGGGAAATACATGAGCTTGGAGATAATTCCAAAATTACAAAGGAGATATTTTTGAAAATCTACGATAACTTTTTACTGTCCGATATGAGAATGTTGTCATTGAAGAAAGATTCTCAAGGACAGTATAACAAATTAAAAAAAGCGCTTTTACATCTACTCAAGAAGTACAATCCTGATTATGAGACCGTCTTTGAAATAGGTATGAATGTAGTTCATAGTGGTTGCCACCATTGCAACCTGTCACATCCTATCATATTCTAGCTTGTGTATTCAATTCTCTAATATCTTTAAACAAGCAATTCTTGTATATTTATTTATAATCAGAATCTCAGAAACGGCTCCAGCGACATCCGTTGGGGAGTAATTGACCGAGCGAGCGAAGCGAGCGAAGCGTCTCAGTTTCCACATTGGCCAAAAATGCGTTTGTCCGGATGTCTGTCTGTCTGTCTGTTCTCCTCTACAGGTCGCATTTTTCAACCGATCTGGACGAAACTTGGTACACAGGTTATATGACTTATTAGATTTTTTTGTCGTCGGGGATTTTTGATTGGAGGGGTACTTCCCCCAAAAAAAGGGCAAAAGGGGGCTATTTGATATACTGGATATCTCCACCAAATGAGATCCGATTTCGATTATACTTTTTTTATTTGAAAGGTAGTAACTATAAGTTGGTCTCATAAAAGTTTGGCGAAGATCTGATAAGGGTCTTCAGCATGATGAACAGGATAGCTCATCAAACAATCGATGGTTTTCAATCAAATTTGAGAGAAACACAAAGGACCTCATTCTACACAAGATGATGCAAAAAAAAAACAAAAAGATCAAAAAATCACAAAACGGAAAATGCACTTGCACATTACATTCCTCAAATAACTCACTTAGTATGCTCGCGAGGTCTACAGCTCCCAGAGCCACTAGTAATACTATTATTTTTCCATTTCTACAAGTGTTATTGTGTCTGTCTTCTTATACAACCTCAAGGGTTTGAGTAGGTACAGTCGGCTACACATTAAGTTACACATCCTTTCCCAAAATGCTAGTTTCATTTTTTGTTTTCCGCATCGTCAGGTCGTTTTGTATGGAGACATGATAAGCCCCTTTATTGGGCAAGCTGAAAGCTTGCGAGTATACGACAACGGCCTGAAAATACGAAAACGTAAAAAAAAACAAACGGGCACTGGTTCATTGTCAGTCATACAATCATCTCATCATCATCTTCTTGCCCTTACCCCCACTTCATGTGGGGTCGGCACATGATCTTTTCTCTCCACTTCCCTCTGTCACCCGTCATCTTTTCTTTGGCCTTCCTCTACTTTTATATTCACCCACATTCATACTTAACACTCTTTTCGTTACGTGACATTCTTCCCTCGCATGACCTGTCAGTCATATTAATACTGTATGATACTGCCCCACTTTAAACTTAAGTTAATAGCCGCGTACTGACATAGCGAGCAGCCTCGCCCGAGTGTGCCGCGGCCCGAGCCGAGCGTTGTCGGTTTTTGTCGATGCTCAAAGGCGCCTCAGTACGTTTGCCGCGCTCACTCAAGACGGTAGTGTTTTGCCTCGCTTATTCGTTGCGTGTTAGTTGTGCGTCTCTATTCGACTTCAAGTTAAACTGAGCGTCGATGCTCACGGTGGCTCGGCCTTGCCGCGCGAGGCAGCCTCGGATTAGAAAACTTACAGACCGAGGCCGCCTCGCGCGGCATGCGTACTGCGGCAAATGTCCGAGGCTGCTCGCTTGGTCAGTACGCGGCTATTGTTATACTTTCTCATGTAAGTGAATTTATTCTTATGAGAAATAAAAAATACAATCATTAAAAAAATATACTGGTAGGTCCGTAGCAACTGCGGAAGTCGATGGTGTAGCCGGTTTAAATACCCGCTACAGATGAGTTGATAGCACAACAAAGTCTTGTTGAATTGTTGAAGCAAGTGTAAAGAAGCTTAAATACTAAGACCTTAGAAAGGCACAATAATACTTCTACTACTACTACTACTAGGAACGCCGAAACATAACAGCTTACAATTTGGTAAGGTCTGATAAATACTATTAATATGGGTGACAGAGCTTTGCCCGGTGGCTTAATAAGGTCATCTACTAAAGTAGCTTAAAAAATTATAGTATTATTACTCCCCAACAGATGTCGCTGGAGTCGTTTCTTCTGAATGCCCTGAAATTACAGCGCCATACCGAAAATAAGAAAATGTGATCACATGTTTTACAGAATACCTGGACACGGAAGAGAGGAAAATAGGCGAGTTTAACAGAAGAAAGGAAAGTAAAAGCTATGTGAACGCCACATACAAGTGTGAGCTGTGCTACCGAGGCTTTGAGAAGCACACGCAGTTTCAGTACCACAATAAATGGCATACGGTCAGTATTCCACTGCCTACTATCCAACTTCTTATCCTGTCTCTATTCCTGCTAATATACAGGGTGTAAAAAGTCCATTCCCGTAAACGTCAGATGCTAATGTACCGTAAAACGGGGTGGATAGAATTCAAGGGGTGAATGAAAATGACTCCAAAAAAGCAATTATTAACGTTGCGTATTCAAATGTTTGTTAATAATAAATTGCTTTTTTGGGGTCATTTTCATTCACCCCTGGAATTCTATCCACCCCATTTTACCCCGGTACCCATCAATATGAATAACCTTTTTTAAGGAACACCAGTTTTTGTAAGAACGGCTGTTTCTTGCAAAGAGTTATATTATTACTAGTTGCGCCCCGCGGTTTCACCCGCGCAGATTTGAATCCTGGTATTCCCACGGGATAAAAGTGGCCTATGTGCTATTCCAGTCTATAATCTATCTCTGCCAAGTTTCATCCAGATCCGTTCAGCCGTTCCGGCGTGAAAGAGTAACAAACATCCATCCATCTATCCATCCATATATACTTACAAACTTTCGCGTTTATAATAGTAGAAGGATGAGTATATTTTCCAGTGCATTGAAGTCAGTTTTTTTCTTGAAAGTTATTTTGAAGTCACTTAAAAATTACCCAGAACGGGGTGGAAAAATGAGCGGTGTTTCTGTTTTCTTTTATCACACAGCGACCGGCGAGTTCTAAAAATTACCGGGAACGGGGTACAGCGGTGATCGGTGTTTCCGTTTTCTTTTATCACACAGCGACCGGCGAGTTCTAAAAATTACCGGGAACGGGGTACAGCGTTGAGCGGTGTTTCCGTTTTCTTTTATCACACAGCGACCGGCGAGTTCTAAAAATTACCGGGAACGGGGTACAGCGGTGAGCGGTGTTTCCGTTTTCTTTTATCACACAGCGACCGGCGAGTTCTAAAAATTACCGGGAACGGGGTACAGCGGTGATCGGTGTTTCCGTTTTCTTTTATCACACAGCGACCGGCGAGTTCTAAAAATTACCGGGAACGGGGTACAGCGTTGAGCGGTGTTTCCGTTTTCTTTTATCACACAGCGACCGGCGAGTTCTAAAAATTACCGGGAACGGGGTACAGCGGTGAGCGGTGTTTCCGTTTTCTTTTATCACACAGCGACCGGCGAGTTCTAAAAATTACCGGGAACGGGGTACAGCGGTGATCGGTGTTTCCGTTTTCTTTTATCACACAGCGACCGGCGAGTTCTAAAAATTACCGGGAACGGGGTACAGCGTTGAGCGGTGTTTCCGTTTTCTTTTATCACACAGCGACCGGCGAGTTCTAAAAATTACCGGGAACGGGGTACAGCGGTGAGCGGTGAAAATAAGCGGTGTTTCCTTTTTCTGTTATCAGCCAGCGGCCGGCGAGTTTCTGTGCGGTATCTGCGGCATGCGCTTCCAATCCCTGAAGACGCGCGCGAGCCACCGCGCATCCAGCCATTCCGCCGTCTACTCATGCAAGATGTGTCCACTCATCACTTACCACTAGTGAGTTAAGGCGAATACAAGAGCTAATGTGACTCTCGCTTACACGATTCGACATGGTTAAAAGATGTAAAATCACTAAAAACATTTAGATCACTAAAAAGAAATGATTTTCGAAAATAGCTAACAACCATTGTGTGTACAATCACATTGTGCACAGATAAGTAAAAATGTACATTATTATACCGACCGACCGACCCGCCCGCGCGCCCCTGCTTCGCACGTTGCACATTGTTTTTCTACGATATCATGCATGTATTATACATATAAACCTTCCTCTTCAATCACTCTTATCTATAAAAAACCGCATCAAAATCCGTTGCGTAGTTTTAAAGATTTAAGCATACATAGGGACAGAGAAAGCGACTTTGTTTTATACTATGTAGTGATTAGTTTGGGCCTAGATGTGTGTGTATGATATTTCTACTTTTTTTATTATTATTTTAAAGCAGTTTTCTTGCATTCTGTAAGAAGAGTGTATAAAATGAAATAGTTGATGGTAAGTACATCATTTGTTTCAGTCCAGTAATGTTGAATCACTACGAGCAACACAAGGGGGTGGAATACTCGTGTCCGACATGCCTCAGCGTCTTCGAGTAAGTGCCGCCACACTGGTACTTTAATTGTTATATTATTTTAATTTGAAGAACGCAGGACAGTTTATCGTAGAGGGGGGGGGGGGGGGGAGGAGAACACTTGATCTCCCCTTTTGATTTTTGTACATAATTATCTCATAGAATCTTATATGTTTTCTTATATTTTTTTCACCATTGTATGAATAATTTATATTTCTACCTTATAGCATCATTGAGTTTGGCGAAAACATAAAATAAAAGTCATTTTAGGCATTTTTTCTGAATCATTCCAAAAGGAACAAGTGTCCGCTTTGATTGAGATTGAGGGAGACTTGATCCTGGCATAGGGTAGACTTGATCAACTTGAACAAGTGTCCCAAGTGATCGAGTATCCCCCCTCTCCCTACGGTTCATATAGTGCGTGACTTGCAAAGCAATGCAAATTGGTTTTCAGTCTGATTCCTCTGTTAGTCTTTAAAAAAAACTGTTCCATTTATGTAGGTATCATCATCATCATCAGTCTGAGAAGTTCTGCTGGACATAGGCCTCCCTTATACGTTTCCAGGAAGAACGATTCTCATCAGCCCTCTCCATGCACCGTCTTTTAAGTACATTGGGTAGGAGCGGGGGGCGTATCACGCTTCGTTTTCCTGTTTTTTTTAAACAACTATCTGATGAATGAAGCAGATGGCCCACCTGATGTTAAGTGGCAACCATCACCTATAACAAAGCATCGCCTCGTAAGTCACGCACGATAGGAACGTGCCCTACGATGCACTGCCCTGCGTCCATCAACTTGAGGCATACGGGTTAAGCCTCATGTGCCTGTAATTACACCGGCGACCACATTCTTCAAACCGAAACAGCAACGCTGCTTTCTGTGCTGTTTGTGGTCGTCTATCGGAAACCTTTATTCCCCAGCTTTTTTACAATAAAATTAAATAATGTATGGAATTTGTCTTTGTTTGTTTTTCTTTGAATTTGCCTGTTTGTCGCACTCGGCATAAGGATGACACTCTGTACCATAGCATCTTATTATATACCTTTTATTTGTCTCTTTAATTTTAACTATTAGTTAGTTACTAGTTTGTAAATTTTTGATCCTCATATGTTTGTGTGACAAATAAATTAATTTTCTTTCTTTCTTTCAATTTCAGAAACAAGACGACATTCATGAACCATCAACGGGACCACAATGCAGATAAGAAGAAGTCGACATGCGCCTCCTGTGCTATGACGTTCATCTCTGACGTAGGACTGATGCTGCATAGGAAATCTAAACACACGGTCAGTGCGTACAAACTAAACATAAATAAACACAAACACGCACGCAGTCACACACTAATACTTACGCAAATATAATCACATACACACATACATACACCCGTGAAAGAGTAGGAGAGCTCTTTGTGATGGGCTCGTCCGGGGAAGTACTACCACCATTACTTTTTCTGCTGCCAAGCAGCGTTGCTGTGTTTCGGTTTGAAGGGTGCGGTTGCCGGTAATTACATGCACTTAAAATAAAAATAAACAAATAAATATTGGTGGACATTCCACACAGCACTATCTAGCCCCAAATTAAGCCAAAGCTTGTACTATGGTGACCAGTAGCTGATATAATACTTTTTTTTGTAAATACATACTTATAATATCATATAACACCCAGACAGAGAACAAACATCTATGTTCATCACACAAATGTTTGTTCACGGTGGGAATCGAACCCACGACCTACGGCGCAGAAGGCAGAGCTCCTACCAACTGAGCTATGTAGGCTGTCAGCCTTAAGTCTATCGCCATAGTACAAAAATACTAGACATGTAGCACAAAACAAGTTATAGATATAACATAAAAAAACCACAAGCTAATTTACTAATACTAATTATAATGAGCGGTCTTATCGCTAAACTTGTAATTTGTTACAGGACGAAATCCCCGTGAATCCCGGCGCCCATTCGACATGCCAGGAATGCAACATAACATTCGACACGGGAGATGTTTACCTCAAACACGTGGCGCTCTCCCACACGAAGAAAGTTGAATCGTGAGTTTGAAGCATAGGGGTCATTCCTGAGTATATTTGGTATTTGGGTTTCCGTAGTGCGATGAATAGAGCCATTTGAATGAATGAAAAATTCTTTTTTGTACACCAAAATTGAGTTGTCAGCACGCATCATGGAGGCGCTTACCTAGTCGTCGTACAAACATATTTATCTCATTTAATATTTTAGGGGAATCATTTTAATCGGGAAAATGGTTATGCTTTTTTTGTTAGCGTGTAAATAATAAAAGGTCAACCATTTTCCCGATTTACTAGTGTTTTTCTAGTGACCCAAATCCTGTTGGTCATTCTTATCTGTACCTACGGAATCGACGATGATCTGATTATCCAAAAATCCCATAATATTCTAAGTAATAAGGTTTTTCTAGAATTTTTAAAATATTTGAAGGGTATGTGATGCCTCTGGTGTTGCAAACGTTTACGGTAACCGCTATCCATCACGTGGACCGAACGCTTGTTTGCTTAGTTAGTAGTATAAAAAAAAACTCTTTTCTTAGCTACCGATGCGCGTACTGTCACATCAGATTCGGCACGCTCGAAGAGCTCCGCACGCATAAAGTCGAGCAAGGCCACCAGAGGGCGTCTAAGAAGTATGCTCAGAGGTCACAGCGGTCTAATGACCCGAATCCTGTTAAGAAGATCAAGATCAACACTCCGGACAAGCCTTTCGTCAAGTGTGAACTGGTGAGTGGTCCTTCGAGCTGGATTACTGTACTGCGGCCCGATTACACTAACGTCTGGCTATCGAGATGGCTTTCAGTTTGACATTTAATTCCCATCCATCCTATATAATTGCAATTACACTATGATAATCAAATGTCAAACTGAAAGCCATCCCGATAGCCAGACATTAGCGTAATCGGGCCGCTGGTCGACCATCAAAAACAAAAGGCATAACTTGAAAAACTGGTAGTGGTCCTTCGAGCCGGATGACTGTCGAAATGTCTCGCAATAACTTATCTACGGTTACTAGACACTTATGAACAATACCTATTTACCAATTAAGCTTATTTATTTATACTAAAGCTTATTTGTTTATGTGTTATGTTTTATCCAGTGCCCAGCGATGGTATCTACGGCGTACACATCCTGTATGTACAAGCATTTCTTGAAGGACCACCCCGACATTCCCTACTCCTCCGTGTATTCGCAAACCGCGCGTCGGTTGCTGTGCGACCTGTGTGGAAAGACCTTTATGGTAAGTATTCTTCGTCTTTTATTAGGCTGTTACACTAATCGATCGATGGCATTGATCCACCGAAATTGGTCGACAGTGGAGAGAAATGAAATGGGGACATTGTTAAGATCGCGGGAAGTCGATACATGCATAAAGTCTAAAAACGTTACACCTGGCGATGTATAGAACAACGCTTACGTCAGCTGGGAACTTCATTAGGCCCATCATCGTAAAACAAAAACTCATAGTCAGTGAAAATCACATTTTGAAACCATCATTAACACTGGAAAGTTTGTAAGTATGAATGGATGGATGTTTGCTACTCAATAACGCCAGAGCGGCTGAATGGATCTGGATGAAATTAGGCACAGAGATAGATTATAGTCTGGAATAGCATGTAGGCTACTGTGTATCTCGTAGGAATACCGAAATTTAAAACTACGCGGGTTAAAACGCGGGGCGAAGTTAGTACACTCATACTACTACTATAACTCAAAATTTAATCGTTAGATATGACCAGATGACAAGCACCAGCTTTCGATTAAAAAAAAATCATCAAAATCGGTCCACTCAGTAAAAAGTGATGAGGACAAACATAAAAGAAAACATTTGAATAGAGAACCTCCTCCATTTTTTGAAGTCTGTTAATAAAATTCGTTCCAGGACCCAGCGTTCTTCGCGGACCACGCGAACATGCATTCAGGGCTGAAGCCGTACCTGTGCACGCAGTGTCCCGCTCGGTTTGCGACGCGGCGGCACCTCGGGCTGCACGCGCAGCGGCACGGGCCCGCGAGGCACGTCTGCAACCACTGCGGGAAGCGGTTCCACAGCGCCGCCAATCTATTCAACCATCGGAAGGTATGCCATCTTGCTATCACTCTGGACTCGGGCCACAGAACAGTGCCGCCAATCATCGAAAGGTATGCCATCTTGCTATCACTCTGGACTCGGGCCACAGAACAGTGCCGCCAATCATCGGAAGGTATGCCATCTTGCTATCACTCTGGACTCGGGCCACAGAACAGTGCCGCCAATCATCGAAAGGTATGCCATCTTGCTATCACTCTGGACTCGGGCCACAGAACAGTGCCGCCAATCATCGGAAGGTATGCCATCTTGCTATCACTCTGGACTCGGGCCACAGAACAGTGCCGCCAATCATCGGATGGTATGCCATCTTGCTATCACTCTGGACTCGGGCCACAGAACAGTGCCGCCAATCATCGGAAGGTATTCCACCTTGCTATCACTCTGGACTCGGGCCACAGAACAGTGCCGCCAATCATCGGAAGGTATGCCACCTTGCTATCACTCTGGACTCGGGCCACAGAACAGTGCCGCCAATCATCGGAAGGTATGCCATCTTGCTATCACTCTGGACTCGGGCCACAGAACAGTGCAGCCAATCATCGGAAGGTATGCCACCTTGCTATCAATAAGACTTGGACCACAGTACAGTTTCGCCAATTTCTTCAACCATCGGAAGGTATGCCTGCTATCACTTACTTGAAGTAAGTGTACATTTTCAAAATGTATTTTATAATTTCAGACGCACATCGGAGACCGTCGGTTCAAATGCGAGATCTGCTTCAAAGGGTTCCTCCACGCCGCTACGCTCAACGAACACGTCCGAGGCGTTCACCATCACATTCGCAAGCAGAAACCGCCACGAGACCGCAAGATGAGCTACTGAGTGAACCAACATTTATGTGAACCAATTTTAGCACGAAACTTGCCGCCATGATCAGTCACAAACAAATAGGTCGACAACAACCAATTGGTTGCGGCGACCTATTATATGTTGGGTTTTAGATTATGGGGGTTATGTTAGGTGTTATTATTATAACACCTAACATAACCCCCATAATAAAGGTGTTATAATAATAACACCTAACATGACTGTAAGGCAATGACTGTATACAAAAGGAAACGTAAATGTAAACGCTTCCGTATGTTAAAATGAAAGTCGATGACTCGATGACAGTTACAAAGATAATGTAAAGTCGATCATAAGTGTCGATTCTGTATGACAAATGCATTTGTCACTAACATAGTATGAATTTTAAATCATCACAAATGTAGGTGATCACAAACACAATTTATGATCACAAACGCAAATCATCATCACAAATTAGGTCATAATCGCAAATGTAAATCATCATCACAAACATAGGTTATAATCATACACTTAAATTATCATCACAAACGTAAATCATAATCAGAAACGAAAATCATCATAAAAAGGTAGGGTATAATCACAAATGTAAATCATCATCACAAGTAAAAATATAATTATTCAATAAAATCTCAAGCGGCACTGAAACGTGACTCGATGCCAGTTCCACGCGATTAAAGCCTAAAAGAACAGGTAATAAACATAAATAGTAATCAGAAACGTAGATCATCATTACAAACGTAGGTCATAATCACAGTTGTAAATCATTATCACAAAAGTAGGTCATAATCAGAAAAGTAAATCGTCATCACAAAAGTAGGGCATAATCTCAATCGCAGGACATAATCAAAAACACAAGACCTGTGTTTTTTATAATCACAAATAAGTTCCGCAAAATAGGATCGAGACAGATTTTGTCGCCAAATTCGCGACACAGTGTCTCTTAGATATATTTATTATTCTGTCCGTGTTCATTATAAACGTTAATCGTCGCACATATAAAGACTAATTACACAAGCATTGGTAATCGGAAACTGACAAGCCATGCTTTTTATACAGTGTTTGATGGACTTCGGGTCTACCGGGGAAAACTTGCGCATGACCCCCCCAACCCCCTAAAAATTTCGTCGATCCATCCACCAAAACAGCCTGTATACATGAAAAAGAAAATATTTTTTATTTGCATAGCAAAAACTATCAATGTGCATGGTGACTCTTGCAACTCTAAGCGATCTAATTTACAAGCCCCTATACAGCTACATTATTACCTAACCTATAGATTATTATTTTATTTTTATTTTATTTTTTTACAATTTACAAAATGATTTAGTAGCTGCGGCTTAGCTCGTGTGGTGAGGTGGCAGGAATTGCCAACTTCAATATTTAGTGTGCCGTCTCGTTTGTTCTAGATTCTAGTAGCATATTAAAATAAAGTTCGTTCACCAGCTATTTCGATTCCCTAGTTTTACTTTTATCCAAATCTTCAGTAAGTACAGCGTTTTAAGACAATTTTTATAAATTTGTTAAATTTCGCCTCATACGCAAACTACTTTTCCAAACAATAACAAAAGGATAAAGATCTGATAAAAATGATGTTATAAATATAAAAACTTAATTAATTAAAATTATAATTAGGAATTAATTTTTGAAAATTATTTATTTCATTGATTTGTACTGTGGCAATACTAGTAATGTGATAGTATTATGTTGTCTTTGGATCTTATTTATTGGAGCAGTGGCTTAGCTTCTTCAATTTGCACATTTGAATACTGTGAATCTGAATATGACAGAAGGCAGATTGTATTAAAGTGTAATTATGAAATTAAGAATAAAACTTGATGTATTAAATTATATTTATTTTACACTGAAACAGTTTCTTAATTGGTCATTTACTGTATTGTACAGTATTTGATATTTTTTAATAAATTAAATAGATAATTGAATTGTAAATATTATTATATGAAATTATGTATAAATTAGATTGTACGCAGGCGTTTTGCTTGGCAACATAATAAAAAAACTTTTATTTTGAAATGCATTTTATTCACTTAACAAGTTTACAATCACTCTGCGTTTACATTCACTCTTTTTCACACCATAATTTGGGACACAATAGATTCTCTATACATAAAAAATTTTACTTCATTTTGAGATTGTTTTTTTCATTTTCCACTTTTACAAAATTGAGATATCTTTTTGACTTGAGGAAAATAATTCTACTAAGACTTTTTGCTCACGATGTTTTCCTAAGCATTTGAGGGCACTAACCCCCGGTTGCTGAACGCGCGATCAACACTAATCGACTGTCTTGCACTTGCTATTTCAGGATTTACTTCAAATTAAATAGAGATAGCAAGTGACTTGACAGCCGATTAGTTTTGATCGCGCTTTCAGAAACCGGGGGTAAGACTAGCACTGCGTAAAAACATATTTTCGAATAGGTAAATAAATAAGCACGCAACTGGATTTGAACTGCGGGTTCATACCTGTTACGTTCCAGTTTGCTACCACTTCTTTCGAAACAGTGTCGGGTTGTCATCTACGTATTTACGTTTGGACATATAATCTGGGACACTAGCTACACGACGCTTTTTTCTCTACTAGGGACTTTTCGCACTCTTCGAATTTGGTTGTGCACACCTTTGATGTGTTCCTTCAACGTGTAAGAGTGAAGGAACCCTTTGAAACAGATCTCGCATTTGAAGCGCCGGTCACCAATGTGGCCCTGGAACAAGAAAACAAAACTGATACCAAAACAATAGATGGCGCTTATTAAAACGAAGAGTACTACTGCTTACAGTACCTCTTGCCCATTTCAACATTTTGAAGGTATAAAACCACAGAACTTATTTATGAACAATCGCAATAAACCAAGACATTGTAAAAATATAATTTCGATCAAAACAAGTTTTCCTGCTAAAAAGTTTGCATAAGTTATGAAAACTAGTAAAGCAAATGCCGTCGTACACAATTAAAAAAACGAATCGTAGTTAATTAAAAAAACGAACGACACGTCGTTTTTTTAACGAAAACTTCAAGAAAAACTACGATTCGTTGTTCTTGAAGTAGATGGCGCCACTAGTTATTTGATAATACTCACTCTTCGATGAGCAAATAGATTAGCGGCACTTAGGAACAGTTTGCCACACTGTTTGCACTGGTACCGCGGAGGGCGGTGTCTCTCCGCATGGTATAGCAGGTGCTTCCTCGTAGCGAAATGAGCTGGACATTCTTTACAGGCGTAGGGCTTCGCTCCGGTGTGCTGGTTTTTGTGATCTAAATAATGGCAGTATACCTGGAAAGGGTAGAAAAAGGCATAAAAATAATTATTTATCCTATCCTACTAATATTATAAACGCGAAAGTTTGTAAGTATGGATGGATGGATGATTGTTACTCTTTCACGCCGAAACGACTGAACGGATCTTGATGAAACTTAGCAGAGAGATAGATTGTAGTCTGGAATAGCACATAGGCTATTTTTTTATCCCGTGGGAATACCGGGGATTTAAATCTGCGCGAGTGAAACCGCGGGGCGCAACTAGTTATATTATAAAGAGATACCTAGACGATTTGTAAGGGCAGGTTGACCAACTCAAGGAAATTCTGTCATTGTTTTTTACAAGTATAGAGGCGGAAACACTTATCTGACTTTATAGCGTTGAGTTTGAAGAATCCACCAATATTTATTAAATCGCGCATCCGCGCGCCCCGTCTCCATGGCATAGCATGGCATTTTCAACCGCATGTCATAGTAGTTAAGAGTCCGGTGACAGCGGCTCGCAATTTCGAGGTGCGATTGGCTATTATTTCATTTTATTTCATTTTGGGGAGGTTGTTTGAAATAATAACTCTAAAGAAACACGCATAAATACTGTTCGAACACAAATAATACAATAATATAAGGGAAATGTGCTTGAGTCAGAAATCATTTTGGTATTAGGTAAAAGTAAGACCAAACATACTAATACCAAAATGATTTCTGATTCGGGCATGTTTCCCTTATATTATTGTATTATTTGTGTTCGAACAGTATTTATGCGTGTTTCTCTAGAGTTATTTTTTCAAACAACCTCCCCGAAATGAAATAAAATGAAATAATAGCCAATCGCACTTCGAAATTGCGAGCCACTGTCACCGGAGCCTTAAGGTTTAATTTAAATTGATTTGTTCTCAGTATCTTCGCCGCGCCTCAGCTGGTTTGCGCTGGCCCTAAGCCTAAGGGGTAGTGAGACGGTATTCATACAGGAAGACTCACCCTGAAAGTCTTGCCGCACTGCTCGCACAGATAGTCCTTAGAGTCGGTGTACACAGAATTGTAAGGCACGTCCGGGTGCACTTCCAAGTAGTGCATGTACAGACTAGTCGGAAACGCATTCGGGACCTCCACTAGACACTGAAAAATAATAATTCGTTTTGTAATAATCAAGGCACAGATAGATTTTCAAATGTCAACCAATGCATCATGGCTATGAAATAAAACGCCTTGTTCATCAGCCATGGTGCTGATGACAGCTTTCTTGAGCCTTGTCTGCAATCCCGAGTTGCTGTTTGTTTGCTAGATTCAGAGAAGTTTGAACATTTGTCGCTGATTGTACAACTGAAGCCCGCCCAGGCAATGCGAAAGTTAGTGTGTATGTTGGTTTCATTTTCCACTAATTTCCGTAACGGCTGCCAGGGTTTGGATGAAACTTGGAATACCTATACATAGTTGGTAACCTTCCGGATAAAACGCTATTCGATGATAACGCGAGCATATGAAATCGTTTGTCCCGCGCCGCGCCACGGTTATCGTACCCGCGCTTCTAGTCTCTGCTAGTCAGTCGCTGCGTCATTGTTACATAAAATTATTTTTTTAAAGCTTTTACTTACTACTGGACATTTTCTGTACGGCTTGTCGGGGTCACTGACCCGCGTGCGACGGGTACGTATTGCTCCCCGCGGATTTGCGCCTATACACAAAAATATAAAATTTATGTAATAAAACAAATCCTACTACTATTTATTATAAACGCGAAAGTTTGTGAGTATGGATGGATGTTTGTTACTCTTTTACGCCGAAACGGATGAACGGATCTGGATGAAACTTGGCAGAGATAGATTATAGTCTACTTTTTATCCCGTGGGAATACCGGGATTTAAATCTGCGCCGGTGAAACCGTGGGACGCAACTAGTAAGAGATATGACAATGAGTATCCTTATTCAAAAACGTATGGTACCAGTTTCTTCACGATGTTTAAAACCTTAAAAGTTCTAAATGTGTCAAGTGCTCGAAAGGAGCCTCTGAATCTCACGACCTCAGTGGCGCAGCGGGCGAGAGTCCGCCTGCGACGCAGAGGTTGCGGGTTCGATTCCCGCCTCGGAACAAAATTGTGTACGATCTGCAGAAATTTGTTCATTGGTCTGGGTGTTTTCTATGTATAATAAAAAATATCTATCTATGTAAGTATATAATGTATTAAATATATCAGTTATCTAGTACCCATAACACAAGCTTTAGTAGCTTACTTTGGGGCTAGATAGTGCTGTGTGGATTGTCCAGCATTATTTATTTATTTATTTATTTTATTTAATCTCAATCTGAGGCGCCCTCAAAATACTTTCATTAAACTATTTCGAAAGACGACAAGAAAATGTGTTTCTTTACTCGCCTATAGAAGTCCTGTGTATCACTTGCTTTGGTGCCCGTTGGTGGTTCAGTTCCAGTTTGTGTTGTCGAAGCGCTTCTATGCTGTCAAAGCCGTCTTTGCAGAAGTAGCATTTATATCTGAAATTCAATAACTCCTTATTACAAACTGAGTATGCAGGATTAAGCAGCATACAATAAAATATGAATTGTTCAATCAATTCAAATTTTATTAATAAAGAAAAAAATAACAAATACATAAAGAAAAAATATATATAATGCAATTGCTTTTTTTCAAGATACACCAAAAATTGTGATTCTACTCCTCAACCACACACGAATTGAGTGTGTGTTAGCCTCACAAGACGAGTGTGTGTTAACCTCACAATCACAAGACATGACTGCGTGACGTGTTTTTGTGTGTTTGTGTAAGCTTCACAAGAAGCGAGTGTGTGTAAGCCCAACAAGACATGAGTGCGTAAGCCCCACAATACGTGTGTAAGCCTCACAAGACGTGATTGTGTGTAAACCCCTCAAGACGTGAATGTGTGTAAGCCCCACAAGACGCGAGTGTGTGTAAGCCTCACAAGACGCGAGTGTGTGTAAGCCCCACAAGACGCGAGTGAGTGTGTAAGACTCACACGGTCTCCGGGCGGCGCGTGTGCATGGTCCGCTCGTGTTTGGTGTAAACGGCGCGGGAGTCAAACGTGATGTTGCACAGGAGACACGTCGCTGCTTCTTCCGGCTTCGCTTCAGCTTCGTCCTGAAAACCTTTTAACTATTTTCGATGTTCTTACTCCTTAGCTTTTAGAATCTAGAAGTCTGGTGACGACGCGTATATCTAGTAAAATAATACAAGTACTGTTATTAATTTATAGGTTCGAAATTTACTACTAACAACAACATTATTCACTGACCAATCCAATCGAGTTTGCGTTTAGATCACGTTGTGACGTCACACGGTTAGGCAAAGTACTTATCTCTCTCCTATGTCATAATAAATAATGTCCAAGATCACGTTATGACTTCACACGGTTTGGGGCAAGGAATCTTCTATGTCATAGAGAATAATGCTCCAGGTGAGACACCTGCTTGAAAATCACCAAGTAGTATAAAAAGTAGAGCCAGTAATGTTTTACGGGTAGCGTTACTCATAAATTTTGAAATAGGCGCAACACTAAATATCTTAATTAAAATCTTAGAAAAAAGCTTGGATCTAGCGCAAACATTAGTGTCACCTAGCTTTAAGACATTTCCAAGTGATCCTCGAGATTTTGTTGAATAATTATTTTTCAACTTCATCCTATTAATATTAAACGCGAGTTTGTAAGTATGGATGGATGTTTGTTACTCTTTCACGCCGGAACGGCTGAACGGATCTGGATGAAACTTGGCAGAGGTAGATTATAATCTATAATAGCATGTAGGCTATTTTTTATCCCGTGGGGATACCGGGATTTCAATCTGCGTGAGTGAAACTAGTATAGAATAAGATTTTGTGTCTGACCTTGTGTTTGTACTTCTTGTGAAAGTACAGTCCCTTCTCCGACACAAAGCTCCTGGCGCACGTCGTGCAAATGTGAGAGGTGGCGTGCGCCTCGCGACGATGGTTGTTCAGAGTTGTCTTATTGCTGAAACAACAGCACACTCACTAACACACACACACACTTCTGAGATCCGGGGCCTTATTGTCTAACTTGAAGCCCATTACCATGGCGATATTCTGGGTTTCAAGTGTCAAACTTTCTGTACTACATACCAAGTTCATCTGTGACATTACGATACTACATATTCCCTCATCTGTGCCGAAAACTGTAATTTTGTTGTTGTTGTTGACCAGCGAGTTAGACAATTAGGCCCCCGATTACGCTAAAGCCTGGCTTCAGTTTGACATTTGATTCCCGTCCACGGCTTTGAGGTTTTTTTTAATGTAAAAGATATGCTAACGGCCCACCTGATGGTAAGCGGTCACCGTCGCCCATAGACAACAACAACAATCGTCGCCCATAGACAACAACAAAAATCACAAACCCGTACCGAATTAGCGTGAGCGCGATAACGATGACCCATGAAACGTCATAGATGACGTCATGACATGAGCCATCTTGCGATTACGCCGACCATGCCATATTCTAACATCACTGTGAGCGCTGTCAAAAATGACAGTTGTGCATTTGTGTTTTGTTGTTAATTCGTGATGACGTTACATGTTTTCAGTCGCATTATAGTCGTTATAGGGTTTAATATGTACTGCGATCATAAAATAACAAATCCAGAAAATATCCAAGCAGTCCCAGTTTACACACACAGGGTTTGAGGTTATGATTCCTAGGATGTTTCTGTGAGTGCGTTTACGAGCGTTTCGAATTGTTGACAGCTCTGAGCTGTCATTATCGCAATATCTAATTCGGAACGCCTGTGAGGTGATGTGAGCGCTGTGATCGATTATAGCCATTTCGGAATGCGGCCCAGGGGCGTTTTCAGTGCGTTGCCTACCCTGAAGGACTGTATTAACATTTCACATTTGTTTCCCATCTTCGTTTGTCGTATCGGCTTTCAGTTTGTATTTTTTTTTATACAACAAGCTGATGACACAAGCAGATGGCCCACCTGATGTAAAGTGGTAACCATCACCTATAACAAAGCATTGCCTCGTAAGTCACGCACGATATGAACGTGCACTGCCCTGCGTCCATCAACTTGAGACATACGGATGTTAAGCCTTATGTGCCTGTAATTACATCGGCAACTCTTCAAACCGAAACACAGCAACGCTGCTTGGCGGCAGAAAAAGGCGTGGTGGTAGTACTTCCCCGGTCGAGCCCATCACAAAGAGCTCTACTACTCTTACTTTTTTCTTGTATTATTGTATGCGCCTAGCACGTCTGTGTGTGACTGGCCAAACAAATAATTATTCTATTCTATTCATAGCAAATGGTAGATAAAATAATAACTCACGTATAAACGCTGAGACAGGTCGGACAGTGGTACTCCACGCCTTTGTGCTGATTGTAATGATTTATCATGACGGAGCTGCGAATATACAACAATTTAATATTCTACTGCAGAGTGAAAATTCTCAGCATACTAGGGGAGGTCCAAAAGTCCGCGGAACGGGGGGGAAAGGATGCAGGTAGCTACCTTTTTTTGGTATGTCGCTAATTAGGTACTCATTAAGGGTATACATGTAAATTTTTAGCCCTTGAACATCATTCATTTACGAGATATCGCCCTACAAACAAGTCAATCCGGAAAAAAACTGCAACAATGGAGCAAATTGAGTTTCGTGCCATAATGATTGAGATGGGAGCCGTTTATGGAGATTAGTGCCTTATGCCCTAGTAAAACCATGATTTACATTTACAAGTGGCATGGTCTTTTCCAAATTTGAAAAAATATCTAAGGGAAAAAAGTTTCAAGACGATGAAGAAGTTAAGGCGGCGATTTTAGCTCATTTTGAGGGCAAAGAGAAAAAATATTTTTTGATGGTATACATAAGTTAATTTCTAGATCTGAAAAATGTATTAAGCTCAAAGGTAATTATTTTGAAAAGGAGAAATAGTTTAGTTGTTTTAATTTCATTACAACTCCTCCATTCCGCGGACTTTTGGACCTCCCCTCGTACTACATAATATGGCTTACAACCGCCTGACACAAAAAAAAAATCTAAAAACTAGCTCCGCCCCGCGGTGTTAACAGCAATTTAAAAAATTATCTCCTTTCCTAGCGTCCTCCAAGGCAAGGCATGCAAGGCAAGCATTTAGGTGGGCCATCTATATATCTGATCACAAAGTACACAAGTATAAAATATACTAAGCACATTGGTAGACTTGGCAGCATTATATATAACTAGTTGCACCCCGCGGTTTCACCCGCGCAGATTTAAATCCCGGTATTCCCACGGGATAAAAAGTAGCCTATGTGCTAATCTAGATTACAATCTATCTCTCTGCCAAGTTTCATCCAGATCCGTTCAGGCGGTCCGGCGTGAAAGAGTAACAAACATCCATCCATCCATACTCACAAACTTTCGCGCTTATAATATTAGTAGGATACTAGCGACCCACCCCAGCTTCGCACGGGTGCAGTGTTTCTCTACTGTATTATACACTAGCGCCCTGCGGTTTCACCCGCGTACTTTTAAATCCCGGTATTCCCACGGGATAAAAAGTAGCCTATGTGCTAATCCAGATTACAATCTCTCTGCCAAGTTTCATCCAGATCCGTTCAGCCGTTCTGGCGTGAAATAGTAAACATCCATCCATCCATTTATCCATACTTACAAACTTTCGCGTTTATAATATTAGTAGGATGTATTATACATATAAATGAACCTTCTTCTTAAATCACTATCAAATTCCGTTGCGTAGTTTAAAAGCTTACATAGGGACAGACAGGGAAGCGACTTTGTTATATACTATGTAGTGATTGTAGGATATAATATAAAAGTATATTATACTACTTACAAATGGTAGGTGACCACAGGGCATTGCTTGCACGTGTAAACTACAGTATGATTATTCTTGCGATGTGATTTATATGTAGGTTTTGAGGCGAACCTCATTGGACAGATATTACATACGATATCATTCGGAGATGGCTGGAAAACGAAGGTATATTAATAGATAGATGTAGCGATTTTTGTGAAGGGCTCATCTAGGGAAGTACTATCACCCTTCCCTTTTTCTGCCGCCAAGCAGTGTTACTGTGTTTCAGTTTGGAGAGTGTGGTTGCCGGTGATATGACACACACATGAGGCTTAACATTTGTATGCCTCAAGTTAATATATACAGAGCACTGCATTCTGGGGCACGTATTAGAGATAAACAACTAACTAACTCTACTAAGTCTTAGTTTAAGTTAATCTTTATATGTAATTTAGGTTAAGAAAACGGTCGTCTGGAAGAAATCGCTGTGCGTGATAAGACCACCGATTGTAGGACTAAGTTTATGTATAGTCTATGCTAAGTGCATATTGTTATATACTGTTTTAGTCCACAATAAAGAAATTATTATTATAAAGAAATTATTATTATTAAACAGATAACTATTGTTCACTACACAGAAACATAATGAATCGGCTTTGCTTAGTTTGAGGCAAAGTTTTGGTAGTGCTGTGTGGAAAGCCCGCCAATAATTATTTATTATTTAGTTGCGCCCAGTTGTTGCACCCGCACAGATTTAAATGCCGGTATTCCCACGGGATAAAAAGTAGACTATAATCTATCTCTCTGCCAAGTTTCATTCTGATCCGTTCAGCCGTTCCGGCGTAAAAGAGTAACCAACATCCATCCATACTTACAAACTTTCGCGTTTATAAAGTAGTAGGATTTGTTGTTGTACCTTATGCCATTTGTTGTGGTAGTCTAGATAGCTCTGTGCGTCAAAGCCCTTGTAGCATAGTTCGCATTTAAATGGCGCCTCTATGTATGCTCGTCCGTCTTTGCGACGATTGAACTCCTATAAACAAAATAACTGGCCCATGACTTGGATACGGGCAAGGTAATAATAATAATAATTTATTTAGCAAATAAAAAAGCACATAGATATGGGTACATACAATTTTGGTGCAGACAAATTTAAGTGATCGAAATATAAAAAAAACAAGTATAAATACTTATGTGGCATTTCTAATTAATCTAAACCTGTGATGGTACTTTTTTATTCTTATTTTTTTATAAAACAATAATGAAATCTTGAATGCTTGAGAACATTTTAATATACAACACTAGTTTGGCAAGCAACTTTAAAAGATGTCATGTAATAATATTTTTTTACAATTAGGTACCTAGATATTATTTGATGACATAAGTTTTCAATTATTTATTAAATACCTGTAATTTCTTTTCATCTGTGTCAAGATATTCCACATGGAACACTGTTTCATACTCCGGGTTATATTTGCGGAGTAGGTACAGGAGGAATTTTTTCAGCTTCTGAGCCAGCTCGGGAGAGTCTGTAAGATTGATTCATTAATTTATTCATTTATGTATCCTACTTTCACATGTAAATCCGAAAATAATGATGGTTGGATGAAACTAAGTAAAAACTAGATTAGAAAGGGAAAACACCTTAAATACGAATGTTAAGAATCACGGGTTATTCCTAACATTCGTATTCAAGGATAACACCTTTCACTCACAATGTGACACAATGGGACGATAACTTCCCGTTGAGTAACCATAGCTTCTCTAGGGCGTACTCATCGGAAATAATTCTGGCTCAGGTTATCTTTGAGTAACACCTTTCAGTCACACTGTGACACAATGGCAAGAATACTTCCTGTTGAGTAACCATAGCTTCTCTAGGGGTTACTCAACGGGAATAATTCTGGCTCGGGTTATTCCCGTTGAGTAACACCTTTCAGTTACACTGTGACACTGGGAAGAATACTTCCTGTTGAGTAACCATTGCTTCTCTAGGGGTTACTCAACGGGAATAATTCTGGCTCGGGTTATTCCCGCTGAGTAACACCTTTCAGTAACACTGCGACACAATGGGAAAAAACTGCCCGTTGAATAACCATAGCATCTCTAGGTTTTCTTCTCAGGTGTTACTCAACGGCAATAACCCGGAATCAACACCAATACGCGTGAGAAGCTATTTTTTTTTATTTCAGAGTTTCCAAAGTGGAAAAACTGAAAACTGAAATAGCTTCACGACTTCGATCCCCAGGCACGGTAGATATCCCTTCAGATCTCCCAGTACCAAGTAGGTACTAATTCAAGATTCTTTGAGGATGTCTAAGGGGGGTAGTCAGAGGTACGGCCAAACATTACATTTGGCACATACCCACATTTTGCAGTAGTTAGTATTCCATACGTGACAGGTTGCAAGCCCATCGCCGCTGTTAGAATACTAACTGGTTTCCTCACGATGTTTTCCTTCACCGTTTAAGAGCACTGGCATTGCGCACATAAATTTTACGATAGAAAAATCCATTGGTGCACGACCGGATTCGAACCTGCGACCTTACGATCGGAAGGCGGGGTCACTCCCACTAGACCACCGGTGCTCCAAAGTGGACACCTAAGCTAATCATTAATTTCATAATAATGTGTTTTGTTTCTCATTGAGAACCATAAAATATTTACCCTCTTAGTCACAATCCCTGCCATTTTATAATGGCTCAATAGAGTATTCTTGTCACTTTCATGCCAACGAAAAGAGAGCAACAGACTTATCGGTCTGATAAGCTATTGGCGCTTTCAAAAACCATTATGAATAAGGGCCTTATACTTTACCTGGTTTTATAGTCAGCATACGGATATCACATTTGTCATATCTGTTAAATATTTTGACAAAAATCTCCTTAGACATCTTAACATTATCACCGAGATCATCATACTGTCCACCATCAAGTAATTCCAAAATCCTGTCTCTTAATTTAGCTTTGTTTTTAAGGAACTTAATTCGAGCTTTCACAACTTTGTCATTAGCACCGCAATTTTGTATTAGTTCTGCTAGCGATAGATCATCAACTTCCTCATAATTGACCTCTGTTAGTTTGACTTTCTCTTTGCTTTTGGCTCTTGGCTTAATTTTATGAGCTTTTGTTATTTTACTCTTTGGTTTACTTAGCTTTGTTGTATTACCAGTATAAATTTCAATTTCA
Organism: Plemyria rubiginata; assembly: GCA_963576535.1. Taxonomy (NCBI): domain Eukaryota; kingdom Metazoa; phylum Arthropoda; class Insecta; order Lepidoptera; family Geometridae; genus Plemyria; species Plemyria rubiginata. The sequence continues at coordinate 7,997,507 of OY754922.1, read as the reverse complement.
TCATGATCATCCTCAAAATCGGTTTCTAAAAAGTTAAAGCTATTCTCTTCCTTCAAGTCACTTAGAGGTAAGTCATCTTCTTGTAAGCATCTTGTTATGTTATCCTTAAACTCATTCTTTTGAAGAACCTCTTCAAAGTTTTCTCCTTCATCCTTAAACTCATTTCCCTGAAGGACCTCCTCAAAGTCTACTCGTTCTAGCATGCTATCTGTGAAATCTTGGTTTAAGTCTTTTGTGAGAAACGAGTGAGTGTTTTTTTCAGTGTCAAGCATTTCTGTTTTTATGAGAGTAAGGTCAGAAAGTTCAAGGTCAGGGTCAGGGTCAGGTCTGAGATCATGGTATTCATAGACTTTGTGACGGGATTTGCTATTGGAAATCCCTAAGGATGACAATGGAAGCTGTTCATGTAGATTTTCTGGAAGTATCTGTAAAAAGTACACAGTCTAGTCTGTAGTGTATACAGGAATATTTTTTAAGCAGTGCGCAAAAAAGTTTTGGTGGTTCAGTATCAGTAATAGAACACATTTCCATTATTTTTTAATTTTTTTTTTGTTTTTATTTTTACGACTCTAAATTCTCAAACTATTTGAAACTATGGACACTATTCGTTATAATGTCAATGACCACGCGCGCCGTGCACCGCATTGGGGTAAAACCCGGCAGGGGCCTAGCCAGATGTCGTCGGCCGGGGCCGCAGGGCGACGTCACTCATCGCATGCGCTGCTGTCGTGACGTCGCGTCCAATCGCTTTCCCGCGCAACTCCCGCGCCACACGTGTGTCGTACTAGTACCTAACCTACAGGTCACGATGTCGGACTTTAGTAACCGCGAGTTCTATGAGATGGTGCGAGTGTATTTACTAAGTGGTGAAAATTTACGAGCAGCTCGTAGGATGTATGCGACAGAGAGCATACGACGAATGCGAGCCCACGGTATCCATAACCCAACGGTCCCTAATGAAAGGACCATTTTAGCAGCCACTCAGAGACTGCTTGATCACGGTCAGTTCAGGACCCCAAATCACGCACAAGGATCTGGCAGACCTCGGCTGGCAGTCGAAATAGAAGAAGCCGAAGCGATGCGGCACGTCGCTTTGGTGTGAGCCAGGACGCGGTATGGAAGCTGCTAAATTCAGCCGGACTCCATCCATACCACTTTCAGCCCGTACAGCAGCTCCATGACTCAGACCCAGCACCACGTCGTGCCTTATGCGAGTGGCTTCTAAATCACCGCGAAGCTAACATCTTGTGGACGGATGAAGCATCGTTCACTCGTGTGGGACTGTACAATGTACATAATGAACATTGGTGGTCATTTAATAATCCCCATTTGGTGCGAGAGACGCATCACCAAGTGCGTTTTAGCGCCAATGTATGGGCAGGGGTTATTAAAAATAAAATAATAGGGCCCATTTTTATTGACGGCGCCTTGACCGGGTCAAGGTATTTAGAAATGCTGGAAACAACTATCGAAGATTTGATGGACGAAGTTCCGCTGAGCTACCATAGTGACTTTTACTATCAGCACGATGGCGCTCCACCTCATTACGCCATACAGGTACGGAACTACCTGAATGAAAAATTCGGGCAAAATTGGATCGGACGTGGCGGACCCATACCGTGGCCTGCTAGGTCCCCTGATCTTACTCCCTGCGATTTTTTTCTTTGGGGAGAAGTAAAACGCCGGGTGTATGTTGAGGAGGCCCAAAACCTAGACGATTTAAAGTTTAAAATAATTAACGCTTTTGATGAAGTGAAAAGTGACATTAGTGTTCTCAACAGACTAAATGACAATTTATTTAAACGTGCACGTTTATGCCTAGAAAGAGGAGGACTTCATTTTGAACAATTATTGAAATACAGTGATTAGTGACATGTCGGATAAACAATTATTTTTAATTAACAGTTTTAGTGAATAGGTTGATTGAACATTAATGTAAATACGTAGTTGATTCCAAATGTTTAAATACGCCATAATGCAGAACTACCTATGCATTAAGTAAGTAATGTCAATAATTTTATTATGTTTTTTAAAGTGCCATAGGTGTTTTCATTGATTTTATTGCTTTATTTTCTGCATTTTGATGGTCATGAAAGTATGAAGGAAAAATTGGAATTATCTAATCTTCAAATAACTTCACGACCTAATCCTAAAAGTCTGGTTCGAAGTTCGAATCTGAAAAATCAGCGATCAAGTACATTGTAACCCACGTAAATACTACCTACGCCTGGGAACAAAGGCGCGGCGCGTGGCGATGCGCTCGTTCCTTGCGGCGGCGGCGGCGTGGGGTAGCCATAAAATCAGTTTTAAAGCCTACATCTTTCGTTAACGATAACTTTATTTTTTTGTACTAAGACTTATCAAAATAAAAAATACGTGTTTAATAAAACTCATTTAAGTTTAATTTGTCAAAGTTTGCGCACTACTTAAAAAATATTCCTGTATATCTACATAAAATATACAGAAACAGTCTTAGACAGATCTCATAGTACTAACTTATGCTTAAAGGAAATTGTCAGAGGTATGTCTATAGATATAAATACAGAGATAGTAAAAAAAATAGTAATAATGAAGCTCATAAGGAAAAATTCTTTTATAACAGGATATTTCTTAGGGAATTTGGAAACATATTTTTTTTCTGTAAGAGCTTTGGCACTATTCCTGGATTTCTAGCTCAAGAATATTTGTTTCATAAATCCAGCAATTATGTGTTAATTAAAATAATCAATTTATATGTATTCAGAATCACTGATCTGTAAATAAACAAGTACCTAGGTGATTCAGAATGGTTTTAAAATGAACTACTTACAGTAAGTTTCTTCTGTTGCCATGCCTTCAGCACTTTATTAGCTTGTTTACATCTAAATCTAAAGTTGTGAAACTTTATCAACTGATGCTCACATACTAAGCAATACTTCAGAATTTTATTCTGGTATATCTGAAAATAAATAAATAATACATTGTACAATAATACACAGCTGCACTATACATACTACAGCTAATGTTTTGTAAGCAGTAGGTAAATGAATAAATAATAAATAAATAGATCAATGTCAAGCCGAAACAGGGTGACAGGATTGATTGTAAACATCATGAGAAAAAACAGAAATAATAATAATAATGTGTTAATGTTTTGGTATACATTTTGTGTCATTTTATTTATTTGTACACTGATCAGTGATCATTCAAATAATTTAGAGGTAACTTTGTCACTTTTTTCTTGAAATGTCACCAATCATGTTTTTGTCTTGTGATGCACTAGAAAATACCCTCAATGAAATTATGTATGAATTTCAAAACTATAGGTCGTAGAGGACTGATCTGTAATAAACAACTTGTTTATATAGTTACTAGCGGCCTGTCCCAGCTTCGCATGGGTGGACATAATTTTTTTCAACATTTTAGCATAAACTTAGACTCCCGCGCTTCGTAACACACAAAGGTGAAAATACACGTGCCAGCAAAATGGTACAGTAGCTAGCATGCAAGTTACAGGCATGCAGGATTTACGGGCACATTGTGGATACATTTGAAAGTTAACTCATCAGGTCAGGTATCGCGATGGTCACACATGGCGGTTTCGTAGCCCCCCGCGTCCCCTCGCGTACGTAGCATGCCAACACGTCAGGTACTGGCATGCCTGTACGTGTCGCGACGTTCACACATGCCGGTTTCGTAGCCCCCCCGAGTCCCCTACCTCACGTGGCATGCCAGTACCTGACCCAAAATAGAATGTTGTGCTAACTACTTGCATGCCAGGTACAGGCATGCCAATTAGCGTATGTGTCTGTAGCTTGCATGCAAGTGTGCCAGCTACGGGCATGTGTATTTTCGCCTTTGTGCCCACGCTGAGTGAGAACTCGCGCTTTCTAAGGCGCACTAAAGTTTGTAATTTCATAATATCTTTTGAATGGAATGTCCGATTTAAAAAATTCAAGAACTAATCGATAGGTATTGAAACAGCCTTACATACAAAAGGATTTATTTGGATAAGGACTAATATAAAGGTATCGATAACATGGTCTGTTTTTGGTCGGCATTTTTATCAACATTTTAAATACAGAAAAGTTGTTATAGTAACATAACTACAATAGTTAGACATATGCTATCGCTGACTTAATTGTAGATAATGATATTGTGTTCTTTAATATTGTAGAAAATTTTTTTGTTCTATCGTCTATAGTTTCCGCAGCGCATGCGGTGAAAGATATTTTATATTACACCTCGGGTTACATTTTTTTAGTTTTAGTAGGGATCCCTAATTTTTTTCAGTAATAAATGTACTCCTACCTATGTTACTCAGGGATAATTTAGCTTTCTTAAGGTGAAAGAATTTTTGAAATCGGACCAGTAGTTTTCGAGCCTATTCGAAACATACATACATACAAAGTTTTCCTCTTGGGTTGGCTATAGCAATCCTTGTACCTGAGTTGAGGGTTGGGGATAGGGGGGATGCAAGTGGGGGTAGATGGCAAGTCTTCCCCTTGAGTCCTTTTTTCTAGGAAATGAAAAAAAATAATTTAATTTTTCAGGTAAGTTACTAGTTAGGTTAGGGTTTTTTTTTTATATGAAGAAAATTGGTAGTAATATTTCATCTCTATGACAAAAAGACTCAAGGGAAGGAATTCTCATTAGGTTAGGGTTATTTTTTTTATTTTTTTTTTAAGTGAAGAAATTTGAAGAAAATTTTTTTTCATTTCCTAGAAAAAAAACTATAGGGAAAGACTTGCCATCTACCCCCACATGCTTTCCCCCTATCCCCAACCCTCAACTCAGGTACCAGGGTAGCTATAGTTTAACCTTCCTCTTTATAATATTAGTGTAGAAGTGTAGGTGTGCGGGGTCGGCACTGAAGTTGTTAAAGAACTGGCGCTTTGAGTAGGTACCTATGTAGATACAGATACAACTCCGTTATTTTAACACTGCCAAAAAGGTAAAAAAAGGGGCTACCTACCAATAAAAACGCACCTCTTGTATCTATGTATGTTTCTTCCGCATCGATTTGGACATCGCACCAATAATGCGGATGTTCATGCGGATGTGACAAAAACAAAAAATAAAATAGACGCAATCAGTGACTGGCGCGTAGTATCACCTTCAGAGCGGCAACGCATCATTTTTATGGTCGCGTCGAAATGCTTTGAATTTTTGGCGGTAAAATGTTATTTTGCTGATTACAACAGAACTGCTTGTCCTAGAGATTCCAAATTTTTGGTACCAAGTGCACTAATTCATAGCTCGGTTCAGAGACATCAAACGAGTCTTTACCTATTGTGGTTGCTGAGATCCAACATGTGCAAGCTGGACAAACAAAAAAAGCTGGAAAAGCTTGTATAACTCATAGAGTTTTGAACAGAGACACTTCAAATATTTGGTACCTCGCTAATTCGTTTGGTACTAAATCTGGAGACTTAAAGCAACCTGCTAGCTCCAGCCATTCCAGAGAACGAGCATATGCTTTTTCACGTATCGTTACTCCAGCTTACATGTTGAAGAAGTCTTATAACTCGAAGAGTTTCCTAGCTACAGACCTGAAATTTTTGGTACCAGGTGTACTAAATAGGTACTAAATCCTTGCGTTTACTATATATCTCTATCATTAGCCGTTTGCCCACACTGACTGAGGCAGCTGGAGACATGTTACTCCAGCTTACACACTATTATAAGCTTATAGCATCGTTGTTTATTTGGCAGCTAAATTATGATTCAAATCTATGAGTGCACTAATTATGCTTTAAATATTGGCATTTATAGAAATTACATTTTCAATATGAGGAAGCTGGAGACATGCACACGAAGTGTAGATGTAGATTAGTGTAGATTGAGGTAGGTACGGACAGACGGACGTAAATAAATAAATAAAAAAGTCAACTACTGTACTGTACTTTCATACAAATCAGGAATACCCCTTACAATATACTAGCTGTGTGGGTTAAATAGTTACAAGATTCATTCTAGGTTAAAACTTACATCGTAGTCGCAAATTTCATCATGTAAGTCGACAAGAGGCTCCGGGATGTCTCGGACCTCAACATCTGTGCGGAGGCAAATACGACAAACTATCACCTTGGACATTCTGCAAATCAATAAGTATATAGAAATGCCAATGTGCGTCCAAAATGTCCAAATGGAAATAAACACAACATCGATTTCAACTTTAGCAAATATCCATCGTTTATTCGTTTTGATTGTGGTATTCAATCAAAGCACAGACCAATAAGGGATACTACATTCAAAGAGAATGTAAAACTACGGGCAGAGGTGGGACTTAGTACAGAGCCAAGGGAATCAATTTACATGGCACTTCAATACCAAGAGAACCAATATAAGTCAATCAACAATCAGTTTTACCAAACTATCAGTCTAAATAGTGCTGCGCGATGGCCTTCACTTTTATATCGATATCGATAAAATATGCGGGATCGAAAACGAGCTTATTTTTGTAATCCATATATTGACTGATTCCACGTTTCAGTGCAACTTAGATCATGAAGTCCTAGGTTGGACTTAAATATGGATCTGATATGAAATAAAAAGCCTTTTGCATTATAACATATTATTTTTGTACATAATACCTCATTTATGAATTTGTTTTTTCAAAGAGTTGTAAAAGAATGAGAACGGCGAGAGCGCACTGATTGAATGATGGAACGAATGAATAGCCGCCATTATTTGGCATGCAAACTCCGTACAACATTTTTGTTGTTCCCTGTTGCGTCAGTGTGTTCTCTCCTCCTTGATGGTGTAGGTCACAGAGTAGCGATAATATACTCTTGGGTCGCAGACTTAGGCAAGGAATATAATACTCTCTGACGAGAGCTAGTAGGATGCAGTATTAGTGATGTACCAACTCCGTCCGTCTAACTTCGTCCGTGGTCTAACTTTGATACCGAAGTTGGTCCCTGCTCTATAGAAAAATCAAAGACTTAGACCAGACGTTATTATAAAACGGAGTTTATCCCCTAAACCACGGTTTAAAGATAAACCCGAACGACCCCTAGTTTAAGTATGGTCTAACTAATAAAAATCTCATTTTGCCAAATTTTATTTTGTCTCCCACATAAGTTTATTCAATAAAATAACTTGTAGCACTGCATTATCCAACATACATTTCAAACTATAGACTCCGATCTAAATTTGAAATGTCAAAATGCATGGGTTGCCACGAATTTGTCAATATCAAGTTGATAACGAGATTTAAAACAAAAAGGCGGAGATCTGAGTCAAGAAGAGAAACTAAAAATTGATTCGTTAAAACGAAAGACGAGGTAGTATGCGCATATGACTTTAGCCTGCGGCAAGAGAGTACAGTTATACCAACTTATCTAAGCCGGTCTGAAGTTAGCTGTTTAGAGAATTCTCGATTCACTATTGGCCATTTATGCACAAGCGGCTAACTTCAGACCGGCTCAGATAAGTTGGTGATTCCAAAATGAATGAACGATTGATTGCCATAATTAGTTATAGTCTGTGGATATTTGTTGAATGGTTATGTTCTGTGATGATGAATCATGGACTATCTCAGGTACTAACTAAAGTGTCTTTTGTAATACGAAAATGATAAACCTGAGATGATCCTAAATTTATGAGATAAACCAGGTTTAAGTTGTTTATAATAAGAAAACGTGACTTGAGCTAGGTTTAAACCCAGGTTTGATTTGTTTATAATAAGGCTGAATAAGGCTGCAACGGTATAGTGTAGGTATTTCATTACATTAGAACAAGGATTAAACAAAAGAGCGATTAATACCAAGCCGAGTTTGTTGCCTGTTCTTCTCGGCGTTGGTCGCGTGGAACTGGCACTAGAGTCACCTAGTTTTAAGACGTTTCAAGATGGTCCTTGTGATTATATTGAATAAACATATTTTGACTTTGACTTTGACTCGAGTGAGTTCGAGTTGAAATCCAGGTAGAGCGAGTTGACTCGACACACAACTCGGATTAGCAGAACACAACTATTATTATTATTAGTATATGATTTTTTAAGCCCGCTCCACATTCTCGCGAGAATGCGATAAAAATATGTTATATAACCTTAGAGCATTTAGTTCTAAATGCTCTAAGTATATAACGAACGAACGCGGAACGGATTCTTGTTTTTCTGGCGTTTTCGCGAAAATGTGGGGTGGGCGGGCTTTACAAATTTCGTATTACATATTTGTTCCTGCATCCAACTCTATAATTATTATGACAATAATTAACATTGCTAAATTCAACAATGGCGAAGTTGTCTTACACACATAAGCAAAAAAAAATATTGTATACTTGAAAAAAAATGCACTCGAGTTGACATGAGTTGACACATACCCCTTACTAGTTAGTTAGTAGAGTTAACACCCTCCCTTACTAGTCTGCTGAAAAGTAAACAAACGCCGCCGAAGCAGATGATCAAAGAGTAAAGAGTATACAATAACTACGTAAGACCAAAGACCTTTTACCTATAACTAGACTGTGCACCAAGGCGCAAAAACCGGTCCGCGTGAGAGGGCTCCTGGTGGGAGTGTGTCCCTTTCTAATGAGGTGACCATAAATAACCATACAGAATACGGGACAAATTGCTTGTACGATTGCGTATCTTAACATATTGATGACCTATTTACGCTACCATATTTATATAAGTAAAAAAATTACCAAAACACCGCGTGTGTATATTTTTTTTTAATCTACATCACTTTCCCTACACGTGGGTTAAGGGTCGGAAATACTTTTTTTTTCCTCCCTTTATAATAGGTAAGTATCATCTGAACCACCGTTAATTTGGCAAAAACCTAACAACATTCACTCCTTACAGAGGTAGTTAAAAAAAAGCTAGGTTTGTCAAATGTGAGATATCACCATAATATCATATTTTTTATTATTAAACCAGTAAAATAGAGGAGGTCAAAATATAAACCTGATGCAACATTCTGGAATTAATTTTTATTGAATTTGTTTTATACATTGCTGGACAATACTGTTTTACGCAATTTTTGTTTTAATGTAGCCTTATCTACTACATACTTGAGGGTTAGAGACTTTCCGTAGCTTCTAAGTCTTAAATTTAAGATTATTTGACCAACACACTTTCAGGCGTTGTTGTAACACTTTCACATCTCGACGTAATTTCTTTTTACGTGGTGTGTCAGTAGTTGCAGCGGATTTTGTTTGCGTACAAACACTTTCCGTAATGGTAATCTCCTTAATGTCACTTTCTTGCAGTTTTGCCTTTTTTGGTGCTGGTACTACCTCTTCTATAGGTACAGACATTGCTTAAAACATGCACTCTTTTTTTGTAGGGCACGACCTGTAAAGATATTTGAAGTTAATGGGACACGGTAGGTAGGTAGAAAAGAGTAGACTGGAGCAGAGCAGAATATAAATAATAGGCGAAACAAAATTTAAACAAGTACTGATCTTTACTAGTACATACCTACTTAACTTTGAATTAAATATTACCTTAAAAATTCAAACAAAACAAAACTAAAAATTAAACTCTTATCACGTGGGCTCAGTAAAACTGTGAAAAAGGCATCGCAAAATTTTAATTTTCAAGGTTATTGTTAATGCGCGGACACACTCGGATGATTTATTCTTACCTTAAGAAATATTGACGGGACAGCATCAGGTTTCAGCATTTTACTAGTATATCCAGGAATAAAGTAATCACATTTAAAATGCGCACTGCAAACAACAGATACTGCATTTTTCCAGGTACTGCATTTTCCAACTTCAATTTCTATTTTTCATTCTTTGGAAATCTACAATACAAGAATTAATTATTAACAACAAACGTCATCGTCTCAAAGTCAAAGAACGCGTTAAGAACATTTTTTTTTCACCAACATCTCCAATTTATGGCAGTCGAGACGTATCGACCTACCTACTACTAGGTATGAGATTGTAAAAAAATCTTTGATCAACAAAACTCATGGTTACCCATACAACATAATTGTTGATTTTACTTACCCATGGAAAGAAAAGCGGCTACCGGGATAAGACTCATTTTTGCACCCTGTCACACAACAAGAATTCACCATTTTTCATTAAAATTAACAGGTTTTATGAAAATTTACACTATCAAATCGAAGCACGAGAATCATCCAAACAACCACATGAGCAAACCGCCATCTGCATTTAGTATTACCAGCCCCAAACATTTAATTACTACTCTTACATACTCAGTGTTAATGGATTATTTATGAAATACAACGAATTGATGATAAATTATACCTACTTTATGAACTAGAAATATTTAATAAAGTTTCAAATATTATAAACGTTCGTTTTGGCAATTCATAAAAAAGCAAAAAGTATGTACTTTATTGTACCATTTCTACCAAACCCAATGGTTAGTTGAGCTGGCAAGACGTCAGACAAGGACACACTCCCAGCAGGAGCCCTCTCACCAGGACCGTTTTTTGCTCGCTACCGCTTATAAGGAAATAGCTACCCTACAGGTAAGACAATAAATCTCATTTTAGCTAAATAAAAGTTTTTGGTGCACAGTCTTGTTATAAGTACAAGGTCTTTGCCTTGTACTTATAACTAGACTGTGTACCAAGGCGCAAGAACCGGTCCGCGTGAGAGGGCTCCTGGTGGGAGTGTGTCCCTTTCTAATGAGGTGACCATGAATAACCAAACAGAACACGGGACAAATTACTTGTACGATTACGTATCCCAACATATTTAAGCTACCATATATTTATATAAGTAAAAATAAAATACCAAAACATCAAGTGTGTATATTTTTTGGAAGGGTGGGTTAAGGGTCAGAAATACTTTTTTCATCCCATCTATTCGAAGACATCGACTTGGTTCGCCTTGGTGTGCACCCAAAGGTGGTGTTTTCTTTAAGAAACTGTAAGTGCGCGGGAAAGTTAATTCCGGCGCACTTATAGTTAAGTAATAAAAATATGATTTCGCACCCTTATGATACAATCTACTATTTCCTCCCTTTATAATAGGTAAGTATCATCTGACCTACCGTTAATTTGACAAAAACCTAACAACATTCGCTCCGTAAAGAGGTAGTTAAAAAAAAGCTAGGTTTGTCAAATGTGAGATATATTTATTATTATTAAACCAGTGAATAGAGGAGGTCAAAATATAAACCTGATGCAATATTCTGGAATAAATTTTTATTGAATTGGTTTTATACATTGCTGGACAACACTGTTTTACGCAATTTTTGTTTTAATGTAGCCTTATCTACTACATGCTTGAGGGTTAGAGACTTCCTGTAGGTTCTAAGTCTTAAATTTAAGAATTTTTGATTAACACACTTTCAGGCATTGTTGTAACACTTTCATATCTCGACGTAATTTCTTTTTACGTGGCGTGTCAGTAGTTGCAGCGGATTCTGTTTGTGTACAAACACTTTCCGTAATGGTAATCTCCTTAATGGCACTTTCTTGCAGTTTTGCCTTTTTTTGTGGTGGTCCTACCTCTTCTATAGGTACATGAATTGCTTAAAACATGCACTCTTTTTTTGTAGGACACGACCTGTAAAGATATTTGAAGTTAATGGGACACTACTCTTGTCTACCTACCCAGGTAGACAAGAGTAGACTGGAGCAGAGTAGTGCAGATGAGAGCTTCTATTTATTTATTTAAACGTATATGACGGAATATAAATAATAGGCGAAACAAAATTTAAACAAGTACTTATCTTTACTAGTACTACCTACTTAACAGTGAATTAAATATTACCATAAAAATTCAAACAAAACAAAACTAAAAATTAAACTCTTACCACGTCGGCTCAGTGAAACTATGTGAAAAAGGCATCGCAAAATTTGAATTTTCAAGGTTATTGTTAATGCGCGGACACACGGATGATTTATTCTTACCTTAGGAAATATTGACGGGACAGCATCAGGTTTCAGCATTTTACTCCAGGAATAAAGTCGTCACATATAAAATGCGCACTGCAAATAACAGACGACTGAGTTTTTTCCAGGTACTGCATTTTCCAACTTGAATATCTAGTTTTCATTCTTTGGAAATCTACAATACAAGAATTAGTTAATAACAACAAACGTCATCGTCTCAAAGTCATAGAACGCGATTAGAACAACTTTTTTTTCACCAACATCTCCAATTTATGACAGTCGAGACGTATCGACTTACCTAGTACTAGGTACGAGATCGTAAAAAATTCTTGGATCAACAAAACTCATGGTTACCCTAAAGAACATAATTGTTGTTTTTACTTTATCCATGGAAAGAAAAGCCGCTACCGGGATAAGACTCATTTTTGCACCCTTTCACAACAAGAATTCACCATTTTTCATTAAAATTAGCAGGTTTTACGAAAATTTACACCATCACAAATCGAAACACGAGAATCATCCAAACAACCACATGAGCAAACCGCCATCTGCATTTAGTATTACCCGATCCAAACATTTAATTACTACGCTTACATACTCAGTGTTAAAGGATTATTCAAGAAATGCAACGAATTGATGATTAATTATACCTACTTTATGAACTAGAAATATTTAATAAAGTTTCAAAGATTATAAACGTTCGTTTTGGTAATTCATAAAAAAGCAAAACGTATGTACTTTATTGTACCATTTCTACCAAACCCAATGGTTAGTTAAGCTGGCAAGACGTCAGACAAGGACACACTCCCAGCAGGAGCCCTCTCACCGGGACCGTTTTCTGCTCGCTACCGCTTATAAGGAAATAGCTACCCTACATGTAAGGCAATAAATCTCATTTTAGCTAAACAACATTTTTTGGTGCACAGTCTAGTTATAAGTACAATGTCTTTGCGTAAGACAGATGATTTGTTTTGGTTGGTTGTTTTTACTTGTGTGAAGTATTTTTTATTTTCAGTCATAAACTGATTCCAAGGATGGATGGAAGGAAGAGAATTACTACAATATTATGTCGGATATGCTTACGCTTGGGGAACCGCTTGAGAACTAAGGGTTTCGACGAGCATCTCGTCCAACTTCACGATGAAATGTGTGATTACGATGTAAGCTAGGGGGTATCATTACTTTCAGGCCACTTGCGTATGGTTGAAAAGTGGGCGATAAATAGTTACCGCCCCGCCGAAAACCACTCCACAGCCAGGGCCCAGAATATTTTATTATTAATTTGTCATTTTGTTTTATTTTTCTAGACTTGGTTGTGTGGGGCTGGCTTATTAGTTGAATACACTTGATTATGTTGTTTTTAAATTGATGTCTATAATTTTTCACTGATGTCTTTTTTTTCAGGTGTTTGAGGTTCCAATTCTCTCATTTTGTTCAATCTGTGAATATCAGCTAAGGAAGTTCTACAACTTCAGACAGAAGTGTCGACGAGCCCACATGATACTTAAAACTAAAAAAACTGAATTGAGAAAAGTAATTAAAATTTAAAAATGTGATATCCTATATCTTGAGAAAAGTTGAACTTCTAAATTTGTTAATGCCTATAAAAACCCCCATCAAGTCATTATGTTCTCGTAGTCAGTTTACATACTGACTACGAGAACATAGTGACTTTGACTATATCCTAAAAGCTATCGAGTAGCTTCAAAGAAATGCGAAGAGATGAAACCTAACATGCTTGGGGAGAAAGATAGCAATTATGTACTTAATACAATTTTTTAATACAACCAGCTGCTGGAACAAGCAGATGGCCCACCCGATATTCATGTGGTAACCATCACCTATAACAAAGCATTGCCTCGTAAATCACACACTATAGGAAAGTGCCCTACGATACTTTGCCCTTCGTCAATCAACTTGAGGCATACTGATGTTAAGCCTCATGTACCAGTAATTACACCGGCAACCACACTCTTCAAACCGAAACACAGTGTTGCTGCTTGGCAGCAGAAAAAGTTGTGGTGGTAGTACTTCCCTGGACGAGCCCATACCTCCTATTACATATTGTTTTATTATTTTCAGAAAAATGTTGAGTATCTACACATGCTGATGCCTCCAGATCCGATTGGATACTTAACAGCAGGGGCCAGGCAAGGAGTTTTAACTTACTTCTCTGACATGGAACCACCGCTAAATCAAAACGGGCAAGAGTCAGATAAGGCTACTGAACTGATGACAGAGAACACCATCAAAATTGAATATGACCCAGACTTAGATGCACAAAATGTGACAGATGACACTGAAACTAAGTCTAAACCAGATGATATTGATACTATGTCTAAACCAGATGATGATAACGCACCAGCAATCTATTATGAACCAACATCATTAGAGGTGTTATGTGACACCGATGGAGAAGATGATGAACCACTGTCTAAATGTTTAATCAGGAAAAATAATGCATCTGATTGCTATGTTAAACAGATTAAAAATTCTAAAAGAAAACCTGCAGCTCTTATAAAAACACAAAAAGCTATGCTTACTAAAGAGCATGCAAAGTTTGTAAGCAAAATGAAAACAATGAAATCAAAGAAGCGGATAAGTAAAGCAGAAAGGGCGAAGTTGGAATTGAAGGATAGGGTGTTGCGGCTCATTGATGAAGGAAATTTGGGTCTTGGAGAGGATACCACAATAACTAAGGAACAGTTCTTGAAGATGTTTGCGAAGTGTGACTTAAACCGGCTGAGGTATAGAGGCCTGTTTAAAAAAGGTGAGGTTCCTCCTTTTTATGACTGAAAAACTAAGGTTGGTTTGAATATCAATTTGTGCAATAGACGGTTTATCCCAAAAAAAGTGGAATGCCAGTACTCTTACGCTGCTAACATTGTAAAAATAACTGACATAAGTACTTCAGGGCTGAATTGATTCAATAAAATTAAAATAACTTTTATAATCATATAAATTTATTTAACACTTGCTTCTAGATAATCGAGAATCCGTGACGCTGAAAAAATTCCTTCGCTACCTCTACAGGCGATTCAGTCCCGAATACGAGACAGTATTCGACATAGAATATCTCTCCACTCGTGACTCGAAACTCGCACAGTTCCGCGCGAGAAAGGACACCAAGACGTATTTGACGGCTGAGTTTAAATGCGAAAAATGTTATAAATGTTTTGAGAAGAGGAGTTCACTCAATTACCATAGCAAGTGGCATGATGTGAGTAGGTATTTTCCTGAAATAAAAAGTATTGCAGTCTAATACCTATTATCAGGCACCTAGATTCATCACTAGATGTCACCTTTTAGATGTATCAAAGTGAAGGTCAAGGCCGTATCCAGGGGAATATCACGGGTTCAATCCCGGAGAATAACTTTTGGAACATTATAAAATCTTTGTATCAAAGTGATCTTTGTGATTCCATGGAATCTAATCCCAGGTCCTATTCTTGTATTGTATCACAAATGTACGTAAAAGGAAAAATGCATATTATTTCTATAACATGCATTTTTCATTTACGAAGGAAACATATGAATAGGTTTAAAGGTTAGGTTTTAAAGGTTAATAGGTTTAATAGTTTAGTTTTTAATAGGTTTTAAAGTATGAAATTGTTGAAAAGCTTTTTATACATTGACAGCAAAAAAAAATAACTTTCTAAAATTATGTAGTACATAGGGTACTAAAACATGTTTTGATCATAAATTAAATTTTCGCACTGCTGCTCTTCTGGCGCCATTCGTTGAAAGCAACCGAGGAACATTAATGGCGCGCTTTTTGTAAATACATTCATATAATACAAAATAACACCCAGACTGAGAACAAACATCTATGTTCATCACAAAATGTGTGTTCTCGGTGGGGATCGTACGCACGGCCTACGGCGTTTGTACGTGTTGTTTCTATAAATCTGCTTTGTCCAAGCAGAGGGAGCAGCGAGGCACTTTCTCTGTCATATTTTCAGCCGGATCTTCAGTACGCTTGCGACATTTGTTCGATGAGGGTCTCAACGCACAGACAACTAGTTAAACACCTGAACATCACGCATTCCGCCGTCTATAGATGCAAACTGTGCGACGTCGTGACATATGACTTGTAAGTTTATTATTATTCGCACGTCAATCTTTTTTATATGCCACTTCTTAGGTTGGCTGGTACTTGAGTTAAGAGTCCTCATGTTGTATTTTAGCTGTATGTTTTGTGTGTGATCCTACTACTATTTTAAACGCAAAAGTTTGTAAGTATAGATGGATAGAAATTTGTTCCCATGGTCTGGGTGTTTTCTATGTATAATAAAAAATATCTATCTATGTAAGTATATAATGTATTAAATATATCAGTTATCTAGTACCCATAACACAAGCTTTGAATAGCTTACTTTGGGGCTAGATAGTGCTGTGTGGATTGTCCAGCATTATTTATTTATTTATTTATTTATGGATGGACGGCTAAACGGATCTGGATGAAACATGCCAGAGAGATAGATATAATCTATCTCTCTGGAATAGCACATAGGCTACTTTTTATCCCGTGGGAATACACGGATTTATATCTGCCCGGGTCAAACCGCGGGGCGCAACTAGTAAAGAATAAAAACCTTTTATCAACCGTCTCTCCAAGAACAGGATACAAGTGAATCTAATAAAAGCATATTAAAAAGTAGTAGCCCAAGACCGTTTAAATTGGAAAGAGCATAGAGGGGCCTATGCCTAGCAGTGACCTAAGTCAGGCTGCGGATGATGATGATGATGAAAAAGTAATATTTTTTGTTTTTCCAGCGCGGCGATGGTGACTCACTACCATCAACATAAGGGCGTGAAGTACAATTGTAATGACTGCTCAGCCGAGTTTAGGTAAATCATTTTTAACTGCTAAACTACCAAGTGTACTTAGGTACACTTAAGAGGTATCTCAAATTTGTGAACGGATCTGGATGAAACTTGGCAGAGAGATAGATTATAGTCTGGAAATAGCACATAGGCTACTTTATATCCCGTGGGAATACCGGGATTTAAATCTGCACGGGTTAAACCGCGGGGCGCAACTAGTAACATACATGTATGTAGGTATAACTAAAGATGCCCTTTCAGGAGTAACAGTGCTCTGAACGCGCATCGAAAGTCGCACGCCACTCACGAGTGCCCTCATTGCCCGCAGCGGTACTTCACTCAAAACGCACTTCAATATCATAGTCGCCTAAAACATTCAGTGAGTATATTTACACACCACATATAAAACTTCCTACGTATGAATAATGATAAGTATAGGCCCTCAAATTATTATATTTTCCGTTATTAACTTTTGCCATTGACACCGCCTTTAGTTTTAAATTAGATCTATCCATCCAAGGTTGCCTGGAAGAGATCGTTCTCAGCGATAATGTCGCCCATTGGTTTGCCTAGACGTATGCCTAAACCTGTATTTTGTTTCTGTGTGGTGAACAATAAAGAGTTGTCTATCTATAGATACACACGAACGCTACACGCTTTTATGCCCTAAGCACATTATGATATTTTTTTCTGTAACTGCATAATTTAACCTATAGCTGTGTAAACGTAGTTCTATTATTTAGATAGATAACTCTTAGTAATAATTGTAACTATTAGTTGTAATTTTCTTTGTCGATAAAGTTCATGTCAGATAACTCTTTATTTATAATCACAACAAAAAAAGATATACATTTTTGCTTAAAAACCAAAAATTGTAATAATAAAATGGACGGTCTTATCTCTAATAGCGATCTCTTCCAGGTAACCTTTGTTATTTATTCTGTGTCACAGAGTAGTTGTTTAGCCAAGAGGGGTTATTCCATAAACATTTTTTTGATGTTGAAATTATTCCAGGCGCACAGTGTTAGCAATGTTCATTTGAATAAACACCAGGGCGAGCGTCCTCATGCGTGCTCCGTGTGCCCGGCTCGCTTCTCCAAGCGAAGCCAACTTCTCACACACAGGTAATACACAACACATTCGGAACACACAATTAATACACAACACACAAGTAATATACGACATACAGGAAATATACAACAACTTTACATTGTCGCTTTACAGTAAAAAATGAAGACTTTTTTTAAATGAAATAAAATTACACATTGCCATTGCAATGTAAAATATATTTAAAAAAGGGAATACACAACACACCCCTGTGTGTTGTGTAACCACGTAACCACGTAAAACCAACTTCCAGGTCACACACAACATACATGTAATATTACACAGAGAATGGACACATAACACAGGGTATGGGTTGCACAAATAACAAGAGGTGGGTTTTTGATAAAAAAAATACCTTTAACTTTTGATAAAAAAATTTAGGGCTGTTTTGCAGTACCTAATTATTAATTTAGGTAGCGGCACGTAAGTCTAGCATTGACCGATAATGCGCAGGAGCCTTATGCACTATGACCATTTGCAGCGCGAGCTCGGCTAAGACAAGGCAGGCGGTGTGATACGGTCAGGGCAAAGTATCTCCTATGTCATAAAGAATAAAGCCCAATATCAAGTTTTGACGACCTCTGTGGCGCAGCGGGCGAGAGCCTGCCTGCGACGCAAGAGGTTGCGGGTTCGATTCCCGCCTTGGAACAAATTTGTGTACGATCTGCAGAAATTTGTTCCGATGGTCTGGGTGTTTTCTATGTATAATAAAAAATATCTATCTATGTAAGTATATAATGTATTAAATATATCAGTTATCTAGTACCCATAACACAAGCTTTGAATAGCTTACTGTGGGGCTAGATAGTGCTGTGTGGATTGTCCAGCATTATTTATTTATTTGACGTTTCACGGTTTGGGGCAAGGTATCTCCTTGGAATCTCCTATTGTCATAGTGAATAAGGCTCCAGAAGTCAAAAAAATAAGGTTTCCCTCGGTGGCATCCGCGCGCGCTCATTGGCCCATTATATGCGCAGTATCCCCTCCACATTTCGTTCCCATCTAGACTTATGTGCCGATGCCTATACCTGAGTTTTTTCAGACACCGGCACCGACCGCCAAAGCACGGCTGCGATTATTGCGCCAAACGATTTACCTCGTCAGCCAACCTGCGCTTACACAGACGAGTAAGTTACATACCATCATTTTTAATAGAGTAGATAAGATACTAATAGTGCCTACTATAGAGGAACCTACTGGGGGAAAAAAATGGGAACAAAGAATGAGTTGACTTCAACATTTACTGCGAGTATAGACCTGTAAAGAACATTGTCTCGGTCATGCTTTCTCTAAAACTTCTGCTATCAGTGTCTATTCAGACTTTTGATAGTTTTTGTTTTCGTCTTGGATTTTATTTTCTGTTTCGTGTGACACAAATAAGAACGCTAGAAAACAGTGTAGGGGACGTGTTTGCGCATACAAAATGCTCGCGCCATCACACCCCCTCTCCCTCCTTCCGGCGTGCGCTAATTTTGCGTGACGCGCACTATACCATTAAGTTGTATGTAGACGCAACAAGTTAGCGAGTTTATAAAAAGTCAGAATAGACACTTTTGCTTTCAATAGAACAGTCCCATTCACACTGGTCCACTCGCCTGACGCATCTGTGTCATTAATACTACCTACTAACTATTATTAACGCGAAAGTTTGTAAGTATAGATGAGTATTTCTCAAACAAAATGTACGTAACGAAAAAGAAAAACGTTACGAAAAAGTACTTTTCCGTAACATAACTCTAGGAACTTAAGGAAGAAAGTTACGAAAAAGTACTTTTTCGTAACGTTTTCCTTTTTCGTTACGTACATTTTGTTTGAGAAATACTCAGATGGATGTTTGTTACTCTTTCACGCTGGAACGGCTGAACGGATCTGGATGAAACTTGGCAGAGAGATAGATTATAGTCTGGAATAGCACATAGGCTACTTTTTTATCTCGTGAGAATACCGGGATTGAAATCTGCGTGGGTGAAACCGCGGGACGCAACTAGTTGCCTATATATCCATTCTCTACATTCTCAAAACCAAATTGTTGTTTGTTTTAGATTCACATGGGCGAACGTCGCTTCAAGTGCGATATATGTTTCAAGGGCTTCTTGCATTCCGGAGCATTGAAGGAACACATCAGTAGAGTCCATCAAGTGCGCAGGATTAAGAAGAAGAAGGGAACGCAAACTTAACGAAGAATCGACAATTGCTAGTTATATTCATTCCTGTCTTTCGCACGTTTGAGACTAAAGCAAGATTTTGTAGTCGAAAGCTATAGGTTTGTAAATAAAATTTAAGTTTCTTGGAAAATATACGTACCTAATGTTAAATTAATATTTTGTTTTATTTAGTTACCATTGGAAGACTATCATCCTACTAATATTATATACGCGAAAGTTTGTAAGTAGGGATGGATGGATGTTTGTTACTCTTTCACGACGGAACGGATCTGAATGAAACTTGGCGGAGAGATAGATTATAGCATGGAAAAGCACAGGCTACTTTTTACCCCGTTGGAATACCGGGATTTAAATCTGGCGGGGGGCGCAGCTAGTTACTATATATTTCACACACGAAGAATGTTGTTCACCATTCAGTCGTATGACACCCTTCCTGACGCGATGGACCGACGAATATAATTATCAAGATATTTATGAAGAATTTTCTGATCCTGTACGGTTTTGAGCTTTTCCATATTCCGTTTTGAATATAGTTAGGGAGTAGAATAGAAATACACTGCATTTATAATAGTTAATTGACTCAGGCGTGACTTTGCGGAAGTCCATTGTTAAATATAAATTAACTTGAATTTTTGGCCAATGTGGAAACTGAGACGCTTCGCTCGCTCTAATTAAATTAAGTCTAATTAAGTTTATTCCAGCTTAAGGAGATTAGATCAGCGGATTAGTGCTACATATTGCTTTGTTCAAGTTAATTTATATTTAACTGCATTTATAATATAACTAGCTTTTGCCCGCGGCTTCGCTCGCGTTTAGATGTATTATTAATAATTAGGCATAGTTTTTGCGGCTTTACTTTTGTTAAGCGTGTGTAAAAAATTGGGGGGTTGAATTTACCAAAATCCTATTTAAGCGGACGTCTTCATCATAGTAGCTCCAATCTTTAATTTCAGTTCAATCAGTCGAAAATCTAAGAAGGTTATACAAACTTTCATCCCCTATTTTATCCCCTTAGGGGTGGAATTTATCAAAAACCTTTCTTAGAGGATGCCTACGTCATAGTAGTTTTATGCATGCAAAGTCAGCCCGATCGGTTAAAAATTGACAAAATTTCATACAAACTTTCATCCCCTATTTCATCCGCTTGGGGGTAGAATTGATCAAAACCCTTTCTTAGCGGATGCATGCGTCATATCATCTACCGGCATGCCAAATTTTAGCCCGATCCGTCCAGTGGTTTGGGCTGTGCGTTGATAGATCACTATGTCAGTCAGTCAGTCAGTCACCTTTGAGTTATATAATATTTAGAGATTTGCAAAAATTTACACGTGATTGATTTGATGGTTTCCAATTGTAATGTTAGGAAACGAATAACAAATTTTTTTACTTTTTTTTCACAATTTCACAGTGAACACAATACCGGTTTGTCACATGAAATTAACTGAGCAGAGAACAATGAGTAGCTGTCAAACAATGCATCACGCACCGGCGCCATCTACTTAAAATATTGGTTTGTAGTACATGCTATGTATCAAGATGGCGCTGTATGTGAAAAAAGATTTTCCCGCTTTTCTGTTGAAATTTTTCCTGAATTTTCTTTGCTATAAACCTCACGGAGCCCGAGACCTTTCCAACGAATGCAAAACCGTGGAAATCGGTTCGTGCGTTCTGGAGTTATAGCGTCAGGAAGGAAAACCCGACTTATTTTTATATAGTAGATATTTTAATTGTAAACCTTACGCTAGTTACGTAAATTATATTTAACAATAACTTAAAACATTAATAAGATACAATACTCGATCTTCAGCCAACATGAACGGAGAGTAACATTGAAAAAATAGTCTGGGCTGCCAGTCATAAAAAAATATAACTATCATAATTTTCAACATTTATTAATTTGATTAATAGATAACAAAGCATTGCTAAATATGCATTGCAACAAAGAATCGGATACAAGCCCGGATCTTGAGAATTCGTCTGTTCAATCCATCTTTTGACTATTTATATTTAGTAAGTCGACTCTAGACTATTCTGCTCTGATGTCTGTCTTCAGACTTGAAGATACCTTTTATATTATTTATTTTATTTAACTGTTCATTCTGTGCTGACCGCTGATATTCTCGCTATCTGACATAGGTACTTTTAGGAATGCATTTTTAATACATGCGACTTTAATTCGCCCTTTTTATAATACTTCTTTTCACATTTTTCGCATGGGTATGGCCTTTCTCCAGTGTGGACCATTTGATGATTTCTCAAACAACTTCTAAGCCTGAACTTCTTGTTACACACGCCGCAAGTAAATGGCTTCTCAGAACTATGCATGAACAACACATGAGTTCTTAAATGACTTTTCTGGTTGAAACTGTTTCCGCAGCGGTCGCAAACAAATGGCTTTTCTCCAGAGTGAATTCTCATATGGCTTATCAAGTTGCCTCTTTGATAGAACTTTCTGTCGCAGATGTCGCATCCATAGTTCTTTTCCCCAGTATGAATTTGCATGTGCTTTCTTAAAACTCGTTCTTGCTTGAAGGTTTTCTTGCAAAGTGAGCATGCGAAAGGTTTGTCGTCACTGTGGATAACCATGTGTCGTCTTAAACCGCTACGGGCGAGGAAAGTTCTGCTGCAAATATCACAAGTAAGTGGTTTATTGTCCACATGCGTAAGTTGATGTTTCTGCAAGCCATTGCCATCTTTGAATCGCGAGTGACATGTCTCGCAGGCAAACGGTAAATCACCGGCGTGCAAGCTCAGGTTATGTGAATCTAAATCTATCTTCGAATTAAATTTTGCATCACACTCGACGCATAAGAATGGAGGCGTATCTATGTGCAGTTTTTTGTGATTTTCAAAGTTAATTTTATTTGTGAATTTGATGGAACATATTTTGCATGTAAACGGCCTGCCTGCTCCGATGTTTAGCATGTGCTGCGTTGCTCTTTCTCCAGGATGAGCAGTTTTCATGTGGTATCTTAGGTAGCTTTTTTGGACGAACTTTTTATCACACAAAGTGCACCCAAAAGGTCTCTCGTCGGTGTGTAGTGCCATTATATGTGTTTTTAAATGGGATTTCCAACCAAATCTTTTATTGCACAACTTGCATTCAAACGGTTTATCTTTATTATGGGAATTTTCATCAGTTTCAGCGTTTTCATCATTTTCAATTGAAGTTTCTCCATCGTGAATACTCATATGCTTCTTTAGAGTACTCTCCCTTCGGAACACTTTCTTGCAAATGCCACAATTCAGTAGTGTTACTATAGAGTGTGCTACTTTTGCGTGGAATCTTAAATTGCTTTGCTGTACAAACTTTTTATCGCATACGGAGCACGAATATGGCTTTTCTCCTGTGTGAATTGCCATTATATGTGATTTCAAATGAGATTTCCAGCCGAATTTCTTGCTGCATATTACGCAGGCAAAAGGCTTTACTTTCACGCTTGTTTTTATAGTGTACTTGTCAATATCATCACTGTGAACATACATGTGTTTCCTAAGATTGGTTTCTGATAGGAATACTTTATGGCACGTAGTACATATAAAAGACTTTCCAGTGTGTGTTTTGGAGTGTTTTCTTAAACCTTCAGGGTCATCGAATCTCATCTCGCAATCGTTGCATGCGAATGGTTTTTCGACGACGTGCGACAGTCGGGCGTGTAATCTTAAATGGCTTTTTTGAGTGTATTTTTTATCGCACATAGTGCACGCAAACGGTCGCTCTCCGGTATGAATCGCCATTACATGAGATTTTAAGTGAGCTTTTGCTGTAAATGCCTTTTCGCACCTACCGCAAGCATAGGGCTTTGTACCCCCGTTAGCGTCCTTAATGAGTTCCATATTACTCGCTAATGTATTCTCTCCACAGTGAATAGACTTGTGTTCTTTCAGATGGCTCTCATCGCTGCACACTCCCTTACACATAGTACAAGTGAATGGTTTTTCCTCGGTGTGCGCAAATCTCATATGCGTTCTCAGATTGCTTTTTTGAACGAATCTTTTATCGCACAGACTGCAAGCAAATGGCTTTTCCCCAGTGTGAAAAGCCATAATATGAGTTTTCAAATGTCCTTTCTGGCTAAATATCTTCTTGCAGAGTACACAGCCGAATTTCTCCCCAGTGGAAACGATTAGAGATTCTCGATCTGCATTATCACTGTTCTTCTTCTCTTCTTGTTTGTGAAATCTCATATGTATTTTTAAAAGATTGGGATCTTCAAATGTTTCGTCGCAAGATTTGCAGTTATGCTGTAGCTTATGAAAGGATTTTTTGTGTCGTTTTAAATCTTGAATAGAGTTAAAACGCCGCGGGCAGACTTCACATGGATAGGCAGTGATTAGCAGCTTTGGTTCATTGGATTCCACTTTAACAGTTACAACTTCGACAGCTTCTAAAGGATCTGACTCCGAGTCTTCATTATAAGACTCCATTGCAGGATCTGTAAACATATTGAACTAAATCAACATGGCGTAACAGTAACTAAGATACAACAGCTTAATTGGACCTCTTTATAGTGTTATGCCCGAAAGCTTCTTTCATAGCTTAGCACCTAAGTCATGGCCATGACAGCTTGCTGCTTCTTATTAAAGCATGCTGTGAAGCTCTGCTGTTAGAGTGAACCCTTCCAAATGGTTGCAACAAACTAACGGTAGATTCACCTAGAATTTAAGATGTTTCAAAGTGATCCCAGTTATTGTGAATAAAGACCATTTTGATTTAGTTTTTTTATTCTGGTGTTTGCATGTATAACTGGTTAATTATTAAATCTAATACAAACTAAGAGATCTGAGGTTTTATTGTTCGATTTGAAATCCCAACTAATATTATAAACGCGAAAGTAACTCTGTCTGTCTGTCTGTTACACTTTCCCGCTTAAACCTCTCAACCGATTTTGATGAAATTTGGCACAGACAATCTTTAGACCCTGAGAAAGAACATAGGCTACCTTTTATTGCGAAAAAAAGAGATGAAGAGATTAAAAGTACACAGACGAAGTCGCAGGTACCAGCTAGTTATTTATAAATTTTTAGTAAACCTTTATTGTACGGTCTCCCATGATACAGGCTTAGTCCTGGTGCAGGGTGCATTGTACATTCTGATTATTGTTAATGAAATCTTGAATAAATAATTTTGAATTTATATTTGAGGGAATATCTAGTCATGAAACATCCAAGAATAACAATAGTATCACTAGGAACATTTCTATATTTATACCTTCAATTTCATCATGTAGTTGCTCTCTCTTGTCAGTGAATGACTCCATTTTTACAGGACTTTCAGTTTCTTCCTTCACATCATCAAAAATTGTAAAGTCAAATGTTTGCTTGATAGAGGTGACTGACAAGTTAGTCACTTTCTCAAGCTGAGCTGTGGATAATTGTGTCACCTGGGAAAATAAATAATTATCTAATTCAAATATATGAGTTATGGCTTGATCTATAAACATATTGAATATCACCAATTGTTGCAGCTTAGCATACCTGTATGCCATAACCAAGAAACTTTGTAAGATGTTTCTCAGAGTTCTGTGACATCTCAATAAACCTCCAGAGTTTCTGGACATGTGAGTGACATATAAAGCACAGGGTGTCAGGTCGTCCATCTCCAGACAACAGCTAAACAAATACAAAATGTTTTGATAATACCAGTCCAGTTACTTACAGGTAAAACAGTAAGAATCTGAACTATAATCAAACTTGAATAAGGGTTTAGTGTACAGCATTTTACAGAAAAGACTTACTTCTATCAAGGTGGTCCATAGCATGATCCTATTGGGGCACTCAAAACAACAATATTGCCTTTTACCAATAACTCATCAGTAATACAAGAAGCTAGTGTTAAACAAAGCTTATAATTATTTTAGTAACATCTACATCAAGTAGGTACCTCGTAGATAAAAGATTCTGTGTTACATACCATGTCCCCTGTCATTTTCTCAAACATCTCTTGATACCGAGTGTTGGAGATATTGTACATTTTGGTATTGGCCGCAAGACACACTCGACACAGAGCTGAATCAGGCATTGTGGCGGATGTGTATATTTAAAGAAACAGTAAAGATATCTTCACAATGTCGGCAGAGTTAAGTTTGGAGTAGACCCACGTAGAGAGACCCATGAAAATTGTAGGTAAACGGCCTTCTATCCATGTTACAGTCATGTAGGCAAGAGTTATTACTAACGTAACGTAACTAGAGTATTATAGATTCCTTGAATGTAAATATTTTAAATCTTTAGATTACACACCACACACTTAAACGGCAAGTACATAGAATAATTTATAAGATAAATTCCAAGAGTTTAGAAAACTGCATACATTCTACATAATATTTCAATAAAGCAGAAGAAGAGAGGATAGGGTTGCCAACTGAACTCGTTCGTGTTCATTCCAAAATCGGTTGAGTCGTTCGATGGGATTATGCGCTATTCATGGATATTGATTAAACGCGTGTATGGTGTACTACACGCAGTTTTTGTATGAAAATAGGAAAAGCGCTCCAAGCGGACACGACCGACTTTTCTTATTTTCATACAAAAACTGCGTGTACCAAAACTACGACTACGCCCTCTGTCAAAATTAAATGTGGCCTATTGCCCTACAACCACCGAAAGGTCTGAGTTGGCAGCACTGAACTTGGTTTTTCTGTTTTTCTGACCTTACTTTTTTGTAGAGTCTAAAGGCGCGATTAAACGACGTGGGCTAGCCCGATCCTACGCGAGCCGAGCCGTCCGTGGAGATGCGGCTCGGCTAAATACGGACGCAAGCCTGCTCGTTTAAACGACGCGGGGTAGCACGATCCTACGCCAGCCGAGCCGTCCGTGGCGGCTACACATCGCGCATGTGACCTGGGTCTTTTGGGTTCCATATGGCCGGTTCCTCTTCGTACAATTCAATGAAGAGTTGAATCTTCTCGTTGCTCCACTCCATCAACAACAAAACAAAACCAATCCCCAATTAAAAACTTCGCTAAAAAAACAAAATAGGTCTTCCTTCGTCGCGCGCTCTGTGTCTGTGACATCTGTTTAGACGGCGCGTATTAACACAAGCCGAGCCGCAGATGGCGCGCGCGCCTTTGATCTGTGTCGAAAAAACCGACAAGTGATGGATCGTGAGCGAACTTTGCCGAGCCGCGCCGAGCGCAGTTGTTTACACAGCGCGTGGCGCGGCGAACCACGAGCGGAGCCAGGCTCGGCTCGCGTGTTTGCGCGCCGTTTAAACGCCGCATAAGGTCTTTGGTTTTTCTGGATTTTTCTCCCAAGCCTTGGTTTATTTGTTGCCGGCTTTATTATTATGTACACTAGCGACCCGCCCACGCGCCCCTGCTTCGCACGGGTGCACATTGTTTTTCTAAAATCATGCATGTATAGGTACATATAAACCTTCCTCTTGAATCACTCTATCTATTAAAAAACCGCATCAAAATCCGTTGCGTAGTTTTAAAGAATATCCCTGTCTGTTATACCTATGGATATAGGGACAGAGAAAGCGACTAGGTTTTATACTATGTACCTAGTGATGCTAGTGATATTGCATTGTCATGAAGAAAAAAGAAGAGTAGAAAATAATATGTACCTAAGTAATAATGTAGAAAAAAACAAACCAATAATAATAATAATAATAATAAAAAGCTTTATTGAGGACAACATCTACAGTATATCATAAAGTACACATAGGTAAGAGTACTAATTATTGTCCTACAATCGGCGGTCTTATCGCATGTTGCGATCTCTTCCAGACAACCGTTAGTGTATACTAAAAACTTAATACATGCTATTGCTTCGCGTCAAGGGCAGCCAAGTTGAGCGGATAAGGGATCCACAGTCCCCCAAACTAGTTAAAAACTGTGTTTCAGGGGACAGTTTCTTCCCCACTCAGCCCATGTACTCATATCGCCAACGCGAGACAAAAAGTGTCACAAGGATTCGGATTTAGGCCGTACAAAAGTGAAGCTAGCCAAAACCAACAAAAAAAAAAAAATATATATATATATAAGAATATATATATGAATAGAATTGTTAAACATAACCACAGATAAGAGAAATATAACATAACCTAATCTAAAAAACAAACATTTTTTTTTAAATTCTACTACATAAATACATGCGTGCGCGCTATTTGGGTTAGTGATTTGTGTACCTATTGTGAGTTTAGTTGCTAGTGTAGTGTAGAATTCGGTGTATGTACGTGTGAGAGTGAGGGTATTTGGGTTCACCCGACTACGTAAGACCTTTGAGAGCCAAGGTAGGGTAGGAGGAAGAACCGACCATAACTGAGTCTGTGTGGATGTACCTATAGGTGTGTGTGTATGTTGTGTGTGAGTGTAAGTATATGTGAGTGTTTGTCTCAACTCGATATGTTTATTAGGTATATATGTATAGTATATTTTGTCTAAGGAAAGCTAATTTAATGCGACATTTACACAGCATGAGATGATAGGGCACCTATGATGATCACCTAGGTCATGGAAAGGACTGACATATTAAGCAGTTAACACATATTATAATTAAGAATTTAGAGCTAGGAGATCTTCGGTGGTTCTATAGTTGAGCTGTAAAAGCCACGCGGTAAGAGCCATCTTTAGTGCTTGTCTATTGAGACTATAGATTCCGATGATAGCATTTACGCGATTATATATTTTAGGTGCAATAATGGGGTAGAAACGGCTGTATGCGGTTGTTCTGTGCCTCTCAATTGCACAAACACGGTCGCTTCTGCGTTTATTTTCACTTATATTACAGTCGAATGGAATGGAGGAGTGGATGTGCAAAATTGATTGAAGCACAAAGAGTTGCCTAACTGAAAGAACTTTAGCGTCAGTGTACAGAGATGTTGTAGGGTAACGGTAGGGTTTCTTTAGCATTACCTTTAGTACGACTCTTTGTGCTCTCTCCAGTTGTAGAATTCTAGACTTAGCGCAGCCTCCCCATGAAGTAATACAATATCTAAGTAGTGATTCGCTAAGGGCTGAATATACTAACCTAAGCGTTTTGAGATTTGCTGCAGACCTAAGATTTTTAAAAACATATATAAGCTTCCGTGTGCGGGATGTCAAGCACTCAATTTGAACGCTCCAGTTAATGTACTGGTCAATAAATACTCCGAGATATTTAAACTTATCCGTTCTAGAAAGGGTCGGACAAGTACAGTTAACTGTCGGATTTTTACAATTGTGGCCTTTCAAGTGAAAAGTTAATGGCGAGGGCTGTCCCGCTATTGTAAGTGAAAAGGTCATGTACTTCGTTTTTTCCACATTCAGAGTTAGCAAGTTAGTGTCGAGCCAAGCCATTATAGTTGTAATGGCTTTTTCTGCTGTCTGCTTAGTCTCCTCCCAGTCCTGCCCGTGAACTAATACGGCAGTGTCATCAGCATAACAATATACTTTGCAATTATTTAACTGGAGATTACAAAGCTCGTTAATATATATTTGAAAAAGAGTAGGTCCCAGAATACTACCCTGTGGCACACCATATTCTAGAGAATCCTCTTCGCTAATGAAGTCCTCTAGTTTTACTGACTGTTTGCGGTTAGTAAGGTAGCTGCTGAAGATGTCAAGCGCCAAACCTCTAATACCTATCTGTGACAGTTTATTAACCAACAGTGGGACAGAGACAGTGTCAAACGCTTTGGTGAGATCAAGGAAGACCACAAGACACTTATTTTTAATATCTAAATTTCGAGCTATTTCATTGACTAAACCTCCTACTGCATCTTCCGTCGATTTACCCTTTTTAAATCCGAACTGATTATTTGAAATAATTTGATATTTGTCGAGGTAGTTAGTCAGCCTCTTACATAAAATCTTTTCGAGGACTTTGGATATTGAGGGTAGAATTGATATTGGTCGATAATTATTGACACTGCCTTTGTCGCCCGATTTGAAAATTGGATGTACTAGGGCCTTCTTAAAGACATCGGGGAAGTCTCCGTTCGTTATGGCTGCATTGCAAATATGTGTTATTACCGGAACCAATACCTGCCTGGATTGTTTTAGGATACTTGCAGGAATGCCATCCCACCCCACAGCACAGTCACTGCGAAGATTGAGAATGAGATTATCCACTTCAGACTCATCAGTAAGATATATTGCAAAAGAGTTTGATCCAGTGATCTGAGAGACTAAGGACGCTTGCGTGACGATTTGGGATTTAATTTTTCTAGCGAGTGTCGAGCCAATACTGGAAAAGAAGTGGTTGATTTTAGTAACTGATATTTTTGGGTCAGGGTCCAGTTTAAGAAGTTCTCGGGATGAAAGTGTTGTTTTTTTAGTGTGTATTATATTTTTAATGATGTTCCATGTCTGTTTAGGGTTTTTATTAGCTTTAAGGAATTCGAGTTGTTCGTGTTCTCGCTTTAGTTTTTTAAGCAAATTATTAAGGAAGTTACGGTACCGATTATAAGTGACTTTTACTAATTGATTGTTTGGAGATTTGCGTACCTTTATGTGTAATCTATCCCGATGGCGAATGCACCGTAGAAGCCCGGCGGTGATCCACGGTTTCAGTATCTTCTGCTTCCGAATGGTGATGTCTTTGGTATGTCTTTTGATAATTGACCGTATTTGTGATGTAAGTTCGTTTGCAGCTTTGCTAGCATTTGAGATAAGCGTAATATATGAGAAATCTGTATTTTTAATATGTTTTGCAATTGCCTCGTAATTTAATTTTCTAAGAGTAGGTCTCATCTGATCTAAATCCAAATCTTTATAGAGACAGAAGAGAATTGGACAGTGATCAGTAAGATAGAATTGAAGAACCAGGGTGACCGATTCTCGGTTAGTTTTTAGCAGTAAGTGGTCTACACATTTTTGACTTTCCAGTCGTGTTGGTAGAGCGTGCATAGGAAGTAAGCCATGAAGCGCGGACACATTAAGGAGTTCGTCTCGTTTGCATGGATCATTGGTATCTGCACTAATATCGATATTCAAGTCACCTGTTAGAACTATATCTCTGAAACCAGCTAATGACTGGAGCACGTCACTCAGGCTGGTGATGAATCTGTCAATAACTTTATGCGATGGAGACCTATAGATAGCCACTACTGCAGAGTGCTTGCCAATATGGCAAACAAGGCCTGTGCCATCGTGTAACTCTGGTTCTGTAACATTACAGGTTATGCAGTCTTTGACGTAAATAACTACTCCATCGTTTTGGTTCTTGTTGTTTTTTGTGGAGAAAGATATATAGCCCGAAATGATAGGAAGATTGTCAACTTTAGGTAGCCAGCACTCTGTTAGCACAATTATATCACATTCTGTGTTTATCAAGGTAAGAAGCGGCAGGAACGCATTGAAGTTGTATCTAATACTACGTATATTTAAATGCAATATTTTAAACGATCTCTTGTTTTTATTAATGAAGTTGAGACAATGATCCGGTGGGCAACTGAAGGATGGTGACACCCCAACTGCATCAATATCTTTAAATAATTCTAATAATTCAGTCATCTTGATTGGCTACTTGTACATCCCCGTGAGCAAAGTATATGCTTCAGCGGGATTAGTTTGAGTAGATAAAAATGATGATGACACTGATTGCAGTCGACGTGGATTTGACTTTTTTCTGAGGCCCATTTTGTGTGATTGATATGTGTTGTGTATTTTTGTGTACTAATGTTCTGTGGGGTGTAGTACAGTGATGTGATTTTGGTTGTTGTGTATATATGAAGAATGTATTTATCTGAGATTGATTGATTTGTGTACATAGCATTTAATGTTTTACATTGGGTTATTTTATAGAGGTACCTAAAACTACTTTTAATGTTAAGAGAATAATAAACTAGCTGATCAGGTGTATACAATTGATACAGGAAGAAAATTAATATGCAGGTTGTTAAGTTACTCTGCAAGAAACAAAGAATACAGTTTGACTTTCCTAGTCAATCTGCTAGGTTAGTTTCCTTGTATAACGAAGCAATTTGGGCTTCGCTTTTGACCTCCACAGCAGGCTGTCCTTCTATCTTCCTGATATAAATCTTCCCATTGACGGTCCAGCAAAACTTCCATTCGCTATTCCTTATCAGCATCCTTGCTCGATAGTGTAGGTGTCTTCCTTTTTTAGTGAGCACCTCGTTCATGTAGATGTTTCTTTTCGCACCATCTGCTGCGGTCCACAACCTTTCACCATTGTTGGCCAAACCAAAGTTCTTGAAGGCCTGTAGAAGCTCGATCTTCTTTTGTACGGACGTATACTCTATGATTATAGGCCTCGGTGAGTTCTGTTTGGCAGGGAGGCGATAGGCACAGCGCAGATCTCTTGGGTCGTATTCGACTTTCAACATCTTGTGGATTTGTGCTATGATAGTCATCATTTGTTCGTTACTTTCTGTGGGCACGTTATTTATCTCTATGCTTGTTTCCTTGAGTTTTCTCTCCATATTATCCACCTGCTGTTCCAGGCCACGGACATATTCATCTGATACGGCTTCTCTTTCTTCCAACTTTTCAATTCGCTTCTTCATTTCAGATTGGTCCTGTATTACCTGAGCTATGGATTTTTTTATTTCCAAGTTAGATACTAGCAATTCCTCATTTTGCTTTTTTAACGAGCCGATATCCTGCTTAATTTGTGCGAACTGCTCGTCCTGACTTTCTTTCAAGTCCATAAACATCTGCTGCATATTGCTCAACATTTTTTCCATAGACAAGGTAATATTATCTGCCGGGGATTTACTGTCCCGGCAAACCTTAGGGCTAAGACACTTTCTCTTACGTGCATTTGTTTCAATATCCAGCATATTATCTGGAGTGCAATATAGATCCGGCTGCGAGACGGCCTCGCTTAGAGGCCTTGGCGGAGTTTTAAATAAGTGTGACATGTTGTCAGCTCAAAAAAGTTTCTCAATGTTGCAGAATAAGGTCTAAAATTTAGTAAACCAATTAAAAAGCCCCAGTCAAAGCGAAACGTTGCGTAGCAGATTAGCTCGCGTAGCGGCTCGTAGCATGTAGCAGCAAGCTTGTGACTTTGCGTAGGCAGTTGTGTAGCACTAGGTACACTGTTGCATTGACTATATGGACTAAATTCGATGCGGCCGCTCACTCGTTCTGTTGCTCAGTTGATAGTGCACTAGACTTGAGCGCAGCCACTCGCCAGTTCAAATCCCAGAGAAAATGCAAAAAGTTTCAACTCACAGCACGCAGTGACAGAGTGTTAGCGCAGCCCCGATCCGTCGGAACAGCCGTCCCTGTCTAGCAACTCCTCTGGGCGGAGCCTGCCGTCCAAAATGTGCAGGAAGAACAAGGAATTGAAATTTGACAAACCAGCCAATCACGAAACAGCCCACCAATATTCAGATAGTAAATTAACAGGGGTTCCCCGCACGTCCGTTCGGTACGAGAGCCGAGATCCGAAACCAAACCACAAGACCAGCCTGCCCCAGGATATAATTTATTGAGTCTGTAAGTCAGCTGTCCAAGGAATTTTGAAATTCCCTACCCTAAAAGGAACACTACATTTTTATTTAAACATTAGTGCTGCCACCTTACTTTTTGAAGAGGGGCGACTTCTCTGCCGGTTGCCGTTGCCGTGCTCGAATGCTGCGTTTACACTCGGCTCATGACCTCACAATAGGTATACCTATTTATTACGCTGGAACGGACTGGAAATGCCTAACTACATGGTTGTGAAAGAGTGAGAGAGAGAAAATTGAGTGAGCGAAAAATAAACAAGCAGTGAAGTCCGTAGTTATGTCTCACGTGCTATAAGTATATAGGTGGGTACCTAGAGATCTCAAATAAAACACAATCGGTAATAAACATAACCGTTTATTTATTTGACTAGGTACTTACAGGATTTCGTTTTAAATAAAAAGGTCACTAGCTAGATACAGCCAATATTTTTACAATTTTCCCAAAACTATATTACGTGTAGGTACCTACAGTATGTCGTATATTTCTACCATTATACAGCTTCAGACCAAATTAATTTTTTATTTGGTCTGAGGTTACAGCAAAATTTTGTAAAAAGTAGAATGCCAATGTCATAAGGTAGGTATATTTAATTTTATAAACAATGGCAGTGCGCTATGTTATGTAAGTAGGTGATTGCATTGCATCTACCTACCTACTTACATAATCAAATACTAGGTACAAAATAAAATTCTGATACATTGATAAAAAAATTCATAAATATCTAACTAAACCGACAATTAATCAATAAATAAGCTCGGTCAAATTCATAAGGCGCTTATTTCCTATTGTTTTTACCATGAATGGCTACCTAATGCAAATACACATTATATATTACTTGATGATGGCCCATCTGATGTTGAGTGGTGACCACCACAACCACAAACCATTGCCCCGAAAGTCTCGCACGATAGTAACGTGTCCTACGATGCTCGGCCCTGCATTCATCAAGACATTAGATACGAGTACATAGGTGGTGTACCTATAGTATTTATTCCGTCGGAACTATATAGTTTCAAATAGGTAGGCAGTTGGCACTGTTACCTGCTTATAAAATCCTTACTAAATTCAAGACGCTCGAAAGTTCCAAATAAGTAGGTGTAAGGGTGAGTTTTACTAAAATAAGACATAGAAAGAAAATTAACGCCATAGAATTCGGCCGTACCTATCTATCGACATTATTATTAGGTACCTAGTTACTATTTTAATCAATCTACTGATGTGTTTTCATATTGCTTTCGAATTACACTAAAATTGAATTTATAAATAAGAAGTAGGTAGGTACCTACTTTTATGTTATTATTGCACATAGGTACGCCATAAAATCATCTAATTTACACTATTTTCGAATGTCAAAATACTCTACTGCTACTTATCTTTAGCTAGCTTGGTTTGTGCAAATTAATATCAGTCGGGCAAGACTATGTACCTACTAACAATATTATAAAGGATAAAAAAAAACTGATTGAGGAAGTCTTGCTTTCATAAAATATTGTGCTTCATTTTTAATGCTTTCTTGATAAAAAGGTCAAACTCACCTACCTGGTTCAAGCCAACTAGGTTTGTGTTAAGTAAAAATGGTTGGAAAATCTTCGATTTCTGTAGAAACCAGATAATTACTACTTACCAATTATGAAAATGATGATTTCGAATAATGATCTTATTATACAGCGATGAAAATATGTTGTTATATTTATAACTAAGAAGTATAGCGATATCACTAACACAATTTATTGCTTAAAATTAATTATTACTACGTATTGATTTATAAATTCATTTATACGGATGTGACGATATATTTAAAATACTATTAAAAGCTGAAATAGATAAGTACTTGCAAATGATTATATTACAGTCTGGCTTGATCATTGATTATTCTACTGATAACACAACGTAGAAAGACGAATTGTTACCAAAAGCTGCTTATAGTCTACCCAAATGAATGTTAGCAACACTATTCTAATGTATTGCCAGATCAGAAAAATGTATTTATATTAGAATAGACAGAAAAGTATTATGTACTTACGCAATTTTATTATGATCTATTAGTAATTTAATGTAAAGTTATAAAAAGCTCTCATTAAAAATATAATTATAAAAACATGTAGTAGGTAATTAGGTGTAGTTTGCGTCACGCAAAAGGTTGGGGTGGGATGGCGCGAGTATTTTGTATGCGCAAACACATCCCCTCCGCTGTTCTCCAGCGTTATTTTTGGTTGACGCGACTTATAGGTATCACTGGAGTACCCAAGGCCTCTTAATCCGGCAAGTAGCACAACAAATTGATAATTGGTTTATTTGAATTTGCTACTTTAAAGGTAGAGAAGTCTAACACCTACCTACCTAGTAATTTTCAGTCAAAATTTGCCCTGAAAGTGTGTAAAAACAGAATGATGATTGTCACTACAAAATATTTCAATCGCTGTCACAACACTTCAAAAGCTTAGGTACACAATCTAGTTAAATTATAAAATATAAATCTTTGGTGTTTATATAATCGTTTCACGATTAGGTACATAAAAATAGTGTAAAATGAAATTTGAAAATGGTAGCACCGATGGAATGTCATTAAACGGCGCATTCTCATTGGTCGAGTTAGTGGAAAAGGTTATAAAAGGCAGGGAGTAAGTAAAATGGCATGAGTTGCGTTTTACTCGCTGATGCGAACATAGGTATTAGTTCGTCGGCGTGTGCTGTGTGCGTGCCTCCTAGCGTGTGAAACTGGAAAATGTCGCTGACCTGAAAAGTAGACCATTAACTACATAAGTATTTGGGTAAGTTAAATATTATAAAAAACCTCGTGAACCATGATCGTTAAATACACACAGTGACAGGCAGGTTTGGCGCCGCGCCGGGGTTATACAAACGCCTGCAGGTTGGTGTGTGTAGGTAAGTTAGCTACCTCGTTCCAGCCGTATCTGTTCTTGGCCTGCACGATGGCCTCGTAGACCGCGGCGGGCTGCAGGCCGCGCAGCTCGTGAGTTACGCGGTGCGCGAGCGCGGGCCCGGCCGCCGGCGCCGCCAGCACCACGTCGTGCCAGCGCCCGGGCTGCTGGAACGACTCGTTTATCTGCCAAACAACCGAAAATATCATCACTTTAGAATTAACTAGCGACCCGCCCGCGCGCCCCTGCTTCGCACGGGTGCACATATCATGCAAGTATTATAAATATAAACCTTCCTCTTGAATCACTCTATCTATTAAAAAAACCGCATCAAAATCCGTTGCGTAGTTTTAAAGATTTAAGCATACAAAGGGACATGGGGACATAGGGACAGACAAAGCGACTTTGTTTTATACTGTGTAGTGATAATGATACGACAACAGGACGTTTAAACGTTCCTTCAGTGGCGGATTTACTAGCAGGCTGAGCAAGCTGGAGCCGGCAGCAAATTGTAGGGTGCAGCAAATTAAGCTATTTTTCTTTTTAACTTTGGGTTGTTTTTATATTCTAAACTAAGAAAAGATCAATCATCTAAATTTTTTAAGATTGAGCTTTTGGAAAAGGAACTGACATAACGGTCCCTTGCACACACAACACAATCATTCTTCACACTCAGGAAGAGACCACCGGTGGTCTAGTGGGAGTGACCCCGCCTTCCGATCGTAAGGTCGTGGGTTCGAATCCGGTCGTGATTTTTCCTATCGAAAAATTTAAGTGCGCAATGACAGTGCTCTTAAACGGTGAAGGAAAACATCGTGAGAAACCGGCATGTCATAGAACCTAAAAAGTTCTGTAACATAATGTCAAGTGCTCGAAAGGAGCCTCCTTGAGGAGCACTTTAAATCCTTTCACCACACTGTTTCACAAGAAACTAGTGACACGATAAGAGCGAGAGAGGGAGAGACCTGAGGGTAGAATGAGTGAAGTAGTTGCAGTACTCACAGCGAGCTGTCGGTACAGCAGGCGCAGCTCGTCCAGCGGCGGGTAGCTGTCGACGCTGAAGGCCAGCGTGTAGGCGGAGGGCGAGGCGGCGAGGGGCGGGGAGGTGAAGCGCGCGGGGCCCGGCCGGCCCGACACCTCTACGTGCTGCCGCGCGCGGCCCAGGTTGTTGTCGGCCACGCAACTGGAGATACAATGCAATTCATTAATTGAATGAACTTTTTAACGGAGAGAACGACTGACACAGATTAAAAGTAAAATAATAAAGGATCCCAAAATCCAAGAACCCCAATTGAATTTAACTATGGCTAACAGTCAAGTCTAAAAAAAATGTTTTAGCTACATTATTACCTACAAATCCACTGCTGGAGAACTGTAAATGGTAATCCTATAGGTCACGTCACGTAAAAAGAACGCTGGGAGGAGGGGGAGAAGGGAACCACGTCCCTTCCACTGTTTTCCAGCGTTCTTTTTAAATGACCTCTTAGCAAACGATTTTGGGACGAAGGTACGGCCAGATTACCGATTCATACGTGGAGTCGTTCCTCCTGTTTTGCTTGTATTTTTTGTTAGAATTCTAAAAAAGCACAAAAATCTTATTATATTGAAAGTTGTATATTGTGATATGATTCTCAGGTTTTGCACTTGCGAAATCATTTCAGGACCACCAATATTGAATATTCAAATTGTTCCAACCTGTAATTGCCGAAATCTTCCGGCTGTACGTTGGCTATAAGCAGCGTGTGGTTGTTGCCACGTGCAGACATAGAGACGCGCTCTGACGCCGATAGAGGGAAGGAGTTCTGGTACCAAGATACCTGAAATAGATTGAAAAATATAGTTAATTGTCTTCACACAATCAGTCCCATGCTTATGACATTCTGCCTGTTGGTATAAATAAGGAAGTTTATGTATACCTAGTTTATGTAGGTATCTATCTTAAATTAACGTTACCTACTCGTAACCCAACGGCAGGCTGAAGATCCTACTACTATTATAAACGCGAAAGTATGGATGGATGGATGTTTGTTACTCATTCACGCCGGAACGGCTGAACGTATCAGGATGAAACTTGGCAGAGAGATAGATTATAGTCTGGAATAGCACATAGGCTACTTTTATCTCGTGGGAATACCGGGATTTAAATCTGCGCGGGTGAAACCGCGGGGCAACTACTAGTAACAGTGAATAGATTTAGGGTAGGTACCTCGGCAGGCGGATCTGCTAGTACAGTGCACAGCAGTTCCGCTCTGAACCCTTCTCCCGTGTGGATCCACGAGCGCTCCACCGTGATCTCAGGAGGGACTGAAAAAAAAACAACATCACTACATAGTATAAAACAAAGTCGCTTTCTCTATCCCTATTTCCTCATGTCTCTTTCTATACTTAAATCTTTAAAACTACGCAACGGATTTTGATGCGGTTTTTTTAATAGATAGACTGATTCAAGAGGAAGGTTTATATGTATAATACATGCATGATATGTGCACCCGTGCGAAGCAGAGGCGCGCGGGTAAGTCGCTAGTAATGCATATAAATGATTTATTCACAATAAAAATAACAAAATTAAAACTGTGTAATATAACTACCGTACATTTAATTTAGTAGATTTATAATAACAACAAAAAAAATATTTGTCACAGTCATTTGTTTCTGTCCGCACACATTGTATTCCACTTAGATATCAGCATGAGGTAGTGACAGAGATTTTAAGGCCACCAAGGAAGGATTTCGTTAGTGCTCCAGCGACATCTACTTAGGCCCGGGACGGTCCAGGGACTTCAAGCCAAAATTTACTCAGAGGATTTCCCTTTGAAGTTAGAGAACACACAATACATAAAATAAATAAATAAATATCGGTGGACGTTCCACACAGCATTATCTATCCCGAAACTAAGCCAAAGCTTGTAAAATGGGATCCAAGATAGCTGATATGATACGTATAATACTTTTAATACGTATACCCAGACACAGAACAAACACCTATTAACATCGCACAAATATTTGTTCTCGGTGAGGATCGAGTCCACGGCCACGAAGTAGAAGGCAGAGCTACTACCAACTGAGCTGTGAAGGCTGCCATTTCTGTCATACATTCTAATCCAACTCTGTTCTGTAAACTAGATATAACTTACATAGAACTTGCAATTGGAACTCGGTGACGACAGGCGCGCCGACGCCGTTGTCGACAGTGCAGGCGTACCGGCCGCCATGCTTCCTCTCCAGACGCGCCAGCTGCAACTGAGCGCCTTCGCCTACGCGCGCCGCGCTTGAGTTCTGGAACGGAGGTGCCTAGGGGAAAAGAGAGGTTTGATTTGGCATAAGGGGCAGCATACGTCATAATCTTAATATTATAGTTGGGATGAAAGATTCAAATTCCTTGTATGA
Organism: Plemyria rubiginata; assembly: GCA_963576535.1. NCBI lineage: Eukaryota > Metazoa > Arthropoda > Insecta > Lepidoptera > Geometridae > Plemyria > Plemyria rubiginata. The sequence continues at coordinate 7,957,926 of OY754922.1, read as the reverse complement.
AAGACTCTTAAACAAAGACGGCTAGATGTTTATAATCTAATAGCGTTAGGTACCCTGTGATCGAACATATTATACCCAATGGTGACCCATTAATCTTATTACTCCAACTTTTAAATCACCCGAGCAGTCTTACCAGTTTTTGCCACGTGACACTAGGCACGGGGTTGCCAGCTGCACGGCACTCTAGCACAGCAGCGCCCCCGCGGCGTGCGGCCGCATGCCGCGACTCTGGCGCGGCGCGTACACTCGGCGGAACCAGCACTTCTACTGTGTGCACCTGGTCCCGAGCCACGCGGTCTGAGATTTGGCAGACGTAGTCACCAGCATCCTGAAATAAATAGTTTAGATGTCAAAAACTGATCAAATTTGTGTGACTAGTGATGGGCCACATAAAATAACATGATGGTTTTGAGTAGAAACAAATACTTAACTGTGGAAAATGTTCTTAATAAGCGCTCATTTAGGCACTGAATTAATATACTTAGTAAGTTATATACTAGGTATTATTCGAACTAGGTACATTATAACACCTGGGGCCAGTCATCATGCCAACAATTCATCCTCGAGCTTATTCGGCCTAATCCACAGGAAAGGCATGGTCAATACGTCATACAACAAACGTGATTTTTGTCAATTTTAAAGATAAGGTATGGAATTGCGACGAACTGGCGGTAGATTCACTTAGTATCTATGAAGTTTCTAATTAGTGATCCCTGTCCTGAATAAAGACCATTTTAATTTTGATTTTGAACCCTTCCTGTGCGAGTCCTTTTCGCACTTGGTCGGTTTTTTACTTTGCATTTCATGTAGCCTATAATTTTTTTTATCGAATATTATTATTTTTCGTACTAGCCTAATTCAAAAACTTTACTTAGAATTCAATTTCGAAACTCAAGTCTTTCCATTGTTAATGGCTGGGTAGATATCTACTTACTAATTAAACTCATCTTCTTAATGAAGACTCAAACGAGGCGACTTCTTAATCTGGAATACGATCGCGAAGTAATGGTGTGCAATGACTTTAAAGGTAGGTGGCTATTGTTAAGTGTAGGTATCTAGGCACATCTTTTTAGGTATTTAAACATGTTAAGTCTTCATTTAAAAAGTTTTTATGTTAATGTAATGATTGTACCTCAACATAATTGACTAATTGTGCTTTATGAAAGAAAGAATAATATGTTATTGACTAGAACATAATATATTTATTCTAATTCAGCTTAGATTATGCACTCTATAGAATGTTTGAATGTGTACACGTTTGCTAACTCTCATAAAACATATCCACCTTTCAAAATAATAAAAGCTAACATCTTTTCCTAGAAACTTTAGTTTACCCTGCCCCTATCGCGAAAGCACTAAATCATACCCTAACTACGGGCATAAACCCATCGGGTGTTTGCCAAACACCCACCGGAGTTAAAAAAACAAAACATAGCGGTCGAAAATTGCGCGTAAAACCATACCATAATAGGGTTGTCAGTTGTCACCCCCACAAAGAATTCCGAAAATACATAGGTGTATTGTGTCCATAATAGGTGCGTTTCATGATTGGGAAATATGTAAATTCTTGCTTCATCGTTGGCAGCCCTCCCAGCTAAGTAGGTAGGTAGATGCTGTACTTTCAGCGCTGACTTGAAAATACATAACGCTTGGCAAATACGTTAATCAAGTTAGCACATTATAGCAAAATATGTTATTAATTATCAACATGTTTAAATGCACAGACTTGCCTGTCTGGCCTGGCCGGACTAAGTAGGTACCTACGTAGATGGCCGGATGACCGCACCCCTAGTCAATGTTGCCATACATAAAAAATTACGAGCGGGTTCCACCACAAAGGTTTTACGCGGCAATTATCATATTTTTACGTCCCAATTACCGTTTCGGGTGCGTTTTAGCATTTTTGATGTTGTGTAAAAAATTGGGAAGATATTTCGTATTCGTAGTGCTATTACTGGAATTGGCTGTAATGTTGTGTTTTGGTTAAACATTTTTTTGAGTCCAAGGAGAGAAGACAGAAGTTATAAGTCAAAAATAAATTACACAAATTAAGTTGTTTGAGATATTTTATATTGGTTGCAAATAAAATTAAAACACGTTTGTACCTATCGTTTGACTTAAATATAATTAAGTGGCCTTGTCACACCTGGTAGCATTAACAAGCTTGGAGCCATTATTTGAATCCGGTAAGTACCTACATTTTTCTAATTAGAAAAAATATCTGCCTTTAAAATGAGCTACAAATCAATGTGAATAAATCCGCGGCTCTCATAAAATATTAACCTGTGTTTTTTTCTATGTATTCGTTTGACACAATTCGCCGAGCTTCGATGAGAGGAAGATAATCTAGGTATCTTAAAAGTAAAGCACGGTAGTTTTGTCTGTCCCAGGCATTGTCCAGCGTAGACCTATAATAACACCACATCCTAATAGACATCTTGAAATAAAAGAACGGTACCTATCAAATGACTGCGAAGCGAATTGAAATCGCTTCATAGTTCTCTAATAGTTAAATGAACTGATCGAACAAAGACATTGGTCGCACGCATTGTTAATAGCTAAGTTTGTTTATTTATTAAAACAATAACGTATCAGTATTTAATATTGACCAACCTGAGGGCCAACATCAGTGATCTGAAGATTGTATCCGTCCACTAGCCGGAACCGCTCGTCGCGGGTCACCATCAGACTGGCAGCCGTGAGCACTGCCGGCCCTCGTCGCCACAGCAGCACCAAGGATCCTGAAATTAAAGAAAATAGCTATGAAATAGCGGCCAATGAGGTCTGGTGACGATTTTATATTGTCCTCCGTCAGGGATCAACATGCCTGTTCTGTTATTCTAGGCTTTGGTTGCATGAAACTGGCGCAGATAGGTTCATCTAGTTTTAAGACGTTCCAAAGTGATCTACCTATGTGATTTTACTGAGTAACCATTTGAATTTGACTTTGAAAACAGCTCCCAACCCCCAATGAGGTCAACACTTGGAAAGGTTATCGCTAGAACTACTCCTGAGTGGAGCAATAACTTATCAAAACCTTATATATGAAACGTTAAATCATTGTAACACTTAATGCAATCTGATAACGACTGGATCGCATTTAGTGGGTTATGAAATATTGTGCTGTGCTAAATGCCAAATGTGATCAAAGAGAGAATAAAACTCCAATTACCGACTTTGTGAAGTAAGGTGGAAATTCGATCGTCCGAGCGTTCGTGCTATAGGTAGGGCATCCCTGTCACATCACTCACTTATTTATGCATGCTTGGTTTATCCAGCAGGACGCACAATCTGGTAAACCCCCCGGTTTTCAGTGTGTCCAGTCGCAATCGATTCCAATTTTAAAAATGTATTGACTGGCTATTTCAATCCGATGCGGCGACGACCACGCTACGGTAGGTATATAGTTCGTATGGTGATTTCGCGACCGTAACGGTTCTGTATCATAAATCTTTTTTAAAACAAATCAGTTCAGAGCCTTCTTTTGTGGTTTGATATATGTCATAGATAACAAACACAAAACCAATTATTGGATCTCGACACACACGCTACGAATAAACAACGCAAATTTAGCCATTAAATTACGTAAGAGAGTTCCCTAGGTATAATTATGTTGTTTAGAATATATTCTAAACAACATATATATCTCACCTAGGTTCTGGACCTGACATGGAAGCAGCAAGGTGTCTCCGACTACAGTACGGAAGGAGTGACCGCGCGACAGGAACCGCGGTCCTTCGTCTGTAAAAAAAAAAACAAAATCATGCACACACTCGCTTGATTCGGGCACCTAAAGACCCTCTTCTATTATCTGTATAGGGCCGTGAACAAACAATTATTTTTGAGTACAGGCTATTATTATAATAAAGTTCAATGGTCTTATTCATATTAGTCGCTGGGCTCTATATTAGCTTGAGTGACCGTTACGTCTGTTGTTGTCTCTTTTAGTTTAGGAAAGTGAAAGTGACAAGTATATACTTTATTTTGCCGCGTTTAAATGGCAAGGAATATGAAAGGGCCTTATCATTTTTAGCTTGCGGCTTAGTGATTGGGGATTTGTTATCTAAGTCATGGTACCTGCCTGGGGATAATATCGTTTAAATTAATTTGTCGAATAAAATCCTTTGACAACACCGTTGGTATAAGAATCGCCGATTAATCCTAGACTAATAATTTATTTGTACATAAAAAGCAAACACACGCCTTTGCGTAATATTATTTACACTAAATATTGCTTTATGACCACTTAAAAGAGGAGACTCGGTTTTTGTGTTACTTAAAGAGGAGATATTAACCCATCTAAATTATAAGAAAACTTGTGTTAATCATAAAAATATTTTTGATTTTTATTTGAATTCGTAGAGCGTCTCAAAGCGTAATGTAGAGGATTGTCTGTAGCCGCTACGAGCGTAGCAGTAGCCGACCGAATCTACGTAGAAGCGTAGCACCTACATTAAGCTGCTACGCTCTACGTGTAGTGGTTAGAGATGGGCGCTTACCCGGTAAAAACCCGAACTTTGGGTTTTTACCCGTTTATACCCATTTTTACCTACCCATTTTGAATTAATACCGGGTAAAAATTCACATCTTTTTTTGGTCATTTATGTTTTTATTTGTTAGTTTTATTCTGATTTTAATTATCTAATCTTAATATTCTGATTATCTGATAAAAAAGTATCATTCTAGCTTATTTTTATTCTGATACTTTGGATTCACACAAAGATAATAAATGAAAGATATGTTTTAGGTACTATTACTACTATTACTGGGGAAAGCTGACCAATGGGTGGCCACCGCACCACAATTTGATTTTGACAGTGACATTTGTTTGTTTACCTTTTATAACATAGTAGAAAAAACGGTGTATAGACTATATATTTATATATATTTATATATATTTTACCCTTCCAATTTTTACCCACCCGCCCATCTCTAGTAGTGGTTGCCTTCACATAAATATGGTTATCCCCATTTAACATAAGGTTTTTCTCAGAGACTACATGGGGTTTTTTAAAAAGGGCGTTACAGAGTTTACTTCGTACATTTCTTGATGCCAGATTGCCACCAGCAACGCCACTTGGCGGCAGAAAAAGGCGTACTGTAGCATAATATTACTACCTACTGTGTTTGGATTCAGCTTGTCTCTGGATCAGTTGTCATCTGTTTGTCGCGACCAAAGCCTAGAAAAACTGGTAAGAAACTAAGCTTGGTTCCTAGCGTTCCTAGCGTTGTTATTAACAGAATCTGTTAGATGACAAAATAGCTTGTTGCTGAACTATGCTCCAACTCATTACAAAATAAACAATAAAGTGGGTAGGTACCATATTTTGTAAAAAGGATCATACCAAAAAACGCTAGGAAAAAAGCTTAGTTTCTTACTAGCTCTACTAGGCTTTGGTAGGGCAGATTTACCTAGCATAATAAGACGTTTCAAATTGATTCCAGTGAATAAAGACTGTTTTGATTTTCATTTTGGATATAAAATCATTCGGGCAGTAGGTATTTGTGATTTCTTATAAAATGGCTAGAAAGTGCGTTTTAATAATTTTTTTAAAAGGTTCCATTCGCCAAAGATCCTCCTTTACTAACAGATTAGATCTGAAGACTGGCTCCAGCATTTCGTATTTTAATATTTTTATAGTTCCCGCCATCTTTGTTCGCTTCGAGAATTAATAGTTTAACTTTTCCATTGGAGATGAAATTTATTGAGTGTCTTTAGAGGAAATTTAAAACTTAATAAGAATATGCGAGAGACGTTTGGTCGTATTATATTCGTTTTATGTTTTCTTTTCCTGACTTGTATTTGCACATAAGTTGGAGGTTTGCGATTTTTCGAAAATGGTTTTAGCGATTTTATATCTTTTAACATGTCAAAACGTGCGAGCGAGAGCGAACATTAGCCTAACCATTCACCGTTTGTAAAGTACTATTCGTGATTTCCCCAAAATCCTCCAGCCGGGAAAAAGAAAGTTTATTTGTAACAAATCAATGCATACAAGATTAAACAATTAGAGGTCTCGCTACAAGCGGAAGTGAAACAACAGCCGGATTTAGCGCTTCCGGTCGGTTGCCGCCGTATTTACGACTTCCGGTGTTATGGAAACCTTGCTGTTAATGATTATTGCTTTGAGATATTGAAGCTACCTACGTGCTACGAAAGCTCTAGCTAGCGACTTCGCCTTGTTTTGTCTGTGATCTAAAACAATGGACTATTGCACTTATTGCAAGCAAGCTGTGTATTTAAATAAATAATAAATAAATAATGCTGGACAATCCACACAGCACTATCTAGCCCCAAAGTACGCTATTCAAAGCTTGTGTTATGGGTACTAGATAACTGATATATTTAATACATTATATACTTACATAGATAGATATTTTTTATTATACATAGAAAACACCCAGACCATCGGAACAAATTTCTGCAGATCGTACACAAATTTGTTCCAAGGCGGGAATCGAACCCGCAACCTCTTGCGTCGCAAGCAGGCTCTCGCCTGCTGCGCCGCAGAGGTCGTCATTCGTTGTCAGCTCAGTCATTTGTTGTCAGTTCTTCTAGCTTTGTCGCGTGGAACTGAAACCTATAGATTCACCTAGCTCTATGACGTTTATAAGTGAATCTTTGTAATTAAATGAAAATATCATGTCAATAATGTATCTTTAAATTGAATAAATAGGTACCTACAAACGGTAGGTACCTATTTATTCAAAATACGAGTACATGAAATAAGTTGATACTCGCGCCACTAACTTATTTTTGAGTATTTGCGCTGTAAATACAGCAACACTAACACGAAACGGAGAATACCCTATAAAAACAACATGAAATAATAAAAACTAAATAAGATTTATTTTTTTGCTTTAGAATCTGATTCAATATATTATTTCATTCGAATTTCATAGGTACTCTATACCCGTTCAAACATTCATGGTAGAGTATTTTCTTATTAATCTAGCACAAGAATCTGCAAAAACATAACAAAGCAAAGGAAGTAAGAATCGGCCATCTTAATCGAATCAATCAAGCAAGATGGCGGCGCGGAAGTGTGCGCGCCAAACCGAGCGCTTCCGGTACTGTGCTGTCATATTTTGGAGAAAAATATTTGCTGAAGATGTGCACTTTTATAAAGGTTCCCTTATACTTTAACTGTGTAATTGTGTATAGTATAACCAACTTAGGTATTCTGTTCAAGGGAAAAGGACGTCATAAATTCTTGTCAAATCTCAATAATAGATACCAATTTTAACTATTGTAACTATCATCGTTTCATAACACAATTGTTACCTACCCCATTATGTTTTAAGTTCCACAGTAAAATATTTGATTTGACCTACCTAAGATGAATCCCGATATCAAAATCAAAACGGTCTTTATTCAGTACAACATATTGGGTATATACCTACTAGGTGGACCTACTGCAGATCATACGTCTACCTAGTTGACCGGAAAATTCGTGAAGCGTTTGTCAACATTATACGCCATCTACACTGCAAAAAGCCGTGAAACGCGAATGTGGGTAGTTTCGTGGGTTCGCGTTCGCTGGTTTATTGTCTCACGACTAGGGTTCGCGGTTGGCTGGCGAACAAACCTGCGAAAAAGTGTGGAGGGACACTAAGTTTACGGCACTAAGCGCAGCGTGATTCGCGCGAGAGAGAGAGAGAGAGAATACACCCTGTATTAGGGTACCCTTTTAAGCATGCTCAAAAATCAACCTACGTACGACCAAATAAGCATGCTCATTTAATACCACGACCTCACACGTGCTTTTATTGAGCAAGGCTCGAAAAAAGCATGCTTTTGGCTCGAAAATAAGCACGTGTACGTGTGTACTCACTTCTATTGTTGGCCTGCGCTCTCGCCGGCGCTACGAGTGCACACAGCAGTGCTAACAGCGGCCACGCCTCCATGTCGCCGCGTCACGCCGCCTCGCTTGTCGTGGTCATCTGCAACAACAGAATGATAAATAAAAAATAAATAAAATAATCGCTCAGTAGTGACTTAACGATTAATACAAATTATCGTGCAATCAATAAAGCCACCCTTACGGCCGTTATGTAGGTAAGTAAACAACTTGTAGACCCCTATATGAACCAAGCCTTATCTTCTAGTCAAACAAACAAATCTAAATCTGTGAACACAGTAATCATCAAAATACCTAACAGACCTCCGGCCGTTATGTAGAAAAGTGACCAACTAGTGGACCCCTATATGAACCATGCATTATACTTATTCTTCAAGTCCAACAAACAAATCTAAATCTGTGAACACTGTATCAAAATACCTAACAGACCTCCCTACGTCATAATTTGCAACAGTTGCGCTACACAAACATATTTACAAGAGCTCTTGACATTATGTTATCGACTGTCGAACTACGAGGCTGGTGTGGAATGATGAGGGTGGGGAAACTTTGAAACGCTCTGGCATTTGTGAAGTTAGGAGTTCCGTTTCATAAAAGTTGTAACAAAACAAGCCATTTCAAGTTCACTCGTGTCTGAATGCTGCGACTTTGTGACTGAAGCTCCATCTGGTATCCTCCTAGTATGATGATGTACCAAGCCAAGGAACTAGACCGTAATTTTATTGCCTGTTCTTCTAGGCTTTGGTCGTGCGGAAAAGAATATGCTTATCAACTAAATCCTACTAATATTGTAAAACGTGAAAGTTTGTAAGTATGGATGTTTGTTACTCTTTCACACCGGAACGGCTGAACAGATCTGGATGAAACTTGGCAGAGAGTTAGTTTAAAGTCTGGACTAGGACTTTATCTCGTGGGAATACAGGGATTTAAACCGCGCGGGTGAAACCGCGGGGCTCAACTAGTTTTGCATAAATATTAAGTTATTATTACGAAATTGAAAAAGCCAATTCAATTATCTACTGGAGCTCGAGCAAAACCATAAACGCATTCTAGTTCTGCATAAATTGCACAAGAGTTATGGAATTTCATAATTGCGAAACCTAAACATGAGTCTATACAACTATTTATACGTCGAAATTAAACAATTTGAACCGTAAAACCTCGAAATAGAGTTGAAAGTTAATCAAACCTACCTCCGGTGGTGCATTCTTGCTGTTCAAAGTTAAGGAGGGGCGAAAATCAATCATTCGGATAAAGGTTTGTTAAGGGTGGTTAAGGGTAGTGAGCGGGTAAGAAACTTTTTCTAAAACTTTTAACTATCACTCATCTCGTAGATATATTTTTCATGTACCCTATGTTTGTTCCATAATCCAACTGTTTCTCTTTCTAATTTCATGGATATCGGCTCTGCTTTTTAGCATAAAAATCGATACAGAAATATCGAAAATTGCTCTGAAAGAGTATGATAGACTGACTACAATTGATTTCATCATCATCATCCGCTTCACCCTCCGCTTCATCTAGCTTCACCTTCCCTAGTATTTTTGTGCCTTCTACCACGATCCATGTACTTACTAAAGTATTTTATTTCGATAGATGATGAATGAGAAAGAGGAGATGGTCAAACTGATGCCTATAATTATATAGCATTACCTCGCAAGTCACGCACGTTATGAACGCGCCCTACGATGCACGCAGCACTGCGTCCATTAATTTGATGCATTTGGCGTTAAGCTTACGAGCCTGTAATTTCACAGGCACCCACCCCCACAGCAGCGCTTGTCTAGATTTAAGCGTAGATTCATAATTAGTACGACTTTTGGTTATTTTTATTGTTATTTTAAAGCCTGGGGCTATCTATCTAATCTATCTATCTTCTTATTAGGGACTCCTCTACATCCAAAAGAAGTCCAAAGGAAGTTTTCTGGAAGAGAAGCCCATTTAGCAACGAGGTCGTACATTATAATAGGTTTTATTTTTGATCCTTGAAGATTCATGAGAGGATAATCTAAATACTACTAGTACTAGTTATAATTTAAATGCTTAATCTAATTCTGTTTAGTTGTTCTATCTCACGTGCGGTGAGAAATTACTTGAGTTTTAATGTGTATTATGTATGTGTGTTGTATTGTATGCTGAGGCGATACTGACTGAAGCCTACTGACCTTACGCACACAGAAGCAAAAGCTAAAAAAAATCAGAAACAGTCCTACCCTTAACTACCTACCCCAAGTGGAGGGATCAATCATTTGGAACGAGGTATTTAGGGGTGGCTCGTGTTATTGCAAGCAATTTATTTATTGTTTATTTGTTGGTACAGGCTGGTAGGTTTTTTAATCGACTGCTTACGGAAAACTTAGATAATATTTATTATAGCTTAGCTTCGTTTTTATAAAATAATGAACAAATTGATTTTACAATGAATTTAAACCCGATTTTTCACTCCTCAATTGATAAATGAGCTAACTTGGACCATCTTCATCTTTTAGAACTACAGTTCGGTACCACGTCTTCTAAGTCGATTAGGCCGCTTTAGGCTGAGAGGATGGAATAGGACACTGGTAAAGAAAAATAAATATCTACTTATAACATTTAAATATGGAGAAAGAGATGATACGAGATGGTATAGGCTAAGTAATGGCAAGGCATTTGCTCTAACAAAATCTACATACAGATAAACAAAGCAAACAGTTCGTCAAATGTAAGCGACTAAATTAAGAATACAATAATTGTGTCTATAATAAATGCATGGGACACTGTAAATTTAAATCACTGCATAGTATAAAACAAAGTCGCTTCCCGCTGTCTGTCTAACCGTCCCTATGTAAGTATGCTTAGATCTTTAAAACTACACAACGGACTTTGATGAGGTTTTTTTAATAGTCAGTCAAGAGGAAGGTTTATATGCTTAATACATAAGCATTGCACCCGTGCGAAGCCGGGGCGGGTTGCTAGCCAATAATACAACATTGAGCAGAAGTCTGTGGTGAGAACTGGCTAAACTAAGATTGATTTTATGCTAAATTCCTAAAAACAACATTACAAGCCCGAATACAAAACAAATACCAGTCCCCACCCTTTTTTATCGCATTATCAACCCTCAAACCCCTAACACAATGCGTTTAGCACCCTTGTACTTGTAAATGCACAGACTCCGTGCTTGTGTGAAATTACTATTGTAAATTGATTTCGGATAGAGAAAAAGAGAAATAGGGGCTAAGCGCCCTTGGTGGCGTAGCACTACCTACGAGTAGGGTCACCTTGAAGACTGCGCAGAACGCTGCAAAACAATAAAATTAAATAATAAATGCAAGTAATAAGAAATAGTTTGAAATGACTGCAGATTAAACTGAGTCATTATTTATAAGTAAGGTTTCCTTTCCTACTGTTTGATCATTGAATTTATATAAAAGTCATGTACAGTCAATGTCTGATTTTCAAACTGTAGTTGAATGATAGCTCTAAGATACCGAAAACACATTTTTCAGAAGTCAGTAGGTTAGAGCAAACCCTGAAGATCATTAAAAAAAATTAAAATGACACAACAATAATAGCAATCCTTCCGTTTTTAATGAATATAAGACTGATTGGGTTAGTTGATGCGAAAAAAGTCATTTTTTGAAGAAACTTTGGAAGCATTTTTCGAGACCGATTTGAAAAATGAAATAAAAACGGTCTCGAAATTTAATGGTGATTCGGGTACCCCAAGTGGATCTGGACCTCCGCGTATGACTATTTTTTGCATCCTCCTTGGTAATGTGACTGATTTGAATTAAAATTAAATACAATTCACATTGGCAATATTGCTCGTCGTAATGACGGACAGAAGTAAATGACGTAAATGACGATTCTTCGCTCATACAAACCCAAGGAATTTGATATATTCCTTGTACCAACCTGTTAATAAAATGTTCTCGTTTTCGTGGTTCTTGCTTGAGCTAGCAAGCTAAGATTGCTTCACTTATCATTCCCAGCGAACTCCACAGAATAATTCGAGCAACTAGGTCCAAATGTCATTGATTTACATATTAAAATGTTACTTTGACCTTTCTGTCATCGATCGTGACCAAACTTGAAATATAAAAAAGCTCCCCTAACTTATGCAAGATAAAATTGTTAATTCTATTTGTTTATCTGTCAGCGACAGCCATATCCGAACGGCACGGATGAAAGGCGCGCAAATAAAATATAATAATAAAAAACGTACATTATACTCCTGGCCTCGTAGGTATTTGGGCTGTAACTATAGGTACGCAGTACCTTATCATCATCATCATCAGCCTCGTGATCAGTCCACACGTAAAAAGGCCCACCCATAAACATTTCAAGGACGAACGATTTTGAGCTCTATCTTTCTACTACTCGGTTAAGACACTCAATAAAATTAATTGGATTTTATTTAAAGTGGATCAGTGTTAATACAACACACTCAATTTACCTATTTCTAAATGACTTGAAGAGTAGTGAGCTCTTTGTGAAGGGCTCGTTCGGGGAAGTACTATCACCACGCTTTTTTCTGCCGCTAAGCAGCGTTGCTGTGTTTCGGTTTCGAAGAGTGTGGTTGCCGGTGTAATTACAGGCACATGAGGCTTATCTGTATGTCTCAAGTTGATGGACGCAGGGCAATGTGGGACACGTTCGTATCGTGCGTGACTTACGAGGCAATGCTTTGTTATAGGCGATGGTTACCTCTTAACATCAGCTGGGCCGTCTGCTTGTTCCATCAGCTAGTTGTATGAAAAAATAAATACTAAATACTTTGCAAGTTATTTTACAGTGCCTACGAAAAAATTAAGATCGATGCAGGAGGCATAGATTTTGAGGATGTTTCGCTGGTCAGTTTTTGTCCAGCAGTAGACTTTCCAGGCTGATGATATTAGTGATGATCGAGGATCCCGGGAAAGAATCGAGAAGTTTTTTCCCATTCCCATGGCGTTTTAAAATAGATTATTGTGACAACTTTGATTTAAGGGAGGGCCCAGGGGATTAAAAGGGTTTTTGAGCGGGGGTCACTTTGTGTGAGATTTGAAATTGTTTTTTTATCTGGTTGTCACATTTTATTATTTATAAAAGTTTTTTTAAATACTAACATACCTTCTTCAACTCATTTAACGGATTAAATAATTTTTTTGAAATAACAAAATATACCTGCGCTTTTGTACTATTGATAAATAGATAAGTATCTATTAATTAAAATAACATTTATTTTGAAATATGATGATGTAAATCAAAGGTGAATCAAAGCCAGATTCACGTCATATTACGTCCGAAGATTGGTCCTACAGTCAGCTGTAGGTAAGTAAGAATAAAATGTGAAATAATATTCGAAAATAGATCGCACGACGCGCTTTTTAAATTAAAACTAAGTCCAACTAAAAGAAATTATAATAAAAAGTTCCAATAATACAAAAAAAACTATAAAACTCGAAGGGCTCGTTACGATTTCGTGATTTATTTTTTATTTTAGGAAGTAAAGTTTGGAATCATCAGACAGAACACGAGTCTCGATACACTTATTGTCCGTGTTTTTATAATTTAATATTTTAGCATTGATGATCATCAATTTACGAGGTCCTTTCGATTTGCGAAGCTACGTTTCAAAGCTTTTTCAGATATAGTATGGAGGCACCCAGTTTAGTAATTTATTATTAAACTACCCTCTCCGCCATATTGGTTTAAATGTCAAATTATTGCACCCTCGGCCTTTGATCCCGAAATTAGCGATATTCCCACGCGAGGGCGGGGGTCATTCTTACTCGAGTTCACAAGAGGGTGGCATCTATGTTTTAACTAGTTTCTGGCTGTGACATCGTCTGACTTATCTTCGAGCAATTAAAAACATCTAAAACGCTTCGTTGAAGCTTTTAGTTGAGAAAGCACAACACGTGAAAATTGGTGTACGATAACTGAAAGTTTGTGTCTTGAATCGAAAAGACTGGCATTTTTAATTTTAGGATTTCATGCATGTTAGTAAGGTATCTGCTACCATAATTATCATGCTATTTATGTTGTGCTGCGTATGGGAGAGGATCGGGCAGCGAAACGGGCTTTTCTGGACCAGTTGGGCGACCCAAGTACCGGTGGAAGGACAAAGTAGAGAAGGATCTCCGCTCTCTTCGAGTGTCAGACTAGGAAGACGCGTGGCGCTGAATAGGGACCGGTGGCTGTCTATTGTGTCGGAGGCCAAGACCCACTTCAAGGTTGATTCGCCAGGATAGTGAGTAAATACATTAGTTTTACTCCACATAGTGTAATCAAAATAAATTCTAGTGTGTATTTCAATTTGACAGCAGTTCGTTAAACTGGTACTCTGTAGTGCGATTCCGTCAACAACACTTGGGTGATGCAAAATGACTCCGGAATACGCAGTGAATTTTTATTTGGCATTCTGTATACGTTCCGTACTAGCCATACCTAGCGTCACTCACGTGAGTGTTTTGGCGGTAAAACTGCCAACATGAGTGAGGCGAAGCTCGTGATCTGAGTGAGCGCAGATAATAGGTGATACTCATACATAAAAGATAAAGAAGAAGAATTAAATTGAAAATAAGTCTCAATTAATTAGGGATCACAATCACAACAGCCAAGGAATCTGTCAAAGGGAACGATTATGGTATTCAATTGGATCCAAAACAGACGTGCTACATTCCTGCGAGTTAGTGCTTTGGTTTGGGTTCTTGACACAAATGCCACAACAAGCGTAGTGTTTCATTCGCATTCCGCAACTATGTTATCCATCTCACGTGAACTACCTGGAACATACTCCCCTGGCCCAGGAATGCTACAGCTAAATATAAGATCCCGTGGAGTAGGTTGGAGTGGTGTGATGTAAATGGGTGTGGTTGTACAAATACGGCACCTCATCGCACGTGCGTGGTACGCGACGTAATTACACGGTGATGGCGATATACGGAGCAATTCTGTGACCGCAAACGCTCTAAAAAATAACTTCTTCTTTTCGTGTCATTAGTTTCTTTAGCAGTGTGGTGATTTTGAGTGCGCCTCAAGAAGCTCCTTTCGAACACTAAAAATAAGTTGTGACAGTACTTGACCTGCATCTTGAGCTATTCTATAGTATTCTCTTATCTGTGCTTATAGCCACGGGATGTGTTAGAAAACTGTTTATCGGCTGGTCCTGATTACAATCGGACCCCAAAAGTGAGGATACCATATCCCGTATGTCATGTATAGAAGGCACTGTAGGTTACTGTTGTCCCGCTGGAGTAGAAGATTGAGTGACGGGACCGTATGTATTTATCTGCCGTGTGTCGCCACGTCTCGTGATTTGCGAGATAGGAAAACGGTTGGCAGCATCCACTCGGTGCGTATAATTCATATTATTTATTTATCGCCTAACTGAGTTCTGTTTACTGAACGACTGAAAATATCGCAAGGAGAGCACAATATTCTTAAGTAGATTTTATTTTAGGAGAGCACTGGTGTACCTATAGCCTAGCCTGTTCTTGTGTTTTGGTGTTATTGATCATATTGTCACCTTTTGAATGTAAACGAAGAACCGATAAGAAAAATCAGCGCTCTCTCCCAATAAATATGTGAAGGAAGAACCCTACTAGTCTGTGGAAGAACAATAGTTTGGGCACCCACACGTGCGTGAGCACGTAGTAACATTGGAGGCTGACCTTGAACAATATAGAGTCCATGCTGTTCCAGGCAGCATATTGTCTATACTATAGATAGTACCTATAGCCCTTAGTGAAGGCCCACGAACCGAGATGATAAAGATTATTCTATTCACCTACTGCAACGTCTAAATATACTTAGGCCCTTACCTATTCATATTGGTCGCTATATGAGCTAGCTATGAGCGCTCCACTAGCCTAGTCTGAGGCTCTCTCTTTTTATTTTGATGAAAGTGACATTGACATGAATACTTCGTGTGCCACTAAGACGAAGTGCCGCTAAGACGTTTCAGGGAATATGATTACGGCTATAGCATCATTAACATCGGTATAAATGTGCCCCAACGCTGCGCTGCTGTATACAAATCTAGCATACATAAAAAACGTAGAGATATTAGGTATAAATAGGTTGGTACCTAATAATTAATGTTTAAGGAAACTACTAAATAATTAAGGCATATTTAAACAAGCGACTTGTTAGGCCAAGCACGTGTAAGTCACTTATCTCGAATCTGACGTTTCGTGCTTGACGAGAGGCCACGAAACACGCGACAGTGGTATCACCCGCTCGGATAAAGATAACAAATTTAACAAAAACAGCTACTTACCTCTCACTCTACCATATTGCTACCATCCACGTAACTGAGAAAACCCTTATATTTCTGTACTACCATCCATGAGTGTGCGAGTGGAGGGAAAGACTACCACTAGGTATCATAGGTACCTTCTCGCTCTCATTTATCCTTTTTAATTTTCATACTTATGCAGACTATTTGGTAAGAAAACTTGTGTGGGTCCTTTGGATCAAAATTATGTTTTTCTGAACTCTGTGTAATGTTATTGCTAACTGCTTGGTAGATTGCTATTTTTCATAAATCAGTTCAGTGATCAACACAGCATTTAGATTCCTTGATCAACACTACATCGGCTGTTAATTCACTTGCGATTTCAGCTTTTACTTCAAATTAGATAGAGCAAGTGACTTGACAGCCGATTAGTGTTGATCGAGCTTTTAGAAACCGGGGATAAGTGTAACTTATTATACATATAAACCTTCCTCTTGAATCACTCTATCTATAAAAAAAATCCGCATCAAAATCCGTTGCGTAGTTTTAAAGATTTAAGCATACCTAGGGACATAGGGATATAGGAACAGAGAAAGCGACTTTGTTTTATACTAGGTATGTAGTGATGCTAAGTGCAAAATAATTATATGCGTTTAACCCACTTACTTATCCGGGGCGGCTAGAGATCGGATAGTGTAGACTACTGAAAACCTCAACTGAAGAGGAGTCATTAAGTAGCTAAGTAGATTTCTACGTCATAAGATTTAACTGTATTAGTGGCGCATGTCGTTCTCTAAGCTAAGCTTAGCTCAACGCTAAAGTACTTATGTCTGAGTAAGTTGCTAAGGTAGGTATACTTAAGCTAGCCTAAGTACACTACGTGTTTCAGATATAAGAATGTATAGTGTAGGTAACTAAGAAAGGGGTATTTTGTTTAAGATCACGGAAATGTTTAGGATGGCTTAGGGCAGGTTTAACATGCCCTTTAGTGGTAGTAAAAGTAGTTGAGTTCTTTAGGGACTGGGAAAGTTTTACCGCTGTGCATTTTTCTGCTATAGCAAACAAAAGCGTAGTACCTATTCAGTAAGCATAGAGGTGGAAATAAATAATATTAGAATATAATAAAACCTTTGCTGTGGGCTTACGTCATAAGCCTATTAAATCGAGATTTTTTTTTCTAGTCGTGTCAATAGTTTATTTCTTTTGTTTTGTTTCCTTACGATGTTTTCCTTCACCGACCGACTAAGAGTAGGTAACTAATGGCACTAAGAAGAAGAAGCAAGTTCACTACTTACGTTACAAACACTCCAAGATCCCAATCGGTGTTAATTCTATGGCATCTAGTCAGTCGATACGCTGACGACGAGACGCCGCCGCGTGCCGGTCGCGTGCTCATTGCAAGTTATCCTATTGTCCCTATGCCTGTATAGGTACCTACCTACTGGTATCGTAGGGTGTCCATCTTTACATGCCGATTTTAAAATTAAATTAATGGCAATATCTTTATGATCTTTAATAAGTTGGCCTGTCCGACCGATCGAAGGTCATCACCTCGTAAAACGAAAAAAATCGTTCTAAATGTGAAACGCCCCAATGCACAGCCTGTTTTGTATGAAAAAAGTAAGCGCCCCTATAGGGGCCCGCTGAGAACTCTCACGTCTTCATACGAATCACAGGCTGTCTTCCAGGCTGTGGATTGGGGCGTGGCACAATTAGAAAGATTTTATTAGTTTTGTGAGGTGATCACCTCGATCGGTTTGTGCGAGTAGCATGTTGTTAAAATTCGGAATAGACGTACAGAGTTAATGCAATCATAGTCACCCTACACTAAATAATAGAAAAAGATAGATGACGCACACGCGACTCACGTTGCGTGTCGCGCGACGCAGGAAAGGAAGTACGGTGTAATGTTGCGTTCGGTTCGGTCGCCCGTTTGAACGACCGTCTTGGGAATCGACTGTGGTAAGGGGATAGATTATGGACACAGTTTCGTAGTTAAAAAAGGATAGAGGGTATGGATGGATGACGTAATTTATTTTGGATTATACTTATATTTTGGTTTTTTTGAGTATAAAGATACCTAGCCTACGACAAAATAGGTAGGTACTTTATTTTCAACTAATATGGCTTTTCAACTTATAACGGCCAATAACGGCAATTAGACTTTGTTCACACTGAGATATATATTAATCACCCCCAATCCGAATACATTTTCGCCTTGACTTATAAACACGTGTCAAATTATAACCAGTGTTTAAACTATTGCCATTTCTCTCACCAATGGGAAAAGACAAAGAGTGACAGGGCTAACATATTATAGCAATGTTTCAACTTGAATAACGCTTGTGTGCCTATTATGTGATGATCTCTTGATCAGCCAGCCAGCAGTCTTCTGTCACGAGAACTTCGTAATCTGGTGATTTTTAGGACCCATTGCAGCAAATATATTTTGGCAGATCTTGACGTCTTTGAAAGAAGAAATTAGAAGTCTCGGAAGGAAACCTTTGCCCAGCTGTGGGGTGATGTAATTCAGGATAAAAAAGCCCTCAGCCTTATATTTGACTGTAAGTGGGGTATGATCGTTGGAAGTGCTTTATAAAAGTCAAGATGGCGACGTCTGATAGTAGTGATATATCACCGCTAGGGTTCGACGAACTAGAACTAATTAATTGCCCGAAGGCTTCAGATTATAACGTAGAAGACGGGTTTCTATTTTAATTAATATTTTACAGGCAGCCTAGCGCTTTGTATTTATTGACCATGCTACGAGCTTCGGGTTGCTTTTTTAAATAAATATCGGTGGGCTTTCCTGCTTGGGAAAACTGCTTGCTACCCAAATAAAAAGTACCTACGTACCCGGTTCGCAGGTTACAGGATAATTCCTCCAAGCTTGCCCAGCTGCCGTGACTGTGGGAATAAATCCATAATTCTATAAACAATCCCAATGCAAAATGAGAAACTCTAGTAAGATAATGACATAGACGCAACTATAGTGCGGCCCCCAACGTATTTTCAGTCAAGAGAAGCACCGACACATTGTCATAGACAGAACACTTAAAACAAAAGATAGCAACTGACAGCGAAGCGAAATGAAATGGGGTAATTAGTTCCCATTTTGTTCTTCTTTTGTCAACTTGGCTGCATACGAAAAACCTGACAAAAATTGTGGACTGTGTAATCTATCTCGCCCCAAACTAAGCCAAAGCTTGTAGGTACGTACTATGACAGGCAACCAGATAGCTGATACATTATTTACATACTTTTTTTATATAATTTACATATTTATTTTCATAGAAAAAAAGTTTATTCAGAAACATAATATTATGTTAATCACAGAAATGATTGTCCTCGGTGGGGATCGAACCCCATGGCCTCGGCCATAAGCCTGGTTCGTGAAGGTGTCAAATTATATTATGATAATTATATGAATTTATTTTGTCCCATGATCGGGATTAATGTGGTATCTAGGTAAACATAGTGGTCGATGTCCGCCGCCAAACCAATCTGTGGTTAAATGGCTGGCGAACTTTCAATCTACGCAGGGATGGGACAAGTCAATTTAACTGCTATTTGTCGATGTTTATCGAAATTGGACAATTTGGGAATATTAGGTGACAAGTGGGTGATGGTCGATCAGAATTTGATTAAAAATAATACCCACAGGTATTATCCTACTAATATTATAAATGCGAAAGTTTGTAAGTATGGATGGATGGATGGATGTTTGTTACTCTAGAACTCCAGTACGGCTGAACGGATCTTGATGAAAATTGGTACAGAGATATATTATAGTCTGGAATAACACATGAGCTACTTTTTATCCCGTGGGAATACCGGGATTCAAAAATACGCGGGTGAAACCGCAGGGCGCTACTATAAGTTGTAGATATTACAAAGGTACCTCCACTTTACTTGCACTTCCTTCACCCGACCGAATTGTATTTTTGCCTGTAGGTGGATGCTGTTATCCGTATTTCTGGATAAAGTAAGTAATAATTCCAATATTCCGACTGTCATTTAAATCTCCAAAGCCGTTGCGCTGTGACTGAGCTGGAATTGGATTTATGGATATCTGACATCAAAACCAGCACTCAAAAGTCCAAACATCTAAACTTTCGCAATTATTATTATTAACCTACCTACTCCTATACGCGGAATACCATATCACCATCTTTTTGCACGCCCAGGAAGACTGGTAGATAATGCTGTTAGCATTAAGTCCTTCTAGCACTACATTTGTGTGAATGTTTTTAAATAAATAAATTATATTAGTTTACAAAATACACACGGAACAGTTGATTTAACTGTAGACCGTTGCGTTTTATTTACATGCATCTCTGTTTTTGACAAATCCAAAGAAGAGTTGTTGTAGAAATTTCATTAGTTCATTGGTTACTGAATATTGCACACTTTTATTTATTGTAGTTTTTCTTATTGTCAAAATTAAAATAGACCAACTGGTAATAAGTAAAACTGTGAACCTTAGATTATTTTTTTTTTTTTTTTTTTTTATAATCTATAGGTAAAACGTTTGACCGCAATCTCACCTGAAAAATATTAAATATATATAAATAAATAAATATTTTTATAACGTTACTTTGTGATGATAAAACCACCCTTATGAGGGGAAGGATAATAATGCAAAAAACTTTTTCATAGCGTCATTAATAAGACGGAATTATTGTTGTGTTTGCAAACAATCAAAAAACTTTGATGTAACCAGACAGGAGAGCGTCAGCGTGGGTAGAAAGAAGAATATAATAATAATGCTGGACAATCCACACAGCATAGAATATTTATTTATTTGGCACACAAATACAGGTAGGTACAGCATGACATACAGGATAATGATTAGTACAGTTATCTAACACTCTAGTTTCAAATACATTATGTTCCCGAAGCAGGATCCTAGTGTGTTTACCTATAAAAAACTAAAAAGTTATCAATTAAAATAAAGGAATAGCAAAGGCTACTAATACCTACTAGGTAGCTACACGCATTATTAGGCGAAGTCGCTGGTGGCGACAAAGCATAATAATACTTCATAGTTATGCCATAATAAAGTTGTAGAAGTAGGGTTATACATGGGTATTTCTGCAACGAACTTACCCAATTTTCAAAAGCAATTATCGACATCAAAGGCATCGATATCGTACCATCCCTATCACAGCACGTCACTAGCGTTCCGTAATTGAAAATTCCGACATACTATTATTGGAACAGCGAGCGTAGGTTATGTTATGTTAAAATGATAACCACCTTTTAGCTTTATGCTGCATATTGATACAGTGAATTCTGTCGAAGATAGGTATTTCAGAACAAATTATTCACTAGCATCTTTTATTCAGATTTGTTCTCGAACCTTTTTCATTTAACTTATTATTAGAAACTAAGGACTAGCAGCCACCCGTTGCTTCACTCGCGTGGCAGCTGTGATAGCAATCACATATACCATCAACCTATATTTCTTCAAAGTATTATTTAAAATAAATAAATAATGCTGGACAATCTACACAGCACTATCTATAAGCCCAAAGTAAGCTACTCATACTCATATGTATTTAATACATTATAGACTTACATAGATTGATATTTTTTATTATATACATAGAAAACACCCAGACCAACGGAACAAATTTCTGCAAATCGTACACAAATTTGTTACGGGAATCGAACCCGCAACCTCTTGCGTCGCAGGCGGACTCTCGCCCGCTGCACCACTGAGGTCGTCGGTAAAATAAATCAGTATAGTAAATCCCGGTATTCCCACGGGATAAAAAGTGCCTAAGTAGGTATGTGCTATTCCAGACTATAATCTATCTCTCTGCCAAGTTTCATCCAGATCCGTTCAGCTGTTCCGGCGTGAAAGGATAAAGAACTGGTTATCAAAGGAAACTATCGTTCGTAGTAAGTAAGTAAGAGTAAGAAAGTAGTAGAAATAATAATAAGAACTTGTCATATCAACGGTGTCATCAATTTATGGGTACCGACCGGGACCTCATAAAACTAACTCCAGTGGTTTTACCCTATCAAAAACAATTTAAAGGTACCCCATCGGATGTGATCTAATAACGAAATTCCGGTGTCCTAAGTATCTGTCACATAAATCTTGCAACTCCGAAAGAATGCCGCGACCATCGAAGTTTGGAAAGTTAAGAGTTTGACAAAATTTGGTATGCACCGTCGCGCCATCTCTGAACCTTCCTGAAAGTTTCTTCTTCAGTTTTACTTTTTGAAAGTTAAATAAGAGATCATTGGAAGTACTTCTCGACATCATCCTCATAAGCCTGAATGTTTTCACTGCCATTCCAGCATTTGGGGTGTAGCTTACGCCGCTGCTGTCCGTATAGGTATAAAGGTAATGAAGAAAATAAATACAAGTAACTGTATCAAATATTAGTACCTATACCCAAAGGTATATCGTATAGGTTTATCAAGGACAGGTTTTACTATTTCAGAGTACCTAACAATATTATTCAGGTTATTTTTATTCTTTCTCTAGTCTAGACTCTAAGCTCGTCAAAAACCGAGACGGACTTCTTGATTCTATGATGGTAAAACCCGCCCGTATTTTAAGGGTGGTTTGACACAACTAGTACGAGACATGTACCTACAAGGAAGTTCTACGACTTGAAATTTCGAAGGTTTTCATTCTTGAAATGCCTCTTAAATCTTCTTTCTTTGTTAGATGTTGTATATATACGTCTATTTAAAATACTTATCAAAAGCATTAGCTAGCGAGTTGGTAAAACCTGCTCATAATAAAGTACCTTCCTACAGACCTATGATATCATAACAATAATAACAATAAAAAACGATAATAACTCTCCGAGTCTTTAATTTACTTACCAACTCGATACACCTTCCGACACCTCGGCAAAGTAGCAAGTTTGTTTTGTCACAATAACTTTATTATCACTTCGTCATCATCACAGATTCTAAAGCTATTAATAATTTCAGAAATTGCTTTCAAATTCATTCAAGTATCATTTAACTTACAAATAAGCAAGGTTTTGTTAGCCTCCAATCAGTATTTAAGTTTAAGAATAAAAATAATTTTACAATCGCTTTTTATGTACGAAGTAGGTAGGTATTTACTATGCCTACCCTTATAAATAAGTTACAAAGACGCACTTTTATCGATAAAGTTCTAGGGTTTTTTATTTTGCGAGGGATTTATGTATTTTTCGCGCGGTTTTTTAATCAAAAGCCGTCCAACGCATAACAAAGCTTATATCATACTGAACCACGCGCAAATTAGGGGTGTGTGAGACGGTCAGAGACCAGAAGACCAAGTTACGCAACGAGCCATAGGGTATGAACACGGCGCGACGCGGTACGAACAGCAATGTTACAAAAATAGTAATCTATAATTTTAAGCTCCTCCAAACATTGACGGCTTGAATATAATAATAGTATGAAATCCAGAATATAATTTATTTCATTATTTCGTAAGTACAAGTTCTGTGGTACACACAGAAGTTTCATTGGACAGAAACCTTATAGGTACAGATATTAACTACGATATTTATCATTTCAAATCAATGTTACTTCTTAGTTTTGAAAGACCGAATTTTACGATAAAATTACCTACCAGTCAAGAAAATACCTTTTCCGTATTTAGTAAAATACAGAATAGACATTTAAGGCCACTGACCTGTAATAAACAAGTACAATTGGATTAGACATGAACAGTTTAGTACCATGAAAAAATAAGACATAGACTTATAATTATGTCTTGCTACGCTTGCGCCACAGTTTGCTAGACCCCTCTGAGGATCTAAGGGGTGGTTGTAAAACGAGTCTATTTAATTATTTTTAAGTGTCGTGTAGCAGCCCCCTGATGACTTTATAATAGAGTTTATATTACTTTGATTTTAGGCTTGTACTTTATTTTTTTATCATGAGTAGTACGAATAAACTTTGTAATAATCGAAACAAGCTTAACATTCCGTAATTTTATTATTGATCCTCGACGCATAGAAATTAATATTACTCAGATAGTAGGTGTGCATGCAGTGGGGAAGTTACCGGGGGCTAGACGCGGCAGTGCCCATCATTTAAACAGCATATAATAATATCTATTGCTCTTAAACAGTAAAAGCAAACATGAAAATGAATTGTGCATAAACTAGTGCTTTTCATGTATGGCCAAGGCATGAGTTCTGCCATGAGAACATCCATTTAAATGAATGCAAGGCAAAAAACTTGATATTTCCAATATTGATTTGTTATTCCCTAGGCACCGAGGGTGGGCCAAGGTTAGGGTATTAGCATCCCTCTGAGGCAATCCTTAGGTTTTGACAAATTAGAATTTTTATTTGATCATAGTGGGCGTGTACCTAGTGGTTACTTTTTAATTTGGTTTCCGCATGCCTAGAGGGAATACTTTAGCTTGGACGTGTTTTTTTAACGGAATAGTTCGTCCTTTTACTAAAATCTCACCTGATGGTAAGCGCGCGACGATGTAGCCTACGTTGGAGCAGAACGGTCCAGAAGACACCTATTCACTCTTGCCTTCAAGAGACTCATGTTGTACCTACTCTGCTAAAAGTGGGTCTTCATGGTTACTCATTTAACGTTTTCTCGGTTGAAGTTCAAATCAAAATCAAATCAAAATTCGGAAATTGATTGGGAAACAACTCAGACGTATCGTCCATGAGAAGCAAAAATCAGGGTAAAATATGCGTAGAGCATTACAAAATAAGGTATAAACTTAGGCAGCTACATTACTTACCTCATTTTTGAGGTCCAGTGTCTTGTCTTCTAATTTTAGCAAGCCTGAAACAAATGAAAAAGGTTTTGGTAAGTACATAATAACTGGCAATAGGTGAGGTATATACACAGCTTGCTTTTGTCCTCCGTACTAAGCACCATTTTTATTTGGCTTCGTGTTGCTTGATCTGTATCCCTATAGGGAAAAAACGTAACGGTTGGATTTAAATAACTTATTGCTATTTACAACAGAGTAACTCGATTCGGAGGGAGCCTGCAAAGTTTATTGCTAGTGCTAGACAAGCCATCTTTGCTAATGTAAGTTGGTAATAATATCATCACAACAATACATATATGTATTGTTGTGATCTACCGTTATTCTAGATATACAAAGATGTCAGTAGTTTTCAAGTTTCACATATTTTTAACCATTCAGAGGTGTGCAAAAATTTAAGTAGGTACATAAGTATATGTACCTAGCTTTTCATTTTGATTGCTGATTTAGGTACTTCTAACCAGATATATTGTTGAAGTACGTTAACTCGTGATAGTAGCACAAACCTTAGTGGTTTTTAGACGCTATTTTTTACACAAATGTTTGTATCCAGATAGAAAATTGTTGATAAATAAAAAAAACGTGATCAAATTACTTGCCTGCGATGTGGTCGCGTAGGTGTGCACAGCGCCACAGATAAGGGGTAGCGTCTGCCGCGCGGCAGAGACGCTTCCGCTAAGCAGTCTGTTGGTCGCGCAGGTGTGATCCTTTAACCGTATTAACCCAACTTATTGAGACTTTCAATCACAATACTTGACTTGAAGTTCAGATGAAGTTTCTCAGAGTATTTTTATCCCTATTTACGCGATTGCTCCCATACCAAACTTCCTGGTGGTGGATATACCTAAGTAAATAGCACTCACCTTATTTATTGAGGTTAGTGGTAATAGGTACAGCAACAAAAGTAGACGAATGTTTCCTACCAACAAGAGATACAATAAACGCAAATATTTTGACTTGTGTTAGTCTACAAATGTTCGCTTATATACTTACTAAAATAACCACGTGAAATTGAATAAATACTTGTAAAATTGATAAGAAGCCTACATTAGCAGCCATGAGGATAAACTCCTGAGTAGGCGTTCTGCACGGCGACACGTGTCATCAATCATGAATGATAGATGGGATACCAGTCAGCTGATATTAAAATAAGATGACACTAATCCTGCTATCCTTAGCGAGTCAAGAACATTTCAAGTTTTTTACGTGTTGTGCGGTGCAAGGCGCGAGAGGAGTGGGTTGGTGGGAGGAGTGGGTTTGAATCTTGCACAGTCCTGCTGGATGTTTGTGGCTCAATCATGCCCATACCACTCAACCGATCGGGGTGAAACTAAGAAAAAATATAGCTTAAAACTAATGTTTAATTTTTACAGAAAAGATATTGGGAACGAAGTCGAAGAAAATTTACGAACCATATAAAGAGAAAAATCCTTAAATATGAATGTTGGCATTCACTAAAAAACACGAGTGAAGCCGCGGGTGGTTGCTAATACATAAACCCCATCTTTTTTATTTGGAGGATTATAACTAGGGCTCTTGTTATTGTTTTACCTACGTTAGACGTTGCTTGTGCAGCTGAATTAATTCAAAACACAGACAAATTAAATGATGCAACTTATTGACTGAGAAAAATCGTACAAGAATGGGGAAAAATCTTTTCAAGTTATGCTACACAGTAGACTTTATTGTACAGCAATATTTGAACGCCCCCGATGTTCAGACGCTAATGACGCTTGTGCTATAGAAAAGGTTGAAAACGACTGAAAAAACCTGAGGAAAAAACTGGTAAGCTCTAAACTTTTGTTGATAACCCTTTTCAGCCTTCATTTTAGGTCGAAAAAGGCCACAGAACCTTTTTAATTCTGTTAAAAAGGTTGAAAACCATCTTCAGTTTTAATTAAAAACTTTTTTCATGTCTATGGGTAGAAAGTATTCGAAACCAGTGATACTCAAACTGAACGGCGAGCGCGGAAGCCTCGTCACATGAGCTTTTAAAAGCTCCTAGCCCGGTTGATCGCGGTCGCACTCGCGTGTGGGCGGAAGTGGACGCGGCGGTGTGCATGTCTCCAGCTTCCTCATATTGAAAATGTAATTTCTATAAATGCCAATATTTAAAGCATAATTAGTGCACTCATAGATTTGAATCATAATTTAGCTGCCAAATAAACAACGATGCTATAAGCTTATAATAGTGTGTAAGCTGGAGTAACATGTCTCCAGCTGCCTCATTCAGTGTGGGCAAACGGCTAATGATAGAGATATATAGTAAACGCAAGGATTTAGTACCTATTTAGTGCACCTGGTACCAAAAATTTCAGGTCTGTAGCTAGGAAACTCTTCGAGTTATAAGACTTTATCAACGTGTAAGCTGGAGTAACGATACGTGAAAAAGCATATGCTCGTTCTCTGGAATGGCTGGAGCTAGCAGGTTGCTTTAAGTCTCCAGATTTAGTCGAAATGCTTTGAATTTTTGGCGGTTAAATGTTATTTTGCTGATTACAACAGAACTGCTTGTCCTAGAGATTCCAAATTTTTGGTACCGAGTGCACTAATTCATAGCTCGGTTCAGAGACATCAACCGAGTCTGTACCTATTGTGGTTGCTGAGATCCAACATGTGCAAACTGGACAAACAAAAAAAGATGGAAAAGCTTGTAACTCATAGAGTTTTGAACAGAAACACTTCAAATATTTGGTACCTCGCTAATTCGTTTGGTACTAAATCTGGAGACTTAAAGCAACCTGCTAGCTCCAGCCATTCCAGAGAACGAGCATATGCTTTTTCACGTATCGTTACTCCAGCTTACACGTTGATAAAGTCTTATAACTCGAAGAGTTTCCTAGCTACAGACCTGAAATTTTTGGTACCAGGTGCACTAAATAGGTACTAAATCCTTGCGTTTACTATATATCTCTATCATTAGCCGTTTGCCCACACTGACTGAGGCAGCTGGAGACATGTTACTCCAGCTTACACACTATTATAAGCTTATAGCATCGTTGTTTATTTGGCAGCTAAATTATGATTCAAATCTATGAGTGCACTAATTATGCTTTAAATATTGGCATTTATAGAAATTACATTTTCAATATGAGGAAGCTGGAGACATGCACACGACGCGGCGGGCATTGTAGGGTGGAAATGTAAGTTCCTTGTTCATTACGAACACCAACAGGCAGAATTATTTGGTACAATAATTTGTTTAGCTCAAAATTATAAGGCCAAGGGTACGTTTTTGTTTATCACGGTCCTGTGCTAGACTGAGAACCCAATCCCAACTAATATTATAAATGCGAAAGTAACTCTGTCTGTCGTTCTGTCTGTCTGTCTGTTACGCTTTCCCGCTTAAACCTCTCAACCGATTTTGATGAAATTTGGCACAGACAATCTTTAGACCCTGAGAAAGAACATAGGCTACCTTTTATTGCGAAAAAAAGAGATGAAGAGATTAAAAGTACGCAGACGAAGTCGCGGGTACCAGCTAGTAACTAAATATTTTTTCTTTAACTTGCATACATTTATTTATTTAATGCCAATCCTTCCCACGAATTTTATAAATGAGAATTTTTGGATATTTGTTACTCAATCACGCGAAAACGTTGAACGGATTTGAATGATTTGGCACAGAGATGGATTATAGTCTGAAATAGCACATACCTAGGCTACTTTTTATCACGTGGGAATACTGGGATTTAAAACTATGTGGGTGAAACCGCGGGGCGCAGCTAGTGTTTTCATAAATATTGAATTGGCGAGTGAGTAGCCAGGCAGTTATTATGAACGCTTTCGAAAATAGGTATGACCCCGATACGTTTCAAATTACCTGTTCTGGAAATATTCTTCAGGGAATTCTTTCGTGGTGCCTATACGTAGTCTTTAGGTATATGGTGGTTGCCACAGAGCTTACAACAACTCTGTTATCATCACATGTACCAAGCATTTAATATAAGCATATTTTAGTCACAAACTATAATAGTTCCAATATCTAAGGATTTTCTTGTTTTATTTTATTTACTAGGAATGTACATAATACTGATAGACTATTTGTTTGTTTGAAAATCAAATTTGTAAAATGTTGAGAGCCGTTTCCTTGTCAGATAAGACATTTAATTTTATACTTTATGGTTCTTCTTCTTATGAACATAGAGAATGCTGACCGTTGTTGGCTGTTTATTAATATACCTACAGCGCAAGAGGTTTTTTATAGGTATCACTGGTAGTCTAACGGAAATAACTCCTTTTCATCGCAAGGTACTGAGGTCAAATTGGGACGTACGTATCAATTGATTTTTCCCATAGAAATCTTTACTTATTATTCTGAGGTAGGTAGTAGGTACTGTGAGAAACAGCTACCGTGCCTAAAGATAAAAACCTAATAGTACTAATTTTTTAATTAAAACGAAATCATGGAATGAATAAGACAGATGATTATTTTACTTTTTATGTCGGTAGGTACTGATGCACTTTCAAGATTTTCGCAGATTTCCCATTTATCTGGAAGCCGTCTGCTAAGGCAAGCTCTCTAAAGCAAATTATTTTCTTAGCTGCATCGCACGGTTTTTGCGTCAAGACAGAGATGGATTGTTTCGCCACAGTAAGTAGGTAATATAGTACTTTGCTGGAAATAAATTATCGGACGCAAAAGGGACCAACAATTTCTCGACAAAAAAACAAAATACCAAACTCGGGCGTGACTTATGAGCACCAGTATCATCCGATTCCGATATAGTCACATGACATGTTTTCTGTCAAGAGTTTTGATGTTTAAAGATGTTTATGCAGACACTCGTCAGTTGGACCGTGAGTACATTTTTTTTCCTAAACGGATCAACTAGTTGTGTAGAAGGGAAAAAAATTACCCACGGCACAACCAGTTGAGCATAGCAGTTGTGCCATGGGTCCGAAACGAATCTTCATCAGAAAGGCTTTGTATTTTTCCATCCATTAATCCGATCAGCCCACTTTCACCCTCTGCTGCACCCAGGTGTGATATTAGGCAAGGTTAAAAAGACAAAGAGCTAATGTGACTCTCGCTCGCACGTTTTGACTTGTTGAAGGATATAAAATTACAAAACCATTTCAAATGGTTGTTTGTGAATTTTCCATTTTCGAAAATTCACAAACAACCATTTTGTGTGCAATCACATTGCGCACAGTTTAGTAAAAAATTCATTTTGATCGGTACAAGTTTTGCTTTTCTGGTTTTCGTACATAAGCAAACTTTTGAGTAGGAAAACTTGCATCAATCAAAATCAAATTTTTACTTAACTGTGTGCAATGTGATTGCACACAAAATGGTTATTTGCGATTTTTCAAAATTTGTATTTAGTAATTTTATATCTTTCAAAATGTCGAATCGTGCGAGCGAGAGGAATATTAGGTGTTACAACAACGCCTTAATAGCTCGCCACTCATTGCGGTCCAGCGCACATAATTTTGCTTATTATAATTTACTAGCGACTCGCCCGCGCACCCCTGCTTCGCACGGGTGCACATATCATGCATGTATTAGGTATACATATAAACCTTCCTCTTGAATCACTCTATCTATTAAAAAAACCGAATCCTAATCCGTTGCGTAGTTTTAAAGATTTAAGCGCACAAAGGGACATGGGGTCATAGGGACAAAGAAAGCTACTTTGTTTTATACTATGTAGTGATGCGTTGTTATAAAACAGACTGACGTGTACATGTTAAAAGGCAGACGTGCAGTTTGACGTAAAATCTCGGATCAGCCGGATTTTCTAAATCCGAAAAGATAAAAGAATTTTTCCACATAAATTCGGAACTTGAAAACTTTCAAATCGAACTGTCAAAGTGAAATTCGTAGATAATGGTCTGGCCTTGCCGCCCACTTTCTCCTCCACGGACTAAGTACTACCTTTCGCCCGCTGCTTGACTCGCATGGTACCTACCAATTCCAAGACACTGACGTATCAGCTGTATCAGGTACAACAACATCAAAACCAAAAGAAGATTGGACAAAGTTGCAGAGGTTTTATGAATGAAAATTATCATTGGACTAAGTAACATCAGATACGGTAATAAAATACCTCACACATCAAAGTAATTTTTCTAATAATAGTACCATTTTAGACATAGGCATAGAAATAGACATTTATTTATTTGCCACAAAGAACACACAACAAATACAATTAGGCTTGGAATTAAGAGAAAACAGGTATCATACATATCAGAAGAGAACAAAGATTAGATATATAAGTAAGATTTTTTTACAAATAATAGAAAATTAGTTCTCTATCCTAGAAAGTAGTCCCACTGGCGGGCACGGCATCGGGCCGCTAGTTATTCTTTTGTTCACTTCTTAAAAGGTAAGCGATCTTTTGAAAACTTTCTCAAACTTTCCTAATAGCTTATCGATCTTAAGAATAATAGGTACCTGGAGTTTTCAATTTACTTTTTAACACGCCAAAAACGTAACCAGGATTATAATGTGGGGCACTTTTAAATAAAAGGAAACTTGTTCGTTATTGTAATCCTGTAATGCACGGTATTAGGTAAACATCTACTCAAATCTTGAGATAGCTGTTTAAAATCTGAGAGATATGCTTCTCATTAGATGTATGCTCAACTTGTCACAAAATACACCTCCTGAGTAACTAGTATTCTGTGACCAGTGTATCGTGAAGCTCCCACATCACACACTGAGGCTTACTGGCGTAACAGAAACGAAGAGGACGGTAAAGGTACCAGCATCAGGTAGGTTGGTAGGCCACAAAATTCTGCCCAAAATTCTGTAGATCATGCAAACATTTGTTCCACTATAGGAATCCCGCACTTATTACGACCGAGTGGGAACAGGGAGCTGCGGCAAGTCGCCATTCTAGAGTCCATTTACGAACTGGGCGATCCCATCCAGGCGATTTATAGGCTTGAGTGTCAAAATTTACGAGTGTTAATATCACGATTTGACCTAAATTACGTCGTAGACTATATCTATCGATAGATAGATAACTCTTTATTGATTATCACAACAAAATAAAGATAACATTTTAACTTAAAAACTAAAAATTGTAATAATTCAATGGGCGGCCTTATCGCTAACAGCGATCTCTTCCAGGCAACCTTTGGATAGACAGGACTGAACATAAAAGAGACGGGGGAGTCTGCTACCTTGTAGGTACAACAAACGAAAATAATAATGTACAATTTAGTGAACCCGTGTCGTATTCCCTAGATGACTCCCTGGTTTGCGTTTACTTTTAAACAGAAAACGGTACAATGGGGCATTCAGCAATTGAGCAACAACTTGAACAACTGATTAGCTAGGTACACAGCGATTCTTTAGAGGTACAAAATCTACATTTCTCTTCGGAGTTTTAAAACAGGGGTCCTTTTAAATTTCTCATTTGTTTTTTCTTACTTTTCGATAGCTTCGGTTGTTGACCTGCTGATTATAAACTTTTTTCACGGTAGATATCTTTGAAGTATTTCACTGCGGAAAAGTTCTTGAGTGTATAACTGCGTAATATTATTATGCAATTAGTGAATTTAAAGTGGGTGAATAAAAAGCATATTTATTCACACTTTAAATTCACTAAATATAAAGAGGAAAACTTTGTATTTTTGTATGTTTCGAATAGGCTCAGATTTCAAAAATTCAAAAATGTTGATAAAAATGCCGACCAAAAACAGACCATGTTATCTATACCTTTATATTAGTCCTTATCCAAATAAATCATTTTGTATGCAAGGCTGTTTCAATATCTGTAGATTACTTATGGAGTTTTTTAAATCGGACATTCCATTCAAAAGATATTACGAAATTAAAAACTTTAGTGCGCCTTATAAACCGCGAAAGCGAGGCGAGTTCTCACTTAGCGCGGGCACAAAGGTGAAAATACACATGCCCGTAGCTGGCACACTTGCATGCAAGCTACAGGCACATACGCTAATTGGAATGCCTATACTGTACCTGGCATGCAAGTAGTTAGAACAACATTCTATTTTTAGGTCAGGTACTGGCATGCCACGTGAGGGAGGGGACTCGGGGTGCTACGGGGAAAATGTGTGGACGTCGCGACAGGTACCGGCATGCCAGTACCTGACGTGTTGGCATGCTACGTAAGGGAGGGGACGCGGGGGGCTATGAAACCGGCATGTGTTAACGTCGCGACACCTGACCTGACGAGTTAACTTGCAAATGTATCCACAATGTTCCCGTAAATCCTGCATGCTTGTAACTTGCATGCCCGCTACTGTTCCATTTTACT
The DNA here is from genome assembly GCA_963576535.1 of Plemyria rubiginata. Taxonomy (NCBI): domain Eukaryota; kingdom Metazoa; phylum Arthropoda; class Insecta; order Lepidoptera; family Geometridae; genus Plemyria; species Plemyria rubiginata. The sequence continues at coordinate 7,924,854 of OY754922.1, read as the reverse complement.
GGCACGTGTATTTTCACCTTCGTGGGCTACGAAGCGTGGGAGTCTAAGTTTATCCTAAAATGTTGAATAAAATTATGTCCACCCATGCGAAGCTGGGACAGGCCGCTAGTAATAAATAAAATAAGCTTTTTAGAAGAGAATATCAAAATAATTGTCATCATGAGATGTGACTCTTAGTATGAACTAAAAGTGTCTCCTCCATTGTAATTTGTATACAAATACAAGTAAAAAGTACATCGGGTCCAAGTTAAATTGTATTGAATAAACATGAGGTTGCCTTACCTTTGCCTCTGGTGTACAATTTTCATTTATGAGGTAAACACCGCTGAACGTAGTCCATACAGCCTTTATAAATCTGCTTTCAGAGGTACTTATGTGTATGGTACAGCGTTGAAAAATATACCTACCGAACAATTGCAAGGTACCTAAGTAACAATATTTTGCATAGGAGCCTATATATACTAGCTAATAAACTACTCTATCTATCAAGGCTACCGCTATACTTATACTCGCACGTATAAAACGTTTTTGAAGATATAAAATCTCTGAACTTAGGTATTTAAGAAAAATCACGATCAACCAAGTTGACGGGCATTAACATTGCACTCAGTTCACAAAAAATAAACTCAAGTAAAGTTGTTTGACGGTTGTAAGCTCCTTAACTAGCAGCCTCTCGCCTATTTCGCTGATGTAGAGTCAGTTTACGAAAGAAATCTATTGCTGTTAAAAAAAAATATTAGGTACTGAGCCTATTAAATGACAGTTGGTGTGTTTTATGGTGTAAATCAATTTATTAGTTTTCGCACTAAAAAAACAAGTATGAAAAATTGGTAAACTTGGTTGGTAGAAAGTTAATTCAAGTGTAGGTACATTGATTCCCGATCAAAAGTACCTAGGGGTTAAATCGCAAAAATACTGAAGCAAACTACGTAGGCACCTACGAGTACCTAATGCGAAATCCAAGTTTATTCGGTTCAGTGAATTACAAGTTTACAACAATAGAAAGGCGAATGCAGAAAGATTGATTTTCAGTGAACCTTATGTTTTGTGTCATTTGAATTGTATCGGAACGACCCCGCGAAACCCTTTTATAAGTACCTACACGAGATGAAATGTACATCAAATCATCCTAACCTAACAGAGACGTTTGAAGAACGTTGAAAATAGTCGGTCGATAATTCATTGGTAGGTGTTCAAATAATAAGAAATGTTACACTAATGTTAAGTTTTGGAACATACATACCTTACCTACCTACTATTATATTTGGAATTTTTTCGTTCTCATTTCCGTGTAAATTAGAGAAAAAGATAATTATATAATTTTTGTGTCGCAACAATAATTGCTTTTGTGTAAGTTTAATGATATCTAATACCAATTTAAGAAATAAAAACCAATTTGACCTAAATCGACCCAAATTTATTTTTAATTCCAATATCAAAACTACTTTTAATTGAAGCAAACAAACATTTTAAAGCCAAAACTATAACAATTACCCTGAAACAAAATTAATTTGATCATAATTTAGAATTTGAAATTTTAATTCTTCAATAAGCTATACGCACAGAACAGAAAAAAACCGCTCAGGGTTACTGGTTTCTGTTTCATGTTTGAAACCATCTAGTAAAGTCTGCAAGGTAGACACGGCGGCGGTAGTTGGCAGGGCGGTGGCGGTGGTGACAAGCATTCGCATGGCGGCGGTGGTGGTGGGTATGGGTAACTGCAGGGGGTGAGTACCGATGCTTGGCCGACGCAGGGCGGCCCGGGGCGGTTGATGGTGACGGAATGGGGCTCGATGTTCGGCGTCCCCCAGGACCCGTAGCAGATAACGGCGTCCGGGGCCTGGTAGCAACGCCAAGGCGCCGCCTGGGCGCAGCTAATTAATGCTGTGTAAACAAATCAATATTCATAAATTTTATAAGTTACAATCACGCTAGTTTCCCAGTAAACTTTTATTCTCTGTGTGTTGTGTGTCAAATAAATGTTTCTTTCTTTCTTTCTTTCTAAACCAGAAACGATCTCTTCTTGCTATGGTCCTGATTATTACTCGTACCTTATGTTAAGTTAAAGATTGATCTACAAATTTGTTTTTATTATTGGTGGACATTGGTGGACATAATAATGGCTACTGTACACATTTTAAGAGTAGTAGAGCTCTTTGTGAAGGGCTCGTCCGAGGAAGTACTACCACCACGCCTTTTTCTGCCGCCAAGCAGCAACGCTGTGTTTCGGTTTGAAGAGTGTGGTCGCCGGTGTAATTACAGGCACATGAGGCTTAACATCTGTATGCCTCACGTTGATGGACGCAGAGCAGGGCATCGTAAGGCACGTTCCTATCGTGCGTGACTTACGAGGCAATGCTTTGTTATAGGCGATGGTTACCACTTAACATCAGGTGGAATCAAATGGAACAAGCAGATGGCCCATCTGCTTGTTCCATCAGCTGGTTGTATAAAAAAAAACACATCCAACACGCATACAGAATAATATTCTGTATGCGAAAGTAATTTGGATGTGTTGCTTATTAAGTAACATTATATTACATAATTCGTTGGCATCGATAACGTTTTACGGTAAAATAGCAGCCCGCGATTAAAAAGTATTGTCCTTTTTTATGTCTTTTCCCATCCCCCCTCCAACCCCTATATAATTATCAATTAGATTTCTCAGAGGTTTTTTTGTTAAAATGTTGTGGCTTGCGAACGAACGACTAAATAACTGTAAAGGAATTGGCTGCGACATTTTTGTGGAGCGCGCGTACCCTGGCCGGCCGCCAACCCCGCAATATTAGCCACCACAGTCAACGCAGTAGAGTTGCAACAAAATTCACCAGAACTATGATTTTGAATTAAAATATATGTAATAACAGGTTTAAGTAAATTATCGGCTTTTCACTTAGAATACTTTTTTATAAAGAATAAACCATCATATGACTACAATCACACCTAGTGGTAAGCGACGATGTACCCGACGTTGAAGCAGAACGGTCTAGAAGACACCTATTCACTCTTGCCTTGAAGAGATTCATCAGTCAAGGAAATAGAAAATATTGTATATAATTAAAAAACACTTCAACAAAATGTTACTTAAAATGTTGAATTTAACACGAGCTCCCCGATATACTCCCGAGTTTTTTTTAAATGACATATTGCTCCTCATATAAGAGTCAGGAGCAAAAAAAAGCGGGAAGCACGGTATTTCGAGAATTGAAATCCCGAACACGAAACCAGTGCTACAATTTATAAAGGCACCGATTTCAATATAAAAACTTCCAAGGGAAAAAACATTGGTTGTAGAACACTGTTTTTGACATCCCTAACCACAGCCGATGTAGTGCGGGTCTAACTATTGTCACTGAACTGCTGTTTTCATAATTAGATAATAAACACGACTAAAACGAACAATGAAGACTGATTCATAAATCTAAAGTTCCAGTAACTGATTGCAATGAAATTGTGGGGTTTAAAGGAGAATTAGGTAAGTATCTATAGCAGTGACATTACCCTATTGATACGCGTGTTCATAAAATTGTAAAATAATACCCCCGTCGTCTGGATAATTGATTTCTATTACAGGAGACAACTATAAAGGAGGAACTGTAAAGGAAACTCAGTCACACAACCCTTTAATTGAGCTAAGATTAAAAAATTGGCTAATAGAGCAAGCCTGTTATAGGTTAGACGAATTTATTTTCTAATTAATATTATTTTAAATTTTAATAATGTTATTTTTATTATTTGCTTTGTGTTCATAGATATTTTTTATTATTTTTTTCCTTATTACTATTTTTATCATTATTTTTATCCTTATTTTATGTCGAAATAAATGAACTTGCACTTGGAGATACAAAAAATACAAACGGCAAATAGAAAAATTTACCGGTTTTTTAACTTTATTGTTATTGTATTTTATGTAGGTAGTTAGTTATATTAAAGGAGCTCAACATTGCAAGCTATTGAACAATTAAGCTGCGAGCAACATCTTAACTCCATTAGCGCTTCCATTGACAACTTGACCATTCGCCTCGAAGTTCATCAAGTGCACCCACGCTTTTGTTTCCAACGTAGCGATAAACGCTACAGTAAGTACTATCAACTTACTTGCTTCTGTTTCGATAACCAAAGAGATACTATGCGTATTTTGAGCTTATAGTCGGTACCATGTCGGTGGAACCGAGTGGTAATTGAGTCCAATGGGAAAGAGATCAAATTCATTGCAAGTTAGATGGTCGATTTATTAGTAATATCATGAAAATATATAGCAGTACACTCACATACTTGTATGTTGACATAATGATCATCATATTAACAATTTATTGAAGTTAAGGCCATTAATATTTTATGAATTTTAAAAATCCATACATACCCAGTATCACAATCACGTAAGTCGCCATGTCTATTACGCCGTCGAGTGCCAGCGATTCTAACACTCCACCATTTTATAATAATTCTAACCAAAACAATTATAATTTATAAAATGCTTCAATGGGCGTCACCTTTTAAATAATCATATCTTACAATGTTAGTTCGCGCCCTAATTGGTGCGTTTCAAAATTTATATTTTATTTATAGTTTGTTAATTGGTGTGGAATGCTAACTATTTTGAGTTGGGTATAAAAGGGGACTCAATTTTGAACTGGACACAAGGTTGTCGACATGGGGCGAGTATCGGTATTGGGAATATTAGGTAAGATATTTTACGATCTAAATAACTATAACATTTTCTAATTTAGGTAGTTTGAGTTGCTACCTAAAGGAGGTCCCAACTTATTAAAATTACAGTAGGGTTTGGATTCTACCAAAAATAATTCGGAAAATACTTTCCCTCATTTTCATTCCTGCCATTTTAAAAGAGGCAGCAACAGACTTATTGGTCTGATATGATAAGCTGTGCCGCGCTCAGCAACCATTATGATTAAGGTTATTAGTTTATTAGTTAGGTTTATTAGTTTATGCTCAGATACCTAAATAAATCTAAAAGATAAAATGTATACAGTCGTGTCGATACAACTCGTCTAAAAAGATCTTAGGGGATGATGATAATCATCATGTCTATCGTCTACCTTGCGTTGGATATAGTTATAAATTTCAATCGGTTGGATAAAGTTTGCTAGTTCGTCATTTTTGTCAGTTTGTCCATATAATAATATCCAGGGAGACAGTACAAGTTCACAGCGAAATAAAACTAGCTCAACTGCTGAGGTCTCGCTCGAGTATTCCAGTTACACAGTATTTCATTGACGTGTCAAAGTGAATCGGGCTATTGTTACTTCCAGTTGAGTAACAGGGGTTACTCAACGGGAAACTTTTCGTCCCACTGTGTCACAGTGTGACTGAAAGGTGTTCCTCAACGGGAATAACCCAGTGAATCTTGTGATTAAAGACTGAATAAAGACCGTTTTTATTGATTGATTGAATATTTATGATTGTTTGCATTGACAGCGCTCATAGCAGCAGCGACTGCGGCTCCGGCCCCGCAGCCACCTTGTCCGTTCTCGTTGCCCCCGCCTCCGCCGTGCGAGTGGGAGCCGCCGTGCCCTCCGCCGTGCCCGTGGGATCCACCACCGCCACCGTGCCCTTCGCCGTGCCCTTTACCGTGCCCGTGGGATCCGCCGCCACCACCGTGCCCGTGGGTGCCACAGCCACCACCGTGCCCTTCACCGTGCCCGTGGGTGCCACAGCCACCACCGTGTCCGGACGTACTACCGCCACCACCGTGCCCTTCACCGTGCCCGTGGAATCCACCGCCACCACCGTGCCCGTGGGTGCCACAGCCACAACCGTGTCCGGACGCAGTACCGCCACCACCGTGCCCTTCACCGTGCCCGTGGGTGCCACAGCCACCACCGTGTCCGGACGTACTACCGCCACCACCGTGCCCTTCACCGTGCCCTTCACCGTGCCCGTGGGTGCCACAGCCACCACCGTGTCCAGACGTACTACCGCCACCACCGTGCCCTTCACCGTGCCCTTCACCGTGCCCGTGGGTGCCACAGCCACCACCGTGTCCAGACGTACTACCGCCACCACCGTGCCCTTCACCGTGCCCTTCACCGTGCCCGTGGAATCCACCGCCACCACCGTGCCCGTGGGTGTCACCGCCACCACCGTGCCCGTGGGTGGATTCTGATTCCTCCTCATCAGGCTCACAGGATTGTACAGCAAGTTAGTATCATAGAGTAAATAATAGTGCGCCATTATTGTCTCGCGTTGATCCATGTTTATGTCAGCAGCTAATCTAAAACCTTTAAACGAGCAATTCTTGTATATTTGTTCTTGTATATGGGGATGATTCGGGTACCCTAAGGGGTGTTCTATCTCTGGACTTTCACTTGATACAATTTTTTGGGACAACCTGTATAATCTGAATCTCAGAAAAGGCCTCAATAGTTTTCATGAAATTTAGCATGTGCCCCCTACGTATATGCTCCTTAGGGAGCGATAAATCGATCTAGCTAGAATTCAGCAACCGAGTGAAGTTCGGTCAACCAGATATTATTTATTTATGTATTATAAACTATGGGAAATCTTCGTTCCTTTACCTCACTCAATCGAACTGAAAAATGTTTGCATGTTCAAAAAAATATATCAGAAGATGAAGTCCTTGGGATTAAAATTCTAATGTAGTCATAAAAATAATGGGAAATACATTTCCACAATGCTTTAAAAGTTGTCCATTATGTCTTGTGTATAAGCGTTAGATTTGTATGTTTCCAGCACCCTGCGGCAATGGATTGATCACAGTGTTGGAACAAAAAACTAGCATGAACGAGCGTCTCCGCCAGGTCGGCTTCGAAGCAGTGTCAGTCCCCGGGGGCGTGTTTTTCATTTCCTCCACCCCTGATGTCATTATCCAGCCACCCCCGATCTTAGTCACACCTCCGCAACAGCCACCGATCACACCACCCTGCTTTGTCGTACAACCGCCTCCTGTGCCAGCTGTGACTCCACGACCGATCTTAGTAAGGCCACCGGCGCTAGCACCGATCAAGCCTAATCCAGTAGTCGCTAGGCCCCGTCCTTTGGCGCCTATCCAACCACCGTGCATAACAGTCCGTGTGCCAAAACCTGACTTGATCAAGCTTCGTCCTATCTGCGTGAACCAGCCTCCTGTAGAGCCGATCAAGCCTCCACAGATAGTCGTAAGGCCGCCACAACCACCGACCGTTCAGGCTCCTAGTATTTCCATCTCATCATGCGTTCTTCGCGGTAACCCTGCTCCGGTCCCTGAACCGTGCCCAGTTCCAGTGCCTGAACCGTACCCAATGCCTGAGCCGTACTCCGTACCATGTGTCGTACCCGAACCCTATGAGCCGGTTCCGGAGCCTTGCCCTTGCGGATGCCCTTGCCCTTGCGGATGCCAATAAATTGTAAACTACTTAATAATAATTATTTACAAAGCACGAAAAGATTAAAAAAAAATTATGTGTTTTAAAATTTATCAGTTTTACGATAGATCTCTGAAATGACTAAGATTTGTATAATGGTAACCGATTTAGTTGATAGTTAGTACCCGTACATATTTCAATTGTGATGATCGTTTGCAAATTTAGCCTATAAGTTTATGTATTGATATGAAAAAAAATATATTATTATGAATTAAAATAATAGAATTATAAATTTAACACGTTATTTAGCTAGCCAGCATCTTGGGGACTATCAGTTCCTCATGTACTGAGATAAATGTCTTTATAGGTACCTAAATGCATAAAAGAATCGGCTGAAATTTTATAAAATGACTTAAATTTTCAACTTCATGGTTCCTGAGTAGATCTCAAAAATTCTCATATAGCTTTCATAATCCAAAAAGTGGTAGTGCTTACCCCCGGTTTCTGAAAGCTGGATAAGTGGGCTACGTTTTTCTGTTGAAAATTTTATGTGCACAATGCCAGTACTCTCAAACGGTGAAGGAAAACATCGTGAGGAAACAAATCGGCATGTTGTAGAACCTAAAAATCTCTATAACATGAATTAACATGATTGTGTCAAGTGCTCTAAAGGAGCCTCTTGAGGCGCACTTAAAATCCTTTCACCACACTGTTTCGAAAGAAACTAGTGACACGACAAGAAGAAGAAGATGAGGAGCATGGTGACGAGTGTCCCAAGTGGTGTTCTATTTCTGGTTAAGATATGTTTCACATATCATACGTATCACACGTCATATACAGGTTATATGCGAGACTAGCGACCCGCCCGCGCGCCCCTGTTCGCACGGGTGCACATATTATGCATGTATTATACATATAAACCTTCCTCTTGAATCACTCTATCTATTAAAAAAACAGCATCAAAATCCGTTGCGTAGTTTTAACTTAAGGCGTTGACTGTACTTGTATTCAAATTCCTTGGCGTTGACAACACCTAATATTTCTCTCGCTCGCACGATTCGACAGTTTGAAAGATATAAAATTACAAATTCCAATTTTGAAAAATCGCAAACAACCATATTGTGTGCAATCACATTGCGCATAGTTTGGTAAAAAATTCATTCTGGTAGGGTAGGAAAACTTACATCAATCAAAATGAAATTTTTACCAAACTATGCGCAATTTGATTGCACACAAAATGGTTGTTTGCGATTTTTAAATATTGGAATTTGTGATTTTTTATCTTTCAAAATGTCGAATCGTGCGAGCGAGAGAAACATTAGGTGTTGTCAACGCCTTAAAGATTTAAGCATACAAAGGGACAAGGGGACATAGGGACAGAGAAAGCGACTTTCTTTTCTTTCTTTCTTCTTTTTGTGGCTCCTGTCATATCACAATCTTGCCAATGTCAAGTGATTCATATATTATACTCTTTGTAGTTATGTTTCTAGTCACGTCAGTCCAAAGTCGAGACAGTCAATTGTTTTGAAGAAAATGGTGGCGGTTTCTTCAAAACATTTGAAACATTTTCGGTCAAATCACGATATCACATAATACACTTTCATTCCAAATGCTTACACTTTGTGCTAAGACCACAAGTAATGTTGGTTAAAATACCACCAAAATTACACAACACAACTCAAAATAACACTAGAAAAACAATTAAAATGAAAATGCTATGTTGCTTCGTTAGATGACAGGAAACGAATCCGAAAGCGACTTTGTTTTATACTATGTAGTGATAGTGATATGACAAACCAACAACCCTGTGGGTACATGACATTGTTGCTGGAAATCATGATACCTATTGGTTGCAAGGTTTTCCTTTATTAAATCCGGTGCTGCGGATCTTGTTTCGTTTCGTTGCGGTCCTTTCTGCGATGCCAGAGCTACTGCGGTCGAACAGCCGTCGCAACGTGTCTGCTGCCAGATGAATATCTTGTGACAAAATCATTTGGTAGACCTTTATAACCGTGGACGTACCAGCCATTATCGAGCAGAATTGTCTGCAGCTTGATGTGGTTAGCAAACTGCTGGTATGACCTGTGTTCCTTAGGAGGTGTTGTTCATGGTGTGAGATGCTAACTATATCTCCACACAATTACGCCTTCTCATCTTCCGAGGTGGCCAAGGCTGTCCGAGAATCTCAAGAGGCGCAAATGCAGATCACAACAGAGCCATATTTGCTCTTGGGCTTGAGTAAGAGTAAGGTCCTATTGGAACCGAGGCTGATACGGAAAACTGAGGTAAACCCCTCAGTTTTTCGTATCAGCCTCGGTTCCTCGGGTTATCTAAATCAGTCGAAGCGACGTGAGCCGCAGGAGTACACTGGCTAATCAGGGCGCCAGCAATGTCAATCGGCTTGGCAATTTAGCTTAGTTGAGCTATCGCTGGAACGGCTCTGATGGAAGAACAGCGTTGGTTTGCAACCACTTATTGCTGAATCCGTTTTGCGACGCACAAAGTTATGTACTTAGGTATTTCGTCTAAATGTCATTTTACTTTTATTACTTTTAGCTTTTGTGTCGCAAATAAATAAATATTCTTTCTTATTTCTATCTTTCTTTACCTTTAGATCGATTGTAACCGTCTGCAGAAAGCTCAACTGTTTCAAAGTCAAAGTCAAAATATGTTTATTCAATAAAATCACAAGGAACATCTTGAAACGTCTTAAAACTAGGTGACTAGTGCCAGTTCCACGCGACCAACACCGAGAAGAACAGGCAACAAACTCGGCTTGGTATCTATCGCTCTTTTGTATGATCCTCGTTACAATGTAATAAAATAAATAGACTATTGAAGCTATATAATACAATAAGTAATCTAACAGAAAAAGGAAAAGTAAACAGATTCATAAAAAAACACACGCTTCAAACTAATCTACACTAATAATATTATAAAGAGGAAAACTTTGTTGTTTTTGTTTTTTTTTTGTTGTTGTATTATAAAGAGGAAAACTTTGTATGTTTGTATGTTTCGAATAGGCTCAAAAACTACTGGTCCGATTTCAAAAATTCTTTCACCTTAAGAAAGCTACAGTATCCCTGAGTAACATAGGCTACATTTAATACTGAAAAAAATTAGGGATCCCTACTAAAACATAAAAAATGTAACCCGAGGTGTAATATAAAATGTCCTTCACCGCATGCGCTGCGAAAACTATAGATGATAGAGCAAAATAATGTTCTACAATATTATAGAACACATCATTAGGTATCTACAAATAAGTCAGCGATAGCATATGTCTAACTATTGTAGTTATGTTACTATAACTACTTTTCTGTATTTTAAATGTTGATAAAAATGTAAAATTTGTATGCAAGGCTGTTTCAATACCTGTAGATTACTTCTTGAATTTTTCAAATCGGACATTCCATTCACGATATATTACGAAATTAAAAACTTTAGTGCGCCTTAGAAAGCGCGACAGCGAGGACAGTTCCCACTCAGCGCGGGCACAAAGGTGAAAATACACATGCCCGTAGCTGGCACACTTGCATGCAAGCTACAGACACATACGCTAATTGGCATGCCTGTACCTGACATGCAAGTAGTTAGCACAACATTCTATTTTAGGTCAGGTACTAGCATCCACGTGACGGAGGGGTCTCGGGGGGCTACGAAACCGGCATGTGTGAACGTCGCGACAGGTACAGGCATGCCAGTACCTGACGTGTTGGCATGTCACGTAAACGAGGGGACGCGGGGAGCTACGAAACCGGCATGTGTGAACGTCGCGACACCTGACATGACGAGTTAACTTGCAAATGTATCCACAATGTGTCCGTAAATCCTGCATGCCTGTAACTTGCATGCCCGCTACTGTTCCATTTTACTGGCACGTGTATTTTCACCTTCGTGGGCTACGAAGCGCGGGAGTCTTAAGTTTATCCTAAAATGTTGAAAAAACTTATGTCTACCCATGCGAAGCTGGGACAGGCCGCTAGTAATACTATATTTTCCTCGCCTGTGTAAAAGCAAAGGTATTTTCGTATGAGTGAATCAAGTATAATTTTTTGGATATAATAAGATTGTTCGACTAAATCCCGCCTGCCTCCTGCGACGCAAGAGGTTGTGGGTTCGATTCCCGCCTCGGAACAAATTTGTGTACGATCTGCAAAAATTTGTTCCGTTGGTCTGAGTGTTTATGTATAATAAAAAATATCTATCTATGTAAGTATATAATGTATTAAATATATCAGTCATCTAGTGCCCATAACACAAGCTTTGAGTAGCTTACTTTGGGACTAGATGATGCTGTGTGGATTGTCCTGCATTATTTATTTATTTATTCCTATGTATTCTCCCAGTTCAAACATTTATTAGCCAGATAATATCCGTGATGTTTCCGCTATCGGCACGTAGTCCTGTAACGAATTGTTGGGGCACGTGAACCGAATGTGGGTCATTGATTCCAGTGTCTCCTTTCCACTTGAGAATACCAGGTAACTACAGTTACAGCAACAGCAAATTATTTTTAATTCACTAGATGATGAAACAAGCAAATGGCCCACTTGATAGTAAGTGGTAACCATCACCTATAGAAAAGCATTCCCTCGTAAATGACGCACCATAGGGACGTGCCCAATGCACTACCTACCTCATCAACTTAAGGCATACAGATGTGAAGCCTCATGTGCCTGTCATTTCTCTGGCAACCACACCCTTCAAACCGAAACATGTTGTAATACCTGCTTTTAGGGTCAATAAATACTCGTCAATTAGATGGAACGCTGCTGTTTTTTAAATTTGAAGTATGTAGGTACTATATGAAAATTCTGTTCCGTATATTTGATAGCACTCAAAATAAAATTCTTACACGATAAACATGTTTTTACAATGAATTACAACAAAATCGTTATCAGCAACGCTGCTCGATGGCTGCAGAAAAGGCATGGTGGTAGCATTAGAATTTGGATTACAGGTAGGTGTCATTCATCTGTTTCTTTTTTTCATTTAAGTGTCGTCGATTAGGTAGAGGTAGTTTTTCTTGTACCTACTTAAAAATTTAAATTGTTTTAACTTTAACTTTTACCGGTGTATAATAACCTACTGGCCGAATGATTAGAATTATGTTTTGCATTGCATTCTAACAGAGCAGTGTGTTTTAGTATAAAATAAATAAAATTTAAAGAGAAATGGAGGAGGTTGGTGACCAACAGTGAATTTGTTTTATATAAATACAGAGGGCGTCCCACGGATTTTATTTTATTTTATTTATTGAATAAAATCCACAGTTCTTTGTATTATATAAGTAACATAATGAATGTAGCTGAAAGCCAATAATGGATTTACATTTTACATATATGGCACATGGAGGGAAAGTACCTTGAATAATTGTAGATGGAACATTTTACTGAAAGAAGACATTATTTGAATTTTAAAAACAATTGAAACTGCATTCATAGATGTTTAGATTATTACATGGTTGAACCGGAAACGAACCCGTTACACGAGAAAAATAATCACCTGGTATAGCTTTATCATACCGATCGAAAGGCTTCATCTTAAGGATTATTTTTTGCTAAATAACATAGTGTCAGAAATAAAAGGAAGACTAACCCCCGGTTTCTGAGAGCTCGATCAACACTAATCGGCTGTCAAGTCACTCGCTATTTCAGCTTTTTTTTCAAACTAGATAGATATAGCAAGTGACTTGACAGCCGATTAGTGTTGATCGCGCTTTCAGAAACCGGGGGCTGTGTGTCAGGGAATATGAATAAGAGCGATAATCTAAACGAAATAAAAGGATTAAATTAAATTAAAATGAAATGAATATTTTATTGATTATTTAAAACTTTTATATCCGGGTGACTGAACTTTGCTTGGTTGCTTAAACACCATCTAATGAAGTAGCTTAAATAATAATAGGTAGTATTCGCCAAAAGATGTCAGGAACAGTTATATTTTTCAGTTCCTTTATGTTTTTCATTCATTGACTGAATAAAAAAAAAATTCTTAAAATGAATGCTAGCTATCTTCGATCGATCGATTTATTGCCCCCGAAACCCACTGCATACCAAATTTCATGTAAATAGTTAGGGCCGTTTCCGAGGTTTTGATTTTTTTATTAAACACTAGTTGCGCCCCGCGGTTGATTAGGAGCGAATCAGATAAAATTATGGAGGTACCTATTTATCTATATTTTTTTCTAATCACACAAATCAAACAATAATTCTACCAGAACATAACAACATAATATTTATACATATGCAAACTTATCAAATACGAAATTTATTTAACTAGATCAAAATAAACTTAACCGAATTTGATGCGGTTCGGGTTTTAGTATAAATGCTGGGTTTTGAATCAATGTTTGCAGACGACTGACAAAATGGCGAGGGGGAGAGTCATATGGATATCTGGTAAGAGCATTTAATTGTTTTATATTACTTAGTTCCCAGAATTTAATTAAATTTAGCTTTCTATGCGGCTGTTCAGCCAAAACCAAACGGTCAGCTAGGACGTGAACTTTACTTAGGTACCTACAAACGGATTTAAAGTACCACTTCGCTCGGACCAGTACATAAGTCATGTAGGCACCAATTTTTGGTATAACATAGTTTGGTTTTTACCTAACTCGCGACAATACGGATTTCCATATGTTATGTTAGGTATGCGAGTTATGTTTACATACCAAAAATCGGTAATAATAAAAAGCAATGATCATATCCTCCCACTTTACATTATTGTTAAAGCGAATACAAGAGCTCGAAACGAGAGGGTCATTTGCACCTCTGGAAAAATCGCAATGAACCGTTTTGTGTGATCACATTGTACGTGCATTGTACACAGTTTATTAAAATAAAACATTTTAACCCTGTGCCAATGACGTGAAAATAGTAACGATTGTCCGCGTTGACACCGGGTCATGGTGACCCGAGATTTTTAATAATTTTCTTAAACGATAATTGTCTAGGTATTTTGATATATGTAGGATATTGATACATGGCATAGTAAAAAAATGGGGATTCGGGAAATACCAAGCTTTATCGTTTAGAATCATTTCCGAAGATGATTTCTTGCTAAATAGTTTACTTTACTAGTTGCCTGTTCGGTACGTTCACAAACTTTAAGGCGTTGACAACACCTAATATTTCTCTCGCTTGCACGATTCGATATTTTGAAAGATATAAAATCACAAATTCCAATTTTGATAAATTGCAAACAACCATTTTGTGTGCAATCACATTGTGCATAGTTTGGTAAAAAATTCATTTTGATTGATGCAAGTTTTCCTTGAGTACGAAAACTTGAAAGGCAAACTTTTAAGTAGAAAATCGTTTAACGATCAAAATGATTTTTTTACTAAACTGTGCGCAATGATTGAACACAAAATGGTTGTTAGCGATTTTTCGAAAATGGGTTTAGTGATTTTACTTCCTTCAACAAGTCAAAACGTGCGAGCGAGAGTCACATTAGCTCTTGTCTTCGTCTTAAGTGTGTTATGTGATTGCACGCAGTTTGCTTATTGAATAAGTACTTATATCTACTTCAGGATGTTTTAAATGTGTGAGCAATGGGTACTTTGACGGGTGTAAGTATGTGGGTGTAAGCCTCTTCAGTGAAATAATACATCTGCATCTTGCTAAATGTTCGTGTAATGTAAATTGTCCATTATCTAACTCAAATAGACCCGGGATCGCCAAGCGTGGTGTTTATTTTAACTTTGAACTAGTTTGTATAGGATGGTCAAACCCAGGTATCACTAATTAACGAGCTGTAAATGGGTTATCGTATCGGAACCAACTAAACGGTATCAACCTACATAGAAATTTCAGTCCACATAGTACCTACTAGGTACATTGTTTGGGTGAAAGTTAAAAATAATGACTTCACTGCAGAAAATCCTAATAATATTATAAACGCGGAAGTTTGTAAGTATGGATGTTTGTTACTCTTTCTCGCCGAAACGGCTGAACGGATCTGTATGAAACTTGGCAGAGATACATTTATAGTCTGGAATAGCACATAGACTACTTTTTATCCCGTGGGAATACCGGGATTTAAAACTGCGCTGGTGAAGCCGCGGGTCGCAACTAGTACATTTATTAAAACCAACTTTGACTCTGTTTCTGTGTAGCTCTGATACTCGGGACTGCCGTCGCCCAGCCTCTCCCAGAGCCCCAACTTGGCTGCGAACCACCGCCGTGCTACCAACCACCGCCATGCTACCAACCACTACCCGACCTACCCCCCTGCCAGCAACCTGTCTTAGACATCGGGCCATGCAATCCGTGTGAATCTCCGGTCAACTATGTGTACGGACAGGCTCCAGCAGGTATACAAGTTTGAAACGTGTGGTAGGACGAATGATTTTGTGTCTCCATCCACCATCTTTCCGCGATTTACACAATATCGCGGGTCCAAAGTTGTAAAATTCATCTATAATGGCGATTTCCACGGTCTACGCCAGTCTCATTTCCTATAAGTTATATAAACAATGTTTCCTTCCTTATCTCAAATTCTCTAAATTCATCCATGTCCACGCAACTACTTACGCACTCACAATAAGTTGACATACAATGTATCCTAGAATCACCTGTCCATCATACTGTACCATGTTTCATTCCAGGCACGATTGTCGTGAGGCCAGGTCCAGTCCGTTTCCAGCAGCCACCTCCGATCGTTGTCCGCCCAGGACAGATCCGACTACCGCAGCCGCCTGCAATCTGGGTGAAACCTAATCCTGTCCAGCCGCCCACACCAGCACCCATAGTTGTAAAGCCACCGCAAGTCCAGGTAAGATAAATGTCGACGAGCTAGGGGCCAACTTGAAATACGAGTTTTTGGGCTGCCTACACCATACCGGTACCCGTGTTATTTAAATTTTATTTTTCTCGTAGCCACCCACACCGCCTGCGTTCTACGTGCCAGTGCCATGCGTGCAGCCACCCACACCATCACCCATCGTGGTCAGGCCCGCTCCAGTGCCAGTGCCTAGGCCTCCTCAGATGAAAGTGAGTATACAGTGTATGAATAAAAAAAAATGCTAACTTACTTAAGGCGTTGACAACACCTCAAATTTTTCTCGCTCGCACGATTCGACATTTTGAAAGATATATAAAACAGAAATTCCAATTTTGAAAAATCGCCAACAACTATTTTGTGTGCAATCACATTGCGCATAGTTAGGTAAAAATTTCATTTTGATTGATGCAAGTTTTCCTACTTAAAAGTTTGCTTGAGTACGAAAACTAGAAAAGCAAAATTTTAAGTAGGAAAACTTGTATTGATCAAAATGTTTTTTTTACTAAACTGTGCGCAAGGTGATTGCACACAAAATAGTTGTTTGCGATTTTTCAAAATTGGAATTATTGATTTTATATCTTTCAAAATGTCGAATCGTGCGAGCGAGAAAATTTTTCGGTGTTGTCAACGCCTTAAGTTTGACCCTGAGTTTGCTTGTGTCATAACTGCGAGTAAGTAGGTATCTATACCATTATGAAAAAATCTAGACGCGCTTGTGTATTACGTCAGAAGAAGCTAAAGCGACTGCAATAGCCGTGCGACCGCAGACAATGAGTGGTCTCTCGCTAGGCTGTTCTATTCTATCGCATCTCACGGCTTTTTGCCGCAATGCACTTTATGATGTCGATGCTAAAAGATGAAATTATATTCAATACATGTTAGTTGTCCGAGTACCAGTCGTTAATCGATCGCTATTGCTGTTGGTACTTGCAAGCACATGATATGGTAATTGCATAATTAGAGCTTGTTACAAAAAGCCAACGCCAACGCGCCCATCAGATATGGATGGCTTATAATACGATGTTTATTTCATGGTGGATGTTCTCGAGTCACGTCATATCCATAGCCGACTGGCAGCTCACACGACTAACTGTTATTTCAGGTTCAACCAGCACCCGTGAAAATACCGCCCCCAGGGTCTTTGATAGTGAGGCCACCCAAGATCAGCGTCCCTTCACCCCCCGTCATCTGCTTCCGTCCAAACCCTCCCACTGTCTTCCGTACCATTGGCTGTGCTAACATCAGCCCCGCCGGGAAATGCCCTTGTCCGCCGCCGTATAATCCAGTGTTTGTCCCAGAAGAATCAGATTCCGGTTATAGTGGATCTAATGATTCAGCATACAAAATAGGCCCGTGCGGCAACATTATCCCCGGCTGCACCCTCCCCCCACCACCGCCCCCTTGCCCCTGCCAAGAACCACCTCCATGTATGATGTAAATGTCTGATGATCTTGTAAATAGGCTATATTTGTATATATGTGAATGATTGAAATATAAGACGGGTACTTTAAGCATAAAATAAAGATTTGTTTTATTTTAGTAGACCTTATGGTTTTTAGTTAATTGCACTATGTAGTAACTTCTATGTGCCTTTTCTGGACTCTTGAACTCGCTCTCCAGAGATTTCACGCACGAAAAAAACTACATGCTATATAAATGATATAAAATGAACCCATAAAGCTCCACTATAATGATCTTGTGGTCTACCAATTCCACCATCCCCTATTCAATTGAGTGATCGTTGGCTTGCAGAGTGTGTTATATTTGCACTCTTGTATAACAAATAACTATTGTTACACAAGAGTGCAAAATTGCTTTTTAACCACGTGTAAAATTGAAATTTTGATGACCGAGCAAGCGAAGGATTTTAAAATTTAATGACGAGCGCAGCGAGTGATTCAAAATTAGAATCCTGAGCGTTAGCGAGGGAAACAAAAGAGCACGATGTGAAAAATCTTTGCACTCGAGTGCAACACTTAACTTTTCATTCCACCTCAGCGAGGAAATGACTAAAAATACTTCTCGCGTGATTGTTGAGGGAGAAAGCTCATTTGCGCATTATTAACAGTTTCAGTCAATTCTGTTGGCATCAAAACAAACTTCCTCGTCGCTAGAATCACTCATTTTAGTTTTTTCACTTGTTTTCAAGATTCTTGTTTTTAATATAAGGTTTAACAATGACGTGAAAAAATGCCGCGCAAAGAACCGCGCGTATAAAGCAAATTGAAAAAAGAACACCAAGAAGGTTCCGAGTCTGAGTTTTTAACAAATTAAAAAAAGGCACCATAGAGGTAGCAGTAAATAGGTTTAATGTTTTTTTTAATTCACAAACTTAGTGCACACGATGTTCTAAATTCAATTTACTTTATCCTCTAGAGAATAAAAACGGCTTTTGCACTCAGATATTCAAGAGCAAAAATACTCTTTCCGAGATGGTGGGATGAAAAATAATTTATTGCACACAAAAGTAAGTTTATTTCACTTACAAAATAGACACAACGGATACATATTACAAAAACAAACTTAAAGCTACACCGTCTTATTATAAAAATGTGAGTTAGACTAGGCTTAAGCCAGGACTAACTGGTCCGTGGTCTAACTTTGATACCGAAGTTGGTCCCTGCTCTATAGAAAAATCAAAGACTTAGACCAGACGTTATTATAAAACGGAGTTTATCCCCTAAACCACGGTTTAAAGATAAACCCGAACGACCCCTAGTTTAAGTATGGTCTAACTAATAAAAATCTCATTTTGCCAAATTTTATTTGGTCTCCCACATAAGTTTATTCAATAAAACAACTTGTAGCACTGCATTATCCAACATACATTTCAAACTCTAGACTCCGATCTAAATTTGAAATGTCAAAACGCATGGGTTGCCACGAATTTGTCAATATCAAGTTGATAACGAGATTTAAAACAAAAAGGCGGAGATCTGAGTCAAGAAGAGAAACTAAAAATTGATTCGTTAAAACGAAAGACGAGGTAGTATGCGCATATGACTTTAGCCTGCGGCAAGAGAGTACAGTTATACCAACTTATCTAAGCCGGTCTGAAGTTAGCTGTTTAGAGAATTCTCGATTCACTATTGGCCATTTATGCACAAGCGGCTAACTTCAGACCGGCTCAGATAAGTTGGTGATTCCAAAATGAATGGGGTGCCAGGAAAGCGCAGCCACGGAATGTACAACCATGGATTACACGACCCCGGAATTTGCGACCATTTTGGTTGCAAATTCCATGGTTGTGTTTTCCGTGGCTGTGTTTTCCAGGCCGTACAAAACTATGCACACCCCCGGAATACGACGCCAAGAATTTGCACAGAATGGTCACCAATTCCGGGGTCGTACATTCCTGCCACGTGTCAAGGAAAGCGCAGCCAGGATTTTGCAACCATTTTGGTCGCAAATTCTCGGGTCGTGTATTCCATGGTTGTACAATCCGTGGATGGACAATCCTGACACGTGTCAGGAAAGCGCTTTCCTGGCTGCGCTTTCCTGGCTGCGCTTTCCTGGCTGTGTTTTCCGTGGTTGTGTATTCCATGGTTGCGTATTACCCGGACTCCATGGACTATCTCAGGTACTATGTAGTCTTCGACTAAAGTGTCTTTTGTAATACGAAAATGATAAACCTGAGATGATCCTAAATTTATGAGATAAACCAGGTTTAAGTTGTTTATAATAAGAAAACGTGACTTGAGCTAGGTTTAAACCCAGGTTTGATTTGTTTATAATAAGGCTGACAGAGTACAATGGGCGGTCTTACCGCTTTATCGCTTAGTAAATACGTTAATAACCTTTAAACGAACAAGTCTTGTATTTAGGTACATCGTACCTATGTACACATTATGTATAATTATATTTATTTGTTTATTTATTCTAGTTAATTTACTCAGGCGTAACTTTGCGGAAGTCCATTGTTAAATATAAATTAACTTGAACAAAGCAATATGTAGTACTAATCCGCTGATCTAATCTCCTTAAGCTGGAATAAACTTAATTAGACTTCGACACGTGTTTCACCTCTCTACGAAGCATCTTCAGGAAATTGACTCGCTGTGCCCTGAACGTGTTACCTCGTCGAGCGCTGAGCTGGGAGTGAATTCGTAGAGAGGTGAAACACGTGTCGAAGTCTAATTAAGTTTATTCCAGCTTAAGGAGATTAGATCAGCGGATTAGTACTACATATTGCTTTGTTCATGTTAATTTATGTTTATTTATTCGTTTATAATATCTCGGAAACGGCTCCAATGATTTACATGTAACTTAGTAAGCAGGGTGTTTTGGAGGCGATAAATCGATCTAGCTAGGATTAGTTTTTTTTTGAAAATGTTTTTTTTCAAGATTTCAGGCAATAAAAAACATAAACATAACTGAAAATAATGACCCTTCCTATTGGCGAGTAATAAAACTTTTAATTTTTTTGCTACTTTAGTTCTTAAGCAACTGAGCAAAGCTCAGTCACCCAGATATTTATTTAAACGTTAGCAGCACAGTTTTTTTCTACTATGGAACTTCATGTGTCATATTATGTTGGTAAAATAGAAATATTTTCTTGCTATCTGGTGCAAGCGAAAACCGACTACTTATAAGGTGAAGAACATTTTCATTCCATCATTGTACGTACGTAGATTATTAGGAATTAAATTTTATGTTACAATAGCGAGCTGGTGAGTTTTTTCGGTTTATATGTTGTTGATACTTACTCATAAACGGATACCAAAAAACTACACAAAGCCTAAGAAAAATGACGTTTATCACAAAGATGTAAAGGCGTATATAGCCAGGATGCGTGGCCGCGAGTACAATATCAAACCTAACTTGCATTTGCCGAAACGGTAATGTACTTCGGTAAGATTTACTTGATTTGATTTGTTATCTCATGTTTTTGATGCATTTTCTACAGTCCCTTATCAAAGAACCTACCAACCTACCCGTAGAATGTTTTGGAAATACTGCGTATAAAAAATAAATGAAAGGCGAAATGCATTTATAGCTTTAATTAAAATATACAAGAATGGTGACTAAAGTAGTTTTATTGTTAATCTTGTCTGGTAAGGATCTGCAACTTTTATTTAATGGAACTCATGGTATGGAACTCATAGCCTTATTTAGTACTATTTAGTTTTATCGTGGCTTTTAAACTTTCAAAATCACTGAACTTTACATTTACAATTTGAATATTACAATGAATCTCGGAAACGGCTCTAACGATTTTCATGAAATTTAGTATGCCGGGGGTTTCGGGGTCGATAAATCGAACTAGCTAGGATTCATTTTTGTTTTTTTTATCCGTGTTTTCAGGTGAAAAACATAAACATTACTGAAAAATATGACTCTTCCTGACATCTTTTGGCGAGTAATAATACTATTATTTTTTAAGCTTTATAAGCAAAGCTCGAGCACCCAAATTTTTCACTGTGCAATCCTAGGAAGGATTATATGTGTATAATACATGCATGATAAGTGCACTCGTGCGAAGCAGGGGCGCGCGGGCGGATCGCTAGTAAAAATAGTATTTAAATAGTATTAGTATAAGTATTTATAATAGTATTTTATAAATTGTTCTGGATTTCTATGTAACCAGTGACCTGCTTGGTTACAGAATTGTCGGCGGTCCTATGCCGCCCAACGCTGCAAGTAGGAGTCAGTCCTGACAACAAGTACTTTTTACGCTGCGGCCTCATCCCGCAGTCTCCAATCAAGATTAAGGAGAGGGGAGCCTTCAGCCTGCTTCAGAACTTTGAGATCCCGCCACTAGTGCAGATCGAAAACAACATGATTTCAATCATATAATTATAAAAGTTAACTTACGTGGTTAAATCTGCCAAACCTTTTGTTTTTTTACTAATATTGCTCTTGTTGACCGTCATAACAGCGCACGTACCTAATATAAGTTACGCGATCAGCCTGCAGAGCGGTCGTAAAATTGCATTTCTCGCTCTAGGACGAAAAGTTATTTTTGTCGTTTGCTTGCGAAAATGTGAAAGTCTGAGAATGCCGGTCTAGTATTTTTCTCTATTATAAGGAATTGGTGACCGTGTTGAAATTAAACGAGATGAGTTGAGTGTTGAGTCGAGTGTTAAATCGAGTATTGAGTCGAGTGTTGAATCGAGTGTTGAGTCAAAAGGTGAGTCGAGTGTTGACACGCATATTGGATCGAGAGTTTAGTCGAGAGTTGAGTAGAGAGTTGAGTTCAGAGTTAAGTTGAGAGTTGAGTCGTAAGTTGAGTCGAGAGTTGAGTCATGAGTTACGTCGAAAGTTGAGTTGAGAGTAGGTATGTACTTCTAGCCGGAGCTAATGTGTGTATTTGTACTTATTTAGACAATAACGATGTCTTTTACTATGTAAACCGTGTTCTTTAAATCAAACCTTTATTGTAATTTTTAATCATGTTCTGATTTTGAGAGCCATCTTTGTTCTCGTAGCAATAAAACAAGACACGTTGACCATCGACTATAATTTTAAATAGAGGCTAAATATACCAAAATAATATTTTAGTAAAATAATACTAAACAACTGTGAAACATGCAGACAGATTTCAGGTGAGACTTTTAAAAAGACTTTCAAAGATTTATTCAAACAAAATATTTTGAAATAAGTTAATTACCAATTGGTTTTGTAGCGTGAAGTTTAATGTTTTTAAAATTATTCTATAAATATTTTTTCATCCCACCATCTCGGAAAGAGTATTTTTTCTCTTCAATATCTGAGTGCAAAAGCCGTTTTTATTCTCTAGAGGATAAAGTAAATTGAATTTAGAACATCGTGTGCACTAAGTTTGTGAATTAAAAAAAACATTAAACCTATTTACTGCTACCTCTATGGTGCCGAATATATCATACAACTTTTTTTTAATTTGTTAAAAACTCAGACTCGGAACCTTCTTGGTGTTCTTTTTTCAATTTGTTTTGTACGCGGTTCTTTACGCGGCATTTTTTCACGTCATTGTTAAACCTTATATTAAAAACAAGAAACTTGAAAACAAGTGAAAACTAAAATGAGTGATTCTAGCGACGAGGAAGTTTGTTTGACGCCAACAGAATTGACTGAAACTGTTAAATTATTAACAGTTTCAGTCAATTTGCGCATTAGCGCAAATGAGCTTTCTCCCTCAACAATCACGCGAGAAGTATTTTTAGTCATTTCCTCGCTGAGGTGGAATGAAAAGTTACGTGTTGCACTCGAGTGCAAAGATTTTTCACCTCGTGCTCTTTTGATTCCCTCGCTAACGCTCAGGATTCTAATTTTGAATCACTCGCTGCGCTCGTGATTAAACTTTAGAATCCTTCGCTTGCTCGGTCATCAAAATTGAACACGCGGTTAAAAAGCAACTTTGCACTCTTGTATAACAAATAACTATTAGTATTCTTTGTAGCCCGTTTACATTAATTCAGTGACTGGCATGAAATAATCGACTGTGTCAGTGGTTGTCGGTGGCTTCATCAGTCAGCATAACTAACGTAGTGCTCAGTGATCATTATGAATAAGACTATTAGGTACTTTTCAGATTAGTTAGTACCTACCTTGGCTTTGCTTTTACTAAGTATAAATAAGGTTTCATCATTCACAACATGACTACACCCACTGCTACCCAGCTATACAGAGCAGTGGGTGGAATCTCTAATAAGTATGTATATACGTCTCTCTTACCACCGGTTTCTGAAAGCTCGACCAAAGCTAATCAGCTGTCAAGTCCCTTGCTATCTCTATCTAATTTGAAGTAAACGCTGCTTTGATCGAGCTTTCAGAAACCAGCGGTTAGTGTCACCACCCTCAGCATATTTTAAGTTAATTCTGTATTACGTATATATTTGGGTATTAGTTACATAGATAAGAAAAACTTAAGATTGAACTAACTCGCACACAATTAAAATTAAGGAACTAGGTTACCTAGTTCCTTAATTTTAATTGTGTGCGAGTACCGTAACTATAACTTTATTTTTCCATTTATTGATGAATTCCCAGGAACTATGAGTATGACTCAACTTCACTTGCAGTCAAGTGGTGACTAAACGCGTGAAGCTGCCAGCTACTAACATAATGTAAAGAATCCTTCATAATAATATATAAAAAGCGTGCACGGTACAATTTATATAAATTGAGCAATGCGTTAGTACACAAATGTTTAGATTCATATAAATCCGTAAGACATATTTTTTTGTCGTAAAATATGTCGGGGCTCTGTGCAATTTTCGGTTTATTATTTTTAGGTAAGTTTTTAATAAAAAAAATACTTGCTGATGCAACAAGCAGATGGCCCGCCTTATGTTAAGTGGCAGCCATCATCTACAACAAAGCATTGCTTTGCGAGTCACGATGCCAAAGATGCACTGCCCTGCGTACCTATATCAACTTGGGATATACAGATGTTAAGCCTCATGTGCCTGTAATGTCACTTGCACCCAAACTGAAACACAGCAACGCTGCTTGACGCTTGTTTTAGGCCATGACAGTAAGACGAGCCTTACAAAAACTCTATATACTCTTAAAAGATATTACCTATTGTTTATTGGTATTTTTTACTGCTTAACTTTTTTGTTACTGATATGTACGAAAATATTAAGATGAATAATAAAATCCATTAACCCCCGGTCTCTGAAAGCGCGATCAACACTAATCGGCTGTCAAGTCACTTGCTATCTCTATCTAATTTGAAGTGAAAGCTGAAATAGCAAGTGACAGCCGATTAGTGTTGATCGCGCTTTCAGAAACCGGGGGTTAATGTTTCAAAAAGTGAATTTAAAATGTATTTATCATTTATTTTAGGAGCGACACGGGCCTTAGCACAATGTTATCACTACCAAGTGCCTTGCTCTGCAAACTACCAACAAAGCTATGCGGTCCAACCAACTTCCTTGGCCTACACACCGTACACACCGGGTTCATCAATTATATACGTACCTGGCTATCCAGTTATAAGCTCACCGCAAACTGGGAATTCAAATAATGACCAACAGAAAAACAATGGTAAGTCATAAATGATATTATGATATTTATTCACTTACCTAGTGGACATGCTTGAGACAAACGTACACACAGGACACTATTTCATCCAGTCAGATTAAAATGAAACATGGACGTGGAAGCGACTGGGCAGAAACATTGACTGTATAAAATAAAATATTCACACAGGATTTTATTAGGTGCCTCCGTTCGTTTGTTTGCGCATTGTTTTATTTTCAGACACTCCCGACCCACCAGGGCCTCAAAAGAACAGCCAACAGCCTGATTACAATAACCCTGATCGCACCGAACCGTTTGATGAAGAGAACGGTTTCACTCGTCGGATTTTCCCCTCAAACATTCTCTCTGCTGCCATCTCAACAGATCTACCCGTCCCTGCTTTTGGGAAACAGTTGATCTCAAAAGGGGTTCCGTTGCTGGGATCTTTACTGAATGTTTGAAATTTTGAATGTAGAGTTTTCGTATGTACTCTTTAGTATGTATGTTACTGCATTATTAAAGCTAAGCACAAAATAAAACCTTATCATCAAAATACAGCAGGTAGAAGGTAATTTTAAATATTTTGTGGTATAGTAGGTTCCCTTAATCTTTCTATTGGTATACATAGATAGAAAATATTTTATTGTACACAAGGATGCATCACAAATAGGCGTAGATCAAAAAAATTATAAACTTTTTGCAATTTAAGTACTATCGACGTACTTTCCGCCTCACTACTTTTGGAACAGATTCGTTTGGCAAGCTGTTGCGTTCGCAAGGCGGGAGCACAGCGGAATACCAGTAACTCTCTCAGAGGAAATGCGCCCTTAATTAAGGCCACCGTAAGGCGGAACTTTTCTCGATAGTAAACACACATCAAGATGTTGCGTACTGTTATTAGACATTTATTTTTAATGTACTTTTTGTTTAGGTTCTTACTATTTACGTCCTACAATATTCAGAGGAATTATGTAATTATGCACGACTAAGCTCGAACCAACAACAGAAAGATATGAATGCGGACTCAATACCACTTTTCCATTAGTACCAGGGGCTCAGAATGTCTCAAAAGTTCATTAACACCACCTCGGTCGATACCGGTCGCGTGTAAGCAAACATTAATCATGTACCCAATTTATCAGCTGCTTAATAAATGGACTATTTCCAAATGAGTTAACGATGGCAACACCTTTTAACGTTAACAGAAAGGCAACTTACAGAGGATGACAGCTTATTGCTTTATTTTTGTGAGAAAAAGTCAATACTTGTTTGTCATAATGCAGCCTTCCTGATTTAGAGCGGTTATGATAACAATTGCATTACCTCACAGAGACTCGTCCACACAAGACATATATGCCATCGTGCCATAGCCTTAAATGCATTCATAACTCAGCGGGGGTGGCTAAGGTGTTATACTTCTACTGCACTTCTTCGGAGGAAACCGAATTGAGTGCTGTCTAGCAAAGTATTTTAGAAAACTAACGATATCTACCTCAGGTATCTACCACATTATAGTGGTTGTCAAGCCTTCATGACAGAAGATTAACAACTCTCTCATCAGAGTAGATCTTGTATCTCGTACCTTATGTTGACTCCGTATCCGCATTTGGACTCTATGGCGGTTCATTATGCGTGAGGGGTGATCTGGGCTACAATTGTAACAGCGCAGAAGCCTCCTAGGGGCTACACAGGCATGGAAGAGTGACCTGGATTTCTTTTAGTTGGGAGGCTGCGCCCTCGCATTCCAGTACTACCTAGGCAGCTGATTTTTCTTCGAACTTTTGATAGTTTCAGTTTATTCGTTACATACATAAATATATATCTTTGCTCTCAACGGAACTGTGAAAGTGCCATTTCTACCGGACGGATATTTCTGTACAAATATCCGTCCGGTAGACCGGACTGTACCGGTACTGTAACTCAATTTATTAAGGTGACTGTAGTTGAGAGATTCCACGCAACGACGGTGCACAAAAAAATAATAAAAACAAAATTTTTTCATGTTTTTAATCGAATTTAGAACTCAATTACTATGTTAATCTGAACAATGGTTCCCGACAAGGGTTACCTATGTCGAAAGTTGAATATACCGCTCACAAGTTGGATTCATTCATTAAAACGTGTAGGTTATTTTTTTTTAACAAGTAATTTATCGATGGTATGTGTGTGGTTGATGGGTGTGTTTATTTAAAAAAAACACTGAAACAGCTTCACGACTATGATCCCCAGGAACGGTAGATACCCCCTCAAATCGTATGGTACCGTACGACTTTCAGATTCTTTGAAGACATCTAAGAGGGGTAGACAGAGGTACGTCCAAACATTTCATTTGGCACATACCCACATTTTGCAGTCTAACTGGTTTCCTCTCGATGTTTTCCTACATCGCGTACAAAAATTTTTTGATAGGAAAAATCCATTTGTGCACGACCGGATTCGAACCCACGACCACGTATTTATTAAATAAAATCACAAGGATCACTTTGAAACACCATAAAGCTAGGTAAATTTAGGGGCCAGTTCCACGTAACTGAAGCCTAGAAGCCATTGTTGATCCTGAGATTGCTGTCAAAGTGTAGTTTATAAAATACGCTAATTAAAAAAAAAATAAAATATAAATCTTGCGCTATTAAGGTGATCCCGCTGAAACGTCATTATAACAGGATTACCATTGTTCAGTTGACGTTGAATGGCAAGACTTTGTATAAAATAGAGGACATAATAAGCTTGTTTCGAAATTATGCGATTTTAATAGGTGTCCTTTGAGAATAGAAGGAAAATTGTTTGGAGCAAAATATCCAGTGGAAAAATGTGAACCTTCTGAATACATAATTGGTTTAAATT
The DNA here is from genome assembly GCA_963576535.1 of Plemyria rubiginata. Lineage (NCBI taxonomy): Eukaryota > Metazoa > Arthropoda > Insecta > Lepidoptera > Geometridae > Plemyria > Plemyria rubiginata. The sequence goes on along the minus strand of OY754922.1, from coordinate 7,896,949 downwards.
GTACATATTTCGGTCACAACGTAGCCACAAGTGTCACCACACCACCTCTGTGGGGCGCAGTGAGTGAACAATTAAGTGGCTAAGGTCCGTTAACGTGGACGAAGCGGAGAAGCGGAGAAGCGGAGAAATATTAATTAAACAATTGCATAAAATCTCTGAGCGGAGATTTTATGCATTATTCCGTAAGATTTCTGAACACCCAAAAATACTGTTATCTCTTATTACCATTTTATTTCTTACGTATTATTTTCTTGTTCTATATTTTGTGCCAAGTCGTACAGTGGGCAATGGCTTTTTACTAGCTAAATGCATTGAAATTGAGCGTATAAATCAGTGCGCAGGTGCTTTCATAAAAACTGGTAAATTTTTTTATTAAAATGACTAAGGTAGTTGTAGAAACGATTTTTCAGTAGATCAAGCTTTATTCATGAGATTTATGAGAACGCAGTCTGCCTGAATGCCTTTTATAAACTTTAAAATACGTGTAATAATTAATAAACCGTTATCTTTATATATTAATAATACCTAGACTCTTTGAGTATTTCTTCTATTAATAATATTGTTTTCATATGTACATAGGTCCACGAGACGATCCAATTTTAATTTGTTGGTAGCCGTGGGATGTAAAGTACCAGATGAGAAGATGTTCCGGTGTGTGATGGTATATTTAAAAACATTGTTTTACTTTCAAAAGGGGTAAAACTTACCACTTACTGGTCATAAGACCCTCCTAAATTACTGTGGCTTTGCCCACTTTGGGACCGGCGGGACATAGACAAAATAACTTACTACGAACAGCCATTTATTTGGTGCCTTTTTCGTTTAAGGTTCCATACCTGTAAAGTTTTTGGCATTGCGGCTCAATTTATCAATTTTCCGAGTAAAAGATTTTTAACATTTATTAGTCGTGGATGATTAAGAACAAAAATAAAAAAGTATTTGTATTCCTTGGTTATTACAGTCCACATTTCTGATAGGTTTCAATGGTTGGTGGTGATCAAAATACGGTCACAGGTATATAGGTAAGGATAGCACCAACTCTGTTTTTAAAACATACTTCCTGAAATTCTGAATGTTTAATATCAGTCAATGTAGAGGGCGTTCTTACAAACTTTCAGGCCTTTTCGATTGGAAGTTTCTTTCGCTCGAACTTTCACTTCGCATCAATATTGATGTTCAAGGCTCTAAAGTTCTGAGTTAATATTTAAAAGGTATCATGAGAGATTTGAAACGTTGTTATTAGCTTTAGAAAACTTTTTATCAGACCTGCTACTCAGCAAGAAGCTTTGAAGAAGAAGGATGAATGAAATATAATACCAACCTATATAAACTTACCCATCTTTATGAATCCATTGATATTAACCTAAATGAATCCTTCGATATTTGTGACTAATAGTAGACTAATAATGCAAAAGCATGTTCAACAATTGAGTGTCTAGGCTTGTACGATAATAATTTGTACTTATCTGTATAGGTAGGTACATATCTATTTGAATTCATTGTTTGTCAATCGTGGAACAAATGTTGGGTTATAATTATAATCGGTTTATTATCCTTTCATATTTTTGACGACGTCTGTGGCGCAGAGGGCGAGAGTCCGCCTGCGACGCTAGAGGTTGCGGGTTCGATTCCCGCCTCGAAACAAATTTGTGTACGATCTGCAGAAATTTGTTCCGTTGGTCTGGGTGTTTTCTATGTATATAATAAAAAATATCTATCTATGTAAGTATATAATATATTGAATATATCAGTCATCACCCATAACACAAGTCAAAGTCAAGTCAAAGTCAAAATATGTTTATTCAGTAAAATCACAAGGACCATCTTGAACCGTCACAAGCTTTGAGTAGCTTACTTTGGGGCTAGATGATGCTGTGTGGATTGTCCAGCATTATTTATTTATTTATTATTGTTTATATTGCTGTGTCATTATTAGCCCGACATGATGGGATTTTGAGTGACGATTTTAGGCACTGGCTATCTTGTAGATGGTTTATTATGCAACCTTCTATACACCAAGCCCGCCGGCCCGCCGGACTTGTTTTGTATGGTTTATGGTTTTATTGTTTTTGGGCATCCACTTTTGGGAAAAAGATTCAACGTCGACTCAACAGTCGACTGAACTGTCGACTCAACTCTCAACTCAACTCTCGGCTCAACTGTCGACTCAGTCGACACAACCGTCGACGACTTAACAGTTGACCCATCAATAGACTTTTCAGTCGACTCTAGTGTCAAAGCTACTGTCGACTCCACCGTATTGACTCAACCGTCGACTCAACTGTAGACACAACCTTGGACTCAACATTAAACTCAACGTTACCATCAATCATTTATCTGGTTTCCATTTATCGAGTTTTGTCTTAGTTTGAGGCTAGATAGCTGTGTGAAAAATCCACCAATATTTATTTATTTATTTATTTTGAAAGCTTCGTGTGACCGATGCTCCTGTGGGGAAACCCCAGGTGAAAGGTAGTATAAAGCTCTAGTGGAGGTAGTTAGCCGACACGAAAGCACTGCTCACGACATTGTTACAACGGATTCAATTGAAATATAATTATACATGTTTGCGCTCGCGAGCTACTGCGAAACTGTTAGGTGTGATTATGTGTATAGAGCTCTGGGGCAATGGTAAGCTACGAGTATAACAGCCCTCACCGCCTAGTTGGTAGTAGCTCTACTTTCTGCGCTGTAGGATGTGAGTTCGACACCTGCCGAAAACGAATATTTGTGTAATGAACTGAATATCGTATAGATGTTTGCTCTTTGTCTGGATGCTATGTACCTCCTGCTATATTTTGTACTAGTTGCGCCCCGCGGTTTCAACCGCGCAAATTCAAATCCCGGTATTCCTACGGGATAAAGAGTAGCCTATGTGTTATTCCAGGCTATAATATATCTCTGCGTCAATTTCCACCGAGATCCGTTCAGTCTTTTGGAGTTATAGAGTAACAAACATCCATCCATCTATCCCGTCTACAAGGCATCACGTCTAGAAGTTATACCGGCATGACGGATAAATGCGCGTCCACATCCGAACCCGCGTTTATATCGCAGCAATGTGTAACTTCGGGCGCGTCTTATAACAAAATGTAATGAAAACGATTATCGCAAAAACGCAATCGCAGGATGCAGAATCGCAGAACGCGCTTCTGGGGCAGAGCCCTTATTCACGAAAAACTCAGCTACCTACCTGAATAATTCACGTACCTACTTACTTGGCAATCTTGAACCGTTAGCACGGAACCTGAATGTCTGAGTCCGACTCACCCTTGACTGTTTTAATCTCTTAACACGTTGTTGGCAAACAAAATAGGTGTATTATTAGAGGTACGTGCGGTACTTGAGGCATTTAAATTGATTATGTGAACTTTGTGAACCCTGTCGTTGCCACTTTATGTTTAAACTACCTGCTTCGCACGGGTGGACATTTAAATATAGCATGCTAGTTGCGCCCCGCGGTTTTACCCACGCAGATTTAAATCCCGGTATTACCACGGGATAAAAAGCCTATGTGCTATTCCAGACTATAATCTATCTCTCTGCCAAGTTTCATCCAGATCCGTTCAGCCGTTCTGGCGTGAAAGAGTAACAAACATCCATCCATACTCACAAACTTTCGCGTTTATAATATTAAGTAGGAAGGTTTACACCTTCCTTATTACTAGTTATTTCTACATAATTTGCAGCACCCTACAGGGTACATATTCTCGACTAATAGCTATGTACCTTGGACCTGAGCTATATAAACTAATGTATTTAAGTTGGCAATATGTAAATCTCAATCTACAAACATACAATACTTTCCTCTTTACAATATTAGTGTAGATATAGATGTGCATTTAAAAATGTTTAAACCTCATTGAATCCCAACTAGGTAGTCCCAGTCATTAGTAATTATACCAAATGGAATCTTATTTGTTTTAAAAAAAAATTATATTTTCGTCGTGACTAACCCTAGAATAAAAAAGAATACTGCATAGGTGGTTACGTGGTAGTTACATTCAAAGTTAAAATTGTGATTTTTAACAGACTTCTAAAAAAAGAAGGTTCTAAATTCGACTGTTTTTTTTTCAATGTTTGAGACCTTATAACTTTTTACAGGTGGACCGATCTTGGTGATTTTTTAAATCGAAAGCTGGGGCTTGTGTTGTGGTCCCTTTTGAGTCAGACGTCTTTGAGTTATAGTAGTATCAGTGTATTTTCCAGTGCATTTGAAATCGGTTTTTTATGGAATAAAAGGCTACGAAAATAAATGAAGCAATTTTGTCACCTGAAAAATAACTCAGGTATGAGTTGGTTAGATATCTGCGCGTTATCAAACACTTACTAATGCGTCCATAAATCAGACGAAGATTTGAAAGCCATAATATATTCTCTGCGTGTGTGGAATACATCACAAGTTAGTAGGTACAGTCGGTGACAAAAGTAATGAGTCGGATAATTTATTCTCTCTTTATCTGGTCTCAATTCGACTGTTTTTATCTGTTTTTGAGCTCTGAGGGAATATCTACCGTGCCTTGGGATAAAACACGTGAAGCTGTTTCTTTTTTGTTTCTGTTTTTCTATAGCGATTGGCGGCTGGTATCTGAAAGCTCGATCAACACTAAACGGCTGTCAAGGCACTTGCTTACTTTATCAAATTTTAAGTAAAAGCTGAAGTAGCAATTGACTTGACCGCCGATTAGTGTTGATCGAGCCTTCAGAATCAGGTGTAGGTCTAGCAGTGTATTTGTAGAATATTAAAACTCAAGAGCAAAATTAACACGACAAAAGGGTGTAGAATACAAACTGAAAGAAATACAGACTTAAAAAACGGACATTAAACAGAATACTCGCCTAACTACCACGACGCGACGCCTAAGTTCCCGTCATCACAGGAACTTGAAGAAAGGGAAGTGTAATTACTTTTGCCGTAGACTGTACGCGCAGGTTACTATAGGTTGATTACTTTGCTGTTACCCAAAGAATGGCTTTTGTTAGGACGCGCGGACGTTGAGACTAGGACTCACTGTATTCTACATTTTATACTGATGACTGATAAGTCTTCAGGGTAACACAAATTTCAACCATCCTTTCGGCGAGACTTCGATGACTTGAATTCTAGCAAAAGTAGGGAACGAATAAAATTAATTGAGTATACAAAGTCTATTTGCGTTATTAAAATACTGTAGTATACATCAATTATTTTATCATCTATAACACCTAGATTGAAAACAAAATACAAGACATTCAGTACAAAATATTAGTAATAATATATTTTTCCTCGCTGGGAATCAAACCCACGGCTTACAGCGCAGAAGGCAGAGCTACTACCAACTGAGCTTTTAGGGCTAATTTTCAAGTTTTGCCTCATTTACTAGCTAAATGGCTAGATGGCGCTGTGAAAACATTCCGGAAATACGTAATATTTCCGTAACATGATTATTCATAAAGCAGAGATGCTGCTAATAATCTCTATAGACACAACATACATAAAGTTCCATGTAACATCCTGAACAAATAAACATTCCAACGGAAACGAATTGTAATACTTTCCACAGGGTGTCCAGGGATGAGGGTGGGTGCGCAGGGTCATTGACCGAGCCTTAATGGTCCGAGGTTCCCGTATTGTCTTAGCTATCCACTGTTTTCTGTAGTAATGCGCTAATGATGGCCTTTTGTCGGTGTGAAAACTATCCACTAACTTTTATCTGGTAAAAAAGAAAGTATTTGTTGATAACCGACACGCCCCAATTATCACTGTAAAATATAGCAAATTTATGTCTATCGGACAATACTTTTATTACCCAAGTGCCGAGGGTTATGTGTTTGGCGTGTATCTATCCATGTATATATGTATCCTTCCTTCGATATTTCCTTTATTACCACGTAGTAAGCAAACGGCTGGATGGATTTTGATGATTCTAGTATCAAAAGATTCGTCGCAACTTTCCAAGTGTCCTTAGAAATAAAAAAAAAACAAAAAGTCACGTGGGAAGGAAAGGAGGAGCGATATTATCTCACATAAAAAAAATATTTTCGCTATCTTAGCAATATGGGTATCAAAATCAAGAGAGTGATAAAGTGTTTTCATATAATATATTAGTTTTTGATTTAAAGTAAACCCTCAGAGACAAAACCAGAACGCAAAATTCGTTAAGTCACTTTAGCGGACTAGGCCATGAGTGATCCTAAAATATATCATAAAACCTTCTCTATGGTCATACAAATCGTTTAGAAAAAACCGCATCAAAATCTATGAAGCCGTTTCGAAGATATGAAGAGTTTTGATAACAAAAAAAAAATAATTGCTGGTAACCCTAAAGTGATCAAAATAGTAAACTGCTAGGACATAGGTACGCGAGCCTCCGACTGTCTGCGATCATTACATTTTTATCATTCGTAAAGACTGAAGAATGGATTTCAATATTAAAAAGTACCAAATTGAAAACATTATCTTATATACTTTTAGTTCCGGGCACTCGGGTTTTTTATTTTTTAATAAATCTTCTTGTTTATAATTTCAATGATTAGTACAAAAAATTCAGTAAGAATATAACAGTTTTTCATTAAACAATTCAGACAATATGTTAGTAAATGAAATACATTTTAAATTAAAAATTTTGGTCCGTTTTAGAAAATAATAACTAAACCACACAGATTTTACTACGTTGTCACATTACGCAGTAGTGTGGTATCTCTCAGACTCCTCCAGCGTCTGGGAGACGTATTTTGATCGAAAGACTTTTGAATTGAAGTTTTTCGTAACGGCAAGCCATTTTTAAATAGAGACTCGTGAATTATCAGCTCGCCCGATAGAAGCGCTTATCGAATCTCTAAACCAATAAGGCCTAAATAAATAAAAAGGCCTGAGGCGCGAGCCTCATCTACACACGGATTTACAATGGCGCGGGCGTCTTTACATTCCATTCAAATTTCATACACAATGCATGGAAATAAAGCACAATTTAGGTTTTTACTGCTATAACCATATTGCTCGGGACGTCTAGTCTGAAGATGTGGCTTGCCCCTGACGTTACGAAAAACGAAAAACATAGTATAGACGCTGTAAACAGTTGGCACTCACAAAACGAATTATTATTTTACATTTATTTCTTCTGTGATAATATAGTGCGCGTCACGCAAAAAGAACGCTGGAAGGAGGGGTAGGGGGTGTGATGGTGCGAGTATTTTATATGCGCAAACACATCCCCTGCACTTCCATATTTTCCAGCGTTATTTTTGGTTGACGCGACCTACGCGCGGGTTTGATATATATGACTGAAGATAATATAGATGTTCTACCATACTTATAAAAGTCTGCATGTGTACCGTGATAATAATAAATACGAACACTCCCGTCCTTACAAATGATAAGTAACGCTATCTCATTCTTTGATGCCTGGTGGCATGTGGCAATGCGTTATTAATTTATGTGCCATCGAGCAAAATGTATCATTGATACATTGCGATTCTTTTTTAAACTTGCGCTATTTGCATATTTGTGGCAATAAACTGCGATGAAATCCCGTATTTCGCTCTACGACGTAGCTCTTGTGCCACAGGTTACACCGTAATAGGTGCTACGAACTACAAATTCGATAGAACTTAGCTTGTGCATGTTATTGTGGCTACACGCTACTACGTAGTACATGAATACATGATTTGAATTAGTACCACGCCTTTTTTACCTCCAAGCAGCATCGCTGTCTTTCGGTTTGAAGAGGTGGTCGCCGGTGTAATTACAGGCACATGAGGCTTAACATCTGTATGCCTCAAGTTGATGGACGCAGGGCAGTGCATCGTGGCGCGTTCCTGTCATGCGTGCCTTACGAGGCAAGGCTGTTTTGAAAATGTATGCCTTCTTATGCATACTAATTTAGGGATTTATACCTTTTTAGAGTTGGAATATGCCGTGAGGCTTTAAAATCGATACTTACAAGTTGACATTTTAATTTATCGCTGAAGGGTATTCGCAAATACTCCCCGAAGTGTTGACATTTAAAAGTGGATCTCACTTTTCCATGGTGATAAAGTAGTGTCTGTAGGTGCACGACCGGATTTGAACCTATGACCTTAGCCTATATATACAACGCAAGTGCTTTGAAACAGTGATACATCATGTGATATTTATTTTATGTGATTATTATCCTCGATTAACGACCCGGCCGCCACTATTTTCAAGATAAATGTCAGTTGACTTTACTATTGACTGACTTGACTAAAAACTATTTATTTATTTATTTAATTCCTTTTGATGAAAAAGAGAGAAAGAGAGCCGTTAAAGAATAAAAACGATAAAAAATATATTACATGTTTGTAATTTTATTGTTTCTGAATAAATTCATCTTTTCAAAGTAAATAAAGCAGGAATATTAAAATGCTTTAAATTTGACATCAAACTGACATCTTGGTAAGTAAATTCGGTCAAAGATTGAGCCTAAGAACAGAAGGGGAGGGTACCCCTCGTGATTCTAAGTGCAGATGTTTTTCAATATTTCAACCCCACAAAAGATATTGCAGCTTTTAGCAACGGTTTTAAACTTGAAATTAGATTACTGAACTGTAACTAGTTTTGACAGTCCCCTCGTAAATAACTCACACTACGCTCAGCGAACGCTAGATTAGAGGATGTGTCACAAAGAGAATACAATACCAAGGAGAGATAGGTCATGTTTTGACTTTTTCCAAAAATCCTCTTAGCGCCACCCGCGAGTGCAGTGAATGGATTTTAGGAGTACGTACTATTACCTACTCCTAAAATCTCCTGCCTACAATCAACATTTCTGGACTTTTCCAGAAATGTTGATTGTTCATTGTCACACAGCTGTTGGTAAGATTATATTCTCCAGTTTCGTAGAAGCCAATTGAATGATAAAACTTTATTTGCGGGTTGTTATTTTTTTTATAATTGGTGTTTAGGTAGTTTGTGACAGTCTGTGTATAATAATGTGTGACATAGTCATAGTGACAAAACTCTCATTTAAAAAAAACTTTTTTTTAAATACACTGGATTTTTTTTTAATCTCCAGTGTGCGCCCTGCTTGAAAACCCTAAAACTTTTCGAAAAGCAAATCACGAGCAAACCCCACGTTTATTCCATTATAGAACTACGGGCCCCGTTATTATTGGCATTTGATTTTAGACGCTAACAGCTGGGGAGAGGGTCAGGAATCGATTGAAAAAATAGATTTCGAGCTTTTGGAAGAGACGACTCACGGTACGTATGTATGTTATCTTACTACTATTATAAACGCGAAAGTTTGTAACTATGGATGGATGGATGGATGTTTGTTACTCTTTCATGCCGGAACGGCTAAACGAATCTGGATGAAACTTGGCAGAAAGATAGATTATAGTCTGGAATAGCATATAGGCTACTTTTTATACCGTGGGAATACATACATAAAATCACGCCTATTTAGTAGTAGGCAGAGACCACGGATTTCCACTTGCTACGATCCTGACATACCTCTTTCGCTTCATTCACTCTCATAACATTCTTCATACATGCTCGTCGGTTTAGGGTACTCTTGACCTTGCCTTTCTCTAGGACATTTGCTATCTGATCTAGATAGGTCCGCCGAGGTCTTCCCCTACCAACAGTCCCATTCACACTCGCCTGATGCACCTTTTTCGTCAACCTTCTTCTTCGTGGGAATACCGTGATTTAAATCAGCGCGGCTGAAACCGCGGGGCGCAACTAGCGTTATTTAATACAATATTGAAGCTCCAGTGAGGTGCCTATCTACCGTCTACCGTCGACCCGAATACCGTGTCTAGAGATCAAAGTCGTGAGGCTGTTGGTTTTCTTTAATCACGCGAGTGAAGCCACGACGAAGCTTGTAGAGGTGCTCGTAAAAACCCCGTTATCCGCAAGACTGTACCGACGTTAATTAGTATTGAATTCCCTTGGAGCCTTTCAAAAACTCTTCGTTATAATTAATCTGCAATTTATCATGTCATTCAAGATTATACTCGAGTCCTTCCGGCAATAGCTCATTAAATAAACATTATCCTGAAGACCTGTAATTTTACAGTGAACGTTCGCCAACATTTAACTTCACTTTAACTAACGGATCTTCTTATCTAAAACTAGCGACCCGCCCGCGCGCCCCGGCTTCGCACGGGTGCACATATCATGCATGTATTATACATATAAACCTTCCTCTTGAATCACTCATCTATTAAAAAAACTGCATCAAAATCCGTTGCATAGTTTTAAAGATTTAAGCATACAAAGGGACAAGGGGACATAGGGATATAGGGACAGAGAAAGCGACTTTGTTATAAACTATGTAGTGATATAACAAACATATTATGTTCATCACACAAATGTTTGTTCTCGGTGGGAATCGAACCCACGGCCTACGACGCAGAAGGCAGTGTTACTACCAACTGAGCTGTGAAGGTTGTCAATTATGTTGATCTCTAGATTTTCTGTTGATACATAATACATTACATTATTCCTTTTCAAGTGCTACGAATCGGCGTAGCAGCTTTGTAGCAACCTCTACGCTTGTGCTACGCTATGCGTAGCTTTAATCGTATCCCAATCCCAACTAATCCCAACTAATATTATAAATGCGAAAGTAACTCTGTCTGTCTGTCTGTCTGTCTGTTACGCTTTCCCGCTTAAACCTCTCAACCGATTTTGATGAAATTTGGCACAGACAATCTTTAGACCCTGAGAAAGAACATAGGCTACCTTTTATTGCGAAAAAAAGAGATGAAGAGATTAAAAGTACGCAGACGAAGTCGCGGTTACCAGCTAGTCCAGCAATATTTTGTTATTTTATTAATAACTAGCGACCCGCCCGCGCGCCCCTGCTTCGCACGGGTGCACATATCATGCATGTATTATACATATAAACCTCCTCTTGAATCACTCTATCTATTAAAAAAAACCGCATCAAAATCCATTGCGTAGTTTTAAAGATTTAAGCATACAAAGGGAGAAGGGGACATAGAGACAGAGAAAGCGAGAAGCTTTGAGAAAGCTTTGTTTTATACTATGTAGTGAAGTTTTGTGGATATGTATGTATATATGTTTGTTCTATTGGTTCCGGGTTGATTTCTGCGGCGGGAAAATGTTTGCATCTGATTGATTTTGAAGCCTGCATTAATGAAGGTGATTAGATGGCATATATTTTTAAAATAACGTGAATAACCAATCCTATTTAATTGTACTTAAGTGTATTATAACATTGGTTTTTAGATTCAAATACATTATTGTTTTCTATAAATTTTACAATCTATAAGTTGTCACTCATTCTCTTCATTTATAGTTATATTATTTCAATAATGTATAAAATAATACATACTTTTTTGGTAAATTAACCCCCGGTTTCTGAAACGCCGATCAACACTAATCGGCTGTCAAGTCACTTGCTATCTCTATCTAACTTAAAGTAAAAGCTGAAATAGCAAGTGACTTAACAGCCGATTAGCGTTGATCGGCCTTTCAGAAACCGGGCGTAAGGCTAACATTGATTATGTAGGTTTAATAGATATAAACAAAATAGATGTAAAAATACAGACCTATATTTCACTCCACGTAGAGCCCCGTAGACCGTTCTACGAATGTTTCTATACTATTGCATCTTGTTTCATACATGACACACCAAATCGTTCAAAGACGGTATATTCCTACTGAAATACTGGCTGAAACGTATGTGTAATGGATTTAAGCACTTACCTTTGTAAAACCCCGGGCGATATCAGCTCTGAAACGCTGAAAATCCTTTGATTTCAGTCAAAAAACGATATTCGCTAGCACTCAAAAACTGCCATCTTGCCTCGAACAAATATCCAGATATCACGTGATATTTTCCGTTAACCACTTGAAATCACACTGAAAACTGCACTAAGGTGTACAATTTATGTATTTACTAGAGTTTTTTAATATATTTTGAGGTTCAATGGGTATTTTTGATGTTTTAGCGGAACGCGCTTTCAGCTCCGCCCGAACAGACTGACTGGGAGTTCGACTGTTCAATATTGTAGACTGGAAGTAGGAAGCGAACGTATTTGGATATGGCACGTAGACTAGTGCGAGAGAGACAGATAACTGGATGGGGTTAGTAATTTGATTCAAATTACGTGATGCTTTATGGTCTAGATTGCGGCTACTACTACCTACTAACCTTTAAGGGTAAAAATAATCCACAACATAAAATTTATGTGACAAAAACAATACTTAAATTACTGACTGTAGGTACTTATGGAGAGAGATTATGCAGTTCTTCCAAGCAACACCAACATTAATTTCCTTTTTAAAATTTTCGGTGCCACAATACCGCCAGTGTCCGTTTCATGCATTAGTTTCACAAACTTTAGTGGAGATAGTTTAGGTAGAGAGTTATTAAGACAGTATACTAGAAAATAATAATACGGGTTTATTTACTGATGTGACATTGACGTTTGGTTTGGATATGACACTTGCACTTTACCTCATCCAAAATCTTTACAGCTTCGTGATACCGTAAGCTCCTAGAGAGAGACAGACGTCGCTTGAAAGACAAAGAAGGATCTACGCTACTACCGAAGCTCTTATTTTCTTTGCGCTAAATGCTATTCCTATTCCTCAATGATAATAAAAATAAGTCAACGTGCCGGTCAAACGGTTTCACGAGCATCTTAGGAAGGACTGAAAAAAGAAGACTTGAACGAATACATAAATACTGACTCATGTATTTAAAAGCGATAATTAAATTTTACATTGCCATCAAACACGCCTAGTCCTACCAATGAATCGATCAATAAATATTTGATAATATTTTATTAGAATGTACCTATAGAAAATCGTCACCGTTAACTCTGTATTAAGTACCGTCTCTGCGGAGATATCAAGAGAGATATCTGAGATATCATTACATGTCGAACTTCTGAAACCCGCAAAAATAGGGTATTTATGTTATTCCTAGCTAATTTTACAAGTGTTTACAGGTTCTGCGCAGTTATAACATGTACCTGGCCTGGTTGTAGACGCAGACAACCATATATTTTGCTAGTTTTTTACTCATACTTTAATTTGTATTTTAACAGGACCACCTCCATTACGAGACTTGCGGTTGTTTGCAACGTTTTATGATTACATTGACCGCTGATTTCCGAAAGCTCGATCAACACTAATCGGCTCTCAAGTCACTTGCTATTTCAGCTTTTACTTCAAATGAGATAGAGATAGCAAGTTACTTGACAGCCGATTAGCTTTGATCGGATTTTCAGAAAGCGGGAGTTAGTCGTCTAATCTTCAAAATGTAATAAAATTAAATGTGTCAAATAAAAGTTTTTTAACGGTTCTCGAGTCTTAAAAATTCCCTATGTCCCTTTGTATGCTTAAATCTTTAAAACTACGCAACGGATTTTGATGCGGTTTTATTTAGAGTGATTCAAGAGGAAGTTTTATATGTATACGGGTCGCATGGGTGCACATTGTTTTTCTACTATATACATGCATGATATAGTATAAAAACAATGTGCACGGGTGTGCCAAGCAGGGGCGCGCGGGCGGGTCGCTAGTAGTAATTAAAGCTGGTACTATTCAAATTCGCTATTAGTTACGCTAAAAAAAGACTAAACGAATAAAGGGACGAAAAGACATGGTACTGTATTCATCTGGATAATATGGCAAGTCGCAAGTCACGACATTCCTTTCTGCGACTAAGCATTTCACTAATTAAAAATACTTTCTTTGTCTCTGCAGCTCACGGCATTTGCTATGTCACATTTTCGATATATCAAATGAAGACGATTAAAATTTATGCAACGTCAAAGGCAAGTAGGCAACTATGTCAAATATGCCCATATACCTATGTCATATTTACGGAATGCTGTGGACCGGATAATAGGTCAATGTCAAGTACATGAGGTGTAATTTCTCTGTAGGCCGCACTGTATTGCATCGCAAGGCACTACTATGTTAAAGGCGATGGTTGGTTACACGTAATGGTGGGCCATCTTGTTACATCAGCAAAAAGTATGACAACAAACATAGCAGCCGCATCTAGCAGTATAACATAATATATGTATAACATTACTACGTCCTACTAAAACATTGGGTCATACGCTGATTTTCCACTATTTGATATAATGCATGGAGCGTTGTATATACAGGTTGAATATTTTTTTTATAAATACCTATGTAATAATTTACAGATGAATAGGAACGTGCCCTACGATGCATTGGCCTGCGTCCATCACTTGAGACATAGTGGATGTCGGTAGCTACCCGGACGAGCCCTTCGTTAAAGCTTTTTACCACTGTAACCCAGGGCTTACTAATTCTGAGTCTGTGCCCCCGTTCGTTCTTCTACAAGTTTTATCGTATTGAAACTTCCAAAATCAAAACGGTATTTCAGTACAATCTCTTTTGTACCGTTTAGTTCGCTCCTTTAATACTAACTTTAATTCAATAGATATTGCGGTAACGCGACCTATCACTTTTAAGAAAATGGTTCTTGAGATTCTAGAATAGTACTACATACTTCTCATGACTCTCAAAACCTAAAACTCATTATTAATCTGTGGTAAACGGTGTTGGTGCCACAATTAGTTTATAATTAGTTACTAAACATTGTTAAACCATATTTTATTGTGTTACTGTTTGTTTACCCAAATAAAAGGAAAAAAAAATCACAACGACCACTTTGAAATGTTTTATATGTATCTGCTACTATATACTAGGTGAATCTGCTGCCAGTTCAATCGCGACCAAAGCCTAGGGCAAGAAACTCGTCTTGGTTATATATTCGTAGCTTGGTTCCTAGCGTTTTTTGTATGATCCTTTTTACATGAAGTACCTACCTAACTACTTCATTGTTTATTTTATAATGAGTTGAAGCATATAGTTCAGCCCCAAGCTTTTCTGTCATCTACATTATATTCTATCATACCTTCAGCTTAGCTTTCTTTTGGTACTGAGTATTTCTTTGAAAAAAAATCTTTTAGAGCCGATTCCCTAAGAAATAAACATAAATATAACATATGTATACCTCAGATAAAAAACACCATGTTTCAAAAAAGTACATTTGTTACAGCTATCAAAATTTATAATAAATTGCCAGATCCAATCAAACCTCTTAAAGGAAATGTTTTCAAAAATAAGTTAAGAAAATGGTTAGTTTCAAATGCATTTTATAACTTAAACGAATATTACGAATACTATGAAAGTTAAAGTAGTAGATACATTGATACATGTAAATACCTTTTTATTGTAGGTACGTCTGAAACGGACAAACTGTTAAAACTGTACATACCTAACCATAGGAATAAGATCTTTTTTTGTACTA
Organism: Plemyria rubiginata; assembly: GCA_963576535.1. Taxonomy (NCBI): domain Eukaryota; kingdom Metazoa; phylum Arthropoda; class Insecta; order Lepidoptera; family Geometridae; genus Plemyria; species Plemyria rubiginata. The sequence goes on along the minus strand of OY754922.1, from coordinate 7,881,674 downwards.
CAGTTATACAATAAATTATTTCTGATTTCTGATTTCTGGTACCTACCTATCGGGAATCGGCACTTAACCATTATGATTTTTCATCTGTCGATCAAAAAGCTTTCAACATAACTTTTTCAAAAAAAGCTTGTTAGAAACAACACTTCAGACGGTAAATAATAAATCAAAAGCCACCACTTGGGTTTTCATTCGCATAACCGAATCAACCCGCAGTAATGAACTTAACGCAGATTAAAGCGGGGTTGCGCTGACTGTAGCTAGGTACTACTGGAACGTCACTACATAGTATAAAACAAAGTCGCTTTCTCTGTCCCTATATCCTTATGTATACTTAAATCTTTAAAACTACGCAACGGATTTTGATGCGGTTTTTTTAATAGATAGAGTGATTCAAGAGGAAGGTTTATATGTATAATACATGCATGATATAGTAGAAAAACAATGTTGCATGCACCCGTGCGAAGCAGGGGCGCGCGGGCGGGTCGCTTTTCTCCGTTTCTCCGGGCTCAGTCGACTAGAGCCCTGCCGTCGACTGTCGCGTGTCGCGTGTCGACTGTCGAGTGTCGACTGTCGCCTGTCGACTGTCGAGTTCATTTTTTTAACTTTTTTTTGTTGTTTTGTTTTTGTAGATTTTTATTTAGGTATTTTTTTGTTTGGTTGATTTATTTTTTGTAGTTTGTCGAGTGTCAAGTTTCAGTGCATCTAAGCACTCCCATCACTTGTTGGGGATTACCCTTTCATTATCGAGGAAGTTTAATTTTATTAGGTTCCCATGGTCGTACATTAACCGGACCATAAGATGGTGGTGGGTGGCAAGCACATTTTTTGTTTCACTCACATTGTTTGTTCGAATGAGCAAGCGAATTATGGCAGATTTTTACCTACTGTCTGAAATATGTTACTTTTGGATTCTTTGCTTGTTGAATGGTTAGGCGGGAATCGCCAACCATTCAACAAGCAAGCAAAACGGAATTTTTATTGGCCCTTCATGAAGCAGGCTAAAGTCTATAGCGGTTATTTTCTTCTTTATCATGACATGAAAGTAAATAGGTACGTTCCGTTGTAGGTACGTAATTTATTGTAAAATCATCCATTACATTGGTACATTTAACAAATTTACAATTAGCGTGTCAAAGCTATGGAATTTTCTAATAATACAAGGTAGTTAGAGACTAGGAACAATAATTATATTTAAGAATGTCTCTCTGTTTGGTAGGTTTGATAAAAGACAATCACTGTGCTACTTGTCTAATCGACGATGGGATAGTACAGTTTTCACACTGTTCATCTAAACAAAGCATAGGCTCTTGACCAAATCAGAACAATGGTCACCGTGTAATCCTGGCTGTACATTCCAAGCGTACCTACTGGCAAAGCGCAGCCAGGAAAACACAGCCCGGAATTCATGTACATTTTTAAGAAACTGGTAGTAGCAGGAGTGCCCACAACTTCACACATCGTTACCAACCAACCTACATACACACACCTCTCCACAACCATACTTGCATCATACTAGCACACCCCTCTACAATATAATATTACGTTTACAAACACACACTTCTCTGCATTACACTAGCACACACCTTTACCTTTATTTATTTACAAAACATATCTAATATCACGTTTACGTTAACAATACACACACCTTTGCATCACTCTAGCACACACCTCTACACATCATACATCACGCTTACAAATACACGCATCGTTTCAACACAAAAAACACTCTCGTTTCACAGAACAACATTTTTACGCACAAAACGCAGCTTTCTCCCCCACATACACACAACATTCATCATGTATCAAACACGAAAGAGAACTAACCCCCACAACACAGGATATATTCCTAGGGTGGGGATCAGTGCAGAAACGAATCCCATTCACTATTATTTTCTATTGTTTATAGTTCTTAACTACCAACTTAAAAAATGATTAATTGTATACAAATGTAATGTAGTGTAGTACCTACCTACATTACAAACCTAATGTTATTTGCACCAACTCATGTACCTACCTACCTCTTACTTAAGTATAAGCTTAGATAAGTTATGGTTAGTTATTATTTTACTTTTTAGTCTATTATTTTTTTTGTAACCTTGTGCCAAATAAATAAATTATTATTATTATTATTTTGTACACGAATAACTGACTGTGTTTTACAGGGGTGTATGTATATTCCATGACGTACAATCACCATGGATTTCAAGTACATTAAATTCTGACTGTTTTCCTGCCCGTACATTCCCTGTGAATTCTCGGTAATCCATGGTCGTACATTAACCGGGCCCTAAGCCAGGCTGCAGGCTGTTTGTGTTTGTTGTGTGTTGGTTGTAGCGATGGGTCGTACTTGTATTAATCACGTACCAGGCCTAGTCAGCGCTTCAGTATTCAGTATTCAGTATATTTATTCACAAAACCACCACCACCTTTGCGTACCTTGTTCAGATACCAGGTCTTCAAGTACTTGGATAGTTTTATGGACTGACTTGGATCATAGCATAGTACGTACTCGCGATGCTTGCCTCGAAGTATCAATCGACACGTACCGAGTACTACCGGTACCTTGTTCGACCCAATAGTCGAATTAGGTACGCGTAATCGCATGGAAATACCTGGTATTTATACCAGGTCGAGTAAATACGCTTCATCCCTAGTTGGTTGTCCGTTTGACATATTTTATTTTGTTTTGTTTTTATGATTCGCTTCATGAATTAAAATGGAAGTGAAACTAATAAAATGTGAAACGTGCTTGAGCAGCGATCGTCAATTGATATGCTTATCGAAAATTAAGTTCATACTTCACGAATTACAGCTTCCACAGGTTATTATAATACTCTATTTATGTACTTCGGCCGATATTTAGAAATCTGTAGTTAGGTCCCTAGGTATCTATTTATCCAATAAATAAGACAACTAATAGGGGAATGTGAGTGAATTTGTTATTGTACCTACTTCAGCTTGATGGATGCAGGGCACGTAGGGCTGCTTTGTTTTATGGTGATGGATAACACTGACAACAGATGGCGGGCCATCTGCTGGTTACTTTGATCAAGAAGCTGGTTGCTTAAAAAAAATCCCTAAACCTACACTGATATTTCATCACATACCTACCTACCTACCTACATCTATACTCTTATAAACAAATTTTTAAGGACTAAAGATTTGATTGTTTCTTTGGGTTAAACTATAGCTACCCTGGTACCTGAGTTGAGGGTTGGGGATAGGGGGGATGCATGTGGGGGTAGATGGCAAGTCTTTCCCTATAGTTCTTTTTTCTAGGAAATGAAAAAAAAAATTCTTCAAATTTCTTCACTTAAAAAAAAAAAAAATAACCCTAACCTAATGAAAATTCCTTCCCTTGAGTCTTTTTGTCATAGAGATGAAATATTACTACCAATTTTCTTCATAAAAAAAAAAAACCCTAACCTAACTAGTAACTTACCTGAAAAATTAAATTATTTTTTTTCATTTCCTAGAAAAAAGGACTCAAGTGGAAGACTTGCCATCTACCCCCACTTGCATCCCCCCTATCCCCAACCCTCAACTCGGGTACAAGGATTGCTATAGCCAACTCGTTTCTTTGTATTGAATAGACTCTGAAACTACATACATACATACTTACCTACTGGACCGATTTCAAAAATATTTCATGTTGGGCAGCTACACTATCTCTGGTGGACATAGGCTGTACTTATTATATTATCAATAAAATTCGGGATCCCTACGAAAGCTCCAATAATGTAATCTAATAAATTCCAAGTTACTTCCGGTGCGCTGTGAACACAAAATTGATAGACCATAGGTGGGGGGGTGGGGGGGTTATGTCCATCCGTGCGAAGCCTGGGCAGGCGACTACTGCTTTATAAAAAGTAACCTGTAGGTAAGTAATCATCTCTTTTAATTTTTAGATACTCAGCTCGAATGGTGGTATTTGCTGGGAATGTCATCGAATTATGGTAAAGTTCTACAAGTTCAGAATGCAAGTAAAGCATGCCCAGAAGGTATTGTCGAAAAATGTTGAGGTACCTATTGCTAATATACCTACTGTTTATCATTGCAAAACTACCTGTGACATAGTTGGCTTAGTCATTTCTAAGACCAACTAAGTTAACCCAAAATGACATTTTCTGATCACTTCAATGCTTCATAGCACACATTTACAGTGGTCAGAAACAAATCCGGTTGAGATTTTGTGACTGGGTAGGTACCTACAATTGAAAAGAACCCACTGTAATATCACTGAAAGGCACTATTATTTTATTAGCAATAATTTAGTGTTAATGACAAACATTTCCAATTACAATTTTTTTTGTCTTCAACTTCAACTTTTCAACATCAACATCAACAACAACAACTTTTCTTTCAGCATCAACAATTAACATCACTCAGTGGTTTGTCAATGAATATAATACAACATTTTAATTTTGAGTTTACCTATTATGATCCTCTCCTGAATATAAATGTAAACCAAAATGACAAAGAAGTTAAAGCTGAGCCTATACTGATAAAACAAGAGTTTGATGAAAACATAGATTTTAATGATAGACTCAATTCAGACTCAGATAATGATGAAAAACCTCTGAGCAAAGTATTCACAGCCAGTGTCAAAGCAAAAAGCATTCCAAAGGAAAAAATAATATTACATAAAAAGAAAAAATCTATAAAACAAGATAAGAGAAAGTTAAAAGAAAACATATCAAAAAAGAAAAACACTTATTCAAATAAAGAATTTCTAAAAACAGAACATAGTCCATCAAAATTAAATATGAAAGAAGAACAGAAAAGGAACAATATTATTGAAGAACGTTTGAGAGTTGATAAAAAGGAAGTATTGAAAGAAAAGTTTGAGACAATAATGTTTACAGAAGAAGAAATGTTGAAATGTAGAGAAGAGAAACGAAACCAAGCAAATTTTAAGAAAATTCCGTTTAAATGTAGTTTGTGTGTCACTGGTTTTTTTAAGAAAGAAAAGTATGATTTACATATAAAGAAAATTCATGATGAGGTATGTGTGATGCTTTCCAGCATTTAAAGCACTCCATAAACCATAATCTATACCTTTTAAGGTTGGCAGGTAGAATTCTCATAGCATACTTTAAACATTTTATTTTCTGCAAAAAAGTGTTAATAAAACAAAATGTGTCGTGTTTCAGAGCATAGGTGACCACACCTGCCCAGTATGCCAGGCAAGGTTCCCCACTATCGGCGCAGCATCACGGCACCGCTCGAAGCACTTCGTCCAGTACCGATGCCGGCTGTGCGACTACAAGGTAGCCTCGGGCGCGGCGGCTGTAAACCACGCCAGAGACAAGCATGCAGACGATGGAGCGGGCCAGATACACTGTAGGCAATGCGCGTTTGTTGCCAGGTAGGTATATTAAAATTAATAGAATTGAAGAAAATTATCCTAGTACTGCTATAAACGCGAATGTTTGTAAGTATGGATGGATTGATGTTTGTTTCTCTTTCACGCCGGAACGGCTGAACGGATCTGGATGAAACTTTGAGATAGATTACCTATAGTCTAGAATAGCACATAGGCTACTTTTTATCTCGTCAGAATACCGGGATTTAAATCTGCGCGCGTGAAACCGCGGGGCGCAACTATTAAAAAAATAATGCTGGACTTTTTTGTTGAGATGCTGTCGCGCGTTAGTCACATTTTGCAACGCGATACAGTATTGCGTCTATCGATGCAAACGCGCGACCGTGTCAGCAAAACATCGTGGAGAGAACGGAGCGGAACGCCGTTACTGAATCGCGTTTGCATAGCGACAGAAGCGCGACAGTATCGCGACTGAGAATCGTGGTATGATGTTTTAAATACAATTACAATACAAATAAATTTGAAATATAAAGCTGAAAGCCATTTGGCGGGCTTAGTTTCGAGTGGATGTTGAAGATGAAAATCTTATCTTTATGATACGTTTTAAAATATGTATTAAGATAATAAATAGTGAGTATGTGTGGTTTGCAGAACAACCAAAGAATTATCGGAGCATGTCAAGACTGAACATTCGTTGGTGTGTAACGAGTGTGGGGTCAAGTTTAAGGGTTCGAACACACTGAGGTCGCATAAAATGTGAGTTTAGAACTATGGCAATTCTAATAAATAAGTCCCCCCTTCTAAATTTCATGAGTCTATTTCATCCAAAAGTTGTCTGGTAGAGAAATTATTTGTGATCATTAAAACAATCAAACTGTTTTATATATTTTTTATTGTATCTTGTAATTAGGCCTACAGGATACATGATCTACATGAATTTATTTGAATTATTTATTGAGTAGAAGCTGTAAGTTTTCCTAAAACGAATATTTAATTATTTCATGTTCCCAGTCGGATCCACTCAGTGAAACGCGAGTTCTCCTGCGAGGTCTGTTCAAAGACGTTCAACAGCAAATCCCGCCTGGAGTCGCACAGTGCGCGACACAGTGGCGCAGTGGCGCGCCGTCTCGCCTACTGCGCACACTGCGATGTGCAGTACAAAGATATACAAGTCTACAGGAACCATTTGAGGAATAGTGTGAACCATGTACAAAACAGGTGCGTAACAAAGTGCTGAGGCTCAACCGCGATCTCTTAAGGGCCCGGCGACAGCGGCTCGCAGTTTCGAGGTGCGATTGGCTATTATTTCATTTCGGGGAGGTTGTTTGAAAGAATAACTATCCAGTGACACGCATAAATACTGTTCGAATACAAATAATACAATAATTGCTTGAGTCAGAAATCATTTTGGTATTAAGTAAACATAAGGCCAAACGTACTAATACCAAAATGATTTCTGATTCGGGCATGTTTCCCTTATATTATTGTGTTATTTGTGTTCGAACAGTATTTATGCGTGTCACTGGATAGTTATTCTTTCAAACAACCTCCCCGAAATGAAATAATAGCCAATCGCACCTCGAAACTGCGAGCCGCTGTCGCCGGGCTCTTAAAGCAATCCTACTACTAATATAAACGCGAAATTTTGTAAGTATGGATGGATGTTTGTTACGCCGGGAGGGCTGATCGGATCTGGATGAAACTTGGCAGAGAGATAGATTATAGTCGCTGGAATAGCACATAAGCTACTTTTTATCCCGTGGGAATACCGGGATTTAAATCTGCGCGGGTGAAACCGCGGGGCGCAACTAGTATCGAAATAATATTACACCGACATTTCGTACCATAACCAACCGAAATGTCAGTAACAAGTTGTCGATTCACTATAGCTGGACCTATGTAAACTCGACCTTCCTGATAGTTTAAGGGACGACCCGGGAAGACCTGGCTTTGATTGACCTAGATAAGAAGATAAGAAATTTCTAATGAGCATTTTCTTCCAGCTAACTTTTGTGTTATGTGGAGTGGATGGCAGGGCTATAGCTTTTGTGATGATTGAAAGAGTGATTTCTACCTCCTTACAATTACTGTGTTGTTTTATTTCAGGATCTCGTGTCCGGATTGCAACAAGCAATTCGCTTCCCGTGCTTACTGGACTAAGCATTACAATTTCTACCACTTGCACCGATCGCGGTACCACTGTGACGACTGTATCAAGGTATATTGTACAGACATATTACTATATTCAATGTCGCTAGCATATAATATTAGTATATTGTCAAACAAATATTCCCACAAATGAATCGAAAAAATCGATTCACGATAATTTTATTGTCATAAATCTAAAACTTTTTTAGATTATATAAGTGACCCGCCGCGCCACGATCGAACCGTGAAATTTCCTCTATTCCGTGGTGAAAGCCAACGCAGGCTAAATGCGTTGGTTACTGTCGCTTGGCTTTTGTTACAGGCCCAGAATATTTTATTTTGGCAGGTGCCAATTTTTTGCAGTAATTAATAATTATTTGACAGCCTTCACAGCTAGGTAGGTAGTAACTCAGCCTTCTGCGCCGTAGGCCGTAGGTTCGTTCCCCACCGAGAACAAACATTTGTCTGATAGATGTTTGTTCTCTGTCTGGATGTTATACATTATAAGTATGTATTAAAAATTAATGTATGTATTTCATTTAGGTATCAGGGATACCATATTACAAGTTGTGCTTAGTTTGGGGATAGTGCTGTGTGAAAAGTCCACCAAAATTATCTAAACTAATATTATAAAGAGGAAAGGTTTGATTGTTTGTTTGTTTGCATTGAATAGGCTCCGAAACTACTTGACCGATTTGAAAAATTCTTTCACCATTGGGAAGCTACACTATCCCCGGTGAACATAGGCTATATTACATTTTCAAAAAAATTTGGGATCCGTACTAAAATTCAAATAATGTAACCCAAGGTGTAAAAAAATTCGTAAAATATTCTTTACATCGCGTGCACTGCGAAAACTATTGATGATAGAATAAAATAATGTTCTACAACTTTGCAGAACACATCATTATTTACAAAAAGTGTCGCGACAGTATATGTCTAACTCTTATAGTTATGCCACAATAAGTGTTTTTTTATTTTAAAATTTTAATTGAAATGCCGCCGCTATAAGAGGCTCTTTATTTGTATCTTGGTATTAATCCTTATCAAAATAAATTACTTCATATTCAAAACTGCTTTAATACCTTTATAAAACTTTTTAAATTATTCAATTCGGACATTCCATTCGAAAGATATCACAAGTTTAAAAATGTAAGTATTAGAAAAAGGTCGCGTGGTAGCCACTCACCCTGCTTGGCGAGCTAGGCAGCACCTTAGGGTAGGGGCCGCACGGGTCGGGGGAGGAGCTTTAGTGAGGCAGCGAGCCTGGCCTCGGCTGGCGGATGCTTGGTCGCAGGAAGGATCCGCCGGCTTGGATTGGAGGTGGCGCTGCACAAGACCGAGGCCGTATTTTTCCACGGACCTTGGCAGCGCATCCCCAGTGACGCCCACATTATGGTGGAGGGCGTCAGGGTCGAGGTGAAGGCCCAGATGAAACATCTGGGCCTGGTGCTTGACAGCAGGTGGCGCTTCGGCCCGCATTTCAGCGGGCTGTCAAAGCGCCTTCTTAAGGTTGCGGGAGCGCTTTCCTGGCTCCTCCCAAATTTGGGCGGGCCAAAAGCGCGATGCCGGCAGCTATATGCCGGCATCTTGAAGAGCATGGCCCTTTACGGGGCCCCTATCTGGGCGGACTCCCTTCAACGAAGGGAGAACGCCGCCGCACTCCGGAGCCCCCAAAGGGCCATCGCGCAGCGGGTCGCAAGAGCCTACCGCTCGGTGGGCTTTGCAGCGGCCTGCGCTCTGGCGGGCACCCCTCCTTGGGAACTCGAGGCGTGGGTGCTCGCCAGAGTATACGAGTGGACGGCGAGGCGTAGGGCGCTCGGAGAGCGCCCCGCCTCGGAGGAGCGGGAAGCTGTCCAGCGGGAGGCGAAGGATGCCATCGTCCAGCACTGGAAGGTGGACCTCGCCTCCGCCGCGTTTGGCCACCGAACCTTGGAGGCACTCGGGCCAGTCCTGCAGGACTGGCTCGACCGGCCTCACGGCTTTTCATCATTCCGTCTGGTGCAGGTGCTATCCGGGCATGGATGCTTTGGGTCGTACCTGCACCGGATCGGAAAGGAGGGTGCCCCATCCTGCCACCATTGTGGCGCGGTGGAAGACACGGTACAGCACACCCTCGAGGTGTGCCCGTCGTGGGCCGAACCGCGCCGCGACTTGGTGGCGGTAGTTGGGCTAGACCTGTCGCTCCCCAGCGTGGTGAACTCCACGCTGAGGGACGCGACAGGCTGGGCAGCGGTCGCCTCCTTCTGTGAGGACGTACTGTCCCAGAAGGAGGCAGCAGAGCGCGCGCGGGAGGCTGACCCTCAGGCGCCGCTCTGCAGGCGGAGGAGGGGTAGGAGAAAACGTCTTCCCTCCCCTCAAGGTGATGAATAGCGGAAGATAGGCGTGGAGGCGCAATCTCTCGCATTGCACTATTCGCCACCTCCGTCGAGCGGGAATGATCGAGCACTCGCGGTCGTTCCCGGGCCTCTCCCTCCAGGAGGGGCGTGTAGGCCCCGCTGTCAAGGCGGGCGGTCGTCGGCGGGGAACTGGACGAAAAGGCTCTGCCAGTTTCCCAGTTCCCCTCCATGGTGACGACGCGGGAGTGCCACTGGGTCGTTTAGTGGGTTTACCGGCCCTCACAGGCCGGGGAGTCCCACATATCCCCCCCATCCTCCAATGGGGGGGAATGCGTAACGCATTTTTCCGAGCGAAAAAAAAAAAGGGGGCCGTACGGGTGGGGAGTCAATGTCAAGAAATGAAGTCGGCTCCCCTACTCAACGGTAAAAAGTTAAGTAATAAAAATAAAAGTTCATTAAAATAATAATGTTCAAATTTTCTTTATACTTTTCTTTTTTAGTAACCTAACGCAAATAGAAGGGTTTATGTGTGTGTATTATAATTTTGAAATTATTGTTAAATACCCGTGCGAAGCCGGGGCGGGCCGCTAGTTATTAATAAGGTGTAAAATGAATAAGGTGCTTTATCTGTTTAAGGGGTTTTGTAAGTATGTACTACTTACAAAACCCCTTAAATAGATAAAGCACCTTATTTATTATGTAGGTAGGTAAATATGTATTATTCTTACCTAACTACTTCTTTTAGATGTTCATGTCGGAATGGCGGTTAAAGCTTCACAAACAGACGCACCACGGCTTGGCCAGAACAAGAGACCACCAGTGCACTGTCTGCGAGAAAAAATTCTATGTGAGTAGGTGGTACTACCTATACATTAGGTACCTATAGATCTTTCAGTCTAAAAATGCACGCCCCTCCACCGTCTTCACCCTCACAAGCTAATAAGGTGTATAGATGCAGTACATGCTGAACTGAAAAAAAAAGACTGGAGAAGTCCACTGCTGGATATAGGCCTCCCCCCTCAGACAGTCCACTCTGCAGAGGATGCCTATCCGAAGAAGAATCAGCTGCCCACGTAGTCCTGGAATGCGAGGTAGTAGCAACTCAACGACAAGAAATCCTGGCCAACCCCAGGTCACTCCTCCAAGCCTGCGAAGCCCCCAGGAAACTTCTGCGCTTTTGGGAGGAGTTGGGCTGGCTACAGATATAGCCAGCACACCCTGACGCACAATGGACCAACCTTGAGTCTAAGTGCGGAAAAAGGAGTCCAAATACAATACAATATAGGCCTCCCCTCTCCTGTATTTATATTTCAAGGAAGACCGATTCTGCGATCCTCACAATGTTGTCCAGAGGGCCAACCACGATCTCTTGAAGCATTCTCATATGTCAATGTCTTATATCAACTGCATAGTCTGTCTGTTATGCAACTTATTAATTAGACTTTACGTACTGTTTGTTTTTCTAAGAAATAAAAATAAATAAATAGTTGGCTTTTGATCAAAAAGTAAAGTAATATTAAAATAAGAACGCTTCAAGAGATCGCGGTTGACCCTCAGGGGTAGGTACCACGAACTACGAACAGGAAAACGAAGCGTCGGCGTGCGTCGTTCGGACGGATCGGAGTTAGTGTTATTGAAATCAATGTTCCATTTATTTTCAGACACGCGCCACTTTGTTAACACACTCGCACCTGCACGCGGCTTCGCGCGCCTTTATGTGCGCTCGCTGTGGCGCAACCTTCCGGCAGCGGGCCGCACTTTACACGCATGTGCGTCGACTCCACACATGAAAGTTAGCGGAAATTCCCACGGGATTTGACGAAAAATATTATTCACCACCTACGCTACGCTAACGAGTTAATAGAGGCACAGATTCAATATGAGACACTGCACGAAGTCGGTGTTTTTGAACTCAATATCAGTGTCGCTGGTATATCTAAATCAAAAATGATTTTATTCCATAGAATCACAATGATCACTTAAAAAAAGATCTAATAAACTGAGTGAATCTAATGAGTTCGGTTCGCTGCGTTGCGCGTTGGTTGATTTTATTTTTAAGAATGAACTTTCTAAGATTCCATAAAACCCAAATTACACTTGTAGAAAGAAAAAATAAAAGAATAAATATTTGCAGAGTACATATATTTTTTCCTTATAAAATTAAAATATAATTTGTATGTACTTAAATTTGCAAAAAAACAAAGGTTTTTTAATGAAAATTATAAACGTATTTATCTGTAAAACAAAGAGTAAATTGACAAACATTTAAATGGAAAATAGTTTACTAATTTGTACATAGGTACATAGTAAAGGTAAAACCAAACTATTATTTAGTTTTGGCCGATCATATCTCCTTGTACAGCTACCTACCTACTTTATTTATAGTTTGGAAAACATAGAATAAACCTTAAAAATTAATAAAATGTATTTTATAACAATCATCTGCCCGCAGTTTCGCTTGCGTGATACAGTTCACATGCACTAAGATAATTACACTTCATAAATTTATAAATACCTGAAGTGAATACCAAATAAATGAAAGATTACACATATTCTAAAACACGTGAATAAAAAAATATGATAATAGGTAAGTTTCATAAATTATGGTGTAACCATCTTTTTGCAAGTGATTCAAAGTTACATCCAAATCGATCCAGCCGTTACATCGTGATAGCTAAGATAAAATAAGTCCAAAGTGTGTGCAGTGATTATCGAAGCATATTAATGTTTGTATTACCTACAGCACATTATGTTTATACATACACACAGTTACACTTAAATACAGTTATATGACAGTGAATGTTTATTCTTTTTTTTACTATCCCAGATATACAAAATAAGTACATAAGTATTACCTATGAATTAAATTATTTTCTATCAATTTGACATGTTAAAGTTTAATTTATGTTATCGGTGACTATGTTTAATATTTAATTTGAAAGGTAATTATGTACATTTAGCACGCTATAAATTTAATCATGGCGGATCCTATACAATTAAAAACAATATCTTTCTATTACTTGTTTTGTTAAATAAATGAATTTAGTGTATACGGGTAATAAATTAAAATACAGCTGAAAGAAAGTAAAATGCACTGTGTTTTGTTATTGAGTACCTAATCATATGAATAACTTGTTTCCGTGAGCTTTAATTTAGAAACTGGAACTTCACTTACTCACTTTTATTAATTACTTAATCACTTGCTATAAATTTAAGCTCTTACTTCAGATTAGATTAAGTTACTTGACAGCCGATTAGTGTTGATCGAGCTTTCAGAAACCGGGGTAATGCACAACCGCAAAAATAATCAATTACAACACAGGCAAAATATGGTAGCCAATCAAATTATCCAGATCTCATGGAATACAAAGGTAGGTACTGGGATCGCTATTCTATATTACAGATCTACAGGGTGTCCAGGAATGAGTGGATAACCCTGCATGGGCTTGGCCACCCAGGATTTTTTTTATCTAAAACTGTTCAAGATACACGCCTATTTAGTAAAAACTTTTCTACATATTTCGAGGCATCACGTTCTCAGAACCTGAAACCAGACCTTGAACCGCTTGAGATAGAAAATAAAAAAAAAGTTTCCTGGTAGTTTGAAACAACAATATTTATCATTTACGGATCTAAGTTGATTTTACACCTTTTGCGTAATTTCAAGGTGTGCATTGCCCGGTTTCTGAAAGCTCGATCAACACTAATCGGCTGTCAAGTCACTTTCTATCTCTATTTAATCCTAACTAATATTATAAATGCGAAAGTAACTCTGTCTGTCTGTCTATCTGTTACGCTTTCCCGCTTAAACCTCTCAACCGATTTTGATGAAATTTGGCACAGACAATCTTTAGACCCTGAGAAAGGACATAGGCTACCTTTTTGCGAAAAGTACGCAGACGAAGTCGCGGGTACCAGCTAGTTTGAAATAAAAGCTGAAATAGCAAGTGACTTGACAGCCAATTAGTGTTGATCGAGCTTTTAGAAACCGGGGGTTAATTACATACTTTATGCCAAATTAAACAATCACGATTCAAACCTATAGATATATAATATGTAATTTAAAACTAATTTAACATAATAATATTATGTAATAACAATAAAATTCTTCTCAAAAATTTAAAATCAAATATGGGCATTTTACATTCATCTTTTTCAATTTCAAAAAATTGCCGCGGAAAAGCCCTCATTGTACACGACAATTTTAAATTTTGTTTTCCAATCATTACGTAACTTTATCAATTTTTACAATGATACCTACTTTGTAGCTTATCACTCAACATAGTTAACCATAAACTATTAGTAATACACATTTATATTCATTCAATATCCAAGAGCACCGGTGGTCTAGTGGGAGTGACCCCGCCTTCCGATCGTTAGGTCGCAGGTTCGAATCCGGTCATGCACGTACGGGGGAACACGGTCGTAAACGGTGAAGGAAAACATCGTGAGGAAACCAGTTAGTATTCTAACAGCGGCGATGGGCTTGCAACCTGTCACGTATGGAATACTAACTACTGCAAAACGTGGGTATGTGCCAAATGTAATGTTTGGACGTACCTCTGACTACCCCCCTTAGACATCCTCAAAGAATCTTGAATTAGTACCTACTTGGTACTGGGAGATCTGAAGGGATATCTACCGTGCCTGGGGATCAAAGTCGTGAAGCTGTTTCAGTTTCAATATCCAATGTTAATTATAAACATAGTTATCGTTATAATAACTTCTCAGTGACAACATACAAATTAAAAATACTTCAGTACCTGCCTACAGCCTAATAATTCTTTAGATTTTTTTGAATTCTAGATATAAGTTAAGATCTAACTATTATTATAAGGAATATAAAATATAAAACAAGTAAATATAAGTATACTTTCCACACAGCACTATCTAGCCCCAAATTAAGCCAAAGGATGTGTTATGGCAACCAGATAGCCAACAACTTACTTTTTCTTTACAGAGAACAAACATCAATGTTCACACAAATGCTTTTTCTTGGTGAGAGTCGAACCCACGATCTAGCGATCTAGCGTAGAAAGCACAGCTACTACCAACTGAGCTGTGACTGTGAAGGCTGTCAAATATATAAGCTTCACTGGATGGTGAGCAATCAAAAAATTGAAATCAAAATGTTTCACACTATGTAAAATACGCGGCACGTAAGTCGACCGCTGACCGTTAATGCGCAGAAGTCGAAAATAAGGTGTCCTCGGCATCCGCGCGCGCTCATTGAACTATAGTATGCGCAGTATCGACTCCACGTTTCGTTCACCGGTCAACTTATCCGCGTATTATATCGCTTTACTATCACTTATCATGATCAGAAAATGTAAAATTCTGATAAAAAGGATGATAGAAAAACATTAACTAAAAAAACATAACAAAATGTACAGAACCTACACATATCCGAGTATTTATAAAAGTAACAATTCTGACCAGATTGTATGAAGGTAGGTAAGTACGGTACATGCTATAAATACTGTACATACTATGCACCACTACTGCACTGCTATGTAACCAGACGTTTTATTACATTTTACCCCGCCTGAACATACTGCGATATATTTCGAGTAAGTTTAATAAAATCGTTTTATTAACCAGACGTTTCATTATTGTACCCGCGGAAAAACAAAACATTATCTTACTTAAAATCCTGCGATTTAAAAAGCAAGTTAAATAACAAAGTAACTTCTTACAATTTTACTCTGGCTGGACTCACAGTTCTTTTTAAGGACGGTCTTCAATTAAAGGTATCGAATAGCAGACTACAGACTTTCCATTCAGTTCGGTTGATAGATTATTCGGTATGAAGATGTATGGAAGTGCGTACACACAACGATTCACTTTTTTTTATACACAGCAGACCAACCTAACAAAACTATAGAAAGTCTGTTGTCCGCTGGGGATCCACGGCGCTGATTGTAGGTAGAGAGACTGGAAAGACGAATGGATATTTTGGTACGTAAATACATTACGATGGAATCCGCGAAGTTAAATATTTAAGGAGATCAAAATACAATATCAAAACCAGGAAGTCACAGGTAGGTAGGAATAAAATTAACGTTCTTAGTGCTAATTCTGGTGCCGGAGGGCATAAGCCACCTTAGCTCCTTCGTCATGGCTTGTGTGCACTCAAAACTAAACTTAAAATTCAATCGGAACTTCTTGCATCACCAGTTTATATCCTAAGCTCTGTAACTGACAGTTTTTCTCTTGTATCACTTGATTCATCATCGGCTGATTCGGGTTAAAAGAGAGAAAAGTATCCCCCTCAGTAAGTTCCACAATCGGCGCTGGTATCTCAAAGTCTACTGAATTTATATAGTCTTCATTATCCGTGATATTGAAGTTATCAATTGCTGTCTCGTGAAAATTGTCGAAGTGGATTTCTGGGCGGGCATCATCGAAGGGCATCTCTGGATGGTAGAGGCGAATGCACTTGTGCGTGCGGAGGAGTGATGGCCACACAAACGTCTCCTCGCAAACCCGACAGCGGAGATTCTCGTAGTCAGCATGTTGGGTGGTAATATGACGGTTGAGGCAGTAGTTTGTTGAAAAGTATTTTCCGCATGTCTGTAAAAGGAAGTGTAGTCAGAGACATATCAGACATAAATTAGGCACACGTTTATGTTACTACTCGCAGTAATTCATATCCGAACTGTGAAGCCATAGGGCATCGCAGTACTATCCCAGGATCATTGCGGCGTCGTAAGGCGATCCACACAGTTGTGCACCCAAATAGAGTTAGTGCTCTTTTTTATAATTATAACTCGTTGGTTGTCCCGAGGCAACACTCACATGTCTACTCAAATCACGAAATGAATCTTACACTACCTACAGACAGTTTTCCTAATAACTAGGCTAGAAACTACAACTGGTAGGTTACTTAGATACTTTTGGCCAGAAGGGCATCACAAAAAAAATCCCAAGGATGTATAGTAAAAAGAAGTTTGGACAGCCCTGCACTACAGTCCCAGCTTTGCATGGGTGGACATAATTTTTTTCAACGTTTTAAGATAAATTTAGGACACCCGCGCTTCATTGCCCACGCCCTCGGCCGCCTTATGCCCCGCGCTGAGTGAGAACTCGCCGCATTCAAGCTTTATAAAGCGCACTAAAGTTATTGATTTCGTAACATATTTTGGATGGAATGTCCGATTAAAAAATTCAAGATTTAGTAGGGATCACAAATTTTTACTAGTAATAAATGTAGCCTTTGTTACTTAGGAATAATGTAGCTTTCATAAGGTGAAAGAATTTTTGAAATCGGACCAGTAGTTTTTGAGCCTATATGTTACATACAAAGGTTTCCTCTTTATATTATTATCATTTAATTTTATATACAGGGTGTGGCGTAAAGAGTGGATAATCCTTTACCTACGGGTAGGGGGTATCATAACTGTTCAGAAAATCGAAATTTTGTCTAATAAATATTTTACGGTTTTCGAGTTAATGGAGTTTTTCGAAATTTTAATATTTTTTCACCCTTGTCCATTCTTTTAGATGCCAAGATCATAAATCAAGCTATTTTCTCAATTTGTTTTTTTTTATAGAATTCTTGGATAACTGCGCTATCAAATGCAAACTGCCATTTGTGTGTCAAAGCAACAGATTTTTTTTTTTAAATTTTGAAAGTAAAAAAAATATTATTTGATATTTTTTCCAAAAGTTTGACCTCCTGTGGAGCAAAAAAATACACTGTCACCTGAGTGACCAAATAACAAAAAACTTGGCCATTTCAATGTGATTCCGAAATGGTATGCACTTGGTATTTCCAGCTTTTATTTTAAAGAATATTCCTGTAAAGATTGACTAAGGCCTGTTTTCTTAACATGTTTTTTTTTCACAAAATTAATTATTTTGATTTTTTGGATAGTCCTTTACCTACTTGTAGGGGAAATAATAGCTATTCAGAAAAAAGAATAAAATGACCCAGCAAAAATTTCACGATTTTTGAGTTGTTGAATATTTTAGAAATTTTAATGTCTTTTTACCCTTTTAGATGTCAAGATCACAAATCAAGGTATTTTCTCAATCTGGTTTTTCGTAGCACTTTTGGATAAAACTGCGCAAATGGTAACTGTTATACGTGTGTCAAAGTTCAAAATTGTGCCCAGTTAAAAGCCGGTTTTCGAGTTTTTGGATATTCTAGAAACCTTAATATTTTTTTTTTCCTTGTAAAAATTTTTATAATGATCAGCAATTTTTTCTTAAAGTTAGGCCTCTTATGGTATAAAAAAAGTAGGGTCACCTGAGTGATCATACCTTTACCCATTTGAATTAGTGCTACATTTTTTCTATTTAAAAAAAAAAAGATTTTTTTATGCCAAATATTTATCTTACAAAAAACTTTTCCATTGACACACAAATGATAGTTAGAATTTGATAGCGCAGTCATCCCTTTAGTCTGTGGCCGATCGCAATGCGCGCTCTTATGAAAACTGATTAATTTTTCCCGCCTAAGCGAAACATTTTTCACAACTCGTTTTCACTGTTGAAATTATAGTTATTTATTAATTAAACGAGCACCGGTGGTCTAGTGGGAGGAGTCTTCCGATCGTAAGGTCGCAGGTTCGAATCCGGTCGTGCACCAATGGATTTTTCTATCGAAAAATTTATGTGCACAATGCCAGTGCTCTTAAACGGTGAAGGAAAACATCGTGAGGAAACCAGTTAGTATTCTAACAGCGGCGATGGGCTTGCAACCTGTCACGTATGGAATACTAACTACTGCAAAATGTGGGTATGTGCCGAATGTAATGTTTGGACGTACCTCTGACTACCCCCCTTAGACATCCTCAAAGAATCTTGAATTAGTACCTACTTGGTACTGGGAGATCTGAAGGGATATCTACCGTACCTGGGGATCAAAGTCGTGAAGCTGTTTCAGTTTTCAGTTTTATTAATTAAAATGGCTGCAAGTACAAGTTACGAAGAAAAAGATTTATGTTGTACACCGCCCGATTTATGATGTGAAGCCCTTAACGTATGGAAACTTTACTACCTGAAAATTCCAAGGAAACATATCAGTTCTGTGAGTTTTTATTATTATTTTATTCACAAATGTGTTGAAAAACGTCGTATGATACACGTGTGGATTGATGATTACCGTACTCGGCTCTCTTAAGACCCGAGCCGTAGGCGAGGGTCTCAATGGCGCCTCAGCGGTAATCACCAATGTACCACACTAGCACCATAATGTACTATTGTGGAAAAAAGCATGTTAAGAAAACAGAAGAAAACAACTCAAAAATCGTGAAATTTTTGCTGGGTAATTTTATTCTTTTTTCTGAATAGCTATTATTTCCCCTACAAGTAGGTAAAGGACTATCCAAAAAATCAAAATAATTACTTTTGTGAAAAAAAACATGTTAAGAAAACAGGCCTTAGTCAATCTTTTCAGAAATATTCTTTAAATTAAAAGCTGGAAATACCAAGTGCATACCATTTCGGAATCTCATTGAAGTGGCCAAGTTTTTTATTAGTTGGTCACTCAGGTGACAGTGTATTTTTTTTGCTCCACAGGAGGTCAAACTTTTGGAAAAATATCAAATAATATTTTTTTTAGTTTAAAATTTTTCTAAAAAAAAAATCTGTTGCTTTGACACACAAATGGCAATTAGCATTTGATAGCGCAGTTATCCAAGAATGCTATAAAAAAAATAGATTGAGAAAATAGCTTGATTTGTGATCTTGGCATCTAAAAGAATGGACAAGGGTGAAAAAATATTAAAATTTCGAAAAACTCCATTAACTTGAAAACCGTAAAATATTTATTAGACAAAATTTCGATTTTCTGAACAGTTATGATACCCCCTACCCGTAGGTAAAGGATTATCCACTCTTTACGCCACACCCTGTACATATAATATATTATAATTAATCCCAACTATCCCAACTAATATTATAAATGCGAAAGTAACTCTGTCTGTCTGTCTTTCTGTCTGTCTGTCTGTCTGTTACGCTTTCCCGCTTAAACCTCTCAACCGATTTTGATGAAATTTGGCACAGACAATCTTTAGACCCTGAGAAAGAACATAGGCTACCTTTTATTGCGAAAAAAAAGAGATGAAGAGATTAAAAGTACGCAGACGAAGTCGCGGGTACCAGCTAGTATAATATATTTTAGTATAGAAAGACATTCAGTATATTATAACAGGTGAGCAGTTAAGCAGTTCTATGAGTACTTAACAGCAAAAAATAATTCAAGTCTCTACCAAAAATATCTAACCTATACAAACCTTGCACTGATGTTTAGATATAAGAGTCTTTTTGCTCTTAGGATCCACTATCGCTTTTTTAAGATCCAGTGCATTGATAGAAAACTTCTCAATGTTTATTTCTATAAACTCAAGAGGCCTCATCGACCCTTCATCTAGCTTAAGTTTTTGTAACACTAACTTAGGTTGAAAATGCAGTGGAAGGGGTTCATTGACATTGAAAATGGTTTTAATCTTAGGTTCAGCAATTTCCTTTGAGATGCTTTTTGGCATGGGTGGACCCTTATCTGTAGTCTTCAAAAAATGAGTCCACTTGTGCTGTAGCATCTCTTGCTCAGTCGCAAATGTTTCCTTGCACACATCACAAAAGAAATGGTCACTGTAACCTGTCATGTCACAATTCTTTAAATCAGGTAGATGTTCCAAGTGTCTTTCTATGTTGTCTCGCTCAACTGAACTTTCTTCACAGAAGTTGCATAGATACAGTCTCTCATTGCCCATTTTACATATTGTGTACATGGATTGTGGACGTTTATTAGCATGTAGGAATGATATGTGATGTGCGATCATGCATTTACTTTCAAAGTGGTCTTTGCAGACATCACAAACTAGGCATGAATTACTGTGATCATAAGTGTGGTCTTTTAAGCCCATGAAGCTATAAAATGATTCGGTACAAGTCTTGCATTTGTATAGTTTAAAGACTCTGCAGATGCTGCGCTTGTGCTCAACACATTTCACTCGGCTAGGAAACAGCTTTTGGCACACATCACAATGCAGTTTGATATGGACTTTGAAGATCATTCGTTCAGCAAAGTTTTTATTACAGTAGTTGCAAATATAGGATTTCCGTTTCTTGTGTTCTTGTTTAGTATGGAGCTTCAGAGAGTGATAATTTTTAAATATTTTGGGACACTTACGGCATTTGTGGTACTCCTTCACTTCATGGATTATCACATGATCGGAGAATGACACACGCTTGATTGGCTTGCTGTTTGTATATATAATATGTTTCTCACGCTGATGGTTGAGGAGTTTTTTTTCACTGTTGTAAGACTTGTTGCAGATTTTGCATTTGCAAACCATCTCGGAGTCGGAGCAGAAAGAGTCTCTGGAGTCAGAATCAAGTTCGCTCCGAGCTGGTTTTAAATTCTTTAAATAGGAAGACTTGAGCTTTTCTAGATCGTCACGAAAAACTCTTATGACACATATCTGTGACAATCTTTTCTGGTGAACATTCTCATCCTTTTTGATCACGGGCTTTTTTCGAGAAGGAAAAACTTTTTTCTTTTTGGAGTATTGTTTTCCGTTATTAGGAGTGCTAGCTTTTCTAGAACCGTTCAGATACGGAGAGATATTGTAACGCTCTATATAGACAAACGGTATCTTCATAAATCCATTTAGATCTCGATCAGGCGGGAATTTTTTCTCTTTAGGGTCCGTGATAGTGGCTCCTGAATCAACGGGTCCTCCTGAGCTCTTAGATTTATTTCGGTCCACAACGCCACCTCCATTGCAACTTTCAGACATGGGTTAGATAAATAATGATAAAAAATTACGAAAATATAAAGAAAAACAAATTTTATTGCTAAAAATGTCAACAATACAAATTCTTTGACATCTCTCATCACATCACAAAAATAGAATGAATGAATACAATAACGAACGAATGAATCTTTAAAAGAGTACAATACTCAAGGAATTTCGGGGCACCTATGTCCACCGACTTTTTTAAAGTTTCATTCGGTCTTTTTTCACATTTTAAACTTTCTGATTTGTAAAACAAAAATGTGAGCATAATTTCATAACTAATTGGTATCTGAATAATGTTTATGCATGCATTGTCAAGAAATTATTATAAAATGATTACATTTTATTTAATGCACTTTAGCAAACATTTATATTATGGCGGTATAAATCTTTACGGCATTAGCTTTGAGAGATACATAGAATTAAACATAGTCCGTCTTATTATAAAAATGTGAGTTAGACTAGGCTTAAGCCAGGACTAACTGGTCCGTGGTCTAACTTTGATACCGAAGTTGGTCCCTGCTCTATAGAAAAATCAAAGACTTAGACCAGACGTTATTATAAAACGGAGTTTATAATATATACGCGATAGTAGAGAGCCTAAAGAAATGGAGACACTATCTGATTGGTAGACATTTTCTTCTAATAACAGACCAACAATCGGTAGCCTTCATGTTCAATCA
The DNA here is from genome assembly GCA_963576535.1 of Plemyria rubiginata. Classification (NCBI taxonomy): domain Eukaryota; kingdom Metazoa; phylum Arthropoda; class Insecta; order Lepidoptera; family Geometridae; genus Plemyria; species Plemyria rubiginata. Next base: position 7,859,428 of record OY754922.1, on the reverse strand, counting down.
AAGTCATAACAGTAAAATAAAGAATGAGAAGATCCAACGTTGGCGATTAGAACTATCTTGCTTCAAATACGATATAGTTTATAGACCAGGCACTGAAAACGCTGCTGCGGACGCTCTATCTCGCGTATGCGCCTACATGAATATAAACAAGTTGAAAGAACTACATAACGCACTCTGCCACCCGGGAGTAACTAGAATGTATCACTGGGTAAGATCTAAAAACTTGCCCTACTCAGCTAATGATGTCAAGGAGATGACCGCCTCATGCCCTACCTGCGCTGAAATAAAACCGAGGTTTCTTAAGGCCAAGGGTAAATTGATAAAAGCTACGTCGCCGTTTGAAAGGGTCAACATAGATTTTAAAGGACCACTGCCTTCTAAAACAGCCAACAAGTACATACTTACGATTATTGATGAGTACAGTAGGTTTCCTTTTGCTTACCCATGTAAGGATATGACCTCAGCCACCGTCATCACTTGCCTGAAAGACCTTTTTCTGACATTTGGCCAACCTCTTTACATTCATAGTGATAGAGGGTCGTCCTTCATGTCCGAAGAATTTAAATCATTCCTACGACAGTCAAACATAGCCTCGTCCAGAACGACACCTTATAACCCCCAGGGTAATGGCCAAGTTGAGCGGCTAAACGGAACTCTCTGGCGAACTATTCAACTCAGCCTTCGGTCAAAGAGATTATCGGTGGAAAATTGGGAAGTAGTACTGAAGGACGCATTGTATTGTGTCCGCTCCCTCCTGTGTACGGCAATAAACGCTACTCCGCACGAAAAATTTTTCGCATACCCTAGAAGATCCCCGAATGGAGATTCACTGCCATCTTGGCTCATGCCGGGACCGATCCTAGTTAAGAAGAACGTCCGCTCTTCCAAAACGGACCCTCTTGTGGAGGAAGCTGAACTCCTAGAGACCAATCCCTACTACTCTCTCATAAGACGGGATAATGGGGAAACCTCAACGGTATCAAACCGTCAATTGGCTCCCTTTCCCAGTACTACAGATGATAGCAGAGACGATAACTTCGAAACTGCCTCCGAAGATGAAAATAACTCCACACCTCCTCCTGAAAATAGCGCTCCTTCGTCACCACCTTTAGAAGAGTCGTCGACGTCCTCGCCAGTTCTTCGGACTGGACTCCCCAGGAGATCTAGTAGGACGCGAAAACCACCATCCTACCTGACGGACTTTGTGGTTGATGGGAGTGACAGTGAAAATTGAACCGGGGGAGAATGAGGTGATATGCGACCTCCGCACCGTATGGGTGCGATCTCCATAGTTTGACAATAACTGTCATGTCTTACTTTGTTGTTTATAATCATTGTCTAGTTGGGATTTCAGTTAAATAAAACCAATGTTTTCCTTGGTTTATCGTTTATTCTATTACAGTTTATCCCCTAAACCACGGTTTAAAGATAAACCCGAACGACCCCTAGTTTAAGTATGGTCTAACTAATAAAAATCTCATTTTGCCAAATTTTATTTGGTCTCCCACATAAGTTTATTCAATAAAACAACTTGTAGCACTGCATTATCCAACATACATTTCAAACTCTAGACTCCGATATAAATTTGAAATGTCAAAACGCATGGGTTGCCACGAATTTGTCAATATCAAGTAGATAACGAGATTTAAAACAAAAAGGCGGAGATCTGAGTCAAGAAGAGAAACTAAAAATTGATTCGTTAAAACGAAAGACGAGGTAGTATGCGCATATGACTTTAGCCTGCGGCAAGAGAGTACAGTTATACCAACTTATCTAAGCCGGTCTGAAGTTAGCTGTTTAGAGAATTCTCGATTCACTATTGGCCATTTATGCACAAGCGGCTAACTTCAGACCGGCTCAGATAAGTTGGTGATTCCAAAATGAATGAACGATTGATTGCCATAATTTGTTATAGTCTGTGGATATTTGTTGAATGATTATGTTCTGTGATGATGAATCATGGACTATCTCAGGTACTATGTAGTCTTCGACTAAAGTGTCTTTTGTAATACGAAAATGATAAACCTGAGATGATCCTAAATTTATGAGATAAACCAGGTTTAAGTTGTTTATAATAAGAAAACGTGACTTGAGCTAGGTTTAAACCCAGGTTTGATTTGTTTATAATAAGGCTGAGTTAGTTTGTAGAAATGATGATGATGATCTATAAAGTCGGTGAGAATAATATTATGATGAGTTACAGAATACCAAATAGTTCCATTTCGACCAGCCTTCAGTTGATAGCAGCTATATCTCTGTCACTGCAGCGAATGCGTCACACTCGTACCTACTGATGCAATGACCGCCGCGCCGTTCTGTAGCAATTCTCCCTGCCCCGCGACCAGATTTTAGATAACTACCTACCTATCTAGATATATAATGGGTTTTCTCTGTTCCGTGATATTAAGGTATACTAGCTACGAAATTTCAGTAAGTAGGTACCTACCTAGTACATTTACGCAATGAATGTTTGTACATGTATAATGCTACTTAGGTATTTTCTGAAGCTTGTTACCTACTTATGTTTTCGATTTTGGTGAACTTGTTGATGGGCGAAGAAATACCTAGGTAGGTACCTACCTATCTACATCAGGGGTAGATCATAATTTAGTCCCGGACGCAGTGTCGGATTTACCACCAGGCTGAGCAGGCCTAGAAATCCTAGGACGGCAAACTAGGCTTAAGGCCCATTTACACGATGCAAGTTTATTGCCTGTTGCATACAATAATATTATAGCAATAATTGGCTGGCATCATCTGTAGGTACAGCATATCACATTCTTGCTATAGTAGACAATTATTGCATTCAAAACTGTCCCTGGTATAAACAGCAAGTACAATAATTTGTTATGCAATTTTTGTATTCAATTGGATGCTCAATTTTTTTATTTCTGTTTGGTATTTACATATGTTCGAAACCTTTAAACTCCGAATTCCTTTCCAAATGCTGCTAGTGCAGCATTACGCGCATCACGGTTTTTGTAATTAAAATTTTCATTGTGTAGGTATCCGATAAATCTCAATAAACTTTATTAAATCAGCAGAACCGAATTCTAAAATATGAATGAAAAAAAAAATCTAAAACGTTCAACACTTGAATGAAAAATTCGCCAACGCAAATACGAGCAATACCTACTTGAACGAACGCACCAAAAAATTGTACACGCACGTACAAGTCTGTGTTTAGACAAAGCAAGACTTGAAAGCAATAATCTCCTAAACATTATCAATGCATGTCAATTTTGGCAGTTTTGCCATCGCAAATCTGCCAAAATTGACATATGCAACCGGAATTTGAATGTAACAAAAGTTACGCGATCAGCCTGCCTGCAGGTATTCTGTAATTCGTCTTAATATTATTCCTACGAAATTTCTACATCATTTCCACATTTTAACTGTTTAATTCTATGTCACTAAAACTAGTCTGCAAGCTTATGTAGTAAAGACATATGTTTGCTAAAGTGTATTAAATAAAATGTCAGCATTTTATAATAATTTGTTGACAATGCATGCCTAAACATTATTTATATATCAATTAGTTATGAAATTACGCTCACATTTTTGTTTTACGAATCAGAAAGTCAAAGAGTATGCAGAAAGTTTAAAATATGAAAAATACCGAATGAAAGTTGAAAAAGTTTCGGGGATATAGGCGCCCCGGTTGAAATTCGTGCAGGCAGGGTTGCCAACCGTAAAATCAAAATCGCCCGTACGAGTCCGATAAATCCAAAGACCTTGTAGTTATAGGTACAAGGTCTTTGGATAAATCAAACAAAACGTCACTTAAATCGGATATGGGTTAGATCAAATCCAATCAAATCAATATGTTTATCAACTTAGCCGATTTCATGCCATCTAGCCAAAATCAATTGTTAGGTACTAAAAACACGATCAAAACGAAAACTACACAAACAAAACGATCGATATGAAACTACACCAATTGAGATTCGCTCACTCCCTTTCTAAGTATATACTGGTAAAAAAGAGATGAACCGAATATGATGTAACCTAGGTAAAGCATGAAGGGAAATTAGTTTGATAATTGACAATTTGAAATGTCAGTTTTGACAGTAAATACCGGATTTGTGAAAAAAAAAGGAAAAATGTTCGCCATTTTGTATTTCGTAGAAATAATGTTTTACATTCTCTTTGGAAATAATAGCGGGCAATTTTAACAAACAAATTATTTTTCATTAGGAGGCGGTCGAGAGCTACGATGTTTCCGCCGACACGCATTCGGAGCTGCCTTCCAGTAATAAATCCGCTGTTCAAGCAGCGTCTACGCCCGCACCGACCGTTCCGACAAACATCAACGATTCACAATTCACAAACAAAGAATGTATCCTCCACCCAGTTACAAAAGACGAAATGGATGAATTTCCGCGCTATCTTTACGCGGTGGATGCCTTTGGGTAGCGTGATGTACGTCGGCTGGTGTTACATTCGTGCCAGCATCAATTATGAAGTTTCTAAAGTGGAGATACGGTTTTACGAGATGTTTCCGTTCCGGATCACAAGTCGTCTTTGGGGGCGGCTGGCGGCCTGTGAGTTGCCCGTCTCGATGCGAGGATTAGTGTACGGCACCTACTCGAGACTATTTAACGTTAACATCGATGACGCGGCCGTCACCGACCTTACTTATTACAGAAGTCTATCTGCATTCTTCACGCGGCCCCTGAGAGAAGGTGCGCGCTACATATCTCCAGCGGTTTGTGTGTCTCCCTGCGACGGAGTCGTGCTAAACTGCGGCCCGGCTGATACGGACAGGATTGAACAAGTCAAAGGAGTATCATACAGTCTAGAAGAATTTTTGGGAGAGAATAAATGGTCTAAAAAGAAAGGAATTAACTACTATGAGTCATTACTCCAGAGCAAAGAAAACATACTCCATCAATGTATAATTTATCTGGCTCCGGGAGACTACCATCGCTTCCACACTCCCTGTGACTGGACTGCAACATTCAGACGACACTTTTGTGGAAAACTCCTATCTGTAAACCCTTGGCTAGCCCAGCTGATACCTGGCTTATTTACAATGAATGAGCGAGCAGTGTATGTTGGTGAATGGAAGCATGGTTTTTTCAGTATGACAGCAGTGGGAGCTACTAATGTAGGATCAATAGAGATATTCAATGACCCTGAACTACGAACAAACACAAAAGGAAAACGAACTCGTATCAATGAACATGAATTGGGGCAAGTGGAGTTGAAGAAAGGGGAATTATTTGGCCAGTTTAATATGGGAAGTACAATAATCTTACTCTTTGAGGCTCCAAAAGACTTTAAGTTCGACATGGCTGCTGGGGAAAGGGTTCTGGTGGGTCAGTCATTGACCTCGGCAGTCAAACTACAAACCAGATGACATGTGTGTGAAGTAGACTTAACACAAATAGTGTTTGTGTGTATGCTACTGCTATTGCTGTCAGCTTAAATATAATAATTTGATGGCTGTAATGACATTAGACATTTGATGTAAAGTAAATGACAAACTGAGGCATAGACATAGTCTAGCAAGGCCGGTTTACTGCTGGGTAAAGTTTGTACAGTTTTATGTAATTTACCTACAAAAGGTTTTTTGTCTGTATTTAACTATGCCTCATGAGTAATCTTAGCTCTACATCTGTATATTTTAAATTGGTTGCAATGGTTTTTATTGCATCAACAGTCTTTTTAGATTGTAGAAAATTTACAGATGCAATTTATAGCTAATGATTGAGCAAAAGTGTTTGTAAATATGTATAGTTTGAACAATAATAATACTGTTTGTTATATTGCTATGTGATGTTTCTCAGCTAAAAGTTTTATAAGATGCTATTGTGGCTTCATTTTCACCTAAAATGGGATTTTTCACGATCACTAATGTGCTGTGTACCTACATAATACTTTTTTTTAATTGATAACGTTCTAGTGTAGTTTGCTACAATAAGAGTGTGGGTTCTATTCCCACTGTTAAGGTCTTAAGTGTTGTGGTGTTCTGGTACATAGATATTTATCAACTTCAAAACAAGAAAAATAATTAAGTCATCTTTATAATATAAATATAATAAACCTATTGGGAGTTTATTCTGAATACCTTTTTGAGTGAGATAAGTAAATCATAAAACAAGTTAAAGTTTATATATGCCATACCACCTATGTAAGAATCACTATTTCCTAAATAGGTATGTTATTTCAAATCATTTGTTATGAATGATCTCAAAAGCTTAAAAAATACTATCATGCTAGATCAATAAAAATACCTCACATGTTTGTTAGTGTCATTCCCCTTATGGCATGTTTAAGTTGATAAGATAACAGTTTTGGTTATAGATAACAACTTTAATGCCTAAACAGTACTTAATTAGCAAGTGAATATACGTGTACCTATCTAGGGATACAGCTGCGTGAATGTATAATATACCTCATTTACATTCAGCCCCTGCCGCTGCCCCTCGCGCTGCCGGCGATAATTCCCTAAATACTGCTGCAGCAGGATCGAGAGTGTGTGTTTACGTACTGCCCTACCACTCACTTCGCTTTCAAGTTTCGGCAATGGCAGACGTCGAAATAATTACAGCGGCCGCGCTGTCTCTTTTTGCGATACATAATTATGTTTGAGATTTAAAAAGATATCGAATACAAAAAAGAATGTTCGTCGTAGACGATGGTGGATGATATCTATCCATCGAAATAGAACTTTGTATGTAACATATTATCAACCTACCTACTTAAATAACTAATAAACGAACATCTTTCTCATCCAGGCGCTCGGCGAGTACCACAGACTAGTAGGATGCTGCGAGTACTGAGCGTCGGAGCAGAATGTAAACACGCACTGCCGCTCGCGCTGCCGGTCCTTTGACTTCCGCACAAAAAACCGCCATTTTGGGGAGCGCCGGAAAGCGCGAGTGGCAATGGCAGTGGGTGGCATGAGAAGTATCGCGTTTACACACTCGTCCTGCCCACTTCCCTGCTCACTACGCGGCTGAATGTAAATGCGACATAAAAATATAGATGAGGTGTCTTTGCTATCATCAAATGACAATAACCCACCTTGCTACTGTTTATCATAGAATACCTTTACATGCCCTTGTATTCAAATTCCTTGATGCCAGTACAGCCATAATAAAAGCCATAAAAAACATAATAAAATCTGTCTTTCGTAGATGGCACATAGGAGGTAAGGTCGCGTTAACCAAAACGAACGCTGGAAAACAGTGGAAGGGATGTGTTTACGCCTAAAAAACACTTGCCTTCACACCTCCCCCTCCTCGCGGCGTTCTTTTATACCTACGACGTACGTGAGTCTGGTGGGTGCGGGTTCGATGCTCGCGACCGGTGCGAGGAGACATCTTTTTACCTACCTTCTTTTAGCTAACTTACGTATCATCCTCATCCCGATGCAAACGCTGATGAATTATTTATCTAGGTGTCATCATAGTTGACGACCTCAGTGGCGCAGCGGGCGAGAGTCCGCCTGCGACGCAGAGGTTGCGGGTTCGATTCCCGCCTCGGAACAAATTTGTGTACGATCTGCAGAAATTTGTTCATTGGTCTGGGTGTTTTCTATGTATAATAAAAAAAATATCTATCTATGTAATTATATAATGTATTAAATATATCAGTTATCTAGTACCCATAACACAAGCTTTAGTAGCTTACTTTGGGGCTAGATAGTGCTGTGTGGGTTGTCCAGCATAATTTATTTATTTATTTATTTAGTTAAAAAATCTATTGAGACCTTAGAAAACGGAAAATGCGTAATGTATCTATGTATGTATGTATAAATGGTAGTTATCCGCAGCGCCAGAAAACCGGTGAGTTTTCCGGTAATATGCCCGGTGCAAATAAAATGTGTTAGGCGCGTCGCCGACTGGTAAGTCGCGAGGCAGGGGCGAGGAACAGGCGACGACGTGACGCATTTTCGACCGAAAACGAAACGGAATGACAAAATGGCAGCGTAGTAGTAAATTCCTTGGTTTATCCCGATCGATCCCGAGTTGGTCTAGTTGGCAGTTGGCATGGCACACAGACTAGTACCTAACTAGTATGGAAGAGGGATGCTAACGAGTTGGCTGGCACATCACTGGTGGTGATTGGTGTGTTGCTTAGAAGAATACTACTTCCAAGGTGTGTTGGGAGCAAAGACTTTGTACTTATAACTAGACTGTGCACCAAAAAATTTTGTTTAGCTAAAATAAGATTTATTGTCTTATGTGTAGGGTAGCTATTTCCATAAAAGCGGTAGCGAGCAGAAAACGGTCCTGGTGAGAGGGCTCCTGCTGGGAGTGTGTCCTTGTCTGACGTCTTGCCAGCTCAACTAACCATTGGGTTTGGTAGAAATGGTACAATAAAGTACATACGTTTTGCTTTTTTATGAATTACCAAAACGAACGTTTATAATCTTTGAAACTTTATTAAATATTTCTAGTTCATAAAGTAGGTATAATTAATCATCAATTCGTTGTATTTCATAAATAATCCTTCAAGACTGAGTATGTAAGAGTAGTAAATAAATGTTTGGGCCTGGTAATACTAAATGCAGATGGCGGCTTGCTCATATGGTTGTTTGGATGATTCTCGTGCTTCGATTTGTGATAGTGTAAATTTTCATAAAACCTGTTAATTTTAATGAAAAATGGTGAATTCTTGTTGTGTGACAGGGTGCAAAAATGAGTATTATTCTGTTAGCCGCTTTTTTGTCCATGGGTAAGTAAAAACAACAATTATGTTCTAAGGGTAACCATGAGTTTTGTTGATCAAAGATTTTTATACAATCTCGTACTAGTAGTAGGTAGGTCGATACGTCTCGACTGTCATAAATTGGAGATTTTGGTGAAAAAAAAAGTTGTTCTTAACGCGTTCTTTGACTTTGAGACGATGACGTTTGTTGTTAATAACTAATTCTTGTATTGTAGATTTCCAAAGAATGAAAACTAGAAATTGAAGTTGGAAAATGAAGTACCTGGAAAAAACTCAGTCGTCTGTTGTTTGCAGTACGCATTTTAAATGTGACGACTTTATTCCTGGATATACTAGTAAAATGCTGAAACCTGATGCTGTCCCGTCAATATTTCCTAAGGTAAGAATTAATCATTCGAGTGTGTCCGCGCATTAACAATAACCTTGAAAATTCATATTTTGCGATGCCTTTTTCACATAGTTTTACTGAGCCGAACGTGGTAAGAGTTTAATTTTTAGTTTTGTTTTGTTTGAATTTTTAAGGTAATGTTTAATTCAAAGTTAAGTAGGTATGTACTAGTTACGTACTTGTTTAAATTTTGTTTCGCCTATTATTTATATTCGTTTATGTTGTATTATTTATACGTTTAAATATATAAAAAGAAGCTCTCATCTGCACTACTCAGCTCCAGTCTACTCTTGTCTACCTACCTACCATGTCCCATTATCTTCAAATTTCTTTACAGGTCGCGCCCTACAAAAAAAGAGTGCATGTTTTAAGCAATGTATGTACCTATAGAAGAGGTAGGACCAGCACTAAAAAAAGCAAAACTACAAGAAAGTGCCATTAAGGAGATTACCATTACGGAGTGTTTGTACACAAACAGAATCCGCTGCAACTACTGACACGCCACGTAAAAAGAAATTACGTAGTGACGGGAAAGTGTTACAACAACGCCTGAAAGTGTGTTGGTCAAAAATTCTTAAATTTAATACTTAGAAGCTTCGGGAAGTCTCTAACCCTCAAGCAAGTAGTAAATAAGGCTACATTAAAACAAAAATTGCGTAAAACAGTATCCAGCAATGTATAAAACCAATTCAATAAAAAAATATTCCAGAATATTGCATCAGGTGTTCATAGTATTTTGACCTCCTCTATTTTACTGGTTTAATAATAATAAATATGATATTATGGTGATATCTCACATTTTACAAACCTAGCTTTTTTTTAACTACCTCTATAAGGAGTGAATATTGATAGGTTTTTTTCAAATTAATGGTAGATGATACTATTATAAAGGGAAAAAAAAGTATTTCCGACCCTTAACCCACGTGTAAGGAAAGTGATGTAGATTCCAAAAAAATATACACACGCGATGTTTTGGTAATTTTTTTTTACTTAAATAAATATGGTAGCGTAAATAGGTCATCACAATATGTTAGGATACGCAATCGTACAAGCAATTTGTCCCGTATTCTGTTTGGTTATTCATGGTCACCTCATTAGAAAGGGACACACTCCCGCCAGGAGCCCTCTCACGCGGACCGGTTCTTGCGCCTTGGTGCACAGTCTAGTTATAAGTACAAAGTCTTTGGTTGGGAGTTGGTTGGGAGCAAGGAATTTGAATACAAGTTTGGGAGCCAATAATGCACGGGATGATAATGTACATTGTACACCCCAATAATCCGTGACCACTTTGCTATTATACTCTTTTACAGCCTTACTTATAAAAACTGCTTAAATAGGAGTTTTAGCATTGTTTAGTTAAGAGGTGTTTAGCGCCTTTAGTACTACTTTAATATTTCTTACTTATAAAGCTATATATATATATTGAGCTCTCCTTGTCTATGGAAATGATCAGTTTTGCATCATTTTTCTGATACTGGCCACATTTTGCACCAAAGAAAAGTAAAGTTGACACGACGGTGACGTTCAAGGAATTTGAATACAAGTACAGGTGTCTTATCCAAGGAATTTGAATACAAGTGTCTTATCTATATTCCTTGGTGACGTTACTACAATTCACGACACTAGTTGCGCCCCGCAGTTTCACCCGCGCAGATTTAAATCCCGGTATTCCCACGGAATAAAAAGTAGCCTATGTGCTATTCCAGACTAATTTATCCCTCTGACGAGTTTCACCCATACTCTGCGAAAGTTTGTACTTTCACGCCGGAACGGCTGAACTCTGAACGGATGTTCAGCCGTTCCGGCGCGAAAGTACAAACTTTCGCGTTTTCAATACCTATTCAAATTCAAATCATTTATTCTCAGACCATCCAAGTCCAATTTGTTAGTACACACACAAATAAAAACTTAAAAACTAATGTTAGTCTTAATGTCATATATTCAATACTTACAAATTATTATATATTATCACAAAAAAAAATATTGAAAACCCCTTACCTGAGTTTATTTTTGTTTGTCATTACATAAACCATACAGCAATGGTTCATATAATGACAGATGATAGTCAAACCTACTGGCGAACACGCTCAGGATGGTGTTGGAGCTGGCGCGCACCCGGCGCAGCAGAGACGTGCAGCGCTTGCGCATACTGCTGTGGAAGCAGTCCACTCGCGCGTCGGCAAACATCCCAGACGCGCTGCAGAAGCGAGGCAGCCCCACCAACACTCTGAACGCGTTATTAAATTGAACGCGAAGGGCATTGTATTGTTTTTGAGCATAGTCAGCCCACAGGCTGCTCGTGTAGAAACTGGTACAGTAAGCTCGGAAGTGTAATTTTGACATCAGTGGAGCAACAAGCAAACCTGCGGGCTATCATATTCGCTCTAACAGACAAGGCCCTCCGTTCTCTCTCTCTATCCACATCATCCTTCAGGTCAGAAGTAACTAAATGCCCGAGGTATTTAAATTGATCCACTCTATTTAGTGGTGTATTAGGATTTATCATGAGTTTGCCCAAAGAATTTGGATACTTGTTTATTCTACTTAGGGGTTGTCCAAAGAATTTAGAAACGGTTTGCTGAACTTGTTTCAAATTCCGCAAATACCTAGTACCACCTTTCTACCTACCACTAACTAGTAGGTATGCTAACGCATCTACCTACCTATCTTTATTGTAAGGAAGCTGAATTGAAAAGTTGAAGGACATTCCTGAAAACAACTTGTGTATTTATTGAATTTCATTTCATTTAACAAAGTCTAACAAACACAGCACCTCCACTCCACACACTACGTTGATAGGTGATGATGATTTACGGAAATCCGCTAAAAGACCGAAATCACTCTGCAGCTTCTGTTTTCTCCCGCACTGTTGTCCTCTTCAGAGAGTTCAACAAGCGTATCCGAGCTTTCTCTGAAGTCTCTGGGCCTCCACTGCTGGATTAAGTTTATGCCGAAGACAGTATCCCCGACCGTGTCGCGAAAAACGCGTAGGTACATCGTTCAAGTCCTCCTTTTTTAGGAAAAAAAATATTCTCAGTTGGTAAACAAGATAATCATGGCACACAAAGACGGTATATATCTTCTTCTTCTTTGACCGCAGATAAAAAATCTGCTACTTAGGCTCGCTAAACCTGGGGTCGAGGTTGTTTAATATGACAGCTCTCTAAGCATTGGTTTTAGAGGCTGTTTAGCCCTATTATGTGTTTATAAGTAAGAAAATCCTTAAGTAACGGTTTAAGCGTGGTTTAACTTTTAAATTGCGTTTATAAGTAAGGCTGTTAATTGTTAGTTTTTTTTTTGTAGAAAAGTACCAATTGTCTTCCAATTATCGTGCTGTCTATTATAATGTCGTACAATAACCGCACTCGGTGCGTTTTACTTATTTTACTCCAAAGAGTAAAATAAGTATTTTTACTCTTTGACATTCTCTTTGGGTGGTGCCTTAATTTTGTAATTTCTCTCTCGCGTAGTTTTTGTAAATAAATTGAGAATTAAACTAAATGGGTTCTTTGCCTTGCTTTGTAATCAGCGAGATTGTAGGGCTATCTATAACTATCAATATTGTAAAAATAAATCCTGTGTGTTTGGCCTGATTTTACTAAGGAAACATGTCTGTGAGCGAGAAAGTTTCGCTTTCCGACGCCCTCAGCAATGTCGACGTCTTGGATGAGCTGACTTTGCCAGGTAAGTAGAGTTTATTGTTGAAACCCTGAACATGGGTTTGGTCTGTCTGGCTCTGAACTATTCTACCCAGTAGGCAATAGGTGACTAGGACTAGGGATTCCTGATTTGGTCAAGTGCTTTAGTGCCATCTTCCATAGCGCATTGGTGTAATGGTTTAGGAGGTGGGTGTTGGTTGAGACTGCACCACAGTTTTTAACTACCTATTGCAGTCTCATCGTTATTTTGTAACTTGTGCACTGTACATACTGTTCTAAATAAATATTATTATTATTATCATATTTATTTATATTCATAATTTATAAGTTTTTTACAATATAAAATAAATAAATAAAAAACATTATATTATAAAAACCTAAAAACTAGAATCCCACCTACAGCGGGGCTAGGCCCAAGCTACCGGTGGTTAGGGCTGCAGAGAGAGGAACCTCCTAACAATGTGAGCCGTGTCAAGGATCACTGCCTTCTGCATCCGACCCCTGAGCCAACCCTCTAGCGAGAGCCTCTTGAGATGTTGGTCGAGGCTCTTCGCTATAAGGCCGTTCGCCGAAACGACTATCGTGTCCCGATGATTGTCGATTCAACATCCCACATGGCGGTTACCTCGTGAGCCAAGTCAAGGTACTTCCTGAGCTTTTCCTTCTCGGCCTTCACGAGGTTATCGTCATGCGGGATAGTGATGTCCACGAGCATTGCCCGGCGCTGAGATCGGTCGACCAACACGATATCAGGCTTATTGCAAACAATAGTCCTGTCCGTGATGATAGAGCGATCCCAGTAGAGCAATGCACGACCATTTTCGAGAACTGGCACCGGCGCGTACTGATAGTACGGCATCTCAGAGTCAACAAGGTCGTATTGAAGGGCAAGTTGCTGGTGAATAATTCTGGCCACCAGGTTGTGCCTGTGCAAATACTCACCGTTAGCAAGATGCGAACAACCCGAAATTATATGCCTGAGTGACTCACCAGGACGGCGGCATGCTCGACAAATGTCGACCGTACCGTCCTTCAGGATATACCTTCGGTAGTTGTTCGTCATCATTACCTCGTCAGCAATTGCACAGGCAAAACCCTCGGTTTCCCCAAAGAGGTCACCGAAGCGTAGCCAGTTAACCGAAGCGAGTAGGTCTACATCAGGCCCTGTTAAGGCCCGATGAACCTTCCGTGTAGCTCCTTGCTCTTCCATACGTCCTTGCGACTCTCAGTGCTCAGAACCGCAGGTTTACGCCAATTTTCGTTCGCCAAGGAGAGCGGTGTGAGTCCTTTATCAACAGCTACAACATCGTGATGTATCGCGCAGTCATTGTTATGGAAATAATGCCTGAGGCTGCACACCTCACGGTTGTGGAGGTTCTTGGCATTTAAAAAGCCACGACCCCCCCACTTCCGCGGGATGTACAGCCTCATAACTGACGAGCGTGGGTGTAACATACGATGCAATGTGAGCTGTTGACGTACCTTCCTATCCAGGGCGTCCAGCTCAGTCTGACTCCATCCTAGTATGCCAAAGGAGTATATCAGTAGAGGCATCACCCAACCATTGAAGGCACGCGCTTTGTTGCCACCTGACAAAAGACTGTTAAGTACTTTTGTCAGTCGACCGAAGAAACGCTCCTTTACCGATTTCCTGATGTCCTCTACTGAAACACCCAACGACTCTGATATACCAAGATACTTATAGGTCTCAGTCTCGGAGAGAGATTTGAGTGTAACTGTCTCAGAAAGCTGCAAATTCGGAGAATTCACAACTTTCCCCTGCTCTACATGTAAGACCGCACACTTATCTTGATAGTGTTGCTAAACACCTGTGTAGTTTTTAGCAGCTCCATCAAGTCTTGACGCTTTGGTGCAAAGAGTTTGAGATCATCCATGTATAGCAGATAACTTATAACTTCACCTCCCCTCCGAAGCCGCAGGCTAGCCCTGAATCCTTCAGCAAAGTGCTGAGAGGATTCAGTGCCAGACATTACAGACTATTTATTTATTCTTTTATTTACAGCCATTTAAAGCATAATAATCGGACCAAATTATGCAAATAATAGTTACTGAGAAATCAATAGGGTTTTATATTTGTATGTACATAACCGGTTATTGTTCCTCACTATCTTGCATGTCCCTAATTAGTTGACCACAACTGTATGTAAGTATTTTGGTAAAAAAATAATAATTTTCTTTTAAACAGATGAACAGCCTTGTATTGAGGCAGCACCATGTTCTATCCTCTACCAGGCAAATTTCGACACCAACTTCGAAGACCGTAATGGGTTTGTCACTGGCATCGCAAAATACATTGAAGAGGCGACTGTTCATGCAAACTTGGTAAGATGGTGCTTTATATGCTATATTTCTATACTAGTTGCGCCCCGCGGTTACACCCGCGCAGAAAGTCCCGTTATTCCCATGGGATAAAAAATAGCCTATGTGCTATTCCAGACTATAATCTCTGCCAAGTTTCATCCAGATCCGTAAAGCCGTTCCGGCGTGAAAGAGTAACAAACATCCATCCATACTTACAAACTTTCGCGTTTATAATGTACTAGCGACCCGCCCGCGCGCCCATGCTTCGCACGGGTGCACATACATATCATGCATGTCTTATACATATATAAACCTTCCTCTTGTATCACTCTATCTATTAAAAAAAACCGTATCAAAATCCGTTGCGTAGTTTTAAAGATTTAAGCATACATAGGGATATATAGGGACAGAGAAAGCGACTTTGTTTTGTACTATGTAGTGATACTATGTATAAAACAAAGTGTGCCCATGTAATCCTTATCCCATAAAATAATGGACCACCTCAGAGTCTAAATGCGGATACAGGAGTCCAACACAAGTAACAAGTAAGTAACAAGTGCCCATGTAATCATATGATGCATGTATGTTATGAATTGATACGGATGCATGCCTACTTTGTGCATTGGTTATAATATGTACAACAAGCAACCTAAATACCTACGTACCTTCCAATATCGGCATTACCTACTTGTTAAAAAATAATTACCTACATAGACTTTTATAACCTACCTGCTTTATATAATAATAATTGTTGTTTTTGATCTAACTGACCATAAAAGTTAAAATGAGTGATAGCTTTATTGTTTTTTAACCTATTTAGTAACTAATACGAATGCAGTAGGTTCAAGTCGCGTCACGCGAGAGGAGCGCCGGGGGGAGGGGAGGTGGGTGTGATGCCGCTAGTGTTGTGCATGCGCAATCGCGAGGGGATCCTCCTCTATTTTCCGGCGTTCTTTTTTGCGTGACGTGACTTATACATTCATAATTATTAGCATAAGTGTACTTACCTACTTATTTATACTATGTACCTACTATAAATATTAATTTTATGTTTTGCAACAGCTCGAGTCAGTGCCAACATCGACACAAACCTTGCTAGGTTTCACGATGTTGTATTATTAAAACTGTTATTTAAGTTTTGCTGAATAAATAAATAAAAATAAATGTATTAACGGTAAGTCTATTCCAGAATGAGCTCCTAGAAGAAGGCAACGCCCATGCTGTAATGCTATACACGTGGCGTTGCTGCAGCCGGGCGATTCCACAGCCCCGATCCAATGAGCAGCCTGACCGGGTCCACATCTATGAGCGAACCGTGCAAGTGCTAGCACCAGAGGTTGACAAGCTTCTGCAGTTTATGTACTTCCAGGTAACTATGGAGCTCTAGAGCGTTAAAGATCACTAGACCAGTGTTTTGCAATCTGTGTGGGTCGCGACCCCCCTACGGGTAACATACGAAGCCTTCCTCGGGGGGTCGCCGGCAAAAGGAAAAAGGCAAGGTTCTACACTACAGTAAAAACACAATTTCAGTGAGAATAATGGCGTATAACTTTTTGTCTCTAGGGCCCAAGAGGGTCAAGAATTTTTCAACCCATAGGTTTAGGGGTCTCTTATTCAAAGACTAAAACACACTGTTTTAGACGATGGGTTCTCATTAATACTATGGCCCTGTCTCTACATACAAGAGTGATCCATGCCCTGGGGATCTAAACTTATATGCTATATTTACTTATTTCAGCGTAAAGCGATAGAGCGCTTTTGCGGTGAAGTCCGTCGCCTCTGCCACGCGGAGAAGCGTCGTGACTTCGTCTCCGAAGCGTACCTTCTCACGCTTGGCAAGTTCGTTAACATGTTCGCTGTGCTCGACGAACTCAAGAATATGAAGAGCTCTGTGAAGAATGACTATTCCACTTATAGGCGGTATGTAAAGGTTTACATCACTATGGAGTGGTAGGTAACTTTTACACATTCTCTTGTTACGGCATGTTTTACTAAAAGTAGTAAAGCCTTGGACATGATTTTAGATAGATTATATTGGTTTGCCCACCAACTAATTAGGTCTTCTGAGTTTATTCTGCATTATTCATATGAAATGTAAGACATAGGTATGTACTTTGTCAATACGAGTAGAGCTGGCTATGTCACAGGTTTACTTACGATGCCTCAGAGTTCCACTACGTGGTCATAATGAGCCTCGCTTGCTCTAACTGAGCAGTTGTTACTACTTCTTTCTCACCTGAACAGAGCGGCGCAATTCCTAAAAGTGATGTCGGACAGTCAGAGTCTGCAGGAGTCTCAAAACCTCTCGATGTTTCTCGCGACCCAAAACAAGATACGAGACACGGTCAAAGATGCCTTGGAAAAGATCAATGGTAAGTAACCATATATTGTGACCTTTTTACTTATTGTGTCAAATTTCGTTAACCTTTCAAAGTGACCTTTGAATTAAACGTGAAAAGGTTTTAAGTTAAAATAACTAGTATTCAACAAGTCTAAACATGTGACTCATCATTAAATTAACTACTTTTTTTGACGGCTTAGAAGACCAGGAGTAGCTTTTTACAGACTAATTAATGATGATTTGTAACTTGTGACCTCGTAGGTCAAAGGTCCAAATATTGAGATAATATGGATGACCGTAATTTTTTTCACAAGAAAAATCTTTACCATTATTAGACACATGCTATCACAAATATTTGTAATATTATTTTGTGTCATTCCCAGGCTACGAAGAACTGTTGGCAGATGTAGTGAACATTTGCGTTCACATGTTCGAGACTAAGATGTATCTCACCCCTTCGGAGAAACACATGCTTGTCAAGGTAATTTCAATAATAAATAAATAATGCTGGACAATACACATAGCACCATCTAGCCCCAAAGTAAGCTACTCAAAGCTTGTGTTATGGGTACTAGATGACTGATATATTTAATATATTATATACTTAAATAGATAGATATTTTTTATTATACATAAACACCCAGACCAACGGAACGAATTTCTGCAGATCGTACACGAATTGGTTCCGAGGCGGGAATCGAACCCACAACCTCTTGCGTTACAGGCGGACTTTCGCCCGCTGCGCCACTGAGGTCGTCAATAATACGTTTCAAATACAAGTTAGATTAAAAATTATTACTGTTAGTAGTAAAGTTTCATTAGTCAAATACTATGTGACTTTGTCTTTATGCTATGATTGTTTCCAGGTGATGGGATTCGGCTTGTTCCTGATGGATTCAGATGCGTGTAACATCAACCGGCTGGATCAGAAAAAGAAGATTCGGCTTGACCGAATCGACAGGATTTTTAAGGTGATATAACAGTCATTTTTTGAGTCCTAACAAGTAATATCAATTAAATACACAAACAGGTAACTTTATGTGGTGGGGAGATCTGAAAAATACCTAACGCCCAACTATCAATGGATAAATCGTTCATACTTAAATCGTTCTACTGTTGGGAGGAAACTCAAAATGGTGATAATTATAAGTTTTTGAAAATCTTTGCCTTTTCTATTTTTGCATACTTTTCAGAATTTGGAAGTGGTACCGCTATTCGGTGACATGCAGATAGCTCCGTTCAATTACATCAAGCGTTCGAAGCATTACGACCCCAGCAAGTGAGTATTTATTATTATCGGCCGGTTCCTATATTATATTAAACCCTCTAATAATGACACTATCCATCCATCACACAACATACATACATCCTCATCAGACAATCAGCAAATCCGAATAACATGGCTGTTTTTCATTCATTTATTTTCTGCACCAGATGGCCAATGTCTTCGAACAGCAACCCGATCTCTCCGCAAGCTGATCTGATGGTCCACCTGCCTCAGATTCGCGAGGAGCACCAGAACTATATCTCAGAGCTCGCGAGATACAGTAACGAAGTACGTACCGCTGTTAATTACGGACATGAAAACGAAGCTATGGACATGAAGAAGCGAACGATAATTCAATGGTTATAGGGCTGAAAATGGTTATTTCTGAAAAGTTGTGGGATAGGCCTCTATCCAGCAGTTGGCTTCATTCGGTATATGATTACCATGAGGATTGTGTTCGTGAACGGTTCTTCTTGGTATATTATGTGACCGATTTCGAAACTCAGGAAGGGCCCCACTAATTAGTCAAACTAGTCAACAAATTGAGAAAACAGAACTACGAGCCGTATATATCGTGCTCGTTCTTCGGCTTGATCTCGAGAAATTGGAAAAAAGATTAAATTTAGTAGTTTAAGACATGACGTGATTCTAGTGATTTTATCTAATTAAATGTCCTTTGAATGTGGCTTATTACAGAGTTACTAGAATTACTAGAATTACTGAGTTAGGCCAAGGTTGTTAAAAAGGCGTTAAAAAAGTTTTGAATTTTCATTACGCATATAAAATAACATTTTTGATCTTTTAGGTGACAACAACATTCAAAGAAGCGGGCTCTGACGCTGAAAACAAAGCGGTCTCCGAACTATGCTTGCGCGGCCTTCAACTCCTGTCCGCCTGGTGTTCTGTACTGAGCGAACTGTGCTCGTGGAAGCTACTGCATCCTACTGATCATGCGACCAACGCACGCTGTCCGCCCGACGCCGAAGAGTACGAAAGGGTAAGACAAAGTAGCTAAAGAGCTACGCAAAAATGGATTTAATGAATTTGAATGCCTTTAAATATTTTTGTTCCTCATTTTAAAGTAAGTTAAACGTTTGTATGGTGGTATTATTATAAGAAATAAATCTTCCTAATTCTTTATTCGTTCTTCTTGCTTTAATAATAATTTAAATATCAATGGTCGGCCGAGGTCAAAACCAAAGGTCACAATATTTTATTTCTTTCTAATTAACTATCTTGTGTATGGAAAATAGGTTAGGTTATAATATTAAGAATTTAAACATAAATCTTCTGCAGGCAACAAGATACAACTATACTTCAGAAGAGAAGTTTGCAATGATTGAAGTTATAGCTATGATCAAAGGTCTACAGGTCCTGATGGCTCGCATGGAGACTGTTTTTGCTGATGCTGCGAGGAGGTATCTTATCTTATTTTTATCTTCTATCAATACATTACAATAATTACATGGCACATTTTGCCCATACCACATACATAATATGCCTGTTCTAAGGATATCAACTTTTTTAAATTATTTCTGGTACTATATGTATACATAAATACAAATTTTCAACTGACACTTATTATCAGGTCCATTTACGCGGAGCTTCAGGATTTCGTGCAGTTAATAATGAGGGAGCCGCTCCGAAAGGCTATAAAGAACAAGAAAGATCTTATCAGGAGGTGAGGTGCACACATTTTTTTATCTGCATGGTTCTGAAAATTAAAAGGCAAAGTACTTCCATATTTATTTGTTCTGTACTATGATATTATAGAGACCAAATTGCTGATATAATTTATATAATACAAATATACTTTGTTTTTGTTAATACAAAAACCCAGAATATGTTTGTACACTACAAACACATTATGTATATCACACAAATGTTAGTTTTTTGTGGGGATCAAACCCACGGCCTACGGCGCAGCAGGCAGAGTTACTACCAACTGAGCTGTGAAAGCTGTCAATATTATTTTGTAGTTGCCAGAATAAAAAATTAACAAAACAATTTTTTATTGTTCATGTGAATAGTATAATAGTCTCAATCCGTGAGACTTGCGGCGACTGGGCGCGAGGTTGCGAGCCGCAACAGGACCCAGCGCTGCGAGGGAAGAAGGATGCTGATGCTAGTTTCACTATCAAAGTACCGAGAAGGAATGTTGGTGAGTTTTAACCTATCCTACTAATGTATAAATGTGACAGTTAGGATTTTGGGTCAATCACACCATAAGTACTTTTTAGCAAACTTATCCCGAAAAGTTAACAGAAAGCGGCTAGATAGTGTATGAGCCTGAAAATGCCAACAGTTAACTTCTGTTAACGCTTTCTAGCGGCAGGCGGTCGTTAGTAGATTCTTTAGTATAGTATGATAGTCTAGTGACCCCGCCCCCATCAAATCTTTACAATTGACACACGTCTACACACTTTTCAGATGCAAGAATAATTACATGCAAAATCGCTTTTCAGACACCCGAGTCCCTATATTAGGAAATATTAGTTTTGATCGGTTCTAAACTTCTTTAAAAAAATACTTGAAACACAATTAACTTTTGTCTCAGGTCCGTCAACAACTCAGCTGTACATGGTACGCACGCAGTTAGAAGCACTGATATCTGACAAGTGGGGAGGTCGTCGTACTCTACGTAAGGTAAACACTATGCATTTATATAACAGACACACCTTCACAGCCTTCCCAGCTCGGTTGGTGTAGATCTGCCTTCTGCGTCGTAGGCCGTGACTCTGATCCCCACTGAGAACAAAAATTTGTTTGATGAACATAGATGTTTGTTCTCTGTCTGGGTGTTATATAATATTGTAAGTACGTATTAAAAAAAGTATAAAAGTTTTATATCAGCTATCTGGTTCCCATATCACAAGCTTTTTTTAGTTTTTGGCGAGATTGTGCTGTGTGGAATGTCCACCAATATTTTTTTATCACTATTCATTTATATCTGCAAAACTTTGTAGGCCACCTCTGTAGGGTGATATTGAATATCTACAATTGGTAACTTATCACCGTATCACAGATGGGCCTGGTTATGTTATGAATCGGTCTTGTTTTATTTTTTTAATGTAGAACAAAAATTATAGATGTAATACATAATTAGTATTTTTATTTATATATTTTTTTCATAGGATTTGGAGGCAGGCGCGTTAACACAGATAGAATCATTCCACACGCAGAGTTTCTACTGGCCATATCTGCTCAATCTGTCAGGTAAGGTTAAAGGTCACATGTAAAGGTCAACGAAGGAAAACGCAAAATATTTAATAAAAACACAATTTCTAAAAAAGTTTGACCACTACATGTGGATTGCCATATCTATTGCTATTTTCTTAGCGTCGCTCTCTTGTACCACCTCTCATAGAACAATTTTATGCATTACCCGATGTTTAAGTGACGGCCACTTCCTATAAACAAGCGATCGCCTCGCGAATTACGCATGTTAGGAAAACGCCCTGCGTCCATCAACTTAAAGGCATACATTGTTAATGAGCATCAAGCTAGATTTATTATAATTCGCAGTGGCATAGTTGCAGTACTTCCCCGAATAAGCCTTTGACAAAGAGCTCTACTACTATAGTACTAGCACCAACTTATCTGGTCTGAGGTTAGGCATTTGTGTATAAATGGCCAATAGCAAATGGAAAGTGCCCCAAACAGCTAACTTCAGACCGGTTCAGATAATTTGGTGGCACTGTACGCTAGTATGCTGTAGAGCTAAAATGTTTAGAAGTTCGTTTTACAAAACTATTTAAATTGTCATTTTCAGATTCTTTATCGAAATGCTGTGACCTATCGCAGCTGTGGTACAGAGAATTTTACTTGGAGATGACTATGGGACGCAAAGTCAACGTGAGTACTATAGATTTCTCTAGCAAAATCCATGCACCCAAAGGGTGTCTGGAAGAGATCGCTTTCACCGATAAAACCACCCATTGTTCTATTTTATGCTAAGCGTTTTTTGTTCAGTTTGGTGCACAATAAAGTATTTTTCATTCATTCATGCTGTCAATGACAGGTTTTTAATGCAATTTATAGGTAAAACCTTTGACCGCAAAATCTTACAAGATTTTAAGCAGTAGTTAATCTCTTTGTTTATTCAAATATCCTGATATATGACAGAAATGCACAGTCCGCCACCAACATAACGAGGAATGCAAGGATCTCGTAACAATGGAGAAGCGAATCCAGTTCCCGATAGAGATGTCCATGCCATGGATACTCACGGACCACATCCTGAAGACAAAGGAGCCTGCTATGATGGAGTAAGAATCTTTTGGTCAGTTAATAATGAGGGAGCCGCTCCGAAAGGCTATAAAGAACAAGAAAGATCTTATCAGGAGGTGAGGTGCACACATTTTTTTATCTGCATGGTTCTGAAACTTAAAAGGCAAAGTACTTCCATACTTATTTGTTCAGTACTATGATATTATAGAGACCAGATTGCTGATATAATTTATATAATACAAATATACTTTGTTTTTGTTAATACAA
Organism: Plemyria rubiginata; assembly: GCA_963576535.1. Lineage (NCBI taxonomy): Eukaryota > Metazoa > Arthropoda > Insecta > Lepidoptera > Geometridae > Plemyria > Plemyria rubiginata. The sequence continues at coordinate 7,836,272 of OY754922.1, read as the reverse complement.
AAACCCAGAATATGTTTGTACACTACAAACACATTATGTATATCACACAAATGTTAGTTTTTTGTGTGATATACAAATGATGGAGTAAGAATCTTTTGGTCTTCTATTCTCAACCCATACAGGCTTGTACGTCTTTACCTTTATGACAGCTTTCATGGGTCAGTTGGTAGTAGCTCTGCCTTCTGTGCAGTAGGCCGTGGGTTCGATCCCCATCCAGAAAACAATCATTTGTGTGATGAACATAGATGTTTGTTCTCTGTCTGGGTGTTATATAACATTATAAGTATATATTTACCTAATATTTTACAATAAAAAAATACATAAGTAGTATATCAGCTATCTGGTTCCCATGTCACAAGCTTCGGCTTAGTTTAGGATGAGATAGTGCTGTGTGAAATGTCCACCAATAATTATTTATTTGAATGAATGATTTGTCTTTATTGTACCTACACCTTACAAACTAACAAAAAAAATTAAACAAGGAATAACAACTAGAGATATGTACAATGGGCGGTCTTATCGCTAACAAGCTATTTATTTTATTTATGACCCCATGTGAAGTGGAGTAAGGGAAGATGATGACTTATGTGAGTATTTGTTTCAGATATGTGCTGTATCCCCTGGATCTGTATAACGATTCAGCTCAGTACGCCCTCACTGTGTTCCGCAAACAGTTTCTGTACGACGAAGTGGAGGCCGAAGTGAATCTGTGCTTCGACCAGTTTGTGTACAAGCTGTCTGAGCAGGTCTATGCACACTATAAGCAACTGGCAGCTAGGTATGTTTTTCTTATTTTATCTTCTAACTAGCGATCCGCCCGCGCGCCCCTGCTTCGCACTGGTGCACATATCATGCATGTATAATACATATAAACCTTCCTCTTGAATCACTCTATAAAAAAACGCATCAAAATCCGTTGCGTAGTTTTAAATATTTAAGCATACATAGGGACATGAGGACATAGGGACAGAGAAAGCGACTTTGTTTTATACTATGTAGTGATATTGATATAAAACAAAGTCGGGTTTGTTCGAACTCACAGGTAGCTCGAGAACAGCTGGACCGATTTACATGGTTTTTGATTTGTTGTATGTGGATATGTGCCAAATGTAATGTTTGGACGTACCTCTGACCTCCCCTTAGACATCCTTAAAGAATCTTGAGATAGTACTTGGTACTGAGAGATCTGAAGGGATATCTACCGTGCCTGGGGATCAAAGTCGTGAAGCTGTTTCCGTTTTTTTTCAGTGTTGTGTATTTGTCTCCTTCCCGAATAGTAGAATAGGTAACTTGTAAAAACATTGGAAAATTGACAAAATATAAGAAAAAATAATTTTCATATACATACCTATAAATTGTTAATGGGTTCGTAACTGTCAAACCTATAATCTGTAACACGACATTAATTGACTGTAAGGGCCAGCGCAAACAAGCTTTCGCGCGGTTCACTGTCAAACTTTTATCGACATTGTTACTTGAGTTGGACTCCTGCTGGGCCCTTACCACCATCTCTTGAAGCATTCTTATTTCAATATTCGGAAGTCGGAAGCGTTTCCCAAGACACTGTCTGCATTGCCACGTTGCATGGCAATGGAGTTTTGTAATGTACCACAATGATCTTCTTTTCCCCTGGGGGGAGGGGGGGGCAGGCAAGAGGGTTGGGCCTCGATGGAACATCTTTGCCCAGGCTTCAGCTCCTGGCTAGCCCCTTTGTAATGTATGTTTGCGTTGCAGCATGATGTTGGACAAGCGTTACCGTGCGGAGTGCGTGGCGCGCTGCGCGGGCGCGGCGTGCGGCGCGGGCCGGTACGCCTCGCTGCTGCGGCAGCGGCACGTCGCCTTGCTGGGGCGGCACGTCGACCTGTGCGCGCTGGTGAGCAAGCATTCCTTAGTGTGCGATTACAGTGGCGGGGCGGGAGCGCCCCGCCCGCTCTTGGTGTACCTTAGTCAAAAACTTATGTTTGATTCGCTACCCGCCCCGCTCCCACTGTAATATCACACTTACGTGACCCCAACACTTATATCTATTTGTATATCTTAAGGACCCTCTGCACAATGTACAACTAAGGGGATATAAATGTTTCAATGTACCTTAAAATTTGGGTGACATATTAAGGTAGGAGGAGTAGAAGTGCCAATACTTTCGCTAATTTATTTAGACATTACATAGACACCAAGTTTACGGCGCGTACCATGGTGTGAGTCAAGGCTTCAATTTATGATTCATTTCAGGTGGCTCAGCGCATCAACGCGGATATGCACCGCGCTTTGGACGCCGCCGTCGCTAAGTTCGAAGCTGGTGACATCACAGGAGTGGTCGTAAGTATCTCTTAGAAGTATTTTCGTCATCTCAATGATTTGGATCTCTTCAAGGCAAAATAGCATTCATTATGTATCTGCCGTTGGTGTGTCGAAATAAATAAAATAAAATTAACAGAGGTTCATCGTCGTCATAAGCCTGAAACCCAATGAAGGCCGAATTTGAGCAGTATTTTTTTTAACTGCATCAACTTTCAAAATTATATTGATTCAAATTTTGAAAGGAATTGGAGGGTCTTATCGCTGTGAACCGGCTGTGCCACAAACTGCTCAGTCGCTACCTCACTCTGGACGACTTCGAGTCTATCCTTCGGGAGTCGGATCATGGCGTTTTGGCTCCGTAAGTATTTTATAATTTAACTTAACCATAAATAGACAAACTAGTTGTGCCCCGCGGTTTCACCCGCGCAGATTTAAATTCCGGTATTCCCAGCGGATAAAAAGAAGCCTATGTGCTATTCCTGACTATATCTCTCCAAGTTTCATCCTGATCCGTTCCGCCGCTCCGGCGTGAAAGAGTAACAGACATCCATCCATACTCACAAACTTTCGCGTTTATAATATTAGTAGGGTGCAACGTTACATCTTAATATTTACTGCATAAAATTGTTTCTAGATATGGCAGAATCAACCTCCACGTCTTCTGGGAGTTAAACTATGATTTTCTTCCGAACTACTGCTACAACGCGGCTACAGACAGGTAAGAATATTAAAAAATACTATGAAATAAGCAAACAAGCGTAAGACCGCGCGTACCTACCTGATGAAAATCGGACAGAAGTCTTTAATCTTGCAATATCTGTGTTGTGACGAGCCCGTTTTCCGGCGGTGTTTGTTTTAGAAGAGAAACACGATAAGATACTTGGTACTTGGTGAGCGGACTGGTTTCCGCAAGGTCGCAGATGGGCTCTTTTTGCGTGTCGGGTGGTGGATGCTAGTTCAGCCACCCGATGTCCTCTAGGAAAGCCAGCAGCTCGCTGATGCTGGTGCAGGCTTCCCCAGGCGTCTTCGGTGCTCCCAGATAGTGTGCTCGTTGAGGCGCCACACTGCTGCACTGCAAGAGTACATGATAAGATAAAAGGACATCCAAACTCGCGTCGAGAAACTTGGAATACACAATCTGTTTATCTAAATCATGGGACTCCATCCACAGAAAATCTCGCTCAAAAACTCAAAAACGGGCTGACACGGCACGAAACACATTCCGACACATTTTAACTCTGTTTATATCACTAACTCTGTTTATCTGACGTACTGACCACGCAGATCGTCAATCGACTTATCAATGGGCATGTTTCGCAGGTTCGTGAAATGCCGCGGCATTCAGTTCGCGGTGGGCGTTCAACGCGAGAAGGCGCAACAGTATGGGCATGCGTTGTTGTGGGGCTCCAAGCAACTCAGCCTGGCTTATTCTGCGCAGTACCAGCAGTACGAAGGTAAGCACATCTAAAGTGGTGACACCCAACTTCTTCCTGGAAATGTGTTGGATAGGCATATGTCCAGCAGTGTACTTCTTCAGACCGATGATTCTAACTTATCAGTAATCATGACGTACATGGTGACCCCGACGTCACACTTAAGTTACGCTTATACATGTATTTTATAGCCAAATACGAAGGTAAATAAAGTGAAAAGGGTAAGTCCGAACCGTCTGAGCATGATCACTTTAAATAAATAAATAATGCTGGACAATCCACACAGCACTATCTAGCCCCAAAGTAAGCTACTCAAGCTTGTGTTATGGGTACTAGATAACTGATATAATTTAATACATTATATACTTACTTAAATAGATAATTTTTTATTATATGTACATAGAACACCCAGACCAACGGAACAAATTTCTGCAGATCGTACACAAATTTGTTCCGAGGCGGGAATCGAACCCGCAACCTCTTGCGTCGCAGGGGGACTCTCGCCAGATTGCCTGATAAGCTAAAATCCCTAGAATAAGACCTCTGTATGGCTCAACTCATATGTATTTCTTTTTGTCTGAAATAAACATTATCTTATCTTATCTTAGCTGTCAGCCTTCGGCTGTATAAAGGACTTGAAACTTTTATACAATTACCTACTTTCCCATAATCATTCACTTTTTCAACCCCAACGATCTGTCATTCGTTTGTCTTTCGCAGGGTTTGTGGGCGGCGTCCACTTGCACGCATTAGTCCGCCTGCTCGGCTACCAGGGCGTGGCCGTGGTTGTAGCCGAGTTGTTGGGAGTGGCGCGGGGCCTCTTGCACGGCACACTAGCGCAGTTCACTCGTGCGTTACACCACGCTATGCCGCGGCATTGCAAGCTGCCGAGATACGACTACGGATCTAATGGTGATTATTAGTATTGGTATTAGTGGACATCACAGAGCGCCAAAGCCTTTGGATTTAAAGCAGAAAGAACAGATAAAACACCAATATTATTTGATCAAATAAAAAACACTATATATTTAAATTTATTAAATAGATCGTTTGCAACGGTCTGCAGATAGCTCAACTGTTTCATATGTATTTTGTAAAAAATTGTAACTATTAGTTGTAATTTTCTTTGTCAATAAAGGTTTGTACCTATCTTAAAAAGATAATAACAGTAAGTTTACCTTAAGGCGTTGACAACGCCTAATGTGTTTCTCGCTCGCACGATTCGACATTTTAAATGATATAAAATCACAAATCCCAATTTCGAAAAATCGCAAACAACCATTTTGTGTTCAATCACATTGCGCACATTTCAGTAAAAAAATAATTTTAATAGATACGAGTTTACCTACTCAAAAGCTAGCTTTACTAGTTTTAGTACATTAAGCAAACTTTTGAGTAGGAAAACTAGCATCGATCAAAATGAAATTTATACCGAACTGTGTGCAATTTGATTGCACACAAAATGGTTGTTTTTTTTGTGATCTTATATCTTTCAAAATGTCGAATCGTGTGAGCGAGAGGAATATTAGGTGTTGTTAACGCCTTAAGAGTTGGTAAACTCTGAACACCAAATAAATATGCAATACAAAGTTACTATCACCTTGTGAATGACATGAATGTTTGTTCGCACCGAGCTCACAACCTAGACGCTGAAGGCAGAGCCGATTGAAGTTCAATCATTGAACTACAAACAACTGTACTGACTTAGCTAAGTTCTGTCACTCAACTCAGCTCATTCGTTACTCTGTCTGTTAAACCTATTGCATTTGTTTCCGCGCAGTAATGCCTTTGTTTTGTCTCCAGGCGTTCTCGGCTACTACAACGCTCAGCTGACAGATATAGTTCAGTATCCGGAAGCGAGGACTGAACTGTTCCATGCTTTCAGGGAACTGGGGAACATAATTTTGTTCTGCATGCTAATTGAACAGGTAATCCACTATACGTACACATTCGAATAATCACTTTGGACTTCTCCTGACCACCTCCCTAGAGCACCTCCCTAGAGATAACGTATTTTGAGCTCAGACGAAATAAAATAGTAGATTGTTTACCAAGGGAGCAAACAACTATAAAAAGAATGGCAATAGACAATAGAAGTGTCTTTTTCAAATATCGAACATGATATTTGATTCTTTAGAGAAAAAGTAGCGTTTGAATTTCGAAATTAGAAGCAGGTACAATAAACAATCAACTGACTGGAAGTGCATGACACGATGTGCTAGTCGTATTAGTTTTTTTTTTAATTAGTATTTCAAATAATATGAATGGGGACACTTACAGAAGTCTTGGGCATTTCTTTTTAATTGATTGTAATACTTGGTTTCACACATTCCAGGCATTGAGTCAAGAGGAGGTGACTGATTTACTCCACGCGGCTCCCTTCCAGAACATTCTGCCTCGTCCATTCACTGCAGGTAAAAAAATGCGGCAGAATCATTGAATTTTGTATCCTACAACGACATAAAGGTCATGAAATATGGAGGGTAATTGTTATGAAATGATTAAAACTTGTAATAATTTATTCATCGAATATTCATTGTTATTTCCACAGAAGGCGAAAAGCCGGAGACGAAACAGAAGCGTCTAGAAGCGAAGTACGTAGCGCTGCAGATTGGACAGAACGTTGAGAAGTACGGGAACGCTAAGGTAAGTGAACCCAGAGCAAACCGCTTGTTTGACTTTGTTTGGCTTTTGCACAACGTTCACAGACCGTGAGCTGCGTATAGGGCTCCCTGTGTTTAGTTTCATATCGGAAGAAAATGGGGAATGAAAGCCTTTGAAATTTCAGACTATAAGACATCATTTTCGTCGTTTCTACGTGACTTGTAGAATATCCGGTTAAGAGTCCGGTGACAGCGGCTCGCAATTTCGAGGTGCGATTGGCTATTATTTCATTTTATTTCATTTTGGGGAGGTTGTTTGAAATAATAACTCTAAAGAAACACGCATAAATACTGTTCGAACACAAATAATACAATAATATAAGGGAAATGTGCTTGAGTCAGAAATCATTTTGGTATTAGGTAAACGTAAGACCAAACATACTAATACCAAAATGATTTCTGATTCGGGCATGTTTCCCTTATATTATTGTATTATTTGTGTTCGAACAGTATTTATGCGTGTTTCTCTAGAGTTATTTTTTCAAACAACCTCCCCGAAATGAAATAAAATGAAATAATAGCCAATCGCACTTCGAAATTGCGAGCCACTGTCACCGGAGCCTTAAAGGGGAATTATGTCATACTAGTTGAGCCCGCGGTTTCACCCGCGCAGATTTAAATCCCGGTATTCCCACGGGATAAAAAGTAGCCTATGTGTTATTCCAGACTATAATGTATCTCTCTGCCAAGTTTCATCCAGATCCATCCTTTCCGGCGTGAAAGACTAACAAACATCCATCCATACTTACAAACATTCACGTTTATAATATTAGTAGGAAGTTGTAACACACACGCATTAACGAAGTTTCTATAAGTAGCAATCGCATTTAGCGCAGGTTTCTATTGATCAACGAGCTGCTTTGTATGTTGCGTTGTTGTAATGAAGTTGTTTGAATGCAGCAAGCGCAGTTAGCGCGGGAAGGCGACCTGCTGACCCGCGAGCGGCTCTGCTGCGGACTGTCGTTGTTCAGCGTGGTGTTGCGGCGCATGCGCGGATACCTGTCCGCGCCCGCCTGGCCCGCGCCGCCGCACCACCACCACGCGCCGCCGCACACAGACGACACCAGCGAGTTCCACAGGTACCCTACCTACCTACCATTGTTCAGCGTGCTCATGATACTTGTAACACCGCGTTTTCGCGTCGACGGAAATTTGGCCGGACATCACCAAAAAAAACTTCACGCACGACCTAGGAGCCAATTTTTATTAGATTTCTACAGCCTTATTATAAACAAATCAAACCTGGGTTTAAACCTAGCTCAAGCCACGTTTTCTTATTATAAACAACTTAAACCTGGTTTATCTCATAAATTTAGGATCATCTAAGGTTTATCATTTTCGTATTACAAAAAACACTTTAGTCGAAGACTACATAGTACCTGAGATAGTCCATGATTCATCATCACAGAACATAACCATTCAACAAATATCCACAGACTATAACAAATTATGGCAATCAATCGTTCATTCATTTTGGAATCACCAACTTATCTGAGCCGGTCTGAAGTTAGCCGCTTGTGCATAAATGGCCAATAGTGAATCGAGAATTCTCTAAACAGCTAACTTCAGACCGGTTTAGATAAGTTGGTATAACTGTACTCTCTTGCCGCAGGCTAAAGTCATATGCGCATACTACCTCGTCTTTCGTTGTAGTTTTAAGAAAGAAGTCTATCGAATGACGGACAGACAATGCCGAAAATACCAATTTTATAACTAGATGGCGCTAGTAAAAGTGTCCGAAAGGTAGATCGCGCTAGTGATGCGTTTTGTCATTTGAAATTTAGATCGGAGTCTATAGTTTGAAATGTATGTTGGATAATGCAGTGCTACAAGTTGTTTTATTGAATAAACTTATGTGGGAGACCAAATAAAATGTGGCAAAATGAGATTTTTATTAGTTAGACCATACTTAAACTAGGGGTCGCTCGGGTTTATCTTTAAACCGTGGTTTAGGGGATAAACTCCGTTTTATAATAACGTCTGGTCTAAGTCTTTGATTTTTCTATAGAGCAGGGACCAACTTCGGTATCAAAGTTAGACCACGGACCAGTTAGTCCTGGCTTAAGCCTAGTCTAACTCACATTTTTATAATAAGACGGCTAGTGTTTACTACACTACACTTAAGGAAATCACAAAGATTTTATAATGTCCCAAAAGTTATTCTCCGAGCGGGATTTGAACCCGCGACCTTCCCCTCATGCCACTCATGCTTCCACATGGTGGACGCAGGGCAGTGCACCGTAGGGCACGTTACTATCGTGCGTGAGTCCGCGGCAATGTGTGTTCACATTTAGCCCGGACACTAGGAGGCGCGAAGTAATGGTTTTATTTGGTACCTATTACACAGATTGCAGAGAGCTCACAGCCGCAGACTTTCATTTATATTTCATTCGGGCAAGAAAAATATCGTGAGGAAACGTGGTTTGTATTTCTGCAATCATTTTGCTGGCATCCAATACCGTTTCTACACCAAGTACATATTATGTGTAGCTATGTGAACGTGTTGTCTGATGTTCGTAATGCAAACTACCAAGCAAAGTCTTAATTTGGACCTAGATGGCGTTGCGTGGGATATCCTAATAAATGTTTTAAAAAATGCTAATAATAGCTTGTTTGTTTCAGACTCTGGTCGGCTCTGCAATTCCTATACTGCATTCCCGTGGGCGACACACAATTCACTGTAGAGTAAGTAACCTCACGGTATTTCATAATGCGTGGAGCATTTCTTAATTAGCGCCAATGGTTGTTCCTGATCCTGTATAAATCTTTACAGTTTACCGCAATCCGGTGGTTAAAGACTAGTCTACTCTTTTTTTTTATCTAGCTGATAGAACAAGCAAATGACCCACCTGATGTTAAGTGGTAACCATCACTTGTAACAAAAAATTGCGTCGTAAGTCACGCACGATAGGAACGTGCCCTACAATGCACTGTCATGCGTCCATCAACTTGAGGCAAACAGATGTTAAGCCTCCCGGCGACCACACTCACACTTCACGCTTGTATTAAATCATCTGTTTTTTCCAGAGAGCTATTTGGCGAGGGCTTGCACTGGGCAGGATGTGCAATCATCGCACTGCTAGGCCAGCAGCGACGCTTCGAGGCCCTGGACTTCTGCTACCACATCCTGCGCGTGCAACGGGTCGATGGAAAGGATGAGGTCGTTAAAGGAATTGTGAGTGGCGTCATCTAGTTTCACATTTAGAACTTATTTAAAAAATAAGTACTACTTTGTTTATTTTGAATTTCATGTAATATCAATCTGATTCCAAAGACTCTTTTAAAAGATTGGTTCGAGAGCATCTCTTTAAAAAGCTAAAATAGCATAACTTACCTTTCTAAGTAGGTACCTACTATTACAATCAATTATATTTCAGTTACCTACTTATAGTAAGTAGGTCTATTATCATATTATGTATTGTATTCTATGTTTAATAGTTTAGGTTTTATAGTAAGTAGTTAACTTCCTTCTTATTCTAGTATAAATATAGACATTATGTATACTATGCATATATATATATATATATATATATATATATATATATATATATATATATATATATATATATATATATATATATATATATATATATATATATATATATAACTTCTATTAAATGTTTAAACAAACAGTTTCATAAATACTTAGTAACACGCCACACCATCTTTTTGCACGCCCAGGATGACTGGTAGAAAATGCTATTAGCATTAAGTCCTCGTAGCACTATATTGTTTTGTGTGAAAGTTTTAAATAAATAAATAATATCTGAAACGGATGCCATTCAAAACAGTTAATTATAAAACTTCCTCTTGAATCAGTATCTATAAAAAAACCGCATCAAAATCCGATCAATCAAAGATCTAAGCATCCAAAGGGGCAAACAGCGGAAAGCGACTTTTATACCATGTAGTGATATGGACAATAGTTTAAGGCTCCGGTGACAGCGGCTCGCAATTTCGAGGTGCGATTGGCTATTATTTCATTTTATTTCATTTCGGGGAGGTTGTTTGAAAGAATAACTCTAAAGAAACACGCATAAATACTGTTCGAACACAAATAATACAATAATATAAGGGAAACACCGAGCCCGAATCAGAAATCATTTTGGTATTAGTATGTTTGGTCTTACGTTTACCTAATACCAAAATGATTTCTGACTCAAGCACATTTCCCTTATATTATTGTATTATTTGTGTTCGAACAGTATTTATGCGTGTTTCTTTAGAGTTATTCTTTCAAACAACCTCCCCGAAATTAAATAAAATGAAATAATAGCCAATCGCACCTCGAAATTGCGAGCCGCTGTCACCGGACTCTTAATGGCCAATTTTGAATTAAATAAAGCATTATATTAATTATTTAAACATTATTAAAACATTATAACCATTTTCAGCCGCTTAAGCGCATGGTGGATCGCATCCGCCGCTTCCAAGTCCTCAACAGTCAGATCTTCAGCGTCATAAACCGGCACCTGACAGCGGACGACGACGCCGGTCGCGTCGAGCACGTGCGATGTTTCCCGCCGCCCGCCGCCGCGCCCATGCATATTAACTAGATATCCTGATCACGGCACCACTTACAAGTCTTTCCTCTACGGCCTGTCCCAAGTTTAGGGATACAAGTGCTGACAAAGTTATCAACTAGGCATAGTCGGTCACATCATCACTGCAATATTCAGATGATAGCATCTAGACATAATCACGGCTTTACTATCTAGATGACGTCATCTACTAGGCATAATCGCATCAACACATTTACAGTGTATTTTGATGATGACATACTCATCAAGTAATCATTCGTACGTTCGCTGCCATTTTGAGTCGCACTACGAGACAACTGAGTTTCCACAGTCGAATTGTCGCTGCCGCGATGCCGCCCCAGACGCTCAGTGTACCTCAAAATGTCATGTCATTACAGACCTTCGTCTATCGTTTTCTACACGGTTAGATAAGAGTAGCTGAAGGTAGAATATCTAGCATAAACCCGCGCACATCACGTACGCGCCTCTTTATGTTGTTTACATAGGCATAGTCACAGCATTAGGCTCTCCCCACAGACGCGTTCTGCGATTGCGTTTTTGCGATATCTGTTTTTAGTACATTTTGTATTAGGACGAACACGAAGTTACACGCTGGTGCGATAAGAACGCGCCTGCGGGGAAGAGGCTTAAAAGGCTGACAACTGTCAAAAAACTTCTCGCTCGTTCATTTCAACTGAACCTTTGAAACGTCATTCTCCGAAACAGTGTTGTTTATGTTAGTCGTCACTGTCTCAGTAATTTTGTATCTTCAAAATCTTTATGTGCGTGTTACGAGAAGCTGTTTGATGATGGTCAGCCTCTTTAACTTGATAGAGATAAAAAAACATTATTTATATGAATTAATGTTATGACGTTAGTGTAGGTAAATTTATTTAATCTAGCAGGATAAGGACACTCATACGCCTCTTTATTGCATTTTATTCATAGTATTATTTTTATTATTGGATTTTATATAATTATATTGATATTGTTTCTGTTCAGCATTCTCAAATATTTGAAACATACTGAAGAATTTTTTAACAATACGTCAGACACCCAGAGTATTCGATGTATCTCTCACTTCTATCAATATTTTGGAGTCTCATAATGTACATACATAATTATACTACAGGCAAAGTCAAGACACAAATTTTGTACAAACCATAATTAAATCATCAAAAATTCAGTGTTTGGTGTCGAGTTTAAGAAATAATTGTTAGTAGTAACATGTCAAATCGAAAGGTAGGTAAGCTACACAATATCTGTAACAAATCAACGTATTGCAGGGCTTTTTTACAAAATATAGGTATTGCATCTTAGTTCGGCTGAAGTTTAGGTATGTCTGTCTACATCTGCTAAAGTGCACGTTTTCATAAAGGTGTAAGGACATCTGCTTTATCAAATTCGACATGAATTTATTGTTATGTTATTTTATATTCCAACAAAAAAAAAGTAGTTAACATAGGTATTTTAACTATTTCTTTAGAAATAAACTTTTATAGTGACTACCTACCTGTTTTTTTATTATATTCAGAAAGATTCGTGCGTTCACTAAATTGTTGAGGATTGAAGCAAATTAAGAAATACAAGTGGGCTATTTGGAATTGTATGTTTGTCCGAGCATAACTTTAGAACCGTTAAACCTATTAATCAGCGTCAAAGAAAACAACTGTTTATTGTACGCTATTTATTAAATAAAACATAATATACGTAGATACGTCTAATACCCGGCATGGAAGGTAGACAAGAGTTTCCATGCCGGTACAAAAAAATAATGTTATTATGACCTAATAGGTGTCTCAATCATAATTTTAGACAAATTGTAGATTTAGTAAAACCTACGAGATTGGTGTTTAAAATAATTAAAATTATCTTCTGTGTGAATAAAAAATCAGTACCTAATGCCGCCATAGTACTTGATGAGGTGGCTGGATGACTACTACCAAAACCACAATAAAGTAAAATTTTTTTAATTTGGCCTTTAACTAGTTCTAAGTTATATCATATTAATTTTTAAACTGAAAACAGAATATACTATTGATGTATTTACTTATTCAAAAATATTTTTTTATACATTCAAGTAAAAAACGTTGATTTCATTCAAAGATCCACCAAAATCATATGCATTATTAATAAACTTATATCATACAAATTAACTAAAACGTCTCTTCAACGATCCCTACATCACATCGAGTGTTACTAAACAAAAAACTGTTTTTTACAAGTTAAACTTAAATTATTGAATGTGCGTAATAATTTCCAAAGAGCTAGTGGCCAAATTTGGTTGAGTTTTAGGACCTCTCGAAGGCCTAGACCTAGATTCGACAGCTAACACCGACGCGGCGAGACGCGCGGAAGTGCTGTGATGATATCATACCACAAGCAGCCATTAAATGGTGTTTGCCCGGCTTAGTCCATTTTTTAAGATAAAACAAAAAAATGAAATGTGGACTGAAATTGATTGCATTACTCACAGACCACTTCATACTGATCTTCATCTTCTTCATCATACAACACTTCTTCAATGACTTCGTAAACATTGTTATCCTTCATTTCATAGATAACATTCTCTTTAATTTGATAAATATCCTCGTCCTTCACGACTCCGTAAGGCTGCGTAGCGGTCACATTATCTTCGAGGTCCCCTCGGGCCATCATATCAATATCAGCTTTCAGGCTGTCAAGATCTGCCTTCAAAGGTCCGAGGACATAAGACTCAAGTCCATTCTTCAGAACTTCTACACTGTCTATGTGGGCTGCAATCTTCTTTCGAGGGTTGATGAAGACTTTTTTGCTGTTTTGAGTGCGTTCTAGTTCTAACCTCTTCCGGCTCTTGCTTTTGTATGGGGTGGGCTGTTTAAGGTGCACAGTGGTGACATGGAGTTTCATGGAGTTGGATTGGGTGAAGCTTTTGGCGCACATCGGGCATTGGTACGGCCTTTCGCCAGTATGGACCTGCAAATAATAAAAGATTTAGTTAGGAAAAAACACTGGAGATGTGAATGAAATAAACACCCGAAATAGTTGTTTGAAAAATGACAAAAAAACCAGATTATGTTACTCATCCAGTTAAATGATGCGTTGGCTGCGTAGCATAGGTAGATAATAGTAGAGAGCTGTGCAGAGCTGACAGTCGATTGCTGAAGATTACATAAATGTATGTACAGTTATAATCGTACATACCCGGTCATGGCGCAGCAGCGCAGCCTTGTTGCTGAATGCCTTGGGGCACACAGGGCACTGGAAGGGACGCTCGCCCGTGTGAGTGCGAACATGGATCTGTGAAACAACATCTTTTTATGTTTCCTTTCGACATTCCGCTGCTTTGCAGTGTCGTGGGTCCATTACAAGGGGTCGTCCTGAGCTCTTGAGGTTGGTGCCATATAAGAACGCTTACGTCATTATATCGTGGGAAGTAGGTTGATAAAAATAGTTGTTTCTGGAATTCTACGGAGGATGCCTTTGTCCAGCAGTATACTTTTAACTATCATCATAGAGGTACCTATTAGTCTTCCTTTCCGTTTTTCCTATATACAAATTTGATGTAGGTATATTATGTAGATAAAGAATATAATTATTTTTTTCAGTTCCCAATTCTTTATAGTGGTATGGTTTCGTCCCACACATGGTGGTATCGTAGTGCTTGAGGCTGACGTTGATGATGACTCAAAGTCAAAAGGCATTCATTTAATAAGAAGACTGCCTGAGCATGTAAGACCTCGGCGGCGAGCCTGTCTTGATCAGATAGCAGATGTTTTGGATCAAAATGACGCCGCTAATAATTTTCTTGCACAGTAATCTTTTATTGAGCGGTTTCAAATAGCGGCCTGTCCCAGCTTCACATGGGTGGTCATATTTTTTTTCAACATTTTAGGATAAACTTAGGCTCCTTATGCCTCGCGCTGAGTGAGAACTCTTTCGCGCTTTACAAAGCGCATTAAAGTTTATAATTTCGTAATATCTTTTGAATGGAATGTCCGATTTAAAAAAAAAACAAGAGAATCTACAGGTATTGAAACAGCCATGCATACAAAATGATTAATTTGGATAAGGATTAATATAAGGTATAACATGGTCTGTTTTTGGTCGGCATTTCTATCAACATTAAAAATGTTGAAAAGTAGTTAACTACAATAGTTAGACATAACATATATTATGCTATCGGTGATTTATTTGTAGATGATGATGATGTGTTATTTATTATTGTAGATTTTTTTGTTATATCGTCAATAGTTTCCGCAGCGCATGCGATGGAGACATTTTAAATTACACCTTGGGTTACATTTTTGATGTTTTCCTTATTTTTTTCTGTAATAAATGTAGCCTATGTTACTGGATGATAATGTAGCTTTCTTATGGTGAAAGAATTTTTGAAATGAAACCAGTAGTTGTTGACTTATTCGAAACATACAAAAATACAAAGTTTTCCTCTTTTTATAAAGAGGAAAACTATTATTATAGTGAATGTTATTATTATAGATAGATAGAAAATACTTTATTGCACACAACTTAAGGATACAACAAAAAAAAAAACTTAAAACTAAAAGTACAATGGACGGCCTTAGCACTAAGTAGCGATCTCTACCAGACAACCGTTGGATGAAATGGACTCAAGACATTTAGAAGGGGTCCTTGTGTGCGTGGAGATAAATAAAAAGAATTTGTGAATATACATACAAAATACAAAGAAATTAGAAACTAATATATACATAAATACTTACATTACCTAATCATAAATACATACATAATATACCTACTACAATAAATATAGCTAATATACATTTATTATTAAAGAAACAAGCAAGGTAAAGTTAGTGACAGCATGACAAATAGTGTTCCTTAACCATGGATTTAAAAATGAAAAGTGATTTAGCACATCTGATAGCAACAGGCAATGCGTTCCACAGTCGAGCAGCCTGCACCGTGAAGGATTTATCAAAGTAAGAAGAGGAGTGTACAGGTGACTTAAGGCCCCAGCGGAGGGCCATTTCCCATACAAACCTAATACCAAAATGATTTCTGATTCAAGCATATTTCCCTTATATTATTGTATAATTTGTATTCGAATAGTATTTATGCGTGTCACTACATAGTTATTTTTTCAAATAATTTCCCTGAAATGAAATAAAAGCCAATCGCATTTTGCACTGTTTTATGCTAAAATTTACAAGTTTTCTTCCTACTTATTTCGAATCAAAAACAACAATATCTCAAATATTAATTCTAAAGGAACATAGCTTACATTGTCTAGTTACAGAAAAAAAATACTATGTGAAGAATACGAAAAGTTTTCAGTCATCATTTTTGGTATTAAGGAATACAACCAAAATCACGCCAATTTCAAACTTCTATTAGTGCTATCGCACCGTGCACGAAGAGGGGTAAGCTGACGGGAAACTATGGTTGTGTGTGTGATCGCTCGGACATGACAAGTTCGCACGCACACACAGACTGAAGCGTCTGAATGAAACGTGTCTATTTATGCGCCGCCCGCCCTGCCACGCCACCGCCGCGCCGCCTCCACGCCGCCGCCGCGTTGCTCAGGGTCTGGAGCGCGGCGGGGCTCATTCGGAGGTCATCGTTGGGGTACCTACACCTAGGTACTGTGGTATGAGAGGCTATTGTTATGTGTTATTTTCTAAATCAGTGTCCTGACAAGCTACCTACCTACTGTGTTGTGCGTGCGTGCGTATTTGTTTGTTCAGTAATATATTGACTGTGCTGCTGGCTTGGATTGAGATTTCCTGCTTTGGTTGTTGGAAACAAAAAGTACCTACATAGGTACTGCGACCTGTTTATTTGTAGCTTTGTTTACGGACTTCGATATTTTTCAGTTCGTTTGGTTCTTGTTATGAACTCGGAACGTATGGGGGATCTCATTATACCTACCTTACTTAGGTACCTACTCTATTACATAATTTACTTACCTAGTTGTTTTCATATTTAGAGTAAATATGTATTTACGTAGGTACCTATCTATCTAACATGTTGTTTATATAGGTATGTGAATTAGGGAAGTACCTACCTATTACCTAGGGTTCGATTCCCGCTCCGGATCAAATTTGTGTACGATCTGCAGAAATTTGTTCCGTTGGTCTGGGTGTTTTCTACGTATAACAAAAAAACATCCATTATTGTAATAAACCAGTAGCACCCCGCGGTTTCACTCGCGTAGGTTTGAATCCCGATATTCCCACGGGATAAAATGTAGCCTATGTGTTATTCCAGACTAGATATATTATATCTCTGTGCTCATTTTCACCATGATCCGTTCAGCCGTTCCGGCGTGAAAGAGTAACAAACATCCATCCATCCATACTTACAAACTTTCACGCTTATAATATTAGTAGGACTAGTAGCGCCCCGCGGTTTCACCCACGTAGTTTTATATACCGGTATTCCCACGGGATTAGCATAGTAGGATATTAGTAGGATAAGTAGGTAGGTGCCTAGATTATGTATAGTGCGTACACGCAAAAAAAACGCCAGAAGGAGAGGAAGGTCCATACCTAGGTACTTCGCGTTTATAATATTTGTAGGATAATAGGATAATGCTGGACAATCCACACAGCACCATCTAGCCCCAAAGTAAGTTACTCAAAGCTGGTGATAAGGGTACTACCTATATAACTGATACAATTATAGGTATTCAATTGAATACATCATAATTATACTTACATAGATAAATACTTTTTATTATACTTACATGGAAAACACCCAGCCAGACTAACAGAACAAATTTATGCAGATCGTACACAAATTTGTTCTGAGGCGGAAATCGAACCCGCAACCTCTCGCGTCGCAGGCGGACTCTCGCCCGCTGCGCCACAGAGGTCGTCAATTTCATAACTTGTTGTTTCTCTAACGCGTTGTTTGCATCTGACTATTTCGTCTAGCTCGTCATCAAGTTTGGTGGCTTGGTTCGTCGAGTGACTGCCAAGCGGCGCAGCAGTCCGAGTTCAAGTCCCACCGCAAAACTCACTTTTTGCACTAAAATTTTTTTTTTTTTATTAATCTTTTTTTTTGGAACTTTATCTACCATGGAGTTTATGAAGATTACATGCACAGGATGTAAAAAAGCAATACCCGGAAAGGAATATCTCCTACCTACTATAATATACCTACCTACAATACCCTAATTGTATGCTGTGTGTTTTTGTGGCCAATAAAATACTGTCTATGTCTATGTCTATGTCTAACTTCACAATAATAGGCAAGTAGGGTAGGTATGTAGGTACATACTCGTATTTTATTCTTTTATAGGTACCTATTCTATTGCAGAATATAATAATAATAAATAATAAATAATCGAGTATCTCGTACCTATGTGCAAACTTATCTCCTCCACTGTTTTCAGCGTTCTTTTTGGCTGACGCGCACTATATCTACTTATGTTCCTAGGTAAGTGAAGTAGAGAAGTAGGTAGGTACCTACCTAGATACCTCCGTAGGTAATTATTATGTATAGTGCGCGTCACGCAAAAAGAACGCTGGATAGAGGGGGAGGGGGTGTGATTTCGCAAGTATTTTATACCTATGCGCAAAGACATCCCCTTCATTGTTTTCCAAACTTTGCATAGATTACGATTAGGGAGACACAGAATAACGTGTACGAAGCCGCAGACTGGGGCTTGTAGGTACCTATTTTATTTAGTTTGGCACCGAAGCTGTTGGCAGTTTTAAACTTTATCGTCATAGCCATAAAGTAAGTAAAAGTAAAGTTGTCAGAGAATCTGAGCTCTGTTCAAGCGATTCTATGCAATAAAGCAATGAGCAAAATGTTTAAAATTATTTACACCGAAACACCGCCGCTTCGTTGCTGAATTGAGCCATAGTGTCACCAGGCGATCAGACTCGTGCGGAAATGTCTGGATTCTTGAGTTCTTCTTGGGCACGATCCGGATTTCCCTCCACCTTTATTTGTCAAATTCCCTATTACCTATAGGGTGTCTAATTGAGGTACTAAATAGTTCAAAAAAGGTAATAAATATTGATAGTTTCCAAACATAACCTTTGACGACCTCAGTGGCGCAGCGGGCGAGAGTCCGCCTGCGACGCAAGAGGTTGCGGGTTCGATTCCCGCCTCTGAACAAATTTGTGTACGATCTGCAGAAATTTGTTCCGTTGGTCTGGGTGTTTATGTATATAATAAAAAATATCTATCTATGTAAGTATAAAATGTATTAAATATATCAGTCATCTAGTACCCATAACACAAGCTTTGAGTAGCTTACTTTGGGGCTAGATGGTGCTGTGTAGATTGTCCAGCAATATTTATATTTATATTTATTTTATAAAAAATCGAACAGTTGATGGACGCAGGGTAGTGCATCGTAGGGCACGTTCCTATTGTGCGTGACCTACGGGGCAATGTTTTGTTTATAGGTGATGGTTACTACTTAACATCAGGTGGGCCATCTGCTTGTTCCATCAGCTAGTTGTATTAAAAAAAATAAATAAATAAATAAATAAAAAAAAACATGGTCCAGTGGTTCTGATGCTTACCATTACCTAAAGGGTGTCTCGGAAAGGTAGAGATTGATTGAAATGCAAATTATATCATTTTCCTGCAAATATCATTTTCCTTTTTTTGATAAATAAATATTTTTTTTCTTTCAATGAAGTCCATCCCAACTGTTGTATTTATAATAACTATTAGTGTGATTGACGGTACGAATTATTATAAATAAATGGTAGGTTGGTAACTTTCTGAACACGACAGAGAAATACAAAGCAAATAAAGTTGGCGCAAGCACGCAACCTTGCTTCACTCCACAGGTGACGGAGAAGAACTCTTCAAATTAGATAGAGATAGCAAGTGACTTGATAGCCGATTAGTGTTGATCGGGCTTTCAGAAACCGGGGGTTAGTAACCTTGCCTCATTCCGTACTTTTCAATCGAAATTATATAATAATAGGTAGATGCAGTCTAGCTACATATCAATGTTTATTTTTTTTAAAGGTCTATATAAATAAATAAATAATGCTGGACAATCCACACAGCATCATCTAGCCCCAAAGTAATCTACTCAAAGCTTGTGTTTTGGGTACTAGATGACTATTTAATACATTATATACTTACATAGATAGATATTTTTTATTATACATAAACAGCCAGACCAACGAAGTATAGTTGGTACTTACTTTAGTTTCAATCAATTTTTTATAATGACTGTACTTTTATGGGCCCGCGAGTTGATGACAAAAAAAATAGGTAATAACCCGCGAGATGACGAACAAGCCGTAATATCTCACACTATATTTTTTTTTTATCTACCATTATAGGTAAGTACATGTCGTAGTGTTTTACCGATATGGTTACCCCACAAGGCTTACCTCAATAGTAAATTGATTCGGTTGTTTATACTTACCACTACCTAATTTTAAATCGATCTTTTGTTTCCTTATCTTATATCACAAATATATAAAAAATATACTAATTTAGGGTTTTATCTCGGGTGGAATGCGCGAGCGGCGTCAAAGGCGCGGTGGCTGGCGAAGCGTGGGGCGCCGGGGGGGGGGGGGCCTTAGCGGGCCGCGCGCCGCCGCCTCCGCCAAGTTGGGTAGGTACGGTACAACTTCAAATTTGTAGGTAACTGAATACCTACTCAGGGATAATGTAGTTTTCTATTAGTAAAATAACTTACTGAACTAAATAATCAGTTCAGCAGTAAGTAATTAAAAGTATTATAACTACGCATTTAATTTTACGGAGCGTGGCCCACACGGAACAGAGAAAACATATTTCCGTGGTCGCACACGTCCGTCACGCACCGGCTCTAAATCGGAAAAACCCGAGTACACTGTCGCGATCCATAACTTTGATCCCCACCACTCAGTCGATCTAAGGTTACCTTATGGCGCATCCACACATGCCCGGCGGCACGCGCGGCTTTCTTTCGTTGCCGGCGGCAGTTTGCTTGCTTGCTGCTTCGATACGGAGTGGTATTGTTGTCGTATTCATATATAACATCATTTCATATAAATAACGAAATGACAGAATTTAACTGGGATGATAGTGCAGTACTTTTATTTTTTACTTTTATTTTATAAGTCACAACACTACTGCGAAAATTGCAACCGTATCTGCTGGCCGCCGGTAAAGCCGGCGGCAGGGCGGTCTGAAAGCCGGCGGCATGTGTGGATGCGCCATTAGCGATGAGTGCGACGCATATTTTTATCGAAATTTCATATTTTTTGCGCTATTTTGGTAACACAATACGCGCGGGTGAAAGCGCGGGGCGCAGCTAGTCATATCATAATTTCATAATAATAGGTAGGTATGTACACTAGGTACCTACCTACTCGTATTTTATATAATCCTATTTTAGAAGCAGATCATAATTTGACGAATTATGATGAACCTACCTAGGTAGGTACAGTTCAGCCAAATTCGGCTAGTTTACAAAAATGTCCCACCGAATTTGGCTGGACTAGAGGTAGGTTAGGTACCTACCTACATGGGTAAGTACCTATTTCCTGATAGATTGATAGGTTTCTTGAGATAGGTATAAGTGCGTAGGCCTTGTCAAATACCTAACTTGAAGAAAAAAAAGCAAACTATAGGTAGGTATTCACTTTTATATTTTTTAAAAATAGGTAGGTAGGTAGGAGTAGGTACCAAACTTGCACAGTGCACTTTTCTAAATGTAAGCACCTACCTACCTATGAAACGCAAAAGGTAAGCAGTATAAACATACTACACACATGACATGCCCAAAGAAATAGTTACCATGGTGAGTGAGTAGGTACCTAACCTACCGCTTTCGAATTGTTATCAATGGCAGAGGTTTATGGTACCTACCTACCTTTCGTAGGAAAAATAGTACAACCGTAGCGGTGCTTGAGTGTGGGCGTGTATACGTAGTACCTCGTTCCTGCCCCACACGCGCCTGCACCAGCTAAACAGAGATAGCTATACACAGATCGATTTTTGGACTCGTCTCAAATTGAAATTGCGAGCTGGGGTCACCGGACTCTTAAGTTGAAGAGTTTCGGAAGAGCGGGGATCGGGAGTTGGAGAGATGTAGAAATTGAAAACGATCTTTAAGATAGGGAGGAGAGGTTGGACTGAAAAGGATATTATACAACAGATTTAGGATGTGAGTATTCCGGCGAAGTCGTATAGGTAACCGCTTGAGCTTCCTGCGAAACTCGGAAACGTGGCCGTACTTCCGCAAACCAAATATGAAACGTATTCCAAAGTTTTGCATTCGCTCAAGTTTATTGAGTTGCTGTTCGTTTATTATAGTGTAGATATTAGTGTAGAAGTGTAGATTACCTGCAGAAACAGCGGCATGGCGAAAGCCCTCGGACAGATGCTGCAGCGGTAAGGTCTCTCGCCCGTGTGCGCGCGTTGGTGGTAGCGGAGAGCCGCGTTCGACTTAGTACATAAATAAGATAAATATTAATATTGGTGGACTTTCCACACAGCACTATCTAGACCCAAACTAAGCCAATGCTTGTAATTATGGGAACCAGATAGCTGATATACATATACAGATATAGGTACTTTATTAGTAAACAGGTATTTAATTGCATACTTATAACTTACTAGTAGCGCCCGCGGTTTCACCCGCGCAGATAAGTCTATGATCCATCCATTAAACTCTCTTTAATAAATAAAGATGAAGATGAAAAAACATCAAGATAGTGATCAAACCTACGTTCATCAATGATCGTTTACAGTGGGAATCGAACCCGCACGGCCTACGGCACAGAAGGCAGAGCTAGTACCAACTGAATTGAGCCGATATCCTAATTAAATATAGGTAAGTAATATAATGATTCCGAAAAACGGAAATCGTGCGACATTATCCAAATAGTATCGGTGGAAAATGTTTGCCCAATTTTATAGTAGACTTACCGCATAGTACTTTCCGCAAACTTCGCACACTATAGTTCGTTGACCTTTAGGCGCGCGTCCCTGTCAATCAAAATATTACCCAATAAAACTTATGACAAGCTTATATTCACCTGTTATACCAGTGTTGTAAACTATGTAAAACCGACCCTAAGCTGGTATAACGGGTGTATAGGTACGGCTTGTCATAAGTTTTTCGTAGTAAGGCGGTTAGAATAAAAACGACG
Organism: Plemyria rubiginata; assembly: GCA_963576535.1. Lineage (NCBI taxonomy): Eukaryota > Metazoa > Arthropoda > Insecta > Lepidoptera > Geometridae > Plemyria > Plemyria rubiginata. The sequence goes on along the minus strand of OY754922.1, from coordinate 7,813,266 downwards.
TCAAACATGGCAACTTTCTGATGGAGAAGACAATGTCTGGGTAGTTACCGCTCCTCAACACTCGATCCATATTTGTTAGGTACCAGTTTATGGTCGATAATTACTCTCTCTATTGAAAATTGGACTTGCCGACAACTCGGACAAAATTTATTCAGACCCAGTGTCCGAATTGTCACTTGATTTTAATACTTTTGTTAGTGTCAATTCAGACACCATCAAATTATTGAAGCTGTTGCGTACTGTCAAAAATTAAGCTAAATATAATTTGCGTTGCATTGCGTTTAAAAATTGCTTTACGAGCGTGTGGTGACTTATTCACCCTTATTCATGATGACATTCTTTTACAAAGCATTTGGCACAAATTTAACCTATTTATCACTTTAAAATCAACGAAATATAAAAAACTGTTTTTTAACTGACTGTACAATGCAGCTGTTTTAAATGGTGTCGAATTGAGTGTGCATGTCTCCAGCTTCCTCATATTGAAAATGTAATTTCTATAAATGCCAATATTTAAAGCATAATTAGTACACTCATAGATTTGAATCATAATTTAGCTGCCAAATAAACAACGATGCTATAAGCTTATAATAGTGTGTAAGCTGGAGTAACATGTCTCCAGCTGCCTCAGTCAGTGTGGGCAAACGGCTAATGATAGAGATATATAGTAAACGCAAGGATTTAGTACCTATTTAGTACACCTGGTACCAAAAATTTCAGGTCTGTAGCTAGGAAACTCTTCGAGTTATAAGACTTGATCAACGTGTAAGCTGGAGTAACGATACGTGAAAAAGCATATGCTCGTTCTCTGGAATGGCTGGAGCTAGCAGGTTGCTTTAAGTCTCCAGATTTAGTACCAAACGAATTAGCGAGGTACCAAATATTTGAAGTGTTTCTGTTCAAAACTCTATGAGTTACAAGCTTTTCCAGCTTTTTTTGTTTGTCCAGCTTGCACATGTTGGATCTCAGCAACCACAATAGGTATAGACTCGGTTGATGTCTCTGATAGTTAATTGACTCAGGCGTGACTTTGCGGAAGTCCATTGTTAAATATAAATTAACTCGAACAAAGCAATATGTAGTACTTATCCGCTGATCTATGATGTCTCTGAACCGAGCTATGAATTAGTGCACTCGGTACCAAAAATTTGGAATCTCTAGGACAAGCAGTTCTGTTGTAATCAGCAAAATAACATTTTACCGCCAAAAATTCAAAGCATTTCGACGCGACCATAAAAATGATGCGTTGCCGCTCTGAAGGTGATATTACGCTCTGCGGATTTGAACGTATTTTACCCGCGATAAGAGTCTTTTTTGTATGCACTCAGTCCTTTAAATTTCTGAAGGCATAATTATTATACCCTTCTCTTTCCGATGTGCGTTGAAGAGCGGGGCGTTGTGTGTTGCCATATCTAATTAAATAGTTTGGTATGGTTTGACATTTTTTTTTTTTTTTTTGATAAAATATACCAATTATATTGCAGAATTTGCAGGCAAGGCAGGGAGCGAGCAGCACGTCCGTCCGTCCGTATTTTGACAGTTTGACAGCCAATCTAATCTTGCTAGTGTCATGTCAAGTAAATCGTCATCAGACCTAAGTCAAGTCATTCGAATTTGAGAGGTTAAAATATACCAATTAAATATATTGCAGAATTTGCAGGCAAGGCAGGGAGCGAGCAGCATGTCCGTCCGTCCGTATTTTGACAGTTTGACAGCCAATCTAATCTTGCTAGTGTCATGTCAAGTGAATCGTCATCAGACCTAAGTCATTCAAATTTGAGAGGTTTTCGATTTGCAAAAACGAATCCTTCCTACCTATATAAACCAGTATTATGGTAGGTAGCAGTTAAATAAATAATTAGGTAAATTTAGATTTACGTAGGTACCTAATCATTTATTAGTTTTATTACTTAACTTCTCCTATGGGTACTGTGGTAGGTGTTAAAGAACTGGCGCTTTGAGTAGGTACCTATGTAGATACAGATACAACTCCGTTATTTTAACACTGCCAAAAAGGTAAAAAAAGGGGCTACCTACCAGTAAAAACGCACCTCTTGTATCTATGTATGTTTCTTCCGCATCGATTTGGATATCCGCATCGCACCAATAATGCGGATGTTCATGCGGATGTGACATAAACAAAAAATAAAATAGACGCAACCAGTGACAGGCGCGTAGTATCACCTTCAGAGCGGCAACGCATCATTTTTATGGTCGCGTCGAAATGCTTTGAATTTTTGGGGGTAAAATGTTATTTTGCTGATTACAACAGAACTGCTTGTCCTAGAGATTCCAAATTTTTGGTACCGAGGAGTGCACTAATTCATAGCTCGGTTTAGAGACATCAACCGAGTCTGTACCTATTGTGGTTGCTGAGATCCAACATGTGCAAGCTGGACAAACAAAAAAAAGCTGGAAAAGCTTGTAACTCATAGAGTTTTGAACAGAAACACTTCAAATATTTGGTACCTCGCTAATTCGTTTGGTACTAAATCTGGAGACTTAAAGCAACCTGCTAGCTCCAGCCATTCCAGAGAACGAGCATATGCTTTTTCACGTATCGTTACTCCAGCTTACACGTTGATCAAGTCTTATAACTCGAAGAGTTTCCTAGCTACAGACCTGAAATTTTTGGTACCAGGTGTACTAAATAGGTACTAAATCCTTGCGTTTACTATATATCTCTATCATTAGCCGTTTGCCCACACTGACTGAGGCAGCTGGAGACATGTTACTCCAGCTTACACACTATTATAAGCTTATAGCATCCTTGTTTATTTGGCAGCTAAATTATGATTCAAATCTATGAGTGCACTAATTATGCTTTAAATATTGGCATTTATAGAAATTACATTTTCAATATGAGGAAGCTGGAGACATGCACACTCGAATTGACACTAACAATAATATTAATCAAAAGTGTCAATTTCGACACTGTGTCTGAATAAATTTTGTCGAAGTTGTAGAGTTGGCAAGTCGAAAATTGTATCCCTATTTTTTTTATACTGATTAAAAAGTCGAATGGTATAGAATTAATCGCTGGACTTACACTTTTTCTCAGCATGGACACCACCTGTCCTTTGTTCTCTCCTTCCTGTATGACGAACACCATCTCAGGATCTGTTTGCTGGAACAAGTAAAACATAAGGCACATGAAGTAGTCAGTGTACACAATTGAAGCGTTTTATGTGAAACGGCCAAACAAGACCAACTCTTGTACTTCGTGTCTTAATTTTAAATGTATATAATAAAGTACCTACCTACTGTTATAACTAACTATTTGCAAGAAAAAAACGACTTCAAATACACTGTAAAATACACTCACACTACTCCAACTCAAAAACTAATCGTCAGATCTTACTCATATTTAAATGGAGGCACACAGGAAGCAGCAGCTTTCAAATAAAAATAGATTCATCAAAATTGGTTCACCCAGTCGAAAGTTCATGGGTAGATAACAAACATAAAAAAGAGTCGAATTGAGAACCTCCTTTTTTGAAGTAGAACGAGAACGAACATTGTTACATCTTTCCCTTAATTAATATTAGGAACTAGCTGCGCCCCGAGGTTTCACCTGCGTAGTTTTTTGTTTTATTTAATTCCGAGAATATTTATATACATTCACCTTTTAAACCTTCTCTGGACTTCCACAAATAATTCAAGGCCAAAATTTGCCAAATCGGATCAGCCGTTCTCGAGATTTAGCGAGACTAACGAATAGCAATTTATTTTTATTTAAGAAACAAAACTGAAACAGCTTCACGACTGATCCCCAGGCACGGTAGATATCCCCTCAGATCTTTTAGTACCAACTACTAACTCAAGATTTTTTGAGGATGTCTAAGGGGGGTAGTCAGAGGTACGTCCAAACATTTGGCACATACCCTCATTTTGCAGTAGTTAGTATTCTTTACGTGACAGATTGCAAGCCCATCGCCGCTGTTAGAATACTAACTGGTTTCCTCACGATGTTTTCCTTCACCGTTTTTGAGCACTGGCATTGCGCACATAAATTTTTGATAGAAAACTCCATTGGTGCACGACCGGATTCGAACCTGCGACCTTACGATAGGAAGGTGGGGTCACTCCCAAGTCCCACTAGACCACCACCGGTGCTTCACTATCACTACATAGTATAAAACAAAGTCGCTTTCTCTGTCCCTATATCCCTATGTATGCTTAAATCTATAAAACTACGCAACGGATTTTGATGCGGTTTTTTTTTAATAGATAGAGTGATTCAAGAGAAAGGTTTATATGTATAATACATGCATGATATGTGCACCCGTGCGAAGCAGGGGCGCGCGGGCGGGTCGCTAGTTTTATATATGTATAAGATAGATTAATCAAACATGCTAAATATCCTGTATGAGTGAAAATAATAGCACTCACGGTCTTGGGTATAATCTTCCGTCCTTTCTTAGGCGCTGGCACGCGCGGCATCTCAATCATTATTGGGATTTCACCCTCCTCTAACGGGATCTCACCTGCATATTGAACACACAATTTCAATGACTAAAGTATATTTATTCTTAACAATAAGAAGTTTGTTGTTATTATTATTTATTTCAGAATTAGTTATTTAATGCCTTACGTACGAACTTTAGATCTCACTTCACCTTAACGGTAGGTAAACAAGCACTAATACTATAAAGAAAAAAATTAAGGATTCATCCAGAAAATTCGAATAGCAACCAACCGAACCGAATTTTTCCGATTTTCCGTATTATGCGATGTTACATAGCAGTTTGATACAAAGAACTCTAAAGTGGATTCGCTTACCAGTCTTATCAGACAAAGGAATATTCATCTTAACTGTGACCTTTTCCATGCATCATAACAGGGCAACAAGATAGTATATTGTTTACCAAGGGAGCAAACCACTATTTTCATGGCGAGTGTTTTTTTGAATCCTAAGCGTAGCGAGGGATGTACAGTACTTCACTCAAGCATTAAAATAGTTTTGTTCCCGAGGAACACTACTTTTTATCACACTCAATGAGAAGATAAGTAATTGTTTATGAATATTCACATTCACAGGTCACGAATTCACGAGGTCACCAAGTCACGCAGTCACGAAGTTGAGAAATCGAGAAGTCACGACACGTCATGAAGTCACGATACATAGTCACAGTCACATAGTCATAACCACAACCAAAATCTTAATCTAAAAAAAATAATAATTCATTGCAATTTTTTTTTAATAAAACTAAATAAAGTCTGAAGTAAATAATTGGATTGAACAAAGGTGGAATGCACGTTTCGCGTGTATTTCCTTACAACCTGGTGCTTGTTCGTGCGTGATCTCTTTGGTGATTGGAACTTTATACGGAACTTGGAACGTTTTACTCGTACCTAAGCAAATTCCAAATTCAAATTACTTTTCCTCTCTAGGGAGGAAAAGTAACTACATAGCCATTCTAAGTACATTGTTACTTTACCTCCCTAGGGAGGAATAGTATGTACCTACTTACATTAATGTATAGTAGGTATGTACCTACCTATTATGCAGATTGAAATTTGTTGTCAACAAAGTATTTTGCAAAAAATTATCTTCTACCTTTTTAGTTCCAACAAAATGAATTCAGTTATTACCGTGAGTGAAATGCTATTTTGCTGCCTGTTTATAAGGCGCAAATTAACTCTTTTAGAATTGATGTGATATAAACATAGTTATCTAAATAATTTGCTTGGCTATAAAGACGGGGAAAAGATCTCATAAACATAGATATTGGTGACCCTCACATATACAATAACAAAAAATACACATCCTACCCTCCTCTATGGTCTCCTGCTTCATAGCATCAATGGCTTCATCCACATCCACTTTCGCTGGGGGTATTTCACCTTCTTCCACAAAGGGTATCTCCCCTTCTTCAAGCTGATACTTAGTGTCTGAAAAGATAAATGAAAAGATCAAACTCAGAAGCAGTACATTTTTAACTGACTTTAAAAAAAGGAGGTTCTTAATTCACCAGTTTTTTTAATACTTATTTCCTCATAACTTTTTGCTGGGTGGACCAATTTTGATGATTCATTTTTAATCAAAAACTGGTGCTTTTGATTAAAAATGAATTGTTGTGGTAAAAACGAAAATGGTGGTCCCATTTAAATTAGAGTCAGATCTGACGAGTAGTTTTTAAGTAAAAGTAGTATGAGTACATTTGAAGTCAGTTTTTTTATTACAATTCAATTTGGAATTAAATAGACCCACTTGTGAATTTTTAGTGAAACTTCAGATTAGTCACACACAAATCCATCATATCCATCAGGTCCAATGAGCCCTCCTTGTCTCATCATCATAAGCCAAACAAAGTCTACTGCTAGACATAGGCCTCCCTATGTTTTATACAACTAGCAGATGGGACAAGCAGATGGCCCACCTGATGTTATGTAGTAACCATCACCTATAACAAAGCATTGCCTCGTAAGTTAGGAAAACACGATAGGAACGAAGTTCCAGGAAGAATGATTGTGTGTCCAACTATTGCTAAAGCAGCTTCCTTTATACTGTCTAATAACAGACTGTCAGAATATGTAAGCCTCTACGGAAGTTGTCACTAGTGTAAGGAGTACCTTCATCAAATTCATCAGAGTCTTCAGCCTCACATTTTTCCAGGTTGATGCTAACGGGCATGTGGCTTGCCTCGTAGTGCTGAATGCACTCATCTTCAGTGTTGTAAACTTTGGAGCACTGGAAATGTCAACAAAGGGCTATAAATTATGGCTACTGGTGTGGAATGTTCTTTTTTTTTATTTACATTATCATAAATGTGAATGGATAGATGTATTTTTGTTGCTTTAACACCAGAACGGCTGAACGGATTTGGATGAAATTTGGCACAGATATAGATTAGTCTGGAATAGCACAGTTATAACTTTTCACCTAGAAATGACTCAAGGGAAGGACTTTTGCCATCTACTGGGGGTAGATTGCGACCCCTCTATCTCCAACCCTCAACCCAGGTAACAAGGATTGATAATGTCTGAATGATACTAACAATGCCACACTTGTATTCTTTCCTTTCCCTCTTGTGAGGGTGTTCCAACTCCAAATGGGTCCTCAAGTCATCCTCGCTTGGGAATGTCTCACCACACTCACAGATAATATAGTGAATACTAACAAAAGCACATTTAGCTTGGTTTTCTTCGCTCATTTTTAAACACAGATTAACAAATAGTCAAGACACAGAGCGATAATTTCAGTAATTTTCTATAGACAGCCGCAGCCATGACAGACTGTTTCCTTTTGTGAAATTTTGATTGACAGTAGCAGACGCACATGACAGTAGACAGTAGTATACCCGGCACCAATTAGTGTCTAGACTATATTAATCATTATCTCTCGCTCACACACGTATTTAATTATAGTTGCTTTTCACTCGCACTCGTGAGATGTTGATTAGTGCCGCTTGATTCCTTTTTTCTTGGCATTATATTCATCTGTTTTTTCCTTTTTTCCGTTTTTTCCATAGATTCATTCAATCAATTCATTCTGGCCTTTGCTTGGCCCAAGGAATACGAATACAAGTACTGCTTGGCCTTTCCATGGCTTGGCTTGCATTTGCATCTTGCATGATGCATTCCATAGATAATTTCGATCATCTATCTATGCCAAGGAATTTGAATACAAGGCAAAGTCACAATACTATTCGATGTTAGAGGGCGCTGTAATTGATCAATGAATCAATCGCGTGCGAAACCGCAAACGGAGTGTGGATTCGATTCGCATATTCTTCGCGGTTTCGCCTGGAATTATGAATCTGAATCCGGCACCTTGTCAGTAACCGGTACCTTGTAGTGTAAAAATCAGTAGTCTCGTGGATCACAGCACATGCAAACGCTTGCAATGTCAACTGAATAATAAGAATCTGATTTCAATACCTAGAATGTGTGTGCCACTTTATTCAAATCTAAGGAATATTGGAATTGCGCGCGTTCTGAATTCAGAAACTTATTCAGGAATTTAGAACGTTCGGCAGTAGAACAATCATTCGATCGGGGGCCGATTATAAGCCAGTGACTAATGTCACGGTAGATATATATCACGGTAACTGTGAATATTCAATAAGAAAGACAGATATCGTGATATATATCTACCGTGACAAAAAGTCACTGGGCTAGAATCGGCCCCCTGATAGATTCAGTATCTGAAAAATCTTCCGGGCTTTCTAAATTTAGAATCTGATTTCCGTTTCTGAATTCAGCAAGATATTCCAGCTGTCTGAGGTCAGCCTTAGCCTAAGGCCGCACCACGGTTAAACCGCTGTGGTTTTTGATCGAGTGAATTTGTGCCCCTAGACAACTAATACAAGCGGCCGCACCTGGGGCATTATTCTCTATGACAATAGAAGATTCCTTGGTATTCAAATTCCTTGCCTTGCCCCAAACCGTGAAACGTCAAAACTTGATGTTGGGCTCTATTCTTTATGACATAGGAGATACTTTGCCCTGACCGTATGACACCGGGTGCCTTGTCGTAGCTGTGATCGCGGTTCAAATGGTCATAGTGAATAAGGCTCCTGCGGTTCAATTTATAAAAGGGCACAAATTCACGCTAACACGGCAAACCGCAGTGGTTTAACCAAAGACCTTGTACTTATAACTAGACTGTGCACCAAGGCGCAAGAACCGGTCCGCGTGAGAGGGCTCCTGGTGGGAGTGTGTCCCTTTCTAATGAGGTGACCATGAATAACCAAACAGAGCACGGGACAAATTACTTGTACGATTACGTATCCCAACATATTTAAGCTACCATATATTTATATAAGTAAAAATAAAATACCCAAACATCACGTGTGTATATTTTTTTGGAAGGGTGGGTTAAGGCTCCGGTGACAGCGGCTCGCAATTTCGAGGTGCGATTGGCTATTATTTCATTTCGGGAAGGTTGTTTGAAAGAATAACTAAAGAAACACGCATAAATACTGAAACTGAAACAGCTTCACGACTTTGATCCCCAGGCACGGTAGATATCCCTTCAGATCTCCCAGTACCAAGTAGGTACTAATTCTAGATTCTTTGAGGATGTCTAAGGGGGGTAGTCAGAGGTACGTCCAAACATTACATTTGGCACATACCCACATTTTGCAGTAGTTAGTATTCCATACGTGACAGGTTGCAAGCCCATCGCCGCTGTTAGAATACTAACTGGTTTCCTCACGATGTTTTCCTTCACCGTTTAAGAGCACTGGCATTGCGCACATAAATTTTTCCATAGAAAAATCCATTGGTGCACGACCGGATTCGAACCTGCGACCTTACGATCGGAAGGCGGGGTCACTCCCACTAGACCACCGGTGCTCCTTAATAAATACTGTTCGAACACAAATAATACAATAATATAAGGGAAACATGCCCGAATCAGAAATCATTTTGGTATTAGTATGTTTGGTCTTACGTTTACCTAATACCAAAATGATTTCTGACTCAAGCACATTTCCCTTATATTATTGGATTATTTGTGTTCGAACAGTATTTATGCGTGTTTCTTTAGTAAAGAGGTAGTTAAAAAAAAGCTAGGTTTGTCAAATGTGAGATATATTTATTATTATTAAACCAGTAAATAGAGGAGGTCAAAATATAAACCTGATGCAATATTCTGGAATAATTTTTTATTGAATTGGTTTTATACATTGCTGGACAATACTGTTTTACGCAATTTTTGTTTTAATGTAGCCTTATCTACTACATGCTTGAGGGTTAGAGACTTCCTGTAGGTTCTAAGTCTTAAATTTAAGAATTTTTGACCAACACACTTTCAGGCATTGTTGTAACACTTTCATATCTCGACGTAATTTCTTTTTACGTGGCGTGTCAGTAGTTACAGCGGATTCTGTTTGTGTACAAACACTTTCCGTAATGGTAATCTCCTTAATGGCACTTTCTTGCAGTTTTGCCTTTTTTGGTGCTGGTCCTACCTCTTCTATAGGTACATGAATTGCTTAAAACATGCACTCTTTTTTTGTAGGACACGACCTGTAAAGATATTTGAAATTAATGGGACACTACTCTTGTCTACCTACCCAGGTAGACAAGAGTAGACTGGAGCAGAGTAGTGCAGATGAGAGCTTCTATTTATTTATTTAAACGTATATGACGGAATATAAATAATAGGCGAAACAAAATTTAAACAAGTACTTATCTTTACTAGTACATACCTACTTCACTGTGAATTAAATATTACCTTAAAAATTCAAACAAAACAAAACTAAAAATTAAACTTTTACCACGTCGGCTCAGTGAAACTATGTGAAAAAGGCATCGCAAAATTTGAATTTTCAAGGTTATTGTTAATGCGCGGACACACAGATGATTTATTCTTACCTTAGGAAATATTGACGGGACATCATCAGGTTTCAGCATTTTACTCCAGGAATAAAGTCGTCACATATAAAATGCGCACTGCAAATAACAGACGACTGAGTTTTTTCCAGGTACTGCATTTTCCAACTTCAATATCTAGTTTTGATTCTTTGGAAATCTACAATACAAGAATTAGTTAATAACAACAAACGTCATCGTCTCAAAGTCAAAGAACGAGATTAGAACAACTTTTTTTTCACCAACATCTCCAATTTATGACAGTCGAGACGTATCGACTTACCTAGTACTAGGTACGAGATTGTAAAAAAATCTTGGATCAACAAAACTCATGGTTACCCTAAAGAACATAATTGTTGTTTTTACTTACCCATGGAAAGAAAAGCCGCTACCGGGATAAGACTCATTTTTGCACCTTTTCACAACAAGAATTCACCATTTTTCATTAAAATTAGCAGGTTTTATGAAAATTTACACCATCACAAATCGAAACACGAGAATCATCCAAACAACCACATGAGCAAACCGCCATCTGCATTTAGTATTACCAGATCCAAACATTTAATTACTACTCTTACATACTCAGTGTTAAAGGATTATTTAAGAAATACAACGAATTGATGATTAATTATACCTACTTTATGAACTAGAAATATTTAATAAAGTTTCAAAGATTATAAACGTTCGTTTTGGTAATTCATAAAAAAGCAAAACGTATGTACTTTATTGTACCATTTCTACCAAACCCAATGGTTAGTTGAGCTGGCAAGACGTCAGACAAGGACACACTCCCAGCAGGAGCCCTCTCACCGGGACCGTTTTCTGCTCGCTACCGCTTATGAGGAAATAGCTACCCTACGTATAAGAAAATAAATCTCATTTTAGCTAAACAACATTTTTTGGTGCACAGTCTAGTTATAAGTACAATGTCTTTGGGTTTAACCGTGGTGCGGCCTTAGCCGATGAGAGGATGTTACTGTCACTTTCATTCATTTGACAGTACTCAAAATATTGCCATCCCTTTCTAATCTAAAAATTTTAGAGCTGTCACCTGTCAGATCAGCAGCCTTATTCACTATGACAATAGGAGATTCCAAGGAGATTCCTTCTGAATCACTTGACATTGGCAAGATTGTCTATGACAGGAGCCATAAAAAGAGGAAAGAAGAAGAGATTCCTTGCCCCAAACCGTGAAACGTCAAAACTTGATATTGGGCTTTATCCTTTATGACATAGGAGATACTTTGCCCTGACCGTATGACACCGGCTGCCTCGTCTTAGCCAAGCTCGCGCTGCAAATGGTCATAGTGCATAAAGGACTATACTTATAAATCTGTGGTGCATAAGGCTGCAGAACTGCACCATGTTTTTAAATTATGAATGTTGTGTGTCATGTGTGTGTTTGTTTTCTAATGTGAAATGATTAAATTCACGACTACCTACTAAGACTTCCTAGACAAGAATAAGTAAATGAAGAATGGTTCCCTTCATGGCTTGCCGTATATGTCTCAACACAGATGTTAAGCTTTACGATATGAGTAAAAATCGTTTAAAATACGCATACGAAATTTTTTGTGGAGTTAATGTTTGTATTTTTTTCTATACTTACATAGACCTACTTGTTGTTTTTTCTATACCTACTTGTTTTATCACCCTAATGGATTAACAGTTTTTAAAGGGGCCCTTTAAATATTTATTTTAGTACCTATTTATCGACTCGAGCACCCTGGCAAGATTAAGATTTAAAGCACACTATTATCGGTTTATTTTGTTTTATAAGCATTATATAAATAACTGTAGCTAATGAATGGTGCTAAATAAATCAAATATATTTTTTCAGCTTCCAGAACCCCAGTTAGACCTGATGCCGCAACATTTATGTATATATTGTGGAACAATGCTGAACAAGTTTGTGTTGTTTAAGGAGAAATGCGAGCAGGCTACACACCTTATGGAGATTCTGTTGGTAGAAAACATGCAGGTAAATCCAACTAATGTTATAAACATGAAAGTTTGTTAGTATGGATGGATGGATGGATGTTTGTTACTCTTTCATGCCGAATGGGCTGAACGGCAGATCCGTTCAGCCCATTCGGCATGAAAGAGAATGAGAGATACATTACAGTCTGGAATAACACATAGGCTACTTTTTATCCTGTGGGAATACCTTTACCTGTATAACATAATATTATATATTATTATACTGCCACTCAAACAAATAAAAACATGACCCCGATTGTAGTTCTTGAATCATATTTTTTTTAAGGAAATAGTATTCTTGTCCTCATTTATTTGATGATGACTTGACAGTTAAGTGGTAGTGTGCATCCCCATATTATGGAGACAGAATTCTATTCTGTAGTTGATCTTTTTCTTGTTGTGTCACTAGTTTCTTGATCAGTGTGGTGAAAGGATTTAAAGTGCCCCTCACAAGCACTCGATTCTGTAGTTGATATAAATAATCTATTTGTAGGTACCTATAAATACTAAGTAGGTAAGTAATGTAAGAAATATTTAACAATGAAATTGATTTACAGTATTATGTAAAAATAAGTTATGTATTATATTATGCATTGCTTTTAGAGAGCTCAATAGTGGTGTGTAAAATGTACACCAATATTTATCTTGATATTTTAAATTTATATAGGTATTTATTGGAGAACCAACAGATTTTTTATTTACAAACTAAACACTTATTCAGAATGGAGGTTCTCACGGGTAGGCTATATACTACACAATGAGTAATGTAGCTATGATGTAAAACTAAGTACCTAGTGCAGACAAATTATATCAACTTTATAAAATTCAAGTGCTTGTGATCAAACTTATGATAAATGTAATAATAATAACAAAAAATAAAATTTAACAATAGCTTTGATTGAAGACGGAGGAAGGTGAAGAAGGGTAATGGTAGCTAATTTAAATATCCAATTTTAATAATTAATGGTAGACTTAAATGATGATCTAATAGTTAAATAATATTTTTCAGCTAACACCAGAGAATATACAAGGAATCAATAAACCTGAAAATATGTTTCCTTACACAATGCAAGTAATACATAACTTAGACTCAATTACAGAAGTAGCAGAACCAACTGCAGTCAAAGAAGAAAAAGTGCTTTACAATGAATCTCTAAATGAAACTGACGAATTCAATAACTTTGAAAGTAAAGACTTAATTGATATCGGCCATAATATAGCCTTTAAAAGTGATATTGATGATAAGAGTGATGATGAACCATTGTCAAAAAAAGTTAAAGATAGGAAAAGGAAAAAGAAGAGTAAAAAGAAGGACACAAACCTTTCATTCAACCTCAAATCTGAAATAGAATCTTCACAGTATATAGATAACACTGAGCAACAGTATTCTGAAGGAAGACTGATCACTAACAATATTGAGTTGGAGTCAGAAAATTGGGAAAGCAATGATTTTGATCTGATATTGTTGACGAAAGAGCAGCAATTAGAAGAAGTGTTGGCGAGAAAGAACTCTCCCAACTACAAGAATTCTGTGTACAAGTGTGAATATTGTTACAAAGGGTTTATGACGGAGGTCACGTTTAAAAACCACATGATACGGCATGATCCAGTAAGTAATATTATGTATGTATTATAAAAAAATGCAAAAGTTAGCATTATTTTTTTGTATGTTGATCATTTTAATTTATTTATTTATTAGAAAATCAACAGCAATTACAATAATAAGAAATAAGGTTAAGGTTGTGAACTATCTTAAAAAAGGCCAATAACAGATTTTCCTAATTAATCATATCACGAGAAAAACTTTACTGCCCTCCAGCATAGCTTTACCTTCAAGAAAATATGAATAAATAAAATATTAATATTTTTGATTTGAAGTAGGTACCTACCATTTTTAAAATTTCATTTGTATTGTATGCTCTTGTATTGTCAAAGTCAAAAGGTATTTATTCAATAAAATCACAGATCACTTTGAAACTTCCATAAAGGTACTACGTAACAAAAAGTAATACTATGTATATAGATAAGTAGGTTGTAACTTTAAACCACCATGAATCCAAAATGGCGTATCTTCACTGCGGGAGGCAGTGACTCACTCTTATAATTTTGTTTCTCTATTCTATTGGTTAGTTAATAAGGTTTATTGAATAATTTTCATTCATAAATTAATTCATTACCGGTAAGTCTGCTGGTGCGCTATCGTGCAGCGTGTGTAAAGCGCGGAGCTGTAACTTGCGATCGCTGCGCGCGCACAGTGTCGCGCATGCGCGCCGGTACGCATGCCGGCTATGCGCACACACCGCCACTTCGCATCACAAAGCTAAGGAACATCTCAAGTGGCACAAAGGTAAGTCAAAGTTATGAATGTAATGTCATTACTTAACTATCTAATACCTTATCTTTAATAAATATAATCTGAATCTCGGAGACGGCAGATTGGCTATGAAATTCGGTATGCACAGGTTTCAGGGTCGATAAATTGATCTAGCTAGGATTCATTTTTACAAAATGTTTTTTTATAAAGATGAACTGAACTGACTCTCTCTGACATCTATTGGCAAGTAATAATACTATTATTTTTAAGCTGGCGAACGAACTTTGCTCGGTTGCTTATCAAATGTAAATGTTTGTGTTTGTTGATGTCAGATGCTAAGACCATTAATAATAAGTAAACACACATTTTTTTATATCAGGCATTTTATCTTTTTTGAAGATTTATACAGCAAATTTTTACTCATGGGGACAGGATTTTAGATGAAGTAGATAGCCATCTAACAGCCGAGTAGGCTTGTTCGCTATAAGAATAATGTGAGACTTCACTTCGTAGTGCGAACTTGTCCTTATTCCCCTACTAAGCTATACAAGTGACTTGAATTTAGGCACAAATAAGACTAATCAACCTGAATAAGTGTGTCGAATAAAATGTGTTCTCATGCAGATTTCAAGTAGGTTTATTTTTTGTACCTGCAGGTTATCTATTTGAGTGCAAACTATGTGACGCTACATTCAAGAAAAGCACTACACATCTGACGCATATGAGAGTTCGACACGCGTCTCATACTGCCGCGTGTGACGCATGTGGAGACCGGTTCCTAGGACAAAATGGCCTTAACATTCACAAAAAGAAAGCACATCGACTACAAGTAAGCCAGACTATTATTTATTAATTAATTATATATAAATACCTCTCAAGAAAAAAACCGAATTCAAATGCAATGGAAAATACACTTATATACTAATATAACTCTTAAACAGCTTCTCAGATATGACTCAAACTGAAATGGAACCACATGACAAGCACTAGCTTTCGATTAAAAATAGAATCATCAAAATCGATCCACTCAGTAAAAAGTTATAAGCTAACAAACATAAAAAAAAATCAAATTGAGAACCTCCTTTTTTTAAAGTCGGTTAAAAAGCAAAACAGTTTCAAATGATTGTATGTTTTTTTCGGAGTACTTACCACGCTAGCGAAGATAATAATTACAACCTTATTTTCAGGGTATAGAATCGAGTATTCAATACCACAACTGCGATGTCTGTGGCGCCAGATTCAGGAACGAAGATGCTTTAAAAAGGCACAAAGACCTAGCTGCCGATGATAACTGTCATACTAAAATAAGGTACCTATGATTATTATTCGCAAGGCATGGCAAATTTTTGCATCATTTTAATAGTATGTTCCTGCAACATAAGCGGTACATAGCGATAGCATGGTATTATTGTAACTAATAACATTCAATAAATAATTGTTACTCTGCAAAAAGAACGACATCAATTAATACATTGGAAAATACACTCATCACTATCACTACTACTACTTATGATGATATACTTGTGATTTCAGGCCCTGTGAGCAATGCGGTGACAGTTTTCCAACCGAAGAATCATTGAAGGACCATTTGGAGATGCATCAAAGAGTTGACGCGTTAAGGACTTGTAGCGAAGTGAGTTATGATAACACAACAATAAATAAATAAATAAATAATGCTGGACAATCCACACAGCCCCAAAGTAAGCTACTCGAAGCTTGTGTTATGGGTACTAGATGACTGATATATTTGATACATTACATACTTACATAGATATTTTTATTATACATAAACACCCAGAACAACGGAAACAATTACTGCAGATCGTACACAAATTTGCTCCGAGTCGGGAATCGAACCCGCAACCTCTTGCGTCGCAGGTGGACTCTCGCCCGCTGCGCCACTGAGGTCGTCAAAAAAAACAATAATAATTAACATTACTATCCCACATCATCCCATCGTTGGTCAAAGGCCTCCCCTAATCCCACTACTCTTCATGATGTTTTGTCACCAGTTAGGTATTTTGGCCCCCAGTTAAGATTAAAGCTGAATCGGGGTCAATTTTTTATAGCATTCTGCCCGGGACGGGCCACTGGGACAAATTTTTGACACTGGGCAAGACTCGTAAGAATCTAGATTATGTTCGCTTCGGGTTGTAAAAGTTGTTGATTGTCATTGTGATAGTGCGGGCGTACGTTTCCTAACGAGCGCGCGTTGGCGCTGCACCGAGCGCGCGCGCATGCGACCGGACGCACGCGGACGCAACACGCCGTCTGCGAGATCTGCGGATTCACTTGTATCGTGAGTACAAGGCCTTAGTTTCTCTCAAGAATAAAATTTTCACTTACTTACATTTATTTATTCACTAGCTTGCGCCCCGCGGTTATTACCCGTCGTTAAAAAGTATGTCCTTCATGTCCTTTCCCGACCTCCTCTCAATCCCCCTCCCATGACTGTTAGTATTAGTTAGATTGTGAATATTTAGTGTTCCAACAACTTCGACCCATAATTATTTTACAGTATTTGTTTGTTTATTAGGCAAAGGATTGAAATATGTAAAACGGCAATCCTTCCTGAACAGCGGCGCTATTTTGGATTTTGGACGTTTTAAAACTTTTACAGCCTTAGCTTATAATTAATATTTTGTAATAGTTATAGTCCCCCAAAGCTCTATAACCCGCCATATTCATAAGTGTTATGCAGAAATATGTAGTTTATAATTATTTCCAGTCACGAGCGTCGTTAATCAGTCATCAGCGGACGCACACGGGAGAAAGACCATTCGAGTGCTCCGTGTGTCCCAAAAGATTCAGCGTGCACCAACGATTACAGGTATATATGGTATTAATCCCGCTCTAAGCAAGTAGGTCTCTAGACTAGATACTTAGGCCCATATATATCTGTTTTTTTTATATATTACTACCGGGAATCAAATAAATATATGACGTCGGAATAAATACATGATTAACGCATTAACACCCGGTTTTTGATAGCGCGATCAACACTAATCAGTTGTCAAGTCACTTGCTATCTATCTAATTTGAAGTAAAAGCTGAAATAGCTAGTGACTTGACAGCCGATTAGTGTTGATCGCGCTTTCAGAAACCGAGGGGTAGACACATAGACTCAATTTGAATTAAGACCCATTTAGTACCAAGTAAACCCTTTTCACAACAGGGGGAATATTTTTATAATCGACTATACTACCACGGAATAGAGAGATTTATGTTTCTGTGATACAGACCACGGTCTTCCATAGTCCTACTTAGTCAATTAATATTCTGAGCGCATGTTTTTGTTGTAGATTCACATCCGCACACACACAGGCGAGCGTCCGTTCCAATGTCCGATTTGTCCCAAGGCGTTCAAGCACAAAGCGGCGCTCAATAGACACGATCGGGTCAGTACAGTACCATTTTATTGACACAAGTACATAGGTTTAATACACATAGGTATATACGTTTTTACTCTACAGTGAAGTTTAAAATTAATTATTGGCAAGGTAGAAAAGCATAGGTACTTGTACATTGTATAATACAAGGCAATTTAATTATGTAAGAATGGCAGTGCGTTAATAAGCGTGTTTATTATTACATAATTTTTATACATTACTAGCGACCCGCCCGCGCGCCCCTGCTTCGCACGGGTGCACATATCATGCATGTATTATACATATAAACCTTCCTCTTGAATCACTCTATCTATTAAAAAAAACGCATCAAACTCCGTTGCGTAGTTTTAAAGATTTAAGCATACATAGGGACATTGGGATATAGGGACAGAGAAAGCGACTTTGTTTTATACAATGTAGTGATAGTGATTTGTTTGTAGGTCCACACAGGGGCACGCCCATATCGCTGTCCAACATGCGGTAAGTCGTTCTCTCAGTCAAACTCCATGAAACAACACGCCGCTTCCGTTCATCTGAAGGCACCTCTCTACGCGCGGAAACCCAAACACGACATCGCGGCAATAAACAGCTTGAATGACGCGCTTGTAGCCTAGAGTGTCTTCTGTAAATATGAAATATATGTTAATTAGGAAATTATTTCTGTTTCATTTAAAAAAATGTGTTAATGCATATATATATGAGAGGAAGAAAGAGCAAGTGGGGAAAATCCCTTTGAAGTTGAGAGGGGAAATCTGAAGCAATTTTTGGCCATGGTAGCCGTAGAAGGATAAATATATATGTTTTGTTTTTGTCCGAGCCGAGATGACATGCGACATGGCGGCGCGGCGCCCGGCCCCCTTGTACACCTGCCAGGTTATCCAATACGGGACACCCTGTAGGTATACTGCACATAACGTAACGTAGTCCAACGTCCGACGAAAACCCAAGAGTTGAAGAAGACACGAAAAAAAATCACAACATTGGCAAGATTGTCTCTTTAAGGCTCCGGTGACAGCGGCTCGCAATTTCGAGGTGCGATTGGCTATTATTTCATTTTATTTCATTTCGGGGAGGTTGTTTGAAAGAATAACTCTAAAGAAACACGCATAAATACTGTTCGAACACAAATAATACAATAATATAAGGGAAATGTGCTTGAGTCAGAAATCATTTTGGTATTAGGTAAACGTAAGACCAAACATACTAATACCAAAATGATTTCTGATTCGGGCGTGTTTCCCCTAAATTATTGTATTATTTGTGTTCGAACAGTATTTATGCGTGTCACTTTAGAGTTATTCTTTCAAACAACCTCCCCGAAATGAAATAAAATGAAATAATAGCCAATCGCACCTCGAAATTGCGAGCCGCTGTCACCGGAGCCTTAAGGAAAGGAGCCATTAAGGGTCCGGTGACAGCGGCTCGCAATTTCGAGGTGTGATTGGCTATTATTTCATTTTATTTCATTTCGGGGAGGTTGTTTGAAAGAATAACTCTAAAGAAACACGCATAAATACTGTTCGAACACAAATAATACAATAATATAAGGGAAATGTGCTTGAGTCAGAAATCATTTTGGTATTAGGTAAATGTAAGACCAAACATACTAATACCAAAATGATTTCTGATTCGGGCATGTTTCCCTTATATTATTTGTGTTCGAACAGTATTTTTGCGTGTTTCTTTAGAGTTATTCTTTCAAACAACCTCCCCGAAATGAAATAAAATGAAATAATAGCCAATCGCACCTCGAAATTGCGAGCCGCTGTCACCGGAGCCTTAACAAGAAAGAAGAAGAAAATGTATGGCCTAAAAACATGGACGAATTTTTAATCTATGCTTAGAAACCCTAAAAACAAAGTTATGACTGCCATCTATTTTTGAGTAGCCTAAGTATTTTATCAATAAAAAAATTATTTATTTGCGGTGAATAGAGGTTCGCGGTTTACGCTACTAACTGTACAGCGTGTAACGGAAGGGGGTATCAACCCTGAAGGAGGTGAATGTGCTCATGAAACTCAACAACTTTCCCCAAAGAACATAGGTCGAAATATGAAAAAAAAATTTGGCCCTCCCTTAGTAAATCAATCAGCTGGTAGTCAGTTTTGTAAGGGAGGGACAAATTTTTTTTTCATATTTCGACCTATGTTCTTTGGGGAAAGTTGTTGAGTTTCATGACCACATTCACCTCCTTCAGGGTTGATACCCCCCTTCCGTTACACGCTATATAAAGAAGACCTTTCAACTCGCGTTAAATAAATTTGGATGATTGTTCATATTGGTCCGCTTCTCTCTATTGCAACACCCTAACGGGGTACATTATATTGTATTGAATTAAAATTATTTAGTCATAAGTCCTGACAATGTAAAATCTACATACATAATAATGCAATAAATATACTGAATACTTGAAAGGTCTCCTTCAACACCTAAAAATTTTCATTGGCAACACTGCTCTGTAGTCGGTACAGACTCCGTTAGGATATTATGTTCTGTGGTACAGACCAGAGTAGGTACTATGATTAAACGGAGGGTACTCAAAAATTTTGTATGGAGATTGCATGGCAAATAATGACGGCTGTTCATATCTACACTAATAACAAAGTGAAAAATCCATGCTAAAGATGGAAAGCTTAGTACCTACTTCCGATATTAGTGAGGCCTTGGTCACATACCTACTGTAGTTACAGTTATGGCTTTGATGGCATGCCTAATAAGAACTGCGAGACTGTGAAAGTATGTTAATTTTTATATTTTGCCCTCACATTAGGTACCTACTTATTCAGAAATAAAAAATCCATGCTAAAGATGACAATAACTGAGAGTTGCAAAAAGCATAATAAGTTTGTACTGTTAAAATTATAATAACACATTCAAGAATGACATGAATTAGTCTTTTAAACTTATGCTCTAGGTTCATACTTCTTAAAAGACTACTGAATATTTATAAAAAATACTTTGTTACAGAATATATCAAGCCCACCGTGTCCGTCCTGCTAATACTAAACATTAGGGGCAAAATTATATCTAATGATGCAAAAAGCTTTATATTTCATACCAGATCCATCCTATCTATGCATCCATCCTAGGATTTCAGGACCTAGGTTGTACTTAAACGTGGATTCAGTCGATAAATGGATGACAAAAAAAACTCGTTTTCGATCTCGCATATTTTATCGATATCGATATAAATAATAAATAAATAATGCTGGACAATCCACACAGCATCATCTAGCCCCAAAGTAAGCTACTCAAAGCTTGTGTTATGGGTACTAGATGACTGATATATTTAATACATTTTAAACTTACATAGATAAGATAGATATTTTTTATTATACATAAA
The DNA here is from genome assembly GCA_963576535.1 of Plemyria rubiginata. Taxonomy (NCBI): domain Eukaryota; kingdom Metazoa; phylum Arthropoda; class Insecta; order Lepidoptera; family Geometridae; genus Plemyria; species Plemyria rubiginata. The sequence continues at coordinate 7,791,917 of OY754922.1, read as the reverse complement.
CACCCAGCCTAACGGAACAAATTTCTGCAGATCGTACACAAATTTGTTCCGAGGCGGGAATCGAACCCGCAACCTCTTGCGTCGCACGCGGATTCTCGCCCGCTGCGCCACTGAGGTCGATATAAAAGCGAGGGCCATCGCGCAGCACTATATAGGCTGATAGGTTGGTGAAACTGTTGTTGTTTAACGTACATATTCGTTTGGTTGGTGTTGAAGTACCATGTAGATGGATCCCATTGGCTCTGTACTAAGTCCCGCCCGACCGCCTCTTCTCGTAGTTTACTTTGGGCCGCATTCCGAAATGGCTATAATCGATCACAGCGCTCACATCATCTCACATTGCGATTATGACAGCTCAGAGCTGTCAACAATTCGGAACGCTCGTAAACGCACTCACAGAAACATCCTAGGAATCATAACCTCAAACCTTGTGTAACAAACTGGGACTGCTTGGATATTTTCTGGATTTGTTATTTTATGATCGAAGAACATATTATACCCTATAACGACTATAATGCGACTGAAAACATGTAACCTCATCACAAATAAGAACAAAACACAAATGCACAACTGTCATTTTTGACAGAGCTCACAGTGATATAAGAATATGGCATGGTCGGCGTAATCGCAAGATGGCGCATGTCATGACGTCATCTATGACGTTTCATGGGTCATCGTTATCGCGCTCTCGCTAATTCGGTACGGGTTTGTGAGCGCTCAAATCGATTATAGCGTATTTCGGAACGCGGGGTTGGTTTGTTTGGTCATTCTCATTGGCCGCATTCCAAAATAGCTATAATCGATCACAGCGCTCACATCACCTCACAGGCGTTCCGAATTAGATATTGCGATTATGACAGCTCAGAGCTGTCAACATTTCGGTACGCTCGTAAACGCACTCACAGAAACATCCTAGGAATCATAACCTCAAACCCTGTGTAACAAACTGGGACTGCTTGGATATTTTCTGGATTTGTTATTTTATGATCGCAGAACATATTATACCCTAATAAGACTACAATGCGACTGAAAACATGTAACCTCATCACAAATAACAACAAAACACAAATGTACAACTGTCATTTTTGACAGCGCTCACAGTGATATTAGAATATGGCATGGTCGGCGTAATCGCAAGATGGCGCATGTCATGACGTCATCTATGACGTTTCATGGGTCATCGTTATCGCGCTCACGCTAATTCGGTACGGGTTTGTGAGCGCTCAAATCGATTATGGCGTATTTCGGAACGCGGGGTTTGTGTTTGGTAGGTAAGGTACATAGTACATTTTCTTTCTACTCTCTCTACGTAGAACGTGGAAATAGCAAGCAAAGGCGTAATTTAACTAATTTATTACTAACACTAGGTACATTTACTTACAGGCTATTGACTAATTTGGCGTTACGTCTAGTAGAGTATTTCCTTGGTTACATACAGAAATATACCTAAATACAATCTGGTTCCGCGGTTACATACCTACTCTTGGTAAATAAACAAAAACAAACGACCTCTCTCACTCAATTATATTCCTTGGCTCAGTAGCTTGCTTGAAATGTTTTCCTTGCTCGCTGATTATAAACTGTTGAACAGCTAAGAAGGAAGTTATTTATTGTTTAAAATGTCATTGTGCTTCTGCATCCAGAGCAGACCCAAAAGCATTTAGAAAGGTAGTCTACGTACCTTGTGAATAAAATGAGCATAGCCCTATGCCGAGCGTGTCTCACTGAAAATGCAAGAATGCAGTCCATCCGCAACACCCAATTGCATGAAGTCTATGAAAAACTATCCAATACTAAGGTATTTTCCTACCATTCATTTTATTAATGTTATGTATTGTATGTTACGTTATTCTCCTTTACCTTCTATGTAAGCTGAACTTACCTATTTAAGTATATACCTACTGTGGGATACTTTACCGAGATTGATTTTAAAACATTGGTTTATTTTAGCTTATAACCGAAGATGGAAGGACTGAGACAGTATGCTTCACTTGCTACTTGCAGCTGCAAAGATGCCACAACTTTTCTGTTATGAGTCAAAAAGCAAACAACATACTTACACAACTTTACTGTGATGGCACACAGGTAAATGCTAGTTTTATCAATTGTTAAATTAAAAGCTATGAGCTGAAAATAATAAAACATACTGTGTGGATCAATATCAGTAGGAGTGGAAATAGGTACCTAGATAGATACCTGAGTAGTATTTTATTTCTTGAAGTTGGAAGCTTAAATTGTTCCATCTGAGTACTCTAGGGATTCGATATAATGAAAGTTCTGATTTGTCTTTGTGTGGACAACAGGTTCAACAATAGGTACTACTAACTTTTCAAGTAAAAGCTGCCTTATCATTTCAGATATAATTAATTACCCTTACCCTAGGTAGTCTTTGATCCCCAGGCATGGTAGATTTATGGATATTGTTAATTATTTATGAATAAAAAAAACTTAATCCCTTTTGTGCTTCAAGGTTTAAATGGTGTATTTTAAAATAATATTACCTACTTAATATAAATTTAAAAATCAACAATAATAATCAATAGGTTCTTTATTTTTATTACTACCTACTTGTAAACCTCCATACTACCTACACTGCCTACTCATTTACAGATATCACAAGAAGATGTTGCTACACTGCAAGACCCCTTTGACTTATTGGGTTCCTTGAAAAATTCTCAACCACAAGAAAGTCAACCTGATAAGGAGGTCAAAAAAGAATGTGATTCTGTTAAAACAGAATTTGTTCAAATTGAGAGGAGCTTCAGTGATAACATCAAAATAGAAGGTACTAGTTGCGCCCCGCGGTTTCACCCGCTCAGATTTAAATCCCGGTATTCCCACGGGATAAAAAGTAGACTATGTGCGATTCCAGACTATAATCTATATCTCTGCCAAGTTTCATCCAGATCTGTTCTGCCGTTCCGGCGTGAAAAAGTAACAAACATCCATCCATCCATCCATTTTTACAAACTTTCGCGTTTATAATAGGTAGTCATAGGAATAATATGTGGTAGGTATTGAATGAAATCGAATATATATGACATCAGTTAAATCATCAGGCAACCAATAAAAACTGACAGCTTCACGACTTTGATCCCCAGGCACGGTAGATATCCCTTCAGATCTCTTACAAATACTAAAGTCAAGATTCTTTGAGGATGTCTAATGGCGGGTACAGATTTGCGAAATGTAACATGAAAGGAGCATTTCATAGTATGGACGCAGGGCGCGCACGAACAGAGCATGTACGTACGCACAGACACACCTATGCCGTCCACACTGTGCGCCTCTTGGTGTTCGGCGAAAAAACCGACAAATGGCGGATCGCGCCGCGCACGATGAAGTGTGCACGGTTCGTGCGCGCAAGGCGTCCACACTGGGAATTCTGTTACATTGCATGATACATTGCGATGTGTACGGAAAATTCTTTCATTGCGTGGTACATTGCATGCTATTTCGCAAATCTATATCCGCCATAAGGAGGGTAGTCAGAGATACGTCTAAACATTACATTTGGCGCATAGGTATCCATTTTGCAAGTTACCTAGTACTTATTCCATACGTGACAGGTTGCAAGTTCATCGCCGCTGTTATAATACTAACTGGTTTCCTCATAATGTTTTCCTACGAATGTTGGCTGTTAGTATTTTTTTATTTAATTTATTGCAGATACAATACATGGCAATGACAGCCCTTCTTCAGATGCATCAATTACAAAACCTGTGAAGAAAATAAGATCCTGTCGTAAGTATACACATGATGAAATTTCGTATAACAAAGAAAAGTCGTATACCTGCGAAGTGTGTCGCAAAACGTTCGCTTTAAAAAAAAACTTAAAATCACACATAACAATCCACATCGGAGAAAAATCTTGGGCATGTGATCAATGCTGTAAAAAGTTTTCCAACAAATATGAATTACAAAGGCATATGAGATCGCACACTGGAGAAAAGCCATATGCTTGCAACCAATGCCATAAGACGTATTCTGATGTCGGAAACTTAAACAAACATAAGATGATACATACTGGTGAAAAGTCACATGTTTGCCCTGAATGCTTAACGTCATTTACTCTTAAGGGTAATCTACAGCGGCATCTTAAGAAATATCACACAGGGGATATACCAGTTATCAAATTTTTTGTGTGCAATATATGTGACAAAAAATTTCGTCGTGAGCTTCAGTTGAGAAAGCACATAAGATCTCACACGGACCAAAAGTCCTGCGCCTGTGAGAAGTGCGATAAAACATTCGCAAACGAAACATATCTAAAAGCTCACGAGAAAACCCATAACAAAGAAAATACAAGCGCGTGTGACAGGTGCGGCAAAACATTTCTTGACAAATATCGACTGAAGAGACATATGAAATCTCACAATGGAGAAAAGCCTTATGCTTGCGACCTATGTAACAGAACTTATAAAGATAGCGGGAATTTGAGGAAGCACTTAATGGATCATACAGGGGAAAAATCACATATTTGCACAATATGCAACGCGTCGTTCACTCGAAAAGGAAGTTTGCAGCGCCATGTTAGATGTCATACGGGGGAAAAGCCATATTCTTGTGATGTTTGTCAAAAATCAATGTCAACATCGACTCATTTGAAAAGGCACATGAGAATTCACACAGGCGAGCGGCCATACCCATGTGGTGTCTGCGGGAAGTCATACGCCGATAAAGACGATTGTAAAAGGCATATGCGAATACACTCTGGGGAAAAGCCATATTATTGCAACATTTGTGATTATAAAAGTTTTTTTAAAAAAGCTTTGAAGTCGCATTTATCCAGTAAACACCCACCAACTCAATGACATTTTACTAATCATTTTGTAGGTAAATATAATAGTTATCTATATTGACATCACATTTATTTACTTACTGTTCCTGAGAATCTTCTATTAAACAGTAGTGTTATGATCCGTCCTTATTTAACTACAGCGATTTTTTCTTTTATTGTTTAAAAATAAAAATCACTGGGATCACATCATAGCTTTTAGATGTCTCATAAGTGTGCCTTGCCTACAAGGCATGACTAGAATAATGAATTGAAATTAATGTGAAAAAATTTAAGAAAGCATAGTGAGCACTTGCACATAACTAAAAAATATCGCGGTCATGACGAGTGGAAGTATGGGGAACTAGGACTCTGATTCAAACTGAACATTTTAAATATCGATTACTTCTTCTTCTTCTACTATAATAAGACTTATCTAGTCTACTAACTGATTATAATATTTTATTTTTATTAACATTTAAGTTTATTTTCAAACTCTTAACCGGAAAATCTGACACTTTTTGCGATTCACATACTTTTTTCAATCCCTAAAAACATTGTTATAAAAGCACTGTCGCTGCCTCTGTGTATTAATTAACCCATTAGTAAGTGCTAGCCTTGTGCTAGCAATAGTTGAACTTGACTGAAATGTGAAGTTAAATTATTCTTATCCGTATTAGTACTGTTTGTATTGTTTTTTGTTGCAGGTTTCAAAAATAATCAAAGTGCGCCCCATTCCGATCTGTCAAAAGGAAACCCGCGAAAAAAAGTAAACGATCGTGAAAAAGCTACAATTTCAAGGAAGACATATAATGATGAAAGTGATGCCGTGAAACACATAAATAAAAGCTATTCAAAAAAGCAGTCATGTAATGTTTGCAGTGAATGCAATGCTTCTTTTACTCAAAAGAATAGCTTACAAAAACATATGACATCGCACACGGGAATAACTTCATCGTACAGTTGCGATATGTGTTTTAAAACATTTGCACAAAAAACTAACTTAAAAGCACACATAAAAATTCACATTGGAGAGAAATCGAGTATATGTGATAGGTGCGGAAAACCATTCATCAGTGCTTATCAGTTAAAAAGGCATATGAGATCTCACACCGGAGAAAAGCCATATAAATGCGATTACTGCTATAGAACATTCTCAGACAAGGGCAACCTTACTAAGCACCTTGTCAATCATTCAGAGGTCAATCGTTCCTTCGTATGTACGGAATGTAACGCTTCATTCTCGCAAAGGGGCAACTTACAGCGACATTTGAGATCTCACACCGGAGAAACGCCATTTTTATGTGGTATTTGTCTTAAATCATTACCCGATGCAAGTTTATTGAGAAGACATATGAGAATTCACACGGGAGAGAAGCCTTATGTGTGTTATACATGTGGCAAAGCGTACTCCGATAAGGATAACTATAAATGCCATATGAGACGTCACACTGGAGAAAAGCCATACGCTTGTAAATTATGTGATTTCAAATGTGCTCATGCAACTAGTTTGAGATATCATTTAGCGAAAAAACATTCTGGAAACCAGTGAGGTTTTTTTAGTAAAACATAATGTCGCTTATAACTTAACATTGTTTGATTGCAAGTACCAAACATTGCATAGTAGGTAGGTATAGTGCGTGACAACCAAAAAGAACGCTGGAAGGAGAGGGATGGGGTGTGATGGCGCGAGTATTTTGTATACACGCAAACACATCCCCTCTACTGTTTTCCGGCGTTATTTTTGGTTGACGCGCACTATATTTCGCTTTATATTACATATTGATCGAGTGAAGCGAGCAATATTTGATTGCTACTTTGTAACTTTTGTAAGGGAGGTCGTAGGCAGGTTCAAAAATTGTGTTTAGCACACATGCGTGCTGAAAGGGATCTGTCATATAGGTATATTGTTTTTAAGACTAGATCACGGTAGGTAGGTACAGTCAAATTAACTAAATATTTTCTATTCTATCCTACAAGTATTTGGACGTGTGATGTAGATCAAAAAATAATGTAACGTCCATCAACCTTTTATTAATTTATTAACAAATAGATAATCGAAGTATTTACATTAGATATTAGAACCTAGGCTATATTTTTTTATGAATTCATTTAATTACAAACCCAATCCCGATAGTAGTATAAACATCGATATTTCTGTAAATGCAAAATTGCAATTGTAGACTATTGTGAGTTTTTACAAAACAATTTTAGAATCCAATATTTCAATATACTTCATTGTTGAGACGAGTTAAGATAATATGGTATAATAAATAAAACGAATATCTAATGTTTACATTGATTCTTAATTAAAGGATTGAAAACATTTACATGTGTGACTGCTGTAAATAAAACGCGACCAGTCAAGCTTTTCAATCGATTACTACTAAAAGTGGATAAAGATAATGCCGTGAAGACAAATGCATCAATACATATTTACGTGTCGGAGTGAATGACGCAGTGCAAAGCTACAAAGAGCAGTCCTCAATTGACGTGCTATGTGATGTTATTCGGTAGACATAGGCAAAGGTACCTACATCCTTCAGAACCCTTTTACATCATGTGGGTCATTTGCTTGTATATTTATCACTCGTTCTCATAAAAACTTACTCTTTTTACGTCTTCTTTAAAGTTAAATAGGTATTTCAATGCTCCAGTCTGCTCGCGACCACGGCTATTGCAACATAGCGGAAACGTCGGGAAATTATTAAAGGTAAAACGCGGTAAATACCCGTGTAATATTTCAAATTACCTACCTAATTATAAATAGCTATGGTCTTCATTTCGTTATATTTGAAAAGGAAATCCACAGATTTAGCGATGTGATTAATTAGTTTATAATGGTGTCGATTCTGTTGCTGCATTATCCTATAGGTCTTAAATTAGGAAAATTATACAACAGAATTGACCCCGACCGTTTCAACAATTCTGAGTAACGTTATCCGATATATAAAAATTTTGTTGCACTCTAGACTCGAGAAAACAAGGGTGAAAATATTGTCTCGGATAACGTCTGCCAGACTGTAAAATAGTTATATTTAAAATCGTTGGTCTTTAAATTTAAAAAACATAATGGACAATAAAAGCGACATGATTATCTAAGTAGAGATCATCCACTCTAAAAATGCACGCCCCTCTACCTGCCTTCACCCTCACAAGCAAATGAGGTGTATAGATGCAATACATGCCACCAAGCAATTTCATTCGTCATTCAGTTTCCCGCCAGACATAAAAGCGTCACTTTCACGTTCGGCGGACTGAATGACGAATAAGATTATCAGGTGTCATGTATTGCTATACACCTCATTTACTTGTGAGGGTGAAGGCAGGTAGAGGGGCGTGCATTTTTAAAATGGATGATCTCTACCTACTTTATTTATACAGGGTTTTCTAAAATAAGTATTATGCAGTGTGGCACTTTTCGAGGTTTCCGAATCAGACAATTTAATTTTATCTAAATATGTAGCTGGTAACTACTTTTTGTGTAGGTATTTCAATTCCAAGTAATGGAAGAACTGATAAAACTGGATATTTAAGAGTCCGGTGACAGCGGCTCGCAATTTCGAGGTGCGATTGGCTATTATTTCATTTTATTTCATTTTATTTCATTTTGGGGAGGTTGTTTGAAATAATAACTCTAAAGAAACACGCATAAATACTGTTCGAACACAAATAATACAATAATATAAGGGAAATGTGCTTGAGTCAGAAATCATTTTGGTATTAGGTAAACGTAAGACCAAACATACTAATACCAAAATGATTTCTGATTCGGGCATGTTTCCCTTATATTATTGTATTATTTGTGTTCGAACAGTATTTATGCGTGTTTCTCTAGAGTTATTTTTTCAAACAACCTCCCCGAAATGAAATAAAATGAAATAATAGCCAATCGCACTTCGAAATTGCGAGCCACTGTCACCGGAGCCTTAACTCGATCATTTCCACCCTATGGACAATAAAATGTGAAGTTCTACTATGCATGTTATGCGCACCATTGGATGAATGACTATGACATTTGTATATAAACGTTTCGGTGTTTCGCGAGTAGAGGTAGATCTCGGATTTTATTACAAAAAAATATTAAGTTGGTGATTTGGGTCCTCTAAACTAACTTTAGCTTGACACTGTTTCTGTATAGCATAGTACTTATTAGTCTTTAGGTAAAGTTATGTACGTTATTGCAATGCAAGACAAATCTTTCTTCGCAATATTGGAATAAGTGTTTTCAAACATAAACGAAGATCATTATTTACAAAAGTTACTTAAAATTATCTATGCCAAACAAACACGTATTTTCTGGTCAGTGCGTAAAAATACGGAGCTGGCACGGTATCTACAAAAATATATTATAACCAAAAGTACCTACCTAAATGTTGTATTTTGAACATGAAAAGTAAAACAATTTTTTGATTACTGCTAAACCGACAACCGAGCCGGCCGTACATTGCTCGCGCGTTGGCAACTCAGAATACGTACGTATATCTTAATATATACGTTTTCTAATGTACCTACTTCTTGCCTGCACATTTCAATATTTTTGAAGGCATATAAATCGCTAAACTAAGAAAATCGCCAGCAACTACGTTTCGGGGAATGAGAATAGCACAAAAGTTCAGCAAAGTAACAAGTTTTCCTTTAATTATTTTGAAATGTGCGAGCGAGAGAAGTTGTTTGATAGGTATAATACGCGGCATGTAAGTTGACCGCTGACCGTTAATGCGCAGAAGTCAAAAATAAGGTATCCCTCGACATCCGCGCGCGCTCATTGGCCCATAGTATGCGGTATCCCCTCCACGTTTCGTTCACCGGTCAACTTATATGCCACGTATTATATCACCCTGTTAATAAAAAAAATTATGTATTAAAAAAAATCATGGTTAGGTTCATTTTAACCCCAACCAAACTGACTCAAATCAGTAATGGAAATAATAATTGATATAATTATTAGGATTTCAAGATCTTTTTAAAAGCATAAGTGCAGTGACTTACAAAAGACCAATGACAAAAGATGGACATTTTGCATTCTACAGTCGGAATTATTTATTCAAAACATAGCAACATTATATCGGGTCAATGTTGCCATAGGAATAATTATTTTAAAATTTTACTAACCCTAGGTAATAAATCTGTACAATTATGTAATTAACATTTATAAATAAATAATGTTATCTAGCATAACTTTTAAGTGCAATGTTGGACTTAAAATTTAATAATGTAAAAAGGCAACAACTGATGAGGTACCTCGTTTTAGTGGGAAAGACAGCAATAAGGTTAGCTATTCACATCTTAATCTTCCCTTCTAGATTATAGCTTCTGCTAATTCAGTCAGAAACACCAAATTACGATATAGGAAGATTCATTGTTTATGTTTTACTTTAGAATACATAAGCCTTGGATAAAATAAAAGTTCTATACTATGTACATGTACATTGCCAATACACACACTAGGTAAAGCCGAGAAATCATGATAAGTGAACTTATTTTTAATATTGCACAGTATCAGATAACGTGTTCCTTTTATTTCTATCCTTAGCGTCAAACACAGAATGTTAAATTTATTAACAAATATGCCGATGACGTTACACTGACATTTTTAATGTAATGGCAGAAAAAGTAGGCAAGCAGAAAAATTTGGATGTGCCTTAGACAAACATTTTAAGAACTAAGGGTTATTTCAAATTACAGTCAAGAGACTTTCGTAACTATTCAGAGTCTGAATCAGTCTCACCAGAATCTGAGTCTGAACTGGAGACCGGTTCACACTTGATGAATTCAATTTCCTCACGTTTCTTTCTTTGAGCCCTTGTCTGCTTGATCTTGGGTTCTTTTTTCTCCTTTTCTTTCCCTTTTCCCTTGCCTTTCATAACTGTCTTCACCATCTGGGATATCCGCTTTAGATGTTGCTGCTCATGCCTCTGCAAATGATTTGTTAAGTACTTCTTCATCTTGAATTTCTTTCCACACTGAGGACACTCATGCTCATAGTTAGACTCATCAATCTCCAAGTGCACGGAATCATAGTGACGTTTTAAGTAGTGATCGTGAGCAAACTCCTTGTTACATTTATCACAACGGAGTTTTGGGTTTGTCGGGTGGACAATTTTCTTGTGTTTCTTAAGTCTGAGCTGAGAATGAAAGGTCTTGTCACACAACTCACATTTAACCTTTGTGTCAGGTGACGAGTGCATTTGCATATGCTCTTTTAAGTACTGGTCATTCTTGAACTCCTTGAGACACTCAGCACATTGAACTTTTGACTCCAATGGAGGGTGTATATTTAAGACATGCCGCTTCATATGATGTCTCGACTTAAAAGTCATTGGGCAAAACACACATGGGTGCCGCTTAATGTTAGTGTGCTGGAATAGCAGATGCCTGTTTAGGTTCAAGTGTGTTTTGTACATTTTCTGACAGATATGACACTTGTGTTTCTCCGGCTCAGCTTTGTGGCATCTCTCAACATGATGTCTTAGTTTGTAAGGGACTTTAAACTGCTTGCCACACTCACCACATTTAATCTCTGGCAAGGTGGTAGGGTGAATTCGTTTAACATGCATATGTAATGCACGTCTTGTTCTAAACTCTTGAAGACAAAACTGGCAGTAACATTTATCTCTCTCTGAATAGTGTTTGTTCATTCTATGCATGTATAAGTAATGCTTATTCTTAAAGGACTTGTCGCATTGATCACATAAGACTGCCGAGTCTTCAGTAGAGTGCACTCTTGTGGTGTGCAAGTAAAGATTTTGGTAGTTCTTGAATTCTTTAGTGCATTTGTGGCAGACATATCTTTTCATTTGCTTGGGGAACATAATAGGCTTCCATGTAGAAAGGACTGATTCATACATCTCTCTTTGTTCTTCTGTCAGCACATCACTGTTAACACTGATAAACTTCATTACTCCATCATCATGGGGAGGGTTGGTTATGGATGGGGGTATGGCTTGTAGAGACTTTAAGGGTATGTTTGGCAGGGAGGAAATGTTTGGTAGGGGCTGTATACTTGAAAGTGCAGGTAGGTCTGGAAGTGGGGGTACATTCGATAGTGAAGCTAGGTTGGGAACTGAGAGCAAGGGTGGGAAATGATAAGAACTTGAGGGGGTTGGATCATCTTCAAGCTTAATTTCTGGTTCTTGCTTCACTTCAGCCGCCATTTTTCTGTGAATTAAGTTAGGCAATCTAGAGACCACTTTTATTATTGGAGTAAAAAAATTTAGAAAGATTTATTATTGGCATAGAATAATTTATTGGCTGTTCCCATCAGATCAACTCATGTCTAATATTCAAGTTCAGATCAGACTAAATGACTACATACATACCCCTTATGAAGTTTCAATTTATCAGAATATCTTGGGTAGGATAATAATTTAATTGTAACTTGATTATCCTAGGACCTTGTGTTAAAATGGGTAGACCATAGATTATGTGCATATGTAGATTTATTTGTGAACCTATTACTGACATTATAAATGTTAGAAAAAACAAAGGCAGGACAAATCAGGATTCTCTATACTGTGGTGCACTGTCTGCTGGGCAATATAAAAAATTACGATTTCATAGAATGCAAGAAACAGCAATGAATTTAGAAGCAGACTGCTCTGAACAGTATTTCTAATAGACCGACAACAAAACGCTTGCACCCCACACAACGATTGGACTAAATACTTACAAGTTTTATGGCGATGATAATTCCAGTATACTATCACGTCATAGCGTTATCACATTCAGTGTTCGTCGCGTCGTTCGTAAATAACACAGCAGGCGAGCTTTTCTAAAATGGCTCTCTAGCCTCAAGCGACACTGCTCATCCTGAGCGAAGCTATTTCCCATACAATTACAGATACGACATGATACGATACGATAGCTAATAGGAGTTACGAACTTTTGGCTAATATATCAAATACCTTTTATGTTCTTACGAATTTTCTTAATTCCTTGACTGACTGACACTAGCTGTAGCTATAGCTAGGCTAGGCGGCGTTAGTCAAAGAGAATGTAAAAACGAGAAGAGGCGGGACTTAGTAAAGAGCCAATGGGATCCTTTTACATGGCACTTCAATACCAACACAACGAATATGTACGTCAAAAACCAACAGTTTTACCAACCTATATAGTGCTGCGCGATGGCACTCGCTTTTATATCGATATCGATAAAATATGCGAGATCGAAATCGAGGTTTTTTTGTAATCCATTTATTGACTAGTCCAGTAGAATCCACGTTTAAGTACAACCTAGGTCCCGAAGTCCTAGGTTGGACTTAAATATGGATCTGATATGAAATAAAAAGCTTTTTGCATTAGTACATATAATTTTTGTACCTAAACCTATTCATTTTATGAATTTGTTTTTCCATTTATTATAATGTTAAGTATGAGCAGGACGGACACGGTGAGCTTGACATTTTCTGTAACAAAGTATTTTTTATTAATTTCCAGTTTTTTTAAGAAGTATTGTACCTAGAGCATAAGTTTAAAAGACTAATTCACGTCATATTCTTGAAAAGGTTATAATAATTTTTAACAGTACAAACTTATTAAGCTATTTGCAACTCCCAGTTACTGTCATCTTTAGCATCGATATTTCGTTTCTAAATAAGTGGGTACCTAATATGAGGGCAAAATATAAAAATCAACTTACTTTCACAGTCTCGCAGTTCTTATGCGGTATGTCATCAAAGCCGTAACTGTTACCACAGTAGGTATGTGACCGAGGGCTCACTAATATCGGTAGTGGGTACTAATTTTTTCATCTTTAGCATGGGTTTTTCACTGGTAGTATCTGCAAAATATATATATTATAATAATATAACCCGATAATCATGAATTTGTGCATTTAGTAGGGAAACATTTTAAATTTCAAAAAAACAATTACTTGATTACTATCAGCCACCGCGGAAAACCCATTTTGTAAGACTGTGTATGTAGCCTCCTAGATGTGCACGTTATAATGGGATATTAGCATAGAAAGAACTGTCCGACACAGTTATCGATAATTACGTTAGGTACATCACTATAACACGAATATTCAGTATTAACCTCTAGTAAATCCATAAAATCTCTTTTCAATACGATGCATGTTGTTTGTTCGTTGATTTTATTCACTAAAATATCCAATTCAATGTTTACCGAGCCTCATCCAAAGAAACTAGACTTCCTTTTTCTATAATTTTACAGTTCGCTTGATCTCCACAATTTCGCACGTCATGAATCGTTTTTTAGAGGTATCGCCGTAAAATATTACGTTCACTGAACAATAACGATCAATTTCACATTTATGGACGTAATCCCAACTATATCCCAACTATCCCAACTAATATTATAAATGCGAAAGTAACTCTGTCTGTCGGTCTGTCTGTCTGTCTGTCTGTTACGCTTTCCCGCTTAAACCTCTCAACCGATTTTGATGAAATTTGGCACAGACAATCTTTAGACCCTGAGAAAGAACATAGGCTACCTTTTATTGCGAAAAAAAGAGATGAAGAGATTAAAAGTACGCAAACGAAGTCGCGGGTACCAGCTAGTTATTAATAAATCTGCTAGAAATTTACATAAACAAACAAAATACGAGTGGAAGCTACAAGTAAACAAAGCAGACAGACGAAGAAGAGAGTGAGTTGTGAAAGAACGAGAGAACACTGATTGAATGGAACGATCATTCGTTCCATTCAATCAGTGTCAATCAAGCAATTCAAGCAACAATCATGTCAAATCAGTCAATCAGCCATTATTTGCCATGCTAATTCCATACAAAATCTTTGACGTTCCTTGTTGCGTCAGGGTGGCGTTAGTCTCTTGTATATTGTATACTCTTTGGTTTGGTAGTCTAGTCTCCCCTTGGTTTGTCTCCCCTTCCTTCAGTGTTGCCAATGAAAATTTTTAGGTGGCCATGTACATCAGGTGAAAAAGCCGTGTTTCTAAGGAAAATGACCAAAAGTGGGCCGTAGCACTGCTTAAAAAAAAAGTAAAAAGTCTTAATTTACGTTTTTAACATAAAAAACCTTAAAACAGCGCCATTTGGGTAATGTTTGCAAATCAGTATTTGTTTGAAATCTTGAATTTTTTGGTAAGTACATTGAGGGTTAGGTGGTGGGTTCTCTGCAATCATTTTTGCTGTTGTTACTTTTCGACATTATAGTGCCGTTCCTCTCGAATTCCCTCCTGTCAAACAATATGTGGGTGTACTCACCCAAATATTGTCAAATTTCATGCATCATCGGAGTAACACTTTGCTCAAAACAACCCGTGAATTAATTAATTACCGTAGAATTTTCAAAAAGCTGTAGATTCTGCTACGGCCACAAAGATGCGGCCGTAGGCCGTAGATTTTGTGATTCTTTGGCCTGAAAGCCGTAGAACACGGCAATTGCCGTAGCATTGGCAGCAGTGCCTTCCTTCCCTCCCTCCGTCCCGTCCTGCTGGCTGACTATATAGATTGCCTACTATATAGATTATAGAAATGCCATGCCATGTGCCATGCATGCATGATGCATGCAACAAAGGATAAAATACATCGATGATTCTAAAGTTGATATCAGTGTTGCCAGTGGCAGATAGTGAAATATAACATGCATGAGACAGCTCAAAAAGAAACATTTTCACGAGAAAAGTAACATTACCATATTATTATGTGGAAAACGAAACAACAACAACGAAAAAACTATGTCTTTCAATACTCTAAAAAATCACTTCGCCATCAATGAAAAAAAACGTATTTAAGTAGTAATGGTGGCTCGCGAGTAAGCGGGATGGGAGATAGAGAAATACACGCGAGTGAGTGAATATGCGGTAGGACCAAGTGACAGATCAAGGAATTTGAACAGATTTTCGCGCGGATGTCGCATCAGTCAGTCCAAGGAATTTGAATACAAGAGTCAGTCCACAAAATCAAGTGGGCCAACATGACGAACAAAAACATTCTTAGATGCGTTCCATTTCACGATATTTCTTATTTGTTAGAAAATATTTTTAAAGAATATTTATATTGACCTAAAAGTAACACAAAAATAACATTTTGAGTCGTGTAACATGGAGGTAACATTAGAGGGTCAAAAGTAACATAAAATGTTACAAACAACGCTGGTTGATACCAACCCGCCCAGCCGGGGGGGCGATTCTAGCCCAGTGACTTTTTTGTCACAGTAGATATAATCACGATAACTGTGATACAGGGTGTCCGGAAGGTCGATGCAAAGCCGTGAGGGGGGGGCCCTCACGGCTTTGCATCCCTGTATCACAATTATCGTGATTATATCTACTGTGACAAAAAAGTCACTGGGCTAGAATCGCCCCCCCGGCTGGGCCCGTTGGTATGGAAATGATGATGATGATCTAGAAAGTCGGTAGGAATAATATTATGATGAGTTACAGAATACCAGATAGTTCCATTTCGACCAGCCTTCAGTTGATAGTAGCTCTATCTCTGTCACTACAGCGAATGCGTTACACTCGTATCTACTGATGCAATGACCGCCGCGCCGTTCTGCAACCTACCTACGCGGATTTTAGATAACTACCTACCTATCTAGATATTTATGGGTTTTCTCTGTTCCGTGATATTTAGGTACTTTTTACGCTAGGTACGAAATTTCAGTAAGTAGGTACCTACCTAGTACATTTTCGCAATGAATGTTTGTACATGTATAATGCTACTTAGGTATTTTTTGAAGCTTGTTACCTACTTATGTTTTCGATTTTGCTGAACTGGTTGATGGGCGAAGAAATACCTAGGTAGGTACCTACATATCTACATCAGTGGTAGATCATCATTTAGTCTCGGACGCAGTGCAGTGGCGGATTTACCACCAGGCGGATATATGTGTTCTGTGCACCAGGCTGAGCAGGCCTACAAATCCTAGGACGGCAAACTAGGCTTAAGGCCCATTTACACGATGCAAGTTTATTGCCTGTTGCATACAATAATACAGGGTTACAGGAAAAATCGTGCTAGATCCGTTAAGGGCGTGGAGTACCCATCATTTCTGACTTATTTCACTATGAAACACCCTACCCTAAACATAACCCTTTTCAAGCAATTCGACTTTTAATTTTTTTATTGAAAATTTTGTGCACCTTAATTATTATTATTATTGCATTTTTACATGTGTAATAAGATGCTTTAGGATGTCAATCATTAAAATAGTGCATAAGTTAATTGAATAGACCGTAGTAGACAAGTGAAAGTTAAGAAATAAGAAAAAATACTAGAAAGTTTATTTTTCTCTAAGGGATATCTAAAAAAAATATTATGGCAATTGTTTGTGAAATAAGTCAGAAATGATGGGTACTCCACGTCCTTAACGGATCTAGCACGATTTTTCCTGTAACCCTGTATAATAGCAATAATTGGCTGGCATCATCTGTACGGCATGTCACATTTTTGCTATAGTAGGCAATTATTGCATTCAAAACTGTCCCTGTGCAGCATTACGTGCATCACGGTTCTTGTAATTAAAATTTTCATTGTGTAGGTATCCGATAAATCTCAATAAACTTATATTATAAACTATTAAATCAGCAGAACCGAATTCTAAAATATTAATGAAAAAAACCTAAAACGTTCAACACTTGAATGAAAAATTCGCCAACGCAAATACGAGCAATACTTGAACGAACGCACCGAAAAATTGTACACGCACGTACAAGTCTGTGTTGAGACAAAGCAAGACTTGAAAGCAATAATCTCCTAAACATTATCGTATTGGTGTAAACAAAAGACAGCTGCAATTATTTCTTGTCAAGATTTGCATTAAATAATTGCATTCAACTTTTTTACTAGTATCCGCGTGTAAACAGTTGCTTGCAATTCTCGAAGGTCATTATTGCGCTTTATTATTGCATTCAATTATTGCTCTTGTACGTACAAGAAAATGGCATCATGTAAATGGGCCTTTATGCTGACGATTGGAATGGAGGGAGGACTCGGGAGAGGAGGGAGGGAGCTCGCTCGACGAATAATTTGCTAGGGCAATCAATCTTTCTTTCTTCTTTTTATGGCTCCTGTCATAGACAATCTATCTTGCCAATGTCAAGTGATTCAGAGATTATACTCTTTGTAGTTATGTTTCTAGTCACGTCAGTCCAAAGTCGAGTTAAAAGCAAGTAGTTTGTTATTTGACAATATGAAATGTCAGTTTTGACAGTAAATACCGGATTTGTGAGAAAAAAAAAGTCGGTACACAAGCTAATGCAGTAAAGATTTATACCGCCATAATATAAATTTGTCTTCTTCTCTTCTTTGTCTTCTTTTTTCTACACTCAAAGATCCCTTCTCCCCTCACTATCTTAAAACCCGTTTTCGTTTCCGGACCGACACACACGACAAAAATTTAAGATCAGATGACAACCTTCTTCTTGACGACCTCTGTGGCGCAGCGAGCGAGAGCCTGCCTGCGACGCAAGAGGTTGCGGGTTCGATTCCCGCCGTGGAACAAATTTGTGTACGATCTGCAGAAATTTGTTCCGATGGTCTGGGTGTTTTCTATGTATAATAAAAAAATATCTATCTATGTAAGTATATAATGTATTAAATATATCAGTTATCTAGTACCCATAACACAAGCTTTGAATAGCTTACTTTGGGGCTAGATAGTGCTGTGTGGATTGTCCAGCATTATTTATTTATTTATTCTTCTCGATACCCCTGCTCATAACACCTCTTTTCGTGGATATTCTTTCTCCGTGGAAGCTGTCAGGCTGTGGAATGCTCTGCCTTGTGATGTCAGGAGGGTTGAATCAAAGGAACGTTTTAAGGGTCTAACTCGTAAGCATTACCTCAGTAAACTATACGCTTAGAGACTTTTTTGTGATCAGGTAGTTGTACATACCGTGGCATTAGTACCGACACTGTAATGTAACGCTTGTTGTAGGACTTCAAGACTGAGAAATTGTATGACTTATGTTTCTTAGGTTCATATTATATGTTATTTTATATTTATATAATAGTATATATATTTGATATGCATTATAGTTATATATTTGTTTTTAGGTTAACATTATTTGTCGCGCGTCAATCCTAATTTGTACCACCACTTAGGGGGTCTGGTAGAAAATGCTTGTGCATTAAGCCCTCCTTTTGTACTTTAACTTTGTGTTTTGTGCAATAAATGATAAATAAATAAATAAATAAATAAATAAATAAATAAATGTTTGCTAAAGTGCATTAAATAAAATGTCATCGTTTTATAATAATTTCTTGACAATGCATGCATAAACATTATTTAGATATCAATTAGTTATGAAATTATGCTCACATTTTTGTTTTACGAATTAGAAAGTTTAAAATGTGAAAAAAGACCGAATGAAAGTTGAAAAAAGTCGGTGGAAATAGGCGCCCGATTAAGTATAAACATGTGTACATTATCTACGCCAAACTTTAATTTTTACAAAATGTACGCTGAAACGTATACCTAGTATATATATTCCTTGGTACGAAATGTGTATTTTTTTCACTGTTTTCTACTCTTTTTTTTTTGTCAACCTGTAGCTACCTATTTATAATTTTATAGATAGTGAAAAATACAAATTAAATTACCTACTAGGTAGGTAGGTAGGTCTAGGTACTTACTATGTTTCGTAGCTATATATTATATCATCAGTCTGTAGTACAACAATAAATTATTATGCCTCCCGCCCACAGGCGCGTCCGCTTCAAAATGTATCAGACAAATGTACAAATACCTAATAATAATGATTTCTAAAATAAACACAGTAGTTAGTGTGAACGTGGAGAGGGCTTGAGAGCCAACTAAGTTTATCCTATTTTGTCATCATCATCATCATCACCCGCAGCCTTACTTAGACCACTACTGGGAATAGGCCTATTGGGTTTGCAGACTAGTTTCGTTTTCAGACATAATACTTTATCGTTCCTGTCAAATCCAGTCCATCCCAAAATTGTCTGGAAGAGATCGCTTTTAGCGATAAGACCGCCCATTGTATATCACTCAGATGTTTTTTGTTGTTCTGGTAGATGTAATTATTATGTGGTGTGCATTATAGTATTTTCTATCTATCTATCTATAATATTATCGGATATTTGGCATGGTAAAAAACAAAGTCGTAATTCAGTCTCAAAAGAAAATAAGTTTGTAAACGTAATATCAGATGGCGCCACAATGGCGCTGTTTTATCTAGGTACATTTACTTTTTCCTATTTTCGAAAATCTCACTCACGTAATAGTTAACTTACAATCATTTATTGGAGATATATTTACGATACCATTCATTAAAACAAACCGCTATTTACCAATGTAATTAAATAACACAGACAACGAGATACGCCACGTGAGTTCGCACGCAGCCAGCCGCGTAGTCCTAAAATAGCTTTTGCAATTATTACGTTCTATAAATTAACGTTTTAAAGTGAATACATAGTGAAAATGCGTGAAATAGTTCACTTACAAGCCGGACAATGCGGCAACCAGATCGGCTCAAAGGTGTGACTTTATAAAAACCCTGTTTTACAAATGTTTCTTGTATCTCTATTTTGGTACGTTACGCTTGGCCTATCTTTCTAACATTAGACAGTAGGTACCTACTGTTAGAAAAAGATGCGCATGAGAAGATTTTCTCACCGCCGTGTAGGATCGTATCAACCTCTAATTACGTAGGTAGGTATGGAACCTACTTACTTACACTTTACTTACACTTACTTACACTATTGCTCTGTATTTTCTATTATGATTTTAAATACATAGGTAGTAGGTAATACATTTATTTAAATATTCTTAAAATATTAAGTATGTAGGTACCAAACAGGTTGTAAGTAGGTAGGTACCTACTTTCGTAGATAATCGTAGGTACCTAATAGCAGACAATTGGCTTAAACTATATTCCACACACATATTCGTAAAAAAATAAATTTAGTATAGTAGTTGATTTTTACAAAAACTGAAAATAATTTCTTTAGAAAACTAGATCCAATCTTTATTTTGTGTTGCTTATTATTAATAGTGGTCGGTGCTGTCTATGTATGGAGTAGACAACAACCTGACTCAGGCTCTAAAATCTCTTTGAGGATTCTAGAGCTTGCGTTAGGATAAATGGGTCACTACTGAATGGTTTACCATCGAAAATGGTGTTAGAAAAGGATGTGTAGCGTCTCCATGGTGGTCTCCATATTCATGGATAGTTGTTTACAAGATTTGAAAGATAGTGAATGTGGGTTAAGAATGAATGAGTTACTCGTCAAATTTCTTCTCTATAAATGCTGATGACTAGGTTATACTTACTACAAAAGGGAGCTTTTGAGAGAAAAGGAATCAAAGTAAATGTTAGAAGACCAAAATTGTGGTATTTGAAAGAGATGAATGTATGACAGAATGTACCTAATAATTTGATTGGTGGAGAAAGAGTGGAACAAGCGAATGAATTTGTATACTTGGGGACTTTGTTTATGAAAGATGGGAAGCATGATAATGATATTGAAAGGGGAGTGATTGCTGGAAATAGAGTAAATGGGGTGCTACACTTTTATGAGCAGCCGGAAACTGTCTAAAAAGGCACGACTGGCTGTACATAAGGGGGTGTTAGTGTCGAGTGTGATGTATGGTAGCGAAAGTTGGGTATGGCAGAAAAGACATCAGAGTAGAGTGAATACAGTACAAATGAGAGCATTACGCATTATATTACACATACTAATGTGTGATGTGAATTTGAGTGATATAGTGAGGAACAGTGTGATTAGAGATAAATGTGGAGTGAAAGAAGACGTAGTGATGAGGGTAGAGGAAGGTAGGTATGTTAAGATGGTTTGGGCATGTAGAGAGGATGGATGATAGGAGATTAACGAAACAGGTGTATCAGGCGAGTGCGAATGACACTGTTGGGAGGGGAAGACCTTGGAGGACGTATCTGGATCAGATAGCAGACTTTCTAAAGAAAGTTCCTAGAACGTCGTACGAACGTAGAAGAGTTCCCTAAACCGACGGGAATGTATGAGGAATGTTATGAGAGTGAATGAAGCGAAAGAGGTATGTCAGGATCGTAGCAAGTGGAAATCCGTGGTCTCTGCCTACCCCTATGGGATACAGGCGTGATTTTATGTATGTATGTATGTATAAAATACAACTGTTTGATATTATTTTTCAATAAAAATTTAAAGTACTTAGGAACAAAATCTCGAAAAATCTTAAAATTTACATGGTTCGGTAAATTGTGTTAAAACTATTTTTACGTTGCCATGAGTTTATACAATTGCCTTTTTTTAATGTAGGTATCGGTGTTGCTTCCCTTGACGTTGATAACACATCTGCACTGGTTATTCATACTAAAAATGGGGCCTCGCTGGGGGCTCGATCCCATGTTCTTTTTAAATGGAAAAAAAGTTGGTTTTCTGTGGTCTTTGACGGCAAATTGCTGAAAGCCCTTCGCTGCTACATGTCCCAAGCGTGTTCTATTGGGTGACTGTGCAGGCCAGTCGAGGCTGGAGGCGACTTTCTCTGCCTGGAACTCTCCAAACACGTGTTATTCGTGAATCGGGGTGGAATCGAAACCGAGACTCATCAGTAAAGAGAACCATTGTCCATTTGCCATTGTTCCATAACAAATTATCTTGAGCCCAAAGAAGTCGCCTTCCGCGATTACCTTGTCGTAGAGCTGGCACACGAAGCGGCCGACAAGAATGAAAATCGACTTCATGTAGTCTTCATCTGACGGTTTGGTCGTTGACTGACAGCTGATGGTCTGACAGAAGCCTTTGCATTAGCTGCTTTGCTGTGAGATTGGGTTCCCTCCTGGCGAAATTTTGGAGAAAACGATTTTGTTTAGGGGTGGTTACTCGGAATTTTTCCAGTGTGGCGCTCTCTTACATCCCCAGTAATACGATAACGTGACCACAATCGAGAATCGTTTTGATTGGTATTTAGGGTATTGGCAACCACGCGTTGGATAGCACCGGCTTGTAACATGCCTATCGCTGTTATAATTTCTTCTCTGCGTTTCTTCAATGTCGACGTTCACACGACATTACGAATGTCATAAGATCTGTTAAAATTAAAAATGACTTAGATTACACTTATTGTTTTTTTTTTTTTTTTTTTTCATAAATAACAGTTAATTTATCTTAGGCAAAATTAACGTTGCTTAATTTAAATCAGAGTCCCAATTCTATCTTTTGTATAACCTTCAGAGACCCCTGGGTATTGCCTACGATACAAACAAAAGATAGAAAACGCAATAATGCGTTCTGTTTTTTTTCCAAATTTTGAAAAGAGAATTGAACTTTTTCTAAAAAGCAAATAGTTTACAAGCAAATCATTTCGAAATGGAATACTGGAATACTTAGGTAGGTACAAAAGTATGTCATTTTCAGATGCTCATCATCTAACTATATAATATTTTCCTGGAAGAACCTTCGATTTTAGACTATCGGGTGGATAGGAAAAGGTAAAAAGGTTCCGGGTGCCTAATTCTTCGGCATCCCTTTTTTTTAGAAAGAGCCTGGTGTATCTTTATCTGAATAGGAGAATCCCTTTCCTAACTGTGTTTAAAAAAATGGTAACTATATATCTAGTTAAAAAAGTCGTGTACTTGTGTTTCCCACAGTTCTGGGAGATTATATCGGATGAGCACGGCATCGACACGACTGGGAACTACAATGGAGACAGTGACCTTCAGCTTGAGAGGATCTCGGTCTACTACAACGAAGCTGATGATGGTAGGTATGCTCTAATGGTCTAATGGCCCAATGGTCTTATGAGCAACTGTGCACGGATTACTAATGTCAGTCGATAAACATCGTCGTAATCACATGTGATTAAAGATGTGAACGACATGCGACGGTCAACAGTTTACAGTCAACTGCAGTTGACTTGTTGAGCCTACAGCACTTATTTAGAATAGATACCCGCAGAATATTATATTAACACTGAATATTCTAGTAGCTAATTTCAATTTGGATAATGCCTTGTTTTTGTGTCTGTTTAGGAAGAAGGTACGTCCCTCGCGCGGTGCTGGTGGACTTGGAGCCTGGAACGATGGACGCTATCAGATCTTCGACGTACGGAGCGCTGTTCCGACCTGACAACTACGTGTTCGGCCAGAGCGGCGCCGGTGAGTATGGACAAAATTCTAGAGCGGTGAGGAAAGCGCTCACAAAAGTTGACCGCTAAGTACCTAATGCATGACGAAGAAAGAGTTTGTTTAATTTTATGTAGGAAACGATATTGTTTGTAAGAATCGCTAAACATTTCCATCGCTATAGAAAAAAGAACGAAAGAAGATAATGACCACTAATTTACTCTCGCTGAAAACGTTTTGTTTTTCATGCAACACCAAAAAGCGAACGCGAGCTGTCAAAATGAACTTCAAATGAATGTTCCTTGGTGCAGGCAACAACTGGGCCAAAGGTCACTACACGGAAGGCGCGGAGCTGGTGGAGTCGGTGATGGACGTCGTGCGCCGAGAGGCTGAGACCTGCGACTGCATGCAGGGTAAACTGTCTTTCAATTAACAACCCTATAGCTGCATTGTCATTAATATGACGCGCAATCATTTTAGTGCTTTTTTTAATCAAATATGATAGGTACCTACAAATTTTTGCTTCAAAACATGTTGTAAATGTTTACATGAATGTATTAGCCGCAACCTTTTGCTTCGTAATAAATCAATTTAAAATTAAATAATAATGATGGACCATCCACACAGCACCATCTAGCCCCAAAGTAAGCTACTCAAAGCTAGTGTTATGGGTAGTAGATAACTGATATTTATTAGCTACCCTATACACATAGAAAACAACCAAACCAACGGAGCAAATTTTTGTAGATCGTACACAAATTTGTTCCAAGGCGGGAATCGAACCCGCAACCTCTTGCGTCGCAGGCGGACCCTCGCTCGCTGCGCCACTGAGGTCTGTTAGGTATTTAATTCCTTCACCAATCCTACTGGCATTCGGTTACGGCAAATCCTAAATTCCTCAGGCAAATCTCACAAAATCAAGCAAGGAATGTTTGCGTTCGCGCATCAGCGCAATGACCGAAGTTCTATGATTGGATGTAAGCACTTCAAACTCTCACATTGGGCTATATTAACAGGATTCCAGCTGACGCACTCGCTGGGCGGCGGCACCGGCTCGGGGCTCGGCACGCTGCTGCTCAGCAAGCTGCGAGAGGAGTACCCGGACAGGATTGTCAACACGTTCAGCGTTATGCCCTCACCTAAGGTACCACCCGTACCCCAAGGTCTGACTTGTATCGTCGAACCGATTTTGTATCACTCGATGAGCGCCTCTGGCGGGCGTTCTGAGAACTCACTTGTCTCCATATAACAACGGCCTAACGTAACGGGAAACAAAAAAAACTTAGATTGGCGTACCCAAAGGTATCTCTCCAAAACAATTAATCGAATTCGCAGTTTTCAGTTTAAACTATACGACTGCTTTTATAGTCACACGCACCGCTGGCTGCCTGGGCAGCGCGATGTTAGTAAAGTTGGCGCTGCTCAAGCGCGCGACTGTAAAACGAATGTTCTACTGGAGTAGAACATTCGTTTTATTGTATGGATACAATCTCCGAACGCGCGGGCTCCAACGGCGCTGCTGAAACGCGTGTCTATTTAAAACCAGCCGTTTTAGAACTGTTTTCAATCCTTTTTCATGCCGGCTTACATTGACAGTTCAATTTTAGCCGCCGTTTGGTTTAATAGATAACTGTAGCTACTTGTTCGAATTTTTTGTTTATGAATGCTAACGGCAGGTATCAGACACAGTAGTGGAACCATACAACGCGACTCTATCCGTGCATCAGCTGGTAGAGAACACGGACGAGACATTCTGCATCGATAACGAGGCGCTATACGACATCTGCTTCAGGACTCTACGACTAGCTTCGCCTACCTACGGGGACCTCAACCATCTCGTGTCGGTGAGTCACCTTTCAATCAATAAATGCGAAATTATCAATTGATGCACCGTTTAGGAAGAAACTCGAATTGGACCAGCTGAGTAACTATAGTGGATTACCCAACACTCCTTCCTACTACCTGAGTAGCTACAGTTGCATACGCTGAGGACGATCGCAGACTAAAGCTAAGCTAAGTTGGTTCAACGCACCTATGCGAGTTAAGCTAAACTAACTTAGAACTTAGCTTAACTCTTGGTCTGCAACCATCAGCAACATTATTTTCAAAAATACGTCATCAGTACCTATTAGTGTGACTGGTTTCGTCTACCCGCGCGTCTACCAGACGTATAGATACTTAGGTAGGTACTGCTATTATTTCTGCTGTGGTATAGGTGATAGATGTATACGCATGGGTGAAAGATACGCGACGCGACGCAGACTTGACACAGGGCTTATTATCTCAATAACACAGGCTACCCTAAACAAGGAACTTATAAACTTGTATTTCCAGCTGACTATGTCCGGCGTGACGACTTGCCTGCGGTTCCCCGGCCAGCTGAACGCTGATCTGCGCAAACTAGCCGTCAACATGGTGCCCTTCCCGCGACTGCATTTCTTCATGCCAGGTCCGTTGTGTTGGAACACCCTCAAGGAATTTAAATGTTTATAAATTCCTTGGGAACCCTACAGTCACAATATTTGACAGGTCTAGGGGTTAATCACGGATTTCAGCTCTTATAGTCAGCATCAGGCCCCCATAACGTGATTTACAAAATGTTTTTTCATATCGAGTCTTAGAGGCTGACAATCAGGTATCAATTTATTATTTAGTGTAAAGTACTGTAACAACCGGTGAAAATGGGTGGCCGTTTTTCCATAGGTTTCGCGCCCCTAACCGCTCGCAACAGCCAAGGTTACCGCGCGCTGACAGTCCCCGAGCTGACGCAGCAGATGTTCGCTCCCACCAACATGATGTGTGCGTGTGACCCGCGACACGGCCGCTATCTAACGGTGGCTGCCATCTTCCGCGGACGCATGTCCATGAAGCAAGTGGACGAGAATATGCGCGCTGTACAGGATAAAAACTCTGGGTGAGAAAGAACAAGCCGTTGTGGTCCTAGGGTAGGCTCCTTCCTCATTTCCGGTGGAGTTGACTAGGTGATCGCACCAGGGGATTGGCCGGGTAGCAGGTTCTCAGTAAGTAGGTACACTGCATTCTGCAGTCACCAATCCGTCTCCCAAGCATGGTGACAATGGCATACGGTTTGAGGACAGTTCATATCTTCATCTTTAAAAGTACACTAAACCATCTTCACACAAACGTCGAATCTCATCGTCTTGCGTATGCGCACAAGTATTGTATTGCAAGTATTGCGTTTCTCAAACAACGCAGCCAGATATTGAGGTTCAAAATAACTCAGGATTCGTTTTCTGGATACCTAATGCAGTGCTATACGATCATCCAACCGTCCAACTCCAAACATTGTCAGAACTTATTCAAACCCTCTGAAACTGAAACAGCTTCACGACTTTGATCCCCAGGCACGGTAGATATCCCTTCAGATCTCCCAGTACCAAGTAGGTACTAATTCAAGATTCTTTGAGGATGTCTAAGGGGGGTAGTCAGAGGTATGACCAAACATTACATTTGGCACATACCCACATTTTGCAGTAGTTAGTATTCCATACGTGACAGGTTGCAAGCCCATCGCCGCTGTTAGAATACTAACTGGTTCCCTCACGATGTTTTCCTTCACCGTTTAAGAGCACTGGCATTGCGCACATAAATTTTTCGATAGAAAAATCCATTGGTGCACGACCGGATTCGAATCTGCGACCTTACGATCGGAAGGCGGGGTCACTCCCACTAGACCACCGGTGCTCTTCAAACCCTCAACTCAACATAAGTAGGTATCCACATCTTCATATCCACGTATTGGTTTACCACATATTCAAATGTTCACAGTTACTTCGTGGAATGGATCCCTAACAACGTGAAAGTAGCGGCTTGCGACGTGCCCCCGCGCGGCCTCAAAATGGCGGCCACATTCGTTGGCAACACCACCGCCATCCAAGAGATATTCAAGCGCGTTTCGGAACAGTTCACTGTCATGTTTAGACGGAAGGTAAGTAAGTACCTTCCCCTTATTATCCTACTAGTCCTACTTTATAAACGCGAAAGTTTGTAAGTATGGATGGATGGATGGATGTTTGTTACTCTTTCACGTAAAGACGGCTGAACGGATCGGGTTCGAATTTGGCACAGAGATAAATTATAGTATGGAATAGTACCTACTAATATGTAGGTTACATTTTATTATTATACATAATTATGTATATTTCACGACACATAGATAGTTTGGTAACTGTAAGTAGGTGTATGCTCACGAGACGCTCCGTACGATGATTGTGCGAGTTTTATAACAAGAGTATCATTATACAGTTGCCTGAAAAGGGAATTCAAAGAGTGTTGATCAAAATTTAGGTAGGTAAGTTTTTTTACAACCTTAAAGTACCCAAAACGTTTAACCGCAATCTCATCTGTAAAAATGTAATTTATTATTAATATGTGTTAATGTACAAAATGTATACAATATACATAATTATACCGCTCTTGCGGCTATTAGGGCTATGTACTTTAAGTATATGAATTATTTCAGGCGTTCCTTCATTGGTACACGGGCGAAGGCATGGATGAGATGGAGTTTACAGAAGCAGAGAGCAACATGAACGACTTGGTTTCGGAATACCAGCAGTACGAGGTAAGTATCTACCTACATCAGAAACAAAACTTACCAGATGTTTAAGACAGATATTTTCATATTTATGTAGTAGGTAACTGGTCCAAGTACTGCAGCATAAATACCTACAACAAGCGTAAGATATATGTGCCTATATGAACGTCTTTTATGACTGTATTGATAATTAGAAATAGAAGGACAATCAGACACAGCCGCTGATTGGCTTGCCTATGCCAAAATATACCTACGAAGCGGATCGTGATTTCAAGAGATCCCGTATTTATTTCAAATTTTAAGAGATTTTTTTTTGCATAATAATAATTTCATACTTATTATTTTCAGGAAGTTGGGGTAGAAGATGAAGAGTTCGACGAACAAGAAGAAATACCTGAAGAGGGAGAGTTCGAAGAGGAATAGTAGACAAAAGACACGTTCTGTTAACTACTAGGTACCTCTCTCGCGTACTCGATGATGGTTGTGGGTGTTTTGGAAGTCCAAATTAGGGCACATACCAGTTTTTACGTTTTGAATTCAGATACCTACATTCGAAACGGATGAACTGTTAATTTTAGCTTTAGAAGACCTTTATTTATATGTTTAAGTAATAGGTAAGAATCAGTTATAGGTACAATAAATTATTCTTTTTCTTACTTCATTTTGTATTATTTTATGCCTCTAATATTGCAATAATAGGTAGGTATATAGGTACTACATTCAAATTTACCGCCCACCCGCCAGGAGTTACTTGCACTTAGTTTGTGGAAGCATTCGCAGATGGCGTGCACATGTAAATACTAGACTAGATTCCTTTCCTTGGTATTAAATTCCTTTGTTGGCACCAGTGCGGCCGTAAGCCGTAGTACGTAGCGTACCAGTGTCGCCAATGCTACGGCAATTGCCGTGTTCTACGGCTTTTAGGCCAACAGAATCTACGGCTTTTTGCAAATTCTACGGTAAACAATTAATTCACGGGTTGTTTTGTACGAAGAGTTACTCCGATGCATGAAATTTGACCATAGTGCCGTCCCAGTCACACAAAATATTGTTTGACAGGAGGGAATTCGAGAGGAATGGCACTATAATGTTGAAAAGTAACAACAGCAAAAATGATTGCTGAGAACCATCCACCTAACCCTCAATGTATTAAAAAAAAAATTAAGATTGAGAGAGGTATTAAGAAAATATTTTACATAATTTTTTCAAACAAATGGAGACAAACATTACCCAAATGTCGCTGTTCTAAGGTTTTTAATGTTAAAAACGTAAATTGAAACTTTTTACTTTTTTTTAAGCAGTGCTACGTGCTACCTTTGGTCAATTTCCTTAGAAACACGGCTTTTTCACTTCATGTACACGGCCGCCTAAAAAATTTCATTGGCAACACTGTAGCCTACTCTCGTCAGAGATACGATGATACGATACTTGGATACTTGTATGTATCGCTATTCGCTATCGTCTTGATTTTTGTTTGCCCCTTTCTTTAGTTTCTTTCTTCAGCAGTTGTTTGAGTTTGTTAGTCAGTTTGGTTGGATTGGAGTAGACTGAAAAATACAGTTTGTGAATTTCTATACAGAATTTCATATAGGTACCTACGTACCTGCCTACAGCTGTAAGTATGAAAACTTTCTGGAATAGATTGTAGCCAGCGATAAGCCTCCATTGTTATGTTTCTATGGCTCATTGTTCGTCTGATTTTATCTTTTCGAGTGTTTCGAGGCCGCTGTGCTAGCATTGTGACTTTGCCTTCAGATTTTTTTGAATTTGTGTGTATTCCTAAAATTCATAATAAGTATTACCTACACAAAATCCAAGTAGGTAAAACTTCAGTCCCACATCTAACCACTTAATATTAGTACTAAATATGTAGTAGCCTATAATTTCAATTTATTTATTACGTACATACATAATTTACTTGTATAATGTATTAAAAAGAAACTTTGTTAATATGAACATGGATAACTTAATTAAACTACAAATGGGACCTTAAACTAAAAACCTTAAAAAATATAATAACCTATTACCTTAAAAAATATAATAGCCTATAATTTATTAGGTATTACCTACTATGACCCCAAGTTTTTGTCTTGTTATAGGTAGGTAGGTATGACCAGTGGATGCTTCTAAAAAATGTAGATTTTAATTTAAAAGTGTGTTTTATTGTATATTTCAGTGAAGAAGATAATAAGTAGGTAGATACCTATGTGAAAATGGAACAAGTCTACATAAAAGTAGAAGTTAAGCGTGAGGATGCTAGTGAAGATGAATCCAAACCCGATTTGAATCCCACAGAAGCTTCAAATGATTGTAACTTACTACAACGTGAAACCAAGAATACTATTCAATTGGAAACCTACCACCTAAACAAAATGGATGTTAGCATACCGAAAGATGTGACTGTCAGCAATGAATTTCATACTCCAACTTTTTCTGAATTAGTACCCACTCCTCAATTTGAAATGAATGGAAATGTTTATGCAAATGGAAAAATAAACAGAGTGGCCTGTAGCCAATGTGACAAAACATTTAAAAACAGGGCTAATTTGAAGAACCACTTGAAATATGTGCATTCTGGTGACCAAAATGTTGAATGCACACAGTGTTTCCGTACCTTCAAGTCTCAAGTCCATTTACGTTCACATTTTAACTCTGTGCATGCTCTACCAGATGAAGTAAGCTGCAATACTTGCCATAAAGTATTCCTTAACCAGAAGAAACTAAAAAATCACATCTATTACAGTCACCCGCAGCCTGATGAACAAGTCACATGCACTGTATGTTCAAAAACATATAAATCTCAGTATAATCTAAAAATTCATATGAAGCAAGTACACCCTGATGGTCAGTCTGTACCATGTCCACACTGTGATAAAACATTTAAAGTTGATATGCTGCTACAAAGGCATATAAAATGGACACACCCCGATGATGGAATGGTCTACAAATGCCAACAGTGCTTCAAAGTGCTGCCATCTATAGCTTGCTATAAGAAACACATTGAAAACACACACAATGTTTTAGCAAGAGCTACATGTGATCTCTGCAATAGGATTTTCAAAACTAAAAAATCTCTAGATCGGCATCTTAAGAATGTCCACAACGGAAAAGAAGTTAAACCTTATATCCCAAGCCCATTTATCTGTACCTACTGTGGCAGGAGTTTTGAGAGTAATACAACCTTGTTTTGGCATACACAAAAACACAACCTGGAGGGTGTATTGTGCGACACAGACAATTCTAACACCCACTGCGAGATTTGTGAAAAGACTTACTCTGACAATGCATCGCTGCAACGTCATTTGGCGTCAGTACACTCTTTAGAAACAGCTACCTGTCACATCTGCATGAAGGAGTTCAAATCAGTCATCAACCTGCGAAGCCACATGAGGATCACCCATGCCCCACCAGAGGCCACTCAAACCTGTGACATCTGCAAGAAGACTTTTAAGTGCTCTCTCCATTTGCGAATGCATGTCAACGCTGTGCATACTGAAGGAGAATTCAACTGTGATGAGTGCAACAAAGTTTTTGCATCACTCAAGTACTTAACAAAGCATAAGAAAACGCACATACAAACCAGAGAACATCCTTGCGACCTTTGCGGGAAAATGTACAAGAGCCTTTTTGCAGCAAACAAGCATAAAAGAAACGTTCACGGAGGCGTCAAATGCAGCTTCTGCCATATAAAGCAAGCAAAGTTAGATGAGCATCTATTAAAGTGTCCTAAGCGAAACGAGGAGGTAAAGGACTCCATCTGTGTCAAATGTGAACGCACATTTACAAGTAACACCGAAATGCAAGAGCATCTAGTAAGCTGTGGATTTGAGGGTGTTAGCCCTATTGTTAAAATTGAAGAGGCCGATTCTAATGATGAAATGATAATTTAACATTAAACAGTCACATCTCCACCATGTCCTGCACTAAGATAACCTACCTAACATTTTTTCAAAAAAGCGAAATTCTTTTGAGTTGACTTTTGGTAGATTTTGTTATTATTACTTTTGTTGTTACAACTCTCCTATGAAATTATTATGTTCACTCAAAGTGCGTTGTCGTCGCTATTAATGTACTGTTATAAACATAATTCTAAAAGAGCGCCGGTGGTCTAGTGGGAGTGACCCCGCCTTCCGATCGTAAGGTCGCAGGTTCGAATCCGGTCGTGCACCAATGGATTTTTCTATCGAAAAATTTATGTGCGCAATGCCAGTGCTCTTAAACGGTGAAGGAAAACATCGTGAGGAAACCAGTTAGTATTCTAACAGCGGCGATGGGCTTGCAACCTGTCACGTATGGAATACTAACTACTGCAAAATATGGGTATGTGCCAAATGTAATGTTTGGACGTACCTCTGACTACCCCCCTTAGACATCCTCAAAGAATCTTGAATTAGTACCTACTTGGTACTGGGAGATCTGAAGGGATATCTACCGTGCCTGGGGATCAAAGTCGTGAAGCTGTTTCAGTTTTCAGTTTCTAATATATGGGTACCTATTATTTTTATAAAATTTTGTTTTAATTCTATTGGTAGGTAATCTATGCGCATAGGTAATCTGTGTACACACAGATTAGCTTTTATTAAATCAAATCAAAACAACAAACAATACCTATTGGTTACAAGCAGCGCCCCGCGGTTTCACCCGCGCAGATTTAAATCCCAGTATTCCCACGGGATAAAAAGTAGCCTATGTGTTATTTCAGACTATAATATATCTCTGTGCCAATTTTCACCAAGATACGTTCAGCCGTTTTGGAGTTATAGAGTAACAAACATCCATCCATACTTACAAACTTTCGCATTTATAATATGTATTTGTAGGATTAGGACAACAAAATCGGTCGTCAGCTCAGCTTTATGCTGTAATACCTATATAGTGTTTGGTGCACTACTAAAATGCTGGTTTTCCGTGGCGGCGGCGGAGGTTTATGTCATTGTGTAGCTTGATCCGTACCATCCATCCTACCTACTAGGATGAAGTTGAGAGTAAGAGAACATGAATCTCATACATACACAGCAAAATATAACAAAAAGGTTAGGGGTGGCTTATCGCGAGGCAATACGTGACGAAGGTCACTGGGCTGCTGGCTCAAAATAGGTATTTTCAGGTGAATTACAATGATCACTTTGAAACAGCTCTGCGCATCCGCGTTGCATTCCGCGTGACAATGCAGACATGATCTTGTAGACTATTCAAATTCCTTGTTGGGGACACTTCCGATTGGCACTAGTCTATGACCAAGAGAATACAACGCTACGGTCTATGACTGACTTAATTTTCTCTTGACTTCCTGGAACCCTTTTGTTAAAGTTGATTATCTTTCCCGCGCACTTATAGTTTCTTATAGAAAACACCACCTTTGGGTGCACATAAAGGCGAACCAAGTCGTTCTTTTCGAATAGATGTGATGTGAAAATAAAAATGCTCATTATTTTACGTCTATTAAGCCTAATGGAGCTAGTGGGTTTCACGTTTCACCGCAGAACTCGTTTCAGACTGTTTATGTAAACTTATGTATTGATCTCTATGTTGCCAGGCACCTAGCTAGGAGCTTGGTTGGTATGCCAATATATAGTGAAAGCTTTTTCACCCACGTAGTTTTAAATCCCGGTATTCCCACGGGATAAAAAGTATGTGTTATTCCAGACTAAATCTATCTCTATGCCAACGTTCATCAAGATCCGTTCAGCCGTTCTGGAGTTATTGAGTAACAAACATCCATCCAACCATACTTACAAACTCACGTTTACAATATTAGTAGAATTAGCCACCTGACAAATGAAGGTGTGAATCAATAACAATTTATACTTACTAAAAACACTTGTATTGAAATGGAAATTTAATAACAGTACCTACATAATTTTATGATACCTACCTATATTTCGAATAAAACATTGATAAAAAACACATTCACCAGATTTTTTACATGTAACATTTTTGACAGAAACAACACAACAACAAAAAGTTTTTTACTAAGCAATAATAGTTTAAACGTAAAATGCCAAACCCAAAAATAACCTTCATATTACGTTCATTTAGTTTTAAATAAATGCCTACCTAACCTACCCTACAGTACCTACCTAAATTATAGTATTTCAGTCATGCTTACAAACAATATTACATTATTACCTACATTTCATAATTTGAGATCACAAGATAATATTTGCATGCATTTCGTTTTCGTGGACAACACTGTTATATTTCAAAATTGCCTGTCATTTGAGTTTGGTTTGATTCCTAGGCACGGTATCCTCTCAGAGTTTGTAGTAGGAAATAGGATCCTCAAAATTTATTGAGGATGTCTAAGGAGGATAGTCAGAGGTATCTACATCCAAATATACCATTACATAGACATAACTAACAGTCAAACAATAGTACGTCAGGCCTTACGCTTGGATTTCGTGATGAGGTTTATATGAATCTATTCTATCAGACAGCTTCAAAATCAAATGATTACCAATGGTAATTATGTACCGTATGTAATGTGGTAATTTCATTGTCTCTAACGCGTAAGGCTAGACGTACAATTTTTTTTAGGACTTTACTGTTGGACCCCGCGCTCTTGTGTCTCATGCCACCCACTACATATAGATAGTTTTATAAGGCTGTGTACGCTTCGTCTACTTCGCTCTCTACGTAGGCTTCCTAAAGCTTCGATATTGTCCTATTGCCCCGCAGTGACGTAGAAGACTTCGCAAGGCCGACTCCACGCATCGTAAACAACTTGTGGTTCGTTCTTAGGGAATAAGTCGGGTTTCGGCTCGTGGACAGGCGCTGGTACTTCATCTTTGATAGCCTGTCGAAAAATACATAATATAACAACATTTAATAATCAAATGATCACTAAGAATGAACATAAGTGAACATAACAGCAGCGTCTACGAACGCCCCCGAAATCTCTCGTTTCGCCAGACCCGATTTCTGAGATAACGGTAATTGATCGTACCGATTTGCCTACACATGAAACAATCGGCGCTTCCCACCGTTCCGTGTTCCACCTAATGTTGTATTGCTGGATCGATTTTAATATAACTATATTCTTATTTAACTAAATAAGAATATGTAACTGAACCAATTTCACACAAAAAGTGAAACCAAAATGACGTATATTTCAAAATACGAATGGAAGACATGCCTGTGATTGGTTTAAATTCGGAACGAGAGCAGGGATTGGTTAGCACCCGTACTGCAAGGACCGTCAACGACGCGTTATGACAGTCAGTCCGAGGTATTCACAGAGCACTTTTTATTTAGATCTGACAAATCAGCGCAAAATACAACTCTCAGCCCCGCCTACTTTTAACAGAACCTTCTATAACTCTTAGCCCCGCCTTTTTTCTATGGGTAATTTTTTGAGCGCAGCTATATTTCCTGACTTATCATTTATTCGTAGGTCTCAGTGATAAAAGTAAATACCTTGTTCCGACGTAGCTTGAGATGCACCAGTTTGACGTGAGTGGCGCGCGCCGTGCGCTGACTGAAGCCGCGGCCGCACAGCGCACACGCAAACGGCTTCTCGCCTGTGTGCGTGCGCAGGTGATTCGTTAGCACGCTCTTGCCCTGGAACACACATTCGTATATGTTATAATGGCGTTACTCCACATGATAAAATAGCCCTGTTGAAATTTTTCAAGTGGACTAGTTTCCGTGGCCAAATCCGAAACTACGAGGAATCGGAAAAGTACTGTATGTAGTAAAGTAGTATTGAAGAGTACTATTAAATCGGGTCTCAATAGCGGTCGGGTAGCTTCTCATCATAGTTTCGTAAACCGCTACTTGAAAAATTCATACGTAGAGGACGTAAATATTGGTATGACACGCATCACCATCTAGCTTCAACCAACGTCTGGATAGGACACTAATGTCCTACATAAGTAAGCTTTTGTTTGTTAAACAAATATAAGTTGCCGCTTTGTTATATGTGTTTGTTACCCTTTAACATCAGATGGGCTGCATCTGCTTGTACCGTCAACAGTTGTATAAGGTACTAGTTGCGCCCGCGGTTTTACCCGCGCAGATCTAAATCCCGGTATTCCCATGGGATAAAAAGTAGCCTACGTGCTATTCCTGACTATAATCTAGATCCGTTCAGCCGCTACGGCGTGAAAGAGTAACAAACATCCATCCATCCATACTTACAAACTTTCGCGTTTATAATATTAGTAGGAAGGATAGTGGGTGGGACCGTGTGTTACCCGAAATGCCTTCCCGCAGGTGTCGCAGACGTGTCGCGGCGGCGGCGCGGGCGCGACGTGCCGGCGCAGGTGCTTGGCGTGCGAGGCGCGCGACGCGAGCGACGCGCCGCACGCGAGGCACGGGAACGCGCGCACGCCGTCGTGCTGCACGCGCGTGTGCGTCTCGCGCGCGCTCGCGCTCTCGAACCGCTTGTCGCAGCGCGCGCACGCGAAACTACCCGCAATACAATACATATTATACCATTTTCCGCGCGCGCATCTCGCGGCCTACGGCGACCGAGACTTTGAATATGTAGGTGGTAAGGTAATATGTAGGTATGTCTCGTGTGGCACAGCAATCAAACATTTGATCAAACAGTTGAATGTATATTTGGCGCCGGCGCGGCGGCGTTACGCGCGCTCGTACCGCGAGCGGACGCGCTCTCGAACCGCTCCTCGCAGGGCAGCAGGGCACGCACATGAAACTACCCGC
This sequence comes from Plemyria rubiginata, assembly GCA_963576535.1. Lineage (NCBI taxonomy): Eukaryota > Metazoa > Arthropoda > Insecta > Lepidoptera > Geometridae > Plemyria > Plemyria rubiginata. The sequence goes on along the minus strand of OY754922.1, from coordinate 7,754,895 downwards.
ACTACAATACATATCACATGCTAGCGATTACTGGCACAATTAAGAGCCCCATGAACAAATTTGATGTTGGTCGCGTGCGCGTATCGTAACCACAACAAAATAAGGTTGAATGTCAAAATGCATTCATGATCAAAGCCGTATGCTTTAAGTTGATGAACGCGTCGTAGGGCACGTTCCTATTGTGCGTTACTGAAAGACGAATCCTAGGAAATATTGAGGGGAAACGGTGGATGGATTGAGAAGACTCAGAATCGTTCTTCTTGGAAATTTATATAATCCATAGTGGAGGCCTATGTCCAACAGTTGACTGCGCCCAGATGTTTTGTCAATGGTCGTTTTTGTTAAAAAAAATGTAACTCACGTGAAACTGTTGACATCTTTGTGTTTTAAGCTTTTGGTCAAGTGCTGCCGCAGACTGTGAGCTGATTTGAATCTATAAATACAAAATTTTATACAATATATGAATAATTCACATTCTAATAATAATCCTATATACTCAAAAGCAACAATACCTAAATATTCTACTTTATAGAATAGACGATAGTTCTCTCGAAAGCTCTGTCCATTATCCATAGATTGAATTCTATTGATTGAAGATTGTCATAATAGATTGAAGGTCCATCGAGGTCAAAACATGCGTGTTTCATCTCACACACTTTTGATCCTCACATGGCTGTTAGGGGCGTTCGTTAAAAACGTGAGGTGTTTAGGGGGGAGGGGGGTCGAGCCGTACCTCACTCGGTCACTCGACAATATCACGTAATTCTATCAAGAAACAGCTATATTGCGAGAAAACTAACAAAAAAATTTTTTTTTTCTTTTAATTCCACGAAATCTAGCACAGATTCATTTATTAACATTAAAAATACGCATTATCAAAAGTCTCTCGTGACATTCGGATTTTGCTCGACTTCCCCGCGGGAGGGGGTCGATGGAGCAAAATCTCACGACCTATCCAAGGCGAGGGGGGTCGAAAAATCGCCAAAATCACCTCACGTGATAATATTCTAACACCAATCCTGGTTATCATTTGCTTTGCTAGCTTCGTATGGTAAGAAAGGAGTGACTACTGAGATGACGGATGATAAAGTGGCGAGAAAAAACCTGTTGTGCCGACCCCACATAAAGTGAGATAAGGGCAGGAAGAAGAAGAAGAAGAAGTATGAAATAATCTGGATGTCATTTACTTTGCTAGCTTTGTATGCAATATAAAATATAAATAATGCTGGACTATCCACACAGCATCATCGAGCCCCAAAGTAAGCTACTCAAAGTTTGTGTTATGGGTACTAGATGACTGATATATTTAATACATTATATAGTTACATAGATATTTTTTATTATACATAAACGCCCAGACCAACGAAACAAATTTCTGCAGATCGTACACAAATTTGGCGTCGCAGGCGGACTCTCGCCCGCTGCGCCACAGAGATCGTCAAATGGCAATGGTCCAGGGCAAGGCAGCAGTATTCGTACCTGACATCACACTCGACGCAGTAGAACTCCTTGACGTTGGTGTGCTTGAGCTGGTGATGTTTCATCTGCGTGCGAGTGCGGCACCGCTTGCCGCACACTGAACACTCGTAGTTCTTCACGCCTTCGTGGATTCTGCAACCAGTGTATCGACTTTGAAATTCCAAGTTTAAGGCAGGTTTCACAGTAACGCGCTGCCCAGCGGCGGCGCCTCAACCAGCGTGGCAGTGAAACCAACCTTATTAAATAAAATATTGGATTACTAGCGACCCGCCCGCGCGCCCCTGCTTCGCACGCGTGTACATATCATGCATGTATTATACAAATAAACCTTCCTCTTGAATCACTCTATGTAATAATAAAACCCACATTTTGATGCGTTCGTTTTTCCGTTGCGAAGTTTTAAAGATTTAAGCATACATAGGGACATGGGGATATAGGGACAGAGAAAGCGACTTTATATTATGTAGTCATGTAGCCTAGATGTTAATCCTCGAACAGTATTATTTTGTTAAGGTCGCGTGGAACTGGCACCCAAAGTCACTTGGCTTTCAGTTTTATTGTATAAACGTCTCGATCGGTTCAGTAGTTAGTAGGGCATGCTCCCGGAAAAAAAACCCGGGAAATTTCCGGTATTTTCGATACTGATTAGGTTAGTATCGAAATTAGCTGGATTTTTTCCCGGGAGATTGCCCTAGTGGTTAGGCCGTGATTGACCACTAACATCCTACATAATACTACACAAGTAACGAAGTTTCGATGTATGGCTATAAAACTATTGACTCACTGCATGTGCTCTGTTAGCGAGTCCTTATTCACGAACGACTTCCCGCACTGGTCGCACTTCGGCCGATCGCCGGAGTGGTGGTTTCGCATATGGCCTCGATGCGTTTTGCTATTGCTGCGAATATAAGCATGTAGTTTTAAAAACGTCGAATATTTTTTTGTATATCCCATACTTACTTTTTAAATGTATTAGGTTTAATGTACCTATCTCTACGTTTTCCTCTCAAGTGCACTACTGACACCTGTTATGTCCACAATACACAAAGGTTATCTGGAAGATAATGCTTTATAGCATTAAGTTCGCCTTTGTACTGCTATTTTGATATGCAATAAAGCATTTTGCTATTTTTATGTGGTATTTTTATTTTCAATCAATCAATTAGATAACGGTTGGTGGTAATATTTACCTTGATACTTTTCCGCAAAGATCACATGTAATGACCGTTGTAATGCCCTCATGCTGAGTTCTGAAAAAACAGGATTTGTTATTATGTATAGCAAAGTATTGCCAACAACAGAGTTTAAACAAATCTTCGCTAATCTGATAATGGAGCGTCTACCTGTTGTCGTTATCAATATCGAGCAAAAATGAGCGAAAAAACCGGCCAAGTGCAAGTCGGACTCGCGAACGAAGGGTTCCATATCTATAAAAACAGCAATAAAATCACGTTTATTGCATGGGAGCCTCTTTAAATATTTAATTCATTTTGTTTTTTTTAGGATTTTTTATAGCGTCAACAGAAATACATCATCATCAAATTTCAACTGTCTAACTAACTATTCAATATTCTTGGAATCAGTAGTGGAAACCTACATTTGCCATACTTTTTAATCTAGACTTAGTACAAACTGTTTGTATCGCTGTTGGTTTCCCAATAAATAAATAAATAACTATCAAGGTTCGTGAGATACAGGCTGGAGCCTTATGCACTATGACCATTTGCAGCGCGAGCTCGGCTAAGACAAGGCAGGCGGCGTGATACGGTCAGGGCAAAGTATCTCCTATATCATAAAGAATAAAGCCCAATATCAAGTTTTGACGTTTCACGGTTTGGGGCAAGGAATCTCCTATTGTCATAGTGAATAAGGCTCCTGGTGACAGACGGACAGCGGAGTCTTAGTAATTGGGTCCCGTTTTACCCTTAAGCTACGGAACCCTAAAAACAACCAAAAGTAAATAGTAGCAGTAAATGACTTACCTATAATGATGGTAAATGGACGCCCGGTCTATCATCCGTCGGCCGCACTGCACACATTCGTACCGGCGCGTGTGTATGAGCGAGTGAACACTGAATGAGTACATGGTCGGTAGGTACATCGAACATAGCCTGCATTCGTACTGGCCTCGAGCCTGGAACATAACGTTACTAGTTGCGCCCCGCGGTTTCACCCGCGCAGATTTAAATCCCGGTATTCTCACGGGATAAAAAGTAGCCTATGTGCTATTCCAGACTATAATCTATCTCTCTGCTAAGTTTCATCCAGATCCGTTCAGCTGTTCCGGCGTGAAAGAGTAACAAACATCCATCCTTCCATCCATGCATACTTACAAACTTTTGCGTTTATAATAGTAGAAGGATTATCATTATTTTTTCATATGATTCAATATTGATATCTGTTTGTGTATGTGTATTCTGTATTCTTCAAGTTGATGGACGCAGAGCATGATTCTGAAGTGCGTGAATCGCGAGGCAATGCGACAAAAACAGTGATATTTATGTAATGAACAATCAACGAAGGTATTAGCCCAGAATAGGTAAGTTCTAAGGTTGCGGAACATTGCGGAAGGTGTATTTTTTTTACTTACTGGACTGTGTTTAGACATGTGATTCTCCAACTTAGACTCGAAGTTAAATCCCTTGAAGCAGAGCTCGCATTGGAAGGGAAACTTCACTCTTGCTTTACTCTCCGCCTGAAAATTAAAATGCATTTAAAAATCAATGTCAGTGCTGTCAAACGAGGGAACTTTGATCTTCCGACATCCTCAAGAAAATACCTTACCTACTCTCTATTCTCCCATACATACACTAATGGATTTACATTATTAAAAACAAGAAATAGACAAAAAAATCACAGTAATCAAAAGGTATTTATTTAGTACAATCACAAGGATCACTTTGAAACGTCTTAAAAGAAGGTGAATTTGGGTGCCAAATCCACGCGACCAAAGCCTATAGAACAGGCATCAATCTTACGGCTTGGTAGGAATCAAGCCGTAACATTGTTGCCTGTTCTTCATGCAACAATCTTACAGCTGATTTTTTTGCTGATTTTTAAAAGCATTTTTATTTCCGTTCTTTTGTATTATGAGTTGCCTTACCTCTCTCTGCCTGATCTGTTCCTCTGGGTTCAGGGTGATAACTCTGATCTTCTCAGGGTCTATTTCTATCGGCTTTCGGATGGAGTACTTTATCATTGGTGCTTTATTTTCTTCCAATTCATGACTGTGAATGAAATTTATTGATATAACTATCTATTATCCGCAGATGCGCTCGGTACCCGTATAATAAGTTCCCTAAGGCCGGCAAGCTTTGCCGGCTTTTATATCGACGCGTGCAACTTGATATTACACACGTTATATTTTCGAATCCAAAAAACAATACACTTTCTGCTAATACACCGCCATGAGATTTAAAATGTGATAAAATAGCAGGAGTTTGGAGATGTTATGTGAATAAAAAACACTGTCTGCAATGAATAGTTCTGCGAAAACTTTTGTCTTGAATAAGAGCGTCATTTCTCCCCCAACACAGCTTTTATTCATATTGTACTAGCTACCCGCCCGCGCGCCCCTGCTTCGCACGGGTGCACATATCATGCATGTATTATACATATAAACCTTCCTCTTGAATCACTCTATCTATTAAAAAAAACCGCATCAAAATCCGTTGCGTAGTTTTAAAGATTTAAGCATACAAAGGGACATGGGGACATAGGGATATAGGGACAGAGAAAGCGACTTTGTTTTATACTATATAGTGATAGTGATTTACTAGTGAGACTGCGCCACAAAAGTCGTCGGCTAATCCTCCATCATTAAAGTGCTAATGAGGATTAGTGTAATATTTACCAAATTTTCTTTTTTTTCTTGCCCTTTGGTTCTTTTTCCTTCCTTTTCCTCTTCACTTCTGGTTCACTCTTTATTTCTTCGGGTAGAGTACCCACTTCATCCTCTCGATTTCCAGATCTGGAACCAATAGCATTTTTTATATTTAGCAGTGCTATTAAATATAATTGTTATCATCATTAACAGTCCAAAGCATTCACTGATGTTACACATACATAGTGGAATTATTAGGAAGAACTATTTTGAGCCATTTCTGCCAGACTTTTCCCTATTTCCAAAATTCCGCAACCAATACGTATTTTCATAGAAGTTATCATTCTCAAAAAGAAAGTTAGAGCCTAGAGCGGAAATCTATGTCTGTACATTCATCCAGCAATTGATGACGTCAGATAAAAGTGTGCTGGCATCAGCTAATATACCTGAACTCTTCCAGAGGCAGGTCGTCTTCCAAGTCAGATGTTGGGTCCTCCTCCTTGACTGCCTCCACTTCCGTCACTAATACCGGCATGTATGGTAACTCTGATTTGACTAGTTTTTTTACTTGCTGAAACAATCAGTCAACAGCTTCTTTTACAAGAAGATCACTCACGTGTACAGAATTAGCAAGTTCAGACAAGGAAGGTTCTTGTATGGAGTGAGACCAATAACTGCATGACCCGATGGATCTAAGAGCCTGTCCAGAAAGCGCTTTTCATGCGCGAGCCCACTCGCGCGTAGGCGGCTTACGCGCGCGTAACTAAGATACTAGAGCTACATACAGGGCTCAAAATTGGTCTTCCTGGAAATGTATGGTGGTGGCCTATGGTTTAGTGTAGTAAACTTCTTCAGGCTGATTTTGTTGATGAGTTAAGCCAGCCTCCATAATGAAATCTTAAAAACCCTTTACTGAAGCATAGGTGAACTTTACAAATACCTGTAGAACTCTGTGGAACCCTATCTTCGGTTTGGTAGTATCAAATGTCAGTGTGTGTGTGGCACTGAGCTGTGGAGTACTGTACCGGGCCAGCTCAGGGTCTGACGGCTCCACAGGAAACTGAAACATTCATACTTAATCATAAAAAAACTGCTCCCTATCTTATTATAATGTTCGAATCAGTTAATTTATTGTGTACTAGCCCGACCGCGTGCCCCTGCTTTGCACGGGTGCACATTGTTTTTCTACTTTAACATGCATGTATTATACATATCAACCTTTCTCTTGAATCACTCTATCTAATAAAAAAAACCGCATCAAAATCCGTTGCGTAGTTTTAAAGATTTAAGCATACATAGGGACAGAGAAAGCGACTTTGTTTTATACTAGGTATGTAGTGATGATCTTTTTTTTGTCTAGGTGTTCCATAGTGTATTGGCGTAATTGGTAGCACTGTGTGATTGTTGTCTAAATAAATAAGTCTTTTACTTTAATACCTACCTTGCTAAACCTAATTTTTTTACTAATCTACATTGCTAGAAAATATAATTGTGCTTTGTTTTTTGATTGTAAGAATTGTGCTCATTGTGCGTACATTTTGGTCAATGCTGTTATTTTGATACCATCTGCCAATTAATTGTGTTAAAGCCCTATGAAAATAAAAAGCTGTAATAATGGTAGTAGTCAGAGGATTACCGGAGCACATCTCATGAGGTACTCATAAAGCATATTGTGGGCTCGCAGCATCTTATACTTGAACATGACAGCCTTCTCCAAGAGAGCACGGCACTCTAAACAAACCCACTGTGTCACCCCATCTGACACTGCCACCTGGAAACATATTACCATCATCAGTCACAATTCCCCTTATTCAATAACTAGTTGCGCCCGCGGTTTCACCTGCGCAGATGTAAATCCTAGTATTCCCACAGGATAAAAAGTAGCCTGTGTGCTATTCCAAAGACATCATGTTAGATAGATAGGCAGATAACTCTTTATTGTTCACCACAAAGAAACATAGTACAGAGTAAAAGCATACAGTTCCGTTAGTCTGGGTGTTTATGTATAACTAGTTGGTACCGGCGACTTCGTCAGCGTACTTTTAATTTGATTAAAGTTTCATGGTTTTATCTTTTAAAATTAAGAAATCCCATAAAACTTTCAACCTCTATTTCAACCTCTTCATCCCTTTTTTTTTGCAATAAAAGCTGGCCTATGTCCTTTCTCAGGGTCTAAAGATTGTCTGTGCCAAATTTCATTAAAATCGGTTGAGAGGTTTAAGCGGAAAAGCGTAACAGACAGACAGAGTTACTTTCGCATTTATGATATTATAATATACTAGCTGGTACCCGCGACTTCGTCTGCGTAGTTTTCGCAATAAAAGGTAGCCTATGTCCTTTCTCAGGGTCTAAAGATTGTCTGAGCCAAATTTCATCAAAATCGGTTGAGAGGTTTAAGCGGGAAAGCGTAACAGACAGACAGACAGACAGACAGAGTTACTTTCGCATTTATAATATTAGTAGGGATAATATTAGTAGGTAAGAAGGTATAGTAGGTATAGGTAAGTAGGTACTATGTGTGCTGGGTAAACACTGATAGGTTATTTCGAAATTTAAACAATCTGGTGATTGGGCTTTACCTTCACTATTTTTTGAGAGAATAAATAATAACCCGTATTCTAACTTTCCTAAAAAGCTACAAGGCATTTACTTACATTTATACCGGCCAATTCTAAGAAATACTGCTGCATCTCGATCGCACTTCTCATTCGTTTGCCTGTGGTAAGACAGCATCTGCAGATCTGTTTCTCAACTTCAAATCCTAATTTTGACTCTTCTTTGTGACCTGACATAGTTTTCATGTTTCTATTTCTCTAATAATTACCATTTATTTACTCAACAAAAAGCAAAATGTAAACAAATACATACGGCCGCTATTATTTCTACGAAATACAAAATGGCGGTCATTTTTTTTTATTTCACAAATCCGGTATATACTGTCAAAACTGACATTTCATATTGTCAAATAACCAAGGAATTTGACAAATTTGTACTTGTATTCAAATTCCTTGCAAATAACCAAGGAATTTGAATACAAGTATGTCTTATCTATATTCCTCTCTTATATTCCTTGCATATAACAAACTACAGTTGGGTTCATACTTTAGTCTTAAACATCTTCAAAGAATCTTGAGTTAGTACTTGGTACTGCTGAAGGGATATGTAGGTACCGTGCCTGGGGAAGTCGTGAAGCTGTTTCAGTTTAAAAAAAACTTTTCAACTATGATTCCCAGATCACAAGCTTTGCCTAAGTTTGGGGCGATATAATAGGTACCTATTCCGAGATATTTACCAATTTTTACGTTTTTAAAATATTTTAGTGCATACACCTAGAAGAACATTGTAAATGATTTGTGTGTGACCCTTGTCTCGTAACTTAAATAAAACAACTCATTAGGTATTAAAAAAATGCATTTATTTAAAAGAATCGGAACATAAAAAAATTAAAACGCTTAAAAAACAACAAATTATTTTCAAACCAAATGCTAAATGCGCCGGCACATCTCAAGCATTTAACAAAACGTTAACAAAATGTAATACTAAGAGACATGACGTGAAACAAATACGGAAATAGGTAACATTAGGTAGTAGAACGAGTTCAACACGAGTCTGAAGGCACTGCGCTCGTGCGTGGCTAGTTCAGTGGCTATTTCTAACGTAGGTCGCGTCACGTAAAAAGAGCGCTGGAAGAGCGGAGGGGGGATGGCGCAAGTGTTTTGTATGCGCGAACACATCACCTCATTCACTGTTTGCCACAAAGAGAATGTAAACTACGAGATGGTTTGCCAGCGTTCTTTCCAAATTACGCGACATCTACTTTTAGTGGTCTTTTAGAAGAACAAAAAATTTACAAAAATGCGACAACCATACAATATCAGGCTGAAACTAGCGCAAAAATACTAACTTCGTTTATATAACAGCCCTACTAACACAGGATAATATAGCTAGATCACATATCATACGCTTCGTATGTAGGTAGATTATTCGAGGTAAACCAAATTGTACACATTACATATAGGGCACAGACAGATTTAGAATGAAAAGACTGCATAGCATTGGGAAGACCATTTTTAAAACTATAATGACAAGCATTCGAATAAGTAATCTAATAGTTATTTGATTAATCATAGGCCAAATAAATAAAAATTAATCCACATACCTACCATGCCATGTTTCATAGACTAGATTTCACAACATTTGAGTAGGTACTTACGTAAAAGATCAACATAACAGGCATTTTTGAAGTTTCACTGGTTTAGGTACAAATAAAAAGTTTAGCACTAATTTTTTTTTATACTACCAAGGTAGCAAACAAGCATACGGCCCGCCTGATGTGAAGCGGTTACCGAAGCCTATGGACGTTTGTAACACCAGAGGCTCTCTGCGTTGCTGACCCTTTAAATATTTTATATTAATTGTTTCATTGATGTGAGTACAAAAACTACCAATTTTAAATTTAGACCTAATTTAGAAAACGACCTAGGAACATCATTCTAAGCGTGTGCAAATTGATTGTTTACTCTATACACATTCGAATGCTTCGTCTTCACGAAGAACAATAAAAATGTTTTTTTTTACAGAGTTTTTAGCACCCATAGCCATTCACATTATGTGTTAGCAATGACGATTTGAAAAAATTTATAGTATAATTGCATGCTATTGAAACGTCACGTAATTTGTCTCTGATAGGAATCAATGGTGTCAAACGACTATTTCCATTCAACAAAACTAACAACTATCTTCTAACTGGTACCATTCCTACTTGGCAGACTGTTTAAAGTACAGTTTCCTAGAAATACGTACATATATACACAGATTGTCTGATTTCGGAACTTAAAACTCTAGATCACAATATTAAAAAGGTGGGTAACTTGAGAGTGAAATCAAGTTCACGACAGAAAACCAAGGACCCGATATTCAAAAGCGTCCCGACTGATTTGGTAGTGAAATGACATCAGTAGGTAAACATTTCCGAACAAAGGTCCAAAGTTTCAACTTGAAATTTCACTTTCTCATCATTTGAATACTAAACTCGGCAGTAGATCAGGCACTCTTGAGATTTGACTAAGTTCACAATTATAAACTTGTCCTAACATCTAAGAAGAATGATCATGATCTATTAAAAATTTACCCAGGCCCGGCGCAAACGAAACATAATTGATTTCAGTTTTCATGTTATTTTATCTTAGAGCATTTAGAACTCTAAGTATTTTGTGCACTTAGGTACATTGAAAATCAGTCATTTTATTTCGATGCTACTTGATTTAGTTAAATTTTCTTAAAAAAAGAAGGCAATTTAACTAAGTTAGCCACAAAAAAATACTGATTTTTAATGTACTTACATAAAATAACAAAAGAACTGAGATATATTTTGTACGCGCCTCGCCTGGGTCAATTTCTGACCTAGGCTGAACCAGGCTCAGCGCAAACGAAACAAATCTTAGATTTTTTGTTATTTTAAAAATCAGTCATTTACTCAAAAAAAAAATTACTATTTTTCAATGTACATAAAATAACATATGAGAATGTTTCGTCTGCGCTCGGCCTGGGTCACAAATGACCATTCTCCTTTCATTGCTAGTAAAATGAACTTCTATTTATAAACAAGCCTAACCAATTGCTTAAAACACATCATTATTTTCCGTTCTATATTTTTAACGTGTTATCATTAAGACCACGAAAGTGACGTAAAGAAAAATAAAGATCTGTTTTCTATGCACAATAAAACATCAGTCTTTTTGGGCAACGTAGTACCTACCTATGTTAAATTATTCAGCTATTTTGTTCGTAAATTTTGTTATAATCTGTTCTCTCAACACTCAGTAAGACAATAAGTAGGTAGACTGTTTGGATTTCAAGAGTTCTAGGACTTCTTTGTCAAGACGTCGTTACAGCCTTGTACAACCTAAGCCTTGTTTCTGACAGCGCAGCTAGTATGTTAGTACCATTGAGTTCTACACAACCTATGTCTAAGGCTGGTAGCACTGATTGAAGGGACATGGTTTTTGATCCATCTAAACCATGTAGAATCGTCGAAGAATGGCTTTCGGAGTAAGCAGCAACCCACGACTCCCCAGGGACTTTGACCACATTGACTCTAGTCATTAAAGTGGCCCTCGATGATCCAACAAATGTTTCTTCAACTTCTGGTAACACTTCACCATTAGGGACACTAGCTTTTAACTTGCAAACGGTAAGTTTAGCCTTCTCCGAGCCGCAAGGACGGCTGGATATGATCGCTCTGTGGGTATCGCTGTCGTAACACATGGACATAAACGACCCTTCAACAGGCAAGGGGGTCGGCTCCCACTGTCTATTATTTGCAGACCATAACCAACTAGAGTTCAATTGACACGAAAGTAACCCAAACTCCGTTGAACAGAGAGATACAACAGGTGACAGGTCACCAGGAGCTGAAAGTAGCTGAAGATGAGTAGAAGGGTTTCTAATATCGTACTGGTAGATGATTCCTCCAACCCCACCAACGTAAAACTCGTTGCTTCGGAGATAGTCCCAGGAACAAGACCATAGCGGCATTCCTGCGTTTACTGTGACAGTAGGGATCTCGCGTTCGACGACTCTTGCCGTGCTGTCTAAAGCTACGCTGAGAAGTAAGTCTCTTGGCTGCGAATACGTGATATCTCGAATAGGTTTTGGGTGAAGATGCACAAAGTGGCCTAAACTGTAGTCTACACAGTTGATTTTCCGGATTCCGTAACCAGGGAAAAGGTTATTAGCACTTTTCTGCGATACATAAAGCTCGTAGGTTCGGCAGTTGTACGTGAGCACTCGACAACCGCCCGCGCCATCTTTGCAAATATTTAAATTTTTCTCTAGGGCGAACCTCCAGGATTTTCTAACAGGCAGGTCTTTGTTAACTTGCGATTTCATCAGACCTCTCAGGACTTCTAGCTGCAATGAACACGCATGGTGAGCTATTTTAGACTTCTGCAGTTCCAATTCTGCTCGACTTTTCTCAGCAGTTAGACTGTCAATGCGTTTCTGAAGCGTTGCTATTTGAGAATTATCAACTGCGACAAGTCTCCGCGCGTAAATATTCCTTAGATCCTTTGTAGTAGCTTTCGTTTTGCAGGTGGGACAGCATCTTTCCTTAGCAGATTTTGATACTAGCCATCTGTGTACGCATTGTGCTCCGAACAAGTGCCCACATTTGAGAGCGACTAATCTATGATCGCCAGAATTGCTCCACGAGTCGAGGCAAATTGGACATGTCTCTCCATCGATATCATCTTTAGAAGACGAAACTCTCCGCAGCTTTGCTGGTGGTCCTTCACAGTCTTCACCGTCGGGTGATTGACTGGTACTAGGCATCAATGGGGCAACTGAGCTAGCTCTTTCCGAAATAGCAAATATGTTTGAACGTGGCTGATACTCCCTGTAGGTCAGAGTTCGCGGAATATTAGGAGATGGTGGCGGATTGGCCATTGGCGGGCTTAAGACGGGGCTGTCGGAACTATCAGATAAGATGCTAGGGCTTTCGCGTCCTGTTTGTGAACTCATCGGGCGGTCCATTTTGAAGCAGGCAGTTTATCTGGAACAATATTTTATTGTAGGACACATTTTATCCCCAAATTACCCCAAAGTCAAAGACCCAAGTGATTAGACCAAGTATACCTACCTACTGGAACAATTCGACGTGACTGTAAATGTTAAATGTATTTCGAAATTCCCATACAAAACCGAAATTAATATTGTCTCAGCAAAATTATCAGGGTCACGTTTTTCCGAAAATATAAACAGCTAAGTACGAATAGGGCGATGTTTGAGGTATGGGGTCCCCCTACATTGGACTCACAACAAAAAAAGTAAACACTACTACTGACTAATGTAAACAGTGACACCAATGCACAGTGTATCAGATGACCTCAAAAATGGACAGAGGGATGATGATTACAACGCAAGAGTAGAACTCCCGTGTTTCGTTTCGGGTAAAAAAAATCTTAGTCAAAGTCAAAATATGTTTATTCAATAAAATCACAAGGACCACCTTGAACCGTCTCAAAACTAGGTGACTCTAGTGCCAGTTCCACGCGACCAACACCGAGAAGAACAGGCAACAAACTCGGCTTGGTGTCTATCGCTCTTTTGTATGATCCTCGTTACAATGTAATAAAATACCTACACTATTGAAGCTATATAATACATTAAGCACCTAATCTAACAGAAAAAGGAAAAGTAAACAGATTCATAAAAGAACACACGCTTCAAACTAATAATACTAATACATACCTAAGTAAGAAGTGTAGTAAGTCAAACAACAATAAAAAAAAAACTTTTTTTAAATAACATAATAGTAAAGACATTGCAGATACTAGGGCAGGTCCAAAAGTCCGCGGAACGGGGGGGAAAGGATGCAAATTTTTAGCCCTTTAACATCATTCATTTACAAGATATCGCCCTGCAAACAAGTCAATCCGGAAAAAAACTGCAACAATGGAGCAAATTGAGTTTCGTGCCGTTATAAAGTTCCTTACGAAGCAAGGAAAACCTCCGCTTACCATAATGAATGAGATGGGAGCCGTTTATAGAGATCAGTGCCCTGGTAAAACCATGATTTACAAGTGGCATGGTCTTTTCAAACAAGGCAGAGAGTCGATTGAAGATGACGCCCGCCCAGGACGGCCGGCTGAGGTCACCACTCCGGATATCGTTGAAAAAGTTGAAAAATTAATATTGGAAGATGCTCGTCTGAAGAAAAAACAGCTTTCTGCAATAGTAGGAGTATCAGACACAACCATCTTGAGGATCCTACACGATCATCTTGGCATGTCAAAAGTCAGTGCAAGATGGGTGCCAAGAATGCTCACGCCGCTGCACAAGCAACAAAGAATCGAAGCGTCAAAGCACTTTTTGGAGCTGTGTAGCGAAGAATCTACCCCTATTTTGGAGCGGATTAATACCGGGGACGAAACTTGGGTTCATCACTTTGAACCTGAGTCCAAACAGGAGTTGATGCAGTGGCATAAAAAGGGCACACCACCCCCTAAGAAGTTTAAGCTGTCGGAGTCGGCCGGAAAGATTATGGCTACGATTTTTTGGGATTGTGAAGGAATCCTGTTGATCGACTACAAAGAAAAGGATGTCAACATTACCGGAGAATATTACGCAAGAATATTGGAGCAATTAAAGGAAGCGATCGAAAACAAAAGGCGGGGAAAACTTTCAAGCGGTGTGTTGCTTTTGCAAGACAACGCACCAGTTCACAAGAGCAAAGTTGCGATGGCTGCTCTAGACCGGTGCGGCTTTGAATCACTCGTCCACCCACCTTACAGCCCGGACCTAGCCCCCAGCGATTATTATTTATTTCCAAATTTGAAAAAAGATCTAAGGGGAAAAAAGTTTCAAGACGATGAAGAAGTTAAGGCGGCGATTTTGGCTCATTTTGAGGGCAAAGAGAAAAATATTTTTTTGATGGTATACATAACTTAATTTCTAGATCTGAAAAATGTATTAAGCTCAAAGGTAATTATGTATATTGAAAAGGAAAAATAGTTTCGTTGTTTTAATTTCATTACAACTCCTCCAGTCCGCGGACTTTTGGACCTACCCTCGTATGTTAGCCGTCGATGGGCAGAGCGACCGGGACATCGGGCCACGCACTTTTATCATTAATATAACTATCTATAGTATAGTAAGCTTTCCTTATCAGATAATTCTTAATGTACACTTTAATTTTTTTAATAGGAAGCCCAGTGACACTTTCTGGAAGTTTATTATAGAAGCGTATACCGTTCCCCATGAACGAGCTATTTATGTTTTGTAATCGAAATTTCGGAATGCATAATTTATTTTTATTTCTAGTGTTAACGTTATGTGCGTCACTCTTTTTCTTAAAGCTACCTATGTGTTTATGAGTGTACAATAAATTTTCTAAAATATACTGTGAAGTTACTGTGAGAATATTAATTTCCTTAAAACGCTCCCTCAATGAGTCACGTGGTTTCATTTTATAAATGGCACGTATCGCCCGTTTTTGAAGTACAAATATACTTTGTATGTCAGCAGCTCTACCCCATAGCAAGATACCATAGGACATTACACTATGGAAGTAACTAAAATATACCAGCCTAGCTGTAGCCTCATCTGTAAGCCATGTTATAGTGCGAACTGCGTATGCAGCCGAACTCAGTCTACCAGCAAGTGATTTTATGTGAGGACCCCACTGCAATTTTGCATCAATACTAAGTCCTAAAAAAATTGTAGAATTGACAGGGGTAAGCGACTCTCCATTTAATTTGATACTGGTTGGTCGCTGAACCACATTTGGTAAAGTAAATTTTATGCATTTAGTTTTCGCAGCATTGAGCAAAAGATTATTAACAGTAAACCAGTTAAGTACTTGCGACAGAGATGCATTAACGTCATCGAAGTTAGCCTTCAATCTGTCGATTTTAAAAATTAAAGAGGTATCGTCAGCGAATAGAACAATCTCACACAAATTTTTCACAAAAGGTGGAAGGTCATTTACATAAACTAAAAATAAGAAGGGACCCAATATAGAACCCTGTGGCACCCCTATATCAATGACCGATCCGGAAGACCTCTCACCGCCAACATCAACTTTTTGGACTCTATTGGTTAAGTAGGACTGTATAAGATCAATTGCCCGATTTTGGATGCCATAGTGTTCAAGTTTAGATAATAAAGTGGCATGACTTACACAGTCAAAAGCTTTGGACAGATCGCAGAATACCCCAATCGCATCTTGTGAGTGTTCCCAAGCATCATATATGTGCTTTCGGAGCGACGAGCCGGCATCAGTCGTTGAACGACCTTTAGTGAATCCAAACTGATGACTATGAAGTATGCCGTTGACATTAAAATGTGATGTTAACTGATTAAGAACAACTTTTTCACTCAACGTAGGCAGTACCGATATAGGCTTGTAGTTATAAATAAATAAATAAATAAATAAATAATGCTGGACAATCCACACAGCACCATCTAGCAGGATCTTGTTCATTTCCAGACTTGTACAGGGGAATGAGTTTACTGTGCTTCATTAAATCTGGGAAAACACTTTACTTTTCACTTACAGCTCAGCTTTCAGCTCTTACAGTTTACTATTTTTTTAATAAACAGTCTGTTAGAGATCTATGGGGCTTGTAACATCCATATTACAGATTTTCTAAATTACGAGAAAAATAAATATTTTAGACATTTTGGTTGTAATTTTTTTCACTATGAAAGACATCCATAACTGGTTTTTCCAAATAAAGCATTAGATTTTGCAGACTAAGCTTTACGAGCCACATTAATTTCGCTTAGTATTTCTCGATTTTTACGGAGATAGTGTGATTAGGGCGTTGACAACACCTAATATTCCTCTCGCTCGCACGATTCGACATTTTGAAAGATATAAAATCACAAATCTCAATTTTGAAAAATCGCAAATAACCATTTTTTGTGCAATCAAATTGCACACAGTTTGGTATAAATTTCATTTTAATCAATGCAACTTTTCCTACTCAAAAGTTTGTATGTACAAAAACTAGAAAAGCAAACTTTTAGGTAGGAAAACTTGCATCTATCAAAAATATTTTTTTACCAAACTGTGTGCAATGTGATTGCACACAACATGGTTGTTTGCGATTTTTCAAAATTGGGATAACTGATTTTCTATCTTTCAAAATGTCAAATAGTGCGAGCGAGAGGTACATTAGGTGTTGTCAACGCCTTAAAAATTACGAATAGGTAGGTGGCTGGCAGTGGCTGGCCTCTTATTCATAATCTCTGACATTTTATAGAGGCTCTATAGTGTTCTTGTCATACCAATGTAAAGAGACAGCAACAGACTTATTGGTCTGATAAGCTAATGGCGCGCTTACTCAGCGACCATTGCCTTCATTGAGAATAAGGGCCTTGGGTTCGTACAGAAAGTTTATCTACATTAAGGTAAATTTTTGGGTAAAATGTTAAAAATAAGATAATTTAAATGCAGTTTTTACATATATGAAGTGGGATGACAAGAAAATGATGAAAAGTTTAATTTTATAGGTTTTACTTATTCCAATCTAATTATTCTTTATTATTTTGCAGAAAAATGCTTCCATATTCAAGACCTTCCATATTAAAAAAAATGCCAAATCATTAAACATTAACAACAACATTAGTAACATTAGTTTTTATTTTTATTTGTGTGTGTACTAACAAATCGGACTTAGATGGTCTGAAAATAAATGATTTGAATTTGAATTAAAAAACAAGGGGTTGCCTATAGCAATACTTGTACTGGTAGGGGGTTGCAAGTAGGGCTAGATAGCAAGTCCTTCCCTTGAGTCTTTTTGTCTAGGAGATGAAACTTTATAACTTCACTTTTTCAGGTGAATTACTAGTCTCCTAGACAAAATGACTTAAAGGAAGGACTTGCCATTACCCCCACTAGCAACCCCCCTATTCCCAACCCTCAACCCAGGTACAAGGTCTGCTATAGTTTAACGGAAACATTTCTTCACTAGCCTTCACTAGCTTTCTTTTCTAGCTGCATCAACTTTTAAATAAAAAAAGAATCATCATAATTGGTGGTGTTTGGGGATTTGAAAGTTCTGAGGTAACAAACACAAAACTGCAGAATTGAGAACATGCTCCTTTTTTGAAGTCTGCTAAAAAGATATTTTATATTACCCAGTTAATTATCTTTTGACAGAATTTAATAAGTTGGCTTAAGTTTTGGTGCAAACCAGCAGTAATAAAAGTGAGGTCAGTTAAAAATTTACATGAAATAATAAAGTAGAAAAAAGCCTCCAAGATTACCGAGGCATAAGAGTAGTCTGCGAGTGAAAGACTGAAAATTTATAAAAAAGTGTTGTGGGTAGGTATAAACTAATATTATAAACGCGAAAGTTTGTAAGTATAGATGGATGGATGGATGTTTGTTACTCTTTCACGCCTGAACGGATCTGTATGAAATTTGGCAGACATTATATTAAAGTCTGGAATAACATATAGGCTACTTTTTATCTCATGGGAATACCGGGATTTAAAATCTGCGCGGGTGAAACCGCGGGGTGGAACAGTTTACTATACTTGTAGGTACTTACTCGCTTGATTATTGTTATTTTGCTTTTCTTTATCTTTTATAAAATCTAGTTGTAACAGCTGATGCTATGCTGTGTCGTTTTGTTTACCCACATCCTGAGTTAGCTAATAATTTTGAGTATCAGGATTTTCCATCCATTATTGTAAAACTCAACATTTCTTACACAAAATAATAATCTGCGTTATCTGCGCTCACTCAACGTACTGAGGTTCCAGAATTTCTGAATTCCTGAACATAAATAATCACGAAAAATTATAATCTAAATCTTGAACTTTGAAGAAAATAAATACATCTTTGTAATCTTTGTATACCTACTCTTTGCAAGACTCTTTGACTTTGACATCTTCTTCTATTTTATCTTTTGTTTTGCTCTTTTTTTTTTTCTTTTTTTTGTGCTAGCTTGGATGCAAAGTCCTTTCGCCAAGTCCGTTTTGTTTATCAGAGTTCTAAGTCACTTCATTCACTTTCTTTCTCATGTTTGTATGTTTTGTTTGTCGCGTACATGACTTTCAAAGGTCAGTTTTTGCAATCACATGTTTTCAAAAAAATTCAATTTTAAAGAGTGTCCACCGTGTTGACCACATATTTTTAGAGAGATCCAAAAGGATCCAAACAGATCTGCATTAGATAAAAGTTCTTGGAGACGGCGGGGAACGTCAGGGTTTATTTCCAGTAACTATGCTATATCATCAGGAGTCTTTGCAGTGAAAAACATTGGAAATTCAGGATTATATGTTGAGGTCTGCATTTTCTTAACCATAATGCTCACATTCTTTGGAGTTTACTATTTTATTCTTTGTAAATGTGCAGGAGTTAGGCAATGACCAAATCTCATTCTATTTATTATTGTAACAAATTTCCTTTCATCAATATCTCTAATACTGTTATACCAAGGCTTTACAGGCAATTCATTTTGAATATTAAAATACCACTGTCCTTTGACCTTACTAGTTTCTGTCCAGTACTCTTTCCATAGGTTTCTCTCTCTTTTTCTCTTTGTATAGGACATTCAAGTAATATAGATAAGACATTCTAATTCCTTGAGGACATTATAATCCGTAAATGGAACTCCTAGCTCCTCTGAGTGATCTTCAAGGAATTTGAATGGTGATCTTCATCTGCCTTGGTCTTACGTAGTTATTGTATACTATTTGCTGCCTTGTTTTGCTCTTTCTTGCCAGTGCTGCCAATGAAAAATTTTAAGCGGCCGTGTAGGTACTTGATGTGAAAAAGCCATGTTTTTCGGAAAAAAAAACAACGATAGGCCGTAGCACTGCTTAAAAAAAAGGATGTTTTTATTGTTAAAAAAGTTAGTTAATAACGTTTTTAACATTAAAAACCTTAAAACAGCGCCATTTGGGTAATGTTTGTAAATTCTCTCCATTTGTTTGAAAAATTATACAAATATTTTCTTAACGCTTCGATCTCAGCCTTTGGGTGTACAGCGCCATCTATTGTATTTGGAGGAGAGTTATTGATCGTAGCTAGCAGTTCCAGGAAACTCGCAGAGATGTCGCTCTTGCGGTGTAAGGGAGACAGAGCTATCCTAAGAAGGAGCCAGCTAATACTATCGAAGCCGCGCAGTTCAGTGACCTTTTTTGACCGCTGCAATATATCACGCGATGATTACAAAGGCCACTAATTGGCTTATTTCAAATAGTTTTAACGGACAGTTGTTGGTGAGGGCAGAGCCCTATAAATAGTCCGAAATTTTGTTGATCGTCCTCTTTCCCTGACGACATCTGAGGCCGAAGGCTCTGCACTTTGACCGAAGGTTTTGGAGACTTCGCCGTCGACTGTCGGCGCTATATTTGACTTCGTTGTGTCCAAGGTATGTAAGCTGTTGTGCTTCCCTGGTGTTATTTTCTCGTGCGGATCCTTACGTGCGATTCTTTGTTTGCATTAGAAGCTTCTCCAGCGATCAGCGATCAACGAGCCACGCGCGCCGACTTGTTGCTACGGTCGCCTACTGTGTTCAGCGAACCAGAGCCGTACTGCTGGTCGTACAACTGTCCTGCCCAGACGGACAGGAGTTTCAATATCCTCCCAAAAAGGTATATCAGTTCTTCTTCAGTTGTCTTGTCCCTCCACACACTGTAATTCTCCTCCGGTGAATCTCATGATTTACCGGTACCATCTTTTACATTACATGGCAGTTGTTCTGCCTACAATCATTATTCTAAAGGTCTTATAAAGGTTATCCTAAAGTAGGTAGGTTAGGTTGTGTAAATAGAGTTAGAAGTCCTCGGACCTAACTTCTATGATTTCTTGTGTATTTTTACTGATTTGTGGCATTGTCACGATTTCAAGAGGTGTACCCTGGGGGCCGTAAGCGTCCCATTGTTTCCTTGGGGCCTAAAGCGTCCCAGCTTGTATTTCGACGGGCACGAGTTCCTCCGTCACCAGGCGTGAGCAGTAGCCGCCTTGGTCCTGTCCGCAGCGCCTACGCGCTCGAGTCAGCACACTGAGCCGTCCGCCAGCGTCTCGTGTCCCCACGTCACTCTATAAAGTCGGTATTTATCCTGTCATCCCATTCGACGGTGGCAACATTTAGAATCCGGTCTTCCACCGGTGGTGCCCATACATTCTACAGTTTTTTAGTGTTTTATTTAATTGTCTTGGTGTTTTAAAGTATAATCCTTTTAAAGTATAATTAGTTTAAAGTATTCCGCCTAGGGGCTTCTTATGCCCAGGCTGTTAATAATTAACCTCTACTTCTTAGTTTTAAATTGAATGGTAATAAATTATAAAGCTCATCGATCACCAGGGTAACGAACTCGCCTTTCTATCACTGACTAGCCGGTCAATTATGTAAATGGTAGGACTAATTATGTTCAAGTTCAGGATAGGGTTTTATACCAGATAGGAAAATAAGAAACCATTTATAAATTCTAATTAAGTAAATAAATAAATAATAATGCTGGACAATCCACACAGCACTATCTAGCCCCAAAGTAAGCTATTCAAAGCTTGTGTTATGGGTACTAGATAACTGATATATTTAATACATTATATACTTACATAGATAGATATTTTTTTATTATACATAGAAAACACCCAGACCATCGTAACAAATTTCTGCAGATCGTACACAAATTTGTTCCAAGGCGGGAATCGAACCCGCAACCTCTTGCGTCGCAGGCAGGCTCTCGCCCGCTGCGCCACAGAGGTCGTCAAGTTTATTATTAGTGTGCTTATTTTATTCTATAGTTATTAAGCACGGGTGATAAATTTTCTTCTGTATGTAATTTCAAATTGTGTTTCTGTTTAAATAAAAACCTTTATTATTTTCTCCTGTTTTCTTGTACGCCCTTCCCCACTGTACTGTACCCTAGTAGCAATTTGTGTTGGCCAACGGTGTCCAACGGTTGGGAGCACGTTGGGAGATAGTAGTGATATTTTCTACAGCGTGCCAACAAATAGCCAACTGATAAATTATTACGATTATATTTACACAAATCCCCAACAATGGCCCTACATGATTTGTCGGTCGTTTTTTAAACGGTAAATACAGATGATTAGCCAACAATGGCCCTACTGCAGTATTCAGTTAGGGTCCCAACAGAAAATCTATACAATTATCCAACATAGGCCCAACTATAATTTTGAGCTTCACTCCCAACCGAAAACTCAAACAAGTTCCCAACAAATGCCCTACTGCAGTATTCAGTTGGGGCCCCCAACAGCAGGCAGGGCAGGTTAGAACCCCCTCATTTTAAATTCGTAACAGTGCGTATATTGTGGGCGGCACTATGGTCAAATATCGTACATCGGAGTGACTCTACATAACAACCCGTGAATTACCGTAGAATATGCAAAAAGCCGTAGAACCTGCTACGGCCACATGGATGCGGGCTGCATCCTTGTGGCCGTAGCAAATCCGCATCATGCGGCCCGGTGCCGCCCGTAGGCCATGATTCTTCGGCCTGAAAGCCGTAGAACACGGCAATTGCCGTAGCATTGGCAGCACTGTCTTGCTCAGTTAGTGCTCTAGCGCTGGATACTTCTCTTTTAGCCAAGTCTTCTTTTCCAAAGCAGTGTTGCATTTAGAAAAAAAAACATATCGTGGACACGTAAAAATTATCGTGGACAACGATATTCTATTGAATAAACTATTTGGATTTACATTTACCTAGATCATAAAATCTCCGCTCGCCCATGTACCTACCTACTACACTAACACCCCAATACTCAAACGCAACTCAGATCTCATCTCGCAACGCACGTCTCAAAAGTAACCCAGTAGGTTAGGTTTTTTTTTTGTTTTTTTAAGGTATTAAAGCCAACCCAAATTTTAACTTTACTACGCCACTAAGCGACTAAAATGTTTTGAGGTTAGGTTACATTAATCGGTTTTTCTCAGGAGTGCTGCATTTCCTAAGGATAGGAGTGGTACCAGGAGGAAGAGGGGGACCCCCCTCCCCTCCCTCTTCCTTCTCCCCCTTTTTCGTGCTTCCGTTTACTAGTTTTACCCGCACATGAAAACGAGGCATAGCTTCGAAGGTACCAAACTGGCGTCCAATTATCGTGCTGTGCATTATCGTGCTGTGCATTATCATGCTGTACAATATCTGGCTGTACATTATTTACACGTGTCAATAATGCACAGCCAGCTAATGCACACCCCGATAATGTACACCCCAATAAAACGAATCCAATAAGGTACCCAAGTGGCTTCCAATTATCGTGCTGTGCATTATCATGCTGTACATTATCATGTCGTACATTATCCGGACTCATTTTTAGTTTCTCTTCTTGACTCAGATCTCCGCCTTTTTGTTTTAAATCTCGTTATCAACTTGATATTGACAAATTCGTGGCAACCCATGCGTTTTGACATTTCAAATTTAGATCGGAGTCTAGAGTTTGAAATGTATGTTGGATAATGCAGTGCTACAAGTTGTTTTATTGAATAAACTTATGTGGGAGACCAAATAAAATTTGGCAAAATGAGATTTTTATTAGTTAGACCATACTTAAACTAGGGGTCGTTCGGGTTTATCTTTAAACCGTGGTTTAGGGGATAAACTCCGTTTTATAATAACGTCTGGTCTAAGTCTTTGATTTTTCTATAGAGCAGGGACCAACTTCGGTATCAAAGTTAGACCACGGACCAGTTAGTCCTGGCTTAAGCCTAGTCTAACTCACATTTTTATAATAAGACGGA
This sequence comes from Plemyria rubiginata, assembly GCA_963576535.1. Lineage (NCBI taxonomy): Eukaryota > Metazoa > Arthropoda > Insecta > Lepidoptera > Geometridae > Plemyria > Plemyria rubiginata. The sequence continues at coordinate 7,731,366 of OY754922.1, read as the reverse complement.
ATGAGTTTAAAGTACTGACACACATGCTCAAAAATAAGCATGCATATTTTTGATCAGTGAATAACAACGACAAATACTAGTTTTTAAAATTATTCATTCATCATACATATTTATTACATAGGTAGGTATATCTACTTAATTTATGTAGATTATCCAAGATATAAGTATCTATTCTACCTACTAATACGCGGTAGGTACGTCATAATCTAATCGATTTTTAGTATTTTCTAAGAAAAACTAGATCAATCTATATCATCTACATTTCAACAGAAAGGAAAAATAATAATTTTATCCAAGAGATCCAGGGTATAATTTAGAGTGTTTGTTGGAGCACCATTGTCGTGATTCTGAGACTAAAAACCGTCAAATAAATATTGGTACCTATTTAATTAAATAAAATTTAATTTATATCATCAAATGTGTGAATACGTAAAACTAAGAAGCTCGATCAAATCTAATCGGCTGTCAAGTCACTTGCATTGCTATCCTTATCTTATTTGAAGTAAGAGCTGAAACAGCAAGTGACTTGACAGCCAATTAGCTTTGATCGAGCTTTCAGAAACCGGCGGTTAGTTTATCAAACCAACAGCAATATTAAAAATTACGGATATAAATAAATTTTATTCATACAACTATGTATACGTTGATTTCTTCATAATAAAGTTACTTTTGTATAATACTGCAAAATTAGGACATGTGCCAAACGTATTGTTTCGACATGACTGACTACCAAAATATAAGGTAATTGTTACACTTTTGTACATAAACAGGATACGGCCGAGCTATCCAAGAAGTGTTGCAAAGGATCTATAGATAGTTTAACCAATCAGAATCACTAAACGTCTTGACACTGGCTTTACTGACAAATGAGATAAATCAGCTTATGAAACACTTAACTACTGTACAATATAATTTCATTAAACTGAATTACAAACTATTACTCATATCAAATATAATTACATATCTACATATTGTAGACATTACTTAAAAATTATGTAGGTACTATCTGTATAAAGAATGAAATCGCCGTTTTTTTGCAGTAAATTAAAAAGGTTAGGGTACGAACATTTCATTCTTAGACTACATAACAGATAAATAAATAATGCTGGACAATCCACACAGCACCATCTAGCTAGCCCCAAAGTAAGCTACTCAAAGCTTGTTATGGTACTACATAACAGATATAATTAATACATAATATTATTATACTTACATAAGATAAATATTTTTTTTATTATACATAGAAAACACCCAGACCAACGGAACTTTCTGCAGATCGTAAACAAATTTATTTCGAGGTGGGAATCGAACCCGCAACCTCTTGCGTCGCAGGCGGACTCTCGCCCGCTGCGCCATTGAGGTCGCCGATGATTCTTATAATATAACATAAATTTATTAAGTTTATTCTAAAAAAATGTAAAATTGTATTAATGTAAATAACGAATCTATAATACTTTTAAGATAAATCTATTTCATGTAAATTCATATGATTCGAAGTTGTAATACTAAAACTAACATGAGAAGGGCCTTTGCACCTCTCACCACACTGAACCTTTACCTATGTAGAAAATATCATTTTTCAATATATTACCCAAAATGTTTTATAGTATGTTTAGGATCATCATCAAAAAATACAAAAAAATGCTGAAATCACGATTATTACTGTTTTACAGTTTTACTTTTAAATCCGCTCCAATAAGCGGAATCAAAATGACACCTTAATCATTACAACTTACTAACCCCGCGTTCCGAAATACGCTATAATCGATGTGAGCGCTCACAAACCCGTACCGAATTAGCGTGAGCGCGATAACGATGACCCATGAAACGTCACAGATGACGTCATGACATGCGCCATCTTGCGATTACGCCGACCATGCCATATTCTAATATCACTGTGAGCGCTGTCAAAAATGACAGTTGTGCATTTGTGTTTTGTTGTTATTTGTGATGAGGTTACATGTTTTCAGTCGCATTATAGTCATTATAGGGTATAATATGTTCTGCGATCATAAAATAACAAATCCAGAAAATATCCAAGCAGTCCTAGTTTGTAACACAGGGTTTGAGGTTATGATTCCTAGGATGTTTCTGTGAGTGCGTTTACGAGCGTACCGAAATGTTGACAGCTCTGAGCTGTCATAATCGCAATATCTAATTCGGAACGCCTGTGAGGTGATGTGAGCGCTGTGATCGATTATAGCCATTTCGGAATGCGGCCTAACTTGCACATTATTAAACCACAGTGAGTGAGTGAGACGTAAAGATTATTGGCGCTTCTCTACTATAAAGGGGAATCGATAAGTTGCTATCGACAACCAGTTTATCGATAAACAGCGCGCCGCACGTGCCTCTCCCTATTGCACCGCACAGATGATTTATGACTTTGACACGAGTTTAATATAGATTCGTTTCATAGTCATTGCAGATCTTATAGCTGTATCGTCCAGTAGGTCTAGCATGTGTTTTCCCACACTAACATTTGAGCGACTACAGAAAAAAACGTATGGAATCTCCATCTCATCTATCGAATATGTCAGACATGCAGATGGAGGTTGCATAGTTCAAATCCCATTCAACAATATATTTTGAATACAAAATGTTTGTACAAAATTTAAAAAAAAATCGTTTTTGTCACTAATCGTTAGCGATTGTAGTTTGGGAAACCTCATGGTAGGCTTATTTTGAATTTGTGAAACACTAGGCATCATGTAAGTTCAACTAGTCGTCTCCGGAGCCGGCGGGTGCCGAGTTTCTAGGCACGGTAGGCACGTTGTCGAGGAATGCTAGCAGCGTAGCGCGCCTGCGAGCCGACTCTCCGCACGGCGCAAACTTACTCCGGCGGCGGTAGTAGTCTCGCACGTAACACCATCGCTTGCAACAATCAGAATCTGTAAATAAATGTTTGTTTTAGTAGAACATTTTCTGAATAAATAAAATTAATCCTAGTTGTTCCGTACGTGCGGGTCTCGGGTTATTCCCGTTTAGTAACAACACCTTTCAGTCACACTGACACAATGGGACGAAAACTTCCCGTTGAGTAACCCCTGTTACACATTGCAACTTTTTTTCCCGTTCAGTAACAGTGTAACCGAACGGGAAAATAAAAGTCGCAATGTGTAACAGCGGTTACTCAACCGGAAGTTTTCGTCCAATGTCCATTCGTCACAACGCGCGTAAAACGCGGAATCTGGATGCAATATAAATTGAAATGCGCGAGGCCCCTCGCGCGTAAACGCGCCTTCTGGACAGGCTCTTAGGTAATGAACTGCCATCTGGTTTTGGTAAAAGAGCATAATATGTTTTTCATAATACTTACCTTTCTTGTTGAGTTTTTTGCCGATCTCTCGCCACAGCTTCTGCTTGAGTTGCGAGTTGCGCGACTTCGGGTTGTAGAGAGTGTCATGGCGGCGCACAAACTCTATTAAAGTCTCATCATTCTCCCACGTCCACGACACGTCACGTGACATCTTGCGGTATTGGTCACTGAGGAACATATTACAAAGGTTTTTATAACAACTCCAAAGTTATGAATTGAATGGCGATTCGATTCTACGATTTTTCTTTTGATGATGTGTTCACTAACTCGCTACCGGCTTTTTCTCTCACTACGATGTTTTTACTTTTACGGTATTTAAGCGACAGATTCGGGCGACAGATCGGTCTTATTCATTTTGACAGCTGGGGGTCAATCCATTAGTTTACAAATTTATTAATTTGTTACAGATTTATTTATTTGAAAAATTATTTATAGAAAAATGAATCTGTTACTTTGATTACATGAAAGGTAGTGACAATATTATGTAGAAAGAGAAAGAGTTAGCACATTTTAATGAATAGAAGAAATTTTAAGAATAAGAAACATAGTGTTTAACTGACTGATTTGGATGAAACATGAAGTTAAAATTTCTTGTAAGACAAAGTTACCGGAATTCGTCTAGATGTTGTCCCACATAGTCGTTGAGTGTGTCTTGAGCGCCATCTATCGAATCGCAGGGTTCAGATCCGACGCGCCGGGATGACTTCAAATTTGCACTTTCTTGCTGAAACCCAACATTTCATTGAAAAATATTTTTACATATTAATACATTATATTTAATTAATTACATTATATTTAAATACTTTACGAGCTCATAGCCAACTTAAAAAACATCTGTCGATGAAATGCAGATCGGATAAATGGTTCAAATTGTGCTAAGACAAACACAAAAACCAAAAACGCCAACGCGCCTCAGGTATTTTGAGAAATGTTCACTACAGCGATTAAATAGATCCGTATAAAAAATGCGAAGGATTTCATATGCGTGTATCAAAAGACTACGATAAGTGATTGGTTTTAGAAAGAGAGGTAGGCCAAAGAAAAGATGCAAAGATTGTGTGAAGGATGACATGAGTAAGAAAGGAGTGAGCACCGAGATGACGAATGATAGAGGAGAGTGGAGAAAGAGGAATTTTTTGTTTATGCGACTATTTTAGATACCAACTGTACGTAGTTTATTATATTACCCTATTGTTAAACCTTTTTCTGAATATAAATATTTTTATTACTAGCTGCGCCCCGCGGTTTTACACGCGTAGTTTTATGTTTTTATTTAATTCCGAGCATTTTCCTATTTATTCGCCTTTTAAACCTTCTCTGGAGTTTTACAAACAATTCAAGGCCAAAATTAGCCAAATCGGATCAGCCGTTCTCGAGATTTAGCAAGACTAACGAACAGCATTTCATTTTTATATATATAGATTATTATTATTCGTTTTTATTATTATTATTATTCGTAGTTTAGGAAGCAGTAACTGAGCTGTGACGATTGTCGGACACTCACAGTCGCGGCCTGACTCGACAGCGGCGCGGATTTGGCCGCAGAGGGCACATTGTCAAGGAATGACAGTAGTTCCGCGCGCCGCTTAGCCGCCTTCCCAGTGGACAGGATACCGGCCTTCCCCCGCCGCCGGATGTAGTAGTCACGGACGTAGCACCAGCGCTTGTAGCAGTCAGAATCTGTTTCATAATTTTTTTTTTCAATTAGTTAAAATTCACACTGTGACGTAGACATATCAGCGAAAGCTGCTCGTCTATAAATAAATAAATAAATAAAATATTTAAGGATGCCACTAGGAAAGTATACTTGTGAGTAGTAGGGGTTACCCGCTACTAAAAAGTATCATCTTTAGTGGCCTTTAGCTTGCGGCTTGGCACGGGTGGACACCCAACTCCCTCTCCACCGACCCCCTGCCCCGAGCTCTGTGCCAAACATTCAGATCCGTACAGCCGTTCTGGCGTGGTTGAGACAACAGTGAATGACGATGATTATTTAATGTTTTCATTTTTTTTGTCTCACCTGATTTGTCGAGAATAGATCCAATATTGCACCATAGCCTTTTTTTTAGTCTCACCTGATTTGTCGAGAATAGATCCAATATTGCACCATAGCCGTTGTTTCATTTGCGCCTTCCTAAAGTGTTTACTCTTGGGGTTGAAGAGAGATTCGTTGCGTCGCACGAAGTCTATCAATACTTCATCGTTTTCGTTCGTCCATGTCGCGTTCGACGACATTTTACCGTAATCCATTCTAAAATAAAAAAAATATCAATATAAAATATAATAAATATAGGTATAGGTTGTCCCAAAAATAGTGTCAAGCGAAAGTCCAGAGATAGAACAGCCAGGGTACCCGAATTTTTTATTTTTTAGGAGTTAATAACACCAGAATGTTTTAAGTTGTTCAAATCGAAAATTTTATAAAATTCGGAAAAATATTATTAACTCGAAAACTATGCAAAATCGCGGAACATACATAAGGATGATTCGGGTACCCCAAAGGAAGTTCTATCTCTGGACATTCGCTTAACACTATTTTTTGGGACACCCTGTATAGGCCTCGGATCTCAAGATCATAAAGCATTGTTTTAGGCGGGTAGGCCGAACTCGTCCAACTACACACATATAAAAGCTAAATAATAATAAAAAAAACCATTACGTCAAGGACTTAAGGCCCAGAATACTGCTATCACGCTCGCACAACCATGTTAAGGGGAGGGGTTCGGGGGAGGGGTTCGGGGGAGCGTTTAGGGGTCGTGAGAGGCCATAGAAAAAAAGGACATACTCTTTATCAGCGGGTAACACCGCAGGGCGCTTCTAGTAAATACTTACCTAAAAAGTAATTTTATATTTATTTATTGATTTATCAGTTATTTGTTTCTCATAGCTATGATTAGTTAGGGACTACATTCATACAATGGTGTATGCAATGTCCCCAAACACAAAAAAAAATTAAGTGGTTACCGGTAGTCACTGGAATTCCCCGCGTAGTCTTCCGAGTAGCCTTGCGAGCGAGCCTTCTCAGCTTCGAGTAACTCCGCTTTCAGCATCTCGTCCTGAAATTAAGAAAAAAGTTTAATGCCGTTATAGCAGCTTCGAATTTTTCAGATTATGTATAAAGCATTTACTAGCTAGATCATAGTTAGGTACCATACAATTGATGACGACGGCGACGCCTTGACTGATTAATAAATTATATACTTTGTTCATAATAACACTTTTTAATAAACGCATGTACTAATTTACCTAACATTACTTGTTTAAAAAAAATTGATACGTAGTTACAGACACATGGGTGAATCAACTTTTAAGACACTCCTTTGACAACATTATGAACAACTAACAATAAAAAATAAATCATCGAAATATTATGAAAATATACTGTAAAATATATCTATTTTTAGGTTTTGCAGTGGGGCACGACATCTAAGCTAATATTAACGAGTTTTTTTAGAAAAAGTGACGAGGGTGCCTCATAAATATCCATTGCAACGCTGTAGAGCGACAATAAACCTACGCGCACCAGCTGAGAACTTAATTTAGGCTGGGGGGGCGGTAAAGCTAGGTAGAGATTTTTTGATCATACCAACTAAATATTAGACAATAATCGCCTTAGATGACACCAAGGTAGGCGTCATCTCTTGATAACGGTCATGAATTTTTATCGGTGACTCTGTAGAACTGATGTTTTGATCAAAGTTTGGGACAAAAGTTTGGATGCACGAAAAATATAAAATATTTGTCAAACTTTTATAAATGTTAACTTTAAACGTAAGTTTATCTTTTTCTGAATCATAATATTGGGTAAAAAGGCTATGCATTCATACCTTTTTTTTAAGATACGTCCTAAATTGTATCGTCATCTAGGCCTGGGGACACATGTTTTTTGTATGGATAGTGCTTATGTTCTGCTGAGTTACCATAATAAAGTCAAAAATTTTCCTATTAACTATAAAATACTATGAAACTAGCATGTTAGGAAAGGATCTAAGTTTACGTTAACATCAAAACAAACATATTTTATAAGGAAATTAGGATTTTTATGCTCTTTGCATGACAGGGACACAAAAGGAGTGCCTTAAAAGTTGATTCACCCACATGTCAATATCTAAACGTATGTAATATTCATAAAAGGTCTTCGAGCGAGTGTTACCACCCCAGAGTAACAGTATCATACAATAGAATGGTACGAAACAAACCAAGCCGTAAGTTTGTAGCCTGTACTGTATACTTCGAGGCTTGGCTCCGTGTAACTGGCAGATTCACCTTACTTTAGAACGTTTGAAAGTGGTGGAAATGATGAGTAACTTGCCAAAAACAAAGGCGGAAATATTTTAAACTGATGATCATTAGCTCGAACGCCGTAAAGACGACGTTCTCGATGGTATGCGGGACGCGGGGCGGGGTGCGCTCGACCAATCAACAGAGCTCGCGCGGTTATCGTGTGTACGCGTGTGTGTGTCAGTTGTGTAAGTGTGCGCAATGCAGTATGTACGTGTGCGCACCCACCGCCCCCCTCGTCCCGCATCCAAACCATCAGGAGGGTCAAGCTATAGTTATGGATGTTGGTAAAATTTACACAGGTCGAAATAGTGGTGGGTGTTAGCAAAAGTTTCTTAGACTGTAAGCGCAGTCCGCGACGAGGACTGACTTACGAAAATAAATCCCTACTAGTCCCTACTTAATAATATTATAAATGCGAAAGTAACTCTGTCTGTCTGTCTGTTACGCTTTCCCGCTTAAACCTCTCAACCGATTTTGATGAAATTTGGCACAGACAATCTTTAGACCCTGAGAAAGGACATAGGCTACCTTTTATTGCGAAAAGTCGCGGGTACCAGCTAGTGTAGTATAATGATGATGACGCCAGGCCGGTTCCGACTACGGCGACATTGTTACTGCTTTTTATTGATTTGGCACACGGTAGCCAAAAGATGACTAGGGTAACCAATTTTGGCTTTAAATAGTAGCATAGTTCCTTGCCAGTGCTCTTAAACGGTGAAGGAAAACATCGTGAGGAAACCAGTTAGTATTCTAACAGCGGCGATGGGCTTGCAACCTGTCACGTATGGAATACTAACTACTGCAAAATGTGGGTATGTGCCAAATGTAATGTTTGGACGTACCTCTGACTACCCCCCTTAGACATCCTCAAAGAATCTTGAATTAGTACCTACTTGGTACTGGGAGATCTGAAGGGATATCTACCGTGCCTGGGGTTCAAAGTCGTGAAGCTGTTCCTGAATAATCTGGAGTTAGTACTAAGAGATCTGAGGGGATATCTACCATGCCTGGGGATCAGTCGTTAAGCTGTTTCAGTTATTTAAGAAGCATAGTTACTTCATGGGATGGCATAGGACGCTGCGGCGGAGGCACGTAGTCTAGGAAGGATAAGAGTTCGGCTCGCCGCTTGGCTGCCTTGCCGGTCGAGAGGGCTCCGGGGTTGGCTTTGCGACGAGTGTAGTAGTCTCGGACGTAGCCCCAACGCTTTGAGCAGTCCGTATCTAAAAAAACACAAAATTCATTTTTTTTTCATGATTTCAATACCTAATTTACTAGAAAGGTTTGTAACTTTCTAGTTATGTAGTGAAGCTACCAGCTAAAACCAAACTAAGGCTGCCTGTCCACCGAAGTAGAGCGAGGCCGGAGTGGAGAAACTGTGAAATATTAACCAATAGGATTGCATAAAAATCGCAGATTTGTCCTCTAATATTAAATTCGGAAAATTGTAGACATATAGGTAATTATAAATTTGATTTATACCTGATTTGTTAAGCAATGAGCCGATATCACACCACAGCTTTTGTTTGACCTGAGGCTTCCTAAAGTCTTTACTTCGCGGGTTGTACAATGCTTCGTTGCGTCTCACGAAATCTATTAGCAACTCTTCTTTAGCGCTGGTCCACGCTACAGAAGACATCTTGGAGAACTGATCGCCGATACTGAAAATAAAAATAAAATATAACATAATAAATTCATATACCAAGGTATAGCAAGTGGCAATCCGTAGTTTCTGTCTACCCCTATGGTATACAGGCGTGATTTTATGTATGTAAATTCATATTTATATGACATACATGCTACTATACTATATATCCTATCCTACTAATCCTACTAATATTATAAACGCGAAAGTTTGTATGTATGGATGGATGGATGTTTGTTACTCTTTCACGCCGGAACGGCTGAACGGATCCGGATGAAACTTGGCAGAGATATTGATTATAGTCTGGAAGAACATATAGGCTACTTTTTATCCCGTGGAATACCGGGTGTTGGCAGATATTTAGCATTTTACCGTATTTAGCTGATACATTTTTAGTTCCTAAATAATAACTAGATGTCGCCACAGGAAAAATTAGCACACGCTATCGTTGCGTTTTGAGCAATGAGTGATATCAGCAATCGTAGGTACGAATGTTTTCCGACTTTCTCTCCGACTTATCTCTTCCCCGGCAACAGCCCAAGCCGAGGTCCGTACCTAAGTGGTGCCCTTGCGTTGTTGCCAATAAACCTTTTTGTATGGCAGAGCGCCTTCCGCGCTCGCCAGTAGTCCGGTATCACCGGGAATGAATTCCACGCGAGTGAAACCGCGGGGCGCAACTAGTATACTTATACTTGCTGATTCTGATACTATCAGTATGTATATTAATAATATACTGATAGTATCAGAATCAGCAAGCAAAGAACTGTCAACCGTTGGGGAATAAAGGTTCTCGAATGGCGACCACGAACAGGAAAACGAAGCGTGGGACGCCCTCCTACCCGCTGGACTGACTTAATTGGAAGTCGGTGGATGAAAAGGGCTCAGAATCGTTCTTCCTGAAAACGTATAGGAGAGGCCTATGTCCAGCAGTGGAATTCTGTATGTTGATGATGACGATGACTGATAGAACTGTACTGTAGCGATATATAATAATGTACTGTAGGGAGTGCCATGGTATTCAGCCGATAATTTAGTTAAAAGTAAATAAAATTATGTGTATAGTCTGTGAACAGAATCAGGTTGTGATCGTTTTCTGTATTTCTCCAATGTTTTTGAGACACGAAATGAGTTTTTTGGTTTGATTTGAACGTCACTTTCAAAATGTTCCGCTCGTGAATGACCGCACCCCAAAGAGCGCAAGTCTCAGCTCTTTCTTACAATTCATAAATAATAAAATTCATAGCATATCAGCCACACAAATAGTTCTGACTCTAGGATTCCCTGTGTTGTGGACTAAGCTATCAGCAAATAACACTCGAATTCACATGGAGCAGGAATGAAAGGAATTCATTAAATGAAATGATTCACTTTTATGTTGACAAGGTTCAATTTGGTTGCTTCATCTAAATTGAACGGCAGAAGTAAACCGTGTACGTGTAATATTGCCTTTACTTACGTTTATTTTTCCTATTTTCACACTCCACGCAAAAAAACATCTAAAATGCTCATCGCTGCTTTCAACTCACCGAATTTGCTCCCAAAGATGTTCAAAGTTGGAGAAAGCTCCTTCCTCCTTAACCCTAAAAAAAGTCAAAAGTAGGTATTAATTCAATAAAATCACAAGGATAACTTTGAAACGTCTTAAAGGTAAGTGAATCTAAATGCCAGTTCCACGCGACCAAAGCCTTGAAGAACAGGCAACAAACTTCACTACATAGTATATAACAAAGTCGCTTTCTTTGTCCCTATATCCCTATTTGCTTAAATCTTTAAAACTACGCAACGAATTTTGATGCGGTGTTTTAAATAGATTGATTGATTGATTTTAGAATATAACAATATTTAAGCTCAAGTGTGGTGCCAATCGTAGTTGTCAGTCATTTGAATTTGGCACATACCCACATTTTGTAAGTCAGTATTAACTTCCTCAGAGAATTTAAGAGTTGTACTGGGTACAAGAGATCTGAGGGGATATCTACCGCTCGGGAAGAAAGATTAGATAGAAAAAATTATTGCACACCACATAATAATTACACATAAAAGAAAAAAACACATCACAGTGATATAAAATGGGCGGTCTTATCATTAAATGCGATCTCTTCCAGACAACTTGGGGTTGGACTGGATTTGACGAGAACGATTTTTGTGTTTTTCTATGTGTTTGTTGTCAAATAAATTTATGTATATCCTACTAGTTGCACCCCACGGTTTCACCCGTGCAGATTCCGTATGTTTACAGACCTGTCCCGTTCCTCCTCGGGCAGCGAGTCGCGCGGCGGCGCCCAGGCGCGCTGCGCCGACGGCACGTCGTCCAGGAAGGCGAGCAGCGCGGCCCGCCGGCGCGCCGCCTCCCCGCCCGCCGCGCGCTTCCCCCGCCGCCGGATGTAGTAGTCGCGGACGTAGTTCCAGCGCTTGCAGCATTCCGTATCTACACAGACAATAATAACTCTTATAACAAATAACGCACTTCAATGCATCGGAAAATACACTCATACCACTAGAACTGAAAAATTAATTGTCATAACTAACTCATATTTAAATGGGACTACATGACAGGCACCGGCTTCATCAATTTTCTAATGATTCAAAAAATTCATCAATCGAAATCGGTCCATAGTAAAAAGTTATGAGGTAACAAACAAAAAAAATACGAATTGAGGGACGGTTAAAAAAAGTCAAGAGTATTAGAGCTCTTTGAGATGGGCTCGTCCGGGGAAGTACTACTGTATGGTTTACACAGTATAATAGTGCAGTGTGCATTTTCCGTGATAGACGGGCTGAAGCTTTTGAAAATGGGAAAAAGAGAAAATCAATTTTATAGTAGGATGAAATCCATTGAGAAAGCTGATATTTTAACGTGAGAATTTTCTTTTATTTTTACTACCCATAGGTACATTTTTGCCATTTAATTTTTTTTCCATAGGACTTGTATGTAGTTTTGCCGGAAACCGTGATAAGATTACGACGAATAGTTACTCTAACATGGTAAAATACCCCTTACAGTTTTTGCCTACTGTAGTTACTAACCTGACTTATTGAGTATCGCCCCGATATCAATCCATAGTTTTTTCTTTAGCACACCAATCTTATAGACTTTACTTTTGGGGTTATAGAGAGCTTCGTTCCGTTTCACGAAATCTATCAGTATCTCGTCATTTTCGCTAGTCCAAGACAAGTCTGGCGCTGATTGGGAAAATCTTTCTGCAGTGCTGTAAATAAATAAATTGGTCAATGGTCATGGTATGTATGGTATTTATCACCTAGTTTTGAGTGAGAACTCCCTCGCTTTCGCGCTTTCTAAGGCGCACAAAAGTTTTTAATTTCGTAATATCTTTTGAATAGAATGTCTGATTATAAAATTCAAGAAGTAATCTACAGGTATTGAAACAGGCTTGCATATAAAATAATTTAACTAACCTAAATGGTATTTGAATTTAATAATAGGTAAGTACCAGACCGAATTATCAAACAAAAATTTTATATCTAACTAGTAGTGCCCTGCGATTTCACCCGCGAAGTTTTAAATCCCGGTATTCCCACGTGATAAAAAGTAGCCTATGTGTTATTCCAGACTATAATATATCTCTGTGCCAATTTTCACCAAGATCCGTTCAGCCGTTCAGGAGCCTTATTCACTATGACAATAGGAGATTCCAAGGAGATTCCTTGCCCCAAACCGTGAAACATCAAAACTTGATATTGGGCTTTATTCTTTATGGCATAGGAGATACTTTGCCCTGGCCGTATCACACCGCCTGCCTTGTCTTAGCCGAGCTCGCGCTGCAAATGGTCATAGTGCATAAGGCTCCTGGAGTAACAAACATCCATCCATCCATCCATACTTACAAACTTTCGCATTTATTATATTAGTAGGAAGTAGGATTGGATGCACACACATCTCTAAGAAACTCGTAATAAGTACCTATTAACTTACCTAATTTTCTCCATTTTAACACCTTGCGGTTCCTTATTCTTCTTAGGCCTCTTTACCTCAGGTTCACTTGTTTCTTCACCTTCACTTTCATCCTCTGTATCACTTTTCATATCTTCCAGTTCCTCATCATCAATATCCTCATCGTCTTCTAGTTCTTCGTCATCATCGATATCGTCGTCATCAATATCATCATCATCTTCCTCTTCTTCTTCATCTTCGTTATCTATCACATCATCTTCATCGGCTTTTTCTTTTTCTTTTTTGCTGTCTTTGTTTTTCTTACTTGTATTTTCAAACCTGAAAAAATATTTATTAAGTACTCTCTTGAACATTAGATATTTGTGATTATTTTATGTACACTCTAATGTGATTAACTGTTGGCTCTTAAGGGCCCGGCGACAGCGGCTCGCAGTTTCGAGGTGCAATTGGCTATTACATATTTCATTTTATTTCATTTCGGGGAGGTTGTTTGAAAGAATAACTATCCAGTGACACACATAAATACTGTTTGAATACAAATAATACAATAATATAAGGGAAATGTGCTTAAAAAAAAAAAAAAAAATATTGGTGGACTTTTCGCACAGCACTATCTAGCCCCAAACTAAGCTTATGCTTGTGATATGGGAACCAGATAGCTGATATACTACTTATATACTTTTTTTTTGTAAATACATACTTATAATATTATATAACACCCAGACAGAGAACAAACATTTATGTTCATCACACAAATGTTTGTTCACGGTGGGAATCGAACCCACGACCTACGGCGCAGAAGGCAGAGCTACTACCAACTGAGCTACGTAGGCTGTCAAAAATCATTGCTTGAGTCAGTAATCATTTTGGTATTGATAAACGTAAGGCCAAACATACTAATACCCAAATAATTTCTGATTCGGGCATGTTTCCCTTATATTATTGTGTTATTTGTGTTCGAACAGTATTTACGCGTGTCACTGGATAGTTATTTTTTCAAACAACCTCCCCGAAATGAAATAAAATGAAATAATAGCCAACCGCACCTCGAAACTGCGAGCCGCTGTCGCCGGGCCCTTAATAACTACTGTCATTACATTATTATTAGATGTTTATGAGACTGTTGAATGTCTATGTGACCTTTAAGGCCCACTACCCCATATCACACCATGACTGTAATAGGAACATCTAGGGCAATAAAATATTATTTGTTTTTAAAAATATTATTTAGGAAGTATGAGACCATGCCCACTAGACCATCCCAAAACCGACCCACACCCTAAAATCGGCACAGATGAGGGAATATGTAGTATCGTAACGGCACAGATGAACTGTACAGAAAGTTTGACACTTGAAACCCAGAATATCCTCATGGTAATGAGCTTCGTTTAGCGAGAGCTTTGTTTATGTGACTGTTGGACCATAATATGACTGTTATTACTGTTGGACGTCGGTGGCTGCTACTATGGTTGCTATGTCTATCTATGTAACTATCCTAATCAAAGTAATGTGGTTGGTATAACAAGTACCGCTCCAAGGGATCATCTTCGAAATCGGAAAAAGCTGCCTCGACCGACTCCATAGCCGCCGAAGGGTTTTCAAACATTGGCAGGAATGGGACGTCATATAGTTCTGTCTTACATAGTTGCTTCTTTTGCTGAAACATACATAAATCAAATAATAATAAGTTAAAATCCTAAGACCAAAGTGCTGGTTTGATTCCAGGAGGCGCTAATTTTACTGATAATATAAATGCGACAGTTAAGTTTAATCAAGATAAGTAGTGTTTTATTGAAAGTCCAATATTTAATGAACTATGACCAACAATTTCTACTGACCTGTAAAACGGAATGGAATCCATTTTTCTCTTCAATTGAGTCAAATACGAGTATGTTTGTGGCACTGAGATGAGGTGCCTTGTAACGAATTAATTCTGGGTCTGTGGGGTTCAACTTGCCCTGGAAAAGATGTTCATCATTCAGTCTTATTAAAAAAGTTTTTAACTATTGCAATCACTATCATACTTATGCCAGTGATGACTGCTTTATATACAGGGTGTGGCGTAAAGAGTGGATAATCCTTTACCTACGTGTACGGGGTATCATAACTGTTCAGAAAATTTAAATTTCGCGGAATAAATTATTTACAGTTTTCGAGTTAATGGAGTTTTTCGAAATTTTAATATTGTTTCACCATTGTCCATTCTTTTAGATGCCAAGATCACAAATCAAACTATTTTCTCAATCTGTTTTTTTTATAGCATTCTTGGATAACTGCGCTATCAAATACCAATTGCCATTTGTGTGTCAAAGTAACAGATTTTTTTTAGAAAAATTTTAAACTAAAAAAAAAATTATTTGATATTTTTTCCAAAAGTTTGACCTCCTGTGGAGCAAAAAAAATACACTGTCCCCTGAGTGACCAACTAATAAAAAACTTAGCCACTCCAATGAGATTCCGAAATGGTATGCGCTTGGTATTTCCAGCTTTTAATTTAAAGAATATTCCTGTAAAGATTGACCAAGGCCTGTTTTCTTAACATGCTTTTTTCCACAAAATTAATTTAATAAATAAAGATATTGGTGGACTTTCCACACAGCACTATCTAGCCCCAAACTAAGCTTATGCTTGTAATATGGGAGAACCAGATAGCTGATATACACCCAGACAGAGAACAAACATTTATGTTCACCACACAAATGTTTGTTCACGGTGGGAATCGAACCTACGACCTACGGCGCAGAAGGCATAGCTACTACCAACTAAGCTACGTAGGCTGTAATTATTTTGATTCTTTGGATAGTCCTTTACCTACTTGTAGGGGATATAATAGCTATTCAGAAATAAGAATAAAATTACCCAGCAAAAATTTCGTGATTTTTGAGTTATTGAATATTTTAGAAATTTTAATATTTTTTACCCTTTTAGATGCCAAGATCACAAATCAAGGTATTTTGTCAATCTGGTTTTTTGTAGAATTCTGGAATATCTGCGCTATAAAATTCTAACTATCATTTGTGTGGAAAAGTTTTTTGTAAAAAAAATGTTTAGCATAAAAAAATCTTTTTTTTTTCAAAAATAGAAAAAATGTAGCACTAATTCAAATGGTGACTTTTAACACACACACAATGTGACAATTCAAGGTATGGTCACTTTTTATACCATAAGAGGCCAAACTTTTTGGTTGGTCACTCAGGTGAATGTTAATTTTTAAGAATCAAAATAATTACAGCCTACGTAGCTTAGTTGGTAGTAGCTATGCCTTCTGCGCCGTAGGTCGTAGGTTCGATTCCCACCGTGAACAAACATTTGTGTGGTGAACATAAATGTTTGTTCTCTGTCTGGGTGTATATCAGCTATCTGGTTCTCCCATATTACAAGCATAAGCTTAGTTTGGGGCTAGATAGTGCTGTGTGGAAAGTCCACCAATATTTTTATTTATTAAATTAATTTTGTGGAAAAAAGCATGTTAAGAAAACAGGCCTTGGTCAATCTTTACAGGAATATTCTTTAAATTAAAAGCTGGAAATACCAAGCGCATACCATTTCGGAATCTCATTGGAGTGGCTAAGTTTTTTATTAGTTGGTCACTCAGGGGACAGTGTATTTTTTTTGCTCCACAGGAGGTCAAACTTTTGGAAAAAATATCAAATAATATTTTTTTTAGTTTAAAATTTTTCTAAAAAAAATCTGTTACTTTGACACACAAATGGCAATTGGTATTTGATAGCGCAGTTATCCAAGAATGCTATAAAAAAAACCAGATTGACAAAATAGTTTGATTTGTGATCTTGGCATCTAAAAGAATGGACAAGGGTGAAACAATATTAAAATTTCGAAAAACTCCATTAACTCGAAAACCGTAAATAATTTATTTGGAAAAATTTCAATTTTATGAACAGTTATGATACCCCCTACGTGTAGGTAAAGGATTATCCACTCTTTACGCCACACCCTGTATATTTGAGACCATTGTGTTGTTCTATTTCTAATTCTAATTGGTGCTGGGAGAATGAGATCCGCACAGACATCCCACAATGGGGCGTATTGTGCATTGTCCCCCTGCTAACCTCGCCCCAGCCAGTCAAACTCCTTAAATAGCAGAGAAGGACCTTGGGTTGGTGGCAGCAATGTTCAAGCAACCCCATGGTGATTTGGATGCAGAGACGGATGAGATCAGCTCCTGTAGTCCAGTTTCGAACCTGGCTTTGACTGTTTATTCATTAATAAGGACTTTTACTAAAATTACATTATTTTGTAATATAACTTTGTACATAATTAGATCATACCTGAGGATTTTTCATGAGGTAATCATACAATACACTCTGGGCTCTTAGCATCTTGTACTTGAAGGTGATGCCCTTCTTCATCAGTGCACTGCACTCTATACACACCCATGGTGGCATACCATCTGATACCGTAACCTAGTAAAGAAATGAGCTTGTAATTATTAAATGAATCAATTGAATTGCCTAAATTTAATTGTATTTTATTGATTTAACAACATAAGTAGTACATACTTAATTTTTTTATCAGCTGTAATTTTAAACAGCTTCATGTATTTCCACATTAATTATGTAGGTTCATAAACTCAAAGAAACAGGATTCCAATCACTTTGTGACGTGCTACTTGACTTGGGGACCACCCCATGGGCGCACTGTTTTGTGGGATTATTTTGTAGCTTTAACAACTATAAATCAGATCAAATATGAGAGAATACAATCTAATACTACTGACTAGATAAATTATTCAATTTAAACTTACATTTATGCCAGCCAGTTCCATAAAATAATCTTGGACCTCAATAGCATTTTTCATTCGTCTTTCTGATGTAAGACAACATCTACAGATCTTTTTAGTAACAAATGAACTTAGTATTGTTTCATCTTCATCACTTAACTCAGGTCTGGTTTCCATGATTCTATTTTGTTGAAAATAACAACAAATAATCAGGGAAACTCATAGAACGTAAACATTGATTTCTGGAAAACTGACAACTAGTAAATAAATGGCGCCTTCCGAAATGGCTATAATCGATCACAGCGCTCACATCACCTCACAGGCGTACCGAATTAGATATTGCGATTATGACAGCTCAGAGCTGTCAACAATTCGGAACGCTCGTAAGCGCACTCACAGAAACATCCTAGGAATCATAACCTCAAACCTTGTGTAACAAACTGGGACTGCTTGGATATTTTCTGGATTTGTTATTTTATGATCGCAGAACATATTATACCCTTTATCGACTTTAATGCGGCTGAAAACATGTAACCTCATCAAAAATAACAACAGAACACAATTGCACAACTGTCATTTTTGACAGCGCTCACTGTGATATTAGAATATGGCATGGTCGGCGTAATCACAAGATGGCGCATGTCATGACGTCATCTGTGACGTTTCATGGGTCATCGTTATCGCGCTCACGCTCTTGCGATTACGCCGACCATGCCATATTCTAATATCACTAAAAATAAAATAAATATTGGTGGACTTTCCACACAGCACTATCTAGCCCCAAACTAAGCTTCTGCTTGTAATATGGGAACCAGATAGCTGATAACTACTTTTAATACTTTTTTTTTTTTTTTGTAAATACATACTTATAATATTATATAACACCCAGACAGAGAACAAACATTTATGTTCATCACACAAATGTTTGTTCACGGTGGGAATCGAACCCACGACCTACGGCGCAGAAGGCAGAGCTACTACCAACTGAGCTACGTAGGCTGTCAAATCACACAAATCACTGTGAGCGCTGTCAAAAATGACAGTTGTGCATTTGTGTTTTGTTGATAATTGTGATGAGGTTACATGTTTTCAGTCGCATTATAGTTGTTATAGGGTATAATATATGTTATGCGATCATAAAATAACAAATCCAGAAAATATCCAAGCAGTCCCAGTTTGTTACACAAGGTTTGAGGTTATGATTCCTAGGATATTTCTGTGAGTGCGCTTACGAGCGTTCCGAATTGTTGACAGCTCTGAGCTGTCATAATCGCAATATCTAATTCGGAACGCCTGTGAGGTGATGTGAGCGCTGTGATCGATTATAGCCATTTCGGAATGCGGCCTCGGTACGGGTTTGTGAGCGCTCAAATCGATTATAGCGTATTTCGGAACGCGGGGTGGGTTTCCAACGCCACAATAAAATATTCTACCTTCTACCTCCCTCGCTCGCTAAAGGCCGATTTACACGTGCATAAGTACAGTAGCGAGTTAACTTGCGGTCTTAGCGAGTTAACTTGCGGTCTTAGCGAGTTTAGTTCTTATCGTCGTTTGGACAGGGATTTGCCAGTTAAGTAGTAACATACCGATTAAGTACAGAGAATAGGATGCAGTTCTATTTTTTCGGTAAGTTAAGTGCAAGTTCACCCCGCCCGCGCGTGTCCCGCACCCCGCCAACTAAACTCGCCGCGCGTTCATAAGTTGACTGACAGGTTGCAACGTGTTTGTTTACTTTCTTGATTTGTTTTGAGTTTGAGTTTTAAATAAAGCACGATGAAGTGGACAGAAGAGACAACATTAAAGTTCTCTGATTATCGCACGTAATTCTTCGTCCATTTTTCTGAATCATCGCGGAATTGACACTTATAATTTAACTCGCTTTAGCGAACGCTTGGACGCTACTTACTGCTTAACTGTCCGATTTTTAAACTCGCTACTGTACTTATAGATGTGTAAAACGGCCTTAAGAGCCTGTCCGCTGTCCACTCACGCTTTTATCATAAAACCTGCTTGTTCTTATTGTTCGTGCGTGACCTCTTTGGTGATTAGAACTTTTTACGGAACTTGAACGTTTTACTCATAAGCACATTCCAAATTCAAATCACTTTTCCTCTATTGCTATTTTGCTGCCTGTTTACAAGGCGCAAAATAACTCTTTTCGAGTTGATGTGATAAAAAAACATGTAGGTACCTACATACAAGTAGACATACAATGATGATAGGTATCACGGAAAGTACATAGTACCTACTCATCCCCAATCTTCAGCAGGGTCACTGTAATCACTATCACTACATAGGTAGTATAAAACAAAGTCGCTTTTTCTGTCCTTATATCCCTATGTATGCTTAAATCTTTAAAACTACGCAACGGATTTTGATGCCGTTTTTTTTTATTCAAGAGGAAGGTTTATATCTATTATACCTACATGCATGATATGTGCACCCTTGCGAAGCAGGGACGCGGGGCAGGTCGCTAGTTACCTAATAAAGATCGAGTTATTGCATACCTACCTATATAATATTGGATTGGACTACTTAGGTAAATAAATGAAAACATTTTAGTGTGTTATTGAAAATCATAGGTATGTGTAGGTAACATACCTATTTATAGTTTTATTAATAAATTTTATAATTATGGTAATACTTAACCACTAGGTATATTTCATCATATCACATGCATGCATGCATACATGACGACCTCAGTGGCGCAGCAGGCGAGTCCGCCTGCGACGCAAGAGGTTGCGGGTTCGATTCCCGCCTCGGAACAAATTTGTGTACGATCTGCAGAAATTTGTTCCGTTGGTCTGGGTGTTTATCATGTATAATAAAAAAATATCTATCTATGTAAGTATATAATGTATTAAATATATCAGTCATCTAGTACCCATAACACAAGCTTTGAGTAGCTTACTTTGGGGCTAGATGGTGTTGTGTGGATTGTCCAGCATTATTTATTTATTTATTTATATCACTTGCAGAATATAATAAAATAGTTACAGGAACAAGCAGATGGCCCACCTGATTTTATATGGTACCTAACAACCACCAACAAAGCATTGCCTCGTAAGTCAGGCACGATAAGAACGTACCCTACGACGCATGGCCCTGCATCCATCAACTTGAGGCATAACAGATGTAAGACCTAAATATCTCATGTGCCTCTAATTACCTACACCGGTAGGCAACCACTCTTCAAACCGAAACACAGAAACGCTGCGCCTCTTGGCGGCAGAAAAAAATACCTACCACTTATTTGACACCCACTTGATAGTTTATTCCACGGAATAGAGAAAACCCATATTTCTGTGGTTTATTCCACGGAATAGAGAAAACCCTAGTTTATTCTGTAATAGAATACTAGGATAACATAGAATAAATTTTAGAAGTTAGTTAGGTTTTAACTTGGCAAAGATTGGGAGTATCACTAATCCTGTGATCACAGGTCACCACGTAGATCGGAGGAGCAGATAGCAAAAAAACAGGAGCATCTGAAAATATTAAATATAGATCAGGATTATCAGGTAGTTGCTAAATATGCAAAAAAAATAATTTTGTCAATAAATACATGAAGTTATTAGATTATTTTTAATGCAGTTCACTTTTAAGGAAATTGACCCGTGGCTTCTACAATTTTTGGATAACCATAGCCGTTTGGTGGATACTACCTTAAACTAAGTAAACCTATCGACCTGCCGATTTTCTTGCATTGAATGAACGGTTCGAAAGTTATGTTCAGACATTCTTGCATACAAACAAACAAGTTGTCGCTAAATTCTTCGTTTGCTTTGCTCACTCAATCAGTATCACGACAGGTACCTACTGTAATAATAAGACTTACCGCTGCAGCTGGAGTTTTTGCATTCTATTTTCAAACTGTCTAAACTACTGTGATGGCCATGACCTTTACTGAAAGAGTATAAAATTATAAATTAATAATCACCAACCCACACAATATCATCATTTTAGGTGAAGTGTCATTGATAATAACTGGAAAATCGCCTTTTTGGAACAGATTCCTAACTATAGATCAATGATTCTTACCACTGGTGTCCTAAACTGTTCGACGAACTGTTAGACATACTGCATATTGGCACTGTGTTTTGCAAATCAGCTAAAGAACAAGACGGTCTCAGTCTCGCCACCAATTTATGTTGCAGGGATAATTTTGAAATATTTTCATCGATACTCTCAACGTTGATTTTAGGTATTTCTTTACGTTGCATATTTTTATCGGGGTAATTTTGACATCCACATTTTGTGCCAGCTTCAGAACCAGTTTGAGTAGGCTCTACTACACTAGCACGTATTGAAGCTCGCTTGAACTCTTGGTTTGTTGATCGGTGTATGTTGGGATCTGACGCGTATGTTTGACCAAATTTCTCTGTAAACTGAACTTTCTTTCGGTTCATCATAGACAGCTGGTATTGTCCTTTGCGGTGCAGTGAGGGGGACATGCTTGGTGATCTACTAGGTGTTGTACATGCAGATGTGCTCTCTGTGGGACGTTTCATGACATTTTTTATTTCGTATTCAGTTGCTATTGCTTCAAAAACCTAAAAAGAAATTCATATTGTTAATTAACCCAGCACATGTGTCTCATACACAATTTGTGTTCGTATTTTTTTCTCTAGGAATCATTTTAGCCAATATCCCACACTAAGTTTTAGTAAAAAAAAAGATTTCAGAAAAATGTTTAACAAGTACCTGTTCTGCTACTAGATTCCTAGCGTAAGGTGATTCCTTCGGCGGCAATGGCTCTCGACATAGTGCGCAGCGCTCTAGCCTTTTCCAGCAAGCTGTGAATAAAATCAACAATGAGCAGAAAATTACCAAACAGTCACATTCAAACATCAAGACGTAGCACTGGAAAGTTAAAGGGTTTTATTCAAAGCTTATTAATATCCACGAACCTTCGCAGTAGAGATGGCTCCGTGCGCAGCACAGCGGCACAGTAGCAGTGGCGGCGCACACGCAGCATGCCAGTGCGCGGACGGCACCGGCCAATGCACGACGCGCCCGTTCCCCACGTGCGCCACCACCACAGCTCCATAGCAACTACAGCACAAAAAAATAGATGGAACATACACTAAAGATTAGAATGACGATTTTCTGGAAAAACGACCAATACAACGAACCAATTAGAAGGTTCAACCTATAAGAAAACCAAATGCTCGAGACCTTAAGAAAGATAGTTTTAAGATACACACGTCTCTCTGTTTGGATCTTATGTCGATAAGTTTACCTCAGGGTCATCATTTGGGTCCACTCCACAATTCCATACCAGCAGCGATACACCTCGACCAGCTCCATCTCCTCTAATCATGCCAGCCACTTGTCCAATCTGAAATATCAAAAATAACATTGTATTAACTAGAGGTACATTTTCGAACTAGCTTCTCCAACCTCCCGAAAAATCCTTACCGGCAAACCCAACAGATCCTTTCCATCAGCTTGCAACAAACAGTCCCCAGTGTTTAAACCAGCCGTATCCGCTCGGGACTGTGGTGTCACTTCACGAACCTAAAAAATACTAGGTAGGTTAATATTATGAAAATACCCCCTAACTACAATTTCCTAAAACATAGCGTTAAGTCTTATGCAAAAAGCTAATCAGAAATTGAATAATTACCCATGGGTATGGATCCCAAAGAGTCCTCGTCAGCCGAAAACCTAAGCCTTCCCCTTCATATTCAGGAAGATTAAGCTGTAATCATAAAAATAAACACTTTTGGTACAAGCTCATTACAGAAATAAAAAGAGAAATCTCAATTTCATAAATTAAATAAACTTACGATATATAGGTACTTACCACAATCAATCTAACGCCATTCGTATACTCATGCTCACTCCCACCAGTGGACGTTTCAGGCAGTTGAGATTCCATTATTGATTTTCAAGAACACCTGAAAAGAACATTATAGATTGTTATTTCTTGAGATCAAAGGCAACGGCTAACTTTTAAATACTTATGGTTGTTACTAGGTACCTATGACATTACGAGTAATCCGTGGTACATATACGGTGTTGTTTGCACATTTAAAAATGTAGGTATATAGGTATTAATCACTACATAGTATAAAACAAAGTCGCTTTCTCTGTCCCTATTATATATAGATTTAAGCATACAAAGGGACACCCATGTCCCTTTGTATGCTTAAATCTTTAAAACTACTCAACGGATTTTGATGCGGGTTTTTTAATAGATAAACTAAACATTCTGAGCTGCAATACGATGTGACTTAGTGAGTTTGATGTAGAGTTTCGCCTGTTCAGCTGTACCTGCTGATTTAAGATAGTTAATTGACTCAGGTGTGACCTTGCGGAAGTTCATTGTTAAATACAAATTAACTTGAACAAAGCAATATGTAGTACTAATCCGCTGATCTAATCTCCTTAAGCTGGAATAAACTTAATTAGAATTCGACACGTGTTTCACCTCTCTACGAAGCATCTTCAGGAAATTGACTAGCTGTGCACTGAACGTGTGAACAGGCGAAACTCTACATTAATAGATAAAGTGATTCAAGAGGAAGGTTTATATGTATAATACATGCATGATGTATGCACCCGTGCGAAACAGGGGCGCGCGGGCGGGTCGCTAGTATTTTCATATAACAAATAATCCTATTATGTACAATTAATTGTATTTGATACATAACTCATCCTTTATTGATACCATTGTTTTATAATGAACTAGCTGCATAAATTGGTAGAATTTATTTTCATACGCTGACCACCCCATTCTTTTCCTTCTAAACTTTCAAAATCAAAATGTGATGAAATATTTCGCGGGCTTCGTACTAAGGAATTGCTTCGTACCAAGGAATTTGGATACTACGTTCGCACACTAAGCCCCAGAAGAAGTGAGAAACTGAGAAACCCAAGGAATATAGATGAGAAACCCATTACAAAGTAGTTTCGTCTGATGTCTTAGCTATCATAGACTGGGTTTCGAGTCAATTCTATATTCCAGCAAAAGCAAGAGTAGCATGTAGCGCCCTAGATTCTTCATCTATTGTTAGTACTAGTAGAACACGCCGCGCCGGTCTATCGAAAGAGACCTCGCTCTCCTACCGGGTTCGAGTCCGGTCGTGCACCAATGCATGCACTGGCAAAGCATTTAAATAGGCAGGTAATAAATAGGTCTTTCTTAAATTAGGAGGTACCTAGGTACTTACCTACCGATGTGGTTTTTGCTAAACTTTGAAACACAAGCAGGCCTATGCTTTGTTGAACTATAACCATTTTATTGCACGGCGTGGTTGGATATACCTATATCTCCCTATCCACATATCTTGGGCGCGTATTAAGTTTTACTATCACCACGATTGCACTCTCGATGATCCAAGATCAAAACATTAATGTGCTAGTGATGTGTAGTATAGAAAAATAATATTAATTTATCGATATGCCACGACGACGCAACCAACGGCGACGATCCGCTGGTACCTACCTAATTTATCGTAGCTGCCTTATTCACTATGACCATTTGCACCGCGTATGCATCCTATTCCCTGTTCCTCATTGACCACCTGTGGCGGACAACACTTATAGCTGACTACAAAGAGTAAAATAAGTATCTGACTACCTACTCCACTTAGGTAACTAACCGTTATCGACACTAATCGACAGATACGTATCACAACACTATTCGATCGGAACCAGTTCACCTCTCACTCACGGCCACACACAGTGGAGGCTGCGTACAGTATTACACAACTCGATCGAAGACAAGGCACACATACCTACCTACGATACTTACATAAATTTTAGCAATAAAGGAGTGACCTCCATGATGGCGATTGGCGACTGACGATGCTCAATGGACATGTGGAAAGAACCACATAATAATCTATCTAGAGTAGGTACCTAGTTACCTACCTAAGTACTACCCTTTTGCGGCAAGGTACCTAGGTACCTGTAGTCGGCATCAAACAAACTTAAATGATTAGGTTATTTGTAGTAGGTACCTACCTATTCCTGTCTTGTGGTGTTTCCTATGGTTACATTGAAAATAGAAATTATTTTCGGCATTATCCTTACCTACACCTTCCGTGTTTTCAACTGCACTCATCATAATCATCAGCCTTAGTAAGTCTCCGACAAAAACAGTATGTAGCCTACTAGTAGTAAAAGATGACGATGACGGCAGGCACCTGATGATAAGTGGTCACCGTCGCCCAAAGACACCAACAACACTAGGGGTGTTGTCATTGCGTTGCCTATCCTAAAGGACTTTATGAACATGATAAGTATAAAAAGTGGCAACAATTTTTTTATCAACTACTCTTTTTATTAAACTTGATTATATTCACAGGTTTTGGGACCACTGATCTTATGTCTTCATTCCCAAACTTATTATAATTTAAGGCCTCATTTATATTTGATAGTACTGCTCGTTCAGTTGAAGTGAAATCAACTACCTCAATTTTTTTTGTATTTTCTTTATAGGGCTTAAACTTCTTTTCTATAACAATTTCTGCTGCTGCTTTTCTTTTGTTCATATATATTATATTATTAGCCCCCATATTTAGGGTCTCATTATTTTCAAATTGCTCAGTGACTTCATTTTGAATAGGAGTACCATAACATGACTCTGTTTCTTCAACTTTATTTGTCAAAACTATTGCATTATTTTCTTCAATGATCTGTTGTTCACATTCCTTATTCAAGTTTCGGAGTCTGTTGGCTACATCTTTTCTTCGCTGTAGCAATTTTTGGATTGTTTCTTGTACTGTCTCCAGTTCTGGTGCATAGCAGATATGTAATGAGCCACCATAGAAACCCTTGGTGTCTAGCATTTTCTTTGCAATCCGTGCCGACTGGATCCTATCATACTTAGCATGATATGTCTCTGTGAAAATTTCACCTGGATGGTCTATGGAGACATGAAACTGTTGTAAATTTCCAAACTTCAGAAATAAATTTTTGGCTTCTTGACGGAGATTTAGAGCAGGTACACCGAATATCAGCAGGTGATTTGACTCAGTGTTGATTGTATAGACCTAAAAGTAATGTTTGCATTTAATAAAATCCTACAAACCGTTGATATCTAGCTAGATAAAAACGAAAGTACCTTTAATATGGCCTTTAATGTATTATAAAAAAGCCTGATACAGGTAGGTACCACATTAAGTAACAGACCTAAATTTTGCGAGCTTGTTGGATGAAAATGCAGATAAATATAGAAGTACCTATCTACTACTTACTTTTACAGCAGTAAGTTTCCTGCCTTGCCGATAAGGCAGGCGTGTTGTGCACAGCGGCTGCTGCTCATGATGAGGCAGTAAAGACCTCTGTTCGCAATCGGTGGACTTCAAATCAGGAGCAATCATAGGTACAACAATACTTTCAACAAATTGCAAAGGTAATGTAAAAACACATGTACAGTAAGTACTTTCAACTGCAATTTCCAAGAGTTTATAGCGCTACGCTAAGATGCAATTTCACAGAAAATAAGTCACAGTCACAACACAATCACATTTCACAACAAAAACAAAAAAAAAAGCAAAACAAAAAGTCTTTCTTCTTCTTCTTTTTGGTTTATGGCTTCGTGATGGCTTCTGTCCGTATAGGCAATCTTGCCAATGTCAAGTGATTTTTATCGATACTTTTTAGTCAAGTCAGTCCATAGTCAAGTCATTTGTTTTGAAGAATGGTGTCGGTTTTCTTCAAAACCAAGTTCAAAACTACGTACATACCGCCATCTAGTATTGTATTACCTCTCGGTAGCATGCATGTCTGAGAGGCTCTATCAATACGAACGTATCAATCGGCTTTTTACCCGAGTGCCGCGAGGGTTATGTGTTTGGCGTGTATCTATCCATGTATGTATGTATGTAGGTATCCGTCCGTCGATATTTCCTTTATTACCACGTAGCAACCAAACGGCTGGATGGATTTTGATGATTCTGGTATCAAAAGATTCGTTGCAACTTCCCAAGTGTCCTTAGAATAAAAAAAGCCAAAAAGTAAGGTGGGAATGAAAGCAGGAGCGATATTAGCTCACATTAAAAAAAAAACTTCGCAATCAAAGCAATATGGATATCAAAATCAAGTGTTTTTTTTTTTTTTGTATGTAAAAGATAGGCAAACGGGCTAACGGCCCACCTGATGGTAAGCGGTCACCGTCGCCCATAGACAACAACAACACCAGGGGCGTTGTCAGTGCGTTGCCTACCCTGAAGGACTTTATTAACATTTTTCTTGAAGCTTTTCATGTTAAATCTTGGCGGGAAAACTTCTGAGTGATACAGTGTTTTCAAATAATGTATTCGTTGTTGGTTTAAAGTAAACCCTCAAAGGCAAAACTAGAACGCAAAATTCGTTAAGTCACTTTAGCGAACTACCTAGGCCATGAGTGATACTAAAATCTATTCTAAATATATATAACTCAAAGGTCACTGACTGACTGACATAGTGATCTATCAACGCACAGCCCAAACCACTGGACGGATCGGGCTGAAATTTGACATGCAGGTAGATGTTATGACGTAGGCATCCGCTAAGGATTTTGATCAATTCTACCCCCAAGGGGATAAAATAGGGGTTGAAAGTTTGTATGAAACTTTGAATTCCTTGGTGCGAGCAAAGCCGCGGGTTCAGCTAGTATATCATAAAACCTTCTCTATAGTCAAACAAATCGTTGAAAAAAAACCGCATCAAAATCGATGAAGCCGTTTTGAAGATATTAAGAGTTTTGTTAGAAAAATGTGATTGTTGGTAGCCCCAAAGTGATCGAAATGAGTTAAACAACCACAGACGTCAGTAAACTGCTAGGACATATGTACACGAGCCTCCGACTGCCTGCGATCATTACATTTTATCATTCGTCAAGACTGAAGAATGGATTTAACTATCAAAATGTTCGGGCAGTCGGGTTTTTTATTTTTTGATAAATCTTCTTGTTACCCGAGTGCCGAGGGTTATGTGTTTGGCGTGTTTTTTTTTTTTATACTACCAAGGTAGCAAACAAGCATACGGCCCACCCGATGGGAAGCGGTCACCGTAGCCTATGGACATTTGTAACACCAGATGTGTCACACTCGCGTTGCTGACCCTTTAAATATTTTAATACGCCTTTTTTAAAGAACCCCATACTGTATTCTCCAGGGAAAACATCCGCAGGGAGCGCATTCCACAACCTTAGAGTGCGCGGGAGGAAGTTCCTCTGAAAACGAACAGTGCGCGACCATCCTAGCTCCCAAGGTGTGTGGATGGACCCCCTGCCTATGGCGTGCAGTTCGATAATAAAATGAAGCTGTAGGCATCATATCGAACAATTCTTCAGAACACAACCCATTATACAAGCGGTAGAACACACACAGAGAGGAGAAGTCTCTCCTCAAACTTAAAGGTTCAATACCGCTTGTGAGCTTGGGATCATCAACGATTCTCACAGCACGTCTTTGGACCGAGTCAAAAGGACCAAGCTGGTATCCAGGTGCTCCTGCCTAGAGATGGCAGCAGTACTCCATATGGGGTCGGACCTGCGACTTGTACAGAAGTAGTCGTTGTCCCCCATTGAAGTACAGCTTCGCTCTGTTTAGCACACCGAGCTTCCTAGATGCCAGCTTTACCTTGTCTTCTAAATGACTGCGGAAGTGAACGTCGCTGGAGATGTCGATACCTAGGACCCCAATGCTCTTGGAGATGGAAAGGGTCATGTTCTGGAATTGAGGTGCCACAGTGAAAGAGGTTTTTTTGCCGTGAATGCGCAAACTTGTGTCTTAGTAGGGTTGAACTTAACCAGGTTTTGATCTCCCCAATTGGAAACTCTGGTTAATGAGCCCTCTATCTCAGACACAAGTTGCTTTCGGCTTTCTTCCACAATGTAACGAGGGATGCTAGCATGGCCCGTATAGAATGTGTCCCCAGTACTATCATCCGCATAGCAATGAATGTTATCAATGGACAACATATCATTGATATGTAACAGAAACAGCGTTGGGGACAATACAGAGCCTTGCGGGACGCCAGCGTTAATGTCCATGCGATCGGAGCTACCGCCATCAACTACAGACAGCTCGTATGCTTCTGCCGGACAAAAAGCTGTCAACCCATTTGCACAAACCCTCTATCGTGCGTGTATCTATCCATGTATGTATTTATGTATCCTTCCTTCGATATTTCCTTTATTACCACGTAGCAACCAAACGGCTGGATGGATTTTGCTGATTCTGGTATCAAAAGATTCGTCGCAACTTCCCAAGTGTCCTTAGAATAAAAAAAAACCCAAAAAGTCACGTGGGAAGGAAAGCAGGAGCGATATTATCTCACATTAAAAAAAAATCTTTTCGCTATCATAGCAATATGGGTATCAAAATCAAGAGAGTGATAAAGTGTTTTCAAATAATGTATTAGTTTTTGATTTAAAGTAAACCCTCAAAGACAAAACCAGAACGCAAAATTCTTTAAGTCACTTTAGTGAACTAGGCCATGAGTGATACTAAAATATTTCATAAAGCCTTCTCTATGGTCATACAAATCGTTTAGAAAAAACCGCATCAAAATCGATGAAGCCGTTTCGAAGATATTGAGTTTTGTAATAAAAAAATGTGATTGCTGGTAACCCCAAAGTGATCAAAATGAGTTATACAACCACAGGCGTCAGTAAACTGCTAGGACATAGGTACACGAGCCTCCGACTGTCTGCGATCATTACATTTTTATCATTCGTCAAGACTGAACTTCAATATTAAAAAGTACCAAATTTAAAACATTATCTTATTTACCTACCTACATACTTTTAGTTCGGGCACTCGGGGTTTTTTATTTTTTTATAAATCTTGTTGATTAATTAAATAAATAAATAATGCTAGACAATCCACACAGCACCATCTAGCCCCAAAGTAAGCTACTAAAAGCTTGTGTTAAGAGTACTAGATGACTGATATATTTAATGCATATTTACACAGATATATTTTTTTATTATACATAAACACCCAGACCAACGGAACAAATTTCTGCAGATCGTATACATATTTGTTCCGAGGCGGGAATCGAACCCGCAACCTCTTGCGTCGCAGGCGGAGACTCGCCCGCTGCGCCACTGAGGTCATTTGAATTTGAATTGATAAGAAAAAACAAAACAGTTTACCTTCATAAAGAAATGTTGCAGAGGTTGCGGGTTCGATTCCCGCCTTGGAACAAATTTGTGCACGATCTGCAGAAATTTGTTCATTGGTCTGGGTGTTTTCTATGTATAATAAAAAATATCTATTTATGTAATTATATAATGTATTAAATATATCAGTTATCTAGTACCCATAACACAAGCTTTAGTAGCTTACTTTGGGGCTAGATAGTGCTGTGTGGATTGTCCAGCATTATTTATTTATTTATTTAATGTAATCCTATCATCAAAATGTTACAGATAATGTAGGAATAGGTTAAACTTAAATAAATAAACCAAATCAATTTCACTTAGTTTAAAATTTTATTTCAAAAATGTACAACCTGTTTTCAAGACCTAAGGGTTCCTTGTCAGACTTCGGTACCTTAAAAAGTATTGCATGCATGCATAATTTTACTTATGTTTCAAATTATGTTTTTAAAAATGTTGGTATCATTCATAGTCGTCCGTCTTCATGTCATTGAGTCCTAGTTCCTCGTTCTGGTCGAAGTTTCGCTCGTAACGGGTGATTTTGAGACCTGCGTCAGAAGAAACAGACACTTTAAAAATCCAAACTATAAAATAAAATAAAACAGTATAAGTAATACGAATATAGAATAAAAAAAAGAAAAATCGTGAAGGAAAACATCGTGCAAAAACCAGTTCTATATTAGGTATTCTAGCAGCGCTAATTAACTGGATCCACACGACGACGATCCAACGCGTATCGATCGCGCGGCAGGAGCACTCGCTCCAATTTGTGCGCTTGGATCACACGCGGCACTCCAATTCGTGCGCTTGGATCACACGCGGCACTCCAATTCGTGCGCTTGGGTCACACGCGGCACTCCAATTCGTGCGCTTGGATCACACGCGGCACTCCAATTCGTGCGCTTGGATCACACGCGGCACTCCAATTCGTGCGCTAGGATCACACGCGGCACTCCAATTCGTGCGCTTGGGTCACACGCGGCACGTCCACACTGACCGCGC
Organism: Plemyria rubiginata; assembly: GCA_963576535.1. Lineage (NCBI taxonomy): Eukaryota > Metazoa > Arthropoda > Insecta > Lepidoptera > Geometridae > Plemyria > Plemyria rubiginata. Next base: position 7,699,360 of record OY754922.1, on the reverse strand, counting down.
CTTTACATTGCGCTCCTGCCGCGCGTGATGGCTTTGGATCGTCTGGTGTGGTTCCGGCTATTAGCTGGCAAGAGTTGCAACCTATGACATGCTATCCATACATACATAATTATTCATGCTACAAGTAAAACATAAAAAGTACAATGATCGCTCAGTAATCTCTTCTAGTACCAGACTGTATGGCTTGTGCAAACCTCAAAGTATTAGTGTACATGTTCTCACGGGTCAGCATTTTACACTGACGTGGTTTTCTGTCCGATTACAGTCAGTTGACCTTCTAAACGAAGACGTCACAACGTAGACTAGCGAACTAACTCTATAACTTATCGTAACTATTAAAACAGTTTACGTATTTTTTCTTAAATAAGACTTCGGACAGCAGGATTTGAATTGAAAGTCACGTCTTCAAAGTTTTTCTATGTAGAAAGTTTTTTTATGTAGAAAATTTTGCTAGTATGTGTGTTTTTTTATGTAGAAAATTTAGCTAGTATCTGTGCAAACTTTTTGAAAATAGTCTTTTACACAGGGTGTAAGAGACAATTTTCAAAAAGTGTATTCTAAGATAGTAGTACAGCGCTAAGGCTTACCTTCGTCAGGGCAGCCTTCTTCTTCAGCCAGACTTTGCACGTAGGAATTACCCGCAGGATCGTCTAGTATAAGAGTGATGGATTTGCGACATTCTATCACGTCGTCTAGTTTAGATAACACACTGCAATGAAATATTATAAAGTTATTATCACTTATTTAAGTTATCTAGTATAACAGGTGAACATTATGGGTATAGGTGTAGGTCGCGTCAACCAAAAAGAACGCTGGAAAACAGTGGAGGGGATGTGTTTGCTCATATAAAATACACGCGCCTTCACATCCTCTCTCCCTCCTTCCGGAGATCTATTAGCGTAACGCGTACTCTTAAGGCTTCGGTGACAGCGGCTCGCAATTTCGAGGTGCGATTGGCTATTATTTCATTTTATTTCATTTCGGGGAGGTTGTTTGAAAAAATAACTTTAAAGAAACACGCATAAATACTGTTCGAACACAAATAATACAATAATATAAGGGAAACATGCCCGAATCAGAAATCATTTTGGTATTAGTATGTTTGGTCTTACATTTACCTAATACCAAAATGATTTCTGACTTAAGCACATTTCCCTTATATTATTGTATTATTTGTGTTCGAACAGTATTTATGCGTGTTTCTTTAGAGTTATTTTTTCAAACAACCTCCCCGAAATGAAATAAAATGAAATAATAGCCAATCGCACCTCGAAATTGCGAGCCGCTGTCACCGGACTCTTAACAACTGTACATAAACAAGATGTATTAAAAAATAAAAAAAACCCGAGTGCCCGAACTAAAAGTATGTAGGTAGGTAAATAAGATAATGTTTTAAATTTGGTACTTTTTAATATTGAAATCCTTTCTTCAGTCTTGACGAATGAAAATATAATGATCGCAGACAGTCGGAGGCTCGTGTACTTATGTCCTAGCAGTTTACTGACACATGTGGTTGTATAACTCATTTTGATCACTTTGGGGTTACTAAAAGACCAGGAAGACCTAGGATAAGCTACATGAGCCAAATAAAAGCGAAGGTTGCCGTCATGTCTTATAAGGAAGTTGCCCTAAAAAGAAACACCTGGAGAGAAATGCATCAATTACGCCGACAAGAGCATTGCTCTTAAGTTAAAAGAAGGGGTTACCAGCAATCACATTTTTACAAAACTTTTAATATCTTCGAAACGGCTTTATCGATTTAGATGCGGTTTTTTCTAAACGATTTGTATGACCATAGAGAAGGTTTTATGATATATTTTAGTATCACTCATGGCCTAGTTCACTAAAGTGACTTAACGAAGTTTGCGTTCTGGTTTTGTCTTTGAGGGTTTACTTTAAATCAAAAACTAATATATTATTTGAAAACACTTCATCATTCTCTTGATTTTGATACCCATATTGCTATGATAGCGAAAAGATTTTTTTTTAATGTGAGAGAATATCGCTCCTGCTTTCCTTCCCACGTGACTTTTTGTTTTTTTTATTCTAAGGACACTTGGGAAGTTGCGACGAATCTTTTAATACCAGAATCATCAAAATCCATCCAGCCGTTTGGTTGCTACGTGGTAATAAAGGAAATATCGAAGGAAGGATACATACATACATGGATAGATACACGCCAAACTCATAACCCTCGCGGCACTCGAGTAATAAAACGGCAAGTGCTTTAAACGAGACGAGATACCAAGCCGAGTTTGATGCCTGTTCTTCTCGGTGTTGGTCGCGTGGAACTGGCACTAGAGTCACCTAGTTTTAAGACGGTTCAAGATGGTCCTTGTGATTTTATTGAATAAACATATTTTGACTTTGACTAACGAAAAATTGCATTCTTTGTGGGGATGGAACCCGCGGCCTACAGAAGGCAGTGCTACTACCCTGAGCTGTGAGACCTGTCCCATGTACAGTACGTGTTCGGATAGAGAGTACGACTAACCGCCGGGTTCTGAAAGCTCGATCGGCTGTCATGTCAAGTCACTTGCTGTCTATAATTGAAGTAAAAGTTGAAATAACGAGTGACTTGACATCCGATTAGCTTTGATCGAGCTTTCAGAAACCGGCGGTAAGTAAAGGAAGGATAGGATTACCCATAGGCACAGTCGCTAGTCACCTGTACAAGGAAATATTCAAATAATATTTTATTGATGTCGGAACAAGTATTAAATTCACCTGTTTAGTCCACCACTGTTGATTCCCGGCGCATCACCCGCTATGCCGGGGGCGTCGGCTAGTTGGTCGCGAGTGGCTCTCAGCAATCCTTCAGCCGTGGAGAATCTACCGCCTAACGCCCGCCCGCCCACCTCCAGATCGAACTCTGGGATCTCCATGCTGCATGTTTCTGACTGTAACAATATTTATTAAATTTATGTAGCTATCTACTTATATAAGTATAATTAGTGGACTTTACACACAGCACTATCTAGCCCCAAACAAAGATATATGGGAACCATTCTTCATAGATATCATGTAGTTTTGTATAAACAGTGGTGATCAACTAATTTGGGTCTCTTCAATGCCGTTTTTCAAAACATTCAAATCTTTTAGTCGACTAGAATAGGTTTATTAATATACCTTAAGTATATCTCTGGAGAAGTCTTCTTTGCCTGCAACCCTCACTTCAAATCTGACTCCCTTCTCTTCCACGCCACCTCCTGATTTAACCTGTAAGCATAAATTTTATAAATAAAAAAAAACTATTTCAATATTTATATCGATGTTGGGTAGAACATAAGGTAGAGCTCCCAACTGATTCAAATGAGTCTGTTCTTGTCTAGGCTTTGGTCACAACGTAACTGGCCTGAATTCATCCAGTCGTTCCAAAGTGATCCTTGTGTCTGAATCGCATAAAGATCATTTAGATCTGAGGCCAGATAGTCATCCTACTAATATTATGAACGCAAAAGTTTGTAAGTATGGATGGATGGATGGATGGTTGTTACTCTTTCACACTACGGCTACTTTTTATCCCTCGGGAATACCGGGATTTAAATCTGCGCGGGTGAAACCGCGGAGCGCAACTAGTGCGGTTATAAATAATTTGAAAGTAATAAATGTACCTCGTTGGTTCTGTGTCCGCAAGCGTCGCATGTTGTAGCCATAATCACGACCTGCTTGAAATGAGGGATATCTGTTGACAATATAGAATAAGGCCCCTATAATGGTGTTTGAGCGAGCAATAGCTTATCAGAATGATAAGTCTGTTGCTTTTCTTTTCGTTGGTATGAAAGTGACAAGAATACTCTATTCAATAGATTCAATAGAGATTGAGCCGCTATAAAATGGCAGGGATTATAAATAAGAGGGTTAAATTGGACGTGCCTGTATCTGCCTGATTTATCATACGGTATCAGTACCGTTCAGTACCTCAACCTCCACGGACTAATAGCCGGCTGAGACGCAAGTGCGCGACGGAATCAATGTATAATAAGTACTCAAGCCAGTTTTCTTTCAGTTTTTGGTACTTAAATATATTGCGAGCCCGTGTTTCGTATGAGGTCACCGACGTTTTTTCATGCCCGATAGGGCGGCCCTTATTTTTGGCCGAATTTTGCTCACTATCGCTCAAATATCGCGTTTTTTTAAGTGAGTCTAAACGACAGGTATTATATTACAATGGTACTAAATACACATCTTAGTAATGTGTAGAATTAATTTTTATTTAGTCAAATTGTTTTTAAATCCTTTCATCACTGTCATTATACGTGATAAAAATTAAAAAACTTCAAAAAATCGTGGTTTTTCTAGTCTTTCGATATATAGATCGAACTAAACTATTTCATGTGTATTTTGTAATTGTTTTATACATTGAATAAATTTTACCAAGTTATTATTTACCAGTTAACTTCATATTTGTGTCTGCGGGCGCGTTGCATTCGGGACAGTTTGTTCGGAACTGAAGAACCTCATCGGCCGCCATCTTGAAAGATCAAATAGTATTTTTTTTGTAGTAAGGCCCATAGAATTTTTGACTTGTTCTTAGTTTGTTAAAGGTCTTAGATTCTAGTTCAACGAGAGTAGATTTAAACAGAAAGTTAATCTTATCTATTACTACTCCTCTATTCCTGGTTCGTAAAGTTCAAATACTTATTACTGTATTAAATGTTAAAGTTGCAAACTTTACTATAAGATCCGCTACTATTTCTTAGCGAAAATAGGCATCACATAACACAAAAATGGTAATGGAAAACTAGCTTTGAAGAATGTTTATACAGCAGAGGTGTTCTACATCAACTATATTTTTTTCGTAAGGTTTTAAAACTTAATTAATTTATTATTGCAAAAATTATCATCAAATATTGGTTTCGGGGTTAGCTAGGTTTTATTAAACTTTTTAATTGAATACAACATGTTGGTACCTAGTAAACATACCTTGTCGAAGTTCCCCTCGGAGATATCCACTGGAGTGAGCAGAGACGACGTGTGAGGGGAAAGGGGGGAATCGGTGGTCTCTTTCACCTTACACACGGGGAAAACACATGATTAAACCACATCTTAGTCGTATAACTACAGTTAAAGCAATTATGGTATTATACACACTACTACTACAGTTATAACCATCACAAGAGATTAATCCCTACTATCCCTACTAATATTATGAATGCGAAAGTAACTCTGTCTGTCTGTTACGCTTTCCCGCTTAAGAGTCCGGTGACAGCGGCTCGCAATTTCGAGGTGCGATTGGCTATTATTTCATTTTATTTCATTTTGGGGAGGTTTTTTGAAATAATAACTCTAAAGAAACACGCATAAATACTGTTCGAACACAAATAATACAATAATATAAGGGAAATGTGCTTGAGTCAGAAATCATTTTGGTATTAGGTAAACGTAAGACCAAACATACTAATACCAAAATGATTTCTGATTCGGGCATGTTTCCCTTATATTATTGTATTATTTGTGTTCGAACAGTATTTATGCGTGTTTCTCTAGAGTTATTTTTTCAAACAACCTCCCCGAAATGAAATAAAATGAAATAATAGCCAATCGCACTTCGAAATTGCGAGCCACTGTCACCGGAGCCTTAAACCTCTCAACCGATTTTGTCCCTACTAATATTATAAATGCGAAAGTAACTCTGTCTGTCTGTTACGCTTTCCCGCTTAAACCTCTCAACCGATTTTGATGAAATTTGGCACAGACAATCTTTAGACACTGAGAAAGGACATAGGCTAGCTTTTATTGCGAAAAAAAGGGATGAAGAGATTAAAAGTACGCAGACGAAGTCGCGGGTACCAGCTAGTTAAACATAAAGGAAAAAGAAGACGCTAAACAGATATTCCGCAAATCGTAGACAAATTGCCAGTGTCTTATGGAATGTTCTTTCTACCACCATCAATCAAGTTCTCGCTTACATATTTCAAAGTTTTTTAAACATAAATTTTCTGATGTATATAAAATCAATGTAGTGATAAATCACAAGCCATTTTAATGTTCAATACTCCAGCCAGTTAGTTCTAACATAGAAAATAGAGTAGGTACAGTCACGGAACAGAGAAAATGTGGGTACAGTGAATGAGGCAAACGATTGTCATCAAACTAGGGCTTTACTACTGAAGTATCCATGCATGGTAGACGTAGACCTCCCCTCAGATCACTTGGTACAGTCCATAAGGATGTCTAATCTTTCGGGGGTTTGTATATAATAAATCTAATACAAGAGACTAATAAACTAAACACACAAACCTCCGGTTTCTGAAAGCGCGATCAACACTAAACGGCTGTCAATTCACTTGATATCTCTATCTAATTTGAAGAAAAAGCCGAAATAGCAAGTGACTTGACAGCCGATTAGTGTTGATTGAGCTCTCAGTAACCAGGGGTAAAAAGGGGCAAATAAAGCATTAGCATTTAGTTTTATGGTTTGGGACTAGATGGCGTTGTGCAATATAAATTTTAAATTTTTTGGGAATAACAATTTTAATTGTGATGTACAATTACATAGTGGTACTAAGGATTGTGTGAGTAAATAGTACAACCCATGTTATCCACGGATGACTTATAATGAATAAAGATCGATGCATACGTGACGAGATAATACCTCGAACGGGACGTGAAGGAGACGTGACTGCCTCCCTCGGTTCAAACCCCCGTGCGTGCCACGTTCCCGTCCCGTACTTGTCTACGCGACATAATGCTCTTTCATACATTTTGTCTGAAACGATATTTCCAAAACTTCCCGTCTCGTCCTGTCCGTGTAAAAATCCGTCACGTATGCAGCGGCCTTTAAGATAAATTTATCCAAGACTTAGCACAAACAGACATACCTCGTCCTGAGTGTATACTCCGAGCTGATGATTCTGTTCCATTGTGCGCTTAAAGTCATGTCTGATACAGGACACGTCTTTGGACGGCGCGTAAGGATTCTCCACAAAACAGTTCCCTGCATAAATAACAGTGTCGCATGAGTTAGTGGCCAACTTTGGTTTAAAGACGACCTCTGTGGCGCAGCGGGCGAGAGCCTGCCTGCGACGCAAGAGGTTGCGGGTTCGATTCCCGCCTTGGAACAAATTTGTGTACGATCTGCAGGAATTTGTTCCGATGGTCTGGGTGATTTCTATGTATGATAAAAAATATCTATCTATGTAAGTATATAATGTATTAAATATATCAGTTATCTAGTACCCATAACACAAGCTTTGAATAGCTTACTTCGGGGCTAGATAGTGCTGTGTGGATTGTCCAGCATTATTTATTATTATTATTTATTATAAAGACCTCCATTGTTGCAGATAAGCGCTTCTTGTAAATGTCCGAACGTCGCTTAATATCACTACATAGTATAAAACAAAGTCGCTTTCTCTGTCCCTATATCCCTATGTATGCTTGAATCTTTAAAACTACGCAACGGATTATGATGCGGTTTTTTAATAGATAGAGTGATTCAAAAGGAAGGTTTATATGTCTAATACATGCATGATATGTGCACCCGTGCGAAGAATGGCCGCGCGGGCGGGTCGCTAGTAGTCAATAAATAAATATTGGTGGACATTCCACACAACACTATATAGCCCCAAACTAAGCCAAAGCTTGTGGTATGGGAACCAGATAGCTGATATACTACTTAGATACTTGTTTTTTGTAAATACATACTTGTAATATTATATCACACCCAGACAGAGAACAAACTTCTATGTTCATTACACAAATGCTTGTTCACAGTGGGAATCGAACCGACTACCTACGGTGCAGAAGGCAGAGTTACTAACAACTGAGCTATGTCGGCTGTCAAATCGTCTAGGAATGACCAATTTGGCTCGGAAAGACCGCAATGCATTGGGCCTAAAACATGGTTAACCTGTCTAAAACATAGTAACTTTGCTTAACAAATAGTTTGCTTAGCTAATACATGGTTATCACGGTCAAAACATGGTTAATTTGACTAAATAGTGGTAACAATTCTTTAAACACATTGTTATAAGAAACGTTAAATCCTGTGAGGAGTTCCTCACCAGAGATATCCTCAATCTTCAACGTCCACGGCTTCTCCAGGGTCCTCAGCGAGTGCAGCCTCGTCACGAAAGCGTCGAGCTGTTCCGCTGCCTCCGGATGTTCTTCGCGCCTCTTCTCCTGGTCTTGCGAGAGGCCCGCTATGGCGCGCGTGATTATACCCTCCACCGTTGTCACTTCTAAATAAATATAAATATAGAAAGAAAGAAAGAAAATACATTTATTTTGGACACACACGATACACATACACTTTAATTATAACAAGAAAATAAAATAAAACATTGCAAGAAGCACGGCAGAAAAGCAAACACGAGAAGACAGAGAAGATCAATTTCAGAATAAACAGTAGGTAGGAAAAGTAGAAATAAAAACAGAGAAGGACGTGTGTAGATAGGTGGAAGGTGCAAATCAGCTCGTGCCAAGTGCATGCGCGCTAATAACATTTTGTAATAATATTGGTGGACATTCCACTATCTCAGATCTCAGATTATTTTTAAGTTTCAAGCTAAGATAGTAAGCGCTTTGGTCTGCGTACTGTAAACTTACTATCATTTATGTAATAAATAAATAAATCTCACCCCAAACTAAGCCAAAGCTTGTTTTGTGATATGGAACCAGATAGCTGATATACCTACTACTTATGTGTATACTTTTTTTTGTAAACACATACTTATAATATTAACACCCAGACAGAGAATAGCTGATATTATACTACTTATATACTTTTTTTTGTGAATACATACTTATAATATGTGATTTTCTTAAGTGTAGTAAACACTATAAATCTAATAAAAATTGATACTTATAATATTATATAACACCCAGGCAGAGAACAAACATCTATGTTCATAACACAATGTTTGTTCTCGGTGGGAATCGAACCCACGACCTACGACGCAGAAGGCAGAGCAACTACTAACTGAGCTATGAAGGATGTATGTAGTGATTTTAATAAGAAAACAAAAGAACAGTAGGAACAAACCTATGGCTTGGTTTGTTGTCTATTTTTCTAGGCTTGGTCGGGTGAAACAAGAACCTAGATTAACCTAGCTTTACGACGTTTCAAACTGATCCTTGTGATTTAACTAACCTGACTTTTTAACTTTGACTTTGAAAGCAGGTACACATACTCAATTAATTTTCGAAAATATGTTATCATAAGTCTACGTTACTTGTATCTTGTTGCTTTTGTGAGGGACTTATCCTTTGATGAAATATCATTGAATTTTAATACAAAAGTAGTAAGATAGTCCTCCAAACATGATCCTTAATTTTTATGATAAAAAAATAGGATTATGTTGTTAATGCAGTGTCCAACTATAACTCATCTACATTCGTGTTTGCCATTAAAGAAACTCTTCGCCATGGTTGCAGGTTCTATGAGCTGTATGGTCTGTTCATTTCCACTTCAACTTGCTTATTTTCCGAGCTATGTCGGTGATCTACTTTCTTAGGGTTTCATAATTTCTGATTCTACCGCGCAGTGAAACTCCCAGCATAGCTCTCTCCATAGCCTATTACAATTTGATAAAGTCTGTTAACCTGACCTCCTTTCTGGCTCTGAGGTGGAATCTCGAAGTCAACATCAGGAATACTAACTCCACTGTAGTCACTCTTCACTATTTGACGGTTGAGATCATCATGCGTCTTCACTTGTAACTCCCATCTGTATATGGCAGAAAATAAATATAGAATAAAGTACCTTATAGTATTTCTACTGTATCGGCACTTTTTTGTTTAATTGTATTTGTAAAATTGGCATCAATAAATAAATTATTATTATTAGTGGGTATGTATGTATTTAAACGGGTAAGTACATATTTTTTTTTAATACACACTTATGCTTTTTTATATTATTTGGACTTTCACACAGCACTATCTAGCCCCAAACTAAACCAAAGCTTGTGGTATGGGAACCAGATAGCTGATACAATACATAGCTTCTCTTTCTTTCTTTCAGCAGTACCTTGAAATGACAACAAAATGTAATAATAACCTTTGAAACGGGCAGACCCGACAAAAATATTCATCTTTGTCATCATCACCCTGAGAAGTCCAAGGCAAGACATAGGCCTCCCTTATATTTAGGTAGAATGAGTTTGAACCCACCATAATCATTTCACGATCTTTACAATGTCAGTCGCAAAAATATGAAATTAGTTTTTTTGTGACACCTTACCAACATATTTTCTATAATTTGTAATAAGAATGTTCTGTTTTGAACCACCTGAATAAGTCTGGGGCCGATTTAAATCCTACTACTATTATAAACGCGAACGTTTGTAGGTATGGATGGATGTTTGTCACATTTTCACGCCGGAACGGTTGAACGGATCTGGATAAAACTTGGCAGAGATATAGATTAGTCTAGTCTAGTAGTAGCACATAGGCTACTTTTTATGCCGTAGGAATACCGGGAATTAAATCTGCGCGGGTGAAACTGCGGGGCGCAACTAGTACTACATAGAATACATAGTTTGGATAAACGGTTCGGCAGTTGGTTTCGGACATACATAAAACGCCGATTACTGCTAAGCTGAAGTTTTTTGAGAAATCGTCCTTCGTTCGATCTTAAAAAAGTTATTCCCGCTCGTCTCCACTGGGGACGTTATGTTACCGCTCGTCCCAAGGGGTAGGGTATACATATTGAACCACTTGATTTACCGACAAAATATTACCTGACCCCCAATTCTGCGTACGCGCCTGCCGGCTGTATCTCATTATTTGCGAACCCGCACTCCTCACACGAAAACGACATGATCACCACATTCTTGTAGTATGGTATCTTGGTTAACATGAGACGTGTCATACCCTGAAATTTTCAGAGTTCATTGGTGAAGTCAGCGTCAAAAGATAGTATCCTAAAAGTTAATCTGATTTTTGTTCCACCAACAATGCTATTAGCATTAAGTCCGCCTAGCACTTCATTGTTTTGTGCGAGTTATTAAATAAATAAAGAATGTGAAATTAAGAAGGGTATTTGCGGGGTATGTATTAAGAGTACCTGTGAATACCTTCTGTCAAAATTAGAAAATTATAACCAATAACAATTTAATATAAGGTTTTAATCAAATCCTAGTTATTATAAAAGTGAGATTTGAACCCGGTGCTGCACTATAGAATCCTAATCAAACGCGGGTAATAACTCATAGGAACATAGGATTATTATTAAATCTTTCTATATTCTTTAAGTGTAGGAAAACAGTAGAAAAACATAACCAATTTAACTTAATAACTTGTTGAAACAATCGGTCAACCTAAGTTCTATACTATAATACCTACTAACGATTTAAGTTGCTTGCACAAACGAACTTACAGAACGTCGTCCGAGATAAAAAGTGCTCATATTTTTAAACAAGTTATTAAAACAACGTTAATCAAATTCGTACATTTATTAATTTACAAATGTTAGTCAGGTTTTTTATCTAACCTGTTATGAAACGTATAAAAACAGTTTTTGTGATAATTAAAACAAAGATAGATCTTGCATTTCGTGCACATTATATTAGTCCTACTTTTGCATCGTTCTCTTCGACAAAATCTCTGAGATTTGATGCTCTTATCGCAAATCATCCAATGGTCTTTGCCGTCGAATCTTTCATTAATATTGGCAAGAGAAGGGGGTCGGTACGTTGGGGCATTAGCATCCGTCACGTCTGGGGCTATTTCAGTAATATCCTCTTCGTTGTGGTTCAACCTTACAGGTTTCAGAGCCTCGCCGAGTAAACCCTCTACAATTTCTAGCCGAAACTTCGCTGCATCCAGTGTGTCCGAAATTTTCTTGTTGCTAGTTTTAGCTTCATCTCTGTACTCAAAATACGAGTTAGTAACAGCTAAGTCGAAGAGATACAGAATAACGTTAACGGGCCATTTAGAGCTTTTAAACGATGTTGTATACAAATCCATAATTTGGTTTGAAAGTCCGATTCCTAAGATATTACGTTTGTATTTCGCTATTACAAGAGGACAAGAAAGTTTAATATGTTGTCTTGAACTCTCATCATATTTTTCAATTCTCTTTGTAGGTTCTGTTCCATACACGGTGGACATAACCATGATGGTCTTGGTGTCCATCCATTTGATGGCACAGACCTTGCCATCTTCTCTGCAGATTTCTTCAACATTTCCTGGCAGTAACTGCTTGTCTGTAGTAAACTCATAGAATTCCTTCTTCCATCTACAAGACATAAGCAGCCCTGTACCATCTATGTTACGTTTCACCAGTTCATTCATCAAGGGTATGGTAGTGAAATTTGGTCCAAAGTATAAAAATGCATCTGGTACTGTTCTGGCTAGACGGAGAACTATTGATACTCCGGTACCCAAGCAACGATCAGGTAGATCTGTATGTGACCCTTGAAATATCTCAAAGTCTACAATCAAGCCTTGAGGGTCAGTGACAATGAAGTTTTTGAGTCCCACAGCCCGTTTATTCCAATTGTAAGGGGTCCCAAGTCGTGGAGATACTAAGTTTATAATTTGCTCACCAATAGAATAGTGACTACTGTTTCTTACCAGCTGATGGCATCGAGACCGGACAGTGTCTAAAACTGGCTGCACTTTCCATAGTCGGCTGGTCATTCTTTGAAATTCATCAGGTTCATCTACATCAACTACACGTAAGGATATTCTTATCTGTCTAAATTTTTCATAAGTCAATGCATTTGATATAGGGCCATACTGGAACTTAGGGCTGAAGTATAACTGTTTTTGAGGACATCGGACAACTCCCATCAATGTGTGGATGCCAAAGAATTTTTTTATGCATCTTGTGTCACAGTAATTGGCATGTTTACCTCTTGCAACAAGTGTTTTTTTTGTTTGAACAGCTATTTTTTCAAACAAGCTGTCTGGAAAGTATTTACTTAAATACTCCATGGGAGATTTTGTACTTTCAACAGATGGTGGAACCTTATCAGGGATATTCTTTGACTGAAAATTCTTTTTTTCCCATTTTTCAGTGTACTCAGCAACAGGTTCGTCAGAGGGATTGAAATCTAGGTACAATTCGAAAGCATTAGGGTCCCAAGAGACATCTGCATTGTCTTCTTCAATGTCGGAATTTTCTAGAAGTGTAGCTACCACATCATCATCAGGGATGAAATGTGACATTTTTTTCTTTGTTAGCTGTCTTTTTATGCTAATCTTTCATTGATACCTTGTTGTTACCCTGCAATCAACTACAAACATTTTTTATTAGATAGTAGACAAATTATAAATTAACCTACAACAATGGTACCTAGATTTTATGCAAGAGAAACATTGGAATAATAGGAATATCTCATGTAAATTTTAAAAGACATATCACTTACCCTCTATTTTAAACACCTGGTAGTCTTTTTCAAGATACTTTGTTACCTCTTTATTAATCATCTCCATCTCCATGACTAGGATCTCTATTAGGTAGGTATTCTCTTATCTGTGACTAGGATCATAGTATTAATAATACTGTAATGAATTAGGTCACTTTTGCTTCTGAATATTTAATAAATAGGTAGATTCGAGAAGGCTTACTTTTTATAGAAAGCCGCAACATTGCGCAAAAGTGCGCAGACTCGTAGCACAAAAGGAGAGCCATCTTCCCAGGTACCGAGGGACCGACTACCGACGACGACGCGACACCGACGAAATGCGCGGTCAAAGTACTTCTTTCTTTCTTATCGCAAGTTCTAAATAATTTCATGTAACTACTTACTGTAGACTATAGCATGTTTTGTTTGGAGAATTTTCTATAGAGTTCAGAGCAAGCTGGGAAAATTAGAAATAAGTAAAGTATGTATGTAGTGGCTCACGTTTTTGTGGCAATTCATGCACATGGACTCTACTTCGGTAACTTCTGGGTCGGGATCTTCAGCTGAAAGGTCCCTGAACACCGGTTTTTGTTCTTGTGTAGTCATTTTCTCTAATTGACTACTTATTTATTATTTTAAATTTTATGTATCGTGCGTGTGTGAAAGAAATATATTTTTTTTTTTTTTTTTTTTTTTTTTTTTTTTTGGCTACTGCGACTGCTTGTCACAATTCTGCCAGTGTCCGATAACGTGTAAAAGAAAGAGTCTTCTTCTTTTTTGTTTAAACTTTGACAGTGAGTGACTGCCAGGCGACTGCCTTGGCTGCTTGGCTGACATTTGTCAATGACATCGTGCATCTTCTGACAGTAGCCAAGAAGTTGAAGTTTGAAGTTGGCAACTTTGATGCCTCCTTTCACTTTATTGTAGCTAGTCATCAATAGATGGCGCTATTGCTACAGTTAAGCATGAAGTGGTAAAGTTTGAAATTCAGGCACTATAAGATGCCTGTAAAGAGAGTACTGCTACTCTTCAATAGATGGTGTTATTAAAATTGCAATCAATCAAGTTAGTTTTTTTTTAATTTCGCCAGAGGGGCAAACGCCGGCCCCGGGCGCGGTAAAGCAAAATAGTTTCTCGTTTCTCTAAACTTCTTATTCTGTATTTCTAAGATAAAGAAAGAAGGATTATTCCCTCTTTAGATTTCTGCGGTAGGTATGAGTTTTAAAAGATACTGTAAGTAAGTAAAGATGATGTCATAATATATTTCAGTATATATTTCATTCAACCTTGGAGACCGAGATGCCTTGTGGGTTGTGGTGGGGAATCGAAGCAAAGCAACATGACGTCATATAAGTATTAACCGGGCAAAAATAAAAAGACTGTGAATAATGACTTAATAATTTACATGTGTTCCCAAAATACAAGATTAGGCACTCGTTTTAATTTGATCGAGTTGTAAAGTAAAGTTAGCTCAAAAATTTTAAAGTTTAGAGAATCTACATTTCATTTAGGTACTCATACATAATGTCAGTTTATAACCGACATCGTGCGAGTGGTGCCGCGCGCGCCGTTCTAAGAAGTACTTAGCTAGTGTTGTGGTTAAAAATATACTTTTTAAGGATTATTTCTCTAGACAATCTTTGTAAGTATAGGTACCTACCGGCAAAGCTAATAGACATGATCATTAGATAATTAAGTCTTAGCATTTCTAAGGTGACCGTTTTGAGATACTAACCCCGGATTCTGCGAGCTTGATCAACACTATTAGTGTTGATCCATCATTCACACTTGCTATTTCAGCTTTTTCTTCAAATTAGACAGAGAAAGCAAGTGACTTGACAGCCGATTAGTGTTGATCGCGCTTTCAGAAACCGGTGGCTAGTCCTCTGGATTTTCAAAACACTGAACAATTTCCACATGATTTATTAGCGCCAGATATAAATTATATCTACACGAATGTTATTCTATTTTTGAATGTTTCGAATAGGCTCAAAAACTATGGGTCGGATTTCAAAAATTCTTACATCCTTATCCTTGAGTAACAGAGGCTAGTTTCAATACCTGTAGATTACTTCTTGGATTTTTTAAATCGGACATTCCATTCAAAAGATAATGAAATTAAAAACTTAGCGAGGCGAGTTCTCACTCAGCGCGTGGCATAATACCTACTTACCTATTATATTCGGACGAAATCGTACCTATCCAAAGTGAGCACGGGCTAAGGCGCGCCTCTAAACTTTTCCCGGCCTGAATTATTCAGGTAATTTAAATAATTATTTGTTAGGACTACTCTATTGTATTAGGTCTTACCTGTAATAATAGATGTAATGTTGAAATAAATAAGGTAGGGAAAAGTTATTATGCGCGCCGGGCGTTCCTACAGTGAAGTCTGCAATTCGCAGCATCCAGAATTCACTGTAAAGAATCAAGCTGATTACCACGGTACCTACCTATATTAAATTAAATGTCAAAAGACAGCTTTTAGAGAAATTAATGATTGCTTCATTTCATGGTCAGTACACGGCCCTATTTAACTTCTTACGTTTTTTTTTGCCTATACCTATAGGCAAAAATAACCAAAACAACCTATCGATTTATGTTTTTACAAACTAGGTACATAAGTACATTTTTTAAATAAGTACTTTCAGTAAGTATAGGTACCTAGTTCCGCCTTATTAACTTTAGTTACACGAGGATTGGACAGCACAAGTTCTCAGTACCTATGGGGCAAAATACCTACCTATACTTACTAGTTCGTATGTAAACAAACTATTATTGTATCCACACACCACGCCAGCTCAATGTCGCGGTACTGATGTCATCACTGTTTCTTACGACGCCGACGACAGAGTAGGTTTCCTTGGTCTATCTCGACATGTTTTAAAGGCCTCTATCTACATGTCTTCTACACTATTTAAACGCCAGTATCTACTCGCAGCAAGCTTACAGCCAAGTCGGCCTTGCATTCTGCAAGACTATACGAATGCTGATCAATGGCGTAGGTAACCTTGGTACCTACTTACTTACCTGCTGAAAAACGTAGGCATTTGCCAAATGTACCTACTTAGGTACCTCCTTAGCTGCAAACCTAAGTAGGTACACTAAACCTAGTTCGATAAGACTACCTGATGATATACTATAATATAATATTATACACATAAATTTTTGGGGGATGATAGGAGTATGCCACATAACATAAGATATCATTCATTAGGTGATCAAAATAAGAGATACTTGTTCGCTATGGTCAAGAGGAAGAAAACACTTTATTAAGTAATGTTGTTTTTTATAAATTTCAGTCATAAAATTTGTTCGAATTGGCTGTTTCCGCACCTAATGCAGGCACGACACCTATTCCTTACTTCCGAGGTTGTCGTTTGAAGCAGCATTTCCCTTTTCATTCGGTCAAAAGTGGCGCTAATTCTTTGAATAGATTGAATAAATAGCGATAATCACAGGTAGACACTAGAAATAAAAATAAACTGACATTACCAAATACAAGACTATTGAAAATAAATAAATCATTTTTAGGAAACTGTGTCAGATTTTACAACGTCTTGCCAGACAGCATCGCTAGTATAAACGAAAAGGCATTTAAAAATACTATAAAAAAACACTTAGTAAACCGGGCATATTATGACATTAACCAATTTCTTGCCGACCGCAAATCGTGGAATGACATAGAATTATGAATTTGTATTTTAGGTATTTTTAATTTAAATTTAGTTAAGTATTAGTATAGTTTTTTTTAATCTTTATTATTGTTAATTTATTTTGAATAAATATTTTATACACTGTTATGTACCTACTTATGTAAAATTTGACATTCCATGCCTGAAAGAAAAATAAATGAACCTGAACTGAATTAAAACTTCTTTGGTGGGCACATCTGTTGCATACACTAATTCTTTTGCGCATCCCCAGATGTAAAAATCTAGAGGTGTAAGGTCTGGGGAACGTGCGGGCCGAGCAATAGGCTAGAAATTTTAATTCAAAGAATTAACGCCACATTTGACTGCATGAAAAGGGAAATGCTGTTTTATTTTTTTTATATTATCCTAGGTTTAATAATAAATAATAATAATATAATTGAATAGTTGAAAACTAGAATGGTTAAATAGGAGGCGGAATAGATGAAAACCTAATTAGATGAATTAGGTAAGAATTGGTGGAACTTGAATAAATAAAAACTTGAATAGATAAAAACTTAAACAGGTGAAAACTTGAATAGATGAAAACTTAAATAGATGAATAAATGAAAAGTGAAATTAGGGTAGCTGGATAACTGTTGATACATTCAAATTCCTATAAATTTTTACCTACTGATAGCCGCCTGTCAGGCTAATGCTACTGATAAGGACATTCAGATTTCAGGGGGCAGTTTCACAAGCATCTGCATTATCGTACAGTCCTGTCCTTCTCCTGTTTCGAAGCAAAACTTGATTGCCTTATTAGAAAAAAAAACTGGATTTGTTAATTAAAAAAAAAATATTGGCATTGCTAGATTTTTTGCTTTGCAACATCGCCATTTCATACCTATCATTTGGAAGTCGAACTAGGTTTAGTGTCATCGGCTCTCCTATTAGTCGGGATATTATTCTTTGAACGTATTATATACTTATTATTCAACCAATTACCTCAACTCTGACAAGTTCGTCTTTTTTCGATGATGTCGTAAGCGTAACTATGTAGGTATGTATGTACCTACTTAATCCATTATGTGGTGTGTTCCACCTACCTACTATCGAATAGTCGATGACCTAATTGGCACAGTTCATACCTACTTTATTTTATCTACTACTCTTAAAATTCTAATCTTAGACACGAGAGCAATCATGGAATTGCAACTCAAAACAAACATTTACGAAAATGAAAGATTTTAGTGCAGAGGATATTCAAGCTTCACTTACCCCAGCTCGAACAAATCCACTGCTGGTAATTTTTTATACTACCTACATGCTAATAGAACACGTAGATGGCCCAACTATTGTAACAATCATCGATAACAAAACATTGCCTCGTAAGACACGCACAATAGGAACAATAGCCATACCATGCTCTGCTCTGCGTCCATAGCCTTTTTTTTTTTTTTTTTGTTGACGGGGAGGAAATCTGCAAACAGACACCCTACCGCACCGAGGGATGCGATAGGGTAGTGTGAGGTTGACGGACTCGTCGACTCACTAAAACCACCCCGGTGGCCAGCCTCAATGCATGTCAAGGGGCTCCGACGACTCTAAAAAGAACATTTCGGTGCCCCTCTCGCATAACGCTAAAAAGCACGTCCCGGGAACGACATCCATTGCCGCCCCCAGCACTCGTGGTGCTACGGCTGCACATGCCACGATGTGCCAGCCGCCCTCCCGGGGTCCACTGCTGACCAGCCAGAGCCCTCGCTCCGACCGCCCACAGACCCGAAAGGCCCCCTGTTTGGCAGGGGGTACCACACTCGCCCCTCATGGGGCAGGCAGCGCGGGGTGGCCGTTGCCAGCACCCCGCCGCCGCCTCCTCCGAGCGGGATCGGCCCTCTCCCGATCTCGCTCGGCGGCCTCTTTCCGAACCAAAACGGTCTCACAGAAAGAGGCCACGGCCTTCCAAGCCGTCTCGTCTACCAACATAGCTTCCACTACGCTTGGTAGAGAGAGGTCCTGCCCGATCCTGTTTATCAGGATTCCGCGCTCAACGCTCCACGCTGAGCACTGCTCTAGCGTGTGCTGCGCGGAATCCCGATCCCATGCACAATGGTGGCATTGTGGTGTCGGTTCGCGTCCGATCCTACTCAGGTACTCACCGAAGCATCCATGCCCGGTAAGTACCTGTGTAAGGCGATAGGTGACGTGTCCATGCT
This sequence comes from Plemyria rubiginata, assembly GCA_963576535.1. Classification (NCBI taxonomy): domain Eukaryota; kingdom Metazoa; phylum Arthropoda; class Insecta; order Lepidoptera; family Geometridae; genus Plemyria; species Plemyria rubiginata. The sequence goes on along the minus strand of OY754922.1, from coordinate 7,680,214 downwards.
CCCTTCCCAGCCAGGCTTCGAAGTTTGGCGCAATGGCGCCAACGATGCGCTGGCGCGAGCTGCGCGGTTCGTCGAACCGCTCGCGCCACTCCACGAGCGCACGTCGGCGCTCCTGCACTCGCACTTCGGCGGGCGCGGTTCCACTCCCGTCGTCATTGCAACGGAGACGCCGATACACACGTGCATCCATCTCCGCCAAGACGTCAAGGGGCGGAAACCGCGCCAAGAGTGTTGCCGCCTCAAACGATATCGTCCGATACCCTCGTGCGATACGAATGGCCATAGTACGCTGTAGACTATTGAACAATAGCCTATAGCGCCTAACTCCCGCCAGTCTTGCTGACCAAACGGGTGCTCCGTAGAGTGCCATCGATCGCACGACCCCTCCATAGAGGCGGCGAACGCCTTCCCTAGGTCCCCCGAGATTTGGCAGCAGTCTGTGCAGCGCACCCACTACCTTCTGAATCCGGGGGACGGAGCGGCTGAAGTGCTCCCCGAAGTCCCAGCGACTGTCCAAGATGAGGCCCAGGTACTTGAGGTACCGCCCCACCTGGACGTCGACGTCACCTACGCGAACCGACATGCTGGGTGGTTCCCTTCCCCTCGGGAATTTGTGGAACCACAGCGCCTCGGTCTTGTGAGGCGCTGTCCGCAGACCCAGCTCGTGGATTTTGTCCACGACACAAGACATCCCAAGCTCGGCGAGCCCCTTGGCCCCCTCGAAGTCGTCCCCGCCGGCCAACACTAACGTGTCATCCGCATAGCAGACGACGTGTAGGCCAACGGGGAGATCGATGCGCAAGACCGCGTCGTACGCGAGGTTCCACAAGAGCGGGCCCAAAACGGACCCCTGCGGAACCCCACAGGACACCTCCCTCTGGTGCAATGTACCGTCCCTGCCAACATACTGGACACATCGATCGCGCAGGTAGGCTCCAACAATCCCCTGCAGGTAGGGGGGGACCCCGTGAAACACGAGGGCCTCCCTAATCGCCCTCCAAGGCAAAGAGTTAAACGCGTTGACGATATCTAGGGACACCGCCAACATCCTCCCGCCTCGGGACACTACCTGGCTCGACAGCGAACGGACTCTAAGAATCGCGTCCACTGTCGAACGAGCCTGCCGGAAACCAAACTGGTCATCCGACAGGTCGGGGCCTACCCTTGCGAGATGCGTGCACAGACGACCGGCTATTATTCTTTCGAACAATTTGCCGGCCTCATCCAACAGGCAAATGGGGCGATACGCAGAGGGAGAATCCGCGACCCTGCCATCCTTCTTCAAGAGGACCAGTTTCGCCTCCTTCCACTCCTTGGGGAACACGCCTGTACGGAGACAGCTGGTAAACAGCCGCCTAAGGCGGTCGCCCAATCCGGCGGATAGAGCCAACACCCATGCCCGGCCTGGAATACCATCTGGGCCAGGTGCCGTGTTTCGAGCCCTGAGGCGCTTCACGGCTCGGTCCAGCTCCTCTTTGGTCACCCCCAGTTCATCGTCCCAGGAAATCGGGCTCGATGGTAACACGGGGGGTGATGAGGGACTGTCCTGGATCCTAGGGAAGAGTGTGTCAACCACGTCTCCCACAAACGTAGGATCCAGGGTTTCCGTCAACGGAGGGGCCCACGGTCTGAGCTTACCCAGTACCATCTTGTACGGGCGCCCCCATGGGTCCCTATTCAGTCCCTCGAGGAGTTCCCGCCAGGACCGAGCCTTGGCGTCGGCAATGGCGTGTTGAAGTGCCATTGTAGCGCTCCGGTATACCTCGTAGGCTCTATCCACCTCTGAGGCAGGGGCTCGCCGTCTTCTCCGGGTATTGGTGTACAGGCGTCGGGACCGGAGGCACGTCGCACGCAACCGCGCTATGTCCTCCGACCACCAGTACACCGACCCACGCTTGGTTGGCCCAGTTCTGGGCATCGATAGGTCGCAGATCGACGTCATCGTTGCGCGGAACCAGGCCGCCTCCCTAACAGGATCGGGCAGATCCTCTCCGGCTAGGCCTTCCGACCAGGCCGCGACGATGGTGGCGGCTTCGAACAGATCTCTGTCGAGCCGCTTGAGGGCCCATCGTCGCGGCTGGCTGCCACTGCGGCGGGACGCACGTCCGGGGGGGCGAAGGGCTACATCGAAAACGATGTAGCGGTGGTCGGATAAAGTGACCACCTCCTCCGCAACTCTCCAGCCCGAAACTAGGTGTGTGGCAGAAGGAGTCGCCCATGAAAGATCCACGATCGACTCACCCTGCCACCGCACACATGTGCTTACAGACCCCCGATTGAGTAACCGAAGGTCCATACCCGCCGCCCAATCTAAGATTGTCTCTCCTCTTCGGTCGTCTCGGGGACTCCCCCACTCACGTGAGTGAGCGTTGAAGTCGCCCAAGACAAGCACAGGACGCGGAAGGCACCTGCGAATGCAGTTTCCCACCGCGTCCAGGTACGCCTCGTACTCGACGAGGGTACAATTGGGAGAGATGTAGCAGCCCACAACGGCTAGATGACCCCACTCTGTGGCCACGAAACCCTGGCCCTTTTCAATAAGGGCGCAGTGGGGATCACCTTGACCGCCACCCCAATATATAGCGACTGAGTCCATATCGTCCCCGAACCAAGCCATATGGCCCGGGACACGATAGGGCTCCGCGACTACGGCAAGTGCAATCGACCACTGCGCGAGGGTTTGCTGGAGCAAGTCCTGCGCGCCTCGGCAGTGGTTCAGATTGCACTGGAGGATTCGAATGGTGTAATCCATTACGAGGCCTCCATGCCTTCCTGGGGCGGCGGGTTTTGACCCGACTGAGCGTCCCCCTTTGGTGGGGCCGCTTTGCCTTCCGATGCTGGGGCTGAGCGAGGAGACTTCCTCGCGCCCTTAGGAGGGGTGCAATTCTTGCTCCCCATCCTGTGGTCAGCCTTACAGCCCTTGTCCGAGCACAGTGGACACTTGCGCGGATTCGTGCATTGGCTCGCCCGATGGTCGGGCTCGCCGCACGCGTAGCACAAGTGGCTTCGGTCCACCGTACTCGAACACATGCTGCGTACGTGTCCGTACTCCAAGCACCGGAAGCACTGGAGTGGTCTCGTGGTCAAATAATCGACCCGAGACGCGACCCACTGCGTCCATAGCCTACCTTAACCCTGTAGTTTCACCGGCAACCACACCTCCATTATCTTCTTATTTGAGGTGGTTAGATTGATTGAGGACTCAAAAAATGAGAAAAATATGAACTTAGATTGTCATGTACATTACACGTTCACACACACCGAGATTGTAAGACTAACGGCCTGAAAGTTGCCTTGGCGGTTTCTAAAAGTTCAATCAAAGCGAATCGGCTGTCAATCACTTGCTATAGGTACAGCTTTTACTTAAAATTAGATAGAGACAGCAAGTGACTTGCCAGCTGATTAGCTTTGTTCTAGCTGTTTTTAAAGCTAGATCAAAGTTAATCAACTGGTAAGTAAGAAATTGCCACTAACTTAATTTCAGAACCATGGGCAACGACAAAGAGGACTCTGGCTTCGGCTTCAAGGACCGGGCGAAGGCTGAGGAGACTCTGAAGCTGTTGGAGCAGCACGATGCCAACTACCGACGGCTCACCGTTCGCGGGTTGCTGGGACGGGCCAAGAGAGTGCTATCAAGTACGTATATTTTTCAACAAGTTTAGTATAGGCTCACTCAATAATGGTTGTCTGGAAGAGGTATGTACTTCAATGTCCTTGTGGTGTGCAAAAGAGTTATAAGTCTATGTAACCCATAGACTTAGGAAACTCGGGTTGGCTATAGCTACCCTCGTACATTATTATTCACGTCTTATAATTATAACACTATAGGTAATACAGATCAGTGGTTTCTTACCTCACCGTGCGCGTTATAGGAGAAACATTTGCCAAGACCAATTTTATAAGCTTTTAAGATTTATACATATTTTCTTCTATACATCGCTTCCGCAAGCATCCATATTTGCCACTGTCGCAATCCTTGGTGTAGCGACAAAATATAGTTTTTGGTAGGACCTCCGCTACTGGTAAATCTTCTAATGTTAGTTAGTGGCACCAGAGCGTCTTCTTGCACAGGTTTCCACCCCCACCCTTGAGGGGCAGCTCTTTCCTTAGCCACTGCTGCACTTATTGGGAGATGCGAAAGGATGGGAAAGGATAAGATAGGATGCGATAGTACCTACAAAAACAAAATAAGTACGAAATAGAAGAGAAGGTAGATAAACTGTCAAATAAATTTTAAGAAATATAACTGATTTTGCAGTGACCAAAGCTGAAGAGAAAATAAAGAACATCAAAGAAGCAATGGAGGTATTTGAGAATTGGCTTGCAGAGCTTGAGAGCAACAAGCAGAAGCCGGAGGAGAAGGAAAGAAAAGAAGAGAAGAAAGAAAAGAACGAGGAGAAGAGAAGGAGTAGTGATAAGGTATGTAAAACGCACAGAACACATATGTAAAACGTAGACGCAAGCAAAGGAGTTTCTTAAGGCGCAGGCCAGACAGAAGAGACGTAAGACGAGGACGCGTCGCGGACATTTGTCTCTTTCGCGTCCCTTTCATACCTCGTCTTACGTCTTTTCTGTCTGGCCCGCGCCTACGTCTGCAAAAAGCACATTCCTGTCTAGATTCATTATTAGATTTTAGTTCTCTTTTCAGGTTTATTATTATTTTTGTTTTATTTGTGTATTTGTTTACTGTTATGTTTTTTATTTTTAGTATATTTTGAACTCAGTAATTTAATTTTGTTAATAGTTTTACTAACTTGTCGAAGTATGTTTACTTTCATAGGTGCATATGAAAATTCTGACTTCTGTAGGTAGGTGTGCAAAATTTTAGACCGCGTCATTTAAAAAGAACGCTGGAAAATTGGGGATGCTCACTCGCGCAATCACACCCCCTCCCACTCTCTGTTTACGTAACGCGACTTTATTATGCATATTTAATGGGTTAGAAACTGAAAGGGCGGAACGTAAGCAGCGAATGAAACGTCGTAATCGTACTCGTTTTAAAAATTTTGAAGCTAAGTACCGCGTCCGCCAGCAGAGGTCACAGTGGCTGTGGCAAAGAATGGCGGCTGAGAGGACTTTAGACTCCAAAGCTATTGTATTTTGAAGCACAACTATTAAAATAGGAGATGACTGAGATAACCAGAGATAACAAACAAACATTCGAGCTTAGGTACCTAAGAATTAATTCCCTACCTACCTATGTAGGTACCATATTAATATGAGGCTTCGCATTTGAACAGACTAGTGAAACAGACAGACACTGTTTCCAAACAACAACAAGAACATAGTAGGTTAGGTTCCTACTTAGGTTAGGTAGGTATATTACTATTATGAAATAAAAAGTTATTAATTTTTTATTGGATTCTGTCATTTTTCAGGAGTCTGCATCAGATGAGGGTAAGGAGGCTTTGCCTTCGGAATCCGTCTCTGGCCTCGGGTTTAAGGATGCGGCGGCCGCGGAGGACTCACTGCGGGTCCTGGAGGGACGTGACCCTGACTACCAGTTGCTGGCAGTGAAGGGGCTTCTAGGACGTGCCAAGAGAGTGCTCACTTGTTAGTTTTATCATTTACATACATAACCTTATAGATCTTTGTGACTCAATCACCATGTAGGTAAAGCTGATGAAACTTTGAATTATGAGTAGGTACCTACCTCTACCTATACAACATGTTACTTGTTGTATATTGTTCTGTAAATCAAGCAAAGCCATGGAGCACAATGAAGCCTATTAATTTGGTATTAAAAAATTTGGTACATTACTAACTAGTGGGTATGTAGTTAATTGACTCAGGCGTGACTTTGCGGAAGTCCATTGTTAAATATAAATTAACTTGAACAAAGCAATATGTAGTACTAATCTTTCAGCTCAGCGCTCGACGAGGCAACACGTTCAGTGCACAGCGAGTCAATTTCCTGAAGATGCTTCGTAGAGAGGCGAAACACGTGTCGAAATCTAATTAAGTTTATTCCAGCTTAAGGAGATTAGATCAGCGGATTAGTACTACATATTGCTTTGTTCAAGTTAATTTATATTTTTTAGTGGGTATGTTCATTTATGTTTGTCCACAGGCACAAAAGATGAGACAAAGCTATCCAACATCAAAGAGGCTATGGCTATCCTAGAAGGCTTTGTAGATGAGTTTGACAACAAGCATATGAGCAGACAGAACTGTCCCTACTTGAGCGAGGGCCTTGTCAGGACAGCTAACAACCTCGCCGGAGATGCAGCTACAGATCAACATGTACCTAAATATTTACCCTCTTATTCATAATCCCTGTCATTTTATAGTGACTATAGAGCATTTTTGTCACTGTCACTTTCATGTCCACTAAAAAAGACAGCAACAGACTTATTGATCTAATAGATAATGGAGCGCTCAAAGACCATTACAAATAAGGGCCTTTCTGTCATAATCTGTATTTAAAAAGTCCACTCAATCATCTCACCTCTATCTATCTCGTTTCTATAGTAGGTAGATCTTTTGTGTTAGCAGTTTTGCTAGCACATGTCATTACACTATTTCTAAACTTTTTTGCCCAGCTGTAACAACATTCTACATAATTAAATTTCAGAAAGGCTTCCTAGCTGCATACACATCTGTGAACGGCGAGTACAAACGACTCCGCAACGTAGCAGTCGGTGACAGCACATGGGACATTGTGCGGAATGCAGCTTTGAAAGAAATAAAAGAAGAGGTACCTACCTACAATCTTATTTCTATCTACAAAAGAACACCATCAGGTCTATAATAGTAAACTAGGGAGCATCCATCCATCGCCATTTACAGTCGAAACCTAATTTACTTTGAATCAATAGCATTCTTTACTTGAAAAATTAACTATGTTTTTCTTTCCATTCAACTTTTTGCTTAGCTACCAAAAAATGCAGCATCTAAGATAGATAGAGAATACCTTAGGTTTATAGCATTCATGGTAGATTCCAAACGTTCTATTTATTTCGTTTCAGCATGCACATGCCAAGTTGTTCAATGAAAAGGATGAACCGACAAAGGAGCACCTCCAGTTTCTACTATGGGCCTACTCACCCGAAGCATCCAAGGTTAAGAAAGTTATCAAAGAAACAAAAGAGGATGTCTCGGCTATAGCCTCTTTGGAAATAGACAAGGACAAAAAGCGAGAGGATAGAAAGAGACGCAGCAGTGCGAATGATGAAGCTCAGAGTAAAAAAATTAAGGAGTGATTTTGAGAAACTGTACATTAGGTTAATATCAAGTGATCAGCTGGAGATAACTAAGTGTATCAACCTATAGTTTATGGAAGCATTTAATTTTGTTGATTAATAAAATGTGGATACCTGGGTGGGTACGTATTTTGATACATTTTGTTTGTTTTTTTATTTCAACCTAGGCACCTGTTTGAGTAACTATCCTACTACTATTATAAACGCGAAAGTTCGTAAGTATGGATGGATAGACGGATGGATGTTTGTTACTCTTTCACGCCGGAATGGCGATCTGAAACTTGACAGAGAGATAGAATATAGTCTGGAATAGTGCATAGGCTACTTTTTATCCCGTGGGAATACCGGGATTTAAAATATATTTAAATTTTAAAATATAAAAGTAGCTAGTTCTCAAATGGCGACCGTGGTTGGTAGGAGAGAAGAATTGCATCGGCCGGCCACTTTTTCACATAAGTAGGTATGCCCCGTTTGACGGCGCGCTTATTGCTTGAGACAGGAGTTTACATGGCTCGGGCAGAAATTCTGCCTCAGAAATTCGACCTCACACTTAGACATACCCATTGCATATCTCGCTAAACTTCACGCAGCATAATTTTGTGGTGTAGTATAGGTGTTCTGTGGGCCTGATGATGGTAGCCGCGCCGGCCATTATAGAAAGCGACGACGGACGCGGCCGCTGGGGTTTTTAAAAATTCAATACATACCTACCTTTAAACCATGGCGTAGTGTAGGTAAAGTAGCGACATCTATTATTGAGTAGCAATAGTAATATAATTTAGTCATTCTTCTAGCTACATGTATGCTCCTGCGTAGAACGAAACGTTCTACGTTCCATTTCACAGAAGAAATCGATTTTCATGTCAGTTTTGACATTTAACTTGTAAACACTTGCTCGAGCACAGATTTATAAGTATATGTGCTCGAGTCTCGAGTCTTGAGGACAATGAACTCTTTCAAAAATTTGCTAAAATAATGATTTCTTTCAAATTATGAATGATAATAAGGCTTTGTGCTATCGTTCTTGCGTAAGAAATTAGTTACGTTCACTATCGAATTGTAAATGTTGGGTTTTGTGTCTTACCTATGTGGGCGTGTAAGTAAGCCGCATTTTATATCTATTTTTGGTTCTTTAAACTAGACAGTAGGTAGTACCAATAATTAAAACAACGTAGGTACAGTGAATGCAACTAGTCCTTTTATTTTATCTATTTATCTTTTGTATGTAGTACATAGCCATATCATAGGGCTGATTTCGACTCCTGCTAGGAGGTACCTACACCAAATAAATACCTTACCTACTACCAATCAAGATAAATAACTATCTCTTACTTTAATAAAAGCTTATAATTAGGTAGGTCGGTAGGTACCTAACAATATTGTTAAATGCAGCCAACTCCAGCCATAAATATCATACATTCAAATGGTCTTGGACTGTAATAATGGTACCTAACTAAAATTAAAAGTTTTTTTTTTTTTTTTATTTATCTAGGGCCATGTACCTATTTATTTTAACTATTGCAATGTATGTATTTATTCTCAGAAACGAATGTCCATGACACAGAATGCACATGCAAAGAAAAAGCATGGAAGCCAGCAGTGAGGCAAGCTACTGTAAGTAAATAATAAATTAAAATGAAATAATAAGTTTAACACACATTTTTACTTTTATATATTATTGACAGTTTATAAACCCTATTCTACTAATACATAAATGTGAAAGTCATCCAAACACTAATGTTTTTTGTGGCTTAGTTGCACCCTTACCACTGGAACAAATACTTTAAGTCCATAGCCTGATAAATAGGCCACCATCTTGAAAAAATTGTGGAAGTGCTGTAGAAATGGTAAAAATGCACAATGCCATATTTACTTATGTTAGCAATCACTACTACTAGGCAAGCAACGCTGTGTAGCAGCTAGTAATAGTAGATTGTATCATAAGGGAGCGAAATCATATTTCTACGGCGAGGGCGCTTTTTTGAATCCTGAACGTAGCGAGGGATTCAAAGTACGTCGCCTGAGCCAAAAATATATTTTGCTCCCGAGTGGTACACTCTACTTTTCATCACCCACTATGAGAAAATATAAGGCACCATATATTTTATTAGTTTTGGCTAAGTAAGTACTAGAAGGAGGCCAAAAACACAGATTCTGAAAAATTATTGGCGCCTCTTGCATTTCTCCATTCAATAAAATTACCATAGGCTTTCTTCTCCCGGGACTTTGCAGGTAATATATTATCCATCACATTTCTTGCGTCAGTTCTAATACTTTCAGGAGTTAATTCTTGTTTCTATACTTTCACTGTCTTTTGAAGAACTAATTGTTCAAAACAAAACCATGAATTTCTAACAATCCGTGAAAATTTACAAAAACGCGGGCTGTATTTCGCGCGTTTTTAAATTGATTTCTTTTTTTACTAAGCCGGCATGGCGGTCTATGGGCCGTCGTACCAGCCAGTCTTCATTCAAACAATATTAAAATTGCGTTCGATTTCTTTGGCGCTGAACACTGAAGAAGTTCCAAATTCGAAAAGTGCGCGGGAATGTTAATTCCGGCGCACTTATTTAAATAAGTGCGCCGGATTAACTTTCCCACGCACTTATAGTTTCTTATAGAAAACACCACCTTCGGGTGCACATAAAGGCGAACCAAGTCGATCTTTTCGAATAGATGGGATGAAAATAAATATATTACACACACTGTGATATTAGCTGGCCTCCAGCCTGTTACATAAGTGAACAGTTTCTAGCACAGACTAGTAGGGATGCTTTTCTAGTCTGGGCACACCCTTATACACCCTGGCTACACTGAAAAAGCATGGATTCACTCTGGGCCAGTTGCACCTGCAAAACAAAGAGGCAGGAAGGTGGGTGGGACCAAGGAGTTGGTTCTGATAACAAAGTATTTTAGTACTACTACTGCCATCTCGTGAAAAGACGTAATTTCAAAACAAAATTGTAGATCAGGTTACGATAGGTGTCGCTGCAACACAACGACGAAATCGGAATCGCGGGCGGGAAGTAATGTAGAGGGCTCAGAATCTATCTTTCTTCCAGTACCTAAAGTCCGAGTTTTGTTTTTCGTTTTCTGTATCGTCAGGGCCGTTTTTGTATGGAAACTCGATTAGCGGCGACATCGTGTAGGTACCAACTTGAAATGTTTAGAGGAGGCCTGGACATCCCAGCTGTAGACTTATTCAGGCTGATGATGACGTAGCTCCAACTGACAGGTCGATTTATTTATCTATGTACATAGATGTACATACATAATGGTAGGAATAATAATTTTATTCTGAGGGGTAGGCCATAGTGCTGACTATTCTCAAAGTTGTCTACATGGATCGCCTTTGGTTTGGCAGGTGAGCGAGAGACATGGGACGACTGGGGAAGCCGTTCGTCACTAAGTCATGTTGAAGAAGTAAGTTTTTTAAAATCAATTTTTAACGAACTTTAGTCGATAACCGACCATGGGGTCGATTCTAGCCCAGTGACTTTTTTGTCACGGTAGATATTAACACGGTGACTGTCAAATTTCAATAGTCAATTGAAATTTGACAGTCAGTTACCACATGCCGATCTAGAACTATCGCCCAGTCTACGGTTCCTCTCTCTGTAGACTGCTCTTATTAGCATGCTAGCCATTCGGGTTGGATCCGCTAAACGCTCTGAAAGTAATTTGGCTGCTGAGATGACGGCTGATACAGAAGAGGAGAGAGAAACCATGTTATGCCGACGAATGATGATGATGTGTTAAATAAAGATCGAAAGACGTAATTTATTAATTGAACGGATACATCTACTGTAAAGTTGTTCTATCTCGCCAAGGCGGATTGGTCTTAATTTTGTGTGTAGATGTTTATCTGTGCGTAAGCTCGGGAGCCTTCCAGTATCGCCCGAGCTGTCTTAAGCATACCTACCTTACGGTACACATGTGTTAGCATCCCTATTAGTCTGTGCGGCACACATAGTACTTTACACACCACAACTACAAGTAGGTATGGCTCACCCGCCTTAGTGGGATATAACAACTATACAACCTAACGGATTTATTCAAGCACTTAGCATTTATGGGAATTTAATCAATTTCCGTTCAATTTAATTATATTTTTTCCTAAAACCCCTTAATTTTTTTCTTGAAGCTTACTAGCTAACTAAAAAAAAGAAACGTTCTGTTCTTGTTAAATAAATAACGTAGGTTCCTATAATATCTAATATAGTATCACAGATAAGATAATTAGGTTGAAACAAAGCGTGGAAGAGGAAGGCCAAAAATAAGTTAAATGAGCCAGTTATAAGTTAAGGTCGCTGTCATGTCGTTTGATGTCAAAGAGGTAGAGACATTCCTCGTAGGGCCAGTATTGGAAAGATGCAATTGGAGGAATCTGCATCAAAACTCGGACAAGAGCCAAAGTCTATAAAATTTAGGAAGATCTATAATGCGTAACGCAAGTCGCTACAGTCGTAACCCACTTTACACAACTCCAAAAACGCGGAAGTCGGCACCTAAATATAGATCTGATCTGATTAATGCGAAGACAGGAATATTCAAACCTCTTAGCTTTTAACGTCTAAACTAAATTAGAGCAAAATGAATTTTATTTGATCTGCTAATGAAACCTTCTTTCGCGGCTCCGAATATCTACCGAATAGCTATTGTGAAGTGCCACCAATAACAGCAATAATAACCAGTTGATGACCTGCGAATTAATTCGTACTCGGAACTAAACATTTACAAGAGGCAGCAGATGGATTCAACATTTTGATACTGTCGTCATAATCTGACAGAACACCCGCAAGCCATACATTTACACATACAATTACTTATAATAAACAAGTAGTTCGCCCTGGACTGAGATTTCGTGACGCGACGCTAACGCTCCGAAAATATAAGTAAGTAGTAGTCAGAGGCAAGTCCAACCAAACATTGTGTTTGGATTTGTCTCTGGCTGCCACCTACTAACTAAGTATGGTAACCAAGTTTCAACTGAATTGGCCTATTTATTGAAGAGTTCCGTTAAACAGACCTTGGCTCCATCATTAGAACAGTTCAATATCACCATTTAATGAGAACCAAGTACCTTCTTAATCTATTTGAAAAAAAAATGAAAAAACAAAGAAATTGACTGACCAGTAGAAAAACCTTGAGACAACGAAACTCTTTGAAATGGGAGCTCTTGGGTCATTGGTTATAGTAATTTAACTTTTTTGTTGTATCTCAAAAACCGGAAATCCTAGAAAAAAAATAAAAATGGTTTTGGAATGTCCAAACCAAGCCCTTTCATATGTCATGTAATTTTATTTTTTTGCAAAACCCCCATAATTTAATAACCCCTCATCCGATTTGATTCATATACTTACCAGCACATTTCTTTAAGCTATCGACTTACCAAACTTCATGCAGATCGGATAAACGGTTCTCAATTTATCGTCGGACAAACATACATACATACATACACACATAAAATCGCCCAAGGTGATTGTAAAATTTTCGTTCGCTTCGCTCACTCAATCAATAATAACTGCAATATGTCATTTTGGAATAAAAAGTTTTGGTTTTTTCATTTTTCGGGAGTGATATGTTTATCTGTAGTGTACTTACCTACTTACAACAATTTACCTGGAGAAATAGATTTATCTATCATAGAGTACTGAGAGAAGGTACCTACCGAATAGCCAATAAAGGACCTATCACCTATTGCAGTTTATAATGCACGGAAGCTATTTTTACAAACATCTTATTTTATAGTCTACTAGCGATCCGCCCGCGCGCCCCTGCTTCGTATGGGTACACATATCATGCATGTATTATACATTTAAACCTTCCTCTTGAATCACTCTATTTATTAAAAAAAACCGCATCAAAATCCGTTGCGTAGTTTTAAAGATTTAAGCATACCTACATAGGGATATAGTGACAGAGAAAGCTACTTTGTTTTATACTATGTAGTGATTTCCGTCCGAATGCGACAGCCGTATCTTCAATTACTTAAAAAAATAAGGTCAGAAAACTAACGGTAATCAATCCTACACAAATACGCAAAAACAGTCTTATGTTTTATGATGTAATTATATAATTACATCATCAAACATAACTGTTTTAATCCTAATAAATTTTTTGAGTGGGATGCAGCGCTACCAACAACTGCTTCGTGTGCCTGCCTACCATACTTAGTTGGCATTCATTTCGATTAGTGCAATCTAAATGAAGTTGTACCTACGTTGTTGGCTGTAGGTATCTTTCTTGCACATCATACTACCTACTATCAGCGGTCAAGACATAATGGATGTATGGCTCAACTCATATGTATTTCTTTTTGTCTGAAATAAACATTATCTTATCTTATCTTATAGACTCGTCCAGTCCAGATATTATGCCCCGGTTTCTGAAAGCTCGATCAACACTAATCAGCTGTCAAATCACTTGCTATTTCAGCTTTTACTTCAAATTGGATAGAGATAGCAAGTGACTTGACAGCCGATTAGTGTTGATCGCGCTTTCAGAAACCGGGGGTTAGTCTATCGTTCAATCAAACTGTACAAACGTTGATATCGCGTGAGAGAGTTATCGTCGAGATGATATCTAAATTATTTTATTCGAAATCGACCTACAGTCGAGCGAGAAGCGAGATCGTGTACGATGGTAGAGGCGCAACAGGAATTTGACATTATATAAATGTTGCCATAACTTAGATCTAACCGAATTTATCGGGAAAATAAAATATGTATGTAGGTAGGTAGGTCTGCAAAAATTTACCTTTATTTAAAGTTCATAATTTAGTATGAAATTAAAATTAGAATAAAATACTTTATTTGTTTTTTTTTGTTTGCATCGTAGGGCACGTTCCTATCGTGGATGACTTACGAGGCAATGCTTAGCTATGGGTGATGGTCACCACTTAACATTAGGTGGGCAGCTGCCAGTTCCACCAGCTTGTTATAGATGAAAAAACATTTTGTCATAAATCAAACTGAATCGGGTAATTTACGTCACTGGCAGTGGCACTGGCAGCACCTTGATTGAATGAAATGCGCCATTTCTCCGCCAAAGACGTCACGTTGCGCGCGTCTAAATGTAAATACATCAGAGAACAACAATCGCTCGACAATCTGAAATACCTTCAACTGAATATCATCGATATTTTATTACATTCGAAAATATAATTTTTTTTTACGACAAGTAAAAAGTGTAGTTTTGTGAGTGTAGACTTGTGAATTTGTGACCTAATTGTGTTGTGACGTCATACCGACCGGCTGGTTTATTTTTTTGTGGCTGTGTGGTCTGTATTTTGAATTTGGAACAATTCGAATGCGAAATCGTATGTAGTCCAAGTGGCTGGGCACAGGTTTTTCCCGTTTTTCGTCAGCCCCAGTGAAGCGATAGAACTATTAAATGAGAATCTCTAAGGAAAATTATAAATTGTTGTAGGTACAATGTTATCACATAATTTTAAAAATAACAAACATGTATGATTAAAATTACTTAATATCGATATTACTGGTGGTATGCTGGTGTTAGGTACCTTGGCTTGTTATGAGACATCTTCCCATCATTTTTCTCTATCCTCGCTAAGGTTTGCTGGAAGAAAACTATAGGGTAAAGCTTGCCTTTGTAGGTACATGACTATTAAATATTTTTCTATAAGAATCATGTAAGTACTGAATAAGTATTTTACATTAAATACTTATTCAACTAAGTTAAATTTTTATTAATATTTTCATACAAGTATCTGTAGGTACCTATCTTCCTACAATTGGCCTTTTAGTCTATTTCGTTAAAAAATAGTTTGTAAACCATATAATTTTTTAAGACACATTCTACCTATATAATAAGTAAACCCTAATAATCAAGTGAAAGTAATTTCGTGGTCAAATGTCACTAGTTTGGGGTGACCTCAAATTAGTTTCATAACAAGAAGAAGAAGCTGAGATCTTGTTATTTTCACTCCAGTCAATTGATCACTGATTGTAGCATTATTTTGAATGAGCCTTTGACTTGCTATAATAGTAAGCAAGTTTCTACTCTTTCAACCTATTTGACTCGGTTTTACAGAACTATCAAACTAGCTCAATGTCACCATTTTAAAAGTACCCAAAATTATTGATCACAAATAAAAACAAGAAAAGTCAGGTTAATCTCAGGAATTTCCTGGCCAGTAACAGAATTATCAAGCAACAAAACTCACAATGGGAGCTCATAGATCGAAGTTGCTTCTCAGACAAACATGCAAATTACCAAATGCCAAATTACCTAGTTTTTATGTTTGCTTCACTTCAAGGTTGCCTGGAAGAGATCGCTATTAGTGAAAAGGCTTGGAGTCAAAATGTGTTTAGTTATTTTTTATGAGGTAAACAATAAAGAGATATTCTATCTTCACTCACTCAATTAACAGGAAACCCCAGTCACGGTAGACATAAGCTTCTCATGTGTTTTTTTATATTGGCGACTTTCCACACACTTAAAAGATATTTGAGGTCCAAACAAGAAGTCATGCCCACATACACAAACAATCCTTAGGTTTCGCTATCACAAGTCCTCTAGTACCTACCTACCGTCTTTCTTTAATGATATCAATCTTATAGTGATTTCCCTTGGGATTCCTAATATGTCTAGAATAAAGATGACCCCATTCTGGGTTGCTTATAAATAGGAGTTTAAGGTGGCCGTATTCAGGAGATGGGCCTACACTACAATCTGTCAAAAGGCAAAGGCAAGCGCTAATGAAAATACAAAGGATGACCTAGTGACGAAGACCTGGCTTTAAAATCTCCACTCCTTTATTGGCGACATCTTTGATAGGTACCTACTTTTGTGCTTGATATCAAAAGGCGACACCGTCAACCCTGATCCATAGAATACATAGTTAATAGGAGTAGTAAAACTATTTTTACGTTTTTATGGTATTTATGTTATAGGCTCTGTATGTCAAATTTTAATACCTAATTAATAAAAATAATAAAAAAATAAGTAAATAAATAAAACGAATAATGAATAAATAAATAAATGGAAATAAATGCATAAATAAAATGAGTAATTTAATTTTATTGCGTAAGTGATGGCAAGGTAGGTATTAAGTGAGACTCAATTTTTCCGTCCTTAGTACGCCCATCGCTCTAGAGCAGTTTCAAGCATTGCACCATGGTGTTTCGACACTGTTTAAAGATGTTAATGGACTGAGCAAATTAGCTCTGTTGACAGAGATGCTAAGATTACGTCTATTTAGGTCACTGCTGGATTTAACGCCCGTTTTGGTAACGTAGGCGTCTCTATGTTCACATATGGTTGTAATTGACTTCCCCTGATTACCCTCTAAAATATTATCAAGAATCCGAGTTCCATGAGATATATCCGAAGACGTACAAACAACATAAATTAAATTGTTAGAGCTTCGTTCGTTGATCATCAACACCATCCACCTACTAATGAAGGACGCTATTGGATAGGTATAGATTTCCGGGACTAAGGATTTTAAGCCTTCTTCATCCACCGACTTCCTTCACAAGTCAATCGAAGACATCATCGAATAATTTAATTTATTTATTTATTTACATTTTAATATAATTATCGGATAAGGTCGCCTTGCGTGCTTTCCGGTTAACAACGCCATTGATCATACGCCATTATTTTCCACTCCAAGCTCTCGAAATAAACCTAAGAACTAAACTTGGCGTTCTATCTGAACCTAGGTAGATACCTAAATCTGTATCGATCGCCCTCCACGGTCCATACTAACACTTTGTATTCTGTGTCGCGAGTCCTGAGCCCCCACCCCTCTTCCGTTACGTCACGGCCTTGACCTTCAGAACACTAGAGCTAAAGCTGAAAAACATACAATTGAGTAACAATTGAGTACCTAGTAGATACGTTTTATTGGACTTTTCGATATATTCTCTCGAAACTCGACCTACGGTAGACATTCCTTCCGATATCTCGAGACTATCTTACCTGCTCAAACTTTTCGAGGTGCTGGCAGAGAAACGTCTGAACAATAAATTTAGTATTTGACCTTCTTGCACCTGTTTTAATCTAGTTTGTATAGAATAGGTGGTTGCAAGTCTTTTGCCTCGGCGGGTGCTACCAGAATACTAACCTCAGGTTATTTGTATGAGTAAAAAGAGACTATGTAGGTTTACGAACATTACATTTTCAGGGACAGCTCTTATGAATACAGATACCTATTTGACGGGATACTGCGGTTATAAGCATGCAGGCATTTTTGTCGAAAACTTTTACCTCTAATTGCTTGAACCCTTTTTTTTAACGTTGGGAAATCCTCATGGATACTGTTATGTCGGACTCTTACCGGCTAAAACCCAACGCTTTCGCACTCTTCCATGGCCCCGACGGCACCCCTCTCAGAACCCTGCGTTAACTTTACTAAGAGATCTGTTGAGATTTCTATTGTGTATAGAATCAGTTTTGGGATCAACAATCCAATCAAACATACACATTGACAATGTATTAACAATACCTACTTCTTTATCATACCAATTCATCAACTCTGTGTGTGACTAACCATTTCTTCAAGCTTAGCCTGAGCCGACGACGGGGTGCTAATTGCATTACCTCAAAGGGAGTGTAACCCGTCGATCGTGTAATAGGGTCGGTCTTCTCTGGCCTTTTGTAAATTCGACGGACAATATTGCCGGTGTCAAGTCAAATGCTTAAACTAGGTACTAGTGGCTCTGGGAGCTGTAGACCTCGCGAGCATACTAAAAGTAAACTACTTGAGGAATGTAATGTGCAAGTGCATTTTCCGTTTTGTGATTTTTTTGATCTTTTTGTTTTTTTTTTGCATTATCTTATGTAGAATGAGGTCCTTTGTGTTTCTCTCAAATTTGATTGAAAACCATCGATTGTTTGATGAGCTATCCTGTTCATCATGCTGAAGATCCTTATCAGATCTTCGCCAAACTTTTATGAGACCAACTTATAGTTACTACCTTTCAAATAAAAAAAGAATAATCGAAATCGGATCTCATTTGGTGGAGATATCCAGTATATCAAATAGCCCCCTTTTTTTGGGGGAAGTACCCCTCCAATCAAAAATCCCCAACGATAAAAAAATTCTAATAAGTCATATAACCTGTGTACCAAGTTTCGTCCAGATCGGTTGAAAAATGCGACCTTTAGAGGAGAACAGACAGACAGACAGACAGACAGACAGACAGACAGCCAGACAGACATCCGGACAAACGCATTTTTGGCCAATGTGAAAACTGAGACGCTTCGCTCGCTTCGCTCGCTCGGTCAACAAGCCTACGTAAAAGCAGGATGTGAATGTTTAAACAAAAAGACTGCGGAAAATCTAAGGATGTTTATGTACGTGTGGTGACTTGTGCTGGTGCCATTTGCCAGTAGGATAAAAAATATATAACAATTCCAGCTTCACATAAAGTAAAGCTTCAAGTCTTCATGGGATTAAATAAATAATGCTGGACAATCCACACAGCACTATCTAGCCCCAAAGTAAGCTATTCAAAGCTTGTGTTATGGGTACTAGATAACTGATATATTTAATACATTATATACTTACATAGATAGATATTTTTTATTATACATAGAAAACACCCAGACCATCGGAACAAATTTCTGCAGATCGTACACAAATTTGTTCCAAGGCGGGAATCTAACCCGCAACCTCTTGCGTCGCAGGCAGGCTCTCGCCCGCTGCGCCACAGAGGTCGTCAATTGAGAGCGTGCTATCTGCTAGTCCGATCTACAAAGGATAATTCTTCGCTAGGGTGAACAAGACGGGTTTTATCCGAGCAAAGCCCTTTGAGCGGACTGTACCGGCATGATAACAATCTCTTTATAATCGTCTGTGGGGCGCTGCTGCACTAGCCTTTCCTTACTTATGATAACTTGAGAAAAACGTTAGAAATCAACTTACCAAGTGGTCTAAGTACCCTTTTCGCAGAACTATGTCTGACTATCAGTTTAAAGAAACAGATTATAAATATTGGTGGATATGTTCATTGCACTAAATGTTTGTTTCCGGTTGGCCTACAGCGCTGAAGGCAGAGCTTGCTATTACTAAAACCAACATAGCTGGGGTTTGGGTGCCTTTGGAAGCGGCTCATTTTACGCCGACGCGGTAGCTACGTACCTAGTACGTACCTATGTTGCATTATTTAGATCCGCGTTACACAGTCTGCCTTAACCAAAAGGAAGCGAGCCAAATATTAATGCAAGAATTCTTTAGACTGTCGCATACGTACACTTGATTTTCACGTCACGTACTGTACCGTATTCTAAGTATAATCGATATCAAAACTAAATCATGATCGGACAAAGCTTAAAAATGAAAATAGACGCATTTCATTGAATTGTGTTTACACCACAGTCACCTATCAAAAAAATAAAAGAAAATACTCAATAAAATTGCTTACACATGGTTTAGTTTAAGTACCATTGTTTTTATGTGTTAGTAAGTCTAAGTATCACTTGGACCCTGCATAGGGTATTATAAAACGATATCGACTTCTTCTGAATTTAATCATCGACTTTAGGACTACTCAATACCTAGTTAATTTACTGTAGGTGACTGTAGCTAAATATTATCGTATGGCGCCACGCTGTGGCGACCACAATCTAATTGCTTGGCACACACAGCCTTGTGCGTCCGAATTTAGCGACTTATTAAAGGAGGTGACCGATAGGGATGGAGTAAAGCCCAGAGCATTTTAAGCCGAATATCGCTATGGCCAACGAAGTTATTTTTTTTATTGAGTTAAATCAGAAGATCGTAAAGAGTGGAAGCAGGTTATAAATGCTATTGTCCTCCAACGGGAAGATGCAGGCTGATACTAACAATAAAAAACAAGGATTGCTTCAACTAGGTCAATCATAAGGGGTAATACTAGGGATAACTACTATGGATTGTTACTAATATTACTATATTACTATTTATTATACTATATTAGTATTATTATATTATGTTAGTATTATTATATTAGTATTTAACCAAGCGGTAGTGCCGTAATGAGGTTTATGAAAAACTAAAGACCGAAACCGAATAATACTTTTTCGCATGTTATATTTTCAACCACTATGGAAATAGCCGGGGGACCGGCTCTTCTAATTTAAGGGTGACTCAACGATCGTCTGAAGACCTTAATCCCTATGAAATAGGGATCAAATTAGATCACTACTCTTTCTTCTTTGATCTTATTCACCCGAAAACCTTGACTGTAAAAAAATAAGGTTTCAGCCTACGAAGAAATGTAGATTCATCTGGTTTTGTTCGTTCGATGCTGTTCGTGGAACTGGCTCCTTAATTCACCTAGATACACCTACTTAGTTCTTTTCATATAATCACGACACTAGTTTTAAAACGTTTCAAATGTGATTCAGCTGAATAAATACCTTTTGACTTTGATTTACTATCAGATATGTATGTAATTAATTATTATAAAGTACCTAAATACCTACTACAGACCACACAAAAACCACGTTCATCTTCCAACAGTTTACCAAACCTGTAAAATGTGATCAAAACATGAAAGTTATCAAAACCATCAGTTCAAAAGATGTGACAGCATGGCCGGGACTCGAACTCTGTCCTCCGAGCCGCCGCGCTCCACAGCTTACTACTACGCAGACCTAGAACGTCTCAAACGGAAGTCTCCTGAAGAAAACTCCGATGAGCTCAGTGAATACGTGACCACCAATGAGGTTGTCAACGATATACCTGCCAGGGAGATACCCCCGCTGCGAGACAGGCAATGGAGCTTGCCAGAATACAGTACCCCAGAGAACTCCCGGAAGGGGGAGACCTACTCCACTGCGGGGACGTTCCCCATGCCAGAGCCGAAGGAGAAAGAACCGCTTCTTGCTGAGTTGGAAGTCGTAGGTCGGTTACCATTGACACAGCTGGATAGCTCATCGGGAGTTCGGAGGAGTAGGAGCTGGTACCTCTGTTGTCCGAATGTGGGGGAGGAGGAGATATCTCGGGACTCTTCGTGGAGGTATTCCAGCTTGCGGCCCGTTACTGTCCCGCCGGTGCCGGGTCAAAATGGATTAAGTTTGGTAGGTATTTCTCCTAGCTATTTTTCTTTTGGTGATTATAATATTTGTATTTTAACCAATTCTCAGCTCCAGTTAGTTCTGTTAACTTTATTCACATAATTATATTTACCGATCGTTATTGAATCCCCACCAGTTCCGCACAGGTTTAATGGATACATTAGCAGAACCAGGTTTTTCTGTTTTTTTTATTGTAAAATATAGACAAACTGATGGTAGGTGGTCACCGTCGCCCATAGACATCAACAACACCAAGTTGTCGTTGCGCTGCTTACAATGACTCTATTCATTTTTTTGAAGCTTTTCATGTTATTAAGAAATATCAAGCTGTGCACGGATATTTGCGTTTACTCAGAAAGACCCTGTGGCTCGTACATGCAACTGTCTGACTCTGGCACTTGAGTCTCTTGACCCACCTTATCAGTAACGATCTATGAGTAGAGTTGTGTCACATTATAGACTCAGTCATCTCATTTTAGGTCAGGGTCTGTGTTAGATTCTAAAGATGGTGTCTTACAAAGAGCCCATTTATCATAAATTGCAATCATTATTTCAGCCGTTTGAACCACTTCCGAGTATCCTTTACGTGCCCTTGCGGGTCGTATCAACAATTTCCAGCTACGTTCACAATGTCGTGTCGTATCATCGTCGTGTTTGACAAACAGGAACTGGACTGGGACTTATTTTGGGTAAAGATTTCTCGAGAAAATTTGAATGACGAACGAACGTATATATGTATATACAAAAACAGCCGAAAAAGCATGTAATTTATCAAATTTTATCGTATCGATGATCCATGCTTGAAGGGCTGTTGCGAAAGAACTATACACTGGAAAAGAAGAAGTATGTTCGAAGTGATGACGTCGTTACAGGTGGCAACCCAGAGCAGCCGGACCGACGACGTGTCGTCTCTGCGTGCGGAGCGCGACGCCCTGGCGCGCGCGCTGGCCGGCGAGCGCGCGCGGTCCGCAAGCGCCGCGCGCGCGCACGACGCGCGACTCGCCGAGCTGCATGGAGTCATCGCAGAGCTGGTGCGTCGCCGCGCGCAGGACAAGCACGCCGGCGCTATACCCGAGGAGGAAGTTTCAGGTTAGAGGTCGCGTCATTCAAAAATACAGCTGGCAAAAAGTGGAAGGTGTGAGGATGTGTTTGCGCATACAAAACGCTCGCGCCCCCCATCCTTCCGGCGTCCTTTTAAAGCTGTGTACGGACAGCGCGTACATTGGTAAACGCGTTCTGGAAACGCCATGTCCATAGGTACTAGCAGCTCCCCAGCAAACATTTAAAACGTTGAGTTGACGTTTTGGTGGCAACTTAAAGTTATTAAGCATAATCGTATAACTGTCACAAGGACGTTTACTCGATGGCATTAGGGCCCATTTTATTCAACTTAAGGCGCTAAGAGTTTCGTGTAACAGTCATATAAATGCCTACTTAGTCGCATAGTAGTCATATACACGTCGGCGATTTGACTACACGTCATGTAATGATAGTTGTCGCGGCGTGTATTCGACTTCGAGTCCAGTAATGGCTACACAATATGACTTTTATATAAAGTAATTGTTGTGTTATTGTCATTTAAAGATGATGCAAATCTTGACCGAATTATAATTATTGTAACAGATTATTTATATTAAGGCAGTGTTTTTGACAACTGAGTTAATACCTGCATTTCTTACTTTGTTATTTGAGGTGATAAAACCATTTCATCGCTTGTAAACCATTGTGCAATCAAGTTTACTGATTAATGTCAGCTAAGTTTGGAACAAATTTTTAATGCGCTTTTTTAATTTTGATGTTTTTACATATTTTTATTAATCATTTATTAAGTGAGTGCGTTATATGACAACTATATAACTTCCCTACCTATAAACTGCGTGTTCATTGTAAGTGTGTACGCCATGATAGTTGTTTTAGGGATCAATAATAAAATAATAAACGCCTATTAGATAACTTAATTCAATAAAAATTTATTTGAAGAACACAAGGAATTACATGACACAAATAACTTAATTAAGTCTACTTTTGTTTTAGGTAAACCTCACAATGATCTATAATTTTGCGGATGTTGATAAGTTTTTATCAAAGATTGACTTCATCGAAATGATACGCGCACATTTGTAACTTCTTCGTCTTCAACTTCGGAAAATGAATAAGACTCCTGAACTTCGGCAAATGAATTGCAGGGTATACTACTCGAAGCATATTTTGGTTAAAATCAATTTGCATTTAAATGTGATACGGAACCCTTCTTATTTTCCTCACTCTCAGCTTGAGCTCTATTACTTCGTATTAAAGAACGTGCTTGAAGCGAATGATAGTTGTTTTTAACTTTTCTTTTGAATGCACCACTTCTTTTAATACTTTTCCACTTTTTTTTATCCATGTTGTACCGAACAGTAAATAAATAAGTATGATAAATTTGATTTTTAAATTGGTGGAAATTGTATTCGAAGTTATATATAAACCTTTAATATGAGTATTAATTAAATAGCGGTCGTATTGTCATATTTGCGATACTTTAGGATGTATACAGGTTGCACTCGTAATACTTATTCGACTTATATATAATTGTTACAAATACAACGTGTAAACAATTATTGTCCGTTTAGCAGATGTTTAAAAGGTAATTATATGACAAAATTGACAGTATTAAGACGTTAATACTACGAAAACGTTTACACGACGACAAGTTATATAAGAAAGTTTTATAGATGTCCTCATGGACGCTATTATATGACGGTTGTAAAAAAATATCGAAATAACGTCTATATGACAATATTATACGACAAAAAAAGTATATGACTATTCGGACATTTATGGCACTAGTACATGACGAAGAGTAAAAAAATATACTGTAAAATAACTTTAATAAGACTTAAGGTCATTTAAATGTTTGATTATATGACAAAAATGTTTGCTGGGTCCCCATGAGTGTACGCGTAGAAATTTGTCCTTACAAGCGTGGGTTTGTGTGTCTACAAATTTTCAGTTGTTACAGATGAGTGTGAGTCGACGACGCAGCCCGCTGGGGAGCTGGACAATGATGCTGACAGATCTAGGACCGAACAGGTAAAGAACACTTCGTGCTGCCATCGACGATTACGATGATAATAAGCAACACCCATAGGGCTACTTTAGAAAAGTCAGCTTCTGGCTTTTTATAAGCTTTTTGTATTTTCTATACAAAAAGGCACAGGTGGTTTGGTTTTTGTGGAAGACTGACGAATTCTAACATTTCCGATAGGATACAT
The DNA here is from genome assembly GCA_963576535.1 of Plemyria rubiginata. Lineage (NCBI taxonomy): Eukaryota > Metazoa > Arthropoda > Insecta > Lepidoptera > Geometridae > Plemyria > Plemyria rubiginata. Next base: position 7,655,727 of record OY754922.1, on the reverse strand, counting down.
TCTTGAATATTTAAAATAGCCCTGCTAAAAGAAATAGTGGTGTCAATTCTATTGTTGAATTTTCCTATTTAAACCTAATTCGACAGCAATAAAAACGTAGCTAAAAAAACTGATACAAAACTCTGTTATCAGCCGATTAGTAAAGTAAGCGAGATTGTAAATAAAATTGTAATATTCCAGAACGAATCCTCCTCGATCCTCAGTCCGTGCGAGCTGCCAACTCCTCAGGATAAGGTGGATCCACTACCAGACGACACCACGGACACGAGCAGCCATGATGTGCAAATCAGGTAGAAAGTTACGCAATTTCATGGTATTCAGGTAGTCTAGGCAGTGTTTCAGTCGGGTTCCATGAAGAAATGAGCGACGCATCTGCATGGTTTATGTTTAGATTTACACGAACGATTTCGAGATACTTTTCTCCGACTCATCCACATTTTTTTCCTTTTCACATCCTGCATTTTGGTGAACAGTTTTTTTTGTTATTTTTTTATTAATATCCACCTGTTTTAATTGATATGTGAGTAGAGATTCGTTGAGTGAGTTGTCTCTCAATCTTTGTCGAATCGATTCGCTAAGTTTTGTAGGCCGTGTCGTTTAAACACAACTAAAGAACTACAATAGGATAAAAATAGGACTGGAGGTGGCCTGGCCTGGAGGAAGTTTTAATTTTGACAATGTCGTTTCAGACTAGAACAGCCTCGTTTAGAAGTGTTGGCGCCATCCACTGAGCACGACTGTGATGTTAGTCTCAACTTGTCGGAGAAGGATTCGGATGTGTGTCTCAGCACCAAGTCAGTGACCTTATCACACAGTGAAAATAGATGCTCCTATTTTTAAGACGAAAAAACAGAAGGTTGATAAAACGATGCGTATTCTGCTGCCCGGCGTACATCCACTTCAGGCATACAGTTGTTAAGCCTCATGTGTAATTTCACCGGCACCCACACCCCACAAATCAAAACACAGCAAAACGCTATTTGGCTGACAAAGTCCCCGGATGAGCCACACACAAAGAATTCTACTACTCTATTTAAAATACTAAATTAGGATTAACTCCGTGCGAGTTCATGATCAAGATGATACTTTTTTGCCGACTTTAAATCAGTCAGAATTATCTTATTTGCTAAATTATTTTGTCAATAGTTGCGCCCCGCGGTATCACCCGAGCAGATTTAAATCCCGGTATTCTCACGGGATAAAAAGTAGCCTATGTGTATGTATTCCAGACTATAATCTATCTCTCTGCCAAGTTTCATCCAGATCCGTTCAGCCGTTCTGGCGTGTAACATCCATCCATCCATCCATACTTACAAACTTTCGCGTTTATAATGTTAAGTAGGATAAGTAGGATTTATTTATGTTATTATGGATTTAGTTAGTATTCTAACAGCGGCGATGGGCTTGCAACCTGTCACGTATGGAATACTAACTACTGCAAAATGTGGGTATGTGCCAAATGTAATGTTTGGACGTACCTCTGACTACCCCCCTTAGACATCCTCAAAGAATCTTGAATTAGTACCTACTTGGTACTGGGAGATCTGAAGGGATATCTACCGTGCCTGGGGACCAAAGTCGTGAAGCTGTTTCAGTTTTTTTTATGTTATCTTTTATTATTGAAGTAAGATTGCATTGGCAGGTGTTGCGAAGCGGCCATGGATGCCGGTGCCAGCAGCTGCGAGCGCGAGCACGGCTCGGCGGACGCTCACCGAGTGTACACCGCCTCGCCCGGTGAGTACATACCCGTACGCTGCTTAGGGCTGATTGAGAGCTTGGGAGCTTTACCCACTACCAACGGGCAACGCTCTCCCTACCCATAACATTACCCCTAACATTAACACAAATAACTTATCAGCAAAAAAACTCTAAGCATTATATTTTTATGGCCAGTAGTGGAGTCCAGGTTAGAATAAAAAAAAACCGCATCAAAATCCGTTGCGTAGTTTTAAAGATTTAAGCATACATAGGGACAGAGAAATCGATGTTTTATACTATGTAGTGATAGTGATTAATTATTTTGTTTCAGGTCGCTGCGAATCACGGCAAGCTAAAATAGCATCCCGAGTGAAGCTGAAACGAACTGAAGATAACGGCAACAACCACATGTCCAGTGAAGAGGTATGCTGATTAATCTCTAGTGCTACAATAGAAGTTACTGGATAAACATTGATAGATAAGATCGGTACAGGTCGCGTCATGGAAAATGAACGCTGGAAGAAAGGGGAAACTCGCGCCATCACACCTCTTTTTTCCAGCGTTCTTTTTATATGACGCGACCTATTACGTATATTATCAGCTACCTATCTGACAAGCTTTGTAAGTTTGGGATTACATGAGTTTTGTGAATAAAAACACACTAGTCCACAGTTATTTTAATACATTTAATGTCAATGATCAAAGCCAAAAGGTGTTTATTCAATAAAATCACAAGAATAATCTGAAACGTCTAAACTAAGTGAATTTAGGTGCAGGTTCCACGCGACCAAAGCCTAGAAAAACTGGCGACAAACTTACGGCTTGCTTGCTACCGTTCTGTTGTATGATCTTTTTTACAATGTAATATAATTTGATTTAATAAAAATGAATTGCTGTTCGTTAGTCTCGCTAAATCTCGAGAACGGCTGATCCGATTTGGCTAATTTTGGCCTTGAATTAGTTGTGGAAGTCCAGAGAAGGTTTAAAAGTTGAACAAATATGAAAGTGCTCGAAATGAAGTACGAAGACTGAGGCAATACGAAGTCTGCCGGGTCAGCTAGTGGTTGCATAAAATACAACAATCAGATAAATTTAACATACCTATAGTTACAATACAATTCAATTATTTATTATTTTTAAATCTCATTTAGTATATTTTATTATTCATTCCATTTATTTCTACCTATATTTATTTATATATTTTTTTATTTATGCACATATTTGGTATATTATTAAATTATTCCTACACATGCATGATTATGGGAAATGTTTCGTGGTTTTTTGTTTTTGTTTTAGTTTTGTTTGAATGTGTTTGGCGGGGAAGTACTACCACCACGCCTTTTTCTGCCGCCAAGCAGCAACGCTGTGTTTCGGTTTGAAGAGTGTGGTCGCCGGTGTAATTACAGGGACATGAGGCCTAACATCTGTAAGCCTCAAAGTGATGGACGCAGGGCAGTGCATCGTAGGGCACGTTCCTATCGTTCGTGACTTACGGGGAAATGCTTTGTTATAGGTGATGTTTACCACTTAACATCAGGTGTGCCATCTGCTTGATGCTTCCATCAGCTGGTTGAATAACACAAAAAAGATTTCAATTTTTTTGTAGAATAAATTGCTAAGTTTTTACTTTTTTAATATAGTGGTTGTGTTCCAGGCTTGGTGTAGCGAGGCGGCGGAGCGGTTAGCGCTGGACGTGTGCGCGCAGGCAGATCTGAGGGAAGCACTAGTCGCCGCTAACCACGACGGTCAGTTTACCAATCTAGTCTCCGAAATTAACCTTAAAGTGAAATATATTCATTTGATCAAACGATACTCCGCCATTTTAGGAGTAGGGATCGTTACATAGTCACTATGCTTGTTAATTTTTTTATGTTTTTCTCGTTTTAAACTAGGTATGTGTATGTATTTTTTAAATTTCATCCAAATTGAAATGAGAACATATGAGTAAGATTGACGAGTTTTTGAGTGATAGAGTAGTTTGAGTGTGTTTTCCAGTGCATTTGAAGTCGGCTTTTCCTTGCAGTTAGTCAGTATGTAGGGGAAGCAGGGGTAATGGCGATCGTGTCGGGTAATACCGCTCATTCCAATGACTTATTAAATAAGGTGGCTTGAAACACAGAGAGCACGCTGCAGCGCAAGGGTTGTGACGCTTGAGCAGGCAGAGTCTCTAAACCTCAAACTAACAAGACAAATAAAAAACAACAAGAGAACAAAGACAAATAAATAAATAATGCTGGACAATCCACACAGCACCATCTAGCCCCAAAGTAAGCTACTCAAAGCTTGTGTTAGTTGACTGATATATTGGATACATGATATGATTACATAGATAGATATTTTTTATTATGCATTAACACCCAGACCAACGAAACAAATTTCTGCAGATCGTACACAAATTTGTTCCGAGGCGGGAATCGAACCCGCAACCTCATCGCAGGCGGACTCTCGCCCGCTGCGCCACTGAGGTCGTCAAATGAAAACAAATAGAGAATTTTTCTCTCAGGCGATCGGCATTCCCCATCTTCCTATATGTTGTTAATATTGTTCCAGGCGAGGCGCTCTCGGCGACATTGAACGCGTGGAAGCTCCGCTGCTCGCGCCTGCAGGCCGACTGCGCCGTACTGCAGTGCGCGCTGTCGCGAGCCGCGGACACTGCGCACAGGTGAGGCTAAGACCGCACCACGGTTAAGGGCCCGGCGACAGCGGCCCGCAGTTTCGAGGTGCGATTGGCTATTATTTAATTTTATTTCATTTCGGGGAGGTTGTTTGAAAGAATAACTCTAAAGTGACACGCATAAATACTGTTTGAATACAAATAATACAATAATATAAGGGAAATGTGCTTGAGTCAGAAATCATTTTGGTATTAGGTAAGCGTAAGGCCAAACATACTAATACCAAAATGATTTCTGATTCGGGCATGTTTCCCTTATATTATTGTGTTATTTGTGTCCGAACAGTATTTATGCGTGTCACTGGATAGTTATTCTTTCAAACAACCTCCCCGAAATGAAATAAAATGAAATAATATGGTTTAGTGCAGCATTTAAGCTGAGACGTGACCTTTTTGCCCCGCACAACGGTAGGTAGGTCCTTTATTAGTGTAGGTTATAATTTTATTTTCTGTTAGTTTTAAGTAAGTACCTACTTGTTTTGTGGGACGAAATAAATATATTTTCTTTCTTTCTTTCTTTCTTTCTTTCTTTCTATAATAGCCAATCGCACCTCGAAACTGCGAGCCGCTGTCGCCGGGACCGCTGTGGTTTTTAATCGCGTGAATTTGTGCCCCTAGAAAACTAAGATAAGCGGCCGATGGGAATCCAACTCTTACTAATATTATAATTAATGCGAAAATATGTAAGTATGGATGTTTGTTACTCTATAACTGAAGAACGGCTGAACGGATTTTTGTGAAAATTGGCACAGAGATATATTATAGTCTGGAATAACACATAGGCTGCTTTTTATCGCGTGGGAATACCGGGACTTAAAACTACGCGAGCGCTACTAGTAATCCATGAAAATGGGTCAGATAATATCCTACTACGGAATATACTAAAATACCTGTATAATAAACGCGAAAGTTGTAAGTTTGTAAGGATGGATGGATGTTTGTTACTTTTTCATGCCGGAATGGCTGAACAGATCTGGATGAAACTTGGCAGAGAGATATAACATATAGGCTACTTTTTATCCCGTGGGAATACCGGGATTTAAATCTGCGCTGGTGATATCGTGGGGCGCAACTTGACAGCCTACGTAGCTCAGTTGGTAGTAGCTCTGCCTTCTGCGCCGTAGGTCGTGGGTTCGATTCCCACCGTGAACAAACATTTGTGTGATGAACATAAATGTTTGTTCTCTGTCTGGGTGTTATATAATATTATAAGTATGTATTTACAAAAAAAAAAGTATTATAAGTAGTATATCAGCTATCTGGTTCCCATATTACAAGCATAAGCTTAGTTTGGGGCTAGATAGTGCTGTATGGAAAGTCCACCAATATTTATTTTATTTTTATTTTTTTATTTAACTAGTTCTTTATATATGCGTATGTTGTTGTTGCAGGTTGTACTGCGCGTGCTGCGTGCAGGAGTCGGCGTGCGTGGGCGCGTGCCTGGCGTTGCGCGCCGCCGACCGCGCGCTCGAGGCGTACGACGTGCTGCTCGCGCTGGCGGAGACGGAGCACGCGCCGCACACCGCTGAGGTAACGCGTCCCCTGTCCAGGAGCCTTATTCACTATGACAATAGGAGACTCCAAGGAGATTCCTTGCCCCAAACCGTGAAACGTCAAAACTTGAATTTGGGCTTATCTATAGGACATAGGAGATACTTTGCCCTGACCGTATGACACCGGCTGCCTTGTCTTAGCCGTGATCGCGCTGCAAATGGTCATAGTGCATAAGGCTCCTGGGGACGCCTCACAGGACGGGATATATGTACCTCTAGTATCACTACTACGCGCGTAGGCTCGGAAACGCGCGAGAACTTCTGCGGCCCGATTACGCTAATGGCTTTCAGTTTCAAATTTGATTCCCATTCATCCAAAAAATTTTGCATCCATTCCAAGGAATTTAGATACTAGATCCATTCATATGTTGCTTTTGCACTATGGGAATCAAATGCTCTCGTCAGAGTATTATTTTCCTTGATCAAATGTCACACTGAAAGCCATCTCGATAGCCAGACATTAGCGTAATCGGCCCGCTGGATAGGATGTATTTAGCTCTAGTATCTCGGCTACGCGCCTAAGACTACGCGCCATTTGGACAGCTCAAATGCGCAGGGACATGGGCAGCGACAGTGGCAATGCGCAATAGGCAACGCGTGCGGTAACGCGAGAGTGCGAGAGAGAGAGAGAGAGAGAGCGTTGACGTTCGCGTTGACACGGACATGAGCTGAGTGTAAGGGCAGCATTACCTACATCAACATTAAGTGGGATTAACTAAAACGTATTCTGTTTGTTTTAGCGGGAAGCTGCAGAGCTGATAGCTGGAGGGTTGCTAGCGCGGCTGGAGGAGGGACCGACCTGGAACGTGGGCTCCCCACTCCTGTCTCCCGGACCCTGGCTCCAACATGCCCCGTAAGTATCGCACGACACGATTCAAACAAATTAACTTAGCCTCAGAAGACAGCGGCGCTATACAAGAGACATGAATGAGTCTTCACTTGTTTGTTTTGTATGTTATCATACTAAAAATAAAGAATTTGAATAGCGCGATGATCCACTATTAGAGACAAGATTGATTCAATCAACAAACAATAACTAATTTCACTGCCACAGCCGCTATTGCTTGTCTGTAGGTAGGCCCTGCGAGGTTGGTATAGGTCGCGTCACGTAAAAAGAATGCTGGAAGGACGGGGAGGGGATGTGATGGCGCTAGTGTTATGTATGCGCAAACTCCACTTTTTTCAGCGCTCTTTTTAAATGACGTGACCTTTAACATATCACTAGTCTACGAAATGGGTTGCCAGTTCTTATCTGGGTCAAAGGTCTTGAATTTTTTCATCTATAACTTTCATACATATGCCAATGTGTATGTATTGGTATTCCAGTGCGAATGTAAGTTCCCGGTGGGACAGCTCCCGGGAGGCGCGGCTGCGGGAACACGCAGCTGCTTTGAAAGCTGAGACTGTGGCGCTTCGACCCACCACTAAACCAGAGCTCTTCTCCTACCACGGTAATCATATTCAATTTCTTATAGTGATAGACAGAGAAGACTCCACGCACAATTGTTGAGATCGCGTCATTTAAAAAGAACGCTGGAACAAAGTGGAGGGGATGTATTTGCGCATACAAAACACTCGCAGCTTCACCTCCCCCTCCTTGCAGCCTTATTTTTACGTGACGAGACCTATACTTTTGCTTTAATCAACCTAAACTTTCCTATGGACCAAACCGAATCTTTTCTTTTTTCTAATAGGGTAGTTTTTTGTGGCTCAATCAAGTCTGAACAGATTTGCATGAAATTCGAAATGACGTATGCAAAAACGAATAGTAGTGGATATTCTACACAACACTATCTATCGCCAAACTAAACAAAGCGCTGTTACAATATTAAAAACCTTTGTTTTTGTATCTACTTATAATACTGAAACAGAGAATTAACATATATTTTCATTTCACAAATATTTCAAGTGCAAAAGGCAGAGCTACACCAACTGAGCTGTGAGGGCTGGTGCTTTTGTTGTCTACAGATTGTTAAATGATTTTCAGACATAGACGAAGAAGAAATACCCAAATCGGTTGGCACTTTCAGCATGGCTGAGATGGAGGCTGCGGTCGTCATGCAGGTATGTATACAAAATCTGATAATGTATAAACAGTGAGTGTACATAGGTGTAGATAGAGTAGGTACAAGTACAGGGTAATCAGTCAAAATCAAAATGGTCTTTATTCAGTACAAGTAGTACAGTACAGTGTTTATATACAAAGTAATTTTATATTTAGGCTAGCTGACCCGGCAGACTTCGTACTGCCTCAATCGATAATTCCGAGCATTTTCATATTTATTCACTTGTTTCTCCTGGTAATGGATGCCTTGACATTAGACATACAGGAGGAGGCACCTTGGTGCATGCTGTTCGCCGACGACATTGTACTTGTCGGAGAAGACGCAACTGAGGTACAGAGCAGGCTGGTAAAATGGCAGGGGAAATTGGAGAGTGTCGGATTGAAGATAAGCAGGACCAAAACAGAACATCTGTTTTGTGACTTCGGTGGTCCCTCCAATTTCGCCAATATTGCCTTAGATGGTGTATCCCTGCCAGTCTGCTCCGATTTTCGGTACCTTGGTTCAGTAGTACAGAATGATGGTGAGATTGATAGGGATGTAAAGAACAGAATAAATGCGGGATGGATGAAATGGCGACAGGTCACAGGAACAACTTGCGATCCGCGAATGCCCCTCAAACTAAAGGGTAAAATTTACAAAACCATCATACGGCCTGTCGTTTTGTATGGATCTGAATGCTGGGCCACCAAAGGGACGGATGAAAGAAGAGTGCATGTAGCGGAGATGAGAATGTTGAGATGGATGTGTGGTGTGACGAGGATGGATAAGATAAGGAATGAGTTTATAAGAGGCAGTTTGAAAGTGGCGCCAGTGACTGAAAAGATGAGGAGTAATAGGTTAGCGTGGTATGGGCATGTTATGCGAAGGGAAGAATGTCATGTAACGAGAAGAATGCTAGGGATGAATGTGGATGGATATAGAAGTAGAGGTAGACCAAAGAAAAGATGGATGGACTGTGTGAAAGATGACATGAGTATGAAAGGAGTGACTGTTGAGATGACGGCTGATAGAGGAGAGTGGAGAGCAAAAACCTGTTGTGCCGACCCCACATGAAGTGGGATAAGGGCAGGAAAATGATGATTCACCTTTTAAACCTTCTCTGGACTTCCACAAATAATTCAAGGCCAAAATTATCCAAATGGTTCTCGAGATTTAGCGAGACTAACGAACAGTAATTCATTTTTATATTATATAGATTATCATATTATAATTTATTTCAGAGCAATTTCATAGATGGTGTTCATGACTTTACTTTGCCTACTATTTTGTATATATTTTTCAATCTTCTAGGAGGTCCTAGCGGCGAAAGAAGCGATAGCCACGGCGCACGCAAACAGCTTACAAACAAACAAACACACAAACCAACAGTCAAACATCACTAAAATACACAAAGAACATTTTAAGGACACATGCAATTTCAAGGAACATAAGGTAAACATTTTAACCGACTACCGACTTCACAAAGAAGGTTCTCAATTCAACAGTTTTGTTATAACTTTTTACTGGGTGGACCGATTTTAATGAATCTTTTTTTAACGAAAGCTGTTAGTTGTTTAGTTTTCAGTGTTATTTTTATTATTATGGTAAATAAAGAACTTTTAAAAACAAAACAAAACAATTGAGTCAGATCTGACGAGTAGCGCTTGAGTTATCTAGTATGCACCTCGCATTTAAAGTCGATTTATTCTTGAAAGAGTTATTATAATTTCAGAACGAGACCACTCGGAGCCGAAGGCGAGCGCGAGAGAGGCATTGGCTCGAGACACAAGCTTCGGAAACTGATCTTTAATAATATATAATCATTAGAAATTATCAAGATGCATGTTAATGAGTCTCCATTGGTGAGTTTCCGTGGCCATTTGATCAGCAGATCTGAGTGAATGCCGTGCCGGGGAATTACAGATATGGCCTAACATTCTATTTATTCCTTATTTAGTACGACGGAAACACAACAAAAGTTAAAATATATTTATAAAGTTCCCACTCAAAATATACTTAGGTGCACTAAAATATCGACTCAAATTACGTACTGATCTTAAAAGCAAGAAAAAAATTATTTAATGTATAAAAATACAAGTAAATGTTATAAGTAACCATTATGATTATATTAGGTATAGTAGATTGTTACAAAACAAGGGTTTGAAATATAATGGTAATATTGACGTCAGAGCAAAAAAACTATACCTATGTCTTTTTCTGTTGTAAGTACCTAGACGATGGAAGGTGATCAAATGATAAATGCTATGTAATTAAGCTTCAAATTTTTCAGAGTTATGTAATTACATAGTACTATTTGCCATATACTATTTGAGTAGTAGTAGTAGTACAATCTACTAAAATCTTAAAATTTCACAAATCTATCTAAAGTATTGCACTATTTCTTTATTCCATACCAGTGTCACTTGTTTGGGTGAAAAATCAATTCTGCTATTCCAAGTGAGCTACATAATTTCAAGTTTCATACAAATCAGTCCAGCTGCTGGATGATTTCGTGATTCAAGTCACATACATAAAATCATCTCATCTTTGCATTTATAATATCATACTTTAAATACATATCGTCAAAGAAACCATTAATATTGTCATTGGTAAACAAATATATAAAAATCATACCTATTGATTGATTATATAATAATTAGCATTAAATCTTAAATGTTGTATAGTATAGCTTGCATGTCGATATGATACCCCTCCCCATTATGGTAGATATATGAATGAATATAATTATGGACATGATAATATTTAGGTATAATATTATGCATTTATTGTTGCAATTGTTGAATCTCAGAAATATAACGCCACTAGGCTTCTGAAATGTTAGTAGCGCTATCTGATGCTCAGGTTTATGCATTTTAATCTGATATTGAATTGTATGTACAGTAGGATTAGAAATATTCGGATTTTGCTTGTGATCTTCAATTATGTATCCTACAGAACTAGTACCTACTTTTTAAAATTGTGCCATTTATTATTGATCAAGCAGTCTATTAAAATATAATTACACTCGCTTTCTGAAAACTCAATCAACACTAATCGGCTGTCAAGGTCTCTGCTATTTCAACTTTTACTTCAAATAAGAGAGTGCCTTGATGGCCGATTAGCTTTTATCGAGCTGTCAGAAACCGGCGGTTAGTCTCATTAAGGCGAAGAATACTGCTAAATACCTATCGCTCGCACATTTTAACATTTTGAAAAAATTCTCTCTCATTTTGATAAAACCAAGATGTGGGCAAATATTGAAAAAGCATTTGATCAAAGTTAGCAGTTGTCATCGCTATAGGTAAGGCTAAACGTGACGCGCCAAGCGCGCTGAAAAGCACTCTACGTTATTGATTGTATTTATCAATAGGTAAACGCCGCGGAAGGTCAAAAGCCGGTCTATCATCTGGAATGTATTTCAGTACGCGGCGCGGTTTGTTATTTAAATCATATTAGTTGTAAATCTTTCTTTAAGGAGAAACATCTGTATCCTACAAGTGCTTCGTAATAATTTTTTTCTGACATTTCAAGGCATGAAAAAGCTTCCAAAACATGTTAACAATTACCAGTTTTTCCATGTTATAATACGGTTAAAAGATATCTCATTGCCTATGTACAAATGTTGTGTTCAATAAAAATGTAAATGTTGTAGGTAGGTAACGTATGTAAGATGGCGCGGGTGGGGAGGGGGGATGGTGCTAGAGTAGTGCTAACGAAATAAATATTATTGACTTAACCAATTATTTGTATTATTTTATGATATCTGCACCTCTATTCCAAAATTTTAAATCCTACTACTATTATAAATGCAAAAGTTTGTAAGTATGGATGGATGGATGGATGTTTATTACTCTATAACTCCAGAGCGGCTGAACGGATCTTGGTGAAAATTGGCACAGAGATATATTATAGTCTGGAATAACACATAGGCTAGTTTTTATCCCGTGGGAATACCAGGATTTAAAACAACGTGGGGCGCAATTACCAAATAATATTTTCCAGCGTTTCTTTTAATTTAGTTTTTTTATACTACCAAGGTAGCAAACAAGCATACGGCCCACCTGATGTGAAGCGGTTACCGAAGCCTATGGACGTTTGTTACACCAGAGGTGTCACACTCGCGTTCCTGACCCTTTAAATATTTAGTGTAGGCTATAAGTGTAGGTGCAAGTACGGTACCTACTTCTATACCTATCGACGGTTAGGCCTTTACCAAAGCGGACAGCGGAGATGTGTCTAGATAAACCAATCCCATTTCGTTATTTTTACATCTCTTCTCCGCTCGGCTTCGGTGGAAATGGATCAAGCGGACAGGAGAGATTTTGCTCTAGAATTTAGTGCGGCGAGCGAGCAAGCGGTGCGGAGTGGAGTGAAGCGGAGAAGTGTCTAGTCGGGCGGCCTATATAAATCTATATCATGTCTAATCTCCTGTCATAGAAAATAATGTTGACTTGTTTCGATCTCAGCTCACTTCTCTCCACTCTGGTGGAAATTACCAACCAGCTTTGTAGCAGATCTCCGCTTCGCTTTGGTGGAAACCGGGCCTTAGCCCGAAATAACTTTTTCGCCGCAATCTATTTTGGAACTGTTACCGATCCCGCCATCGTAAGGCTGAAGGGCTAAGTTTTTATGGCAATTTCTAGCTTTACATAATGGTGAATTGATCTATCGATCCCCTTTAGAGGGTTCTGCTGTTTTGTTGATTGTTTCTACTGGTTATTTAATTATTCGGCTTCTAATGGAATAAGTAAAAATAAAACAAATGATTGAAACTAATTAAACTCATTTCTTTATTGCTTGAGTAAGTTACATTATTAGGTACATGTAGATTAAAATGGCCAATAAATAAATCAATTCAGTCAAAATTATTTTTTATTTAATTTGTAAATAACAAGTTTATTATACACAAATGTATCGTATTTAAATGTCAAATTACACCTATTCTAATTTATTACAAGTACCGTTACAGTGTTGCCAATGTACTATTATTTTTATATTTATGTGCCAATTAATATTGTCTGAGGTCATTCATTCAAGACATCCAAGAGATATACCTAATAAATAAATGATCCTACAGAACATACATGGCGCTCGTGGGTATGTATCAGTTACGAGTACCAATCAGAATATATCAGGTATTGTAAACATGTTTTGGCAACACTGTCAGTTTAAGTGGCAGTGCGAGATATTGATGTCAATTCTGTTGTTTAGTTTTCTTAGTTTAACAAAATTAAAAATATTGCCGTCCCTTTCTAAAAGACCGAAACGATAAGGATGGCTATAGTTTTAGAGCTGTCAGTTTGAGTTAGTTTAGGATAATGCAACAGAATCGGCACCATTGTTGGTAGATGAATTATTTTTATTTACAATGTTATAAAAAAGAGAGTATCTAAAAGTTAATGATGTAGTAAGATTCGAACGCACATCTGTCAGTTTATGCGTGTCCTTCAGCATCTATTCAAGTGGCTATAATAAAAAACTCAAGTATAAACAGTCAGTCACTTGGCAACTGGTTCTAATGAAAAATAAAGCTTTACCTATTTGACAGAATGACATTCGACAAGCGCTAGCGGAGATTTGAATAATACACAAGCTAAGACTATTTACTGCTACTTCTGTCGCTTGTTCTTATGGCTGCCATACATGCTACGGTCCATCGGAAAGGTCCACCGGTGCAGGTATGCCTGCGCAGGTAGACCGAAATGTGTGTGGGAATTGACCTGTGCAGTCGACCGGCGCAAAATTGAAAATAAATTCTTTCGAGTGACACCGTACGGTGTACCTGGGCGTTTATGCGTGTACTCCGGTCGCCTGTGCAGGTCGAGGTCGCGTCAGTTGTTTTACAGTGTTTCTTTCGGACGGTTGTCTCGTCACTCGCATCTTTTTTTTTATCATAGGAGTAACCATTTCAAGTAATTTAAGGTATGTTTCTCGTCCATTCGGAGATAGTTTTTAAAATCTTCTGGTTCAAATTTTAATCCATTCAATAAATTAACATGACTATATGTCTTCCTTTTCAATAACCAACGCTTACACCACTTTTTTCGCTTCCTTTGTATCACTGTTTTTGTATCTTTTATCTTCAAAATTAAAGCAAGGCCAGCGCGTTATCGTCCTCATTCGATACCATCGCAAAAAGAACTAAAGACCGCTGCGGTATACCGGAACGTCCCCCCACACACGCTACCAATGTTCAGTTGACCTGCGCAGGCATACCTGCATAAATGACCTCTCCGTGTATGCCTTACATTAGGTAACAGCTCTGCCCGTAAAATAGCTGTTGGGATGCATATAATACTCTGAGCAACCGAAAGTTCGAATCTCATACGGTCATTACATTTTAGAGAGATAGTGAAGAATATACATTGTAAAAACAAATAAGGTACATTATTACAACAGATTACAAAAATAATTAATGGAGTAAGTAGGTACCTATACAAAATACTTATTGCTTTTAAATAATTACTAGTAAATCTTGTTAACTATCAGACGTTTTAGACGCTATCTCTTCGTCTCAGTTGAAACAAATAAATGAATTTTGTAATCCCAGGCACTGTAGACACTTGAAGTTTTCTGGGTTATTTCCAAATATAAAATTTTGCTAAAGGCCAAACTTTGCAGAAATCATTGGTAAAATGTAAAAAAAAAATGATAGGAATGTGCGTTGATTTTTAGACGTTTTAAAGATATGAGGGGTGTAGAATCAAAAACAGCTAAAAGCCACACCAATCATAAAACGATGTAAGAATGCAACATTGTTCATCATTCAGTTTGTCACCTGTAGATGTACTCACTTGGTAACAAAAGCATCTACATCTTTGCCAAATTCGCTTCAAAAATCGAGGTCAGAAACAAATACAGCTGTCTCCCAAGCAATTGGAATCAAACACAGCTAACATTTTAGATGGCCAATCACAGCGCTGCATTCCCCAAGATTCAAGATGGCGGATAGTGGCGTATTCAGTACTGTGACGATCGATTCACGGCGGAGTTTTTATACTTAAAATTAAGTTTATTGACAGTTTCAAACAAAAACTACTTATTATCTGCATAATAAAAAGTATAATGGAGGTGCCTGTGACAGAAGCTGAGCCAGGGAAGGGCAGAAAACGCAAAAAATGTCCGGAGAAATGGAAGGCAAATCTAGCTAAGAAAGAGAGGTAAGCGGTGGCTAGGGATGTGCTGGGGTCGATATTTTTGGTTTAATTTTGTTATATTTTTCTGTAATGCAGATCAAAATTTAAAGCTAATCCGATGCGGATGAAATTTAGAATAGATACTTAAGTATAGTTCGTGGCGTGGAATAGCATATTATAATAACATATTAATGTCGTTATTGAATGTTGCTGTTTTATGAATATAATTTTAAAATAGTTATTCAATATAATATTATGTTGCAGGTACTCATCGCATGGTTTGCCAGAACAGATCACCTGTAACCACGATACAAAAAAGTTTCAATGTAAACATTTGAAAGTTCGCGATCTTCTAAAGTTTCACAACACTTTCTATGCAAGGTCGATAAAACAACATCAAGATGCGATTATTTTAAAATGTTGCACTCCCAAAAAAATAATACGAAGACGACCTACGAAAGGAGTGAGAAAAGGTAGAGAATTTTCAATCAAGTACGCGATATACGCTGACAAAAAACTAGTTCCTGTGTGCCAAAAAGTATTTTTAAATACACTTGGAATAAAAAAATACCGTGTACAGTTCGTGATGCAGAATTTCTTCAGAACCGGTCAGCTACCTAAAGAAAAAAGAGGTGGTGACCATAAGAAAAGAAAATATCAGACTCTAAGACAATCGATTCACAATTTTATTAAATCGATGAAATGTGTCGAAATTCATTATTGCCGAAGTGATGTTCAGCAACGTAAATACCTTAGCAGCGAACTCAACATCAAAAAGCTGTACCGGATTTTTAAGGAGAAAAATCCGGAGACTTCTGCTAAACTGTCGTATTTTAGAGCAGTTTTCAATGAAGACTTCAACCTTGGGTTCGGAAGTCCAAGAACTGACGTATGCTCTACCTGCATAGCACTGAATGAAAAAATTAAGAGTGAAGTAGATGGAGGTAAAAAAGCAAAGTTGATGATTGACAAAAGATTACATTCATTAAAATATCACGCATTCTATAAGCTGCTCAAAGAGAAACAAGATCAAATGACAACGTTTTCCTTCGACTGCCAAAAAAATTTGGCCCTCCCAAAAGTACCTGATCAGAGCTGTTACTACAGCCGACAATTGTATTTGTACAATTTCACCATCGTGCAGGGTTCATCAAAAGATCCTTTGAATGTGAATACGACTTTTGCATATATTTGGACTGAAAACGAGTTCGCAAAAGCTGCCAATCAAATAGCGTCCGCTGTTTATGATAGACTAAACAAAACTGATTTCACTGGCATCAGCCACATTCGTTTAGTAGCTGATGGATGTAGCGGGCAAAATAAAAACAGCACGATGCTTGCTATGTGTTGCCGCTGGCTTTTAGATAACAGACACATAAAAAAGATTGAGCTGGTCTTTCCTATCACTGGCCATTCGTTTATGCCACCAGATAGAGTATTTGGCAACATAGAAAAAAAAATCCGAAAAAAGGAAGTTATTGTAAAACCAGAAGAGTACATAGATTTCATCTCAGAACACGCAACAGTAACTTCACTCTCAAATATAATGGTATACGACTGGAAGACATCCGTACAGAACACAGTTAAAGCCCCTGCACAGCTTCACTTCAAAATAACGCAGTGTAAGCGATTCATCTTCAGGAGATCTAAGAAAATGGACAATGTATTGGTGCGTGGAGAGTTATTTTACAATTCCGATACAGGAAATCCAAAAAGTATATTTAAAGCTGGGAAGAATGCTGAAATGATAAAACCAACTCTGGTTTCTAAAGGTTTGGCGGTAAATAAACTCAAGCTCAATGATGTAAAAAATTTGTTGAAAAAGCACTACGGTGAAGAGTGGAATGTAAGACCGGAACTAGAATTTTACGAAAAAGTTATGAGTGGTCCAGAGTGCGAAGAAGAAGAAAGGGAAGACACTGAGCTATGTGAAATGAGAGATGTAGATATAGGCCTTAGGGTATAGTATTAATAATAAGAAAGAGTAAAACCCGTAAAAATAAATTATTATTGCGTTGTTATTTTTTCTATAAAGTTCCTTCCTAACTCAACAAGCCAACAATTCCACATAATAGGAATTATGAATATTTTTATCAATAAAAAAATTCCATGAGGCATAACAAAATAATAATTAGATAAGAACATCACTATCATCCGTGACATCATATAATCTAGCTAGAATCAAAGAGAGCTATATCCAAACCAGTCAATAACAAAGACAGCTAAATCCAAAAGTCATTATCAAATACAGCTAAGTGCTTTACTTATTTTACAAAATAATGGTCATAGTACTCGGTATACTTGGTTTTTGTAATAATTTGCTGTTTGTATTGACTAAAACAATATTACAACTTAATTTATTTGTCAAATTTCTTACGATTCAGTTAATTATACAAAAATTCCATTTTAATTTTTTTCTTATTTTTTGGATTTAGCTGGGTCTGATTTTACACCCCTCATATTTGGCATAAGCCGGCAAGTGTAATGTAAATTGTTATAGATAACGAAGATACCAAAAGTCCACGTTTAGTTGATCAGCCTCTAGTATCCTCAAAGCTTATCACGCGCGGATCGACGATCCGGCATTCGAGATGTTGAATAAAATAATTTTATGAATAAAGTGCTGTGATTTTGTATTACATATATAACAGTCCGTTCGTGTTTAGTGATCAATTTATATGCAGTTCATGCAAAAAAAATATCTAACAATAAATTGTGAAGAGTTTTAATAAAGGCCATAGCTACATACTACATAAGACAGAATTACATTATTGTTATAATAATAGAGAACCAAGCTGTCCACTGACTGAATCACTTGACCTGAGTAATACAAAAAATCATTTATAAAATGTGTTCTGTGCACTTATTTAGGTACGTGGTTCGTCGGACATGTTTGTCGCCAAGCATACATCAGATCCCTGAGACCAGTTAAGAAGATACAGGGTGCTCCAGGGATTGCTCAGAACCCATAAATGCAAATAACTTTGAAGCTGTATAATTAAGAATAAAAATATTTTGGGGAACTACTTCTAATACAACTAAATCTTGGCATCCAGGTATCAAGGTCGCGGGGCCCAGGATTCTGATGTCTTTACAAACATTGCCATTAACTTATCTGTTAGACCAAGAAAGAAATGATGACGATGTTTCATTTAGCTTCGCTGTGTTGCTATCTTTTGTTACACATTTTCGTTGTGCCGCTCTTTATCGACTAAAGCACCATTGACCAAACAGATACGTTAACAGCACTAAGGTTTTATTGATAAACTATAGTATTCGTGTAACAATAATAAATCATTTAGTTATAAGAGTAAAATAAAAGCCAATAACTTTTCTATTAGGAATCTGTGACTGCGCTTTCGCCACAGCATGCGTGAGCATAATACATAAAACAATGTCATATCGCATTTTTAAATAACAATGAAAAGGAAATCGATTTATATTCACCTTTATTTTAAACAGGATTTAAAATACAAATAAAACGTTTTTTACATGAAAATGTTTTGTTATCACAAGACTAGACTTGAAAATGCAGTCAAACATAATTTAAAATATTTTAAGAGTCGAATAATATATTTTTCATCCCACCATCTCGGAAAGAGTATTTTTGATCTTCAATATCTGAGTGCAAAAGCCGTTTTTATTCTCTAGAGGATAAAGTAAATTGAATTTAGAACATTGTGTGAACTAAGTTTGTGAATTAAAAAAAACATTAAACCTATTTACTGCTACCTCTATGGTGCCGAATATATCATACAACTTTTATTTAATTTGTTAAAAACTCAGACTCGGAACCTTCATGGTGTTCTTTTTTCAATTTGCTTTGTACGCGGTTCTTTACGTGGCATTTTTTCACGTCATTGTTAAACCTTATATTAAAAACAAGAAACTTGAAAACAAGTGAAAAAACTAAAATGAGTGATTCTAGCGACGAGGAAGTTTGTTTGACGCCAACATGTGATTGTAAACGTTTTTTTTTTCATTTAGTCATTTCCTCGCTGAGGTGGAATGAAAAGTTACGTGTTGCACTCGAGTGCAAAGATTTTTCACCTCGTGCTCTTTTGATTCCCTCGCTAACGCTCAGGATTCTAATTTTGAATCACTCGCTGCGCTCGTGATTAAATTTTAGAATCCTTCGCTTGCTCGGTCATCAAAATTGAACACGCGGTTAAAAAGCAACTTTGCACTCTTGTATAACAAATAACTATTTCCTTAATTCAAATGGCGCACCATAGTGTTTAATATAATTACATTGCATTTTATCTTAAAAAATATTACAGTCAAATTAACTTAGCTTAGTCTGCAATATAAGTATTGGTTTATATAAGGCCCATTTACATAATGTCATATTCTACTGCTCACTGTGATCCCTAGGCATGGTCGACATCCTTAGATCTTTTGATACTATACACTCAAGACAGTCAAGATCTTTGAAGTTGTACAAGAGTAGTTGGATGCACATCCTAGAACACTTTCGGAAAAATGAGCGTATGTATGCCTCTGACTACTACTCTAAGCAATCTCTGATATAATACGCAGCACGTAGGGGAAGCAGGGGTAATGGCGATCGCGTCGGGTAATACCGCTCACTCCAATAACTTACGAAATAACGTGCTTTAAAACACAGCGAGCACGTTGCAGCGCACGGGTTGAAACGCTTGAGCAGGCAGTCTTTAAACCTCAAAACTAACTTATGACAATTTATAAAACCAATAGAGCATTTTTCGTGATCGGCATTCCCCCATCTTCCTCTAAGCCGACCGGTGAACGAAACCTGGAGGGGAAACTGCGCATACTATGGGCCAATGAGCACGCGCGAATGGCGAGGCATACCTTATTTTCCACCTCTGCGCATTAAAGGTCAGCGGTCGACTTACGTGCCGCGCATTATAGTAAGAGTTCTAAAGAGATGACTACCGTGAATCGGTCGTAAGTCGTGTCATAGGCATTTAAGTCTCAAATTTAAAGAATATTTACATCTGTCTTTTATCTCTTGTAGCCTCAATGTGTTAACTTTTCTTTCTGTTCGTGACAACGGTTCTTTTTTTGGACCCTCTAAAGCTCTTATGCTGACACAGACAAAATCAACGAAGCTTTGGCAAACGATAGCTCTATTACATAAGTTAATAACTTTTCAGAATTACATAATGTTTAGCTCATATATTTGAATTCCCAATGATAATTTCATTAAAAACATAGGAAAATACCGATTTTTATTGTTTTAACACGTATACCGCCGGATTCTGAAAGCTCGATCAAATAATCGGTTGTCAGTCAAGTCACTTGCTATTTCAGCTTTTACTTCTAATTAGATAAAGTTAGAAAGTTATTTGACAGCCAATAATTTTTATCGAGCTTTCAGAAACCGGCGGTTAATGTTTTTTTTATTTTTAGTACTATACACGCAGGCCATGAATATATATTTGCAGGCCATGCAAACACTATTCTTGGTAGTTCTTGGTGGCCTGCGTTGGTCTGTAACCATCATTAGAAGAACCTTTGTTTATCAAAATTGAGTATTTATCTTCTCATTTACCATCACTATTGCTATATTCAACAAGATATTATATTGCTTAGAATACTTATTAATTATTCGAGCTTAATATACAGATATAACAATTATTTATATTACATATTTTACATTTTAACATAAAAACATTTTATTCCAGTAATTTGATGCGACATTTTGAAGGAAGTTTTGATTTGTTGGTAATATATCCTTTCTTTCCTTTCCTAAATGTTATCGACCGTGGGATTCGAACCCACGCTAGTCCGCTACGAGGATGCGTTAGCCAACTATGCCACCGTTCCTGATTCCCGGTAACTGTTACACTAATAAAAAACAAAAATATAACTTTTCCTTGCACTGGAGCTAGACGTCGTATAAATTCACATAAAATTACATATTTAACATTCTGTTATACTGCCTCATACATATCGTTTCATTCTGAGATCATTTGCGCGAGCGCATATTAGAACATAACCTTTTGAGGTCCCTGACTTTAGTAGTTGCCGCGATTCCATTTTCATACTAGCAAGCCGGCAAACCAACATACTCACCCGTCGGTACTTACCACTTGATTACCGTAATCTAAGGAGCCTTGCAATACCAGAGGTATCCCTCGCTTTGTCGAGGATGATTATTCAGATACTATTGACCAGTATTAGGTCGGTTAACTAAAGCTGGCACGTTCAAAGTACACAAATGCAATTTCACTATACGATATATTTCAAAATAAAAATGATAATGTAAGATAAGATAATGTTTATTTCAGACAAAAAAGAAATACATGAGTTGAGCCATACAGAGGTCTTATTCTAGGGATTTTAGCTTATCAGACAATCTGGCACACTCTGGTTACGGAACATTACCTTCTGTGCTAGTTAAAAAACTGTGTTACGGCAAGGACTCCTCCCGATGATTATACTTTAGCGTTCTGTCGAAAGTCTCCAGTAAGTCCGTGTCGTTGTTGTTGAGAATAATTTTCTTCGCCTTTCCAAATATATCCTTCAAGGATCTAAGGACATCCTGCTCTTCCTGGTGTAGGCTCTCGAAGTGGACCATGAGTTGCGATGCAGATTTCAGGTCGGCCTTGCATATTGGACACAGGAACCCTTCCAAAGTATCTTCATCGTTAACTGCAGCCATGGTTTCCGTATGGATTATGAGGTATACATGGATAAAATTGAACGTTTTATTAGCAAAATTAATATTTTTATCGCAAAAAAAAAATATTATGCAAGGAATTTGAATAAATAAATAAATAATAATAAAAAATGATTTTGAAATAGCTGCAAAATAGCGCTTATTCACAGACACTACACAAGCGCAACGTGTAAATGTGTTGAACGTACCAGCTCTAACGTAACCGACCTATAAAATCACTTGCTACAGTGTTCAACACAGTAATGCTTATAAACTACGGCTTGGAGGCACAATATCTGGCATTGCAGTAGTACTCATACCCACTGATGACTTGACACCGATGGTAGGTACTCAGCCATGTGTGGTTGTCCCATGGTTTCCCTTGTGGCATGATTAGTTCAGTTGCCATGGTTACCTTTGTGAGGTGGTTTTCTTATGATTGCGTTGCCATAGTTGATGTGACCCTTGTGATGTGGTTGCGAGCCACGTGTGGTTGTCGATGGTTGCTGCGTTGCCATGGTTACCCTTGCGACATGGCTGTGAGATCAGCAGGGATATGAACGCGTGATGCTAAAGTGTTCTGCACCTAGAAATAATTTCACACAATTTAGTCCAAGCGTAGGCTGTGGGTTCGATTCCCACCGAGAACAAACATTTGTGTGATAAACATAGATGTTTGTTCTGTTTGGGTGTTATATATCTAATATTATAAGTAAAGTAAATATATACAAAAAATATATATAATACACTTTGTATTAATTATTATATATATTATCTGGTTGCCACAGAACAAGCTTTGGCTTAGTTTGGGGCTAGATAGTGTTGTGTGAAATGTCCACCAATATTTATTCTTTGTTATTATTATTGCTTTGCAGTACCTGTCCTCACGCGTAGTTGTTGGGACTGTGGCCACGACTGGTGGACGCCGACCCGCCATATTGAGGATCCAATCTGGAATTAATAATTCAATTTAGACCCTTGCAAAATTGTAATCACAGAAAATACATTAAAGAATATCATTGAGCTTGGTTTTATCGTAATATTAATTAATATTAATTAAGTAGTAGAAGGTAATAATAAAAATAATGAAATTCACCCATACAAATGATGATAAAATGTTAATTCTGATTAGTTTTTAGATTAGTTAGTTAGTTATTAGTTGGTTGCCTGGATGAAAGAGATCGCTCTAAGGGAGGTCGCCCATTGTTTTACCTAAATGTATGCTATTCCCTGTAACTATGTTTCTTTTGGTGAACAATAAAAAGTTATCTATCTATGAATAACTAGCTGCGCGCCGCGGGTTTACCCGCGTTGTTTTAAATCCCGGTATTCTCACGGGATAAAAAGTCCTATGCGCCTGACTATAATCTATCTAGGTATGTGCCATATTTCATCCAGATCCGTCCAGCCGCTCTGGCGTTGAGTAACAAACATCCAAACTTCCACATTTATGATATTAGTGGGAATTGATGTAATATGTTAGGAAAGTGGGATGATGAATTGATGTAATATGTCGATGTTTAAGTAAATATCACCTGTAGTCATGCTGCGGCCGATACACAGAGTACTCCTGCCTCCGTCGCGGGGAAGGAGAAGCGCTGCCTGACACACGTCCCACTACAAACAATATTACAATTACATATTTTATCTCATACAATCAGTGTCTGGAAATATTTTTATACCATTCACCCTCAAAAAATCCTGTTTTATTTTCTTAAAATCGTGATTAAAGAGCCTGTGATTTTTCTGTCTCTCTCCACTCAAATAGAATTTAGAGCGCACCAATATACGACCATGACCAAGCACTTTTACTCACAGTTTTGGTATTTGAATATAAAGCGCACTAATACACGACCTCCATTTCAATGTTATACAAGCTACTTGCAAAAAATATTTCGAGTTCTAGTTTAATTAATTAAACCTTTTTTTTCGCCACAATCATGCTTTCTCTCGTAGTCATGGAATAAAGTATAGTATGCAACTAATAAAACGGATTTATATCGAGGGCCTTGAATCTCTTGCGTTGCTCAGGATTCTACCACTTGAATCACTATTCACTGAAAAACTGAAACAGCTTCACGACTTGATCCCATTGCCGCTGTTAGAATACTAACTGGTTTCCTCACGATGTTTTCCTTCACCGTTTAAAAGCACTGGCATTGCGCACACAAATTCTTCTAAGAAAAAAAAATATATTTATATTATTATTCATTCAATCAGTGTTTAGAAATATTTTTTTATAAAGAGCCTACATTCTACATTGTCATAAGCTCGACGACAATGACGATGGGTCCTTGATTGTTTGAGAGTAGGCATTGACACTTACGTGCAGGTAACATAGGCAACGCGGGTATCGCGGGAGCGGCGGGGGCGGTAGGCTGTGGCAAGTCCGGGTGACGCGCGCTCGTGTTACCAGACACACCTATAATAATGGAATATAAAGTGACTAGTGACAATTATGCAGTCAATGATGCAAATTCTGTATTTCTTAACTTGACTTAATTTCACAGCACTAAAAATATTGGCATCCCTTTTTAAAAGACCAAAAAAAGAACGGCTATAATTTTAGAGCTGTCAGATTTGGTTAATTTTGGAACAGAATCGACACCAATAACACCCAGACAGAGCACCTCGGTTCATCACACCAATGTTTGTTCTCGGTGAGGATTGAACTTACATTGAAGAAGGCATACCAACTGATCTGTGAGAGGTGTCACATAGTATGTTATTTAACACTAGTTGCGCCCCGCGGTTTCACCTGCGCAGATTTAAATCCCAGTATTCTCACGGGATAAAATGCCTATGTGCTATTCCAGACTATAATATATCTCTCTGCCAAGTTTCATCTAATCCGTTCAGCCGTTCTGGCGTGAAAGAGTAACAAACATCAATCCGTCCATCCACTTACAAACTTTCGCGTTTATAACAGTAGTAGGATTGTTGATTACCGGGTTGTGGCAAGTCCGTCCGGTAGTGCGGTAGCGTGGCCGGCGCGCGGCGGAGCGGGTGCGGCGCGGGCGCGGGCGGTGGAGCGGAGGCGGGAGCGGGCGCGGGCGGCGGGGAACCGGCCGCGCGGCCGTGGAACGACGAGTAAGCTGGAATTTATTACTCGACTCAACCTTTATCTCGTATTTTGTATTACATACATAATGTAGCTTTGTATACTGCTATCCTTATCCCACGCTAAGTGGGGTCAGCACAACAGATTTTCTTCTTCCGCTCTCCTCTATCATTCATCTCGGTGCTCACTCTTGTCTTACATCTTTCATCCATCGTTTCTTTGGTCTTGCGTAAATATGCTTTTTTAAGGAAGATAATATACTGCTGAATATGTTTATTTTTGAAAAATCGTACACAACAGACATTACTAAGGTTTCGCTCAAATATAATTTCGACGCAAACGAAAGTTTTCGTAGCTAAAAACGAAAACACTTTATTAACAATTATCAATACACTAGCGGCCCGCCCGCGCGCCCCTGCTTCGCACGGGTGCACATTGTTTTTCTACTATATCCTGCATGTAATATACATATAAACCTTCCTCTTGAGTCACTATTAAAAAAACCCGCATCAAAATCCGTTGCGTAGTTTTAGATTTAAGCATACATAGGGATATAGGGACAGAGAAAGCGACTTTGTTTTATACTATGTAGTGATGACTCATGGAGTCATGTAGACCCTTTCAGACCTTGGGAGGTGTGGGTAAGAGCCGAACTCTAGCTTTTCAAATCAAATATTTCATTTTGTCAGAATATTACTTGTTTTTTTTACTTGAATAAAACTACTAACCTCGCATGACGGACAGTTCTATGGCAGCTCTAAGTTCGTCCTCGTCCGTCCGCGCGCGAAGACACGACATAGCCTGAAACAGGACATTGTTGTTAACATTAATTATTACTACAAGGGTTTATATTTCAGGAATCAAGCATGTAACAACTTTTCTTTTATTAGTAGTTTGGTACACACGGATACGCATCAGACTATGAGTACACTGTTCGCTTTTATGTCCATGTGGTAAGCGACATTTTTCTTTGGCTTTGTATAGCTCGAACTGTACCCGTGGGTACCAATAACTACCATTAGCCCTTTCTACATTTAAGGTTTTGAGTGACCAATTTATGATGTAGTTTTGTATCAATTATACAAGTAATTTTACTTAGGTTACTTGTATTGGACTCCTGTATCCGCATTTAGACTCTAAGGTGGTCCATTATGCGTGATTTTACTTAGGTATTTGAGCGTAATATTATTTTAAAACCGTAGAGCTTGTGATAAGCCCAAGTACTCAAAGGCTGGTCCATTCACGGTGTGTTCCCTTAGTCACTTTTTCTCGAGGGGAGATGATAGGATGATGATTAGGATTCATACTTGTGTGTGGTCCCTGCTGCTTCGATTGCTCTGGCCCGCCGCCGCCGCGGTACTGTTGCGTTGTGCTCTCGACCCTGCACAAAACAATTTTTAAATTACATTATTCCTCCCCGACAGAGAACCAACATTCATTTTATTTACACCTCTTGACATACAATTTTATAAGACTAGTAATACACTACATACGGTATATACTGTTTGTAAATTGATGTAGGGTGGACAATACTACCAGCCGCCATCATCCGAAGTCGCCCTCGCCGACGAATTAAATTGCGGTACGTCGTCAGAGTAGTTCTGTCTGCCATCGGCCGACAATATCGGTTTTGGTGTATTCCAGCTGTTATGATAAAATATGGGTTTACCTGGTCTAGGTGTGTGCGTGGCGCCATCTCCCAGGTCTAATTGTAGCACTACTCCACCATATTCTGTTCAAAATAAAATAACTTAGTTTCAATCACAAATAATCGATTTTGTTGTTAAAGTAGCCATATTTAGGATAATGCAACTTTTTCTATAGCTACAAGCTTGGCAAAGAAGTCTAGAAACGGAAGCAATTTGACAAGCTGCTGTTTCATTTAGATATACAATTCATTTATTTTCACGTAAAAAAAAACAATTTGTCAGTACCATAAGGAACCCGAGCCCGACGCGCGGCGCGCGTGCTTGTGTATACTATACTGACCCCAAGGCGGCGGATGCCTGAAGTAGTCCCTGTGCGTGAGGAGATGCGTGTTGGCGTTGGGCGCCATGGCGACGTCGGGCACGGCGGCGGACAGGCCGCGCTCGTCCCACGAACCCGACGAGCGGCGCGCCTGCGCGTGCGCGCCCCGCCCCGCCCCGTCCCGGCGCCGCCGCTCGCACGTGCCGCTCCCAGATATATCTGCAAACAAGTACATGTATAGGCATCGGCACATACGCCTAGCGGTGAACGAAACGTGGAGCGGATACTAAGCATTATCGGTCAGCGCTCGACTTAACGTGTCGCTACTTAAACCTTCTCCGTCTTATTATAAAAATGTGAGTTAGACTAGGCTTAAGCCAGGACTAACTGGTCCGTGGTCTAACTTTGATACCGAAGTTGGTCCCTGCTCTATAGAAAAATCAAAGACTTAGACCAGACGTTATTATAAAACGGAGTTTATCCCCTAAACCACGGTTTAAAGAAAAACCCGAACGACCCCTAGTTTAAGTATGGTCTAACTAATAAAAATCTCATTTTGCCAAATTTTATTTGGTCTCCCACATAAGTTTATTCAATAAAACAACTTGTAGCACTGCATTA
This sequence comes from Plemyria rubiginata, assembly GCA_963576535.1. Lineage (NCBI taxonomy): Eukaryota > Metazoa > Arthropoda > Insecta > Lepidoptera > Geometridae > Plemyria > Plemyria rubiginata. The sequence continues at coordinate 7,628,325 of OY754922.1, read as the reverse complement.
TCCAACATACATTTCAAACTCTAGACTCCGATCTAAATTTGAAATGTCAAAACGCATGGGTTGCCACGAATTTGTCAATATCAAGTTGATAACGAGATTTAAAACAAAAAGGCGGAGATCTGAGTCAAGAAGAGAAACTAAAAATTGATTAGTTAAAACGAAAGACATGGTAGTATGCGCATATGACTTTAGCCTGCGGCAAGAGAGTACAGTTATACCAACTTATCTAAGCCGGTCTGAAGTTAGCTGTTTAGAGAATTCTCGATTCACTATTGGCCATTTATGCACAAGCGGCTAACTTCAGACCGGCTCAGATAAGTTGGTGATTCCAAAATGAATGAACGATTGATTGCCATAATTTGTTATAGTCTGTGGATATTTGTTGAATGATTATGTTCTGTGATGATGAATCATGGACTATCTCAGGTACTATGTAGTCTTCGACTAAAGTGTCTTTTGTAATACGAAAATGATAAACCTGAGATGATCCTAAATTTATGAGATAAACCAGGTTTAAGTTGTTTATAATAAGAAAACGTGACTTGAGCTAGGTTTAAACCGAGGTTTGATTTGTTTATAATAAGGCTGTCTAACTCTAATTCGTGGTGGGGGAATATGATCTGCACGGACGTCCAACAAATGTGCATTATCCCCCTGCTAACCTCACCCCAGCCAGCCCAACTCCTTAAAATAAAGAGGAATGACCTTGGGTTGGTGGCAGCAATGCTCAAGCATCCCAGTGGTGACCTGGATGCAGAGGAGAAAGATAGGTACCTATACCTTATTATCATTAACTAGCGATTCGCTCTTGAATCACTATAAGTGAATAAGTGGATTATAGCTAAGCGTGCTCCCCCTTAGACTGCATCTTCACTTTACATCAGGTGAGATGGCAGTCAAACGTCTAGCTATCGAACAATAAAAAAAAACTATCTATTAGATAAACGTGTCAAAATCTGTTGCGTTGTTTTAAAAATCTTAGCATACATAGGGACAGACAGAGAGCGGAAAGCGACTTTGTTATACATATAAACAATGTAGTAATATCTTACCCACTGCAGGCATGTTTCACGGTGGCCAATAATTCGACACGGTGGGCCTCTCCGTGTGTTCTTCTGTCTAGCAGAGGGCAGTGTGTGTGATGAGGAAGGAGGATCTGGGCTATTTATTTAGCCCGGACGCAAGAAGCGGTATACTTACATAATAAAGGCATTGGATGTACATACATAGTATAGTCCCCGCAGTGGGACAACTTACCCAGAGGTATGTGCAGCATGGGCGCCGATCTGAGACTGCTTGCGGACGCGCAGCGGATAGAGCCGCTACTGTTCAGCGTCCTACCACAATACAATACATTAACCCTCATTTCTATTCCATAACACGTTATAGCAGCTCTATCAAGTAAGTCACTGTCACTTTCATCAAAATAAAGAGAGATAGCATTAGCGATCTTTAAGCTAGTGGAGCGCTCAGCAACCAATATGAATATGATGAATAAGAGCCTAACCCCCGGTTTCTGAAAGCTCGGTAAACACTAATGTTTGGGCTTTCAGAAACCGGGGAAAGTGTTTGTTATGAAAAGTTATTTATCTAATAATCATTCAAAAATATTTATATATATTTTAATATAGTCTATTTCGTCCCACTGCTGAGCAAATGCCTGCCCCGAAGGACTTCCAGTTGTCCCTATCTTGAGCCTTAACTGCAGATTGGTCAACTGTTTCATATGTAAATATCTCCATAATAGTGTATGATGTTAATATCTCAATAAATAAATAATGTATTTTGAACATTTTGTAAATGCTTGTATTCATTTCCGTTTAAAATGGCAAATTTCCATGTAATAACAATGATAGGCTTACCGACAACAGGACTCGTCTTGATTCCAATGCAGCTCTGAGCTATCCCTGGCTTCTGTCGTCGACCCTTCCCAGTCTGATGTGTTCTGTTCGCTACGAATATACAACTAAGTAATAAAACCTGTTTTTTTTTAACTTACTAGACCGTTCTTTGGCTACGATCTCGCCTGGTAGCGACGATGTAGCCGACGATGGAACAGAACGGTCCAGAAGACACCTATTCACTCTTGCCTTAAAGACACCCAAATTGTAGGAATCAGGAAAGATAGACGACGGCAATGAGTTCCGATCCTTGGCGGTTCGCATGTGACAATATTTTATATGTCTAGTGGTATCCTAAGGAATGCCTTACCTTCTAAACCTTTCTTTTTTGTACGGGTTTCGAGTGGATGATAGTAATTAACAAATAACGTATTATTGGCGCGTTCTAACAGCATAATTATATAGTCCCTTCGATCGGATGACGTATACTTTTTTCATAGTCGTTCATCATAAGTGGACAAGTTCAAGAATATTTGGATCTCTCTACCTTTGACAGTAAATAATCTAACCTGTCATTGTCATTATCATCCTCATGCATCAGTATGTCGGCGCATGCGTCCGGTAGTCCCATTTCTCGCACCGCGCGTAACGCTATCTGTGGATTATATTATGATGAAACAGTGATGTTACAATACAAATTATTTCATTTGGGAAAATGGTTCCCAATATTCCACCATATTCTGTTCAAAATAAAATCACTTAGTTTCATATCATAAATAGTACTGTTGTACAAAAACAGGTAGAGGTACGATGATAGTATAGTGCGCGTCACGCAAAAAGAACGCTGAAAAGACGTATGCGCAATCACACCCCCTCCACTGTTTTCCAACGTTCATTTTTGTTGATGCGAAGTATACTAAGGGCGCTTGTGCACTATAAGGAATTTTACTGAGCGCGGCTCGATTTTGTGAACCGACCTTTTCTTATTCGTCGTCTTTACCGTCGTTCTATCGACTTTACCGTAAAAAATCGGAAAATCCCATAATATGTGTGCAGTTATTAGTACCTGTCGATGCGTGTGCAGCGCGTGCGCATGGTGCGCGGCCGGAAGCGCGCGCAGTTCGCGGGCGCGCGCGCGCAGGGCGTGCACCGTGCGCGGCGCGAGCCACGCGCCCGCTCCCGCGCCCGCGCCGGCACTCGCGCCACGCCCCACCGGTGAAGGCGGGACCGCTTCGGGGTTGCGGGCCGCTGCCACCTAGAACAACATTCTTTTTAACTGGGCAATTATATCCAAGTTTTGTAAACTATCTGATGGGACAAGCAGATGGTCCACCTGTTGTAGAGGTAACCATCAAGTTTATATTTTGATTTGACATTTATTGTGACATAACTGGGTCTATTTTGTACAAATCGTGCCTGAAACCGTAACGTAACGTGCCCTACAATGTGATTATTAGTTTGAAACATATGCTGTTTTATGAATTTGTTTACTTTGCTTTTTTCTTACGGCAACGCCTCACTAAATTCGATTGGCACCGCACTGGAGCTTCAATATTGTATTATATTTACATACACCACAAAACCACTTACCATGTACAACGTGTCCGGTATTCGGTGCAAGTACCTCGCTCGTCTCGCTCTCGCCAGTTCTACTTCCGGCACAGCTTGGTCCTCTAACAACGCCTGAAAAACAATGATTTTTGTAAAACATTGACTGTATTTTTTTATTTAAAATTAAGCCTCAAAATATTGAGTATCACTACAGAATGATCGCATCCCATCTTATTAAAAAAACTTTAATATATTTTCTCAATAATAATAATAAATAATATAATAAATAAATATTGGTGGACTTTCCACACAGCACTATCTAGCCCCAAACTAAGCTTATGCTTGTGATATGGGAACCAGATAGCTGATATACTACTTATATAATTTTTTTTTTTGTAAATACATACTTATAATATTATATAACACCCAGAAAGAGAACAAACATCTGTGTTCATCACACAAACGTTTGTTCACGGTGGGAATCGAACCCACGACCTACGGCGCAGAAGGCAGAGCTACTACCAACTGAGCTACGTAGGCTGTCAATGTCATTTTTTATCAGTCTAAAACTAAAAGATATAAATCTGCAAATGATTGTATACCTTAATTTCATCTAAATAGGGTAGAAAGCACCGCGCCGGCCGGTATGAGCCGCGGCCGAGCCACGCATTCGCAGTGGAACCTTCCTCCACCGATGGAGGCGGCGGGGATGGGATAATACCGCGACGCACCAACTATTAATAAAAAAAAAATATTATTCATATTCATAAGCGGGACTGCTAGTGCGCCGTGTGCCACACCACGTGTTCTAATAGCGCAGTACCTGATGCAGCATGTCGCTGTCGTGCGGCAAGTGTTCCGTCCGCACGAGCGGCACGAGCGACGCCAGCGCCTCGCGCAGCGCCGCGTCGCTGCCGGAGCGCCGGCGCGCGCCGCGGCGGGACACCGAGTGCGCCGTGTGCCACACCACGTTCGGCTCTGATGGAACAATGCAATTTAGACTATATACTCAACAGTGCTTTTAATAAACATTTAATACAATTCCCATCAAATACTGCCCCAAATATACAACGTGTAACTTAATGACCAGAAAAAAGGGTATTTTACGGGTCATGGCGCGCAACTTAAGTTCTACGACTTCACTGCTCATTGCCTCACTCCTATGCTTTTGCCTTACCCCACTGCTCGTTGCCTCACTCCACTGCTCATTGCCCCACTTCACTGCGCGTTGCTTCACTTCACTGCTCATTGCCTCACTCCACTGTTCGTTGCCTCACTCCGCTGCTCGTTGCCTCACTCCACTGCTCATTGCCTCACCCACTGCTCGTTGCCCTACACTACACGTACCTCACTCCACTGCTTGTTGACTCACCTCGTTGCGGCGGCTGGTCTGCGCTCCACTTGAGCAGCGCCCGCAGGATCTGCTGCTCGGAGGCCTGTAGGTGATCGCTGGCGAGCGCTTGCGTCAGCGCTGTTCGAGGGATGCGTCCAGCAGCCGAATGAGACATTATCACTGTGAACTCGTCTCGGAGGTAACGCATTGCTTGTCTGCAAAATAAACCAAAAAATGTTTACTATGCAAACCAGTAACATTATAGTGACGCACAATGGACCAACCTTGAGTCTAAGTGCGGAAAAAGGAGTCCAATTACATTACATTAACCAGTAACATTGAGTAAAACTTGTTTATCGAAATGAAAATACATTGTACAAATAACATTGATGTGGCTGAATCAAAGTGAAGCTATTTATTCAATTGGATACCAAAAGGACCTAAAACCCCTGCTAGTAAATTAAAACCCAGTTTTTACTATGAGTATTTCTCAAACAAAATGTACGTAACGAAAAAGGAAAAGTTACGAAAAAGTACTTTTTCGTAACATAACTCTAGGAACTTAAGCAGGAAAAGTGAGTGGAAAGTGAAGTGTTTGTTTGAGAAATACTCCTATAATGCATTCTAAAGTAGTTAGAAAAGGGGGATTTAATATTTATAGAAACACTAGCTGCGCCCCGAACTCCCCCTCGAAGAATCTATAGGTCGTGGTGTAAAAGTGGCACGATATGCACGTACCGATGCACCCAATGGCTGGCATGGGGCGCGGCCGCCCAGCGCAGTACATGGGGCAGAGTCTCCGGCGCCAGCGCTTCCACAATGGCGTCCTCGCACCCTTGCACCACGATCGGCATCTCTAGGAACCTACACACACACATTTAAAAATCTGTCAAAGGGACAACATTGCATGTTCTTTTTTCCTCACGATGTTTTGCTTCGCCAGTACTCTCAAACGTCGAAGGAAAACATCGTGAGGAAACCGGCATGTTGTAGAACCTAAAAGGCTGTATAACATGAGTCAAGTGATCTAAAGGAGCCTCTTGAGGCGCACTTAAAATCCTTTCACCACACTGTTTCAAAAGAAACTAGTGACACGACAAGAAGAAGAAGACCTGCCAGGGTCGGCTGGTAAAAATATTGTCTAGCATTACGCTCTTCTCTTCTACAAACTTTGTTTGGCAATAAAGAATTAAATAATAATTTGCATAACTCCATCCTAGAACAATATTAATTTGTGGAGTGAGATATATTTTTATAAATAACTAGCTGCGCCCCGCGGTTTTACCCACGTAGTTTTAAATCCTGGAATTCGCACGAGATAAAAAGTAGGCTATGTGCTATTCCAGACTATAATCTATCTCTGTGCCAAATTTAATCCAGATCCTTTCTGCCGTTATTCAGTAACAAACATCCAGACTTATGATGTTAGTGGGAAGTGGGATTATGAATCTGTTGAGCATGGTCAAAGGTTTTCTTGTCGATGAAATTACAGGTCAATGGGCCAAACATGCTTATGTCCTCCTAGCACTACATTGTTTGGTAATTTGAGATCTTTCTATGAATATGTTGATAAATAATTAAAAATTTTGTTGTTCTCTTCTCGCGTTGAATACCAGCAAGATTCAGGATTTTCATGATTGCTTGACGTGATAGACGTGAATCTGTTGTCTCGGTATGTAAGTACTATACTTAGGAATACAAGCATACCAACCTTACATATGTTGTTTAAGAAATAGGAATCAATACTCATCAACACTCACTTTAAGAGTAGTAGAGCTCTTTGTGCAGGGCTCGTCCGGGGAAGTACTACCACCACGCCTTTCTCTGCCGCCAAGCAGCAACGCTGTGTTTCGGTTTGAAGAGTGTGGTCGCTGGTGTAATTACAGGCACATGAGGCTTAACATCTGTATGCCTCAAGTTGATGGACGCAGGGCAGTGCATCGTAGGTCACGTTCCTATTGTGCGTGACCTACGGGGCAATGTTTTGTTTATAGGTGATGGTTACCACTTAACATCAGGTGGGCCATCTGCTTGTTCCATCAGCTAGTTGTATAAAAAAAAAAATCAAAAACGACGCACTGTTTAAACGTAAGTGACGTTAAAAAGTAAAGTAGTAAGTATAGTAGTAGTTAAAACATTTCAGTATTTTGTAATTGTTACTTTACTTTACCTAGCATTATTTAGGTACTAAGCTATTGTATTGACATGTAACTATTATCCGTCATTAGTAAATAAACTATGAACTAAAAGTAAGCAAGTCGTTTGTTTGCTATTCAAAAATCTCTCGATTTAATGTAGGAAACTACTAAGATCATAAAAATATCAGTGAAATTGTTACCGTGCAATCTCGTACAGCTGAAACGCATCGTCTAACATTGCGGTGGTAGTAGGTCGAGAGGCACCGCCATTACCCCTGCCCACTCCTGACCACGCCTGAAAATAGGAAAAGCCTTAACCCAACCGGAAGAAGCGGAGCGTTCATGTTTCTATACAAGAAACCTCCTTATAGCTGGAGCCTTATTGTCTTATAACTTCAAGCCCATTACCATGGCGATATTCTGGGTTTCAAGTGTCAAAATTTCTGCACTACATATCAAATTCACATGTGACATTATGATACTACATAATATGCTCTCATCTGTGGCGATTACGATTACGCGAGTTAGACCCCTGGACGGAATGATAATATTAGCCAAGGGCGCTATCAGCGCGCCTGATCTATATGGATATCTATAGGATATGGCAAAACTATGAGTTGCTGTTCGAAACCCTAAAATTTAGCACTATTTAAATCCGTAAATAGTGATAGACATCTCCGAATTCTTAGAACTTTTATGGTGGGTAGATAGAGACACTTAGGTAGATACATAAGATAAACAAGATGGAATTAATATATGGAGTTGAGAGAAATATGAATTGCTCACCGAAGTACTCCCGCCATTAGTTGAAGGCGGCGAAGACGTGTTCCTCCCTATCAAACTGAGATCGACCTGTAACAATAAAATACATTAATGAGTGCACTGGAGTGCACCATACCAAGTTCGGGATAATGAAAATTTCCTTGGAACACTGAGATACTAGACAGAATAGATTTTCTATTGTCTATCCAATAGCGGCCTTTACACACACGCTCTATCGCGCGTTCTAGGAGCGTACAGGATTGCGCGCGGGAAACCTGCAAGCTCAATCGCGCGCGATTATGTTTTTGAAGCTATCTATGCTGGGCGTTAATTCGCGCGCGATTTAGCGTCGTAAAGGCTAATCGCGCGCGATTTAGCGTCGTAAAGGCTAATCTCGCACGATTGATCGTCCAGAATTGGCGCGTGTTGGAGTGTGTACAATTCGCACAGGATTACGCGCACGCATTCTCTTCCTCTTCTAACACGCTAGCGCTTTCGCGCATATCACAAGCTTTGGCATAGTTTGGGGGTAAATAGTGCTGTGTGGAAAGTCCACCAATATTTATTTATTTACTAGTAGGTAGAAAGTAGAATGGCACTGACCTGATCGGTATACGCTGCATGTAATAGAGCTCGTGCATATCTCCTCGGAAGCACCTTCTCATCCACGCAGACAGCACCACCGCCTGCCACCGCGTTACTGCGGCGAGACATCATCGACCTGGAACAACATCAGGATCCTGAATCAACATCGGGTGCCAGTAATCTCAAACGGTGAGGGAAAACATTGCGTGGAAACTGGCATGTTGTAGAGCTTGAAAAGTTCCAAAAAAACATGTTTCAGTCAAGTGTGAAACTGATATTTTGTAGAACCTAAAAAAGTCTAACAAAAAACATGTATCAAGTGCTCAAAAGGACTCTTTTAGGAACAATCCTTTCACCCACTGATTCGAAAGAAGAAGTTTTACGGCATAGAGAAGAAGTGAATAATCAAGATCCGAGTGCCTGGTTCCAGTCTTTTGACACATTACGTTCTTTGCTGCCCCGCGGAAGCGATATTTCATTTATTTATTTTATTTAGAATCTCCAACACCGTATACATCAATTACATCATACAAATTAAAAATAAAGATAGTGAATCATGCTAAATGTTACAATAATTACAGGAGACAGACAGCGTGCAAATAAAAATTTTGAGCGAGAGCAAGTTAAAAATAAAATTATATAAAATTCGAAAATCACAGTAGAGCTACAATAAAATGACATAATAATACTAATAAAATGTCAAAACTAGATCTATTTACTAAACATTACACTATGTACATTAAAAGTTAATTAAGTTAATAAAACAATAATCAATAGGTACAGAGCATCAAATTATGTATTAAAAAATAATGAAATCTAAAAAGTTGATAATTTAAAATAAAATATAACCAAAATAATAAATTCATTTAGATTTTCAAATAGTTTGTTTAAACATAAACAACGTGCCGTGAAATAAGTCCACGTTACCGTTGTTATATGGGATCCCCAGAGATCGTAGAAGAAATAGGTCGCTATGAAGAGATTTAACAACCTCTAGATAAGCACTCAATATTGAGTTCAATATCCATGACTTCAAGGTTCATACTGCTCCGGTGGCTGGATGTGTGTTGTGTTGTTACTCACTTGAAGAACCTCGACCTCGCGGCTAGCACGACGCGGTGGCACGGCAGCTCCAGTGCGCTTCGGAAGCCGTACGCAGAGCCGCAGCCATTCTCTAATCTAAACACCAGTCTTGTGTCAGCCATTTCACCTGAAATGTAACTCACGCTCACTTTTTCTGAATTACCATTAAAATAAAATTAAATTTATTTAATTTTGCATGTGAAGAAAACTAGTTTTTCGATCAATCTGTAAAATAGCGCTACCAAAATTGGATAAATTAAAACTTAGAGCTTCACGATTTCCCCAGGCACTGTACGGGGAAGTACGGGGAACAAAGGTATCTGAAGGGGATATCCCCTTCAGATACCTTTGTACCAAGTATAAACTTTAGAGGTTTTGGCGGATGTCAGAGGCACGTCCAAACATTACATTTGGCACATACTTACATAATGCAATAAAAATTAGTCGGAAATTCATTCGGTAATTTTTAGTTAACGACGTCATTATTTATAAAAATGTATACGACGAGCACACAATAACAAATTCACACACACAGCTATGATTGTTCCGGGGATAGCTGTGTGCTGTGGGGAATACCCGCCTTTTTTAATTTAGTAACAGTTGTATAGTGGCCAGAGATCTCACTTACCGGAGTCAAGTAGGTAATGCATGCTAGTATGGAGAGGGTCCCGCGATATAGCTAACGCGGCTACCAACCGCGGAGGGACACTGTTGCTGCAGGTACATGAGTTATTACGAGCTGAAAATATTAATATATTAAAAAAAATTCATCAGCTGAATGTATAAAAAAAAAACAAATAAAAGGCTATGGCTGCGGAAGAAATTGTTTGGCCAATTTATTTCCCTTATATGGATATTAATAACAATGCAGTTAGATTTTGTGATCTTTCGATGAGTTTAGAATTTTTTAATTATGATTGAAAATATTTATAAAATAGAAGTATTAATACTCACAGTTGTTGTCAATATTTATGATGTCTAATTCAGCCTCTACGTTTTCGTTATTGTATTCTAAAATAAAAAAAATCATTAAACGGTGTATACAGTTTACAGTTTTTTGAGTTATAGTAGTATTTTCTTGCAGAGCTATTTAAGTGATACATTCAGTTGTGAGTGGTACATATTATAGTTGTGAGTGGTACATATCATAGTTGCGTGTGGTACATAAAGTTGTAATTGTGAGTGGTACGTACTATGTGAGTGTGGGCGGTGGCGCGGCGTATTCCCTGAGTAGAGCGCTGTGACGCAAGCCTCGCATTCCACGCGCGTCATGTTGGCACACGGCCCTTCGAGAGGCACGCGGATCATTGAACTGAAATGAATATGCTTCTATGAAGTAACTGCTGCAGCGTCATCAATCATCATCTTTCTACCCTTATCCTACTCCACGTGGGGTCGGCATAACAGATTTTTTCTCTCTATCGTGTGGCATCTCAGATCACTACATAGTATAAAACAAAGTCGCTTTCTCTGACCCTATGTCCCCATGTCCCTTTGTACGCTTAAATCTTTAAAACTACACAACGGATTTGGATGCGGTTTTTTTTAATAGATAGAGTGATTCAAGAGGAAGGTTTATATGTATAATACATGCATGTATGTGCACCCGTGCGAAGCAGGGGCGCGCGGGCGGGTCGCTAGTTATGTAATAAATATAGACAGATTTTGTCAATTTTCTATAGTCCACCTAGTCTTTTTTTTTTACTATTGGTAACTATTACAAAAAACCGCCTTACAAGTCACGCGCGACCGGAGTTTCCTACGATGCACTTGCGGCATACACAAGTGCTTGTTAGCCACATGTGCTAGTAATTTCACCGGAACCTCTTAACTCAAACTGAAATACAACAACGCTGCTTGGCGGCAGAACTAGACATGGTGGTTGTTCTTCCCCGGACTAGCATTTGACAGAGCTCTACTAATCTTAGACTAGATGAAGTGTAACGTAGCTCACGATGGATATCTTTGCAACAGGTCCCGGAAGTAGCCGGACCGTGCCGCGAGGATGCAGCGATGCGCCCACACGGACCACGAGCCCGCGCCACCGCCGCCGCCGCACAGCTCCACGTCGCACCACCATCTAACACAAACCAATGCATTGTTATAGCAAAAATAAAATTATTTATGAGTAGATCGGTCTAATGCTATCTACATTTTAGACTGATCCACTTAACTTTGCCTTTTTTACAGTTTGGTCACCCGGAGTTCCCCTAATCTCTCGCCAAGAACGTGTTTGAAAGAACGGTCGGAAAGACAGCTCTATATCCTCTCTATGCTAATGAAAATATAAGCTTCATGTATTTTGTGGATGCAGAATTTTGGCTAAAGGCATTTAGCAGGTGCCTTCTGAAATGCCGTGACACTGGTTTGTTCTGGGTGGGTATCGAACCCACGGAAGGCAGAGCTGCGCCGCCCTCCAGCTCCTCGCACAGCAGGAACACCTCCGCTAAGTGCCTGTACTGTACTGTACTGTACTGTAGGTCAGTGCACTGATGATACGGACCGTTCTGTGCGCGCGTGCGGCAGCTGCGCGTGCAGCGCGGGCGCCGGCTCGCGCGCCAGGTCCGCCTGCGTGGCGAGGTCGCGCAGCGCAGCGCCGCCCTCCAGCTCCTCGCACAGCAGGAACACCTCCGCCAGCCGCCACGACGACACCACCGACCGGATGAAGCGCGCGTGCTCGCAACCTGCACACACAACAAACCGCAACCTCTAAATACAACGTCTACAATAACAACCGTATAAAACCAAAGGACGAAGACCTGTGAATAGGGCTCCCTCAAATATTTTTTGTTTTTGTTACATATGACAACATGAAGAAGTTAAGAATTCTATAAAGGGCTAGCCTGTAGTATGAGCAAGTTACCTCGGTCAGGCCGGCTGTCACGTGGTCTGCGCGCCGCGTTGGCAATGCGTCGCCTCAGCGTCCCCAGCCCAGCTCCACCGGCCTTTTTCTTGCGCTCCCTGGAACACAATACATTAGTCGCGATGGTGATTGCTACAAAAATCAGCTCTACATGTCTGCGTCTTTGAATTATTTATTGATTGAGTGAGTGAAGCGAATGAAAATCTTACATACAACTTGGGCGATTTGGCATTTTATGTGTGTATGTTTGTATGTTTGTCCGACGATATATTGAGAACCGTTTATCCGATCTGCATGAAATTTGGTAAGTCGATAGCTTGTACCCTCCTATACTTGTTATATGGAACAAAGTGTAGAGCTTATACTTTGACCAGGCATCAACTCCAGGGTTGACTACTTCTGAGTTAAAGTTAATTTTGTATGACGACGAATGAACAGACTTCTGTCCACTCTTGCGAGAGGGGAGAAGGGCCTCGTTTAACAAGAGGTATCACAACACTACCTCAATCATGGGCATACATACATACATCCATCCATCCATTCATAGTTACAAACTTCCGCGTTTATAATAGTAGTAGGATAATATATCAATTACTAGCGACCCGCCCGCGCGCCCCTGCTTCGGACGGGTGCACATATCATGCATGTATTATACATATAAAGCTTCCTCTTGAATAACTCTATCTATTAAAAAAACCGCCTCAAAATCCGTTGCGTAGTTTTAAAGATTCAGGCATACAAAGGGACATAGGGACAGAAAAAGCAACTTTGTTTTATCTATGTAGTAATGTATTAGTTACCGTATGACATCCGCCATGGTGGGCGGCGCGACCGGCACGACGCCGTCGCTCGCCTCTCCCTCCTGAAAAAAGCAGACCTTTTTAAAACTACCTGTCAATTAAGCCATCAAACAGCATACCTGTTTTATTAGCTAAACGTAGTACATATAAGAATGGTTGTAATAACTAGGACTAAGAGTACCTATCTTAGGCTGGCTAAAGAAAACTTATATAATCTCATTCACTCAATGATTCAAAGTCAAAGAATTCAGCAGTGGTTTGAAACATCTTAAAACTAGGTGCCAGTCCCAATGACTCTACACACAATTCTACTTGTTACTCAGCCAAACGAAGCTAAACACTGTAATGCAAGGAATCAAAATATCTGACTAACAAAAGTAAAGAATCTTTGAATTTGATTGCTTCTACTTGTTCTTTTCCAGATATGCCTACGTCTCACTAAATTCAATTGGCACCACACTTTAGCTTTATTAGAAAGAAAGAAAATACATTTATTTACTACTAGCTGGTACCCGCGACTTCGTCTGCGTACTTTTAATCTCTTCATCTCTTTTTTTCGCAATAAAAGGTAGCCTATGTTCTTTCTCAGGGTCTAAAGATTGTCTGTGCCAAATTTCATCAAAATCGGTTGAGAGGTTTAAGCGGGAATGCGTAACAGACAGACAGACAGAGTTACTTTCGCATTTATAATATTAGTTGGGATATGAACACAAGTGATATACTAATCAAATAGTATGTGTATAGTATGTATATATATATTCGTCTTCAGTGCAAGTACCGTTCTAATTGATCGCTTAATTGACATTTAAAATCATCAAAAATTCATTAAAAATGGTTTCAACAATGGATAAAACCATTTTTAACGAATTTTGTCGATTCTAAATGTCAAATTAAGCGATCGATAAGAACGGTACTTGCACTGCTGTTCTTTTTGGCCTGGTCACATAAAACTGGCACCTAGATTCACCTAGCTTTAAGACATCTTGAAGTGTTCTCTGTGATTCAATCGAGTACACACATATTGACTTTCCCTCTTATTCATAATCCTTGTCATTTTATAGCGGCTCTTTATACGAGGGCTGCACTAAAAGTATCGGGAATGGAATATTTCCACTGTTAAAATAATAAAATCTTAAAAATCAATATTAAAATCTTTTTAATTGAAAACTCCTTGGTTTTATAAATCGAATACCATTTATTTATTTAAAACAGGATTTTCGGTCTTGTCACAAGGTTTTGTCAAACTTGTTTAGACGTTGAGAAAATGGAACTGACTCGAGAAAATTCAAGAGTGATGATTTATTATGACTTTCGAAGTGGTTTAACACAAAAACAGTGTGTTGACCGGATGATTTCTGCATTTGGTGATGAAGCCCCATCCAAAACCACAATTTATCGCTGGTTTGCTGAATTTCAACGTGGACGTGTCAAGCTCAGTGATGATCCCCGTCAAGGTCGTCCAAAAACTGCAGTCACCCAAGAAAACGTTGATGCTGTGCGTAACCTGATTGAGGAAGATCGACATGTTACATACCGCGAAATTCAGGCAACTGCAGACATTGGTATGAGTATATCTAATACAAATAATCTTGCATGAACAATTAGGTGTAAAAAAGTTGTTTTCCCGATGGATACCGCATTCGCTCTGTGAAGAGCAAAAAGCGGCTCGCGTTACTTGGTGCTTCAGAACTCTCGAAAGATTCCACGCAGGATCCTCAAATGCTGTATGCAACATCGTATCAGGCGACGAATCCTGGATATACGCGTACGAACCCGAAACAAAAAACCAGTCACGAGTTTAGGTGTTCGAAAATGAGTGAAGAAGCTGTGGCCGCCTACAAAACGGTCATTTTGGAGACCCTAACTTCCGAATGGAATGGTTGCTTCAATGATTGGTTCCATCGTATGGAAAAATATGTCAAATTTCGCGGAGAATACTTCGAAAAGCAATAAATACCTACATTTTTAAATAGTAATGTTGTGTCATTTCCTTGATTCCCGAAATTTTCAGTGCCGCCCTCGTAGTTTACTTGTCACTGCACTTTCATGTCAAGGAAAACAACAGACTTATTGGTCTGATAAGCAATTGGCGCGAGAGTCCGCCTGCGACGCAAGAGGTTGCGGGTTCGATTCCCGCCTCGGAACAAATTTGAGTACGATCTGCAGAAATTTGTTCCGTTGGTCTGGGTGTTTTCTATGTATAATAAAAAATAACTATCTATGTAAGTATGTAATGTATTAAATATATCAGTCATCTAGTACCCATAACACAAGCTTTGAGTAGCTTACTTTGGGGCTAGATGGTGCTGTGTGGATTGTCCAGCATTATTTATTTATTTATCTAATCTAAATATATATAACTCAAAGGTGACTGACTGACATAGTGATCTATCAACGCACAGCCCAAACCACTGGACGGATCGGGCTGAAATTTGGCATGCAGGTAGATGTTATGACGTAGGCATCCGCTAAGAAAGGATTTTGATCAATTCTACCCCCGAGGGGATAAAATAGGGGATGAAAGTTTGTATGAGATTTTCAAAATAAACGAGCGCGAGCAAAGCCGCGGGATCAGCTAGTTATGAATAAGGGCTATTGACTTTACCAACATGTGGTGATGTTTTGATCAATTGTTTGAGGTGAACAGTATGGTAGTTATAGTTACCTGTGGGTGTGAGAGCGCGGCGCCCATGTCGTGTCGGCGCGCGCGCAGACAGCACAGCAGCCGGCTCATGGGCGAGGGCCCGCCATCACCGAATCACCACCGCCCACCCTGGGACAACACCATCCTACTAATATTATAAACACGAAAGATTGTAAGTATGGATGGATGAATGGATGTTTGTTACTCTTTCACACCAGAACGGCTGAACGGATCTGGATGAAGCTTGGCAGAGAGTTAGATTATAGTCTGAAATAGCACATAGGCTACTTTTTATCCCAGGGGAATACCGGGATTTAAATCTGCGAGGGTGAAACCGCGTAAATTTATTTTTTATTTTGGTGTAAAAGAGTAATAAACATCCATCCACCCATACTTACAAACATTATAATAGTAGTAGGATCATTTATTTTTTATTATTAAGTATTTGACAGCCTTCACAGCTCAGTTTGTAGTAACTCTGCCTTCTGCACTGTAGGCAATGAGTTTGATCCCCACCGAGGGCAAACATTTTGTGTGATGAACATAGATGTCTGTCTGGGTGTTATACAGGGTTACTGGTAACTCAATGTATTCGTTAAAGGATGTCATAGTAGGATTAAAATGGAAAAAAATAACCTACCAAATGTTCTACCGAATAAGGCCTAATACTTAGTTGGTCAAATCAACACTAAGTTACATTTTTAATTTCCATTTCCACTGCCTGTTTTCAGTTAGGTATATTCATTTTTTCTTAACTGGTCATACCACAATATACTTACATATTGACTAGGTAGTTTGAATGTTAATTAGTAAGGATTTATAAAACATACTACATCCCTTTTCACTGTCCCTCACTGATTTGATTGGCATGGTAGTCACAGAATTTTGACCATCTTTTTAATTTCTACAACAATAGAATGAATAATTTATTTAGGTCACTAATTTATGTTCTATCTAGCATGATCTTCTTTATTCTCATTTTTAGTTTACAACATTAATACCTACTGATAGAAAGACTGTCACCAAAATCTTGTTTACACTCTTCATGCCTAAAATTTTAATCAGATTCATGCGAATTTTGAAAGTGAATGTTTATGGGGTGCGCGCCCCCAATAGGGGTGGGCGTGACGTCACTGCGTGCGCAGTTGACCCCATACTGGATGACCCAGATTCTAGTTTGCGAAATAACTGATAAATGTCAACAATATTGCCTAAGGCAAGAATAGCGAGGTATTGACTAATACGCGACTTCAATGACCTACAAATAGGATTAGCACATAGGCTACCATCAGTCCAAATACTTTTTTTGACCCATAAATGAGATTTTATAGAAAACTGATTGATAGACAGATATTTATCGAGGTTTTTACATATAAAAAAATTGATTTTCAGCTTTAAGGTTGGTAAATTAGAACACTCACCAGCTACTCCGCTCATAGCAGCACTGTATTCCAGTTTTATCGAACAATAATTTCACATAAACATTATTTTAGCATACGACGGCCATTCTACAACCGAGTTGTATCATTTGTCTACAACTCTTTTTCACTCCGATACACGGATATCCTAATTATTTTGGTGCAGAGTATAATAAACGCACACACATCATCATATTTAAAACCAAATAAGTCACGAATTTAAGCTCGTTTAGTGTAAAATTAAATAAACAGGAGACACAGCCCGACAACGACAAGTCTTTCCTTTTCCTTCGTATTTATTTTCGGGTTCGCTTCGCTGTTCGCTTCGCTCGTCCTCCGTCGTGATCGCGAGTCCGGTTATTGTACGACATGATAATGTACAGCACGATTTGGAAGCCAATTTGAAACTTTTTCCAAAAAAACCTATCAACCTTATGTACTATAGTCGGGCCATTATAGAAGCCATATTTGACACTATTTATGATTTGAAAAACTGAACGTCGTTACAAGGTTACTCACTTCATTGAACTTATTTCCTTTGTAAGCACTAGGGATGTTGCCCAAAAAAGAAATGATTGATGACTAATTAGTTGCATTACTTGTGAAGGAATATTTTACCTTATAATAATATCATCATCAATCATATTTCAGCGTGCGGACAGCAGAGATGACGATGACAACACTAGGTATTATTCAAATAGTCCAGATGAATAAATGCATTTTTCTGTTACATTATGTACTAAGGTACCTACTTGTCTTAATTTGTTTCCTTAATTTACGATAGAAAATCGATCAATAATTCAATTAAATCGATGTTTTTAAGCAGGTCACCTCACTATGAAGCTAAAACTCACAAATGTCAAATGTGGCTTCTTATCGTGGTCCGGTTGTAGTAATAAAGTAGTGGACACGGATTATTGGGTGTGCATTATTGGGGTGTACATTATTGTCAATTCTGTTGTTCATTGATAACATTAAACTGACTCAATCTCAAAGCTCTAAAATTATAGCCGTCCTTGTTGTTTCGGTCTTTTAGAAAGTAACGGCAATATCTTTAGTGCTGTCAAATTAGGATAAGTTAGGAAAATTAAACAACAGAGTTGGCACCAATATCATCCCGTATAACATGCCGAGTAAGTTTGTAAGCTCTGTTTCCATACGAGCCGACGCCGCCGCCCGCCAACGAACGCTTAACTTCTATTCCGATAAAGTTACAGTCACAGGCTGACAGTCGCGGTCGGGAGTGTGGTTATTGTACGACATGATAATGTACAGCACGATAATGTACGGCACGATGATTGGAAGCCAAATTGGTACTTTCTCCAAAATAAAACAAAACCTAACGAACTCCAGCTGAAAAAGTAGCAAAGCAAAGTTGCCACGGATTATTGGGGTGTACATTATCATCTCGTACATTATCATGTCGTGCATTATTGGCTCCCGCGGTCGGCAGCACTTCGAATTCGGTTCAGTAGTGCTGCCAACTCGTATCCACGGGGGGGGGGGGGCCCTCTTTGATGATGTATTCTTGTTCTATGGCCATATGGGTGTAGAACAAGGTTGTATTCAAATTCCTTGGAACAAGGTTAAGCTCAGAGCAAGCTTGCTCTGAGAGGTTAAGGGTGGCCCTAAATGAAAGACACAAGTAAGATATTTTCTAAAAAGTAAAAAAAAAAACTCAACTTATACAGTTAAAACTAAAACTAAATCTTATTGTGTACGCTCACTAAAAAAGTTCAATAAAAACGACAAGAAATACGGTACCCGTATTTCTTGTCGTTTTTATTGAACTGTTCCGTCTGTTTTTGTTTTCAAGTCATACCGCCGCGCCGCCGCTTTTTTTACACGCAGTTTTTGTATGAAAATAAGAAAAGTCCGTCGTGTCCGCTAGGGGCGCTTTTCTTATTCCATTAGTATGGTATTGAATTACTACAGTGCAACTTTATTACCTATTAGCTGCGTCCCGCGGTGTTCCCACTATGTGTGTTATTCTAGAACCTAAACTATCAACATTCCAAATTTATTCAAAACCAGTTCAGTAAAATCGGTGGGACATTGTACTAACTTCATTCTGCCAAGCCAACAATAAATTTGAAAACAGAACAAAGTATTTCCATGCAAGTGTTCGAATGGCATGCATGGACTCAATGTTGTAGCGAATGGCGTTTCATAGAAATTGTATGGAAAACTTATTTTTTTAATTTTTGCAGAATCTTACGATTTGATTTGGTAAGTTGCTTTGGGAAAATTGTTCCTGATGAGAAATAGCGTCGATTGAGACCAACATGTTTTTTTGACAAATGTCATTTTCCAAGCTGACTGTACATTTTTTCAAAAATCTGAATATGTGGTTGTTTTTTTCTTCAAAATAAACCTATAGTTGCCTAAGAACAAAACCTTCTAACTACAACAGAAAAGGTAGCTGCCTTCAATGTCGAAAAATTTTGCCCCACCCTGTATATATAACCTTATCGGGTTAATATTAACCCCCAAGAAATTTTACTTTACTTTTTATGTAGGTACTCAACTTTAAACTAACCTCTTTATAATTTACTAAAAAGAGTAGCAAAGAGAAAGAGTTATACAATATCAACTGGAATAAGTAGGTAGGCAAAGTAGGTAGGTAGCATGGTAGGCAGCTAAAAAAATAAAAAGGGCACATTGTATGTAATATTTTTCACATTTATTTATATTTTTACAGGTAGGTAGTTATTTATAACAAGTAGAGTTGACTAGCGTGTCAGGTAAACCAATCTACTTAATACTAGGTTGCTAGGTTCCAGGATTTGTAATGTTGGTACATCATATAGGTACGTTAGGTGTTCACTATAGGTAAGTAGGTAAATATGTATTGGAAACCAAAATATTAGCACATAATATATATCTATCTACTAAATCTAATATTTATGATATTAGTTTTATAGAGTACTAAATACTTAAAATTACTATACCTATACTAGATATTAGCTGAAAATCTAATAATTATTATTGTGATGCTATGCTGCGGGCGGCACGGTACAACACCCGGCGGTCGCTAAGTACCTACGAGAGGTAGGTGGGTAGTAGTGTACGTTAAACATCGATAGTTTTTAAAACCATCGTTCGATTGTTAACTCGAAAACTACTAGGTATTACATACCTAGAGTCAAGGAGTAATTGAAATTATTCTTTACTAGCTGCGCGCCGCGGATTCACAAGTGCAGATTTGAATCCTGGCATTCCCACGGGATAAAAAGTAGCCTAAGTGCTATTCCAGACTATAATCTATCTCTCTGCCAAGTTTCATCCAGATCCGTTTGCCCGTTCCGGCGGGAAAGAGTAACAAACATTCATCTATACTCACAAACTTTCGCTTTTATAGTATTAGGAAGGATGTGCGTGCGTACTTATATCATTCATTTGCAAGAAAAAATTCTGGTAGTCATTTTATTATATTGTGAATGTTTTTTCACTTTATTGAAGTTATAAAACAAAATAGCTGCCATTTTGATGATTGATTTGTGACTTTAATTAGGATGAATGCTGATTTTTGATTGTTATTTCGAATATATTATATCAAAATAATACTCTCCGTTTCGTGTAACATTTGTGATTTCTATGTTACGCTAATCCAAAAAAAATTAAAACAATCGATAGACTATCGATAGTTTTTAGTAAAACCATCGATACTATCGGATTACTAAACTATCGATGTTTAACGTACACTAGTGGGTAGGTACCTAGCGAGCGCATTCTCAAAAGAAAGAGCTATCATGTCCTTCCTTATGATTTGTATGATTGCGTCGCTCATTAAAAAAATGATCCAACCTTATACAATACTAGTCAACTTATTACAGAAATTATAATTTATTTTCATAATCCAAACCAACAATAATTGTATTATGTACTTAATGATCTTTTGTCGCTTGCAGATACCTATGTTACACATAGACATAGGTGTACGAATAACTTGCACTTAACATAATATAAACTTATACTAGGTACTATATGTATATTTATTGCTTTGTTGAGTAGTATTATTTTAATATTAACAGTTGATTTCGAAAGCACACTTCCATAATACGGGTGAGTTTTCTCGACCACCACTACCTAACCTAAGTATAATTAGGTATGTAGGTACCTAATTGAGAAAAATTGTATAAAAAAATAAACTTAAATACGTATATAGATATTGCAAATAAGCAATATGAATATGAGTAGGTATTTCAAAGTACCTAGTAGAGCTCTTTGAAGGGCTCGTCCGAGGAAGTACCTAGGTACCACAGTAACACCATGCCTTTTTCTGCTGACAAGCAGCGCGATGCTGTTTCGGTTTGAAGAGCGTGTGGGGAAGGGGGGGGGGGTAGCCCCGGACACTTCAATTATGAGGTGTTAATGCAAACTTAGAAATAAACACACTATACCTAGATGGCGCGTTGAATCGAGCTATCTTTAGGTATAGGTGTGTATTCGAAGTGTCCGGGGTTACCCGCCGTCCAGGGCTACCCGATTCCCCTAAGTATGCCCATAGAATACAGAAAAACAACCCCTTTTCTGTATTCTGCGGGTGTTCCCACCTACAAACTAAACTTAAACTATATGGCTCATAGATTCTTGTATTGCATTGTTTTGGGTCTGGGCTGGACAGTTTTAGACCACGGGCTCATATTTTATTGAGCGACTATGTTACTCCCTTCGTCAGTAAAAAAGTATAAAGACCGCTGCATACGTGACGAGTTTTTACACAGACGGGACGGGACTGACGGGACGGAAAGTTTAGGAAATATCAGTTTCATGCAAAATGTATAGTGAATGTCGCGAAGACAAGTACGGGACGGGAACGTGGCACGCACGGGGGTTTGAAACGAGGCAGTCACGTCTCCGTCCCGTTCACGTCCCGTCCGAGGTATTATCTCGTCACGTATGCAGCGACCTTAGGGTAGTGCCACACAAATCAAACGATCATCGATCGACGGCATCAATCGATGGTTGGATGGATTAGTCGACATCGAACGATAGTTTCTACCGCACCGATCCAATCGATCAACTTCGATCGACGTCGATCGATGCCGTCGATCGATCGATCGCTGTGGTAACACCCTTAAATAAGCAAGTAGAAATTATTATATCGAGTATCTGGTTCCTATTACAAGCTTTTCTTAATTTAGGGCGAGATAGTGCCGTGTGGAAAGTCCACCAATATTTATACAGGGTGTCCGGTAATTAATGGGTAACCTTGAAATGTCAAGTACAACTTATTGCCGCTCTAAAAAAAATACGAAACAAAGTATATCATAAGTTTGATATTTTTTATAAAGAAATGTCAATTTTTTTTATCTTATTTTACTTTCTTGAACACCATGACTACAAATGTATTGGTTTAATGTTGTTTTAGTAGTATAGGTACATTAACTCTGCTGATAGATAGAAAGTAAATAGTAGGTATGACTAGCTATTGCAGTTTTTTTTTTATAAAAATACGCAAACAAATGTTTTTTGAAAAATTTGAAAAAAAATCGTCGATAAAAAAACCCAAATTCATTCATTTCTAGTGTATATTTTGTTTCATATTTTTATCCTATATATTGTTACCCTTTATAGCAATCGAGCAGTTTACTCCGTTCCGTTGTTTATTTACAGTTCCAAAATTGCACGCGCAGTGATTATGACGGCGCACTGGTTGTGCCACTATCAGACGTTCTTAGAATGAGATAATGCCTACACATAATTTATTTATTGATAGTTTGAGGTTCAGATGAGATTCTTTAGGAGTCTCTTCAAGTTTTGTAAGTCTGTAAAGTTTTGTTCTGCACTTATTTTTGATAAAAAAATGTCCGAGATTTGGCGCGAAACATCAAGCTCGTCGTTACCTTACATACAGCTGCCATAGTCTATGTCAAGGTCAGTCAAGGTAACGACTACGCTTTGAACTACGTAGTGATTCACTTACCTATAATTTACCATTCAATTGGTCGATTTGAATTATTTGATTATTCATATTATTTTCCTGTTTATTCTTATAGCTTGATACGTTCACCATTTGACCGTGGTTATTTACCTTAACGTCAATAGCCCCTTTAGCGAGATTTTTCACCGCCCTTGCAGTCAGCTCTCGTCTTCTGATGTCTTCTGCCTTGATCTTGTTCTTGGGCAAAGCGTATCGCAGCCTTTCCCAGAACATGGTATCTCCCCACTTGATATACGTGTTTATCTGCAAATGTGACTTTATGGTATCTGGCGCCTCGTCACAATTCACATCTCCATATAGGATGATAACAGCTCGCGGAAACTTGTCTCTGTCCGTCTGAGCCTGTGCTGCGCGAAATTCTTCGATCGCCCAAGAGTTGGACTTCAAAAACTCATTCGAGAGCACTATCAGCGTCCGTCGAGAGTCTGCCACAGATCTGTAGATTTGCTCCACGATGTTGTCTCCGATAATCCAGTCCCGCGTGTGAACGCATACTGCGTACTCCTTATCAAGTTCCACGAGTAGATGTTTTAAGACGAATTCCTCGTCCTGGTGAACGAATGAGAGGAATATGTCGTATTTCTTGTTTGCGTCTATGGCTTCTTCCTTGACGAGGAAAGTCCAGCCTCGGTTAAATAGGAAGACTTTGATTTTTAGGGAGCATTTAAAAGTTAGAGCGACCACAAATAAAATTACGACGATGACAGTTAGCGTGCCTCCGAGCGCCAAAGCATTATACGTTGAGCATTGTTGCGCTATTTCCAACTCATTCAAAGGTTTGCCATCAGCACACATCAACTTATCAAAATCGTTTATCATTTTGATGGCCTCGACGTCTTCCGTGCTCCAGCAGCGGCATTCTAGCGGGTTTCCTCCCAGCTGCAGCGTGATGTTTCGCCGCAGAATCTCAAATGGCACTCTGCTTATATAGTTACGTCTCAGATCCACATGCGTTACGTTATCCGGAATGTCCGGAACTGAGTCTAATTTAAGATCGGATAGATTCAACTCACTGACAAAGCTCGGAATCTCCTCCAGGTTTTCCACCGATCGTAGCCTGAGTAGCATTTTATTCACCGTTGGACCGTTGTAACGTGGATCGGGTAGCGTTTTGTTTTTTATGTCGAGGCAATCGCATTCGGTTCTGTTCATTGCGGGCCGCACGAGGCATTGACAATCCTCGGTAGAATTCAGCAGAGTGCAGGTCACGTTAGCTAGAGATACGGAGCTGGTTAGCTGTCCGTACGCAATTGAGGCTAAGCTCACACCCTCCAACGACCGAGGTAGGTGACAGTTTGCGTCTTTGACATCGAATGGGAGATCCTTCAAGTTTTTAAGCATATCGTATAAAGAGCAATCACAATTGAAAGGATTTTCCCCGAGCTGTAGAGCTGGTTTTTTCGTCATGTGGATAGGAGGCATAATACTGGTTATCTGGTTGTTTCTCAAATTAACTTTGATGCTGAGGCTGGTGAAGTTGACATCCGCTTCCTGTAATGCAATTATGGTCAATTAGTTATAGGTTTTTCAACCACTCTAGTCCTGATTGAGACGTCGGTTATGGTCGGATATGACAGCATAACATACCCTCCGAAGCAGAGAAGCGCTCAAGGAATGGTGACATTTTCATAAAAGACAACTGTAGGTACTAAAACCGTAGCTAAACGGTAATATTGCAGTTATCCTGCAGTCTAATCGTGTCGATGATGTGGGCTGCGTTTATTCAAACAGAGGACAGGAAATGAAAATTCTGAGACTACCCAACAGTGAAGTATCTTTGGTAATAGGTTATAGAGTAGTACAGCTCCTTATGAAAGGCTCGTCCGAGGAAGTTACCGCAGTGCCTTTTCTGCCGCCAAGCAGCGTTTCTATGTTTCGGTTTGAAGAATACGACACTTTTCAAACCGAAACACAGGTGAAATTACAGGCGCTCTGCTCTGTATGCCTCAAGTTGATGGACGCAGTGTATCGTAGGGCACGTTTATCGCGCATAACTTACGAGGCAATGCTTAGTTATATGTAATGGTGACACCCTTAACATCAGGTAGGCCTTGCATGTCCTATCAACGTGGTATAAAAAAGAGGTAGGCAGGTAAGTTACCTCCAGTTTGGTTAAGTTGTTGTAGGAAAGGTCCAGGACTTCCATGGATTGCATGTCATGCTGCCAGTCGTCGCAGATACTAGTGATTCGGTTATGGCTGAGATTCAGACGTTTCAAACGTTCCATCGTGAAAAGCGGGGATTGCAGTGCTGTGAAATACATAATTTTTAACTAGGTAACTTCGAAATCATGGGATTTTGTGTATCAATTCGGTTCATTATATTCATTTAGTTCATTATTAAATTAATAGGAAATTATAAAAAGACATTTACTTTTTTATTCTTTTATCCTATATTCTCGATGTTAGTCGATTGTTTTTTTTCTCAGTTCTGAAGAAACTATCTATACTAAGTTACATATTCAATTCCTTGAAGGAGTGTATATTGCAGTTCCTTCTAGAACTCTTTTTACAAGAAACTGTAGTCGAGATATTTTACGTGAAGAGGCTTGGCTTGCCAAGCGCAATATTTGTACACTAGTGGGAAGGCAAGGCCGTTACTTAGTTCGCAGGGTGTAAGGAATTTCTCAAACACAGGAAGATAGATACTCACGATTTCGTATTTCGTAACGTTGCCCAGGTTGTATTATCATATTATGTGGGTAGTTGCAAGCCCACGGGAGTTCGTTGTGAGAGAGATCCAGATTTAGCGCCACAGCTCCTACGAACGCGTGTATGTGGGTGTTGTTGAGACGGTTGTGAGATATCGACAGGGTATGCAGTTTCTTCAACGGCGAGAACATGTCTCTGGGAACAAACACAATACATAAGCTATATAACTGCCTAGATGCGTAGCGTGTAGATACAAAAGCAGTTTTATGTCGTTTGGCAACAAAAAATATAAATATTTTTATATTTTATCGCGCTCTCGCGCATGATCTCGGTTCGCATTTTCGCAATTTCGCATCGCGCGGGACAGATAGGAAATGCGCCCAAGGTCATCGGCTCCTACATGCGCCTTAAAGTACCCTCACGGCCCCGTCCCAAAAATACACCCTGTATACATACCTACGCCATTGTGTTATATATTCTGTCAAATATCTGTTATATACATTTTATGTATATATACTACTAAAATAGGAAACTATCTCAGTGACTCGATGATAGTTAAAATATCCCACTAATAGCATAACTGTGAAAGTTTGATGTTTGTTATTCAATCTCGCCAGAGCGGATCTGGATGAAATGTGGCACAGAGATAGATTATATTCTGGAGTAGCCCATATTCTACTTTATTACCTGGATTTGAAACTACGCGGATGAAACCGCGGGGCGCAGCTAGTAAATAATCGTTTTAGAATTTTGTTGTGAAAAGGTATGGTTTACTTACCCTGGCAAATAGTTTATTAAGTTTCCATCCAGCCGAAGTTCCTTCATTGACTGAAGAGGCAAGAAGTTCGCCCTGGTCACAGCCTCCAGCAGATTGTTCCTGAGGTCCAGTAACTGCAGGCTTGCCAGGCCAGAAAATACCGTGTCCGGAAGGTACCTGTAATAATTTATCTTATGTATATGTCCGAAATTTTAGACAACTAGGAAACCGTTTGGTATTTGTACAAAAATTCAGTCAAACATCGCTCGTCATCGATTCAGATAGTTTTGTGATATAGGTTACGTTTTACTTCACTACATAGTGGGTATAAAACAAAGTCGCTTTCTCTGTCTCTATAGGCCTATATCCATATGTATGCATAAATCTTTAAAACTACGCAACGGATTTTGATGCGGTTTTTTTAATAGATAGAGTGATTCAAGAGGAAGGTTTTATATGTAATACATGCATGATATAGTGAAAAACAATGTGCACCCGTGCGAAGCAGGGGCAGGGCGGGTCGCTAGTTACCTATGAACTGTAAAAAAAGGAGGTATCTTTAGATCTAATTTAATCAAAGTACCTACTATCGTTTAAATAATATCTCCTAGGTATAATTTATAGATGGGTTTTTTGTTAGACATTCAACTTTCAAGTCTGCCACAATGTATGTTGTTCCTGAACTCGAAGAGGTTCTTTCGCCTAGAAAGAAAACTTGAGACTTTAGTGACGCCTAATTTGCTTCCTTTCAAGGGCTCTAAGGCCGGTGCCAGATATGTCTATGAACTTACGTGATCACTGAGCCGCACGCTTAGTGAGGCACGAGACAGTGAAGAGTTATTCTCGTGCCTCACTAAGCGTGCATCTCAGTGATCACGTAAGTTCATACATATCTGGCACCGGAGTAAGGTTGTGAGTTTAAAAACCGAATATTTTTTTTTCTTATCTTCACAGCTCAGCTGTTGGAACCCACGGCCTACAGCGTAGAAGGCACAGCTAATAGTGCCTTCTACGCTGTAGGCCGTGGGTTCGATTCCCACCTAGAACAAACATTTGCGTGATGAATATAGATGTTTGTTCTGTCAGGGTGTTATAATACCTACTCCCAAACGGTGCTGGAAAACATCGTGAGAAAACCGGCATATCGTAGAACCTCGAAAATACTTAGGTACCTAAAACATGTTTCAAGTACTCGAAAGGAGCATCTTTGTGTTTTTTTTAACCGACACGAGAACTAATCACAAGGTCACGCACGACCAAACTTGGAACAATGCTATCTACCTACTTTGGACGCAATTTGGCAGGCAGACATAATCAATTCGCAAATTAAAATAGGTACCTGAAGAGCATTGAAGCAACAGCTAAAAAATACAGGCATCTCGAAGCTTCTTCATTTCACTAGTTTTTTTCGAAATATGTGATGAACCAAACGTTTACTTACTTAAGTTTGTTGTTGTTCATTATTAAGTTAATAATAGCGGTGGAGTCTAAAAACAGGTCTACGGGTAGTTCCTTGATGCTGGAACCCGGCATCGACAGGTTCCGCAGTGAGGGCAGACTGGAGAGACACTTCGGATCCAGCTGCAACTCCGTAGAGTAGTCGAGCTTAAGCTGGAAGGAAGTCATCTCATGCTGGAAGGAAGTCATCTCATGCTGATGCGGATTTACGATACATATACCACCTTTTTAAATAAAAATAAAATAATTAATCTCCCTATTGAAATTGATAAGTACATTCATGTGAAGTGATTTTTTTGTATCGGTATTTTGATGTTAAAACTAAAAAAAAATGTACTTTCCCTACTTAGGTATTGCTTTTTTTACACCTTTTTGATGGAAAAAGCAGGTGACCCACCTGATGTTAAGTGGAAACCATCACTATTATAGGTAGTATTAAGTTGTTTCATAAAAGCATTACGTCGTAAGTCACGTTCAATAGGAACGTGCCCTACGATGCACTGCCCTGCGTCCATCAACTTGAGTCATAGGTATACAGATGTTAGGCCTCACTGAAACACAGCAATATTGCAGTAGGTATTGTATCGGTGTATATTTGTTAGTTGAATGGTCCTAAACTGTAGGTACCTACCTCACTCAGGCTGTTATGCCCTGAGATCACCCCCGCCCCTAGCCGCAGTGGTCGCTTATTCCTCGTTATTTTCAACGTTTGCAGGAATGGCGCGCCATGGAACAGCCCCACTGGCAGGTCAATGATGCGGTTTCCATCAAGATCCAGGGTTTGTAATGACTCCAGTCCTGAACACAAAGTGAAATACGTACGTTAGTAAGCTAGGAATATCATCTGCCACAGACATCGAGTTAGAGTCCTTTCGATGGCCACATATAGGTAATTGAAATACATCTTAAGAATTTAAATTTTGATCCATTTTCATAAATATTTGTAATGGTACAACATCTTCGATCAATGATCGAAAGACAACATTGTGCAAGATTATGCACCAAATGTTTTAATAATATTTGTAGGTAATTAAAATGAATGAGTGGTCAGTTTTTCCACTAACCGCATTCAAACAGTCATTTACAAAACATTTATTTCACACTTTATTAACTAGTTCGGGAGCCTATGGATTCAAGTTATAACTGTGCTTGTCTTATGTCAATAAAATACATTTTTCTTTACTTTATTTTTTACACTAGTTGCGCCCCGCGGTTTCACCCGCGCAGTTTAAATTTTGTTCCATTTTCATAAATATTTGTAATGGTCTATAATCTTGGATCAATGATCGAAAGACAACATTGTACAAGATTATGCACCAAATGTTTTATTAATATTTGTAATTAAAATGAATGAGTGGTCAGTTTTTCCACTAACCGCATTCAAACAGTCATTTACAAAACATTTATTTCACACTAGTTGCGCCCCACGGTTTCACCCGCGCAGATTTAAAATCCGGCATTCCCACGGTATGAATATAGGGATGCCTATGTGCTATTCCAGACTATAATCTATCTCTCTGCCAAGTTTCATCCAGATCCGTTCAGCCGTTCCGGCGCGAAAGAGTAACATACATCCATTCACGTTTCCGGTCCGAAATGTCAGTTTTTCTCTATTTTGTTTATAAGAAAACCAATTAGGTACCGTATTATTCCTTGAGTAAACTAATCAAGATCAAGAGAATTGTGTAGTTAGAGCATAGACATTTCCGAACGTTTAAAAATAGTCCTGTAGATAATTATTGTAAAGTTCTTACCGTTAAATCCATTAGCATGAATCTTTTCGATGTTATTCTTGAAGAGAGACAGCGTGGTAAGGTTTCTCAGGCCAAAGAACGCATTAGCGGGTATCTCAGTGATGTTGTTCAGAGATATCTCCAGAAACTCCAGCGAACGCGAGCCCCCAGTTTCGTTGAATGCGAACGGGGTAAGAGTAGTTATTCCCTCTTGCGTCATTCGGAGCATATGCAGATTTGGGAGCTGTTTTATAACTTCCATGGGAACAGTCGTGTAGACGTGGCTTTGAGTTTCTAGAATCAGTAAAAAAACAATATGAAAAAGTGGGCAGACTCCTTTGAATGGGGCCATGATTCACGTAAGTACTTAGAGCTCTAGTTGACTTGACTTTGACTTTATCTTCCAATCTTGGCCGAGAACTTTCCCGTGGCTGTTCGTTCTAATCTATTATCTACCCTAGGACCAACCTACTAAAACTCTAAATCAAAGATTGAAAAATGAAAATGGAATAAATGCTGGCTGTAATCCCCAGACTTCGTATTAGACACCCTTACTCATAATTCTTACATTATACAGTTGCGCCCCGCAGTTACACCCGCGCAGATTTAAATCCCGGTATTCCCACGGGATAAAAAGTACCTATGCCTATGAGCTATTACAGACTATTATATATCTATCTCTCTGCCAAGTTTTATCCAGATCCGGTCAGCCGTTCCGGCGTGAAAGAGTAACAAACATCCATCCAACCATCCATGCTTACAAACTTTCACGTTTATAATATTAGTAGGATACCTACCGATCAATAGGTACCTAGGTAGGTACCTTCTAAACTGAATTGTCTAACTTTCCTCATAAAAAATACCCACCTATATTGTGCAGTGCAAGTGTAGTGACATTACAGCTCAACAAAGAGGAATATGAAATAGGCTAGACATACCCGAACGGATAATTTTTTTTTTTTTTTTTTATACAACTAGCTGATGGAACAAGCAGATGGCCCACCTGATGTTAAGTGGTAACCATCACCTATAAACAAAACATTGCCCCGTAGGTCACGCACAATAGGAGCGTGCCCTACGATGCACTGCCCTGCGTCCATCAACTTGAGGCATACAGATGTTAAGCCTCATGTGCCTGTAATTACACCGGCGACCACACTCTTCAAACCGAAACACAGCGTTGCTGCTTGGCGGCAGAAAAAGGCGTGGTGGTAGTACTACCCCGGACGAGCCCTTCACAAAGAGCTCTACTACTCTTAATCATCAGAGGAATATGAAATAGGCGAGACATACCCGAACGGATCATCAGAGGAATATGAAATAGGCGAGACATACCCGAACGGATCATCAGAGGAATATGAAATAGGCGAGACATACCCGAACGGATCATCTGAGGAATATGAAATAGGCGAGACATACCCGAACGGATCATCAAAGTTCTCATCGTATCCAATCCCCGTACAGTCTCAGCCGTGATCGGCGTGCTGACAGATGTAAACTGCAGCGTTCGGATGCCGTCGGGGGCTTCCAGCGCGGATAGCACGCACTCCAGCGAGGAGGGGACCGCGCAGCGCTCGATCGACAGACGCAGCAGAGGCTCATGGCTGACAAACTCGAGTAGTGGCATGTTCGAGCAGTTCAGGAGCTGACCCTGAAAACACAGTTCTTTAATACTCTTGCTGGTGGGATAAGCATACGGATGGCCCATTTTCTAAACGTATGTAAGAGCAGTTAGCTCTTATTTCCTCTGTATGGCTCAACTCATATGTATTTCTTTTTTGTCTGAAATAAACATTAAACATAAACATAAACATAAACATTAAGCTACATATAGCGTTATGCAAAGCCGATTCAGAATTAATTATGACGACGGATGGATGGATGGATGTTTGTTACCCTTTCACGCCGGAATCGGCTGAATGGATCCGAATGAAACTTGGCAGAGAGATGGATTAAAGTCTGGAATAGCAGCACATTGGCTACTTTTTATCCCGTGGGAATAGACATAGACAGTAATTTATTGGCCACAAGAACACACAACCGGAATACCGGGATTTAAGTCTGCGCGGGTAGAACCGTTGGGCTGTTTTCCTTCCCTTAGGGTTAGATGTGGTCCCATAGTTTTTTTCTTGATAAATCTTAAATCTAGATGAATCTAGGTGCTATCCATTAATTCAATACTAACTCTGCAGTTGATTGACGCGTGATCACCACCGGTAGTCACAATCAGCCCGGAACAGAAGTATTCTCTATTGCTGCCTGTGATGGTGGGGGTACAGTTTGGTTGAGCTTCAGGCCTAGGCTCAGGAAGCTCGGCCACTGAATAAAAAGTCTCATTCTCCTGGGCAACGGAGACCAGCGCCAATGTGGATAGCAGTGCGAGGAACGTGCCATGCCTGTAACAATTTTTTATATTATGACTTGTTAGGTTAATGTGCTACTGTAGGTATTCTCTTATCTGTGCTATGCGCATGTTTTCCTATCAAAAAATATGCTGCCAAACAGGAACACGTTACCAGACCGATCCAATTAGATTATTATGGTTATATGTCATGATATGAGTAAGATAAGAGCACCGGTGGTCTAGTAGGAGTGACCCCGCCTTCCGATCGTAAGGTCGCAGGTTCGAATCCGGTCGTGCACCAATGGATTTTTCAATCGAAAAATTTATGTGCGCAATGCCAGTGCTCTTAAACGGTGAAGGAAAACATCGTGAGGAAACCAGTTAGTATTCTAACAGCGGCGATGGGCTTGCAACCTGTCACGTATGGAATACTAACTACTGCAAAATGTGGGTATGTGCCAAATGTAATGTTAGGACGTACCTCTGACTACCCCCCTTAGACATCCTCAAAGAATCTTGAATTAGTACCTACTTGGTACTGGGAGATCTGAAGGGATATCTACCGTACCTGGGGATCAAAGTCGTGAAGCTGTTTTTTTTTTTTTTTTTATATGAGTAAGTATTATCGTTAACTTTTAAAATGTCAATGAAATAATTTTGCCATGTCAAGGGGGTCGGATACGATTTTACCATTTAATTTGTTTATTATGTTCCAAGTTGCTTTTGACTTGTTAGTTGATATTTTAATATAGTGCTCGTTCTGTGATTTATGCGTCTACATAATTAACTTAATTATTTTTGCGTCAACCTATTAACTTTATTATTTGTGTGTCTAAAATATCTTTTGCGTTTCGACTAAGTCTGTACTTTCATAATCATCGTATCGGTGGTGGTGTTTTTTACATTCTTTGATTGCCTAAGTATACAGGGTGTATTTTTGAGACGGGCCAGTGAGGGCAGGAGCCTTATTCACTATGACAATAGGAGATTCCAAGGAGATTCCTTGCCCCAAACCGTGAAACGTCAAAACTTGATATTGGGCTTTATTCTTTACGACATAGGAGATACTTTGACCTGACCATATCACACAGCCTGCCGTGTCTTAGCCGAGCTCGCGCTGCAAATGGTCATAGTGAATAAGGCTCCAGGTTGGTACCGTGTTATTCTATTCCGTGGTCTTAAAACAAGGGCAGGCCGATGTTGAAATTGAATAAAACAAGCTGTGTGTGAAATATTAACGTATTGTTTTTATTCGATAGGTCTATTAAAGCCATTATAACCCTAACATTGCCTTTCAACGTTTTCATGAAACATTTACACTTTTTTATAAACTCTGTATGTATTCCGTTACTTAGAATAAAAATACAGATGCAAAGAAAACCCAAATGGATTTCGAAAGGTTTTGAATTTGCAGTAAAAAGATCAAATCTCTATTATTGTGGTCAGAATGTGGGCGGACACGTTTGCAGTTGCAAAATGATAATAACATAGGTACCTACCTACTTAGATAACATGCAAATAGGCATCAAATGTATTGTTGATGATTTAAAAAGCGTCAAGTGCAAATGTATCACTTAGGTGGGTACTTAGGTATATCATGCCCCAATGGGGCGCTATAAGTGTTTATTAAATTGTATAACAGTAATTAGGCGATAGAAAACGAATATAAAACAAAATTAGAAAGGGATGCGTGCGAGCGGTTTTTGATTTGAACGGATCTGCGGTGCGGAGTGAATGTTCTGTAGGTAGGTACCTAGGTACCCGCTACTATTTATTTCTTCTGTGTTCTCTTACTACCTACCTACCTACGAATTACAAATCAACCACAAAAATACCCAACCGAACTTTGCTATCGAAATCAAACAGTTCAAGGAGATAAGTGGGTATGGTATATACCTATGTATAAATCTATATAGGTACCTAGGTACTACGTATTCATGCTTTGGACGATAACAATTTATATTAGTAATATTATATATAATTATAACCTTTAGCCCCATTTAATCAGCACAGCGATTTCTTTGTTGGATAGGTGGTTATTAAAACATTAATTTATACATATATAAATTAAAACGTTTTTATGCGTTAGTCAAAAGGTATTAAATTTTAAATAAAAAAAGGTACCTATTACATTATTATTTTATTAAGTAGTAACCTAGGTACCTACCTCCTACCAATTCAATAAATTCACAACATCACTGAAAGTTAATACCTATAGGTAGGTAGGTATGTGCCAGTTACAAGCGACCTCTAGAAGTAAGATGAACTTTCAAGCTTTCAGTCTCAAAAAACAAGACTCGATGCGGTCTTGAAATTCCCGGGAAAACGAGACTTTCGAGACTTATTAGTAGGTACCTACCTATACTGCCGTCTTACAGCAAAAGGGATAATCTAAATTTTTTTTCAAAATTGAGTTAAACATATTCGGAATCAGGAGAAAATTGAGCATCTGAATTTAAAAAAATCTATCTCAATCCTGCATTGAGTTACAGTAAGCACATCTGACCATCGTTGGAGCTTTTGTACCTACCTAATAAGCTAAAAGGAAAAATCATGATTTTAAAAAGAATCAGAATAAATAAATTAATAGATATTAAAAATATATATAAATTAATATTAATAAATATAATACGTATATGCAAGTAATTGCATTTTATTTTCTGCATATACAGGGTTACCTACATGAAAAATCGTGCTAGATCCGTTAACATCATAGACTTATACAGCCTTATTATAAACAAATCAAACCTGGGTTTAAACCTAGCTCAAGTCACGTTTTCTTATTATAAACAACTTAAACCTGGTTTATCTCATAAACTTAGGATCATCTCAGGTTTATCATTTTCGTATTACAAAAGACACTTTAGTCGAAGACTACATAGTACCTGAGATAGTCCATGATTCATCATCACTGAACATAATCATTCAACAAATATCCACAGACTATAACAAATTATGGCAATCAATCGTTCATTCATTTTGGAATCACCAACTTATCTGAGCCGGTCTGAAGTTAGCCGCTTGTGCATAAATGGCCAATAGTGAATCGAGAATTCTCTAAACAGCTAACTTCAGACCGGCTTAGATAAGTTGGTATAACTGTACTCTCTTGCCGCAGGCTAAAGTCATATGCGCATACTACCTCGTCTTTCGTTTTAACGAATCAATTTTTAGTTTCTCTTCTTGACTCAGATCTCCGCCTTTTTGTTTTAAATCTCGTTATCAACTTGATATTGACAAATTCGTGGCAACCCATGCGTTTTGACATTTCAAATTTAGATCGGAGTCTAGAGTTTGAAATGTCTGTTGGATAATGCAGTGCTACAAGTTGTTTTATTGAATAAACTTATGTGGGAGACCAAATAAAATTTGGCAAAATGAGATTTTTATTAGTTAGACCATACTTAAACTAGGGGTCGTTCGGGTTTATCTTTAAACCGTGGTTTAGGGGATAAACTCCGTTTTATAATAACGTCTGGTCTAAGTCTTTGATTTTTCTATAGAGCAGGGACCAACTTCGGTATCAAAGTTAGACCACGGACCAGTTAGTCCTGGCTTAAGCCTAGTCTAACTCACATTTTTATAATAAATAAATAAATATAAATAAATAAATAATGCTGGACAATCCACACAGCACTATCTAGCCCCAAAGTAAGCTATACAAAGCTTGTGTTATGGGTACTAGATAACTGATATATTTAATACATTATATACTTACATAGATAGATATTTTTTATTATACATAGAAAACACCCAGACCATCGGAACAAATTTCTGCAGATCGTACACAAATTTGTTCCAAGGCGGGAATCGAACCCGCAACCTCTTGCGTCGCAGGCAGGCTCTCGCCCGCTGCGCCACAGAGGTCGTCAATAATAAGACGGACGTTATAATAAGACGGATAGAGACTGGCGGTTTAAATCCTAATCATATGAAACACGGTGTCGGCAGATTTCCCTCTCCCTTGCCTACACTTACATATAAAGCGTACATACGATAATAAACTCGGGTGACACACACACTGAACGCAGCACTACGATTGGCTACTTGACCAACTCACACTTACAATCACCCAATCAATGCGAACCACTCGTACGTCGCACTACCATAAAAACGTAGGCATAGGGATTTCAATATTATCGATAAAGTATTATCGATTGATAAGATCTTACAAAAGATGAATCGATATTATCGAAGTCTTTTCCACATTCAATCTCAGCTTGTCTAGTAAAAAAATCCATATGTCTTAATTTAATAATAATAATAACTTTTATTTTTAACTGACTTCAAAAATGGAGGTACTTATATTCTCAAAAAAATCGGGCCCGTCCAAATCTGATCAATAGTGATCCAGATTTTGAGGGGCCCGTTTTCGTTCTATAAAGTGTATTTTTTCAGAGGTGTATAAAATATACTGGCAGCGCTTAACCGCTGGTTTCTGAAAGCACGATCAAAACTAATCTGCTGTCTCTTTTGTTTTATACTACTAGCTGATGGAACAAGCAGATGGCCCACCTGATGTTAAGTGGTAACCATCACCTATAAACAAAACATTGCCCCGTAGGTCACTCACAATAGGAACGTGCCCTACGATGCACTGCCCTGGGTCCATCAACTTGAGGCATACAGATGTTAAGCCTCATGTGCCTGTAATTACACCGGCGACCACACTCTTCAAACCGAAACACAGCGTTGCTGCTTGTTGGCAGAAAAAGGCGTGGTGGTAGGTACTTCCCCGGACGAGCCCTTCACAAAGAGCTCTTCTACTACTCTTAAAATATCTCTATCTAAGTAAACACCATTTATTTATTCAAACTATGTTATATTTTACTTCATTTTACTATTTTCAACCAATCATCATTCGATCATCGGTAAATTTTTTTATTTGTTGAAATGAACGAGCACATCACTATCTCGCAGCAAATAGCAGCGACAGTACCACGCAAAGAACGTGGTGTCGAGAGCATCGCTAACTACTCATTCCATTGCGTCATTTGTTAATTGGGTCGTGACTCGTTTCAAGATACACGCAGCAATGTATTTGAAACAATTAGTTAGAAATGCTTTTCGCACCGATTTAACTTTTGACTGACCTTAGCAAGTAAGTTTTGACTTGTGATTGTTTTATGGCTAAATACTTAATAAAAACAAGTAAATTTGTCAACTTACATGTGGTAGATTATTCCATGTTCCCTATAATTCACTTTTTTGCTACTATTTTTACACGAGAGGATCGCACATTCCGGCATTTTAAAAATTTGTCAGACGACGGGCGACGCGCGACTAATCCCTGATTTTTGCCGAGCGAAGGACTTTGTGGGGAAACGCACATATTGCCTTCTCACGGAATACGCCCACATGCCCCATCCCCTCCTTTCCTTCATCCGTGGTTAACATTATGAATATGATTTAGAATGAACAAAATAGCAAATGGTTTTGTATTAGGTAGGTATACTAGGTACTATACCTACTATAAATTTTATTTTATTTTCTGGAAGGAAGGGGGGGCATCACCCCCCCCCCCTTTCATCCAGCGTTCTTTTTGCGTGACGCGCTCTATACCTACTTTAAAGCACACCCTTTATTTTAAAACCTATTCCACATTCTCGCGAGACCACGAGCAACGTGGTTCCACATTCGGCATTTCTCTTGAGTATTTCGAAATTTTCGAATGATACCTACGCCTGGAAGCTACTTCGCACATGCATACGTTAGCAAACTAAACGGCACTTTGGTTTACATACCTACATAGCTACACGAAAGCCGCCCCTTAAATCGCGGGGCTGGCGCTGAGGAAATATTGATACATAACCGGAAATTGACAGAAGTGGAAAACTATAAAAACAATGTTTACGTCGTCATTCCTATCCCTAACTTTTTATAGAAATAAACTCAATAAATGTATACATGCTACTGGTGTCCATTCTGTTATTTTCATTATCTTAAATTTGACAGCTTTAACGTTATAGGTATAGGTATATAGGTAGGGTATTTTTATTGCTGTCAAATTAAGAAAATTAACAACCGAATTGACACCACTGACTGTACTAGATTACCTACCTACTGGGCACAAGCTTCTTTTATTATTTAACTAGCTGGTACCCGCGACTTCGTCTGCGTACTTTTAATCTCTTCATCTCTTTTTTTCGCAATAAAAGGTAGCCTATGTTCTTTCTCAGGGTCTAAAGATTGTCTGTGCCAAATTTCATCAAAATCGGTTGAGAGGTTTAAGCGGGAAAGCGTAACAGACAGACAGACAGACAGACAGAAAGACAGACAGAGTTACTTTCGCATTTATAATATTAGTTAGGATTAGCAAGACGCCATGTTTTATCCTTAACCAAGTTCTCAGAAACGATCAAAGATGTTTTGTGATCACTTGATCAGACATTTCTTACAACATCAATCTAAAACTCTTACATACCTCATAGTTGAATACAAAAATATCACAGATTGCACACAAACACACTTTACATCACTAATAAAATATTAATTCAAGTAAATCCTGAAACAAATGAACTTATTTGTATCTATTTACAAAGTTTTTATTATTATAAAGTCGTCATACGTCACTGTATGTGTAATGTGCACGCAAGACTGGTTTGGTTGGTTTGGTTGGCTGGCTACACAGATTATATTATAAGTACATTGTTGGCTAGTTTGACCGCTTTGGGATGCCAGTGCAGGAAAAAATACTACTTACCATCCATGCTTTGGGTAAACCCAGAGCTAGAGTTATCAATATTTTTTTATTTTAGTTTTAATTATTTCAAATCACAACTTTTGGCAGGGTGGTATTTGATAAGCAGAGGTCGGAGTAGGTAGAATGATTTAGGAGCAATGACCGCAAGCGATATGTTGTATGGATATGCCTCCGGAGTTCCGGTATTTTAAAATTATGTACCTTTACCAAGAACTTTTTTCCGGAATTTCAAAAACTTGGAGGCTTACGTGGAGGCGTAAAGTAAAAAAGTTTCACCATCATCACCAGGCTGACTGCACCCACTAATAGGTGTAGTAGGCCTCCGCCAATCTCCGAAACGTGTTTTCCGCGTGCTTTTGCGTAGAAAACGTCAAAAATTTGCACACAGCAACTCAAAAAATATGTATTATTGCGGTC
Source organism: Plemyria rubiginata (assembly GCA_963576535.1). Classification (NCBI taxonomy): domain Eukaryota; kingdom Metazoa; phylum Arthropoda; class Insecta; order Lepidoptera; family Geometridae; genus Plemyria; species Plemyria rubiginata. Next base: position 7,589,297 of record OY754922.1, on the reverse strand, counting down.
AAACGTTTTACCTATAAATAGTAAAAAAAAAGCTTCAAATCGAGTTCAAGTTCATTGAGGCCATGACGGAGGACTTAGGGTGGCCAAAACCCCTTATTTATTTATTTAGAACTCATACAAATATACAAGGTATTGTGGTACAATGGTAGATAGCTTACCACAATTATCGGAGTCATGCTCCGATAATTTTAGTGCAGACTCAAACAAACTACGTTGTGTGTGGTTGAAATTGAAAAATCAACATAAGACGCTTTGGTAAATAATTAAAAAATATAATTAAGAAAAGTCCATTGGCTATGTACCTGCTATTGACACCGTTACAACTGAAATTGTTATTTCATTTAGTAGTCTCCCGAGAACTCGGTAGAACTTTGTACTTGGTAAGTATTGGTTTTATTTTTTATTGAACTCATGGGTGTCAGGTTCCAAGATAAGTATGAACCCTCGGTTTTTCAAAATAAGGTTTACATTTAACCAACAACCGCTCGATTAAATACTAATAGTTCGTGAGATGGTAGGTATGTACCGTTAAAGGTTTGTGTATTTTTGTAACGTAGTAATCGGCTCGTTTCGCACTATGACGCGTATTTACTGGCCTCACATCCTACAAATGTGAAAGTTTGTAAGTATGGATGGATGTTTGTTACTCTTTCACGCCGGAACGGCTAAACGGATCTGGATGAAACTTGGCAGAGAGACACATTATAGTCTGGAATAACACATAGGCTACTTTTTATCCCGTGGGAATACCGGGATTTAAATCTGCGCGGGTGAAACCGACTAGTCTCAGATAAGTGATAGTAGGTAGTAGTTCTGCCATCTGCGCGATGTACCTAGGTTGTTGGTTTGATTCCAATTCTGGACAAACATTTATGTGATGCATGCATGTTTGTGATCGATCAAAACTAATTTGCTGTCAAGTGACTTGCTATCTCTATCTAGTTTGAAGTAAAAGCTGAAATAGCAAGTGACTTGACAGCCGTTAGTGTTGATCTACCTTACAGAAACCGGGGTTTATAGGTAGGTACTCATTATCATCAACCTAGGGCCTGATAGTAGGTTATAATTATCTACATTCTACACTGCTGGACCACCTACATTTTTCTAATGAGGGTGTCAGCGTTGAAGGCAAATAGATAGTATGGCAACCCATACCGTCTACTTGCAGAGGTATTTTATTTAGGTACTGAACACTTGCTGTGACCCGTAGCACCCTATGCAATGATTTACTACTACATAGGTATTATCTGCGTTTTATCTGGAATTCCCTACACGTCAATTGGTATTTTTTGATGCCCATCATCGTTTGTAAACAGCTATCATAATACATACCTACTTATCTTATACTACTCTCATCCGGTAAAAACGTCATTAGAAAATTCATCATTTATATACTTGGAAAATAGGTCTGAGTAATACGTTTTATACGTAAGGAGAATCGTTTTCAACTGACAGCTGTGAAAAAAAACTAGGTAGGTATTCATATTTTCACATTTCCTAGGAAAATAAACCTCTGGTTTACTAATTTCAACAATATGTTTGTAAGCCACTGATTTTGATTAATACACGTTTAAAATTCCTTGGTACACGTTTACTACAGATCAGTGCTGCTTTCTCATTGAATATGTCTTCTCATGTTTTATCTGGTCTACCTCTACCGTCTCATCCTTTCTCGGCATCCAATCGGTTAGGTACTCTTTTGGTCCACCTACATATCCTGCCCATTTACATTTAAGGGGTCTTATAATTTTACTGCGTCTGTTAGTTTAGTTGTTTTCCTGATAAAAACTAAACAGACGCAGTAAAAATTATAAGATATTACGTTCACGTTTCGGAGATTGGCACACGCTAAGGGAGACCTACACTCAGTAGTGTGTGAAGTTAGGTTGCTGGTGATGATAATGATATTGTTTTTTTTTTAATTTACGCCTTCGCGTAATATTTTTGAAATTCCGGTAAAAATGTCTTGATAATTTTTAAATAGGTACCAGAATTCGGGAGTCATATCCATACTAACATATTTTGAGATTGCCAATACTCGATATTCAATCTATGTATGCTTACACATAGACCGTGGTTTATTTAAAGTACATGTAGGTACTTACTTGTTTATAGTTGTCATGTTGTATAAAAGTTACTCATAAGATTTTAGTTGAGTAGGGTTTTTTTTATGTAAAAATGGATTTGGAATTTTATTAATGCTGTAAGGCTGTAACTCAGTGAAAGCTAAAACAGGATGGCGCGTTGCACTTACGACTGTTTGTAATTTTTTGGAAAAATAAATATTATTGTCATTAAATTATTTGTAGCAAAGATAGAGATAGAGAGAGAGAGAGAGAATTCTGTAATTTTGAAAGTACATGATGAACCTTCATCCATGTGATGAACGCAAAGCTGTTCATCGTAGAGCATGTTAACGTACATGACCTACAATAAAATTAATATTTAAAACAAAAAGAAAATCTGATTAAAATCATTCGTTCAGAACTATATTCATTTGCCGTTAAGACTGCAAGTGTGTCCATGCAGTGCACGTGTAAAGGCTATTTTGTCCATCTACACTGCTGCACTGTTATCCTACCTACCTTCTGAATTTTTACTTGGTCCGAAATTCCGAAAGCTGTAAAAATCAACATTCAGAGAATTTATCCGAAACTGCAGTACAAGTACCGTTCTTATCGATCGCTTAATTGACATTAAGAATCGTCAAAAATTCGTTAAAAATGGTTTCAACAATGGATAAAATCATTTTTAACGAATTTTGACGATTCTAAAAGTCAAATTAAGCGATCGATAAGAACTGTACTTGCACTGCTGCTGGGTATCCAAGTGTGGCATGTGGATATGACTAACCTACGGTATGTAATGTTTTCCTTCATCGTTTTGTACCACAAAAGTGTAGGTGGTTGATAAGTAGGTAGGTAGTACTTTACTTACTTATTCAGACGTCTACGACTGCATAGGCGGCGCCATCGTTCTGTAGGTACCTACCCTTTCGGGAATAACTTTAAAATAATACGCTAGACCACAGTGTAGATAACTAACCTCCGGATTCTGAAAGCCCGATCAATGCTAATCGGCGTCAAGTCACTTGCTATCTCTATCTAATCCTACTATACATATAAACGTGAATGTTTGTAAGTATGGATGGTTTGTGTATCCAATGGATCATATCCTACTTAATATTATAAATGTGAAAGTTTGTAAGTAGGTAGGTATGGATGGATGGATGTTTGTTACTCTTTCACGCCGGAACGGCTGAACGGATCTGAATGAAACTTGGCAGAGAGATTCATTATTGTCTGGAATAACACATAGGTAGGCTACTTTTTATCCCGTGGGAAATCGGGATTTAAATCTGCGCGGGTGAAGCCGCGGGGTGCAACTATACTAGTTTGAAATAAAAACTGAAATAGCAAGTGACTTGACAGCCGATTAGCTTTGATCGGGCTTTCATAAACCGGGTGCATAAACCTAACATGAGCTTCAGTAGAAAACTGAAACTGAAACAGCTTCACGACTTTGATCCCCAGGCACGGTAGATATCCCTTCAGATCTCCCAGTACCAAGTATAGGTACTTATTCAAGATTCTTTGAGGATATCTATAAGGGGGGTAGTCAGAGGTACGTCCAAACATTACATTTGGCACATACTCACATTTTGCAGTAGTTAGGTAGTATATTCCATACGTGGCAGGTTGCAAGCCCATCGCCGCTGTTAGAATACTAATTGGTTTCCTCACGATGTTTTCCTTCACCGTTTAAGAGCACTGGCATTGCGCACATAAATTTTTCGATAGAAAAATCCATTGGTGCACGACCGGATTCGAACCTGCGACCTTACGATCGGAAGGCGGGGTCACTCCCACTAGACCACCGGTGCTCCGTAGCGTCCGTAGCTTCAGTAGCATTGAAGTAATCAATGGCTATGAAGATTACCTAGTAGAACTCCTTGTGAAGGGCTCGTTCTGGGAAGAATTATCATCATGTCTTTAGGTGTCTGCCGCCAAGCAGCTTGCTGTTTCGGTTTGATGAGCTATCGAGCGCGACTTGTACGATGTACCTAGGTAGGTAGGTATGCAATCCAACGCCTTGATTGAATTAAATAAATAAATAAATAACTAAGACTTGTAGAGCTGTTTTTGCAAGACGTCAGTCAGACGAAGCGACAAGACGAAGGGCTGCTATAAATAGAAATTTTAGGGAACACATTGCTAAATTTGCCGCCCTATGGCGTACCTACCAACTAGCCCTCACACTGCCTGCTGGTAAATCTGCCTGCCACTGATTATAATGCTTGATTCGTGTCAACACTTGCTTGCAACATACGAAATTACCCCTTAGTGCAGTCGACTGACTGACCTTGGACTTTGGATAACATAAGAACCACAAGAGGAGCTGCGGGCTGATGGTAGATATTTTTTAAAAGTCTGAATAGGTCACATTACATGGCCTACTGCAAAAGCTATTCTGCACCAGCACCAACTATGGTTCGACGGGAGTGTCCGGTAGAAGCCCCGCCTTAGGGCGTGTTTCACCCCAACGAGGCCACGCCCCTAACCACCCCTAATACAGTCAGTCGCGTACTTACCCTCAACAGGATCTTTCACGTTTCAGTGGTTGTAAATCGTGCGAATTAAATACTTGGCTTACCTATAAGACATCGACAGTGTGACACCTCGACCGGTACGAAAGGGTTTTGATTCCAGACTACCTTTCTATCTGCCGATAGAATTTTGTAAACTATCAAAATCTAGGAAACCTAAAACTAACGTATACCTAGGCATGCGCTGAAAATAAAAGTGATGAAAATTGTGTGGCTATAAGGTGTTGTGGAGACGACAGACGTCGTGTAGAAACGTGGTAGATAGTGAGTGGTTCATTGTGGTTCGCGAGGTAAGCTTCTATAAAGGTTTTATTTTACTAAGCCTGAAATGAGATAAGTTTAATACCACTAACTCGATCTCATTGTGAAGGTCTCGTCTGGGGAAGTACCTACTATCACCATGCCTTTTTCTGCCGCCGGCCGAGCAGCGTTGCGAGTTTCGGCTTGAAGGGTGTGGTTGCCGTGTAATGACAGACACATAAGGTCATCTGTATGTCTCAATGTCATGGATGCAGAGCACAGTGCGTCGTAGGCACGTTCCTTCTGTGCATGACTTGCGAGGCATACCTTTGGTTGTTACCACTTCTTGGGTTTGGTTACCACTTAGCATCTGGTGGGCCATCTGCTTGCTTGCTAAGTTGTAGTAAAAAAACGCGACTTGATCATTTTTTTTTACAGAAACCGCTGGCTAGGTATTTTGCTCTTGTAACGATTGAGACTTTTTTGGTTTAAAAAACATGGATGGCTCAGAATCGTTCCTAGAAATTTATAGGAGAGGAATACCGGAATACCTAAATCCAGCAGTGGTCTGAGACATGATAATGTACAGCAAGATAATTGGAAGCTAATTTAGTACTCATTTGCTTGTGTGGGTGAAGGCAGGTAGAGGGGCGTGCATTTTTAGAATGGATGATCTCTACCTACTTATAAAAAACATATCAAACAAACTAGTAGGTAATCCAGCTAAAAAAGTAGTGAACATGAATTTTTAGGTGTACATTAGGTAACGTGCCGGGCATTATTGGCTCTCGTCTTTCATTCAAACTGATGATGTTGATGATAATAAGGTAGGTAGGTGTACCTACCTACCTACAGACTTCCTAATGCCTTACACGCTTACACAACCAAAGTGTTTGAATTCAGTTCCTTCACCTGAGGATGTCTCTGACTTCTGATTGCTTGTCAAACTCATTTGACGTGACAACCTGTTTCCTTTCTAACCATAATCGTTTTAAATATTAACAGCAGACTTACCTGTCTTAACAAATTTTCTACCTTATTGCTACCGTTTTAAGATCGAATTTTCAATCCCTGTCGGGAAAATTCATAGTAAAATTAGTGCAAGCGATTTTGGTTTTTCTTGTTTAGGAAACAGCTGAGAAAATTGTTTGTCCATGAGGCGAATAGATGTTAAATTGGTAAGGACGAGATACCTTTATGAACTTATGACAATTTTGATTCGGGCGCAGCGGGATGCTTTCTCGTAGGGCGAGTATACGATTTGTGAAAATGTGAGAATCAACAACATTATTTTATTATCTACTAGCGATCCGCCCGCGCGCCCCTGCTTCGCACGGGTGCACATATCATGCATGTATTATACATATAAACCTTCTTCTTGAATCGTTCTATCTATTAAAAAAAACCGCATCAAAATCCGTTGCGTTGTTTTAAAGATTTAAGCATACATAGGGACATGGGGATATGGGGACAGAGAAAGCGACTTTGTTTTATACTATGTAGTGAGTAGTGATTTAGTGTGTGGACTAAAGTACCTAATGAAATTTATGTAGGTAAGTAGCTAGGTTACAGGCCGTCCTCAAGACGAATCCAATGACGACTAATTTCTCAAAATACCTACATCAGCCTTTTAAACTGCACTACACTGGCTCACAAAGAAACGAAGGTTAGGAGGTTACGTTATTGAAAAATACCTAGTAGGTATATGTATTATGCAATTGGTGAATAAAGAGGAGTGATTCATGGGTTTGAATCCTAAGCGACGCGAATGTTTCAAGGCCCTCAATATATGTAAATCCGTTATTCAAGAGTTAATCCTGTTTGAGCGAAAGACGGAGAGTAGGTACTTCTACTTACTAGTGCTGCTCTTTATCACGATTTCATTGAATGAAGTAAGCTTTTTAGAAGGTGAATGGTATAAAAATAATATTAGCCAGGATTCTTCTGTGGGTAAGTTTTCGGGCGTAGAAAACTTCCCCACAGAAGAATCCTGGCAGAGAGAAAAGACAGGAAAATTATTGAAAACATGGTCACCCTTCTCTGTGCATGTGACATAAATACAAATCATCCTTGTGAAATGAGTGATGTCTCGATGCGATGCTCAATACGTGGAAATTATACCACTTTTATGGCTGGGTATATGATTAGGTAGGTGCGACCACAGAAAGTTTTCTCTGTTCCGTGGGTGCGACTTTATTACCTATCAGCTGTTCCTATCTCTGTTTTTTAGTTATCGTTTTTGTATCTAGTTCTTAGCACGCTCGTTTTCAAATAGAGGTGCATCTACCTACATACAAAAAGGTCAAAAAATAAAAACAAATAGGTATCAGACTTGGGGCACAGAACGACACGAGACGCGGCGACGACGACAGTGCGGATGTTATTTCCCTTGAATAAGTAGCCTGTTGTTCACCTGCGAAGGGCGGCCACCCCTCAATTAGCTAATGCCGTCCTATTTGCTGTTGTCACTATTGTACTACGACTCTTTTCTTTTGTACAAGTTCATGATTAGTTCTGTTACTATTGACGCTTCTGTTCTGACTTTTATGTGTTTGGATTTTACACGAACTTCCTTGGAGGGTTGTTGTGTTGAATAAACACGACACGTTATAGGACTTCAGCAGAAAAGCCACGACTACTACTACATCGTATAAAGTTACGTAAATCAAAATCATCTGTCTAGTTTTGGAAAATTATTTCAATATATCATTGGTCGTTCTCTTCTCTAGTCCATTTGGTTTGCCCGATTCAACCAAATCGGCGTCTAACTCAGAGAGAGAGTTAGACGCCAAACCCGATTTGGTTTGGTCCTTTGAAATTAGTTTTAATTTGCTAACAAAAACGTTCACATGAAATCCCTTCTATTAATATTGATAACGGAAACGCTACGAAATTACTTTGCTAACTCCCCTCGACTGCTAAATGCCCCGTGTTTGGAAAACAATCCGAAATCAACCCTTTATTAAATACCTACTTACATAACTAGTCCAGGAGCCAACACTATAGCAAAATTATTATGACACTTCAAATGGCTATTCGGTATTCGTTTTAATTCCAGTTTCTCTCGAGGGCCATGGCCCAATATTTTTCATATGCCCCTTCGTGAACCACTCAAGAGCTTTGATTTTTTTTACCATTAAGTACTTTACTCCAAGAGGTTAATTGTCTCGTCAGTGGTTACGAATACGATGCGTTCATTGATGTTATTTTAAAGTTAGGCTGAAATGCTGCAATCCGGTATTTTGGTAATCACTGCTCTACCCTCCTAAGGCCTGACATTTGAAATAAGTACTTGTTGTTGAGAACCGATGTTCTATAGAAAGAACAAATACGTTTGTACCACTCAGTCCTGAACCTTCGTGTGCTTGTTTTAAAGACTATATTTATTTTATGGGTTTTTGCTAGACCAAAGTTATTTTAGGATAAACTTTCTTATTACTGAGTGCATTGAGTTAAGTTTCAAACTTCTATCATTTGTTCTTTACAAAGGACATCCGGTCTCACTTTGAAGATCATTTTGACCTAATAAGGGTGTTTTTTGAATAAAAAATCGTGAAATATTTATCGTATTTTATTATTTCAAAATGTACTTTAATGCTATAACGTAAGAAATAAAACTAACTTAATTGTTAACATATGAAATCTTGAAGTTTTAGAAACAAAAATATGATTATTCTATAGTTAAATGTAAAAAAAGACACAATAAAAACATACATTCAAAATCGATGAGATTGACATTAATTAATGGCTTTATTTTATGGTATGATTAAAAAAAAACATAATACGGAAGTTATCGGTATGCCTAAAAGGTACCTTACAAATAAGTAGGTAGGTACCTAAGTACTGCCTAAAGCACCATTGTATAGGTACAAATTCTCATTTATATCATTGTAGGTACCTCACTGTCTCTTGCACTATTGTGTATCTTTCAATGTTAATTATTTATTAGGTAAGCGGCCTCTCAGCTTATGCCCTGTTTAATCTGTAATGTAAACGCAGCTTTAGTAGCTTTTCATTTCTCTGAGCGGCCTACCTAAAGAAAAAAAAAACACAACGACATGCGACATCTCAACTTCTCAAAACTATATCGCATTGACTCGAGTAAAAATGTCGAAATGAAATTAATAGGTAACGTAGCTCCGGATTCCAGCCATAAATAATATCCTACCTCACTATGTCTGATCTGAATTTTGGTGTTACTTCAAAAGAAGCCTGTGTTTATTCGATTAGTCAGTGCACGTTGATTATCTAGGTAGGTACATCTACACTATTATAGAGGAAAGATTTGTATGTTTGTAACGAATAAAGATTAAAACTGCGTCCGATTTCAAAAATTCTTTCTCCATTAGAATACTTCACTGTCCCTGTGTAACATAGGCAATATTTAATTGTTCATTAATAACTCTTTCAAAAACATGAAAAATCACGGTAGTTTATTATCCGGCCTAACACTGAAAACCAGTGGTTTAAATAATATTTTTGTAAAAAATATTTCAATTTCAAAGATCAAGAATATATTGAATATTAATTTTGGATGAACATAAAACATACGGAATTGAGAATCGGGTGTTCTAGTACAAAATTAGAAATAAAACCATTGTAGATTTCATGAATAAAATAACTTTGTAACTTTTTTGAGGTAAAAAACATACCGTGCTTCGGTAGGACAAGGTAAGGTAAGTAAGTACGGAACCTATAAAAATACATAATAGATTTAGTTATTATTACCGTTGATGAAAAAGGGTCTTGACAAGTGATCTCAGACGGAACTATAAAATAGATAAAGTAAATCAAAATGGAAATAAGCACAACAGTAAGTACTTAATCCAAATCCCTAACATTACCCATCCTCCGGGGCCATCCGTCCCCTGGGGCGAGCGGAGCGGACGAGTAGCCCCTTAGTAGGGTAGGTAGGGTAAACGCGCCTATAGTCGTTTAGTAAACATTTTGATGGAGAGAAAATCTGTTTGCGCTGTTCATTATTAATAGTTTACGCGAGGGAACGAAGCTAAAAGCTATGAATTAAAAGGAATTTCGGTGTCGGTACAGTCAACATTGTAACTAAAATGCAAAAGCGCATTTTTTTAGTTTAACACACTGTTTAAATGAGGCATGTTAAAGTCGCCTGATGAAGCCAGGTATAGGTCGCGTCAACCAAAGAGAACGCTGGAAATCAGTGGAGGGGATGTGTTTGGGGTTTGCGCATACAAAATACTCGCGCCATCACACAGACGCGCAAGGAATATGAAAATATGTGGTTTCCATCAAAACCGTACAGACTCTAATAAGTCACAAAGAAGTCCACCCTACTGACCACTTTACTTAATGGGCTAAGTGACACAAACGTATCACTAAATAGGGGTGAGTGTGTACGAAAGGGTTAAGTTAATTGATAAGTGGTAACCCTAATAGCTACAGGTGGTCCTCAATGGTATAATATCCCAATATTATAAATAAATAAATAAATAAATAATGCTGGACAATCCACACAGCATCATCTAGCCCCAAAGTAAGCTACCAGCTTGTGTTATGGGTACTAGATGACTGATATATTTAATACATTATTATGATCGACTTTTGAATTATGACGATATTTTTTATTATACAATATAGAAAACACCCAGACCAACGTAAAAGTTTAAAAATAAATTATACAATTTATTTTTAAACTTTTTCGCAAAACAATGCAGTAACTACCTAAAAGGAGGACTTAATGTTAATAGCATTATCTACCAGTCATCCTGCTTCCAAAAAAACGGTGCGGCGCCGAAAATCCGAAGCACGGAATCACTGAGGAAAAGAAAAGGACATGAATATCTATCTTCAACTGAGGCTATTGACGATGTTTTCTTTTACTGTTCTGGCACTTTCCTTCTTAAAGTTTGTTAAACAAAAAAACTGATTGGTGCAAGTCTGATTTTTAACCCACGAACTTAGGATCTGAAGGCTATTAAATCCGCTACTAGACCGCCAGTCCTAGATCAGTTATATGATGACTGCTGATGTTCACCCTGCGGCACAAGATTTCTAATCTTAGTGCAGGCTCTGCATGTCATAATACCTACAAATCAGCGCTTTCATGTTTACCTATTTGTATAAATATTAACTCTATTTGTTGATATTAGTTGAATTTGACGAAGTCAATGAATTGTAATACCTACTTTATGCTGCGGTCTGAGAAATAAAAATATTATTATTATTAGGAATTAATAAATTATTAATCTGATCCTGGTATTTTATGCATGATATGGAATGGCTTCTCACTTTTTTACAATAGCCTATTCTGATTTAAACTTTTCCATGCTTCATCCGTAACATCTCTACATCCGCATGCTATAGCGAAAAGCAACGGGGCGCTTCCGGTTCCGGTCCCGCCTACCCCCTCCCTACTCCCGGGGGGGATAAATATTTGATGAATTTGTTTGTTTATTATTCGCATTGCAATCGGAATTAACTATTTTATGAGTAAACGTACATACCTACATATAATCTTTACCTTTTATGTAGGTTTTTAGAGTTTTGAAAAACACGAAACCCCTCATTCACTTAAATTGGATGAGGTATAGGCTATTAGTTTTAACTAATGAGAAAGTAGTTTGAAACTGGTTTCAAACCTAAGAACAAGAATAAAACATTATTTTTATTCCATGAGATACATAATATATATTAAACTAATGAAAACCGGCACCACTTTGTAAGCATGACACTAGGTTGTAAATTATTAGTAAAAAAATACTTTTGAAACTAGAAGCAGTCTAAAGATGACCTCTCTAAACCAGCAGTTTTATTAGCTGTGCAGTCTTCCTTGTTTCAAACCAATAATTTCAAAAGGGCAGTTGCGCTGTAGCTGTGATTCACCGTCACGGTGCGTGTGGGCGCAACGCGGCAACCGGGATAGCACGAGACCCGCAAATAAAAAACAAAAAAGATTATTCTTATTAATGAAACAAAATCGAAAAATAACAATACGCTATACCACGGAATAGAGAAAACCCTCGCTATACCTCTACACGTTATTTGATCATGACTTTTATTTTATCTATATCTTACAGCCGTTATGTCGGCAATCTTCGAGAGCAAATAAACAATTGTACCAATCACCGGCGTGGTTAGTATGCGCGACGCGTGTAAAGGTGTAGGCAGGCGTAGGGGTGGACGAAATACTCTCCGGTCTTTTAGCTCGCATTTCCGGCACAGAAAAATTCTACTTTTTTCCCAAAAGCTCTCCCCTCAGGCAACGTTTGAAAGCGGGTATTTTTTTTCATACTAGTAGCGCCCTACTAGAGCCACCAACCAACTAGAGCAGTTTTAAATCCTGGTATTCCCACGGGATAAAAAGTAGCCTATGTGTTATTCCAGACTATAAATATCTCTGTGCTAATTTTCACCAAGATCCGTTCAGCCGTTGTGGAGTTATAGAGTAACAAACATCCATCCATCCATCCATACTTACAAACTTTCGAATATATAATATTAGTAGGATTATTTAGGTATTTCCTTTTTCTATATACCTACCTACCTATGGCTAGAGGTTTTAAAATCTTCCTAAGAGTTTATATGGATTGAAACCCTTTGTAGGTGCTTGAACACGGAACAGAGAATGGAAGAAGGCTCACTGAAAATCAACGCATGACGTGTGTATCACTACATACTCGTACCTACTCGTAGTATAAAACTGAGTCGCTTTCTCTGTCCCTATGTATATCCCCATGTCCCTATGTATGCTTAAATCTTTAAAACTACGCAACGGATTTTGATGCGGTTTTTTTTGGAGTGATTCAAGAGGAAGGTTTATACGTATAATACATGCATGACATGTGCACCCGTATGCGAAGCAGGGGCGCGCGGGCGGTCGCTAGTAACATTATATAAAAATGATAATGATATATGATTTTATAAAAACGCCACAAAAAATTAGGGTTTCTTATCAAATCCATCATCAGTAGTATGTACCTTTGGCAGTTTTTTTGAGGAGTCCCCGTAACTTTAAATTACGACTACGACGTACCTATACAAAAACGGCCTGACGATACAGAAAACTAAAAATAAAACTCAGACCTTGGGTATAGAAGAAAGTTCAGGAAAATGTATATCCAAGTCTACGTCTGTCTCACTAAAAACAAGCTCTAGAAATTGTCAACAAATCTTTAGCAGGGAAAAGGTCGGAAAAGCTACCGGAAGTGTGGCAACCCTAATCGCGTCCCGGCGCTCATATCCGGGGGGATCGCGGTTGAAGACAGAATTGAATTTTGATGCCGTGATTGGTTTTAAGATTTGCTTACATTATCTAACAGAGATTTTCAATCAATATTTTTAGTCCGGGATTCAGTCTAGTCATTGATTACCGACGCGATTATTTGAGGGTTGCCGGCACCTTAAACCACAGCTAGATAAAAGTCACCGCCAAACTCATCATCGCATTACGCATCCCGCTATTTGGCGACCTCACACCATTTATCTCGTAAATTTTGGGATCGTCTTGCCCACGCAACGCCTTTTTGGCCTGTCCAGTCGTAGTACTTACATACCTACGTAGAGGTATTTGTCTCAAAATAAACAGGCTCACGTTGGGATGTCCAACATCCCATGCATTTGTTTTTGTTACTTACCTACTTACTGGACTTCAAAGACTGCTGATAAATTCATTTCTATCTAAATAATTATAGCTTTAAAGAATATACAGGGTTACAGGAAAAATCGTGCTAGATCCATTAAGGGCGTGGAGTACCCATCATTTCTGACTTATTTCACTATTAAACACCGTACCCTAAACTTAACCCTTTTCGAGATATTTAGGCTACTAAATTTATTTTTGTTTATTTTGTGTATCTTATTATCTTATTGCATTTTTACATCTACACTAATCTACACTAATATTATAAAGAGGAAAACTTTGTATGTATGCACGTATGTATGTTTCGAATAGGCTCAAAAACTACTGGTCCGATTTCCAAAATTCTTTCACCATAATATGAAAGGTACATTATCCCTGAGTAATATAGGCTACATTTATTGCTGGAAATAATATGGATCCTTACTAAAACATAAAAAATGTAACCCAAGGTGTAATATAAAATGTCTTTCATTGCATGCGCTGCGGAAACTATTGACGATAGAACAAAAAAATGTTCTACAATATTAAAGAACACATCATTATCTACAATTAAGTCAGCGATAGCATATGTCTAACTTTATATACTTTAGTTATGTTACTAACTATATTTTAGTTATGTTACTACATTTTAAACTTTTTTACATTTACTTAATACTTTTCTACATTTTAAATGTTGATAAAAACGCCGACCAAAATCAGACCATGTTATCTATGTCTTTATATTAATCCTTATCCAAATAAATCATTTTGTATGCAAGGCTGTTTCAATACCTGTAGATTAATTCTTGAATTTTTCATATCGGACATTCCATTCAAAAGATATTACGAAATTAAAAACTTTAGTGCGCTTTAGAAAGCGCGACAGCGAGGAGAGTTCTCTCTCACTCAGCGTCGGCACAAAGGTGAAAATACACATGCCCGTAGCTGGCACACTTGCATGCAAGCTACAGACACATACGCTAATTGGCATGCCTGTACCTGGCATGCAAGTAGTTAGCACAACATTCTATTTTAGGTCGGGTACTGGCATCCACGTGACGGAGGGGTCTCGGGGGGCTACAAAACCGGCATGTGTGAAAGTCGAGACAGCCATTTTATTTTCACCTTCGTGGGCTAGGAAGCGCGGGAGTCTTAAGTTTATCCTAAAATGTTGAAAAAAATTATGTCCACCCATGCGAAGCTGGGACAGGCCGCTAGTGTGTAATAAGATGCTTTAGGACGTCAATCATTAAAATAGTGCATAGTTAATTGAATATACCATAGTAGACAAGTGAAGTTAAGAAATAAAAAAAAATATAAGAAAGTTTATTTTTCTCTAAGGAATATCTAAAAAAAATATTGAAATGTAAAATCCCAACTGTCTGTTACGCTTTCCCGCTTAAACCTCTCAACCAATTTTGATGAAATTTGGGACAGACAATCTTTAGACCCTGAGAAAGAACATAGGCTACCTTTTATTGCGAAAAAAGAGATGAAGAGATTAAAAGTACGCAGACGAAGTCGCGGGTACCAGCTAGTACAATAATAGTGAAATAAGTCAGAAATTATGGGTAATCCACGCCCTTAACGGATCTAGCACGATTTTTCCTGTAACCCTGTATACATATATTGTACTTTTACCTGCCGTAGCCCAATATACGATTTTTTGCTACCGATTTGGTTAACTTTTAACTTTACTTTAATAATTTCAATGTTCATAAGATTTTTGTGACTGTAAGAATACGTGATGAGTTTTATAAAATATTCTTTTTACAAATTCCACGTAAGTAAAACATGATCGCATTTCTCGTATCATAATAGTCGATGATTGCGTCAATATCTATGTACAGTTCTCCACCATTGATGTGGCACATTCATGATTCTATTGAAAATTAGCAGCATTGGCAAAAACATCACAACAAGTTTGTTTGGTTCAGCCTAACCCAGGCCTAAATCTACTTTTACGTAAAATATATTTATTAAAATATATTTATTTTGATTTTACGTATCAATTATGAATTAAGTCTACGATTAGGTACATACGGTCTCGATGGTTTCTTTCCAAAGTTCAAACGAGCCCGATACAACCCAGATATTTTGAGAACACTTTTTTATAGAAATATAATGGCAAAAAGCAAATAAATAAATAAAAAAACAAACAAGATTATTATTAAGTATTATTTTCTTTTTTGGTTTTGTCTTTTTCTGTTTTTAGAGTGCCAAATAGTAAATGTTTTAATATATTGTTGTCAAGTATAGACTGATTTCGTGCTTAAATTTTAGGGGGGAGTCTATCGTACAGACTTTTCAAAGTCTATTTTATTGATCTGAGGCTTCAATAAAATATGGATAACTATGTCATAAATTACATTTAAAGGTTTTTTTTAACACTGAACAATGCTGAAGTGCTCAAATAAATATCATTTCATTTCAAATTGATATGAACAAAAGTTGTGCATTTCGCCCGGAAACAAAAATGTGTCGAACATGTGCTAGCGTGACAGCCGTGAGCTGAAATACTATTCTAATATCTGAAGGTCTCGCTTAGACATTTCTTGAATACTAATGCCGAGGAAAATACATTTGTGGCTTACACCTTTCTTGGGGTGAAAAATCACCTGTATTTTTATGAAGGGTGATTTTTAAATCAATTTAAAACGCTTTTGTGCATTTGAAGGGTACACATTAGATTATTCCACGTTGGCATGCCCGTAAGGGTAGGAGTTAGTTTTAATTATGTAGAGTTGACGTGACAGAGGTCTAGACAAGACACCTTCAGTTTACAGAACACACCTGCTACTTGCCGAAAGATAAAATTGTTTATGAACAAACCTTTTGGTAAAAAGCCTTTGGCGTTTCCATCTGTCAAGCTAGTGTAATTTTCACATGTATAAGCCTCTTAAGCGCGTGTAATTTCACCGACAACTAGGTAATATGAATTTATCTTTTGGCAAACTAAAAGGGATGTAGGTAGGTATAGGTACACCGCGTTGCGTTTTAAACTCTTGGGGTTACACCTCGTGACTTTTAAAATACCTAAGTCATAAAGGGAAGTAGGTGGTACTACCACCACACCTTTTTCTGCCGCTTAGCAGCGTTTTTATATAAGTTTCGGTTTAAAGAGTGTAGTTTACTTAGTTGTCGGTGAAATTACAGGCGCATAATATGAGGCTTATTATCTTTGTCTCAAGTTGATGGATGCAGGGCAGTGCATAGTAGGGCACGTTACTATCGTGCGTGACTTACAAGGCAACTCGTTAATGCTTGAGTGTTTTATTCTGTATGCTTCAGTGTTTTGTTCTGTTTAGATCGTCATCACATTTTCCGACGGTGATCAAAACAATCAAAGTCATGTCAATCAAATCATCCCACAAAGAAAATGTGATAAGATTACTGGCGGAGTGTACCTACCTACCTCCTTACTACACTCTCGCGGCGGAAGCGGTGCGCGCTCATTTCCGAACGCAGCAGGGGGCTGTGGGGCCAGGGCTGGCTGCAGGGTTCAGGAACCTTGATAATTCACAAGAGGACTTAGGCCGCGAGCTCTACTTGGCTTCAAAATAGCGCACCATAGCCTGGTACCAGTGCTTCGGCGCAATTTGAAATGACACACAAAATGTCGAGAAAAAGTTGAAAACAAAATGCACTCCGCCGTGCTGAGCATCGAAACTGTAAACTGCGTTGTCATAAAAAAACTGTAATTACAAAACTTAAAAAAGTTGATAAGTGCCGAACCTATGGACATCTCGTGGATTCTCACAAACTAACGTCACACATTTTTGATTGACAACCCTTACAGCTCAGTTGGTAGTAGCTCTGCCTTCTGCGCCGTAGGCCGTGGATTCGATTCCCACCGTGAACAAACATTTGTGTGATGAATATAGATGTTTATTCTGTGTCTGGAGGGTGTTATATATTATTATAAGTATGTGTTTACAAAAAAAAAGTAGGTATTAAGTAGTTGGTACATCAGCTACCTGGTTCCCATATCACAAGCTTTGGCTTAGTTTGGGGCGAGATAGTGCTGTGTGGAATGTCTACCAATATATTTTTTATTTCTACAGCGTGTAACGGAAGGGGGTAACAACCCTGAAGGAGGTGAATGTGCTCATGAAACTCAACAACTTTCCCCAAAGAACATAGGTCGAAATATGAAAAAAAAATTTGGCCCTCCCATAGTAAATCAATCAGCTGGTAGTCAGTTTTGTAAGGGAGGGCCAAATTTTTTTTTCATATTTCGACCTATGTTCTTTGGGGAAAGTTGTTGAGTTTCATGAGCACATTCACCTCCTTCAGGGTTGATACCCCCCTTCCGTTACACACTGTATAGAAAACAGAAGCTTTTTCCATTATGAAACCACCTTCCTCATCACGGGCCTATGCTGCGGAACCCCGCCGTGCAAGCTTACTTAATTATCTGGCAATAAAGCCATGTTGTCAGTTGCCAGAAGACGCTTCAAATCAATAAGACAGAAACTCGCTATATTGACTTCTTCACCGGGGTTATTTATTATTATTTAATGAGTTTAATCACCACAGGTTTGCAGGACGAATATGTAACTGAATAAGGAGTAAACAAATAGAGCAGAATAAAAAAAAACTGAATCGAAATTATAGTGGCGTGGCAATAGGTCACGTTCAGTTTCGGGAGCTTTCTTAAAGTATTGTGTATAGTTTTAGTTTTACACACATTTGAGTGAATACAAGCTTTTACCAAATGTCCAATATTTTAAGAGTAGTAGAGCTCTTTGTGAAGGGCTCGTCCGGGGAAGTACTAGGTACCACCACACCTTTTTCTGCCGCCAAGCAGAAACGCTGTGTTTCGGTTTGGCGAGTGTGGTCGCCAGTGTACTAATAGGTACAGACACATGAGGCTGATGTTAAGTGGTAACCATCACCTGTAACAAACCATTACCTCGTAAGTCAGGCACGGTAGGAACGTGTCCCACGATGCAAAGCCCCGCGTCCATCAACGATGATAATACATAAGTCAACTTTTTTATGCAAAACCTGTCGTATTCTACATGGGGTGATAGACTGTTCAGAGTTGGTCTCTGAAGCAAGTAGGCTCAGCGTACCTGAACAACGCGCCAGATTCCGCACTGGGCGAGTCCATCTATTCGCGCCAAAACCTGGGCGCACTTCCGCACGTCAAGAATCACCGCTCTATACCGTGCACAATTCCATCTTAACGCTATTCTTAATTGGTATCCCGACACTGACGTTTTCGCAGATAAATTATATGACTTATATAAGATTGATTTAAAGTAATGTGAAGGAGATACCTACTAAGAGACATTTGTAAGTACAATCTCTTCTTACAAGTTCTTACAAGTCTTCTGTATACCGCAAACCGAGTATAACCTTTTTCACCCTTTTTAGTTCCTTTAATTATATAGTATAGTACCTACCTATAGTTATGTTAAAATATTGGTGCCATGTTAGTATTAAGTAAGCAGGTATAGTTAAGTTAAATCTTGTAAATAATGTGAACTTTGTTATCGTTTTGGCGCTAAAGCTGTGAAGATAATTTAAGTTGTAAATAAATAAATAAACGGTGCTTATCATTGTATGAATGTAAGGTGGACTAGGTCGATACCTACTTAGATGTTAGATCATGCCTATGTTTTGTGTACAGGGTGCAGCCATGTATGCTGCGGGGAGAGCAGGCGAGTGAAGAGATGACGCAGCCGCCGTACCACGC
Source organism: Plemyria rubiginata (assembly GCA_963576535.1). NCBI lineage: Eukaryota > Metazoa > Arthropoda > Insecta > Lepidoptera > Geometridae > Plemyria > Plemyria rubiginata. The sequence continues at coordinate 7,570,154 of OY754922.1, read as the reverse complement.
ACCTTGGCATCCACACTACCAGCACAGGTAGGTAAAAAGATAAATGGCAATGTAAAATTTAATTATAATTTAAATGTAATAAAATCAGAAAACATAAAAACTTTAGTGATGTAAAACAACAAAATGGCTATAATGCCTAAACTGTATAGTATTCTCTTATCTGTAACTGTACAAACCGACAAAACGAATGATTAGGTACTTAGTTAGGTTCATGATAGGAAGCCAGCTTGTTTGCCGTTTTATTCTTATATTTTTTTATGCAGAGCTACCTATTTAAGTTTTATAAAAATTCATTCACTACCTACTTTATTAAAAAATCAACAAAAACTAAAAATATATTACACTGATGACGACGTTTTGATTTTGGTTCCGTTTAGCAAAAGTTCTTATTTTTCAGTTTTTTTTTCAAAACCGGTAAAAGGGAGTCGGACTCACGCACGAAGGGTTCCGTCCCATTATGGCTCGCTAACACACTGTGAAAGTAATCCTACTAATAATACAAACGTGAAAGTTTGTAAGTATGGATGGATGGATGGATGGATGTTTGTTACTCTTTCACGTCGGAACGGCTGAACGGATCTGGATGAAACTTGGCAGAGAGATACATTATAGTCTGGAATAACACATAGGCTACTTTTTATCCCGTGGGAATACCGGGATTTAAATCTAGGGGGGCACAACTAGTGCCAAAATATAGCCAATACGTTTTTTTATCTATTAGCAGAGAAGGACCTCCTCTGCCCCCAGCGCCCCCGCGGCGAGAGCCCCCTTACGAGGCAACCCTGTACCGGCCTCACACACACACGCAAGCACTCGCTGCGCACACGCAGTTACACACTCCGTGAGTAATCTCCTAGGGTCCTTCAGTAGTCCTTCTGCAACAAACTAAGACACTTAGGTATCCGTGAGTAAGATACTCGATGACATTCTTGTCATCGGTACCTAAATAATTTACTTTCCTGTATGGTTTTGTAGATGTAAAGGCGAAACAGAAGTGAGACCAGAGTACAGAGAGCACTTCCATCCACACAGGTGAGTGTGGTACGCTCAGCGATTGCCGTCTTTTGCCTATATTGTGGGCTTAAGGTACTCTAAGATAACGGGGCCCTTACAGGGGTGGATCCAGGATATCAATTTGGGACATGGTGTTAAACAAAACGGCGTGAGCTGCAAAACTTTCCGTAATTCATAATGGATGATGATGAATCTTGGGGATTTAATGTTAATGAGTGCAAAAGTAGGCCTACATCCTAGACCTACACAAGTAGGCAAGTACTTACAAAACAAAAGCTATAAAACTAATCGATTATTATGTAATTATTTTGGTTGTAATCCTTATTGAATGGATTATTAAACGTGCTTACTGAAAAATAACTCAAACATCCGTGACCTTCATGACAGATGCAGTTCTTCATACAAGTGCTCGGAGGAGGAGGAGACGAGAGAGAGAGAGGAACCCGTGACCAGCTCGGCGGAGCTTCAGCATTGGGACGAAAAGATTGGTGTGTTTGTTACCTTTGGTTTATTTCCATTAACCGACCTAGCTTACAAAAATTTCATTCGACTGTTTGCTTCTCAGTTCTCACCGGTCAGCGCCGCAGTACGAACCCACACCTTTTGCATGCATTTCATCACATCCGATTAGTCCCCCGCAGCGCCACGTAAAAGATTATCGACTTATGTTCGTACGTACAGGCCCGTTCAGGGAACGAAATCTTTATCATTAAACTAGCGACCGGCCCGCGCGTCCCTGCTTCGAACGGGTGCACATATCATGCATGTATTATACACATAAACCTTCCTCTTGAATCACTCTATCTATTAAAAAAAACCGCATCAAAATCCGATGCGTAGTTTTAAAGATTTAAGCATACGTAGGGTCATGGGGATATAGGGACAAAGAAAGCGACTTTGTTTTAAACTATGTAGTGATAGTGATGGCAGTAAGCAGTTGCTCAATAATTATGGTGTTCCAGTGAGCAGCTCGCTCTGCAGTGTTAGCGGTGCAGACGCGGCGGCGGCGGCGGCGGCTGGCACCTCTCGGAGCGAGGCCGCCTCACCACATCAGCATGTCACCACCACACACGCAGGTATGACGGGTACAAGCCACCCCTTACGCGTAATGGACCGCCTAAGAGTCCAATTGCGGATAAAAGAGTCCAATACGAGATACAAGAAAGACGGGTACAAGTATCAGAGATACAGACTTGCACCCTACAGACAATAAGGTAGGTACTGGAACCCTAAGAGGCTCGAGCAAATGAATCAGTGGTTCGCTCCGAACCCGTACCTAAGCTTCGAGTTTTACATTGATGCCAAACACAAATCGTAAATCATTTAAGACTGCACCGAGTAAAAAAGGCGGATGGAAATCTCTCTGTGAATCTATAGGTTAAAAAAAACAGATGGACTAGATCCTGCCATTAGGCGTACAAAGGATTTCGTCAAATAGTTAATTGGGTATACCTACACTAAATTATTAAGTAATTACAAAAAAAAGTTAATTAAAATAATAATAATTTAGTTAGACAAAAATTCATTGACACTATAAAAAGCTTTATGTAAATTGATGGAAAAGTAAGTAATTTATGTTAAATAAAATAAATTTTGCAGCTGTCTATCCTTTGAAGACCGCAAATAGCGCGAAGACAACGTTTTTGCGCCCTAAAGACATTTAAGTTAGTTAGCTGTGTTGCCCCAGAATATCGTGCCATATCGCAAAACTGACAATACAATATGACCGTGGTAGGCAGTAAGAAGGGCAGAGAATGTTCTCACTTCGCATGATATAACCAAGTTTCAGCCCATCAATGGCTTCTTTTTGAAGAGTTTCGTTGTTACGTTTGGATGCAAAAAAGCGGAGACTGGGAACATCTGAATAGTTTTAAAACGTATCTACCCGAAATGTATCTCTCCACCAGGTGGCACTGGTCCGGGAGGCAGGCGAGGGGCACTTCAACTGTGGCAGTTCCTCGTATCTCTCCTGGCAGAGGGAGCTCGCTGCGTCGCGTGGACCGGCAGGGGACTGGAGTTCAAGCTGCATGAGCCTGAAGAGGTAACTGCAGGTGGGGGTAGACTTCTGGGGGCAGGCTGAGCCAGTTCCATGTCTAGGGGAAGGGTGGGTAGCTACGGACGGCGCGAGTATCCCCGGACATCTCAAATGAGGTGTTAACGCATACCTAAAAAACAAATAAACACACCTATACATGGAAAGTTGAGTTGCATCATCTAGTATGTGTGTTTATTTGTTTTCTAAGCATGCGTTAACTCCTCATATTTGAAGTATCCGAGGGTACCTGCCGTCCGGGGCTACCCACCCTTCCCCTAATAGCAGAAGGCACTGCGTAGCGTACTGGCAGAATAGGTACAGGAGTTCAAGATAAATGAATCTAACTCGATGACACATTAAGTACTTGAATACCGGCAGGTGGCGCGTCGATGGGGTGCTCAGAAGAACCGGCCCGCGATGAACTATGATAAGCTATCTCGCTCACTCCGGTATTACTACGAGAAGGGGATCATGCAGAAAGTAGCAGGTAGGTGACCTACCCTGAGCAGGTCTCTTTGACCCTCCTCGGGTTCCTCTCTTGCCCAAACATAGACCATAGATAATGTCGACATTCAAATATGTAGGTGCTCATTAGCGTAGCGTTATATAGGTACTCTTGGGTGCTCATTGCCAACAGAGTAAGCAAGGAAGTTTATACCTACTCTTATCTGAAACGATATCTCAGCTGTACAAATAGGCAACAGGATAAAACCAAGGAATTTGAACTTGGATAAAACACAGTTCTGTACGTCATGTTACACTTCTAGGAATCTCAACTAATAGATAAACAAGTCCGAGATTTCTACTGAAATAAATACCTAGTTTGCGTGTTCCCCCCGCCCTTCCCGTACCTACCAGTCAGGATTTTTCGATCCAATAAACATTTATCAGGCGGGGCAGAACAAAATAATAAATATTGGTGGACTTTCCACACAGCACTATGTCGTTAGGTATATTGTTTACTATTTGTATTCCATACATACATATTACACACACACATAGGTATTACACATACATATTTGTATACGCTTATAATATTAAATAGCACCCAGACAGAAAACAAACATCAATGTTCATCAGGCAAATGTTTGTTCACGGTGGGAACCGAACCAACGACTTACGGCGCAGAAGGCAGTGCTACTACCAACTGAGCTATGGAGGTTGTAAAAAAAACGAAAAGTAAACTACTACTTATTTTATTTGTCTTACATTTTATTCCCCCTTGTGTTCTCCAGGCGAGCGCTACGTGTACAAGTTTGTGTGCGACCCCGAAGCACTCTTCAGCATGGCTTCCCCCCGCGCGCGCTCACCTCCTGCACCTCCCCCGTACGACGTCCTCTCACAGATATACGGGGGGGTGGTATACCCCCAGTACGTCCCTGGACCCTCGCAGCCGGAGTACCAGGGAAGATACTACCGTCATATCAACCACCTAGGACATTACGACACATAGGTGTTTTACTGTAAGCTTTTACTTCTGATGGCATACCTAGTAACGCACTCGCTTATCAAACCTGTGATTGTTGTGTTTATCCGACGGATGACGACGCTACTAAGGGTAACGGATAACTACTCGTTGACCACCTACATATTTCTTTTTCAATCCGGTATTTTGTTTATTCAAGCAAGTCGTAGGCTATTGCAATTCTTATAATAGGTAGGTAATTAGAGAATTTCGTGATTTGAAAAACATACCTATATAGGTACCTACTCAATGAATCATCAAATTTGAACCCCCAACTATTCACACGTTGAAATTAATCTATCTAATGGCTAAACAAATATTGGTGATGCTTTGTAAAAAGCAGCGTCATGTGTCGATTATTGAGGGTAGGTGGCAATTTATGTAAATAGATGTAGATTAGCTTGATTGTTTTGTCAGCGAACAGAGAACCTTTCTGTGTTGTAAAGTTTTGTAATATCCCAAGTCCTGGGACAAAAAAATAATAATTTCGGGTTAAAGTTTGTGGTCGACACGACAGTAAATACTTATTAGGTAGTTAATTTAAACCCTGTACTACCACTGTTTTTTTTAATACAAGTACCTATACTAGTAGCCGGCAAAGAAGTTACATTTTGTGGAAGCTTGTCACCAAAAGCGCCGTAATAGCGAATATGTGAACCTCTATACTTTCTCCCATAGTCATAAACTATCTAAACGCTAGTATAACCTATGTAATCATATCATAATTACATATTTTATTAAAGTTCTACTTACAAGCACATAATAAGCCTGCACCCTGTGGGGAAAGAAATCACTTCTCATTTCCTCATTGGTCTATGTATATAAGTTAATCTTATCGTAGTATAGTAAGATTAATATTAGATTAATCTTAGTATAAAAATAGGTCAATAAATGATTAAATTATTTGATAATAATTTTTGTCTAACGGACTTAGGAAGTTGCTAGTCATTTGGTATATTACGTCCCTTCTAGTCATTTATTTCTACTGTAATAATAAGACAATCAAGCAATTTTGTGATTAATAAATTAACATTTCAATAATTATTTTGAAGTTTTATTTTCAATCAACAGCTGTTAATAAGTTAAAAAAAAACAACCATTAAAACAGTTTTATTTGCATACTATCTAAAAATAAACAGACAAACATCAACATTGAATATAACTATAATACTTCTTATTCGTTAAGAAAATATCTCAAAAAATATAACAAAATGAGTTGAGTCTTAAACAAAAAAAAATTGAAAAAAAAAATACATGGTTCAAAATGTTTAAATCAGCTTATTGCGTATTTCACGAAACAATATAAAATACTATCATGGAATCGGATAATGAACCCTTGTCTTTACATTTACAACGAACTACAAGTTTAATAATAATTCATTAGCATTAATCCTATTATAAAAGAGCTTGTTGCTAAGAGATTCTTCTAATAAATGTAATTTATAGCGTAAGCCACACTACCAAACGGTTCTGCTCTCGGTTGGCAGAAACATTGATTTGTGTTCTGTTTAGGAGTAATGGTCGTAGACTCGATTACCACTCCACGAAGGAAAAACTTATCTAGAATAATATTATATTAGAATCATAACAGTTATCCGTTTTCCATAGTTAGCTTTAGTTTGCTTGATGTCCACATTGTTATTTCAATTATATCTTAATGTTATCGATCGAGTTCGATTAGAATCCACGACTTTCACAAGACAGGGATGTGCCATTTTTTACACAATATGTTCTTGTAAATGACGGTGACGTAAAAATCGGGGGACAGGTATAAATAATGTATTGCCCACCAATTAGGTCCACAATCCAATTCCTTGATAGTCACAATCGTGAAAATACAATATAAATAAATAAGATTTACTATAAAATAATTATTACTTACTATTGCATACCTACATATACTTATTGCATTTTGGAGTAAATAATTGAATATACTAAATCCTTCTACTATAGTATATTCTCTTCTTTATAGGTACCTATATGCCTATGCAAAAACAACTAAACATACCCAAATTAATATCATTTGTGCGCGTTATAGTATAAAATTACAGTACCTAATTATTTTTTGAGAATTTGGAGTATAAAAAAAGTTCTAGTCAAATGAGCAATTATAATTTTAAATACCTTTTAATAACCAAATTCTTATTATATCATAATATGTATATCCTTTAACATTAAGAATATTTAGTTAAAATGTTTATTGTCGAATTCAGTCATCATGTACTTAATGTTTTTGAAAATGTATTTAAAAACAAGAGGTAGTATAAATAATACAGAATAAAAACGTGTTTTTTATTATATTTTCAAATAATAAATAAATAATGCTGGACAATCCACACAGCAACATCTAGCCCCAAAGTAAGCTACTCAAAGCTTGTGTTATGGGTTCTAGATAACTGATATATTTAATATTATACCTACATAGATAGATATTTTTTATGATACATAGAAAACACCCAGACCAACAACGGAACAAATTTCTGCAGATCGTAAACAAACTTGTTCCGAGGCGGGAATCGAACCTGCACTTGTTGCTTAAATTAAACTGAATTTGGAGCTATTCTACTTGCCCAAAGAGGTAGAAACTTTTCAAACAGAAGTACATATTATTATAATCTACGATGAAACATAAATTTAGACGATTAATTAATAGTAGTTTATGAAACTGTTGCATAATGAGGGGTATTAAAACTCGAGGGGGTGTTTAATAGTATCCAACGAGAGTTTTAATACCTAGTTATGTGCAGTTTCATACACTACTTTATCTACTCTCATACATTAGTGTTGAACCTAATAAATAAAATATCAAAGTTAGTAAGAAATCCAGTTGACTGAAACAAAACGTATCAATTGGCGCCAAACCAACCGTATAACAGCGCATGCGCGCGCTGCGCCGCCGCCGGCGCGCCGCGCCGCGCCGTCCATACAGACTATCAAACTCTTTGGCTGTACGGTTTCAAGACCCTTGCCTTTTCCAAAAAGAAAAAGAACTGTATCGTTATGGTAAAAAAGTTATTTTATACAACTATCTTTGTATGAGGAGCTGTAACATAATTAAATTTTTTAATTTGGTTACGGTATTGCGTTTATAAAGTATGTCAATATGAATTCGTTTTGACGTTTATAATTCGAATTTTATGACATGAGAGTAGATAAAAGATTTTAGACATTCGTTTGGATTTTGAATTCATCTAGTAAAAACACGTGTAATCTAAAAGTAGAAATATCAGTCGCTAAAAATAATATAGCATACATAAGCGCACCATAAAATTGTTGGACAAAGCTTAAATATCATTTTATGATAAACTTAAAATAACTCCACCTATGTGCAGTATTTGGCAACTATCACTCATTAGTGCTTATTGACTGAGGCCCTAATTCATATTTCCTGCGATTTTATATCGACACTTGTCACTGTCAACGACAAGAGACAGAAACAGACTTATCGGTCCGTTATGGTAATTAAGCGTTCAGCGACCTTTATAATTATGAGGGTGAGCATGCTGGGTCGTGTCTAATCTAACGGATCGACTAGGTATTTTTTTCAAGCAATCCGCCAAGATTGCTTGTTTCATTTTGAAGGGTGTATATGCCCAACAAATTACAGATGCCTCAAGTTGATGCACATCAGTGCATTATAGGTCACGTTCTTATCAGGCGTGGATTTTATGACAATGCGTTGTTATAGGTCAAGGTTGCTACTTATCATCAGGTGGATCGTAAAGCCTGTTTATGACCATAAGGGCCATAATTATGCTAAGCCACGGAACAGAGAAAACCCTACTGCTAAGCCATGGCAGATACCATTTTACGGCGGCCTAAAATCTCCTATTTTTAGACTACTAGCAAACAAGGTAACGTTCCACCTGATGGGAAGCGGTTACCGTGGCCTTTAGACACCAGTGGAAACACACGCGCATTGCCTACGTTTCAAAACGTTAAAATTCACAGGTGTAAGCCACTAGAGTTCATATTTGAAACGGCTACCTATGCAAAGTGACAGCGACATCTCGCAGCGTGGACCGGATGTGGTCGTAGGTTGCGAACGATATGCCGACAGAGATGGGCCCTTTTACCCAGTTCATTGTCAGGCCCTTGAAGAAACCTCGCATGCCTTCCGCCCTGAAAATAAAACCATCAGTAAACTTAACCCAATCTGCTTAGTTTGGGACTAGACTAGATCGCGCTGTGATGCACCAATATCTATTTATTACTAAATGCGCCCCGCGGTTTCGTCCGCGTAGTTTGCAATCCCGGTATTCACACGGAATAAAAAGCAGCCTATGTGCTATTCCAGACTATAATCTATCCCTGTGCCAAATTTTATCCAGATCCGTACAGCCGTTTTGGCGTTATTGAGAACACACATCCAAACTTTCACATTTATGATATTAGTGTTGAGTGTGATTTTCCTGTCATTATCCCACTTCATCACAACATAACAGGCTTTCTCAGGTGTTCAGGAGTCGGCTTATCAGGTACTGTCCACTCATATCACTACCAGCCGTCATCTCAGCTGTCACTCCTTTCTTACTCATGTCATATGTCATACAGTCCTTCCATCTTTTCTTTGGCCTACCTCTACTTCTTCAGTGGATTTTTGAGACTGGGCAGTTAGGGTAGGTACCTTGACCGTTATATTTACAGGAAAACGTTCCTAGGAGACCTTCCATAACTTTTTGAGTGAATAAGTGCATTCACAGATTTTGGACAAAATATAATATTTTGTCAGTCAGCGTAAAAAATGCAAATTGGCAAAATGTTTTTTTATGCCTATCGATCCTGTTCCATGCAGGGATCAAAAGACTATGGCACCATTTAAGGTATGAGTACTAGAAATAACAGAAATCGCCAAAAATTTTTCCCATACACTTTTTAGGGAAAAATTATTAATCAAATCGATTTTTTTTTATTATACATAGGAAACACCCAGACCAACGAAACAGATTTCTAATTATTATAAAATTTTAATTATTATGAAATAAAAAATGGGTATGATTGATTTAACAAGCACAGGCGTTGTTGGGATGGTGTCCATGTTGATACACAATACGCGTGATTCGCTGGTAATACATACGCGTAGACCTCTTGCATAGTGGTGAGTATGTTGCGGTACGGGTAGGTCCCCTCGGGGCGGCGGCGCGCGGTCTGCATGCGACGCCGCACTATTTCGAGGGGATAGGACGCCGACTGCGCCAGCGCACCGGCTGCGCCGCCGCAACACACGCTCGCTAGGGGACCGCGGGATCCGAAGTAATCTGGAAATTATAATACACTAAATTGAAACTTGTGATTAGGTTTAGTACGGTTTTTTGGAAAGGGCTCGGGGAAAATACAACGGCCATGCCGTCAAGGGTTAAGTAAACTTTAGTACCTAGTAGGGTTCGTCCGGGGAAGTATTTTACTGCCATGCCTATTACTCCTACCAAGCAGCGCTTCAAGTGTTTCGATTTGAAGGATGCTGATAAAATTACAGGCTTAACACGCGTACGCCTTACGTTTATGGACGCATGGCAGTCTAGCGTAGGGCACGTTATAAAGTGCGTAGCCTACAAGGCAATGGTTTTTTCATGGTTGGTTACAAACTCAGATGGGTGATCTGCGTTGTTTTATGAAAATAAACTGGCTGGCTAGGACTGTAAAGGTTTGAAGGAGCACCGTCGCGTCGTCGATTTTCATGATAAATGGGAGAGGAGAGGATCGGAAGTAACGAAACTTTTCATTAACTATTTGTGTTGAACGTACTAGATGAAACTGAAACAGCTTCACGACTTAGATGATAATGGATGAAATGGTTATGAATGCAAAAAAAAATTGCTTTTACTCACCTACATACATTTGTCGGAGTGTGTCGTATGTGTAGAAAGACACGCCCGCGTATGGTATCACACCAAGAATCGTGGCGGGGTAGCCTCTGTCGAGTAGAATTACACTTTTATAAATGCACTAGTTGCGCCCCGCGGTTTCACCCGCGCAGATTTAAATCCCGGTATTCCCACGGGATAAAAAGTAGCCTATGTATGTATGTATGTGTTATTCCAGACTATAATCAATCTCTCTGCAACTTTCAATCATATAATCAATTTGTCATAGAGTCATAGACAATAATTTATTCCTCATGTTCTCGGTTAGGATCGTAGCACACACATTCCGTCCTCACCGGTAAAGAGTCCTGAATCCCTCTTCGCGGACTACCCTCGTAAACACATCCCTCAAAGTCCGGTACTCATTGGCGCGCGTAACCGCCATTCGAGCGCGCGCCATGTCGAGGGGATACGTCGTGCTCTGAGATATGACGCCAGCTAGCGAACCCGCTAATAAGTGACGAACGGGATGCTGCCTAGAATTTCACAGAGGTATTAATAAATATAAAGTTCTGGATGTTTACAGACAGCGTCATCTAGTTCGGAACTAAGCAAAAAATACATAAAAACAAAAAAAATATAGCGGCAACAGAAATACATCATCTAGGCATCTGTGAAAAATTCAACTGTCTCACTATCACTCTAATATAACTATCTATCGGAACTAAATCTTTTATCATTTACTTATTTTAAATTTAGGAATAACATTATAACTTATAGTAGTACTTAGTCTCTAATATAATCATTACGAAAGAGCTGGATCTCCTAACACAGGTATATATTTACTTAGTAGGAGATCTCAAACCCATAAAATGTAAACATAGATTAAGTTACTGAATAAAACAATTTGATAAGATTTGATTTGACGGTTCATGAATAACAGCCTGGTGACTAGTAATAGGGTCCCGTATTACCCCTTGGTTGCGAAACCAAAAAGAAACTAGGTAGGTAAGATAAAATAAAGTAAGACTCACCGGGCCACCACAGGATCGTCCACCCGCATCGCTTTCTTGCATTGTTCGTGAGCGGTGAACTGTATGGCTGCGTACGGTACGATCCTGGCCATAGTGGCCGAGTTGCCGCGCCATAGCGCCAGGAATCCTTCCGTGCGGAGGCTGTGGACCAGGAAGTTGATTGCTGCCTTCCAGGTGTAGCGGGTCTGGCTGTAGAAGAAAAGACATTTCTAAGACAACATCAGCCAGAAGACCACGGCTGAACATAGGCATAATTATGGTATGTTGTGCTGTGTGTAAGTAGCTAGAAAAAAAATTCAAAGTAAGTCGTCAAGGTAAATTTTATTTTGCGTTTTTTTTCGCTTAATGTATTCAGTATCATGGTCTGATTGCAACCCTCAAGTTTTCGAAAGTAGTCTGGTTACACCCTGTATAAATAATCTACCTAGCCGTTTTCGGCTACAGAGACTTAGCTTTTTAGACTTTTTTATTAGTTATTATTATTAGGGGCTCGGGTGTTTTGCCCTCATATGGCTCACGTACCCTATTTTGGCGCGAAATGTTCTGGCGCAGATAGTGCAAGTTAGGATGCCGTGGACATAATTGTATTGGATGTTTGTAGGCGGTCGGGTCTTAAGTTGATCACGTTTGTTATAAAGTTCGCGCCGCCTTTCATCCTCAAACGTATTAACTTTGTCCTGAACGAGACGTCTGCAATCAGGTCGCTTTTATGGCATAGGTAAAGGAATTTAAGCCATCAGTGTTGTTGTTTGTTCTCGTGGGACTGGCAACAAGAATCACCTAGCTTCAAAACCGCTTTTAAAAAGCGATTCTTATTCTTATGTTTTAACTGCGTGAAAAAATATTGCACCAAACTCGATCGAATCGGTCGATCGGAATTATATTATGTCCCAGAGGAACAAGAATGGTACAAGAATGGTAGGTAACTAACAATGATGTGAGGGGCGAAAATCCTTTATAAGCCACCAAACTACACTAAACAGTGAACAAATTTAAAATACCATCAGGCTAACATAATTTTGCTCAGAATTTCTTTACCAACCAATGAAACTTTTATTAATAATGTTTACTCACGATGCCTGAAAGTTGATCTTGGTCCTATCTAGAGGTGCTATGGCAGACTTGGCTAGGGCTCCGGCGACGGCGCCAGCGACCAGTGACGTCACAACTGTGGTGCTCTGACTGAGGTCAGCATGTGTGAACTGCTTGTTTTGTGCTTCTGAAATTAATGGGAAATTGTATCATTCTTTGGCTGTGCGCTTTACTATTACTAAAATATAGATAGAAGAAGGTTGAAATGCTTACCAATATGTATTTTATAAATGAAAAGTGAACAATATTTTACTAGATCAGACTCTATAATTTTTAAGACATAATCTCGCTCGAATAATGAATAAAAAATATTGAACAGTAAAAACACGTATCTCGTTTTGAGATATCGCGAACAACCATGTTCAGAGACATTATAAAGGTTCTACAATAATATGTTTATCCAAAGAAGATTCCTTACCAAATAAAGTACGAAGCCAGGAGCTGTTGTCAGCCTCTTAACATACCTAACTGATAATAAGTGACTCCCCGTACGTAGGTATTTTCTGGTTGGGGGTCTTCCACAGTCAAATCAACAACAGAAAAGTAATTGAGATAACGCTAAGTACTTTGTGTAAGTACCAACGTACGATAAAACAACGGTTTCAAAGTTTGTTAACGCACTACTACATGCGTGCCTATTGCTCAAAAAGATAATAAACCCATTTCCATAGTAAAAAGGTACTCAGTGTCCATTTCAGTCTATGACTACTACCGCCCGACATCGCATTTAATCACTTTTATAAAAAGTAATGCTTATCTCTCACTCGCATTTTGAGAGCACTGGTGGTGATATTATAGGCTCAATTCTCACCAGTGTAGTGTTTGTAAGACTGTTTTTAAACCCACGTGCTTATGATCGAAAGGGTTGAGGCCGCTACCACTAAGCGTCAGCGAAGCGGCCGGCAGTTTCCCTTCATTACTAATATGCCAGTACTACATAATTCGCTATCTCTCCATTCCACAAGTATAGTAAACGACAAAAGTAGATAAATTATTTTAGTTAATATAAGATAGTTATCTGAAGGGATATCTACTGCGTCTAGGAATCAAAGTCTCTGTTTTGTTTACACTTTTGTAGTTAAATGTACTAGGCCTGCTGCCTACTATCACTAGGTATAACAACTAAGTACTATTTATTTCAAGTGTCCTGTTATCGTATCACTATGATTATAGTCTTACATTCAACTTTGAGGTTTACAACCCCAAAGACCTTGACTCTTAAACCCTCACTACTCCTAAGCGTTGTACTGGCTTCACTCAAATTTTATCATGGATAGCCTGTCTGAAAACGATAGCTTAACTTTTATAAGATGAGTTGTACTTATATGTACTTATGTTAATTATATCCCGAGTCTTCAAAAAGACTGTTCTTACGATTTTAATGAAGAATTTGAAATATGGCAGCCAAATTAGTTCTTTTATTAAAAATTACTCTTTACATTATTTATCTTTTACATTGCTTGCCAAAGTTAATGACATCACACAATAAAAACAAATGAAGTATCAAATCACTGTAAACTTGGTACGGAATTACCTATACTGTGAGACAACTTGAGACAAGAACCAATTTAAAGGCTGCTCAACACCAAAAACACCCATCTAATAATTACTCTCTACTTGGGCTTGTATATTTAGGGATGGTACAAATACCTAAATATGTTCTTTATATTTTTTTTGATCATTGCAATGATGATGATGATCCTCACCGTGATGTGCATGCATCACTCTCGGCTCAGTCAGCATCGGTACCCGCCCCTCTCCCACCGCCATTTTGATTCTCACATCACACTTTCTGGAAATAAGATAACATATATATATGTATATCTAGGTACCCACTAGCAGTTCTAGGCATCTTGAATTAAAGCCAGACTAAAACATTGGCTCATCAAACATACCTTTCACAGTTTTAATGAATTTATTGCACTATGAAATGAATAATGTACCTACTTGTTTTAATTTTATTACTAGGTATTTAAATATGTATGTACCTATTGTCTAAATGGTATTTTTGAGTTGCATCATTATTTTATTTAGTGCACTTGTATCCTAATTTATAACTTGCAAACAACATCACCAATAATGAATTAGGTATGACTAAAAAGTATTTTTAACTAGCTTACATAATTCTAATAAATAAAATAAAATTAATCATGAGAGTGTAACCCACATTTGGCATATTGGTGGTAGGTATTATCAACAATTTTTAAATAAAAATAACATAAAAATATGATGACTTGCAAAAATCCAGCGTGCATGAAACATACAAAAATAGAGCTGAGAATGGTCTTGCTACCAAATAACAGAGACCCAGTGTTTCTTGAGTTGTAGAGAGTAACTAGGTAGTATCTCAGCAGAAGGTATAATTTTCATTTCCTAGAAAAAAACACTCAAGAGAAGGATTTGCTTTCTGCCTCCCTTGCAACCCCCTACCCCAAAGCCTCAACCCAAGGATTGCTATAGTCAACCCCTATCTATGAAGTGATGTAAAAGCTTAGTAGGTGCATACTAAGAGTAGTAAGTAACAAAGTAACAAGGTCTAAAATTACATGTGATTTTAGGTTCATAGAAAAATGTAAAATTCAAATTTCAGGTATGTAAGGGTAAGTAGGTAAGGGTATGTAGGTAGTTCTATTAGATACAATATGATAGGTATATGCATATGAAACGTATAGGGTCTCGGATAACAAAAAAATACAATACTTTGAACCAATTTGATAGATGATAGGGTTCAAAGTACGCAAACCAACCTTGGAAAAAATACAACTACAAAGCGATAAATAACCTAATTGGACTATATTTAGAGACGAAACTAAGGCATCAGCATGGCAATCTGTAAAAAAATTGTATTCACGTTAGATTCTAATTTCGAAAAACACTTAAATTTCAGTTCATCTAGTTACGGACACTGCAATTTCGTTTAACAATAGTAGAATGTCAGCAATTATTTTGTACAGATCCTCTTTCAATTCGTTACATTACGTGAATATTTTTGAATATTTAAATTAGTTTACGCACGTAATCGTCACAAATTAGCCTGAAACTGAAACTTTTCGAAGAAATCAACTTCCTCCAACCAACTCCCAACTCCGCAGAAAATTGACAATGACATTTGTGTGTTTGTTTCGTTCTGAAATTCAAATTCCTTGGTTCTGAACGTTCTGAAATGTAATTTTACGTCAAAAACAGCTGTCCTGTTTTTTTTATTGTTCGCCTCGCCTCGCATTGGACAGGCAAGATAAAGTCCTAAAATCATACTACCTCACTGAACTGAATTTTAATAAACTTACCAAACCGGAACATCTGCTAAAAAGTTAAAGGAAAGTGAGTAGATATGTACTACCGCCTTCTCTGTCGCCAAGCAGCGTATGAGAGTATTGTTCTGTGAGCGTTGCTGTGTTTCGGTTTGAAGAGTGCGGTTGCCGGTGTAATTCCAGGCACATGAGTCATGAGGCTTAACATCTGTAGGTATCTATGCCTCACGTTCATGTACGTAGGACCATTCATCGTAGGGCACGTTCTTATCGTGCATGACTTACGAGGTAATGCTTTATTTAGGTGATGATTACCACTTCAACATCAAGTAAGTCATCTGCTTGTTCTATCTATCAGCTATAAAAATACTGCTTCATACCACTGTACATATTTTACCAATAGAGAGAATCCCTACATGCAACAAAATAAGACCACCAAATGTAAAAAAAAATCATTTCATTCTTTCAAAATCAAACTGGCAAGTACTTGGATGAAGGGCAAGTACCAATCAAATACAAGCTCATTTAGCCTGGATTTAGAATCATCAAGCATCATCATCATGATGACAAAGCTAAAGCCGCGTTGACACGATCAGAGCCAGCTCGGACCGAGTGAACTCGGATACCTACTCGGACGCAACTCGGATTGTAGCAACCTCTAATCCGAGCCCACTCGGACGACGCGACGGCGTCCGATCTAAGTAGACTCGGACCGTGTTCTACTCATCCGGGCTAGCTCGTATACGAGTTGGAAAACAAAATGGCGGCTATTAACAACAACCCAGAGTCTCGTGCGAAAAAAAAGATATTTTGCGAGATGCCTTATCTCTTTCCCGTCTTATAGCTCCTCTATCAGCAAGTCTGCGACAATTCCGATGCCACTTCGCACTAAATCCGTCATTTTTAGATGTTGACTGATAAAAATAATTGGGATTATGACGAAAATGATCCGAGTGAACTATGATAATATCAACAGCTATCCTAGTACACTCTTATGAAGCTACTCCTACGAGTCCACTCGGTCCGAGCTTGGTTCGAGCTGGCTCTATCGTGTCAACGCGGCTTTACTCCTTAGTAGGCATTAATAAAATAAACGATTGTTGTTATTTCTAGCTTTACAAAAATGCAATATCGAATGGTTAATCACTGTGCGGTATGGGTTATAAAAAAAAACTACCAATTTCTACCGATTTTTTACTGGCAAACCTACCGAAAAAAAGGATTCTTGGTTGGTTTTGCAACACTGGGATGGTAGCCATCTAAAAGAAAAAAGAAAGAAAGTTTTGCTGTTTCTCTTTGGTTTTGTTTGTTTACATTACGAAATCTTAGCAAAAAGATTTACAAAGATTTGTGTAATACTACAATAACTACGAATATTTATTTCAAAACGGTCGGTGGCCCGTCTTCATCGGCCGCAGTCGCAAGCATGACCACTCTAGTATGCCGAATATGCCTGTGCACTGATAAAAAGTTGCGAGAGTTAAACGAAAGCCTTTTGGACTACTACCACGATTTATGTAACTATAACGTAAGGATTTGTTGACTTACATAGTTCTTCTATATAATTAGAGGTCTTCTACATACTTTTCATCTACCATTAAATTTATATTTGAAACAAGTTACTGTACCTACCTACCTACTTACCTACCTCAGAGGTATTTTACATCTCTACAACATTTATATAGATAAATACATGGCATGCAGTATGTCATATATTTTGGTGACATACATAATTAACAGCCCACTTAGCTTGATAGGTACCTACTTGTGTTTTGATGGGCCAATCTTTACCTATGACTTGTTGTTTCCTTTTTCAGATTGGATTTTCAAAACTCATGTGCTGCAGTCAATGTGAAGATGCTCTTAAAAATAATTTAGCTTTTAGAAATAGATGTCTCAGAGCTAACAAAATATTACTACAGTGGAAAAAGAACAAAAGTCAGGTAACTTCCTAAAACTTAATAAAATAAATAAAATACAGGTGGACATTCCAAACGAAGCGAAGGTTTATGATATGGGGATCAGATATACTACTTAATATTATTTTGTAAATACATACCTACTTATCATTTTATATAACACCCAGACAGAAAACAAATTATGTTCGATCATACAAATGTTTTTTCTTGGTGGGGATCAAACCCACAGCCTGCTGAGCACAAGGCAGAGCTACTACCCACTGAGCTGTGAAGGCTGTCTACTGTCAAAATACCTACTTATGATAGAAGAAAGAAACTTGCTTAATTTAGAATTTTTTGGGAAAGATAATTATGGCTTGCTTGGTAAAAACATTTCATAATTTTATTATATCAACAGAACAAAACTTCTTTGCAATCTCTACATGAGCTACTGCAAACATCTTATATTAAAACCAAAGAAAAATTTATTGAAATATCTAAAAGTGAGAATACAATAGATAGTAAAGAAATAACAAATCACTATAAAAATAATGAGAAAAACGACATTATATCTAATGAAAATAATAGATTTGAAAATGACCAAATTAAAATTGAAATTGTAAAAGATGAAGTGACAAATAGCAATGCTTTTGAAACCATAGATTGTGGAACTGATGAAAATTATGAAGTAAATCATCACAGCACTGGTAATGATGATGAAGGAATAACATTAGAAAATAATGATGATGAATCGGATGATGATAAGTTTTTGATAGACTGTGTGAGTGAGACAAAAGATGTAAGGTCCAAGATACCGAAAAAAGAAGAAAAGTTGAAATTAAAATCTAAAAAGTCTAGAAATAAAACAGATCTAAAACAAGGTATGCTAAAAATGTCATATTCTATACATTCTACTAATATCATAAACGCAAAAGTTTGTAAGTATGGATGGATGGATGGATGTTTGTTACTCTTTCACACCGGAACAGCTGACAGGATATGGATGAAACTTGGCAGAGAGATAGATTGTGGTCTGGAATAGCACATAGGCTACTTTTTATCCCGTGGGAATACCGGAATTTAAATCTGTGCGGGTGAAATCACGGGGCGCAACCTATATACAATTAATAATATGCGATTCGTCAAAGCAAACCTTTATGACAAGGGTGTAGATACTGCTACACTGCTACCGAAATTAAACCGTTTCTTGTTAAAATGCCGACTTTTCGGTACCGCAATATTTTTTGCTATTGAAATTTTCGGATAATTGGAATAAAACGGTATGACGTCGTATCGATACAAATCTTTATTTTCCGATCATTCAGTCCCTGAATTTAACACGACTTTGGCTCTACCTACTTGAATAAAACCAAAAAATAGTACATTGTTCACCGAGAGGAGAAAGTGACCGATTACCGTCGAGGGTGTCGTTTGAACCCGAGATCTGGAATCGCACTTTCTCTCGAGTGATACATAGTGCTTTATACTACACCTACGAGGAAAATAAAAAACTAAAACTGAATCCTCAAACAACACACAAATTGAAAATGGCGCCAATGGCGTCTGCAATTTTCACATGTTCTTTTTTCAAATTGTTTATCCTGCCGCCGCAGGGTCGCACTGCCAGCCCGACACCATCCAACACACAGCTAGTGGCCAGTGTCATTTTGCGAACTTGGAGATAAAAACTCACTGTAAAAACTTTTTGGCTTTTGATATTTAGGTTACCGGCGCATAGTCTTACCCAAAATTAAAAAAGAAAAACCACGTAAGAAATGGATTTTCATACACTTTTATCTCCCGCTCAGATGCGTTTTCTCCCCGCATATTTGTTCGATATGCAATGACGTACTTTCTACCGTAAATTTGATAAAGTATCAAGGTACTTTCCAAGCAGGTGTAGTATAAAAAGTATTTCTTATTTCAGAAAAGCGAGTTTACCCGCGCAAAGGGCTTAGTGAGTACTCTCAGTATGAAGATGTATTCGATATACAACTGTTCAGTACTGACGAAGGTAATAATTTTTACAATGTTAACAACTTTTCTGTATGCTTGTAACCAACCAAATAGCATTGTGTGATGATAGTACAAACATCGAAAAATTACGTGATTTACACATGCTTATGCCTGCAATAGATGTTGGCCGAGCTACAGCCAACGCGAGCGTAGGCAAATCGATGCAAGGCAAGTGCTACCGTCTAGACGTTCGGCAAGTCTACGCAAACTATTGCAAGCGGCCAATGTAGACAAGTTTTCTGTGAAGCTGCCCACACGTTGGTAGCCGTCAGTTCTTGTTGTGCATTCGAACTAAGTGGTCATCAAGCAAGAAGTTGAAGTTGAACAACCGATGTTTTGTTTACTGTATTTGATTTTGATTTGATTCGAACAATATGGACGTAGAAGTTGTTGCAGCTGCTGCTATTTATTTGATGAGCACGTATAATTATTACGTCAGTGTATACCTACCGGAAGACAATGCATGCATACACATTATTTAGATATCAATTAGTTATGAAATTATTCTCATATTTTTGTTTTACGAATCAGAAAGTTTAAAATGTGAAAAAAGACCGAATGAAAGTTGAAAAAATTCGGTGGATATAGGCGCCCCGTAAATAAATACGTGCGTGCGACGGTGACCAACACCAACCGCATAATGGCGGGCTGACAAACATGTGGACACGATTGGCCGAGCGCTGACAATCTGGCTGGCGCCTTTGATTTGTGCAGAAAAACCGACACGACTCCGAAGTGAGGCGAGTGGCCGCGAGCGACAACGAGTGGTGAGGGTTGGCTATAGCAATCCTTGTACCTGAGTTGAGGGTTGGGGATAGGGGGGATGCAAGTGGGGGTAGATGGCAAGTCTTCCCCTTGAGTCCTTTTTTCTAGGAAATGAAAATAAATAATTTAATTTTTCAGGTAAGTTACTAGTTAGGTTAGGGGTTTTTTTTTTATATGAAAAAAATTGGAGGGAAGGAAAAGGGAAGGAATTCTCATTAGGTTAGGGTTATTTTTTTTTTTTTTTTTGAAGTGAAGAAATTTGAAGGAAATTTTTTGGAATTTTTTTTCATTTCCTAGAAAAAAGAACTATAGGGAAAGACTTGCCATCTACCCCCACATGCTTTTCCCCCTATCCCCAACCCTCAACTCAGGTACCAGGGTAGCTATAGTTTAACCAGTAGTGACAAGTCACTGCAAATGACCTCTATACACGTTGGCGCTTGTATTCACTCGGCCAGCTAGGCGAGCGACACCAAGCGATGGCAAGGCAGCGCTGGGCCAACATGTATTGCAGGCTTAGAAGAAAAATTACATATAGGTGATTTGTGAGGAAATCCTGTTCTACCATGGCATCTGTTTTTTTATAAACTCACCTAGATTCACAGAGAATAAATGATTCATTGTTTATTACGTGATTTACCGAGACAATGCGATAATTTAACTTAATACATAGTATTATTATTGACAACACTGTTTTAACAATCTATCCTTACGATGTTTGGATCTTTGTGGTCCAATACGACCTCAGACGACCTCAGTGGCGTAGCGGGCGAGGGTACGCCTGCGACGCAGTGGTTGCGGGTTCGATTCGCGCCTCGGTACTTTGAGTACGATTAGCAGTAATTTGTTCCGTTGGTATGGGTGTTTTCTATATATAACAAAAAATATCTATGTTAATTATAATGTATTCAATATATCAGTTATCTAGTACCCATAACACAAGTTTTGAGTAGCTTTCTTTGGGGCTAGATGGTGCTGAGTGGATTGTCCTTTAAAAAAATACTCCCTTTGTTGTTACAGAGGCTCGCAATGAGGTATCTCAGAGGCGAGTGTCAGAACCCTACCTGTCAGCGGCGCACAGATGCGAGCAGTGTTACACGGTGTATAAGTGTGATAAGCTATTACACTTCCACATGAAATGGCACGAAGTGAGTATACACCTACTACCCTCTTTTCATAATCCCTGAAATTTTATAGTGGCTCTATTGGGTATTCTTGCCACTGTCACTTTCATACCAACGAAAAGAGAGCAACATACTTATTGATCTGTTAAGCTAATGGCGACCAGCGACAGCGACCATTACAAATGAGGGCCTTATATTTTATGTCAATTTTTTTAAGTGCGTTTCAAAAAGGCTCCTGGCGAGCACAACGATATGTATTTTTATCTGTGCTGGAAAAAAAATTACGAAAGGAGAAAGTTTTCTGTATATCTGTTTACTGTACAACGCCATAAGTAGGAATTAATTGGGAAACTGTATTGTTATACATTGTTGGCCTGTGGATAAATACTGGATGTTTGTTCCAGAGTTCTGCCGAGTTTGAATGCGATATCTGCAGCATGCGGTTTGCGGTGCGGAAATCTTTGCAGTGTCACAAGGCGAAGTGCCATCGTGGCAAGTTCACCTGCAAGTTGTGTCCACTTATCACTTACTACGGGTGAGTTGGGGTTACCATGCACAATAATAATTCATCTTTTTATTTTTCTTCTTGATATCTTCTAA
Organism: Plemyria rubiginata; assembly: GCA_963576535.1. Lineage (NCBI taxonomy): Eukaryota > Metazoa > Arthropoda > Insecta > Lepidoptera > Geometridae > Plemyria > Plemyria rubiginata. The sequence continues at coordinate 7,548,056 of OY754922.1, read as the reverse complement.
AGTCCCATTACAAATAAAAAAAATGTTTGTTTTTTGAGCATTTTTACTGAAATCATATTAATTATTATTCTCTTTGACAATAAAACACGAGCTAACGAAAGTATTGGTATTTGATTATGGTCGAATTTATTTATTTAGCTTGTGGTGAAGTATACGATTATTTATTCGATTTGTTTCAGTTCTGCAATGAAGGCTCATTTTCAAAAGCATCAGGGGAAAGTATTCAAATGTCATTGCGGTCGGATTTTCGCGTAAGTTTTTTTTTTCAAATTCAAAATATTTATTGACATAAGAAATAACATTACAGATTAGAGTCCAATGCGTTAAATCTGTTACAAATTTAATTACAATATTATTTACATAAGTTGTGGAAAGATATCCCGTCCGTAGTTTTCCCTCGGCCTTTCGACATGGGGTCATTCAGAAGGCGAGTTTATTTTTCCCTAAAGGCGGGTAGCGCATGAGCAGTATAATTATTGCAGAAGGCTATGGGTGACCTTTGTATAGTTCTCAGAACGCCCGATAGAGGGGATCACCGAGTCTCCGAACATTTTTGTTTATCGTCGTGTATTTTTTATACAACTAGCTGATGGAGCAAGCATATTGCCCACCTGATGTTAAATGGTAACCTTCACTTATAACAAAGCATTGACTCGTAACGCACGGTAAGAACGTTCCCTATACGAAACCTGCCCTGCGTCCATCAACTTGAGGCATACACATGTTAAGCCTCATGAGCCTGTAATTACACCATGACAACGCTTTACTGAAACACAGCAACGCTGCTTGGCCGCAGAAAAAGGCGTGGTGGTAGTAGGTAATTCCCCGGATGAGCCCTTCACAAAGAGCTCTAAGTATTACTCCTAAACCTTGTTCGCACCAGGGGCATTATTCTCTATGACAATACGAGATTCCTTGCCCCAAACCGTGAAACGTCAAAACTTGATGTTGGGCTTTATTCTTTCTGACATAGGAGATACTTTGCCCTGACCGTATGACACCGGCTGCCTTGTCTTAGCTGTGATCGCGGTGCAAATGGTCATATTGAATAAGGCTCCAGGCGTGTAGCGAGGCAAGTAGCACGTCTCACTGGTTGGCTGATAACACCAAAATACCCTGGTGGGGGGTGCTACTCGCCTCGTTACAAGCCTGGTGCGAACGAGCTATTATGGAGAGTGCCCCTATAATTTTCAAGACTATTTTTCTAAGCTTTAGTTTGATTCCCTCAGGCACATATCGTCGTATCTCACCCACAAGCGCACAGTTCACGCGTCCAGTCACGTGTGTGTCACGTGTGCACGGACATTCGTCTCCGAGCTTGGTCTACTCAACCACCGTATGAAAGCGCATCAGGTAAATTCATATATCTACCTTCCTGCCTGTCCTGTCCATCAGGTAAATTCATCCATCTATCTTCCTGCAACATCCTGCGCGGTGAATTCATCTATCTACCTTCCTACGACATGCACAGAGCATCAGGTAAATTCATCTGTCCAGCTAGACTATCCACCTGGCTTAAAAATCCTCAAAGAAACTGAAAATCGTAGGCACTACCCGATCTGAAGAGCACGGGTGCACATATCATGCTTGTATTATACATATAAACCTTCCTCTTGAATCTATCTATTAAAAAAAAACCGTGTCAAAATCCGTTGCGTAGTTTTAAAGATTTAAGCATACAAAGGGACATAGGGAGAAAGCGAATTTGTTTTATACTATGTAGTGATTAACAAAAATTCGTTTTTAATTTTTATTTTCCTTATTCCAGACAAAATGTAAAGTGGATAGCAACGCCACGTCTCGCTGCGAGCCCTGCGGCCTCACATTCGCGTCTCAGCAAGTGTACACTATACATGTGCTGAATACAGACGCACACGCAGACATAGCCGCCTCTCTGTGAGTACATACATACACACACTGAATCAAAATAAGGCGCATGGATGCGCCGATGACCTTGGGCGCATGTCGTTTCGAACTCATGCGCAAGAGCGGGATAGATACATACACATTAAACAGTAACGAATTATTGAAAATATTTAATTGACAAGTGTAATTTGTCAATAATTTTTTTTGGTATTTCCAGTATCGCGTGTCCGTACTGCGGTTTGTCTTTCGACGGCGCAGCAGAACTCAAGGCGCATAAAAGAAAATACCATCCCAAGAAAAAGAACACCCATGATATCATCACGTGTAAACTGGTAAGTCACTCAGGCCATAATATAGCTCAGTTGGTAGTAGCTCGTTGTTATCTGTAATGCAGGTCAGTCAATGAAGAATATGGCCAAACGTTTGTGCGATGAAAACAATTTGTTCTTATTTCGGGGCTAAGCGAAATTTATAAGAGGGTAAACATTTATTTCTACTAAATGAAGCGCACCAAACGGGTGCGCTTCGAGGAAGTACTTGGGTGCGCTTCATTTAGGTGCGCTTCGAGGAATGCTCCAAAGTTGTGATCAACTTGTTTTCAGTGCGGAGCGGAGGGCCAAGGGCGAGTCTGGCGCCGGCGTCACTACAGCGTGGCACATCCACACGTGCGCTACCTGGAGGAAGTCAGTGAGGCCAAAGTGCACATGTGCGAGCGATGCGGGAAGAGATACAGTGTAAGTGTACCTTTTTGAGCAACTCGCATGAACTATCAATTCAAGTGGTCAAAGGTACGTCCAAATTACCTTTAGCACATGCCCACATTTTGCAGTAGTCAGTATTCCACGTGACAGGTTGCAACCTGTCACATTGACCGATTGCAATTATTTTCAAAAATTTTCAATCGTGCGAGCGAGATAGCTTTGCGCCGTATACTGCCCCTTAAGAGCATTGCACACATACATTAATCATATTGTACCATTGTACTTACTACTTTATTTTTAAGTGTTTTTTTGTTAATTTTGGTGTACAGTAAATATTTTTTCATTCGTTCATTCATTAATTTTTGCATTCATATATACCCCGCGTTCCGAAATACGCCATAATTGATTTGAGCGCTCACAAACTCGTACCGAATTAGCGTGAGCGCGATAACGATGACCCATTAAACGTCATAGATGACGTCATGACTTGCGATTACGCCGACCATGCCATATATTAATATCACTGTGAGCGCTGTCAAAAATGACAGTTGTGCATTTTTGTTTTGTTGTTATTTGTGATGAGGTTACATGCATTATAGTCGTTATAGGGTATAATATGTTCTGCGATCATAAAATAACAAATCCAGAAAATATCCAAGCAGTCCCAGTTTGTTACAAAAGGTTTGAGTTTATGATTCCTAGGATGTTTCTGTGAGTGCGTTTACGAGCGTTCCGAATTGTTGACAGCTCTGAGCTGTCATAATCGCAATATCTAATTCGGAACGCCTGTGAGGTGATGTGAGCGCTGTGATCGATTATAGCTATTTCGGAATGCGGCCATAGACATAGACAGTAATTTATTGGCCACAAGAACCCACAGCATACAATCCCAACTAATATTATAAATGCGAAAGTAACTCTGTCTGTCCCTCTGTTACGCTTTCCCGCTTAAACCTCTCAACCGATTTTGATGAAATTTGGCACAGACAATCTTTAGACACTGAGAAAGAACATAGGCTACCTTTTATTGCGAAAAAAAGAGATGAAGAGATTAAAAGTACGCAGACGAAGTCGCGGGTACCAGCTAGTTACAAATATATATAGAATACTAGCTGGTACCCGCTGGTTACAAATATATATAGAATACTAGCTGGTAATCACAGACAAAGTGAGAAGACTCAAAAGAACCAAACCTTTTGAGTTAGTGCAGTGACAAACCTAATATTGTGTAGTGATAGTGCTACTTTTAATGAACACAAGAACAATGTGTCGCCTTAAGTACTTAGAGACTGTAAGAAAAGTGCCAATGGACACATTCTTAGTAATACTTATTCTATAAAATTAAGTCAAAACAAAATTACTCATTAGCCTACTTGGCTAGATTGTAATGATATTAGGGTACCGCATCTCATGCGCTAAACTAATTTAGTAAAAAAAAAAAAAAAAAAAAAACTTGGGCGATTTGGCATTTTATGTATGTATGTATGTTTGTATGTTTGTCCGACGATAACTTGAGAACTGCTTATCCGATCTGCATGAAATTTGGTAAGTGGATAGCTTGTACTTGAGAAATTTACTGGTAAGTATATGAGTAAAATCGGATAAGGGGTTATTAAAATATGGGGTTTTTTAAGGGGGCAAAAATTAAAAAAGTTACACAAAAAAATAAAGTTACATGTCATATGAAAGGGCTTGGTTTGGACATTCCAAAACCGTTTTTATTTTTTTTCTAGGATGCCTTCTTTTATAGTTACAACAAAAAAGTTAAATTAAGATAACCAACGAACTAAGAGCTCCCATTTCTAAGAGTTTCGTTGGTATCAAGGTTTTTCTACTGGTCGGCCAGTTCCCTTGCTTTTTAATAAAAAAAATTATTGAAATAAATTAAAAAAGTTCTCAGTTCTCATAAAATGTTGACAGCGACCTGGTCTGATGATGGAGCCAAGGTCTGTTCAACGGAACTCTTCAATAAATCGGCCAATTGAGTTAAAACTTCTTTACCATACAAAGTTGCAGTCAGCGGTTACAGTTACACAAAAAAAAAGCGGTTACAGCGGTCAGTGGTAGACAGACGCAAGTCTAAGCATTGTGTATGGTATAACGGACAAATTAAATACAGCTGTTGAACAAAGGAAGAAACAAATACTGCACTCTTTCGATGTCACCAAAGGATTTTGATCTTTCTGATTACTACCATCTATGTACTTAAATTTTTGGAGCTTTAGGATCGCATCACGAGATCTCAGTTCGGGGCGAACTACTAGTTATTTTATTTCATGAATTCATTTGCAGAATATCTGCATGCTGAAAGACCACCTGAACTCGCACCTCGGCGTGACGCCGTACCCGTGCGGCGCGTGCCGGCGCGCGTTCAGCTCGGCCAGCGCCCGCGCCGCGCACGCCGCGCGCCACGCGCCGCCGTCGCGCGCCTGCGCGCACTGCGGGGCGGCCTTCCGCAGCGCGTCCAACCTCGCCAACCATATGCGGGTATGATAAGTTATACAATGTAGCAATAGGGCAATCAGACAGCCCTTACCACAATCTCCTGAAGCATTCTTATTTCAATTACTTTAGTTTTTGTAATGTACAACGCAATCGCAGGACGATTTCTTTTCTTCTTTCTTTCTTTCAGAATGCGCCTGTGAAGTGGAGCCTTAATATTAAGTAGATATAACATCGATTTGGGCTTAATAAAAATACCTGTAAAGATGTTAATGTCACAATAAATAAATATTGTAATGGTTTGTGTGTGCAGACGCACGGCGGGTCGCGGCGGTACGCGTGCGCGTGCGGGAAAGCGTTCCTGCACCGCGCCGCGCTGCGGGAACACGAGCGCGGTGTGCACGCCCACGTGAGAAGGACGCGCACGCGCGGGAAACAACCCACCGCGGCTAATACCAACACAATCAGTACATGATTGCATCAGTTTTAATATAACTAGTTACATCTGGGTGACCGCTGAACCTACCAGAAGGAAAGAGAGGCAGAGGCCGCCCGCCATCCATGGTGGACCAATATAAAAAGAGACCTCATGAAATCCCACTTGCCCGAGCCGACAACCCAAAACCGATTGTCTTGGCGCAGACCCGACCCCACATAATGGGAGCAGAGCAGGGGTGGAGAAAGGAGGGATCTGGGTGACCGAGCTTTGCTGTTACTGAATAAGTGTTGAACTCGCCTATAGGCATAGGCTGAAGTAAATAAACGTAATAAAGAAAAAATCATTATAAATAAACAAAAGTTTGTTGTTTTATTGTGGTTTTGAGATCGAGAATTATTTACGAAGACAAATATAAATAAAACGATTACTTTGTATTTCAATTGAAAAGGATTTATTTCTATACATTTTGTAAGATGTAACATGATAGCTTAACCTGGAACTAAAAAATTTAATAACCGTGGAAACTATTTTCCATTCCTATCAACGCATATGACTTTATTTTATACTATGTAGTGAAGTATCGAGAAACAAAGAAATGGCACATACGTATATTTTAAAAACGAAAATACATTAAAAACTTATTTATAAGTCGTAGGGCCTAATACTCAAACGCTACTCAGATAAGCACGTCTCATGTGACGAGTTTTTGACGGACTTTCATTAAAAACTCAAAAAAAATATGACTTGAGACGTGATGCCGTGACTGAGATGCGTTTGAATATTCGTGGGGTAGTCTTCCGATAGAGTTCCTGAACACAACACTTTTATGTGTCCCGTAAACACATTCATCATCCGCGTATTTTACATTACCTACTTAGTAATAAGAACTGCATGAGGCGTTTGCGTATCGTCTCCCCGCATTGCGTCATTTGTAGATCATAGAAATTGAATAACTACAGAAAACCGGCTTCCCAATTTTTTATTTGCCCTTGTAACATTTATGTTTTGCCGAATCATGAATTTGAATATTCTTGCGAGTACTAGCAACATTACCTATGCACCGTAGGAGATCTTTACGTTAGTGGAAGCAAGGGGTGCTTTGCGTCATTCTTTGAACTGATAACTTCTTACTGTGAAGAGGCACACAGTTATAAATAATAAATAAATAAATAAATATTGGTGGACTTTCCACACAGCACTATCTAGCCCCAAACTAAGCTGATGCTTGTAATATGGGAACCAGATAGCTGATATACTACTTATAATACTTTTTTTTTGTAAATAAATACTTATAATATTATATAACACCCAGACAGAGATCAAACATTTATGTTCATCACACAAATGTTTGTTCACGGTGGGAATCGAACCCACGACCTACGGCGCAGAAGGCAGAGCTACTACCAACTGAGCTACGTAGTTAACAAATCGCTGTGTGAAAAATCCACATTTTACTACTTATTTCTCTATTGGGCATATCTTCATACGCTTTCTCTTATCCACTAACACATATCTACGAATAAACAATAAATCCTCATGTAGATTTATCGTGCGTCTTCCGTTCCCTGCGTATATGCAGATGCACGCCGCGAACATGTTCCCTGAGCGCGGCGCCGTGTAGGAACCCCTTCGAGCACAGAGAACACTTGTAGCGACGGTCGCCGATGTGAGACTGGAACCACAAAGTATAACCATGACGTCGGAAAAGGTGAGTTTTTAAGAAGGTTTTTAAGTACCAAATGACGTCAAATACGCTAATACGAAGTCTAATATGGATATGCTTTTGACATTACAATATAATACTTTCTCGTAATTTCCGATGGCTATTTCGTGTCGAAAACGATTCGGGTTCGATCAAATGCAAGATGTGATAAAAACTGACGTTTCCGATTGGAAACCTTTGCGAATGATTTAATATTCAATCCATGAAGTTTAAAAAAATAATTATCCATGTTAGGATTTCCTAGGTCATTTTACGTCATATATTAGTGCTTAAAAGCTCTACCTATTCCGGGTATCAAAGAAAACTTATAGCGATTTTGATCGCCAGGCGCGGTGGGTATTCTGTTTAGGTAGTCTAGTACCAACTCAAAATTCTTTGATGATGTTATTTTATTTCTAATGTCTCTATATTAAAACTATATTCGCCCCGCGGTTTCACCCGCGCAGATTTAAATCCCGGTATACCCACGGGATAAAAAGAAGCCTATGTGCTATTCCAGACTATAGTCTATCTTTCTGCCAAGTTTCATCCAGATCCATTCAGCCATTCCGGCGAGAAAGAGTAACAAACATCCATCGATCCATACTTACAAACTTTCGCGTTTTTAGTATTAGCAGGATCATAGACAAAGTTATATTACTTTGTCAATGGTAGGATGTTGTAATGCTGAAACATACCCGCATGTGATTGGAGAGGTTGGCAGCACTAGCAAACTTCTTCCCGCACTGAGCACACTCGCGCGACGGCGGCGCGTGGCGTTCCGAGTGAAACTAACAACAAAATCTTACTATTAACGACAGGAGAGTTTATTGTACAATAAAAAAAAATGTTATGTCTAAAATAATAAAAGTTTATCGTAATAGAGCTCTTTGTGAAGGGCTGGCCCGGGGAAGTACAAGAGGAAGATGGGGGAATGACGTTCACCTGAGAGAAAAATGCTCTACTTGTTTTTTCGGAGCTTTCAGAAATCATCTGTGAGTGCGCCTGACAGCTTTCAGAAACCGGCGGTGCGCTCGACAATGGCTCCTTTCGAGCACGTTAAAAATGTATTTTCGAATAATTACCTTAAGAAGTGTCTTAGCCCGGAAGGCGGCGGGGCAGCGATCGCAGCGGAAAGGCTTCAGTCCGGCATGCAGGTTCGCATGCTCGCGCAACTGCGTTATATTCTACAAATAAACATGGACTTCCTATTCAACCTGCGATTTTATAGTTCACCGATAACCGACAAACAAAGGAGAAAGTTTTTTCCACTGCGAGCCCTGGTCCAATAAAAAACTGCGGTCCCTGTTCGACTCATTCATTTGAAGTTACTATGTGTGAAAAAACGCAACAAAATGGAACCTGAAGTTTATAAGCGGAGATCTGCAACGAAGGACTGCACTGATTACTAATTATTTGCTCATATCTAGATTTCTGCAGGACAGATTTGTTTGATTCCATACAAAAAAATATTGTATTAGAGATAATCTTTCAAATAAACCATGTGGCAGGCTTGGGGTCATACTTGAATTTTTTTTTTGGACTAGGGTTCAAAAAACATTCTCCTTTCGTCGCCCAAAGCAATGCTGTCTTACATATAAGCTCTTCCCGCACTGGTCGCAGAGATGCGTCCTTTTTGGACCAGCAGTGCAAGTACCGTTCTTATCGATCGCTTAATTGACATTAAGAATCGTCAAAAATTCGTTAAAAATGGTTTCAACAATGGATAAAATCAGTTTTAACGAATTTTGACGATTCTAAATGTCAAATTAAGCGATCGATAAGAACGGTACTTGCACTCCAGGGCTCATAGTATAAAAACATTGTCCTTTCGTCGCCCAATGCAATGTTGCCAACTTACATAGAAGCTCTTCCCGCACTGGTCGCAGAGATGCGTCCGACGCGCGCCGCGCACGCGCAGTTCGTAGCACTCGGCGGGGTGCGCCGCGAGGAAGTGTCGGTACAGCCACGTGTTGTATGTACCAGACATCCCGCACTGTACACACAAACACCACTACCTAGTATAAAACAAAGTCGCTTTCTCTGTCCCTATGTCCCTATGTATGCTTAGATCTTTAAAACTACGCAACGGATTTTGATGCGGTTTTTTTATAGATAGAGTGATTCAAGAGGAAGGTTTATATGTATAATACATGCATGATATGTGTACCCGTGCGAAGCAGGGGCGCGCGGGCGGTTGCTAGTGTACAATATTATACATATATAATGTTAATATTTAACTTCATTTATTCAGTCATAATTGTTTAATAATTAATTTAAATCTAGCAATAACAATTTTGTGGTAAATGTCGTGCTTAGAACAATCTAACAAAAAAAACGACTATTTATTTTTAGAGGAGCGGCGTCACGCGCTGCAGGAATATAATCTAACTTTATGGATTTTTAATTCTAAACTGACCAATATTGGTCAGTTTAGAATAAAGTTAGAAGGTCGCTTCAACCAAAAAGAACGATGGAAAACAGTGAAGGGAATGTGTTTGCGTATACAAAACACTAGCGTCATTACACCCACTCCTCCCTTTAGTCTGGTAACGCTGTCGGCAATCGTCACACGATGATACCAGCATTTCAGTCCAATCGAAAAAACCCTCCCCCTCCTTTCGGCGTTCTTTTTACGTGACGCGCACTATTCTATCACTATTATTTTTACTTGTATTGGCCTACAGAAATAAAATATTTTTCATTTTTTTAATCATCGCTGCGTTCACTAACGGACAGGTGTGTCCCTGCCCGACTCACTATTCTGATTCTTCACTATTATTTTTACTTGTATTGGCCTACAGAAATAAAACATTTTTCTTTTTTTTTTCTCGCTGCGCTCACCAACGGACAGGTGTGTCCCTGCCCGACGCCGCTCTCGGCTCGCTTCATCGCCGAGAAGTTATACTGCGGGTGCACCGCGCGCCGGTGCGAGCGCACCGCCAGCTTATCCGCGAACTGCAATCCGCACTCAGGACACGCTGTACTGGCAAATTATTAGTTTATTATACAGGGTGGCCAAATAGTCGAGGATCAAACGCAGCTAGGGGTTAGATGGGGTCATCAAAAATTGTTCTACGGGAGGTCCTTAACTTCAACCACAGGGTATTGTGTATTGAGAAAATTGACTTTCTTTACTAATTTTTATTATACGATTCGAAATAATCTACACACACAATAAATTACAACACAAACTTACAGCCTGGACCAAAACGTCTGGGTGCCAGTTAACATTAATAATTTTAGGTATAACTTTAAACGATCGTATGAATATGATGATACTTAAATTATTTGAGTTAAAAAACTTGCGCAAGCTACAAGTATATTAATTAAATGGCGCTTCATGTGAAACACATGTGATCTACATTGAATAACTAATTAAAATCTAATTGATGAATTGCAAAACTAAGACGATGTTATACGGTAAGTAGCCATTGCGTGAATATAACCCACCACCACTCACATAACATCTCAAAATACTAACTGAGGATCCCAGTATAGATTCCACTTTCGATTAGCGTTCACTTCAGCGGAAAATAATAAATCCTACTAATATTATAAACGTGAAAGTTTATAAGTATAGATGGATGGATGTTTGTTACTCTTTCACGCCGGAACGGCTGAACGGATCTGGATGAAACTTGGCAGAGAGATATATTATAGTCTGGAATAACACATAGGCTACTTTTTATCCCGTGGGAATACCGGGATTTAATTCTGCGCGGGTGAAACCGCGGGGCGCAACTAGTCAATAAATAAATTTTCCATTCTATTGGTCATTTATGCACAAACGGCTAACCTCAGACCGGTTCAGATAAGCTGGTGGCTCTATACCTACATGCTTGCAATCCGTCCCCACGGATCATCCTAAGTACTACTACTACTTGTAAGTATGGATGGATGGTTGGATGGATGTTTATTACTCTTTCACACCGGAACGGCTGAACGGATCTGAATGAAACTTGGCAGAGATAGATTATAGTCTGGAACAGCACATAAGCTACTTTTTATCCCGTGGGAATACCGGGATTTAAATCTGCGCGGGTGAAAATGCGGGGCACAACTAGTGATGAATAATGACCAGCGGGCGACAGTTCGCCTGCGACGCAAGAGGTTGCGGGTTTCTATTCCCGCCTCGGAACAAATTTGTGTACGATCTGCAGAAATTTGTTCCGTTGGTCTGGGTGTTTTCTATGTGTAATAAAAAATATCGATCTACGTAAGTACGTATGTATTAAGTATATCAGTTATCTAGTACCCATAACACAAGCTTTAAGTAGCTTAATTTGCGGCTAGATGGTGGTGTGTTGATTGTCCAGCATTATTTATTTATTAATATTAATGGCAATGAAAGACTGCTCTTGAGTGTACCTATGTGACATACTCACAGCGTGTTTGCGATATCCTTGTGTTTGTGCGTGTTCATGACATGTACATTGTACACTTCCTGGCTCGCGAAGGTGAGGCCGCATGGCTCGCAGCGCGCCGTGCCATTCGCGTCACACAGTGACGACGCCTGATACCAAATAAGCAGTTAAGGCGTTGACAACATCTAATATTTCTCTCGCTCGCACGATTCGACATTTTGAAAGATATAAAATCACAAATTCCAATTTTTAAAAATCGCAAACAACCATTTTGTGTGCAATCACATTGCGCATAGTTTGGTAAAAATTTCATTTTGATTGATGCAAGTTTTCCTACTCAAAAGTTTGCTTGAGTACGAAAACTAGAAAAGCAAACTTTTAAGTTGGAAAACTTGTATCGATCAAAATGAAATTTTTACCAAACTATGCGCAGTGTGATTGCACACAAAATGGTTGTTTGCGATTTTTCAAAATTGGAATTTGTGATTTTATATCTTTCAATAAGTCGAAACTTGCGAGCGAGAGTCACATTAGCTCTTGTCTTCGTCTTAAAGCGATGACAATAAAATTTTATAATGTCCCAAAAGTTATTCTCCGAGCAGGATTTGAACCCGCGACCTTCCCCTTGATGGCACGGTCACATAAGTACCGTAGTAATAACATGTCCAAGAGTTATTCGTCGAGTGTGATTTAGTACTCCGGTGGCACAGTTAGTAGCGCAGCCCCGTATCAAGGGGAAGGTCGCGGGTTCAAATTCCGCTCGGAGAATAACTTTTGGGACATTATAAAATCTTTGTGATTTTCTTAATTGCAGTAAACACTATAAATCTAATAAAAAATTGACAATAAAATTGTTTGAGGTACCTCTCGCTCGCACATTTCAACGTAAAGAAAGGTGTAAATCGCTAAAATTATTTTTGAACCATGTTGTGTGCTTCACTTTACGAGAGTAGTTCACTTTTAGACCTCTCACGAAGTTTTCCTTCACCGTTGGAGAACACTGAGTAAATTTTTGAACAGAAAAACTTATTGGTGCACGACCGGTTCTGAACTCACGACTTTAGAATCAGAGGGCGGGGCTGTTACCACTAGATCACCAGTGCTCTCTAATATTATTTACTAGCGACCCGCCCGCGCGCCCCTGCTTCGCACGGGTGGACATATCATGCATGTATTATACATATAAACCTTTTTCTTGAATCACTCTATATATATTAAAAAAACCGCATCAAAATCCGTTGCGTAGTTTTAAAGATTTAAGTATACATAGGGACATGGGGATATAGGGACAGAGAAAGCGACTTTGTATTATACTATGTAGTGATTTATTTTATTATGTGCTAAGGAGGACGCTTATACCCAACTAGCAGTGAGTGAGTGAATGTGGGTAACTGATGAGATAAATAGATTTAAAAGATAGTAACAAATAAACTTACATTGTGCACCTTCTTGCGATGTAACGCGAGTCCCTTTACCGAGACGAATGTTTGCGCACACGTGACACATACGTGTTCTGTCGGGTGAGACTTGCGCACGTGCGACATATATGTCGAACTGTGGCTGCAAACCAAACCAATAAAATAATCTGAAAAAATTATTCAAAAAAGGTATTTAAATAAGGTAAAAGGTATTGAAAAAAGTATTGACAATGTTAGTGATTTTTTAAATTGAATTTCTATGTAATCGACTTACTAATTTTGTATACCTATTCTTGACAATTTATTATGGACTTCTATCTAACTAATCTTAGGTAATGTAATTTAATGCCATGATAATTTAAATGTTATTGTTAATTGTAAATATTTGCATGCCAATGACTTGGTGAAATATGTAAAACCACCTACCTGCCTACTAAGAACTAACTTTTAACCATATTTCTCGCAAATAAACATTTTATTTCATTTATTTATTTAAAATTAGATTTTAAGTGTTGAAGCCTATGTTGAAGCTCACTTAAAATCCTTTTTTTTATACAACTAGATGATGGAACAAGCAGATGGCCCACCTGATGTTACGTGGTAACCATTGCCTATAATTGCATTGTCTAGAAAGTCAGGCTAGGAACGTGCCCTACGATGCTCTTGCGTCAATCAACTTGAGGCATACAGATGTTAGGCCTCATGTGCCTGTAATTACACCACACTCTTCAAACCGAAACACAGCATTGCTGCTTAGCGGTAGAAAAAGGCGTTCACCACACTGCTTCGAAAGAACTTCGAAGACTGGTCGGTCGCCGACCAATATTTTCGAATCCGGTCGTGCACCAATGAATTTTTCTATCGAAAAATTTATGTGCGCAATGCCAGTGCTCTTAAACGGTGAAGGAGAACATCGTGAGGAAACCAGTTAGTATTCTAACAGCGGCGATGGGCTTACAACCTGTCACGTATGGAATACTATCTACATAGGTACTGCAAAATGTGGGTATGGGCCAAATGTAATGTTTGGACGTCCTCTGTCTGACTACCCATCCTCAAAGAATCTTGAGTTAGTGCTTGATACTGAGAGATATGAAGGGATATCTACCGTGCCTGGGGATCAAAGTCGTGAAGCTGTTTCAGTTTTTTCAGTTTCAGATAAAAATATAAACTTACTTATAGCTGCGTTTACAAATTTTGCAGATGTAGCTAACTCCTTGATGTTTTCTGTAGTGCAGTATCATTACCATCCTGAAAATATAACGATATTCTAAGTAATTACCTCAGTTTGATTCGTGTCTACTTGTGGTACCTATACCTGCTATACTGTACTAATATTTTCAACTGCTTCTCATGCTTAGGTACCTACAGGAGGTACTAATGATTACTTGTAGTAGTAACGAATACTTCCCTGTCTTATTAAAACTAACTTATGGCGCTAATGCCTACTTATGCTTATTTGTGGAACTAACACATGCCTACTTGTGGCACTAATGACAGGTGATACAGGATGCGTAAATTACATGTAAATGGGGTAGGTACTAATAATTACAAGCAATGCCACAAATGTTTAAATATTCTTATCCTACTAATATTATAAATGCGAAAGTTTGTAAAAGTATGTATGGATGGATGAATGGATGCTTGTTACTCTATAACTCCAGAACGGCTGAACGGATCTTGGTGAAAATTGCCACAGAGATATATTATAGTCTGGAATAACACATAGGCTACATTTTTCCCGTGGGAATACCAGGATTCAAAACTACGCGTTTGTAACCGCAGGGCGCTACTAGTATTTCATAAGAATATTTACTTACATAAGTGGTAGGTATAATAAACTAATGCATATTATAACTTGTGGAATTAATCCTACTTGTTATAATTATTCTTACTTGTGGTATTTATGCTGCTTGTAGTACCAAAGCCTACATGCGGAAGATACTAATGCTTACTTTTGGCACCAATGCTTACTTATGGCACCAGTGCTTCCTTATGGCACTAACGCTTACTTATAGTACACCAATGCTTACTTGTGGCACTAATGCTACTTGTGACATTAATGCTTACTTGTGGTACTATTGGTTATTTATTGCACTGATGCTTTCTCATGGCTCTAATGCTTATATTTATGGCACTAAAACTTACTTGTGGTAAGTGATGAGCGGACAACGCTTGCAAGTGAACCGTCCATAGTGCACGTCCCCCTTGTGCCTGGTCATTGAAATACGCGACTTGAAACGCATAGCGCATATGTCGCACGGGAACTCTCCCGCTGACGGCTGCAATATTACGTAGATACCTACATTAAGAGTTACCATGTTAGGTACCCTCTTAAACATAATACCTGCCATTTTAAAGCGCCTCAATAGAGTAGGTATTGTTATACTTGTCACTGTCACTTTCATGCTAACGAAAAGAGACCGCAACAGACGTATCAGTCTGATAAGCTATTGACGCGAAAGACCATTATGAATAAGAGCCTTACTCTTTAAAGAACTCAATTGTACTACATTTAGAGCTGTTTTTTGTTTGCGATTTCTGTAACTGGTGGCAGTACACTACACACGGATAAGCGTCAGATAAAAAGCTTTTTTGGACTTGGAATTGTTTGAAGATGAACGCTTCAAAACGTGCGAGGGTGCGATATGTTGTAGTTAGTTCATTCGCCCCAGTAACGCATAACGCGTCGCTCGCCATCACACCGTGTCTTTCTTACAATAAGGTATAGCGTAATGGGTATATGTATAGTGTTTGTAATCTGATGCATATCAGCATCCCAAGACGGAATTTTTTGTATGTAATCGCGCGAATTCCGATACCTAGAGGTGCTTATCGAATCTCCATACAACAAACGTAACAATAAACAAAACTCAGGCTTAGGGTACGGAACGGACAGTGCGATAAAAATTTGTTGTCTTACTTAATATTAATATACTTACATCATGCCACCTCATATGGAAGTTGACGAGTTTCTCACATTTGTAGACTGTATAGCACACCTCGCATCTGTACCGTGCGGACACATAGGGCTCCGAGGTCTCCCGTCGTGCGAACTCGGCGCGAGCATCGGCCTCCGTCGGGAATAACTGGATGTCAAACACAGTAGCGTACTCTTTGTGGTCTTTTAAAGGACGCCTTTGCTTTGGGCTTTTCGGTTTTGGTTCATCTACAATACCTAATGTAAAATGAATTATTAAACAAACTAAGTAGGTAAATTAATGTACACAAGTTTGTTTTAATTATATCTTTTTGTGTAAAAAAAATATGGTTATTTTACACAAACTGCACCTATTATTGCTAAATAAACTTAGTAGTTTCTGTCTGTAGAGTGCATCAAACTTTTTGGGTTTCTCTTAGGTTTTTATGTGTTTATTTGAGAACATATCGGAAATCCAACTCAATAATTCATTGGGTACAATACTGTTTGTAATCATAAATATAAGTATGCCCCCTTACTATAAGTTAATTATAAAGTAACTTATTTTAATTGGAAAATTAACAAAGTCTTTACCTGTAGGAATTTCTTTTTCGATCTTAATTTTCTTCTGCCGCCTTTTTTTGCCTTTAACCTCTTTTTTACTGTCTTGTAGGAAATCCGAAAGGCATTTATCATCATCAGATACATCAGTATTGTTCAAATAATCATCACTAATGGTTAATTCATTTGTGTTTCCTACCTTGCCTTCTTTACTTAGATCATCAACATTTGGTCTATATTCTAAGTCATCTTGCAACGCTTCAATGACAGGATCACATTTTTCAACTTTGATTGTAACATCTGAAAATTCACCAGACTCCTTGAGCTGAATTTCTATACTGTTCTGGATGATATAATTGCCATAGGATGTTGGTGGAAGAGATTTATAAAGTTCCGATAGCAAGGGTTTATTCTGTAAAAAGACCAGTTTTTGATTGAGTGAGCGAAGCGAACGAAAATCTTACAAACAACTTGGGCGATTTGGCATTTTATGTGTGTATGTTTGTCCGACGATAACTCGAGAACCGTTTATCCGATCTGCATGAAATTTGGTAAGTCGATAGCTTGTACTTGAGAAATTTATTGGTAAGTATATGAGAAAAATCGGATAAGGGGTTACTAAAATATGAGGGTTTTAAAGGGGGCGAAAATTTAAAAAGTTACACAAAAAAATAAAGTTATATGTCATATGAAAGGGCTTGATTTGGACATTCCAAAACCTTTTTTATTTTTTTTCTAGGTAGCCCCAGTATTTGAGATATAACAAAAAAGTTAAATTAAAATAACCAACAACCCAAGAGCTCTCATTTCTAAGAGTTTCGTTGGCATCAAGGTTTTTATACTGGTCGGCTGGTAGTTCCTTTGCGTTTTCAAATATTTTTTTCTGAGAATAAATTAATAAGGTACTTGGTTCTCATTAAATGGTGATAGCGACCTGTTCTGATGATGGAGCCAAGGTCTGTCTCTTCAATAAATAGGCCAATTCAGTTGAAACTTGGTTACCATATTTAGTTAGCAAGTGGCAGCCAGAGACAAGTCCAAACACAATGTTTGGACTTGCCTCTGACTACCACTTACTTATATTTTCAGAGCGTTCGCGTCGCTTCATGAAATCTCAGTTCAGGGCGAACTACTAGTTAATTTGCTTGAAATTGGTGGGTAGGTACATACTTTTTATAATGAGTTGCCATAGGATGTTGGTGGAAGAGATTTATAAAGTTCTGATAGCAAGGGTTTATTCTGTAAAAAGATCAGTTTTTTATTTGCTTGAAATTGGTGGGTAGGTACATACTTTTTATAATTAGTTGGGATGGCTGGGGTGAGGTTGGCAGGGGGATAATGTACAAGACATCCCATCAGTAAAGATCTTATTTTCCCTACCTTGAAATAAAATTAGAAGCATTCAATATAAGGTACATACCTGATCCTTTTTTTCCCTCCACTGCAGAAATATATTATTGGATTGTTGACATCTATTTTTAAAATTATAAGATTTTCTGAGAAGGTGCTCACAGGTGGAGCAACAGAAATATTTTGTGTGATCACTCTGAAAAATTATAATAAATCAGGTAGGTCACACATTGCAAGCAGGTAGAGATAAACTATTCTAAAAATGCACGCCCCTCTACCTGCCTTCACCCACACAAGCAAATGAGGTGTATAGATGCAATAGATGCCACCAAGCAATTTCCGCGGGAAACTGAATGACGAATAAAATTATAAAATTGCTAAAAATGCACACCCCTCTACCTGCCTTCACCCATGAAGGCAGGTAGAGGGGTGTGCATTTTTAGAATGGTTTATCTCTACCTACCTACCTGGTTAACAATAGGTATTGTCAACATATAGGAGCTAGCTAGGTAGGGTAAAAAAGTATACCGTATCACAAATAGGTAGGTAGGTAGGTACCTACTTTTGTAGTCAAATAAATGTACATATTTTTATGATTCTAACTGTATACATACATTCTGGCTTCGTTTATTTACATAGTAGGTACCTACCCATTTAGCTAAGTAGGTACCTTTATGCTACAATCAGAATCGCCATTCTGTATTGATCCAATTTCTATGGCAAAACTCTTAATTTATAGATTATGACTCAGAAGTTAACCGAATTGCATAAAATATGATTCGTAGGTAATTTAAGGCTACTGAAGTGTCTGATGTAAAAAGAAAAGATCAAACTTACTGAGTTTTCACAAAGTTTTAAAAAGTAATTCAGCTTTTCTCCATTTAGTCTTTGTAATCTAGGGTCAGTACGAAGGCAAATGCAGCATAATTGTAATGTTGGCATTATAACACTTGGTGTTTTAAATAAAGTAAATAACTCATACAATTGGAAACTAGCTCGAAATTAGTTTATTTACGATTAGAAATGAATGGCGGACATTGGCGGATAGATAACCCGGTTCCGGCTGAATTTACAAATGGCGGACTTAATTTTTTTTTTCACAAATCTGATATTTCTACTGTCAAAACTTACATTATATCAAACTTGCTTTTTGTTTTATTTTATAACAAAATCGTGCTCCCGTAGTTTTACATTCTCTTTGCACAAGAGTAGTGCTCAGAGGAGCACATGGTTGTACATTACTGGCTTCCTAAATTCCTTGGAGGAGCCAGAACCAATCATGCAAAGCATGATATTGTACGGAATGATAATGTACACCCAATAATCCGTATCCACCACTTTCTTTTCACTGGATTAAATAGTACCAATTTGGCTTCCATCTATAATGCTGCAGGTACACATACAATGACATGTCGGTCGAGCGAGACATGAGCGTTTTTGGTTTTGCCCGCAAACGGCTACGTAATAGATATACGGTTTGCATATCGATTTCAAAAACGGTTTTCAGATATCGATTTCAGTCGTTTGGTTTGCAAGCGATAACATGGTTTTTAGCTAAGCAAACTAACAACTAAACGACATACGCAAACCTAAACAGTTAACAGTTTAGCTACTTGTAACTATGGCGATTTCCCTTCATGCTTTAATAAGCCTAGCTAGGTTACATCATATTCGCTTCGTCTCCTTTTACCAGTAAAACAAAATTATACTTAGGTATAAAGGGAGGTAGCGAATCTCAAAGGGTGTTTGATTCTTAACAATCGTTTGGTCTGAGTAGTTTTCGTTTTGATCGTGTTTAGTAACAGTTGGTTTTGGCTAGATATCATGAAATCTGATATGTTTATATTCATATCAATATGATATCTTACCCACCCATATCTGATTTAGGTTACGTTTTGATATATCGGACCCATGTCTTCGGTGAACTTCGGTCGTACCGTACAATAACCGGACCAGACTATTATTAATAAAATTATTAGTGTTGTTTTTTGACTGAAATTGAACCTGCTTGCTGTTTGTGTAACTTGTGTTTTCATTTGTAATTTTGTAAATGAATAAATTGAAACCAACTAAAAATGGTGTGCCGGATATGTTTGCGATCCGATATTGTTGAGACCGAAGATATTGACGATGCTCTTGTCGAATTTCACCATGCACTGTGTGAGGATAATGTAAGTATTATTGAGTAAATAATTAGAAAAATAAAATAAATAATGCTGGACAATCCACACAGCATCATCTAGCCCCAAATTAAGCTACTACCTTGTGTTATGGGTACTAGATAACTGATATATTTAATACAATAAATTATACATAAATAGATAGATATTTTTTATTATTCATATAAACACCCAGACCAGTGAAACAAATTTCTGCAGATCGTACACAAATTTGTTCCGAGGCGGGAATCGAACCCGCAACCTCTTGCGTCGCAGGCGGACTCTCGCCCGCTGCTCCACTGATACATTTTTATATATAGGTAACACACAGCGACTCGGTGTTTTTTTCTTATAGTTATAATTTTTCATATAGACAAAAAAACTCAAGGGAAGGACTTGCGATCTGCCCCAACTTGCAACCCCCTTACCGCCAACCCTCAACCCAGGTACAAAGATTGCTATGGTTAACTGTTGTCACAAGGGCAGGATGTATGTAGGTACTTGAATATACTTCCAATAAGAATGTACAAAACCAATATTTACCCCTGGTCTCTGAAAGATCAACACTAATTGGCTATCAAGTCACATGCTATTTCAGCTTTTACTTCTCCTATTTGGAAATTGAACACAATCTTCAGAAAAGTAAACAGGCCTTTTATGCCTCCTGAATCCTACTAATATTATAAACATGAAAGTTTGTATGTATGGATGGATGGATGTTTGTTACTCTTTCATGCCGAAAACGTTGAATGGATCTGGATGAAACTTGGCAGAGAGATAGATTATAGTATGAAATAGCACATAGGCTACCTTTTATCCCTCGGGAATACCGGGATTTAAATCTGCACTGGTGAAAACGCAGGGCACAACTAGGTAGTTTATACCTAATAAATTCTGAGACAAACCCTGTTTATAAATGTCTCAAATTTTTTTAAATCTATTATTAATTTGAATCTATCTCAATATTGCAGGTTCAATCAGAAGAGAATCCAGTCCTGAAGTTTTGTTCAATATGTGAATACCAACTAAGAAAGTTTTACAACTTTCGTCAGAAATGCTGGCGAGCTAATACAATACTTAAAACATGGAAACTGACCAATAATCCTGTAAGTTTTTTATTGAATTTATCTGACTACCTATTATTATTTTTGGTTTATGCATTGGTTCCCTCTAGCAAATGACTATGTGATACGTTAAAAATCTTATAGATGCACTAGCTTCTGTCACAGAAATGCATCTAAAGGGCTGTACCTTCCATCAACTTGTCAGCTCCTACTTGTTATTGACTTAACATATTATAAAACACTGTATTCTAGCAACATAGTGGCAAGCTTATTGCCACTGCTATGTAGAATTCTAGCATCTAAAGCAGCAAGCATGTGTACTGAGCAAACATACAACAGTTAATTTCTAGTCATATTAACTTCTGTCAAATCTTAAGTGGCAGCATACGGCGCGCCGCTATCTCGCTCGCACGATTGAACATATTTGAATATATATAATCACTGAATGTAGTTATGTAAAATTGCAATTGGTCAAGTTGTGGTCAATACCATCACAAAGATTTAGTGAAAAAAAACTCACATAAAAAAAGCAAGTTTTCATACCTAAAAATCAGAAAAATCCTACTAATATTATAAACGCGAAAGTTTGTAAGTATGGATGGATGGATGCATGTTTGTTGCTCTTTCACGCCGGAACGGCTGAACGAATCTGGATGAAACTTGGCAGTGATATATTACTACTATCCTACTCCTACTAATATTATAAACGTGAAAGTTTGTAAGTATGGATGGATGGATGTATGTTTGTTACTCTTTAACGCAGGAACGGCTGAACGGATCTGGATGAAACTTGGCAGAGAGATATATTATAGTTTGGAATAACACATAGGCTACTTTTTATCCCGTGGAAATACCGGGAATTAAATCTGCGCGGGTGAAACCGCGGGGCGCAACTAGTATAATAATAATAATAAATAATGCTTGACAATCCACATAGCACTATCTAGCCCCGAAGTAAGCTACTCAAAGCTTGTGTTTTGGGTACTAGATAACTGATATATTTAATACATTATGTGAGCGAGATAGCGGCGCGCCGTATGCTGCACCCTATACAGTTTACTTTATATTTACAGAAAGAATTACAAAACCTGCATGAGATGATCCCACCTTCAAACATCTCATTCCATAATAATGATAGTCCCATTTTGATGGAATTCTCTTGCACAGACATAGAATCAAATGAGGTGGATATAAAACTTGAAAAAGATGATTTCGCTAAAACTGAAAATATATTAGATGCTGAATTTAAATCAGATATACCAATTGATTTAGTTAATAAAAATGGAGGCAATATTAGTTATAAAGTCGAAGATGATAATTTTTGCGAACCTTTCCATGATTATGATGACAGTGATATTGATTATGAACCTAAAAGGAAAAAAAGAAAAAATAAAACTATTGACAGTTTAAAAAGAAATAAAACAGCAAAAGAAAGAGTCACAAGCAGTAGCAGTAGAAAAAAATTAAGTATTAAAAATGAGAATATAGATGTAAGTGAAGAGACGACGGCAAAGAAAAAACTATTTACATCAAACCAAGTGAAGTTAAAAGAGAGGATATTGATGTTGCTTAAGTCAGGGGAGTTCCAAGACCTCGGAGATAATGTCACAATGAATGAAGAACTGTTTCTGAAAATGTTTGAAAAGTGTGATAAGTCCAGGCTGAGCAGTATGTTGCCCGTGAAACAAGGTCAGTGCTGTGCCAAATCAAATTTGTAGACTTTTCTGTTAGACATTCCTAATTATGTAATTATGTACCATAGCATTGATAAAATGAGGTGGTCACTACTACTACTACTACTACTATGAAAGATATATTGTATTT
The DNA here is from genome assembly GCA_963576535.1 of Plemyria rubiginata. Taxonomy (NCBI): domain Eukaryota; kingdom Metazoa; phylum Arthropoda; class Insecta; order Lepidoptera; family Geometridae; genus Plemyria; species Plemyria rubiginata. The sequence continues at coordinate 7,525,243 of OY754922.1, read as the reverse complement.
ATCCTCCTAATATTATAAACGCGAAAGTTTGTGAGTATGGATGGATGGATGAATGGATGGATAGATGGATGGATGTTTGTTACTCTTACACGCCGGAACGGCTGAACGGATCTGGATGAAACTCGGCAGAGAGATAGATTATAGATTGGAATAGCATATAGGCTACGTTTTATCCCGTGGGAATACCGGGTGGAAATCTGCGCGGGTGAAACCGCGGGGCGCAACTAGTAATATCATAGTTTTTTTACAGGCTCATCAGATGAACGAAAAAGACTCAGAAAGTTTCTCCTCTATCTCCTCAAAAAGAACAACCCAGAGTATGAGGAAATCTTCACAGTGGAACTTCTGGACACAGATGCTAAGAAACTGGATGAATTTAATCGGCGGAGGCTTAGTAAAGAGTACTTGCATGCTGAGTTTAAGTGTGAACGTTGTTACAAAGCATTTGAAGTTCAAAGACTGTTGGATTATCATAACAGATGGCATCAGGTAACTATATTTAACTACCTACCTACTTTAACATAAAATGGGTATATAGTGAGTTTTGTACATACAGTAAAGATTCCCTTCACTGTCGTCAGTGTCAAAAAGTCAAATAATAGGTGGGTGAATCAACTTTTAAGGCACTCCTTTTGTGTCCCTGTCATGCAAAGAGCATAAAAATCCTAATTTCCTTATAAAATATGTTTGTTTTGATGTTAACGTAAACTTAGATCCTTTCCTAACATGCTAGTTTCATAGTATTTTATAGTTAATAGGAAAATTTTTGACTTTATTATGGTAACTCAGCAGAACATAAGCACTATCCATACAAAAAACATCTGTCCCCAGGCCTAGATGACGATACAATTTAGGACGTATCTTAAAAAAAAGGTATGAATGCACAGCCTTTTTACCCAATATTATGATTCAGAAAAACTTACGTTTAAAGTTAACATTTATAAAAGTTTGACAAATATTTTATATTTTTCGTGCATCCAAACTTTTGTCCCAAACTTTGATCAAAACATCAGTTCTACAGAGTTACCGATAAAAATTCATGACCGTTATCAAGAGATGACGCCTACCTTGGTGTCATCTAAGGCGATTATTGTCTAATATTTAGTTGGTATGATCAAAAAATCTCTACCTAGCTTTACCGCCCCCCCTGCCTAAATTAAGTTCTCAGCTGGTGCGCGTAGGTTTATTGTCGCTCTACAGCGTTGCAATGGATATTTATGAGGCACCCTCGTCACTTTTTCTAAAAAAACTCGTTAATATTAGCTTAGATGTCGTGCCCCACTGCAAAACCTAAAAATAGATAAACTTGTGCAAATGTTAACAGTATATTTTCATAATATTTCGATGATTTATTTTTTATTTTTAGTTGTTCATAATGTTGTCAAAGGAGTGTCTTAAAAGTTGATTCACCCAGGTACTAAGTTTTGTGGCACAATTTTTTTTTACATTATTAATTACTAGCTGCACCTTACGGTGTCACCTGCGTAGTTTAAATTCCGGTATTCCCACGGGATAAAAAGTAGCCTATGTGCTATTCCAGACTATAATCTTTCGCTGTGCCAAATTTCACCCAGATCCGTTTAGCTGTTCTGGCGTTATTGATTAACAAACATCCATACTTTCACATTATGATATGAGTGCGATTATTTAGCGTTGGTTGCGTTGTTTTAATAATTACATACATACATACATAAAATCACGCCTGTTTCCCATAGGGGTAGGCAGAGACCACGGATTTCCACTTGCTACGATCCTGACATACCTCTTTCGCTTCATTCACTCTCATAACATTCTTCATACATGCTCGTCGGTTTAGGGTACTCTTGACCTGGCCTTTCTCTAGAACATCTGTTATCTGATCTAGATAGGTCCGCCGAGGTCTTCCCCTCCCAACAGTCCCATTTACACTCGCCTGATGCACCTTTTTCGTCAATCATCATTTAATAATTACCTACCGAAAAATTTACCATCTATGAAACAGAAACTGAAACTGAAACAGCTTCACGACTTTGATCCCCAGGTACGGTAGATATCCCTTCAGATCTCCCAGTACCAAGTAGGTGCTAATTCAAGATTCTTTGAGGATGTCTAAGGGGGGTAGTCAGAGGTACGTCCAAACATTAAATTTGGCACATACCCACATTTTGCAGTAGTTAGTATTCCATACGTGACAGGTTGCAAGCCCATCGCCGCTGTTAGAATACTAACTGGTTTCCTCACGATGTTTTCCTTCACCGTTTAAGAGCACTGGCATTGCGCACATAAATTTTTCGATAGAAAAATCCATTGGTGCACGACCGGATTCGAACCTGCGACCTTACGATCGGAAGGCGGGGTCACTCCCACTAGACCACCGGTGCTTTACCATCTATGTTTACATATATTGCGGTAAATATTAATATGATTATATTATGATATTTGTATAGGTGTGTACCCCTAGCACTGTTCCAGAGCGCAGGTGAGCACGAGTGCGGGATATGTGCGATGCGGTTCGCGAGCCGTAAGGCGCTGGCCCAGCATCACAAGACCAACCACCACGTTGTGTACCGATGTAAGCTGTGTCCGCTACTCACTTACAACTCGTAAGTTCGATTAGCATAAACTTGATGGTCGAACTTGTTTAGTTTACGCCTTAAGAGTCCGGTGACAGCGGCTCGCAATTTCGAGGTGCGATTGGCTATTATTTCATTTTATTTCATTTCGGGGAGGTTGTTTGAAAGAATAACTCTAAAGAAACACGCATAAATACTGTTCGAACACAAATAATACAATAATATAAGGGAAATGTGCTTGAGTCAGAAATCATTTTGGTATTAGGTAAACGTAGACCAAACATACTAATACCAAAATAATTTCTGATTCGGGCATGTTTCCCTTATATTATTGTATTATTTGTGTTCGAACAGTATTTATGCGTGTTTCTTTAGAATTATTCTTTCAAACAACCTCCCCGAAATGAAATAAAATGAAATAATAGCCAATCGCACCTCGAAATTGCGAGCCGCTGTCACTGGAGCCTTAAATCAAACAAGCTCGAAATGCGTTACAAAAATCTTAGAGCGTAGCCGCGACGTACATACGTCCTGCGGCCTAATCGTCTAACTCTCTGGTTATCGTAATCGGCACAGATGAGGGAAATCTAGTATCGTAATGGCACAGATGAAGTTGATATGTACCTAGTAGAAGGTTGACACTTGAAACCCAGAATATAGTAATGGAAATGGGCTTCAAATAAGACGCTTAGGCGGGCTCAGCACAGAATAGTTCATCCGAACTATTGAATTAATGAAAAAGTTATGATTTTGTTTCAGCGCAGTGATGGTGAATCATTACAATCAGCACAAAGGCATGGAGTACTCCTGTCCGGTCTGTCTGAGTGTGTTCAGGTGCGTTTATTGGGCAATCATCATCTTCATCAACAGACTTCAGAGCTCAATCTGTAGCTTCACCTTCTAGCGCCTTCAAACGCCCATGTGGATTTGATTACCAAGGATCGTGGTCCTACGCTTCATTACATCTTATTTAGCTAAGAATAAATTCAGCTAAAATTTATTACGCCGAATACAGCAATCCTAAATAGGCATTTTTTATTAAATTGTGGGTACTTTTCGCCGAATTAACAAGCTCTGAACTCTTGAGAATAACTTTTGGGATAAAATATAAAAAAATATGCTCCATGCGGTTTCCCCGCGCAGTTTTAAATTCTGGTATTCCCAAGGGATAAAAAGTAGCCTATGTGTTATTCCAGACTATTATCTCTGAGCCCAATTTCATCCAAATCCGTTCAGCCGTTCTGGCGTTATTAAAAAACATCCAAGCTTTCACATTTATGATATTAAACTGAAACTGAAACAGCTTCACGACTTTGATCCCCAGGCACGGTAGATATCCCCTCAGATCTCTCAGTACCAAGTACTAACTCAAGATTCTTTGAGGATGTCTAAGGGGGGTAGTCAGAGGTACGTCCAAACATTAAATTTGGCACATACCCACATTTTGCAGTAGTTAGTATTCCATACGTGACAGGTTGCAAGCCCATCGCCGCTGTTAGAATACTAACTGGTTTCCTCACGATGTTTTCCTTCACCGTTTAAGAGCACTGGCATTGCGCACATAAATTTTTCGATAGAAAAATCCATTGGTGCACGACCGGATTCGAACCTGCGACCTTACGATCGGAAGGCGGGGTCACTTCCACTAGACCACCGGTGCGGTATGATATTAGTGTGATAAAATAAAAAAACATTGATAAAATATGACACCTTCACTACATAGTATAAAACAAAGTCGCTTTCTCTGTCCCTATGTATGCTTAAATCTTTAAAACTACGCATCGGATTTTGATGCGGTTTTTTTTAATAGATAGAGTGATTCAAGGGGAAGATTTATATATATAATACATGCATGATATAGTAGAAAAACAATGTGCACCCGTGCGAAGCAGGGGCGCGCGGGCGGGTCACTAGTATAATGATACTACTAACTAGTGTAATGATACTTTTTGCAGCAACAAAAACACAATGAACAACCACCGTCGACAAGCACACAAGACGTCCCACATCTGTCCTCTCTGTGCGCGCAGTTTTGTATCCGAGAAGGGACTGTACTTCCACAAGAGATTAAAGCACAGGGTAAGGGTAAGATTAGATAAAATTACAAACACATTGGGGAATAAAGGTTCTCGAATGGCGACCACAAACTGGAAAGCGAAGTATGGGACGCCCTCCTACCCGATGGACTGACGATATTGTTAGGATCGCAGGTAGTCAGTGGATGGAAAGGGCCTAAAATCGTTCTTCCTTCCTTAATCAACTACTTATTACAATTATAAGGTTTGTAGAAATAAAATGCCTGAATGTGTTCCAATCAAATGGAACACATTCATCAACCCAGTCTATGTCATTTTGCTAGCTCTGATATAAAACATGAACTAGCCAAAATCGACCAGTGTACACAATTTTATAAGCCACAAGTTGGTAGGTGACATGTGAATGTATAAAATAGTATGAACACTCAGTGGGTATAAACTGAACACCACACTAGGAATGACTATTATTACACTTAAATGGTTTTAGGACGAAGTTGAGACGAAGTCTGAATACGCTGTATCGTGCGATAAGTGTGATGCTATCCTGACGTCACCGGAAGTACTGCTGACGCACATCCGACAAGTCCACGAGAGCGCACAGACTATGTAAGCGAATATTTTGTTATAGAATGACTAGCGACCCGCCTGCGTGCCCCTGCTTCGCACGGGTGCACATATCATGTGTGTATTATACATATAAACCTTCCTCTTGAATCACTCTATCTATTAAAAAAAACCGCATCAAAATCCGTTGCGTGGTTTTAAAGATTTAAGCATACATAGGGACATGGGGACATAGGAACAGAGAAAGCGACTTTGTTTTATACTATGTAGTGCGATTCCCTACCAAAACACGGTTTTTAGAATGGATGCTAGCTCTATACCATATTGTTCTGAAAAGTATTATTTTATAATGGGTTTTCTCCTTGTCGTATCACTGTTTTTTTCGAAAGAGGCCCCTTTCTAAAATATCATAGTATTCTTATAAATTTTGATTGAAAACTATGGTTTTGTAATAATAAGTATAAGTTTACTAACTAGTGGCTCTGGGAGCTGTAGACCTCGCGAGCATACTAAAAGTGGGCTATTTGAGGAATGTAATGTGCAAGTGCATTTTCCGTTTTGTGATTTTTTTGATCTTTTTGATTTTTTTTGCATCATCTTGTGTAGAATGAGGTCCTTTGTGTTTCTCTCAAATTTGATTAAAAACCATCGATTGTTTGATGAGCTATCCTGTTCATCATGCTGAAGATCCTTATCAGATCTTCGCCAAACTTTTATGAGACCAACTTATAGTTACTACCTTTCAAATAAAAAAAGAATAATCGAAATCGGATCTCATTTGGTGGAGATATCCAGTATATCAAATAGCCCCCTTTTTGCCCTTTTTTTGGGGGAAGTACCCCTCCAATCAGAAATCCCCGACGACAAAAAATTCTAATAAGTCATATAACCTGTGTACCAAGTTTCGTTCAGATCGGTTGAAAAATGCGACCTGTAGAGGAGAACAGACAGACAGACATCCGGACAAACGCATTTTTGGCCAATGTGGAAACTGAGACGCTTCGCTCGCTTCGCTCGCTCGGTCAATAAGTAAACTTAGTTACTACTAAGTTAAGTTTACTACTATGTTTAGTAATAAGCTGTTAATTATTTTCAGCCACAAATGCTTCCATTGCAAGGAGATATTCAGTAGTTTAGAAGAGTTGAAGAAACATAAGGTAGAACAGGACCATCAGAGGCCTGCCAAGCCAACAACCAAACCTGATGATAACAGCAAGGTAAGCACTACGTAGGTATAGATATTTACAAGCGAAGATACCAAAATAACCGAAATTTTAATTACGCTTCACTTTTTATAGATAAACTAGCGACCCGCCCGCGCGCCCCTGCTTCGAACGTGTGCACATATCATGCATGTATTATACATATAAACCTTCCTCTTGAATCACTCTATCTATTAAAATCCGTTACGTAGTTTTAAAGATTTAAGGCTCCGGTGACTGCGGCTCGCAATTTCGAAGTGCGATTGGCTATTATTTCATTTTATTTCATTTCGGGGAGGTTGTTTGAAAAAATAACTCTAAAGAAACACGCATAAATACTGTTCGAACACAAATAATACAATAATATAAGGGAAACATGCCCGAATCAGAAATCATTTTGGTATTAGTATGTTTGGTCTTACGTTTACCTAATACCAAAATGATTTCCGACTCAAGCACATTTCCCTTATATTATTGTATTATTTGTGTTCGAACAGTATTTATGCGTGTTTCTTTAGAGTTATTATTTCAAACAACCTCCCCGAAATGAAATAAAATGAAATAATAGCCAATCGCACCTCGAAATTGCGAGCCGCTGTCACCGGACTCTTAAGCATAGATAGGGACATGGGGGCATATGGATATAGGGATAGAGAAAGCGACTTTGTTTTATACTATGTAGTGATAGTAAATGATAAAAAATTATGTAGGTATGATTTTTATAAAATTAATTTTTATATATACTAGAGTTCCGGAGAGTAAGATTTTTTTTTTCAGAGTAAAATTGCCGATGAGAAGCCAACATGCTCAGAATGTGACAGGTCATTCAGCTCTCGGAAGAGTTACTTGCGACATGTGAACATCAACCACAAAACTAACAGGATGTAAGTCATTTCATAATTTTCCTGCTACTTCATCTGGGGTCGGCACAACAGGTTTTTGCTCTCCACACAGTATGATATGAGTGACTGCTCAGATGACGGCTGATCCTCTATCAGCCAACCTTTCTTTGACCTCTACTCATATCCATCCACATTCATCCCTACCATTCTACTCGTTACATGACTTTCTTCTCTTAGCATAACGTGTCCATATACCTACTACGCTAACCTATTACTCCACATATTTCAGTCACTGGCGCCACTTTCAAACTGCATCTAATAAACTCATTCTACTTACGCATTATGTAACTTGCGAGTCAATGCGTTGTTATAGGTGATGGTTACCACTTAGCATCAGGCGGCATCTGCTTGTTCTATCAGCACGTAGACTAACCCCCGGTTTCTGAAAGTTCGACCAACACTAATCGGCTGTCAAGTCACTTGCTATTTCAGCTTTTACTTCAAATTAGACAGAGATAGCAAGTGACTTGAAAGCCGATTAGTGTTGTTCGGGCTTTCAGAAACTGGGGGTGAATGAAACAGTTAAATTTCATTATTGATTTTCTGATTTTTTACTCCACTATAACCTTTTTGAAAAAATAAAAGTTATTTTCTGATTACTCCATAACCTTATTGAAATAATGTTTTCAGCCACAAATGCGGGTTCTGCCAAGCCAAGTTTATATCCGCCGAGGAGCTGGACTCCCACCGAAGTGCGTACAGCCATCACCGGAAGGTTCGCTACGTGAAGAAGCAGAGAAGCAAGCCAGGGACGGACAAGCGGCTAAAGTGTAACGACCCCGAGAAGCCATTTGAGAAATGCGAACTGGTAAATCAACGTTACTTCTTGGCTTCAAGTTAAGGCCTGAGTTGACGCTCAATTGGTAAACAAGAAGAAATTTTGTATAGAATAACTACTGCAAAATGTGTGATGTGTGATAAGTGACCACTTATTACATTTGACTCAGACAAAAATCATTGCTATATATAGCGTGTAACGGAAGGGGGGTATCAACCCTGAAGGAGATGAATGTGCTCATGAAACTCAACAACTTTCCCCAAAGAACATAGGTCGAAATATGAAAAAATAATTTGGCCCTCCCATAGTAAATCAATCAGCTGGTAGTCAGTTTTGTAAGGGAGGGCCAAATTTTTTTTTCATATTTCGACCTATGTTCTTTGGGGAAAGTTGTTGAGTTTCATGAGCACATTCACCTCCTTCAGGGCTGATACCCCCCTTCCGTTACACGCTGTAGATATTTGATCTACTATTTGATACTAAGAGCTCTGATGAATATTTATCTACCATTGCTTCAAAATAATAAAACAAGATTAAAGACTGTCTCTGTTGAGTATTTTAGTTTATAAGTTTATCATACTGTTTAACGTCCATAGGTACCCACATAGTTGCAAATAAACATGTTAATATTTAACATTGGTACATAAAACCTACAGTTTTTTTTCTGAACTCCACAAAGGTTAACTGGAAGGGAATGCTCTCTAACATTAAGTTCGCCTGTGTACGATATGATGTTTCTGTGCAATAAAGAATTTTCTATCGATCCATCTATAGTTGCAAATAAACATTTTTGATTTGACTTATTAATATTGAATAACCATCCCCGCGTTCTTAAGGTCCCCAAGTTCATTTATTGTTTCAGTGCTCTGAGCTGGTGTCTTTAGCGCGTACCAACACGATGTACAAACACTTCCAGTCAGCTCACCCGGACACGCCTTACGCGGCCGTGTACGCTCAGCCGCACAACCGGCATCTGTGCCATCTCTGCGGGAAAACATTCAAGGTAACAACCCCGTGTACCATTACTTCAACATTAATTACCATTTAAGGGTCCGGTGACTGCAGCTCGCAATTTCGAGGTGCGATTGGCTATTATTTCATTTTATTTCATTTTGGGGAGGTTGTTTGAAATAATAACTCTAAAGAAACACGCATAAATACTGTTCGAACACAAATAATACAATAATATAAGGGAAATGTGCTTGAGTCAGAAATCATTTTGGTATTAGGTAAACGTAAGACCAAACATACTAATACCAAAATGATTTCTGATTCGGGCATGTTTCCCTTATATTATTGTATTATTTGTGTTCGAACAGTATTTATGCGTGTTTCTTTAGAGTTATTTTTTCAAACAATCTCCCCGAAATGAAATAAAATGAAATAATAGCCAATCGCACTTCGAAATTGCGAGCCGCTGTCACCGGAGCCTTAACACGATGTGCCTTTATTTTTACTCGATGTACCATTACCAAAATGAAGTACCATTTCTTCCACATATACATATAATATCCAATGTACCATACTTAAACACGAAGTACCATTACTAAATTACCATTTCTTCAACATGATATAATATCATTATTTCCTTATAATATACCATCGTTCAATCCAATGTACCATTACTTCAACATGATGTACCATTAAGCTCTACCACACAAGCGCGTTATTGCGATATTGCGTTTTTGCGGTTTCGATATCTGTTTTCCGCACATTTTGTATTAGGACGTGCACGAAGTTAGGTAGGTACACAATGCTGAGATAATAGCGCGCTTTTGGATATAGGATAGTAGTAGTAGGTGGTTTGGATAGTATTTATTTATTTATTTTATTTATATATAAAAAAAACACATTAAGACTTACAGTCATCGCCAAGGCGCCTAAATGCTACGAAATATAAACAATCAAATGAGAGTCAAAGATACAATACAATGTCAAATAAAAAAAAATAAAAAAATACATACAATTTGCTGGTCAGAATCAAAACAATACATAACCTAATAATTAAAAAAATGACAAAAAATATATTATCTTACCTACCCCATAAGTCAAAATCAAGTTTGGTAATTCAGAAAAAATGACATTAAATGATATAGCTTCGAAGCACTGTCGAAAAATACGTCGGCGTCTGTCTGTTGGACAAATTCGTTGAGTGTAGCAAGTGCACTCGAGGTTGGAGCGTTGGCTCCGGCAACCGTCCGCACTCCGGGCAGTGGGGCAAACAGTGCACGGCGGCGTCGCGGCCCTTCCGCGCCTTCCATGCCTAACATGTGCCGCCGCGGCACTGCCAGCCCCATCTGCTGCAGTGTCGCCGGATTGTCAACTTTTCCGCTCAAAATCATATAATAATGTGTCATCAGAAGCAATCCCCGCCTCAACCGCAGAGTGTTCAGCCCCACCATACCGGAAACAAACAGTGATGGAAACAGGTATGGGTAATAACCGTATAGCCTTTTATATGCATATCGAGCAAACTTTCGCTGCACCCTCTCAAGCAGTAAAGTGTATTTATCCTCGTGGGGATCCCAGACAACAGCACCAAACTCTAAGCGACTGCGAATGTATGCTTTGTAGAGCAAAAGCGCGACCCGCGTGTCCGGAAAATCCCACGTGACTCTCATCACAAAACCCAGATTCTTGGAGGCTTGCCTACATATGGCCGAGATATGAGTATTAAAGTCAAGCCTTGAGAAAGTGATCGTTTTACACTTCGAGACGTTAAAGTAAAGACGATTAGCAGCACTCCACTCCACAACCCGATCAATATCTTGCTGATGTCCCAAACAGTCACTTGCTACATCAACTTTTGTAAACAGTTTGAGGTCATCAGCAAACATTAGACTATTAGAAGAGACAATGACCGATGGCAAGTCATTTATCATCAGCAGAAATAACGTCGGCCCAAGAGTGCTGCCCTGACTCAAACCAGAGCGCGTAAAAAATGTACTCGATGCATGGCGCTGGAGAACAACATACTGACTACGGTTACTGAGGTAACTTGCAAAGAAAGAAAGAAGCCTAGGTATGAAGCCTATAGAGGCTAGCTTAGTTAACAGAATGTCATTGTCCACCATGTCGAAAGCTTTCCTAAAATCGAAATAAGTGGTGTCTACTTGTTGCCTATCATCCATACATGCTGAAACAAAGTCAACAAAGTTTACGTGATTGGTCACCGTGGACCTGGCAGATCTAAAACCATGTTGAGAATTGCAAAGGTGGATGGTAACCTGTCGACGAATCTCAGAGTCAAGTATGGATTCAAAGATCTTTCCGAAAACTGATGGGACTGCTATTGGCCTAAACAGCTCAACATTGTTATTTGAGGCACATTTTGGAATAGGAGTAACTTTGGATATCTTCCATCGGGCTGGATAACGACACTGCGCGAGAGAAAGATTGTATAAATACAGCAGAGGTTGTTCAACAACAGCCCCACAGTCTTTTACGACATAAGCTGGAATCGCGTCTGGCCCTGCTGAACTTCTGGGCTTTAGGCGTTTGATTGCACGCCGCATAGTGGCCAGGTTAATCTGCTCGATGGCAACCCGGTTTGCATCGAGTTTGCCTCCGTGATCCACTTGAGCCCTATCAGGGTTAAGACAGGGTACTTGGCTGTGAAAGACGGAGCCAAAAAAATCTGCGAAGGCATTAGCAGCTTCTTGGCCTACCTCCACCCTATCCTTCCATCGGAACTCAGTCTCAGTCTGCCGATTTTTACGCTTATCCTTTACGTACTGCCAGAACTTGGAAGGATCACGCGTTATATTAGATTGAGTCTGGTCAATGTGATTCTTATAGGCGACATCTATTAACTCCTTGATGTATTCCCTATAGTATCTAAACATTTCTTTATTAAATTGTTTACCAGTGCTTTTAAATTTACGGAAGTGAAAATACTTGTTCTGTATATTTTTAATGACATCACTGGTAAACCATTTAGGATACACGTATCTCCCGGAAAACTGTAAATTCTTCTTGACTGGCACACTTTTAGAAAAACAATCATTTAACTTAGCGTAAAAACTATCCGTAGCCAGGTCGATATCTTGCTGCTTGTACATGTCGGAAAAATCGGCCTCACTAATTGACTTGTAAAGTTTATGAAAGTCAGCTTTACGGAAGTTCCATTCTGGCGCGGGATGTGGATGGCAGTGCTCAGAACTAGTAGCCGAAGCGGCTGGTGCAACCACACGTCCACAAGGCAAAACAAGATCAATCTGAAGTGGTGGATGATATGCTCGACCAATAGGCACTAACGCTTCAGCTGCACATGTGACAGCTATTGATTCTGACTTTGCTACACTCAACACCAAATCCAACGTGCTGCCGTCATATTCATTGACAATGCTGTTATGCTGGCACAAATCACATACTTCACAAAATAAGTCAAATTGAGTTTTAGCATTTACACTACACGAATTTAAGTTAAAGTCACCAATTATAATTATTTCCATGTCTGAATATTTACATATAACATTCTCTATGCAATTTAATACATCAATATACTGATCATCTTTGTAGCTAGGTGGTAGGTATACAACACAACACAAAATTTTTATATTTTTTTGGCTTACCCTAACAACTAACAATTCCATTTCATCCGCTAGGCCATCAATATCAGTGATAGGTCGCAGAATGAAACCACTACGAGCAGCGAGCAGCGTAGTATGTAGGATAATTACCGCTCGATAATGCGCCTGTGGGGAGAGGCTTTGTCTACTTCAACACGATTTACCATTACTAACATGATGTACCATTACTTCAACACGATGTGCCATTTGTCAATATATATTTTTCGTATATCCTAAACACTGGCTGTGTTGTTCCAGGACCTAACATTCTTCTTGGATCACGCGAACCTGCACTCTGGCGCCAAACCGTACGGCTGCCAGCAATGTCCCCGCACGTTCTCCTCGCGACGCCATTTGCGGCTGCATGTCGCGCGTCACTTGCCGCCGACGCACCAGTGCCGGCATTGCGGGAAGATGTTCCACAGCGCTGGGAATTTGTACGCACATAGGCGGGTGGGTATTGCTTGTTTGTAGCTTAGTCACTTCAAATCCTTTCACCTCACTGTTTTGAAAGAAACTAGTGACGCGGCACGAAGAAAAAGGCGAAAGACAAATAGTATTTATGCAATAGAATTACAAGGATCTTTTGAAAATACCACCAAATAACATTGACTCGAAAGAAGACGTAGTAGTATTATGTACCTAACAGTTGCGCCCCGCGGTTTTACCCGCGCAGAATTAAATCCCGGTATTCCCACGGAATAAAACGTAGCCTATGTGCTATCCCAGACTATAATCTATCTCGCTGCCAAGTTTCATCCAGATCCGTTCAGCCATTCCGGCCTGAAAGAGTAACAAACATCCATCCATCCATACTTACAAACTTTCGCGTTTATAATATCAGTTTAGATTTTTATAGTAAGTATTTCATAAAACATAGATGAGTGGGGTCTTCTGACACAATTATTTTTTACTTAAAAGATACAACCTTGAAAACTGCCATGTAATTTGCGCTAAATAATGATTGTGTCTGCAGGGCCACATCGGTGACCGTCGCTTCAAGTGCGAGATCTGCGCCAAAGGGTTCCTGCATCAAGCCGCGCTCAACGAGCACGTCCGCGGTGTACACAACCATATCCGACGCGCCAGGAAGTGCAGGGAGAAGTGATAACACTACGCTTTGTTGGAAATATAAAACTCATTTTACAACTCTGAATAAATAAATTGGATATAATTATGTATTAGACGTGTTTTGTTTGCAATCAAATGTTTTAAGTTTTTACATCATTACAAGATAATAATGTAAAAACTTAAAGAAAAAACCGACCGAAGAAATTCCTTCCTTAGGTCCTGAGATGAAACTGAGAATCTCAGTTTTCAGGTAAACAATTTTGATTCATCTCAGTGAGATGAACCAAATGTTTCAAACTGAAGTTTTGTTTGAGGGGAGGCCTCAGACCAAATAAAAACTAAGACGGACTTCTGTGCACAGCAAAGTGAAGCCGGTCAAACTACGCCTCGCACGCACACCAAATCGGCCCACGCAACACATCTTTAGAAAACTGGCTTCACTTTTCTGTGTGTGTGCGTTTAGTTGTGTATGTACACGGGGCGAGGCGTAGTTTGACCGCAACACATCTTTAGAAAACCGGCCTCATTCGTGCTGTCCGCAAGACTCTGTCTTTTAGTTTTTATTTGGTCTGAGGGGGAGGCATTAAAAATAGTATATTGTGTGTTTGTGCATTCCGGTTCGGTCATCATTTTATTTTCTCAAAAACTTGGAAGTTCTCCCACACCCTTCTTTTAGGGCGAGGTTCCACTCTATTTCATCCTCACCCCTATATTCATCGGAAAATCAAAGAGAATGTAAAACTACGAGACGGAAAATCTCCGTTCAAGGCATATTAATACTAGGTACGTACGCCTTGAACGGAGATTCAAAGCATAGTATTACTATGCCTTGAACGCCGCTTTCTGAAAATTTTCGATGTTCACTCACATGCGGTCTTGCCACAGAACATAATATCCGAAACACCCGCATATCAAAATTTGTTCCATTTCTAGATTTTTTTGCCAAGCTTTACGGCCACAGTACGGCCCGGTCTCGTAGTTTTACATTCTCTTTGGTACGGCCGAAGGAATGTATCATGGATGGACACTGATATGAAATCCTGGCTATGTTTTCCAGTAGGATTTTTTGGGTTGTCATAGAGTAGTAATAAAAAAAATGAAGGTTGTGTTTCCTCGTGAGTAAAAGTATTCTATGGTTTCCTTGGTCGTACAATAACCGGACCAGACTATTTATTGTTTGTTTTGTTTTGTTGAGAATTTTATTGAAATTTTGAATGAAAAGTTGGGCTATTGGAGTCTTGGAGATACAAAATCAATCAACGTACCTACCTATGTCACAAAGGTAGCTACTGCAACAACAGCAACATGAAGGAATATTTGAAATCTACAATTGAAAAACTGGTAAGTACCTTGTAAGGTTCATATACTTTACGTCTGAAAGGATCTTACATACAAATGCTTGTCCAACAACCCATTTCATAAAAAATTTACGACTTAGTATGGATTGATTTATTAATCAAAAAACTTGCTACTTTCTCATAGGTTAGATTGGTACCTACCCACTTTTAGTTACCTACTAGGTACCTACTTACAAACAGAATGTAAAACTACGAGATGCCTACTTAGTCTATCGTTTATACCTACCTACCTACAACCATATGTATCAACATTGCAGAAAACTCAGAACTTTCCCGCCCTGACCGTGGTGCTAGGCAATGAGAGCTGTGACCTGGACTCTGCGGTGTCAGCCCTTGTGTATGCAGCTTTCCTGCACTGGCAACACCAGCAGATGAAGTGTAAAGTTTGCACTAGGTATGTACCTACCAAGAACTCCGAAACTACTACTTAAAGGCCTAAAACTAAAACCACTGTAACTTAGATTTTGGGAAAGTGATAAGGTAATACACACACACAGTTAAACTAAATTGAATCATTTTGGTCGAATTGAGCAAATTGAATTTTGTATGATAATAAATAAATAAATAAATAAATGATTCACTTTATGTTTACAAGGATCAATTTGTTTGCATGCAACCATGTGATATTGCCATTGTACATAAACAATTTAACTAGTCTTGCCTTCGTATAATTTATGTTAGGGAAAGGTATTGTAGGGCATGTTCCTATCGTGCATGATTTGTGAGGCAATATTTTATTATAGGTGATGGTTACCACTTAACATCAGGTGTGCCATCTGCTTGTTTCATCAGCTAGTTGTATAAAAAATAGTAGGTTTTTTTTGAATTGTCAATAGTTTTAGTATTCATTCTAGGAACAAGCGTACAGAGGAGGCTAAAGATGAGATATTTGTGCCGATCTTGAATGTGGCTCGTGAAGACTATGAGATCAAGACTGAGGTGGTTTACTGTTTGGAGCAGCAAGGAGTATCCAAGGAGGATTTGGTTTTCAAGTGAGTTTATGCCTTTGACTACCCCTCACAAGAAACCATAAAGGTTGTACCTAAATAGGTATTACGTGTACATGTTTATAGGTTTTTTTTTCATATTGTTTCAGAGATGAACCTAACCTTCCATCTCCCCTCGAAGCCAACATTATCCTAGTAGACCACCACACGCTCGCTACTAGCGATGCGTCGCTGGCTCCATTTGTCACAGAGATCATTGACCACAGACCCCTGGACAAGACACACTGGAGGTTAAACTTATTTATTTTTTCTTCTAGTAGCAGGTTTACTAAAAATACTAATGGTAGCTAATAGTCAGCAGCACCTCCCGAGTAACCTACTTAACATCAATACATCTGTCACATATTCCAAAGTAGAAGAAAGTAGTACCTAAAAGAGCACCTGATGTACTTAACTAACTGTATAGAAATTATTGTAACTTTGTGTATCTTGTTGGCAATCCTAAATAAATAAATACATTGAAACCACCTGGTGACACACCATCATCTCACAAAACATGTATAAACAAAGTTAATATTTATTCATACTGAAACCCAATTTTAAGAACTGAAAGAAAATAAGACTTACCCCCAGTTTCTGAAAGTGTGATCAACACTAATCGGCTGTCAAGTCACTTGCTATCTCTATCTAATTTGTATTAAAAGCTGAAATAGCAAGTGACTTGACAGCCGATTAGTGTTGTACGAGCTTTCAGAAACCGGGGGTAACTCTGTCTTATGTCTTTGTCGTCTTTATCCTGTGGTGTCAGAAACTATCTATGGCCCCCCCAATAATGTTGGTTTATGCAGGATACTGTATAACGGCGGTGGCCTAACCCTAGCAGTGGACTTCTTACGATGATGATGATGATTACAGGTACAGAGAGGACTGTAGGAGCACTGTGGAGTTAGTGGGGTCGTGTGCGACGCTGGTTGCTCAGCGAATTATGGATCTGAGCGCGCTTTTTGCTAAGGATGCTGACTTCTTTACGACTCAACTCACCTGCTGTGATATGCTGCATTGTAAGTAGACTTTGAACTGGTTAAAACATTTTTATTTATTGGACGAAAATTAATAATAATAATGCTGGACAATCCACACAACACTATCTAGCCCCAAAGTAAGCTACTCAAAGCTTGTGGTATGGGTACTAGATAACTGATTTATACGTAACGTATTATATAAGCCTATTTTTTGTTTTATCATTAGCTACTATAATATTGGACACGGTGAATTTCTCCAAGGAGCTGAACAAGGGAACTCCTCATGATGAGGTGGTGGTGCGGACTTTGGAGACCATCCTCAAGCCGGGAGACTGTGAGGCGGAACGGTGAGTGGCAACGGTAGTTGAAACAAGCTAAGGTAAGTAGGTATGTATACCTGGTTGTAGGTTCCCTGACGGTGTATTTCAGAAATTCCCTGGACTTTTATCAAAAAATCACCTTAGCGTCCCCAACAGGGGATAAAAAGCACAGAAATTCCCTTTATCCGTTCGAGTGTGTTATTTGACAAAAAACTCACGATAATACTATACATTATACATACTTCCATAGTCGCTGGGGATTGTCGCAATGGATTTCTGAAATAACATGTGTATACCTACCTTATATTATAATTAGATTTTTACTAGTGAGTTGTATTGAGTTACAATAAGTCACAGTATAACAGTTAAACTACCAGATTTTCTTTTAATCTCGTACATGACTTCGATTCCAGTGCCCGCAAGTTGGATTCTCTGTCAGCGGCCAAACGCGACGTGTCTTCCCTGAGCGCTGCGTCGCTCTTGAGGAAGGATCTCAAGGTGGTCGACGGTATCTTGGTGCCGAGCTTTCCTGTGCCCGTCAAGGTACGTTGTATTTACGCCTTTTTATGCCGCTAAGCTGCGTTGCTATGTTTCGGTTTGAAGAGTGTGGTTGCCTTTAAACGGGCAATTCTTGTATTTATACAAGAATGTCTCGTTTAAAGGTATAAAGGTATTTGATTATTATAAGAAAATGGGATTTTGATAACAAAATCTTATTTTCTTGTAATAATTATTATTCAATAATTATTTATTTACTTAGCTACCTTATTCTTAGGGGTACACGGTGAATCACAATTTAGCGTTTTTATTTTGTTTTCAAAGAGACAAGGATTCTTGGTCACTAGGTTATCCGATTATATTTTTCTTCTCCAGGATTTCCTCTCCCGGGAGGGAGCGTTGGTCGCGGTGTCGGCTGCGCTGGGACGCCATGAGGCCTCCGCGGCCTTGCTACTCGGCATAGATTTCTCCGGAGGCCTAGCCCGGGATATGGCTGTGTTCTGTGCAGATGAAACTTTAAGAGACCGGGTAAGTAATAATTTTTAACAAAAATAACTGTTTCAAACGTCGTTGTAGAGCCCTTTGACGAGAGTCCGATTTTTTAAGCGCTCGGTCACAACTTATTATTATTAGTTGTGACCTGTGGCTCCCAGTCTTAGTTAGAAATATTTGCTGTGTGTTTATTTTTATTTTGATTACAACAATTTATTTTTAGCTTTGCACATTTCTGCAAGAATGGAAGCCATCGTTCGACCTGTCGGCAGACGAGTCGACCAAGCAGTCATCCGATCAGTCGATCAGGTACTTAACTCAACTAAATCTCTCTGCGACTAGGAAGCAATACATACCGGCTTTAAAGAAATTTCTGAGTGTAAAATAAGAAAACCGTTTAAAAAATAAAACCAAAGATAACAAAACTAAGAGTTTTTAAGTATTCAATCACGTTCTTCTAGTTCCCATTTTACAATCTTTGTTTTTAAGTAGATTTGGAATGTATTTAATTTACACTATGTGTATATTTATTTATCTATTGATCAATATATTGTACATGCCTAAAACATCCTAATCAAATCCAACATAAAATTTTGAAAGTGAAATAAAAGCTTTGATTACATTCAGTAATTTTTATTCATTTATAAAATTAAAAAAAATTATAGAACAGTCGATCTAAAAATGTAAAAAATAGAATACTTATGCCTAATATTTTATAATAACTGAAATTACAGTACTTGTGTCGCTGAATGCACCTTTAAAACAGTAATTCATTGTTCAAGGTACATTTTTTTCAGGCATAAGTAAATCATTAAACAGTATCAGATCTAAAAATATAAAAATAAATTATACTTAAATAATCTCTTATGAATGTAGAATATTATTCAGCGATGGGCGGATACAGGCACAAATGGTGATGATGAATCTCATGACATAGATATAGAGTTACATAATTTTTGCGTGATTAGTGATTGTAATAGGTAGTTGTATCTGCAGGCTGATCGCGTAACTTTTGTTACATTCAAAATCCGGTTGCATATGTCAATTTTGGCAGATTTGCGATGGCAAAACTGCCAAGATTTACAATGCAACCGGATATTTAAATGCAACAAAAGTTACGTGATCAAGGGGCAGATATAAAAAGTATAAAAATAAATTACACTTAGCATTAACTACACAATCTTCTAACTTAGGATTTAAGTGAATAGGATGCTTTTCGCATAAATTTCAACTAATATCAATAATTGTAATCCAATTGCTTGCAGGTTGAAATTTTTGCTTACATATACGTCAACAAGTTGGTTAATTTAAGCACAAGTAAAAAGGTATAATTCAATTGTTGAATCACAATGTTCATTTTGAAACGTCTAAAACCATTTAAACCAGGTCAAGAAGATTGGACTCTTCTTTCACTCGCCCATAAAGACCCAATCCACAAAAAATCACAACAAATTCCGTGTGGGTGCATGTGGCCACACGTGGTTGTATGTGGTCACTCGTGGTTGTATGTGGTCACACGTGGTTGTATGTGGTCACACGTGGTTGTATGTGGTCACACGTGGATGTATGAGGCCCCGTGCTGTTGTATGTGGCCACGCATGGTTATATGTGGTTGCACGGTCACATCTGCTGTCGGAACATGGCGCTAATCTCCTCTGTGGTGCGGTGTTTGGTCTCTGGCACTCGCGCGCGGATGAACAAGATGAAAAGCAGTTGGAGTACCGCGAATATTATAAAAACATTCGTGCCCAGAATCAGCTGAAACAAAATATCAGCATTTTAGTAAGAAGTGATGAACAAGTCTTCGTGAAGGGTCGTTCAGGGAAATACTACATGCCTATTTTGCAGCTATCGTTGCTTTGTTTCGGTTTGAAGGGTGTATATGCCCTGATCGATGACCGTCAATCGTACAATCACTAAAACTGCGGTCTTACTCGCTCGTCGGAATGTGCCGGTAAATTTCAGGCAGTGACGCTTGGCACCTGTCCCTATGCCTCTAGTTCACGGATGCAGTGCATTGTAAGGCACGTGCATACCGTAGGTACGTGACCTGTGCGAGGCAATGCTTAGTCACTTTTTTGTTTTACGTCGTATTTTAGACTTTGTATTGGGAAAGATTTAAGTGTGGTTACCTGCAGTGGCAAGAAGCCGAGACCAACGACAAAGTTGGCCATCCAATTAACGCACACCGCCGCCGCAGACGCCGCCGGGCGAGCCGCCTGGTTAAACAACTCTGTAACAAACACACAGTTAATGAGTCAATGTTCAATTAATCTTAAGTATTGATGAAATATCTTTTTAAATTTTAGTTTTTATCTGTGTTTTTCGTTCTCTCGGTGTGCTGGCTAAAAAAACATTCTTTCATTCATTCATTTAAAAGTAATATCAGTAATAGAGAGAAAGAGAGAAATGAAAAATTCAAATAAGAGTGAAACAAATATTTTTGTGGGAAAGTAGCCATCACAATATCAACAGCTCATTCATTCATGCTCATTCAAGTTAGCAATAAGAGTACGTGTTATAGTAGGTACTGTATACAGTCGAGAGTTTTTTAGCGTTTTTGGTACACATTTCTAATAATAATGATAAACTTCATTCGGTTTTCCGTATTGCGAATTTGCGAGCCTGGGTTCTGTGCACAGAGTGAGTACTTTCTAGTCTAGAGCCACGAGAATTCCCATAGCACGTCTGATATATATATAGGTGATCGAGTCTCCATACAAAATCCAGACGTAACTTAAAACAAAGAACACACTGACCTCAATAAATTACACGAACATGACTTCGGTTACAGATTAACTAATGTATAAGCTACAGATTAATTAAATTAAATAAAAGCAGACATAGATAAGTACCGAACTAAAACATCTAGATGGCGCTACATACCAGTGACGAGGAACCAGGGTATGGAGCCGGGTCCGGCCGCAAACATCACCACGAACAGTATCACCAGTGCCACACACACGTACGACACCCACACGTGCACAGTCTAAACATATTACATGCAATATTTAGTTATTCACGCACATTATTGTACGCTTATACTTTTTAGATTTTTTAGAAATATATACCTAACTTTAACAAAAAGTTATATTTACGTTATATGTAGGTACTTTAAATGATATTTAGTATGTTAAAATTTCTTTTTGGAGAATGCCTTGCCATATATCCCGCTCATGCATCCCAAGGCGCTTATATTCCTGCCATTTTATAGCAGCTCTATTTAATAGTCACTGTCACTTTCGTGCCAACGAAAAGAGACAGCAACAGACTTATCGGTCTGATAAGCTAATGGAGCGCTCAGCGTCCAATATGAATTAGGTCACAAGTTTCAAGGAAAAACCTCAATAGGAAGCGCATTGAGTGCGCGGGCGAATAGCGATCGCGAATAGAAAAACGAAGCATGGCACACCCACGATGGACTGACATTGTTAGGATCGCGGAAGTCGGTGAATGGAAAGGGCTCAGAATCATTCTTGCTGGAAACGTGTAGGCCTATGTCCAGCAGTGGACTTCTTTAGGCTGATGATGATGATGATTGCGCGAGAGGAAGTCCCTCTGAAACCGAAGTGAACCGCGAGAATCCTGGCTTCAAGGAGTGCTATGAACTCTCTGCCTGTGGTTAGCAGTGGTATGGTAGAACGTACGTATAGGTTGGCGACGCAGAGCGCCACAGAACAGAACAGCATGCCTCCGAAGCCGGCTAGCAGCAGCGTGCGCCGCCCGAGCCGCTCCACCAGCATCAGAGATACCACCGTCATCACCACGTTCATAGCGCCCATTCCTATTAAAAACATAGGATAACAAAGAAATATAGGATTTGAGAACAAAAATTTGAAAAAAATAAAGTCCGCCATTTGTAAATTCGGTCGGAATAATACCCGCCATATTATTTAGTTCTCTGTAAAGCACCAAACAAAAATGATCAAAACGAGAGCTTAATGATGGACATTTTCTACCAGCCAACCGTGAAAAACAAAGAATGTGCAAAAAACATTATAAGGCCATCAACTTATGTTTTCGTTTGGATTCAGTTTGATTGGTTGTGTAATCTAATTATAGTCATTCATATCAGAATCTAGTTCCTCGTTCTTTGGTTTGAAGTACAATTTGAACTTGGGCGCATGATGAATGAACGATTTATATTCGTCATTCACTCAAACAAAGGTTAAGTTTAATAAATTAAGGGGGTTGTGGTCTCACCCAGGCTAGCGTACTGCGCATGCGTGTTGCTAAGTTGCACGTTGCGGAAGATGTCCGTAGAGAAGAATATCGCGGCGTTGATACCTGACAGCTGACGAAACATAATACATTTAAGAGCCGTCAAACAACATCCACTCGCATTGTTAAACACTTTATAAGATATTGATTATTCACTTTAAGATTTTGCCCCAATGGAGCTCATGTCTGTCATTTTGTTTCCTCCTAAGAACTATGCGACGGGACTATGGGACGACCTCTGTGGCGCAGCGGGCGAGAGCCTGCCTGCGACGCAAGAGGTTGCGGGTTCGATTCCCGCCGTGGAAAAAAATTGTGTACGATCTGCAGAAATTTGTTCCGATGGTCTGGGTGTTTTCTATGTATAATAAAAAAATATCTATCTATGTAAGTATATAATGTATTAAATATATCAGTTATCTAGTACCCATAACACAAGCTTTGAATAGCTTACTTTGGGGCTAGATAGTGCTGTGTGGATTGTCCAGCATTATTTATTTTATTTATTTATTTATTTTAATAACAAAATGAAACAATGAATAAATAATTTTTAAAAAGATTACTTAAGGTACAAATCATAAACAAGTTTTGATTATTTTAGAAGAGAGGGTGAAATACGTAGACAGTCTAATGTGTTTGTTGTGTATGTCATATCTAAAATGAAAACCCTGAAATGCAGTTGGCCAGGACATAGGTACACTCAGAGGCATTAGTAAGACGGCTAGAGAATTGCCAAAGGATTTAGGCCGGTGTTACCTGTTGCGCGAGCATGACGCCGATGGCCACCACCAGAGGGCGCCGCAGCGAGCGGTTGCACAGCAGCTCGCGGACTGTCACCTTCTTGCTCACTTTGTTCTTTTCCGCTTCCTAAACATAAGTTTGAATGTTCATTTAGTTATTAAAAGTCATTTACATTACATATTATGTTACATGATATAATAAAGATATATGTAGATAGTAGAGGCTGCTTAAATCATAGATAAAACCATTCTCATAGCTCTGTCTCTCCTACACTAGGTCTCTGTTGCATAAAGTACATCCAGAATTATACCTACCGTATCAGTAGTTACATACCTGGTGCATTTCTTCCATTTCGCCGTGCACAGCCACGTCTCCCCTTAGCCAGTTCAGAGCTGAAACGAAAACGAACTTTTTCTACCTTGATAAATGCTACTATGATAATCTATGCCGTTCATTGAGCTGAACGATTCGTACATTTTTTCGTTTCAGGATTAAATAGTTCCAAATTACTTGCTAGGTGGCGCCGGAGAAATAGGGAGGTTAAGTATGTACATAATTGATTTGTGTTCGTTCAATCTTATCGGTTTCGTTCGTTCATTTCGTTGAGTTTGTATAACTCATTCACCAGAGTTGACCTCTTTCTTAGTTTAACTAAATTAAAGTAGGTACTCCAGTATCCCAGTACCCAAGTGTTGTATTTCGTTTTCTATATTGTCAGCTCCTTTTGTACGGGTATTCGATAGCGCCTCTCAGGGGTGCTGGGAACTCACGAGTCTCAAAATTAAAAACGACCTCATGATACCTACAGGCAACGAAAAACGAAATTCATATTTCGAGTAGGTACCTATAGGTCGCGTCAACCAAAACGAACGCTGGGAAACAGTGGAGATGTGTTTGCGCATACAAAATACTTGCGCGATCACACCCCTTCCCCCCCTTCCGGCGGTTTTTTTTCGTGACGCGAACTATACAGGACAAGAACTGACCTCTCTGCGCATGAAGCTCCTGTCCTCTATTGAGCAGCAGGTACTTGGGCGACTCTGGGCATAGCGGCAACGTCGCACACTGCAGCAACGCCGGCAGCGCTGTCAGTGCGAGCAGGAACGGCCAGCCGTGCTCCGTGCCCAGCACCGACTCCACGCCCAGCACTTGTGCGAGCAGGATGGATATAGTTATCACCAGCTGGTACACCGTACCGATCTGGAATAAGGTATGGGAAACGTCAAGTTACCATCAAACGAACAGGTCTAAGAGAAAAAAACTCGTGATTTTTGTAGCGGAGATCTATTCGGACTAGGTACCACCGGCAGCGTGGTGCATTGGACAATTTTTTTATACATCTTGTTGATGGAACAAGCGGAATCAGATGACCCGCTTGATGTGAAGTGGTAACCATCACCTATAACAAAGCATTGCCTCGTAAGTCACGCACTATAGGTCCTTCGTGCCCTCCCATGCGGACAAGTAGTTACAGCCCCGGGATTTTCGGGGTCAGAAACCGGGAATGAGATCCCGGAATCCAGGATCCCGGCCGTTTTCTTATTTGCTTGTTTTGTAATCTCTAGCTACGATACCCTGTGTCCATCAACTTGAAGCATGCAGATGATAAGCCTTGAGCTTATAATTTAACTGGCAACCAAACTCTTCAAACCAAATCACAGCAACGCTGCTCGGCAACAGAAAAAGGTACCTATGGTAGGCAAACGCATGTAATATGCTGCGTTTATATTCAGCTCATGTCCGTGGCCACGCGAACGTCATCTCTCTCTCGCACTCTCGCGTTACCGCTCGCGTTGCCTTTCGCGCATTGCCCATGTCGCTGCCCATGTTCATGTCCCTGCGCATATGAGGTGTAAACTTTGGAGCCAAGATGGTCGCGCACTGTTCGCTTTCAGAGGAACTTTCTCCCGCGCACTCTTAAGGAATGCACTCCTTGCGGATGTTTTTCCTGGAGAATACAGTATGGGGTTCTTCAAAAAAGGCGTGTTAAAATATTTAAAGGGTCAGCAACGCGAGTGTGACAACTCTGGTGTTACAAACGTCCATAGGCTGCGGTAACCGCTTCCCTATCAGGCGGGCCGTATGCTAGTGTGCTACCTTGGTAGTATTAAAAAAAAACTTCGATCAAGTATTGGTGTAAACGAGGCAGTAGGTACTCACCGAGCCACGCAGTGCGACGGGCGAGATCTCTGTGAGGTAGAGCGGCGCCAGGCCCGCACACAGTCCGCTACTGATGCCGATCAGCAGTCTGTAACACACGAGTCCAAGCCACAATCTCAATCAGTAGTGTCTGATCTTGGGCGATTTGGTATTGCATGTTTGTATGTAAAACTGATTTATTCAATTGAATCACAAAGATGACACCACGCTGAAGCTTCAGCCAATCATACTAAGTGAGGAATAGGCATAGGTACTGACAACCGATGGTGAATAGTTTCTCGAATGGCGACCACGAACTGGAAGACGAAGCGATGGACCTACCAGCTGCTGGTAGCCACTCAGACGGATATTGATGAGTTTTGTATAACAGAAATAGGAACAAACAACAATAGGTACACAGCTAGTTTTAAAAAACTAGGTCGTCTTTCTTGTCGTATCACTAGTTTCTTGCTAAACAGTGTGGTGAGAGGATTTACCTGCCGACGATGAGCAGGTTGGCAGAGCTGGCGAGCTTGGCGCATCCCTCGCAGGCGGCGGCCAGGAATACGAATGCGTTGCTGAGCAGCAAACCACCCTTGCGACCGAACCTACAATCAAAATTGAAGATGGAACGTACTCTGATGGACACAGGTAAATAAAAAATTAAAAGTACGCACCTACGATCAACGAGTGCCCTGTCTGACGCGTTAGCATCCTACTAGTCTGTGCGTACGATGGTCAGTCAAACTCACAAATCAAACAGAATTTGGTACAAGAATTTATATATTTGATTTTTTTACTACAACTCGACATTTGGCAAATTCGTGGCAACCCCTAAGGTAAATTAAACAGAATTGGCACCATCCTACTAATATTATAAACGCGAAAGTTTGTGAGTATGGATGGATGGATGGATGTTTGTTAACTCTGGAACGGCTGAACGGATCTTGATGAAAATTGGCTCAAAGATATATTATAGTCTGAATTAACACATATGCCACTTTTTATCCCGTGAGAGTACCGAGATTTAAAACAACGCGGGTGTAACCGCGGGGCGCTACTAGTTAGCTATAAAGCGCGATATCTCAATTGGAACGTCTATCTAGTTTTACCAAAACAGTGTGGTGAAAAGATTTGATTATATGTAGAGTAGGAGTCACAGTAGGTACCTGTCAGCGATGATCCCCGTAAGCACGCCGCCCGCCATGCCGCCGACACAGTAGATCGAGACGGCGATGGACCACACGGTCGTCACTCGCGGGTCCTCAATGGCTGGTATCGACGTGTTGGTGCCTGTTAAAGTCTCTTGCAGCCATTTTGACATCACCTGCAATTTTATTTGTAAGGCTAACCCCCGGTTTCTGAAAGCGCGATCAACATTAATCGGCTGTCAAGTCACTTGCTCTCTGTATCTAATTTGAAGTAAAAGCTGAAATAGCAAGTGACTTGACAGGCGATTAGTGTTGGTTGAGCTTTCATAAACCGAGGGGGTTTTCTTTATTCTAAGGCCTGTACTGTTTCTAGGGTCGTGTAGGTTAGGACTCACGGTGCGTGGTGTATTGAGTACGCCGGTATTGTATCCGTGCTGGAAGGCCGACCAGCAAGCAGAGGACACGATGGCAAACGCCAGACGCACGTTCATACCCTTGAACAATGTTAAACACATTTCTATATAAAATATATCTGTATTTTACCAAGCTGTTAATGAACTTGTCACACGCACTATTACTCATAAATTACTCCTTAGATCTGACTCAAATTTAAATGGAACCACATGAAAAACGAGTCGAAATATATAAAATAAACTAATAAACCAGACGATGGGGATTATAGAAACCTCGTTAAATTTTTACTTGAAACTGCATTGGGCTAGTAAAATTTACAAGCTTTAGAAGGTAGTTCCTGCAATAACCGCTGTGGCATACAGACGGACAAACGAAGTAGCACCTCGAAGTTTCCGTTTCATCAGATTACGTAGTTCGGAACCCAAAAAATAGCAAACAACATAGTTTTGCACTGCTTTGTTTGCGTCCATTAACTTGAGGCATATCATCATATCACCGGCAACCACATCACCCTTCAAATATAAACACAGCAACGCAGGTACACCATTCCTTCAGACAATAAGACGTGCAATTATATCGTACCTATTGGTTATTTAGGTGGGTACTGCTTGGTAGGATCTTTACATAATATCGTGACTTTCATTACCATTATAAGGTTGAATATATAACGAGATCGATAAATATTAATAAGTTAACTGTAAATGCGACAAGTTCGAAGGACATCTACCGTTGCTTCATTCTAAATTTGTCTTATCATGCCATCATAACAAAATTCAAATTAGTCATAATTTTATGAGTAAGAACTGTTTACTGTGTTTACTTCTTCCGTGTATAGATACAGCCTTTTAGTACATTGTACCTAGAATTAAATAATGCCATCTCATTCCATCGTGGCTTTCATTATGTCATTCATTACTTGTGAAAAAATAAAAACGGTCTTTATTAAGTATTACCACAAGAATCACTTTACCTATGCTAGGTGAATCTACCACCAGCGGCCCGATAACGCTAATGTCTGGCTGTCGAGATGGCTTTCAGTTTGATCAAGGAATATAATAGGTACTCTCTGACGAGAGCTCTCATAGTGTAATTACATATGGATGGATCTAGTATCTAAATTCCTTGTGATGGATGCTAAATTCTTTGGATGGATGGGAATCAAGAAAGCCATCTCGATTAGCCAGACATTATCGTAATCGGGCCACAGTTCATCGCGACCAATGCCTAATAGAAGAACCAGGAAAGTAGTAGGTTGTAGGGCATAGGGCAGCATGGACTTAATATCCATAAGTAATTATAAACTTTTTTTTTTTTTTTTATACTACCAAGGTAGCAAACAAGCATACGGCCCACCTGATGGGAAGCGGTCACCGTAGCTTAACTAAAAAAAAAACTAAACTTAATTCTAAGGAGGGCAGAGTAGAGAACCGGTGATAACCACAGAAACCTCTTTTTCTGTATTATGGGTGTTACCACAGAATACAGAAAGAAATGTTCTTTCTGTTTCAAACTGGTTTTTTTTCCAATTCCAAGGAAACATTTTGCTACAAGACCAATTGAGCCCAAATCGTCTATTATAATTCGAAAATTATGTCTCTAGTGCCTACCTACAGAGGCTTCACCATCACAACAGAAAGAACCTTTCTTTGGTGAACCCTCTGTAGGTAGGTATAACGTCCAGAAAGATCCTTTCTTTGGTGAAGCCTCTGTAGGTATAACGTCCACTAGAGACATAATTTTTGAATTATAATAGACGATTTAGACTCAATTGGTCTTGTAGCAAAATGTTTCCTCGGAATTGGAAAAAAACCAGTTTGAAACACGCTTGGAGCTGTTTTATTATGACGAAAATTGCTACAATAATTAAATAAATTAAACAATATGTGTTGTGTGTGGTTGTCAACCCAAAAAATATAGGTACAAATATGTTAGGGAAAAATATTTTAATTAAAAAAAAGAGTAATAACTGGGATTTTTCGGGCACAGACAGGGCGTAATCACGAATGAATTTGACTTGTCACTGAGCGCTCTATTAGCTAAGTAGTTGCTCTTTGTTGGCATGAAAGTGACAGTGACTATTGTCTCTATAGAGCCGCTTAAATGGCGGGGAATATGATTATGGGCCGAATATAGTAAATTCGTGATCGAGGTCCAGTTCATCTTACGTTCCTGTGGGCGTGGCTACTCCAGTCTCAAACTATTCGGTCGGAACGTGCTCACAGACCGGTTATGTAAAACCGGTTCCTCGGCCGCCGGGGGCGAAGCTCATGGCGCGGTGACTTGGTACCTTATCTCATACTTATGGCATAGATGGACGGTCACACATCAGACTTTAAAGACATGTTGGACTTGTACCCATTTTCGCAATAAATGAATTAGGTACTGAAAACTGAAACCGCTTCACGACTAAGATCCCCAGGCACGGTAGATATCCCCTCAGATCTCTTGGTACCAAGCTACCAAGTACTAACCCCAGATTCTCTGAGGACGTGTAAGGGGGTTCGTTAAATTTAATACCTATGATATGAATTAACTTTCCTCTTAGGTAAGGTACCTACCTACCTGTTAAATTTGGATTCTGCTACGACTGAAGTTTCTTTTATGTAGGTCTGAGATGACCTACAATAAAGAATTTTCAGTAAAAAAAAAAACTGGTATTAATATAAGAATAATGTACAACAGGCGGTCTTATCGCAATAAAGTGATTTCTTCCAGACAACCTTTGAATGAGATAGCCATGAGTTCATGAGTGTGTTTTACAGTATTTTAATTAATCAAGACGTTCACATGACTTCCGAAGTTTACAGTAGGTACAATCTCACCTACATGACAGTGGAATCATAATAAATCATACATAAATATTTTTCGCTAAAAATAAATACACACTAAAATATTTTTTTTGTTGGTGACCCCGATACATTTTTCTTGGGTGATTATAATAAGAACGAATGTAACTTGTGAATTAAGATTGTAATGTTGTTCATTTGGTTTTATTCGTTGTAAGGTCAAGGAAGCTATTTTTTTTTGCCAATAAAACCTACATTTCTCGTAACGGAAAGAGTGTTAGGTATGAATGTGGATGGATATAAGAGTAGAGGAAGGCCAAAGAAAAGATTGATGGATTGTGTGAAGGATGACAAGGGTAAGAAAGGAGTGACGACTGAGATGACGGATGACAGAGGGAAGTGGAGAGAAAAGACCTGTTGTGCCGACCCCACATGAAGTCCGATAAGGGCAGGAAGATGATGATGATAAAAACCTACATGGGTAGGTACCTAGTACTTACCTACCCTTCCTACCTAAGTACATTAGCGGGTATCTAAAAATTTGCCAAGTGCGAGTTGAAATAAAGCGCATTGGTTCCGTAACCAAAAACGTCGACTTGATAACAGGATTACAGACAGATTAAAGGTCAAAATTATGCTTGTATGTCACAATACAAGCATAATTTTGACCTTTAATTATAATAAATGTTGTCAAAAATGATGTTTAAGTACCTACATACCTGCCGTACCTACCCAAGTAGGCCTACTGCGAAACAATTACCTAGGTATATAGGTACCGTAAGTTATGCACAAACAAACAGTATGCTTAACTACTTACTTTTTCTTGAACTTGTGCGTAACCTTGAATGAGGTGCGTCATCATTAGCACGGATATTTTTTTTTTATTTTTCTCGAATGAAACAAAATAGAGATAGCATCTTCCTACATATGTAAACCTTTTTGGGGTTAAAGAACTTAAAGCATTCTTTACGTTAGTTTGGGTACCCTAGCTGTAGGCATGTTCAGTGTTAGTTTTTATTTAAGACTATTTCATAAATCTTGATTTTTTACAAAACACAAACTCACCGCCATCCTGTTTATTTTCAGGAGTCCAGTTAACGTTCAGTAGCAAGCAGCACACACGAATTCACTTTGAATACCAATGCCAATATATAAACTTTACGCAATATATTTAAAATAGTATGTAAGCGAGTTGTATTTTATGATTTCCTAGTTCACTTTTTCGTGTTTCATAGTATCCAGTGCAGCCACGCCTGCGCGTCGGGCTGGCTCCGATTCCAAATTCAAATGAAATGAAATGATCCGAGCGCGCGGGCGCAACGACGACGCTGCGCAGCGGGACCGCGGTAACGGTGAAATCGGCAGACGGCAATCACGCACTCTGCAGGTAGATACCTGCATGCAGCCAGCAAGAGCCAGACACACGCCTGACAAAACAGCGTAGGTAAGTATTACTTTTTGGGAAATTACGCCAATTCTTCTCGTCACACATACCGCAGAGCCTCAAGACGAAAGTCTTCAACCAGAGTGTGTTGCCAATGATGACATAATATGGAACTGAGACGTGGTCGCTTACTATTGGCCTCATCAACAAGCTCAAAGTCGCACAAAGGGTTATGAGAGAGCTATGCTGGGAGTTTCACTACGAGATAAAATCAGAAATAAGGAAATCCGTAGGAGAACCAAGGTAGCAGACATAGCTCTCAGAATCAGCAAGTTGAAGTGGCTATGGGCAGGTCATATACCTAGCTCGAAGTACTGACAACCGCTGGGGAATAAAGGTTCTCGCATGGCGACCACGAACAGGAAAGCGAAGTGTGGGACGCCCTCCTACCCGATGGACTGACGATATTGTTAGGATCGCGGGTAGTCGGTGGATGGAAAGGGCTCAGAATCGTTCTTCCTGGAAGCGGATAGGGAGGCCTATGTTCAGCAGTGGACTTCTGAAGGCTAATGATGATGATGATGACTTTTTGATAAACGGATAGCAAAGCGTTGCCTCGTAAGTCACACTTCATGATGATCGTGCTCAAGACGCTCAAGTTGATGGACGCAGGACGTTCATCAACTTGAGGCATACAGATGTTAAGCAAACGTTGAATTTTGAGTAAAAAGTGCCGAGTAAAAGAGGAAAATTAAAGGAATATGCACCGGCTGTTATCATGCACTTACCTACACCCCAGCCTCGTGCCTGTAATTTTCCCCTACAACCATACTCTTCGAACCGACATAAAGCAACGCTGTTTGGCTGCAGAAATAGACATAGTGGTCTGAGGGCTGACCACGACTTTGGTGTGGTTGGCGCTTGCGTATATACGATCCACAGCCATTTTACACTACGATCTACGATCTACACCAGATTTTTAGATCAGTGTAGCTGACGTCTATCGTCTTTTGCGAACCTTCGCGGCCGCGATCGTTCGCAAAAGCCGGAAGTGATATTCAAATTTGACAGATAGGATTATTTTACAAGGACTAGAGTCGTTCCTACATGGAAACCATGGTTTTCGAGTGGTTTTGACAGACTCGTGGACATAACTTAGATGTGGCATGACATTTTAATGTTAATGTTAGTGTCATGTCATTGAAAACCTGTCCAAACAAAGAAGAAGTTGAATTACGTTATAATTACGTATATTCGATTTGCGCTAAGAAGCGCAAAGTCTAAGCATTTGGAATTAAAGTGTATTTATGTTATAATATAGTGATTTGACCGACAAATGTTTCGAATGATTTGAAGAAAACAGACACCATTTTCTTCGAAACAAATGACGTGACTTGACTAAGGACTGACTTGATTTAAAAGTATTTAAGGCGTTGACAACACCTAATATTTCTCTCGCTCGCACGATTCGACATTTTGAAAGATATAAAATGACTAAATACAATTTTGAAAAATCGCAAACAACCATTTTAATACAAGGAATAACTACTACTAAGGAATTTGAATACAAGTACAATGTCTAGTGACATATTCAAATTCCTTGATAAGAATGCACCAGTGCTGCCAATGAAAATTTTTAGGCGGCCATGTACATGAGGTAAAAAAGCCGTGTTTTTAAGGAATATTACCAACATGGGCCGTGGCACTGCCTAAAAAAAGGAAAACGTTTAAAATTACGTATTAAACATTAAAAGCCTATAAATAGCACCATTTGGGTAATGTTGGCAAACTATCTCTATTTGTTTGAACTAGCGACCCGCCCGCACGCCCCTGCTTCGCACGGGTGCAAATATAACCAATATATACATATGAACCTTCTTGAATCACTCTATCTATTAAAAAAAACCGCATCAAAATCCGTTGCGTAGTTTTAAAGATTTAAGCATACATAGGGACAGAGAAAGCGACTTTGTTTTATACTATATAGTGATAAAAAAAACAAAATGTTTTCTTATTACCTCTTCATAAATATCAACCCGTAATTTGATTAATTACCGTAAGATTTGCAAAAAGCCGTAGAATCTGCTACGGCCTACAAGCTTAAGGCCGTAGGAATTCTTGATTCTTTGGCCTGAAAGCCGTAGAATACGGCAATTGCCGTAGCATTGGCAACACTGGAATGCACTGAAAAGCCAGGAGTGATGTGCCAACTCGGGATAAACACCAACTCGAGTTAAATCGAGTTGAAATTGAGATAACTCGAGTAATACGACTCGAGTTTGCAGAACAAAACTAAGTATATGGTTTTTTTTAAACCCGTTCTTCATTCTCGCGAAAACTCGATAAAAACACGATAAACGAGGTTCCACATTCTCTTTCTCGTGTTTTTCTGGTGTTCTCGCAAGAATGTGGAGCGGGTGGGCTTTACAAATTAGTGTTTATTTATTTGTTTCTCCATACAACTCTATGTTAGGACAAGTAACATTGCTAAACTTGACATTGGTGAAGCAAAAAAATGTCGATGCGATGGCGAGAGTAGGTAGGGGCAGCATACGGTCCGCAGCTATCTCACTCGCACAATTGAAAATTTTTGAAGATATAAAATCACTGAATGTAGGTAGATAAGTAAAATCGGAATCGGTCGGCGTTGACAACACCTAATTTTCCTCTCGCTTGCACGATTCTACATTTTGAGTGATATTATATCACTAACCCCAATTTTGAAAAATCGCAAACAACCTTTTTGTGTGGAAGTTTTCCTACTCAAAAGTTTGCTTACGTACTAAAACTAGTAAAGCTAACTTTTGAGTAGGTAAACTTGTATCTATCAAAATGATCTTTTACTAAACCGTGCTCAATGTAATTGCACACA
Organism: Plemyria rubiginata; assembly: GCA_963576535.1. Taxonomy (NCBI): domain Eukaryota; kingdom Metazoa; phylum Arthropoda; class Insecta; order Lepidoptera; family Geometridae; genus Plemyria; species Plemyria rubiginata. Next base: position 7,491,225 of record OY754922.1, on the reverse strand, counting down.
AAATGGTTGTTTGCGATTTTTCATGATTTATTGAATTTAAATCTTATATCATTTCGAATAGTTGCGAGCGAGAGTTACATTAGCTGTTGTCATCACCTTAAGTCGAATCAACTTAACCGATATCTAAGAAGATTAAACAAAATAAAAATTTGAACCCAATGAGAGCACCGGTGGTCTAGTGGAAGTGACCCCGCCTTCCGATCGTAAGGTCGCAGGTTCGAATCCGGTCGTGCAGCAATAGATTTTTCTATCGAAAAATTTATGTGCGCAATGCCAGTGCTCTTAAACGGGGAAGAAAAACATCGTGAGGAAACCAGTTAGTATTCTAACAGCGGCGATGGGCTTGCAACCTGTCACGTATGGAATACTAACTACTGCAAAATGTGGGTAAGTGCCAAATGTAATGTTTGGACGTACCTCTGACTACCCCCCTTAGACATCCTCAAAGAATCTTGAGGTTAGTACTTGGTACTTGAGAGATCTGAGAGGATATATACCGTGACTGGGGATCAAAGTCGTGAAGCTGTTTCAGTTTCAAAATTTGAACCAAGCAAGTTTTCACACGACTTAATCTTGGGACTTTTTATTTTTCTAATTTCTATGTATGAAAACTTGTTTAGATCAAAATTTTACTTTATCTGAATCTTTGTAATGTCATGGACAACAATTTAATCGGATGCGATTTTACTACATTCAATGATTTTATACTTCAAAAATGTTCAATTGTGCGAGCGAGATAGCGGCGCGTGGTATGCTAGGGCGCACCTTGAACGAATCGCGCTGTCGCTCTCTCGCTTGATGCGACTCGAATTAGGAATAATTTAGCTCGAGTTATGTCCAACTCGAGTAGACGAGTATACACATCTCTAACCGTAGAAGAAGAAGAAGAAGAAGAAAAAAGTTTTGTTTACTAAATTAATATTTATTGATTCTACTCACTTTAATCAACCGGTCTATAGATACTTAGTAAACGTGCCTAAAATAATTAAATAGAGCGTAATGCGTAAGTACAAATCGTTCGTATATTCAGAGTAGGCATATAACCTACTAGTTGCGCCCCGCGGTTTCACCCGCGCAGATTGAAATCCCGGTATTCCCACGGGATAAAAAGTAGCCTATGTGCTATTCCAGACTATGTATAAATCTATCTCTCTGCTAAGTTTCATCCAGATCCTACTTGGATCAACTTTTACATCCAAAACTAAATGAATTGGTTTGATAGGTACATAAACCTTAGTTTCACACCATTGTGTAACCTGACCAGACGGACCATGCTTTTCTTGGTGGAAATTCTATGTATTCTACTTACTATGTATATGTATAACTACCTAACTTTCGTTCATTTTGTTTTAGACATGAGATCTCTCTCTGAACAAGAATTACCAAGAAGTGGCTGGAGCAGAATGTTAAATCAACGGGCCACCTCAATGTTTTTAAATTGAGGAACAATTTGATGATTGAACAATTTAATAAAGTTATACATCTGCCTAACCTTCTTGTTTTAAATACCTACAAAAATTATAAGTGTTAGGGTTAAATAGGTAGTTTATTCACACACTAATATGACTTATTAGCTAAAGTAAATTTGAAATTATAGTTTTATGATAAAATAGTGTTGATGAATCTAATATAAAATAACAGTTTTTAAATAAAAATGTGGATAGGTAAGCAGCAGAGTTTTAGTGGTGAATGATAGGTAGGTACATTGTAAATTTTCTGCTTCGATAGGAGTATAATACTCAGTAGTAACCTGTAACAATGTAAAATACAAAGATTAATCAAATGCATTCATATAACAAATGAATGCATAGGCTTGTATTGGACTCCAAGTGGGTGGTCCATTATGTGTGTGAACTAATATAATGTCTAAAAAAGTGAAATGCCTAGCCATTCTAAAGATGCTAAGAAGGCATTATAGACATGCAGCCGGTAACATTATGTACATATTTTAAAGCCTTAAACTTCTGGTGTAAACTTTCAATAACCAATACATTTATTGCTTTCACATTGTATATGTATACACATAGTTCTTAGGTGTAAATATCACATCCCTTCCATCATATGGTATAGCAAAATGGAGGCATGCTGAGGTTTTGTATTGCCTTATTACAAGAGTGTTGAAAGATATTATGGATGGTTTTATAACAAGAGGCAGGCCTAAGAAAAGATGGATGCATTGAGTGAAAGATGGCATGAATAAGTAGTGAGCACTGAGACGATGAATGATAGCGGAGAGTGGAAGAAGAAAACTGAGTTTTTCTAGTTTATTATCAACTGCATAAGTACTAAACCTACCAACTTATTGCTAATTATTAAAAACTATTAACACCAAATGATCCACATCTCTCATTAACACCCCGAGTGTTGTAATGTAGAAATGTAGAAATAAAAATGTAATGTAGAAATAAAAAGCTATAAGTAATAAGAATATGAAGGTGTGTACCTGTTTCTTGCGGGGTCAAGAAACCCAAAATCTATTCATATTAGTGAAATTGTGCAAGCTTTATCAAGTCTGCTTCTCAATTACTACTCTGGTCCTGACATGTCTGCGGTTGAACACTCCTTGTGTGGATTCTGCATCACACATAAGTACATAAATTGATGATGCAATATGCACATCAGATGCTGGGTCATGGGTATCCAGATAAACCTGAAATCAAATAGTACAGTTTTAACCTAAAAATCACTTCCATAACATACCTAGGTAGATCTTTCTGCAGATTCTACAATAATTTAAACCTAATAGGTACATAACTCTAACTTCTGTAAAATGATGCTTACAAATATTTTTGAAAACAGCACCAAAAAGAATTTGTTTACAAATAATTATGTAGGTACTAGGTATCCTGCGTTAGGCATTATGCATGACTTGAGTACAAATGAAGGGAAAGGTAAATTTCTGTAGTCTGGAAGCAGAGAATACTTACGAGGTTGGCAGCTATCTATACCTATTTTATTGTGCTTTCATTTTTAAATAGAATGGTCAGTGATTCAAGGAGAAAAATAACAATCTATAGCCGGCAAGCTTTTTTCATTATGACATGGCAAGCAAAAATAAACTTACCTTTAATTGTTTGGTAGTGAAACGCTGCTTAACATAGATGCGTGACCTCTTGACAAAGGTTTCTGGCATTTCTGGAGAGCGGATAGCGCTGAATCCTCTATATTCATAGCCGAAAGATTATTCACACACAGGATCGAAAGCTCTTCGAGCTCTCAACTCTTCACTCCATCTTCAGGCGTGGTAGGTACCAAAGCAAACATACCAAAGCACTTTTTTCAGAACTCTTCGCAAAAAATTACTGAAGACTCGTGTTGCAATTTCACGCACTCATATTTCTCATCACACGACATCGATTATCTCACAGTTAGTATAGCCACACCAAGCCACACCACGGCCACACTCCGAAATTCATGGTGTAAGCGCGCTGTCGTAAAGGCGCCGTCGTAAAGGAGCTATTTGTCACTCGTGGTCGCAATTTTCATTGTAACGGTCAAAAACCGGTGTAGACTACGATTGACAGCGCTACAAATTAGAACCTACACGACCCAGATATGAACCCACACTACATAGATATGAACCTACACTACACTCATGGTCTACACTGCACTCGTAATCGCAATTGATGCTTCTCAAAGAATACGCTAGATGCCGTTGTCTTATTTTCATAGGAAATGCGAAGCTATCGCGGCGACAGGCGATCGGCACCGGTCGGCACCGAAACTCGTAATAGGCCCTCTGGTGGTGTAGTTTGTCCTAAAAATAAATAGTTTCTGAAGTTTAATTCGCCTGCGCCGATAAGACCGACTCGCACTTGGCCGGTTTTTAACCCTTTGTCTCGCTCGCACAACTTAGGATTAGTCCGAGTCGCCAGAGCAGATAGTAAACCACTTAAATTTGGGTAGAAAAAGGGCTTAGGTACATTTGAGACAAATTAAAAAGGTACAAAGACTTTGTACTTAAAGTCTTTGAAAAGGTATGATTAAACTAGCTATATTGGTTAAAGAGTTAAAACGACATCTACCTATCATGTGTAAAAGCGCGGTTGTTAGAAGATCGCTGGCTGTCCGATGAACTCTCTCAGCCTTATTATAAACAAATTAAACCTGGGTTTAAACCTTGCTCAAGCCACGTTTTCTTATTATAAACAAGTTAAACCTGGTTTATCTCATAAATTTAGGATCATCTACCGTCTTATTATAAAAATGTGAGTTAGACTAGGCTTAAGCCAGGACTAACTGGTCCGTGGTCTAACTTTGATACCGAAGTTGGTCCCTGCTCTATAGAAAAATCAAAGACTTAGACCAGACGTTATTATAAAACGGAGTTTATCCCCTAAACCACGGTTTAAAGATAAACCCGAACGACCCCTAGTTTAAGTATGGTCTAACTAATAAAAATCTCATTTTGCCAAATTTTATTTGGTCTCCCACATAAGTTTATTCAATAAAACAACTTGTAGCACTGCATTATCCAACATACATTTCAAACTCTAGACTCCGATCTAAATTTGAAATGTCAAAACGCATGGGTTGCCACGAATTTGTCGAGTCCGGATAATGTACGACATGATAATGTACAGCATGATAATGCACAGCACGATAATTGGAAGCCACTTAGGTACCTTATTGGATTCGTTTTATTGGGGTGTACATTATCGGGGTGTGCATTAGCTGGCTGTGCATTATTGACACGTGTAAATAATGTACAGCCAGATATTGTACAGCATGATAATGCACAGCACGATAATGCACAGCACGATAATTGGACGCCAGTTTGGTACTTTCGAAGCTATGCCTCGTTTTCATGTGCGGGTAAAACTCGTAAACGGAAGCACGAAAAAGGGGGAGAAGGAAGAGGGAGGGGAGGGGGGTCCCCCTCTTCCTCCTGGTACCACTCCTATCCTTAGGAAATGCAGCACTCCGGAGAAAAACCGATTAATGTAACCTAACCTCAAAACATTTTAGTCGCTTAATGGCGTAGTAAAGTTAAAATTTGGGTTGGCTTTAATACCTTAAAAAAACAAAAAAAAAACCTAACCTACTGGGTTACTTTTGTGACTTAAGTCGACAAAAGTGCCCCTCTGATCTGACACGCACCATTCTTAAGGTTAATAAAAAAAACCTAACAACCTACTGGGTTACTTTTGTGACTTAAGTCGACAAGTGCCCCTCATTCTTAAGGTTAACAAAAAAAACCTAACAACCTACTGGGTTATAACCAAACTGATTGATTGAACTGGTACAGTGCAAACGAGGCTCGAGTAGGTACCAAATTGGCTTCCAATTATTGTGTTGTACATTATCGACACGTGCCAATAATGTACGGCCAATAATGCACACCACAATAATGTACACCCCAATAATCCGTGACCACTGGACACGGATTATTGGCTGTACATTATTGGGGTGTGCATTATCGTGTCGTGCATTATTGGCTCCCATGGTGAATCATGGACTATCTCAGGTACTATGTAGTCTTCGACTAAAGTGTCTTTTGTAATACGAAAATGATAAACCTGAGATGATCCTAAGTTTATGAGATAAACCAGGTTTAAGTTGTTTATAATAAGAAAACGTGACTTGAGCTAGGTTTAAACCCAGGTTTAATTTGTTTATAATAAGGCTGCTAAGGTTTATCATTTTCGTATTACAAAAGACACTTTAGTCGAAGACTACATAGTACCTGAGATCAAAGACATTGTACTTATAACTAGACTGCCGGCTTATTCACTAACTTTTATGAGATGCCCTGTCTTAGACAAGGGACTACGAGCGCGCCGTGAAATCTGTCCACGCCTTGGCCGTGAATTCTTAAAATGGCATTCACTAAGCCACAAGACTAGTTGTCTATGCCCCATGTCAGTGTGTCGTATGGTTCGTTCAAAATCTTCCACTCGGAAAATTATCGGTTTTATAAGAAACTAGAAGATATAGTTTTAGTGCCCAATTAATAAGTCTAGTAATAAATATCTTGAATTATAAGTTCTATCAACCATCAATTGTTGAACTTACTATATTTTATAGCGATTTGAAAAATATGAGGCCAAAAATTTTGCATTAGATATAACATTCAAGTCACGCTTGACTAGTTTCGGAACGAAAAGCTTTGACTAATTGTTTGTTTGTTGTGAATGTTGTGATTTAGATCAATTAATTCTATCTAACTAGATAAATATAATCCAGTAAGTCAGGGATTCTGCGGACCCAAATATCCATAAATTGTTTGTGCAGTACACACAGGGTTCCGAAGAATTATATAATTTTGATAAAAAAATTGTACCTACATATTCTTTTGTGTGCGAGATCCTTGCAAGCACGTTAGTGACTCCTCAAAAGTGTAGAAGAAGTCAAAAGTAAGTGTATCGATAAAATTATTAATACTATTACCTACCTAAACATATTGTTATGAACCACCCAAGCGAAGCAGCATTTTTCTGTCGCAAATGTTATCCTTTGCAACAGAAAATACAAAGTAAATGAAAGTACAATGCCATTAATTTTAATATTGTAAGTTGTCTTACATTCTAGTTTATCATGCCCCTAATCTTAATGGTTGGCAGTTGCTTTTTACCAATGATATCTGCAACATTGTCCAAGGGCGGAGGATTGCACTTAACTATTTATTCCTATATGATATGATAAAACCTATTTCTGCCTTGTTTCAGACGCGACAGCTTATTTGAAAATAATAGGTATAATGTGCAAAGTTTGGACTGCTCATGATAGTTGTTTGGAGATTATGGTCAAGTCGGTTCATCAAAGATAAACAACAGCGAAGGAAATTGGGTGGCTTCTAGGGGACTCTGGCTTTCTCCAAAATTCATGGTTAATAATGCTGCTCTGTGCTCCATCCAGCTGATCATACTCTAGAAGTGTGCAAGAATTTTCAAAGCATGTATTATTACAGAATCCTTGCTTGATCCATTATACCCGTAGTCTTTTGTGGGTGAACATGCACTATGGCAATATTTCCAGGTTTTGTGGTATAACAGAAATTAATGTGATAGTGTCTAATGTGTTTAATGTTTATCTCTTGTTTGTAAAAAATCTTATATACCTATAGTAATATAAAATTAAATAATATTATAGGTATTGTCTTTAATTAAAGGTGTATGTATCTCATAAGTGTATTTGACATAAAATAAAACAAAAGGAAGATTGTTATTTGACAAATTTATTTTATTTACCTTTTAATACACTTGTTTACCTACTAAGTACAATTCATACAATTTATTGTATAAAAGTGTATTGACAAGTGTAAAACTTGTTTGAAACAATTTACCTAATAACTACCTCAGTCAGTGCAGACCACATCCTCTAACCCATACACAGCCACAAGGCCCATGACTGTTGTACCTTCTCATCCACCTGCAAAAAATCATTTTTTTTTTTTTTTTTTTTTTTTTTTTTTTTTTTTTTTATACAACTGGCTGATGGAACAAGCAAGGTCATGATCATTCAAGGTGCATGGGCTGTAGCCAGTACTTGGGGTCATATAGCCCCAGTGCTTGGTGTCATTGTGTGATGCCTTTTTCTAAACATTATTTATCATGTCATGCCATGTCTGAAAGTATTCAAAGACAATTAGAATTATAAATAAAATTTAGTGTAAGTAGGTATACTTTTTAGTGTATACCTTGGTATTTTTAAAGAAAGCAAGTTTGGACTATTTAGGTAGTACCTGCTTCCATTTGGCCACCGTTTTGATTGGCCCTCTCATGGAGTTTAGGCTGAGGCTTTTCCAGGAATTCTCAATATTTACATGGCCTTGTAGGGTGTTGCTTATCCCCACAGCCATTGCCGGATGGGCCTGCATGTGCTCAGCCAAAGTTGACAAGAACTGAGCTGGCCTTTGTGTGGATGGTACTTGCTTGCATTCTGCGAATGAAAATGAAAACAATCAACATCTTCACTCAATATCGCCGGCATTGATTATACAATCCCTCGAATCTATTGCAATGTGTGATTGAATTACTTACTACAAATTTCATAATAACCCCACTTACATAATGCTTTTCAGGATTTTATTTTATTTTATACCACTTTGTTTATAAACACAAACATAACCTCTAAGATGCTCAAAAGAAACGAGCCGTACTAACTTCATCGGTTTCACGCTATTCTGTGCCTTAGCACGCAAGCTCACGCTAGGCAGCGAGCGTGATTTGTTGACAGTTCAAATCATGCCGAAATCACCGTGACGTCACGTAAGGAATGAAATTATGGCTTAGTGAATGCTCATTTAAGCGATTTCACGCCGCCTGCCTTGTCTTAGCCGAGCTCGCGCTGCAAATGGTCATAGTGAATAAGCCGGCTGTGCACCAAAAAATGTTGTTTAGCTAAAATGAGACTTATTGTCTTATTTGTAGGGTAGCTATTTCCTTATAAGCGGTAGCGAGCAGAAAACGGTCCCGGTGAGAGGGCTCCTGCTGGGAGTGTGTCCTTGTCTGACGTCTTGCCAGCTCAACTAACCATTGGGTTTGGTAGAAATGGTACAATAAAGTACATACGTTTTGCTTTTTTATGAATTACCAAAACTAACGTTTATAATCTTTGAAACTTTATTAAATATTTCTAGTTCATAAAGTAGGTATAATTAATCATCAATTCGTTGTATTTCTTAAATAATCCTTTAACACTGAGTATGTAAGAGTAGTAATTAAATGTTTGGATCTGGTAATACTAAATGCAAATGGCGGTTTGCTCATGTGGTTGTTTGGATGATTCTCGTGATTCGATTTGTGATGGTGTAAATTTTCATAAAACCTGCGAATTTTAATGAAAAATGGTGACTTCTTGTTGTGAAAACGTGCAAAAATGAGTCTTATCCCGGTAGCCGCTTTTCTTTCCATGGATAAGTAAAAACAACAATTATGTTCTTTAGGGTAACCATGAGTTTTGTTGATCCAAGATTTTTTTACAATCTCGTACCTAGTACTAGGTAAGTCGATACGTCTCGACTGTCATAAATTGGAGATGTTGGTGAAAAAAAAGTTGTTCTAATCGCGTTCTTTGACTTTGAGACGATGACGTTTGTTATTATTAACTAATTCTTCTCTAACTAATTCAGCAATGTATAAAACCAATTCAATAAAAATTTATTCCAGAATATTGCATCAGGTTTATATTTTGACCTCCTCTATTTACTGGTTTAATAATAATAAATATATCTCACATTTGACAAACCTAGCTTTTTTTTAACTACCTCTTTACGGAGCGAATGTTGTTAGGTTTTTGTCAAATTAACGGTAGGTCAGATGATACTTACCTATTATATAGGGAGGAAATAGTAGATTGTATCATAAGGGTGCGAAATCATATTTTTATTGCTTAACTATAAGTGCGCCGGAATTAACTTTCCCGCGCACTTATAGTTTCTTAAAGAAAACACCACCTTTGGGTGTACACCAAGGCGAACCAAGTCGATCTTTTCGAATAGATGGGATGAAAAAAGTATTTCCGACCCTTAACCCACCCTTCCAAAAAAATATACACACGTGATGTTTTGGTATTTTATTTTTACTTATATAAATATATGGTAGCTTTCGCAGCCGGCAGCTCAGTAGGGCTTTACGAAAAGATATTTTATTGTGCTTTATGATAATCTTTAATTCTCTTCAAGTCCGTTTACAAATACTTGGCATAAAATTACAAAATAGTCAGATAACAACACGGGTCCCGGCACAATCGAATCGACCAACCAAAACTAGATTCTAGATCACATCTTGTACACTAGCGCCGCCGCGGGAAAAACGGCGGAATGAAGCAACTTAAAATTATTCGTTCCGAAACCTTGCCGGAGGCCGACCCCGCGTTGCCCGCTGCGGTCTAAGGTCCATGTCACACGCTACATAGCTTAAATATGTTGGGATACGTAATCGTACAAGTAATTTGTCCCGTGTTCTGTTTGGTTATTCATGGTCACCTCATTAGAAAGGGACACACTCCCACCAGGAGCCCTCTCACGCGGACCGGTTCTTGCGCCTTGGTGCACAGTCTAGTTATAAGTACAAGGTCTTTGCCTGAGATAGTCCATGATTTTTTTTTAATATTCGCTCCTTGGAGCAGGCTATAGTTTTAAACCATACCGCCTAGTCTTAACGTAAATTTTTTCTTTACTTAAGTTAGTTTGTTTAGTGTATTTCTTGCGTAAATTAAATATCTTTTTAATGTAATCATATCAGTTACAGATACACATCTGAATGAAAACATACCAATAGCTGGTACACATCTGACTGTTTTTTTTTTGACATATTAGATAGTCCATGATTCATCATCACAGAACATAATCATTCAACAAATATCCACAGACTATAACAAATTATGGCAATCAATCGTTCATTCATTTTGGAATCACCAACTTATCTGAGCCGGTCTGAAGTGAGCCGCTTGTGCATAAATGGCCAATAGTGAATCGAGAATTCTCTAAACGGCTAATTTCAGACCGGCTTAGATAAGTTGGTATATCTGTACTCTCTTGCCGCAGGCTAAAGTCATATGCGCATACTACCTCGTCTTTCGTTGTAGTTTTAAGAAAGAAGTCTATCGAATGACGGACAGACAGTGCTTTGTCCCCGGCAACCAAGGTCCTCTCGCTTGCTCGTGGCTCGAATTACTCAAAAAAAATCTGACAGCAGATAACTTCGCTGTGATTATCGAAGCTTTGAATCAAATAAATTACGCAAACTGCAACGACACAAACAAATAAACAAGTGAAACAAGCTGGCTGTCGTCTTGATATTTACTTCTACATACTTTTTTTTTATAATATATCATCTGAAGTAAAGAAAATGTAGCATCGGGATTTTGTGCTTTAACTTATCATAAAATATGTCAAACGAAAGACGAGGTAGTATGTACATGATCATGACTAGCTTGCGGCAAGAGGACCAGTCAGTCTTTCACATTTATATAATAAGGCCGAAGTTGTTTAAAAAAATACCAATTTTATAACTAGATGGCGCTAGTAAAAGTGTCCGAAAGGTAGATCGCGCTAGTGATGCGTTTTGACATTTCAAATTTAGATCGGAGTATAGACTCCGACTAACTATAGAGTTTGAAATGTATGTTGGATAATGCAGTGCTACAAGTTGTTTTATTGAATAAACTTATGTGGGAGACCAAATAAAACTTGGCAAAATGAGATTTTTTCTTAGTTAGACCATACTTAAACTAGGGGTCGTTCGGGTTTATCTTTAAACCGTGGTTTAGGAGATAAACTCCGTTTTATAATGACGTCTGATCTAAGTCTTTGATTTTTCTATAGAGCAGGGACCAACTTCGGTATCAAAGTTAGACCACGGATCAGTTAGTCCTGGCTTAAGCCTAGTCTAAATCACATTTTTATAATAAGACGGTCTTAGTTTAAGCTAGATGTCGCTGCACGTAACTTTTAAGTGTCAGCGTCAGCGTATAGGACAAAATATCTTTTTTTTTTACGCCGGGAAAAATGCGTTACGCATTACCACTTATACCACCATTACCATTGGAGGATGGGAGGGATATGTGGGACTCCCCGGTTTCCGCTACCGGTATATCCACTAAACAACTCAGCGGCACTCCTGCGTCGACTTGGAGGGGAACTGGGAAACTAGCAGAGCCTTTTCATCCAGTCCCCCGCCGATCACCGCCCGCCTTTACAGCGGGGCCCGCAAATGTCCCCGCCTTTACCTAATCTGAATCTCAGAAACGCCTCCAAACTACAACGATTTTCATGCAGTAGGTATTGTAGGGCATTTCGGGGTCGATAATTCGATCTAGCTAGTACCTATTCATTTTTAGAAAATGCTTTTTTATTCGTGTTTTCAGGCAATGAAAAACATAAACATAACTGAAAAATATGACACTTCCTCACATCTATTGGCGAGTAGTAATACTATTATTTTTAATCTACTTTCTGGACGTCGGATGCACGCCAAAAGGCTTCCGTACGGGGCGTCCGCATACATTTTGCAGCGAGACCTAGGAAACGGTAAAAAAACAAAACCGGGACACAGACGAACCTCCGTAATTACAATTTATCGACTTTGATCTCCAGGCACGGTAGATATCCCCTCTGATCTCTTAGTACCGATAGTAACTCTACATTATTTGAGGACGTCTAGGGGGGGTAGTCGGAGGTACGACCTATGGTGATGTTAAGACTCATTATAAGTGGACTGTAAATTCCTTCAATGAAGTCTATGAGTTCCTATCGCCGCTGTTAGAATACCTACTAACTGGTTTCCCCACGATCAAAACTACTATTATACTAATAGTATGCATAAATTAGATTTTCCTTATTTTGCTAGCAACAGCTTTGCCATAGCGGATCATATCGGTTCGCTCGGTTACTATAGTTATCAATTTATTGTACGTTGGTAGATTAGGCATTAGGCTAATCAGAGCGTTTGATAGTGTAAGTACATACCTAGCCAAAGTACTACTGGCACACAAATATACATTAGCAACGAGTATTATTATGGTCTTAAAATTTTCTATACCCTAGTATGTACCTACTGTCAACATCAAAAGTAACTACTTATTACTAAACTAGCTGAACCCGCGGCTTTGCTCGCGCCAAGGAATTCCATGTTTCATACAAACTTTCATCCCCTATTTTATCCCCTTGGGGGTAGAATTGATCAAAATCCTTTCTTAGCGGATGCCTACGTCATAACATCTACCTGCATGCCAAATTTCAGCCCGATCCGTCCAGTGGTTTGGGCTGTGCGTTGATAGATCACTATGTCACTCAGTCAGTCAGTCACCTTTGAGTTATATATATTTAGATGAAGAACAATGAAAGTTATTTTTTTATAAATTAGCGATGTGGGTTTTTATTGGAATCCTACCTTTCTAGCGAATTGACAAAGTATGACCACTCCGTTTTCTTCACGACCGTCTCGAAGGCTGTTTCAAAACATTTGGAAAGTTTCCGGTCGGAAAAGCCAGCGTCTGTCGTCTGTCCATAAACAAGAGCAAGAGACACATTTTGAGGTTTCCGGCATTTGTACCACCATGATTTCTGCCGCAAGCAGAGTTGCCGTGTTTCGGTTTGAGGAGTGTGGGTGCATGCCGGTGAAATAACAGGCACGTTACTTTTGCTTCATGCCTCACATTGACACATACAGGATTCAATCATGTGACTTGTGAGGCAATACTGTTATATTATTGCTAGCTGTCATATTATTGCTATTATTTCAATTTTGTCATTTTTTTTATACAACTAGCTGATGGAACAAGCAGATGACCCACCTGATGTTAAGTGGTAACCATCACCTATAAACAAAACATTGCCCCGTACGTCACGCACAATAGGAACGTGCCCTACGATGCACTGCCCTGCGTCCATCAACTTGAGGCGTACAGATGTTAAGCCTCATGTGCCTGTAATTACACCGGCGACCACTCTTCAAACCGAAACACAGCGCAGCGTTGCTGCTTGGCGGCAGAAAAAGGCGTGGTGGTAGTACTTCCCCGGACGAGCCCTTCACAAGGAGCTCTACTACTCTTAAATCTATCTTCTATCTATTAAATGACATCTTTATACCATACCATTTTTATAACAATTATTTTAATTTTATGTATTTATTCTTGTTCATAATAAAGTTGTTAACCCCCGGTTTCCGAAAGTGCGATCAATACTAATCGGCTGTCAAGTCACTTGCTATCTCTATCTAATAGGTATGAAGTAAAAACTGAAATAGCAAGTGACATAACAGCCGATTAGTGTTGATCGAGCTTTCAGAAACCTGGGGTAAGTATACTAATTTTGCTACATTATTCAAATTTCTAATTAAAATTATTTATTCACATTGAATCAACAAAAACAAAATACTATTTAACATCATAATATTTATCATGTAATTCTAGTCAATGATTTCTGCAAATACATGTTATTTGTCTTTGATGCTTGTTATAGATGATGGTTATGGTTACTACTTAAACATCAGGTGGGCCAGATGCTTGTCCCATCAGAAAGTACCCTTAAAAAAGGTCAATTCCTACATGTCCTCAGCTTCGGATGCTGATGTTCCTAAGCAACTTAGTTGCTTGTGATCTAGGTACCTCGAAGCAGACTCTTCAGCTTAGATACCTAGGGGCTGGCTAGGTAAGTACCTAGGAACCTACATAGGTCGCCGTTTCGTGTCGAGGCCGCGCTGCGGAGCCAATCGGGTAACTGCAGCAACTCATACGAGCTTGCATGACATTACATTGTTAAATTAAATACCTACATAATAGAAAAATATTTTTATTGAGCGTTTAAAATATACTAGATAAGGTACTTACTCACCTAGATTTACATATACCTATCTAGGTTATGTAGATAGGCATATGGCGTTGTTGATCCATTTGCGTGACCAATTTTTTATTACCTCACTTAATTGTTATTAATTCACTTATTGCTTAGGTTCGCCTAAGTAGGTACCTACCTATGAAAACTAGGTAAGCAAAACTTGAAAACAATGGAAGTGCGAACTCATTGGGAACCCAGTCGTTCTACCTTAGATACCTACCTGTGTATCAATGTTTTATTTTTATTTCAATTTATTAACATTATACCTACTTAAACTAGTTAAGACGAAGACATTATCTAATGTGACTCTCGCTCGCACGTTTTGACTTGGTGAAAGATGTATACTACCTAGGTAAAATCATTAAACCCATTTTCGTTAAATCGCAAACAACCACATTGCGCACAGTTTAGTAAAAAAGTTATTTTGATCGATACAAGTTTTCCTACTTAAAAGTTTTCTTTTCTAGTTTTCGTACTCAAGCAAACTTTCGAGTAAGAAAACTTGCATTAATCAAAATGAAATTTTTACCAAACTATGCGCAATGTGTGATTGCACACAAAGTGGTTGTGCGATTTTTCAAAATTAGAATTTGTGATTTTATCTCTTTAAAAATGTCGAATCGTGCGAGCGAGATAAATATTAGGTATTGTCATTGTCAACGCCTTAACATTATAAAAACCCAAACAAACAGCGCGTCGTCAGCCAGCGCATCAAGGGCAGTTCAGGGATGGACTCTAGAACCTCCGCGAGCAGGCGCGCGTGCCGGTTGGCGATTGGGGGAACAAAAATACCCCAACATTTAAATTTTTATTCTTTATAATATTACATGTAAATGCAAATTTATGAATAATTGTAAGCAAGTGAGGCACTCCTATTTCTACTACTCTACTAGCAGATACCTACGCGTCGCCGTCGTGCTTGACGCAGTTTGTGATAACCCATTCGCATTGAACCGTGAGAGCCGACACAAAAACTCATTAAAACGCAGCAAAGAGAGGTCATGCATGCATATTATTACGTCCCGCAGCGGGATAGTAGGGCCCGCCTCACAACATAATAATATGTTCGCACATATCCGTATCTTCTAGCTAGCTAGGTACCTGCCTTCCTCACTCACCCACCATACCTTTGCAGTACTTAGGAAGGTAGGATACCTGATATTTGTATAACAATACCTCAGTAGACGTAGGTAGGTACCTATGTCCTGGTATGTCACATTACTTTTGTATGGTCCTAGTTGAATGAAACGTAATACAAAAGTAATAATGACAGACAGATGCAACATGGATGCAAAACAGTGATCAGACGGCTGAGGAAGATGGCAACTGTGGTGACATTAGCGACGCGGCGATATGGCGCGGCGCGGCATGGTCCGCACTGCTGTATATCGCCACCGCTCCGCGAGAGCCACGTAATCACGTAGGTATGCCGATTATGCTGAACCTCTACCGCCGTTGTCCGCTTCCATCGCCTGATACCTACTGATAGGTACACAGAGAAAACAGATAACGCATTCTCCACTCCAGTTAAATTCGTTTTATTGACACGATTCAAACAACAATTATTGCACTTATGCTCGTAATAGATAATAACACTACACATCTACATAATCAAGTTATAATAAAAATAGCAAATTATACAATATTTCCACATAATTATTCATTATTATACTTACTCGTAAAGGCTAGGTACCTATGTACAAAGTTCGATTCAATGGCAATTTCTAGAACATTTTCACATGGCAGAACGATGTAAGTAAACTCAACCTACATCGCTGCTCGTAGGTACCTACGATAAAAAGGCTCACAGATCGCGCACAACCTGCGCGTCATCGTCACAACCGCGTCGATGTCATCGTTCCAATTAGGCATTACTCTGGCCGGGCCTGTTGCTGATTATGATAGTAGGCATGCCATGCACCGAGGCCGGTCGAGCGGCCCCGACCCGCGGCACAGGTGCGCCCCGAGGGCGGGGGCGGGGGGCGGGATACTACAACAAACAACAGCGGCACGCAGCGCAGCGGGTCCGGCCGAGACGTCACGCGCCTGTGCGCGGTCCCTTCGATCACGAACGACACAATCGGTGATCACAGTTTTTTGACAATGTCAAACTTAGACTTGAGGTCCATCGGCACTTTCTTAGGATCGACCTTCTTTTTGGCGGCGAGGTGTGCGCGCATCTCCGCCGCAGTCATCTTCAGGTTGAGCTGCGGCTGCGGGCCGGGCACGACGGCCGGGGCGTCGGGCGGCGCGGTCTCGCTGGCGGGCGCCGCAGCGGGAGCGTCCAGATCGGGCACGGGGTCCCCGGGGGCCGGCGCCGCTACCAGCAGCTCGGCGTCGTCGGAGCGCTCCTTGATGCGCGCCACCACCTGCTTGTGCGTCTCTCCGGCGATGCTGTGCCCGTTCACCTCGAGGATGCGGTCACCGCGCTGCAGGCCAGCGCTTTCGGCCGGCGAGCCTTCGTCCACCTTGCCGATGTATTGACCCGGCTTGCCCTTCTCGGCGTGTAAGTTGAACCCGTACCCGTCAAAGCTAGGTGTCTTCCGCACGTGGCAGAGCCGCGGCTCCGTGGCCACGGACCCGTTCCCATTCGCGGACATGTTTCAGTAGCACGCGCACTCTGGCCAGCGCGCGGTGAGGGACTGCGGAGGCGGAGGCGAGCGGGGCGGAGGCTGCCCGCGCGCTGCCGCCCCCCTTCCCCTCCTTCTCGTCCTACCGGCGCGACACCTGCGGAGGTTCGGGGGTGCAGGTGGGAGGGGCGCGGGGGGGAGCACACCGCGGCCTCCAGTGTGCACCGGATCGCCGCTGAGGCGCGAAGTTTTGCCGCGAGTGTCACGTACGGATTAGTGGTTACCGCAGGAGTGAGGACGTTTCCCGAACGGACGACTGTACGGTGAGTGGCGAAAATAGCAGCAGAGCAATGGTAGATGGAAGAGTCCAAAGGACGGGAGTGAGAGGACACGTCACTGCCGGCCGGGAACGAGGTCGCGACGCTTTCCCGAGGCGATTCGGTCGTCTATGTCGGACTAGGCTTAATGAAATCAGATCCAGGAAGTTCCGTCTATTTTTTGGCCAATTCGACGTAAGATTTCAACACCACCACTGCGCCGACGGGCGCCGATGGTAGTTTCTCTTTGTTTGTGAATAATGATGAATGTATGAACATAATTTCCACGGCAACATCGACATCTGTGTGTTCGATCTGATTCAAGTTAGAAGACAAAACGCGTTTTTCAAGAAAATTATTGTGTATAGAAAGTGGTCAGTCATAAAAATATACAACATTGATTGTAATGAATTCAATAGATGTATGTCCGGTAGATGGCGCGTATGGTCGGCCGCGGTCGTTGCTCCGGCACACGTCGCGCTACCTGCGAGCGACCCCGGCCGCTCCCTCAGAGCTCTTCAAAGCTGATAAGCTTTTAGGGTAGATGGCGCGGTGCCAAACAGCCGCTATTCCAGTTATCTAGTGAGGAATGCGACAGATACCGCAGACAGCGACGAGTAACGGTTACATCACGCACGACGCACTGCTCGCGATGATGGAGTAACCAACCTATTGCGAATGAACGGTCACCGATCGGGGAAGGTTGCGAGCAGTTCCTGTTATCTTTTATGAACTCGAGACGTGATTGACACATTTCACTTGTATAGTTTCGAGTGTTCCATCATGGAAGTCTCCTAAAACCTGAGCATACCGCAAAGTTTATCGGTATTCAGATAAATGATTGGCAATTAAAAAACCATTAATCGAGCAATAATTAGCAATATGCTTTGGACAACACGTAACCTCGACTCAAACATTCCAAATGAATTTTTTTGTTGTTTTTACGGCGAGCTGGATGTCTATAATCTGCCATCTACCTAATCTCTTGCGTCGCGGCGAGAAGGCTCCATACCAGCCAGGTTGGGAGCGGATTGCGCAAGCGCATACCACGCCGGCGACGTCACGCGCCGCTGCCGCCTGCGCACACATCCCCAAGTCCCACACGCTTCCGAAATTATGACTAAACAATGCACCTTTGGTAGTAATTGCCGAAGTGTATTCGAAGTTGGAAGCCCTATCAATTTTTAAATTTTCTTTTATTAATTTGACAATTAGCTGTTCTTCCTTCCACCGCCACTGCTCCTTCCGCTCCAAGCATTCCAAAATACACTGGATGGATGGTTTCCTGCGAGGCGGAAGGGATGTAATTAGAATTACCTAACCTATAGTTCGTTTTTTTTTGCTTGCAAGTTACCCAAGAAAACCATAATTAATTGAATCTGTTTAAATTTAAAAATTTATGGATGGATTTCGCTCGGCGTTGTCTTGTCCCCAAGAGATTAAAATATGTAAATGAAATAAAATAAGATCCACACCGCAAATGGATAGGTCAACGAGTTCTCATTCCCTACACATTTTGCGGTTCGCTTGCCTTTACAACAACACTGACTGGCAGGAACGTAACTCTTTAGCAGAGGCTCTCAAACTTATTTGATCTACCGCCTTCTACCGACGGATTCATTGAGAATCAACTATTTTCTAGCGCCGCTCCTAAAAATATTTAGCTTTACCACACAACAAGTGAAAGTGTGTGAAACAACTTCTCGCTAGCATATTGCGATATTTTTGTAGAAAATCCCTGAATGTAGTTATGAAAAATCTTAAACAACCATGTTTCTGACAAAATAAATACGCAGCAATAGTAATGTTTTGCTCCAAACAATTTTTTCCTGAAAGAAAATTGGTCTAGTCCGATTTGAGTCTATACCTAGTGAATAGGTCTTCTAGACCATCGGGTGAGATTGCAGTCAAAGTAAGGTCTATTCAGTAAAAAAAAAACAGATTTCCTCTGTGCCTTTAGCTAAAGTTAAAAGGTATTTATTCAATTAAATCACAAAGGATTACTTTGAAACGTCTTAAAAGCTAGGTGACTCTAGTTGCCAGTTCCACGCGACCAAAGCCAACAAACATACACACAAACAGCAAACATACTCCTTAGTTCCTACCGCTCTTTTGTATGATGATGATATTTACTGCCCCCTGTATGTCTCTAGCGCCCACAATGGGGCGTAATCACCCACTTTGAGAAAGACTGCTGTATAATTTTTAGTTTCATAGATCTTTAATGAAAGAATGTCTAGTTATAAATAATAATATCTGGTTTTCTAGCCATTCTTATTATGTAATCGAACATTATATGTGAAAATTAAGTACTTGGACATACCTCAATACCTAGGTAAGTACCTAAACATTTAGCTATTATGGTTGGCCTTAATTGGCTCCTGTCACTGTATGTGCTATTAGAATATCTCTGATTATGTATTTAGTTAGGTACCTAGGTTGGTAGGAGTGCTGCATACTTTGTGGTTGTTAGGAATTACCGGTCTAAGTACTTGTAGTTGTAACTAATTAAATGTATGAGCTTGTAGATACTGTTAAACTAGTCGCCAATTCGACAAGTTTTTTCTCAGGTTAATCGTTCATTATCCGGTGATTACATAGACTTGCAAAGTAATGAGGAATCTACCTACCTAGGCAATCGATCAGGATGCTAGACAAGATCAACTTTCTGATTGCATTCACGCCTAAACATTGTACCATGTTGTATTAAAATGACATTAGTATGACAGGTGTTCAAGCCAAGAACGGAAGGAAACGCGTGTGCCAGAGCGTGCTTGTAGGCGGAGTACCTACACGGTTCCCTTTTGCCTTTCAATTTGGATAAAGCAACCAAATTGAATTGTAAACAAAATCATTCAATTCAATGAATTCCTTTTATTTCTGCTCTATTCAACCAAGCTTGAACTATTGCTGGGCTAAAAGAATAAAGGCTCTTTAGGTTAGGTCCCTGATTATCAAAAATTATTTCACGTTCGGTGCCTTATTTGTTTTTTTTTACATTTTGCTGATGCAACAAGCAATGCTTGCTTCTTGCGAAGCAATCAAATCTATGAAAAAGCAAATAATGCTTTATCATAGTTATAAGTTACAGCTTGACTTCAGCAAGTAGGATAAACGAAAGAACGCTTTTCTTGTATTTCTACCCTTCAATGAAATGTCATCCGCTACTACGCCAATCCGTAGCGTGGCGTAGCGCCTCTGATGATTGTAGCGCTACGGCAGCGGTGGCGTAGCGGGGATTTCTGGAATTTGAGTTTAAATTTGTTTTTTAATGATAAAAATTAAATCATTTACAAAATTTAGGAGTTTTAAATTTTAGGATTTCAAACTATTATCAACCTACGGCATACATTGCCTATTTGCCAACTGGTTTGACCATTATTATTTTTTTTTATTTAACAATTAGATAGCTTGCTTCTCATTTTTATAAACTTTTGTTTAGTTTTTAATTTTCTTGTATTTGTTTTTTGTATTGTGGGCCCATTTCCAACGTGTTTTGTATGGAGACGCGAAATTGTGATATCAATTCTTATCCATAAAAACCCCGACTTGCCCTGAAAAACCCTGAAAAATCAAACCAAAAACAAAAAAGTCTGTATTTAACCATTGTGTAAAATGGGTGGAGCACACAATGGTTAAATGGTTTAAATTGTATACCTACCTACTTAAGTACCTATACATAATCTAATCTCTGCAGGTACAATCGCGTTCTTGGCTCGTTGTGTATGCCCGGAAATTAATTGATTTTTGGTACTGATTTAAAAATTTCAAGATTAAATACTCATTTCAAAACCAGCACAAAAATTATGATTCCATTATATTTATTCTCATGTTTTAATTATGTAAAATTCTGTTCGGAATGCGATGTCGAGCGACAGACTGACAATAAATAAAGTAAAGGAACCCGTAACCCATTGGAGTGTGTTGGGCCACGCTTCACCAACACAATTGTAGCCATTGTAGGGCGCGGGCCCACCGCGGCGCATGCTGTGCACGGGCACGCGGCGCATTTTAGCTGCGTGCATTAATTTGTTTGACAACGTGGGTCTACGTTTCCACTGGAGTACACGAATATGACCCACGACTATGTATAGTGTGGCACGGCACACGGAGAGGCTACGCACGTGCCAAAAAACTGCGCTGCGATAAGTGAGCTGTACATAGTCGTGGGTCATATATTCGCGTACTCCAGTGGAAACGTAGACCCACGTCAACAGCGTTGAGCTATGATCACGCATGTATCAATGATGTCAATTCATGCGTAGCCTCTCCGTGGGTTGCAGTGGACACAACCACATAAATTTTCTTACAAAGCGAAGCTTAATACACGTGCGTAGCCTCTCCGTGCACCGCGGTGGGCCCGCGCCTTCACTGTTGTTCACATATTGGCGTGCATTCGCGCATGGCTCACACCACAGGCCACGCTACGTAAACATTCCCTTGATGTTTGCCCGAAAACCGACAACATCCCTATTGCGCGCCAATGTCGGCAGTTGTCCGCCAACCACCGCCAAAATACGTCATTGCCTGTACACAAGGAATATAGTACTTGCATTCAAATTCCTTGCCTGTACACATACACAACACTGACTTTGTCATTTTACGTAGCAACATAGCATTTTCATTTTAATTGTTTTTCTAGTGTTATTTTAAGTTTTGTTGTGTACTTCGGTGTTATTTTAACTAACATTACTTGAGGCCTTAGCGCAAAGTGTAAGCATTTGAAAGTGTATTGTGATATCGTGATTTGACCGAAAATGTTTCGAAAGTTTTGAAGAAAACCGACACCATTTTCTTCAAAACAAATGTCTGACTCGACTTTGGACTGACATGACTAGAAACATATCTCCAAAGAGTATAATCTCTGAATCACTTGACACTGGCAAGATTGTCTACATAAAGACAAGAGCCATAAAAAAAGAAGAAAGAAAGACCTCAAATGGTGATGGCGCGTGCTGGGCCAACACACGCCAATGTGTACTGGGCCCTTTAGATGACGAGATTGCTAACATATTCACGTGGAGTGGCGTGACCTCGTGGTGGAATGCGCGACCCGGCCAAAACATGTATATACTATACTATACTACCTACATACAAACCGGCATGGCATTGCCCATTAGCAAACCATTGGGCGAACGTGACTTACGCGCGTTTAGGTCCTAAAGGTACTGACACACGTGCTTATTTTCGAGCAAAAAGCATGCTTTTTCGAGCCTTGCTCAATAAAAGCACGTGTGAACAGGTCGTGCTAGTAAATAAGCATGCTTATTTGGTCGTTCGTCGGTTGATTTTTGAGCATGCTCAAAATAAGAATGCTTATTTTTGAGCACGTGTTTCATTACCTTAAACGAAACTTCATGTAACTTTTAATGAATTGTAATCTGACTCACCTACCAGCTAGCTAGTTTTTGCTCAGTTTTGATTGGAGTAGGTCGTCCGTCATGAACGCTCGCAGAACGGGCTGATGGACGGTAGATAATGACGAGGGTTATTTTGATTCATTCGGTATCGGATTCGGCACGGAATACACTTTGAATTTAAAATACGAGTCTTGTCGGAAACGAACTTTACGCGATTTTGACATTTTCACACAAAACTTTTGACAAATGATTCGAAAAGATAACGAGTGATTTTCCGCCAGCTATTCGGTGGCGGAAATCTTTCAAGGGTTTGGGTACTCCTACTATTTACCAAGTATTGAATCAAGAGGATTCATCACCAAAAATAAAAACGTTTTGCTTAGATCGCTTTTTTCGGTTTTTTTTTATACAACTATCTGATAGAACAAGAAGATGGAAGGAAGGTGGTGAAAGAAGAAGAATTAGCTCTGCTGAAGCTGCCATCCCGTCGCTAAAAAAATATTCAGACGACCTCTGTGGCGCAGCGGGCTGCCTGCGACGCAAGTGAGGTTGCGGGTTCGATTCCCGCCGTGGAACAAATTTGTGTACGATCTGCAGAGATTTGTTCCGATGGTCTGGGTGTTTTCTATGTATAATAAAAATATCTATCTATGTATGTATATAATGTATTAAATATATCAGTTATCTAGCACCCATAACACAAGCTTTGAATAGCTTACTTTGGGGCTAGATAGTGCTGTGTGGATTGTCCAGCATTTTTTTTTTTATTATTCACCTAATTAATACCGGTATATACCATGGAATGTAATTTTACGTTGATTCATTGCGAGACAATACGCGCAGTAGGTACATGCCTGTCAATCAACTTTCCGTAACGAATCCAATACCGAATGACTCAAAATAACGACCTCGGAATAACAGTTGGTTGGTTCCTCCTTCATGCAAGGTCATATACACCTTGGATAATGGCGATCGATGGTATAACTACAGTAGTTGCACCATAGTACGATACAATATAATGTAAAGCTAAATTTTAATTATTATTATGCAGTTGCATCAATGAGGACATCGGTACTCGTAATTTCGTTTAAAAATCTATTACATATCCTACTAATATTATAAACGTAAAGTATTGATGGATGGATGGATGTTTGTTACTCTTTCACGCCGAAACGGCTGAACGGATCTGAATGAAACTTGACAGGGAGACATTATAGTCTGGAATGACACATAGGCTACTTTTTATCCCGTGGGAATAACGGGATTTAAATCTGCGCGGGTGAAACCGCCGGGCGCAATTAGTTTTTAATAAATTCGTACTAGTGCTAAACTATTGACAATAAAATTACTACTTATATGTAACCAAATGTTTTAGACATAGACAACCGCCAAACAACATCTCACATTTTTAACTATTTTAAAGATAATAGAATGTTTTACCTGAAAATAAAACAATTATTATATGCGAAACCTTATTCGAGACCTACAATAAATGAGATAACTTGACTTCCGGTAAACACGTCACTTCCAAACCTTCCCCCTCGCGCCCCCGCCCCGCCCCTCTGGAGCGAGTGGAGGGGGGAAAATGCAGCTTGCCGCTGTGGCGACTTTTCTGCTCACTTTGCCTCTCATTTGAGATGGCCATAAATAATTATGGGCCAGCAGGCAGGACTGAAAATGTAGGTCTCGAATAAGGTTTCGCATATAATAATTGTTTTATTTTCAGGTAAAACATTCTATTATATGCTATGAACCGTTATTCGAGACCTACAATAAATGAGACCTGTTTATTATCGCCTGATGGCAAGCTAAAGATAAGTTCTAAGTATGCCAAAGTGTGACAAGTAAGTAATAAACCTATGATGAGAAGAAATATCTAAATAAGTCTTGTATTTTGACCATTACAATAAAGACCTTCTTTATACCTAATAACATGTTCAGTTTTATTGATTGTAATTACCTATGGGTAGGTACCTTCAATCTTGTACTTATTTACCTATTTCCCTAATGTTACAATTCATGAAGTTAGGAACAAGATTCTAAGCAGGTAGGTCTGTCTTTAATAAAAGCAAACTAGATGTACTATGTATGCAAAATCTAATAATAGCTACCCTCTACTAGGCTGGGCGCTAGCTCCCTGCTGACCTCATCTAACACATGGAACTAGTTAGGAAAATAATGACATAAAATTAAAAAGAAAATGTTCTAAATCTTTATTTCACACATAGTACTTATTCCCAGCTCAAAGAAAAGATCACAAATGATTGTCTGTTTATAATCTGATTGCATATCACAAAATAACATTTACACTGCTTCAAATGAATTAGATAAATTCTTATTATTCTGGAATGATTTAATTTCAGCAGAATAAAAATTTGCAAATGTGTTAGGGACACGCCAGTTTCCCTTTTCCATGATTTCCTCAATTTTATGATTCTCAAGCCAATTCAGTGATGCCGAAGCACTCCTGGTAGAGCCAGGAGTTGCTTCAACCCCAGCATCTCTAAGTAAAGTTTTAATCCAACCCCCAATCACGGTTCGAGAAGCTGGCCTGACCTTACCTAAAGTTGAAATGAATAATTCACTAAAATCACTATTATGCCTGCGTAATGATGACACCTCAATTAGCTTTCTGAGCCACCATACTGGACATACTCTTTTATCTTGGCCTTCCTTCAATTTCCATGATGATTGTCTATGTAAATAGTTATCAGTCTTCGAGCCAAACACTGGATGCATGATAATGCTGTTTCCATAGTCCTCGAAATGTTGTGCATCTATGTGCAGTAATGTAAGATCGTGCACTCTTCGGCTTGATGCCAGCAATAGAATGAGGGCAGCTCGTCTTGATACCTCGAACAAGCTGTAAACAGAAGGTGTATTAGAACTAAGCCATTCTACTACTACTCTCGGATCCCAAATATGTGCCGTTTTAGGTTTGGCCGGTACATTTGCTAGTGATATAGCCTTCAATATTCTGTGTACCAGGGGATCATTACTAAGAGTCTCTGATTGTGAACACACTAGGGTGGATATTGCAGATTTATATACCAAAATAGTTTTATAAGATATCTTTTGTTGTAAATGTAAGAATGCCAAATATTTAGCTAATTGAGCACCAGATGGGTTTGTATGATCAAAAGAGTGTGATAAACACCAATCCTGCCACTTCTTCCATATACCCAAATACATCTTTCTGGTAGAAGGCCTCCAACTAGAATTTAATAAATGAAGCTCATCTTGTGACCACCCATCTAAATGTTGGGACCACCTTTGACTAACCAAACTTCCAGGTGAATTTGGTCGACCTGTGGTGGTGGTAAGAGTGTTCGTGTATCGAACAGACAATTGCGTAGATTGATTATTGTGTAAGGTGCACTTACTGCTCTCATCTTTAGATCCGGACGCCAATAAACTCTGTGCCAACGCGGGGCCACTATCAGGTAATGGCCTCTCGCGGTGTTCAGATGCGCGAGGACTCGCGGCATCAGGTGCGGCGGCGGAAACACCCAGGCCAGGGTGTACAACCATGTTCTGCTGAATGCGTCGTGATATTCTGCGTTCGAGTCGTTGCAGTCTCGCGAGACGTAACGCGCAAGTACGTGTGCGCTTTCGGAGGCGAACAAATCTATCGTGGGCACGCCGAAACGTCTGAATACCCTCTGACATGCTTGTTGCGTTAGCGACCATTCTCCCGCTAGTTTGTGTCGGGATAGTCCGTCTGCCTCGGTATTGAACCGTCCTGGGATATACTGTGCTATCAGATGAATGTTGTGGTTGTCCAATAGTTGCATCAGTTCCCGAGTTAATTGATATAGTTTTTTTGATTGTAGACCGCCCTCGTTCCTTATGTAGCTTACAACACTTCTGTTGTCTATTTGGGCTAGTACTGTGGAATTCTGTAAATTCGGTATGTTTATTGATATTGCTTGTATCAATGCCCACATTTCTTTTAGGTTGCTGTGCCAAAATTTTTGTTTTGGGCTCCATAACCCGCTGCCCGGCAAATTGTCCACCAGTGCACCCCAGCCCTTGCCAGAGGCGTCGGTTGTGATGTGATGCGACACCTGGCGCTGATGAATCGGCGTGCTCTGCGTTAGCGTTTTGAGCCACCATGAGAGTTCCATCGCAGCTTGTGGATCGATTCGGGACTTTAGAAAAGGGTCGTGTTTTGGCAATTTGTTGTACGCCATCTGAATAGGGCGGCAGTGTAGTCGACCTCTGGGTACAACGAAGGCTGCGAAATTCAACATACCTAGTATGCGCTGGGCTTGTTTGACATTCCAATGATTGCTCCTTATTAAACCTTGGATTCTGGCAGAGATCCTCAGTACTTTGTCGATCGGTAATTGTTTGGAATTCGTGAGGAGATTCCATGAAATGCCCAAATATTCGATCGCTTTGGTGGGATTCAAAACTGACTTTTGAAAATTTACTATCCACCCCAGTAAGGTTAGGACACGAATAGCTTCCGCAGCTTGGTCCTGTAACATGTGACGATCTTGATGGGCTATCAGAAAATCGTCCAGATAGACGATTATTCGTAGGCCTTTGCTTCGAAGAAGGTGTGCGACCCAATTCGATACAGTTGCGAATGTCTTGGGCGAGGACGATAGGCCGAATGGAAGACACGTTATTTGCAACAGTTCTGGTCTCCGGGTAGCTTCCGGCGTGTAAATGACGCGTAGATAACGCTGATGCGACTGGGCGATCGGGAGGTGAAAATAGGCTTGAGTTAAATCTATCTTTACTACCCAGTCGTTTGCTTGTAAAAACGTTGGTACCCTCTGAACATTTATAAGACGAAACTTTACTTTTGACACATATTTGTTCAAATTCTGCAGATCGAAAATTGGACGGTTGCTTGAATCTGATTTTTTTACTAAAAACATCGGACTGACAAAACTTGGTGTTGCTAGTTTTACCGGAATCAAAACCTTTTGATTTTTTAATGTCATTATTTGTTCTGACATAGACAAGCTCGTTGACGTTTGAAAGCGTTTTAGTAAATTTGGATTTTGAAGTGGGGGCTTTTCTCGAAATGGAATGCGATACCCCCTGATCAATTTTAAAATGTGGTTGGGAGCGCCTAAGGCTTCCCAAACCTGTATGTAATCTTTCAAACGCCCGGCATAAAAATTTACTGAGTCCGAGTCATTTACGGTACCTATCAGATTTTTTACTGTGGGTATTGGGGTATTTTTTGTCACCCTGTTTAGGACGTCTGTTATCAAAGTTTTTCTGGTTCTTGCCCTTGAAATCTTTGAATGTTGCCGCTCGAGAGCTTGTCGAGGGCTGTGGATCGTAATCTGGTTCAGCATTTCGAAAGGGCCTACGCGGTCTCTTAGCTTGAGGGCCACCCTGTCTATTCCGCATAGACATCTGGTGTGGTTCTTCCGCAAAACGCTTTTGAGCTGAAAATAACTTATTAGTGCCACCCGCATTCTGTAAAAAAGTACCTAGCTGCTGTGGGTTGAAAAGATTAGCATTTGTGGGTGGAATCTTTGTTAAATCATGTTTTACATATTTGTCCTTGACGCTTGATAAGATGCAATCACGGCGTCTCTGGATAATATCTGCTCTTCTTCCGCAGATCAATTGAAGTAAATCTTCTGAAACTTTCATGTAGGTAGACTTTTCCGAAAATAGTGAGTGTATTTTTTCAAACAGACTATCGGCACTCAAAGCACTTGTAGGCGATTGACTCCATTCAATTAACTGTTGAAAATTTTGTTTTAAAAGTTCATTTTGTTGTACTAGAGCATGAGTCATAGCGCCGAAAGACCTATCAAGCAGTCTCAACCAGTTTGAATTGGAGTCGAAGTGTCGTAACTCCGTATTAACATCAAGTTCGTAAAAACCTGGTTTGGCTACATACTTCTTTTCAGTTTCAACATACCTAACCCTCTCCCACTCCTTAGAGTCAAAGTGATGCAACTTTTCAAGTAATGCAAGCCTATCCGCCGTGGAATCATTCACCTCGGGCTCTTTCAGATTAGTGTTAACCTCGAATTCTAACTTCTTTGCTTTATTACGTTCACCTAGCAAGGGTTGAGCAAATAGCGACACCCTAAGATCCTGAGCAGGGTGTAAAGATATTGAGTCTGACTCAGAGTCAGAGTCAGCATGGACATCTTTGAAACCATTAGGCACGTTGTTCTTCAAAAAGTTAACGATATCGCTTACTTGATTCGTCAGAACATCTAACCTGTGGGCGTCTTCGCTTTCACGTGGTTCCTTTCTGCTCCGCTTCCGATGACGTCGAGGGGCTGCAGGACTCGATGACGACGACGAAGACGCCGACGATGATGATGGCAATGCTCCACACTCAAGAGGAGCATGGTCCTGATTACCCTCGCCTATTGATTTATTTTCGTTCATTTTCTAGAAACGATCGTAGACGAGCGATTTAATTCCTAAAATTTTAAAATAATAATAAAATTATTATGCGAACAGCAACGCTGTTTTAATTATTAGGAAGAGTTGTGAACTCACCGAAAATCAATGCCAAAGTGAGCAGAAAAGTCGCCACAGCGGCAAGCTGCATTTTCCCCCCTCCACTCGCTCCAGAGGGGCGGGGCGGGGGCGCGAGGGGGAAGGTTTGGAAGTGACGTGTTTACCGGAAGTCAAGTTATCTCATTTATTGTAGGTCTCGAATAACGGTTCATAGCATATAATATAAATCACATTGTCATAGTCAACCATATTAGAAAGAAAAATCGCATTAACCAAGATTCGTAAAAAAAAGATGAAATGTGTGTGTGTGATAGTCAGTTGTTCATAGCCTACCACCGTTTCGTAGCAAGCCTAGGAAGAACGCAGGTC
Organism: Plemyria rubiginata; assembly: GCA_963576535.1. Taxonomy (NCBI): domain Eukaryota; kingdom Metazoa; phylum Arthropoda; class Insecta; order Lepidoptera; family Geometridae; genus Plemyria; species Plemyria rubiginata. Next base: position 7,461,872 of record OY754922.1, on the reverse strand, counting down.
CTGTCTCCCGTACAAAAGATATCAACGCGCGTCGCACTGCCCCGCGCCACTCATTCCTGTATAATTACCCTCCACGTTTTTCTTATACGTAATATCTAGTGTGTTAGGTATGTACTTAATGAATAACTGACTGAAAAATATTCTTGGATTTTTAGAGCGTAGGTATTGTTAAATGTGCCTGCTCTGTTGACCAGGATTAATAAATGTGCTGCATCCCATACAAAAGACTTCAACGCGCGCTTTCCCCTTTTGAATTAAATTTTTCTATGAAAAGGAATCCAAGTACATAAGTATACGCATTTAATTAAATTCTTAGGTCATGCATTATTCGTGATCTGGTTAAAGTCTGTATGGTTTTTTGTAATCTACATAAAATTACATCTTTTGTCAGCAATCCTAAATACATAAAGTCAGCCATAAATTTAGAAAAGTGACCTGAAGTTACCTAGCATTTGTTTTCATTGATTTGATCAGTCGTATTCTAGGACTTGTAAGCAGCTGATTCATCTTCGGTCGGACAGCCACTGCATAGTAGACTCTGGCTCTGGATGCTGTAGAGGTGTTCAGGGGATAGTGATCTGTCCTGTACTACGGCTATACATACATTTACATATATATTATATACTAGCGACCCGCCCGCGCGCCCCTGCTTCGCACGGGTGCACATATCATGCATATAAACCTTCCTCTTGAATCACTCTATCTATTAAAAAAACCGCATCAAAATCCTTTGCGTAGTTTTAAAGATTTAAGCATACATAGGGACATAGGGACATGGGGACAGGGATATAAGGACAGAGAAAGCGACTTTGTTTTACACTATGTAGTGATAGTGATACATGTGGTTCTAAGATTTTAGTCTATAGGTTTAGTAAGTCGTGTTTGTGACTCATCTCCGGCGTCACTGAGTGATTTGAGTTATTCCCAACTTCTCTTCCCACATTAGGTTTATACCTACCCCCACTATGCCTACACTTTACACCAGTTACACAGTAGGTACCAGTAGCAGTGTAATGAGTAGTTTGCTTGTTGTTGTTTTCTGATACTTGTATAGGAACTGGCTCTCTGTCGGTAAATCGATCAGATTTGTAGTATGTAATCGTAAATAATACTGATAATCGATAAACCTATATATACATGTATCGAAGTATGTATCAGTTCGTGCGTGTGCATAAGTGCTATCGATGTATCTTATCTATTTCCATTCCATAGGATTACGATAACAAGCTGACTTCGCGTCACGCTCGAATTTAACAGACTGTCGAATGTTTTAAAATTTCAAGATGATCCTTGTGATTTTATTGAATACATAAATAACAAAAAACATATTTTGAATTTGAATGTAACGAACATTTACCTCAGAATAATAACTTAACTATTCTATATAACTGGTCAGACAGGCCGACGAACGTACTAACTAAAGGGTTTTTTTTCGATTCGAAGAACCCTGAAAATAACCATAGATGAGTCTGCAAAAGATAAAGGTACCTATCTGTAAGCTAACTGGTAAGACCTTGATAACATAGTTTTATAGGTAAAGCCTTTACCTACTGAAGATGCTAACCGAGACTGATGATCTAAACTGATGTATTGAATAAAATAAACTGTCAGTCGATTTTGCATTATTAAAACAGTGAACTCGTCGCACTGAATCTAAGTCATGTATTTTTAGAATTTTTAACATTATAACTAGTTGCTCCCCGCGGTTTCACCCGCGCAGATTTAAATCCCGGTATTCCCACGGGATAAAAAGTAGCCTATGTGCTATTCCAGACTATATAATCTATCTCTCTGCCTAGTTTTATCCAGATCCGTTCGCGTTTATCTTACTACTACTATAAATGCGAAAGTTTGGAGATCGTCGAAAAACGCTGCCAAAAAATGACACTTAGCTATGCTTGAGCATTTGCGTGTTGATTTTATGATGCGTAAGCATCCCTACTAGTCCATGATTTTATGTCATGAAATAATACACTTGTCCACGAGTAGGAACCATATTATGGAATCTTTTAAAACGACACGTAAATGTTCGACAGCATGCGTCATTTTATGTACCAAGAATCAAAAGGAAGGCGTATGTGTGTGTTCTATTACCCATACCAATGCCTTTTCAGTTATTTCACATCGTCATTGTTCTGAATGTGACTTTACAACTTTGTGTACTAGACGCACCGCAAATCATCTTCAATCATTATAACCTAGGCTATGGGAAGTCGTTTGTTTTACCGATGTAATATTACATTACCTATGGCTCCCCGCATTCATTGTTACCGTGGCAAGCCTTCAATAAATCAGCTTTTGCATTCTGTTGACTTGAAACAGGTATTGACTATAGGCAACGGTTAAGTTTCACATCATGACGTCACACAATCCCAGTGACTGATGCGTGCAGCGCGATGTGGCGTTGCTGGAAATCTTCAAAAAACATCTTGAATTCGGTCTTCATTCAATATAATAAAATAACATATACCTAATGGGTATTTTAGATCAGATCTAGTATTAGGTAAACCTCTTCACAAGGTTACGTGATTTTTTAGAATGAATATGTGAATGTTTACGAAAAAAAAATCCGCTGTCCTGCCTTTGTAAACTGCGGCCCGATTACGCGAATGTTTGGCTATCGAGATGGCTTTCAGTTTGACATTTGATCAAAGCATATAATACTCTCTGACGAGAGCATTTGCTTCCCATAGTGTAAGCAACATAATATGGATGGATCTAGTATCTAAATTCCTTGTGATGGATGCTAAATTCCTTAGATGGATGGGAATCAAATGTCAAACTGAAAGCCATCTCGATAGCCAGACATTAGCGTAATCGGGCCGCTCGCTGGTCCTGCCACTATTGACCGTAGGTTTAAAGATTTATCAAACTTCCTATTGTCCATCAGTGGCTGGCCAACTAGGTGGTGGTCAAGGTTAAAGAGAACACTACCTACAGAACATTTGTGTCGCTGTGTTGTTCACGAGACATGAGAAAACCGTTATGGATTGTTTTAGGAGAGGCAGGCCAAAGAAAAGATTTAGTTACTGTGTGAAAGATGCCATGAGTACGAAAGAAGTGAGCAACCAAATGATACAGGACAGTAAAAGAAGAAAACCTGTAGTGCCGACCCCACTTAGCGTGAGATAAGGTCCGGAAGATTATGATTATCCAAGAGACATGCACGTTCATTGATGAGGTGTATTATGAGGATCCGTAACAGCTGATTCACGAAATGGGCGGCCACTCACCCAAACAAGTAAAAACAGCATCGTCACTCACGATTGCTGCTTGGGCGAGCACGGTTCACATCTCGTAAGCGGCACTTAGCACCCATCGGCTGATAGTGATTACGAGGCCTCGTCCCACTTCTGATGACCTCGTCATCGATAGACCCTGGTGCGTGGTTATCACCGTTGCCCGCATCATTGCAGCAAGCTATCTTGCTGGTATTATATTAATTAAAATAATTACCCATTGGTCTTACAAGTTCACAGCTCACTGAACGTTTCTGCACTTTAGGTTATGGGTTGGATTACCCAAGGATGAAAAATGATCATGCGATGAACAATGATTACTAGGTACCTGAATTTATTAAAAAAAAACTAAAGTAGGTATGTACGACTAATATTTCTTCGTTGGGTCGACACAACAATTTTTTTTAGTTTCCATCAAACTCTATTTATTTTGTAGTTAGTTGAATGTAGCTCGGGCACACACAATTATAAAGTCACCCTAATAGAGGTACCTACTTATTTATTTCAATAGGTTCATTGATTTGGGGTGCTACTATAGTGTATTCTTTCTATTTACAATATCCGTTTGATCTATAAAGTTTCACACACTTTGGTCATTAGCAACTCATCCACGATGTGGGCTGCGTTTCACTCGCGGTGCGGTCGCGGGTGAAACGCGTGCGGCGTGCGAGTCGTGTCCTGTTCCCGCACGTGACCGGCATCACAACTTCATGGAGCGCAGGGAACGAAGATAGAGATTTACATGTTATTATGTACACACTTGAAAGTCATTTCATTTTATTTCGTACTTACCTATGAATAGATGTGGCTCGAGGTCGGGGATGAAAGTGCTAAGTAAAGCTTAGGTTTTAAGTAGAAGTAGCGTTTAGCGAAACTGCAGAATACTTTCGATACTCAAGACTTTTACAGATCCTTTTTATGTGTAGGAAAGTGTGTGTGTGTGCGTAGGACTTGGAATCAAATAATTCATATCATACCTACTGTCTCTACTACTCTCTCTCGTCTATTGTGACTGCAGTCACGACAGAATAGAGAGACAGTATGATATTTATGTTTTCGATGGCTGGGAGTTTATCTTATCGCCAACACATTACTTGTTGAGAACGGTTGTTATGTTTGTTTCCAGTTGTAAAGAAAAGCGCTGGCTAGTGGAGCAGTGGTACGGAGCGTGATGCGTGTTGCCTGCGTGAGGCTGCCGACGTGACAGGAAGAAGAAGCAACATGGGGTCCCGCGGTGCGGGAGGCGGTGCGGGGGGCGGCGGGGGCAGCGCGCGCTCGCGGCCCGACACGCAGCGCGCGATGGATGAGTTCGAAGAGCTCGCTGGCCTGAGGTCTGGACCTGGTATGTATCTTGAATCTGGGCCCGTAGTACCGCCATCTCTTGAAGCATTCTTATTTCAATATTACTTAAAGCGGACTCTACGCAGTTGATATAAGACATTGACATAAAAGTAGGTAATATTAAAATAAGAATGCTTCAAGAGATGGTGGTAGGTACGGGCCCTGGACTGTAAAAACGTTAAGTCAAAGTACTTTTATGACGTCAAGTCAAAGTCCTCTTCTCGTCGTGTCACTAGTTTCTTTCGAAACGGCTCCTTTCGAGCACTTGACACATGCTAACGAACTATTTAGGTTCTTCAACATGACGGTTTCCTCACGATGTTTTCCTTCACCGTTTAAGAGTGCTGGCACTGTGTACATAAACTTTTGAATAAAAAAACTCATTGGTGCACGGCCAGTTTCGAACCCACGACCTTAAGATCAGGAGGGGTCACTACCACTAGACCAGCAGTGCTCTACTAGTAAAAAATTAAAAGTAGTCTAAGTCAAAGCCAAAAGGTATTTATTCAATAACACCACAAGGATCACTTTGAAACGTCTGAATCTTGGTGCCAGTTCCACGCGACCAAGCCTAGAATAACAAGCTACGAACTTACGGTTTGGTTCCTATTCCTACCGTTCTATTGTATGATCCTTGTTTATAGGCCTGCTGCCTTTTCACAGATAACTTATTTCCGCACAACAGTACATAATGTGCCATTTTCCTGGTGCCCGACTGCAAAGTTAGATCGGTTGGCAACAAATATTTGAGTGAATCTTGCAAATACGATAATCGATCAAAATATTTGAATCAATCCGTCAATTTTCGATTAATAACTGAACATTGTAGACGAGGGCCATCCCTAGCTCCCTCTGCACTCCTCGCTGGCCTCTAATTCGACCCAAATATAGACGTGCGCAGTTAACTAGCTAACTTCAGAGGGATTACATCCGTTGTGACTATTGTAATGTAAGGTCGATCGCTGTCATTGAGTACACGCATAAGAGTGGAGTGCGACAGGAGGTTTGGCATCGCCCCCGATTCTCAACCTCAGTCTGGCCTGACTATGGTTCGCCCGACCGGTGAGCTCAGCATTGCCAATTTATTGCCAATTTTCATTTATAATGATATATCTAACCCACAGCACTGAGGTAACCAGTTTTACCAAACACAATCCCTATATCCAAATACAAAAAATCCAAATATAATCCCAAAATACAAAACGGTAACTAACTTTAAATAATGTCTAAATTAGCGCTGTCTCTTTTTGCCATTACGCATTGATGAGATGTCAATAGTTTAAGCATAGTTTATCGTTTGACTATTGTTGGTAGTAGATAAGTGTTTCGCAAGTGTAGTAAGTAGTAGGTTAGCGCAAGTGTTTCGCGCGCGATAATGGTGCCGATTCTGTTGTTGCATTATCCTAAACTAACTGAATCTGACAGCTCTAAAATTACAGCCATCCTTGTCGTTTCGGTCTTTTAGAAAGGGACGGCAATATTTTTAGTGCTATTAAATCAGGTTAAATTAGGAAAACTAAACAACAGACTGACCCATTATTCTGTCATTGTATTGTTTGCAGAAGGAGGGCGGTCGGCGTACGTGATGGAACACCTGGCGACGTTCACAGTGACGCGTGAGACTGGCATTGTGTACCCCGCTGACGGCATGCGGCGACTGCTGCAGCTTGAGAAGACCAACGGTACGCACCGACTACCGATCCGTTCCTACCCGTACCGTCCCTACCCTACAGTCTTCTGTTATTAGTAATTCGTATCCGTTCTTCTATTATCAGTAATTCCTAATACACGGATTAAAGGCCACTTTTATCCTGTGAGACAGACCAGGTACAATGATGGTATCCTTTGTTTTTATAATGCTAAGGACTTCGTTGCTGTTTGTTCTTAAGATGTGAAGTCTGCTACATATAACTTACATATTACTTGTTTTTCTGGCAGGAATCTGGAGCCAAAAGATGCAATTGTCTTTAGAAGGACAGTGGGTGCTAATCATGGACTATGAAACTGCAGTAAGCATTTTTCTCAATTCGCATCAGAGGGAATATGTATTTAGATTAATTGTTTTATCTATTACTTATTTTCTCATAAGTCTTCTTTGGGAAAAACACAATTTTAAGCTCAAGTATCGTACTTTGAATCCCTCGCTACGCTTAGGATTGTACTCTACAATCCTTCGATCCGCTCTGGATTTAAAGAAACTCTCGCCTTCTGATGCGTAAACTTGAGTTCGATAGCCTGTATGATAAACACTGCGTTTTAAGATCTTTTTTCACCTGTGTTGTCGTCGGCAGTCGATAATGGAGCGGTTCCCAGTGTCATGGGTACACTCGCCGACAGCCTTCACTTCGCCTGAGCCGGGGGAGCTGTACAACAATGTGGTTGCGTTCGTGGTGGGCGCTCCTTCTCCGAGTTCACCCTCGTCCCCCGCGCCCCCGCCCGGCGACCCCTCCGCCCCGCGCCGGGAGCTGCACATCTTCCAGTGCCATGACGTCGCCGCGCATACTCTCGTCGAAGAGCTCAACGCACTTAAGTGAGTGCAGGACTGTCGATAATGCAATACAGAGTTTTGAAACACACATTTTTGATTCTTTATTTGCGTCAAACAAATACGCATTGTTTTACAGTTCACTTAAGAAAGAGTCGTATCAAGGTGAAGTTCGTGGGTTCAAATCCCACACGTAAAATACATTTTGGGGTATATAAGAATTTGAAATTGGTATTAGCAATAAAAAAACAGACACACCATTATTGTTCCTGTCGAGATAGGTGAGGGAGATGTCGAAAAGGTAGTCTGGTTTTGTGGTAAACGTTACATTTTATTTCGCTGAGTTAGTGTAAGAACCGTGGCAATTTTAGTCAAAATAAAACATGCTTGAAAACCACTACTAGTTATCCATCACTAGCCAATATCTGACAACAATGCAATATAAATCTAATCTCGCTGGAATATGGGTTACTCACATGCACATAAATAAACAACGGGCTTGGCAATAAACTCCGATAAAGAGCGTCGATAATCTGTCAGGTTAAGAATGTCGTTAGATGCCGTCGATACGTTATCAGTTTTAGCGCGAGATGAGAGCGGCCAGTGCTCTTTACGATGCGAGCAAGAGTGGAAGGTTAGTGCGCGAGTGTGAGTGGAAGTGACGTCATGTTGTATCTTCGCGCCAAGTTGGCAATACCCGTGCCCATGCCTGCCTCCTCTTACACATGGTATGGACCTTTCATTCGCTTTTCAATTGCAGTTGTTTGGTACAAATTTGGACTTTGTCTGCTTTAAGACTCCGTATTTTTATAATATATTCTCTATGTCTAAAAATATGTATTATAATTTAAACCAAATTAAAACAAGTACCTGTGAGAATGTAAACTAGCATATTGATAAACAAGTGTAAAACTGAAAAATGCCAACTTCTGATTGTGACTGTACCTACAAAATACATTTTTGTTATTATTTTATAACAGGTTTATATGCAAGTAGGGTACATAACCTAACTTAATTACCCTGTTTGAGTTGTTTTTTATCTTGTTTTTATTTTGATTTTTTTTTGTAGTTTTGGTGTTGGGTTTACTTATTTCAAACAACTTTGTATCATTTATTTTAGGGCTTATTGTTATCTCATGACACAGTTTAACTTTTTTATTTAGTTTAATGTCTTAGCAAGTGGTGTTTGCCTGTAATAGGTTTATACACATAGATTAAGGCTTTTAATTTTATGTACTTATATATGTATAAGTGTTGTGTATACACTGTTGGCGAACCTAAATAAATAAAATAAACCTCAAGTTTCTAACTGGTGTTAGGCAAACTTTCTCGTAAGTTTGTTTTGTGACAAATGAAAGGCACTTGTGCACTTTATACTGCCCAAAACGAGTATTGCAACTGAGATGGAAGCAGCAAGCAAGAAAGAGACTCATCACCGGCATCGCAGTGGGATATGAAATGCCTTCTAAAATCTATTATGTAAACTAAAAGAACGCTATCACCACAAACTAAAAGGACGCTAACGTCAAATTAACATTACTAATAGTTGGCACGAGCTGCTAAGTTTTTTTGGATCAGAGTGCTTACTTGAGTGGTAACTTGACGTGCAGGACGTCATAAGGGTTAAAATGCAACAAATTAAGCCACCAAATATCTACCGAAGTTTATGAGTTACATTTTTAGTTTTTTTTTATGAAAAATGTCAGATAAAATAATTTGAAACAATAAGTAATTAAAAGTTCAAAAATGCCTAAAACCTTGGCAAATAATAGAATATTTTTTTTGTAAATTTTGTTAGGTATTATTAAATTTTGTTAGGTATTATTAAATTTTGTTATTTTTAAGCCAAATGGCTTAAATAATTGTATTTTAAGTCCTGCAAGGAATACGTTGTACCAGTATCCCTGTATTCGTATTACCATTTTCCGATTCCTATCTCTACGAAACAGCTTAGGGGTCGGCAAGGTCAAAAGGAAACATTTAGGAAAGTATCCGGTAATTTGTCTCTCGATCCTAAACAAAAAAGGTGGAACTGACGTCTCCAAAGATAACATCAATCAGGCCAGTCGGACATGGGTGATTAGCGTAGCGTTATATACTTAGGTACCTACTCTTGGATGGGTGATAATTCGTTATTTATTTATATTTGTTTAATTTGTATTGTAGCAGGTAAACGAAACTGTTAGGTACTGAATTCGTCATAGTTATTTGATAAGATCATCCTGTTCGCCGTATACATCGTTCCGCGTTATAGTTCAGTAGTATTGTGTTTATTTATATTTACAGATTCCTAGTTCCATATTTGTTATCTAAATCAAAATAAACTCATCATTGGCAACAAATATTTGAAATGACCTTGCAAATACGATTATCGATCACGTGAGTTCTCGATAACTTATTGATCATATGTAAACGAGGGCCATCCCTAGCTCATCATCGCGCGAGCGATGTCAATTTATATGACGGCGTCTTAGGTATATTAGTTTCCTATGTTAGGTCAGGTTAGGTTAGGTATATTTGTAGTCCAGTCGGGGCAGACATAAAACTAGCCTGAAATAGAAAAAATTCCGGGTAGCGATTTTTTTTTTCTAAACGTCTCGATTTTCGAACTAATCCCGGTAGAGGTTTCGCCGTTGTTTTAAAGTTTTTTTTTCCGTTTTTCTGAAATAACTCGTAAATTTTCAACTTTAGAGCAAAAATGGTAATGGCAAAATTGTTAGAAATTTAATTTCTCACAAGTTTGGTCATGATCATTTTTACGCTATTTGCAGAGTTATTCTATCAAGTTTATAAAAAAAATCGTAATGGGTGGAATTTTATTTTCAACAAAATATATGAAAAATAAAAACAATTTCAGCTCAGATTTCAGTATAAATCCGAAAACATTGATCGTGGAGTAAGGAAAGTGCGAGAACCAAAGTTGAAGAAAATAAAATTCCACCCATTACGATTTTTTTGACAAACTTGATAGTATAACTCTGCAAATATTGATCCTAGCGTAAAAATGATCATGACCAAACTTGTGAGAAATTAAATTTTCAACAACTTTGCCATTACCATTTTTGCTCTAAAGTTAAAAATTAACGAGTTATTTCAGAAAAACTTTAAAACAAGATGGTGGCGAACCCTCTACCGGGATTAGTTCGAAAATCGAGATTTATACTTCCAACCCGACGTTAAAAAAAATCGCTCCCCGGATTTTTTTCTATTTAAATGTCTATCCCGACTGGGTTAAACTATAGCTACCCTGGTACCTGAGTTGAGGGTTGGGGATAGGGGGAAAGCATGTGGGGGTAGATGGCAAGTCTTTCCCTATAGTTCTTTTTTCTAGGAAATGAAAAAAAATTTCCAAAAAATTTCATTCAAATTTCTTCACTTTAAAAAAAAAAAAAAAAATAACCCTAACCTAATGAGAATTCCTTCCTTGAGTCTTTTTGTCATAGAGATGAAATATTACTACCAATTTTTTTCATATTAAAAAAAATACCCTAACCTAACTAGTAACTTACCTGAAAAATTAAATTATTTTTTTTCATTTCCTAGAAAAAAGGACTCAAGGGGAAGACTTGCCATCTACCCCCACTTGCATCCCCCCTATCCCCAACCCTCAACTCAGGTACAAGGATTGCTATAGCCAACCCCCCGACTGGACTATTGATGCAAGTAGGTATTTGGTTGTGTAACTGTATAACTGTACAACATTATTCAGGTACCTGAGTGTTTCGCAGCATGTCAATGAAACAAGTTCAAATCAAAATCAAATCCATCGAGTTGTGGTGAACGTTCGCATTGCGGAAAATAATTTTGAAATTAAAATTCGTTTTGATTTGTCAACAATAGGTATGTTGACTATGAAATCTCAAACATGTTTTGCAACAAGTAGTGTGTGTGCTAGTACAAACACAGTTTATATTCACAAAACAATAATAGTTTAAGCTTTTTTACAAAAACTAGCGAAATAAGCAATAAACTACTCGGATCTAAAAAGGCGAGGAAAGGATCACAGGATCAGTCCTTTCTTCGTATTCTAAGTTGTCCTCTAGGTAGGTAGGATACCTGCATAATACGTCCTTGTTTTTTTACTTTTGTTAAAAAGCGAATAACTATGGAACACATGAAAATGTATAAAGTTTCATAACAATTTGTGTTGATTTTAATGCAGTGTTTTTTTGTTAGGTAATTGTTATGTTTTGTTATGTGCAGGGGCATCGGCAACAGCGGCGCAGTGGGCGAGGGAGCCCGCGACTTCGTCATTGAACGCGAGCGCGAGCGAGACAGAGAAGCCGAACTGCCGAGGAGACAGGTAATTTTAATTAAACTATTTATCATCAGATCATCAGCCTCCGTTCACGGTTCGTAGGCTCCCCAGGACATTTCCAGAAAAAAACGATGGTTTGACTTGTCTGTCCTTTCCGTGACTTTCCACGATCTTACTATACCTAATTATATCCTTCAAACTCAACGTAACGTCTATGTGTTTTAATTTTTTTGTGTATTTTGCATACAGTACCTGCAATAAATAAACTGTTTTCGCTTTAAACCCTAACTAAAAATAATTACCCTACTACAATAAGTTAGAGATGAGCTTTGTAAGTCTGTCACCAATTTTCACCATATCAATCAATGTATATCTGTAGGGGAGATTCATCTTTTTCCGTAACCCTATATTGGTGACCCCGACTTCTCACCTAACCCTAGAAAACAAAAAACGCTGGGAATAACTTCATTTAATGTTGTTTTAACGCCGATGTATTCATCCTACTAGATGAGATAGCATTATGCAGAGTAGTTACAATAAAAAAGAAATCTGTGAGACCTACCGGCTAGACTGAGTGCTAGCCGACCGACGTAGTAGCCGACTGACCAAAACAGCAGTTAATTGTATTTTTAAACTAAACATAACTTGTTTTGGATGACATCATTTGAAAACTATGCAAGGTACCTACTTAGGTATATCGGTTTTATCCTGTTATCGAAACATTAGCGCAGCGCGGCGGCATTGCAATGCCCAATAGTCAGAATTATTTTATCACAATCTGATAAGCATCACTTTGAATAATTTATGTTTATCTTTGAAATTGCTAATAGATAAGCTGTTTTATAAAATTAATTACGTATTCAATACATAAAGGACTTTGTCATTTAAAACAATTTAATATTTTCCATCCGTCATGTTGGTAAGTTTCCTTCGATATACTTTTACTTAGAAAGTTTCTGTAGGTTCAGACCATGATTGACCATATGAGTCATTTCCATAAAACAAACGATCGATAAGCCCTTGAAACGGAATCTTATCTGATGTTGACCAACCATGGGCAGCAGCATCGTCGCCGGCGGAGTAGGCACGGTCTCGTCCGGTAGCGGCATCACTCGGGTACTGATAGCGCGCGATATGAGATAGCGGCGTGCGCGGCGGCACACCAGTGGCGACCGGGCCGCGCGCGCCCGCTTCCGACCGCACCGCTACCACTGCAGGCCTCGTCGCGTCCTCCGCGGTGCCGGCGCCGCGCCATGCAGCGCATCTACCACACCTACACGAGGCAGCAGTGGGACGCCGTCTTGGTAGTGAGTCATCGCAACCGCTGCGTCGTTTCGATAACAAAACATGACGTCCAGTATAACCGCGAAAGGGTATTCCATGTCAGGTCATAACAAGGTTCGTTCGGTTCGCAGCAAATGTCGGCGCAGCTGGGTCGCGAGCACGGGCGGTCGCGAGAGCGCGAGTCGGGCGGCGAGCGCGACGACGCCTCCTCGACCGGCTCCGAGCGGCTGTACGAGCAGGACATCGCCATCCTGAACCGGTGCTTCGACGACATCGAGAAGTTCATAGCGCGGCTGCAGCACGCGGCGGCCGCGTCGCGCGAGCTGGAGCGGCGGCGGCGGTCGCGCGGCGGCGGCGGAGCGCGTGGCAAGGCGGGCGCCGGCGAGGGCATGCTGGCGCTGCGCACGCGGCCGCCGCCGGAGCGCGACTTCGTGGACGTGCTGCAGAAGTTCAAGCTGTCGTTCAACCTGCTGGCGCGGCTGCGCGCGCACATCCACGACCCGAACGCGCCCGAGCTGGTGCACTTCCTGTTCACGCCGCTGGCGCTGATCGTGGATGCGGCGCAGGACGCGGCGGACGGCCGGCTGGCGGCGCGCGTCGTGCAGCCGCTGCTCACCAGGGACGCGCTGAACCTGCTCGCCAACTGCGTCACCAGTAAGGAGACCGAGCTCTGGCACTCGCTCGGAGACGCCTGGCTCACACCCAGGTATTTATGTACACACATTTACACACCGCAGGTATAGGTCGCGTCAATCAAAAGAACGCTGAAAAACAGTGGAGAGAGGGGATGTGTTTTCACATACAAAACACTCGCGCCATCACATCTCCCCCTCCTTCCGGCGTTCTTTTTGACGCGACTTATACACCAGGGGTGGCCAACTTGATTAGACCCAAGATCTACCGTTTACTGACGAGACCCTGTACAATCTTTCATTTTGAAACATCTGGTGTTCAATTTGGTTGAACGGTACACACAGTACAGTACCCCAATCAACTCTTTACCAACTTCCTACTAATATTATAAACGCGAAAGTTTGTAGGTATGGATGGATGTTTGTTTGTGTTTCACGCCAGAACGGCTGAACGGATCTGGATGAAACTTGCCAGAGAGATAGATTATAGTCTGGAATAGCAAATAGGCTACTTTTTATCCCGTGTGAATACCAGGATTTAAGTCTGCGCGGGTGAAACTGCGGAGCGCAGCTAGCTTTTATATATTGTTCATACAGAAAGTTATTTCGAAGCGACGAACGCGTTAGTAGTAGAGTAGCTTAATTTTCTCTGATAAGTTAGTGGATTTGCTGCTTTGAAGGCTATTTTCTAGTTTATTACTTTGGTAGATAAAAGGGGCCTGAATGGGCGAACTCACCGAAATAGTAGGTACCGATAATCTCGAAGTCATAAAAACCTATGAATTTGGTAGGTAGTAATCAATATAATTGTGTCTTTTGGAAATATTAGCTTTTCATAATAATCAATAGTCCACGGGTTGACCATGTGTAGAGATAATGCACGATTAGACTGACTGATAAAAGCTACTTCCAATAGAAATAAAAATAACAGTATTTATTTATATTATTGTAACTTATCAATGACAACATCGGAAAGTCATGTTAAAGTAGGTATAACAATTCCGAAGCAATCTTTAAAAATCTAATCGATATGACGTCAACAAAGAAAACTTGGTACCTACCATACTTTCCTTCATCCGTGGTACCTACCTACTTAGTTAATTATAAGAACCGGCCAAGTGCGAGTCAGACTCGTGCACGAAGGGTTCCGCATCTATAATAACGTACGTATAATAATAAAATAATATAAAAACGGCAAAAAAAAAATTACGATTGTTGTATGGGAAATTAAACATGAATTTTTATTTACCCAATATCAATTATTAATTTTAGGGGGGCTAAACAATAATTTTAGACCCTTTGGGTACGGAACCCTAAAAATCACGGTTTTATCAGGATCTTAAAATATACCTATACCTACTTATGCATTTTACCCTTGCCAATATTTTAATTACATTGTCGAGAAAACGCAAACGTATATTTTTTATTGTTACAACATCCAAAGCATTGTGAACCTTTTTTAACCTATAGTACCTACTATGTTTCTTTTCAGAGAGCAATGGAAGACCAACATACCTCCCTACCAGCCCGTGTTCATGGATGGCTGGACGCCCGACTACCAAGTAGATGACCAGCCTTTGCGCAGGTAAATCATCAACCATTCAAAATTTACCTTATAGTGGTCGCTGAGCGCTCCATTGGCTAATCAGACCGATAATGTCGTGCTGAATGTGGAACCTATGTGCCAAACGTAACATAATTATTAGAGTAGATCTGTTTCCCCTTAGACAGACATCCTCTGAGAATCTTGACATGGTACTTGATAGGTACTATGATGTCTGAGGGGATATTACCCTAGTCCCTGGGGAGCTGTTTCAGTTTTACTATCATTCCATATCCATTATACGTCTCTAGCTTGTTGCAAAGGGTGTTCCGTCAATGTATGTGCTTTATTGTGTGTGTCTCACTGTGCGGGTGTGTGTTTGTGATGCGTGGTGCAGGTCATCGCCCCGACGGCGCAGTGAAGTGCGCGCGCCGGACCGCACTGACGGCGCGGGGGGCGGGGGGGCGGCGCCGCCGGGGGGGACCTACGAGCGGTACGAGAGAGAGGAGCCTGATATCTACAACGAGCAGTACTCGCCTTACCCGAGGTAACATTTTGTGTTTTTTCTGTTGTTTATTTTTTCTAATTTACTATAATATCCTTTTGACAGCACTAAAAATATTGCTGTCCCTTTCTAAAAGACCGAAATGACCCGGTCTGCTATAATTTTGGAGCTTTCAGATAAGTTCGTTTAGGAGGGATGATGCTGTTACATATTCTGTGCCATTGTTTCTGTGTACTGCGTGTCTGTGTGTCGAATACAAATCTACAACAAAACACTATTTGGACTATAGTGGCACTTCACAGCGCTATCGTACCTATTTGCTTATTAGCGATATAAAGCCACCATTACAGCGAGTGCCAAAGAGCCCAGACGCTATGAGCTATAATCATCATCATCATTACGTTACGTATAAATATTTAAAGTATCGTGTAATGTTACAGGAACATGAGGCCTCCCTTGGGTAGAGAAGACTCCGGTTCAGCAGCGTCTTCACCTGATAGAGAGCCGCCATACCGACCTGATAAAGATGAAGGTTAGTCAGAACCAAGATTCGTGGGCAAATACCAACATCTACCTGCCTGGTTCCCATAATCAAGCTTTGCTTGGTTTGGGGCTAGATAGTTCCTTGTTCTTTTTTTCTTTCGTATGAACAAAATGCTGGTTTTTTTTTTAATTACAACCGAACTAAAGTGGTTGCTTTGTCCGAAATTAATGACTGCATGGACTGGAGGATGAGATCGAAGAATAGAAGATAAGAATGTTCACTAATGGTATTGTGTTGTCAGATGACCTGGGCGCGGCGTGGGCGCGCGGCGTGCAGGCGCGCGGCGGGCGCGTGGTCCGCGTGACGTACCCGCGCACCGCCAACAACGACAAGGAGCTGTCGGTGGCGCGCGGCGAGTACCTCGAGGTGCTCGACGACTCGCGCAAGTGGTGGAAGGCACGCAACGCGCGCGGCGTCACCGCGCACGTGCCGCACACCATCGTCGCGCCCGCGGGACCCACGCCGCCGGGCTCGCCGCATCTCTATCCGAACCCCATCTACACGCACTATCAGGTACCTACTCATCTATAGCGTCCGGTGTGACGTCACACCACCGAATAGGGCCGTCAAGGTAGAACCAGAAGACGCGGAAGGCTGGCCCACTGTGGCCAAAGATCGAGATGTGTGTAGGCCCAGATGATGACATGGCCATCGAGAGTACCCAAAGATGAGACGTCAGGAAGGAAGGGAGAGTGCCCTTTCGGACCCTCGACTTGTCACAGCCGGTGTCCCCCAAGGATCTTCTCTCCCCCCTCCTTTTGACTCCTATACACCAGTGATATCCCCCGCGCCTTCGCGCCGCTTTCCCCAGCCTTGTACATCATTTGATCGGATCTCCAGTCGGCCAGTCGGGTGTATAAGCAATTTGCTTTCGATGCTCAAGGTGCATGGTCCAGCAAATGACGCATAATGGTGAACCATACGAAACGTGCCACCCTTTACTTTACTAGAGGAAACATCCCAGACCCATCTCTCCCTTTGACGAACCCATTCCCTGGAAAAAGTTAACGTGGCACATCATGCTTGGTTTTTTATTTGCAGGAAGGCGGTGGTCGCGGTTCCGGCGGTAGCAGTCCCACTGGAGCTCCCGGTAGGCCGGCGGGCGGGGGCGGGGGTGCCGGCGCGGGGGGGGACCGTGCGGGGGCGGGGGGCGCAGGGGCCCCGGGCGCCGCGGACTGGGTGCGCCGCGAGCGGCTCGGCAAGAAGGGCGAGTTCCGATACTTCTAGCGCTGCCACACGATCGCACTACCGGGCCCTATCACTGTTATAACCATGGATGAAGGAAAGAAACTTACTTCCGATGTCTATGGTTATAGCTAACTAGCATTCCTCTTGTATCCCGAAACGTAGATCCCAGAGGATAAATATTCTTCGTGTCCGGAATATGCTTGAGAGGTTAAAAGATCGGATCTTCTGAATAACTGAACATCTAATGACCGCATCGTTATGCCCGATTTACACTTCAATACGTTCATCAAAAGAATATAACGAGGTAATTTAATGCGCGACGCCATCAAACGAAAGAACGTCCATCGTTTTCCAGGGACCTTATAGTTGCGTGTTTTTTTCTTTTTCTTAACTTCAGTGGTCTTCGTCGGTCGAGACGGGGCCCGCTCGTCCCACCTGCCTTCGCAGGCATTCTCTACCAAAGTGCTTGTACCCGCGCTTCAATAGTCTTCAATCATTGTTTAGTCATAACTTATGTGTACGCTGTAGTGTAGTAGGATATTTATTACAATTGGATTCATGGTTGATTACGAATAGTGCTGTGCGGCGGCGCTGGAGGGCGCTTTTGGCGTGTCGTGTGTGTTTGTGTCGCTAATTGTGTTGTAATTTGTACCTAATGTATCCGCTCACCTTCACATGAGACGACATGCAGATACGTATAGCAGTACTTCCAGTCACATTAATTTGTGTCTAATTTTTATTGGAACTAGTATTAGTTATATATTATTGTTGGATAATATGTCGGAAGAGTTTTATAATTTTTAAAATGGTATGGCTAAGTAACATACCCCAAACGTTCGTTTAGAAAGAGTTGCGGCAGATTATATTTAATTTAAAATGCAATGTCTGTCTACCCCAAACCTCAGACGAAGCCCCAAACATTCGTGTAGAAACGTCAAGTACTTGACGAAGTGCTTTTGTGTGTGCTATCATTGCTCAGAGTTACATTATTGAAAGCATTTATTTTTGTTTCCTACTGAATCACATGAGATTAACAAATTAGAATTTGCATTATTAAGTCATATTAGTTATTATGAAGTTTTGTTTGCGTGAATGTGTAGTGTTTTTCATGCTAGAATTGTCAATAAGATATTCACCGCCGGCTTATGAAAGCTCGATCAAGCCTGTCGCTGTCAAATCTATTGCTATTTCAACCTTTACTTAAAAATAGATATAGATAGCAAGCCACTTGACAGCCACTTGATTAGTTTTGATCGAGCTTTCAGAAACCGGCATGGAACACCAACTATTGGAGTATGTGGGTTTGTGTCAAATTATGTAAAATTTGGACGTACTCAGACTACCTACTCCCAATTAGACATTCTCAAAGAATCTTAGATTTGTACTTGGTTATAAGAGATTCTATAAGGATATCTACCGTGCCTGGGGACCAAAGCCGTGACACTGGTTCTGTTATAATGTTGTTAATGAAATCTACTTAGGTGCATGCTGTTTTTTAACATCACAAGTCTGAATTGAAAAAATAAACCCTTATAAAAGTAAATATTTAAGCGATCAATATTACCTAATAGGTAATGTTTGCCACTTTGGCAGCTCTACAAAGTAGCGTTATTGTTTAGGAAAACATAAAAGAGTCTATTTTCATTCTAAGCTTGTTCAAGGCAAGTATTATAACCCATAGCATAATGTCAAATTCAAAGATTGTAAAATAAGATGTAAGTACCCAAATAAGTAGGTATATCGTGTATTTTATAAAACTATATGATTGTGTGTATAGTGTAAACAGATATCAGATATCAGATCTGTAAGATGTATTTATTATACAAATTTGACTCAGGCACGCGAGCAACATCGACACTAAAATTATCACAACCTGTCTTTTTGATAGTGTGAAGATCACCTATCGAAATAACGGTTTGCAGTTAACAGGCTCACAACCGTTACCAACTTCTAGTAACTTCAACAACTTTGCGTTTTTGGCTGGACATCTCCATCCGAAAACGCGAGTAGTTTAGATACATAAAAAAAAGTTGCTGAGTATCGTTATTTGTCGAATGATTCTTTGTGATTTTTCAAAAACACTTCAGTGATTTTATTACTTTAAAATATTTAAATTTGCGTGCGAATTGTTTGACGGTTATCTGCGTGTTAAGCGCATCGTCGATCGTGTGCCAGGGCCTGAGCACAAGTCCGAGGGTCACATAAAAGCTCATAATTTGTATTTTATATTTTTATACATTAAAAACTTTTATAAAACTGGTGTTGGTCTGTTCTGTCCGTCTTCGATTTTGTTTATAATAGGTAGGTAATAATTAAATAAATAAAAATATAATAAATAATCTTATTTTTCGAAACACGACATGCAGGCAGGTTTTCCATTTTCCAGGGCGTTCTGTTTTTAATTTTGTGTGTGTGCGTAAAGCTTGCTTACCAAATGTTTTAATTGTGTGGGTGTGTGTTTTTGTTGTGTTGTTAACGTCCCTACTCTGGGGTAAGTACCGAGCTATATGTTTTTATATCTACGATGAAAATTGGCATTTTCACGGTAGCATCCGTGTCGTAGCTTGCTTGGTTTTGACAAATTAAAATTTTTAATGATTACAATTACCGAACATTGTACCTACCTATCCGCATAGGTAATTATATTTTGTACCTACTCAGGCAAGAAAATAGAAGAAGTCAGGCAGCACATAAAAAACGCAATTATAGGTACGCAAAAAGAACGCCGAAAGGAGGGGTAGGGGGTGTGATGTCGCGAATATTTTGTATGCGCAAACACACCCCCTCCACTGTTATCCAGCGTTCTTTTTGGTTGACACGCACTATACATCAAAATCACAGAAATCAAAACAGTTTCAGTAATTGAATGACTGGTTAATTTGAAATGCTAAACGAACTGTACTCAGAAGTGGGTTGTACCTTTAGAAGTACTGTCTATATATTAGGTAGGTAGTAGTGTAGTGGTAGGTAGTGTCTGTACCGATGTCCTGACCATCCCCAGAGGCCGCGGCGCCGGCTCCTCCCCCTCCCCCGCCGCCGCCGCCCCTGCCACCCGCCACACCCGTCGTCGTGCCCGTGGCGCCCCGGACTGACACCATGAAATGTGAGTATCCCACGCAACTACTGCCTAGCTGAGTATACCATGGTCAGAAGCGTACCAAACCTGAAACACAAGTGTGCAGGTACTTGGGGTTTTCCTTATTATACTGAAGTTGGTGTCGTTCGAGCTCGTTGTTCCAGTGATTTTTGTATGGACACTCGATAGCGGACGTGTTGAGAAGTCTCGAGATTCTATACAAAAACGACGTCTTTGATTGAGAGTCCGAAAACCAACTCAGACCTAAGTATTTATGACATTGCCAAATTCGATTGGGAGCTTCATGGCACCTAGATGATGTTTCAAAGTTATTCTGTCTCAATTAAATCTCCCATGTCTGATTCAATTAAATTTCCCTTTTGACTTTATTACCGAAACAAATAGTTGCAATCGGCCATACATACGAAAGCGTTTTATTACGTACAATCTGCTGCTCTAATCCATCCTCCTCCACCGTGAGAGATAGTAACGTTAAATGATGGCTGTGCAGCGACGCGGTCGGTGCAAAGCACGGGCAGCCTACACGAGGAGTTGAAGATGGTGCTGCCACAGATCCAGCAGCGCAAGCATATCCTCGACATCAAGAAGACGCCCGACATATTCATACACCAAGTGAGTTCATCATATTTACAAACTTTTTTCTGTCATTTTCAAAATTCTGAAGAATTGAACAAGTCCGCCCAACCGAGGATTAGTGCGAATTTTACTAATTCGTTCAAGACAAGGTGTCTTACACCACACTTGTAGAATTTTGCTCCCTTTTTTATTTAAACTGTATGAAAACATATTTGTATGCTGAACCGATTACTTTTTTAATAATTTATCTGGATCAGAGCCTTGCTCGGTTGCTGAACCCTAGCTGGATCGATTTATCGCCCCCGAAACCGAACCGTATTAGATTTATTCTAAGTTGATATTCTGTTCTGTGCCTAGTAGGTACTATTTAATTCTTCTGTGGCTATAGCTTGGACGAGGTTACTACAAAAACACTTATCAAAGCATTCTCTGGTTAAACAACCGTCTAATGAGTTTATCGCGCTTTCCAGAAGTCAAATCCAGACGAGGTAGCCGAGTGGCTGGAGGTGAAGGGCTTCAGCAGCAACGCCCAGAGGCAGCTGCGCGTGCCCGGCCATCAGCTGTTCTCGCTCTCTCGCTCGCAGCTGGAGCGCGTGCTCGGCGCTGACGAGGGCAAGCGGCTCTACTCGCACGTGTTGGTGCAGAGAAACGTCTCCGGGGTGAGTCCCGTCTGCGCCCGCAACGGTGAGGGCGATCCTATCAGCACTTTTTTTTTTATACAACCAGCTGATGGTAAGTGGTAACCATCACCTATAACAAAGCATTGCCTCGTAAGTCACGCACGTTAGGTACGTGCCCTACAATGCACTCCACCTCCATCAACTTAAGGAACACTGATGTTAAGCCTCATGTGCCTGTAATTAATTACACCGGCGACCACAATCTTCAAACCGAAACACAGCGTTACTGCTTGGCGGCAGAAAAAGGCCTGGTGGTAGTACTTCCCCGGACGAGCCCTTCACAAAGAGCTCTACTACCTTACTTTGTCATTCTCCTCATTGTCAATTCTATGCATATTACGTCGCTATTCGACCCCTTTAAATTCGTTATTCAATCTATGCAGCATTTGCTATGTGTGCCCATTGTACAAATAACATATAATTTCCCTGTTCGACTATTCAATTCGAAATGTTGTTCAACAATATTTTATGCAACATTTGCTAGATTCCCCTCGATACCTTCATGCACGAGGAAAGACCCCAAGCGGCCACAAGCAGCCACGACTAATACCTATTGAGAATCAGTGGTTCAATTCGACAGTGATTAACTCGATTTTATGTAGATCAATTAAAACCCGTATAATTAATACGGCAACTCTCATTCCAGTACAAGACGACGTCGGCTTCCGAGCTGCAGAGCATCCTGCGCAAAGTCCGCGAGAAAGTGGAGGTGTCGTGATGGGTCACCATACAAACTCTTCGTGCTGCTAACACTGCAGCGACCGACACACTGACAACTGTCTAACTACATCACAATCGCACATTTAGTCATTTACCCCCGGTGTCTGAAAGCTCAATCAACACTATAATCGGCTGTCATATCTCTCGCTATCTCAATCTAATTTGATTATGTAGCTTAAATAGCAAGTGACTTGACGACGATTAGCTTTGATCGAGCTATCAGAATCCCAGTTTCTAAAAGCTCGATCGAGTCCTAAGTTTTGGAAATAGCCTAAAAATTGCATTCAAACAAGTAGTATTCCGACAAGTTTGAGTACGTTCAGAAAGAAATCCAAATCATCAAAAATGTTGAAATGTAGCGAGTAGGACGACGCGGCGACGACGCCCCTCTGAAGTTCGATGCATAAGAAGTTTTGTGCATGTAATCAACGACGTCTGTGTGTCGATTCTTCTAAACAATAAATTCACGGGGAATTTCACCTATTCGATCTTCGCCTCACCCACGCACGGTGGCATTTCTAACACGCGAAAACACTCACGCGGGTGGCAGTGATGGTTTGCATGCTATTCCTAATGGATTGCTTTCTGTTCATGTATTAGCAAACCATTATAGTCATTATTAGCATTCCTAAAATACGAAAACTTTTATACTTTTAGATATTATTTGCTCGTAAGATATAATAAGTTATTAACAAGTATATTAAGACATATTAAGACTTAGTAAGAAATAACTTTATTTTAACTCTCTCTTTATGCATGTGATCTTGAATTATTATATTATGCAAATAATATAGTTACCTACAATCAGAGTTGTTATTTTCACCTCTGAGTAATGCTACCTGTCAAATAAAAATATTTCCATCTATCTAGGTACTTTTAACCTAAAAAAACAAAGACGGATACCAAACCTAATCCCTAAATATTAATTTTCTTATGTTCCTGCACTTCGTTCAGTACCATTATGAAATTTTAAGTATAAATATTTAAGTGTCATGTAATATTTTAGACTTAAATTATAATATATTTGAATATCACAAACGTGTTTTAATAAAAATAATCTTATCGACGGTTTCTGAAAGCTCGATCAAAGCTAATCGGCTGTCAAGTCACTTCAGCTTTCAGCTTTTACTTCAAATTAGATAGTGATAGTAAGTAACTTGACAGCCGATTAGTTGATCGCGCTTTCGGAAACCAGGGGTAAGTCCACAGAAATATAAATCCGATTTTCTCTGTTCCGTGGGACTTACCCACGGAACATTCAAAATGGTTTTTATATCAGATTAGATAGAAGGGATTCATTATTATAGGTTGGTAAGATGTTTTTACTGTAAGAATAAGCACTAAAATCTAAACTCAAATAAAGAATAAGGCCCACAATCATAATGGTCGCTGAGCGCGCTGATATAAAAACTAAAAAATGTATTGGTTCATTATTATATTTTCATTTATTCGGTACGCTATCTTAAGAAACTATGCAACAACATAATAATATTTTATGTACAATAACACTACATACCTAATATACTAAAAATCTAAAATATATGACATTAAGTCTGGTCTTATGGTTTGGATGTCGTTTTTAACGTCTAGGTCATACTTTCAGACCAATTATTATTTTCCCTTTATATATGTACTAGGTTCACAAAATTGCATTAACTAACCCAATGATAGATGCATTTTAAATCTAGAATTAATTACAATCCTACTGGAAGATTGGGTATTTTATTCTTACAAAAATAACAAACATTAGACAACCTAGTAAGTAAAACATGGGCAAGACTGATGCCCTGTAAAAACTTAACAAAATCACTTGTATTCCTAAGTAGTTTTAGGCTCATCTTAGTTCCTTAGTCTAAAATATACAAGGGGCTGATAATTTTATACATTAGTTAGTAGGTACCTCTGTATCTAAATTATAAACTTATTTTTATTTTATTTTGTAGCTAAGGATTCTGAAAGCTATGGAAAGTATCTGAACCGTCTACTCTTATAAACATTATTAATAAAAACCCTTAGGTACCTACCTGGTCTAGATACTCGAGTCGTATTTATCTAAATATCAATAACCGTTTCTCGGTTTAGTCTGAATTTCAGTTGTTCTAAGGAGAGAGTTCTACTCTTAGCTCTATGTTCGGAATTTTCGGTTGTAAAACAAAACAGCTTGAATTAACTCAACTCAAAAACCTCCACAACACCAAAAAATATGTGGAAAACTCTTTGTCACAAAATAGAGTTGATTTATGACTTTGAGACTTCATGTCTAAACCTCCATTAGCTCATCGCAGTTATTTTAATGGGAATTTTGACATTAAAAGTACCTACTTATAAAAATCCCCATTCATGGGGAGGTTATGACAACTTACTTACAAATGCACCTCTAGAGTTACTCGCCTAATACACACCCATACGTTCATATTCGATATTCACTAGTGCCAGTAGCTGGCTCATTCGCATATCACTAATCTCTAAACTGAGCGAATCGTCATCACAATAATATCAATCTTACATAAAACGCACCCTACCCTACATGCATTCATACTCGGAAACATTACTCACTGTGTGTGTGTGTGTGTGTGTGTGTGTGTGTGTGTGTGTGTGTGTGTGTGTGTGTGTGTGTGTGTGTGTGTCAGTAAGATCGTAAGGAATCCGGCATGTTGTGCAGAACCTAACAAGTTCTAAACCATGTGTCGACTGCCTGAAAGGAGGCTCTTGAGACGCACATAGAATCCTTTCACGTTTTCGAAAAAATAGTGACTCGACAAGAAGACGAAGAATGATTTTTCAAGGTATTCTGAGGGTTTTTTAAGGGTGGGCGCTGGTCAGACGGTTGGTTGGTTACAAAATGGGCGTTAGGAAGTTTGTCGAGCGGCGATGCGTGCGGCGATGGCGGCTGTCAGCGCGGACCCCTTGCCACTGCCGTCCTCAGCCGGCAACAAGGAGAACTGTAACCAAGGTCACCTTTCAATTTCAATTCAATACTTAACTCTTAATCATATCCAATAGTGAAGTATCTGTTTATTAGAACATTTGCAAATACCAACGGAAGGCAAGGGGTCTAAACCAATTTTCTTGAAGAAAAATTAAATGAATTGATTCCAAAAGATTTGAATCTTTTTATAAATTTGATTACCTACCCCGTTTCGGGAATTTTGGGATAGGTGTAAATATAAGTGTAAATGGCTATACAGGGTGGCCATAAAGTCGCGGATCAAACGCAATTAAAACTCTGCAGGGGTTGACAATAAGGACCTCGAGTTGAACAATTATTTGCAGCTGATGACCCCATTTTTTTTTATTGATTATAAATACATATATAACACAGTTTTTACATATTATTGTACCCTATAAACCTTTAGTGGTTTGTTCCACTCACACTCGTATGAAAATATACAGTTTACAAGCACTTTTTCAATGTTGGTAGTGAAATTTATACATACCTACATGGTATGAAATAATAAGCAAGTTGAATATACTAAAGAATGTTATTGATTGAGTGATATTATATTATCTAGACATGTAGGTAAGTGTATGTTAGAAGACTTTTCAAAGTAAATACCAACCTACCGAAAAATTTACTTTGACTTTGTGTAGCACACACCTACCCAACAACAAAAAACAATAGTAGCACTTTGTGAGAATACTATAATAACAGGTAATTGAACTACAGTACGATATGATATTTCATGATACCTAAATATGATTTGCTAAGAAAATATTTTTTGATTAACATTAATGACATGTACCTACCTATTAAATGAGCTTGTGTATGATAACCGGTGAAAAATATCTCACTGCATCTTTAATACTATAACATACCTAATTAGACAATAATCTGAAATAAACTCTCCAGACATAAATATATTAAATCAACTGTGGATAAAAAGAAAATACCGAAACACACACTTAGGATGTAATTTGGGTGAGGTCTTCCTCACACCAGATTGCTAGGGGCTTGTCGTTGTCACCTTTCTTTGCCAGTACTTTTCCTGCCTGGAACCACACGTACTTGTAGGTGGGACGTAGCTTCTAACTAAAAACTAAACTAACCCTTAGTTGCGTTTGATCCACGACTTTTTGGCCACCCTGTATAAGTAGTATCACTATCACTTTCACTAACCTATGTCCCTATGTATGCTTAAATCTTTGAAACTACTTAACGGATTTTGATGCGGTTTTTTTAATAGATAGAGTGATTCAAGAGGAAGGTTTATAAATATGTATAATACATGCGTGATATAGTAGAAAAACAATGAGCACCCGTGCGAAACAGGGGCTCGCGGGCGGGTCGCTAGTTCACTATAGAAGCATGGGATATTTATGCGAGCTATAATATGTTTGATTGATCCGTTGTGCAGTCGATGTGTTTACAGTCTATTTGTCCAGCTTGTCCAGCACGTCAGTTCACCATTTCATCAGTCGATCGATTGATGGATCGTTTGGTTGATAGACGGACGATCAGTATGTCGGGTAGGTGGCTAGATTAGGTTTATTATAAGACATGTGGTAGGGAGGAAGTTCTCACCGGACAATCAGGCGCCAGTAGTGCGATGTATTTGTGAATGAGTGCGGATATGCGCGGGTGCCGCTTGTACACGGAGCCGTCCACTGCTATCGCCACGTGCGGACGTGCCATGCGATGCAGTAGCGTCGATATACCTGTAGCAAGTGTAGCAAACCTTCGTTGTAGTTCAAAGAGTAAATAAATAAATAACGCGCTGATTTAAATCTCGGTATTCCCACGGGATAAAAAGTAGCCTATGTGCTATTCCAGAATATATTCTATCTCTCTGCCAAGTTTCATACAGAGCCGTTCAGCCGTTACGGCGTGAAAGCGTAACAAAATCCATCCGTCCTACTTACAAACTTTCGCGTTTATTGTAGTAGTAGGATTATGAGCACATGAGGCTTTTTAACACGAAAGCGCTCGATAGGTACTAGCGATCAGTCTAGTAGCCTGTTGGCTCTTTAGTCGACTGAGCCCAGAAAAATTTGCCCGTACCTACGGGAATAGTCGTCCTTGAATTTATTACTTTTCGGACTTCGGGGCTAGTCGAATAAAGAGCCGTTGTGCCGACCCCACGTGAAGTGGGATACAGGCAGGAAAATGATGATGACAAGAGATCAGTCAATGGTGGAGAACTTATTAAATCGATTCTATCAGGTAGTGCTTGTTATATACTCACAGACTGAGACGAGTTGCGCCGCGCGGTTGGAGATTAGTTGCGCCACATGTTGCGCGACATGCGCGTCGCTGTCGACCAACTCTGCGTCGGGACACGCGCGCCGGAGCACCGCCAGCGTCTTCTCAGTGCCGCCGGAGCAGTTCTCTCTGGAAGGTGGTAGTAGGTATAACAAATTGTATTGCGTATAAGCGAAGCGACCAAAGTTTCTCAAACCACTTGCACGATTTAGCCAAGCAGCCCAGATTTTTTTCAAATGGACAAGGTGTTGATCGATGAACGATCCTTACAGCGCTACCGAGAAATGGCGAGCGCGGGGGGCGCTCAACCGGTAATGTTAGGAGCCCAGAAACAATGTAGGTAGGTACTATTTATCAGCCACATTGCAGTGCATTCGAGGGCATATCAACCATATCCAATTGACAGACGCTGTAGCCAAACGAAAGGAGAAGAAAACGGCTAGGACTTCACAGATAGGTAGATGGACAGATAGGTAACACTTTATTTTAGGTCCACAAGGATACTACTTCATAAATCTATGCGTAAGTCAATAAAGTACATGGTGGCTTCCAGGCAACCTTATAATCATCATCATCATTGTGGTAATACTAACTCCTCGAACAGGCTGAGATCGGCTGTGAGCAGCGCGTCGTGCGCAGGCGCAGCGGGGAACAGGCCCGCGCGCGCCAGCGTCGCCAGCGCCACGCTCAGCACGGAGCCCAGGTACTTGCCGCCGATGCACTTCTCGAACCTGCGACAACGGACGCACTGCTCTTATATTCATATTGGTCGCTGATACCTTGTTCGCACCGGCTTGTAGCGAGACGAGTAGCACCTCCCACCCGGTATTTTGGTGTTATCGGCCAATCAGTGAACACGGCCGCGTGGTGAGAGGTGCTATTCGCCTCGCTATAAGCCTGGTGCGAACGGGCTATGAGCGCGCCGTTGGGCTGAAAAACCTGTTGTTGGACTGAATGTTGCAGTACAAGTACCTATAAGAACTATAGAGCCTAGCCGAATAAGGGCATCATTGGCTAAGTTTTTGGTGGCGGGTAACGACCCAGCCTTCCGATTTTAAGATGAGTTCAAACCTGGACGTGTATCAACGAGTTTTTCTGTTCAAAAAATGTGCATAGTGCCAATACTCGCAAACGGTGAAGGAGCCACTGAGGCGCACCTAAAAGTCTTTCACCACACTGTTTCGAAAGATAGTGTGGTGTGGTATACAAAGCTATGCCATTTAGCATTTATCTAACTGTAGCTAACTTCAAGGAGTAAGCACGAGAAACGTATCATCATTGATTGATTTTTTTGTAAGAATTGTGTATTACTTACTCACTGGAAGCCCTGAACATACATACATAGTATAAAACAAAGTCACTTTTTCTGTCCCTATGTCCCCATGTCCCTTTGTATGCTTAAATATTTAAAACTACGCAACGGATTTTGATGCGGTTTTTTTAATAAATAGAGTTATTCAAGAGGAAGGTGTATAATATATGCATGATATGTGCACCCGTGCGAAGCAGGGGCGCGCGGGCGGGTCGCTAGTAAATAATTAAAACTCTGTGTCGGCATTCGTCAAATAAAAATATTTCGGGCATACATCGACCGCACAGGAACTCACGTGAAGGAGCGCACGAGCAGGGAGTTGGCGTCCACCTCCCGGTCGATGTCCGTCTTCACGAAGTCGATGCAGCCGTTGTCTCCGAAGGCCCCCCACTCGACGTCGACGCACACGTCCCGCGCACCACCCCCCTCACCGCCCCCCGTCTCCCAGTGCACGCGCGCCGCTCGCTCCATGTAGCAGCCGTTCGAACCAGTGCCCAGGATCACGCCGATCTACACAACACATTTATTTCTTTACTAGTTGCACCCCGTGGTTTCACACGCGCAGATTTAGAGATAAAAAGTAGCCTATGTGCTGTTCCAGACTATAATCTATCTCTCTGCCAAGTTTCGTCCAGATCCGTTCAGCCATTCCGGCGTGAAAGAGTAACCAACATCCATCCATCCATCCATCCAACCATACTTTTTTCATAGTTTTCTAACCTATACTGTCCCGGATGACCTGTGGGCTAAACCACCACCGAGTGGTGCCCTGACAGCGAGGCGGCGTCGTGGCAGACCGCGCATGAGATGGCGGGACGAGCTGGACGCCTATCAGAGGGACTGGCGCATAAACAAAGGCTCATGATCTGACTGGCGGAAATGGGGGAGGCCTTTGCTCAACAATGGGACATTATGGGCTAATAGTAATAATACTGTCCCACTGCTGGGCAAAGGTCTCCCCCATGCTCTTCCACTTCCCTCGGTCCTCGGTGCGTTGTACCCACTCTCTGTTGAAGGAGTCGTAATAAAAATTAGAGTTGAGAGAGTAATTCGTCTCGCCAGCGCTTCCTCGGGCGGCCGCGACGTCTTATACCCTCGGTTGGTACCCGACGTCTTCTACCCTCGGTTGGTACCCATATTATTGGCAATAAGACGCAATAAAACATAAACTGACTGGTGAAAAGAAAGGGGTCTGGTACTAACCCCGACTTGATTGTCCTGCATGGCGCCCGCGACGAGCGTGCCCGTGGTATCGTTAAGCAGCACTTGCACTTGGACTCTAAGGTGGCGCGCGCGCAGGCAGCCTTGCAGCAACGCGACTACATCCACACCGTTCAGACCGCCGCACTTGAAGCTCTTCGTCCACGTCAGCAGCTCACCGGACGATATCGAGTGCAGCTTCATAGGGAACGAGAATGTGAAGCCTGCAACGAGTCAAGACTTTATCATTAATTTATTCTGATGACTACGACGTTCACATGGTTTTGTTTCCAAAATTCCAAGCGATCAACTTCAATCGACGCGGATCGATGCCATCAATCGACGATAGATCGATTGGTGTGATAACACCCATAAAAAGAGGTGGTGGGTTTTAATAAATAAATTAATAGGTATTTAAGTATTTCTTCTGATTACTATTAGACAAGGAGGTGAGTCAGTGTAAGTTATCAATGAAGTGTTGCTGAAATTACAAGGTCTTACGTGCGTGCAGTCCCGTTGTGATGGATGAGATGAGAGAAATAACAATAGCAATAGCTCACCTAGCGAGAGCTCCTCCTTCTCCAAGCCTTCAGCCTTGAGGAAGTCCAGGACGCAGTCCGCTAGGAAGTTGAACAGGTCGTCACCAGATCCTAACCGTAATTCATCACTGAAATTAAACAATTACAAATTGTTTAGAGCAAAATTTCGTAACTGTGGCACAAATCTAAGGTCTTGTAAAATCCTAAAGTGTAAGTTTGGTTGACGCCACTAGAGGACGCCAGCTCACCTGATGTGGTAGTGCTGGACGTCCTCCCGCACCAGCTCTCCGCCGCGCAGTTCCAACAACAGCACACGGAAGTTGGTGCCGCCGAGGTCCAACGCCAGGAACACACCTTCCTCTGGAAACGAAACTCCTTGCTGTATCTTCCGTACCTATTGCCAAATTCATGTCTGTGATAAGTTTATGTAAACCAATGTAGGTATAGTGCGCGTCACGCAAAAAGAACGCTGGAAGGAGGGGTGTGTGAGGGGGATGAATTAGCAGAAACAAAAACCTTGCAAGAAATGCGTTACGCAGTTGGCAGTCCTACTTATTTGTCGTCAAGTATTCCATGTCATGTTACGTTGACGTTCAAGGAATGATGATAGTAAAATTACGATGGTGATACCTGTTCCGTCAGGCAGTTCTGGCACGTATGTGTTCTCCATCTGCAGACTGGAGGACTCCTGACGCAGGCCAGCCGCCACTTCCGCCTCGAACACTTCCGCTAACCGCCGTAAAGCTGCGCCGCATAGCACCAGACTACGCAGTCGACTCTCCACCTGCGACACGAAACAACGCCTATTCACATGACCATCCCCAGCCAACATCTACAGCGATGCTGAGGCTGTATTGTGTTGCACTACTCAGTGACGTTAGTGTGTGGAGACTATAAAAGCCCCTAGCAGGCGTGTTGAGAAGTATCATCATGACTCTACACAAAAACTCGCACAAAAACAGGCTTGAATGTCAGTAAGCAAAACTCCAACTAACACTCTGAAGTCTTACGAAGACACCTACTGTTCTTATTAGAGCTCATTGCGAAATAGTCTGGTGCAGTTCTACTCCCGTAAACCTATTTCTGCTGCTGTGAGAATCAGCTCCAGCTCACAGTGCTGTGTTCTGATTTTAAGAAGTTGATGGTTTGATTACTGGCACATCCGACGTAACACCCTACTACGTCGGATGTGGATTGACTGACAGATTTGTCCTGATTTAAACCAGTGGACCTATCTCTAGATTGTTAGCAACGGTCTGCAGTTAATACTAAACTCTTAGCATAATGTTGTTCATTTTGTATAATACTTGTGGTTATTGTAATTTTCTTTGTAAATAAAGTTTAATAGCATGAATCATTGGCTGTAAAAAATGTTTCCCAGTGAACATTGATGGATGGCAGGTGAGGTCGGCGCGACGTCTCGTGGTCTTGAGATCATCCATCATAATTAATTGAATTAGTTCGCTCTAACTAAGCAAGTTATATTACAAACTAATTTCAAAAGTTGGGTAATTGAAAACTTGAAATAATCTGAATTTGTGTTCATAGAAACATAAATCAATATTTATATTCACGACGCTGAAATTAATGATTTCATGTATAACTCGTTTTGTGTTTTTATGAGAAAATTGCCTTTTTTTATTAATTCTTATTAAAGTTCGAAAAAATCTTAACAAAAAAACAACAGGGGAAATAAATTATAATTCTGCAGGGGTTGACCTAAGGACCTCCTGTAGAACAATTTTTTGAAGCTGATGACCCTGGAAACCCCTGGTTTGTTTGATCCACGAGTTTTTGGGCAACTCGGTGTGTCAATGCTACCAACATCTTGAGGGGCTTCCGACTGGTACTGATTTCGCATAGTTGTTAACTGAGTTTGCAGCCTCCCTCCAGATTATCTCTTTCTTATGTACGTAACTACCTACTTACATATTTTAAACCTACATATTTTTAAACTTTTCTTTTAAATTGTTGATTGATCTCATCTGATGTTGTAGGTAATAACAATTATTGTTATAACAGGTGGTTCTTTTGTGCTCGTAGGTGGTTTATTGGTTCCTTGATATATTATGAACAGCAATAAAACGCTTAGGTATACTATACAATGCATAAACAGCGGCAATAAAGATGTCATTTGAGGAGAATTAGCGATATCGCAAAACAATGGAAAAGGCGGCAACTCTATCACATGCCTGGTACCTACCTACCTACTGACTGTTAAATGACACGTTCAACATCAAATGGAAAGTTAAAGGCTCCCGACTCGGGAGCCATTTGATGTTGATTGTCAGAAGAGGCTTCTTGAAGCCTCCAATTACACTAATAACACAACTTAGTAATAATAACATTTGAAACAATGTGTTTTCGTGGTGCGTTTGTGGGTTACATTTCAAACACAAGAACTGTGACCCGTAAGAAAATCACAAGAAAATCTCAAGGAATAAGAAAATCACATTAGCATAACGTGAGGCGTGAGCATCTGTCAGGCTAATGTCATTTTTATGTATCCAAATTCCTTGACCGGTAGGTAGGTACCTACCGTGTGGGTGTCGTTGTCAGAAAGTGGAGGTCTTGACCCCAAGAAATTCCAAATACCTAAATGGCGTTAGCATAGTTGCTTTCGGTCGTGCTAAATAGCTGAGATAGGTACTACATAATATTATAATTATGACACATTTATGATTATATATACCTACGGTCTATCATGTTCTATTCTAGAAGGCACTGTCTGACTGAATCAATAAATTCGTGCGGTTTGCGCACGCGTCGTAATTGGCTCTGATTAGCCGCATTGCGAAGAGAGACAAGTTCCTGACAGAATCCTGTTACATTATATTATATTATGTGAATACAGTCAGCAATGAAGTGAAGTGAGGGACAATAACTATAATTTTAGTTTTTCAGATCTAGATTCTAGAGTCACTAAGGAAATCAAATATCAAACTAAAGCCATCTCGATAGCCAGACGATAACTTAGTCGCCGTTTTAGATCTGGCTTCGCTTGAATTTCGCTTCACTTCAAGTACTTTATAGGTATTTGGCGGCAGAAATAATCTAATAATTACTTAAAAGTTGAAGGAAGGAAAGATGCCATGTGCTGGAAAGTTTTCACCATTTGATCCTTGAAAAGCTCACCTTCTGTGCCCGGATCGCGTCATCAAGCCGGAGCGGCGGAGGCAGGAACTGCTTCTCCCAGCCGTCTTCCGTCACGTCTCCGTTGATGCCATTCGAGCTGCCGTTGCTGGTGGGGCTAAGCCCGTTCACTCGCGTAGTTTCCAACGCTGCCGTCGACATAATTGCTTCACAACCCTGAAATATAAAAACTGACTTTATTTTATACTAGCGATCCGCCCGCGCGCAGCTGCTTCGCACGGATGCACATATCATGCATGTATTATACATATAAACCTTCCTCTTGAATCAATTTATCTGTTAAAAAAAACCGCATCAAAATCCGTTGCGTAGTTTTGAAATATTTAAGCATACATAGGGACATAGGTACATGGGGATATATAGCGTGTGACGGAAGGGGGGTATCAACCCTGAAGGAGGTGAATGTGCTCATGAAACTCAACAACTTTCCCCAAAGAACATAGGTCAAAATATGAAAAAAAAAATTGGCCATCCCATAGTAAATCAATCAGCTGGTAGTCGGTTTTGTAAGGGAGGGCCAAATTTTTTTTTCATATTTCGACCTGTGTTTTTTGGGGAAAGTTGTTGAGTTTCATGAGCACATTCACCTCCTTCAGGGTTGATACCCCCCTTCCGTTACACGCTGGTGATATAGGGACAGAGAGAGCGACTTTGTTTTATATTATGTACCTAGTGATGATAGTGATGATGAATAATATGAATAATTGATTGATTGATTGAAAATACTTTATTGCACATAATAATAACAGTACAAAGGCGAACTTAATGCTATAAAGCATTATCTTCCAGATAACCTTTGTGTATTAATAATAATTGTGTAATATATATATTGTATAATGTTAATTGTGTAATAATGTGTTATATTACCTCATAAGTTTTCACTGGGTGGACCAATTTTGATGACTCTTTTTTTTATCGAAAGCTGTGGCTTGTCTTGTAGTCCCATTAAAATTCGAGTCAGATCTGACGAGTATTTTTTGAGTTATAGTAGTAAGTATAGGTAAGTCTATTTTCCAGGGTAGGTATTGGAAGTTGGTTTTATCTTGGAAGAGTTACCTATTATCTCGAATTTTATATTTGGCATTTATATTACCCCTGCTTTTTAGGTAATGAATGAAAAGTTCTAAAACATTTGTCGAATGGAGCCACTTGGCGGCGCACTTATGGGTAATCCTTTCACATACACTTTCTTAACACGACCGCCACGCTTCCGTCTACCTAATAGGCCTAGCTTCAATTATTTTGTCGCATTCTTAAGGTATTTATGTACCTAAATAGGTAATTATAATATCGCACTCTATCACATCAAACAAGCGTCCCTATCGTTCAGACGGATCGAAGCGGATTAGGCTGGCGTGAAATTATCATGCTGATAATGACTTCAAGAATAAATCGACGAGCGTTCTTTCAAGAAACCCGTCTTTAGATGATCAATGATCAAATATAGAAAAACGCTGTTTATAATAGATAATAAAATATCGCTCGCCATATAATCACTAGGTAGCCATCACTGACGACGCGACGACGCGGCGACTGTAAGCAAGTGGTACCTTGCAACAACAAACGTAATCACGCATTATACATTTATCATTCAACTCGTGTCTCACAATGTCGGTAAATACAAGAACTACATTGGACTCTGAATGCACACTGTAGGTACCTAATCTACCTATACAATAATATATCGTACCTATCAATACATAAATAGTTGGCAGCTGTGATGAATGCAACGGATGCGCGTGCGCAGTAGTGGCGCGGCTGTGACGCGGCGACGCGCCCACCGCCCCGCGCCGACGACACGTTGGACCGTTTGGTAGTCTTGGTCAGAAATAGGTACCTTTTATGTGTTTTAATTTAATTAAAACATTCGGACACTTTTCTGAACGGCAGAATTGGTCTTGCTTGTTTTGTTTGATTGTGAATAAATAAAAGTTTTTAACAAAAAAATAAACCGCCGAAAAAACTGAAAAGCAAACAATATTAAACCAACTAAGTTATGTAAGTTATGTAACGGGGTACATTATGTATTGAATTAAAATTATTTACTCATAAGTCCTGACAATGTAAAATCTACATACATACATACATAATAATGCACTTACTTAGATTAGTTTTTTCAGTATATTCAGTATATTTAATACTGAATATACTGAAAAAACTAACCTAAGTAGGTAATTCTGAGTCGGCTTTACTTAGTAATTCATTAATTTGCATGTTTGGCGCCGACTCTGAAGCGGGTTAATTTTTTGTTAAAAAGTTTTATTTAATATATTTTTGTGGCTATTGTCTACTTAATTGTTACGTTAATAAGAAAGGGTATACCCCGAAGATGGTCCCATGTAAATTTGGAACCAAACCTAAGGGTAGAAAAATATATGGATGATAAGATTGTTCACTCACTGATTGTAACGTTTGACCACGCGTAACCTTTTATTACAAACATCTAATGAAAATTTCGGACTCCCCTAACTGTGCCACTTGTGGAAATATAGAAGACGTCCATCATCTTCTGGTGGAATGTGAACGAACTCCGTCTCTGAGATCTCACATGCATAGGCAATATGATTTTAATTTTATGGATGTTAGTGTATTTCAAAGTGTTCTGTCTGCCCCGTTGTACGAGGCGGCTAGGGCACTTTTCACTTTAGTTTATGATATTATTAAGTAGTAAAGTAGTTTATTGTAAGCTGTAACAGGGCTGACATAGTCGCTAAGCGACTCAAAGTCCTTTGAAAAATAGAATTAAAAAAAAAAAAAAAACCTTTTATTACAGAGTAATTCGATTTTAATAATTATATTTATGGGACCAACTTAAAGGTACCCTTTCCAATAAAAAAATAATTATCAAAATCGAATTACTCTGTAAAAAGTTATGCGCTGTCATAATATAAAAAGAAATATACCTACGCGTGGAATTGAGAACCTCCGTTTTTGTTTTCGTCGGTTAAAAAGAAAAGATTCCGATCGGAAACGTTTCCGAATGTTTCGAAATAGCCCGTCGAAGTGTATGGAACTACCATAGGGAACTACACTAAACCTTTAGTTAGCTAATACCTGCGAACAGTATAGGTACCTACAAGGTAATACGGAGAGGAATTCTTTCGTAGTCTATAAGGAATAATCAATAGCATAGTTATTTGACATTGATTTGCGGCTCTACATTGTAGAGGAAAAAATTGTCTCAAGATCTATCTATTTGACGAACATTAAATAGTCGTAATTCAAGGTAGACAACATACCTAGTCACCACACCCAGATCTACACTACCTATGTAAACAAATTATTAAGACAGAAATCAACTAAGTTTGCGTAGAATAGAAGCCCACAGAGCAAATAAAATAGTCTCTCTGGTAAATATTAAAAAATAGAACTGTCTCTAAATGTAAATTCGGCTTTTTCTCGACGATTATTCAAAACTTACTTCTAACGCTGGAAGCTGGAAACATGAAAATTTAAGTAATTAGGCCGAGTAAAATAATCTACGTAAGTATAATTTAAATTAAAATAATATTTTTTTAAGTATTATTTTTATACTTAAACAAAATTACTTTAGTACCTACTTGCCTTATCGAAACAAGCTAGGATTGATGATTCTAACCACCCTACACACACCCTACCCTAATACAGAGAAAATTGTACGGGTAAGCTACGCGACCAACAGACTTATCTGACAGCAGCAGGCCGCGGTTCACTGACTATCGGCAGACCAACAGGTAGCCAACACATGTCTATATCTTGACCTCGAGAACAAGCCTAGCATGGAGAACCTGTGACTATCATAGGCATAGCTTGATATGCTCCACCTTAGACTGCATCTTCACTTTCCAACAGGTGAGTTGGCAGTCAATCGTAGGTATAGCTTACAATAAAAAAAATATCGACTGACAAAACTAAATTGATCTGGATACCAGTGATTTATTCCTCCGGTGTAATTCTGTGTTGCGTCAGGGGATTCTCTATTTATAAAACAATGGACTGAATCAGACGAATCACACCAGTCAAAATAAACATTGATCAGTTGAATACAAATGGTTGAAAAACACGAATAATTCTGCTCATAATCACCATTATTGTGTGCGAGAAGGTACCTACTCACTACTACATTTTAACATACCCGCACGATACGGCCAACAAAAAATGACAGAATCCCATTAGGTCGAATACCTACATTACAAAAGATTCTCGCAAATCAGAAACACAAAAAAACGTAAATACATTGCATAAAACGAATGAATGATAATACTTTATTGTACACCAAACAAAATAACAGTACACTAAAAAAAATACTACGGAATAAAAATGGGATGGAATGGGAACGGGAACTGTAAGATATTATACATTTACTATCTCTGCGGAAAAGACCGTCTTCGTCGTGTCGGTCGAGGCGCCTATACCCATACGCCATGTAAATAATATTAAAGTAGAATAATATTTAGACGAGGATTTAAGCGTATCTCGAGGTGTCGTGACGCAGATACCAATAGCTCATACAAATAATCATGACAAAAGTTGAGGCCAACATAGAGCACTACTTGCTTTACAATTTGTGATAAATAAGTGCCATTAACGAATGTAATGTTTGAAGAGTCGTTGCGTGCCGCTAAGTGGCATGATTATGTCAAACATTGATCAACAACTCACAAGTTCCACAAGTACCTACCTGTGATCTGTACTCTGAGTAGTTACTGGCATTATAAACAGGCAATTTCAAGGCACGTCGCATGGTTTATACCATAAACGAAGTCTACACAGAGACGTGCGGGAGGTCATAATTACTTTGAAGTTTATGGCTGACGGGATTTCTCACCTTTGTTAAAAAGTAAATAAAACGAGTGTGGAACCAAACAAATTCGTACGCGCTGAAGCCCAGGAGATAGTTTTTCCAAAATCCAACTAGTTAAAGTTTAATCATCTTTATAATATCACGAGCTTCCATACTATGCAATCATAGGTCAGCTCCATTATCTACCTACCTATCAACCAGAAGGACTAATGGACTATGTACGTACTCAAATTATTTGTATTTGTGAGCTGGCTCGAAGGACTTCAACAAGTAGCAATGCAGAAAAAGTAATTTTTATTTTGGGAATATTTTACGAGGTCACATGGTACTTGTGTAATTTAGGTTGAAGAAGTAAGGCTTCTCTCTCTCAATATAACTCTAGGGGACGAAACAGTTAAGAGATTGATTGAAAAATAGGAAAAGTACCTACCTACCGGGGCGGGCCCCAAGTGGTACCTAGGTACTAAATAAAAACATAAGAAGCTAATTTTCTCCTTATAAGAGATATCGAGACATAGGTGATGTAGAGTTATCCTCTTTATATAGGTAAGGTACAGAAAGAGGTCCAGTGGGATTTGCTAGTACTCCAACCAAACTGTCACATGGGCCTCTCGAAACAATGAGCAGTTGCTTATTATAATAACATTATTATAAACGAGAACCGATCTAAATTTGACGCCAAATGGCATGGACGAAAAACGTCAAATGGTCATTATTCTTCAATTGGAGGCACTATCGACCAATTGGCACTTCATGCAGCTGAATGTGCAATTTAAATAAATATAGCTCAATCAAAACACTATAAATACCAATATTTAAGGACCTCAGAGGTGACTATGATTATTACAAGAATTTGTCATGATCGAGAACGAATTACATCAATCAAGATGTTGTAAGCACCTTCATCTAGTCTACCTACATAAAAACAAGTAGATTCCGATATGTCGATAGGTCGAATGGAAGGTCAAACCGCAAACTCACTAAGTACCTACATAGGTAATAATTCCTATTGGGATTGTGTTTATCTATGTATAACACCTACTTCTGTGAGTAGATAACTGTGGTGACTTTTTTGTTCATGAAAGACTTGAAATAAAAGTGTTCTTTATCTACTAAATTAAGACAACGAGCAGCTGGTAGACGAGAACTACCAGATGCTAATCAATCAACGCGGCGCCAATTTAAAGTCAAAGCAATTGTCTTGATTGTCTAAAGCTTTCTCAAGTGTCTAAAATACAGTATAAAACACAAAATAGATTTAACAGAAAGATTACGAAAATTTTGTGAAAGCTTTGAAAGTATTTGGGCCTTCTAAAAGAACATACAAAACATTGGAGTCTTTCAGTTTTTGAGAGGCTTTCAGAGTTGTATTTCATTGGAAATCTTCCGAATACAAAGGTCAATTATTTGGAAGGAATCTGCGAAGATAAACAAAACAAAGAGTTCAAATACGCGGGTAAGGTCATGCATTAGTTATCAAGGTCACCATCCTGAAGTATTGACATTGTGTTCTGTAAGCAAACATTGTTCTATAAGGGCTGTTTGCCGACACACCCTCGACGCACCCACGACGTCAACCACCCTAAGACGCAGCATATTATTATGATAAACGTTCAGACATAGCCCAATACACATACACACAATGAGAGAGGTGACAGATGATGTTGTGAAAACAATTGTTGCTCACCTTCTAGTAACAGACTGCCGCGTAGATAGATATACTATCTCAACTAACAATATCCAAATTGCTACCGAAATCTATGAAAGAACATAATTGTAGATAAACGATAGTGATAACGATGGCTATCCGCCCCGAGCTCTACGTCCGTCCGTCTGTCCCTCCAATGAATATTTAGTACCCACCGTTGCAGAATAGACTTGGGATAGGTAGGTAGGTATGTACTGTCACAATAAAATACTTTTACCGACCCGACCGTAACCCGATTTTTATTACGATTATGTTGATCTTGTGGCTCAAATTATGTCAGGGGGCACACAATTTGAGCCACGGTTACGTTATCTCTCGGAGACTAGTCCCAATATACCTATTATCCAAACTAATTTGCTACATCTTTCTCCTCTATGCTGTGATACATCTCTTTCAAATGGTTTATTTTCACAAGGTCAGACTTTCAAATTTTTGCCTTCTCCTGCAACCCATCATCCTGATGATACAAGTGAGTATATAACCCGGTCATCGACATAGAGAAAATATTTAACGGGTAGGTATGTAACTCGTTCATTTTTAGGTGCATTTACTATCTTTCAAATCTTGTAAACAACTAACCGTGAATAGATTTAACAACCTGTTCGGTCTATGATCCATGTATCCCAACGCAAGTAGGCAATGGATTCCTCAGAGATTTCAAGGGTCGGACCTGGTTGTTATTCATTCCTTACTAGACGCAGCATGATTTTGTTATAATAGGCCTTTCCCAAATCAACAAAAGCCTAAACCTGACATACTAATTTGGGAGAAAGTTTTCTCGGTTGTGCACCGCAAGGGAGACTAAATCGTAAAAAATAAAGCAAGGGTGGTCTAAGCCTAAAGAACTTAGGTAATCAACGATGTGAACAATGCTCACTTTTATACTTCTGAACAATAATTGATGTTTGTTGATATAGCTCTAGATCTGCAATAAAATTAGGCACTACAGGTTTTCCAGTATTTAGATTCAAAGGTGCTGACAAAATCTATCTAAAAACTTAGCAAATGAACAATCACTTAGCGCGATTCAGTTTGCTGAATTAATGAACATCTGCATGTAAACAGGAGATCAGCGTAGCATGAATACCTACATTTACGTAATAGAAACGCGTACCTATGATATTTTTACCGTAAAATACGTCGATATTTCGAATTTTTCGATTCACTAGAAGAAAAATGTTATCGTTAGAAGCTCGATCTCGTCTTGCTTTTTGATTGAGTGAGCGAAGCAAACGAAAATCTTACAAACAACTTGGGCGATTTGGCATTTTATGTGTGTATGTATGTGTGTATGTTTTTATGTTTGTCCGACGATAACTTGAGAACCGTTTATCGGATCTGCATGAAATTTGGTAAGTCGATAGCTTGTACTTGAGAAATTTACTGGTAAGTATATGATTAAAATCGGATAAGAGGTTACTAAAATATGAGGGTTTTTAAGGGGGCGAAAATTAAAAAAGTTACACAAAAATCAAATTATATGTCATATGAAAGGGCTTGATTTGGACATTCCAAAACCATTTTTATTTTTTTTTCTAGGTAGCCCAGTTTTTGCGATATAACAAAAAAGTTAAATTAAGATAACCAACGACCCAAGAGCTCTCATTTCTAAGAGTTTATTATTTATTTATTTAATACTTTATTGCACTAAAAAACCGAGTACAAAAGGCGAGCTTAATGCTAGACAGCATTTTCTACCAGCCAACCTTAGAGTTACCTTACCTTACCTTAGAGTTACCTTAGAGTTTCGTTGGCATCAAGGTTTTTCTACTGGTCGGCCAGTTCCTTTGCTTTTTCAAATATTTTTTTCTGAAAATGAATTAATAAGGTACTTGGTTCTCATTAAATGGTGATAGCGACCTGTTCTGATGATGGAGCCAAGGTCTGTTCAACGGAGCTCTTCAATAAATAGGCCAATTCAGTTGAAACTTGGTTACCATACTTAGTTAGTAGGTGGCACCCAGAGAGTCCAAACACAAAGTTTGGACTTGCCTCTGACTACTACCTAGGTACTTATATTTTCGGAGCGTTCGCGTCGCGGCACGAAATCTCAGTTCGGGGCGAACTCCTAGTTTATCTTTAATAAATAAATAATAATAAATAATAATGCTGGACAATCCACACAGCATCATCTAGCCCCAAAGTAAGCTACTCAAAGCTTGTTTTATGTGTACTAGATGACTGATATATTTAATACATTATATACTTACATATACTATAGATATTTTTTATTATACATAAACACCCAGACCAACGGAACTAATTTCTGCAGATCGTACACAAATTTGTTCCGAGGAGGGAATCGAACCCGCAACCTCTTGCGTCGCAGGCGGACTCTCGCCCGCTGCGCCACTGAGGTCGTCAAATCTTTGTTCCCACAGTTTTAGGGAGAACGAGCGATCACTTGTCTGAGGAATGTAATAAAAACTATCGTACCTATCGTTTCTCGTAAAAATACCAACTGATTTCTAAATGATACCTTGCGCGAATAAAACCAAATAATAAACAGGTAGACTAAAAATAATACGCTAGCAATATTAAAACGCGTGCCAACACAGAATATTTACGATATTGCTTTATTCGTGAACCCAGGAGGTACCGTTTCGAGTTCAAGTGCATCGGCTGCTATAAGTATCTACTACCTACCTATTGATCTAGCTTGCTAGGCCAAACCATGTAGGGAATAAAGGTGCTTGAGAGTTGGGACCTATTCCATACAATAATTTGATATTTTTCGCGTAACAGACATACATAACCGTACCTGCATAGTAGGTAGGTAGATGTAGTCCGGTAACGCTGTCGGCAATCGTCATACGATTATACCAGCATTATAGTCCATTCGAAAAAAAAAAAAAAAAAAAAAAAAAAGGTAGGTAGATACTTAGAAAGCCGATAAAACAAAAATTCCTTCAGATAAAGAATCAGTCTTGCCGCTTAGATCCAATCAGTTAATCCTAAAGGGGGTCTCGACTGGTCCGTCGTTAATTTTGATTAAGCCTACCAGCGACAAGTCAACTACGCGTTTCAACTCAGTGCCTCCATTTAGCTCTTGTTTAGTTAATTTAAAATGATCGCGACTGACTTCGGTTATTACTTTTCACGATAACGCTATCTTGTTTACGACGCTTTTGCGTAACCAGTGGTGTATCGCAGGGGTCAATGTTAGGGTCGATGTTGTTTTTTATGTGCGCCACTGATTGAAGCCTATCGCTTTCGAAATCAGAGACATATTTATATTGACAATAATTGCTAAGGTCGGGTCCTTTCTCGTGGAAAACTGACAAATATCTATACCTAGATGCTGGCGCTTTATATGATTATAGGTAAAGGTACCTAAAGTAACATAGAGCCAAAGTCTCTCTCTCAAGTTCTATAAAATAAAACTAGCATTTTTTTCTCCTACATCAACTTTGATTCTTAAAAATTTTAAATAAAAGAATAAAGAAAATTATGAACATGAAATCTTTATTAATATTACCTAGTAGTATAGTAACTTAACTTAAAGCAAAATTATTTTTTAAATTTCGTCATCACCTTACGCTGACTGTACCCACTATGTTGTTGTATTTTGACTGGGCATGAATATTAATGCATGGAAATAGGAATGCCGGCAAACCTGACTCCGCAAGATTCGTTTATTGTATAATGTTGACATGACAGCCTATCAACAAGTAGACAGAGTGCTCCGCCTCGCATTGAATTACATTATGTTGTAGGTAGACTATTTGAAGAGAATGTATTTGTATT
Source organism: Plemyria rubiginata (assembly GCA_963576535.1). Classification (NCBI taxonomy): domain Eukaryota; kingdom Metazoa; phylum Arthropoda; class Insecta; order Lepidoptera; family Geometridae; genus Plemyria; species Plemyria rubiginata. Next base: position 7,418,138 of record OY754922.1, on the reverse strand, counting down.
ATATTCATAGCGACCCGACCGCGCGCCCCTGCTTCGCACGGGTGCACATATCATGCATGTATTATACATATAAACCTTCCTCTTGAATCACTCTATCTATTAAGAAAAACCGCATCAAAATCAGTTGCGTAGTTTTAAAGATTTAAGCATACATAGGGACATGGGGACATAGGGACTTATGTAGTGATAATTTCAGTAGTCAAAAAAATATTTATTTATAACAAGTACTGCTCAATATTTACGAGTTTCAATACTAAAACGCTGATGTTGTAGGAAAAAGTTTTAATGTCGTAAAAAATAACTTGTAGTAAAGCATACTCACACGTGGGTCCGGTCGAGATTGGACGCACGAGCACCGGCGTCGAAATAGCGCCAAGGCCGGATTGATAATATTATTGTGTAAAATGCGAGCGTCGCGTACGTTCACCCGCGGCGCTGCCTCGACTCACACTGATTCATTCAGCGCAGCACCCAGCCTGGCCGGATCCGCAGCCGCTCCAGCACTGGCGACCCTTGACACCAAAATTCAACCTATTATAAGAGTCATCTTATTCGATGCACTCCGAAAGACATTAATGCACATTATTTTAGATGGAGGCTAGTGCCAGGCCTACTAACCTGATCTATGGGATCGAGACGTTTATTGGGATTGTGTGAGTGCATTGTTGGAATAACTAGGGTTTACAAATAAACTGAATCTTGGCCAAGAGATATTTGAGCTGAATATTATGAACTATTAACGAACTCCAGTAGAAAAATAAACTATGTTCTGAACTTAGTTCTAACATAGTATTATTCAAGCTACCCTATCCCTACTTTGACCTACCCCTACTAGGGTTCTTTAGAATCTAAAGGACCCTAGTAATCCGTCGTGAGTAGTGGTAGGCATACTTGGTTAATCCGAAGATAAGACATTTCTAAAGCAATAAAACTAACTTCTAATCTTCTGATATCAAAATTATACAATAGGTACCTATATTAATACCTAATTTTACAATCATGGCATAGATATAACAGAACACAGGAAGAATATTTTATTACTTTTTTGCAGAATTATCGACGATTAACCTCTCGCAGTAATTGTGCAGTTATCTAGTGTCGATTCGGTAAACAGGGTTTATCAGAATTCAACAAATAGAATAATTATCTCGCTGATATTAATGCGGTGGTCTGAGTTGATCTGAACTGGTTAGGTGGCACCACCCGAACCCGTGACGTGCCAGTTAAAAGTTTTCGTTCCCTGACATATTGCCGTGAGGACCTAATAAAAGAACAGGCATATTGCTTTTAGTCAGAAACCGACAACCGGCTTGTAAACTGGCTTTCTATTGCCGGTACACACGGATACGCATCACGCTATACACTGCTCACTTTTAAGTTCTTACCCTGGTGATATGTATGAACTTACGTGATCACTTAGCCGCACGCTTAGTGAGGCACGAGAAAAAGTCTTCACTGTTTGGTGCCTCACTAAGCGTGCGGCTAAGTGATCACGTAAGTTCATACATATCGTACCGGGGTTAGAGTAATGTGTGTACTACTAACACAACGTCACTCTAACTTGTTATAATCTCTTAGGACTTAACATCTGGTGGGTCATCTACTTATACCAACAGAAAGTAGTATAAAAATACTTCACTTACAGTAAATCCGACTTTACGGCAAACGTATTCTTGTGCAATGAAGTATTTTTTAATTTCTATCGTAACTTCTATTCTTACATTTGAATAGAACCAACACCAACACTATGCTAGAGTGCACACACAGATTCAGATCAAGCTACACAAAGCCAAAGAAAAATACCGCTTATTACAAGGACATAAAACCGAGCCGTGTATAGCCTGATGCGTATCCGTGTGTACCAGTGTTAAATATGTGGTAGAATGTGATTTTGTGTACGCTGATATTCAGTTTTGGACAAAAATCAAAATACAAAGTGGTTCCGTGATTTAAATTTATTTTGTACAAAAATACTTAGAACCCAACCTGCGAAGTGTGTAAGGCTTTGAAATGGCATACAATTTGGGAACATTAAAAATAATTCTACAAATAATATAAATTGTATTAAGACTGGGATTGTGAGTAGATAAAATTATAGCCATTCTTGTAGTTTCAGTTTATAAGAAAGAGACAGCAACATTTTAGGAGGTACTGAAAAATTATAAAGAAAAACTAGAATGAACACCAATACCGAATTTTATACCATTTCAGACCCTCTATTAAAGCACAGTGAAGTGTTAAAAACATACACTGTACGGTCAAACGGCGTGCGACAAAAGTAAATAAACATGCTACATTTGTTGTTCATATTTTCCTACAAGATCTGCTCTGTTCAACTATTGATTAATGTTTTGAGCTTTATTAAGCCCTAAACGACATGAAAACCTATGTTGCATGTATACAATCTGTTACCAGACTACTTCAGGCAATTTCGGGTGATTAAAGTACCTACTTTTACGGCATCTTCAAAAATAAGTTAAAAAAGCTATTAGTAGAAAAAACATATTATTCGGCCAGCGAATTTATATGCAGCTGATAATATATGATATAGTAATAATGTAAATTAATATTGATTGTTTAGTATGTAGGTAATGTAATATTATTTACAAATTCCACCATGACTTGTAATCTGTTTTTACCAATAAAGTATCTGTATCTGTATCTGTACTTATCTATCAATATAAAAAACTTTTTCTAATTTCTAGTTCAATACCTAGCTGGCTAAAATGTATGACACAGCTGTTTTTTTTACGTGCTCAGTGAATGTTTTTTAGAAAAAGATGTTTAAATTGATAGGAATTTTAACCCCCTGAAGTTTGCAGTATGGTAACACCCTGTATTTTTGATACACCCAGGGCATTGCATATTTAAATTGTTACAATACTTATGTCGACTACATCGCCTTTCAAGTGTTTTTGGTCGCTTAATTTATCATCGCATTCATCATCATTATCATCGCCCTTAAGAAGTCCCCTACTAGAGATATGCCTCCCGTTGTTCTCAGGGCTAAAATTCTCGAACCAAATGCAAACAAAAAAAATACAAGGCTAACTAGTATATGCAGTCGAACCAAACACAGATAATTAAAAATAATAAGGCTAACGTATAAGATCCGTAGACACATCTCAGATCTCTTGGTACTCAAGGGAAATGTCTAAATGGGTAGTCAGAGGCATAAAATGGTTTGATTGCGACAAAAACAAGCGGCCAAAAGAACCAATGTTGTGCGTGTTGCTCAAGATATCACAAATTATTTCTATAAACATATTTTTTTACATAACAAATGCAATTTATTTAAATGAAAATATATTTCAAATAATTTACATCCACTAAAGGATAAATCATAAGTGTGTGGCGCATTTACAATTAAATGTATTTGTACAATTAACTCGTGTAGTAACTACAAATATCACAATGCAATATTAGATTTATTTTATCTTAACTAATGTAAGTACAGTCAGCATCAGAAGTCCATGGCTAACAAGCCAATTTATTTACCTGTTTTTTCATATTTAAGATAATTCAATAAATAAAACAAATAAGTTGTATCAGCCTGGTGTTAAAGGAGTTAAGTTCTAATACTAACATGATATTTTATTAGATTGACAAAAACACATTTCAAACTTTATGTAACATTTTATAGCTTATTATTATTAGCTTACCTACATATTAGGACTGTTTCTGTCAGTAGAAAATATAGTGTCTAAAAAATGCATCTTTCTAATACAATCGACGAGCGTCGATTCACAACATTATGGAATACGGGTCGAATCGGTTTGCATCGCGCAAGGGCATTACGTGTTCGACGGAGTGTCAGTTTAATATCGTTGGTTACAATATCCTGCGTATACCTGTGATAATATTTTGAGAGAATAGTAATCCCACTGATTATAGTGTACCTACTGATAAAGATCCCTTGGTTTTATTCTCTTCGCCCGAAAACTCATGCCCACTGTCATACTCCGGCAAGCAAGAAACCTCCTGACAATGATAAATTGCCGATTTGGTGTAGTCCCTTCACATATTATATTCTTAACATTATTTGAGGCAAATAATCCAAGGCCCCGTGAACAGTACCATAACCTCGGGATTGGAATGCAGTTTGTTTTAGTTTGGAATTTTGGTGGAATGCTACCACCAGACCACTAAATAGAGATAGGTAGTAAGTAGTACTGCTAGGATCAAAAAGCTTGAGAGTAAGAACTCTTGCTTTTAAATAAGTGTATGTGACATACTGTGCAAACTTATTACTAATAGTATAATTTAATAAATAAATAAAATAAATATTAATAGACTTTTCACACAGCACTATCTAGCACCAAACTAAGCCAAAGCTTGTAATGAACCAGAAAGCTGATATAATACTTAATATACTTTTTTTGTAAATACATACATCAAATACACCCAGACAGAGAACAAACATCTATGTTCATCACAGAAATGTTTGTTTTCGGTAGGAATCGAACCCATGGCCTATGGCGCAGAAGGCAAAGCTACTACCAACTGAGCTATGAAGGCTGAAGTATACCACGTAAATAACATTCAATTATATAAATCAACGATTCTCGTACATAATTTGTCTTCATCATCAATCTACTTTTGATGTGGACTGTACCTACAGTGACCTGTACATCGGGACCTAACGTAATACAATCACACCAAGCACTATAAGAAAAACTTATAAAATTATATTATTGAATGCTCAAACAAAATTGTGTCAGTCTGTGCAATGGTGTAGAAAATCTGAAAATAAAAGAAAAAAATAATTTAATTACATACGAGTAAGTCCATAATTATTATTTTCCCACAGTTACACAAAAAATAAAATATAATAATCTGAAACCTAAATGTAAAAGTTTGCTTAACCGAAATATCTTTAATAATTGACGACCTCTGTGGCGCAGCGGGCGAGAGTCCGCCTGCGACGCAAGAGGTTGCGGGTTCGATTCCTGCCTAGGAACAAATTTGTGTACGATCTGCAAAAATTTGTTCCGTAGGTCTGGGTGTATTCTCTATGTATAATAAAAAATATCTATCTAACATATGTAATTATATAATGTATTAAATATATCAGTCATCTAGTACCCATAACACAAGCATTGAGTTGCTTACTTTGGGGCTAGATGATGCTGTGTGGATTGTCCAGCATTATTTATTATTATTTAATTTATGTTCAGCAAACAATTAATAATTGTTAGATGAAACTATGTTGTCAATATATTATATACAGTAACCTTTATTGACAAAGAAAATTACAACTAATAGTTACAATTATTTACAAAATACAATCTGAATGTAAGAAACGGCTCCGACTATTTTCATATAATTTAGTATGCAGGGGTTTAGAAGGCGATAAATTAATCTGATTCATTTTTATAAAATGGTGTCGATTTTGTTGTTTGACAGCTCTAAAATTATAGCCGTCCTTGTTGTTTCAGTCTTTCAGAAAGAGACGACATTATTTTTAGTGCCGTCAAATCAGGAAAATTAAACAGAATTGACACCAATGTTTTTTTAACCTTTTATTTTGTTAAGCAACCTTACAAACCTCTGTCACCCAGTTATATTATAACTAGTAGCGCCGCGCGTTTCAGCCACGTAGTTCTAAATCCCGGTATTCCCACGGGATAAAAAGTAGCCTATGTGTTATTCCAGACTATAATATATCTCTGTGCCAATTTTCATCACGATCCGTTCAGCCGTTCTGGATTTATAGAGTAACAAACAGCCATCCATCCATTCATCCATACTTAACTTTTGCATTTATAATATTAGTAGGATAATCACCATATGCATGTAGATTTGAGGTGCATAGACAGCAGTCCCTTGGCCACGAAGCCCCGATGGCAGAGTGCGCACGAATAGGGCCGCGCGCCGCTGTGGTACCGCTCGTGGATAACGAGCGTGGAGCGCTGGCTGAACGCTTTGCCGCAATGCGCGCACACGTGCGGCTTCTCGCCGGAGTGCACGCGCTCGTGAAGCGTTAGATTGCACTTCTTCACAAAACCCTTGCCGCAGGTTCTAGGGACAGAGCAAAATTATACTAAAACAACTGATATGAAATGATATTTATTGAATACCAAACATCTGTTACAAACTTAGTACTTATCAGGCTTATAATTTTTTACGATATATACATAATACATAGGTAAATTATGGGTAGCATTTAGTAGGTATAATCAAAAGCCACGCTAGGTTAGAAAACCTGTGTTGTGGATTTTGATCCTTCCTTCGATTTGATAGGTTACTTACTTAAATGGTGACGTACTGTCGGTGGGTATATTTAAAATAATACAATACAATTTGCAAATTAAAAGCAGGCATGTTACATAAAAAGAACTTCAAGGCTTGGTCGTTTAAAACCTTCTTACGGCCGGAAATGTTGTGAGAGCTGCTTGTGAAGGGCTCGTCCGGGAAAGTAGTATAGGTCGCGTCAAAAGAACGTAAAAAGAGCACTGGAAGGAGGGGGGGGGGGGGGGGGGGATGATGGTGCGGTGTTTTTTTGCGCAAACACATCTCGTCTGCTGTTTTCGAGCGTTCTTTTTAACCCGCGTTCCGAAATACGCCATAATCGATTTGAGCGCTCACAAACCCGTACCGAATTAGCGTGAGCGCGATAACGATGACCCATGAAACGTCATAGATGACGTCATGACATGCGCCATCTTGCGATTACGCCGACCATGCCATATTCTAATATCACTGTGAGCGCTGTCAAAAATTACAGTTGTGCATTTGGTGTTTTGTTGTTATTTGTGATGAGGTTACATGTTTTCAGTCGCATTATAGTCGTTATAGGGTATAATATGTTCTGCGATCATAAAATAACAAATACAGAAAATATCTAAGCAGTCCCAGTTAGTTACACAAGGTTTGAGGTTATAATTCCTAGGATGTTTCTGTGAGTGCGTTTACGGGCGTTCCGAATTGTTGACAGCTGAGCTGTCATAATCGCAATATCTAATTTGGAACGCCTGTGAGGTGATGTGAGCGCTGTGATCGATTATAGCCATTTCGGAATGCGGCCTTAAATGACGCGACCTCTAATTAGTATAGTGGTAGCAAAATACCATGCCTTGTTCTGCCGCCAAGCAGCGTTGCTCTGTTTCGGTTTGAAGAGTGGTTGCCCCGGTGAAATTACGAATTCGCGTCCTTACATCAAAAGTCGGGGCCATTCCATTAGACTACACTAGCTAGACCACCGGTGCTCTTTTATTTTACCAGTTCCTAGAGGCAGACGTTATATTATTAGATAAATGGAAAACAAACCACTTGTTATAATTACATATATGTAAACAAATGAACCAATATTATACTTGCGGGCTGTGTATTTGAATATGGAACTTGAGATGTTCCCGCGCGTGCTAATAAACAAATGAATGAGGTACATACTTGCACACATTCGGTTTGTACCCTGTATGTATTTGAATATGGAACTTGAGGTGTTCTCGCGACTAGAACGCATTGGCACACATTCCGTTCACTCAAACTGAGCGTGCTAATAAACAAATGAACGCGGTACATACTTGCACACATTCGGTTTGTATCCTGTATGTATTCGAATATGGAACTTGAGATGTTCTCTGGACGAGAGCGCCTTGCCGCACACGTTGCACAGATAGTTCCGTTCGCCGGTGTGCGCGCGCAGGTGCCGGCGCAGTGAGTTGAGATGCGCGAACTGCCGCGCGCACACTGCGCACCGCAGTACTAATGCGCGCGCGCTCGCGTCCGGGTGTGACGCCGACCGGTGAGCCAACAGGTATCTGCAACAGAATTACAGAGTTCGCTCTATTTTTGTGTCTATCCAGGAAAAAAAACAATAATTGATGAACCTACTACTTAGCGATAAGGCCGCCCATTGTACTTTTAGTTTTAAGTTTGTTTTTGTTTGTATCCATAAGTTTTGTGCAATAAAGTTTTTTCTATCTATCTATCTATCTACCTACTAAATGTACAATGTACTACAAACAGGAAAACGAAGCGTGGAACGCCCTCTACTAAATAGACTGTCTGACTACGGACTAACGACATTCGGCGTTTTCAAACTGCGACGATAACGACACCGACAAAATCTGTCTCTAGTTGCCCGCGCCGACCCTGCCAAGGAGAGACAGAGCAAGCATGACAAAATGTCGAGTGTCAGTGTGTCGTCCAATGGAAGAATGCCCATTGTTAGGACCGTGGGAAGTCGGTGAATGGAAAGGAATCAGAATCGTTCTCTCTGGAATCGTATAGGGGAGGCCTATGTCCAGCAGTGGACTTCTTTATGCTGATGATGATGATGATATCTGAGGTACATCTGGTAGGTATAACATGAGTATTCCCCGATCAGTTTTCACCGGACCATTCCACGGCGAGCCCTTTACAAAGAGCTTGTCTACTTACACACCTCATATAAACAAATCCTTCCGGACAGAGGTCGCAGACAAACCTCTTCTTTAGCGGCACCTCTTCTCCTGAGCCATACTTGTGCGTCAGACCTGGAAATAATTCACTGACTTAAGTTTTTGCAAAAATTTTCTCTTTCACCAACTCTTCATGCTTCGTCTAATACCTCCATTTTTGTGTCAATCTAGGGAAAAAAAAAATATTAGAGTGTCCCGAAATAGCAATTTTGATTTACTTATCCACGTTATTTCACGGCAATTTAACGTTGTTTAATTAATTTAATTTTTTATTTTGTCTAAACTAATATTATAAAGAGGAAAGATTTGATTGTTTGTTTGTTTGCATTGAATAGGCTCCGAAATAAATAATAAAGTGGTAGACTTTTTTAAATAGAGTGACCTCACTCTACATCCGTACGTAGGTACGTACGGACTCCTTCGTCATCTCAGATGGCCATGATGTCATAATGCTCTATGAAGTTCGTTATAAATTACACCTAGATTAGTATCTTTGTATTATACTAACTGCTTAGAGGCTAATATCTAACAGAACAGTGGTACCTAACAAGGTGGTATATTAGCAGCGAACTCCTACCAGCAAATGTTAGCCGTTACCGGTCGACCGATAACCGCCAACGGCATTTTCTAGTCTCACAACTTCACAATATCTTAATTATCATCTTTACAATAACTTTATCAGATCGGCAAGCGGTAAGGCTTACTTGGTTCCTTCTTTTATCTTTCCCACTAAATATATGATGTTGCTTTATGAAGTTCCAGTGTGATGCCATTTCCAGGAAAGTTGTGGAAAAATACATTCATGGATACTCACCATGCTTTAGTATCTGATGCGGGTCTCGGAAGCTTTTCTCGCAGAGCGCGCAGCGGTAAGGCCGCCGATCGCGCGCCGCGTGACGCGCCCAGTGTGCCGCCCACTCACCGGGACACAACGACTGGAAGAACAATAATAGTTTCTGGAAGCTTGATCAAACGTAATTGGATATCAAGTCAGTTGCAATGACACGAAGGTCCACGGGGGTCGCCGGCAATGGAAAAGGCAAGGTGCTAAACTACAGTACCTAATAACACAATATCAGTGAGAAGAATGGCGTATAAATTTCTATCTCTATGGCCCAAGCCGCCAGAATTATTCTGCCCATATAGGAAGGTCTCGTATTCAAAAATATTGAAAAACACTGAGCTAAGTGAGCTATAACATCAAATTAGATAGAGATAGCAAGTCATGACATCTGATTGGGTTGATCGAGCTTTCAAAAACCGCCTGCAAGTTCCTTGCACACATTAGGCCCCAATTTATTTTGCACTAGCCATGTAGTTCCACCCCGCGATGTTACCTGCGTTTGAAAAATTATTATGTCCTTTTCCCGACCTCGACCTAAATTAACACAGACACACTAAATGTGCGACACAGTTTTACAGTTCTGCAGTATTTAATTTTTTTATTTTATGATAGGTAGCTATAAGTCTGCCAACCAACTAACCTGATGAAAAGATATCATCGATCCAGAATTTGTGTAACCTACCTGCTTGTAATGTTATCCTGAATAAACAATTTGATTCGATTTTTGATTTTGAATTATATTTTAGCAGAGCTGACATAGTGTGTGACTTTCCATCAGGTGGTCCGTATGCTCGCCTGCCAGCTTTGCAATAAAAAAATTACATGGTTGATGGCCATTTTGTTCAGTGATGTTACTTCTACGAAACTGTTGAATTGTGCGAGCGAGAAGTACTTTGAGAGATTATGTCTACCCTTACCTTCCGACAGCGGGTGCAGCGCAGCGGCTCGGGCTCGGGCGGCGGCGGCGCTGGCGGCGCCTCGTCGGACAGACCTGCGTGTTGTCTGCAATACATTATCACACTTGTCTTCATTGTGACAGCGCATATTCTACCTACTTTATTATTAATTACCTAGTAGCGCCCCGGGTTTTCACAGCCTGTGTGCTATTCCAGACTACAGGTGGTTCGCCCCGAACGGAGATTTCGTGATGCGACGCGAACATTCCGAAAATATAGAAGATGGTAGTCAGAGGCAAGACCAAACATTGTGTTTGGATTTGCTTTTGGCTACCACCTACTAACTTAGTATGGTAACCAACTAAGTTAGCAGGTTTCGTTTTTTTGATTCACATGATAAACAGATGTTTGTTCTGTGTGAAGGTGTTAATAATGATGTATGTACTTTTGATACTGATGAGAATCAAAATAACACCCCTTATCATCTTTTGAGTGGGTACTCACACGATGTCTTTTATATCGAACTTTTATTTGTTAGTCTCAAAAGAAATGTAGTTCAAAACTTAGTTTGCAATAAACAAGTATTAACAATAAGTTTACCTATAGTGTTGTAGTATTTCAGCTTTTCTGTAACACTGCAGAAAGCAAATACAACAGTTAAACACCTCCACATCTCCCAATTCAGTCTTCAGCTCCTTCATATTGGCTGTCAAATCCATTTCTGGCTTCTGATCTATTTCTTCCTTAACATCAGGCCTAGGGACATCATTTACAATTGACAGATTTTTGCTATCTATATATATATATTTCTTAGTTTTTTGTGTTTTCTTTTTAACTCCGTTTAGCTCCTTTTTACTCCTTTTCCTCTCTTTTAATGTTATGAGAGACAAGTCATCACTATTGTCCGAGAGATCACCATCAACATCCGCTGTATCCCCACTCTCCTCCTTCAAGGGGGATAGTGAACTTGGTTCCTCTGGTTCCTCTTTGACCTTAAATTGACTGAATATATTATTGATAACAGGCAATTGAGGGTGTTCATTATTCAAAATGGGTAAGTGTTGCTCGCTCCACTCTGTTTGCGTGCTTTGAGCAACTTTATAGTTGCTAGGGACAGGTGAAAGATTCTCTTTGACTCGAGTGAGGTCTACTATGTCCTCGGAAACCACTCCACTCGGAATTAATACGGCACGTAATCTGAAATTCAAAGAGGTCTCAATGAATAATAAATTATTGAATCAATTATACATTCATGACTTTTATATCGGATCTGTAGTAAGTAAGGACTGTCCAATAGATGTGTGCTAACAAGCTCGTGTACATAAATTTGTAGCAGTCACTGTACTAGGGCTTGAATTGTGGCTTGTGGTACCAATCTCTATAGAATCGATAGGAAATAGCCAGTTATCTCACCTTTCCTGAACCTCGATAGTTTCGTTGCAAAACTGGTAGAAATCATTCACTTTACAGCTGCATTTATCGCAAACCTTTTGCGGAAGCCGGTCATTCTTAAAAACCTGTCAATCACACTACATTAGCCTCAACAAGACAAAACGATGACATCAAAAATGATAACACTAGCCGCTGTATTTTACCTTTATCGGCAAATATAGAGACATCTTGAGGTAGAGTGCGTTTTCTTCATCAAATATATTGTTAGTCACAAAACTTGAAGAACAACAGAGGCGGCAAATATCGTCCATTTTACAAATAAATAACTTCTAAAATATATAAAACGTTTTGACCGCAACGGTGGGTGCGTCGTGGTGTTTATTTTATTGCTTTTCTTGTCTTTTTGTTGTTCGCTTTGCTTGCTTGCCATGAAGTTGACGAATTGACAGCTGCCCGCCCGAGCGAGCAGATGGCGCTACTATCGTTTCTTTCTACCCCTCGTAGTCGGTGTTGCCGACAAATGTTCAAGCAAGAGTATTTTGCGAGACCTAAAATTCCAAAAAGGTTCTGCGAATATCTATGGTTATATATTGACGGCCTGCCTGGGGGGGCGGAGGCGGGCGGGATGGAGGATGCGAGGCGCTGCGCCAAACTTTTGATTAATGAACACAATGTTTTGTAAAGTTAACTTGCTTCAGGTATATTGCAAATATTACCATATCATTTTAAACAGCGCGCATGCAGCTAAATAATTGCGCTGTTGCATTATGCAAAACTATTGCTTTCCTCATTGGGTTCTTATTTAACATAGGTCCCTACCCTAAAACGTTTTTTTTAGATCTAACTTTGGGGCTGTAGGTATTGGGCTATCCTAACACCATGTAAAATTGCAATGCAGTTTATGTAACCACCTCTCGAAGTTACGGTAGATAGCTAGGTAGGTAGGTCAAAAGAGGGCGTTCGTGAAAAAGGATCAATACTCACTATGTAGGTAGGTAGGTACCTATCTACTTACAGTACTGTACCTACCTAACTTCGTTTAGTCGTTCGTCAGTTACATACCTACTTAGGTAGGTACCTACATTTGTAATTTGACCAAGGAAAGCAAAACTTCCTGAAGCAAGCACTTTTCGCGCAATATGTTGCGATAAAGGCGTCGCCTGCCACTTATCTTTATCTTTATCGTGCGCCTTCAGCAAATAAAGTGTAAAAAATGAGATAAAGGCATGGTAGGCAGATAGGTACCTGCCTACTATTGTAAAATACGTGATTATTTTCTTTTGTCCAGTTACTGTTGTTCTCAAAAAAGTAGGTATTGTTTTAAGGTAATTATTAGTAGGGCAGTGTGCTACATAATTATGATGATTACACACTAGGTACTTTAAACCCTTTACAATCATAAAGAAGTAGAAAGAAATATATTCCATTAAATATATTTATGATTATACTATTTTTTAGGTATATTCACATTTTTAGGCTCATTTTAGTGTCTGATTAGCAGAATAACTGTCTGTCGATGTCACCTTTACTTTGCCTCTACCAGGGTTTATTCACAAGGGAGAGTTGAATAATTGCTAAAACCAAATAATTTTATAGCTGGTAACCATTATACATAAATATATATAGTAATAATAGGGTTCAAACGGGCTAGAAAAATGTAATATAAATTTAAGATGTTAAGTGGGGCATTAGACAAATCCCAAGGTTTTCTTACTTAGGTTACACACTAGGTATGTCACGGCACTACAAGTAGGTTGTTGTGGAGTAGGTACTAGTAAATACCTGCTGCTGTGTGTGCCAGCTAGCTTGGTACCTACATGAAAAAACCGCCCGCCAGCGCCGCGCTGGCCGCCCTAGGTCAGAAAAGTGCCAGCGGGTGTGCCAACAGTATTGACGCCGGCATAGATGTATTATATTATACCTGGTCTACTAACATATAAATCATTATGAACACTTAAAACAGAAATTTGAAACTTCGCAACCAAAGATGCCCAAAATGAGTTCTATGAGTATTTGGAAAATAAATATGAAAATAATTTTTATTATGTTCTCATCATAATGAACCAGATAAGTCGGGGTGGTGGGTGTAGTACCTATTGGGGTGAAGGGGTATAATTTATTTTTTTATGAGTAGGTAGGTAGGAACGTGCCAGTACTTACCTACAATATTCACAGCTGACAAAGATACTATAATATAGGTATATATAATATAATATATTTCATCTTATCATAAAATGTCGCTCGCCATAGAATCACTCTATGCCACACAGACGGTTAAGTTGATATATTTTCATATTAGGTATGTACGTTTTGGCGAGCGTTATCGTATATAGTATCATAAGATATAGATGATATCATAGGGTGAAATACCTACTAAGGTATTTTCATCGTCTGTGATGTGCTTAACTGCGCTGATGGAGTTAGTAGAGTTTAAAGTGAATAGACCAGGAAAAGTACCTACCGATATTTTTTTATGATGTAAAATAATTCGCAAGTGTTATTGTTTGCAGCAAGTAGATAGGTAGGTACTTATTGATTATGTATCGCCCTCATGCGCGTTGCGCCGTATATGAGATAACCTCGGGCTCAAAATGCACTTGGTTATTAGTTAAATAGCACAGAGATAGGAAAAATATAGCTACTTACATCTACGTCTGATGTTATGTTTATGACATAAATAATGATACACTAACTATTATCAATACGCATGTTATTATTTCAATCGATTATTTAGAGACAGCTTACTAAACTATAGTAAATAGGTAATACGAGATAGAAGAAACCATGATACATGCTTTGTTGTATTAAGTTATTACTTGTAGCTTCTGGACTAAAATACGATAAATTACACACACAACTATATTCCTTCTCAATAGACAACACTACGCTTGCCAACTGCCTCACATAAACAATTTTGTATCCCAGTTTTTTTACAACTACCCTCTGTCTTTTCGTCACTAACATAAAAAAAAAATTCAATGAACTAGGTACCTACCAATCGACGACATTCAAACCTTCTTATCTAAAACATAATTTACAATTTTGTTGGTGACTGCCTAGCTTCCTACTATTAAAAATTCCATATAAAAATTGTTATTTTTTGTAATCTTAGGTTAGCTTAGCTGATGCCTATCTTATTACGTTGCTATGTACGTACGTATGTACATAGTGCGCGTTAACCGGGAAGAGCGCTGGAAAGCGGTGGAGATGTGTTTGCACATACAATATCTTGCACCATCACACCCCGTCCCCTCCTTCCGGAGTTCTTTTTACGTGACGCGTGCTATACCTACATAGTAGTTCTGTTAATCCTAGGTATACTCACCTCCCTATTGATTTAGATTAGTTTTTGGTTAATACTTGTTTCGCCATTAGTTAAACATTTGAATACCTATGTATAAGAATATTTTTTAAGTCTGAACATTTATGAATTATGTTTACGTTAAGCATACTACTTCGCCACTAGCCTTAAATTTACTTTATTTACCTTTAACTCATTTAAGTGAACTGTATCTGTTCTTATGAGAATAAACTCTTTAAACCGAACTTCTCACTATTTATCAATTGATTTATACCTACTTGCCACTTAATTGTGTTATGCTTCAGTTCCTACTTACCTATCTATCTATTATCTATTGAGTATCTATTGATTAGACAAAATTAAATTTACAATCTTTATGAACCAGCTTCAAAATCAACCTAAATTCTGAAGTCAGAATATTCTGACTTGCATATTCCTTTTCGTGTGGGAGTTTTTTGTAACCTAGTTCTTCGTGCGTTAGTGATAAGGAAAAATAGGTTCAGGTGTGGCCACTATCAGTAATAGTAGGATTTGGTAAAACTGATAATGAGCTCACTCAATCTTAAATATTAAGCTTATTAATATAAGAACTAGGTACAAAATATATTATAATGTTACAAAACATAAGACGTAGGTAGTTATTTATTAATTTTTTAATAATGGGAATTCCAAGAAGATTCTAGATAGGTACCTACCTACTGATGTCTTAGAACTTGAACAGATGTGAAATGAATATCAACGCAGGCACAATCAATGGCAACCTTGAAACTTTTGATAAACTTAAGATGAAAATCGATACCTACTATAAACTTGAAGTCAACTTTGCAATTGAGTAAAACGAGCAGCACACACGCTGGTGAACTCTGGCTTAACTTTAACCCACATAACAAAGTTCAATGTAAACACAATACGGCAGAAGTTTCCGAAGTTCCAGTTCACGGCCGCGAGGCGAGCGGGCGCCGCCACCACGTCGCGCCTTTGCTCTCCCCGCGCACCCCTCAACCCTCACCCTCTGCCCCGGACCCGGGAACTTCCCTCCACCTGCTCCTACGGCCTAAAGTTTTCCCACAGCCAGACGAATTGCTTTCACTCTACAGACGAATAAAATATCTTCCTGCAATTTTAGAGTAAGGTAGTTATATTTTTTTGTTTGAAAGCATAAATATATAATAAAGTACCTACCTAAATATATATTTTTATTGAATACTAGTGAAATCCCGCAGGACTTCGTTTGCCTAAAGATATTCATAAATGAATAAAATGTCTATGAGATAAATTGAATTTCAGATCTCCTGGCCCATGTAACATAGTTTTGGAGGTTCAGTGATGTCATGATTCTTAATAATTATACATTTAACCCGTATGTCCAACTTATTTCAACAGTAGGCAACAACACCTGTTTAGTACAAGTTTCCAGAAAGCGCACACCTTGTGCCTTATCAAATGACACCGTTTGATATGAACGGTTGCTACCTTATCTATCATGTCGAAATTCTTCCACGTAGGTAGATACAACCACGGTTACAAATACCACGCCGGTACTTATTATGTACCACTATCTTTTTAACAAATCCTAATTTGAAATATTACACGGGTATTTATCGCGTTTTACCTTTATTGTATGATCGCAAAAGTTTAATAAATCCAGTAGGTAATGTTGCTCCCTTTGTTGGGTGATGTTTTTAAACAATTATTATAATTTTAGAATTTCAACCTTTATTCTAATATGCCCCAAAAAACCAGCTACACACCGATAATGGGTGAACATTCAAAACGTGCTAGAAAAATACCATCACAATGATTTCATACCTTTGGCTTATCTAATCTCAAATTGATACAAATTTAAAAATAATAATTTAAAAGGTTTTTTAGATAAATTGTCGTTATATGAAGCCAATCATATTTGATGTGGTTTCCTAATGTTGCTTAATGGGCCTGCTTGCGTATAAATTGTCTTTTGACTAAGCAGTGCCTAGAAGTAATTATCAGTCTCAAACTAGATAATTATAATGTAATAAAGGTGTATCTCCACTGTAAACAGTACGCTGAGGCGTTGTGATGGTGTCATCGGCAGCAGATAGTGGCTCGTAGGCAACGGCTCCGGACGGGTGGAGGCACCTTGTGCCGCTCAGGAGCACCAGAGTGCCACATCAGCGCTAGTCGGTATCAAGCCCCGCGGCCTCGTCATCACACAACGGCTTATCTCCGATACCTTACTGATTGGTGGATTGGAGTGTTTGCGCGGTAGATATGGCTCGTAGGAGCCAATCGATTCCCCGTTTCGTTGAATATTATCACAATCATGGTGGACGTTTGTACCTCGTGGCAGTTCCCTGATATCATATCTGAAGATATCGACGAAAGTATAAATATGGGCCCATCGATCGATCGGGTCTCTATCCAAGTGTAAGCTGTGATTACGATTGACTGTGGACACGGGCTGGTGTGTTAGTGCTTTGCTGCTGTGGCGCTCTACCCTCTCCAGGCCAAGGGTAACTTCGAAAAACTTCTGTGTCATTCAGTTTAAATATCGTCAAAAAGTCATAACTATTATAATTTAAAATATTAGGATGTATTAGCCTACATACCTAAGCATATTACTTTAAGACGTGTTTTCTCCTTTCATTATTAGCATAATAAAGGACCAGGGTCTGTTGTTCCGAAATAATAATTTTGCAACTAAATTAGTGAAACTGTTAAAACAAAACGAGGATGATTACGTAATAACATATGTTGTTCCAATGGCACATGTGTTCACCCGTTCCATGTGATTCGTTGGATGTATCTAGTTCAAATTATCCTTTTAACTGCGAGTGTTAATTGAACGAATACATTCATAATATAGCTATATAGGATCACTGACGTGATAGGGAAAATTGTTGCTCTTATCAGAGAACGTTAGCCGCACCTTTTCAAGCGGTGATAGCGAGCCGCCTGACTCCATATCGAGCGCACACTACGATTGTCACACGCAGTAAATACGCCGCAGAATTTATTACATTTAACTTATAATAATACTTAGTTTACTTTGTTTCACAGAGCGCAGAAGTGACTTCACTGGGCTTCACGACTGAGTTGGACAGGGGATCTTGACAGTTTAATGTTATAATGCTGCCAGATCTATCTTTCCAGCTCACGCGTGAAGCCACTCCTCAACAGCTTGACGAGTGCAACTCAAGAAAAATAACGGGCAGAAAACGCACGCACAATTCTCGGTAATATTAGCGATATAGGATTAAGTGGAGGTGTGATCTCTTCACTTTTTAAAATTAAAGTGAGATTCAACTCCTCCAACTTAACCCTTATTTGCATTATCAACACAGACGAGGAGAAGCAGCGACGACATCTGAAGAAATAAAGATTGTTTTGTAGTCCTTAAAATACAAATAACCTCACAATTTTTTTATATAAATTTTATATCAATTACAAATATTGGTAGGTACCTATACCCACCTATTGATATTTTATTAAAATTTGAATTCTTGACTGGTAATACTTCTGGTAGGTATTTTCATTGATTGTTATTGAAATCTACCTAGATACCTACTGTTAATATCTACATTAATACGGTTACAATAAATACC
Source organism: Plemyria rubiginata (assembly GCA_963576535.1). Classification (NCBI taxonomy): domain Eukaryota; kingdom Metazoa; phylum Arthropoda; class Insecta; order Lepidoptera; family Geometridae; genus Plemyria; species Plemyria rubiginata. Next base: position 7,399,716 of record OY754922.1, on the reverse strand, counting down.
CTAGTAATACATACCTTGGTAGATATTGTCAGGCTATCGAACATAGCTAGGTACATAACTTACGTAAGTAAATGTCTAGCTTAAATTTAAATGTTTGTAGTAAATGCCCATATGGATACTTACTAATGTATACATTAAATAGGTAGGTCTACGTAGGTACCTAATTGATTATAGTGTATATAATCAAAGGATTATAGTTACCTACCTAGTGAAACTAAATTAGGTATAAAGGTACCAAATACCTACCTGAATGGGCAAATCATAATACCTATATTTAGGTAGGTAGGTATTTAATTGAAATCTACATAGATACTTATTTCGTCGAAATGGATACCAAGCCTTAAATTTATAAATATAGCAGTTTATATACTTGCATTGAGTTTTATTCTTACTTACCTAAATTGAACTAAAGCCCAAAGTTAGTAAAAATGCAACAAATGTTTATTATCAATGTGCACTAATAGTAATTTAGTATGTACATTACATACGGTTGGAGGTTAAACCTACCCATGCCACTGAATATGCGTCTTTGCTCTAAAAAAATTACATCTTTAACTCTGTCTAACTAGAAATTTCAAACTCGATATTTAAACTTGGCGCCATTGTCTATGGCTATGAGTATTATGCGAGACCTAAATGCTTGTGACCACGCTGAAGCTAGCCACAAATCTCTTTAAAAAATCACAACAGCCAAAACAAAAAATGGGCAAAAAAATGTTGGTAACACCGGTGCGCTAAAAAAGCTTGCAAACTTCACGCACCTAACCTGCGCTGGACATCGACTCATCCGTATTCTCTAAACTCTGGGAAAATGTATATTGATTTTTCAAAGAAAACTCTACCTATGTAACAAAACACCATCCGCGAAGTGTTTATACGTGTATCGGAGTGCCCGCGGTCTAGTGCTGCGTCGTCGTGATGGTGCGAGTGCGTCCGTCGTCGCGTTCCCAGTGATAACGGAGAGAGTGTCGCGTCGCTCGGCCGACGGGCCGGAGCCCCGAGCCGGAGCCCAGCGCCCGGCCGCGGCCGCCGGAGCCATGGACGCCGGCGCTGACCCGCTGGGACCCGCCAGGCCGTGAGTATCCGATATATGGCAGAGACGGAGCGCAAAACGTAGCAGCGAGCGTTGCGAAACGCGCCTCGCCTGTGAGCGAGCGCGGCGGACATTCTCTCGCGGCTGAGGCGTCACGGCCTCCGCGTTGCGCCACCTGCGGCCCCGAGGCTCCCGCTCCACTGGCAGCCCCCGCGGAGCGCGGCGGCCGTGCATGACGCCCGCCGCACGCTCCGCGAGGATGGTCGGGATCGTTAATCTGAATCGTGTTTACTCTGTTTGCGGAGTGCAAAGAACCTGTCGTGCCGCCCCCGAGACAAAGGGCGGGTGACAGGCGGTGCTGCGCTGCACGCAAGCTGCACTCGCCGTGCGTTTTACGCTACGTGCCTATCTATAGCTAAGGCGCGCGGTGAAGGCTGCACTCCTACCTACTCTAAAGTTCAAACAAAGCGTTTTGCCCACGAATCCGTACTGTGAGGTCCGTGCGTCGTATTTCGTGTTCTCTGTAAAATTTCGTACGACTGTCGCAGAGGTGATGTCATATATTCTGGGTCTGGTTTGATAACATCTGGAGCTGTCGTTCGTCCGTTTTCGTGTGCGTTTTGAGGTTAGGTCGCAATCCGGGGCTCCCGCGGCCGTGCTACGGCACTGCGGCCGTCCAGCTTGACGTCATCCAGCACTGGGCTTTGAAAGTAAAGTGATTAGTGATAGTGTACAGGACCATAATATTTGTGATGCCTCTGTAGTAAGAGGAAGGAGTAGCCTCCTTGAAGAGCATAATTTAACAGACAGTTGGTGGTAGTGTTGTTGGTGTGAGACAGGAGATAGATTTCTGGTAGGTGCATGCAATTGTACAGGTCCATGTCAACAACAGCTGAATTCATGTGCAGGGGACAATCCCATATGGCACAGGCTTAAACCTATTTGACACCAATTCTATAGACTTTAACCTGGTAGACCCATATCACTATCCTGAGGCTAGGCAGGCTGGATGGTTACATCATTATTAATGTTATTGCAACTACTTACTGTCACCATATCATTGTCTTTGTTTCATTAGAGTTTCATATTTCATTGATAAGAGTGGGCACTGTGCAATGTTTCAGATATTACTTGATAGGTTTGTGTGATAAGTTGCTTGTTGATTCACTTTGAAACTTGTTGGTTCCTCATAAAAAAGAGGTGAAAAAGAACCTATGGAACAACCCAAAAATATTACTCAAAATCCATTCTCAAAACCATTGATTCACATTGGCAAAATCAACTTTTACTTACTTTAGGTAGGTATAGGTACCTGTATTATTTTAGGTACTTATTTGTTTACAAACATATACTTACCAAATAAAATTAATGACTATAAAATTTTCATGCTTGCAATATCATACATTTATGATCTGATTTCTGTAATATCACAATAGCTTTTCTGTACAACAAGTCTGAAATACATCAAACATAAGGAAAACTAAATTTTGCTCATAAATAAATTTGCAGTGACCTTACACACAGAATGGACACTACCTAGTTAGTTGCTATGGCTCAAGTAGCCTTTACAGACTAACCTGCCATTTCAACATGCCAGACATTGGTCATCACTTCAGACTGAACTTCTTGTGATGTTTACACTGAAAGCAATAAATAAAAATTGGTGGGCTTTCCACAAATCCCTATCTAGCCCCAAATTAAGTGAAGCTTTTAATAGGAGAACCAGCCGTTATTAACTAAGTACTTAATATAGGTACTTTTGTTATTGTAAATACATACTTATATTATTAATAACAACACCCAGACAGAGAGCAAACATCTATGTTCATCACAAAATGTATTATTTGTGTGGGGAATGAACCCATGGCCTACAGTGCAGAAGTCAGAACACCTTTCATCCCTTGAAACTCTTGTATTATTGGTAGAAATTTTGCTGGTTTTATGGTGGGTATTTCAAATTTATGTAGCCTAGAATGTAAATAAGATTAGAAGCGGACTATGTTACTTAATGTTCTTCATTTTGTTCAAACATTCCTAAATAATTATTTTATAATTTTGTTCACATTTCACTTTATATTGGTATTCATATGTTACTTTGACTTTAACTCCTATAAGGTGTAAGTTATTCTGACCAGCAAATCATTAAAGTATATCCTATCAGCTTACCGAATTCCAGGATATATTCCGTTCAAATGTTATGGTCTAGTAAATATGCATGCAAACCTATGAATAAATAATATGTCAAACATAATTATGATGTGGCCTAGTTGTATCAATGATCATTATGTTAACAGGATCATTTACTCAACAAAGTGACCAAAGTGAAGGATCTAAATCATAATTTAAGCAAAACTTTACCTAAAGAGCACTAGAGGTGATGATGATCTCAATAGTATTCTCAGATTCTTCTACTCCACTTTGCGACTGAACATACCATTTACTAAAAACTTATAAACCGAGTTTCCTTGTGGGCTAGCTTACATGCCCCATTGCCTTTTTATCTCATAAGGATACAATGTCTACCTACCTACACTATCCTTGTATAACTAGCTGGGAAATTCAGAAATTCTTTCATCATTTGTTTTGAGGATTGATAGTATCTGGTGGAATGGTAGCATTGTTGAATATGAACTTATGGTTATATGGTACTAGTTGCGCCCCGCGGTTTCACCCGCGCAGATTTACATCCCGGTATTCCCATGGGATAAAAAGTAGCCTATATGTTATTCCAGACTATAATCCATCTCTCTGCCAAGTTTCATCTAGATCCGTTCAGCCGTTTCGGCGTGAAAGAGTAACAAACATCCATCCATCCATCCATACTTACAAACTTTCGCATTTATAATATTACTTAGTAGGATTTATAAATTATGTTATTAGGGCTTGTGATGAATGAATCATCTGTCACATAAACCTTTTCAGAGCCTCCTTTTCACTAATTGAAATGAAGCTGGTACAAATTTTCTAGGTAAAAACTTGACTAGAGATTATAGTCTGGAATAGCACATAGGCTACCGGGATTTAAATCAGCGCGGGTGAAACCGCGGGGCGCAACTAGTTATTACATAATGCTGAAAACTATTATGTCTTAAGTAGGTACACTACTTATTAGAAATAAGTTTATTTTCATATTTTAACTAAAAAAATCTAATTAGGTATAAGTAAAAAAAATATTTAGACTCGAATCTAATATTCGATATTATCGAGCTACCTACATGTAGTTTCATCTTATTACATAGCTGTCATCTGCGCATAATGTCATAATGTGTAATGTAGATTTGTCAAAGGTATCTTACCTGGCCTCTCTGGGGGGCCTAGCGGCGTGTCTCTTGCGGCCCCGTCTCATTTTCGATTGGCGTTTTATTTAAAATTTTCTTTATAGGTAATAGGTATGATGGAGAGTTAGCGAGTTTTAGTTTAGTTTTAGTTCTAGTCGAAATTACAGCTTGAAAATAGGATAATATTAGTTAGGTTATTAGATTAGTATGTAAGCAATATCTTATTGTTTTTCTACACCAACGTCCTTTATCGTTCTTCTCAAATCCAGTCCATCCCAAGGTTGTCTGGAAGAGATCGCTTTTAGCGATAAGACCGCCCATTGTATATCACTCAGATGTTTTTTATTGTTATGTTATGTGTAATTATTATGTGGTGTGCAATAAAGTATTATCTATCTATCTATCTATCTAATATCTATCATACGTAATGCCCGGGATACACGAGTCTAGTTTTTGAAGCTAAGGATAGCAAGCTACTGTCAGTAAGCTAGCAGGCTAGTACTTCTTGCTTCGGCTTACTAGCTTAGAAATTAAGCTAGTTTTATCTACACGAAGCCAGACTGACACTAGTTTGCTATCCTAGTTTCCTAGATTGCTATCCTAGGTGGCTAGGTATCCTAGGTCTTCTCGGTGTTGGTCGCGTGGAACTGCCACTAGAGTCACCTAGTTTTAAAGACGTTTCAAGATGCTCCTTGTGATTTTATTGAATAAACATATTTTGACTTTGCTTGAATAACTAGCCTCCTGTATCCCGGGCATTAGTGGACTGAAGGTCGTAGCTCACTAACACTAACCGCTCCGACTGAGCAAAGAATATAGGAGTGCTCTATAGAAGAAACATTTGCGCATGCAGTGACAATATCATGCAAGTTTCATAAAAAATATTATTAAGTTTTTTTTCAATTCAAAGTTTTCAATCAGAAGTATCTTCCTATTCCCTCGATTTTGACTACCTCAGTGGTGCAACGGGTGAAGAGTCCGCCTGTGACGCAAGAGGTTGCAGATTCGATTCCCGCCTGGAAAAAAAATTGTGAATCTGCAAAAATTTGTGGCAAAAATGTCTTTTCTATGTATAATAAAAAATATCTATCTATGTAGGTTATAGTGTATTAAATATATCAGTTATCTAGTACCCATAAGACAAGTTTTGAGTAGCTTACTTTGGGGCTAGATGGTGCAGTGTGGATTGTCCAGCATTAATTATTTATTCCCTATTCTAGTTTGTACTATGCTATTATAGAATATGCATATTGGATCCTTGCTCCGATTTCAATGCGGGTATTTTGAAGCTACGAGGCCGTAGCCAAATCTACGCACTAACATAGACTTTGTTTTTTTGTAGTATCGAGTTAACAGATCCCGTCCCCAAACCATCAGCATTTTTTTAAAATCTTATGGGATTAATTACTCGTTGTACAGGCTTCGCAATGACAAACCCTCAAACTTGCAAGACAAGACCCCTATTCTTGAATCGGAGGTGAAAAAGTAGCCAACCCAAAAGCGAGCTTACCGCACTAAATGATGGGTTTATATTTCCATACTTGAAAATGTGCCAGAGTATCGCATAGCGTAAGTGAGCTACGATCTTAAGACTTCTGCCTGACAGGAGTACCCCCCAGACCTTTCAAGTTAAACAAAATCTTAAAATCACTTCGGTAGATGCTAGACATTGAACTTTGACACGTGCCTAGGGTTGTCATGACATCGTTAAATTATTCAATAGTGATGTTCGTGTCGTGCGAGATGTAGTCTTTGTTTGATATAACGCCAGGATCTTGATGGCGACGGCAGCGGCAGTTAAGGGCTAGATCTTAACTCGTCATCTATTTGTTTCCATTACCAGAGTCAGGCTTCTAGAATGCCCTCTGTAAAAAGTTGCTTTGCGTCGGTAATTTCACATGGGTCCCAAAGTGCAAGCATTGCTTGGTTCGGGACTAAAAAATGGTGTTTTGTGCAATATCCATTACTTAAAACATTTCGGGTAAAACATCTTGGGTATTTCGGGTTCATGCTTTCTTAGTGCGTGCCTATTTACACAGCGCCACTGCCATGTTATGTCTTCATCGTTATAAGTAAACGTACGCTATCTGTTTGTGTCTTCGTACATAACTGTCACACAGTCCCCCGACGACGCGCGACGCAGACCGATCGACATTTCTTCGACAATTGAGTCGTCTAAACAAACAATGGAGGCATAGGTGGGTAAAGTCTCCTTGATGCGGGGGTCGCATATAAATCACTCGCGTAGCGTAAAAACTGGATTGTGCATCTATGGGCAATCGCCATGATCATGACGAATCGATACCACATCCATCATAATCCATTCAGCTGCTAAGCTCCTTGTGGGAACTCTCAACATCGAGATCCTGCTCCGCACACGAGCGACGCGACTAGCATAGCGGCAGTCGTCACCGGCGACTGCTTATTTACTCTTTTGGTTTAGCTCATGCAAGTCATTTCTTATTAGGTATACCTGCTATAATGAGATTCACGGCTCGACGTTACGTCCGGTCGGGGCCAGCGACTTGTTAAATGGAAGATAAGGCCTCGACTTTGCCAAAAGCGCAAGCGATGAGCCTGACGGAGACAAAGACGGAAAATCGATGTCGCAGAACGGTACAATCGCTTTAGCGTCAGAACTTTTCTCGTTATCCCTTTTTTAGTATTTATGGACATTTTTCGTAGAATGACGCCGGTAAATCGTTGGTTAATATTCTAAAATTAAAAACATATTCACCGTTATCGCTATTCTCATGCCCAATTATTCGTAAACACTGCCTTAAGTTTACGATTCACGCTACTCTCAACTCTAAGCTTATCCGAACACAAGGCCGGAGACTTTCTTGCCCAGACACAGTCCTATTTACTTTACGTGCTTATGTATCTTTCTGGCTGCGAAACCTTTATATAAGTGTACGTATATACATAGCTACCGAGGTATGTACATAGATAGGACGCTTGTGTGAGTAACCACAGCAGTTTCGTCTATACTACGCTATACGTATGTTCTATTTTGCCGGAGTATGAGGTGTGACAGAGCGGCACGTTCGTTCGGGCGGCGTTTGTGTTCATGCAAGGACGACCAACGTTATATACCTACCTACCTACACAACTATACAATAATATCACAGATTCTAGCGTAGTTTTATCTTTCTAGTTCAACGTCAATTTGCGCAGCATCCCACTACGGGTAAAAATATTAAGGATTAAAATGTTTTGAGCCGCTGCTCAAAATCATTAAAAATCTGGATAAATCTCAAACATTTATGGAAAACGTAGACACGAGAATATGGCGCGCAAACGCACGACTGCCAGCCCTACCCTTGACACTTGACATTAGTCTGTCAGGCACGACTGCGGCTGCGAGCTAGCATCGCGCATCCTATAGTTATGACTGGTCTGCAAAAATACCTTGGAAGTTATAACGTTATTGTATACTCTATTGGTTATAACGCTTTGATTTAGTATCGTTACGCTGATGTTTGTCATTCGACGAACTCTGCACTTTTCTTTAATACGAAGGCCTCAAAGCCAATTTCGGTTAACAAAATTGAGGAAACATCTCTAAACGCGAAACAATCAATCAGACCCGCATAAGTTTCCGCAATGTTATACTTCCTTAGTGCGAATAATCGAAAAAAAAACAACAACAAAATGCTTGCAAACTTGCACAACATACCTACCTACCGCATACCTGGAATCCTCGGGGAATCTGGTGGTCCTGCTTTAAAATAAAACGAGGGCGAAGAATGTCACGATAGTCACGAACCGACGCAGGAGGAACGTACCAAATGTCAAAAGTGTCTCGGAATCAGACATAGGATCAAAAAGTTCACGGCAAAAAAGATAACTGACAGCCGACGGCAGCGAAGGAGGCGAGGTCCCAAAGACAATAGGAATCGTATCATGAGGAGCGTGCTTTATTTTAATTCTTCCAATCTATGAATCTTCGCTTTGTTAGAAAGGTTTGGATTCACAGCTGTAGCCTTCCGGCCGGATGCATCCAAAAGGCTCCTCTAGTGTGTAAGAAACAGAAACCGACAGTTGTGTATACCGGCGAAGGGATAGCGCAACTACTATTGTGCGGAGCCAGGCCGGTAGATCGCATCTCCCTCTTGCACTTACGCGCTGAAAAGAGATGGTCGACAGCTGAATGCATGCGGTGCGGGGTCTAACCATCAAGTAATGGTGAGCGGTGCGGTGCCGGTGACCATCGATCGCCGATCCCTAGAGCACGAGCACTTGCTCATTCATTACAAGAACATAACTCGCAAAAACTCATTTGCGAAACACGTTCGGTAGCGGGCTAATTAGCTATTCACAGATAAGTAGGTAGAGGAACATATTATACATAGGTATAGTTGTAGGTGCCTTAGTCGCGCGCTGCCAGTTCGGAGCGACTGGTTACTGCGGTGCGGTGTGCGCCGCGGCGGGACATAGTTTCTCAACCTTGGGGATGTGACCCTCGTGGGGTCGCCGCTTGAATAATTAAGATTCATATATAAGATTCATATATAATAATTAAGAGAGACAGAAACTTTTTCTCTGCATAATGATTGTATTATGCAGAGAAAAAGTTTCTGTTAAGTACTATAGATTTACGAAGTGTGATTTTGTTACGAATAATTATCCCCACGTAATGTGGCAGGTGTAGCAACACTGAGCCATTTGTCTCATCTCTATTCAACTACTCTAAAGCTTAGCCAAGGTCTATAGCAATGTTACACGTTACACTGCATACTTCTACTGTTAAGAATTTAGCAAGGTATGCTTTACGCTTTCCTTCAAAGTAGTACCTTCAAAGAAGTTCGAACACATTAGTCAGGTTAGAGATTGATTGAACTTGGAAGTGAGAGTTAACGAGTACTCAAAGTTGGCAGACATCAGCATCGCACATTAAAAGCTACTAGTGAAATTTCTAACAATAAGTAGCTCTGGCGTAGGCAGAGGGAGGTAAAGAGGCGGCGGGGTCAGACGGGGTTGAAATTAAAGGGACAGCTGACCGACCCTCCTCCGCTTTTTGCTCTCTCGTATTTACGTTGTTATCAACGTTCAAGTCGGGCCATATAAATTATGTAGGTACGTGTGTGTTTATTGAGTTTAATCGTCGAGTCAATATCTGCGGTTCTTATCTTGAGCAGAACTGGGTCGTTGTACTTGGTCTTCTCGCGTCGTTCTACACTTTATAGACAGGTCATAAACACATACATACACAACTGCACATTATGTACAAACATTGCAACAAAACGTGCCTATGTGCAGCGTGCGTGCACGTATATGTATGCGTGTTCATTTTTCGAAGAAAAGTCTATATGATAGCTGAGCTACGCTGACCGTATGAATTTTTCGCATTCGTTTCGTTCAACGAAGTAAGAATGATTCCAACTCATTAATCAATTAGCCTGGCTTAAAGAACCGGCGAAAAGAAATTGCGTTTTTTGCGGAAACCTTTGAGTGTTTACGTAAGTTGTGCAATGCCCATGTTTGTGGGAAGTCGGAGTGGTCGCATCGAGCGTTCGGCGAGTGCACAGTGCACGCCCCAGCCCCCACGCCACCGGCCGGGGCTCACCCGAGTGTGAGCCGCCCGCTCCGTCCTTGCCGACGCCGACTGGCATGCGGGCAGCCTGAGGTGCACAGTTCGCCTCTATACAGGTCACACTATACATCGCTCTATACGTCGCTCTATATCGCTACCCACATCTACGCTACACTACACGTTCGTGCTCTATACTATACACGTCAGATGCAATCACGAGAGCGCGAGCTTGCGTGATAATGATTTAGATTCGTGTGGAGTGGAGCGTCGTTTTCATAGAGCGAGATACGGTTTACCCACAAAGGTCCTTGTGAAAGCGAGTATTTATGGAGCTACGTCACGAAGACTCAAAAGATGGCGCCCTAAAATGGTGTCCCTATGGGCAGCGCTGACCCTTCACGCCCACAACGGCCTTGCTTGCATCAGTCGCGAATGTTGAAAGTGCATTGTCCTCTGGCGCAAGCGTTCATATTTGCTCTTGATATACCTATATACCTGACGCCAAACGCCATGATTACGCGTATTTGGCATCTTCGAAATGGTTCTCAATATTAATAACAATAGTTGTCCCCGAATAAGATATCGCGGTATCCGAGATCTACGTACAACTAATGTTGCCTGAGCTTGGAGTTATTAAAACTCCTAACAAATAGGAGTTCACGTTGAATTCGTTTTCCTGATTATACCTATTAGGTATTTTGTTTTGGTTCGCTATGGCCAAATAAACATACAACGCCAATTCGTTCATGTTTTGCTATCATAATGTACATTATACTTAAAAAAAGTATAAAAGGAGGGCTTGTTATATATTGCTAGATACTTATACATCTATGAGCATTTTCTACCTGTCATTGATGATCACAATTTATTCAGAATGCCTGATGGTTGCTAGCTTAGTTTTAAGATGCAGACAACCGACTAATCAAATTTCGCTCGCAAATTAAAAAAATTACTAACGGAATTAAAATCGTAAACAACAAAAATCTAAAGATGCTTGCCAGCCACTTAAAAAGCTACATGGGACTTCATCCAATTCTCCCTGTTGGCCTTATCCGCGAGACTTATTTGCTTATTCACGCACGTTTGCATCATATCTATTTAAATTGCGAACTAAAACTCAGGTTCTTGTTGAATTTGCATTAGGATCCAGTTTTTTTTTCATCGAATTAGAATTCACATGAAAACTAATGCTTGGCACCACTATCTTTTGGTTCCATTATTAAAGAATGGAGGTGTATGTGCCATCTAGTAGTGGGTAATTTAAAATGTATCTATTTATCAATTGTTGTTGATATCTGCTCAATAATAATTGAAATAAAGGTTCAATAATAAAAAAATATTGTTATATTGGGTTGTTTTAATAAGATCTCGGATTTAGTTCACTAGAATGTATACTACTTAGATAAGACGTTACCTAAGTTACCGCGACTTTCAGTGGGTAGCGATTTAAATCTGGCTTTTGAGTTGTTATATCTGAAAACAAATCTTCAGCATTGAGTAATTAATATAAACTTTAATGTTGCCTAATTTCATTAGATCTTGTCTGCAAAATTACAGTTGACATATTTGCTGGTTGATATTAAGTTTATAGGTGATGTTTTTTGATGACATTGATCTATCTTGATAATGTCCCCAGTATTATGATTTATAATAACACCCAGTCAGAGAAGTAACATATCTGTATTAATCATACAAATGTTTGAGATTGAATTGAACCTTACAGCGCAGAAGGCATAGCTACTACCAACTAAGCTTTGAATCCACTCCCTTCTTTTCCATCTTCGAGTCTCTCTGGCAGGGCGATTTTGTATTCCTTTCCTGCCTTACCAGTGCGGTCAGTGGCCGCGGCCTCAGGACACGTGGTCCCACAACAGTAGTACCCTTGATTGGACGACGTGCACTATTTTTTCTATTGGTCCTATTCGTCGGACAAAGAAAAGCAGGCTATAATCGACAGCAACACTTCGAATGTTTATCCAGCTTTAGTGTACGTTACTCCTTTTACAGGTCAGAAGATGTGCAGTTGGAATGTCCTCCAATATTTATTTATTAATTATTAATATTACGAGGCCTTCAATAGTTGGACGTGCTTATCTGTATATTCACCTACTTTACTCTCCTTTGGAATTTCTTTAGAGACGTGGCGTTTGTTCACCGCTCACCGCTCCAAATTATTGACACATATACAAATGGACACATATGGAAACTACCATACGTCGGTCGGTACACGTATGCCACAATGTCGATTTTGTACCATTTTGTTAACTTACTAGTCTTCTGATAAGTATTATCGTTTTGGACTTGAGACAATGACGTGGTACCTACACATGGCCTTGTCTGCTAATCTGGCTAACCTATTTCGCCGACCGTCAGTTCCCACACTGAAACAATTACCAGAATACCTCATTTGAATATTTACTGTCAATTCATCAGCGTGTTGTTCTCAGGAGCTGTCTTTTTTTTTGGAAAAAAATTACAAACCATCTTACGTCTGTTGATTTACAGTTGGGATAAGATGACCCCCCGCTGTTGCTGATGCAAGGAGAAGGTTACATACGTCATCTTGAATCACCGTCTTCATGTCAATCATCTCTAAATAAAAAAACACGGGAGGGATCCGTGTAGAACTATTTTTGGGGTCAGTCTGCAGGTGTGTTTACCTATTCGTATCGATGTACTTAGGTATAATTAAAGTGCTCTGTAGTATATTCTTTCTCCAATCCTGCAACCATTTCGAATGCGACTTGTGTTCGCATTTTAATCAAGACTTAAAACGTACAAAAAAAGCAAAGAGAAACCGTAATCGATTCTAGCTCTCTGTGATACTCTACTGAGCAATGTTGCTGCTAAAGCATTGCTTTCAAACTTGAAAGGACTAATCAAATTACTGGAATAAGTTTTGCTTTTACTAGGTTGTGTTAAGTTTGACAAAGTTATACTTAGGTACTTTACTCAATAATCATAATACCTGCTTAGATCGCCTATAATAGTCAATCAAATGGTTCTCCTATTTGTAAAACACTTACCTTGATTTAGGTGAGATTGTAGATAAAAAACCAAGGAATTCAATTAAAGAGTATATCACGTGAAAGCTTCTGTAAAATGTTTTGTGATAGTTGCTTGCTATCGTTTATCAGATAAAATATATAAGCAGCTATACTGAATGTGCCAGAAAAAGAACACAGTCGTGAGTAACAGAACAGCAGCGGCACTACTCGAGCTTTTTTATACCGAAAGTGGAAGAAGTACGCTTCGAGTTCCAACGAAATAGCACGCACACAACCAAACTTTAACCACACCGGATAATGAAACACCTCGTAAAATACGTCTCGTAAATTGTTTTTACGTTTCAATTACTCATGAATCAGTTTACAATATCGCTCCTCAATAATAATAAAATTCATCGATTACCATAAACAAAAAACGTCAACGTAAACGCCGGCGCTAAGTAATCGTCGCACTGATAAATAAATGTTAAAATATTGAATAAATAAACACACCGCGGCCATTAACAAGTTCATAACTGTTACACAACAATTGACTAATATAACGGCGTGTTTTGTTTACTATAGCTCCAATAATAGTAAGTGAGCAGCAATAATTCAAGTCGGTTTATGAATGGAGCGCGCACGAGACGTTTATGTATATTATACATGTGGCATTCTGTCCGACTGACGACGCTGTCTCCGAGCGATCACCTGATTTTATGTTTCAATTTAATGTGTACTTATCGAGCGAGTTTGTAAACTAAATAACGATACCGTATCGGAGATACTTCGTTTGTTGTACGCACGCGTTTACTCACTTGTTGGACTTATGTTGGAACTTATACAGTTTCTTTAACGATGTTTTTATATTTCATTATTAATACATTCAATATTTTCTTCATGAAATTAGGTAAGGTATCATGCTCTTCTGAAACCAGCTCAGACTTTTGGAAGTATATTTGAAGCATTTTATTTGAGTTTAAATAGTGAAAGAGCTCGGATTAGAAAAGCTGGGAAGAGTTCCAACTCGCGATGAGATTGCATTGCAGTTTGCAGATGTACTCCCAACGGTATCGCCGTTTAATGGGCCGGGCTATCGGGTGGCATCGGCTGCTTTTGAGACAAGTCTTCAATGTGCTAACACTTGTTTTAGAACTCGCACATTATAGTATATCGAAACACATGTACCTCCCTAAATACATTAATATCACAAATTGTTAATAGGATCCTAGTTCACGAGTCCTTTTATATGAATTCAAATGAAATGCTTTTCTATAGATATGTATACCTGCAAAGGATCTGCCTGGTCTCTTATATTTCCTATGACTCTCCCTGGGTTTGTAAAAGACCGATTATCAATATCAATCTACTTATGCCGTATACTTACGTATCTCCAAGCACTAAGTCCTTCTGAAGCACTTACAATAATTCCAAAACGATTTTTTGTACGACGAAACGAGTTAAGAAAATAAAAAATGAGCTTCCATTTTTAGAGACCAGCGGCCCGATTACGCCAATGTCTGGCTATCGAGATGGCTTTCAGTTTGACATTTGATTACCATAGTGTAATAGCAATTATATAGGATGGATGGGAATCAAATGTCAAACTGAAAGCCATCTCGATAGCCAGAGCGTAATTGGGCCACAGGTTACTTATTTCATCTCTAATTTGGCTAAGATTGGACGGATATAGCTAGTGGAGATCTCAGTTCGGGGCGAACCATGTAGTAACTGTAGTACCTAAGTCTAGGTAAGATTTCGAGCTATTACCAAACGTACGCGCATCCGTGCTTGCTTTTGACTTTCTCTCATGATAAGATCATTTCCCGGGTATCGGTTTGCCAATCACTAATTGAAAGACTTGAAATTCCGCTTCGAACGTGGGCGCAGGCCATCTTGGCCCACGTTGTGTTATGGCATGCAATTAGGATTGTAAACTATATTATTTAATTAATTATACATGATTAGGTATAGGTTTCTTGCTCTTCAAGCTTTTACATCACTTTTATTGACCTTTATTCCTCTATCAATAAATCGTTAATACTAAATAATTTAAAAGTACCTTTATATGCATGCAAAGTTTGAATAGCTATTGATTAAATTGTGATTCCTGATATGGGACTCCTCCGGAGCTTGCCATTCTTCTCTATCTTGGGCTTTTTCTGCTCTTTTCTTCCCAGTTAGCATATGTCTATTTCGTCTGATCATCTTTGCTTCTGGCGCGCGATCTGCTTAACTAAAATTAATGTTTAGGATATCCCAAAAGTTTTCGATAGAGGAGAAACGACGACTACGTCTACCTGCGGACTGCTGAATCGGTTAAGCCTTTCCCCGTATCAATCTTCTGAAAAGCGTATGCTTTGTACCAAAATCCATATGGAAATTTACACACATCGGCGGCGTGCATCAGGTGGTTCAGTGTTAACATTACACTTATTATTATTTTGGCTGATCTTTTAACAAGGAATTTAGATACTAGGTACACTTGTTCTTAGTCTTTTATTATATTAAATGACATCTTAACTGTAATCGATAGTGACCACTCGCACTTGCAACTAATTGCTAATGTTTTTGCTTGTCTGCGATAGTACTCGGCAACTTCCAAGTTCAAGCCTTATCTTTTTACGCTAAGTGCGTCCTACAAAGACAGACATTAAGACATCGTCACTGTACAAAAACGGTCATAAGTGTGTTTGCCATAGGCATAGGCTCAGGGTAAAAGCCGAAAATAAAAGACTTTACCTAGTTTTGTCAGTTTGTTACCTGAGAACTGTGAGGTCCTGTCGCTTTCAAAGTCGAATGTCTTCATCTTAATTTAAGAGCTTGCCCCTTGTCGGTGTCTTATTGTAGTTTTATAATTTTGCTCGTTCAAATGCGGCCTCTGGAACTCCCCCAAACCATCATCTGGCTCACGTAACTTATTCTTGGCCTTCCTCACCATTGCTTTCCTACTTTTCCTTCAATGATGTTCTTTATGAAGATAATGTACTCGTTTTAAAATTTTAGGAACCTCAGCGCACGAGCCGTTATGATTTACCAGTCTGTGACTAATTTAATCGTATCTGACCTTGCGTTTTCGTTAATCTGTATATCCCGTTACTGTGGGTGGAGGTGGCTCTAAATGGAATGGTGAAGGTCCTCCGTATCTCAATTTTGACAATGAGTTAAGAATCCTATAGGTGGTATGAGACCTGAGTATCCTTAACTGTATCCTTAGAACTGGGTGGTTGAGATCTAAAAGTTTTGGCAAGTGTCCACGTTTGCAGATGAGACCGCATTCCATACGCGTTGAATAAAATAGCTGTTTTGCCGCAAGTAGTTTGCAGTATCGCCTCCGATAACAAAGCGAATCTAATGACGACGAACACAAGCCCGCTGCGCTACCCGTCAAGTACCAAGTTCAAATTACACTCGGGATGGGAATAACTTAGGATGAATTCTGACACTTTTTAGGCAAGCCGTTTTCATTTTAGATATTTCAGCAAGTTAACTAAAAGCTTTCCTGGAAGAAGTTAATATGGGAGAGTAAATATAAAAACAGAGTTAGACATTATTTTCGATCAGCAGACCTTTAACAATAAATATAAAAGTCTCATGTTAAGTCATTCTTCTAGAACGAAACAGTCGCAAACGCTATTCTCTCGGGGCTCAATATCTTCCTGCCCTTATCACACGTCATGCGGGGTTCACAAAACGGGTTTTCTTTGTTGCTGCACTCCTACCCAATCCACTTTTCAGTGGCCACTCCTTATACTTATTGTCATCTTTCATGCGGACGGAATTTCTTTTATCTAGCCGATTTCTCGGGTTTGGATGCTATTAGCTGAATGGAACAGTAAGTAAAATGTTGTTATTGTTGCAGAGAGGAGGGCGAGGAGAAGCCGAAGCCGACAGAGAACCAAGACGACGGGTACGAGACGAGCAACAGCGGCGAGGCGGCGCGCCGCAAGCCCTCCAGCGCCGAGGGCTCCCCCGCGCCGCCGCGCTCGCCGCCGCCCCCCGCGCCCCCGTACGACCCCTCGCCCCTCATGCGATACTCGGAGCCCGAGCCCGAGTACCGCGCCTTCGAACCCCCGCCTGAGTACCAGCACTTCCCATTCCCGAAGTACAACGAGCCGTACGCGTTCAAGCGCGACACCGGCGACATGCCGTTCGACATGTCGCAGCACGCGCACCACCCCCCCGCGCCCGCGCCGCAGCAGCCTCCCCCGCATCTGCACCATCACCACGGATACAAGCGCGAGGAGGACTACAACGGCGTGAAGCGCGAGTGCGAGGACCCGTACTCGTTCGTGGAGGAGGACCCCATGTGCGGCATGATGCAGCCGCAGCCGCCGCTGCACATGCAGCACATGCATCCGCACCCGCACCACCATCCGCACATGATGCACCAACAAATGATCATGAACCAACCCAAAAAGCGGGGCAGAAAGAAGAAAATCAAAGATGAAAATGGGTAAGTAAACAACAACTCTATGTTTTAGATTTATTTTGTTTTCTTCCGTGATACGCTCAATACAGGTTTTTGACAAAGTAGCTTTCGGGAGGCCAAAGAACTCAATCGCTAGCAATAATAATGCCACTTACTTGCTAGCATAGTAATATCGTATTTTCCGTAATACGTCACTATTTTAAAATAGTACATTGTTCACCGAGAGGAGAAAGTGACCGATTACCGTCGAGGGTGTCGTTTGAAGCCCGAGCCGTGGGCGAGGGCTTTAAAACACCCGAGATCGGGAATCGCACTTTCTCTCGAGTGATACATAGTGCTTTATACTACACCTACGAGGAAAATAAAAAACTAAAACTGAATCCTCAAACAACACACAAATTGAAAATGGCGCCAATGGCGTCTGCAATTTTCACATGTTCTTTTTTAAAATTGTTTATCCTGCCGCCGCAGGGTCGCACTGCCAGCCCGACACCATCCAACACACAGCTAGTGGCCAGTGTCATTTTGCGAACTTGGAGATAAAAACTCACTGTAAAAACTTTTTGGCTTTTGATATTTAGGCTACCGGCGCATAGTCTTACCCAAAATTAAAAAAGAAAAACCACGTAAGAAATGGATTTTCATACACTTTTCTCTCCCGCTCAGATGCGTTTTCTCCCCGCATATTTGTTCGATATGCAATGACGTACTTTCTACCGTAAATTTGATAAAGTATCAAGGTACTTTCCAAGCAGGTGTAGTATAAAGACTATTTTCTGCTCGAAAAGCACTAAGAAACAACAATTAAATCCGACATGTTATTCTTCCGTGAACGACGTGAGGGTCTAATAGCAGGCTGTCACAGCCCCGGGCTATCCTGCCTTCACGCCAGATCACAGTAATTCAAACGGACGTTACACAAAGAGCCTTAACACCTGACACACTTGACGGGTTATGCCTTGATATAAAGGTGCATGTATTGTTGATAATTCTAATCATACCTATAATTACAGGGCATAGTATAAATATAATACAAATTCTCTCAAGTATAGTCTGGTTATAACACTGTAATTTCGAATACCAGTACCGCCGAGTTCAGCGGCAACAGTTTTCTAAAAGTGTGCTCGTATTGCTTACAACACAACCACAGAATAATTATAAGCATACAACTTCACGTTCCGTGGGACAGTCGATTTCAAACTGGGGACTTCATTCAGTCCGATCCGGGGCGTAAAAACTCGTCCGGCTGACAGATTACGAAACGTGCGTAGTATTATTCGGCCCCCTTCTGATTCTTACCCTAACCAGACCGGTTGCTTTTAAATGATGCAGGATTTTGAGAAAACTGGACTCAAGGTTTTGCAACCCTATAACCTGTCTCGGCCCTGTTATGTCTACGTATGGACTAAACAAAAACATTATACTCTAAGGTGAATGGCACAACACAACGAAAATAATCATTAGTCATAACAAACTAAGCGCCAACAGGTGAGCCGATTGTCATACCACTCGAATGTTATATTCGTGTGGCGTTGCGTGGTAGACAAGTGGACTATGAATTAAAAAACGAAAACTAAACCGAAACTAAATTTTGATTGTCAGCATAAACTCTCACTTCTCAGAACTTTGTAGGGTTAATTTTCGTGTTAGACTCTTTTTGGCGCTCTTCCAACTGCCCTCTGCAATATTCGACTAACGTTTGAAGGGTAACGTGATTCATAAATCACTATAATACCTACAGTTTTTAGGCGGCAGCAATCGGTTTCATTCGTGTGTGTCGCTTTCGTTTTGGATCGCTATATTGTCTAGAAGACCGGTCGCGATCTTCAGGCTATTATATTATACGGGCGATTACGCTTGGCGCCTCTTCAAATAGTTTTGACAGTCACAATCCAAACGAATATTAAATCTTTTTGTTGAAAAGAAATAAGAAAACATTTATTGGGGTATGAGCTTAGCGTCGCTACGAGTATGGACAAAGTTTCAAACTTTCGTGAATTCGCAGGCTACTTTTTATGCCAGCTTCATTTTACATTGATCTAAGGTTACACCTGCATGGCATTATTTAGGTCAACTCTTCTTGGTACTTGGTGTTTTTACACGATCTTTTAATAAGTGTTGGTGAGCAAGAACGACAAAAGACAAAGTTGAGCCTCTTTTGAATTACGTGTCCAGAAAGTTTTACAAATGGACATTAAAGATAAGCTATCTATCTATCTATTCAGCCCGTATGCACTCACTGCTGAGTATTATAGGCCTATATAGGTATTATAGAGAATATCCTGACTGATAGAAAGAAACATCTAGATAAATCCTACCTAGATGTTTGGATGTTTGTGGCATCATTTCACCGGGATTAGTATTCAATGCAATATAATAATTCGCTCACTGATTTAAACTTGGACTCAGTAGAACAATAGACAGTCAGCAACGGGAATTGATTGATTTAAAATATCGAGGTACTCCGGGACCCGTATTCTACTTGCGTTTCAGACTGTACTTCTTTCTGGCACAGGTACATGCGTTATTCCATTGAAAAAACACGACTACTATTATATACTATTATTGTTGTTAAAATTTCGGAAACAGAAGACGAGCATCGCATTTATATATTTATTTCTTGTATTAAATAATAATATATTAATGGTTTCTTTTGTGATATTGACTAGCTAGACCATTATATTTGATCAGCAGTATGACAAACAAATTTCTCGGTCATCATAAGATGACAGTCAGGTCAGAGTGACCAGCAGGTATAATACCGAATCGACACAGCTATTTGAAGACAGCAGTTATGCAACTAACATCGGAGCACAGACTGCACAACAGTACAGGCACAGTACATACAGGGGCGAGACGTCGGACGCAGACCTCTCCCACACACACAGCGTGACATTGTGACGTCATTCACACCCTTATGTCATTGGCAGCTCTGACCCGAGCCAGCCTTTGCACGATAAAATGTAGAGATGGGGCTCTATGTATACGGTCGGTTCGCAGTCGGTCAGAATTATTGGTGCGAACAAACAAATCCTACAACTATTATAAACGCGAAAGTTTGTAAGTATGGATGGACGGATGGATGTTTGTTACTCTTTCACGCCGGAATGGCTTAACGGATCTGGATGAAACTTGGCAGAGAGATAGATTATAGGCTGGATTAGCACATAGGCTACTTTTTATCCCGTGGGAATACCGGGATTTAAATCTGCGCGTGTGGAACCGCGGGGCGCAACTAGTAGATAGAAATTTTTTGTAGTCTAATTTTTTTATACCTGTATTTTAATGTTAAAATTTCTTGTGATATGAGTAACATATTATTTTGTACAAATCGTGCCCGAAATAAACGATTTTTTTTTATTTTAGTGTTGTCTTGCCATACTAGTGTCTTTAATTCAATACAGTTGCCACTGCCAGCTATCGTCGTGCTATTGGCGACGTGAACTTTTACCACATCCGTTCTAGTCCATTTCTGATCTATCCTTCTCTTCCTCATGGCATTCTACGCCGT
The DNA here is from genome assembly GCA_963576535.1 of Plemyria rubiginata. NCBI lineage: Eukaryota > Metazoa > Arthropoda > Insecta > Lepidoptera > Geometridae > Plemyria > Plemyria rubiginata. Next base: position 7,378,939 of record OY754922.1, on the reverse strand, counting down.
GCCAATAAAGAAAATGTCTATGCACCTCTCTTCTTTGATAATGCAGAGATATTGATGGTTTCAGTGATCTCTCTTACTTCGGCTCACTTGGACTTCGATCTCCTGAATGTTCAGCGTTTGCTTCGTGGCTTATAAACCAGTCAACTAAGAATAAACTGTACCTATTCAGTAAAATCACCTTGAAACGTCTTAAAAAATGGAATGAAATGAATATAGGTGCCACTTCCACGCGACCAATGCCTAGAAGAACAGGCAACAAACTTGCGGCTTGGTTTCACGTTCTTTTGTATGATCCTTGTCCTCGTGGCTCTCTGCCCCTATCCATGCCGTGATTAGGTTGTCTTACCGTTTACCGACTAATCTAAGACGTATATTAGGGTGACGATATCATCTAGCATATTGACCTATTTCGTTAGTTGCCCTCATTTTTGGACGGATCTAGGCGGATCATATATGATAAATAAAGGTTCTAATGGTTAATGGGTGTAACTTTTCAAAAAATAGGCCAATTGAGCTGTAACTTGAACTATACCAAGGCGGGAGTTAGTCATAGACAGTGAGTAGTCATTATTGGAGGAAGCAAGTATTAACCAGTAACCTACTTAATAATCTTACACTACTTAGGAAGATTCAATGTGGTAGAAAATTGGCCGGACTCCATATATCAAATCTAGGTGGCTGCCGTGGGCAGAAACAGCATCTTCACTCAAAGTGATCCATGTGGTTTTATTGGGTATTCTCTCTTCCGTGGTTTTATTGAATAATGTCGTTTTGACATTGATTTGTAATCAGCCTATCCGTTATCAGTTATTTAGCCATGGCTTAAGCCGACGCTGGAGACGTTTATGCGTAGACAGGTACTATCGGCTCTAGCAAGCGCCTATAAATAGTTAGTATTGTAGAGAGCATAGGCTCGGTTCCCATAGCGTACCGGTCGCATGGTGACACAATTAGCGAGCGCCGGCCGCTGACCCCGCGTCGGAATAACTCCCGACCCACATCCAGAGCCCTAGCTACTGCCAGGAGCCCACACGACTGTCCCAGACCTGGCTAATTAGTGTAGGCCCTTGGGACCGCCCACAAGGCAAATTGATTGGTCAGTTCACCCTGGTGGGCGGCGGGTTTCGTAATATTTGTTGTCACTGGTTCTTTCTTCGTAGGTTCGTTTATGACCCAGCACCCCAAGGAGCCGTGCTTGGACCCAATATTCTCAATACTACAGACTAACAGACTTCGTTAATCACCACCGGCTTTTTCTGTGAAATATCTTATCAATCAGCCTTGTCATTTCAGCCTTCTGAAAATTTTGAAAGAATCCCGCAGACGGCATAGTAACTGGCATTTTATTAAACCGCAGGGTGACGTCACCGCGATATTTTGCATAAACAAACCATTATTTCCTGTTGTATGTAGAATCGGCGAACCTTAATTTACTACATAAACACAAAACTAGCTGACGCGATCGCGACTGCTCTGTTCTTAAGTTTTGGATTTTCAAAATTATACCGTACTACTTTACCTGACCCGATCCTGTTTCGCACCATTAAAACTTACTCCGGAAATCAAGCCATCTAATGCAAACCAGAGTAAATTCCCTGCAGTACTTTCCGAGATTAGCCCGTACAGAGTGGCGGGGAACTTCTTTATGCCTTGTATTGATTATACTTATTCTACCTGACGCCGCCGCAGGTGTAGGCAAACAAGTGTGACCTCAAATTTTGCACTTGTTCAATAAATACGTTTCTGCCAATCCTCATGGTCATAGTCACTGAGCAAGTAAACACATCGCATTGGTTAAATTCATAGTTTTCTACTTCTAAAGTTTGTGGTTACAGTTTTTTGTATTAATTTTGGCCGCGTAGAGACTCTTCATTCGATTCCAAGATCGTGGATTTCAGTCCCAGTCAGGTCATTTGCACCATCACTAGGTATATAAGATCTTTTGAATGCCACTGTATCTCAAACCTTATTATTGTTATACGAGACTAAACGCAGAGTGCCCAGTAAATAGCCAGTGTGGCACGAATGACCTGCAATAGTACGTGTATGTTGGACTATTTGTACGCTAAACGGTATGCAGCAAAGCTCACACAGGAACTAGGCTAGGCCGACGGTGCAGTCTTTACGCGTATTTAAATTTGGTAGACCATGACGTAGGCAGGTAACGGACAACCGGTTACCGAGCGGGGTCTTATGGCCTCTTCAGACGCACCAATCCCAACTAATATTATAAATGCGAAAGTAACTCTGTCTGTCTGTCTGTCTATCTGTCTGTCTGTCTGTTACGCTTTCCTGCTTAAACCTCTCAACCAATTTTGATGAAATTTGGCACAGACAATCTTTAGACCCTGAGAAAGAACATAGGCTACCTTTTATTGCGAAAAAAAGAGATGAAGAGATTAAAAGTACGCAGACGAAGTCGCGGGTACCAGCTAGTTATTATTATAAATCACACAGCGCGGACGAAAAGTGACAAATCTATCTATCCATAGTTTAATAGTGGGGGCTAAGCTATAATAGTGAATGTCGAATGCAATGTTTCAGCATTTTGTTTTTCTGGTAAAGAATATTATGTGTACTGTACATTAATATCTATAGACTGGTATTTTAACCCACCACCTTCGCTCTGAAAGGGGTCAGTCGAAGTTTTTATACGTATACCCATTACCCACTTGGCATGCACTCTCCATTCTGTTGTAGGTGGTAGGTACGGTTGGATCTAAAGTGGCATGTCTAAATAGATCCTTATGGTACTTTTCGCAGCCTATCCGCCATGTTTTATGTTATTTCCGAAGCAAATATTAAATAGCTAATGCTCCCATCAGGCGTCTAATTGGTATGAATTTTGATTAGTATAACGTGTGACTGCGCCGGTCAAGGTTTAACAACCATTAGTATAGGTGCCACCTGCTATTTGCGATTTCAAAAGCGATTGAACATCTTTAGCCATAAATCAATGAGACACGACAGCGGTATATACCATACACCTATCTCTTTAGTTAATGACTATCCTTCGTTTGGTGGTGTAATGTTGTACCTGTGACTAAATTTTAACTGAATCAAGGCTTATTTTAATCAGTTTTGGAAGCCTTAACTTTAGTGACATGTTATCAAATTTTTCTAGTGTGGCTTCTTATTTTATTCTTATTATGGCTTTTGAGGCAATTTGTTTTTCGTCAATGTTAGAGAGTAACAGCAAAAATATAACCTGTAGTATATAATTTCGTAATTGACTAATATCGTAGTCAAACCTCAGACGTTGCGTGCGACTTCTGATTCCGTAGTCCATCCGTAATGAATGAAACCCCTTCGTAATTACAATGAAGGTATGAGTCTACCACGGGTGTACGGCCGGAACGGGTGACGTGGTGTGAACGCTTACACATGGCTGCACTGCGTTCGTCGCCCCTAACTAAGCTCAACTACTGTTTTCGAAAATGTCTATCATCAGGTCTGCATCGGAATATTTTCTACCTTTTTACATAGTATAATATTGGTCTGATTAACCAGCGGAGACGCGAGAGGCGCGGATTTGTTATCACAAAAGTTTGATTAACCTGCATTTTTTGCTTCGGCCTTTCGCGTTATCCCAGTCCATTTGTTATGATAGAAGGAAGATAGAAGAAGAAGAAGAATATGATAGATTTATGTGATCTTAAACTTCTGCACCAGAGTTGGCAATACGTGACAGATTTCAATCATATCGCTGCCGCTATCGATTACTAACCGGTATCTTCACCATGTGTTCCTTGATTTTCACCGATTGAGAGCATATAGGCTTGCTTCTATAATTTTGGTGTAAACAAATACCCCCGAATAGAGGTATACTCGCTTCAGTCCTGGCTCAAGGCTAACATGGAATGTCATTGCGCGTGCAATGATGCCGCAGTGAGTAGACACTTTAAACTCGTACAACCCACTCTGCAGTTGGATGCAAGTGGCGTGTTGGAATATAAGATAAGATAATGTTTATATCAGACAAAAAGAAATACATGTGAGTTGAGCCATACAGAGTTCTTATTCTAGGGATTTTAGCTTATCAGGCAATCTGGCACACTCTGGTGAAAAAAAAAAGAATAAATATAAAAAAATATAAATAAATAAATATCTATATGCTAGGCATTTTGCAATATTCGGGTCTTTGTATTGTGACCAGTGCGTGTGCACTGTTGATCAAAAACGTAATACGAGTATTTACATTAGTAGGTACTCTAAAATAGTTTCTAAGTATTACGACGACCTCAGTGGCGCAGCGGGCGATAGTCCGCCTGCGATGCAAGAGGTTGCGGGTTCGATTCCCGCCTCGGAACAAATTTGTGTACGATCTGCAGAAATTTGTTCTGTTGGTCTGGGTGTTTTATGTATATAAAAAATATCTATCTATGTAAGTATATAATGTTTTAAATATATTAGTCATCTAGTACCCATAACACAAGCTTTGAGTAGCGTACTTTGGGGCTAGATGATGCTGTGTGGATTGTTCAGCATTATTTCTTTTCTAGACATGAAAACCTATTATTGACCTTATGCTACTATTTTGTTCTCTTTCCTGTTTCTTGTGCTGTTGGTTTTCCTAAAAATAAATAAGTATATAGTTCCCATTCTTCAAACTCTGCTAAGTTTGGGGATAGATAGTGCTATGTGCAAAGTCTACCAATGTTTATTGATAACTAAACTAAGGTATCAAACTTTACATAAATAAACTTGAAAACGAGCATGTAAAAATCTTGTTCAAGGCGGAACCCTTAAACCAGATCTGAGTTGGGTTCTGAGTTACATTGACTCAGAAGAGCTGTAAGCTTCGTTTTGGAAGCCAGTGAACTCACAAGTTAGAGTACGAACCTAGTTACAAAAGCTTTGTCGTCTTAAAAGCCCTCGTGTGACCCTCCGCGGAGGGCGAGCCGGATGAGGGATGAGTTTCGATTTCCGCACCCCGTTTGTGCCCACTTAGTTATCGGGCAGCAGCCTTGGCGGAAACCTTGAAAGTATAACCTGGTATTAGTAGGAGCAATGTTAGAAGACATTTTAAGACTAATACCATTTTGCCCAACGAACATTTACAATTATGCACTTTTGTGCTTCGGAGGGCACTTTAAAGAGTAGTGTCCTAATACTATCTTGCCGAATCATACCGAATGCATAAAAAAAACTATTATATCTATTTCAATTCCTTGTTTAGGGAAATCTGGTCAAACTACAAAAAATAATGCTAGCATTAATCACATTAGTGTCGTATCGAAATGTTATTAGGCTGTGTACCATATTATCATTGATACCATATTTAATGGTTCAAATAGAGCACACCTTGCCGGGATAGCAACTGAGCGCTTCCGGGATTCAAAGGGCACTCTAAGATGTCGCTCTCGGCTTAAACAGTTTTGTTATGCTCATGCCTTCAGGCGCCGACCTAGCTCTGCCAGCAGAGTTGGGCATCAGCTCACAAGAACTGCTAAGCAGTTGTTCCTCGCGCGTTATCTGCCCACGTCCCAATTACCGCCGGATTGTGCGCGCGGCGCGTGTTTACGTCGCGCGTGTATTTTGGGACCGGAACCTACGGCCGCATCGCAGCTAGCCAAAAATCCCACAATAATCGGATCAAGGTGGACCAGATGAAACCGAGAGTTGAAGAATATTTACTTGTTGCTATATCAATGCGCCTGTCAAGCACCCCTATGCACCTGTACTGGTTCTTATATCATAGGGCACTCAGTTTAGGACAACTGACCATAAAATAACCAGTGGCACCAGAGAGCTATTCATATCGATAAACAGCGAGCGACCAACAGTTTGACAAATATCTCTTTCCGAGATTTTGCCCACGTGGAATTCGACTTCCCAATTGACGCGTGCTGTTTTTTCGCGATAAAATTTGATATTTTAGGTAATACATAAGTAGCAATGGTTTTCCTTTTACAAGTTGTTACCTGTATATTTCATTGGTAGGACAATCAGTCTCATCACTGATTGTCCTACTATGAGGCAAAGAAAACGTCATTGCATTGGTATTCAGAAGGAGCGGTTCTACCACAGACTTTACGTAATATTTACTGAGGAGTTGCTTTTTCATAGTATGGGACTGATGCTCGATGTAGGTATTACCAAAAAGACATTTTAAAAGGAGAGTAAAACAAGAGTAGTTGTAAATCTAAAGTCTATTTAGATATCTCATTGAAGACACGACAATCTATTTATATGTGTTCACATACTGCCGGAACCGCGAGCTAAGCGTAGTTTATTATTAAACAGACATGCCGCTGTAAACACTAGCCACGCTATTACTTTACAAAAATAGGCAAAAAACATTATTTATAAACTATAAAGACGCTAAAAATAACATTTTGCTCCACATCTGTTATGTAATTAACGATTCAATAATAAACAAAACAAACTATAAAATCTGAACGACCTCATTAATCTTTATCGATATAAAAAAACTCATTAAGACACGAGTGAGTCACAGATTAATTTGTGCTTATTAGACGGACTGATGAATGACAAAGTGAAATTGCGGAGTGCCGTGTCAGTTCGCGGACCACTGAACAATTGCGTAGCCGAAGAGATACATAGACGACAGATATGCGCTTGGATTACCCTGTGACAAATTCGGCTATATGATAACGAGTCAAAATACATTGCATAAATATTAAAAATCATTATCTTCCATCCTACAAAACCACCATCCAAAACATTTTAAAGCACACCGAAGAAAACAAGCGTCAATGTCGCCGTAGCTGAAATCGGCCAAGATTACAATTACAAAGCCGTTAATAAGTTCCATGTTGTTCTAGGCCTCAAGCCTAGAGGCTTGGTTGCGTGGAATTGGCACCTAGATTCAGTTAGACTCACGTTTCAATTTGATCCTTTTGACTTAACATTAGACCTCGAATATGCCTTTCCTAATTGGATGACAACTAAGCATCACATACTAAATCAATAATAAATCAAATAATTAAGCATCAAATGACATCATTTTCTCAAAACATGTTTTAGCAAAAATTGTCAGATGAATATGGATTAAGATTTATGAAAGAAACACATCACTGGACATCTTTAAGTGTTAATCATTTTAGCAACAGTATTATTATTATTTTCAGATGAATTCGGCTTATCCCAGCTCCTACACTATTCTTAGTAGATAGTGCTGTGTGAAAAGTCCACCAATATTTATTATATTTATTAGTCTAGTCGGCCTTATCCACAGGAAAGACAAGGTCGAAATTAGTTGAGAGGCGGATTTCCTTACGATGGTTTCCTTAATCGTTCGACAGCACTATTGTCATTGCATGTGGTAGTGGTTTTGTAATGTACCCATAGCCTAGCTACGATCTGTAAAATACAGAGAATCGTAGGAAAGTGAGGCGACGTGTTAATGGGACGAACGAAATAACATCAACATATCGCATCCTCTCACCCGATTTGCGTTTTACTTCAAACAGTTCAAAGTCTGTTACGTATTCATGTATATTGTGTAGGTACGAATTATTATAGAGTGCGTGTCTATACTATATTATGGTTATTGTCTTGTCATCAAGCTGAATATAACTTGTGTTCAACAGCATGGAGATAAAAGTGGAGCCCGGTATGGAAGGCGCGCTGCAGCCGCGGCCTGTGAAAGAGCGCAAGAAGCACGATCGCTTCAACGGCATGAGCGAGGAGGAAGTCTCCCGTCGGACGCTGCCCGACCACTTGGCTGAAAACCTCGACATCATCATTGTGAGTACGATCAACAAGCTTATCTATCTATCTACCTTCTATTGACCCTCTTAGCATATTTGTCTTATCCTGTAATACAAACTAGATTTCATCTGCGGCTCCGCCAGCGTGATTCTATTTTGTCCCGAAGTTAACAGCGTTATTCATCGATCCCCCAATGACCGTCGATATTTGAAAAGCGCGGGAAGTTTGCATGTGGAATATGCTTGAAATCGTACTTACTGGAAATACATGAGAGAATCTCCAGAAATGGACTTCAGTAGGCTGGTGATTATGAATTAGTTTAAAAAATAAACCTCTTTGAAGAAAAACTTTTACGAAAGTTTCAAAGTTAAAATAATCCTTTATGGAAACTTCGGGGCTTTACAATAAATTCTGTATTACGTAATGCAACGTAAATGGTATGAAAGAAGCCTGCCAAACGTAAAGCCTTTCATAATTCATCGCTACTTTAACTCGAAAGTTTACCAAAGCCACTGTTCTGTTTGACTGGCTTCACAGCTCGATTGGTAGTGCTCTGCCTTGCTTCTATAGGTTGCGGGTTCGATCCCCACCGAGGACGAATATTTGTGTCATAAACGTAGGCTTAGCTTAGTTAGTTGGTGGCAATTTTTTTTTGACAACTAGCTTATAGAACAAGCAAATGGCCCATTTGATGTTAATCGGTAACCATCACCTATAACCAAGCATTGTCTTGTAAGTCACGCACGTTAGGAACGTGGCCTACGATAAATAAAATAAATAAATAAATAAATAATGCTGGACAATCCACACAGCACTATCTAGCCCCAAAGTAAGCTACTTAAAGCTTGTGTTATGGGTACTAGATAACTGATATATTTAATACTCTTACAAAACAACCAGAAAATTATTTTTTTAAAAAATATCCGACATTCGACCTACCTCATTTATTCAATATTACAATAATCGAACTTAGCACTAACAACAGAATATATCCACCACAATAATTCAAACTACAAAGAATCTACCTAACACAATAATTAAACCTCAGTAAATCAACCGAACTACATAACCACTAGGTACTTAAAAGGTCTCTAATAACGTCCGTCACAACCAAACGCCACGCGCAGAATGAATACGAGCGCCTCGCCCGCCTGCCTTTTATACCGCGCCGCTCGGACCGGGCTCTTTGTTTGTAGAATTCGGTAAGACGGCCGTTCCTGGCTGCGAAACGTCCTCGATCGCATGGTCCTCAGGTACAGCTTCATCAACAACTGATACGTCATCTGAAAAATTAACAAACTTGAGATCATCTATTTTATGATCTATTACAGTCTGAAGTCTTGGTATATAAGTGAGGAACTCAAATATGAAAATGAAATATACTTTTGTGTAGTGAAAGCAAGCGTGCACTCAAGCTTTCACCAACAACAGCTTTTTGTAAAGCTTTAAGCAAAAATTTTAAGTACTGGAAAGACTTCAGTTTGCAACAGCACAGTGAAGAATCATTTTATAGAAAAGATAGATGTATTGCAACTAATTTGATTTCGAACTCACATTACTCGCAATACATCAAATTAATTTAAAAATGACATGATCTATACCATTTTTGTAACTTGAGCATAACCCACGTTGACTATTCACTGTTCATAAAACTACTCCGTTTCATGAAGCTTGTGACATAGTCGACTAGAGTTATTCATTTTTATGAAACATCAGTAACACAGCTTGCGCCGTTTACAAGGGTAACATAGGAAACATTAGAAGTTCACCCACTCATGTGAATGAGTGACCTGTCTAATGCCACCCATTTACGAATAAAATAATGAGTGACATGGTACGCCGTTCACAAAGTAACATAGAACACATTAGTAGTTCACCCCTTCATGAGAACGAGTGACTTGTCCAATGCTATCTATTTACAAAAAAAAAAGGTGACACAGCAAAACCCATTCACAAAGTAACACAGAACACGTAAGTAACTAACCCCTCATGTGAGAGCTACTTGCAACGCTATCCGTTTACAAAGAAAGTGACCTGGCTTGCGCCATTCACAAAGTAACACAGAACACGTTAAATACTTGTCAGTATCCAACGGTATCCGTTTACGAAAAAGTGACCTGGCTTGCGCCATTCACAAAGTAACACAGAACACGTTAAATACTTGTCAGTATCCAACGGTATCCGTTTACAAAAAAGTGACCTGGCTTGCGCCATTCACAAAATGGAATAAAAGACGTTAGAAATTTCATTTCTTAAAAAAAAATGAATCACCCAACGATATCTATTCACAAATGACTTATCACTTTCAAAAAAAGCATAACAAGTCTCCGGTGTCCATTCACCGCGCCATAAAACCACGTGCTCAGCAGCCGATTCCGTCTGTTTGCCATAGGACCCAGCGAGCAATTCCAGTTGGTAGCGATGATGCGGTAGGACGCGTATAACCTTGTAAGGACCACGCATTCCGGAGTTCAGCTTCCCAGTGCTTTGAGAGGCTTTATTCACGAAAACAAAATCACCAACTGTAAACGTGCGTGGTTGTCTTCTACCGTCATTGACGTAAGCATCTTGTCGATGCTGATTAGCTATAAATGTAGTCCTGATGCACGTTGTCTTCTTAATATCAAAAGGGCATCTCGATTAGGACTTGAATTTTCGAGTGCAACATCTCGAACTAGGGATCTAATGACTGGTGTCGTTGCATCGACGCCCACTAACAATTGTAGTGGCGAAGTTTGTATAGTACTCTGCTTGGTGATGTTCAGCGTTAACTGTACCTTCCACAACACATTAGACCATTCTGAACCCTTACTTCCAACCTCAATACGTAATATGGTGAGGACAGTCCGGCAATACCTTTCCACCTGACCATTCTCGCGATGCATGCCAGGCGTGATGAAGTGTAGTGAACTGCCAACTTCATTTACCCAGTTTTGGAACGCAGTACTCTCAAACATCCTGCCACGGTCACATACGATTGTACTTGGTGTACCAAACAAAGACGTAGCATTACAGAATACTCGTTTAAGTTCATCGGAGTCTTGTCTATATTATGCATAAAGCAAGCAATACTTGGAGAACGAGTCGACCACTATAAGAATGTATTTAAATCCATTAGATTCGGGTAGTGGTCCAAGGACGTCGGTATGCACTGTGGTAAAGGGTATATCCGGTTTTTTGTCCAGGACTCTATAGGCAACTCCGAGGCCCTAGGTATCTTTTTATGTGAAAAACAGATGATGCAGTGACCTATATACTTTTTTACAAACGGTCGCAATGCTGGGAACCAGAAATGCCGTAAAATCAAATCAGTAGTCCTATCAATGCCTATGTGTTCATGGTCATCGTGAAACACTCTAAGTAGACTGAGCCTATGACCTTTAGGTATAAAACAAAGGAAACGTGGTTCCTCGCCAGTTGGAGAATACTTATAATACAACAAATCATTCTTAATCATATACCTAGTCGTATCCATTTGCCCGTCCCTTAACTTAGACATTAAATCTTCCGTTTCTAACATCTGCAGTTTGAGCGACTTTTGCCCAGTGATTTGGATTACGGATATGTCCCACATTAACAGGAGGATGCCGGCTCAAAAAGTCTGCGTGTTGCATTAACCACCCTATTCTATACTCCAACGTAAATTGAAAGTCTTGTAAATAAACCCACCAGCGCGCGACCCGAGGTAACAAATCTTTCTTCCGCTCCGTCAGCTTTAAGGAATTGCAGTCCGTCACTATTTTAAACTGAATACCTATCAAATAATGACGGAAATGCTGGAGCGCTCGCACAACTGCTAAAGTCTCGAGCTCCTAACTATGATTCCTCGATTCCGCACCCTGCGTGGATTTACTAAAATAGCCTAACTCGCTTTTTCTTACCAGCATGTTCCTGCAATAAAACAGCGCCAAACCCAATAGAACTGGCATCACTGTGAAGTTCTGTCGGCAGCTGGGGATCAAAGATCGCTAAAACCGGTTCAGTAGTCAAGCAGTGTAAAATATAATTAAGGGCAGCATCTTGTTCTGAGCCCCAATTGAAAGGTTCGCCTTTGTCTTAGAAGCGTACCCAGCAATGTAACGCCTAAAATAGTCTGCAAGACCTACGAACTGGCGCACCCCTCTTACATTAGACTGTTTCGGTGCTTTAACAAGAGAATCCACCTTACCTTAGAATTCACCTTACCCGGACTCGGCCGTACCTGACCATGTCCAAAAGTCGTCCAAGGTATTTATTTTCTGTGTCCATAAAGGTACATTTCTTAAGATTTATTGAAAAGCCTGCTTCAGATAGAACCTGTAAAACTTCACGCAGTGTATTTAAACCCTCTTCAACAGTGTTGAACATGACAGGAGGGGACAAGGACGATGACATATTGGAGCATTTGAGGTTAACTTTATTTCCATACAACCTGTGTTTACAGTGGAAGTGGCTGTTCCCGTAATGAATGAACTAGAAAACTCATGTATGATATCTAGGAGGCGTTCCTTTTCTTCACCTAACAAGGGAGTTTTAATGTTATCAACCTCCATTGTAGTCACATGATGTACTGTCAAGGGACTATCTAACCTTACTAGCCTTTGCTCATCGTTTGAACGGATGTATGTTATCCCCTTCCTATTCAAAACATCTGTACCAACCAATATGGGAGCATTAATACATTCAGATGGTACCACATCCAAATCAGCTTCAAGTGAAACCTCAGGGAACTCACGAATGGTAGTTATATACGATGCTGACTCGACCTCTTGACTTCCTATACCCCTCATTACCCTATAAGTTGGAATTTTATGAAACACAAAATGTTTCAAAACTGACTCAGATATTAACGAAATATCGGACCCGCTGTCAATCATACTATCAACAGGTACCCTTTGAACAATTGCTGGTATTATGTTATTGTGTTTTGATTCGATTCTGAGCAAAAATTTACATCGTTAGTTTTCCCTTTACTACACCCTTCAGAGCGTTGTCGTTGAAAGCAAGAATCAACTAAATGCCCACTGCGTTTACAAAACGAGCAATGTTTCAAAAACCTATCCTTGTTATTCGATTCAGTGGGAGCAGGCCCAGAATCAGCTTTCAAAAACCTATCCTTGTTGCTCGGTTCTGTAGGAGCAGGTTTAGAATCAACAGAATCCTGATGGGATGCTGTTGTTCCAGTCTTCTGCTTCTTATGACAAGACCAATGCTTATGGCCCTGTTTACCACAACGATAACATGTGGTCTTCCTATCAGGTGCATTTGGTTGACCACGTTTCAGGGAGTTCTGTACGTTCGTACGGTTGACGGCTACTACTTTCGGTTTGGTGTATATAGACAAAAACTCCACCAAGTCTTTTGGCAACAATTTAGCATTTGTTGCAGCCGCCTTAACCTGTGGGTTGGTAATACCCCGCACTACTATGGCCGACTTCAGTTCATCTGAAAGACCCTTCACAATGTTAAGACGCAAGAGAGATTTACGAGCATACTCTGCATACGTCGAAAACTGGCTGGAACTCTTACTCATCACTTCGAACAAAAAACTAGCCTCATCAATCTCACGCGGACACAATGAGCGTTCTATCGGACACGTTCTATCATTCGTCACCCATTCATTCAACCAAGTTTTCGCGTCACCACATGGACAACCGCCTATTCGACCTAGACATTCTCTCTCGTCCCAGTTGTTAATTAATCGACCACGGTCAACCTCTGCACACCACGTATCAAAATCATGCACACTCGGATCGAAATTTGATATGTAAAAATGTTGAGGCTTTGAGTAAATCAATTTTGAAAGTACCCCCACTAATAACCTTGTTGCCTGTTGGCTAATCGGGGTTGATGCCACAAGTGGCGGAAGAAGCGACACGGCAACGCGTGGCGTTCGTTTTCAGGTTGTGACGGTACGTCTAAACCTAACGACAGTTGAACCCTATCCTCTATCGCGTCTAATCTAGAAAGTATTCGACTGAGAACATCATCACGAGGACTGCGACGCTCGTGTGATCTGTCGCGGCACCTACGTGAGCGAGACGGTGGGCTGCGCGTGATTTCGCGACCCCTAGATTGATTCTTATTCTGAGGAACAGGCGTATAACTGCGCCTCACAGAACGATCACGCGATCTACTTCTATCGTCACGGGACCTACCCCTTTTATGGCGTGATCTACGTGATAAATCACGATCCTTAGATCAAGCAGCACGTTCCATACCTAATAATTAATAAAGAACAAAAAAATTCAGACTTACCCGACAAGAAACACTTAGTGAAAGAACACACCCCTAACTACAGTACGTGTTCGCAAAACAACCTTCCTAGTCTTTTAGATGGCAAAACGATCAATAGACACGTGAAGAATCCCACTTCTGATCTTACAAAACAACCAGAAAATTATTTTTTTAAAAAATATCCGACATTCGACCTACCTCATTTATTCAATATTACAATAATCGAACTTAGCACTAACAACAGAATATATCCACCACAATAATTCAAACTACAAAGAATCTACCTAACACAATAATTAAACCTCAGTAAATCAACCGAACTACATAACCACTAGGTACTTAAAAGGTCTCTAATAACGTCCGTCACAACCAAACGCCACGCGCAGAATGAATACGAGCGCCTCGCCCGCCTGCCTTTTATACCGCGCCGCTCGGACCGGGCTCTTTGTTTGTAGAATTCGGTAAGAATACATTATATACTTACATAGATAGATATTTTTTATTATACATAGAAAACACCCAGACCATCGGAACAAATTTCTGCAGATCGTACACAAATTTGTTCCAAGGCAGGAATCGAACCCGCAACCTATTGCGTCGCAGGCAGGCTCTCGCCCGCTGCGCCACAGAGGTCGTCTGCACTGCTTTTGCGTCCATCACCCTGATTCATACAGATATTAAGCCTCATGTGCCTATAATTTCACCGGCGACACACACTCTTGAAACCGAAATACAGCGTTGCTGCTTGGGGGCAGAAAAAGGCGTGGTGATAGTACATCCCAGATTTCCCTCCAACAAGAGCGTTACTTACTACTCCTGGTGCAGTGTCAAATGTCTAACAATATTTATTTTTATAGTTAGGATTCGAACATTCGAACCCACTATATAAAGAACTTGCTACTATTAGACCACTACTCCTTCCAATTTAAATAAAACAGATATTAAATTACTACATAAAGCATTTATTTGTTTTAGGCTCTCCTCTAGCAAATTGATTCATAACAACGGTAACATTTCTTTGTCACGAGCAAATACCTACTTTAAAGTTACTTTAGCCGCGCGTGCTTTAGAGATTTATGCGCGCGCACGTTAGCATTTAGTAGGGTTAGTCACGTCCACAGACGAGACCAGCAAACGAATTTCGATACCCTAACCACTTACCAGTCGAAACGTATACCAGTCGAAATGTATACATACATATATATGCTTGCCGGATTAAAATACTGTGATTGTTTCCATGTAGTTTGAACGCGTGCTTTCCCTCAGATCGGCATAAACCCTGGATTGTTCGCTGCGTACAAGGGTCATCACTACGCCGGGCCCGGAAACCACTTTTGGAAGTGTCTGTACCTGTCCGGTCTCACCAGGGAACAGATGAGCGCTGATGAGGACTACAAGGTGAGATTATGGGAACTGTTCACTGTTTTGATAAGATGCAAATGACAATATTATTACCTATCTAATTAAAAAGTCATCACTAGTTTTGGCATTTAAAACATCTTAGATGCACTAAATCCTCGTCAAAACTTCTGTGCAGAAAGTCATTAAATGTACTGTTCTGGGTCTGGGTGTTGTAATTTCACTCGTTGTTTTTTATGCCCACGACACACGAAGTTATACAATTTAAGGCACTTTCCACACAAGACGAGGGTAATCAACGGTTATCGTTATCGTTTGATTTCCAGCTGCTGAACTTCGGCATAGGATTCACGAATATGGTGGGGCGAGCCACCAAGGGTTCCGCCGACCTGACGCGGCGCGAAATCAAGGAGGGCTCGGCAGTACTGCTCGACAAACTGCAAACCTTCCGCCCCAAGGTCGCTGTCTTCAACGGCAAGCTGATCTACGAAGTCTTCTCTGGAAAGAAGGACTTCTGCTTCGGGAAACAGCCGGATACCATAGCTGGGACGAACACGGTTAGTGCTACATTACGCCCCAAGGTCACATTTTGTAGTAGCCTGCTTCGCTTCCTGATAATTCAGAGTTTGCACATCATTTTTGAATTATTTGGTATCAATTTTTCAACCTTAACCTTCTCGATGTTTACATAGTCTTTATCGTAGTCGTACGTACGAACAAAAAAATATGTTCTTTTGAAGTGCAAAAAACCTTATAAAACAATATACTTGTACCACTTGACTTGAAATCACTAGCTTTCTAATTCAGGACTTAAGCTTTTGTTAAAGATGACTACGCCTGCTCAAGTCCTGCTATATTAAGTCATTTATGTACTCAAAGGTGGATTTAGAATCCACCATTACCATACATTTAATTGGTAATTGGAAAACATATAATAAGTATTTAGTTTATTTAAGTTGCTTATATTTATAGTTTAGATACTGTTTGTTTTCCGAATAAAAAAAATAATAAAATAAAATAAATAAATTTTCCCAAATGCTCAACTTCATCATCCCTATGTATGCTTAAATCTTTAAAACTACGCAACGGATTTTGATGCGGTTTTTATTAATAGATAGAGTGATTCAAGAGGAAGGTTTATATGTATAATACATGCATGATATAGTAGAAAAACAATGTGCACACGTGCGAAGCAGAGGCGCGCGGGCGGGTCGCTAGTGTTTTATAATTTAGCATTATTAAAGCTGAGGCTTTCCACCGCAGTACATGTGGGTGATGCCGTCATCATCAGCTCGGTGCGCACAGCTGCCTCGCGCGGCGGACAAGGTTCCATTCTACGCGGCGCTAAAGAAGTTCCGCGACTATCTGAACGGGCTGGTCCCTCACGTTGACGAGACCGAGCTGGTCTTTCCTGATACAACTAGTCGTCGGCCGCAGGAGGAAATGGAGATACGCAGGTATGGATCATCTACCATCCATCTTTCTCTTGTAGATAGTAATCATGTACCCTCCTTTTCTATCATCTCTGTTCCTTGAGATGGAATTCATCTTCCTCCTCACTGTTCTTCCACTTCCATAAGAAATCTTCATAATAAATTGTCTTTAAGAAGTAATCCATCTTGCTTTTCTTTCACACGCTTGCCTTCCTTCTTTACACCCACACACTTTGTACAAAAAACAGTGCTATTTTATCTATGATTACTCTATACAGTGAATCTGTATGTTTTTTCTTCTTCTTTCATACGCTTTCCGTCTTTCTCTACACCTTAACCTTAACAACCTTAACCTTAAGGTAACCATGACCTTAACAGGGCTAGCTTTTTCGACACCACTTGTCAACGGCCGTATTGAATGTGAAACAACATTTCACGCTCGTTTTTCTTCCGTTCTATCTTTTCAGCAATCGGAGAATGAACTCCCTTTGCTCCTGTAAATAATTCTTGTTATGTCCTGCCAGACCTTACTTTATCTTATTGTAATTAGATTTTTACCTCTTTTCTGAATCATTTAATATGTTTCTCCTTTGTATCCTATCCTTCTTTAAGTTTCCATATTATGTTATTTTTTTACAGAAACAGAATGTGAGTTCGATTGTATAAAACACACCCATCTCTTTTTCCTTTTATACTTCCATATACTCCCACCGTTTTCCCTTTTGTGTTACATATGCCCCATTCGTTTGACAAGTACCAAAAATTACAGAGATTCATATTCCATCCTTGACCTATCTTCCGCTCATAATTAGTTTTAAAGAGTGTGTATGAAATATGACGATCGATATCGACCGTTTCTATTCAAAATTATAAATTATAATCTGTAGGCGGAGAACCGCAACATTCTAAATTGAACCAATTATAACGTTATCCGACTGAAATTGTACCGACGAATCAGCGCCGGTTCGGCTGTAAGCCAGGCCGGGGCCAGGAAACGCATCGATCGATCGTCTCTCCCTGACAGGCAGCCGTACGCACCCCCCGCCTGTTCCAGACTAACCATGGAGCCGGAGCCGGGGGACACCATCATCCTCGAAGACGGGACGGAGGTGCCTCTCAAGAAGAAGCGAGGCCGTCCGAAGAAAGTGAAGCTGGAGAATGGCGAGGTGGCTCCGCCGACGCCCCGGGCGCCCCGCCAGCCGCGGCAGCCCTCGCTGATCGATCCGAATGGCGACCAACCGCCGAAGAAGAAGAGAGGCCGTCCGAAGAAGATCCGGCCGGAGGAGCAGCAGTTCCTGTTGCAGCAACAGCAGCAGCAAGTGAGTTTTACCCTCCATACCCATAGAAACTCATTTAAAAATTATTGTTAGCTACATTTTTCTCAATTGTGCATTTTTGACACATACCAAATTTTGTGATTTCCTTGAAGTTTGTTCAGGTTTTCTAATCACTACATAGTACAAAACAAAGTCGCTTTCTCTGTCCCTATGTCCCCTTGTCCCTTTGTATGCTTAAATCTTGAAAACTACGCAACGGATTTGATGCGGCTTATTTTAATAGATAGAGTGATTCAAGAGGAAGGTTTATATGTATAATACATGCATGATATGTGCACCCGTGCGAAGCAGGGGCGCGCGGGCGGGTCGCTAGTTTCAATATAAAAAGTTTGCGACTCGACTTTGTAACTCACCATCTATCTTTTTTTTTCCCCAGCAAGCAAACTCGATGTTAGCCCCGGGCCTTACCGGCATGCAATCCCTGCCCCACGAGCAAGGCTACTTGCCGCCGGCGGGGGCGCTGGCGGGGGGCGGCGCAGGTGGCGGAGGGGGCGGTGCAGGCGGAGAGTACCCGCAGTCGCTGCCGTCACCATTACCACAAGCACAACTAATGTATCACCAGCAGATGAACGACAACGCTACTTACTTCCAGCCACAACCACAGCAAGCCAACCCTGGTATGTACAATTTCACTCAGTATGTTCGTTATCACGTATAGTATTATAGTATTCAAAGGATAACTATCACACTGTCCAAAAAGGCACGACTGGCTGTACATAGGGGAGTGTTAGTGCCGACATTAATTATGTATGGTAGTGAAAGTTGGGTATGGCAGAAAAAACATCAGAGTAGAGTGAATGCAGTAGAAATGAGAGCGTTACGTAGTATGTGTGGTGTGAATTTGAGTGATAGAATGAGGAATAGTGTGATCAGAGAGAAATGTGGAGTGCAAGAAGACGTAGTGATGAGGGTAGAAAAAGGTATGCTAAGATGGTTTGGGCATGTAGAGAGGATGGATGAAAGAAGATTGACGAAAAAGGTGCATCAGGCGAGTGTGAATGGGACTGTTGGGAGGGGAAGACCTCGGCGGACCTATCTAGATCAGATAGCAGATGTTCTAGAGAAAGGCCAGGTCAAGAGTACCCTAAACCGACGAGCATGTATGAAGAATGTTATGAGAGTGAATGAAGCGAAAGAGGTATGTCAGGATCGTAGCAAGTGGAAATCCGTGGTCTCTGCCTACCCCTATGGGAAATAGGCGTGATTTTATGTATGTATGTATGTAACTATCACAGGCCAATGAACACACAGCAAGAAATGCAAGCAGCACTGTACGCAAATCTTCTTGTTGTTGTGTCATGTTGAAAGGTCTTTAAGAGTAACAACTCCTTTACGCCTTTCTACATGATAGAACTTTAACCATTAAAGAGCATCAGTGGTCTAGTGGAAGTGACCCCGCCTACCGATCTTAAGGTCGTAGGTTCGTATCCGGTCGTGCACCAATAGATTTTTCCTATCGAAAAATGTATGTGCGCAATGCTTGTACTCTTAAACGGTGAAGGAAAACGTAGCGAGGAAACCAGTTTGAGTTCTAACAGCGGCGATGGGCTTGCAACCTGTCATGTATGGAATACGACATATATCTCGTCGTCGTGACTCGTCAAAGAGTCTGAAATCGTACTTGGTACCAAGAGATCTGAGGGGATATCTACTGTGCCTGGGTAGTCGTGAAGGTGTATATGTTTCTATAGAACGTTTAAGGTACAATGCCATGCCGGTTACCTCACGATGTGAGTGCGCAATAGCTGAGTATATGATTGTTGGACAGGCATGGAGTCTCCACTGGACGTGTCTAGCCTCGGCATGGGGCGTGGCTACTCGTCCCCCGGGCCGGGTGCGGCGCCCCCCGGCGCGGGGTACGCCGCCTCCCCGCGGGGGGTGTACGCCTCCCCTCGCTCGCAGGGCTACTCGCCCAGTCCGGCTCGCACGCCGCAACCGCAGGTACCCTTCGATTGTTTCATTTCCATTATGTATAGGTCGGATGCGTTATGGGCCAAATCCACAACAGATTAGACGCCTAAAAACGGAAAACGAGCTCGCGGCAGAACGCGGCGGATATGGAGTGACGAAGTAGACGTCTACTTAAAGAAATGGTCCACAGTGGCCTGAAGTAGAAGCGACTGGAAAGTAGCTAGGAAGGACTTAGCCCTGCAGAAGGACACTACAGGCTCATAATAATAATAATAGGTAGAGGCACGTAAGTCTAGCGCTGACCGATAAAGCGCAGAAGTCGAAAATAAGATATCCCTCGGCATCCGCGCGCGCTCATCGGTTCATAGTATGCGCAGTATCTCCTCCACGTTTCGTTAACCGCTAGACTTATGTGCATTCTGGTAACCTATACCTTCAGATATGACCTAGTAGCTTTATTTTACCCCCATTAGACAAGCATCCTCAAAGGACTGGAAACCAAGAGATTTAAGGGGATATCTACGGTGCCTGGCGATAAGTCATAAAATTGTTTCATTTTCTGTTTTTGTTTATCAAGGACTATTGTTGATGGTAGTATTTGTGTTTAGTTTCCACAGAGTCCGGCCGCTTTCTCGGCCCCCTCGCCGCCCCTTCGCGGGGGCGGTGGCGGTGGAGCGCTGGGGGCGCAGGGCTACGGCTCGCCAGCGGGTCGGTTCGCTGCGCGATCGCCTCTATACGCACATAGTCCGGCTCCATACCAACATGCACAGGTAACACTTATATCATAATTTAATTTAAGTATCAAATTTTGTACATAAAAAAGTGGTAAACACACAGCCTTTTTTGCCACAAACTATATTATGATGATTCGGTAGGAATCGAACCAACGGCCTACAGTGCACTGCACAAGGCTAAGCTAATATTAACTGAACTCTGAGGGCTGTCAAATTATCCTTTATATTACACATAGATAACATAACATAGTATACATCAAATGACCTTTGTATAATATAATTAAACTACCCCTAAGTTGCACATAATGAAATCTTAGTTGCACATTAATGACCCTTAAGTTACACATAAATTACCCTTAGTTGCACATAAATGGCCCCTAAGTTTCACATAAATAACCCCTAATGTGCCTTCCAGCAGGTGAGCCCGGGCCCAGCGCGCTACGCGCAATCCCCGCATGCGCACCATCCGCATCCTTATTCGCACTCGCCCGCTCCACAGGTATACTCTCGCACTAGTCGAGCGAAGCGAAGTAATATCATAGAACTTGTATGATTTAGCGTTACATGTTTGTCCGAGCAATCTTTTTAACCGTTGATCCGATCTGCGTGAAATATCGATAATTTGTGCAGTTTAGTGTTATACACATAGACATATACATACTCCTTTCCTTCATCCGTGGTTATACATGTTTTAGTAGTATTGTAGGTGTAAGTATGTGACAGCAGTTCAAGATAAAGTCAGTGTTGTTTGGGCATGTAAAGAGGATGTTTCAAAGAACATATTATTTAATGCATAAAGCAATTATCAACGGCAATTTTGAGAGGGGAAAACCTCGAACTACTCTTTAGATATTAATTCCTGTTCATCCAAATGTTGTCTGTAAGAGATCGCTGTTAGCGATAATGCAGCCCATTGTATTACTAAAATTGTTAGTTTTTAAGTTAAAATGTGTTGTTGTCTATCAATGAAGAGATTTATCTACAGAAGAGCATTGAATGTGCGGAAGAGACGCGAGCCGCACTGCGATAGAGCGGTTCGTCGAGCTTGTACTGAGTATCCTACTAATATTATAAACGTGAAAGTTTGTAAGTATGGATGGATGGATGTTTGTTACTCTTTCACGCCGGAACGGCTGAACGGATCTGGATAAAACTTGGCAGAGAGATACATTATAGTCTGAAATAACACATAGGCTACATTTTATCTTGTGGGAATACCGGGATTTAAATCTGCGC
This sequence comes from Plemyria rubiginata, assembly GCA_963576535.1. Lineage (NCBI taxonomy): Eukaryota > Metazoa > Arthropoda > Insecta > Lepidoptera > Geometridae > Plemyria > Plemyria rubiginata. The sequence continues at coordinate 7,357,036 of OY754922.1, read as the reverse complement.
GGGTGAAACCGCGGGGCGCAACTAGTATGACATGTTTGATTCACATGTTTGTTTGCAGTACCTCGGCCAGCCGGGCACGGACGGAGGTCAGGCGTCAGTGGAGCCCCGTCCCTACTCACGGTCGCCGGCGCCGCCGCCCGCGTCCTTCCCCGCGGCGTCGCCCGGCGCGTACGGCGCGTCGCCCGCGCACACGCCGTACAGCCACCACTCGTCGCCCGCGCCGCCGCCGCCCACGCCGGTCTACTCCGACCATCATCATATGCAGGTACAGTCGCGTAGTCGCGCTCGCGGCGGTACGGCGCGTCGCCCGCCGAGGCTTATGCAGGTACAGTCGCGTATTCGCGCTCGCGGCGGCTACGGCGCGTCGCCCGCTGTGGCTTATGGGGCAGCATACGGCGCGCCGCCGCTATCTCACTTACGTAAAATTGCAATCGGTTAAGTTGTAGTCAATAGCAATACAAAGTTTTAGCGAGCAAAAATTTTGATACAAGCATGTTTTCAGACTTAAAAATGGGATTTAATATTTTCTGTATGAAAACTTGCTTTGATCCAAAATTTTATTTTTGCTAAATTTTTGTAATGCTATTGACCACAACTTGATCGATTGCGATTTTACATAACTACATTCAGTGATTTTATATCTTCAAAAATATTCAATTGAGTGAGCAAGATAGCGACGCGCCCTATGCTGCCCCTTAAGCATAACAGGAGCATAACAGGAACAATGCCCTCCGCCGAACAAATAAAGCTTATCTATTTTTTATAACAATTATATTTTAAACATAAATACTGACAATGTGTTCGTCCACAGACCGGCTCTGGTAGTAGTGCGTCCAGCGCAGGCAGCGCGCTGTGCGAGCTGTCGTCCGACATCGGCGCCGCGATCTCCTCGCCCCCGCCCCCCGCCGCCGACTTCGACCCCCCCGCGCGCTCGCCCGCCCGCGACGACAGCACCAGCGATATACCGGACTACTCCAAGGTAAACAAAGAAAAAATATTTATTTGCAACACAACAGAAAAAAAAAGATCATTTAAAAAAAATTACTTTGTGCGTCGCAAAAAGGACTGATTCAGCATAAAGTTAGTTGTAAACCAACGCTAGCTTTCCATTAAAACATACATACATACACACATTAAATTTACCTAACATTAAAATTGTTACCAGTCAAGGTTGGCGGGTAGAAAACGATTTCTAGCATTAGGCTCTTGTAAAAAATGGTACTAGCAGCTGGCCCACCTTTCAATGGTAACCATTTATAACTAGCATGATCACGCACGATATCAATGTGCCCCACGATGCACTGCCCTGCGTCCATAATATTGTGTATACATAGTTATGTGCTTCAAAATAGTATTTCACTGGTTTTCAGTTAAGGCGAAGTGAAAGCCAAAGTAGAAGTTGCATAATCGTTTCTTGAATTACAAGATAAGATAATGTTTATTTCCAGAAAAAAAATACATGTTGAGTTGGGCCATACATTGCATGTTATCCAAATAATAATATTTGTCTGTAGAACTCAGGAGGCAGCTCTCTGTCGCCGGGCGGTGTGAGTAGCGCGTTTGGTGGTGGCATGTTCGACAATGAGTCGCGGCTTCAGTACCCGGCCAGCACCCCGCCTGCCAGCCATCATGACCACTACTCACAAGACGGTATGTACAGGCAGAACTACCTCTAGCATTCAAAAAATAAAGTTTTTTTTCATCACTACATTGTATAAAACAAAGTCGCTTTCTCTGTCCCTATATCCTTATGTCCCCATGCCCCTATGTATGCTTAAATCTTTAAAACTAATCAACGGATTTTGATGCGTTTTTTTTAATAGATAGAGTGATTCAAGAAAAAGGTTTATATATATAATACATGCATGATATGTGCACACGTGCGAAGCAGGGCCGCGCGGGTGGGTCACTAACTCACTAGTTCAAAAATAAATTACTTGTGCTTTCAGCAGATGGTATAAAAATAAAATATTTTCATCAATATTTTAATGATGTTATTCAATTAATCTGGGGGCTCTATAATAAATAACTTGCTGTCTCTTTCTTTGACGTATTAGTGATAATAACAAGTATACTCTAAATAGCTGCAGCGGGGATTATAAATATAAACAAAAATTAGTTGTTAAAAAGTTAGTTTTTTTTAATCTTTGGGACCTTTCTCCAGCAAGAAAGTTTAGACTTCGATTTTTTATATAAGCCTGATATAATTTAATTAAATAATATTAATTTATAAATTAATTCCACCACCTAGCAGAATAAAACAAATCTTCTTTGTCCGTTACAGGAACCGGCGTGTCAGAGAGTCCACGGTTAGATCAGATGCACCAGCATCCCATGTATCCTAGCAATTTTAACAGGTATCCAACTATACTCATAATAAAATTCACTTTTAAACACTTTATTCACTCAGCTTTTCATAGTGATACAATATGATTTACTCAGGGTTCAGTTTTGTTTGGGATATTATTGTGTTGCAAATATCACGCCCCCCCCCCCTTCCTCATCCCCTGACTAACCCGAATGGACCATGGATGTTTTCAAACTGCCGACGCTAACAGGGGGTGTTATAATTTGAACCGGCGCGCGGCGAACGGATGAACCTTTTTAGATTAATTTGTTTGAAAGGTGACGTGGTTGAGATTATAATTAATACTAGTTTTGTACAATATATATAATACGTTGTGTTTAGATCAACGCCAGAGGGCGGTGGTGAGGCGGCATTCTCCCCGGTCGGAGCCTTCAGAACTCATACACCGCACCAACACTCGCCACATAACCATTACGACAACGGTAAGCTAATGCAAACTCCATCGAACAAACAAATTATTATTATTCTGAGCCTAGCCCACTGCTGGGCAAAGGCCTCCACCATTCCCTCCACTCTGTGCGAACCTGTGACTTCCATTCCGGCTGGTATCGTGCTCAACCCGCCATCTAGTTCTTGGTCTGCCGCGACGTCTTGGCTCCTGCGGGCACCACTCTGATTTTAATTTTGCCCAGAGATCGTTGTATATACATGCGGCAATGGCCGGCCCACTCCCATTTGAGCTTGGCTGCTTTGGTAGATACATCTGAGATTTGGGTTCGTGAGTGTAGTTCTGTTGCGAACAAAGAAATAATAAAAGAAAAAATATTTAGAATAAAACTTATGGATACTGGAAGCGGCAATCATTTGCCCTGGAAATGTATGGGACTGGACCTGATTCCAGCAGTTGAACTGGCTTATGATGATAAGATGCACTCCCTGCAGGGATTTTCCAGAAACTCATGGCTTGAGTGTCAGAATGTCCCTTCTGATTTTATTGGAATGTTATGTTAACTTTGCCTTAAGACCTACTCGCCAATATAATCTCTTTATCTTCCATGCTATTGTTCTCTTGAAGATACTTTTTAGGTTTACGTTTGTTCCTGTTCTCTGAATTAACTTAGCTTTTAGGAAGTTTTAAAGTAATTCCCGTTATTTCACCGATTAAATGCATTTCGAATTTGTTGTAAGTAAGAATTAATCTATCCATTGTGTGTTCAATATAAAGTATTTCGTCCAGGTTCACCGGGCGACTACAGCGGCGCAGTGAAAACGAAATCACAAGACGTCGCGTCTAAATCTCTCTCCGGGCTGGAGTCCCTCGTGGATCAGATACCTTCGATCGCGGAGGGCCCGGGCGCCGCCGCGGGCGTTCCCCCGGGAGGCGGTGGTGGTGGGGTCGCGGGGGGGCTGCCCTCAGGGGGGGAACAACCCGTGCCCGCGCCTGTGCCCTCGCTGCCTGAGTACGCGCCTGCGTTATACGGACCCTACGGCGCGTATAGTGGGACGCCGTACACTAATAATGGGTGAGTTTATGAACAAACTTACAAACGCAAACCACGGTCGCATAGTACCGAATCGGTACTGTACCGTACATAACGTATCCGAATATTTTTTTATTAGTTTTATAGTGTTTACTACACGTAAGGAAATCACCACACATTTTGTGACATTACAAAATCTATGTATCCGTACAAGTTATTCGCCGGGTGTGGTTAGAGTCCGATGGCGCAAGTGGTAAGCGCAGTCCCGTATCAAGGAGACGGTCTCGTGGGTTCAAATCCCGCTCTGATAATAACTTTTGGTAATATTTAAAAATTCTGTATGAACAAAGTTTAATTGACGCTCAATCAAAGTTCTATAAATAAATCACTATTGTTGACGTGTAGGATTTTCAATGAATATTAATGCAGATTTTAAATAAATATCATAATCGGTAAGTATATAAAATGCTACTCGTAAACGAAAGTTTCATTACATATTTGTTTAGTTTCATGCAATTCTTTAATTGGGTGTTGTATATTTTTTTTATTCTGATTCAGCCTAGATTCTACATACATTTGATTGCCAAAGATGGTAGCCACGTTAATCTGGCTTGCCTGCTATTCTCTCACAGTTAGCCATCGTAGTCCTCGTTCATACCGTGCGTGACTTACGACGCAATGCTTTTATAGGTGATTTTTAACAAGATGGGCTATCCGCCTGTTCCATCAGCTAGTTGTATAAAAAAAAACATCTGACCAATCACGTCACTAAGCTTGGGCAGAACTTATTTCGTTTACACTTAACGCAACACGGCAACGCGTGTGGTAACGCGAGAGAGAGCTGTGACGTTCGCGTTGCCACGGACATGAGCTGAGTGTAAACAAATTTTAAATGAATTTTGTCGACATGTTTAATTCCGTGTTACAGATACGGTGGTCCTTTCGTGGGTTACGGCGGCGGCTGGGTAGGCGGCGCGACGGTGATGCGACCCGCCCCTGCCTACCTCTCAGAGTGGCAGTACGCCGGATACGGCGCTGTGCCGCCTGCCTACTCCTACAACGCGCCTTACTACTCGCATCCGCCGCCGGCGCACCATCAGCAGGCGAGTACTCGACTTACCACTGTAATTACCACTACCTAGAGACTAAAGGATATATTACACGGTTCACTTCTGCGCGCTCAATTTGGTTGAAGCAACCAAACTGAACCATGTAAACACAAAAATTAATCATTCAATTCAATGAGTTCCTTTCATTTCTGCTCCATTCATCAAAGTGATTCAGTTTGGTTGAACCATGTTATATTGCCTTTACCCTTTAATTCATATTGGTCGCTGAGCACTCCATTAGCTTATCTGACCGACAAGTCTGTTGCTGTCTCGTTTTGTTGATATGCAAGTGACAGTGACAAGGTATAGTCTATAGAGCCGCTATAAAATGGCAGGGATATGAATAGAGAGAGAGAGAGAAGAAAACTTCATGTGTTCATGCATATTTATTTTTATAAAATTGACAAATGCGTAAACCATGAATATTTATCATCCGTCAGCATTTTCGCTACAATTTAGAAACAAGTCAAGAGTGGTTAATAGCTAAGCATGCTCCATCTCAGGCTGGTCTACCTGTTTCATCAGACGTGACGGCATCCAATCTCTTAGCAATAATACCAAAAAAAAATGATTTTTTTTTGTTGCAATATAAGCTGAGCTGGGATTTCGGCGGTTATTTCAACAAATGTTCTAAAATAACAGAAACCGACACTTAAGAGTCCGGTGACAGCGGCTCGCAATTTCGAGGTGCGATTGGCTATTATTTCATTTTATTTCATTTTGGGGAGGTTGTTTGAAATAATAACTCTAAAGAAACACGCATAAATACTGTTAGAACACAAATAATACAATAATATAAGGGAAATGTGCTTGAGTCAGAAACCATTTTGGTATTAGGTAAACGTAAGACCAAACATACTAATACCAAAATGATTTCTGATTCGGGCATGTTTCCCTTATATTATTGTATTATTTGTGTTCGAACAGTATTTATGCGTGTTTCTCTAGAGTTATTTTTTCAAACAACCTCCCCGAAATGAAATAAAATGAAATAATAGCCAATCGCACTTCGAAATTGCGAGCCACTGTCACCGGAGCCTTAAGTGTTTTCTGTAACAAGTTTCCGTCGCGTGTTTCAGTACCTATCGGCGCCTCCGTTGCTGGAGTTACACAAGAACGGCGAACACAGCGGTGGCGTGCCGGCCGTACCGCCCGTGCCGTCCGTTCCCTCCGTCGGCTTCGGCGGCTTCTGCTAGTATCTACCGGCGCTGCCGCCGCCGCCAAACACCCGGGACAATACCTAGCCTCAGCCGGGAGAGAGGATACACTACTACTACTACCAAAGCGGAGAACCTGTCTTCGCAACTGGGCGTCTGGCGAGCCCAATCAAAACAAGCCAGCAGCTCACTTCGAACGTGTCTACCCGACTACACGCAAAGAAAGGGGATCTGCAATCAAGGAAGTGTCACCAAACAAGGCGGTATCTCTCACTAGTGCCTAAGCCGAATATACACCAGCAATCGAAAACAGTTTCAACAGTTATCCAAGCCGAATAAACGTTAGGCCAAATCTAGAGTACAGTGTTGACTACTAAAGTTTAGCTACGACTGGATCACTGAACATGGATGGGAATGGAAATAATGGGGGTTGTGAATTATTATTGAAGAGATGACTACAATTTTACACGGCTTGGAAACCTGTTAAGTAAGATCATTTCGTACAGGTAGGGATTTATAGTTGAATACAATTCCTACTTGGAAAAAATTATTGTAAATGTACCCATAGGTAGGCGGCAATGACAATGAAAACGTGACTTTCGCATTCAGTTGTAGTAAGTATGGATTGCGTTGATCGCAACAATGCTAAAAGCTGTTGAAATTAGATTCTAAGTTTAACCAGTTTTGCTACATTAGGCACGTTTCGAGGCCTAATTTTGTATCTCTCTCGTACCGGCTCGTGGGTTCGGGCTTTATGGACTCCAGTGGAAGTGATGCGTGTGTACTTGCCCTTAAGTAGGTTACGGTGTGAATCTCAGCTTAGATTGAAGATTAGCGACTTTGCGTGCGCAACAATACACGTACGGACGTGGTATTGAACTATTGTAGTTAAATACGCTCGTAAAGTCGCTATTATCTTCTAGTTTTAACAATACTTAGTGTGTTTTGTCTACGATCAGTAGATATGGACTCTGGAAGCTTAGTTAAGCTCCGCCCGTAGACCGGATATCTGGCGCGCTCGGGCGAGTGCTGCTAAGTGGAGTGACGACTCGAATGGCTCGAATAAGAATAGTCAGCAAGTTATTTTGTAAAGCAATCGTTAGTGATGTAATTTTATCATTTCTCAAACTGAATGAGCTTAATTTATAGTCGTTTATTTGTAAATATTGTATGTATTGTTTCATCACATTGTGTTATGTACCGCTAGTTCCATCACAGTTGGCCGGCCGTCGCCCGTGGCTCGGTTTGGCGGGGAGCGGGGCGAGCGTATAAAACGTACTTAATTTATTCGGTGTGTCTGTGATCTTCAGTCTAACTATGGCCATGCTCATTGCCATACTAAAAACCGCTCGGCACGGCGATCGTCGTGAACAAAGTCTTGCCAATAAAGAGTTTCGCGTTTCTAGTCACTTACTAATTCGTGTCGGCTAGTCAAATTGATGGAATGTACCGCGCCATTCCCTCGCTCCCACGCAAATCGTTTGACTAATCATTTATACGGTTTATATATTTTATCTAAGTCACAACGGCCTATTGAATTGTACGATGTATACTTTTTTATTTTATAGTTTTTAGTTTGTAAGTCACGTTGTGGCGCTATTTATAATTTTTAGCATTTTTTATATTTTGGCGCCATTGCATTGCGGCGGCCATTTTGTCAAGGCGGTCAATGATCCCGTCGTTCACAAACGTCGTCAGAGGTGATAGCTCAATAGGTACTGACGGCGCGGGTCAATGACCGCTAGATGCCATCTACACCACGCATTTTACTATACGTTACCCGTTCAGTTACATAACTTCGGATCGCTAGTGAATAATTTACAATTTTATAATTATCTGTATTTTTATTGTGCGCCATCTTATTGTAAGTTTGTCTCCGGACTGAATAGCATTTCGCCAACGTACCTACTTAATTTAGCACTAGACTCGCTCAGGGTTTAAGGTAATTTTACTTGTAAATTCTATGGTAAAATTCCGATGCATTCGCACAGATGTTATTCAGTCTTCAGACATTATTGTTGTACCGTGTGACTGGTTATACCTTTCTAGGTTTATTTTATCGTTAATCAATGCATAATTTACATAGGGTGCTGATCTTGTTTCCTTGTTTACGCGATAATGGTTCTTATAGCATGTAAATTAAGTCTCATTTTAGGTCTTTACTACGTTGTTGTATTTTTCTTTTTATCTATCGGGTCGTGTAAGAAGTAGGTATAGTATCGAGGGTCCTATTTTAAAGCTAGCGTCACGTGGCGTGATTGAACAAAAGTTGCCGATTTTTGATCAATGGATAAACAGTCTTCTGTAGAGATGTAAGTGCATACATTAAGGGTCGCGTTCTCACTGCCCAAAACGCAAACATTTCGCAACCACGCCACTTGAGAGCTAGCCTAATTCGATACGTAAGTTTCCGCATAATTTAAATATAAGGGCGCAAGAGTGTACAGAGCGGATTGCTACAGCGGGGTTTAGAAATTCTTGTACAAAATCTTAAAATTAGTCTAAAAAATATCTTTCTTTGCACAAACGTTTTTAATATAAGCTAAATGATAAAGAAACGAAATAACATACGTAATAAAGACATATACGTTAATGATAGGTATTTACTTGGATGAATTTATAAGTAGGCGGGAGCGTGTCGGGGCGCATTACCCGGTTTGTCTCGGGGTCGTGTGGCGAGACAGACCAGACACATAATACAACATCAATTTTTAACTAGTTTTAGTTTAATTAAATTTCGTCCCAGAGCGCCGATACAGCGGCGATTATGACGTCGCTAAAACGCACATAACAATAGAATACGTGTTTTTCTAGAATTGTTTTGTGATACAACTATGGGATCCAAGCTATAAACAATAAACGCGGGTTGGGCTCTCGCCACAGGATCCCGACGCGCAACCAAACTAATTTATTATTACTTTATTTTTCGTAAATCAGGAGGGAAAAATATAATTTAAAAATGAAATCAACAGGGTATTTAAGATTTATTATTTGGTATTTATTGTCTGTTAGTTTAGTTGTCGCGCGGTCGAGTGAAATCATTTGTCTCACTAGACTAGAGAGTTGAGATCGGTTGCCTTGTTGTGGCTACGACATCTCTGCTCACTAATATCAAGAACGCACAAATTACTGAAAATTCTTTTAAATAACCAATTTTGTGTTGCTATTAGCCCGCATCCTACTAATATTATAAACGCGAAAGTTTGTAAGTATGGGAATACCTGGATTTAAATCTGCTTGGTTGAAACCTTGGGGCGCAACTAGTTAACCCATATTTCGGTCAAGGCCTCACCCTAATCCTACCACTTCAAGATTTTGTGCCACTAGTTGCCAGCCTCTCAAAGGTTTGTCCCTCTATCGCCTCGCTATCTTACTCGTAAGCTGGGAACTGACCAATGTTACGAGGTGTAATGTACAATTCGTATTGAGCATGTTACGCATTGAGGTGTTCGCTGGGTTCGCTCGTTGCTCGCTGGTTTCCCCATAACTCTGCGTACTGACTGCATGAATGCTCGCTGTGTAACATGTTACTTACACCTTGTAACGTTGTTACAATATTTCTGGAAAACAAAATCTATCAGCAGCATCTACTCTGGTTTCCATAGTTACAAGCATAGTTACCAGTTGCTGTTTTCGCAAAAAGTTTAATCTGGATTATTTAGGACTTCCCAAACGATAAAATAAAATCCAAATGATAAGATAAACTTCAAAATCAGTTCCAACTGCCAGTAGATATGAATTGCAATAACAAATATTTTTATTGATAAATGGCATTGTAAATAATTGTTAGTTTTTATTATACTCACCCTTTCTTCTTAGTGCTAACCACAAATAATACAATTTAAAATTTTCGCATCAGTAATGAATTTTGGTTATATCGGACCGATATTTTATAATTTGATAAGTGTGCAGAAAGTCGTACCACAACAGTGGCGCAGCGTCATGTATGTACATAACGAGTGCTTAATTACGCTTCTTTTATATTATTTACTTTATGTATTTGCTGCTTTTTTACGTGGATTTCTTGTTTTTCTTTTTACCATTGTGTATTTGTGTTTAACTTTATATTTATTTCGGTATGTGGGTGTGTAAGAACTCTAGTTGTGGAGTCCTGAAACCGTATAGAAAAATTAAATTGGCCTAAGTACTTTATACACAGTATTTTAAAATAGTTTGTGTATAAATTGTTAAATTCCAATCTATGCACGAATAATTTGAAATGTTTTTTATTCTTATTGGGCATTGCATTTCTTATTTATTTACTAATTTAATTGATTTTGTTTGCTTGTTGGTAAAGTCCTGAAACTAAAATATTACAGAATGATGACGATCCCAACTAGACAGCTCATCGAGTTAAAGGCCTATACACACGCTACCGCTAAGGGATGCGTCATCGCCATAGTGACATCATCACTGCCCCATGTCGATTGTGACACTTCATGCGACGAATATTGTTTTTTGTCAGTTTTGTCGGTGAAGAACGTAGAGTTACCATGCATGCAAAGCAAATAGTTGCTTTTAATAGATTTTTTCTTTAAAGAATCTCAACCAATTGAATGCAGTATTAATTTTAATTAATAATGAACCGAGTGGGACTTTATGTCCTTCGTATATTTGCTCCCAAGCTTTGTTTTGTTCCAACATCAAATTACCCTCATCTCGAATTAGATGTCAAATATCCCTTCCTGTGCAACGTTGGGTTATTTTTATATGTTTTGTATTCGTGGAGAAGGAGCCTACAACTCTCCTACCGGGCGCATAAGGTCTAGAATTGTGTGATAGGCGGCGGAGGCGAGTGAAGTCAGCTCGTGTTTGACTAACCTGTAGTTATAAGCGTCTATCAACGAGTTAGTGTTAGTCTGTACAATGTGTGCGGCGCGGTACAAACGCGGCGTTGCGGCGTGGCGTTTGTGACGCGGCGGTTTTTTATCTCTATAATAATGTGTCCTCGCTCCGAGGCGTGGCTGCCTGCCTGGCGCTACAAGCAGCGCGGCTACGTCCCGGGCGTGGCGTTCTTACTATTAGGGTTGACCAGTGGATGCATTGAGTCGCTCAACTATTTTGTACAGCTATGTATATTTTTGTAAAATTCATTCAACTCGTGGCAATATTATAAAATTTTAAAATTTATCTCTAATATTAAAATAACTTAGTACAATTGTTATTCAGTCCTTGTTTTTGTGTATTTATTTTTGTTTTGAATAATTATTGTAATCGGTGACGACGTTGCTACTGAGTACACTTAGACGATATTTGATGAGACGGTTCCGTTCTACGAATTGATTCAGCGATCTGTTGACCCGGGTTACGTATTACCCAACTCACGCACTGATGTCGAATATACTACACACGCGCGTTTTTTATGAATTTCCTTTCGGCCAGTGCACGTGACGGGTGCGTGTGTAATTCGCCTGTCTAGTTGTATGTGCGACGTAGCGTCTCGTCGCCGCTTGGTTGTGATTTAGTGTTGCTTCGATCCCGCTCCATAAAACCCCCACACTTGGGACTGTTGGGACGTACCTAGTTTTTTACCAAATTGAACTGCAATACAGTCTAAGGTTTCGTAGTTTTACGCATTTGCGTAACATATATTTATAAATGTTGATCAGATCTGATTTTTATCATCATTAAATTACGTGAAGTAATTTCAGAAGTACGTTTCAGCAGGTTCTCTTGCACCGCTTCGAATTAGTATTTTCGTGCCAAAACATGAATAAATGCAACAGAAGCAATATCTTTGTAGGTAAATATAGCTAAAGCAATAAGACGTTTTGTGCGTCAAGTGGACCCCTAATCGCCTCTCTATCGGATTCACTGGTTCTATTTAGACCTATTCTCCACAAAAGCGTTGCAACTTGCAATATAGACAAATGCAGTCTAAATCGCTGCAGTTCCAACATTTACATTGGAACTGCATGCTAACGCTTTAGTGGACCATGGATTCAAGTTCATTTTACAAACTATACTACGTTATATCAATTTTGCATTGATACTGATTACTTACTCTTTTGTAACCATAAGAGCTGCCTGTAGACTCGAATATTTAGGCATTCTATTCCTAATTTGTTAAAATGTTCATATATTTTTTATAAGTTTTGATTTTAGCTGCACACTAGTGCACACAAATACCGTCAAATCAATATGGTTTTAAGGCGTTGACAACACCTAATATTTCTCTCGCTCGCACGATTCGACATTTTGAAAGTTATAAAACCATAAATCCCAATTTTGAAAAATCGAAAACCATCTCGTGTGCAATCAAATTGCACACAGTTTGGTATAAATTTCATTTTGATCGATGCCAGTTTTCCTACTCAAAAGTTTGCTTATGTACTAAAACTAGTAAAGCTAACTTTTGAGTAGGTAAACTTATATCTATTAGAATTATTTTTTTATACTACACCTGCTTGGAAAGTACGTTGATACTTTATCAAATTTACGGTAGAAAGTACGTCATTGCATATCGAACAAATGCGGGGAGAAAACGCATCTGAGCGGGAGAGAAAAGTGTATGGTTTTTACAGTGAGTTTTTATCTCCAAGTTCGCAAAATGACACTGGCCACTAGCTGTGTGTTGGATGGTGTCGGGCTGGCAGTGCGACCCTGCGGCGGCAGGATAAACAATTTGAAAAAAGAACATGTGAAAATTGCAGACGCCATTGGCGCCATTTTCAATTTGTGTGTTGTTTGAGGATTCAGTTTTAGTTTTTTATTTTCCTCTTAGGTGTAGTATAAAGCACTATGTATCACTCGAGAGAAAGTGCGATTCCCGATCTCGGGTGTTTTAAAGCCTTTCAAAAGACACCCTCGACGGTAATCGGTCACTTTCTCCTCTCGGTGAACAATGTACTATTACTAAACTGTGCGCAATGTGATTGCACATAAAATGGTTTGCGATTTTTCGAAATTGCGATTTATGATTTTATATCTTCCAAAATGTCGAATCGTGCGAGCGAGAGAAATATTAGGTTTTGTCTACGCCTTAAGATCTTTCCTACCAAGTTCCTGGCTATTCAGATATTGACCCGGAACAAAAGTGTTTGAAATGTTATCAAATCATGTTACTCACATTTCAAAATAATGACGTACAAATTGAATTAAAATTAAAACTTATAAAACAATGTGTATGAGATGTTACAATCAAGCGGACAAGTTTGATTATATGTAGCTCAATTTTATTGATACTTAACTATATTTTATGATTATAATTATTGTACATGCTTGTTAATGATGCCGTTATAGTGAATACTTTGGCTGGCTTCGTTCTAAAATGTCTATATTTATCAAGAATATTATTCTGATTATCATGATACAACTTGATTTGAATAGAGCATTTATAAAATCCTATTTAAACTGACTAATAAATGAACTCAAACTATTGTAGTACACAAAATATTGAGTAGAATTTACTAGTTGGAACTTGCAACTTGACAACTTACCTGTCAAGTGCCGAGATAATGAGTGCATTAGCCAGCCTAATCCATAGCCTGCATTTCATTCAACGCGTCCCACGGATCATGTTTCCCTACAGGAGTGGCGTGACACACGCCGCTAAATCGATGTTATGTCGAAGTACTGCAAGATCGATTGCTTGTTTATTTATCTTACAAAACTCTGGATCTAAGTTTAAAGTGTCAATTATAGAAGGCAGTGTGTTGCGCCACGACACGCGTTCAAGTACAATTTACCTTTATCTGTATGAAATAAGAAGCGTCGCCTCTGGCGCCACCGATGACGGCGACGTCGCTCGCAGATCACGATCCGCGTGGCCGTTTATAATACGCTAGTGCAGTAAAGTTGATATATTTGTACAGTTTTTAACGATAATACTTCTCGTAGCGTAACTAAGCAAGAAATATTTTTAGTATAATAAGATCTAATCGAATTACATCATAGTGTAACATAGTACTCGAACTTTCAAAATTACGTTTTTAAAATTTATATCGTCCTTCGTGAGTTATAATTTTTGGATTTGAAAGCGCATCTTGAATGCTGACTCAGTGAAATGTAATTAGTAATAACAGGAAGAATTTTAATGAAATACAACATTAATTATGGATAAGTAATGTATTATAAATAGTGTTAAGGTAAAAAGTTATTATTAACATGTATGGAAAAATTGTGACAAAATTATAGTCATTTGTAATATTAGATTGTTGTTTTATTCATAACATAGAAGCCATTTATTTTTACCATATTATCATAAGTAACATAATGTTCTTAATTACGTGCATGTTCGTACTAAAATGATTTTAACTTGGATATACTTGTAAAAAAAATGTTTTAGATATTTTTTCTGGTCGACCAAATACCCAACGTCGAAAATCGACGAAGAACTAAGGTCTTGGACGTGGGTAGGTGGATAAACTAGTTGAAGTGGAAATGGGCAGGCCACGGCTGGGCGGGAAGACGGTAGATGGACAAAGAGAGTTACTGAGTGGTGGCCACGGGAGTCATAGACCACGAGGCAGACCACCGGCCAGATGGTCTGATGATAGGTATAGTTAGAACAGGGGTAGGTAGTCAAGTGGATACAGTTGGCGCAGGACCGGAAGGAGTGGCGTGCTAAGGAGGAGGCTCATAGCCAGCACTTGGTGAATGTGGGCTGATTGGATGGATGGAGATATTTTTTCATGCGTACCTAAGTATAGAAATGTCCGGATGACTGAGCTTTGCTAGGTTGCATAACAACGCCATCTACTTGCAGCTTTAAAAACGACAAGGCTTAGATTCTCTTTGTAGATAAGGTTTGGCCCGTTTGGGTAAGGCTTGTCAAAAAAGATCCTACACGTGAAATTGGATTCACTTCATTCTGAAACACAATACCGATAAAATTCTGACTGAGTCGACCGGTGTGGTAATGGGCTTCAATTACACTTTCACTGGTAATGGATTTCAGGGGAAGCAGGGGTAATGGCGATCATGTCGGGTAATACCTACCGCTCACTCCACTAACTTAATAAGGTGCCTTAAAACACAGCGAGGTTAAACTATAGCTACCCTGGTACCTGAGTTGAGGGTTGGGGATAGGGGGGATGCATGTGGGGGTAGATGGCAAGTCTTTCCCTATTGTTCTTTTTTCTAGGAAATGAAAAAAAATTTTCTTCAAATTTCTTCACTTAAAAAAAAAAAAAAAAACCTAACCTAATGAGAATTCCTTCCCTTGAGTCTTTTTGTCATAGAGATGAAATATTACTACCAATTTTCTTCATATAAAAAAAAAACCCTAACCTAACTAGTAACTTACCTGAAAAATTAAATTATTTTTTTTCATTTCCTAGAAAAAAGGACTCAAGGGGAAGACTTGCCATCTACCCCCACTTGCATCCCCCCTATCCCCAACCCTCAACTCAGGTACAAGGATTGCTATAGCCAACCCCACAGCGAGCACGCTGCAGCGCAGGGGTTCTATGTAACACTTGAGCAGACAGAGTATCTAAACCTCAAAACTAACAAATGAAAAAACCAATTCTCTCAGGTGATCGACATTCCCCCATCTTCCCGTAACACGCGTACCTACCTAGCGTTATTCTTCTTTTTATGGCTCCTGTCATAGACAATCTTGCCAATGTCAAGTGATTCAGAGATTATACTCTTTGTAGTTATGTTTCTAATTCTATATAGTCACACACACACACACACACATATTATAGTCACGTCAGTCCAAAGTCGAGTCAGTCAATTGTTTTGAAGCAAATGGTGGCGGTTTCTTCAAAACATTTGAAACATTTTCGGTCAAATCACGATATCACATACCTAATACACTTTCATTTCAAATGCTTACACTTTGTGCTAAGACCACAAGTAATGTTGGTTAAAATACCACCAAAATTACACAACACAACTCAAAATAACACTAGAAAAACAATTAAAAAGAAAATGCTATGTTGCTTCGTAAGATGACAGAAAATTCATCCAAGCAGGAAATGAATAAACGATAAACTCTTGGTCTAACACGCGTGAAATGTGCTTGGTTGGAGCCCGGCTTGACGTAATGTAAGTCTCGACACTTGTCTTGTCAGATTATTTGTTATATCAAGTTGATAAATGTGTCAAGAAGAAGACAACTACAGAAAACTAATAACTGAACCAAGGTTTCTGGCAACTCTATTGTGTGCATTTTTCTCAGCATTTTTGATCTTTTCACAAAGAATGTCATATCCAAAGACAATTTTATAGAGTTAAATCAAGGAAGTTCTTAGGTTCTTTTCAATGTAATGTTCGAGATTTCAAAGTAAATCTTGAATCCAAAATGAAAATAGGCATCTTCGTTCGATCCGAAATCCAAAAAAATGTTTAGAATTCAAAACCAAAATCATAGAAAATGTACTGGAATAAATATTAATGTTTAATAAAATACGTATGCATGTAATTAAATAGGTAGGTAAATTAAAAAACCAGATTATTATTTATCTGTGTGTAAGTTACCAATCAGCCAATCACACTTAAAACAACCTAGTTTTGACTTTTCTGACTTTTGATAGCTTTGAAATCATAGACAAATAAACTGTCCAGCTATCCAACAAGGGGTTCCGAAAGAAAGAAAAGATCGGCGGATCGCCTGTTTATTTCGGTGTGGCTTGCGATGTCGGATATCGGCAGTGGTGACGAGGGGATTTCTAGTCAGAGTACGTATTGATCTACAGCAGCTGACGGTTCAGCAGGTCCTGGGCCCGCGCCCGCGTTTGTCACCTGCGGTCTTTTGGCGGCGGCCTACCCAGAAGTCTGAAGTAAATATTTCGGTGCTCTCGTTCAAAATGGCGATTTCGCGTTGTCTCGGGCTCCCGCGTGTGGCTAGGATGCTTGCGAGGCGCGGCGCCGATGAGGCCCCGCCGGGTCGCCGCCGGGGTTGATGACCTATCGATTTTTCTGTCTGCAACCTCCCGGCGGCGAAGCACCCACCATCAGCTGATGAATCCCTCCCCGGACGCTTCCGGCTCCCACGGGGCCGCTGAAGGCCCGGACCGCCAGGAGCTGCAGCTCTTTGTTCTCGGTGAGCTCTGATCTAAGCCTCATCTTGTGATTGTGCAATAGTGAAAGTGTGACTTATTGTGTGCCTTCAACCCTGACAAGAAAACAAAGGAATTTACACCTGAAACTCTTGAAAAATTATTTGGAACAAAGGAATTGACAGACTTGGAAGCCTAGAATGCTGCCTGTTATGGTTTGTTTATGTGTTCTCCAGCTAAACTGGTGTGTATGAACATAGCAATACTACCTTACTACCCATTACCTGCATTGTCTGTATGGGTGACAGGGATCAGCTGATCCCCAATGACTACCGAGAAAGTGAGTTACTACTACTACTAGTTACTGTAAGAAGTTAAAAAGCAATAGGAGACTGGATCTGCAGTAAGATAAGTATGGATTACAATTTCAATAAATATTCTTGCATCATTGACAAATGTTGAATAACTTGCTATCTCTTACACTTGTTACAACATTTTTTTATCTGCTCACATTTAACTATGTAACTAAAATTAAAATCTATAAAGTATCAGTGGTTTGGTTGAAACACATCTGTAGCCAGACCTATGGTTGGCCTTGAATATACAATTGATATAATGCCTGACAACTATACTAGGTACATTGAGTAACACATACTTTATAGGTAAAATTATGGTGAGTGGACTAGGTACTTAGTTATAGTAATGGTAAAACTAAGATACCCTTTTTTGTTGGCTTTTGAAATCCTTCAAGTTAAGTAATGGGATAATATAATCTATCAATGAACACTGGTGTGGGCCATTGGTTTAAATTTGTTTCATACAGGCATTGTAAATAAATATTACTTAAGGCTCCGGCGACAGCGGCTCGCAATTTCGAGGTGGGATTGGCTATTATTTCATTTTATTTCATTTCGGGGAGGTTGTTTGAAAGAATAACTCTAAAGTGACACGCATATATACTGTTCGAACACAAATAATACAATAATATAAGGGAAACATGCCTGAATCAGAAATCATTTTGGTATTAGTAGGTTTGGTCTTACGTTTACCTAATACCAAAATGATTTCTGACTCAAGCACATTTCCCTTATATTATTGTATTATTTGTGTTCGAACAGTATTTATGCGTGTCACTTTAGAGTTATTCTTTCAAACAACCTCCCCGAAATGAAATAAAATGAAATAATAGCCAATCGCGCCTCAAATTTGCGAGCCGCTGTCGCCGGACCCTTAATAAAATGTATTTATTTTCCATTACAACATGAAGTTGTATAGTAGATAACTAGGTAATACACTGCTACATCAGTAGGTACCCACTTTGCAAGGGACTGGAGCTCGAGAGAGGTTTAATAAACCTGTAGTACTTACAAGTCTCCTGTAACCGGTTTGTTTTAAAAAAAGCATTTAATTGCAATTTACCTAAAGTTGTATGGAGGCGGCTTCAATAGGTGCTCATATTAAATTAATTTTGATTCCTCCCGGAATAAGAATCAATCCCTTGCATTAAAATATTAACCTAGATCATAATTTTGTTGTTCTTAGAAACTAGACATTGAAATTATCTTTCTATGACATTTTACCATAATGTAGATAATCTTTCTGTGACAACCCTAAGTGTCTATCATTTTTAAACTCTTAATCTCCAAAAATGTCATAAGGTCGTCAACGAAATTAAAATTAAAGTGGCTTGTACAGCTCAGTCTGCAGAATTCCATGCTGTATTTTATAAAACCAATATTGGATGTCCGGTCATTGGTAGGGAAATAATATAAATAATAAATTAAATAATAAATAAATAAATTATGCTGGACAATCCACACAGCACTATCTAGCCCCAAAGTAAGCTATTCAAAGCTTGTGTTATGGGTACTAGATAACTGATACACTTAATACATTATATACTTACATGGATAGATATTTTTTTATTATACATAGAAAACACCCAGACCATCGGAACAAATTTCTGCAGATCGTACACAAATTTGTTCCACGGCGGGAATCGAACCCGCAACCTCTTGCGTCGCAGGCAGGCTCTCGCCCGCTGCGCCACAGAGGTCGCCTAAAACCAAACCAAATAAAAACCAAAATTTACAGGCACCTCCTATTTACTACTATTATACCTAAACGCGAAAGTTTTTAAGTATAGATGGATTGTTTTTTTGTTACTCTTTCATGCTGGAACGGCTGAATGGATCCAGATAAAACTTGGCAGTTATAGATTATAGTCTGGAATAGCACATAGGCTAATTTTTATCCCGTGGAAATACCGGGATTTAAATATATGCGTGTGAATCCGCGGGGCGCAACTAGTAGGTCTATAAAATATAATTATTTTCTCGTAAACTGAGTAGATACCTAGGTAAGTAATGATTATTAAGAAAATGTGAGATATAGGTTTATGAAAAATCTGTAATACCTATGGATGATGCAAAGCACTACCAGGATGTTTTTATAAAAAGTATGTATGTAGTTCTTCTTGTTGTGTCACTAGTTTCTTTCGAAAAAGTGTGGTGAAAGGATTTTAAGTTCACCTCAAGAGGCTTCTTTTGGGCACTAAAAATATAGTAAACACCAGAGATACCTAGTAAGTAGTAGTTTTTTTCGGAAATATTTAGTACCTAAAATATTGTATGGTAGGTACCTACACTGTGCACTGTGAAAAAACCATGATCCAAAAAAACTGTCATTCCATACAATAAGAAACGTTTGCGACACCACAAGCATAATCCCTTGCATTAAAATATTAACCTAGATCATAATTTTGTTGTTCTTAGAAACTAGACATTGAAATTATCTTTCTATGACATTTTACCATAATGTAGATAATCTTTCTGTGACAACCCTAAGTGTCTATCATTTTTAAACTCTTAATCTCCAAAAATGTCATAAGGTCGTCAACGAAATTAAAATTAAAGTGGCTTGTACAGCTCAGTCTGCAGAATTCCATGCTGTATTTTATAAAACCAATATTGGATGTCCGGTCATTGGTAGGGAAATAATATAAATAATAAATTAAATAATAAATAAATAAATTATGCTGGACAATCCACACAGCACTATCTAGCCCCAAAGTAAGCTATTCAAAGCTTGTGTTATGGGTACTAGATAACTGATACACTTAATACATTATATACTTACATGGATAGATATTTTTTTATTATACATAGAAAACACCCAGACCATCGGAACAAATTTCTGCAGATCGTACACAAATTTGTTCCACGGCGGGAATCGAACCCGCAACCTCTTGCGTCGCAGGCAGGCTCTCGCCCGCTGCGCCACAGAGGTCGCCTAAAACCAAACCAAATAAAAACCAAAATTTACAGGCACCTCCTATTTACTACTATTATACCTAAACGCGAAAGTTTTTAAGTATAGATGGATTGTTTTTTTGTTACTCTTTCATGCTGGAACGGCTGAATGGATCCAGATAAAACTTGGCAGTTATAGATTATAGTCTGGAATAGCACATAGGCTAATTTTTATCCCGTGGAAATACCGGGATTTAAATATGTGCGTGTGAATCCGCGGGGCGCAACTAGTAGGTCTATAAAATATAATTATTTTCTCGTAAACTGAGTAGATACCTAGGTAAGTAATGATTATTAAGAAAATGTGAGATATAGGTTTATGAAAAATCTGTAATACCTATGGATGATGCAAAGCACTACCAGGATGTTTTTATAAAAAGTATGTATGTAGTTCTTCTTGTTGTGTCACTAGTTTCTTTCGAAAAAGTGTGGTGAAAGGATTTTAAGTTCACCTCAAGAGGCTTCTTTTGGGCACTAAAAATATAGTAAACACCAGAGATACCTAGTAAGTAGTAGTTTTTTTCGGAAATATTTAGTACCTAAAATATTGTATGGTAGGTACCTACACTGTGCACTGTGAAAAAACCATGATCCAAAAAAACTGTCATTCCATACAATAAGAAACGTTTGCGACACCACAAGCATAATCCGTTGCATTAATTAAGTCATGGTTTCTTCATTCATTGCTCGAGTCGCGGCCATTTTTTATGCGAAAAGTACTGGTTTCGCTTTTTTGCGCGTCTGGCTGGTGTCTGCCAATGGCGTCTCCTGTCAATGACCCTCCTTGAACTACTTACATAACGTAGCTTGTAGCTGCGTTGGCAAATCACTAGGTTGCCTAGTGCGGGCCCCTCGGTGATGATCGGAATATTGAACCTAGACATAGCTCTAACTAAAGTACTCGGGTCAATTAAGACAAACAATATTGCGCACCGCACTATTCGCTAATTGTTACAAAAGTTTGAATATCTAAAGTTAGCTTTTAGTGCAGGATTCGGTAGGTCGACCTCATAATTTTTCTTGCATAATCCTCATTGTGTTTTTACTAGTAGCGCCCCGCGGTTACACCCGCGCAGATTTAAATCCCTTTATTCCCACGGGATAAAAAGTAGCCTATGTGCTATTCCAGACCATAATCTATCTCTGCCTAGTTCAGAATAGAATAGAATAGGAAATTGTTTATTTTATCTCATAATTATTTAAAACACTTTTACAATTTGTTTGATGACAAAAAAGGCCACCACTCAGCATTTGCTGTATGAGCTCAAGCCCATACAGCGCTGGTTTTCAGTGGCGCCATAAAGAGTAGAGCAGCAGCACCTGCGACACGCGTTCTTATAAAATAGTTACATAACATTTTGCGTTGACAAGGTCTCTAAATAGCTATTCACTATAATAAGCAGTACAAATAAAACTTAATTTCTTTTAACAGATACATAATATAAAAATAAAACTTAAAAGAATAACTGCTTTGCACAATTACATAAAATGAAATAAAATATATGCACAAAATAAAAACCATACTAACTAATACATACAATTAGTAAGACTATAAAACAAATCCTTAAGTTACTGAATAAAAATAATAATAACAAAAACGACCGAATTTATGATGCTGATTTTTGCGTAATTAACAGGTGTTTTTTAAGCGACGTCTTGAAAGACCAAATTGTATTACATTCAGATCCGTCACATCCATCCATACTTACAAACTTTCGCGTTTATAATAGTAGTAGGATTATACCAGTGGTTCGCCACTAACTGAAATCTTGTCATGTCCGCTCTAGTCTAACATTTATGCCAAACACAATGCTTGGATTCCAAGAGATCCCAGAGATGATGGCTCCATCACCAAACCCGCTCGCTGTCACCATTGTATTACTACAGAGTTCCTACTTCCTAGCTTTTACCTACTTAGGTAATTGATTACAAAAATAATAACTAGAAAATAAGCAAAGAACTTCCCAACTAGGTAGGTACCTATGTAGTAGGTATAATAAAACTATGAAACTCTAAAAGGTACCTAAGATATTTGCAAGTTTTGGATCCAAATTGCCAATGTATCTTATCTGGATGGGTTTGTTTGGTGGCGCGGTTATAATCGCCCGATTAGACATATCTACCAGTAGTCTCTTGACATCACATGGTCCTCGTAACGGCTGACCTGATTCCATTCTACCGTGCGTCGCCGTTGCGGATTTTAAGCCTTAAATTCTTGTACCAAAATCATACCCACACCCAATGCGGACTTTTTTAAATGAAATGTTTGTAGAATTTTAGTTTTTGCCACATACCTAGGTACCTAGGTTTCTCTACCCTGCTTTGATTATGCAACCGTAACGATAAAATTTGGTAAACCTGTAAAAATCTATGCTATTTTTTTTTGAAAAGGATAAGCATAATGCGCGAAATACCGACCTAGGTACATTTCAATCTCCTAGCTTAGTTGAAGTACCGTGACACGACAAACAAATATAAGTAACTATTCATTTTTCAGGAGAGAATCAGGAACCCAGAACGTAATTTTCAAGATCACTTCACGTTTAAAATGAATAGGATAAATTCCCAAATGGAATTACACGAGTTTTTGTTCTGTAACAACGGTTTTCAAATTGAATATTATCTGTACCTAAAACTCACCTAAATTGCGTTCGTCGACCTCTATCGGCCCAAAAGTCCGATTTATAGGAATCGCCGGTACCATGCCAATATGACGTCACGCATTCTCGCGCTCGTTATCCAAATTTTTTACCAATATTTTATACTAGTTGCGCCCCGCGGTTTCACCCGCGTAGTTTTTAATCCCGGTATACCCACGGTATAAAAAGTAGCCTATGTGCTATTCCAGACTATAATCTATCTCTCTGCCAATTTTCATCCAGATCCGTTCAGCCGTTCCGGCGTGAAAGAGTAACAAACATCTATCTATCCATCCATCCATACTTGCAAACTTTCGTATTTTTATAATATTAGTAGGATATGTTATACCTACTATGTTTTTGGGTCGTCCTGCAGCGAAATGGCGGACGACATTACAAAAATCGCAGATCGGAAATGGGTTAGACTGGCACAGGATCGTGCGTGTTAGATGGCACAAACAATGGAAGGCAGTAGATTTACAGCTGTTCAAAAAATTGGAGATTCTAGGAGATCCTCGTCTTAAGGCAATTTCGAGGTGCGATTGGCTATTATTTCATTTTATTTCATTTCGGGGAGGTTGTTTGAAAGAATAACTCTAAAGTGACACGCATAAATACTGTTCGAACACAAATAATACAATAATATAAGGGAAACATGCCCGAATCAGAAATCATTTTGGTATTAGTATGTTTGGTTTACCTAATACCAAAATGATTTCTGACTCAAGCACATTTCCCTTATATTATTGTATTATATGTGTTCGAACAGTATTTATGCGTGTCACTTTAGAGTTATTCTTTCAAACAACCTCCCCGAAATGAAATAATAGCCAATCGCACCTCGAAATTGCGAGCCGCTGTCGCCGGAGCCTTAATACCCAGCAGTGGCTTAAGTCGGGCTGTGCATGATGATGATGATCTACAAAAAAGTATTTTTTTTATTTATTTATTACATCAGCTATCTGGTTTCCATATTGCAAGCTGTGTGTGTTCCCATTAGAAAAACAACCTCTCCACACATGCGTTTCAGGTCTGGATAGCAAAAATAAACTCGCAAATTTACCTAGGTATATCATTTTGAGAGTTAAAAGTCTGGATTTTTATCAAATGTGTATAGAATGTCCATCTATGTTATTATAGAATGTGTTTGTGTTATTATGGTCAGTTTTTTTTAGAAAAAAAAAAAAAACTTTATTGTACAAAGATTGCACATCGAAAAATACTACGACGGCTTTCAGTCCCTTCATAAACAAATATGTCTCAGAAAACATCACTACTCACTACATAGTATAAAACAAAGTCGCTTTTTCTGTCCCTATGTCCCCATGTCCCTTTGTATGCTTAAATCTTTAAAACTACGCAACGGATTTTGATGCGTTTTTTTTAATAGATAAAGTGATTCAAGAGGAAGGTTTATATGTAGGTATAATACATGCATGATATGTGCACCCGTGCGAAGCAGGGGCGAGCGGGCGGGTCGCTAGTTAATAATAAAATGGATAGCCGATACAGGTGCAATGCAACCTGCAGTATCGGTCGCTAATCAGTGCACATTTAGCGCTCGCGTGTCGTGCTTGGCCAATCGGTGTTGATGTCCTGCGTGTAACACTAGCTGGACCTGCCGACCTCTTTGCTGGACTGTAACGGTCATGTGGGACACGTTACCTAATTCTGATTAGAAAGCAGGCAGTCAATATGACGACCTCAGTGGCGCAGCGGGCTAGAGTCCGCCTGCGACGCAAGAGGTTGCGGATTCGATTCCCGCCTCGGGACAAATTTGTGTACGATCTGCAGAAATTTGTTCCGCTGGTCTGGGTGTTTATGTATAATAAAAAATATCTATCTATGGAAGTTAATTGAATAGACCGTAGTAGACAAGTGAAAGTTAAGAAATAAAAAAATATATTAGAAAGTTTATTTTAGAAAATGTAAAAAATCAATATATCAGTCATCTAGTACTTACCCATAACACAAGCTTTGAGTAGCTTACTTTGGGGCTAGATGATGCTGTGTGGATTGTCCAGGATTATTTATTTATTTATGAATATAAAATTGTCTCCGAAAATGACAACCTTACTAAGCCATTACTACATAAACACAAAGGTTTTTGTCTTTACACATTCCTTTTTTCCTTTACCTGTAACAAAGAACTAACGTAACGGTCACTGACCTGACTCTGGAGTTACATGGACAATACGGAATTATAGCCATAGAGTGATTATACATTTTATTCATTTTCCGAACCTTTTCCGATTTATCTCGGGCAGGTTCTATCTAACTTTCTCTGATCCCCATGTTACCATAGCAACGGCGATTTTAAGGAAAACGACGTTGCTATGGTACTATATCGAGACCTTTATTTAGCTACGGGATGGAGCATTGTGCGTATGTAAACCCTACTGTTCCGACACCCTTGACTTTTTTTACTAGTAGCCTTGAAGAGGCCGGTGATGGTTGGGTGCCCTTGAAGCCATTCATTTAAAGTTATACTTGTTGCTAGAGGTAATCTCAAAGCATAAACGCGACCCCTAGGTAACTCTTGTCACGCGTGTCTCAATGCCGTAAATTCAATCCGATTGTTTAAATTACAAACAAGGACTATCTATGTATTTTAAATCGAAGAGTAGGTTACTCCTTCTTTCTTAAGAAAGGTTTTTGTGCGCAAACGGATGTATATACTAGGTATGGGGTATGGGGTATACGGTATGGCCCTTGGTTTTCATTTATAGACATAAAATCATCACAGCTGGACCGGATCATCTTCTGCTCGATTTGTTAACAAAGCCGTGCGGATTACTGGCGATTCGTGTGAATAAAGATGATGGATCCAGCTCCTTTCACACGGAATTATTTACACCTACTCGCCCTAACAGGCGACGTCGCCGTTATATTAAATCTGACTCAATTTGCATGTCTAGCGCGGTATAAAATGCCGTAATTTATTCATAATGGGGACGTATTCAATTGAACCCGAAATGAGCAGCTGGGTCACTATTGATCTGTTTTCTTTGTGTTCCGATGATCTTCATACAATCTCGGAAACTTTATATCATAAATGCTAAGTAATAAGACCGTAATCATGAGGAGAAACGATGGCTTGGTTTAGATCCGTTTTATTTCGGCTAGACGTACGCTTTACTTATATAAATGGCCCTGAAACCCTAACCTTCAAATCGGTATGAGAATGATTATTGATTGAGTGAGCGAAGCGAACGAAAATCTTACAATCAACTTGGGCGATTTGGCATTTTATGTGTGTATGTATGTTTGTCCGACGATAACTTGAGAACCGTTTATCCGATCTGCATGAAATTTGGTAAGTCGATAGCTTGTACCTGAGAAATTTACTGGTAAGTATATGAGTAAAATCGGATAAGGGGTTACTAAATTTCTTTTTAAGGGGGCAAAAATTAAAAAAAGTTAAGCAAAAAAATAAAATTACGTGTCATATGAAAGGGCTTGGTTTGGACATTCCAAAACCATTTTTATTTTTTTTTCTAGGTTTTCCGGTTTTTGAGATGCCACAAAAAAGTTAAATTAAGATAACCAATGACCCAAGAGCTCCCATTTCTAAGAGTTTCGTTGGCCTCAAGTTTTTTCTACTGGTCGGCCAATTTCTTTGTTTTTTCAATGATTTTTTTTTTATAATATTAAGAAGGTACTTTGTTCTCATTAAATGGTGATAGTGACCTGTTCTGATGATGGAGCCAAGGTCTGTTTAACGGAACTCTTCAATAAACAGGCCAATTCAGTTGAAACTTGGTAACCATACTTAGTTAGTAGGTGGCAGCCAGAGACAAGTCCAAACACAATGTTTGGTTGGACTTGCCTCTGACTACTACTTGCTTATATTTTCGGAGCGTTCGCGTCGCTTGACAAAATCTCAGTTCGGGGCGAACTACTAGTTTAGTAGTATACGTTGTTACTACATTATTGAGTCCGCCCGCACCAGCCCTTTTGGCTAGAATAGGGGAAACGCGAAAACTAAACAATGACGTGACGCTAACGCCAGCTTAAACAGCCATTCCGCACGTAGTGACCTATCTGCTTTACGGAAAGCCTATATTGATTCATGATTATGTGAAAACATGGCAAAGCAGCAGAAAAAAGATAAGTACACTATTGGCAAGATGTGGGGTTCGGAGCGGGCTTCCGACGTGATTTTTAAATCGCCTTGTACTTATGGTGGTTGCATGTTGGAATTTTTGAAATACCTGCCTACTAGCAGTTGGAAGGCCTGCGGTTCCCTTGCGTTACAAGCTTTTTCATTTAAATAAGTAGTACAGCTAATTTTTATATAAAGAACAAACTCAGCCTACCGAATGAACCTACCTCCTACTGAGCCGACAGTCATGTTCGTCCCATAAAAATGAACGTATCATTGCAGATTATAGAAGTGGGCTGGATCGCCACTCCCCCACACGCAAGTCTCCAATGAATCATCATCGTCAACTGTCATAAGTTAGCAATGTAAAACTTGCACTCTAAAGTGTTTGGGCTGTGTGTACATACTGACCAAAATAACGATGAAAAACAGATACGTAGGCTCAACGTATGTATCCAGCTTGATATTTCAAGGTTGCGACACGTTTGTTGGACAAACTAGTCGTTTTGCTTAGCCGTTGATTCTGCTCAGTAAATTAATGCCGCATAATGCATACATATTGCAGTGCGATAAAACTATTTTACGTTGTTTTTGCCAAAGGCAGTTCCTTACCTGTCTTTTTGCAGCATGTCATTTTGGTGTAGCTTATAGAATCAGATACAAGGGGAAGGAAAAAACATGAGTTACCTCCACGTGCCGGTTTCACTTATGTACCTATTACTGTACCGAACGGTCTACAAATATTTGTGACATGTCTGGCTTTAAACAGCTGCCTTAAGTTAGGTTGCCGTAGTGTTATAACTGTTAGACTAAGACGCGCAAAGCCTTTACACAAAATAAATGTAATTTTTGGGAAACTTGTCGATCACTTCTATTTCCGTAACAAATGATTACAATTTTAGTTCTTGCCGAGTATTTCATACCCGTAAAGGTGATGCCCATAGAATTTGTAGTTGTTTTATGGTTTTTACTGCATTTATGTTTCTTATAAAATTTAGCGTAGAACCTACCTATCATAATTTTGTTGTTCGTTTTGAGTACGGATAAAACGAAATTATATTTAACGGTTTAAATGTACTTATGTAGAATTGGTTGTTAGGACTTTAAGTAGGTAGTTCTGTGTATTGAAAACTTCGATCAGGCAATTCTTGATTAAAGATTGAAAATTTTTATGATCAATTTTTCATGCTGTAGCCCCGGTTGAAATATATATTTTTACAAATAAATTACTCTGCGGCCGTGGAAGTAGCCTCCACGTTTATTCTCCATTGTGCTAACGGGATTGTCGACCATTTATCTTGTTACGAGCGGCGAGCATTGTGTTGCACATTTTATTATTTCGCAGAAATGAACTTCTTTGACTGTTTCCTTTTTTTATTTTCTGTTTGCTAGCGTTGCGTTTGTTTGAAATCGTCCCGGCGCCGCGCCGGCGCCTCGACCTCAGAAAATCAAATTGTTGGATCATCAATTCCGTTTAGAAAACTGACTTATTTTATACTAGTTGCGCCTCGCGGTTACACCCGCGCAGATTTAAATCCCGGTATTCCCGCGGGATAAAAAGTAGCCTATGTGCTATTCCAGACTTTACTATAGTCTTTCTCTCTGCCCAGTTTCATCCAGATCCGTTAAGCCGTTCCGGCGTGAAAAAGTAACAAAAATCCATCCATCCATCCATACTTACAAAATTTCGCGTTTATAATATTAGTAGGATTATACAGAAAATTTTCGTATGAGTTATGCCAGTGAGTTGTCAGTCGATGTTCAATAAAAGATGCAGCACCATTGATTATCGTGTCCAGTGCCGCATGCAATTATTGTAAGGTGTGTGGGGGTTGTATAGTTTACGGCTCGCGCGTGCCCTGGCCCAGTTTTATCCAGGGCAGAGTGGATACCGTGCATTCTTTATGGAAGTAACACTTCCCAACTAAGATACGAAATCTATTATTTCAAAACTTCAGTCTACAGCAAATTTCATTCAGCTTGCCTTGGCTGCTTGCCCAATCCTTTGATTACAGACGTAAACATTTTTTTCATAATAAGTACTACATTAAATTGAAATAGGTTTACTGTACCAGGTTAGATTTAGATTACATTCAGTTTCCTATATTTTTTTCCGCTTTGAAACGATTCTAAACGCGTTTTTATAAATGCGTAGGTAAATAGGTGTGATTGAGGATATCGAACGAACTCGCGTTTTATCAGATTTAACAAGTACTCATTCATCTAATAAATTTTTGATTTTTTCCTTCTTTCAACTATAATTTTCCTTTTGCTAACCAATCACCATACAGTTGCAAATTTATTCGAATTTAAATTCATGATTTACGTGTAGTCGTATATATACGTCTGAGTAAACAATGTATAAATTTGTGCTGTCTCTGTTTGCTATTACGCATTAGTAAGAGATGGCAATAGTTTAATTTAAGCATCGTTTATCGTTTGACAATTTTTTTGTAGTTAGGCCATAAGCCCAGTTATGTCTTAGCGGCCTTACTCAAAAAAAAAATATATGTCAAATGATATAGTTTGTGAAATGATGACAAAACGTGCGCGTCCACCGCATCAGCATCGCTGCGTACGGAGCGGACGGATTTGTTGCTTTGTATTGATTTATATGGTACAGCGTGGACTGGATCGGCATTTCAGCGCCAGAGACCGATATTTCTGCTGATGACGTCATCCGCAGTGAACGCGCCATTCGGAATTGCTTTGAAAATACCGATACTGCCGATGCAAAATCCGGATGCAGTGGACGCACCCCATCGGCATTTTGTAAATACTGACGCTCCGTCCGCTCCGTACGCAGCGATGCTGATGCGGTGGACGCGTACCTACAGAGAGTTAACTCTGAGCAGTGTTTTACGTGTTTTGGCTTGAGAACTTATAAACTATGTAACTTTACTTACATTACATACAACAGATGTTTTACATCAACTTTTTTGTTCGCAATAGCTACTTCCTGCATTTAACGATTTGCGCTTGTGAAACACTACGGTAAATTTAATAAAGTTATATTCAAAACGTTTGCCTTTTATTTATTCTGTTGCTTAAGGTATACCTTAGATGCCATTACCATTATAATGATTATCAAAGCGGCAGAAGTCTCCCTCTCCCTCCCTCTCCCCCTACTACCTGGGGTCGCTGACTTCGTTATGTTAATTAACAATTATGAATTGTTACTAAATTCGTTTTAGCTGGCTCAAATTATTCTAAAGCAAACTTTGTTTTTGATGGGTCGAAATTTTTTAGATAATATAAACGATTAGCCCATTTTCTACACTAAGTGCTAATATTATAATTTCATGATGCCTTATAAGCTGTAGATATCGAACCAATAGTTATAAAGTTGTAACAATAAAACGTGTATAAATAAAACTATGAACTTTATGTTTCAATGTTTCCAGGATATCATGGTCAGAATATGGACGCAGGGGGAAACAACTTTGACTCCGGTAAGTTTTGACTTTATTTAGACTACCTGATTTTGACAGCCTTCACAGCTCAGTTGGTAGTAGCCCTGCGTTCTGCGCCGTAGGCCGTGGGTTCGATCCCCACTGGGAACAAATATTTGTGTGATGAACATAGATGTTCTTGTAGATGTTTTTTCTCTGTCTGTGTGTAATTTTATATCATAAGAATGTATTTACAGAAAAAAAGATTTTTTTAAAGTATTAAGTAAGTATAATATCAGCTATGTGGTTTCCATATTATAAGCTTCGGCTTAGTTCGTTCGATGCTAGATAGTGCTGTGTGGCACTAATATTTATTTATTTACCTAACTGGACCCATAGACTCATCATAATATGGGTAGCTTTTCTAAAACCAATAAATTAAATGTGCAGTCAAAGAAAAATAGGTCTAAAATTTCTCCTTGCGTAACGCCGTGAGCTGTTGTTTTATTCCAACTTGATCTATTGAAAAGAGTTCCCATAATATGATCCTATTTTATTCACATTCAAAATATAACGTACACAAAACGTTTAAAACAAAGTAACAAGTAAGTTAAACTTGTAATATGCTTAATCGACCGTGACGCACACCTGTCTGTTATCTAAAAAAAACTACCACAAGAAGATACCATTAACCACTTTTGTTGCTAGACATGTACAACAATTGTTTCTGAATTACCGGTATAATCGAACAGCGTAACTCGATTATCGACTGTGAATTTGCGATGGTGCGTGAAATTGCAAGATGCCGTCCGCTATTTACACGGCGATTTCTAATTTAGCATTTTAATTATTTACTAGTTTTGGGTTTCAAAATGAACTAAGTACTAGGTCGAGGACAATAGTGGATGGATATTGCTAATTATACAATACAATTAAGTTTATTGACAAAAGAGAATACGCAGACATAAATAACGTAACCCCCCCCCTAATCATCATCATCATCATCATCAGCCTACAGAAGTCCACTGCTGGACATAGGCCTCCCCTATCCGTTTCCAGGAAGAACGATTTTGAGCCCTTTCCATCCACCGACTACCCGCGATCCTGACAATGTCGTCAGTCCATCGGGTAGGAGGGCGTCCTACACTTCGCTTTCCTGTTCGTGGTCGCCATTCGAGAACCTTTATTCCCCAGCGGTTGTCAGTTCTTCGAGCTATATGACCTGCCCATTGCCACTTCAACTTGCTGATTCTGAGAGCTATATCGGCTACCTTGGTTCTTCTACGGATTTCCTCATTTCTGATTCTATCTCGTAGTGAAACTCCCAGCATAGCTCTCTCCATAGCCCGTTGTGCTACTTTTAGCTTGTTGATGAGGTTGAGAATAGTAAGCGACCACGTCTCAGTTCCATATGTCATCACTGGCAACACACACTGGTTGAACACTTTCGTTATGAGGCTCTGCGGTATGTGTGACGAGAAGATGTGGCGTAATTTCCCGAACGCTGCCCATCCGAGTTGAATTCGTCGGCTGACCTCTTTGTCAAAGTTGGACCTACCTAGTTCATCCAACTAGGTAGGTCCAACTTTGACCCAGATAGACGTAGTGGTCAACAACTTCGATGATATCGCTCCAAACATGTACCGGCACGGGTGCGACATGAGCATTAGACATGATTTTCGTCTTGCTCATGTTCATCTTAAGACCCACCTGTTGGGAGACAATATCGAGGTCTCTGAGCATCGTGCCTAGATCTTCCAGCGATTCCGCCATTATGACTATATCGTCGGCAAATCGAAGGTGAGTGATGTATTCGCCATTGACGTTGATGCCATATCTATTCTAGGACAGCAACTTGAAAACATCCTCCAATGCCGAGGTGAACAGTTTCGGAGAAATTACATCTCCCTGTCTCACGCCTTTATGCAGTTGGATAGGATCCGTGCTCTGGTCCTGGAGTCGGATAGACATAGTGGCTTTGCTGTACAAACACTTCGACACTTCGATATACCGATAGTCAATTTGACATCGTTGGAGTGACCGTAGGACTGCCCAGGTTTCAACTGAATCAAAGGCTTTCTCATAGTCCACAAACGCTAAACATAGCGGCTGGTTATTACTCTTCGGTTTTCTGTATAACCTGCCCGAGCGTGTGGATGTGGTCTATGGTGCTAAAGGACCCGGCTTGTTTCGGGAGGCTGGAAGTCGTCAAACCTACGTGCGAGACGATTGGTAACTACTGTCGAAAACAGCTTATAGACTTGGCTCAGCAGCGAGATGGGCCTATAATTCTTTAAGAGGGTGTTATCACCTTTCTTAAAGAAAAGTACCACCACGCTTCTGCCCCATGCGTCTGGCGTCGTACCCTCAGAGATGATGGAATCGAATAGCCTCTGAAGGACTTTAAGTACTGGCGTTCCGCCCGCTTTCAGAAGCTCTGTCGTTATTCCGTCTTCTCCCGGTGCCTTGTTGTTTTTAAGCTGCTTGAGAGCCGTTCGGATCTCGTATAGGCTGACGTCCGGGATATCTTCAGTGTAGTGTCGAGTTAAACGGGCTCTTGCATCACTAGTCGTGTTCGTAGCGGGACTTTGTGATGAGGTGTATAATTGCCCATAGAATTTCTCGAGCTCTCTTAAAACTTCCGGCTTCGCGGAAACGATACTGCCGCTATTGGTCTCCCCCCCCCCCCCCCCCAATACGTTTTTAAAAATAATCTTTAAAAACTATGTGATCTTATTCTCAAAATGTTATTTCTCGCTTTTCCACTGTTTACTTAATTTTATTTATTTTTCTCTCTCACTTAAGTCTTGTAACAATTTACTTGACGGCGGCCTGTTGGTCGGCCGAGAGCTAGCTAGGCTAGCTAAACGATCTGGATGATTTGAAGGTAGATGGTGGGAGGAGGCTCTTGATAGGAAATCGGGAAGTCAGTGGCCTTACCCAGCAGTGGGACGAAGAAGACTAAATAAAAAAAGCATTTGGTGTCGATTCTGTTGTTGCATTATCCTAAACTAACATAATCTGACAGCTCTAAAGTTATAGCCATCCTTGTCGTTTCGGTCTGTTAGAAAGGGCCGGCAATGTTTTAGTTCTGTCAAATTAGGTTATATTAGGAAAACTAAACAACTGAATTGACACCACTGTAATCAAATTAGCGCTGGTGCCCAAAAAGATTTTATAATAAAACCTGCATGTGTGGTCACCACACCCAACGGTCTATTGAGTTAAAATGTAATTGTATGTTGTCGTGTTGATGGTGCAGGGCAGCAGCTGGCGCAGGAGCAGGAGTTGGCGACCAAAATGCTGCAGATCCAGTCCAAAAGGTTCTACCTCGACGTGAAGCAGAACCGACGCGGGAGGTTCATCAAAGTTGCAGAGGTCAGTCTTTTGTTTAGTTCACTGACTGAACTCTTAAAAAGATCTGACAGGGAGCGATATCTTCCTTGCTTGGGGATCAAAGTCGTTAAGCTATAAAAATTTTTTACTTTGTACCTAACTATGTTCTTAGTTTTTAGAGTTCCGTACCTAAAGGGTAAAACGGGAACCCTATTACTAAGGCTCCGCTGTCTGTCTGTCACCAGGCTGTATCTCATGAACCGTGCGGTCGTAGTTGTCTAACTACGACCGCGTTGAAAATTTCACAGAATGAGGTATTTAATATTGACGCTATAACAACAAGTAATCAATTTAAAATAAAATTAATATTTAAGGGGGCTCCCGTACAAAAAACGTAATTTTTTGCCGTTTTTATTGATCCGTATGTCACCAGGGGCATTATTCACTAAGAAAATAGGAGATTCCTTGCCCCAAACCGTGAATCGTCAAAACTTGGTGTTGGGCTTTATTCTATAATTAGATACATAGAAGATACTTTGCCCTGACCGTATGACACCGGTGCCTTGTCTTAGCCGAGCTCGCGCTGCAAATGGTCATAGTGCATAAGGCTCCAGGTTGTATCTCATGAACCGTGATAGTTAGACAGTTGACATTTTCACAGATGATCTATTTCTGTTGCCGATATAACAACAAATATTAAGAAATAAAATAAATGTATAAGGGGGTTCCCATACAACAGACGTGATGTTTTTGTCGTTTTTATAGACAATGGTACGGAGCCCTTCGTGCGAAAGTTCGACTTGTACGTGGTCGTATTTTTATCATCCACGCGAAGAATTAAATTAAATCTAATCAATATTAATGATAATAATGACATAATCCGTAAATCTATACAACGCGCGCAGTTATGTAACCGGTTTTGTTACATATCTCGGTTTTTTGTTTAATAATATTTCGTACACTTTGATGAGCGTAGATAAAACGGAATTAAAACAAGTTTGAATGGTAAATCCCCGTCTTCTTCTTTTTTTGTAACACGTGTAAGTGTAACCATGTTACGTAAATAAATGTGTTTACAATAAGTTGAATAGTTGTGTGTTGTATATTTTGGAATGTGCCGTTATTCGGCGATGGGCCTGCAACCTATCATAAATACCAAATACTGCAAAATGTGCGTGCTAAAGGTACGCGTCCACCGCATCAGCATCGCTGCGTACGGAGCGCACGGAGCGTCAGTATTTACAAAATGCCGATGGGGTGCGTCCACTGCATCCGGATTTTGCATCGGTGTTTTTAAAGCAATTCTGAATGGCGCGTTCACTGCGGATGACGTCATCAGCAGAAATACCGGTCTCTGGCGCTGAAATGCCGATCCAGTGCACGCTGTACCATGCAAATCAATACAAAGCAACAAATCCGTCCGCTCCGTACGCAGCGATGCTGATGCGGTGGACGCGCAAGTTTTATGTTATATTTGGACGCTGACGGTTTTGGACGGACTGACAACCCCCTAAGACCTTGTACAGTCAGCATCATTTATGATTTTTCAGAATTTGAAAATTGTTCACATTGACACTGACCATATTGTACATCATAATTTGATTTCTTTTGTTTAGTTTTCGCTTTTCATTAAAAGTTTATATAGAGGAAATATAACAAACTTTTGACAAAATACTAGTTGTCATTCATAACCCTTGCAACGTTGACCGATCTTCATTTACTTTGATGGTATGGTATACCATACCGATGTATACATACTGATGTATACATCAGGGGCATTATTCTGCATATCATTGCAAACGCGATTGGACTGGTCATAGTGAATAACGCGCATGAGGGAAAATCTACCGTGCGTCAAAGTCATGAGCTAAATTTTCGAAGTGCCTAGATGAGTTTACCTTTACGTTAAACCGTGAAGAGTGCACAAGAGAAAACAGGCCTACGCCCTCAACTGTAAACTAAGCCAAATAATAAACTTTTCAGATCGGCGCAGACGGTCGGCGGAGTCAAATCTTCCTCGCCATGTCAACAGCCGCTGAATTCCGCGACCACCTGTCAAGTTTCAGCGACTACTACTCCTCACTCGGCCCGCCTAACCCCGAGAATGTGCCAGAAGACGGCAAGCTCAAATCCGAGATGATGCTCAAGGTACGTACTTTATTTTAATAGCGGCCCTACAAATGCCTGCCCTGTCGCTGGCATATCATTGATCAATTCATGTCAACAAAATTGATGAATTGATGAAGAATGAAAATGATTGGAACCGACTTGTTCGTACAAATAAAAATATAATATTTTAGGAAAAATAAAAAACATTTAATTTTGTATTTATTTGTAATGAAGTGACACGGGTATTCATCGCATTTTAGCGTTTTTATTTTCCCAATGTTTCGGCTATTGCAACATAGCCGAAAGGTTGTCGTGGTGGTTTATTCGTAGCACACATAGTTAACTGGCGCAGCCGGAAGGATATTTTTATTTGCCAACTTGTTTGATAATTAAATAAACAAATAAATAATGCTGGACAATCCACACAGCACTATCTAGCCCCAAAGTAAGCTATTCAAAGCTTGTGTTATGGGTACTAGATAACTGATATATTTAATACATTATATACTTACATAGATAGATATTTAATTAAAATATATAATTCAAATAATTCAAAACGCTTTGTGCGTTCTGTGCGGTGTGGGATTTCTACTATGAAGATGGTATCTGAATATACCCTGTGTTATCCAGGACAACCGACGGTACTACCTGGACCTGAAAGAGAACTCCCGCGGTCGGTTCCTGCGTGTATCCCAGACGCTGTCCCGCGGCGGACCGCGCTCGCAAGTGGCGCTGCCGGCGCAAGGCATGATCGAGTTTCGTGACGCACTCACTGATCTGCTGGACGACTTTGGAGCTGATGATGTGCAGTAAGTGACGTGTACACCACCTCATTTTTTTTG
The DNA here is from genome assembly GCA_963576535.1 of Plemyria rubiginata. Taxonomy (NCBI): domain Eukaryota; kingdom Metazoa; phylum Arthropoda; class Insecta; order Lepidoptera; family Geometridae; genus Plemyria; species Plemyria rubiginata. The sequence continues at coordinate 7,320,298 of OY754922.1, read as the reverse complement.
TTTATAGCTCCTGTCCGTCATATAATCTGGCCAGTTACAAGTGAATTAAATAGTTTAAATTCAGACCATAGTCAAGTGGCCCGTCATTTGTTTTGAAGAAAATGGTGGCGGTTTTGTTCAAAACATTCGATATTTTTTTAAATTTTTGAATTGGACTAACCTTCAGGGGTAGTGCTTGCTAAGTCAGTCTCCTAATGTGCTCCATGTTTGTCTTGTGAGGTATAAAATTGACCTTTAGACTTTGGCGATTGCAGACATTAAGGATGTTCTATTGTGTCTCGATGAAATCACTGTCCAAACCAGAGTTTACAAATGGAGTGATGGTCAGTGAGTGTATTTACTGTGTATGGCGCATTGTAACACTGGTATTCATACTCGGGCAGTGAATACCGCAAAATAATAATACAGCCAAATGTGATTAATTCACACTTTCCACCGGTTTTTAAAAGCTCGATCAAAACTAATCAACTGTCACGTATGGAATACCAACGTTTGGACGTATCTCTGACTACCCCTCTTAGACATCCTCAAAGAATCTTGAGTCAGTACTTGGTACTGAGAGATCTGAGGGGATATCTACCGTGCCTGGGGATTAAAGTCGTGAAGCTCAGTTTCAGTGATAATGTGCTGCAGGTACAAAGGCGATCTTCCTGAGGGCCGACATTTGCGCGTCGACAACAAGAACTTCTACTTCGACATTGGACAGAACAACCGCGGGATCTACATGAAAGTCTCAGAGGTAATCGAATAAAATAAATAATAATTAATGCTGGACAATCCACACAGCACCATCTAGACCCAAAGTAAGCTACTCAAAGCTTGTGTTATGGGTACTCATCATCATCATCTCAGCCCGGTGTCACCCACTGCTGGGTATAGGCCTCCTTCATTTTCTGCCAGCCTCCTCTGTTCTTTGCGTCTCAGGTCCAGGTGTTTCCAGCGACCCTTACGATGTCGTCGACCTATCGCGCTTTCGGTCGGCCTAGATTTTGTCGGCCTGATTTCGGCCACCATTCGGTCAAGGCTTTACTCCACCGGCCATCACCACGTCTGGCAAGGTGGGGTGGGTGTTATGGGTACTAGATGACTGATATGTTTAATACGAGTAAATTTTATACTTACATAGATAGATATTTTTTACAGAAAAATAGTTTTCACGCGAGCGAAGTCGCGCGCTATTTCACTAGTAACAACATATGTAACAAAACAAGATGTCTACCATACCCGGGGATAACTCTCGTGAGCCAACTTCATTCCCATATCTGGGGCCTTATTATCTATCTTGAAACCTAATACCATGGTGATATTCTGGGTTTCAAGTGTCAAACTTTCTGGGGCATTATTCTCTATGAAAATAGGAGATTCCTTGCCCCAAACCGTGAAACGTCAAAACTTGATGTTGGGCTTTATTCTTTATGACATAGGAAATACTTTGCCTTGACCGTATGACACCGGCTGCCTTGTCTTAGCTGTGATCGCGGTGCTAATGGTCATAGTGAATAAGGCTCCTGTACTACATATCAAGTTCATCTGTGACATTACGATACTACATGTTCCGTCATCTGTGCCGATTACGATTACCACCGAGTTAGACAATTAGGCCCCCGATTGCAAACTGTTGACGCCCGGTCGTGCACCAATAGATTTACCATTCTACAAAGTCTGAATTCCAGGTGAAGAGTAACTTCCGCACGGCTATCACGGTCCCTGAGAAGTGCTGGGGCCGCTTCCGAGACATTCTTGCGGAGTACTGTGATAAGATGATACGCGCGCAGGTGCCAGGGCCCCACGCGGGGCCCCATAACGTACCGCATTTGCCGCCGATGCACGATGACACACAGGTATGTGTAACAAAAAAATTCATAATAAATAAATAATGCTGGACAATCCACACATCACCATCTAGCCCCAAAGTAAGCTACTCAAAGCTGGTGGTATGGGTACTAGATAACTGAATATTTAATACATTACATACATACATATAGTATGTAGATAGATATTTTTTTTTTATACATAGAAAACACCCAGACCAACGGAACAAATTTCTGCAGATCGTACACAAATTTGTTCCGAAGCGGGAATCGAACCCGCAACCTGTGCGTCGCCGGCGGATTCTCGCCCGCTGCGCCACTGAGGTCGTCTTAATAAACATGTAAAATTTATAATGGTGTTGATTATGTTGTTGCATTATCCTAAAGTAACTTAATCTGACAGCTCTAAAATTATAGCCGTCCTTGTCGATTGACCTTGTCTTGTATTTTAAGTTAGTTGTTTATATTTTAAATTATTATTTTTTTGTTAAACTATTCATGACAAGCCAAAGTTTTATTATACTTAACAATGTATTGTTAATGTGTGTAATCTTTGTGAATAAATGATTCTGATTCGATTTAGTCTTTTAGAAAAGGGATGGTAATATTGTTAGCATTATCAAATTAGGAAATTAAAATAACATAATAGATAGTCACTAACTCAAGGCTTTATTTTATGTTATCGAATACTTAAATTATGTGGTATTGAAATGTTGGATAGAGCGCAAGATGCTGACTGTAATGGAACTGTGTTATGAATGAGTGAGTGAGCAGATGAAAGGTTTGAGCGAGTGTATAGACTGAATGCATGAACTGGATGGACGGCATTATTGAAGCGGCTAACATTATAAACTAAACTACTAAAAGCTGTTATTATTTAAATAAAATTGAAGAGAGGAACGGTTTTAATCATCTTCCCCCGTCCCACATTTATTTTATTAGTTTTGACGTTAACTATTTGTTTATTTACAGGACACATTCACAGGCAGTGCTCCAAATCGGATTTGATTCGAGCCCCTCTCCCGCCCACTCCGACACGCAACTCCGCACTCATTAGCGTCTGTCTGCATGTCTGTATGTCATAGCAAAACAAGCGACAAAAGTATCCATGGTAAGACCTGTCATGTCATGCAGCTGTCAGTGTCAACGTCAAAGTAACAGCTGCGGACAAAGGTTGAATTTATGGAGAGATTCTGATTTTAAAACTGGGATTTGCGACGATTTCGGGTTTTAGTCGTGTAGCTATCGTTGTTAACGTAAAAATGACAGCTGCTGCCAATTGAATACGTGTATATTGTAGCGACGATACGGTGGACTTTAAATTTAAAATAATGAAAATTGACATTTCAATATTGTAAACGACAAAAAGCATGCGACAGAACGTTGGTTTAAAGCTTGTATATATTAGAGTTAATAGGTTATATATTCGACGCTACGAAGATCAGGACATTCCTTTGGATTTGTTTTTCAAAATTAATGTAGCGAGCGCTACACTGAATCATAGGGTCGGGACACACCGAGCGCGAGCGATGTCGCAGCACACAGCGAGCTGCGCGCGCTTTCTTTGTCTTCCGACGACATAGTTGTTAAGATATTGTGATAAAAAAATATTTGAGCTTTATTTTATTTCTCTCGTAATCAAGTATTATATTAAGTAGCGTCGGGGGAGTACCGCAGTCGTCGAACCGTTTCTCTATGGTACTAATGTTTGCACATTTTAACAGATTTATTTGTTGTTGATTAATTAATTGTGATAGAAATGCAGCGGAGATTCTGCGTCGGAGTAAACGTTACATGCAATCATGATCCCAGCTGGGTCGCATCATCGCTACGTCACCGTTCTTGTGACGTCGTTACAACTGTCGCGTGACGTCACAATACTGTGACGTACCCGCTGTGCCCTAGCCGTTAACGCGCATGAAATGAAATTTCGAAATGAATTCACAATTATTTGTGGCCTTTCAAGAAACGCGCCTCCAAGGGGTCGATCGAACTAACTTTTAAGCTTTGAGCTTTTTTTTGATTAAATTTGTTTGGCTAATTCTTGTAGTTAGGTTTCTTTGGCACATGATTTAGAACTTTAAATCGAATTGGAATGATGAACTATAGTGGAATCACGATTCCTTTTAAGTCATGTTTTTTTAAGTTATTTTTGCCAGGTTTTTTATATTTGACATTTTAAAATCTAAATCTAAAAGTATACCTACTGGCGTTGCATTAACGATCATAATAAAGAAACCACTTAAGTATCTAGTTTGTAGGTGTATGTGTTTTTTTTAATATGAATTATTATTATTTTAATATTAGTTTTTGTCTGTTTACACTTGATGTTCGGCACGGGCGTGTGCGGGGGTGGGTTCCGTTGGTAAAACTTACCTTATCTTCTAACGCATGAAGCACAATATTACTTGACATTTAAATGTAGAAATGGCTCCACATAGCACCATTATTAACACAATGAATTATTATAATCTCGTTTTGTTGTCATATCGGAAAAACCAGTTAATTAAGACATGGTACTTTAAATTAAAAGTTTGCGAATGCTATGATTTATTTAAATTTATTAAAAATCAACTATTTTTATTCTACATGCCTTTAATTGACTCTTAAGTAAGTTAAATGAAACGGAACCCGCCTTAAACTATAAAGCACCGGGTGTTTACAGGGGTCGTTTCAAAGTCACGGTATTTACCTTCTTCACTATAAAATCAAATCGTTTATTTTGTGTTATAAAAACGTGGGCGAAATATAAATAACACAAGTAACGACACCAAAATTGGTCGTCACTCAGCTTTGTGCTATAATGATGTTTGATGCACTACTATAAAGCTTGTTCTGATCAGATCAAAACTTAATAAATATGAAAAAAAAAAAAATTCTAAAAAAAAAAATTGTCATAAAGTCATTCTAAATAATTTAACTCTAATTTGTTTATAGTAGTATTCTTAAAAGCTCAAAAATACGTCGGAAAAACCCGAAACGATTAAAAAACTTCCAACTTGATTGTTCTTTGTCACCTGTGTTATTACCAGGTAGATAAGGCCACTTAGCCTCGAAAACCTTTGGAACTAAGAACCAGTGTGTTGATAAATTTACAGTGCAGGAGGTAAACGTACAGTGGCGATACTCGAATGATTTAGGTAAGACGCGCTGCTGTGATATTCTCGTAGGCGAGCGATTTTAAACGTTTACAAATTGTAATGCGATGGACGCGGCTGCAGCTTTATTCGGTAGGGTAGGGTTATCTAAATTTGGGAGACCAACATTTTTTGGTAGGGTTATATCTAAATTTGGTAGTCCACCATTTTTTGGTAGAGTTGTATCTAAATTTGGTAAACCATCATATTCGTTAGGGTTTTATCTAAATTTAGTAGACCAACATTTTTTGGTAGGGTTGTATTATAATTGGCTAGGGTTTTATCGTAAAATTCAATGAAAGGCAAGACGAAAGGTTTAGCTATAAAAACATGCATGGAAATACAAAATGTTTATTTGGATTTTGAACTCAAAAGTTCATATATTCATAATCAATCAACTTACCTGAAATAATAGTAAAAATGAAACTGCCTGTTACTTTTCTAACAGCGGCAATGTAAAATACTATAAAATGTGGGTGGGTGCGTTTGTTTGATTGTCGTGGACTTGAATACCATGGGCATACATTACAGCAATCTTGACCGCATTATATTGCATAAAAAATTTAAGACGGAATCATAAAATCCGAACAGAAATTTGAAAGTTATCGCTTGTCTTGTCTAAATTCGTGTCCGCCTATAAGTGCGAGAGAATTCGCGCTAGCCGCGGTCGCGTCCATGTGGGTAGGTTTAAGTGTGGTTTTGTAAGCACCCCGTGTATGGTTTGCGGAGAATTATTTTCATCACCTTAGTGCATTGTTTGATAATAGTACCAGGAGTACGAACAGTGATATAGTTGACCAGTCGTTTACTTATGTAATCATAATTAAAAAATCAAACCTCAATCGTAGCTTTTATTGGCTCCCATAACGCATCTGGTATCAATAGTACCAAAAGGACAGTAGGGCGAAGGAGTGGACGAATCGTTATTTTACGTGTCACAACCACTACGAGGAGCACATAGCAATAACGATAATAGGCAAGTTGACTAAATTTTAAAAACTGGTAAATAATGTACCTACTTTAATATCTACTTTATACCAACAAACTAAAATGTCAATGAATCGATAATATATAATAAACAATCTTAATCAAATTTTAAAATAAATCGTATATTTATGTACTATGTATATTTTGCAATTTAGATAAACAATTTAAATTTCAGTCGAAAACAGTCACTGTCATGGCGTCTTGAATGACATCACGTCGTGCGAAACAAAACAGTTTCCTATCTATCCATTTTGTTATATGAAAACGTCAACAACAACAACAATGTGTTACACGGCGTGACGTAACACTTTTTGCTTGGTGTTTACACGTGACTTACTACCAATTTTTTCCGAATTTATTATCTAAAAATCACAATAATCCTTAATTATTATTATAAATAGTTTTGTTTTTTTCAATCTACATATCATAACTAATAATAAGAAACTATATGATCCACACTGAATTTCTTAGTGGAAACAAGCCTATTGACGAATAGTTCTCCGTAGACCAATGTATAATGCGTGTGAGCATGCATGTTTATGTATATTATGTGTGAATGCGCAGGCGGGACGCAGTAGTCATAAGTTCAGAACTACAACGGGCGTCAGACGTGCCTTCGATACTTTACTAATGTATTATGTATTTTTTTTTTATTCTACTAGTACACTGTGTACGCAACTTTGCGGGAACCATCCCACGAATTTGTGAATTTAGGTGAACTACACAAACATGAGTTTACCTTTTTTATATTTAAAAAATAACATAAACTCTCCAGTAGTTCACCTAAGATACGGGGTGTACTAGTAGGCGTTAACTTTATCATGACTAATAAAATCACTCCGGGAGTGTTTCACCCTTTATTGGTAGCTTTTTGACCGGTGGCGCCGGCGCAGGCTGCGTCCAGTTTGCCGTCCGCTGATGCTTTATCTTAGGGCTGTTACACACGACGACTTTATAGCGACTATTTCGCATTAGATAGACCTTGAACGAGATCTATGTAGCGTCGAGTCGCGGCATGAAGTCGCCGAGCGTAAAAGCTCTTATTGTTGTCTATGTTCGTATTCAATATGCTTTTTTCATATAATAATCGTTTGACAGCAAAAAAATCGTACTGAATATGAACAACATAAATGTTACGAAAATACTTATCTAGCTAAAGAATCGCAAAGCGATGCTTGAGTTCCATAATTCCTATTTTTGAGTCACTGTAGTTGTATCTCGATTTAAGCAATATTGTACCGCTCGAAGAGTTGCACCATACTTCGATGTTTAATTTTTGTAAGTTTAATGCAAGTTGTATGTTTTTTGTTAGTTTATCGCTTTGTATTGCTTTGAGGCCGATAGCCGCATCTTCTTACCGACCGGCCTTTGCTTCACAATGCGTTACCTGCTTCATTTATTACGTGGATTGTGTTGTGATCAGCGCTGATAATCTTGTGCGATCATTATAACCTTGCTTGTCTACAATTGAGCGCGGTTTGCAAAGTTAGTTCGTCATATCCTCTGAGTATTGCAAACTTGTGAAGAAGCAGGAAATGGGTATAAAACACCGTTCGACCGTTCAATAGTATAACTTAAGATAACTCACTCACTTTCAACGTAAGCGTATCGCTCGCCGTGGACTTTAACTAAGTCTTGAGATCTGCAGTGAACGCATTACATCTAAATAAAATAATTCTTTCACCTTTAAGAAATAGAAATAGTAGGATGTCTTAGATTGCATGAACAAGATAACAGACTTGACAAGGTGCATTCTAACACAATCCTTGTGTAGGATAATTTACAGTAATTTTTCTGTGACCATAAGTCTTAAATATAGAAAAAAAAACAAAAGTTGTGACGTCCGAAAAAAATACAAATATAAAAAATACCTATATAAAGATTCACTTCTACATTTACGAATACAGATAGAAATATATAAGACGTGGGGCGGCGTGGGCTCTATAAGTAAGTTAGGTTTAACTCGTTCATCGGGAATTGCCAAGAGGAGTTAATGCTAGCTATATAGGTATAGTGATATGTACGTATATAGGTGTAACAGAATCCGTAGGTGTTAGGGTAAGTTTAAGTCGGCTCGCGTCGACGTCGCTTTGTTTTCTCGTGTCGAGTGGAGCGGTGTGTGTTATGTCTTAGCGTGGTGCGGGTTCAGAGTCTCTGTGTGTTCCGAAAGCTTGCGCGGGGCGTCCCATCCCTCTTTACCTTCTTATATTCTGCGGACGTCCCCCGCTACACAATAATGGCTTAATTTTAAAACAACTTTATGGTACAAAATGTAATTTTAGTTCCAGTAAATTTAAGATCCAGAGTCTATATTTAGAAGATTTTAAAATATTGAATCCTCCCGCCGGTTTCCGGTCTAGAAATCTGTCAATAAATACAAATTATTATATATAAAGAGATATATAACATGAAATGTTTAATATAATGTTGTGAAGCTAGAGTGAGTTTAATTGGTCGGCAATAATCTAGTGACTAGTGTTTTAGAGTTCTCTATGTCGGTCGAAATCTCGTTTGGATGGATCGGTGGCTCGTCCTCTTTACTCTTCCCTTGATATTACTCTAAGATTGTTTATCTTAAGAATGCAATCTCTCATCACATTTAGGCACTTTAAAGTTTATTAATCTTTACTTACATAGTCACCGATCCTTGACAGTTGACCTGCAACTGTGACCTCGCCTCCCCTCCCTCGCCTTCTGTCATCCTCATCATAATCATCTGTACTAACATCCTCTTCGCTGTAAAAATCTTTTTTTTATCTTCTGTGGATCTCGTAGTTTTCATATTCGAAGTTTATTTTTCTTTCTAGTTATGACTAGACTCATAATTTCTAATGGGTACATTTCTTAACTTTTCAACTTTGCTTTCTGAATGACACTACAATCGATTTATCTAACTTTCCCACGCTATACTAATTAAAATCAATTTATAAAACACGAAGTATCTGTTAAGGTGACATGATAATCAACTTTGAGAAAACATATTTTTTTGGGTAATGATATAAATGCAGTGCGAAGCAATATGTTCCGAATTTTGCCCGTACTCAACGGTCACAAATTCTGTATCACTACCGGAATGATTTTTTTGAACTGCAGGCTGATCACGTAACTTTTGTTGTATTCAAAATCCGGTTGCCTATGTCAATTTTGGCAGTTTTTCGATCGCAAAACTGCCAAAATTGACATAGGCAACCGGATTTTGAATGCAACAAAAGTTACGCGATCAGCCTGCTGAGCGCTGTGCTGATAAGAGATTTTATTGTATGTAACTCGGAAAGCAAGGCTTGTCACCAACGCTTCCAAGTCCATCTTTGACGTTATCTGTCACTTTTTCTAATAATACCCGCGTGCAGGTTGAGTTTAAACGTGACATTGGCGAAATTGCGGGCTACACTGCAAAGGCCATTCAAATAAGAAGAAGAAGAATTTAAGGGAAGACGTGTTCACTTTGCAGTTTGGTGTGTTAGTCAATTACTACGATTATTCATGGTGATTCATTGTAATAGTTACGTTACTGTCACACTCCCTTCAAATAGATTGTTGTATTGTATCGATATTTATGTAAGTTATTTTTTCATCCACTGTCAATGGTTGTTTATACTGTATCTGTTTTGTCGATCCCGCATTCAGTTTCTAAACGAAAGAATCTAGGCCTGGATTTAAGGCTATCGACCTCTATGGGATTCTTATTTGGAAATACCTCGCTCATTGTTGATTCTTTGATAGTCTATCTGGCAGTGGAGTGTCATAGACCCTAGTTTTCGTCCAGTTGCTTATTCATGAAATACCTCATGTTACTCCTGAAATACGTAGTTATTTTGTTCTTGAGAGATCTACCTTTGTATAAGTACCTCGTTAATTCTTAATACCTCTTTATTGTTAATGAGATCAAGCATGGGAGTGTGATGTGACGGACGTCGCCGCGCCGCCCCCGCCCCACTAAGAGTTAAAAATACATAGATATGGATGGAATCAACTACGAAAAAGAAAATAAAAAATATTAAAAAATAATTCAGAGTTATAGTACGTTAGTTTTTAATTATATTTCTGATATTAAATTGATGTTTTGCTGGAAGATAATTTATCTGTGCGTTACGTTTTGACAGCGTGGATAAGCGTTGCATCCGTCGCTTCACACCACACTACTCAACACTAACACTGTTCAGAGTTATTACACAACACCGTTTATTTTTTAACTGCTCCAGAATACAACCTATGCATCTTACTGGGAATAATACTAGTACCTCGGCACATTTTCATTTATGGAAAGGTGGCCGGCTTGCCACCAGTTAGGCGTTCATTTTTCCAGTAAGATGTGACACACCAACTAACCGCCGTAATCTAAACCTATTTAATCAGTATGATAATTACGAATGCCCTTAAAAATCATATATTTTTACAAATAAGCAATACCACAGTACCTGAAATTATATAAAAAGATATATAATGTGTAAAGAAAGTTGTTGTTGTAATAGAACGGAAAAATAGTGGATTGACAAAATACTTGGCGGTTTCGATGCCCTATTTGTCTGAGCGGCGGGACGACGTCTAAATGACGGACGCTTCGGACGGAAAGTTCGGTGAGCGACATTTCAACTGTGTCAAATAATAAATAATGTGGGCTACGAAATATTGCGTCCGTCTTAAATAGTCGTCGTGTTCGTTGCGACGGCACTAGGGCATAAGCAGTTATACTTTCAGGCAGTTGGCTATATGATTGTTTTATAATTATTTATGTATGTAATTTGATTTAAAAGATTGCTGGCTTTAGGATTTGGAAATGGGGTTCGACGTCGACATACTAACTTTCTTTTTGTAATAAGATGATGATCGTTTCCTTATTAATTTCGTCGGAAATGTTCGGTCATCGGTCGCATACGTCGGCGGTTGACAGGTTACGGGCCCAGAACAGAACGATATGTGAATGTAAGATGGCGGTCGCGACGTTCTGAGTCCGCTAGGGTAATGAACGGTTGAAGGGATCACATGCGAAGTGATAGGAGTAGATAGGTATCTCGATGTAACCGACGCGCGCACACGCCGACGCAAACGCGTGCTAAGTCTTGACAAGACTGATGTCTTTTTAGTGTCGTCTTTTGACGTCTTCCCGAGCTGTCTACTAGAGCGTGGCCTCCGGAATGTGCTCGCGCCGGACTGAACGAATTGTAAAGGACGTGCCATACACGTTAGCTGGCGGTTGGCGGCCCTTAGCGCCTGTTTCAGACATGGTCGCCAACCGCACAACACTGAGGTTAGGACAGTATCTTTTAATTTTTTCTCACATTGGCCATTGGGTATGTAGGAAGTTCTGGCGCCACTGTTAGAAAAAGTTGGAATTGTAAGATAGGGTACCCTTGTACGTCCAAGAGGAGGAAGATTTCGGTTTCGTGTCATTTTAACCTGTTTATGTTTCTTTTTTCGAGTAGGTATGAGGTAAGCGCGCTCGCCTGTTCGAGCGGACGAACACTCGCTCGCGTGCGTTCGTCTGCTCGGTGGCGTGCGATTTGTAAGAAGGCTAGCGCTCGACAGGCCATAGCGTTGATACGAACGAGGTGAATTTGAAAAGTAATATCACGAGATGGTGGAAGGTGAACGAATACTGCCAATCGATTGTAGTTTATAATAATGGATAATGATTTGTAGAATAACGATTTTTGATTATTATGTCCTATTATATTATTATATGTATAGTAATGGAATGCGTTGGCTTATTGTTGTTCAAAGATTCCTTCAGCTACGGGACTGATGGTGTGTACGACGGAGCAACGTTTGGTTTGGTTCGTGCCTTCTCTAAACTAACAATAGATTTCTTCGATTTGTTTAGATTTAGAGTGTTTGGACATAATCGGCCACCTGTAAATGTTTTCCTTAGGAGAGGCGATGGATACATACAACTGTGTTCTGTAGTGTACTGAAGCGACAGGGCGTTGTGTAGATAGGTTTGCAGGCGCGCCAGCGGCTCGTCTTCGCGCAACGCCATCTTGTGCGTAGCGCGGAGGCAAAATGGCGGCTACCATACAATTTTGAACACGAACTTAGTGAGCCAAGTTGTAACAACTAGATCGCAATATAAATGTTGGTTGTTAGGCTTAGCGGTGATGGCATATTGAGTGTTGTGTATGGAGATTGTGAGCTGGACTTGCAGGGCGGTCTATTCAACGAAACTTTGATTCTAATTTCGACGATCGTGAACTTTCTAAGTTTCTCGGAATTGTTTAGACTCCCAAACAAATGGTTTAGAGGTAGTTTTGATATCGTGTAGAACAGTGGGACTGACATGGCTCATGTGATGAGGATAAATTTATTTTGGACTTTATTTCTTTTTAAAATTCGAAATTTCTCAATTCGTGTATGACACGGCTCGCATCTTGAGACTGGTTTGGTGGGGGCTGCCCTCTGGCGGCGCTAGCGAGAACTTACAGCATGCTTCCTGCGCTGCCGAGGGCTGGCCTCCGGCGCGTCACTGCGTAATATACAATTTGTTTACTCAGTAATAGAATGAAAGAAATGAAGTTGAAGGAGTTTTGTAATGGAAATGATAAGCTTTTGTAAATTACGCAGTAAACACGCCAGGTGAGATTTGTATCCAAAGATTGTATAGTGTGATGTATTAACTTCCTATAGGTTTATTATTATTATACTTACTAGTATTTTATAAACAATAATTATGTTATTTTACTATTGTTTTGGACTTGTTGGTTAGCAAAAAGTTGTAGTCGAAGATCTCTCAGATCGAATTTCGATTGTAAAATTATAAATCAGATGGCAGTCACCTGAACACAACGGAAAAAAATGTACTTGAAAATGAAGGTTAAAATAGTGTCGGTAGATCTATTTCGAAATGTAATAATGGATTGGAATGTTTTGTAAGGAAATCCGCACCCGTGCAATGAGAAGAAAACGTTTGCTGAGCAATTCTCGACTAAGCACGGGTGCGGACGGTTTAAAATCGGTATGGTTAGGGTGGCAGTCAAACTGCAGCTAGAAGATGGTGCTTGTGTGTACTTACGATGGATATCATTATATTATTTTCTATTAAAAAGTAATCTGTGTAAAAACGCCTTTATTTGTATCTTATTTGTCGATTTTTACATTGTAAGCATAACACGTTCGCTGTTTGGTTGGTGAAAGCGCCATCTGTTGGCACGCGGAAGTACTGCGCTGCGGACGTGTTGTGGTGCATGAGCCGCGAATTGGTAGGGATGTGTGTTTGTGGCGCCAGAGGGCGCTTGCGAGCCGGATGCTCGCTCGACATACACAAGGCGGAATATTGGTGCGCGGCGACGCAGTCGCGCTGTATGTAGCGAAAAGTTTTAATGAATAAATGGTGAAAAAATAAAGAAATTACAAAAATATATCTAGTTTTATTTATATTTTTTAATACAAAATCTGGTTCGCGGGCGTAAACTCCTCTAACCTAGCCGTTGTTTACGCCCGCTAAAACTTCTAGCGAAAAACGAAAAATTTTGCACCCAACACGTACTTTTATTGAGGGATAATTAAACGTGCCATTAGCCCATTACACCTGGAAATTGTCGACAGAATTGTAACTGTATGCCTAATGCCTATAATCATAGTAAATTCTAAGCTAAAGATCAAAAACCAGAATTTCTTACTATCGGCCAATGCGGTGTAGTTTTGAGAAATTTCAATATAAATGTATGTATGGCGAGATTTGTAGTGCTTGGAGTAGTTATACTGGTATAGGAACCTACATTTTGAGATACAAGCAAGCTATACAAATCAGCATGCGGGCCGTCCAATGAGATGTTGGTTACTAAAAGTGCAGGGTCTGTTGAGCGGCCCGATTTCACTAATGTCCGGCTATCGAGATGGAAACTAGGTAGGTAGGTACGTGCCCGACATCGTAATCGGGCCGCAGGACCGCGCTTAGCAAATAGCGACATCATTCGGTCCAAAGCAAAGTACCTACCATAATTGCAACAGTTGTTTAGCAACTGCTAAATCGATATGTGTAAAGTAGTGTATACATCATGTAGGTATGTACCTACTCACTCATGCACTACCGACTCTTTCTCAATAAATGAATTGGGTAGGCGAATGTCCGATTATCATCTCTCGTTCATCCATTAAATTTGATGATCATATAGGTATAATCCGATAGTGTAATCTGACACTCGAGGGCCTATCTCAGTGAGTGCCTATCTCGAGGGTGGTTGATGGCAGATAGGAGGTGCCCTGGATCTTATCTATTGAGGGCACAAAGGAAGTCGTGCCGTTGTCTTAATCAGTGAATCAGAGGTAGGGTTAGGTACCTTTTATTGGTTTTTATTTATTAACAGTGCCTGCTTACTTAGGTACATGCTAATAGGTAGGTGCAGGTACCGAGCATAGTGTATTGGTGTACGAAACAAAATACCTAGGTCTATATTATTTCTTACACCAATACACCATGTTCGTATTCATTTGAATACGAGCAAAAAATAAAAATTAATTTGACTAAAAAGATGTTGCATGACTATTAAGTAGGTACCTACCTAGTACCTATGTACTAGATGATGATGATTATTACGCAAGAGTTTTTGTATAATACTGCACTGTGCAGTTTCTAAAAGCAGTTGTGGTCGATGGTAGCAGCCCCGCCTTCCGATCCTAAGGTCGTGGGTTCGAAACCGGTCGTGCGCAAGAGGCAACCTTTTGCGTCGCAGGCGGACTCGCGCGCTGCGCCATTGAGGTCGTCAATAATCATCATCATTCTGTACATACCTAATCATACAACATTTTTTTATTATTTGAATACGAGCATGGGTGTATTGGTGTCAAGGTACTGACACCAATACACGTAAGTAAGCACGTGTAAGTAAGGTAAGCACGTGTGTCAGTATCTATAAGAAACCTATTGGCATGTACCTAAGTAAGCAGCCTGGCAAAATTCAGTGCAGTTATCTACCCCTACCCCTAGCCTCCATTCAAGGGTCTTTAAGAGCCATCGACGAGACTTTGATCCACCTCGTATTTGCTTATTACAACACAACATTTTGTCTAATTGAATGCTGAGAGTTATTATTTTTATTCGAATCAAAGCGTCCGCGTCGTCAATAGAACGGGGTTCGGGGTTTAGAGAGATCGAGTACCTACCTAAGTATCTGGTAGTGGTAGTGATCAAGAATATTTGTTGGTGATCAAATAGTTGGTCACTTATCATGTTTTTAGCGAGTGATTTCTTTTTGTTGTTGTTTATCTTTGGAAACATTATAGGTACCTAGGTACCTACTTAACATAAATAAATTTCTGTTTGGTACCTACTCTAGGTATACGTAGGTACCTACCGCTCTACCTTCTTATTATTTCTTCTGTGGTTATAATAACAAAACCATGATTTATCTTCCAATTTCCATAAAACTGTAAAGCACGTTTATGCAAAACACAATAATATAAAAACGTCCGCGGCTGAAGAGTTCCTTTGGCATGCAGATGTGCGCTGGCTGCGACTCCTCCGGTAGCCTCATTACCATGCCTTTGACGTCGTCCAGGGTCTGTTAACTTCTTTTTAAATAATACCTACATAATTTTATGGGCACTTGCTTTAGGAGGAAGAATAAAAGAATACCTACCTACTTATAAATATTTCAGATCTGATAGAGACTTATTATTTCTTGGGGATATCTGAGAGGGTGGGGTATGGTGCGCGTAACGCAAAAAGAACGCCGGAAGGAGGGCGAGGGAGTGTGATGGCGCGGGTATTTTGTATGCGCCATCACATCCCCTCCATTGTTTTCCAGCGTTCTTTTTGGTTGACGCGCACTATACGTCTAACTTACCGGGGTAGGTTTAGTAGAGTTTAGACTCTAAACCCTATTAATTCTACCCCAGTACTTAAGTACCTAAGTAGGTACCTACTTTCGGAAAACGAACGCAGGAGTCGGCACGACACGACAATGGACTGTGTGTAGGTAGGTAGGTACCTAGATACTTTTTTTAGTATCTCGAAATGCTCTGACTTAATATTAAGTAAACTGTTGCTATAATAATGCAATGAGGTCCTAGGTACCTACATCAGTCAGGCACTGGCACCACGCTATAAGTTTGGGTACTTTGTGTCCTTTTGTTTTTTTTGGTTGGTCGAGTAAAACTGTCCTAGATTCGCCTCGCAAGTCACTTATAGGTATCATTTCATTACATACCTAAATGGTTTCATCTTGAGCGCACCGGTTTCCTCACTGGCCTATGGAACCTTTTTGTTAGGTTTCTATCGTTCCGTTTAATGATGATTGTTTTCAACTTGCCTCTCACGTACATCCACTTACGATCAAGCAAACAGAAGAAGCGATCTTTGATCTCGATCCCCGTCCCCGAGCCCTCAAAGGAAGGGCTCCGTGGAGCGTGAGACGCGGTGGGACACTGGAATCATTGGTTAAGTAAGATACTATGATTGACGTGGAGTATTTGTTTGTCCTTTAATTACTATTATTATACCTAAGTAGGTAAGTATTTGATTCTGATATAGGTAGGTAGTATACCTAACAGCACTCACAGATCTGTGGGAGTCAATTTGCCCTCTGCGCTAGTGGCCGTGTGTGTTTGACACTGCGGCCCGATTACGCTAATGTCTGGCTATCGAGATGGCTTTCAGTTTGACATTTGATTGATTGATTGATTGATTGAAAATACTTTATTGCACATAATAATAACAGTACAAAGGCGAACTTAATGCTATAAAGCATTATCTTCCAGATAACCATTTGATTCCCATATAGGTAGATCATCCATTCCTCATACGCAATGCTTACGAGGTTTAACCAAAGACCTTGTATTGGGTTTGACTTCTGAAGTATTTTGGAAACAATTTTTGTAACATTTGTCGCGTTTTTGGTTAGAAACAAACTTCGATAACTTGGTGGTAGATAGAGATTTAAAAGTTCTGATATAACTAAGTCTGTTTTTTTCTCGATTTATTTTGCTTAGTAAGGTAAAGTAGGTAAAGTTAGACATTTTCGCATAAAACAAGATCACAGACTAGCAGGGATGCTAACGCATGACAAGATGGTCCTTGTGATATTATTGACTACTATAGCGACCCGCCCGCGCGCCCCGCTTCGCACGGGTGCACATATCATGCATGTATTATACATAGGTATAAACCTTCCTCTTGAATCACTCTATCTATTAAAAAAAACCGCATCAAAATCCGTTGCGTAGTTTTAAAGATTTAAGCATACATAGGGACATGGGGATATAGGGACAGAGAAAACGACTTTGTTTTATAGTGATAGTGAAGTAGGTAAACATATTTTGACTTTGACAATTTTTTATTCGACCTTCATATTTCATGCAGTAGGTAAGGGGTTAAATGTACCTACTACCTATACCTTCATATCCCTCGTTAAAGTCGTTAAAATAAAACACATGTTCGTTAAGATGAACGCACGAGTGAATAGCGGTAGTATGAATAAGGGCCCTCGATCGCCCTCTAACGCACTTGATGAGGCCTAGAGCTCGCTTTGATATCGCCGATAATTATTAGCGTGCGCTGACGCTGTCATTCTAGATCAAATCAAACAGACGGTTACCTATTTGTGCTACAAAAACGTATCTAATAGGTAGACACAATACAAAGAATAATAGGTACTGAGGACAAAAAATCGACTAAGCGATTAATCGGAAGATGATCGGAAGACTTCTGTCTTATTATAACTACTAAATGTTGGGAATTAAAAATACCTAGGTAGGTAGGTACCTTGTTTCTGCATTCCCGGACGGAATCTTTCACGTAAACGTAGAGCTTCATACTATTAAGTAATTCGTTCCTCTTTCAGGCAGAAAATAAATCCCCGTGAGCCACCCCGGTTCCCCATAAAGTAGATTAGTTATAGGTACCATTCTTGACGATTGTCTATATACCTACCTACCTACTTTGTTATGTCCACTGAATCCACTGCCTACACCTTCAATAGGTATAAGATAGCTACAATATTAGAGCAAAGCAAAATCGATGTGTACCATCCTAAAAGGTCGCCAAAGGGCGGTCGCACTGCTAAATTATTAACCAAGCAACACTGAGGACCAACACCTTTCTCACTTGCGCTCGTTTACTATATATGCCTCTGTTTCATCAGAATTTTGTTTGGGTGGAGTTGCGCTTTGCCCGCCGCATATAGTCGTCTCTGTCTGCGCTGTCGTAGTTAGGTATATGCGTCTCGCTCCCTCTCATTAGGTTAGTCCACTGGGGCATGTTTGCTCGACGCTTGCCAGTCGCATTTTGTATGTAGGAGTGTAGAGTAGCCGGGTTCTAGAGAAAGCAGATTAGTTACCATGAATCCTCTTTATTTCAAGTAAAGTTTTTAAATAAGAAAATAGACTATGCTCTACCTACCATCCCTTTCATTTAGGGTATTATCGCATCAGGTGGGCAATACCTAACAGGAGGGCCCAGTCCAGTGGTGCAGGCGACTTCCTTAGCCTGATGATGATGATAAGATTTCTTGGTTTCGAAAGAAGTGTGTCTAACTAGACCCACCTCTTTCGAAACCAAGAAATCTAATCTTTGGTTGCTAACTAGCAACCAAAAATCCTAGCCGGATGGAAGTGATAGGGGTATACTGAATATTGTATCCTACTACTATTACTTACCTATAAGATGGATCGATGTTTGTTACTCTTTCACGCCTACGCACGATATAGTAGTATAGTCTAGTCTGTCTTGCATAGTCTGGAATAGCACATAGGCTACTTTTTATCCCGTGGGAATACCAGAATTTAAATCTGCGCGGGTGAAACCGCGCGGCGCAACTAGTCTATAATATAAAAAATAGACCTATTGTATAAAGTACGATCAAAAAGCACTTCCTCCACAGCTCATCAAAATAACGGGCGTATGGGTGTCGCGGGTTCGACTCCCATATTCCCAAAGCGATTACCCACTCCAAATATTTGCGGAGTCGTCGTCACCCGTCTGCCTACCCCTTGTTTGTTGACATACCATCACTGTACACTCAACAACATACAACGGTACAAGATAGCTATTCGCAGAAATATTTATCTCCACTTGTAGGCCAATCGGTCCGTTATAAAAATTGTCTCAAAAATTAAATTTTCGACAGAAACTTGAAGACCGCTTGCTTCTTGCATCTTTATACCAATGTTTACTTAGACCAGCTGCTTTTTAGACCATTTGCTAATTAGACAAGCTACTTTTTTAGACGATAGGATACTCATTGCACCTGTTCAGAAGACTAACCCCCGGTTTCCGAAAGCTCGATCAACATTAATCGGCTGTCAAGTCATATAGGTCATATAGGTATCATCCATCCTGAAACACCACATAACAGACAAATTAACATTTAATTACGTTATCGAGATTACCGTGTCGCACCGTGTCGCACCGCGACGGACACGCGCCGGACACGTGTCCGGAGATCGAGTCGTGCATGGCATGTTGTGATGGCTCCGAGCTACCTATTCATTTCATTTATTAGATATTGACATGAATACTATAAAAAAATTTAAATATTAAGATTAGGTACTAGAAAATATTCAAATCAAAAAACGTTTAGGTATTTTATGTCAAGAAACATACATGGGACGAAATACAAAAAGAGATCAATTATTGACTATGACTACCAAATCGGTCGTCACTCAGCTTTATGCTATTATAATAGTAGTAGTGCTACTACTACAACGCTGGTCTTCCGTGACCGGAGAGATAGTGGATTCGCGGGTAACACCGCGGGGCGTAGCTAGTATTTTTTACCCGATATTATTTATTTGTAAATTGTAACTAGCGACCCGCCCGCGCGCCCCTGCTTCGCACGGGCGCACATATCATGCATGTATTATACATACAAACCTTCCTCTTGAATCACTCTATGAATGATCTATTAAAAAAAACCGCATCAAAATCCGTTGCGTAGTTTAAAGATTTAAGCGTAGACACATAGGGACAAGGGGACATAGGGATATAGGGACTGAGAAATCGACTTTGTTTTATACTATGTAGTGAAGACGAGAACCAACCAACTCCACTTATCAGCAGATCAGTAGGCGCTATTTATTATCAATGTGCTTAGTAATTAATAATTAATTTTCATATTTGTTTTAAATTTTGGCAGTTTTATACAAGACTATTATCTCTATATAGGCTCTATTTGACTGGATGATGATGACGCAGGATATACACACTCCAACTAACTGCATCTCTTCTGCCCGCATACTCCAACTGCCGACAGGATATTAACTGATTTGATTGGGTTAAGTCAATTGATTGCTTGGTCTAGTACTAACTCTATCTACTATTATCTCGCCTTTGATAATTCAGAGATGGTCAAGGATGGTAGGTATGTGTCGCATCTCCCCGTAACCACCCTTACATACACACATGTGTGTATGTACCTAAGGGTGGTTACGGCGACTTCAGAACTCAGAGTAACGCTACCCGTCAGTTAAAAATAACTCCTTTATTTTTAACTGACAGATTTATTTCTGCTTCCGCAGAAATTCTAGGTAGGTATACTTCTTTAGTAAGACTAGGCAAGTGCTTTTATAAATAACAAGCTGTCACGAACGATTATAACATCAACCGAATTTATTGGATGAGTTCCCAAGAGGGTAAATGTTTGGTATCCTGGAAAACTGATACCGTCATATTGACCATACGATGCAGAGGTCCCCCACTGAATTATTAGAACCCCACAGGTATTATTAGAACATTAAAATCTGATTTGTCTCGTGTATCAGGTGTCCAGGGGTGACGGTGACCACTTCCCATCGGCGCGGCCCGATTACGCCGATTAATGTCTAGCTATCAACTTGGCTTTCAGTTTGACATTTGATTCCCATGCATCCATCCTATAGGTACCTACAATTGATATTACACTATGGGAATCAAATGACAAACTGAAAGCCAGACACTAGCGTAATCCAGGCCAGGGTGGCAGAAGATAAAATATCTAAAACTACAAGGGAGGTTTCAGTTGAGGCTGATGATTGAGTTTTATTCAATCTATGTATGCCTCAAGTTGTTGGACGCAAAGCCCAGAGTATCGCAGGGCACGCTCTCGTGCGACTTCTCTCTTACTTGCCACTTAGCATCAGGTGGTCCATCTGCTTTCAACAAGGCAAATTTAGGTTGTAAATAGCATAAAAAAAATATAAATATGTGATCGTTTGATTAATTCTTACAGGAGATTATTCTACCGAATAAAACCGCGCTACGGAAACTTTTTACGGCGAACGTTTTATAAAGGCCAAAGCCAAGGTACCCCCTACCCGTTGCCCTGTTGATTACCACCTGATTACCGGCCGATTGGTAATCAGCTGTTATTGCCAGGTTATTACTCGCGCACGTGACCGGAATCACTTGTACGTAGGTGCTTCAGTTATGAAATTGTGGGAAAATAATGCTTTATTGCAGAAAAATACTATTTACTATATTTCATACCTTTGGATTTTTTATATACTTAGCATGTTTGTGTATATGGATATTACTTAATATGTTCATTATTTTTTGTAATTTTTCCGTTGTATAATATTTGTTAGTTTCTGTAAGTTCTATAATTAATGTAATTGGTTATGGTTATGTATAATGTACCGTGTTTAAAAGTATAATAAATAAATAAATAAATAAAATTAGTAGAAGTTACTACTAATCTTTGTAAATTAAAAAACGCCATTCCATTTCCATTCGGTCAGTTTATCCAGCGCGGGAATTGAACCCGCTTCTCGAGGATCGCGTCCGCTACGCTATAAAGAGGTAAGATATGATTTCTGGTTCCAATTCAAAAGCGGCATATGCGCACTCGTACTCTCGCGGGGAAGTGTATGTTTGTTTGTTTGTACGTTTAATTCGTACAAATATTAGTGAACTCCTATTTGGGCGATGCAATATGAAGGTGCTTGACGTTTGTAACAAGCTCTGCCGTGGTACAGTCAACGACATGCGTTATTTTTTACCTTCTGAATATTCATTTAGCAAAGAAAATATACACTGGAACTTTGAAAGTAAACATTTTGTGTAATTATTAGTAATATCATATTAATTTAGCTCACAAGAGTGTTACCAGTATCCAAATTCCTTGGTGTTATCCTATTTAAAATGAGCTTGACGATTTTAAATACTGTCATTACCTAAGTGTGTATTTTTTTTTATATTCTGGCTTTGGTCTTTTCTTTTATTTTTTACTAGTTGCGCCCCGCGGTTTCACCCGCGTAGATATATGTTTTTATTTAATTCCGAACATTTTCATATTTATTCACCTTTAAAACCTTCTCTGGACTTCCACAAATAATTCAAGGCCAAAATTAGCCAAATCGGATCAGCCGTTCTCTAGATTTAGCGAGACTAACGAACAGCAATTCATTTTTATAAGTTTCTAGTCAGGTCAGTTCAACGTCGAGTGCCAAGAGCCAAATGCTTACACCACCACCAGTTTTTTCTACAGTCTCAAGTTAACTTTTATTTTATTAATTCATTTCTTTTCTCAGGATAAGTCCTGACAAAATAAATGAGTTTTTTTATAGAAATGACACCAGTCTTTGTTCCTTTCTGTACCCATCAATGGGGGTGGAATTCTACCCCATTAAATCGCGCGGCAGATTGCTACATTAATTGCTTAGTTTAGCCGATACACGCACTCCCTTGCGGAGTGCCACAGGGCATGATGTTGGGGCTACTACTGTTTAACCTCTTTAACTTTATGAATAACTTCCTTTGAAGGGCTGCTATGGAATTTTATGATCCATAAGTTCAAATCTGTGTTACCTAATCTATATTTATAATTTAATTATTTTTCCCTATTTATTTCTCATAGGAGTATTTTAAAATATTCGAAAACGTTTCCAATCGGAAATTTCAAAATGTCTCTCTTGTTCTTGTTTTTTTTCCTTATAAACAAAATATAGGTACTCATTTTTTTACATAGCGCTGCAGATATGAGAAAAAAATCATAAAATTGAGGAACAGAATGGTTTTAACCCTTGATGTATCAAACGAATCTATTAGGCAGTTTGTTAAGGCAAGGTCGAAATCTGTTCCGGCTTTCTGTAAGCTCAGTACGGATCTTCACAATTTGTTTGAAGTTTATTAAAGAATAAAATAAAATTGTTCCTCTTTACCAGGAAGTATCATCCCATGGACTACGCAATCTTTTGTCTGCTGCCGGATCAAGGTGTGGTCGTAGTCACAGTGACTATTGATGGTTATGAAAATGTTTAATTTAGGAAACGAATTAATGTTTTACGAGGGGTTTGTAGTCTCCGGAAAAACGTGTTTCATCATTCATCATTGCATTTGATTGAAATTATCGAGTTTGAAGGGTAGTTAAGGGTAGAATTTCGCGTGGATTGGACGAAATCATCAGCCTCAAGCCAAGTCCACAGCTTACCTACAATTAACAGGCTTTGCCAAGTATAAAAGACCTGAAGACCTGTCACTAAAGTTTTCAATCCGACCGCCTGATTAGCGAGCAAGAATTGAAACCGAAAACTGGGATTCGGTAGGTACCGTGAGTAGATTTTTTTGACGATTGTTTGAGCGACTGCAGTCTGGGAAAACTCATGATATACCTACCAGATGTACCTCAGAAATCATCATGATCATCATCAGCCTACAGAAGCCCACTGCTGGCCATAGGCCTCCCCTATACGTTTCCAGGAAGAACGATTATGAGCCCTTTCCATCCACAGACTTCCTGCGGTCCTAACAATGTCGTTAGTCCATCGGGAGGGCGTCCCACGTTTCGTTTTCCTGTTCGTGAACGCCATTCGAGATTCCCCAGCGGTTGTTAGTTCTTCGAACTATATGAACTGCCCATTGCCACTTCAACTTGCTGATTCAGAGCTACCTCAGAAATCACACACGGACAAATCGCTCAGAAACTCGTTAACAGACGCACCATACCCTCTTCCGCGTCATTGTCACGTTTCCTCAGTGTCCAACAAATCGTCTAAATCCGTTCTCGGATGAGTCGCCTATTGCCCAGATTAACATTAACACCTCATACAAACTCGCACACGCAACACAAATAACACCTTAAAAGCTGAGCATAAGGTTCAAAATTTAAACAAAAACTAGTGTTGTTGAATGTGATCAAGTGGTTATCGTTCTAGGGCTGATAAAAATAAGGTCGGGTTTCTTTTGCAGGGTGATATGAAGATTGCACAATGACATCCGCGCATTGAGCCAATCATTGTGTCACGCCCTTGTGGGTATTGCAACATTGTAAGGGGGACATAGAAAATAAAGATAGGAAGGTACCAAACCACAAAAAACTATTGATTGATTATTGAAAATTATAATGCTAAGTAATTGTAGGTGGGTGTGTTTAGATGTTGTTGATGATTTTGATGAAAGTTAAAATCAATAATTGGTAAGGAATAAAATACTTTAGGAAGTATCTAAGTAAGTATAAGTATAGCTCGGGTACTGTAAAGTGGGGCTATTTGGGAACACTGAATTACAAGTTTTATTTGCTACTATTTACTCAAAATCTAGAATTCTGAAAAATCTTCTCTTATTAAGAAATCTTAAATCATAATAAAAAGATTTAAAAAATTCAGTGTTCCAAATAATCCCCTTGAATCCCAAATGCAGACAGAAAAAAAAAAACTAACAAATACATTACAGATGCCTCCTTTTTGTAACATACCTACTACATTGTATTTATTATTTATTTATTTATTCATTCTTAGATTCACAGTTTTCTTATTGTCTAATATAAACTATATAATATACATTGTGCATAAACCAAAACGAATCTACATTTTATAAGCAACTTATGTAGGTAGGCAGATGATACTGAGAAGACAAACCAAAATAATAAGGTGAAAGTTAACTAATAAAACAGACAAAATATAAAGTTGATCACAAAAAAAAGAGAACAATGTGTAAAATAAAACGTGGTAATGAAAATGTGTAGTGTAGGTAGTGTGTCATGGTGTATGTGTAGGTAGCTATTTAGATAGGTTGTTAATTATAAATCGGGTAGGTGTGAATGTGATGACAAAACGCCAAGATAAAAACTCTGCAACATTCGCTTGTAGGTGAAGTGCTTGTAATTGACAATTTGGTTTTAGAAACGAACCGTTCATTATAATTATGTTCCTCGCTGCTACGCCGTAGCATGCTACGACAAAGTGCTACGATCAACGCGATGCAATAGTTTTCAATAAAAATTTCGTTATAATTTACATACTATTTATTAGTTAATCTTCACGATCGTTCATTAAGATTACTTTGAATCAAAGGCATCGTTGCCGCCCGTTCTTCTTCTTAAAATAGTATTACGGAACAATTTCATACTAAACGTGTAAAGTGGTAAAAGTATCTAACACGCACGGGTTCCGTACACACCACATAAAAAATAATAAATTTTGACTTGTTCAATTTTTTTATGCTATTTTAACTGTATACCTACAGGTTTTAATATTATTATGCATTGATTACAAAACTACCATAAACATACTAAAGTATATATCCATAGATTTGTGCCATTAATAGTCAGACAGAGAGCGTGGCACAGGTAGAGTCTTTAACAACGGAACCCTAAGAAAAAAAAACTCAATCCGGTTGAAAGAAGTTCCATACTATGTAGTTCCGACCTACTTTAATCTGTAATCCAGTTGCTTCCTGGTTTGAAGGATGTGTGATCCTTTATTTTTTTATCTTTTATTGAGAGGCGGGCTGGCGATTCTTGCGTCAATTATTGTCACCATCTTAAAAGATATGTTGTTATGCATTATTGAGATTCCGTGGTTTGGTTGGACATTTAAAAGAACAATTTTGGTAATAACCAAAATTATACCCAATAGTTCGATGAATCAAAGATTGGTATCAGATCCGATTTTTTTTTAAGTTTATTGTATCCTCTTTATAATATTAGTGTAGATACGTTGTTTAAAAAAACTGGGACTCTCTTTTAGACTTAGTACATAATATTAATAATAATGGTTATAATGGTGGTATGTATATATAAGGGTAATAAAAAAGTTCATAATCTTTTCTTTTACCCTTAGACATTATAAATAGTTGGTGTATTAAGTTGGTACTTGGTATCCCTCATCCCTTCATTATTGGGTGTAGATGGTTAGATGATAAAATACCATATAAGTGAGTAAAGTCAGTAAAAAACAGGCGCCTTATAAACAGGCAGCAAAATAGCATTTCGCTCCCTTTCAATGTAGTAGTTGCAATGCCTTATTTTCTCATTGAGAGTGATAAGAAGTAGAGTGTTCACATCGGGAACAACACTATTTTGAAGCTCGAGTGAAGTACTTTGAATCCCTCGCTACGCTTAGGATTCTACTCTAGAGTCCTCCGCTCCACTCTGGATTCAAAAAACATTCTCGCCATCAATAATTGTTTGCTCCCTTCGTAAACAATCTAGGTACTATTTCTACATATTATATATAATTTTTTGCTCATAACATTTAGTACAAATAAAATTTACGACTGTAGGTATAATAAAGTATATATACCTACAAACAAATCAACGACCGCCGCCTTAAATCCGGTTACTCCATAGTTTCCGCACTAATAGGCTTACCGTCTGTCTGTCCTTTGTATGTATGTAAGCAGCTGTAACGCCATTGTGGTGGTTTCGGAAAACTCAGATTTTGCACAATTTTGCGACACTGTGTCTGCTGAGGGGTACGGGCCTATTCTAAAATGTTTGTAACTATATATTTACAAACATTTTACACCTTAAACATTTTAAACCTTTTACAGTGTAATAAATAATAGCAGCGTTTTACCTGAAATAAAACGCATATTAATATACTTACCTCATTGAAAGCTTTATTATGAGATAGCATATCCGTTTCCGTCGTTTTTCAACCAGTTTTCGAACTTTTATACCCGTATGCTTCCGGTCAAGTGGCGCCATCTGGCGGCCGCGCGCCATTTTGCTTCGTAAAATGTGCAGCGCCATTTTAGAATCATTGGCTTAGTTTCAGCAGGCAGAGTTAAAAATGAAAGCTTTCAATGAGGTAAGTATATTAATATGCGTTTTATTTCAGGTAAAACGCTGCTATTAATAGTACTGAACGCTCATTGAAAGCTTTATTATGAGGATCTGTTTGTTATCGCCTGGTGTCGCCACTTGTGAGTTCTATGTAGGTAACTCTAGCGCCAATGTGAACTTAAAATATTTTAACCCAATAGATAGGTAAAACACTGTAATGGCACCCTATATTGTACTTATAATATTAATAAAAATCTTAATTTACGAAATTGTACTATTACCATTTTTTAATAAAGAATTATTAATTGCGTTCATAAATTATTATCAATAATACAACTGATAATGCATAACAATACATGAACAAGCTTCAGTTTGATTTAATGTAACTGAAAAGTATATGTCAGATTTAGGTATGATCAGGTATTAAATAGTGATCGTAAGTAATCATAAATTAACTAGTTTATCATAGTGACTAGGAAAATTATCCCAATTGCTACTAAATCCTACCAATAATACCTTTGTCAGGCAATGGTCCTCTTCAATAAATATGTAATTTCAAACAAAGTAAGGTTATTTAATACGTCGGACAGATGTATTATATTATCGAAAATGACTGATGTCCTTTATAGGTAGCTCTCAGCCTACAATTCATTAGGTACTCAAGCTTGAGCTAAAGATTAGAAAAGTAATCAAAAAAAAATAAAACGATACATTCATAGCTTACACATGGTTCAGTTCACAATGTCTGTGAATGCGATTTATAGATCTAACTCTAGATGTACTGTAATAGTAGCATCTATAAACAATGATTTTATCCAGCCTGCAATAGCACGGCACTGTCAATAGACTGCGTGTGAAGAACGCTTAGCAAAATCTGTTATCGTTTTATTGTATCAAGCAAATTGAAGTATTTTGGCTGTTACATAAACAAGTCATTTATGGTTATACTCAATGATTAATGATGAGGAATTTGAGTTAGCTTGATCAGTCAACTGATAATAATTAACAAACATTTATAATTAATGCAATCAGTATTGAACATTAAATATGATTACATTATTTAGTACCATAGAGGTCTAATAATGGAGACATCAGCGGCTTATCTATCGTTATGGTTTTATGTGGTATTTAATTGATACCGCTTTTTGTCAATACCTCAACCGGAAACTTTGATTAGGAAATTTGACTTACCTACTTTCTCATTACTGACTTAAGAGTATCCAAAAAACATTATAGACTAATGAAAAATGTCCCCATCATAACATAAGAACCAAGCATTTTGCATGAAAGCTTCATATGGGATTATTGTAAAGTGCAAATCAGAGAGAAATTATGCTTATATTGAGAGCTCATAAAATGAATTTCAAATGCTAAAACAAGAAGTTAATAACGGTTTCAACCTACAGTCATATTATCGGAGTATTGCAAATAATATGTATTTATAATAGATATTGGTATGTATTAAATCCTGTAACTACTCGTATTTGTATACCTTTAAAAATAAAATCTTTTACCATACATAAAAGTTGGTGAAAGGTGTTGCTAGAGCTAAAATTTTGAGGTTAGCGCGTCAAAATTTTTACTGTGGAACTATATATTCTATTAAAAGAAAAAATCCACGTACCCACTAACGCATCATGAACTAAGCTTGATGGTTAGCTATTTCTCAAAAAATAGAATTGTAGATAGGCTGCATGTAATTTTTTTTTTTTTTTTTTTTGCGGCAAACAAGTGAACTACTAAAGCCTGTTTATAACCACTATGTTTACATAGGCTAGTCATAATACATGCCACTTGGTAGGAGAGTAGTGACATAAAAATACAACCAGATCTTCGCACTTGAACATTATAACATGCCGAAATGAATTTCGTAGTAATCCAAGGACAAGAAAGGATAAGTTATTTCCATTTTATCATAGTCATGAATTGATTTCATACATCCTATTAGTAGATAAACCTGCAGTACCTACAGTTGTCGCACTTTATTATAAGTTATCTGAACTGTGGACACAATGCACTAGTAAAGTGGAGTGTACCTGCTCCAAGACCAATTATAAAACTGTCAGAGCTAGGTAGCAACGTCGAGAACAGGAAACGTACATGTCACCAAGACGATTCTTTAAGAAGCTTTGATTCTTTAGGCTGTGGGTAGGTCTTTGGCGAGGCTAGCCCATCAAGGAATCCATAAACTTTGTTAACAGTAATGATGAACACTGTGGATTATGTTTTTATGAAAGCAGATAATTGATTACTAAAAATTAATAACCACCCTTGGCTTTTCAATGTCTACTATCAAACTACAAAACATGTGATCACAGTGATGCACATTCTATTTAGAGTCTGAGTCAGCAATACGTATATACGTAAGCTATTACTATATAACTTGAAGCTCAAAAGCTTGTTTTTATTTAAACATACACTAACGTCCCGAACACATGGTTAGGTTCAGTTTAGGTTAGGCTTAGGTTAGGTTAGGCTTAGGATAGGTTAGGCTTAGGTTAGGTTAGGCTTAGGTTAGGTTAGCCTTAGGTTAGGTTAGCCTTAGGTTAGGTTAGCCTTAGGTTAGGTTAGCCTTAGGTTAGGTTAGCCTTAGGTTAGGTTAGGTTAGTTTTTTTTTTTTTTTTTTTTTTTTTTTTCAAGTATCATTTTGCCCGAGATGCAATATAAAAGGCCCAGAACAGCATATTAGCACCATATTATTGGCTTTGGTTCCATAACCAGATAAAATTTACTCTACAGTACAGTACAACAGTAGGTACAGTTAAAATAATGTCCATAAAAAATAATAATATACAAAATCCTTATAAAAAACATTTCAGCAAAAATGTAAAAGTCATATTTTTATAGGAGACGCTAGGCTAGGCTTTTAATAAGATAACCTTTTTTTTTTTTTTTTTTTTTTTTGAGTTAGCCATTTTTTACACCATATTAAAGTGCATTATTTAGTCACTTCAAACTTCTCGGAGCCTTATATTTTCACGATCAAGTCGCTAGTTTATTATAAAGTTAAACTCTTTTTGTAATAAGACTCCCATCATAACAATAGTGAGGGTTGACCCCAGTATTGGAAGGTTTCAATGGAAACTGGCTCCAAGAACATCCACCCAGTGACGGTGTACTTTTAACAGGCATGTTTGTGTTTCGAAAAAGTCGGGCCGTTGTGATAAAATTTTTCGTGCCACGTGGTAGAAACGTTTTATAATCGTCTAGCCCCCTCGAGAAGCGACTGAAACTGGCTCTAGAAACATCCACCCACCAGGGTGTACTGGTTGCAGGCATGTTTGCGTTTCAACAGGCCAGGCCATGTTGGCATAAAAAATTTTCGTTCCATGCGGTGGAAACGTTTTATAAGTGTCTAGCCCCCTCGAGAGGCGACAGTATGTTTGATAAGAATTCTCTTGCAAAAGAGATTCAAACTTATGAGATCAGGTTCATTTACCAAAATCTTATACGGTTACACGTGATGGAACACCGTTTAACTAACGCCTATACCCCCTCGAGAGGCGGCTGTTAGTTTGATTGGATTTCTTCCTGCATAACATTGAGAAAGCCATTTTATTACCTTACCATATAACCACAAAATTGTTCATTTTTGTTCCACGCGATGGAACATATATTTCCAAACGCCTTACCCCCGCGAGGGGTGGCTGTTAGATTGATTGGGTTTCTTTAGAGAACTCGCCATAATATTGGGCAAGCTCTTTTAAACCTTACTTACCATTTTACTTACCTACCCGCACATTGTTCATATTTAGTTCCACGTAATGGAAACATCGATTTTTAAAAGCCTAACCCCCGCGAGGGGCGGCTAAAGTACCTTTGCCTTTTTAACTTGACAGGTTCAACTTTTTTGTGCTATTAAACAGTTCCACCTGATGGAACATAGATTTTTAAAACGCCGTGCCCCCGCGAGGGGCGGCCAAAAAAGGCTCTGCCTTTATTACAGGATCAACCTTTGTTCATGATCACTAAAAACTTATACAGAACGCCTAACCCCCGCGAGGGGTGGTCAAGAGGGATCAATCTTTGTTCGTTATAATCCCTACGATATTCGGGTCGGTGACCCGTTATATTAAGTACTTATAATAATAATAAAGCGGGTAGCAAAATTTAGAAAAGTTTCTTCAGTTATGACACTTAGATCCACACTGTTATCGGTTATGATAAGTTCAAGAGATAAATTGCAAATAAACTTTTGTTTAAAGATAAAATAAAACTAAATTATTGTATTTATATGATGCAGTTAGTTTTTAATCGTATAAGCATGTTGACGTAAGGTATCATACGTTTCCCCCCTTTCGTTTGTTTCCAAAGGTCTATGAATACCTGAAGTGTCTTTATGGTATCAGACTTCTAGCCTAGATTCTAGTTTCAAATACCTATAGGGGGTTTTAAAGCAGGTACATCCTTTTAGCTCTGTCTTGATTTTAAAACATGTGACCTTGGACTTCATCGCAAGAATAAAATAAGCCTATTTGGTTGTAGCACTCTGCTATCCATATTAACAAAAATATAATCCTGAACTTGTTCGATCAGTACCGACAGCTATAGAAAAAAAGCATATCGTATAATTTGTATATACTACTGCTCACAATGCTTCTGCCGTAATAATACCAGCCATAGCATTGGTGTGAAAGCAGAGGCTTATACCTAACAGGTCACATAATAAAAGAAATGTTTCTGAAAAATCAAGTTTGCACAAAGCATAACTCCTAAACGGGTAATTTTTTTTTTTTTTTTTTTATCCTTAAGAACGTGATCCGAACGAAATATCGTTAAAAAATTGATCACGGTCATCAATTTATAATAAAGAGGGTTGTACTCACGGTTTTTCTCCTCTTTGCACAGTTCGAATTACAGAATTTCACTTCACTGAATATAGTTATTATTTTCTACACCTTTTGAGATGAGATATAAACTTAAAATATTTTGCAACGGTCGTAGCAGAGATCTGCTAGACACAAGTTGCTTCGACGGAAAACAAAACGCCAATGATTCTAAAATGGCGCTGCACATTTTACGAAGCAAAATGGCGCGCGGCCGCCAGATGGCGCCACTTGACCGGAAGCATACGGGTATAAAAGTTCGAAAACTGGTTGAAAAACGACGGAAACGGATATGCTATCTCATAATAAAGCTTTCAATGAGCGTTCAGTACTATTAATAAGTATTTTTTTAAAATTTACGAGCATTTATTTACAAATTAATTTACAACTAAATAAAAATATGAGGTTAATTAATCCCCGCCCAAAAAATTGTTCGCATGACGAACTGTCTGAATCCGGTGCCTATAAATGAAATGAAATAAAATAAAATGAAAATATTTATTTGCCTGAAGTATGGTGTAAGTATAATTGACATAATTATATTGAATATGACAGGATGGTCAAAGGATTCAATAAAATCACCAAAAACCAAGGAATTTGAATACAAGTCCAAAAACTTTCCCATGCACCGGAATGAAAGATGATCTGGGTTAGTTTGTTAATAGTGGTAGTGGTAGTTTTTTTCTAGCCAACCTAACTCCTCTCAAAAGCACAGAAGCTTCGTAGGAGATTCCAGAGCTACGAGAAGGAGTGAACTGGACTCCCATTCTGGACCCTTTCTTAAAAGCAGTTCACTTACTGCTTATGCAGGCAGACTAGTAATTTTGGTACTTGTCCAATATATCTAATCTAATAGGTACCTATCTTAATCCTACATATCGTCTTCGCTACAAATTTAACTTAAATACTAGAAAATTCTTTTTTTTTCACTAACAGGCGAAACTTATCCCAACTTCTGTATACAAATTATACATAAAGACAGCATTCACAGCTCAGTTGGTAGTAGCTCTGCCTTCTGTGCCGTAGGCCGTGGCCACTGAGAACAAATATTCGTATGTAAAATATAGATGTTTGTTCTGTTTGGGTGTAGTATGCATTTACAAAAAAAAAATATAAGCAGTACATCAACTATATCTGGTTCCCATTTCACAAGCTTTGGCTTAGTTTGGGGCGAGATAGTGCTATGTGAAATGTCCACCAATATTTATACAATTATATTCAGAATATGCCTGTTACAGTAAAATTAATCCTGTGGCCATGTGTTAATTTCTCACGCTGTTGTCGTTGTTGGGGAAATATTTCACATTTATGTAGGTTTAACCTTGTAAGTATTTTATTTTTGTGAGAATTTGTTAGAAAACTTTGTAAATCAATAAAGAGTTATCTATCTATCTAAATTCAAGTTCAAATTCAAAATATGTTTATTCAATAAAATCACAAGGATCATCTTGAAACGTCTTAGAACTAGGAGACTCTAGTGCCATTTCCACGCGACCAACGCCGGGAAGAACAGGCAATGTTTATTTGAATGTTTGGGATTACGTCACAGGATGGTCTAATTTAGGTACATAGGTACCTTAGTCTAAATATGATAGTACCTAGGTTCACTTTACTATGAGTATGACGGCTCTAGACAAAAAACTGTTTATCAGTATCACGCAGATTTCGAAATGTGTGACATAGCGTTGTGTTGCTAAATTAACATGCGCTTACAATCATACAATAAAAATAAATAGCATAAAAATAAAATAAAGACAACCAACCAACAGGCCGCAAATAACCTAATTACAATAATCCCCACGACATCGCCTACTACCCTCATACGACCTCACTCACCTCCACGCCATCTATTAGCAACATTCGGTAAACAATGTCGGCGATCAAGTGGAAACGCGAGAGGGCGGGAGGTTAGAGAGGGCTGTTATGAGGAGCATATTGCAAAGGTTTTTATTCACTCATCCTTCAATCATACTAGGGTTGAAAGGCACAATGCAATTTGAGTTCAAATTTTTCGTCAAGTTACCTACTCAATACTAACGGCCGGTTTCTGGGAGTCGAGTTATTAACAAGCAAAATATGCTACACTCGATTTTTTTATACAACTAGTTGATGCAACAAGCAGATGGTCCACCAAATGTTAAGCGGTAACCATCACATTTAACAATGCATTGCCTCAGATAGTACTCTATGGTAATCATCATCAATATCCATTTTTTCGTTTACATATTTTTATTCTCCGTTCCTGTGCATTATTCGGTGTAAAAGTGCCTAAAAAAGCTTATATGATAATCCATGGTACAAACTATATAATAACTAACTATCCAAGTTTCATCCAAATCGGTCCAACAGTGGGCATGAAAAACATCCTAACATCCAAAAATCTTAACTTTCGCATTTGTATATTTAGGAAGAATTATGGATAGGATAGGAAGCCTTACAACCAAACAACCGTCAACTATTGCTAGTACGTAGAATACTACTACTAAAATAGTTTCAGTTTAATTAGGGCTTAGTGCGAATACGCACTAAGCCCTAATGAAACTGTTTTTTTTTATTAAAACTCTTTATAGAGTATCGTACTTAAGTTTAATTATTTGGCACGTTTCATGAACTAACTTTTAAATGCAGTTTAAATGATAATAATACGTTAAGTACCGATAATTAACGTTACGTTACTAACGTTTTGAATGATTACATAACTTACGAAAATTTTTATAATGTAGGCACAAAAATCCCCACTGTCTCTTCTGTTTTAGCGCATGGTACATTCTGTGGAAGTTTATTATGATTTTCCATCGTGAGTTTTGAGTGGCCCATATTTGTTTTGGAGTGCATTTAACAATGTTTGTTGGTTCATTATTAACTGCTTTAATATTGCAACCGTTCAGTTAATTGTTACTCTCCCATAGCACCACAACCTCCCCATAGCAACAACAAACAATTTAAAATCAGAACTCATGTTTAATTTCTGATTCATTAAAACTCATTGTGAAATTTAAAACACAGGAGTTTATTGAGAAACTTTCGCGTCGGCGTCAAAATTACTACCATTACTTACTCATATAATTTTGTTAGATTGTAGTTAGGTGTAGTTCCAATCATGATTTCTGTTGTGTTAGATTGAGTTTCCTTACGATGTTTTATTTGGACTGTAAGATGTAGAGATCGCTCTCAGCTATAAGGTCACCCATTGTTTTGCCTAAATGTTTGCCTGAGTGGCAATTAAATAGTACATTATGGTCCAAGTGTGGAATGTTGGTATTTGCCGCTGAGGCGCCATTGAGACCCGAGCCGTAGGCGAGGGTCTTAAGAGAGCTGAGGACGGTAATCATCAATCCACACGTGTACCATACGACGTTTTTCAACACATTTGTGAATAAAATAATAATAAAAACTCACAGAACAGATATTTTTCCTTGGAGTTTTCAGGTAGTAAAGTTTCCATACGTTAAGGGCTTCACATCATAAATCGGGCGGTGTACAACGTAAATCATTTCCTTCGTAACTTGTACTTGTATTAGACATTTTAATTAATAAATCACTATAATTTCAACAGTGAAATCGAGTTGTGAAAAATGTTTCGCTTCGGCGGGAAAAATTAATCAGTTTTCATAAGCGCGCGCATTGCGATCGGCCACAAACTAAAGGGATGAGGTTTTTTTTATTTTCCGCGCATAGGGTAAAGTATTGCGCCTATTCTGCCACGTAAAAATGGGGAATTTAATTTTTCTTTTATTACAGAGAAGAAAACAAAAGTTATATTTGAATGAATGTTTTACTTATTATACACGTACGAGTTAAAATTATCTATAATATAAGAAGTTGCATGAAATGAGCAAGCAATAGGACCATTAATTTATTTGTTCTATTGAACACGATCTTTTTTTTGAATAAAAACTTTTTTAGGAACAAAACAACTCAACCAATAAAATTTAAAAAAAATCTATAACTCACAAGTGGGTTATAGCAATGAAAAAGTCACAGTTTGAATAATGGGTGTCATTCTGTGCCTAATTGCGGTGACCGTAGAGCCACTTTATGAGCAATAGTGTTGAAATAGTACATTGTTCACCGAGAGGAGAAAGTGAACGATTACCGTAGGGCTTTAAAACACCCGAGATCGGGAATCGCACTTTCTCTCGAGTGATACATAGTGCTTTATACTACACCTACGAGGAAAATAAAAAACTAAAACTGAATCCTCAAACAACACACAAATTGAAAATGGCGCCAATGGCGTCTGCAATTTTCACATGTTCTTTTTTCAAATTGTTTATCCTGCCGCCGCAGGGTTGCACTGCCAGCCCGACACCATCCAACACACAGTTAGTGGCCAGTGTCATTTTGCGAACTTGGAGATAAAAACTCACTGTAAAAACTTTTTGGCTTTTGATATTTAGGTTACCGGCGCATAGTCTTACACAAAATAAAAAAGAAAAACCACGTAAGAAATGGATTCTCATACACTTTTCTCTCCCGCTCAGATGCGTTTTCTCCCCGCATATTTGTTCGATATGCAATGACGTCCTTTCTACCGTAAATTTGATAAAGTATCAAGGTACTTTCCAAGCAGGTGTAGTATAAAAGTTATTATCTATCTATTTAACATGACTTGCATGATATTATGTACCTACTATACCGCCATTTTCTTCCTTTTTTCTAAATTGGCTGCTAACACTTCATACGTGACGTCACCGGGGCGTGTCTGTTGACACCACCCGTGGCGGCAAGGGAAAACCTATGCCGTAATGAGCTCTTCTATTGTAGAGATGCTCAGCATTTCTGTATTTGACAGCAGTTGTCAAAATGGTTGGCTTTAACACAGTCTGAAGTCAATAGTAAATTGTTTACCAAGGCCGCAAGGGAGCAAACAACTATTTTAATGGCGAGTGTTCTTTGAATGTAGAGCGGAGCGTAGGATTCTAGAGCCGAATCTTAAGCGTAACCACAGATAAGAGAGTACTATACTAGACGTTGCGAGGAGGTGGATACTACTTTTTACCCGAGTGCCGAGGGTTATGTGTTTGGCACGTATCTATCCATGTATCTATGTATGCATGTATTTATGTATCCTTCCTTCGATATTTCCTATATTACCACGTAGTAACCAAACGGCTGGATGGATTTTGATGATTCTAGTATTAAAAGATTCGTCGCAACTTTCCAAATGTCCTTAGAAATAAAAAAAACCAAAAAGTCACGTGGGAAGGAAAGGAGGAGCGATATTCTCTCACATTAAAAAAAAATCTTTTCGCTATCATAGCAATATGGGTATCAAAATCAAGAGAGTGATGAAATGTTTTCAAATAATGTATTAGTTTTTGATTTAAAGTAAACCCTCAAAGACAAAACCAGAACGCAAAATTCGTTAAGTCACTTTAGCGCACAAGGCCACGAGTGATGCTAAAATATATTATAAAACCTTCTCTATGGCCATACAAATCGTTTAGAAAAAACCGCATTAAAATATATGAAGCCGTTTCGAAGATATGAAGAGTTTTGTTATAAAAAAAATGTAATTGCTGATAACCCCAAAGTGATCAAAACGAGTTAAACAACCACAGGCGTCAGTAAACTGCTAGGACATAGGTACGCGAGCCTCCGACTGTCTGCGTTCATTACATTTTTATCATTCGTCAAGACTGAGGAATGGATTTCAATATTAAAAATTACCAATTTGAAAACATTATCTTATTTACCTACCTACTACTTTTAGTTCGGGCACTCGGGTTTTTTATTTTTTAATAAATCTTCTTGTTTTGCATTGCAACTTATGAATAGACTAATCATAGTCACCTGGCAATAGCAATAGGTACCTACATCTGAAAGATGAGCGTATAGGCGTCTGATTGTATCGAGATCTCTGCCTCTTCTTCTCTATTTCTTCAGGTTCTTGGCCTAGGAATTAGGATCTACTAGATGTATGCAGGTTTTCAAGAATCAGTCAAAAGTGCTCGTCGGTAAGGTCTGATTGTGTAGTGTAGTTTTTTCTCCTATTCATTTTGTTTTCATGGTGGTTAACGCGTATTGAAATAAAAGTCACTCAATGATCCCAGCGAAACAATATGGCGACCGTTGGCGCGCGCACTTCCGGCCCGACAATGCGCGTGCGCACAAAAGCGCAGCGCGATTTCTGCGTCTATTATTTCCTATAAATAACACGATAATTACGATCGCGATTGCTCTCAAGTTACTTGCCGTTGACTTCTCGCGACGAAGTGGGGTCGTCAACATTTTCGGAATTTTGTACATGCTGGGCTTTGTAACAATGTGTGATTTAATATTATTTTGAAAAGACGAATACATAATTATCAAGAATTATAATGAATTCAAGAATTTACAAGATTAAGGATATAATTCAGTGCAAACTAGGAAGCGTCCCCAAAACGCTGGCCGCATGAACATAAAATGTTCATAATACTACGAGTAAATACACCTAACATGAATGTTTTAATTGATATGTAAATTAATGACCAAGTTTACGAATGTTTTAATTGATAGGTATTAAAGTATATAGTTTTTTTTAATCCAAGCAGATACCGCATATCATGCAATTGATTAATAGGTAATTAAATAAATCATTACCATAGGTAATCCAAAGGTTGTCAACCAATGGTAACATGTCGTCGGGCGGGTCAAGGCTATAATTTTGACTGTTCAACTCAGAATAAAATGCGCGCGCGCAGCGGGCTCGCACTCTCAAAATATAATACCTCACATTAGCTTTAAAATTATTGTCGTGAACTGTTCTTTTGAGTGACGGTTGACAGTTAACGTTTAAATATAGTGGTGAAATGGCAGGAAACTTGTAGGTTTCGAATTTAACCACGGCATGAGATTGGGTACCAAAAATTATTTAGCACCAGCTAAATAAAACAAATAGGTATTTAGTCATTTGAATTCAATTTAATATAATATAATACAGATAAAGATCACCAATATTGCATTTGACTATACTTTATATACTACATCACAATTAGCTACCAATTAGAATATCTATTTTACATACACTTTGTATAGACATTTAAAATAACTCTACGTAGGTATTTACAATTATTTCAAATAAATAGGTAGCAATAAGATTATCACCTGTATCTATATTACCTTTTATTCACACCTGGTAAACCAGACTTGTCAGATGATCTGACAACTAATCTACCAGATGTGAACACAAGATAATTTAAAAGATTATGAAGTTTACCAATTTAGTACAGGCTACTTAAATCAAATACACTAATAGCTTAGGGTAACGATTGAATATTATCATACACAGCAAATTTTTACGATAAGAAAAAGCGTTACCACAAGATATTGAGAATTTTACTGGTGTTTTATATTTAGTTACCTACTCAATTGTATAAAGCCCACAGCTATGGGGAATGGCTGCTACGTATTTTATAAATTTTGTCACTTCTATGTACACACCAATTGTATTCAAATTCCTTGGTACACACCATTGACGCAAATAAATAATAAATAAATAATGCTGGACAATCCACACAGCACTATCTAGCCCCAAAGTAAGCTATTCAAAGCTTGTGTTATGGGAACTAGATAACTGATATATTTAATACATTATATACTTACACAGATAGATATTTTTTTATTATACATAGAAACACCCAGACCATCGGAACAAATTTCTGCAGATCGTACACAAATTTGTTCCAAGGCGGGTATCGAACCCGCAACCTCTTGCGTCGCAGGCAGGCTCTCGCCCGCTGCGCCACAGAGGTCGTCAAAATGATTTATGATTATGATAATATGATAGACAAGCTAGCTTATATGCACAGTGAAACCTTATTTCTGTAAATTTTTCTACATTTGATTCTGTCTACTACTACTAGGTAAACTATTTACACATAAAATTTACGATTAAATCTACAGCTGAGCGTTGCATTAAATAGTTTTCGATTAAACAAACTGGTTTTGTTAATACAACATGAGATCAAGATGATCACGAATGTGATCAAGAAAATGAGATTAGGTACCTACTCCTAATCATTAAAAAATAAATATAAAAAAAATATTGGTGGACTTTCCACACAGCACTATCTAGCCCCAAACTAAGCTTATGCTTGTAATATGGGAACCAGATAGCTAATATACTACTTATAATACTTTTTTTTTTGATACTAAATTTGTCCTCAAAATGGATTGAGTTTTTGATTACTACTATCTTGATTCAAGTTAACTACTCAAAGTTTATTTGAAATTTTCACTATTCATGATAGGTAACTTTATTTATTATTAGGTACCCACCTATTTTAATCTACAACAAACTGTTTATTGAGCCAATCAACTATACAAATATTATTAGAATTAGAATAAACGTTCTACAATAATCAAATCCTTTTCAAATCCACTGAGTCACTAATTCACTAATTATTTCCAAGTCACTTCATCTCACTATCACCATAGTTAAAGTATCCCGGGGGTCACAAAAGCTTCGAGAAAAAGTTATTCGGAGCTGTCATTCTAGCTGGATCAAGGATCCGGGGGTATGTGGAGCCTAAGAAAGGTCTGAACGCCACCCTGCTGTCGTCTACAGGGCTGGTCGGGGCGTCCTGGGTGGAGTCATCCTGCGTATCCATTGAAGAGTCGTTGTGAGGCGAGCTGCCTGCTCCGACATGGAGTTTCCTCGTATGCTTCTTCAAGTCAAAATTCCTACAGAAGCCTTTAGCGCATATACTGCAGGTGAAGGGTTTACGCTCATTGTGTGTGTGCATGTGAAAGGTGAGATTGTAGACCTGGTGGAAAGCCTTGTTGCATATCGTACATTTATAAGCCTTCTCCCCGCTATGGGTCAGACGATGGTTCTTATAGTTGCCTTTCTGGTGGAAGCCTTTGCCACAGAACTCGCAAACGAATGGCTTATACCCTGCGTGGATCCTGGCGTGGGTGTTGAGGGTTGACGATCGGTTGAAAGCTTTCCCACACGTCAAGCACTTGTGTGGCTTCTCCGAAGTGTGGATGATCTTATGCCGGCACAGAGTAGACGCCTGCCTAAACCCTTTCCCACATATCTTGCACACAAAAGGTCTGGCTCCGGTGTGGACTGGCATGTGCCTGGTTAGATTGTAATGGGCATTGAAGACTTTTCCGCAGTCTCCGCACGCGAAACTCTTGTTCTTCGCTGGTGAAGTGGACGGGCCTGTTGTGGACGATACCGCTTGTTCTGCAGGTGGTCTCGGACTTGGTGGACGTGGAGAAGGGACTGGTGGAGGCCTAGGTAGGTGCAACTGATGTGCATAAGTCAGAGATACCAAATCCGGCCCGTAGTATAGCAATGGGTAGTGTAACTGTCGCCGTGCAGCGGGGATGTACTGCTTGAACGCCGAGTCTAGTAGATGTGCTCCATACGATAGAAAGGGAGGAGGGACAGGTTCGGGGGACAGACGTTTCCGGTCGGGTTCCATCAGGCGCGCAATGGAGAAGTTGAGCACCGGTGCTGTGGGCGTGTCCGGAGACTTTGCACGCTCGGGGGAGGACTCGCGTGGACCCTCCCGCGCGGAGGATTGGAACGGCTGCATGCTGGCTCTGTGGACAACGAAGTGGCGTTACTCAGATTCTAGGGTAAAAGTTATCTTATAGCTAAGTCTTGATCCATGTTCCTAGTTCTTTAAGAGAAAAGGACAAAACTGAACCAAACTTTAAAATATCAGCGCCCATCATTATTACTAGAGATTGGCTGCATATAGATTTTCAGGAGCCTTCCAAATCCACTGACTTTGTCAATAGCATTCCACAGCCTTTGTAATGTCCTACCTACGACATCTTACTACTTCCACTAATGTTACCTAATGCAGTACGGGAACACAGAATAATAACTAAACCTTTGCATGCCGACACACAAATACCTATTTATATAATATTTGTATAGTATACTCATTCAAATATACTTCAAATTATAAATAACAACTCCTCACGAACGATTATTTTGAAACAGCTATCATAAAGTTGTCAGTCAACGATCTATATTCAATCGATTATAAAATCTCTGTTATTTTTGAACAAAACTTATAACAAGATCAATCAAGACATCGAGTACTATACCTACCTACGTACTCACAGCCGTCTAAAACGTAACCTCTATGAAACTAAAAAGCGAAACTGAACCCGTCCCCGCACGAAGGTGGAAAGCGGGAGCTGGCGTAAGTGTCCCGCATTGTGAGGCGCGCCGCTCATTGTGCTTGTTTTAAGTAAATTGGAAGGCGACTGCCGCTGTGCGACGCACACGGTGCGGTGCATTTACGTTTTTGTAGCCTTGTTCGGTGTCAACATAATAATCATAATCATTTATTAATTGTTTCATTTACCTACAAAAGCCTACTAATATTATAAAACCCGAAGGTTTGTAAGTATGGATGGATGTTTGTTACGCTTTCACGCCGGAACGGCAGAACGAATCTGGATGAAACGTGGCAGAGAGATAGATTATAGTCTAGAATAGATCCCGCGAGTTGATGAAAACAAAAATAGGTTAAAACGCGGAAGGTGCCATCTCGCGGATTCAAGCGAGTTTGAGACCTGCGAGATGACGAACAACCCGAAAAACGCACAAGTTCCTCGCGACCACAGTAAAATTCAAAAGGTAAATTTAGATAATTTGAGAGACAAAACCTAGAACGGCAAGAACATTAATAATCCTTTTTGCAATAACGATACTCACACTTAAGTTTTTATGAGTAGGAAATGTTTTGTCATTTTTGAAATAAAATATTTATAGCAGTCATTGAAAATGTTTCAGGCGTTATTTATTTTACTTCGAATGCCCTAGCTAATCTAGGGTTCAATCTCTCAGTGTAGTTTTTTTTTTTTTTTTTTTTTAATAATAATAAATAAATAAATAATGCTGGACAATCCACACAGCGCTATCTAGCCCCAAAGTAAGCTATTCAAAGCTTGTGTTATGGGTACTAGATAACTGATATATTTAATACACTTAATACAGTTACTACTCTACTAGGCACACGGTACTATTTTTTAACTTAAAAACAAAAACTAGTTAAAAAAGAGTACCGTAGTAGTAGAGTACCGTCTATGTAACTATAGACGGTACCATGGTACTCTACTACTACTACTACTACGGTACTCTTTTTTAAGTAAAAAACAAAATCCCAAAACTAAAAACAGA
Source organism: Plemyria rubiginata (assembly GCA_963576535.1). NCBI lineage: Eukaryota > Metazoa > Arthropoda > Insecta > Lepidoptera > Geometridae > Plemyria > Plemyria rubiginata. The sequence goes on along the minus strand of OY754922.1, from coordinate 7,277,488 downwards.
ATTTAAAATATTTTCGCCATACCGTGCCGTGTGTCCCCCGCACAATTGTAGAAATGACTGCATTTGACGCTACCCTACAATAGTAGAAATCTGCATTGTAGTGAAATCGTTTGCAAACATTCACGTATACGCCAAAGGCTGTGAATAGGTTTTCCCGTGAATAGGTATAGGTTGGGCTGTGAATGGGACTCGGTCGGCTGGTGAATGGGATGGGTGGTGATGGCACGCCTATAGTTTCAATGCGTTTTGATGTTTGTGGGTGGATTGAAAAATCCTATCAGGTTGATTAATTCGTGGTTTTCGGCAGATTTTTTATTTTTATTAAAACCTTGACTACCTAGAGGGCCTAGCCTGATCAATTCTTCTTTTAGAGCCCCCGTGACTTTTTTATTCATCAATTAAAAACTTACACACAAAACAACGTAGTGCTAGGAGGACTTAATGCTAATGGCATTGTCTACCAGTCTTCCTGGGCGTTCAAAAAGATGGTGTGGCGTGTTACTACTATAAGGAACCGTTTGGTTACACATTAGTTAGGTATATTTAGATTCAATTATTAGTATTCAATTTTTATTTTAGACAATCGGCCGATAATTTTGACGTTACGTTCAAATATTACATTTTTAGTACAGGTAGGTACATCCCCCATTTTGCAGTAGTTTTTAATCCATACGTAACAGGTAGCAAGCGCATCGTCGCTACTAATTGCTTTCCTCAGTATATTTTCCACCGATTAAAAGCACGGGAATCAAATAAATCCCAATCACTATAAACAGTTTAGAAAACAATTTAATTAAAAATCTGCATCAAAGACCGCATGCTAATCCAATGGGGTTGTAACCCCGCACTGGGGCCACGCCAATTAACACGAACGGGTTAAGAATATGCTGGGTATTAATTGGATCCACTGCTTGTATTGTTCTGTATAACGCTAGCGGCTGCCACGTGTTAAAAATACTCCTAGGTATATGTCATTTACGAGTATTTTAGACAGGTCTTGAATTTTGTTATCATTGACTTTTGACATCACTAGCGACGATAATAGTGATGATGGAGGCCTTCGGGTGACCTTTTTAGCCCCAGAAAAAATTTTCAAATACTAGTATAGTTTTACACATCCCAACTATATCCCAACTAATATTATAAATGCGAAAGTAACTCTGTCTGTCTGTCTGTTACGCTTTCCCGCTTAAACCTCTCAACCGATTTTGATGAAATTTGGCACAGACAATCTTTAGACCCTGAGAAAGAACATAGGCTACCTTTTATTGCGAAAAAAAGAGATGAAGAGATTAAAAGTACGCAGACGAAGTCGCGGGTACCAGCTAGTATAATATTATAAATGCGAAAGTAACTCTGTCTGTCTGTCTGTCTGTTACGCTTTCCCGCTTAAACCTCTCAACCGATTTTGATGAAATTTGGCACAGACAATCTTTAGACCCTGAGAAAGGACATAGGCTACCTTATATTGCGAAAAAAAGGGATGAAGAGATTAAAAGTACGCAGACGAAGTCGCGAGTACCAGCTAGTACTCTATAAAATTATCATTTTGATCCTAACAACAATTTTTTCCGACATTTGGTTCTTTCAACTGGTTGAAAGAACCTCTAGTTTAATATAAAAATAACTGGGTGACCGAGCTTTGCTTGGTTGCTTACCAAAAAAACTAAAAATGAATCCTAGCTAGATCGATTTATCGCCCACGAAGCTCCTGCATACTAAATTTCATGAAAATCGTTAGAGCCGTTTCCGAGATTCATATTATAAATAAATAAATATATGAGAATTGCTCGTTTATCCCCCGGTTTCTGAAAGCGTGATCAACACTAATCGGCTGTCAAGTCACTTGCTATTTCAGCTTTTACTTAAAATTACATAGAGATAGCAAGTGACTTGGCAGCTGATTAGTGTTGATTTCGCTTCAAAAACCGGTGGTATTAGACACAAACCAACACAGTAGAGATTTTGATAATAACATCTACGAAGTTACTGTATGTACAAAAGACATCAACGAGACACTCTCGTAGACTTCGTAGCAAGTGCTACGCCTAAACAATACAATACATCATGTTCCATGTTTATCAAATTCATTGAATTACTAGGTTCCTGCTGCTGCTTCGTCCATATGGTAGGTATCCGGATATGCATGCTATTGTAAGTTTCATGTTTATCCAAATAGGATAGGCGTTATGCCGAAAAAAAAACTTTGAAGAAATACATTTTTATTTGATGACAAATGACATGACAAGAGCGCTTACACAACACATAATACTAATTTTACGCGTAACTGTGATTTTTCAGCCAATGCGAGATTCCAAAATGAATCGTAATTAATTTTGTCTGGATATGAAAGTTATTGCTCCTCGCTGCGCTCAGGATTCAAAGAAATACTCTCGCCTTTAAACTAGCGGTTTGCTCCATAAGTAAACAATCTACTATTTGTCCCTTCACAAAGTGTTCGTTCAATTCACTTTCTTTAAAAAACGAACACTCATTCAAAAACAAAAGAAACCACTTCATCATTGAACAAAAACGCCAAAGTCCCGCCTAGCAATTAAACAAGTGAGTACTACCGTGTGTTATTTGAAAAATATGGTCGCGGTAGTAATTGGACCCGCGAACTTATTGTTCTGACGTTTTGATGCCGCACAGGGGAGGGTGAAATGTGTATGGTACTTCTTTTCAATTGAAGATATTATTTGGGATTCGTTTGCTGTCATTTTACGTAGCAACATAGCATTTTCATTTGAATTGTTTTTCTAGTGTTATTTTATGTTTTGGCTGTGCAATTTCGGTATTCAGAAACAACAACAACAACAACACTTACTTGAGGCCTTAGCGTAAAGTGTAAGCATTTGGAATGAAAGTGTATTATGTGATATCGTGATTTGACCGAAAACCATTTTCTTCAAAACAAATGACTCGACTTTGGACTGACGTGAGTAGAAACTTATCTCGATAAATTTGAATAACGAACGATGTAGAAAAACAGCCGTTCAAGCTTGCTACTTGTCATTTTAGCTTTATCTATCTATTCTGTAGCTTTTTTTATATCTATATCTTTAGCTTGTATGTATCTTTCCGTATCGATGATCCGTGCTCGAGTGGCTGGGCCGACATATATGGTTTCTGAAAGCGCGTTCAACGCTAATCAGCTGTCAAGTCACTGCTATATCAGTCTAATTTAAAGTAAAAGCTGAAATAGCAAGTGACTTGACAGCCGATTAGTGTTGATCGAGCTTTCAGAAATGGAGGGTAGGTAAGTGGCACCGATCACCTATTCTATAACAAAGCAATACTAGCAAGTCACGCACGGTAGCAACGTGGACATTTGGCCAACGATACACTGCCATGTATCCATCAATTTGAGTCCTTTATCCTACTAATATTATAAACGTGAAAGTTTGTAAGTATGGATGGATGGATGGATGTTTGTTACTCTTTCATGCCGGAGCGGCTGAACGGATCTAGATGAAACTTGGCAGAGAGATACATTATAGTCTGATATAACACATAGGCTACTTTTATCCCGTGAGAATACCGGGATTTAAATCTGCGCAGGTGAAACCGCGGGGAGCGACTAGTAATAGATATTAAGGGTCCGGTGACAGGGGCTCGCAATTTCGAGGTGCGATTGGCTATTATTTCATTTTATTTTATTTCGGGGAGATTGTTTGAAAGTCTAAAGAAACACGCATAAATACTGTTCGAACACAAATAATACAATAATATAAGGGAAATGTGCTTGAGTCAGAAATCATTTTGGTATTAGGTAAACGTAAGACCAAACATACTAATACCAAAATGATTTTTGATTCGGGCATATTTCCCTTATATTATTGTATTATTTGTGTTCGAACAGTATTTATGCGTGTTTCTTTAGAGTTATTCTTTCAAACAACTTCCCCGAAATGAAATAAAATGAAATAATAGCCAATCGCACCTCGAAATTGCGAGCTGCTGTCACCGGAGCCTTAAGGTTTTTGTGCCTGTAATTTTACCGGCAACCACACTCTTAACAAAAACACAGCGTTGTTGCTTGAGCTTGCCGGCTGAAATCTACTATTTCTACTCTACTTACTTCCTATCTTTCAAACCACTTGATACGTTGAACTCAAAACTTGTTAAACTAAAGTAAATATTTCTAAGTTTTATGTGTAAAATTATTGACATCTCGTTTTTATTTTGGAATAGGTTGGTTCCACCAAGCATCCAGGTGCAATATGTTCCACAATATCTACACACTCCATCTCAATACAATGGCTCCAGCCAACTATTGTTTTCAAACAAACATAATGCTCTTTCGAACGACCGTTATTTCGAAGTTAATTTTTATTTTGACTTCCGGTACCAATTGTATCTTTTGTTCATGTTAAAAGTGTGCAAAATAAAGAAATCACTGCATTCGCACACGCAAGGTTAACCGACCAAGTTATCGAATAAAATCGTCATTTGCTAAATGTGTAATCAGCAAAATGAAAAACACTTGACCCGTTTGTATAAAATCAAATCTAACCCTCAAATCACAGATTCACCCCTTTTTGTCACACCAGTCAATATCATAATACCCTCTCAACGTATCAGTCCGCGCCTTATCATCCCAAATCGCATCAAATCTGATCCAGCCTCTCAGCTCTTTAGATAATTAACTGATTAGTGATTAGGCACATCTTTTAATGTTAAAGAAAAATTTACCTAGTAAGCAAGAAAATAGAGTTATTTTCTAAAATATTTTCATTCCTCTACATAATACGTAGCTTTAGCTTATCTGCAATCTGAATTTTCTATTACATATCGTACTGTATTGAGAATACAGGTTTGTTTGGCTTGATGCTTCTTGCAATTGTTGTCAACGTCAGTTCGGTTTCTTACTCTATTTCAAAAGCGTAAGGCATACATTTGCTTGTCAAAGGGTCGTCTTTGTCTCATGGGTGGAGATGGGCGTGATGAGATGCTAAGATATGCCCGTTTTAGACAAATTAACTTGCGTATAATATTGTAGGGTGCTCTAAAATATGTTATGCTTAGCCCTAATTTACGTCAATTGAAAAGAAGAAAATTATTTTGATGACCAACACAAACCTATCTATAAATATTCTATATTTTTTATATGTAAACACACAATGTAAAATATGTTGTAACATAAACAGTGTTGTCATAACATAATTTTTTCGTACATAACACGATTTCAGATTTAAATAATTTCACATTAGAATCGAGAGGACAATCGAAGTCTCTCGACGTCTGCCGCATTGACATCTGTCAGCTCAAGACGCCATTACCGTCCCATTTGGCGGGAAAACCGGGAATCAAATCATTAATGTTCCCGACACTCGTCAACGTAATCCTACGAATAATCGGAATCACCGCTCCTTCTCGCATGTGGAAATGTGTATATCTATCCCTTTCTCAATCTGAGGTCATTAGACCGACCAGCTGATTTTGAGCTCTTGACGTTTACGCTTGTTCGTTGATTTGCTTTGGCATGAAAGGTCGGGGTATTTTGGTAGTTCATGGTAATTCTAAGGGGTGTTTGGGGTAGTAATCGCTTGTTTTGCAAGATTGGATGGTTTATGGTGCGATTTGTGGTGTTGTAATTGGAAATCTATTATTGGAATGAGAAATTGTTTATATTCTGATAGCCCTTCCCCTTCTGTTTTTAATGTTGACATAAACAGTTAGCAAAATGCTTATATAGGTACTAGGTATGTTTTGTCATAAGGAGTTAACCTACCTACTTATAAAATAATAAAAACCTCCTAATTAGGTATCTGTTTGACTAGACTATGGCTATTTTCTTTTGAAAACATTTTGGTCACCAAAAGGATGATACCATGATGGCAGCGTTTTTTAAAAGTGGTTTTATCTAAGGAATTTATATAGGTACTACGGTTTTATCGAATAAATAAAGATAGGATAGGCCCTAACATACATAGCTACGAGAAAAATAATGCAATAAACAAGTGGCATAAACCTAAACAATTTTGACAGGTTTTCACTTCAGTGGCTTGCATTCATATCGCTATCATAATAGATAGAGGGTCTATCTAAGGTTTTAAGAAAAATCTGTTGTGACGTGAAGTGGGCGAGCGCAAAAAATTGACGAGATTATTTGATATTAATTTTGACGTTTGTCGTTTAAGATTTAAAGGGGCCGCAAAAATGTGGAGCGGGTTGAATTGCTGTGATGGTTTTTGCAAGAATAAAAGCATTTTTTTTTAAGTTTTCATGGCTGAGAAGAATCCATCTAGGTAGGTATAGGTACATATCAGACTATTAAAATTTTATGGCTTTTATCCTGCCGATTCTCTGATTTGGACATGAATATTCTTAAATGATATATTCTTTGAACGCCACGAAGATATAGTATCTTATATATTTCATCTTTAGATATCATCATAGGTAAGAATTTTTTTTTGAGAGCAATAAATATTTTATTTATGTGCAATAAATAACTTTAAAGTTAATTTTACTAAAACTAAAAACCTTCAAAACAATAATAATAAGACAATAAACATAACTAAAACATATTATTAAGAGGAGTCCCTTTAGGCAAGGTACCGAAGATGCTGGCAGCATTCCCCCTTTGAATAGTCAGACTAATTCTTTGTCCGAGATAGCTGCCAGCTCTTCGGTCTCCTGTGATGTCGACTAGCCTCTTTGCTATTTCTTTAAACAGCCTAATAGCGCTGCGCTAGGAAGAAATTAACGCTCGCCTACAATCACTTTGGCCCAATATCTTAAGATACCTACCGTAATATGAAAATATATTATATCACTTACTCATACTTAACCGTCTGTGAAGGCTCATTAGGGATGAAGATGAGGACCCCGATATGCAAGATATTGTACGTATGGAGGATCAGTATGGAGCTACGTACATGCACAGTGAGTTTGACTTCGTCGTTCGTTGAGCGGTGGTTGAGCGATAGAGCATTACATTACATTTATTTACAGCACACATAAAATGACAGACCTGTATTCTGAATTCAAAGTCAAAAGGATTCAATAAAATCACAAGGATCATTTTCAACGTCATAAAACTAGGTGCCAGTTCCATCCACGTGACCAAAGCTTTGGGTATTCCATCCAGCCTCCTCTATGGTTGGTTCGATTGGTATACAAATTTTACTTTAACGAAAGAAATATTGAGGCTTTAGATGTAGTTACCAGCTCATTTCTTTTGGTAGAGTTTATTCAACCTACACTAAATAGTGGACACCTTTTACATTCTACCAAATCCTCAAATCGATCCTGCGAATAGCCCGCTAATCCGTCAAAGTCCACCGGCCACAGTTCCGGACAAGCTATATGGTTCCGTCGGAAGCTAACACCTTATTGTCAAAGTTGTAGCAAAAAAAAATGCCGACAAAAAATGCAATCTTCGGCGTGTGTCACTTTCACTCTGTTCACTGGATTACGGGTAATTTGGAAGCATTTTGTTTGCATTTAGTTTTGAGTTTGAATGAAGCGCAAAATGTTTTGAAGGAAAGGGATCATAACAGGAAATGAATTGAAAGGAATTTTTGTAATTGCGTTTCTTGCAAATCGATAGTCGTCTGTTGGCTAGCTCTATAATAAGCCACGCATGACAACTTACAAAATCCATTATTATTCAAAAATAAGTGTATAAATTATCTGTAATAATGATTCATTCGACAATTTCCACACCGCACACCGCACTCCACATGCACTATGAAAAATATAAAAAAATACATCTTGTATCAAAAACTAAACTAAACCTACCTAATAAGACCAACATTCATTCATAAATCGACTTCCATGTTTCGGACACAGTCCATCAAAATATTTATAGGTAATCATTGCATCGATATAATTCAAGTTCCGCGGATTTAACTAGAAAATATAAATAAAAACCTGAAAGAATTCATTTTTTGACTTTGAACGATTTCTTACCAAATTCCTTTTCTATAAAAAAACGTGTTTTGGGCATGTTTCTACCCCTATCCATTTAACATAAATAAAATAATAATATGTACCTACATAACCAAAATTATAATAATACATCGCCGCAGCTAGAACAGTAACTTTACGTTTACCCACGATGTTTTCCGTCACCGTTCATGCACTGGCATTGCGCACATAATTATGTTTTACTAGTTGCGCCCCGCGGTGTCACCCGCGCAGATTTAAATCCCGGTATTCCCATGCGATAAAAAATAGCTGCTATTCCAGACTATAATCTATCTCTCTGCCAAGTTTCATCCAGATCCGTTCAGCCGTTCCCGCATGAAAGAGTAAAAAACATCCATACTTACAACTTTTCGTGTTTATAACATTAAGTAGGATTCATTTACAATTTAATCGTTTTTAACACCGACGCATCCACGCAATCTCTGATCCCTGCGAGGGTGTGATAATCCCGAACCCTTCCACGTGTCATAATTAGCGCACAATAGCCAGGGTGTGAGGATCACCTGGTGTCACCCTCATTCAGTGAGGGCGTTATTCAATTGGCTCACTCGACGAGAGAGCTTGTAATCTGAAAACTAATGAAGAAGTGGTCAAATGACCACCTATGACCTAAGTTTATCTGTGGGTAGTTGAAGAGTAAGTAAATTACTATGACCATGCCTTATTTCTGCCGCCAAGCTGCGTTTTTGTTTCGGTTGATTCCAAGTTCAAATTCAAATTATTTATTCAGAATATAATATAACATTCAGATACTACCTACATCCAGTGCGTTAAATCTAGATAAACATTATTAATATTGCACATCACTATCAATACATAGTATAAAACAAAGTGGCTTTCTCTGTCCCTATAACCCTATGTATGCTTAAATATTTAAAACTACGCAACGGATTTTGATGCGGTTTTTTTAATAGATAGAGTGATTGAAGAGGATGGTTTATTATTTATAATACTTGCATGATATAGTAGAAAAACAATGTGCACCCGTGCGAAGCAGGGGCGCGCAGGCGAGTCGCTATAGTTAAAAATATATCTTGATTGAGAATAAAGGCTGACTTACATTGATACACCTGTTACTGATACAGCTGGCGCCAGCATCCACTGGATTCAGAAGCTGCACACCACCAGGGCCCGTACCACCATCTAATGAAGCATTCTAATTTCAATATTACTTTTATGTCAATGTCTTATATCAACTGCATAGAGTCAGCTCTAAGATCAAAAAGTAAAGTAATATTGAAATAAGAATGCTCCAAGAGAGGGGTACTGGCCCAGGATCGCATAGAGCGTTTGGTCGCAGGTTCTGTCTGGATTGATGTTTCTACTTTGTTGCGGTGACTGACTACACGTCTGCATCCAAAGATTTTATTGATCTATTCTGACCCAGAAGTTATGAGTGTTATGTGTGTGAACTTTGTGAGACCACAATTACACTTAAGACCATAATTCACCAAACTTCAGGCAAATAAATACATTTCATTTCATTTCATTTCTAAATGTTTACTTTACCTATGAGGCTTATTGCTAGAAGTCATTAAGCGACAAAACTGTGTGGGAAAACGCAATTGAAGTTTTGATCTATGCCAATTATATTACGTTGAATAATGACTTTAAGCAGGTGCCATATCGGCGAAACGAGATTAGCTAGAAATAAATGGGTTTTTGATTATTGTAGAGCTCATTCAGGCGAGTGCGCCGGTCCATTAGAGGTAGTTAGATAGTGACTTTTGTTATTATTTAGGATCTTTGAACGCACTCATAGTTGATAGATATGTCACTGTCATGTAGCTATGACATGCTAATGTAAGTCTGTCTCCCTCTCTTCCTCTTACGGCCCTCGCTGAACGACATGTAATTTCTGTGACTAATTAATTAAATCTAATTATAGTTTACTAATCGTGTAATGTATTTGACGAACATTGATTGGTGGTTTTATGATTAAAAGCAGCATCAATGGACCCAGCGTATTTCATTTACTTTCTGGCTAGAATCATCCCGATTAGGTTTATGTGATAGTAAGTATAGTGTCATACCTATCCACTGATCGACCTCTCATTAATAACTTTATGTAGTTAGGTAGTGACTTCTAACAATAAGCCGACGCTAATTCTTTTTACAGTACCTATGATTTTAATGAAAATATTATTATTTGATAGTAACAACCCTTTTTTAATGCCAGCCTACGATTTCTCACTTCGTTGTTTGTCTATTTGTCGCCCGAGGGCACCACACCTAAATCAGAGTTTCTATCAGTCTCGTGTCAACATCGTTACGGTGCCGCCCCGGGAATCGAACCCCGTCTCATCACAATGTGCCAATATTTGCGGTTTATAATTCAAGCGGTGCGGTGGTGGTCTATTTTATAGAATTTTATTTGTTTTTACCGGTCGTACGGGGTTCATCTTGGGAATACGGGATATGTAGGTAGGTACTGAGTTATTTAGGTTAGGTACGATAGGGGTCTAAAAGTGTTTACCAGTTTTCAAATTAGATTCTTTAGCACACTGTATGCAGTAAAGTCTAAAATACTATATCGCGGTACATATTACTTTTTAGAATATCATCGATACTTCTAACAAAAAGAGTATTCATGACTTTTTGATGATTAAACTCATTTCTTAATCTATAAGTTGACACACTATCATGTTACAATGTCATTTACCTATCTATCAAAAAATATACTCTGCAAAAATTAATAATACTTATCTAGTGGGTTGAAATATAATATTAGAAAATAACGTACACAGAGCTCAAATATTATTCCTCCATGAAAATGGCTCAAATATTAGCGCTATATCAAGAGAACTTAACATATCTCGATTCACCGTGAGATTTTGGATTCGGCGCCATAGTGAAGAAGGCCAAATAACCGATCATAGATACAATTCTGGACGACGGCCGATACTGACCCCCGCGCAAATAGCTGATATTGTTCGACATTACGAAGAACACTGCTTCACACCAACCAGCCATTATGCTGCTTTGTATAATTTGTGTCCTCGGACGATTGACGAGCTCTGCGCGGAGCGGCGCTACACTACACACATCATGACGACCTCTGACGACCTCTGTGGCGCAGCGGGCGAGAGTCCGCCTGCGACGCAAGAGGTTGCGGGTTCGATTCCCGCCTCGGAACAAATTTGTGTACGATCTGCAGAAATTTGTTCCGTTGGTCTGGGTGTTTATGTATAATAAAAAATATCTATCCATGTAAGTATATAATGTATTAAATATATCAGTAATCTAGTACCCATAACTCAAGCTTTGAGTAGCTTACTTTGGGGCTAGATGATGCTGTGTGGATTGTCCAGCATTATTTATTATTATTATTATTATCATGCCATTACAGTGGAACTCAAACTTCACCACAAAATTGCTCGACTGAATTTTGCGAGAAAATATTTAGATTTTGATTGGTCTAATGTTATATTTACTGACGAAAAAACCTTTAAATAAAGTCAAATTGGAAGATTGAGTTTATGGCGTTATAGTCGCACTCGGTATGATGAAGCTCATATCGTGCCTCACAATGAATCTGGTCGCATAACAGTCAATTTATGGGGGTGGATGAGCAACGACGACGTCGGAGAACTGACGTCGTTAGAGAGTAGGGCTACTGCTAATAATTATGTGTCGCTTTTGGAAGAGGTGATGCTGCCTACTGTGCGTGTTGTGTATCCTGCAGCAGAATTCCCACAGATTCATTACGTTCAGGATAATGCACCGATACACACGGCCCGGGCTACTATGGCGTGGTTCAACTTGCACCGTGACATTTGTCTCATTCAATGGCCTGCTAGGTCAGCGGATTTGAACCCGATTGATAATTTGTGGAGAATTATGGTTCAACGCTGGGACTGTCAGAACGAAAGAAACCCTGAAGCTCTCAGAGCACATTGTGCACAGGTTTGGGATGACATCAGGGGGACTGATCTATGCGCGCGCCTTGTTGCATCTATGCGAGATAGACTACGTGCCGTCATAGCTGCGAATGGAGGCTATACTCAAGGAATTTGAATACAAGGCTATACTAGTTATTAAAACAATATATCTGTCATTTTTCTTAAAAAATAAAGATATTTTCAATTTCTCTTGAATATTTCTTCCCATTTTTAATTGTTAGTAATAAGTTCAAACTCGTTTGGGTGAATAGGTAATGTTTGTCACTGATCTGTATCAAACAAGATGTCTGTACTTTGGTATTTTTGGTCCTGATATCCGTATGCCAGATAATTTTTGTCATATTTTTACAAAAGGTTTTATATCTATCTTAGACAACTATCTTGAGCGACCTATTTTCGTTGTAATAAAAACATTCTATGCTCTATGCCAAATCCAAAACAAATCAAATCACATAATAACATCATCGACCTTGTGACAAAGATTCGTGCATGCAATTATCAACCTTAAGGTGGTAAACATTTTCAGACCGCGAGTGTACCTACCTAACCTGCATAAAAATTAGAAAAATATAAAATCCCATTATTACTTAGTACTAGCGATCCGCCCGCGCGCCCCTGCTTCGCACGGGTGCACATATCATGCATGTATTATACATATAAACCTTCCTCTTGAATCACTATATCGCGTAGTTTTAAAGATTTAAGCATACATAGGGACATGGGGATATAGGGACAGAGAAAGCGACTTAGTTTTATACTATGCATGTAGTGATGATAGTGAAGTGTTAAAACTTGCTTAAATTAAAATTTGATTTTCGCTAAATCTTTGTAATGCCATTGATTACAACTTAAACCGATTGCGATTTTACATAACTACATTCAGTGATTTTATATCTTCATAAATTTTCAAGCGGCGTGCCGTATGCTGCCCCTTAAAAGTTTTTTTTGACAAAAAGTATCCATATTTGTGACAAAGGTATGCCTACAAGATCTATAGAATGCTATTGCATTTGGAAAGATTGGTAAACCGGTGCCTGATGAATGTTTATAAGATCTGTATGAACATCACCGGGAGCACCGGTGGTCTAGTGGGAGTGACCCCGCCTTCCGATCGTAAGGGCGCAGGTTCGAATCCGGTCGTGCACCAATGGATTTTTCTATCGAAAAATTTATGTGCGCAATGCCAGTGCTCTTAAACGGTGAAGGAAAACATCGTGAGGAAACCAGTTAGTATTCTAACAGCGGCGATGGGCTTGCAACCTGTCACGTATGGAATACTAACTACTGCAAAATGTGGGTATGTGCCAAATGTAATGTTTGGACGTACCTCTGACTACCCCCCTTAGACATCCTCAATGAATCTTGAATAGTATACCTACTTGGTACTGGGAGATCTGAAGGGATATCTACCGTACCTGGGGATCAAAGTCGTGAAGCTGTTTCAGTTTCAGTTTCAGTATGAACATCATAGGCCCCACCGATGCCGAAATAGGTATTGGGTCTTGTAAGAATACCTAGGTAATTACAATTGCAGACAATGTACCTATTCGACGTAGCTATGTAGGAATTCGACGTAACGACGTAAGTTGCACGTACCTATCACGAGAGGAACGTCCCTTCTGATGCATTGCCCTGCGTCAATCAACTTGCGGCTTACTGTGTTAGGTAGGTAATTAGGTACCAAGCCTTAAGTGCCTGTAATTCCACCGGCAACCAAGTCGCCCTTAAATTAAAAACACAGTAAAACTGCTTGACGGCAGAAAAAGGCATAGCTTTAGTAAGTACATCCCCGGATTATGCCCAACTTAACAAACACCTAAATATCTTTTAAAGTTATATAGAATCAGACGCCGCCACCGCTCTTCCTGTTTGCAAACATCCTGCCTTTGGCAGCAGCCGACAAACATTATTCTGAGCAGCAAACAGTCATGATTCACTGGAGGTGTCGGAAGAAAGGTGACAAGAGTGGAGATTACTGCACCGACTTGGACTAATCCATTACGGGGAGATAGGGGAATGCCGATCACCTGAGAGAAAAATGCTCTTTTTGTTTTTTCATTTGTCTTAAGTTAGTGTTGAGGGGTCCGGTGACAGCGGCTCGCAATTTCGAGGTGCGATTGGCTATTATTTCATTTCGGGGAGGTTGTTTGAAATAATAACTCTAAAGAAACACGCATAAATACTGTTCGAACACAAATAATACAATAATATAAGGGAAATGTGCTTGAGTCGGAAATCATTTTGGTATTAGGTAAACGTAAGACCAAACATACTAATACCAAAATGATTTCTGATTCGGGCATGTTTCCCTTATATTATTGTATTATTTGTGTTCGAACAGTATTTATGCGTGTTTCTTTAGAGTTATTTTTTCAAACAACCTCCCCGAAATGAAATAAAATGAAATAATAGCCAATCGCACTTCGAAATTGCGAGCCGCTGTCACCGGAGCCTTAGGCGTTACAACCCCTGCGCTGCAGCGTGCTCGCTGTGTTTTAAGGTGAAGACAAGAGCTAATGTGACTCTCGCTCGCACGTTTTGACTTGTAGAAGGACATAAAATCACTACTCCCGTTTTCAAAAAATCGTAAACAACCATTTTGTGTGCGAATAGTTTAGTAAAAATTTCATTTTGATCGATACAAGTTTTCCTACTTAAAATTTTGCTTTTCTAGTTTTCGTACTTATGCAAACTTTTGAGTAAGAAAACTTGCATCGATCAAAATGAAATTTTTACCAATCTGTGTGCAATGTGATTGTGCACAAAATAGTTCTTTGCGATTTTTTTAAATTGTGTTTAGAGATTCTTCTTGAGAATCTTTGAAAATGTCGAATCGTGCGAGCGAGAGAAATATTAGGTGTTGTCAACGCCTTAAGTTAGTGTTGAGGTTTAGAGACTGCCTGCTTAAGCGTTACAACCCCTGCGCTGCAGCGTGCTCGCTGTGTTTTAAGGCACTTTATTTAATAAGTTATTGGAGTGAGCGGTACCTAAACCGACATGATCGCCATTACCCTTGCTTCCTCTATACATATTATTGGGGTAGTGATCCCATCCCATTAGTACCTATTATTATGTGAAAGTTTTGATGTTTGTTAACACTTATCAAGTTCTGTGTTCGTAACTCAATCACACCAGAACGGCGGAACGGATTTGGATGAAATTTGGCACAGAGATAGATTATAGTCTAGAATAGCAAATAAGGCTTTTTATCCTGTAGAAAAACCAGGATTTAAAACTATACGGGTAAAACCGCGGGGCGCAGCTACTAATAGCCCACGGATTGGGTACCTACCTACCTACTGTTTGAAAAGGCGCCCCGTTTGAAATGGTTTAGAAGGATGAATCGAAATTAATCGTAGATTTTGTAAGCTACCTACCTATTGAGAGTGGTTGAATTAGAATGATTAATGAGTTTTAGGTAATGTTGTTGCAAAATTATAGCAACGATTAATTTTAAGTTAACGGAATTTCGAGATTTAAAAAAACCTTTTGTGTAGTCTGCGAAATAAAGGCTGCATTTAAATGGAACTACCCCTACCCCTATTCCTACATTAGTATAAAGTCCATACTAATGTAGGGGGGTCCATACCTACTATGGATCCAATTATTTATGGAAAGGAAACTTAACAGTAACCTAACTACACCAAAATAAAAGAAGGTCCTACAGATTAAAAAAGGGGAGTGTAGGGTCTGACCTTATAAATGTAAAATAATTATATTATGTACTACCTACATACCTACCTACTTAAGTTTAGAAGGATGGATCGGAACACTGGAATTCAATGATTTTGAAAGATAAGGTGGTGGGTGGGTAGGTATAATTATCGGGTTTAAGATCATTTATTTCTCAAAAAGAATACATTATTCACTTATATGAGAAAACAATTTGAAGTACCTAACACATAAATTGACGGGCTAATCGTCATAAAAAAGTCTAACTAAAATAACAAAAAATAAGTACCTACCTATTATACAAAATAAGTATAATAGATACTAACATAACAAAATATAATTATACCTACCTTTATCTTTTTAGAAAAAAGTTGATATTTTTAAGTACCTACCTACCTATTGCTTACACTTACACATCTTTGTTACCTAGGTATATACCTTTTTTGAAAAGCTAATAAAATTCATGCGTACCTACCTAGTTACCTATAGGTAGGTATTAAACTAAATGACTAGACAAAGAATCAGGCATGTAGCTACCTACATAATCATAAAAAGATGTCCGTGGGACTATATAAATAAAATAAATTGACACCAAATTGGCCAGTAACCACCAACCTTGAATCATCCAATCACGCACAAAAGCACATCACTGCACTGAAACTGAACCGAAAACGGCGGAGGCAAAGATGGCGCGGCGTTCAAAATTGGTGTGACGGAGGAAAGGCTCGCGGCAAACACCCCCTCAACCTCCAACCCCCACCGCACCCCCTTAGGCCTACCATTCGCAGCCCAGCGGGAAAGGGCGGTCGGGTTTAATAATTCAGGATGGACCAACAGGAGTGAACAGGAGACCTCGCCTTAGTGTTGCCGGCTGACGTGGTTACGATTACGATATGGCCAGAACTAAGTACCTACTAAAATTTTTAAAATTAATTGTTTATAGGCAAAAAAAAGATAAGACAGAACTCTCTCTTTGACCTACGCTTTTTAGCTAATCTTAAATGTGAATTTGATTGTCATTTATTTGCAGAAACCATTCATTCCACCTCTACCTACTGTACCTACTGTAGGTACTTAATGTATTTTCAGAACTCTACGAATACCTAGTGTACTAGCCTAGAGTTACCGAAAGTAAAAATAAATTTCAAAAACAGTTCCAGCTAATAATATTGGCAATTCAGGCCTCACAAATCCACATAGTCAGCTAAACAAGGTTATAACCGTATATTTCAGTCATTCTTAAAAGTCACTATTTTCATCAATAACGTGTATGATCTAGCCAAAACCGTCGCACGTCGGTAACACTATCTCGCCCCTCCCTGCATGCAATATACCGCTATCTCTTTCAGTTCCGTTGCGCATTTGGTTTCGTCCCCCTCTATCATGTTGAGTCAGTGTAAGTGCGTCTTGCTCACACTCATTAGGCGGGCCTTATGCGTGCATAATGCAGCATGTTTACGAACATTTTACGACTTTGCGCGGTCTGGATAGAGTAGTCTGAAAATAGAGACTGCACTTTTATACGACTACGTCAATATGAGATATTACATAGGATATTGGTTTGCATAATTCAAAAAAACAGACCAATAGCTTATCAAAGGTTGTGTTAAAACACTTCGTTTCGTTCTGATCGGTTATAGTTAATCATGATCTAGGTATTATGTAAATAAATCCCTAGGAACGATAGGTTACCTATTCCCTCAGATCTTTTAGTTTCAAGTAGAGGATAGTAAGAGATAGAGGATTCTTAATGATTCTGATTCTGATGAAGACGAGGGAATGATGCCGTTCACCCGCGAGAAACATGCTCTAATACCTACCTACTTACCTATGCCTCTATAAGTACCCGTTTCTTTTTTCATTTTTCTTTTTTAATGACACAATTTTGAGGTTTAGAGCTAAGCTGAGAGCTGCGCTGCAACGTAGCTGTGGCTCGATCACCGTTTTTTACAAGTTATTGGGGTGAGTGGAATTACCCCTGCTTCCTACAAACTACTAAGATTCCTTGAGGATTTCTTAGGGGGTAGTTTTTTTTTTTTTTTGTAGTCCGAGGTATGCCCAAATATTACATATCTGTAGGTACCTACCTCCCTACATATTTTATACCTACCTACCTACATTTTACAGTTACGTATTCCATACGTACCTACTAACATAAACGTTTTGAAATAAAATTTTATTGAACTAGTTGCGCCCCGCGGTTTCACCCACGCACATTTAAATTCCGGTATTCCCACGGGATAAAAAGTAGCCTATGTGCTATTCCAGACTATAATCTATCTCTATGCCAAGTTTCATCCAGATCCGTTCAGCCGTTCCAACGTGAAAGAGTAACAAACATCCATACTTACAAACTTTCGCGTTTATCAGTATTTCTCAAACAAAATATACGTAACGAAAAAGGAAAACGTTACGAAAAGTACTTTTTCGTAACTTTTCTTCCTTATGTTCCTAGAGTTATGGAAAATGTACTTTTTCGGAACGTTTTCCTTTTTCGTTACGTACATTTTGTTTGAGAAATACTCTTATGATAGTAGTAGGTTAATGACTTTAAAAGCACGAACGAAAGTCGTGATTCGCATTTCACTCGTAGGTAAGTACCTATAAGTTACTCGTAAAACAAAGAAAAGAAGCTGCCCTTCTTGTATGACGGTAACGCAGCAGTTTCGTACAGCAGCGCCATCTTTTGAATGATAAGAGAGTTTATATTTTCAGGGAATTATTTTGGATTCTAGCTAGTAGTAGGTTACCATGTTCTAACAGCGCGTTAGCGACATCTTTTGTAGGTTCAGTTGTAGAAAAATTGAAAGTTATACTGTTTGTGCTAGCGTACGTAGGAGTAGGTATCATTTCACGAGGTTAGTACACAGATAGAATAAGTTTGTATTGCATATAAGTCGCGCCCCGCGGTTTCATCCGCGCAGATTTAAATCCCGGTATTCCCACGCGATAAAATGTGCTATTCCAGACTATAATCTATCTCTCCGCCGAGTTTTATCCAGATCCGTTCAGCCGTTCCGGCGTGAAAGAGTAAAAAACATCCATCCATACTTACAAACTTTCGCGTTTATATAAGTAGTAGGATGGGTTCTGTAATACTCATATCAATACTTGATTGGATGATTGTTCATATTGGTCCGCTTCTCTCTATTGCAACAACCTAACAGGGTACATTATGTATTGAATTAAAATTATTTATTCATAAGTCCTAACAATGTAAAATCTACATACATACATACATAATAATGCAATAAATATACTGAATATACTGATTAAGGGTCCATGATGAAATGGGCGTAATATAATATCGATAATTTTCTTTATCATAAATAAATTAAATTGATTTTATTATATAAGAATAAAACAACCGTATTATTTTAAACCAACTTTATTTTAGCTAAAATATAATAATTCATACATCAAAGAAGTTCTAGTAATACAGAGGGTAAAAATTACCACTTAAAAATAACAAAATAAGGTTACAGTAATAAAAGACAAAAGTAGCTACCACATTAATACTTTAAAATTAATGTTTTTTTTGTTTAAAAATGCCTGCATTTGTGCATTTTTGAGCTATTTATTCAAAAAGATCAGATCTTATAAAAAAAACTTTAAAGAATCAGGGGAAATGGACGTTGGACGGTAGTCGAGTGAAAGGAACAACAATAGAAAGAGACAACAGAAAACATAACATTGGAATCATTTGAAGGCCAATGTGTTTTTAAGAAAACTTCAGGTAAATTCTTCAAACTTACCTATATAGAGATGATTGTATAAAACAGCTAGTTCTGTCAATTGTAATTGTCAACTTATTTATACTTTTATTTACTTTGAAGTAATTTTTGAAGCGTCATTTCAAAGCATAATAGAATACGCTTAAATAACGTCCGTTGTCACGAAGTAAAAATATAAAAAACAATACACAAAACACAACTGTCAATAACTAACATTTAAATAGAAAACAACTACAAGATACACCGATGATTATGTAGGGATTGCTTAAACATTTTTATTTTTACAGTCGACCTTATTCTGACATTACTCTATGCTAATATGGCAAACGATTTGATATGACAGAGACGGAGCGATGCCGCCAGTGCATGTGAACAGGACAGCAACACCCAAGCTTAATAGATTAATGAAAACGAAGAGAATACCTAACACTTACGACTATCGGCCGATTCACAGTACATATTTTTTTTTCTACGAAAAACGAGTTGTTATAAAAACACAGTAACGCTTTTATTTACATAGAAAGTTTTTACTGATGAACGTCTTGTTTATGTACTGTTATTAAGGGTCCGGTGACAGCGGCTCGCAATTTCGAGGTGCGATTGGCTATTATTTCATTTTATTTCGTTTCGGGGAGGTTGTTTGAAAGAATAACTCTAAAGAAACACGCATAAATACTGTTCGAACACAAATAATACAATAATATCAGGGAAATGTGCTTGAGTCAGAAATCATTTTGGTATTAGGTAATCGTAAGACCAAACATACTAATACCAAAATGATTTCTGATTCGGGCATGGTTCCCTTATATTATTGTATTATTTGTGTTCGAACAGTATTTATGCGTGTTTCTTTAGAGTTATTCTTTCAAACAACCTCCCCGAAATGAAATAAAATGAAATAATAGCCAATCGCACCTCGAAATTGCGAGCCGCTGTCACCGGAGCCTTAACTTATCGTTTTAATTATATTGAATTTTTTATGATTGATTAGCATGTGAATCGAGCCACCGGGACACGTCTTGCCGCCATTTCCCAAAAAGTCGCGCGTCTTTTAAATAGCCATTTATTCTAAATTGTTAGTAAAAATCCCTTAACGCATTCCAAATATATATATAGTTACATACAGCTGATTCTAAGAAATCTGCATATGTGTATATTTACGTACATCTAGATATCTGTGCCTAATATACATTTAAGCCGATAGAGAAGCTCTGAAAGGGTGATTGGACAATTTGTTAAGATTTTTGAAGCTTTGTACTGAACTTTAAATAAATGCTTCTGTTGTACTTGATAAATGCGGGTTCCAGATGGACTTGGTTGTGATCAAATGGCGTCTTATTGAACATGGCTGTTTAGAATAAGTAATAAAATTCTCTTGAGTGTCATATTTTTCACAACGCTTATACTCTTTTATATAAAACTTATTTTATTTAGATCTTTACCACTCTTTCTTGCACGAGATTTTCTAATCGACGCCATTTGGTGTAACCTTTCAGCAAAACAACGTACCGGGGGATCAAAGCATAAATCTTACCTAATATAATTTTCATACCGCCCCATCAAAATCGCTTCATAATCTCCGGCTAGTTATCAGACGTTTATTAGCTTACTTCATCTCGTTCTACCATAAGAAACAAAAGATGTAGCATGCACGACTGATAACTGACATTACGTTATAAAACGATTATGATCAACACGGTTAATTTCGCTTATGCTAACTTAGTACCGACCATAATACACCAACTACATACATTACTTATCGTATTTATAGAAATAAGTAGAAATTTGAAGAGCTCTATTAGAACGACCTAGAAAAGCAAGCGAGGACCAAAATCATAGTTCGGTTACGTATAAATTTTGATATGATCATTTTTGAATCTTAGTAATAAACTACAAATAAAATAAGGCTTTAGGTCGGGATGTACACGTTTTTAAAATTACATTTGACTCGTAAGGTAGGCCGTTTTCGTTGCAAACTACTTGCAAACAGCATTTACTTGCAGGAAAAAAAACCAGCCACAGAGAAAAGAACAATAAAAATCTAAACTGGTACAATAGTAAAAATATCTTTACCAAACTACAAGTGTAAATAAACTAGGATAAACCTGCCTACTGGCCACCAGTGCCTTTCAAAAACTTGCATAACTTCAATATACTTTTAAACGTGCAAATCACGACCTAAAACATGATTTTTGTGCCACGCGTGTTTGTGCCGTAAGCATTATTACTACAAATAACAGACAGATCATAAAATCAATTCCGTTAAACTATTCACTTATGTCTCGCTTATAATCGTATGCTTGTAACGATGTGACGTCTATGAATTCTTAGTAATGTCAGCAGCGTGCTGGGAAATACCATTCACCAATGATTTGACACATATAAATGTATTTTTTAAGAAGCACGTGTGAAAAGTTAATAAGGTATTACATAGTTTTTGTCATTGTAAACAATTTACCGTTGCTAACATTTTTGATAGTGTCTTAATGCGGGTAAGAAACTTCGCGCTCATAAAAGCGCGCCGTTCTGGTTTATTTTGACATTGACAGTGACATAAGAATTCCAGTAGACGTTACAACGCAACGCGCCAGCGAGGCAGGACGGGCGCGGGTGCGACAGACGGGTAAGTACGGGCCGCGCGCGCGAGCGAGTTACATAGTGCTGTTGTCCCACTCTAGCTGGCTGATGTTTCTGTATTTGTGCTGCTTGCTTGGAATCACTGGAAAAACAAAACAAAATAAACATTTAGTAAGATCAAAATCTTTTTATTTGAGACATGACCTGACTCATCAATATGCGCCTAGCTTATTTTAACAGTTCTCAATGACTTTGCTTGTGACCATGGCTTTGGTTACCTTCATCCTCGTCGTCTGAAGAGTCGTGGTGGTCAGAATCGGATTCGGAGCCCGACTCACCATCTGAAGAGTCGCGCGCCGCGCCACTACCTCCCGCCTGCAAGACATAAAGTAGCAGTTTAAAACAGCGCCATCTAGCGACAGTTAACTGTACCCTGTATCTGCTTGATGGACGCTTAAATCCAGACGTAGGAGCTCTTTCAGAATTTACCTACTCCTTTTGGTCAAGCTCATAGCGTAAACTTGTGTGTTCATTTCTATTTTTTGTTGTACTAACGAAGTACGAAACTACATCTTCTATTTTCTCATTATCAACATACTACCCTCCTTATCTAACCACATCCTGACATCTTCTGAATACGTTTTGGCTACACGCGATAACCTCCGTTTACACTTTTCCTTTTATTAATCAAAACTAAAACACCACAACAAGCACGCGCAGAGAGTATAGAGTCCCTGCAATAGATCATTCTACAAAAACTATTTTGTATATTCTACAATGCTCCTTTTCGTACGAACAGTACTCGTACGTTTACGTATATAAAAATTCGTGTCCAAAAAGAGCACGGCCTCAGATGCAATGGATAGAATAATTTAAAGAACTTACCTCTTCCATTGGATTGACAGTGATTGTCAATGCAGAATCATCCCACGCCATCTCGCCATCATTCGGGGGCACGCGCGTGGGTTGACCCCCCCGCGCACCCCCGGTACCGCCCACTCCCCCCCGCCCCCCGCGCAGGCGGGCGACGCCCACACCCAGCGCTGCCACTACCATCCCGACGCATACTACGCCAATCAGGAGGGCCACGTGGTCTAGAATGGTAAGGTTTAATGTTATTAATTACTGGCACATGAGGCTTAACATCTCAAGTATACCTCAAGTTGATGGACACAGGGCAGTACATCGTAGGGCACGTTAATAAAAAGATCACATACAATAACGGTAAGAACCAAGCTGTATGTTTTTGCCTGTTCTTCTAGGCTTGGTCGCGTAACTAGCATCCATTCATACTTACAAACTTTTGCGTTTATAATATTAGTAGGATTACTGTGTTGTCTGAAAAAAAAGCAAGATATAAATAAGTGTGAAGTAACTCACTGGTGTTGTGATCTCTCGGTATGTCGGTGAGTCGTGCCGAGGGCACGTCGGCGGAGTGCACGTCGCGCTGCGCGTGCGCCGCGTACACGCGTGGGGGGGCGTGCGCGTGCGCACGCATGCCGTGCTCCGACTGGAAGACAGAACAACACGTTCAATCATTACAACCGATTTAAAAATAGAATAGAAAGAAGTTGAGACACACACACACACACACACACACACACACACAGGTTACAGGCTTGCCCTAGTGCGGGACCATCAGTAACCCTTGTTTGAAATTGTTTTTTGGTAAATAAATTCTTTAAAAAATATGGTTTCCGACAGTTTTACGCATACAGTCAGTACTGTAGACCACATAAAGTGGTCTATGATCAGAATCACCACAACAAAGAGTATAAATAAAATAATATAAATATTTGCAGCAGTAACTGACCTGTTTGTCCCTGGCCACGGCGTCTACCTTGTCAGCCATGCCGCT
Source organism: Plemyria rubiginata (assembly GCA_963576535.1). NCBI lineage: Eukaryota > Metazoa > Arthropoda > Insecta > Lepidoptera > Geometridae > Plemyria > Plemyria rubiginata. Next base: position 7,253,810 of record OY754922.1, on the reverse strand, counting down.
TGGATGCAGCTCCCGGGACAGGCCAGCTTCGGACATGTGCGGGTGAACCACGGTTAGCTGTCAAACAAACATTTCATTACTACTACTACTACTACTACACACACACACACACTCTCTTTCACACACACAAAAATCCGCCACTAAAATTATTATTCTATTTTCATTCTTTTTTGTTACAAATTTTAATTATGTATTTAATTCTCTTTGTTTTGGTTATTTCTTAAGTCGGAGGAGGGCGTTAATGTGCACGACACAGTTTCTACTGAAACTTCTGCGAGCGTTATCGTTTTCTTGTTAATATTGTGCCTTGAGTTGTTCCAAATTAAAAACAAAAATATTTTGATATTAGAACTGGTCCACATAACATCAGGTGGTGACAACATAAGATCAGGATAAAGTAACAGAATAATAACACCTCCTAATATATCACATTTAATTAATGGAATTGGTTTTCTCACCGTGTTAATTAAAGTTTATAATAGATAAATAAATAAATAAATAAATCACGACTGCAGTAGGATACGAAAAAAAGTATCATATCAAAATTGATGTATCACTAGTTGCGCCTGGCGGTTTCACCCGCGCAGATTTGAATCCCGGTATTCCCACGGGATGAAAGTAGCCTATGTGCTATTCCAGACTATAATCTATCTCTCAGCCAAGTTTCATCCAGATCCGTTCACCCGTTCCGGCGTGAAAGAGTAACAAACATCCATCCATTCATACTTAAAACTTTCGCGTTTATAATATTAGTAGGGTATTGGATATCAGCAATCTGCTTGTTCCATCAACTAGTTATATAAAAAAATATCTTTTATCCATTCTTGGTACATACATTCTTATCTGTTTCTTTCTTATGTGTTTTTATTGCATATGTGAGATACTTACAGTCTGAACATATTCGTTGCTGGTGAACCGTCCGTTCAGCTCTGAACAAGTGAGTTTGAACACGCGGTTCAGATAGTAAGCCGGCTTCTTGTTGCTGTATTCGATCTCACGGAGAACCTGCGAAACAGAGAATAACATAAAAATGCCTATAATTCTGATGTTTTTAAGAGTAAAGTGAAATCTTCGAGATAAACGTGCCATACAGTAGACTGGATCATTACCAATCACTGTGAAACGAGAATTTTATATATTAAAAGATAATAACACCCAGGAAGACAACAAACGTCTGTCTTCATCACACAAATGTTTATTCTAGGTGGGGATACCACCCACGGCCTACGGCGCAGAAGGCAGAACTTCTAACAACTGAGTGTGAAGGCTGACAATATGAATGGGGCCCTTATTCATATGCCCTGCCATTTTATAGCAGCTCTAAAGGGTATGCTTCTCACTGTTACTTTCATGCAAACAAAAAGAGACGGCAACAGACTTATCGGTCTGATAAACTAATAGAGCGCTCAGCGACCAATATGAATATGACCGTTACCCTCTCATTCATAATTCTTGCCATTTTCTATCGGCTCTACGTAGTATTCTTGTCACTTTCATGCGAATGAAGAGAGACAGCAACATACTTATCAGTCTGATAAGCTATTGGCGCGATTCGTTTTCTGTCATTTTGCGAAGCAAATTAGCACTTTCATTTTAATTGTTTTTCTAATGTTATTTTGAGATGTGTTCTGTAATTTCGGTGGTATTTTAACTAAAATTACTTGTAGTCTTAGCACAAAGTGTGAGCATTTGGAATGAAAGTGTATTATGTTTTATATCGTTATTAGACCGAAAAAGTTTCGAATGTGTTGAAGAAAACCGACAGCATTTTCTTCAAAACAAATGACGTGACTTGACTATGGACTGACTTGACTAAAAAGTATTTACAATTATTTGACACTGGCAAGATTTTCTATACGGACAGGAGCCATAAACAAAAAAGAAGGAGAAGAAATGGCGGGGATTAGGAATCAGAGGGTTAGTATTTAGCCTATTTATTGAGGTACCTTTTGATAGTTGCTATGAGTGTCAGCGCCGGTGAGTATAACTCCGTCGCGCGTCACTGCGGCGCGGATATCGAACCGCAGCGGCAGCTCTGCCGCGCGGCGCAGACTCAGTGCCTCGTGGTCGGGGTTCAGTGCCGGGTACACTGACACCACGCACGAGTCTAGTTTCTGGCTACCCTCTGGATGATATAAGTCAATATGAGAAAGAAAATTTTTAGAATAACAAATGTTTCTATTTTAATAGCAATTAGCATGTGCTAAATATAATCGTTGGAGTGAAGGAAAACACAGTGAGATCGTCCAAACATGTTCTACAATGGAGACTTTTTGAGTGGCACTTAAAACCCTTCCACACACTATTTCGACTATTATAACTGCTGCTTACTTTTCGTGACTATTCTATTAAAATAAATAAATATAAAATAAAACAAAATTTAGTTGGTCCCGTTAACAAGTACCATGACCTTTTCTTTCCACTTTGTAAGTAAGTACCCTGACCTTTTCTTTCCTTACCTGGCAGCGTGTTGGCCCCGTTGGCCAGCACCCTGACCACTAGATCCGGGAACACGGTGAGACCGGCGCGGAAGTGCGCGTAGTCCCTCGCCAGGTCTGCGCTGCCGTTGAGGAGGATGCTGGGAGTCTGCGGCGTCAGCACCATTATGTACGACTCGGCGGGACGCGCCTTTATCTGACGACCGTTGTCGCAGCTGTAAGCAACACACGTTAAAGTTGAAGTAAGATCCAAAGTTCCGTACGCAAATTTTAAAACTCAAAAACTACGGAACCAACGATTTTTTTTTGTAAACACGATGTATGATGTACTCACGTGATGGTGGTATCCACGTGGACGTTCCTTCGCCCAGGCGTGGGGAATGCGCGTGCGTCGCCGTAAGCCACGCGGCGTAGCAACGTTTCCACGTCCGCCACGCCATCGCCTTCCACTGACACTGACTTTAGATCTGTAGTTACAAAGAAAAGCCTTGTGTAGAGAATACTACTTGACAGCCCTTTGTGAAGAAACATTAAAATAATGATTTTTGTTTTATTTACTATAAGGTTAAATTGTCACTATCATCATTTGACAACCTTCACAGCTCAGTTGGTAGTAGCTCTGCCTTGTGCGTCGAAGGTCGTGGGTTCGATTCCCATCGTGAACAAACCTTTGTGTGATGAACATAGATGTTGGTTCTATGTCTGGGTATAGTGCTGTGTGGACAGTACACCAATATTTATTTATTTATTTATCAACATGCACGCCGAGCCCGGCCAGCCAGCCACGCAGGTGCTGCGTCATGTCGACAACAAGTGCTTACATAGATCTGGCGCCAGGCTGAGTCCCTCGCGGCAGCGCGCGAGGCAGGCGAGCGCGGCCGTGGGCTGCACGCCGCCGTCTGACACGCCGAGCCCGGCCAGCCAGCCGCGCAGGTGGTGCGTCATGTCGACAACAAGTGCTTACATAGATCTGGCGCCAGGCTGAGTCCCTCGCGGCAGCGCGCGAGGCAGGCGAGCGCGGCCGTGGGCTGCACGCCGCCGTCTGACACGCCGAGCCCGGCCAGCCAGCCGCGCAGGTGGTGCGTCATGTCGACAACAAGTGCTTACATAGATCTGGCGCCAGGCTGAGTCCCTCGCGGCAGCGCGCGAGGCAGGCGAGCGCGGCCGTGGGCTGCACGCCGCCGTCTGACACGCCGAGCCCGGCCAGCCAGCCGCGAAGGTGGTGCGTCATGTCGACAACAAGTGCTTACATAGATCTGGCGCCAGGCTGAGTCCCTCGCGGCAGCGCGCGAGGCAGGCGAGCGCGGCCGTGGGCTGCACGCCGCCGTCTGACACGCCGAGCCCGGCCAGCCAGCCGCGAAGGTGGTGCGTCATGTCGACAACAAGTGCTTACATAGATCTGGCGCCAGGCTGAGTCCCTCGCGGCAGCGCGCGAGGCAGGCGAGCGCGGCCGTGGGCTGCACGCCGCCGTCTGACACGCCGAGCCCGGCCAGCCAGCCGCGAAGGTGGTGCTTCATGTCGCCGTCCGTTCCTGATGGAAATAATATATACTTAGAATAAGCGGTTACCATCACCTATAACAAAGCATTGTGTACGGTGACGTACATTATGACTGAGAGTGCTATCCGTGACACCACGCGAGACGGTCGCGAGCGGGCATCCCTTACGCTTCCGTAATAAGCACCTACTACTTGTGTTGTGCGGTACCTACTTGGTGTCATTAAACTGATTTAACTTTTACATAACTGTTTTAAATGTGCGGTCCTAACTGGGATCGTACATTTTGGTCTTTTTTTTTTTTTTTTTTAAGTTAAATCAGGTTAATGGTAATCCCAGTTAGGACCGCACATTTAAAACAGTTATGTAAAAGTTAAATCAGTTTAATGACACCAAGTAGGTACCGCACAACACAAGTAGTAGGTGCTTATCACGGAAGTGTAAGGGTTGCCCGCTCGCGACCGTCTCGCGTGGTGTCACGGATAGCACTCTCAGTCATAATGTACGTCACCGTACACATTGCCTTGCAAGTCACGCACGATATGAAAATTCCCAACATCCATCAACTTGAGGCATACAGATAGATGTTCATGATCATAATCATTAATTCATTGTGTAAAAAATCCCAGGACGTTAAGGACATTACATCAGGCCAGGCCCATTGGGCATTACATTAAATGATTTCACCGCCAACCACAATCTTCAAACCGAAACACAGCACGCTTGGCGGCAGATAATGTCATGGTGGCAGTTCTTTCCCGGATGAGCCCTTCACAAAAAGCTACTATCCTTGACCTTGTGTGGTACCTGAGTGTTTATACCTTGCCAACAAGCTCCAACGACCATTGTGGTGTTGACGCCATGGGCCGGGTGGAGCGGCCAGTCATCGATGACCTCGGGTCCCTTGCCGTCCACAGAGTGGAAGGACTCTCCATCAATGAACAGCTCCACGTTAGGGAAGCGGACGTTAATGGCGTAGTGATGCCATTCGTCGTCACACACCTGGGAATAACGAACCTCTTGTTAAGTCAGGCACTACCTACTGGAAAAAGTTTACCCCTATCACAGTTATCTGGTTCCAATAGTACGGTGCGGTCTTTGCTTCATCAGTCAACTTTTGCCTCAGATAACGTCCAGGCAGAGAATAAACTTTATGTTCATCACGCAATTTGGGACTAGTTAAAGAGACTAGCGTGCAATGTCACAAAATATGCATCACAAATATTAAAAATAGCAATTTCAGTGCCTGTTACTAATCACTAGAAGCTAAAACACATGATAATAAATTTAGAAAGATAGTAAAATAAAATAAGGATATTTAGGTAGGTACTAATTTTATCCGTACGCAGACTACAAGAGTACGCTACACTCGCAGACTGACTGCATTCTCACTCGTTATTTTATCACCAAACGCGTCTCTCGCTCGATCACGAAACCATACCGAGCGGACCCGAACGGCTCCGACCGCGCCAACATAGAGCATCGTATGAATCAAAGAATATAGATTCTACACAGGACATGCGTACGAGATTGACTTTTGTAGTATTTTCTAGTGGGTACTTGTGTAGTAGTGGTTTACAACATAAAGAAGGTTAAAGTGAGGGTTTATATGACTAAAAGGAAATAGAGATATATAAAAAGGATCAAATCATTCATTGAAACAATGCATATTTTTAAGCAAGACTGTAAAGTTTTACCTCTGGTATTTTCCAGCGCCACTCAGCAGGGCGGAAGATGTTGAGGTCTCCTTCGCCGAAGTCACGTCGCAGCAATAAGATCAGCCGGCAGTTGCGGACGAACAGAGCGTAGTGGTGCCGGTTCATTTCTGTAATACACACGATTGTGTGAATTCAATCACTTCTAGTATCGTCACGAGTTAATAGCACTGACCTTGAATGCGCAGAACACGTTTTTTGTAAAGGGAGATTTTTTTGTGCGCATATCCCCACTTTTTTGAGCTCAGCGCGATTAAACCGTGACAATACCTACCAATACTTCTTCAACATTTTATAATTTTGTAAAAAACATGAAATAAAATATAAAGTATAGTACAAAACCATTGCTATTGTCAATTCTAAGGATATTGATCAGAAAATAAACCCCACCTTATGATTTGGAAAATGGAGTAAACCTCTCTAAGCTTCTATGTCGAAACAATCATTTTTATATGGTAGCAACACCTTTGTTGACAAAAATTATCTCTGTTTCTGGACCCGAGTATACCTACAGGGTTACAGGAAAAATCGTGCTAGGTCCGTTAAGGGCGTGGAGTACCCAACAGTTCTGACTTATTTCACTATTTTATATTTCAATATTTTTAGATATATCTTTTAGAGAAAAATGTACTTTATTTATTATTTTTTTATTTCTTAACTTTCACTTGTCTACTACGGTATATTCAATTAACTTATGCACTATTTTAATGATTGACGTCCTAAAGCATCTTATTATACATGTAAAAATGCAATAATAATAATAATATGATACACAAAATAAACAAAAATAAATTTAGTAGCCTACATATCTCGAAGAGGGTTAAGTTTAGGGTGTTTCGTAGTGAAATAAGTCAGAAAACGGGTCTAGCACGAATTTTCCTGTAACCCTGTATACTTACTGTGATCATCAGCGAGACACAGGACATGTTCCTTGCGGTGCGGATCGGCGTCGTCGCGCGCTGCGTGCCGCATCCACGTGGAGATACCGAACGTGTTGGACAGCCGGTGAGGGAGCACCGACTCGGGGACGATCGCGGAGGTCGTCTCGCCGTCGAATTCGAACATCTGCTCGCCGTCTCTGCCTGAAACGAACACATCAGCGTTTAGTAAGATTCAAAATCAAATCAAAAAAGTCATCATCAAGTATTTATTTGGAACTAGTTGCGCCCCGCGGTTTCACCCGCGCAGATTGAAATCCCGGTATTCCTACGGGATAAAAAGTAGCCTATGTGCTATTCCAGACTATAATATATCTCTATGACAAGTTTCATCCAGATCCGTTCAGCCGTTCCGGCGTGAAAGAGTAACAAACATCCAACCATATTCACAAACTTTCGCGTTTATAATACTAGTTGCGCCCCGCGGTTTCACCCGCGCAGATTGAAATCCCGGTATTCCTACGGGATAAAAAGTAGCCTATGTGCTATTCCAGACTATAATATATCTCTATGACAAGTTTCATCCAGATCCGTTCAGCCGTTCCGGCGTGAAAGAGTAACAAACATCCATCCATACTCCAAACTTTCGCGTTTATAATATTAGTAGGATAAATAAGCGGATGTACATAAACAGATAGAGATGATATCCAAAGGAGTTAAAAAACTGTGTGGAGACGGTGGACTGTGTCAACGGTTATCATAATTTTTCTGCGATTATTTGACGTCATGGGGTACGTCATGGGGTCGCAGGGAGGGCAAGTTGATATGGAGAATGAGAAGTTAAGCATGAATTTTAGGTAAGGTAGATAAATTGATAAATTCAATCAGGTTTTGACGTACGGGAATTATCGATCAATACTACTACTTCCACTGCTTAAGATACTTTGAGAGGCTGAGGTATACTGAATAAACACCAGCATTTTAGAATCAGGAAACCATTATAATGAGGCGTCACGTATGACAATTACCTGAGTCAGGCTTGAGCGACTTCGCCCATTCGTTGCCAGCTGCTGGGCTTGGGAGTAGGTCGATTGTCTTTGGTTCTAGACCTGGAAAGGAAGAATTGAGGAGATTATCATCACAATACAGTGTATACTATCTAAGCATCCTCCAAACATAAAATTTGGAGGTTAAAGAAGATAATTTTTTTCGTAATTAATTTCTTATGAGAAAACTGTATAAATTAATAGACGTACCCAGAACCTTAAACCAGATGGCAATGTAGTCAACTGTCTAGAGAAACCCCAAGAGAAAAAAAACTGCGATTGAAAATGTAATTTGAAGATTTGTATCCTCAACGACAATATTAGGTAATTCCCTTTGAAAACACATTGTCATAATTTTGTATGTTTTAAATTTTTAGCTTACCACAGATGGTTCTCTGCGAGTGGATGCTATAAGTGTCCCTATCACATCCGGAGCCCGCGCGGGAAGCCTGCAGAGTCACAGCGGCCTGGATCCTGGTGACTCCTGGGCAGCGCTCGTCGGAGGAGCAGGTGTCCAGCCTGGCAGCTGGGAACAGCGCGAGGGGGCCCGTGCCTGGTGCATAGTCCACTCGTTCTGCCACTCCTGCAAAAAATAGGCTCTGGAGTTAATACTCAATACATTTATTGCTTACACATGGTTTAGTTCAGCTACAGTTCATGGTAGATATCGCTATTTAGCGATAAGGCCGCCCATTGTGCTTTTAGTTTTAAGTTTGTTTTTTTGTTGTATCCTTATGTTGTGTGTAATAAAGTATTTTCTACCTATATATCTATCTACAAACATAGTTGTTGGGTGTTAGTGGACCCTGCATAGGGTATGGCAACGTGGAGGCAGGTCGAGGTTTTAAATTATTACCTACTAGTGACCCGCCCGCGCGCCCCTGCTTCGCACGGGTGCACATATCATGCATGTATTATACATATAAACCTTCATCACTCTATCTCTATCTATTAAAAAAACAGCATCAAAATCCGTTGCGTAGTTTTGAAGATTTAAGCATACAAAGGGACATGGGGACATAGGGACAGAGAAAGCGACTTTGTTTTATACTATGTAGTGTGATGCGCATGGTAGGGGCAGGCACAGTAAAAACCTCTGACTTTTGTAGCAGGATAGATAAATAACGGTTTTTTTGTTGAAACAAAATAAGAAAATTCTCTATTTCACATAAATGAAAGTTCGCCTATATACGGCTATGTACTAAAGTTACCAGATAGGCCACCTGATGTTAAGTGGTAACCATCACCTATAAAAAATACAAACGTGTCCTACGATGCACTGCCCTGCTGCGTCCATCAACTTGAGGCATACAGATGTTAAGCCTCATGTGCCTGTAATTACACCGGCGACCACGCTCTTGAAACGGAAACACAACCAAGCTGCTTGGCGGCAGAAAAAGGCGTGTGGTTGTACTTCCACGGACAAGCCCTTCACAAAGAGCTCTACTACTGTTGAGATAGTACTGTTTATATGGAGTGGTGTGGTAGTGCTCTTTGAGACAATAGAAGAAAAGACAGACAGAGAATCAAAACAGGATTAGGATTTATTTGTAGAATGAGTTGTTTTCTTATAACATAATAATTTTTATTGTACCTACCTACATTACCCTAATTGTATGCTGTGTGTTCTTGTAGCCAATAAATTACTGTCTGTATTTAGCTTTTCCTGGTCATTTGTTACAAGTAAGATAACGTTTTATTATTCATCACAGGGAAACAAAACAAGACTTAGGTACCTATGTAGTTTAATTAAACATACAATGGCGAGCTTTATCGCTGAGAGCAATCTTTTCCAAACAATTTCACATAAATGAAAGCTTTAGAACGGACAGCGGGATGTAATCGCTAAGCGAATAAATCCCCTCAATTATCTTGGTACTTCTAAGCAAAGATTTTATATCTTAAAATTTTGAAACATGTGAAAACGTGTGACTGAGATAAAACAGCCCGCCGATGCGAAAAACTAAACACGTAAAACATAACTCAGGCTTGCAGGATTTGTATATTATATCCTACTTATACTATAAACGTGAAAGTTTGTAAGTATGGATGGATGGATGTTTGTTACTCTTTCACGCCATAACGGCTGAACAGATCTGAATGAAACTTGGCAGATAGATACATTATAGTCTGGAATAACACATAGGCTACTTTTTATCCCGTGGGAATACCGGGATTTAAATCTGCGCGGGTGAAACCACGGGGCGCGCAACTAGTTAATAAATAAAATCATCTCCCATTTATTCCCGCATTAGGCCATGCCGCACTATGTAATCCCTCGGAGGTCGGCTTTCAGAATATTTAGATAGTAATGACGTCATGGTCCGAAATCCGGATAATTCCCATAACGAATTCACGTGTTATTGAGTTCGTAACGTTTGTAGGGATTATTGTGATGATAGCGTATTCGGATTATTCTACCGCGCCTGGGGATTACCGGCCGGTCTGTCATTACCGATGGTCATTAAGTTTGAAATATAATTTAATAGAAATTGTTTTTCGTCCCAGAAACGTAACCTACAAAATTAATCAAAATTCATAACGAGAACGGCCGCTACTCAGAATTTGCTAGCAAAGCTCCTGAATCGCTAGTCGGCGGCGATGGTTTGCGTTATTTGGTGCATCTCTCAAGAGAAGAATACGACGGTAAGTCTAGGTATTTATAACATCTTCTTAACCGAATAATCCTCACAGAATTACGTGCGGGGTTCATAAAGCGCGGTTTTCCTCATATTCTCCTATGCCGTTTAATTTTCCTTACTTTCAACCTCTTCCCACTTATTCCTCTCAAAAATACTATTTGATAACGTCTGTCGGCAAGATCATAACCAACCAGCAAGTTATTAGATATCAGCCACGTAACCATGGGAACCACTAGGTAAGTAGGTACCTCTACCAACTCCCATTATTGTATTCTAGTTGCGCCCCGCGGTTTCACCCACGCAGATTTAAATCCCGGTAATCCCACGGGATAAAAATAGCCTATTAAAAAATAGCTTATTAAATAGTGCTATTCAAAACTGTAATCTATCTCTCTGCCAAGTTTCATCCCGATCCGTTCAGCCTTTCCGGCGTGAAACAGTAACAAACATCCATCCATCCATCCATCCATCCATACTTACAAACTTTCGCGTTTATAATAGTAGCAGGATGTAGCAGGTATTCAGGGCTTACCTTTCCACCCCGCCCGGCAGGGTTTGTTGACCTTGATGGTGACCATGACAGGAGCTGACTGCATCATCCCGCAGTCGTAAGCCACGATGGAGAGGATGTGATTGTGAGACTTCTCGTAGTCCAGAGGTTCAGTGTTGCGGATCACTCCTGGAAAGTAGCAGTATCTTAGTCTACCGTCTACCGCTAAAACTAGCTGATGCAACAAGCAGATGGCCCACTTGATACAACCACCTGAAGTGGTAACCATCACCTATAGCATAGCATTGTCTCGTAAGTCACGCATGAAAAGAACGTGCCCTGCGTCCATCGCAACTTGAGACATACAGATGTCAAGCCTCATGTGCCTTCTATGTAGGTATATAATAAAAAATATCTATCTATGTAATAAATACATCAGTTATCTAGTACCCATAACACAAGCTTTGAGTAGCTTACTTTGGGGCTAGATGGTGCTGTGTGTATTTTGTAGCATTATAATTACACCGGCGACAACACTCTTCAAACCGAAACACAGCAACGCTGATTGGCGAAAAAAAAAGGCGTGGTGGTTCCCCAGACGAGTCCATAACAAACAGCTCTACTACTCATAAATCCCTTACTTACCCTCATTATCGATGGCAAAGGGTTGGCTCCTGTCCGTCAGGATCTCATACTTGCAGACGTCACCGAACCGCGGCGTGCAGTCCTTATCTGTGGCCTCCACCCTCAGGATCTCGTCGTAGATCCTGCCTTCGTCCACAGACTTGACGTAGGCAGCCTGAGTGAAGGTTGGCGCGTATTCGTTCACATCTGTCACTGTGATATGGACCGGGACACTGGAACAAATATAATTATAATCATTACGCTTCACTGGAAGAAATAATCATCATTGTCTAGGACAGATATAAAATGATTTCCGTGAAGTATGTATGCACATGCACCTATGGGGCAAATTAAAAAGTATAATAGCATACTGTATTCGATTTTCAAACAACGCTTGATTTTTTTTTATTCGCTCCTCGGAGCAGGCTATAGTTTGAAACCATACCGCCTAGTCTAACTTTACAGCTTGAAAAACCTCAAATGCAAATAAAAAAAAACGCAAAATGCGGCTTGTTTCACTCAGGTTAACGTGGCTAACTTTGTAGAAAATCCTAATGCTTTCACAGTTACGTATAGTAGTACCTATCTACTATTTACTGCGTACATAGGCGTAATAAACAGTCGTGCGGATTGGACGCTCAGCTGCCGGTTTTACTCGTAGCTTAGCCAGCTAGCCTTTTATTTTGCTGGAATTAAAAACTGGCACTAATTCTCCCCTTAGCATTACCTACATATCAGCACCGGTCATTTCTCCTTCGTGACAAGGTTTAAAAGTAACATAAATCATGACATTGGCAACACCGCAAAATCCATACAAATAAGAATTGATCAAGTGACCCTTAGCTTGAAATATTGTTCGTACAACTTTCCTCAGTGCTGGGCATATCCCAGCAATCCACCAAAATAAGAACTAAAATGAAATCAGCTAAATAAACTACTGCTGGTTTTAAATATCTTTTGGAATTCTGTCTATAATTAATGTACCTGAGTTTGTAGTTGGCAACCTGCCATTTTACTTCAACCTAATATTTGTTTATTACTTGCACAGATTTGAATTTCAGCATAACTTTAGCAATCTTCCTAAAATGTTGTTTCTTTTTGCACCGACCAATATTTTTATTATAACCTCTAAACGAGTCAAATAATGTTAGACAACTTTTAGGCTTGCCGCCATCCCTATTATATGTACTCGTAAATAATTCAGAAAAAATATAGGTAACAGGTTTTTAACAATGGCGGTTTCATGTCGCGTGTGACTTCAGTCAAACAAATTCCAAAAAGTTGAATTAAATAATAATTTTGCCATATGCTATTTGCCAGTTCCTAGATGACGGAGTTATGGTAACAAAAATAAAAAAAAACAGTCGAATTGAGGACCTTCTCCTTTATGAGGTCGTGTCAAATATTGGTGGTGTTACCACACGATTTCAATATTTTATTATAGGTGACCCACCTATGCATGTACCCATAGTTTTTTTTTACTTATTTTCGTACGGCGCACATGCGCAAGACTATTTAAGTGATATTACCATACGATTTGAGACTGGAGACATTTCCCATCCAGTAATTACCAGCCATCAAGGTCAACCGTGGGAGGGGGTTTCTAAAACAGCAATTATGATGCTTACAGGTTGGAGTAGGATCCGTGACAGCCGACGGCGGCGATGTCGAATTTGTAGTTGCGCCGCTTCTCGCAGTTCAACGGGTAGCGCACGCGCAGCCGTGCTTCGTTCTCGTCTATCACCATTATCTGCAAGGGAAAGATTTTGTTAATTAATTACCTAATTTATTTATTTTTATTTCTTAGGAAAACAAACAGTACGTAAAGTCTAATTAATAAGTTATAAAAAACAACTATTGACCATTAACACGCTTTCACATATTATACACCAAGCTGTAAGATTGTTGCCTATTCTTCTCGGTCGTTATAGGTTCTAGGACTTTGGTCGCGTGGAACTGGCACTTTTTTTTTTATACAAATAGCTGATGGAACATGCAGTTAGCCGACCCGATGTTAAGTGGTAACCGTCGCCTATAACAAAGCTTTGCCTCGTAAGTCACGCACGATAGGAACGTGCCCTACGATGCATTGCCCTGCGTCCATCAACTTGAGACCTAGAGATCTAGTTTTAAGACGTTTCAAAGTTATTCTTGTGTTTTAGTGACTGTAACCAAAACGAATTTTAGCTAACTTATATCCTATAACAGCAAACAAACGAACATCTACCCCCACTATCCTAACCCTTTCTCCACAGACTAGGAATAGTCCTATATCCGACCCCTAAGGCTCCCAGGTAACTGTTACTTCTTCTGGGCCCAATATGGAGGCATGGGGCCTATTCGAACCAATAAAATGTAAATACATTTCTTTCGCTCACCCGAACATGTACGGAACTACGAGTATACAGTGCTTAAGCTGAGCGATGAGCGTAGCGATGAACAAGCAACACCTACACCCACTCGTTATACTTCATTCACCCCAATAGATTCTTGTCTTGCAGAGTCAAATATCTCCTCATATACAAAAACAGGACCTTAGTAACCATTTTAATAAATCAGTTAACAAACCAAAAAAAAATGTAGGTAGTCTCATGAAAATTCCGGCAATCCGGCTAATAAAACTTGGCACAAAAATTATAATGGGTTTTATCGCTATCGCCCAGTTCATGCATCAACGCACCCTAATCTGAAACCCAGCGGTTTTCACGTATACACTGACAATCATTTTATTCCAATAGGTTAAGTAGCAATTTAATATAATGCCTTGTCGAAAAACAACTTGTATCATAATCAGAATTCAATTTCAGACAGAAACATGATTTATTTATTTTATGTTATCCACTTCAAATATAATATTAAAATTTATTCTTAAAGTAGAATGAATGTTATTTCTATAGCCTGTTTTTTGGGCTTAAAATCAGTAAGTTTAAAATGAAAACAATTTTGAACTGTATCCAATACTCGCGAATGAAAAAAACTTTGTTCTTGAACGTTCGAAATCAATAAAAGGAGCGTCCAAAGTTTAGTTTTAAAACTATCGCAACAAAACGAATGGAAGGAAGCTGAAACAATAGCTGTATCAGCCTGGTATAGAAACTATGATACCATGCTATGCTAGGTTTACCTAGAGATTTAGACTTCGACTGATAGGTGTTCTTAGAGTGGTTCTGGAATACAGGTACATAGAGGTTGCGTCATTTAAAAAGAACGCTAGAAAACCAGTGGAGGGGATGTGTCACATCCCGCTTTCTTTTTCCATGACGCGACCTATCCTACTAAGTATGGATGGCTTGCTTAGTTAGCGTAAATTATCAGAAACAAACAAGTTACGAAAACATTAAAACAATCAGTTAAATAAAAGTTGCACATCTAAACCAGTAAAGGCTCTAAAGCTCTTCACAGTAAAATGTAGTTTTTTTCCAACATTTACTAATAAACACAATTTATGTGGTTGCTCATTTCCGCGTCAGTCGCAGCTGGCAACACTCATCGAGACCCACGCAGTGGAGCTGTACAAGTACAAAACATACAAAAATGAACTACTAAAGCGAAGTTATTGCTTTAATCTTATAAAGTTTTATCGTTTTTCGCAATATAGACTCTTGTTATTAGCAAGAATGAGAGTCCAGTTTTCGTTAATTTGATCGAGAATAAATCTGAGGCCTAATCATGGCCTAATACGCTGTTTTCTAAATATTTTTTGATTGTAATATAGGGTGCTTATTATATGAAAAAAATCTCATTAGTTCTGCTTGTATAGTCTTGTTACAAAAATGGCCCGTTTGAACATTGTTTGCTTGATTGATACAAAATTAGGTTATCGATTATTATTATCCTATTAATATTCAGAAAATATAATTCAGAAGCCAGAACCGGTTATGAGTTTGTTGTTAAAACAGCATTTTTTCAATAATAAACAAGAATTGAATACAAGTTTTGGAAACTAACTCGTTTTCGCTTTGTGCAATATATTGAGGTGAACTATACCTACGCTCTTCACGCGTCGAAGCAAGCTTACAAAATGGCGCCAGGTTTTACGATGTTATTTTCCAGGAGGGTTTAAATAAGATTTCCTTAATTTAATGAACTCCAAATTAAAAGTGACGGCATATGAAATGCGAATCCAAAAATTAAATCATAAAAATAAGTTTCTATAAAAACTTGAGAAAAATAAAGAGGCAATCTTGAAACAAGACTACATCGTTCGTAAAGTTGGTTTTTGTTTACTTCTTTTAAAAAAAGAAGTTCAACATTTTCGAAAAGAATCGAAGTCAAAGTAAAAAAACAGAACTAGCAGCTACTTACTAATTAGTTTTTCTCGTTTTTTTAACATTATTATGTTCGAAAGTTCTGTAACAGTCCTAGAAACGAGTTAATAAACCAATGATTGCGGTTCAACTTACTTCATTCGTTCTTTATTGGAAAGCTTTGCGATTGAGTTTTAAACTTGTAAAACGTGAGGCGAAAGTTTTAAGATAGTAAAAGGTACCTATAATAGGTAACTACTATACTATTAGCTAGTTGCCACAGCTAAGACTTAAATACCTGACAACCATCGGACAACTTCTCGGTCGCACGTTTCGACAAAATAGATATAAGAATAGATATAAGAGATATAAGATTTTAAATCACTAAACCATTTTCGAAAAATCGCAATCAACCATTATGTGCAGAAATTGTAGCAAAATTTCAGATTATATTCTAACAAAATTCAAGACACAAAAGAAAATAAACACAGCATGAAACCAACTAAGCACTAACCGATCACAAAACTAGTACCTAATGTACAGTGTAGTCAATACATTTTTACGGCTGCCGAATGAAACGTTCTCGTACCTACTTGCAATGCAATGCATTCCCGGGTTTATAGCGGGCTGTAAAGTTTATTTCTCATTGTGTCAGATACATTGTGTTCGCAGCCTACTTCGATAGAGCTAGGACACTTAAAAGCTGCTGAAGGTTATGTAGACACAATCACATGCCACATAAAACCTGTAAGTCTTATTAGTACTTACGCAAAATAACAAGACGCGCTTTCAAGTCAATGATAATTTAATTAAAGTAGTATTTAATAAATGTAGGTGCCTACCTAATCTTATGTTTGTTAAAATTTAACAAATTGACCTATTATTACTTAGTTATTAAAACATCTGTCTAGATTGCTTTATGCCTACCTTTCTATGCGTATATGAAAGTGACTGTTCAAAGTTTTCAAACATGTTGAATAAAAATGCTTCCATAATAATTTAATGACAAACAGTAAATTTTCTATTCTTGCATGAATTTAAGAGCAAGTCTGACTGGAAGCAATTTTTCAAGTGTTATCATAGGAACGCAACCGTTGTGAGAAGTGCAACAGCTTTTACCATAATTCTGTGCCAGGAAGTGGCTGATGCAAATTGTCGTTGTTTACGAGCTGTACTGTGTTTCACTTGATTTATCGGTGGTACCTACTACCTACCTACCTGGGTTTCAAAAAGGTGTCGGTTACGAAGTTTTCACTCTATTTTGTAAGCACGCGGTCGATATTATGTATTCGATTTGACTTGGACTATTTTGCCAGCGCGTGGCGGATATTTTGTGGTTGAGCTGTTACAGCCAAAACAATTATGCTTCGTATATTGAACAGCGTTTTACGACTAAATTTAGATCGTGTTTTCACCTATTGTTTGAAATAATATTAACAAGTTAATGAGCCCAATATAACGTGGAACCAGTTAATTTAATAACTCATCACTTTATAATTAAATACTAGGTACCTACCTATGGTTTGGCTTAATATTCTCATTTCATATATACTGTCTAGTCCAGAGAATATTATATGAGAATATTAACCCAAAACACACTGAACTGAACTGTAAAGACAGTAAGTAAGAGACTGGTGGTAAAATGAGTTAGAATTATTCTGACCTTTTAGTATGTTACTTAAATAATTACCTAATAGGCCTAATTACCTATAAAGCCTCACACATCGAGTTACAATCCATCTCATAATTCAACTAGTTGCACCCCGCGGTTTCACCCGCGCAGATTTAAATCCCGGTAGTCCCACGGGATAAAAAGTAGCCTATGTGCTATTCCAGACTATAATCTATCTCTCTCCCAAGTTTCATCCAGATGCGTTCAGCCGTTCCGGCGTGTAAGAGTAACAAACATCCATCCATACTTACTAACTTTCGCGTTTATAATATTAGTAGGATGATGATTCTAACTTGAGGATTCTAACACAATGGCCTTACATAATCGATTGATTGCATTGCACTGTTATCGTACCAAAAGATCATGTTCTTTCCTTTTGCATGGTTCTTTCCTATATTTACAGTAGGAAGGTAATATAGAAAGAAACGTGTTACATTCTGTCGAAAGAAAATAGTGACACAACAAAAAGAAGACTGTTGTTTAAAAAAGAAGAAGCGACTAGCACACATCCTAGTAAGCTTCCTTGAAACTATTTTCCAATTTCGCGGTTTCTCCTGAAATGTGTAGTGTTTCTGCGCTATATCATAAATTGTGCAAGAACGGGGACCACTTTTCTGCCACGGCTGCGACATTTTTATTAATTTGTAGTTAGAGTGAAAGAGACACAAGATGTCGATCAGTCTCGTAAATTCTTGATAGGACGACGCGACGTGAGTAATATTTGATGGACCACGTCGGGCTTCGTAGCAAAAGTAACCTACTAAACATAGCCCTTGCCATATTTCGCGGGAAAACGATTCTAAGCCTACCTACCCATCTTTTCTCCGAAGTGACGATGCTTGGATTGTGGCTCAATCATGCCCCGAACGGCGGCCCGATTACGCTAATGTCTGGCTATCGAGATGGCTTTCAGTTTGACAGCCAGACATTAGCGTAATCGGGCCGCTGATATAACAGAAAACATAGTAGTAAGCTGGATTAGCATATAGGCTACATTTTACGAAAGATTAACGGGATGAAATACGAAAGATTATTTACCCCGTGTAAATAAATTAACTCCGGTTTGATTTCATGTACCTACATACCTCGAAAGGAGCCTCTCCATGATGCTTGTTGTTTAGGATGAGGAAGGAGCACAGCGGGCCGCGCGCCCTGATAGGAGGAGTCACCTCCACCAGGGTCTCGTTCTCGCGGATCAGACCGTGGTAACCTTCCTCGGGCTCCGACAGGACCAGGTATGGTATATCTGAAAAAGAATAAATAGGATAAGTACGGAATTGAAAGGGATGATTTGATGGCGAACAGAAATAGGCTACATCTATTTCATTTGTCTCTTTAAGTTTTACCACTAGTTTTTGATCCTCATATGTTTGTGTGACAAATAAATAATTTTTTTCTTTCGTTCTTTCTTTCTTTATGTCATAATGATCTGTGTAGACTGGATCTACAGTAAGTATCAAACTATCACCCATGTTAATGTATTGGTTTGAAAGTCGTGCACGTATAATAAGCAACGTGCTGTAACAATACACTGCTTTGCGTTCATCAACTTGAGGCATACTGTTATCCTCATGTGTCTGTAATTTTTCACCGGTTAATATGATGCCTAACAGAAAGAGGCAATAATTATGATTGTTTCATTTGTCTATTATAGCGACATGGTATAATATCTAAAATAAATAAATATTAATGGGCATTCTACACACCGCACTATCTAGCTCCAAACTAACTCAACATTCCATACAACAAGTACCTAGATAGATAGATAATACTTTATTGCACACCACATAATAATTACACATAACATAACAATAAAAAACATCTGAGTGATATACAATGGGCGGTCTTATCGCTAAAAGCGATCTCTTCCAGACATCCTTGGGACCCAGGTAGATTTTTTTATATCCACAACAAAAACTACAAAATATATTTTCATTTGTAAAGACATAGATATAGAGGAAAAATATATATGCTCTTTACTCAAATATTTTTTTTTGTAGGTATTCTGGGGGTCGAACTCATGCCCTACAGCGCACAAGGCAGAGCGCATACAGCCAACTAAGTCGTGAGAGCTGTCAATGATATTTCATATAATATTATGTCGCCATCTTGTTTATCATTTTGAATGCAAATGAACGCATTGAAAGTCAATGTGTTTATCGTCCAACGGACGGATGTGAATACAAATCAATTTACAAGTCAATGAAGCAGAAAACTCTATATAAATGCGTCATAGTTTAGCAGATATTTATTTTTAACTACATAATAGGTACATGATCTTTATAATCGTTCGGTTCGTTTTGGTTTATGCACAATGTATATTATATAGTTTATATTAGACAATAAGAAAACTGTGAATCTAAGAATGAATAAATAAATAAATAAATAAATAATAATTTTATACCACGGAACTTATGTACTCCTACTCCCGACAAAATATATTTTTTTAACACCTATTTTATGGCGTTGAAAAGTTTGAAATCGGCCTGTCAATGTCAAAGTATGGAAATGTCAAAATATGACTGGGAAAACTAGTTTTCGCTTTCTAATTGGTTATCCTGAAAAGGTATTGCCACAACACTGCACTTTTCGACGACTCTGCTTTATTTTGAACCCTTTTTAAACGTGACCCTTGCTTTTCTAGCGGATTCCTATTTGTCCTCCTCTATGGGACCCTCGCATTCCTACCTGGGCTCTTGATTTGGCTATGTGATATCATTTATCATTAGGTAGGTACTTAAGCATTGCACCTGTATATGTGTATATTAAATGTCTATATACACCGTCCTCTTGAATAATTCTTATCTATTAAAAAACCGCATCAAAATCCATTGCGTAGTTTCAAAGATCGAAGCATACATAGGGACGCACAGACAGACAGCGGGAATCGATTTGGTTTTATACTACGTAGTGATGGTTAGAAAATTTCTTCTATACAGTTCAAACCTCTCCTGCTCCGGTACCTACTTGTACTTTTTTAGTAGCAAAGGGAAAACCAATGAAATTTTACGAACCCCCTACCTGAAACTATTAAACCCGTAGATAATTCAACCCCTTATCCTAATCACACTCTGCATTCAGGGCCCCTGATTATGTATAATGGGAGTGTGTCCTCAGCATAATATTAGCTTAAGTATTACTGTAACTTCAAGGGAACTAGGATGGGCGTTTTATAAAACACAAAAAGGAATCTATGCAACAAATGAGCCTCGTACTATAATAATTACATCTTTACCAGTGCCACCAACTTATCTGAAACGATCTGAAGTTTGGGGCATCTTCAATTCGATAAAGGCCATTTATGCACAGGTCAACCATTTCAGGTAATACTATACTAGAGACTTGTCAAAAACCTTGTCAAAAACAATGACGGAAATATTGGAATGTGACAGAAAGCGTTACTCTGCGTGTATAAACTGTAAAAGAAAGTGTAAGCATTTGAAATGAAAGTGTATTATGTGATATCGTGATTTGACCGAAAATGTTTCAAATGTTTTGAAGAAACCGCCACCATTTTCTTCAAAACAATTGACTGACTCGACTTTGGACTGACGTGACTAGAAACATAACTACAAAGAGTATAATCTCAGAATCACTTGACATTGGCAAGATTGTCTATGACAGGAGCCATTAAAAAAAAGAAGAAGAATTTCTTACGTTAAAATAATTTACCAATTGCGCCCAGATTTAAATCCTGGTATTCCCACTGGATAAAAAGTAGCCTATGTGCTATTCCAGACTATAATCTATCTCTGCCAAGTTTCATCCAGATCCGTTTAGCCGTTCCGGCGTGAAAGAGTAACAAACATCCATCCATCCATCCGACCATCCATCCATCCACCCATCCATTCATCCATCCGACCATCCATCCATCCACCCATCCATCCATCCATCCATAATTACAAACTTTCGCGTTTATAATAGTAGTAGGATTGAGCTCAACCATTTTTAAGTTCTGCACTTATTCACATTATGTTATTGACAACGCAGACTTAAGTCTTGGGTGATATTAATCCAGCAACTTGAGGGGCTGGGTGTCCATTGAGACCACTCAAGGGCTAAGCTAAGTACAAGGACCACCTGACAGTCCCAGTTTTAACAAAGATTTATGTCAACAACTTTTCATTTGCAAGAAAAGAAACTGCTGTTGAAAATGTTTTTTTTTTATACAACCAGCTGATGGAACAAGCACACATGTTAAGTGGTAATCATCAACTGTTGAAAGTACCAAATTTAAAACATTATCTTATTTACCTACCTACGAACTTTTAGTTGGGGCACTCGGGTTTTTTTAATTTTTTAATAAATCTTCTTGTTTATTTGGATGTGCATCTGACTCCTTTTTTTGTTAATTAAGGTCAATAACACAAATAGCTCTTTCTTGAAAACCACGACAAATAAGGCTCTACACAGTTTTACACTAAAATAAACAACCATAGCAATACAAAATTACAGATGGCGAGAAACTATTATATTCTAATTTCATTAATCTCGTGTGGAAACTATTAATAAATCGTTTAAAACATCACTACTCATTCACAACTAGGGGTGGCTTGAGAGCTATCCCTAACACAGTTTAACGAATAGTTATTAAGTTGGCCGCTCACTAACTTTGTCTGCAAACGAATCATGCAATTTAAACACGAGTTTGAACATGTTCAAACTTAGTGTTAGTTTATTAACTAGCTTGGTCTAATCCTAAGTAAATCAGTTATTTTAGAATAGGAAAAGGGGCGTGTATCTTGCTTACCTGGCCCAGAGTCACTATCTGCCATCAGTGACCAGTGTAAAAATAATATAAAACGGTCTTTATTCCGCTAAATCACAAGGATCACTTTGAAACGTCTTGTAAACTAATTGAATGTTCATAAATAAATAAATAAATAATAAATAAATAATGCTGGACAATCCACACAGCACTATCTAGCCCCAAAGTAAGCTATTCAAAGCTTGTGTTATGGGTACTAGATAACTGATATATTTAATACATTATATACTTACATAGACAGATATTTTTTATTATACATAGAAAACACCCAGACCATCGGAACAAATTTCTGCAGATCGTACACAAATTTGTTCCAAGGCGGGAATCGAACCCGCAACCTCTTGCGTCGCAGGCAGGCTCTCGCCCGCTGCGCCACAGAGGTCGTCAAAATTTTATAAAATTTCGTTGAAACCAAGATGCTGTCATCCAAACGGCACGTGCGAAGTTTATTCGTATGGCGGTCATCATTGTGGCCGAGACCTTACACTTTGTTTATAGGTAATCATATTACACTGTCACCGATTTCCTCTCTTATGCCTTAATTTCCTCAATTTCTTGTTTCTCATTAGTTTCTGTTTTAACTGGAATTTCCGAACTAACCTAATAATCCCTTTAAATCTGGCCCAAGGGCAACACACAACAGTGAACTATTACGTATTCTCCTCGCGCCTGCGGCAAAAATGAGCCCAGATCTACCGAAGCCCTCGTTAGTACCTCCGACTGTGTCACTTCCGGTGAGGGTGCGTTAAAGGGTAGTCATCGCTTACTGCCTATATCCTATCCTACTAATATTATAAACGCGAAAGTTTGTGAGTATGGATGGATGTTTGTTACTCTTTCACGCCGGAAAGGCTGAACGGATCGGGATGAAACCTGGCAGAGAGATAGACCATAGTCTGGAATAGCAAATAGGCTACTTTTTAGCAATAGGGAATACCGGTATTTAAATCTGCGCAGGTGAAACCGCGTCTTAAAGCTAGGGTATCTAATCTAATGAACTGGCGATAATATGAGCAAGAAATCGGTGGATGGAGAAGGGTCAACATCGTTTATGGACATCTATGGAGTATTAGTGCAAGATTAGTATTTCGCATTAGGTAAACTGTGGTTTTCCATTTTGCAGTTCTCAGCAGTGTTCTCAATGCAGATGATGAAGTATCCAAATCAAATCAAATTGGCCTTTATTCAGTACAATCACAGGGATCACTTAGAAACGTCTTTTAAACTAGGTAAATCTACCGCCAGTTCGTCGCGACCAAAGCCTAGAAGAATTGGCAAGAAACTAAGCTTATTCCTAGCGTTTTGTTTGTATGATCCTCTTTACAAAATAATATGGATTTTGTCATGAATTGGAGCATAGTTCAGTCCCAAGCTTTTTTATCATCTACATAATCAGACACATTATAGTAAGTTTTAGTTATCCAGATCAAGTAAACCTATAGATCACATATGCTCTTTCTTAATACCACCAATGTCTTGGTACCAATGTCTAGGTAGATAGCCCATTTACGTTGCCATCCCCCCACCATCAGTGCGTCATGGTAATTTCCTGATTTATCTCTTATTATTTTTGATACTTTATCCTTTATCTGAACCGACAATTATTTCATCCAAAATTACATGGACCCAATCCCTCTGCAATCAGAATTTCAAGTCCGAACGTCAAAGATAACTTTATCCTTATCTCTTGGGAGGGAAGCGAGGTAACTATTCAAACCGTTACGCAAACATAAATCGGGCTGTTTGTTTGATCGCACGCAAATCGTTTAAAAGGTGCGATGTTGTTTGTGGCGGCAGATTTGGGTGAGGCTTTAGGAACCGATTGCACTTATAGCTGTTTGTTAGCCGACGGTTTTTGTTTATGCATGGTTTGTGTCGACACTTTGTTATACAATATTGCTAGCATTTGTCGCGTGGAACTGGCACTAGAGTCACCTAGTTAAAGACGTTTCAAGGTGAACCTTGTGATTCAAAGTCAAAGTCAAAATATATTTATTCAATAAAATCACAAGGACCATCTTGAACCGTCTTAAAACTAGGTGACTCTAGTGCCAGTTCCACGCGACTAACACCGAGAAGAACAGGCAACAATTCGATTCTATTGAATAAACATATTTTGACTTTACTCTAATATCGCAAGGTGAACCAAGATCACTGAAGAATATTACCGAATTAGCAAGTTGAATTGGTAATGGGCTCGTGAAGCGACAACCACTGGTCGTTTCTACGAGCTTCTCGAAAGCGAAGCTAACGAAACGAAGGTTCTCGAAAGGTGGCAACAATCCAGAAGATGTTGCGTTAGACGCACTACACCCGATGATGGAACATGACATTCTACTCTTAGAATGATTGTCTTAGTGTAAAGTCTGCGGAATATAGGGCTCAAAATAGTTCCTCATGGAAATCCTTCCCAAGGGGAGGTTAGCAGAGAACTTCTTCAGGTTGATGACGATGATTACTCTAGTAATACAACTAATATCATACAACATATCTCTTTATAAAAAGCACCCAAACCACCCACATCAATCTTACACGCTTTGTGTGTTGGGGTGTAACCAGACCTTATATTTCTGTCTACGTGTTCTGTCCAGTAACAAATTGCTCAAAAGGCCGTGAATAGCCGGTGTGTATTTCTTTGAAAATGTTATCCTGGTAATATGCCATTCCTTGGCAACAATTTTGCAAGTACCGCGGTGGGCGCCACTGCTTCATCGATAATTTTGTGTTATTGTATCCACGCAATAATAAATAAATAATAATAAATAAATAATAATAAATAATGCTGGACAATCCACACAGCACTATCTAGCCTCAAAGTAAGCTATTCAAAGCTTGTGTTATGGGTACTAGATAACTGATATATTTAATACATTATATGCTTACATAGATAGATATTTTTTATTATACATAGAGAACACCCAGACCATCGGAACAAATTTCTGCAGATCGTACACAAATTTGTTCCAAGGCGGGAATCGAACCCGCAACCTCTTGCGTCGCAGGCAGGCTCTCGCCCGCTGCGCCAAAGAGGTCGTCTCGTCGTCGAATAATGTCAACCACATCTCTTTTCCGTGATGTTAACACTGGACACGCTCTGATGATTTTCAGATCTAATGATAACTGAAAAGATCTTGGTTTGTTTACAAGTAACCTACAAAAAAATTATCCAATCACCCTTCCTCCGAAATTGAAATAAATCGTGTTTCCGAGGACAAATTATTAAATGAATCAATTTAGCTGATGGCTGACACTGTAATTTGTATGAATTACTCATGAGATTCTTTATAAAAACCCTTTTGGGTTAGCCCGATCGAAAATATCATTAATCTTCGCATAAATATTGCCAGTATACCACCGTGTCAGAATTTGAATAAAGCTCTGTAAGTATCCCCGTCTTACTTATAATCGTTAATCAAGCTGAAACACTGCTCAAATAAATAAATAAATAAATATTGCTGGACAATCCAAACAGCATCATCTAGCCCCAAAGTAAGCTACTCAAAGCTTGTGTTATGGGTACTAGATTACTGATATATTTAATACATTATATACTTACATAGATAGATATGTTTTATTATAAACACCCAGACCAACGGAACAAATTTCTGCAGATCGTACACAAATTTGTTCCGAGGCGGGAATCGAACCCGCAACCTCTTGCGTCGCAGGCGGACTCTCGCCCGCTGCGCCACTGAGGTCGTCAAAGATAGCCCTATCACTGTTTGTCGTTACCCATTCATTGGTAAGAGATGACAATAGTTTGATTAAACACTGATTAGGTATCTTGTGAAAATATTTAAGCGAGGCCAAATTTATTTAAACCAGATTTCTAAAGCACATTGACTGAGGTGAATGTAAGTTGAAAGGATTTCAAGCGAATAATGAAAAATAAAGAGATTTACTAAAGTACGTAATCCCGGTGCAAAAACATCAAAAGGTTTGCGTCTCAAAGACTTGACACGGCCAGTCCATTTAAGCTTTTGAGAGCTATAAATGCAGATGAACCGACGGACGATCAAATCCGATAAATTATTGAAAAGGTTCGACGAACGGTTCGGTTCTAGAACGGTCTCGTAGGGATGTCCACACACGGATGTCTTCAGAAACAACGGATGTTCGGACAAGATCGTACTACTTACAACATTCACCAGTTTTTTCGCCTAAAAAGCTTAGAATTAATTTAACTATAATCTAGTACTAACAGCAAACAATAGGTCTTTTGCCGTTAGTATTTTTTTAGATTTTAACGAAACAACGTTAGTAAAATTTGCATCGCAAGTCAAAATGGACCCCTATCCCACCTGACAGGCCATCCCAGAGGTCTTCAGGGATGCATTATTCATGACGGTACTAACACAAGCTCTACATGTGTCCCTATTCAAAGTGTTTCCGAAAATCGAAGACAAACTTTTTTCTGTCAACTTTACTCTCGACAATGAGGTTTTATTCGAGAAAAAGTTTTAGGGTAAGTGTAGATCAAACTGGTACGAAAAGTTCGTGATGTGATATACGCGCGTGGATATTTATTATCTAGGTCAAAACCAGACAGAATTGGACGGAAAGTTATGAACTGAAATATTTATTCATTTGCGTGTGGATAGACTTTAGAACGGGATACCTATATAAGGTCCTAGCTACGAAGGTGGGACCTCTTATATCCCATGCCAATAAAAAACCGTTTATACCATGCAGATGACAAAGATGAGGTAACTGTTATCAATGAAGACTTTTTTCCTGGTTATTTCATAGTATTTTGTTTTTGCGCTAGATATGTGATCGTTGATCAGGTTATCTGCTGATGTAAAATATTCCTTTAGCTAACTGGTTAAAAAAAATCCTTGAAATAACGGTGCTATCATAGATTGCGTACTTTTGCTATTTTACACCGTACGTATTGAAAAGTTGATAAGTGCTGTACTCATTCCTCCCATCCCCCTATTTACGATACTCACGACCAGCCTAACCGCGAAACCAAAATGTTGATCGGAATCAAAACTTTGATTTGACTTTAAGGCTGAGTGTCTAGAAGACACTTCATACAAACTATCCTATTAATTTATCCTATTATCCTATCCTATTAATTTTGTGTTCGCGGTAAGGCTGCAGTTCCTATTAGGCCTATTAGTAGTTACGCACGTCGCCATCCTACACTACGATTACCTAAACGCGAATTATTTGCGTGGGTTCCTTGGATTGTTGTAAAACTGTACATATCCCAATTGTTGTTCTCTGCTATAAACGATTTTCATTATTTTCACCGATTGCTCCGGAAGGCGGGTATTATTAAGATTATTAGAATATATCTATAATATTATATAATTTAATGTAGTTGAACATGAAATTCACCGCGCCTGAACAAATGAACCGTTCAACAAGTTAATTAGACGGCTAATTGGCTTGCATTGCATTACATTACATAGCACTAATTAGCTCCTATCGCTAGGAGGTGGGATCCAATATTCACATTAAATTAACTAGCTGCATAAAATTACAAACCAACGGAACCAACTTTTTTACAATCATTTAATAACGTGTTAAACGTGTGAAGCATTATCAAGTTAAGAGTCCGGTGACAGCGGCTCGCAATTTCGAGGTGCGATTGGCTATTATTTCATTTTATTTCATTTTGGGGAGGTTGTTTGAAATAATAACTCTAAAGAAACACGCATAAATACTGTTCGAACACAAATAATACAATAATATAAGGGAAATGTGCTTGAGTCAGAAATCATTTTGGTATTAGGTAAACGTAAGACCAAACATACTAATACCAAAATGATTTCTGATTCGGGCATGTTTCCCTTATATTATTGTATTATTTGTGTTCGAACAGTATTTATGCGTGTTTCTCTAGAGTTATTTTTTCAAACAACCTCCCCGAAATGAAATAAAATGAAATAATAGCCAATCGCACTTCGAAATTGCGAGCCATTGTCACCGGAGCCTTAAGAGGGAAAAATTGGGATGGAAATCTTTTAATTACGGTATCGTTTTTTTGTGTTAAGAGCCCGGTGACAGCAGCTCGCAATTTCAAAATTCGATTGGCTATTATTTCATTTCAGGGAAATCATTTGAAAAAACTACTATCCAGTGACACACATAAATACCACTCGAACACAATAATATAAGGGAAACATGCCCGAATCAGAAATCATTTTGGTATTAGTATGTTTGGCCTTACGTTTACCTAATACCAAAATGATTTCTGTCTCAAGCACATTTCCCTTATATTATTGTATTATTTGTATTCGAACAGTATTTATGCGTGTCACTGGATAGTTATTCTTTCAAACAACCTCCCCGAAATGAAATAATAGCCAATCGCACCTCGAAACTGCGATGCGATTTCGAGGTGCGATTGGCTATTATTTCATTTTATTTCATTTCGGGGAGGTTGTTTGAAAGAATAACTCTAAGGAAACACGCATAAATACTGTTCGAACACAAATAATACAATAATATAAGGGAAATGTGCTTGAGTCAGAAATCATTTTGGTATTAGGTAAACGTAAGACCAAACATACTAATACCAAAATGATTTCTGATTCGGGCATGTTTCCCTTATATTATTGTATTATTTGTGTTCGAACAGTATTTATGCGTGTTTCTTTAGAGTTATTCTTTCAAAAAACCTTTCCGAAATGAAATAAAATGAAATAAAAGCCAATCGCACCTCGAAATTGCGAGCCGCTGTCACCGGAGCCTTAAGAATAGTATAGCTCTTTGGAAGGGCTCGTTCGGGGAAGGACTATTCATCAGCATTACTACTACACGGTGCAAAGTAGACATCAAAATCATAGCAGAATGTTCGCTATTTAGATTTATTTGCGATCATAAACACGTCATAAAAATCCCAAACCAGGTAATTGCTGGCTGTGTCATCCCGAAAAATCCGATTCGTCCTTATTTATGGTTACAAAAAAGTCGAAAACTTTCCACTTGTGAGAGATACAATAGATGCATGGGCAACAACAAAAACAATGGATTGTAGGTCAAAAGGTTATATTTCATATTTTTTTTCCAATTTTTCTGTGTTTTCATTTGTTCGAGATTTTTTAGGAGTTGTTTTATTTGTGTCACACCTTGTAAATGTGGTATATTTATGTAAGGTACGTTACCTTACACAAATACCATAGGTAGGTACCAAAAGACGTAGATAACTTGAAAAATATCATAATTTAATTACGTGAGACAATTTTAAAAACACAAACATCGCATTATATTCCATTTAATCTTTTCTAGTAAAACATCTAGGGCGAAAAACAAAAAACTTTACGCGTTATATTATGACGTCATCTCTCTCAATGTCATTCGTCCTTCTGAGACCGTCCTGATTCAGTGTGACCCTTGTGACATACTTGTTATTTCTCGACGATACAGTTATTTTTGGTTTAGTAACTTTCGACATACCGCAAATAAATAACACTAGTGGCTCTGGGAGCTGTAGACCTCGCGAGCATACTAAAAGTGAGCTATTTGAGGAATGTGTAATGTGCAAGTGCATTTTCCGTTTTGTGATTTTTTTGATCTTTTTGATTTTTTTGCATCATCTTGTGTAGAATGAGGTCCTTTGTGTTTCTCTCAAATTTGATTGAAAATCATCGATTGTTTGATGAGCTATCCTGTTCATCACGCTGAAGATCCTTATCAGATCTTCGCCAAACTTTTATGAGACCAACTTATAGTTACTACCTTTCAAATAAAAAAAAAAGTCGAAATCGGATCTCATTTGGTGGAGATATCCAGTATATCAAATAGCCCCCTTTTTGCCCTTTTTTGGGGGAAGTACCCCTCCAATCAAAAATCCCCGACGACAAAAAAAATCTAATAAGTCATATAACCTGTGTACCAAGTTTCGTCCAGATCGGTTGAAAAATGCGACCTGTAGAGGAGAACAGACAAACAGACATCCGGACAAACGCATTTTTGGCCAATGTGGGAACTGAGACGCTTCGCTCGCTCGGTCAATGACATCTACTTGACGGGTAATTGCACTACCGACTGTCAATGTCACCACACGTTCTTACGGATATTACATTGTAAATTCAGCGCGCCAATATTCGAAATACATTTAAATTCATAACTTTTGTGTGTAGGGTAGCCCTCAAATTTTAAGGCACTTTGGATGAAAACGGAAATGAAAAATGTCCTCATATTTGCCGACACGGGGAACGTAACAATATTGTTTAGCAAACACGGCTTGCAAGTTTTATTTAAGCGAATACTCTCATAGTATTTGATGTTTGAACATAGATAACCTCTTTTCATTATTCTTGACTCGCTTGTCTAAGAAAATCGTGTTGCGTGGCAATAATGTCACAATTAACGTAACTCTATTGAAATCTTAATCTGAGGTTATTGTGCTTTCTGTGTTTAAAAAAAACCACAACCCTTAAAAAAACTAGTAACAGTGAAAACGAGCAGGTAAATGTTTTTATATCATCCGTCTTACTAAGAAAATAACAAAATTTTCTGCTGACTTCTAATACTATCTAGGTTCATTTAATTTCGTATTGTATGTTTAATTTAATCCTCATGTTGTGCGGGAAACCGGTACATGTTCAGAGTGAGTGTGAGAGAGCTCAAATCATCCTTCCTGCGGGAACATGAGAGCGACCTATAATCTAGCAGTACCTAAATATTTAAGCTAATGTTGATAAAATTCGAAGCAGCGTGAGATATCCATATCCATGAGATCCTTTTTCTAAACTTAAAAAAACATTTATAATTTGTATGTAATTATTGTTATTTATAAGTTCGTTTCTTGTTCGTCATTACAGCTCATTAGCTCAGTGTAGGTATAGTACTTTTGCTTTAAGTAAAAGGAAATTGAAGAGTACCTAGTTACCTACATGTTAGATATTTAACCTTAGTAGTCGTTCGTCGTTCAGTGTTGTATCATAGTTACTTTTGCTTTGATTATAAGGAAATTGAAAAGTACCTATTAGACCTTTTTCCCTTAATCCAGCATATTATTATATGTTGGTTGTATACAATTGCTACACAATGATATACATTGTAAAAGATATGAAAAGCGTTGTGTCGACAGGAGTAAAGATGCCAGGGGTCCACAATAGTGTGGGCGCAATTTGCGTGATGAAAACTGTCATGCCCCTTCGGAAACGTCAAGGGGAGTTCTGAGCGCGTTTTCCTTAAACTTTCTTATTTTCGTGAGGGGAGTGGGAGTGATATTCACCTTTTTGAAGTGCTTTGTGTGCTTTCTGGGGACTTAATAAGGATATATAAATATAACTTTTATGGCGCTTGAAATTAGGTACGCACTGCGGAGATTCCAGGCTGGAGATTTTATAGGAATTGTGTTTTGGGCTGATCTGTGACGAATATGACAACAGTGAAACAAAAAGAAGCATCACAACTTATGCGGTAAGATAATCCGTTAATAAATCTGAAAACTGAAACTGAAACAGCTTCACGACTTTGATCCCCAGGTACGGTAGATATCCCTTCAGATCTCCTAGTACCAAGTAGGTTACTAATTCAAGATTCTTTGACGATGTCTAAAGGGGGTAGTCAGAGGTACGTCCAAACATTACATTTGGCACATACCCACATTTTGCAGTAGTTAGTATTCCATACGTGACAGGTTGCAAGCCCATCGCCGCTGTTAGAATACTAACTGGTTTCCTCACGATGTTTTCCTTCACCGTTTAAGAGCACTGGCATTGCGCACATAAATTTTTCGATAGAAAAATCCATTGGTGCACGACCGGATTCGAACCTGCGACCTTACGATCGGAAGGTTAGTAAATCTGAAATTGTTTAATTGATAATGGACTCAAAAACACAGGAATTCAATTTTATTAACGAAATATATAGTTCGTGGTGGCATATACACCGGTTTAACAAGTTCCTAAGCGTTCATAATGGCAGATGATTGACAACCGCCCTAGTTTTGTTCAGAAATTCCTGTCTAGTCCAGTGTCTGACAAGCAAAGCAGAGCGAACACTGATCTGTAATAGACAAAGAGCGAACAAAGGTAACTACCGTATCTACTGGCGCAAATGTCATTGGGACGAAATCTGAATGAGTTGAATCTAGTTCCTCGTAATTTATAGTTTGAATGCTCTTTGCGACACAAGTGTGATTCCAAAACAGTTTTTAATTCTATCGACAATCGTTTCCCAAACTTTCAGAATTCTTCCTTGGTCTTGGTTTGTTTACGCCAAGATGAAATTAATTTACAAAGAAAATAACAACTAAGTAAACAAGAATTTATAAAATGTACAAAATACATTTGTAGACTAGTATGTAGGTACTATCTGCAGACTTCTGCAAACAATCTATGAGATAGTTCAACGGATCCAAATCAAGGGGCAAAGTAAAAAAACGGTTGAACCTTCTCTCCTTAAGTCCATAGTACACAACATAATAAAATTTAATTCACCAACCCAACCGAAAAAATATGAAAAGATTTCCTATGCAGATTTATTATTCCCTTTTAAGGGAAAGGTTTCAAAAACAATAATTTCCATTAAGACGGACAATCGTCCAGTTTAAAACTCAACCAGAGTAACTTAGTTGGCGAAGTAACAGATCAAACTTACCCCGTAACTTTTTCCTGCAACCGACATTTCTTGTAACTTTGTGATAGCTGCATTTAACCACAGAAGAGTTAAGTTACAGAGATAGACTGGTAGATATCCCTTGAAATCAATTGAAATTTCTCCCAAGTTTAATTCTAAGTTAATTGAGGATTTCTAAGTAACTACTGCGGTGTCTACTTTATTATGTCTGTGTTCATGTGTAGTTCATGTTTTTGTCTAAGATGTGACGTCATTTACCCTTATAATATTTATTCAGATTTTTCGTACAAACCTATCCATGCATAAATGGCCAGCCTTAAATGTAAATTCAAAAATAAACGATTAACATTCATTGCCATATTAAAGTCTTAACGAGTAAAATAAAGCTAATTTTAAACTGCTAGCCGACTGGAAGTGACAGGTGCTCTAGCTTCAGAAATGGTTATCAACACGGAATAGAGAAAACCCTACAAATTTCTGTGGTTATCAATTATTACCAGACTGTGCTGGATTTATTTGAAAGATAGCAAGATTGTGGTTTTAAATTGTGTTGCCATATTTTCCGTCAAATCCGATCTAGAAAAATGACAATAATATATATCGCAAAATTATATCAGTATTTTGCAAAGCAATTTGTGTCATGCAATGAATTGAAAGTTTATTAGTGTTTAAAGTTGTACTGAAAAATCTGAGAAGTGGTACCATTTTGGTTTCGACTTTCTATGTCAACCTCTAGTACTAGTATGCTTAGTCATTCCTTGATATACTAAAAATCGTTTATTATACGACCACCATTTCAACATTACATCGATAATGGCACATTCTCCTAAGCAATTTGGTGTTTCAGGTTAGTTATGCTAGCAGAGGCCTTGGGCCTCTCACATCTGGAGTTAACAGCTGTTCAGAAGCCTATACGATTTCTTTTGTTAATGTAGACAACCAACTACGTAAAGATCCGGTATTTTCATGATCTCTCTGAGGTGTGCGGCTCTGAAAACCCCTTTGTTTGGCCGTCAATGGAACCAGTGTAGTCTTTCGTGCAAGACTGATGAAAAAAGTAGCGCAATAATGTCAGGCATTGTTGGCCTTTGTATTTATGTGAAAAATATCTGACTAACAATTTGAAACACCAGTGACCTTTGAACCGGACGCTTGCAAATAGCCTAAAATTATACAAACAAAGCAACTTTGTTCATCAACAAATTAATACAATTTTATAATAAGAATACTATTTACTATACAGGGTTACCGATTAAGTCGACCTAGATCCTGGAGGGGGTGGTACCTCTCATAATTCCCGACTGATTTGATACTGAATACTTTTATACTGAAATTTTCGTAATTTTTTTTTGCTCGCTTACACTATTGTGAACGAAGTAAGTACGTGTATTAAAATAATTAACTTCGGGATTAAAAGCAACCAAGGATCACGGATATTTTGTACAAATCCCGACGGCAAGGGTCTCGCACCAGAAATTATTTACTACACTATTACATGTGCCATTAGGCGGCCATTACGCGAGCCCAGACGCCATTTTGTTGTGGAATTACGTTTTACTCGATTTAGTCTAATATCACGGGTTGTTGCTTGGTGCTTTGACTCTTAATAGACGTCTTAAGACGAGCACAAACATTCTTAAGCGCGATTAAGTTCAAATGATTGCCCCGTGTTGGGCGCCATTGACAGCGGTAGATTATCGGGACTCTATCATCTTTCGCGAACTGTCAATAGTTTTAGTCATAATTATCATCGGTATCACTACATAGTATAAAACAAAGTCGCTTTCTCTGTCCCTATATCCCTATGTATGCTTATATCTTTAAAACTACGCAACGGATTTTGATGCGGTTTTTTTAATAGATAGAGTGATTCAAGAGGAAGGTTTATATGTATAATACATGCATGATATAGTAGAAAAACAATGTGCACCCGTGCGAAGCATGGGCGCGCGGGCGGGTCGCTAGTAAGTAAGTAGGTAGTAAGACTAAACTAAACTAAATATTAACTTTAACGACGTAGATTTTAGAATTTATGATCTCATTTCTAGGGTCTCTTTCTAAGCCAAGCGTCGACATAACATAAAGCTAATTTAATAAACAAGGTTTTCGGAGAATGACATTTAAGGTTTTACATTTCAGCCCATTTATTTACGTTTAGTTATTGTGAGTGGGTTAGCTTTTCAGATGCCATGTAATTGATGCGTAGGATGATTAATTTAATCTTTCCTTTATATTTACAAAAAAATTGTGGGTTATTTTAGTATTTTATTAATAGCAGCTTTGAACTGAATAACATTTTACCGAATTACCATTCAAGAAATTTGAAAGTGATTATCGAGGCTGGTACTCAAAACAAAACCACGGCTTTTAGTATGAGATTTTTCTTAATTTAGGTATCATTAGTTAATATAAAGGTAAAATTTAAAAAGATATTAGCCAGAACTGCTGACCTTTAAGTTTCAAAGACTGAAAGTGCCTGTAAGCGTCTAGACTAAATCGTTTGAACATAGCCCTTCGAACTACCCCGTTTCTAATAAAATCTTGCCACCCCAATAAGACCTGCTAATCTGCAGGGTAGTGTAGAACACATGGTTATATTTGCTCTTTTAGGGAACGAGGGTGAATTTAATCTTGAAGGGTGAAGACCTTATCTACGTTATGGTGAAAGTTTTGAACGACTAGGTAATGATGCAAGGTCGCTTATGGGCGAAATTTGCGTAATCACAAAAGACGAAAAGTTTGCATGCCTGACTCAATGGTGGCCAAAGTCACCCCGCAGAAGTCTGGGCGTCCACAAACGCGTTGAGCTTGGCTATAGAAAAATGAGCACTTTACTGGGAATGCAAGAAACTCTTTTAACGCATTTTTAAAGGTAACTTAAAGCCTAACTAGAGGCTCAGAATATTTCCGTCAAGAGTTGGCTACTCTTGTACTAATGTAATGGACTGACAAAGGAATGGCACATTATAATTTTTTCCGAGATATTCCACGCAAGCTCCCCCAATACACAAAAACTTGGAACATGCGCGGAGATTGCCTCAGATTGGCACACAGCCTTGGATCGGAGTTCGGGGACAATTGATTACATTGTACTTTTTGCATGGTTCAACCTTTCGGGGCAAACGACGTTAGTTGAGGCAAATTGAATATATAGGAGGATCAGTGAGACGGGTCTTTTATATAGGTTAAAGCGAAATAACTACAGCGCTACTCCCAGGCGAAGACAGTTTTTTATCCATTTTACAGTCTTGCATTCATTTTGCTAACATCTAAGAGCAACACTTACCTACAAGTAAGTTTTTACGTAATACATTTACGACACGCAGTGTAAGTTACGCAAAACTTAGTAAAGCTTTTACTTCAGACTCCTGTACCTACTAACTGAAGGTTAAACAGTAATTCTACAATTAATACAGAATCTCGTATTGTACAGTCTGTAACACACGTAATTTAATGTTTGAGAAGTTTAGGTCGTTTCCTTACATGAGTATTGTGGCGTGACAAAAGGCTATTGTACCAGTTATGGCTCGGGGGGCCAAGTTTAGATATAGCCTTATAACACTCCGTATCTTCTCATTATTAGTTTAACTAGGAGAGTGTACGGGAAACTCATTTTTGCTTAATATTTATATTTTAAAGCTGTGAAAAGAACACAGTCAGTCTTCATACCACAATATTTCACAAAATAATTATTTATGCAATTACAACAGATACGAGGCATATTTAAAGTTGGTAGCGATCTTTTTTTTTAATGATATCTTTGCTTTTTACAATTGTGCTTGCTTATGTAGTAAATAAATCACAATATATAGATGTGATTTAGATGAACACGTCATACCATACCAGCGCCATAAGTGCATCCTAGGTAAGACAAGGGCATGCAACAAATTAAGATATAAAAAACTGCTTCGACAGTGATACGACCAGAATCAACAGAATTATCTACTGACTAGAATCTCACCGATAATCTACAGCTTTCCCATTCTGGTGAATAGATCTTTTAATAGCCTAAAGTATTTATTATTTTCCAACTATTACAATAATATGGACTAGTGTATGGGTCCACTCAACAATACATAACTCAATTAAATATTTAACAAAATTGATTCGGTCGCATTTCATATTCTAGAAAACTCAATCACAACTCTATAGAACTGAAATCACCACATAAATGAAGGACACAGGATAGCGAACGGCAGTAATGAAAGTGTACAAACTTTAAATGAACCCACAGGATTGCTCGGGCGTCATTGCGCCACAGGGCAAAATAATACAGTACAAGTGTTTGAAAGCTTGATTTTTTGAATAGCAATCATGAATTCTGACTGAATCTCTTTGTACTTTCGCCATTGTTGACAAAATACAAAAAAATGAATTTCTCAAGGAAAGGGAGTAAAAATAACGAGACGAGAGTAAACAGGCAACCATAACGTTACTTTATCAATTAAATTAGTTTTATTCGATTCTATTACTAATATTCTATTAGAAATAATACTCGATTTTTATTTAAAAGATTACGGCCTACTGTCATCGCTGGCAATTCTGTTAAAAGCTACGGCTCATATTTTGATTGGTTGCTGAGCGCGCCATTAGCTTATTAGACTAATAAGTCTGTTGCTGTCTCTTTTCTTTCGCATGAAAGTGACAGTGAAATATATTATACTCTATAGAGCCGCTATAAAATAGCAGGGATTATGATTAAGCCCACAATAATCATAGGTTGTATTTTAGGTATATAGATTTCTAATTTCAGTTGCAAGTAGGGAGCAGCAATTTACGTAGGTAATGAACAAATCCGCGTAAAAATGTTGCATTAAAAGTACATGCGACATTTTTACGCTGAAACAACAAGGACGGCTCTTTTTAGAACGAATTTGAAACGCTGTCTAATTAATGCAACAGCAGAATCGGCATCAAATTGTCCTTCTACATACGAACGGTGTCACACTGTGGCTGCTAATATAAGGTTGCGGACTTTGTAGAGTCAGCAACGGACTCTAATTACTTTTTGTTTATCCCTTCGTTGCCTCAACACATTGGCAGGGGTTTATTTCACCTCTGCTAGTTCATCTGCTCTCCGTTAAACATACTAAAACACACATTTCAGAGTATTGAATAAGTTGAAGGCATATAATAGAAACACGTAAAAAAGTTGCGATGCATCCTTATTTTCGGAAATAGGAGCCACCCAGTTATGTAAGTTACGTAACTCTACTGCTAGAGGAAAAAGTGTGATCCACTTTTGTTCCGTGCTTCCGAATGGTCAATAAAAACTGTAATTTATTCACAAACAAATACCTATCTTATTTTACTGATTCTGCATACTACTGCGCCAGAAAATTCATTTTATGTACCTGAAACAAACAGAAGAAGTACCGTTAGACACGTATGATTAAAATAGTGAAGGAATTCAGTTCTGTCATATCCTACTAATATTATAAATGCGAAAGTTTGCAAGTAGGATGGATGTTTGTTACTCTTTACGTAAAACGGCTGAACGGATCGGGATGAAATTTGGCATAGAGATAGAATATAGTCTGGAATAGCACATAGGCTACTTTTTATCCCGTGGGAATACCGGGATTTAAAACTACGCGGGTGAAACCGCGGGGCGCAGCTAGTCAAGTTTGAGAGGCAAAAAAAGGTCGAGCGAATTCGAACACGAGATCTTCGATCGGAAGGCGGTTTCGCTACTACTAGACCATTTGTTTTCAGTGGGCATATCAAACCAAGCAATAAAATATTAGTAACAGAGAAGGCATCAAGAAAATGTAAACGTTCCGAAACATTGCCGCGACTTTGCCACCTTTTATTACTTTTTCTAGTTTAATTACAAAGTGATCCGGCCATCCGGGTGTAATCCGCACCCGGGGCAATCCGGGGCAATTGGAACCACAGGTAATTGCGTTGCCGCACCCGTGAAAGGATTCGGTAAACTTCAGCGTCTTTTCACTAACCTCCTAAACAAAGGCTTTGATAAAATTATACAACTTTGAACCAAGTTTGTGTAGCCTTTGTGTACCTACTACAAGAAACATGTTTCGCTGGAATATTTCTTACTCGTTTCAACCCTCGGATTTGCGTGTACTGATAAAAAAAGACTGGTAAGCTATCTCTCTCCACGCATCACACTGGATATTAATAGCTCAAAACTACTTAAATTTAACAAAAGATTCATCAAATCGGTCTACCCAGTAAAAGTTATGAAAGAAGTAACAAACATAAAAAACTGTCGACTTGAGAACCTCCTCCTTTTTTCGAAGTCGGATAAAAATATGAAAGATGCAGCAACCGGTGTCCAAACCAAATCCTTTAAATTAATAATTTTGTAATTTGAAGTTATTCAATTTCAATTTCAAAAGCCTTTATTTAACAACTTACACTAACATGTATTATAACTAATTTAATCTAAATATTATTATTCTATGACAACGGTAGTGTTGAGGTTGTTTTGCTTTTCAGCATAGGCATAATTTGAAGTTATAAACACGATTATTAAAGTATATTTTTTATTACAGATGGAAGGTACTTTAACAACCGTCACTGATCACACACGTAGAAAATACAAACATATGCCCTTAACATGCTAATTCACACAAGCCCAACTTTTTCCATTTAAACATTGGTACTTTGTTGAAACATTGTTTATCGATATTGGTTACCCTGTTTCTGCCCTAAGGCACACCTTCCTCCCTCTAGGGGGTCAAGGACGCCCTGTCATACCCCTTGGATATGTGGCGGTCGGAAAACGAGAATTTTAATATTCTGTTAAGAATTAATGATGTTATACGAGGACAGTCCCTACATGATGAAGAGGTCACAAAGAATCAAACAATACATTAATGCAAATGTACGCCATTTTAAAATGATGCTACGTTGATAAGTTTGGGGCGAACATAATCGACGAATCGATGAGTTAAAATGCTTGTCCTTGGTATAGTGGGTTCGATACCATTTGGATGGCAAGGGGTACCAAACCACCAAGTCCAGTGGATAGGCAAATTACCTTGTAGCCCTCTAGTTTCAGCCCTTAATAGCGTTAATTTGCTAACGCTACTCGTTAAAAAAAATCATTTGTCTTGAGCACGTTATGTAAACACCTTGTCAAAGATACCGTGTATTTACGATACCCTTTGTCATGAAAAGAATTGTCGGTGCTCCCGTTATTTATTTGGGGATTAGGACTGAAGACAGAAGCGGATGGTTCACAAACATTTGGATAAGATTTTAGGCTTTGAGGTAAGCTGCTTCGTAAAAACGATACAGGTGTGCGTGTAACAATGGTGCGTGGCCTACAATGTATTAACATGTAGGTAAAATAGGTGAACATGCATAAAACCAAACAAGTTATATAGAACTAAGCAACGAATATTAGGTATTTGGTAGCAAGCCTAAAAGTTCAATTTAGTAGCCATTGGCCACTTTTACGATATCGAATATAATAAAAAAGCAAGAGGTTTTAGATATTTTATAGGTTCAACGACCACCAATCGTCCAACAAAATATCATAAACCTTTTCCAGTGTATTCAAGCATGCTTAACCTAAAAGGAAAACACGGCACTAAATAAAGCAAGCCGCAAAATGATGACGTCATAAAGCTGTACAGTACAGCACCATACGTTTGGTGTTTGAAAGTATACTAGAAGAGTACTGTAGAGTAATAGCTTCCAAATAATGTTAGAGGAAACATTTGAAATAACTGGGAAACTGGAGCTAGATTTATGCAAGTGGAATCTGCGTGAATTTATTTTGGCGCCCAACGTGGTACACTATATTAAATTAAAATTGTATTTCTCTTATTCAGAACTCTGATTTTTGGGCGGGCCTGCATGAAATTTACTGCGTATGTTCTAATTTTATGCAAGGTGATAGTTCTCTAACGCCTATTATATTACCTATATCCATTATTGTCCATGTCCTACACACGAGTTTGCATTTTGTTATGAACAATACGGTATGTTTTTGACTTATCTAAACAGCATACGTCCTTTCAATTCCACTGACTCAAGCTGAAGTAAATAAACGTTCTATATTCCTTATTTACGTTGGCGCCCCAACGTGGGACCCATTTCAAACAGAATGGATCTTGATATTTTTGAGAGGGTAAATAAAAGTTCTCTTAAAAACTCGTATCAGGTTTCAATAAGCCAAGATATTGTGTTTCGAGTTTAAGGTAAGTGCGGTACAAGATATATAGAATTGAATTTGTTTTAGATATTTCTGTTCGCTTTGAAGTTTATTATCTATACTGTTAGAAACTTGTGTGTTACAATTTACAAGTTCACTTGTAAATTACACTTGTAAATCTTTATATTATTTTTAGCATCTATGATTTCATAGACTCAGAGTGCCAGAGTGCTTGAAGCTTAGCAGACTAAATAGGGCAAGCAACGTTTACAATTTTTTAACTTGATATTTGGATAGTTGACCGCTGGAAAACTTCTCAGTTTATCATGTATATCTGTATTACGCATTAAAAATGAGCGTCTTTAAAAGTAATATGCCCAACCAATTATTTGAGGAAAACAAGTATAGAAGAGCTAAGCAAGAATACATTTTACATAGAGACAGCTTGCACACTGTAAACAGACATGCTATATAACAAAGAGTTACCCTTGAAACGAAATGTTTTTTTTTAAACCAATTTACCGAGTCATTTTGACAGTGACAGCGCAGACTAGTATAAAGTGAACGATTAAGAGTCTGCAGAATACCACGGCATGTCTGTCTAGCGGATGTAACACAGGCTTTTCTCGGCTGAACTCTGCGCGTAATCCCCGTTCGGAGTGGACGGCGACACTAACCCCTTCACGTAGCTGACTGCCGTTTCTATTACGTTGGGGTGAAGTTCAAATTCGAACGGTGTCGCTAAGCTCTGCCCTGTGACATACGGACTTGCCTGGATTAAAGCAGTTTGATATAGGTACTTTTAAGTGGATGAGTCGAGTAGCTGGTGTTTCAACTTCAATTATACAAAAATTCCATTTAAATAATTTAGATTTATTTTGTCTCATAACCCTTTTTTGGAGACTGACTTACATAGAAACAAACAGTTTTTGTTACAAATTATAACCAAACATCTTTCTATTAATTACTAGAAACGTGTTAAGGCGTATGACTAAAAATTAATTCAACGTGTAATCTAAGTTTCCAACCATGTTATTACCCAAGTTTAATTATCCGCCAATCACGAGCGGAATGATCAAAGAAAGCTCCGAAGGACCAAAAATAATATCCGGTTTAAAAGGGCGATTAACTCGAAAATCGTTGAGAATTCCTGTTCATTGAGCTGAGCCTTGTGATCGAGTCATCTCGTTTGTAGAGGCACTCTCTTTGCCCATCACTGCGAATCACCGTTCAAAGGAAAATGAGTTTTCCACCGACAACTTAAGATTAAATATGGCACCGCTTCGTCTGAGCCCTGTATTGGACACGCAAGCCAGGCATTCAAAGCAGAATGAGCTGAATGATGGTGATTTAAGGTTCAATACAGCGGCAACATTTTCTGCTTTACTTATTCAACGATAAGATATTATAAATAACGTCGTTGATTTTGCTTCATTGCTTTATCGCAGGTTTTATTTGCATAAGCGCCGTTGAAACAATGACGAGTAACATCGGCATCTAATAATGTTATAAGAAAAAAAAGAAACAGCTTTAGATCTTCGGCCCCCAGGTATAATAATAATAATTTTTATTATACATAGAAAACACCCAGACCAGACCCAGTATGGTATAATATATTTACATCTCTTATATTCGGTAAGTAGGTCCTTATTACCCCCAAATGGGGCTTGTAGGTGACCAATTAGCGCTCTAGGGTAATAATGTAGCTAGAAAAGCCCTAGGGCGGTAAGTAATAAAAAAAAACACTTTACTCTTTCAAAAAGTTCGCGTACATATAACCATCATACTGGCAATAGACATCATGCATTCAGGCCAATGACAAAAGAGGTCGCTTCGCTATTCAGCCTTGTCTTCGTATGAGTATAATAGTCATCAATTTTAAATATCGAACGGCGAAGCTCAATTTCGTTAAAATGTTTTATTCTTGTATAATGCCGGTTTTTTTCTACTTACCTCACAATCGAGATGTAAAGCAGAGTAGTTAGCTCGGGTGTAAGCATCAATTGCACCCTCGAACTATAGGCGCCTAAATATCTCGGGCTGCAATTAATGCCTTACAGCCCTTGGCTACTAATCTACTATTCCTTAGATCTCTTAGCATCAAGCACCAATTCATGATTCTTTGAGGGTGTCTTAATGTCAGAGGTAGGTCTATGATTTACTTTTGGCACATAGTCATATTTTGCAGTTTTCTTATATTTTTCATAGCTTTTTAAGAGCACTTACCCTTATAACGTTGCCTGAAACAAATCGCCCTACTTCACATTATTTCATAGTGGCAAAGTCTATTTTAATGAAAACAGATGGCAATATAATAATCAGCCATTTTCCCTATTCGATCTACGGCTTTAATGGATAAGACGGTGAATTGCCCAAGTAAAACCACGGACAAATAATAGTCTGTCATAATTGGTCTCGGTCTATAAAACCTTTCAACGTTAACAAAAGCTTTGCAAAAAGACATAAAAGAACTCTTCAATAACTCAGTCGGTCTGTAGAATCCTTTCAAGTTTTCATCTAAAAGCCCTATCTTCTATTTTATTGAGTCCGCTTGCTTTCCATCAAGTGAAGTGGTAGAAACGCTTGATTTTCGACATTTTCTATTTCCAAATCTGATTGGTAAATTGAAATGTTTTCAATTGCCTGTCAACAAAGTTGCACACGGAAAACACATACCGAACGGATCTCTCGCTCGTGTGATCATAAGCATGTCATAGTTCCATCTTGGCTTTCTTCTTCAGTAATTGTGAAATACTAATTGCGCCCCACCGTTTCACCCACGCAGATTTAAATCCCTGTATTTTCACACGATAAAAGTAGCCTGTGCTATTCCAGACTATAATCAATCTCTCTGCCCAGTTTCATCCAGATCCGTTCAGCCGTTCCGGCGTGAAAGAGTAACAAACATCCATCCATACTTACAACTTACAAATTCGTGTACCTAGATGATTTTTGGTTCCACAAATTTGTTTTTGGAAAGCCTACAAAAGGCTCACTAAACTTTTAATTCATAGGTCTGATTCTGACGCTTTAAAACTTTGCATTATAATATATTACAACTGCAGTACCCAACTATTAAGTTTACAATTCTATTCAGATAAATTCGCAAAATCACAAGCTGTAGTAGACGTAAACATAACCCGAGCGATCCGTCTCAGTCCGGTCGTCATCCGTCCTGCTGTTGGATGCGATTCGCTGCTCATGAAACTACACGTACGTATAGGTACCTATTTAGGTACTAGCTACGTTTCGTGTAAGAGTTGTCATGTCACCCCTGGAGCCTTATTCACTATGACCATTTGCACCGCGATCACAGCTAAGACAAGGCAGCCGGTGTCATACGGTCAGGGCAAAGTATCTTCTATATCATAAAGAATAAAGCCCAACATCAAGTTTTGACGTTTCACGGTTTGGGGCAAGGAATCTCCTATTTTCATAGTGAATAATGCCCCTGGTATAGGTGTTTATAGTCTAAAAGCGAGCAGTACTTTCTTTTTGACTTGTTATAAAATAAGAGTGTTGAAGTCTTTGCTTCATCATATTGCGCATTGCGTTATTTCACAAATACCTACAACTTTCTTAGACCCTACGTGTGAGTCTGTTTAGTGGGCTGTCGGTGTCCATTTCTTAAAATGTATTTTACAAGATATGACGAGTTCTCGATTCGACCACTTTGTACAACAAAATCAGTCATTTAGCGTTATACAAATACTTGTCCATGAATTAACCAATATCACAACCTAAAACAAGAGCGATTAAAACAGCCACAGACCACAGGAGTAGAGGAGAACAAATCGCCGCGATCTATCAAATAGTTCCTGAGTTGACCCACCGGAAGCGCCGCCATGATGGCCGCCATTAGCGCGGGCTACTTCCGCCGAATACTTCCGATTATTCTGAAAGTTTAGTTAAGTACCTGTAATGAGGGACTGTTAAGCGATAGCGGCGCGGCGTTTTATTGAATTAGCTATTTATTACGTTATTATTTTTATTTATTTTCGTTGGAGTAAAATATTAACGGAACAGATAAACAACAACGTTTATGCAACGAAAAATAATTTACTGACGCGTTATTTTTTCTCAATAACTTTAGTTCCGCATAACCAAGAAAAGCCGCTTTGTGTCCTCTTTTTAATCC
This sequence comes from Plemyria rubiginata, assembly GCA_963576535.1. Taxonomy (NCBI): domain Eukaryota; kingdom Metazoa; phylum Arthropoda; class Insecta; order Lepidoptera; family Geometridae; genus Plemyria; species Plemyria rubiginata. Next base: position 7,208,982 of record OY754922.1, on the reverse strand, counting down.
ACAAGGATCTCCTCTCTATATTAGCATCAATGTCTTCAAACCACCTGAAGTCAAACTGCATTATAGACACTAAATCTAATGTAGCCATCGAATGTAGACCTGTATTAGACCTTACTTCCATATCTCGGTTAGGTGGGTATCACAATACAATCCTCAAATTGCCATACAGATTCATAAGATGTTCACAAAACAAAAGATTCATTCTCATCACGTAATTTCCACGTCTGTTGCTCCCCTCATTAATATTTCATGAAGACATGGTACCACTGGGTTTACGAACCCTTGAAGAGCTGTTTATTTATAAGTACATGTGGTAAGTATTTTACCGTCAATGGGAGATTTACTGACTGGTCTTGAGAAGTTTGAGCTACTTACTGCGGATTTCTGACAGCTCGATCAATGCTAAAGTCAGTTGTTATCTCTGTGTAATTTGTAAAATATGTAGTAGTAAAATCTAAAATAGCAAGTGACTTGACAGCCTATTAGATTTGATCGAGCTTTCAGAAACCAGGGGTTGGTGTTGGAATTCAAATCATCAAAGACCTTGCCGCAGTGTATGCGACATAATATGTGTATGTTCTGATATAAGATTTATCTTTTAAACTGTAATTTTTTCCAGATAGAGCCGATGTATTTGGAACAACATCTTGATAGAAAAAAAAAATGAAAGTAAATGTTTTTCAAATACTTACATTATTTTTTTCAAACAAAGGCCATAGGATAATGTTTTATTTAGCTAGGGCGTATAAAATTACTGTGAAAAACATCACACCTAAAAAACCTTCATTCCATAATGCTCCTCATCCATCATCCCGAGTTCACGGACACGGTCCACGTGTTTCTGACATAAAAACAAAACTATTTACTTACTGTCACCTTTAACTGTCACCTGTCTGTGCTAACTTGACATATAATTTCAGGATCTTTATTTATGTTTTGTACGAAAAAGAATAAATATTGTTTAGGATATAGGTACTTGTAACTTTAAGCAGGTAGGTAGGTACAATCGGTACGATGTAGATAGATAGATAGATAACTCGTTATTGATTACCACAACAAACAGTATTATAAAATGTAATATTTTTTTTACTTTGCGCTATATTAAAAAGTACACAAACAGTATATCAACAAACAGTAATAATTTAGTTTTTTTTTTTTTTATACAACTAGCTGATGGAACAAGCAGATGGCCCACCTGATGATAGTTTCATATTTTGGTTTCAATCCAAACACTACTACAAACTATACTATAATAAGTCATTGAAAATAATACTCGTAATTAACCTAACCGATAGGTTGCCTGGTTTTGTGATCGTAGCTCTGCGAAAAAGCAAAGTTGGCGGTTGGCGCCCACCGTGTGGCAGCTTTTCCACAAAGTAATAATTGGCATTATATTTTTATCTCGCATATATTTAATTTATTTTATTTTAGGACAGGTGGTTAAGGATTTAAAAAAGCAACGATTAAACTAATTTACGGTCACGTTTCGGTACCCAACGTAGGGTCTATAAATTATCTTGAAATATCTCAACTAATAGGACAGAACTTTGTGAAATTTATCGTCGTTCATAAAACGATTATCCACGTTCGCAGAAACTGTTCGAACAAGCTGTATCCAATAGCAGTATCGGTTTTGTCCTTTTGTTCGTTTAGCGGACGGACATATGGGATCCAGTGGAAAAGGATTTTTTATATCTCCCGGATCGACCCGACGCGACGGTGATTGGATGAGATTTCACGACAGATTCAATTGACGTGTAGAAGTGTTTTGTCTGCTTTTTTGCTGAATAAATTATTGCTGTTGTGGGTAATGCAAATCTATGTATCATCCTAAATTCTGCCTGTAGCGCACGTTCTGCCTTATGTCGTCTACACTGAGTCCATTACGTAGAATGGTATAATAAGGTAATAAATCTGATATCACCCATATCACATGATAACAAAAACAAGTTCCTACGGCACAAGTGAGTACTTTCCCGGACGAACTCTTTCTCTTTCACAAAAAGCTCTAGGTATAGTTACTGATATACGGTTAGGCAAAAAAGTAATGGTAACATCTGGTAGGTATTGCTAAATTTGCCTGGTGCTTTAAAAAACCGATATTCAGCCAAAAATTTGCATCAATCCGCACACGGGCGACAAGCTCGCTGGCGCGTAAAGTGCCATGATCGTCAAAGCGACGCGCAAATTGGAAAATATAGATGGTCAGTATTTGTGCACGATATTTGCCGATTGCTTGTATGTACAGTATATTTCCGATTGCTTTTATGCTCAGGGTTCAGCGTACCTAATCAGAATCACCAGCAGAGGCCTGGTGATTCTGATTAGGTATGCTGTATTATTTGTATGACTAATACTGTATTAAAGGTTTTTTTAAACCTATCTCAGGCACCAGTCTCTCGCAAAACAGGTAAACCTCGCATCAAAAAACCTTCGTTAAGCATAGATTGTCTATGTTACTACTTTGTGAAGAGAAAAAAAAAACAAATTTTTACTTTAGAATAAATACAAAAAGTGTATTCCAATAAGCAAAATCGAAATAGTTATTTATTCACAAACATACTTATATTATTTTTGTATACATGTATTTTAAGTATTTTAACATTATTTTCATTCATGCCTCTTAATAGTAAGTTAGTCTTTATATTTTGTGTGCACAAATCTACCACTAACGTCACCTCTCTCTAGTCTCTAAGGTTTGCTGAAAGAAAATTCTTGCTAGGGTTAAGCTCGCCTTTGTACATGTGCTCTATTTCTGTCATGTTCCTATGCATTGCATTCTGTGGAATTCATTAATTAATTTATATATTTATGACTTTTTTTTTATAATGGCTTCCATTGCAGTGAGTAATTCACAATTCTTACAAAAATAATCAAACAATGATGATGCATTTCCTGTGCTTACTCCTTGAAGTTAGCCACAGCTAGATTAAGAATTAATTAAGAATAGTTATTGTTTGAAATTTGAAGTTAGGTCATGCGTGTTTCAAACATAAAATTCAAATAGTGAATTCGTTGGCGTAAGCCCAGAACCCCAGCAGTGGGAACTCTAGGGACAACGTGGGTTCCAGGTTGGTTCACACTAGCGTGTCAACTGTCCACTGACTCGGAAATATTCGAAGTACGCTATAATTGTCAAAGCAAAACGCGGAATAGACTCACAAATTGGGAAATATAGAGATACTTTAATAAAGCTGGCATGACGAATGAAATCCCAAATATTTTTAGTTTCTGATTTTCCCATTGTAAAAAGTAACCCAAAAGTAACACATTTGAAATTCAAAAATGTATAATAATTATATTATCAAATAATCTATGTCACAGACAAATAACAGATGAGTTAAGAGACTATTCTCGTTTTCAGACTTTTTTCCCTATTACTCAGCAAGTTGCCGTCACAAACTGAGCTGTTCCGACTCCGCAGTTACAAACTTCAGATCCTTTTTAATTCACATTTAGTTCAGCCAACCAACAACTACTATTAATTTCATCCAACAAATTGTTTATCCGATCAACTTTATTATTTATCGGATAACTGAGAAGTTTGCAGGTGAGTGGATCCAGAAGATAAGCCTAGGGTTAATTCCTGGATTACAATGGACGGATGGCCGGGATGGGTAATAATTGCGAACTTAAATTTATACCGTCTTATTATAAAAATGTGAGTTAGACTAGGCTTAAGCCAGGACTAACTGGTCCGTGGTCTAACTTTGATACCGAAGTTGGTCCCTGCTCTATAGAAAAATCAAAGACTTAGACCAGACGTTATTATAAAACGGAGTTTATCCCCTAAACCACGGTTTAAAGATAAACCCGAACGACCCCTAGTTTAAGTATGGTCTAACTAATAAAAATCTCATTTTGCCAAATTTTATTTGGTCTCCCACATAAGTTTATTCAATAAAACAACTTGTAGCACTGCATTATCCAACATACATTTCAAACTCTAGACTCCGATCTAAATTTGAAATGTCAAAACGCATGGGTTGCCACGAATTTGTCAATATCAAGTTGATAACGAGATTTAAAACAAAAAGGCGGAGATCTGAGCCAAGAAGATAAACTAAAAATTGATTCGTTAAAACGAAAGACGAGGTAGTATGCGCATATGACTTTAGCCTGCGGCAAGAGAGTACAGTTATACCAACTTATCTAAGCCGGTCTGAAGTTAGCTGTTTAGAGAATTCTCGATTCACTATTGGCCATTTATGCACAAGCGGCTAACTTCAGACCGGCTCAGATAAGTTGGTGATTCCAAAATGAATGAACGATTGATTGCCATAATTTGTTATAGTCTGTGGATATTTGTTGAATGATTATGTTCTGTGATGATGAATCATGGACTATCTCAGGTACTATGTAGTCTTCGACTAAAGTGTCTTTTGTAATACGAAAATGATAAACCTGAGATGATCCTAAATTTATGAGATAAACCAGGTTTAAGTTGTTTATAATAAGAAAACGTGACTTGAGCTAGGTTTAAACCCAGGTTTGATTTGTTTATAATAAGGCTGATAGTATTTTGCCATAATCTACACTTCGACACTAACTTGAATAAAACTTAAAAGACAAATACCCGAAACCAACTTACTGCTTATTCAAATTCAAATCATTTATTTCAGACCATCTAAGTCCAATTTGTTAGTACACACACAAATAAAAACTTAAAAGCTAATGTTAGTCTTATGATGTTATTATTCAATACCTACATTATTATATATTATTATTATCATATTTATTTATATTCATAATTTATAAGTTTTTTACAATATAAAATAAATAAATAAAAAACATTATATTATAAAAAACCTAAAAACTAGAATGCCACCGACAGCGGGGCTAGGCCCAAGCTACCGGTGGTTAGGGCTGCAGAGAGAGGAACCTCCTAACAATGCGAGCCGTGTCAAGGATCACTGCCTTCTGCATCCGACCCCTTTTTTTTTTTTTTTTTTTTTTTTTTTTTTTTTTTTTTTTTTTTTTTTTTTTTTACGCTGGGAAAAATGCGTTACGCATTCCCCCCCATTGGAGGATGGGAGGGATATGTGGGACTCCCCGGTTTCCGCTACCGGTATACCCACTAAACAACCCAGCGGCACTCCCGCGTCGTCTTTGTTGGAGGGGAACTGGGAAACTGGCAGAGCCTTTTCATCCAGTCCCCCGCCGACGACCGCCCGCCTTTACAGCGGGGCCCGCAAATGTCCCCGCCTTTACGGCGGGGCCCGCACGCCCCCCCTTTGTAGGGAGGGGCCCGGGAACGACCGTGAGTGCCCGGCCGTTCCCGCCCGACGGGAGTGGTGAATAAGTGCAATGCGGGAGAAGGTGCCCCCAGGTCTTCTCCCGCTATTCACCACGTAGCGGCGCGAGAAGTTAAGGCGTCTCTCGCGCGCGCTCTTCCGCCTCGTCCGTCCGGGCTGCCTAAACAGCCCAGACCCACCTGGGCAGACCAGAAGGTCTGCCCTGCCTCATCACACTGTGCCCTCTGCTAATCAGAGGGACACGTGGAGAGGCCCACCGTGTCGGATTATTAGCCACCATGAAACACGTCCGCAGTACTCTGCAGGCGTGTTTCATGGTGTTACCGGGGTGCACCACGAGGAGGTTACCCGACCTAGCACCCCCTGCATCCGACCCCTGAGCCAACCCTCTAGCGAGAGCCTCTTGAGATGTTGGTCGAGGCTCTTCGCTATAAGGCTGTTCGCCGAAACGACTATCGGGACAATGATCGTCGAATCAACATCCCACATGGCGGTTACCTCGTGAGCCAAGTCAAGGTACTTGCTAAGCTTTTCCTTCTCGGCCTTCACGAGGTTATCGTCATGCGGGATAGTGATGTCCACGAGCATTGCCCGGCGCTGAGATCGGTCGACCAACACGATATCAGGCTTATTGCAAACAATAGTCCTGTCCGTGATGATAGAGCGATCCCAGTAGAGCAATGCACGACCATTTTCGAGAACTGGCACCGGCGCGTACTGATAGTACGGCATCTCAGAGCCAACAAGGTCGTATTGAAGGGCAAGTTGCTGGTGAATAATTCTGGCCACCAGGTTGTGCCTGTGCAAATACTCACCGTTAGCAAGATGCGAACAACCCGAAATTATATGCCTGAGTGACTCTTATTATTATCATATATTATTATTATATTACTTATTATTATTATACACGACAGTAAACCACATTCAAATTCGACCATTAGGACTAAAGCGTTATCTTAGTGCACATTTTAATGGTTTATATAATCTAACTTAAGATGGTTTGTTCTTCATTTCTATACAAACTTAATAGAATTCAATATGCTTTAAATTTGTAAACCTTAAATTGCACAAACAAAATGCATATATCGTTAGTTGAACACATTGTTTCCGAAATAACACTAATACTGAAACGCGAAACTATGTACCTAAGTATAAAGCTGTTATTACTATTAATCTCCATAATAACTGAACGGATTTGGATAAAATTTAGAATGTAAATAGTTCGTGACTTACAATAAGGTTATCTAAGCAACATTTTTAGCTCAAGTTCGTATTTATAATGCGTATCAGGTTTCATTAGAACCGGTTCTCTATTATACTTGAACTAACTTGAATAACAGATAGTGTAACAGTAGCCCGTGTTGGGCGCCATTTCAACAAAGTTCAAGAATGGCACAAAAATGAATTGAGATTACCGGATTCTACCATACCTGTAGACAGAAAACACTGTAGCTGTGTACCTAAGGACATTTATTTATTTGTAAGGTTTTGACCAGCAAACATTAATCAACATTATTTATGTAGGTATGTAATGTAAACTATAGATACCTACATTTAAATCACTTACAAAACTGAACTATATGGAATGTGAGCCAAGCGCTTATTTCTTACACTCATTTATAGAAATAAATAAGTTTAGATACATTAGCACAAAAAGTAAAACATAATATTCAAAAAAAGCTGTAGTAATTTTTCCATCCGCAGGCCTACAACATCCATTTACTCTGCGTTTAGTGATTGATCACAATCCCGAGGGAGCGAGAGGAAATGAGTTTTGGCTTCGTGGTAAAGCAAGACAGACGTTTGGAAGGAACTATATTTCACTCTTCATGCGTCATGATGGCTCGTTCCACTTTGTAATTATTTCGCGAAAAATGTTATAAAACGAAGAATTTATTTGGAACGCCTTATACAATAAAATTTATGAGTATTTTAATGAAATAATAACAATATTTTAATAAATACTTTAGTTGTAAATATAAAGATTTGTTAATAGCATTATAATTGATTATTATACTCTGTATTCTTAACATGTATGTACTTCCATATAATATTTTTCAATTTGTTCTTTTAGTGAATTTGTGGGACCGATTGTTTCGTCTCCCGCTCCCGCGGCATTGAGTCGGCTACGATACCAAGTCCCTTAAGCTTACCGAACAGTAATAAGTAATTAATACGATGTATGATGCAGAAATTTGTTCCGATGGTCTGGGTGTTTTCTATGTATAATAAAAAATATCTATCTATGTAAGTATATAATGTATTAAATATATCAGTTATCTAGTACCCATAACACAAGCTTTGAATAGCTTACTTTGGGGCTAGATAGTGCTGTGTGGATTGTCCAGCATTATTTATTTATTTTATTTATTTATTTTACAAAACCAACGGCGATTGTCTCTTAAATAGGTAACAATACTGATTTATTCCCTTTACACTTCCTCACAGTTGCTCAATCGCGTCAGGACGTACCGTAGCTTCACTTAATCTAAGATTTAAACTCCACACGAATTCTAAAACGAAATCCTCATACTTTATCCCGATATAATGGAGGAATTTAAAGCCCAACTCTTGGATTTGATTGTTTCAATCGTAAAGCAAGACAAATGTTCTTATAAACCAATCCCAGCCCCCATTAGGACGGAACGACTCAGCTTTTGGCGATTTGACGTTGGATGTCATTCATTCTTTATGACTACACCGGTATTTAAATCAATTTCTTTGCTACAGGTACTCACAGCCCCCATTTTGTAAGTTAATGTTGTAGCGAGGTAAATTGGCTTGGGTCTATTATTTAATGGTTTAGGTATTATTTAGTCGATTATTCTACTAATATTATAAAGGCAAAAGTTTGTAAGTATGGATGGATGTTTGTTACTCTTTCACGCCGGAACGGCTGAACGGATCTGGATGAAACTTGGTAGAGAGATAGATTATAGTCTGGAATAGCACATAAGCTACTTTTTATCCCGTGGGAATACCGGGATTTAAATCTGCGCGGGTGAAACCGCGAGGCGTAACTAGTATATCATAAAATGTGGCCCACAAACAAATATGTACCAATTTACTCAAAACTTGATGTCAAATGATGATTACACGTCCATCAATCAAAACAAGGTCTGAATCGCCGCGTATATCAGTCGATAACCCATTAAAAAGATGTCGATCAAAATAAGAGGTTTTTATTATAGCGCGCGGTTTGTGACAGATGTTAAATTCGTTTTAAATCCTTCATTTTTAACTCGATTTCAATTATTACTTTTTTAATCGTGTTTGAATTTCGTTCAGAAAAAAGTTTCATAAATGATTCAGATAGACGAGAATTGAATTTATCCCGACTCAAATCACAATTGCTTTTTTATAATATCAATAGGACTGTCGAAAAATTAAAAAAAGGAAAGTAAAAACCACCATATTCATTTTCTGTGAGCGAGTTACCGATACCCCGCCGCCTTGCGAACGCAACAGCTCGCCAAACGAATCTACATATTTCAAAAAAGGAGGAAATTTTGTCGATAGTACCCACATGTAAACACGTTTATAAACTAGCGGTCTTTGATTATACAGGGTTATTTCTGTCATTTCTAGACTCATACCTCAAATGGTCTCATAGTCTTTTAATCCCTACATGAAATAGGTTCGATCGGCATCATAAAAAATAATTTTTTAGCATTTTTTAGCTGACTGTACATTTTTCCAAACTCCGTGAATGCACTTGAGAATATCTCAAAAAGTTATGGAAGGTCTCCTAGGAAAGTTGTCCTGTAACTATAACCCTTACTGCCCCGACCCAAAACCCCTGCGCCCTGCCGAGACATGGCAATAGTAGGCATTATTTAAAAAATAATTTTATATAGCCTATGTTACACAGGGAAATGCATTCCAGTGGTAAAAAAATTTTTGAAATTGGACCAGTCGTTTTTCAGTTTGTTCGTTACAAACATACAAATCTTTCCTCTGTATAATATTAGGGTAGTACATTATGCGTCAGCAAAATGGCAACCTCATTAAACAATCTAAATAATGTATGCATTCAAATCGGCATGAACTGTTGGCTAGTTTCGCAGACAAAGCACGCAGGCCGGGTGACATGCCCATTATCAGCTCACGAAAATTTAATAACCGCCCACGGATACTAACCGAAATCACCATATAAACCTGGGGCCGAAATTATACGCGTTTAGTTAAATACAGAAATTGCGGAATACATTGAGAATAAATAAAATAAAAAAATAAATAATGCTGGACAATCCACACAGCACCATCTAGCCCCCAAGTAAGCTACTCAAAGCTTGTGTTATGGGTACTAGATAACTGATATATTTAATACATTATATACTTACATAGATAGATATTTTTTATTATACATAGAACACACCCAGACCACGGAACAAATTTCTGCAGATTGTACACAAATTTGTTCCGAGGCGGGAATCGAACCCGCAACCTCTGCGTCGCAGGCGGACTCTCAATTCAATTTAGAATGACACAGTGGTGCGCACGGATTCGTCAATGGTGATGTTAGATCATCTATTTATTTTCTCTTCGCAAAAGTCGAAAGATGTCGGGCGCCAATGATAATATATTAAACTATAGTTTCACCCCGCGGTTTCAATCGCGCAGATTTAAATCCCGGTATTCCCACAGGATTAAAAGTAGCCCATGTGCTATGCCAGGCTATAATCAATCTCTCTGCCAAGTTTCATCCAGAATCCAGATCCGTTCATCCGTTGTTTTTCGTAACGTCAGCTCTTTTTTGTATGGAGAATCGCAAGTTCTTAGCTCGCCCGATAGCAGCGCTCAAAAAATGAAGGATGTTTTCAGAATGTGCCTCTTCGTAGAAGACATCGCGTGGTGTGTTTTGTGATTTGTGTCATTTCGTTTAAGATGAAGCCAGAGCTTCGGCAGTGAGAATAAAGTAAATGTGAAAAAGTTACGATCTCAGCATCTGAGAGCCATAAAGATAGCTCATGAGTGCTTCACATTCGCACGCCACTTTATCTTTGTAACGTGAATAACAAACTTTATAGGTACTCTCATTTATTTTATCAAGATGGCCGAATGTTGAGCGGTTGAGCAAGGCTTGACTGTTGTGTTTATCGATTTATTTCCAAAGAAAGAACCCTTCAGAATAGCTTCTACTGAATGATTGACGCTAAAATTACAAGCACACGAGGCCTTACATCAGTGGGCCACAAGTTGATAGCTTCAGGACAAGTAAATAAATAAATAAATAAATAAATAAATAATGCTGGACAATCCACACAGCACTATCTAGCCCCAAAGTAAGCTATTCAAAGCTTGTGTTATGGGTACTAGATAACTGATATATTTAATACATTATATAATTACACAGATAGATATTTTTTATTATACATAGAAAACACCCAGACCATCGGAACAAATTTCTGCAGATCGTACACAAATTTGTTCCACGACGGGAATCGAACCCGCAACCTCTTGCGTCGCAGGCAGGCTCTCGCCCGCTGCGCCACAGAGGTCGTCAAAAAGTGGGTCATTTGATTGTTCCATCCATCAGTAAGTTGTATAAAAAAACTAATAATCGAAGAGAACTACACTTTTTTCTACCACGATTCTACCTCGGTCGGTGGAAAACTGTACGAGATAAGGACTTATCATATTTTTTATATATTGTGACAGAAAACATCATCCGAAACAATCCACCGTATTGGTCCCCGGAGTCTAACTTTGGACTTTAAGCAACGCCAAACTCCACCACAAGAATGTAGAGCCATGTATCTTACTCGAAACTTCCTCTGACGTCAAAATATTCATAGCTGTTTTGGGGCTTCGCGGATAGCGTGTAAACTTTAAATTAGGTACTGGTTTTCGCCAGTTCGTTTTCAGATAGAAATGTTTAACGTTCATAGTCAGTTTTTTTTGTGGGCTTCCGATAAGCACCCCTACCTCTGCAGCGCGTGTTGACTCACGAGCATTCATACAAAAAATGCCTGGAGTTACGAAAAACAAAACACAAGAGGTACACATACGGTTCATGCCAGGCGACCTTTTATATACCTATCTATATTTTTTTTAATGATCGATTGTGAACTAGTTCGGTGAAATCATTCAAAGCGTCTTGCACGAAAGCTTATTGATCATTAAAGAAAATGAGGTGATTTAAGGTAAAACTGAATTAAATACCACTTGTGACTAGATAGAGAATATCATTAAAAAGGTTCAAGAAATATGTAATTTAGATTTCAACAAGTTGTTCCACCTAAAAGTTTTATTACCTAAGTACGAAAGTTACGAAACACGAGTCTTCACGACTCACGTAAAAAGTATTGCAACATAGGCAAGTGTCTATGTAGACATGAACCTCAGTACCCCAAGTCTTTGTTTTTCGTTCACGAGTCTCCAATCTCAATACGAAAAAGGGCTGACTTAACGAAATAGGCCTATACCTAAGGGATACTATGTAACAAAATTTAAATTTTTAAGTTTTTAAAATAGTTTTGTCTATAATTGTGTTAAGTTGTATGAAAAGGCCTTATTTATTTATATTTTTTAACAAAATACTAATAACTAAACTCATTCTGGGGGTGGGTAGTAGAATGCGCGCAGCCTTGCAAGAGGTCCGCTAGATGGCCTCACACTCGCGCCACTAAACCAGCCTCTAATTACGGATCCCCAGCGCCGTATTAATCAGCGCTGACTGTGTGTCCCAGAGCCACAGACCGTCATAAACAGCAGGCTTACTTCATAATCCTATTAACGGCAGGAGCCTAATAACGTTATTTTCGCATGGACCGGTTTTGATTGATGGTTTACATGTTCAAATAGAACGTTATTGGTTGAAACCATTTCAAATGGATGCTGGAAAAAGGGTCTGCCTTATCAACTGTCTGGTTTTACTTGAATCATCTTAACTCAGTGTCATAATTAGCTTCCAGATACGAGTAAATCAAACGATCAACACGGAACATTAAATTTAGCTCGACCGCCGTAAACTCAACCCTCCCGATGGTATGCGGGACGCGGGGTAGTGTACACACGAATGGTGCTCGGCAGATCGATTCATGGATATGGCGAGTCCTTTCACGCAGCGGATTCTTACGACGAGCGCCACCTCATTCCCGAAACGTCGCGTCGCTTTATATAGTTTTTCGAATTTTTGCAAGCGCTCTGTTTCGTCGTTTCTCCCAATAGCGCGCCTCGTTACGTCGCGTGGCTGATCGTAGAGCGTCTCAAGCAAAAGTACAGTTCACAACGTGAGCCTATGGTTTGAGTATTTTCATTGAACGTTTTAAGCTACCGAAACGAGTGTAATTTGTATGTAAAGATTATTATAATTAAAATATAAATAGTTAATTTATAAAATTAAAATTCAATTATGTATAGACTATACAGTATTGTAGGTACCTACCTACGAACTCAAACAAAAAAGTAACTAGGGCAATTTGACATTGTATATTATGTAGGTATCTATGTAATATACTTGTAGTTATGTATGTGTGTCAGGCCATAACTTCAGAGCCGTTGATCCGTCCGATCAGTATGAAGTTTACCTATCTCTAAGGGTTTGGTTGGCATCAAGGTTTTGTTACTGTTTGGCCTTTTTCCTTTGCTTTTTCTTATTATTTTCATTTCTAATACCTACTCAAATCTCATTTAAATGGTGACCGCGACCTGAACTGTCGATGGAGCCACGGACTGTTAGACGGAACTCTTTCATAAATAGGCAAATTCAGTTGAAACCTGGTTAACATACCAAACTAGGTAGGTAAGTAGGTCTTACTTCTGACTACTACCTACTAGTTTTGGAGTTCTGATCCGATCAGCATTAAATTTGGTAGTCAGATAGATTGCACTTGAGAAATTTATATGAATTTATATAGTTAGGTACTTACTTATATGAATTTCATCGGACAAGGGGTTTTATGGAGTATAGCACAAACAACTTGCTAAGGAGTTCCGTTGAACAGCTCCTGACTCCATCATCAGATCAAATCGTTGCTCCCATAATATAACATAGTCACTCAACTAAACAGGCATACCAAGTTTCAATACAATCAGACAGCTCACTAAGGAGTTCTGTTGAACAACTCCTGACTCCATCATCAGATCGGTCCGTTGCTACTATAATATTACATTGTCACTTCAACTTAACAGACATACCAAGTTTCGTTACAATCACACTATTTGCTGAGGAGTTCCCTTGAACAGCTCCTGATGATAATATGGTATCAGATTCAATCTTTTCAAATAATTTCAATACCAATTCTCTGCGCTGCCTGTACTATGGTCGAAGGGGCTCTTCAAAACAAAACTCGATTCAAAACAACGCGACGTAACGACGCTCGACTTAAAAACAGGCACGACGTAAGAATCCGCTGCGTGAAAGGACACGCCGCCGTATCGATCTGCCGGGCACCATTCATACACACGGCATTGCCCCGCAGCGAGATCGACACACACATCGGCACCCGACTGATTGATTGGTCGAGCGCACTTCGCCCCCGCGTCCCGCATACCATCGGGAAGGTCCACTTTATGGCGGTCAAGCTATAGGTTACGGAAGAAATTAACTTCACACTGTCCCCTTTCATGCTGCAGATTTGTTAAACAGCCTTCACAACTCGGTAGGTAGTAGCTCTATCTTCTGCGCTGTAGGCCGTGATTTGATTACCACCGAGAACAAACATTTGGGTGATGTTGTTTTGCATCTGGGTGTTACATTATTTAATTTTATGTAGATAATGTATTTAAAAAAGTAAGCAATAACAACTAGTTATGCTTAGTTTGTGGCCGGATAGTGCTATGTTCACCAATATTACAATATTTTTAGGGCTCAAAATGCTGTGAAAGAGAGAGGAGAGCTGAGCAAGCGGTTCTATCTATCCTATGAGCGGCCTTCCAGAGATATTTACCGTAAAATATCGCGGTTCCGTACATTACGGGACGGCAAACACAGCGCACTTTGAAATTTCACAACGATATCCTTTGTGGCTTCGGAAATGAATTTGCGAGCTGCGAAGGATATCCTCGAGATTAAAAACCCTCGTAATTTAGGCAAGGTGAAATCCGAAATGGCTTTCAGATGGTCAAGATAAAATAGCCCGAGAAATGGTTAAGCAATTTTTAAATTTTATTTTGGTGTTATTGGCCAACCTTGGGTAACGGGTATTCATAGACCATCAGGATGAAAGAGAATCCTTTTTTAAATGCACCTTGACCACCAGTCAAACAAAAATTGTAGCTCATTCGCTCTTATCTGCTACGGAGGATTTAATTTAAGCTATTTGTTAGGTATCTCCACCAAGAATCAAGCCAAAATATTCAGTTAAATATTCAGTGCGAACCCGAGCCCATTGACTGACACTGACCATTACAATGAACGTAAATGTTGCAAACTGTTTTGGGTCAAACTAATAAAACAATTGATGCCTTCACAAGCGAACACACGAACCCGAAACCCTCAAAAACTGGTAATGAGTACATCCCCACTCACCGCCAACATGGGAAACATCTTACCGTTGCACGTCCCTCTACTGATTCGGTGCTTGATTTGGGAAAATACGTTATCCTCTATCTATGAAAACCCATATTTAATTGCGAAAGTGTGTTTCTATGTTTGTTACGTTTTCACGGTCAAACGACTTATCCAAATTGATTGTGATGACTTGTGATTTTAGTGAATTTATTTAGACTTTGACTTTGATTTGATCTTGATAAAAGGCATTCAGAGTTATTTATTAAAAAACCTCATTTTTTAATGGCATAGAAAAAAATTTTTTGCACAGAACAAAGGCGAACACAATGCTAGAGAGCTTTCTCTTCCAGTTAACCTTTGTGTAGTTTTTAAAAAACAGATTTGTGCACTACGCACAAATATGGATGGACACTATACACCCGACCATACCCTACCTAGTTTTATAACACTTCAATTTGCTCAGTTTAAGTAGTAAATTTTACGAGAAAAAAGACCAGCTGTAAAAAGAGAGTGATGGATAATTAATTTAAAAGGTACGTGGCGTCTTCCACGGAACAACGAAAATTACGTTACTAGATATTCTCTTATAAACAAGACGAGCCGAGGGTTTCTTACGATTATTATTTACTGCTTAAAATTCGCAAATTAACATTTAGGAAATTTCTATATGAAACGGAAATTGTTTTTAGTCATGTCAGTTGTTTTACGCTATGTCAGTGGAGCATAATAAATTAATAATAATCTTATAAAATAAAGATGGCGGAAAGCTCGTGAAATTATTATTTCCTGATATGGACTTCTTGGACTTCTGGAGAGAACACTCTCTTTAGAAAGAAAAATAATTTATTAACCCAATAAAAAAGAAAAAAACAAAACAAAGGTACAGACAGGTAACAAAAGATATTAATTTATAGACTAAAAAATAATAAAAATAGAAAAACCAAGTCCTGCATGGTGAAAATTATGGGCTATCCCTGGCTCAGTATTTGCTGCTCCGTTACCCTTTTCACAGGTAACAGCGTAACACTGGTATTCTGCCAGGGCCTTGAGCGGGTAACACCACGGGTAAAACAGAAAACAAGAAATATAAGCTAAGCATACAAATTAAAACATAATGAGATAATACATACTTATATCTACATTATATAAAAAAATAAATAAAACTATTAACTAAATACAATCTTTAGTGGTAGCGGGTTCAGAACCAAAGAGATTTTCTGTTAGAAAATTAATGACCACGTGCCAGTAACTTCTCTCAAACGTGTCGTGTGGTGAACAAAAACATCGTGCTTCCTTACGATCTCGTAAAACATAAGTTCTATAACAAGTGCACTCAAGGAACCTCTTAGAGGCGCATTTAAAAATCCTTTCACCACACTGTTTCGAAAGAACTAGTAACACGCCAAGAAGAATTGGACTTCGAAGAAGAATAATATCTTTCTCTAAATATATATATAACTCAAAGGTGACTGACTGACTGACATAGTGATCTATCAACGCACAGCCCAAACCACTGGACGGATCGGGCTGAAATTTGGCATGCAGGTAGATGATATGACGTAGGCATCCGCTAAGAAAGGATTTTGATCAATTCCACTCCCAAGGGGATGAAATACGGGATGAAAGTTTGTATGAAATTTTGTCAATTTTAAACCGATCGGGCTGACTTTGCATGCATAAAGCTACTATGACGTAGGCTTAAGGATTTTGATAAATTCCACCCCTAAGGGGATAAAATAGGGGATGAAAGTTTGTATAAATATTTTTAGATTTTCGACTGATTGAACTGAAATTAAAGATTGGAGCTACTATGATGAAGACGTCCACTTAAATAGGATTTTGATAAATTCACCCCCCAATTTTTTACACACGCTTGACAAAAGTAAAGCCGCAAAAACTATGCCTAATTAATAATAATACTTTTAAACGCGAGCAAAACCGCGGGCAAAAGCTAGTAAATAAATAAGCCTGTTATTCAGACGACTCATTCTTTTTTACAGAGTTTCAGTTATAAATATCAATTTCTATTCTATTACTTATTCTAGTTAACTATTCTATTCAAATTTCTCTGTTGTGGTTTCTGTCTGACGAACGAAGAAGAATAATACCTATAAGCAACTAAAAAGTGAGCGAAACTCCACAGTTTAAATAGAGTTCATCAAAAAAGACAACTTTTATCAAGGAATTTTAATACTTATATTCCTTGACTTTTATTCATCCGTTCAACATGGCAGCGGACAAAAATCAGTGTGTCATGAATCCTATAGAAATTGCCAGAATATCAAACCAAGCCAATAAATCTGCTCCGTGCAATCACGGAGGCAATACCGTAATGGCGACCTAATGGATGCCTGGCTCCGGATGACATAAATAATTCACGGGATAACCGTCTATAATTGCCGGAAATCCGGTCCGGCGACCTCCGGCAGCCTCCGACGTCCTCCGGCCTACGATTTTGATCTGTGGAGCCTTTGACTTCTCAGACAGTGCTGTGCGGTGCGATACTTGCTCTAGAAATATTACTTTTACTATAAATAAATAATGCTGGATAATCCACACAGCACTATCTAGCCCCAAAGTAAGCTACTGAAAACTTGTGTTATGGTATACTAATATATAATATTTAATACATTACATGCTCACATAGATATATATTTTTATTATAAAAGTTCTTCGTTTTGTTTTAATTCAGCCTACAACACTACTATGCTACTACTCATCTAGGACTCTCATAGGAAAAATCTATTATAACCTAAAAGTTGTGAAACGTTATTAATTGGAAACATTATCAGTCGATCAGATTTCAGATGACCAATACGTTTATATTTCGGTGAACTATGCCTTTGGTTTTATTGCCGTCTACCCTTGAGACAGCCTCGGCCGCATTTGAAGTCAAAGACGTAACGATTGCTTTTCACAATGATTACCTAGCAAAGCAACTAAGTACATTCAAAATAACTAGTGAAATTCCAACTTCGGGTGCGAAGTTTGATAACTATTTCTAATGACCGCCTATTAAAAAGTGTCTCCGAATTTCAAACGTCTCCAAGCAATAAAGGTTTGAAGTTTGGAACTCAAATGAGTCTAGATTTAGACTTTAGAATCTATAGGCCCTTTCGGAGATTTCTATAAAAGACTGATATAATAAGGATTGAGTAAGAAATAGAAAGCACCAGTGGCCTAGTGGTGGTTTTCAGATCCTAAGATCATGTGTTCGAATCCATCGTTCTCATATGGATTTTCATAAGCCTTCAATCAGTGAAGGAAAACATAGTGAGGGAAAACTTATGGAAGTTACTAGTCGTGCTCCGCGGTTTCACCCGCGCAGATTTAAATGCCGGTATTCCCACGGGATAAAAAGTAGCCTATGTGCTATTCCAGACTATATAATCTATCTCTCTGCCAAGTTTCAGCCAGATCAATTAAGCCGTTCCAGCATGAAAGAGTAACAAACATCCATCCATCCATACTTACAAACTTTCGCGTTTATAATAGTAGTAGGATGATATAGGGCAAACTTGGGTGACGTGCAAGATGCGTGTTGCATCACAATTTTGATTTCTTGCTGCTGTGAGTAGGCAAATGAAGCCGTGGACAGAAGTCAGTAATTTTTAATTTATTATTCACAAGAGCCCTTAAAAGCACATTCTACGAGCGGAATTGGAGCAGAGAGAGCACCTCGTTAGCGGAGCGACACGGAATGCAATATGTGAGCTACTGCTGCACGAGATCCTATGTAATCTATGTGTGATCCTATGTATTTGTGTTGTGTAGGACATGCGTGTGGCACCTCGTTTGTCACACTCATTCACTCACAAATGTCCCGGTCCTCGTTTTCAATTCATGTACCACCTCTATTTTGTCATGCTCCATACAGTCGCTCACTGTCTGACTGAGACGAGACGTCGTCGCTTGCGCGAGCGGGACGAGCGAGGAAAATTTCATTGCAAGGAGGAGTAAGTGAGTATTGTGTGACCGAAATGAGGGCTCGTATCTCGTTGAATGAAATGGCATCGTTGATGTGACGCTGAGTGACAGATTTTCCTCGATGACAAATGAAATGAGTAGAGCAAACTAGGACTAGGTAATTCACAATATGACATTTTGTATTATGTGACATGACATTTGAAGCATGAAATTGTCCCACCTCACGTAATAAAAACGAGGGCCTCACTCAAACTCATTTTGAAACCGTGTCCTACCTAACACTAATGTGATCTACTCCCAGACTGTGCTTTGAGAATCTAGGAATAAATAAATACGGGGGGGACTTTCCACACAGCCCCAAACCTTAGTTTTAGGCTAGATAGATGACCCCATCTAAGCCCTTGTTGCGTTTGATCCATGAATTTCACCCTGTATAAACTAGAAACCTACCTGAATTATGCATTTATTACTAGGTACAAAAATGATTGAAGGAATCAATGTGGCATATAATAGGGTCCATCGGTATCCCTTACAGTACATAAAGTACCTAACCTACTCATGAGCATAAATCTTCCACGACTGCTTCAATAGGCATTGTTTGTTACACACAATGCTTTAGGAGGCTTTGTTGAGAGACAAAAGATGCGATTAGTAGGTACATCTTAACAAGGAGCAGACACATTGCGGTCTAGATACGAGGATTTCGTACATTTTAATGTCTTTTGGAAAGACAAGACGCTTTAGATTACAAATGAATTTATCTTAGTCTTAAAATCAAGGTTCACTCACAGTAAACAGTAAAGGTGGAAATAAATACTGTGTAGGATCACTTTGAAACTTTATATAAGATAGGTGTTCCTAGCGACGAAAGGCTATAATTATCCTGCTACTATTATAAACGCGAAAGTTTGTAAGTATATAGATGGATGGATGTTTGTTACTCTTTCACGCCGGAACGGCTGAACGGATCTGGATGAAACTTGGCTAAGAGATAGATTATAGTCTGGAACAGCACATACTACTACTTTTATCCCGAGGGAATACCGGGATTAAAATCTGTGCGGGTGAAATCGCGGGGCGCAACTAGTATTATAACAAGTTCATAATAAGTTTAATATTAATAAACTTACGGCTTGAGTTCTATGTTTTTTAAAGATTGTTATTGCTTTGTTTTATACGTTGGCCTATCATAGTAGGTAATTTTTATACGAGTGCCATAGAAGTTTTACCAAAAGCCTTTAATAATTTACGAATTGTAGGTTGAGTACGGAACCCTCACGGCGCGAGACTCGCTCGCACTTGCCCGTTTATATGAGAAAGTCCAAAAGTCATAAGGATTCATGAAATACAGGAAATTCCTTGCACGATCCAGTCGACGGGAAAATAAAGGGTGTTCCATCTCAGGTCAACATTCACTGAGAGATGGATATAGGGTGCGTAAGCGTGACTTGAATTTTTATCCGCATTATCAGTAAAAAACGTAATATTTCTTGGTTCAATTCGGTCTCTTGAATATAGATATAGATAGATAGGATACATAGAACTCTTTATTGTACACCACAAGAAAATAACATAACATGGTAAGACATGATTCAAACTACAGCGAAGTACAATGGGCGGTCTTATCGCTATGAGCGATCTCTTCCAGACAACCTTTGGATGAACAGGATTTTAATGTCAAAAGGGCGGTGTCACAAAGGACTTCTACACATATTTTATTCCAAAACAAACAAACAAAAACTAATTATGGTGTGACTGTATAAACTATACTTACTTAGGTAGGTACAATAATACATAAATATAAATACAAATGTTATATTAAATACATATACAAATATACAATATACTACATTACATAATAGAAGAAGTATAATATGTACACAAATAAATATCCTAATACTAAAAATAAAACGAGATACTATAGAATTAACTTATTTATTAAAAAAGTGGCTATGCAAAAGCTGTTTGTTTGAACAGGGGGGCTGTTTGAATATAGTTCTTGGGTTGTCGATAGACCTAGCGCCTGGTGAATTTAACATAGCAATATTCATTCGACCTTGCTCGATTTATTATATAGGAGTAGTAGGACCACATATTAGATGATGGTAGGACTTATCCTACCACTATCGATTCCAATAGAGTAAAGCCAATTTCCTCATTCTTTCTTCTTTTCGTGTGACTAGTTTCTTTCGAAACAGTGTGGTGAAAGGATTGTAAGTGCGCCTCAAGAGGCTCCTTTCGAGCACTTTCCCCATTCAAACCAGTCATTGAAACCTGTGAAAGTAAACAATTTGCTACTTTATTTATTCTTCTTTTCATGAAATCAAAAAGCATTGTCTCTTTAATATTTTGACGTTAGTACTTTGGTAAGTGCGGACTACAGAGCACAAATAACAACAAGATTATTTTTCAAAGGTATTGTATGGCGCAATATTACCGATACATAACAAAACGGATAATAAAATCTGCCTTCTACTACTCCAGAATTGTAAATAATACTAAAAGCATTAATATGCTCCCCGGTAGCCGGTACCAGATACATATTATTATCTAAAGCAAATACTCCATAAAGTAGAATGTTCAGATCTCACCGGGCATATATTTTGCGAGGAAAACTCAATAATGTGCGTTGTGTAGTGTGGGGAAATCTCTCCAGCAAAATACAATCTACCATAGATTGTATTTTCAGATATGACGCGTAAAGGTCGGATCATTTGGATCATGGAATACTAGGTTTATCATTTGTTTAATACATGAAAAAATGAAATTCTCTCTCAGTTAGTAAATAAATATTTATGAGTTTGAATGGGAGCTGAAGTAGTAGTAGCTAGAAGTTCCGAGTCTTCTTCTTGCTGCCCTTATCCCACTTCATGTGGGGTCGGCACAACAGGTTTTTCTCTCCACTTCTTTAGCATCCGTCATCTCTGCAGTCACTCCTTTCTTACCCTCCTTTCATTTGTCACACAATCGAAGTTCCGAGTACACAGAGAAAAAGAGAGAGAAGTTCAGTCACATGCTAATAAAGTTAAAAAGGAAAATAAAACAATCTTATAAAAAATTATGATAGAAAGTTGCAAAGATTTCATTAGGTAATTTAACCCCTGACTAACCCCATCTTCCTCTAGATGGGGAAGATAATATTTAAAATTGTACAATTAAAAAACACTGGGTTCTTTTCTTGTGAAATTACCTGTCATTTTATTCAGCAATTCGACTAAATTATAAAAAACATTCACATTTTCAGGGGCAACAAGCCTGAAATTTGCCAGTTTACGAGTGTAGGGCCGCTATTAAATCAGTATATTAGGGCCCGTTTGCCCCTCGGGCCTGGGGTCGTTATTACGGCCCAGCTAATTACGGCAAGTACTCTGAACATTTTTAAAATATTTTTGTTAGATCGGCCTTGAAAGTGTTAATTGTTTGACATGTACAGTCAACATAAACAGTAAAAACTGTTTTAGAATAAAAAAATAGGTAACATAATTATATTATTGTGTTAACGCAATAATATATTTAAGTACGTACTTAAGTGTATTTTATACTTAAGTATGTTGTTGAGTCGAGAATACTTTAAACATATCTATACTTTAACCCAAGCCGGTAGACGTGAGAGGTGCGGATTCTATTCCCGGCAATTCTGAAATTATTTATCCCAAGTGAAACTCATTTACTACTAGCATTATTTAGCAGCCCGGAGTCCAGATGCTTTTTGAAGGTTTTTATGCATTTCAAGGCATTCTCTACGAATACTAAAGACTTTACAGCAACTTTCTGAAAGCTCAACCAAAACTAATCGTCTGTCAAAGTCACTTGCTATTTCAGCTTTTACTTCAAATTAGATAGAGATAGGCAGTAAGTGACCAACTAAATAAGAAATCAGAGGCAATGGTGCCAATTCTGTTGTTTAATTTTCCTAACTTAACCTAATTTGACAGCACTAAAAATGTTGCCATCCCTTTTTAAAACTCACCAAATTATATGAGACAGGATTCTCTAAATAGTGTCAATTTGCTCCCATCTCCCAATTTACCTGTGAACAAAACAATAAAATATTAAGATTTTTCACTGAAATCTTTTATTCAAGATCAATTTACTGAAACGTCTTCGTTACTTAGGAGTATGTCACGTTACAGTGTAATTAATTACCGTATTTGAGGTTATGTTGTAATCACTGAAACCATTATTACTGCTCAAGATTCTAATGCATAATTAAACAGAATTATAATCAACGTGAAAGCTGTAATAATCAGTTACCACTCAGATGATATTCATCAGAGAGATAACCAAGTTTACCAGAAGCCGTTTCACCACGAAACCAAAATGCGTATGGGAATCAACACTTTGTGGTTTATACTGCATTCCTTTTAATGTTGACTGTATTTCAAACTCGCGACCCTCCCCGGCTTCGCACGGGTGCACAGTGTTCCTGTGCACTAAATTATGCATATTTATACCTTTCCCTTGAATCACTCTTATCTCTATTAAAAAAATACATCAAAATCCGTTGCGTAGTTTTAAAGACCTAAGCATACATAGGGACAGACAGCGGGAAAAGACTTTGTTTTATACCTACTATGTAGTGATAACTCGAGAAACTCTATAGATACAATACCTAGATAGTTATGTAATTTGTAGGTAAGTTATACCTCACCTTACTTAACTAATGACACCGCAGCGCCATCTACAAGGTACAATTTCCCCGTGCCGGTTTGCACTCGCTGCTTGCACTTAGCGATATTTCATAGTGAAATATGTACTAAGTGCAACAGGCTTCGTTCACATCTCAGATAAGTACCTAGATAAAATTATATTTTCATTCATCTGGGACCAATCGTTGTCCTAGGACTGAAAAGTCCTAAACATTTTATCAACGAGTGAATAACCATTAAAACTAAAAATATCCAAAAAAAAATCTTTGCTTTATTGACAAAGACAATATCAGTAAGGCAAAAGGTGAAACTCATTATAGAATATAGGTACACAAAATATCAGGTTCTAAGACTTTTCATTTAGTAGTACAATTACATCAACTTTATCCAAGTCTCAATTTGAAAAGTTGAAATTTTAAAGCGACCCGAGTAGGTTAATTTGCGAAACACGACCTTTCTACGCCATTAAAAATAAAACGAGTATCACATACACCGAAAAACGCTAATATAATAAGATATTTCCAAAAACATTTCCATTTTTAAACCAAGCTCAATTTCAAAAACACTCCACAAAAGTGCCTGAATTTACATTTCATCCACACGGCATAAGAATAAAGTTCGTAATGCTACTTTGGGGATTTCTTAAAAATATACTGAATTTGATTAAAATAACGTCGTCATTGTACGCTCAAGACGGCAATGACGACATTATTTTCACGTGTACGACAACCTGGTAGTCCATTCAGCAGAGAGATATGTAAATGAACCAGTTGCGTGACGAAAGTAAAGCACTTCCGCAAGGTTTCAGATTAAAACAACTCCATATGAAGAAGAAATCTCCTAGTAACTAAAATAGGGAGACAGAAGTCTTTTGACATGAGAAGCGTTTCAGTCAGATAAATAATTCAACGGCGCTCGAGGTACTCGAAATACTTATTTCTTCTCTGAGCCCCGTTGCTAAAGGGAAACTGCGAACGAAGCATATTCTTTGGATTTCTTTCTTTATAAAATGCAATAATAGTATGCAACAGTATAGCACTATTGCATGCAAAGGGCCGAATTTTCAACTGACGTCATCGCTTGAAAAGTATCGCTTGGTTAGCATGCGTTGAATAATCTGAAGTTTTAGGGAAGCTATTATTGCACAGCCATTTTTTTTATTGCTTAATTTGTGAGACGTATTGAGTGAAAGCAGTTTGCATTCGTTACGTGAGCTTTTTTCTTCATTTTAAAACTAATAAAAATAACAAAAATGTAGGAAGTGTACACAGCCCGGCCTCAGGGTGAGACCGCGCAAATATTCCTCCGTCACTCTTGCATGTTGTTGCAGACCAACAAGTTACAAAACTAGCTGCCTGTGCTTTGAGTGACATGCGTGGATTTGAACTCGCGAGCTTCAGCACGCCAGCCGATGTACGTAACCGCTGGGCCAGCAGACTTTGATAACAAACGACGAAATACGTGACTCATTGAGAGTGAAAATAGTTTGTCAGTCTCATTATAAAGCTATACAACATACTGCAATCAGCATAAAATTCACAAACCAAGTAAAGTAGGCGAAATCTACGTTTAGGTAGGTTTTGTAGGTGGCATAAAAAAAAATTATTTCTCATTGTTTTAGC
The DNA here is from genome assembly GCA_963576535.1 of Plemyria rubiginata. Taxonomy (NCBI): domain Eukaryota; kingdom Metazoa; phylum Arthropoda; class Insecta; order Lepidoptera; family Geometridae; genus Plemyria; species Plemyria rubiginata. The sequence continues at coordinate 7,184,072 of OY754922.1, read as the reverse complement.
ATGAAAGATTGTCAAAGTTGTTTACGAAGATTCCGCAAATCACTAACCAAAGACAATGGGAAGTTTTTCTAAGAAACTAAAAACAATGGTGATTTTTAGCGAACTTCGAGACCAAAATTTTCGGTTAAACTCATTTAAATCCAAAAGATAAACTGAATTTTTTATTTAATTTGTCAGGCCACTTAATTAATCTTATCTACTCACTGCTGCAGAATAAACGGTACATTAAAACACAAATGAAAATAAAATAAGGTCACACGATCGGTGACCTAGGTAGGTAGTTTCTTTGTCGGTTTGTTTTTTTTGCTGGTTTTTGTGTGCTTTGTATCTACCTAGTTAATAAATAAATGTTAACGACACTCATAAATATACATACATTCTACACACGGTAGACATCACCGCAAATTGGTAGTTACTCAATACCCTTGATGTGAGGCTGCAAGTTCAAAAACATAAAATTTGGCACTTATACAGTTTTGTTACCTAGTGTTCCACACGTGATAGGATGAAGCCCATGACTATTTGAATAACTATTTAAATAGGGAGCCAATAATGCCCGGCATGATAATGTACTGGATAATAATGTAGGTAAACCCAATAATCTGTGTCCACTACTTTTTTAGCTGGATTACTAGTTAGGTTTTTTTTTAAATGTACCAAATTAGCTTCCAATCATCGTGCTGTACATTATCATGTTGTACAATAACCGGACTCACTAAATAGGTACCTCAAAATGTAATCACTGCTTGAGAGCCTTAATTCCCAGTATAAAGCCCATTGAACCTAGCACCAATGAATTTTTCTTTGATCAACTAAACTTTGGTGCGAGTAGGTAACTAAGCAGTTGGTAGGTCTAACGAATTTGTAAGCACTATTCAGAGTATCAATTACAAAGATATTATTTAAGAGGTCCACGGAAGGTATAATTACTCAAACAAGACAAAGATTAAATTAAAAATAGTAACTTTTCCGTGGGGTTGAAAAGTTTTTGAAGAAAAAGTCTTGGAAGTTTCACTTTGGTGATTATGAATCTACAAATTACCTACCTTTATCAATTATCAGGTTTCAATAACTCCTGAAGAAGTAGGTTAGGTTGGAAATGGTTTTGTATTTTTATTTTGACTTTGAGTAACCATTTCTAAACTGAGATTTTGTGGATTAAAAAACATAAATTAAAGAACTGATGTTTTATCACGAAAACAAAAAAAAAAACAATCTGATCCGGGGGATGGCTGTCAGCAGACTGACTGGATCCAACTTCTTGTACCCTCAACGTTTTCTGACATCTTTCTAATATCCGGTGCGAAACTCCTTAGAAACATTAAAATATCGATTTCTCGCGTTGAACGGAAAATATTATGTACGAGACACCTATTGGAACGAAACGAAGTATCTATATATAGGTACCTATAGTTTACCTAAGATAACTCTTTACCTGTTCATCATCATCACCAGCCTAAAGAAGTCCATTACACTGCTGTGTTTGGACATAGGCCTCCCCTATACTTTTTCACTTAAAACATAACAATCGTAGAACACAATGGGCGGTCTTATCACTAACAGCGATATCTTTTTATTTGAAAATATTTTTTTATAAGTGCAAGAATGTCGATCGAATGACGGACCTTTTTGGATAGATCTTTTTGGAGAGAGCTCTGCAGTACATAATTCTAACGTTGCAAGTCAGCGCTGATCAGCCATATTACTGCCATAATGAAGACTTTACAACATCGAACGGTAGAGTAGCTAAAACCAATAACTTAGTAAACTTTTCGTAGTGAATATTCTCGGATTTCGCTGTAAAGTCCAGTTCGTTGCTCGTGTCAAGGACATGCCTGAAGCACAAAATTTATCGACAAAATGTAGTCCTTCAACCGCACGCAACGAAAGTAGCTGTTACTTAACCACTTCGTTATAAATCAGGAGCCAGTTCCCATGTTCCCAATTTGAGTTTAGACATTCGAATTTTGTATTTAGATAGCATTTGAAGGCCTTATACCTAGTTAGCTCAGTTGGCAATAGCTTTGCCTTCCGCACTGTACGCCTTGGTTTCGATCTCCGAGAATAAACATTGTTCTCCTATCTGGGTGTCATTGATTATGAGGACTTTTACACAAAATGTGCAGTATATAATATTTGTATATACAAAAGTATAATGATCAGTTTTCTAATGGTACAGCTTCGCTAAGTTTGGGTGTCAAATAGTCCTGTGTCCGTCAACATTCATTAATGAATTACAGTACAAATCGTCAGGACTATGGATTTGAGACTAATAAGCGAACGCCTGGAAGAAATGTGATATCAACACGCCATTACTCATCATTCCTTACAGTAAAACCGGCAGGCGCTTTATTGAATAGGTTCGCGTTCGAAAACCAGTGTGCTAATGCATGGACCGGAACTATTTTCTCATTCACTCTCGAACTATTTTTAAACTTACTATTTAGTAAAACAGTTTTTAGAGGTATCTAGAACTTTTTTTAAACCACTTCTGACGGCTCGAGATGACCAACATATGCATTGCCTCGCAGTTTACGCACGCAAAGATCATGCCTTACGATGCACTACTTCGCTGTGAAAAAGTTAGGCATACGTAAATGTTCATCCTTTTTTTTATAGTTTGTTGCTTTAAGGTAAATACAACTGGACATGCCACATCGTTGATAGGTGCAAGATTCTAGGTACTCGCGGCATGGCATTTAATTAGGTGCTGGCAACCAGTTCCACAATTTAGTATGCAAATGAGAACCACATTTTGAAGCTGCAAACCTGGATCGACGTTTGGAAACTTATGTAATGAGTTTCCGAACTATGAAGGCAGACTAAAACTATGGACCGTTAGCGGTTGGCAAATGAAGGTCTAATGAGCAGTGAGACCTTTCCAGAAAAGATAGTGGTGTTCCCGACAGGCGTATATAAAGTTTGTTGACAACAAAGGGTTTTGAGTGAGGCTTCTGAGAACCTTTTTTAGTAAGGCTTCTAAGAACCTTTTTGATATGTGGCAGCAGTATGTTGTACAAGCGGGGGTCCACTGTTGTGGGCACTGAGACATGCCCACAGAAGAAAATAACCAAGAAGAAGAAGATTAAACCGCAATTGGATTATTTTCTCATCAATAGCAGCATTGTATTTTAAATATATGCAGAGAAACCTATTTTGCGTTCAAGATGAATCTCAAAATTAACATTTCAGGCATAATCCGATGCAGTCTACCCAATTAAAATGTACCAAAGAACGGGCAGGGGCGCGCACTAAAGTGTTAATTACAGGGATGAACTCTATAAAATGTTGAGCACACCTCCGTAAAAGTGCTCTCAAGCGCTTTCGTGTCACGCGATAATCAACTTACAGTCGAGCGCATTAGAGCACTTTGTGAAGCGCATTATTTCGCGCGTAGCTGGGATAAGCGAACAAGGGCACGTAAGGACTTTGTTTGTTTTATGTTAGTGATAAAATGTAGAGCTGTGCTGCTCATATAATATTTTTTATAAGTATGTATAGGTACTGTATATAGGTACTTAAATATGAAGTAGGGACGTGTCCCTAGGGACCTATTACATCAATTAATTCGAGTGACGACAAATTGCACCGAGTCATCTCTTCTTGTCGCCATCTTTGAATTAAGTTTTCGTGAAAGTTCAGGTTATTTCGCGCCAGTGAAAATCTAAGATGGCGCCACTATTGTAATTATTTTTGGAAGCTTTTCATATGAATTGGTTCGATACCTATCCCACTTCTTAGTAGTTGGGTACCTGACCTACTAAACTTTCAAAAGTATACAACTTTCTGCATAGTATGAACCGACTAGAAAGTAGCAAATATCTGGATAACTTGAAATACGAGTACGTAACGTACCTATTCCGAACTCTCAAAGTAAAATAAAAAAACACAACGGTTTTTGTGTTTTTTTATTTTACTTTGAGAGTTCGGATTCGTTGCCACCCTTTATTGATTTTAAATGCCCTTTTGAAGAACTCCTTTCTGTCTCCATCAGCAAAGAGATCATGTTACAACCTGAATGTTTGCGGAAAGAAGTAGGTACAGCTGAACCCTAGGTCCAAGTAATGAGGATGGCTAAATTCCGATGGCGAGCAGTGCGTTGGTGGAATGAAGCTGTGGGCATCATGTCGAACAATTCTTCAGAACCCCTTTAATATGTATAGAAAAACACCAGCACCCGTAGTCTCACGATTAAAATATTTTCTAATATTTGCTCGTTTTTAAACGTTACTTCAAACACAATTCTTCTTTTATTTTTTTTTTAGTTAGAATATATATAATTTAGCATGTTATCTTAGTTGGTAAGTAGCTAGCCTACCCAGCACTGAAAGAAACGATGCCTATCTACCTACCTGCGCTAATGAAAAAAAACAATTGAAACTAATTGAATAAAAGCAATCCATCTTGTCCCTGGAGGGGTGAGTAGGGGAATTGGGGTTGAGAAGCGGAAGTAATTAAAAAAATATCCATGAAAACTTTTGTTTGTAAACGCAAGACGTTTTAATGTTCTTCACATCGTTCTTTATTCGTGTTCGCGTATTTTCCCAAATACGATGATGAGAACCCTATTATTCCCATATTGTCTACGGTGGTCTAGTGGAAGTGACCCCGCCTTCCGATCGTAAGGTCGCAGGTTCGAATCCGGTCGTGCACCAATGGATTTTTCTATAGAAAAATTTAAGTGCGCAATGCCAGTGCTTTTAAACGGCGAAGGAAAACATCGTGAGGAAACCAGTTATTACTCTAACAGCGGCGATGGGCTTGCAACCTGTCACGTATGGAATACTAACTACTACAAAATGTAGGTATGTGCCAAATGTAATGTTTGGACGTACCTCTGACTACCCCCCTTAGACATCCTCAAAGAATATAGAGTTGGTACTGAGAGATCTGAAGGGATATCTACCGTGCCTGGGGATCAAAGTCGTGAAGCTGTTTCAGTTTTTCAGTTTTGTCTACTAGCGACCCGCCCGCGCGCCCCTGCTTCGCACGGGTGCACATTGTTTTTTACCCGAGTGCCGAGGGTTTTATGTGTTTGGCGTGTATCTATCATGTATCCTTCCTTCGATATTTCCTTTATTACCAAGTAGCAACCAAACGGCTGGATGGATTTTGATGATTCTGGTATCAAAAGATTCGTCGCAACTTCCCAAGTGTCCTTAGAATAAAAAAAAACCCTAAAAGTCACGTGGGAAGGAAAGCAGGAGCGATATTCTCTCACATTAAAAAAAATCTTTTCGCTATCATAGCAATATGGGTATCAAAATCAAGAGAGTGATAAAGTGTTTTCAATTAATGTATTAGTTTTTGATTTAAAGTAAACCCTCAAAGACAAAACCAGAGCACAAAATTCGTTAAGTCACTTTAGTGAACTAGGCCATGAGTGTTACTAAAATATATCATAAAACCTTCCCTATGGTCATACAAATTGTTTAGAAAAAACCGCATCAAAATCGATGAAGCCGTTTCGAAGATATTAAGAGTTTTGTAATAAAAAAATGTGATTGCTGGTAACCCCAAAGTGATCAAAATGAGTTATACAACCACAGGCATCAGTAAACTGCTAGGACATCGAGCCTCCGACTGTCTGCGATCTTTACATTTTTATCATTCGTCAAGACTGAAGAAAGGATTTCAATATTTAAAAGTACCAAACTTAAAAAAATATCTTATTTGCCTACCTACATACTTTTAGTTCGGGCACTCGGGTTTTTTTATTTTTTAATAAATCTTCTTGTCTACTATATCATGCGTGTATTATGTACATAACCTTCCTCTTGAATCACTCTATCTATTAAAAAAAACCGCATCAAAATCCGTTCGCGTAGTTTTAAAGATTTAAGCATACATAGGGACATAGGGATATAGGGACAGAGAAAGCGACTTTGTTTTATACTATGTAGTGATTTTAACTACCAAGACGAGTAAAGCAAATACACGAGCGTGAACGTGAATACCCAATACCGATGGGAAACCACTACCAACATAGGTAAAGAAAAAAAGAGCTGACTCGGTAAGGTACCTTGTAAATTGTTATAACTGGCTAAATATATACTACACCAACGCCTTGTAACCTGACTACCCATCAGCAGTGTAATTGAAACAAACACCCGATCGCACGACTATCAATTAAAATAATTTAATTGCAAAACTGGTGTAAAATTGCTTAATTGGCGCAACTCCGCACAGATCTCGTGGAAAATTACTAAAATACTTGGGGTTTCACCTAACTTGGTTCATCTTTGCTTAGTGCTAGAACGACCTCTGTGGCGCAGCGGGCGAGAGCCTGCCTGCGACGCAAGAGGTTGCGGGTTCGATTCCCGCCTTGGAACAAATTTGTGTATGATCTGCAGAAATATGTTCCGATGGTCTGGGTGTTTTCTATGTATAATAAAAAAAAAATATCTATCTATGTAAGTATATAATGTATTAAGTATATCAGTTATCTAGTACCCATAACACAAGCTTTGAATAGCCTACTTTGGGGCTAGATAGTGCTGTGTGGATTGTCCAGCATTATTTATTATTATTTATTATTTATTAAAATGGCGACCAACAATACCATTTTATGCTTTCTTTACATGCCTGCCTGGAAGAGATTCTGAGCGAAAATCCCACCTATTGTACTTTTCAAGTTCAACCCACTATGACTAGTCCACTGTTTGCTTTATCAAATTGACGTCATAAGACTGGTCTCAACAAAAACGCGCATATTGTGTTTTTGCTAATTCACACGCAAGCAGAAACATCTGCTGTTCGAGAATCACGAAAAAAACTAGTTTTGGCACATTGGCACCTAATGGCATTTTAATTCGCTAGTTAATCTGTTTCTAGGCTTGGCCACCCCCTAGTTTATCAGATATAGTAATTGATCGTTGTGATGAAATAACTTTAATTTTGAACAACTTTATACATATATCTAGTTTGATATTTGCGTTAAAACAATCAAAATACCTCGTTAATGTACATATATGTACCTATGTTTTACCATCAAAGACAACTCTGATACAGTTACACAAGTTATTTAGTTGTTAGTGTAGTGGGTAGAGCAGTAGGAACTGGCGCAACATGAACTCAGTAAAATGTACAAAAATAAATAAATAATAAAGTAAATGTGTAATGTAGATCATCAAACTCAAACAGCCTTATTATAAACAAATCAAACCTGGGTTTAAACCTAGCTCAAGTCACGTTTTCTTATTATAAACAACTTAAACCTGGTTTATCTCATAAATTTAGGATCATCTCAGGTTTATCATTTTCGTATTACAAAAGACACTTTAGTCGAAGACTACATAGTACCTGAGATAGTCCATGATTCATCATCACAGAACATAATCATTCAACAAATATCCACAGACTATAACAAATTATGGCAATCAATCGTTCATTCATTTTGGAATCACCAACTTATCTGAGCCGGTCTGAAGTTAGCCGCTTGTGCATAAATGGCCAATAGTGAATCGAGAATTCTCTAAACAGCTAACTTCAGACCGGCTTAGATAAGTTGGTATAACTGTACTCTCTTGCCGCAGGCTAATGTCATATGCGCATACTACCTCGTCTTTCGTTTTATTTTTAGTTTCTCTTCTTGACTCAGATCTCCGCCTTTTTGTTTTAAATCTCGTTATCAACTTGATATTGACAAATTCGTGGCAACCCATGCGTTTTGACATTTCAAATTTAGATCGGAGTCTAGAGTTTGAAATGTATGTTGGATAATGCAGTGCTACAAGTTGTTTTATTGAATAAACTTATGTGGGAGACCAAATAAAATTTGGCAAAATGAGATTTTTATTAGTTAGACCATACTTAAACTATTGGTCGTTCGGGTTTATCTTTAAACCGTGGTTTAGGGGATAAACTCCGTTTTATAATAACGTCTGGTCTAAGTCTTTGATTTTTCTATAGAGCAGGGACCAACTTCGGTATCAAAGTTAGACCACGGACCAGTTAGTCCTGGCTTAAGCCTAGTCTAACTCACATTTTTATAATAAGACGGAAAAGGTCAATTCAATTGCATCAGAGGTATAACTTTGAAACGTCTTAAGCTGCATGGGAACATGGGAACTGACCAACGTCACAAGGTAACGTTCGTATCGCGCATGTCACGCATTGAAATGTTCGCTGAGTTCGCTCGTTGCTCGCTGGTTTCCCCGTAACAATACGTACCTAATACTGACTGCGTGAAAGCTCGCTGTGTAAAATTTGTTAGGCATCTCGTCTCGTAACGTTGGTGAGTACCCAGCTTTAAAGCTAGGTCTGGGTGCCAGTTCCACGCGATCAAGCCTAGAAGAACATGCTACAAATTCTCAAGTATGGAGATGAATGTTGTTGTTAGAAACTCAATTAAATTCAGACACGCTAATGCGATTAGGTGAGCTACAAAATTACTAGGTAGGTACCTACTCCAGTTTACTAAACCTTCGCGTATTTCAATATTCAAAATGAACTCCTTTAATTACGTCGTGTTTCTCGCGCAGTAATTTGATAACGTTGCGACAAAATCACCGTATTGCTCGAATTTGCATGTCGCTGTAATTGCTTGGAAAGGGCTTGGCTTGTATTACAATTTACCTACGTCTATTTTATTTAATATACATGTTTGGATATAATAGTTTCTGAGACTTAATATAAATAGGTGTAGGAAACTATAGTTTCGGCTACATAGGAGTAGGCATAACCTGCACAGACTAGACTTACACTTTCAGCCAAGTCAGTTTCATCCAAAGGAAACAGTACTTCGTTAACCTTTAAGAATGTAGTTAGGTTACCAGCTCATTTGAATTCTGTCTGAGCATTTCATTATCAACACAAAACAACGTTGATGAGCTTGCTTAACTCTGTTAATGCTTCGTTTGCTACCGTCACTCAGTAAATACAATGTGATTCAGTAATACTGGATCTAATATAGGATGCATGCTAGGATTTCTTTTTCATCGCTGAAAAGGTTTAGGTCTTCTTCTTTTCGTGTCAAGACACTCAAACTTTTTAGACCAATATGCTGCCACTTCAATATAGCCCTATCTGTCCCAGGTGCAGTGGTCTTGCACAGCGAAGTGAGTGTGGCATGTCGCCGATCATCAGACTATTTCGACATCTGCGGGAGCTTCACATCAGCCATCACTTCTGTTTCTGTACCGGGACCATCACAGTAGACCTTACCCTAAGTAAAAGCAAACAGAGACAAGGCAACGATGTATAATATAGCTGTGAATAACAGGCAAGTCTAGTTACTTCTTGATTAAAACTTTTGTAATTATCCTCTATTATCAAAACAGAGTTAAATTTTTGGTTGATTTTCATTCCAGCTTCGTAACAGACTTCGTAAGATACAAAGCTAGCTTCCGCTCTGAATATTACATGGTCAACCCGGAAATATTTAAATTTTGTCGCAAAATATCATTTTATACACACCATCCTTATTCCTGAATACCAATTGATGTTACTTAGGTATACTGTGTTACTATATATACTGCAGCCTTATTGCCTTGAAAGGATTTGATTAAGCTTCCAATTCTTGAACTTCTTGGATATACTATACGGAATATATTTAATGTTGTATCTACTAATTAGTATGTAAATAGGAATTCAATCCTAAAGCCATGAGGAAAACGCGCTGATCCTGAATTAATCAATTAACTCACAAAGTAGCTTTTATTTATTTAATAGGGCGACAGCGAAATACCGAAATGAGGACAGTTTATTTTAGTGTATCCGATGTCGCTATCATTTAAAAAACACTGGAATTCGTTTTCTGAGTACCATGGATGCCTACTATGTAGCTACACATTCGATTTTAGAACTCTGAAGTGGTGAAAGTGGTGATGATTTTACACAAAGGTAATATTTTTAATGCTACGAATCCCCTGGACAGCGAGAAGGACCAATGTATCAATACTCAAGGAGTATTTCGGGCATATAGCCAGAAAACCAAGAGAAAACTTGGAAAAACTCGTCCTCACTGGCAAATTGAAGACAAATGCGCACTACTCTCGATGTGAATGTCCATGAAGCTATTCATGTCGCCGGCAACAGATCCAGATGGCGAAGAGTTGTGAATGACAAAGTGATCTATGGAGGGGGTCACGACCCTCAGTAGTTAGGAGTACGACGCGAGGAGGAGGAATCTTTTTAAACCCCTTGGGTGGTGCAATTAATGTGAGTGAGGATGAACGTGATAAGTTTTCCAAAAGAATAGTGGCTTAATAAAGAGGTGGCCTATAAATAACCAGCCGTGGGTGAGAAGGGGCTGACAATATTATGATAAATGTCGTATGACGTACAGACATTGAAAATAAAAACAATAATATTCGACACATATTCGTAGTAGATACGTAACTGGATAGCACTGCCGAAAAATCTTAACGGGATTTTTGGGCATGTCGTCTTTTTATTAATTTGAACGTGTAGACGGTATAACGGGACTGTGGCTATGCCTGCGCATATTGTTGGATGATGCAAAAACACGACAATAAAAGAAAAATCTGGCTACAGAAGATAATGAAGACCGTTGGTTTTTACTGACATGTTCTATTTCGGTTCCAAATATCATTTCTAACAGTAAACCGCATAGGTACATGGAACTATGTGGTTGGGGAGTCGTTAATAGGTAATTTGGATATCCATTATGATATCGGAGAGAAGTATAAAAGGTATGTCATTATTGAGACACGATCATTAATTTACTTGTTTTTGTTGACAAGCATCGTCATGTTGTTTTCGGTAAGTTTAGCATATTTATACCTACCATTCTTCTTCTTCTTTCGCTTCGTTCGTTCTTTCGAATTCTTCTATCAATCTATCATTGATCAAAAAAGACGTAGAATGAAGGGGAGAAAGAATAATCAGTATGTTGGCTTACGACTAAGATAAAAAAAATTAAGTCCATTTTATTCCAGATTGAAATAATGACTTCAGGGTTCATAACTTTACGTAAGTAGGTACCTATAGAGTTGGGGTAAAATAATATTATATTTGACAGGTGCTGATCGCCGTGTCTTGCCTTCTGGCAGTGCAAGCTTCGCCTCACGGTACGGGGCTTGGCATTGGCTTGGGTAGGGGAGGCCTCGAGCGGTCGGGAAGCGAGTACGGATATGGGGGAAGTGAAGGCAGCCATAGTGGATATGGCTCCGCCGGTTACTCAAGAGGAGGTGGCTCTACGACGCACGATAGGGGGCATCAGGATCGTGATTTCAAAAAGGTGAGTGCGTATTTTTTTAATATGTACAGGAATATTTTACTAGGTTAGGTACCTAAAAGAAAAACTAATTGGACATAAAATACTCAATCATTTTTTTGGATATTTATGCATTCTATGTATTTCTATAACGAACTTTTAAGGGCTCGGCGACAGCGGCTCGCAGTTTCGAGGTGCGATTGGCTATTATTTCATTTCGGGCAGGTTGTTTGAAAGAATAACTATCCAGTGACACGCTTAAATACTGTTCGAACACAAATAACACAATAATATAAGGGAAACATGCCCGAATCAGAAATCATTTTGGCATTAGTATGATCGGCCTTACGTTTACCTAATACCATAATGATTTCTGACTCAAGCACATTTCCCTTATATTATTGTATTATTTGTATTCGAACAGTATTTATGCGTGTCACTGGATTGTTATTCTTTCAAACAACCTCCCCGAAATGAAATAATAGCCAATCGCACCTCGAAACTGCGAGCCGCTGTCGCCGGGTCCTTAAGATTTAAAGATAAGGAAGTTTTATCTTCTAAAAGTGTCGGGTTTTTTATATTAAAAAAAACTGCAACATTTGTCTTACGTCGCGTCGTTTCCATCGCATCTTAATCGTCACAACAAAAGCGGTTTTGTGAAATTTATTTTTAAGGAATACCTAGTTTTGTTTCAAATTGCACCAGATGCTAATCTAGCTGCAGTAATCGCCTAAAGCTTGCTTATATCATTATAGGGCCTAAATTATATATAAATTAACTCGAACAAAGCAATATGTAGTACTTATCCGCTGAACTAATCTCCTTAAGCTGGAATAAACTTAATTAGCTTAAGGAGATTAGTTCAGCGGATAAGTACTACATATTGCTTTGTTCGAGTTAATTTATATTTAACAATGGACTTCCGCAAAGTCACGCCTGAGTCAATTAACTAGCCTAAATTATAGTAATATAGTTTAGCCGTCATTTGTTTTTAAGAAAAATGGTGGCGGTTTCTTCAAAACATTTGAAACATTTTCGGTCAAATCAGGAAAAAAACCAATACTACTAAAAATAACGACTGTTCAATTTCCAGGTGGTAGAGAGCCACGTCTCCGAAGGCCACGACTCCGGTCATTCCCAGGGGTACGGCAGCCAGGGCTATGAACGTGGCGGGCACAGCAGCTACGGAGCTGATCAAGGCGGCCACGGCAGCCGTTACTACAGCGGAATAGGAATTTAAATAGAGGCAGAATGGTTAGGTCTCCATTCGGTTCATCAACATAAACGAACTTAGTTAAGACACTAGTTTTATTTAATCACAAAACCCGTTATTACCTGATGTTGTCTTTCATGTACGACAAACCACATGTATTTGTCAAGCATAGACAACAGTGAAGGCTAGGGAGAGGACATAATTTATAATTTTTTTATTGACATTAATAAAACATAGGTACAAAAATGTTTTTTACAAAAAAAACCGACTCCAAAACTGCTATCCAATTTGCTATGAAAAAATACACTAAAAAGTTAAAAATAATTGCATTATGGATTTATATTTCAATCTACTTACAAATCAGACTCAAAAATATCAGTAATTGTATAATGTCATAATAATAAAATTCTAAGAATTGTTGAAAAAATGGATACCTATTTGTAAGTAGATTAAAATATAAATCCATAATGCAATTATTTTTAACTTTTTAGTGTATTTTTTCATAGCAAATTGGATAGCAGTTTTGGAGTCGGTTTTTTTTTTGTAAAAAATATTTTATTTCTAGTTTTAGTGAATTTTGTGTTCCGTTACAGATTTAACTATTGTACCTACCTCATTTCTACATAGATTGCAGCGCCCTGCAGGGTGCATGTACTCGCTTATTAGCTACCTTAGACCTAAGCTATAATACTGATGCATGTACATATTGGCAATAAATAAAAAAAAAAATCTAAATCTAAACTAAAACGGTGGGCACGTTGCTCCTCCGTCTCATTTGATAGGCGCTCGTGGATCAAACTAATAAGTAGGTACTTATTATCAAAACACGTCAAAGTCCCTGCCGTAACACAGTTTAAACTAGCACGGAGGGTACGAATTTACCTTAGTTATAGTTAGTCTCAATGTATCATAAAATATTTGATTTTATATAGTCATCTTGCATATGCCATACCTACTAGTAAGTAAGTAAGTTACATGAATGTGAACCTGTTATGTTGAAGTAAAGTTATGATTTTATGTTTAACTAGCTGGTACCCGCGACTTCGTCTGCGTACTTTTAATCTCTTCATCTCTTTTTTTCGCAATAAAAGGTAGCCTATGTTCTTTCTCAGGGTCTAAAGATTGTATGTGCCAAATTTCATCAAAATCGGTTGAGAGGTTTAAGCGGGAAAGCGTAACAGACAGACAGACAGACAGACAGACAGAGTTACTTTCGCATTTATAATATTAGTTGGGATTAAATGCGTAGGTACACAAAAGGTTAAACTATAGCTACCCTTGTACCTGAGTTGAGGGTTGGGGATAGGGGGGATGCAAGTGGGGGTAGATGGCAAGTCTTCCCCTTGAGTCCTTTTTTCTAGGAAATAAAAAAAAATACTTTAATTTTTCAGGTAAGTTACTAGTTAGGTTAGGGTTTTGCCATCTACCCCCACTTGCATCCCCCCTATCCCCAACCCTCAACTCAGGTACAAGGATTGCTATAGCCAACCCACACAAAATTTCATGACTGTGCTGTTGACCGTTGAAGAGTTCTCTCATTAGGAGTAATTCTTGAGTTCAGCAGCCTGTCATGGTGGATCTTCTAAACGGCTATCGTAATAGAGTGCGTACACAAATATTCTTGACTGTGCTGTTGACCGTTGATGAGTTCTCTCATTAGGAGCCATTCTTGAGTGCAGCAGCCTGTCATAGTGGATCTTCTAACCGGCTATCCTAATTGAATGCGTACACAAAATTTCGTTCCTGTGCTGTTGACCGTTGAAGAGTTCCTTTATCTGGAGCCAATCCTGGATGTCCGTTGTGGTTATGCATACCTACCATAAAATGCATTATCATCGTCATTGTAAAAATTCAAGTCCGTAGGATAGAGGAAGTCGTTCTCCGAACTAACTAAATACATTGCCGACGTATTGCATTGCAAGTTAGATAAAAGCTTGTAAAAAATACGAAATTTAATTTTAAAAGCCAACCAAACTACTCAACCGATTTTGGTGAAATTTCTATGGGACCAATCTGAAACTATACCCTTTGAGACAAAAAAATAAATTTTAAAATCGGTTCATAAATGACGGAATTATGCGGTAACTAACATAAAAAAAAACATACAGCCGACTTGATAACCTCCTCCTTTTTGTTTGGAGTCGGTTAAAAATAAACATCATTTCATTTCATAGGTAGGTGCCTAAAACTCATTTTCGATTATAAATTGCGTAACTTAATTTGTCCCCATTAAAACCCGTACACATACATTTTAAAGTAATACGTCCATACCTAGGTATACGTACATTATACAATGTATTATTTTAGGATACATTTTATCCCAGGAACTCCCTCCGGGAAGACAAACACATTTCAAGCGGCCAAGCTTTATACTAAGCCACAGTGATGTGTGGTCACACATGGATTCGGTTTCGGCCATCACTTGAGTGTGATCTTGTAGCCTGCATAATATAATAATGGAAATTGCAAGAGTTCATGGCTATTATCTGATTTAATCTCTTGGATTGCACTTTTTTTAGGTACTAGGCAATAGTTGTTCACTGGTCATTATTTCACTGGTTCTACATAATATACATATACTTACTTTCTTGGTTTTTTGTTTCTGGGTTTCTAAAACCATACATGACGTTATGCATAATTAATCAAGATCAATGCCACCAAAATTTTTCTTTACGAAGCTTCGTTTAGGTTTCATACGTCGATTTTCGGCCAGTTTTAAACGAAGCCGAACTTTCGGCAGCTCTCTAGCAATAGCTCTTCCATGAATAAGAGCCGTAGATATTAAACTCGACTAGCCGCAGTATTTGCTTACTCTACAAAGGGTATTTGTTTTATGTTTTATTTTTGAACAAAGAACATAGAACAACATAGATAGTAACATGGATAGTAGTAACATAAATAGTAGGTACATAACTTGCTTAAAGCACGTTCGATTCATCTATACCTACGGTTTATTTGATGTTTTCTCAGCTAAACCAATTAAGATAGCACGGCAAACATATCTTGTATTGAAAAAGATAGATCGCCCGGTTTCTGAAAGGCCGATCAACGCTAATCGGCTGTTAAGTCACTTGCTATTTCAGCTTTGACTTCAAGTTGGATAGAGATAGCAAGTGGCTTGACGGCCGATTAGTGTTGATCGGCCTTTTAGAAACCGGGGGTATGTGTTTCAGAATTCTCATTCGAATTTTAAAAAAATTTACTGCTCGACCGTTTGGCGTATTCAAAAAGGAGTGGGCTGCTTCACATACATAGAAGAAATAGCAGGTAACAGTTAGGTTTTTACTAAAATAACGGAAATACGTTGTGTAAAAGTATTTTAATTTACTTAAAACATTTCTAAACAGGTATCTGTTTTAACACTGTTGCGTCAAAGTCCCTAATGCTCGAACGAGCTTAACTTTGAATTAAGTTCAGTAACGCATCAAACAGTAAGATTTAACTGTGTCCCTTGTCTTCCTGAGGTTAAATAGTTTGTAATTTATCTTCTACCCAGGCAATGAATTTCTTGGCGAGTCATCATGATCAGGTGTGCAGCAAGGATGTGTGAGTTCTGGGACAGGACAGGATGAAGGTTTGGAAACTGCAACAAATAATCGTTGGCGTGAGTGAGACAGCAGCGTTAAGGAGATCGGAATTACCAAACCATCTTCTCCAACTGTTCTTAAAACATACCTGAAACAAAAAAACACTGGTTAGTTTACTCGATACCGATAAGTATGTGCCTATACAAAACACACTCGTAAATCACGATGCTAATTTGGCATCTTCAATTTATTAGACAAAGGAAACAGAGATCAGTAATAAAATAAGTTAGACAATACAATCAGGGCCCGTACCACCATCTCTTAAAGATTTCTTAATTCAATATTGCTTTACTTTTTGACCATGAAGTAGACTCTATGCAGTTGATATAAGACATTGACAGAAAAGTTATATTGAAATAAGAATGCTTCAAGAGATGGTCGTACGGGCCCAGATCTACGATTTCAAAGCCGCATTTGTCAAATTAATGACAAGAATGAAGCCTACTAATCAGCGATAACAAACGACAGGGTCACCCATCGCGGTGTCACCAGAACAAATGAGACCAAAAACACAAATCCTCGAATCTTGTTACAAATTGACATAAGTCTCAGATAACGCAATTACTTTGTCGGTAAACAAATTGCTCCAATTTCTGAGAAAAATCTTGATACAAATCAAATTAATGCTGGCTGACACAGCTTTCTTGCAAAATTGTGAATTGAAAAAGCAGCGATATGTTTTTCTTGCCCTAGAATTCAGGTTTCGAAAAGAGGTCAAATCCAATAATTGTATAAATATTTATATAGAAGGCCAAAGGATGGGGTGAGTAACAATAGCATATTTTGTTGTGCATAAGCGTCTCCGTTTACTGAAATGGAAAGTCGGACGGAGAAGGCTAATAATTATTTATATATATATATATATGAATGGAGGATGTGCATAAGTGGATTTTGAAGCGGTGTCTCTGCGGGGTAACTCCTCTTGTTAACAAAATACTTCTTCAACACTACATAGTTCTTTCATTTTGAAATTTTAAAGGACTCGTTTTGCTACATTGCGCTGTCATGTCACGAAACTACAATTATGCCTCACCATTTTTACTGAAAAGAAGTTCAGTTATTATTTTTTCATGCTATCTAGCTTTCTGAGAAGCGTAAAATGCAATGTGCATAATTTTGAGGTTGAACAAGCAATGCACCACACGGTCGGTCAGCGCGGTCGCGGTGATGTCATCGATTCCAAGTAAGTACAACCACGATCGAGCCTTGTTGGGAAGGCATCTGATTACATTGCGAAACGACCTATTGTAGTGGGGGTCAATTTTGCTTTGGCTTAAATATGGCTTTCACCACGTGGACTTAAAACTTTAACACAAAAAAAATTATGATTCTTTTACTCTATGATTTATTTATTTGGAGTTTTTATCATGACTATGGTCGTCATGACTAGTATTACTTCATTTTATTGTATCTTTACCAGCAGTCTATATCTACGAATCTACTCCGTTTATCAAGATGCCAGCCGTGCCTTCATAACTTCAGACGCATTCAATAGTTCACCTAGGTTGATTTGATATGAAATTTGTAATAAAGTAGAACTTAAAGATATGCGGCCAGAAGCTGGTGTTTGACATGCGAGCAAAAACTAATCCATAAAATGCACTATTAACACGATTAATACACAAAATCTTGAAAGATTATCCCTCCCTTTCATAATCCCTGCAATTTTATAGAGTATTCTTGTCACTGTCATTTTCTGAATATTGAAAAGAGACAGCAACAAACTTATTGGTCTGACAAGCTATTGGCGCGCTCAGTGACCATTATAATAAGGGTCTAAGT
Organism: Plemyria rubiginata; assembly: GCA_963576535.1. Lineage (NCBI taxonomy): Eukaryota > Metazoa > Arthropoda > Insecta > Lepidoptera > Geometridae > Plemyria > Plemyria rubiginata. The sequence continues at coordinate 7,166,311 of OY754922.1, read as the reverse complement.
ATTTTACAAATCGATAGGTGACTCGTAAAATACATAATCTCTCAAGACTGATTTTAATTTAAGTCAATGAGAAAGTTTGACAAAAATGCAAACGTTACTAAAGCTAAAAACTAGCAGGCACGACACGTCGCATGCAAATGTCCGAAACATACAGTCGCCACAACCTCTAGATAAAAACTATATGTATAATCGTGATGTGACTTTTTTAATTCATAAGATTTTTTACATTGCACCAAAGAAAGTTAACAATCCCCCATCCAAAAAACAAGATTGGCTTGCCCGCTCATGTCAAAATAAAAAAAGCAGAATTTCTTGTCACAAATAGCCAATCGCCAACTAATTAATAAGCGGAAATACTGGAAGTATTTTGCACATATCCAACAAACTCACAGAAAATAATATATGATAAGATAATAGATCAGTAAGGTTTTTATTAGTGGCCAACCTTGGTGACGATAAAGTCAAAATCCAAAGACGAACGTACCTTACCCAGCTGGTTCTTGGCACACCTAATGTTTATAGTAATAAATTGTTGTTTTGTATTCAAACCAAGGTGAAGTAGAATGAACGAAGGTGATAGTGAACCCTGAGGGGTGATATTCATGTTGGTTGTTATTACTTTTGCAAAGTTAACAAAATAAATAAGTCGATTACCAGTTCTTCCAGACAGTTACAAAGAGCTTACAGAAACAGTTGTACCTACATACATGCTCTTGGATTCTTAAACCTATATTTTAAGTCACGGCTTTGGTAAGGTAACTAACTACCGAAGTGTTTACTCGTAGTTTCTTTTCTTCATAATCAAGCCCTGGATATCCTATCGATTTGATTAAGTTTAAGATGAGTTAACAACTATCTATCTACCTGGGTCTACGCAAAATAATTCCTCTATTTGAATTCACGCTCACGGATTAATCAAATTGTATAAAATGGGAATTACAAATAAATTAAATTTTCATATAGTACTGTACACTCAGTATACATAGAGTAAACGACGATTTGGCTACCAGGCACCGAGGGGATATCTAATATCTATACATACATAGATTGTAAGGTATCTGAATTGTATTCCAAATAGAATTTCAGTCTCACGTTCGTGGTTAATCTTAATGAATGATAAGACTGGAAGTTTCACAGATCACTATAAGACTGCTACTAGATATTGTAAAGTTCATATTTTTGTAATTACGTTTATGTTCTACATACTAGCTAGATGTTTCCTAGGGCTCTGTAATATATAATATTAGGTTTTCATTGTACTCATAATTTCTGTTTGTTTACTTTTCTCAAGTGAGAGACCTAGGACTTTAGTTTAAATTTTCTTCGGGTGTGGGAGGTTTTTAGGAATATGAACTTAAAACTTAACTAAGTTAAAGCACGGAATCGAACACCGCTTGTAAACTTCTGAAGCTTCATCGAGCTTCTCAAAGTTATATCAGTTACAGACAAACAAAACAACTAAGTTATATAACATATTTTAGGCTGATACATTTCTTGTTAATTGAAAATTGTATCTAATCTTATCAAGAATATTTATGTACAGAGGATGAATGAAAGAAGATTGACGAAAAAAGTGCATCAGGCGAGTGTGAATGGGACTGTTGGGAGGGGAAGACCTCGGCGGACCTGTCTAGATCCGATAGCAGATGTTCTAGAGAAAGGCCAGGTCAAGAGTACCCTTAACCGACGAGCATGTATGAAGAATGTTATGAGAGTGAATGAAGCGAAAGAGGTATGTCAGGATCGTAGCAAGTGGAAATCCGTGGTCTCTGCCTACCACTATGGGAAATAGGCATGATTTTATGTATGTATGTATGTAATATTTAATTGAAACAGGTGGATGAGTAAATTTTTGGTGTTTGATCATCTTACAATTTCAGGATGAGAAAAATTGGTTAAATGGATGTGCTCATTTAACAGCCCTACGTACAGCCATAATAATATCATGATTATAATAGGTACTTGTAATCCTTGAGAGCCTAACTCCGTCCAAACTCTAGATGCAATGTTTGTAAACCAATTAAGTACATGGCAAAAATCGAAAATTCTCGTTTTGGTGTCGAGTATAAGAAATAACTGATAGGCAAGATGGCAGACAGAAAAGAAATGCGAAATCTGTAAAATAATCAACGTCAAGAAAGTTATTTTTAAGTTAAGTACCTAATTGACGATTTGTTCCCTTGGTCTGAGTGTTTATGCATAATAAAAAATACCTATCTATGTACGAGTAAGTATATAATGTATTAAATATATCAGTCATCTAGTACCCATAACACAAGCTTTGAGTAGCTTACTTTGGGGCTAGATGGGGCTGTGTGGATTGTCCAGCATTATTTATTTATTTATTTATAATATACAGGTTTAAAAACAAACTAGTTGCGCCCCGCGGTTTCACCCGCGCATATTTAAATCCCGGAACTCCCACGGGATATATTAGCCCATGTGTTATTCCAGACTATAATCTATCTCTCTGCCAAGTTTCATCTGGATCCGTTCAGCCGTTCCGGCGTGAAAGAGTAACAAACATCCATCCATCCATACTCACAAACTTTCGCGTTTATAATATTAGTAGGATTAAACTAGTAACTAAATAGTAAGTTGCCAGATCTTTCCTCTCGTGTTTAAAATGTGAATGTTAAATTGGGTTTCCAGCTAAGTTACTTGCACATGCACATGCGACTTTTCATTTGCATGTCTCAGGGTGTAATTCAATTCCGTACGACCCAGCACGTGACTGACGAAGTATTGCAGTAATTCGCACACTGAAAATACCAGTTTTTATAGAAGAATTTGGTCACATGCCATGTATATTATATACCTGGTTATATATGTATGATACATGGTTGACCATACCCATGCGCGGCTAACATTTTGTTTAGATCTCTAGGTAGGTTCTTTAGATTTTTCAGGATGTCTAGGGGATAGTCAAAATACACGTTCCAAAACTAAATTTGGTTGGTACATTCAATCAGATATTTTTTTACTTTAAAATAGATGTGACTTAGTGCTTAATAAGATGCTTTATTACGATTTTATTGCAGCTTTAAACGTTTTAGTTTGACAAAGTCGATGACTTCATTCCACCGTGATACATAAAACGTATCACAATGAAATGAAGTCATCGAATTTCATAATGGCCCGTTATTTTAATTAGATGTCAAAGCAGTAAACTTGAAAACGCGTTGCTCTGTCTAGTGATCATATTAGATGAGTTATCTAAACTTTATCGCTGCCCAACATTTTCTAGGTTTCTCTTTTGCTCCAGCGCAAATCAATAAACAACACACTCCAGAAAACTGGCTGCAAACCTCAAAACTAAGCAACTTTTTATTCCTATCGCCGATAAAACTTCCCACCACTAGGTCACGAATAAAATATAAGTAAGCTCTTCCTATTTTGTAAGTTGGAAGGGATTGCAAGTTTTCTCGATGCAAAATTGACATGCGCACTTTGTACTTCTTGTACGGATGTCGAAATTGGTGCCAACTGCCAACGCTGACGATGCGTTTACGAGCGACAGTATTAGCACGCTGCGCTGCTGCGCTACTTCCGAATGAAGTGCCAAATAACTGCCTTCTAGCTCACGATTTCCATATTTTGTCGTTGTTTAAGTGGAGTTATGTAGCGCAATCATGATAGATTAGATGAAATCCTACTAATATTATAAACGTGAAAGTTTGTAAGCATGGATGGATGGATGGATGTTTGTTAATCTTTCACGCCGGAACGGCTGAACGGATCTGGATGAAACTTGGCAGAGAGATAGATTATAGTCTGGAATAGCACATAGGCTACTTTTTATCCCGTGGGAATACCAGGATTAAATCTGCGCGGGTGAAACCGCGGGGCGCAACTAGTACATGATAAATGCGAAAGTTAGGTGGATTTTATAAGGTTTGTGACTCAGTCGCACCCAGTGGACAATTTTTTTTATACTGTCTTTTGCTGGAACAGATTGACCTGAGTTTAGACGAAGCTTTGAATACATACCTACTTAGTTAAATTTAAAAATATATTATTTTAGCCTTTCAAAATAATCCTCTACATATTAGTGAACACCACATATAACCAGCTATTCATGAGTAATCGCCGTAAAATTTCACTGTTTCATATATTAAAAAAAAACATGCCAAAACGCACACCATAAGCTTCACGCACGGTTCACATTCTTTCAGATCTCTCAGAACGATTTTTAAGGAAGTCTAAGGGGTCTGTGTCGAGTTAGCACAATGCCAACCAAACCTATGTACGTGGAAGGATGAAAATCGCCACTGTTTTTGCCTAAGAGCTTTAATTCGTTTCACATAACGACGTTCGTTTTCCTTTACCATTTGAGAGTATGAAATATAAGTCACACAAATACGATAGATATATATTTAGTTGAAATAGCCCTAACTGCTGAGTCGACAAGCATTGAGATTTCGAAAATAGGCCGCCTACTATTTGTGCAGACCTTGTGTATGTCAGACCAAATAAATGAAAAAAGTCTTTTTCATCCCACCATCTCGGAAAGAGTATTTTTGCTCTTCAATATCTGAGTGCAAAAGCCGTTTTTATTCTCTAGAGGATAAAGTAAATTGAATTTAGAACATCGTGTGCACTAAGTTTGTGAATAAAAAAAACATTTAACCTATTTACTGCTACCTCTATGGTGCCTAATATATCATACAACTTTTTTTTAATTTGTTAAAAACTCAGACTCGGAACCTTCTTGGTGTTCTTTTTTCAATTTGCTTTGTACGCGGTAATTTACGCGGCATTTTTTCACGTCATTGTCAAACCTTATAATTAAAAACAAGAAACTTGAAAACAAGTGAAAAAACTAAAATGTTAATTCTAGCGACGAGGAAGTTTGTTTGACGCCAACATGTGATTGTAAACGTTTTTTTTGCATTTAGTCATTTCCTCGCTGAGGTGGAATGAAAAGTTACGTGTTGCACTCGAGTGCAAAGATTTTTCACCTCGTGCTCTTTTGATTCCCTCGCTAACGCTCAGGATTCTAATTTTGAATCACTCGCTGCGCTCGTGATTAAATTTTAGAATCCTTCGCTTGCTCGGTCATCAAATTTGAACACGCGGTTAAAAAGCAACTTTGCACTCTTGTATAACAAATAACTATTAGCGCGGACGTGGACAAATCGTTGTGCCAGGTTGCCGCATTGCCTTTGCCCTTTCTAAACATTGTTGACGTCACTGCCAGAAGTCTCAAGGCCGGATCTAGAATAAAGTTTCGGGGTAGTGATATACCTACCTAACTATAAAAAATGTTGTAAAATGTAGTATAGTTACCGGGTTGAGTTCTAACTCAAAATCTGAGAGAATGTGGAGGTTGTCATAACCACCTTCCAACATTTTTCAAATGTCTATTCTTTTAAAGTTTGACATAAAAGAGTTGGCTGGTAGTGTACAAAATTCTAGCTTTATCATACCAGAACTTTGTAACAAAAAGGGCTGCATAAGCTTTCATCTTGCAACCACACAACACATTTACAAAGCACGGCATGTTGAATACAAGTATGTAATTTAAATTCATAAAAGCTCCACCAGAAGCTTCAACGGGTGGCTATCAAAAGCTGTTATTATACATACTGCATTTGAATAAGTAAATTGCATTTAAACAAAACCTCAAGCTCGTGAAACTGAAAGAACAAAGTTGTAAAATACCATTTAATCTCACTGAAAATTACTATCTGTCTACATTGTAAAAGGCATTTAATGTTATTAGTTTAAGAGCACATAAGCGCAGAGAATGGATAGCATGCGTCAAACTTAGTTCTAGACTAAGTTTGACGCATGCTATCCAAAAGCCACGTGGTCCCCTATGGTACTTCAACTCAAGTTTTCTTCAAATCAATAAATAGCCGAAGATATTGTACCACGAAAATAATTTTTGCTATCTTTTTCAGGGCCAACTCAAAAGCGCGAGGTCCAAATCGCCCATAACCCTAGAAAGGTACCTTAGAAATAATTGCATGTGCGATAATCTATTCTCTCTTGTCCTCAAGATAGCTAAAACAAACCTGTGCAGGTCACTTCTGTAGCGTTTTCCATGGTTGCACACAGATAGCATAATTCCTCGCTTTTTTGCATCTCATAAAATATGAACAGCAGAGACCACTGAACCTCCCTAGGTCGTTGGGCCGAGACGCTGTTTAAATTTGTAATAATTTCAAGAGACCCTGTGTTCGGGGACGAAGATAAGAGGTACCGTTCGTAAGAGGCTTTATGCCTCTAGCGGTTCATTATTTGCTGGTAATTTGCTGCAATTAAATCTTGGGAATTTTTGCATATAAATTAGAGGGCATATTTTATTAGCTTGTAGTACTTACTATCTAGAAGTAAGCTGGTTTGCTTTCTTCTTTGTTTTAATAATGCAGAAAATATTCTAGAGACTGTGATCCTTAAGGTCATGGGTTCGAATGGACCAAGATCCAATGGATTTTTATGCTTTTCTGCGGTAGTAACGTAGGGATGCAAAATGTAAGCAGAAGCAGGAGATCTGACACTTTCTACTGTGTCTGAGGATTAGTCACGGCTGCATGAAGTAAATGATTAATCAGAGTCGGACAGCTGCATGAAATAAATGATTATACGGTAGAGCTTATGTGACTGGAAATCAATAAAAGATGATTATTATATTTACTCGTAATATTCAGTTAACCAACCTTATGATGGTATGGAAGCCAAATTCCATAGGTAAAGAAAATTAACACACTTCCATACCATCATAAGGTTGGTTATCTGATTATTACGAGTCTTGAAATCATATTATATAGTTTAGGAAAATATAATAATCATCTTCTATTGATTTCCAGTCACATAACCTCTACCGTATAATCATTTACTTCATGCAGCTGTCGATTGGTTAATTTGCAACGTTCGACTCGCTAAACTTCCTTGAAACTTGGTAAGTTAGTTCGGTAAGTGTTCCGTAATTATTTCATCAATCAATCCAAGATCAGGTGTTCCGTGTCTGGGAGAAGCTCAGTGATGAATTAATCATCTTGTCTTCAGCGAGCCAGCTCATGCATATTGAAGACTGTATATTGACACCCCATGTACACCGAAGAGATTCACTTTTAATTAAGTCCGTATGGCTTCGCCGAAATGGTGCTCTCATTTAGACTGTTGGGTTTTCAGTGGTTTTTTTCCAATGATTTTGCTTTGAAACAGAATAAAGACGTGCGAAATAACATGATTATTAATCTGTAGGTAATGAGGGATTCAAGGATCTTGCAAATGAAATCCATTGGTGCACGACCGAATTCGAAACTCAAAGACCACGAGAGCTCTTGATCATCTTGGTCATTAGACCGCCTTGCATGTCAATAGTCAAAAAATACTTGATTCCTATTTACTGATAGGAATAACGAAGCTCTTAGTACTACTTGACTTCAAAAGGTTCATAAATATTCCATGCGATTTACATAAGGCAAAATAATGAAGGTATAGTTGCTTTGATCCCCACGGTACAATTACTCCAATCAATTTGCTTCCATTATACACTCCAGTGTTTATTTAGTCGGCCCTCCAATTTGTAGTAATGACGGGAACGAAGTCAACGAAGACGTCTTATCTTGTCAACGGCCTGTGCCTTAAGCAAACTAAACGAGGGTCAAGGATCCAATTTGAATTTCATAGTTGGCTTTTGATATTGGCGTAGGTCATCTGGAATCTGTTCAAATCACCTGAGATTTGAAACGGGTGCTCAACCGCATTCTCGGTTTTATTGGAATCAGCTCTAAGCTTCGAATATTTTGGAGGGGCCAGGTGTTGTAACCGTGAGTTCGCTGTCTTGTTCTTATCTGAATTATCTAAGAATTATTATTTGTCGTCATCGACACATCAAAGAGAGAACTTCAACTCTAACACAAATCAATCAAATCTTCAATCAAAGATCTGTAATATAGGTATAAGACAAAATGCTAGCCAGACCCTTCGATTTAGTATAGAAGCTACGATTCACAGATTCAGATTTTTCGTATAAAAATATCTGCTGCTTGTAAAGCAAAATGGTATTAAAAGCAGCAAATAGGTGAAGGTAATAGTTCGCATACAGCGAGCGCTTTTACGATTATAGTATACAGTTCAAGGAGGTTTAAAAACTGAATAACTAGAACGGCTATTGAGGTGAAGCAGGACTGAACTCAGAACCAATAGAGGCATAAATAAATATTTGTGTACATTCAACACAGCACTATGTAGCCCCAAACTAAGCCAAACATTGAACTGTGGGAAGCAAAAGGCTAAATAGTACTTAAAAATATATTTTTTATTTTAAATACATACATAATTATAATATTACATAACACCCAGACACAGAACAAACATCTATGTTCACACAAATGTTTGTTCTAGGTGAGAATCGAGCCCACGGCACAGAAGGCGAAGAAAATACCAACTGAGCTGTGAACACTGTGAAGGCATATCGGTATATTAAGTTTTTCTTTAGAGATAACCAGGTCAAGGGTCCCCTAAACCGACGAGCGTGTATATGAATTAGAAGTATGTATAGAGAATGACTGAAACGAAAAAATAATGGCAGCCTCTATGGAAACAGGCATAAGTTAAATCTTGATAGATACTCGTACTGGTTTTATCTTGTTCATGCACCAAAAACCTTGAAAGTTGTAATTGACTACATATCAAAAATCAATCATCTCGTTACGACTGCGCAAAAACTTTATGGTAAACTATGAACGTCTTCAAGCCATTAATTTTCAATTCCTCGGATGCAATTAGACACACATGCCACGGCTTTATGGCTGGATCGTTAGCCCAATAACCTAGCAAACGTGAGACAATTTTAGTTAATACATCAATACCTATGATGCGCCAGTTTCTTAGGTCATAGACATAACAAAGTTCCACCAGCAGCTATCCTGAAAACCTTTCATTGCTTCAATTACTGTCATTACATGCTGATCATCAGTTTACGGCACTTTATATAAGACATTACCTAGAGGTAAATACATTACAAGCATAATATTCAACATTAATTTTCAAATTATATATAGAAGTACTTGTTACCGAGAAACATAATAGCCTATTTATACTATTCCAGCCAGATAGATAGCCTGTTTTCTTTTTCAAAAGGGTAAAAGGTAAAGGGTAGGTTGCCTGGAAGAGATCGCTCTCAGCGATATGGTCGCATGTTTCTGTGTGGTGAACAATAAAGAGTTATCTATCTATCTATCTAGAGTAGGTATAACTTGAATTATTGAGTCGCAAACTTCTGCTTTTATTTATAATAAAATAAATGGCATATGATCCTGAAGGGCTGTAAATAAAAGTTTTACTAGTTTATACTCAGCTTTATACTAACCATAAGCAACCTCTCTCCAGGTTTAGGGATTCCATAATCCCGCATAACAGTTGGGCTTTGTTTACGCGCAGGTACATCGCAACTTGTTCCTAAGCTGCGTTTAAGTCTACACTTGCCTTGATGAGGCTTGTTCCCTACGTTTCACCTGGGCTACCTTATACAGGGTGAAAATTTATGGTAGACTGGTTTTATCCTGCGACTTCTTTCTTTTCTGTGATAATGTATCATAAATCTATCACCAGTCATCAGTCGTCATCATCAGGTCAAAGCTTAATATACTATTTCTATCAAAAATATTATTAAAATTTGCTCTAGTTTGTTTTTTAGTCAATAATAAAATGTGTATCGCTTTTTATTGATAATATAGGAGACACGCCCATCCTCGTTGTATAAAAATCAACCCTTACTAACGCACACGCCTGAAATGCAGTATTATTTGTATGCCACAAGTTGCAACTACACACGTTCTTTAGTAGTCATAACCCAAAAAGATACCAACAGAATCGTCCTCATTCCATAATGCAAGTCTAGCACAAGTTCAGCAAACATTTGGCTTCCAAAAATTGAATGTTGAACTAACGGTTCATAGAAAAATCGTGTCACTAAATTAATTGGCTTCGTTTTGTGATTTAAAAGAAAAGAGAGAGAGATGGCACATTATGAAATTACAAAAACAAAGCTATAATAATCTCTTACATTTTCCCTGCCTATACTTTACTGGAACATCTTTATTGGATCCAGAAGATTAGGTTACCCCGATAGAACAAAATCTTAATTAGCTTGTACCGTTTTGTAAAAAGTATCATGTTTCAGACATTTTATTCTCATTGCCGAGAGCCTGAGCAAAAAAAGGCCAAGCTTTTTGTTAACGACTGCGCATTTTAAAAGAAAAATATTTTTCAGGAAAGTCTTTTGCATTAATAATGTGATAAAATAAACACGGGCCTTAAGTTTGCCGTTTTTCTCCTAGCCTTTAATCAAACCTTAAGAAATAGATTCAATGAAAAGAGACTCATCAAACAAACAAACTGGCCATAAAAGTAATGTGAGTTATCAAAGTCGAATTTCAGAATCACTAAGTCAAGCTTAAGTAATCAAGAAGGCGAAAAAGTTGTTTGTAAGCCTTGTAAATGTAATTTTAGAATAAAAGGTTTAGGTATGAGCCATGGGATCTACCATTTAGAATTATTGAAACACAAATGCTTTGAAAATCGTCGTAATGCAACATGAAAATGTACTAAAATAACGCCCCACTGTGACATTGTATTGGCGAGCCAAGGCCGCCAGCGGGTCAATTGGCCGTCGCCTGCTGGCCGACGCTCTAACGAGGCGGTTTGACTCACATCCAAGTTGGCCTTCCAAGACCATCTTCAGTTTTATGGGTCTCAAGATCTGTGGGAAACGCAACATCAAATAACTGCTGCGCTGTGAAACTCGAGACATAATAACTTATATAGATAGAACTACAAACAGATATAAGAAGAACCAACCACTAAAATTTCTTAAATCTTGAAAGCAATTCATTAAAATTCGTTGAAAGTCTAGGTCACTTCCAGGAACCAGCTATTTACATAAGAGCGTAACTCAGGCAGCCTTCAATTTTAGACTAGAATAGAAAATAGAAGGCAGTTTATGAACAACTCAGCAACAAATAAAATAGAGCATCAGCTCAGTTCTCACTCTTAGTGCCGGTTCTCATTATAAACCTAATTTCCTATAATTATAAACTAGCTTAAAGACGTTTCAAGTGATCCTTTTACATTGGGACGTTGTTTTAATTTTCCATTCAAAATTATATTAGTACTTACTAGAATTTAAAAAGTAAACGTCGAATAAGCTTATTTTGCACTAAGTCAATGTTTCTAAGCAAGAGTTTACTCAGAGCTATCTCAGTTTGGTTCATGATCAGAAAGTCGTAAACAGTTACATCAGTTTGGGGAAGATGTTTGCATTCATAAGCTGTCGATTTCAACTTTTGCAGTTATTGATGAATTTGAATTTTGGTATGAGTACCGAGTTCTAGGGGTTATTAAGCTTGCTAGGCACTCCAGTGTGTTTGCTGCTGATCTGCAGCATATCATCTGAATTTACGGAAACATATTTAGGTAGATTATCATGATCACTTGGTTGTAACGCATTGAGGGCGGATTCAATCAACCATCTCAAAAAAGTAGCACTAAACGTAGGATAAATATTTCTGTCTTTATTTTCGAAAAGTTGGTCTTTGATGCTAAATTAGCTGGAAAAGCATGGAAAAGCTGGATTCGACCAAACATGTGTTTGGTCGAATCCAGTTTTAATCAAGCACTGTTAAAATAAAAAAGTTTACCTGTATTGTTGGCATAATCAAATGGTCAAGGATCTCAAGGGATGTTAACCTTGCCTGGGGATTACAATCGTGACCTAAGTAAGTGTATAGCCGTACATTGTTAATGTCATCGGTGGCAATGCCAGTCATGCACGCACACACAGTATAGCAGAATTTATTTAGATGTTTACAAACGTTACAGTCAGAAAAGTTTATTTAGTTTACAGTACCATGAACATGAAGAATGACATCACACAGCGTGTCGTGAGTCGTTTGCCCAAATTATATAGTTAGCGACATCAGCTTCGATGTTTGTTAGTAAATGTTTGTTTAATGTGTTGATTCAGATGACGAAATACACGCAATAATCATTCAATTTACATTGATGATATAATTTTTATATATTTTTGACAAAGTGCAAAAACTTGTTTATACCTACACTTTTGTGTATCATCGATTGATTCTATAGTATGGTGTCCTAATCAAAAATTAAAATCTTGAACACTGCATCTTGAAAATATATACCAACATAAAAAGCTGTACCTATTTCCATTGAGTTTAAATTTATCTACTATCTGCTCTAGAAAACGCTAGATATAGCTCATATATAAAGCTTCAGCTTTATACATCTATGTAGTACAAAATATCCAATTCTGAAGAAAATGGCTACATGTTATGCACAACAGGGGCTTGGATAAATGACCTCATCCACAAGGTGGTTGCGAGGTACTTTATAAGAAGTGCAGTGAATATGAAAACGAGTACTATGTAAATTGTGTTGGATCGTGAAAAATATAGAGGTCAGACAGTTAGATTTCACCAATCGACATCTATGACTTACTATGCATTTTGATTAGTCATCAAACAAGTGCATGCATTTCTTAAATGATCCATGACAAGAATTCACTTCGGTTGTCGTGAGAGTGACAAGTTTTCTTGTAGTTACTTTACAACTGTTTCTGAACGGGCCAAACTTTTTTAATGTTTTCTCCTGTAAATCCGAGTCTCGCAGAGTTTGCTATCTCCATTTCCCAATCAGACTTATCAGCGGCAAGTGCACGTCTCATAAATCAGTGTCTTGACAAGCGGGAGAAAGGCTAAAACCAGTTTGAGCCTGTTTTATCTGATTACCGATATTGTCCTGGCGCGGCCCGGCACGGGATTATCTCTTTAAACAGGCTGGATCACGCCCGCCGCCGGCCTGTTACTGCACTCTGGGGAAATTAGCTGTTCAACTACTGCTATTGGATATAAATGATGATGTAATGCTTTTGTTTAGTTCTGGAGTGCACTGAGCACAGGCATTTGACCGCACAATCCGCTAGGCGTTAGGACTACTCGGTCACTTTGAATCTAATAATTCAGTTTCAAAGTACTAGCAATTCGGCTATTGAATTTCGATTGTTTTAGTGTGGTGTACCCGTGCCCTAAGCGGTCACACAAAGCGCGAACTAATGTATGGAGATGACCACGGAATAGAGAAGAGATGACAGTTATCGACTTTGCCAATAGCATAGTTGTTTACAAACTAATTAATAACTAACCTACGAATAATGCGCTAAGTGACGCTCGACGAATATTATAGCACTACCTACTAATTAACCTAACCAGTATTCTTTGGAAACATCTCTAAATATATACAGGGTTACAGGAAAAATCGTGCTAGATCCGTTAAGGACGTGGAGTACCCATCATTTCTGACTTATTTCACAAACAATTGCCATAATATTTTTTTTAGATATCCCTTAGAGAAAAATAAACTTTCTAGTATTTTTTCTTATTTCTTAACTTTCACTTGTCTACTACGGTCTATTCAATTAACTTATGCACTATTTTAATGATTGACATCCTAAAGCATCTTATTACACATGTAAAAATGCAATAATAATAATAATTAAGGTGCACAAAATTTTCAATAAAAAAATTTAAAGTCGAATTGCTTGAAAAGGGTTATGTTTAGGGTAGGGTGTTTCATAGTGAAATAAGTCAGAAATGATGGGTACTCCACGCCCTTAACGGATCTAGCACGATTTTTCCTGTAACCCTGTATAACTCAAAGGTGACTGACTGACTGACTGACATAGTGATCTATCAACGCACAGCCCAAACCACTGTACGGATCGGGCTGAAATTTGGCATGCAGGTAGATGTTATGACGTAGGCATCCGCTAAGAAAGGATTTTGATCAATTCTACCCCCAAGGGGATAAAATAGGGGATGAAAGTTTGTATGAGATTTTCAAAGTAAACGAGCGCGAGCAAAGCCGCGGGATCAGCTAGTTAGCCATATAAATCCTTCAAGGTGCTTAAGCATTAAGTTTATTAAGTTTTGCCAGCAAGCAGTGAGAAAAATACGAGTGTAAATGGGATTATATTCGCAGCTAACTATCACAAGCAAAAGTCCGTAATGAAACCGGGGCGATTGGAATTGAAAAGCTGAATGGCGCGAAATACACTGATATTACAGTAGATACACGGCTGGTATATATAGCAGACAGGGTGGGTCACGCACAGCCGGTATTAGAGCTATAGTCAGAGCAATGTTATTGCTGCTCAGCGATCCAACATTCGATCAAAGCGATACCGTTCAAGCAACATCTATCAGATCATTAGCGCGATACGAAACCTTCAAGAAGTTGTCGTTCGATCGAAATTCGGTTGCAAACAATAGAAGCGGTTTCGATATTGAAAAAGGGATAAAATTCTACTAAGCAAAAATACCAGATAATGAAGATTAAGTATTTAAATGCGAATCTTACGCGATCAATAAAACTGAGGAAAAAAATACTACTTACGTTAATCCAAATGATTAGGTATAATACTTTAAAAATTAAAAGCTTATTGGATCGCTTCACTCGATAACTAAAATTTAAGTTAAATTGTAGTCTAAAATTTAGAACATAACGACGCCGAATTCATAACCAGCGAACGAAGCACCCTGTAGATAGGAATAGCAGCAATCATTTGAAATGCTGCGATGAAGCGAGCGAGTCCGCAGTGATTACCGTAGATTGGTATTTTTGTGTTGGGAATATAGAACTATTTTATCGGTGTATTTTATCGCAATACCTAGAGGTAACTCATAAACTGGATCATTTATCTTCGTTATAAGTATTACTATTTAGAGCGAATGAGTTCCATCTTTAGCTTTTCTATCTCTGATGGATAGTTTAAGTTATACACTTGTATCTTCTTCTTCTTGCCATGGCTTCATTCGAGCACTTGACTGAACGAATTTTTAGATCTTTTTAGGTTCTACGCTTCTACGATATGCCAGTTTCCTCACGATGTTTTCCTTCACCGTACATACGGTGAGTAGAGAGTTTGAGTGGAGTAGTTAGATAGTAGAGAAACATATTCGATAAGACTAAAGTAATTTTCAGTGAGACAACATTTAAAATCTTTTTTTTAATGACATCGGGCAGGGTGTTTTAGTTCACACAAAACAGCTTATTGAATTTCACATAAATGTGTTGCTCGACCCAAACACGCTTCTTTATCGTTTTTCATCATAACCATAACACATCACTCTGGTCAAGGGATTATAACAGCTGTGGCAGCTGTAAGCAAAAAAGATCGTTATCCTAACAGAAATAAGTGTTTACTTTAAATGTTTCTGAAACGCAGGTTTCGAAACGAAAGGTCTCGACAGAAAGGTGCAGGCGAGAATGGTCGTTAATCCTTCGAAATAAGCACCGCTTAAACCTTTCGCTTAGAGATCCAAAGTCTTCGCAGGCAAATCGCATGTTTTTATTCGTGTTTTATTGCAAGGCCGTGGTTGAATAAGTCGGACCCTTGCTTTGGCATGTATACGAATGCTTATGGGGTTGAAGTTGAGTATATTCGGAACGATTTTGTTCAGGTTATTGCTTGACTGCCAGAGTTCAAAATATAATGATTTTTACAGGCTTTTTTTTTGTATTTTCCATGGTTTATTGAAACGTTATTTCTGAAAGTAGCCACTCAGACAAAGCATTAGTAAAAAAAATATACATATTATTATAGCAGCTATCTGGTTCCCATATTATAAGCGATAATAAGTTTAGATTTAGATAGTGGTAAGAGTATGGGGAAAGCCCATATTATATTTATTTATAAAAATTGTATTGTATTAAAATGTTATATAATGTGATCTAAAAGTTACGTTTTCCTCTATCAGCGACGATGAAAGGATTCGTGAACTAACACTCGTACCGGGATGTTAGTTTCCTCACAATGTCTTCTTTCATGTATTGAGAGCACGTAAACCACATTTTGATGTAACATTTCATTTCATCTAAACAAAACATAATGCGGATATGTGAAGTGTTTACAAACGAGATGTCGAATTAAACATTTTCGAAGAATTTGACTACCTACATACTATAGTATACTTACCATTATTTAATGTAATTTATTGTGTTGCTAACCTCCTATGGATTTATGTTGTCCGAAATAAAACTATTTTATTTAATTTATAGCAAATTGTATATGTATTTTACTAACTGCCCTCCGCGGCTTCGCGCGTGTATTAGAAGTGATTGTGTACATTAATATTTTTAAGGCGTTTTCCCTTAATTTAGTTCATTCACGTTTTCTATCCCTTTCTCGTTATTTCCACGGTACCAAGAGTTCCGAAGGATCGTGCCTGGGGATAACAGTCGTGAGCTTATTTCTTTCTTTCATTTTTATCTTATCTTTGATTCATCAAAGGCTCTTGAAGTTCTAATCTCACATGCTATGTCTTCAATTACCTGAAACAACGAATTCAACATTTGAAAACTATTGCCAAAAACGCGACTCATACTATTCCTCAATAAATACTTGAAAGCAGTTTTTATACTAGTATACCTATATTACTTATATTTTTTTTTCCAACTTGGAAAAATAATATAAATTAAATTTAAGTTAAAGAGATCTCACTTAAAATAATTAATGAAGCAGTCAACGAGCGTACGATATCGACTAGTGGTACGCAGCTGAGAAATGCACCAATAAATATAAAGTTATTGAAGTGCAGAAACCCGATAACTGTGACTGAAGTTGGCACCGTGTTGTTACCAGATCTGGTACACAGATAAAGCCTGTGCTGTATATGTGCTAATGGTAAGACTTCCCAGAGCTCTGCCGCCGCCGGTGTTCTCTATATTATATAAAGTGTTACATACATCTGCATATAAAATGACATCCTGCCTAACTTGAAGACACAACCCCAGTTCACAACAATGAAGACTCTAAACCTTCGGCTCACAAAACTGCCAGGGATTTATCAAGTCACTATCATCTACACACTGTTGAGTATTACCTTACTATACAGTTGACTACACATCATGAAGCATTAATCTACCTACCTACCACATGCATCACTATAGCTCAATTTTATTGAACTTATGTACAAGTTTAATAAAATTATTGTAATATGTCCCATTCCACGACGTCTCACGTTTAGAAGTTAACATTTACAATATTTTTACTAGCGGCTATGCAGTATTCATTTGTGATCGTTATTGCCAACAAGCTCATTTGCAAACGATATCGTACAAAGATGGCAAAATGCTGCGGTAAAATATAAAGTTACTGAAGTGCGGAAATTCGATAACCCTGACTGGTGGAGTTGGCACGGTTCCGTGCGTCCGTGCAGGTACCGAGCTGAAGTCACCTTGCCGTACCAACTCTATTTTTCATATCGAGAGTGAACAGCTCAAACGGAATGCCTCTAATACCAAAGAAAAGCAAAGTTCACTCAACCGTAGAGTCTATAGACTGAGTGCTAAGGGTAAAGGCTCGATTAAATCGCCATAACTTGATAAAAATGTTCCGTATGTGAGCTACCTACTTGATGATTAATTTAAAACTCGCTGCGAGAAACAACTGAAATTCTTATTTTTTCCCGGAACAATAATTATTATTGAAATATTTAATAGTTATTAAGATTCTTAAACTAAAAACATGTCAACGAATTATGTATTCAGGCATACACATAATCTGGCCCCACTAATCACATAATTAGGTGCCGTATTACACTCCATATAGCAACCAATAAAACGCTCAATAAATCCACAGTTGCAAAATATAAGTCCGAGTAAAATGCATCCCATGTGCAAATAAAACGACAATATAATATTGATGAAAAAAATATTCTCATTTTGTCCAGTTTGGTACTGGAGCTCGTATTCATTGTCGATCCAATTTTCAGTTCGATCAGAAAGAGATTACTCGTTGCCGTTGTTTAAATACCTAACATACAGTAGGTAGGTACCAATATGTACAGAGTAGATTGGATATTCATCGCCATTGAGCTGAAAAATATAATCTGTATATTTTCAATATCCGAATGGAGTTACTATGAGCAAATTGTTGCAACAAACATGGGTTGCAATATTAACAAGTATATTCAGAACAACCGAGGATGTTAATATGGACAGAATGGATAACAGATTGGCTATTCAGTGCCAAGTGTTATTAAAACATGATTGTCTTCGGAATTTTCAGTGGGGTTTAAAGGAAAAACTGCTTGAGTATCAAATAATTTGTTGATATCTCCGATACATGTAATCTACACGGAAATACAAAAACGACCCCCTACTGAAACAATTTAAACTAAGCCGTTTTCCGAATCGAAGCGGAATCGACACCACTGTAATGTTCGACATTCAGATGTTCAACGTGTTAGCAGTATTCTAAATCGATACGTTTCCAATCTGAATAAGCTATTAGAAGCCCACTGCAATATCCCAAATAGCATCCCTCTGCATATGTATGGAAAGCCGCAATTATACTTCCATAAGTAATATACGGTAAGTCGTTGCTAGGCAACATAATCCTGAAAATTCCGGTTCAAGGCTTGGAATTGGCACTGGAACGGTCGATCGGAGAGTACTATACTCACTAACTAGTACTCGTATGAGCCATGAATATGCATCCTGATTTAATGGCCGTCCACCGTAAACTTTCGGAAATTTCTGGAACGGCGGGAGCGCTACTAACTGGAAAGTATACAGTGCAACGAAATGCATGATGTTATATTTAAAAGTATCATAATTAATATGATTATGTTATTCCTAGTTTCTAGTAGGTACAGTATATGTAATGCGGTTATTTAACGCCCCCTGAAAGGAAAGTTATAACTAAATACTGGAGAGAGAAAATTTACCTAAACGAAAACATTCCTTTATGTGTGAAAGGAGAGAAAACTGCATTAAAATATTTTCTAAATTTCGCTTGCCACACCCGGAAATCGAACCGACTACAATTTGGAAAATTAACATCCTGTACTAAAAAAAGACAAAAACATACCTATAACTTGTTTGTTTTCAAGAAATGAATCGTTTCAAACACATCAGTCATCAAATTACTCAGAAAATTAAAGTTTCAAATTTCTTGCAGAAAGTTGGACATTTTGAAGGAGTGGTCTGTCTACCATTGCCTGTCGAGCAGACCCATAGAGAATAACAAATAGGCACTTAGAAACTTTGCTTTAATGAAATTTCCCCAAATTCCGATACCTCTGAATCTCGCCCGAAGATAAAATCCTTCCGCACATCAATTACGAAACCCCGGCATGAAGATAGGCCTGTTTCACACAGTAACAGTTTATGTATAATGAGCTTTATTCCAGTTGACTTAAAATTAACATTACTTGAATGCCATCAAAATGAATGCAACTAATGTATGCTGCGCGGTACAGTTTGATAAATATATGCTTTTATATCGAAACAACTCACGTTTGCAAAACGATTGTTGACCAATCCATCCAAGCATTCCCTAAAAATCTGATTCTGAGACCTTAGACAGCCATTGGCCATATAAGATACAGGTGGCTCAAAATATAAAACTATGTATATAATACTACTAGTTGCGCCCCCCGGTTTCACCCGCGCAGATTTAAATTCCGGTATCACCACGGGATAAAAAGTAGCCTATGTGCTATTCCAGACTATAACAAGTTTCATTCAGATCCGTTCAGCAGTTCCTGCGTGAAAGAGTAACAAACATCCATCCATCCATCCATGCTTACAAACTTTCGCGTTTATAATAGTAGTAGGATAGTCATAAGTACAACAACCCAACCAAATTAGCTCCGTGTTAATACAACACCCAGACTCGGGAGGCGGGAACAAATTGTTACAAGTATTGCCGGCAAAACTTTCATATTGCAACTGGAAGCTCATGCAAATACGTCCCATAACGACTATTTAACGTTAACCCAAATGAACTTGTATCTAAAACCAGTATTATAATGCTTATTTATAATTTACTTACTTCATTTTAAGAAAAAAAATAACTAAATCAACAGCATTCAGATTATTTCAGATTCATTATCATCGAGCTTCCCTTCAGTGGCTGCGTTGATTATTTCGATGAGAACCGTCACCTGTTGCGGTGACGGCCTGATGAGAAGCGGCTCAAATTCCAATTCCTGTTGAGAATAAAATAGGGAATTACGAGCATTTCCCTATTTAATTTGCTTCATTTTTACATACACTGATAAATAATGGATATACTTAAATGAAAGAAAGAAAAATTATTTACTAACCCAAAAAAACACAGAGTAACAAAAAAAAGAAGGTATTATTAAGAATTAAAAAGAAAAAAAATTACAGAAAAAACAGTCCTGCGTGGTTTAAGGGTTAACAGGTCAGGTTAAGGGTTAAATGAATATTCTCTATGAACTCCAATTCATTATTTATCAGTAGCAGTTACTAGAATTCTAATAATGGGTAGGTATGCTAAGTATTTTTGTGGAAAAATGTGTAGGCTACCGTTTTTAACAAAAATACTATCCTTCAGACATCATACATAACCAGAGCGCCTATCCAATGAGAATCAGATAAATGGGGTGAGAATTTCGTAAACAATAATCAAGAATTATTTAAATCCCCGTTCTGAATTGCGATACTTCTCAACAAATCTAAGTATTTGTATATTACAGTTCTTGTTACATGAATTTCCAGTACAATTCCTTTAAGTAGTGCCTTCTCGCTCTCAGTTTGATCGAGGGTCCTCGCGATAGTTTCTCGGGAATGAAGTACTTGTAACAATTTCGTGTTCCTCTGTGGTTTGTAATTGGATAAATTCCCATCAGTAAATTGAGTTTCATGAAATTCACGTTGATTGATGTTGGAAATTGATGAATCCTCTCTGGTTACGTAACTTTGCAGCTTGGGCGAATTTGGGTTGCCCAAGTCATCATGTAAATAACATTAGTCTGGCTCTTGCTACAACAACAGTTTCAGTTGAATTTTTATCGAATATATTCACTATCACAAGCTTTTGTAATATTGTTCTGTCAAGGACACCTTGAGCTAATAAAACCTGTAAATTGATTGATTACTTTTATTTCTAAACTAGTTGTGTCCCGCGGTTTCACCCGCGCAGATTTAAATCCCGGTATTCCCACGGGATAAAAAATAAAAAGTAGCCTATGTGTTATTCCAGACTATAATCTATAACTCTCTGCCAAGTTTCATACAGGTCCGTTCAGCTGTTCCGGCGTGAAAGAGTAACAAACATCCATCCATCCTTACAAACTTTCGCGTTTATAATATTAGTAGGATAGAAAATTTCAATATTTAGTTTAGCTCTCGATACGGAGCTAGTTAGATGTATGAAGTTAGGATCGTATGAATGATCTGAAGTTGAGTTGATTCTTTCCGGTGAAAATACGAATCGCTACTTCTTAATTCTCTATAATGCCCTTGGGTAGGCATGGGTGTGTAGGTGCCCTCGCGATTGTGATTGTGATAGCAGCTGGGGCCGCGACAAACATGTTTTAAAAGCTATACATATATAAAAGTTAATTTTTCGCAAGGTGCTAATAAAGATTGATTACCAAGTCTTATGTTGCCTAAAAGTTTGAAGTGGAAAATTAAACAATACAGCGAAGTTCCTTATCTCGAACATTTACAAAACAAAAACTTATTAACGTTCGTAATTTACAAAGAGCTCTCAGGATTAAACTGTAAAGTTTGCAACTTACATTTTTCCAAGATAGTCATAAAATGGGTTTAAATGCTGAAGTTATTATAGTTAGAACGGCGGAAGTCGTTTAACCACAACTTATTGAATCAATGTAAACAAGTAGACAACAATTGGTACTGCAAATAAGAATGAAAAAATGTGTTATTTTATTGACCGAGCGAGCGAAGCGTCTCAGTTTCCACATTGGCCAAAAATGCGTTTGTCCGGATGTCTGTCTGTCTGTCTGTCTGTTCTCCTCTACAGGTCGCATTTTTCAACCGATCTGGACGAAACTTGGCACACAGGTTATATGACTTATTAGATTTTTTTGTCGTCGGGGATTTTTGATTGGAGGGGTACTTACCCCAAAAAAAGGGCAAAAAGGGGGCTATTTGATATACTGGATATCTCCGCCAAATGAGATCCGATTTCGATTATTCTTTTTTTATTTGAAAGGTAGTAACTATAAGTTGGTCTCATAAAAGTTTGGCGAAGATCTGATAAGGATCTTCAGCATGATGAACAGGATAGCTCATCAAACAATCGATGGTTTTCAATCAAATTTGAGAGAAACACAAAGAACCTCATTCTACACAAGATGATGCAAAAAAAATAAAAAAAATCACAAAACGGAAAATGCACTTGCACATTACATTCCTCAAATAGCTCACTTTTAGTATGCTCGCGAGGTCTACAGCTCCCAGAGCCACTAGTGCTACATTTGACGACAGCAATGACGACGACGCGACGTGCGGAAAATCGCCTCTGCGCTAAGTCATTTCAGCAATCATTCACTTAGCTGACCACGTAAATTGTTTTTTGAAACGTGGTGGGCCTGACTACGAAACTTGAGGTTTTAGCCGACTTCATTATAGTTTGGGTTTGGAGTAGTTTGGACACAAGGAATTTGTGGGAGTTGGGAGTAAAAATAATTGTCTGATAAAATTATTCAAATGTGGCCTAATTCTTGTTCGCGTGTCACCGTAGCGAACGCTCTTAGTGACTAAAGCATTCTACTAGTCTCTTCACTAGAGTCTAGTCAGAGTGTATCTGGTTTTCGCTAGCACTGTACTATTATATTATCTGTTACGAAATGCGAAGTACTTCAGCAGTGACAGTTTTTTCCGAACTTTCCGCTACAGAGTGGGAGTTTTTGTTGACTCGCTACACTCGCTAGGACCAACTCCGGTAATGGCGTGCTTGAAATTCTAAATGTTGCTTTTGTGCTTTCGCAGTTTTTCGTGTTTCAAATCGAGTTTTTTCAACTATTCCCTGGATGTATATATGTTGTAGTGAGTTTGCTCTTTGTGTAATTAACTAATAGCTTCGTGTGAGGGGTCTTCACGAAAAATCTATGTTTTTTTTAATTTGGAAGAATGACAGCCCGGGTATTTTGGCTTTGGTCCTTTATCCAACTTGTATAATGTAATATTTGGTGTTTTTTTCTTTAGTTTGAATTTTTATCATCTACGACATCGTAAGAGGAAGTGTGTATAGGTAGAAGGATGTGCTTCTTGTTATAGGTTTTTTAAGAGCAATAACATCACATTTTTTTTTGTCAAGATACAGTGTAACGTGAGAGAGATCACAGAATATCGAGTTTTCATGTAGGTGATTTTGTTCAAATATTTGGTGGTATTTTATTTATTGCAGTTGATTGTAAAGCCAGGATTATACAGGGATTCAAATCAATTCAGGGATTCAAATAAATTTACTCAGGGTTCTTTCAGGAGAGCACTGACTTACTTTCTCGAATTCGGAGTCAGTCACTTTCCCTGTATAATCATGGCTTTATGTTATTATCTTCCCTATTAACATCCCCCTATTAGAAGAGTTGTTTACGCAGAGATGTTGAACCGCGTTTTGCGGTTAACTATAATGGACGGTCCGCATGCAATGGTGTACCGCACTCCGCAAATTAAATCCGCGTCGTGTCGTGGCCATACATTATTTATTACTATGTTTACTCGTACGTATCGGAAACAATTTTGACCTGTGACGAGAGAAGAATATATTAGGGAACGTCTGTTGAGATTAGGGTGTTTTTATCACTTCTTAGACTTACATTTCCCCGTACTAAATATTGTAGACAAACACCGATATGCCTACAAAGTGGGTTTGGATATTAGGCCCATAAGTTCAGAGTTACAATCAGCATTTCAAACAACCTTTCTTGCTAGACTGGATAAAATGCTTGTTAATAAGCAACATTTTCTTCCTAAAATAGATGGCATTTCAAAACGTGTAGTTCCTCAAAATGGATTTCAAACAGTAAACTCTTTTAGAAAAACAGATGTCTTCACAGTTCACACACGTAATGACTTACATAACCTACCTTACGGTTAACCATGGTGTTAATGTTTTAGTTTTAAGGTGCAATTGATACTCCGCAGAACAGAACACACAGGAAAGGCTCAATAAAATAAATATTGTGAGTCTAGTAGTAAAGAAACCAGTAATTAATGTTTTATAACTATTTAGAATTATTAACGGGACCTTTGATTTGATTTACGATAGGATAGAGATAATCTCAGCGAAATATTGTTGTCACTGACTTTATTATAATTTCTAAATATTATTTAATAGTAATATGTTATTATAAGGTATTTATTATACCTGTTAAGCCAAAGCTTTACTATTACGTAATAAACAAAAGGTGTACCTACTACAGGAACTATTCCACGGTCTCATTATTTTTTGTTATTATTTTTCTTAATCAACCTATTATTTTCCTACTGTCACAACAGGTTCATTTCTTGATAGCTTCGATATTCGTTCGTACGTTTCCCTCACGTATAACATAACATTGAATACATAAGACTATAAGGTGTAGTTCACTAGGTGACCCGTCCTTCAAGTAGTAAACCTCGAGGCTTTGGAACCCAATGGCAACGTGCCAGAAACGTATCGATAGCTATTTTGGAAGATAGTTGTTGCGGTGAGTTTGAATAGTTTAGGTTGTCGACGATACTATTTGAGTTTTTTATATGGCGCGTAGTTACAATTTAACGATCTGGTTTAAATAACATAAAACTCAGTTACTCAGCTACATACTTCGTTCAAAGATGCTGAAAAACAGTAACGGTAACTCTCGGTTATTTTATATTAGCTTAAAGATTTTGATGTTTTTATTAGCACTTTGCATTATGTAACATAATATGTAGAAATTAAGTAACTTTAGTCGAATCAACTGTTTGAGATTCAATTGAAACCAATATGCTTAGAATAGAACGCAATTTGAAGGAAAAAAACCATTAAATATTTTCACAAAGCCTGATAAAGGTGAGGCTATAAAGCTTCGTAATAAGTCGTAAACGTTGAGATTTCAATCAGGTAAAGCTTACAAAGGACATAAAATTCACTTCATTCCGAAAAGCAATAACTGTGATTGACTGTTTCAAAATAGATGGTTAAATATTACTTAATATGGTTGGTTGATGGTTTGGGCATGTAGAGAGGATGGACGAAAGAAGATTGACGAAAAAGGTGCATCAGGCGAGTGTGAATGGGACTATTGGGAGGGGAAGACCTTGGCGGACGTATCTAGATCAGATTGCAGATGTTCTAGAGGAAGAGTACCCTAAACCGACCAGCATGTATGAAGAATGTTATGAGAGTGAATGAAGCGAAAGAGGTATGTCAGGATCGTAGCAAGTGGAAATCCGTGGTCTCTGCCTACCCCTATGGGAAATAGGCGTGATTTTATGTATGTATGTCAAAGTTTGAAAGTAGGGCCGGAGACAGCGTGTGGTTAGCGTGGTGGTATGTCATGAAGAGGGAACAAAGACATATTGCGAGATGTGTGTTAGATATGGACGTGGATGGTAAGGAAGTAGTAGCTTCTGCGCCTTATCTGCGCCTCTTACAGACGTTCCGTGTTCAATCCCAGACAAGAAAAACACCATAACATAATTTATCAAATCAGATAACTTTAACAAATAAACCACAACCTTATCTTGTCTTATACAACGTTTAAGACACATAATAATACCCCTATCAAAATATGCCATCGTAAACGAGCCAATCTTTCTAGTTATTTAAGCTTCATCCCAGAAATACCCATTAATTCGACCAGTGCACTGGTGGTACTTTAAAACCCCATAGGCAAAAACTAATAGCCTCACTGCATCACGTCCACAACTACAGTACTGCCGTTGCCCATCCCTAGAGGATTATGTAAAGTGGTTTATTTAAATTTCATGCGTCACGGCTCCACATTATGATAATCCCGTGATAACTTTAAAACAACTTGTTTTAAACTGCATCTGTCGGCCACTTCTTACACAGACAGATTTGTAGTGTAGTTGTTTACCTGTAACAAAAATATATAGATAGTTACTTTTAAAAGCAGTATTACGAAGCTAGGCACTAACACATTTTTTCATAATCCCCGTCATTTTATATAGCGGCGGCTAAGGTATACTTAATACTGTCTATGAAATGAGACAGCAACAGACTTATCGATCAGTTTGGCTAACGGAACACTCAGCGATCAATATGAATAAAACTAAATATGTATAAGAAAGAAAAATGTAATATTACAATTTACACTGTATCTCTGACTACCCCTTTAGATATACTCAAAGAATCTTGCTATAGGCCTGGTGATAAGTCGAGAAGCTATTTCTTATTTTACTCATTGTAAACAATAATATATCTGATTTCTTAACGTCAATAAAAAAGAACAATAGGAAGCTATAAACAAAACTAGTTCTTTATATAGCTCGATAAGCATCAAAGCATACCTAACATAGGTAGGTAAAGACGTAAAGAGTCACAATGTAGGGCGCAGTAGACAAACTAGGCTATCGAGTCACTTGATACTGCACCTAGGGTTGGCGAAATGATGATGATGATGTAGTCCTAGCCGTTTATGATAAAACTAATCGCATAGCAGCGACTTGACAGATAATGACTTTTCTATTCACTTGAAATTTATAGAGTTCTCAGAAAAGTTTCTCAAAATATAGAAACTACAAAATCCATGGTACATGTCTCATTTCGGTCTTTTTCCTACGTATTGTATTGTATACAATAAATTATTAAGATTAGTTCTGATGTCGAATTCTCTATCATCTCTTTCAAGTTTCAACGTCACAGCTTGATAATGCGAAAATGAACGCCGACGAAGCTCGTTCTTATACGAATAAGCATCTGGCTGTAATATAGCAATGGAGTTATTTTAACCAAATGGGTCCTGAGAGGAATTCTCATAAGTGATTAAATTTATCAGGGATATAAATAGTACAATTTAGAACAGACATGATTAATAAATAATAGTAAAGCTAGTAATGGTCAACACGTACTTAAGGCTCTTCTGATAAACAGGTTCTAGATGACAGCCCTAACGTCACCAGACAAGGCGCCTTGCGGAATGCAACCAGCACACAGCTTTGTATAATTGTCTTCCTGCTCAGTGCTCTGCATAGATGTAAATACTACAAACTGGAGATTACGTTATGAATAGTCCAAGTACAAGTTATTAAGTAGGATTTTGTTCATCTTCACAGATCGATCTTTTCATCGCTGCGCTGGTATGCTTATTTAATTTACAGTCAAAAGCTTACACTCTCTAAGCTCCATAATGGAGAGCAACTCTCTGGGCTTTCACCAAACTGATGGTAAATCGTCACGTTATTGCTGCTCACCCTTATGCAATCACCTTGGCTATATTATGTTTTAACTTCTATTTCATCACCTATTAAAATTCTATTTTAAATGCTAAGGGTGTCTTAGCTGCAAAAAATGTATTTTTACTATTCTATAAACATGCTATACTGTGAAGCAGTATTCACTTTTTTTTTCTAGTATTTTTTTTTGTTTATTTCTTATTTTACTAGTTGCGCCCCGCGGTTTCACCCGCGCAGATTTAAATCCCGGTGATCGGAAAACATTTATTCCTACGATTGCTGATATCACTCATTGCTCAAAACGCAACGATAGCGCGTGCTAATCTTTCCTGTGGCGACATTTAGTTATTATTTAGGAACTAAAAATGAATCAGCTAAATATACGGTAAAATGCGGGTATCTGTCAACACCCGATATTCCCATGGGATAAAATGTAGCCTATGTGTTATTCCAGACTATAAAACATCTCTCTGCGAAGTTTCATCCAGATCCGTTCAGCCGTTCCGGCGTGAAAGAGTAACAAACAAACATCCATCCATCCATCCATACCACAATCCATACTTACAAACTTTCGCGTTTATAATATTAGTAGGATTACTAAATCAAATCTAAAACCAAACCGAAATTGAATTTGCAAATGAAACGGGTCACGCACGGCATATTATCGCCATACAATCACAGCAATATTGGCGTTAATGTTAATTAATTCTATCGGAATGGCGGTCGGACTGTATTATTATGGGACAGTATTACTGACAGTGGTAGTTTACTGTTCTCCCTCCTTAACTATGGTCCTTACCCATAAACCGAAAATCCTTCTCTTACTTGAAATGATATTTTACCTACTCGTAATAGCCTTACATTCTCTTCTCATCAATGCACCGTCCATCATGGTCAGTATATGTATAACGCAACGTGAAGTCTGGACATAAACATAATTGTGCCAAAACTGACTGTAACTTATATAATGCTGTCCATCCAAACATGCTTCATGACACCCAACCTCGTTTGTCAACGTCACCTCACCACTGTTGTGCTATTTTACATTCTCTTCAGAACAAATTGTATGGTAAGTAAAATGAGTTCAACTAGCAAAATAACTATGTATTACAAAAGGTGGTCATGTTCCCGTGTGTCGGGTCATTAACCCATGTATTTTATCAACTGAGAAGGCAATATAACCTGTCGTCAAACGACGACAATTCTAATGTTTCTCTAAGTTTAAACATAAAATCACGCCTAATTCCCATTAGGGGTAGGCAATTTTTAACATTCATCCGTCATACATGCTCGTCGGTTTAGGGTAGGTACTCTTGATCTGGCTTTTCTCTAAAATATATGTTAATCATACTCGCCATATGCAATCTCTTTTCATCCATCCTCTCTACATGGCCAAACATGTAGATAAATTATAAAATCTTAGTTTAATGGAAAATGGGACTCAAACTTTATTATCTGAGTGTGCAAGACAGAACCATTATTACGATGAAAGAATCTCACATTATTTGCAGTTCTCCAAATTTCCTAGATTCAGCAGTATTCAGTTGTATTCTGTTTATTCATTCAAATCATGCACGCAGACTTCAACGGGTGGCCCATAAATTTAAAAGTACAGAATGTAACGTAAGCAGATAGAACCGCTTTGCATACTTTGTAGTAAAACATTGGTTGAATCATAGAATAGATATTTAGGATCAAAGTACCTATTCTACGAACAACATGTCACGACATTATTGTTCAAAATTAGCATTACGACGACCCAGACATCTTTTCCAAATATTGATTTAAAAAATAGTTAACTGTTATCTCATTATTTTTTAACCTACGACCAAGTAGGTAAACCAGTTTACTTCGAGCTCCTGAAAAAAGTATTTGAAAAAAATGTACCTACAAGAATTAGATGGGCTGTAATCCCCCGACACGTTGATAAAGTAGGCGTAGTACCAAGTGTTCTGGATGGACAATTGGGTTGCGAATTAACTACCATGCCTGGGTATCAAAGCCGTGAAGCTGTTTTAGTTTGGGTTTTCAGGTTTTGTTACCCACATAGGTTCATCACCGCTGACACAATCTAAAGAGCCTTGAATGCGCTGTGGTAGGTTTAAATATAAGTGCTAGCAGCTTATAGATTTTAGTCCAAAACTCAAACTGAACCAATCTAGAATTATCATAAAGCTTTCAAGCTTGATTCAATTAAGTTTGAGTTTCGATAGTGGAATATCGATCTTCGTGTTTGTCTTCTACTTACTTCAAGTATAATAGATGTTAGAGAGATGTCCAAGAGTATACCCTAAATTGACTAGCATTTTTGAAGAATGGCACATAGCACTCTGATGAAGTGGGTAAAAGCAAAAGACCTGTCTTGTAGCAAGTGGAAATCCATGGTCTTTTTAGATATCATGCTTGTGTATTCAGCATCATTAAAGATAACCGTTATCGTTCCGAGAAAACTAACTTTCTAACGTTGTGCAGATAACAAATCTTTGTATAAGGGTATAAAGGTATTCGATAACAATAAGAACGTTTCTTCGTTTACCAGTTTCATGCAAACTAGGAAATGTTTGCAAACACGGGTTATAAGAACATGGGTACAAATTCAGTAATATTAAAAGAAATAGTATTGCAGAAGTTTATGAAAAATAAGACGGAGAATAAAATCCTATACTACATTAGGCTTGTAAAAGCTTGGCTCAGGAATTGTAAAGTAACAGAAATTCAATTCAAAGAACTCGATGAGTGACATAGAAGCAGTTCCAAGTTAGGAATCGATTCAGCATAGTCATAACAAGATCAATCTAGATAAAGACATTTTCTAAACAGCCAGACGCGGGTCGATGAACTAGCCAACCGGAGCACCAGACCGAAAAGAATTAGCTTGCAACCTTGACAATGGCAGGTTTAAAGTAAATTAAAGGGATTGTCCTGGCCTTGGGTGACAATGTACAGCGTTGAAATTGCGGTTCAGGAATATTTGCTTTTGGGGTAGGTTTTATTTTGACCACCTTATGCTCAACAACAGCCATTTAAATTTATTAAATGAGATTTACTAGTAATAATATTATGATATATCTGTTTTACTATTTATGTCTGTAAATATTCTGTATTTATATACAGTCCGTTCTGTATATTTTTTTTTTGTATGTCAAATAAATCTGTTTGCTAATTCTTGAAATTACTTAAGTACTTCAACAATATCATAGCATGTTCCTTAAGGTTTCTTAAGACGGGTTGTCCATCTATCTACATACATCATTTCAGGCGAAACAGATAAACCGAATATATTACATCACACGTTCCGATACAATTACCTTAAAAAATAAAATGCGAATAAAGACAATAGTATAAGTAAGAAGATACCACTCACATACAACAAACGTGTCACGCGGCGCATCAGCATCCAGCGAGACCTCGAATGTAGCTGGCAACACAAAATTGCCATTGGCGATATAAATAATTCAATGGTCGAACAAAGGGATGCCACTCTCAAGCGTGTTTTTGACATTCGCGAGTGAAATTAGTTTTTAGATGCGATACGCTTTCTTTTTGAGAAGAATTTCAGGAGAAATGAGAAACTCTAAGAGAGTTCTGTGGCGGAGTTGGCGACTAATTGGTTGGGAGTTCAGACAGGAGTGGTTTTTTTTCGATTTCTGCCTTGTTTGCTAATATATTTAATAGTGCACACTCGGAACTTGTAGTTTCGACTCAAACCCACTTTTATTTATCTAAGTACAATGTATCTATATTATACGTACGTACTTGCCTGCCACGCGGGCGGCCCGGGTTCAATTCCCGGCCGATGCAACCTTCTTTTTTAAATTCTAGACAAATTGTACGCTTCAGTTTTACGTTACTGCGAATATAGAGGCTGCTGTTCCCAGTCGAACAAGTTTAACCTGTGACAATGAAGCCTTAGGTTTTATTTCCCGTTGCTTATTATTCAGAATCCCTTGATGGGCACAGCCGGCCCCACTGAGCAAGGTAGCAGGTGCCGCGCGCTCACTCGGAAGTAATGCAATAGAGCCTTGCAGAGCCGGAAACAGACGTTACATCCGATTATGTCCAATTCTGTTCGATTTAGTGTATACGGATTGGAATTGCAGCGTGTGTAAATGGAATCTGGACAAGGGATGCATTTACACGATCCCGTAGTTTCGCTGAACGTTCATAGTTGATAATGACGATTGTCTTTATTTGATAGTGATCCTTTAGTACATACTGCCAGCTGTGGAAGCGAATACATTAGACAAGCAAGAGCAAAAAACTATGGAAACCAGAAATAAAATGATAAACTTCGTATATTTACTATTCCAAAATGGTAACAGGGCAGGTCGCGTGGAACTGGCACTAGAGTCACCTAGTTTTAAGACGGTTCAAGATGGTCCTTGTGATTTTATTGAATAAACATATTTTGACTTTGACTTTGACTTTGACTTTGGGCGCGTAGCATAGGTGTTTTGGTTCTGGAAGTTTCAACTACCAAACATGGAAATTCAGGATGAAGATGGTTTTGATCTCCAAAGATTTAACATAGTGCGGGAAAAAGACTCGAAACTACAACAGATTAGATCTCATTTTGATTACATAATTTCCAAGAGACTTGACATGACTAAGCATGAACTGGGTGGGATAAATGTGGAGTGCAAGTATTTTCGTAAACTCTCCCTGTTTTTATAAAGCATTGCTCAAAGTTATCCCTGTCATTATTTATCATTACCTTTTTGTAAGAGGTAAGAGATGGCAGACCATCAACCAGGTGGTCTCATGATATAGTTAGGACAGTGGAAGCTAAATGGGTATGATGTTTTTATGATCATGACAGATGTTGAGAACAAAAGCGAAGAATATAAAGACCCTTCTATACACTATCGATTGCAACATAGATTCAGTTTTGTGTGCCTGATGTCAAAAGCCCGTTTATTCATTTGGTATGCCTGATACTGAGCTTTTGTTGTTGGTTTCGGAGGAACAAACTTTTAAATCAACGATAATAGCCCGTAAGAAGATATACCAAAAACCCAAAATTTCAATAAAAACACCTGAGGAAAACAACCTTACCGCACGCGACGTGAACTAGCACTTTGACCCAATCTTTACGGGAAAGCGAATAAAGCTTTGGGTAAATGGGTAATGAGAACGTAAGGTAAAACTTAGAGGATTTACGCTAGTATTTGTTCAGAGTTTTTATTGCTTCGAAAGTAAAGACGTTAAATAAACAAGGAGTACCGCAGGGTAAAGTAATATGCAAAGTGCGGTACGAAACGTTCACGTTAATATCTGCATATATTTTACATAGCACTGCTGAATTTTCTTATGCAAGATTCGAGCAGACCGACGCGGAAGAACAACCTAATCTTTTACCTTTTCAAAAACGAAAACTTAAGCGCTGTCTAAAAATTACTTGGGTATTATTGAGAACTTATTTAAAGATATGAATGAGGCAGACAAAATGTAGAGGTAGGATAGGATGGACCAAAAACCGCGGTGAGAAAATTGGTTTTACTTATTTGGAATGATTCTACTCATAGATAATCTTGTGAATAACGAAGACTATATTAATATAAATTGCCATTACTCTATGGGAATGAAGTCTATTTAATAGGACCATCATCCGTCTGAAAGCTTGAAGAAGTACACGGCTGGATATAGACAATTTCCAGGAAAAAAATGGTTATTTGGGCTCAGTCATTGTTTTTAGGTATTTCAATATTATATTTACTTTTTCAACACCTGTA
The DNA here is from genome assembly GCA_963576535.1 of Plemyria rubiginata. NCBI lineage: Eukaryota > Metazoa > Arthropoda > Insecta > Lepidoptera > Geometridae > Plemyria > Plemyria rubiginata. The sequence continues at coordinate 7,133,378 of OY754922.1, read as the reverse complement.
AAAACCCAGCCAACGGACGCTACTATTGGCTCAACAATTTTCCGAGCAAATTAAGGAGCAAATTGTTGAGAACAGCTGTTAACAACTTCGAGAGGAATCTACAGAAATTTTCAAGAATACCTGAAATCATTGAAAAGTTCAAAGTTACTTGGTATCAATGAAGTGATATTTAGTAAATACAGTTCTTGTAATTATTACATTTCTTTTAATTAAAAAAAAAAAGTAAAAAATATTTATTGCAGCAAAACAGTAAAATATACTTAAAATTAAACATTGGAAACTTTTTATGTTTTGCAGAGAGCCAATATACAAAAGTAGGATCGTTAGTCCCCTCACTAGGCAGAGCCTGTATCGAGGAGGAGAGGTTTTTTAAGTATATTATTAATATACTTAAAAAAAATACGCTACATCGCCAATAATTCCAGAACTTTAGTTATGTCAAATTTATTATCATGTCATGTGCGTAAAACTTCATCGTTTAGAATCTTAAAAAACAATGCGTTTATGGGGAACGAGTAATGTATTCATTGCGTATGTCTTATTCTACAAAACTCTACTTCCTCGCCCTCTTTTAAAACCAATTAGATCAATTTTATCATCTAAATTCCAAACACTTAAAAACACCATAACGAAAATAGACACCGCAGTAATAAAACGCCCACTAAGGATACTGACGTAAAAAAAGGCAAGAAACGGTGATTTATTAAGAGGTAAGTAGGTAGCCATTCTGGCGGCACGGAGTTTTAATCAAATAATACGCCTTCAGAATATTTCATCAATTTGAATAATAAAATATTATGGCGGCGCAAGAATCTAGATCACATAGAAGACATTTTAGAGAAAGGCCAGGTCCAGATCACCCCAAGCCGACGAGCATAGATATGAAGAATGTTATGAGAGTGAATGCAGCAACAGAGGAATGTTAGGATCGTAGCAGGTGGAATCCTTAACCTACTCCTACTTCCTATCGTTTTCCTATCGTATTTATAATCGACTTCTTATTAAGGTTTATGGTTGACTCGCTTAGACACCTTCACACGAAATCCAGCTGTCAGTGTTGTCATGTTCGGCCAATAAATTCTAGAGGTGACACCTTCTTTAATTTTAGATCGGAACATGAACTGTACCATAATTAGTCCCAAAGGCTGACCAATTAATTGGACGGTCGTAGTTCTGAAATTTATTGTTTAATTGCTTTTTGTAAATGTCCCGAAAACTCGAGTAAAATGAGCGAGCACAAATCATCTGCCTCTGGAAAGTTTTGGAATTCCGATTTATTCATAAAGGTTAAAAAGGCTAAAGAGTGAAGCGGTCCTAAATGAGAATCGCGGTTGTGAGCCTTTTTTCCTTTTTGTTAAAGAATCTTTATAAGATATGACGTAAGCTTTCTGGAAGTCTAAAACTGACGTCATCATCTTGAGATTAACACTAGCAAATTCAAATTCATTTATTTTACTAAAGTGTTTAAACATTAATAATTTTGCCATTGGACCCCGCACTAGGACAAGCCTGTGTCGCGGGAGGCCGAAGCACTTATGAGCTTACATGATTCGGATCCTTATAACTTTTATTAGTTCTTCATAAAACTAAAGTCTTTTAATTTAAGGTACAATAGTTCCTAATAGCAACCCTCGTTCCTGGTTTCATAAGCATTGCGTTTGACAAGTCCGTGCAGATATTTTCCAATATAATAGAACAGGCTACCTACTGGGCCAGTTCGCTACTCTGTGGCAAGAATGGCATGAGTTTAGTAACCGCAGGAATTCCAGTCTAGACATTCGATATGGCTAGCCACTATAGTGCAACTATCAAAGATGATAAACGAAGGTTCGCATAGACATTTTGAATAAAACTGCGCAGCATGTGAGATAGAGACATCTCGACAGTGGAATGGTTACAGAGTGGCCCCGCAAAGAACATCAAAATTTGATTTGACATACGAACATTACGTTAGACCTGCTGGTAACTAGCAGGAATTTAATCCTACTAATAAATAACGACATTTATGGTGCGGCGGACGTCTGTATAGCTGACACTACAAAGTTAGGGTTCGACTCCCGCGGTGTGACAGATGTTTCCTTGCATGACCGCGCCGTGGTAATCAAACAAGCACATCTCAACTTAACCGGTTAGCAGTCAACTTATCATTGAAAATAATAATTGAACAAAAAATCTACTCGAATTATTAATTGTGTACGTTACTCGGTACTCGTAATAATTCAGTTTCAAAGCTTTCATGAACTGTTTGTTTACGCTCCGAGTTTTCAGGAGCTGGGTACTAGCATGGCTAAATAATGACTCAATTAGAAGAACGCTCGCGGCTTGGTTCGCGTAGACTTGTTAATTTTAAGGCATTATTTCAGAACACACAAAATAAATAAAAATGACTACCTGGTTAAATCCGATCCTGTTTCCTTATAATACGTTGCGGCTAGAAAGTATGGTTAGCATGATACCGCAACGAGTATTTGTAGTGAAAACCGCTGCGGCAATTAAGGGGATTGAACATATTGAACATTTTTAAAAATATAAAAAAAGAAAATTTTGATCCCAGCAAGTTTTCACACTTAAAAATGGGACTTTATATTTTTCTAATTTACTTAAATGTATTAAACTAAGATCAAAACATTTTTTTTGCTTAATCATTGTAAGTAATGCCATTGACCACAACTTAACAGATTGCGAATTTACAATCTGCATTTAGTGATTTTATATCTTCAAAAATGTTCAATTGTTCGAGTGAGATAGAGGCGCACCGTATGCTGCCCCTCAAGCTTTTTTTATGGAAAACAAAACAAATTCACGAACACCGACCTATATTCACAAATAACTGCACAAAATACAGCCGCAAATACGGTGAGGATTTCCAGCTATTTCCATTTAGAGAGCTTGAATAATATAATACCAAATCACGACGATACGATTACGAACTTTTCTGTCTGTCGATGAGTGTCCGGCCGCCCACACTTTAGTTGTATTTACTTAGTGGTATGTATGTGTGTGTTTGTTATCTTTGCTAAACCGCTGGACTATTTTGGAAGTAATTTGGATGAGTACCTACAGGGTACTTAAATTATTTCCACGGAAAAGAAGTCACGGGAAAAAACTATATGGTTTATTAATGAGTTGCCCGCCCACCCGTTCTGGTATTGTTAGAAAGAAAGAAACATTTATTTGACATCCAAAACACACACATTCGCAATTTCACATATTTCACAATAGCGTCTGATTTATTATACGAACGAGTTATATTATAACTTTAAAATCTTTGATTATTTAAATCAAACAAATCTATTAGATCAGATTTGGTATATATCTCTCTACCAAAATAGTTATGGCAAAGCAAAAAAAAAACAACATAAAACTTGATACCTGCAGAAAACGATATATTATTAATCGGTGTGATAAATACTGAGAACACAAAACGAACAAGTGTCAGTGCCATAAAATCTACAGCGTTCAACAACTTTGGATTGGATTTCATGAGATTGCCAGTTTCTGTTGACACTATGCTTGTTTTGACCTGTCTACTAAAATCACAACAAGCTCAAACATGAATTGATTTCAAATCAACATGCAGCACATAAATCTATCCCAAAATGGCGAACACTTTTAATTAATAAAGACAACACAACAATACATAATATTAATTTACGAGATGTTCTCGTGTACCGGAGGGCCATTAATCATGTCCACGAAAAAGGCTGACCGCGGCGCTTTCGAACCATAAAGGTAAAATAAATTAGAGCTCTTGCGAAAGAGGCAAAATTTCTTAAAATGAAATCGGAACGCAGGGGTTTGAGTCAAGTGAAGGGTCGAAGTGATGGCTCTTACAGAATGAAACAAAACAAAGCTCCACAGAAAGGAGAGAGGCTTTGCTATTGGATATAAGCTAAGCGCTCTATAATGGTACGAAAAGACACAAAAGCATTGTAGTGTTAATTCTCAGAAGGATACAGGTAGCACACAAGACCAACTCAGACATAAAAAACAAAACAGAGTAAAATAAATAAAAGAGAAATGACAAAATTAATCAGACTTGAAAGATGAAAAGCGTGATTTAGCACCGGATAAAAGCGATATCTCAACGATAAGGAATATAAAGTAGGAACGTGAGAAAATATTAATAATTCACAAGGGCTGTTCAATAAACGAAATTAATTATAAATACAAATTCAGTGAATCTAATAAGAGGTCATAGGTACAAACAAATAAGAGGAATAAAATAAGATTCAGACGCGATGAATTCTCAAACAATAAAAAAGAAAAAGTCACCCAAAAAGAAAACGACTGAAGATTCCTCATTTATCCAAGGTCTCGTCTCGGCCAGCTATAATTTATTGGACTTTAAGCCATATGACGTGAGAAATAACGTTGAAAACGTGACAATTTCAGACCCGCAAACACTTAAAAACTTTTGTTGAAATACCGTCCAATTTGGACGAGAAAAAGTTCTCAAGTATTAGAGTCACGGAATATATTAGTAGTTATAAACAAACTAAAAGGAACGAACCCTTCCTTTGAGACGAACAATTGGTGAGGAGTTTAATTAAACTGTAGCTTCGCTCGATCAAAGCGAGCTTCACATACTACTAACGACGGTAGCTGTCGAGCATAGTAAAACGTCAATAAATCGCTTCGTTGTGCCATATCGTCACCCGATCACATCCAGAATAAAATAAACCAATTATGTATACTAAACAGAGCACGCCTTATTACTGGCAAAAATGAGGCTTTGTTAAAATATTCAAAAGAAAAAGGAAAATGCGCGAACTTTCCATACTTTATTTAATGAAAGTAACCTCAGCAAAAATATTGTTCGAATACTGTCATTAAAGCAATCGGCAACAAAAAATTACGAATAATTGTAATATTTTATAATTTTTTAATTAACAAGCACGATGCGGAGTTAGGTACAACAAATTTCCACCACCACATGCATGTCAAAGGCAACTTTGAAATTAGAAAACACACCTACAATTCCGCACGCCCGCAGGCAAGACCGGCAAAAACTTAATTAAGCATGGCAAAGCGTAAAAGGAAACCACGATGCAGGACGCCATGGGATAATTTAAATTCTTGACCGTCCTGCGCCGTCGATGGCAATCAAACTTGCCAGAGTCAGATTAAAAAGTCCACAAGCAATCTCTTTATTTGTTTTCTCATTGGAGACTGTGTTTTATGTTTTTTTATGGTTTTTCTCGTTTTCCGTGAAGGAATTTATCACCGAATGTGTACTAGCAGCCAAATGCCAATGTATTCGGGAAAAGGAAACCTTTCTGACGACAAATAAGATTTATCGCGCGCACCCGTGCAGCATTTACAAGTGGGTTTCGGTCGCGCTGCGCACATTTATCAAAAAATCATTAGGTGTAGTCGGAGTCAAACAGACGGTAGACGGTTACTGTGCATTTTCAGTGACATATGCCAGCCAATACTAGTGAATTGAAAACGACACTTGAATTCTATAGGCGTGTTGTGTAACTAGTGTAGCACGCGTCGATTGGCAAGCATTTTATAACGTACTAGCTGGTACCCGCGATTTCGTCTGCGTACTTTTAATCTCTTCATCTCTTTTTTTCGCAATAAAAGGTAGCCTATGTTCTTTCTCAGGGTCTAAAGATTGTCTGTGCCAAATTTCATCAAAATCGGTTGAGAGGTTTAAGCGGGAAAGCGTAACAAACAGACAGACAGACAGACAGACAGATAGTTACTTTCGCATTTATAATATTAGTTGGGATTAAGGGTCCGGTGACAGCGGCTTGCAATTTCGAGGTGCGATTGGCTATTATTTCATTTTATTTCATTTCGGGGAGGTTTTTTGAAAGAATAACTCTAAAGAAACACGCATAAATACTGTTCGAACACAAATAATACGATAAGATAAGTAGTAAGTAGTTTTCCGCTTGGGAAAACGTTATTTTATGCAAAATATTGTATAATCGAGTTTATTATGTGCATTATGCATTTATTATGCGTTTTATCTCTCCCATCTAAAATCAACTTTTTATTTGATATCGAAGTAAAGTTATCTATGTCATCATCAATAACTAAGTAAATTTCTGAAATAAAAATGAACGAAACAACGCATTTATACTCCGTAAATTCCGACCCTAAATGCACCATCGAGAGCATTTTCCACCAAATCCGACCATCTTTCACCATCTATAAAAGGTCTAAACAATATAAAAAAAGAGAATTGGAGCTGTTATGCGGAGGTCCACAGATGACACAAAGGGTGGAAAAGAAGGCTCAAGGAAAGATCACTATATTTGATTGTGTAATTCTTTACGACCCCCAAAACCCTCAAAGTAACCTCTGAGCACGGGTCGTGTTATTTTGACCCCATCGGCGATTCTTGATAGGACATAAAAACGTGGCAGCAGAGAGGGTCTTGACCAGCCAGCTCCTACCAACTGGTACCTACGCATAAAATCATCGTATAAAAAATCCCTGAGTAAAATATCTCGTCGTCTGTCTATTTCTCTTCGGTCAAGCTCTCTAGGTTTTGAGTGCTTAGTGTTACAAAGTGGTTCGCGGATGTTTTTATTCAAATGTTGCCTGTACCTACTTATCGGATGTCGAAAGTTTAATAACGAAATTAAATTTTTAATTAACCGTACCTCAAGTAATATAAGATTCCAACTTTGACGAAAGGTACGAGTATAAATTAATTAAGTATATCTAGAGATCTATAACAAACAACTCCATTTAAACTAAATTTCCAAAACAGAATAATTTAAAAGCTTAGATGGTTTAGTAGATAAACAGCCAAGAACGAAGCTCAAAAGCTTATTATCATTTTAAACGGCATAACAAAGGTCTATCACAAAAACTGGATAAAAGACAATGCAGACAAAAATTCATAAAAAATCTTATCATCGTCACATCAATGTAAAGATTAAAATTTTGTTATATCGTTGAAGCTTTTTGAAGTAAAAAGACTATTACGTACTAGCTGTGGGCATGAGGCCGACATCTAACGTAGGCGTACTTATCTACCTACTTGCGTAATGCAGAAGCAATCCGGCCGTTCATGCTGGGCGTTCCACAATCCGTATATACAGTCGTGGTCAACTAATTAGGGACACTCTTTGGTTAAACCGAATTGTGAATTTATTTTTTATTTTCCAACGAGTCTAACCCATATTCCATATCTCTTACATGTAAGTATAATTAGTCATTTATGTGCCCGATTATACAAACAATAACAACTTCTTAAACATTAAACCTCTTTACAGTATAGCTGATAGATTATCGTAGTGCTATTTGTTCAAATAATGCTGGCTGTCCATTTAATTAGGGACACTGAGACATTGCGTTCTATTTTTCAAAATTTGAATCTCAATATTTTTTTACTTCTTCTCTTATTGTTTCGTGGTAGTTTTGGCGGCAATCCCGATATTTATTTTAAGTTTTGAAAAATATTTTGAAGAAAAATGGGTAAAATAAAAGTTGCGATCCAACACTACGAAAAATTATCATGAAGTTTGTTGTCGAGCATGGTTGGCCATACCGAAGGATAGCAGAACATTTAAATTGTTCAAAAACTATGGTATACAATGCAGTGCAACATGTCAGACGCAATAACACAGATTTAAATGTGCCCAGAACAAAAAGATCGAGAAAAACAACTCCGCAAGAAGATAGAATGATAACCAGGTTAGCTAAGAAAGATCCGTTTCTAGGCTCTATTTCAATTAAACACGAAGTGTTTGGGACAGACGAAAGAGCTGGTGTCTCAGCGAGGACCGTTCGACGACGTCTGGTAGAAGCAGGGTTGTTCGGACGAGTGGCTCGCAAAGTACCGTTGTTGAAGAAAGAACATAGAAATGCTCGTTTGGCGTTTGCACGTAAATATGGACATTGGACCTACGCCCAATGGCAACATGTATTATTCTCTGACGAGACCAAGGTTAATTTGATTTCTTCAGATGGAAGGCAATACGTAAGGCGGCCATTAAAAGCGGAAATGAATCCAAGATTCACAAAAAAGCAGGTGAAACATGGCGGTGGAAACATTAAAATGTGGGGTTCATTTTCTGGACGTGGAGTGGGACCTGTGAGGAAAGTTCAGGGTAACTTAGACCAACATCAATACAAGGCAATATTGGAGGAAACGATGCTTCCCTATGCTGAGGAGCATCTCCCTATTATATGGACGTTTCAGCATGATAACGACCCGAAACATACCGCCCGTTCAGTCAAGTCGTTTCTTACCAGTCAGTCAGTATCGGTGCTAGATTGGCCAGCAAATAGCCCGGACCTTAACCCAAACGAGCACCTTTGGCACGAAATCAAGAAAAAAGTAGCCACTTATCGTACCACAACTTTAGATGAACTTAATGAAGCTTTTTGTGAGGCATGGGCAAACATTCCTGTCGAAACATACCAGAAACTGATAATGTCTATGCCACATCGGTGTCAAGCGGTAATTACTAACAAAGGTTTTGCTACTGGGTACTGATTTTACACGTAATAAAATGGACCTGTTAAAGATATTATAATACTGCAGATTATTAGTTTTGTTTAACTCTATTTTTCATTATAGTTTACTGTCCTTAATTAAATGTCCAGCTACTTTTTTCTATTTATTTATTCTTTTATTTACAGCCATTTAAAGCATAATAATCGGACCAAATTATGCAAATAATAGTTACTGAGAAATCAATAGGGTTTTATATTTGTATGTACATAACCGGTTATTGTTCTTCATTATCTTGCATGTCCCTAATTAGTTGACCACGACTGTATATATCATGCAGAGATGTTAAAAAAAAAATATTTTGCTGCTACTATATGAGCTAATAAAGAGGGGTACTTACACCCCGCCTGACTCACAGTAACATGAGACTTGTTTGAGCGCTTATCGTGCCCTATATGGCATCATCAATTTTCTGCCCTATCGACACCACCATGCACACCATCGCGCAAATTTAAACTGACTGAGGCTCTACCTACGAGAACACATGCCAGAAAGGTTATTGAATACATGCGCAGCTTATGTGTGTGAACTAAGAGCTGCCAAGGTTTCCTTTATTTTGAAAATAAACAATAATAAATAAATTTGACACTAATAATATATGTGCCCAATCAGTAAGTAATAATATGTTTAAGTAAACAATATAAAAAAAACATAATTGTACCAATTTTTCACATTTTATCAAATATTATAGATAAAATGTGAGCACCAGATGCGACGCTGATATGTTGTGTTTCAGGAAAAGACAAAACAATCTTTTGAAAGACCCTTATGTCAAAACACCCTAGGTAAAATAATTTTAATAATCAATGATTGTATTGTATGAATAACAAATATCATTCTTTTTTATGTTATGGGGGTTGTCTGTAATTCAGTTGCCAAGGAGACGATAGCAAACACTGAATAGGTTGAGGTCACTTGATGCCTCGTTCGGTAAAGTTCGTTGCTTGTTTCATATCATTAGGGGGAACTGAATAAATTTAAATATTCCTATCCTATCTATAATAACATTTTATTTATTTTATATTATAGACTATATTATACGGTGCCAGCATTGATTTTCTGTTATTTGAAATGAGTTCTTCTTAGGGTGGCTCTCCGCTACTAAGGTTGGAATTCTACTTCTATAGACGTTTTTAAATATTTTAGGTAGGAAGTAGTTAGTTTCGATCTCAAATTCATTATTGGTGAAAACCCTGTCCGTCTTATTATAAAAATGTGAGTTAGACTAGGCTTAAGCCAGGACTAACTGGTCCGTGGTCTAACTTTGATACCGAAGTTGGTCCCTGCTCTATAGAAAAATCAAAGACTTAGACCAGACGTTATTATAAAACGGAGTTTATCCCCTAAACCACGGTTTAAAGATAAACCCGAACGACCCCTAGTTTAAGTATGGTCTAACTAATAAAAATCTCATATTGCCAAATATTATTTGGTCTCCCACATAAGTTTATTCAATAAAACAACTTGTAGCACTGCATTATCCAACATACATTTCAAACTCTAGACTCCGATCTAAATTTGAAATGTCAAAACGCATGGGTTGCCACGAATTTGTCAATATCAAGTTGATAACGAGATTTAAAACAAAAAGGCGGAGATCTGAGTCAAGAAGAGAAACTAAAAATTGATTCGTTAAAACGAAAGACGAGGTAGTATGCGCATATGACTTTAGCCTGCGGCAAGAGAGTACAGTTATACCAACTTATCTAAGCCGGTCTGAAGTTAGCTGTTTAGAGAATTCTCGATTCACTATTGGCCATTTATGCACAAGCGGCTAACTTCAGACCGGCTCAGATAAGTTGGTGATTCCAAAATGAATGAACGATTGATTGCCATAATTTGTTATAGTCTGTGGATATTTGTTGAATGATTATGTTCTGTGATGATGAATCATGGACTATCTCAGGTACTATGTAGTCTTCGACTAAAGTGTCTTTTGTAATACGAAAATGATAAACCTGAGATGATCCTAAATTTATGAGATAAACCAGGTTTAAGTTGTTTATAATAAGAAAACGTGACTTGAGCTAGGTTTAAACCCAGGTTTGATTTATTTATAATAAGGCTGTGTGGCTATTCCAAACCTAATGTGGTATCGGTATGGTATGTGCTACTAATATGTATTCTGTGGAATCGCTGTGCCGGTGCGAGGTACCACCGGTGAGTGGTGAGCGGTAAGTAGGTCACGCGACCCACGCTTCTTCAATTTCACAGCTGATCAATAGCCAGCCAGGACAGGGGACTGGAAACCGCTGGTTCGTTTTATAGCAATGAGTTTGAACAGTTACACTTTAGGGCGCAGCGTTCTGTTCATATTTTTTATAGATTGGTTAGTACTCCGATGGGATAGAGGAAATGACCCCGCTTTCTGAACGATAAGCTATCGATATTATATACCGAGTAAATCACGTAATCAGTGACTCCAGTTGTGCTTTACGATGGGTTATTGCGTGTTGAAGACACAATGAGGGTCTGGAGTACCTACCGTTATGATAACAATGGTGTTTTGTTGGGGATTACGATTACAGGATCTGTCTGTGTGGATCTCATTAGATAAGCATTGATTTGGTCGTTCGGTGATGAACGAGATATTTATTTGTACCCGATAATATTTATCGGCTGAAGATTTTGTATGAGTAGTAATATGAAGATGCGGGTTCGAAGTCTAGCTAAAATAATTTATTAAAAACTAAAACCTAAAACTAGGATTTAGCAATGTCCAGCACGTATCTATTTGTAGATCTGAAAGAAATAGGACCACTTTTTAACAGCCTTGTCAGCTAGCTAGGAAAGCCTGAAGTAGCTACCGGTGTCCTTAGAGACATTTTGAAGATTGTTGAGACCGTTCCTTTAAAACAGTTAACTACTTTATATAGTTTTATTTCAGACACCAGCTGAAAGTAATAGAATATTGTTTATTTGTTAATCATGTGAGCAATGCATTTTGAGCGCATTCCAATTTATCACAAAGTCTGACCGTGCTGAATTACCTAATACAAAAGTCACAAGGCGTTCTAATGCTCTGACATGTGATATAGAACTAATTACAGGCTTGTAATGTGGTAGCCTTAAAGGGCTTATGAGCCGAAGTGTTTGTCCAGGACGACGAAACTAGTGCATGCCGACCAGAATATACGGACCCCAACAACATGGTGACGTGCTGTCTTTTTTTTAATTCGTCTGTTAATCACGAAACCGCTGACGTAAGGTGACATAATTAGTGTTGGGTAGGACACGGTTTCAAAATGAGTTTGAGTGAGGCCCTCGTTTTAATTCGTGAGGTGGGACAATGTCATGCTTCAAATGTCATGTCACATAGTACAAAATGTCATATTGTGAAGTGCCTAGTCCTAGTTCGCTCTACTCATTTCATATGTCATTGAGGAAAATCTGTCACAAAGCGTCACATCAAACTTTCGCATTTATAATATTAGTAGGATTTGTCTAGCTAGCCTTTCTACATCCAGTTACTGAACAGGTTCAATGGTATAACGACCGTGGGTTATAAACAGGATCTGGGTGAACGCTAAATAAATCCTTTATGTGAAAATTAGACCTTAACATAAGACTAGAAAATCCACTTTCGCACGTCAATCTGAAGCCTGGGCATAATATTGGTTACATTCATTCTGAAAACCAAATAGATTTCACAACAGCTGATCCAAAAATCCGCTGCCAGAAAACTGGACGATAAAATGGTGAGTCAAAGACAGAATTATCTAGAGTAGAGACCTAGATCTCATCGGCCTCTACCTGAGCGATAAGAAGTCATTGCGCCTACAGGGCAGTGATAAGAACCGCTTCCGTAATTGCTTTTTCCGTTGTTTAAAGGTTTTCTCGGAAACGATCAGGTGACGCTTCTAACGTGAGTCCCATTACGACGCCGAAACATTCATAATTGGCACCTTTTGTGTTCGCTTTTAGTCGTAAATAAAAGCAAACATGTAATCTAAACTTAGAATGTAACCTAGGTACGGTACCTACAGACACAGCGACAACATAACTCAGAGAGAGTAAGTATCCAATCTCAGCTAAGAGCTTACCCAGGAAGTAGAAACCTTTCAAATCTCCCTGCTTATCCCAATTTTACAACCTGTACAAAGACAGGTGCGTTTTTGTAAACATCTGTTGACTAAGAAACAGTCAACAGATGTTTACAAATCTGATACAAATCTGATCTTCTGTTTTATTTCAATCGAGTGCCATTTTTTTGCGTTTTAGAGATCCTTACGGCTCGAAAGGTATGTTAATGTATAAGTGTGTCATATGTAAAATACATATTATTATGACACACCGAAGCTAGCATTTTACGACACAAAACTTTTTAACAAAAAATTTAACCGCCAAAAAAACTGAAAAGCAAGAAATAATACTTAAACTTTTTTTTTAACCTTAATACTTAACTAGTTTTAGTATACCTAAGTAATTCTGAGTCGGCTTTACGTAATTAATGAATTTGCTTGTGTGGCGCCGACTGAGGACATATTTTTATCTATCGAGTCCAGATTTGCTATTTTTTGTAGCCACGTTTCCTTAGCCTTGTTCATGATGCCACTACCGATTTCCAATGTTTTATGCTATCTTTAAGTAAGTACTTACATATTGTTAAATTATTTAATTAATTTATATTTTGATAATTTTATTCGACCTGTGCTCACGCCCAGCACTTCATACTTTCTAGACACCCTACACTGCTGAAATTCGGCATAACAACAACCTGTTAAAACCACACGGAACCCTTATTTCCTTCTTTACGCTAAACTTTTTCGGAATCGTGGCAAGGCGTGGTTAATGTCTTTGCAGGCGGGCGTGGGTGATTGTTACTCAACAGATTGATGGGATGCCTGTTTGTTTTTACTGTTAGAAATCGATGACTTTCGTGTTTCAACACGACCTTAGTTTAATATCTTGTTGTGGTAAAGGAGTTTATGAAATCAATGTAACATCGCGTGGTGCGTCTGTCTTATTGGGAAACCAGAACGCGAAAGGGGAATATTTGGAGTTGAAACTCTTGAAATCTTTTAGAGACCACAGATTTGGAATTGTGTCGGGAATAGAATACCTATCAGACTTTCTTTGTCTCAAGCGAGTGGTACTCGAAATTGTTAAGTATCATCATACACGCATATTTTTTGTAATTTTATCTATCCCATATAGAATCATTCCCTAGATCTAATTTGTTCCGTTGTTCTGGGTGTTTATGTATAATAAAAAATATCTATCTATTTAAGTAGGTATATAATGTATTAAATATATCAGTCATCTAGTACCCATAACACAAGCTTTGAGTAGCTTACTTTGGGGCTAGATGATGCTGTGTGGATTGTCCAGCATTATTATTATTATTATAGGTCACGAAATCTTTTTTTTTAATAATGTTGTATTACTATTTACTTAGCAACAATAGTGGGCTAATGAGTAATTTTAAAAACGTATCTCAGAATGAGTACAGTTAATAATGCATTCTAATGCATTTTGAATAAGACGAAAGTCTAATACTGTATGAAAGAAGAATGTGAGTATTCATGTTGTTATTATAATCTTCACATTATTTGTCGAACGAGCTACTTTCGGAACAAAGCTTCCGAAATAACAACACCATTAGCGTTGAAGCTTACAAAATCAACTCATATTTGAACTCCCGCGCTCTTTGAAAGCCGGATTCTGGATAGAACAATGCAAGTTCATTATGCAGTGCCTCGCACTGCTAATTATTTTGTAATATCTGTGGCACAAGTGCGAGTTGTGTCTAGTAGTTTTAAAAGAACCGTGATATACCCTGCAATATCAATTATACTCGATTCTAAGATTGTACGATCGTCCGTTAGCAACTCTATGGATTGCCATCTGTGGGAAATCTCATCTCATGGGGTATCCAAGGTGACAGTTAATCTTATCAGCCAATAATAAGAGATTATCCGTTGAGCTACTAAACAAACATTCAAGGTATATTTATAGAAATCGTCATAAACCTAGCGTTAAGTACGCTAGGTTTATGACGATTTTTTGCCCTTTTTTTTCACGACTTTGTCCCCCACATTGTCACGAATGATACCTAGGATTTTGGTCGCTACTATAGTTATGTTAAGACCGGATTCAATCTAACATAACACCCGGCACGTTCGAATATTAAAAAGTCAAACATGCCATGAATACATTATAATTAGGTAGGTCTTTGAGCAATATACAGATTCAGTAGCATTGACAAATACATAAGTCTATTCAAATAGCCAATTTATATCAAAGTTTGAACACCGAAGACAGGATGTCTAGTTTGGTTTGCGAATCTAAACAATAGACATAACTATTAAATTCTGTATGCCCCATACTTAGGAAGAACATGGTTTGAATAACAATTTATTTTGAATGATTTCATTTATTGACAGACAACATTACTTACTTATTTCATTCATTCAGTTTATAACGAACGATTCAGCTGTGATAAGTACTATCCAATCCTTTTACATGGGTGATTGCTAGGACAAATTTCTTATTCTTACTACTTCTGGAAACCAAGATTTCTGGTGGGATGCAGCTCAGCAGCTTGCATGTGGATTACATTCGAGCAAGAACATCTAGGTTACTTTTGTCGGTAGACAATTTGTTTCGTAAGCGTGCTAACGGGCACAGAACCTATCACTAAGCACATCCCATTTAATGAGTAGTTGCGTCCCGCGCACGGATTTAATTTGTATTCCCACGGGATAAAAAGTAGCCTATGTGCTATTTCAGACTATAATCTATCTCTCTGCCAAAGTTCATCCAGATCCGTTCAGCCGTTCCGGCGTGAAAGAACAAACATCCATCCATACTTACAAACTTTCGCGTTTATAATATGTATTAGTAGGAGTAGGATAATAATCTTAGTTTACAAGTTCATGATCACTGCCATGAAATAACCTATTTATTCAACGATACATATGGCAACCTAGACAGAGCATAATGCTTAACATCAATGGTTTCAAGGAGGTGTAGGTGTTCACATTGCATGATTCATTTACAACAGTATAATAAATGGTTATCAAAGCGTTTTTTGGTAACAGGAAAAATGCACACACTATGAGCATACCTACTTACATAAAGGCCATCTTAAGACGGCCGCTACGCTAAAATGTGAATGTTGCTTACTCATTTTAAAGCCAGTTTTGTTCAGGAAAATAAAAATAGGTAGGTGGTAGGTACCTCTAAATTTTTGAAATTGGAATACCTACTTAGCGTAAAATCTTTCCACTAAAATGGCAAAGGAAAAATTCACGCAAAAACCCACGGATTAGTCGGGACTGCAGGTATTGACCATGTCTTTTCTTTTAATTAGACCAACTTAGTTGTTAGGTATGTTGTAGTATATAGTATAGTAGTACCTATGTGCTCAGCAGGCTTACTTTATTTTTAAAACATGTCCCAGGTAAGTACTCACGTAATAGAGAAAAAGTACTAGTGTCCCCTAAATAGGGGCATGAGTTAATAAGTTGCCAAGTGGTATCAACCTCACAATCTTTTATTTGAAGAACAGACCTTTGAAGCATTAAATAGAATTGCACATTTCTTCGCTTCATTCCACAGTGCATATTTTAATCTGAGGATGTCTGTAATTTGAAATTTAAATAAGTGTTTTACATTCTATTAGCATACATATACTTACTTACTAATATTATAATAATTTTTCTTATAACTTTGCTTTTAATTTTGCTATAATAAATTTGCTTCTGTCATCTTCATTGATTGACCTTCGATGTGGACCTGTTATAGATTAAATAATGTTACTTCACTCTGCTTATGGCACTGTATATTGTATATCTGTCATTCTGGATGTTTAAAAAAAGGATAAAGTAGGTATTCTACCCTGCTAAAGATAAAGTATACTACCCTGGTTCCCATAATACAAGCTTTGCTTAAATCGGGGCTAGGAGGCAGTTTATCTGTGAAATTTCAGCAAATATTTGAAAAGTAAATGTGGATGTTCATAGCTCTGAATTGAAACTCTGCAAGATGGTATCCCAGTTTTTCTTAGGGAACATAGGGCAGATAGGGTGATTTAACATACACCTTCAGAACCACAAAGATCCCTTGTGGTGTGTAGCTGGCTGCAGGATGTTGATATTAAAAAGAAGTCCCAAGTTTCAACAACCATTCATAGTAGAACCTAAGACAATGTATGTTTGGATAACAGAAGAAGGAATTTACAAATCCTACATAGAACTTAAGCTTAACTAAAAGCTTAACTTAGCCTTGTTGAGACCATAATATACCTACATACTTAATGCCTTTCTAGGCTCTTTAGAACAAAAATGTAGTTCTATGGACTTCTAACTAAAGACTCATCGGGAAACGATAGAGCAGGTATATCCCCTCATAGCTGATTAAAACCAATATGATTGGAAGGATGTAGGTAAGTGGTACCTTCTCTTAAGTACCTAACTACCTACTTATGTTTACTAGAGTAGCCTAGCAACAAGCTCTGTAAAATATGAACTAAGTAGGTACCAAGCTATCATATCGGACTACAGTCATCACTGTATTTTACATTCCAAGGAAACAACAGCCAATTGAAGTGTAAGTGTCTGATGTAAGCACGTTAGTGGAACAATGATTATTTTTATGAGATGAATCAACTGCAAAAACGCCGCGCACTCCTCGAAGAAGCTCCACAGAATAATACAATAGTATGCAGGCTGTTTGTGTGCACGCTCGGCGCTATGCATGAGCACGAGAAGTCGTCAAGCCGGTCCTGACACCTACGCGCCTTGGGCCATCCACTAGGGCCGCATAAATTAACACATGCACGAGAAAACTTCGAAAGTTGACCCAAAACCCGAGAAAATATTTTGGGAGAAAAAACATAAGTGAAATTCACGAACTTTCAAACTTTCAGCAAAATAGAGCAACAATAATGATTTTCTCTCAGATCAGTTTTATGGCTTTGAGATCTCAAGGCACTAAGAGCACACAAAAAATAACAAAATAAATAAATGAACGGACGACTTACCTTCATTGTCGTTGTTTGGCTCAGCGCTGTACACCGAAGCCACCAAAACTCCGAGGCACAGAACGGACAGAGATCTCACAATCATTTTAACAGATTTAATTACAACACTGGGTTCACAAATGTATCAAAATTAACTAATAAACACTCGACATATCAAAACGATGACACTCACGCTGCGGAGCAGCGATCGGCGTTTCGCAAATGGCGGGCGGATGACGGATGTGTTCATCGATTGCGTAGAGCTGGCGGCGGTGTTTACGAAGCACGAAACCTACATAAAAAGCTTGCCATATTCAAAACCGGATCTGCAGGCTGATCGCGTAACTTCTGTTACATTCAAAATCCGGTTGCATATGTCAATTTTGGCAGATTTGCGATAGCAAAACTGGATTGACAACCGGATTTTGAATGCAACAAAAGTTACGTGATCAAGGGGCAGTTGTTTACACCTATACTCAACCGGATTGTGATATTGGCATCCGGTTTCGCGTATTATTACCAATACCTTGAGCTGCCTGTGTGGGCGGTGCCCACCAAGCAATGGAAGGTTGCCCAGTGCCCACTGGGAGCTGGGCAACCTTCCATTATACGAGTTATCCACTGACGGGGCTTAAAGAGGAAAGGGGGGGCTCTTTCTCCATACAAACGTAGTCGCCTGTTTCCTCCCTGGATCACTATGGATGATGATTTTGATGATTTTGACACTAGAGCAAATATTTTTATACCATATTACTGGCGGTAATGGGGGGAGGCCTTTGCCCAACAATGGGACACTATGGGCTAATAGTAATAGAAATAGTAATTACTTAGTCAACCTTAACGTTAACCGGGCGGCTAACTAGCATACTGAATTTTGGCTCGTTCATAGAATCCAAGGCCAAGGCAGTTGCTGTGAGCTAGTTGCGAGCTAGAAATGCCTAATATTGAAGGTGAAGCAGTATATAGCTACTTCGTAATACCTAGCTTCTAATATAACTGTAGGTAGATGACAGAAATCGGTAATGCGACGAAGGCGAGTGGTCCCATTTAGTCAATCTGTCTGTAGGTACAATGTATGTAGTATATACCTACACCATGTACACGTGTTCCCGTTGCGGATCCCGGACGGCCGGTTTTTTTACCGTAAACGGTGTCTTCGTAAACGCATTCCGTAATATCAACGCAAATGCGCACTTATAATTTCTGTTCTAGCAACACCGCAGTTTCGAAAGTTCAATTTCGCATGGCGGACGTACAAGTGGTGTGTTATTTGTTGGTGATAATTTCAGTAAATTACTCATTGTGATTCCTTATGGAAAGACTACTTCTAATGCTATTATTCCTTTGCGGCCGTGCTTTTTTCATTCCATAACATCAGATGATGTTAGTGTGTTATTTATAGTCTTATTTGTTAGAACTGCATACTGTTTCGTTACAATGGGAAAATGTGATGAAACGAATGTGGAAGTTAATATGGGGGACTCGGCGTCCCCCATGAAACCGGATAATTTCACGTTCACGCCACCTCCGGAGGCCCCTGTCTTCGAGCCCACCGCGGAAGAGTTCCTGGACCCGTTGGCGTACATCAGCAAAATCCGTCCCATCGCGGAGAAGTCTGGGATTTGCAAGATAAAACCCCCAGCGGTAAGTGCATGTCTTTGTTCATTTAACTGGCGTATACATAGCGCTCGTTATCTTTACATTATACGTGATAAACAGTAGATTTACAGTGTCTTTCTAACCCCAAAACACACGCTAATTTACGTGTGATGCAACCATATTAGGTCGCCTTATTCAGTGGGGCGCTCTCTGAATTCAGTTTTTGTTTTTCGAGAAGTTGTTTTACGTGTCAAAATGCCGTAAGCTCGCAATTTCAGACTGATACCGCCTGTTTCGTCAAAAATGCAGTTGCAATATTGTGTCTCAAATTGGTTGCCATTTTGTGCCGTGCCCTCCTGCCTACGATAGTTTAGATAAAAAAAGAAGCACTGCTACTTTTTATCGTGACTAACTGTAATAACCAGTGGGGCTGGTGACTTCTTATTTTTTTTCTAAAAATGTCAGTCCCAAAAACTGGCACTTGTATTTCCATAAATAATGTAGCACATTGAACACAATATAATACTCAAGGCCTAATTACTGAGCATCTGAATCTTGGAATCAGTGACAAACACAATTTGACTTTCAATTTGATAAGGTTAGAAAAGGTTTCAGCTTTTAATAATACTACAGGGTACCTTCCTCTAATAGGTACAATATTAATTATTATAAAATTTCTGATTTCAAAACATTAATTAACATATTACTAAAATATCTACTTAATAGTAGAATAAATAGTAATAATAAATGTACTGAAGTGTCATGATAATATTTTCTACACCTGGTAAAATATTTATAAAGGTTGCCTACCGACTTATTAACCACTGAGTTTTATCTACACTTCATTATAATAATGTAATTTACTTACATACTGTTATCACAGCATAGGTGAGTATTTTTAGCTATTTGTACAAATATGATTAAGTAATTAGTTTGGTAGGAAGTTGTATCAAGTACCTACTTACCTAAATTAAAATATATACCATCACTAGCAACCTGCTCTGGCTTGGCATGGCTGCACAGTGTTTCTCTACTGTATGCATACACATGTCAGCCTTCCTCTTGAAACAAACTATTTACTTATTACCTAAGTAACTTTATTTATTATAACGAATAAAGTATTTACTTATTACTTATTACAACTAATTAATTACTTAACACATCAAAATCTGTTGCTTAGTTTTAAAACCTTGGCAAACATAGGGACGGAGACAGCGGGAAGCGACCTTTATACTGTGGTCTATGTAGTGATATGAAATTCGAAATAATTCGGGAAGCGACTTTTATACTGTGGTCTATGTAGTGATATGAAATTCGAAATAATTCAGAACTGTATGAGGAAAACTTGAATCATTGTTGAGAATCTAATCTTACTGTACCTGAGTAACAAGAACATTACTTATAGGTAAGTAATTACTTCATACTGCAACAATTTTGTACTCATTAAATTAAAGTACTAAAACAGATGGTCACAAGCTTAAATAAGCAAAAAGTGTCTTTTAGTACTTTATCTGAACTTCGGAAAAGGGTCCAGCGATATTCATGAAATTAAGCAGTACCTAGGTACTTATGTAGGGGCTTTTGGGGGTGATAAATTGATCTAGCCAGGATTAATTTTTAGAAAATTCGTTAAATCTATTTATTGTTGGGATCAAGTCCTTACCTTGAGTCCTTTTGTTTAGGAGATAAAAAAATATTAGGTACTTCACTTTTCTTTGCTTTATTCAACAAAAATAAACCTAACCTAACCACATAGTAGTTCAGCTGAAAAAGCGAAATAATAATCTTTCATGTAGACAAATGATTCAAGGGAAGGACTTACCATCTACCCCCACTTGTTATAGATACCAACTAGCCGGGGCTGGGGGGGGGGGGGGGGTTAGAGGGTTATGTTGGACTCTTGATACCAACTAAAACCCCTGGGGTGTTCCTCTGCTGTGCTTGGGACTTGGTTACGGGTTCGGTTTGCACCGCGACCATGCCAGCAACTGTCCTTGCGGACCCGTCTTCCTCTCTTGCCTGGCAAGCTCTTTCTTATGTGAAGGCACCCTGAACACTGGGGTGCCTTCCCGCTCTACCCTAATCCTCAACCCAGGTCAATGTGAATATTAAGTACTTTCTATGTTTATAGATTTATTTAGTACTTATAAGGTTAATAGATTTTAAAGTGGTGTCATTATTTATTTAAACTGTTTTGTTTCAGCACTGGCAGCCACCATTTGGTGTGGATGTAGACCGCCTGCGATTCACACCGAGAATCCAACGGCTCAATGAGCTGGAGGTGAGTTCTTGTACATGGTAATTAATAGGTTAATTTATTAATCAGAGCATAAGATTCCTGCTCTGTGAATTTCTGAATTCCTGCTCTGGAAAATATTTTTTATTGGTAGAGGTACTTACCTCAACATCAAGTGTGTTGTCTGCTAGTTTTCATTTAAAATTTAAGTTAGGTTTTCCAATGTGTAGCTATGTGGCAATATATAATTTTTTTTAGCAGAATCCATTATACTTCAACGCTTTAATGACAAATACCTAATATTTAAATAATATTAATGATTGCTTCATCAGGTGTAATTATTACACCCGATGAAGTTACAATTATTTCTATTGCATGACCAACCAAAACTCTATTCCAAATGTTTTATTGTGAAAATACCCTTATTGTAGTAGTGATCAGGAAAAACAATGAATAGGTATGTTCAATGGAACTTCATATCATATCACACTCTTGTATTGATTTGTGAAACTCTTTGATCAATGATGTGAAACTAATCAAAGCTCGCACAAAGTTTTAGTTCGCCCACACAACACTTAAGTAGGTATTAAACAAAATTATATTGAATTTAAATTGATGCCTATATTTTTTGTTAGGTAATTGAATTTTCTGTAACTAAATAGGGCCTGCAAACGGGCTAGAAATTGCGGCAATTTCAAGCTGCAACTGTATGTCTGTCTTGTTCACTCAAAAAGATCGTAAGCAGGACAGCTATACAATTGCAGCAATAAATTGCCACAAAACTAGCCCGTTTATTAGAACCTTTACAGATGCCTGCTAAATCGTGACCTCAGTTTTTATTTACTTAATCTGTTTCACGGATAAGATACCTATCCCTTTTTTTTATTATATTTTTTTTCAGTAGCGTGACATTAAAGATTTTTTCAACATTAAAGTCGAAAAAAATTATTTAGATTCCACTAACACCTAGTACTTAAGTAGTGAAGGAAACTGTTACTACGTGGTTATACTTTTACTCAGTCGCGAAGCCATGGAGTCCTTCCTTTGTCCCACGATGTCGGCATACATTGGACCAAGCTATCGATCCAACTCGCGAAGTTTATAAGCAGCAGCTTCTGAAATAAATTCATCATTTATGCAATCTAGCTGACCCATTTCTGCTTCCTGGAATATCTCGGGGCGTCATTCAGTCTGAGTATTGATTCGTAGGCAACATATATTTACTAGGTCATACTGGGTAAAGGGCGTTGTACCGGCCAGGTACAACCGGCCGGCCTTTGTCTATCTATACGGTGCAGCTATGAGTGTGTTGGGTAGACATGTAGGTACGTTGTTGAAAGTTCGGATCGATGTTAGTCGTGCGAACTGCTGATTTTTTTAGTAATTTTTCTTTAGATTATTTGAGGTCATTATTATATTTGATAGGTATATCATGTACCTAT
Organism: Plemyria rubiginata; assembly: GCA_963576535.1. Lineage (NCBI taxonomy): Eukaryota > Metazoa > Arthropoda > Insecta > Lepidoptera > Geometridae > Plemyria > Plemyria rubiginata. Next base: position 7,110,651 of record OY754922.1, on the reverse strand, counting down.
TTAAATAAATAGGTCATCAAATTACCGCTCTCATTCCACGCTATTTTACTTAGCAGCACAAAGTTTTCTTGTTCCACTCTGAACGCATTGCACTCACCTGAGGGGTGTTTCTCTATACCCAAGTGAGTTGATTGCGATGTCTGTATTTCTATGTCTAAAAAATATTATGGCACCCTGAGTTTTTTTTCATACAATATTATGTCCTTGCTGTAATGTAACCTATTCCAAAAATGTTGGTGGTAAGAAAGGAATTTTTGAAATCTAAACCCTAAATGGCCAAAAATGCACTCGAAAGAAGTAAAGAGAATTTCAAAAGTTAGCTGCACACAATGTAGGTACAATACAATACAGAGTAGGTATTTAAAGAGCCTGATGACATAAGTGCTTCGTGAGCTCTGTTCAATCCATTATCCTTCTAATGTCATGATTGGTTGGAGTTTGTAATGGACTTAGTTCTCAGCTCGTAGATGTTGAGTATTATCAGTTGCTATAGAAATTGTGCTAAACGTAGGTATAGCTTTCCAAAAAAATCATGGAAGGAAACAAGGTTTACCTGGAGCTGATTCACCACCTTAAATTCCGGAACTTTTTTCGACGAGTCTAAGAGAATCTGACGTTTATTTGATGTCAAAAAAAAACTAAGCTTTAAAATCGAGTTCACTATTATCTTATCTATTTGGGACCGTGTACTTTCGTCGTTGAAATAAACAAGAGCGTGACACCTTTTAGCATAAGAAATCTTAATCATGTGGTTCATAATTCTCTTTCAAGCTGCTATGCATCCCAACTAATATTATAAATGCGAAAGTAACTCTGTCTGTCTGTCTGTCTGTCTGTTACGCTTTCCCGCTTAAACCTCTCAACCGATTTTGATGAAATTTGGCACAGACAATCTTTAGACCCTGAGAAAGAACATAGGCTACCTTTTATTGCGAAAAAAAGAGATGAAGAGATTAAAAGTACGCAGACGAAGTCGCGGGTACCAGCTAGTATTACTATATATCCTACAATGCTAGGATAGGAATTGCAATAAAGAATTCGTTTCAGGCAATAACCCGAGTGAAGCTGAACTTTCTTGACCAGATCATCAAATTCTGGGAGCTGCAGGGCTCAGTGCTTAAGATCCCCACAGTTGAACGTAAGCCTTTGGACCTGTACGCGCTACACAAAGTTGTCAAGGAAGCAGGTTAGTACTTTCTTAGTATCTTCAACAACCTTGTGATAGGCATAAGCCTCCTCCATCAGACGCCACTCAAGCTTATTTGGACCTTTTTCATCCAGGCCATTCCCTGAACGGGTGAAGATGCTATCCCACTACCGGGGGTTTTGGCCTGCGATGATCTCTTTTATAGCTTAGGCTAGACTCTAGCTTAAGCTGCTAGAGCGTTTCTCTACTTGCTATCACCAAATCTTGGCAAGTGTCCTGCCCTCGTGTGGAATATTTATTTTAACTTAAAAAATTCTCTTCAAAAAACCCATTAATGTTTGAACGAAGTCTTTTCCTTCAGGGTTCGTCTATTTCAGAATGAAAGCTATTTCTGTGCCCTTTGTCGGGATCTATTCTGTGCAGCGGTCTTTCCGTGATACAGTAGCTATTGCCGCTGATGCTTTTTTACCAGACTGGCCTTCATTCTTGTCATATATAACAAAGCTTTGCCTTTTGTAGGTTAGAGATAAAATAGAGCATAAAATAAGTAAATAAGTATAGATCGAGACGCCATTGTCTTCACCATACAAAATGCCTTTACCTACATCAAACCTTAATTTCGCGTGCATTTTTAGACTGAAAGATCTATACCTACCTACTTGTGATTAAATTGTAGACTTTAGTCTCGTTTAAAGTAATACTGAAATTTGTATTGCTCTTATTCAACTAAATTTAACCCCACCAGGAGGCTTCGAAGTATGTTCAGCAGAGCGCAAATGGTCGAAGATTGCGCGCCGCATGGGCCACCCCCAAGGGAAAGGCATAGGCTCCATCCTCAAGAACCACTATGAGAGGATCCTGTACCCATATGATGTGTTTAAAAGCAACGGCGCTGTTGGAGATAATAAGGAGACTGTGAGTACTTTATGGATTTACTTGGTTAGGTGAGGATGATCTTGGATGTGATATGGATATGGATTTGACTATTTATTTGAATCTCTACCAAGGAGGTTGTCGTCATTCATATTGATTAGGTGCTTGCATTGCATTTGCATAATTTTATTTTCTCGCATTCAATTTGCAGCACCTAAGGTGTCGGATTTCGTGTCTTTTTCACACCTACATAACAAAAGAACACCCTCCAAATTTCATGCCTCGAGAACAATAATTTAAATATTTTTTCAAATTTTTTTGATGAAAACTAGCTTGGATCAAAATTTTATTTGCGGTATGTATATCTTTGTAATGCCATGGACAACAACTTCAACGATTGCGATTTTACATTTATAACTACATTCTGTGATTTTTGATATCTTCAAAAATGTTCAATTGTGCTAGCGAGATAGGGGCGCGCCGTATGCTGCCCCTTAAGCTGGCATTAGTTTTTCAGGCGGTCTAAAACAGTTCTTCACTAGCTGATAGAGCTTCTTGAGGCGCACTTAAAATCCTCTCACCACACTGTTTCGATAGATACTAGTGACACGATTAGAAGAAGACTAGCTGATACGAAATTACTTTTCCTACAGAAGATAGAAGTAAAACGCGAGTCTACCCCCGACGGTGCGGGCTGCGGCCCCCGCGCCCGCTCTGCCTCAAAGTGTACCCCCGCCACCCCGCCGCCGGCGCCCTCCCCCCGCCGGTACAAGTGCGAGCCGGAGTCCGCTGAGGGTAGTCATACTGAGGGGGCACTGCCGCCTGACAACGACAAGGGGATCAAAACACCTGTCAAGGAAGAGAGCCCCGAGACTAATCGACGCAGTGAGTATCAAACTAAATACTATCAAACGGTGAAGTAAAACATCGGCATGTTTTATAGAACCTAACAGTGTGTGCTCGAAAGGAGCCTCTTGAGGCGCACTTATATTCCTTTAACCACACTGCTTCGAAAGAAACTAGTGGCACGACAAGAAGAAGTATCAGAATATAGTAGCAGCAAGTCTGAATTTTTTGTTCGTTTAAAAAAAACGCAGTGGTTAGCATTAGGATTTCAACAAGTGCTAGTATTCAGAAGGTCTTATCTTAAAAATTACGCTCTTGCTGCGTCGCTCAAAGAAGATCACATATTTGCGATCACCATCAACGGAAAACGAAATAATATCGAAGGCCTATCATGTCTCGTCATGACAAACTAACGAGTTTATTTTCCCCGCAGGTCCCCGCGAGAACAAGTGGATGTCAAGAACCGGCAGCTGCGGCTCCCGCGGCCGTGTGACGCGCTCCACTAGGCTACGCGAGCACCGGATGTCCAACATGACGGTTTCCGTTACTCCGGCGCCGCCGATAGGCCCCGTGCCTGACGTCTTGCCCGGCGTTGTAATAAGCCCCAATGATCCGGTGAGTCTATACTTACTTACCTCTTTTTGTATAGTACCTATATTGGTTTGTTTGTTCTGTACCTATATCCAAAATACGTGCTGTTTGTGTATCCAAAATAATGTTTAGTTTTCTCTCTCAACAAAGTAGGTAAGTAAGTTAAACATTCTAGGCTTATCTAATACTAGCGACCCGCCCGCGCGCCCCTGCTTCGCACGGGTGCACATATCATGCATGTATTATACATAAACCTTCCTCTTGAATCACTCTATTAAAAAAAAATGCATCAAAATCCGTTGCGTAGTTTTAAAGATTTAAGCATGCATAGGGACATGGGGACATTGGGATATAGGGACAGAGAAAGCGACTTTGTTTTATACTATGTAGTGAAGTGAAGTGTATTGAAGCGAGGCTTAGCGAGTTTTGCATTTTCTTGCCTTCAATTTATCACTTGTTTTATAAATACTATCAGCTTGCTAAGACTTTATTGCTAATGCAATTTAGTTACCAGAATAAAAAAAATTGCTGATTCGTAGTTAAATGGTAAAAACACATAGCTCACAAACCTTCGCATTTATGAATATTACTAGAAAGTAAGATAAGGTAACCCTTGTAACCATATTAACTCAATCCACAGTTGGCGAAATACATGTGCCATGTTTGCGGTCGCGGCGACGTGGAAGAACAGATGTTGCTGTGTGATGGCTGTGATGATTCGTATCACACATTCTGTCTGCTGCCGCCCTTAGCGGACGTCCCTAAAGGCGACTGGCGGTGCCCCGTTTGTCTAGCTGAAGCGGTAAGTACACTCATCTATGTAGCATAGTGACGACCTTTAAAGATGTTTTTTCTTTCGAATTTGGATTTGACTTTTTTCGAATTTTGAAATGGCGTTTACTTATTAGTCTTTTCAGGCAGTATTGTTAATTTTTTAGTTTAAGATTAAATTATGTCCTCTCTCTTGCACTCGTGATAATAAACGTAAACGAATCCAAAATGGCGTTTCTAATCATTACCTCTCAACATACTTACCTGTTAACAGTAATGTAGATGAGAAGAGTAATCATTTTCATTTTACTACATTCAATTCTTTAATAGCTTATATTTCAATGATGATATGATAAATGATGAAAAAAATATTCAAAAAAAATGTGTGAACATAATGACTGCTTTTAATTTGCAGGTGTCAAAGCCGACCGAAGCCTTCGGATTCGAGCAAGCTACCCGAGAGTACACTCTGCAGCAATTCGGAGAGATGGCCGATCAATTCAAGTCGGACTACTTCAACATGCCAGTACATGTAAGCATCTCTGTAGATAAGCTTAAACCCAGAGCATCTTGTTGGGCATCGCAGAACTAAGTATGTGACTGTTATGTTTAAAAGAATGATTCCTCGGTTCGACAGATGGTACCAACATCAACAGTTGAGAAGGAGTTCTGGCGCGTTGTGTCTTCCATCGATGAGGATGTCACGGTGGAGTACGGAGCTGATCTGCACTCCATGGACCATGGATCTGGTAAGACTACTCTTAATCTGGTAGTCTAGTATCTTTAAGCCAGGACTGACTGATTGACTTTATAAGCAAACTTAATAATAAAACTAGTTGCGCCCCGCTATTTCACCCGCGCTGATATAAATCCCGGCATTCCCATGGAATAAAAAGTAGCCTATTCCAGACTATAATCTATCTCTCTGGCAAGTTTCATCCAGATCCGTTCAGCCGTTCCGGCGTGAAAGAGTAACAAATATCCATCCATCCATACTAACAAACATTTTGTATCTAGTGACGCTCCATACCCACCGCCGGCTCCCCAGGCGCTCCTCCATTTGGCTATCTATAGAGCTAAAAAGAAGTCTTAGAAGTTTTATGTTAGTTCAGAATGTCGGGTCTAGAGATGTGTATCCTTTGACAGGTTTCCCGACAAAGTCCAGCGCTCATCTCTACCCCGGCGAGCAACAGTACGCGGAGTCCAGCTGGAATCTCAACAACCTGCCGGTCTTGGAAGGCTCTGTGCTGGGACACATCAACGCCGACATATCTGGGATGAAGGTACCTACACGTCACATAATGCACATCTTCTTTATATACAGGGTGGAGACCTATTGACGACATTAAATTGGTGGACGTATAATAATAATAATAATAATGCTGGACAATCCACACAGCACTATCTAGCCCCAAAGTAAGCTATTCAAAGCTTGTGTTATGGGTACTAGATAACTGATATATTTAATACATTATATACTTACATAGATAGATATTTTTTATTATACATAGAAAACACCCAGACCATCGGAACAAATTTCTGCAGATCGTACACAAATTTGTTCCAAGGCGGGAATCGAACCCGCAACCTCTTGCGTCGCAGGCAGGCTCTCGCCCGCTGCGCCACAGAGGTCGTCACTATAGTACTAACTGCTAGAATTGTTATAAAAAAGGTTTTATTTTAATTCGTCCAATAATAAAAAAAATAAATTTTCTAACAAACTAAATATCAAATAAAGAGCAAATCGATGAAACCACCTGTATAAAGTAGGAACTATGTTTACCTAAACATAGCACCGTTCATTCATAAATAAGTTCATTTATTACGTGAAATGCGACCCTATTGCGTATTGCGTAGCGGCAACTTCGCGCGCTCTTGGCTGGCAGCGCGTACCTACCTATGAGGTAGATCGGCTTTCTTTGATATCTGACCACTCGCTTTTCGGCACGGGCGGCCGTCGCGTCGTCAAAGGCAGCGGCAGCGATGCGATAGGTAGATAATAAGAAAATATTATCTAGTTGGGTATGTAGGTACCTACATATACGTACACTTTAATTTTTTAAGTTATGTGTTCGGTGGTTTGTCGGGCATTGTCTTGTTTCGCCATACCTTTTCCGATAGGTCCTTATTGCTAGAGCTGCATTTTGGTTGCATTCTCCGTAAATGAAGAGCATGTCGGCGTAGGTACTCGGTCGCCGAATAAGCACGGTTAGGCATTGCACCAATACCACACAAACACCTCACTAAACAAGCGTCTGTTTCGCAGAAGGTACTACCTACTTAAATAATTAAAATAACTAAAATACACCAATAAATTAAAACGAAATAGGTAGCGTCTTTTTCGCGGATAAGTCAGTCGGGTTATCAAGAAAAATAATAGGTAAACTCATCACACTAACACAAAACAGAAAGCGTTTTTTTCGCGGTAAATACGTAGCTAGACAGTTTAAATTAACGCGCGCTTTTCAAAGTTTATGCAAAGTATGTCAAAGGTCGCAGTGCAAAACGATGACTAACTAGCTAGATCTTGATGAGAGAACCACCCGCGCGCGCGCGCCGTCTCGGCCGGCGTACGCGTAAACACGTATTATCTTTCCCTCGCGTTTTAATTTCATTGATACGTCATATGATTTCGTGACCCCTAGAATTTGACCTCTTCTCTTGCGATTTTACGTACAGGTTGTTTAAAAATCATCAAGACGAAGACAAGAGCTATTGTGACTCTCGCTCGCACGTTTTGACTTGTTGAAAGATATAAAATCACTGACACTGAACCCATTTTCGAAAAATCGCAAACAACTATTTTGTGTGCAATCGCATTGCGTACAGTTTAGTAAAAAAAAAACATTTTGATCGATACAAGTTTTCCTACTTTTTTTTTTTTATACAACTAGCTGATGGAACAAGCAGATGGCCCACCTGATGTTAAGTGGTAACCATCACCTATAAACAAAACATTGCCCCGTAGGTCACGCACTATAGGAACGTGCCCTACGATGCACTGCCCTGCATCCATCAACTTGAGGCGTACAGATGTTAAGCCTCATGTGCCTGAAATTACACCGGCGACCACACTCTTCAAACCGAAACACAGCGTTGCTGCTTGGCGGCAGAAAAAGGCGTGGTGGTAGTACTTCCCCGGACGAGCCCTTCACAAAGAGCTCTACTACTCTTAAAATTACTACTTAAAAGTTTGATTTTCTAGTTTTCGTACTCAAGCAAACTTTTGAGTAGGAAAACTTGTATCAATCAAAATGAAATGTTTACCAAACTATGCGCAATGTGATTGCACACAAAATGGTTGTTTGCCATTTTTCAAAATTGGAATTTGTGATTTTATATCTTGTCGAATCGTGCGAGCGAGAGAAATATTAGGTGTTGTCAACGCCTTAAGTGGAAATGTATCGATTACTCGATAAATCTTCAAGCTTCTGATGTAAAATCTAGCTCTATAGTCTGAAAAAACGACTCCAAGTACGTGGTTTATGTCACGTGTCAGTTATTTCCGTGATATCTACAATTCAGATGTATTTGGTTTTAGGTGCCATGGCTGTATGTAGGCATGTGTTTTGCCACGTTCTGCTGGCATAATGAAGATCACTGGAGCTATTCCATCAACTATCTGCACTGGGGAGAACCTAAGACTTGGTGAGTCCAGTATACTATGTCTGATGCTGATGGTAAAAGAAAACTGCAGCATTGACAAAAACATTAAAAATGTCTTAGAAAATGTAAAAACACAGCTTCCGCAAAATGTGCCAAATATAATAAATAAATGGAAGTAACTCTGACTGAGTACTTCTCTTACAAGTTCTCTAAGAATCTGGAGTTAGTACTTGGTACTAAGAGATCTGAAGGGATATCTACCGTGTCTGGGGATCATTGTAGTAAAGGAGTTTTAGTTTAAAAAAAAAATTCTCTTCTCAGAAGTGGCCACTAGATCACTGAACGAATTCACTTATTTAGCTAAGAAGGTAATAAATGATTATCTATCTAAATTTGTAGTTAATACTTACATAAATCATCAGGTACGGAGTCCCAAGCTCTAAGGCGGAACAGTTCGAAGCAGCCATGAAGGCAGAGGCTCCCGAGCTTTTCCAGTTGCAGCCAGATCTTCTGCATCAGCTCGTCACCATCATGAATCCCAATGTTCTGATGAAAGCTGGAGTTCCAGTTTACAGGTATACATTTGAAAGGAGGAACAGTTTCTGGAAAATTCATTTGTGTTAGATGTAAATTGTAATGCTTTGTTATAGGTGATGGTTACCACTTAACATCAGGTGGGCCATCGGCTTGTTCCGAAAGAAGTTGTATAAAAAATGTAGTGACGAATCTATATTATTCATTTAATTTAAATTCGTAGAAAAACAAACAGCACATACAGTCCCCATGGTAATTTATAAAATATAAATTTGAGTATCAAAATTGTAATTAATATGGTTATATTTATTTGTACAGAATGGACCAGCATGCGGGTGAATTCGTAATCACATTCCCGCGCGCCTACCACGCAGGTTTCAACCAGGGATATAACTTCGCGGAAGCCGTCAACTTCACACCTGCTGACTGGGTATATTATTTTTCTAACCTTTGATATTGATAAATTGTATAGGTCTGTCAATGCTAGGCATTGGAATGCTAGGTCGCGTGGAAATTTCCGTAAAATGCTTATAAATTATTAATAGAAAGATCACACACATTATTTATTTATTTATTTATGTATTTATAATATGTTTAGACATATTGCTGAATCAATCGTATGAAACATAATATGTTTAGATTAATGTAATAGTTATTATTTCTAAGCTTATCTTGATTGGTCTGCACAGCTGAAAATGGGTCGAGAATGCGTACAGCACTACTCAACGCTCCGCCGCTACTGCGTTTTCTCCCACGACGAGTTAGTTTGCAAGATGGCACTCGAAGCTGACACCCTCAGCCTGACTGTGGCGTTGGCTGCCTATCGGGATATGAGGACCATGCTGCATACTGAACGGAAGCTTCGGAAGAATATCCTGCACTGGGTAAGTGTGTATCCTGGCTTTAGCAAGCACGTACAGCAAACAACAGGGATACAACTAATTATTTTAGTTTGTATCTAGTAAACATGTGCTTATAATGTTGGACGTTGATTACTCTTCTTGGAATTTGACGTTAGTACTTGGTACTGAGATCTCTCAGGTAGGTCTCTGAAGGTATATCTACCGTGCCTGGGGATCAATGTCGTGAAGCTGTTTCAGTGTTCATAATTCAATCTTCCGGTATTTTTGGGATACTGATAATTATTTAATTATTAAGGGTATCTAAATTTTGCTGTAATTCAGTCCATAGTATTTAATGATTAGAAGTGGACGAAGCGCGTATGAATGAATGAATGTAAACGCTTTATTGTACTCCAAACAAAACAACAGTACATTAAAAATTTTAAGATAATATTAATGGTAAGTAGGCGGTCTTATCGCTGAAAGTGATCTTTTCAGACAACCTTTGGATGCGTATGATGGCGGCAGAAAGATGATAATATAAATTGAATGCCAACTTTTCTTGTAGGGGGTAACAGAAGCGGAGCGCGAAGCCTTCGAGCTTCTCCCCGACGACTCGCGGCAATGTGTGTCGTGCAAGACGACGTGCTTCCTGTCGTGCGTGACGTGCCCGTGCACGCCGCACGTGGCGTGCTTGCGGCACGCGGCGCTGTTGTGCAGCTGTCCGCCGCATGCGCACCGACTGAGGTACACACACACACACTCACTCACCCACCCACACTCGCCCACCCACACAAAACATGTAATCACCTGTCCACCGAAAGACACCATCACAAATCAATAACTTCACAGACACCTTCCCATACATCTTCACACACGCCCACATAAACACACCTTCACACACACACCCACACATAGCTGCACACTGATTGTTCATGTCACACACTCGCTGCACAATCACGTCATTTTAAATCACTTCTTTTTACTGAATAACTTCATTACTCTCTTAGGTACCGCTACACCCTGGACGAGCTGCCAGCTATGCTGGAGAAGTTGAAGAAGAAGTCGGAGCAGTTCCGCGAATGGGCGGAGGCGGTTCAGAACGCATTAGACCCTGACACGCCCAAGACTTGTGATCTGGACGGACTAAGAGCCCATCTGCAGAGGGCTACTGAACTCAAGGTATTTATACTACCCAGCCTGTAGACAATCATACGGACCATCTGACATTATGTGGTTCCCAACCGGAGTCATACACATGGACTCGTTCACTCAGTAATTTCAGCGAAGACAGAATATCTGGCCCTGCAGTTAGACCTATTAAGATTTCTTGCTGATAAGTCCTACAACATTTCGTCGTATGTTTGTTTAACCAACTTAAGATGAGTTGGACAAACTAAGAGCAACACTATCCATCAGACAAAAATACACACTCTTAGAATTGACAAAAACAAGCACTTATTTGTACCTGACGTTTCTCTGACAAATAAAAACCCCCCTTAAACAAAAAGTAGAAGAATAGATAAATAAGATAATTGACAATTATCTTATCTATTTTTATTATAATCTTCATCCACCAGCAGATTTCACCCACTGCTGTACTTATCTCATTCTTTTTGCCACTTGCTACCGATCTGTGACTGTCTAGGCTTTGGACGCGACGAACTGGCGGTAGATTCACCTAGTATATAAGACGTTTCAAAGTGTTCCCTGCGTTTTTCTTTGTACCAGCCTCAGTTCCTTCAGCTATAATAAGTTCCACTTTAAACTTTCCTTTTTAAACAGATGCAAAAGACCGAGCTAGTACGCGCCCTAGAAACTGCCATCGAGGACGCCGAGAAATGCGCGTCCGTCATCCAGCAGCTAGACTTGAACAAGATGCGCACAAGGACCCGCCACCACGACCCCAAGTATCGGCTGTCTATCCACGAGCTGACTCTCTTTGCGGCGGAGATAGACAGTCTGGCGTGTGTGCTGCCAGAAGGTACTAACTACGAACATTTTCACGTATTTTTGAATGGTTGCACGCGGTTGTCATTGCACCGATCAGTTCCCGAAGTCTGATTTTGTATTTCGTTCTCTGTCAGGCTGTTTTTGATGGAGGCTCGTGAGTTCTCAGCATGCCCAATAAAGGCAGTTATCGAGCTAACGCTAGTTAGTATGTTAAATCTAAGCCAGTTCTTCTAGGTTTTGACCGCGTAAAACTGGTATCTGGATTCTCCTAGTTTTAAGACATTTCAAAGTGAGCCTTGTGATTTTAAATACCTTTTGACTTTGAAATAGTTTCACAGAGTTCCGCCTGTATTATATGAAGCAATAAGAGTTTAAACTTAATACTAAATAAAAAGGTTGGCTGAGTTCACAGACAAACTGTTTTAAAACAAAATGTTTTCCAGGTTCTGCAGTAAAAGAAGTTCTGCGTCAGACTTCAGAGTTCGAGACACGATCAACTGAACTGCTCAACAAAGACTTGGAGAAGATCGAGACGGCTTATGTCAGGGAATTGGAAGAGGTAACGTCTTTATAGTAATTTTACACCAGATATATCTTCTCATCTCACACACTGTTCCGTTTGTTCTAAAACATGGGCTAGGAGTCCTAAAGGAACCTCTTTGAAGTGCACTTAAAATCCTTTCACCACACTGTTTTGAAAAGAACTGGCACGACTAGAAGTCTGTTAATGACCTCTCTGACCTGTCTTAAAGCTAGAGTATTAATTTACATGGCTTGAGGATACATAGGTGAATGTACGACCTTCTTAATGAGCCTCATTATTCAAAGTTGTACACTACACTAGAAATATTTATAGAGAACTTCTACTCTTCTTTTTCTCTACCCTTCTCTTTCTTTTTTATTGGATTGAAATGAGGATTTTGTTGCAGACTGTGGAACTAGGCAGCCGCCTCTGTATAGTACTACCTAACCTAGAAGCGGTCACAGTCCGGCTAGCACAGGCGCGTTGGCTGGAGGACTCGCAGCATCACCGCGACAACTGCAACTCGTTGACTCCGGCTGCTCTGAAGACTCTCCTGGCCAAATCTGAAGAGCTACTTCCTCATATCGCCATTGAGAAGGAAAGAGCTATACTTTACAAACTGCAAGGTATGCGAATATCAGCTGGATAGAACATCTGGATTTTATTATCATCACCTGCCTTATTAAGTCCACTGCTGAACAGAGGCATACCCCATACTTGAGGGTTAGGGAGGGTTTGTCATATGGCTTTGTTTGGGTTTTGGGTAGTTATGGGTTTGTCCACTATGGCGGATTGGTATTATCGAGTGTTAAGGTTTCAAGAGGTGCTGCCGCCTTTCTCTTGGTACGTTTTCCTAGTCACAACTTACAACATCCATGGGAGGTAATGGAGGGGTCCTATTCTGATGGGCTCCATCTTAGACGGCATTCACTTTTCTTCTGGTGAAATGGCAGTCAAGCGTTTACAACAACATCATGTTTTATCATTTAAGACATTTCAAAGTGCACCTTGTAATTAAATTGAGTAAATACCCTTTAAGTTGACTGTTTTGACCTTTGTAACTGATGGTTTTCTGAAACTGAGTTCTTGGGTTCCTACGTGAGGTTCAAGATCTGCTTTCTGCTACTTTCTATTTAAGCTTAACAATTTTCCTTTACTACAGCTGAAGTAGAAGACTGGGAGAAGCGTGCCCAAGAAGTCCTAGTAGACGGCAGCAAACCATTTGATGACGACAACCCTCAATACAACACTATTGAAGAACTGACCCAGCTACTGTCAGAAGGAGGTGATATCGACGCGGCGCTACCATCCTACCACACTTTGCAGACAGCTATCACGCATGCCAAGGATTGGTTGAACAAGGTATGCTCATCATCATTATGGAAATCATTATAGAGTTTAGTGACGTCATGACATGAAATATTACTCCGTGTACTTATAAAAGCTACTAAAATTTTAACTTCATGCTTAAAATTGGTCTTAGGAGATGATATTCTTTAAAACCATAGTAATCTCCTAATGCTACTTTTAACCCCCGTCATTACCTTAACCTTACCTCCTCGGATAATCTCCTTCTTAAAACCCCCGTGCATAGAACCAGCTTTTATGCCGATTCCTTTACAGTCCAAGCAATCCGCTTATGGAATGGACTACCACTTTCTATAAGAAAGTCTCCGTCACTGACTGTTTTTAAATCAAGAATAAAACAGTATTATTTGTCTGATGAGTTGTCATAGATCGTTCATTTGTCAAAAACATATAATTATTATTTTGTATATATATAAAATATGTATTATATTATATAGGTATATATTACTATGTATTAGGTATATATAACTATTATGTTTATGTATTACTATGTATGCATTTAGTATATAATCTTTCTAACTATCTATAGTGTTATGTAATCTATTTGTTTACTTACTGTCAACTTAGTTTTCTCGTGCACCTGCGACCAACTTCCTTAATTTACAATCCTCTCCATCCAAAGGTTGTCTGGAAGAGATCGCTCTCAGCGATAAGACCGCCCATTGTACAGTTAGTTTTATTCCTTATTTATTTTAGTGTACTTACTGTTTTTCTTTTAAGGTGTACAATAAAGTATTTTCATTCATTCATTCATTCATACCTTATATATTCTCTTCTCTTCAGGTGCTTCTAAACGGGCTAATTTTGTAGCAATTTATTGCTGCAATTGTATAGCTGTCCTGCTTACGATCTACTCGCGTGAACAAGACAGATATACAGTTGCAGCTTGAAAATGCTCGTTTTAGATCTTGTCGTACTCGCCTAGTTCTTACTCAGGCATAACCTGGTTCACGCCCACATTTTGAAGTTCAGTTTTCATACAGTTTAAAATTTCATAGCGCTATTACTAAGATTGTCTATCCTTCTGTACCAGGTTGAAGATATGCAGTCAAAAGATCTATATCCCTACATGCACAGCGTCGAAACCTTGGTGAAGAAGAGCCAGCAGATTCCGTTAGCACTTCTCGAGAAGCATCAGCTGTCGTGTGCGCTCCATTCCGCCCGGGAATGGAAGCGCGGTGCAGCGGAGATGTTCCTCAAGCGAGTTCCGCAGCATGAGAAAAAGGTTAGTGCTCGGAACGTGTGTTACTGGTGCTTAGATTCACAAAGTCTAAAATGTAGATGAGTCAAAAGTCTATAAAATGTACAAAGCAAATAAAAAAAAATTAAGATGCAACCGACCCGCGCCTATGCTAATAATTTGTAAAGTTTCTGAGATATAAAACATTGTGTCAGATAATAACAGCGTGGATGAGGGTGAATTGTTTGCTGGTGTAATTACAGGCATGACGCTTAACATCTGTATGCCTCAAAATGAAGGACGTAGGACAGTGCATCGTATTAGGACTCGTTTATATCGGGCGTGACTCGCGATCGACAGTGCTTTGTGTGATTGTTACCACTTAATATCGGGTACTATAGCCAGTGCCAACATAAGGGCGCTAGTGCACTACAAGGAATTTTACTGACCGGCAGTCCGATTTTTTACGGTAAAGACGACGAGTAAGAGAAGGACGGTTCACTAAATCGGGCTGCCGGTCAGTAAAATTACTTGTAGTGCACAAGCGCCCTAAGATGCGAATGTCGGTTACTTATAAAACCCTCTGAAATCATAAATCATTAACATTTATTTGCAGTAAGTTTAGGTTTACTTTGGTCCTAATGTACTATAATAATTGCATAATTGCATTCTACCAGTTGAAGACCTGGAATGCAAACATTTGTGAACTTAAACTTCACTTACAGAACTCGCCACACACGTTACTCGAAGCCCTCTCTCCCCGCACTTCGCCCGTGGGCGGGCGGCGGCGCACACAACCGTCACTGGAAACGACTCTATTCTTAGACAAGTTCAATGAAGAGTCCACTCCCACGGAGATCGTGGCAGCTTTCAAACTGGCTGAGGCACGGGAGCTGCAGGCTATCAAGGAGCTCAGGTTAGTTACCTTCAATGAAACAATATAATTTATTTGCGTTAAATCTTTCATTTCAAGCTATAGTAGTGTGAAAGAAATAGTGCGAGTACTAATACCGTACCCATGTTTATAGTCCAGCAGTAGTGCTACTGTTGTATTCAGAGTTGAAGAGCAGGTATAGTATAGGTACTGGTCGTTAAAGAAAAAAAAGTGGAGAGCTTTGCTAATGTTTTTTTTTATAAATAAGTATTGTTAGATTTTTATTTATTTAAAAAATTAAGTGTTGGGGGCAACATGCACAGAATCTTTAGTGCACCGTGAATTCATGATAAGGGACAAATGGAAGGTATTAGAGGAGGGCTAAATCGAATGACTCAGTTAAGATAAAATTATTATTATTGGTACTGAAAAAACATGGAAATTTTCTTTGTGAAACTGTACTCTTTTGTGTTATATATTTGAACTAGCTGATCCCGCGGCTTTGCTCGCGCTCGTTTACTTTGAAAATCTCATACAAACTTTCATCCCCTATTTTATCCCCTTGGGGGTAGAATTGATCAAAAACCTTTCTTAGCGGATGCCTACGTCATAACATCTACCTGCATGCCAAATTTCAGCCCGATCCCTCCAGTGGTTTGGGCTGTGCGTTGATAGATCACTATGTCAGTCAGTCAGTCACCTTTGAGTTATATATATTTAGATTTGAAAAAAAAAATCATACTGGAGTGTTTCAGTAATAAACACACAGCTTCTTATCATAGCTTAAAAATAAAATAAATTCATCCTTATATTATTTTTAATAAAAAAAACAATCAAATACCTTTTGTTCTAGATCTCGCAATATGCGTAAAGATGTGCGCGCGCCGCCGGCTACGACCATCACGTTCTGTATCTGTCAGAAGCGGCAATATGGCGTCATGACGCAATGCGAACTGTGCAAGGACTGGTTCCATGGTAAGTACTCCGTGAACTTGATAACCGATAGAATTTATATCCAAAAAGTTGAAATCCACTCATTTATAAAATATCTATCTATGTAACTAGGTATGTAATGTATTAAATACTAGTTGCGCCCCGCGGTTTCACCCGCGCAGATTTCAATCCTGGTATTCCCACAGGATAAAAAGTAGCCTATGTGTTATTCCAGACTATATATTTATTTGCTTACTAGCTACCCGCCCCGGCTTCGCACGGGCGCACAGTGTTCCTCTACTATATTATGCATGTATTATACATATGTATAAACCTTCCCCTTGATCACTATATTTATTAAAAAAACCGCATCAAAATCCGTTCGTTGTTGTCCATCTTAACTTATTATTGAACATTGGTGTTAATTCTGTTGTTTAACTTTCCCAATTAAAGCACTAAAAATTTTGCCATTCGGCCATTTCTCTCAAATGACAAAGACTGCTACAACTTTTAGAGCTGTCAGATTATGTTAGTTTAGGATAAACAGAATCGACACCATTGTTATTTATTTAATACTTTATTGCACTAAAAACAGAGTACAAAAGGCGAGCTTAATGCTAGACAGCATTTTCTACCAGCCAACCTTAACAGGTAGAAGAACATAGGTTGGCGTGCTTAATTATACTAACATTCACAATAATAATATGGTAGCATATTTCCTTCCTATATTGTTCAATAACTAATTATAATATTCATTCGATAATTAAACAAAGTAAAAAATCATAAAGAAATCTCAGAAAACTCAAGCTCTAACAGTATGAAATTTGGTTTCTCTCTTGAAACTGAGCCAGCAGTGAGTGATATGAGATAATTAGATGTTTATACTCATCGTACTCGTAAATCCAATCCTCATAACAAAGTATAAACCTGAGCTTACTAACTGGCACCTATGTTTCAGAGTGCTCCTTGCGATTCAACTAAACACCTTTTGTTATCTACTGAGGCACGAGGTCTGCTTTAACCTATTGTCGATATCCTCAGCCTCTTGCATCGCGAACGCGCGAGACGACCGCGAGGAATCGCCGGACCGCGAGGGCTTCCCCAGCAGCGAGTCTAAGTTCCTCTGCCCCGAGTGCGTGAGGACCAAACGACCTCGCTTGGACAGGATCCTGGCTTTACTTGTAAGGCTTATTCTATAATTATTACATCACCCAACATGTTCCTCCGCCTCCTTTGATATATTTTCTTTTTCCTTGTTTGTGTTTTTGTTTTCTTTTTTGCTATTTTTCGATTTCTTTCTTATTTTTCTTCACCATATAGCGATATATCAATGTCACTGGGAAACCCACCAGATCATAACTTGTATGGTAATCCAAGTTCATCATATTCGAATCCATCGGTTATTCTCTTTCGTGCTAAGGTCCAATATAAACGTGACGTTGGCGAAATTGCAAGCTATACTGCAAATGCCTGCAATAAGAAGAAGAAAAACCAGATTAAGATAAAACGTAAATGATTCACATCTTTTGCATGATACTTATCTCTAAGAACAGTCTAGTGACTGTTTGACTAGACTCTGGTCAAATAATTGAGTCATACAAAAGAGCGGTAGGAACCAAGCCGAGTTTGTTACCTGTTCTTCTAGGCTTTGGTCGCGTGGAAGTGATACCTAGAGTCACCTAGCTTTCAAGACGTTTCAAAGTGATTTTATTGAATAAATTATAATACATTTTGAATTTGATACAGTCTAGTTTGATCAATTATGTAAATACTATTTATAGTAATTTTCTTTGAAAACAAATACATTTTATCTGAACAACGTCATTGAATTTCTAACAAAAATAAAAAAGTCTTCTTCAACAAACGGAAGCTCTTGTTACTTTGGCTTTCCATCTAAATGTATGTTAAAACCAGCTTGTGTATACAGGTATGGCTACAGAAACTCCCCGTGAGATTGGCTGAGGGCGAAGCCTTGCAGTGTGTGACAGAACGAGCGATGGCGTGGCAGGACCAAGCCCGCGCGATGCTGACTCAGCCTCATCAGCCCACTTATCACAAACCTGTAAGTAATCAAAACAAAGGTTACAAGCTGCATCAGTCCACTCATCAAAAACCTGTAGTGCAAGCTTCTACCCGAACAAACATAATTACATAGAACATCGCGAGTAAATAAAATAAAAACTATTACTACTATTTTTACTTTATGTTTTTATTTTAAATAAACACTTTTAAATGATCTTCAAATCTAATATCTATTACTTTAAAAGAGACTAATCTGCGCGGGACATTTGTTCATTTTTAAAATAGATAATTGATTTGCAGGCGAGTCGGGAGAAGGCTGATAAACTGAACGCAGAACTGAAGAAGGCGACTGGCCGTGGCCATGACAGCGCGTCGCAAAATCCAAGGTAAGCATTTTTAATGTCTTTAAAATAAATAGAGTGTTGAATCTGTAATAATCTAAAGTTCGTACTTGGTACTAAGAGATCTGAGGGTATATCTACCTTGCCTGGGGATCAAAGTTGCAAAGCAATTTTTTCTGTTTTTTTTTTGTTTTACTACACCGTGCTTGTGTTGGTTGGTACATATATAATAATTGATGATTAAATTATCTCTTGATCAGTGTCAACGGTCAACAGATAGATCAACAGTTGCATTATGTATTTTGTGAATAATTATAGGTACCTCAGTATTAATTGTAATTTTCTTTGTAAATAAATGAAATATGCACATTTAAGTAAATAAAGTGACCATGTCAAAATTTACATAAAATGTATGTTTCAGATCGTCCGCGTCTGTGGAACACGCGTATAGTGCGACTCCAAGATCGCCCGGCGCCAGGCTTACACCAGCGGCGCTGCAGAAACTTGAGGATGTGATGCTGGAAGGAGATTTATTGGAGGTAGGTCATAGTTATACGGCGATCGACGCGCCGAACTGGATGAGGAAACGTGGGACGCCGTTTTACACTTATAACTTCTGATTTACTTTCCTAGCCAATGGTGTTCATTCTGTTGTTGCAATATCCTAAACTTAACCTAATTTGACAGCACTAAAAATATTGCCATCCCTTTCTAAAAGACCGAAACAACAAGGATGGCTATAATTTTTGAGCTGTCAGATTACGTTAGTTTAGGATGTGCAACAATCCATGGAAGAATGGTAAAACGCACCCACAGCCTCGACAACAAGCAAACAGCAGGACCCCGTTGCGGTTTAGTCGGTAAAAGTCCGGCATAATCCTTCCGCTATCCCCGTGGCGGAAGGATATCCATGAGGATTCCAACGAAAAAAAAGGATAATGCAACAACAGAATGGACACCATTGTCTAATCTAATGTATATTCCGGTATACAGGTTGTCCTAGAAGAGCAGCAACAAGTGTGGGAGGCAGTGAGCACCGCCCGCGGCGCTGCGGGCCGGCGCGGCGCGCGCGTGTTGGACGCGGGCCGCAGGAAGCGACACCGCGCCACCCCGCGCCCGCACCAAGCCAAACGGACCCGCCAGGCCAGGCACGCGCAGCCCGGACAACGTATGAGTAGTAGAGACATCATCACTACATAGTATAAAACAAAGTCGCTTTCTCTGTCCCTATTCCCTATGTCCCTATGTATGCTTAAATCTTTAAAACTATGCAACGGATTTTGATGCGGTTTTTTTAATAGCACTCTATCTATTAAAAAAAACCGCATCAAAATCCGTTCAAGTATTCAAAATCCGTTCAATTCAAAAGGAAGGTTTATATGTATAATACATGCATGATATGTGCACCCGTGCGAAGCAGGGGCGCGCGGGCGGATCGCTAGTTCAAATATAACGCTGTAAAACAGTGGCGAGGATGAGTAACGCATACAAAACACTCGCGTCATCACACCCCCTCCCCCTTCTTCCAGCGTTCTGTTTACGTGACCTTTAAAAATTTTTTTTACCGTCGGAGGTTCTCATTTCGACTGTCTGGTGCTTGTCATGTGGTCCTATTCCAATTTGGGTCACATCTGACGAGTAGTTTTTGAGTTATATGTATGAGTGTATTTTCTAGTGCATTGAAGTCGATTTTTTATCGAAAGAGATCTTGTCCCATACGTGACAGTTTGCAAACCCATCGCTGCTGCTAGAATTCTAACTCGATTCCTCATGATATTTTGCGCCACATGCACATAGTTTCTAGTATTGAACGAAATATGAATGCAATAAAGTTAATCTGTTAATTCTTTGTCCTATAGCTGGACCGTCAACATCTGCCACAGTTTCGTCGTCAGTAAAGGCATCGACGTCATCAAAGCGTGGAGGAGGTACCACCAATTACCTCAATAGGAAACAGGTACCTACTTACAGCTATATATTTTGTTTCATGCAATCTATTAAATTCTAAGAACGGCACGTAAGTTTATTTCAACGCAAGGTTATATGTTTTTTGCGTCCACGCGGCCAACACATGCACCATCGCGTGCCCTATTCACTCCGTCCATTACCATACTTTAGCCATAACCAATATGAAATATCTGTTAATAAACCGGCCATCTTCATCTCCCTGAGAAGTCTAAAGCTGGACATAGGCCTTTTCCATTAATTTTTGGAATCAATGGACCCGTCAAATGCTGAATCTAGGCCAAACTAGTTTGTCTTCGGCCGGAAACATAGATAACATACTATACACCAATCCATCCATCAGATAATGATATTGCAACTCCTGGTGCATTTCCTCAGTCGCAGTAGTTGATGGAGGGATCAAAAAACAACGCTAAGATTGTAATTTATTCTTCTTCAGGGTCTATCTTCAGCATCAGGGCTGATGATGCGTAAACACTACATGGCAAGACAGGAGCGTCGCAAACGAGGCGTTGCCACCAGACATAGAGGTATGTAATGTGTCCTATGAAGAGCTACATGCGACAATTAATTGTTCGATCAGATTTGTGTTTTATTTAGCTACTTGTTGAAACAATCAGATGGATGTTACTGATTATGGACTCGCCTGTTGTCCACTTGACTTTAAACTACTATACCTATAACAAATAGTTTATTAGCAAGTCATGCACTAAATGAAAGTGCCCGATGCATTATTCTCTGTTGCCATCAATTTAACGCATAAAAGATGGCGGCGCTGCTTGGCTGCTGAAATAGACGTGGTTCGTGCGTGGCGTGGTGGCATGAAGGGTTCGTCCAGGGAAGTAGTAGTACTCCTTCGTGAGAAGTTTCTACTTCTCATGAGAGAAAAGGATGTGATAAAGACTATGAAACTCTGTGTCTAGGTTCTACAAGGGGCGGTGCCAGTACATCATCAGCGCGGATAGCGCAGGCGCAGGAGAGCAGTTCCTCATCCATGTCTTCAGCTGAGGATGAAGACGACTGCGTGGCTGTTAATTGTCTGCGGCCTACTGGTGAGTATCTACTAATAAAAAAAATTGTGTCGTAACATTAACTTCAATAAAAAAGAAAAAAATACATATAAACTTGTCTTGGCGCGGTAGCGTTTCCATTTGATTTAAAAATAAATATAAACTGGTGGTTATTACACAGCACTATCTAGTTCCAAACTAAGCATCTCTACTAAAGGAACCAGATTGCTGATATAATACTTACTATCCATACAGAAAACAAACATAGGTATTTTATTACACAAATATATGTTTTCGTTTGGGATTGAGTCTCGGTTTACAGTGTAAAGAGCAGATTTACCAACTATGAGGTTCATAGGCTTCATTTGATTGACTTCTTTATTTATTTATTTAAAACATTTAATCAAAACGGTTGCACACCAATTACATCACTTAAATAACAGATTTCAAAAACAATTATATGTATACCTAAACTACAAATTACAACCTACATAACATACTGATTATAAAATGTCAAAATACCTACTAATGTCAATATAATTATAAACTTTGTATCTCCACAGGCAAAGAGGTGGATTGGGTGCAATGCGACGGCGGCTGTGACGGCTGGTTCCACATGCATTGCGTCGGCCTCGCCAAAGGATCGCTGGGAGAGAACGATGACTACGTCTGCGGTACTTGCGCTAGAGACAAGCAGTGATCGCGACAATCAACCACCTAGGAACCCGAACTATCTGTGAGGACATTTTAAATTTGTGCGACTCCCGGGGAGTGTGAGATGACATGGTTACAGTAAAACACGTGATACGGAAAATGTACCGTGAGATAGATAAGTGCGGAGATGGTAAATATTATGTTGTGGGCGTCATTGCAACGTTATGTTACAGCGGGTGCAATACTGCTCTGACGTAATTGTAATGACGCCCACACCTTTATGTAATAGAGTATTGTGCCAATAGGATAGTTTGTGCCTGGACGAACTGTGACTAGGGACGCTAGTAACAAATGTGTGTTGATTTAATACGCCAACGAACAAGTATCAACTATGTTTGGAGAAAACGATGACGACGTACGCCTGAGGCTGGCTGTAAATGTGGTCACCGCTAGGTGGCCCTTATTGACTAACTAAAGCTACTCTAAAGACACGGCGCAAAGTTTGTGAGCTAATGTAATTAAGTACATTTAGTGAATATAAAAACAGGACATTCACTGTGAATGTTATGTTGGTGTCATTGGATGAGAGGACATTGAGAAACCTAGCTAAGTATCATGTGTTTGTGTGAGTATAGTAACTATCTGATAACATTCAAGAAATAATGGTGGCAGAAAATTCGCCGTATACACAAACCATAATCAATTATAAGATGAAGTGGCAATGAGTTGTGAAAACTCGATGGCACCGGTAGAGGCTAAAGACCCATCTGTTATCTGGGGTTTTATTCAGTGGTGGATTCTACGTTATAAAGCTATTGGCGTGATAATTGAGAGGCCTTAAGCGATTTAAAGAATTGTAAGGTCAGGCTGGACTTCAAAATGTCAGCCATATAGGTTTAAAGTGGAGTTTCAACGCTGCTTTGCAGCGAAACCATAGTCAATAATTGAAAAATAATTATATGCTGATTGATATAATAGTCGAAAGAGACTATGTGAATAATTGCGGAGTAAAAACTGTGGTGACTTATACACATTGAAAAGTGTAAGTGTAAGTTTTCTGCAAAGTTTTAATAAAAATGTATTTTGATAGTGAATTATGATTAATGTTGTATGTGGTTTTATGGGGAGAAACATTTTGACAGATGGTGTAAGGTTGACAGATATTTTTGAAAGAATCGATATGATGATGGCTCGTTTCGAATTATCAATGTATATCCTGTTGAAAACTCGTAAAATATAACAGAATGACTATAAAATATAATGTTTTAAAGCTATTGATGTTGTACACATGTTGAATAATTGTTGTCTCTACGTCACAATATTTTCGTAGCTCCATGATGTATTTAAAATCTGTTAACATTATTAAATGTATGTTCGAAATAAAAGCCTCCGAAAGCCTTCGGCGTACTTTTCTAGTATGTAGCCGACTGTACCACAAGTATTAGTAATGACTTATTTGATATAAATAAAAGGGCAAGAATACATTTCTTTGCCAAGTTTTAGCCCAGATAACAGAGTTATAAACAGATATATATTCGCATTTATGAATTGATATGGTTGTCATTTCTTTACGTTTTCGTATAATACTAACAAAATGGCAAATCAAAAGTTTCCAAGGTGTTGTCTTCGCCGTTTCACTTTCACGGGTAAGTACGTCTATTTAACAGGTCCTATCTTATGTAACAGCTTGAAACCTATGATATTCACAGTTTAGTACGCTTGTGCGTTCCGATCGGCAAAATTATTGTGCAAAACGTTTACTTTATCTAAAGCGCCATCTATTAAAGTACCTAAGCTTTATTCGGAAGAACCAAAATGATAGTTAAAAAGGACGGTATAAGGATTTGAGGCGGCTTAAGGGCTTTTTTTCATAAATGTAAAAAAAAAATATCGTATCGTGCTGATATTTTAATTTCTTAACAAATTTATATTACAGCAGCCAAGTTAAGTAAATTGTAGTAAAATTGGTCGTACTAATGTGGCTGTACATTATCCGGCCATGTTTTTAGATTTAGATACTTAGATATTTTTACGGATTTATACTTATAATTTTTTTATATATCTCGATAGTATCATAATTTTAAACAGATATGAAATAAATTCGTTGCAAATAATTGTTAACTAAATCAGACAATACTAGAACTTCATTGTAGTGCCAGTGCCAAGTCTGGCGATAAAATCCTTCTATAATCGTTACTTTAATTTAAACATTGCTTAAATTCCACTGCCACTGGTTTTTCCAGTTTGGTGTGGCAATAAATTAAGCATTGTTTATATTTTGACAGATATTAAGTAAGAAAATAGTTTTAATGTTACAAAAACATTTGAATAGTTGTTACATTATGCCAAACTTACTTATTTACTTATGCTAAAACTCGTTAAAACTATTTCTGCTAATAGGTGTCAAAGTTAGCCTCAGCGTAAAATATACGAAGCCTTTTTATAACATTTTGAGTTACACTGCTGGGCAACTTAGTGATCGTTCCAGTCTAGTCGTCGCTGCCTCGCATGGCGCGCAGTGTAACTCAAAATGTCAATACAAACCTTTGTTTCGTTTTTCATGGTAAAGTAGCGGACCAAACAAACAAAACCGAGCGATGGCTTTCTTTCTTTCGAGTCAAGACGCACGTTAACTTTTTTTGACCTGTTTTTTGCAACATTTGCAACCTTAATGGGCGCCCACACAACAACGAATTCGCATCGTATCGCAATTATCGAGAGAGAGCAAATATCTGCGAGCTCGCAGAGAGAGAGAGCGAGCAAGCGGTATCGCATCGCAGTTTTGTGTTGGCACCCAATATCCCTATGTTCGGAAAAAAAACTGGTGTGTGTCCTTTAAAATAAGTCCTTTTTGCTCGGTACACTGAGGATATTTCTTATGTGAGAGAGATATTATGTTTGAAGATATAGTATGATCACAAATGCAAATCGCCCGATTGCGTTTGTTTTAGCCCGTGTGTGCACTCGGCATGAAACAAATGCAAATCGCCCGATTTCGTTTGTTTTAGCCCGTGTGTGCAATCGGCGTAATGATTGGATAACTATACTATTTGGACATTAACAACAGACTGTTAGCTGTCCATGTTCATAAATAATTTCTGAAAACCAAAATGATTGACAAACTTAGGGAGAATTGATGTTTGTGGAAAACCTTTTTGTAAATAGTTTTTATTTAACGATAGGAATGAATAATGTTATTAATGTGTGTGTTGTGCGTTTGCGTGTGTAATTCGGTATATGTTTAGGTAATGATAAATTTCTTGGCTTCTTTACTATAAATAATTACAGATAAAACAATAAACACATACAAATTATTGTATATAACTTGGCCAATGGGCGTATAGAGATTTTAATATTTATAAAATCTCACTTTGCTCGTTTTGTTGTGTCTATCTCTAGCAGATACTACATAACTTCTAAAGTTACTTTTAAACACTATCCATTTCTGTAAATAAATCTAATTCTTATCATTTATATGATTTATTGCTGAATTCATTAGTTTCAATTCAAAATCATCTTCTCACAGTCATCAAATTTTTAGAGAGATCAAACAATGAAAACTATTACAATTTATGATTAGTGACATGTTTTTAAAATCGGAAGAACATTGAAATATGTGTTCAATTCTCTTTGTTATTTGCTTGTCATTTTCTGCCTACAATTGTGATCTTATTATGTTTTACAAAGTTCAAATTAATTATTTTGTTGTTTTATTTTACAACGCACAGCTTGAACTGTAATGACCTGACTGAATTAATTTTAATGTTTACAACTTTGAAATGTTATTATTTCTGTCAATACTCGTCAAGCAGCATTTCTTGTACCCGAAGTCCTGAATGTTGTTTTCTGTTTTCTATAAAGCTATTTAGGCCGTTTTTGTCTTCTCGTGAGTTCTCAAGCATGCCAGATAGAGGCGCTTATCGACTCTCCATAGAAAAACGACTTACGATACTGAACATGCATTCTGAACTCTTCTGTCACTGACTTACATGCCTCATATCTGAATCCTTGTGAAATTGTCTATCAATAAAATTGCAGCCATATTCTGGCCAAACTTGACTTTTGACTATTTCTTCGACTTTATCTTAGAAACTATATTAAATATCGAGAATATGACTAAAACTATTTTCCTTACTTAACGCGTCTGCATTTTAAAAGTTTCTTTACTAGTAGATAAAAAATATACTTTTAATGTTCATTACAAGAAATGAACACCGAACGCGGCGGCATGACACCGCGCCGGAATTCGCCTCCTTAAATATTATTCTACTAATATTATAAACGTGAAAGTTTGTAAGTATGAATGGATGGATGGATGTTTGTTACTCTTTCACGCCGGAACGGCTGAACGGAACTTGGCTGAGAGATACATTATAGTCTGGAATAACATACATAGGCTTTTTATCCCGTGAGAATACCGGAATTTAAATCTGCGCGGGTGAAACCGCGGGGCGCAACTAGTAATATATACATCGCTGTTACCATGTTGTAGGCCTTTATAAAGCCCGATTGTTTTATGTTTGATAGTTATGTACACTAAAACTTATTGAGCATTGAATATTATCCGTCATTTGCATTATTTAAATATGTGCGTGAGAAGTTGTGTCTTGTTTCTCGTATTAATTAACACCTTGATTTAGGGGTCACCAACGTTTTAAAAGGATAACTATCCTTTTAATGTATACTTAGGAAAATGAATATTGTTGATGTGTCCCATTTATTTCGTGGGTGTAGAAATGCATATATGAGACTCGCAATTCCCGATATGCTCTGGTTTTTGAAGTTTTAATTGTTATTGTTGTTGATGTGATAAACGGACATCATCAAGAATTGTGATGTAGATATACTAAAGCTGTAAATATAAATTTATCCCTATAAATAGTGAAGGGCGATTAAGCGCCTTATTGTTATGGTAATAAGGAGCTTGCAATGCCTGTACATCGCCTCTACCGATTGTAAGGTATTATTATAATTTTCGTGGTAAAACAAATCTTAATTTGATGGATATTGAGTTTATTTTCCTTTTTTTACTTACTTAACATCTCTCAAAATAAGAGTTAGTATAATTATTTATATATAGTCTTCATTGAATTAAAATGATATAGTATGGTTGGTATACTTACAACAATAAGACACATGTCATAATCTTGGAAAGACAACACATACCAAGTAATTTCTATCACAAAAGTGGTGAACTGAGCAGGATTTGAACCCACAACCGTCCCCTAGATTTGGGGATGCATAGTGTGCGTCGTCATCAGCTCGTTAAAATGACAAGATCCGGTTAGAATCGACATAACTCTATCTGTTCTGACAAAATAATATTATCAAATTAAATTATAATAAACTTATAGCAGTAGAATTGTTACTGTCAAAGTTAGACCAATGTTGATGTAACTTTAAAAGTCGACGGTAAAATGGGTGTTAAAATATATTCCATCTTCAATAAACTTTAAGCTCCACCGCTTATTGTGTTCCCTGCAAACTGGATATACTTAAGTGTTATTAAAATATATACATAATCGTTTGAGCATCCCTTTGTTAGAGGTAGTGATATATAGATACAAATAAATTATTTGCCAATCTATAGTAAAGGTTAACCCATTGCTTATTAAATATATCCCAAATCTTCAAATATACTTGGTTATTCTTTCCAAACGTTCTTAAACTTTCACACGCACATACATTATATCACCCCCTACTATGGGATATTCTAAGTTTTAAATAAAAGCTTACATTATTTATTTAATTTCACAATGAAATACAGGTCAAAAAATGAATACTAGTTAATCTATTATGCCGTTTGGTTATCATCGTATCAAAATGACTAGTCCCAGTAAGATAAAACTCTATCTAGGGTTAAGCTCGCCTTTGTACATGACTATTATGTATTTTTTGTGTAAATCATTTTGTGTACAATAAATAATAAAGAACAAGATTGTGTACGAAGGTAAACGATCGGCATAAAACACTTGTTGTACTATTTAACTTCGTTATTTTTGGATTGTTTAGTACTTTGATTAGTTTAATATAATGGCTGTTAAAATTTAAGTTTTAAGAATCAACACTGATCTCTGCGGCAACACCATAGCACTTTCTGATCTGAACTATATTCTTCTACCGAAATGTATGTAAATGTAATTGTACATAGTGGTTCGTTTGTCCAACCATACAGGAACAGGCCCCAAATATTGCAGACCTCAAAATATTACGAGGTATTTATAAAATAAAGGAATTCTTTTTGGAATTATAGTGCTAATATCACTGAGTATCGTTGGACAACACGTTATTGTACCTACCAAATAATATAGAAAATATTATAAAATATCTATTTTGTTTCATTTATTTTAACATAGTTAAATAAATAAATAATAATAAATAATGCTGGACAATCCACACAGCACTATCTAGCCCCAAAGTAAGCTATTCAAAGCTAGTGTTATGGGTACTAGATAACTGATATATTTAATACATTATATACATACATAGATAGATATTTTTTTATTATACATAGAAAACACCCAGACCATCGGAACAAATTTCTGCAGATCGTACACAAATTTGTTCCAAGGCGGGAATCGAACCCGCAACCTCTTGCGTCGCAGGCAGGCTCTCGCCCGCTGCGCCACAGAGATGAGAGAATGTGCAAGCTAGGGATATTTGTCCGTGTATGATTGAATTTTTCACTGCGGACTCGAAGTCACACCAGATTGTCACACTGGTGTGACTAATAGAATTTTATTTTACTTGAAGGGTCGCTAAATTGTAAACGATCACGCTTCACTGAATTTTACTGTAAACTTGAAATTTTACTTTAATTTATTTTTTAAATAATTCTAAAATGTATGAAATGCTTGTAGTACACAAGACGCTACAACATGATTTGTCATTAGCCAAAAACACTGGCTCTCTGATTCCGCTATAGATAGGTACTTTTAATTTTATGAGTATTCTATGTCTGACTATAAGAACCCTAAACAGTTGCTTTACCAGCGAAACCAAATAGTGATGGGAATCGAAACTTCTATGATTTTGTTGTAAACAGTAGTAATGTTCTAAAGGATAAGAATACGGCTTAGGCGGTTCTTTTTTATTCCCATCACATATTATGATTCATGGCAAGACATTTTATAGGTTTTTATAGGAATACTGTAGAGCATTCCTATAAAAACCTATAAAATAAACTCACACACACAATAAACTCAAGCAACAGTGCCGCTATCTCTGACTAGAATTAGATGGTTTCCGATCACCTACTCGTATCATGATGATGATTATTTATCAATAAGTTATCACGATAATCTTGCATTGTATAGTAGAGATACTATATCGTGTTGTCACCTTCAAGTGAAATTCACTAGGTCGTATCATGCAAATTCACGTGTTTACCTACTTACCTAAGTACTTACCTACTAACTTTGCTGAGCCTAACTAAAGTTTTACAAAGAAATACTGAATCAATTATCTAGCTAGGTACCTACTCAACACGGATACTCACACAAATGCCTCAGAAGAAAGAATATTAAATTCATGGTTAACAAAAATGCAATTTCTCTTCAGATGAGAATCTACCGTCCCATGCGAACGACATAGCTGGTCAAGCAGAAGACTCTTAGCCACCTTTGTTCGCTCCGGCATAACGTGAGTTGCAGAGTTCACTTCACAAATAACATCGAAAACCTAATGTAGCAAAGGTTGGCTATCCTTCCTTGAAATCTTTATTTTGTAAGACACGACAGGGCAAGCCTGCAACGATATCCTGGACTGCATCTCCGTATAAGTCAATGGCCTGCCTCTGAACTCGTCTTCAATCTGCTGCAAAGTCTTGCCCTTTGTCTCTGGTAATAAGAACCAAATCACCACCAGGCAATAAGTAAGACACCCTGCGTACACTAGGTAAGTCCCGTAGATACCGAAGTTCTCAACTAAAGTAGAAAACGTCTTGAGCACGATGAAGAAGGAAGCAGACATGGTGGACATGCTGATACTTCCTCCTATGCTCTTGTATTCTAGTGGAAACACCTCTCCGCCGATGACATTGGGCAGTGGCAGCATACCGGTAGCTACAGTGAAGAACTGTAGATTGATCAGCAACGCAGGGATCCAGACGTGATCATACGGCAACAGATGATAAGTCTTCAAATAAGTGTATCCAGCGAGAGCCAGCTGACTCAAAACGCACAGAAATCCAGTCGCAAAAAGAACTGTTCGTCTTTTTAATTTATTTATAACGAAAACTGCTATAGAATTTGTTATCAGACGCTGCGTGTCCAGAAATATCATCCAAAAGTGAGGATTTACATCTGGGCCCATAACCATTCCTATAATCGTGGTTGAATAAGCAGCCATTGTCGTCCCACCAGAGAATTGCACCATCCAAAAAGCATGAATCATGATTACTATTGGCTTATAAAACTCCCGTTTCTGGATCGTCTCCATCGTATCCTTAACCCAGTTCTTTTTTTGCGCCTTCTGGTTAATCATGGCGTTTTCAAAAAGAATTCGAGCTTTGATCATCTCTTCCAATTCTTCTTCTTCATCATCTCCTCTTAGCCACCGGAACACCTTTTTGCACTCATCGTACTTTCCCTTAGAAACCAGCCAGCTCGGGGATTCAGGTGAAAACAAGGTCATGACCAGACTAGCGAATGGGAAGAGGACGCAGATAAGCGCAGTCTGTTGCCACTTGAGAAATGAGCCGACGAGATGGATGAAGAAGATTCCGAAAGCTTGTGTTAGGGAGACTGTTGTGAGGAAGGCTCCTCGGTTCTTTGGACTGGTGTACTCTCCGATCAGCACAGATCGGAGCGGGGAGAGCATGCCGATAGAGAGCCCGTGAAGGACTCGGCCGATGAATATTGCCTGGAAAGAAAGAATTGAAGTTTTGATGTAGAAATAAATCTGTCATTTGCTAAAGGTAACGTTGGGACTACCTTTGGCCTTGCTAGACCCTTAGACATCCTCAAGAACCTTGGAGTAGGTGCAAAGATATCTGAGGGGATGTTAAATACCTATGCCTATATAACGATACCAGTCGTTCTTTCAATTAGGCATGTATTCGGATCTAATTTATTAAAAACTCATGTTCTTACTATCTACCTACTTGCTGCCTTAATCTTATACAAGTACCTTTTAGGTAATTGGGTAATAATATACACCTACCTATCTCTCTTGTTAAAAAGGTTTCATCATGGACAAAAACGAAGACTAGTGATATCATACCTCGAAGCTAGTGGCACATGAAATAATAAACCAGCCTATGAGTACTGGCATAGTGACCGCAAGATGCGCCGCCCGCCGCCCACAGCGACTCATGATGGGCGGAGAAATGAAGCTGCCGATCAGCTGCGTGATGCCCAGGACTGATGCTGAACAAATAAATGTGAGTTAGGTGAGTTAGTGGCTAATTCTAGTGACGGGCCTCCAATAGCTGGGATTGATAGCGACGCATAGTTTGGAAAGTCCTGGGTGAGGACCATTTCTAATCGGTTCGTTTAGTTTTTAGGTAGCCGTTTCATTTATACATCTGCTTTCGTGAAATCAAACAAAGTGATTGGATACCTCGACGGCATAGTCTGTATGGTAGCCAGTGTGCCGTAGAACTCGGCTCTACGGCGTAGGTCGTAGAGCCGAGTTCTACGTACACACGATGTGGCGAAGCTTGTATTGCAACCTACTTTTAAATATATAAGCATATTTAGAACTAAACTAGGTAGATAGTAGTATCTAAATTCCTTGGTAGGTATGGCATGAATCTAATCATGTTAGCATAGGGCATAGAATAGAATTAGCTTGACAACAACAAACAAAAGAAAATATCTAATCGTGATCCACTGAATGAATCGGCGATTAATTGGGCACCGTACTGCCTGTGGATTGGGAATAGACAACAAAATTGAAATGATGTAGGTAGGCAAACAAACAAACTCTTCAAACCGAAACACAGCACGCTGTATGACGACAGAAAAGAAATGGTGGTTCTTCCCCAGACCACATGCAAAGAGTTCCAAGTTTTTCCGCGCCTGACTTGAAGCTGTTATATTATGCAAAACCATGAAGCTATTTCTGTATTTTTTGCAGCTGTTATCATAGTTTTAAATAAACTTGGAGGCTGTCTCCCGTCTTACCTATCCATGAAGCAGCAGTGACAGTGAGTGGTATGACCGACCCTGGCTGGTCCAGCTGCGGGAGGAGCACGGCTGGGTAACCGATCGCGCAGCCGTGCCCTATGATGTTGCTGCCTACTGCTGCTGTCACGAAGCACTGTCAAAGCACATCAGAAAATGGTAAGCGTCTTGTTTACTTCATTTTAACTACCCACACCCTTTTATGAGTAGTAGAGCTCTTTGTGAAGGGCTCGTCGGGAGAAGTACTACCAACACGCCTTTTTCTGTCGCCAAGCGTTGCTGTGTTTCGGTTTGAAGTGTGTGGTCGCCAGTGTAATTGCAGGCACATGAGGCTTAACATCAGTATGCTTCAAGTTGATGGACGCAGGGCAGTGCATCGTAGGGCACGTTCCTATCGTGAAACACCCTACTGGCTTGTCGTGTCACTACTTCTTTCGAAACATTGTGGTGAAAGGAGTTTGTGCCACTCATAATCGGGAAGTGCTTCTTTCGAACACATAACACATGTATATAAGAGTAGTAGAGCTCTTTGTGAAGGGCTCGTCCGGGGAAGTACTACCACCACGCCTTTTTCTGCCGCCAAGCAGCAACGCTGTGTTTCGGTTTGAAGAGTGTGGTCGCCGGTGTAATTACAGGCACATGAGGCTTAACATCTGCATGCCTCAAGTTGATGGACGCAGGGCAGTGCATCGTAGGGCACGTTCCTATTGTGCGTGACCTACGGGGCAATGTTTTGTTTATAGGTGATGGTTACCACTTAACATCTGCCGTGCAAGTACCGTTCTTATCGATCGCTTATTTGACATTTAGAATCGTCAAAAATTCGCTAAAAATGGTTTCGTCAATGGATAAAACCAGTTTTAACGAATTTTGACGATTCTAAGTTTCAAATTAAGCGATCGATAAGAACGGTACTTGCACTGCAGGTGGGCCATCTGCTTGTTCCGTCAGCTAGTTGTATAAAAAAAAAATGTTTTATTCGTATTTGGCTTATTTGGAGATCTGAGGGGTATCTACCGTGCCTTGGGATCAAAGTTGTGGGGCTGTGTCTGTGTGTCCCTATTATTTAAGCGGCAGCAAACGTTTTCATAAATTAAAGTAAAAATTTCAAAATACATGCACAAAGTATTTACTTAATAAATAAAAAAGCACTTACTTGCTTCAAAAATGGTGACATTCTGGGTTTTTTCGGCATTCTGGTTCGAGTTTCTCTCACACTGTTCTAATTAAAAAAAAACACTTTTCTCAAACGCACGTCATTGCAGTAACTTGACTACCTAGTACCTACTATTAATTAAAAAGTTCTTTGAACACACGACACTTTTACGCGACCTTATCATAACTGCATTCAATATTAATCTAAAATAACACATATAGGTATCTTAAGACCGTAATCCCCTTGTCATATTGTTTTAATAACTGCTTTGTATTTCACACATGCGACCACCGGCAAGAGTCAATTACCTTTTGATAAGCAAAACTAAAATTCTGTATGTGTACAGGGTGTAAAACTATTTGCTACCGGATAATTCAACCATAGGACCACAATATGGTTTAACATTGATCTTAGGAACTTGAGAGAATTAAAAAAAATCTTAACCCATGGTCACGGGAATTAATCAAATCAGTTGGTTATCCTACTAATATTACAAACGTGAATGTTTGTAAGTAAGGATGGATGGATGGATGGATGGATGTTTGTTACTCTTTCACGCCGAAACGGCTGAACGGATCTGAATGAAACTTGGCAGAGAGATACATTATAGTCTGGAATAACACATAGGCTACTGTTTATCCCGTGGGAATACCGGGATTTAAATCTGCGCTGGTGAAATCGCGGGCGCAACTAGTTTGAAATAAAAAAAATGTGATACCTTTTTTAAAGTTTAAGTTAGTTAGTAGGTAAGTTTAAAAAATTAATTATAACTAAGTCAACAATATGTAAGAATGTGCTCTATACTTTTTTAAACCCGCACCCGGCGACAGCGGCTCGCAGTTTCGAGGTGCAATTGGCTATTATTTCATTTTATTTCATTTCGGGGAGGTTGTTTGAAAGAATATTTATCCAGTGACACGCATAAATACTGTTCGAATACAAATAATACAATAATATAAGGGAAATGTGCTTGAGTCAGAAATCATTTTGGTACTAATACCAAAATGAATTCTGACTTAAGCACATTTCCCTAAGTAAACGTAAGGCCAAACATACTAATACCAAAATGTTTTCTGATTCGGGCATGTCATCCGGCCAAAAAACCAAGGGATTAAATCCTTTCACTACACTGTGCACTGTATCGAAATAAACTCGTGACACGATAAGGAGAAGAATAAGTGTGGGGTGGTGTAAGTTTTTGGGAGCTATCTTTTTACAGCTTGTGCAGCGTACATTATCATTTCAATATTATCGAGTAGTGTTTGCCTAGATAACATTTGCTTGAAACTTTTCTTACGTTTTTCTTTGAGGAACCTCCTTTAGGCGGGTTTGTTTGTCATGGCTCCTCATACCTAGGGCCGGTGCCAGATTTTCTCGTGCCTCACTAAGCGTGCGGCTCAGTGATCACTTAAGTTCATACATATCTGGCACCGGGTAAGAGTGAACACTTCATTTTATACGTAACTTTAAAAAGCAACATACTTTTATCTAAGCATATTTAAACTAAATTTTAATAAGAAACTATAAACTAATATTTATTAGGCAGATAGGTAAGTGATATCCTAGTTCAGTTGGTTCTTTAATACTTGTGAAATTTCTAAACCTAGACCAATTTTTACTGGCTTGGCCTGCAGTGCAAGTATATACCTACCACGGTCTTATCGATCGCTTAATTGACATTTAGAATCGTCAAAAAATCATTAGAAATGGTTCCAACCAAGGAATATCAAATTCCTTGGTTTCAACAATCATTTAAAAACCATATGAAACGAATTTTGACGATTCTAAATGTCAAATTAAGCTATCGCTAAGAACGGTACTTGCGCTGCTGATCAGTAAGATAGATAGGTAGTCAAGCTTAAAATAAATTGTAGGTAATACCTATTCTACGAAAAATAAAACATTAAGGTTATATGTGCATGCTTATCGCATAGAGCGTTTTCTTCCAGATAACCTTTGGATGGAAGGGATTACCAAAAGTTAAAATGTGGTTTAAATCTTAGAATTTAAATTTACTATTAATTACAATACCATTAACAAATTGAAGATTTTAAATAGGAAACTCAATTCGTAATGCCATCGCGATAAATAACGGATAATAGGTAACATATGGTTAGGTACTCCGGCACTCCGCAGTGCAATAAATACTATCATCAGTCATCACACCCTGGCGAGTGGTTACCGATCACTCGCCACACTACGACACGTCTGTGCACATTTACGTAATTGGTATTATTTTATCTGGGTCATTATGATTTTGACGTCATTGAAGTGAAGCTAGAACAGACTTGTATAGTATAATCACGATGCAATGCAACGACTAAGAGTGTACTGTGTCATGTTTTTTTAACCAACTTCCAAAAAAAGGAGGTTCTATGTTCGTCTGTGTGTATTTTTTATTTAGAACAGTAGATAAATTATGCACTTTGACAACAAAAAAGGCTACCTGCATATAATAAGCTGCAG
Source organism: Plemyria rubiginata (assembly GCA_963576535.1). Lineage (NCBI taxonomy): Eukaryota > Metazoa > Arthropoda > Insecta > Lepidoptera > Geometridae > Plemyria > Plemyria rubiginata. The sequence continues at coordinate 7,074,869 of OY754922.1, read as the reverse complement.
AGGAACAATATCCTGGACTGCTGTACTGATGTTTACCTGTAATAATAATATTACGATTGTGAAGAAAGAATATTGCCGACTGTGCAAACACGTAAGAACTTCAAATCCTGATTGTATTTAATACTAGTAGCACGTACCCCGCGGTTTCACCCGCGTAGTTTTAAATCCCGGTATTTCCACGGGATAAAAAGTGGCCTATATGTTATTCCAGACTATAATATATCTCTGTGCCAATTTTCACCAAGATCCGTTCAGCCGTTCTGGAGTTATAGAGTAACAAACATTCATCCATCCATCCACCCATCCATACTTACAATCTTTCGCATTTATAATATTAGTAGGATTGTCTCTATTTATGTATGTGTAAGTTAAATAATTACCAATATTGATAATATTACAATATTGACAATATTGTAATGACTTCACTTACTTAAAATTTCCTACGCAATAAACTAAAATCAAAATCAAACGGTTTTTCAATCACAAAGATCACTTTGAAATATTAATTTTTTTTAATTTTCATGCAATCTGTTCCAGCGGCCGTGAATCAAAACAAACAAATCTGTTCATTTGACTCCAATATGTTTTAAATAGATCTGCAAGTACCGCGAGAGGACGCGTCGTCATTTGCTATCGGACAGTTGAAATGTACACTATATACAAAATTATTGCAAATATTGCTGAAGGTTTTGAGACAATCCGGGTGTTTGTTGCGAAGTGATATTTGATACAATTGAAGATGGGTCGATCACAGCATTGGAACTCTCCGCTTTTGAGACAGGTGAGACGAACACGCTCTAAGCGCTTTTATGCTTTGAAGGGCACGTTCTTGGCCTTAGCAGACTTTAAATCAAGATGGAGGCGACTTCATTTGTTTGATGATGCCTTGGCGGCACCGGACGGACTCTGGGTACCTAAGGACCAGAGTAAATCATATGAAATTTTTCAATAAGTGAGCACAGAATACAACCTCAGATAACAGTAAAATTAAATCTCACGATTTTATTTTGGTGTCCATTTCTTGAAAATTATTTTTTGGATACAGACCTTTAAAAAAATAGTCCTTAGGTACTTAGATGATTTACACTGAGAAAAATGTAAAGCTGAAAATGCCGTCATTACGATCGATTTCGTAGGTTTGAAGGCTAAAAACCGACCAACAGTAATAACCAACATAAACGCCTTCTAGGCAGAAGACTTTATACGATTTAAAGGGCAAGTAAATTTAAAAAGAAGGTATACCATGAATAAGCTTCTCCAAACTACGATTTATTCTTAGTATTGAACATATTAGCCGTAACATAACTACGATAAATTCGGTAAATCAGTTAAAGATCGAGGTACTGACGGCGGCATTCAACTTCTGGTAAGGCGTTTTTAAAAATAAGCAAGGTAGCTCAGCAAACACGCAAAACTTTCCAAGGGCAATATTCGACGCATCTCAAGTCACCAGCGCCTTCTCGTAAGGCGTTTTATACCGTAAAACAAATGGCATATTGTACGTACCAGCCGTACAAGAGCAGTTCTTAATGGATAGGTAGCTACTGTATAGCTAGCCGTAGCCAGTGGCTACTAACTAGCCAAGGAAAGGAATATATAATAATACTCTCAAACGAGAGCCACTAGCTACCTACCTAGTACCCAGCGGATAGATAGACAACAGCTAAGCTAGCGCACTAGCTTTGCTATTAGCGAGAGGAGGTGGAGTGGAACAACTCAATGACGAACCTATCACAATGTTTTGTACTTTTGTACATCTCATCGTCATCGATCTTCGAAATATACAGTAAAGTGCGGCCTTATACATATATTTCCTGTGCGTTTTCGTCAGCGCGATCTAGGATTGTACCTCGTACCTTTCGTTGAGTGAAAACGCACAGAAATTTAGGTCAGAAATTAACTTAACCAGCAGCTTATTCATTTGATAGTATAGGTAAATTGACCGTATGAGTAAAGCTGTAACGACCATTTATTATTATGCGGTAGCAATAAAAACTTCTTTTTCGAGATACTTTTACACCTTCATTGTGACGAAAATATTCTTACGCGATTTATATTAACCGCTTGGCTACTTCCTTTTAAAACATAGGTATACGTTCGTTTTGTTTTAATATACAGTTTTTTTCTAAATACTAAATCATTTTTAAACTTTTTGTAAAGCTGAAGCGAATAGTGTTTATAACCGTCAGCACTGCGCTAGTAACAAGATAAGATTTAATTCCTAAAACGCTTTACCATAAAGCTGATTTGGTTGTTTTGCGACCAGCTAATAGACGGTACCGTTTTAACGTATTCACTTAGTTATGTCAAAACTAAGGTAAGCGTTACAAGCTCGCCCTACGTAATTACAATATAACCGTGTAAGACTTTAATAACTTTACGCCAGAATTTCATTTTTCTCAGTGTATGATTATGAGGCCACTTTTGTGTGCATGTCTCCAGCTTCCTCATATTGAAAATGTAATTTCTATAAATGCCAATATTTAAAGCATAATTAGTGCACTCATAGATTTGAATCATAATTTAGCTGCCAAATAAACAACGATGCTATAAGCTTATAATAGTGTGTAAGCTGGAGTAACATGTCTCCAGCTGCCTCAGTCAGTGTGGGCAAACGGCTAATGATAGAGATATATAGTAAACGCAAGGATTTAGTACCTATTTAGTGCACCTGGTACCAAAAATTTCAGGTCTGTAGCTAGGAAACTCTTCGAGTTATAAGCGTTTATCAACGTGTAAGCTGGAGTAACGATACGTGAAAAAGCATATGCTCGTTCTCTGGAATGGCTGGAGCTAGCAGGTTGCTTTAAGTCTCCAGATTTAGTACCAAACGAATTAGCGAGGTACCAAATATTTGAAGTGTCTCTGTTCAAAACTCTATGAGTTACAAGCTTTTCCAGCTTTTTTTGTTTGTCCAGCTTGCACATGTTGGAGCTCAGCAACCACAATAGGTACAGACTCGGTTGATGTCTCTGAACCGAGCTATGAATTAGTGCACTCGGTACCAAAAATTTGGAATCTCTAGGACAAGCAGTTCTGTTGTAATCAGCAAAATAACATTTTACCGCTAAAAATTCAAAGCATTTCGACGCGACCACAAAAATGATGCGTTGCCGCTCTGAAGGTGATACTACGCGCCAGTCACTGGTTGCGTCTATTTTATTTTTTGTTTTTGTCACATCCGCATGAACATCCGCATTATTGGTGCGATGCGGATGTCCAAATCGATGCGGAAGAAACATACATAGATACAAGAGGTGCGTTTTTACTGGTAGGTAGCCCCTCTTTTTACCTTTTTGGCAGTGTTAAAATAACGGAGTTGTATCTGTATCTACATAGGTACCTACTCAAAGCGCCAGTTCTTTAACACCTACCACAGTACCCATAGGAGAAGTTAAGTAGTAAAACTAATAAATGATTAGGTACCTACGTAAATCTAAATTTACCTAATTATTTATTTAACTGCTACCTACCATAATACTGGTTTATATAGGTAGGAAGGATTCGTTTTTGCAAATCGAAAACCTCTCAAATTTGAATGACTTGACTTAGGTCTGATGACGATTCACTTGACATGACACTAGCAAGATTAGATTGGCTGTCAAACTGTCAAAATACGGACGGACGGACATGCTTCTCGCTCCCTGCCTTGCCTGCAAATTCTGCAATATATATAATTGGTATATTTTAACCTCTCAAATTCGAATGACTTGACTTAGTTTGATGACGATTCACTTGACATGACACTAGCAAGATTAGATTGGCTGTCAAACTGTCAAAATACGGACGGACGGACGTGCTGCTCGCTCCCTGCCTTGCCTGCAAATTCTGCAATATAATTGGTATATTTTATCAAAAAAAAAATATAAAATGTCAAACCATACCAAACTATTTAATTGATGAGATATGGCAACATACAACGGCCCGCTCTTCAACGCACATCGGAAAGAGAAGGGTATAATAATTATGCCTTCAGAAATTTAAAGGACTGAGTGCATACAAAAAAGACTCTTATCGCGGGTAAAATACGTTCAAATCCGCAGAGCGTAATATCACCTTCAGAGCGGCAACGCATCATTTTTATGGTCGCGTCGAAATGCTTTGAATTTTTGGCGGTTAAATGTTATTTTGCTGATTACAACAGAACTGCTTGTCCTAGAGATTCCAAATTTTTGGTACCGAGTGCACTAATTCATAGCTCGGTTCAGAGACATCAACCGAGTCTGTACCTATTGTGGTTGCTGAGATCCAACATGTGCAAGCTGGACAAACAAAAAAAGCTGGAAAAGCTTGTAACTCATAGAGTTTTGAACAGAGACACTTCAAATATTTGGTACCTCGCTAATTCGTTTGGTACTAAATCTGGAGACTTAAAGCAACCTGCTAGCTCCAGCCATTCCAGAGAACGAGCATATGCTTTTTCACGTACCGTTACTCCAGCTTACACGTTAATGAAGTCTTATAACTCGAAGAGTTTCCTAGCTACAGACCTGAAATTTTTGGTACCAGGTGCACTAAATAGGTACTAAATCCTTGCGTTTACTATATATCTCTATCATTAGCCGTTTGCCCACACTGACTGAGGCAGCTGGAGACATGTTACTCCAGCTTACACACTATTATAAGCTTATAGCATCGTTGTTTATTTGGCAGCTAAATTATGATTCAAATCTATGAGTGCACTAATTATGCTTTAAATATTGGCATTTATAGAAATTACATTTTCAATATGAGGAAGCTGGAGACATGCACACCCACTTTTCATTCAAGCCCCTTTACGCGACGCTTTTTGACTTGCCCACCACCAGTACCATTACCATTCTACTTATTACTCTACCAGTACCATTATCTCAGACGAGAGACGTTCTGGACTTTGTAAATACTTTCCTACCGATAATTAATAATGTTTTGCAAATATTTGTTTGCGGCCTTGGATATTCTTTCTTGCCCACACAGGAATCTGAACCGTATCAAACTGAATTAAAATATCTGAAACATTTCAGTGTTTCGTGACAGCCGGTGTTTCCCTCAACATGTCTGCCGCTGGCCTCATAATGGGCTTCTCAGCAGTTTTGCTGCAGCAGCTCAAAGCGCCAGGCTCCAGGATACCCGTTGACGACTCTTCTGGGTCTTGGATAGGTGGGTATTCGAGACGACGAATCGACGCGTGCCATTTCCGGGATAGGTTGATGATACGAAAAATACACATTATTGAATTTTTCTTACTTACTTATCCCATTTATTAATTTGTAAGCCCAAAAGACCTCATCTCGGACCATGGTGCTGATAAGAACTGAAATTACGCGCTGATTTAATGGTTTATTTTTGATTTCTTTATAAAGATTAATCTGACTGCGAACTTCCAAGTTCAATATAATGATTTTAATCGAGCATGAAATTATGGGCATGATTTATAAGCAAGATGTTATAAAATAAACAGTAGGTACCTAGGTAAGAAGAGACCAAGAAGATTTATTAAATAATAAAAAACCCGAGTGCCCGAACTAAAAGTATGTGGGTAGGTAAATAAGATAATGTATTAAATTTGGTACTTTTTAATATTGAATCATTTCTTCAGTCTTGACGAATGATAAAAATGTAATGATCGCAGACAGTCGGAGGCTCGTGTACCTATGTCCTAGCAGTTTACTGACGCCTGTGGTTGTATAACTCATTTTGATCACTTTGGGGTTACCAGCAATCACATTTTTTTTATTACAAAACACTTAATATCTTCGAAACGGCTTCATCGATTTTGATGCGTTTTTTTCTAAACGATTTGTATGACCATAGAGAAGGTTTTTGAGCATATTTTAGTATCACTCATGGCCTAGTTCACTAAAGTGACTTAATGAATTTTGCGTTCTGGTTTTGTCTTTGAGAGTTTACTTTAAGGGTCCGGCGACAGCGGCTCGCAATTTCGAGGTGCGATTGGCTATTATTTCATTTTATTTCATTTCGGGGAGGTTGTTTGAAATAATAACTCTAAAGTGACACGCATAAATACTGTTCGAACACAAATAATACAATAATATAAGGGAAATGTGCTTGAGTCAGAAATCATTTTGGTATTAGGTAAACGTAAGACCAAACATACTAATACCAAAATGATTTTTGATTCGGGCATGTTTCCCTTATATTATTGTATTATTTGTGTTCGAACAGTATTTATGCGTGTCACTTTAGAGTTATTCTTTCAAACAACCTCCCCGAAATGAAATAAAATGAAATAATAGCCAATCGCACCTCGAAATTGCGAGCCGCTGTCGCCGGAGCCTTAAATCAAAAACTAATACATTATTTGAAAACACTTTATCACTCTCTTGATGTTGATACCCATATTGCTATGATAGCGAAAAGATTTTTTTTTAATGTGAGAGAATATCGCTCCTGCTTTCCTTTCCACATGACTTTTTGGTTTTTTTTTATTCTAAGGACACTTGGGAAGTTGAGACGAATCTTTTGATACCAAAATCATCAAAATCCATCTAGTCGTTTGGTTGCTACGTGGTAATAAAGGAAATATCGAAGGATGGATACATAAATACATACATGGATAGATACATGCCAAACACATAACCCTCGGCACTCGGGTAATAATAAAATAACCGCAATTACATAACTTCCAAATTCATCCTTTACTTAGAGTCAAATGTCCATTAAAGAATTTGAAAATGCATGAAATGAGTTTGATAAATCTATTCAATAACCAACGCCATCTAAGTGCCTTGACTGAAATATAAAATGCCATTACTTATGTTCATAATAAATTTTATTTATCTTATTCCAGCTGCTCTACCAGGCTTCTCACTAGTGCTCGGTAACTTCATCGTGCCATCCATCATGTCCAAATACGGCAGACGTTACGCTAACCTGCTCAGCATGATCCCGCTTATCATCGGCTGGGCCTGCATTGTCTTCGCCACCATCGTTCCTGTCTTACTACTGGCAAGGTTTCTCCAAGGCATATGTATGGGCATGTGCACTTCCCTGGGATCTTTACTTATCGGAGAGTACACTAGTCCTAGAAATCGTGGAGCGTTTCTCATGACTATATCAGTGTCTATAGCAATAGCTGTACTGCTGGTCCATACTATGGGGTCTTACTGTTCCTGGCAGGTGACAGCGCTCGTTTGCGCGTCTATAGCGGTTATAGACTTCTTCATTGTCCTCGCGTCTCCAGAATCTCCCAGCTGGCTAGCTGACCAGGGCAGATATGAGGACAGCAGGCGAGTCTTCCGCTGGTTGAGAGGTAATGGCGAAGAGGTAGAACTGAAGAGTATGATCGAAGCCAGTATACTAGTGAGAGAGTCGAAACAGGATGCCAACATATCGGAACCTGTATCAAAGAAGATAAGGAAGAACATAGATTACTTTAACACAACAATACGGAAGAGAGCGTTTTACAGACCGATTATAATAATGATACACATATACACGATTGCTCAATGGAGTGGTGTCAACGTTATGGTGCCTTACGCGACGGATTTATTCCACCGAGTGGTCGGTCCAGATGCTAACATACCCCTCTTGGTTATAACCTTAGACGCACATCGGATCGTCGCCAATATCTTCGCAATATATATTATAAAGAAGGTGAAGAGACGGACTATGTGGTTCACCACTGTTGGCATCAACATCTTCGCTCTGCTTACCACTGCAGCTTACACTTATGGCAAAGATACGGGCTCCTTGCCCTATGACCATCCGGCCATCGGCATCTTCTTGACTCACGTGCTCATGTTCGCTGTTGCAACAGGAACCCTATCCCTTTGCTTCATCATAGCTGGTGAAATATTTCCTCTGGAGTTCAAAAATTTAGCTGGAGGTATCAGTGTGTTATTCTACTCTGGAAATCTCTTCATCACGGTAAAAACTGTGCCTTATCTTTTTAGAACTTGGGGAGTCTACGGAGCGTATTTATTTTACGCTGGTATCATTAGTTATTGTCTGTTTGTGACTTGGGTCTTTCTTCCGGAGACGAAAGACAGGACATTACAGGATATTGAGGGTGAGTTTAGAGGGAGGCCATTATCTCCTCAAGAGTTAAGTCAGTGCAGCCATTAACGTCATGGAAGGTCCACAATCCGGACCGCAGGTGCAGTACTCCTACTCTGGTATAAATTGGCAACATAGCAAGAGCAAGACTCGCTATAATAGCTATGCTAATATAGATAGGCTGAAATAGGTTCAGGGTAATGATGAACCGATTATTTATAATACCTACTATACGAGCTAGTGTACAAGGTATTCTAATCTAAGCCATAGAAATAACCATATTAACATGCCGCACATTCACTTCTTAAGGAAAAATTTATTTATTTATTTATTGAGATATTAACATCATAACAGGTAAAATATATTTTCTATGGCGCGGATGAGTAAAGGAGTAAAAAAGGTTCTTAGCAATTTATTAAAAAGCCTATGTAAATCATGTAAATGTCTAATGCCGAAAACACACTCGATAATATTTGAAAGTAAAAGAAAGAAAGAAAACATATTTATTTCGTCCCACAAACACAAGAACTTAAAACTAACAGAAAATAAAATTATAACCTACACTAATAAAGAACCTACCTACCGTTGTGCGGGGCAAGAAGGTCACGTCTCAGCTTAAATGCTGCACTAAACCTAGGTACCTAGGTACCGTAGGTACAGTAGTACAGTAGGTATATTTGCTAACAATAAACATTAAGGCGGGCTTTTTAATTTAGTTTTACTTTGGACACCGCAGAAATATACCATGAGTAGCGAGTATACTGGTCGAGTAGCGAGTCAAGTAGCACTTCCAACCACGCGTCCGTGCTCACTTGATACTCACTGGTTGGCCGATTAATATTAATCGCCACTCGACTCACTGCTTGACCAGTGCGAACCAGCTATAAAAGATGAAAGAGGTTACAAGAATAAACAAGTGTTAGCTAGTTTGAAAAACGAACTTGCAACAAACTTAAAGCTTTTACTGAAAAAAAAAAGTAAGAAGTAAGCGGATGGAGAGTTCCTGGATACGTAAGAATGTCAAAAGGTAATTTTATTCAGTTGAATGACAAAGATTAATTTGAAACGTCTTATAGCTTATGGTGATTGAGTGGACTTAGTTCAGCAGTGAAGTTCTTGAGACTGACGATAGTGTAAAATGTAGAGACAAAATTACCTACAGTACCACTGGGGGGTACCTAATGGCGGTGATACGGTGGGTCTGTAGTGTTATTTTTGTAGCATCTTCCCGATGACATTATGTACATACCTAATTACGTATTTAGACCATACAACGAACAAAGCACCTAAGCCAAGGCAATGATGTTAGGGAATGAAGGATCGGAATGAGGATGACGACCTCTGTGGCGCAGCGGGCGAGAGCCTGCCTGCGACGCAAGAGGTTGCAGGTTCGATTCCCGCCTTGGAACAAATTTGTGTACGATCTGCAGAAATTTGTTCCGATGGTCTAAGTGTTTTCTATGTATAATAAAAATATCTATCTAAGTATATAATGTATTAAATATATCAGTTATCTAGTACCCATAACACAAGCTTTGAATAGCTTACTTTGGGGCTAGATAGTGCTGTGTGGATTGTCCAGCATTATTTATTATTATTATTATTATCTCGAATAGCGCACAGAAAAACTAAGCTTGTGACGCCCATTAGCGGGATCCACACAGGACGATCCAAATTGGATCGGCGATCCCGTGCTCCGCGATTCTGATGCGTGGAACGTGGGTGTGGGCTTTAGAATGTAGGGCGATCCGCTTCACGCAACTGAGGCGCCTTTGAGGCAGGCCAAAAAACCGACCAAAAGACGCGACTCCAACCGAGCACTTGGATCGCACGTCCATACCGACCGCGCCGCATTGGATCGTCCGGTGTGGATACCAGATCCACGATATCGAGCATTGTGATTGTGAGGAAGTCGGTGGAAGGAGAGGGCTCAAAATCGTTCTTCCTGGAAATGTATTGTGTAGGGGACGCTTTGACCAGCAGTGAACTTCATCAAGCTGTAATAATGATGATAAACTCACCCCCGGTTTCTGAAACCCCGGTCAAAGCTAATCTGCTGTTAAGTCACTTGCTGTTTTAGCTTTTACTGCAAATTAGAGATGACTTGACAGCCGATTAGCATTTATCGGGCTTTCAGAAAACGGGGGTAAGTATGCGAATATCTGTACCTATTAAATATAAAGATTTTGGTATGTTCATAAAATTGAGGTCACGGTAAGTACCTTTTTAGTTTTAAGTAGGTCAGTTATTCTGTAATATGCTGGTATCGACCTACTTACATGCTTATTATGTAAATATTTAATGAGCATAAATTATCATGGTCGATTTAATAAGACCGCTCTAAAATATTGAACCCCGAAACCTAGGGCCGTGTGACCTTTAACGTGGTAACGTGGCTCAGTTATTAGTGAAGTCAGCCGTCATTTGTTTTGAAAAAGTGATGATGATCTCCTCAGAACTTTCTAGAAACATTTATGTTCAAATCAGTATTATTCAATAAATAGAAATTTCACCTTCATTATCCCACTTCAGGGCAAAGGCTTCTCTAACCCTTTCCAATCTTTACGGTTTTGGGCTTTTAAGGTCCAATTTTTCACCCTTGGAAAAAATTGGACATCCCTCCACCTCGGTCTGGGTCAGCTGCGGTGCTCGACCCGTTGAGTTGTTGCTCTCACCCCGTCCCTCTTCATCTTGTCAGCAGAGATATGAAGAAGACAAGAGAAGAATACTCTTAATATTTAGACTTATTTGAAGGAATACCCAAGTAAGTAGTCCCCTCCCATTCCGACCTAATCTTGGAACTTTCTTGTACCCATTTTTTTATTAGAGTCATAATGTTTACCACTAATGGAAATCGCAAAGATTCAAAGGGAAGGTCGCGGGTTCAAATCCCGCTCGGAGAATAACTATTGGGACATTATAAAATCTTTGTTTCTTGTATCCATTATGAAACTTCTAGTTGCCAAAAATAGGTTACCGAGTCCTTACTAAGGACAACACATGTGTAAGCGCACTGACTAAGGAGTCTTTAGTCAGTGCGCTTACACAAGTGTTTGGTTAGACCCTACATTCTGCAAACTGCGCAAGAGCAACCACGGCGAAAGCGTATTACGAAACGGATGGTAGAGAGAGGAGCAGTGACGGACAGATATCGATATTCTTCGAAACAAAATATTTATCGATAGAACTTTGAACTAAGAACGATCAGAAAAGTGCACAAGTGTAAAATCAGCTAATTGTGTATGTAACATATAGCTACTCGTGGGAACCTCTAATTGGCTCTCTAAATTTAAATAAGTGTTCAGTCTGTAAATTGAAAAGCTGTTAGTTCTCCAATAAATAAATAAAAAAAATAATTTACTCGTAAATTTTCATGCCCATCAAGACCCCCTGAAAAAAAGTGTACAAATTATTTTTATTAGCTGATTTTACATGTGAATTTTCTTTTGCTCCTATCTGATATGACTGCAACTTCAAGGAATTTCTCTCTAATGATTTCTTAACCTTATGTTTTGAGAATCGAGCCACTATTATTTCGTCAGCCCCTACACTAGTAATAAATTATCATCGTACCTACTAGCGAAGAACAAGGACACCGACCGGCCTATACCACATAATATTCTTATACCTAACTGTTTTGTATGCGTGAGAGGCAATCGATAAAGTTGTTTCGGGATACGTAGTCAATTAAAAAAACCTTTGTAATTTTAACCATGTAATATTGCAATAACTTAATAATTATTACTCTATCACTATAAGTTGTCAAATTGCATAATACTTACCTATATGTAAAGAAGGCTGTGTGAAGTGTAGTAGGTGAAACTGAAACAGTATAGCTTATTCGAAATAAACGTATTTCTATCTTTCCCAGGTTCACAACTTAGATAAAAAATTACATAAACGGTAGGCCATCCTTATTCTTAAACTCACATCTCATTCTTTTATTTACACCGAACATGGATCTAAATATCCCCTCAGATTTCTCGTACTAAATAAATTGACTGATCCTTTTAGGATGTCTTAGGGAGGTCAGATAGAGTTATCCATTTCCAAACATTAAATTTGGCACATTCCCGCATTTTACAATAGTTGGTAGGTATTCCATACGTGACAGGTTGAAAGCCCATTGCCGCCGTTAGAATACTAACTGATTTCCTCAAGATGTTTTCCTTCACCGTTTATAAGCACTAGCACACAATTCTCGATTATAAACTACGTCCTTATTATTGAAAAACAGGATCACCCCCCACTATTTATAAGAGCACCATGGGCCCTAGGCCCCTATAGTAAAAGTACATTGAAAAACAAGTTATTCTTTATAATATTATTAGCACCTTACCCATTATAACAAGGAACCCTCGAACATAACTGACCCGGCTTCGTTAGTAACGATGTAAATTAGTTACAGCCTTGAGGATCGGTTGCAGAAGCTATGCCTAATTTTGTAAATAGGTGAAATGTTTAGTCATCTCGTGCACGTCATGGTTAGAGGAAGTAACATCTTTGTGGAGCAGGTTCCCATCCGGGGGTCCAAAGGATCCAAAGAGAGGAGGGATCCTACTTGCCAGTATATGCTTGTGCGGACTCAAGATGTCAATGTAAGTTTCTTGTCTTTTACAACACAATTTATTGTACAACATCTGGGTGACCGAGCTTTGCTCGGTTGATTAACAACGCCACCTTCTAAAGTAGCTTAAAATTAATAGTATTATTACTTGCCAATAGAATATGCAATATTTTGAATACATTATTCTAGAATAAGCTTTACTGAATGATTTTAAACACACTCCACACCAATATAGACTAATTTGGATCAAAACATGATTTAATATTATTTTATTAAACACTATTTTGGATAAATAATTCTAGTTATCATTACTAAATGATTTTAAACATGAAAATACATAACAAGTAGGAGGACCCGAGCGGTTTTTCTGTGTGCGTCTAGCTTAATGCACCTAATAAAATCTTCATTAGAAGATTCTAGATCTTTGATTCTACTTGAGCTTATGATGCCATAATAAATGCCAAGGCTTTTGAAAAACTGGAAGTCTCATTGAGATACATATATAAATGTATTAAATAGAACCAGCTAAATAATCCAGAAAAAGCTTTCTGGGTTTATCCCCAAGCACGGTACCCTCTCAGATCTCTTTATACCAAGTACCTACCAACAGAAGATTATTTAAGGAGGGTGCTATCGGTACGTCACAAATACAATTATTACATTTAACGTTTGTGCGTAATGCCATTAGCACACATTTTTTCGAAGAGAAATAAATACCTATTCATAGGTTCGCATCCAGACCCTCGGCCTTGTTTTCAGATCAGCGGTAACTTTCACTAGACAACCGGTGAAAATAGAAAAGTTATCTAAATAAACCTCTGTAGAGTTTAAACCTCCTCAAACAGTTTTGAGTTTTAGAAAAATGTTGCTACAGAAAAAATATCGCTAAATCATATTTTTTGAAGATAAGTCGAAAGGAACAGATGAAGTACCTATGATCTTTCTTGTCACGTTTCGATCCATTTCGATCACAAGGGCAATGTAAGGGGTCTACTCTGAAGATCGATAAAATTACCATTTTGAGTTACCTACGACTACCGCTCAGCATCAGCGAATACCTACGGTTTATACTGCGGAGTGTTGCAGTATATATTTATTTATTTCGTTTAACATTCACCGTTTTTGTTATTGTCTGTATAGCGTAATCTTCAAACGTAATAATACGAACTCTATCATTTTCTGAGTAGACCCCCAGATCACAAATACATTTCCTGAACCGATAACATCGATAAGATGCAAGCAGCAAATTGAAGCACATCACTTAGTCTTTAGACACGAGCATTTCAAATTTTGCGATCTTGCGTTGCTACGGTAAAAATAAAAGAGCATCACAGATTATGCAATAGTGGTTACTTAGTGTTTTGTCATGGGAAGTTTGTTGTATTTTTGTTTTTGGCGTGCGTATACCTACCTTTTTGTTTTTGTTCTAGGTAATTGATGTTATTTGTAATTGATGTTATTTGTTAGTGGTTTACAGACGTGTTCTAGAATTTAACGGAACTTTTTTAATCAATACCTAAAGGATGCTAAAAATCTAATATACGCGAGTTTTTTGAAGCACCTACTATATACCTAATAGGTAAGTACCTACCCTGTACCTAGTAGTACCCATCAACACCTAACCTAGACACCACCCTTATAAAACTTTTCATTCATGTAGGTACTTAGGTATATATACCTCCCTACCGTTTTGGTTTGCTTTTCATTACGTGTCATATTCTGCAGTATAAACATTATAAAAAAGAGTTCTACGGTTCTACGCCTATTTTAGTAACACATTAACTATAATAATTACATTATTAAAGCATGGTACAAAAAGTTAGGTACCTACTAGGAAGTGTTTACACAACGTAATTGATTTAAAAAAAAGCTAGGTAGGTAGGTACTTTGGTTTATAAATAACAATAAATCAATTGACTCATGTAAAGCTCTTAATTGGGCTGGTACCTAATTTTATTAATGTTGAAGTACCTAACTATGTACACTGCTTTTTACATTATTTATTTACAGTGATATTGTTACAAGGTGTATAAGCCCTCTTCAGAAAACTGAAGCTTCATTTTCAGCAACTATAAACTATAAGTAAATTTAAAAATAGTTTTTCTTTAGATGTTAGAGCATGTCAGTTTCCAAAGTTTATTTCTGAAATAAGGTAACAAAAAAAGGGTACTTCTAAAAAAAGGAATTATAATAAAATAAAGGATATAAAAATAAAAGAGATGAAAAAAAAATATATACCTATCTTACTATTTTGGTTGGTCGGCACGTAACCGATTGAGAAGGTCTATCAAACGTAAAAGTACCTAACGTAATGTTTTCTGGAGTTGGTAGTATTTTTACACCCTGTATGTATATCCATAAAAAATCCATTACTACGGTAATTGTAATAATTATAAGTAAAACCATGTTTTTAGAATTTTTTTTTGTGTACCTACCTATTTGTGTTCTTTGTATCCTTACCCACCTGCAATGTTGATAAAATAAGATAGATAGATAGATAGAAAACTCTTTATTATACACCACAAGAAAATAACATAACATGGTAAGAAATGCCAATAAGCCACATAATATGATTTTCTTAGCCCTGCACTGCCAAGGTTTTCATTGCAGTGATAATATTATAATTGTTTGCAATAAAACCTACTTCACACTGAAATACATAAAAATATACGGTTCGTATCGAAAGGACGCAGAGCGTCCTAAAAGTAAAACGGCATGATTAGTATAACGTCCTTAGCAACATGAATAACTATAACCTGCAAAAACGTCATCTATGTAGATTTTTTTGTTTTTTCTATATTTTTTTTAAAAGCGTTGAATCTGTTTCGTTAAAATTTCAATACGTAGGGGACCAACTGCTAAAAAAAATCTATAAAAGCTATTCATAAGTGGCGTAAAAATCGCATAGTAAAAAAAAAAGAATACGTAGTCGAATTGAGTTGCCCCGTTGTTGACCCTGCTGTTGTTTATATCTATGTATACTAAGATGCAAAAGCGTTATGAAAACGCTTACGCTATTCACTTTTTGAAATGTTTTATTTTTACACCCGTACATTATGTGCATAAAACAGCTAAATATTTTATTTAAATACGTACATATATCAGTTCTTTTACTACTAGGATACCAGACCAACCAATTTGTAATAGTTGTAGGTACAGTCAACATCATGACATACGATGTAGGTCTACATCATAATTTAAAATAAAATAATAAATAAATAAATAATGCTGGACAATTCACACAGCACCATCTAGCCCCAAAGTAAGCTACTCAAAGCTTGTGTTATGGGTACTAGATGACTGATATATTTAATACATTATAATATACTTACATAGATAGATATTTTTTATTATATATATAGAAAACACCCAGACCTACGGAACAAATTTCTGCAGATCGTACACAAATTTGTTCCGAGGCGGGAATCGAACCCGCAACCTCTTGCGTCGCAGGCGGACTCTCGCCCGCTGCGCCACAGAGGTCGTCAAAAATTTACCTTTGATGTTTTCCTATGTGACAGGCAGTTTCTGTGTTATGTGTAAGTGTTTTAGGAATGAAAACTAGTGATTCTTATGAACTTTATCTGACAAGTAAATCTCTATTTATTAAAGTTTTTCATCGTAAGTACCTACGTAAAACTTCAGTGCGATGAAAGAAATAATACAATGAAAGAACTTCTAACTTTTCAGAAGTTCTTTCATTGTATCCTATTTCTTTCTGCTGTGTATAATTTCTAATGCTGATGGTACAAAGATAATTTAGTAGGTATATGTACACAGGCAGATATGATTTAATTTGTAATGGCACGTGCCTTATATTTGTTGTAAATTAAACTGTGACGCACGCACACACACAAGTCTGGCCAATGTAAATATGAGTAAATAGGACACATTAATTAATTCGTCACCACGTGATGATAATGATGATAGGGCGTGGCTGATGTAACTTCTTCAAGAAAGTAATAATTTTCAAGTTACCATGCTTTTATATTTTTTATGATTTAGCTTTTGAACCCACATTTTTAGTAGGTAGTTGGTATTCCATACGTGACAGGTTGCAAGCCCATCGCCACCATGAATTAATTATTGAACATTATTATCTAGAATCATTCAAAATTGCGTAGAATTTGGCATGACTGTGGTAACTCAAGGTACAGTTACAACCGCTTCCTCTTGGCAGCTGGCGCATTATTGTGACAATCTAATTATAACATTACGCAGCATTTTCAGTTTGTTTGGGAATTTAATAATTATCTATCGTTATCTTGAACGAGGCGAGGCCGTTCATATTTCCTATTTTATTTACGTAAGTACATTTTATTTGTCACACACATTGTATAGGGTTGCTCTTTTTCTATACCAACCACTAGGTATTTAGGCAGGCTGGTAGAAAATACGCTAGCATTAGGTAAGCCCTCCTATTGTATTGTTGTTTTATTGTATTTATTGTTTTTATTTAGGATAACAAACAATTACACTCACATGTTACAATAAATAGGTACTAAGTATATAATGTAGTTCTTCAAGTGCAATCAGCACCGTTATCCGCAAATAAGGTAAGTACAAATATCGGGCGGCATGAACGTATGAAT
Source organism: Plemyria rubiginata (assembly GCA_963576535.1). Taxonomy (NCBI): domain Eukaryota; kingdom Metazoa; phylum Arthropoda; class Insecta; order Lepidoptera; family Geometridae; genus Plemyria; species Plemyria rubiginata. Next base: position 7,057,712 of record OY754922.1, on the reverse strand, counting down.
GAAGAAGAAAGAGAGAGAGGGTAGGTATGTAGGTGTACTCTTAAATTGTGTATTTTTGTGTGCAGTTTTTTTGATATTGTTATATTATAGCTCACGGGTTGTTCTTAATCCCCATGCCAATGTTGACGTTGTTAGGTAAAATGTAATCGGTCACATCACAAGGTACTTTAAACATTAAAACAATTTTTTTTATGTTTCACCACCAATATTTAGAAGTTCTGTCATCACAATAACGAATACATATTTTAAAAGTTGATATTAACCTACTTTATAGCATCAAAGGATTGTTTTTTTAGTTCATGTTGAGAAAACATAAGAAATATCTTAGCTTTTTATAACAAAGCTTTTGATATTGATGATAGAATATAGAGATAGGTACCCTTTACGGTTACGACATTGTTCTTGGCACGAATATATTAGTGCACTAATAGTAGGTGCACACGGGTACCATACGCATGCTCACTTTTGTGTCCTTTAACGAAAGTGTCACTTTCTATGGTTTTCTGTAGCTTAATCTTATATATACATAATATATACATCCTCATATATTTTGATTTTGTATTGACTATAATAAGCGACGCTAAACTGAAAAACTACAGAACATATACCGTATCTATACCATATATAACATAACCGTTGAAAAATCAAATAGGTTCCTGTAATCCTAATGAGTGTATGTAATAAAATTGAGAAAATCGATAATTTGTCCATGCAAAAAGCACACAAGTTGCGAATAATATTTTTGATAACCTTTTTATCTATACTGTTATAACGTCACTCAAAAGTGTAATAGCCGCTGACCTATTTACCTACTGGTTGGTTTGGTCTACATAAACAATATTTTCACAGCAATAGAAAAAAATTATGCTTACTAACCCTTCTTCTTTTATTTTGCCTTGAAGAAGATGACAGCGGCTTTCTTTGAAATGGGACTACATAATCAAAGATCCAGTATTATAGTCTAGCAAACTAATAATCGATATAAAAGTGATGGAAACCCTATGACAAATTGTGTTGTATGACAACCGTCAATGATAATCTTCTTAAAACAGTAGCTAAGGGTAGGTAAATAACTAAATAATATGTATTTATGTTGCTAGTTCCGTCCCGCGATTTCACCCGCGCAGATTTTAATCCCGGTATTCCCACGGGATAAAAGTAGCCTATGTGCTATTCCAGATTATAATCTATCTCTTTGCCGAGTTTTATCCAGATCCGTTCAGCCGTTCCGTTGCGAAAGGGTAACAAACATCCATCCATAACTCACAAACTTTCTCGTTTATAATAAGTAGTAGGATAAATAGCATAGCAAGTCCTTCGAGCGACTCGATTCGACATAAAGATAAATGCGTGTAAAAATAATGAAAACGGACAAGTGCGAGCCCAACACGCACTCGTGCTCGGTAGACCTACTGTAATTATTTAGGTATTGCCAAACACGTTATTTTTAAATATACTAGAAAAAATAAGAAATAAAGTCAAAACTACCCACCTGTGCCGGGCATAGACAATTAGACAACAACAATTCTATCGCCTTGTGCTTCACCAACAAAAGAGCTTGGGACTCAGCACAGACTATTAATATCATCTTCATCCTCCTGCCCTTAACTCACGCTTAGGGGTCTGCAAGTTTCCTTCTTCCATTCTCCTCTATCATTATCAGACTAAATCACAAAGTACAGTTGGTTTTTTACGGAGACAGTTAAAATTTTAAGATTTCCGTACAAAGTAAATAAAGTATACAAGTTTCTTCGATATAATCGAATAAAATATAAAAAACGTGAGTACGTGCTTCATTTTACGGGCAAAAATGACGCACGACTGCTGCTGCGCAAGCGGACATTTCCTAGGAAACGGTGACTGACCTACTCTGGCGTTGTGGGTAGTTGGCCGACTGAGACTCGAAAAGTGCGGGTTCAACTTATTTCACAATTTTCACTAACTGCAGAAAAAAGTGTGGTTTTACTTGTCGTCAGATACAAAACAAAAATCGAATTAAAGTTTATTTCGAAACAAAAATATTAGCCTAAAAAACTTAAAATTTTAGGTCCAATGTATGCATAAAATCTACGAGTATTCCCGTTTCCCATGTGACTTCATAGTAGGTATCTTATTAGCTTATCTTATTAGTTGTTTATAAATTTTCTTATTTCCTAATTTTAGTGCCTAGCCCTTATTTTAAGGGCAAGGCCACACAGTGCGGTAATATGACAATGACATTACAGAATTTCAGTTTTTGCTGACGTTTTTGTGCTATAAGTAGTATTTTATTGTACATAATAACTTTTCACAAAAGAACCAAAGTTTTAGCGTTATAGCATGGCTTTCCTGGATGTAGGTGACAGTGTCAACAGTTTGTCAGAAAGAAAGAAAATTTATTGGCCACACAAAAAATAACTATGCTATAATGAATATAAAATTATGCTACATAATTATTTTAGGCAAATTAGGTCCCTGGCTCAGCATTTTCAGCATTTTTTGTCAGGTAAAGAAGACTTGCGTCAGCCATGACAGCTCTGGCATTTCAGATGATAGTAGCACGAACTTCTGCGCTGCGGCCGCGGGTTCGAACATGCTATCTGTCTGGGTTTTTTAACTATTTTATGAGTTTAATATTTACAAATAAAACTTAAAGCATTGCTAGTTTGGAGCTAAATAGTGCTGTGTGGAAAATCCACTGATATATATTCATTTTATTTATTTGTTCTTCATCTAAAACTTGATGAAGATGAAAACGGAACAGAGGGCCTATCACGAGTTCCGGTGCCGACCGCGATCGATCGTAGATCACGCCGATAGATACCGCATTTTAAGGAAATTCAATATTATATGTTATTCTTATATTCCTAATAAATTCTTATTATTTTTATCATTATTCCTATTATAAATATTATATAATTTATATATTATTCGCATTCATTGAGAAGCTTCACTTAAGCTTCTCAAAGAATACGCTAGATGCCGTTGTTTAATTTCCTTGAAATTCGGTGTAGATCGTTGCGATCCACGATCGATCGCGGTCGGCACCAAACTCATGATAACCCCTCAGTTTATGAATCATGCAGGTACCCCTAGCATTACAGCCTCCTTACAAACTTTCGCGTTTATAATAGTAGTAGGAAGGATTAACCTTTTTTTATTTTTTGCACTTTACGATGTACCTACTACGTAGGTTTAGTAAGTATGTGCTTAACGATGTTTACCTACTTTATTATTACTTTATGATACAATAAAGATCATAATTAATCCGTTTTAGATCAAAAGCCCATTTTAGCCTCTTCTCTTTATCAAAATCACTGGTTTAACCGCGTTCTTCTCACGGATAAGAAGAAAAAAAAATTAAAACGGTATTCATTCACTCAATCGTATGAAATCCCTCGCGACCAAAGCTTAAAAGATCTACAAGAGGAACGTAACAAACAGACAGACACGCCATAAATTAGTATAGATTCTGCTATAGTTTGTTCGGTGAGTGAGCGTCAGTGCATAGATAGTGAGAGAGAGCCGTGGTTGTGTGTCTGTGATATTACGCAACAATCATCACTACTTGACAGGTGAGTTTGTGTGATACAATACAAATATAAAGTAATTTTTATAGACATCGAACCCCGCATTGGATGTGATGAATAGGGGTTCTATTAACTTACAAACATACATTTCAATGTATTTGAAATTAAATAACCGTTTAAAATTGAATAGGTGTTTATGCTTGCAAGAGTAAGTAGGATTAAGTAATAGACTACATAATGTAACAAAAAAGATGTTATTTTACGTGCATTTAAACAATGGGAAAAATCTTGTAAGCAGTTAATTTAGTTTACTGTTTTTTTATTGCTCTCTTCAACGTGCTTATATTTATGTTAAACTCTGAAGATATAACTTATAAGTTAGTATTGACAGATGATAACGATCGGAAATTAGGTAGATCCTCTCAAATTATCAGTTTTTGAAATCGGTTCATAAATTACAGATTTATGCAGTGATAATAAAACCTTGTATTCAAATTCCTTGAATAAAACAGTACCAGAATTTAAAACCTTCTCTTTTTTGAATCAGACATTGAACACAGTACCTACAGAGTAAATGGGAAAAGAAGAAATATAGCTAAGGGTGTACCAACTTTGAAGGACACATAACATTATAATGTTGAGAATTTTTTTTGAGCTGGCATTACATCGTGACAGGTTGCAAGCCCATCGCTGCTATTAAAATACTATAGAACATAATAGAATAGTAAATAGATAGGTGCAGAGTAAATACGAACACAATACTGAGTAAGTAAAACCTGGGGATACCTATGTATAAAATGCAAATAATTAATTATACTAAAAATAAGTGGGGCGTAACTCGAGGGCCTATTATACTGATAGTCCGTGTTTCAATTCAATATTTTGCTCTTGTTTAAATCAATAAACGCTGAAGTGTGAGACGATCTTGCGTACTAAGGGTTCAGTACAACTACTCATCTAAAGAAATTTATTAAAAAAGACATCCTTTATGACAATAAAGAAGATCTATTCAAAAAAATAAATCAGTTCTAATCAAGACATAATGATACTTCAAATTTTTAACAGATTTCAATTTAAAACTGTTGTCTAGGTATTTTTTATGCAAGAGACGGGCTTACGGCCCACCTGTTGGTAAGTGGTCACCGTCGCCTACTAGCAACAATAGGGGCAGCGTTATCGTTGCATTGCCTGCCCCGAAAACTTTGTAAACTTTTTCTTGAGTTGCTGAGCGGGAAAATCTCAGTATTGTTTCAGAATACGGGCCTTACTAAAATAGATAAAGTTCGTAAATTCAATAGGTACGTCTAATTTAAGTATGTATCATGAAATCCCTTCACTTTGTTCAAGGACAGCTATGTAGGACTTCGCCCCTTGACAGAACAAAAGGAACATGAGTACTAACTACTAAGTAGCTAGGTAGGTAGGTACTATGTAAGTAGGCAAGCGTGCAATGACACGTAACGGGTAGGCAACTTACCTACTTCTTACCTTTTACGGCTGGTTATACAGAGTGTCCCAAAGAATAGTGTCAAGCGGGGGTCCAGAGTTAGAGCACCACTAGTAGCAGAATCATCCCCATGTATGTTCCGCGATTTTTCATAGTTTTCAAGTTATGGTTTTTACAGAATTTTTGATAAATTGAATGTATCCAAAAAACCCTAGAACCGTTACACTTTTAAGATTATTTTTAAGTAAGGCGGCTAATCATGGTACAATCTTTTATGAGTAAGCTTGACATTCACCGTTCAATATAAAAGTATGGCCCTCAGATTCTTGAAACTGAAAGTCAAAATATTAACTCGAATAGCAGGCCGCAATGGCCGAACTATCCCTCATTTTGTAAGTCAGTAGGTCAGCCTTCTTGTCGCGTCACTAGTTCTTTTTAACACTTTTAAACAAATTCAACGAGAATCGAGATTTAGTTTACTACTAGTATAGTATTCTTTTATCTGTGGTTCACGTTGGAATTCTCGCCGCTGGCCGCTGAAAAAACCACCTGTTTTTCAGCTATATGATGTATAATTTCGATTTTATTCCCTGCTTCGTTTTCTTTACCCAGATTCTATGGCTCTTAGGCCATCGTGATAAGGTTCGTTATTTTAAGAATTATTAAGAGTTATGCTATGTTGCTCTTTTCTTTATTCTTTATTCTTTATTGTACACAGAAACAAAATACGAAAACTTAAATAATAAAGTATGTACAAAGGCGAGCTTAACCCTTTAAAGCGACCCTTGAAACCCTTTTAAGGCGAGCTTTTCTGTTGGTTGTATATAAATTTTCTAGCTGGTTTTGCTACAACTGTTGTCAACTGCACTCTCACTGGTAAAGATACCCATAAATCGCCTGATCGGATGCTTCCAGCAGTAGACTTCGTAAGGATGTTGATATGCTCAAAGTCAAAGTCAAAATATGTTTGTTCAATAAAATCACAAGGACCATCTTGAAACGTCTTAAAACTAGGTGACTCTAGTGCCAGTTCCATGCAACCAACGCCGAGAAGAACAGGCAACAAATCATTGTGTCAAGTGTCTATCAACACTGGAATGCGAGGGCTTAGCTACGAGTGCGGCAAGGTGCTGGAATTCAGATTCTGAATTCCGTTTCTGAATTCAGAAAGATATTCTGGCTGTCTGAGGCCAGCCTTAGGCCGTTTATAAGTTTTTTGCATCCCTTGTAGAACACTGATTTTTAGAGCACTGTTTGATTGTTGCACTTGTTCAGAATCAGTATTTGGATAAGTCCTCTACGGGGAATAAAACGGCCAAATCTATAAAAATATCCAAAAGTCTAAATGCGGATAGGTACAAGCTAAACTCAATAGGTACAAGATATAGGTAAGAAGGATGTTTATAAAAGAAGAATAGATGATCCTAATGTCATGGGTTAAAATCTTTCTTAGACGTTTTGCGCGTTATTTAATCGCTGCATGCAACCATTGTGTTACATTACAATGTTCCCTTGAACTAATTTATGTTGTGTAAGTGACAGAATACCTAGTGATTCGCACTAACACATGCACATAATACGGGTGCATGCAAAATAATGCAAAGTCTACAAATTCCAACTTCTGCAAAATGTGGCTATGTGCCAAATACCTTTGTACGTACCTCTGACTACCCCTAAAACATCCTCAAAGAATTTTTAGTTTAAATTAACTCGAGTTAAAAGTAAAAATTAAAACTAGTGGCTCTGGGAGCTGTAGACCTCGCGAGCATACTAAAAGTGAGCTATTTGAGGAATGTAATGTGCAAGTGCATTTTCCGTTTTGTGATTTTTTTGATTTTTTTTGCATCATCTTGTGTAGAATGAGGTCCTTTGTGTTTCTCTCAAATTTGATTGAAAACCATCGATTGTTTGATGAGCTATCCTGTTCATCATGCTGAAGATCCTTATCAAATCTTCACCAAACTTTTATGAGACCAACTTATAGTTACTACCTTTCAAATAAAAAAAGAATAATCGAAATCGGATCTCATTTGGTGGAGATATCCAGTATATCAAATAGCCCCCTTTTTGCCCTTTTTTTGGGGGAAGTACCCCTCCAATCAAAAATCCTTGACGACAAAAAAATTCTAATAAGTCATATAACCTGTGGACCAAGTTTCGTCCAGATCGGTTGAAAAATGCGACCTGTAGAGGAGAACAGACAGACAGACAGACATCCGGACAAACGCATTTTTGGCCAATGTTCAACGCTTCGCTCGCTTCGCTCGCTCGGTCAATTAACTCGAAAATACAACGTTGTTTGATTCCAATAATGACTGAACATATTTACCTTAGAAATAATTCTAAGTACGTGTACATTACCTCTTGCGGCTTTGACCTTCAATTTTGCTGTTTAGCTCGGCAATATAATTGCCGAGCTAAACAGCAAAATATGCAAATAATGTGCCAACTTCAGTTATTCACTTTTAACCTTTTACTTTTACCAAAAAGTTATGTACCTACAGTATAATATTCTACCAGTATTGATAATATTTCTTGGTTTTCATGGTTTTTTAGACGTTATTAAAATTATCCATAAGGTTTCATCTTATGATTACACTTAGTTAGTCATAAATTAGATCTGAGAGTACCGTGCAAAGGTATCAAAGGTATCAATCTCAAAATCTGGATATCAATGTCGTGAAGCTGTTGTATTTGTACTTACCTACCATTTGATGCAAAAGGACTGTTTATTTTAGCCAGATTCTCCCGTATATCTTTCAGGCTACGTAAGAAGACGTCTGAGGTCTTCGTCTGAAACTCTTTGGTCTACTGAACTTGTTAATAAAAGTTTTTCTTGCTTCAGGAAGATATGGGTATTGAGAATGCAGAAGAGCCAAGCGAGATACCAGACAAAAGTGTAAATGGTAAAGAACTAAAAAATAATGTGACCAAAATTATTTCGGGCGATCAAGAGGCTTCTGAAGAATCTGAGACACATAGCTCAAGTCAAACTGGCAGTCACAAAAGTAGTGGAAAGCAAAATGAGACGAGCCAAAGAAAAGAATTGAATGGAAAGGATAAAGATAATGTGATTGATGATGTAAAAGAAAAGAAGGTATCTAATTACTTAAATAATATTAAAATCTCTAAATCTGGGACTGAGCTCTCTTTAAGCGATGGCAAAGACAAGGAAGCAACATTGCTCAGTGATTCCAAGACTGTCGTGAGGTTTTCTCCTGTATGGAAGCAGGTAAATATTCCCTTTGACATTATTTATTAAATTTTACTTTGCCATTAAAGTTAAAACCAAGGCGACAATGACAAAACCTGTAAACTAGTAGCGCCCCGCGCTTTCACCCGCGCAGATTTAAATCCCGGCCAAAATCAAAATCAAAACGGTCAATATCAATACAATCACAGGGATCATTTTGAAACGTCTTATATACTAGATAAATTTACCGCCAATTCGTCGCGACCAAAGCTTTAGAAGAACTGGCAAGAAACGGTATTCCCACGGGATAAAAGTAGCCTATGTGTTAGTAGGATTATAATATTAGTAGGACTACTACGAATACAATGATTCTTAGAGCTACTTCAAAATTCAGTTTTCTACGTATTTTTCTATACATTCTGATAATAATATTCAGAATGCTCATTGCTGGGAATTTAATTGCCAGTTCTTTATTTGCTAGTATTTTCGTTCCGTGTGATCTTCATTTGTGTAAGTTTTCTTTATTTTTCACAACAGTGCTGCCTTTTTCAATTTCGTCATAGCGGGCTAGAATTATTTTGATGAGTAATCTACAAAATGTTGGTTAAAATATCACAGAAATTATACAACACAACTCAAAATAGCACCAGAAAAACAATCAAAATGAAAAACAAAGTTGCGTCTTACAATGAAAGAAAATCCTCAAGTAGGTATGCTTTTTCATAAACATAATGAAAGAAGTTGAGATAGTCATTAAATTTTGAGAGATTATTATAAAGCCATGATATATGTCTGAAATTCCAGAGCCTAGCTGCGTCAGGGTCCATACTGCTGACATTTTCTGCGGGGCTCACGTCAGGCTACTCTGCCATCTTACTACCGCAACTGCAAACGCAGCAGGGACCCATCCCGTATGATGACACCACTGCGTCATGGATCGGTATGTTCTTTCTCTCAGATTTAGTCTCGCTCTCACATTTTTCATTTTTAATCGACTTCAAAAAAGGTGGTTCACAATTTTGGAATGTTGTTTTTTTTATCTCAGAACTTTCGACTGGATGAACCGATTTTGATGAGTAACATCATCTGACGATTAGTTTTTGAGTTATTTATAGGTAGTAGTATGAGTTTCGATCAAAATTTGATCGTAGAGTATTAGTATTTGAATTTGAAGTCGGTTTTTTCTTGAAAGAGTTATTGAAGATATCAAATCATTTTAATATTCAAAAATCGTGATGCATCGTGAGCAATTGTGAAAAATTAATTAGAAAAATCATATCTAAAATTTACGGTATGCGTCTAAAAAAAACTTGAAGAAGGTATAGATTAGTCATTAGTACAGAAAGGACGCATACGCACGACACAAAGGCCGACGCCGCCCGCCGCCGCTGCGCCGGCGCAATTATCAGTTACTTACTGTACTACATAAAGAGGTCAATGACCATTTGATTTGTGCTCTATGTTTATTCTACTACACAACAACGATAACAGTCTAAATAAATACAGACAGGTTGAGAAAAGCATATGAAAACAGAAACGTGACTCAAGAGTTCCGTCGGACCATGTTTCTGAATGAAAGTAACAATTTTTCCTTTGAAATTAAGGGTCATAGCCCCTGAATAAATATGCATAGCATGCGGTATGTAGCGCTATGTACGCATATGCGTATAACAGTGTCATGTCATCTCTAACGTTCACGCAGGGCACAACCGAACTATTTTCCCAAAATATTTTGATGTCAAAAAAAACTTTGATGTTCATCTCCTTTTTCTGATGCGTAAACTCATTATGAAAACTATTAGAAATATTCCTATTTGCAGGTTTTGTTATTTGAAATTAAAGTTTTTGTTTTATTTGAATTCCAGCTTCCATGGCCGCTCTTCCCATGGCTCCTGGGTGCCTCATCTCCGGTATGCTGATGGAGAAATTTGGCAGAAGAAATTCCCATTACTTCATCTGCGCTCTGTTTCTGCTGGGATGGTTGCTGATCGCTTGCGCAGAAAACCTCACTTTCATGCTGGCAGGGAGATTCTTCACGGGCATCTGTGTAGGACTCCTAGGCCCTCTGGGGCCGGTGTTCATAGCTGAGACCACAGAACCGAAGCTACGCGGGTTCTTCCTAGCAGCAGTCTCATTGGCGATTGCTCTTGGTATTTTCGCAGCACATCTAATAGGGACTTTTATGACATGGCAATGGACAGCTACGATCAGCTGTCTGTTCCCCATCTTGTCTGTTGTCCTACTTGCGCTGGTTCCAGAAAGTCCAACTTGGTTGATCTCAAAAGGCAGGATCGAAGATGGTGCCAATGCTTTCTGCTGGTTAAGAGGATACGGGGATGAAGCGAAGACCGAACTCAAAAGCATAATAGACAGCAAAAAGGCTGCGGATTCAGAACCGGTTCTTACTTGGAAAGAGAAGATATACAATCTCAAAAACCCTGAACTTATGAAGCCTCTGCTGATTATGATAGTATTCTTCATGGCATGTCAGTTTTCCGGTGTTAACGCTGTAGCATTCTACTCCATACACATTGTGGAGAAAGCTGTGGGAAAAGGAATAAACCACTATCTCGCCATGTTGGTCATCGACGGTCTTCGCGTCGTCATGTCCATTGTCGCCTGTGTGGTTTGCAAGAAGTATGGAAGACGACCTCTTTGTATGATCAGTGGCATTTGGACTGCAGTTTCCATGGTGGCTCTTTCAATGTTCATGTACTTTAAGCCTGAGGATATGGCCTGGCTTCCATTATGCTGTTTGATGGTCTACATCGCAGCCGTATCTATAGGCCTGGTTCCGTTGCCGTGGATAATGTGTGGAGAGGTGTTCCCTACCAGGGTCCGTGGTTTAGGATCTGGGATTAGTTCGGCAGTGGCTTTTACTTCCTTCTTTGTCGTGGTGAAGACTGCGCCTGGTATGATGAGGGATTTGGGCGAAGTGGTAACCTTTTTTGCTTATGGCGTGGTGGCGCTTATTGGGACTAGTGTATTGTACTTTATCCTGCCAGAGACTAGGGGCAAGAGCCTGCAGGAGATTGAAGATAGGTTTAAAAATGGTACTGGTATTTGTAATGGTAATGGTAATTGTACTGTTCCTAAGATTTGAAATCTGGTAATCAAAGCAAAGTGGAGACGAGTAAGATCGAATACAGCATGTGGTGTATATACTCTTAATAGTCCTACGACTGGAGACTTTCGAAGTTCGTATTTCTGATTGAATACTCGTCGCAGTGTGTAATTAAATAATACGATACATGTACCGGTGTTTATAGTAAGCAAAATGTTTATTGTTATCTGTGATATTTAAATAAATTAGTTAAATTATGGTGCTAAAATTGTTTTTTATTTGATCCTAAACTTAGCTAAGCTAAACCTTTAACCTTGACTCCGCAGTATGAATTGTAAGAAAATAACTAAAATGACATGACATGCCAATTTCAAATTAGCCAATATAAAGTTTTATTTGCCGAACATTTTTCTACAAGAGATACCTAGGTATGTTTCAGTCTAAAAATGCACGGCCCTCCATTGTCTTCACGTTTTCTCTATTCCGTGGTCTTCACCATACAAAATGCCTTTACCTCGATCGAACGGTCAGAGAAGACATTTTAGACATTTTTACTTTTTAAGAAGGAATCTAAAATAAAACAAATCGATAAGTAGGTAAAAATGTAATTGGTAACAACAATAATAAATTACAAACAACTAATGAAATTACATGGCACGATTAGTATTAAGGAATTAAAGTGCTCCAAAATTACATAAATGTCATAACTGATACCAACTAAGATACTCCATATATAAAGCTATGTTAGCTACGTAACTTTATTCAGAAGCCTTGGAAAGAAATAAGGAGGCATTGCAAAACAAATATAAATAAACTATGGCAGGTTTATCAGAATAAGTGTATGTATCGTGTGTGTCCAAAATAAATGTATTCTCTTTCTTTCTTTCAAATCTTTGGTAGACATTCGCGATGGAAAAAGCCAAAGATAGATTAAGAAGGTCTAGAAGATCCTGTACTTACGTATGCTTACAACACACACAATATATTATGTTAGATAGTAAGTGAGTACCTAAGTACAACACCAGTATCTACTTTTGGTGTTATTCAAGAAACTCTCAAGTCCATCTGATCATTCTGACTGACTTTTGTCGACGATTGCGACAGAAGTCTGTGGAAAGATATTTAAAATGGCTTCAAACAGCGTATAAAAATATGTAAGGAATTAAATGCATATTGGTACGGTACAAGAAGGCAAAACGTGATAAACAAAATTAGCGATGGCTTTGATGAGGTTATGATGATTTCGTTCGAAGATTCGAAGCTACTGCGAATTGTTTCTTCATGATTTCTTCTAACTTGAAAACTGACGTCAGTAGGTAGAAGAGAGGGAAAAGAAAACACAGTCAAGTCACATGATAGATTAACTAATGTACGAACTATAATTTATCCTGTGGTATAAGATCTTATGTGGCATACGCCTACTCTCTACTATGAGTTCTACTGACGTCCCCTATGGCCAATTTACTTAGACCTGGGCTTCACGAGGCGGGATGCAGGTGGGGCGAACTTGGTGAATCCTTGCTGGTCGAATACTGGCAGCAGGTCGCGAACCCTGGCGGAGACAGTACCTCCGGTAACCCTGAAAGAGACAACATCTTTATGTTCATCTACCGCAGGTTATGTTAGAAGGTTCAAAAACATTGAAATCGATTGGCAGTAAGTAAGTAGGGGGTAGTAAGAGGCAAGTGCTAATCTTGTATTTTGCGTGTAAGATGATATCACGAGATCGCAATCTGAGGGGGAACCAAGTTGATAAAACAGTGTATTTCGTTATTAGCTAATTAATTTAAATATTGACGTGAACCAAAAACATGCTGTAGTTCAATTATTACGAACGCTTCTAAAAAAACATTTAAAAAAAATTATGGGTAATTGCACTCGTCCTATCTGAGGTATTTTTTGGCTGCTAATGGTTACCTGCTAGGTTTGATAAGCTTAGCAGCCTGCGCTGGAGTAGCCAGCTCAGTGGGGAAGTAAGTAGCTCCGTAGAAATCGAGTCCGTTCTGCAGCAGGATGTTTGCCTCCTCAATGCTGGCGAGTGTGACGCGCATCACACTGCTCGCCTCTTTGGGCACCATGCTGGACACCAGCTCGCCGTCAATGGTAGTCAGAGCCCGGGATGATGACTTCTCTGGTTTGGGAGTTGAAGTTCCTGGTAATATGTAGTTATTTAAAAACAAACTTCTTAAAAATATGAATTACTCTGGAGTTATTTCTCTGGTTGTATTTGAATAACAGTGGACATCACCTATACAAAGAGTTAACAGTACTTCGCTAGTCACGCACGTAAAGAACGTGCGCTACGATAAACTATCCTTCGTCCAACAACTTGGGACATACAGACGCCTGTAATTTCACCGGCAACCAAACTTTTCAAATCGAAACACAGCAACGTTGCTTGGCGGCAGAAATAGGCATGGTGGCTGTTCTCCTCCAGACAAGCTCTTCACAAAGAGCTCTACTGCGTACATCTATTAAAAAAAAAAGAGAAAAAAAAGGCGTATTAAAATATTTAAAGGGTCAGCAACGCGAGTGTGACACCTCTGGTGTTACAAACGTCCATAGGCTACGGTGACCGCTTCCCATCAGGTGGGCCGTATACTTGTTTGCTACCTTGGTAGTATAAAAAAAAACCGGGAATCCTAGTACGGAACCAAAATAAGGCTTCTGAATGTGTCTGTTGAGTGTGTTATGCTTGTGTTTGCTCTTGAGGACACTTGAAGATTCTCAGCATGGGAAATATATGCGAACCAGTATTACCATCACGCGGGGAGCCTGAGAAGTGAAGACGCACCACCTCCACCACAGAAGTGAACTTGTACAGCGCATGGCGGACGTCTTCTTCGGGAACCTCGTCGGGGATGTCGTAGACGTAGATGGTAAATGTCTTCTGAGGTCTGCATGGAATTGCGATCTAAAAAGTGTATTTGTATGAGAGCTTGTTGCCGACTTTGGTGAAGATTTTTTTTACTCTTATTTCAATCGCTAAGCCATGTTGGCTTAAATACTGAATCAGTAGTTATTGGTATCGCGCTTTCAGAAATATCTCCAATGCAAAAATTGAAATTCCAAATTCAAAATCCAAATTAAAATTTTAAAGTCTGTGTCAATTTAGATGGTGTCCATCGAAGAGAAACGTTAAGCCACGAACACTTCATATTTATTAGGTAGTGGAGTTAAAGATTTGAGCTGCAGCTCTTTCTCTGGCAGCGTATGCCCTTAAAAGTCACCCACGTAAATAATAACTGGATTTCTTACTTTGTTTCCCTTCTCCGGCTGCGGTTTAAAATCATAATGGACATAAAGGAGGTCCAGTCTCATAAATGTAAAAAATATGTAGAATGAATGTAGGGGAGTATATGAATGAGAAAGTTATGAGTGAATGTAATGATGAATGAAGGGCGGAGGCGAAGTCATGACTTTTTCAAGCTGAATTAATTAGCCAATCTTCTAAGAATACCAAGGATTGATAAAAGGCGAAGAAATACTTAATCGTTCACCTTGAGGAATAAGAAGTAGAAAGACTTAGTAGCATGCCACGCCATGAGTTTCGCACGTCAGAGATTCCACACTTACCTTTCTGTAGAAGCGAGAGCCCGTGACCTTATGGAAGCCCTTTTTGAATACCATCTGATAGTCATCAACGCTTGAAAACTTGAACAGTATGCCAGTCGCAGTCTTCGTTAGCGAGAAGCAGCCTGACAAGTGTAAAATAGGTATTAGCAAAAGGAATCTTATTATGATGGTCTCACATAACCTGCCACTTTCCATTAAATTGATAGCTAATTTGAAAATTGACAGGGTAATGAGTTCTTAATACGATATTGCTTGCTATTCCAAACAAACTACCAATTGCGATGCAAAAACGCTCTGCCATATAAAACCGGGTTTTTTTGGCTCAAGGGCACCTAAGTAACTGACACCGAGTGTAATTTAGTATATTTATTATTAAAAAAATATCTTTGGACACAAAGTGATTTAGGTAAGCTATTACTCATTGCGAGTGAATTTGGCAGCCTTTTCACCTTTGCCAGCTAAAGTCTATAGGTACTATGTTTAAAAATGGAATATTCGTAGAAGTAGACGCTATCTATATGAGAAAACTTATTTTGGCTTCGTATCCTAGGAAACCTGAAACTTACCTTTGAATTCCATCTTCTCGCAAATGGCTGACGCCTTCTCCATGCTGAGGCCGTGAGAAGGAGTGAGAAGAAAGGCACCCTTCGTCAGGAAATGCTCCGAGTCGGATATGTCACTCTCGCTCTCTCCGCCCTTCATCATAGTGTGAATTTGTTCCTTCCACATGTATGAGTCTGACATCTGACATCAGAAAAAAGTCAGAGTAGTAGACAAGACCCCAGACCAGTCATTAAATTAGGTATTTTAGATATAGGTATAATAGAGGCCGAAGGTATAGGTACATTTTTACTCAATGCCTTTTTATTCTTCGATGGTAATCGATCAAAAAGCAGGTAAGTGGTTTTCCCAAAATCGGTCGAATTTAACTGGTTATTAACCTCTCCCGCTTATTGAGTTTTGCTAGATATCCTGACAATGTTAAGCGTTTTTCTGCTGGCTGCTGGCGGCCAGTGTTTTTGCTAGCTGTTTAAAAAAAGGCCTTACAAAAAACGTTACCTATTTTAAGGGCCCGGCGACAGCGGCTTGCAGTTTCGAGGTGCGATTGGTTATTATTTCATTTAGGGGAGGTTGTTTGAAAGAATAACTATCCAGTGACACGCATAAATACTGTTCGAACACAAATAACACAATAATATAAGGGAAACATGCCCGAATCAGAAATCATTTTGGTATTAGTATATTTGGCCTTACGTTTACCTAATACCAAAATGATTTCTGACTCAAGCACATTTCCCTTATTATTATTGTATTATTTGTATTCGAACTGTATTTATGCGTGTCACTGGATAGTTATTCTTTCAAACAACCACTCCGAAATGAAATAAAATGAAATAATAGCCAATCGCACCTCGAAACTGCGAGCCGCTGTCGCCGGGCCCTTAAAGTGTTTTAGTAACAAACAGAGATTGCATAGGTTATTATTTTTGTCTGCAATCTACACCTCAAACAATTTAGGTGAATCTTGATTGCAGTTCCACGCGACCTAGCCTAGAAGAACCGGCAAGAATGTTTGTAATAACATGCCGCCAAGCTCAGAATCCCCTTGATCGATGCAGCATTAGATGTGACTAACCTCAATAACTCACAAAGTTAGATTGATAACCTCCAAACAAAAACTCATAAGAATACAATGGCTAATGAACAGTGAAATATGCGTTGTGGTTCACTGAGTTTAGGGCGTGTGCAAGAAATGTCATGCTAAACCAGATTTGTTTTATTTTATCTTTAAAACAGAAGCACCTCCGCGACTTCGATCCCCGGACACGGTAGATATACCTACTCCTAGATCTCTCAAATATAATCAAATAATCACATTTGACACACACCTACATTATGCCATATTTGATACTAGTTGCGCCCCGCCGTTTCACCCGCGCAGATTTAAATCCCGGTATTCCCACGCGATAAAAAGTAGCCTATGTGTTATTCCAGACTATAATAAACCTCTCTGCCAAGTTTCATCCAGATGCGTTCTAACGTGAAAGAGCAAACATCCATCCATCCATACTCACAAACTTTCGCGTTTATAATATTAGTAGGATCCATTACACTTTATAGGTACGTGACAGGTTGCAAGCCATCGTCGTTGTATTTAGTTACAACTAGTTGTAGGAACAAGCCTGATGTTAAGTGGTAACCATCACCTATAACAAAGGATGTATGTAATGTGAAATTCCTATGTATGTAATGTTTACCAGTTAACATCAAGTGGGTGCGTAATTTTATTGTTTCATCAGCCAGTAGTATAAAATGATAAAATAAAAAGTCCCAATAGTTTGATATAGCTGAAAAACAAGCCGTTTTTTCAGCGGCCAGCAGCGTGGATTCCAACGCAAAGTAAAACTCGTTGAATTTGTCTGAAAGTGTGTTCTCTGTGCCCCACAAATACACCCTATCTTTCAGCTCTGAGTCGTAATTGCATTGCATTCAAGACTTCAAAAAATATCTGTAATGCACGACGCCTTATCCTACTAATATTATAAATTTAATTTAATTTAATTTATTTTATTAAATCAGACAATTTTGGTCCATATTTTGTTAGTCAACTTACAGGCTAACTTATTTGCTATGTTAGTACATATTTATAATAAAAGCAAGGAAAAATGCGAAAGTTTGTAAGTATGGATGGATGGATCTTGGTGAAATTTAGGACAGAGATATATTATAGTCTGGAATAACACATAGGCTACTTTTTATCCCGTGGGGAATACCGGGTGAAACCGCGGTGCGCTACTAGTTTTCATAAATGCACGACGGCTTATGTAACTTTTGCTAACCAGGGGATAGCAAAACTATCATTATCATTTGTATAATCACGCTTTTAATGGGGATAGCAAAACTCATTAAGTACCGTACGTCCAATCACTCCATGGTTGTGGGTGGACAGACAATTGTCCCCAATAACAGTAACCGCAACCCATAAACCCATTTATGGTTTAATTGTTTAATGATTGTAAAGACAATTTTGTCGTTTTTGGTACAATTGATCGGCGCCGTCGCTGGATCAATGTCACATGTCACCGATAAATTGAAAAGTTAATTGTGAGATTATGTGCGCGGGCGACGGGCGACTAACGAGATGGAAGTGTTTCGTGTTCTTTATCTATACATATTATACACAGTAAAAAAAGCATGTATAAAGGCGAGCTTAACCCTAAAAAAAATTCTCTTCCATCAAACCTGGAAGGAGGGAGAAAAGTAAAATTAGAGGTAAATAAAAAACAAGATAAATGTTTTAAAATCAATAAATAAATAAGTTATTACATAAATGTGAAACAACATAAATTAAATTAAACCAACAGATTACCGAACCTTACCTATAAAACTACTAGATTAGCGTGTTCGATTCCCGAAGCAAGACAAATATTTGTTAACTGCAAAAAAGTCGTTCTACAGATTTTATGGAGCTCCTTTCGAGCACGCGTGACACAAGTCTCAGAACTTTTAAGGTTCCTCAATGCCATACAAAACCGTTCTGACATCGGAAACTTTTCCTTTGAATAGAATAATAAGAATAGAATAAGTTTATTTGCAACACATAGAAAAATATACATCATACAGTTTTTAAAATTAAAAGGCACCATAGGCATGTATTATTTTTACAATATTGGAATATAGGTACCTAAGGTAGTGCATTTTGTGCTGCAAAATGGAACCTAACTCAGCATAATACGGGTTGGCAACAACCCACGCTGATCTTCCGTTAGGACCGAATTCGCCTGTATCTGCATGGTTCAAAGCCTTCTTGGTTGTTTTTTTTTATTTCTAAAGAACTAATAAGAACGCGTTTATGTCTTTTGTATGAAATTATTGATCGTAGTATAAGTAATTTGACTTCTTAATACTATTGTCTCTACTTGTGGTAGGTAGTTAGATGAAAAATTAGTTTCAGTGATTAAAAAAATCATGCGCTTTTATATTCTATATTTTTTATTTATTTTATTTTGTACCACTGCATTTTTATGTAGTCTGGAATAACATTTTTAAAATGTTTTACATAAATAAGTTATTTTGCGTTGTAAATAAATTTTTATAGCAGTGTGCAGCAAGCTACATATTATTGTAAAAAAAAACAGTATTATCTTTAGAGGCACAGGAAATATTCCGTTACAAAAGAATATTTTGAGCTGAGCATATTATGCTAATATGCTCTTATCACTACATAGTATAAAACAAAGTCGCTTTCTCTGTCCCTATGTCCCTTTGTATGCTTAAATCTTTAAAACTACGCAACGGATTTTGACGGATTTTGCGGTTTTTTTTAATAGATAGAGTGATTCAAGAGGAAGGTTTATATGTATAATACATGCATGATATGTGCACCCGTGCGAAGCAGGGGCGCGCGGGCGGATCGCTAGTTTTTTTATAAATGATTCTGAATAAACGTCGTCATTGTAATACCGCAAAGGGGCTCATGTCCTGAACACTGGACATTTTGCTACCTCCTTCTTCTCCTATCGTGTCACTAGTTTCTTTCGAAACCGTGCGGTGAAAGGATTTTAAGTGCGCCTGATGAGGCTCCTTTCGAAGACCCATTAATAACATAAAAATCATGAGTTGTTATAATGTTATAATTATAATAGTTATGATGAAGTTTTTATAATTCGTGTTTTTTCTACAGTCGCCATTTTATTGTTGCTGAATGACGAAACTATATTCCTTGGACGAAACACATGAGGTGCGCAGAACGAAAATTCATTTCCGTTCTGCGCAACCGAGTCACGTGATACTACATCAGAGGGCCGAGAGTTTCAGCACTTTTTTTGGTTTTTCGTACCATAGCATATTTATAATACCTTTCCTTTTGAAAATAGTTCTGTATGGATACATTCGGATGAACCGTATGTTGATTCCAAATCTGGGCCTGTATTGACTGCCATAGGTCATTTGTAAACTAGCAAGGTTAGAAAAAGTTACAAGGATAATTAAAAATAAAGGTATTATAGGTCGCGTCAACCAAAAATAACACTGAAAAACAGTTGAGACAGTTGAGTTTCGTTTACGCATACAAAATACTCGCCCATCACACCCTCTCCCCCTCCTCCTCTCCGACGCGCACGGAACCATGATACAAGAGAAATGTAGGAACCAAGCCGAAGGTTTGTTGCCTGTACTGGCTTAGTTGCGTGGAACTAGGACCTAGATTCACCTAGTTTTAAGCCGATTCAAAGTGATCCTTATAACTTTACTGAATAAATACCTATTTTGACTTTTGTTCACTAACCTGTCTGTTCTTCTCCGTAGTCTTCTTCTTCGCTCCCGTGCTGTTTGGTGCTTCTTCCTGCCTGTTTTCCCTTTCTGTGTCAGAAGCACCTTCTGCTAAGGACATATTGCGTCTGGCTGCGACACGCGACTGCGCTGGCTTTTCGTTGAGGAGTGAGGAACTCATCCGTGATGCCACTCCTGACTCCGTAGGGAACAAAAACGCTATGGAGACGACCATAGTGTAAAAAGTATTTGGTAAGTTGGTACCTACAAAATTCCGCTCGAGGCTTCTCCCTCTGAAAAGTATTGTTACTTGTCATGAATTATTAGGTTGTTTACGTCCAATCAACGATCTGTGAAACCATCTTTCCGTCAAACGTCCATCATGCAATCGGACATTAGGGAAATACCTTTTCCAGAAATAAAAAACCAACCAAATTGTTGAATGATGGTGGACAAAAAGATTTATGGGTTTTAAAGCTAGCGGTATAGCCAGCTATTACGTTTTTTGACACTAAAATCATAAAATACATATTATTATCTTAATTATCATAAAAAAGAAATCAACAGGCTTCATTATTGGTAATTTAATAATTTTCTTCCTTTGTACGAAAACTAAATCAATGAATAAATATTATTATTTAAGATTAGTTAAAATGATATAGAGAACCGATTCATTGTCTCTAAATATATGAAATAAAAGACTTGTTGTCAGTGGGACTACAATAGCACACATTTTTAGGTTCAAACTTACATAGTCCTGGGTATTGAATCTCTAAGCAACAAAATTTCGGAGTGCACTACGTGGAAAATATAGCACTAAATATACATCACTAACAGTCATATACCTAAAATACCATCTATCTATAGATAAATTAAAAAAACTGATAATCTGATTATCTACTCCATAGCTTTCAACCATTTTTTATTACAGGAACTATGCATTAAAGACGTTACAGTAAATACTCTACCTACATGTTCTCCATAGATCAGCTAAAGCCCAGTGTACATTGTAAGCAGTCCGCAGCCCAATAAGGCTCGCGATGATGGGGTTTTCTAAGATGGAAACCCTCGTACTGAAATCAAAGCTGGACAGCCGTACGTACTGATGGATGATAAAAGATACTTGCTGTGTGCAGAGATTTCCAGAGGCATTATTCTCTAGGACATAGGAGATTTCTTGCCCAAAATCGTGTAACGTCAAAATTTGATCTTGATGGGTTTTCCATAAGACATAGGAAATATTTTTCTCTAACCGTGTGACGTCATAACGCGATCTAAACGCAAACGCGATTGAATTGGTCATAGTGAATAACACCCCAGGACGAGTCCAGCCCAGGTCTTCGTCACGGGTTCATTACGCCGTGAAGCAGCTCATGCAATACTAGACGAGGAAGACCCAGCTCAACATGAGGGTTGTACAGTTGGGATCTCATCACTATTTTCTGATGACGAGAGTGCCAACTGCACGTCTTTCGAGTTTTGTGTCGTAGACGTAGGTATGCGGATCGCAAGCCTGAAGTGGAGATGGGCAGGACACGTGGCAAGAAGGAATGACGGAAGATGGATAACGGCGATTACGGATTGGTGGCCCAGAGACGCTCAGCGACCACGAAGCAGACCACCCGCCCTATGGTCGGACGATATAGTTGAAGTAGTAGGGCGGCAATGGCAAAGACTGGCACAGGACCGGAGAGAGTGGCGTTTTAAAGAGGAGGCCTATACCCAGCAGTGGGTGCATACAGGCTGAATAGATAGATAGATAGAGTTTTGGGCGAAAGGATTAGAGATGAGATGTCTAGAGATGCTTTCGTGAATGCATGTGAGACACAGTGATACTTCGGAATACGGCGCAGACAATCCGTGAAGGTACTCAAAAAACACACGAGTTAAATCCGATCGTACCTCTGTGATAGAATGCACTTTTATAGAAAGCGCTGGTAAAGAACTCCGCTGCGAAAAATACTTTTTATTGACAGCTCTCTGTCTGTGCCGTGGGTTTCATTTATACCTACTGATATAAAATTATTTGTGTGATAAACATAGATATTTGTTCTCTGTCTGGGTATTCATCATAAGTCACAAAAAAAGTATTAACTTACAGGTCTTCATAGTTTGGGTACCTATGTCATCCACTAGGATTGCATTTTATTCACTTATCGACCTGATGTATTTCACCTCTGGTAAAGTTTGAAATGAAATAAATTTATCTTTATCTTTGATATATTTTCTTCCTTAATATCTTTTTGTGTCCACTTTATGCCCACGCCTTTATTTTCAGTTTTGATCTCACATTAATTGATGAAATGTTCATTCTATGTGCAATTGACCATGGTGGATGACATTTTGTGTTTTTTAACTACTACAGCAACTACTTTATTGTCCACTTCAGTTAAAAAAAACAGTACATATTCATAAAAACTCTACAATGGGCACCCTTATCGCTGGTATAAGATAGAAAGTAAGTAAATCCACTTTCTTTTTCATGTCCTACTTACATAGGTACTACAATAAAAGATATGACGAAGAATTAGCAGAAAAATAATTTTCTTCAAAACTACAACTACATAGAATTATAGAATATTTTATGTTTTTACTATTTTAGGTATGAAAACTTAAAATATTAAGCAATAAAAATATATGTGTGACGTTCGAAAAACAATAAAATAAACGCGTACATACGTTGGAATAATAATATAAGAAAGTAAATATTTAAACTAATTTCATGAGCAAAACAGAACTTAATTTGCACATAGAATAAATTATCACAATCGGCTAGAGCTAATGGCTGGTATTCTGAGCCTTGGTATGCTAAAAGATAATAATAATCACTATCACTACATCGTATAAAACAAACTCGCTTTCTCTGTCCCTATATTCCTATGTATGCTTAAATCTTTAAAACTACGTAATGGACATTGATGCAGTTTTTTTAATAGATAGAGTGATTCAAGAGGAAGGTTTATATGTATAATACATGCATGATATAGTAGAAAAACAATGTGCACCCGTGCGAAGCAAGGGCGCGCGGGCGGGTCGCTAGTATAGTATAATTAGTAATGGTATAAAAGGTAAATATTTATGTGACAATTATGCCTGAATCTTTGTGAAAGTAACAAACACAACCCAAAACGCGATCTGTGTAAATATTTTATTTTTGTCGATTTTCTAATTTCAATAAAATCTATATGGTGTAATATTTCAAATTAATATTATAATTAATTTGAAATATTACACCATATAGATGATATGGGACCACTTCTGAAGTCTGTTCTACCGAACAAAAATCAATATGAATTTAATATCAATATCGTAATCGCGTATCAAATATACAAAAGAACATAGATACCTATAGTAGAATTCGATCTTAGGTCAACCACATCTTCCTTCCCATAAGGCACAACAAGTTTTCTTCTTGCATTTGTCATCTCAGTGCTAGGGCAGTGCCTTTATCCGTGTGCATGTCTCCAGCTTCCTCATATTGAAAATGTAATTTCTATAAATGCCAATATTTAAAGCATAATTAGTGCACTCATAGATTTGAATCATAATTTAGCTGCCAAATAAACAACGATGCTATAAGCTTATAATAGTGTGTAAGCTGGAGTAACATGTCTCCAGCTGCCTCAGTCAGTGTGGGCAAACGGCTAATGATAGAGATATATAGTAAACGCAAGGATTTAGTACCTATTTAGTGCACCTGGTACCAAAAATTTCAGGTCTGTAGCTAGGAAACTCTTCGAGTTATAAGACTTCATTAACGTGTAAGCTGGAGTAACGGTACGTGAAAAAGCATATGCTCGTTCTCTGGAATGGCTGGAGCTAGCAGGTTGCTTTAAGTCTCCAGATTTAGTACCAAACGAATTAGCGAGGTACCAAATATTTGAAGTGTCTCTGTTCAAAACTCTATGAGTTACAAGCTTTTCCAGCTTTTTTTGTTTGTCCAGCTTGCACATGTTGGATCTCAGCAACCACAATAGGTACAGACTCGGTTGATGTCTCTGAACCGAGCTATGAATTAGTGCACTCGGTACCAAAAATTTGGAATCTCTAGGACAAGCAGTTCTGTTGTAATCAGCAAAATAACATTTAACCGCCAAAAATTCAAAGCATTTCGACGCGACCATAAAAATGATGCGTTGCCGCTCTGAAGGTGATATTACGCTCTGCGGATTTGAACGTATTTTACCCGCGATAAGAGTCTTTTTTGTATGCACTCAGTCCTTTAAATTTCTGAAGGCATAATTATTATACCCTTCTCTTTCCGATGTGCGTTGAAGAGCGGGGCGTTGTATGTTGCCATATCTCATCAATTAAATAGTTTGGTATGGTTTGACATTTTATATTTTTTTTTTGATAAAATATACCAATTATATTGCAGAATTTGCAGGCAAGGCAGGGAGCGAGCAGCACGTCCGTCCGTCCGTATTTTGACAGTTTGACAGCCAATCTAATCTTACTAGTGTCATGTCAAGTGAATCGTCATCAAACTAAGTCAAGTCATTCGAATTTGAGAGGTTAAAATATACCAATTATATTTCGGAGATCGAGTAGTCGTCGTGTGACATTGAAGCAACTCTCCGGTCTCAAACGCCATCTGTTAGCGAGTGCGCCATCTGTTGGAAACGTCAAGTAGACAATATGTCACTTGGGTAAGGTCGAGACAGAATAGCTGTGTGGGTAGTTGTGGTGGGACGGAATGCCTGACGGTTGGGTCAGTCAGAGCTGGATTCATTCTGATTGCGACTGCCGAGCAGAGCACTAGCCCCACTCAGCTACTGTGTTGAACTTGCCGCGTTTCCATAGTTATTAGTCTTAGAATATCGAAGCAATCCCTTGTTTAAACTTTGTGAAACTGATTGTGTATTAAACTACTACACTGTGAAGTCGTTATTTTGCATTTCGAATCATGTCGGACACACCGGACGACATGCCTCGGGAACCTTCCCCGTCATCAGAAGTGGGATGCAACCCAGATCACCCACGCGAAGAAAATTGTAACGGTGAGCGAAATAACCTACAATTACATGAAAAAAATAGTGACTCGGGTGAAAAAAAATGGCGCTATCTTTTTGAGCAACAAAATCAACATTTTATGGCACTACTGCAAGCTATAAAACTACCCGCATCTTCGAGCTCGATACGCCTGCCTGATTTTGACCCGGAGAAAAGAGAAATTGATGCCCATGCTTGGATTACAACCGCAGACATGTGTGTAAGCGACCAACACCGTCAAGGACCAACGCTAATGATCGCTTTAAGCCGCGCACTCAAGGGCGAAGCATCATCCTGGCTGTCGTCTGTTTCATTTCCTGGCATGACGTGGGGCGATTTTAAGGACCTGTTTGTGGCAAGGTATGACTGTCCTGAAACTGCTGCTTCTTTTCTCATCAACATGCGTGACAAGAAACCGAATGAGAATGAGTGCCTAGCTTCTTATGCCGCTACCCTCATGACGTCGTTAATGGCAAGATGGAACGGAATGACTACAGAACAGATAGCGATTGCCACTGTTTTGGCTCATATCTCAAAGCAAGAGCCACGTGTTCAGAGACTGGCTATAACGACTGACATAAAGACGCGCAACCACCTGCAAAAGGAGTTGAGGGCTGTTTCTTTTCTGAAGAGAACTTACCCATCGAGCAACGAGCCAGATGGACCCGACGCAAAAAAGAACCGACCTAGTGGATCTACTGCGTCTATCAAATGCTACACCTGTGGAAAATTAGGCCATAGATCTTTTCAATGCCGCAACAAAGGAGATTCAAAGACGCAAAATGACCGTAAGACATCTACTTCGAGCAACCAGTTTACAGTGAGATCCGACCGCATAACCTGCTTTAACTGCCGGGAGCAAGGTCACTACGCATCCGACTGCCCGCAGAGGAAGAACAAGGACCAAGGCGCTGGAGGTGCTGGAGCTGGTCCAGCCAAGGAGAAGCGAGTAGACGTGTGCATTGTGAATGCGCCTTCGGGTTCCCTACGTCACTCTGGTGAGTCATTCTCCTTTACGTACGATTCTGGGGCAGAGTGTTCGTTAATAAGAGAATCTGTTGCTTGTAAATTTAGTGGTAAGCGTATTTACGATAATGTAACGATGACTGGTATAGGACAAACATCTGTAGCTTCAACTATGCAAATTCTGACCAATGTAGAGATTGACAATATTAACTTTGAGATCCTTCTTCATGCACTCCCTGACCATTGTTTACGACACAACATCATGATTGGACGCGAGGTCTTGGCTATTGGTTTGGCTGTGCACATGACAGCAGATAATGTACGTTTTAAAGAAATAAACACCGTCGAATCATGTGATGTACTCTCGAACGTTGGCATAGACCTTGACCTAATAGATACCGATGTTACCTCTGAATACAGACCTAGGTTGATTGATATTTTGGAGCGATTTAAGCTAAGTTTCGTTACCGGTGTGCCCGCTTCACCTGCTGATACTGAACCAATGCAGATACGTCTCAAAGACCCACACAAGACGGTAAGTCGTCGTCCTTACCGGTTAACCCCAGATGAACGGCAAGTAGTGAGAAATAAGATCGACGAGTTACTCAAGGCTAAGGTTATTAGACCTAGTTCTTCTCCTTTTGCGAGCCCAATACTTTTAGTGAAGAAGAAAGATGGATCAGATAGAATGTGTGTTGATTATAGGGAGTTAAACGATAACACTATCGCTGATCGGTTTCCATTGCCACTCATATCGGATCAGATTGCTAGATTACATGGAGGGCACTTTTTCACCATCTTAGATTTAGCATCGGGATTTCATCAGATCCCCATCGAATCGGAGTCTATCGAGCGCACGGCATTCGTAACAACGGAAGGTCAGTTCGAATACCTTACTTTACCCTTCGGATTAAAAAACTCACCGTCAGTGTTTCAGCGAGCTCTGATGCGTGCTCTAGGTGATCTCGTGAACAAGTACGTAGTCGTGTACATGGATGACGTGCTAATTGTGGCTAGTAACATTGAAGAAGCGCTCGACAGACTACAGGTAGTACTCGAAGTTCTTTCTAAAAAGGGATTTTCACTAAATCCCAAAAAGTGCGCTTTCCTGAAAGAAAAGGTAGAGTACCTGGGCTTTGAAGTCCAACAAGGACAAATTCGTCCAAACCCACGAAAGATAGTGGCACTTACTGCTTTACCGCCACCGAACACAGTTACTCAGTTGCGTCAGTTCATTGGGTTGGCATCGTATTTCCGTCAATTTGTTCCTAAATTCTCACAGCTTTTAGCGCCTTTATATGCCCTAACGTCTGGTAATGGTAAAATAAACTGGGAGCCAAACCACGAGGTAATAAGACAACAAGTCATTTCCATACTAACGAGCGAGCCGGTATTGACGATTTACGATCCCAGTCTAGTGACCGAGCTACATACCGATGCAAGCGCAATCGGTTACGGAGCAGTTCTGGTTCAACTCAAAGAAGGTAAGCCTCATGTAGTCGCCTATTACAGCAAGCGTACGACAGCGGCAGAGTCCAAGTACCACTCATACGAGTTGGAAACTCTGGCGGTGGTAAATGCGGTCAAACACTTTCGGCAGTATTTACATGGACGCAAGTTCGATGTGGTGACTGACTGTAGTTCACTTCAATCAACGCGTAAGAAGCTGGACCTGACACCACGTGTACACAGGTGGTGGGCGTTTCTGCAAGGGTTTGAATTTGACATTGTTCATCGTAGTGGTAAACGCATGTCTCACGCCGATTTCTTCTCTAGAAACCCGTTGCCAGCCGAAAGCGAAGATCGTACTCCAAGCGTGGTTACGAAGGTAGAATCTAAACAGGTAAACTTAGCTGAAATTACCAGCAGCTGGTTGATGGCAGAGCAGCAGAGAGACGTCGAACTTTCTCAATTAATGTTCGATCTGAAGGAAGGGAATGTTCCAGACGAGGTAACTAAGACCTACGAACTCCGTTCTGGTGTACTTCATCGAAAAATTCAAAGACACGGTAAGACCCGTTGTTTACCAATAATACCTAGGTCATTCCGTTGGTCTATTATAAACAACGTGCACGAAGGTTTGCTGCATTTGGGATGGGAGAAGACACTCGAAAAGGTTTATGACTTGTACTGGTTTGAAAGCATGTCTAAATACGTTAGGAAATTTGTTGAGAACTGTGTTACATGCAACATCTCAAAAACCCATTCTGGTAAGGTACAGGCCGAAATGCACCCGATCCCGAAGATAGCAATCCCGTGGCACACTATCCACATCGATGCAACTGGAAAGCTTAGCGGTAAGAATGACAAGAAGGAATATGTCTTTGTCATTATAGATGCCTTCACTAAGTATGTGCTACTCCATCATACTCTGCACATTGATACACCTAGCAGCATTAAAGCTCTTAAAGCTAGTGTTGCTCTATTTGGAGCGCCGAGCCGCCTGATTGCTGACCAGGGTCGCTGCTTTGCTAGCAAGGAATTCAAGGACTACTGTGAGTCCGTTCACATCAAGCTACATTTAATAGCAACAGGTAGCTCACGAGCTAACGGCCAGGTTGAAAGGGTAATGAGT
Source organism: Plemyria rubiginata (assembly GCA_963576535.1). Taxonomy (NCBI): domain Eukaryota; kingdom Metazoa; phylum Arthropoda; class Insecta; order Lepidoptera; family Geometridae; genus Plemyria; species Plemyria rubiginata. The sequence continues at coordinate 7,029,119 of OY754922.1, read as the reverse complement.
ACTTTGAAGAATATGTTGACAGCCGTCGAAACCAGTTCACGTTCATGGCAAGATGCTCTACCCGATGTTCAGCTTGCTCTCAATTGTACAGCGAGTAGAGTGACTAAAGCAAGCCCACTGGAACTACTTATTGGTAAGGTTGCAAGGCCTCTAGATATTTTACTCGTTGGAGATGAAGAACCCCAGGTTGACATCGAGCAAGTAAGAGCCCAAGCTGTAGAGAATATAGAGAAAAGCGCTTCATATGATAAGGTACGATTTGACAAAACTAAAGCTAAAATATTACCATTTTCCGTTGGTGATTTTGTGCTGCTACAAAATGAAGAACGTAACCAGACCAAACTTGATCCTAAGTTTAGAGGTCCTTTCAAGGTAACAGAGGTACTAGAAGGTAATCGTTATGTACTAAAAGCCCTAAACTCCAAACGAACTTACAAGTACGCCCACGATAGACTAAGACGAATGCCCACAAACGACGTTATTGGTGAGGATGACACGTCGATTGTAGCGAGTGGTGACCAAGATGTGAATCTGAGGGAAGGTGATGGGGATGGACCATCATGTAGTGTGAGAATAGGTGATGGGGATGTACCATCATGTAGTGTACGGGCACCGGAGAGAGGTGTAGCAGAGTCGCTGAACGGCAGCGACTAGACGATGTGGTATACGTAAGCTGGATGGAAGCTTTGCAGAGTTGCTAGATAGAGGCAACTAGACTGAATTGACATTGACTTTGATTATGACTTAAGATTAATTACAAACTTGTTTTAAATGTCTTATATGTCTTATATGTCTTATATAATGTCTTATATGTCTTAAATGTCTTATATGATATATATGATGTATTATGATCTGTTTGATTCGTTTGAATAAAGAAGTCCTTACTGATAAATGAAGTATTTACTGGCCCCGAGGTCAGGAAAGACCGAGCAAGAGACAAATTACTTTGCGAACTTCTCTTTCTTTCCAGAAACCTCACGCGAGGACGCGTGAGTGGTCATGATGGCCGTTTCGGAGATCGAGTAGTCGTCGTGTGACATTGAAGCAACTCTCCGGTCTCAAACGCCATCTGTTAGCGAGTGCGCCATCTGTTGGAAACGTCAAGTAGACAATATGTCACTTGGGTAAGGTCGAGACAGAATAGCTGTGTGGGTAGTTGTGGTGGGACGGAATGCCTGACGGTTGGGTCAGTCAGAGCTGGATTCATTCTGATTGCGACTGCCGAGCAGAGCACTAGCCCCACTCAGCTACTGTGTTGAACTTGCCGCGTTTCCATAGTTATTAGTCTTAGAATATCGAAGCAATCCCTTGTTTAAACTTTGTGAAACTGATTGTGTATTAAACTACTACACTGTGAAGTCGTTATTTTGCATTTCGAATCATGTCGGACACACCGGACGACATGCCTCGGGAACCTTCCCCGTCATATATATATTGCAGAATTTGCAGGCAAGGCAGGGAGCGAGCAGCATGTCCGTCCGTATTTTGACAGTTTGACAGCCAATCTAATCTTGCTAGTGTCATGTCAAGTGAATCGTCATCAGACCTAAGTCAAGTCATTCAAATTTGAAAGGTTTTCGATTTGCAAAAACGAATCCTTCCTACCTATATAAACCAGTATTATGGTAAGTAGCACTTAAATAAATAATTAGGTAAATTTAGATTTACGTAGGTACCTAATCATTTATTAGTTTTACTACTTAACTTCTCCTATGGGTACTGTGGTAGGTGTTAAAGAACTGGCGCTTTGAGTAGGTACCTATGTAGATACAGATACAACTCCGTTATTTTAACACTGCCAAAAAGGTAAAAAGAGGGGCTACCTACCAGTAAAAACGCACCTCTTGTATCTATGTATGTTTCTTCCGCATCGATTTGGACATCCGCATCGCACCAATAATGCGGATGTTCATGCGGATGTGACAAAAACAAAAAATAAAATAGACGCAACCAGTGACTGGCGCGTAGTATCACCTTCAGAGCGGCAACGCATCATTTTTGTGGTCGCGTCGAAATGCTTTGAATTTTTAGCGGTAAAATGTTATTTTGCTGATTACAACAGAACTGCTTGTCCTAGAGATTCCAAATTTTTGGTACCGAGTGCACTAGTTCATAGCTCGGTTCAGAGACATCAACCGAGTCTGTACCTATTGTGGTTGCTGAGATCCAACATGTGCAAGCTGGACAAACAAAAAAAGCTGGAAAAGCTTGTAACTCATAGAGTTTTGAACAGAGACACTTCAAATATTTGGTACCTCGCTAATTCGTTTGGTACTAAATCTGGAGACTTAAAGCAACCTGCTAGCTCCAGCCATTCCAGAGAACGAGCATATGCTTTTTTACGTACCGTTACTCCAGCTTACACGTTAATGAAGTCTTATAACTCGAAGAGTTTCCTAGCTACAGACCTGAAATTTTTGGTACCAGGTGCACTAAACAGGTACTAAATCCTTGCGTTTACTATATATCTCTATCATTAGCCGTTTGCCCACACTGACTGAGGCAGCTGGAGACATGTTACTCCAGCTTACACACTATTATAAGCTTATAGCATCGTTGTTTATTTGGCAGCTAAATTATGATTCAAATCTATGAGTGCACTAATTATGCTTTAAATATTGGCATTTATAGAAATTACATTTTCAATATGAGGAAGCTGGAGACATGCACACCTTTATCCCTACTAATATAATATATACAGGGTTACTGGTTATTCGACCTATTCCTGCTAGGAGGTTGTGGAGGAGGTTATTTCCGTTGAATTAGACCATAATGTTCTAGTGCGAAAGTTGTCGGTTCAACGGTTGTCTGGTAGAGATCGCTACTTAGCGATAAGGCCGCCCATTGTACTTTTAGTTTTAAGTTTGCTTATTTGTTGTATCCTTAAGTTGTGTGCAATAAAGTATTTTCTATCTATCTATCTATCTATGTATGAACAGAGGCTAGATCTATGTCTCGGTGCAATGTTGCCAGCATTTACAAAAAAGTTTCGTTTATTTGAGGTCAGGCTTTGGCTGGATGACACTGTGAGAAATGTTCAACAATATTTTAAATTTATTTCAATACTGGTGACCCGCCCGGGCCTCACACGGGTGCACAATAAACCTTACTCTTGAATCACTTTATATATCTATTAAAAAAACCGCATACGACGGACAGACAAACAGCGGGAAGTGACTTTGTTTTATACCATGTACCTAGTGATAGTGATAATTGTCTAAGAATATCCAGGGCTGCTTTGAAGGCCGACACGTCAATTGAAATTGTTCAACAGTTTGCTTTAGTAACGTGGCGTAGTTGCATGGGTGATGCCAATTCAGTATTTTTGTCAAAATAGTTAATATTTTCCAACCTGCTCTAGTATCAACTGCTCTGACGCTAAAAAATCTGAACCTAAGCAGGAAGTGATCCCGGTTATGCCCTGCCCTGTTTAGAGCTATGTTTTCTCCATTGATTAAACAGGTAGATTTATTAAATATTTATATGCATACATTTTCCGTTTGTTACGTAATTACAGCCTTGCGGAGATGTGAGAATTTGACAATTGATGAGAGATGGACATTTTAACATCTTGATCTTTGAACTTTTCTTTATAAAAGCTCCATAAAAAAATTTGAACATCATGTTGCATTAAATACGTTGATAGGTACCTACATAAAGAAAAAATGAAAACAAAGACATTGGCACCAAATCTTCAGATTAAAATTATTCTCTATTATCAAAATGAATTGGTGACCGTAATATACCTATTGTCATATTATTATATTGATAGTTAATTTATTTGGCAATGGTAGTGAAAAATTGTGTTTTTCTCGGTTTCTCTATTTCCTCGTAAAACAATGTTTTGTGATCAAATTGGCATGCTTTTAAAAATTTTTCGAAGATTTTGAATGAAACCGCCACCATTAACTTTAAAACAAATGACGGACGATTTTACTATAGTATCATTATAATAATATTCAAAGCTCTGACAAGAGCCGTAATTGAGCGAATCAATTAAAAATCTTTTGAAAATAACGCAGTTCAAGTCTTGATGGTCACTGAAAACCGTTGCGCTGCAACCTCAGAAATGCCTTTCCTTAAAAAGGCATACACCATTACCATAGCAGTAAGCTCCAAATTGTATAGGTACTCCTAGCCAAGTCAGTGAATGCAAACTGCTCCTATAGTATCCACTTGTTGGCTGTACGTTTGTCAGTCAGTGCTTTAACTCCCGGTTTCTGAAAGGCCGATCAACACTCATCGGCTGTCAAGTGACTTGCTATCTCTATCTAACTTGAAGTAAAAGCTGAAATCGTCCTTTCTGAAACCGGGCGTATGGGTCTTAGAATACTAATAAAGAAAGGAAAAAATCGTGGATAGCTAGCGAATACTAATCATACTTTTTGTTTTCTTTCAGTCATGGTATGTGTCTTCTGTCTTGCTGAGCATGCTAGGCATGGGTATGGGATTCGGTTTTACCTCGTTTCTTCTGCTGGCGCTGCAGGCGCCAGATGCCAGCATCGTCGCTAGCGTGGAGTCCATATCGTGGTTAGGTAATAGAACAACACATTAGAGTTCAAGGTCCCGATCATTTATTTTAGGACCAGCGATCATTTATTGTAGAGTAGGTTCAAATTATGTGGAAGGTGCTATAGTTACAAAGAAAATGTATAATGGTTGCTCTAGGCAACCACTATACATTTTTATCTACTCTCATGTTATAAAATTCGAATTATAAACGTCAAAACGAATTCATATTGATATACTTTATAAACGCAATACCGTAACCAAATTAAAATTTAATTATGATACAGCTCCTCATACAAAGATAGTTGTATAAAATAACTTTTTTACCATAACGATACAGTTCTTTTTCTTTTTGGAAAAGGCAAGGGTCTTGAAACCGTACAGCCAAACCGTCTTATTATAAAAATGTGAGTTAGACTAGGCTTAAGCCAGGACTAACTGGTCCGTGGTCTAACTTTGATACCGAAGTTGGTCCCTGCTCTATAGAAAAATCAAAGACTTAGACCAGACGTTATTATAAAACGGAGTTTATCCCCTAAACCACGGTTTAAAGATAAACCCGAACGACCAATAGTTTAAGTATGGTCTAACTAATAAAAATCTCATTTTGCCAAATTTTATTTGGTCTCCCACATAAGTTTATTCAATAAAACAACTTGTAGCACTGCATTATCCAACATACATTTCAAACTCTAGACTCCGATCTAAATTTGAAATGTCAAAACGCATGGGTTGCCACGAATTTGACAATATCAAGTTGATAACGAGATTTAAAACAAAAAGGCGGAGATCTGAGTCAAGACGAGAAACTAAAAATTGATTCGTTAAAACGAAAGACGAGGTAGTATGCGCATATGACTTTAGCCTGCGGCAAGAGAGTACAGTTATACCAACTTATCTAAGCCGGTCTGAAGTTAGCTGTTTAGAGAATTCTCGATTCACTATTGGCCATTTATGCACAAGCGGCTAACTTCAGACCGGCTCAGATAAGTTGGTGATTCCAAAATGAATGAACGATTGATTGCCATAATTTGTTATAGTCTGTGGATATTTGTTGAATGATTATGTTCTGTGATGATGAATCATGGACTATCTCAGGTCTTCGACTAAAGTGTCTTTTGTAATACGAAAATGATAAACTTGAGATGATCCTAAATTTATGAGATAAACCAGGTTTAAGTTGTTTATAATAAGAAAACGTGACTTGAGCTAGGTTTAAACCCAGGTTTGATTTGTTTATAATAAGGCTGAAAGAGTTTGATAGTCTGTGGCGACGGCGCGGCGCGGCGGCGGCGGCGGCGCAGCGCGCGCATGCGCTGTTATACGGTTGGTATGGCGCCAATTGATACGTTTTGTTTCAGTCAACTGGATTTCTTACTAACGTTGATATTTTATTTATTAGGTTCAACACTGATGTATGAGAGTAGATAAAGTAGTGTATGAAACTGCACATAACTAGGTATTAAAACTCTCGTGGGATACTATTGAATACCTCGCCTACGGCTCGGTTTTTAAACACCCCCTCGAGTTTTAATACCCCTCATTATGCAACAGTTTCATAAACTACTATTACACTATAGGTACATTTCATTTTATACATTATCAATATTTTTTTCAACAGTGTGTTTTATTTAGCCCGGATTTGGCACAATAATACCTAATGCGGTTGAATAAGGTGTCGGATGGCCAATTTTTGTAATGAGTTTTTAAGCCTTGTCTTGAATAACAGTAATTTATTTTATTTTAACAATTTTGGGAAAACTTACAGCTAGGCGGGTATACATTGGGTTTTTTATAATAAATACATGCAGCATGCAAAGTTGCTACACATATGCTGACGGCCAATTACAAGTAATACATTATATTACTTAGTTTGAGGTGTTTTAAAACTCATCTTCTTTTTTTGGAAGGAATGTTAAAGACTCCTTCCAAACTTCGAGTTGCTTGGACAACAGCTGACGTTGTGTGTCAGTCACTCACGCCAAGCTTTTGATTGTTGATATCAAGCAATTTTGATATCAGGGAATTTGAATATTTGGATGGAGGCAAACTAGTTCACCACTCAAATACAAAACGGTGTCTAACTTTAAACAATGTCTAAAAGGCCCCTAAAGCACAGCACACTTACGGAAATGACAGATCAAGTCGTAGCTGATTCAAAATTTCTTGATCTATTCGCACTTAGTGCATTTTTTTTTAATACAACTAGCTGATGGAACAAGCAGATGGCCCACCTGATGTTAAGTGGTAACCATCACCTATAAATAAAACATTGCCCCGTAGGTCACGCACAATAGGAACGTGCCCTACGATGCACTGCCCTGCGTCCATCAACTTGAGGCATACAGATGTTAAGCCTCATGTGCCTGTAATTACACTGGCGACCACACTCTTCAAACCGAAACACAGCGTTGCTGCTTGGCGGCAGAAAAAGGCGTGGTGGTAGTACTTCCCCGGACGAGCCCTTCACAAAGAGCTCTACTACTATTAGCATTACGCATTAAGAAAGTATGAGACAGTTATGTATAATATACATCTGGCCAGGTCTCGCACTTTAGAACAAACAGCACTCCTTCCATGTTTTATCTATATTCCTTGGTAGTTGATATAGATATACATATTTGAAATAGAGATACATATTTGATACCTATAACAAAAGCAACATTATACAAAGTTACTATAAGTTGTACCTACATGGTTGTTTATGGCACTTGAAGATGGTCGCGGGATCAGTCACCTGTATTTAGGGATGTTGTGGTTATGTAATTGCAATAAACCGTCTTTCTACTGTTTTTCAGTGGATTCGTTGGGCATCGCTTCTATATTCGGCTACTTCCTCACGGCTACCCTGATGGACAAGCTTGGAAGAAGAACCACTTTCGGTATAGCTCTGCTACCAGGTTTGCTGGGGATGCTTATGACTTTCTGCGCTGCTGACGTCACAACCCTCATTTGCGGAAGGACCTTGACAGGAGTAACCACTGGAGCCACCACCAGTCTTGGAGCTATCATGATAGGGGAGTACTGCTCGCCACGGTACCGAGGAATGTTCCTTAACATGAAGACTGCAGGGGTGTATCTCGGCAGTCTGATGGTCCATGCTCTAGGATATCATATTCACTGGAAAACAGTTGCTTTTTTCTGCAGCATCCCGTATGCTCTCGCTCTAATCGTCACTTACACTTGTCCCGAAAGCCCTTCTTGGCTTGCACAAAAGAGAAGGTTCCGTGAAAGTGAAGAAGTATTCTACCACCTTAGAGGAACCTCGGAATCAGCTATTAGAGAAATCAAAGAACTCATCAGAGTTCAGAAAGCTAACAGCGCAAACGAAAGGACGTGCCTAGAAAAAATTGTAGACTTGGCGAAAAAATTCACAAGAAAAAACTTTTTAAAGCCTACGCTGGTCTTCGTCTTCAATACGGCTATACTAGAGACCAGTGGGAGACATATTTTTCCAGCTTTCGCTGCTCAGATCATCGTCAAAATAACTGGTGACTCTCAAATATTTTACTACACGTTATCTGTCGATATATTAATCACAGCAAGCGTAATATTTTCTGCATATTTGGTCAAAATTATCAAGTTACGGAAGTTGCTGTTCGGTACAGGTTTGGTTTCGTGTACCGCACTTTCTCTTGCGTGTCTTCATTTGTTTCTTAGGGCAAAGGATGTAATACCGAAAGGCTACTCTGCTGTGCCAAAGGTTTTGTTTGGTATTTACTTAATATTTGCCAACTTGGGCTGTGCACCTGTGCCTCTGGCATTGATAGGGGAACTCTATCCTCTGGAGCATAAGGCTGTGGGTGCATCCGTTGCAGGTTATCTATACGCAAGTTCTTTTACTGTAGCACTTAAACTAATGCCTATTATGTTAAATACTTTAGATATTTACGGTGCATTTGCAGTTGTTGCTGTTGGTATGGCAGTATCCTTAGTTGTTTTATACTTTATACTACCAGAGACTAAAGACAAGACTTTGCAAGAGATTGAGGAGTTTTTCAGTAATGGTAAATTTAGGGACGGATGCGAAGCTGGTAGCAATAATGAAGATGAAAAACAAATTTTTTGTAAAATTAATTCTATTGGGGACTGATTGTCGTAATAATATGATGAGAATAAATGTGGCTGACAAATTTTATTGAGTTTACATTTCTTTGCTAAATTAATAAATTTAATATTTTATTCATCCGTTATGGCCCCAAGGCAAGGTCACCAGAACTTCACATCACTTGTTCATCATTTACTAATTGGTTAAATTAGTTATTGAGGCGGGTATATTTAAGCAAGGAAAACAAAGGTGTAAACAATGAAAATGAAAATAAGCAAAAGCAAGCACAGTCAAGCAACAAGTCTGTACTGTTGTAGTAGGTAAGTATGCGGTAAAAAAAAAGAAGTGAGTTGGCAAATCGGTAGTGATCAGGCTAGATAAACTAGAGAGAAAGAAAAAATGGAAAAAAAGAATTGTAGGAGTATACCTAGTTATTATATTAATGGGTTACTTAGGAAGGTTTTTGAGCCAACATAGGTAGAGGATACCATAATTATGTAAAGTTTACGTGACCACTGAACTTGTGACCAAATTTCTGTCAATCTGAATAATGTCTGATGGGATCGCACAAATGCAATGTACTTTTTATACCGAACATTTTAGTTAAGGCAATAAAAGTATCCGCGTGCAAGATCAAGACCTAATTTCTCATATAAAAAAGATTTAAAAAAAACTTATATTTATTATATTATTATAAATTATATTTTATGTTATACCTATATTGTAACTATTAGTTGTAATTTTCTTTGTAAATAAATAAAGTAATACCTATATTGTAACGATGTTTTAAGCGACAGAGTTGGTATTTCTAATGTAAGAAAGTAAATATTTAAATTAATTTCATGTGAGTAGAACTAAATTTGCAAATGGAATAAATTATCACAATAGGCTAGAGACAATAACTGGTATTCTCAGTCTTGTTATTAGATCTCATTATAATATACTCGTAGGTACCTACGTAACATAGTGATTGGTTCAAAAGATTTCCTCTTTCACTCTCTTCTACAATTTTTCATCAAAATCAAAACGTTCTTCATTCAGTACAATCACAGGGATCTTTAAAACGTCTAATTATATACTACTAGGTGAATCTAACGCCGGTTCGTCGCGACCAAAGCCTAGTATCAATTTTCTCACAGTCCATTCATCTTTTCCTTCCGGATATGTTCATGGAATACGTGTAGATTGATATCCAAGTTTTCTCTCATACTGACTATGAGACTAGTGCTTGTAAGCGTTACGATAGAAACCAGTAGTAGTAGTAGATATTATGTAGTATGTTGATGCTGGCCCTACCTGTCTAAGGACTTACATGTGCAGGAAAAAAGTGCGCTCTAAATTAGGCCAGGAAACTGAGTCAATCAATCAAAGTTAGACATCCGTTATACATCTGGATAGTTCAGCTCGTAGCCTTCTATGCTGTAGCATACAAGTTACGGCATACAACTTACAAGTTACGGGATCCATTTTCCACCAAGGACTGTGTGAACACGTTTGATCTGTGTTTAGGAGCTATGTGGCACATATTTTCAAAAAAATATTTTTTAGAAAGTTTATGGCGGTGAGAAATGTTCATCAGTATTTTAATTCATGAGTTTAATTCAAGTCTAAAAATATCAGGGCACATAATATCGACACTTTGATGAATATTTGAAATGTACCTACCTAATTAATTCAACAGTTTACTTGGGTAAGATAGGTGTAGTTACGTGGGTAATTGCAATTCGGCTGTTATCTAAATAAAAATAGCTCATTCAACTTGTTCTAATGTCAACTACTCTAATACTAACCAGTCAGTAAGCAGAAGAATCACTTTCTGCTTACTGTTCACAACAACAGCTTTAACCTGTTTCGAGCCATGTTTTCTCCATTGGTTAAACAGGTAAATATTAACATGGTAATTCTATTTGTGACGTATTTCCAGCTATGCCAGATAAAAAGACGGTATGAACCCAATTAGCCTTGCGGAGATGGTCATAGTAAAGGCCATAAAAAAATGATCAATAAATTGACTTTTCACAAACCTTTCATATTCGCTACATTACTCTTTCAGGCCATCAGTTTTGCAAAACATTTTCTAATTAATATAATTTCACATAAGCTTTAGATTTTTTGACAGAGTGCGGGATAATTTGCCTCCTCTTGTAGGATCGGACGCGTGGAACTAGCCTTAATCCGATATCCAGCTAGCTTTAAGACGTTTCAAAGTCATGTGTGTGATCAAATTGAATAAAGCCTTTTGTTTTTAATCTTTGACATCTACTATTTATTATTTATTTATAATCAACCCTAGCAAGGTTGACTCCCAATTTGACAGAAAAAAAGCGTAATTTGAGCGAATAAAGCAATCTTTTGAAAATAACGCAACCTACTCCTGCTTTTTTAGAATACTTTTATGAGGACAAAGAATCCTGAGTTGCAAGCGAGCAAGTAGTAACCACTTGTCTTGTTTTATTTCAGTCATGGTACGTGTCATCTGTCTTGCTGAGCATGCTAGGCATGGGTATGGGATTTGGCTTCACGTCGTTTCTTCTGCTGGCGCTGCAGGGTCCTGATGCCAGCATCGTCGCTAGCGTGGAGACCATATCGTGGTTAGGTAATAGAACAACTCATTAGTTCAAGATCCTGATCATTTATTTAAGACCAGCGATCATTTATTGGAGAGTATGTTCAAGTGTGTAAGGCGCAATGGCTACAAAGAAAATGTATAGTATTTAGTGGTTGCCTGCCCATCTAGACATTATCAAAAATATGTCATTAGTGAGTGTTAGCCGTGACATGATTTAACACAACAATATTGTTATAGTTTTATATAGGGTTTGCTTTAAAACTTTGAGTATATTTGAATAAGGTGTCGGATGCCGAATTTTTCTAACAGATTTTAAGTCTTGTAATAAATTAATTTACATAATTTGAATTTTCTTTTTTAAACTCATCTTTTAAGAAACACTCCTTCCAAACTTCAAGTTGCTTGGCCTATTAAAGATTATCGCAGTGTTGTGGTTATTTACTAAAGTAAAAGTTTCTTTTTAAAAGTAGCCAAGGTGATACATGTATATATATAAACCGTCTTTCTACTGTTTTTCAGTGGCTTCATTTGGCATCACGTGTACGCTCGGCTACTTAGTCATGGCAACCCTCATGGACAAGCTCGGGCGAAGAACCACTTTTGGTATAGCTCTGTTACCGGGTTTGCTGGGGATGCTTATGACTTTCTGCGCTGCTGACGTCACCACCCTCATCTGTGGAAGGTCCTTGGCAGGAGTCTCTACTGGAGCCACCGGTAGTCTTGGAGCTATCATGATAGGGGAGTACTGCTCGCCACGGTACCGAGGAATGTTTCTTAACATGAAGACTGCAGGGGTGTATCTCGGCAGTCTGATTGTTCATGTTCTAGGTTATCACATCCACTGGAAGACAGTTGCTTTGTGGTGCAGCATCCCGTATGCTCTCGCCCTTATCGTCACGTACACTTGTCCTGAAAGCCCTTTTTGGCTTGCACAGAAGCGGAGGTTCCATGAGAGTGAAGAGGTGTTCTATCACCTTAGAGGAACCTCTGAATTAGCTGTCAGAGAAATAAAAGAACTCATTAAAACTCAGAAATTTAACAGCGCAGACGAAAGGAAGTGCCTGGAAAATATTGTACACTTGGTGAAAAAATTCACAAGAAAAAACTTTTTAAAACCTACGCTGGTTTTCGTATTTACTGCTATTATACTAGAAACCAGCGGGCGACATATTTTACCAGCGTTCGCTGTTCAGATCATCGTCAAACTAACTGGTGACTCTCAAATATATTATTACACGTTAGCTGTTGATATATTAATCACAGCAAGTGCAATATTTTCTGCATATTTGGTTAAAATTGTAAAGTTACGGAAGCTGCTGTTCGGTACAGGTTTGGTTTCGTGTATCGCGCTCTCTCTAGCGTGTCTTCATTTGTTTCTTACGGCAAAGGATGTAATACCGAAAGGCTACTCTGCTGTGCCAAAAGTTTTGTTTGGTCTTTACTTAATATTTGCCAACTTGGGCTGTGCACCTGTGCCTCTGGCATTAGTAGGGGAACTATATCCTCTTGAGCATAAGGCTGTGGGTGCATCCGTAGCAGGTTATCTATACGCATGTTTTCTCACAGTATCACTTAAACTAATGCCTATCATGTTACATACTTACGATATTTACGGAACATTTGCAATTTTTGCTCTATGTAAGGGTTTATCGTTATTTGTTTTATACTTTATACTACCAGAGACTAAGGATAAGACATTGCAAGAGATTGAGGAGTTTTTCAATGCAGGGAAGCTTAGCGATGGCTGCGACGCTGATAGCAATAATGAGGACGAAACACAAATGATTTGTAAAAACGAAGTTATTATTGTAAGCAAGTTAAAATAATAATTGAGACTAGATAAGTTGAATTTATTTTTTCTTTTTGTTTGGATAACCTAATGGAATAAACCAAAGACTGACCTTTGCTTCAACTTTTATGAGGCGCACAGCCAAACAGTGGAATTCATTATCCGCATCTGTTTTGCCGAATACCTACCTATAAATCAGGCAGATTTTGTTAATACTAATATTGGGTCTATGTAATCTTATTAGTTGGTTTCTGGCTGATAGATTTTTAAAGAGGAACAAGCTGCGAATTATCGATGTTATGATTTTGGTAGTCGGGATCGACAACTTTCTCGAGTATAATGTACGTAAAACCGTGAAGTGTTTAGCTAAAAATACATACGCATAAATAAAATAATCAACTTGGTGATATTTTGCCTTTGCCGAATCGTGCTATTAATCAAACGGTTTTTGCATTCGAATGGAATATTTTTGTTCGCTACCTCAATAATTTAATGACGTAATATAATATAGGTAGAGGTAGGTAATATGAGCGCACTGATCTTCGTCTTCCGTTTTCCTTTAACCCCAATATTTGAATCGACCATTATCACTCAGGTACAAACGTTTTATATTCAAAATAAATGAAATACAAACGAATAAACGGAAAAACACGTTTTATAATGTTTAATCTTACAAACAGAATAAAATTAGCACAACCGGCTCTGTCGATTGCTGGTATTTTCAGACTAATATTTTTGCTTGGTTAAAGTCAAGGAAATATTCAAGTTCCCTCAAATCTGTTTCTTATATATCCAACCAACAAAAGTCTATGTTGGGCGATGATCATGAGGGGAAGTAAATCTCGCCTGTATCAAGGTACACTTATTCCTGGCGAATTGAAATTACTTTTTGAATTAAAAAAATTACACTTACCTATTCCTAGCGATACTTTCATAATCAACATTTTTCTGTGATAGCGATTAGGATAACACCAACACACTCAATCATCTATCTTCTCTAGCAGCTCTTCAGTGTTTTTATTTTCAATCATAATAATATGGCAATTCCCTGGCAATAAAATATTTGGGTTCCTCCTCAACAACCATAGATCATTCATTGAATTTTATCTTAGTACTTCCAAATTATCCAAATTCTTCGAAAACCTTGTCCAATCAGATTCATACATTTCAACTAAATCTAACTCTATTAATCTAAACTATATTCCCCTTAACTCTATGCAATCCAGCTCTAAAGCAGTAAAGAATACCGTACAGTGACTGCTTTTATTCAGGAATTATATCCTTTAGAGAATAAAGCTGGGCAGCTTATCGTATTGACATTGCTCGATATTGGTGACGCTTATATTAATACCGTCCAATTTGTCATTCTTCTTGTAGTTACTTCTTCGTTCGCTTAACATTTCTCCAATGATCGTTTCATGGATTTTCGTTCGTTACATGGACGCCGTGCCGATAGCAGGTTCAGCTCGAAAAATCATTTTCCTCTTGTCGGTTTGTGTAACTCAAGGTGGCGCTATATCTCCTCTTCTCTTTATAGTTTTTCTCAACTATTGCTATAAATCTTTCACGCTCTACCTCTTCTAGCAGGCGATTTTCAGATATATTTTTTCAGTAATATTGCCAACGTTACTGATAGTAATAACGTTGATTTATACCTTTTCAAGCGATGCTGTGGACTGGTCATCGGTTGTAACGCACAGTTGTTTTTGAGAGTAATTGTCCCATCCCAAAGTGAGACTGTCAAGAATCTAGGAGTTAAAATAAAACATTACCTTTCATGGGTAGGCTCTGCTAAATTTACCTTGACATATGTATTACTTGAATTAATATTAGTGTAGATAAGCATTACCTACTTGAATTTATTCATAATGTAGCTACCTTTCGACATTTATTTGCAAAGAAAATTGCAATTGATACAAGTTACAAGTTAAGAGTTACAAGTTTGACGACCTCAGTGGCGCAGCGGGCGAGAGTCCGCCTGCGACGCAGAGGTTGCGGGTTCGATTCCCGCCTCGGATCAAATTTGTGTACGATCTGCAGAAATTTGTTCCGTTGGTCTGGGTGTTTTCTATGTATAATAAAAAATATCTATCTATGTAAGTATATAATGTATTAAATATATCAGTCATCTAGTACCCATAACACAAGCTTTGAGTAGCTTACTTTGGGGCTAGATGGTGCTGTGTGGATTGTCCAGCATTAAAAAAAAAAGTATTGAGAAAATGTACAATTAAGTAAAATGACTTACCTACTCTGTTTATGATTGGAAATAATGTAGTAAGTATTATGTTTGTTTGGATTTTTGTGTTAGGTAGACTATAATATTATATAACGTTTTGGTAATTTATTTTATACATAAGTAAACAAGAAGAAGAACAATAAACAGTTACGTGTGTATGTATTATTTAAGAGTATACTCTATTTGTACTCTATTTATTTAAGAGTAATTGTCAAATTTGGTTAAATATTATATTGCTTTACTCTAAAGTGTCGTTTATTGTGTAACAAAATAGAAAATAAAACTCACATCACATAGACCTATGACACACAGTCACGGGGACACACATATTAACCCCTTTGTTTGAACGAGCCGTAATGATAGCGGTCGCAGTAAAAGTAACACGAGTAGTTGAATTCAAACAGAGGGTCACGACAGGTCTTCTGACAGAAAATCGATTATGGTACCTACTATAAATAAAGTTTATTTTTTGATAGCGAAACCAAAAAATAGGGATAAGTAGGTATTCACGACAAGCTGAAAGTTTACAGACACGTAAGAGTAACACACTCTTATGAAATTGAGAAAATCTCTCATTGATTCTCATCCAAAAATTACACACACGGGTGTGTGCAATTTTTTTTATTTAAAGTCATAGGTAGCATAAATGGGTGTTTCGCATTTTTTGGCTAAAAGGTTAGTTTTACGATAAAAATTAGACTAAAATTGTAGGATCAGGTTTATCTAATAAAATTGTCTTTCTTTATTCTTTATTCTTTATTGTACACAAACTGATTTACACAAAAAAAATATAATAGTCATGTACAAAGGCGAGCTTAACCCTACTTGTCATACTTTTCTCAAAGATTTACATTTCGGAGAAGCTGAAGCCATTCAAAAGATAAGCTGGAGCTATATTCTCCATAATGCTCTACATTTTATTGGACGCGTACATAATAGGTAAAATTTTAAGTTTGCGTGGCTAATTACATTTATAGTGAGCAACTCTGAGAATTTGAGTTGAAAAGAATCCGTTCTCTATTTGATGTTACTTTGTGGCCTTCAGCAACATCTGTGTGATGTTCAACTGTCTTGTACTGGGGACATAGACTTAGGAAACTCCTTGATACGCAGGGTAGACCCAGTAAAGCGTTTTTGAGTGTGCCGCTCATCTTAAACTTTGGATAGGAACTTAGTGTCAAAAACCAATTTTAGTACATATTTTATTCCGAGCTGTTTTTAACATTTAACTGTTTGGCCAAAAAATAAAAAATATATTTTTGTGAGTGAAATATATTTTCATGGGGTCTTCAGGATTTCATTAGAGTTCCTTACGTGCCTGTAAATACCTATAGTGGAGAGATTTGTTTAATCAAGCAACAAGCAAGGAAGTACTCATACATTACCACGAATAAAAAAATCGAGACATTTAGACCCGAATTTTTTATTGGTCTTTGGTAGGTACATAATTATATTAGGCCTATTTGGTTTTCCGTATTGCGGGCCTGGGTTTTATATAGATAGCGCCACGAGTTCTCTGCACGCCCGATCGGATTTCCACAAATCCGGCCTGACGTAACAGAAAACAAATAACTAAAATCAAAACTTTGGGTACTTACAGATGTAGCTACAACTCGTGTTTAGACGATTGACCCCCGACTTTGAAGTTTGTAACACACGTGACAAGTTGCAATCCCAAAGCCACTGCCAGAACTGGTTTCTCGACGATATTTCTCTTCGCCACATGAGAACATTGACATAATATATAAAATGGAATGAGATGAAATGAGATGAAATGAGATGAAATGAGATGAAATGAGATGAAATTAGATGAAATTAGATGAAATGAGATGAGATGAGATGAAATGAGATGAAATGAGTTGAAATGAGATGAATTGAGATGAAATGAGATGAAATGAGATGAAATTAGATGAAATGAGATGAAATGAGATGAAATGAGATGAAATGAGATGAAATGAGATGAAATGAGATGAAATGAGATGAAATGAGATGAAATGAGACGAAATTAGATGAAATGAGATTATGAAATGGGATGAAATGAAATGTTTATTGTTTGTGAAACCAGGTAATTCAGTGTTCGGATTACATTTACTTACTGGGAGCCTCTAGTTCCAACCAGGCGGTATAGAAATATTTTTCTATCATACACTTCATAAACCTGTAATGATGTTAATTTCTCAATAAATAAAAAATAAATAAATAAAATATTAATTAAACATATTTTATCGCACATACCTAAACTTTGAAATCGTGAAGTTTTCTCACGCAGAATACCAGCGGGTACGTATACACATAACAACATATTTGCAAAGTAGTACCTGTCCCAAGTACTAGGGTTGATCTCCGAAATCTGCGTATTTGGTTAATATTTTTAACCGACTTCAAAAAAAGGTTCACAATTCGACTTTATTTTTTGTTACCTCATACCTTTTTATTGGGTGTACCGATTTTTTATCAAAAGCTGGTGCTTGTAATGTGGTTACATTTAAATTTGAGTCAGATCTTAGTTTGTGAGTTGTTATTTTGTTAATTCGATAAAAGCCCAATTTTAAATTCTCGTGAAGAATTAAAAAGTTCAAAGTTTTATATAACATAGTTACAATTGAATTTTTCAAGCTTTCTGAGAATTGATAATTGTCTAATGTAATTAAAAAACACTAATATTAACACTATTTCGATATCTTTATCAGACTTACAATATAATATATTTATAAATATCGTAAATATTTCATATTATCTTAATAATTATTAGCTAGGTATATAAAACATTGTTTCAACCTATCTGAAGCCAGTACATTTTTTATGTATACATGTTTCTAAATACTTCACTAGAGTTAACACACGCATTTAATATTTTTCGTTGAACTTGAGTAGCTTCCGAGCGAAATATACAACGACTGAAAAAAACCAGATTGAAACTAGTAAGGACTTCACCAACAAGTACCTAAAATATTTTGTGGAGATCCACCCACCGCGCTGCCTGATTATACATGTTAACATTAGTTCGCTCGCGTTCGCCAGACCTAAGTAGTGTGGTGTTGGTCAGCTGTTTTTTTTTTCTAAAATACGATGGCACATTGAGTGACTTACCCAGTTCAACCAGAAAGTGTCTGTTAAACCATGTTTTCTCCATTAACTAAACAGGTAAGTACTTGATTACGGTCAGCTTAATTTTACTTAAATCATCAGTTAGGTACATTTTCGGATTAGCATTATTTACATGTATATTTACATTTTTTTCTAATTCAGTAGGTACTTATATGGATTTATCATCTTTAACCTAATGAAGACCCTTTAGGAGTCTAAATAGCTAATTTCGAACAGTAATCCTGAAAAAAAGGCACAGCCGTTACGCCACCGCGTAATACGTAGTATGTTGATGGTGGATTAGATATAATAATATAGTAACGAACATTTCACACAAGAACCAAATCCGTAGAAACCAATAAGGTTCGATTTTCTATCCTTTTGAAAATTAGACCGATTGGTCCCTCAGGCCAAGATATATTTCCAGGACTATTGATGGGCAGCCTTCTTTATTTAACCTTTAAAAAGTAGTCGCTGGGTCAGATGGCGGCGAGGCCGTCGCTTACTCATCGACTTTAGAACAAGATTGATTTTTTCTAAGTACTAAAATACCTATATCTGTGGCGTTTTCTTTTATTTTTATTTGTTGATTACAGATTTACATGAAGTATAGTTACAGTAGTGGTTAAGTCTTAACAAGAAAAAACCTATAGGTCCTTAGTCTCTTTCTACACTACTCTGCGTCATGAGTCTATTTGATTTATTTCGTTTTTAAGTTTCCGTACCTATTCGAATAAGAAAAACGGGACCATAAATGAATTTTTCTGCTCTTCTGCTCGCAAAAATCCCTGATTCCCAGGAACAATTATGCGGTGCTGTACCAAGCTTCTAACTTTATTTTTACAAACATGTAACAATGGCTAAGTATAAGTACATATAGATATGCAGGGCGTCGTGATAATAGATATGCCACATGGAGGGAAAACACCGTGAATTATTGTAGATGGAACATTTTACTAAAATTATTATTTGAATTTTAAAAACAATTTAGGCTGCATTCGAAGTTATTTAAATAATTACATGGTTGAACCGGGAATCGCAACCCGTTACACGAGAAAAATAATCACCTGTAGCTTTGACTCAGTGGCGCAGCGGGCGAGAGTCCGCCTGCGACCGACGCAAGAGGTTGCGGGTTCGATTCCCGCCTCGGAACAAATTTGTGTAGGATCTGCAGAAATTTGTTGCATTGGTCTGGGTGTTTTCTATGTATAATAAAAAATACATCTCTATTTGTAGGTAAGTATATTAAATAGGTATGTATATCGGTTATCTAGTACCCATAATACAAGCTTTGAGTAGCTTACTTTAAGGCTAGATGGTGCTGTGTGGATTGTCCAGCATTATTATTTATTTATTTATCATACTGCATCATAAGGATTATTTTATGCTAAGTAACTTAGTGTCAGAAATAAAAGGACAACCATGAATTTTTAATTTTTCATACAAAATTAATAAAATTTTGATTTATTTTGTATTAAAAATAATACAATATTATAATATTATACATAGAACAAACACTATGTTCATAACACAAATGTTTGTTCTCGATGGCGATCGAACCCACGGCCTACGGCGCCGAAGGCAGAGCTACTACCAACTGAGCTGTGAAGGCTGGGCGTCACAAAATATATGTACAGATTTTATTTTATTTCAGTCATGGTACGTGTCTTCAGTCATACTCTCCATGCTGGGCCAGGGTATGTGGCTGGGCGTCACGTCGTTCCTTCTGCTGGCTCTGCAGGCTCCCGACTCCACCATCGTCGCCAGCATAGAAACTACTTCTTGGTTAGGTACGAACACGCACACTAAATTTTTGCATTGTGTATAAGTAGTACGTTTAGAATTAGAAGTGCTGTTATCTCTTCAATATCTCTCTTCCCCGGCAACAGTCCGTACTCGTGGTGCACTTGCGTTTGTTGCCAATAAACCTTTTTTGTATGGCAGAGCGCCTTCTGCGCTCGCCAGTAGCCCGGTAACGCTGCTGTCGGCAATCGTCATATGAAAATGCTGATATATGCATTTAAATCCTTTCGAAAACAATTACAAGTGAGGATAATACATAATAGCACACTTCAAGTTGTTGTAGGCTGGTAGGAGAGTAAGGTCTTTCAGACAAATGAAAAAGCTAGTCAGGAGAAAACTACCTTACCATCCTTTGCCGCCAAACCGCGATGCTTGCCGTATTGCTGTGTTCCTATAAGAAGAGTGCAGTTATTGCAATGTCCAATCGATATATTGCACCGACGCTTTCTATCAAAAATAGCATATAGCATAGAGTCGTAACTACGACTAGAGCGAAAGGTCCATATGGTGGCTCCAAACATCGCGAAAAGCCATGTCGTATACGATGTTTCCGCTACGGTACTTTCGCGTAAGCTTTGCCTAAGATGATCAACAGTTTTCGTGTTTTTCAGTGGCCTCGTTCGCCATCGCCAATATGTTCGGCTATATACTCAACACGGCCCTCATGGATGCGCTCGGAAGGAGAATTACCTTCGGGATAGGCCTGCTACCGTGCCTGGTGGGAGTGCTGATGACCTTCTACGCTTCTGATATCACCACCCTCATCTGCGGCAGGTTCTTGGTAGGAGTCACCGCTGGAACAACCGGCACGCTTGGACCGATCGTCATCGGGGAGTACTGCTCGCCGGAGTACAGGGGCATATTCCTAAACATGAAGACTGCAGGGCTGTACCTTGGCAGTCTGATTGGCCATATTCTCGGCTATTATATTCACTGGAAGACAGTCGCGTTGCTGTGCGGGACACCCTATGCCATCGCCCTTGTCGTTACTTACACCTGGCCCGAAAGTCCTTCCTGGTTCGTGAGGAAGAGGCGGTTTCGTGAAAGCGAAGAGGTGTTCTACCACCTCAGAGGAACCTCCGAACAAGCTATCAGAGAAATCAAGGAGCTTATTAGGGCCCAGGAATCGATGAGCGTAAACGAAAGGACTTTCCTTGAAAATATTGAATACATCGCGAAAATATTCACAAAAAAGAATGTTCTGAAGCCTGCGTTGATTTTCGTCTTTGCAGCTATTCTATTGGAAACCAGTGGTAGACATGTTTTCCCAACGTTTGCTGCCCAGATCATTATCAAAATAACTGACAACGACTCCGAAACATTCTATTACACGGTAGCTGTCGATATATTGATCACAGTAAGCGTATTGTTTTCTGCATACTTGATTAAAGTTGTAAAGTTACGGAAGCTGCTATTCGGTACTGGCATGGTGTCGTGTATTGTGCTCTCTCTGGCGTGTCTTCATTTGTTCCTCGTGGCGAAGGAGGTGGTACCGAAAGGGTATACTGCTGTACCGATTACTTTGTTTGGGCTTTACTTTGTATTTGCTAACTTGGGTTGTGCACCTGTGCCTCTGGCGTTGATGGGAGAGATATTCCCGTTGGAACATAGAGCTGTTGGAACAACTGTAGCAGGATTTCTGATCGCAATTTTTTATACAATAGCACTTAAAATAATGCCCATAATGCTATACACTATAGACATTTACGGAGCGTTCGCAGTTTTAGCTCTGTCCATGGCTATATCTTTATTTGTTTTGTACTTTATACTACCAGAGACTAAGAACAAGACTTTGCTAGAGATTGAAGAGTTTTTCAACAATGGAAAGTTTAAGGACAGAAACACAGTCGTTTCCGATGAGGAGGACGTCAAAAAAATGATTTCAAAAGAAGGTATTGGAGGTTGACTCTGCGTACTGACTTCCCCTAATGAATAAGTAGGTACTATTAAGTATTATTAGATATTCTTTAGTACGTGCGATTCGATGTCAAAATATTAAGCTGAGATTTTCATCAGATACCTATTAGGTACTTTTGACTTTATTACTTATGTGTAAATAGTTATAAAATTACTTTTAGCTTTGCTTGTAAACTCGCTAGGAATCTAGTTTTTTAACAACTTCTAGCTCCTGTAAAACTAAAATTATCTTAAAAACTGGCATATTATGTAAGCAAGTTTAAAAAGAGTAAAATAAAGAAAAAAAGTAAAGTTGTTTTTAGAATGTCCACTCCAAACAAAGCCCTTTCATAATGAATGTAACTTGATTTTTTCGTCTTCGTATTGAACTCATGTACTTGTAAATTACAAGTAAATTTCTCAAGTGTACTACCAAATTTAAATAAAATAAAATTAATGAAATATTTTAATTCCTAAATTAACATTTTTTTATTTGATTTAATTTGAGATTTAGGTATGCATCCTGGTATCACCTTGGTAAAAATAAGAATACTTAATTTAAAACAGAATCACATACTATTAATTAGAAGGACAACGATCCCAAAGTAATACCGACCTGTTCATATATTATTAGAAATGCTAATTTACAAATTGTCAAGTCATGATTACAACTCCATAAGATCTTTCTGCGGCTCTCAAACTAGATTCATAGAGTTAATTTATTCTGTGGTTTACTAAAAATTCTTCAACCCACCTTTAGCATAGGTACCTAACCTAGGACACTTAGTAGTAACTAGTACTACCAGTTACTTAAGTTTACATCCTTTATAGCCATCCTCTATTATAACCAGTTTTAATGGTGCAGCTGTTTTGGCCCGAGTCCGACTTTCGTTTGCACCAAAAACAAACATGAAGTTGGCTGTTGTAGTCGTCGACCAATCACAGCTGTATTTTGTACTTACATGATCTTGATTTAGTAACAGATGACCTTTATAGAGATACTTGTATGGTATCAGACGAGAAATTAGTGTAAATAATAAAAAGATAAACTTTACATCAATATGAAGTGTCATAGAACTGATTTATTATCGTTCGTTGTTCGTAGAGTGAAATAGATAACATGCCATGAGACCAATACGACTGAAAGTATTCCTACGTGTGGAGAAAGCAATTTCTTAAAAACAAGCTTTTCCATCACAAACATTATGGTTTTTGTGATTTAATGTAGACCTGCCTAGTAAAAACTAATCAAAACGATGGCCGAAGATAAAAAATGGATTACCCCTTTCAAGAAGCAGGTAAGTTGATCAATAATAATTGCAATTTTATAGACCACTATGTTTTTAATCTTTAACTGAGTGTTCCATTATTTATTAAAAGTTCACTTTTCAGTGATGTATAATTAAAATGAATATTCTTTCTGTAAACTTATTTTATACATCAATTATATTGTTATTCTTATGCCACTTGCTGCAGTACATTGATATTAAAAAGCACCTAATAATCCTTTTAGTGTTTCGTGGTTGTAGGCGCATCTGTCAACATGGCACAGATTGGAATGGTAATGGGCTTCGCAGCGTCACTTCTGCCGCAGTTGCGCGCTTCTTCTACTATCTTGATATCTGACAGCGAGGCCTCTTGGGTCGGTGAGTTCATGATCATACAAGTGTTCTGTGCTCATGATGTTTGTAACATATGGCACCGCCATCTGTAGTTGTTTTTTTCATTTATACCTAAGTAGACACAACTCGGCTAAGTGATTTATTATGAATTTATGTGAATGAATTTAACTTGAATTCCAATTTATTTTTCAGCTGCCCTCCCAGGATTTGGTCTAGTTCTCGGCAACGTCACCATCCCTATATTGATGGTCAAATACGGCAGGAAGAAAGCGAATCTCATCAGTATTCTTATAGTGATCCTCGGCTGGTCGTGCCTGGTGGCAGCAAACAGCCTCGCTGCGGTCTTGGTGGGGCGTTTCTTGCAAGGCCTCTCAGCTGGAATGAGCTCCTGTCTAGTCCCAATCCTCATCGGAGAGTACACGAGTCCCAAAAACAGAGGAGCATTTACCATTGTTATGTCTTTTATCATGGCCGCTGGTACCTTAACAGTACACGCCGTCGGTTCCTACAGTACTTGGAAGGTCACGGCCTTTGTCTGCACAGTTATATCAGCTATAGATTTCATGATGGTTCTGTTTTCTCCTGAAACACCGAGTTGGCTAGCCGACCGGGGCCAGTGCGACGAGTGTGAGCACGCTTTTCGATGGTTGCGAGGCGTTGAAGAAGAAGAAGAACTTTCCAAGTTGATCGAGGTGAGATTAGTATCAAGGCGATCAAATAACACAGAAAAAATCAACACATTCCGGGCGTTCTTCACGACGGTCGCTAAGAAAGAATTCTACAAGCCTATTGTGATTATGATTCACTTGTATACAATGGGTCAATGGGCAGGAATTAATATACTGGCACCTTACATCGTAAACCTGGTGGAAACTCTCTCAGGGACCGACGTCAACGTAGCTACCGTGGTGTTGTCAGTGGATATCCAGAGAATGGTGTCATGCGTGGTGGCTGTCGTCATCATCAGAAGGATCAAAAGAAGGACCATGTTGTTCGGGACTGTCGGCCTGAACACTCTCGTTCTCCTTTCTATAGCAGGATACGCGTATGCCAAAGAAAAAACGCAGTTTGAGCAACCTATTTTAGGAGCCATACTTCTCCACCTCCTCATGGTTACAGTGGCTATTGGTTCATTACCTCTACCATTTACTATCGCAGGCGAAATATTCCCACTGAGGTACAAAGGCATATCCGGAGGAATTAGCTCTTTATTCTGCTCCATGAACATATTTTTGTCAGTTAAGACTTTTCCACTTTTTGAGAAGGAGATAGGTCTTAATGGAGCGTGCTGTCTGTACGCTAGTATTCTGGTCTACTGCCTGACAGTGATCTGGTTTCTCCTACCAGAAACGAAGGATAGAACTCTTCAGGAGATAGAAAACGTGCTGAAGGGCAAGGTGGATGAAGATGACATGAAGTCTGCGCAGCCATTAGCTACATTCAAAGAACCCTAAAATTGAATTTCGTAGCCCCTGTCCGAATTGTATTGTGAAATTAACTCTGCACCGATAAAGACAAATGTAAATTATTCAGTTAATGCAGCGAGAAAAGCGCGGCAACTACTTACCTAGTTTGATAACAAAATGAAATTATATGTAATAAATAAAATGACTGTGATTAGACAAAACTTATCTATCGTTTTTACATAGTAAACCATGAATTTATGAAGAAAATTACAATGGATTGGTATTTCCAAAATTTACAAAATACACATGAAACTGTTGAAGTAGGGTTTTCTCTAATCCGTGCTAATTTAATCCAAATCAGTGCCAATCGAAAGCTTCTACAAGACATGGAAGTAAGGTGTGTGTGGTACGAATCAAGCAGCTTTCAAACGATAACTACCTAACCCGATATTACATATGCAGGTACTTCTCGCTCGCACATTTCAACATTCCTTCCACTGTATTAAATTATAAAAATCGCAATCAACCCAAGTTCGGTGTTCAGAAAAAAACGTCATTTTGTTGTTAACAAGTTTTCCTACTCAAAAGTTTTGATTTGCAATGTTGCACACAACCTCTTCCTGTTTCAATTTGCGGGCAATTGCTCGCATACGATGATAAGGAGTAATTGATGAATCTTCAATCTTGTAAGGCCCGTTCTACACAATCAATGATTTCTGCAATATGAATTCAATAACACACATCATTTCTTCCTTCCTGCCCTTATCTCACTCAGTGCTCGGCACAACAGGTTTTCTTCTTCTACTTTCCTCTATCAGTCTTCATTCCGGTGCTCACTCTTTTCTACTTATATCATCATTTACACAGTCCAAGGCCCGTACCACCATCTCTTGAAGCATTCTTATTTCAATAATACTTTTATGTCAATGTCTTTATGAGTACCTATTCCTCAAACAAAATGTACGTAACGAAAAACGAAAAGTTACGAAAAAGTACTTTTCCGTAACTTTTCCTTTTTTGTTGCGTACATTTTGTTTGAGAAATACTCTTATATCAACTGCGTTAGAGTCAGCTTTATGATCGAAAAGTAAAGTAATATTGCAATAAAAATGCTTCAAGAGATGGTGGTACAAGCCCAAGCATCTTTTTGGCCTATATGGCCTACCTCTCTTTCTATTACCATCCACATTCATATCTAACACTCATCTCGTATAATGACTATCTTCCCTCCTCATGACATGCCCAACGCCTATACCAGTACCTTAATGCCCTAACCTAATGAATTCAATAACAAAATTTTATAAAATTGCGAGAATAATTGCAAATCGCTCACACAACTCATGGACAAGGTTAGCATCTTGTTATGCTGTATTATATAACACAGGTTGCTACAATTGCATTTATTATTGAGAAGTTGTCCTTAAAATTATTACATCATTGGAGTGGCGCCCTTTTTTATAGCTATCATCTTTTTTATTTTATGTATACGATCACTGTTTTCGAATCTGTAAAGGTACTGACACGTGCTCAAAAATAAGCATGCTTCTTTTGAGCATGCTCAAAAATCAACCGACGTATGACCAAATAGGTAAGCATGCTTATTTACTAGCACGACCTGTCCACACGTGCTTTTATTGAGCAAGGCTCGAAAAAAGCATACTTTTGGCTCGAAAATAAGCACGTGTGTCAGTACCGCTGTAGCTCAATCCGGGAACTCCGTACCCAGTTGTCAGTGCAAACTAAGTAGGACCTACGCTACGCCACGTCAGCCTTAACTTTCTCATTGATGTCCCCGAATACAATGTAGATCTATATTCGTATCGTATCTTTAATTCCCTATCTTTGATGAAATCATCCCAAGTGATGCTCGACTGCCGGACACTGCATTGAAATTCGTGACACATGGACATTACCTACTATTCCTGTAAATCCTTTTTTTTATTCAATTTAATACTTTTACTAATAGAATAAACATAGTGCTCCTTTGAGGCCTTAGCATAAAGTGTGAGCAATGAGAATGAAAGTGTAAAGGTATCCTGATTTTAACAAAAATATTTCTAGTTTTCAAGGAACCCGCCACCGTCTTCAAAAAGCAGCAGCATAATGCGAAAATAGTAGGAACGAACTTGCATTCGTTGTCTCAGAAGAATAATAATCAATAAGTATAGGTAGATAATATAAACTCATTGGAAGAATTAAGAACATGGTCGGTAATTAAAGGTCCGACCACACCTGTGCGCAAGCGACCAAAGCGACTACGAAGATGGAGCGTCTGCCGCGCGGCGGACGCTAGCCATCCTACTTCCTACTAATATAAACGCAAAAATTTGTAAGTATGGATGGATGGATGGGTGTTTGTTACTCTTTCACGCCGGAACCGCTGGACGGATCTGGATGAAACTTGGTAGAGATATAGATTATAGTCTGGAATAGCACATAGGCTACTTTTTATCCCGTGGAATACCGGAAGTTAAATCTGCCCGGGTGAAACCGCGGGCGCAAGCTGTGCACACCTACGCGACCAAGAGGTCAGAGGTACGTCCAAACATTACATACATACGTACATTTGGCACATACCCACATTTTGCAGTTGTTGTTATTCCATACATGACAGGTTGCAAGCTCATCGCCGCTGTTAGAATACTAGGTAACTGGTTTCCTCTCGATGTTTTCCTTCACCGATTATGGGCTCTGGCATCGCGCACATACATTTTCTCGAGATAAAATCCATGGTACATTAAACCTTCCTCTTGAACCACTCTATCTATTAAAAAAAACCGCATCAAAATCCGTTGCGTAGTTTTAAAGATTTAAGCATACATAGGGACATAGGGATATAGGGACAGAGAAAGCGAGTTTGTTTTATACTATGTAGTGACTTATCGTCCATACAACTCACATAATTTATTCAGGGTCAATTTCGCTTTCACATTTAGAAAAACTAAAGTTACTATGTAACCGTTGGTAATTCATTTACCTATGTAATTGTATAATATTGTGTCCTACCTACTACACTAACACATTAAGTACATAGCTACCTTTTATTTACATACAAAATAATACTTCAGGTAGGTAATTAACTACTAGCCCACTTGCTTGTAAACGTAGGCATATTTTATCTCAAGTAATGCTAAAAATTTGTCACCAAACTAAAAACCAGTCAGTCCGTCAATTACATTATTAATAATTTTTTTAAAATAATTATTAGTCAACGATCTCTTAATTTTTGTTTGAAATTTTAGTCAAAAACAAAATTTAAGTTTCATGTCTCGTTCATTTACCCTTTGCAAAATGTTTCAAGACCTCAAGTCTCCATCCATTCAATGTTTGGATTGTAGTTTTGGTATTAAGAAGTCTTTAACCGTGCATCCTTTGAAACAGAGTTGTTAACTATTTAGCTCGATCGAACTTATTTACACTCTCTATACCACGGGGCTGCTGCATCTTCTATCTCTGTTGTGGTGTTTATATGAAGTCAAAGACTGCGTCGATTTCAACTCCTCAAGTGTTAGCGGTCTCCCTCTGAACTCATTCTCGATTTCTTGCAACGTCTTGTCCTTGGTCTCCGGGAGGAAAAAGAATGCAACCACCAGACAATAGCCGACCACCAACGCGTAGATGCAGTAGGCGCCGTGAATGCCCAGCGTGTTGAAGAACAGAGGGACCGTCTTGACGTTCATGAACAGATTGGTTGAGAGAAACAGCACGCTGATCCCTCCCGCCAGGCTTCTGAACTCTAGAGGGAACAGTTCTCCAGCGATTATGAAGGGCAAGGGCACCGTGCCTGTCGCGATCGTAAACATGTGGATGTGAATTAACACCACTCCTATCATGGGATGATCGAACGGCAGCATACCCTGACCTTTTGCGTAGGTATATGCAGCGATACTTAAAAATGCGCACAAATTTATTCCAACAGTAGTAAAAAGCATTGTCCGTCTATTGATCTTCTTTATCACATACACTGCCATAGCATTTGAGAAAATCCTCTGCGTGTCTAGTGTGATCACCATGAGAGCTATGTTGATATCACTCCCTATCACATGGTGGAAAATATCCATAGTATATGCTGCCATGATGTTCGCACCAGCCCACTGGCCGAGCATATAGATATGCATCATTATAAAGATTGGTTTGTAGAACTCTTTCTTTCTCATGGTTATATTAAAGTAAGCGAGGTTTCTTTTAAATTTCTGGGCGAAGGATTCTGATACATTAGCGTCTGCTTTTCCTTCTCTCACAACAACACTAGCTTCTATCATTCGGTTAAGCTCTTCCTCCTCTACGTCTCCTCTCAGCCATCGAAAAACTTTTCTGCAGTCGTCGTATCTCCCCTGGTCGGAAAGCCAGCTAGGAGATTCTGGGGAGTATATAACTATGAGCAGATCGACGAAGGCAATGAAAGCACAGACCAGGGCGGTCACCTGCCAGGTCAAGTAGGAGCCCATGGTGTGGACGGTGAGAACCCCGGTGGCAATGGTGAGAGAGATGGTGGTGAGAAAAGCCCCTCGGTTATTGGGGCTAGTGTATTCGCCGATCAACACAGGGCCAAGGGAAGCACTCATGCCCATCGCAGCACCCTGGAGGAACCTGGAAATGAGAATGAAATTTTTTTTTCTTTAGTTAGAAAAAAAGCCGCTTTATTTTCTAACTAAAGTGATGTTTTATGTCGGACTTTATGACTCTATCACTGCGGTACATTATAATAATCACAATAAAATAAAATAGTGTCACATGAAATACGTAGGATAGGTACTTTTAATCAAAGTCCAACGTCATAAATGATGATAATGGATGATAATCTTTATCATCATCACCATCAGGTTCTTATAAGAACATACGCAATGTGAGATTAGAGGACACGAAATACACTCAGATATATCTATCTGAGTATTATCTAAAATATGTCATTTATCTCTCTAATCTTCTCATTCTAGAAGTAGTTCTATATCTACTTGCCTGCTGGATTTCAAGCCTGATTGTATATGTCGTGTGTTCTTTGTGGCAAATAAATAATTTTCGATGTCTATCTACGCGTTTTCAGGCCCGATTACGCTAATGCCTGGCTGATCGAGATAGCTTTCAGTTTGACATTTGATTCCCATCCATCCTATATAATTGCACTACGGGAATCAAACGTCAAACTGAAAGCCATCTCGATAGCCAGACATTAATAGCCAGACATATAAGCCTACCATGTCTTCACCTGGCTACAAGCAGCGAAGATAGACTATTGGCAGTGACGATGCAGAACCAACCGACGATCATTGTCACGATGCTGACCAGGTTAGCCGTCCGACGTCCGTAGTTTGCCATTATCGTCGGGACAATGAAGTTACCAGCCACCAGTGCGAAGCCCAGGATTGAAGCTGGAATTTAAATCAATAAATATGAATATAATCAATAATAATAAACATGATCATGATCTTATTACACCGATGGACCTACCCTCAGTTTTTTAGATACTCAAGCAGTCAGGGGGCGTTAATCCCAATGTTATGTTTGGCACATCACCATCTGGATCATCATTGTTAAGTATACGCTGGAGGACGTTTCTATAGTGGGTGACTTGCAAGTTGCAAGATAAGGATTTGTTATACACAGGTATAGGTGATGGTAGGTGATGGCTAACCTAACCTAACAGCAGGTGAGCCCTCTACTTGTCCCACCAAAAAAAGTACTTAAAGAAGACGCGCTCTACAAATATCATCGTAAGTTTGTTGCCTCTTCTTCTGGGCTTTGGTCGCGTGTAACTGGTGCCTAGCCTCAAAATGATTCTTCTAATTTTATTGAATGAATTCCTATTGGCTTTGAATTATGACTTCGTCGGTCCATCATGTCGGAGGGGACCTATGCTTCGTTCCGGTTCATGGCCACCATTCGAGAACCTTGATTCTTCTATGAAGAAAGAAGAATGAAGATACTCACCAACCCACGATCCCGAGGAGTCATCGATGGGTATGAGGGAGTCCGGTTTCTTCAGCTGAGGCAGCAAGATGGCTGCGAACCCCATCACCAGACCATGAGTTGACATGTTCAAACATACTCCAAGCGTAACGAAACACTGGAACAAAAATAAGACGAGATAGGTACTTAGATTGCTTATTGCAGGTTTCAAAGCAATGAAATTACAGGCACATCGAGTGGACGGGCACAGGGCAGTGCATCGTAGGGCATGTTACAATCGTGCGTGACTTACGAGGCAGTGCATTGTTATGGGTGATGGTTACCACTTAACATCAGGTAGGCCACTTGCTTGTACCATCAGCATTGTATTAAAAAAAATAAACAAATAAGGCGTTTGCAAGATGGCTGAAAACCTAAAAAAATACTAAAATTGCCAATGCAGTATTTCAATCGAGTATCCTATACAATACTAGTAATTGTACCTACTTAATTAAGTACATCGTACATACATGATGTACTTTATTTATAATCTGATTTGTTACACTTGCTTGATGTATCTGTAGGTATCTGCATTCATAAGGTTAGATGCAAAATAGCGATTCTTTGATAATGTTTATTATATCACAATGTGTAAACTTCAAGGACTCTTGTTGATAATATTGATAAACATTGGTGTCGATTCTGTTGTTGCAATATCCTAAACTAACCTAATCTGACAGCTCTAAATTTATGGCCGTCCTTGTTGTTTCGGTCTTTTAGAAAGGGATGTCAATATTTTTAGTGCTGTCAAATTAGGAAAATTAAACAACAGAATTGGCACCATTGTAAGATTATGAATCGAATAATCTAATCATTCTAATCATGATGCAGTTCAGCGAAGTTTACCTCCCACTCATAAAATAGGTAAATGAGTAAACATAAAGTAAAAATGTATGTTTATATTTTTTACCGTATTTGTGACTTCAGAATGCACTGTTGTATTACATATCAATTCATCGTACCCACCTATACTTTTGCGAAGTGAAGATCACTTCGCAAAAGTCAGATTATTTTATTTTCAACACAATTGCTCATAAAGTGAGCCTTATAAGTTATACCTAACATCATCGTTCTTAGGGACTTAAACCGAACTATAGCACTAACGTGCATATTAAGTACACACTAGTGCATGTTAAATTATCCCTACAAAGTTTAGGGACAATTCTATTATGCAATAGTGTGTAATATTAGTTTGCACGTGTGTGTTATTGGTTTGGTTTATGGCCCTAAGCACGATGAAATAAGGATCACTTTAAAATAAAGTGTGTTGAAAATAAAAATGTGCTCGGAATTTTACTGCAACCCACAGCCTCGTGTACAATGAGCAACTTAGCTGACTTGTATCTTATTATTCTAATAGTACAATGTTGAGATGTTTTGCAATGCAGTTCTTGTGTAAACTTCAGATACAAGCTACTATTAAAGTTGACAGTAGAACCATAATCTAAGATGTGAACGCGCAATGTCCTATACATTAACAGGAAACAGGGTTAATGGCGATCGTGTTGGGTAATACCGCTCACTCCGATAACTTATTAAATAAGGTGCCTTGAAACACATCGAGCACGCTGCAGCGCAGGGGTTGTGACGCTTGAGCAGGCTGCGTCTCTAAACCTTAAAACTAACATAAGACAAAATGAAAAAACAAATACCTATACCATTTTTCTCTCAGGTGATCGGCATTCCCCCGTCTTCCTCTAATCTTTAGACATTTTGTGTTTTTTGGGAGGATTCTGTTAATGTTTGAGCAAATAGCGTTGTATACTCAAATATAAGCTTAGTGCCATTCTTATCTATGTAGATTCTTTGACAGGTTTCAATTAGAAGCCCACTTAAACTACCAAATTATTTTAATCCGAGCGTTCATTGCGGCAATTATATATTTATTTTGTTATTAGAGAGATTAGTTTTACTGTCACATTATAGCGGTTTAAAATTCAGGTAAAACGCTCTTATTTATTTTTATTTAACTTAAAACAAACCTACGTGATAGAATAGACATATTCAATGAATTCTTAATGAGGTTTAGTTTCGGTCTAATGACCTATGAAGTGGGTGACTTTTCAGAATTATACAGTTTACAGTTTTGAAATACTAAGTTTAAATTGTAAACGAAATATTAAACTTTTACCAAATTTCTAAATATTTTCTTGCGTATACAATTCCTTTTTTTTATATTTAATAGACAGTCCTTTGGCCACAATCTCACCTGATGGTAAGCGACGATGTGGCCGACGATGGAGCAGAACGGTCTAGAAGACACCTATTCACTCTTGCCTCGAAGAGGCCCAAATTATAACTATCAGAAAAGACAGTATAATAGTAGGTACATAACACATAGACAGTATAATATAGTAAGTATTCCTATACATATTTAAACTTAGCCCAATCATCATTTTAATTTGATGTCTGTGTATACCTACTACTGAATATTCTACAATATCTAATAAAAAAATAAACGGGGCAACCGCGTGGACTGGCTTATAATTGTCTCAATAGGATGTGTGGAAGACTGAAAGTTCCTTGACTCTCGTCGCTCTCTATTGTGTAAGGTCAGCAAAAAAGTGAACTTTTATAAAAATCTCTAATATTTTTAAAGTCAGCATGCTTTGGATAAAAATTTACCCTATAATATAGGGTTATATTCGCTATTACCCATACTTAATTCAGGTGTAAGTTATTAGGTTAAGAAGTCCTTAAAAATCCAGAGTCAAATCACAGTTTTTTCTATTTCATTAATTGTGTTGTCTGCTTTAAATTGAAAATGACAATTGGCTTTTTTGCTGACTGTATCTGTGTCAACAGCTCGAGCAAACTGAGTCAAACTTGATAAGATTTTGCCGTATTTTTATAGTTATTAGATTGACATAATATTGTTAGAAATTCAAGACGGCCTCCAGGGAGCCGATTCTAGCCCAGTGACTTTTTTGTCACGTTAGATATATATCACGGTATAGGTCTACCAGAATCTCGTCGCATTAAAAAAAATAAAAAATTTTGATTTTTATATGGCAATTTCAATTGTCACCTATCCAATCAAAGTACGAGATCTGTCAACCGCTGCTGAGAATTTGTGATTCACGCGGTACGGAGAACAGCCGTGATTCGTTTTCTGTCATCTATCGAAGCAACATAGCATTTTCATTTTAATTGTTTTTCTACTGTTATTTTGAGTTGTGTTGAGTAATTTTGGTGGTATTTTAACCAACATTACTTGTGGTCTTAGCACAAAGTGTAAGTATTTGAAATGAAAGTGTAATATGTGATATCGTGATTTGACCGAAAATGTTTCAAATGTTTTGAAGAAACAACCGCCACCATTTTCTTCAAAACAATTGACTGACTCGACTTTCGACTGACGTGACTAGAAACATAACAAAGACCATATAATCTCTATCACTTGACACTGGCAAGATTGTCTATAGACAGGAGCCATATAAAAAAACGAAGAAGAAGAACAGCCGTGATTTTATAAACCTGGGTGTTTACCGAGTAAATTAGGTACCTATATAAATAATTGTTACAATAAAACCACAGTTCTGAACGAGCTGGTGACCTCTGTGACTAGGCCAAGAGGCTGACACTTGACAACCTTTGTTTTAAGTCCACTTACTTCCTTTACTTTATAACGACTATTGAAATGACGATACTTGAGAGCCTGCTTTATAGATGGCATTGTCAACATAAGTAGGTATGTTTCAGCCCCACGGGACTAATTACGTCTATACAGAATAATACTATATTTTGTACAATCGGATAAAGATCGAACTAAGGTACCTACAACGCCAAAGAAAAATTACGCTTATTACCTACAACTCCTACAAGGATGTCAAAGAGTACGCAATAATAGCCTGATGTATATCCGTTTGTGTGTAGGTACCGTACATACAAGTTATAACAAACTAGCTGAATGGCAAAATGAAAGCTGGAAGATTGATAGAGAAGATAGAAAATACTTCATTCCACACCACATAATTATTACACATAACAGAACAAAAAAATCTGAGTGAGATACAATAGGCGGTATTCTCTAAAAGCGATCTCTCCTAGACAACCTTGGAAGTGTCGTGTGTAACTGCAGCATACCCTATTTACTACAGGGATTAAGAAGTCGATACGTATGTAATACGTACCATTATTAACTCTGGTAATAGACAGTGAGGACAAAAATGACATTGTGTACCTACATAATAATCTGCCATGTCACTTACAAAATTCGATCGAATTATAATTTATTATCACACCTACTCGAAAATTTGTCAAACCTAAAAGGTGGTTGATAACAAAATTAACCTCGGTTTTTAACTAAATAACCACACAGCTACCAACAAACTCTGGTATTCCAAAAAAGTTGTAAGGCACAGAACAAACTCTTAGATAACACAACTAAAAAGTTAATGTTACAAAACATAAAAAGCCCCCGACATCATTAGCACTATGTTCATTCCAAGCTGGTCATCATCAGAATCTGATGAATCTGTATGCCGAGTTATCAGATCCTAAAATATAACACGTTGAAGCCTCAAAATAAATCTATTTGGTTTATCTCAAAAGAAAAACCAAACGTTTGATCCCTTCAAACCGGGGTTCAGAGCTGATGAGAGCCTGCCATCAAAAAATTGTTAGCGCGGTACGGGACGGTTTTTGAACAGCTGTATATCTACTAAAATGTAAAAAAATACATGAAAAAAAACGAAAACATTAAAATTTAACATGTACCTACTCTTCTCGATAAAAAAAAACATAAAGATGACACTAAATCGATATTTCAAACATCCATTACTAAGAGGTTTTTCTTGAAATCAGGTCGAAGTTATATCAAAAGATAGGGATTAATATTTACTAGCGCTGTGTAAAAAAAAATCATTATTATTAATCTCTGAGAAGAAAATCTATTGATATATGATTTCGTATCTAGCTGTTCAAATGCTCGCGCCGAGCAGCCAGTACCCCGAGGCGTCTTGGAGGTTGGAGGTTCTGGGATATCCGCGCCTTAATTATGAGCCATTACAAAATTATCAACCAGCTTACATTGAAAATCACATTTCAAACTTATGTTTATATATTGTTTATGTTTATATATTAATGCCTCAAGCTTACTCCTCTATTTAGTCGAGTTGTTTTAAGTCAGCGTCAAGTGACAGGGAATGTCTCTGAATGAGACAGTGGTGTCTCCCATTTGGGGGTGGGAGTTTTAACTAAAGACCACTAGTCTTCCATGAGAAAAACGGCGTGAATAAACTGAAAGAAAACAAGTTCTATACTGCAAACTGACCTGTTTCTTGAACGGGGTGATCCATCCTGTTTGTTTTCCCATTTCCACGCGTGTATAACATTCATCCGTGGCTCACTACCAACACTATCCGACCAAGACCACCGTCTGGCTACTTGCCCGTTCATGATTCTCACAACAGAAGTTAGGTCGTGTCTACGTTGGCTAGTTTCTAAGAGCAATTAATTTGGCCTCACTTAATCATTAAATAATTTATTTGTTTGAATTGTTTAAACATAATAGATCATAAATTTATCATCGTTCGCCTCATACCTGCAGTAATGCAAACAAAACACGTCACCAAAGAACGTGGCCTATAAATAAAATAGTAGAATCGAATCGACTCTTGCGTCTCAGCGAGTTTTTCCGCCTCATCATGTTTTCATATTTAAACTAATATGTCACACACAGTCTGATTGCATCTTTACATAACGTAGGTACAACAGAATAGGCGCGTTATCATCGACCAATACCATGTAATCAGTAGGTACCTAACTGTAAGATGTTAGGTATTCATTTCAGGTATCGATAGTTAGTACATAATCTTTCAAAGTCCTTGTGTCGCTCTTATCTCGCGCAAGACCTCCATTGTAGCTGAAGGTTTACACTTTTTGTAACACCGTTGTGGTACCCTGATAAAAAATGGCAAAAGAGCCTTATGTAATGCCATGTCACTTTTTATAATATTTTTTTCATTTCACTCACTTCGCGTCTACAGCATAGCAAAGTCTAAAAACGGAACTAATTTGACATGCGAGTGTTTCGCATAGGTGCGAGCAAGACCGCATGTGAATGTTAAAAATGTATGGAAAGTGGCGCCCCCATCAGTTTTGCTATTTTATTAACCCTGAGGGTTCTACTACAAAACGGTGTCTAACTTTAAACAGTGTCTAAAATTAGCGCTGTCTCTGTTTGCCATTACGCAATGGCAAGAGATGTCAATAGTTTAGGCAGTGTTTAACGTTTGCCTATTTTTTTGTAGTACTCAGTAGGTAAAATACACAGAGTAGATTAATATAGAAAGAAAGTAAAATGGTACCTACTAGATGTGCCGGGACTCCGCGAAGTGAAAACCGCGGAGTCATTCTGGCCGCATTGTTCTACATTGTGAACATTTTATTATTTTATTGGGTTAGTATAGTTTTAGGAAGGATCCCTATTTTTATTAATAGTTAGTAGTAGTTTCAGAACCTATTCAAATCTTTTATCTTTATAATATTGACTAGTTAGTACCAAGTAACGACTCAGGATTCTAAGGTCTAAGCTGCCAAAAGCCTACGACGCCCGTACCCATCACGTAGGCATCCCGTAGCAGTCCCGTACTTGTAGCTGTCGTAGGCATCCCGTAGCAGTAGAAACATCAGTAGCTATCCCTGAGCCATTCTTTAGCTACAAAGATTTAATAATTTCCCAATAATAAAATTCATTCTTTAGCTGCTTCTTTTCTGCGATAACAAAATGGTGCATAGGAATTCAATCCAATCGTGCGTCCAGACGCGCGTTTAGATCGCGCTTGTGGGCGATATAATAAACGCAGGCAGTCGGAGGCGTCAGAAAGCTGCTAGAAGAACATACACGAGCATCCGTCTGTCTGCGATTATTACATTTTTATTGGATTTAACAATTTTTTACTAATTTAAAACATTATCTTATTTACATCCTTTTAGTTGGGGCAATCGGGTTTTTTATTTTTAAATATTTTATTTTTCTTTTACTGTATCATTGCGCCACATTTTCGTTTGGAAACATAGGTGAGTTCTCACAGGAGTCACAGGCCCTCATTCCAATTCTAAAAATAAAAATAATAATACTCAGACTTTGGGTACGCCCTCTTTAGAAATCAGACCCCGTGTGACCTCGTCGGTAAAATTATCAATGTAAGTATAAGAAGTAGGTACGCATTTGGCACGAGATTTGGCAACTTTTCTTCAATGGCACGGAGTGAGAAAGTAAAAGTCAAATTGTGTTTTCGATAGGTCAATAAAATCACAGAGGTCACTGTGTTTTTTTAGTATGCCACGACCACTGCGTGACAAACTAAAAAAAACAGTTAATACTTTGATATGTACACACTACTACACATGGAAGTTAAGGCTGTCATTAATGTTTTTCTGTATACAATCAACCTAAGAGCGGAAAGATTAGGAGAGGCCAGTTTTCGAGGAATACGATAGTGATAGCACAGTTAGATGTAAAGTGAGTTTGGTTGTTGATGAATGAAACAAACTTTCAGACATTCAGAGTTAATTCCATTCATCGACTCGTCGATTGAAGACTGCTCCTTTATCTGAAAATCGATTTACTAAAAACTTAACTTTTTTTGACAGAACTTTTTTGTCTTTCCTTGTTGAGAACAAAAATGTAGCTTCGATTTTTGTTCTCAACAAGGAAAGACAAGCAACGACTCATGTTACTGCTACAGCTGTTGCTTGTTCTCAGGCACTGTAGACATTAAGACCACGGTCGGTCACTCTTTCAAGAGAACTATGACTAAAAACTAATAATAGAATCACGGGACCAATCATAGAATTATTGGATCGAAATTAGGGTCTCACACTTGTATAACACCCGATATGTAGAACATTTCAGTGTAATAAATAGAATTCTTTAGCAAAGAACTTGATTTCATTTTGCTATGATGAATTTGCAAGGGCATTTAAAACTTCACGCACAAGGGTATTACAAAGCAGTTTATGGCAAATAAAAGAAGGATTATTGAACATTCCTCACACTAACCGCCGGTTTCTAAAAGCTCGATCAAAGCTAATCGGCTGTGAAGTCACTTGCTATTTCAGCTTTTGATTTAAGTTAGATTGACCTATGATCGAGCTTTCAGAAACCGGCGGTAAGCAAAGCTTTTATTTATTTTATTATTTATTTAAAGCTTGTATTATTGGATCCAGATACAGATACTTTTATTTGTGTAATTAGGTAATTACCTATGTTATAAAAACACCCAGACAAAGAACTAACATTACCTACCTTTGTATTTATGGAACCTAGATAGGTTACCTACTTCGATACTTTTTTAAAGATTTTTTAAAACTGAGAAAAGTGAGGGCGATTCATTCTTTAGAATATCTCAAGAATGTTTGTTTTACCTACCTTTGTATTTATGGAACCTACATAGGTTATACCTACTTCGATACTTTTTTAAAGATTTTTAAAAACTGAGAAAAGTGAGGGGGATTCATTCTTTAGAATATCTCAAGAATGTTTGTTTGTTGTTGAAACATTAACATTAAGAAGATATTAGAATTTAAAGTATTTTCAGTATTCTGGACCACTTTTGGAAAAACGGATGTTTCCACGGTAAACAGTTTCAGAAACAAATTTCCAATCAAATAAGCCCTCATTCGCACGAGAGCTTTTTAACGTCCGTTAAAAAAGTATTCCCAAGTATATGTTCACACGTCAGCGCTTTTAAAACGCGACGGTTTTTTACCGAGCAGTTTTGTATTTTCTGCGCTGGACGTTGGGCGTTAAATTGAATAGACCATATGAAACTCCTTATTATTATTCACACGAGCGCTTAAAAAACTCCGGCGTTGCGTTCAGTGCACCGCACGCCAGCGCACCGGTCGGACGTGCATGTTTTGTGCTTATGCATTCAGAAGGTCCATACGATGTCTTGGGGGGTGTAGATCCTGAAGTGCTTATAATAGAGGTGGAGGCTCGGCCATTTCTATATGCAAAGACATTGCCAGAATACTCAAATAAAATTATAAAGTATAATAATAACTGAGAGGACATAACCAAAAAACTCTCAGAGGACTGGGAAACCCTCAACAATGATGTAAAAACAACAATTCGTCAAATGTTAATGTTATAGACATTCGAAAATAATTGAAAAATTTAGCCGGGTATTGCCTCAACTCTTTTTATAGTGACACAAACTGTCCTTTTAAGTATCTCTGTTCGTTCAGAGGATGTACCCAGAATGCCTTTTGCTTTTTTTTCGCCTTCTAGCGACACAAATTGCTATTGCTAGTAATTTAGTAGAAAACATTTTCACGTCTTACTGAAGCGAAAGCCGAGACAAGCTTGATTTTAAAGCGTTCGTATGAACAATCACTTCGCAAACGTTTTAAAAGCGCCAACGCCGAGTTTTGACACAACGGTTTTTAAGCTCTCGTGCGAACGTGGCCTTAGTGTTTCAAACGTTGTACCGTTTGAAGCGTTTGAATAATATAAATATTTAGTGAGCTCTTTTCACTATTTCCAAGATTAAGCTAAATATATAATGGACCGAATATGTAGCTCTGGTCCTGGTCCTGGTCTTTTTTGCAAGTGTTTAGGCGACCATCGACATCGATGTAAGTTATTTATTATAGTTTTATCATTTTTAGTCGTCACTGCTCATAAAATATTAAGCTATTTATATCCAGGCATTTATTTCAAAAGTTCTTTAGCTCCGAGAGCGGCGACAATAGGACCGACACATGGAAGACCAGCGTATGTCAGCGATTTAGAGTGCATGAGAAAGGCATGAACGAGCGGTGGTTAGTTACTGCGCACGGGCGATCGGTGCGATTGTTGTGCTTAGCAAAAGGAAAAACATAAATATATCCAGTGAAAGTAAAGGTAGGTAGATAATGTTTTAAATTTGGTACTTTTTAATATAGAAATCCTTTCTTCAGTCTTGACGAATGATAAAAATGTAATGATCGCAGACAGTCGGAGGCTCGTGTACCTACCTATGTCCTAGCAGTTTACTGACGCCTGTGGTTGTATAACTCATTTTGATCACTTTGGGGTTACCAAAAGACCAGGAAGACCTAAAATAAGCTACATGAGCCAAATAAAAGCGAAGGTTGCCGTCATGTCTTATAAGGAGGTCAAGGAGGTTGCCCTAAAAAGAAACACCTGGAGAGAAATGCATCAATTACGCCGATAAGAGCATTGCTCTTAAGTTAAAACAAAGGGTTACCAGCAATCACATTTTTTTATTACAAAACTCTTAATATCTTCGAAACGGCTTTATCGATTTTGATGCAGTTTTTTCTAAACGATTTGTATAACCGTAGAGAAGGTTTTGTGATATATTTTAGTATCACTCATGGCCTAGTTCACTAAAGTGACTTAACGAATTTTGCGTTCTGGTTTTGTCTTTGAGGGTTTACTTTAAATCAAAAACCAATACATTACTTGAAAACACTTCATCACTCTCTTGATTTTGATACCCATATTGCTATGATAGCGAAAATATTTTTTTCTGCTTTCCTTCCCACGTGACTTTTTGTTTTTTTTTATTCTAAGGACAATTGGGAAGTTGCGACGAATAATTGGTTATGTACTTACGCAGATTGTTTGACGTATTGATGTTATTGGTTATGGGTTTGAATTATTATACAAATGTGGAATTCGATGACGTGTTTTGATTAAGTGAGACTACCCTTCATGACTATCTAACCATGTATGCTCTTTCATACGCGTAATTTAAAACGTGCAGTGCTTATCGTAACGTGCAACGTGCAGTTGTAATCGTATTCAGTGAATTAGTTAAATGATAGTGTTACCATTACGTTATGTGTTTTTCAGGATATTTTTAGTTTATGTTTCTATTTTCTTTTAAAAAATTTGTAAAATTTTGGGGGGTGAAGTGTAGGGACATGTAGGTATGAATGTGAACTGTGTATGTCAGGGATTTAGAGTGCATGAGAAAGGCATGAACGAGCGGTGGTTAGTTACTGCGCACGGGCGATCGGTGCGGTTGTTGTGCTAAGCAAAAGGAAAAACATAAATAAATCCAGTGAAAGTAAAGGTGTATTTTAATAGTAACTCCCAATCCCCATAGCATCAACCACACCCACGTGGGTCACATCACGCCCATCACGCCACATCACGCCCGCTTAGTAACGCGGGAAGCGGGCGTGATGCGGTAGCGTCAAATTTGAAACGTCAAACGTGAACAATGCCCGCGTTTTGGTCGCGAATGTGTGCACAGCGCCATAGATTAGGGCTTGCAGTTGTCATCGCGTTAATAAGACACATGGAAAAAACCTGGAGATTCTTTCTGTCTTGCGCCACAAAAAGGCTCTTCGAGAACACTTGACATTGACACGTTTTTCATTCTACTGCATGCCGGTTTCCTCAAAATGTTTTCCTTCACCGTCTGAAAGTACTTATGGCACTGTACAACATTTTTGAACAGAAAAACTCTTAGTGCGCGACCGGTTTTGAACCGCAGGCCGCTACCACAATGCCATCAGTGCCCTGGAGCTGTAGGTAATCTTCAGCATCAATGTGTCACCATTATCAGCCTACAGAAGTCCACTGCTGGACATAGGCCTCCCCTATACGTTTCCAGGAAGAACGATTTGGACCCTGTTCCATCCACCAAATTCTAGCGATCCCAATGTCGTCAGTCCATCAGGTAGGAAGGTGTCCCACACTTCGTTTTCCTGTTCGTGGTAAATCAATGTGTAACTTTAGTAAAAGGCTGCCACAACACGCGATAGTTGGTCTGTACTGGGCATTAAATAAAACTTGCCCTTCATGCAAGATAATTTTCTGCGCACACAGTACTATCGCCGATAGTATTAATTAGGCCATAAAATGCTATTTGAGCCCTAATCCACTACCGTATGTCAGCTTCAGTCTAATCAGGGTGGTTGAGCAGCACAATACCTCTTCAAACTAACCCAATCAATCAAAGGTTCACTGCGATCTAAGAATATTTCGTGATAATATCTAATATAGGGTTGCGTGTCTATCATTTCTGTATTATGTATTATGAATAGTACATAATTGAAGCTGGGAAATTGAACATCAAAGATGTTCCCACCATTTGTGAAGCAGGTACTATCTTTATCTAGGATTATGTTTGGTTATTCCGATTTATTTTTGTATGTTTAAAATTTAAAATGCATTTTTCATTCTTTTCAGTCATGGACAGTTTCCGCAATACTGATCAATATGATTGGCCAAGGCATGCTGCTAAGTTACACCACCAGCCTGCTTCCGGTGCTCAGCGATCCTCACTCACCCATCCAGACTGATTTGAACACAGCGTCTTGGATCGGTAAGTGCCCGCTACACTGGTCACAAAAATCACCAGCAAGTTCATGGCGAATAGTAGACCTCATAGTGAAGAGCTCGTCCGGAAACTACCACCATGCCTTTTTCGCTGCCGGTAAAGATACAGGCACATGAGACTTAGCATCTGTAAGCCACTAGTCTCCAGTTGATGGACGTATAGGGCATCGCATCATTTAGGCACGTTCTTGATGAGCGTGACTTACGATTCAATGCTTTTTATAGGTGTTGGTTACGTTTTATAAGTAAACTAGGTGGATCTGAGCTCCAGTTTCTCGCGATCATATTTTCCCCATTTATTTATTTATTATTATTATTTAT
This sequence comes from Plemyria rubiginata, assembly GCA_963576535.1. NCBI lineage: Eukaryota > Metazoa > Arthropoda > Insecta > Lepidoptera > Geometridae > Plemyria > Plemyria rubiginata. Next base: position 6,985,574 of record OY754922.1, on the reverse strand, counting down.
TTATTACTTAAGCCTAGCTTACCTACATAAATATCCTCGATAGGCCTCCAGGGGTAGGTAGGTATAGTCCAAAGGTCTGAATGTCACCTGATTATCTTTACGACATAACAATCTTGTATTCAATTCGTTTGCCATAAATAACTTTTCTGAAGCTATACATACTAAAATGAATAAGATAAGTTAGTTAAATAAATAAATAATGCTAGGCAATCCACACAGCACCATCTAGCCCCAAAGTAAGCTACTCAAAGCTTGTGTTATGGGTACTAGATAACTGATATATTTAATGCATTATAAATACTTACATAGATAGATATTTTTTATTATACATAGAAAACACCCAGACCAACGGAACAAATTTCTGCAGATCGTACACAAATTTGTTCCGAGGCGGGAATCGAACCCGCAACCTCTTGCGTAGTTACCTACCAAACTTTTGATTATCCTACTTAATATTACTAGTGGCTCTGTGAGCTGGTAGACCTCGCGAGCACACTAAAAGTGAGCAATTCACTGGCTTAGCGGTAGGTAGATATAATTTTTCCGATTTTTGATTCTTTTGATTTTATTGTTTTTTTAATCATCTTGTGTAGAATGAGGTCCTTAGTGTTTCTCTCAAATTTGATTGAAACCCGTCGATTTTTTGATGAGCTATCCTGTTCATCATGCTGAAGATCCTTATCAGATCCTAGCCAAACTTTTATGAGACCAACTTATAGTTACTACCTTTCAAATAAAAAAAGAATAATCGAAATCGGATCTCATTTGGTGGAGATATCCAGTATATCAAATAGCTCCATTTTTGCCCTTTTTTTGGGGGAAGTACCCCTCCAATCAAAAATCCCCGACGACAAAAAAATCTAATAAGTCATATAACCTGTGTACCAAGTTTCGTCCAGATCGGTTGAAAAATGCGACCTGTAGAGGAGAACAGACAGACAGACTTCCGGACAAACGCATTTTTGGCCAATGTGGAAACTGAGACGCTTCGCTCGCTCGGTCAATTATAGTCTGGAATGACACATAGGCTACTTTTTATACCGTGGGAATACCGGAATTTAAAACTACGTGGGTGAAACCGCGGGCCACTGCCAGTTTTTGATTAGGTGAGCGAAGCGAACGAAAATCTTACAATCAACTTGGGCGATTTGGCATTTTATGTGTGTACGTATGTATGTATGTTTGTCCGACGATAACTTGAGAACCGTTTATCCGATCTGCATGAAATTTGGTAAGTCGATAGCTTGTACTTGAGAAATTTACTGGTAACTATATAAGTAAAATCGGATAAGGGGTTATTAAAATATGGGGTTTTTAAGGGGGCAAAAATTAAAAAAGTTACTCAAAAAAATTAAGTTACGTGTCATATGAAAGGGCTTGGCTTGGACATTCCAAAATCATTTTTATTTTTTTTCTAGTATGCCCGCTTTTTTAGACACAACAAAAAAGTTAAATTAAGGTAACCAACGACCCAAGAGCTCCCATTTCTAAGAGTTTCGTTGGCATCAAGGTTTTTCTACTGGTCGGTCAGTTTCTTTGCTTTTTCAATTATTTTTTTCTTGAAATAAAATAAGAAGGTACTTGGCTCTCATTAAATGGTGATAGCGACCTGTTCTGATGATGGAGCCAAGGTCCGTTCAACGGAACTCTTCAAAAAATAGGCAAATTCAGTTGAAACTTGGGTTACCATATTTAGTTAGTAAGTGGCAGCCAGAGAGACAAGTACAAAGACAATGTTTGGACTTGCCTCTGTCTACTACATACTTATATTTTCGGAGCGTTCGCGGCGCTCACGAAATCTCCGTTCGGGGCGAACTACTAGTATTATAAACATTAATAAATTACTTACTTTTTTCAGCATCCTCAGTAGGCGTTGCAGGCATTCCCGGTTTCTTCATGTCAGCAATTCTCATGGACATGTTCGGCAGAAGAATAGCCCATGCGCTCGTTATATTACCAGGAACAGTAGGCTGGCTGCTCATCTACTTCGCGTCTAACATTCCTACGATCATGACCGGTAGGGTCCTCGGTGGAATAACTGCTGGTGCCACCGTCTCACTAGGAGCCATCGCTATCGGAGAATACTCCAGCCCGATATATAGAGGGATGTTCCTCAACTTGAAGACAGCTTCAGTATCGTTTGGAGGTATGACTATTCACATCCTGGCGAATTACATGAGTTGGCGAAATATCGCTCTCGTAGCCACCTTTACCCATGTCGTTGCTATGCTAATAGTTCTGACATGGCCAGAAAGCCCGGCCTGGCTTGCGAGTAGGCAACAGTTCCAAAAATGCGAAGACTCTTTCTATTGGCTGAGAGGCAAAAGCGAAGAATCTAACAGAGAACTAGAAGAACTGATAAACGCTCAGATGGAGAGATCTCGATCCCGCAAAAATCTAACCTTTTCTGACAAGTTGGTCGAGTTCCTTAAGAAATTCACTAGGAAAGATTTCATCAAACCGCTCATTATTTGCATCTTTGGCTCCATTTTGTTGGAGACGTGTGGTAGGCATATCTTTCCTGCTTATGCGATGCTGATCATCGGAGAAATAACTGGAAATAGCACATATTCGTTCTACTACACACTGTGCTTGGATCTGATTATAGTGTCCAGCGCACTGTTCTCATCCATCTTAGTAAGACTGACGAAGCGTCGCACTCTTCTCTTTTCTACAGGCTTTGCAGCGTTCACGGTTCTGATGATCGTGTGCTTGTACTTATTCCTGGCCTCCAGGGACATTATTTCCAAAGACCACAAATTGCCAATAGCTTTATTCGTGGTGTATTTTATTTTGGCTAATTTGGGATGTACTCCGATCCCGTTGGCATTGCTTGGGGAGGTATATCCGCTGGCTCATAGAGCTGCAGGATCGGCAATGACAGGAATCGTCATGTCTCTATGCGTGATGTTTGGACTTCAATTGACGCCTGTTTTGCTAATCAACCTAAAGGTGTACGGAACATTCGCTGTGTATGGAGCCGTCATGGCACTTTCGCTGGTAATTTTATACTTCTTGCTGCCTGAAACGAAGGATAAGACGCTGCAAGAGATCGAAGACTACTTCAACTATGGAAGTTTCAAGAAGCGAGAGAATGACGATGTGGAAGAGAAATCTAAAATGGTACACTGATCACTGCTAGAGCTTATTTTATTACCTACTAGCGACCCGCCCGCGCGCCCCTGCTTCGCACGGGTGCACATATCATGCATGTATCACTACATAGTATAAAACAAAGTCGCTTTCTCTGTCCCTATATTCCTTTGTATGCTTAAATATTTAAAACTATGCAACGGATTTTGATGCGGTTTTAATAGATAGAGTGATTCAAAAGGAAGGTTTATATGTATAATACATGTATGATATGTGCACCCGTGCGAAGCAGGGGCGCGCGGGCGGGTCGCTAGTTATACATATAAACCTTCCTCTTGAATTCTATCTATAAAAAAAACCGCATCAAAATCCGTTGCGTAGTTTTAAATATTTAAGCATACAAAGGGACAACGGGACATAGGGACAGAAAAAGCGACTTTGTTTTATACTATGTAGTGATTAAAGATGCGAAAAGGTATCTGCGTTAATCTCAAACATTATAAGTATTCATTGTTTTGATAACTCATAGACACATGGCTAGAGTTCCAAACAAATTGTTTGTTATTTCGTATCAATTGCATTGATTTTTAGAAAAAATATAGGTATAAATAGGTAGATAGGTACCTATTCGATGTATCCCACTATCTTCTCGCTAATCTTGTTTTCAATTCAGCACACACAATATGCGAGAGGTAAATAAGTAGTCCTCGTATTAAATTGTTGATAAGAAGGTATTTCCCTATTATTTTAGATTATAATACCTAGGTATCATAAATGCTAATGCATGTGCACAATGGTTCTCAATCTCAAATGGTGAAGGCAACGTTATACATATTTCTAACAGGACAGGAGCACATAATCAACCAGGGCTTGATTTATCGGTATTTTTAAATACCGGTTCGACTAATTTTGACCTGGTACCGGTATCGATATAAACTTTAGGTAGGTACCGGTATTTTTTGAGAACCGAATATCGGTTCTCAAAAATTATGATCAAACTAAAGCTGAATCGGTAATTTCATCGGTATCGGTACTAAAATATCAATATTTTCAATGTGTATCGGTATATTTACCGATATTACGATTTCGTGTAATACCAACATGTGAACAGGCATAGTGTAACCGGAGTAAAGTTAGTAGTAGAGCTTATTCGACATTAGACAAAATAAAATAAGAAATGAGAACCGAGAAAATGTATTTTTAAGATATTTTTTGTATAAATTATGCATCAAAATTAATTGTTCCGTATTAAAACTGCATCAAACAAATACAAAAAATTGTATAAAAATAAAAAATATGATTCTAAAAATAGAGGATCGAAATAAAAAATATTGAGTATAATTTAAATATTTTATTGCAATGTTCAATGCAGTTTTATTACAATCACCAAAACCTATAAATATATTTCAGAGTACTAATTCTGAAGAGAGCTTTCATAATGATGCCTGTATGAACTGTCTGGGTATGAACAAAGTAAACTAACTACCAGTGTCCTGCACAGTCATAAAGGAGAAAACTGTAAGAAACCTGCTTACATTTGACATAAGGCACCTAAACTGTCCACACTCTAGTCATTAGTACTCTGAGAAACAGTACTATGATCTCCATTTAGACACATAACACCAAAAATAACATATTAAAAACACTCTTACGCCTATTATCACTAAAAAAAACATAACAAAAAAATACGCTAAGTAATAGCTAAAGCGATATTTTTGTAATTTTTATATATTTTTTCATTATTTACAAATCCATTCAATCGGTGGTGTTTTATATAAAAATAACGCGCGAAGGTCTAAAAATTATATGAAAAAATACGAATTAAGTAAATGTCAAAAACAATAAGTTACGTCTACGCTTATATTACTATTTTACCCAAAAATTATAACACGACAAAATACTCAGATCTGACGATTTATCATAAATTTAAATAAGCCAATATGTCAACTTATAACCGAAATCATATTTAGTTTCTTAAATATTAATACATAAGAAATTTCATTAAAATCATATTTAGACACTTTTGAAAATGCATTTTTTTAATAGTTATATTTATACGTTTAAAAATAGAATGTTTGTAGGTATATACAAATAAATATAAATTTATGATAGAAATCTTTTAAATTTGGTGGTGACTATGTAATCTAAAAAGCTTGAGCTATTATTGCTGTTTTGCATTAGAACGATGCCACTGGACTCAAATAATCAATTATAAAAACATGGTGACAAGTTTAAAGAATCAAAACATAAAAAAGACGTCTTTTACATATTTTTTTACATTTTCACATGTTTCAGTACCAAAAAACTACACACCATATATTCTACTAAATATACATTCGAAGTGTTTACAATATGGAATTAAAAATAATTAAATTTTTCCATAAGGCATCTTAGATGGCGGTAATATCGGTGTGGAGAATAAAATCCATAGGTACCGATACTACTACAGGAAATGCATTTTATTATTGTTATCTGTGATTGCAATTTTTTTATTATGTTCCTCATACATACATTAATTTCTATATCTTGTTTGATATTGTCGTCTCTTGTCTCCAACTTGGTTGAGTCAGCGACAAAAGTAGATAAACATTTCTGGTTTTTGAAGTTTAAATATTTCATCCGAGACACTTTCCATAAAAGTTTAAACTATATTTGAAGATCCGCTTTGACCCATTACTATCTGCAAACCAAAGTAGCCATTTAATCTGAAACGGCAACGAATTATAGAAGTTGTTAATCGACTTAATATGTCGATGACTGTAGAGATAAACCATTCTAAAAATGCACGCCCCTCTACCTGCCTTCACCCACACAAGCAAATGAGGTGTATAGACGCAATACATGACACCTGATAATTTTTTCAGTTTCCCGCCGAACGTGAAAGTGACACTTTCATGACTGGCGGGAAATTGAATAACGAATGAAATTGCTTGGTGGCATGTATTGCATCTATACACCTCATTTGCTTGTGTGGGTGAAGGCAGGTAGAGGGGCGTGCATTTTTAGAATGGTTTATCTCTACCAATATATTAAGACCTAATTATTGGGTTAGTTAAGATTATATTCCCCGGTACTTATATCTCAAAATTTACCCTGTCACTATGTGTCATTACCAATCGATAAGAGATGGCAATATGTAGTCTACGCATTATCTATATTTTTTGACAGATTTTTATGGTCACTGAGACTTTATAAATATTTTGAGTCCAGTGTTTATTCGTCGGTCGTTTAAGGGGCAGCATCTCGCTCGCACAATTGAACATTTTTAAAGATATAAAATCACTGAACGTAGATAAGTTAAATCGCAATCGTTATGTAAAACTGTATCTTTTTATCATTACCTATTAGTAAGGTTACTAAGGGATAGTAATATAGCTGATACAATCTAATACTAACAATGTTTTGGGCCGGTTTTGACAATATCCCTGCGACAGATAAAAAACTATACAAGCATTGCAACACCTAACCTATAGAATATGAAAATAGTAGAAAGTGGATGTGATTGGTGTATCACTATTTATCACTGGATAAAAAGGTTAAGGCAATTCCTGTGGAAATATATATTGTGATGTTTGGTGCATAATTGAAATTACCTCTGTCAGCTCAGACGCAAGAGGTGCTGGTTTGATTCCCGCAATGCAAAATATGGCATGATCTGTAATAATAATAGTTTCGGCCTGGATATTTGTACGGTCGCCTGAACGAAGGATACACTTTTTGTTATTTAATGTGCATGTTTGAACCACACTTGAACACAAAAGACAGAATCTACTGATAAGTCCAATTTGCCGGTCATAAAAATAGATAAATGGGTTATCTATCTATCAAGTTATCTTGAAAATTATGTAGCTTGTACGAAATTACCGATACCCTCGACGAAGGGACATCTAGAGGGTTATTTTGATTTCCGTCGGTGTCGGATTCGGCACGGAATACAATTTTTGAATTTAGAATACGATGGCACCATAGAATCCTTGTCGAAAACGAACTTTACGCGATTTTGACATTTTCACACAAAGCTTTTGACATTCGAAAAGATAACACGTGACTTTCCGCCAGCTATTCGGTGGCGGAAACCTTTCCGTGAAAGGTCGTATCCAACCAGTCGTTTAAAAACTATGGAAAACCTCCCCTGGTGTGGGTTCAAGAGCTGTGTGCATCACGAGAATCGAACCCCTATTTCGTCTGAACCGTCACCAGCTACGCTAAAAAGTGATCAAATCTGTCAGTTTTTTTTTGTACACGTAAGAAGTTTCTAATAAAAATATGCACCTTATTACAACTACTACACAAGTCGACACGAGACCCAAACACACATCAGTAATTATTGGTCCGTGCTAACACAATACATATAAAATATATTATTATATTACGTCGTGTCGTTCAAAGATATACAGACAGCCGCACCCAAAGCTCTCAATAGTACAATCCATTAATTATTTCATTAAATATAATATGTACCTGATTTCGCAGTTCGACGGAACCTCAAAGTATTTTTAGATACATGAGACAGCTATGAGTGTAGACTTCATTATATATTATTTAATTTAATCTAATGCATCATTTTGTGTATTTTGAGGATTTTACCGAGACGCTGCTTTGCTGTCTTCATACCTTTTTTCAGTCTTGAATCTGCAAACACATTAATAGTATAACTCATATAAGTAACTGTAGCATATTACAAATCGATACAAGTCTGTATTCCCTATACTTTGTACACAATCAGTTCGAATTTCAACAGTTAAAATTTTATTAAACTTGTTTTAACTTCTTTGTTCTGCTGTTCAAAGAGATTTCAAAAGAAGATGCAGCCAGTGGGTATTCAGTTTTTTAATGCTATAGTTGGTCTAGCCTAGAATCATCAGTCTAAGCTTGCACAGTCATAACATAGAGATAGTACAAGTAGTGTGTGTACAAACTAACTTTCAACGCTTGTTTCTCGTAGCATGCAAATGTATGCAACTCTTGAATAAAACGGATTTAAATCGAGGGCCTTAGATGAATCAATGTCGTCGCTTAGGATTCTAACACTTGAATCATCATGAATCTCTCCCTACGGAAGCTCTACGGTCGTGATTCAGTGGTCGCTATGGCCCTCGCTTTAAATCCGTTCTTTAATCACAAATTGCATAATATACTATTTTAGACTTACTTTTGTTATTTGGCGTGTTGTGTACGGGCGGCGGCGGCCGTTTGCTTTTCGTCGCCAACACCGCTCTCTTCGCGTTCTGAAAATAACGTTAATGTTATATCATTGCTGTATAAGTTAAAATAGTAGCACATGTTATCTTGTGGATTATGCAGGTGTAAATGTGGGAGATTGCGATTTTTAGAAAATGAGTTTAGTGATATTACTATTTATCTTTCAACAAGTCGAAACGAGTGAGCAAATCATGGCGTAGGAGTTATGGAGCGTAGGTACCTGTGGCGGTGGTGGTGGCGGTGGGGGGTGCGGCGCGGGCGGCGCGTGCGCAGCGGCGTGCAGAGCGGCGCGCACGCACTCGCGGCGCACGCCAGCGCGCGCGGGCCCTCGCAGCCGCGGCACCAGCCGGCCCAGCCGCGCGCGCGGAGACCACGACTCGTCTCTGCACATTAACATCACACATTTACTTATGCTTGAAAGGCATTCCTTCTTTCCAAACTTGCAAATTTTCTCATAGTCACATCAGTCACGTCTCAGTCACGTCAGTTATTTTAACGTTGCGTTTATACGTGACGAGATAATACCTCGGACGGGACGTGAACGTGACTGCCTCGGTTCAAAAGCCCCGTGCATGTGACGTTTCTATCCCGTCGTTGTCTCCGCGACGTAATATGCTCTCTCATATACATTTTATAAAACGATATTTCCAAAACTGCCGATCCCGCCCCATCCCGTCCGTGTAACCCGTCACGTATGCAGTGGCGTTTAGTCAGGTCAGTCACGTTATATAGTCACGTCAGACACGTCAGTCGTATCAGTCACCACATCATAAAGCGCAGATGACAGAACCAGCAGATGACAGAACCAGCAGAAGTTGTAGACAGTGGCGTTCCTAGTGCTTAAGAACAGGGCAAGCCTGACCAAGGAATAACTACGTCCGTACGAGCGTTTTTTTCGCCGGATTCGCGGTGGTGTATGGTTTATAATGAAAGTTTTTTGTCATTTTCATGACAATAAATAAATTTCATAAAATCTTGCAAAAAAACAATACAATTTATTGGAAGTACAGCAACCAACAATCACATGAATTGTCAACTTACTTGTTTGCTAAATACACAAGCCTCGAAGGTTTTGCCGAAGCTATTTCACTGTGAAAGACAAATATTTCACCTTTTCCTCGCCTATTCAAACTTTCACACACTTCAAATCCTTAGAAGGAACATTACATAGATCTAATAGTCAATGTTTTCGCTCGGTATGGAATTTGAAGTAGGGCAAGCCCGGCTTTTTGGCTTGTATGAAAGTACCGCTACTGGTTGTAGATACCATGTCACGCACCAAGTATCTACATTAAATATGATCTTAAACTAAACCTACATGGTTTAGTTAGCAATAAATAATAATATTATATAGAGTATGAAAATAGATTGCTTAATTTTCGGAGTATCTAAATAGGGGACTAGTATGTACTATTTAAAGTACTTACTTTTCAGCCTTCCCCTTGTCAACGCGATTCCTGCTGTTCCGCCGCCGTCGACTCGACGACCACTCCTCTTCATCTTCTGATGACATCTCCAATGATGGATACACTGGAAATTAACAACAATAAGTTATGGTCTCGAGCACCACACACAATTCTCCTTCTAATTTAAGAGCAATACTCTTGTCGGCGTAATTAATGCAATTCTCTCCATGTGTTTCTTTTTAGGGCAACCTCCTTGACCTCCTTATAAGACATGACGGCAACCTTCGCTTTTATTTGGCTCATGTAGCTTATTTTAGATCGTCCCCTGCCTGTCTTTCCTTCGATTATGTTTCTTATAAAGCTGTCAAGTCTTACAAGATGGCCAATCATCATTGTGCACTATCAGATATTAAAAAACAAAAACCATGCTAACAGAACCCACCAGCCAGCGGTCTAGTTGCCAAAACCGGTGTGTCCAATAAAATTTTAGATGAACAGTTAAAATCATAGCAAAACGGTATTTATCCAGTTCAACATAAGGATCACTAGTCTGAACATGGATTACATACAACCAATTTTGCGACAAACATGAAGTCTTCTAAGACTTAGCTTATAGACATACCATACTCTTCATCCCGGTGCACTTCCTTGATGACATCCTCTTCGTCGTCAAAGTTGTCATCCGCACTGTCTGTTGCCGTCGTCTGTTTGCGAGCGCGCTTTGTTGGTGACCCACTACTGGAAATACATTGTTATGTATATCAAAACAGATATGGAAACAGCCACGGGAGATATTCTCTCAGATCCAAGGACTTCAACTTTTCTGTCTGAGGGTGTCTAAGAGGGTAATCAAAGGTACATCGAAATATTACATTGTATTTGACATTTTAAGAACTATTGACAAGGACAACCAGCTTTTAGAAAGCGGCCTTAAGAGTAGTAGAACTCATACCGTCTTATTATAAAAATGTGAGTTAGACTAGGCTTAAGCCAGGACTAACTGGTCCGTGGTCTAACTTTGATACCGAAGTTGGTCCCTGCTCTATAGAAAAATCAAAGACTTAGACCAGACGTTATTATAAAACGGAGTTTATCCCCTAAACCACGGTTTGAAGATAAACCCGAACGACCCCTAGTTTAAGTATGGTCTAACTAATAAAAATCTCATTTTGCCAAATTTTATTTGGTCTCCCACATAAGTTTATTCAATAAAACAACTTGTAGCACTGCATTATCCAACATACATTTCAAACTCTAGACTCCGATCTAAATTTGAAATGTCAAAACGCATGGGTTGCCACGAATTTGTCAATATCAAGTTGATAACGAGAATTAAAACAAAAAGGCGGAGATCTGAGTCAAGAAGAGAAACTAAAAATTGATTCGTTAAAACGAAAGACGAGGTAGTATGCGCATATGACTTTAGCCTGCGGCAAGAGAGTACAGTTATACCAACTTATCTAAGCCGGTCTGAAGTTAGCTGTTTAGAGAATTCTCGATTCACTATTGGCCATTTATGCACAAGCGGCTAACTTCAGACCGGCTCAGATAAGTTGGTGATTCCAAAATGAATGAACGATTGATTGCCATAATTTGTTATAGTCTGTGGATATTTGTTGAATGATTATGTTCTGTGATGATGAATCATGGACTATCTCAGGTACTATGTAGTCTTCGACTAAAGTGTCTTTTGTAATACGAAAATGATAAACCTGAGATGATCCTAAATTTATGAGATAAACCAGGTTTAAGTTGTTTATAATAAGAAAACGTGACTTGAGCTAGGTTTAAACCCAGGTTTGATTTGTTTATAATAAGGCTGTTTGTGAAGGGCTCGTCCGGGGAAGTACTACCACCACGCCTTTTTCTGCCGCCAAACAGCGTTGCTGTGTTTCGGTTTGAAGAGTGTGGTCGCCAGTGTAATTACAGGCACATGAGGCTTAACATCTGTATGCCCCAAGTTGATAGACGCAGGGCAGTGCATCGTAGGGCACGTTCCTATCGTGCGTGACTTACGAGGCAATGCTTTGTTATAGGTGATTGGTTACCACTTTACATTAGGTGGGCCATCAGCTTGTCCAGTTAGATAGTTGTATAAAAAAAAATATATAAAAAACATTATGAACGTGTACAGTGCAACGCTGAAGAATTGCTACGCGCGTACTGTACAATATGTACGTACATTCGACCGACGTCAGCGCACACCGTCGGTCGAGCACTAGATCCGGCTTTATTACCTGTGCGTTTCAGGCAGCGGCGAGGGTTCCTTGGGGATGGCTAGTCCGAAGGCGGCGGGCGGGGAGTAGGCAGGCGCACTGCCGCCGATGGAGAGCATTCCGGCCACGGCCGCATCCTCCCTTCAAGTAATACATTCAAATTACAATCAACAAAATATAAAATCAATAGAAAGGCTCTTGGTGGAAAGGTTACACTATACCATGGGCACCCATCTCTAGGAACAGTTTTTTAGTTCCAAATAGATTTCAATAGATGGCGATACTGGTTTCGATTCAAATATAGGTTTTTGTTTTAGTCCAATTAAGAAGAATTATGGTCATGAATAGCCTGAGTTATACTGTGAAAAAATATCCCATAAGCACGGGAAGATGAGGAATTATGCTTTTATCAAATTCTTTATGTTTTTGAAAATGTTTAATTTTCAATATTAATCTCATTTTTTCTGGCGGCTGTAATTTGTACTACGTTGTTGTTTGCTTCCAAAAGTTTGTTTTGTGTATTGATGGCTACATTGTTGTTTGCTTCCAAAAGTTTGTTTTGTGTACTGATGGATGGCGCTACTTGCTGTAAACGATTTTTTGCGTTTCGTTCAGGTATTTCAATAATGTAATAAATCTGTCTGTATCTAATAAAAATGTAATAATTCAATAATGAATAAATCAAAACAAAATAGCCCGAAGACTAGCCCGACTTAGAACGGGACGGTTTCAATGTATGGCGTGAGGTATCTGTACTAGTATAGTATTCTCTTATCTGTGACTTTACATAGATGCGCTCTTCTGTCTTTTTAAGTTTATAAAAAACAATTTGGGCCCCGCGGTTGCACCCGCGCAGATTGAAATCCCGGTATTCCTACGGGATAAAACGTAGCCTATGTGTTATTCCAGACTATAATGTATCTCTCTGGCAAGTTTCATCCAGATCCGTTCAGCCGTTCCGGCGTGAAAGAGTAACAAACATCCATCCATCCATGCATCCATTCATACTTACAAACTTTCACGTTTATAATATTAGTAGGATGTTTTCGCAGTACACATTACGGCCAATGCGCTCCATAGCCTGCCAAATTGTCACTTTCAATGGATAGATGCACAGTCCATCGTCGATTGGTGTGGTAACAACCTAAGTCTTTTGGCAATAGCAGTTTTGTGCAATATATCATTACTTCAATTGGGTAGGTTTATTCTTTTTTCTTTTTATCAGATCAAATCGTTTATTCAGAACTTGTGGTTAACTTTTCGTGGTCACACGAATACAAAGACAACACACCCATGTTAACATAATATAGACTCAATGTTTCCAACTTGTTTGCAACGTGACTTGCAAGTAATTATTTGTACAATAGAAACTCGGCTTGGAGGAATGATGAAACCTTTGATTATATAAGGGTGAAACTTACGTGTCTTACTTGTATTGGACTCCTGTATCCGCATTTAGACTCTAGGGTGGTATATTATGCGTGTAAGCTTACGTGTCGTTGACGGGTTGTTCGTCCGCGATCACAGACGCTTGGATCAACGACTCGATCCCGTTCGCAGGCGCCGGTTGCCGGTACGTGTTGCAACTCGTATTCGAAGTCACTGTCAATGGAGAAACGATAATAAAAAATTCTACTAATATAATAAATGCGAAAGTTTGTAAGTATGGATAGATGGATGGTTTGTTACTCTATAACTCCAGAACGGCTGAACGGATCTTGGTGAAAATTTACACAGAGATATATTACAGTCTGGAATAACACATAGACTTTTTATCCCGTGGGAATACCGGTATTTAAGAAACCTCAGGGCGCTACTAGTACTTTATAAAAGCAAAGTTGAGCGACGAGGATGAGTTATTAGGTAAGTAGTTTCTTTCGAAACATTTAATACGTAGCGGCTGGCTGAGGAAGCGCTGGCCAGCCGACTCTCTCCTTCAACAGTGTAGAGTTTGGTAAAGTGTACCGAGAATCAAGGGGAGTGGAAGCACATGGGGTAGACCCACAGAGTTTTCTCTGTTCCGTGGGGTAGACCTTTTCCCAGCAGTGGGACTGTATGTTAGTGAAATAAAATCTGGTTTCAAATAGAAACCTATTGAACTGGTTGTCACAATTTTATGTAACTTACTGAATTTTGTTCATGTCACTGTTCTTTTAGGCTTTGGTCGCGTGGAGCTGGCACCTAGATTCGCCTAGTTTTCAGACGTTTCAAAGTGATCCTTGCGATTTTACTGAATAGATAGAAAGGAGCCTCTTATAAGAGCTCAAAATCATTTCACCACACTGTTTGTAAACTAGTGAAATGAAAATGAAGAAAGAAGGGATGTTGAAGTACATAGGAGACACCTTTGCCCAGCAGAAGGGCAGTTTATGGTAGTGAAATAAAAATTGATTGGCTGTTATTTCATTTTATTTCATTTCGGGGAGGTTGTTTGAAAGAATAACTCTAAAGTGACACACATAAATACTGTTCGAACACAAATAATACAATAATATAAGGGAAACATGCCCGAATAAATAACTATATATATATTTTCAATTTCTGCTATATATATATATATATATATAGCTGACCCGTAAACGTTGTTTTGCCATATAAATTAAATTACTAAAATGGCTATTAAAAAATAAGGGTTGATAGTAGAAGGGTGAAAATTGAGGATTGTATGTATTTTTGTATGTTGTATCATAAAAAAATAGAAATTAAAAATTTTGCCTAAAAAATAAAAAATAAATTTTGGGGTGGACTACCCCTAACATTTAGGGGGATGAAAAATAGATGTTGGCCGATTCTCATAGATACCGGATAAGCACAAAAAATTTCATCAAAATCGGTCAAGCCGTTTCGGAGGAGTATGGCAACGAAAACTGTGACACGAGAATTTTATATATTAGAAGATAGATATACAACAGTATTTATGCTTGTCACTTTAGAGTTATTCTTTCAAACAACCTCCCCGAAATGTAATAAAATAATAGCCAATCGCACCTCGAAATTGCGAGCCGCTGTCGCCGGACCCTTAAGACGTCACAAAGTGATTCTTGTGATTTTACTGAATAGACTTGTACTTTTACTGAATAAATACCTTTTTAAAATGCTATATATCTAGCTGGAAAGTGTCGCTAACCTGCTGGCTGTCTATAAGGCTGCGGCTTGTGCCTGGGCGTGGCGCGTTTCCGGCGCGGCGCGGGCGCATCGTCGATGTACAGATCGGAGTCCTCATAGTCGTATGTGTTGGACACTCGCCGCCGGACCGGCCGGACGGAGCGCCGCACCGGCAGCGGGGAGGGGGGAGGACTCGCCTTCTTGTCCTCTATCGTCTGAATAATGCATTTATTTATCTTCATTTAAATGACAGTTTTGACACAATGACTATGTCACCCTGGTTGCGGGCCGTACACCCGTACAGACTATATACAGTTATCCAAACTACCCGCAAACAAAGTTTTATCAATAGATTGGCTTCCCGGATGACGCATAAACTGAAAAACTGAAACAGCTTCACGATTTTGATTCCCAGGTACGGTAGATATCCCTTCAGATCTCCCAATACCAAATAGGTACTAATTCAAGATTCTTTGAGGATGTCTAAGGGGGTAGTCAGAGGTACGTCCAAACATTACATTTGGCACATACCCACATTTTGCAGTAGTTAGTATTCCGCAGCAGTAGTTGTTAGTATACGTGACAGGTTGCAAGCCCATCGCCGCTGTTAGAATACTAACTGGTTTCCTCACGATGTTTTCCTTCACCGTTTAAGAGCACTGGCATTGCGCACATAAATTTTTCGATAGAAAAATCCATTGGTGCACGACCGGATTCGAACCTGCGACCTTACGATCGGAAGGCGGGGTCACTCCCACTAGACCACCGGTGCTCTGGATGACGCATAAAGGTGTTAATAATAATAAATAAATAAAGGCGTCCATCTTTAAAGAATTGATACCAATGTAAGTTTAACCTGACATCAAGACGAGGTAAATAGACTGTAATCAGGCTCCTAACCATGGTTTTGAAGGTCCATTCTATTATTGCAGGAGCTTCTAAGTACTGTTTGACAAAAGCAAAAGTTCACTAGGCGTAGTCGAATGCAAAGCAATGCATTTTATGTGTACATGGAATTAATAATAAATTTGCATTTAGTGTTATTTCTCATATAAGTGAAATGTAATTTCTTTTTGAGAAAATAAATGTCTTAAACCAGATTTTCTAATATTGGGACACAACACTTCATTACAAGAAAATAAAATGGTTTTTAAAAGGGGAAATCTCAGATGGGACTTTTGCTAAGCAGTGGAACCATGAAGGCTAAAAACAATGTAGATAAGTGAACTCACGTAAGTATCTGTAGTGGTGCCGTACTGATGAGCAATGGCAGCGTCGTAAGACGGCAGCTGGTTGTGGTGGTAGCCATTGATGCTTGTCTCCTGGACCGGACCGTTGCTGTAGCTAGCCCCCTGGAAACAATCGTGATCATGATCGATCGCAGACAGCGTAACGGCTTCTGTTATTTTGTATGCTTGATGACTGAGCCAATTTTTATTCCTTGTTTAATTTTATGTTAGTTTGTAAGTTACAATAAAGCATTTTCCTTCATTCATTCACATTTAGCATTTACAAGTTCATTGGGTATAATATTAATTTACTATAGTGAAATAAAATTTGAATTGTCGAAAGGCATTTGTATAACTCGACCGCCGTATACTCGACCCTCCCGATGGTATGCGGGACGCGGTGCGATGTACACACGGCATTGCGAGGCAGCGAGAGCGAAGCCCCCAGGAAGCTTCGGCGCTTTTGGGAGGAGTTGGGCTGACTACAAATATAGCCAGCACACCCTGACATACAATAAATAAATAAATAATGCTGGACAATCCACACAGCACCATCTAGCCCCAAAGTAAGCTACTCAAAGCTTGTGTTATGGGTACTAGATAACTGATATATTTAATACATTATATACTTACATAGATAGATATTTTTTATTATACATAGAAAACACCCACACCACGGAACAAATTTCGGCAGATCGTACACAAATTTGTTCCGAGGCGGGAATCGAACCCGCAACCTCTGCGTCGCAGGCGGACTCTCGCCCGCTGCGCCACTGAGGTCGTCCACAATGGACCAACTTTGAGTCTAAGTGCGGAAAAAGGAGTCCAAGATAAGATAAGAAGATAAGATAAGACGCAGCGAGATTGACACACACACCGACACCCGACTATTTGATTGGTCGAGCGTACCCCGGTTCCGCGTCCCGCATACCACCGGGATGGTCGACTTTACGGCGGCGATCGAGCTATAAATAGTACATTTTGTTGACAGCTCTTATTTGAACCTGTCAAACAGGTGACCGCCGCCGCCGTCGTTATCACCGCTGTTTAGTGGTTATCTTAGTTGATGATGTTCGAACCTGGTGTATTGTAGCAGGTAGTTCGTCGTATCTCGGGTAGGTGTAGGCAATGTCCTGAGGAAAGTATTCAGGCTGGTAGGACCCTGGCTTAGCTGCCTCGGAGTACTGGTAGTCTGGCTGAATGTCTTCCGCTGAATACATTCCTGGGAAAACCGTTTACAAATTTAGACGAAAGTCAAGGAAACTCGCGAACTTTAGTGTTTATAATGTACGTTTATAACACACGTTACAATAAAGGTACGCGTCGACCACATCCGCGTACGGAGCGGACGGAGCGTCGGCATTTTGTAAACACCCATGGGGTGCGTCCACTGCATCCGGACTTAGCATCGGCAGTATCGGTATTTTCAAAGCAATTCCGAATGGCGCGTTCACTGCGGATGACGTCATCAATCAGCAGAAATACCGGTCTCTGGCGCTGAAATGCCGATACAGTGCACGCTGTACCATACAAATACAAAGCAACAAATCCATCACCTGCGTACGCAGCGATGCGGATGCGGTGGACGCGCAGCATAACAACTGGTTGTTAATTTACATGATTATAACGTACTAGTAGAGTTCTGCGGTTTCACCCGCGTAGTTTTAAATCCCGGTATTCCACTCACCGGGTCCATAGGCAGGATCATCAGTTCTCACTCCCTGGAGGTGTTCGTTGGTATACAACACTTGTTCCTGATAGTCCCCTTCCTTCTTGGATATGGTCCACTGCTGGGCGTTGGGTCGTGCTCTCACGAGGTGCGATTTGAGGATGGAGTGCTCAGGCAGCGGGTACGGAGGGGGGTCCTCACGGGAGGATGAAGGGGAGTTGCTGAAAGATGAAGATAGCATTATTTTGTATTAAGTATTGCAAAATGTCTTGCGTCTTAGCGCCTATTTTACTATTTTTTATTAGTTTTATAGTGTTTTTATTTAGGTAGGTACTTATTTTTATTTTTCTTTACCTTCTGTTATTGTCATGTCATGTTCATTTTTTTTCTACTTTTTTCAATCCGTAATTTGGGTCAAACAAAAAAATTTTCTTTCTTCTTTTCTTTCTTTTTTACTACACTTTAGGAAATCTCAATTAAGCATGGTCGCTTATGTACCGTACCGTAGTGGCATGTCCCTGGGTTATTATTCGAGTGTGATTAGAGTCCAAGGGCGCAAGTGGTAAGCGCAGGACTGTATCCAGGTGAAGATCATAGGTTCAAATCTCACTTGGATAATATCTTTTGAGACAATATAAAAATCTTTCCCGTCTTTGTTTTTTCAAGTCTTTAGTCTATAATAGTCTTTAAGTATTTTTATCTGATGGATAGCTTTACTTGGTGGTGAAATAGGCACAGAATTGAATAAGTTTAAAAGGATAATCGCATTTACTCCTACTCTAAGAACAAGGGTTCTTTCACTTTTTTTTTTTTTTTTTTATTAGCAATTAAATATCTTAATACATACATTTGTGGTAAAAATAGCATCTAAAAACCACTAAGGTTTATGTCGGTGCTATCGCGAGTTAACGTATTTTAACAATACATCTGATTGCAAGTACCTACCTAAAAAACTGAGAAGCTAGGTACTTATATGTGATAGTAATATTTAAGTGTATCATGTAATGCGAATAACTTATTACACATTACCTACCTATTTATGGAGAATAATTAGGGTAGGAGAATAACTAGGGGAACTTCGATATGGTAAATAATTTAGAATCCTACTTGATACCCTATAGAGGTCCTGGCAACAGACGCCTAGACAAGAAGTAAACTAAAAACTTACTTCAACTTGATCTTCAAACTGCTTACTTTCTTATCCCTCTCCATATAGCCTTCTTGATACGGCAACTCTTCATAAGTCTGATATACATAGCCTTTATCCAAATCTTTTTCCAAAAACTTAGCGCTTGCCTCAACATACTTAGTACTATCCAAAAACTTGCCATTATCTATTACATACTTATTTTCGACGACAAATTTTCCATTGCCGTCGACTATGTATTTTGTATCGTCGACATACTTGGTATTTTCGACATACTTTTCACTTTCAACGTATTTGTCATCACCAATGAATTTTACGTTCTCAACAAACTTTCCGTTCTCGATGTACTTTGTTTCTACGCTTGTGTATTTAATTTCTTGTGGAACGTATCGCTCTTGGAATAGGGGTTCTTTTTCTTCGACATAGAACTTATCGGGTTTCTCCTCGACGTATTCGCCGTTCTGCCCCATATGCATTATTGGTTTGGGAAGGGTTAGTTTTATGGGTTTCTTAGGGGTAGATTGTTTTTTGCCTTGCTTTGTTGGTGAACTGCTGTTTTTCAGTTTGAAATCCTGTGAAACAAGATTGATCAATAAATAAATTGAAAACCATATTACAGAAGACGGCTTTACTTATAACCAGTCTGTCATAAGAATACTAATCCTACTAATATTATATATGCGAAAGTTTGTAAGTATGGATGGATGGATGGATGTTTGTTACTCTAACTCCAGAACGGCTGAACGGATCTTGATGAAAATTGGCACAGAGATATATTATAGTCTGGAATAACACATAGGCTACTTTCTATCCCGTGGGAATACCGGGATTTAGTACCCCGCGGGTGAAACCGCGGGGCACTACTAGTTGTCAATAAGGGAATCACTCAGCTTCTGTTGCCCAGCAGTAACAGATACAGTTCATACACAACACATACAGAAGAGGTTGACAGAAATGTTTGCCCTATTGAGCTTTGCCACAGAACCTCCGCAAAAAACGTAATCACATGAGTTTATGGTTAAACCTGCTCCCTTCCACTACTAGGCAAAAGCTTCCTTCAACGTCTCTTTAATCGTCTGCCTGTGACTAAAATAACTTACCTTGTCTTTATTAGCTGTGCTAGTAGACCGTTTCTCCAATGCCCTCAGTTCTTTGCACAGCTCTCGAACCAGCTGACCAGAGTTCAAGCGTTTCGGCACATTGTCTCGTTTCACTGTGTCGCTCTAGAATAACGTATATATTTTATTCTTATAGTAAATAAACTTTAATATTTTTTTCATATATGATCAGTTTATACACAGCTTAACCAAAAGAGCGACATTAGGTGAAAATATTTGGAGCCATCTAGCTTCTTTTGTACAAATCATAAATAATTAGTTATTTGATAACAGCTAGATAGTTAGACTTACATTTTTCAAGGCATGCCATTCTTTTAGCGCGTTGGATAGTATTTTGATCCCTCGTAGCAATAACGGCGGCAACTGAGCTGGCTCGCTTTGTGCGTAACTCTCACTTATCGTGAACTCTTCGTCCTGAAACATAGAAAATATTCGTACATAGAAACTTTCACATACCATAGTCTTACGTCCAGGCTATCTATGACTTCCAAGCGGGAAAAAAATTGCATAACTTTCAAATTATTGTTAACAGTCCGATTTTTGTGATTCAGTGATACTGTAAGTCTTCCATATCTGTGTGCATGTCTCCAGCTTCCTCATATTGAAAATGTAATTTCTATAAATGCCAATATTTAAAGCATAATTAGTGCACTCATAGATTTGAATCATAATTTAGCTGCCAAATAAACAACGATGCTATAAGCTTATAATAGTGTGTAAGCTGGAGTAACATGTCTCCAGCTGCCTCAGTCAGTGTGGGCAAACGGCTAATGATAGAGATATATAGTAAACGCAAGGATTTAGTACCTATTTAGTGCACCTGGTACCAAAAATTTCAGGTCTGTAGCTAGGAAACTCTTCGAGTTATAAGACTTCATTAACGTGTAAGCTGGAGTAACGGTACGTGAAAAAGCATATGCTCGTTCTCTGGAATGGCTGGAGCTAGCAGGTTGCTTTAAGTCTCCAGATTTAGTACCAAACGAATTAGCGAGGTACCAAATATTTGAAGTGTCTCTGTTCAAAACTCTATGAGTTACAAGCTTTTCCAGCTTTTTTTGTTTGTCCAGCTTGCACATGTTGGATCTCAGCAACCACAATAGGTACAGACTCGGTTGATGTCTCTGAACCGAGCTATGAATTAGTGCACTCGGTACCAAAAATTTGGAATCTCTAGGACAAGCAGTTCTGTTGTAATCAGCAAAATAACATTTAACCGCCAAAAATTCAAAGCATTTCGACGCGACCATAAAAATGATGCGTTGCCGCTCTGAAGGTGATATTACGCTCTGCGGATTTGAACGTATTTTACCCGCGATAAGAGTCTTTTTTGTATGCACTCAGTCCTTTAAATTTCTGAAGGCATAATTATTATACCCTTCTCTTTCCGATGTGCGTTGAAGAGCGGGGCGTTGTATGTTGCCATATCTCATCAATTAAATAGTTTGGTATGGTTTGACATTTTATATTTTTTTTTTTGATAAAATATACCAATTATATTGCAGAATTTGCAGGCAAGGCAGGGAGCGAGCAGCACGTCCGTCCGTCCGTATTTTGACAGTTTGACAGCCAATCTAATCTTGCTAGTGTCATGTCAAGTGAATCGTCATCAAACTAAGTCAAGTCATTCGAATTTGAGAGGTTAAAATATACCAATTATATATATTGCAGAATTTGCAGGCAAGGCAGGGAGCGAGAAGCATGTCCGTCCGTCCGTATTTTGACAGTTTGACAGCCAATCTAATCTTGCTAGTGTCATGTCAAGTGAATCGTCATCAGACCTAAGTCAAGTCATTCAAATTTGAGAGGTTTTCGATTTGCAAAAACGAATCCTTCCTACCTATATAAACCAGTATTATGGTAGGTAGCAGTTAAATAAATAATTAGGTAAATTTAGATTTACGTAGGTACCTAATCATTTATTAGTTTTACTACTTAACTTCTCCTATGGGTACTGTGGTAGGTGTTAAAGAACTGGCGCTTTGAGTAGGTACCTATGTAGATACAGATACAACTCCGTTATTTTAACACTGCCAAAAAGGTAAAAAGAGGGGCTACCTACCAGTAAAAACGCACCTCTTGTATCTATGTATGTTTCTTCCGCATCGATTTGGACATCCGCATCGCACCAATAATGCGGATGTTCATGCGGATGTGACAAAAACAAAAAATAAAATAGACGCAACCAGTGACTGGCGCGTAGTATCACCTTCAGAGCGGCAACGCATCATTTTTGTGGTCGCGTCGAAATGCTTTGAATTTTTAGCGGTAAAATGTTATTTTGCTGATTACAACAGAACTGCTTGTCCTAGAGATTCCAAATTTTTGGTACCGAGTGCACTAATTCATAGCTCGGTTCAGAGACATCAACCGAGTCTGTACCTATTGTGGTTGCTGAGCTCCAACATGTGCAAGCTGGACAAACAAAAAAAGCTGGAAAAGCTTGTAACTCATAGAGTTTTGAACAGAGACACTTCAAATATTTGGTACCTCGCTAATTCGTTTGGTACTAAATCTGGAGACTTAAAGCAACCTGCTAGCTCCAGCCATTCCAGAGAACGAGCATATGCTTTTTCACGTATCGTTACTCCAGCTTACACGTTGATAAAGTCTTATAACTCGAAGAGTTTCCTAGCTACAGACCTGAAATTTTTGGTACCAGGTGCACTAAATAGGTACTCCTTGCGTTTACTATATATCTCTATCATTAGCCGTTTGCCCACACTGACTGAGGCAGCTGGAGACATGTTACTCCAGCTTACACACTATTATAAGCTTATAGCATCGTTGTTTATTTGGCAGCTAAATTATGATTCAAATCTATGAGTGCACTAATTATGCTTTAAATATTGGCATTTATAGAAATTACATTTTCAATATGAGGAAGCTGGAGACATGCACACTCCATATCTTACCATTCATAATGTCCATCACACATATTTTTTTCTTAATCATCGACTATACATAGAAATATTTTAGCATCATGATGGATAATGTTACTCAAAAATAGTAAGACTTATTCTTAGTTAGTTAGTTACGATTGCGAGAACTTGAATCCAAAATGGCGTCGCTACCTCTCACTCGCACACTATTGTTAACAATAATACTTCGTGCAAATTATCATTTCATAGATTAGGCGCGGTTGTTAGGTGATTATTGTTTGTTATTTTATTTATAAACGCCAGGATAGTTACCTGTATCTCTTCATTATGCCTTCGCAGCATATTGAGTAGATGTGCACCGGCGTGCCAGTTCATTCCCTCGAATAGCGGGTAACGGAACATAAGGGGTGTCTCCACGCGACGCTCTATCTCGTACACCCTGTATACAAAAGCTATTAGTTTCCGGAGTGGATCTAAAGCAAGGTGTGTAAGTATTGAATAGATTTTACTACAGCATTCACTAATAAATAAAAAGCATTCTTTGAAACGAAATACCACCAGTTACTTTTGGTGCAGGTGAAATCGCGTTTTTGTTTGATATAAATATAAATATAAGAAGTCAAACTCACTGTAAATAAAATAAAATATAAAAGCCTTTTTATTCCTAACACATAATGCAAAACAAACTAAAATAAATAAAATTAAAAAAAAACTCACTGTAGCTGCATCTCAATGGCATACGAATGTAGCAGGTTCCCTCCGAAGACCAGTGAGTCAGTCGGAGTGAGCACAGCATGAATCCAACCAGAGGGAATGAAGAGCGTCTGCCCTGCCAAGAGTTCTGCGGTGCCATACCATTCAACCTAGAACATTTCTTTTTATACTACCAAGCCGGCAAACAAGTGTACAGTTCACCTGGGGTCTCGACAAGATACAGTTTTTTTGTTCGCGAAATGTTGTATGAAAATGAAATTCGCATGACAGATATCATCATCATCATCATCTCCGCCCGGTGTCACCCACTGCTGGGTATAGGCCTCCTTCATTTTCTGCCAGCCTCCTCTGTTCTTTGCGTCTCGGGTCCAGGTGTTTCCAGCGACCCTTACGATGTCGTCGACCCATCGCGCTTTCGGTCGGCCTAGATTTCGTCGGCCTGATTTCGGCCACCATTCGGTCAAGGCTTTACTGCACCGGCCATCACCACGTCTGGCAAGGTGTCCTATTGACAGATATGGTCATGGCTAAATATATAATTTTCATATAATGTATGTATTTTAAGAAGTTCATCTAATAAAAAGTGGATCTTGTTTAGACCTCTGTTGGTATGCAACATTCTAACACCAGAGAAGGCCAGAAATATAATTCGCTCATTTTCGATCGATAACTATATTAGTCTCATTCGTAATCTGACAGAGATAGATGTTAAGGTGCGTACAATTTACGCGCGGCTGCCGCGCGAGCCAGTCTTCGACCTGCTAAGACGTTCATTTGGCTCGCGAGCCATTATGTTAATATGAGTTTAGTAGAAGGCGGCTGCCGCGCGCGGCAGGCGATCCAACTCGAACAGCTTGCGGTTGCGGATAGCTATTCTACGGTTTATCATGCTATACATTCAGAACTTAATAGTGAGTTATAAATAAACTACAAAATCCTGCCTATTATAGTATGACTAGGCCTGCCAGAATGGTAACTCACCAGATCACCAAAGAACTGTTCAGCCTGGGTGGAAGACGCGCTCCACTGCTGGTAGAGAGCCAGATTCGTGGACGTAGGCGGCACTAAGTAGAAGATCTGAAAGTTTTATAGTAGTAGTAGTATAGTTTTGTAGTTATGGTATGGTTGGTATGAATATAGGTAGCTGATACAGCAAACGAGAGCCTTGTGGTACCTGTTAAAATGTGTTAACTTCACAAATTCTACAGCAGTTCTTTCGCAGCTTAGGTATACTTTCAGCTGGATGGTTTTACTTCTAGATTTTGAATATGATTTCTCTGCTGAGCTGCTTACTGAGTAGTACTGAGTAGCTGATTGGCCAGACTATATCCATAAATATTTTTATTCAAAGTTCAACCTATGACACAAGCTAACCTATTCGTCAATCACAGATCCATATCTATAAAATTAGTTTTGAATATTTGGCGAAGATATTCCTCGAGACACTCACAAAAAACTGAGAAAATAGCACTTCAAGATAAATGAGCTTCACGTCAACCAAACCGCCCTGATTCCACTAGTTGTAAATAAACTCCCACTTTCCTACCATGCGTAACATGCTTCGACCAGCCTAGCTAGACTTACCTTCCGCCCATGCATAATATGGTACCACACAGTGGTTCCTCCGAAGTCGACGTGGAAGTCGGTGAAGGATCCACCTGCGGAGATGAGGCAGTACTTTTGCACTGCTGGGGACGGGGCGGAACCCTCTGCCGGGCCCCAGACGCGCGCTGCCCAGTCTAGAGACCGCAGCACTGCTGGCGGCTCGACTAGACTACACATGCTGTGGGGAAATACCACTTTATACAACGTGTAACTTATCCTTTAACCAGGAAACAGTGTATTCTTGGTGAACAACGTTTGTTCTACGACTTTTGAGATTAGGAAGTTTTCATTCCTGAAATGCCTCGTAGGCGCGGGCCTCATCTAAATGACGTATGGCGAAGACGAGGCGCGGGCGGCTTCCTATTCCATTCAAATTTCATACAAAATGCATTGAAATAAAGGACAATTTAGGTTAGCACGTCAGACGTCCGACGGACACCTGAGCAAAAAATGTGTGTCCTAAATTTTTTTTTTATACATCTAGCTGATGGAACAAGCAGATGGCCCACCTGATGTTAAGTGGTAACCATCACCTATAAACAAAACATTGCCCCGTAGGTCACGCACAATAGGAACGTGCCCTACGATGCACTGCCCTGCGTCCATCAACTTGAGGCATACAGATGTTAAGCCTCATGTACCTGTAATTACACCGGCGACCACACTCTTCAAACCGAAACACAGCGTTGCTGCTTGGCGGCAGAAAAAGGCGTGGTGGTAGTACTTCCCCGGACGAGCCCTTCACAAAGAGCTCTACTACTCTTAAATTGTAAGTAACCATCACCTATGACAAAGCAATGCCTCGCAAGTCACACGCGAAAGGAATGTTCCCTAACATGCACTGCCCTGCGTCTATCAAGTCGAGGCATAAGTCCGGTAGTTTAATGCGGATGTGCCTCAAGTGCCTGTAATTTCAACAGGGACCTCACTCTTCAAACCGAAACTCAGCAACGCTGCTTGGCGGTATAGAGGCGTGGTGGTAGTACTTCCCGGACTAGCCACGCAAAAAGCTCTT
Organism: Plemyria rubiginata; assembly: GCA_963576535.1. Lineage (NCBI taxonomy): Eukaryota > Metazoa > Arthropoda > Insecta > Lepidoptera > Geometridae > Plemyria > Plemyria rubiginata. Next base: position 6,959,176 of record OY754922.1, on the reverse strand, counting down.
GAACTCTTGCACTGCTGTGCAGTATTACTTTTATTTTGGTTGTTGATTGATTGTTGTAATTGCATTCAAATGTAATAACTTAAATTTGGAGTTTCCCATTATAATGCCTACTCATTATTTTAACTAGGACCTGTAATGTGTGAACTTACTTGGTATCACTAAACTCCAAGCTCAACACATTGAGTACTTTGTCATCTCTGTGCTCTGGCGGCGTCTCAAAGTAGTCCACGAACTCGGACAGCGGCATACGGAGGCTGGTCTGCTTACGGACATCTATCACTTCCACCTGGTAAACGTCAAATAATATTTATTCATTTTAAGTACATATTAGTTCTATGGTATTAAAGTAATTTAACAGCCGGGGTGTTAAAACTATGAACCGAAAATAAAAATAATCTGAGTTAGTGGATAAAGGGGTCATAATTGCTTTTCCAAGAAAGATATGATGGAGGCCTGTATCTTGCTGGATTCAGTCAGTCTACTGCTATGAACTGGCTGATGATTATCTGGTTCACGTTCATGTTAATTTTAAATAAGAGTCATCATAATCATTTATTTTGTACCTCATGTTGAGCCCCAACAAATCGGAGCACAGATCGGACTGTGAAAGTGGAAGGATTTGGTAGTTTCATATCCAGTCCCTCATTTGAGTGGAATATTATCGGTCTTGTGAATCCTGTAAATTTAATAAATAGTTGTTTAGGTGCTCTTGAAGGAATTTATTTTATTAGGAAGAGAAAGTAGCAAGCAGTTTTTGGGGCTAGATAGTGCTGTGTAAAATGCCCACCAATATTTATATTTATTTTTTACTTATATAATGGAAACTGAGGAGGAGAACTGAGAAGGAAACTGAGGAAACTTTGTTGGTTTATGTTTTTCTATATGTTTATTCTTACTGATCCATTGTACTGTTTGTTTCCCAAATAAAAAAAAATAAAAAAAAAAAAAAATAATATGGTTATAAAAGTAATACAATACCATTATCTCTAACAAATTCCTCAGTAAACTGCTGAGGCCTCAATCTCTGCAAGGCTGCAGCTGTAGGTCTTAAAGGGGCTTCAGCCAAGGAACGCACCCACACAGGGGTTCCACATTGTGAAGGCCGACTTTCAGCCCCAATCTCGTAACGATCTGCTCGGTGTGAGTTTGTTGGGATCTTGTCTGGAAATTTAAAACCTTTTAGACAAACAGTTTACTTTTTTAAACCATAATCTGAGCCAATATAGTTGATATTGCTTATGGTTTGACATGTAAGTAACTTAATTTATTCTAAATTATAGGTACACTTTATTCAAGTGCATTGTATTGTATGTTACTGTTTTAGACGAGTTTAAATTAGTATTCGATGAAAAATACTTACACACGGAAAGTCCATAGGTTGGTACACATTTCGGACAGTGATACTTGTCTATGTCATCTGAATTGTATATTTTCACATCAACACAGCTGAAAAATAGAAAACGCTAAGATTAGGTGGGTGAGTACCTTCTTCTTTTAGCCAAAGGAAGTCGCTTTACCAACAATGGCAATTATAATACCTACCAATGTCACTATTACTGTGGAAAGTAAGTAAAAATTTGTGGAAATATCTCGTTGTTTCTAAGATTTGTAAAGCGTTAGCGAAAAGATTTTTGCAGTAAGTAGGTATTAAAATATCATAGGATACACACAATGAAAGCACAAAACAAGGCGCTTTTGTAAAACCTAGGCGACCGTAGATGTAAACAAACAGTTGTAAGGAGAGAAACCTAAGAAAAGGCTTAAAAATACCTTGGATAACATTACCAGGGTAATTTATAGGGTTTAATTGTGCCGGGTATACGGAAAAATTGATAAATTCATTAAAACAGTCCGTATCACAAGCAATGGCCGTGCCTCCTCAGCCATAGCTTGGGCTGCCTGAATGTTCCCGTCAAAATTCACATCACAATTTTTCACACACAATAAACTTTTCACTCGATTAATTATATATTTTTCACATTACCTGCCATGGAACCACTCACGGCAGCAGTCACATTCTATCATAAATTGTCCAATATTATACGGCTGACCACACAAACAATAGGTTTCCTTCGATGACGCCATTTTGATGGCGAATAGACAATCTGTTTTTTTTTTCTAACTACTACGTCGCGCGCGTCGCATTTGTTTGGCAGACGAACCGAACCTCTTTTTTTTAACCACCATAGACAGTTGATAAGGATAAGGTAATATATAATAAAATGCTTTGTTGGTTTCTTTCTTTCCCTTGCTTTTTGATACAACATTGCTTGTGGAACGCCTAATTAATAAGTCGTACATAGATCCTAAACAAACGCATTTTATAATAGGTCGATACTTTCCAATCGAATTCCTAGATGGCGTTGTTAACAATACGCAACAACAGCGCCTGTAATAAACACAATGTAATTCTACAGAGTTGCTCTGCTCCTTCTATTAGGGACTTCTTCCGAATAAAAGTTTACCCACGGAACAGAGAAATACCATTTTATATTTCTAGGAGTATAGGTTCTCACCTGTATTAAAGTATGAATAGTAAGCCAGACTGCAGACCTACCATTTTTTTATAGGTAGGTACCTACTTTTATTGGCGTGGTCTCCGAAGCACGGAAACGCCCATGGAATGCCACATAAGGCCTCCCGCCCCGCCCAAACTGTGGTTGAAGAATAACCAAGCAGATAGGTAGTCTCCATGTATCTACCTACCTATTAAGTACCTAAACCTACTCAAATTCAAATAAGTACTTTGCTATAGGTAGGTACGTACCCTAATACACGTAGGTACCTACCTAAATGGAAATACATGGTAGTTCATGACTCATGATACTACATGTCCCGTCTTACGTTGATACCAAAACACAATAGGTAGGTATTTGGCTTGTGACTACCTTCTACAGCCTTCTAGGTACTTACTTGGTGCTCCATCATCAAACTAGCTCGCTGTCACCGTTCTACGTAGGACCTACAGCCATCATCGCTAATTACGAACAAAATAGTATAATAAGACTTGTTGCGCCCCGCGGTTTCACCCGCGCAGATTTCAATCCCGGTATTCCCACGGGATAAAAGTTGCCTATGTACTATTCCAGACTATAATCTATCTCTCTGCCAAGTTTCATCCAGTTCCGTTCAGGCGTTCCGGCATGAAGGAGTAACAAACATCCATCCATCCATACATAAAAACTTTCGCGTTTATAATTTACTAGTAGCGCCCTGCGGTTTCATCCGCGTAGTTTCAAATCCCGGTATTCCCACGAGATATAAAGTAGGTAGCATATTTGTTATTCCAGACTGTAATATATCTCTGTACCAATTTTCACCAAGATCCGTTCAGCCGTTCTGGAGTTATAGAGTAACAAACATCCATCCATTCATCCATACTTACAAACTTTCGCATTTATAATAATAGTAGGATTAGTTGAACCCCGCGTTTTCACCAGGAGCCTTATGCACTATGACCATTTGCAGCGCGAGCTCGGCTAAGACAAGGCAGGCGATGTAATACGGTCAGGGCAAAGTATCTCCTATGTCATAAAGAATAAAGCCCAATATCAAGTTTTGACGTTTCACGGTTTGGGGCAAGGAATCTCCTTGGAATCTCCTATTTTTATAGTGAATAAGGCTCCTGCGCGGATTTAAATCCCGGTATTCCCACGGGATAAAAAGTAGTCTATCCTATGTGCTTCCAGACTGTAATCTATCTCTCTGCCAAGTTTCATCCAGATCCGTTCAGCCTTTCCGGCGTGAAAGAGTAACAAACATCCATCCATCCATCCATCCATACCTACTTACCTACAATCTTTCACGTTTATAATAGTAGGAGTAAGAATAGTTAGGTGGCAGCCCTAAGCGTAGCACTAGCGCAGCAATAATAGCGTAAATTGAGAAAAAATACTTATTGATCGATGAAAAAGTAATTTAATTCCATAGATCGACATAGCCTTGGATTTCACACTTCCCTATTGTAGGTACCTATCTACCTAGCTACGGTGAGAAAAACACTTACCTACCGCTGAAATTGCAACTGAGTCATTCTAAGGAAGCCCTAACAATAATAGCGCTTTTTTGATACCTTGATACATACCTAGGTAAGTAAGTACCTACCAGCCGACACGCTCAGCAGTCAACGACACGCAGCAAGTAACAGCCATGTTCATAAATGCTTCGTGAACTCATGCTAGATTCTGAGATCGTAGGTATGTACCTAATTCGTTTTCTCTATTTATAACTGTAATTATGTATGTATACCGTTATGTACCTATGTATTTCTTTTCTTGTTGTGTATGTCAAATAATAGTACATTGTTCACCGAGAGGAGAAAGTGACCGATTACCGTCGAGGGTGTCGTTTGAAGCCCGAGCCGTAGGCGAGGGCTTTAAAACACCCGAGATCGGGACCGAATCACAGCGTTGCTGCTTGGCGGCAGAAAAAGGCGTGGTGGTAGTACTTCCCCGGACGAGCCCTTCACAAAGAGCTCTACTACTCTTACAAAGAGCTCTACTACTCTTACAAAGAGCTCTACTACTCTTGAGTAAGTAATGGATTTTCATACACACTTTTCTCTCCCGCTCAGATGCGGTTTCTCCCCGCATATTTGTTCGATATGCAATGACGTACTTTCTACCGTAAATTTGATAAAGTATCAAGGTACTTTCCAAGCAGGTGTAGTATAAATGTATTTTCTTTCTTTCTTTCTTTTAATTCGAACGAGAAAAAAAAGTAACTAGCCCTAAGTACCTTGTACATAGTTACAATCATAAGCTAAACGAATTTATATAGGGACATCGGTGCCCGTTTTTCATTCTTGTACCCATCCGGAATAATAATAACAACAATAATACACACGAAGAAGGTTAAATGATCTATCTAGCTAGACATTTTTTTTATTTTGTCACACTTTTTTGCAAGCTGTACCTCCTACAAGCGAATCACTGAATCACTCAATTACTTGGTAGGTACAGTACAAATTACATACTCTACATTCGGCTGATGCTATTCCAATAATTACCGTAAAAATGGAACTGAGCCCATAGAGATAGTAGCTTGAGCGTTTCCTACTTGTGGTAGGGGTAGGTAATCCTCCTAGACCTAATCCTTCTAGTAGAAATAAGTTTCCGTGAACGTTGCTTCCGGTTCAACAGTCTTATTTCCGGTCCCAGAGAGCTCTAACCTCTGCATAGTGATGGACGCAGCAAAATGCCTAGTCCTCGTTGTACCCGCTCAGCATCGGGTGGGCCAGGAGATTGCTTTTTTTTATAAATGTGATACCTATCTGTAGGTGAGAACGTCTTATAATACGCGTTCTGAAATTACACGAAGGCATTTTGACCCAGGGTCATACAGGGACTTCTGTGCAGTTTTTGGGGTTCCGTTAGGGTGACTCGAGTCAACTGTCGGAAAACGAATCCAAAAAATAGTTACTAAGTATACGACTTTATTTTTTTATTTTATAATATTATTCAGTTTTTACATAGAAGTCCTTTAAAGCCCAAAATGGGTAGTTATGGGTATTTATAAAATTAAAACTTTAAAATAATCTCATGGTGAAATTTTAAAAGGCACTTGGATCAAGGTCTGGATAAATTACCTTTGAAGTCGTTATTCATATTGTTATGTCACTAGACCTCTGTCTGCATGTTGTGTAAAAATTATGACGTGTTATTTTTGCACAATACATTTTGCGTGACCGGCAGACAAACATACCTACTCCTAGTGCATTTAGTGACCGCTAGTGATGGCCGCTAATCTGGATTCTGTATCGATACTTTCACTTTGTACACGTATCGGAAGGCCACGATCAGAGTTAGCGAAAAAAAATATGATAAACATAAGTAGTATATCAACTAGCTGGTTCCCATATCATCATAGCTATGGCTTAGTTTTGGGCGAGATGGTGCTGTGTGGAATGTCCACCAATATATATTATTTTGGGTATGTTTTTACAAAAAATATATATGAATGTACCTATATATCAGGTATCTGGTTCCCATCTAGCGAGCTTTGGCTTAGTTTTGGGCTCGCTAGGTCTGTGTGAAAAGTCCACCAATATTTATATTTAATTTAAATTCCATCCGTTAGTTTCTCAAATCTTTTGAAGCCGTATTTATACTCTCCATTGTCGATATTATTGATGATAATATGAGGTAAATTCAGCGAATTATGTAAGAGTTTGATAATATGTTTTGGTCTAGTAACACTTAATTACTTTTTACAAATTTCTTTCTGAAGTAAAGAAATTTCAAAAAAAGTGCAATCTCAACATCACTATCACGATGAGAGACGGGGTCGTTTCGTAACGTCTCCGTCCGTCCACTGTCGTGCCAGTCTATCGATGACCGAGCGCGAAATCTACCGACTTGTTTCTTAAATTTCCCCACACTACCACGCGACTCCGCAAAACGTTAATAAAGTTTTTTTTACTAAATGTATTAAATTACGTCCATCCGCGTTCGTGATCGATTTTATTGTGTTAATTGTTTTTTTTTTCACTTTACGAAATATATAATATCTAATGGAAAGCAACTGAACCGCTGTTATACTAAAAATATGGATTGAAAAGGTACAGTTACAACTTGAATCGATTTATTAAAATTCACCTTGAACTTGACTGAAATCCAGATTGTGCACTCAGGTGCAAAAAAATAAAACAGTACATACTTGCTCCGTAATAAAGTTCCCTTGTACCTAGTAGTTTTATTGGCAAGTGATTGACATTTTAACTTCTCTTGTTAAGCGGCAGTAAACACAGGTCTTAAAAATGTTTAATTAAACACTTTAAATAACACATATAGTTTCCTGACTAACAATAAATAGGATAAATAGGCATAATAAGAGCATTGTACTATAAATTACTTCCTTGCTTAAACGTGAAAAAATGCGAATCCATAACACTTACAACCAACTTATCATGAACTCAATAATCTCGCAAGTTCTATCGATGAAAAGATCTATTTCAAATTGCTATATAAAAAGAACATGGAATAAATTAAGAGTTACTATGAAAGTTAAGTAAGATCTTAAAATATCCATTATGTTTAGACCTTTTATTTAGAGCTAGTAGTTCATGTTTACAGGTCTTTAAAAGCTGGGCATGAAGTTGCGATATCCAACACCAATGGACCAAGTTCAAATACGAATAGTATTCATGTAAGAGCTCTGATTATATTGGTTTTGGTGAACTTTCAGAGTCAAGGTAAAGTTTTAAGTAAAATCCGATGTTTTATAAGTATGAACACGTATCAATATTGGTTTAGTTTGTCGGCGTTCGTTCTTTGGATGAGTGCTAAAGTTCTATTCAATAGGTTGTAAATTTTGGTAAGTCAGGATCACGCACGGGTAGGCTCAATACCTAGGTACTTACTACGGATGTTGAAAAAATACAAAATTATTATTTAAGACTTTTCACAATCTTTTACTCATCATTTCTTAGAATTGTTTATTTAAGATGAGCGTGTAATTGTCTATAATTAGTGGTGCAAACAATATTAATAATGACAATAATTTATCAGTTATTGTATGTTAATAACGGCAGTTACAGACCATGGCAGCTTGGTCGTTACATTTTAACCATGGTTTTATCAACTTTTTATACAAATTACCTACTCCCAAGAAAGGTAAGGGTTCTGAGAGTTAATTTTATGTCTCAAGATTTATTTATTACCAACATTTATTTCTCGATATCTACGATTTTAATTATACTCTACCTACCTCTTTAAAATAATAAGTAGCCTTTAGGTAAATAATGTTTATTTTCAAAACTGGCTAGTTAAATAAATAAATTGTAAAGGTGCGGTACGTAGTCAAAGTTGATACTACCTACCTACTAAAAACGAAATTGTAACGTAAGTAGGTATCGAAGCAGTTTTGTGAAAATTTAATTCAGAACCATAGGTTGTTAAGTTACGCACTTGTCGTTTTCTTATCTTAAAAAGGTAATTTTCTTTTTTTTTCCATGGACGCAAAGATGGATTCTTGATAAAACATTATTTTATTTTGAACCCTTCAGCTTTTTGATCTCAAATTTTCACTTTTATTGACGTGGTTCAAATTTCGATGCCTGCCGTAAACCAGTGCATTATCTTCAAATATTTATTCAGGGTGTGTGTTGTGTTTGTGGCAGTCCCTTAATACCAATTAACTCATTAAGGGTCCGGCGACAGCGGCTCGCAATTTCGAGGTGCGGTTGGCTATTATTTCATTTTATTTCATTTCGGGGAGGTTGTTTGAAAGAATAACTCTAAAGTGACACGCATAAATACTGTTCGAACACAAATAATACAATAACATAAGGGAAATGTGCTTGAGTCAGAAATCATTTTGGTATTAGGTAAACATAAGACCAAACATACTAATACCAAAATGATTTCTGATTCGGGCATGTTTCCCTTATATTATTGTATTATTTGAGTTCGAACAGTATTTATGCGTGTCACTTTAGAGTTATTCTTTCAAATAACCTCCCCGAAATGAAATAAAATGAAATAATAGCCAATCGCACCTCGAAATTGCGAGCCGCTGTCACCGGAGCCTTAAGCCCTAATGAGTTCCATTGTGGTTGAGGAAATTCTAATATTGAGTCAGCAAGATTGTCTATGGAATGTTTTTGTTATTAGACAGGCCTCACGGCTCGGTTGGTAGTAGCTCTGTTTCGGCGTCGTAGGTCGTGGGTTCGATCCCCACAGAGAACGCATATATCATGCATGTATTATACATATAAACCTTCCTCTTGAATCACTCTATCTATTCAAAAAACCGCATCAAAATACGTTGCGAAGTTTTAAAGATTTAAGCATACATAGGGACATGGGGGCAAAAGGATATAGGGACAGAGAAAGCGACTTTGTTTTATACTATGTAGTGATAATTATGTATATTTACAAAAAAAAAGTATTTAAGTATTATATCAGCTATCTGGTTTTCATATCACAAGCTTTGACTTAGTTTGGGACTAGATAGTGCTGTGTGGAAAGTCTATCAATAGGTATTTATTTATTTAGTAGGTTTGGTCTTACGTTTACCTAATACCAAAATGATTTCTGACTCAAGCACATTTCCCTTATATTATTGTATTATTTGTGTTCGAACAGTATTTATGCGTGTCACTTTAGAGTTATTCTTTCAAACAACCTCCCGAAATGAAATAATAGCCAATCGCACCTCGAAATTGCGAGCCGCTGTCGCCGGACCCTTAAGGTGGTCGGTAAATTATTATCTAGTTAAAAACAAAACTTACTACGAAGTGACTAGTTAGAGGTACCTATTTTTTACTAGAGTAGTAGGATGTAGTTCTATGGCGCCGTCATTTTGCCGCCTTTTAAAACACGTGAAAAATCGCGCGACATGATGTGTAAGTGGGTTTTGGCAAATTTAATTCTGCTTATTCCTAAACATCACCCTCGCGAATTTGGCCTCGATTTTGCCTTTCATTCGATCACGTCGTATTCAAAATTAAAATTATTTCATGTAAAAGCAATGACTACCTTTTGACCATCTACCTATAGGTATCGTGAAGTAAAACGCGCCCCAACGAACTGGTCTAGAAAAAACTTAGACAGGTAGGTACCTAGGTACTTATATTTACAAAGTAGCTAGGTTCTAGCTATATAGGTATTTTGCAATCCGTCCCATTGTTCTCAGCTATGTCTGTCTAGTCATAGTAGGTAGGTCACGCACGGTGTAAACATTTTATCATCCTATTGTTTTACAAAATGTTGAAAAAATATTTTCATATTTTGTTTTTACTACACGTAATTATAATTACTATAAGATTATCCAAAAGTTTCACATTGCATTCCGCTGCGATTTGTTTTGGAACTGATTTACTACGTCGAGTACGAAGGAGTCGTCCTTACTTTCTAAAATATTTATAATTCATTTTTCAGGCACCAGGTGCTTTAGGTAGTGCCAAGACATGAAGCCATTCATAAAACAGGCAAGTATTTTCATCAATTTACCCACCATTCAATTTACAACTTGATAATATCCGGAACACCCGCATCCTTACATTAGCCTTACTCGTACTTGGGCAGATTTATTCAAAATTAAGCCGCGAGGCGCGTACTATCCCATGTCCCTCACCAGGTGGTCCCACTGGGGGTCTAATCTAGACAAGATCCTTTCTGGTTTTTTTCCTTCACTTTTTTTTTATACATATTATACCAATTTTTTTTATGATGAAGGACCTTCATAATCTGTCGATTTACATGCGTAAGGAATTTGAAACATGCGTTGCATCACTGGCCGCCGAAACATTTTTTTTTTCAATGAAGGACGGTTTTGAGGCTTCATACAAAAGTTAGAATGTTCGAACCCCCGCGTAGGTACCTAGGCACTAGGGGTACCCTACGTAGTGGTTATGCATGGACCTTTAGTTTTGGGATAGTTACAAACTTTTTCCATCTTCTAGGCTTTCGTGGTAAGTGGAGCGGCCCTGAACATAGCTGGGCACGGCTGCGCGCACGGCTACCCAGCTGTGCTCTTCGCGCAGATAAGCAGCGGCGATGGTCCCTTCAAACTGACAGATCATGATACTTCCTGGATCGGTAAGTACATCCCACGGTCAAAGATAAATAACACCTAGCCTAGTAGGTACAGGTCTTAGCGTAGCGTTATACAGGGTTACAGGAAAAATCGTGCTAGATCCGTTAAGGGCGTGGAGTACCCATAATTTCTTACTTATTTCACAAACAATTGCCATAATATTTTTTTTAGATATCCCTTAGAGAAAAATAAACTTTCTAATATTTTTTTATTTCTTTACTTTCACTTGTCTACTACGGTCTATTCAATTAACTTATGCACTATTTTAATGATTGACGTCCTAAAGCATCTTAAGGGTCCGGTGACAGCGCCTCGCAATTTCGAGGTGCGATTGGCTATTATTTCATTTTATTTCATTTCGGGGAGGTTGTTTGAAATAATAACTCTAAAGAAACACGCATAAATACTGTTCGAACACAAATAATACAATAATATAAGGGAAATGTGCTTGAGTCGGAAATCATTTTGGTATTAGGTAAACGTAAGACCAAACATACTAATACCAAAATGATTTCTGATTCGGGCATGTTTCCCTTATATTATTGTATTATTTGTGTTCGAACAGTATTTATGCGTGTTTCTTTAGAGTTATTTTTTCAAACAACCTCCCCGAAATGAAATAAAATGAAATAATAGCCAATCGCACTTCGAAATTGCGAGCCGCTGTCACCGGAGCCTTAATACACATGTAAAAATACAATAATAATAATAATAAGATACACAAAATTTTCAATAAAAAAATTAAAAGTCGAATATCTCGAAAAGGGTTAAGTTTAGAGTAGGGTACCCTAAACTTAACCCTTTTCGTTTCATAGTTAAGTAAGTCAGAAATTATGGGTACTCAGCGCGATTTTTGATGCCCTGTATATTCTTGGGGTACAGGGCCCGTACCACCATCTCTTGAAGCATTTGAAAAAATAAATAAAAAACTATTAGCATATTCGGGAAATAACTACCTAAGTAGTTACCTACCTACCCCAAAACTTTTTTCAAAAGCGGGAATCGATTCCGCAACTTCATTCGTTATACATACCTACATAGGTACATAACATAGGTACTTATCGACAACGACAACGTTATTAAACATGATACCTATCTGTAAGCAACACAAAACAATAAAATTTGTCGAGCAAATTGATACTTATAATTTAGCTTTCAATTTCAAGCAATTCAAAAAACTTAAACAGCAAAGAATAAATCGCTCAGCACAAAAGGCCAGGTGAAAGTCTCAGAGAAAGCCCTTTTAGGAAATCCCTATCATGAAGCACCATACCTACGGCACGGCACGGCGCCGTAGATAAATAAAACATACCGGATATTTAGTTAGGTCTTAGAGAGTTATGTACCTAGTATGCTTCTCATCGCGCTATGGACAAAAATACCAATGACCTTTTTCTGCAGGTGCATTTACATTTTTTAGGTAATAACTTTTTAAAAAGTCCAGGCAGTTTGTGTTGTGTCATTCATTCATAACTAACACAGCCGGCTGTGTATCAATTTCATTTCCCTACACGTTACTAACTTACATAACATGGAAGTAATGTCTCGCTCTACAAACGTGGCATCATGGGTCATGGCCTTGCCAAAAATTGCACCTAATTTTGTAATTGGATAATTTGCTGAAAAAATAGGTAGATACAGGTCTTAAACAATGCAAGTCTAGGGTGATTATATCTGTCACAGTTAAGAGACCCTAAGGCCTATGCGGAAACGTAAAAAAATTACCCTGTCACGTCAGTTTCCGACGAAATTATTGTAAACGTCTATTGTTAGCAAGTGCACGTCAGTCAGAAAGAAACTGATCTTGTCTTTAAAACATCGCTGGAGGTAATTTATCTTGCAGATTTGGGAAATCTGGTCGTCGGAAAAACAATACAGTACCTACTTATGTATTTAGGTACAAATCAAGGATTTCATATAAATATTTAAGTACCTACTTGTTTTAAGCAGCTAAACGCACGTAACCATTCGATTCGTCTTCATTATGTCGTCCTTCTAAATGATTCTGAGGGTCTGCGTTTCGATTTTCATTTTAAACTCAAGTCACTTATCGGCCGCGTCTCTTTTGCATAAGTTCTAACAATACAATTTCTTTGATTACAGCTTCCGTCGTCGGCGTGATGGGGATTGTGGGAAACTTCATCTCTCCAGTCCTGATGGCCAGGTTCGGCCGGCAGAAAGCCCACCTAATCTCCACCATCCCAGCCCTTTTAGGCTGGATAGTCTTCGTCCTCGGCAACTCTGTTTCTCTTTTCATCCTAGCGAGGTTACTGCATGGACTTGCTTTGGGTTTACGGACACCGCTAGCAGCTATCCTTGTTGCTGAGTACACGGATCCGAAGTATCGAGGAGCGTTCTTGGGGACTTTTGCTATTTCTTTGGGATTGGGGATATTTTTATCACATTTATGGGGCGCTCATCTGACGTGGAAAATTACTGCTGTGGTCTGCTCAATGTTTCCTTTGATAGCTATGGCGATTATCAGCCTATCTCCTGAATCTCCGAGCTGGTTAGTCTCCAAAGGAAAATATGAGGAAGCCAGGAAAGCTTTTAGATGGGTTAGAGGCGATGGAAACGAACAGAGGGATGAATTAAACTCTATGATAAATGCTCATAAAGAAGCAAAGATAGAAGAAAAAGTTAACGATAGTACCCGAACATCTATTAAAGGGTTTTATAGAACCGTGGTTGATACAATCAAAGATGTGCTCAAAATCTTTAAGAAGAAAGAGTTCTACAAGCCAGCTATCATAGCTATCAGTATGCTAATTGTTTTTGAGTTTGGTGGAGCCCATATGTTTGCCGCGTACGGAAATATTATACTGCAAGCAGTTCTGAACAAAGATAATCCCAAAGATGTCGCTTTGCAGTTCACTATTATAGATTTACTGAGAACTGTCTGCGCGTTGCTAGCTATATTTCTACTAAAGTATTTCAAACGCCGAACAATTCTATTTACTAGCGGTGCGCTGACTGTTTTATCACTTTTATCTATATCAGCTTTTATATATTTAAGAGAAGCTGACATGTTTACTTCTGCATGGATTATAAATGTTGTACCAATGTCTTTAATGGTGTTTTACACCTTAGTATTCTGTTTAGGTCTTGTGCCTTTAAACTGGGTGATATGTGGTGAAGTATTTCCTTTAGCGTATAGAAGCTTAGGGTCTACAATTTCTACTTCATTTTTAACGCCAGCTTTCGTCGTTTCAATGAAGACCGCTCCACATTTATACTCCTCGGTGGGTGTAGAAGGAGCATTTCTAGTATATTCTGCTGTCTTGACCATGTTTTTAGGCGTGATCTACATATTACTACCTGAGACTAAGGATAGGACTTTACAGGATATAGAAGATAAGTTTAAGGGGAAAAAGACAGCCGATCCTGAGTTACAAATGAATCTTATAAGTAAAACAGAAGATCTTACAGCTAAGTGAATATCAACATGACAATTTAAGATTTTTAGTTTTTTAAGATATTTAATGTGATCATTTTAATTTTTGAAAAAGACCAAGGTAAAATTTACTGGTGTATGCGCATTTAACTTTTCTCTTTTTCTTTTGATAAAAGCTACAGTTATAAATAAAATAAAATGAGCTGTGATATTAGTGCTTCCGTAGGTAGATGTAATTCAAAATAAGTGTGCAAATTAGTAAAGGATGCCCCACGGAATTAAAAATCATCATCATCAATCTGAAGAAGTTCGCTGCTTGCTTGCCTCTAAGGCCTCCCCTATATGACATGCATGACAGATCAAGGTATGTAATAAATTATTATTATTCATCACCTTATTTGTCACAATCCGTCGATCCTGGGACATCCTATACTATACCTTAGTATTCAAATTCCTTGATACCTACTTACTATTGGGGTTGCGACCTGAACAAATTCTTTCCCTAGGTGGGACAGACTAAACAAAGATAAAACTAGGTAGGTACGTTACCTATTGATTTTAATGATGAAACACTGTTAAGTAAGTATCTGCAGTACTAACATTTAGATAATTTAAGGTTAGAAGTTAAAAGTAGGTACTTACATTGATAATATTATTTCTTTACTAGTACCTACACCTATTAGTTTTTTCCATACATAAAATATGAATAAGATTAAAAAAGAAAGTAGAAATTAACCTAAGTACCTACATTGTTTGTGGTACCTAATTAATTAAAAATTAGATAGTTAATCTTTATTTGTAACAAGCTGTGCTGTGACACAAATTATTATATTATTATTGGAAACTTATTTGTTGATTTACTTTAATTAATAATTAATTACATAGTTAATTAAATAAATAAATAATGCTGGACAATCCACACACAATTAAAACATATAACATCAAAATACCTTTGATAAATACTTTCTTTGGTACATAAAATGCTGGTTTATAATCATATTAATAACACTTGTGTAATATACAGATGGCCTTATCATATAAAGCTAGCTTTTTAAGCTACATTCTTTAATACTATACTAATCCTTTGGAACCTTACATAAATCTGTAGTTTGGATATCCTAAGTAGAAACCTTTAGAGTTCTGTTATTCATCATCAGCATTCACATTCATATGGATTCATTTTGACCAAAATTATAAGCTTTTATAAAAAGTATAGGTACAAGGTGAATTTTTGGGATGGTGGTGCAGTAAGGGTAGGTACCTTAACCGCTATAGATAAAGGAAAATGTACCTAGAAGACCTTTCATAACTTTTTGAGATATTCTAAAGTGCATTCACAGAGTTAGGTAAAAATTAACAGTCAGCGAAAAAAATGCTAAAGTATCAAAATATTTTTTGAAGCCGATCAATGCTGTTGCATGAGTACTAGAAATGACAGAAATCGCCAAAAACTTTTCCCATTCATTTTGTACGGAATGATTTATCAACTGAAATGTGTGTTCCCAATGATCCTATTCCTTACTGTAATTTTTTTTCCTTGAAGGTCTGTGACTATAACGGTTACCCTTACTGCCCTGTCCCAAAAATCCACCCTATATTAAAAGCAAGCAGCATACCTATAATTATGTCTTGTATGTATGTACCAACCTGTAATGTCTATCACATACTTTACAATAGCCTATGTATTTTTCTAGACCACAGTCCCAGGCTGCATAACATGAATGAAAAGTTGCATCTAACATTCTAGAAAAGCCATATTAATAAGTAGATATAAAGTTCATATACCTAGAATCAAATCCTACTAATATTATAAACGTGAAAGTTTGTAAGTATGGATGGATGGATGTTTGTTACTCTTTCACGCCGGAACGGCTGAACGGATCTGGATGAAACTTGGCAGAGAGATACATTATAGTCTGGAATAACACATAGGCTACTTTTTATCCCTTGGGAATACCGGGTTACACATATTTTAGCCGTAATACATATTTTAGTTCTTAAATAATAACTAGATGTCGCCACAGGAAAGATTAGCACGCGCTATCGTTGCGTTTTGACTGTTTTGAGCAATGAGTGATGTAAGCAAGCGTATTTAATTAAATCTTATCTGACGTTCTGTCGATCGCCGATTTAAATCTGCGCGAGTGAAACCGCGGGGCGCAACGCAACTAGTTTCAAACAGGAATAGATCGCCACAACTTAATCATCCTAGGCACATTCAAATTCATAGGTCCCAGCAAAAATGGACTGACATACTTCGGCCCTAGGTTTATCAGTACATCAGACTGTCTTGAAGTCAGGATAAGACTTCCCAGCGAAGTTCTGGCAATACCTAGCTTCTGTGCTATGACACCTGTAATGTGCACATCGTCGATCCAGAAATAAGGGGCTGCTTGGGCGCCTTCCAGAAGCTTGGTTATCACATCTTGGGAGTATAAGATTGCCCATCCTGGAAGAACATTCTGGATATTAAACTAACATAAAAGGATAAGGCTATAATCTATTATTGCCCCAGGTGAACCCTCGTAAGTCTAAAGCATCTGAATGTTATACCTACCTACTTCAGTTTCCAGAAAAAGAAAACATAAACAAATACCTAGTACTTAAGAAAAAATCTAGCAAAAATATTAGTTTATAGACAATAGCTTTTGTATATTTTAGGTCAAAAGTTCAGGATGAATAATAAAGGCACACCAATGTCAATCCATAGTAATATTGGCATCACTAAAATAGACAATACACAATAGGATATCAGTAAGAAAAGTAGGTATTTTTTTTTGTAGTCTTAGTCTAAATATATATAACTCAAAGGTGACTGACTGACTGACTGACATAGTGATCTATCAACGCACAGCCCAAACCACTGGACAGATCGGGCTGAAATTTGGCATGCAGGTAGATGTTATGACGTAGGCATCCGCTAAGAAAGGATTTTGATCAATTCTACCCTCAAGGGGATAAAATAAGGGATGAAAGTTTGTATGAAACTTTGAATTCCTTGGCGCGAGCAAAGCCGCGGGTTCAGCTAGTATTAGATAAAAGTAGTAAGTTACTTGGGTAGGGTAAACGTACGGGTTTCCCGACCACTACCCCTTTCCGACCACTTCACACGTATTTTGACCTAATAGGCGGTGTAAAAGACAGTTCCTTTCTAATTTCATTCCATTCGATCCAGACAAACATCACGTTACATAATCCAACGGCATGACCTGGAAATTTGCGAATTGAGCCCACTATCGCCATTTAAAAATGTGGTGTGTGGACGCGTGTCAAATTTAGCGAAAAAAATAGCAGGTGGCTTGATTTTCAAAGGTAAGTTTTTGAGTGTTTCTGTTGGTTTATTGTTCATTGGTTTGGTTTGTGTGTATTTAGCATGTTTAATTTCAATATTCCAGTGCCCAAACTCATCAAACTTTTCATAATTTGTGATATTTTTGGTGGTCGGGAAATAGGATAACGATTTATTTCAAAATCTACTTTCCGACCGGGTGGTCGCATAACCGGTTTATTAACTTCATTTAACTTTGCTTTTATTGGAGAAACCTTAAATTCAAAAACATAGATTCCATTATATTTGTGAACAGCTAGAATTTTGTAATTTTACAACTAGATTCCGGCCGCCAGTATACCTCATATTTTTTAAAGATATGACCTTCGAAAATATCGAATGTTTAGCGGCCGATAACTAGTAAAAATAAAACCTGTTTCCGGCCTTCGAAAAAAGAACGGCGATAATTAGGAAAAAGTAAATCTGTTTTCTACTTCTGATGTGCTTGGTGTTGGAATTGCCTTTTTTTTCAGGTGGCACAGGTAGCACTTGGTCGGAAAGTGGTATGTGACATTGAAGAAGAGGGCGAAATGAATATTGGCTGTGATCAATGCTTTCGTTGGTATCTTTTAAAATACACGAAACTAAAGAATTTATCATACAATCAAGCAGCTACCGCAACATACGATTATATATAAATCTGTCAATATATTAATTGTTTTACTTTTTTACTATTATAAACCCTATACTACTACAGAATAAGTTGTTTTTCCACCGTGAATTAGGTGGTCGATAGCCAGTGCGCTGGTGGACGATAACTGAGTGAAAAGGCCGCTAACCGGTATATTTGCTATTTTTACGAATATATATTTTTTATAAATTATCTATCACTGATACGTCTATAAACTTAAAGTTTTATGAAACTACACTATTGTAGGACAGGTAAGAAAAATCTTGGAGTACAGCATTAGGATAGAAATCAACTCTAAAGTCAAGGAGCCGCTTAAATGGTTGATAGCCGGTACTTTTACCCTACCTACTTAAATAAGTTGACAATGAGTGGCACAATAGGTAAGTGTAAGTTTGTGGCTTTAATGAATTACTTGTTTTGGATTCATTGACAAAATTGGTATCTCTCTCTCTAATAGAAAATTAAAGACTAAAAAATACCTGCACAGTAAGTAGGGTAGAAGACAGAAGCATACTCAGCAGTGGTCACCTTCCATTTAGACTTCTTGTTTCTTTGTGCTTTCCCATGTTCCAACACCTGACATGCTATCAACCCTTTAGCGCCCCACGGTGACAGCTCCTTCGCTAGAAACCTCCTCATCTCTCGAGAGTTCATTACAATGTCATCGTCAGTCTTGAGGATGTATTTTGCCATCGGACAATAGTGAGCCACCCATTTTAACCCCATCACATGCTTGTATGTCATGTTTCTGTATGCATCAATAAAGTTCCCTTGGATTATATCACCATACTCCTTGCTCTCATGCTTAATGTGGTCGCTCAAAGTTGTGTTTTCCGTTTCACCAAAAAGAAATACTGTTTTAGTAGAATCAACAGCCTTACCCCATGTATTGCGGATGACCATACGGTTCTCAAAATTCCTTGGGTTCGAAGCTACTATGATTAGCAAGAGCAGGCCAGAAGGGTATTCATTACAGGGTTGAGGGTTGGATAGGAATGTGAAATTCATGATATCTATCAGCTGTCTAATAATGTCGTTGTTTACTTTATACATTGTTTCATTGTTGTAAGGACTGTTAAGGCTGAATTTTGGGTCTTTTATGCGAACAATTACGGGATTTGTCGTGTAGTAATAGTCGTAACAAAGCATCAAAACACAAGCAGAAATTAGGAAAATGTGCATGTAAGCCATTTCAGATTTTTCTTTTTTGATCTCCGTCATAGCAGATAAGTTATTATGAACAATAATACATCTAAACATTCATTAAAAAGAAACCTCATAAACTACTGTCGTAGAAAATGAAAGCAGGGATCATTTATCTAAAAAAACAAACTTGCACTGCATTAGAGTAAATTTTTCGTAGTACTGCTGCTTTAACACTTATCAGTGGCTGCAATTTTATGAATATTTTCGTTTTTATTACTGTCCGTACGGAAATTCGTAATCGTAAAATTCGTAAACAAGCTCGCCAGTGTTGCCAATGAAAATTTTTAGCCGGCTGTATATGAGGTAAAAAAGCCATGTTTTAAAGGCAAATGACCAACGGTGGGCCGTGTTAGTGCTTAGAACAAGGAAAAACGTTTTGATTTGAATAACGTTTTAACATCAGAGAGAGCGTTTAAAATAGCGCCATTTGGGTAATGTTCGCAAACTTTCTCTAATTGTTTCAAAAATATGTTCAAATGTTTTCTTGAAACTTCTCCAATCTTTTTTTGACCTAAATTTTTTGGTAATTACTTTGAGGTTTCGGTGGTGGGTTCTCTGCAATATTTTTTGCTGTTGTAACTTATCGATATCAGTAGTGCCGTTCCTCTCGAACAATATTTGGGTGAGTGGGACGGCGCTATACGATGACGGTCAAATTTCTAGCATCGTCGTAACTCTTCATACATACCAACCCGTAAATTGAGTAATTACCGTAGATTTTGCAAAAAGCCGTAGAATCTGCTACCGCCACAAGGACACGGCCGCCGTAGGCCGTAGATTTCGTGATTCTTTAGCCTGAAAGCCATAGAACACGGCAATTGTTGTAACATTGGCAGCACTGAAGCTCGCTAAACACTTTTATTCAAATTCCTTGCGCTAGACTGAAGGAAGGCGGGGGGGGAGAGAGGGTGAAGGCAGTGCTGCCAGATGAGCCAATTGAAAAAGCGGTAGGTAGCTGTGCTTCAAAAACATGGAATTTCACCACAAAAAGCAAATTTTTCTGTTTAACAGAAAAATAAATTTAATAATAGGTTCGTTACCTCATAACTTTATTCGATATACCAATTTTCATTATTTTTTATCGCAATCAAACGTCCTTGGAAAATGCTACACACAACACCTTAGAGCATTTATAACTGGAGATGTTAACGCAAGGCGTACCCCTCTGCCGGCCATAAGACGCGACTTGGCCATGCACGTTATATAAAACTACTTCACTCATCACCGCGCGGCCATTAGTTGTCGTTTCGTGTCGCGAAGTAGTGCTCAGTAAAAATGGTGAATTGTGCGGTATTTCGGTGTAAAAGGAGATCAGAGACATCAAACTTTAGGGAACACGGTATTTCCTATCACAAGTAAGTGATATTTTAGTCAATTGTTTTTGTAATTACGTTTAATTTATATTTAATGGAATACCAGTTACGACAGTTTTAATACGACGCCAACGTCTTGGTAGGAGGTGTCGGTGAATTTATATTCCTTGGTAGAAGGCGTAGTGTGGGGACTAGTTGAGCGAAATCGATTGAATGAATGATGGAATGAACGTAAAATTAGAATAAAATGCGATGTGTTTTTTGTACCCATATTTAACCGATTTAAAAAAAGGATGTTCAGTATTGGACTCTACAAAAACTGTCTCTGTCATTCTGCCTTCAATACGTCGCTTCATGGAGCTCCCTTAAAATTTTAGTTGTGCTGTGTCGTTGGTTTATTGCTATTTTCTTTGTACTTTTTGAACGCAGAATCGTATAAACGTGATTTTTGTATAGCTGTAGTATGTTAGCTGGAGAGGGACATGGGCTATGAGCATTTGTTAACAGCCGCTATTCTTCTACTGCTCTTAATTTTTTTCACCCCGTCATACCAATCATCATCATCAGCCTATGTAAGTCCACTGCTGGACACATCATACCAATAAAGAAACAAAATATTTATCTAAAAATGCATTCATGAAAGACTTAAGTAGTCTTTCATGACTTTCTTGAAAGATTACTTACTACTTGCGAAAATAGAATATAGCTTAAAGTTACTCAACAACAGTGTAGCTTTCTATTTGTAAAATAATTTTTAAAATCGTTTCAGTAGTTTCAGAGATTACGCTCTACAAACTCTTAATAAAATATTTTTTACAAAAAAAAACCGATTCCAAAACTGCTATCCAATTTGTTATGAAAAATACACTAAAAAGTTAAAAATAATTGCATTATGGATTTATATTTCAATCTACTTACAAATAGGTATCCATTTTTTCAACAAATCTTATAATTTTATTATTATGACATTATACAATTACTGATATTTTTGGAGTCGGTGCCAGCACTCTATTTACTTAGTAATACCTACTAGGCTAGACAGGTACACGTTTGTTAATCTTGGCTAAAAAAAGGAAAAGTATATGATTTTGAACCACCCTGTTTCATTCATATGAAATCATTCATTTTGTCGGTCTTTTTACAACCCATCACTACTTTTTTGTGTTAGTGTGTAACTAAACAAAAGTGTAACAACAGTCATTCTTTATATGTGTTATTGTTTTTGTGTTGGTGTACAGCTTTTACTTGCGTGTGCGTTTATAGGGACGCTTAATTTTTCTGCATTAGTATGCGTGATTATGTAAATGTGTTCTGTACCGTACTACCCCGCCTCCCGCGAAAACCGGCAGAAAGATTTTAGTACTAAAAGTAGCGCTTGGCATCTCCCGTTATAAATGCTCTAAGCACAACACAGACAAAAAAGTCTCTACGAAAACCCAAGAAACCAAGGCCAAGGTCCTCTCGCTTGCCTGCGCTACGTCAGCTGTTATGCCTTGGTTACAATGTCGTCCCATATTTGGTACCTATACACTTAGAGCATTTAGAACTTTCTAAATGCTCTAAGCCTATACACATTTATAATCAACTAGCTGGTACCCGCGACTTCGTCTGCGTACTTTTAATCTCTTCATCCCTTTTTTTCGTAATAAATACAATACAATCTTTAGACCCTGAGAAAGGACATAGGCTACCTGCCTATGTCCTTTCCTAGGGTCTAAAGATTGTCTGTGCCAAATTTCATCAAAATCGGTTGAGAGGTTTAAGCGGGAAATAAATAAATAAATAAATAAATAATGCTGGACAATCCACACAGCATCATCTAGCCCCAAAGTAAGCTTCAAAGCTTGTGTTATGGATACTAGATGACTGATATATTTAATACATAATGTACTTACACAGATAGATATTAAAAAAAGCGTAACAGACAGACAGACAGAGTTACTTTCGCATTTATAATATTAGTAGGGAGTAGGTAGGGATGTAATGCAAAGCGTAGGTATATACCAATATTTTTTTATTTCGCTAATAACTATGCTGCCAGGCTCAAATGGGGTTGGGCGGGCCACATCAGCCGGATGCCTGCCGAAAGGTGGGCGAGAATCTGTACACCATGGGTTCCTGACGGACGTCGACCTCGTGGTCGGCCGAGAAAGCGCTGCGCTGGCAGGACGACCTGTGGGAGGAGGCTCATGATAGGGAGAACTGGAAGTCCTTGGGGGAGGCCTTTGCCCAGCAGTGGGACGGAATAAGCTGAAGAAAAAAATATAACTATTCATAAAAATAGCTAAGTAGATTTTGTTATATTTTTTTTGGTTCCATAACCTTAGAAGTACCTACTTATGTACGTGTCATATTTTTTTCGCAAGGATACCTACCTATAAAAATCCATGCAATATTTTTTTTACACAGGCCACTGATGTAAAGTGGTGACCGTCGCTTACACGCACACAGAACAATAATATTCCTGTCGAAGGTGTTGCAACTGCTACACCAAAGCCGATGCTGATGCACTGCCGGCCACACTGTCGCCATTTTGGTACCTACTGCTTTTGTCATCATAGTACAAGATAGGTAAAATTAATTACAATATGTACCTATTATCTACCTATTTTTATTGTAAAAAAAGCAGGCAAACACAAACATTGCGTTTGCACGTAGGTACCTTCCTAAATCATAACACCTAAAACTCCAAGCAAGAAGCTTACTACGCCTCTAGATCAAAGCAATATATTTTTGGAGACATTTTTCTAATTAATCAGGGCACTCGACCGAGTGAAAACGTCGGTTTCCGAGAAAAGAAGGGGCGCCCGCTCCCCCCTTGAGCACGGCGCGGTCAAACACTCGCCGAGCGATTATTGCTGACGGGATGTTGATAGGCGCTGTTGAAACAAATAAAAAAAACCCAATTCATGTCAAGTCCTTTGATTATATACCTCTAGATAGAGAGTTCGAGCGTTTAGACGTCAAAAAAAATATATAAGAGTGTTGTATAAAAATGTATAAAAGTGTGCAGGAATTACAAAGGACGATTGAAAACCACTAAACAAGTTACATATCATCGGCAAGTAAACTTTGAATTGGTATAAGCTGAAGAAATCATTAAATTAATAAAGTTTTAATTTTGTCCTTAGATACGACGCCATTTGACGCCATATTTACAGGGTTGCCTGCTCTTTGAGTTTATTAAGCAAGATTTCATAATGACGCCTGTTAATTATGTAAAAATAGTATCCACTGTAATGAAACAATTTATTGGGGGTGTTAATTACTTTGAAGTAAAAACTGATCATGTTTGCGGTCTTTTGCATCAATCTAACTTGATAAGACTAGTTGTGGAAAAATATTTGGTCTTACGATATTAATAAGAGACAAAGTTGGAAAATATTAAACGGGATGTAACCTCTAAACGAAAACTGCTTAAAAAACAAATTCAAAGAGAAGGTCACTAAGTCTTCTGCTGTATCGAATATAAATAATACAATTGTATGAAACTTTATATGAATGATTTTATGACTTGTGTAAAAATAATTTAGAACTAGAATATTAAAAGAGAGTATATGTCCATGTCTATTATTTTTAGTAAGAATATTGAAAATAAATAATCTTCAATAATATATTTTGTCATTACAGATATATTTTACCTCGTAATCATTTCTAAAAGGTGAATTAAAAAAAAATCAAAACATATTTTTTCCCCTACTATTATGGGAAATATTCAAGAGCTGGTATCACTCAGTACAGCATACACACATACACATGTGACGTAGCGCGCTTGTAGTTACGCATGCTTGTGTGCGTAATTCACACACAAGCGCTTCAAATCCAGCCTGTTGTTTTTGGCGATTGCAGCGCAACACTCTATCTAGACAGGTATATAATCAAAGGTCAAGTCATGTTACTCATGTTAGATTGTTTCATACAAGAATTTGAATAAGACATCCAAATTCCTTGGTTTCATAGCTATATGACATTTAAACAAAATATAAAACGAATAAAAAATCGATGTAATATGTAACAGTATTTGTTAACCATAGCATACTTAATTGACCGAGCGAGCGAAGCGAGCGAAGCGTCTCAGTTTCCACATTGGCCAAAAATGCGTTTGTCCGGATGTCTGTCTGTCTGTCTGTCTGTCTGTTCTCCTCTACAGGTCGCATTTTTCAACCGATCTGGACGAAACTTGGTACACAGGTTATATGACTTATTAGAATTTTTTGTCGTCGGGGATTTTTGATTGGAGGGGTACTTCCCCCAAAAAAAGGGCAAAAAGGGGGCTATTTGATATACTGGATATCTCCACCAAATGAGATCCGATTTCGATTATTCTTTTTTTATTTGAAAGGTAGTAACTATAAGTTGGTCTCATAAAAGTTTGGCGAAGATCTGATAAGGATCTTCAGCATGATGAACAGGATAGCTCATCAAACAATCGATGGTTTTCAATCAAATTTGAGAGAAACACAAAGGACCTCATTCTACACAAGATGATGCAAAAAAAATCAAAAAGATCAAAAAAATCACAAAACGGAAAATGCACTTACACATTACATTCCTCAAAAAATTTCAAATCAAATAGAAAAAACATCACATCACACACACCCACACACACACACATCTTTTTGCATTATAGTTAGTTTTCAATACGTGACAGGCTGCAAGCGTTTAGTCGCTGTTAGAATGCTAACTGATAATTATCTTCATGATGTTTTCCTTCACTAAATGAGAGCATCAGCATAATAAACTGAAACTGAAACAGCTTCACGACTTTGATCCCCAGGCACGGTAGATATTCCTTCAGATCTCCCAGTACCAAGTAGGTACTAATTCAAGATTCTTTGAGGATGTCTTAGGAGGTTAGTCAGAGGTACGTCCAAACATTACATTTGGCACATACCCACATTTTGCAGTAGTTAGTATTCCATACGTGACAGGTTGCAAGCCCATCGCCGCTGTTAGAATACTAACTGGTTTCCTCACGATGTTTTCCTCATCACAATAATCAGCATAATAATAAGCCTTAAATTAGAAATGAAATAAAAGTGCACTTAAAGACTTTCAGAAAACACCTTACACGACATTGATGTTGCGGGTGAGGGATGGGTGTCAGGTGAGAAGTAGTGGGGATGGGTATTTTCTACTTCTCTTCAACATTGATAGGTTTCTTTCAAAACTCTGAAATAGCTTTTGCTAAGGCAGTAAATAGCTCACTTTTAGTATGCTCGCGAGGTCTACAGCTCCCAGAGCCACTAGTTTAATCTAATAGGCATGTAGAGGAAGATGGGGGAATGCCGATCACCTGCGAGAAAAATGCTCTATTTGTTTTTTCATTTGTCATGTTAGTTTTGAAGACTCTGCCTTGCGCTGCAGTGCGTGCTCGCTGTGTTATAAGGCACCTTATTGGAGTGAGCGGTATTACCCGACGTGATCGCCATTACCCCAGCTTCACCTACCGCCTGATCCTGGGGATCGAAGTCGTGAAGCTGTTTCCCTGTTTCATCCAAATGCTAAAAGATAACATAGACACCTAGGCTACCACAGAAGAAAATATAATATTTAGCGCCTACTAAGGATTTTTTGTAGCAAATTTTTGTAGTCTGTCCGTACGACGGCGCCGGCCGACATGGGTGGAATCATCAACTCCGTAAATATCCCGAAGACATCGAACATCGAACGTGCTCTAGTGGCTTACGATCCGACCCAATA
Source organism: Plemyria rubiginata (assembly GCA_963576535.1). Lineage (NCBI taxonomy): Eukaryota > Metazoa > Arthropoda > Insecta > Lepidoptera > Geometridae > Plemyria > Plemyria rubiginata. The sequence continues at coordinate 6,933,062 of OY754922.1, read as the reverse complement.
ATAGGCCGAGCCGTGGGTTGCCATGCTAGTCATGCTACAGTCAAACTGCATATCTCTTGACTCTTGACCCCAGTTACACCGGGCCACTGTGGTCCGCATAGATATCGGAAGTAATCCTTCTTTCCTTCATCCATGGTGGTCCGCTTACCTATAACATGCTAGCTAGACAAAGTTATCCTACTAATATTATAAACGCGTAGTTTGTAAGTATGGATGGATGGATGTTTGTTACTCTTTCACGCCGGAACGGCTGAACGGATCTGGATGAAACTTGGCAGAGAGATAGATTATAATATCTAGTCTGGAATAGCACATAGGCTTTTTGTCCCGTGGGAATACCGGGATTTAAATCTGCGCGGGTGAAACCGCGGGACGCAACTAGTTTTTTATATTTTCGAGGCTTTCATTTTAGTCGTTCATGATAATCTAATGCAGGTTCAAGGTCAATAGACCTTCTTAGGGGGAAAAAAGGGGGAGATTTGGTACAAAGCTATTTTTCACGTATACTTATATAAACGTACCTACTAGCTGACCCGGCAAACGTTGTTTTGCCATATAAATAAAATTACTAAAATGGCTATTAAAAAATAAGGGTTGATCGTAGAAGGGTGAAAATTGAGGATTGTATGTATTTTTGTATGTTGTATCATAAAAAAATGGAAATTAAAAATTTTGTCTAAAAAATAAAATAAAAAATTTAGGGGTGGACTACCCCCAACATTTAGGGGGATGAAAAATAGATGTTGGCCGATTCTCATAGATACCGGATAAGCACAAAAAATTTCATCAAAATCGGTCAAGCCGTTTCGGAGGAGTATGGCAACGAAAACTGTGACACGAGAATTTTATATATTAGATACAAAAAAAGCACTAAAGTAAACAACGAAGCGCAAAAAAAACTAGTGTGTAGGTACCTAAGTAGGTACTATCTACGACTAAAAACTTTAGGGTACATGGTATTGGTTAATTTTAGGGTGCATGGTAAACTAAAGTTCCTTTAGAATTAGGTTGGATTTAAGATAAGATTTATAATGTTATAATTAAGTGAAATTTTAATACCTGTTATAATTTCATATTTATAGATTTTAAGCAAAAATGTTTGAAACATTTAATTGTACGTCCGAATAGGGCAGACTGTTTGTACTCTATTATATTTTCAACACCTTATACATTCAACAGTTTACAATAAAGATTATTCTGATTCTTATTCTGATTCTGATTCTGATTCTGATTAGTGATCACCAGAGATCGGAGTAGGTAGAATGATTTTATGTACTTGCATCAAGGTTTCATAGCATGGATAAATATGGCTTTTTTCCGATATTTACCGGAAAGTTCCGATATTTACCGGATTAAATTAAATATTATATTAAAAGCAGTATTTAGAAACAACAACATTTGAAATTTAAAGGAAACGATTGTTAATCGTTTATAGGTAAATTGATTTTTATTAACCAATCGAATATTTTTTTTAATAAAATATAAATAATAGTAGAATAATTAAAAAGTGTAAAAAAAAATGTTTTCAACGCATTTAATCGCGGGAAACACGTTTTCCACATAAAATGTTTAGCACTACTTTGCTAAATAAAGTTGACAGTTTGCTTTAGTTTTGTATAGGAACTATTATTTATTTAGAGGCTTTGTGGATAAAAATACCTACGTTTGAAAATTGACCTAAATCTCATTTATTAGGTGTGTACACTCTATTACTAGTGGCTCTGGGAGCTGTAGACCTCGCGAGCATACTAAAAGTGAGCTATTTGAGGAATGTAATGTGTAAGTGCATTTTCCGTTTTGTGATTTTTTTGATCTTTTTGATTTTTTTTGCATCATCTTGTGTAGAATGAGGTCCTTTGTGTTTCTCTCAAATTTGATTGAAAACCATCGATTGTTTGATGAGCTATCCTGTTCATCATGCTGAAGATCCTTATCAGATCTTCGCCAAACTTTTATGAGACCAACTTATAGTTACTACCTTTCAAATAAAAAAAGAATAATTGAAATCGGATCTCATTTGGTGGAGATATCCAGTATATCAAATAGCCCCCTTTTTGCTCTTTTTTTGGAGGAAGTACCCCTCCAATCAAAAATCCCCGACGACAAAAAATTCTAATAAGTCATATAACCTGTGTACCAAGTTTCGTCCAGATCGGTTGAAAAATGCGACCTGTAGAGGAGAACAGACAGACAGACAGACATCCGGACAAACGCATTTTTGGCCAATGTGGAAACTGAGACGCTTCGCTCGCTCGGTCAATTAGGTGTATTACTAATCTGATCCTGTTTATTTATTTGTTTTTACTATGTTGTTGTAAGACTGTGGAGATTGGCAGACGCTAAGGGAGGCCAACAGGGAGGGAGCCTAACCCAGTAGTGGGTGAAGTTAGGCTGCGGTAATGCGGCTGATGATATTGATGCGTTTCTTTCTTTACGCCTCCACGTAAAATTAATGAAATGACGGAAAAAATGTCTTAATCATTTTAAAATACCGGAATTCCGGAGGCATATCCATACTAACCTATCATTTGAGGTCATTGATCCTAAATCATTCTACCTACTCCGATCCCTGGTGATCACAAGAGAAAAAGGTACCTATAGCGCGTCGAAAATACGACCTTTTTTATACTGTTAATGATCGCGATAACAAGGACTGTTGGTATGAACATAGACATCATAGAAAAGTAGAAAACAATCTTATTTTGATCGATAGGGCAAATTAATCAGAATTTAACCTAAGTACCTACCATAAGTATCTCATTCGCTGCAGTCTGTACAATCCTGTGGTACAATCACGGTAGTCGGCTGTCGGATTGTAGGTGGATAGGCTTTTCATTTCCGTTATATTTTCATGAGTAGGTAGAAGTACCTACCTAACCTTCCTCCATCCATAGGTACCTAATGAGGGCATAGGGTGGCTCTTCAACGCAACAACGCAACGGTCAGGCGGGCAGGAGTTAAAGCAAGTGGGTGGAGGAATTGGAGGAATAGGCGGTGTCATGTCTTGCGCATGTCACAAAATTTAAAAACTCCAAGAATTGCGGAAAGTTTTGCCGTCATTACGTTTCGCGGTTTCCATCGAAACTGTCAAAATCCGTGGCAATCTTGACCGGAAATCAATAAATCTTTAAATAAACTACTAATGCCTGATGTAGAAAATTATGCTAAGTGAACACGCTAGATTTAAATTAAAAATTTATTGTAATCTATAAACATTGTCATAGTAAAACAAATTGATATTAATTAGAAAAGTGAAGTTCCTGTAGGTACTAAACACGGCAAAAATGGCTGCTGCGAAGTGTTTATGGTTGGCTACCATGCTTCTGCGGCTGTGGCTTGGAGCTTCAGATTTATGTTATGCTCAGTAAGTTTTGCTAAACATAGCATGGTACCTAGGTAGGTCGAGTAGGTACATAATACATACCTACATGACGAATAGTCTAATCTAAAAGCGATAGCGTAGGACCACCCCTCTGCCCGGCAGGTGCGGGTTCGGTTCCGAGACGCTGAAAGCCTTCAAGTAACTTCAATTTCTAGCAAAAGGGTATGTATTATGCGCTGAGCTAATTACTTTTTTGTCTAGCTAGCTGCAACACGGACCTAAATTATTATTTTTCTAAAAAATGATTGTTTGATTTCGAATTTTGTCATTAGCATTACTCATTTTATTACCTAGGTCGAAACTACCTGCTTGTTTTGATTCTGTTGTTTTTTATTTTGATTTAGTAAGTAGGTATGTGTTAGAATTCTACTAGCGGAATGGTAATGGTATCAACCAAGGAATTTTGAGACGACTAAAGAGCCATAGGTAGGTAGGTATGGCTCTTTTGACTGGGCCCGGAAAAATTTTGGCCGTAGGTAGGTACCTATTTTGTCAAAAATGTAATGTTAGTTTAGTAGGTAGTTTTTAAAGGTTTTTGTGGAAAGCTAAACTTTTCTTATTGGGGCAAAGACTACCTACCTCTAATGCACAATTCAATATATTTTGAAGTAATTTTTTTTTGTTAATTACCAACTTCATAATAATATGTGAAAACATACCTTTTAACACAACAAAATACGCAATTTCATTTACTTGGATGACAAATCTTTTTCCTGATTTTTTTATGAAGCCAAACTACTGAACCGCTTTTTGATGAGTAATTTTTTTACTTGTTTTGTTTGGATCAAAATTATATTTTTGCTGAAGTGTGCAATGTGGTCCACACCACTTGGTTGATTGCGATTTTCTAAATCCTAAATAAGATCATCTTTAGGAACCATTTAAAAATGTAGAAATAGGTAAGCTTCGATGTGTGAGCCATTAGTACTACAGACAGCGATAGATTGACGCATTCTACACTGGAACGTGTTTACCAGGGCAACACTGCTGACGTTCCAAGACCTGCTGCCAGAGGACCCTCGACTGTACGACAAGATGCGGCCGCCCAAGATCAGCGAGAGTCAGCCCACGGTGGTCAACTTCCACGTCACTGTCATGGGGCTGGATTCTATTGATGAAAACTCGATGGTAAGGTATAAATACCCCGTATACCTAAACCTAATACGTAGGTTTGTGCTACTACAGCTACATCGTACTTTTTATTTTTAGGGTTCCATACCCGAAACGTAAAACGGGAACCCTATTACTAAGACTCCGCTGGCTGTCTGTCTGGCTGTACTCCGTCACGCATCACCAGGCTGTATCTCATGAAACGTGACAGCTAGACAGTTGATATTTACACAGATGATGTATTTTTATGGCTGCTATAACAACAAATACTATAGAAAACAAAACAAAATAACTATTTAAGTTGGCTCCAATACAACAAACGTCATTTTTTGTTTTTTTATAGTTAACGGTACGGAAACCTTCGTGCGCGAGGCCGACTCGCACTTGGCCGGTTTTTTCTTATTCAGAGTCGCCAGAAATTATGAGTTCGATCGGAAGCAGCGATACTTCGTCCAATAACTTTTCTCTCGCCCATTTCCATCAACATTTTTGAAGATACCAAATCACTGAATTCATTTTTGAAAAATCTTGGGTGCAATGTAATAGACGTAACACAACTTGATTAATTGTGAATTTTCATAAAATGTTCCGTGTTTTGTTTTTATCTTTCAAATGTTAAAAATTATGAGCGAGAGGTACATTCTTCTCTCTTATTTCTTCACCAGACGTACGCTGCGGACATCTTCTTCGCGCAAACGTGGAAAGACTTTCGACTGCGACTGCCGGAAAATATGACGTCAGAATACAGGTAGTACGGTAGTTCCCATATCTATTTGTAGGTACCTAGGATCAAGTATTTAATTTTGTTATATGGTAGGTACCTTACCTTACCTTACCAAGGAATTTGGATTAAAAAAATATGCTGGACAATCCATACAGCACTATCTAGCCCCAAAGTAAAGCTTGTGTTTTTGACCGAGCGAGCGAAGCGAGCGAAGCGTCTCAGTTTCCACATTGGCCAAAAATGCGTTTGTCCGGATGTCTGTCTGTTCTCCCCTACAGGTCGCATTTTTCAAGTGATCTGGACGAAACTTGGTGCACAGGTTATATGACTTATTAGAATTGTTTTGTCGTCGGGGATTTTTGATTGGAGGGGTACTTCCCCCAAAAAAAGGGCAAAAAGGGGGCTATTTGATAAACTGGATATCTCCACCAAATGAGGTCCGATTTCGATTATTCTTTTTTTATTTGAAAGGTAGTAACTATAAGTTGGTCTCATAAAAGTTTGGCGAAGATCTGATAAGGATCTTCAGCATGATGAACAGGATAGCTCATCAAACAATCGATGGTTTTCAATCAAATTTGAGAGAAACACAAAGGACCTCATTCTACACAAGATGATGCAAAAAAATCAAAAAGATAAAAAAATCACAAAACGGAAAATGCACTTGCACATTACATTCCTCAAATAGCTCACTTTTAGTATGCTCGCGAGGTCTACAGCTCCTAGAGCCACTAGTGGGTACTACTAGATAACTGATATATTTAATACGTTATATACTTACATAGATCGATATTTTTCATTATACACAGAAAACACCCAGACCAACGGAACAAACTGCAGATCGTACTCAAATTCGTTCCGAGGCGGGAATCGAACCCGCAACCTCTTGCGTCGCAGGTGCATGGACTCACGCCCGCTGCACCACTGAGGCCGTCAGATACTTACTTGTTCTTACTTAGGTATAAATGCAGCATATCCCGTTTTCACAGACTCTTAGACCTGGACTGGCTGAAGCACATGTGGCGTCCGGACTCCTTTTTCAAGAACGCCAAGTCTGTCACCTTCCAGACTATGACCATACCGAACCACTACGTGTGGTTGTACAAGGACAAGACTATACTTTACATGGTAAAACTGACGCTGAAACTGTCTTGCGCCATGAACTTCCTTATCTACCCTCATGATACCCAGGAATGCAAGCTGCAAATGGAGAGTTGTGAGTACCTTTTTTTTTTGACGCTGGGAAAAATGCGTTACGCATTCCCCCCATTAGAGGATGGGAGGGATACGTGGGACTCCCCGGTTTCCGCTACCGGTATACCCACTAAACAACCCAGCGGCACTCCTGCGTCGTCTTTGTTGGAGGGGAACTGGGAAACTGGCAGAGCCTTTTCATCCAGTCCCCGCCGACGACCGCCCGCCTTTACAGCGGGGCCCGCAAATGTCCCCACCTTTACGGCGGGGCCCGCACGCCCCCCCCTTTGCAGGGAGGGGCCCGGGAACGACCGCGAGTGCTCGGCCTTTCCCGCCCGACGGGAGTGGTGAATATGTGCAATGCGGGAGAAGGTGCCCCCAGGTCTACTCCCGCTATTCACCACGTAGCGGCGCGAGAAGTTAAGGCGTCTCTCGCGCGCGCTCTACCGCCTCGTCCGTCCGGGCTGTCTAAACAGCCCAGACCCACCTGGGCAGACCAAAAGGTCTGCCCTGCCTCATCACACTGTGTGAGAGGCCCGCTGTGTCGGATTATTAGCCACCATGAAACACGTCCGCAGTACTCTGCAGGCGTGTTTCATGGTACCAGGGTGCACCACGAGGAGGTAGGAGGTTACCCGACTTAGCGCCCCAAAGTTGTGAGTACCTAGCAATAATATCAATAGGATGATGATGATGTGATGAAGTGTGGAGTGGAAGTATACATAGCTGAAATTTTTCGAATGATTAACTTTAAGAAAAATCATTGTAACTTTTGTTTTATTCTCATCGCCCGAAAACTCATGCCCACTGTCATTCTCCGTCAAGCAAGAAGCCTCCTGGACAATGATCAATAATTGCCTGATTTCGTGTAGTCCCATCATATAAAAAAAAGCACTGCCCGTACATAGTGAATCTTTCATTTTTATTTTTTAATAAAAATAGTATAAAATAGCAAGAACAATAAACAAATGAGTGAAGCGAAAAACAAACAAGCAGCGAAGTCCGCAGTCGCCCGAGCGAGTATTGTACCTACTTGGTTCATAATTACACCAGCAAAGCCACACACACAGAATCAAACACTTTGTCCACAATACGAATCTGCCTTCCCAAGAGACAGGCAAGTCCTCCAGCGCCCACAGCTCAACAGCTCGTTACTTTCATTGTGCGGAGAGCTCTCCAGTTCCGCCGACACGACCCTCTAATTTTGTCGTCCTGCCTTTGCTTTGGTACGATTTATTTATTTTTGGAAAATGTGCAGTGCTTTGAAATGTAAATTCCTACATTTGACGACCTCAGTGGCGCAGCGGGTGAGAGTCTGCCTGCGACGCAAGAGGTTCAAAGTCAAAGTCAAAATATATTTATTCAATAAAATCACAAGGACCATCTTGAACCGTGTTAAAACTTGGTGACTAGTGCCAGTTCCACGCGACCAACACCGAGAAGAACAGGCAACAAACTCGGCTTGGTTGCGGGTTCGATTCCCGACTCGAAACAAATTTGTGTGCGATCTGCAGAAATTTGTTCCGTTGGTCTGGGTGTTTTCTATGTATAATAAAAAATATCTATCTATGTAAGTATATAATGCAAGGTTAGTATATCCCTTCAGATCTCTCAGTACCAAGGGCATTCAGTACTAAGGGGGTAGTCAGAGGTACGTCCAAACATTAGATTTGACACATAGGTATCCACATTTTGCAGTAGTTAGTATTCCATACGTGACAGGTTGCAAACCCATCGCCGCTGCTAGAATACTAACACTAACTGGTTTCCTCACGATGTTTTCATTCACCGTTTAAGAGCACTGGCATTGCGCACATACATTTTTCGATAGAAAAATCCATTGGTGCACGACCGGATTCGAACCTGCGACCTTACGATTGGAAAGCGGGGTCACTTCACAAGACCACCGGTGCCCTTCTAAGAAGTAATGAATAAGTAAGTGAAAGAATTTAATCAGTGAATCCTGCATCCCTACACGGTAATCATCCACTCATGTGAAGGACCGTTTGAGAAAATCTATTTTTAGTCAAGTTCCGATCAGCGATGGAATCGCGCTGACTGGCCGAAGAGCTACTTGGCCTACATTTTACCTACCCCTTGAGCGACTGTATCGCCCCACAAACCCCGCTGGCTATATTGGGGTGCGTTTGTATTCTGGGGTCTTTGGAGTACCTGTCTATACTTGTGCTTTGTAGGCTCCTAAAAATTTTTGAATATCATTTTTATGGGGTCATCTTTAGTGAGTTTGAGCTTGTTATTCGTAAAGTTTCTTCTTATATTATTTATTATGTATATTTTGTAAGAGTCGATTGTCATCCCTTTCCTACTACAGGCTTTGATTTTCGTTAAAAAAGGCAAAAGCAAAAGGCTTAGACGGAAAATAAGACAAACGAGGTATTTTGTAACAGAATATTTTATAAGAATGAAGAAAATATAAGTGCATTTATTTTCTAGGTAGAAAAACGTTAAATTTTTCGCACTTAAGGATCTTGAGGCTTTTTCATCGACATTATGCTGACTCGGAATGTACCTATGCCTAGGTAGGTACATTACTTACACCGAATGTGCGAACTGGAGACATTACAGTAATGAAAAGGCCCCTATGTGCCTAAATAAGCATTGCTCTTAGCGTAATGAACATGCATGAGCAAAAGCATAGACCGCCCTCGTTTGTGGTAAATTCGTGTTGTTTAAAGAAACTGGATGCTGGACTGGATTGAAACATTTTTACATTGATACAGATCCAGCGCCGGAATCCATAAAATGCTAGCGCCAGCGCCAGCTACTGGAGAGGTATCAATTCAACTTTTAGTTAGATTTTAGTTAGATAAAGCCAAAGAGCGAGATATGGAAAAGGAGCAAAAGTTGAATTCCGTTTTCGAAGTTCCCATAAAGTAAAATAAAATTTTGTCTCAGAAATAAAAAATGCCACAGTTCGTTAGTTTAGCTCCGTGTCAGGTTGTTGCAGGCCTAGAGAGAAGAAGTAGCTAAAGTAAATACTGGAATGTTTTATGCACCACATTTATCTTCTTATAATTGTGACTCCAGTATCGCACACCACGGATGACCTGATCTTCCAGTGGGACCCTGAAGTGCCGCTGGTGGTGGATGAGCATATAGAACTGCCCCAACTAGAGCTGGTGCAGAACACCACTGCTGATTGCACCCAGGTCTACTCTACTGGTAGGTAATTACTTTATAGAGCGAAATTTACCGGACATTTTTCTATGGGAAGGAAGTCTTCTAAAACGATTTCATTTGCATAAAATGTTCCTCGAACATTGTCGTCTTAGGTATATAGGTCCATACAGTTGGTACATAAGTACTTCAAATAATAATTAGCCAATAATTACTAAACCTATGGTTCGTTAAATAATCAGACCAACTTGTTGAAGGTTTAATTGTTAATCAACATTATTAAATTGGTCACTAATTAGCTGGATAAGACTATTTGCGAAAGCAATGAAATGATTCCACTACCTAATCCTTTAATCATTTCGATCCTCCTCGCCACTAATCCCCTGTGGCCCAGTTATTTCACGATAACTATGAAAAGCGTATTTGCGCAAGGTAGGTATACAAAAAAACCACATTCATTGACCTAGTTTGAAAAATACCTAAATCCATGGCCAGGCAAGTAAACTGTGAACAATTTTTCTTGTGCTCGAAGCTCAAATTAATAAATAAATTTAGTGTTGTTCCGAATAGCGAAATTATTTTTTAGAAGCGGCTGTCATGATACTTAGGTACTGGAATAAAATTTATACATGATTATTTTATTAATTTATTTTACATCATGTGAATATTTACTTGTATGTATTCATTGTAATTTTCTTTGTAAATGAATGTTAAAATTAAAAAAAAGTTCATATCATTGTTACATGTCATAACATGAAACATTAACTCTTTGTATACTTTTCAGGAAACTTCACCTGCCTAGAGGTGATCTTCAAGCTGAAGCGGCGCCTGGGGTACCACCTCTTCAACACCTACATACCAACATGTCTCATAGTCATTATGTCGGTAAGAATACCTAAAGCCTACTTACTTACGGTCCGCCTGATGTGAAGCGGTTACGGCCTATGAAGGCCCACCCGCCAATACCAGAGGAATCACAAGCGCGTTAAATTTTAAAACGTCCTTTTTGAAGAGCCCCATGCTGTAGTCTTTCGGGAAAACATCAGCAGGGGAATATATGCCATATATTTTAGATGTCTGTCTTTATTTCATAAAGATCATAATCATAAATCGTTTATTGTTTGTGAATCCAGGTTATACATTAACATTAGGTGGTAAGTTGATGTGGTTTAGAATCTCCAGATCCTGCTTTCCAAGCATACAAACATTAATAAAATACCTAATAAAAATAATTTTTTTTTTTTTTTTTTTTTTAAAGTAAAGTAAAGTTTATTTTGAAACAGACAGAACAGTGTACATAGGTAGTTACATAACTTACATAATTACAATCATATTGTTTTTTTTTATACAACTCGCTGATGGAACAAGCAGATGGCCCACCTGATGTTAAGTGGTAACCATCACCTATAAACAGAACATTGCCCCGTAGGTCACGCACAATAAAAACGTGCCCTACGATGCACTGCCCTGCGTCCATCAACTTGAGGCATACAGATGTTAAGCCTCATGTGCCTGTAATTACACCGGCGACCACACTCTTCAAACCGAAACACAGCGTTGCTGCTTGGCGGCAGAAAAAGGCGTGGTGGTAGTACTTCCCCGGACGAGCCCTTCACAAAGAGCTCTACTACTCTTAAATGTCAATGTCAATCATATGTCAATCATATATATATACATAATCAGAATAAAAAAAAACAAATCTAAACATTACACATTACTAAATTAAACATTAAAACATTACCAAATCAAAATAAAAATACCTTTTTCAACACAGTTGCTCATAAAGTGACTCTACGGTCACCGCAATTAGGCACAGAATGACACCCATTATTCAAACTGTGACTTTTTCATAGCTATAACCTACTAGTGAGTTATAGATTTTTTTTTAATTTTATTGGTTGAGTTGTTTTGTTCCTAAAAAAGTTTTTATTCAAAAAAAGATCGTGTTCATTAGAACAAATAAATTAACGTTCCTATTGCTTGCTCATTTCATGCAACTTCTTATATTTGACCGAGCGAGCGAAGCGTCTCAGTTTCCACATTGGCCAAAAATGCGTTTGTCCGGATGTCTGTCTGTCTGTCTGTCTGTTCTCCTCTACAGGTCGCATTTTACAAGCAATCTGGACGAAACTTGGTACACAGGTTATATGACTTATTAGATTTTTTTTGTCGTCGGGATTTTTGATTGGAGGAGTACTTCCCCCAAAAAGGGGCAAAAAAGGGGGCTATTTTATATACTGAATATCTCCACCAAATGAGATCCGATTTCGATTGTTCTTTTTTTATTTGAAAGGTAGTAACTATAAGTTGGTCTCATAAAAGTTTGGTGAAGATCTGATGAGGATCTTTAGCATGATGAACGGGATAGCTCATCAAAAAATCGACGGGTTTCAATCAAATTTGAGAGAAACACTAAGGACCTCATTATACACAAGATGATTAAAAAAAACAATAAAAATCAAAAGAATCAAAAATCGGAAAAATTATATCTACCTACCGCTAAGCCAGTGAATTGCTCACTTTTAGTGTGCTCGCGAGGTCTACCAGCTCACAGAGCCACTAGTATAGATAATTTTAACTCGTACGTGTTTAATAAGTAAAACATTCACTCAAATATAACTTTTGTTTTCTCTGTAATAAAAGAAAAATTAAATTCCCCATTTTTTACGTGGCAGAATAGGCGCAAACGCGCTAAGCCTATGCGCGGAAAATAAAAAAAAACCTCTTGACCTTTAGTCTGTGGCCGATCGCAATGCGCGCGCTTATGAAAACTGATTAATTTTTCCCGCCGAAGCGAAACATTTTTCACAACTCGTTTTCACTGTTGAAATTATAGTTATTTATTAATTAAAATGTCTACAAGTACTAGTTACGAAGAAAATGATTTATGTTGTTCACCGCCCGATTTATGATGTGAAGCCCTTAACGTATGGAAACTTTACTACCTGAAAACTCCAAGGTAAAATATCTGTTCTGTGAGTTTTTATTATTATTTTATTCACAAATGTGTTGAAAAACGTCGTATAATACACGTGTGGCTTGATGATTACCGTCCTCGGCTCTCACCCTCGCCTACGGCTCGGGTCTCAATAGCGCCTCAGCAGTAGGTAATCACCAATGTGCCACACTAGTACTATAATGTACTATTATTTTGATGTGGTATAAATTAAGATGGTTCATGATTCAGGTATGTGACATACCTGAATTTTGATTATTTTTAGGCTGTTTGTCAGTCGGTCTCGCTACAATTTATTTGGATGGTTAGAAAACGAATTGACAACTTATTAACAGCCGTTATTTTCTCCGTGTTCACAGTTTGCCATTGAGTTCAACCAGACTAATTACCATCAAACAAATGAATCGTGTTATCAAAATAATCCATAATAACCGGATTGCGATAATCTTGTGTGAACTGTCTAATCACTCTTAGAGCAACAATGATTGATGGTACAATGTATAAAGAAACCCAACCAAAGTACATCGCATTTTAATAAATTTAATATTGTGTATGTATGTATAGGTCACGTCAACCAAAAAGAACGCTGGAACACAGTAGAGGGGAAGTGTATGTCCATACATAATACTCGCGCCATCGTATTCCGCTTTCTGGAGTTCTTTTTGCGTGACGCACACTATATTTATAAATAAAAATAAACGTATTTTATTATCAGCTACCTGTCTGATTCCCATACCGCAGGTTTCTGAAAGCTCGGTCAAAGCTAACCGGCTGTCAATTCACTTGCTCTATCTCTAATTTGAAGTATAAGCTGAAACAAGCTTTCAGAAAGCAGTGGTTAATCTATCAAGATTTGCTTAATTTGGGGCTAGATCACAGATAGTGTATTTATTTCGACGTTTCCGATTGGAATCGTCAGAATTTGTTATGTTTACTTAGATAGAAACTGACGTTTCAATCCTTCGAGTCCTTGCCCTGTGGGTGTATCTAACTACTGATTTTGTATTTCATGAGCATTTTCTTTGGGTGATCTCGGCTGTTGCCTGCCACAGCCAGACTTAATTTAAGTTATTACTAGTAGTTCGCCCCGAACTGAGATCTCGTGATGCGATCCGAAAGCTCCGAAAATTTAAGTACATAGATGGTAGTAATCAGAAAGATCAAAATCCTTTGGTGACATCGAAAGAGTGCAGTATTTGTTTCTTCCTTTGTTCAACAGCTGTATTTAATTTGTCCGTTATACCAAACACAATGACGACCTCTGTGGCGCAGCGGGCGAGAGCCTGCCTGCGACGCAAGAGGTTGCGGGCTCGATTCCCGCCTTGGAACAAATTTGTGTACGATCTGCAGAAATTTGTTCCGATGGTCTGGGTGTTTTCTATGTATAATAAAAAATATCTATCTATGTAAGTATACATATAATGTATTAAATATATCAGTTATCTAGTACCCATAACACAAGCTTTGAATAGCTTACTTTGGGACTAGATAGTGCTGTGTGGATTGTCCAGCATTATTTATTATTATTATTTACAATGCTTGGACTTGCGTCTGTCTACCACTGACCGCTGTAACCGCTTTTTTGTGTAACTGTAACCCCTGACTGCAACATTGTATGGTAAAAAAGTTTTAACTCAATTGGCCGATTTATTGAAGAGTTCCGTTGAACAGACCTTGGCTCCATCATCAGACCAGGTCGCTGTCAACATTTTATGAGAACTGAGAACTTTTTAATTTATTTCAATAATTTTTTTTATTAAAAATCAAGGGAACTGGCCGACCAGTAGAAAAACCTTGATACCAACGAAACTCTTAGAAATGGGAGCTCTTAGTTCGTTGGTTATCTTAATTTAACTTTTTTGTTGTAACTCTAAAAGCAGGCATCCTAGAAAAAAATAAAAACGGTTTTGGAATGTCCAAACCAAGCCCTTTCATATGACATGTAACTTTATTTTTTTGTGTAACTTTTTTAATTTTTGCCCCCTTAAAAAACCTTATCCGATTTTACTCATATACTTACCAGTAAATTTCTCAAGTACAAGCTATCCACTTACCAAATTTCATGCAGATCGGATAAGCGGTTCTCAAGTTATCGCCGGACAAACATACAAACATACATACATAAAATGCCAAATCGCCCAAGTTGATTGTAAGATCTTCGTTCGCTTCGCTCACTCGATCAAAAATTCAGTCATAGAGTTGGCCCAAATTAGACTTACTTACCCACACAGCACCATCTAGCCCCAAAGTAAGCTAGTCAATGCTTGTTTTATGGGTACTAGATGACTGATATATTTAATACATTACATACTTACATAAATAGATATTTTTTATTATACATAAACACCCAGACTAACGGAACAAATTTCTGCAGATCGTACACAAATTTGTTCCTCTTGCATCGCAGGCGGACTCTCCCGCTGCGCCACTGAGGTCGTCGTAAGTGTAAATTTAGAGTTGGCCTATCTTTACAGTGGGTCTCGTTCTGGATCAAGCCAGATGCAGCGCCTGCGCGCGTGACTCTCGGTGTGACGTCACTCCTGACGCTGTCAACGCAGCACGCGAAGTCACAGGCGCAGCTACCTCCGGTGTCCTACCTGAAGGCTGTCGATGCTTTTATGTCCGTTTGTACTGTGTAAGTAAGAAGCAGTCGACATCTGTTAGTACCACAGAAGTAGGGTTTTCTCTGTTCCGTGGTTAGTACTGGTTACGTCATTCTTATACCTGGGAAAACGAATTGTTTCCGACCAGTCTTGTTAAAGTCTCATTCGCCCAGGGACTCTTTATTTTTAGCATAGACCTGTAATAGTGTACACACCAAGAGGGAGAGCCATATATGACTCTCCCTCTTGGTATATATATCCTGTGAAACTTAGGCGGCGTTTCGTATATATGCGACTCTCTAGAGCCCCTAGCGTGGTCGTTCCTCAACCAGATGGCTGAACTGGTGCTACTGAGCGCTTCTGTGTGGCGAACTCCTCGTATCTTTTAATATCAACAATCTTATTTGACGCCTGTAAATTGGTACGAAGCTGAACCTATGTCAAAACTTCAAAAAACATTAACTTGTGCCTTGGGAACACTTCCGATTGGCAATGATTTGTAACAGTTGAGCTTTCACAAGATAAATCAATAAAATAACATAATTTGCAGATAGCACAACTGTTGCATTAGATTTTGTAAATACTTTTACACGTAATGATTTCTTCTTGCAAATACTAATATTAACTGATTCATATTTGTTCCATAGATTCGTGTTCATGGCCCTCATGGAATACTGCCTCGTAAACATTGTGCTTGGAGATGGCAGAAAACAAAAGGTACAAACAAGATTTCAAAAAATTTCAGAAGAGATAATGAGGAAACACATTGTGAGGAAACGAGCATGTATTAGATCCTAATAAACTCTAAAACTGCGAGAAAGGTAGTCACCACACTGTTGTTAAAAAGAAATTAGTGAAAACCAAGAAGAGAGACTTGACTTCTTGTATTCTGAGACTGTTAATAAATCAATGAATTTTTCTTCTTTTCCAGAACCCAGAAGAAACAGCACGGGATAAGATTCGCGCTTTGAACATCGATCGTTTCTCGCGTGTCTTCTTCCCTCTTCTCTTCTCGGTCCTCAACGCAACCTACTGGTTCCAGTTCGCGCAGTACATCTGACTGAACTATGCTATCACCATCATCACCAGCTCAATTTAACTATTACATACCTACCAACCCTCACCAGATTCAACTTATTGTAACTTTCCGTCGATCTAAAAAGTATTGAAGCTTTCATTTATTTCACTTCCTCTGCAGTCTGCACTATGTATCAGTTGTTATGTTTTGTTTTTTTACAGTATAGCGTTTGATCGTGCCAGCCATCCCTCCAGGCTGAAAAGCTTTACCTTCAAGGCATTTTCGCCCTTTAGTAGAACTGACCGAGATATTATAATGCAGCAGTATTATGGTGTTAATCGCTGGCCCCGAAAAGTAATAAATTAGGTCAACTGGCAGATATGCATTAGCTTAAAATGTACCTTCGTTAAATATGTTTTAATAAATTGAGATTGATTAAAACATTAATAGTTTGTTTCACCATGTTTTTTATGCCCTTCACGAGAAGTGTTAGCAAATAAAAAATAATTATTATAATAACTTATCTCTATGTACCTACCAACCAAACTATATTTCTAAAACAGCCAGCTTTGATCGTAGCAGCCAGCATAAACAATCGGTCCTACTTTTTAGAAGATGTAGGTATATTTTGCGTTGAATCATCGTATGTACAAAAAAAATCACCTAAAAACTTATAGGCAGTTAGTAGGTAGGTACACTCATTCATTAAGCAGATAGGTAGGTACCTATCTATTACTGAGTTTACCAACCTTGAATAATAAAATAATTTGGCTACCTAGTACCTACTAGGTAGCCAAATTATTTTATTATTTTTTTAACTTAATGGTTTTAAAGATCACGTATTTCAAACTCATACTTTTACCTATTAGGGTAGGTATAGGTTACCTATGTATCTTTGCCCTAGTTATGAGATGCCTCGGGTTTATGGTGGTAACGGATAATCTAATAACTAAAATAGCACTGCAGTCAAGGGGGGCATTCATATTTTTATGAAAGTTAAGCCGATGACAACTGTCCTCAAATGACTTAGTCTTCTAGTTCTATGTTGTTTCCTTCGACAATTTAAGGACCCCATAATCAGCGACAGGGTTTTTTTTTAATTATTATTATAGCTAAAAATGGGTTCTCCCCAAGTTCTCCCTATCTTACCTACTTTCAATTCAACAGACTAACGAATACGTGAAAAATCGACCAAAATGCACACCAGTGTGTGTCTGTCTCGATTGGGTAGGTCCACAGGTAGGTCATATACCTACCGTCTTATTATAAAAATGTGAGTTAGACTAGGCTTAAGCCAGGACTAAACTGGTCCGTGGTCTAACTTTGATACCGAAGTTGGTCCCTGCTCTATAGAAAAATCAAAGACTTAGACCAGACGTTATTATAAAACGGAGTTTATCCCCTAAACCACGGTTTAAAGATAAACCCGAACGACCCCTAGTTTAAGTATGGTCTAACTAATAAAAATCTCATTTTGCCAAATTTTATTTGGTCTCCCACATAAGTTTATTCAATAAAACAACTTGTAGCACTGCATTATCCAACATACATTTCAAACTCTAGACTCCGATCTAAATTTGAAATGTCAAAACGCATGGGTTGCCACGAATTTGTCAATATCAAGTTGATAACGAGATTTAAAACAAAAAGGCGGAGATCTGAGTCAAGAAGAGAAACTAAAAATGAGTCCGGATAATGTACGACATGATAATGTACAGCATGATAATGCACAGCACGATAATTGGAAGCCACTTAGGTACCTTATTGGATTCGTTTTATTGGGGTGTACATTATCGGGGTGTGCATTAGCTGGCTGTGCATTATTGACACGTGTAAATAATGTACAGCCAGATATTGTACAGCATGATAATGCACAGCACGATAATGCACAGCACGATAATTGGACGCCAGTTTGGTACCTTCGAAGCTATGCCTCGTTTTCATGTGCGGGTAAAACTAGTAAACGGAAGCACGAAAAAGGGGGAGAAGGAAGAGGGAGGGGAGGGGAGTCCCCCTCTTCCTCCTGGTACCACTCCTATCCTTAGGAAATGCAGCACTCCTGAGAAAAATCGATTAATGTAACCTAACCTCAAAACATTTTAGTCGCTTGATGGCGTAGTAAAGTTAAAATTTGGGTTGGCTTTAATACCTTAAAAAAACAAAAAAAAAACCTAACCTACTGGGTTACTTTTGTGACTTAAGTCGACAAAAGTGCCCCTCTGATCTGACACGCACCATTCTTAAGGTTAATAAAAAAAACCTAACAACCTACTGGGTTACTTTTGTGACTTAAGTCGACAAGTGCCCCTCATTCTTAAGGTTAACAAAAAAAACCTAACAACCTACTGGGTTATAACCAAACTGATTGATTGAACTGGTACAGTGCAAACGAGGCTCGAGTAGGTACCAAATTGGCTTCCAATTATTGTGTTGTACATTATCGACACGTGCCAATAATGTACGGCCAATAATGCACACCACAATAATGTACACCCCAATAATCCGTGACCACTGGACACGGATTATTGGCTGTACATTATTGGGGTGTGCATTATCATGGTGTGCATTATCGTGTCGTGCATTATTGGCTCCCATGGTGAATCATGGACTATCTCAGGTACTATGTAGTCTTCGACTAAAGTGTCTTTTGTAATACGAAAATGATAAACCTGAGATGATCCTAAATTTATGAGATTAACCAGGTTTAAGTTGTTTATAATAAGAAAACGTGACTTAAGCTAGGTTTAAACCCAGGTTTGATTTGTTTATAATAAGACTGAATTATGTTCTGTGGGGTAGGTAGTCCTACTTAGTCCTTGGGCGCGCGCATGAACACATTACTCTACCTTTAGTCCAAGGAATTTGGATACTGAAGTTTGCCTGTCACATCATTATGGTGGAACATGGTGGAATAATGTGTGCAAAATGTAGGCAAGAATTTTTGATTATAATGTGGGTATTGAAATAATTGGACGGATCTCTGACTAAACCTTCCTTGACATCCGCAAAACGAGTAGAGTTTGTTTTGTACCTACCTACTGAGTTTTTAGTTGTGAAATCTGTTTTGTTCTATTTTTTTTTTTGTAATCTGCTAAAAAATATGACGTACAGAGCCCTATTACCAAGGAATGCCTATTACACTTAGAAGAAGAATACTTCATCCAAGCTATTACACAAGCTTTACAATATTTATAATGCTCAACGATCGGCCACTACCTATAATGTTTATAGAATAACCTAAGGAAAGGACGGCTGTAATTTAGATGTCAGATGTTATTTTAAAATAATGCAACAACTTATTCGACACCATTGTACCTACCTACCTATGTAACTCTTTGATTTAAGGGCCCGGCGACAGCGGCTCGCAGTTTCGAGTCTTAGCGTGTTCTGTGGTCTTAGCGTACCTAGCTCTTGGGTTTCGAGGTGCGATTGGCTACTATTTCATTTTATTTCATTTTGGGGAGGTTGTTTGAAAGAATAGCTATCCAGTGACACGCATAAATACTGTTCGAACACAAATAACACAATAATATAAGAGAAACATGCCCGAATCAGAAATCATTTTGGTAAGCCTTACGTTTACCTAATACCAAAATGATTTCTGACTCAAGCACATTTCCCTTATATTATTGTAGGTAGGTATTATTTGTTTTCGAACAGTATTTATGCGTGTCACAGGATAGTTATTCTTTCAAACAACCTCCCCGAAATGAAATAAAATGAAATAATAGCCAATCGCACCTCGAAACTGCGAGCCGCTGTCGCCGGGCCCTTAACCGATGATTCGTGTCTCGGAGAAGGCGCTAATGATTAATTATTTTTAGCATTCCTACTTTCCGAGTCACATGCTTTTGCAGGTATAATCAAAGCGTCATGCGACAATTTGTTGCCTAAACGTAGGTAAATGGCGATTGCGATGGGAACGAATCCGATAAAAAATTTCAGAATTCAGACATTCTGATTTACCCTTCTTTCGAATGATGGACTGGGACACTTAGGGCGAGCCCGCCCGAGCCGAACAGCAGCCAGCTGTCCTTTGTTTTTTTACAAATAAGTGAAGTGACAGAGACAGAAAGAAAGACAAACATGTGTTACATGTGAAACATGTCTGTCAGTCAGTCGCAGTCGGACGTCGGTCACTCGATGACGTTCTGTGTGAACGTGTGTAGATTTCCGGTGGCGCGCGATCAATTTGCATGAAATCGCGTTTATTCAATTAGTAAATTATCATATTCGTGAGGTCCATACTACACGGAGCGGGGCGATGTCTGATCGAGACCGGACACTGAATCTTAGCCACTTGTTTGCATGGTGAAAAAATTCAGTCGCGCGCGCGGTCGGCTCGCCGCAGATTTGTTTTGATAAATTATTGTGTGAAACCAGTAAAATAAAGAACTAACGTGAACAATGAAAGAAATCACAGGAAAGGACGAAACTTCTGACGATGAGTCGGGGCTGGGGTACCAGAATACGTTGGTAAGTGATGAGTACACTCTATTTTCTAAAAGAAATTTCTGTCTGCGATATTTGCTTTCATAGATTGGCGGGATCGTGCAGTTTTTGCACATGCCTACACTGCAACGATTCGATTTATTTCGGACTGAACCGGTTGTAAATTAATTAAGTTTAAATCATTTATTTTGACATAAATCCAAGAGCAAGAGGCCTAACCAGTCTAGCATTTGATTTGATCAGGTAATAATGTCATTGCACTTTGGTAGCTAAAATTATTTCCCTCATGCCGTCCTTTTCCAGTGTGTTTAGGGAACACATGCTGTCTCTCTCTTCTTAATTTAGTAAACCTGCTGTGTGCAAGTACCTACCTACCTACCAACATACCTACTTTTCTGTATCTCTAGTTTTTCTTGAAACAGTGTGGTGAAGGGATTTAAAATGCACCTCAAAAATGCTTCTTTGAAGAACTTGACACAAGTGACTATTATTTATTAATAAGTAAGTATTGTTGATTAAAATTACTGACTTTTTTGATTAACAAGTATTATTGTTATGTATGTACTCATATTCGTTTTGTGATGTACTCAGTAACCTCGATCAAGACAAGCTTATTTACTGTGCTGTGCCACTCTAAACCTTATAGCGAAGGTGCAAGATGATAAGACCTGAGTATTTACATATTCAGATCATGTAAATAAGAGCCTGATCATGATGTTACTACATGCCCACATACTTACTCTTTGGTTAATTCATAAAAGAAAATTCATTGAAAGACTTGCAGTTCTTAGTTTTTCTGGCATTATTTTTTTTGGCCTCCCTTTGTCAGTTAGACAGGTAGGTAAAAAAGAAAGGGATCAAACCTTTATTTTTGTAGGAATTTAGTAGCCCTCAAGGCAGATTCCTTTCATTGCAAATATCCTGTTAAATTTAAGATTGGAGAAGAGATTTTAAATGAATCCAAGTTGCAACATATTAAGTATGTTACCGGAGTGGGGCATCCTCGAGAGAAAACAAAATAGAATATTTTAAAATCTAGATAAGTACTTACTCCTTACTTTACTCAGTAGTTTGTAAGTTAGTTACATCTAGCACTTAGCATCAAATGGGTCACCTGTCATTGCTGTCATACATACCATTCAGTGGTAGAGATTTTTTAAACTAGGAGGCAAAATGGTGGACCCGCATGCATAAGGGGTAATTTAATCTCCAAATACGGTAATTAGGAGTTCAAAAAAGTTTTTTCTTTATTTGAAGAGCATGGTTGAAAATTTGAAATATTTCTCTGCGCCAATCCACACTTTTTGTAAGTTAGTATTATATGCGTGACAAATTACAAGTTCATCGCCGCATCGCGACATTTTCCTTTACACCTTTTATCAATGTTGTAAAAAATGTGATATAATAAATCAACCATCTTATCAGATTATCATTCGATAAAATGTATGTTTCAAGTGCAATGTCAAAATGTATTCTTATTTTGAACCTTTAATTTGTTCGCTGTGTTCAAATATCACCCCTATCCTAAAATATTACCTATCGCCATTCGGCTATCCAATGAGATAAGGATAATCAAGTGTGTTCTAGTTACGCCCCGCGGTTTCACCCGCGCAGATTTAAATCCCGGTATTCCCACGAGATAAAAGTAGCCTATGTGCTATTCCAGACTATAATCTGTCTCTCTGCCAAGTTTCAGCCAGATCCGTTCAGCCGTTCTGGCGTGAAAGAGTAACGAACATCCATTCATCCATCCATACTTACAAACTTAGTAGGATAGGATAGTAAGATAATTATGTTATGGACACTTGGTTACCTACCTTTGCGACGCAACGCAACTCTGTATGGGTTGCGGTCGCGTTGTCGCTGATTTTGGCGTTACGACGTCTTTTGTGTCATCGTCATCAGCATAAAGAAGTCATAGGACATCATAGGCCTACCGAAATTATACATTTCCAAGAAGAAATATTCTGAGCCTTCTCCATCCACCAACTCCCCGCCATCTTTAGAATATCTTCTATCGGGTTGGAGCGATATTGTAATCGTCTTCCGGATGAATGAAGAGTAATCATCTAAAAAAATCCCTAAACTGCGAAATCTATAAAGTGGATAAAAAGTCCTTTTCACAATATTGTAGTTTTTAAGTCAAATCCAACGTTTGTTCAATGACGCTGCCAGCCAGGATGAAAGTGAGCGGTGTACGTCATCACGAAAAACCAGAAGTAAATAAAGATACCGAGCACATGACTTGTTATCGTACAAGGAATTTAGACGATAACTCGAAGATAACGGGAGATTATCCGACCGCTATCAATGCCATACTTTTTAAATTTTCCATTAAGTATTAATCGAAGGAAACAGAAGAAAAGATAATTTTAAATATACTTATCTGAGTCAAATGCATTATAAACTACCTGCTGACTCTTCAAATAAAACAGACAGCGTTTGTTTATCAAAATAATATGGCAAGTAAGCAGGAAGTGACGAGATCTGGGTCAGTATTTTATACTATTCAACCCAGTTAGTTTCACTTGCAGTTGCATATGAAGATTAAGTCGAAGACTCGCCAAAATCTACTGCTAATGTATCTAATGTAATGCCTCTCGCTCGCACATTTCAACATTTTGAAAGATGTAAAATCACTGAAATCCTACTATCCTACTACTATTATAAACGCGAAAGTTTGTAAGTATGGATGGATGGATGGATGTTTGTTACTCTTTCATGCCGGAACGACTGAACGGATCTGGATGAAACTTGGCAGAGAGATAGATTATAGTCTGGAATAGCACATAGGCCACTTTTCATCCTGTGGGAATACCGGGATTTAAATCTGTGCGGGTGAAACCGCGGGGCGCAACTAGTTATTTATAAAAAACCGACCATGTGCGATTCGGAGTCGCGCATGAAGGGTTCCGTACCATTACTTATCTATCTATAAAAACGCACAAATATCACGTTTATTGTATGGGCGTCTAACAGTATAACCCCCAATAAGGAGACGACAAGCAATGTCGATTCACATCAATATTTCCTACTGATAGTAACTAGTTAGCATAGATTCTATCCAGTAATCACTGGCCACCGTAATCTAAGTACCTGTATGTACTCGCAGGTCTAATCAAACTATCATATTAATAATTGGCGTGCTCTGTTTTTGCTATTCAGCGCCTCGTCGTAAGTGATTGTGTCAAATCGTGTCCAATTATGTTGACATACTTACTTAAGTAAAATATAATAATAAACTTTTATACCTCATATACCACGTTGTACCTACGAATTGTCCGTTTAAGGGAGTCACACACACAGCCGATAATATAAAATATATATTATCTTTCGTTTATCGAAACCGTACAATTCAATGGACCACCACACACATCGAATATAATATATATTTTACATTAGAGTATCTTAAGATACTGACCGATATGCGAAATATATATTTACATGCCAACGATATCTTAAGATACTGAAATATATATTAACTTTTGTGTTGAAATATATATTTCTTGATCTTATGATAAACTACAGGACGTTCTCGTTTTCCTGACGTTCCGGCATGCACCCCCTCCCGTTGCGTCGCGCGCGGTGTGGTGTCATTCGTATATGTGTGGCGTGCTCTTTGCGTGCCCCTGCCCTGCCCGCGCTCAGCCCGCGCGCGCCCCCCTAAAATGTGGATGACTTATAGTTTTAACAGTCAATTATGATATCTGTCATTCCTGTTACTGCTGCATAAAAATAACAGTTCTAAATATCTGTTACTAAATAACAGCCTGTTATTTTCATACTAGCCCTTACTTCGGCTTCCAAAAAAGTTAAATTGAGATAACCAACGACCCAAGAGCTCCCATTTCTAAGAGTTTCGTTGACATCAAGTTTTTTCTACTGGTCGACCAGTTTCTTTGCTTTTTAAATATTTTTTTTTACTGAAAATAAATTAAGAAGGTACTTGGTTATCATTAAACGATAATAGCAACCTGTTCTGATGATGGAGCCAGGATCTGTTTAACGGAACTCTTCAATAAATAGGCCAATTCAGTTGAAACTTGGTGACCATGCTTAGTTAGTTGGTGGCAGCCAGAGACAAGTCCAAACACAATGTTTCGACTTGCTTCTAACTACCACTTACTTAAATTTTCGGAGCGTTCGCGTCGCGTCACCAAATCTCAGTTCGGGGTGAATTACTAGTTATAGACTAGCGGCCTGTCCCAGTTTCGCATGGGTGGACATAATTTTTTTCTAAATTTTAGGATAAGGATGAGCTGTCAATTAGGTCTAGCAATAACAAGTTTTGTACGCGCTCCTTTGCAAAACTGAACAACCTGTATATGGAACAAAACCTGCGACTCGCAACTACTCGCGAGGCGGCGTCTGATTGACTGACGTAGTTGCGATATATTTTGATATCTTACGTGTGTGAGGTCGTTTAAGCTAATATATATTTACATTACGACCTATAACTTATATTGTCTGCTGTGTGTGTGACTCCCTTTAGAAGATGATTATCAAGTTTCGGGGCCAATATGTTAGTTTATCTGTCCGCCATTGTCTCAAGCAGAGCTAAAGACAAATAATATACAAAATCAAATAACGAGCGCTCTGTTGACAAGCTGAGTCAGCAGTATTGGATTTACCGATGTGCTGACTGCGCTCTGGTATCAGTGACCTTATGAATACTCCTGTCAAGCTCCCAGGAAGCTTCTGCGCTTTTGGAAGGACCTAGGCTGTTACAATTGTAGCCAGATCACCCCTCACGCATAATAGACCACCCTAGAGTCTAAATGCGGATACAGGAGTCCAATACAAGTAACATTCCTCTGAGGTTGAAGTAAGAAAGGTAGTTAGAGGCACGCCCCGACAATGGATTCAATCGATGATCCCTTTGGGGTTGTAATGCTTTTGATCGGAAACAATCGGCGTGCCCTCTATTGGACTGGGGTTTAATTATCGGTTTGGTGACGACACACCGTTATCAGCGTGGCCTTGTGTCGAGCACCTG
The DNA here is from genome assembly GCA_963576535.1 of Plemyria rubiginata. Taxonomy (NCBI): domain Eukaryota; kingdom Metazoa; phylum Arthropoda; class Insecta; order Lepidoptera; family Geometridae; genus Plemyria; species Plemyria rubiginata. Next base: position 6,907,489 of record OY754922.1, on the reverse strand, counting down.
CTGCGTGTGTTTGTTTGGGATTTAACATCCGTGATGCCGTAACCTTTGCCCAAAACCCTCCAAAGACGCATCTTTTTATCGTATCACTGAGTTTCATTCTAAACTGTGTGATGAAATGATGTAAGTGCGCCTCAGTGAGGATCTTTTCGAGCACTTTATTCGCATAATATTTGTGGAAATTTCACACATTTACCAACCCAGCCCTGAACTAATTAGGACCTAGAAATATTTCCCAAATAATTGATGAATATCCATATACTTTTCAATAAAAGATGGTTCATCGCAGCATGAAGGCGCTAGTTGGTGCGTGCTTCTGATGATAGCACTACACTAGCGGCGGAAACCCTGCGTATGAGACCTGGCCAGGCCACTTGCTTTATTCAAATGATCCAGGCCTTTCTTATCATCGACGCAGAAAAAACGCGATTCTCGTAGTAAAAATATTTCTAAGAGAATCGGTGATAGACCTGTCACTTATAAAATACCAACTACTGTAAAATATGGGTATGTGCCGAATGTAATATTTGGACGTATAAAACCTCTGACTATCCGCCTTACAGGTACTTGGTACTAACAGATCTGAGGGGATATCTACCGTGCCTGGAGATCAAAGTCCTGAAGCTTATACACTGCATGTCACTACTGGCACAGCTACCGGTACTTATCAGTAAAACATTATGACGTCATTTGTAACATCTGGGCTTACACCTGGCTTTTTATCTGCTGCGTTTTTATTTCGTCAATATTGATGTTGCAGTCAAACGGGAAAAAAAGTTAAATTTGTATATAACCCTGACATGACAACCCGATATTTGTACAAAGTATCTACCAGTTTTTTATAGGCATTTTAAACTTACATCCTATTAATGGATCTGGCGCCATACACTCTCAAAATCATGCAGTGTTATGAATTTCTGGTACATTCTTTTCATTGACTCTCATCTTTCAATGAAGACCTCCAGTGGCGCAGCGGGTGAAAGTCTGCATGCGACGCAGAGGTTGCGAGTTCGATTCCCGCCTCGTAACAAATTTGTGTACGATCTGCAGAAATCTGTTCTGTCGGTCTAGGTGTTTTCTATGTATAATAAAATATATCTATGTATGTATATAATGTTTTAAATATAGCAGTTATCTAGTACCCATAACACAAGCTTTGAGTAGCTTACTTTGGGGCTAGATGGTGCTGTGTGCATTATTTATTTAAGTATTTATTCTTTTCATTATATTCAATTTGCTTATTTATGCAAAAAAATCAGGTCAATGTTAATTTACTCATTAGCTTGCGTTATGTGACTTACGTTGTAGTCTTCGAATTAGAGTTGAATTTTAGTTAATTGTGTCTAGATTTTTGTAAATACCTATCATTGGGGTAGGTATCTTTTATTTGTAAGTTTCTTCGCGAATATTCCGCCGATTTTGGATTTACTTAAGTAATTATTCTTCTTTTGTTTGGCAAAGTCAATTCCTAGCTTGTGTGACTTTTTTGCTCAAAATTAAGGCTTTCTCTGTTTGTATATATATAAAAAATACAGTAGCCTTCTAAGAAAGTGCGTTATTACATCAAGAGCCAACATGAACCATAAACTTATGCTAAAATCTAGGAACAAATGTAAAGCGTCCTGGCAAATCATCAAAGATAAAGCTGATAATACTCAATCTTGTGATACAATCAGTAAAATCATTCTTGATGGTAAGTTGCTCGCCGACCCACATCTCATAGCTCAAGCATTTAATAATTATTTTATCAATATAACAAACAAGGCACCACCCCTTGTGACGGATACTACAAACAGTTTTCCAAAAGTAGATCACATAAATGCCAGTTTATTTCTAAGGCCCGTGACTGACATTGAAATCTCAAAAATTGTGCTCTCGTTAAATAACACGAAATCAGTTGGATTTGATGGAATATCTACACATATTTTAAAGATGTGCATATTTTTGATAAGTCCCGTACTAGAATATCTTTTGAATCTTTCTTTTACTAGTGGTTTTACTACTGATAATTTTAGCCTTTGTGGGAAAGCCCACAAAGGCTAAAATTATCAGTAGTAAAACCTTTACATAAAAAAGATGATAAAAAAGACCTGAATAATTACCGGCCTATTACTCTAATCCCTATTTTTGCTAAAATCTTTGAGAAGGCTATGCAAAAGCGTATAGTTGACTTCTTAGAAAAATTTAAAGTTATTAAGGACGAGCAAAACGGCTTCCAAAAAAACAAATCTACCACATTAGCTGCATTTAAGTTAGTACATAACGTTATTAATTTCGTTGACAAGCGCATACCAGTTTCAGTTATATTCTTTGACATGAGCAAGGCCTTTGACTTTGTAGATCATAAAATATTATTACACAAATGTGAGAAGTATGGTATCAGAGGCCTCGCTCAAAAATGGTTGAATAGCTACCTTTCAGATAGACAACAGTACGTGGAGGTTAAAGGTTTCAACGAAACTTTGACGGCTACTGCTTATAAGTCGGAGTCACAGTATAATAAATTTGGTGTCCCACAAGGAAGCATCTTGGGACCACTTTTGTTTCTATTGTATATTAACGACTTACCTTTAATCACTAAAAACCAATGTGTTCTTTTTGCTGATGACATTTCCATTGTTGTCCCTTATACTAATCAGAAAGTAAACTACGAAGATATACTTAACTCAGAAGTAGAATCAATTCTTAAATGGCTAGAACGCAATAATCTTCGTGTGAATCTATCTAAAACTAAATTTATTCATTTTCATAATTATAATAATAGAGAAAGTAGACGAAATAAAATTTTTAGGTTTAGCCCTGGACAAACATTGTGATTGGAAATCGCATATTGACTATACATGTAAAAAATTAAATCGTTTTGTTTATGCAATCAAAAGATTACGTCAGATATCAGGTCATAAAATTGCATTAACTGCGTATCACGGTTATGTTGCTTCAGTTTTGAGATACGGTCTTCTTCTTTGGGGAAACTCCACTGACATAAATAGAGCTTTTATTGTTCAAAAAAAGTGTATTCGAGCTTTAAGTGGCGTTGGCCCTCTCACATCTTGTAAACCCCTTTTTAAAAAGTTAAAACTGTTAACTCTCACAGGTCTTTACATTTTTCAAATTGGCTGTTTCGTTAGAGACCATGAGGTCATATTCGATAAATATGCAGATAAACTGCATTCACGTCTTAAACAGAGAGACCCAACAAGACCCAACAAGACTTCTCCTACCTAGCCATAAGACTGCAATGACCCACAGAAATAGCTATATGATGACTATTAAAATATATAATAAAATTCCTAGAGATATCAGAGAGTTACCATTAAAACAGTTTAAGACAAAACTATACTTGTGGCTAGTAGATAAATGTTTTTACTGTATTAAAGATTTTCAATAGTGCATTAAATTAATTTCACAACTTAATTATTTTATTGAATCTATTTTGACATTTGAGTATTCTATTTTTATAATTTGTTATCTTCAATGCGTCTCTCTTTAATTTTATTCTTTGCTGTATTTTAAAAATTTGCATGTTGGTTTCCGATGAAGTATGTGATACTAACTTTATATTAAGAACTGTACTAATCTGACCATACTTCAAGCAAATAAATTCATTTCATTTCATTTCATTGTAATTTATGAGTAGCTAATCGTTAGATTATATATAGTCCAGTCGGGGCAGACATAAAACTAGCCTGAAATAGAAAAAATTCCGGGGAGCGATTTTTTTTTAAACGTCGGGGGGGTGGTTGGAAGTATAAATCTCGATTTTCGAACTAATCCCGGTAGAGGGTTCGCCGCCATCTTGTTTTAAAGTTCAATTTTTTCGTTTTTCTGAAATAACTCGTTAATTTTCAACTTTAGAGCAAAAATGGTAATGGCAAAGTTGTTGGAAATCAACAAAATATATGAAAAATAAAAACAATTTCATCTCCGATTTGAGTATAAATCCGAAAATATTGACGTGGAGTAAGAAAAGTGCGAGAACCAAAGTTGAAGAAAATAAAATTCCACCCATTACAATTTTTTTGACAAACTTGATAGTATAACTCTGCAAATATTGATCCTAGCGTAAAAATGATCATGACCAAACTTTGCCATTACCATTTTTGCTCTAAAGTTGAAAATTAACGAGTTATTTCAGAAAAACTTTAAGACACGGTTCAGACACGGCGGGAACCGTGCGATTATAGACCGCGCGGCTTGAATAAACGCGCGGTTATGTCTGAACGATTACTAACTAACTCATATAAATAAGACCCGCGCGATTTCCATGCGATACTATAATCGCGCGGTTCTCGCCGTGTCTGAACTAGCGCTAAAACAAGATGGCAGCGAACCCTCTACCGGGATTAGTTCGAAAATCGAGATTTATGCTTCCAACCACCCCCCCCCCCCCCCCGATGTTTAAAAAAAATCGTTCCCCGGAATTTTTTCTGTTTAAATGTCTACCCCGACTGGACTAATATAAAAAACCATAAATGAAGGTTGAAAACGGGTGTTATAGTAAATAGCCATTTTCCGTAACTGCCTGCAGCATGTAGGTTACTTACCTTACAATCTATTGTAAATATTCCCACGAGGTGTGTTTGTTTAAACCTCATTTACATCACAATCATAAAGATGTTTTCTGTGCATGCTCACACAATTGGTTCTGAACAATATCTTTTTAAATATGACCCTTTATTTTATTGTCTTAGAAAACTGTGAAATCTTTTGATTTTCTACCAACTGGCAATGTGTTTTTTTAATTGTTTGCTGGAGTTTTGTTTATTTGGCTAACGAATTATTTCTGTGATTTGTACATTGCAACTGGTTATAATGATAATAATAATATTTCATAAATATTTATTTTGTACCCTAAGGACCTTAGACATCGAATATTTTATTTAGTACCGTCCCACTATAAGCCAAAGAAAGAAAGAAAGAAAATATATTTATTTCGTCCCACAATACAAGTAGGTACTTCCTTAAAACTAACAGAAAATAAAATTATAACCTACACTAATAAAGGACCTACCTACCGTTGTGCGGGGCAAAAAGGTCACGTCTCAGCTTAAATGCTGCACTAAACCTAGGTACCTAGGTACCGTAGGTACAGTGCAACGCTGGTTTTCAGACGTGGCCTGGCCTAGTGTGACATGCGACCGGTAGACAAGTAAAAGTAAAAAACACAGAATATATTTTAGCAAACAGTAGGTACATACATAGTAATTATAACAATAAACAACAGACAATTTACACCATAGAATACAACATTTGTTTTTACTTACATCTAATAAAGTATTTACATATGAAACCAAAGGAAACTAAAATGATTTTTTGCTGTGGAGCCCGCAAGCAAACGAAAGCGCGTAGCATTATATACTCTATGCTAAAGACAACAGAACAGATACAGAACAACGGAAATGACACACACACCAATAAAATGATACTGACAAAAAAAAAAATTAGGGCGTTGGCCAGATTACAAAATTAAAGTTACTACCTACAACATGACAAGGCCTCCCCCTTTCCCACACTTCGCAATCTAGACTGCAATGGGCCACTTATATATATGTATAAATGGCAATCGAGATCGTCTCATCATTTTCTCTGCAGCCTGTCGGTGGTGGCGACCTTGTAGGACCCAATGGGTTGTTATTTTGTATCAAAAATCATCTAACCTATCAAATCCCATGTCCATGTAAAGACCCATGTCGTGTAATCAAATTTCAGATTTGCCGCTTTTACCCCCGGTTTCTGAAAGCGTGATCAACACTAATCGGCTGTCAAGTCACTTGCTATCTCTATCTAATTTGAAGTAAAAGCTGAAATAGCAAGTGACTTGACAGCCGGTTAGTGTTGATCGCGCATTCAGAAACCGGGGGTTACGGTGACATTGTATTATTTTGTTTTGGAATGGAATATTGTGTTTGTTAGTTTCACACTTATTATCAGCTACCATAAACTCGACATACGGAGCCGTTTCTCCAGCCGTCAGTGGCACATCATGCCTGCGCAAGTACGTGAGTATTGCGAAAATGCACTTGCCTAAGTCTGCGCTTTAGGCAAAGTGGGAATAACTTTCGTGAGATGCTCCATAGAAATTGGCTTTAGAAACAGTGACCTAGAAATAACTCTCTATATAGACTATGTCGAGCATCATAAGACACGCATTAGTTTCGTCTCACGTATCGCAAACATCTCCCCCATTCAAAGATCTTCCTTAATCAAATCCCTCTGGCGCTGCGCGTGCGCACTCACACGCGCACGACCACGGATAATGGGTAATTGATTGTGCTGTGCGTAAGGGGAAGATGTTTCGCGAGTCCATTGTTACACCCGTCACGGTATTGTTTGGCGTACGATTTAAAATTCGTGATCAGATTTTGTTTCTACATGTGGCTGCGTATTAAACGAGACTAAGATTTATTTATTATTATTATTCCTCTTTGATCACCTATTAAAAAAACCGCATCAAAATCCGTTAAGCATACCTACATAGGACAGAGAAAGTGACTTTGTTTTATACTATGTAGTGATGAATGAGCTAGATTGTTCGCTGTTTTTAAAAATTAAATAAAAAAAACAAAGAGAGTTTTCATGTTATAAATATAGAAGATCAGCAAAATTAAAAATCAAAACATTGGTCTTTAATTCTTTATTTAGTACTATCACAAGGATCACCTTGAACGCGCGTACAATAGTGGATTAGCGTTAGTACTTTAGTTACACCAGCTGCAGATTTTAAAGGAGGCACGTTCAATCATGATACTTAAGCTGTAACTTTTATTTAATAAACATAAAAATTTTCTTATTTTGTCGAAACTTTGTTGTTTGTTTGCGATTTTTATAACTTAATTTTGTGATTTCAAAATTTTCAAAAATTAAAATTGTGCAAATGTTAAGTATCTGTGCTACGCCAGCTGTCCATTTGGAGACTGCTACAGTTTAAGTATAACTTGCCAAATCTGACCTTCGCCATTTACACGCAAGCGACTAACTTCAAGCGCACCAAATTATTCCTGGCTAACTATAAACGTATTCTATTCTGTTGTATTATTAACGAGAAACCAAGCTATGCCATGATTTGGTTTCAACCATGTGAACGTCTACTTCTTCAACTATGTCTGATGTATTCATCTTACTCTGGTATTCATACTCACGGTATTCTCGTATCACGATATCGTGAAGTGCTCTACAATGGAATCGTTGACCGTGAGTTCTGACCACTTCCGCCACTAGTCTGAGACTCCCAGGTGATGGACTGTTTATTCGTTTAATAAATGTGTTAGCAATTATAATGTACATTGTGTACTAAATAAAACTGTTTTCAACCATGTTGAATATAAAATAAAAATAAAATATTACTGTTCGTGGGTTTTCCATTAGTGCTGAAAATTCATATATTTTAAATACTTCCATAAGTAAGTATGTATATGAATTTTCCTCAAGTGTGAGGAAGGGCCAAAATTGATTATTTTTCCATCCATATAGCCACATACAAGGCTTACTGGTCTATGTCTACGCAAGATGAAAGTATCAAATGCGCTCACGACAGTAATCACCATGAACGGTAGACCGTCAGATCTAAGGTACTCAACATCCTTGAGGAAGTCTAAGTGAGAACTGGTTTCTTAAGGATTTTTTCCTTCATTTTACGAGATCATTGGTTATTGCGCATTACCTTAAAAAGGGCAGTGACTCTACTACCATAGTGATACTAGTAAAATATCTAACTATGTCGTGGCGTTGTAATGTAAGTATCAATTTGATAAAAATCCAACGATGTATACCTAATATACCTAAAGACAATACAACGAATTTTTCAATAGTGCCCTCTCGACCAAACTTTGTCTAGAAAAGAGGTATTTGATTTGATAAGTGTCATGATGCCCGAACATTGCTGATGTGCTAGCCAACCATAGTACTGGAATGGCTTGAAAATACGCATTTACTTTGCCTTACAGAAATTGCCATAATCATTCAAGAATCCTCCGCAATAGTAATATCATACGTAATAATTATCATGTTACGCTTGTGTCTGGGAAAGGCAGACGGTTATATTGAACTATAAACTCCACACAACATTCGTTTACCCAGGGGCACAAAACAATGCAATACAACAATGCAGTGCCCCCGGTCTGATATTGAGGAAGCTGTTTTTGGAGGAGCCTTTGAAAGTGCATGGAATACACCTAGAAGGACGGACAACAGACTTGGGGAAGTCTGTCGTATGTATCTAGTAGAATATAAACCATGTTTTTAGCCTTAATGCAACTGAGTATTTGCAATACAATACAAGCGATTGTCAATCAGAAATCAGTGATTATTATAAGTTGCGTTATTCTGTAATGGTTTTATGCAATGTTCTTTTACAACTACTACGACTGACAATGAAAGTAGTAGTTTTTGCAACTTCTATGCGGAAGTTGTAGGCTATTAGTACCTGTTTTACTACTTACTTGATGTTGAATGATCAGCTTGTTTAAATAATATTTTTTCGACAGCCTTCACAGCACAGTTGATAGTAACTCTGCCTTCGGCGCCGTTGGCCGCGGGTTCGATCCCTACCGAGAACAAACATTTGTGTGATGAACAATGGATGAACAAAGATTATAAGTATTTATTTAAAAAAAAGTATTAAGTTAGTATAAGTATTACATCAGCTATCTGGTTCCCTTAGTGCAAGCTTTGGCTTAGTTTGGGGCTGTGGTGAATGTCCACCAATATTTATTTATTTAAGTAATATAACATTTTATCAAATAAACATGAATCTCATTTACTTAACCCTTTTTCAAATGCATTTCAATAATTGAGTTGTCTAATGTAAAGCGGGGTTTCCATACTGCCAGCGGGTATGTCCTAGATTTGATGAAGATAATGGGTACTGTCTGGTGGGACGTTGTTGGGTAAATTTGTCACTCAATCTATACGGATCGGATGGTAAATAATAACTTACGTATACGTTGACTTTGAATTGTGATAAGGGAAGACCTGCTTGAATGTTTTATCTAACAAAATCAAAACGTTGTTTTGTGCAGTAAAAGCTCATGAATCCCGTTAACACGTCTCCTATATGTGACTTCTGCATAACTTAACTAAAACAGATTCAAGGCTTGATCCCAAGGCACGGTAGATATCCTTTCAGATCTCTTAGTACTAAGTACTAGCTCCAGCTTCTTTGAGGACGTCTATGGGGCACTGTCAGGTACACCCGCATTTGGCATTCGTTGGTATTCCAAACGTGAAAGGTTGCAAGCCCAACGCCGCTGTAGCGTACCAACTGGCTATATGTTATTGACATAACTGATATTGACATAACTGATTATTCCCTGTGTCGTGGGTATCAGAAACTACAATTACCTCTCACAATACCCAAATACGTCCGCTTCAAAATCAAACATCTTGCGTCTCGGAGTAGCTCACTGCACTACAGAAGTCAAAACTAGCTACCTATCGCTAAATCGCTATCGATATTCGTCCATCACGTGAGCCTCGTCATAGCCCAATAACGTGTAATTAGCACCGCGTTAGTGATGTGCTGGGGGTGTCTAAATATTGTTATCGATAGGCGAGGACGCACTAACTGCTAGCACCAATTGTGAGGCAATGATCACTCTAAGACCCAGTTTACATATTAATGTTTCAAAAAAATGGGTTTAGTGATTTTGTATCTCAACGTGTCGAAAAGTGCGAGTGAGAGGCTCTTGTCATCGTCTTATTATTTTCACAGATTTTATAAAATAGTTTTTTTAATCCCTTATGCTCGGCAGAAATCTTCCCAGATGTCTTGGTACTATAAGCAGTACTGTATCATGTAATTTTTCTATTTCAAAATAACTTAAGGTAAAAAGTTATACTTGTAGATAAGTTTACGCTTCAAGTGCAGGATCTTCTTACAGTTCGTAAACCTTTCGTTTCATCCCTTTGATAATATAGGTATTTTTAAAATTACTTACTTATTGCATTGATATACTTCCTACATCATGTACTTACCTATCATTTCATGTCACACTCATGCAGAAGGTCCTCTTAATAGGGTTGTTAATCGCGTAACAAGTATATTGTCTATTGTTGTATACATACATATAGTGTAATGTCCAGCAATACTTTATTTCATATTTTATTTCTATTATGGCGGTGTCCTCGTTAAAATGTTAAGAAAATCACAAATGAACGATAAAATACACTAAGCGACTACCTCGTACCGCTACCGCTCAATCAACTAGGTAAATATGTGTAGGACAGTCACAGTGTGTCTACGGCCTTAATTTCAGTGTTTCAGCGCATAATGCGCGGGAGAGCCTGCCGCTGCGCGATTAGTTCAGTCTACCTGAACCGTCCGGCCAAGACCGGGCACTACAAAAAGGACACTCGAAAATATTTTTTTATTCAAGTTTCATCCGTGTGGAACGGTCAGAGTCGGAAAGACATCACAAAAAAGCGAACGTCTCCGACAAAGGATATTCGAACAAATATTTTTCAAAAAAGGATTTTTTAAAGGTTTCTTTTAACTTCACAGTTCAAGTGTTTAATTCTGTTTTCAAAAAATAAGTGAAGTGATTAAAAACACCACATTTTAATTATTAATTGCATTGGCTACCTATTTAAACATAACTCAAAAGCATTGTCATTTTTACTAAATTATTTCCTCACCTAGTGAATGTTTCGCTTCCAATACCACGGATTGGTGCCGAAACTAATGTCTTCATCTATTTAGTATGTAAACTCATACTACACATGACGAATTCAAATAGAACACAATTATCTTTGTAATACTCAGAGCTATAGAAACTTCAGTCAAGGAATTAACATGTTTTTAATAGAAAACCAATCTTACTACATAATAGACACCTAATGACGAGTGTCTGACTAAACTATTAATTGCATAATCTTACATTTTTTTTTCAGTCTTTCCATGTACCTATTTCACCTATTGTATGATTTATATTCAAATTTTAAACCTTGAAGTGAAACTAACCATGGTTATCCTTTAACAAGGTATCATAAACTTAAAAGGCCATTTTAAACGCATTCATTTTATTAAATAATCAATATTAATATTTATTAAATACAACAATGTATTAAAATATTTTTATAGTAGGTGTATGACAAAAATTTAAACGACGACAGTTCGAAACGTCACTAGTTGTGCTTCTTTGTGAAGATGAAGTGGAGGAAAAATCAAAGCCTGGTGTCCGGAGACACCTCGGAAGAAGAGATAGGACACAGCTACCTTGGGACTTTGGTAAGTTAACATTTGAAGGATTAGAAAGAAGAAGGATAATCTTTGAGTAATTGCAAGAAAAATACTTTACTCAAAGTGATCCCTGTGATTGTATTGAATAAATACCGTTTTGATTTTGACTCAATAAGTGAATAATCTCCTACATAAAACAATTTCAAACATTTTTATTAACAAGTTTATTTTTTATTTCATTTTCATTTTTAACAGATGGATAGTTCACTCGTGGAGCCTAAAATAGGTCTTAAGAAGGAACACATCCCATACCAATAAGCTCTAAAAGAAAACGCTCACCATATAATAATATGATTGTAAGCGCTTTGTTCTAATCTAGATCTACGAGGCAAGAAGCTTTGCAGGGGACATCAGCACCGCCATCAGACGAGCCTCATAAACTTGATAGAATATTTATTGTCCCGCCCTGCGGATTATGTGCGAACGAACACTGTTTTTTTTTCATACTTCACTATCTGATACTGAAACGACTTCACGACTTTGATCCCCAGGCACGGTACCAAATCTCAACTCTATCTCTCTCGTTTTATGACATAAAAACCAATGTATGTAATGTTATATTTTCTTTCATGCTTCGTGATTCCGTGAAAGCTTTACAATTTACAAATTACGGTTGTTAAAAAAAATCCTTGTTTGTGACTGAATCCAAATTAATGCAAAATAATAATAGTTATTTGTTATACAAGAGTGCAAAGTTGCTTTTTAACCGCGTGTTCAATTTTGATGACCGAGCAAGCGAAGGATTCTAAAATTTAATCACGAGCGCAGCGAGTGATTCAAAATTAGAAGCCTGAGCGTTAGCGAGGGAATCAAAAGAGCACGAGGTGAAAAATCTTTGCACTCGAGTGCAACACGTAACTTTTCATTCCACCTCAGCGAGGAAAAGACTAAATGCTTAAAAAAAACGTTTACAATCACATGTTGGCGTCAAACAAACTTCCTAGTCGCTAGAATCACACATTTTAGTTTTTTTACTTGTTTTCAAGTTTCTTGTTTTTAATATAAGGTTTAACAATGACGTGAAAAAATGCCGCGTAAAGAACCGCGTACAAAGCAAATTGAAAAAAGAACACCAAGAAGGTTCCGAGTCTGAGTTTTTAACAAATTAAAAAAAGTTGTATGATATATTCGGCACCATAGAGGTAGCAGTAAATAGGTTTAATGTTTTTTTTAATTCACAAACTTAGTGCACACGATGTTCTAAATTCAATTTACTTTATCCTCTAGAGAATAAAAACGGCTTTTGCACTCAGATATTGAAGAGCAAAATTACTCTTTCCGAGATGGTGGGATGAAAAGTAACTTGTCCATTTTCAAGGGCTTTCAAATCTTTTGAAGTTAAACTCAACAACCTTAAGGTAAACAAAATGGTCTTCATATTAATGTTCTTAAAAGTTTTATGGGTGTATTGTATGTAGGTTAGATCGAAGTTTTTTCCGGTTCCAAAAGAATACTGGTTCCAAATTTTTTTGCAACGTTCCAATGCACCAAAGTTTGAGTTTATTTATTTTCCTGATATGCACCTTATGTGGAAGTTTATAACTCATCATTCGGAATGAACTTTAGTAGATGGCTGCACGCAAAGCAGGGTCATTTACTCACAAGATTAATATTTTTAAAGAGTTTTTGTATTGATAACTGTAAAATGAAAATGATGTCAAGTTATATTGAAATTTTGGAAATTATCCAACTATACACAAGGTTCACCTTGTAATGTATCGGCGGATCTAGGCGACCGACACGTAAAGTTTGGCATAACAGACAATTAACGACCATAGGCAGTGCCCCAAAACTAAATTTGCGGGCCCACGGCTAACTGCCCGATTGCATCGATAAACCGACCATACTGAAAGCGTACCTATTTTATTTAGAAAAAAAAAAAATTTGGATGGAGGTCATTTATGCTAGGTTAACCTAACTTTTCTCGTGATTAATTAGACCTACTTTACAAACCACTGCTAATTCCACAGACGAATACTAATTCAATATGCGCATTGTTGGAAACGATCATGTGATCATGAGTCTAGTTAGGAAATTAATTTGTGCCCTAATTACCGAGGTTTTAGTATGCAAATTTTTTTCGTGCGAATTCTTCGGTAGACGGTGAACATTGCATGGGCTAGTAGAAATATTATATTCATGGAACAGATTTTCTCTTTTGTGATAAAGTCTTTAATTATCTTGAGAATTTTCAGTGGGTTAAACCGTATTAACTTTTTTATTAATATATTATTTTAGTCTGCATTTTAATGTTAAAATAAGTATGTTAGTTAAAGTTGGTATTTTTTTATTATCATCTTTATTAACTTCATGAAATTTCTAATCTATATACTCTCTGAACCTGGGCACGAAATATAGACTAGCTAAATTACTTTTTTTATTTTTAACTTGCCAATGGAACAAGCAAGTGGCCCACCTGATGTTAAATGGTAACCATCACCTATAACAAAGCATTGCACGTCATGATATGAACTCGCCCTAAGAAGAACTGCCTGCGTCCATCAACCTGAGGCATGCAGGTGATAAGCCTCATGTGCCAGTAAGTAAAATCACCGGCGACCACATCCTCCAAACCGAATAACATAATCGCTGCTTGGCGGCAGAAAAAGGCGTTGTGGTAGTACTTCCCTGGACGAGCACAAAGACGAAGAAGAAAGCGACAAAGAGCTTTTCTTCTATTATCAATTGGTAATGACGACAGTGACAGGGCTTCGCAACGTTAAGTAAGTGTCAGCTGCTTGGTCGCCAATAAAGTTCTGTGGCATTATCCACTAGAACATATAGCTTAAGAATATCATGGCTTATCTTTAATATTCTTTATAGCTGTTTATGATCTTGAGTTTTATTAATAGCTTGTAAATGAATATATCATCGTTATCAGATAGGAGAGCACCTTATATCACGGACGCTTAAGATTTATCATAATGTCAGTAAAATACGTTTTTTTATACACAAAAAACGTCTTACTACTATTATGAACGCGAAAGTTTGTAAGTATGGATGGATGGATGTTTGTTACTCTTTCACGCCGGAACGGCTGAACGGATCTAGATGAAACTTGGCAGAGATAGATTATAGTCTGAAATAGCACATATGCTACTTTTTATCCCGTGGGAATACCGGAATTTAAATCTGCGCGGGTGAAACCGCTGGGCGCAACTAGTATATTATAAAATAGAAGATCAAACAAAAAAGAGAAGAGGGAAACTATCCCTACCAGATTTCGTCTTAAGGAGAGGCCGCATAACACCGTGGTTCATATGCTTGTCATCAGCAAGCAGTACCAAAAACTACCTGCATGAATCTAGGCTTCAGCTGGAAGCTGCAAAACCCTAACCGGCAAGTAACTTCGACTTGGCACCTAAGATAGACACATTCGAAAGTCTTCATTCTGCATTCATAAAACTTGTTAAAGTTGTGATGATTATTTTGTTTATTCTTAGTTCTGGACAGTCACATGCCGTCCAATCATTTATTTATCTATGGTCACATGACTACTATCGTGAGAAAACCAATGTTAATGTATTAAGATAAGCGAATAGTAGATAATTAACTTGTACATACAAGTAAATAACTAATTAGGTATATTAATCTTAATGTGTTTATATTGTGTTCTTATCGAGATACAGTGATACAATTTATTATTTGTAAAGGTACAACTCGACTCTCAAGGCGCCCCTCACCGGGAATTTCGCATTTAATGTAAAAATTCGATTTCGATTCGAGCTTTACTTACGTTACAAAGACTCATTTTATAACGAGCATTCGCTTGTAATGTTATGTAATAATCTAGATTATGGTTTTTGTGACGAAAATAAATATTTTCTATTCTATTCGATTTTGAGCATTCGCCTCGCCTGTATCTTTATTAAATTCATGAAATTTCTAATCTATATACCCTCTGAACCTGGGCACGAATATAGACTAGCTAAATTACTTTTTTATTTTTAACTTGCCAATAGAACAAGCAAGTGGCCCACCTGATGTTAACTGGTAACCATCACCTATAACAAAGCATTGCACGTCATGATATGAACTCGCCCTAAGAAGAACTGCCTGCGTCCTCAAATCTGTTGATTTGACAATTAATTTATTAGACGTGGTGTTATTGCGTTACAAATTGTACCACTGGTGGTGCACTGATGCTCCGTTCTCTTCACTCATGATGATATTATGCTCCTAGTGTTCCGTGGAGGAAATTTTCTTCCTAACCATCGCACCAGTGTGACAGACCGGTGTAAAGGCGAGTCGGTCGTGCTCGATTTTTTTTTTTTTTTATACAACTAGCTGATGGAACAAGCAGATGGCCCACCTGATGTTAAGTGGTAACCATCACCTATAAACAAAACATTGCCCCGTAGGTCACGCACAATAGGAACGTGCCCTACGATGCTCTGCCCTGCGTCCATCAACAAGTTGATTCCTCAAACAAAAAAAAAAAAAAAGAAGAAGTTGAAGTTGTTGCCTCAAGAGGCATACAGATGTTAAGCCTCATGTGCCTGTAATTATTCTATCATCTAATATATATCGATTCTGGTTTTAACGAAAAAGTTGTCTTTTATCTTGCCGATCTGAGTAGATATGTGAATGTCAAGATTGAGGAATGAGGCAAAACAGCAAGGATTACGCACAGAGGGGTCAATCGCACATAAAACACCCACATTCGTTAGTTATCGCTTCCAAGGCGAAGGCAAGTCTTGCAACAAGTAAAGGAAGTTAGATATGATCACGCACGACTGCAGACATCCCCTTAGATCTCTTGTACTAAATTTCCTTAAGATGAGTAAAAGGAGTTTAATTATTTTCGTTTAAGTCAAAACTCACCATGTATGGTGAGTTTTGACTTAAAGTAGTAGTTAGTATGTACCAGGTTTACAAACCTGGTACATACTTAATACTGGTAACTTATAACTGGTTCCCTTCACCGTTTAACGCACTGGTATATGCCTCTTTTTTAACAAATAAAAAAGTTACTAGTGTAATGTGCAAGGCCAGATTCAAATTTCAAACTCAATCCAATAGCGAAGTCGTTACCGCTAGTGTAGTCAGGAATGAGGTAAAATTCACGCGTTAATCTTGGCGATCTAATAGAGTTCAGTACATGGATGTGTCACTTCCACGTGGAAATGGGGTAATTTGGTCACTTTACCCGATGGACTCGTTGGCCTTATCCTTGTACTGGGCTTGACCTCTTCTTCTTTTGATTACAGCATGATGGATTTGGTCGCAGCAATAGACGAACTTTGGGATTTTTTTAATATAGAAGAAAGAGCCACGGTGTAATTCGCAAATTCATACCAACAGACGTGAACCTTATAACTATTAGTACTATGATTTATTCTGTGCCACAATCCAGAATCGGTGGGTGGAGACTACAATACCATAACTAAACTGCCAGTGCCCTACGTGAGATTCAGATTAGACAATTGCCCATAAAACCTTACGGAATGTGTCAACCGTATACCCATTACAGCAATTTACCGGTATTTCCTCAGTTCCTCCACTTACCGTCATGCATTGACATTAACCTTACGATATCGCGTGCTGACAGTTGCCACATGAAATTGCAGCATAGGAACCAGGAAGACGAGAGAAGTGGAAGTTGTCATCATCACCATATCAATGCAGCTGACATATCCTTATACTAGCGACCCGCCCGCGCGCCCCTGCTTCGCACGGGTGCACATTGTTATTCTACTATATCATGCATGTATTATACATAAAAACCTTCCTCTTGAATCACTCTATCTATTAAAAAAAACCGCATCAAAATCCGTTGCGTAGTTTTTAAGATTTGAGCATACATAGGAATATAGGGACAGAGAAAGCGTCTTTGTTTTATACTATGTAGTGATAGTGATTATCATGGAAAACACCACTGAGGACAACGAATCAAAATTCGCATATTTACGAATGTGGCTGTTCGCTATCGCTTGCCGTTTTTGTTTTTTTTTGTCCATTGACACCTGAGCTCGGAACACAGTATTTTATCAGCATCATCATCAACCTAAAGAAGTCCACTGCTGAACATAGGCCTCCCATATTCATTTCCAAGAAGAAAGATCTTGAGCCATCGCTGTCCACTGACTTAACTCCGGCGGGCAAACGCAATCTTCTGAACTTCGTCGGTCCATCGCTGTAAGAGAGCAGGCATCACAGGCATTATCTTCCAGTTTGTGGTCGTTACTCCCGAGCGGCACTAAACACAAGTTTACTTGGTTCTGACTATCACCTACGTCTATCTTATCATCCCAGACCTTCACACATTCCACTTGTTGATCCATTAAATATTATGTCCACGCCAATTTACCACATCAGACAGTATTTCCTCTGCCAACTGGACTCAATTGTTTGAAAGCTGTATCGTATTCTAAGGTGTTGGTTGCGTGAGTTACAAGATACGTCCGTTGATTAGGGCCTTGTTACCTTAACTAATGCGAAACTAAGTAGAGTTGTGGGAAGCAACCTCGTCTTCTATATGTTTAGGTTCAAATATAGATACACTAGCCACAACCCTCTTAATCTGCCTCTGTTTCTCTGCCGTAACACAGTTTTTTAACTAGCACGGAAGGTATTGTTCCGTAACCAGAGTGTGCCAGATTGCCTGATAAGCTAAAATCCCTAGAATAAGACCTCTGTATGGCTCAACTCATATGTATCTCTTTTTTGTCTAAAATAAACATTATCTTATTTTATTATCTTTAGCAGAAAAGTATAATACCTACAGGCTAACAAATACTGAATTAGTATACATAATAATTTTGCCAATATCTTATACATATATCAAAATGACGATCCTAGATCACTGATTACTGCTGATGAAATCATTTTTCTTACAACTCACAAGCTATATGGTGTCCCTGTTTATTGCTGTATATGCATTAGTTATTATTACAGTAGTACGTGTAACCACAAAAGCCAATGTGGCGGAAAATGGCGTGTATCGAATTACCATAACGATTATTGCTTTTCATTTCAATATGTGATCACTGTTATTCTTCGCAATGTTTTTTTTTGTTCATAGTTTAAAGATAATTAAATTATAGACTTAGAGAATTTTAGAGGATTGTCAATGATTTCAGAGAGATTCAAATATTCAATAATTACAAAAACAATAGGAGAGACAAATCGATATCACAAATCAGCTATTGTAATGGATTTATATTTTTGAGATTTCTTTGAGTTGTAGTTCCTTGATACAAACCAAGTATCTAGTACCTATGTATGTACTTTGTGCTTGAAAGGAGTCTCTTTGAGGCGCACTTGAAATCCTTTCACCACAAGTTTTAAAAATAAACTAGTGGCAGGACAAGAAGAAGAAGAAGTACGCACATCTCATCTGAATCCCATTTGTTATATAATGTATATCATTCCTTATAGGTACTTTACTTTAACTTCTTTGGCGATAAATTGTGCTAAAGTTAAGTCTCCCGTCACATTTGATCACGCTTCTTCATGTGTAATTCAGTAGACGTTCAATGTGCCTACACGTACAGGTAAAAACTGCATTCAATAAATAATTTTGGACCAATGGTAAGGCCCTGAGGTAGGGGTACATGTGTAGGGGACATGTCACATGAATAATTTAGTTGTATATTATTTTGTTACCTGTAGCATCGTAAATTTTGCTTAACAAAGGTCATTTTGTGGTCGCGCTTCTTGTTTTTTTGCAAAAACTGGAAGTAGATTAATGTGATTTCGTATTGCGTAATCAAGTTGGATGAAAGCTGAGAAGTTGAGAAGGCAATGCTTATTATTATATCAGATTCTTTAGGTACACCTTTTTTCTTACATCATGAGGAAAGATGTTATTTAAAATGTCAACATAATTTAATGTGTGTAGATTTTATCAAATGATGTTTGATATAAGTTTTTTTCTAATATTATTTAACTATCAATGTAAACAGGCTAAACTAGTTAAAAAAAACTATGTATATGTCCAATAATAAGGTTTCTGAACAATAATATGATAAATAAACTCATAATATCGTTATGGTACGAGTAGATATCCCCTCCTCCTAATACCAACTAAGTCCCGTGTCAGATTATTAAGGAGGGTAGTTGAGTATTCTATACACATGTTGCCCATCGCTTCTAGAATACTAACTAGTTTCCTCACAGTGTTTTCCGTCACCGATCTAAAGCACTGGAATTGCGCACGAATATTTTTGAAGAGGAAAATTGATCAATCAATCGAAACGGTGAACGTTGAAATCCCAACCCAAGACCTAATCTCACAAGACCGCCCGGCTCTATAATAATGTCAACATAAATTCTTTACCCAACTTAAACCAACATTTAAATTGCTTGATAGCTATATATCAATAGCTAATTGTCGATTTCCTACGAAACCACCCGTATAGTGATTATTTCTTGATTTCCTTATCCCACTTAGCCTTTGGCAATTAAATGTCTTTACAAATGAGTTCGTAGACAAACAGCAAAACTGAATCCTTAAAACTTTTCGGTAACGAGTATGTTTGGAATCCTGAGTACCGAGATGAAAAAAACAGCTCCACGATTAGGCACATAGATATCCTGAGTATCTACCTAGATATATCTTAAATAGTATAATAGCTGTGTTGTATATTAGAAAACTCGCAAAATTCGCCAATTTAAGCGTGATATTAATAGACAGGTAACTCGAAGAAGTAACAACCTCCGATACCCGAGTAAAAGTTTCTCAAATGGCCACTACGAACAGGTAAAGCGAGGTACGCCTCTACCCGATAGATCGATGACATTCTAAAGATCACGGGAAATTGGTGCATGGAGAGGGCTCAAAATCATTCTTCCTGAAAAGGTAATGATGGGAGATTTGAAAGGAAATTTACCCTGCCTCGTGATTACAGTCGTGAGCCTATTTCTTTTACATCCTTATATACTTATGCAGTTTTCCGCACACATCAGTATTTTCCTTGGTTAATGTTTTAAACGGTCGTTTACAAATGTATAATAATAGATAAGTCTATTTAGTTAATGAGAGCGCCTGATCGCATCTGTATTGGCCACGCACGATTCATCACAGCGTGAATGAGGTGTTAGTAAATATCCTTACAATGTACAGCCTTCGTAATGTTTGTATTCTACAAGTAAGTCAAAGTCGGCAGTTTTATTTAGTAAAATTACAAGGACCATTTTAAATATTGATGTTTTTACAGGCTTGCACGGGTATTTTGCCAATACTACCTGTTGTAGATTCCACTGCTAGGCATAGACCTTTTATTTGGAAGAGGAGAGGCGGTTGCCGTATTCAAACGCTTGGCAGGCGGATTGATGGCCGCATCAGATGCCGATGTCCACCCCTGGTGTGCTCCATGTGTCTCCTCTTATCCACCCACGCGTAGAATGTTGTTGTTGAATATTGGTGAGCACTGTCTATCTACTGCAAAATGTGGGTATGTGCCAAATGTTATGTATGGACGTACCTCTGATAACCCGTCGCAGACGTATTCAAAGAATCTGGAGTTAGTACTTGATACTAAGACATCTGACGGGATATCAAATTTGTAAAGCGGTTTCAAGTCCAAACATCAAAATACTCCACTCAGACAAAAACAAATTTCAATGTTACTTTGGTTACATCAAAGGTTTACAATATTTGTTATCGGTGGGGATCGAACCACGCACGCCGTGATTTTTGTTATCGTATAACTTGGCATATTGTTCATGCAGTTTTTGTATTTGCTTGATGAATTTATCTGCATCATGAGAAGCAGCTTTGCAGGTTGGTACAGATTAAGTGATTGCCTTACATAGATTTGCATAACTTAGCATATCTTCTGTAGCTGTTATCTTAATCTTCTTAACATATAAGTTGAACTACTGACTGACTGACCGGCCCGCTTTTAACCTCGGATGGAAACAGGTGTTACTTAAATAACTTAAAATAACTTTCCCCCGGTTTCTGAAAGCTCGATCAACACTAATCGGCTGTCGGGTCACTTGCTATTTCAGCTTTTACTTCAAATTAGATAGAGATAGCAAGTGACTCGACAGCCGATTAGTGTCGATCACGCTTTCAGAAACCGGGGGTTAGTATAATTTAACATAATAAAGTTAGTGTTTTTGATTAAAATGTGACTTGAGATTGATTTTATTTGAGATCATCATTCTTTTCTATTCTAGTTTCAGAGATTTTCAAACTAAGTAATTGAGGTCAAAGTTTTCTGAGTGACTTCGGAATGGTGATTAAAAACAATATTCACGTAGGCAAAGTCGCGTTAAACAACTAGTTTTTGCTATATAAGAGGATAATATTCTCTTAATCCTTCTAACTAATGCAGTCAGTCACCGTAACGTCAGTTTTAATATCTATGTAAGCTATTGTTTTGATGAGTTGATTTTTCTCGTCAGAGATTTAATTAAATTATTCTATAGGCGTGGCATAAAAGTAAGTTACACTCGATCGCTCAGAATACATATTTATCCTTCTAATATTATAATCCTATTAATATTATAAATGCGAAAGTTTGTAAGTATGGACGGATGGATGGATGGATGTATGTTACTCTATAACTCCAGAACGGCTTAACGAATCTTGGTGAAAATTGGCACAGAGATATATTATAGTCTGGAATAACACATAGGCTACTTTTCATCCCGTGGGAATACCGGGATTTAAATCTGCGCGGGTGAAACCGCGGGGTGCTGCTTGTACGTTAATAAAGACGTATCCAACTTTTCTAAATCATGTTTCCTGTTTGGACGGCTCGGCCAACTCAAAGAAATAATTTCTCCTCTTCTTCAGACTTGTCAGAAACAAAGACAGTAATATTTTGACAGCTTTCACAGCTCAGTTGGTAGTAGCTCTGCCTTCTGCTTGGTAGGTCGTGGGTTCGATTCCCTGTTGGACAATAAAAGATATTTAAGTAGACGCCTTTTATCACCATTAGGTAAGTTCGGCCATTGGAACCCGACAATTAACAATGCAATAATCAATAACTGGTTTATGGCAGCCATGTCCAGTACATGGTTCTTCCCCACAAAAACTCGTTTTCGGCCCAACATTTGTGATCTAACACCCTGTCATTGGTATTGCAAAAACATATAGTAAAATGTCCACCGCGCATTTAGAAAATCTAGTTTCTTCTTTAGACTCTTGCTTGTAGATGGCATGTTTAGCTGTCAGCCCTGGACTCCGGCTATATCAGTCAAGGAGACCTTCTGACAGTTTTGTTGCTACCAGTTTACGAAATTGTTAATTATGTGGATCATGATCTTTAAATCTTGACATACTCCCAATGTAAAACAATCAGAACCTTGGAAATACTCTTACAATATTCCAAGATACAAATTATGTACTACCATTGAGAACATCTTCCGTTGCAATGCAAATATTATACACTCAAATCAAGAATGCAGTACAGCAATGGTCCGTAAGATTCGTCTCATCATCATTTTTGATAGGGCCACATTAGGCCACATTAGCGGACCCTGCATAAAAAAGCGAGTCAGTACTTATAAAGAATTACATATATCATCTTTATTCTCAGCTTGAATAAGCCCAAGGCCCAACGGTATGCTGGTTGGTTGGGGGTCATTCGAAAACTTTTCTAACTTCTCTTTTGTGCCAGCAGAATCAGTCTCGTAGTCAAGTGAAAATGTATGCAAGTGCACACACTATAACAACTCACTTCGGACCACTTACTAGTCGGACAGTAAAAAAAAGCTATTAGATAATTTGGTTTTTGCATTTCAATACATTCGCAAAGAAAGACTATTACCTATCAGGGAAATTAGGTATTTACCCAATAGCCGCAATCCGACCGAAACCGATACTATCTGCCGAAGTCTAGTGGTCTGCGGGGGCTCTAAAATTTATCTACTACGTATATTATATACCTAGTACTATAATTTTATTCAAGTTCATGACTCTTAAGTGACGTCACAAATTAGTACACGTATACAATAAATAACTATTATTCGTTCTCACGTTGAATATGAAATGAAACTATGCAATCTTAATTTACGAACAAGTGGTGGTATCTAGGCTACGACTTATTATTTATTAGTTGCGCCCGCGGTTTCACCCACGCTGATTTTAATCCCGGTACTCCCACGGGATAAAAAGTAGCCTATGTGCTATTCCATCTATCTCTCTGTGAAGTTTTATCCAGATCCGTTCAGCCGCTCCGGCGTAAAAGAGTAACACACATCCATCCATCCATACTTACAAACTTTCGCGTTTATAATACCTAGTATAGGATTCGTAGTAGGCTACACAGTTTTTTACTCGTTATTTTTTATAGCTCTGTAAATTATTTTAATCATCAATAACATCTTAAAAAACTGGTCTCATGATCATTAAGTTCGATTTTTGGATATTTTTTTTTGGACGCTAGAATCATTTCTTATCTTGTGGGTAGTAGGTACTTAACATTATTTCTTTTTAATTTGTTTTTATCTTTTCTACTTTCTCTTAATTTTCATTTGCATTAAGGATGATTTTCATAAAGCCATTCATTTTAGGTTTACAAAAACTGTAAAATGACTACTAAGTACTATAAGGACAAAAAATAATTCAAGGGCCTTTCGTTGTTCATCCTTTTTTTATTAAAACACACCTAAATTTTTCCACAAAAAGTTTGTTCAACAAATAGTCTTATCAGCTAAGTACGTTTAATGGAAGACCAGTGGACTTGCAAATATTTAAGGATTATACGCTTTTCGAGAAGATTAACCGAAGATCATACAGTCACGTGAACGAGATTATGTTCATACAACCTAGAAACGAAGGTAATGCCTATAGACAGTAGTCAAATATATTTATTGTAGATTCTATCATTCTCGTACCGTATTTTTGCTGTCTCGCTGTCGAGTAATGCAATAAGGTTCCAAAACTACAAGAAAAGCATCGGAAAGATGCCCAAGCAGCCTATGTTGATAGATTCATTTAGAGCACTTTCAAAGACATCTTACTTAAATTGTTTTCATTGGATATAGATCCAGCAGTAGTTCTTCAAGCTGATGACGAAGATATTAAGTATATTCGAAGATCTTTCTTTACTATCAGTTTTTGGTTCTACAAGCTCTAAGGCCTGTTTATTCCAACTTCAACTATCTACTATTTATGTCGGTGACGTTGGCTCTTGAACAGGTTCTCAATTTTGATATCACACGTGTAAATTATCCCAACCCGTTGCGCGCAAAATGATTGGTTCACAATGACATTCCATTTCTTCTGTGAGCGACCTTTAGCCTATTACAATAGCAATTTTCCGGCCAAGGTCATGGCCACGAACACTTTTAGAAAGGGGTCTTTATCAACTGTATTATCCCAAGTGCTTACATTCTCCGCTTGTAAAAATAGGATCTTTGTTATAACTACTCACTTTCGGGAAATGCAAAAAAATGGATTGTGCCAAATCTGAAGATTTTCAGATATCACATCACGTCACGTTGTATTTCAATCATCTTAGTACCTTTACAGTGAAAAGAACGCAGAAATCTGAGGTATCTACGATGCGTCGCGCCGCGGGGTTTAAATTAGTTTTTCATTTAAATTTCTTTGAAGTTTTCAACATTGATACTCGTAGATAGATACCGCATCATAAAAATACGAGGTGTTTTTTTCCACATGAGTCGGTTCGATTCCTAGACGAAACAAGAAATCTTTGAATGCAGTATTGTGGACTTAGCAAAAAAAGTCCCCTTTCAGCAAAATATCCTATCTACAATATTGGTAATTTTCATGTCGCATAGCCTTCGGACGCCCTGAATATGTGGTCAAAATTAGATTGAATTGGAAATGGAAATCGTACAGATTTCTACCCTACTGCCGCCTCGTTGTCAGTCTTCGGCATAAATTATGTCATTCTTCATTGTAGATATGGTTTATAGTGGCACTGCGCATCTCCTGCAACTTTGTTCGTGCGGATTGCTACAAGTTCCAAATTACTTGCTAAAGGAAATGCCTTTAGCTAAAGGAGGCATTCCTTTTACCCCTAGAAAATCTTTTCCTTGGTGCATCCCAAAGTTTGAGAGTAATATTAGTTTTGTAAAGGTTAAGACTAATCATGGTTTGGTGTAATGTGGAGAACCACATTACGCCAACAGTTTTGCGAAACCATCTAGCTAGTGGATCCTGGGGCTATTCGTTGACTAACAGTCAGTTAGACTCCCAACAGTTTTACGTATCCATCTAGCAATATCCGCGTCAAGTTCTATCCGACGCAAGTCCCCGAGTTCTGGTCTCAATGGGTCCGATCAGCTGTGGACTGACGACGTTCGTGTCACAATTATCATCGCAATTAGACGTGCGAAGCGAATGCGTGGGCGCAGTTTATTTTTAGAAGTGCTCGACTAAGGGCTATTGGGTTACGGTACCTTTAGACCTCCATGCGTAAAAATAGACAATGATCCATTAGAGAAACTGAGAGTCCGTCCATGTCAGGTTAGACAAAATTTAAGTTGATTAAAAAGAAATCCGTAGTTAGCCTATTAGATTCGAATTACATCATTTCGGAGAGTGTGCTTCCATTGCACACTCTCTAAGGTCCAAATGATGTAGTTCGAATCTATAAGCTCTCTACAACTTAGTTCCATCACCCCTGTTCTACCTTCGAACTACCCGGCGCGGCGCCAGGAAACGAGACATCCATAATGCGCTACAACTTTAACTTTTATGTTTGAGGACAGCCAGAGTGGAACGCTTGCAAATTAGCAAATGAAATGTTTCATTTGTAAAAAAGTTAAACTTTCGTTTCAGTCATAGTTTTCACGTAGTTTAGTCTGTTATCTTTAAGAAAACATCCACCGACCTCTTTACCATCCAACCCACTTGCCCACCAGACATTATATTCAGCTAAATCTTGCTAGTCTTATCTAACTACTATACTCAGCATGCGCCAGAACTATCAACACTTATAAAAAGGTACCCACACTAAAATATCAGTGTATTCCTCTTCAGATTACAAGTAAACGTAATGAGGATGTTCGGCTACTGTCTAGATTTCTAGATTTGGAATGGGGACATCTTGAGTCACAATCACAAGACTGTTATTGTTGTGTGTTGTATTTTTATCTAGATTACGCATAGGACTTGAATGGTGATATTGACTGATTTTAAGTGGTGAAATACAAATCAAGAGTTTAAACCATTGATCAGGTACCTATTCTTTGTGCATCTTTCTTTTAGCTCTCAGATCTTACTGGTTTTAAGTCCACCTACCATTGTGTAGATTTCCCCTTTAATTGAACAAAAAAAACTATCGACCATTTGGACCCACAGGAGAGTCCTTACAATATTTTCATAACTGATAATTTTGCTAAGTGAATAATATGTAGTGTCTGTGCAAACCTACGTCACTGCCTAATAATTGCAGAGGCATTAAACGGTATCTACAGTAATTAAAGCAGCTTTTTAGATAATCTAAACCAACAATGGGATCTGAGTAGGATTTCCAATAAATTATAAGTAGTAGGTATTTCTAATTTCCTTATCCGCTGGTGTATGATGTCTTCAATTCAAGATCTTTTCATAACGAAAATAGTTTTATTCCTTTTATTCGAGGTTCAGAGATATTCTAGAGTGCATTGTATATAATTATTTAACTATGCAATATAAGGAATCTAGGCCAATAATTTACCTGGATTTGATAGCAGAAGAGGAGAGAGAGTAACAGTGGTATGGAATTCCACCTGTGGAAATAGGTGCAAACATCAAGCGGTGCCTGGTCCTATGGATTCCTGAAATCAATAAACATAAATAAAATTATGGTTGCATCCCGGACATAAAAGCCTTTTGCTAGGAACGTAAAATCGTTGCATACTGGACTATCAATTAAAAACGCTCTAAAATTCGACCTTAAATATAAAATAGGATTAATAATACGAGCGAACCAGGTGTTAAAATAGTTTTTTCCTCCTTGCAGATGTATGGTCGCTACCAGCGCGACCTCAGTGAAGCAGCCAGGGAAGAAGCGCGAAGACTCAGACGACTACGGAAGAAGCGGAGAAAAGATGACAAGCTCCGGCAGAAGGAGTTAGAAGCAAATGGAAAACCTAGGCCTAGGGGAAAGTTTTTCAAGATTTTAGGTAAGCTAGATGTAGTATGTTAATGATGTTAATGATCATGTCAGTATCACCACATCCATTATTCATTTGTCGCTCACCCATTAGTTTTTAAGGATAACCCTAACAGCTGATATATTGTTATCTGGACCATGATTACGATGGAGTTCTTTTAGCATCTGTACCATAGCATCAGGAATAAAAGAAATGAAAACAGGAAGTATTAGATTAAAGTAGGTTGTGGATTTTCACCAGTAGGAACAGCATTAGCTGATAATAAACGGTATGAAGCGTGCAGGTTACGTCTGGCGGCACACGTTTGCGAGACTGGGCGAGGACTGGATATTCCTGGCACTGCTGGGGGTCATCATGGCTGTGCTCAATTTCGCCATGGACAGGGGCATAGCGGTTTGCAACAATGGTGAGTACCTTACCTATGCGTTGTACTATGCACAAGACCGATGTCACTCAGTCGGAACTTCTGTAAATTAAAAGGGGGGATAATAATGTTAATTTATCATCCACACGTGTCAATTTGCAAAACCCACGATGGGTTTTGCAAGAGGAAGGTATTGCCTTGTTAGAAAAATGAAGTGTTTCCTCTCGATTTTCCCGCAACGCTTGACACCTTTGGCATATATGTATTTTTCAAATAGAAAAATCCATCGGTGCATGACAAATTAGCGATCGATTGACGAAGCCTTTGAATCATCTAGGCTTAGCGGACTAACTCAAAAAATCAGTGATGATCCAAATACGGGATGTGTTTATCTGTCATCATTCTTCAACCTCTCCAATCCAAAGGTTGTCTGAAAGAAATCGCTTTCAGCGATAAGGCCGCCCATTGTATCTACTACTTTATTTTTTACTTTTAAATGCTTGTTTTTGTTACTTTTGGTGTATAATAAAGAATTTTTCATTCATTCATTTCATTCAACCTTAGGAGATATAACATTTCCAAATCTTGTGGTTTCTGTTGCAAGCTGCCTCAAATCGGACCTGGTAAGTTGAACCAGCTGTGATGGTGCTGCATATACTACTCCATTGACCCATATTATATGCATCACTGTTAGTGTAACGAGTTCAGGAGATGCTGGTGCTTTCTCTAAGTCCTCTTCCAGTACATCCGTAGGAATTGACGCTTAAAACATAATTAGTAAGTCAAAGTAGTGTTCTAGGTTTCATGTGTGAATTAAAAACAACCATTTTCTATTTGACTCTTTGATATTTCAGCTCGAATGTGGATGTACAGTGAGCTGGCCACATCTACCTTCAGTCAGTACGTAGCCTGGGTGTCCCTGCCTGTGTGCCTTATACTCTTTGCTGCTGGGTTCGTCCACATAGTCGCTGCTCAGAGCATTGGTAAGCACTAGATGTAGTATTCATGAAGTTTGATGTCAGAACGCAGGATTGTTCTTTTCAAAGATTGGTTCAATTCAAAGTGAATCCTCCCTCCTTCTCCTCACGTCGTCGTACTCCTCACAGCTGAAGGTCGTGACCCCCACCATGGATGCTTGATTCACGAAGCTTTAAGATGTTTCAAATTTACTTTGCCTTTCTTGTTAATAATAATCAATCGTTTAAAAATTCTGAACTATAAATCATGCTCGTATGTTCCGATTTTGTACACCCTAAGGTAAGTGGAAGGTCAAAATATTTCTTTTTACAAGTAAATAATTGTAAAGCGTTTTTTTAGCATTGACTGCTGCAAATGAGAGCTAAATGTCTATGGTATCTTCCAGGTTCTGGTATACCAGAAATGAAGACGATCCTTCGAGGAGTCCACTTGAAGGAGTACCTCACATACCGTGCCCTGATCTCCAAGGTCATCGGGCTCACCGCCACACTTGGCTCTGGTCTTCCTCTGGGGAAAGAGGTACAATTCATTTTCTCTATCAGCTAATCATCAGTTACTTCATCGATTACTTTTACCATTATCTAAGACTACTTACCTACCTGTGTAGAGGCTACAGTGAAACATTTTTTCAGGGTCCTTCCGTCCACATAGCGTCCATGGTAGCATCGTTGCTGTCCAAGCTAGTCACGTCTTTCCAAGGCATCTACTCCAACGAGTCCAGGACGAGTGAGATGCTGGCTGCAGCCTGCGCTGTGGGCGTGGCTTCGTGTTTCGCCGCCCCTGTTGGAGGTAAGGAAACAGGAATTGACAGCTGTGTATATGAGAGTAGTAGAACTCTTTGTAAAGGGCTCATCCAGGGAAGTACTACCATCACGCCCTTTTCTCCGCCAACAGCAACGCTGTGTTTCGGTTTGAAGAGTGTGGTCGCCGGTGTTATTACAGGCACATGAGGTTTAACATCTGTATGCCTCAAGTTGAAGGACGCAGGGCAGTGCATCGTAGGGCACGTTCCTATCGTGCGTAACTTACGAGGCAATGCTTTGTTATAGGTGATGGTTACCACTTATCATCAGTTGAGCCATCTGCTTATTCGATCAGCTAGTTGTATATAAAAGTAAAATAAAATTAGGTTAGCCTCTTAAGACGGAGGCTGGCTCCGGAAGGCCTGACATTTACCAACACTGACTATATCGGACCTTCTTTTTTTTAGGCGTACTCTTCTCAATAGAAGTAACTACAACGTATTTCGCTGTGAGAAACTATTGGAGAGGATTTTTCGCTGCCTGCTGCAGTGCCATCGTAAGTTGACATTTGGTATTTTAAAAGTCGGTTTACTTTGTGTATTTATTTATTTAATATCTTAAATCTAGGTGAACCTAGGTGCCAGTTACATGCACCCAAGTCTAGCCATGATAGTGGTATCCTGGCAGCCATGATTTTCTATGAATGTGTTTTAGATGTTCCGTCTACTGTCAGTGTGGTCGGGCGCCATGCCTACAGTAAAGCCGCTGTTCCCCACAAACCTGCCTCAAGACTTCCCCTTTGACCCTCAGGAGTTTGCTGTGTTCGTTCTAGTCGGGTAAGCAGCTAGACCTTCGTCATCTCTGACGAGACTTCTCTCAATCATCAGGATGTATTTAATTAACCAACTTCAGAATATCTCTTTCAAGAAAAACCCGACTTAAATGCACTGGAAAATACACTCATACACTATAACTTAAATCTACTCTACTGACTCAAATTAAAGACCACATAACAATCACCGGCTGACGATCATAAAAATAATCATCAAAATCAGTCCACTCAGTAAAAAGTTATGAGGTAACAGTGACAGGTTGCAAGCCCATCCCCGCTGTTTGAATACTTTCCTCACGCTGTTTTCCTTCACTGCTTAAAAGCACTAGCATTGCTACTAGCCAGTGCACTGTACCTGTATCTCAATACCCTCCTAATAACTGGTAATATTTTAACGTTAAGAGTAGTGGAGCTCTTTGTGAAGGGCTCGTCCGGGGAAGTACTACCACCAGGCCTTTTTCTGCCGCCAAGCAGCGTTGCTGTTTTTCTGTTTGAAAAGCGTGGTCGCCGGTGTAATTAAAGGCACATGAGGCTTAACATCTGTATGCTTCAAGTTGATGGCCGCAAGGCGGTGCATTGTAGGGCACGCTCCCATCGTGCGTGACTTACGAGGCAATGCTTGTTATAGGTGATGGTTACCACTTATCATCAATTGAGATGGCTTCTTCAATCAACTAGTATAAAAAAAACTGTTTGGAGATCAATTCAGACGAAGATCAAAATCAAAACGGTATTTCTTCATCACAATCACATGGATCACTTTGACGTTGGGTGTTCATGGTTCCAGAATAGTGGCTGGTCTTCTGGCTGCGTTGTGGGTCTACCTTCACCGTCAGTACGTACTCTTCATGAGGAATACAAAAGTGCTCAGCAACTTTCTACAGAAAAAGTAAGTGTAGCAAATCAATTCGTCAAACCATTTAAAATATAAAAGACTTAAAAGCCTCACAATGGAAATAAAAAAAGAGTTAAAGTGTGTTTTATTGAAATAATAAGACAGGCATAGTATTATATTTCAATCCATAGGCTCCCGAACTGGATAAGAAACTGCGTTTCAGGAGCTAATATTTTGTTAAATATCCTGTAGAGGAGGCATATACCCTCACTCGCTATACGCTATACGCTGGGGAATACTACTGGGTGGGATTCGGGAGGAGCCCAAGTACAGGCCGAATAGATAAATGTACAAAAATCGCGATTATGTTTAATTTTTAATTTATTTATTATGTGAGTCTACATAGCATATACCCAAAGAGGGGTTCCTAACCATGATATGTACCTAAATAAAAATATTATGCTGAATCTTTTTTATTAAAATATAATATGTATCTACTTAGACCGTTATTCATAATGGCCTTTGAGTGCGCCAATAGCTTTTCAAACAGATAAATATGTCACTGTCCCTTTTCGTTGGCATGAAAGTGACAGTGACAAGAATACTCTATTGAGCCGCTATAAAATGGCATTGATTATATTCATAATAAGAGGGTTAGAATATACTTTTTGTATAAAAATAAACGGGCTTTATTTATTTTATTATTATGATTTCAGTCGCTTCATATACCCCGGGTTTATGACGCTGGCTGTGATGTCCATCCTTTTTCCCCCCGGTCTTGGGAAGTACATGGCAGCAGACCTTGGAAACCAGGAACAGGTAACTGCTACATTAGGGGGTAAACAAGATCCACTGCCTGATTATTTTCATTGTATGAAAATATTATGTATAAATTACTTATTCACAAAAAAAAAATTCTCACAAAAATTTTTGATGCAAAGCGTTGATGTAATTAGAAGGCTTTTCAGACCTTCGAATATGTCTGATTTTTCTCATGATGATTACAATCAATCCTGTCGCCCCGTTTCGGCTTGACGTTGAGTTCTGGGACACCCTGTATAGGCTCGACGACGCGACGCCTATACAGGGTATTAAACCCTGGTCTAGAGAGTAGAAAAATATCTTAATTTTTGTCGTAGGTGCTATCAATGTTCGCGAACTTCACGTGGTCTGACAAACTGACGGCGGAGCAGGCGGCCGTGGTGTCTCACTGGAGCACGCCCGAGGTGGACCACTTCGGATGTCTAGTCATATACTTCTTCTCTATCGTAAGTCTCAGATGCTGACTACCGCTGGTGTACCTATCGACAAAAGTTCCGCCTTACCAACTTAGGCGTATTTGCCACATGTTTAAGAACTGTTTAGGTTCTACGACATGCCTGTTTCCTCACGATGTTTTCCTTTACCATGAATATTCATATTTTTTTAAACAACTAGCTGATGGAACAAGCAGATGGCCCACCTGATGTTAAGTGGTAACCATCACCTATAACAAGCTTTTCCTGGTAAGTGACGCACGATAAGAACGTGTCCTACGATGCACTGCCTTGCGTCCATCAACTTGAGGTATACGATTTTAAGCCTTATGTGCCTGTAATTACACCGGCGACCACACTCTTCAAACCGAAACACAGCAACGCTGCTTGGTTTATTTAATCTGTTTTAAAAGTGGTAAGGCGGAAATTTTGTCGATAGTACCTCTCGCTCGCACAGTTCTACATTTCTATAAATTTGATTCAGTTCTTCCTAAGCATGGTATCCTGTACGCTTCCCGTGCCGGCCGGTATCTTCGTGCCAGCTTTCAAGATGGGCGCCTCGCTGGGAAGGTTTACGGGCGAAGTGATGCACTACTTCTGTCCGCTAGGGGTCGCTTACGGCGGACATATTGTGAAGATACTGCCAGGTAATGGAAAAACTGGAGGCTTCACGCGGCTTCGCACGCGTTGAAATGCCAAGCATTACCCCTCGACACACTTGGTACAAGGGTAGGAAAACTAAACCTTCCGTATTTATTAGCCTTGGAGTACATGTAAGTACTCCAAGTTTCAAGTTTGTAGGTTCAAGAAATACAATTTTTCATACAAACGTTTTCAACCCTTTTAGGGGTTGAGTTTCCAAAAATCCCCTCAAAAAAGGGCAGGTTCTTAATTCGACTGGTTCTTTAAATGTTTGTTACCTCGTAACGTTTTACTGGGTGGACCGATTTTGATGGCTCTTTTTGATTTGAAAGCAGGTGCTTCCCGTGTGGTCCCAGTTAAATATGAGTAAGATCTGACGATTCGTTTATGAGCTATAGTAGAATAAGTGTATTTGAAGTCCGGTTAAAATAAGAGACTGACGGTCATCACGTATATTTGTACGGATCAATTTGCGTTTCTGTTTATTATTCATGCTTTACAATTCAATAAGACTTCGTTGCGTTACCAATTCATATTTGCTGTAAATATACCCGCTACTAAATAGAATAATACTATTTGTCAGGTATATTATGATTTGAAATTGTTGATTTGTTTGACAGGTGGGTACGCAGTGGTGGGGGCCGCGGCTTTCACCGGCGCAGTGACACACACGGTGTCCACTATTGTGATAGTTAGCGAAATGACGGGGCAGGTGAGATTGTTCATATTAGTGAAGAATATCTGGAGGACCGAGCTTTGCTCCATTGCTTATAAAAGACACGGATAAAAAAACATTTTCTAAACATAAACATTAGTTAGATCGATTTATCGCCACCGAAACCCCCTGCATACTATTTATGAAAATCGTTGGAGCCGATTTCGAGATTCAGATTATATTAATAAACAAGAATTCCTTGTTTACAGACTATCCTACTACTATTATAAACGCGAAAGTTTGTAAGTATGGATGGATGGATGTTTGTTACTCTTTCACGCCGGAACGGCTGAATGGATCTGGATGAAACTTGGCAGAGAGATAGATAATAGTGTGCAATAGCACATAGGCTACTTTTTATCCCGTGAGAATACCGGGACTTAAATCTGCGCGGATGAAACCGCGGGGTGCAACTAGTTAAATATAAAAAAAAAGGATAGCAAGTGACTTGACAGCCAATTAGCTTTGATCGAGCTTTCAGAAAGCGGCGGTTAATATTAGATTTTGTTTTGTTCCAGGTGACTCACCTCCTGCCCATAATGGCGGCAGTGCTGGCTGCCAACGCCGTTGCCTCGTTGCTGCAGCCTTCTTGCTTCGACAGCATCATCCTCATAAAGAAACTGCCTTACCTGCCTGATCTACTGTCTTCTGCCAGCCGTGAGTACATAAATAAATATAAATGAACTAGCGACCCGCCCGCGTGCCCCTGCTTAGCACGGGTGCACATTGTTTTTCTACTATATCATGCATGTATTATACATATGTATAAACCATCCTCTTAAATCACTCTATCTATTAAAAAAAACCGCATCAAAATCCATTGCGTAGTTTTAAAGATTTAAGCATACATATCACTACGTAGGGATATAGGGACAGAGAAAGCGACTTTGTTTTATGCTATGTAGTGTAGTGATAAATAAACACGCCACACCATCTTTTTCCACGCCCGGCCCAGGAAGACTGGTATAGAACAATGCTATTAACAGCAGTCCTCTTAGCACTAAATCGATTTGTATGAAAGTTAAGTAAATAAAAAGTGTACCGACGAGGATGGGATTCGAACCCACGCGTGCAGAGCACATTGGATTAGCAGTCCAACGCCTTAACCACTCGGCCACCTCGTCACATACAATTGTGTGCCAATTATTTGAATACACCAAGTATATGTAGGTATGTTCGTTTATTAAAACAGCCGGAAGTCTGTGTCATAATTCATTTATTTTAAGTTTATTTCAGCATCATGATGAACATTACATTATTATCAAGGTGTAGGTCAAAGTCAAAATATATCCTACTACTATTTTATAAACGCGAAAGTTTGTAAGTATGGATGGATGGATGATTGGATGTTTGTTACTATGTCACGCCGAAACGGCTGAACGGATGT
Source organism: Plemyria rubiginata (assembly GCA_963576535.1). Taxonomy (NCBI): domain Eukaryota; kingdom Metazoa; phylum Arthropoda; class Insecta; order Lepidoptera; family Geometridae; genus Plemyria; species Plemyria rubiginata. Next base: position 6,872,475 of record OY754922.1, on the reverse strand, counting down.
GGATGAAACTTGGCAGAGAGATAGATTATAGTCTGGAATAACACATAGGCTGTTTTTTATCCCGTGGTTCCACGCGACCAAATCCTAGAAGAAAAGGCAGCAAACTCGGCTTGATTACCTACCGCTCTTTTGTATGATTAGGTATGTGGTTTTATTAAACCAGCTGATGTGTTTTAAGTAATTTGTTTGGTTATTTATATACAAATGAATAACAATATTTATTTATGAAATTGTTTCGTGAATGAAGCCTGTGCTAACTAGCCTGTAAACCACGTGTGTGCTGAAAATATTCACAGGCAAGGCTTACAAATTTTGTTGTTCTCTATGTCTTTGTCAATTTTTCATGTCATTATGTTTAAAATTAGCGCTGTCTCTGGTTGCCTCTACGCATTGGTAAGAGATAAATAAGTATTGCTGGACAATCCACACAGCACCATCTAGACCCAAAGTAAGCTAATCAAAGCTTGTGTTATGGGTACTAGATAACTTACATAGATAGATATATTTTTTTATACATAGAAAACACCCAGACCAACGGAACAAATTTCTGCAGATCGTACACAAACATGTTCCGAGGCGGAACAAAACCTTCGCCCGCTGCGCCACTGAGGTCGTCAAGAGATGGCAATAGTTTAAGTATAGTGTTTCAGTGAAGCACCACCAAATAAAACTAATTTTGTTACAGGTATGTACGACATCTGCGTGGAAGACTTCATGGTCCGCGACGTGCGATACATCTGGAACAAGATGACCTTCCAGCAGCTCAAGGACATCTTGAAGGAGAACAAGGTATTTCGCATTCGTTTGTTGATTCATTTATTTTCACACATTATACAGGTCCCCCTGTATAATGTTTGAGAAGGGACAGTAAGAGTAGTAATAAGTAGGATAAATAACAGTAAGAGCCTTAACTGCTATTTATCCTACTAATATTATAAACGCGAAAGTTTGTAAGTATGGATGGATGGATGTTTGTTACTCTTTCACGCCGGAACGGCTGAACGGATCTGGATGAAACTTGGCAGAGAGATAGATTATAGTCTGGAATAGCACATAGGCTAGGCGGGTGTTATATCTGCGCGGGTGAAACCGCGGGGCGTAACTAGTTTATTTATAAACCTAACTTGAGCAGTTTATAATCTAATTATTAATTAAATTCTAGCTACTACATAAAGCTTTTAAGTAAAATTGTAACAAATTTTCTGTATATCTATCATTATGTAATGTGTCTGTGTAGTTGAATAAATGTATTTTCTTTCTTTTTTTTCTTTCTAAATGAACATGTATGAGTTATGGGAAAACGTTTATAGATTAAAGAGATTAGATTGCGCTATGTCAAAAATTACCACCTTGTCCAGCTTAACCAAGTTTGGGGCAAGCTCTATGTTAAAAATTACCAGCAATTATTATTTTCTTTGACGACTTCAGTGGCGCATCGGGCGAAAGTCCGCCTGCGACGCAGAGGTTGCGGGTTCGATTCCCGCCTCGGAACAAATTTGTGTACGATCTGCAGAAATTTGTTCCGTGGTCTGGGTGTTTTCTATGGATATTTTTTTTATTATATTATATGTAATAAAAAAATATCTATCTGTGTTAGTATATTATAATGTATTAAATATATCAGTTATCTAGTACCCAGAACAAAAGCTTTGATTAGTTTACTTTGGGGCTAAATGGTGCTGTGTGGATTGTCCAGCATTATTTATTTATTTATTATTTTATTTCTCGTGCAGACTATAAAGAGTTTCCCACTAGTGGACAGTCCGTCGTCGATGGTACTCCTCGGCTCCATCCACCGCTGGGAGCTGGTGAAGGTGATAGAGCAGCAAGTGGGCAGAGAGAGAAGGCTGCAGGTGGCGGCGCTGTGGCATCGCGAGGCGGAGAAGCGGCGTGAGCGGACACGCCGCCCGTCACGTTTTGAGGTTAGTTACTACTACTTGCTCTTAAGGCGTTGACAACACCTAATATTTCGCTCGCTCGCACGATTCGACATTTTGAAAGATATAAAATCACAAATTCCAATATTTAAAAATCGCAAACAACCATTTTGTGTGCAATCACATTGCACACAGTTTGGTAAAAATTTAATTTTGATCGATGCAAGTTTTCTTACTCAAAAGTTTGCTTACGTACGAAAACTAGAAAAGCAAACTTTTAAGTAGGAAAATATGTATCAATCAAAATGAAATTTTTACTAAACTGTTCGCAATGTGATTGTACACAAAATGGTTGATAGCAATTTTTCGAAAATGGGAGTAGTGATTTTATATCCTTCAACAAGTCAAAACGTGCGAGCGAGAGTCACATTAGCTCTTGTCTTCCCCGTAACGTGAATGGTGAGGCTAATGCTTGCTCTTAACTTGAATGGTAAGGCTAATGCTCGCTCTCTCTCGCACGTTTTGACATGTTGAAAAATCACTAAAACCATTTGCGATAAATTGCAAACATACAAGTTGTGTTATATTACATTCCCCACAGCTTAGTAAAATTTTCATTTTGATCGATACAAGTTTTTCTGCTTAAAAGTTTTTCAAGGATGTAAACTAGTAATGCAAACTTTTAAGTAGGAAAACTTGTATTCGATGATTCATCGAACTTGTATCGATCATAACTGGAGGTGAGCGGAGATTTTATGCAATCCTATTGGTTAATATTTCTCAGTTTCTCCGCTCCGCTTATTGAAGCGGAGGCAGAGACAGGCAGCCAATGTTTGGTCTTCCGGAAATTCTTATATTTTTTTTAATGGACCACTATAGGTACCACGGATGAAGGAAAGAAGTATATGTCTATGATAGGTACTGAGGTTTAATATACTTACCATGTGTGACAGGTAACCCCAGCCCCGGATATGTTGCTTGCCCCCCCTAGCGGAATGGTGAGGGGCACTTCACTTACCACGAAAGACCAAGGGGGCCTGCTGCCTTGTAAGTATTTTTTAACCAACTTTCCAATTATTATTATTTTTTCTTTTTTAAATGGAGAATGCTCTTAATGCCACTTTATGTTGGTAACGCGAATACCTACTACGCTAATTGTGAGTTCAGTTTGATGATTTTTTATTTGATAGGTAGGTAATAAATAAAATTTACTTACATCAATACGTTTAATGGGAATCATCCACACAAGGAGTTCATCCACACACTTTGGAGCCAGGATGGTCGCGCACAGTTCGCTTTTAGAGGAACTTCCTCCCGCGCACTCTAAGGTTGTGGAATGCACTCCCTGCGGATGTTTTTCCTGGAGAATACAGTATGGGGTTCTTCAAAGAAGGCGTGTTAAAATATTTAAAGGGTCAGCAACGCGAGTGTGACACCTCTGGTGTTACAAACATACATAGGCTGCGGTAACCGCTTCCCACCAGGCGGGCCGTATGCTTGTTTGCTACCTTGGTAGTATAAAAAAAACATATGATGCATATGTATTCCACAGCGCCCGGCCAACTATTCCGTCCGAAGTCGATCCTAAAGAAGACGAACTCGTTCACTCTGACGCGTGGACTTGCCTCGCCTACCCCGTACTCGCCGAGCACTCCCGCGCCTTCTGTGTACACTACAGTCACTGGCGCTGAGACCAGGTTTGTACCTTCTTCTATTTCTTTATTATTTTTATTGCTATACAAAGACCAGATATAGGTCGCGTCAAGCAAAAAGAACGCCGGGAGGAGGGGTACAATACATTGTATGCGCAAACACGGGATGCGTATGTATTTTTTTTCAGACAAACACACTCTATATAATCACGTTTTTGTAACAGGATCCGAGCAGCGTTCGAAGCTATTTTCAAGCGATCCACCCTGCTCCAGGACGTGGAAGGAGGCCTACCAGACCAGCACCACGGCTCGAGCCTGGCTCGGAGCCCTAGCATCAACAAGAAAGTGCAGCTGGTAATTACAATACAATACAAAATTTTTATATTGTCGAATGTCTATACATATGGATATCAAACATTTTATAATGTCCCAAAAGTTTTTCTCCCAACGTGACTTGAACCTGCGACCTTCTTTGATACGGGGCTACGCTACCAACTGCGCCGTCGGAGTCCATTCACACTCGACGAATAACTGAGGGACATGCTACTACGGCGACCGTGGGTCCATCTGTTCCGAAATTATCCGCCCAACTAGATTTTGGGAAACACCCAAATAGATATTTTATACCGTATTTATTACAAACAAAGTAGTTTGTGTTTGTGAGTGTAACATTTGTTCCAGCCCCGCGAGAGAGTATGCGACATGTCTCCCGAAGACCAGAAGGCGTGGGAGCAGCTGGAAATGGCGAAGGAGGTAGACTTCGACAGAATGCTCACCATCGCCAGGAAGAGGGAACTGGTACGACGTCTTATAATAACCTACATATTCAGACCCTTATTCGTATTCCCTGCCATTTTATAGTTTTATACGTTTTGGCTTTAGTAATAAATAAATAGCATACATTACATAACATATAATACATTAAATAGACGACCTCTGTGGCGCAGCGGGCGAGAGCCTGCCTGCGACGCAAGAGGTTGCGGGTTCGATTCCCGCCGTGGAACAAATTTGTGTACGATCTGCAGAAATTTGTTCCGATGGTCTGGGTGTTTTCTATGTATAATAAAAAATATCTATCTATGTAAGTATATAATGTATTAAATATATCAGTTATCTAGTACCCATAACACAAGCTTTGAATAGCTTACTTTGGGGCTAGATAGTGCTGTGTGGATTGTCCAGCATTATTTATTTATTTATTTATTTTATAGCGGCTCAATAGAGTATACTAAGTTTTAAGAGTAGAAGAGCTCTTTGTGAAGGGCACGTCCGGGGAAGTACTACTACCACAGCCTTTTTCTGCCGCCAAGCAGCAACGCTGTGTTTCTGTTTGAAGAGTGTGGTCGCCGGTGTAATTACAGGCACATGAGGCTTAACATCTGTATGCCTCAAGTTGATGGACGCAGGGCAGTGCATCGTAGGGCACGTTCCTATCGTGCGTGACTTACGAGGCAATGCTTTATTATAGGTGATGATTACCACATAACATCAGGTGGGCCATCTGCTTGTTCCATCAGCTAGATGTATAAAAAAAATCTTGTCACTGTCACTTTCATGCCAGCGAAAAGAGACAGCAACAAAAGAGACTCAAGGCGCATGCCACATCTAAATGACGTCGGGTGCGGACAAGGCCTCCTTCCTATTCCATTCAAATCTCATACAAAATACGTGAAAATAAAGCACAATTTAGGTTAGCGCGGTATGTCGTTGCTCGGACGTCTGACTAGCTAACTTAAATTTTTCTGTATTAGAATAAGGTCAAAAATCGCTGGGATACGTTAACGCCACAAATATTAAAATCCATCCGTTATTAGGTTGTGGTTGGACGCATTTTTAGACACTTTTATTATAATCTTCTGTTTTTCCAGAATCCTGATGAAATAGATTATGAAGATGATAACCTATACATCTGTCACATCGATCCAGCGCCATTCCAGCTCGTCGAACGAACCTCGCTACTTAAAGTAAGTGCCATTCACCACACTGAGACATTCTCCAACATTATAAATCTGTCGAAACTTACACAAGTCGAAATAGAGTGTGTACTGATGTAAAAATAAATTAAATAGATCCCTATTCATTTTTGTTCTGAGCTGAGTTAGGGTTATATGGTGTTATACTCGTATTAATGTAATTCTAAGTAATTATTAAATAACAATATTGTTATGGTACAAGTATTGCTAAGTTTTGGGATATGTGGATTTTAATTCTTGTTATATTTTACACGTTTTCTTTTCCCAAAATAAGCAAGGTCAAGAAAAACAAAACAAGGTCCCATAAGATCTTTATGGGAACTAGATTACATATATATCGAAGAATTTGGGTTTCTATAAAATAAAAGTAGTTAAATGTATGGCAATCGTAATACTTTGCAGAGCCTCTTTTCTCATAAATCGGCTCTGACGTCGAAAGCATTATTCTACTTAAGAGCCCGGTGACAGCGGCTCGCAGTTTCGAGGTGCGATTGGCTATTTTTTCATTTCGGGGAGGTTGTTTAAAAGAATAACTATCCAGTGACACGCATAAATACTGTTCGAATACAAATAATACAATAATATAAGGGAAATGTGCTTGAGTCAGAAATCATTTTGGTATTAGGTAAACGTAAGACCAAACATACTAATACCAAAATGATTTCTGACTCAAGCACATTTCCCTTATATTATTGTAGGTATTATTTGTATTCGAACAGTATTTATGCGTGTCACTGGATAGTTATTCTTTCAAACAACCTCCCCGAAATTAAATAAAATGAAATAATAGCCAATCGCACCTCGAAACTGCGAGCCGCTGTCACCGGGGCCTTAAGAAATTTAAACTAATGGAAGAAATAAAACGGAAAACTAAATAAAGTTAACCTGTTTTTATTACAAGTCACAAAAGCTCAACTTACAATGTTTCCAGTTTGCTGGTTCGACCAAAAGTGTTCAACAATCACTTTGGCCTTAGGTTTATAGAACTCTCGGCCACCATATTTTATTCCTACGAACTACCGGTATGAACAAAACACGTGGCATTGAAAATGCTTACCCTTGCATTAATAATTAGCTAATTAAATTTCCAAATAATTATCAGATTTACTAGGCTTTTTAAAATACATTAAAAAACCTTTAAAAATTAATGTGAAAACAAATTGACTTACTTATTTCTGATACATAAAGTCGTTGTTTTGATAGCAAAATTAACGAGCAAATAAATTAAATAATTAGTAAAAATTATTTCTAAATTACTTAATAATTTTACAATTGGTAAAATCATTAAAATAAAATTAATCAAGTCACTTATCAAAATAACAATCGTTATTTTGATAGCTCTTAACGACAATAGTTATTTGACAACAAAAACAGTTCATTAATTATCCAAAATATTTCTAAAATCATCTTCACATTTAAATAACTTGAATAATCATCAGCTCATGATGTTATGGGTATGATGATGGACGCGGCGACATATACAATAAGTTTTTTATTTATACACATAATTATCACACGGTGTTTACTCTGTGAAGATAGAGCCCTGCGCTCATCCAAGCATTTTTTCTTTGAGTTTGTGATTATATTCTAATTGCTACTTTGTATAAATTTTTTTGTATCTTTTTTTTCGCAGGTACATTCGTTGTTCTCAACTCTGGGCGTTAGTCGCGCCTACGTCACCGCCATAGGACGTCTTATTGGTGTCGTCTCGCTTAAAGAGGTAAGGCATCAACATAATTATCTTTTCTCATACTATTCCCATTCCATCCCACCCCACTATCCTACTAATATTATAAACGTGAAAGTTTTTAAGTATGGATGCACGGATGGATGGATGTTTGTTACTCTTTCACGCCAGAGCGGATGAGCGTTGATCTGGATGAAACTTGGCAGAACGATAGATTATAGTCTGGAATAGCACATAGGCTACTTTTTATCCCGTGGGAATGCCGGGATTTAAATCTGCACGGGTGAAACCGCGGGGCGCAACTAGTGATGTCATAAATTTGAAAGTTTGGATGTTTGTTACTCAATAACGCCAGAACTGTTTAACGGATCTGGATGAAATTTGGCACAGAGATAGATTATAGTCTGGAATAGCAGTGGGAATACCAGGATTTAAAACTACGCGGGTAAATAGGCAGTGTGGTATCCCAGCGACAAAGCCCTTAAAAAATCAGCAGTTAATGCTAAACCTACTCGGGTGTTCTCGTATTATTTATCCCAATTATTGTGTCAAAAATGGTGTATTACATCCTATGTTTGCAGCAATGTGCAATTCTGACACTTTGTTTTTATATATTTTACGTTTACAGCTCCGAAAAGCGATAGAAGACGTGAACTCTGGAGCCCTGACGGTCGCCAACAGGCCTTCGCCCCCGACTACGCCCCTTCCCACCGTTATAAAGGTGATCACAACAGAACCAGCGCCCCCTTCCGACAGCGAGACTGCCAAACTGACCACATCCGAGAAGAAATGAACAACGAACTTTCAAAACGGTACCATTTAGACCATTTTTACAAGATCGGGGTTAAAATTTGCTTATTCTAATGAAATATTTAATACAGATCTTCAGCGAGGGATGTTAATAGAATCATCCCATTGCTGCGTACTAAAGATGACAGCCTTGACAGCTCAGTTAGTGGTAGTTCTGGCTTCTGCGCCATAGGCCGTGGGTTCGATCTCCACCGAGATCAAACATTTATGTGATGAACATAGATGTTTTTTTTTATGTTGATTTGATGAACGTTTGTTCTCTGTGTGGGATAATATTCTATGTATGTATAACAAAAACGTATATAAGTAGTATATCAGCTATCTGGTTTCCATATCACAAGCTTTGGCTTAGTTTGGGGCTAGATAGTGCTGTGTGGAATGTCCGCCAATATTTATTATTATAAAAAAATACTGCGAATGAAATATTTAATCGCTGAAGCGATGAGTGAGGCAAAAACTAAAAAGTCGATTAGGTTTTTTGCAGAGTATAAAAAATGACTTGTAATCTTTTTACCAATTTGTGACCAAGTATTTTAAAGAATATGTATGGACGTACGGGAAGATGGGGGAATGCCGATCACCTGAGAGAAAAATGCTCATTTTGTTTTTTCATTTGGCTTATGTTAGTTTTGAGGTTTAGATACTCTGCCTGCTCAAGCGTTACAACCCCTGCGTTGCAGCGTGCTCGCTGTGTTTTAAGGCACCTTATTTAATAAGTTATTGTGAGCGAGCGGTATTACCCGACTTGATCGCCATTACCCTTGCTTCCCCTACCTATGGTAAAAAAAAACGGTAAGATACCTACCATAATATTTTTTTCTAGGAATCTTATAAATGTTTTAATGTTAGTTTAGAATCTAATCTACGTAAATAAATTCGATACACATTCCAAAGTTAAATAATAAAATACTAACACTTTAGGAAAAGACTTGTCACAAATATAATGTTAGGACTTTCCCGTAGACATTTTGAGTTCTACCTGGGGATGTCAACCGAGTATTTTCGAAGTAATAAATTGCCAGTCTGAAGTTCCCTTAGCATAATTAATCTTGATTATAATGTTTGAATATTGTCACAAATTATAATATTTTGTTGTATATTTTTTGATAGTTATTTTTAATGTTTGATATATGATTCAGAAAAGAGATTAGTATTTTTAATATTATCTCCTTAAAAATGTATGATTTGGTTACTTGGTTTTTGGCCATCTTGCATGCCTTGCCTTATACACAATAATATATTATTATTGCATTATGTAATAGGAATAACAATAAAGCCATATATAAAAAGAAGTAAATTAAAGCTTATCACCATAATTACAGTAGTCATCTACAAGGCTTGTGTTTGTACAATCATTCCAAAAGTGCTGTCCTTCGCTTGTAAGATAGTTTTAATTTCAAATCTCTTTGAAACTCTTCTTTATTAAAACAGGATATATTCAAATCTCTTTGAATATATCCTGTTTCGATAAAGAAACGAATCTAAAATGGCGCCCGTGAGATTAGCTCACGAGTGTGAGTGGGACGTAATTATTGTTAATAATGGTGTGCGAATCAGCGGCGCCATTTTAGATTCTTAATGAAACTGGTTAAGGTGAAGACAAGAGCTTATGTGACTCTCGCTCGCACGTTTTGACTTGTTGAGAGATATAAAATCACTAAACCTATTTTCGAAAAATCGCAAACAACCATTTTGTGTGCACAAGTTTTCCTACTTAAAAGTTTACTTTTCTAGTTTTTGTAGTTAAGCAAACTTTTAAGTAGGAAAACTTACTTAAAAGTAACTCGATCAGAATGAAATTTTTACCAAACTGTGTGCAATATGACACAAAATGGTTGTTTGCGATTTAAAAAAATTATGTTAATGATTTTATATCTTTCAAAATGTCGAATCGTGCGAGCGAGAGGTACATTGGGTGTTGTCAACGCCTTAAAGGTACTAAATTTCTGTTCTGTAATTGCTGACTGAATTGGAGCCATTTATCTATCCTTGTCATATTTGTGTATAATTTATAAAATAATAGATTAAGTTTGAGAAATTGAAAATTATATATGACGAATATGTTTTATCATGCCGATTTTGGCGTGATCGTTTGACTATTCTTCAAATATTTGATGTGAGAATCGAACCAAAAATTCTAAATTAGGGATACATTTTTAACATGACGACCATCCGTCCTTTGTCAAGATTTAGGCCCTTATTCATATTAGTCGCTCAGCGCTTCACTAGCTAAAATGGCCGCTAAGTCGGTCGTCATCTCTTTTTACTGAAATTGAAGGTGTAGGGCCGCTTTAAGGTTTCTTGGAAGATATAAGAATAAGAGCTATATTAAGCATATATTGCAAAAATTAATAAAAATTATGATTGACTGTGTCATATTTGTAAGGTTCCGTTTTGTGCGCAGCTACGAAAATCGTACAAAATTTCAACATTAGTTTCCTCAAATCTGTGATTTAATAGTAAATTTTCAACAGAGATGTTGTCTGTTGTAGTTCGATGGATGAAGTTATATTAAATACTAGTTGCGCGCCGCGGTTTCACCCGCGCAGATTTAAATCCCGGTATTCCCACGGGATAAAAAGTAGCCTATGTGCTATTCCAGACTATAATCTTTGTCTATGCCAAGTTTCATCCAGATCCGTTCAGCCGTTACGGCGTGAAAGAGTAACAAACATCCATCCATCCATCTATCCATCCATCTATCCATCCATCTATCCATTCATCTATCCATCCATCTATCCATCCATCTATCCATCCATCCATCCATCCATACTTACAAACTTTCGCGTTTATAATAGTAGTAGGATTTATGATTAATAACAAACAATGTAAAAAAGCGTAAAATCCATACAAAAAGTATTGAACTCAACAAAATGCTTGTGTTTGTATTAGAGTAAGTTATAACTATTTATAATAACAAGTCCATGGGGTACGCTTCTGCCTACCCCTCATCTTCGTGAGCTTAGGTAGTTTTATGACATAATTTATTTTTAATTTGATGTTTGACGGTATTTGCATTTTATATTGTGATCAGTTGCTTTTTAAATATAAAGAATGTTTTGTGTCGTTAGTATACGAATTTGTTTTATTTTCTCGTTCGTTTTTCATACTAATCGCTGATGCTCACGATCACGAAGAGGCCGACAGTTTCGTTGTATACAATTTTAAACTTAAATCTTCATCACTGTAATGTATATTATCGCTTGCGCTCCGTGAAGTCGCCGAGGTGATTGCGGTGCTATGGGCGGCTGCACGCTTCTAGTTTCTTAAGCGATGTTATGCATTATAGGAATGAAGATAAAGTTCAAAATTATATACTCACACCGAAACTGAGTGCCGCTTCGCTGCCGTCCTGGAGAGAATTGGGCCTAACCATCACCAGTAACAAAGCATTGCCTCGCTAGCTACGTACGCACAATACATACATGCCCTACGAACCCAACGATGCACTGCCCTACGTCTATCAATCTAATTTTAACCGGTTTGATTCAAAAATATTTGTAGGAAGTTAGATTTTTCTGACTGTTTCAAGAATTTGTTGACCCCAAAATTTAATGATTAATTTATCTAAAACTGTAAGGTCAAGAACTGTAGGTCATTTTTAAACTATCTTTACAGAGACTATACCTAAGTACTTAATCAGTACGGAGTTTTTAGTACCATTTTGGTTGGGTTATCGTGTTCACACGGGTATAGATTGCGTCGAATAGGAGTAAGGAGAAACAAAGGAAGAAGCTTTCAAATTATTATTTATTTTATTTAGTATCATTTAATTTCTAATTATAATGTTCTGTCACTTATTTCCTATAATACTCAGACACTGTAAAATACAAAACGATGTTTAAAAACAATGGTAAATACCTACCTTTTTTAAGTACATTTTAAGTCATACATTCCAGTGTCTTTTGTTAAAATTGAAGTAAAATTATATTCACTAGTTATTTTAAAATGTACTTTTCTTGAAAGGTAAGTTACAAAAGCTACTTACTTTTTTATCGTTTTGTTTTGAACCCTAGCGGAGATATTATTAAAGCTTACAATATTTAATTTACATACTCTCTAAGGAAGTTACCACACCAATCGATCGATCTTCCATCGACGGAATAGATCGAGGTCGCCTAATCCATTCTACCATCGTTCGCTACCGTCGATCGATTGGTGTGGTAAAACCCTAACTTGTATTACACGATAAAAAATAACTTACAGTCAACGACAAAACAGATAAATGCCTCATAATTGACAGCCTTCACAGCTCAGCTGGCAATAACTCGCCTTCTACGCCGTAGTAAAAATATATAATCCCCACCGCGAACAAACATTTGTGTGATGAACATAGATTTGTTCTCTTTCTGGGTATTAAATAATATTATAAAGTATGTATGTATTATATCAGCTATCTGGTTTCGATATTACAAGCTGTGCTTGGCTAGATAGCGCTGTGTGAAAGTCGTAGCGTAGTCAGACACAGGCACACCCTAACGAATGCAACCTTTCACGATGAAGGATGCAAGTCAATCGCCGCCTTTAAACGTGTACTTCTCTTTTGTCGTTGACTGTACAAAAATAGGAACAAATTTCGATAGCTACTCGAATACAAGTTAACATAAAAGTAAATATATCACAAACTTCATTACACTAACATACTACTTAAATTAATTTCTGATAATTTATCATACTAAAATTCACATTTATTACGTAAATACATACCTAATGTTGAAAAAACAAAAGGAGTTGTTTCGTCTTGAGCCTGATCTATATACACTATTATAATTACAAAAAAATAAGGGAACATTTAGTTTACAAAAATATACATATTTCATTAACTTATAGTTTAATTAAGGAATAAAATAAAGTATTTAAGGTAGATTATTAGTATATAAATATTAGAGTTTCTAATAAGTAGGTACTACTGGTTTTTAAGAAGAAACATGATCAAGACAAGATCCGGTCATCCGTCAGTCCGCTATTATAGTGCGTGTATTGCTCTTTTTGGCAAAGAAAATCTTAAATGATGTACTGCAAAACTAAGTAATAATTAAGAAGGTGAAGACTTAGGTTAAAAACTATTTTTTTTGTGTGTGTTTGGTGTATGTACCTACTTACCTACACCGTTTCTTAGAACGGGCCCAGGTTATACAATCTTGAAACAACTCCTTTATATACATTTAACACGAAGGGACTTATCTTATTGTTTTAACAATTTTGTAATAATATTAAGTACAATTTTAAAGCTCCCTTCATTTGCATATTCAATAATTATTTACAGTAATAACTTAAATCTTATACGTAGGTACATAATCTCACGATTTATTCTACCTTACTATATTTACTACAATTAATGAGAAATTTCACTCAAACCTACAAAAACATGAATTAAATGCACTGGATACAAAAACCGTAGATTTTGTACCACATTTTTAAACTTCTAAATTATTTTTTTACACTGGTTCTTTTCGATTTATCAACATACAATTTAACCACAGATTCTGTTCCTGGCCCAGCCTGGCACCACCTTACACCTTACCTTACGATACCACCTTAAAATACGACGAATATCCGAACTCCACTGCTCATGTTTGAGGCTGCTTAAGAGGAACTTAGCACTGTTATGCTAAGTTCCTCTTAAGACGAAGACAAGAGCTAATGTGACTCTTGCTCGCACGTTTTGACTTGTTGAAAGATATAAAATCACTAAACCCATTTTCGAAAAATCGCAAACAACCATTTTGTGTGCAATTACATTGCGCACAGTTTAGTAAAAAAATCATTTTGATCACTACAAGTTTTCCTACTTAAAAGTTTGCTTTTTAAGTTTTCGTACTCAAGCAAACTTTTGAGTAGGAAAACTTGCATCAATCAAAATGAAATTTTTGAAGCGTGGCGACTGCCCAGGGAGGGTTGCTGCGGTGTTTTTTTTAATTCGTTCTTGTTGTCATACTACGCTGTTATTGGTCTTAGCTAAGCCATGAGAGAAGTCTCGCATTCTGCAGAGCTCTGTACGCTCAGCTTTGACTGCAATATTGATTACACTATTGGATATGTGTGCCTCAATCACACACTAGAATAAATATAGGTATATACTCGACGTGGAATTTTTCTTTCGAATGTGTCCGGAACACTTCCAAACCTCTTTACATGCACCCACAAGACTCCACGACCATGTTAGGGAGAGTCTTCTGCGTGACTGTGTTTGTCGAGTCCAAGTAGAGTAGTTGTAGCGAGCTGAAGGTAGTCGGCGCGCAGCAAGGCTTGAACTCCGCCTTCCGATCCGAAACCGTGTAGAAATATTTCTGAGGACAAAAATCAATCAATCAACATCCTATCGTTATGATTTTCATAATAAATTAAGTAGATATGACGACGAACAATACAATTTTTCAGACTTATAACAGATACAAAACTTTTTAGCAGTAGAAGTTGTTTTGTCATTCAGTAATTTATTAAAATGGCTTGCTTCCCGATCAATTTAAACTTACCCGTATAACATTATGGTGATAACTATTAGCGGTCGTCACTGCCGATATCGGCGCACAGCTCCCTTTGCAAAAGTACGCGTGGTACCCTTCCGGCCGGATGATCCAGTCGTCCCAGCCTAACTCTTTGAAGCTGACGAAGAGTGGCTCTCTGCAGCACTCGGTGGTGGCGGCGCTGCAGTCGATGGCGCGGCCGCGACGTCTCTTGCCGGCGTATTTTGTGTACAACACGAGGAATGGTCGGTGCTTCTCGTGGAAGGATAGCGGTGCGCGGCGCAGCTACAGAAAACAATTTAATGGTTAGGGTGATGCTTATTAGGTACGTGATGGAAAGCAGTTGAAGACGGTATAAATAGGTATATACCTGACATGTCCTGCAAGCCACATGCAGCGTATGCAGCCTCTCCCGCCCTTCCAGCCACACGCGAACAGCCCAGGCCAGTTCTACCCTGACCCAGCCTTCTCCTATATCAGTCTCTTTGATAGCTATGGGCTTGGTCTTCTTAAACTGCTGTTGGTTGTCCCAATGAGCGGCTTCGGAGATCACGAACGTCTGGTTGTACTCGTCCATTGGGTCTCTTTCCTGCAACAAGAAAGAGCACGATAGGAACCAACCTCTACACCTTATATGTATGGCAGCCCTTGGCAACTTTACCCATACATGCCCCTATATATCTACGGGACGCTGGCTTGAACGCTACTTGTGGCATGCTTTATGTGGAAAAGGTTTGTCCAACCCTTATTACTATATTATCTCGTAGTCGACCTTATCCAAGAAATACATGGTTACAAGCAAACCTGTAAGTTTTTGTAATATTTGGCAGTTCAATTAAAAAATACAATATTTTAGACCATTTTCTGATAGAAAAAGCAGATGTACCTACTACTAAACGATGGGTAATGAATACCCATATCAACGTATTTACCTACTCGCAAGTCGGGCAGACGCACTGCTCTGCGTCTATCATCTGCCTGCAATTACAGCGACACCTAAACCGAAGCAAAGGTATGCTCTTGACGGCAGAAATAGGCCTGGTAGTATTACCCCGGACGATACCTTCATAAAGAGGTCAACAAAACGGGAATGAAAGTCGGGATAGGTAGGCACCCACCAATGATTCTTCTGTAACTTCCACGTACCTTATAGAACCAGAGCTCCACAACATTGACCTCCTCCGGCTGCACGTCTGGTGGGAGTTCAAACTGCAGACATTTGAATGGATACCGCCCAGAGGTGAGGCATTCACCTGGAACAATAAACATTTATGAATTAATATTTAATTTTAGAGTTCTGGCAGGGATTATGTGTTGATAGTATGAAAATGTACCTATCAAACACCAGAGGTCTGAACATGCCTGGAAATATTATTTTAGAAATGATTTGTAAATTGTATAGAAGTAGGTAAGTAGCAAAAAGAACCGGTGGCTGACAATAGCGTTTAGATAGGTGCTGGCCAGGTATGGATAATGCTTACGGAACTAAAGTCAAAGACAAGCAAATACGTAGAAACCACGTACCTATATAACCAATTTAATTGAAAACCGAGCGAGATGTAGTGACTGTGAGCGTGGGTAAACGATAAAGAAGGTGTATCTACACATGCCGCGTTATCTATGACCTGGGGTCACTCCTTGGTCTAATTAACATAGGGTCAGCTTACAGTACAGCTGGGAATTCAAGCTGGATCCTTGAACTGAAAGCGAAGGTAGGGTATGTACTTGTAGTCAATGGTTCCAATTCTGTAGTTTAATTTTCCCAACTTAACATAATTTGAAAGCACTAAAAATATTGCCATCCCTTTCTAAAAGTCTGAAACAACAAGGACGGCTATAATTTTATAGCTGTCCGATTAGGTAAGTTTAGGATATGCAACAACAGAATCGACGCTGATTATAAGTAAAACTGCATACTGCATATATTACGTACGTGTATACGGTATACCTACGAAAATTTTGACGCTCTCTGCCGCAGCAGCAATGGACTGACACGCAAGAAAAAAGATCCTCAGACCATCCAGCCTATAAACCTATTTTGTATGGCAGATCGCCTTCTGCGCTCGCCAATAGCCCGGTAACGCTACTGTCGGCAATCGTCATATGATTAAGCAGCATTTAAGTAGGTAGCTTTCGAAAAAACCTCGTATAACTTTCCCTATGCCATGGGCCTACCTATACCTAGTAATAAAGAATTGGTTAAGGCACCTTGACAACTTTCTGATCAAATTTCTGCACTTGACACAGCCTTTACCGCGGGAATCGAGCTGGCACCCCTCGTGCCTCAACCGGATAATAGACGCGCCACAAAACTCGGTAACAAATATGACCTGTGATCTTTTAAGACACAAAATCGAAACTTTGTACCTGATAAATCCACAATCAAAAAAGGTACCTATTTCCTTGTTTACTAAATATTTTCAGTGAAATCGGGAATGCTATAAAATAAATATTTTTCTGAAAAACTGTTATGTAGGTAGGTACACAAATAAATAAAAAACTTCGATAGCTTCATATTAATTAGCTTTGTAACTGCGTATTATAAGAGAATCAAGGATCCATTAATTGTCTTGAGATAACTGGAGAATTCTGCTTAATGGCAGGTTAGCCGCCAATTATTTGCATCTGTGCAACGTCTGCTTAGGTACCTCTGGGTTATACCTATTTGGGAATTCTTAATATCATCATCTTCCTGCCCTTATCTCACGTTAGTCGGCTCGGCACAACAGATTTTCATCTTCCGCTTTCCTCTATCATTCGTCATTCGTCATCTTAGCGCTCTTTTATTACTTTCATTTTTCTAATTTAGTCCTTCATTTTTGTCCGTTAAAAAGCTAATTCATGAGTTCTTTCCCCTTTCAGATAATAAGATAAAGTCCCTACTAAATGGGACATTTTGTTTTTTTTTTCGGGATATCTCTTCTGAAACTCCGCAGGATTTGCCTTGTCTAGATACTATAGTATCATACTACAGTAGGCCCTACGCTCGTTACAGTAGGTTCTACGTAGGCTACGCAGGTTCTACGTCGGTTCTAGATAGGCTACAGTAGACCCTACGCTAGTTACAGCAGGTTTTACAGTAGTTCTACGTTGGCTACGCAGGTTCTACATTAGCTCTAAGCTATTCAACTACTCAGGTTTTTCCGTTGATTATTTGGTGTTCATAATCAAAGGGCTCTACGTAGCTCATGCTGGCTACGTTAAGTTCTACGCTAGCTACGCAGATTCTACGTGGGCTCTACGCCGGCTCTCCGTGACGTAACGCACCTATGCTACGCGTACAAAGAGTTTAATATAAATTTTAGATTCGTTAGCAGGTGATGGTGCGAAAAAACATGTTTATCTTTTTTATGTACCTGTTATACTATCCTTGAGATCTTTATATGTACCGTGAAAGTGCAAGTCATTAAATAAAATACCTTCTACAATCACAGAAATCACTTCAGTCATCACAAAAATAAAAAAATTGGTCATAACCGTTATCCTTAAACTAACGAGTAACGAACAGAAATTGCGGCAATTTCAAGCTGCAGTTGTAGGTATATAATATGTCATGTTCGCGCAAATAGATCGGACAGCTATTTTTTTTTTTAATTGCAGAAATAGATTGCGACTAGCCCATTTTTTTTTACAACTTATAGGTAAAAACGTTATTAACATAATTAACGTTATTTACAAGTACCTTCCGGCACGGTAGACAACTGTACTTTGTTTGTATTTACTGTCTATTTTAACGTGATTCAGGCCTGATCCGACCGGCCTAGGTACTAGTTAAACGAACAATTATCATGGAGATGTGAAAGACCACCGCTATCGAAGTGCTTGGCCCAATATTATAATTAGTACCTACAGTGTTATACTTATGTGAGACATGCCGACTCGGCGTGATCAAGTACAGTGAGCGTAAGAATATGATAGCATTTTCCCTCAAATTCTGAAAACTGAAATCTGAGCTTCCCTGGGGAGCAAAGGTATAAGAATGATTTTAATTTATCATTACACTATTCAACATGGTCTTGACAACGACCTATTAGGCTCCCTGTCCATTGACGCGAAGCGAGGCTGCGGAGCGGAGAAAAGGAGAAATATGAACTAATTGGATTGCATAACTGGAGCTGAGCGAGGATTTTATGCAATCATATTGGTTAATATTTTTCCGTTTCTCCGCCTCGTAGACGCGCTCCGCATTATTGGACGGCAGCCTTAATTAAAAGGTGTGTGCTGTGAGCTCTGTAAAAAACCTACAAATTCAAAGACAATCCACTCCGTAGTCCAGTCCACTCACAGTCGACACCCATCAGAATGAATGGGCCCAACACGGAACTATTTTAAATGGCTTATCGAACTGGGGCGTGAGGTATTGGGCCAACTCTTGACCCCAAGCTAATTGCCCGTTGCCCATGTTTGATATCGAGACCTTTAGGCATAGTTTACTACGTTCAATTACACGAGATAAATTACATTACAAATTTTCGGCTATGTACCTACATGCATCGTCATATGCAGTGTAGGTACCTACCGTCGGAAATGTGGTATATGGACTTTACTATTCAGAAAGTTGCGTGCATTGATGTGCGTAATGCTAGTACTCTCAAAAGGTGAAGTAAAACATTGAAAAACCAGCGGCAGTCAACTTGTCACGTATTGAAAACTCTGTCCCTTGCAAATTCAATTTCCGTTTTAAAGAAATAAACACCAAATAGACAACGACGTAGTAGACAAGTGAAAGTTAAGAAATAAAAAAAATATTAGAAAGTTTATTTTTCTCTAATCTGAGGGATATCTAAAAAAATATTGAAATATAAAATAGTGAAATAAGTCAGAAATGATGGGTACTCCACGCCCGGATCTAGCACGATTTTTCCTGTAACCCTGTATATCCTTAACATACTCATACGACCGGTAGTGTTTAGATCCTAAATAAAACAAACACATAATTATATCATTTTTTTTTTGTCGTAAATTTTATGACGCAATATATTAATTTAAAATGAGCATCTTCCTAGATTTATTTGGGATTAGATATTGGTTCAATTGGTTGGGTGTAGCATGTCGTATGGTTTGGTAATTGGTTCAATATGTCTTACTTATCTTAGGTTATACATCGTGATTAAGTCAGAAATATCTAAACATTTAGCATTATCTTATTTGAAAATTACAAGCAAAAAAACACTTCCTAAGTTATCATAATTGTCACGTTCTTATGTAACTAAAACAATAGCATCGGAGTGGTTTTGTTTAATTTTCATTGAGATAATAATAATGATTCTGTATCACAGTGGTTCCGCGTTTAGTGGCCCGTGATCTCTGAACGATATTAGGTATAGGTACCTATTTATTCTGTGATGATATTATGATGTAGTAGTAGGTAAGTAGTAAGTGGTACCAATTCTATTGTTTAATTTTCCTAACTTAACCTAATTTGACAGCTTAAAAAATATTGCCATCCCTTTCTAACAGACCGGAACAACAAGGACGGCTATAATTTTAGAGCTGTCAGATTATGTTAGTTTAGGATAATGCAACAACAGAATCGACATTGGTGTTTAGGTAAGGTGTTCATAGAAATTTAAGACTTCTCTGTTCTGTGAAGGTGGTAACCATAAAACCATCACCTTTAACAAAGCATGATTCTCGTTTAGGTGCAGATTTTGAAATATAAATCCCATCCCATCCTATCAGCGCAGCGTCATCAATACCAGCGTATACCTATAAATAATTATTATTATTTGCTGACTAACACAGCGATATCTAGTCCTATCCTATCCAAACAAAACCTGAATGTATCTATTGGAACCAGTTAACTGATAGAGTCCAAAACCTCCTTATTTTAAACTTCTAAAAATAGGTATTCAAAACGTAAAAAGAAAAAAAAACCCTAAGAAGAATAAACAAGTATCCAAATTCTTTGGGCAAACCCATGATAAATCCTACTAATATTGTAAACGCGAAAGTTTGTACTTTCACGCCGGAACGGCTGAACGGATATGGATGAAACTCGTCAGAGGGATAAATTATAGTCTGGAATAGCACATAGGCTACTTTTTGTTCCGTGGGAATACCGGGATTTAAATCTGCGCGGGTGAAACCGCGGCGCGCAACTAGTGTCGTGAATTGTGTAACGTCACCGTCTCAGTGTCAACTTTACTTTTCTTTGGTGCAAAATGTGGCCAGTATCAGAAAAATGATGCAAAACTGATCATTTCCATAGACAAGGAGAGCTCAACCAATACTTTGCTAATCGTTGCTTAAATATTTTTTATAAGTAAGAAATATTAAAGTAGTACTAAAGGCGCTAAACACCTCTTAACTAAACAATGCTCAAACTCCTATTTAAGCAGTTTTTATAAATAAAGCTGTAAGTCTTTGTAGTTTTGTTATCTGTGTCTATATTTCATAAATCAAAGCGATGTTAGAGAGTGTTAAAATGATTAGGTAAAGCTGACTCCTGGAACTAGGGCGGAGATGATAATTATTGTCGAGACACTGGCGTCATTCGGAACAATGAGGTGGAAGAATTTTATTATATATTAGAGACTCAAGAGGCTCCTTTCGAGCACGATGAAAGAAGTAGGATGATGACTGACAGTTTGCGAATGGTGCCTGCCTGACCGGTTGGTGCACGCCTGTTTGTTATAGGTTTTCGCGCTTGATACTCTGAACCGAGGTGTCACGGCTTCCATGTACTTGTATTCAAATTCCTTGCTCTGAACTTCAAATTCCTTGCTCTGCAGGCTGATCGCGTAACTTTTGTTACATTCAAAATCCGGTTGCATATGTCAATTTTGGCAGTTTTTCGATGGCAAAACTGCCAAAATTGACATATGCAACCGGATTTTGAATGCAACAAAAGTTACGTGATCAAGGGGCTGAACCTAATGTATCAAGAGATGACCGAAAGGGACAGAGATAGCTTATAGCTTGCATTCCACAGATGGGTGTATGTAGGGTACGACTTATCAATTTACGATTTATCAAGCGCGTGCCAAGATTACCAGCTAGACGCATGCAACTTGAAATAATAAACGACCTGAAAGTTCGTCGAAATAAAGTTAAAACAACATACGCTGAAATTTTTTTTTTTGGAATATTGATTAATATTTCTCAATATACCTACTTTTATATTAGTATTTTTTTTTATTTTTATAATACATTTTGGATTAAATTTTGATCAATTCGTGTAAACTGCGCATTCAATACAAAAATATTACGTTCCTATGTAAACAAAGTTAATAAAATTACCTAACCTATGTAATAAAATTAAAAAAAAAAAAAGCTTATCGCTTTATAGAGCAACACAACGCACTAAAACATGCGTTCGCATGCACCAAATGTCTTTAAATTCATTTTTTTATCTCCATTTTTTAACAAAGATTGAACAAATATTAATATATAGGTAAATATATTAGTCCAAACAAACCAACAACAAAATTACTGAAAAAACTTATTGATACGCTTAAAAATTGTTTTTTTATATATCTTATAGGTTTTTTATAAATTAGCTTTTTACCACTACTGTAATTATATTTATGTAACTCTGTAACCAATAAATAAATAAACGTCTAGGTAAGGTTCCACGATGGCTCCACGCGACCACGTATATGATTACTTACTACGTTTTCTGATATACTTATCGAATAGTTATACCTAATTGGATTATTTGTAATGAATCTACATCATTAAAAGTACGATACTTAATTTATATGATGCAATTTCAGTTACCTATGTCAATTACTGTACCTACACTACACCTACCTATAAAAAAATTGCGTACTGGGGCCTAGTTAGGTACCCAAATTGACAGACTAAATTTAGCTACATTTTTCAGGATTGATGGTTTTTTACATTGAGTACTAAAAATAATTAGATGAATTAACGTTAGAGCGAATATAATTTAATTATAAATAAATCTCTGATATATTAACAGCAATTCACACGGTGCCATTTAGTCCCAAATAAACATGATCCCACAATAATTATCTATAAAACAGAATGTCCCAAAAACCGACGAAAACTCGGAAACGGAATTTGAGGGTTTTTTTGTCGGTTTTTTTATGACTTCGAAGTCATAAAAGTTATGAGAAAAAATCTTAGAGTATTTTTAAACTTATTGCCATTTAAAAAAAATCGCGAAATCTACACCCAATGGTATTTTGACCTGAATTACGACAAATCTTTCTTTTTTATTAATATTATTTTTAGTAATCCTAAATATTGCCTCTGTAAGTTGTTACCAAAAATTTAAAACCAACTACTCCCACTTTGGAAGAAAATATAACTTTTTGCCCAACTGTTAGGTAGGTATGTATTCAAAATTAATACTTGACTAGCTTTATCAGACTGGTACTGAAAAAAAATGTGAGTAACATAAGTAACAACATACCAACAACAACCTAACATAAGTACTACGATAGTTTGGCAAGTAACAATGTTGATGCATTTCATATGGATTCCAAAATGGTAGGTATGTATGACACTTGAATACTTGCTAGATTTTTCGACGACCTCTGTGGCGCAGCGGGCGAGAGCCTGCCTGCGACGCAAGAGGTTGCGGGTTCGATTCCCGCCTTGGAACAAATTTGTGTACGATCTGCAGAAATTTGTTCCGATGGTCTGGGTGTTTTCTATGTATAATAAAAAAAATATCTATCTATGTAAGTATATAATGTATTAAATATATCAGTTATCTAGTACCCATAACACAAGCTTTGAAAGGCTTACTTTGGGGCTAGATAGTGCTGTGTGGATTGTCCAGCATTATTTATTTATTTTATATACTGGGGAGTGTTGGAATGGCACAAGCACATCACTATGAACAATATGGAAGTGTCCCGTCCCTAATATGGTGTTCGATAATCTATGACTGTTCGTTCTAATGTTTTCCATCAAAAAGTGTGTGTCGTGTTACTTATCTAAAAATAATTAATTCTATTGTTAAAACTATCGTAGCGATTTATAAATAAAACAAGTTTAAAGTGTTGTCCGTATATTTGTCATTTGCAATCAGGAAGATTCAAAACCTATCCTCTAACAGGGAGCAGTGAAAAAGTTTACGAAAAACGAATTGAAAATGTAGCTGAACCTCAGCAAAGAATACATAACAGAAGCAGTAGAGTTGGTTATCAATGGAAGACTCGCACGTCAAATGAAAAGTATATTTTTTACGTTATATAGCACAGTAATGTTATAACAAAAACAATGTTTTCTTAAAAAGAACCGAATGATTCACCAAGGCCTTTTAATTTACCCTTGCAAAACTCCATCTAAATTAAAAACGCAAATAAATATCAAATCCACTACGGGAATTATTGTGTCAGGTCAGTGA
This sequence comes from Plemyria rubiginata, assembly GCA_963576535.1. Lineage (NCBI taxonomy): Eukaryota > Metazoa > Arthropoda > Insecta > Lepidoptera > Geometridae > Plemyria > Plemyria rubiginata. Next base: position 6,848,684 of record OY754922.1, on the reverse strand, counting down.
CCGGCGCGTAGAAATGATCACGATATTCTAAAACAAATTCATAGATCTCACCTTCTGTTGGAAAGATGATCTTCTGCTCCGTCCTGCCGTAGTAATCATCGAACTCCGCCGGTTTGTCTGTCCCCTCGCTGAGGGTCTGCCCCTGTGCCACCGGCATCGGGAGACTGTTCACCGGCAGCGCCACGGCTGGCTTCTTGCTCAGCCTCAACTTCTTCAAGATCTGCTGCTTCACAAACTCAATCCTCGCTTCAGTCAACTCCTCGACACTGAGATCTCCGTTGGCGCAGTTTCCGCAACTGCCCATCATCTGCCCTTCCAGACTTACAAAGCTACTGACTAGAAAGAACACCGCCACTCGCGTCACGATCATGATTTCGTTCGGTTCGTCGTCTCAGGCAGTTGAAATATGACAGTAGGTCCAGCATGCGTGCGACCTATTTGAAAGCTGGCGCGCTACTGACCGCGCGATGATTTCAACCTATTTAAGTAAAGGTTTCCTCCACCACGCTCCTCGGAGGTTACGAGTTGGACAATGTACCCGCGTGATTGCAGTAACTGCGGGTTACACTGTGGCTTTACTATAAATTGTTTACTAGAATTACTTTATGGTTGTTAAGTATGTATGTTTATACGGCTTTTGCTCTACCTACTCTATACCGGTGTATTATTTACACACAATAGTATACATTGTTCACCGAGAGGAGAAAGTGACCGATTACCGTCGAGGGTGTCGTTTGAAGCCCGAGCCGTAGGCGAGGGCTTTAAAACACCCGAGATCGGGAATCGCACTTTCTCTCGAGTGATACATAGTGCTTTATACTACACCTACGAGGAAAATAAAAAACTAAAACTGAATCCTCAAACAACACACAAATTGAAAATGGCGCCAATGGCGTCTGCAATTTTCACATGTTCTTTTTTCAAATTGTTTATCCTGCCGCCGCAGGGTCGGACTGCCAGCCCGACACCATCCAACACACAGCTAGTGGCCAGTGTCATTTTGCGAACTTGGAGATAAAAACTCACTGTAAAAACTTTTTGGCTTTTGATATTTAGGTTACCGGCGCATAGTCTTACCCAAAATTAAAAAAGAAAAACCACGTAAGAAATGGATTTTCATACACATTTCTCTCCCGCTCAGATGCGTTTTCTCCCCGAATATTTGTTCGATATGCAATGACGTACTTTCTACCGTAAATTTGATAAAGTATCAAGGTACTTTCCAAGCAGGTGTAGTATAAAACAACATTATAAGCTTTTCATCATCCCTCTTTTCTCTAATTTAATTACAGTGGTTATTTATTTTTAATCGAATAACATTTGGGATCATCATCTTTATCAACAATAAGAGATAAAAGAGAAAAAGGCACTACTACTTACCACAGAAGAAATAATAGTAGGTACCTGCCTATTAGATAGACCTATTAATAGGTCGGAGGTAGGTATGTTTTATCCGTAAGTTGTTGTGTGTTAGGTATAATGATAAGGTATTTTCCGCCTAAATATATACCTTTAATTCGGTAGGTACCTACCTGTGTAATTTCTTAATTTTTTTAAGTAGGCAATGTGCTTTGAATCTTTATTTATTTTTACGTTTTTAAACTTCTTACAGACATTGTGATGCTGATGACGTAGAACCACATGGTGAATGGTGCTCCGTTATCGCGGCATACCCACGTGGGCACGTGTCACACAATGCACAATGAATGCGTTCGAAGTCCGGGCCAAAGTCCAACACCATTGAATGGACCCGCCATTGACGTAGCCAGGGTAAACTTGAACCGGGGAAGGGCCAAATTCGTGTCTGTACCTACACCTAAAGTACTCTCAAACGGTGAAGGAAAACATCGTGGGGAAACCGGCGCCTCTTTACGTAGAAGAAAACTTGATTATTTTATTTATTTATTTATTAAAAAAACAGAGTTTCATATATATACTGGTTAGTAGTGGCTTAAAACCTACATTAGGTTTGTCTTACCACTAGGTTCTCGAATTAGATCTGTTTGACAAAGAATAGAGTAAACACAATAGAAAATAACATTGGCTTAGTCAAAAATACATGAAAAAAACTTATTTCAAAAGGTTGGTAAACAAGCACACACACACAACTTTGTTATGCTAAAGGTACGCAATAGGCACTGTAATTAAAGCTGTGGCAAACGAGTAGTAATTGTAGGTAGTCAGGATAGATATTTAACATAGCCATGATGATGTGCTGCCCCATGAAGTGTTAGAAGCGCGGCGGCGTGGAACATAAAAAGCTCTGAAGCATTTATCACTTGCTCGAAAGGAGCCTCTGTGAGGCGTACTTAAATTCCTTTCACCACACTCTTTCGAAAGAATTAGTGAAAATTGATCAAACCCATAGTGGTCGTAATCGGTGAATTGTAATTTAATTGAATCCGTAGTAAGATCGTTAGTAAAACTGTAGGGAAGGTAGTTTATGCGATTCTTTTTTCCAGTTTTTTGACTACTGCTTGGAATAATGTCGGCTCAAAAGATTGCCTTATAACCTAGGTACCTACTTAGTTATAAGAAAGATTCAAAGCGATTGACATTATTTTATTAAACAAGCTTTTTTGTGCCAAAATTTTGAACGTCGAGCTGTCTTTCCCGTTGCCCCTATTCTAAGCCCTGGCTACGTCCAGGGCACCACCATGAGTCCCACACGAGGCAGACACGCGACCGCGGCGTGATTCTGACATCTGGTCAATCAGGATCTAGATGGTGGATAAAAATGGGATCAGTAGAAATAACTTCGGTTGGGAGTTCAAGAAAGGTCGATATAATTCCAAGTTAAATGGCTAGTTTTGATAAGAGCCAAGCCAAGGCAAAATATATCAACTAATTAAAGAACCATGTACCTATAGTCATCACATAAAATTGTTTGTCATAGGTGGGAATACACTACTTAAATATGGCATAACTGACCTGTGAGATTTTTATATAAGTAGACAAAAATTATGATTAGCTGCTTAATATGATGGTAAGATCAAGAAAACCAGTATCTTAATTTTATTTTTTTCCATGCAGACAAAAAAATGTTACACTTTGACACTCACTACCAAGAGCGTATACCTATTTCAATTAAATAAAGTAAGAGTGATAATGTATACTTATTTGTTTTCTCGTGAGGTAATTAACGATATCACGCGAAGATCACGTGCATTATGTGGTAGGTACCTATCTCAGAACTCAGAACCGCCTGGAGACAGCTGGCTCCTGAAAACCGACCCAGTTTCTGGCTATTGCCCGCGTTCATTCAACTTGAGATAATTTTTACGTTTGCATGTGAATAATACCTTGTACCATACAATCTGAATCTCTTCAAGGCAAGAGTGAATTTGTATTCTGGACCGTTTTGCTCGAACGTCGGGTACCTCTTTACTTACCATATTATAGGGGAGATTAAATTTTATTTATTTTACATACCCATCACCATCATCAGCCTCAGTGCCCTGCTATAAGTACCTACAGGCCTCATCAGATTGTCCGATGTCAGTATTGTCAGCAGCCACATCAGGATTGGCATAGGTGGTTTGGTAACGCAGCATCAGGCTCGCCGATTGGTTCATCCTAAGTCGCCTTTTATTAAAGTCCACCCGAAGTCATGAATCATGTACTTTATTAGCAAAGTGTGCAATAATATTAAAAAAAGTTATGACAGCTCATACGCTAGCTTATAGTTGAAAAATCTTATCTTTCTTAGGTTTTAAGACAGAGGAAGACGGGGGAATGGCGATCACCTTAGAGAAAAATGCTCTTTGTCCTATGTTAGTTTTGAGGTTTAGACTCTGCCTGCTCAAGCGTCGTCACAACCCCTGCGCTGCAGCGTGCTCGCTGTGTTTCAAGGCACCCTAATTAATAAGTTATTGGAGTGAGCGGTATTACCCGACACAATCGCCATTACCCCTGTTTCTCCTATAGATCAAAAATTACACGCGTTATTATTTTGAAAAATATTTATTGTCTGTATATAGGTACCTAAGTATATCTTCTTTAGGTTTGGTTTGCGTGACTGGGCGTATCACCTTCATATTCTATTTCTTGCTGCTTTGGCCCATAACTAATTCAGTATAGCTACCTACCGCCATATATAATTCACTACTACCACATTCCAAATGATTATAATAATGTTGTTTAACGTTTAACAAGCGAAACATCGATTTAGCTGTTATATTTATAAACGTTGCAAAAAACTGTTGTATGCACTTTGTGATGTTATGCAGTTTCTAAGAGGCAATCAGTGTGCACATTTTTCCAACCTTAAGGGCACAGTTAGTTTGTTTACCCGTCATGACCTTTACTGTGTAAAAATAGATGTTTTTATAACAATATTTATCAGGTTAACAATTAAAATGAGTAATGAAATATTTCAGTTACACGTTTCTTTTACATACGTTTCTCGTGTGCAGTGCTTCGTAGGACACGTTCCTATGCGTGACTTACGAGACAATGCTTTGTTATAGGTAATGGTTAACACTTAAGATCAGGTCATCTGCTTGTTCCATCAGCTAGTTGTTTATAAAAAAAATTGTGCATCCAACACTACTTTTTTGCAACTTTTTTTATCCAGCTAAACAATCGATGTTTCGCTTGTAAACAAGATTATTATAACTATTTTGAATGTTGGTAGTGAAGTAGTTATATGGTGATATGTGATAGGTACTAAGTTAGGCAAAGAATTGAGAAAAAGTTAATAGTTTTATTTAAAACGCCGTGCATTGGCTTCTTTCCTACTTATCGCAACAATTACTTAGGGATCCGTGTTGATTTTTTAATTTAAATAATTAATAAGATGATAACCGCTGAGCACGTGGTGGCCACGATCTCCAGAAAGCGGTTTTATCTGTGTTTAGTTATGGTTCGCTGGAAGCGCGAGGGCGTCGGAGATTTTTTGTCATGTTGGTGGTACATACTTTGAAATTAGTACAGTCGATGTTATTTGATTCGATTGTTACAATTTCCGTCATAATCGTAATCCCTGCCATTTTATAGCGACTCAATAGTATTTCTGGCACAGCCACTTTCATGCCAGTAAAAAGAGACAGCAACAGACTTATCGTTCCGATAACCTATTGGCGTGCTCACAGACCATTATGAATAAGGGCCATCTTTGTCCTTTAAACGAGCAATTCTTGTGTATTTATAAAAATAATCTGAATCTCTGAAACGGTTCCAACTATTTTCATTTTTGTTAAGTAGGTATATGCTAGGAATTTCGGAAAAACTATACTTACCTAGCGCGTAAGTAGGTTAAAACTTAGACGAATGTATACCTCAGAATTTATTCGTTAATAAGTATTTTGCACACGCCTAGGTATCCGACTGTACCTAGGTACCTAATTGTTTCGGCACCATCCGAAACAATATACAATCTAATTGTGATTCTTCAAATATGGTTTAATCTTTAAAATAAACTATTATTATCACGGGTCACACACGTGAAGACCGCAAATTTATGCGTAGTTGTGCGATGACCGATCAACTTTAGGAAGAAAAAAATAATGAAAAGTAAATAAAACGTTAATAGGTACTCTACAATGTTGTTTATTAATCGCGTGAAACTGGCACATAGGTAGCTTAGCTTATCTCTGTGATTCAATTATTCTTCTTCTTGTCTGTCGTGTCAAACTTTCGAAACAATGTGGTGAAAGGATTTAAGTAGGTACGCCTCAAAGAGGCTGACCCCCGGTTTCTGAAAGCTCGATCAACACTAATCGACTGTCAAGTCACTTGCTATCTCTATCTAATTTGAAGTAAAAGCTGAAATAGCAAGTGACTTGACAGCCGATTAGTGCTGACTGAGCTTTTAGAAACCGTAAAAAAAATCCTACGATAATGCGAAAATAATATGAGCTTATGCCAAATAAGAACCCCCACGAAATTACAAATCTTAATATAATGATACTGACGCAATAAAGCAAGGAAGAACGAAATAACGACAAAAATTTCATGATCCGGTCACGCGCCAAAACTTCCAAATTAAATTTCATTAGCTTGATAATGTTACATATTATGTAGATACATACCTACTTGATAGGTAACAGGCCGGGCATACACGAACAGCTTGAGCAGTTAGTCAGTGATGAACATACACGGACCGCTCTTGCAGTCAGTCAACAGCTAGAAGCTGCCATTGATAACTGCTGCCAATGCTGCCAACCTCACGAAGCAGTTGCAACTAGAGATGGGCGGGTGGGTAAAAATTGGAAGGGTAAAAAAAGAAAGGGAAGGGTAAAATACGTAAAAATTAAAAAATACCCATTTATACCGGGTATATTTTATTAATACCGGGTATAAAATACGACCTGCATTTTTATAATCCTAAAAAACCTAATTACTTAAAAAAAAGTAGTGGCTATGTATTTTAGAGGTAACACGATCTAATTAAACCTTAATTAAATATGCTTTTGCAACTGCTCGAGCAGTTGGTGTATGTATGTACGTTCGTGAATTTCACGATGCAGTCGCAGCTTGAAGCAGTTGATCTTGACTGCTCTAAGCTGTTCGTGTATACCCGGCCTTACGTACATATTTACAAGATACCTGCGTGCGGTTTGGAGGTGTGAAATTAAACTTTAGGCAGAAAATACCGGCATTGTGCATACCTACCTACAATTTGTAACTTTAAGATGAAAAAAGTGGAATGATTTAATAATGGCATTTTTATTAGGAAAGAATATTCTTTAGAACTTATATATAGGATTCGTAATTATTAAAATTATAATAGGTATATACCGAAAGCCTACTAAATAAAATTTAAACCTAGATTTCATCAACATCCCAGATTTAATAAAAAAAATAATCGTGCAAATCAAGTAGTAAAAAAGTTATATCTAATTTATTCAACTGCATCGCTGGTGGTAGCGGTTGCGCTTACCGATCCTAAGGTCGGGGTTCAAAACCAGACGTGCACCAATGAGTTTTCTGTTCAAAAAAATAATAGAGGGCTCGTCCAAGAATGTACTACCACCACTTTAAATTTCACCGGGGCAACCGCACCCTTCAAACCGAAACACAGCAACGCTGCTTGTCGGCAGAATATTACTCTGCCGGTTTTGTTTGCCGGTTCGGTTTGAGGGGTGCGGTCGCCCCGGTGAAATTACAGGCACGTGAGGGTGAGGCTTACCACCTGTAAGCCTCAGGTAGTTGGACGCCAACCATTAGGGGAGGCCTAATCCACCGGTGGACTTCTTCATGCTGTTGATGATAATGATGATGAATCACGCCACAATCTCGTGTGGACTAAGGAGGACCCAAAAAAGTGGTTATCTGTACCGGGATCATATGTCAATCGTTAGACATTCCACTGGTACAGTTTACCGAGTTTATCGCACTTTTGAAGGTAAACGAAGTTCAATTGCTTAATTAACCAGGTTTTTGATATCTCTCTCACTACCCAAAAATGTTTTTTCATTACCCAAAGGTTAGTAGTTAATGTATCCAGCATTAGCTCGCCTTTGTACAGTAGGTATGTTTTATTTAATAAATAATTCTCTCATCTCTGTGCGCGTTTGGCTTTCTCTCGGACGAATGTTTTCTGTATTGGATTGATGTTTTTGTTTTGACTTTGGACACGTGCTAGCGCCCCCTACTATAAAAACCTCGCAATACAGAAAAAAACTACCAGAAACAAAAAAAACCGGCCAAGTGCGTGTCGGACTCACGCACAAGGGTTCCGTACAAACCTGTAGGTAATTTTTTTTTACAATGAATCTTTATGCTTTTCGAAATTTTTCCCCTATCTGTCCTATAGGACGTTGCTTCGTACCAAATATCAAGATTTTGAGTTCACGGGAAGTACCCGTAGATTTTGATTCCCTTGTGAGAGACGAAAATTTGCAGCATTAACGGCAGCAAAAAAAAAGTCGAGAGCTTGGACCTGTGGAATACTACAATTTATGCGTATAATCGGACAAGGGTTTGTTAAGATAATATGGGGTTCCACAAGAGGGCAAAAAAATAGGTTATACAAAATGTACTTATCGAGAAGACTTTTACATAACCTGTTTGTTTATGGTAAACAAAATTTTTATTCTAGATCGTATTTATTTGAGGGATAAATAGGGACATAAAGCGCGTCACAGACGGCGAAGATACTATATAGCTATCACACACGGTTAAGATACGCTAATATATATTAAGGTCTCATTCTGTTGAAAAACGCCGAAGGTGTCAAACGTATTTTTATTTAAACACCATATACAGGGTGTGCAACATAATGGATGCGTCCACTAAGGATTTATCAAAATTCAACCCTCAAATTGGGGATGAAAAATTTTATGAAACTTTTTATTCTTTGGACATATTTGCATAAAATTTCGTATGTATTGAGTATTTCAGCGGTTTCCAAAGTTCAAACTCTAAGAGCGTAATCCTACTAATATTATTGATGGATAGATGTTTGTTACTCTTTGACACCGGAACGGCTGAACGGATCTGGATGAAACTTGGCAGAGGGATAGATTATAGTCTGGAATAGCATTGAGGTACTTTTTATCCCGTGGGAATACCGGGATTTAAATCTCCGCGGGTGAAACCGCGGGGCGCAACAAGTCTAAAATAAAAGGCAAAAGTGAGTGGCCGCGGCCCGCTGACTATGTAGAGAATATTTAATAAAGTAAGTTCCTATATAGAAAGGTTAAAAGAAATCAAAGAACGTGCGCGAGCAAAGCCACGGTTTCAGCTAGTATTTTCATATAAATTGTTTTCATGTTTCCAACCAAACTGCACACCCTGTATGTGCGATATATTTCGTATCTTAAGATACTGTAATATGTTAATATATATTAACTTAACCGTCTGTGATGGCTCATAGTAACTGTATAAGGAGCGATATTTTAGCTTAAGATGACATATTATAGTATCTTCGCCGTCTGTGATGCGCTTAAGTATTTGACCGAATAAGTATTTGATTTGAATAAATGAGAGGTAAATAAATAAATAAATAATGCTGGACAATCCAAACAGCACCATCTAGCCCCAAAGTAAGCTAATCAAAGCTTGTGTTATGGGTACTAGATGACTGATAATGTATTACATTAATACTTACATGTTAAATAGAAAAAAAAACAAATTTTAAAATACCCTTTTATTTTTTCTAGTTCCCATTAGGACCTACATTAATTATATTTACAAATATTCACACTATCACAATGTATTTAATAATTAGTTACATAATTGCCATTTTCGATATGTACCTACTACTTAAACTTACATGATAGAAAATAAACCCTTAAAATATAAAAAAGCAGCATATTAAAAAAACGTCCCTTTTTTCCACAACTCCGTTAAATCCTATTTTATCTCTGTAAAAGGTTGTAATCCCCAGGCACGGTAGATATTCCGTCAGATGTAACTCAAATTCCTTGAGAATGTAGGGAAGATCAGGTCCAAACATTACATTAATCACTAGAGGGTAGCCAGAGGAACATGAACATGCCCCCTGATAGCGAAATGGAAAGGTAGACAAAGCATGTTATAACATTGCTTCAATATAAAGCATTGCTGCAATATAAAGCAGACACATGAAGGTAGACGTCCACAGAACTAAACCGCACGCATCGGACGGGTCGCATCGATCGCAAAGAGAGTCATAAAAGTGCGTACATTAAAATCCACAAGTGATATGTTCCAAGTTCACTGCCGCTGCTAGACAAAAACCGTTTAAAAATGGTTGATTTATTGTATTGACAGGATAAACCAATTTCTCAAGGCGACACTGGAAGGATAATTTCAAGGTGTATCTACAGCTTAAATACAGATAGATTTATACTACTAGTGGCTCTGTGACCTGGTAGACCTCGCGAGCACACTAAAAGTGAGCAATTTACTGGCTTAGCGGTAGGTAGATATAATTTTTCCGATTTTTGATTATTTTGATTTTTATTGTTTTTTTTTATCATCTTGTGTAGAATGAGGTCCTTAGTGTTTCTCTTAAATTTGATTGAAACCCGTCGATTTTTTGATGAGCTATCCCGTTCATCATGATAAAGATCCTCATCAGATCTTCACCAAACTTTTATGAGACCAACTTATAGTTACATAATAAAAAAAGAACAATCGAAATCGGATCTCATTTGGTGGAGATATTCAGTATATAAAATAGCCCCCTTTTGATTGGAGGGGTACTTCCCCCAAAAAGGGGCAAACCCTTTTTGGGGGAAGTACCCCTCCAATCAAAAATCCCCGACGACAAAAAAAAATCTAATAAGTCATATAACCTGTGTACCAAGTTTCGTCCAGATCGTTTGAAAAATGCGACCTGTAGAGGAGAACAGAAAGACAGACAGACATCCGGACAAACGCATTTTTGGCCAATGTGGAAACTGAGACGCTTCGCTCGCTCGGTCAATTAACTAATAAAATTATTATTTTGTAACAGTGCGTCCTTATATAAAAAAAATGTATTTTTTTTTATTCTGTAGTGCATCAGGGATGTTTGCTGAATACCAAACTGATGGCTGCCATCATTCGCAAAAATCATCATCCCTGAATGCGTGACGTCACAACAGCATCCTGAAAACCATAGCGGACAGATATTCGTCGCGGCTGTGGGCAAGCCTGATTCGCAGTGATCCCGGGGGAAATCCCGCTATGTGGTAAAATCACGCTGCAAATGGGACCTGTTTTTATTATTTTATTTTAAATTTTATGTCAATTGCTTACTAACCATGCTGTGTTTATTGTGTTACTTACTAACCACCTATGGATTTATGTTGTCCGAAAGAAAAGGGGTTTTTTTTATATTTTCCTGTGTATTTTTTATGTCAAATTTTACCAACGTCACGCCTCAGAAAGTCTTGGAAATATGTTCAATGCGATCCAATCCGTTGATGCGATCCGATCCGAACCGATGCGTGCAATGCAAATCTGTGGCCTTAGTCAGGAATTATGAATATAGGATTAAAATAAAACCATTTACTAATAAACGTAGCAATGTATCACCTACTGATGTAACTTGCATTACCTAGTTTCACGCACCATAAATATTATGTAAAGACAATGATTTCTTAATTTATTGCCATTTCTTTCTTACTTTATTGCCATCTTTTTCTTACCATGCGACAAACAATAATGATTTTCGTTATTGGCTGATTGTATTGAAATAACAGAATAATACATCACAAAATATTTTTATAAAGAATATTTTTAAAATATATTTCTACCTGTGACATGGCTTCAACCACAGATGTATATGTAAATAGATGACGAAAGTATCACGATTTGTATTGAAACCAAGCGTGTCGACTTTTTGTCAGACACCTACGGTGACGTCACAATAGAAATTGAACTGTAGTGGCGGCTTATTATTTATTCGTACGACACGGGAAGTACACGCATTTGCGTTATCTATTGTAGGTATGTACTATATATCTGTGAATCCAAAAATACATGCTTTGCCAAGTTTGGGCTTAGATAGCAGTGTAAAAATGACAACAAATATAAAAAAACCTTTAAAATATTTAATATAAATACGACTATTAGTAAAAGTTTTTGTAAATAAGATTAAATAAAATAATACAACAGCCATATTGATAATCTCATACAATAATGATAAAAAATCTTTCGTCCAAGTAAACAAAATCGGTTTTTATTAAACCATACTGTTCACAATTTAATATCTAGACATGTTATTCATACTCTTAGATATATTGGTATTTTAACGTTTTCAAAGCGTAGTCATGGTCAGACTGTAGCGTGTCAAAACATTAGGGGCCTTACTACAAAAAAATAGGCAAACGTTAAACACTGCCTAAACTTTTGACATCTCTTGCCATTGCGTAATGGCAAACAGAGACAGCGCTAATTTTAGACATTGTTTAAAGTTAGACACCGTTTTGTAGTACAACCCTATCTGTTAATACCTAATTTATAGTTTTTAATAACTAACTGGGTTAACCTCATTGATTTTCAAAACTTAGTCAAACTAAGTAAGAATAATGTCATCATCGCGGTATTTTGATTGGACCAATGAGAAGAGCGTATTTCCTAAGGAGCTCTCTCATTGGTCGAACAATCAAAATGGCGCTGCTTATTGTAATTATGTTTTATTTAACTTATTTTCTTACAAAAGAAGAAAGATTAACAAAAATTTCATAAAAATATTAATTTCATTTGATTTAATTTCACAGGAATTTAGATAGAACACTCATTATAAAAACTTGGCTACACTAACATGTAGCTATTTTCTGTTTAGTCCAATCTATGCCTGGTAGAGATCGCTGTAAGCGCCTGAGGGTCGCCTATTTTAGTTTTATTAATAAAAATGGTTGAGTAATCTTCAAAAACTCTTTGCTTATGAACTAAAAAGTTATGCAAATAATAATTTCTTTCACTATTTTAATGTAATCACAATTTCAATTAATGCTCTGTCACTTCGCCGTTAGTAATGACATTAGAGCTACTATCCACTTTAGTACTAGAATTTACAATAGGACCATTAGAACTAACAATAGAACCATTAGGAATACCGATTGAATTAGCAGAATTGAAATTAGAACTTGCATTGGTATTAGAACTACCAGTATTGTGGTTGGTACTAGCGGTATTAGGGTTGGTACTAGAGGTAATAGGGTTGGTACTAGCGGGATTAGGGTTGGCACTAGTGGTAATAGGGTTGGTACTAGCGGTATTAGGGTTGGTACTAGCGGTATTAGGGTTGGTACTAGGGGTAATAGGGTTGGCACTAGTGGTAATAGGGTTGGTACTAGCAGCATTAGGGTTGGTATTGGCGGGGGGTAGGGCACTGGTGATGGCAGGGGCGTCTTTGTCGAGAGGCCGGAAAGACCAAGCCCCACAGCCGTCGAATTCTAACACGTGTGTGTGGTATTTCCTGTAAAAAATAAGATCGTATTAGCTAGTGGGCCAATTTGGTGGTAGTTTCTAGAACATTCTTAATTGGCTTAGCCAGGACTTCTTGACGTGTCAGTTTCTTTCGAAAACTGTGTGGTAAAAGGATTTTAGGTACCCCTCAGGCTGCTTTGGAGCACTACACACATGCTATAGAACTTTTTTAATTCTAAGACATGTCGGTTTGCTCGCGATGTCTTCTATAAAATTGTGTACAACTGTTTTGTGTTCCTAATCACTACATAGTAAGTATAAAAAAGTAGCTTCCCGTTGTCTGTTCCTATATGCTTAAATCTTTAAAACTACGCAACGGATTTTGACGCGGTTTTTTTAATAGATAGTTTGATTCAAGAGGAAGGGTTTTATATGTATAATACAGGCATAATATTATGTCAAATATGTTTATTAGGGAAACAAAAATACAAGTCACTTAAAAAGTCGGGAACGATGATATCTGCAGAAGTATAAAACTGTGTCGCAAATACCAACGCCCTCCTTTTGACCTAATATAGTAGAGAAACACTGTGCACCGGTGCGAAGCCGGGGCGAGTCGCTGGTATAAAATAAGTACTAACCAGACACTGGGCCGATGAGTGATGGAGAGTAGGGTGATGCCCTCTCTGACAGCTTCCTCGTACATCACGACTTCGGTTTCCATGGAGACAGCGCTCGTGCACTCGTCGAGAAGCGCATACACAGGCCTGCAATTTACTCATTAATAAGTAAACGGTGGCATACATACCACCGGTTTCCGAGAGCTCGATCAACACAAATCTGCTGTCAAGTCACTTGCTATCTCTATCTTTAGATCGTTTTTTCATTATTTATTACCTCATAACTTCTTACGGGGTTAACCGATTATGATGATTCTTTTTTTGATCGAAAGCATGTCCCATTTCAATTTGAGTCGGGTCAGACGAGTAGTTTTTAAAGAGTTATTTTGAAATCCATAAAAAAATTTAGGCCCTTCTTCAAAATGGTCGCTGAGCGCGCCATTAACTTATAAGACCTATCAAAAATAAAGCAAAGTTACTATCTCTTTTCGTTGGTAGGTAAGTGACAGTGACAAGAATACTCTGTAGAGCCCCTATAAATGACAGGGATTATGAATAATTTGACACGTGTAATTTGACATACTTTATTATTTATATTTCTTTCTTTATTAATTTCAATGTGTAATTATAGTAGCCAGAATGTAATTTATAATTAGAGTATTTGGTCTTTACCGTTCTAGTTATATAAATAAATAAATGAATAAGAGGGTTAATATTTAGTAAGATGTGTACTTTGTCTGCGTATCGTACTAATTATATAAATAAAATGTACCGACCTATGATAGAACATTCTCGCCATCGCCATCCGCTGCTTCTCTCCGCCGCTGAGCGTCGCGCGCCAGTCGCGTACTGCCGACAGACCGCCGTGACGCGCCGCGCACGCGTCCAGTCTCACTGTTACAACATAAAAACAAATATTACACTATCCTAATCTAATACGTTTAAACGAGCAATTCTTGTAGTCTACACTAATATTACTAGTAGTTCGCCCCGAACTGAGATTTCTTGAAGCGACGCGAACGCTCCGAAAATATAAGCAAGTGGTTGTCAGAGGCAAGTCCAAACATTCTTACTTTTGTCTTACATTCGTACTTGTGTCTGGCTGCCACTTACTAACTAAATATGGTAACCAAGTTTCAACTGAATTGGCTTATTTATTGAAGAGTTCCGTTGAACAGACCTTGGCTCCATCATCAGAACCGGTCGCTATCACCATTTAATGAGAGCCAAGTACCTTCTTATTTTATTTCAAGAAAAAATAATTGAATAAGCAACGAAACTGGCCGACCAGTAGAAAAACCTTGATGCCAACAAAACTCTTAGAAATGGGAGCTCTTGCGTCGTTGGTTATCTTAATTAAACTTTTTGGTTGTATCTAAAAAAGCGAGCATCCTAGAAAAAATAATAATGGTTTTGGAATGTCCAAGCCAAGCCCTTTCATATGAAACGTAACTTTATTTTTTTGGGTAACTTTTTTACCCCATATTTTAATAACCCCTCATCCGATTTTACCCATATACTTACCAGTAAATTTCTCAAGTACAAGCTATCGATTTACCAAATTTCATGCAGATCGGATACACGGTTTTCAAGTTATCGTCGGACAAACATACAAACATACATACACACATAAAATGCCAAATCGCCCAAGTTGATTGTAAGATTTTCGTTCGCTTCGCTCACTCAATCAATAAAGAGGAAACCTTTGTATTTTTTTGTACATATGCCATCGCTGACCTTTTTGTAGATAATATCGTCAATAGTTTCCGCAGCGTATGCGATGGATTGAATGGATGGATTCTATATTACACGTTGGGTTACATGTTTTATGTTTTAGTAGGGATCCCTAATTTTTTCCAGTAATAAATGTAATCTATGTTACTCAGGGATAATGTAGCATCCGAATGATGAAAGAATTTTTGAAATCCGAGTCACAGTTTTTGAGCTGATTCGTTACAAACATACAAATCTTTGCCAAGTATTTCCCCTTTATAATATTAGTGTAGATGTGATATCTTATTGAAAGTATGTACTTACCCAGTTTAAGAATATGCAAAGCACGAGTCTCCGCCTCTGCGACGAGATTGGGTGGTCCGGTCACTCGGGACGGATACGTCACTTGCTCTAATAGCGACCCCACAGACATATACGGCCTGTAAGTAATGCACGTGCATGTGTTTAGAGCTTTATTCAACTGTTGAATTTCATTCAACATCGGTCCACAAAATATTAGAAACTAGTTGCGCCCCGCGGTTTCACCCGCGCGGATTTAAATCCCGGTATTCCCACGAGATAAAAAGTAGCCTATGTGTTATTCCAGACTATAATCTAACTCTCTGCCAAGTTTCATCCAGATCCGTTCAGCCGTTCTGGCGTGAAAGAGTAACAAACATCCATCCATCCATCCATCCATACTTACAAACTTTCGCGTTTATAATATTAGTATATAATTATGCTATGGCAAGATGTCTTATGATAATGGGTAGTGAAGACAATATATTTTTTTGTATATTCTACCTACTCTATTACTGAGATCGTAAAATTATTTAACATGGCAACTTATAGTTTTACATTATAATACTAATTTGAAATTAGGAATTTTGTTTGTTAATCATAAGTATGAAAAATATTTCAGTGCAGCCTAGCGTAGTCTAGTGTAGTGCAGTTTGGTAGAATCCAGTGCAGTTTATTGCAGTCTAGACTAGTACAGTCTAGCGTACTGTAGTATGCTATAATATAGTCTAGTACAGTCTAGCGTACTGTAGTATGCTATAATATAGTCTAGTACAGTCTAGCGTACTGTAGTATGCTATAATATAGTCTAGTACAGTCTAGCGTACTGTAGTATGCTATAATATAGTCTAGTACAGTCTAGCGTACTGTAGTATGCTATAATATAGGCTAGTGCAGTCTAGTGCGGCCAATAAATAAATAAATATTGCTGGACATTCCACACAGCACTATATAGCCCCAAACTAAGCCAAAGCTTATACTATGGTAACCAGATAGTAAGACTTGTAATACAATTTTTTTCTTCTTTCCGTTGTAGTGTAGTCCAGCCTAGTGCAATGTAGTATAAGTATAGTTACCGTTGCGGTATATAGAACATGATAGGCCTAGTGGTGCAAGGCGCGGTGTCGCGCGGCGCGTCGGCGGCGCAGTGTGCGCACGCGCACGGGCGTGGCACTGACAACGCTCCGCCGAACACCGGCCACAGCCCTGACACTATGCGGAACAAGCTGGAAGGAAACAATCACTATAATTAATATAGCAATACAGTTAATACAAGTATTATAGATAGAATGAAAAAGAAATGGAGGAGGCGAATGGCGAATGAACGAGTAAAGTCGTTCAGAGGTCCTTATTAATTAACATTACCTGCTTAAAGTTAAGTTTAATTAATTAATAAATGCATGTAAGGAAATTCAATAATAATAATGCCTAAAATCTCCTAACACAGGTATATATTTAGATCTCAAACTCATAAAATGTATACAGAGATTATTAATCTCAGATTAAGTTACTGAATAAAAATTTTAATTTGATAATGTAAATATTTTTACATAATTATAACTAAAACCTTATCGAAAATGTATCTTATTTTAATTGTATGTTATATTTTTAGTGAAAAAGGATATAAAAAAGGTTCATTAATATTATTATTATTATATATGACAGCCTACGTAGCTCAGTTGGTAGTAGCTCTGCCTTCTGCGCCGTAGGTCGTGGGTTCGATTCCCACCGTGAACAAACATTTGTGTGATGAACATAAATGTTTGTTCTCTGTCTGGGTGTTATATAATATTATAAGTATGTATTTACAAAAAAAAAGTATTATAAGTAGTATATCAGCTATCTGGTTCCCATATTACAAGATTTACAAGCATAATAAGCTTAGTTTGGGGCTAGATAGTGCTGTGTGAAAAGTCCACCAATATTTATTTATTTATTTATTTATTTATTATTTGGGTGACCGGCAACCACAGTCTTCAAACTGAAACACCCCGCTCCTTGGCGGTAGCAAAAGGCATGTTGGTAGTACTTCCTCGGAAGCCCTTCACAAACTTTAAGGCGAGGATATCCCAGAACCTCCAACCTCCAAGACTTGCAGCACTTGAACAGCTAGATTTTGTTAGATTTTCTTCTCAGAGATTAATAATAATGAAATTTGAATTTTTTTTTACACAGCGCTGGTAAATATTAATCCCTATCTTTTGATATAACTTTGACATGATTTCAAGAAAAACTCTCTTTGTAATGGTTGTTTGAAATATCGATTTAATCTTTATGTTTTTTTTCAATGAGAAAAGGTTTTAATGAGAGCAAATAAGAATTACCTGGACTTGCCGCATCCATTCGGACCAACGATCAGCAGATGCGTCCCGGGACTTATGTGCAGTGTGACGTCACTGGCTACTACGTCACACGCGGGCGTCACTATCGGCACGTTGTATAAATGTATGCTTTGGTCGTCGGTGTACATTATTATTCCTGCAAAAAAAAAAAATTGTTTAAAGCATTGACACAAGTTGTCTGAGCCGTATTCCAAAACAGATAAGATATAAAATTACGCAGGACGGCCAAAAGGTCATGAATCAAACGCAATTAGGGGTTAGATGGGGTCATCAGCTGCAAAAAATTGTTTTACAGGAGGTCCTTAAGGTCAACCCCTACAGAGTTATAAGAATTTTTAATTTACGCTGACCTCCTAGAAATCTATTCCACGGGAACCAGACATTTTACCGGAATAAAAAATGCTATTCCAAACTATCTTATGCAAAATGTCAACGAGGTTCTGCCGTTCTGGCGTTATTGAGTAACAAACATCCAAACTGTCACATGAGAGTGGGAATTACTCAGATTCTATTATACTCATTTATGATATTAGTGGGAATTACCTAGATTCTATTACCTTGGCTTCTATTATCACAATTCTAAATTTCTTGAGTCCATTTCATCCAACAATTATCTGGTGGAGATCGCTACTTAGCACTAAGGCCGTCCATTGTACTTCTGGTTTTAAGCTTGTTTTCTGTTGTATTCTTAAGTTGTGTGCAATAGAGTATTTTCTATCTACCTTGCGGTACCGGCGTGTTATCCTTGAATGTGACCCGGAAGGTGGAGCCCAGGGCCTGATGATGCACGTTCCGGACGCACTTCCCCCGCGCCACCTCCTCGAACACTAGAAGCATGTCGGATACGCGCGCTGCGTACCCAGCTAGCGTCACTACTTCCTACAAACATCAAATAAATAAATAATGCTGGACAATCCACACAGCACCATCTAGCCCCGAAGTAAGCTACTCCGAGCTTGTATTATGGGTACTAGATAACTGATATATTTTATACATTATATAATTACACAGATAGATATTTTTTTATTATACATAGAAAACACCCAGAACGACGGAACAAATTTCTACAGATCGTACACAAATTTGGTCCGAGGCGGGAATCGAGCCCGAAACCTCTTGCGTAGCAGGCGGACTCTCGCCCGCTGCGCCACTAAGGTCGTCAACAATTATTATTATAAATCGCAATCGGGTAAGTTGTTGTCGATGGCATTACAAAGCTTTAGCTAAAATAAAATTTGGATTGAAGCAAGTTTTCATACATAAATATTTGAAAATTAAAATTCCCATTAGTATGTGTGAAAGCCTGCTTGAATCAAAATTGTATTCTCGCTAAATCTTTATAATACCACGGACTACAGCTAGCTGATCACAGAACAACGATCGGGCCACATCGCCCCCGCGCGCGCCCCCCCATAGAAGCGAAGTGAATAATAATACGAGGTTCTCGTTTGGACCAGTAAACAGGCCAACCTACGACAGCGCTTGTCGGTCTGTTGTCGAACATAGTCCGAGCGAGAGAGAGTTTTCGGTCGTTTTACTCGGTTTTACAGCATGATAAACTATGAAATATGTCTTGGTGTCAAGTTAAAAATTGTAAAAACAATAGTTCCAGTGTTACCGGCGTGAAATACCATCGGTAAGTAGTAAAATTTCGTAAATTTTAGTAAAAAAACTTTCGTCATTTTGAATGCGCATTAACACATTCGTTGTCTTGAGACGCTCGGGAAGGAAGCTCTGTGATTGGTTTTTTGCATCTTACTCTCACAGTAGTCGCTCCTATGGTCATCGCACTCCCACGACGCTGCTTCGTATGACTCGATAGCAAAGTGATGTGTAAATAGAACATGTTGTAGTGTGCGTGCCGAAAGTGTGTTAGTTTTAGTAAATGGTGACACCTGTTTTGTATGGAATAAAGAAAGAATTCGGCTCTAGTCACAGAGCGACACGCATGGACTTTAAAGCTCTGTGTAGCTGATGGAACAAGCAGATGCCCCACCTGATATTAAGTGGTAACCATCAATTGTGCGAGCAAGATAGCGGCGCGCCGTAAGCTACCCCACTACTAACGGTGCATCCACACCACAGTTATTTTTGTTGATCAACGTATCCAAATGTTACTCAGCAACATCCGTCGACTATGCCCATGCTCATATGAGCTAAGTGTAAACGCTGTAAGCACTTAAATATTGACGACTAGTTGCGTCCCGCGGTTCCACCCGCGTAGTTTTAAATCCCGGTATTCCCGCGGGATAAAAAGTAGCCCATGTGTTATTCCAGACTATAATCCAACTCTCTGCCAAGTTTCATCCTGATCCGTTCAGCCGTTCCGGCGTGGAAGAGTAACAAACATCCATCCATCCATCCATACTTACAAACTTTCGCATTTGGCGAGGGTAGAACCATACTGATCCATGTATCGTTTTCATCCTTTTGAGAAAATGAAAGAAACGCGTCTGAACTTGTTTTAAAAATACAGGTGATCTGTTTTGGTTTATTCTTCAATAAAATGATGGCTAAAATGTTCAAGATGATAAAAAAAATGTTCATGAAAATATTTTTCATTATGAGAAGCAAAATGATAGTTTATGCAAAAAAAAATTACACTTGGATCAGTATGGTTCTACCCTCGCCATTTATAATATTAGTAGGATGGCATGACTGTGTTACCTTATAACTAGACATGAGCCTCTCGATAGCGTCCGCAGCGGAGTTGAGTAGATTCCGCGACGTCGTCATGTACTCTGTACGAGCACTTATACTCTCAGCAGCGGGACCTGGAAACACCATAGTTCATACATAGGGGAAGCAGGGGTAGTGGCGATCATGTCGGGTAATACCGCTCACTCCAATAACTTATTGAATAAGGTGCCTTGAAACACAGCGAGCTCGCTGCAGCGCGGGGGTTGTGACGCTTGAGCAGGCAGACTCTCAAAACTAACATAAGACAAATGAAAAAAGAAATAGAACATTTTTCTCTGAGGTGATCGGCATTCGCCCGTCTTCCTCTACATACATAAAATCACGCCTATTTTCCCGAGTAGGCAGGGACCACAGATTTTCACTTGCTGCGATCCTGACATACCTCTTTCGCTTCATTCACTCTCATAACATTCTTCATACATGCTCGTCGGTTTAGGGTACCTACTCTTAACCAGACCCCTTTTTCTTTAATAACAAAACACAGGAGTTGTAACAATCAGAGACCAAGATGTGAAAACCAGGGTTCGTGACCCGGGACACTGCATAAATAAATAATAATAATATAAAACAGAGAAATGTTTGATCATCAAAACATCAGAGGGCCAACCGCGATCTCTTGAAGCATTCTTATTTCAATATAACTTTTATGTCAATGTCATAAATCAACTGCATAGAGTCTCTTTATGATCAAAAACTAAAGTAATATTGAATTAAGAATGCTTCGGTTGGCCCTCTGATTCATTTTCGCTGTTCGGTTTTTCATCTTATTGTACATTTTTAGTAGATAGAGCAATTTTTAGATGAAAAAGCCCGGCTACTGCTGACTACCAACACCAGTAACCGTCAAGATAGGCAGAATGGAGTCAGAGCGGACTTCTACGGTGTTTTCCTTCACCGTTTCTATTAATTTTTTATTAAGTTCGACTCACCGACACCGGTGGCCGTCAGGATAGGCAGAGCCAGCATGACCATGCCGACGCCAGACCAGACGTACTTCATGCAGAACTGCTCCAGCATCACATACCACAGCTTCTTGTTGAATACGGACGTCATCTGAGCTACTAGTTGCTGGTACGCCGTCTGGAGCTGGCCTAGCTCCACCTGGAACGGATTTGAGGAGTTAGGAGATGAAATGGATACAATGGTCAACAACTGGTCTTAATATAACAAGTATACCACATTCTAAAAAAATAAATTACCAAAACAACATCGGCTAAAAAAAACAAAGGTTCCAATGTATAAGGGAATCCTATGTCCAGTGGACTTCCTGAGGCTACTGATGATGATGACGATTCTATTTCAATATACACCACTATTTTGTAAGTACCAGAAAAAAATTAAGTGCTTTTTTTCAGCAGAGGCTACTTGATAGTAGCGCCGTCAGAACTCTTAAATCTCTATCTACCACCAAGTTATAGAGCCAAAAACGCGACAAATGTTATAAAATTGTTCCCAAAATACATCACAAGTAAACCTCGTACACATTGCGAATGAGCTTGACCTGAGAAGTATTTTCTAGTATTGTGACCATAAAATTGGTCCCGCTTTTGGCTAATAACTAAAAAACGTATTGCTTTACTTTTTTTTTTAGTTATTAGCCAAAAATGTTTTGATCGTGCTATTATCATTAGTAGCCTCTGCTGAAACAGTCCTAATTTTTTTCTGGTAGTTACAAAATATGGGTGTATTTAAAAAGTGAATTCACCTTGTGCCCTCCATAGAAGGCGACCTCCTCCGCGTGCGCTATGAGCCGCGCATGCGCATGCCTCAGGTTCGCCTTCATCCGCGCCTCTTCCCCGGCCAGCGCTCCGAACCGCGGACTGAGGAGGCGCAGGATCTGACCCGTCGCGCAGATCACCAGGGTCGCGAAACCTGGACCTGTGGAAGAACGTATAATGTTGACAAATAATGTATAATATAAAAATTTTTTTTTTTTTTTTAATTATTAATTATTTTATTTATTTCAAAAATTAAGTATATTGCGCAAAAAAATACAAGAAAAACTTATATAACACCCAGACAGAGAACAAACATCTATGTTTCACAAACTATGTTTGTTCTCGGTGGATTCGAACCCATGGCCTACGGCACAGAAGGCTACTGAGCTGTGAAGGGACTAAAAGACTACTAGAACATAGACGAGTTAGTACTTGGTACTATGATATCTACTGTGCATGGGTATCACTCGCGAAGCTGTTTCAGTTTTTACTTACTGCGTAAAGCGGTATCTTACCCAGGAATATGTTTCCCTTCATCTTGTTGGCGGATCTGGCGAGCGTCAGTACAATCAGCAGCAGATCGAAGCATGGCTTCGTCAGAGAAGAGTACAGATGCGCCACTGACTGGGTGAACACAGACACGTCTTCTGTTAACCTTTGAATGTTATAAATTTTATATTTAGTGTCAGAATATTATAACGAATTCAAGAATTTGCATAACTTTTTGTAATAAAAAACCGACTTAAAATGCACTGGAATATACACTCATACGTGCGCGTCACGCAAAAAGAACGCCGAAAGGAGGGGGAGCGGATGTGATGGCGCGAGTATTTTGTATGCACAAACACATCTCCTCCACTATATTCAAGCGTTTTTTTTTGTTGACGCGACCTCGTATACTCGTCAGATCTGACGAAAAATTTGACTGAACAGTCTAATTTTAATGGGACCACATGACAAGCACCAACTTTCGATAAAAAAAGAATCATCAAAATCGGTCCTCCCAGGTCCTCCCAATGCTTTAATAAGGGTAAAAAGTTATGAAGTAATTTAAGAAATTACAGCCGAATTGAGCTCCTTTTTTTAAACACACTTAAAAAAAGAGGAGATTCACAATATGACAGTTTTTTTGTTTTTAGATTCCTCCCTAGTAGTATGAGTGTATTTGTCGGTAGTATTGGTGTTATTTTTAAGTCGGTTTTTTCTTGCTAAGATTTTTTTTTACTTAAGATTAAACTGTTGCTATCCAATAAAATGCAACAACATCAAAACATCACATTCCACCACTTATTCGTCCATTCACTCATTAATTATCACTCATTCACATACCTACATTTTAATTGTTATTTAAAATTCATTATTCCATCTATCTAGAAATCTGTTAAAAAAAACAACAACAACTCTATTATTTAAAATATCAAGAAAAATAAAATTTCATATAAAATTCTTTTTTTTTTGAGCTGAAACTAATTAAGGTTGCTATTGAGTAAGTAACCTTACCTATGATCAGCGTTTTCTATCCGAGCGTCCAAATTAGCCACTCTATAGTAGGTCTGGTTCTTGAAGTACAGGTCATACGCGTGGTTCACGAGTCGCGTCCGGAAGGCAAGTGCGAGTCGGCCCTCCAGGTAGCGGATCATGGAGTTGATGAAGGTGGCTGGAATGGCTATGCTGAACCATTGGAGGAGGAGGGAGGCGAAACGGTGCATGTCTTTTTGGACGATGTGTCGCACTGGAATAATTGATAATATTGGTCAAAAAGGGTGCCGTTTATAAGGTCTTGGCTTTACGATTAACGGAATCTTTAATAATAATGCTGGACAATCCACACAGCACCATTTAGCCCCAAAGTAAGCTACTCAAAGCTTGTGTTATGGGTACTAGATAACTGATATATTTAATGCATTACATTACAGGGATAGATATTTTTTATTATACATAGATAACACCCAGACCAACGGAACAAATTTCTGAAGATCGTATACAAGTTTGTTCCGAGGTAGGAAATGAATCAGCAACCTCTTGCGTCGCAGGCGGCCTCTCGCCCGCTGCGCCACTGAGGTGTGTTTGCTGTGCTATTCCAGACTATAATCTATCTCTCTGCCAAGTTTCATCCAGATCCGTTGCGGCGTGAAAGAGTAACAAACATCCATCCATCCATACTTACAAACTTTCGCCTTTATAATAGTAGTATGGGCCGACCGAAAGCGAGATGGGTCGACGACATAGTTAAGGTCGCAGGAAATACCTGGACAAGAGACGCACAGGACAGAAGAGGCTGGCAGATAATAAAGGAGGCCTATACCCAGCAGTGGGTGACACCAGGCTGAAATGATGATGATAGTAGTATGATTAATACCTATAGAGCCTTCCAAAGAAGCCACATAGATCGAGAGGAAGGTCCGCGAGAACAGACACATGGTGTGAGCGGTGAGCAGCGCCACCTCGTGACTCCTGACTCCGGGCACCATGATGCGCGCGAGGCTCACCAGCTGACGGAGGAACTCCACGTTCAGCCCGGGGACGTGCTCGCTTTGCGTCTCCGACGAGGTTTCATCAGCGTCTTCCTGGAATTAAATAAAATAAATAATGCTGGACAATCCACACAGGATAATCTAGCCCCAAAGTAAGCTACTCATAGCTTGTGTTATGGGTACTAGATAACGATATATTTAATACATTATATAACTTACATAGATAGATAGTTTTTATTATACGTAGAAAACATCCAGTCCAACGGAACAAATTTCTGCAGATCGTACACAAATTTGTTCCGAGGCAGGAATCGAACCCGCAACCTCTGGCGTCGCAGGCGGACTCTCGCCCGCTGCTCCACTGATGTCGTCAAAAATTAAATACGAACCTTAGAAGCCAAGACTGAATTCTGACTGCAAACCTGCCGACAGGGTCAGGCAGGAAAACGGAAAGACACTAGCATCTATATAAAGCGTACTAGCTGCGCCCCGCGGTTTAACCCGCGTATAGCTTTAAAACCCGGTATTCCCACGAGACAAAAAGTAGCCTATGTGCTATTCCAGACTATAATCTATCTCTGTGCCTAACTTCATCCAGATCCGTTCAGCCGTTCTGGCGTTATTGAGTAACAAACATCTATCCATCCATTCCTCTATCCATCCATAACATTAGTAGGATCTATTGCTCTTTTCTTAAAGAACACAAGAAGACGGGGCATTGTTGATCGAAAGATGGGGCATTTTAAGCTAACCTGGAGTGCTACTCTCGGACAATTTGCTCTCACAAGACCGCCTCCTTGTTTCGGTGTCGAAAATATAACACCTTCAGCACGATTTTTCCCCTCAGATCGTTTTGCTCCTTAAGTTTTAGTGCCTTGTTTCATCATGACTTACAATATTCTGCTTGTTGTCAGTGTCTGCATCTCCCCGGCATAGGGCGCATTGTTCCGCCCCGCAGCGTCCTTCACACGCCTCCTTCGCATCAGGCCCCACCGTGGCCAGGTTGCCATTCTTTGTCACCTAGATGTACAAAGTTATTGTATCAGAAACATAATTCATTAAAAAGTAGTGTTTCTTTAACTTTCGCGATCATAACACATAATTATCGCGAAATTTTATAATTTCGCCGTGGTCGCGTGGACGCAAGGCAGTGCACCGTAGGGCGCGTTCCTGTCGTAAGGCACGCACGATGATGGGCAATGAAGCATCTGCTTGTTCCATAAAACTAGTTGTATAAAACAAAAGCTAATGTTTGTGTTATGTGGAGTGGATGATAGTGCTATGTGAGACAATAGGAGACGACGGAGCGTTCCACCTTGAACGTGTGGTTTCCAGTGCAATTACAGGCACACCAGATTTAACTTCTGTATGCCTCAAGGTGATGGACGCAGGGTAGTGCACATTGGCCGTCTGCTTGTTCCAATAGCAAGTAGTAGAATGCAACATATTGAATTTTCGTATTGCGCAGATTATATTGTAGGTCATCATTTTAAGGGACTACTTTTTGTCACCAATGATTATTTTCTTGTCTTGAACTTTATGTGATCTTACTAACCGACACGGTTATAGCGGTCTAGGAGTATAGCAGTATAAACACTTGTCTTGTTCTAAATAATAAAAACTCACCTTATAATTATTATTGTTATTGCATGAAGGCGGCTGGTTCTTCTCCCTAGAGCCATACACAGCGCAGGCTGCTAAGGCGACCCCCAGCCCCACCCCCAGGGCGAGGGTAGGCTGGACCCTCGACGCCTGCTCCCTGATCTTCGTCAGTATCGCCGGCATGGTTGGTCAGACTAGGAGACCAGGTTCATGAATAATTATTCAGTGTATGTCTGGGTGCTCGTCCATGTTTCTGTAACAAAGAAAGAGTCATTTTAATATTATAGTCCATCAGTAGTCGATATAAGAATATTTGATTAAATTCAGATTTTAGAAAATTACACTTTTTCGGAGTGTGCAACGAAAAAACGGTTTGAAATGTTTATTGTTGTTAATGTTTGTAACATCGTGTATGTAGTATAAAAGTTGTTGAAAATTTTTGGTCTTAGAACATTTTTCTCTATACGACGCACGGATCTTGAGATATAAATGAAAACCCCATAAGTAGGATCTTTATCCCCCCATAAACAGGTAGTCTATCTGATGTTAAGCAGTTCTCGAACCTCTTACAACAACAGTTACATTACCTCACAAATTTCATTCTGTTGAAGTGTTATGTGGGATGGAATAGAGCAATTTAAAATAATTATCGACGTTTATAACACGATTATGAACCCAGTGGTTCGATCAGTTTATGACGTAATTATGACGTATGTTTAAGACAATTTAAAATGGTCCTTAAATTAACTGTACACAGTATGAATTCGAAAAAGCTCTGCCTACCGGTCCAGTAACTCAGTAGGTCATCTCCATCGCCAACACGAGTGACTCACACCTTTCATAAATAAACAACATGTATAAGTTCTATAAACCAAATTATGTATTCAAATCACAAACGAGAAACAGATCGTCGTTTTATATTACTTTCGTTTTATTACATAATTTGCGTTTCGATTTCGTAAGAAATGGGCCTTTTTTATACAACTGGCTCATGGAACAAGCACATGGCCCAACTGATGAATGAATGAAAATGCTTTATTGTACACTTTACAAACTAACAACAAAAAAACTGATGTTAAGTGGTAACCATTACCTACCTACAAGTATTGCCTAAGTCACGCACAATAGGAACGTGCTCTTCGATGCACTGCCCTGCGTCCATCAACTTGAGGCATACAGATGTTAGGCCTCACGTGCCTGTAATCACACCGGCAGACACACTCTTCGAACCAAAATACTACGCTGCTGCTTGGCGGCAGAAAAACCACTACTCCTCCAATGAAAAATAATTGGAGCAGTAATTGTGTAACAAACTTACAACCTAAAATCGAAGCTTTTCCTTTCTAAAGTTAAAAGATTATGGATCTTAGGATTTTTAATTTAATAATAAAATCATAGTACCAAATATTGCATGAAGATCATTATGCCCCAAAATTCTTAACGAGCAAGGTTGTTATAGGCTAGCGACCTTTAACTAACTCAAATTATGTAAATTATACACAACCGGTGCGGTGGTTCAGTACAATATGACCGAGTTTAACACTGTTGAAATAAATAAGCTAAGTTGACCACTTACATACTAGAGTTGGTTCGTATGTTTACAAACTTATAACAAAGAAGTAGGAAACAGAAAACACTTCATAACTTTGAACTGAACCCTAGGCGCGGTTACATATCCCGCAGACCTCTTTGTAATAACCGATCATTCTTTGATGGAAAGTAGTCACCGTTGCCCATAGACGCCTGCAGCCAAACTTAGGGACGTCAAAATATCACATTTGACTGTATCCCACATTTTGCAGCTTTGGTATACTATACGTGTCAGTTGCAAGCCCAATGCCGCTGTTAAAATAACTGATTTCTTTACAATGCAATGTGCCGTTACAATAAAAAGAATTTTCCTTTTAACAACCTCTCAAACGGTAAAGGCGACCGTTTGAGAGGTTGTTAAAAGGAAAATTCTTTCGCATTTTAAGGACATTATAACAAACATAACAATAATGGTGAGAAAGTAGGAAGGCTTTGCGTGCTTATTTTTTTCGAAAATCCTTTTGTGCACGACCGGATTTTACCAACTGCTTACATATATTTCAATAAAAGAAGGCGGAATTAGTCCCACTAGAACAATAGGTCCACTTATCTTCCGATTGAGAGACAGGTACCTTCTTTCCTTTATTTTTAAACCTCGTAAGACGTGTGAGCAAATTTAAATAAGCCGTTTTAGGTTCACAGATTACTCATTTTAACAACACAACACGGTAAACTTGTATATTTAGTCAGCCGTGAAAATATGCAAATACACGATAATAAAATTGTGTAAAGAACATTCTTACCTAAATTCATAAAACAGTTATGAATAAAGAAGTACTTGCTATATTTATTTATGTTTTTATATTATTTGGATTTGCTGGAAATTGAAGAAACTTAACACCCGTGCATAAATTACGATAACTGTAGCTATTCCGAGAAAAGACCACGGTAACATTTCCTTTTTTTACAGTTCCGATACTCCTATGTTTTTTTCTGTTCTTTCTTGTCTGTATGTTTCTTCTGTGTATTGTCGTCAAATAAACATATATTCTATTCTATTCTATGTTACCTATGTCACCGTTCCCATCCCACACTTAGTGCCTGGAAGAAACCCCCTTACCCTATTATTCTTTAACTATCCCTGTGGTCAGTTGTATGTATATCTATCTAAATGGTATCGAAACCAAAAGCCTTCACTAATCTTTCACTTAGTCATATCAGTCGTTATACTGGGTGCCCATTCCTTTCTTACTCATGTTAGTCTCACACAATCCATCCGTTTTTCTTTGGCGTATGAATAAATATCCATTGGCTCTTAGGAGTATGTCTAAACTTTGAATGGCTGAATACAAGTGTAGTAATCATTTTTTATAATTATATTACACTTATATAATTATATTTGACCGTCATTGTTGAACATGTCAAGTTCACATGCGACTGATTAAAACAGAAAATACCATTGTTATTACGATGAATCATCATCGCCTCGTATCTTGAAGTTAATCGTACCACTGATGAAATAACATTATTTTATGTTTAATACGTATTTTTCTAAATATTTACCTACATAATTAACAAAAGCGGGACATGCACTGAGTAACACATTCCTGTTGTAGAATATGGTTAGCGACAAAACTTATGTATAAACTTAAATGTCGAACCTTCCAGTAAACTAGCAGTATCGCGTTTTTCACTTTTCGTATTCCGTTTTTTCAGCGGGTTTTGTATTGTATTTTGTACAAAAGCCGATAGAGCATCGGCCGTGAAAAAAACAGTTCACATCACGCAAACACACTTTTTTTATATGCTATATGCAAACAAAAGTAATAACAAAGGGCTGGAACGCGATCCCTGAGGTACTCCACACACACGTCATGTCATCGGTTTGTTGTTTACCTCTGTTGAGAACCTTGAACCTGCGGTGAGTCAAAGCTGTGCCAGCTTAGCACCAACCTCCAAACTGTAGAGGAAAATCTATGAAACAGTCTTCTGTACGTGATGACATTATAAAGGGCTTTGTTAAGTCGGAAAGTTATAGATAGCATGTGATTAATCTTATTACTAAATTTATCAACGTTAAGGATTACTCTTTGTGTGATTGTTTTTTTTTACTTGTTTATATATTTTGGTATTTATTTAATATTATTTATTATGTGCACGAGAAGGCTCATCTAAGATTTATTCGTGATAATCGAAGTGAAAGAGTTTATAAATTTTGTTTGTTTGTTAAGGCCCTTAGTCATAATGGTTGCTGAGCGCGCCAATAACTTATCAGACGGATAAGTCTGTTGCCGTCTCTTTTCGTTGGCATGAAAGTGCAAGTGACAAGAATACTCTATCTATAGAGCCGCTATAAAATGGTAGGGATTATGAATAGGAGGGTAAATCTAAAGCAATTTATCAGTAGTTTAGTTTAAAAATACTTTCGCATTTTAACAATAATAGTTAGAAAGTAGGATGTCATGATCATGTGCATAAAACTAATTTATAGAATGTACATACTTGTTCAATCTAATTTAATGTCAAAGGTGAAAGACACTGCGGCGGAGTGCGGTGTACCATGGATTCAATTATGAACAAAATTGCACCGTATCAAGACGGCATAAAAGCACTGGAATTTATCAAATAACCAAATTTAGAACTTAAAATCGTTGGAAAGCTGGACATTCGTTCAAGAAAAATGAACTGGCTATTTGGAAGGCATTCTACTGTATCAGTTCATAATAAACTATTATTGTACAAGCAGATCCTAATGCCAGTATAGAGACATAATGGTATGCAGTTGTGGGTCTGTACCAATAAGACGAATATCCTTGTCATACAAGGGTTCCAGAAAATGATGATCTTCACCGGGACCTGAATATAGAGCTCGGCGACAGGGTTATTAAAAAATAGTTATACAAAAATATGCAGAAGCTAACGAGCAACTCTATCATCATGTGAAAGTCGAGGCCATCCAGCTCGTAAACAAGGACATAGTGAGAAGACTTAATAAGCCTTTTGAACTATGAAAATTGTAAATCAAGAACACAAGAAATAGAAGAGACTGAGACTGATTACCTAACTCACCCGTCCGTCTGTTGATTTATCTGAGTACTTTATCTTTTAATGTAGTATAATACTAGGTACATACAGTTATTAGCTTTGAGTTTCGCTCACTAATCTCCACCCTAGGAAAAACCTGTGTTGTGGAGGTTAGTTCTGTCTTGTAGTAGGTATGTGGGTTTTGTTTATAGGTATATATTTATTTATTTGTTCTTATTTAGTAGTGCTTAGTTAATGTAAGTTGGGTTAGTAATAATGAAGGTATGAAGTTTTAGTAGGTATTTGTATTTAGTTATATGTTGTGGACCATTAGGTATTGTGTTATATGACTGTGTACCATGTATGTGCCTGGTTTCTCCTGATAGAACTGGTCTCGTTAGAAACGACATTATGGCAAATAATAAAACTTAACAATATAGGTAAACCAAGGTGGTCTCCGTACACAGCATTTAGCCTTACAAGACTTTTTAAAATATGAGTAAGCAGTAAACACTTCACCAAGAAATAACCAGTCGTACGATCCGACATGGAACCCTCGTAAGTTGTACTCAGTAAGATGAACCTCTAAGTAATGTACAAATGCATAATGCATGCGGACAGTCTGTCGCAATGGTAAGCTGAGGAACGGTAAGTGGTGAAGTTGTGTATTGTAATACAGCCAGCAGAAGCGGCTTGGCAACACAAGTGACATAAAGCCCCGTATTCATGGTAAACATTTGTTGCTAAACAGTCAACACACGTCAACATTCGTGCTCAGGCGTCAGCTTGTCAACATTGAATTCGCTGCATTGGACATGCCGTTATCAACTCTGCAACACGCAGTGTTGCCAGCATCACGTTGACAGCAACCCCGCAACAGGTTGATTCAACTTGGTTGCTAAACAAATGTTTACCATGAATCTCAGGCTTTATAGGGTTCACATCTCTATTCCATAACTATAGGTTATATCAGAAAGTAGTTTGAGGCTTTGGTACGACAAAATACCCTGCGTCCTTCCGAAACATGGAATATACCTAACTAGTCTAGTACTAAACTTAAATAGGTATGGAAACATTTGATAAAACTGTGTTACCACACAGTGTTAGTTTATGCAGATTAGGATTTTCAATGCATACCATAACAAAACCCATTACCTTATGCATTGGAAAACCTAATCTGCAATATGTTTTTAGTATCAAAGAATCTAAACAGGATATTCCTAATACAAGGTTGTACACGGAAAATACTAAAAAAAAACAATTAATAACAATGATACCAAGAACTATTTGCTGCATAATCGTTTTTCTCGTCGTAATCAATCGCTAACTAATGCAAGTCCGTAAATTGTCCGCGAACTTAGCTAAACAATCTTCTAATAGCTTTATTAGTATAGTCAAATCGTCATTAATCCTACTAATATTATAAACGTGAAAGTTTGTTAGTATGGATGGATGTTTGTTACTCTTTCACGCCGGAACGGCTGAACGGATCTTTATGAAACTTGGCAGAGAGATACATTATAGTCTGGAATAACACATAGGCTACTTTTTATCCCGCGGGAATATCGGGATTTAAATCTGCGCGGGTAAAACCGCGGGGCGCAACTAGTCTTACTATAAACACACACTTACGTGCAAGTTAAACACAACCCATTAAACAATCAAAGCACAGAATTATAAAATATAAAAACTCAAAATAAACAGGTATGGTGTGGTGATATTGTGTGTACATTGCAAGCAGTAGCAAAGAGTTCTCGATTCGGCATTATATTACCTACTTTTTTGAATAAATACGCTGCTGGTGTTCTGCTGAAACCATTAATAATAAAACTAGAAAAATCTTTAAAACTACGCAACGGATTTTAATGCGTTTTTTTAATAGATAGAGTGATTCAAGAGGAAGGTTTGTATGTATATAAGTACATGCATGATATAGTAGAAAAACAATGTGCACCCGTGCGAAGCAGGGGCGCGCGGGCGGTTCGCTAGTATTATATATAAATAGAATAGGAACAACTCAACAAAACTAATGAATGACGGAAGTATTTAGCATAAAACAGATAAATAAATAATAAATAATGCTGGACAATCCACACAGCACTGTCTAGCCCCAAAGATAGATGTAACATATCAATGTAGATGTTTCACAATGCATAATGTCTGTCTGTGTACAGTTCAAAAGCTAGAGGTCATAGTACGAACTGGTGATTATACACAAGTGATCAATTATGATTTAACTTTGTAAACTGTGTGTGACAGTGGAAAATATCAAGAAGTCTATTTACAATAATTTAACCTATGTATTATATGCGTTTGTTTAGAATCCTAACAAGAATGGAAAATTTTAAGCCTCGGTACTATTAAGATATGATAATATGAACAAAAGATATTGAAAGAACATGTTTCTGGAAAAATAATGAGGAAATCTAGGTTGTGCGTTAAATATTTGAATTGAAGGTACTTAAGTATTTGGCTGTAAGGTATTTTTCGACCTCATCATAAGAACCAGCTATTATGAAATGTATTGCTGCGCGAATGGAGTAAGTATAACTCGTAACTTGTAAATATCTAGCAGCTTTAAAATTGTATTGTCTCGTTCTAATAAACGAAAGAGGAAGATGTTCTATAACTTTAGCTAATCAAGCGATTATGCATAAATAATGGATTGATAATGCGGCTTCATTTCTGTCATAATTGCCGAGCGCTTAGTCAAAAGAGAAAGCGAATAAATATAATCTCTGTAACTTAATAGGATACTGAGGAGCAAGTGTTTGAAGATTAACTTCATAATTTTTGTGTAACCTTAATATATAAATATTTAAGTTAAACAGAAACGAGATCGGTTAACTTAAACAGCAGTGACGTGAGTAACGGTCAAGGCGAACGACCACCGGCATTATCACGGTATTGTAAAAACTGCTGCAATTTATACCAGTGGGTATACTGACTTATATCTTGCATTTTATATGGGTTTACTAATTTATATTCGTTCAATTTTCTTGAAATAATATGCAAAGTATTATTACGATATATCGCCGATATATCGTTCATATACTTAGAGGAAACCCTAAAAAATTACCAATTCGCTCATTTCAACAGTTTTATTCTTAGTTATAAAAAATCGCAAGAGAATGGCATCACAAACCTTTTTAATAAAAAAGTTACATAAATACCATGCATATCTAATTTAGCAGTTCGTGATATATGACAAAAGAAAGAAACAGACACAGCTACATTTAAATACACTCCTAATAACAATGATGATGAGCTAAAGCCACATACAGTCTGTCGTGACCAAACAAAAACTAAAGTCATTATTACATGAATAGGTACTGAGACGGCAAAAGACTTTAGTGTTGTGGCATAAACTCGTAAGAATACATAAAAACTGGTTCTTGCGAAATTAGAACATCATCAAAACGCGCTCCAGAGCGCTGGGGCTCCACGTGCCATAGATACTTCAGTTTTTTTAATTTCGTTGATCACGTGAGAGTTTGGGCGACTGCTATGGGTGCAGACTGCACAAGATTAGTAACAAATCTATTGGGGAGGTATATTTACAGCCGTGGACGTCCTTCATATGAAATGATCACAAGACATGCGATGATACCAGTTAATCAGTACAATAGTTTTTATATTTACTAGAGGAATACTCATGGCTTTACCAGATGTTCAATTGTGGGATCTTCTTACAAAGGTGCATTACTCTTTTTTAAAGACAGACTAATGGATGGTTTAATAAGGTATGGTTATATATGGTTAATAAGGTATGGTTTAATAAGGCGTTGTAAGCTCGCAGTTTCGTAACTGCATCTATATAATATATTTATAAACGAACCCCTATTTCCCTTGGTCATGGCATGACACGACAACGGCTGGCTGGACTGACTTCGCTTATTCTTTTTTTGTTGTGTTTGCTATTGTCAGAGGAAGGTTCTGACATATAAAAAATAAGAAAATTGCGCAAAGGGATAAAATAAAAAACAATTTCCCATACAAAATGTTCACGGGTACCGTACGCAGTTCGCGGGGTCAACGAGTTATGAATAAAATTGTATGTAAATCACAAAACCTTATAACCTGAAAAACAACAGAATCAGCTTCACTACTTTGATCCCCAGGCAC
Organism: Plemyria rubiginata; assembly: GCA_963576535.1. Classification (NCBI taxonomy): domain Eukaryota; kingdom Metazoa; phylum Arthropoda; class Insecta; order Lepidoptera; family Geometridae; genus Plemyria; species Plemyria rubiginata. The sequence goes on along the minus strand of OY754922.1, from coordinate 6,813,747 downwards.
GATAGATATCCCTTTCAGTTTCTTATTACAAGTAGTAAGTACCTACTTACTACTAACTCCCAGCAACTCCAGATTATTTGAGGACATCTGTAACCTGTTTTTTTTATTTTAAGTTATTCACATTGGTCTTTTGTTACAAAAGGTTTTATAAACAACTTTGTTTGTTAAAATGACGACAGACATTGCCGCTGAAGGAAAATGATAAAATGATGTTTGTGTGCGATTGATTTTCGTAGCGTAGTGTGTTATTTTGTAGCGGTACATAAAGGTGTTAAATTCCACACATATGAATGACAAGAATTAAATATTGACTAACCTTAAAAGCGCGGAATCTTTATACATAATTTTATTAGTATGTTAATTACTATTATTTTATTATATAGTTAATACCAAGAATACCAACGCTGTTTATTAAAGTAGTTTTTCTTTTGCAAAAAAGTCATATTATACTTTAAAATATGTAGTTAGTTATTCCACTCGCTTTTAGCATATAATAAAATGATAAATAAAAATACAGCCATTAATTTTATAGTTAGTTAAAAATTAATATTATTGGAGATAAATCATACAATAAATCAATGAGCAAGGATAAAGGCAGAGTACAAAGCTTTGACAGATTTATATTGCCTTCATAAAACCCACTAAAATAAATTTAATTTTTAATATTTATTATGTATGTATACTTCTTTTAATATATAATCTTATATTGAATATTTAATACCTATTTGTTTAGTTATTATTAAAAAAACTCCCATCATCCATGTGTGTGCACTGCCCTTTCGGTTTTTTCAAAACTTCACAAAGGTTAACTGGAAGAGAATGCTCTCTAGCATTAAGTTCGCCTATGTACGATACATTTTGTTTATGTGCAATAAAGAATTTTCTATCTATCTAAAATATTATTTATAATTCAAAATCTTCAATGAACCCCAAAATAATATCCTACTAATAAAATAAACGCTAAGTTTTGTAAGTATGGATGGATGTTTGTTATACTCAATAACGCCAGAATGGATCTTGATTAAACTTGGCACAGAGATAGAATATAGTCTGGAATAACCATAGGCTACTTTTTATCCCGTAGGAATACCGGGATTTAAATCTGCGCGGGTGAAACCGCGGAGAGCAGCTAGTATGTAAAATAAATGAATGCCTTGCGGTCTGTCTGTTTCTTCAGAGGGTTGTCCATTTCACAGTTTGTTTAGGATGATGACGATGAAATTGTGTGTGACAAACAGTTTTTATCATACACCGTGCATAACAAACAGTGACAGGGCTAACTTTGAGCAGTATTTCAACTGAGTAACGATTTTATAGGCCTTAATTTCATAGTTTGCCTAAGTACACGCTTGCTTGTTAATAAATATTGCAAGATTTGTAACACTTCAGTGTCAGTCAACGCGTGTACACAACAAATTTTTCTGTCTAGCTTGTCTTTTAAAGTACAGAGTAAAAATAAACTACCGAAGAAGAGAGAGTAACTTTCGCCAAGATCTCGGATGATGAGTAGGTACATGACCTAGAAAGTACCTCTTGCTGTGTAATTGAAAATAATGAGGTCACTTTAAGAGGTGAAAGAAGAAAAAAAACAGAGGCGTCTTCTTGATCGTTCTGGTCCAACGACGGCGGTCTCATCAGATGAGATTTTTGTTGACGGTTTATTAAATGTAAACATGAATAAAAAAAACTACTAAACAGCTTCACTACTTTGATCCCCTGATATGGTAGCTAGGTAGGTATCCCCTGAGGGATGTTTATGGGGATAGTCAGAGGTACATCCAAATACTTTTCAGACACCATTGTTTGACACATACCCACATTTTGCTGTAGATGGTATTTTATACGTGACAGGTTGTAAGTTCATCATCACGAAAACATCTGCTCTTAAATCCGATTTTTCCGATTGAGATTTTTCGAGAACTGTATGTAGCTATTATTTATATATATGTATACATATACTAAATAATTATATATACTAAATAATTGATCAGGAACAAAATATTGTAAGTAATATTTTATCAAAAATTAAAAGATGACAAAAACTTAATTGAAGGTCATTGCTATATTTTTTAAATTATTGACGTTAATCCATTGATTATAATGTAGGTACCTAACCAAGTATGTAATCAGTGTTGATAATAACTTATAAATTACATGAGATATAGGTAATAATAATTTGCAAAATGTATAAAATTCGACTTCGTGGTTTTGGCTTTGAAATTAAATTGACTGGTAATTAAGAAAAATATTGATTTACCTACGTATATATTTTTTTTCTTCTTCTAGGTAAAAACGTTTGACCGCAATCTCACCTGATGTTAAGTGATGATGCGGTCGACGATGTGGCACGTTTACCTAGAAAATACATTATTATATATTATTATATATGGTGAACAGGATACCATATATTATTTTATTATAATTACTGAGCCTATCTTACTTTATTTGACTGATGTTTGGTAACATTTAAGGTAATCTTCATTTATTTAATTGACCGAGCGAGCGAAGTTTCCACATTGGCCAAAAATGCGTTTGTCCGGATGTCTGTCTGTCAGTCTGTCTGTCTGTCTGTCTGTCTGTTCTCTTCTACAGGTCGCATTTTTCAACCGATCTGGACGAAACTTGGTACACAGGTTATATGACTTATTAGATTTTTTTTGTCGTCGGGGATTTTTGATTGGAGGGGTACTTCCCCCAAAAAAAGGGCAAAAAGGGGGCTATTTGATATACTGGATATCTCCACCAAATGAGATCCGATTTCGATTATTCTTTTTTTATTTGAAAGGTAGTAACTATAAGTTGGTCTCATAAAAGTTTAGTGAAGATCTGATAAGGATCTTCAGCATGATGAACAGGATAGCTCATCAAACAATCGATGGTTTTCAATCAAATTTGAGAGAAACACAAAGGACCTCATTCTACATAAGATGATGCAAAAAAAACCAAAAAAATCACAAAACGGAAAATGCACTTGCACATTACATTCCTCAAAAAGCACACTTTTAGTATGCTCGCAAGGTCTACAGCTCCAAGAGCCACTAGTTTTAATTTAATTTCAACATGCACAATTCATCATCGACAGAAATACAAGAAAGGAAACATAATCAAAATATTAATTATTTTAGTCAATGTAAGCATGGTTCATCAAAGAGTCTTCTAGAAAATCACAGCGCAGTGACTCGATAAAGGTATGATAGAAACTGTATGCGAAATCATATAATATGCGAAAACATAAAATTGGTATTTAGTTTATTTAACTTGTTATATTTATAGTTTAGATACTGTTTGTTTTCGAATAAAATAAAATAAAAAAACTAGGTATTGGTTCTAAAAGTTAAAATGAGTAAACCCATTAGATATTGCCAGTTATAATACAATTTGGTTGGAAATAGGTTAAAATATTAACCTTTACAGTTGCATCAAGGTCAGACAACTTAAATAGTAATAAATTGAGTTCCTATGCAATTCGGATGCTGTTTTATTTTAATATGCATCAGCTTAATTGTGTAGGTTTATTGAAGACTCCGATTCCGAATATAAAAGAATTTCCGATGTGTACCTAATATTAATTATTTTGTGCTTTTGTTTATTATTTTCTTCATTGCATGAATGAATCCCAGTAATGTCATAAATGTGATAGTTTGGATGCTTGTTACTCAATAACGCCAGAACAGCTGAAAGGATCTGGATGAAATTTAGCTCAGAGATAGAATATGGCCTGGAATAGCACATAGGCTAATTTTTATCCACTGAGAATACCGGGATTCAAAACTACGGGTTAAACCGCGGGGCGCAACTAGTAAATCATATTTATCTGCTAGAATATGCATAGGTTTTCCACATATAAATATAGAATTCAACTTTTTGGTATTTAGTATTCGTACTTTTTAAATTCAGTCATTAAGGTCACCTCCTCGTCTGCGAATATAAATAACTGTCAATAATGTACAGCAGTTTAAGCACTTTCATTTGCGAACAGCGGCGATGGGCTTGCAACCTGTCACGAATGGAATGCTAACTACTACGAAATGTGGGTATGTGCCAAATGTAATGTTTGGACGTACTCTGATTACCCCCTTAGACATCCTCAAAGAATCTTGAGTTAATACTTGGTACTGAGAGATCTGAAGGGATATCTATCGTGCCTGGGGACCAAAGTCGTGAAGCTGTTTCAGTGTTTTTCAGTTTATTATCACTTTCATTTGCCAACTCTCGTGAAGCTGTTTCAGGTTTTTTTTCTGTTTATAAGCACTTTCATTTGCCAACTCGAGTCCGCTTACCTAAAACGTCTTTCTCTTTACATTGTAACTCATAATTAAAGCCGTGTTGCTATTAGCACCCCAAGAGAAAGGGCTTGGTCTAACTGGTTAAGTCACGATTTTAGTAGTATGTATTATGCTAAGCTGAGACTCGAGAAATTTTGCAATATATTTCACAATAAATATTCTACCGCTCTGTATCCTTAACTTTGTGATCGTTGAAATTTGCATCATCTAAAAATTAGGTACAAATTTACAAAAACGGTCACAATAGCGCAAACATTGAAAATGAAAGTTAAATAAAAACTTTAATCCCCACTATACCGAATGTAATCTCAATCAAACCTCAATGTGATAGATGATTGCATTCAGTCAGATTAAGTTTCTAGTTTTGCTTTGTCTCGACTCAAATTAACTACATTTTTTATTACGAAACAACACAGTTAAAATGTTACGGCATTGAATCAAAAATATAAACTCACCAGAAACGTATGTCCTTTAAAGTAATCCACAACACTCCACTATAGGTCACAGCACATTAAATATTTTCGATTTAATTATCAATGTCAGAGACGTGCATCCAACGCGGCATTTGGGACAAGACTGGCGTGGTTTGATCGAATGCATAGCTGTACTTGCTCAATCTGTTGATAGAGCCTTAGTAGAGGATATGTACAAGGTTGTGTTATAAAGATGAATGGAGCATACGTTAGTTTAATAAGGTTTAAATCATCGCATCCACCTTCTTCTTCTTGTTTTAGTTTCTTTCGAAACAGTGTGGTGAAAGGATTTTAGGTATGTCTCAAAGAGGCTTTTTTTGAGCATTTCACACGTGTTTAGAACTTTTTAGGTATCTAGTCAGATAGTATTGTTCCATGTTCATTTAACAACGGTCACATAGTCAAATCTTCTGTTGGTGCCATCAGTTTCTACTTGAAACTGAAAACGGTTTTGCGATTACTTATTAGCTGCAGTTTCTAACAAAGCTTGATCGCAAACAAGTGTTTCCTGGTAATCGCGACGCTTTCTAGTTTATATTTTTATCTACTTCAATCAAATAGAAACCGAAAGCAATTGCGAAAGTAAAGTAATTGTCTGAATTTCATGCAATCATTTCCTAGGATTTCGAAGTTTTTTTTTTTTTTTTTTATACTACTAGCTGATGGAACAAGCAGATGGCCCACCTGATGTTAAGTGGTAACCATCACCTATAAACAAAACATTGCCCCGTAGGTCACGCACAATAGGAACGTGCCCTACGATGCACTGCCCTGCGTCCATCAACTTGAGGCATACAGATGTTAGGCCTCATGTGCCTGTAATTACACCGGCGACCACACTCTTCAAACCGAAACACAGCGTTGCTGCTTGGCGGCAGAAAAAGGCGTGGTGGTAGTACTTCCCCGGACGAGCCCTTCACAAAGAGCTCTACTACTCTTAAGTTGCTTAATATTGTGTGCCCTTTCATTTTATCCCTCTCGATTTAATAGATAAAACTTTAAGCATCTTATACGTTTGGGGTCTTTAATGAGTCCGGATGTTTAGATGATTATAAAGCTAGATGATGTTTGTGACCTCGTAGCTCCGAAACGGAAGCTTCAATTTCAATGCAATTTTTTTGTAAGTGCTAATTATAAAATTGTTTTTATCGATGTTTTGAATTTGTGAAGCCGTTACGCAATTTTGAGCTCCTAAAACCGCTTTGGTTTAGTTAGATAAAATATGATGGCATTGACCAATTAAAATCAAATAATCCATAACCTTTTTTATTGTTTTTACAGTGTCTATAAATCGGGTTGGGATCCCTTCTGTAAAGTTTTAGAACCTGTGTTAAAAGCTTCCAAAGCTCGGCTTAAAAGATGAAGAAAGGTGTTCAGTGTTATAACACACACACATACTCTTCCTCTTCTTGTAAAGCTATATAAAGATATATAGATAAAAAGATATATAAAGATTGGTCACAATCAGCTATATTTTTTACTATTGTAATTGTTGTTTATTTTCTAATAAATAAATAACATTTACGTGTAGTGCATGTGAAAAATAGACAAATAATAAGCGAATAGAGCCACTTCAAATAAAACGAATACACGAACACGAATACCAGAATATGTGAAGTGCCAGTTAAGTTTACTAATTAAACTCATAAGGAAAACCTCGCTTGGAAATAGAAAAATATTTAAAAGCTCTGTGTATTTAATTTTTTAAGTGATTTAAAAAAAGAGGTTCTCAATTCGACTGTTTTTTATGTTTGTTACCTCATAACTTTTTACTGGGTAGACCGATTTTGATGATTCTTTTTTTAATAGATGCATGGTTGGTTGGCTGGTGCCTGTTATGTGGTCCCATTCAAATGTGAGTATGAACTGAGATTAGTTTTTATGTTGTGGGTAATAGTATGAGTGTATTTTCCAGTGGTTTTTGAAGTCTGTTTTTTCTTGAAAAAGTCATTTTAGTAAAAAAATTTGGGACTTGTTAGGATAAGAAGGCATGCTCGTTTCCACTAAACCACTAGTGCTCTTGAAAAGGAATCATTTGAAATCTCCACCAGTCGCCGATTGACGTCAACGGGGCAATGATTTATCGCGAACCGAAACGATATTATTCAATGGAGCGGCAGCGCGTGTGGAATACTGATAGCCAGCGATTTGGCAAACAATGCTGTTTTCTGGCAACGTACTACAAATCAGCACGAATACAATACATAGATAGCGAAAGTGTGTCTGTCAGTTACTTTTAAACTAAGGATTCCTCCAATCAGTACCTCCCTTATATTAAAAATACACCTTTTTAATAGTGCTTCAATTTAGCTCTGTCACTGTTTATGATTTACGCATTGGAAGAGATGGCATTAGTTTAATCTAATGATCATTAGTATTTTATAAGTAAGGGCTTTTGTCTCCAAGCATCACTAATTAAAGTAAACTAATTATGTAAGTACGTATAATGTATTAAAAATATCAGTTATCTGGTACCCATAACACAAGCTTTGAGTACCTTACTTTGGGGCTAGATAGTGATGTGTGGATTGTCCAGCATTATTTACTTATATTTATTTTATATCACTGTGTGTAGGTCTGAAGAGTATTATACGAGTATACAGAGTTGCGTTTATGTTCTTGTAGTAAGCGTCGTTTTTCTTTGACGTTGTGCAGCTTAATCTGTATCCGTGTGTACCACAACACCCAAACACAATCGTTAGCGTGTATGCAATAGCTGCGTTTCGGCAGTGTTCGGAGATCTATGGGGTATTACGTTGCGTTTTATAGTCGCGCGCTTGAACAGCGTCAGTTTACTATGAATATAAACCAACCCAACAGCGCCCCAGCAGCGGCGCGTCTAGCAGGTGACTGTGAAACGACCCTAAGGCTCTGCAGGCAATTTCAGCCGGGTATGACTATAATTACGAATGAAGCCTTGCAAACTGAAACACAAACAATGCAGCTTAAAATGTCAGTTTCCAGAATAATTTTCCGCCGAGTGCCGACACAAATTATTGTAACGGTACAACCATAACTGTCCCGATGTGAAATCGATCCTTTGTGACGGTGTGTTTCGAATACCATGTTTTGCCAGACTTTGCCACTAGCTGCTACGAAGTTGGTTGAACTATTTTTTTATTAGTTTTATAGTGTACACTTATGGAAATCACAAAGATTAGTTTTCCGCTCGGAGAATAACTTTTGGGACATTATAAAAGTATTTAATATGAACTAGTTGAGTTTGTTCATTCATTATAACCTTCTAAGCTTTCCTAAATCTTCCCTTCACTCACAATATCTTAATTAGGTACCGTACTTGTAAGAATCATGCAAAAAAAATGCTAGAAGCCTGGCGCAAGTTTCTTACCGGTTCTTCTATTACAGGCTTTGGTCGCGAGAAACTGGCACCTATAGTGTTTCTAAGTTTATACTGCGTTTCAATGTGATTCTTGTGGTTATAATAAATAGGGTTGGACTTGATAGATGACGTTATCAGAGTGGAATCGGTAGGGCCACGTTCGTAGTTGACCCAAGAGTCAAGACCTTAGGATCATAAGGCAGGTGGCATGTGTGCGCTGCGACAATTAAATATGCTGTTAAAACTATGTTGAATACACAATCATGTACGCCACAAGCAAATGAAGGTCATCTTTATGATCTTAAAGTTTATTTGGTGGAATTTGATTGAGGTTTTTAGGGATAGGGGCGATTCGGCCCTCGCGATTTTATGTCAGGACGCACCGTTGCAATTTATTGCCTGCGCGAGGTTTTTGTCGCGAGGATCCAGATCCACGCGACAAAAACAATCTAGGTGCCAGCACCTAGAGTCACCTAGCTTTAAGATGTTTCAAAGTGATCTTTGCGATTTTATTGAATACATACATTTGACTTTGACACCAAAAAAGCCTTGTGCCTTTTTATGGCGATAGAAACTTATAATGTACCTCTCGCTCGCACATTTCAACATTTTGAAAGATATTAATTCATTGAACTTATTTATGAGAAATCGCAATTGACTAAGCTGTGTGCGAAATCATATGCATCATTGCGCACAGTTCAGAAAAAATATAATTTTGATACCAAATAGTTTTTCTTCTAAAAACTTTGCAATAGTATGAACTCACTTTTCGTACTACCCGCACCAATGTTGTAACGAATCATCATTATGATTGATATAATAGAATATGGTTTTATGTATAATATATATTGGTTAATTTAATTTAGTAGATAGGTATGTATTTATTATTTTTTATGTATGCATTGTTAGAGAACTAAATATTTATTGAGTAGGTACCTACTTATGTATTTTTATCGTTGTTAGTTTAAAGGTGTTTCTATTATTTTCACTCAAAGCACTACCATCTACTCCACATAACACAAAGGTTAGCTGGAAGAAAATGCTAATTAGCATTAAGTTCGCCTAATGTACATCATTTTTGTGCAATAAAGAATTTTCTTATCTTATATTATCTTATCACGCCCGGCATATATCCGCATATACTTGTTTATCTCGGCTCTTTGTTACTCAGTTATTATCCTGGTTCAATGTCCATTAGTCCAACCAACCACTCCTCGTTGTAAAATAAACAACAAATTTTATCGAGTACCTACAGCTCTACTATTTCAAGTATCTTAGGTTGTGGCGTGGACCAACTAATGTGAATCTAATCATAGTATATGAACGGAAGCGATTGCGCCACGACACGACACGACACGCCCCGACACGGTAATATGAACCTAGCTTTATCAATAGCTCGTGCGAACATTGTTGTAACAGATCATTTAACTGGAGCAATACCCAGAGTAGTCAACATTTGGACCCCTCCGTCCGTGTCCATTCAGAGAGCTTCATCATCAGTTTGGTCTATGGGTATTGTTAACCACAAGGAAACCACAGCTTGTCCTTCAAAAATTTCGTCGCGTGGAACTGTTTTTTATAAAACAAAGTATACAAACAAGCTGACGGCCTACCTGATGGAAATCTGTTACCTTAAGCCTATGGATGGACGCCTGCAAAACTAGAATCGCAAGCACGTTGCCGACCCTTTTGAAATGTCTCCTTTGTTTGCGTTTTCCAGTTGGGTTTATGATATTTACCAGTGAACCTCCGTCCCCAGAATACAAGCTATTTCTGTGACATTCATACGCATTTACATGATAAGCGGTTAGAGCCATGAACACATTTTCGTTTTTTTGTAAGTAAAAGAGAAAGCCGCGGTCATACCTATAAACATGTCAAGCAAGGATTCTGACCCTGGGGATAAACATATTTTCCTGCCCTTATTTCACTTCATTTGGGGATGAAAAACAGGAGCAAATATATAGACAAGAGCCTAGCTAGACAAAGAAGCAAATTATGAGGGTTCCGTACAAGAGTAGTAGGGCTATAAGTGAAGGGCACGCAGGCAGTGCACCGTAGGGCACGTTCCTACCGTGAGTGATTCAGGAGGCATTCCTTTGTTATAGGTGATGGTTACCATGGAATTTAGGTCTTTCTCCGATTATGTGTCAGTATGGTAAAACAATTCGCAACACCAGGTCATATGAAAGCAACAACATGTTGACCCGGGTTGTGTTGCATAATGTTTAGACGAGTAGAGATGGGACAGCGAACAACAATAACGATGACTTATCGATGAAACATGAAATTAACAGAAACAGCCACGACATCTTAGAGGAATGTCTTAAGAAACTGAAACTGAAACAGCTTCACGACTTTGATCCCCAGGCACGGTAGATATCCCTTCAGATCTCCCAGTACCAAGTAAATACTAATTCAAGATTCTTTGAGGATGTCTAAGGGGGGTAGTCAGAGGTACGTCCAAACATTACATTTGGCACATACCCACATTTTGCAGTAGTTAGTATTCCATACGTGACAGGTTGCAAGCCCATCGCCGCTGTTAGAATACTAACTGGTTTCCTCACGATGTTTTCCTTCACCGTTTAAGAGCACTGGCATTGCGCACATAAATTTTTCGATTGAAAAATCCATTGGTGCACGACCGGATTCGAACCTGCGACCTTACGATCGGAAGGCGGCGTCACTCCCACTAGACCACCGGTGCTCTTTTTTGTTAAGAGAAATAACAATAAAAATAAAATATGCAAGTGTTTTCTGTATCCTACTTTTTCGTGTATTTTTAGTTTTTCTCACATCCAGCACTAATATTATTCTGTGATAGTTGATAGCGTGACGTATTATTCCGTGTCTACCTTAAAGACTACGCGTATGGTACATAATGATAGATCAAGATTTTGTGATCAAGATTCGGTCTGTTAATATATTCACCAAATATATTAATAGACTGAATTAAAAAGGCAAATTTATTTAATTCATATGCACTACGATGTTTTTATTTGAAATTGATTTAATTCGCTCTGCCATGAAATAAATTTTTCAGATATTAAGTCTATTTCTTTTTAACCGACTTTCAAAAAGGAGGAGGTTCTATGTTCGACAGCTATGTTTTTTTTATACTAATGCGATGTTGGCATGCGGAAAACTAGCCAGAGTAGATTGTACGTCACAATTTTATTGTGACTTGTCTAGCAGTCATACGTGACCTATATCACACACCTACCATAATTGTCTACATTTCAAGGTCACATGGACACCTGTCAAGTTAATACAGTCACTTACACAGCCCTGAAGATGTACTACAGATATTCTTCGAAAACGAAATTACACAAAACATTACATTTAAACAATATTACAGATCTTACTACCAAATATCAACTCTAGATTCTTTGTAGATGATGTCTAAGGTTCGACCTATTATTACATTTTGGCACATGGGTACCTTTTGGAGTTAGACAGACAGAGGTTGCAAACCCATCCCCGCTAGAATAATAACTGGTTCCTCACGATGCCCACCTATGTCCATTGTCCACCGCCTATGTGCGCAGTAGACTTCTACAGGCTGATGATGATGACTGCGCGGAAACGCGACAATCAACATACTCCACGGCATAGTTAACGTGGCCGCCCACAGCACGCTCACTCAAAATTTCAATACGAAATACGTTTATCATTTTGCACAATATACTTCTTGATCCCTCTGTGCCGTTAGTTTAGCAACGAAAACCCAGGTACCACACACGACTCACAACGCCCAGTAGCCTAAAGAAATTAAGAAACCAACACAAAACAAGTATCCTACTACTATTATAAATGCGAAAGTTTGTAAGTATGGATGGATGGATGGATGGATGTTTGTTACTCTATAACTCCAGAACGGCTGAACGGATCTTGGTGAAAATTGGTACAGAGATATATTATAGTCTGGAATAACACATAGGCTACTTTTATCTCGTGGGAATACCGGAATTCAAAACTACGCGGGTGAAACCGCAGGGCGCAACTAGTACATAAATAACTGAACCAAACTCAGGTCCGAATAGCAATCGCGTCCTGAACCCATTGTCTTGCCACATGTGACATGCTGAAAAGCGCAAATCTGATGGTTCACAAGAAAATCTTGTGAACTAGTGTTGAATATGTTTTTCAAACCTAAAGCTTACCATAACCACAGAAGAAATAAATAGTAGAAAGTACCTACCATAACTTAAACAAGGGGAAATTGGGACATTCAGGTCTAAAATATCATTTCAAGAGTGTCTTGCTTGTCGCTTTAAACTGTTGGCTAGTAACTGTTTGTAAAAATACGAAACCTTAGATTTGATTTGTTTATCAGTACGCTTATACGGATTTACCAACGATTTGCAAATCTTATCAAACTTCGACAAAATAACCTTTGAAAGGTGATAAAATAAATTACTTCGCGAGTACATTATTATTACGCATTTGATTGCGCACGTAACAAAAGACCGTCACCGTCAGAAGGGCGGACTTTTCGAACAAACCTCTGTTCAAGGCTCATAAAAACTTAGAAGTAATTGAATCTATAGTAGGAACTTTTCTGTCTGAGTGTTCAGGCTTTATTCACATAATTTAAATGTATGGTGTTATTCATATTGGTCGCTCCATCAGTTAAAATGATCGATAAGTTTGTTGTTGACATTAAAGTGACATTAGTTTATAGAGGCGCTATAAAAAGATGGGGTTTATGATTACTGTGATAGTTACTACACAATCGAAATCAAATACGATTCGCTTTGGGGTGAGGACTATCAAGCTAGATCTTACGATTCGTCTTTTGGTTCGTGGTCGCCATTCGAGAAGTTTTTCTCTGTCGATACTAAAAACACATAGTAATATCGATATTACGAATGGTATCCGTACCACATCTATATTCAGGTCGGCAGCGGAACGAAAGGTACCATAATATTTCAATGACGCAACGGTCGGGCACTGTGAGACTAAAAAGACATGGTCATAAGCCGAACCATAAATGAGGTTGGCAAGTAATATAAACTAGTGACCAACTTTGATGTTTTTTTTATACTAAGTATTTGCTGATGAAACAAACGGATGTCAACAAGCATTGCCTCGGAAGTCCTCCCCGTTTAACGTGCCCTACTATGCACTGCTATAAACTTGAGACATGTAAAGCCTCATGTGCCTGTAATTGAACCGGCAACCACACCCTTCGAACTGACACATTGCAACGCTAAAAGATCTGCTAAGCTGTCTGACAGTGGATCATGAATAAGACGATGAAGAAGTGTACTTGTGGCAATATAGCTGGAACTTCGCATCGGGATCTAAATGTTAGTTTTATTCGTCGGGAAAATAAAGGTGGTATATGTATAGGGTGACGTGAAACTAGTAGTTTTTTAAACCCGCGCAAAACGCACACAGAATCGCAGTGAAGGCATAAAAAAAATATTCTTAATGTGTTTTATGTTGATGTCATGCTACTTAAGGTGAAGACAAGAGCTAATGTGACTCTCGCTCGCACGTTTTGACTTTTTGAAGGATTTAAAATCACTACTCCCATTTTCGAAAAATCGCAAACAACCATTTTGTGTGCAATCACATTGCACACAGTTTAGTAAAAATTTCATTTTGATCGATACAAGTTTTCCCACTTAAAAGTTTGCTTTTCTAGTTTTCGTACAAAAGTAAACTTTTGAGTAGATAAACATGCATCGATTAAAATGAAATTTTTACTAAACTGTGTGCAATGTGATTGCACACAAAATGGTTGTATGCGATTTTGCGACCTTGGGATTAGTGATTTTTATATCTTTCAAAATGTCGAATCGTGCGAGCGAGAGGAAAACTAGGTGTTGTCAACGCCTTAACTGGAAAGTTTGGATTAAAAAACTTAAGTTTACGTGTCAATTACATAACATACTAAAAAGTTCAAATGATTATGACGAACATGCGTGCGTTGTAGGCAGATTAAGTTATGGTAAATTACCTTAAATTTGTTGTTTCTACGTAAAGAGTTACGTGACTTAACTAAATTTAATATTAATTGTGTTTGAACCCTGATCTGACTAATGTAGGTAAAACAATTTACACATCAAAATCCTAAATAGCTTTAAAAATATTCGGGCAAGATTTTCAGTTTAATCAAGATTGACCCCGAAAACCTCATTCTGCGATACCAGACATTTTACAAACACTTGACAGACCTTTGTATTCACCAAAATCTCTTTGTAGGACTAGATATAGGTATAGAATGATACTTATAGGTTCTCCAACAGAAATAAATAGGTACATGTAAAAAGTGTAGATAAATTAGGTACCTATATAACATTAGGCATGTTTGTAACTACCCTTCTTAGACATGCCCAAGGATCTTCAGGCCAAATCAGGATATGAATAATTTGCCCTATATAAGATCAGACCCGTTTGCCAATTTTCATTTATAATTTTATTTCGAAACCAGAATTGGTTTTAAAGTATTACAAATAGCATCCATAACACTGACCTGGTTGCCAGTTACCACACTTAGAAAGTGTTCAAGCGCAGTTTTGTCCCTACATTTATGACAGCAAACCATTACTATTTTGGGCAGTCGGGTAAAAATACGAGACCTTTTTAATACTTACAAAACTTAATTTGTAGTACAAGTAGTGTTGTTGCTGGTACCTGGAAAATATAAAAAAAACATCTTTATTGCATGTAAATTTATGTATTGGTATTTTTATGTTAATAAATAGGGATTTTTTTTAAACGAAACATCAAAACGAATATTATGTACATGTATAGGTAGTTGATGAAATAAATTCGACTTGTTACTGTTTTTTAGCGTCTTCAGATGTATAAAATTTAGAAAGACTCCTTTTACTTTTCACTGAAAATTTTAAACCTGAAATATTTCGAGCTTTTTTTGCGAGCTTTACGTAAATCAACATTTTTATCATGTCATTTAGATTTTTGCCTTTATGACTTTCGAAATTCTGTTAGAAAATGAAAGATGGTATTATTGGTTAAGAGGAATAACCTTCATATTTAGGATTATCAACCAAGTCATTCGAAATATTCCTGTTAATTAGAAAAAGAAAGATGGTATTATTTATTAAGAGGAATTACCTTCATATTTAGGATTATCAACCAAGTCATTCGAAATATGAAGGTTAGTCCTATAGGACGAGACGACCCGGAAAGAATGACAAAGAAAGCATTGAACCGAGTTCACTGCACTTTCTCATGCCCCTTTATGGTTTAAGGCCATCAAGTAACAAAGAAATAATACAAAATTAATAAGAAAATGAAAGAAGAAAGGTTAATAAAAGTTCAAGTGAGTAAATTTATGACGATTTCTCTTTAAATCCCAACGCCTTGATTATTTTTAAGACGAATTTATTACTACCGTGATCGTTATGTTAATCTTTCGTGATCTGTAAGTAAAGTCTGTAAGTAAAGTAAAATAAATACAATTACAGACACACACGACAGTAAGATATTCGTCGATAAGCAGATAGACAAAGATGCCCATCGACAGCTAACTTTTCAATTTGTAATGTACCGTACTAATTTCACATACCTACTGCTGTGCTGGGTCTTTTTATGTGCCACTATAAAATAATACTATAGGTTACCTACTACTTTTTTGGACTAATATACTGAAACTTTGCCGGCAAGGTAAATGTTTATCTTTGTATCTTAAAACGTGTCTAGGTCTAGGGACGTGTTTCGGGTAGTTTGACTAAATAATTAATAGGGCAATAAGGAATATAATGGGTTCGGATTGGTATCCGAACTAAAAAGCCTGGATGAGGCTGATTCCTCATCCAGGTTTTCAACGCTTGTAACATTTTCAGAACAAAGCTTCGCACGGACATAAGCGGTATTTCGGTAAGCGGCATTTTCTTTAAGTAATTACTACGAATAAAAGTAATTAATTAAAATACCACGTTTTGGTAAGTACTACAAAAGGTCACCCAATCGTAGGTATATTGAATAGTTGCTTAACATGGTTGATCAGAGAACGCTATGCTACGACCAAGTTTCGCAGTGGCCTCAGGGCCACTGCGAAACTACTGCTTAATAAATTGCTTCACAGCTGCATCCGAGCTCCAGAGCTCGGATGCAGTTGTGAAGCAATTTATATTGCAAGCAGCTTGCAATATAATAATATTGACACATGTTTCAAACTTTTAAGCGTTCAATTTACACGCGAATTTCTTAATAGCCGACCACAACATACAATTTTTGCGGGAGGTCGATACTCATCATCTTCTTGTCTTTATCCTCTGCCTTGTTGGGTCATCTCGGTGCTCTCTCCTTGATGCGCAAGGCACTTGCTCTTAAAAACATCCAAATTCAGGTTCACATAATATTCTAGATAAACGTGTTTCAGCATCGACAACATCAACACATCAGGGGAATTATTCCCTATGACGAAGGACAAACCGTGTAACGTCAAAACGTAATTTTGGGCTTTATTGTTTATGACCTTCGATAAACTATAGTTGATCGAAGTTTATGACATAGGAACTTTGCTCAAACTGTGTGACGTCACAATCTGATCTAAACGTTTGGGGTTGGTCATAGTGATAACGCCCCTGATGAAATTGCGAACAGCAATGGTGCTAAAGTTTGCTAAACTTGTGAAAGTACTTGAAAATCATAACTCTGTTTCGTTAGTCAATCAAGTCTATTATTCGTTCTATTCTGTGGTCTGGTAGAGTATTGACTCGTAAAGCCGCTATTGCTCAACGTAACGGAAGCCACTACCTTATACACGGCGTAGGGTAACTATACATCATACTATAAGATAGACCTTTGTCCTAATATAGGCAAAGGACGGTCTACTAAACTGCTGGTCATATAGACTTAAAATAGGTTTTATATAATTTTTGCCTCGGTGCGTCGAGATTTACTAAGTAAAGAGTTCCTGAAATTTTATACCATCTTTAATGATCATTTTCTGTTTGCAGTACAAGCCTGCGAAAATATAAATCTGTATGAAAAAGTTTGACAAATGTGACATGTCAAAATAATGTAATTTTCTTAATGTAATGTCATACATTATGTCTTAATGTTATGTACCGAGTATGTACCTACTAACACAAGTGTTTGAGTTGGTAAGACACAAAAACTTTTTAATTTTTCGCCTTCGTCCTTTAGGCATACGGCAAAAACCAGGCATATGAAACGCGTCCGGTGAAACACTGACGGATGGTAGCCCCCGCCATCGACTCGGAACTTGCCGTAACAGCGGTGGTACGCAACACCTTGTGCAATGCCGGTAACCACAGCCGTTTACTTTGATAGGTAAATATAATAGGCAGATGGAAATGCTGGACCAGCGTTTTCCAAACAAAACATCATCATCAAGCCGTAACTAAGTTTCTTGCCTGTTCTTCTAGATTTAGTGGTCTGGAGCGCATGCGCGGGTGCGCACTAACCAGATCTGCCGCAGTGTATCTTGAGTAGTTGCGACGCAGAAAACCTAACATCTCTCTCGCACATTGCATATTGTCTTCGACAAACCACAAGACATGGGGCAGGCTTGTATCCAGCACTGGACATATCCAGGATGATGACGAACAACCAAATGATGTACTCATATCTGAATGTTGTACCATGGATATCACTTGCCGACTTTAGAATCTGCGCTTGCACAAACGAAGTTAAGGTAGGTTAGGTAATTTTAGTAAAACATGCTGTCTGGCTGGCAAGTACAAATTGCAACACATCACAAGTACCTTTCCCTACTCTACCGGTTTAGGTCCTAAATGGACTTTACGATTGCAATTCATAGCTAAACCGACTTCCGAGATGTTTTCCTTCATATTCGGTTCAAAGAATTTATTAACAAACAGATATTGGTAAGTCACTTACATGTAAATAGTTTTTTAACAGCAAAAATTAATATATTTGAGAACACTATGAAGGACAATTTCGAAGGAACGCCCGAGCTGTTTCAAACCCATAACTTCAGAATCACATAACGAGATAACTACCACCAGTATAAATATTAAATATGTATACACATTGGTGGACTTTCCATACAGCACTATCTAGCCACAAACTAACACACACAGCTAACTTATAATAATTTATTCTTTGTATAAAGGTACCTACTTACTTGATCTGTTCTATCACCTAGACCGAGAACAAATGTCCATGTTCATCACACAAATGTTCGATCTCAGTGGGGAACGAACCCACGGCCTACAGCGCAGAAAGCAGAGCTACTACCAACTGAGTTGTGTGGGCGCCATGAGGGATGTCTGTGTCTTTAGTAATGTATGTCGCCAGTCTTTAAATGAAACTTCTACTTGAATAACCTGAGAAGACGATCAGTTACTACTTACCTAGTTTGACTTTTGTGTAATACTGAAAAAACGTCCACAAGATTACATCATCTCTTGACAGCAAGACTTGTTGATGAGAAGATATGTACCTCTTTTTTAAGTAATTCAAAGTCGGTTTCAAGTTTTTTTTTAATAATTATTCACTGTACGTGTGTGTATACTGCGGAAAATAATCAATCAATGCGTTAACTCAGCAAATCAATCAATCAATCATTTATTAAAGACTGCAAATTTTTAATTAATTTCACGAGCATGGACATTTTAATTATAGGAGGATCAAGGAGACGTGGCGATGAAAATGAGCTACAAACTAGCTGCAAATGATGAAACATAATTATTTTAACTCTCGTCCTTATGACTTTGAGTCTAAGGCCTATCATGTATTTTACAGACACAGAAAAACTAAGAATAATTGAACTTGTCAATGACATAGTTATACAAACAAACGTATCTCGATAATACCCTTTTAAAAGCGAAAAAAATTAAACATATTCTAGACACGCATATCAATCTATAAAGTCTGGGTTTTGACAGCCCAAGAGATGTACCATTAGTTTAAACGTGATCTTTTTGCTGACATTATGGCCTCGCATACGCCAACATGCAATAGCTTAGCGTTGAGCGGAGAACTTGTAAAACTAAAGAGAACTTTGTCAATGCGATAGATCAAACGAAAAACAAAGGTACAGATAAAGATTTGCCCTTATTCATTAATGGTCTTTGACCGCGCCAATAGCTTATCAGACCGTCTGATGATGACCGAAGTCCGTTGCTGTCTCTTTTCGTTGGCATGAAAGTGACAGTGACAAGTATACTCTATTGAGCCCCTATAAAATGGCAGGGATTATGAGTAAGAAGAGGGTTAATATAACATAGATCACGCCTTTCCTACTTCATACTAATATTTAGATATTATCGTGGCTCAATTACGCCTAAAAAAGTGAACCAATTGGAATGAAACTTAAAACGAAATACAGCTCGTATAAACAAGCATAGGTATTAGACTACTTGAATGAGGCTAACTTTATATCTCGACAATAAATCACCAAGTTATCGTGTGCCATTTATTATTATGCTAAAATATGAATTTGATTTAGACAAGTTTTCCTGCCCAAAAGTTAATTATTTTATACTAGCGTTTCTCTACTATATTATGCATGTTGTAGGTATTATACATATAAACCTTCCTCTTGAGTCACTACTTACTATTACTTACTACTTAATATCTATTAAAAAAACCGCATCAAAATCCGTTGCGTAGTTTTATAGATCTAAGCATACATAGGGATTATGTATGTATCATACGTATTGAAAACGACCACCAAAAAGTACTTGATTGGGCTCTGATTTGGATAAGTTGACCAATCTCTAGATCTTTCGCAACGGTCTGTATTTTGTAAGTACATTTGTAAATATGTATGGTGTATTCATAAAAAAAAAATTAAGTATATAGGTACGAATAAAATAGCGATCCTGTCCGCTCCACGCTTCGCTTCGCTCAAGCGTCTGCTGAAGGTCGAGGTCTAACTTTACAATCAGCCAATAGCACCAGGAAGTCATCATTCTTGTCACAGTCAATGCTTTGACAGCAGTCAAGTAATCGTTTAACTATACAAGTACTTACCTCAACTACTTTTTTAGGGGATTTTTTGCCTCGAAAGGATAAGATATTAACTAAAAAAGGCTGTGTTTGTCTTTGATATGGCAGAATATAATGTTTGTGTGATAATTTTAATAAATGTTACTTAATAGTTTACAAATTTCATGCTGGGTCTGTTATGGATAACTTACCCTAACCTTAGTTTATATCCTATTTAGGATCCTCATGTGTCCAGGTTCTCGATGGTTGCCTCGCCACTATGGACAGGAAAACGAAGCGTGGAAGAACCTTCTACTTGATGGACTGAAGACATTGTTGTCACAAAGTCGGTGGATGGAGGGCGCTCAGAATAGAATCTTTCTTTCTGGATATGTGTTGGGGAGGCTACGAATCCTACTAACTCGTTACTATTTCACGCCGGAACGGCAGAACGGATCTGGATGAAACTTGGCAGAGAGATTGATTATAGTCTGGAATAACACATAACTTTTATCCTGTGGGAATACCGGGATTTAAATCTGCGCGGGTAAAAGCGCGGGGTGCAACTAGTAAATAATAAAGGAGAAGGCAGTCCAGCAGTTGATTTGGAATAAATATTATGGAATCGTATATCGTATCAATATCCTAAGTTCTACAGCAAAATAGAATGATTTATTCAACTGACCTACATAATTATCTTTAGGTCTGTGGATAATATTTTTTTCATCCCACCATCTCGGCAAGAGTATTTTTGCTCTTCAATATCTGAGTGCAAAAGCCGTTTTTATTCTCTAGAGGATAAAGTAAATTGAATTTAGAACATCGTGTGCACTAAGTTTGTGAATAAAAAAAAACATTAAACCTATTTACTGCTACCTCTATGGTGCCGAATATATCATACAACTTTTTTTTAATTTGTTAAAAACTCAGACTCGGAACCTTCTTTGTGTTCTGTTTTTCAATTTGCTTTGTACTACGCGGTTCTTTACGCGGCATTTTTGCACGTCATTGTTAAACCTTATATTAAAAACTAGAAACTTGAAAACAAGTGAAAAAACTAAAATGAGTGATTCTAGCGACGAGGAAGTTTGTTTGACGCCAACATGTGATTGTAAACTTTTTTTTTGTATTTAGTCATTTCCTCGCTGAGGTGGAATGAAAAGTTACGTGTTGCACTCGAGTGCAAAGATTTTTCACCTCGTGCTCTTTTGATTCCCTCGCTAACGCTCAGGATTCTAATTTTGAATCACTCGCTGCGCTCGTGATTAAATTTTAGAATCCTTCGCTTGCTCGGTCATCAAAATTGAACACGCGGTTAAAAAGCAACTTTGCACTCTTGTATAACAAATAACTAATAAGGTCAATGACTTATTATTAGGCATCTTCTCGTAATTTTCAATTTAATATGTAAATCTATTAAAAACATTAGGTATATAGTCGATAAGACACCGACAGCCGCCGGCGAACATATAATGGGTTATTTAATTAGCGGTCCCCTAGTGACTTATACTCGTAACCTAGCCACGTCCGAGGCGAGGCAAAAAAAAACCTAGGGTTAAGGGCAGGAAGATGATGATGAATAATTTTTTAGGATTCAATTGATCCAAAAGATAAGCTGTAGAGTTTCATAATATCAATCGGTGATTGCGTAGGTCAGAAACTTTGGTTTAATAGGTAGGAACTTTTTTACTTTATCGAAAAAATACATCATAACGTCCGCTAAACTTGGCGGCATATTATCCTGCGGGCCGCGTAATAAATGATATCACTGATACTGAAACTGAAACTGAAAAATAGAATTTTTTTATAGACCGTACGCGAGCGAAGATGTCAAAGAAGTTTGTAAAAACGAAATGTACCTAGTTACTTAATCATGGCATGATAATTACCATGAAGCATGGGTTTACAATTTGAAAACAAGAGCACGCAAGCAGGGTCTAGACACCCATGAACCACAGAAAAAAGGTGGAAAGTACGAAACCGAGTTGCCTCAGCCCGAGGCTGCCTGTTCTTCTGCTCGGTCTAGCCGATAGAATATGCGTCCTGGTTGCGCATATACCTACGGTTTCTATGAGATTTCCTGTGTTCCTTGATAGAGCGAGATAGATAATATGAGCTCTATGCGAATGAGTTCGTTCTGGAAGGAGTACCAGCAGCGTCCTATTTATTTATTTATTGCTGCTCACACTGAGTAACCAAGGCTGGTCAAGATCAAGCTTAGTTTTAATTGTCGGCAGCTTCAGCCTTCCTAAACACAGTCAGCTATGCTATGTACTGAGCTGTTCAAAAGGAAATCATAGCATTATGGTCACCCCATGCAGGCAGATCACGACACAATAGAACGCAATAGTAAAGTAGCTCTACAAATTGTATGAAATTACATAGTTATGGCATTTACATAAAGTTTCACTTGTTAGTCGAAGTTAAAAAAGGAAATTCATGATTTTTACAAGCTTTTATTTAAGTAGGTAACTTGCAATGTATGCATGGAGGATTCATGTATTCTAGAAATACCACGAACAGATCGCACAGAAAGAGTAAAATCACCAACGGGCATAGGCAGCTAGCCTGAAGTGAGACTGGGCCGTTCACGTTTGTCGCATGCCGGACGACCTGTGGGCTAGAACTACTACCAAGTGGTGCCCTGACACAGCGAGGCGGCGCGCGGCGTCGCGGCAGCACACGCAGATGGCGGGACGAGCTGGACGCCTATATGAGAGCGACTGACGGAAAAGGTTCATGATCGCAGTGACGAAAATTGGGGCAGCCTAAGCGCAATAATGGGACACCATGGGTGAGTAGTATAATGTATGTACCTACCTAAATACGTTTGTTCGGGTGGAATCTTGCAACTTAATTTTGAAGCTCAATCTTCAACCGATCGAGCGTATACACGCTTAGTTTGGATGGAAATATTATTGGTTTTTAAGAAAGGTTGATTACTTTCAGTTTAGGCAAGTATTTATTTTAAGTTCGTTTGATCGATTACGCAAAAGCTACGATCTGATTTTGATGATACTTTCAAAATAATTTAGTTAGGAGTCTGAGCGAAGGATTTGGATCCTATTTTATCACGTCGCAATTCGACTACGAATGCAGACTGATGATGAATGATGGGTCCTACCTACCATTCTCACACATTATAAAAACTTATAATAGACCTAGCGAGCGACCCGCCCCAGCTTCGCACGGGTGAAATGCTTAAGTAATCGTAATAAACATACATATCAAACTTCCTCATGAATCACTCATCTATCATACCTACGTACCTAGTGATTTATTTTATATGTAATGGACTGGTCAGTTTGAACAGTCAGTAAGTACAGTACGTTTACGCAATAGGTACACCTACTTTACTTAGTGCTGATGCACAGACAGATAATTCATACCTTTGTGACCTTCTACTTGCATGAAGCAACTTACTCTCTCTTTAGTCTAGCCAGCTAGTAACTAGCCTAACTTTCGCGGTCTAGCCAGCTAGACCGCGAAAGTTACTAAAATGCATACTTAGACCTTGCAATATTTAAGCACCCTTTACTTTTGACTCTGAAGATATCAGAGATTCATTTTAGGACACTACAATATTTCTCGAAAAACAGCTTATTGCACAATAATACTTAATTTAAAATTCATTATTAAACCAGTTAGGAGCAGCGATGGGCCTGTGTAGTACCTATACTAGTTGCGCTCCGCAGGTTTCACGCGCACAGATTTAAATCCCGGTATTCCCACGGGATAAAAAATTGCATAATATGTGTTATTCCAGACTATAATCTTTCTCTCTGCCAAGTTTCATCCAGATCCGTTCAGCCGTTCCAGTGTGAAAGAGTAACAAACATCCATCCATCCATCCTTACAAACTTTCGCGTTTCTAATAGTAGTAGGATAAAATGGTACAAAGTACATTTTTTTCTACACCTAAGTAGAAACACAGTAACGCTGCTTGGCGGCAGAAAAAGACGTGGTGATAGTATCGTACCTACCTACTACTTACTCAAAAATATGAAACTTCTGGGTGTTTACCAAAAAAGGATTGCATTTTGATTCCTTATAATCACCCACCCAAGGTGCTTGTAAACAGGCTAGTTTTGTGGCAATTCATTGCTGCAATTACCTAATACCTAGCTTTCCTCTTTACGATCTATTTGCGTGAACAAGACAGATATACTTGAAATTGCCGCAATTTATAGCACACGACACACATAAATACATTGGAGACCTGGAACCCGGAAGAGCCTGCTACAATGATGACCAGCTCTTCCAGCTCTCCTACCCATTGATAGCATAGAGGGAAAGCAATCTGTATCTCTAGCTAGATGGACTAACCATGACCAGCTTAAAGAAAGCATAAGGTACTTACCTCTACCAGTTTTATGTGGGGATGAGTACAAGAAAGACACCTTGAGATCAAGCTTTAGTCATGAAGGATCAACCACATTCAGTGTGTTAAATGTTATTTCATATCATTTTTATTTTACTTTGTCATAAGTACCTACATTAAGTCTAATGCATTTTTGTGCTAATTTAAAAGTAAAATATCTAAGGTACTTAGGTAAGTACTTATTTTTTCTTTTCATGAAGTAGGTACATACTTTTGCTAAGTGCATCAGTAAATACAGCAGAAAGGGTTGGGACAGTTTTTAACACCACATGGGTAAATATTGTTTTTGACATTTCAAATATCAAATAAACAAAACACTTGAGGGAAACAGCAAATATTTTGCATTGTGACTAGGTAGGTAGATACCATAGTTAGCAAAGTGGGTTTAGGATCACTATGATAATAAAACAGTCATGAAATTTTGTTTTTGTCATATTCAAAGTTTACAGCATATTTTTTTATGTTTTCAGCAAGAAAGACAATGTCATAAAATTACAGCAAACTGATCTAGGTACCTACTCATTACAAGGTAGGTATGGCTTGGCTTGAGTTGCAGACATTTTGCTAAATTATAACTTCCAAGGTTTACTTTAAGATGTATAGAAAATCAAACTTATGCTGTGTTTGTCTAATATTACCTATACCTATCAAAAGCTAAATGTATGAATTAAAAGTTATCTAATTAGCCTTAAAACTTTGATTTGAATTATGCTTTCTAGCTTTCTGAATTCTAGAATTGTGATAGCTAGGTAGGCAGAGAGAAAGAAAAGTCTGTTACACAATAACAGGTCAGCAAAATACCTCAGTTCCTTATTATAACAGGCTAGCTAGTTGGTACCTTGGTACTCACTTTATACCGTAGCATATACAAAGCAAGATCAAAAAATAGGTAGCTAAGTACCTACATAATCGAATAATTAATAAGTATTTATTCGAATAGGCACCAAGCACCTATTTTTTGTTCTAATTATACCAACCTATCTATTTGTAGGTATGTCTAGACTTTTATTTCCAAAAAAAATCCTTATGTTAACTACACAAATCGGAGAAAAGAAATTGTCTTTGTTTCTATGACTTACCAATAATGTGACGAAACGGTCCTTTCTCTGGAGTCTCACCAGATCACAGGTTCTTCAAAATTCTACACTGAGTTAGAATTCAAACGAATGTTCTCCAAGCACAGCCTACGGTATCGAAATTGTGCCTATTGTTTATTTGCAAAAAAACAAAAGGAAGAAGCAAGGCTGCTATGTATGTACAGTACGCAACACCACAAAGATTTTTATCAAGAATAACCTAGCTGACTTGACTCTCATCATGAGCCCCACAGGCGGGCCGAGCGACGGACAGACAGACGGACGACAACAAAACAAATCAGCGGGCAGCAAGCAGGCAGCAGCTGACATAAACCAAGGAATTTGGATAATAATTAGTTAGACATAAACAGACTGACTACCACTACCAGTACAACTGGCTGGACCGTCCTGACGCTAGCCGCTTGTACATAAATGGCCAATAGTGAATGGAGGATTCGTCAAACGGCTTACTTCAGGACGGAAGTAGGGACTGTACAGCTCGACTGAAAAGAGTAGAAAATAATAGGGGCGCCACTTTCGATACATTTTCGACGCTTACTCACATGCGGTCTTACTCGCACCTATGCGAAATACCAGCATGTCAAATTAGTTCCGTTTCTACTCTTTCTGGTCGGACTGTACGAGACGAAACTGTACCTACCTACCTTTGGACTGTACAATACAAGGAATTTGTATAACTTGTATTCAAATTCCTTGGTACAGTAACAGTGATGAAGTTGAGTGATTGCCAATCTATGTTGCCAATGGACACTGACAACATAACAGAACAATGACATGAATGACAGCGACTGTTGGGGGCATTATTCACTACACTAAAAGCCGCAATACATGTTGGCCCAACGCTGCCGAGTGAGCGCCAATACCAACGTCTAGACGGCATGTTTGCCTTGCCTTGCCATCGCTTGGTGTCGCTCGCCTAGCTGGCCGAGTGAATACAAGCGCCAACGTGTGTAGAGGTCATTTGCAGTGACTTGTCACAGTCACCACTCGTTGTCGCTCGCGGCCACTCGCCTCACTTCGGTCGAAGCTGTGTCGGTTTTTCTGCACAAATCAAAGACCCTTGTCAGCGCCACAGTCAGCGCTCGGCCAATCGTCCAAGTGTCAACCCGCCATTATGCGGTTGGTGTCGGTCACCGTCGCATGCACGTATTTATTTACGGGGCGCCTATATCCACCGAATTTTTTCAACTTTCATTCGGTCTTTTTTCACATTTTAAACTTTCTGATTCGTAAAACAAAAATGTGAGCATAATTGAAGGGTTATTTGGAAATACAACCAACGTCAATTTGGGTAAAAGTAAAACTAGAAACAAAAAACGTTTTTAGAAAGAACAGTACCTAGTATAAGTAGATCATGAAGCAACACTTATAATTTTATCATTGTATCCATAGAAAATATTCCATGTAAACCCATGAAAAATGTGAAAAATAACTTTGACATAGGCAATATTTCCAAAAAAAATATGTAAAATTATGACATAGGTATTTTTTCCATTTAAACAAGGAAAAATAAAATTTAATAAAAGTGATTTATTTAGTTAAGTACACAATGTATTTATTGTTATTCACAACCATCACTGTTATCATCATCCATCAAAATCAAATAAAGTAAACAAAACATCGGTTGTTCAACTTCAACTTCTTGCTTGATGACCACTTAGTTCGAATGCACAACAAGAACTGACGGCTACCAACGTGTGGGCAGCTTCACAGAAAACTTGTCTACATTGGCCGCTTGCAATAGTTTGCGTAGACTTGCCGAACGTCTAGAGCACTTGCCTTGCATCGATTTGCCTACGCTCGCGTTGGCTGTAGCTCGGCCAACATGTATTGGAGCTGTTACATTCTCTTTGGGTATTCGTTTCCTGTCATCTAACGAAACCGGCGCAGAATAACAGGTCTGTATATAAAAGTAAGAATCAGGTAAGCAAGGACATCTGCAGCCTTCGCATTGTTTACCAAAATGTTAATGGATTAAAAACTAAACTCCAAGACTATCAGCAGAATATAATGATATCACAGGCAGATCTGATAGCTACCTCAGAAACCAACCTTGATGACTCAATTAACGATGCAGAAGTAGTTCCATGTAACTGGAGCTTATTACGGAGAGACAGACCAACTAATAGAGGAGGGGTACTATTGGCCGCGAGACCGGGTTTAGAAATACACCGACGTCAGGACCTAGAAACAGAAAATGGGGAGGATATTTGGGCCATAGTAAAATATTTGGGCCGCGTGTACTATGTTTGTGTTGTGTATATAAAACCGAGTGCTAAAGATGAGGATTATATGACATGGTTCAGTAAAATAGAAAATAGAGTGATACAGCAAAATAACTCATTGATTATCCTGGGAGATTTAAACTTAAACAGTGCAAACCTAAGCGTAAATAATTACATGTGTTATTTTTTGAATTACTGTAATCTCTTGGAACATAATCATTTGCATAATGCATGTGGTAGTAAGCTTGATGTTGTACTTGTAAGTGAAAGTGTGCAAGAGGTGAATGTTAGTGCTTCTGAGGATGGTTTGGTAAAGGTTCCAGATAAATATCATCCTCCCCTAGACATCGTAATAAAATGCCGTAGAGCACGAAGCGAGATAGTTGCAGCTAGCAACATTGAAACAGCAACTGACTGGAATTTCGAAAAGGCGGATTTTATATCACTGTATGATCATGTTAAAGTTTTAAATTGGGAAGAAGTAACATCTGCCCGTAATGTTAATTTAGCAACAGACTCCATGTACGCACTACTATATAGTAGCTTTAATCATAATGTACCAAAAAAGATTCGCCGTCATAAAACCAGACGATATCCCACCTGGTACACTGGTGACATTATTTCTGATCTTAAATTAAAAGCATGCCTTCACAAAATTTGGAAAACATCGAATGACCCTTTTATATACAGTTTTTTCACCGCTCTAAGGTCATTTATAAAACGGAATATATCAACAGCCCACGACAAATATATAGTTGACATACAGGCTGAACTATCAGTGAATCCACAGGCGTTTTGGAGGCATATGGCAAGTCTAAAAACTAAGGGTGGATTTGAGCCTACTGTTACCCATAATGGGTGCAACTACAGTGGTCCAGAGGCCGCCAAAGCCTACTCAATTTACTTCAGTAGTGTATTCCTGACTCAAACACCGATACTCAGTGTGGAGAATATAAAAGCTACAGGAAATAATAGTCTGATTAATATACTCACAATTAGTGAAGAAGAAGTTGAGTATCATATCGACAAGCTCAAATCTAAAACTTCTACTGGCCCAGATAATGTCCCTTCATATATAATTAAAGCTTTCAAAAGCCAGCTAGTTAAGCCTTTGACACATATATTTAACTTGTCCCTCAGCACAAGCATCTATCCAACAAAATGGAAACTGTCAAGAGTAACACCAATCCTAAAATCCGGTGATAAGACCTTGGTGGAAAACTATAGACCTATTGCTATTTTGTCAGCGTTCGGAAAACTGTTTGAAAGTGTTTTACACAGTAGGATTTCCAAACAAATCGCACCGTATATCAGCGATACCCAACACGCATTTAGGAAAGGTAGGTCTGTCAATACTAACTTACTTACACTGGTAGACTATGTATCTCAAGCTATAGATACTAATACCCAAGTAGATGTAGTTTATCTGGATTTTCAAAAAGCATTTGATAAAGTAGACAATGAAATACTTTTGGCTAAATTAGACCATTATGGATTTGCCCCTAAACTTCTAAGGTTCTTTGCTGACTATCTAAGTGATCGCAAACAATTTGTAAGGCTCGGCTGTTACGATTCACCATCCTATAACACCAGATCGGGTGTTAGTCAGGGATCATCATTGGGCCCCCTTCTCTTTTCCATAGTTATTGACGATTTAGCTAAGTGTCTGTCAACATCAAATTGCCTAATATATGCAGATGACGTAAAGATCTTCCTGGATATTAAATCTTTACATGACTGTGAAGCATTGCAACATGACCTAGACTCCATTCAGGCTTGGAGTGTCAATAATCGCCTGAATTTCAATATAGATAAATGTCAAGTCATGACTTTTACTCGATCATCAAGACCCATAGCCTTTCAATACAAATTACACGGGAAACCCATCACAAGATATACTTCAGTTAAAGACCTAGGAGTACATTTTGACTCGGAATTAAATTTTCATGAACACATTCGCTCATTGACAGTAACATGCTTTAAAAGACTGGGATTCGTTACTCGGAACTGTAGAAAATTCAACAACATAAATGCAGTAAAACTTTTGTACACCTCACTCATACGATCTAAGTTGGAGGCGAGTGCGTGCGTATGGAATCCCTATGAATCCACGTATGCACTTATGCTAGAAAAAGTGCAAAAACGCTTCTTGAGGTTTCTTTATCAAAAGCTTTACAAATATTACCCATTTCTGTATCCCACTAAATATCTTCAAGGTGCATTAGGTTTTAACTCTGCTGAAACTAGAAGACTTAATGACCAAATATTAACATTATGGCGCATACTCCGGGGTCGACTTGACTGTCCTGTACTACTGACCAAAGCCATTCAATTAAATGTACCAGAGAATAGGGCCAGATTCCGCACTGGAAGAGTACCACTATTCTCAGTCACTTGGGCGCGCACAGTGTCACGCCAACAATCACCGATTTGCAGAGCACAACGCAAACTGAATGAACTTATCTCCATGCATCCTCAGATTGACGTGTTTGCGGATGGATGGAAAGTCA
Source organism: Plemyria rubiginata (assembly GCA_963576535.1). NCBI lineage: Eukaryota > Metazoa > Arthropoda > Insecta > Lepidoptera > Geometridae > Plemyria > Plemyria rubiginata. The sequence continues at coordinate 6,783,531 of OY754922.1, read as the reverse complement.
TTGAGGGTATAAGTTTGAATTTTTGTGAGTCCCTGGAGATGTGAAACTGCTTAGTATAATAATTATTGTGTAAATATACAGTACGTATGTGTGTAAGTGTTCCGCTTTATCGTTGGTATTTTAAATACCTACCTGTGTAATATTTTGTGCAATTCTCTTATAAATAGTTTAGTCTCATACATTTAATTTTACTAGGAAGCAGATGTTATTGGTTTTTTATTTAAATTTTATTAAGTACTTAAGTGTTGTTGTGTAAAAATGTGTTTTTTGTTGCAAAGTTTTATTTTTAGTAGGTATAAGTAATTTTGATCTCATTTTAATTTATGTAAATAGTTTTAATTTAACTTGTATAACGAATTTGACGCGGTATGTCTGTAATGTTATACAGTTATTCAATAAATTGAATTTGAATTTGATTTTTGAATTTGAAACGAAGCAACATAACATTTTCATTTTAATTGTTTTTCTAGTGTTATTTTGAGTTGTGTTGTGTAATTTTGGTGGTATTTTAACCAACATTACTTGTGGTCTTAGCACAAAGTGTAAGCATTTGAAATGAAAGTGTATTATGTGATATCGTGATTTGACCGAAAATGTTTCAAATGTTTTGAAAAAACCGCCACCATTTTCTTCAAAACAATTGACTGACTCGACTTTGGACTGACGTGACTAGAAACATAACTACAAAGAGTAAATCTCTGAATCACTTGACATTGGCAAGATTGTCTATGACAGGAGCCATAAAAAGAAGAAAGAAAGAAGAAATAGGAGATTCCTTGCCTTAAACCGGGAAACGTCAAAACTTGATGTTGGGCTTTATTCTTTACAACATAGAAGATACTTTGCCCTGACCGTATGACACCGGTGCCTTGTCTTAGCCGAGCTCGCGCTGCAAATGGTCATAGTGCTTATGGCTCCTGAGGGCGTAGTCGCAGTTTTGGTTGACACATTACACGCGTGCGTGTATGGTGTACACTACACGCAGGTTTTGTATGAAAATAAGAAAAGTCGGTCGTGTCCGCTAGGGGCGCTGTTCTTATTTTCATACAAAAACTGCGTGTAGTGTACACCATACACTCGTGTAATGTGTCAACCAAAACTGCGACTACGCCCTCTGATAGGTTCATTGTTGACTGACTGAAATCGGAACCAATATTATGAGTGCGTAGCGTTATTTTTGGCAAGGCTAATAATATTAATTAAAAATAGGTCGTAGCTTAGAGGTAAAGCGCATCAGAGAGGGACGACGAAGATACTAATATAATATATTATTTCTATCATAAGATTATTATCGCTCGCCATACAATCACAATGGACCTATGGGCAGTATGAGCCACGTTTACGAAAATCTTAGCCGTCTGTGATGTGATGGCTCATAATAATGATTGTATGTAGGTATTTATGACGAGCAAATTTTATTTTAGCATAGCGAATCACAGAAATATAAGGGTTTTCTCTATTCCGTGATTCCGTGTAGCGAATACAAAAGCTAATGACTCGCTCGCACGTTTTGACATGTTGAAAGCAAAGAGTATACAATAACTACGTAAGAGTTGAAAGCAAAGACCTTGTACTTATAACTAGACTGTGCACCAAGGCGCAAGAACCGGTCCGCGTGAGAGGGCTCCTGGTGGGAGTGTGTCCCTTTCTAATGAGGTGACCATGAATAACCAAACAGAACACGGGACAAATTACTTGTACGATTACGTATCCCAACATATTTAAGCTACAATATATTTATATAAGTAAAAATAAAATACCAAAACATCACGTGTGTATATTTTTTTGGAAGGGTGGGTTAAGGGTCGGAAATACTTTTTTCATCCTATCTATTCGAAAAGATCGACTTGGTTCGCCTTGGTGTGCACCCAAAGGTGGTGTTTTCTTTAAGAAACTATAAGTGCGCGGGAAAGTTAATTCCGGCGCACTTATAGTTAAGTAATAAAAATATGATTTCTCACCCTTATGATACAATCTACTATTTCCTCCCTTTATAATAGGTAAGTATCATCTGACCTACCGTTAATTTGACAAAAACCTAACAACATTCGCTCCGTAAAGAGGTAGTAAAAAAAAAGCTAGGTTTGTCAAATGTGAGATATATTTATTATTATTAAACCAGTAAATAGGGGAGGTCAAAATATAAACCTGATGCAATATTCTGGAATAAATTTTTATTGAATTGGTTTTATACATTGCTGGACAATAATGTTTTACGCAATTTTTGTTTTAATGAAGCCTTATCTACTACATGCTTGAGGGTTAGAGACTTCCTGTAGGTTCTAAGTCTTAAATTTAAGAATTTTTGACCAACACACTTTCAGGCATTGTTGTAACACTTTCATATCTCAACGTAATTTCTTTTTACGTGGCGTGTCAGTAGTTGCAGCGGATTCTGTTTGTGTGCAAACACTTTCCGTAATGGTAATCTCCTTAATGGCACTTTCTTGCAGTTTTGCCTTTTTTGGTGCTGGTCCTACCTCTTCTATAGGTATATGAATTGCTTAAAACATGCACTTTTTTTTTGTAGGACACGACCTGTAAAGATATTTGAAGTTAATGGGACTGGAGCAGAGTAGTGCAGATGAGAGCTTCTATTTATTTATTTAAACGTATATGACGGAATATAAATAATAGGCGAAACAAAATTTAAACAAGTACTTATCTTTACTAGTACATACCTACTTAACTGTGAATTAAATATTACCTTAAAAATTCAAACGAAACAAAACTAAAAATTAAACTCTTACCACGTCGGCTCAGTGAAACTATGTGAAAAAGGCATCGCAAAATTTGAATTTTAAAGGTTATTGTTATTGCGCGGACACGGATTATTTATTCTTACCTTAGGAAATATTGACGGGACAGCATCAGGTTTCAGCATTTTACTCCAGGAATAAAGTCGTCACATATAAAATGCGCACTGCAAATAACAGACGACTGAGTTTTTTCCAGGTACTGCATTTTCCAACTTCAATATCTAGTTTTCATTCTTTGGAAATCTACAATACAAGAATTAGTTAATAACAACAAACGTCATCGTCTCAAAGTCAAAGAACGCGATTAGAACAACTTTTTTTTCACCAACATCTCCAATTTATGACAGTCGAGACGTATCGACTTACCTAGTACTAGGTACGAGATTGTAAAAAATCTTGGATCAACAAAACTCATGGTTACCCTAAAGAACATAATTGTTGTTTTTACTTATATATTATTATTAAGAGTAGTAGAGCTCTTTGTGAAGGGCTCGTCCGGGGAAGTACTACCACCACGCCTTTTTCTACCGCCAAGCAGCAACGCTGTGTTTCGGTTTGAAGAGTGTGGTCGCCGGTGTAATTACAGGCACATGAGGCTTAACATCTGTATGCCTCAAGTTGATGGACGCAGGGCAGTGCATCGTAGGGCACGTTCCTATTGTGCGTGACCTACGTGGCAATGTTTTGTTTATAGGTGATGGTTACCACTTAACATCAGGTGGACCATCTGCTTGTTCCATCAGCTAGTTGTATAAAAATAAAATGTATAAAATCCATGGAAAGAAAAGCGGCTACCGGGATAAGACTCATTTTTGCACCTTTTCACAACAAGAAGTCACCTTTTTTTCATTAAAATTAGCAGGTTTTATGAAAATTTACACTATCACAAATTGAAACACGAGAATCATCCAAACAACCACATGAGCAAACCGCCATCTGCATTTAGTATTACCAGATCCAAACATTTAATTACTACTCTTACATACTCAGTGTTAAAGGATTATTTAAGAAATACAACGAATTGATGATGAATTATACCTACTTTATGAACTAGAAAAATTTAATAAAGTTTCAAAGATTATAAACGTTTGTTTTGGTAATTCATAAAAAAGCTAAACGTATGTGCTTTATTGTACCATTTCTACCAAACCCAATGGTTAGTTGAGCTGGCAAGACGTCAGACAAGGACACACTCCCAGCAGGAGCCCTCTCACCGGGACCGTTTTCTGCTCGCTACCGCTTATAAGGAAATAGCTACCCTACAAATAACGCAATAAATCTCATTTTAGCTAAACAACATTTTTTGGTACACAGTCTAGTTATAAGTACAATGTCTTTGGTTGAAAGACATTATAGGTAAGGGCTTTACTACAAAACGGTGTCTAACTTTAAACAGTGTCAAAAATTAGAACTGTCTCTGTTTGCCATTACACAATGGCAAGAGATGTCAAAAGTTTAGGCAGTGTTTAAACGTTTGCCTATTGTTTTGTAGTAAGGCCCATAAGGTGTAGTCCAAGGAATTTAAATACAGTCATATTCCTTGGTGTAGTCAGAGGCGGGTCCAATCACTACATTATTATTTAATCAACTAGCAAACAAACTATTTACCTTAAGAAATTGACTATTGGATATTAAAAAGTATGTTTTTGTATGTATATTTGAAAAATAGTAAAATTACAAAATATTATTTACGTATTTGAAAATGCCCGCTTTTACATTCTCACGCCCAGTTTGACGTCACAGTATGGGGTTCTCAAATGAGTCGTACCGCACCCAACTTCATCCACACCAAAAGGTTGCAAGTTACATTATTTAAACTTTTGTAGCATTTATTTACTGAGCAATATGGTTTATTTTGGTATGGAGTTAAGTTTAGTTACCAAAACTTCCAATAGATGGCAGTGCATTTGCAAAGTCCACTAGCGGAGAACAGTCCAATCATGTTCCAGGAACTTTGACGCAATTTGCAAATGGCCGTGAAAAGGATTGAGCTCGAGGGTGTACGATAGCTAATGGTGGATTGTGCTGTGTTAAAACTAGTGAAAAATACTTGAGACAGTGTGGTGTTGTTTGAAATATACAAAATGTGCCAAAACGTGAAAACCCAGTCTTAATGGTGATATAGGAAGCGCCCGCAATTTGTTGGAGCGACGATCGAAGGGACATTGCTGACAGAAGGGTAAGGCTAGCTTTTTAGTTGTTAATTCTGCACCTAATCATGATCTTGGTACCGTGTTTTATATCCAGGACTGTATCGACGATGTTATATTAGTTTGGAAAGCAGCGTTAGCATTTGTAAATGGGTGTATGCGTGAGTCTGCCGGTCGCGATCACTGTCATGAGTCGCGTATTCTGGCTGGTGAGGTGAGGCCGTGTTATTAATCAGTTAGGGTCACGTACAGTCCCTAAGGTGCCTGAAAGTCCTTCTGAGACCGCCGGATACAAGGTTACTAGACATAAACGAGAAAACTGCGTGTCGACATAGAAGTAATAGAAATTAGGTGATGGATGGCCGCCCTGTTGCAAGTTACATCGATTTGTCCGTACTATCAGCTTTGTAGATTTCGCACTTGACACACGCATAAACGTATATTTATTTATTTATTTTTGCGTCGTCTGATTTTTCGAGAGAATCCAGCAAGATTTTAGAACGTAGACGTTTGTTAACGATTTCTCTCGTGTTCTGCACTTTTAGACATAGTCAAACTGTGCGTGAATTTGTCTAAGTATCTACAACATTTCTTAATTATGAATCTAATTAATAGGAAAGGAAAACATCCTCCACTTACCTGTCTCTACAGAAGTACCTACCTATGTTCTTTGCATAACCTATTAACATTTCATATCTAATCTAAATTTAAAGCTGATGAGACAGGGTACCATTATGTATCTATATTCCAGCCTGGATATAAATTTAGACATCTGTCATTGAGCAAAGTATCGGATGAATCTGATTTGAGGATGTAGGTATAATTAAATAAAACTATAAAATCTACCTTTTGAAATTCTGAATCCTATTACATACTCTTTATTTGCACAGGCTAAGAAAGCACACACCAAATGTTAGACAGCCATCTCTATGGAGCAGCATCCTAAAGCAATGGGTATTCATTCTGCTATAACACTAATCTTACTTTTAAACATTGTTTAAAGTCCAGGAACCAGGTCCACACAAGCATAACCACAGATGTTTAACAATTTAACCCTAATATTGATCTGGAAATACCAGGCTAACTTACCTATTACCTCCTTCATAATTTATGGTAATTACAGTGTAACAAAGGGTTTTGAGTTGCTAATGGATGATAATATAGTAAGGCATATAGGTATGTGTTGGGTTTAAAACAATTTGATGGTTAATATTTTATTGTATTATGTACTGAGGTGTCTGCTATTTAAAGTAGTACCTATATGTATATAGTCTAATCCCTGGATTCTGAAAGCTTGATCAACACTAATCGGCTGTCAAGTCACTTGCTATTTCAACTTTTACTTCAAATAAGATAGAGCAAGTGACTTGACAGTGAATAACTAAGGCACACTATCCACGGAGGCGTAGCTTCATAGACGCGTATTCGTCATTATACGCTTGGTGTACGGTTGCTTGCAGCTTACATACAAAACAATGTAACTCTGTCGACGGAGCGGCAACGTCGCGCTCGCGTCGCTGCACGCAGGCTTCATGACGCCTGCCTGCTGTACTTGCTGTCACACGCTGGGGCGTACATGGAGTGAACGCACGTGTTTTTTATTGTAAAAAATGGCGGGAACGGCTGCCAAATTTGTTCAGATAGTAGAAAAATATCCGTGTTTGTATAACAATAATCTTGCTGAATATGCTAGAAAACAGCAGACAAACAGAAAAGGCTGACAGAAAAGGCTTGGAGTGAGGTGGCGAATGAACAGTTGATATTTCTTTCTATATATGGATGGGTCCAATATAATCGTCGTTTTCGTCGACTTCGAATGTAGTGATAAGCCAAAATAACGTCTTCGTCGTCCGACTGCACTCTCACAAATGATTGACAATGTACGCTTGCAATACGCCTCATGGATAGAGATCAGTACGCTGGGCTGCTTAAGCTGCACGGCATATTTTGAAGCGTCTATGTAGCTACGCCTCTGTGGACAGTGTGCCTTAGTGTTTATCATGCTTTCAGAAACTTGGGGTTGATAACAGTCAAATGTTTTTGGAAAACACCAGCATCAGATATTGGACAGATAGGTACTTACTTTAGCTAGCATAAATTTGTCAGTTCTCTTTGTCTAGTTATCTAACTGGTCAACTTAGTGAACAAAGTGCAAAGGTACTCAACTACTTTCACACTCATACCTATTTGTCTGTGTAAAGTTTTTCAATTTACAAAAATGACTTCTGCCTGCATAACTGCAGTATCGCCATCCCAATAGTCATCCGATTCTGCAAAGTATGCTCTATATCAAGGAAATAAGGCTGATTTATGAATCATACCCATGTATTTGTTAGGTAAACTCCATTGTTTCTTAAGTACCACCTTAACTGACCAGGTTTCTATTTGTATGCATATTTTCATTGAATTACTTAATGAATAATATGTTTGTAAGGTGCATACTAAAAGAGAATTGTAGTGTGATTACAGGCACATGAGGCTTAACATCTGTATGCCTCAAGTTGATGGACGCAGGGCAGTGCATCGTAGGGCACGTTCCTATTGTGCGTGACCTACGGGGCAATGTTTTGGTTATAGGTGATGGTTACCACTTAACATCAGGTGGACCATCTGCTTGTTCCATCAGCTAGTAGTATAAAAAAAAAAAAAAGAGAGTTTTAGGTTGGTATCTAGTTCGTAATTGGTAACATCGAACATCAAAAAGTATCATTGCTTTCCCCATTTAATACATTTTATTCCTTTGTAATGTTCCCATTAATATGATAGTGCTATAACTTAAATTACATTCTGAATAAATTACTGAATATAAAGCAGTGTGTTTGGAATGGTTCCCATTTAGTCTTGATGTCTTTAATTATGCAAAACAATTTGCCAATATTGTTTATGTTGGATGGGAGAACCAATCCATGTTTGTATAATCTGTGTGGTCATTCACCTTGTGTAGCTTTGAGTTTAAGCATCTATTTTCACAATAACATTAAACCTACCTAAGTTTAAAGCTGGGTTTACTGTTTTTGACAATTGCAGACTAATGTTCCAAAACATGATTGATTTAATCCATGCTTCATGTGTTTGTTTAAACACAAAAGGAGAGGGTTCAATTCCTACAGTCACCTAAATCATTTGCATAATGGACAATTCCTTATGTAGATACCTATTTGTTACATGTCAGGGTATTCATCTATAGAGAACCCTACCTCATATGGAGCTACAAAAGTTTGTAGATGAAATTATGTGATTCTAGGTTAGTAAGCGTAACATGTTAGATAGGTACTTAGATATTTTAAATAATAAATACATTTTGGTGGACATTCCACACAGCAATATCTCACACCAAACTAAGCCAAAGCTTGTGTTATGGAAACCAGACTACCTGATATACTAACTAAGTACTTATACTGCATTATTTTAAAATACATACATACTTATAATATTAATAACACCCAGACAGAGAACAAACATCTATGTTCAGCACACCAATGTATGTTCTCGGTGGGGATTGTGGTGATCAAACCCACGGCCTATGGCAGAGAACACAGAGCTACTACCAACTGAGCTGTCAAATTTAATTGATTTCAAAAAAGTCACACCACATCCATAAAACACCCTAGAAAAGGTATGACATCCTATCCGACACCGAACCTATGCCCTCTTATTGATAAGTTGATTTATCTAGCTAGACCTTAGGACTTGCAATTCATCAAAATTGAAGTGTCTAGCAGAAATTTCAGTATACCTTACCAACATACCTACAAAGGTACATATTGAGTACTGAGTAAAAATGTAATGCTTAGTTTTTGTAAATATTTTTGGATGTTTCAAACAATGCTATACCTATGTATAGTCCCAGTTTTATTTTGTAAACAATAAAATACAACCTAGATACAGAAAAAACTTCTTGCTTAACCCACAAATGTTTGTTCCTTAGAAGGCACAGAATGTGAAAACTATGAGAAAATTTCAGCAGTAAACGAATCAGTTGACAAACAACAGTGACCAATATTTTATTACTTCACTAGTTACTACACTAGGTAGGTACTTGGTGAGCGGACTGGTTTCCGCAAGTAGACCGCTGATGGGCCCTATTTGCGTGTCGGGTGGTGGATGCTAGTTCAGCCACCCGATGTCCTCCAGGAAAGCCAGCAGCTCGCTGATGCTGGTGCAGGCTTCCCCAGCTAGCAGTCCAGGCTATTTTATAACTATAGAACTACCCTCTTATTCATAATCCCTGTCATTTTATAGTGACTCAATAGAGTATTCTGGTCACTTTCATGCTAACGAAAAGAGACAGCAACAGACTTATTGATCTGATAAGCTAATTGATCAGTGATTGTTTTACAAAGGAGGATTTCGCTGAAAGTTTTGAGCACAATTTGATTTTGAAAACGCAACACTCACTTCTGTAATACCTAGGTATTCCACGCGTCTAACTGAGGGTTCCTACTTTTAGCGTACATGTTGCTTGTGAATTTAAGCCGTGACAAACCTAGCTAAATTTTTTGCTAGTCATGGCTAAAAGTTAGACAAATAGGCTCCAACCTAGTTTCCTTGACGAGCGTAACATGCGTTGCGAATTAACTCGACCGACAAACTGTTATTGGTTACTATAGTGCGCGTCAACCAAAAATAACGCTGGAACACAGTGCAGGGGAAGTGTTTGCGCATACAACATACTCTCGCCATCACACCCTCTCCCCCTCCTTCTGGCGTTCTTTTTGCGTGACGCGCACTAGACCAGGTACAAGCGTATGTTCAGTGCTCCATAAAGTTTATTCTTCGATTATTTTTTCTGCAGAATTTATAAGCTCTTTGTGAAAGAGCTACGACCCTACTGCCACTTATACCATGCGTAAGCATCCCTACTAGTCTGTGCTGATACCTTAGCAGTATTCCAATTTGAAGGGTACCCATACCCTCGCCATTGCAACTGTTACCGTCTCTCCGTGGTGGGCACGTCCCCTATTCAAACATTTATTTAAAACAATTAAGTACAAACCATTGGTGCTCGACTAGGATGTAAGCTAACGACCTCAGCAGCGTTTTTATTTTATTCAACTGACTGGTAAGTAGGTACTGCACGTAGTATGTACTAAGTCATTGGAATTTGCTGAAATTCTCAATGTGTAAATGACAAAACATTAGGAACTGGGTTAGATTATCGGTTTACCAACAAGACTTTTCCAGGGTCATTGATCTGACACAAAGTGACCACGGTAAAACCAGTCGCACGAACGTTGATCAGTGGCAGGTGCGCTGTTCCTGTATGGTTCAATAGTCTTGTTGTGTTCAGGCAGGTGGATTGCACATTTATATGCCCTAATCCTTAAGGGGCAGCATACGGCGCGCCGCTATCTCGCTCGCACAACCAATTTTGAGCATTTTTGACCATTACCATTTTTGAAGATGTAAATTTACTGAATGTGTAAGTAAAATCGCAATCGATTAAGTTGTGGTCAATACCATTACAAAGATTTAGCAAAAATTAAATTTTGAATCCAAGCAAGTTTACATACATAAAAATTTGAAAAATATAAAACCTATTTTGACGTCGGAAAACTAGCTTTTATCAAAAAACAATTTTCGCTAAATATTTGTAATGCTATTGAACACAACTTGACCGATTACAATTTTACATAACTATATTCAGTGATTTTATATCTTCAATAATATTCAATTGTGCGAGCGAGATAGCAGCGCGCCGTATGCTGCCCCTTAAGTACAGGACCTTGTTCTGTTCGCTTGGCATACGGCCTTGGGAAACCATAGTTTTGAGACATTGAAATGCTTACTTTCAAAAGTCGCAAGTGTACAATAATAGCACGTAGACGAGACTCGAGTTTAACTTTTCTATTACCGCTTTAAAATGTTATTCATTTCTAATTCTGGTAATGCAAAAGAAAAGGCTCACTGTGCCACCCAGTATACAAGTCACCATGCGTGGTAGACAGACATCCCCCGTAGAGGCCTAGATAGATATCTTAGTTACTTAACTAGGTAAATTAACATAATGACTGCTTCATTTAATGGGAGACGCCACTGGCGCCTGAAACACAGTTTCTTAACTAGTTCGGGAGCCTATGGATTCAAATAATATAATACCTACTGTACCTCTTATTGTGTCAAAAATGCCAATCACTATCACTACATAGTATAAAACAGTCGCTTTCTCTGTCCCTATATCCCTATATATATGTATGCTTAATTCTTAAAACTACGCAACGGATTTTGATGCTGTTTTTTTTAATAGATAGTGATTCAAGAGGAAGGTTTATATATATATAATACATGCATGATATAGTAGAAAAACAATGTGCACCCGTGCGAAGCAGGGGCGCGCGGGCGGGTCGCTAGTTTTGTCATAACAGCTGTTGGTTTTCTAATAAAAAAAAATTACTTTTTTTAACCACTTATTATTCTAATCTAGATCCTTGTGTGTGTCTCAAGAAATGTTAAGTCAGTGGGACGTCCAAGGATCACTCTACGTGACAGATGGCCAGGCCATCGCTACTGCTAGAATACCGGAAAGCCAGCCGTATCCATGCAGAATGCGAGGGCGGGGTTGTAGACCACCGTTGTTTTATAATTTTCATTAATAATATCGGTTTTGTTGGGGTATTTAAGAATCGTACTCTACTAGTTTCTAATCTCCACGGCATTAGGGAATGCTATGAGGGGGATGCGACTGGGTTTTATCGACTGATAGGTCATTTACACGTTCTCGCAACTCGTATGGCAGATCGATGCGCGCGCATCTCCTATCCGGGGGCGTGCCGGCTAGCCGCCATGCTTTGCTTATGCAAGATTAGTATCAACAGTTAGTGATGCACGGTGGTCCTTTCATGGTTTTTCCTTCTTATTATAGCCTGCATTGTCAAGAAGTCTAACGCTATACTAACACCTGATATCCACTAAATTTAGTCACTTACGAGATTCAAGGAATTTTGATGGTTAAGGTACCAAATTAATTTGTGTTTCGGCCAGGGTAGGCAATGTCAAAAGCAGGTCTTGGGAAGCAGGTCAGATTTTTTTGCGGTGATATCCAAATATTAATTGTTACATAATACTACAGAACTGGTCCACAGTGGCCCAAAATAGAAGCTAATGGAGAGAAGGAAGGGAGGCCTTTGCCCTGCAGTGGGACACTACACTTACTACTACTACTTTAATAATAATAATATTTAATATTATACTTCCTACTAATATTATAAACGCGAAAGATTGTAAGTATGGATGGATGTTTGTAACTCTTTCACGCCGAAACGGCTGAACGGATCTGGATGACTTGGCAGAGAGATAGACTATGGTCTGGAATAGCACATAGGCTATTTTTTATCCCATGGGAATACCGGGATTTAAATCTACGCGGGTGAAACCGCGTGGCCAACTAATATGTATATAGGTACATGTATTTTTTCCCTATTCTCTGCTTCACCGTTGGGTAAAGACTTCCCCTTTTTGTCCCACTCATCTCGGTCTTTTCCGAGATACGCTACTCCTACTACTCTTTGCAAACCACGTCCAGGCTATTCAGATTGGTTGGTCATAATCATAACTTATGACAATCTTATTGGTCTCTATTAAGTACATTTGATCTAAAAAAACACAGAGATTTTGGCCCAGATAATATCAAAAATATATTTTTAGCTATGTTTTTTAAACAAGAGTGCATAGATCGCCACTTGGATCCGCTGTTAAAACCTAGAAACCATGTTGCCTTTATTTTTTCGAAAATACATGATAAAAGTGTGTAATTCCTGTTATCCCCCCAATAATATCCATTGAAACAATAGTTCTGTATTAAGTGCTAGTAACAGTTTGTCAGAACTATAAATAGTGATTACTTTATTGTTATGAAACTCGCATCGATCGGTACGATACATTTTTATCAAGGACTACTAATAGAACGGCTAGTTAGCGTGGTATCGCGTGTTTTGCGCCAGGAAGAAAGTCTCGAAACTTTAAATGTGTCTTGAAATAATGTAAATTGTTTAATTACATAAATGTAAAGCGTATAGTGACAAGAGTAAGATTTTTTCTTTATGAGAAACTTCTGAGAGAAATAAAATAGAACTCTTAATAGGGAAGTCTGCTTCTTAGTAGTGTTGTGTAGTGTCTCTGTCATTCCGTGCGGCTTATACCTAGGTGTTTCGCACGTTCTGCTTAGTCTTCGCCAAACAGCCTAGCTATGACTGACGAAGAGATAACTTCTATACCCCTGGACTCATTGGCAGAAAGGCTAAAATGAAATAATTTCCCCCTCATCACATTTAAAATTCATTATCAAGATTGGATGAGGGCTCCTCTGTCAGGACGATACATGCATGGCGAAGTTACCCTATTGTATGACAATGATCTTCGTCAATCTAGCAACGAGTTAATAAGATGACACCATACTACAGCTAAAGGTATTGTGCAACGGTTGCGTTTGCTAATCTCTGAAAATCGTGCGCGTTCGTCTGTAACGAATGTTGCGCGAAAAGTTATGCCACAGTTTTGTACGACTAATTTGAAAGTGCTATATAATAATAATAATAAGTAGGTAATTGAATAAAAATTGTAATTGAATTCTCGGACGTTAGTTGCTGTGTTCAAGGGGGATATACATAATTACATCATTAGTCTTTGGCTCTCAAGCTGCAAAGAAAACGTCGAGAGGAGGAAACACGTGGCCTAGTCTACCAGCATGTATTTCCCATTTCATTCCTATTGATAAGGCTTGTAGACAGTGGTGTAGGTTTTTAACAAGTTCATTCCATCTAAAACCCTCATCCCTGGCGCTACAGCCAGCGTGCCCCAAGGTGTATACTTTCAATTCAAACAATTATATAGGTATGCCTAACTGCTGTGAACCAAACAAATGAAAGTACCTGAGTGTCTAGGTTAGTAAGATATAGTTGCTCATGAAAAGGGCCTATGTGACGAATAGTAGAAGTGAAGGTGACCCTCACGACTTTGTTCGCGTGACTAACGGGGGCGTTTCACCAAAGTAACATGGACCTCATGCAACGGAAATATCTAGCGGAAACGATGTGCACGCGTCGCGTTACGGTATGTGCTGTTATGAGAACAAACACAAGCGGTCGATGACTGATGCCTTCGCACTTTCTCTATTGAAAACTCTGGTCTAGTGGTAGCTAATCATTTCCCAAAGTTAGAAGGCTGTGGGTTCAAATATTTGTGTCATGATGCACCTGTATTCTTCTTAAATTTAAGAGTTCGGGTTTTCGTTGAAATAGTTTTAATCCAAATGCTTCAGAGAACAGACGGTTAAAACTATCAGCCAACTCCGAACTTACTCATACGAACATTCAATTCTCCATATGTAATTTACAAGGAAATAGCTCCAATTCCATTGTTTTCTCGGTAATCGTTCCTATTACATCACAACAACGTCAGCAATATTATGAAGTCTTTCCTTGGTTGTATTAACCTAAGGAAATAGATATAAGTTGCTGAATATGTTCTTAACACTTCACTGTTCACGGTGAAAACTGAAAAGGTGACTTCTGTTATTCTACGTACTCGAGACAGCTGTAACAGAATCCGGAAAGGGGTTGGCTCCCCAACATGTTGTTCAATTCGCAATATCGCCTAACAGCATTGAACATATTTCCCATTTATCTCTTAGGATATTGATGAATTCAAGATAGTTTAAGGTCGCTTTAAGAGGAGCAGTCCACACATTAACATCCTTTCTACAATTCTACTAATATTATAAACGTGAAAGTTTGTAAGTATGGATGGATGGATGGATGTTTGTTACTCTTTCACGCCGAAACGGCTGAGCGGATCTCAATAAAACTTGGCAGGGAGATACATTATAGTCTGGAATAACACATAGGCTACTTTTTATCCCGTGGGAATACCGAGGTTTTAAATCTGCGCGGGTGAAACCGCGGGGCGCAACTAGAATCCATCCGTAGAAAGCCGCGTGAAATAACTATTACGCCCAATTAAACGGTAACCAGCATACAGTAATAAAATAAACAACTACGTAAATACTCCAATACCTGCTTTGCCAAGAAACGTGAATTATACACCGAAATCGTAAAGCACTGACGTTGGGGAAAAGTGGATGTCTAGGAAGTGTTTCCAAGTAAACGAATCGTAAACATTTAACCACTGAAACACGTATGGTTGTCATCCCTCTTGTAAAGATTACAGATCTCTTCAATACCTTGTGATATGATATACAAGTATACGAATACGAAATTCACATGATCGAATTTAGTTACACCAGTATATTATCGAAAATACTTATTTCGAAAACTAAAATGTGCAAAACTAAAAATATCGCACTTTGATCTCATGGATAGGTCACCGATAGGTTCACCGTGTATGATGATATTTTTGTTAAAGAGCACAAAAGTTTTACTTAAGTAAAAATAAAGTAAGTTAAGTAAAAGTGGCATTTAAATGCCACTTGTAACTTGTTCAAACGTTAAGCCGCAGAAGTATATTATTCAAGTTCTGATGCGGAAAGTCGAGCCAAATAGAGTTATTCAACAAAATATAAATATTTCATTCCTCTGAGAATTGAACATTTTGGTATAGTTTCGAAGAAAATTGGTTGTGCTGTTATTGTTCTGATACCTAGTTTATGATTGTTTCGAGGAGGCTCCGAACGGCGTGTATATTTAAAGTTTATTTGTAACTAGTTGCGTCCCACGGTTTCACCCGTGCATATTTAAATCCCGGTATTCTTACGGGACAAAAAGTAGCCTATGTGCTATTCCAGACTATAATCTATCTCTCTGCCAAGTTTTATCCAGATCCGGAGTACCAACATCCATCCATCCATACTTACAAGCTTTCGCGTGTATAATAGTAGTAGGATGTGCCTGCCATGTGACTGTTTGTACCTAGCTATATATTGTTTTGTTGGTGATTGTATATCAAAAACTTATTAAACGCGGCAATAAATGGACGAAACAAAGTTATTATGTTTTTATATTATGGTGTCTTGTTTTTGTCAGCAGGTGCGTTGCGCGAGGGCACCGGACGGCGCGCGCTAGATTCGATCGTATCCAAGTAAGCAGCGAGCGAAGACATGAACGAACTAGACAGCCTGCGGCAAGAGGCGGAGACCCTCAAGAATGCCATCAGAGTGAGTATCAATCACCAGTATAACAGCAGCGTGAAGAATCCCACTGCTGGACATAGGCGTCACTTATAAGATCTCTCAATACAGATGATTTTCCTGATCACTGTAATCTGGGCCTCTTTAAAACTAGAGGTGTCTTCTAGACCGCCATGATCCATTATTGGATACATCTTCGCTACCATCAGGAGATATTGCAACTATCATAACAGTAGACAACATAAAGAAGACAAGAGTAGATATCGGTTACTTACATTCAGCGTATGTCAGGTCTTCTGACGAACGCTGATTCCATGAGACTGAGTTCGGCTCAGTTAGTTACATCAAGACAGATGGAATGTAAAAATAAAATTTACTATTAAAATGTAGCGTTCGCCAGATGCCGACGTGTTCATAATGTTCGAGATTATGTACCTTTCTAATTAACACTAGTGAGTAAGTATGTAAACAAGGGTTTATGGTTTCGTGGCCTCGTCGAGATATTTTGGAGATGGTGTCAAGCTGCAAGTGTCTTTTTAAGGAATGCTCTATCGATATCGCGGAAAAAGTTGTTTGTTTTGTCCGTTTCGGTACGACTTCAATAATTAACACGAATTCCAGGCCCTAATCTCATTGAGGTATGTTCGATAATCGGCAACAAATGCGAATATTATCAGGTACATTTTGTTATTGATATCTCGTCAATTATCAATTATCATAAGCATGTAATACTAATTGAATCTCTTAGTATTTACAATATTTTTATCGTGTTGGTAGGGTAGAACTCCTCAATTCCGAGGTTTCCTTTTCCTTTTTGGCACCTTTGTTTTTAGTTTCTCTATCGGTGTCAATGATCTTATCTATTTACCTTTTAACGAGCAATTCTTGTAAATACAGGGTGTATTTTAGGGATGGGGCAATAAGGGTAGGTAGGACCTTAACCGTTATAGTTAAAGGAAAACGTTCCTAGGAGACCTTCCATAACTTTTTGAGACATTTTGATGTGCATTCACAGATTTTGGAAAAAATGGACATTCAGCGAAAAAAATGCTAAAATACCTACCAGCATATTTTTTCTGATCCCGATTGACCCTATTTTATGTAGGGCTCTAAAGACTATGGGACCATTAAAGGTAGAGTACTAGAAATGACAGAAATCACCAAAAACTTCCCGTACAAAATACCGAAAAACGATTATTCTACTCGAAATATTTTTTGTTGCCAACAACAGAAATTGTTATTTTGTTCCACTTTTTACACTGGATGCTTCGATCAAGAAATCTTGATCGGAGATTGGGTGCGTCCTATTATTGTGTACGAGCAGCCGATCGCCACCACGAACGCCGGTTGTACTCGTTGCTTTGATCCTTGCATAATAAGTAAATAAAATGCTCTCCGGCCGGACACAAACCTAGTTCTGGACAGTTCTGTGATACACTGACTTGAGCTTCTTTCTGGTTTGCTCCCTTGTTGTTAAAAGTTTGCGTACAGGCTTTTGAACTAGCGTTGAGGTCATAACGTCTCCAAGCATGAGACACCTGTTATTGCCATACCTACTTATTTGGTTGTTCTTCTGCAGGATGCACGGAAGGCGGCATGCGATACGTCGCTCGCCCAAGCCACGGCCAACCTCGAGCCGATCGGTCGGATCCAGATGCGCACGCGGCGCACTCTGCGCGGACATCTCGCTAAGATCTACGCTATGCACTGGGGCAGTGACTCCAGGTAAACATACCGCTATACATATAAACATACCGCTATAATAAACACTGCAGACACCTGCTGGATGGGTATAGCAGCGGGTTTCCTCTTCCTAAGCTGGGGTGTTAGGGTGTTATGACCGATGCAATCGCGTTTGCGTTTAGATCCCGTTGTAACCTCACACGGTTTTGGGGCAAGGAATCTCCTATGTCATAGAGAATAATGCCCCTGCGGAGATTCGAGATTCAATCGTGTTTCTATTGTTTTTTGGGGTTAGAATGTTGTATCAACCAACGCATGCTAGGTAACCCAAAAGGGTTATCAAATTAGGTTCGAAATCAGCTTGCAAGTATATATAAGTATATCCGAGTACCGAGGGTTATGTGTTTGGCGTGTATCTCTCCATGTATGTATGTATCCTTCCTTCGATATTTCCTTTATTACCACGTAGCAACCAAACGGCTGGATGGATTTTGATGATTCTAGTATCAAAAGATTCTACGCAACTTCCCAAGTGTCCTTAGAATAAAAAAAACCGAAAAGTCACGTGGGAAGGAAAGCAGGAGCTATATTCTCGCACATTTAAAAAAAAGATTTTTTAGGGTATCAAAATCAAGAGAGTGATAAGAGTGTTTTCGAATAATGTATTAGTTTTTGATTTAAAGTAAACCCTCAAAGACAAAACCAGACCGCAAAATTCGTTAAGTCACTTTAGCGAACTAGGCCATGAGTAATACTAAAATATATCATAAAACCTTTTCTAAAGTCATACAAATCGTTTAGAAAAAACCGCATCAAAATCGATGAAGCCGTTTCGAAGATATTAGGAGTTTAGTTTAAAAAAAAATGTGATTGTTAGTAACCCCAAAGTGATCAAATCAGGCGTCAGTAAACTGCTAGGACATAGGTACACGAGCTTCCGACTGCCTGCGATCATTACATTTTATCATTCGTCAAGACTGATGAATGGATTTAACTATCAAAAAGAGCCAAACTTAAAACATTATCTAATTTACCTACATAGGTACTTTTAGTTACGGCAGTCGGGTTTTTTAATTTTTTAATAATAAATCTTCTTATTTAATAAGCTCATGCTTCTGTGAACTCTGTGATACTACTACTACTACTAATGGTATAAAATGTTGTGCAAAATAATATACTTTAAATTATTCCCATACACCTAATTTGAATTCCTTATCAATTATAGTAGAATTGATTCTTTTGCTAGGTCTACGGCCTTGGTGTTTTGTCAACACCATTGTTATTCAGATGACGCGGCTCTGACGTCCAATCGGCTGGCGAAAAGAGGATGACTTTATTTGTTGTTGAGGAAAACTAAGGCCATTGCATGAAATGTACAAATTGTACAAAATACTTACAAAGTCAACTTAAATATATTTGATAAAATTTCAGTATTGTAAGTTCACCGATGTAATCCGAGGTCGATTCACCGAGGTAAGCCAGTCTAGCGAAGCTGGTCAAAGTTCTATACACATTTATGGCCTTCATTTTGAAAGTTGGTGATCTCTTACCAATTTGCTAATGATAAACAGTGACGAGGCTAATTTAAGAAATGCTTCAATTGGTGCTACTTTTATGAGTATAATAAAACTTATCACTATTTTATTATTACTTAACAAACTTTAACCTTTTACTTTGTGATTTAAACGAGAGTTTATTGTAAACTAAATCGGTGTGTGGGTTCCGAATACAAACTTTTGTGACAGGACAGCGTATATTCAGAGATATGCGGCTGATTTCAAAAAGACAACTAATAATAATAAAAATAAAATAAAAATATTGGTGGACTTTCCACACAGCACTATCTAGCCCCAAATTAAGCTTATGCTTGTAATATGGGAACCAGATAGTTGATATACTACTTATAATACTTTCTTTTTTTGTAAATACATACTTATAATATTATATAACACCCAGACAGAGAACAAACATTTATGTTCACCACACAAATGTTTGTTCACGGTGGGAATCGAACCCACGACCTACGGCGCAGAAGGCATAGCTACTACCAACTGAGCTACGTAGGCTGTCAACTGCATTGAAACTAATTGCAATGAGGTTTTTGTTCACATAAAGAACTTGAACTTATTTTGTATGGGCTGATTCGCTCGAGTTCAAAAGTAGCTCATCACTAGATCTCAAAGCTACTTAGCTTTTTGACCATAATCCTGCTCTGAGTTTTTGTCTCTGCCCATATTCCTTAAATTTACATAAAGATTAAATTGTACTCAAAATGATTCATGACAACATTATCTGTCTATACTAAAGAGGGGCATGTTTATATTTGAAAAGAGTTATTTCAAAGGGCTAAAGTTCTAAATAAACCTACAAAGGAATATGGACAGCTGATTCATTGTGGGTAGGACAATGTGAATATGATTACACACTGTTTATTTTCATTTCAAACATGGTTTTCCTATATTTTGTTATTTTAATGAAATAATGTCGTACGGCAATGATGACAATTAGTCAAAATGCTGCACGTAAAATTTGGGACCGCTAGCAATATTTTCATCAAATACGAGGAGGGCATTTTAAGATTTCGGTACGGTACTATTATAGCAGTAGGGTTATTAATTAGCAGTCATCAAATTACAGGCACGCTAGGTTTAACATTATATTATGTATACCAATTCGATGAAGGGCAGTGCATCGTAGGGCATGTTCCTATCGCACGTGACTTACGAGGCAATGCTTTGTTATAGGTGATCACTACCACAGCGGTTGATGAGCCGTTTGCTTGTTCCAACACCAAGTTATACAGAAAAAAAAATATCACCTAAGATCTTAATGGAATAACCTTTGATCACCTACAAGAGTTAATGATGTGTCTTATCAGTAAAAGCATAGACGCGCCTATGAATCTGCTTTCGACACCGAGACTAAGCGTGCGATTACAGTGGTGCGGGGGCGGGCAGCGGGAGCGGATGGCGCCTGCTCGTCCCGCAGCGTTTCCCGCTCACCCGCCCCGCCCGCACTTGGTGCACCTCATTCAAAAACTTGTGTTCGCGTTACCCGCCAGCGGGTTCCGCCACCCGCCCGCGGGTTCTACCACCCGCCCCGATGCCACTGTAATTTCACACTAACTTATGGCCGCCGTGTTGTCTGGCTTTGTACGCGCTCATACGAACTGTTTATTTCCAGGAATCTGGTCTCCGCCAGCCAGGACGGCAAACTGATAGTGTGGGACAGCCACACCACTAACAAGGTGCATGCGATCCCGCTGCGCTCCTCGTGGGTCATGACATGCGCGTACGCACCCTCCGGGTCGTATGTAGCCTGCGGCGGATTGGACAACATCTGCTCGATCTACAGGTTTGTTAAAGTTAAACTGTCAACAATTATAATGTATATCTTTTTTATTCTATACAGATGTTGCACTAAAGAACTAATTATACAATACCAATACCATAATTTAGAATGGAATAGAACATTCTTTATTTTGTCTCATAAAACCACTTTTACAATTTGTTTGACGACAAAAAAGGCCACCACTCAGCATTTGCTGTATGAGCTCAAGCTATTTACTTATTAACAAACACTAAGGCCCTTATTCATAATGGTCTTTGAGCGCGCCAATAGCTTATCAGACTGATAAGTCGGTTGCTGTCTCGTTTCGTTGGCATGAAAGTGATAGTGATCCTCTATTGAGCCGCTATAAAATGGCAGGGATTATGACTAAGAGGGTAATTGTTTCAGTTCTACAAAACTATATTATTTTGTACAAAGATCATATTAAAAAATGATAGAAACCAACCAAGTTTCTGACCTGTTCTTCTTCAGCTTAGACGTGTGAAAATGGCGCCTAGATTCACGTAGCTTTAGTAGTGTTTATTTATTTATTGCCAACATGTTACGCATACATACCTCACAGAAATAGCAAGCTGAACTGGTAATAGGCTGGATGTATAGCTCGTAGAACTGACAACCGATGGGGAATAATTTCTCGAATGGCGACCACGAACTGGAAGACGAACGAAGCGTAGGACACTTTTCTACCTGATAGACTGACCGCACGACAGTGTGAAGATTGCGAGAAGTCGGTTGATGAAGGGAATAGTTCTCTCTGGAAATGTATATGGAATGGCTTTTTCCAGCAGTGCTGCCTCTATTAATGACAAAAAAAAACATGCGTTTTAGGTACATATCATTGCATTTTAACCGTGACTTTACCAGCGCTTCTCTGTTTCCAGCCTGAAGACACGCGAAGGCAACGTGCGTGTGTCTCGCGAGCTTCCCGGCCACTCGGGCTATCTGTCGTGCTGCCGGTTCCTCGACGACAACCAGATCCTCACCTCATCAGGAGACATGACTTGGTAAGTCACATGTAAAATAAAATATACGATATAACTAGCTGCGCCTCGCGGTTACAGCCGCGTAGTTTTAAATGTATTCCCACGGTATTCCCACGGGATAAAAAGTTGCCTATGCGCTATTCCAGACTATAATTTATATCTGTACCAAATTTCATCCAGGTCCGTTCGCCCGTTCTGGCGTTATTGAGTAACAAACATCCAAACTGTCACATTTTTGGTATTGGTGGGATGGGTGGGATAACCAGCAATTTCCGTGGAAAATCCGAAATCCATTAGAACATCCATAAACGAGATTATTATAAACTTCAACTGGAAACTCAAAGTTCCTGGTTTGATTACTTCGGTGAGCCGACTTTTCTCGTCCTACCGGTTCCTATATGACTACCGGATCCTCACTGTTTCGGGAGATGTTTTATTTTAAGCCCCTATCAGATTATAGAGGTTATATGATATGTAGTTTTTATTTATTTTCGTTGTGGTCTTGAGTCTGCGTGCCCAGCTTCAACCGCTTCCACTCCTCTCTTTTCGGTGTTTTCTTTTCTGTCATCCCATATTATCTCGGGAGAACTAACAACTGTGTGCATGGTATGCAAATAGCAGCCAACACGATACCAACACTTAGAGAGAGTGTAATATAGATCATAGACAATGTACAGTTATCTTACTTTGATGAGTCTTGCAGCGCCCTCTGGGACATAGAAACGGGCCAGCAATGCGGCCAGTTCACGGGACATACGGGAGACGTGATGTCCCTCTCTCTCGCGCCGGACCAGCGCACTTTCGTGTCGGGAGCTTGCGACGCGTCCGCTAAGCTGTGGGATATCCGCGACTGCGCTTGCAAGCAAACCTTCCCAGGACACGAGAGCGACATCAACGCAGTCACGGTGAGTTTATCACCACCACCACACAGACATAGCCACAAATGCATTTGGCGTTAGTGTCGTAAACGTAACGTATCCGTAACTACAACAGAATAAGGTCGAATATCGCTTGGATACGTTAACGCGATAAATGACAAAATTCATTCGTTATTAGTCTGCTGGTTCTTGGTGAGCAGATTGCGTAACAATGTTTGCCTCTGGTTGGTTAAAATAAAATTATGAATGTAATACACAAATACATAAATGATAGTAATCTTACAGTACGCAGACGAAAACGCTTACTATCAAAGCTTTAAACTTAAAAATATACTTAAATAATCATGGAGAGCATTAATTTTATCATTAAATAAAATTGACATGTTGGACTTTGTGTACAATTAGTTGTAATTGAGAGAAAATGAACCGAAAGAGGTGAATCGTTAGCAAGTAGAAGTTTTTTTTCAGTTTCAGTTTAATAGCTGCGCTCCAGCTCAGTAGTTTTAAATCCCGGTATTCCCACGGAATAAAAGTACCCTATGTGCTATTCCAGACTATAATCTATCTCTGTGCCAAACATCCAGATCCGTTCAGCCGTTGTGGCGTTATTGAGTAACATACATCCAAACCTTCACATTTATCATATTAGTGTAATGTCTGTAGCTAAACCTACCACCTACCTCTTGTTTGTTTATATTGGATTTAAATTGTGAATTGTTATTTTTATTGTATGTTAGTTTTAAGTTATGTATGCAGTTTTACAGAATTGCAGTTTTATATTTCATTTTCATGTTTTATAGTATCCATACTAATATCTATTTATATAGAAGACATCATCAGAATTGTCATGGGTTTAGGTCGCCCCCCTTTTTTTTTTTTTTTTTTGCCCAGGGGAAATCCTTTATAGATACCAACTAGCCGGGGGGGACTATTGGGTTATGTCGGACTCTTGATACCGACTAAAACCCCTGGGGTGTTCCTCTGCTGTGCTTGGGACGAGGTTACGGGGTCGGTTTGCACCGCGACCACGCCAGCAACTGACCTTGCGGACCCGTCTTCCTTTCTTGCCTAGCAAGCTCTTTCTTAAGTGAAGACACCCTGAACACCGGGGTGCCCTCCCGCTCTAGGTCGGCCCCCTGCCATAACCGACTTCCCGTGTATGGATCTGTGACATCTGATTTTTTTTTTCAAACGAATTGTCTCATAACTTGCAGTTCTTCCCGTCCGGATTCGCGTTCGCGACCGGCTCGGACGACGCGACTTGCCGCATGTTCGACATCCGCGCGGACCAGGAGCTCGCGATGTACTCTCACGACAACATCATCTGCGGCATCACCAGCGTCGCGTTCAGCAAGTCGGGCCGGCTGCTGCTCGCCGGCTACGACGACTTCAACTGCAACGTCTGGGACTCGATGAAGAGCGAGCGTGCTGGTCAGTACTTACTTGCGCGCCTACCCTCCTGTTTCATACTAGTTGCGGCCCGCGGTTTCATCCGCGCAGATTTTAATCCCAGTATTCCCACGGAATAAAAAGAAGCAAGTTTCATCCAGATCCGTTCAGCCGTTCCGGCGTGAAAGAGTAACAAACATCCATCCATCCATACCTACAAGGATTGGTGGCTGAGTGCTTCATTTCTTTCATTCTTTTTTCTGGCTCCTGTTCACAGACAATCTTGCCAATGTCAAGTGATATCAAAGATAAAAGTATAGAGTCAGTCAGATGTTTTGAAGAAAATGGTGGCGGCTTCTTCATCAACCTTTAAATAACATTACATTTAATACTTTCGTCAATTCTACTTTCAGCAATAATTAAAACGCCACTGCTCGACCTATCATAATTTTCCTTCCTAACATAAAACTCCTCTTCAACAGGCATCCTCGCCGGCCACGACAACCGCGTATCATGCCTCGGCGTAACAGAGAACGGCATGGCAGTCGCCACTGGATCGTGGGACTCGTTCCTACGTATCTGGAACTAGGCGCACCATGCAACTCCCAACACCCCCTTACACACACACACACACACACACACACACGGCGCGGGCTGGCTTGAATGGAACACTGCACTAAACTTTGACAGCTCTTATGACTTGACAGATCGTACGCCTAATATATGCAGAAGTCAGGCCTACATTAAAAAAAGGCAAGTCTTACATGTTGGCTGATTGTCTAGAAGAACGTTATCTCTCATCTGGGTACAATTACTATCACTACACAGTATAAAACAAAGTCGCTTTCTCTGTCCCTATGTCCCCTTGTCCCTTTGTATGCTTCAATCTTTAAAACTACGCAACGGATTTTGATGCGGTTTTTTTAATAGATAGAGTGATTCAAGAGGAAGGTTTAAATGTATAATACATGCATGATATGTGCACCCGTGCGAAGGAGGGGCGCGCGGGCGGGTCGCTAGTAACTTATAAGCATCGATTTTAATGACAGTTTTTCCTTAACGCTAAAAACCATTGGCAATCTCGATTGATGTTGGAGGACTGCAAGAATCCGGAACTTTAGAGTAAAGATCAACGAAAAAATAGGTGTCAAAGTTTAATGCTGATGATGTGTATTGATTGAACTTGTGCTTTCTGTAGTGTTGGATGGAAGTGTTTTGGAAAAAGGACAAAGATCTGTAAAAATCTTGGGTTCGGAAGTGCGAAAGTCGAAAACATCTGGCCCGGAAATCAGCCAAATACATTTTCCGATCATCGGTGTGTGAAAGTGTGACCGTATTTTTTATGAAATAGCGTCTAAAAACATCTTACAAGCCAATTATGACCTAACGCGCTAAAAAAGAAATGGCTATCTAAATCTTGCCGATTGTATGTATACCTTGAAATTGGCAAGCAAGACGCTGGATTTTTCCAAATAGCTATCAATATATTGATGTGATATCAATAAGGCACAAAAAGCGCCCAAGCTCTTATAAAGCACAACAACTAATTTTGATATGGGAATGCTGTTAATCTATATTTAGGTCACATTGGACCAGATTTAGCTTGCAATAATCCTTATCTCAACGGTGTAGAGCTCAACATTGCATGTGACATAATGTTGCTGCATTCTAAACTGTATACTCGTTGAAATTAGTGGCGTTACAAATTACGCGCGGTGGAATATAATGTGACCAAAATTCAGATTTTCATGATTTTCAAGTCAATGGTATGGCACATCTATGCTTTATTTATTTACAAAACTATTTTATTCGATTATTTCCTAATACGGAAGCATTTAAAGTTATTGGGGACGTATGTATTCAATTTGTATGCAAGTTTTGTGGGTATGTGTGAATGTATTGCTATGTGTTGGGAAAGATGGCTCAATATCCTCAGAGCTGAACTCAACTAAGTACTAAAGGATTTCATAACATTCAATAAAAAGGGTATGTGATGATATTTGTCAACTACCCTGTCAAAAAGATTGAGCCATCCCAACCCATGTACTTCATTGTTCACAATATACATAGTGTATTTATATATCATGTATAATATAGGCGTAGACACCTTTTTATGAGGGGACACTGCTGGATATATATCTGTTTGCTATTGAGTTCCATTTAATTTGCAATTTATCATACATATGATTAGGTTACCCCTCAAGCAAAATCCTAACTGGCTGCACTAGTTTTTTCTTCATTTGACATACACACGTATCCTTATCCATCACAGATAGAAAGAGAAAGAAACTGAATATAGGTATTTGTAAATGGTATGACAACAAAAATAGAAATACGTATTTGACTAAGAGTTATTTTTGGCGCAGTCGGTTTGGATAATACTGTAAGCAAAAAAGGTGGGTCATTAAATAATGCGAATTAAGTTTAATGTTTTTTAAGTAGCTTCGAAGTGGAGGTCTCTTCCCCATTTAACCTTTATAAGTAATTAACTTAAACAATTCGATTTTAACAAAAACGTTTCATATTTGCAGGTGAAACACCATCACACTACAGATTAATCTTACAACATTCAAAATCCTATTATTTAATCAACCAAATATTATGAATAATGTATCTATGCGTAATTTATTGTGAAATTCATCTTGTTTTATACTATCGTAATTTTATCGTCGAACTAATTTATGATTTTAAATGTATGTTTAGTATTTTAGTTCACAATTTTTAATCGAGATTTAGGTAGATCTCCAACTATTTTCTGTAAAGTCTTGACCACACGGATTCACGAGAAATATCGTGTGGTAGGACCTCCTAACTGACTATTCCGAAATAATTACTATTATAGGTTAAGTATACAGTGATTTATTATTTGACATTTGCAATATAAATATTTCAAAACTGTCTGTTCGTCTCAATATCCTTTAGCTAAGCATTTAATACAACGTAACCTTTTTTTGCGGTTGAGTTATCAAAGACTTAGAATCTTAATTTTGTAAACGAGAGGACCCTCTTCAATCATTATAATAACTGACAAGTTTCCAAGGAATGTGTATAAATAAAGCATTTTTTCTTTATTCCTAACTTTCCAATTTTTCTATTGCTAAAGTAAGAGAGCACACTGAACCCTCGGCTAGACCGGTGTGATCTCACCCTTGTCACGGGGAACGTAATCTTTTGTACGTTTATACAACTTGCACGATCGTATTTGCATCATTTTAATATTTAGTACTTTACAGTTTTCCTATAATCGTTTTCTAATCTATGTATCATAATCCTAAGGTCACGGTAGGGTCTCGTGTAAGTGACCTGGTTATACTTAAGATCTATAATCCGTTGAAATAAACACATTTTAATTTATTATCGGGACAAAAACATCGCGTCCCGAAGTTCATATATAATTAGGCTAGCTTTAGGTATTTAAGGGTAAAATAGGCATTTGTAACTCAATACATTCTGTGTTGCTCTTGAGAATATTCGATGCCAATTTTGTTTCTATGTGGTAACACTAGATTAACCTTTGTTGCAGTATTTTGCACTTATTTATCGGCTTTTATTTAATTATTTAGTCGATGAATGGTTGTCGCTACTTGTGTTTAAGCCTCTTTGTATTAGATAGGGTATACGTAGATTAATGGTAAGTCAGACGGCGTTGGTATTGGGACGGCTTTTGGAAATAAAATGCTTCACATACACAAAACTTACGAAGTAAGCTCAATAATATAGCACAAAGGCTATTGTATAACATCACTTGGTAAAAGCAACCCCTCAATTTTGTGAATCCCGCGCAAAGTTTTCTCTATTGTGTAAGTTTTCGACTTAATCACGTAAATTAATCATGAATATAACCTTATACATATTGGATAAATCCAAAGAGCGTTAAATAGTTCGAAGTTCAGTGTATTCGGCCGGTTAAATTCATGTCTGCTAGATTTACGCCTAGTTATAAGACTTTTTTTAAACATGTTGGGTTTTCTATAGCGGCTTCATTCAATCGATGTACGACAGAACAATGTTTAAAAGCTCTGTAGGTTTCATTCTGACCAATTTTTCTCTTTACATCATATTTAAAAGAACTGCCATGTGAACTTATGTAAACTTGTAGAGGTGGGGAATTTCCAGAAATCATCAGATTATGTACTATGCCCGTAAATCTATCTGATGTTAGATATTTGGCGTCGCAATACTCCAAACGGCTAATTTCAGAGTGGTCTAGTTATATACATTCAGTTATACTTGAAGTCCTAGTGGATGTTTGTGGTTCTGAATTTTCCTGTCCCATTGTCTATCCCGCTCAAGCTCCTTACATCTAAACATGTGCGACCGGGACGCAAATTAGCAAAGCCTAACTTCAGTCGCAAAAATCCAATATTATTATGATTACTGTGTTTCGTTAAGTTGGTTGGTTTACTTTTGAGATCAATTTGAGGGTAGAACGAACTTTTTCTCGAAATATTCTATAGCTATGTATGCTGCGCTGTACATTCTGTTCATTTGACACAAAAATATAAGGATTTGTATGATTTAATTTTTATTTGCTAGTCCACATTTTTGATGATGTTTAAATAAATATTCTTTAGTGGTGTAATACTAATTATAATGTATTGTGTAAATTTTTTTTAGTTATATAAATCAATAAATTAAAATTTGTTTATTTGATGCTGAGTTTTATTTTTAACTTTAATTCCAAATACGTTTCCCATTCCATCCAACTCGACGACTTGGTAGTTTATTTTGATTACTATCTGAAATTACAGAATAACATCATGTATCATGTACCTACTCTGGTCCAGAATCAAAGATAATTTTTGTAAACAAAGAAATGTCATGATATGTCAATAAGTCAGGGACAGATAATATTTTTTAACCATGGATCATTATTTAGTGGTAATGGCGCGCGGTTTTGCTTGTTCGGATGCCTACAATATTTTATTTCCTAACTAAACTTCAGAACAGAACACTAAAAAGCAGGTATAGTGCGACCAATGGGATCGTGCTAAAATGGGATGAAGCTAAAAATTCTGGTATGATTCAAAAGAAAACTATTTTCGCATTAAGGCTCCGGTAACAGCGGCTCGCAATTTCGAGGTGCGATTGGCTATTATTTCATTTTATTTCATTTCGGGGAGGTTTTTTGAAAAAATAACTCTAAAGAAACACGCATAAATACTGTTCGAACACAAATAATACAATAATATAAGGGAAACATGCCCGAATCAGAAATCATTTTGGTATTAGGTAAACGTAAACCAAAACCAAACATACTAATACCAAAATGATTTCTGATTCGGGCATGTTTCCCTTATATTATTGTATTATTTGTGTTCGAACAGTATTTATGCGTCTTTCTTTAGAGTTATTTTTTCAAAAAACCTCCCCGAAATGAAATAAAATGAAATAATAGCCAATCGTACCTCGAAATTGCGAGCCGCTGTCACCGGACCCTTAACGAATTCCTAATCCATTGTTCTAACATCATGCATGATAAGTAAATGTTGTAAAATAACTAGTTCGAAGTTGGCACAGTTTCGAATGACGCGCATGCTCGTCATACCACCGAAATACGTCGATTTGTTGCATTCAATTCATTTGGGATATCGTAGGTTTCTGACTCTGCTTTTGCATAGAAGCTGGTTTGAGTAGGTAGGTACTATGTACACTAAAAACGAGGGAAGGTTCATATCTCACGGAACATGAGTCGCGTATTATCGGTCGCGTAACGCCAGAACAGACAAATGTATAGAAAAACACTTGACCGTTAACACTCAACGCACCAACGTAGCATCGGTTGAGTGTTAACGGTCAAGTGTTTTTCAATACATTTACCTGTTCTGGCGTTACGCGACCGATAATACGCGACGCATGTTCCGTCAGATATGAACCTTCCTTACGGCCCTACGACCATTTTATAAACTAAGTTGACGGACGTGTCGATCGAACCCATGATGTAGGTCATTTTTCAAATATTACATTTGACACATAACTACCCTCATTAATCATTAAGACCAACTCTGATGACATTGTTTTTAGACTTAGGTAGGTACCTTCTTACCCTCTTATTCATAATCCCTGCCATTTTATAGCGGCTCTTTATAGTATTGTTGTCACTGACACTTTCATGCCAACGAAAAGAGTCTGTCTGATAACCTATTGGCTCGCTCAGCGATCATTATGAATAAGGACCTTCGACTTTACAAGGGCTGTGTTTTCCAAGGTTGTGCTTACTATGGTCGTACATTCCAGGCATGGCCAACATAGCGAAACCTGCGTCCTCTTGATAGGTGCCAATAGCCTGCGCTCTCGCCTCATAAGGTGCGCCTGTGGATCGCGCTCTCGTAATCTCTCGGCGTCCGTCCCGACAAAGGCCTAACCTGCCTCATCCTACTGCCCTCTCCTAGTCAGAGGGACACGCGGAGAGGCCCACCGTGTCGGAGTATTGGCCACCACTAACAAAATCCTACAAGGTGAAAAGTTTTTAGTGATGGGAACCGGGATGCACCGGCCCGACTGCTACCGTTCTCCCAGGAGGATCCCAAAAAGACGGCAGAGAGGTTCTCCGACCGCGCCATCCCAAAAAACATGTCCAACCATAAGTAAAATATATATTCTAGAATAACCAGACGATAGTCGTTAAACCAATTCTGTATGTAGGCCAGTCGTATCTAATGTTTACTTTAACCGCATCTTCCATTGGCTGTCCGCGTTTTACATTTGCTTTGAATTATCTAAATCGCGCGAGACATCTGCGAGTGTTTATTTGTCTGCTGATGTAGGTAGGTACTTTGCCTAATTTCAAAACGGACCTGCATACCACGGCTTCAAGATTTGAAAGGATGTCGAAATGAAATCACTAGTCCACCATGCTATTTTTGAAAGCTACCTCATAAAGCTTTCAAAAATAGCATGGTGGAAGAATGGGTAGAAGTGTGAAAACTCAGTCTGTTTCTAATCTAAGCAATATTTTATGAAGCAAGCTTATAAGTAGGTACCTAAATAATGAAAGCTCATTTTCGGTACTATTTCTCCTTGGTTGGACCCTCCGAACCCCACCGGTTGACATACCCTGAGGCCAAAATTTGAGTACCTACTTGACCCGTGTCGGCACGTCATGTCTGTTACACGCACTCACAATTTGTACGCAGTAGGTAAGTAGGTACCTACAATAACTTAGTTTATTTTCTGCTACGATTCTTTGACAGACCAACGTCTATACACCGATTTCCCACAATCATCAATGCCTTCGTCCCACGTTTAGCCTATAAAATCTAAAAAAGGATAAATTGCTTATAAAATATGTCTAGGTATTATGTAGGCACATTGCAATAATTAATGCTGTTCATACTTCAGATGGCGAAACGGCTTGCTGTACAGTTAGTTCGGGGACAGAATTAGATTCTGGCAGTGATCGGGTCCGAGGAGGGTGACCATTGGGCATGAAATTTTAAGACTTAAAAAAAGTACCTATAGATTATAGACTTAAAAAAAAGTAAGTTCACTATTTTGCTACTACATACCTACCATAATTTTTGCATGTTTGTGACAAGTGCGAAACGGTTGCAAATTTGATTTGAATCGTCTATATTATACCTACAATAGCTAGATAAACAAATTTAACTGTGACAGACTAGTTTTTCTTTCTCGTGTGCGTGGTATCCCGTGTCCGACAGTATCGAGCGACCGATAATCTGTGTTATCTTAAATAATTTGGCTAGTCAAATATATTTAGGTATGTCTATGAAAACTTCGAACGTATGGTTACCGCACAACAGCCGAAGCTTTTCTACGTATTATGCAATGGCGTTTCAGAACTTATTTTTGTTAGTACGAAACCCGCCCGCGTCCGTTACACGTCTGTAAAACAAGAAAAAACGGTTTTACTCAGAAACTACGACCTGAAATTGTAATGATAAAGTGGCATTATTCAAAAGTGTTTTAAATAAGTCCAATTTGTGATTACCAGGGTTCTAGAATTGTGAATGAGTAAAAAACAACGGCCATTTTGTTATGTTATCGTTCTGTTTATTTGCACGCGGGTACCTAGTCACTTTTCCGGAATGACTAATCTTTAATGTCAAATTGTATTTTTTTGTTTTTTAAACATTGTAAGTAAACGCGTTCAGTTCCTGTTCCTGGACGATACCTAAACTCAAATTGGTTAACGTTTTGTAAAAATTAGTAACGCATCGCATCATCATGATTGGAATCCGAACCATAACAAACATAAAGTGAATTTATGACGCTATATCAAGGTTACTGCGTTCATCATTGACGTAAAGAGCATAAGCGTTATAAGTCGAAATCGTGAAAAACAAATAATTTCCCTGGCATAAACAAATCTAACAACGCCTGGCAACTAGATTTTCTGTGAATTTATTTCTGTACATTACGGCGAACGTTATTTGCAGTCTCGATCGGGTTATTGTTAAAGTAATATCTACTTACCTACTTTTTTACACTCAACTCACTCAAGACTCGCTGGATTACAACGTTTTCGCAAACTGGTTAGGTAACTTGATTAGGAAAAAAATACTTAGGCACCTACTCCTACATAACATAGACTTCGTTTCAGTCAGACAAAATCACAGAACACATATATGACAAAATACAGCAACCCGATCATCAAGACGTCACATTTTTATTATCATTAGAATAGTGTTGAAAATCAGTCGCAGTTAAGTCATTTTTGCCTCAAATGATTCTTACTTACATTCGTCACGATAATAATGATTTTGTTAACCATTAGGTAGCTTCGATAGCTGTTAGAGGCGTTTTATATTTTTGTTTCTATGCTGTTCCATTAATTTATACCTCTCTTTTCTACATCAAAATGGCGCTATGTCAATAATAGTGTATGAGTAAGAGGCAATGATCAGCGTCGGCATTTTAGATTCGTTTTGTTATTGGCGTGGGGTAGGTTAGGTATACCATATTACTGCGATGGTTATTAGGTACACTGCCTAGTTATTAAATAGACTTTGTCGACTTTTCTTTCACCTTTCTTTTCCATCATACTTTATAAACAGAATTACGATCCCCGAACCTTGATAGGTGAGCGTCACGGCCAACATGTGTGACCCTGCTCTATTATTATTTTTAAATGGATTTACATTTATTCATTCTAGTTGAATTCCTAGAGATTTCCTAAAGATCTGGATTTCTCAACATTTAACCTAAACAGTCCTTAGTTAAAGTACCTAGGTATTACATACCTTACAATATATATTGTAGGTACCTAGATGTTTTTGTTGTTAAAAAAAGCTTAGCAACTATTTAACAAACTTACCTATTTTAGGTGGTAGGTACAATATGAATGAACTCAATTTTTGACCTGCAGACCAATTTATCATAATTATAGCAGCAGCAATAATTAATATTAATAAATATTCAATGTAAATAAGTAAAATAGATTGTTCATTAAAAATGTTCCTCCCTTTTAAAAATGAAGGATTTTCCACGAATTTTACCAATAGGTACAGTAGGTATCGATATAGTTTAATGTAGGTGCTATGTACCTATTGGCAATTATTCAGAAAATGACCCACAGAGCCAACGTTCCCTGACGTCACAGTTCCTACTTACGAGTAGAGCACATGAATCACCGTGAGAGAAAATACGCTACTCTTTTCAGTTTTCAGAAGAATCTCCTTGAGTTGACATCTAGACTTTTTGTAGACGAAAGTGTTTACACCAGATTAACAAAACGTGTAACAACAGTGATTCGTTTAAATTTTTTACTAGTAAAATACTAAGAAAAGCGCTACGATCTATATCTAAAACCCTAAAACAAAAACAGTGAAAGAGTGAAATTCAAAAAACAAAGTCTGCTGAATACAAAATGATGACGATCAGCGAAAGCAACTATTCTTCCAACAAAATGTCAAGCATTCACACCATCAACGACCGAGTAGTCCATAGGGATAGTTATGATGATACGAAGAGTTCTTCGAGCCTGAACAGCGCGCTGGTCACCAAGCGGGGTTTCAAGCCATCAGACATGTTTGATCCGCAAAAAAAGCAGTTTTTGACAAACCTCAGTTATAAGTTGTTTCCTGTAAGTTGGGTAAGTTACGATTAGAATAGAATATGCTGGAGCTTCTAACATTCATGCGGCGTGGATGGTGCAATGGTATATTTTACGCAAATTATTCTAATTTATTTTATTATTTACTGGTTTATAAAATGGAGTTTAAACTTTTTGAAATGATACCTTTAGCTTAAAAATAACGTTTTGAAAGTTTTCTCCATGTTGTACCCCTTTAAAGTATTTATTTATATTATATGCTATATTTTATTTTTTGTAGTTAGATTACTGACACTGCTGTTATTTAGTATTTCACAACCTATTGATATTGTGGCGTGACAATGATAAGTTTTAATTTAAGTTGTACAAGAAATAAAAATTCCCTTAAAGTAACCTTGGAGCTCTCTGTAATTCCTCTGGCCGCGGTCCAAGTGTAATTAGAAATTCAGAGGGATTGCAGCGTGTGTAAGAATTCATGTTAGTTTAGGTAGGTAAACAATAAACTCTTCATAAAATTATACTAGCAAAACCTACTGTTTAAATATAGGCCTTAAAATATATTTATCAATAAAAGTTTCAGACATTAGGTAGATTAGAATACAAAATAAATGTTAGCAGGTAAAGATATAAGGGTCGTGGTAGGTAGGTACTACTAAAAGAAACATTTTTTTTGTAAAGTTATGAATCGTTATCTTATATTCTTCTGATAGCAGTAGGCATCTGCGAAACATACGTTTTACGTAGAAAGATGAAAGAAAAATATTAGACAAAATATGTTTGTCAGTGATCTTTAATCCTAATGCTCATCATCACTAATCCAAGCCAATGTTAAACATAAACATGCTTGTGGACAGACAGGCGAACAGATTAACCTAAATTAGTTTCCCAATGCATCTAATTATACGAGGAGAGTTTAGCCGACGGTGTGTGTGCTGGAAGATTTATAAGAACTTATAAATCTTTTCTATTCTCAGAAGCTAGGTACAGCTAAAAATGCTATTGTAACTGAATTGATCGTAAATCTAGGCAAATTATTTTGATACCCTGTAGGTATTGTAGGTACTTGAAATCAAAACATTCTAAAGGAGCAACTTACGCCTATGAGAGCAGTTATATGTAATTTTAGTTTTGACAGTGACACGTGTATGACAATCGTAACTATGCAGTATGGCGTTTTATAATTGCATGTCACACACACTATGAGGCATGCAATTTAAAAAGGTGATCTTTGAAACCGATAAGCATAAGGAAACACTGATAAGTACCTACCGAGGAGTACTAATTTAAAAAATAATAGTTGGCATAGTTAAATATAAAACAGTTATTCAAAAATTCAAAGGTCGGCTGAGGATAAGTAATTGGCATAACCTCGACATTTGATAAAACATTAAGAAGTAGTCGGAATTACCCATTACCAGTCTTATTTGGATTACCTATGTCATAATGATTTTGAACTTAGTAGTGCTAGTAGCTTCGGTTCATTATAATAGTCATGTTGTAGTACCTCTGCCTTCTGTGCAGCAGGTTTGTTTGAATAAACTGTAGGTTGGGGTAATTTAGGCACTGACATCTCGTCAGATATTTCGTTACAAAGAATCCGTGGAGTCTTCGTTGGTGCCCATCTGCTCTATCTTTTTGCTAGGCAAAGGTATTTATTTTTATCACAGAAATATTTCTCTATTCCGTGATTTTAATAAACGTTTTTATTCATACGACTGTTTTACCAAAGCAGTTCAAAACTCTACCTCAGTCATTGACTTCGCTTCTAGCAGGCAGGGTCACTTACTGAAAGCACTTAGATCTATTTCAGATACGGGTCGTTCAATATTGAGTTCGACGACCTTATTGAAATTTTTCCAACACTCGCCGCCGTTTGCCAAAGAGTTAAACACTTCAAAAATCTCAATTTAGGTCGGTACCTACTATTTGAAAAATTAAACTTACTAATAAATAGTTTTTGTTGTAGCATCCCTGACGCATGACGTCGTCGGTCTGTGTTTCAAGTATTAATTGGTTTGATGAGATAGGTATTAATTAGTCGGTTTGCCTTGAATATGGAATGATTGGTAAATTAAGTCCTGAAAAAACTGTTCTACGAACTTTCCCGAGCTGACTTTATTACCTGAAAACTTGATAAAATATCAGAGCGAGATCAGATATTACCTAAAAACATAAAATGCCCAGAAAAATTAAATATATTTCTTTTAAGTATTAAATCGTCTCAAACTTATTTCCTACCTACCTAAATAAACTGCAGCCAAACATGAAGGTATCAAAACAGAGAGTACATCAACTTTCAGTACTGGCCTATTTAATTCAAATTAGTGTCAAATTCATTAGCTGGGCATCGAACCCGCATTTTAGAACACCTGTGTTCTTGGCCTCGACGGCTGTAAGTAGGCCATGGATTGGCAACGTCTGCATTACCTACGTAAATTTAAGAACAGAACTGCAATCGTACTGTGGAATTTTTCATTCAATTGAATTCGACGGTGTAATTTATTCGTGCTTCACAATAATCAATCAATGACATGTAGATACTTAGATAGGTATAGTTATACTATCCAAAAATTTATAGCCATAGGTATAATGAATGAAAATTAAAAGCAATCTCCTCTTTGCAACCAACAAATAGAGGAGCCTAAATTTAAGATGATGCATAGGTTTAGGTACAGAGTATAAGTACCTAAGCTTAATTCTAATGAGATAAATAAATAGAACAGATGACGATTATATTTCTAAGGAATTAACAATTTCTTTATGTCTTGTTGTGCCCAGTCATAATGAAACTTGTGGTTTATGATTTGACTAGAATAAAAAAAAATATCATTAATTATTTCAGTCTCAACGCACGCTTGGAATACAGCCAAAAGCAAACACGACCTGTCATGTCAAAATTGAACGTCAGATAATTTTATGCTGTCAAAATTAATTACCAACACGCTTTAATATAACTTCTCAATATATTATGATCTACTTCGGCAGGCATAAATTTATAAGCAAAGCATGAAAAATAGGTTTCCATGTAGTACAAAATCTGCAGATGTATCCTAATACATAGTATCAAATTAGATAGTTACAAAAATCATAAATATATTTGTGCATGATTATGTGATAGTTTAATATACCTACAGTACTTTGCATAAAAATAATAGTAATTATCAACATCACACAGAACGATGGAGAACTATCCCGGGACGCAACGATTATGGCGCCTCCTGAGTTTATTCCTGTAAGACAGTCCTGAATTTTCATAAAACATGCTGTCACTAGTTTCATGGCGCATGTAAATAATACGATACCTATTATATACAAGGACATTCGGTATTCGTATTAAAAAAAAACTCATCAGGAAATGGTTTTCGATTTGTTGTAAATAATGTGTATCACAATACATCAACAACACACTTAGATACAAAACTATATTTAAACGATTCTACTCTCCAATAATGTGTGCATACCTGCCTGCAACAACACTAGTGCGTTTTGACTTGTTTTCTAAACTTTTTCTATGCATAAAAAAAAAAGAAAATTATGTACCTACTTTTTTATGTATTTATTGCATAGGTACATTTTGCACGCTTTGCACGTCTGTTTTTTATTTATTATATTGCTTTCACATGCATAGCTTACTAATTTTTCTTTTTACTTCCCAAAAATGTTTTTTTTGTACATAACCTCATTTTGTACATAGGTACTACTCGAGACTCGAGCCGACAACCGACAATATCCAAGTCGCAGACTACACTTTTGGAATTGGTAGATAGAGAAAAAAATAATAAGCATGTGAAATTGGATTCAATAGGTACTTGTAGTAGGTTAATCTTCCTCTCAATACTATTCAATTCACAAAAAAAAAAATTTGGCAATCACACACACTAGTTTTAAATATTTAAAACAATGAAACACTCTTGATCACAGTACATCGGCTTTCAGGAAGACATGGAGAACAAGCCGATCATCGTGGGAGACAAGGAAGTGGACCTGAACAAGATCTTCACTCCAGCGGCTGATGCTGAAGAGCATATCATCAAAAAGGACAAGAAGTTTGGTACGTAATTATTAGTATATTCAATGACGTAGGCAGGCGTGGTGCTAAAATAAAACGAAGTCATTAGTGTACCTAAGTAGGTACTTAGTAGGTACGAGTAGGTATGTGTATTCAGTATTCCTTTGAATCGTGACGTCTCGCGGTCACGTGCAAATGGTGCAGTCGTTGCCAAAGAGTATAATACCTCGGTAGGTAGGACAAGGTACCTTACCTACCCATATTAGTCGTAGACACTGAGCATCTAATCACTTGGTCGTAGATAGTCTACGATCGGAAAAAATATATTATTTTCTATTTCCAGAAAAGACCTTTGCATCATCAGCGTTCTACGTGCCAGGAGTGCATCCGACGGTGAAGGAGCAGATGGATCTGGCACGTTCCATCTCCAAGAGTTTGAGTGATCAGAGCAACCACATGAGCCGTGGACAAAGCATGTACACGAACCGGAAAAAGAGATCTGTCAAATGGGTGCACGAAGGACGAGGTAAGACTTATTTCAGAAATAGAAACAGTCATTATTGAGTTTTTTTCTCTTTTTCGTTTTTCTAGTTCTAGCTCTTTGTGTGTGTGGCTCGAAAGCAGATTCCTTTTTATGCCGCCAAACAGCGTTGCTGTGTTTTGGTTTGAAAAGTATAATTGCCGGTCATTGCCGGTGTAATTACACGCACATGAGATTTAATAAGTATGCCTATTACTACCTCTGCCTGTATGTGTCAAGTTGATGGACGTAGCGCAGTGCATCGTAGGGCACGTTCCTACCCTATCGAGCCTTAACAAGCATGGAAACGCACCAGATCCACGCGACCACGCAAGATTATGCGACTTGGTTTCTACTGGTCGTTTTTATGATCCTTAATGATCTGTGTAGGTACCCGAAAATTGTATAATACACAATATATAAACCAGGAAGTAGATAAAGTGAGATATCTAGTCTAGGAACTTGCGACGAAGGTCGTCGACACCCTAACAGGGGAACTGACACTAGGAAATGTTATAGGACTGGCACAAAAAGAAGCTGATTAACTTCCTGCCTTTGTTTTATAACGATCGCGACTTTTTCGACGACCTCTGTGCTGTGACTAACCAAGTGACTGAATCAACATATCGGCAAGGAGTAAACTCCTTGGAAAAGAAAGAGAAGCGTTAATTCCCAAAAAACAACAACAGACGACATTAAGTATATTAAATTTTGTGACAATTCTGAGATAAACACAGAAATAGTCAAAAATACCTATTATTAATGAAAGACAAAGAAGTATGAAAACCTGACATTTTGGGATTTTTATTTATTTATTTTATTTTCTTTTTTCAATGCCATAACAATACCTAAATACTAAATCAACATTAAAAACAATTTAAAATAACTATTACTTAACTTATCTACTAATAGACATCAAGGCTCTTTCTGTGAACTTTGTCAGAGAAACCACAAAAAGGTCAAAATCTTTCTCTTCGCACAAACTATTGATCAAACGAAGAACCCTTGTCATGGGAGCTTCGTTCAATAGGTTGGTTCTGGCTTTTGGGACTGCCAAGAGCTTGTGACGGCGCGCACGCACGTACTTGTCTGGCACATACAACCCCACACACATCAGTACTCGCGGGTTATACACGATTCCTCAACAGTTTGAAGATGTACGCAGCTAGTGTTACCTCCCTTCTCACCTCCAGTTTGAAGTAACCTACCATCCCTAGGACAAAGAGAGTAGGATACATTAGAGGAAAGAAAGGATAGACCCCGTACAACTTCAAATACAAAAACCGGATAAATTTATTTTGTTTTTTATCCACCATGCTGCTATACTTCTTTTCATGTGGACTCCATATTATAGCACCACTTTCGAGCCTACTTCGTACTAGAGTTCACATTACTAAAGTTGCTACATTGTCGCAATATGAATCCTAAATTTCGAAAAGATTTTTTGCAAATATCTACAATGTGATTACGGAAGGCTAGATCCGAATTCATGCAGACTCCAAGATCCCTCACTGACGTGACCCTGGCCATGTTATCTGATTCTAACCTATATACATTGCTTATTGGACATAGAGATTTGCTGTACGTTATAATACAGCATTTGTCAGCGTTAAAATATAATTTGTTAGCATGACTCCATTTGAGTACGCAATCTATGCCACTCTGCAGAAGCTCGCAGTCATCGCTATCTTTGATCTTTAAGATTAATTTGAGATCATCTGCAAAAAGAAGACACACAGAGTGTTTGACAACGTCCGGGAGATCATTGATCATGATCAAGAACTCATCGTATATCCTCTCTCGTGCGCAAGACTATCACTAGAGACTAGACTATCACGATTTTTAATCATATCATGTTAGGAGTGATTTATAGAGATAATTTAATGGACCAGGTAGGTAAGGTTAAGGTACCTATATACTTTTTTTGGCCAAACATACAATATTTACAGAGCATTCAAACCAAATCAATTGCTAGTGTATAAGTGACTTTTGGGTAGGTTGAAGATCTATTAGGCTTAACCCTAAGGAGAAAAATATACTTCGGTATAATAATGGAGAGGCACCTTAGAAGATGTGAGTTTTATATCAACTAACACACTATCTCTTTGTTTTTGTACAAAATACGCTATAAAAGGGAATCCAAATCAAAGTGAGCTATCAATATCAATGAGTGCGACTGATATTATAAATATCAATATTATTGTTTGTATATGTTACTCGTATAAGTAAGTAGGTACCTACCAAGGTACTTGTTTGATCGCAATTGCAGCTGTCGTGTTCCATTATCTAGATTTGTATCAACCTTAATCTTATCAAAATTAATGGCAACACCAATTGAAATATTGTTTGGTCGTGATTTGAGAACGGTCTCTAAACGACATATTGAACTCTAGCCAGCTTGTCTACTGGTATTTATAGAATTAGGTTACATTATTCAGATACTTTTTCGTCTAGATATCAGTGAAAAAACTGGTAAAAATGGAGAAGTAAAGTTTTCGTCTTGGTCAGACTTAGTTGACTAGGTAGGTATGTCTTGAAAGTGGATGCGACTAGGCTTTATGAAGAGCTCGTCTGGGAAAAACCACTACATTTAATCTGCAGCCAAGCAGCGTTCCTGTTTCGGGTAGAATGTGGTAGGCTGGTGAAATTACAGGCAACATGAGGCTTAACATCTGTACCTATGCCTCATACGGGGCGCAGAGGGTGCATCTTAGGGCACGTTCCTATCGTGCTTGACTTACGACGCAATGCTTTGTTACTATGAGATGTTTACCATACCTACCATTTATCTTCATCATCAAGTGGGGCTTCTGCTTGTCCCATAAGCATGTAGTATAAAAAAGGTTATAATTTGTGAAACTATCATGATTATCAAAAATGTTTTCATTCAAAACGTGATGTTTATTGTTTCCTGATATTTTGGCACAGTTCGACCCGTGATCATGGGGCATGCAACTGTGGCGAAATGTCGGGAAACAATCAAACTCACAAATCATGGTAAATGAAAAAAGGTCCGTGTAAGTGCTGGACAAGCCTTCTCCATCTAAGTTATGGGCGTAAAATCTAATTTGACATGATAGGTGGGTACAATATTTTTATGTCTCGAATCTGCCCGTTGATACTAGATCTTTTATCTGAGAGCCACTACTAAGGCCACAGTTTCAAAGGAATTTGTCTAATTAGCGCATAATTTTTTATACTAACTGAACGACCTAAAGGATAATTTTCTCTGTTTCAGGGCGCAACACCTCCAACACTTGTTCAACGCCCACGCCAGTAGCCAATCACGACACGCCGTACCGCCCGCCTTCTAGTCTCCGCAACCAGAAAACTTACCCCAAATCCGCTCTCAAACAATCCTACATCCCTATGATGGAGCCGTTCCCTACATCTCCCTCCATCACCATTCAAAATGTGGATGTTCCCTTAGCCCCTACAAAGCTGAACGATGTCTTCGCTGCTCCTAAAAGTCCTCGCCTCCCATTGGTTTCTGGACCGAATTTCAATGTGGCGCCACGCGGCTGGGGCGAGATGAAAGATTACTACCGGCCGGTGACACTAGACGGCGTTGGTAAAGGTTATTCGGAGTTTTAGAGGTGTATTCGGGTTATAGGGTTCACCAGGATTTGGAAAGCGCTAGCTTAGAGGTTCAATGACGGGTAACGACGTGACCTAGTCTGCATGTGGCACTAAATAGCACTCATACAGGGTTACAGGAAAAATCGTGCTAGGTCCGTTGAGGGCGTGGAGTACCCATCATTTCTGACTAATTTCACTACTTTATCTTTCAATATTTTTTTAGATATATTATATAGACAAAAAACTTTCTAATATTTTTTTTTAATTCTTAACTCTCACTTGTCTACTACTTTCTATTCAATTAACTTATGCACTATTTTAATGATTGACGTCCTAAAGCATCTTATTATACATAGATGTAAAAATGCAATAAT
Source organism: Plemyria rubiginata (assembly GCA_963576535.1). Classification (NCBI taxonomy): domain Eukaryota; kingdom Metazoa; phylum Arthropoda; class Insecta; order Lepidoptera; family Geometridae; genus Plemyria; species Plemyria rubiginata. Next base: position 6,740,761 of record OY754922.1, on the reverse strand, counting down.
AATAAGATACACAAAATAAACAAAAGTAAATTTAGTAGCCTAAATATCTCGAAAAGCGTTAAGTTTAGGGTAGACACCCTACCCTAAACTTCATAGTGAAATAAGTCAGAAATGATGGGTACTCCAAATGTTTGTTGCAATCGTGCTAGATCCGTTAAGGCCGTTAACGGATCTAGCACGATTTTTCCTGTAACCCTGTATAATGTAACAGTAACAAATTCTGTGCTGCCGTCTATCATCACGCCCCTAGAACTCGTACATTTGTTGGTTGCCGATTGATTTATACTAGTAATAATCTACTTCTAAATGCAACTTTTAACTATACATAATCATTAGTAACTCTTAATTTTGAAATAACGATTTTATTTTTCTTATTCCTGGAAATTTTATTTATAATTCTTCAAAATTAACTGATTCATGGCTATCCCAAGTACGGTACATGACGTGTCATCGTCATCAGCATAGTTTTAAAACTTTTTAATCTCTTTTGATAACTATCCGCCCCGAGTTCGGTTCATCATAATGGTTACATAACTATCGTTGAAGATTCCGTGGTGGGAGGTAATAATTCTTGAAAAAAATCTATTTTTAATTTATTTTAGAAGTTTTAACCAAATTATACGCACTAAAGCATTTTGATATAAGGTAATGTAATTTTTACAAACTTAAGTAAATAGTTTGTAATAAAATATTTATTTTTATCGATGTATTTTCTAACAATGTATTTTCTGTACGTGTCTTAAAATATACAGATTATGTAGCCTTGGAACTAGTCATAGGAATAGTAATATCTAATCTACTGTTAAATAATTAATGTCGTTATTAATAAAAGTAATTTATATACTTCCTATACTTAATTAAAAATGTTTCTTACATCGTTTTCTTTAATTATGTAGGTAACGAAACATTATGTAACAATATTATTAACTGTTAGTTATAAACCAATCAATATTTAATTTAAATTATTACTAGGTTGTTTGTAAATGTCCTGTAAAGTTCCTCGTTACATAATTTTAATTTTGTCAATTTAATTAAATGTTATGATGGCTCCTATAATATCGCGAGTAATAAAATTATTGAACAGCAATAAACTTTTTTTCACAATAACCAACATCCAGCAGTTTTAAACAGTGACCATTGATACATTATTTTATTGATTAGGTACCTATAGGTCGCGTCAACCACAAAGAACGCTGTAAACAGTGGAGGGGATGTGTTTGCGCATACAAAATGCTCGCGCCATCACACCCCTTTCCCCTCCTTACGGCGTTTTTTTTTGCGTGACGCGCACTAGAAATACTCCTGAGGAATTGGACAGCCTCGCATTCTCTGGATGCTTGTAATTTTCACAGCAAAAAGGCAAATCAAATTTTTTTACCGCATCTTGCGAAATCGCTATCATACCAATATGGGTATCAAAATCAAGAGAGTGATGAAGTGTTTTCAAATAATGTATTAGTTTTTAATTTGAAGTAAACCCTCAAAGACACAACCAGAACGCAAAATTAGTTAAATCACTTTAGCGAACTAGGCCATGAGTGATACTAAAATATATCATAAAACCTTTTCTATGGTCATACAAATCGTTTAGAAAAAACCGCATCAAAATCTATGAAGCCGTTTCGAAGATATGAAGAGCTTTGTTATAAAAAAAATGTAATTGCTGGTAACCCCAAAGTGATCAAAATGAGTTATACAATCACAGGCGTCAGTAAACTGCTAGGACATAGGTACGCGAGCCTGACTGAAGCGATCATTACATTTTTATCATTCGTCAAGACTGAAGAATGGATTTCAATATTAAAAAGTACCAAATTGAAAACATTATCTTATTTAGCTACCTACATACTTATAGTTCGGGCACTCGGGCTTTTTTATTTTTTAATAAATCTTCTGCAATCTTTATTGACAAAGAAAATTACAACTAATAGTTACAATTATTTACAAAATGTACAAAATATACAAAATACATATATGAAACAGTTGAGCTATCTGCAAATCGTTGCAAACGATCTATAGATAGCTCAACTGATCCAAATCAGTGCCAGTCGGAAGCGTACCCAAGACACTGGCTGCATTGCCACGCTGAATGGCAATGCTGATACGCTGAGCCAGGTATTCGCCAGCCCTCGGGTCACGCGTCGCCTCGATAAGTCGCCTGGATAAAATTTTGAAGACCCGGTAGGCCTCGGTACCCCACGGACCTAGAGTCTCAACCCCAAGAGGAACAAATACGTAGGCCAAAAAAAATAAAAAAAATAAATCTAATAAATCTTCTTGTTTTAAATCAACTGTACCTCTATCCTACTAATATTATAACGCGAAAGCTTGTGAGTATGGATGGATGTTTGTTACTCTTTCACGCCGGAACGGCTGAACAGATCTGAATGAAACTTAGCAGAGAGATATAGTCTATAACACGTAGGCTACTTTTTATCCCGTGGCAATACCGGGATTTAATGCTGCGCGGGTGAAACCGCGGGGCGCAACTAATACATTTAAATTTGGTTGAAGGCCAAGTTCCAATGCATTTTTCCGTAGCAAGTCCTCATCAGTGGCGTACCATGACATAAATTCGTATAAATTATCCATGACAATAAATTAACTGCAATACTGGATTGCCAACCAATTATTTTCAATTGAAAATAATAAGCTAAAAAAACAAAATGTTCACTGGTACATGTATACGTAGTACTTCTATGTATAGAAGTTGTAGTTAGGTACGTATTAAGCAGGTACTTGCTAGTTATACTAGTAGTTATTTATAATGGGAACTGCAATAGTCAGCTAGACAGACCCATTATTTTGAACGTTGGTCCATTATGTATTTTGTAACCTGACATTTGCCCAATTATTCATATTACTTACACAATACTCATGTGAAGTGCGGCCAGAAGGCGCGATAGTAGGCTTTAGAGCTCTGTGAAATATTTACTACCAAATGGCAAACAAGTATACAGCCCACCTGATGTGAAGGGGTTACCGTAGCCTATGGACGCTTGCAGCATTAGAGGCATCAAACGCGCGTTGGTGATCCTAAGAACTCCATGCGTAGTCTCTAGAAAAACATTAGGGGCGCATATGTCTTAGAGTGCGCGGGAAGAAGTTTCCCTGAAACCGAAGAGTGCGCGACCATATCCTGGCTCCAAGGTGTATGGATAAAGTCTCTGCCTGTGGCGAGCAGTGGATGGTAATGAAGCTGCTCCAAATCTTGAAACATTCCTGACAGCCTTCTCAGCTCAGTCGGTAGTAGTTCTGCCTTCTGCTCCGTAGGCCATGTGTTCGATCGCCACCGAGAACAAACATTTGTGTGATCAAAATCAAATCAAAAAATTTAAATCTTTTTATTGTAAATAAGGAGGTAATGAATAGGGTTGGGACTCTTCTTTTAAGTTTTGAACCTGTGTTAGAAGAGTCCCCTCAAACATAGATTAACATAATAGATAATTGACCGAGCGAGCGAAGCGTCTCAGTTTCCACATTGGCCAAAAATGCGTTTGTCAGTAATATTATGTTTGATCTCTATCTGGGTTTTATATCCTACTACTAGTGGCTCTGGGAGCTGTAGACCTCGCGAGCATACTAAAAGTGAGCTATTTGAGGAATGTAATGTGCAAGTGCATTTTCCGTTTTGTGATTTTTTTGATCTTTTTAATTTTTTTGCATCATCTTGTGTAGAATGAGGTCCTTTGTGTTTCTCTCAAATTTGATTGAAAACCATCGATTGTTTGATGAGCTATCCTGTTCATCATGCTGAAGATCCTTATCAGATCTTCGCCAAACTTTTATGAGACCAACTTATAGTTACTACCTTTCAAATAAAAAAAGAATAATCGAAATCGGATCTCATTTGGTGGAGATGTCCAGTATATCAAATAGCCCCCTTTTTGCCTTTTTTTTGGGGAAGTATCAATCCTCCAATCAAAAATCCCCGACGACAAAAAAAATCTAATAAGTCATATAACCTGTGTACCAAGTTTCGTCCAGATCGGTTGAAAAATGCGACCTGTAGAGAACAGACAGACAGACAGACAGACATCCGGACAAACGCATTTTTGGCCAATGTGGAAACTGAGACGCTTCGCTCGCTTCGCTCGCTCGGTCAATTATAAACTCTTTTACGCCGGAACTGCTGAACGGATCTGGATGAAATTAGGCATAGAGATAGATTATAGTCTGGAATAACACATAGGATACTTTTTATCCTGTGGGAATATAGAAATTTAAAACTACGCGGGTGAAACCGCCGGGCGCAACTAGTAGTATTATAATGTACCTAGGTGTATTTACGAAAAAATTACAATACCTACTAAGTACAGTAGTAATACTGGATATACCTACAAGCACCTAAGCTAGATTACGGAAATCGCGAGATCTCAACGCATCAGTTACCTAGGTGTACCTACACTGCCTACTTAGATAGGTAGGTAGTGTACCTACCTAGTTAATTGATGCGAATTGATGTCTAGGTAGATCTCTAATGACTATCAGACTATCTTATCTCAAATACAGAATAATTCAAGTCACTGTAGGATGAATATTAGGTAGAGGCTGAATTATCTAATGCTTCTTGATGTGCGGTTTCGATCCCGCGACAAACTGCCTAAGTTGACTGGAGTTCTGTAGTTAGGTAGCTCACAGTTATCTGCCCGAAGTTTATTCGTAACTTACCCTTTTTGTGTAGAGATTCGATAAGCGCTTCTATCATCTCTACTATCGATGGTAAAATGCTAAAAATATCGTAGTCAAATTTGGTGATATGACACTGCTTTTGTGACATTTCAGATCTCTATCTTTATAGGCCTAGAATTGCGTGGTGAGAATTCACAAGTCTCTCTCCATACAAAAACAGCCTACGGAAAAAACTAAAATCAAAACAACGGTAGACTTGGGGTGTAGGTAGTGCAAGCAAAAGACGTCCGCTGCTGACCAGCTCTCTAAGTAAAATGCGAATCACCAAATGTACGGTTTATTACTCGTTTAGATTTCTCCCGCTGTGCATCTGATCCGATATCTGCTTTCAAAGGAACTTGATTTTAGGGTTCCGTATTCGACCAAACTTTTTTGCTTCAGAAGCAAGGTAAGAAGCAAATGACAGAAGTAAGGTATATTAACTTTGAGGTACTTACACTACTAATAAAGTTACACGAGCAATGCTTAGCTATACAAATAGACAATGCTGCCTAGCAATTGAAATAATTTATTATTTTCTATTGGCAATTATTATTGCAGAATAAGTGGTTGCTCGTGCCTTGGTCAATCAATGATAATATTGTGGCAAGCATCTCACGTGTCTACAGAGCACACACATAATACCTACAGTTAGATTTTTATTTTAGGTACTTATCCAGATCTATTTTTTTCTTAGTGCTTGTTTTTTTTTGATACGTAGGAATACTCAATAATAATTTATTTCGTAAGCATATTAATGTTACACGTCATGGTACAAGTTTAGAAACACATAAAACTAAATAAACCGTCACTATTAAATAAAGTAAAGCAAAAAATATTCATTGCAGCAAAACACAGTAAATTATACCTACTTAAAATTAATCAATTAACATAGACAGAATTATATCTTCAAACTAGCTGCGCCCCGCGGTTTCGTCCGCGTAGTTTTAAATCCCGGTATCTCCACGAAATAAAAAGTACCTTATGTGCTATTCCACACTATAATCTAGCTCTGTGCCAAATTTCATCCGGACCCGTTTAGCCGTTCTTGCGTTATTGAGTAACAAACATTCACATTTATGATATTAGTGTGATAAATTACCTAAGTATGTCAGTAGATTTTGCAGCTGTTCAAAAAGTTGGAGATTCTAGGCTTAGGATTAAGATGATTCAATTATTATTTTAATTCATTAGATTGATTAAAAACTTATTTTAACAGTCGATTTTTTATGAAAAATTAAAAACAGTTACGCACCTAAGTACTTAAATTATGACGCAAGAGTAAGCTAAATCAAAGTGACATTACCTACTGAACCACTGCCGAAAAGATAAGCTCACCCTTGACTTCTGACCATACACGTAACAATACGCAAGTGAGAACGAGTTCAGCGACGACCACTCGACAGTGCGAACCGACTTGCCATACAAACTAATCGAATAATTTATTTAAATAACAAACAAATTCATTGATGACAAAAAATAATGTCTCTGGAAGGCTTGGTGCGCATTTTGTGGAAATAATTGTGTAGAGATTTGTGATTTCGTGAAGAAATAATTTCTTTAACATGGAAAGTGTGCGACTTTTTATGGGTAAGTTTATTAGGAAGTTAAAAACCCAATGGGCCCCTACCAGCTGAACGTTGCTAAGCAACGTTCAGCTGGTAGGTATATTATATTGAAAATGAATAATAATAAATAAATAATGCTGGACAATCCACACAGCATCATCTAGCCCCAAAGTTAGTTACTCAAAGCTTGTGTTATGGGTACTAGATGACTGATATATTTAATACATTATACTTACATAGATAGATATTTTTTATTATACATCAACACCCAGACCTACGGAACAAATTTCTGCAGATCGTACACAAATTTGTTCCGAGGCGGGAACCGAACCCGCAACTTCTTGCGTCGCAGGTGGACTCTCGCCCGCTGGGCCACTGAGGTCGTCAAATCAATGAATGTCAAAAAAAGAATGAACTGAAAGATTTTTAAATCATTACACACACTAAATACTTCGGGTTTTTTATGTTCCTTTTTTAAACCGCTAATGCCAGTTTTATCTAAGCTAAACTGTAAGTTGTAAAATACCTACCTATTGTATCTGCTTCATTAGGTTAGGTAGGTAGGTGGTATAATGTACTACATGTCCTATAGGACAAAGTTTAGTTCTAACTAAAAGGTACATTACAATGATCAATTGTTACGTGTTACCTGGGTAGGTATTTACCTTTATCAGTTACTTACCAATTTCGTAGGTTTTAAAGGTACCTACACTGTAACTGAACACAGAAAAATAATAAAGGTATGCTCTGTCACAAACCATGTGTTATGTTTTATTTATGGTTAGAGTTAGAATTCTAAACGTGTCTACGTTTAGAGTTGTAACTCTAACGAATGAACTCTAATAACGTTTCTGAAAGCTCGACCAACACTAATAAAAGGCCGTCATGTCAAGTCACTTGCTATTTCAGTTTTTACTTCAAATTAGATAAGAGATAGCAAGTGACTTGACAGCCGATTAGCTCTGATTGAGCTTTCAGAAACGGCGGTAAGGTATCCACTTTGTCGCGCCATATCAAGAATCGAACCTGCGCCCTTTGCGCCTTAGCAAATCTCAGTGGCACAAACATCACCAAGGTTTAGTATATTATAGTAAAACTACCTCATAGAGTTACGGATACTGATCAAGCTACACAAAGCAAAAGAAAAATAACATCTATTACAAGGACATAAATGCGAGCAGTGTATGATAACATAGGTAATGTGTGAGTGGTGCGCCGCAAACATAACATGTTTAATTATTTTAAAACATTACATTAAAACATCATAGAATCTAGGCAAAAAGTAGAGCTTAGATTTTTTTGATGCGTCTAACAACTAGAGGATCTAATCTAGGTGTGTTATCTAACTATCCAAATTTTACACGGAAACGCTTTTCCAGAACACTTCATAACTAATTGACAGCCCTCAATAGCTCAGTAGTGCTATTCCGTAAACAGCAAACACGGGGAGTATCCCCGAGTAGATACCCGCTCACTCCGAGCACGAGCTTCGATTCACTCACGTTGGCATTCGGCCGATGATACGCGTTTTCAATACTTCCAAATTGAAAACTCACCGCGGATTCCGTGGTCACTTAGGCGAGTTGCTGTTAGTAGCATCAGACATCCCTGAATGTCACTGTCACTAACGAGTACGGATCAAGGAATTTATATACTGTTCTTAGGTACGGATAGCGTCGTCGTACAAAATGTCTCACCTATCACCTATTTCATGTTTTACATAAACAGAAAGTAAGTGAAAATAACATACCATCACGTGAATAACTTTCTAGTTTCTACCAGTCATGTCGTATCCAATGACGACCTACCTGATTACCTTACATACTTTGCTTAGAACTTAGATTCTTATATAGAAGATGAAAATATTACGACACAAAAATTACATTTATCTAGGTATGATCCACATTTATATATCTTACAGACTATCATAATATATTTATAAAAGGGTGTCTCATGTCAGGCTTCTGATGAACTTCCTAAACACAGAGTATTATGTTCCTTAAACACGACACCCTCCGACAATGAATATAAATACTCCTGTCGGAGTACAGTCCTCCGACCAACTAAAAGCCTGGATTTTGAGTTTTTTTTAGAGAAGTCGTTCGTAGTAGTAGTTTCGTGAAGGGCTCGTGCGGGGAAGTCTTGCCACCATGCATATATCTACTGCCAACCGCTGTATTTCGGTCAGAAATGTGGTTGCCGGTGAACTGTAATTTCACAAGAGGCATGCCTGTAGAGAATAGAAACAGGTGCATTTAGGCAAGTGTGAATGGGATTGTTGGATGGAAAGGGATGACCTCGCAGACGTATCTCGATAATAGCAGACGTTTTAGAGAAAGGCCAGGTCAAGAGTACCCTAAACCGACGAGCTTAGGAGAAGGAAGCGAAAGTGGTGTAGGTATGTCAAGATCATAGCAATTTTAAGCGTAGTGTAGAGCTCTTTGCGAAGGGCTCGTCTGGGGAAGTACTACCACCACGCTTATTTCTGCCGCCAAGCAGCGTTGCTGTGTTTCGGTTTGACGAGTGCGGTCGCCCTGGTGTGATTACAGGCACAATGCCTCATGTTGATGGACGCAGGGTAGTAGTAGGGCATATTTTTATCGTGCGTGACTTACGAGACAATACTTTGCTAGAGGTGAGGCGGGCTATCTGCTTTTACATCAGCTACTTTGTTGTACAAAAAAATTGCGGTCTGATTCAAGCGTGATTTTATGTACCCACGTTTGTTTGTACTTTAGTTAGACCTTGAGAATGATTCTCAACAAGAATCTTCGTAGTAGGTACTCTAACGTATATTTGACGGATAGCGGAAATTTGAGTTAGTAATACTCGACTCGCCATAAAAAGGAGTTGTTTGTGATTTTCATACCTACGCAGATCAGTAGAGTAAGATTTAACAGTTATAGACTCGATGATCTTTGTCGTATAATTTCAATTCGATAGGATTTCATAAAAAAGAAAAAACAATAAATTCTGTAGGCAAATAGGTACTTATCAATTTGTACATACCTACCTATATTTATTTGCTCTTTATTCAGTTTTGTTGTATGGAAACTGAATAACTCGAGGACACAGGCCACACATTTATGTTTTTGGGTTAGCTAGCTTATGTATACCTACTTAGAGTGTAGATTTAATAAATTATTATGTAAGCCAGAAAAATCAGCGCGGCAAAATAAAATTTACGACACGATCTGCATCAGCATACCAAATTAAAGAATGAATTTACATACTTTTGTATTATTCTGACAACAATACTCACCCAAGTGACCTCGGTATCCGCGGTGTGTTTCCAATTTGGCATTCTGTAATACATTCACCCAACACTAGCACCACCCGTGAGGTGTGTGTGTGTGTCTTGGCCTTGAGAACTAACGTGAGCTCGTGATAGAAGTGAGCGCGGGGCGCGGATCTACCAGGTGAAACTCCCAGTGATTTCCTTTTTTACGGAATACTTCGGCAGGTATTACTTACCAACCTACTAGGTTACCTACTAGGTTACCACGGTCACTCAACTCAAATGGCTAGGTACAGTCTAAGCAATTAGCAGAACGTTATGTCTTGTTATTCTTATGTCTTGGCTCTATAGTCGTTGCATCCGTGTGAGCGTTTGTTGGTTTAGCTAAATGGTAGCACACACTTCGTGATTATTTAAATTTTAAATATATTCAAAGTAATCCTTGTGATTCAACTGAATAAATAAAAACCTTTTGACTTTGAATTATTTGCTTGGAAATATTCACACAGCAGCAATATTCAAACAAGGCTTGAAGGGGATCCACATTTTGGTTGTAAAAAATTGTGTTTCTAATTTTGTACCTACTTTAACAGCAAAAAATGCTATCTTCAACACCTGTTAAAAGGTATCTGCTCAATTTCGTATCGCGTGTGCTAGAATGTCCTACGTGCTGAGTACAAAGTAATATAGGGTACAGAAGATGAGAAGTTTAAACAGCCGATCGATTTGAACTTCAACTTTGTAAAAGAAAACTAGTAAATTTTTGTAAAAGAAAAGGTAAGGAACATCAAAATCCTTTCACCACACTGTTTCGCCAGAACTAGTGTAACGACCACAAGAAGAAGTATGCTTTATGTCCATTTTTGTCCATTGATTTAACAATTCAGGAAATTGAAAGTCAATAAAATCTACGGTACGGTCCCAGAGACAGGGAGAGTAATTATCAAGTATTATAATGTTCTCTGTCTGGGTGCTAAATAATATGTATGTATTTACAGAAGTAAAAGTATAGAAGTAGTAAGATATAATTATAATCTATCTGGTTCTCATATCACTAGCTTTGGCTTATAGCGAGATAGTGCTGTGTGGAATGTCCAACAATATTCATATTTATATATTTATTTTATTATTTGAAGGGTGCTGGTGAAATTGCAGGCCCATGAGGCTTGACATGTACGCCTCAATTTGATGGACGCACGGCAGTGCTTCGTAGCGCACGTTCATATCATGCGTGACGTGTGAGGCAATGCTTTGTTAGAGGTGATGTGTTGGTTGCTTAACATCAGGTGGGCCTAATGCTAGTTTCACCAAGATGTAGGTTTACAAGTTACCCCTCTGTCTTTCCAGATCTCTAGCATAATATCTGCAGTTAGTGAAAGCAGATAGAAGCATGACAGACGGTGAGGCATGCCGGCAGCAGAGGGTGTCACCATTCTTGCGACAGGTAATAATATTATTAACAACAGCTTTTCTGCGATCTCAATAGGGGGGGCCGATTCTAGCCCAGTGACTTTTTTGTCACGTTAGATATATATCACGGTAACTGTCAAATTTCCTATTGAATTTTGCCAGATACCGTGATATAATTATATCTACAGTGACAAAAAAGCAACTGGGCTAAAATCGGCCCCCAGTCCTTATCAACGTCAACGCTCTCTCTCTCTCTCTCCCTCTCTCTCGGGTTACCGCACGCGTTCCTTTCGCACATTGCTCGCGCAATTGAGCTATTAATTGTACTCTTGTGTGACTTGCCGCATAGCCACGTCAGACGTAGGACATAGGTAGTTGTAGACTTCGTTATAGGTAGGTAGGTACACAGAAATGTATTCCGTGGGTAGGTACATATTTTGTCAAACGCTATATTATTTTAGGCTATCACACTTTTTTTGCAAAAAAATTAATTGCCTTCGAATACACTTCTTCTTCTTCTTGTCGTGTCACTAGTTTCTTTCGAAACAGTGTGGTGAAAGAGAGGCTCCTTTCGAGCAATTTACACTGTTAGGTATGTGCTTTTTAGGTTCTACAACATGCCGGTTTCCTCACGATGTTTTCCTTCGCCGTTTGAGAGTACTGGCATTGTGCACACGAATACACTGAAAATCATAAGACAAAAGTTTTGCTGAAGGGAAACCACAATGCAAAATTGTATGTTGATTGGTTAAAAAAGCGCAGCGCATTTTAAAACTAAAAAAAACATACAGTCGAATTGAGAACCCCTCCTTTTTTGAAGTCGATTAAAAAGTGACCTTATGTTGTGGCGCGTATGGAAAAAAGTGGAGGGATGTGATTGCGCATACTTATTTGAAAACACTCGCGCCATCACACCCCCTTCAAGCGTTCTTTTACGTGACGCGAAATACCAAAGATTGCCTTCTTACGCTAGTGCAAGTGAGAAAGATCATCAACATCGGTGAGAAGTAGTGAAAACGTGAAACTGAGACTGCACTGAGATGACTGACGATGGAGGAAAGTGTAGTGGTGTAGGGAATGAACCCACATGAAGTGGAATAAGGGTAGGAAGATGATAATAGAAGCAATAATTGTTGCTGTCGGAAAAAAATGCATTTTTTCTTTCAATAGGCTTTTGAAGTAGGAACCATAATATTTTGCAGTAAGAAGTACATCATTATTAATCCAAAATACTTTTTTACCAGCTTCTGGCTGTGAGCGGGGTGGTTATGTACATGATCGGCACTGGCGCTAACATCGCGTACCCTGGCGTGTTGCTGCAGCAGCTGCGGCAGCCAGGGTCGGCAGTCCACCTCACCCTGGAGCACGAGTCCTGGATCGGTGAGTGCCTTCCTCTGCACTGAGCTTTCGTGGACCTTCACTCATAAGATAGACCGCTACGGACATGTCCATCTTTGACATTTTGCTTTTGGTCTAGGTGTTGTTATACCGGATTAGTTTCTTCAATTTGATTACTTCAACGCGGTCTCTTTGACTTTCATATAACTATAGCATAGTATAACAACTATAATTATTGCATAAAGTACCTTACCTAACCTAAAAAAAGCACCCCTTTTAAATTTTCATTTTAATCTGGCTCACGTATTCATGTAGGTACCTTAGGGTGTTACCACACCAATCGATCGATCATCGATAGACGGCATCGATCGATGTTTCAACGGATGAGTCGAGGTCGATAGATAGTTTCTACCACACCAATCCAATCGATCAACTTCGATCGACGTCAATCGATGCCGTCGATCGACAATCGATCGATTGGTGTGGTAGCACCCTTATTGACCTCCCTTGCTTTTATCCCTTCTTTTCCTTGTAACAAATAATTATTTCTGTCCGGTAACAGGTTCACCTCATTGACTCTCAACATATTGCTTTATTTAAGCTACTTGACCTCACAGCAGGTCGATAATTTTCATGGAGTTGGTTAGTAAGGTTGTTTTGGCTTTTACGTTACCACTTGACGTGGTTGGTCCAATCGTGCATCTCGTAGCTCTGGCTTGTAGGTACTTCCGTGTTTTGAATGGTACGTTATTCTGCCTATAGCTATATTCGCTCAGCCATGCAAACTGGTCTAATATAACTTGTATCTCCTCCTTCCAGCTTCCATCCTGGGGCTCGCGCTGATCTCCGGCATCTTGGTGGCTCCGTTCAGCCTGCAGCGGCTCGGGCGCCGCATGACCAACCAGCTCAGCACGCTGCCTGCGCTGGCCGGCTGGGCCTTGCTGGTGGCGGCTAGGGGACCCGCCGCTTTGCTGACCAGCAGGGCTTTACAGGTAATCATAGCTTACGTTAAGTCTTTATGGATATTTTTATAGAACTTATTGTAATATTTAGTTGGCAATCCTAAATAAAATAATTATCAAATCCCATTTTTAGAGTTCAAAAGGCGATAATCCGGTAGGTACCTACTTACGTACAATGTCCAAATCATCTTGCATCAAATAGCTTTTTATTATGCTACTAATAAAAGCTTCGATAATCCCAGAACCTTTAAAGCCAAGATTATCATGGAAGAGATTTTCGACGATTTAAGTTTACTGCTTCCCAAGAATTGTAGTTTTTCATTGCTCTATTATACATTCCAGGGATTTGGAATGGGTCTACAAGCAGCCGCGGCTCCAATCTCGATCGCGGAGTACTCCTCGCCGAAGAACCGGGGTGCGTTTCTGGCGACTATTGCCTTCTCCTTCGCAACGGGAATGCTGATCGCCCATGTCTTCGGGACCCTCTTGTACTGGAGAACAGCAGGAATAGCCTGTGGAAGTTGCTACGCCTTATCTTTGATACTACTATCTTTATCACCGGAAACCCCGCCGTATTTGGCCTCACGGGGTCTGCAAACCGAATGCAGGAAGTCTTTCCGTTGGTTCAGGGGTAGAGATGACGAGTCGGAGAAGGAACTAGAGGTAATGATAAACAGCCAGAAGAAAGCTCAGATCGTCAGCAATCTAGCTCCGCAAGTGTCCGTCATAAGGCGGTACATCAACATAGTGAAGAAACCGGAGTTTTACAAACCGACATTGATCATGATGTTTATGTTTATACTCTTCCAAGTCTCAGGAATGACTGTGATACCATCGTACACAGTGCCTATTATGGATGCAGTTACACACAAAAGCATAGACCCTAATATTAGTATGCTAATGGTAGACGTCGTCAGATTTGCAACCGCTGTGTTAGCATGTATCGTCATCAACAAATTTAATAGAAGAACTGTCCTGTTTCTTGGCATTGTGATAAGTTCCCTTTCATTACTGACGACTGCATTGATGATGTATTTGAGAGATACAGGGCATATACCAAAGGAATTCGAATGGACCCCTGTAATACCAGCGCTAATGTACATATTCGGAAAGACTTTGGGGATTTTACCTATACCTTGGGCTATAGCAGGTGAAATATTTCCTCTTGCATACAGAAGTATCGGCAGTGGTATATCTGGCATGTTTCTATCTGTTATGTTCTTTGTCATAGTGAAAACTGCACCGAAGTCTTTTGAGAACATAGGAGTTGAAGGAACATTTTCAGTGTACGCTGTTTGCGTAGCTATTTGTGGGATCTTACTGTACTTTCTTTTACCAGAGACGAAAGGAAAAACGTTGTATGAGATAGAATGTCACTTCAGAGGTACTAAAGAAGACCCGATAGACGTCTGCGAGGATGAGAAAATGCTGGAGCTACGAAAGGTTGAAGGTGGATGACAGGAGGAGAAAAAATACAGGAAATGCTCGCTCGCTTTAGGATGCTGGCCACGTACCTACATTGGCGAGGACCGAATGTAACACAGTACTGGTACTGCTGTACCATAGTAAATTAAATGCTAGAAAACAAAATGTTGATTTTTTAATGATCTTACCAGCTTCCTTCCGACCATCTTAATGTTTTTTTTACAATGTTATGTTAATAATGTAAACATTACTTTTACACTGGTTAACTGATACGTTTTGAGGGAATAGTTTATCACATTTGCTATAACAAAGACCTCAGTATGGGTCACATTAACATTTCTATACAATGTATAAAAAATACATAGTTCCTAACCTAGTAGAGGATCACTGAGCTGCATCTTCTCATTTCAATATCCTTTACTGGGTTCAGCGGCTGAGAACTCTTTATATCATCGGGAGAATTGCCTCTGAAGATATCTTCTATATCCTGAAGGGTTTTATCTTTTGTTTCCGGCAGCATGAACCACACGACTGACATGCAGACGGTCACCACACTTGCATACAAAACGTACGTCAAAGGCAGCCCAATATTGTTGTTTAGAACTGGGAAACACTTAACAGCCACAAAAAAGTTCAATGACAACGCTAAGATACTAATTCCACTTCCCAAACTTCGATACTCCAGCGGGAATATCTCTCCTGATAATGCAAATGGAATAGAGGAAATTCCAACAGTTAAAGAAAACATGTAAAGTCCTATGATAGCCAAGGGTACCCATTGATTGTCTAAGGTTGACGGCAGCTGGTTACTCTGTTTCAAATACACATAACCAGCCTTTCCGAAATAAGCAACAATACATATAAATCCACTGCTAAAGAGAACAGTCCTTCTTTTCAAGGTCTTCATGAAATATACAGCTAAGATGTTACACAAAAGTCTTTCGACGTCCAAAGCTATCATCATATACTTAGCGTTCATGCCTGGACCCACTACCTGTTCTATTATATCCGTCGCATAAGAACTGATGACATTGATTCCTGCGAATTGGAACATAATGTATAAAAATACCATGATGATGATAGGCTTGTAGAATTCAGGTTTTCTAATGGTTACACTGAAGTAACGACTAGTGCGTTTAATTCTCATTGACAACGGTAATTTCTGTCCAGCAACGCTTGATTTTCTAGCCATTTTTTGCGCTGTGATCATCTTTTCTAATTCAACCTCTTGTTCTGCGCTGTTTCCTCTCAACCAGAAAAAGACATCTGTCGCTTCGTCGAACCTTCCTTTCGATATCAGCCAGGATGGCGACTCCGGAGTGTAAATGATGAGTAGCAAACTGAAGAATGATGTGAACGAACATATCAGTGCGCACTGTTGCCAGCTGAATAAAGATCCCAAAGTATGGCAGAACAGCACACCTACAGTCAGAGCTAATGAGACACTGGTCAAAAACATTCCTCGGTTCTTCGGATCGGTCAT
This sequence comes from Plemyria rubiginata, assembly GCA_963576535.1. Classification (NCBI taxonomy): domain Eukaryota; kingdom Metazoa; phylum Arthropoda; class Insecta; order Lepidoptera; family Geometridae; genus Plemyria; species Plemyria rubiginata. The sequence goes on along the minus strand of OY754922.1, from coordinate 6,724,666 downwards.
TTCTCCTATGATAATTGAGCCTAAAGGTCCAAGCATTCCCATGGAAACTCCTTGTAGGAACCTTGCGAGGATCAGACCGCCCACGCTGTTGACCATGAGCAGCATGAACCAGCCTACCAGGACTGGGAACATGGTCATGAGATGAGACTTCTTTCTCCCGATGAGGTCAAGGATCGCAGTGACGATGAAGTTTCCTACAATAAGAGCGAAGCCCACGATTGATGCTGAAATCAAAAAGAAGGATTAAGATTTGTCTTGGAAGGTTTTTAGTGCACCATCGCCACAGAACTGCAGTGCAAGTACCGCTCTTATCCATCGCTTAATTTGACATCATTGAATCGTCAAAATTCGTTAAAAGTGGTTTTATCCAAGGAATTTGAATACAAGGTTTTATCCATTGTTGAAACAATTTTTATAATTGTTGACGATTCTAAATGTCAATTAAGCGATCGATAAGACCGGTACTTGCACTGCTGGTGACATCAGGGTGACACGAGTCTTCGTTTTATCCTAGGATATGCCGGTTTCCTCACGATACTTTCTCTATCGCCGGTTTCAAAGCAGTAGTGTAAATTTATTTAGGAACAGCTTACGTACCGATCCAAGACTCCTCGCCAGGCGAGGCGTGTATGTTAGATTCAGGGGTCCGCAGACTGGGGATGATGACCGCTGAGAATCCGATGACGCAGCCATGGCCGATGATGTTCAGAGCCACGCTTGCTGTCAGGAAACACTGGAAACCAGAGGTAAAAGGTTTATTAGTAAAGTAAAGCATGGTTGACTATGCTACAGCTCTTCGGTGAACTTCGAACTCTGGTCCCGGTTTCCGAGGGTTTATGACGTCACATAGTTAGTGTAGGTAGTTTCGGTCTTCCGAGCGAGCGGTGCATGGAAGCTCAAACGAATTATGTAGGAAATCAGTTATAAACTTATGAGTAGATAGAACACCTAGTAGTTAAAAACCCCTACTAGAACACTACTGCTACTAGCAGGTGATCTATGACGAAGCTTTTTTGATATTCCGCGTAGAGCATCCATCCAAATATTAATTAGTGCTCTACAAGGGACAAGATTGATGTTCAAAAATTGTTACTCCTTAGAGTAACAATTTTTGTTCCTCTTAAGGAAGCTCTCGAAAATGGTAACGATGGACCTTTTCCAAATTAAACAAAACATACTTTGTTGTTCCATTACCTAAATCTAGGTCACAGTAATTTTATTTAGAAATTATCTTTGCAAATATGACTTTGAAAAATAATTATGATAAGATTGCATATTGTTGTTATGGCCGATTCATTGAAGGTAGGTAGTTCGTTCGTAGGACAAGAGAAAGCGCTGAAACATTATTTATTCGTAGGCTGAATGAATCGTTCGTCCATGACTATACGTAGATGAATAATAAGAATATTATAACAAACATTGGTGGACAATTCACACAACACTATCTCGCCCCAAACTAAGCTAAAGCATGTGATATGGGAACCAGATAGCTTATAATACTACTTATATACTTTTCTTTCCGTAAATACATACTTATAATGTTATTTATCACCCAGACACAGAACAGACATATTTGTTCATCACACAGTTTACGGTGGAAATCGAACCCACGACCTACGGCACAGAAGGCAGAGCTACTACCAACTGAGCTGTGAAAGCTGTAAAAATGACATGACTTTGGGTTATTCTTGAGTTATGAAACCTTCACTAAAACCATTTTTATATTTCATATTGCATACCTACATTATTGCACAAAGCATCACAATACGAGTACACAATTTTAAGAAATACCATAAATGGAGCGAGGATGAAGACCATTGGATAAACAAACTTAACAAAGATTATAAGGTTATTGGTTTGTTATTTACCCTTGGCAATCTTTCGCAATAAAATCTTTATCTTAAAAGATCGTTGATCTGAAGAACCCTTGTAATAAACAAAGAAACTCCTTACGACAAGTGTGTGTGTACAATATCGAAGTAGGCAACTATGTAGGCTAGATTAGGTGAAGTCTGATTCAACTAGTCACTAGACGTTGACACGTTCGTTGCATTGCGCTAGATTCTAGTGCAATGCAATGACCATGTCTGCTAATGTGAACCACATGTGAACCACTGAACACTACAGTAGGTACCTTGTATGTGGACCAACAGTGATTCGCAAGCTTTCGCGATAACTAAGGGCCGACAATAAAGGTTCAAGGTGTTATAACTGAAGTAATTCAAGGCTATATTTAAAAAAAAATTTGGAAATGTTTCCGAGCGGAAAGTTACTTTATTTTTTTATAAATCTACAAGTGGAATAAGCAGATGGCCCACTAGATGTTACGTGGTAGTGGTAACCATCAACTACACCAAAACATTGCCTCGTAAGTCAAGCACGATATGCCGTAATTTAAAGCCATCCTTTTCCCATTTTCCTGCCCCTATCCCTTTTCATGTATGGTCGGCACAACAGGTTTTTGCTCTCCACTCTCCTCTATCAGCCGTCATCTCAGCAGTCACGAATTTTACAAATTTCGGCGACACCGAAGGGGTTTCCTTCGGCTTCGGAATGTTTTTAATAGCCATGGATCTATTTTGACTTTGATTGGACCACTTGTTTCATCGAATTACAGATTTCGTTACGAAACTCGGATTTCGTTATCCAGCATAATTTTTTTAAGACATTGCTAGTGAAGTCCGACGGACTGACAACATTGTCAAGACCGTTTCACTCAAAGTCAAAGTCAAAAGGGTCAATTGAATCACAAGGATTATTTAGAAGCGTTTATGAGCAGTAGAGCTCTTTGTGAAGGGCTCGTCCGGTGATGTACTACCACAACGCCTTTTTCTGCCGCCAAGCAGCGCAGCGCGTAGGTACCTAGCTGTGTTTCGGTTTGAAGAGTGTGGTGTGGATGTCGGTGTAATTGCAGACACATTGGCTTAACATCTCTAAGCCTCAAGTTGATGAACTCTAGATATGGAAGAAGTTACATTAGAAGTTAGATATGGAAGAGAAGTTTCACAATAAAAAAAATACAAACTTTTTACTCACTTGTCTCAGCAGAGGTGCATATCGGCCTTCCTTTTTTGATTCTCCCATTTTTATATAAAATTACATCAAAATTCGCCCATCGTTTCCGAGTAGCGACCGAGTCGATTGGAACCATAATCTGAAAGAATCCAGCAGGCGCTGATGATTGTTTGCCCGATAAAATGATTAGATTAAGAACACCGCCCCGAGTTCACCAACGGAATAGCGAGCGAAGTAGAGCAAAACATCACACAACATCACATCAACATGTTGTTGAGCTATCTATAGATCGTTTGCAACAGTCTGCAGATAGCTCAACTGTTTCATATGTATTTTGTACATTTTGTAAATAATTATAACTATTAGTTGTAATAATTTTCTTTGTAAATAAACATATATTTTACGTTTTTTAAACGATTGATACTACAGCCGGCAATGGACAGGGCGAACCGCCCGTGCGCCCTGCTTCGCACGGGTGCACATATCATTATGATGCTATAAACCCTTCTCTTGAATCACTCTATCTATTAAAAAAAACCGCATCAAAATCCGTTGCGTAGTATTAAAGATTTAAGCATACATAGGGACAGATAAAGCGACTTTGTTTTATACTATGTAGTGATGATGATAGTGATTATAGAATGCTTTTGACGGAAACGTCAATTTCTGTTTATTTTAGGCAAACAAGACAATACGACAATAAGTACCAAGGAATTTGAATACGACGTATACCTAATTCTGAGGTTTCCGAATGTTCAGAAATAATATCAAAGCAAGCGAGTTTTTTTGAGTAAAAGTGTAGGACTGACAGACTGGCCACCACCTCATGTTTAACGGTAAGTAGGTACCTATGCATATGAAAATAGTATCATGTCACCGAGCATGTTCAACAAAGATATGCCAAGTGTGGAACTGCCACCCTCCAAATCGGAGTATCCAATTATCAATGCTTGGCGGCAGTAATTACAGGCACATGAGGCTTAACATCTGTATGCCTCAAGTTGATGGACGCAGGGCAGTGCATCGTAGGGCACGTTCCTATTGTGCGTGACCTACGGGGCAATGTTTTGTTTATAGGTGATGGTTACCACTTAACATCAGGTGGGCCATCTGCTTGTTCCATCAGCTAGTTGTATAAAAAAAAAAAAAAATAAAGAAGTAAGTACCTACGAGTCAGTAGGTATAGGTACCTACTTCCCCTAGTTTGCTCATACAAAAACCGCGCCATCACACCCCCTCCCCCTCCTTCCAGCGTTCTTTTTACGTGACGCGACCTATACCTACCTCTAGTACCTAATCGAACTGCTGTCTTTAAGGCGTTGACTACACCTAATGTACCTCTCGCTCGCACGATTCGACATTTTAAAATATATAAAATCACTATGTAGTATGTATAATTTTGAAAAATCGCAAATAACCATTTTGTGTGCAATCACATTTCACACAGTTTAGTAAAACTTTCACTTTGATCTATGCAAGTTTTCTTACTCAAAAGTTTGCTTAAGTACAAAAACTAGAAAAGCAAACTTAAGTAGGAAAACATGCATCGATGAAAATGAAATTTTTACTAACCTGTTCGCAATGTGATTGCACACAAAATGGTTGTTTGCGATTTTTCGAAACTGGGAGTAGTTATTTTAAATCCTACAACAAGTCAAAATGTGCGAGCGAGAGTCACATTAGCTCTTGTCTTCACCTTAAGTTAACCACTGGTTAAATGCTGGTGAACATTAGACCTAATTTATTATTAAGGCTTTGTAAAGTGTCATTTATTTAGTAGATAGGTACCTAGGGATTGCGTATTAAACGTAGGTAGGTAGGTACCTATGTAATTAAATAAGTAGGTATTGCTACCAAACAGTTTGATATACCTAGGTACTGTTGGAATAACAAAAATGTATATACTACATGAACAAGTGGTTCTTTGTCTTCTCATAGAACGTATACACAGCGCTCATATTATGGAGTCCCCTATGATTAGTCGGTACCGCGCATTTCTCTAGAACACACACCTCGCCTGAGGAACTCAATATATAGTTTTCATATATTACCTAAACCCGTCTTTCATTGATCTAATAACCTAATAGGTACTTACCTAGTTTTATAGGTACCATGTAGGTAGGTAGGTATAGGTCGTGTCACGTAAAAAGAACGTTGGAAGGAGAGGTAGGGGTGTGATGATGGCACGAGTGTTTTGTGTACGCAAACCTTCGATCCCTCCCTCAGGATTCTAACATAGAATCACTCGCTACACTCGTGATTCAATTATAGAATCTTCGCTTGTTCGGGATTCAAAGTTAGCACAGCACACACAACAAATCTCTTGTGGTACAATGTACTATCCCATCCCAACTAATATTATAAATGCGAAAGTAACTCTGTCTATCTGTCTGTCTGTCTGTCTGTCTGTTACGCTTTCCCGCTTAAACCTCTCAACCGATTTTGATGAAATTTGGCACAGACAATCTTTAGACCCTGAGAAAGAACATAGGCTACCTTTAATTGCGAAAAAAAGAGATGAAGAGATTAAAAGTACGCAGACGAAGTCGCGGGTACCAGCTAGTTGTCCATAGACTTACCTATTGGGAAACGCCTTCGCTGGCGCTGCTTCGCTTGGGTTTCTTACCTCATTGGTTTTTTCACGGTGAAATTATCATCAAATTGAAAGATCTACATAAGTAGGTAGGTACCTATATTGTTTTTTTACACTCGTGTGGACAAGCAGTATGTCGACGGGTAAAGTAATCTTTATAATGAAGGGAATAAAACATCATACGATTTTGTTATTGGAGGTATATTCTCAGAAGCTCTCACAAAACACTGGGAAAATTAATGTAAACATTGACAACCCCAAAATAATGTAAACTCATCAACAACATGCGATTTTCATAGGGACCAGGTGGACCTCAACCTCACCAATGCGTTGGTAGAAGCACATAATATGAAGTTGTTTCAATGTTATTATGTTTACAATAATTCGAAGTCTACGCGTGGGTCGAGGAGCGAGATGTTAATGGCTGGCGGCAATAGCCGCTTGCTCTAAAATAGAAGTGTAGGCGGCCTGACTCATGATCACTGACCATCGCCACAGATTATAAATAAGTCATAACATCGGTTTGTATCGCAGTGGACCGCGATGTCCCAATATGGTTATGGCCGAGTTATTGTTATAAGTGCTATGACTTATGCTAAATCGACTTCGTCCATCCATCTTCCAAAATCCAACTTGTTATTTGGACATTTCGGTGTTTTCTGACAGAATTAATCACCGGTGCCCCAAACTATAGTGTGGGATTGGAAATCTCCTGAATCGAAGGCTGCTATGGTGCCGTGTGGAAAATCTGTGTTTTTATCTTTAGATACCTGCCTATATTGGAATTGGAAGGTTATTTCCTACCATGTTTAAACTAGCTAAGTGTAATAAAATAAGGTGATGGACACGTTTAGACAAAAACAAGTTTTTTTTTTATTTGGTTATATTTAGGGTTTCCGACAAAGTGATCACATTAATTAACAAATAATAAATTAGATCAGTCTTAGTAACAAATAATACTTATATCACAATTAACAATTTCCTATGTTTTTCAGAAACGTTTAATCCACTTCCTCTACTGTAGGGCCTTCGCTTCTTTGTTGTCCTCCAGTAGTTCCGTTGGATCCTCCATGCAGCTTGCTCATCACAGGTAAACAAATGCTCTGTATCTCCTTCATCTTATGCTCATATTCCTCCTTATCAGCCAAACCGTTGTTGTCCAACCATTTGATCGCTTCGTCGCAGGCGGTCCTTGTCGACGATTTCTCCTGGTCGTTCAACTTGTCCCCAGCATCATCCAAAGCTTGCTTCACGCTAAAGACGTATGATTCAAGAGCGTTTCGAGATGCAACTCTCTGCCTTTGCTTCTCATCATCTTCTTTGTAACGTTCGGCCTCTGATAACATCCGGTCGATCTCAGCTTGAGAGAGGCGGCCTCTGTCGTTCTTGATAATAATGTTCTTGCTGCGACCAGTACTGTTCTCTTTAGCGGAGACATTGAGGATACCGTTCGCGTCCATATCGAAGGTTACATCTATTTTGGGGACGCCTCGCGGTGCTGGTGGAATTCCAGTTAAGTCGAATGTACCAAGTAAGTTATTGTCTTTCGTCATCGCACGCTCACCCTCGTAGACTTGAATAGTGACAGCTGGTTGATTGTCGGAGTAGGTGGTGAAGGTTTGACTCTGCTTGCAAGGGATCTTAGAATTGCGCTCGACGATTTTCGTCATTACTCCGCCGGCCGTTTCGATACCGAGTGATAGAGGGGCCACGTCAACCAGTAAGACGTCCTGGATTTTTGAGTGGGTGTCACCGCTAAGGATTGCTGCTTGGACAGCCGCTCCGTAGGCCACAGCTTCATCAGGGTTTATGGAGAGGTTTAATTGTTTTCCGCAGAAGAAGTTCTGAAGTAGATTTTGTACTTTCGGTATGCGGGTAGAGCCTCCGACGAGGACAACATCATGGATTTGGCTCTTGTCTAGCTTAGCGTCTTTCAGGGCCTTTTCTACGGGGTCCAGGGTTCCTCTGAAGAGGTCCGAGCATAGTTCTTCAAATCGGGCGCGGGATATACGTGTGTAGTAGTCGATGCCTTCGTACAAAGCGTCGATTTCAATACTAGCTTCTGTGCTGGATGAAAGAGTACGTTTAGCCCGTTCAGCGGCAGTCCTCAATCGTCGGAGAGCGCGGGGGTTCGCTCGTAAATCTTTCTTATATTTCCTCTTGAACTCCTCTGCCAGATGATTCACAAGGCGATTGTCAAAGTCTTCGCCGCCGAGATGCGTATCTCCCGCCGTCGCTTTTACTTCAAAGAGGGACCCTTCATCGATAGTTAGGATGGACACATCGAAGGTTCCTCCACCGAGATCGAAGATTAGCACATTCCTTTCACCCTTGAGATTCTTGTCCAGACCGTATGCTAATGCTGCAGCCGTAGGCTCATTAATGATGCGGAGAACGTTCAGACCAGCGATGGCACCGGCATCTTTTGTCGCTTGGCGCTGAGAGTCGTTGAAATATGCAGGCACTGTTATTACTGCATCTTTAACTGCAGTTCCGAGGTACGCCTCAGCAGTTTCCCTCATTTTCGTGAGCACCATACTGCTGATTTCTTCAGGTGCGAACTTTTTTGTCTCTCCTTTAAATTCAATCTGGATCTTTGGTTTGCCGGAATCACTGATGACTTTGAAGGGCCAGTGTTTCATGTCTGCTTGAATTTTCTGATCGTCGAACTTTCTTCCGATGAGCCGTTTCGCATCGAAGACGGTGTTGCTGGGGTTAAGGGCTACCTGATTCTTTGCCGCATCTCCAATTAGTCGCTCGGTGTCCGTGAAGGCGACGTAGGATGGTGTTGTGCGGTTTCCCTGGTCGTTTGCTATGATCTCCACGTTTCCATGCTGCCATACTCCAACACAGGAGTAGGTGGTTCCAAGATCTATTCCGATAGCTGGCATTGTGACTTCTTGTATTTAGTTGCTTGTAGAATAAATTCACTCGTAGTTTTAAAACTCGCGTAGAAAACTTCGGTTGTACCGAACTCACTTTCGTCCGTATGCTTTCGTGTTTGAAATAATTCTGGTTTCCCGCCGAGCGAGCCAAGTTTATATATCAAACGAATAGAATTCGAGAATTTTCTACCACGTTCTAGGCTCAGCCAATTGGAGCGCACGGTTTACCGAACATTCTGGAAATCTATTCTGGTTCAGCCAATGGGAAGGCAGACGGTGGGAAAGAGAAAGGCGATGCATTTTCCTTCTAGCTCTTTCAATTTGAGCGACCACGTAGAAATGTTCCATAGATTTAGGGAGATTTTATAGATAGTACCTACTCGTAGTTCCACTTCTAACGTTGATAGTAACGAATGAAATGTTAGATTAGATATTAGATGAGACTTTGTAATCATAACTTTACAAAGGCACTAGAGTCGCATGCAGCTATGTACTACTTAGGTACAATTATTATTGGCGGAATACCTAATGTTATTTTAAATTAAATTAAATTCAATTTAGTATGATGTCATGATGATGAATAAGGTATTACTTATGATACATTCATAATACCTAGGTACGTACCTAATTAATTTTTTTTTCTGTAGCACAACTGAAGTTGATAAACGGTTAAAAATTCATTTGGTAAATAAATGAATTTTTATTCTGTTTTACCAATTTTTTTATTTATGAGATAGTAAATTAAAAAAAACAAATTCTTGATGAGTTGAACTTCTATCGCACACTACAGCACTGTAAGCTTACTTTACTTCCTTACTTACCTACGGAGTTACATACATACTTACATGTAAATTGTTATTGTTTTATAATCCTGGATGTTTTAATGGGTAAATTAATTCCTCATCCAGGCAATATTCTCGAAAATTCGCTGCGACGACGAGCGAGCAAGAAGTAAAACGTCGAAGTACCGAAATATTCTGGAAAGAGCGAGAAGGAGGTAGAGGTGTAAGAGAGTAGATCGAAAAAACGATATAAGTTTTCACGGGTGCGACCGAAACAGAAAACGTGTTGTTTTGTTTGTATACAAAAGAACAGCGGCACTTTTCGACCGTAGTCGACCAAGGCAAGGCTCTAGAAAAATCCACCCTAACTAAACAACCCTCTGTGACTAGCCTCTTGACTGATCGTAGCGTAGCTTCAATTTGCATCACAGACAAGACAAGCGGATCTTATTCGCAATGTTTGAAACCTTGTTGTCTGTTATTTGCATACTTTCAAGTACTCACCTACGTAGGTAGGTACCTACCTAGATTTTATGTTAAATATTTTTTTTTATAAAATTTAGTATTTGAATAGACCGTCCTTTGACTACAATCTCACCTGAAACGACGATGTAGCGGCGGTGAAGCAGAACGGTCTAGGAGACACCTATTCACTCTTGCCTTGAAGAGGTTAGACCTTTAGTCAGGAAAGACGGACGGTAGGTAGGTACCTACCTAACGAGCGGTTCGCATAATGAAGGTTGAAGCGAAGCGCTTCGTGCGAATTGGTGGTACCTAGGTATGCTAACTAGGAATGGATGGTATTTACCTAGCCGTACATCTACTTGTCCTGTAGTGGAATGGAGATGGTGGAATGAGGTCATGTAGTTCCTGGGCACATTCACTGAAATGTAGGCTAGAGAAGATCGATAAGCAAGCGACTTTGCAACTGTGTTCCAGACTATGGATTTTAGTCTCCGCCATTTCGAAATAGGTAGGTATTATCCCGTAGGTAGCCCATAATCTGTGATACCTAGGTACTTGTGGTGATACTGCAGTAGGACCGTGTAGGTGGACCGTGTAGGACATTTTGAATGATATAATAGGTATAAAATCACAAATCCCAATTACGAAAAATCGCAAACAACCATTTTGTGAGCAAACACATTGCGGACAGTTTAGTAAAAAAATAATTTTAATAGATACCTACAAATGTACCTACTCAAAAGCTAGCTTTACTAGTTTTAGTGCATAAGCAAACTTTTGAGTAGGAAAACTTGCATCAATCAAAATGAAATTTATACCAAACTGTGTGCAGTTTGATTGCACACAAAATGGTTGTTTGCGATTTTTCTAAATTGGGGTTTGTGATTTTATATCTTTCAAAATGTCGAAGGTGCGAGCGAGAGGAATATTAGGTGTTGTCAACGCCTTAATTTTTTATCGATACAGGTTTTTCTACTTAGGTATTTCTTAGCGGTTTATAATAGGTACCTAGCTTTCCTGCAGCCGACAGCATCTACTATCTACCTCCTAGGTACCTACCTACTATTATTTCTTCTGTGATAGTAGGATCTTGTGAAACAAAGTTTTTAAAGATAGGTAAGTAGGTTTTAACTAAATAGGATAGCTAGGTAAGTATAGGCAGCTATGAGCATGTTGCTAATCGAATATTCTGGAAACCACAAGGCCATTTCTGCAAGTGTGCAACGCGTCGCGTCGTCGTCGCCGCCGCGCCGCCCAGCCGGAGCGGTAGGGTTGGGGGGGGGGAGCGGTATTATTGATCCATCTTCAATGCATCAGGACAAGTGGGGCACCCACACACACACACCACCTAGGTAGGTAGGTACCTTTCTATTATTTATGTTAACTAGGATACAATTTGGCAGCTCTTGCAATGGTCTGTAAAAGAGTAAGTTTAACCGCCGGTTTCTGAAAGCCCGATCAAAGTTAATCGGCTGTCAAGTCACTTTCTATTTCAGCTTATAGGTACTTCAAATTAGATAGAGATAACAAGTGTGATCGAGCTTTCAGAAACCAAGGGTAGGAGTAGAGAGAAGGACACGTCCGGGAAAGATAAATGCTCTAAGGGGAAAGTACTACCACCACGCCTTTTTCTGCCGCCAAGCAGCAACGCTGTGTAACTGTTTCGGTTTGAAGTGTGTGGTCGCCGGTGTAATTATACAGGCACAATGAGGCTTAACATCGGTATGCCTCAAGTTGATGGACGCAGCGCAGAGCATTATAGGGCACGTTCCTATCGTGCGTGACTTACGAGGCAATGCTCTGTTATTGGTGATGGTTACTACTTAACATCAGGTGGGCCATCTGCTTGTTCCATCAGCTAGTTGTATTAAAAAAAAAGAAACCAAGTTGGTTAGGTTAGGGCGCTCGCCCACGGCGACTTTTTGTAGCGTTGCTGTCGCGCGTGTCGATAAACATCGGGGAGTGAACGGAGGACACCGTCACTGAATCGCGTTTCCATCGCATCGCAACTGAGAATCGTGGTGTGGGCGAGTGCAAACAGCTAGCAATCACAACGCGTCTGTATCGATGCGAACCCGCGACTGCATCTTCTGCATCGCTACAAAAAGCCGCCGTGGGCGAGTGCCCTTGAGTTAGAAGAAGATACACACAAGCAAGCAAAATACCTACAGGATATCCGGAATCCGGACAGGATCCGCTAGGATATTATTGTTCTGTGGCAACAAAATAGCTCTTCGCCCCCTAAAGAGAAAAGTGATTTGAAATTAGAATGTGGATCGACTTCGGCTTCGGCACTTGGATCACATGCGGCACGTCCACGCTGTCCGTAAGCTGGAGCCACACCGGCCGCGATCGGAGGAGCGCGTTGGATCGTCCGGTGTGGCTCCAGCTTACGGCATCGTATTTAGACTAGGCCGATCCGCTTCACGCAACTGAGGTGTATTTCAACAAACCGACCGCGGCAAGGAGCGCGTGCTCCAACCGTGCACTTGGATCGCACGCGGCACATCAACACCGACGCGACGGCAGCACCGACTGCAGCGCGGTCGGTGTTGAAGTATCGCGGGTTCGCTTCGATACTTTTGCGAGATGCGGTCGCTTTTTGCCCTCGCCCACACCATGATCTCAGTCGCGATGCAAACTCGATTCAGCAGCGGCCCTCCGTTCTCTCCTCAATGTTTTCCGACACGGTCGGGCGTTTGCATCGATAGGTACAGGCGCGATGCTGTAGCGCGTTGCAAATACGCGCGTTGAACGTTGTAGTTTGCAGTGGGCGAGCGCCCTTATATAGGTAATAAATGATATAAAAAATAAAATAGCCCTTATTTCCTCTATCAGTTAGTACATAATTTAATAATAATAATACTACCTATTTAGGAGATTTATATTTTCTACATGGTTTTTCTTTTGAGGACCCCTCTGGGTGAAGGCCTCCCCCAGAGCTTGCCATTCTTCTCTATCTTGGGCTTTTTCTGCCCATTTCTTTTTTTATATTTCTTTGTATACCTACCTAATTATATAGTAGGTCATAGGTCCCTCATATTGAGGGACCTATGACTTCTACCTAGACCCACTGACTGGGTTGGTGCATCTCACATGGTTCTTTAGCCTACCCAATTAGATAAAATGAAACAACAGAAATAATTTGTTATGACTAAAAACATTTATTCATGGAATTCTTTTGAACTAAATCAGTCTTTGACTGTACACCAGTGCACAAATAAAAATTCACCATACACAAACATACACAAAACCATTACTGTAACGGAAACCTAGGATGGGGGTTGGAACCTATGATTAAGAGATTAATCGACTTCCTCCATGCGCGACGCGTCATCGTCCGTTCCCTCTAGTGGTGGGACATCCCCAGCTGATGACTCTTCAACCTGAGCTGGCTCATCCTCATCAATGCCAAGACCCAGTTTGATCATGCGGTAGATGCGCGAAGCATGGACTTGAGGCTCATCAAGAGCGAACCCAGAAGACAGTAAAGCAGTCTCGTACAGAAGGACAACAAGATCTTTCACTGCTTTGTCATTCTTGTCAGCCTCCGCCTTTGAACGCAGAGTCTCTACGATGGAGTGGTCTGGGTTAATTTCCAGATGTTTTTTGGCAGCCATGTAACCCATGGTTGATGTGTCTCTGAGAGCCTGAGCCTTCATGATACGCTCCATGTTGGCGGACCAACCATATTGAGCTGTGACGATACAGCAGGGGGACTCCACGAGCCTGTTTGATACTACAACCTTCTCAACTTTGCTGTCCAGGATGTTCTTCATGACTTTGCAGAGACCCTCAAACTTGACCTTGTCTTCCTCACGCTTCTTCTTATCTTCCTCATCCTCAGGCAGTTCCAAACCTTCCTTTGTGACAGAGACAAGGGTCTTGCCATCATATTCCCTCATCTGTTGTACAACATACTCATCAATAGGCTCAGTCATGTAGACTACTTCGAAACCACGCTTCTTGACACGCTCTACAAATGAAGAGTTGGAAACTTGGTCTCTATTCTCTCCAGTAATGTAGTAGATGTGCTTCTGGCTCTCCTTCATTCGGGAAACATATTCTTTGAGGGAGCAGGGTTCATCACCAGAGGCAGATGTGTGGTAGCGGAGCAGATCAGCCAGCTTGTTCCTGTTTTGAGAGTCCTCATGGATTCCTAGCTTCAAGTTCTTACAGAACTGCTCGTAATACTTCTTGTAGTTCTCCTTGTCTTCAGCAAGCTCCTCGAAGAGCTCAATGCATTTCTTGACTAGATTCTTCCTGATCACCTTGAGGATCTTGTTCTGTTGGAGCATCTCTCGGGAAATGTTCAAAGGCAAATCTTCAGAGTCAACTACACCTCTGACGAAGTTAAGATACTCAGGAATGAGGTCCTCACAGTTGTCCATGATGAATACACGACGAACATACAATTTAATGTTGTTCTTGCGCTTCTTGTTTTCAAAGAGATCAAATGGGGCTCTGCGGGGGACGAAGAGCAGGGCTCTGAACTCAAGCTGACCTTCAACAGAGAAGTGCTTTACAGCTAAATGATCTTCCCAGTCATTGGTGAGCGATTTGTAAAAGTCACCATACTCCTCCTGAGTAATGTCATCAGCATTGCGAGTCCAGATAGGCTTGGTCTTGTTAAGTTCTTCGTCTTCAGTGTACTTTTCCTTAATGGTCTTCTTTTTCTTCTTGTCTTTCTTGTCCTCCTCCTCATCTTCGCCGACATCCTCGATCTTGGGCTTCTCATCCTCGTCTTTCTTTTCCTCCTCAGCTTCGTCATCGGACAGCTCCTTTTCACGTTCCTTCTCAACAACCAACTTGATGGGGTATCCAATGAACTGCGAGTGCTTCTTCACGACCTCTTTGATTTTGGACTCTTCCATGAAATCTGCCAAGTCCTCTTTCACGTGGAGCACGATCATGGTTCCGCGGCCCAAAGGAGCGCCGGGATCAGGGCGGACAGTGAATGAGCCACCGGCAGCAGACTCCCAGACATACTGTTCGTCATCGTTGTGCTTTGAGTGCACAGTGACGCGGTCGGCCACGAGGTAGCAAGAATAGAATCCCACACCAAACTGACCGATCATACTGATGTCAGCTCCCGCTTGCAGAGCTTCCATGAAAGCCTTCGTACCTGACTTAGCGATGGTTCCCAAGTTGTTCACGAGATCAGCCTTAGTCATGCCGATACCGGTGTCAATGATCGTAAGCGTGCCTTCGCTTTTGTTCGGGATGATCTTGATGTACAGCTCCTTTCCACTGTCCAGCTTCGAGGGATCGGTGAGGGATTCATAGCGGATCTTGTCCAGGGCATCGGAGGAGTTTGAAATCAGCTCACGGAGGAAGATCTCTTTGTTAGAGTAGAATGTGTTGATGATCAATGACATGAGCTGGGCGATTTCCGCTTGGAACGCGAAGGTCTCCACCTCTCCAGCTTGAACCTCCATTCCTTCCGGCATTTTGATTCACTTTTTTCACAAAAACTTCTTCGAAATTACTAGTACTTTTTCAGTTAGCGCAGAAACACGTGTTTTTAGTCGGGCGGCAACTTTACGCTCAGAATATTCTCTTGAAATAACGCCCAGCAAAATGTCAGATTGCTTTTATACTGTTTGCTTTGTGCGCCATCTGTGAATGGGTAGAAATTTCTAGAGTTGGCACGCTACTCGCCAGAAGTTATAACTGTTGGATCAAAGTGTGACAAAAATGACTGATTTAAGCACGTCATAGAAGAAGATATATCATGTATCTATTTCATCATAATATAAATATAATTGACGACCTCAGTGGCGCAGCGGGCGAGAGTCCGCCTGCGACGCAAGAGGTTGCGGGTTCGATTCCCGCCTCGGAACAAATTTGTGTACGATCTGCAGATATTTGTTCCGTTGGTCTGGGTGTTTATGTATAATAAAAAATATCTATCTATGTAAATATATAATGTATTAAATATATCAGTCATCTAGTACCCATAACACAAGCTTTGAGTAGCTTACTTTGGGGCTAGATGGCGCTGTGTGGATTGTCCAGCATTATTTATTTATTTTATTTATTTAATTATCGCTCGCCATACAATCACAATCAGCCATCACAGACGATTAAAATAATTATCCTACTAATATTATAAAAGCTAAAGTTTGTAAGAATGGATGGATGGATGGATGGATTGATGTTTGTTACTCTTTCACGCCGGAACGGCTCAACGGATCTGGATGAAACTTGGCAGACAGATATATTTTAGTTTGATAGATAGATATAGATATAGATAGATGTTGTTAGTATTTTTATTATAGACTGGAATAGCACAGAGGCTACTTTTTATCCATAACACAAGCTTTGAGTAGCTTACTTTGGGGCTACATAGTGCTGCGTGGATTGTCCAGCATTATTTATTTTTTATTTATCCCGTGGGAATACCGGGATTTAAATCTGCGCGGGTGAAACCGCGGGGCGAAACTAGTATTCATACATTTTCTTATTACGGTACCTATCGATACCTGGCATGTAGTGCTTGTATGGCGAGCGTTATTTATCGATATAATCGTAAACGTACTGACACACGTGCTCAAAAATAAGCATGCTTATTTTGAGCATGCTCAAAAATCAACCGACGACGTACGACCAAATAAGCATACTTATTTACTAGCACCACCAGCTCACACGTCCTTTTATTGAGCACGAATCGAAAAAAGCATGCTTTTGGCTTCAAAATAAGCACGTGTGTCAGTACCTTAAGGGCCCGGCGACAGCGGCTCGCAGTTTTGAGGTGCGATTGGCTATTATTTCATTTTATTTCATTTCGGGGAGGTTGTTTGAAAGAATAACTATCCAGTGACACGCATAACGTTTGGTTTACTTCGTTATTCGTTTACTATACTAAATCGTCTGTCTATACGGGGTATTGTCTTTGGGATTGGGTTTTGAAACTTAATTTATTCTTCTTGTTCAACTGAAACTTCTAGTGAAAAACTTGAAGCCTCGAATTGTCTCTTGAGTATTGAGGCATAACTCCATATCAGAAGTAGTTAGGATGTACCTAAGTACTTCACAAAAAACACGTAGGTACCTACTACTGGATGAATTAATTACGATCGATGATGATGTGAGAAAATAACTACAAATGCATCATTGTCGAAAATTGTTGAGTATACCTATCACTACGTCTTAGTTTTGCTACTAGGCATAAGATGGCGGGACGGTCGTTGTATAAATTTTGACAGAATTGTTCTAGAAGCTTCGAGACTCTTCGAGAAATTATTGTGAAACTAAAGTTTTATCTATGAAACTCACTTAGGTTAATATGTTATTGCACGAAGCTTAAAATACAAAAATCTATTAAAATACAAAACTGCTGAATTGTGCTCTAGAAAGTGCAAAAATAAATTATTTGAGAACTGGGCCTAGAACATTCGTAGCGTTTCCGGATTATAGTGCAGCTACTCACCGCTAAAGCGCTGTCTGCATCCTGTAGCATTATTATTATTTTTGTAGGAATATAAAATGCTGCCATACAAAAAAAATATTTTACCAAAATTTTTTTTTGTATTACATAATTAATTAGCTAGGTTTAAAAAAAATTGTTCGTAGTTTTGCGAGATAAACCTTATTTATCACGAAATAGACAATAATTAGGTACAAATATCTAAAGGACTTAGTTATACATGACATGGCAACATAAAAAAATCAATTGTTAACTTGCTTGTCCTATCCTATACATTATCGGCAAAATTATCGGTACCTATCACGCAGCGCTGCTCGCATGGAAACAAATGTCACTAGCGGTCACCCATCCAAATGCGTGACGCGCCGATTGGGTTACCAAGGAATTTGAATACGGGCTTACATAGGTCCCTCTACCTCCCCCTCCCTCTACCCTAGTAGGTAGGATGTCTATTTTGAACCTAAATTAGTTGTTATTTTGAACTTTCATATCTAAATTATTTAAGTCTTAGATTAAAACAAAATGTTTTATTCTAAGTCGGTAAATGTTACCTACCTACGCACATGGGTAATTAATTTCTTCAGTGGTACAGGTACTTAGTATTGCCCCAGATATGAGAATAGTAATAATAGAATATTACTGTACTACAGGATCAAACTAGCCAGCCAGTTGCTCATCATTATCACACGATTATGTTCCATCCAAGGTCTCAATGAATAGGTATTCATCAACATGGGTTATTGCGACATCTATAGAAACAACTAGGTATCTACCTAACAGTCTGTTTGCGAGTCATAATTAAGATAAGCGCCATCTATATGTTTTTGATAACACAGCACGCTTCTCTACTTTTAATACTCTCTATTCGCCGCTAGATGGAACTGCACAGCAATACTAGTGATACTAGTTCCATACTTTTCCACAAGGTTCTCGAATTTACCAGAAAGTGCAAAGCCCTGCCGGCTGGAAATATAAAGGCGCTTCTGCGGTGCACTGCTACGTCATATTGATTTCAGACACAGCAGTGAACTCAGCGACTAGCGAAGCGGGTCCATTTTACGACGGCGAAATACTAGATTTTACTTATTCGGTTTCAAGCAAAGTTTGATCTTGAAGAATCTGCACTGCAAAACAGCAAACCTCTATTCAAGAATGGCTCTAATACCGTATCTATTTGACGAGCTACGTCCACGTCGCATTCGCGACCAGCATTTCGGACTAGACCTTGCTCCGGAGGACTTCCTTACCGACATCCTCGACGTCCCTGCGATCCGCATGAGAAAATACATGAGACCTTGGAGGAATTTGGCTGTTGCCGCAAGAGATATTGGTTCCACTATCAAGACTGACAAGGACAAGTTTCAAGTTAACTTGGACGTACAGCACTTCGACCCTGAAGAGATTTCTGTCAAGACGTCAGATGGCTACGTTGTGGTGGAAGGGAAGCACGAGGAGAGAAAAGACGATCATGGGTTCATCTCTCGCCAGTTTAAAAGGCGCTACGCGCTTCCTGAAGGTTGTAACCCTGAGACCGTGGAGTCCAGGTTGTCCTCCGACGGAGTGCTGATTGTCACCGCTCCGAGAGTTTCGGGGAATGATGAAAGAGCTGTTCCAATCACGCATACCGGTCCGATCAGAAGGAAGGCCCAGGAAGAAGAGAATGGAGATGTTGAGGAGTCTGAAGCAGTGGAAGAAAAGTCTCCTCAAAAGAAACGTAGACGTTAGTTCCTGTTTTGATGTTGAATTGAAGACAATAATGCTGTCTGTTTGTCTAGGTAGACCTACCTGATTATCAACCTACCTTTTGTGTGACACCTAGTAGGTATTGATTAATTTACCTTCTTTGTCTAATTCTGTAAGACTGATTTAATTCCATTAATAAATAAGTTCAATTAATTATGACTATTATTTAAAACCTACCTGCCAAAACAGAATGAAGTATAATAGTCAGTAGGTTTTTAGGTTCTAGGGACAATAATCCGACGACTAAGATACCACCTACTGGTAATAAATTACCGTAAAACGGGGTGGATAGAATTCCAGGGGTGAATGAAAATGAAACAAATAAAGCAATTATTAACAAACATTTGAATACGCAACATTGTCAAAAACACCAAATTCTACATCTGTAGAATTTGGTGTTTTTACTTGAAAATGTTTGTTAATAATTGCTTTTTTTGTTTCATTTTCATTCACCCCTGGAATTCTATCCACCCCGTTTTACCCCGGTACTTTAGTACTGTATAAGTCGCGTCAACCAAAAAGAACGCTGTAAAACAGTGGAGGGGATGTTTGCGCATACAAAATCCTCGCGCCATCACACCCCCTCTCCTTCCTGTGTTCTTTTTGCGTGACGTGCACTACCTGTATCTTCGTCGTCTGTGATGCGCTTTAGGTCGCTGTGTTGCGCGCGAAGGTGGGGTTCGATTCCCAAGGCGATGCACACTATATTTGCATATCATATGCAAATAAATAAATAATTAAATTATGATGGACAATCCACACAGCACTATCTAGCCCCAAAGTAAGCTACTAAAGCTTGTGTTATGGGTAGGTACTAGATAACTGATATATTTAATACATTATATAATTACATAGATAGATATTTTCTATTATAAATATAATGTTTATACTTAACCACAACTGCTAGGTATCTCAAATAAAATATATCAATAGTCAGTAGGTATGTCACTAAAAACTTCAAAAAACTAAAAAATAATGCCATGTCTTTAGTAAATGTGTGTATATTCACATAATACTTACTTATATTTCAAACACCCGATTAGAAAACAAGCCCCTAGCAAAACTGCTTTGTCTCCTAAATCAGTGTCTACGGGAAAAGATATCCCGAAATTCTTCAAATTGAGCATCCTGTATCCCCAGTTATTGTTTACTCTTCCGATCTCTTCACCACCAGACAGTATACTGTATGCAAAATGGGATAAGCCTTGTGCTTGTATCTTAAGAACTGTGTCCCCGTTTCTGTTTTTGACAAGGTACGTGTTGACGCACCGTCTAACTTCGTTCACGGACCCCACGAAGTTACCTGGTGGGGCCCACACCAGTGCCTGGTTAAGACAGAGTTTGCATGGTTTTTTAACTTGAATTACTTCGTTTCCGTAGTAGTTGAAGATATTTACTACGAATTTCTTGCATCCCTTGTCTTGCACCGCGAGGAATACTTTTTGCCCCTCATTGTTAAAAATAGTGAAGTCAGTTCCCTTTTTGCCGATAACTTTATGCAAGGCGTCATTCTCTTTAACTATTATCAGCTCGCTTAAAGGGCAGACATAGGCAAGTCCTGGGAACTCCGTTTCGATTTTTGGACACTGCATCCATTTCGAT
Source organism: Plemyria rubiginata (assembly GCA_963576535.1). Taxonomy (NCBI): domain Eukaryota; kingdom Metazoa; phylum Arthropoda; class Insecta; order Lepidoptera; family Geometridae; genus Plemyria; species Plemyria rubiginata. Next base: position 6,704,152 of record OY754922.1, on the reverse strand, counting down.
GTACTGGTCAAGCAGGTTTCTTCACGAGTTATCATTTAGGTTTCTTTGGTTTTGTGATGCTGCATCATTGGTTCAGTTAAGCATTGTTTGTATTGTTATTTTGTTACGTTAAACAGTTTTTTGATATATATTCGACCATCATGATAACAAAATTTCCAAGCTGTTTCAAGAATTGATTTTGAAAGATTTTTTTCTGACAGCTAAATAGGGAGGGTACACACGAATGTACATGCTCGACGAGCATGTTTCATCCGAGCATGGATATCTACAAACTTGCTCGAACCTGCGTTGAAGCGTGGAAATTTTTTGCGCAGTGGAAGCGTGCTGGGCCCATAACCTTTTGAATTGTGAGGCAGAGTCCCTACTTACATGTATTTGCTTGCCTTCAATAAAACATTTTATATACTATTCAATTTACCAACAATATATTTTTTTTATTATTTTCTTATGCCAGTTGTCAGACCTGTCATAATTATTATTGCGTGTCTATGCATAGATTGCATAGAGTTCGTATATACATTTTATCAAAAGGAGTCTGTACCCCTTAACATGCGCCCTGGCTTCGAGCATTTGTCTTGAAAGTTGCGTGGTACACGCATTCGTACTTGCTCGAGATGGAACAAGTTCATCGAGCATGAACGTACGTGTGTACCCAGCATTATTAATCTTCGAGCTTGTTTTCTGTCTTTGAAGCATTTTTCATAGGTAGCGTCGTTAACGCCATCTACCGGCCATATTCTAAACCACATAGACAGAACTGACATACGTAGTAATAGTATACTGTAAGCGTTGCGTAGAGTTTTCTCTTCCGTGTTGCATATTTCGACACATAATTTTGAATTTCGAACGTATTGTCACAGTTTAACACTAGATGTCGCACAAAATTAATTAGTTTTTATCTACGAAAGGCAAAGTATTTGGAGTACCTTCAAATTCCTTGGTCAGCACTTAGAAGGTTTCCAAGTTTGAGAGACTAAAGAAGTAGGTATGATGACCTAATCGAAAGAGTTTAGCTTACGTTAGTGTTACCTCACAGGTACAGTAATTAAACCTTTTGCCTTATTCATACTATGTAAAGGTAACTAGGTCGATACCTAGTTTAAAAATATAAGAATATTTTCAACCTACATATTTGCTACATTTGTGGCTGTCACTGTATCCTACATACAGGTACCTACACAATGATACTGAAGACCTTTGGAGTGATAAAGAAATCAATTACCTACCTACTTACTTCGTTAAAAAGCGAGTGAATCCACCGGATCCAGCTTGTATCCTATAACAATAAACCTGTAAGATAATAGGGAATTATAAGATGAGAAAAACACATGATTATTCCCCCCCGTTCTTATTAAGGAAAAAATCTTTAATTGAGTCTGTCTTTGTACACAAGAACAGGCGAGATATATATAAATAGTGTATATAGTAATAAAGTATAAATGATGGAAGCAACATATAGGAAAATATAATATATTTGTTCGCATAGCGCCGAGTTGAACTATATGTATTGCGAGTTGATGGATTATGTCATACATGGAGTCGCATTTCCTTTTCATGAGATATTTTTTTTAACAGACTCAAAAAGAGGAGATTCTCAATTCGTTTTTTTTAATTGATTTTTATAGTCTTTTTTGTTTGGGTTTTTCTTTTTTGTTTTTGCATAGGCAAGCCGTTTATGTATGGAGACTCATGAATTCTACACTCGCTTGATAGAGGCGCTCTCGCTCATTGAGTTTTTATACATAAACAGCCTAACGTTACGGAAAACGAAAAACAAATTCAGACTTGGCTACGGATACCTCTACGGCGTAGGCGACTATAGCGCGGGCGCGGGTACCCCCGGATATCTCAAATGAGGTGTTAACGCATACCTAAAAAACAAATAAACACACCTATAGATGGCACGTTGAATTGCATCATCTAATGGGTGTGTTTATTTGTTTTCTAAGTATGCGTTAACACCTCATATTTGTCCTCTCCCTCGTAAGTGTCCAGGAGTACCCACCGTCCGGAGCAACCCACCCTTCCCCTATTATAAAAAATGAAAAACTAATTCAGACTTGGCTACGGCGACCTCTACGGCGTAGGCGACTATATTAGTACGAATCTCCAGGTACCGACGTGAAGGGGTGTAGGAAAATCTCATAAGGGACTGACACCCGTCAAATTTCGCTCGCAAATTTCAATAATTTGAAAGATATAAAATCTGGCGTCACGGAAGACCAGCGTTATAGTGTATTAAATTAGTATAGGTCTAGGACGCGTCACGTAAAAATAACGCTGGAAGTCTGTGTTCCTCTTTTCGTTGACAAGTAAGTGACAAATATATTTCATAGAGCCGTTGTAGAATGGCAAGACCTATATGAGTCTTAAAAGTCAGTATTGTAGTGTGCAATAAAGTTGTTTCTGTCTCTATACATAAAGTAAGTAAAAGTTTGTAAAAAAAGTTATTTCATAATTGTTATGTCGTCTCCACGCCTTTCTATGTCCAGAACACACAGACGAAGCCACGCTTCGTCTTAAGGACGACATATGAAGTAATTTTTTTTCCAACTCTCGCTCAAACCAAACCCAACCTTACACCACAAGCATAAAACTCAAATTGGATTTAATCGCGAAATATTTTTTCCATTTCATATTTACGAATATGCCCCAAATTCCCCAAAAATTAGAACCGTGAAGGGGGTGGGGGGAGGTTGTGTGCTCACGAAGTTTCGCACACACGTACACTCACGCACACACGCGCGATTGGGGTTGGGAACAGATAGTTTTAGAGGAAGAAATATTATGTTGTTCGTGAAAATCCGTGTACTAGATTGCTGTGGTGACTTTTTAATTTGATTTCTGATTGAAGCAAACGAAATAACATTGTTGTAACAAGAAATAAAACAATAAACCTTTATTGTTTGAAGGGTGTGGTTGCTGGTGTAGTTTCCATGAGGCTTAGCATCTGTATGCCTCAAGTTGATGAACGCAGGGTAGGTATATGGCACGTTCATATTATGACTGACTTGTGAGGCATTGCTTTGATTGGTGATGGTTACCACTTAACATCACGTAACATCTACCTGATTTTAAGTCAAGAGAAAAACTAACTGTCAACAGAAAAACTAAAATAAACTGGAAAATATACTCATACTAAGTACTATAACTCAAATACTAATCGTCAGAACTTACTCATACTAAAATGGGCCGACACGGGAAGCACTAGCTTTTAAAAAAAGAAATCAAAAGTTCTGAGAAAACAAACATTAAAAAAACAGTCGAATTGAGAATAGCATACCCGTCCACATTCGTATCTAGGTTAAAAATAATCAAAAAACCCTTCGAAGTTTCAAAACACAAAACGAATACTTTTTTTTAATGTATAGGATCATTTAAAGGCTCCAGTAAGTCTCGACAATTTTTGTCATTGCGATTGAATATCTTATGACAAAAATACACATGTTCCTGTCAGATGCAATCCACATAAACTCTTATATCTTAAGACTTAAGATTGGTTTTAGTTTGAAATGTCTCTCTTAACAAAATTACTTATAGACAAAACTACGAAGTCCATACGTAGGCGTTTTAAGATTATTCTCGTAAAATATTATATGGAAATGAATATGAATTATATTAGAGGAAATAATAATATGAAAGCAGAAACCAAAATATTTTTTTTTATGCTACGAAAGTCGTAGAGGCCCTCTACGACTTTTGTACGGAGGGTCGAACTTTATATCAAAGCATGCTGCAGCCTCGTCGCCATATTTTATAAAATAATGGTTAATGGTTCAAATATAATGGTTCAAATTCAAAATGATCACTGTGATTTTACTGAAAAAAGACCGCTTTGATTTTGGTACACACGGATACGCATCATCGCTTTTAAGTTCTTGTAGTTAGCGTCATTTTTCTTTGGCTTTGTGTAGCATGCTCTATATCCGTGACTACCTCTTAAATTAAGCTTAATCTATTTCAGGCTACTAATTAAATATTCCAAGTTTCGCCCAAATCGGTCCAGCTGCTAAAACTTGATTATGTTTTTTAACCAAACATTGTCAGCGTGGTACTTAGTTTACTTACATTCATCTATTTTATATCACTTTATGTGATATTAGCGAGTTTATAAAAAATACCTACTCGTATAGTATTCAATTAGTATTCAATTTTAGTATTGCAGCGTCGGCTTACCATGGAGAGAAGAAAATCATATTACGAGATGAGTTTTACATATGAATTTGAAGATAATGACTTGCATAGTATTCTCGAAGCTGAAGCTTGTGGTATTATGTAGCTTGACCTCCATCCGCGTAGACCCTCTACGGTGTATTCGTAGCGATGTATGTGAAATTAGTCTTTTCTTCTTTTTTTTTAACGAGTATGTTGTATTTTTATTAACTACATACTAACATAATTAAAATAGAGAACTGGTGGTAGAGTGGTAATCAATCACTCTACCTTTTGATATTTAAGTCCCTGGGTTCATATCCGGTAGTAGTGGGTTCTAGGGTTGGAAAACCTACTAGTTGCGCCCTGCGGTTTCACCCACGTAGTTTAAAATCCTGGTATTCCCGCGAAATAAAAATAGCCTATATGTTATTCCAGACTATAATATATCTCTGTGCCAATTTTCACCAAGATCCGTTCAGCCGTTCTGGAGTTATAGAGTAACAAACATCCATACTTACAAACTTTCGCATTTATAATATTCGTAGGTTTTGTAGGTTTATTTTATATCTGGTTTGCACACGACAAACCTTTTGTGAAGAGAGAATAAATACATTTTTCATTTAATTTTCAGTTTGAAGAAACCAGTAACTATTTCGTAATAGCGACGGATTTGCAATCTTTCACTTGCGAAAGCATCTGACTACCCTTCTAAAAATTGCTCATCATGTCATGAAATCCTAGTCGATGTTTTTTGTCCCTTCTGCCTTGTAAGTTTACCAAAAATGTAACGAAAGTGCATACATACCTAGATAGTCACGGTAGACATCGCAACAGATCTTTTTGGCACGAAGTTCCTACTCAAAATCCTTCAACAATGTCAGGAGGCGGAGGCGCGTCCAAAAATTTTATTTGGCACATGAGGATGTTTTAAAGCAGCTACGCGATAAGTGACAGGTTGCAAGCTCATCGGCGTTTTTATAATACGAACATTGTACTTTAGATATTTTGTATAAAAATCAGCAATAATAAATCTATAGGAAAATTTTCGAATTTAAATATGAGCCCCAGGATAAAGAGGGTGCTTTTTATAGGGCAAAGTGAGCGGCCACTAAAGCGGCGAGTTGATAAAGCACCGAAATTTATTTTTTATTTGAAAAGGTTTGTACGTAATTATATATTTGTTTCTGATGTGACTTTTGAGCAGTTGGTTTTTTATAGCTTCAATTTTAAATTTAAAAAACGTAGTTGTTTTCTATGTTTTATTTTAATTATTATTTCCTTAGCATTCTTATGACGTGTTCTTACACGTTAAGAATTTTGAACCAGTAAATATAAATAAAGTTAAATGATATGTGTAGCACATGTACTAAGTAAATCTGTTTAATATCAACATAAAACTAAGCATTAATATATGAATTAAGCTATTCTTGTCTATGGACTAAGAAAATACGTGTCATTACTTCTGTGTATTCAACAATCTAAAAAAAACAATAAAGTCCTTCAGGGTAGGCAACGCACTGACAACGCCCCTGGTGTTGTTGTTGTCTATGGGCGACGGTGACCGCTTACCATCAGGTGGGCCGTTAGCCCGTTTGCCTATCTTTTACATAAAAAAAAAAAAAAAACATATAAAATCTTTCCCTCTGTCGTTGACAATATCAGCTATGGTTCCAATAGGTCAAGCTAGATTGTTCATAAATAGATTGTTTTGTGCGGAATGTCCACCATTATTAATTTCATTGTTTTGTTTATCTAGCTTGGACTATCGAACGTTCAAACATTGTTTTGCTCCGTTAAAAAAAACGGCGGAAGTACGTAAACAGACCCAGTATGGGGCCCCGAGAACGATATTATTTACTAACCCAAAAAAACGTTAAACTCTTTACATCTCTTTACGTTTTCTTTACTCTACAGTGCAAAAGAAAATATAAAGATGCATTTAACAAAATAAAATATAAAGGAAAAGAAAAACACTGTCCTGTGTGCTACAATTATCCTGATCTTGGGTCCTGAGACAGCCTCATTTTATTTTAAGCTATTAGTCAGCTAGTGGCCAACTCTTGCGACTAAGTTTTCAAGCCACCCAAGCCACCGTCATGGCTTAGTGACTGGTTAGTAGCTGGAAATGCCACTATTTACCATCTAACATCATCAATCTAAAAGTCTAGGAAAATGACGAACATAGAAGAAGAAGAATTGCCTTTTTGGTCTGTTAGAGATAATGCAAAGTTTACATTCACCTAGTATATAGAGTAATAAGATGAAGCATTCATTTGACCTACCTGATGTTAGGAATTATTGCATTAAATCACAGAGGGTCGAGGACGTGTCCTATATGCATAGCACTGCGTCCATCACTCTGAGACGTACTCTCAGTACTTGCACCGAACCTACGTACTTCAAATCGGAGCAGAGAAATGCAAGCATCAATGGTTGTGACAGAAATGGTGGTATTAGTTCTTTAGACGAGTTCTTTTAGGAAGTACGAGTATCTGTGTGATTTTGAATTTCAAGCTACAAACACAAGCTTCATTCTTTTTCCATTTAAAATAACACGAAACTTTAAAACGACATTAATCTTCATCATTTTAAAACAAAAAACTGTATTTTACGAACGCCCAGGCCTACAGGGTGGTTTAAAAATCGAATCAACCCCCGGCCTTGGGTAGGCGCTGCCGTCAACACATAAATCATATTTCTGGAGAATTTTTAAAAGTCCTATTGCTTTCGCGTATTTGCCATGTACTCCCCCCTGGGGGTGGGGGCGTGTGTACTTACCCCCCCGTTTCCTAGTTCAGGGAGGGTACAGGGTGCGCTGGTTTGGTGAGCGGTGGCCTTGAGGGTTAGAGGAACTTAAATTGGATATTAAAATATTGAAAAAAATCGCCTAATGGTAGACTTTTAGAACTAAAGATCTGCTAAATATCATAAGCTATTTAATTATCTACACTAATATTATAAAGAGGAAAACTTTGTATGTCGGTATGCGCACCCATGCGAAGCTGGGACAGGCCGCTAGTTTATAATAATTTATTGCAATAATAAATATTCTTTAACTTTCTCCTTTTTCTGAAGTCGTTTAATAACTAAATATGTATTGAATGCTTATTTATCGTAGATCAAATAAATTTTTATATTATATAAGGCCTTTTTGACAGTATTGGAAATGTATGAACCTTTTTGTCTTACTTAACTTTATGATATTAAAAAAATATAATGATAATCTTATAATGTACTGGGTGACTATTTGTATCTGTAACATCCTGCTGTCATTTTGTGCAGTAATAGGTACATTTATTTGTTACCTACGAAGATATTCATTTAAAAACCTTGTCCCAGACACCGACAAGAGCACCGGTGGTCTAGTGGGAGTGACCCCGCCTTCCGATCGTAAGGTCGCAGGTTCGAATCCGGTCGTGCACCAATGGATTTTTCTATCGAAAAATTTATGTGCGCAATGCCAGTGCTCTTAAACGGTGAAGGAAAACATCGTGAGGAAACCAGTTAGTATTCTAACAGCGGCGATGGGCTTGCAACCTGTAACGTATGGAATACTAACTACTGCAAAATGTGGGTATGTGCCAAATGTAATGTTTGGACGTACCTCTGACTACCCCCCTTAGACATCCTCAAAGAATCTTGAATTAGTACCTACTTGGTACTGGGAGATCTGAAGGGATATCTACCGTGCCTGGGGATCAAAGTCGTGAAGCTGTTTCAGTTTCAGTTTCCCAGACACCTTTAAATAGGGGCATGACAGTTACTCGCACCTTTGACGCTGTATAAATCACCGTAAACAAAATGTACCTTTACTCACAAAGATACGTTAAAACCTAGGAAAAATAAAAAAAATACAATTTACAAGTACTCGTAGTTACTCATTATCAGTTTATTTTATCGCTATAGTTCGGTTTTATTTATATATAATCTAAAAATGTATTGCAAAGTTCGCGCACACTTTCAGAACACTCCGTATAGCCGTAAGGCGCCGTTGGAGAAGCGAGGGCGGGCGGCGCGCCTTACGCAGTATAGCTAGAGCGGGCAGACAAAACACGCATTTTCCTATATTATTTTCAATTGTTTTTTTGGTGAAAGATTTTTTTTAGTATTGTTATTTTTGCGTTCGTTTAATAAACAATTTGGTTTTTAGATTGAATCAGTCGTGCATGATCGCTCAACGTGATCATTAAATGAACATCTCTTCATATTTTCAATGTTTGGTTATCCCACAGTTATGAGAATACTAGTGGTTATACTGAACTGCACTTACTTGCAAAAGAAAATAAAATTATATAAAATGATATACCTATATGAAAAAAAAAGCTTAAGGATAGCTTTGTAGTGTGTAGCATATAATTTTTTGGTGAATTTTATTACTCAAAGAAGATAATACGATCCAAAAATAATACGATCATAATAATAACTTTTTCTTTCTTTATAAATACCTTCGTTTTCTTTGGTATAGTTTTAAATGGCTGTTGTTTTGATAAAAATGAACCAATAATAACAAACCAGTGGAAACCGGAAATGTATGTGATGTTTCTGTCGTTTTGCGTTGTACTGTGTCCGCACACATGTGGTGGGTACTAGGAAGAAAGCTGAAGAAAAAATGAGGGAGAAACGAAAAACTAGAGCGGGACAGAAAAGTGGGCGAAAAACGAAAAATTTCACCCCCTCCCCCCGCTGTCTCCCCATCCCCCGCGCCCTACACGCACACACGCAGGGGGAGGGACGAAGCAGTCTTGATACTTTTATTTTGGGAAGTGACGAAGATGTTTCTGTTTTGATAGTTTTCAACACACTTCTACGACATTTTTCCTTTTCTTTAACGCGTGTTTTTTAATAAGATACGTACTTCCTTACTATTACTATATTTTAATGTTATTATTAGCTCAGATTTTTTTGTTGTTACTAGGAAATTAGTGAGATTTTAATGACTACACATATCATTGTGTATATATTATTAATGAAATACTTATACTTTTTTAAATATGTAAATAAACAATAATACATAATGGTCATTAAATCAAGCTTGTAGTAGAAACATTGAAATTAAAAAAATTTAAATGTTGACTGTTATTAATAAATTATCTAGATTAAGATAAGATTAACTTTGAAATAGCAACACTAGATAACCACGCTTTTAAAAATAACAAACGGACTACTACATGGCACTTAAACTGAACACCATAAAGTACATTTTAGGACGCGCATAAATCAATATAACTTTTCCGGTTATCAGCGAATTTTCCGGCCAAGTACCAAGACTGCTGAATTCTGTGGGAGGCTATTGTAGCATGTTTTTATTCCCAAAAATTTTAACTCAGTAGGCGCCCGCACTCAGACGCGCTACAACGTTTTTATTATTATTAATATATATTTATATTTCGTTTTAATTTACAAGTTTTCATCATTCATAATTTTAATATTTTTATACCGTTTTTTACAACAGTGTTTTAGATAGACGTAAACAACACACGGAAACAAAAGTAAAAGTTAAGTTTGACAGTTGACTAGTTTGACAGTTCGCGGACTGAAAAATTTAAAATTGACGTTTGAGAGAACATGGCGTTTTGTGTGTCTGCGTGTCTCGCCGGGTTCATCGACCTCTAGGATGATCAGCTTCTCGGATATTTGACGTCTATTCCATCCGTAAGTTTATTTACTTTTTTTTTAAGCAATTTTGAATTTTATTTCCCGAAAACTAGTTTTTGCCTGCGACGATCGTTCGCGTGGGATAAAATGCCCATCTCCAGAATGTAATCTATCCCTGTTGCAAAAACATCGAGACCGGTTTAGCAGTTTTATCGTGAAACGAAACAAACAGACATTCTACTGCATCTTCTTGTATCCGTATCTTATTGTTTTATCTAGTGTAGATTACATATTAATAGTTATGTAAGGCTATGAATTTTGTAGTTCAATGTGCGTGTAGGTATTGGAACGTCATACGAGTCACGCACACATGTACCCTTGTTTTTATGGTTCCCTACTAAATTAGAGCGATAGTGGACGTACGATACAGTGACTATGAGGTATTGATTTTTTTCCCTCATTCGGTAAAATTTCATTTATTGGGGGAACCAACGCTGACCGGATGTCGATAAGGTCCATTATCCTAGAAATTAAATAAAAGTATACTTACTCTCGCTAACTTTGGTGACGTGAGGCCGGGCGATCGTTTCTTTAGCTCACGGAGGTAACGTCATCATGCATTTGACAGCCCTCACAGCTCTGTTGGTAGTAGCTCTGCCTTCTGCGCTGTAGGTGTGGGTTCGATTCCCACCGAGAATAAATGGATGAACATAGATGTTTGCTCTTGGTCTGGGTGTTATTATAATTATAATGTGTTTTGAAAAAAAAAGTTGTTATTAAGTCAGCTATCTTGTTCCCATATACAAGTTTAGCTGAGTTTGGGGCTAGATAATGCTGTGTGGAAAGTCTAAAAATATCTATCAGCAAAGGGCCATATTATCATCAATTGGATCTTTCTCCATATATTTCCGGGACGATCGATGTTAGCAATCTCACTTCACCAATTATCAACTGTTAGTGGATAGTTGGTGGAAATGGCGGAGAATCCGATTTTCTCAAAGTCGTCGTTCCATCAGCCGGATCAGACGGGGGCCGTCCTTGTTATGCATCGTTTGGTGACCCCGCACGGAAGCGCGCGATCGCAAAATACCATTAGCGGTCACCATGTTAAACATTGATTCATGCATCTTTTAGCCGTTTTAAAGTGATTTTTGTGATTTAGCTGCATGCCTCTGACTTTGGGTTTGCTGCCTAACTTTACATAACTACAGATTTTTATTCAGGAACTAGACAAAATAAGTGCACTAAAAAGGAATTAGTTTGACATTATTACTGTAATATCTATTATTATTCCATCATAGAATACTGTCTACCCTAATTTACCTACTGAGTAAAGCCCCTCGCCCACAGGCGCGATCTAAACGCGCTTCTAGACTCGCTATTGGATTGTCCTATTGTAACACGCAAAATAAAACGTAAATGTCACCTAAAACTTAAAATAAAAACGTACCTATATAGGTAATGTAAAACGCAATCGCATGACGCAGAATCGCAGAACGCGCCTGTGGATTAGAGCCTTTATGTAACTACTAGTTGCACCCCGCGGTTTCACTCGATAGTTTTAAATCCTGATATTCCCAAGGGATAAAAAGTAGCCTATGTGTTATTCCAGACTATTAGCTCTCTGAGCTAATTTTCACCAAGATCCGTTCAGCCGTTATGGAGTTATAGAGTAACAAACATCCATACTTACAAACTTTCACATTTATAATATTAGTAGGATTTTTCGCATTGCCTAAGTGACAGCGAAATCCGAAATCCACAGTGAATTTTCAATTTGGCATTTGTAATACATATTCAGACACACACACACCCAACACTAGCGCCACCCGCGGGTTTTGTCGGTGAAAATGCCAATTACAGTTAGGCGAAGCTCGTGATCAGAGCGAGTGCGGATTCACTAGGCGATTCTCCCCGGGATTTTGTTGTATACGGAATAGCAGTGCTGTCGGCAAGATTGAAACACAAACATCGAATCTTTCGCATTTAATAATGATAGTATTAGGACGAGGATCGATATGTACTACGAAATATACAGGGTGGCCAAAGAGTCGTGGATCAAACGCAACTAGGGGTTAGATGAGGTCATCAGCTGCAAAAATTGTTCTACGGGAGCTCCTGAAGGTCAACCCTTGCAGAGTTATAATTTATTTTGTGTTTTTTTGAGAAAAATTATTTTATTTACTCATTCTTATTACAATTCGAAAAATAATAACATAACTAAATAAATATGCAGGGGACAAAAATATAACTCTGCAGGGGACGAAAATATAACCGAACATATATATAGACCACCGAAAATACCAAGAACCGACAGCCATCCAGAGGCAAAAATATACTGTTATAGGTACCTATAACATCGTCATTCTTATCTCATTTTAAGTGAACTATGTATTATGTTTTTATGAGAATAAATGTCTTTAAACCTAAAATATATAGACCGCCCGTAGAGCAATTTTTATATTTATTTATAAATTTTTGTAAATTATAATGTTTGTTCGGGTGGAATCTTGCAACTTGATTTTGAAGCATAGGTACCTATACCTTTAACCGATTGAGTTGAAATTTACAACCTTATTCCTTATTGTACACAAATTGATTAACACAAAAAATATATTGTGGTGATGTACAAAAGCGAGCCCTCGATATAGTTTTCTTCAAGCGAACCTTAGATAATAGTGATGGTAAAGTGTAAAACATAAAAAAATACATTAAAAAGGAGATAGGAGAATTTCTAATAAATGAGTAAATTGATTTGGTATGCACGTTAATAAAAACCGAATAGAGAACCTCCTCGTTTTTTTGAAGTCGGTTAAAATAGGCAACTAGGTGAATAGAGGTAGGTATACCTACTTCATATCGTCGTATAAACATCTTCCTATTTGGATAAATAAGACCAATACGTACACGAAGCGATGCTACGTACTTTAGCGAAAGAAACATGTTTCGTATGATATGTCAAGGCGAGCCTATTCAGCTTATCCGATTGGCTCGTGGATTAGGATTTAGTTACAAGAGAATTGTATTGGGAGCGTCAGCCCGTACTTTATAGCACTCGTCCGTTTTTATAATTATGCTAGTTACGCCCCGCGGTTTCACCCGCGCAGATTGAACTCCCGGTATTCCCACGGGATAAAAAGCAGCCTATGCTATTCCAGGCTATAATCTACCTCTGCCAAGTATCATCCAGATCTGTTCAGCCGTTCCAGGGTGAAAGAGTCACAAATATCCATCCATCCATCCATCCATATTTACAAACTTCCGCGTTTATAATAGTAGTAGGATTTCGGGTTCAGCAATCGATTGAACTCGACAGGCCTTGTCCGATTCGATATCAGCTGAGGATTCCAGACAGTTTTCGAATAACGAGATTTTGATGCATGAGGAGTACTGGTGGTATAGAATTGTCACTAGGGCAGCGCTCCTCTGATAGACGCTAACGAGGTGACGGCTTCTGATCTTAGGATTAGAAGCCGTCACCGCGGTTTGGTTTTGGTTTGAACCCATTGACAAACAGAATTGAGTTCATTTGTTAAAAAAAAAATTGTGCACAGGGCCGGTCAAATGGTGAAAGAAAACATCGTGAGGAAACCGTCATGTCGTAGAACCTAAAAAACAGTTCTTCATGTGACAAGCCTCAATGAGGCTCCTTTCGAGCCTCTGGTCCACTTAATAATCATTTCACCACTGTTTCAAATGAGCTAATAGTGACACGACAAGAAGATAAGCTAAAATGTTATCTAGATGCAGACTACCGGCAAGTACTTCTCGCTCGCACTTTTCAATATTTTTGAAAATACAAAATTAATAAAGGTAATGATAAATTGCAAATAACCGAGTTTCGGATAGTATGCTGCTATACAAAGCCTACAAAGGTTCATCAATTACTCTTTCAAGAAGGAAGAAGGACTTCAAGTGCAGTGGAAAATACACCTAAATAACACAACACCTAATAATACATAACACCTAATAATACACCTAGAAAAAAAACACAATACTACTAAACTCAAAAACTACTCGTCAGAGCTGACTCAAATTTAAATGGGACTACATGACAAGCACCAGCTTTTGATTTAAAATAGAATTATCAAAATCGGTTGACCCTGTAAACAAATATGAGGTAACAAACAAAAAAAAACAAATAACCAAGTTTCAGATAATCATAAAGGTTCATCAAAAATATAATTTTCATCCAAAGCAATTTCCCTACCCAAAAGTTGGTTTAACTAGAGTTAAAAAAGTTGTAATCAAACTTTTTGTTTGAAAAACTTTTTTGGTTTAAATTGAATTTTTTTTCGGGATCAATCCAAAAATGTATTAGGTTTTTTTAAATAATTGATTGATATTGGGTGATTTTATCTTCATAAATGTTGCAATCTTGGCATACTCTTATGCATGGACTCCATTATTTTTATAAAAAACGTATGAATGCGTGCTCATGCGGTCGAAGCTCATAGAAGATGACAATTTATTTTGTCTAAATCGACAAATACTATGCATTTCATTATTCTATCTAATCATGAATTTCTAACGTCAAGCAGCTTTGCTGGGTTTCGGTTTGAAGAGTGTGGTTGCCCGTGAAATTACAGGCATATATTCAAATTACAGGGTGTTCCTATTTGATGGAGCAGGGCAGCATAGGGATTGCGAACTTTCTCTAGCTTCAGTAAAATTCATATTGAAAAAAAATTTACCTGCGAGAAGTTGTTCGATGGTTGACAGCCTGTTTAGGCTTTGCGGTAAGTTGATTGGTTTCTGAATACAAAAACAAGTTCGTGCACACGACTGTCTTGTTGCAAGAGACGACAATCGCTGTGGCGTGTAAAGATTCTTGTATCCTAACTATACATAGATATGTCATCCATAGCCTGCTTGGGTCCATCACTACATAATATAAAACAAATTCGCTTTCTCTGTCCCTATGTCCCTATGTATGCTTAAATCTTTAAAACTACGCAACGGATTTTGATGCGGTTTTTTTTTAATAGATAGAGTGATTCAAGAGGATGGTTTATATGTATAATACATGCATGATATAGTAGAAAAACAATGTGCACTCGTGAGAAGCAGGGGCGCGCGCGGGCGGTTCGCTAGTTAAAATTAAATGAATGCTAATAAATGCTGTAGAAGTTCAAGAGTAGTATAGCTCTTTGTGAAGGGCTCGTCCGGGGAAGTACTACCACCACGCCTTTTTCTGCCGCCAAGCAGCAACGCTGTGTCGGTTTGGAGAGTGTGGTTGCCGGTGTAATTACAGGCACATGAGGCTTAGCATAATGTTATGCCTATGTTAAACATATATATGCCTCAAGTTGATGGACGCAGGGCAATGCAGTAGGGCACGTTCCTATCGTGCGTGACTTACGAGGCAATGCTTTGTATCATCAGGTGGGCCATCTGCTTGTTTCATCAGCTACATGCATTAAATAAAATGAATGGTAAAGGTTATATCCTAAAAGCTGAATATAGATATATTGTATAATAGTTGCGCCCCGCGGTTTCACCCGCGCAGATTTAAATCCCGGTATTCCCACAGGATAAAAAGTAGCCTATGTGCCAGAATATAATCTAACTCTCTGCCAAGTTACATCCAGATCCGTCCAGCCGTTCCGGCGTGAAAGAGTTACAAACATCCATCCATCCATACTTACAAACTTTCGCGTTTATAATATTTAGTAGGATGTAGGTACATATAGGTCTTCTTTCTTCGGTTCAAACGCTTCACCGATTCACACATTCAGCATGCAAATTTAAAAAACAAAAAAAAATTATGTGTTAATAATGTCCATTGCCCATTTATTTTCAAGGACCATCTTTCGACCAGTGAAAAAAAAACAATATAATGTGAAGTTTTAAATGCACGCGTCGAGTAAGGAATCTAGGTCTAGTCTAATGTAAAAAATGGTAAAATCACAATCCGTTATCCGGTCGCTATACTACGTGGGAAACCCGGTAAGTGTTGTGTAATCTGCGGTGACCGGCGCGTGCGCAACAGGCAAGACATTATGTAAATAAATGGGGAAAAACATTGGGTTTGTCGAAACAGTAGTCTATCTCGTGTCTTACTAAATTTATATTATTCAGTTTGTTAATTTATTTAGTTAACATTTGCTAAGCTGATCATTTAACGTAATATACTGAACTTAGATAATAAAACCAGGAAAATACACAAATTTTGCATAATTGGATTTACTGGCGTAAACATGGAAACTCGATAATTCCACATTATGATAATAATTTATAACCTTTTTTATGCCATTTTATGTATCTGAGTTTGTTATTATATTGTCTAACTGCCACCCATGATTTCGCTTTGCATCGCAGGCGGACTCTCGCCCGCTGCGCCACCGAGGGTTGCGGGTTTGATTTCTGCCTCGGAACAAATTTGTGTACGATCTGCAGAAATTTGTTCTGTTGGTCTGGGTGTTTATCCATGTATATTAAAAAAATATCTATCTATGTAAGTATGTAGTGTATTAGTGCCTCGACAGCCGATTAGTTTGGTTCGAGCTTTCAGAAACAGCCGTTATTATACAAAAACGAAATGTGTATTATCCACTGGAGCTACAGATTAAATAAATAAAAATGTTGTACGGCCAAATATCGAACCCGCTACCGCTCCCGCTTGTGCGTACAACTTACACCGACCTCTGAAAATTCCTAGTAATAACATAATGATAATTTGATAACCTATAATTTTATTTATTATATCTACCTAGCAAATAAAATGTACTGTATTTAATCATCTTTATTATTTATTAAAGTTCTTTTATAGAAGTTGGTACATGGTGACCTATTAAATAATACTTTTTGATAAGCTCTGAAAGACTAATACAGCTCCACGAATTTTATCCCCAGTCACGGTAGATATCCACTCAGATCTCTCAGTAGGTACCTACCAATTACTAACTAGGGATTATTTGAGGACGCTTAAGGGGGTAGTCAGAGGTAAGTACGTTCAAAATTTTACATCTGGCACATACTCAAATTTTGTAGAAGATAATTATACTTAAGTGACCAGTGTGCAAGCCCATCGACGCTGTAGAGTGTAGAGAAGCCTGTAAACGGGCTAGGAATTGCGGCAATTTCAACCTGCAACTGTATATCGTGTCTTGTTCACGCAAATAGATTGTAAGCAGGACAACCAGCAATAAATTGCCACAAAACTAGCCCGTTTACGGCATGCTTTAAAATACTGACTGTTAAAGAAAGACCTAAGCTATTTGCCGGTATAGTGATTGGAGAAAAATGGCGCAGGTGATGGCTAGCGCATCCCCATAACAAGGGGAAGGTCGTTCGAATCCAATCGGACAATAACTTTTAAGATGTGTATTAAAAAAAACAAAAAAAAATGAAGTAACCTTAAAAGAAACATTTTATTTCTTAAATAGATAGTCTATTTTATAGCAATAATTCTTATTTGACTAATAGCTTACTAACTAACTAGCGTTTTTTATCTTTGAAATAGTGTTTAGATTCTATAAATGCTCACCAAAAATGGCAATTCTACTTAAATTTAAAAATGGTAACAAAATATTGGTTTATACTTAATTCGATATCTTTTTATGTACAATACAATGTATATTTCGTATAATTTTCACTGGTATGGTGGCTATTGAAGATACATTTCTTTGGAAATATTGCAATAATAAATAATCACTTCTGTCAATAAATAAATTTATGAGCTCTCCTTACCTCAGAAATCTTAGTCAAAATATTTATTACAAGGATCACTTTTTATAACTTGATAATTGAGGCGAGTAATTTGAACGTTTTCCATACACTGTTGTAATTTAAAGTTTGTAATAAGACTTTTTTATTTTTAGGGTTAAAATCAAAAATGGTAATTCTTAACACTGTTGACTGTTGAGCAATAATCATTAGTAGTCATCGTTAAGATGATTAATCGGAACACAGGCGAACGCGAATCTCACGTAATCCTTAGGACATCTTCGGTCTCGCGCGTGGATGGACTTCTTCTCCCTATTGACAGGATCGGGTTGTATTTGCTCGCTGATCAGCTCTTCGGGCGTTTCCGGCGAGATCTTCCTCTTCCGTCTCTGTTTCTCTTCACAGTCGCAGGAGAACTCGTTGAGAAGGCCCGGGTAGACGGAGTATAGAAGTTTTTCGTCCTCGCTCACGTCACTTGAGAGTTTTTCGAGTAGAATGCTGAGGGTTTTCCGTTCTTCTTTGTTGTCATTTGGCTCGCATGGGCACAGCTCGTTGCCCTGAGCTTTCGCGTAAGCTAAAGCTAGGACGAGCACAAGGATAATCTTTGTGGACATGTTTTCAATGAGACGGCTCGGTCTCGAATGATGGCACTTTGTTCGAGCGGTTATTATATACGTTTTGAAGCTGACTCACTCAATGTTTTAGTTAATTGATGGTTTATACGTTAAAATTGTTTAAGTGAATCATTTTTAGATAATTACAGACGTAAGCAGTAAACACGCATTTGTAGTTATCGTTGTATTTAATGTTATTAAATAGTAATGTGGAGCTTACGCCTAATAGAAACCTTTATGAGTAGTTAGCTAATTTCAATTATTATGGCCTTTTTGTAAGCTTCATACATTATTAAATACTTGAGGCTTTGCGCGGCTTCACACGCGTTTTGTCGTTTGGATATTTATTTAATTTAATAAAAATTTTGGGTTTAATGTATTAACTGACAAAGAAAATTACAACTAATAGTTACAATTATTTACAAAATGTACAAAATATACAAAATACATATGTAACAGTTGAGCTATCTGCAGACCGTTGCAAACTATCTATAGATAGCTCAACTGATCCAAATCAGTGCCAGTCGGAAGCGTACCCAAGACATTAACGATTAACGATTTGAAAAGCCAACGTAACTTTTGTTTAAAATAATTACTGAAGTCTGTATTTTAAGTAAATTTAAAGACGTTAACGTATTTGAGGATTATGTAGGTAATTTGCAGGGCCTACTGTAACCTAATGCCTGTGATCTCATCGGTGAAGGAAAACATCGCGGTGAAACCAGTAACCGTCGATTTCTGAAAGATTGATCAAAGCTAATCGGCAGTCAAGTCACTTGTTATTTCAGCTTTTACTTCAAATTACATAGAGATAGCAAGTGATTTGACAGCCGATTCGTTTTGATCGAGCTTTCAGAAACCGATTAGTATTCTAACAGCAGCAATAGGAAAATTGGTTCATCACGGTTCATATAAGAAGTTCAGCCATTTTATATCTAATACCTTTAAACTAGCAATTCTTGTTTATATTGTTTATTTATTTATAATCTGAACCTCGGAAACGGCTCCAACGATTTTCATGAAATTTAGTATGCAGGCGGTTTCGGGGGCGATAAATCAATTTAAGTAGCATTCGTTTCTAGAAAATGTAATTTTTTACGTTTTTCAGGCAATGAAAAAAATTACTCTTCCTGACATGTATTGACGAGTAATACTATTATTTTTTACGCTACTTCAGTACTATCGGTAGATGATGGTGGATGGATGTTTGTTACTCTATAAATCCAGAACGGTTGAACGGATTTTGGTGAAAATTGGCACAGAGATATATTATAGTCTGGAATAACACATAGGCTACTTTTTATCCCGTGGGTATACCGGGATTTAAAAACACGCGGGTGAAACCGCGGGGCGCTACTAGTTCTCTCATAATGTAGAAATGCACGAGCGAGAAGTACTTTGACGGGTGTCTGCCCCTTAAGTTTATAAGGTTGTGGTGACGTAAACGTAGCTATCATGAGAACTGGCTATCTCTATCAAGGTCGAGATATTTATTTGCCATTACTGTCTACTTTTCATTTAATTAACAATGTTATTGAGCATTTATAAAAACATATTTTCAAGATAATCTCAACTAAAACACCATTATTCTTCTTCTTTTTATCATATCACTAGTTCCTTTACTTTATAAAACTAGGTCAGTGTTAGATTACCTATTAGCCGTATTTATGGCTAGATTGTAATTTGTAATATTATTAGGTATGTTATAAAATGTACACAATTAAAAAAAAACTAGTTCTGTTCGAGCGCTATTGACTCGTGCTTTAGAACTTAACTTTTTGCTCCCTAACTCTTTTGAGGGTTAAGCTCGCTTTTGTACATGCTCTATATTTAAGCTTACTTATTGTTTTTTACTGTGTTCAATAAATAATAAAGAACTTTTTAGGTTCTACGATATGCCGGTTTCCACACGATGTTTTAAGAGTACTTACTGGCACTTTCCACATACATTTTTGAACAGCAAAACCTTATTGGTGCACTGGACTGGTTTTGGAACCCACAACCTTAGGATCAAAAGGCGGGGCCGTTGCCCACCAGCATAGATACAAAACAATATGTTAAAGCATATACAGAATGTTTACATATCATTCCTGAAAACTGAAAAGTTCGCAAAGTTTTCTCCTTTTTTATACAACTTGCTGATGGAACAAGCAGATGGCCCACCTGATGTAAAGTGGTAGTAGCCATCACCTATAACAAACCATTGCCTCGTAAGTCGCGCACGAGAGGAACGTGCCCTACGATACACTGCCCTGCGTCCATCAACTTAGGCATACAGATGTTCATGTGCCTAAAATTACACCGGCATCCATACTCTTCAATTCGGTGGTAGTAGGTACTTCCCAGACTAGCCCTTCACAAAGAGCTTTAAGGTACACGTGCTTATTTACGAGCTAAAAGCATAATTTTTTCGAGCCTTGCTCAATAAAAGCAGGTTTGAACTGGTCGTTCTATTAAATAAGCATGCTTATTTTTGAGCACGTGTGTCAGTACCTTTACTACTCTTGTAATCTCTACACGCCTACTATTTTTTATCAAGTCCGTGGCACCTAGTACCATATAAAAGTAGCATAAATATTTTTGTTTCTTAATTTAATGCTCACTTCCATAAGCCAAAACAATAAAAATTAAACAAACATCAATAAATTCTGGAAGCATTTCGTCAAATGAAAGTGATAAAATTAACAGGAATATGTCACCGATGTGTAATAAACTAATAAAGCTACCAGTAATGCCGGCGTGCCCAGGATATTGAAACTACCTACCTACGTCATTTATTATCTGTGGTGCTATTCCGTAAACAACCAAATCTCGTGGATGTTTACCTATTGGATCACACAAGGAATTTGGATACTATATCCAAATTCCTTGGGATCACACGCACTCACTTCTTTTATTTTGTTCATCGCTTCTATTATACAAGCTATCGAGTTATCAAATTTTATGCAGATCGGATCAAAGGTTCGAAAGTTATGCCCGGACAAACATACAAACATACATAGTACATATACATGGATACATAAAATGCCAAATCGCCCAAGTTGACTGTAAGATTTTTGTTCGTTCGCTTCGCTCACTCGATCAATAAAAAGGCTATGTTAAAAATATTAAATAAATAAATATTGGAGGACTTTCCACACAGCACTATCTCGCCCCAAACTAAGCCTAAGCTTGTGGTATGGGAACCAGATACATAAAATATTATATAGGTACTCGTCACACCCATATAGAGAACCAAAATCTATGTTGCTTCCTATAATTAATAATTGCCGTAGGCCGTGGGTTCGATCCCCACCGAGAACAAACATTTGCTGTGATGAACATAGACGGGCTTAGTAAAGGGCTCGTCCGGGGAAGTACTACCACCACGCATTTTTCTGCCGCTAAGCAGCAACGCTGTGTTTCGGTTTGAAGAGTGTGGTCGCCGGTGTAATTACAGGCACACGAGGCAACATCTGCATTCTGCATGCCTCAAGTTGATAGACACGGGGCAATGCATCGTAGGGTACATTCCTATCCTGCATGACTTACGAGGCAATGCTTTGTTACAAGTGATGGTTAGTTACCACTTAACATCAGGTGGGCCATACGCTTGTCCCGTCAGCTTACAACTAGCTGTCGGGACCAGCGTATGGGCCGGCGAGGTAAAACAAACCTGTAAAGATGATATCAACTTGGTTTGAATTTTCCTCTAAGGCTTCGTTCATTTCGTCGTTCGTTCGTCATTTCGCTGCTTTTGAAAGGTGCTGCGTTATGGCCTCACTGGCGTCAGTTATTTTACAAGTTAGGAGGTAAACCAGGTTTTAAAATGTTGTTAGGTACCTAGCCTAGGTAGCTACCGGCTTGAATGTGATGAGTCGGTATTTTTAAAACATATCCTTAATCTACATAATCTTTTACCTTATTAGATATTTTGGTTTATCTTCTCAGTATCATCTACCTACCTACATAATTCGCTTATAAAATGTATATTCGACTTGGTTAATGTACAATGTATATCAGATAGTTTAAAAATAACAATAAGAAAAACTGTGAATAATAATAATAAAAGTTTATTATGGAACTAGGGATAGAATCTAAGAATAATGTAAATTAATAAAAAAAACACCAAAAAACAAGTCTTAAATGATGTGTCAAACGTATGCTCGACTTGTAGATTTAAGTCAGTGTAAAATTATATAAATAACGAACATAAATAAATTTTGGTGGACTCGACGCAGCTCTATCTTAGATCCAAGGAAAGTTTGTAACAATGGTACCTAGATAGCTGATATACCTAATACTTAAATACATTTTATTGTTGATAATGGAGAACAGTACCTAGTTATGTTACCGGCTAGTACAGCGCGCATAACAACACCAAATGCATAAAGTGCAAGCATGCACAATTGCACCTGCAGCCAAGTGGCGTAGCTCCACCGCCAACGCGTTCTGTGCCTGGTGGCTCCTAGTAACTAAGTTAGATTAGATCATTCGTGAAGAGAATAAACTTCGTCTCGCACGTATCAAAATTAGTTGTTTAATTTCAATAAAATAGATAGATAGATAGAAAACTCTTTATTGTACACCACAACAAAATAACATAACATGGTAAGAAATGATTTAAACTACAGCGAAGTACAATGGGCGGTCTTATCACTATGAGCGATCTCTTCCAGACAACCTTAAAATAGAATTTTCTTAAATAAGTTTTAAAGTTAGTTTTTAAAAACATTGTTGACATTCCCGTAACCTACTTACTTCACTACCCCTAAATCATTATCATTGCACAAATATTTGTTATCGATGAGGATCGAGCGCACGACCAGAAAGCAGAGCTACCATTACTGAGATGTATACATTACCTATGGCGTTACCATCCTATCCTACTAATATTATAAACGCGATAGTTTGTAAGTATGGATGGATGGATGGATGTTTGTTACTCTTTCACGCCGGAACTGCTAAACGGATCTGGATGAAACTTGGCAGAGAGATTGCTTATATTTTGGAATATCACATAGGCTAATTTTTATCCCGCGGGAATACCGGGAATTTAATCTGCGCGGGTAAAACCGCGGGGCGCAACTAGTTAGTTAAAAAAGCCTGAGATGTCTCAGTTGAAGTCAATGTCAAAACGTATGATAAGGGTAGTGAAATATACTTACGAGAGCACTGTAATCTCTTAGTAAATTTATGTAATAGCTATTGGTTGTGGATACTCAAGATTCAAAAGGGGTAGTCAGAGCTAGGAAGGCTCTTTTTGTAGGTAGGTGCAGTCGGCTGCACAAAGATATTGGTACATTTACAAATGTTCCAAAAGGTATGGTTATTTATGTACAATAACAAGGGTGGTACGATACTGGTTTCCTCAAGATATTTTGAGCAACAACACAATAAATTCTGTACATATTATAAATTATTTATAGTTATTTACAATGGATGACTCTTCTAACACTATTAATTTTTAAAGCTATAAAGCCTACTTAACGAGTAGGCAAGTACGAAAATATTAATCTTATATGAACCTACACAGTTGTTATAAGTGGCATCGTACACACACACTGACATATCTTAGTCGTAGAAAAATCTTGCGATACCCCCGCAGGCCAGCTCACAATAATTAGTTTAACAGTTCACCCCCCCCCCAGGGGGTGGATAGGGGGCTACCCCCTTTTCAACAAACACACACGATCTCAAAGTTATATGGATTTTTTCGCGTGTGTGAGTTTATTGGGAAAGAATCGGGGAGATTGGTGAAATGGTCATTTGTATTTAGCAGTTTACTGGTTCAATATTATTATTTTGGTGAAAACAACGAAATTTTAAGGGTGAATGGGTGATTGGTTTTTCATTCAAGAAGTGGACGAAGGGTTTTTACTTTCTCACAGATATTTATAAGGGAGATGCTCACACACTCATCAGGAAATCTCTGTAACACAAACCTAAGGCACTGTTTTTTCAAATTTGAGCGTGAGTTCCAAAGTTTGTATGAAAGTAACTTAAGCAAACAAAGTGAGATATTATCATCATGTACCTAGTATTTATGCATATTATTATTATCATATTATAACCTCAAGAAGACCACTGTTGGATATGACCTCCGAAGAGAAGTAGAGCTCGTTGGGAAAGGTTCGTCCGGGGACTATACCACTGTTGGTTAAAATACCACCGAAATTGGACAGCCTAACTCAAAATAGCACTATTCAAATTCAAAATGAATAAGTAAGATAAAATCTTAAAGTGGGTTTTATGTATATAAAGTAATGTAAAATTTGTAAAATAAGTAGTTTGTAAGGAAATGCTTTGTATGATGACCTTATGGTAGGATCTTGTGTTCTATCTTTAGAGATAAAACACAATTTTCTTTAATTTGATTTTGATTCACAGATAATGTGTTATGATATAAATAATTATTTTATTACAATTAAGGCAGAAAAATTTGCCTTATTGCCTCCTACCAGCCTCGTTGCCGGACCAAAGCCAATAAAATTCAAATAAATCGACCAAATCAATACACTGTAAATTAATTTATGAACTGGAAACGAGGAACCCTTACAAACGCGCACGGCCTCCTCAATAAGTTTTTTAGAAATCGCGTCCATTTATAGATATCAATTAATTATTTTCCTTTTGGTTTGAAAAATTGATACGTATACAGCTTGGTAACAGAGAGTAGTTCTAGAAACAGAGCTTTTTGTGAAGGGCTCGTCTGGGGAAGCACTACCGTGCCTATTTCTGCCGCCGGCGCCGAGCAGCGTTGCTGTGTTTCGGTGTGACGGTTGTGGTTGCCGGTGATTTGAAAGGCACATGAGGCTTAGGCCGGTGCCAGATATGTATGAACTTAAGTGATCACTGAGCCGCACACTTAATGAGGCACGAGAAGAACTCTTCACTATCTCGTGCCTCACTAAGCGTGCGGCTCAGTGATCACTCAAGTTCATACATATCTGGCACCGGGGTTAGCATTTGTATGCCATATATTGATGAATGCTGAGCAATGCATCATATCGTGCGACAAGGCTTTGTTACGAGTGATTATACTCTAGTTCCTTAGGCAAATAGTATAAAAAAATAGGGCCGCCATTTCCCATACTTTTTTTATACAACTAGCTGATGCTATATGCTGATGCTTGGAAAAATGCACGGAAAAAACGTAACGGTTGGATTTAAATAACTTATTGCTATTTACAACAAAGTAACTCGATTCGGAGGGAGCCTGCAAAGTTTATTGCTAATGCTAGACAAGCCATCTTTGCTAATGTAAGTTGGTAATAATAACCTAAATAGTTGGTTAAAATTTGATAACCTGGGCTAGGTAACTTCCAACCTTTTAATTTAATAAAGACAACAAACCTAATTGTGAACGTGAATCGAGTAATTCTGTTAGTTATAACCAAGCTTCTTAGCTTAAATCGACGATTTTATCAAATCAACTTTGTAAACGCAGCTAATGAACGTTTCTATGTTATAAGTGACTTTGTCAACTAGATGGGTATACTTAGCAATGTTACTCGGCGCTGCCAATCGTGTCCACTGGATAGCGATACCCTATATACTTTGTTAATTATAACCAATTCAAATAGGTATACTTAGCAAAGTTACTCGGCGCTTTCAACCGTGTTCGGTGGGTTCTCTACAACCTACCTAGATTTTTACTCCTAGCCTACTTGAATTGGTACATTTAGCAATGTAGTTTGTTGTTCCTAAGCGGGTTTATTGGGTTTGCTACAACCAATCTACATTTTTACTTCTAGCCTACTTGAATTGGTATATTTAGCAATGTAGTTTGTTGTTCTAAGCGGGTTCATTGGGTTAATACTGCTAAATACTTAGCTGCAGATACCTACTATTTCCAAGTAACAAGAATATCAATAAGCTTGATTTTAAGTATGAACTTGTGTTGTACTGATAGCTGCTTTTAGTACAATGCAAGTTCAAGCTTAAAATCTGTAGCATGTCTATATTGTTGTCACTTGGAAATGGTACCAGCAGCTAAGTATGTAGCAGCATTAACCCAATAAACCTGCAGAATAAAAAAAACATTGATGAATAATATACCGATTCAAGTAGGCTAGAAGTAAAAAAATTAAAGTGATTCTGCATTCTGACGCTAATTAAAAGTAAAAATGTAGGGAATTGCAAAAAATCGTTAATCTTGTGAAAAGTAAAATCACCCTAAAAAAATACTAAGCGATCATATTTCATTTGCCTACAGACCAAACATCAACATTAAAAGAATGTATATTAAATAATAAAGTTTTATTTAAATTCTTTAACAATGGTTTTTATATTCTAAAATCTAAATTATTCAAATCATGCAAGATCAGTACTTAGGTACTAAGGGGCACAAACATTTTAATTACAATTATACTAATTATTTTACCTCTATAGTCTTATACATTTTCTCATAAAATGCTTCATTTTCTTTTAGGATAAATGTTAATCAAATATATAATTATGTTTGTTAACAAATTACCATGCTGATAAGTTGAGAAGAAATCGAAATTTTTGTCCTTGGTCTTGGTGCGCAGCTTGGCCAAATCAAATAGGAAGTTTCTGATATAGTGTACTTTTCGGCATACAGGTGTTCGAAATCTGTTGACCTGTGAACAATACATTTTTGTTTATTTTACAGTCAGAAATAATTTGTAGGTTAATACTAATCAAAACTTAAATATCATCAAAAATATCAGATAACGCACATCAGGCAGCACGCACCACTCTTTGTTTGCTATAATAGTGGCTCTGCGGGGTGGCGAAGATGCTGTGGCAAGCCGCGCATAGTGTATAGCAGCCGGTATATGTTAGGTATTATGGCACATACATATAATTACGAAATTACGATTTCTTTGCAGAAACTTCTACTAGGTAGGATGTGAAAAACAATAGCAACGAGTTTTGCTACCTACAATAATCACCGTGGTAGTAGGTACTTACTTTGAAAAACTTCACTATACTCCTCCAAGCCCCAAGCAGTTAGAAGATTCCTCGCGTCTTCATCCATCGCATCGGGTGTTTTGTACTACTGCAGTTGATCAGAATGAACACTGGATTCAGTTTTTTGTTGCAAACTTTAAACCAATCCACCACACAACCTCTGCTGGTTATTTTCTAAAAAGTACTCTCGTTCGTGTTCGCGCCCAAGGACTTGTCGAAAAGAAATGGCCGTTGTCCTTGCATCGCACGTGTGTCTAAACGCATTCTCGAGTTTTACACCATTCTCATGTCAACGCATAACCATTTTCTTCGATTAATCCAGCAATGTTACTTGTTTAAATTTAGTTTTAGCAACACACTTGTCTATTGATTGCTGAGTTATTTGCTTGTATACAGATAATTTGAACAGAATTAAACATTTGAAACAGAATAGATAATTTAACATGTTTAATGTTTTGTTTTAAATGAGTCTTGGTTATTTGTAAATAACAAAATGCACTTGGGTGTATCTACATACTAATTTATTGTTTGTTTTAAATGAGACTTGGTTATTTGTAACCATACCAACCCATTCAAATTTAACCGAGTAGGAGTAGTTTAAACTTAGATAAGTATCTACTTGTCAGTTTATAAATATGAAAACTTGTCTATTTTTAAACGGAAATGAAATAGGTAACTTTAACTGAGGCACTCACCTGGAGACTATGAAGTACTCTGTTAGTATTACCTAGAATATACAGCAAAACTGTCTTGTTTACTACTAACAGAGCTTTATTGTGCGTTTTAGATACGTCTTAGTTATAAGTAGCCCAAAAAAAATTAACCAAGCCAAATTGGTACTTTGCTAGTGCTCCGTTTTTTCCGTGTGTTATTTTATTGAATATTTATTCAATTAATAACAAGAATCGTTTACGATTGATTGACTCGTCTGAAATATAAGATCTGAACCTTGAAAAAAAATTCTTTGTTGAGAAATTATATTAACTAGTAGCGCCCCGCGGTTTCACCCGCGTAATTTTTATTCCCGGTATTTCCACGGGATAAAATGTAACCTATATGCTATCCCAGACTACAATCTATCTGTGTGTCATCCAGATCCGTTCAGCCGTTCTGGCGTTATAGAGTAACAAACATCCATCTATCCATAGACACTTTCGCGTTTATAATTTAGTCGTTTAGTAGGATTAATTACATCATCACAAAAAAAAATTACAGGCATCACGGCTTTAATCCCCAGATACGGTAGAAATACACACGTCTAAATATTAAATTTCAAACCCACATTTAGCAGTAGCTTTTTGCGGCGTACGACCGGTTACAAGCATACTGCCGCTGGTTTCCCCTCGATGTTTTCCTTCACCAAATTAGTTTTTAATACTGATTTGCTATTTTTCTGATTATCTATTATTTAAAACAATGCATTCAAATACAACTTCCTTTTAAAAATCATGGTATTTCCAAAACGGTTCAGTGGTTAAATTTTATCCTTCCTTTTTTACCGGTATGCGGTAAAACCATTACGCTCAATTTTGATGCTGCTTGTAATCTTGACACGTACGTAAGGTCTAGTGGACGGCTTGGAGTCATTGGTTTGCGGGTTCGAATTACGCCAATTCTTGAGATTTTAAATGTCATAACCGTGTACTGAGCAAGTACCTACTCGTAAGTTTTGCTGAGAGGTGCTGGTTTGATTACCGCGACATACTGAAAGCGATTAAAATTAATCGACTGTAAAATTACTTGACTTGACAGCCGATTAGTTTTGATCGAGCTTTCAGAAATGATAGTAATATAAGTCAGACCTGTAGATGGACCTAAAGAATATTTTTCTAAAATAGAGACGAAATTATTTAATACTGAGCTAATTTTTATGCAAATCCAACAAACACAGATTTTTTTTAATTTTTAATTTTACTTTTCAAAATAATCGTGTAACAAACATACATAAAAAAATACGGGTACAGTCGATCATTCGACTGTATTCAACTTTCTCAATAGAACCTCCAAAATTTTTGATATTGGTAAAATAAAAACACCTACTGAACACAAGTCATATCTAAGACTCATACAATAATTTTGTTTGACACTTAATAGCGAACGAATTATCTGAAGGTGATTTGATATAATGATGCAGGATTTTTCAGTTCATTAGTAAATGTTCCTTTAGGACTATACTTATAAATCTGTGGTAAATGTGGTTACTTTATTGACATTGTCGAAATTTGCTTGTCTTCTTCTTCTTCTTTCTTCTTTTTATGGCTCCTGTCATAGACAATCTTGCCAATCTCAAGTGATTCAGAGATTATACTCTTTGTAGATGTGGTCCCATTTCATTGGAGTCAGATCTGAAAAGTGGTTTTTATAGTAGTGTGAGTGTATTTCCCAATGCAATGAAGTCGGTTTTTTATCTTTACTGAAAAAAGTTTTATTGAAAAAGAAAAGTTGGAATAAACGTAACTTTTCT
Organism: Plemyria rubiginata; assembly: GCA_963576535.1. NCBI lineage: Eukaryota > Metazoa > Arthropoda > Insecta > Lepidoptera > Geometridae > Plemyria > Plemyria rubiginata. The sequence goes on along the minus strand of OY754922.1, from coordinate 6,674,737 downwards.
TGCCTTAACTTCTTGAGTTCGAAACAAACATGAATGCCAGATAACTTGGTTGATTGCGATTTTTTTATAATTATGTGCTAGGTATATTTTTCAATGTTGAAATGTGTGAGCGAGAAGATTTAATGATTAAAATTTTGTTATTTTTTGATATTTTTGTATTCTTTAGATCTATGGAATACTCTACTACATTCTGTACTTTAAGGTAAATTCACCATGATCAGTAGTAGGTTTACGCCATAGTTCTGCTGGCGATTTAACGATGTTTTCCCTCACCGACTGAGATGATGATGCTGACGTTTGGCAAGTGTACAAATTAACAAACTAACAGGCAGTATCGATTGATCCTCGGCTCGGGATCCCTACGCGCTCATAAATATGTAGTGTTTGGTTCGAAGACTTGGGAGCCCCACGTGTGCCTGGCGCGATTTATTTGCAAAATTACTGAATTATTTTCTTAATTCTTTATTGCACACAATATTATATATAAAAAAAGAAACAGACATAAGTAAAAGGCATGTAGAAAGGCGAGCTTAACCATAACAGAGTTTCTTCCAGCAAACTTTTGAGTGACTGAAGGTATGCTGGTGTTTAAACTGAAAGCAAAAGTTAGGATGCCATTAAAAACTGAATTTACTAAATAATTATACTAAAATGTAGATTAGATAAAAAAAATAACTTTTTTTTCCATTAGGATCGCGTTAGATAGACAGGTAGACTGATGGTAAACTTGGAAAATAAATTAAAAATGTTTCTATTTTTTTATTTATTTAAAGGGCTTTGTTGCTGGGCTTCCACACTTTTATCCCTTTCTTGTCAACGTCACTTTTTCTACTTCTTCCTAAGTATTTATATGCCTTGACTTCTTCTCTACGTTTATTGTAGTATTCAAATTCCTTGGTTTATGGGCCCTGTCTTTCATTCGACAGACATCCAGCCATTGGCAAGTGATACCAAGGAATTTGAATATAAGTGATACAGATTAAATAATTGCCAGTGGCAAGTGATACAGATTAAATACTTTATAGTCCAGTCAGTAGTCAGTCCATTGTTCCTAAAGTCAGCTGTCATTTGTTTTCAATGGTAGCGGTTTCCTTCAAACTTACAAAACATATTAGTTAAAATTATGAAACTTGAATCACTACATAACACAAAGAACATAAAGATGTTGAAATCTATTTTTCAGCTAGCTCTTTCAGCTAGGTCCAGATTAATAGCTATTGCTGTTACAAGTTTTATTCCAATTAGATTTGTGAGTACACTTGTACCGACTAATCTAACTGGAATAAAACTCAGAAACATTTATTAATCGGATTTAGCGACATACATATATTTTTTGCTTTTTTTTTTATCGACAGTAAAAAGTAAAACTTCCATGCAAGGGTGAACTTACTCAAGTCTACTTAAAGGTTTTTATACTTAATTTTAATGGTAGTATCTACCTACTACAAAAAGTAACATACATACATACCTGCTACATCATTATTTAATTATTTTTAATTACTGCTTTTCCGAGTGAAATTGCATTGTACGGGCTCCGACATGCTAACCGCCGGTTTCTGAAAGATCGATCAAAGCTAATCGGCTGTCAAGTCACTTGCTATCTCTATCTAATTTGAAGTAAAAGCAAAAATAAATAGAATGAATAGCAAGTGACTTGACAGCCGATTAGCAATGATCGAGCTTTCAGAAAGCGGGGTTTTTTTATAACATTCGTTTTTTTTAAATACGGTAAAAAAAAAATTACATTCGGTTTTTACAAAACTACACAAACTACTTTGGTAACATTCGGTTTTTTCAAAACTACACAGTCTAACTGGAAGAGATGTTCCGTGCAATAAACAAATTTATGTCTAAATCTGTATAGTTAGGTTACTAACCAGTATGAATGAAGTTCAATGAAGATCGAGGAAGGAGCCAGTGGCACCAAAATGGACTATTCATCAGCCAGCCTACTTCGGATTGATGGATTTTCTTCGGAATGGCCAGATCACTTGGAGCTGCAGTGTAAAATGGACCTATCATGCATTGGGTTTAGGTTGGTTATACGATAATTCAGCATCTTGCAAGGTTTTCAAATAAATTAATGAAATTACAGATTATATTAATTAATGATACATTGACAGACAATGCTTTGTTGTTCACTGTGCGTACCTATGTATCAATGTAAGGCTAGGTGGTAGGTAGGTTTTAAGAGTAGTAGATCTCTGTGAAGGGCTCGGCCGGGGAAGTACTACCACCACGCCTTTTTTTCCCGCCAAGCAGCGTTGTTGTGTTTCGGTATGAAGAGTGTGGTCACCGGTGTAATTACAGGCACATATTGAGACTTCACATCAGCAAGCCCCAAGTTTATAGACGCAGGGCAGTGTATCGTAGGCCACGTTCCTATAGTGCGTGACTTACGAGGCAATGCTTTGTTATAGGTGATGGTTAATACTTAGAATCAGGTGGGCCATCTGCTTGTTCCATCAGCTGATTGTATAAAAAAAAGGTACCACCTAAGTTACTCAAGAATCACTTGTCTGGTACTAGGTGATTCTAGGAGATAATTAAACACAACCAAGCTTTTAAGAAAACGCTAGAAACTAAAGCATGTAATACAGTTTTGTAGAATATTTCTTGCAAGGTTTCAAGTTTTTGAAATGAGTTGGAGTTAGTCCAATCCCAAGCTTTTTCTTGTCAGTGGTTTTGCGTTCTTAATTCGTTCCATAAATTACATAATCCAATTTTTCCACAAGGAAAGACATTTTTCATCAACGCTCCCTCCACGGAAACTATCTTCGTGCAAGACAGAGAGGGAAGTATATCTCTCGACCTTTCAATTTTGGTCCGCCGTTTCTTATTTAGTTTCTCGCAAATTATCTCCAATTCTTCATATTATTAAACATCTAGGGGGGAACTAGCCCCCCCTGGGGGGTAGGGGGTGTTGGGGGTCTTAATGACGGGGAGCGGTCAGCGGCCCCTCCATCGCGTCCGGCGCACTTGTTTCTTCTAAAATTTTTCCCCAATCTTCATTTTCTGCGTAGACGTATATAATTAGACTTTTATCTTTGTGTGCGTGCGTGAAGCGCGTGTATGTTTGTGAGGGGGTGTGCGTGGGGTGGTGTAAGTCCAGTTATTAGTTTTCTTGCGAGTCCGGGATGCTTTTGTTAGATTTCTATAATTTAGCGATGGCGACCAAGGCCCGATCAATATACGTGTCGGTTTGGCGAACTCTTAATTATAACATCTTCTTTATTGTAAAGTTTTATAAGAAACAAATATGTTAGATGGAGCTTTTTTTAACAAGCAGAGCTTTCAAAGTAGACTGTACGGTATCCTCAGAATATAATTTAGCAAGTTATACGAATAATAAGTGAAAAATAACAGCCCTTTTTTATTTTATTTATACATTGAATGTGCATGAGGATATACATTCATTACCATGCCAATACTAAACAAATGTTTTAATTTATATACTTGCTTACCCACCTAATTGCACCTGCTTCTCTACCGAACATACTTTATTGTGACATAATATAATATTTTTTTTACATTTAAAAACTACCTTTATCAAAAACACGACGAAGAATAGAAAATGATAAAAAGGAGGGCTTATAAGAGCTTAAAATCTAATAAGAAAAAGAACAAAGATGACAAGAATGCTCTACTTTTAAAAGCTTTTAGAAAGAATTGAAAAGCCGTACTAATACTGAAAAATTACAAATTTAATTAGTATAAAAATAATTAATGTGTTCCGTTTTTATGAAACTGAAATGAAAGAAGAATGGTCATTTGTGACCCAGCCCGAGGCAAACGAAACATTCTCGGTTTTTTTATTGAAAATCAGTTTTTTTTTGTGGCTTACTTAGTTAAATTGCCTTAAAATGGCAATTTTACTAAATATGCCTCAAAGATTTTTTTACACAGATTTTCAATGTACGCATAAAATATAAAAAAATAAAACTGAGAATGTTTCGTTTGCCCCGGGCCTCGGTCACAAATGGTCATCCTTCTTTCATTTAAGTTTTATAAAAACGGAAAACATTTCTTTTATAGGTACTAATTAAATTTGTAATTTTGAAACAAAAACAAAAACTGGCATATACCTAGAACAGTTTACACAAAAGGTCACGTATACTCATGGAAGCAAGTAGTGTGGTGTTAGCACAAAGGAAGAGGCACGAGGCATACCACCGGCCAGGTCGTCAGATGTGTGTATGGTCTGCTGAGTTAGGACAGTGGGAGACAAATGGGTACAGTTGGCGCAGAATCGGAAAGAGTGGCGTGCTAAGAAGGAGGCTTATTCCCAGCATTGGGTGAAAGTGGGCTGATTAGATAGATAGATAGATATATAGCATCAAAAAAAATGCTCGTGGCAAACCAATATTTTATTCAATGCACAAAATCTACTCGACGGAACTGTGCCACAATAAGCAGGCCACCAAAAAATCAATATATCAGAAAATATCATTATTTGCGATAAGACATAAGGGTAAGGAGACATTGATTGAAACGTGGGGTCGTAGCCACCCCTTGTTCAAACACATGAAGATTTGGATACATCATTAGATAGTTTGGAATAAAAATGATGAATTATTAACTTACTTTTTGACCGTGGCAATGGCTATAACAGCAAGAGTCTAGTAAGGGTAAGAGAGTGCAGAGTACTTTGTGAGGGGCTCGTCCTGGGAAGCACCCGTGTCTTTTACTGCCGCCAAGCAGCGTTGCTATGTTGCGGAACAGTGTGGTGGCTGGGTAAATTAAAGGCACATGAGGCTCAACATCTGTATACCTCAGGTTGATGGAAGCATGAACGTGCCCTACGTGCACTGACCTGTGTGACTTTCGAGGCAATGTTATGTGATGGTTACCACTTAACATCAGGTGGGCCATCTGCTATTTGCAAAACTTACAAAGACATGGTTATCATGTTTCAAACTTTTATTATTTTTATAGTGTTTTTTTACTACACTTAAGTAAATATAGAGAGATTTTTATAATGTCCAAGTTTTATAAGGTCGCCGACCCAGCCCTACAAATCGAAACATAGAATGTGAAGCATTTCTTAGGCCAAGCATCAGCTTGGCTTAAGATTAAGGTGAAGTGGTAGCCAAAATATATATAATGACGCGTTTCGACTCCACGGAAAATTCATTTTAAGACGGCAAAAACAACAAAATATTACTTTATTTTTATTGATAATAAAACTTGAATACATTAATTAGTAAATTATGGGACCTGAAACACGATTGACTTTATTTGGCTCGATACAAAAAAATCACAAAGATGCCGTAAAATTTTCATTTTTAGTACGTTCTTCTGATCGAAAAAGCAGTTTTATTCGATAGCGGTTAAAGATATTCGAATTAAATTTTCGCTAGCGTGTTCCCTGTGAAATACACCAGTAAGTTATGGATTTACTTTTCTGGATAAAAGTATATTTAATTTTTAAATTAATTTTATCCAATGGAATTGAGCGCGGGCCGGCCATGCCGCCGCTCTCGCCTCCCGTCAGTCAGCCGCAGCGCTTCGAGGAGAGCACCCGTGTACAACTTTTTTGCGCCTGCTACTGACGCGTTTCTAAGCCAAAGGAAAGTTACAGCCAAAAATAGTAAATAAACAAAACCGAAAAAAAAAAATCACGACTGAAACTCAAGCAAGTGAGATTGATGAATTTGAACACGTAAGTCATTTATTTATTTTAATAGTAACAGTTATTGCCAATTCATGACCCGTATCATTACTAGGTAGGTACCTACCTAGGGTACTTTTTTCATAGAACTCTAAAACTACACACATGATTGTATTGTCTCATTAGGTACCTATAATAAGATTGTACCCTATCTACCTAATAACTATCTCATAGGTAGATCTAAAAATTCCATGTCAGTCTAGGGGGTAGGTAAGTAGTTACGCCAATATTAGGTATTATTAGTATGCTAGTACGAGTGCCTGCCTATGATTATATATTCTTGTTTACAGATCCCTCGTAAATCCTAATCTTGACACCGTGGCGTTGCCAGCTGAGCAGTCTCAGGGAGCAAGTACTAGGTACTATCCATGTCGAACAGTGTCCCCCAGATTTTTTGAGTAAGCTCGATTACATACCTGGTTAACCTAGGTAGGTATTCGTACCTACTTATTTCATATGGAGTAAGACGCGTGAATTATTGGATTTTGTTTCACAATCCTTCTATAAACGCGAAAGTTTGTAAGTATGGATGGATGGATGGAAGGATGGATGGATGGATGGATGGATGGATGGATGGATGGATGGATGGATGGATGGATGGATGGATGGATGAATGGATGGATGGATGGATGGATGGATGGAAGGACGGACGGACGGACGGACGGATGGATGGATGGATCTGGATGAATCTTGGCAGAGAGATAGATTATATTCTGGAATAGCACACATGCTACTTTTTGTCCCGTGGGAATACCGGGATTTAAATTAGCGCGGGTGAAACCACGGGGCGCAACTAGTATTGACATAAAGTTCCCGGACGCGTCTTTAGAAATGCACGAACCACCTACCTACCTATTCTTGATATTCGACTATACCCAAATATTTTAGGTATTTTATAAATACGAAAGTAAGGATGTAGTAAGATGTAGGTACCTAACCTACTCGAAACACATCGTGGAATAGCAATCAGTAGGTGAGGTACCCATACCTATTCGGGCTAGTTTTATGTATTTTTGTAAATTGAAGGATTTTGATATACTTTCCCCGGTAGACGGAAACCGGTTCTTTGGAGCATTCATAAGAATAAAAAACCGGTTTTTGTAGGTGACTATAAAAAGTGTCCTAAAATGCTTCTCCGTCATAATCACGCACATTTACCTACCTACTACAATGTCCAGTGCAATCTAATCTATTTGTTTATCCTTTAATTAAGTAATGTAATAAATGCGAAATAATGTTTGTTTGGATGTATTATTAAATTTAGTTTCCTCGTATCGTGAGGTATCCGAATCACCCCCAGGTACGTTCTGCAGTTTTCGAGTTATGAATATTCGGTTGTATCACGCTGTTTACGCTGAAATGGCTAAATTGATTTCGATAAATGTTTGGAAAACCGGTTTTCATTCACAATTACAAACATTTAAATAAATGTCAAATGCACTTATCTCAATTGTTTCAGAACACCTGAAAATCTGCCTTACCTAGTGGAATATGAGTGTGAGACAAGATTGGTCAAAGAAATAACCGGTCGTAGAATTGTCGACATTGTATTTTTTTTTATCAATTGCAACAACAAAAACACGAAACACTTTTTCGGTGCGATTTCAGCTGGTGCTGGTGCTTTAGTGTAGGTATATTTTACTGTATGTATATAAAATAAGAAGTGTTCGTTGATCAAACTAACGTACCTGCACACTAAAACGCAAATAAAATTTTCGATTTTTTTTAAAAACCTTCTGTATACATGTTGGCCGGAACAGTGACGTGCAAAAATAAAATTTAGTTTCCTCGTATCGTGAGGTATCCGAATCACCCCCAGGTACGTTCTGCGGTTGTTCAGTTTTCGAGTTATGAATTTTTTTCTGAAATTTTGAGTACTTGCGACCAAAAAAGCAAAAAAAAATTTGACTTTTTTGCCCTTTTCTTTTTGCAACTGTATCTTCACGAGTTGTACTTTTATGCATAAAACAATCAGCTTCGTAACTTTGATGAAAGTTATAAAAATATCGGAGTAAAGTGACATGAAGTCGCCTGTTTAGATTTTTAATTTCAAGTAAAATGAAGTCATAATTAATAGTTACAATTATTTACAAAGTGTACAAAATACATATGAAATAGTTGAGCTATGTATAGACCGTTGCAAACGATCTATAGATAGCTCAACTGATAATAATAATAAGTCATAAAAAATCGAACCAAAATTTATCACTTTACTCCAATATTTTCATCAAAGTTACGAAGCTGTTTGTCGTATAAAAGTACAACACCTGAAGATACAGTTGCAACAAAAAAAGTCAAATAAGATATTTTTGGTCGAAAGTTCAGAAAAATTCAGAAAAAAATTCATAACTCGAAAACTGGATTATCGCAGAACATACATTGGGGTGATTAGGATACCCCACGATACGCATTATTTTTGGACGTCACTGTTCCGACCACCATATTGTATTGTAATTATATTGTACTGAACCCACTTGAATTAAAAAAAATGATTCTAAAGATGATTATTTCTTGCCTATATTATACCACTGACTTTATACGGCTTTACTGGAGATTGGATTATACTGTAATTGTATTGCACTGAACCCACTTGAATAAGAAAAAAGAGGGATTGTAATGATGATTATTTCATTAAAATACCTACTATCTACAGGATTTTAACAACTTGTCTCATTATCTGAAGCAATCGTGTATCGTGTGTGTCCAAAATAAATGTATTTTCTTTCTTTCTTTCTTACTTTCTTTCTTTCAATGTCTTCTATCTACATCTCAATCAAAATCCCAAAATATTACAGTAAAATGGGATATCCTTACTTTTTAAATTTAATAGTTATGTATAAACAGTTACATTGCCACTATAAAGTTTTGAACTAAAGAAATGAAAAGTTTTTATTTTCGTCTCGTAAAGTCGAGAAGTACTTCACTGTCTTGGTATTTCACTGTCTATACATTCAAAAAGATGACGATTTTTGGAAAACCAAAATGGAGCCAAACCTCGTCAGCTTTTATCATAATCATATTCTTCCAGAGTTGGTAGATTCCCGCCGAGCTCGAGGTATGCCATTGAGAGGATCTGAAAAGTAGTCTATCAAAATTGGACCATCGATCTGCGGAGCAGTCTATGCTTGCATGTAACTGTTTATAATAAAACGAATTTAATAAAAATACCGATTTTAATTTCTGGAAAAGCCGGTTTTAGTAAAAAACCGGTTTACATTCCTTAGTAATTTCCGATAGACATTTACTAAAACACACGAAAAAAAGGTGGGCTTAGGTAGATATTTCAATTCAAAATAACTTGAACGACTCGCTGAATTCTAGTAAGTATCTAGATCTACTATGTATCCATTCCTACCTACCCACCTACCATAAATAAGTAGCTGCAACCCCAACCAGTAGTAAGCTTGTGATAGGTAACTAGCTGTCGTTATAGGTACTTATATAATAGTCGTCATCGTCATGGATAATGTTTAGGTTTAGGTATTAGATAGATAATAGCAGGTACCTACCAACTTATTATGACTGACCGAGCTGCTACTCGTATGAGCTATATTCAGGGCGACGTCCGCCCCTCTACGTCTGCTTCACCCCCTCAAAAACGACTCAACTAGGATCTCACCTCACCTTAAGAAATAGGTTAGGTGGTAAAACTTTACCGACGAACACTTTCATAAAGAGTCTACTGCATATTCTCTTCTTTTATAATTTTTTTTTTCTTTTGTAAAAGTAAGGTTTTTTTTTATACAAATTGCTGGTGAAATAAGCAGATGGCCCACCTGTTGTTAAATGGTAACCATCACCTACAACAAAGCATTGCATCGTAAGTCAAGCTAGAGGAAACATGCCCTACAATGCACTGCCTTAAGGTCATTAAATCATCAGATTCCTCAGCATAGAAGAAAGAAGGGTTCGTCAACTGTCTGCTGGTCAAATAAATTGTGGCCAGCGACGATGGATGGACGAGGGTGGGCCGCTAAGGTGACCATTTTATTGTGATTTCAAGGATTTTTAATTAAACATAAATAAAACTATAAAATACGTTTGGACAATTGTTAACGCTATACTATAGAAATTTCAAGAATTTATATTTACCCCAAAATATAAAAAAAAATACAAAATATTTTTGTACACATGCAGCCCTTTCGAAACGTGGATGTTTGCGATTTTTCATAACTTCATTTATTAGTGATTTTATATTAAAAAAAATTGCGACCAAGAAATGTACCTACACCACATACTAAATTCATTTTACTATATTAATTAGCATGTGTACATAATGCTAATATGCTTTTGAAACTTCTAAGAAGTTTCAAAAGGTTTTTAATTTATTAAAATTGTTCCGTACCCCATCTATCCTTAAAAAAAAATATTTTACCCAGAATAACTGTTACAAATATGTTACACGATTTTAAACATAGCTTTATGTAATGTTGTGTTAGTTTTTTGTGAGGAAATAGATCACAATAACATTTTATAAAAACTAGAGACAATAATCGGATGAGGGTCAATCGCTAGGGTAACCATATACTAACTTACTTTGAGAGATAAAACTCAACATAAAGGAGAACTAACTCAAATCAACCAAAATACCGGTTAATATTTAAATGAAAACACGTCTTCTCATCATCTTCTTACGTGCCCTCGAGGTCCGGTATTGCATGCACTATTTGGATTATTTTAGCACTTGTTATATTGTTTTATGTTGTTGTTAACATTTAATTGTAAAAAAAAAATCTAGCTAAGAAATATCAATTTTGCATTTTCAGTTAGCGAGCATAAGCCTACTGATTTATTTTAAAGAGTTGAACGTCTCTCAAATCATTCAAAATAATGAAATCGTATTTTTATTGAATTGAAAATTAAATTAACTTAAACTTAACTAACTTGAAATTTGTAGAAAGACAAGTAGTAACACTTACACAAGAACTTCAGTAATTTTTTTTTAAATCTGACCCGACGATTGTCCCAGTAAACTCCCGCCTCCTGGTCACCCCACCGGCCTTCCGTCCGGAGGACAATGGAACAGCTATGTTTACAAGTTGCTATGATCGAACATCGCCACGTCTGCGAGTGTACAACAACCTTTATAGTTAACCTTTTTAAAGATTTTATTTTGTTTTACCTGACTTATGTATTTGTCATTTATGAATTAAAATAGGGTTGAGGATTTCGTGTATATTCTTCTTCATTCCAGCGCATAGACTGAGGAAACTCCTTTTTTTAATGGATTTCTTTTTTAATGGGTTTCTTACCTCATTGTTCCAGCGGCATTTTTAATACCACTTGCCTTGATGATGTATCAAGCATATGGCCCGGTAATCATCACCTATATCAAATCATTGCCACATTAATCACGCACGATAAGAACACACCCTACGATGCACTGCCCTGCGACCATCAACTTGAGGCATGTTAAGCCTCATGTGCCTGTAATTAACCTGCCTTGTCTGTCTTCGGATTTATGTGACCGCGGAACCCGCAGTGAGATATCATTTGGCGTTCTGTAATAGATTCACCCGTCATTATCGCACTCCACGTGTGTTCTTTTACCGTTCTCATTATGCTAAGATTTACATAATTCTCGATAAGAATGCGCAAACTATTTAAATTCCTATCGCTACCATTCTGGCTACTCTGCAGATCAAAAATCAATAAAACCTTATAATAACATAAATCGGAGATTGCAAGGGATAACGTCCTTTTCGAAGGTTTGTTGATTAAAATACATTAAAAACCAGGACTTAAGTCCGTGTCCAGAAGGCAAGTTATTTCAGTGCCATATTACATATCGATTGGCTTAGTGGTTTAGCAGTAACGTAATAAAAAGCCTTTCACTTTTCTCATACATTGGTTTAGATTTACGTGCAAAAATCATTTATAACAATTACATAAACCATGATTCTAAGAGCTAGTACAAAATGAGGACAACTCAACAATGACTCAAAAGGCAAACTAAGAACAATTTTATTCTCAAAACTAATCCACGAAAGTTGCGTCACAAAGGAAAAGATGAATAATAAGTCCGCCTTCAGCGAAAATATAATAAAACTAAAAAAAAGTACGTCACATAAGGAATAAAATAAAGTAAAATGAAATAAATGCGAGCATGCGAGCAAAATACGTCCCCATTTCGACGACGCACACTCTCTCTCCAATTTATAATATTGTTTTCCTTAGGATATATTTTTTCACTAGTGGGGTGGGGCGCACCCCATCGGGGGCTGTCTTCACCCCCTCCCAGATATTATTAAAGACGTATACTCACACATTCTAAGGAACGAGTGTGATTAGATTAATATGGCGTGTTTGCGGGATGGTACTGGAGCTGGTTAGGACATACGGGAAAAATACCGAACAGAAGAAACTATGGCTTGTATAGCGAAATACAAATACCCAACGTGTAAGGAACTAAACCATCGGGTAACTACACGTTGCTTCATATTCTGGACCACGTAGCGTAACGATGTGCGATGTGTAATAAACTATAGTACCTACAAGAAACAAGACATGTACAAGACTTTGTGGCTGATCAATTCTATTTCTGATTGAAAGGATGCCAATAAAAATTGTGTGTTGTTTTTGCCAAAAATTTTAGGCAAGAAAAGTTTACGGACGTGAATATCATTGACCTACATTTTTAACTTCCACTGAAAAACTGGCTTTAATTTTATTTATTCGCTTTTATAGTTAATACGAGCACGTAGCATTCTATTTTAGCTTTTGTTGTAAGGTAGCTATTAAACTCATATAAATGATGTGATGTTCGAGTATATAGTTTTTTGATTATATTTATGTTATCCGTCATTAAAAAAATCTGGTATTTATCCATATTTGCATCAGCATTGCCAATCAGTGTGGCAATGCAGCCAGTGTCTTGGGTACTCTTCCAATTGGCACTGATTTGGATCAGTTTAGCTATCTCTAGATCGTTTGCAATGGTCTGCAACTGCTCAACTTTTTTATATGTATTCTGAAATGTACCTATTAATTGTAATTGTCTTTGTAAATAAATGAAATGAACATCCATATTTCAATCATACAACTGTTTCAGTAGGTAGGTGGAGGTAGATTATATTTAATATCTGTATTATTTCGTCAGGGTGGCCGAAAAAGAACCGGCAATAGGGGAATACCAGAAGACTTCATTGGAAACATTAAATTTAATATCTGGAGGTCTCTGAACTTACACAGAAAGAAATTGAAAGTAATCTTTTATATTGTGTAGGGTGTCCATGCGAACGGATATGAACGGATATTTTAAGTACGGGTCCTAGAAACCCCTGTACGACGATCACGTCATTACTGCACGTATTATGCATAACTCGCTATACTTTTTTCAAAACTAAAATGGTGTTTTTTTTATACTGCATTGAATTGAGTTGATAATAACAGTACAAAGGCAAACTTAATGCTATAAAGCATTTTCTTCCAGATAAGCTTTGTGTATTGTGGACATAAGATTTTTCAGTAGTGCACAGAAAGCAAAAGTAAAATAAAATAGATAATTTATAATAAAATAAAATATCGATTTAAAACTGCAACTAACATAAAGCTGATGTAGTCACTAATGTAATGCTCTACCAAATTTGTTTTGCTACCAAGCTGGCTACCACCCTCCATAGAGCTGTAAACAGAGGTTCACAAATATAAGTAAAATGAAATGCCAAATACATAAGTCACAAATTTTAAAGTAGCTGTTGAGCACAGCGCCACCTGTGTTTCAACAGCTGCTTTACATACTTAGCTCATTATAGGATCTATCGACACTTCGATCGAAATTTCTAATTTCCTATGTTTGGCTACTTAGTTTCAGTTATGACAGTTGCCACAGTGTGGGGAAGGTATTCAAGTGCACCTCAACGAAGCTCCTTGCGAGCACTTGACACCATGTTGTTGACTTTTTATGTTCTACTGAACTGGCAATAAAGTCATCTAGTTTTTAAGACGTTTCAAGATGATCCTAGTGATTTTATTAAATAAACATATTATTATTTTGTATTTAAATTTGAATTTACGAGATGCCGGTTTTCTCAAGATATTTTTCTTTCGGCGTTTGAGAATACTGCCACTGTGCACATATATCTTTGAACAGGTAGACGCATTGGTTCACTACCAGTTTAGAACATACGACCCTTAGAGTGCTCTACACCTCCCTGTGTTCGACATTTGACAGAAATATTTTCATGATTATTGGTACATCCTCGAACTGATGGTCACCCTAGCGTAGATAACCACGTCGCTATTTCAGGGAACGAAACGTTAAAGAAACCAATTTCAATTTCGTTTCTTACATTCACGTGACATACGAGCGAGTTTTGTTCCGCCTTTTATGCCTAACTTCATGCATGTTATACATGTATCAAAATGGCTAAGAGGCATAGATACAGTCAACGAAAAAAGTACCATTTTGTATGCAATCACATAGTTTAACGAAAAGTACATTAGCTCTTGTCTTCGCCCCAACTGAAGCATCAGTGACCTGTAACAGTGATCATCAGTGATGATGATGATAATGAATAGCATCGCCCCAAATAAGATAGCACGATCGATGGATTGTTTACTACATTTTTTATTTCCCTTATCGGTGTATTATCTTTAAACTACGGCGTATGATAAAAATAAATTTTTTCGACATAAAATCAATACTTTTCGTGGCCGTCTCGCGCTCAACGAAGTTATATGTGCTTTGGATAAACATACTATGCGTATAATGCCTGAAATGCCAAACTGAGTATTACGAAATAAGCGAGCTAGCGGTTTGTTTAAAAAATAAATTAAGGTAGGTACCTACTCGTAAACCAAATGTTTGTTACTTGAGACCTCCTTTCCTACATCCGTGCTTGAGACTTATAATAAACTAGTTGCGCCTCGCACAGATTTAAATCCCGGTATTCCCACGGGATAAAAAGTAGCCTATGTGCTATTCCAGACTATAATCTATCTCTCTGCCAAGTTTCATCCAGATCCGATCAGCCGTTCCGACATGAAAGAGTAACAAACATCCATCTATACATCTATCCATCCATCCTTACAAATTTCGCATTTATAATAGTACCTAGTAGGTAGTAATATTATCTAATACTTGTAGTAATTATAATATATAAATATTTATATATTACTACTTTGAGATTGAGGTTTAAGCTTCAAGTCCAGACGTACACTAGAATATCTTATCGCAATTTGTTTATGCAACGCCACTGCTCTCATGAGGTGAAGGAAAACATCACGCCAAAACCAGTAAGTAGGTGGTTTGGAAATCCCCTCAAAGGCACTCAAATTTAAGAAGATTATTGGAGAGGGTATAGTTAGAAGCATGTCAACATAAACGTACTAAACACAAAATTAGAAATAAATTGTATGATCATGCAAAAAAATGTCTCGACACGGGAATCGAACAAGTAGCAGACTAGACCATATCTCAATAAATACATAGATAATACATACATGATAGGTTGCAAGCTTACCGCCGTTTACTTACGAATATCTGAACACTCGATAAATAATAACGTAAATTATTTCGGTACCTATTTTATTTGTGGTTAAATTTACACAAAGCATTTCTAAAACGGCTTTAAAATATACTATGAATATACTCCATCGGTCATCGGTGTCGATTATGAGCTGTCACCTGGCGGGGGCGGTGTCGGGTTCGACTCCCCGCGTGACACATATGATGGGCAGCGAATCTGTGGAGTCGGTTTTAGTCATAAATTTTTTAAATAATATTTAGGATGGATTTTTTTATGTTATTGGTCATAGCCATGCCGATGGCCCTAGAGGCCTATGTCATCTGACATCAGAGTTAAGACCACAGAAGGCTACACAATATTACCATGTAAATTGCTAATTTTAAACAAAAATTTAATTCCCAATTCCAATTTATCTTAGAATCATCGTATATTGTATTGGAGATTTTAGGAATATAATATTTACACATATTATTTTTAATAATTTAGTATTTTTACCCTAGTCTGAGTAAAAGTATTTTATGAAATAAACAAAAAAAATAAGTATTTAACATAATATATTTCAAAATGTAAAAGTAAACAAAAAACCATAAATAAGAATGCCTCCCAATTGAAGCCTAACCGAGTTAGCCAAGAACATAACTACCCAACCCATTACGAAAAGACCACACTAGATGCCGCCGCGCCGGTGGCTTCACTCGCGTGTTACTTATCCCTAACATTCATATCGGCGTTTTCCCTTTATTATTGGGTTCTTTTTTAACCAACTTCAAAACAATTTGTGTAACAAACTTAAAAAGAGCTCAGAACTTTCGACTGGGGTCAACCGATTTTGATGATTCTTTTTGCATTTGAATGCTGGTGTTTCTCGTTTGGTCCCATTTAAGTATGAGTAATATCTGACGATTTTTTGAGTTATATTAGTACGAGTGGATTTTCCAGTGTATTTGAAATTGGTTTTATCTTGCAAATAATTATTTTACCCCGTTTCTGGTAAACGTAATAAATTATGCTCATTTTTATCTATTAACATAACACACAAACCGTGAGCTCCAAATCAAAAACTGTGCCTTTGAAATGGTATTATAAAAGTCGATGACCAAAACCGACCTATAAAGTCCCCAAAAATTCGTCATTGGCATTTCGACTCCACAGCACTGCCGACGCGGCGGCGCCCGCATGTCATTTCGACGTCCATTATAAAATGTCGACAGTAATCGGCCTTTATTTTTATTTTATTTGCCAACCACCCCCGCCCGCTACCCCCAACCCCCCTGCCGATATTTCAAAGTTAACGACTGCCGTAAAATTATAGCACTTGAAAAACTGAATGAATATTGAGTTGGGTGTGACGTTTGTTTGCGAAAGATTCATTTGGGAATGTTTTGTTTTATTAATTACTAGCCTCCGCCCGCGGTTCAGCCCGTATTGTATGTACCTATGTACTATGTAGTAGTACTTTGGTCAAGTTTCAGCGAAATCTTGTTAATATGATTGGTCGACAAGCAGAACCATTCGAAATGAAATAAATGTTTGATGAAATTTGAGGCACTAACATATAACTTCTATATTTTCCTTTTTACACAGAAGCTGTAGAAATAAGATTTTCTGATAATTAATTATTCTGCAAGCATTAGGGTCATACATTACGGGAATACACATCAGGCTAATATTATACACTGCGCGCTTTTATGTCCTTATAATAAGCATATTTTAACCTAACAAGTTCTATAACATGTGACAAGTGCTCGAAAGGAGCCTCTTGAGGCGCACTTAAAATCCTTTCACCACACTGTGCCAGTTTGCTCCACTTGTTTCCCAGTCAGTTGTAAGTCGGTTAGGCTACTGCCTGACTGGGCGGGCAGTTTTAGGCAAGTCAGCTTAATAGTTATAGTATAAGGCAAGCTAGCGTGCCAGTCAGTCCATTAGTAAGTCAATGAGTCAGGTCAAATCAGTTATATTAAAGCTTTTAAGTGGAATTGAATCCGACACTCATTGTACAGTTTAATTTAGCTTTATATAATATAAACACGAATGTTTTTCTTCGTATAGAAATAAACAAGTAGACTCTCATTGCACTCCCTATACCTACATCCTTTCATTGCACTAGTTCTTTCAAAATCGGCCAAAACGTTGAATTTCTTCATAAATGAATTGATTATCACTTGATGTCTTTTTTATATGACTTGCTTTTGGAACAAGCAGATGGCCCACATGATGTTAAGTGAACCAACACGTATAGATGTTATAACAAAGCATTGCATCGTAAGTCATGCTCGATAAGAATGCGCCCTACAATGCCCTACGTCCATCAACCGGAGGCATACAGATGTTATGGCTCATTCAACTATCTGTAATTTCAACGGCAATCCGAAAACACGCAGCAACGCCGATTGAAAACCAGAAATAGGCGTAGTGATAGTGACTATCACTTTCCCGGACGTGCTTTTCAAAAAGAGCTCTATACTTATCGCGATCTACATCTACTACAGGTACCTACTATTGCAGCACCAGATATAGCTTCTTATGATTGATCAAATATTGTATTTATTATTCTTTATTATTATTCTTTATTGTACACAAAGTTATTTATTTGATCTCATAATGTAGCACGAGACTTTAATTATGTAATTGATCGAGTGAGCGAAGCGAACGAAGATCTTACAATCAACTTGGGCGATTTGGCATTTTATGTATGTATGTATGTTTGTATGTTTGTCCGACGATAACTTGAGAACCGCTTATCCGATCTGCATGAAATTTGGTAAGTCGATAGCTTGTACTTGAGAAATTTACTGGTAAGTATATGAGTAAAATCGGATAAGGGGTTATTAAAATATGGGGTTTTTTAAGGGGGCAAAAATTAAAAAAGTTACACAAAAAAATTAAATTACATGTCATATGAAAGGGCTTGGTTTGAACATTCCAAAACCATTTTTATTTTTTTTTCTAGGATGCCCGCTTTTTGAGATACAACAAAAAAGGTAAATTGAGATAACGAACGACCCAAGAGCTCCCATTTCTAAGAGTTTCGTTGACATCAAGGTTTTTCTTCTGGTCGACCAGTTTCTTTGCTTTTTAAATATTTTTTTTTTACTGAAAATAAATTAAGAAGGTACTTAGTTATCATTAAACGGTGATAGCAACCTGTTCTGATGATGGAGCCAGGGTCTGTTCAACGGAACTCTTCAATAAATAGGCCAATTCAGTTGAAACTTGGTTACCATACTTAGTATGTAGGTGGCAGCCAGAGACAAATCCATACACAATGTTTGGACTTGCCTCTAACTACCACTTACTTAAATTTTCGGAGCGTTCGCGTCGCGTCACGAGATCTCAGTTCGGGGCGAACTACTAGTTAATAAATTAATATGTCTCGTGCAATCAAACATTTGAAACTATTCCTGGCGCCCCGGGTAGTCATAATTAGATTTGAACTACGTTTCGTTCTAACGTCAAAAAGACTTGAGTAAATACAGTCCTGCCGATGCTTGTACCTAGGTATGTAGCTGAGGTATGGTACCTACCAGCTTATATTGTTTGGCTTCGTAACAGTGACATAACTTTCTCCCAATTACCGTCAAAACTCTAAAATCCAATTAAAAATTCGGCCAAAATTAAAAACATTAAACTTTTCCGGGTTTAAAATTACAATAACACTTCTAATAAGGCAAATTGATGTCCGCACCCTCAAGTAATTAAAGTTGTTTTTCCAGTTTTTAATATAAAACTTTTTACTTGGCCCGCAAAAAATTATGGGAAGAACCTTCGCATACTTAGAGCTGTGCCATACTGACAAAAAGACGGACATTGGACTATCTATTACATAAAAAAAAAGCTTTAAAACTAGCTCGGCCTTTTTGGTCGGGCTATGGTGGGTGGCAAATCTGAATGAGCTAATTATTAAAATTGTGTAAATTATGAAAGTTCTTGTACTGTTTACGTTTACCTCTTTGAGACGCACTTAAAATCCTTTCATCACACTGTTTCGAAAGATCTAGTGATACGTCAAAAAGAAGCCGGACATTAAAAAAGTCGGTTTAGTCTCAACTCTACCGCTATTCCACAGTTGTTTATCAAATAATATTTGTGTTCAAGTTTTCCTGAGTTTTTTTTAAACAGGAGAGGGATGAAGTGATTTTGTTTTATGATCTTGTCGGAGGCTTTTGAGGTCATCATCTGCATAAGGTCAAGAAACATTTCTTAGAAAGAATGCTTATCTTAGTACTTTTTCCTGCAGAGCTTTTTTTATTATTCTGAAACTTTTCTGACCGGAAATGGCGGTTTCTGTCTTTTTTTTCACGGAATCGGATTTATTTGCGAATGTTAAAAAATGATTCTGATTCCGCTAACTGATCAAATTGATGTGCGCAGTGTCGTAACCTCAAACGGTGAAGGAAAATATCCTGAGAAAATCGGCATGTAAAACTTAAAAGTTTCCAAAGACATTAGTGAGACGCCAAGAAGAAGAATAATAACGTTAGGGATCGTTCTGGTGCGATCACCTATTCTCATGACCGTTTGAAACGTTATTTTCATACTTCTGTGTTGGACACACACACTTAAATATTACAAAGATTCAGCTAAATTAAAATATTTATCTAAACAAGGTTTAAGATTTCTTAGCAAATGTCTTTAATCAATGTTTTATATACTGCGTATCGCACAAACATGTATCATACATACATTCAGTGATTTTATATCTCCAAAAATGTTGGTACCTGACGATTGTCAGCGTCTTATGTGGTCTCGGCTATAGTAGTCGTAAAACACTGACGGATACCTTTATTAGCGACCATTTATGCATTGGATCCTACTGGTGACACGCTTACAAAAAGCCATTATTAATCTTACAAAAACATCTTTTAAATGTAAAAGTAAATTCATATTTTATGGCACCATAACTCCTAATCACGATTATGTCGGGCCGAGGAATACGTTAGAAAGAGAGGCTATACTCTATGGAATATAGAACGAGGCGGAAGATATGCGGTAGTAATGGGGGAAAGAGAGCGGTGTTTACAATAAGCCGCCCTTTTGATAGTGTTTCCAAATTTTCGGAAAGCACAGTTCTTGATGTTAGGGATGGTTTACATGCAGATGGTTAGTTTTTGTAAATTGAAAGAATAAAATAAAAAAGCACATTCACACAAACAATTTTGAAAATAATAAATTATTTACTTTTTTTACTATCTCTTGCCGAATACAAGGGCTAATGTAGGTACCTCTCGCTCGTATATCTTTCACATCATGCTTGGGGTTAGGTTAATAACCTAACCCCAAGGCCTGACAATGTAAAATCTACATACATACATACATAATAATGCAATAAATATACTAAATACTGAAACCCCAATTAAGTCACTAATTAGGTCACCAATAATACCTAGTATTCATTGGGGCACTAAGACAAAAAAAATCATGAGATTTACGATCTGAGCGTGTATTTCTCACCAAAATGCAATGTAAAATAAAAAATGCTTATTTTTTTGATTGATGTGTTAACTTTTTTTAATTATGTTCTAAAACATTGACAATATTTACTTTCAAAAACTTATCAAATTATGTACCATTAATTGAACTTTATCTATTTCAGCTGTAACTTCAAATTAGATACAGATAGCAAGTGACTTTCTTGACAGCCGATTAGCTTTGATCGAGCTTTCAGAAACTAGTGGTTTAACTACGAAATGATTGACCGTCGGTCGTGCGCTCGCCATGTAAGCCGACCCTAACGCACAATGCACCGGCCCCCTGTCATTAATGGACCGGAGGGTGACGGGTGGGGTAGATGGATACGATTTTTGCTATTTTCAACAAAAAATACAAACGGGCACGCGTTTTACCTAAAAACACCAGTTTTGAGCGCACGCGCAGCCGGGAGCACGCGCCATTCAAGAATCTGCGTTGGAAATTCGAATTTGCGTGACGTAAGAAGTCAATTAAAAAAACTGTTGTTTTCGAAACAAGTTACGAATTTTAAAAAGGTTTACCTGCCCCATATTATAGATTTTTTACGGTCGAAATTTATAAAAAATGTTGGTGTTAGTGTTTTTTGAATGTCATAGATTAAAGTTCAGTAAAATGTGACGAAAATTACCCAACGATCAAAACTTTTTGTAAATCTTCATGAATAAATAAAAATTATGACAAGGACTAAGCGGTGACCATGGAAATGAGTGAGGGGACTTTAGACCTCAGCGTAAGCCGGTAAGATTAACTAACTGGAATCTTATAGGAATTGCTACGCCTTTTTCTGGCGCCAAGCAGCGCTGCTGTGTTTCGTTCGGCTCAAAAAGTGTGGTTGCCAGTGAAATTACAGGCACATAAGGCTTAATATCTGTATGTCTCACGTTGATACGTGTCACGTGTCCATACACAGGGCAGTGGGAATTCCCACCAATTTCAAAGACCAGGGACACGAGACAGCCTACAAACAAAGTCCCGGGAATTTCCGGGACTTCGAGAATGAATCATTTTTAGCTCTAGCTTTTAAAGCTCTTACCCTTTTTTAAGAGGTAATTTCTGGTGAAACGTATTAAAAAAAGGCATTTTTTTTAATCAACATTTTGTAAATATTTTTATTCCTTAAGTACGTATACAGAAAATTTAATCTTAATAATAAGATTCAGTTTAAGCGTATCACAGACGAAGATACTAAATAATAAAGAAACCTTGTCTTGAGCAGTTTTTTCTTACTTAAAATTAGTATACGCAAGGCTTTCCTCACAGCCGTACCTATCTCTAAGATTCTAGCTTAAATGAGACATGAAGTGTAGGTTTATGAGACAGAAATCAGACTTTATGTAAAGTTAGATTTTTTTTTTCTGATAACTATTGTACCTTAGCATATGACCCGTTTCCGGGTTGACGTCGTGATCTGGGACATCCTGTATAAACCAACTTTAGTTATCATCGACATCAAAAAAGTCCACGGCTGGACATAGGTTTTCGCTTGCACACCTCCAGGAAAAAAGTTAAGTAAAGTTAAACTTAAAGTTTAACTTAAAAAACAACACTACCTATCTACCTACTATCTAATTTGAAGTAAAAGCTGAAATAGCATGTAACTGGCTGTCAGCCGATTAACTTTGATCGAGCTTTCAGATACCGGCGATAAGGTTGATATTTCTTTAAATATATGTTCTTACCTATACCTAAGATGCAATGCTTTCAATATAATCTCGTTTGTAATGAATACTACGCAATTCATGGAAATATTTTCAATCCAGGAACTACGATTCTTTTCCTGTTTACCTTCTAAGGGAAGTTAGATTCGCAGAATTTATCCCAGACGAAGAGGTAATTACCTAGCTTCTCACATAATCTGCTCTAATTTTGGAAGTAGTTACTTACTGACGAAAAAATGTAGAAAATAGTTTTTAACCCTCCTCTATAACATTCTCCATAACCCTATGTCTCCGCCTTACGTTAGTGAGCGGTACGCGCCCTTATATGCCAACCAGTTCGCTCTTGCCAGCGTCTACAATTAGTAGTAGCTCGGCACTACTCGGCAGCATAAGACTACAGCATATAGTAACTCCTTCACAACTACTGCTACTCTCGTCTCTGAAACCACACTCCTCTTACGAAAAGCGCAGCTACTTCAGTTGAGGTATTCAAGGCTAAAATCCATAATCACCTAAAGCATGTAAAGTAACCAAGTAAAGAGATGTTTAAAAATTATTTTACGATATTTGTGGTGTGTATCTAATTAAGTGAATACTCACCACAGAGGAAAAATCTTTATTTATTCATATTACTAGCATTATATACTCTTGGACTACAACTGAGCCTACTTAGAGTTATAAACTCTTGGCCTACTTGCCTACCATAACATAGGCACTTGAAGGCAAAACAATAATAAACTGACCAATTGACTCATATACATTGTTTATTCTACGAGGTGGAATAGTTGATAATGCATGGTAATGCACGTATCATGACCAAACATTTCAAAGGAAGGAACATGACACCCACTAACCATCATCACGTTCTCTAAATCTCTCATCACTTGATCATTTCCAGGAATATCTTCCAAAAAAACCCTACAAATCACATTTCACCCTGATTTATGTAAATGCAAATGTTTGTAAGTCAGTTTTTATGTTTGTTCCCATTGATGAGTCTTGAGCTACACGTAAATATTTGGATGAATATAGTATGGAATAAGCATATTTTGATAACATCCTACTTATATAATTTTCTCATCAGGCTTATTACTTACCTACTTACTTATTATTATAATCAGGCTATTTTTTTTCGAGCTGCTAGCGAATGTTAATCCCATGACAAATAATAAAGGTATTAGCAAAATATAGAACTAATTACACTTTTTCCAATTCCAGATGTGGTGGCGGTGACGCGATGTCTGTCGCGCCGGCGGTGAAGCGCGAGCTGGAGCTCGAGAGCGGCGGCGGCAGCCCCGGCCGCAAGCGACGCAAGCAGGCGGCCCCCTCCCGCGCACCGCCGCCGCACGCCCCCCTGCCGCCGCTCGACCTGCAGGCCAAGATGGCCGACATCTACAAGAGCGCTCTGGCCTTCGGAGAGCTCTCTCTACCTCCGTTCGATCCCCTAGCCGCATTCCGCCTGCTCCCGAGGCACGACCCCCCAAGAATCTTCAACCCGGAGGCCTATTGCGACCTATGCTGCAAGGAGTTTTGCAACAAATACTTCCTCAAAACTCATCGCGCGAACAAGCACGGCATCTACGACGGCGGAGAGCCACAGCCGGCCGCGCCACCACCGATGAGCATGTCTCCGCCGCGTCGCGCGTCCGACGAGGAATCAGGTGGGACTCCGCGGAGACTGTCGCCGGACTCAGCGCGACGGGCGCGGGAAGCCGGCTTCCAGCCCGAGACCCTGCGTCGACTCGGTGTTGTCAACCCCGAAGCGTTCTGCGAGATCTGCTGCAAGGAGTACTGCAACAAGTACTTCCTGCGAACGCACCGCGAGCGACGTCACGGTGTGCCGTTACTGCACCCGTCACCTAAGTCGGAGCGGATGACGCCGCCGATGCTCCTGATGCCCCCTGGATCGATGTCGACGCCGCTATCGACGCCGCTGACTACCCCCCCGGCGATGGTCCCGCCCGACACACCACCGCGCTCGCTGTCTCTACCACCGCCGTACGACACCGAGGAGATGACGGAGGTAAAGCGCGAGTGCGAGGACGAGCTCGAGACAGCCTTCCGCGACGGACAAACCAGCCCACTCAACCTCATCGTGGAGGAGCGTGGCACCTCGCCCGGCTCCGCCAGCGAAGAGCTGCGCAAGTTGCAGACTATGATCTCTCAGCTGAACGAGTTGGCGGCGGAGCGGCTGTCGGACGAGGGTCCGGAGCCGTCCCGCGCGCCGTCCGCGTCCCCGCCCGCGCCCGACGAGCGCCGCGCCTCCGCCTCCGGCTCCTCCTTCTGCGAGATCTGCAACAAGGAGCTGTGCAATAAGTATTTCATGCGCACGCACATGCAGCGCATGCACGGCATCGCGCTCGAGTCGGGCGCGGCGCTCGGCGGCGTCACCTGCGACATCTGCCACAAGGAGCTCTGCAGCAAGTACTTCCTGCGCGTGCACAAGCACAACACGCACGGCGTCCCCGCGCCGCCCGCGCCCGCGCCCTCCGCGCCGCCCGAGCCGTGCCCGCTGTGCGCGCGCCGCTTCCGGGGCCCTCGCGCACTGCGGGCGCACTTGCTGGCGGAGCACGCACCGCCGCCGCCCCCACCGCGCCCGCTGGACCTGCTCGCGCGCGACAAGCCGTACGCCTGCTCCTACTGCCCCTTCAGCACCGACGTGCTCGCATTCCTGTTCGCGCACGAACGCGCGCACGTGCAGCAACAGCGGCAACAGCCGATGGAAAGCGAGCCGCCGGAGCGCAGCGAACCAGGCCCCGGCGCCGAGCCCGCCGAACCGGAGGGCGCCGAGAGCCTCAACGGCAATAGCACCGGCGGCGGGCTGGAAGGCGAGGGTGACGGTGAGGGTGACGGCGAGGCGCAGTACTCGTGCTCGCGATGCGCGTTCCACGCGGACGGGTTCGCGGCGCTGGAGGCGCACCTGCGCGCGGCGCACGGCGGCGCGGGCGCGCTGCTGGCCGTGCCGCGCGCCCCGCAGGCGCCGCTCACCATGCAGCCCTTCGTGGTGGAGGAGGCGGGCGGCGCGCTCAGCCTCGTGCCGGCGCTCGTGTTCCTGCCGGTGCGACGCCGCGCCACGCGCCGCGCTACTGTCACGCTGACGCTGACGCCGGCCTAGTGCCAGCGATGCGCCCGCGACGCGCCCTCGCTGCGACTACATCGCGCGGACGCGTTCCGACCGAGGGACTCTACTGACTACATTTAACGCTGTGTGCCTTCAAGCGATTGCTAAAAAATATTATGAGACGTATTATTAATCGGAGAACAAGCCGCTCGCGCCGGAGCGCCACACCGCGCGGCGGCCCGCTCGATCCGCTCAGAGTCTGACTTCATGTATTGAGAATTATATTGATCGGGTGATATATGAAAGGTTGCCGCTTATGAAACGTTTTATTCGTTATTATCTCCGCGATGTTCCGTCGGGTCGGTCCGAGACGAGTTTTTGAAACGTCGATTTCGATCGGGAGAAGAAATACACCCTAGAAGTAATTATTATTTAAAGTAAATGTGTATCTGTGAGTGCGCACTCACGGTAGCGTCGTTGTGCCGCGCCTGTTGCCTGTTGCCGGTGCGTTGATGAGTGGCGCAGGCGGTGGGATGCACCGCGGCGCGACGTGGCGCGACATCGGGCGGGACGCGACTCGCGCGCGATCCTCGCCATCTAGGTACGCACGGCTACTGCCCTCTACGACTGCGACAACCGCTCTACCTCACGATGTTAGTTTTTATATTAGCTGTTATTGTATAAATTATATTTTGGAGTTACAATTAGTACAAAGGTATAGTAACCGCGTTACGACGCCGGACGGAGACCGGTGGGCCACTCGATACTATTTATTGTTGACAGCGAGTGACTTAAAGCACAAAGATACGTACTATTGGGCAGTGATCAACATTAATCGTAATTTTAGTGTTAAATTTGATTAGATTGTCACGTGGGGGCTGGCCGCGTTCAGTTGTGTTACACACCAAGCATACGGGTCCTTGTTTCGGGCTCGCGTCTGGGCGCAGCTCAGCGCGGCCCCTGCCGGCTGGCCCCGCTATTATATTATTTGTATCCTTATCTAATAATACAATGTGTTACTGCAGACAACACCTGCCTTTCGACTCCATCCGAAAAAATCTAACTCACAAAAAATTCGATAAACTATAGTATTTTTATACTTCTTATTGGTTAAATTAAAAGTAATATTCACAAAATTACTAACTCACATAAAAATTCGTCATAATTTTAAAAAGGGAGAATTTTTATTTAATTTCGGTGGAGTCGGACATGGTGGGTGATACCTAAGTTCTTGTTAAATCAAGCAAGACTTATTTGATGGGTAAATTTGGTAACTTT
Organism: Plemyria rubiginata; assembly: GCA_963576535.1. Classification (NCBI taxonomy): domain Eukaryota; kingdom Metazoa; phylum Arthropoda; class Insecta; order Lepidoptera; family Geometridae; genus Plemyria; species Plemyria rubiginata. Next base: position 6,648,130 of record OY754922.1, on the reverse strand, counting down.
GTTTAACATTTTAATTATTCGGTAGATCAGTGTGGAGGTTAGCTTGTACAAACCATGCAGCTTCTAAAGAAAGTTCCTATGTATGTACGTAAGTTGTAATTTAAATTTAAAAATATTAGAGGTCGCTCGTACAACGGCTCTGGACAAGACGACGAGGAGAACCTGATTTTTATAATAAAATTGTGATTGAGAATCAGGGTCCACCTTGCTACTACTACGCTAAGGATTCCACGAAATAGGTAAAGTTCTAATTGAAGCTGAGAGTAAGTTTTGAATGAGACAAATGTTACTTAGTTCTCTACTTTAATTTTTAATTGAAAGTTCCTATAAAAACTTCCTAAAATTATCGATAATAATGTATAATTCAAGCAAAACGGAAGTATATCACATCTTCCTAATAATCGTCTTCCTCTAAACGCAGCCAAATTTCCAACTCTTGTCCATAGCCGAGGTCCGAGCGCGCGATACAACAAATTATATTAATAATGTTTTAAAATAATAAACAAAAATTATAAAAAATGTACGCGTGTAAACGACGCGTGTTATAGTTCAAATTCTTATTTAAGGAGGGGCATATTGCACCGTAGTTAGGAGAAAATGCTGTTAAATTTTTACTATATCGGAATTTGAATGATAACTATCGGTCGTTTTCATTGAATGTAGTGAAAATGTATTTAAAGAAAATTGTGTTCAGAATTTTTTTCGCTAGCTTTGTACCTGCAGTGGATAATAGACCAATAATTTTAATAAAAACAATAGTACAAATGTATAATACCAAAGAATATGGTATCGGTGATTGGTATGACAATTAAATTACAGTACAAATTAATATTAAGCGGAGCGAATGGTTTACAGAAGTGGCTATTATAAACAATAGTTTTTATAAATAAGTGTGGTTCACTCGGGTACACTGCTTATATCCCGACAGTACAGTCGCACGCATTTCTTTATATTGTTTGTAGGAAATAGATTTTAGATATTTTTATTTATTATTTCGTCACTATTAAGCATAGAAAATAAATATTACATTCAAAAATATATTTAACAATGTAACGTAAGATATAAAACAGTACAAATACAAACATAGATTAACGGAGTGTTAAAATGACTAAGGGTTCCTAAAACTGCAAAATTGGCCATAATCATACTTATTTATTTTATGTTTCAATTTAATTAGTAAATTATAAATGTATTTTATAAAACAATTAAACAGTCTCTTGTATAAAGGTGTTAAAATGTATCTGAGATATTGTTTTGTGTTTCATAAAAATAGAATTAAGAATATTTTGATCTCAACAAAGTTCCTTTCATTCCAGTAAGAATACTAGTCCTAATAGTTTTTATATTTTTTAAACCATGTGCGACTGTAAACTAAAAATTTATGGTAATTTTATCAAGTTGTATTAAAATGTGTTGTTTCTAGTCAAATTATTTTATATTTTACCAATGTGGATGGTAATTTTAATTAAGTTTGAATTAGATACTTAAATATCTCTAGGCATAGATTTTTAAGTATTTAATCCAAGTCTTGCCAATATACTTTAAAATATGATTTACTATGAAGTAGTAGGGCTTATAAAAGCAAATTATTCTTTGTTTGATTAAAATACATACATACAATTTTAATTAAAGCTATATATTAATCAACATTTTTATTATTATCCATATTGGTAAAACGTTGTAAATTAATTACTTATAAAGAATTATAAAATGGCTTTAGGAGAAAGCCAAAAATAACCTCCAATGCAACACTAATCATCAGAAAACGCTGAAACGTGCATTCACAATCTTATATTAAGTACTAAGAGAAGTTTAAGTACCCTTTATTGCTTGGTTTTTTATTTTTTATTTTAAAACATACATTATGTGAGTATATTTGGGTGATTATGATAATATTATAGTTATTCAAACGCATCTTTATACAAAAAAAAAGAATACACATGCAGGATAGCAAATTTTCTAAAAAAGATTGAAGATATAGATAATCGGTGTACCTACTTCATGGCGATTTTTGATTGTCCAACAAATTTATATTCTTGATGACTTAGTTTTTAGATGCATTTGAGATATCGAGGTACCTTCAAAGAAACTTACTTTACACTATTCATTTATTTTGACACACCAACGTCAGAAACATAGTTAAAGAGTAAATAAAAAAGTATAATGCGCTGTCACTACAGGCGTGTACATATTTATACTTGTAAGTCGCACCTGGCTTTAGTTGTCGTTAACCTTCTTCAGACCTAAAAGCTGGCTAAAACTTCTTACCAATTTTAGACTTTTAAACCGCTAATTGTGCATAATGAGATAATCTCAAATTAGATGTTGTGTTGGAGGTCGGTACACGTTCCTATCTCCGTGAGTTGTTTATATTTGTTTTCCATTAAATTAACGAAACATTTCTACCGTATTCAATAAATTAAATATACAAATAAACTGTGATTTTTTACTTTCTATCTCAGAAACCTCTAATCTAATATTATAAGAAACAATATGTACTCGTATAGCAGAGAGGATTCCACTTCTGTCAACAACTTATTATTTATTCGTAGCTGTCAACTATGACAATGAAAACACCGATCGTGTTTGCACCATCACGATCAAGAAGACAACAGCTAGCGATTGATAGAAATAAAAAAAAAGAAAAAGCTTGAGATGTGTTACGTTTTGGCAAAAGTCATAAATTAAAGTTATTATTAGTCTTGATTTACTCAAGTAGTCTTCAGGAGGTTATTTAATTGATTAAATACCTATAACCATGTTTAAAGTATACTAGTGAACTTTCCACACCGCACTATCTAGATCCAAGAGCTCTATGGGAACCAGATAGCTGATATAGGTAATAATTGAATACTTTTTTGTAACTCTATATTCTTTAAATACCCAGGGACAAACATCTAAATATTATGTTCTTCACGCAAATATAGGTAATATTTTTTTAACTGAAACTGAAACAGCTTCACGACTCTGATCCCCAGGCACGGTAGATATCCCTTCAGATCTCCCAGTACCAAGTATAGGTACTAATTCAAGATTCTTTGAGGATGTCTAAGGGGGTTAGTCAGAGGTACGTCCAAACATTACATTTGGCACATACCCACATTTTGCAGTAGTTAGTATTCCATACGTGACAGGTTGCAAGCCCATCGCCGCTGTTAGAATACTAACTGGTTTCCTCACGATGTTTTCCTTCACCGTTTAAGAGCACTGGCATTGCGCACATAAATTTTTAGATAGAAAAATCCATTGGTGCACGACCGGATTCGAGCCTGCGACTTTACGATCGGAAGGCTGGGTCACTCCCACTAGACCACCCCGGTGCTCTTATTTATTTTTTTATTTATTAATAAATAAGCAATTTACGTGCATTATAATTATTTAACATAAATACCATATATCAATTCAGTCAGCTGCAGGAGTGAGTTCTAAGTAATTTATTTTACAAATAAACACCCACTAAGCAATAAACCCTTTTAAAAAGAATCAACGCAATCACACATAAGTACAACAAAGAATTGCAAAATCCCTCCAAAATACTCTTAATTAAAGATTATATCCGCGTCAACTGTCAGCTTTTAGATTAATAAAAAAACTTTCGACAAAAAACAGTTTTTTACAAAAAAAAACGACAACCATTAAAAATAGCAAGGGTTCTCTACATTCGTTGCATCTGTCAAATACGTTTAGGGGAAATTTAGTGAAATTGTTGAAAAATGGGTTAGATTTAGAAAAAAACAGAAAAACAGGGGTTATGTTTGTGTCAATATTATACGGGTTAACCCGGGCGCAGTCGTCATGGTGAGTTGTCATTTGAACTTTGACTAAATTGATTTTAAAACCGTTCTAATAGCTATTATTTATTTAATTTATCAAAAAAACTTTCACACAAAAATGTAGGAGCTAGGAGGACTTAATATAAAATTAAGCATTCCACTTTATTTTCTACAGAACTTATAATGGGATCTAAACTAGATTTTCCGTTCTTAAAAAATAACTCTGCTGCTGATTAAATCATTTTAGTCCTACATTATAATAGGTAGTCTATTAGAAGAAGTTCCCATTAAACCTACCTGAGAGTTGCAAATTCAACATAATCGTCAATAACTAAGAGAGAAAGTTTTAAAATTTTCTAAAAAATATCAAAAAATGAAAAGATTTTTTTTTATTTAAGTAAAATACAAAATTGTATATCGCAAATCCATGTTAACAATACGTAGGTAATCAATCACCGAAAAAATTGCCATCTTGACACACATTCCCCGTTGACATTAAAAATATATTTTACGTAAAATCGGAGTTCCATGATTCCCTAAAAAAGGCCTTTTAATCATTTTATAAGACCCATTGTTGTTTTTAAACCCTTCCTTGTAAAAAGTTCGACACGCGTTCGCCACGATTTACGCCGAAAAAATAATAAAAACACAAAAAACTTTAATTCTTTAAGTACACCCAGTGACCTACATTACCCCGATTTTCCCTCGAAATGTGTAAAAACCACCCCTTATTAAGTTTTTTCGTAATCGAATTCAATCCTTTGGAAAAGGGTTCAATGAAATGTTCAATATTGAAGTTTTTTGATGCATCTAGCTGTCATTGTGCACCAAAATTATACGTTCTGTCAAAATTTCGCGCCATTTAGCTCGGACATCTGCCGAGCTGCGAATACTCCGCCGAGAAAAAACTAACACAATGTAAATAGGGGTGGAACTCACGACATTAATTTTTAGGGGAAAACGATATTTTTACACAAAAATGCATTTAAAGTATAACGTAATGTTCCCTCATTTTAATATTTTATGTTCGAATGCATTTTTATTATTGTATTCGTAAACGCGTTTGTATTAAAGTCATAATGTGCCTGCTTGTTTTTAATGGTTTTACTGTCACCTATCGCATATATTTAATGGCCTTAACTAAATCGTTACATACATAATCTCAATTCACATTATGATTGTCTCATACAAAAGACATAAACGCGCGATGCAGTACGTAACAATTAAAAAATAGCATAGCATGGCAACCAATAGTTTCTCGTTTAAATATTGATGTCTTGTCCGAATTGATTTTGAGTAACTCCTTAAAATTATCATCAAAGGCACAACAGCTGGATCTGTGGGCTTTTACTGATGTCCCTGATTATAAATTTGTTTTTAAATGACACTTAGATTCTCAGGTCTCCCACATCCACATTTCATGGTCCACCCTTTGCAGACGACCAACTTTGGTTTGGCTCTAGTAAAGTAAGTAAGTAGTAAGTCTTAGCTGATTCCTAAATCCTAACATCTACCTTAGCAGGTGGTAGTAAACTACAGAAATACGCATATATTCAGGCATCGTAATACATATAATCCATAAGTAGTGTGGCTGCTAGTAGCAGACCTTTTTCTTCTACGGAGAGATCTGCGTCAAAAGCTACGCCAAATCTGAAAGAAACATTCCAATAACCTATAATAAGGATAGTAACTTGTTTGATAGCAAGCTGTGAAGTTGATAAGTAGCTAACTGTGCTTTGGTTTTACCGTTAAGTTGTACTGTTCTATTGCAGGGCAAATAATATTCTTAAATAATAATCTTTCCGAGTTTAGGGAGTTACACGATGTCATCTCGAGACGCAGATAATGAGGGAAGTTGAAGAATGAGCCTGAATGGGAGGATGTCGGTAGAGTCGGTGTATCTGTGCGGTGTCTTGTCATAAAGGAAGTCAGGTTGTGTCTTGGTCTTGTTGAGTAATAACTAGTCTTGGAGTAGGTACCATTGTATTACAATAACACAACACCTGTCAGTGACGGGTGCGAAGAAGAGCGCGTGCATGAGTCCCTGCCAGCGCTTGCAAGTGGCACCGACGTGCGTGCCGTCTGCGCGCGTGATGCGGAACTGCACGTCAGTGTAGCAGCTCACCGTCACGTTAGGACCTGCACGACAAATTGAACCTGTCATTTCGAAAAGGTGACCCGTGCCACTTTTTGCCAAACCACTTTTTGACGCCAGTTTATTTAATGAGCGTTTTACATATTCCCTGTGATAACGGCAATTCTTCATATAGCAAGTTAATTCAAAATGCAAACGAAAATTAGAGTCTGCTTGAAAACGGCACGAGTAACAAATACATTTTCTTGATCCTGAAAAGTTTTGGTTCAATCAAAAATCATGCCCTTTGAAATGTCTCGCGAAATGTCTCGCGGTGAATGAAATGAATTTTCATAGATACTATCTATTGAAAAAACTAAAACTAACTGAACCCGGGAACCCCTTATCTAAGTCAGTTTCTTTACATAGATTGTAAGCAAGAACAGAATAACACTCGCAAAATAAAATCGACCCGCAGTGCAAAGGGAATAAAAATGGCACAAAAATACAAAACAACGTAGCCAGAACTAACCACGATACCTACCTATAGCGGGATCAAAGATGTCTTTCTTCCCCTTTGATTATTTAGTCCTTCTCTTTGGTCAATTGTAAGTAGGTTCTGTAAGAACTACTGCGTTTGGAAGAAGATAATTAATATAGGGTGGAAAATAAATATCTATAACTTGCAAACTAACCAATTATCCAGAAGACAATTTCTCCCTGCTTATCCCTCACGACGTAGGTAGGTTTCACTGGCGTCCACTGCTGCTGCACTGTTCCAATCAGCTCGCCTGGTGGTGCGAACACCTTTAAGCTGTACAGAAATATAACTATTGTTGAAACAACAATTTAGTTTTTTTTTAATTTGTGATCACCAACAGTCACAACAAACATAGTTAAGCTGGGGTATTTTAAAACGGAAACGGAAAAGAAAACAAGAGCAAGAGAGTAAAATTCTAAAGTTTTCGTCATCCAAAGTTTTCAAAAAGCGCTGCTGCCCAGAAATGTTTTGACCCATGTTTTAGTTATCAGCAACTAATAGTGCCATCGTACCACAAACACAACACATCGTAGGTCTAAAACACAAATATAGTTTTGCTTAAAATAGTTACAGATCCCGCAAATATGTAGTCAAGTCGAGTAGAACCCGCAACTCTGGCATCTCAGTGCGTTAGTCACCTGCTACGTCACTAAGACGGACTTTGACCTACCTTTGCAGCTGACACGGCAGTATCCTGGATGTGAACGCATACGGCCTCACTATCCTCATCACCTCGTCACCCTGGCTGTTGGAGACTGCTAGTTCTAATGGTCGAAGGCCGTAGCAAAAGTAGCCGACCCACCACCTAAAAATTTATTGGTTTAGTTTTCCTGATTTGACAACACTAAAAATATTGCCGGCCCATTCTAAAAGACCGAAACGACAAGGATGGCTATTATTTTAGCATAAGCTGTCAGATTATGTTAGTTTAGGATAATGCAACAACAGAATCGACACCATTGTTCTTCTTTCTTCTTTTTATGGCTCCTGTCATAGACAATCTTGCCAATGTCAAGTGATTCAGAGATTATACTCTTTGTAGTTATGTTTCTAGTCACGTCAGTCCAAAGTCGAGTCAGTCAATTGTTTTGAAGCAAATGGTGGCGGTTTCTTCAAAACATTTGAAACAGTTTCGGTCATATCACGATATCACATAATACACTTTCATTTCAAATGCTTACACTTTGTGCTAAGACCACAAGTAATGTTGGTTAAAATACCACCAAAATTACACAACACAACTCAAAATAACACTAGAAAAACAATTAAAATGAAAATGCTATGTTGCTTCGTTAGATGACAGAAAACGAATCCGACACCATTGTTAAAAAACGACCTAGTGAGCAGCAGCAGCCTCTGGCGTGCAACCTGTCACGTATATTTGAATGCTGGCTACTGCCAAAAGTTGACATTTGTTTAGTTTTAAGAGTAATATAGCTCTTTGTGAAGGGCTCGTCCGGGGAAGTACTACCACCACGCCTTTTTCTGCCTCCAAGCAGCAACGCTGTGTTTCGCTTTGAAGAGTGTGGTCGCCGGTGTAATTACAGGCACAGGAGGCTTAACATCTGCATACCTCAAGTTAATGGACGCAGGGCAGTGCATCGTTCCTATCGTGCGTGACTTACGAGGCAATGCTTTGTTATAGGTGATGGTTACCACTTAACATGGTCATCTGCTTGTTCCATTAGCTTGTTGTATAAGAATAAAAATAAAATTAAATGTCTATGAATGGATGGAGCTCAAGTTTTCATTGATTTTTAATACCAAACAACAGCTTCGCTCACTGATAATTTTCTTTCGTTTTCTTCCGCCATGGGAATACAAGGTGATACCGAAGGGTTTATAGGTTTAAAACTTATTTTATTTTGGTGTGTGTGTCACGAGGGAGATCCCAATAGGCTAGTTTTCATAACTAGCCTATTGGGATAGAGGTCACAGAGGTCTTGGGTTCGAATCCAAAATAGCCAGGATCTTGAAGTATTTTCATTATTCGAAAATATAGGATATAGGCAAACAGGTACAATTAACAAGAACAAGAACAATTGTAAAAGTCCCTGTGATGCCGCCATTTGACATCATTAAAGTCCTGTCCATCCAAAGGTTGTCTGAAAAAGATCGCTCATAGCGATAAGACCGCCCATTGTACTTCGCTTTAGATAAAATTAATAATTATAATGTTATGTTTTTCTTGTGGTGTACGAGTTTTCTATCTATCTAAGTACTAACAGGCCTGTTTTCTTTTACATCAAACGTTGCCTTTTTATGATTGCTTATGAAGTTTATCAGGCCTTAGACCTTGGTGGGTAAGCACTTACCGGTTCTCCTCATTAATAGTGTAAACCAGGCTCTGGTCAGGAGATCGCACGAAGAACCTGTTCTTTTTCCCGCGAAGACACAGGACGCTCTTCATCCGGAGTCGCTTGGTGATGTGCAATCTTTCTACCGAGGACAGGTCTTGGAGAGCCGATGGCGGTGGTGGTGGCGGAGGCTGGTGCAACTGAGAAGGTCGAAAGAAACATTCTGAGCCAACGGTAGTCAAGGTTTAGAATCAGAATTAGAATAGTATTTATGGTAAACCGCTTAAAATATGCGAGTAAGGTGGTAGTCTCTCTCTCTCTTATCGTGTCACTAGTTTCTTGTGAAACAGCGTGGTGAAAGGATTATAAAGTGCGCCTCAGGGAGGCTCCTTTCGAGCACTTAACACAAATGTTATAGAAGTTTTTAGGTTCTATGACTTGCCGGTTTCCTTGTTGCCGGTTTCCTGCCGGCTTGCATGTTTTCCCATACCGTTTGCGGGGTGGGGGGGCTCTAAGGTATAAAGTATATAAAGTAACCTAGTAAAAACTGTTTGCCCTATTCGGACGTAGAATATAAAGTTTTTTTAAATCTTTTTCGTACACTTGTCTCAATTATCTTGAACTAACTTGACTTTGTTGGTGTGACAGGCAGATTGAAGAAAACTGTTTTTTTATGATGTTGGTTGACTGGTAAGTCAAGCACGTTAACACCATTGATTGCCCAGAATGCACTCACTGCCCTGCGTCCATCAACTTGAGGCATATAGACGCGCTTACCTTAATGTGCTAGTAATTTACGCACGCCTTTTTCTGCCGCCAAGCAGCAACGCTGTGTTTCGGTTTGAAGAGTGTGGTCGCCGGTGTAATTACAGGCACATGAGGCTTAACATCTGTATGCCTCAAGTTGATGGACGCAGGGCATGCATCGTAGGGCACGTTCCTATTGTGCGTGACCTACGGGGCAATGTTTTGTTTATAGGTGATGGTTACCACTTAACATCAGGTGGGCCATCTGCTTGTTCCATCAGCTAGTTGTATTAAAAAAAAAAAAAAACACCAGCAACCACACTCCAAATACTATCACCACGCCTTTTTCAGCCGCCACAAGCACCGTTGCCGTGTTTCGGTTTGTAGTGTACTTGCCGGTGTAATTGCGTATGCCTCAAGTTAATGAACACATTGCCTTGCATCGTAGGGTACGTTCCTATCATGCGTAACTTACGAGAAAAAGCTTTGTTATATGTGATGGTTACCACTTAACATCAGATGGGTCATATGCTTGCTCCATCAGCTAGTAGTTTAAAAATGTTCTGTTTCATGTATTTCTCCCTAAAAGTGAAAAAAAATATGCATATCTGGAAGTAAATCAATTGACTTAAAAAGAACGAAAAATAGTTGAGCATATTTTTTACCCAATCCTTAAATAAAATTATAGGTTTGATACATTTATCCTTGAACATGTTTGTAAGCGTAATTAGCGGCACGTCCTTGTTATTGCCGAGTTTTTTTGGCTCAAGGACCACTTGTCTGTGACGATTTATGTGGAACAACCTATCTCTATAACCACAGAGTTGTACGTAACTCATGGCTCGCTATGACGTCAGTGATAAGTAAAATAAACAATAATTATTTTATTGAAAAGAACTGCTGCATTAAACCACAGATTTGTGCGTTTGAGCTCAAAATAAGGTTGACTTGGTACCTACGAACCTAGTTGTGACGATCTTTGCGTGAGCATATTAGTACTAGGTGTTAATAAGTACCAATTTAAAGTTTAGGTAAAACACTTGTTCTTCTCAGATAAATTACTTTGACTTTAAAATGCCTCGACTTCAAAAGAAATAAGTGAAATAAATTATTTTAATACATTACCTATATAAATGCATACTCGTATTACCACGTATAGGTACCAATATACCTACATTTTGGCACGTAAGTACCCAAACTTTGCAGAGAAGTTGGTATTCCATACGTGATAGGTTGAAAGCCCATAGCATCGCCGCTGCTAACATGTAGGTACCTTTTTTTTTTTGTTGTCGGGGGGAAATCTGCACACAGACACACCTACCGCATCGAGGGATACGATAGGGTAGTGTGAGGATGACGGACTCGTCGACTCACTAAAACCACCCCGGTGGCCGGCCTCGTTGCATGTCAAGGGGCTCCGTCGACTCTTAAAAGAACATATCGGTGCCCCTCTCGCAAATTGCCTGAGCACATCCCAGGAATGCTATCCACAACCATCCCCGTGCTCACGGCGACACCCTCCACCAAGTGCCGCCGCCTTCCTGGGATCCGCATATGACCAGCCGGAGCCCTCACTCCGACCGCCCACGAATCCGAAAAGGCCCCTGTTTGGCAGGGGCTACCACTCGCCCCCTCTCGGGGCAGGCGGCGCAAGATCGCTGGACAAGCCTGCAACCCTTTGCCGCCACCATCCTTAGCGAGATCGGTCCAAGTTGGTTAGGTCGCCGATCTCGCTCGGCGGCCTCCAGACATGTTGTATGGTGGCAAAGTAAAACTCACCCGGCCACCAACATGCCTGTTGGAAGAGTTGCGGAAGCGGTAAAAACCACTCCATCACTCTCCCGTAACTACTCGACCAGAGGGCTGCGGAGGCGGTGTTAAGTAGTCCCACTACGAAACGACCACCCCATCGCCCTCGGTGTTACGCCGCGTGTATTTTTTTATAGAGGTTCTCTTCCTCGCAGCCCGGATGGTTAGGCCAATGCCCTCAGAGGCTATCCCTAGCCCCTTCACGGGGCAGGCGGCGCAAGATTGCTGGAGCCTGCAACCCTTTGCCGCCCCCATCCCTAGTGAACATGTAGGTACCTACTTTAACACACAAGGTATTTGTGAGTTAAATCCGGTATAGGCTGATAGATGAGGTAACCCACAGGTAGCACAGGTATAAGGTTCCAACTGTAAAAACTTTGTACCGAACGTTTACGAACCCCGTGAAAGGATCGCAGATCAAACGCCTAAATCTAAAGACCTCACCTTCGGCTGAACATCCACAACCGGCGTCTTCGCCACTTCATAGAATGGCTGCACTTGAGGAATCGGAGTCGGAGACGCCTGCATCGTCACGGCCACCAACCAAAACGGGAAGAAAACAAGTTACCGATGAAATCAATGTTTTTTTCGCATTATTTTATAAGCGAGATAGAAAAAGTATGTTTTGACAGAGGGCCGGCGTCAAAATGACGTACAGACCTATATAATGCTTGTCAGTGTCTTTTAGAAATCTGCTTGAAGAGGTTTATCTATTCTGTTCTGTTCTGGGCAAATCATAAGCTTGAAACTCCTTTGCTATGGGTTTCTTACCTCTTTGGGCTTCTTTTACAACGCTGGATACAAGTTTTATATTCCTTGGCTGGACATCGTTAACATCACTACTAGTCTGTAATAAAGCTTAGATATCTGGGCTACAGTCTGGGCCAAGATTTTGAACCTTGTCTATCTGCTTACTTTGCACAACCTCGATAATATCGTCAGTCGAGTACAGAGGTCTTTCAGTCCTACGGTTGGTCTTTCGGTCGTCCCATTCCCGCTGCAATTTTTTTTTCGTTCTACTTTTATTTTACGGTACTTTATTATTTTGACAAATTTAACAGTTGATACATTGTAATCTTAATTTACATAATGTTACTAGAGATTGTATGAGTAAATGTACAACCCACTACGTTATCGTCTACTCCTCACGACCAAGCTTAGAAAAGCGAACAGGTAGCTTTTGTGTCGAAGCAATTAAATCTAGCGTCCAGGTTTTCACATCATGTTTAACTTAAAAAAAATCCTGCTTGTTCAGTTCCACAGTTGGGCAAAGATATTTTACTTCCACTTAGCTCAGCCAATTTCTGATCTTTGGATCTCTAAAAATAAATATAAACATTTTCGCCATCCCATTTTGCCGTGTGTGTGTCTCCAGCTTCCTCATATTGAAAATGTAATTTCTATAAATGCCAATATTTAAAGCATAATTAGTGCACTCATAGATTTGAATCATAATTTAGCTGCCAAATAAACAACGATGCTATAAGCTTATAATAGTGTGTAAGCTGGAGTAACATGTCTCCAGCTGCCTCAGTCAGTGTGGGCAAACGGCTAATGATAGAGATATATAGTAAACGCAAGGATTTAGTACCAAACGAATTAGCGAGGTACCAAAAATTTCAGGTCTGTAGCTCGGAAACTCTTCGAGTTATAAGACTTGATCAACGTGTAAGCTGGAGTAACGATACGTGAAAAAGCATATGCTCGTTCTCTGGAATGGCTGGAGCTAGCAGGTTGCTTTAAGTCTCCAGATTTAGTACCAAACGAATTAGCGAGGTACCAAATATTTGAAGTGTTTCTGTTCAAAACTCTATGAGTTACAAGCTTTTCCAGCTTTTTTTGTTTGTCCAACTTGCACATGTTGGATCTCAGCAACCACAATAGGTACAGACTCGGTTGATGTCTCTGAACCGAGCTATGAATTAGTGCACTCGGTACCAAAAATTTGGAATCTCTAGGACAAGCAGTTCTGTTGTAATCAGCAAAATAACATCCAAGGAATTTGAATACAGACAGATATATTCAAATTCCTTGATTGCATCAGTAGGTACGAGTGTGACGCATTCGCTGTAGTGACAGAGATAGAGCTACTATCAACTGAAGGCTGGTCGAAATGGAACTATCTGGTATTCTGTAACTCATCATAATATTAGTTATTTTGCTGATTACAACAGAACTGCTTGTCCTAGAGATTCCAAATTTTTGGTACCGAGTGCACTAATTCATAGCTCGGTTCAGAGACATCAACCGAGTCTGTACCTATTGTGGTTGCTGAGATCCAACATGTGCAAGTTGGACAAACAAAAAAAGCTGGAAAAGCTTGTAACTCATAGAGTTTTGAACAGAAACACTTCAAATATTTGGTACCTCGCTAATTCGTTTGGTACTAAATCTGGAGACTTAAAGCAACCTGCTAGCTCCAGCCATTCCAGAGAACGAGCATATGCTTTTTCACGTATCGTTACTCCAGCTTACACGTTGATCAAGTCTTATAACTCGAAGAGTTTCCAAGCTACAGACCTGAAATTTTTGGTACCTCGCTAATTCGTTTGGTACTAAATCCTTGCGTTTACTATATATCTCTATCATTAGCCGTTTGCCCACACTGACTGAGGCAGCTGGAGACATGTTACTCCAGCTTACACACTATTATAAGCTTATAGCATCGTTGTTTATTTGGCAGCTAAATTATGATTCAAATCTATGAGTGCACTAATTATGCTTTAAATATTGGCATTTATAGAAATTACATTTTCAATATGAGGAAGCTGGAGACACACACACCATTTTGCCCTAGCTAATTATTTCCGTGTCCCATATCGTATGCAGTTAACAGGATCGGATGGATGCAAATCTACAAAAGGGGGACTTCATTTAAATTTGTGGAAAAAATGCAAAAACTGTATCGCTTTTATCAATTGTAACAATGTCCACGGTCACAATAGGTTTGTAGGGCGGCCATGAGTTTATTCGCAAGAAGCACTTTATGTGCATCTAGCAAAATGCGTTTTTTTTCATTATTTAGATATAGTGGGCCTTACTACAAAAAAATATGCAAACGTTAAACACTAGCACTGCCTAAACTTTTGACATCTCTTGCCATTGCGTAATGGCAAACAGAGACAGCGCCAATTTTAGACACTGTTTAAAGTTAGACACCGTTTTGTAGTAAGGCCCAGTACATCTTTCCTATTCCGAAACTGCGAGTATGAAACCCTATAAATGCGCAAAAAACTTAGGTCCAACGGTAGGTACAACTTAGGTCTACTCTACCATACTCTACATTATTTAAAATAGGTAGTTTTAAGTACTGGCGGTCAGAACTATATATATTATATTATGTCATTTACTCATTATCAAGTACCTACTACATTTTTTTTATTATCACATCTTTTCTTTATCCAGAATCATACTTATTTACAACATGTAGGTAATTTCTCAGCATCGTCAGTGTGGTCACCTTACACATTTTAATATCGTCGCACGCGCCGCCCTACTGCCATTTTATGCAAAAACGCAAATTTTATCGAAATTTGAAACGCTCCATTGTATTCGCAGCTAGAATGAATAAAAATAATCGTTGCGATTCCATTTTGGGGGAAAGTTCTTTATTTGGGAGTGTGCCTAAAAGAATTAACGGTAGTTTTTATGCAAGCGATCGAATTTTACTTTTGCATGGTCAGCTATTGATTTGATTTTGAACTTGTAGGGCGATACTGGAGCAGATGGTGCTTTCTGAACCTTATTTTTATGTTTATTATAATGATGCTTTTCTAAAAATTATACCTATATTTTAACACATTTGATGCACGCAATGTGAAACATTTTACCTACTGTTTATCAAAGGCAGAATGCAAAATTACGCTTTTATATACCACGGGAGTAGGCAATGATTACGATCCACTAGCCGCTGGTGAACGAATTTTGTCGATTCTAAATGTCAAATTAAGCGATCGATAAGAACGGTACTTGCACTGCAGTTGGTATAGTGGCTATGCTTTCTGCGCTTTAGGCCGTGGGTTCGATCCCCACACAGAACAAACTTTTGTGAAACGTTATGCCTACCTTATCTATCTACATTATTAGTTGCGCCCTGCGGTTTCACCCGCGCAGATTTAAATCCCGGTTTTCCAACGGGATAAAAAGTATATGCTATTCCAGACTATAATCTATCTCTCTGCCAAGTTTGATTCAGATCCGTTCAGCCGTTCCGGTGTGAAAGAGTAACAAACATCCTATTCATCCATACTTATGTACAAACTTTCGCGATTATAATAATAGTACAGAGAGATAACCATATATGTAATTTCTCTTATCTGTAGCGCTATTCCGTAAACAACAAAGTCACTGGGAGCTTCACCTAGTGGACCCGCGTTCACTTCGATCATGAGCTTCGCTTCACGTTGGCATTCCTATCACCAAAACATCACGCGGATAGCGCAAGTGATGGGTGAATGTATTAGATTACCTAATTGAAAATTCACTTTCTCTTTCACTTCGATGTTATTTTTGATGGAATAGCATTACTGGTTAAGGTGATAATGAAAGACGAATATTATATTTATCGTATATTCACTTGTAATCCATTTTTTTGTACTTCAACATATACATAATCTCATACAATTTTAAATAGCATTCATACGTTTTTTTCACTCGATTTTAAATAAACATGAGTATACAGATAGGACACACATCTTAGAATATTAATATTTTACTATTGTTTTGAGTAGGTACTTACCTAGTAATTACCTATTGCAATTAATTTCCTAGTACAAAAGTAACAAAACAGTGGATATCTAAATGCGATCGCTTGAGAAAAGTAGGTAAGTTTGTCTATAATTTGCGTTTGAAATACAACCTTACATGATATTGGGATCATCTAGCATTCAGTCGTGGCTTTGCTTGCATTTATACTAGCTGATGGGACATGTATATAACCCACCTATGACAAGTGGTAACTATCTCAAAGCATTGCCTCGTAAGTCAAGCACGATAACGTGCCCTACCCTGAGTACACTTACTTGAGGCATAGGTACAAATGTTAAGCCTCATGTGCCTGTAATTTGCATGTACCCATAAGTCGAAGGACTATTGCAAACCATTCCTTAGCAACGCCACAAACATTTAAACCTTAGTTAGATTTTAAATATTATCTATTAAAGATAGGATACATAATCGAGTGAAATTTAAACAACTGACCAGTCATACAACTCAATTATCATTATAATAATAACAAAATAATAAATCTATTATTGAACTCACTGATTCACGATTTTCCTACATAACGTAGAAACAATTTTGTTCGATGAATCATAAAAATCCTTAAAGGTAGATTTTAAAAGAATTAAGCTGCATATTGTCTTATAGAGTCAAAAATTATTTACCAACTAGCCGGTACCCGCGACTTCGTCCGCGTACTTTTAATCTCTTCATCTCTTTTTTTCGTAATAAAAGGTATCCTATGTTCTTTCTCAGGGTCTAAAGATTGTCTGTGCCAAATTTCATCAAAATCGGTTGAGAGGTTTAAGCGGGAAAGCGTAACAGACAGACAGACAGAGTTACTTTCGCATTTATAATATTAGTTGGGATTGTTTGTATAATTTAACATGCTTTATATGAAAACTACAGTTCTCCTGAAAAACCACAATTTAGTTTATGACATTTCATTATACAGATTTGCTAGTAAAAGTTATTTAGTTTTCGGTAAGTACATTCTCATCATTAGCAGCCTGAAGAAGTATTAAGGTACTGACACACGTGCTTATTTTCAAGCTGAAAAGTTTTTTTGTAGCCTTGCTCAATAAAAGCACGTGTGAACAGGACGTGCTAGTAAATAAGCATGCTTATTAGTTGGTACGTCGTTAGATTTTTGAGCAAGTGTGTCAGTACCATGATACTGGACAAAAGCTTCTATCATAGATTTATAGAGCAAATACTTTATCCACCGACCTCAAAAGACGTTCACAATGTCGTTCCATCAGGTGGGCGCCCATGTTTCCGCCTTTTTACGTTTTGTAATATATTGTTTAATATGTTTTATATACAGTTGATTTTATATCTAAATAAAATAATATTATAAATTCATTACAAACTTAACAAAACGCGTGACATTAACATAACCAGTGTTAGATTTCAACAAAATCTTTATTAAAGAAAAAATCGTTTTCTAAATATCATAAGACACGTCAAGATTAATAATTTTAGGATTCCGTTACCAAAGAGGTATTAAAGGAACGCTTATTTATTAAAAAAATACCTAGTACATTTTCAATAAATTTACTCTAAAAATATATTTTATCACATTGGTTTTACTGTACAAAATTGTGGTCCTATACATTTGGTAAATAACGTTTTATATAAAAAATATGATTTGTATATTGTATACAATTAGTGGAATATTAGAATAATACCAAACTCATATTTTCAAAATATAAATAAAATACTCTAATTAATAAAACATTAAGACAACACCGCTAAGCGATTTTTATCTATTTTTATTTATATAAATAACAAAACAAATACTAATAAACATTTTTCTACAAAAGCGCTTAGTGACAATTATTGTGCAATAATTTCTTTGAAATCGAATTCACTAATTATAAAAAACGCCTCAAAAAATAGAGCACCACATATCTAACTCTAAAGCACAAGTTTAATACTTTTTCATAGAAAATAGTTTACAAATGGACACGTTGTATACTTTTATATATAAACTTATACAAAAAGAAGCTTAATATAGCTAATTGATCTACGTAGGTTTATTGCTTTTAAATCTTCCTATATTACATTTTTAAGTGTTATTTACACACTAAGAGATATGTATCCCATTTTATCATATTCCTTAGGGTGTATACAAATCGTAAAGGAACTATCAAAGAGATGGGTGGCAATCTGTAGGATCAAAAAAATCTTTTTTTTTAACCTATTTTATAAAAGTTCCTAGCTTGGTAACATCTATATCACTACGTTTCTTTTTACTTGGAAGACCTCTGCTTACTCTATTTTATATCTAAAACGTATCTACTGATGATTTTTATAACTGCGCAACGCATACTTTTTTTTATAAAAAAATATTTATTCGTAGCTTATATTTTTAGTTGTACCGTTAAAGTCCATAAATTAAAAAGAAAACTAAATATGGACCTATACAAATTTATTCAAACCTAAAATATCGTCCTATTGTTTTTTTTTAATATAACTAGCCGATGGACAAGCAGATGGCCCACCTGATGTTAAGTAGTAACCATCACCTATAAACAAAACATTGCGCCGTAGGTCACGCACAATAAGAACGTGCCCTACGATGCACTGCTCTGCGTCCATCAACTTGAGGCATACAGACTGGTATACTGGTTGGTTCTTAATGTACAGATTGTATAAAAAAGTAAAAAAAAAACGGTTGCGCAGCGTCTGTATACTGTGTGAAATGAAATCTTTGGTTTTCCTTTACTGGAGCCTTATGCACTATGACCATTTGCAGCGCGAGCTCGGCTAAGACAAGGCAGGCGATGTGATACGGTCAGGGAAAAGTATCTCCTATGTCATAAAGAATAAAGCCCAATATCAAGTTTTGACGTTTCACGGTTTGGGGCAAGGAATCTCCTTGGAATCTCCTATTGTCATAGTGAATAAGGCTCCTGGGTGACGTGTTTTCCTGAAACATTTCTTGATTGTTGAAATGATAATGTGTCTAGAATGTGAATTATTTAACTACGGAACCAATTTGCGTAATGGTGTACTCGCGCTTGAATACTGTAAGCTTGAAAATTAATTCTAATGAATTTTAAGTTCTTATCCGTGTTTTACATGAATTCTACGCTCTGCTCTAAGGTATGAATTCAAAGCTCGAAGGTCTAACTTGGATCTTTAAGATTAGAAACCTTTTCTAGACTCAAAAATCTAGTGTCAGACGTAGACTATAAGTTTTTGCAGCTCTTAATTTCAGCTAGTCTTGTATAGTGTATTTTGAAAAGCTATATACTTAACTAATGCTCCAAGATCCAGGTTTTAGCCAAAAAGGTTAAAAAAAATATATTCTTCTCAGACTCTTAGGACTTTTCTATGATCAAAGAAAGATTCTGTATTTAAGCCGTAGACACCTTTCAGCAGCTCTAAACATCACCTGTGTATTTCAAAGGCTACATAACTTACGTTCCATGATCCAGATTACCTACAAGGTTAAAATGTCTAAGTTCTCAGATTCATGGGCTATAGTTCTAAGATCCAAATAGGTTCTAATTTCCAAACGGGTTCTAAGTTCCAAATAGGTTCTAAGCTCCAAGGTCCATATCGAAGCAGTGCTGTCGCGGGTGGGAGTGGGGTGAATGGGGAGCGTGGTGATGGGGTCCGCCCAGTAGCAGACTCGGGAGACAGGTTTCCGTCAGAGCGAGGCCTAGGGATAACGAGCTGTCTCCTGATATGAGAGAGGAACCTGGAATAGAAACATTATTGCATTACTTTACAGAAACATACTAGCACTTGTCCGATACCCTATACACATGACCGATTATCTGTTATCGAACAGAGGCACTATGTTATCCTCTCTTAGGCAAGACTAATATACAGCGTCTAGTCTTCGGAACTAGGCATGGAAAATTAGTCTTGGCTATTCAGATTAAATCCACAAATCTAGACCACCAATCCAAAAATCCACTAATAGTTTAATTATGGTACACATCACTGTTTCATTTATTTGTATTGATATTTTTGATTCGTTTAGTTTAAGTAATTTTCTTTTAAAAATAATTTATAACGTGTCTGTTTGAATAAAATTTAAATGTATTTACGGTTATTGACCTGTATTATGAGGAAATGAGGACGAGTCCTGGAGCATTGAGGATATGCTTCTATCGGCGGCTTCTGTCACAACGTCGCTGAGGCAGAGTTGCGAAGTCGGAGATGAGCACAACATGGGATCACCTAGAAATATTACATTTATTTATACTTGTATGGAGGTCTCAACATGGCCGACTAGAGCGCGCATCAATACAAAACTGAACAAACGAATCTAAAAACAAGTGCTAGTCAATTTTCACCAGCATCATGTAAAAAACGCTTATTTTTTAATAGGTAGGTAGAGATCATCCACTCTAAAAATGCACGCCCCTCTACCAGTCTTCACCGACACAAGCAAATGAGGTGTATAGACGCAATACATTTTTTTTTTTTTTATTTATCTTTATAAAAAATTAATAACAATAGTAAAATATGTAGCAATAAGGAAACCACTAAGGTTTATAAAAGTAATGCTACTAGAGAGTCTTATATCGATAGCTTCTAAACTAGGTAGATATATATGTATGTATACAAAATAAAAACATCAAATAAACTGGATCTAGGTAAGTGTAGTTCTAGGAAATATAATAGAACATGATACCTGATAATTTTATTCGTCATTCGAATCGATTCGAATGACGAATAAAATAGGTTGGTGGCATGTATTACATCTATACACCTCATTTGCTTGTGTGGGTGAAGGCAGGTAGAGGGGCGTGCATTTTTAGAATGGTTGATCTCTAAATCTATTTTCAGGCAGAGGATCAATTTGTTTAAATAAACAAACAAGGACTCAACTTACTGCTGTTGCATTAGCTTGTTTTTAGATATGTAATTGAATTTCAAATAAGGTCCTTCCTTTTGAAACTATCATGTTTTTCGATTATCCCGATATTCCAATGATAGGGTTTAATAAGTGCGAAAGAGGGTAGACTGTTTTGTCTGCTCATAATGAATGAATGATGGTACGAGTAAATATCTCGTTTAGGCGCGTGCCGTAGTATTATTTACCTTGCGTGACCGGGTTATGCGAGTCGTCATCCATGAGGTCTTCTATTTGAGCTAGGTTTAGGGCCCCGCCGTCCTCCATTAGGCCCCGTGTGGGTGACAGCCGCATCTGTCAACAAACATATAATTCTGAGTAAACATCCAATAATCATATACTTTATGCTTTTTTATACCAGGTCTTAAAGTATGAAGTTGTTTTGTTGATAATGCATTAAGTTATAAGCCGCTTCATACTTGAAGACTTATTTTTTCACTGTCTCACAAATCGCCAAAAGAATATTTTGATAACGTCATGTACCTACCTCCATTCATTAGTTATAACTCCATACTGAGATCGCATGCATCGTAAAAATATATTTTATAAATATCTCATTGGAAACTCTTTCCATATCCAACAAAACTTGAGCTTTTATTCATAGGAGTTTTAAGTGCTCGAAATGACATTCTTGAGGCGCACTTAAAATCATTTCACCACACTGTTTAGAAAGAAACTAGTGACACGACACGAAGAAGAATGGCAGCACAATTCGGCTTGTTGGTTGAAATTTTCTTTGCTTTGATTTATGTTCTTGAACTCAATAAACTGTACTTAGCGACAAACAAGTTATCCTCTTCTGACGACCCACGCGAAGCTGCGCTAATGAATTACTTACATAAACATTGATTCTGTGCAGGTCGTCATTCAAGGGATAATTTGGAGTCACAATTTAGCTTCATTAGTTATGCTTCAAAATGTATATTGTAGAAATGTATAGGATACCTTTTTAAGGAAATACCGAACCTTTAGTTTGAAGAAAATCGGTAAGACCAAACCCACTAGAAAACTCAAAACAACACACATAACAACTACTTACTAAAAGAGCTTCCACCTAAGCACAATACAAGCGACTTAAGAGTAAACAAAAGGTTAGTCAACTTAAATTTTCTGAAAAAAAAATCTTATAGTGTAAATAAACAAAAAAGCTGAAAGAATATGTCAAAAGCAGGTAAAAGTAACCAATAAACATTGTATAGAAACAACACGATCCAGCAGTGGAAACTTAGGCAAGAATACATGGAATCCGTATAGCTGTTGAGAGCTTAAATGCTGGGGAGTTGACTTTATTAGGAAATGAAAAAAAACTGAAACCTATAGACAGCATGAACACACAGTAGGCTAAAGGTACATACGCTTTCAGGGTCATGAAACCAGAGAAACCGTTTTACTTTGACTTCTAAAGCTAGGTCGTGTATTCTTGATGAAGAAACAAATAGAGATGAACGGACTTCTAACACTATTGTTACCTTAACGTCTTTATGATTGAAGAAGTCGTCTGGAACGTCGTCCAAACATGGAAGAGACAAACCCTCGTCTCCACTTATCGGCGACGAGAAGCCTAACTTCATTCCCTTTGAGAGCTGTTTCAACATTAAACAAACTGTTACGGTTATAAACGGCACTGGACTAGCCGATAAAGTGATCAGCATTTCGAAAATTACGACAAGAGCATCTATTACAGATATAGAAATGAACGTCACTGCACTTATATATAATTTGACATCTATAATAAACACTGAAATAATTTGGAAACCTTTAAAGATAAGACAAGAAAAGCACAATAAACATGGTTGTGTTAAGACACAGGATCCAGCAGTGGAAACAACTTCGGGCGAAGAAACAAAATAAGCAGAGGCAACGGACTCTAAGGCTAGTCACAAAAGTACATTGGAGAAATCAATGAACTTTTAGCCTTTTAGGTGGTTGAGAAACAAGAAAACGTCTAATAATTTATGCAGATACAAATAGAAGAAGCTAAAGACTAACATGAAACCAGAAAACAGAACTTCAGGCTGTGGGAAATACAAAAACGGCGAAGTCAAAGAACTTCTTATGGCGTATGCAGGCTTACGTTACCTTAGTGTCTTTATGACCGAAGTAGTCGTCTGGAACGTCGTCCAAACATGGAAGAGACAAGCCTTCATCTCCGCGTGTCGGCGACGAGAAGCCTAACTTCATTCCCTTTGAGAGCTGTTTTAAAAGTAAACATCTATTAGGTAATACAGAAGTCAATGTCATTTGACTTAATGATACAATCACAGTATGTAGGGCTAAAATAAGCAGAGTAAACATAACGACAAAGTAGGTTAAAATTGCCAATAATCCTGGTTAGAAACAACAGCAATAAAACGCCTGTTGGCTCAATTCGGCAGAGAAACAATAAAAGCAGTCAACGGTCTAATAACACCTCTGAGTTAATTTCGATAAAGAAACAATAAAAGCGAAGACCATAAAAAATTTGGGCGATTGAGACACAAGAAAACTTTAAACACCAAGAGAAACAATAGAAGGTAAGTCAATATACTTCGACACAGAAACAAAATAAGCGGGACTTTAGATCTGTACGTTACTGGAAATAAACAAGGAAGGCTTTTAACATATTGGACGAATTTTGATGAAGAAACAAAGAAGACGAGTCTTAGAATCGGTGGACTACTCTATAAAGAAGGAAAGCTTGATCAACTGATTAAACATCGTAGACGAATTTTGACAAAGAAACAAAGAAAGCGGCGCTTCTACGCTCAGTTGCGTCAGATGAGTACTGTAAAGATACAAGATGAGAAAGTCAGAGTCCTAATCAACCGGCGGTTAGAAAACAAACAAAGCGACGGCAACAGATCTAAGGCTGTTGACTTATGTTACCTTAATGTCTTTATGATGGAAGAAGTCGTCTGGTACGTCGTCCAAACAGGGAAGGGACAAACCCTCGTCTCCACTTATCGGCGACGAGAAGCCTAACTTCATTCCCTTTGAGAGCTGTTTCAACATTAAACAAACTGTTACGGATATAAACGGCAATGGACTAGACAGTAAAATAATCAGCATTTTGAAAAATAACACAGAATTGAAGAATTGAATGCAAATATGGATTTTTTAAAAAGACATAAAACCTAATGTTTATAAATGTTTAAAATTGCTTGACGCTTTCACTAAATTTTCAAAATGTATACACAATATGGATTGGAATTATAACTGTGTTGGTTTCCGATTTGTTTACAATTATAGCTTTCTATATAATATAAATAAATAATAATTATTACATATGGCTATCTATTTTCCGAAATTTTACTTAAATTTTACTTTGTCATCATACAAAACAAGATTCAGGATTTTATTGCCGCATAGAATTTTGCTTACCTTAATCGATTAAGAATGACTAAGGAAGCGCTCACAGATAGCTTTACTAGACAGATAAAACTAACCTTAATATCTTTATGATCAAAGATATCGTCGGGCACGTCATCCAAACTGAGATCAGGTTCCATACAGCTTAAAGATAGGCTTTGTGACAAGCCTTGCTCCCGACTTATGGGCCCTTTTAAGCGCTATGATAAAGATAATGGTAAGTTAGTGAAAACATAATGATTTTTTATTTTGGGAATTTTAAATGAAATAGCTGAGGTATCATGCAAGTTTTGGCATGCAATGAATGAATGAATGAGAATTCTTTATTGCATTATTGCATTTATAAAAAGTAACAAAATTGGACAAATTATAACAAGAAAAAAGTGTCATAACAAATACCATGGCGGTCTTATCGCAAAAAAGCGATTTCTTCCAGACAACCTTTGGGTGGATAATGTGATTGCAATAATATCGTGATTACGTCACTTTCATTCTAACAACAGGTTTGTGTCAATATATTGTCAGGGTGCACAGTGTTTCTCTACTAGATATACCTATTATCCCTTCACAAAGAGCCCTCTCTTAAAGTAACAACAGAATCGACACTGAGCATATTAATTATAAATATTTTTTGTGTACATATTATTGTGTGTGCTTAAATTGGAACCCATGTCCTTGACAAATGGAAAATTAAGTCTTACCTTAATATCTTTATGGTCGAAGATATCGTCAGGCGCGTCCATGCTTAGATCGTGGTCTATGAGGCCTAGGGAGAGGCCTTCGTCGCGGCTGAGTGGAGATGAGGACCCTAGCTTCATGTCGGATGGCTGCATGCAAGAAACGTGCGGTTAGATGAAGTCACATGAGATTGTCACGTGAGATGAGATTGTCACATGCATTACCTTGATATCCTTATGGCTGAAGAGGTTCTCAGGCACGGGCTCTAGGCAGAGGTCTGGTTCCAGGCAGCCAAGGGTGAGTCCTTCTCGACTTAGCGGCGAGCATGACCCTAGTTTTAGTCCATCTGTGCCAAATGATAGAGCAAATTAATTTTACGAGGAAACGAAGGATCGAGGGATGTCGTTGGGGTTCAGAAATAATCTTCCTGAAAATGAATGGAGGAGACCTATATCCAGTGGACTCCTATAGATATAGATGACTAGTTGCGCCCCGCGGTTTTACCCGCGCAGATTTAAATCCCGGTATTCCTACGGGATAAAAAGTAGCCTATGTGTTATTCCAGACTATAATGTATCTCTCGCCAAGTTTCATTCAAATCCGTTCAGCGGTTTCGGCGTGAAAGAGTAACAAACATCCATCCATCCATACATCCTTACTTTCAAACATTCACTTTTATAATATTAGTAGGATGATGTACGATACTTTCTTTGCTATGTGCAATAAACTATTTTGTTGTCCTCTGTTGATGATAATGATAGTATTTTACTCTTAGCAAAGCTCTTTGATTGATGAAAAGAGATTTCAAGACGTACCCAGCTAGGATGGGCCGCCTTTAGTAAGTTGGAAGATGTCTTGAAATCCGATATCCCTCAATGCTTGAAGACCAAAGTGTTTAACCAATGTGTTCTGCCCATACTCACTTACGGAGCCGAGACATGGCCGCTCACAAAGGAGCACATGCATAAGATAAGAGTAACACAACGGGCAATGGAGCGCGCCATGCTCGGTATATCACTTCTGGACCACGTACCTAATGTCGAGATTCGGCGCCACACAAAAGTCGAGGATGTGGGTACGCGAATTGCGAAACTGAAGTGGAGGTGGGCAGGACATTTGGCAAGAAGGGACGACGGGAGATGGACGATGGCGACAACAGAATGGTGGCCAAGGGATGCTCAAAGACCTAGAGGCAGACCACCCGCCCGTTGGTCAAATGACATTGTAGAAAGTGCTGGAAATGGGTGGATGAGACTCGCAAGGGACCGGAAAGAGTGGCGTATTAAAGAGGAGGCCTATACTCAGCAGTGGGTGCAAACGGGCTGAAATGATGATGATGATGAAAGCTCTTTGTGAAGGGCTCGTCCGGGGAAGTACTACCACCACGCCTTTTTCTGCGGCCAAGCAGCAACGCTGTGTTTCGGTTTGAAGGGTATGGTTGCCGGTGTAATTATGCATATAAGGCATAATTATTAACATCTGTATGTCTCAAATTGATGGACGCAGGGTAGTGCATACTTGGCATGGCTTTGTAGGTGATGGTTACTACTTAAAATCAGGTGGGCTTTCTGCTTTGTCCTTCAGCTTAGCGTGTAATATAAAAAGAATATCATGCGAGATACTTTTTTTTATGGCAATAAAGATTCTTTGATAGGTATCCCGTTACCTAGCGCGTCCAACGCAGATAAGCATTCGGTGGAGGGCATATCTCGCAGTAAATCTGGAGGCTGTTCGCCTAACTCCATAAGGGGCGCAGGCTCTTGCTTAGGTAATATCACTTCCTGAAAGTAAAAAACAATTATACAATAGTAGCGCCCCGCGGTTTCACCCGCGTAGTTTTAAATCCCGGTATTCCCACGGGATAAAAAGTAGCCTATGTTATTCCGGACTATAATATATTATCTCTGTGCCAATTTTCACCAAGATCCGTTCAGCCGTTTAGCAGGATGTGGCTACAATGGCGATATTAAATAAACAGCACGAGTATTAAGGCTTCCAAAAAGTAGGAATGAAAAAGCTAATAGTTTAAAAAACTAATAGTTAGTTAGAGCATGATATCTCTAACTATTAGTTTTTTTCATTCACATTATAGAATATTAGAAAGAATCATCGTTCCGAGATACAGTTTTGAAACTAGTTTAGATATTGCGAATCTATATCACAGAAAAACGCATTTCTTCCTATTACTAACCAACGTATTGTTAATAATTTCATTAAGTTTAGCTATGTTATTGGTCTGTATGATGTCGTTTCTTTAACACATTTAAACTAACTAAACATTGAACTTCGGCATCAGAATACTGTGTATATAGTTAAAAAATATAGTTACTGGTTGAGGTGTGGGGGTGGGCGGCTCAGGTGCAGATTCGACTCCCGAGTCGTGGTCGTGCGGAGACGCCCACCCGCTCCCGCCTCCGCTTCCGCTCACGCTGCCCGCTTCCTGAGAGTTGATAGGTAGGCCGTGGACGCGCGCTAGTCTTTCTAATTCCTAGAAAACACAAGATTTCTATGAAAATACTACATAATATTACAAACGCGAAAGATTGTAAGTATGGATGGATGGATTTCTTGCTACTCCACCGCGGGGCGTTGCTAGTATGTTATAAAAGAAACGGTCGTTTAGTGGTAGGGACTCCGCATTGCGATCGTAAATTCGTAGATTCGAATCCGAGCACCAATGAATTCTCCCTTCGAAAAATTGATTTGCGTAATGCCAGTACTCTTTAACGGTGAAGGAAAACATCGCGAGGAAACTTGATGGGGTTGCAATCTGTCACTGTTTAGGAATACCAAGTATTGCAAAATGTTATGGGTATGCGCCAAACGTAATTTTTGGACGTACCTCTAAGTGGTGAACTGGTTATAAAAAGACCTAGCGATATATACCGTGCCTATGGATTGATGGAGACCGGCAATTTTTTATGCCCCGTGCTTGTGCCACCTGGTCTTTATGGTCTTTATGGTCTGTTTTCCCACAAAAGACGAAACCTTCGAGGCTTACGTACAGCAGTGGACTTCAGGGTGATAAAGATTATGATAACAAGAAATTGAATAATGATAAAAGTAGTAAGTAGTAGTAGAGTAACATACCTGTATTCGTAACATAAGCTTCCTATTATGAACTTCGATTTGTTTCCTTCTCTGCTCGCTTTGCTTCAACCGGTTCACTTCATCTCGCAAACACTTGATGTAGTCAACTGAACTCTTCAGAATTGTACCCTTGTTCGGTCTCACGTCACGGATGACGTCGTAAAATGGATCGTTGGTCTTAGGGAGTAAGGTCCCTAATTCCTTGATGCGATCGTTTATGTTGAAACGTCTACGGCGTTCGACTGGAAACCAGTAAAAAAACACTATCAAGTTATAGATTTTTGGTAATGTGTATTTGTTTTGTGCCTTCTTAAATGATGGTCAAACATTCAATGGCATCATTGTGTCCTTTAAATTCCTTTGGTTTGCCTGAATACTTCATTCTCCATCATCAGAGTCAATGCTTTGGAGGGCATGTTAAGCTTATGGTCTCGGCAATTAGTCGTTCAGCTAAAATGGATGCCTTCAACGAACTGAAATCCCATCGTCAAATTCCTTCACTGCGATGTTGGTGTATGACAAAATTTTGATTTATTTAAATACAAAATTGTCGTCATCGTCAGCCCAAATAAGTCCACTGCTGGACAAAAGCGTCCCCATATTTAAGGGGAGTTTACCATTGTGTATACAGCTAGACAGTTGGATAGTCACAGCAGTGTCAGTAAGGACTCGCGAGCTGCCACCCATATCCAGGTTCATTTGCTTAGTTTCTTCTTACGTCATCTTGGAGGGGTCATATTCTAATTATGTTTCACAGCTTAATTCTTAGCGATTTAAATGTTTACTAATCTGTAGAAGCCCAAAACCCTTATGGGGAAAAATATACACGAAGCAATTTCGTCTCGCTGGCTTGAAGTTTTGTCTAAGGGTCTCGATAAAGACGCAAAGGAAAAAATGCAAAAGACATACATACATTATGATCGAACTTCACGTAAGGGTAAGTTCGTTTGATCATTAAAACGGGAGGCTTTTACTTATGTTATCAAAGGGAGGTCTTGGACGGTTCCCATTCCATACCGGGAGCTATAAAACAATACAGTTCTTACTCACTCATATTATGGTTGTCTTTCTTCTGCCTGTCCTTGGCGAGCGCGTGTATATCGTTGTCGTTCAGCAGACCGCAGTCGCCAGCGATGGAGCTGGCGGCCGACGGCGGCCCGGACGACGAGAGGGGGCCAGCGCCGCTGTCTAGCGACAGGATATCGTCTAGGAACTCATCAGCCTGGAACGAGAGATTTTGGGTCAGTTAATGGCCAGCTTGGTGACATCATTCACTGTCTGATAGGCTCGTTAGAGGCACAAGGGATCGACACTTTTCTCTCTGACTGAAAACGATCAGAACCTTTCAACTGTAAACACCTGGTCATATGACACATCTCGTTACTGGTGCGTCTCCACATAAGCTCAAGCTTAGTAAGTTCTTGACCAGCTCTGGCGATGAAGTTTTTTAGCCACTCGTAATCCTCATAAGTTTCCAAAACATAATACTCGCTTTAATAGGCCGAATAAGTTTAGACCAACATGAACTGTTGAAGGTAAAGGAGAAAACTCGACCGAACCAAAGACTTTGGTCACAGTTTAGTAACTAAGGGATATCCGACTGTGGCCAAAAAAGACTGCTGCTCGTAAACTTACCTCTGAGTTGTTGGTACCGACCGAGCAGAGCCCTGGGCTGAGTAGGCTAGAGGAGGATGCTCGGTCGGGGGAGGGGGGCGCCCCTAATTCAGGGGCAGACTGCACGGGCACACTGCGATTTGCTACTGGCACCTGAAACACAACATGATACTTCTTAAACACCAATAATTACTCTAGAACACAATATATTTGAAGAACACTATGGATTAGAATTTGGTTTTTCAAGAAACACTACGGATAGATATAAGACAAACCGATAGTGCTGGAACAAGTGTATGTATCGAATGGTACGCTGATGGCCTAAACCATTTACTTAAATTTTGAACAAAAAAGGCAGATACAAAAGGTATGTAAAAAGCTAGTACTGACCTGCGTCTGTGGTTGAAAGGATTCACTTAGGTACTGTCGGACCTGGCTCTTCTGTTTCTGGATCACGTGATACCTGGTGGGGTTTTCCAGAACTGTCCGGACCTGGAAACATAAACAGATAACATTAAGAATAGTCTGTGTGACTAATTTGAAGCTCGCACTAATCTTTATCCCGAACGAAGTGTTTGGTCCGCCCAAAGGTTTTCGATTGGCTTTACAGCTGCTATATCCAATATTGTCAGTCTAACGTGCTATCCAAAAAAAGTAAATGCTCAGATGATGAAAGATGTGACAGCATTCATGCTTAGTTGACCTGAAATCTTATTTCAATATTACTTTACTTTTTGATCATAAAGCTGACTCTATGCAGTTGATATAAGACATTGTCAGGAAAAAAGTATTGAAATAAGAATGCTTCAAGAGATCGCGGTTGGCCCTCTGTTTCAAATGGCCAGCGAGCTACAGCGTAGCGGTATATATTCTTGGGAGCTACTCTACAAGCGCTTTGCACGTTGTACGTACTGCATTGTATCCTGTGTCTTACCTGTAAGACCTGTGGCGGTAGTTCGACGTGTGGCGTAATCCGTGGCACCTCAGCCGACGTTGACTTCTTCTTCTCTTCATGTTTTGACTGACCTGCTTGTTGTGCCTGCAAATAATACAAGGAAAATTAAAAAGATTTTCGAATAAAATATTTGCATAGTTCGTTCCGGAATAGGTTCTGCGTATTTTTAATATTTCGCAGTCGCACTCTATAGAGATGCAGACACTCATAGTAGTGTATGTTTAAGTTATATGTTTGTTCAAATAATCAAAAACCGTGTTTGGACTGGTTCCGCAATCCAAGGTTTGTTTGCGCTCAGGATTATAATAATATGATCACTAAACAATATACAACGTAAATCTCTTCAGTTGGTGTGCAACCTACATGGTCAACTTTTATTTCACCATAACAACAATTTAACTTTACAAGTAAAGATTAAAATACTGGGGTATTTTACTTCGTAATGTTTGAATTAAACATCCTTTTCCTCAACAGTCAACTCAACTCACACAGTTCTGCCTTACCACCATATACAAATATACTACTACTAGATACTATATCATATGGGTATATCGGTTGGGTGTGCAGATGTACTCGTAGGTGTGGGCTACTGGCCTACAACAAAGATGTAGATAATAGTGATAATATTCACTATGTTTGTGTTTTTAGGTAGGTTAATCTGTTGTGTATGCATGTAAAAAATCGTTTTTGTTTCAAAACAATTAAAGAATTGTTTTGCTTTTGAAACCTAATGTCACTCACTATTTTTCTGTTTATTTTTTGTTTTTAAATTGTTTTTAGCTATCTCTAAAATTAATTAATAATGTTCACCTAACTCGTTACGTACAATAAATGTTATTTTCGGCTGTATGCACATATATTTACGATACAATCCAGATCAGTTGTAATATTTTAGTTTTAGTTTTTTCTTGGTTGTAATGTGTTTTGTGCGTTTAAATAAATAAATAAATAAATAAATAAATAAGGGCGCATTTCCTGTGAGCGACCACGCTGTGCCCCCATCTTGCGATTGCAAAAGATTGCCAAACGAATCTATTTCCAAAGTAGTAAGGCGGAAATTTTGTCGATAGTACAATAGACTACAGAAAGGTACTGAGGAAAATGTTTTTTTGGTATTTCCCCTTCGTTAATAAGCGGCTAGACTGAACCAAAGAGCAAACCAACCAATGTAACCTAAACAAAGTAATAGGAACCAGGACTGTGATTGCCAGACCCGGTTCTTAAAAAATGAGATGCTTTATAAAATCGATGACATCAGCAGAAATCCCCCCCCCCCCAGATCTCTTTTCATTATTAGGAGGCTATTATACGCTGCTGGTTTCCACGCGATATTGGGTTATTGGTCCAATCTTCTAAGAGAAAGCCACTCACTAACTCATTCATCCCGAAAATACAAAAGCAACATAGGGCCTAAATATTTAAAACTTAGCGCAGGTGTTGTTTGAGGGGTTTAAGAGCTTAATGAGACACCATCTTTGAAAGCTAGTAGGTACTCTAAAAGACTAAAACAGGGTGTCAAAGTTTGAATGAAAATAGCTTCAAGCAAACGAACTCGCGGAATATTCCACTAGTTCGTGCAAGAAGAGGCCATTGTTTTCTTCGAAAATAATAAAGTTGCTACGAAAGCTAGTAGTCACCGCAATGAATGTTGACGTAGGTATGTTTTAAGCGTATAAAACTTTCGACAACCATAAAATAATGAAGCAAATCATAAAAATGTTAATACCTAGTATCGAATCGTATCGAAGTATCGAATTTGAAGTAGGAATCTAGTAACAATATTTGCGTAGGTAGGTACTTACTTGTAGAGACTCTCTTCGTAGCTGCTCCTGCGCATGCTCTCGCATCAACTGCTGCTTCAGCTGCGTGCGAGATGTTGGCGTTAGAGTCTTGAAGGTAGGCGGGCTGGAACAAACGGAAACTCACATAAGTAAGGCTTATGAACTACCAAAAACCGTTACGCCATGCATTATATGCAAGCACCACGCGGGAATTAAACGGGTCGTAGAAATGGTGGTACCTATTTAAAAAAAAATAAGTTAATCATGGTACCAGAATCCACAGCTAGACAAACATTAGTCTCGCCGCGGAATCAAACCGACACCTCTCGCGTCTCAGCTTGTTAGTCGCCAGCTGTTCTATATAGGTCAAGATAGTGCTTGGGCAAGGCCAGGCTGGATAATTCAAATCATCTGTGTTAATATTGAAATAAAACATTTTATATCAGATAGACGTGCATAAAATAAAGGAAAATAAACAAAGAGAAAGAACATAATATTAGGTACATAAACCGACGAGAATCGAAGTGAAAAGGGTATAAACCCAGAAATAGAAAAGTACTAGATAATGTAATAATAATGTGTGCAAAAAAGTGGTGCAGCAAAAATATTCCAATAGATTAATAAAAGTACCCTAGTAAATCATGCAAGAGATTGTGGGGTGTTTTAGATAGTTCTTATACTCAATTATTTCGATTATTTATGGCACAGCTGATATGAAGTTATCAAGTAACGTAGTACTAACGCATTTGTACAGAGTGCCAACCGCGATCTCTTGATTTCATACTTAGTTCAATATTACTTTACTTTTTGATCATAAAGCTGACTATATGCAGTTGATATAAGACATTGACATAAAAGTAATATTGAAATAAGACTGCTTCAAGAGATCGCGTTCGGCCCTCAGATCCTCAGTTATTATCCGGGAGAGATCCTTTTCTCACCCGGCTAATAATCATATAGCCATGCCATCTGCGGCATTGCTGCCTTCCACGTGACTTCAATTCAAACTCCACTCGGATAATTAGACAATAAATTTTGAGATTAAAAAGAAGTGCTTTATTATTCGTCCAATAGTAGGTACATAAAAAATCAATGCTTAATGTGCTGCAAAATAGATACGGGACGTTGCCGCTTCGTATAAAGCCAAGGTGTTAAAAGATAGGTATATAAGAGTCGTGTGTGCTGGTACTACGGCACCTAGCTTGTTGATATCAGCTTTATTAACGGTCAAGGCTTACTTGTCGGCACACACTATTAAACAAGTCGACAGGCCTTTATATCAATTGTATATAATGACCAAAACGAATTTCAACCATAATTCATTTGAGCGCGACCACGATTTTTTAAACCCGAAAGTTTTTGACAAACAACGTCGACATGGACTGACAAAATAAGTCAAAAATTATTTAATGCACAATCTAGGCCAGTGGCAGAACTTTTTTTTTTTTTTTTTTTAACGCGACCCCATCTCTCTATATCTTTTGCGGAGGATGGTTCACAGGGGGGTTTTTAGTGGGTTCGAGCCCCACATAGCTCTTCCGTCACCCCCATGGCGGAAGGGTAATGCGAAGGCATTTTCCCGTTCAAAAAAAAAAAAAAAAGTGGCAGAACTTTTTACCGATAAGTAACCCGTAAGTCAAGCATAATTGAATGTAGCCATCGACGCCCTGTGTCCATCAACTTGAGACATTCGCTGTAGTACTTCCCCAGACGAGCCCTGCGAAAATAGCTCTACTACATAATTTGTACTGGAACGGCTGAGGAACTTTTGACTGGTGCGAACGAATTCGCATATAGAACCCCTTTATAAGGCGCAGATAACTTTCCAGGGTCATTCAGGACCACGAAAAGGGATACATAAAATGTTAATGTTAGAATTGACCCTAATAATCTGGGGGTTGGCTATAACAATCCTTGTACCTGAGTTGAGGGTTGGGGATAGGGGGGATGCAAGTGGGGGTAGATGGCAAGTCTTCCCCTTGAGTCATTTTTTCTAGGAAATGAAAAAAAATAATTTAATTTTTCAGGTAAGTTACTATGTAGTTAGGTTAGGGTTTTTTTTTTATATGAAAAAAATTGGTAGTAATATTTCATCTCTATGACAAAAAGACTCAAGGGAAGGAATTCTCATTAGGTTAGGGTTATTTTTTTTTTTTTTAAGTGAAGAAATTTGTATGAAATTTTTCGGAATTTTTTTTTTCATTTCCTAGAAAAAAGAACTATAGGGAAAGACTTGCCATCTACCCCCACATGCTTTCCCCCTATCCCCAACCCTCAACTCAGGTACCAGGGTAGCTATAGTTTAACCTAATCTGGTGACCATTATGAGCTTGAGCTTTTATAGTCTTGTTTACTTGTTTAACGATAATGAACAATTATCATAAAACTGCATTATCCATTACTGTTTTTTATTATTTGCGTTGACCAAGAATTAATGTTTTTGATATATCTTTAAATCTTACAATAGATTTTGTGTCACGGATCACCAGAGTTGTAGTAGCTTATGTTGCTATAGACAGCCTTTACAGCTCAGGTAGCTCTGCCTTCTGTGCCGCAGGCCGTGGGTTCGATCCCCACCGAGAACAAACATTTGTGCGATGAACATAGATGTTTGTTCATTGTCTGGGTGTTAGTATGTATTTAATCAAGAAAAGTTTATTATAAGTAGAAGGTATATGCACCATTTGGTTTCCATAGTACAAGCTTTGGCTTAGTTTGGGGCGAGATATTGCTTGTTTGGGATGTCCACCAATATTTATTTTTTTGTCACTTATTTTTTCTTGTATTTTTTATAAACAGCTTTTACGAGTATGTGATTTAAGAGACCACTGTCATTTGATTGTTGGACTAGCTTTTGGGACTTTAAAAATGTTATTCTGTTTTCATCTTCAATATCAAACATTCGTCCTCCATACGATTTCGCGAACGATCACTATTCCACACACGATTTGCGATTTCGTATGTACGCGTCCTAAATACGTTATTATTTGACGAAACGCATTGTGAGGTCAGGGTATGGTATCAAATAGGTTTATTGCCCTGTTGGAATCATCATTAGTTTAATGGGTCTAATGCTGTCCACCAATGCACCCCTTTGGAGTTGAAATCAATAAAAAAAATCACTCCTACCAACACAAGGAAGCTAAAGCTATTCTCAAAACTCCATGCTTGGAAGACCTGTCGTTTTGAGACGACTTGTCTACCAAATTTAGTCATTTACAATTCGATACGTGATAGTTCACAAGCCATTCGCTTGGATGGCTGTCTAATGCTTGTCTATCTGCTAATAAAAATCACATGTACAATAAAATTTCGGAATAGTCATAAGTTATTAATGAATAAAATATTTAGATAGTTAATTGACTCAGGCGTGACTTTGCGGAAGTCCATTGTTAAATATAAATTAACTTGAACAAAGCAATATGTAGTACTAATCCGCTAATCTAATCTCCTTAAGCTGGAATAAACTTAATTAGATTTCGACACGAGTTTCGCCTCTCAACGAAGCATCTTCAAAAAAATATATGTTGAAAAAAATATAAATTAACTTGAACAAAGCAATATGTAGTACTAATCCGCTGATCTAATCTCCTTAAGCTGGAATAAACTTAATTAGATTTCGACACGTGTTTCGCCTCTCTACGAAGCATTTTCAGGAAATTGACTCGCTGTGCACTGAACGTGTTGCCTCGTCGAGCGCTGAGCTGAAAGTCTTGAAGATGCTTCGTAGAGAGGCGAAACACGTGTCGAAATCTAATTAAGTTTATTCCAGCTTAAGGAGATTAGATCAGCGGATTAGTACTACATATTGCTTTGTTCAAGTTAATTTATATTTTGAATAAAATATTAATATCAGATTTTTCACACGCTCAATCATCAACAGTACTGACGGTCACTTATAATGGTGACTGTCATCTCATGCGGAAGGCTCAGCTTCCCGTCATTAGCGTAATGTACACGTGACCACGTGACTTCAGTGGGAACCACACGCAACGCCTTTAAGTTGTCACTGCTTTTCACCCGATATTTTACTAGTGGACTCAGCTTCAGGGATATCACTATGCCTGTTTTTATGCTTCCAAGCACGAATACTCAAACGCAACTCAGATTTAAGCACGTCTCATGTGACGAGTTTTTGACGGAATTTCATTAAAAACTGTCAAAAAACCACGACTTGAGACGTGCTCAAATCTGAGTGGCGTTTGAGTATTCGGGTGTTATGTGGGCAATGCAGGAGTGATAGATAAGGTACTATCTATAGGTTCCAGTCATCAATAATCAACAGTCGGGCCAAATGAGGATCTACAAAAAATTTCGACCTTCTTTCATTCATTCTTTCATTCTTTAAACCTATCTTATGACAGATGCAATGGTTGTTTATATTTTAAATTAATTTTACCCAAGTTTGAAAGACGAGCATATAATCTGAAGTGAGCTCATCAGTGGGGTTTCCATCAATTCAGCGTAAATAAATAGCATAAAACAAAACTTAAATTCGTGGGAATACCTTAATAAATCAAAATTGTACCTACTTAATAGATAAGACAAGGAATCGGTGCCGGGCTGTAATCTTTTGAAACTTTATCATATACCTAACCTACATACAGTCCGCTGCATCAGTTGATTGATCGGGATATGATATTGAAATATTAAAAAGTGCCCATTTTTATTTTCATTGCATTTCTCAAACATGTTGACATTGTATGCTCGATACATTTTCTGAAGATATTAGCTTCATAAGTTTTCATAAAGTAAAACCTCTACATAACACATCTGCAAACTCCTCCATGCACCCCGCATGGGCAGCTATAAAGGTACTGACACACGTGCTTATTTTCGTGCCAAAAGCATGCTTTTTTCGAGCCTTGCTCAATAAAAGCACGTGTGAAAAGGTCGTGCTATTAAATAAGCATGTTTATTTGGTCGTACGCCGGTTGATTTTTGAGCATGCTCAAAATAAGCATGCTTATTTTTGAGCACGCACGTGCAGTACCTTAAGAGACACCACGCGGACAAAGTAGCAAACTTATTACCGTCCCAACAAAATCATTTCATCACGGAAGTCATAATAAGCCTATCAACCATGTAATAGGCTAGCTACTCTCAAACGATTAGCAACGTCCTTGACAAAAGGAACGCTGTCATTTTCCATCTGTTCAAGGTCTCATGGCCTATGGTTTATGTGGTGTATGTACAATTTTTGTGTTTGTTACATCGATAAAACTGAAGCCATAAAACAGGCGATGGAAAGAAACCCGTTAAAAATAAATAGGGAAAACTATTTAACTATTTTTTTTAACTATTTCCGAAAAAAGTTTCAATCTCCTTGGTTCACTATGATGGAAATAAAAGAAATGTTTTTCTGCGTTCGCCAGACACAATTTCATGTATTTTATTGGTTTTTAAGAAATACTAAAAGGTGTGTTTTAAGTTCCATATCTATTACAAGATAGAAGATAAAATATGTTTCAAAACTGTACTATCCAGCCACAGCACGGTAGCAATCTCCTCAAATCTTTTGGCAAACATTCGCTCGTCCAACCCTTAGATAGATCTGAAAATAGACTTAGTTTTATGAAAAACTAAGTCTTATTGTAAGACTGTATGGATTATTATTTGATGACAAATAATAATCCATACAGTCTTACAGTTACAAGCCATGTATCCCATTACTGCTGTGATAGACTCAGAACAAAGTAAAAAATTTAGCAGTGTTTTTGTTTTGAAGCTAGATGATACTGCAGCTGCCTTGACTCGCCACGTGTGTTGTGTCTCCTAAATTTATTGGCACGACTTCAAATATCTTTACACTTACCACATAATTATTATAAGCGTAAGTATCTACCTTCAATACAGTCAAACGGCGATGGAAAACATTGGTTCCCGTCACAGTGTTGTCAGATCAACATTCATAGACCAGTTTCAAAGTGATCCTTGATTGAACTGATTAAAGACTTGAATACATCTGAATGAGAGATTTGAATATTCTCTAGTCAGATTTGATTATTATTTAGCGGATAAGGCTGACTAGTCTGAGAAACTGGTAAAGATTCCAGGTTTATACCATCTTGTAAACAGAGGCATGAGTAAAATCTTGCACCTGAAGTGACCTGAAGTCCTACGGCACATCTCATTTCATCAGATAGGCTTATTACCGGACGATATTGGAACTGCCTAGTTTGGGCAGTACATCAGTGATAGATGCGCAATAGCGCGTACGGTTTTCAGGTCCCGGTGAGCCAGAAAACTGATCAGCAGAGACAGTCGCAGCAGCATTCTGAAGACTATTGCGAAATCCAGCTGTCTGTAATCACCTCCGCTGTACCTTGTGCTGAGGTTCCTCATTAAATAAATAATAAATAAATAATGCTGGACAATCCACACAGCACCATCTAGCCCCAAAGTAAGCTGCTCAAAGCTTGTGTTAGGGGTACTAGATGACTGATATATTTAATACATAATAAACTTACAAAGATAGATATTTTTTATTATACATAGAAAACACCCAGACCTACGGATCAAATTTCTGCAGATCGTACACAAATTTGTTCCGAGGCGGGAATCGAACCCGCAACTTCTTGCGTCACAGGCGGACTCTCGCCCGCTGCGCCACAGAGGTCGTCATTGATCAACCTCACTTGCCGACGCCGACGGCATGCTGTTTTGTTTAGTCTATTTTTGTTTAAAATTATTAGAGTACTATGGATTTTTATCTCATTGGCATACAAATAAACATGTGACTATTGTTACTAAACATGCTTCTTTTGCTCAGCTGACCACGACACAGACATGGACTGGACATGGTATGTGTCCTTGTGGCCTCCCTTTTTGTGACGACGCTCATTCCATAATTCCGAGACATATTACATATATGTGTTAATTCTTAGGTAATTACACCTTCAAATCGGAACACAACTGCTGTATGAGCATCACCGCTTAGCGACAGAAATAGATACGATGGTAGTACTTCCCCGGACGAACTCTTTCATAATAAGATCTACTACAGACCAAGATGATGAATGACTATCCGGCGTTCATTACTAGTACTCTATCCTCTAGTGTAAAGCATATCAAAATGTATCTTAACTCTTTGGAATAAGCCATACCAACAACTACTCTTAATAATTAAGCAAGTGCAGTGAAAACTATGCCATATTCCAATGGTGTAGAGTCTCTTCTGAGGATATCAATAGTCCCGCTCTTGACTGTGAACATGACCCGAGTAAAATGTTTCTTATTACAATCGCATAGGGTTGAATATTGATGGTCATGACTGATGGTTTAAAAGGTCGCATTCCGCTCGCTGTTTGGACCACAGCCTATTAACAGGTCAATTTGTTATAACCTCATCACTGCTGGGAGGGAATGGCAATGTTAAGGCGCTCTCTCACTGGGTACATCGCCTGTAAAGTAACAGTCAAAAATTAGATTTTGAGCTGATGGATACTGCTGACTTCCCCTTTATGTAACGATCCAGGGATCGCTCTCTCAGAAACTGTAAATCAGTTGTTTTTACAATGTCGAGAATAGCGATAAACTATCACCGCCAGTAACTATAATATTAGAGACTACAAATTGTATAATTACAAGAAAAATCTTTAAAAGAACCAACCTACTCGAAATTTAACTGTTACATTTCAGGTGAATGCTTCTAGTGAGTAAGCTCTTTAACATAGTTATACAAAAAAATACATAACTATTATTTAATCCCATGAAACTCATAAGGCACAGACGTGACTTACGCCACGGGACCACAAATATTAAGCCAAATTTAATGTTTGGACGACTAACCCATGTTGAATAGTACAAAGGTGTCATATGTCTGAAAATATATAATGTACCTTGCATGGGGATAACAATAAAGAATTTCACGATCCTGTTTATTTGATAATATGTATTTAGATGTTGTGGAAACTGGAACAATTGTGCTACGCACAATTTTTACGACCGTAATTTACTATAACTAGTCAATTTGTTAATTACAACAATAACTTCCGCAGGTACTCGCTTTTAACAATAAAAACAATCATAAAATACAATAATTACAAAAATAAAACAGATAAAGAGTACGATTATACAACGGAATAACACAATCAAATCTTCAATGGAGAACTCATGAATGAAGCGAGTACTATTCTATGCAAATCCATTATCGCAACGTAAAATCAACTTAATTGCGTGAGGTAATAGGTGTAAAATCGCTCGCATCCGGCGTCACTAACAAGATGCGAGTTTGCGAGACAAGGTTCAGTAGATTTTTTACATGATTCTATCTTGGGTAGTGGAAAGAACCTTCAATAGACCCTCTGGTTTTGCATCGTTTTGACCTTGATGCTAAGGGTATTAGATGTGACCTAGGTGTGACAGAATTATAGCCAGTATTATAGAAGTGTAAGTGTGGTCCATATGCCAGTAGAACATCCATTCTAAAAATGCACGCCACTCTACCTGCCTTTACCCACACAAGCAAATGAGGTGTATAAACGCAATACATGACACCTGATAATTTTATTCGTCATTCAGTTTCCCGCCGAACGTGAAAGTGACACTTTCATGTCTGGCGGGAAACTGAATGACGAATGAAATTGCTTGGTGGCATGTATTGCGTCTATACACCTCATTTGCTTGTGTGGGTGAAGGCATGAAGTGGGGTGTGCATTTTTAGAATGGATGATCTATACCTACAAGGATAAATGATTTAAAGTCCACGATTCCGCGCTAAACACTACAGAATAGACGGATAAAGTGAAATGTCCTGTGGATTAGACCAACTAAGCTGAGAGGATGGTATAGGTGCTGGGCTCGAAAGGAGCTTCGTTGAGGCGCACTCAAAATCCTTTCACCACACTGAAAAGAACTAGCGACACGGCAAGAAGACGATGGTGCTGGGCAAGCCTTTTTATCTAAAATCCTGTCCCAGGCACTATCACCCCGTAAAGAATGCAAATTATATGTATAAGAATGACTGAAAAAAGTGGCCGCGGACGCTGTATCAATCATCTACTAGATGTAAAGGTCTGGTTCATATGGAAGAATTATTTACCTGGCATTAGGACGATGTCAGGATTCGCGAATTTATTTAATTAAAAAAACTAGTCTTATTAGTGGCAAGATAATGAATGTGTTTAGCATAGCAACGACCCTTATAAGGTTCCTGTCAGCCCTGCAGATTGATCTATGCATGGCGTGGAAAAGTTTGTTAATTGGCATGCTTTGGCAACATAACGGTTGTAACACTCCTGACCGGACTGAAGAAAAATGTCGTGGGTCAGGAACTATGGTACCAGCGTACAACTTCATATTTTTTTATAAAGAAAAATCGTTATTTGACTACAATCTAACCTGATGGTAAGTATAGCTGCATTGCTGTTTCGGTTCAAAACGTGTTGCCAGCGAAATTACAGGCACATGAGGCTTACTATCTTTGCCTCAAGTTGATCAACATAAATAATTATGTTTTAAAATACTTTGTGTAAAACCATATTAGTATAAATAAGGCCGTTAGTACAAGTAAGCGACTCTACTCTTGTCTCTCCGTTTATAGATAATCAGCTAAAAGACGCATAATTTTCACAAAAACAGAATATCTTGTGTTTTGTATGTTTCATAGTTTTCCGATATTTTGGCAAAATTACGTGCACCACAGAGTCGGGATATTTAGTTTTTCTGAAAATTATGTTCTTGATAGTTTAAAAAGCTTAAGCGAAAGTAATACTCACTCTTTCTTATTGTTGACTACAATGACTAGTTTAACCTTCCGAGGGCCCTTGGTCATTTTGCAAATCTCCTTGCTGTTATCCGTTGGGCCCTGGGTCAGAATTTTTAATAGAGGAATGTTTCCGTATGTCACACACTTGGCCGCAGGCGGCGGCCCTTCGTCACCTCACTGGCAGCATCTCACTAGCTGAACCCACGATTCACACACATCTTGGAGTCACTTCACTCAGTCACTGATGTCACACTGATACAGAATAATGTTGTCAGATATAGAGTTGATTTTGTTTTGTATAGTATTGTTTTGTATAGAGTTGATTTTGTTTTGTATATATATATAACAATTACATAATGGAATCGAGATTAATAAAAACCAGTGACGTAGATTGAATTATAATCTAAGATAGTCAATGCCACGTCAATGC
Organism: Plemyria rubiginata; assembly: GCA_963576535.1. Classification (NCBI taxonomy): domain Eukaryota; kingdom Metazoa; phylum Arthropoda; class Insecta; order Lepidoptera; family Geometridae; genus Plemyria; species Plemyria rubiginata. The sequence goes on along the minus strand of OY754922.1, from coordinate 6,605,686 downwards.
GCAACAATGCGCAAAGATCGCAAGTAATAAAATATTGAGGACTGCAAAAATCTCAGAAGATATGCCTTTATGTTATAGAATTACGTAATTTAAAAAATATAGGTAAAGATCCTAACGTGCTGACAGATCTTATCAAAATGGCACGAAGGCAGGAATTACATAGGACCGTCAAGATTTGAGATGATGAATGATGATAATGATGATGCATTACACGTCGTGATAACAACACGAAGTGATAACAACTACAGTGCTTGCCCAGATACTAAAACGTCACCTTAAACTTCCTTTCAAAAAAGATCTTACCTAAATCAGAATTATTTGTTTTAATGACTTTTTATACTTTTCGTCATATTTTTATTATCAGCTTAAACTATGTACCGTATAAATTGTGCCTGTATCTATGTATTCAACCGCATTATATTTCACGAATATGTTCGTCTATGATTTCTTAATTATTATGTAAAAATTGTGGGTAGCCTTGAAAACTGTTAGTGACAATGGTACACATCATGGAACCACGAATCAGTTTGACGTGACTGGGTCATTTACTAAGCATACGTATGCTTTTACAGATAGTTTGTGAGTTTTCGATAAAATTTTATAGTATTTTTTAGTTTCAGTGAAAGACAAGCAAAAGTTATTCGTGGATGTAGGTTTAATGGATCAAACGGATCACGATATGTAAAACACTTAAGATACTATTTTAGTATAGAGATTTTATCAGACAGTAGGAGACAGATACATTATTATTCCAAAAAGGTTTGTAATTTTGTGCTGGGTGTTAAATCGAAGACTACCCGCCGGTTTCTGAAAGCCCGATCAAAGCTAATCGGCTGTCATGTCACTTGCTATTTCAGCTTCTACATCAAATTAGATAGAGATAGCAAGTGACTTGACAGCCGATTAGATTTGATCGTGCTTTCAGAAACCGGCGGTTAGTCTCTCTAATTACGCTTAGTGAGCTAAATAAAATGGAAGATGCTATCTATCTGCTATCAGCTAATATGTATTAGCTGGAAGAGAGAAACAGCTCTTGAAACCTGCTGAAAGCTACATTTATAAGTCTTAATAATATTTTTTACGGTTTTATGACTCTGTTCAATTTTTGTTACTAAATATTATTTTTTTGACTTTTTATATGTACCTACCAATTATTTTACTACTACACCCTTATTTGGTTTTCAATTTTTTGATTTAAAAAATAATTTACATTTACTTTTTCGTTATCTAACAAATCACATAGTGATACCGCTATCGTACTGTATAATGAATTATGATTATTTTGAGATCGACGTCAGAATTCTAGGTATATCATGTGAAAACCACGTGTGGCACACAGAGATGGAAGACACAACTGTTGAACGCTTAGTTACTGACAATAAAACTTGTGTTGAACAAAGTTACAAAAATGTAGAGATAAAAACTGATAACAGCAACAGTACCTAAGCTATAGTGCCTAGCAGTCGTTAAGCCAAGACGGATGCTTTCAGTTAGCCTAAATACTTCGTCACTAGTGTTGGTCAAACTTATGAAGACTTTTAGAAGAAAACTATAGAATAATTAATCGGATTTTGAAATTTGAAATTGGAGTCTGGGTAGGTAATTATTTCATTCTTTTTTATATTGCATTTATTCCACCCAGAACGTACCCTAATACCATTACAATTGTAGCTATAGTACCTATAGGCAGATAATCAGCAATCTTTGCTGACTTAAATTTATATTACCTTAATATTATTGTTTTAAAAATGTTCAAAGATTAAAATATATTTAATTCTATGGATGCTCTCGTCCTTCGGCTGGAGGAACAGCCCGTTTGTGCTGCCCAGATGTAGTTAAAATATCGAAACGTCACAGAAAGAAATCATGATATAAAATTTATATAGCAACCGAACCTACATAATATGACGTAAAAATATCATGACGATAGATCAACTGCAAATAAGGAAATAGATTACTAGATCTCGACTCGATATATGTGCTAATGGGAGGCGTAGCTGAAGGTTTATAAGATGTGGTGATTTCCAGAAGTCAGAAGGTACCTATTTATTTAATAAAATCACAAAGATCACTTAAGGGTCCGGTGACAGCGGCTCGCAATTTCGAGGTGCGATTGGCTATTATTTCATTTTATTTCGTTTCGGGGAGGTTGATTGAAAGAATAACTCTAAAGAAACACGCATATATACTGTTCGAACACAAATAATACAATAATATAAGGGAAATGTGCTTGAGTCAGAAATCATTTTGGTATTAGGTAAACGTAAGACCAAACATACTAATACCAAAATTATTTCTGATTCGGGCATGTTTCCCTTATATTATTGTATTATTTGTGTTCGAACAGTATTTATGCATGTTTCTTTAGAGTTATTCTTTCAAACAACCTCCCCGAAATGAAATAAAATGAAATAATAGCCAATCGCACCTCGAAATTGCGAGCCGCTGGCACCGGAGCCTTAAAACTAGGTGAATCTAGGTACCACAGCAGTTTCACGTGACCAAAGCCTAGAAGAACGGGCAATAAACTTACGCCAGGGCCAGCCTCTAGGGCCTTTAGAGCCATTGGTAGTAGGGCTATTCTATCTGCAGTTCTGAATACTAGGTAATATAAAGTAGCTTTTTAGTCATAATGAGTAAATTAAAACAGCTTAGCCTTCACCGTGAAAACCTCAGACACGTTTTCTCATTCAAAAGTCAGTTTGGAGGTCTGATTATGTAATCTTGTGTGAAAATGGATCGTGTTCTAAATACAAAAAAAATTATGGTTATATAAACTTCATTTTTTGCCTATCAATCATCGAGTATTAGTTGAATATCAATTAATATGTACGTATATAAGATTGTGTTCTAGATTTTTAGTCGCGTGAGTTGTTTTACACGTTTGTATCTGGACGGGACTGAACTGGACTAGCCCACTTGTAATCAGCAACATTTGTTACACCATGAATTTGGCACACAACAAGTATGGATACTTATTGTAACTCAACTCGTCTTGAGACGTAGTTTCTACTATACTCAGAGATACTCCGAGGTCCACCCGAGAAACCGATCCTTCGGAGAAGTTATGTTTTATAGGTAGGTATGTAGGTATTGCTATGCATGACACCTTCTAAAGCTTTTAATCCAATCGACAAAGACAGAATGACACTGAATAATGTGTTACACGTTACTTAGCGTGTAGAATGATTTTTCGATATCTTAGGTACTCAAAGACCAATCAATCAAAACGATACTACAGATATAAAAATATACCTATTGCTGTGCTTTATTGCGTTTTATTAATACTATAATACTTGAATCGTGCCTACATATACATATATTTATAACACATGCCATATCCAGAACGAAATTTAACTTCTAGGGTGCGTAGGGTACCTATGAAATGAATTTAAGATAACCATTGAATGATTGTAAATCCAATCTGGATTCAACATTTGCAAAATAGTTAGTTTTCATACTGTTTAGAGACAGTTTTTAACTTGGTAAGTAAAATTCACATAATTTTATGCATAGTTAATATGTCATAAAACCTAAACATAATATCAAATTTGAATAAATAAAACAAGATATTTAAAATAAAAACCCTATAAAAATAGTAATCGCAACAAAGTACCCAAAACCAATAAAACAAATTTTCCATCACGAGTAACAATGTGGTTACTGTAACTTTACCTGACCTCTATATCTTCGATGGAACTAATTTGACTCGTAAACTTGCTATTGTAGTGGCGTCGTTGCTCGACAAAATACAAAGCTCACTCGGTCACTATAACCTGCAGGTACTCCACTAAACCCTGTACTAAAAACTCGCGACTGGTATGTGTAAGTTTTCAGCAGGCTCTATGATAGAGGTGCTTACAGTCTCCGTTAAAAAACGACCTGAAGATAGGGAAGGCTAACATCAAAACTTATGTGGTCCAGATGTCGGAGTTGTTGGAGACAGGCCGTCTCCATCGACTCCAATGCAGAATAAACACGATCTTCAGGAATAAAGAACCGACCAAGAAGAAGAAGACTGGTCCTCAACTCATACACAAGTATGAAAAGGAAACCACTCAAATGAAGATGTAAAGTGTGGGGAATTGTAGAATGTGGTAAATTAAAGGGCAAACAATAACAAATCAAGTATTCGGTCGGTTGGGTAAAAAAAAGAACATCAGTTGAATTCGAGATACGATTTGAAACAGGGAGATTATCGATGATAAATATGCGGCTGAACCCACTATGACTCGTATACCAATTATGATAAAGAATTCCAATGTAATGGAGAGCCAGGTTGCATGCAACACTATCAGTATATATGTATACACATTACTACTTGAATGAATTCACGTGCGATATTGCAAAATTGTATATTTAAGTGCTTATTAATTTTTAAAATTAATATTTAGCTTTATAACCTACCGGCGCTCATGTATTAATAAATTGTATTACTTATTATTAAAAATACACATCCATTTCAAAATAGCAAGACATAATAATTACACATAGTTGTAAGTTCATATAGAAAAACAATAGAAAATAGGTAACTTATTTGAAGGCCAAAACTACTGCAAAACACACTGACTGTGTAATATCATTTTTTGCGCCGGCCTTATTAATCTAGAAAAACTCTTCCATGTAATAAAGATACATTGTAGTAAAACTCATCATAAAAATGATACATCATGAAGCAAGAGAAATGTGGTGAGCAAACATGTTAACGCACGATAAAATGTAATTACAAACAGTCCCACTTGATTGAAGACGATAAGATAGCATTTAATGTTGACTGTTTTACAAATCGTTTGGTAATAAAAAATATTCCAAAAGCTGTGCTGGCCAGAAAGTTAACAACGAAATAAATGGCTTGTAAACGAAACTTATCCCTAAAAAAACCCCATAAAATATGTGCCGACTTCGAGACAAGCAACCTATCATAACGTTATTAATATTATATAAGTAATTAAATATATATAGGTGGTCATATAAAAGGAGGTATTTTACGCTACAGTCGCTTGACCGATTGCCAACCGTAATGAGAGTAACAATCGTTAAACTAAATTACTCTTACCTTCAAATGAAAACCTAAATCTATTTATAGGAAATACGATTTGGCTTATGCAAAGAAAAACAGTCACGGAGACTTTTAATAGATTACTCGAGTCAAAGTCACTCACAAGAGTCCCTTCAAAGTTCAAAATGTTCAAAGGCTAAACCAAAGATTCAAAGGTGGTTTTTTACCGTCAAAATGGCTCGAATGGTTATTTTTAAATACACACGAAACAACAAATATTGACGGAAGCTAGAACTATGGCTGTTGACACTGTTTTCATATTTGTAGGTCATGGTCACTATCATTAAAATGTTTGGCAAAGGTACTAAGCACAACAAAATTTGTTTTAAACCTAACAAGGACGCATTAGAATTAAAAAAAACCATCCAAAGTAAGCGAAGTCTTATGAACAAAATAAGTGGCAGTTAAGATTCCCGCATAGAAGTAAAAACGCGATTTTCAAATACGAACCTTTTGATGATTTTGGAAGACTATATAAAAGTTGGAACTTAAAACAGCGAAAGAAAGCACCGCATAATTGAAACTTATATTCATGTCTAAAACTTAGGGAAAAGCAGGCTAAACTGATGCTATAAAAGTTTACATAAAACCTAGTTACGACTTATGAGTATATAAATAACTTGCAAATAATGTCTGAATCATATTGTCATATGTCAGGTCATGGGTATGTATCATATTTATCTTCTATTTACCTCTCAAATACAATGCATGCGATTCGGATTATTTACAAGTGCCTCTACAATTGTGAATCATGTAATTCTTTAATCATCTGTAACAATAACTTGCTCTTCAAATATGTTTGATAAGGTTTTGTTGACGATGGAACTAGTGCTCTAATTCTCTTATTCAATACGTCATTGAAGATATCTATATCATTATAGCAAGACCCGGCTCAAGCTGGAGTGCCATGCGTCACAAATAGACAACCGGCCTATGGCGAGTGTCTACTTTTATAAAAGTTTGATCTGAGAAATACAGAATGTGTTATTTTTCTGTCTTTAGTTTCGAATATGTTTTCAATTTTTAAAGCCAGTCACAGACGAGTGAAGGAAGCGAATACAGAAGTAACATAAACTGCACATTGGTTCCAAGAAACTGCACACCGGTCCCCACCGGGGTTCAGTTAAGCCCTGGTGGTTCAGCTTTGGTGAGCTTTCATGAGAAACAAGACAGCTTAACGCTGTCACACGAGGCCACTGAAGTGATTCATCAAACACAATCAAATCTTATCGTGACGGGAACTGCAGATTTTGGCGTCTAAGTTATCAGCTGATATCTTATTGTTATGGATTTTGAATTTAAGATAGTAATTCACTGTTATGTCATATGCAATAGCTTTTATTTTGTGTTTTGAAGTATGTCGTCTTAAATAACTTCATCATTACTATCGTGTTATCAGCCTGAAGTACCCTTACATATTTTCAGGAAAAAGGTAAGTTCGTTCATTCAGACAATCTACTACTTAGTTGGTATGAGGAATTTAGTAATTATTTTATTTTAAAACTTGTATTAATAAATATATAATAAATGAATATTGGACTTTCCACACAGAACTATCTAATCCCTAACACGGTCAAAGCTTGTAATATGTGAACCAGATAGCTGATAATACATATATATATATACTTGAAAACTTCGCGGGTTTGATTTCAATCAACACTGAATGATGTTTTATATTGTATTAGGTATTCCATTGGTACTTAGCGTACTTATGATCAATATATATTCTGTGCCCTCTCCTATCATCTTTCTTCGATGGCCAAAGGTATCGTAGCATTTAGTTATCAAATAGTTTAATGTGGGATTACTATGCTATGGAATTTTCTGTCGTAGTTTTATCAGCACTATCAGACTCTTCAATCATAAAACTGTTTGAGTTTATATGCCGACATTCTGTTTTAAAGTTTTACTTTATCTTCTTAGTTTGCTTCCATATCTTTTGCTACAAAAACTGAACTTACTTCATAGTAAGTTCAGCTATATTCAGTAGCGTTATTTTTGCCATGATGGTTCCCAACTCAACACTATGGGCTATAATACTATATAGGCTCGGGAACCTTCAAAGCGCACTTAAAAACCTTTCACCGCACTTTTCACAAGAATCTAGTGACACGATAAGAGAGAGAGATAATAGTAATAGTTCCCAACTAACTATATTAGTGTTTAAAACTTTGAAATACACCAATAAAACATAAATGTCTAAACAATTTGGAAATTTTACATCATTGTGTCATAGTCATCGTCATCTAATCCCAACTAATATTATAAATGCGAAAGTAACTCTGTCTATCTGTCTGTCTGTCTGTTACGCTTTCCCGCTTAAACCTCTCAACCGATTTTGATGAAATTTGGCACAGACAATCTTTAGACCCTGAGAAAGAACATAGGCTACCTTCTATTGCGAAAAAAAAAGAGATGAAGAGATTAAAAGTACGCAGACGAAGTCGCGGGTACCAGCTAGTAAACAATATAACAAAATTTTGTCTATTGTTTTGGAATTGTCGTGCTTTGCTCACAGAACAGCGATTTGCTCAAACAATTTGACAGAACTCAAGACTTCGACGATTGCCTTATTATCTCTAACGAAAATAGGCTCTTTAAATGTACTGTGCTAGCCAAGGAATTTAGAGGTGCTAGCTAACATAACATCTATTTACGATGTTTCGTAAAATTCAGAAAAACGAAAATGAAAAGAATTTTAAAAGAACGAGGTTTCTTATTATGCTAAATGCAAATGCACGAAGAAGCCAAGCGTTGTGTTGTGAAATTCACAAGGATATTGTAAGGAGACAATGAGTTTTTCAGTGCTACTGATGTCAGTCAGCGTCATCTATCTAATACCTTTAAACGAGCAATTGTTGTATACCTATATAAGTATAACTTATATATAATCTGGATCTCGGAAACGGCTTCAACTATTTTCATGAAATTTAGTATGCAGGGCGTGTCGGGGGCGAAAAAATCGATCTAACTAGGGAAAATTTTTAGAAAAAGTTGTTTTATCCGTGTTTTCAGACAATGAAAAACTTAAACTGTAAAATATGACTATCCCTGATAACTATTGGCGAGTAATTTTTAAGCTAACTACTTAGGCAGATGGCGTTAAGGAACAGAGCAAAGCTCGGTCAGCCAGCTACTTCTTATAAGTGACGTAGGTAACTGTTATGTAAGAAAAAGTTTGATTCATCTGCAGCATACTCACGAGGGATATTATTAAACTTATACCAGTACTAAGATATGTAGAATCAAGCAAAATCATAAACATAATTATGATCAAAAATTGCACCTCGGACTAATTACTATATACTTGAAATAAATAATACTTATTCATCAAACCGTTTTAGCTAGAAAAAACCGTTTCCTGGACGGCCGACTTCCCCGCCACCCGCATGTGGGTTTATTCACTAATTCCACGTAGTCAGGCCGAATCCATCTTTTCTGAGATAATGCAAACCAATGACAAATCAATCATCAATGGCAGCAAATCGAGATAAAAACATTATCTTTCAAGACTGTCTGAACAAAAGCAGCAAAACTGTAACAAATTTATATAAAAACTCTCTTATAGGACTTATCATCATTTTACCTACAGCCAATCGGGGAAAAAATATAAGAAATAAAAACCGTTCTGGTAATAACTGCTAGCAAATAAAGTACATATTAGAAATAGACCGAACGATAATATAATCCATAATTTACATAGGTATTATTTGATACATAATAGTAATAACCCTCAGTTATAAACAGGCGTTGAGATGCATGAAAATTCATTATAAACGTAACAGATTCGCTATGATATGTTTATGTATATGAGCCTATGAACGCCTGCAATACCAGAGGAATCCAAAATGCGTTGCCGACCCTTTAATAATTTTAAAACGCCTTTTTTGAAGAGCCCCATACTGTAGATTGTATCCTACTACTATTATAAACGCGAAAGTTTGTAAGTACTGATGGATGGATGGATGTGTGTTGTGGATGAAACTTGGCAGAAAGATAGATTATAGTCTGGAATAGCACATAGGCTACTTTTTATTCCGTGGAAATACCGGGATTTGAATCTGCGCAGGTGGAACCGCGGAGCGCAACTACACTCGAGAGCATAGAAATCGCACATAGGGTAATTTTCCTGCATTTTGATTTCGACACTTGTTTTTATTTTAATTAAAGATTGGTTGCAAATATAGCTTAAATTAAATTTAAGTACACACTGTTAGCTTCCTAAAAACCCATAATGTCTGGCCTTGACCTTCCAAATCATAGCAGTGGCGGCTTAACAATGGAATGGCCTAAATTCGCTCGTTTCAGGTAGCGCGGGTTGTGGGACTTTGAGCAGGTATAAAAGGATAAAAAAACAATAAATTCGTGAATGTAACGATTTATTAATACGAGGTATTGCCTCCCCTAGCCTGAATAACAGCTTCCTTTCGATGTTTCATTGAAAAAATCAATTTTTTTACGAAATCATGCGGTATGCTGTCCCATTCTTCCTTGATCGCGGTTTGGAGCTCTCTGAGACTCGTAGGCACTGCGTTTCTGGCTCTTACTCGTTTCTTTAGTTCGTCCCATAAGTGCTCAATGGGATTGAGATCTGGGCTTCGAGCAGGCCACTCCATAACGAGTACTTCAACCTCCTCCAAGTACTGGCGTACTATAGCAGCGGTGTGTGGTCTAGCGTTGTCCTGCATAAAAACGAAGTTCTCGCCGATAAATCCCGAAAAGGGCACAACATGCTCTTGCAGGATCTCCTCGACGTAACGTTGGGAAGTCAATCCACGCGATCGACGGTCGGTATCGGGCCCTGTGATGAAGACAAGTTCGGTTTTCGCTTCCAGTGAAATGCCTCCCCAGAACATACACGAACCACCGCCGTATGCGACCCGTTCGGAGATGCAGCATTGAGCAAAACGCTCACCGGGTCTTCGGTAAACTCTACCCCGTCCGTCGTTACCATGGAGACACATCCTGCATTCGTCGGAGAAGAGGACTGCCTGCCATTGATCCATAGTCCAATTAACGTGATTTCGAGCAAACTGAAGGCGTGCTTGTCTGTGCGCTGGGGTTAATTTTGGGCCAGTTGCTGGTCTGTGCGCTGTCAGACCTCCTTCGGCTAGTCTTCTTCTAACCGTCCACCGACTGACTTCCACTTCTCTAACTTCCTGGAGCTGCTGTCCGAGTTGAACTGCATTCAACCGGCGATTTCGTAGTGATGTATTCACAAGAAAACGGTCATCGCGCTGTGTTGTCGCACGTTTTGGGCCTGTTCCTGGTCGCCTGGTATAGCCACCAGTTTGCTGATATCGCTGGTATACACGTCGAACAGCATATCTGCTCAAATTTAATTGACGAGCCACTTGACTTTGGTTCTGTCCAGCTTCGATTAGTGCAACCACTTGAGACGCTGCTTCTGGTGTGGTATCCATTTTTTTGTTTAGAGAGATGACGTATTCGTTAAAGGACCTTTCTGACTGGGTGTTGGTATGCAAATGATGTCATTTCAATCATCCCTTATCGTTTTATATCTGCTCAAATTCCCACAACCCGCGCTACCTGAAACGAGCGAATTTAGGCCATTCCATTGTTATGCCGCCACTGGTATGATTTGGAAGATCAAGACCAGACATTATGGGTTTTTAGGAAGCTAACAGTGTGTACTTTTATTTAATTTAAGTTATATTTGCAACCGATCTGTAATTAAAAAAAAAAAAATTGTCGAAATCAAAATGCAGGAAAATTACCCTATGTGCGATTTCTATGCTCTCGAGTGTAGTTAGACGTAAGAATGGTGTGTTTTGTAGTGATTGAGAAAGACATAAAAGTGATATCTTCGTACATTTCATTGCGTGATTTGACTATGCAAACTACTGAGTATGATGTACTCTATTACTTCTTATTTACTTATTGTAACTCTAATTTTAACTTATTTATCATAGCTTTTGTTTGTTATTTTTGATAACATTTCATTATTTCATCTCGTATTATTTAATACGATAAATTATTTTATCAATGAAATAAAAGTTTAAATTATGTATGATTATGCGTTCAATATCGTCTATTAGAGATGCATGTTAATATTCCAATTTTTATTTTACAATAATTATAATACAAACAATTTATAAAAACTCTTTCCTACAAGAAATATGAGACATTGTGGTAATATCAATTCAAGTTACTTACAAAACCAACTCTATTTTCAAAATTATAAGGTTTATTCACACACACACTTTAGTTATTCAGTTTAGTTCATAAACAAGAAAAAAAAAATAGCACGTCAGTACACAACGAGTCACCACGCGAGACTAGAAGCTATTATCGTAAAAAATACAAATACCTAATAAATCGTTTTGTACCAGTGATAACGACAATAGTCGAGTACTGACTGTAGCTACTTACGGACAGACGTCAGATTATCAGTAGATATGTTTCAGTGATTGGATAAAAGGTGGACAAGTAGGTTAGTATAATATTCACAGGCACATACTAGGTATTATATGTTGACTATAAGAAATGAGTCATCAAGATGAGAAGGGTAAGAAGATGCAAAAAACTAATTATTATAAATTTAAACTTTGCATTTGTTTAAAAGTTATGTAGAATTCTTTTTTAAAGCTAATTTTGTTATTTCAATAATCTCTGTTGAATTTACTTTGCAAGTATGTTATATTTCAACATCAATTAAGTTTTATTAGACGCTTTCATTAGCTTCAGCCTTCTAGTCTCGTCACAAAATACTATAACTAATAATTATAGTATTGACTACATGTGAGTTACCTACTATATACTGCTCTGTGACGGTAACTACGTATCAATCTATGTAATACAGTCACGCAGATAACGTTAGTGAGAATTCTACGAATTTGCCCATGATTATGGTATTTCTTAGTTAATTATAGGTACTGCGAGGAACTTGAGTCTTGAGTTGATACAGCGTCTTCAAAGATGTAAAGTTTAATTTTACATGTAAAAAACCATACTTTGCGCAATATTTTTAAGCCAGATCGCAAGTACTTCGAACGAAGGTATTCGTTTATGATGAACACGTGCTCGAATGGAGCTTCTTTGAAGCGCGCTTAAAATCCTTTCAGCACACTGTTTCAAAAGAACTGACTAATAAAAGAAGAGATTTTTTTCTGTACTCGCGGCTGCTCGAATGGAGCCTCTTTGAAGCGCACTTAAAATCCTTTCGCCACTGAAAAGACAAGAATAAGATTTTCTTCTCATGTAGCTGCCGGCCTGGTCTGCGCAGTATTCGTCAACACACGTTAGTATTGATCTTACTTATCAATCCAGTGCTTCAGCATCTAAACCCAGGCGTCGTAAGTTGGAGCCATGGGTATGGTATGACATTTGACGCGGCATTGCAACTTGCATTAACAACCTGTTAATTCGAATTCGATGTTCTATTTTTGTACTACCTGGCGCGCAAACGTTTTGGCTTTAGGGCTGTTAGTTTGTTGTTGCATTGTAATAATAAATAAACTTGAATGAAACAATTTGCGGTTTTTGCACTTGCGAGTATTTTACATACGTTATAGCCCTGAACAACTTTTGTGAGCAGCGATGAAAGAGCAAGTTTGCCAAAGCCCCTCTCATTCGGTAGGTATCACGACCGTGTCCTGCTAGACCGAGTTGAGACGATACCTATTCGTTTGCTACGCCAATTACATGAATAGCCATCCTCATGAATTCTTCATGAGTTTAACAATGGAGATGAGATCGCGTGTCCAGTCGGTACCATCGTGCATCGGTTCGCTTTGACTAAACTGGCACATTAGGTCACTAAATTATTTATGATCGTTACATAAATATGGAGGCTTGAGAAAATATTATTATCTCTTAAAATGCAGTATTCTTTGTTATTGTTGGTTTGGAATATCCATATAACTACCTATTTCTGCCAAGCAGCGTTGCGTGTTTCAATTTGAAGGGTGTGGTTGCCGGTGTAATTACATTTACATGCCTCAAGCTGATGGACGCAGGGTAGTGCAGGGTACACCTTCATATCGTGTATGGAGTTGTAATGCTTTGTTATGTGATGGTTACCTCCTGAGCAAGTGAGTTTGTTCAATGAGCAAGAAGTACGAAAAACTTATAAAAAGAGATTTCATTAAACCAGTGTGATGGCGCTTTTATTTAAGATACGATTAAGAAGCAAGTAACAATAAATAAATGCTTTTGCTTCAGCGTGGTTCAAACCAATCGTTCAACTTCGGATCAGCGATGGTTACATACTTTTGAACAGCAATTCGTTTGTTTCTGAGAACTCCTTCTAGTTATCACTTCACTATCACTACATAGTATAAAACAAAGTCGCTTTCTCTGTCCCTATGTCCCCATGTCCCTTTGTATGCTTAAATCTTTAAAACTACCTACGCAACGGATTTCGATGCGTTTTTTTTAATAGATAGATTAATTCAAGAGGAAGGTTTATATGTATAATACAGGCATGATATGTGCACCCGTGCGAAGCAGGGGCGCGCGGGCGGGTCGCTAGTTCATGTATAATGTCTAAATTAGTAGGTAAAAAAGAGCTGGTCACACATATCATGCCAAAAAGTTATGGGACATTAGAATCGCGTGTCCGGCTGCCCGTTATCACCAACTTTCAAAATTTCGGAAGCAATACCTATTTTTAGCTTTAGGCAATAGTGAAATTGAATTTGAGAGGATTGTGACAGCAAATGTCAGAATCATGAAAATCGTGACAGGATCCTGTTAGCGGTATAATTTGTGTATTCGGCACTATCGTGGATGGACAATTTGAGTGCAATATCAAGGATTTGGGTTGAGGTTGGTCGTATACTACACGTTACTCGTAACACTGCCTCATTTTTCCGCAAAAATCTAATTCACGAATTTTGTTACATCTATTTGGTTTTTCAATCACTTTTAAGTCATTATCAGAAACTGAAACTAACTCAAATATGATGTCGTATAATAACTGAATGTTTGGTAAAAAAAATTACAGAAAGCTAGGTAAACTATTCCAGGTTAATATTAGGTTAGTTATTTATAAACCTGGAGTAGGACTCCATCATGTTTTTTTTTTAATAAATAAAGTTGGAAGACAAGGCTTCGGACACCCTCCAGCGAAGGGAAGTCGGTGGATAGAGAAGGCTCAGAATTTTTGTTGTAAATATTTCAAACTGCAATCATGTCCGGGATCCCTCTATCATCAAAACATGAACGCTGCACAGATTTCTACCAAATGACTCAATACATTGGTAAGCATAAATGATCAAAGATAATTTTTTTTATGTAACTACTACACGCAACTTATTGCCCACCTGATGTTAAGCGGTAACCAAGCCTTATGTGCCTGTAATTATACCAGCAACCATATCACTCTTCAAACTGTTTGCTTTGTTATAGGCGATGGTTACCACTTAACATCAGGTGGCTATCTACTTGTTCCATCAGCTAGCTGTATAAAAAAAAAACACGAAACACAAGAACGCTGCTTGGCGGCAAAAAAAAGCGTAAGCTATTGAAGAAGAAAAAAAACCGATCTCATTTCGGCCACAAACATACACTACAGTCCAATTACAGGCCTTTAAGGTACAGACACACGTGCTTATTTTCGAGCTAAAAGCATGCTTTTTTCGAGCCTTGCTCAATAAAAGCACGTGTGAACAGGTCATGCCAGTAAATAAGCATGCTTATTTGGTCGTAAGTCGTTGAACTTTTGAGCATGCTGAAAATAAGCTTGCACGTGTGTCAGTACCTTTAGCCAGGAGCTAAAAATCAACAGCCTTGGCAGATAAAGATAACACAACGCAAAACTTGCCTCCAGATTTCAAACACCTCAGTAATTCTATCAGTATATAAATAGTTGCAGCAAATCTCACATAATTTACAACATTGACATTTCAGTATATGCAAATATATATACCGTATATTATGACATAACAAATACATATTTGTTTAATACAGAGAACTTTTAGATCCAGTCACGTTCAGTTACATAGATTATGTGAAACGGCACCTCACGACGCTATTGTGCTTATTGACCGAGCGAGCGAAGCGAGCGAAGCGTCTCAGTTTCCACATTGGCCAAATATGCGTTTGTCCGGATGTCTGTCTGTCTGTCTGTCTGTTCTCCTCTACAGGTCGCATTTTTCAACCGATCTGGACGAAACTTGGTACACAGGTTATATGACTTATTAGAATTTTATTGTCGTCGGGGATTTTTGATTGGAGGGGTACTTCCCCCAAAAAAAGGGCAAAAAGGGGGCTATTTGATATACTGGATATCTCCACCAAATGAGATCTGATTTCGATTATTCTTTTTTTATTTGAAAGGTAGTAACTATAAGTTGGTCGCATAAAAGTTTGGCGAAGATCTGATAAGGATCTTCAGCATGATGAACAGGATAGCTCATCAATCAACCGATGGTTTTCAATCAAATTTGAGAGAAACACAAAAGACCTCATTCTACACAAGATGATGCAAAAAAAATCAAAAAGATCAAAAAAATCACAAAACAGAAAATGCATTTGCACATTACATTCCTCAAATAGCTCACTTTTAGTATGCTCGCGAGGTCTACAGCTCCCAGAGCCACTAGTGTATTAAGGCTTCGGTGACAGCGGCTCGCAATTTCGAGGTGCGATTGGCTATTATTTCATTTTATTTCATTTCGGGGAGGTTGTTTGAAAAAATAACTCTAAAGAAACACGCATAAATACTGTTCGAACACAAATAATACAATAATATAAGGGAAACGTGCCCGAATCAGAAATCATTTTGGTATTAGTATGTTTGGTCTTACATTTACCTAATACCAAAATGATTTCTGACTCAAGCACATTTCCCTTATATTATTTTAAGTTTCTTTAGAGTTATTTTTTCAAACAACCTCCCCGAAATGAAATAAAATGAAATAATAGCCAATCGCACCTCGAAATTGCGAGCCGCTGTCACCGGACCCTTAAATAGGATAGGTATATGCACAGCCCAAATATTACATAGCTAGGTAACTTTACTGAAATACTACAAGAGGCTTGGCCGCAGTGACATAAAAATATAAAAACATAACAATAATGATGACGGCATATAAATAAAAAAAAGATTTACTATTTTCAGAAGTCATAGATCTCCAGGGGAAAGAATTAAAAAAAAACAATGGCGTATACTCAAAAAAAAAGAAACAAAAAAAAACCTCATTAAAACATGGTACTTATTCTCATAAAAACGATCATAAAAAAAAATGTGATCCTGTGATTATACTGAATAAATACCGTTTTCATATTGTTCTTTTTGGTGTTGCAAGCGTCCATAGGTTACAGTAGCCGTATTCTATCGGGTCGTACATGTTTATTTACCTAGCAGCAAAAAAACATTCTACATATTGTGCACAAGAAGCCTAAGCGTACGTAGCGTAGGTACGTAGCGCGGAAGGCCGAGCGGTTAAATACGCTGTACGAGTTAGAAACTGCAGCCCCGAGTGATTGAACGGTTCTTTCGAAGCTGTGTACCTAGGTACGAGTATATATTATTATGTATTGTGTATGTGAGTGAGAACACATTTATTTTGTTTGTGTGTCAAGAAGCGATAATGGTTGATAACGCTAGCAGGTGTCCTCAACATTTGGCACCGCGAGTATTTTCAGTTTCGGTAGAGCGCCTAGATTTGAATCTCGCTTTTTGAATGTACTAAGATGTTTACAGCTATGAAAATATGAAAAAAAGATTATCAAGTCGAATGGGCGACCTTGGGCTGGTGAAGTTTATAAAATATGATATTAAGAGATTTCGGTCAAGTCTGCTGGTATTTTTAAAGGGGTTTCGATTCGATTTACAACAAGACTTCCAGTCTGCATTTTACAACTAATACATAAATTTAGAAAGAAATTTCAAATTATGTGTAAAACTGCTAACATAAGAAAACGGTTATAAACGCTAAACCCTCAAGAAAATGTTGACATCGAATGTCATGCGTTAGGCGCAGGCGCCAGTACCTTCACGCTATCTACACTAATCAAGTGCCGACTGTTAACTATTCTTTTCCTTCTACTGTTCGATAATTTGAGGAAGACCAGCGCATCTACGTCACTTCCACCAGCAGTCACGTCTTCCCAGCGGACAAAGCCGTCTAGGTCAAAATGATTTTATCGTTAGATTAGACACAGATAGATCTTTGTGAAAGAAATATTAAATTAAAATATAAAAAAATACGTTTTGAACTAAGAAACCTTGCAGCTTATAAAATACGGTCAAGTCCGATGTGCTCTTTTTGCCAACGACTCACTTTTATAACTAAAAAAAACGACCTGCCTTCATATTTCTCGGATTTTGGAGGGTTAAATAATTACCACAAGCAGTAATCATTTCTTTCAATTCATCAATATCTGTACTGTATTGTACTGAATTTTTGATGCTCGTTAAACTGAATCCCAACTAATGTTATAAATGCGAAAGTAACTCTGTCTGTCTGTCTGTTACGCTTTCCCGCTTAAACCTCTCAACCGATTTTGATGAAATTTGGCACAGACAACCTTTAGACCCTGAGAAAGAACATAGGCTACCTTTTATTGCGAAAAAAAGAGATGAAAAGATTAAAAGTACGCAGACGAAGTCGCGGGTACCAGCTAGTTCTCATATAAATCATTTTGTAATCGTATTAAGATGACAATTACGATAGGTCATCCTGGCGCTAGTATGGTTTGGTTTCAGATAGGGTAGTGAAACCGATGCGAGAGGTTGTTTAAGACTCTATTGGTTTGTACTGGTAACTGGGCACCAGTGTGGTGAGGGACAAGGTAAAACTTTACTTAGTAAAAACCCCTATCACCACGCCGAAAATAAAACTTACAGTACACAACGGATAGTTGGTTTGACAAGACAGTTATCTTATCGTAGAGGCTGTGAGATAGAGACCATACATCACCTGAGACAGGTACAAGGTTTCCGATGCTCTAGTTAGGACATACTCTAAATGTCAAGTCAAACTAAACTGCAGGTCTTTTTTACCATACGTATTCCCAAATACTTATGATAGACCCACTGACCCTGCCAACCTTCAGTATTGAAGTAATGAAAGAACGAGTGTGGCATAAATATGAAGGTTCACAGGGAACATAAATCACACCTGTTGATAAGGAAGAACTATCAATAAAATACTCGATATACTTATATAGTCCGAAGGTCATTGAACAATACCTAATGTTATACCATTTTACAACACGTGTCACTCTTCAGATAGACAATGTAGCTACTAGAAGTAGCACTATTATTCTACTAACATTTTTTGCCGATTTTACGTAGAACCAGGATAGTTTAAATCAAATTGAATTATCAAATACTAATTAGAACATGTAAGCTAGAGAAGTAAGTGTTACAAAGATCACCCAGACAGATCTATACGGGCCAGGTGGTCTAGTAAAATCAGAAGGTCGATGGGAGTTGACTCGATAACACTTGCGTAGGTTCGGAAAAATGACGTGTGAAGAAGATGCCTATAATTATGTGAGCATCGAGTAGTGAGTTAGTGAAATAGCTGGCAATATAGAGCAACAAGGCATCCTTCACATCCATCATAATGTATAAAAACTAGTCATAATGTATAAAGATCTAACATTTGTCTTGCTCTTGGTATATGATGAATCCGACATTCTTCCCTACACAGTCCATCTTTTTTTGTAGCTCTTTGTGGAGATGCCGCAAATTTGCCCTCTACACCTGTCTTCTTAGCTCCGTTAATGGCCCCGTCCTTCATTCCACAGACAATCTTGCCAGGCAGTCAAGTTATATTGTTTAAATACATTTTACGCACATCACACCAAGGAAGAAATTTTGACAACCAACATAACCAATATGGCGTCAAACCAGCAATTAGCGTCGGAAAAGCACAATTTCGTTAAATTGTTTTTTAATGCGCTGAATTAACAAATTAGTCATGATAACAACTGTTACGTCGTTGGATAATTAGTTTTTAGCCGAAGATAGGAATACAATTTACTCGTGTGTACAATACCTAATACCTACACAAATAAATACCGCGGCAAACCGGCACAGACGCAAGAGGTTCGATTCCCGATTCGATTTGCAAGAACAACTACTTTTTGTGGTAGATTACATGGTATGTTATACACAAACAGAGAAAAAGGAATCAGGATTATGTCCTATATATGTGTGACGGTTTGATAACTATATTTTTATTTAATCGAATGATCAGTGTACGTTTTCAGTATTAGAGATAACGCCTTATTTTTAAACGAGTTCAATTTCATCAAAGTGCCTTTAGCAATACCATTTAAGATCATAAATTGACAATCTTACATTACCAAATTAGTTTAAGTTATGAATTATGCGCAAGCGCAAGTAACCAGTCATAATTAAGAATTATATTATTATTATATGCGAAATACAATCTTGAACTTTACTATGTATGATACAAAGTTAAGAGGTTTGTAAACGGGCTAGAACTTGCGGCAATTTCATGCTGCACTGTACAATGTACATCTGTCTTGTTCACTGATCGCCACTCCAGCCAGTCGTACCTTTTTGCATTTAATTTTTTTCGTTGTGCCTACTGTGCTGTGTAGTACCTATTGAGTCCTCTCATGCAAAAAATTAAAGAATTCTATTAATCTCCAGTAATAACCATCGCTGGGCATTGAGCTACGAAAAACGTTAAGGTCAAGATCTGCTTTCTGAAAATAGTTTTGTAAAAAAAATGGTTGCGGTCCATTTGAGGTATTGTTTGAATTTGTCGGCTTTTCCGTATTTAGAGAAGTTAAATCATTTACTGAAAGGCCGGCTGGTAGTTTCTGGTGTCAGTTCTTTCCACTTTTTTGTAATAAAGTTTGACGATAAGGACGTGTTGGGCAAGCCTACTCCATCAAAAATGTTCGAGATGCCACATATATAAGAGCATTAGACACATATATAATAGCATAAGACTCTGATAGATGCAAAGATCCTCTTAGTTTGACGACCTCTGTGACGTAACGAGCGACAGCGTTCAGGTTGGATTCAAATTCTAATTCATCGTGAGGAATAAGATCTATATTGCCATCCCGCATTGGGGTGTTCCTCCTACTAACCTGCTAACCCCCGGGCAGCCCAACTGCTTAAAATAGCGGAGAAGGACTTGAGCGACTAGAAATACTGAAGCGAGCCAAAGTTTAACATGATCAGAAAATATATGTTGTGGGAAAGAGAGAGCAATTGTACTTTGTTTTCTTTCGTTTATTTTACACTATTAGCTGCGCCCCGCGGTTTCACCCGCGCGTATTGTGTCACCAAAATAGCGCAAAAATTACGAAATTTCGATAAAAATATGCGTCGCACTCATCGCTAAGGTAAGCTGGATCGACAGAGTGAAAAGATAGGCAGGTACTTGTATACCTACTTACCTCAGTTATGACGGCGAGCTAAGTTGATTCTGTAATGATGATACCTATACTCCTACGTGAAAAAGAAAATAGGCTACATCGACAACATTGCGCCTAAGTACTTAGATACAGCGGTCCCAGCTTAGCGGCCCGCTAAGGGCCCCGCCTCGCGCTTCACCAGCCACCGCTGCGCCTCTGACGCCGCTCGCGAGATAAAATTCTGAATTAATATATTTTTCAACACTATTGCTCATAAAGTGCTCTACGGTCACCGCAATTAGGCACAGAATGACACCCATTATTCAAACTGTGACTTTTTCATTGCTATAACCCACTAGTGAGTTATAGATTTTTTTTAAAATTTTATTGGTTGAGTTGTTTTGTTCCTACAAAAGTTTTTATTAAAAAAAAAGATCGTGTTCAATAGAACAAATAAATTAATGTTCCTATTGCTTGCTCATTTCATGCAACTTCTTATATTATAGATAATTTTAACTCGTATGTGTATAATAAGTAAAATTGTCCAGCATTATTTATTTATTTATTTATTTATTTACTCAAATATAACTTTTGTTTTCTCTGTAATAAAAGAAAAATTAAATTCCCCATTTTTTACGTGGCAGAATAGGCGCAATACTTTACCCTATGCGCGGAAAATAAAAAAAAACTCATTCCTTTAGTCTGTGGCCGATCGCAATGCGCGCGCTTATGAAAACTGATTAATTTTTCCCGCCGAAGCGAAACATTTTTCACAACTCGTTTTCACTGTTGAAATTATAGTTATTTATTAATTAAAATGTCTACAAGTACTAGATACGAAGAAAATGATTTATGTTGTACACCGCCCGATTTATGATGTGAAACCCTTAACGTATGGAAACTACCTGAAAACTAACTAAAGGAAAAATATCTGTTCTGTGAGTTTTTATTATTATTTTATTCACAAATGTGTTGAAAAACGTCGTATGATACACGTGTGGATTGATGATTACCGTCCTCGGCTCTCTTAAGACCCTCGCCTACGGCTCGGGTCTCAATTGCGCCTCAGCGGCAATCACCAACATTCCACACTTGTACCATAATGTACTATTTTTGTTATTTATCTACTTTTACTTTTAGTTAGCAAAAATTCTCGTACAAACTTTGACATCCCTTTGCACCCTTATTAAGGGTAGTTTACAAAAACTAAAAATGTCGTTCTTAATTATTTATTTAGAAGTATATTTACTCCAAGTTTGAAATCAATCGAACCACTCGTTAAAAAACTCCCATACAAACTACAACACCCCTTTGCACCCTTATTGGGGGTAGTTCTCAAAAACTAAAAATGACAAACTTGATTATTGACTTTGGGGTATATGCCCTCTAAGTTTCAAGTTCCTAGGTTGAAGGAATACGATTTTTCATACAAACGTTTTCAACCCTTTTTACACCCTTAGGGGTTGAATTTTGAAAAATCCCTTCTTAGTACACGTCTACGTTGTAAAAATTATGTACTCCTCAAATTTCAAGTCTCTACGACCAGCGGTTTAGGCTGTGCGTTGTCTATATGTCAGCCAATCAGGACTTTGATTCTTATAGTTATAGATGGATAGCAGCGCACAGGCTTCAGGAAGACGTCCGTTTCATTTGACGGTCAGCTTTCGCTAGCTTTTGTTCGCTTTGTATGTAACCAGCATTAGCAAGCCAGGGCTACCAGTCGTCCATGACAGGTTGGGACGAGAGAATAGCACCACTTTCGGCGACCTCGCCACCTGTTCCACATTTAACGTGCGTTTGCGCAACAGTGATCGCAATTAGTTTGTTGTTTAGGGTGGTGTTTGTAAACATTAACAATCTTGATTCTACCCTGATTCCCCTAAGGTTATTAATATTCAGTAAACAATATTTCGAGGTGACTATTATTTGTCATTGCCAAGGGATTTATCATCAATTCATCACGTTCCCCAGAAAAGTATTAAAACATGAAATGATCATGTAGTAGCTTAACCGTTGAGGAACCAAACTGTTACTTTGCTTGGGGAAAACCCCTTTGAGTCTTGGTAAAATTCCACTTCTCGAAACCACTGCATACGTTTGTAGTTACATAAAATTACTAACGCAAAGGAAAAATTAAGATTTAAGATTTGTAGGTATTCAATTAGCAGGTCTGAAATATTTGAAGTGTTCAAGTTATTTATATGTACTTCTGAATAATTGCAGACGATTAACGAATTCTCATTCACCTCATAATTTAGTGATGCGAAAATTTAAGTTTGTTTCCATTGGATTTCAAATTTTGTCTCCATAAACGTTGTTACAAGATTATCAAGTTAATTTAACTACTACATGTAGTGCAAAAGGCTCGTTGAATAAGGTATATATATATACATCACATATTACAGGTAGGTAAACCTATATGTGATATGAACCTGTGGTTCCAATATGACTGATTATCGATCAGCTCAGCTGTGAGAAGACGATAAATAATTAAAATAGCAGTCATTTTATCTGTTCTCATAACTGTACAAGAGGACATCATCTCACTGGTCCTAGATTGTAAATATGGACCACATTAGGACAGAATAAAAGTCACGAAGTTGATGGTTCACTCCGTAAATTCCGTTGATACCTCAAAATACTAAGGAACGCAATGCCTTCGAATGGCAAAAGGCCGTACAGTATAGATAATTGGTGCAGTTTTGGCCAAGATTGGGTCATTTTGCCATCCAGTACTATCTGTTAAGTTGAGATAAACTGTAGGCGTACTATCAGTTGATTAGTATCGTCTGTGACAATGGAAACAATCTCTCCATTGCACAGACGACAACTGCCCCGGTTACTTTAAGGTGAAGGTCCACCTCAATAACTTATGAATAACGTTGCACACAGTTACGTCATATCACAAGCACGTAATTGGTGGGATTTCTTAGCGAAGAATTGAACTATTAGACTGACAGGAGCCTGAACGTGAGGAGTACTGCCAGTGTACCAGGTACTGCAGCAAAATCTGCCCACTTTTCACCACCTTCACCATTGAATTCCTTTTTTGTAGAAGACCATTGGCTTCAATTGCACCTGATGATTGTCGATGCCTAATTCACTCTTGAAACCGAAACTGAAACAGCTTCACGACTTTGATTCAGACACGGTAGATATCCCCTCAGAGCCAAATAATATTCCATAAGTGATAGATTGCAAGCCCATCGCCGCTGTTCATCCATTGGTGTACAACCGGATTCGAACCCACGACCTAACGATCGGAGGGCGGGGTTACTCCCACTAGACTACCGGTACTCTTAACACGTAACTCTCTTAACTCTTGACTTAAATAGTTATATTCAGATTACTACCCGTGAGAACTTCTGATTGGCCGAACAAAGCTAATTGATGGCAAATGGCAATACAAACATGCTATAAATAAATAGATTGTTGATAATTCTAAAGGTTTTGGGAGGGATAGAGGCAAATGAGGATGATTAATACGAAAGTAAAACGAAAGGAGTCATTATACTTATAGGTCCGCACTCCACTAAATAACTAGAATTAAAAAGCGAAATCCACCCTTTTAGTGACTACGCTGAACAATCTGTTACCAACGAACTGATAAACTACATACATTATGATGATTTTACAGAAACAAAACTGCTGATAGCGCGTCTTTTTATTCTGTGACGCTAGATAGAATATGATAGTGACGTCAGGGGGTAGTGATTAGAATCATTTGGTAAATGATAGCGCGTTGCGTGCGATACACACGATTAATTTGTTGTTTTTATTTTAACTTAAAATAACACGATTAATTTGTTGTTTTTATTTTAATTTAAAATAAAAACAACAAATTAATCGTGTGTATCGCACGCAACGCGCTATCATTTACCAAATGATTCTAATCACTACCCCCTGACGTCACTATCATATTCTATTTTTAACTAAATCTATTTGTCGCATTACCAACGGACTCGCGACAACTGGCGGTAGATTCCACTAGTATATTAAATCTTTTCAAAGTGATCCTTGTGATTGATATGTCGAGAAATCCAGGCAACCAAACGAAGATTTTACTGCATAGAGCTAAATTTATTATATTATAAAGTAAAGAAAGGTAGAATTAATAGAATTGGTAAATAGACCTCACGTTCTCGTGACGTATGCTATCGAGTTTTCCCAGATCGAGACCTCATGGAGTTCCTTGTCTACCCCAATCTTTCAGATAGTCTATTCCCGCAATCTATACTGATTTGTGTTAACTGCACTATTACTAAAGTATTTCGGCGTTGAAGTGTTTACATCCACAAACACTTCGCTAAGCGTCTGGTTAGTGTTGTAAACAAAATCGGGTATTACATTTTATGGAACGTAAATCATTATTGGATAAACGTTTTTACCGTTTGGTAATGCTTTCTACCTGAGGTTTTATGACATTTATCTTAGTGATTTACCATATAAGATATTATAACAAAAGAGATTTCGTAAATGTTTGATGTGGAATAAGGGCAGGCAGATGATAATGAAGTAACATAATGCTATTTGTGGCTATCAATGAGGAAGTAAAGATCATCAATTTTTACTTGATTTTTACATTACTTGGGTAGCCGGTTTAATGGTAAAGTTTCCAGTAAAATCTTAAATAGTTTTAAAGTGCTCATAATTTTGTTTATTATAATATGAAAGAGGCCTCCGGATGGCCAAGAGGGCCATCCCTTCTGATCTATCACAATGGCAATCAGCCACCAGCTTATACATAAATATGTATAAACTGGTGGCTGAAAGTGTGCTTGAATTGTATCTTCGTATAAAAAAAAGATTTAGGTACTGATCTTAGTTCTCGAGAGACTCCATTAATATAATAATTATTACTTACTGATAAATGTTGAGTTGACTGATTTCGACGTGTTATTGGCCTCAGAAAAATGACATAAAACAACAAGTTTATCAACACACCTTTACGACTTATCGATGCGTAAATTCTCGACTTAGTATGCGCTCACTTGCTCGATTGCGTTGTACATATAAAACACTTAGCAATTTTGCGACTTGATACCCGTGACCTAAATATAAAGATGAGGAAAAAGTAAAGAAATGTACACAAGTTAGCTCAACAAGAATTACACCGTCTACTATACAATTAAAGTTGGCAGTTTTTACATTGTTGTAAACATTTTCTGTAAGCATCAACTCAACGAGATATTTTGTATTCAATGAAGCCACGGGGGCAATATTTAGTATCAATATATTATGACGTCAAACTCGTATACCAACAACCATAATATGTATAAATAAGAAATAATGTAAAGTATAACAAAATAGCTTCCCGTTGCCTGTCTGTTCCTATGTATGATCTTTAAAAACTACGCAACGGATTTTGATGCGGTTTTTTTAATAGATATAGTGATTCAAGAGGAATTATGTATAATGCATGCATAATATTAGTAGAGAAACACTGTGCAGCCGTGCAAAGTCGGGGCAGATCGCTAGCTTTTTTTATAAAAGTAATATTACTAATATTAATATATAAAATAAAGACTTGATATCTAATTTGACGATAGTAATCAGACATTTTACGACTATATGAACAGTAGTACAGAACAGTAGTACATATGAATAGTAGAATTTAAAAGTAGAAATATATGTATGAGTAATCTTATACATTATTGAAAACAGTTGCGTGGCTGACTGACAAGCTAAAACCATAAACCCAGGATAAAATTCTAAAGGTACCAAGCTTACTTTTAAGGTGTAGAGGAGCATTGAGAATGATTTCCAGAAATTCAACTCTTAGACGCAACGTAGCAAGAAGACAACATAGATGATCCATGCGGACAAAGTCACGGGAATTCTACATGTCCTTTGAATTGAGGAAAATGATTGAAATAAACACAGTAGTTGTGTAAAAAGATAATGTCGATGCACATCGTCCGGTCTTATGATCGTCAATACAAAAAATATGATAAGTTCAAAGCAAAATAAGGTTTGTCTTGCATTTATCTCTTCAGAATACTGCGTAAAATATAATACACGCTCAACTAAAATAAGTTGGTATGGACTCTGATAGCGAAGTGTATGCTGGAATCGGCGTCTTAGAGAGTAACTGGCTACTCTCTAAGACGCCGATTCCAGCATACACTTCGGCAACTCGACTTTTGACTACTAGTTTTTTTTTCGTTAACAAAACGAAGAGGATAAAACGGAATCCGGATTACAAATCCAAATAACGAAACAAAACCTAGTTGTCAAAAGTCGTGTTACCGCGCGAGACCACACAGTGACACGTATGTACAGTTACAGATTACAACTATTCAACTCATTACCCGCATTGACTTAAAATTGGCGGATAAGTCATTGAACAAAGGTCAAGCCAGAGCAAAAACTAAATCAAAAGTGGCTTCGCGCAAGGTTCTACAGGAAAAAACAATGGATTACTCAATAAAATGACGTTTTGTAGGTCATTTTCGTAAAAAAAATTGTAAAAAATAATGCTTTGATGCTTTCAAAGATTATACAATAACAATTATTTACAATCTTCTTGAAAATAGATAATATTTTTAGTAAATATACTACTGCTAACTCTCAATCAAAATTGTTTGCTGAGGTAAACACTCTCTGTCACTATTTAGACTTTAAATTCAGGGATTACTTTTCTCCACCGATACAGAAAAACCGTTTTCCGATAAACTGAGAAGGCAGCATAAAAACTCCTTCATAAAATCAACTTAAAACACACACTACCGTCATCGGTGATCTATTAGTTGAAAGAAGTCCAGCTGTTCGATTATGAAAGACTCCGAACATAAATCGATAAACCAAAAACCCTGAAACATGAAAATCGGCCGTACGAAAGTGTCGCGTACGCAGTTTCGCGCCGTAACATCTGTCAGTCATATCCAAAACCGACAGTTGCCGATGTGGGTATATAAAGTACTAGTAGTAGCTCCAATACTACAGGTTTATCCAACAAGTTGGGTCGAAACGTGACCTTGACCAAATGAACGCTTCGCGAGTAAATTTAACTTAATTGTGTACTTAACGAGAAATAACAATGAAAGAATACCGTGACGAATACCGTAAAGGTTACGTACGATGATTGAAGACGTGTTTAATTAGTAAATCAATCTTGCGGATAGTCAAACATATTTATAGAATCTTCCACTTGTAAATTATTTTGCCAAATACTATCGCAAAACATGACTCCCAAGTTGGAAGTCCCTACCATTGTAGTTATAATTATTCTAAAGAGTATGATATTCATAATAACGCCTGAATTAATAAGGTAAGTACTTACTTGATAAAAAATAATCTGAAGGTAGTGACGGTAAAAAAAAAGTTTTTTTTTTTACTTATTTAAATTGAAACATTAATTGCGTCAAATACATGCGAGTTCAAAGAACTTAATATTTTAATGTTTAGGTACATAATATAAACTAGTATTGACCGTCTGTCTGTCATTGCTAATCCTGCGCTTGTTTTTTTACTGACAGTGACAGGCAATAACGGTTTTCAAACGGACCGTTATTTTAAAATTAATTATAAATTAGCACCTTTGTTCAACGAGGCGAAATGCTTTTTTGGTAACTTATTTTTAAAACCATACGTTATTTAAAACATATTAATAAATAAACAAATTCGCATAATGTATAAATTATTTAAATATTGAACCAATTAATGTGTACTCGTATTATGTGCATGTGTAAAAAAGTGCACCACGAAAAAAACCTAAACCACGAAATATAGACACTTTCTTTAAGTTTCATTCTAAAGTATATTGTGGTACATAGAATCACTGTATGAATTCTGCAAAATAGAAGACGTGGCTTATATGATTGTAATTTACACTAATATGAAAAAAGAAGGTTTGGTATTTTTGTAACGAATAAACTCTAAAACTACTGCATTAGAATGCTACATTATCCTTGAGGAACATAGGCTATAATTAAACATTAAAATAAAATTGTCTACCCGTGCGAAGCAGGGACGAGCCGCTAACTAGTCCTACTAATATTATACTCGTAAATGCGAAAGTTTGTAAGTATGGATGGATGAATGTTTGTTACTCAATAACTCCAGAACGGCTGAACGGATCTAGGTGAAAATTGGCACAGAGATAAATTATAGTCTGGAATAACACATAGGTTGATTTTTATCCCGTGGGAATACCGGGATTTAAAACTACGCCGGGAAAACCGCTATTATAAACTAGTATTATATATTTTAGAGTCATATCAAATAGTTGAGTCTTATCAGAGTCATTTGCAATTAGGTTAGCAAAATATTGTGGGTTTATAAAAGCCCTGAAAAATAACTATCCTAAAATAACGAGAAAACCTTTAAAACCAGAGGACTTTTTTTTGAGACATAACGTTGGTAACGATAATTAAGTATATTCTCTCGTTTATTATTAAAATGTCTACACTAGACATTTTAATATAAATGTCCATGCTGTCATTTCGTATAACTTGGTCGATAAAACTTGTAGTGTAACATGAATAACAGTGAAAGCCAAGTCAAGGCCAACGGTATGAGGGCATGTGCTCTATACATGAACTTTTGCAATCAATAAATAGGCCTTTACAACTGTTTAGATAATTATTTTATTCGTAGTTCAACATCAGGTGTCTTTTTTTTACCCATTTTTAAAAGATGCTGTTCTTTTGTTTTTTCGTGGTCTCTGGTCTTGTTTAGAAGGAAAAGGCAGCAAGCATACGAAATAAGGTGTAAGTTATACTTCAGGTCTCGTCCGAAGACCATTATTACTTGCAGCAATACGAGTTGTGGTGCTGTCTCTGTCACACTTCAGATCCACGTCATAAAATACAAAACCAATCTCCTGTCTCACTCCCACGCGTTGGTGCAGGCGGCGGTGGCGGCAGCCGACCGGGAGCGCACCTGCAACTTGTCATTACGTGTTTTTGTGTTTTCTAGGTCACACAAAAAGTTTTCAATTTCTTCAAATTTGTGATTTTTAGGTGAATTTGAAGTGGGAAAACGAAAGCATTCACAATTCGATGCTAATTTTTATCGAAGTAGTGAAAAAACAGTGAAAAACTGAAACGCAAACTTCAAAAATTGCAATGTAAAAGACCGGGTACCTAGTAAGGTAGCTCGTCATCTTTGGAATCGGATAAATATCACAAGGTTAATAATTATGAAGATGAATTTTGGATCATACCTATGTAATATACCTACCTACCTACAAGGTATGTAAACCCAGTATTTCTTATAGTAAAGATATTACTTTTATTGTTATTATACTTTGACGACTAGAATTTTCTCGAAGACTATACCAACTTACCCATACGATAAAATGTTCGAAATTCGGTGGAGGATGATATACCTACCTACCTATATATTGATATTACCAAGGTCTCACTTGTATATCATGTTGAGAGTATGTATTATTTCTTCACGTAAATCGTGTTGAACGTACCTATCTTCGGATACAAATAATCGTACATTCCTTGAAGACCTTTCGCGTTTATCGCGTTGAGGGTAATTAAGTAGTAAGCATTGTGTACCTATCAATTGATATCCTCGCACGTAAATCGTGACGAGCACACCACCGATCTATACCTACGTACGTACCATCTATGCTTCTTCACGTAAATCGTGTTGGTAGTATCTTGAGATAGGTAAACCTAAGAGATAGGTACCTATAAATAATTTGTACGTAGTACCTACCTATGCATGTACCAGCTACTTAATATTTTAATAACTCCGCGTAAATCGTGTTGAGTGTCCTTCCTGATCAACAATACCAGAATATGTAACGAGAAGATACCTACATAATATTTCTTCACAAGAAACGTGTTGATCACCCTAGAGACATAAAAAAAAAAAAAAAAAAAAAATCAGATATACAAAATGATTTCTTTATCGCCATGAAACTACCTATGTAACCTAACATATGACATTATTATGTACCTAGGTACATCACAAGACTAAGCTTGTCTCCGCGTAAATCGCGTTGAGAAATTGTAAAGTACTATAAGTACTTACATTCTACTACTAAGTACCTACATTTTAACATGTTCATACAGATGAAATGTACCTACCTACTTCAGGAACAGTATGAAGCACAAGTGTGGTCATACCAGTACTGGAGTCACTGATAATACCAACGGTTCAAGATAAACCTAAAAATTATATTCAACCCTAAAATCCTAATGATATTGGGTGACGATTCTTCCGTACAGAAAGAAAGTGTTGATTTTCGTAGGTGCACATAATACAATATTACCCGTCGGTTAAATACCAGCTGAGAACTGCAACAACAACCCAAACTCAGTTTAAAATTCGAGGCGGCTATATCAATCTTAAAGATGTTAAAAAAGTATAAATTGAGCTAAGGCAAGAAAAACCAGCTATCTAGCTGTTTATCCGCTGTCGGTCCGAAGTGCTGAACTGAGCCTTGTCATCAAAGGATGCGCTATCTCACGCACAGAAAATCATGAACCCTTTGAGTGACGCTGGACGACTACACAGTCTCTATCGAAAGTCGCAGCCTAAACAAGATATTGTGAAGAATATGAAGCTCGATGGAACTTTATTTGGCGCTAGCCTGGAGTATCTTTAATCAAAAGCTCTCAATCGGGTGCGGAGAGAAAAAACTGCTATTTTCTCCAGCACGATACCGCGCGCTACAGTTAAACCTCCGCCACCTAGAAGAAAAATTCAGTGAGGTAACGTGCTCTAAACTTAAGGGGGATGTCGCGACCAGATCAGATATCGGCGAGCCGCGTCACTATACCAGTATCCAGAAGCCGGCAGCAGCACCGCGGGATCACCGTCGAGCCGCCACCGCAGCCACGCAGCGTGCCAGAGGACTACGAGGCGCTGACTTCAACATCGCAGGTACCTAAACCATCGCAGACGGGCTGAGATACTTTTATGACCAAAGGTGTAATATAACTGATGGTCCTGTTATAACTGATTATCCAGGGTTCGAGGATACTGTATGTATACCTATCTTTCATAAGCGAACCTTTACAGATACTCGTATCTTCTTTCGAACTTCTATTGAATCAATATGTACCTAACTGTTTATTCTCCTGATTATCCAGGGTTTGAGGATACTGTATAGGGTATACATATATCTTAAACGAAACTTTACAGATATTATATTCGTCTCGAATTTCTACTGAATCAATATTTATGTACCTACTTGAAATTAACCTATCAATGGAAGTATTTTACACTCTGATTTTATATCAACTCGTGTGTGAACCGTGTGAAGATATTTTTTTATCTCGCACACCTTCACGGTGTCTAAGCCATTGGCAAACATCTTTATTTTTGAACCTGAAACACTTCTGAAAAAGTTTGTTCAACTAGAAAATTTTCAAATGGATGATTTCCTAAATCAAACTATAGTTCAATTTATTATATAACTTTATGCCTAGATTCTATTTAAAAGAAGCTTTTTGTACTAACAAAACTGGGCAAACCTGTTTTACAATATTTACATTTACAATGCCTTTGCATACATTTATTAATACAGCGAATGCGTAAGCAACAGCAACGGACAAGCAATGGAACAATAATGAACAATCTGGGTTTTATTACCATTTAAACTTTAGTAAAAGGCACATATCTTCAAAAATGCCGAATGTAAATTGTTGGGCTTTATTTTAAGTACCTACTAATAGTATGTCTATTTGCATTCCGAAGAGTAAAAGTTACATATTCTTCAAAAAATACGGAATGTATTTAAATAATAAAAAAAGTGCAATTTATT
Organism: Plemyria rubiginata; assembly: GCA_963576535.1. NCBI lineage: Eukaryota > Metazoa > Arthropoda > Insecta > Lepidoptera > Geometridae > Plemyria > Plemyria rubiginata. Next base: position 6,573,578 of record OY754922.1, on the reverse strand, counting down.
GTCATAGTTGACATCCGCATAGGTATCCTGCCGTTAGATAATGGGTGGATGTATACAATAAATTTATTCTAAAAAGGTTAACTGATGACTACAATAAGAAATTAATAGTAGTGAAGTAACTTAATATTCTACGTTCAATGACTTAAAATTTTTCTATGCGTCACCTACAGGTTCGGATGTATCCTGTGACAAACAGTTCACGAGACTGGACGCACTCAGAACTTATCTCGCATATTTTTACGTTACAATTAATAGTACGCCTTTTACGGCCTGCTTTTGAACTTCTCCATTGCAACGATTATATATTATATATATATATTAAGGGTAGATATATAGCAACGTGTAACGTGCTACTAAGGGTAGGCGGCAATACATAATCGAGAAATACATATTTAAATAAAATAGCACCTACCTTTAAAATATTAACATTTTTGCATCAATATAAAATCTTCGAACAATTAAATAATAATAATAACATACCGACGCAATGGGAACTCGCAGAGTACCAACGTTTTTACAGAAATAGCCAATAATTTTGGAAACCCCGGCTGAACTATGCATTTGCAAGCTCTCATAACTATAAAGATACGCATCATGGAAACTTAGACCTCTGTTCTGAATGATTTAGTAGACGCGTATATACCTGTAAAGTGGAAGGTGTTTTAGTATTAGTACCTCTCTGGCGATCACAGCCTTGGTATCCGCTATAGACTAAACTTATAGTTTCATATAAAATATGTTTTGGACCCGATAAATATTGGTTACCCGCTTTAGGTACACATAATATCTTCTCCTGGTGAAATTATCAGGCAAGCGATGATAACTCGAGGTATTCCAGAGACATTCTTGGTTTAATTTTTTTAGGGTACCTAGGTATCATTTGCGGGATAAAACTCTTATTCAGTATTAGTTTATCTCATCCCAGTTGTTATTGTCACAATAATTATGTTTTCTATGTACTTATAACAGCTTAAGATTTTTTGAAAGTGAATTCCGTCCGAACCATAGAATTTGGAAAAGGAGCTGGTTATAGTATACTTACTACATTATGTACCCTCCTACTACATCTTTTCACTCTATCTAAAAATAATTTAAGATTAATTTTAAGTAAAAGTTAATTTAAAAATAACATTTGATGACAGCAATATATTTTTATGCGTTTAAAATTTAAACCATCTAATGGGATCCAAGTGATCCCAAGGTTTGTCTTTCTTTGACGTCAATGATGTGTTATGTGATGCATTTGATCTTTATTATTTCAATGATACCTATTACATTTCAAAGGCTATCTCGTAGTAAGCTTGCTAGCAATAGCCTCCGCACTGAATATGTAGATGATAAAATATTACAATAATAATTATAGAAAAGGTTATGATTAACAATAAAAATTCCTGATCTCATTAAAATATTTATAGCTGGGAATTAATATATAATCCTTCAGGCACTAATCAGGCTACATTTCTTTTGCGAAACTCCATCGATATGCCCCGCGACATCGACAGTGTTGCAAGCGCATAAGATAAAACTTTAACTTTACCCAGCGCCATGACAATACAGACGATTACCTATTGTTTATAAGCCTAAAAAAATTTACTATGTAGCCATAAGCCAAAAAAGTCGTAACAGATACGTAGTAGCAGGTATTTGACGTACCTATCGATGTTTGGAGCGCATAGCGCCCGCCCAGCCGCTCGTCCGTCGCGTCGGCTGAGCGTGAACCTGAAAGCGGTACAAAAGTCCGCAGGTTGTGTTGATACCTCTAATGTATTCTTAAAATACAACGATAGATAAATTTATAGTTTAATCGACAATGATTTTGCTGAGGTCAGGTACTTTATTTAGTGGACAAGTTTGAGTTTATAATCAGGCACATTTATTGTATTAACTATTTTGTTAGAATTAATGTATCATGAAAGAGAAGATGTGCTTGCTAAAAACAGTTATCTATTATAAAAATCTATTACTTTCCTGTAAGCTATTTAGCTTATTTTTTTTTTTTTTTTTTTTTTTTTTTTGTCACAATCTACTAAGTTTTAAATATCCATCACGAAGATACAAAACGTCAATGTATTTTAACTTTCCTATATTTTGTCAGGAATATTATGACGTTCTCTAAACATCTGCAAGTAATAATGGTCTTCGGACGAGACCTGAAGTATAATTAAGAATCAAACTAACTTACCTAGTGCTGTTTGATTCCAATTATGCGAAGGTCTCGTCCGAAGACCATTAGGATCCCACCCATCCCAATACAATGTACCCATTCGTGGAAAAGTAAAATACATATTACGGGGACAAGGTGTAACAGGGTATTCTCTGAAAATAATGACAAGTTGCAGGTGCGCTCCCGGTCGGCTGCCGCCACCGCCGCCTGCACCAACGCGTGGGAGTGAGACAGGAGATTGGTTTTGTATTTTATGACGTGGATCTGAAGTGTGACAGAGACAGCACCACAACTCGTATTGCTGCAAGTAATAATGGTCTTCGGACGAGACCTTCGCATAATTGGAATCAAACAGCACTAGGTAAGTTAGTTTGATTCTTAATTATTTGGAGGTCAAATATTACATAATCGGTGCTTAGTTTCGAACTAGATAATGGTGAAAATACCTTTTTTGTTATTTCCCTAAACCCATAACGTCTCGCATTCATACTAAAGTACATATCATATTAAAGTAATGACAGTCAATTTACTGAAATATTGACTTTAAGGTAAAACACCAATTAAATCATCGTAGTTTTCTAAACACTTAGGTCATCGAAAACTTGTGATTTATTCAAAGCAGATATCATTCATCAACTCAACCACAAAACATGGTTCGAATTCAAATAAGAAACTGGGAAAATATTAGGAAAAATACCACTAAGTACTGAAGCGAATTTCGTTTGAAGTATAATAAAAAAATCACCTAAAAAATCGCGAACCTCAACTATTCGAAATCAACTTTTTCCGGCTGGCTACTCCTAGGAACGTTAGTAGTAGTGGATTGTAGTGAAAGAATTTTCGTTTGTACTTTGTATTGTTATGTACATGTCAATGCATGTAGTGATTCACGTAGATATTAATAGGTTTTCCAAGGGTAGCCAAGACAAGACCTTATGTACAAACTAAGCGGTACTTTTCCAAATAAATTTTTCCCGTTCCATGTTTAATTCTATGTAGGTATCAAACTTTACACATAAAAGCAGCATAACATGTTACGAAAACTATTGAATATCATCCTGATAGTATTATCCGGTGACGAGAAAATACACCATACGACCAGCAGAAAGGACACTTCGCTGCGTGTGTCATTTAATTCATAGAAACTCATAAACGAGTAGTAATTTAGTACTTACGTTTGTATAATAATTTGCTATTGGTTGACCGAACAACCTGATCAAGAATTTTAGAGCTACTTGTGCTCTTCTGAGGGGAAACATGCTCTTCGAGTTAGAAAGATAGAGCAAAAATATCATTTTTACTAAAATAAATTTCCACAAAAATCATTTTACTAGTTTCATACTATAAGATATTTGGTACAGGAAAACTGGTTTCGGTGAAAAGTGTATCTTCAAACTGTTAAAATATGCGAACAAGAAGTCTTTAAAAATTTTGAAATGTTCGAACCAGAAGCCCAGCTACTCGTAGCTCTAGCGGTTGTCAGCGTCCAAATCCACGGCTAATGCCTTAGGGAGTTTAAAACAATAACTGATAATTTTCTGACCATTACAATATGAGTCTCTTCGAGGCGAGAGTGAATAGGTGTCTTCTGGTGAGATTATACTCAAAGGACGGTCTATTCAGTGATAAAAATATGGCACCAGAGTAGTCCATTACGAAAAACGAAATAAGAAAAATGGTAAAGAAAACCCAGACTTGGGGTACATGCCATGAAAGTACCCAAATGATTTCATGTTTCCACAGGTTAGCAACTAGCTAGATTATTTGAAAAAAAAAAGTTAAGAAACATTTTGTGTCGTAAAAAATAGACGATTTCGATCGAACAACGGAAACGTAAACGTTATGGGGAATGATTCCGCGCGATTTTTGAATGATAAGGCTTCAAAGATGAATTTAACCTTTAAAATTATAAATGCGTATAAAACACGTTTAGTGTTCTGTGAATTCTGCCCATACACAAAAATGGAGGTGATGTTTGTTTTTTTTAAATAACTTATATTTTATTTTTGTTTTTCATGAGTTATTTTTTTTAAACCTAATAAATTGTTGTTTTTCATCTCATAATAGAAGGTCCTTAATTATAACCTTTCATACTCCTAAATTTAAGGTTTACAACAATGTACACAACAAACGTTTAATGTGCGTGAAACACTAAAAATAAACATGGTGTACAAAATTACATGATGGTGTTGTATCTATCTATCCAAGTTTAGTGGATGAATTCATTTTGTTGTCAGTTGTAGGGACCTTTAATGGTTTTTTTTTATTAATTAAGAGTATTATGACATGGAAGAGCTATGCTTCCCAAAGTTCCTAATTCGAGTAATTACCTACTTAAAAGTAGGCATCAAATTAAGTAAAATTACGTCTCATTATTATGTACGGTAGTAATAAATACTTGAATTGATATTCGTAATCTGAAATCAAGTTTTAAAGAATCTACCAAATTAAAGAAACAATATTTTTTTATTAAACCAAACTTGTTACGTGCCTACTTCGCTATTTAAATTATAGAAGCTGTTTTTTCTATCTATACACCACTATTTAGTAACTACCAGTAAAAAATTAGGGGCAGTTTCAGCAGGGGCTAAGTACTATTGATAACAGCACGATCAAAGCATTTTGTTTTTTTTTTTTTTTTTAGCCACCAAAAACGGCACCATTTTATGGGCACTATTATATGGGCACAACTTTTCAGAACAATTTCATACGCAATGCGTACGAGGTTTACTTGTGAAGCATTTGGGGAACAATTTTCGTAATTTTTGTCGCGTTTTTGGCTAAAAGCAAACCTCTTGGTCAAACTTGGTGGTAGATATAGGTTTAAAAGTTCTGACGGCGCTACTATCATCAGTAGCCTCTGCGGAAACAGTCCTTAATTTTTTTCTGGTAGTTACAAAATTAGGGTGTATATGTATATAAAAATGAACCCTTATTTCCCTTGGTCACACACGCGTGAAGGGCTGGACCGATTTCGCTAATTCTTTTTTAGTTGTGTTTGCTAATTGTCAGAAGGTTCTTACATAAAAAAAAAAGAATTTGCACAGCAACAAAATTAAAAGTGACTTTTTCTTTAATCTCTCAACAGGCCATGTCATAAAAAGCAGGGGCTTTTAATGCTGTGACGTGGGCAATAGTGTAGCATACACATAACACATATGACCATTTACATAGTTATGACTTATTTCCTGCGAATTCGATAAAATAATTTATCATTGTTTAATGGTAAGTTTTTTGGTTGAGTCATTACGTACACAATCATCTGTTTATTCGAAGTAAAGTACCAAAAGTACATTAAAATATATTAAGTCAAAACAAGCGTAAGGCTAACTCTGGTCCTGTCCACTCTTCTCCAAAATTACTCTCGTCCAAAACTTCCTTTATGGCTTAAGAGGCTGACAACCGTTAAACATCTTCTAGCTCGGACTTTATCATTTTTAACCGACTTCAAAAATAAGAGGTTTATAATCATAATCATCATCAGAAGTCTGGCGGAAAGACTTATAAGGACTAGCATGTACAAGCGATGGGTGGCTATTGCCACATAGCACCACTGCCTATGGTTGTACCTAGGTAATGTAGTTTTTTTTTCTCTCTTTAATTTAAAATTTATGTATTCTGTGTACTACACTTGTTCGTTTTTTTGGTTAACTATGGACCCTTGTCTGAAATAAAGATTATTATTATTATTATAATTCGACAGTTTTTTATGCTTGTTACCTCATAACTTTTTACTGGGTGGACCGATTTTGATGATTCTTTTTTAATCGAGAGCTGGTGCTTGATATGACGAGTAGTTTTTCAGTTTAGTACGAGTGTGTTTTACAGTGCATTTGAAGTAGATTTTTTCTTGAAAGTCATGAGGTATTAGCATGGTTTTTTGTAGTTTTGTAGTGCACCGTCCCAAAAAATAACGTTAAAAAGGTTTTAAAAAATATCACTTTGTGTTGTAGTAAATCTGACTCTTCACAGTGGAAAGTCCATGTTCCCGATATCACGTGTTATGAGTCAGTATACCTACCCGTACTATCGCGACGCGTGTCGCGAGCGTCACAAAGCAGATGTTGTTAACACAAGTTAGCGGTAGATCCATGTCCGTCAAAGTACCTTTACAACTTATAGGTAAAAACGTTACCTACCATTTCAATGTGATAACGTGGCTTACAATATATTGAGCATGAGCTTTTACGTTAGCAGTACTTAACAGTTTTTATGTATAATCTTTTGGTCACGTTGCAAATCTATCTGCTAGATTCTAGCATAGATCCTCCTCCTCTTTGCGTCGTACTCCTCATAGATAGTAGCATAGATATATATCTCTAAATTCTACTACTATTATAAACGCGAAAGTTTGTAAGTATGGATGGGTGGATGTTTGTTACTCTTTCACGCCGGAACGGCTAAACGGAACTGGATTAAACTTAGCAGAGAGATAAATTATAGGCTGGAATAGCACATAGACTACTTTTATCCCGTGGGAATACCAGGATTTAAATCTGCGCGGGTGAAACCGCGGGGCGCAACTAGTACCCAATATAATTATCACACTAGGCCCCTCTGTGTCATGCAGATATCCAGTAACTAGTGACCTGGAGCATGGACTTTCCATTTTCCTTAGCCTGATAGCTCAATCGGTAGTAGCTTTGTCTTCTGCGATGTCGGTTTCAAGTCACCTTGCGCTAATTGAGTTTACGACCTATCGTTTACGGCTTATGGATTAAGATTATCATCTGACAGCCCTCACTGTCAGATGAAAATCTACAAATATCTCAGTTGATAGTAGGTAACTGCATTCGGCCCTGTTGGCTGTGGCTCACCTCTGGCGTAAACATAGACGTTTTTCTACGCCTGGCTGTTGTTTTAATGATTCATAAGAAAGGCCCTAAGTATTTGTCTATCAAGTATTTGGTTCACAAGATAGCTTTGCTTAGTTTCGACCTAAATGATTTTGACCACAACTAAAACTATGCAAACATTGGAGAGTTCATAAGTTACGCTAATCATGCTTTAGAGGGTAAACTGAACGAAAATCTGCTATTAAATGGACATACTTTTGTTGATAGATTAGATATAATTTTAATAGATATGGGACGTACACAAGTTGATTGGTCACACTATGCACATGTTTTACGCTGTCGTGTTGTGTTCGCTATTACCCCATATATGCAAGGTCGACTGTCTATCATAATGTGCAGTAGTAGTTTGCAAGCCTTGAAGTATGATACGAACCACAGCTAAGGTTTAACAAAAATTAAATGTCATTTGCATCTGTTCAAGATTAGATAGACAGCGTTTTATGGAGTCTTTAAACCCTTTGGTATGCCATATAGTCGGTCATATCCAAAGGAATTACATTAGTATTGAACATAGGTATTTTATTTGGATGAAACCGATATGCGGAGATGACAAAGATGAGATCCCAGATACTTACCTGATTTTATTAAAAAAAACGCCCAACAACAATGGGTACAATGTACTATGGGAACCAAACTACAGATACAATACCCCCTAGATAGAAAAAAAACAACCATGTCCTATATGAAAATGTTGGTTCTCGGTGGGGATCGAACCTAGGGCCTAAAGTGCAGAGATGCAACAGAGCTGAGCTGTGCATGCGGGCGGCGACTCATGATCTAACGAACAGGATGTGCCCAGAATATGTTTAGGAGATGGTGTAACAATTCACAGTAACCCCTGAAGTTGGTCCTCAGTTTGTGATTTCCAAAGAGATACCAATCAAGCATTTGGATGGAATTTCTTTTGCAGACAATACCGGTCCGAGCCGCAGGGGAAATGTTCATATTGCACAATCTACGTGATGCTTTCTAAGATACGGCGACCGATATATGACAATAGTAGTATAGCATTGATTGATAACTACCAAATATTTGTTACTTAGTATACCTTGTTACCGATATCAAGTTTTTTAGTAGTGGTGATGGTCTTGCTACTTTTCTAAATGCATGTGCCATCATATACTTAGATAAATCTACTACTATTATAAACGCGAAAGTTTGTAATAATGGATGGATGTTTGTTACTTTTTCACGTCGGAACGGCTGAACGGATCTGGATGAAACTTGGTAGAGAGATAGATTATAGTCTGGAATAGCACATAGGCTACTTTTTATCCTGGGAGTAGCGGGATTTAAATCCGCGGGGCGCAACTAGTGTTTAATAATTCATTGGGTTCAAACACCCTTTCCCAACATACAGTCGCGAGAGCTAAATTGAATTTATTATTAGCTTTATCAATTACATATATTTATATTTTTTTCATGTTAGGTTTTATCATCTCAGAAATATTTCCTTTATTTTTTATTTAAGTTTAAAGAAGAGATTGAAGTATTTTCATCTACCGATTCAGATACCGATGGCTACCGTTACTTTGCAATGGTAAAACCGCCCTTAGATAGATAAGACATCATTACCAGTTACCGTTTCAGAGAAACCAAAGCTTAAGCACACGCAACGAACAGGTTGCGATCTGATTTCAAAGAACAGGTCAAGGCACACCAGAGGTCATGTACTCTGTATAAAGATATACATCAAGATAGTTCACATATGCATGTGTACATACATTTAAAGTAAATAAAAGAATAAACTTTTTAGCAAAAAGTGGAACACCTTGATCGGATGCTAAAGTGGAGTAATGCTCACTAGGTCTGTCGTGGTCACTTGAGATAGGTCAGTAACAGGTTTAGGTAGGTATACATAAATAACAAAAAATTAAGTAGGTACACAATTAAAATGAAGTACGAAAATGTTAATAAAGTTCTTCAGGATAGGCAACGCAACGACAATGCCCCTTATGTGGTTGGTGTCTAGGCGATATCTATGACCGCTTACCATCAGGTGGACCGTAAGCCTGTTTGTTATTTTTCACATAAAAAAATCAGAACCACATTTTTTTGAAGTCAGTTTAGGTATGAGAGAAACGTAATGAAATATTTTTAACGAGAACAGATTTCAGATTATACCTAATTCATGGAAAAATACAGATATACATTCTGTATTTTTATTGAGATAATTTAATTAAGACGATAAATAAAATACACTCATCTGATAGTCTCAATTTGACAGTTTATGAGCGTACTTAGGAAGAGATGATTACGATGTCGTCGAGATAAAGTAATTGAGGAAGATGAAAAACGGTTTGAGATTGACCTAGTTTGCAGAATACTACGAGTACTTCATTGAAGTGCCACTGTCAGAGACAACATAGACACAAGAGTTTTACCATAAGAAACCTGATAAGACAATTAAGGACAGGACACAGGTGATATAGGAACATGCCAGAAATTTTGGTTTCAGTTTTTTTTGTTGACATACACGGGCTGTACCGTGACATCGAATAAAACAGGTTATTTGGCTAGAACCCAACCCACAAAGTAATCCACGTACATTTCGGAGCCAAAAGTGAAAACTCGGGTGTAAAAAGAAATTGTATTACAACAGGTACACAATGAACTGATAAATATTCTGTTTATGTACAATATGCACGGAATTTAACTGCTTATTATTCTGCGGGTTTGTACACTGACATCCCATATGTTACGTACGATGTATGTGAACTCTGCTGGTAAATAATGATTATCTTTACACTACCTTAATATAGAGAAATGAAAATTTTGGCATAGGCTTTGGTTAAATTATGCGTAACATGTTTTCTGAAAAGTAAAGAACGACATAGTAGAGACATAGTAGAGCTGTTATGAAGGCCTATACTGGACATGGATGATGATGAGCTGACAGTCCCATGTATAAATGAATACTAGCAATACGTATAATTTTACACTCTTCTTTGTGAAACGTGCGTCTTATGCCTCTGATTTTGCAAGCGTCCAAAGGCTACGGTAACCGCTTACTATCAGGTGGGCCGTAAGGTTGTTTGCTAGCTAAAGAAAAATTATATATTAAAAAAGGAATTTATGAAATGTAAATAGTCTTTCAGTATTAACCATTTAACGGCAACGACATAATTATTAAACAATTGTCACTCCAAGAGTAGGTAAAGACAATTTAGATGATATAAAGTCTAGTGGAAAAACAAAATACGTTGATTAGAATCACTGGCGACAAAGACCATGTTTTATATTTTATTTTGATATAGTACTCGTCACTATCACTACATAGTATAAAACAAAGTCGCTTTCTCTGTCCCTATATCCCTATGTCCCCATGTCCCTATGTATGCTTAAATCTTTAAAACTACGCAACGGATTTTGATGCGGTTTTTTTAATAGATAGAGTGATTCAAGAGGAAGGTTTATATGTATAACACATGCTATCTGCACCCGTGCGAAGCAGGAATACGCGGGCGGGTCGCTAGTAAATAATACGATAAGAATGTAAAGACGCGAAAATTCTGAAATCCAAGACATTTTTTGCAACAAATAACATTGTGAAAGGTACTTTTGAGACTCGCTCAGTAAGCCAAGTCCACTTCGCAACGCAACACAGATTATGATCACCAATCCAAAATTATTAAGTGATTGATAATTGCTAGCCATAATCAAGTAAAACCATAGATAAATATGTTTGTAAATGTCGTCAATTTAGATTACTAATGTGACGAAAAATTTTAAATATCTTATAGATTCAAATCAAAATTTCGTTTTAAAACGACTAGTTATCAACTAAACCTATCATATAGATGGCTTATAGCTTGAATGAAACAAATGAAATAAATTCATTTAGCTAGTTTGGATGATTATCCGTTCATTCTATAATTAATGGACATAGCAGTTGGACTTACTGAACCAAACAATGGTGTCATGTCCAAATATCATATAATTGATATGATGGCTCAGTCATAAATCTAGGGATCTCTAGGATAGCGGTGTCATTTCACGAGCGTAAAATAGCAGACGTCTTCTTATAGATGATACTACTTTGTTCATAGGTAATTCATTATTCGTGTAGCATACAAAATAAGAAGGTACTAGTTGTTATTTTGAATCTCCTGATCTTTTTAATTCCTGTTCTTAGTAAACAAATATTATAGTTATAGTAGTATAACCATTAATTATTGTGCCAGTATGTAATTCTCATCAAATAGTGAAGGCTACACTGGGCAATGCTGGGATTTGAATATGGCAGGGTCCATATTCACACTATAACTCCTTACTACTACACACACACTATGACTCCTTACGTGAAGACTCATTCGCTCAAGTCAAGCACAAACATAGAACAGCGGGACAAATATTGACATCAAAGCTATAATCAACTCCTACGTACGTATGTTACGTTTTTGCTAAATTCGTTGTTGAAATGATAACCATTGGTACCGCTCTTTTGAAGAACTCCGAAACTCCGAAGGATGTATTCGTTAGCGTGGAGTCGTAGACCGCAAGTACCAGTAGACAACTGTTGATATATCACTGTGTCCTTTATAACTCACTGGTGACTTAGTTCGCTTGGAGTTCATGGAGAACGGTTAAAAGTTAAGGTATTTTTTGTTTTAACCTGTTGGAAGATATTTTCCCTGCGTAAAAAGTAACTTAGGGTACGTCTTTCGAATGCAAGCTCTCGCTGAAGAAATAGCAAATTTCATCAAGCTCTGTACAGCGGTTCATTTGTAAAAACACAACCGAGTGATAGATAATGTGGATGAGTCAAAGTTACTAATATTGCTACTATGTACATAGCTTTGCAATGCTTTGTAAAACTTGAATGAAATGACTAATATCGGATACATGGTCCAATGAACCATCAAACGAAAAATGCATGTTATCAATTAACAATATCATTCTGTAACAGATCATTAGCAGAAAAATCCATAGTAATAACATTGATAACCAATATTTGAAACGTATAGATTGTCGACTCTACGCCGTTGACATAGGTAAGTTATCTGGAACTGCCGCAGCCGCTCACTTTACTCCAATTAACGCTGATTGAATGTTTTATAATAAAGCTACGCATGACTGGATGATTATTATTATTGGTGGCAATTGCCTTCACGAATACAGACGAAAATATTATGGCGGTATCGTTTATATGCTTTCCGCCACAAAAAATATTCTCAGAATCGCGATCAAAAATCAAAACAAACAAAATCAACTCGATGTGTGACTGATATACCGTAGCGAATCCTGTGTTGAACTTTCAGGCAATCCAAATCACGAAATCCGGCACAAACAATACAGTCCACTTGGCGCGAATTCGCTTATTTACTCACAAACCCACGTGGGGGGAGGATAACGAGCGAGGATATAGCGTGCGCACGCTGCGGCAGCCGCAGGGATACTGACTGACTAGCAGGTTCTTGATTATGTTCGTCCGCGCGGATCCAGCGGCGCCTGCGCATGGTTATCAGGTAAATTGCCTCTGACAATACTTGTACACAAAATACGAGTATATAGCGTACACGCGTGATGTAATCGGTCCACGTCTCACCTTCCTTCTGAGAAGACGATGGAATTTAAAATTTTATTTTGTTTATTCGACTGGATTGTTTTGAACCGACATATTCTTGTCAGGATGCGGTCCATGCGTTGCGAATTGCGAAAATGGCTTGCTTCAACGTCAAGTTCTAAACAAACCATGAAGAGCAGTAATTTGTTTCAGCGTTCGAGAACCAAGTCCATGCAACTTTCACACAAGTGGCAGGAGTATCTGGAACCAAGCAGTTTCTAAAGGAGTCATGGCCTTCAAACAATACCATTGCGTGCGTCACTAGATGCTCTACCACAGCAATCAAGATTTGAATTGATAAACTTTAAATATACAACTCGTATAATTAGTTACGTTATTAATTTCTCTGCCACTTAAGAGATTTAAAAAACCTATTTCGGCAGATAAAGTTGTATCGAAATTAATCAGTGAAAACCTAAACAAAAAGTATTTAAGTAATTGATGTCTAAAGTAAAAGCGGTGAGCAAGCATGTTTTAATAAAAGCCCGAAAAACCAATGACAAATCAAACGTAGCTAATGTCCTGAGTTTGATATATTAATTTACCATCATCATCTTCTCTCTTCATCGAGTCTTCTCTTTATAAAGGCATTTTTCCCGTCTCATGAGAGCCTCATTCACTCATTTCCAGCACTTTCAACAATGTTGTTTGACAGACGAGCGTGTGGTCTGTATCCTAGGTCTTCAAGCCTCACTTCGCCAACATGAATGGCCGGTTTCACCAATCTTCATGATTTACCCAATATTCTTCACCATTTACGATCTAACCAATGTAATTTTTTGTCAATTTATTTGCGTCTTTTCTTAGTTTCCCGTTGTATTTCATCACTATTTCGTTCATCTCTCTCATCAAGGTTTTCTGTACCAAGTAGTGCACCTCTGTCATCGATCACTGAAACGTCCATTATCTCAATTGTTTCACATGGCAACCGGTCGCGTGTCGGATTCAAGTGATGAAGAGGAGTTGTAAATTGAACGTTGCCTCCATGAAATAAGAGTCTATTTGCAGTCGGTTTGAACATTTATGTCACAGCTTTGTCATGGATAGTAATTTTACAGGCAATACCAATTCTCTATTTGGTTGTATAATTATTGTGTTAATTTGTAATATGGTGTAGGTATAATAAATTGTACTTGTCGTAAGTCTACAGCTTATTTTTCTTGTTCTTGGTTGCGTGGAACTGGCATCTAGCTTTAAGATGTTTCAATGAAATCTTTGTGATTTAGTTGTATACCTGGCGAATATCTGAAGAAAACGTTTTAAATAGAATGATTCCCGTATAACATTTCATAATCCATATAAAGAAGTGCTAAAGGTTAATGACACCCAATTCAAATGGTTTTGCTCCGGGATTCCCTTTCTTGATCATTATTATTTTTAAACGAACTATAATAATAAATGATATTGATATCTAGCTATTGTATTACTTCTGCAATTGCAATTTAGAGTTCATTGAACAAGGATTGCGATGACGGATGGAACGATTGGATCATACCATATTTCATACCATACCGGGTAGTCAAATAATTTTGGTTGAAGTCGATTTTGCGGGGATTCCTGTTGATAGTAAACACATTCTTGAAATCCAGTTAATAAGCTGCAACAGCAAGTAGTAGTTGCATTCAGATGAAACTGGGAATACACTATAATATTGTATACTTAATAATCGAGATCTTCTCGGTCGCGTGGAACTGGCACCAGAGTCACCTAGTTTTAAGACGGTTCAAGATGGTCCTTGTGATTTTATTGAATAAATATATTTTGACTTTGAGACCAATAAATAAATTTTGGATCACGCGAGCGAAACCCCTGGCGGAAGATAGTTATAATTATCTAGATGGAATCCTCTATAGTGCTACACAAATCTAGGCTTATTGCTTCATAGTAGCTCCCGAAAAGTAACAAAGGCCATAGAGATTGAAAAGATCTGTAGAGCATAACTTTCTAAATCTATTGACCATTTACGTATTAGCTAACGTAATAATAAAGTATAATAGTTTGTGTCAAAGTAGAAAAATAGAATTATTGGCCAAGCCTTGAAAAACTGACAAAGATGTTGTCAGTTCTTATTAAGGTGGAACTGACTCATGTAATTTTTTTTACAGATTGGAAGTATAGCGTTGTTTGAATGATTTTCTTACAGACTACAATGTTATACTCTCTTAAGTTTATCTATCTGCAAGTCAATTCATTAACGAAAATGATAAGCTCACGCATTCAGTGCACATTGTAGGTGCATTAACATACATTAACATTAACATAAAAATACCTTAAATGTATTATGGAAATAGACCGAGATAAATGTATTTGTGGTGACATCATGCCACTATCAGATGTCGAAATATATAAGTTGATCTCTCTTATCTATTATAATGACTAGTGGAACGCATGTGTCTTTGTTTGTTCAGTATTTCTTACTATCTTATCAAACTTTATTTAAACTTTTTTGCTTCCTTGGGTTCCTTTCACATTGTAACCGACAACGGAACACTGTTTTGGCGATTTCTTTGAGTGCACCGAAGACAGGTTTTATAAACCATCTGTAGAATTAGTTAGTCAATTAGTCCGCATCAATTTTCCAAGTTGTAATTCATCAGTGGTATGTTAATATCGTATTAAAAGCGTTATGTTTAATAAACAGTGGTGGCAAAAGAATCCTGCCTTGAGGTACTCCGGGCTCCAAGCTATTTATTCGCCGAAAGGAAGTAAGAGTTATTCAAAGTTCACTGCAATTCAATAACAGAAAATGAATGGCCGCAGAAAAAAGCCATGACTAGTGACCGGCATGTAATCAAACGACCTAGCATAGCGAAACGAATGAGATGGCAAATCGAAATCGCATGTGTATAATTTCTTCCTGGTCAGCAGAACCTTGAACGCACCAGGAGTTTATCATCATCAACCTATAATTTGAGGTGATGTATGGTAGTAACCCCGACGCGACGATTCAGTGCTATTATGGGTTAAAGTTAGTCGCGCAAATGACTTTACTACTAGAATTAAAATGCGTTTAACAGAGAAAACAGACGTCGTGTGGAAACCGGTTTATATTCTACAAATGATGGGTTTTTCTATTTTTTTAATGTAATATTTAACTCAAAAAAATAACTGCTCGCAATCTTTTTTCGTCAAATAGAAAACCCCAACTACGATAGCTATCAATCTCAAGAATTCTGACAGCACTAAGCCCGTAACTACGATAAACTCAAGAGATGACGGGTCATGTGGTGTTGATTTAAATAGTAGGACGTAAGCTGCTGTCCGCGGAGTCGTTAGTAGAATTAAGCAAAGTGAAGTAAACGCCTATAAAGGCGCCAATTAAATGATAGATGGCTAGGACGTACAGCGGAAGCTTATAGGAGCTATAGAGAAATAAATTATCGAAATTAGTAACTGGATATAACAGAAAGACTATACCAAGTGATAGCCTAGCTAGTCCTAACGGATCGAATGGGCTTTGGACGTTGACGTCACACTAACGTGGCAAGGGCGGGCGGTGCCACGAAAGTACAAGCTGGTACAAGCACTCGCGCTACATCCTCGCCACTTTTTTGTGTTGCTAAGGTAACCTAAGGTAGCAAAAAACTGAGGTTTACCTAACATGCAAGAACAGAAAAAGCTGAAAAAGATGATATGTAAACCGTTTCGTAATGTGATATTTCATCATGATTTCACTTAATGTATCACTGATTTAATCATTGATATCAAGATTATTTTATATCTCATATGACAATAATAAAACTGCTAACAATTTCTTTCAAGATAGATCGCGGTAGTTATTTAATGGAGAAGGCTGAATATGGTTTGTCCTAGAAATGCAAATGAGCCGTCCTTTGTTAAAATATACAACAATTTTGTAGACTTCTTAAGGGTACTAATTTTGTGTAGTCACCATTTATCGCAAAAAAATTACAATGCTGCCAATATCATGCACATATCAAGATTATTATAGAACACAAAATATACAGCAAGTTTGCAGACTTCTTGAGGTTACTGATTTTGTGTAGTCACCATTAGTCGCAAAAGAATAGCAATGCTGCCAATATCGTGCACAATTGATTATTACAGAACACACGATTATTGTAACAAAAACGTTTACATATCTGATAATAAATTGCAACGGAACTACTCTAACGCCAGTCTTTACGGCACCGATTCATTGATTAGTAGTATAACATTAAACAGACGATGCTTAGATTCAGTTTGTCTGCTAAACATGAGTCAGATGACCGAAATGCGCAAAAAACAGACTAACGTGAAAAACTATGTAAAACTTGAAAGCTAAACCAGTCAGATAGGGCCGAGGATGTTGAATTTAAACCACATAATACTTTTCTTCAGGTTTACTTATTATTCTTTTAAACTGGTGACAATTAGAAAGTTACAAGTACATGTTTTTATTACTAGGTAGGACTTTACTTCTCGACGTCTCAGGACTGAATGTCAGTTCGACTTTGCTATCCTTAGTTCCAGAATATACCAACCCTCACTCTTTTGTAAAAGTGGGCGTTGAAAAGAAACCAGCGGATAGCAAGCAAATTACAATACTGATAAAATGAAAACTAAATAATTTAACATTTGTATAATGGTGATAAATTTTATAATTAATGAATGTAATTATCGTATAACTTTCTTAATAATTTAATGTATTAAAGTTTCATCATTGCATTAGTGTTTACAAATTTTACGGAAACGATTTAAAAATACTTAATAAATTAATAAAAGCTCACAGATTTGATAAAGTTTCCCTTTAGTACTACCTAATACTGACTTCAACATTTTTGCGGTTTTTGGTCCGCAATAAAGTAAGTACATATTGTAAAAAAGTTAAAATTATATTTTTTTTATTATTTTAGAATACGGGCCTTTGTGTAAACCAGGAAAATAGCTTTAATGATGATGATGATGATGAATGAACACCACAGTGTGTAAATGGAGTTATGAATATTACCTCTAAATCTAGATAGTAGATAATAAAGGGGGGAAGGAACTATCTGAAAACCGGAACGAACATGATGATAAAATAAAGATAAGTTCTTTGACAGTGAGCATCTTTGGTTAGCCTATAAAAGAATCTTTGCAATAATACACGGCAATGCAAGACATGTGGCATGATTCTATCGTTCTAGTTACAAATCGCGCGTAGCGCAGCGACTGGTTCTCGGGAGACTAAAAGAAAATATGGCAGTGGCTATGACAAACTATTAAAACCAGGTAGTTTGCAGACATCCAAAACAAATAACATGTCCGCGCATCAAACCAAAACAAGACACTTCACTATCACAACTTTAAGCTTTACTGCACAAAGTTCAAGGCACTATCACTAGAACTGCAAATTTAAAGGAGATAGATCAAAAATGAGCGGCTCGTTGTCGCGTCATCGCCATATTTTCCAGGTGAGGCGTTTATGGCGTATTTTATTCATTATCAACCGGTTAAAGGAGGCGGTCGCTAGCCGCACGCGCAGTCTCACTCTGATCTAAAATAGACCTAATTGGTTGCGCGACGCCAGACGCCAGACAGGGATGATGCTAAAATTACGTCGGTAATTCCAGGAACACCTTGATACCTAAAACGCCAGTAGGTAGCCCTTTTGCTTTTAGTATTTCCAACTAAGTTTAGAATAGTGGAAGAGTTGTAAAGTCTTTTCAAACACGAAGATAAATCAAAGAGTCCAAGTACGATAGTAACACTTTCAAAGAAGCTTGAAAGCTGTCATCTTCAAGTGTCATCTCTTAGCCATAAGCCATGTCAAGGTTATGATCATTACTCGTGGTTTCGACAAGACTCTCTGTTTGATCCTGCAACGTCCTGCAACCTGCATCAAAGGGCTCCATAATCGTGGAATTTTGGGAAAATATAAAAGCTGTCCATATTTTGTTATATGAACATAACATTAAACGTGATGTTTGAAAACTTTTTACGCCCTGAGTCTCGATACCTGCCAACGTACCATCTTATACGATTAGATGGCAGAGACAGGCCCTGAGTCTCCAGTATTTTGAAACAAGGGTAAATGCTGATGAAATACCTCAGAAAAATTAACACAATGTTGACCGCAGACGGATAACTGCAATGATACAGATAAACTGTACTCATAAAACCATCAAGCTCTACGGATAACAGCGACACAGCTACAGCTAATTCACAACAGCACATATCCTACCAATCCTACTATCCTACTAATCCTACTAATATTATAAACGCGAAAGTTTGTAAGTATGGATGGATGGTTGGATGGATGGATGGATGTTTGTTACTCTTTCACGCCGCAACGGCTGAACGGATCTGTATGAAACTTGGCAGAGGGACAGATTATAGTCTGAAATAACTGGAATAATTTTGTGAAAGAGTTTGACCGGAAAATCACAACCGCAACGCCAAACAGTGGTGCTCACATTGGTGCATTTCGATTTGAACAGCATAGGTTCAATTACCGGTTCAATGTATCTTAATGGACGCATTACACGGATCCTTGATGAACGAAATAGTTTCCTAAATAAAACAGTTTTAAAATCTGATGCCTCAAGTTAGGACTTGCACTCTTTCCCACTACTCCAGACATCCTCAAATAATCTTCTATGTACTTTGAGATTTTGAGGGTATATTTACTGTGCGCTAGGGAGTCTTCAGCCAATTAACTTTACAAGTGGTTTGAAGTACTGTAGCCCTGCTCTATGGGCTGTGTCAGAGCAGTAAAACGAAGCAGCAAATGCACATGTGCATAAACTTGAAAGATTATCTCGCCGTGAAACAACCTTCAGGGTATGACGTTTAAAGTGCCTACATCGTATGAATGAAGGTTGCATGTTATTGTAATTTACTTGTACTCACCATCATCAGCTGATCCTTTTTTTGTTTTTTTTTGCTTTTGGGGAGTCCGAAGCTACAAGGGAAGTCGGTTATGGCAGGGGGCCGACCTAAACCACTGGCAATTCTGATGATGTCTTCTGTATAGATAGATGTTAGTATGGATACTATAAAACATGAAAATGAAACATAAAACTGCAATCAGCTTCCTGAAGAATTCAAAACGCACAGACCACAAGACTAAAGGCTTAAAATAGTAATAATATGTACCAAAGTCCTCTCACATAGCCTTCTTCAGGCACGAGTTTTCAGCTAATTTTATACCTGCGATCGAATATAAGATGAGTAAAAAAAGTTATTCCCCATGCATCGGTTGCCACTTCAACTTGTTAATTCTGATTCTGATAACTGTCAGTCACCTTGGTTCTTCTACGAATTTCCGGATTTCGGATTTATTATGCTGTGAGATTCCTAAGCCCAGCTCTATCTTTGAACATTAGCCCGTATGAATACTGGTGAATACTGGCCAGCAGCAGCGATGGTTTTGCATTTATTGTTTTAGTGTGCATTATGTCGGCCTTACCAGGTCTTCGTATCAACAAAACCTCCACAAACCGTATCTATACACTGACACCACCGGCGCGCCGCGCCGGAGCGGATAAAACGGTCTTCCTATATTACTTCCTCTCTGGCTATCTCTGACCTGAGCCCAAGCCGAGATTCTCATCCAAGTGGTGCACTTGCCCAAAAACCGCTCCCAAAAGCATGGGAATAGTATGCTGTCTGTCCGCAATCAACAGAAGATACCTCAGTCGTAACAAGTCCAAACATCATCTAATATTATGAAGTTATTTCTGTCCCGCCTTTACGCATGTTCTGCGTCACTATTATGGGTTTGTTGCACTGTTCAGGGGCGTTATACTAATATCACAGAACACATAATAATTCATTTAGGTGTTCTGTGATATAAGTTTAAGATGATGTGATGATTTACGGGCGTGTTATAGTAACAAAATATTTGATTGCAAATTTATTTAAGAAAACTGAATCGCAACGTGATTTCGTTTAACATTAATCCCAATAGATTATCCGTGTTCTGGCAAGAAGAACCTACGAGTACCATAGTACGAATACCATGTACGGGTTGTAGTTTTTTTACCCGATACATACCTACTTGCCGATTTAGGCAAACATTTGTCCCGCTTTAATCAAACCCAGATAGGGCACGCCCTTATTGAACGTACAATAAGGGCGTGCCCTATCTCTTAGATATTTGCATTGCAGTTGTAGATTAAGTTTTGTATGTATGTATATGTTTTTATACGAGGTAAGCGCTCTTCATGAGCTGGGCCATTTCCACGCATAGTTTCTAATACCCATTATAACAGGTATACAAAAAAAACTCTTACGTTTCCAGCTGCGCTAGATAAATCATGACTCTTCTTCTGTACACCACAGCCAAAAACCACACCGGTGTTTACTAGGCGACAACGACGTCATGGCACGTCATGACGTCACTTTCTATATTCACGTTCCACGCAGTGCCAATTGCGTGCTTCTGACGTATTAAACTGATTTTATCCGAAGACACAGCTTTTGGATTCTACTAGTATTTACGTGAGCCTGCTGAAAATAGGCCTCATAATAGGTAATGAGGTCATCAGTGAGGTAGTTTAATTTCTTTAAAACACTGAGCAGTGGTCGTAGGGCAGCAAGCCTTGCTTTTCATTCCTCATCCTCATCCTCATCTTTGCAGAAGTATTTCCCATAAGTGCAGGTTGCAAGCTAATTGCTCGCCACTGCTAGCTAGTATTCTAACTAGAGTTATACGGGGCACGAGCTATGGAGCTGTGTGGCAGAGGTTCATTATAAGCCCAGAATGAAAAAAGGTCAGCTCTGCTGTCTGAATGAGCAAGCTAAAATGGTAACCAATGGGAAACAAAGGTTCTCTCCCCAACCTAACTGATAGCCTCTTCTCTGCTCTTCTCCGATTACAAAAAAAAATGTGGATGATTGGGTTGGAGCTTAGAGCCCTTGATTTAGATCACCAGCGATCTTTCATTGGGATTAAAATGGTGCGTTCAAATGTAATAAGCCTGGGAACAGTCACTAGGGCAGATGCCTCAGCCACTTAAATCCTCATTACGAAACTTACGGTCACTAAGGATCGCCTTAGCTTTCGAAAAACTGTTGGAACGGTATCAAGAGTCTTGATAGCGTTCCGACAGTTTTAACCACGGTTTAGCGATCTTGATTCAAGATCGCTAAACCGTGGTTTACGGAAAACTTCAATTCAAAATAAGGTCAACTAAGGTTAACTTGAAATGTTGAATAATAAAGGAAAAACAGCTAGTCTGGGGGTTTTTTGAATGTAAAACATTTAGTAAGTCCCGAAAATCGTAGAAAAAATATTGTTCACAGCAATGCATGACCATCTTTTCGCATACCATGATCTGGTTTCCGTCATAATTGTTACTGTCACCGTTTCTTAAGAAAAGAAACAGAGTTGTAAAGTAGCGTACTACGCACTCCACTCATTAGAACTGGATCTAACTGGAGACGCTAAATTGAGGGGAACATTTCAATTGACTGCATCTACACGAGATGACTTATTGATGGTAGCGAGCACGCAGCTTGGAGACAACACAGTTTGCTGACACTTTTAAAGGGAAAATGTCGATAAACATACCTGCAAGTGTGAAATTGAATAGAAACTTAAGCGTCTTGTCTAATAAATCACCTTGCTCCTCGTATTTGCCGAGATCAGTCAGTTAACAAAAGCAGTCTGTTTGATAACTGTGACTGACAGGTGTGATAACGGTGTGATAACTTCAAAACAAGGTTTAGCACGGGGCTGGCACGTGTGTTAGGTGCTGTCCAAAATGGAGCCACGACGATACCAAATATTAATGTGAAATTGCAAAAAAAAATCTCAAATATCCCAAAAGTTAAACCGGAACCGGTAGACAAGTTTCACACTGTTGGCAAATGCATTTTTGTATCAAGAAACTCGTTGGTTTGCGCCCCAATATATTTTAACACTATGCTCACTGACCTCTATATAGAGGTCTATTCTAGAACTAACCACAGTAGATAAAACTTATTGTAGATTAAAATATTACGCTCATAGAATGGTAAAATTGTATGGCAATGGAGTGCGCCTTCGATCAACAAAACAACTAAGGAGTGCCCCGTGCTTAGAATAGTTCTAGACCACATTACATACCAAATGTAGAAGTTTAACGTCGCCCAAAGACGTGCTGATACGCGGGCGGGACGCAAAACTGAAGGGGTGGGCACTCAGCCAGAAGATGGAAACAAAGACGGCAACAGAATGGTGGTTATGAAAGAATGGCTTTGAAACATTCTAGTGATATTTTTGATTTCATTGAATAAGGACCCTTTCACTTTGAGGACCTGAGACTCCCGTTATTTCATATACTGTTGACGACGCTGCAAATCGATGGATGAAACTATCATAGGGCCAGAACTAGTGGCGTGATTAAAAGTATATCTTAAAAGTAGCATGTAGTTTCAAACGACCATAATTATTGATGATTTTTCTTTACCTTGCTAGTGTGAAACATGCCTTTGCATGTAAAAATCTATTTATTTATTCGGTTTACCGTCTAAAGTGGAACTCACGTGATTGTTATTGTACCGCAAACATACTTACCTACCCCCTGTGACATCATGTCAACAAATGCCGTTGGGCGAGATGACGTCACAGCTCAGGCGGAAACTGTTAAAATATTTATTCACTTGTCTTTACATTGTCCAAAAAGATAGACAGAAGCAACTGAATGAAGGAAAAGTTATGGTGCCGCTAATATTCTTTTTGAGGATTTCGCCATATCGCATTTGCGTGCGTAGCAGTTCTAATTCGACAAAAGATGATCGATACATTATGCTATACGCAGATGGGGATCATCCAGGGTGACTTACCGGTTAAGAACCAGGTTTTTGTAGCTTACCTGGAAAATAAAAAAATACCTGTAAGTTTAACAGCTAGCCAAAACTTTGTGAAGTTTTTAGCCATAATATATCCGTCGTCTCATCCAATGTCAATTGCTTGAACCTTCTTAAACAACCCTGGATCTTCTTTATTATACTACTTCTATATTGTGACAAGGATCATACAAAACTTTGAGTTTACCCAGCAAGAAAGCTCTTAGCAAAATGCCGCCATAGGTCATTCATCAAACAGTTGATCACTCTGAACTGAACGTTGCTGTCGATATTTTAACAACGAGCGAGCATTAAGTTAGTTTCAGTTGAAATGCATTACGTTAGGTACCTCCCAGTAGTCTTAATTCCCTGACCCAATTATAACATGGTATTTTTTACGATTAAATTGTTATCTGTACAGAGAGAACACGCAAGGGTAGGTTACATACGGTATGCTGAGTAGGTCAGTATATGCCTTAGAATTAACCCATTTATCCTTAGTATCCTGAAGTTATCCACTTTTGGATACTTAACCTTAGTCAGTGTACTTCTTCAGGTTCTCTTCTCATCGTTTCAGATGTCGCCGATCTCTCTGCGGTAGGAGGCAGTTTTAAGGTCTATCCCCACACATCATTGCCGTGTCAGGGACGGGGCAGGGACGTGTTTAGGCAGGACTCTACAAAAATATCATTGCATACATGGCAATTGTGTATGTCTATGAACTCGATAGCACATGTCCGTGCCCGTGCCGGCAAACGAACCAACGAAGTTGCTGCCCCGTCCCTGACATGGCACTGATGTGTGGGGATAGACCTTAACCCGACTTCTGGATCAACATCAACTATCAAAATTAATGATTGCAATTACCTATCAGACACGATGACATCCACGCAGATATCTTGGCACTCAAGATCTGTGGATATACATCGTTTACTTCAACAGTTATTTGGGTAGTCAGAAGTATTTGAATTTTTACTATTCCGTGATGGGTTGCAGGCCCATCGCCGCATAAAATGCAAACTATGATATTATTATAAAGCCCCGATAAATAAAGACCTACAGATCTAATTAACAACTAAGGCCAGGTTCTAGAATGGCCCACATGCGCACGCGCATGGTTAAGGACGAAACAAGCAGGTCAAGTGTGTGGCGCCGCCCTTAGATACACTAGACCGGTTCGCGTGACGTGAGAATTGTTTGATAATCTAGGTTCTAAGTATAATTACTTTCATTTTCATACATATTATCTTACTTACTTACTAGTAAAAACCAGTTACCTTTAAGATAAATAGCGCATAACCCAAAATTTATAACTATAATAGCAAGGGTGGTCTGGTTTGGATATTATTGTTTGGCTGATTAGGTATTCCTCTGGTTAAAACTAATCAATAAAGCTCAAGCTCAAACAAGTCCAATACTCTCCCGTCAATCCGCTCAAATACAAGCAACGCCATCTATTATCATTGCGTTGAACTAAAAAGCAAAGTAGGAATCGAGCAACAAACCCGCATACCATGATTATCCGATAGATGGAACTAGCAGTCTCCGATTATTCTACAATAATATAGGTAGTTTATTCTACAATAATAGAGGTAAGTTGTTGAAATTATAGACGTAACATGGACTTTCACTGTAAAAGTGGCGAGTTTGAATATATTATATTCAGGAAATACCTATGTGATACTTGAAGCTAGATTTTGTTCGCATCTACCTACTAATGAATGTCAACAGCATACCCATCATCCACTCACCCATGCCATGACATGTAGACAAATAAATAAATAACAAACTCATTATGATTACACTGTGATTATTTCCACACAGCGCGTTATCTAGAGCCAAACAAAGCAAAGCTAACGAAAAAAGTAAGAAGGGAACCAATTTACTGATAGAATACAAAAAAACTATCTTGTACAAACATATACCTATGCAAAACATCGTGAGGAAACCGGCATGTTGTAAAACCTAACAAGTTCTATAACATGTGACAAGTGCTCGAAAGGAGCCTCTTGAGGCGCACTTAAAATCCTTTCACCACACTGTTTCGAAAGAAACTAGTGACACGATAAGAAGAAGAAGAAGAAGAAGACCTATGCATACTTTACTTACTTACCTACATAAAATTAAATGACAATCCTATATACATGTATTACTTCCTTCTAATAAATATACGACAGTTGGTCATCTAACCCCAGCGCGCAGGGTGTGATTAGAGTCCCGGGCCAGCGCAGCCCCGTATCAAAGGAAAGGTCGTGTGTTCGAATCCGACTTGGATAATAACATTTGGCATACTATAAAAGAAATCTTTGTAATCATTCTATAACTAATCAAATATAATACTTTCTTCAGGAACGGAGTACATAATATAATTAAAGGAACCCAAAAGCCCACCAATCCGCCGGGTGTTAGCAATCATCATTAACACGCGTGCAAAGCCACGGGCGACTGCTAATGCTATACAATACATAGCAGCCAGTCATAGACATAACGTCAAGAAGATAAGATGCTCATTAGGACGATAAAGAATACGTAAATTAGGGATTCAATGAAAATGTTTGATTATAATATAACCATTACAATCGCTCGATAACGGCGTATCATCAATCATAATTTAAACCGCACTTTATCAATATATGAAAGGAAAGCCAAATGAATCTTTATTCGATTATCAGAGACAAAAAACTTACTAACTACTTACTCGTATGTAGGTAATATAAAACTAATAGGTATAAAGTAGGCAGGTAAAACGCGTTTCGCCGATCCCCAGAAAAAGGAAAAGTAGTTATAAATAAAACAAAGATTAAAGAGATTACAGTATTTCATTTCAATTTCATTGTGGTCTCGAAACGACGTTAGTTTATGTAGCAAGTATCGGTACCTGAAAAGAAAACCCAGTCTGGTTTTTAGTTTTCTGTAACTGTACCTTTTTTTTATGTGTTAGTGTTACTTTAATGTCAACGAAGAGACAACAACAGACTGAAACTAAAAAGCTAATGGCGCCACCTTTATGAATAAGGGCCATTGTGTATAAGAGAATGTGTAGTAAAGCTCCGTGGAATTTCGTCAGGGGGAAAACAAGCGCTCTATGGACACTGGACAGTACAATAACAATCACGAACGACCATCATGGTCTGCCGTTTGACCCGAAGACGCTGTCTAATGGACTCCAATACAAGCCAATTGACGACACACAAGTTGCCATCCACAAATGGAGCAAGAGCTGGGATGAAGGGGGCGAGAACCAATCAAAGTTATGAACTAATAAGGAGAAAGCTTTTGCATATTATATATTTTAATATTTTAATTATAACTTCATTTATAAACGTTGTAGCATCAAAATCAAGTTTACATATTGGTTTACGGGCTAGCTTGGCTATTTAATCCAGAGGATCTGTAGGTTCAAGGTTCAATAAATTAGGTATTACACATGTATACTGAAAAATAATGCTGCTTATTAGAACAGATTTAAGAAAGATATTACAGCATCTAAAGCGTATTTTCTATTATCTTTGTATGTCATTATCTGTGGATTTAAAACATTTAGGTACCTACCTACCTAGTTATAGTTTTTTATACCGATTCTTAGCTAAACAAGGCAATAAACTTCGATCTCATACCGACTTAGTACCCATAACACAAGCTTTGAGTAGCTTACTTTGGGGCTAGATGGTGCTGTGTGGATTGTCCAGCATTATTTATTTATTTATCTCTAGAACACAAGAACTTTGTGTACCAAGTCTATCTTTTGAAATAACTAGGTAAGATTACTTGATTGATATTTTACGGCATTTTATTTTGTATTTTATAACTGATTCTATCAGGTTTTTGTTGGGTTTATTTTTGAGACATGAAACCCTAAAAATATTCTATTATGGATCGCCGATATTTATTTTGACACTGCCCATAAGTGGCGTTATTATTACGCATTGTCTCGATTTGAAGATGGAGGTCTCGATGACAATGAGCTTACATGCAAACAGTTCTTCGTCTTTTATCATAAGAGCACCAGTGGAAGCGACCCCGACTTCTGATCCTAAGGTCGTGGCTTCGAATCTGGTCGTGTACCAAATGGATTTTTCGTATTTATGTGCATAATGCCAGTGCCCTAGTAGAAACACCGTGCGTCGAACTATTACTACTAAGAGAACAAAGCGAGGGTGTGTGGCAGCATCTATATTATTAGGATATACATAGATACATAGGTACCTGACTATCTTAGACACCCCCAAATTAATTTGAAATCTGATGGGGTTTCCATTAGATGTCCTAGTAGGTACTTACTAATCTCTTAGCCCTTGTTTTGTGTTTCTTTCTCTTATCAAAATCTTTAGCTAAACCTCGGACCCTCTTTGAAATCTAATTCGTAACCAAGACGTTAACTCTGGTGGCGGAGCTTATTTGGGCCTCCTGAAGTCCTCCGTCATCGGATGACTTCATGGCATTATAAGTTACTGTTATAAGATGAGATACTGTCCTGTACACTGTTTTAAGAATTCCAATAGCAAAGTCCAGACGCTACATGCTATACAGCCATTCATTGTGACATTGCGAGCACGCGTTATGAAACATAAATGTAATGTTTATCAACATAATCTTTGTTAGTGTCGAAGAAAGAAGTTTACTAGTAGAAGTATGGTCGACGAGGATAAACCTAAAGTTACGTAACACAGAACTGTGATTTCCATTCACGGTGGTCATTCTATTCAGATTTAAAGAGTTCTGTCGTGTAGCTATGTTGAATGGGATGGAAAGACGACTGTGACATGTCTGGATATCGTGTGTTCACGGTTGTAGCAGACTTTAAGGTTCTCTCTATATGCCAGACTCTATATGCCAAGTCTGAAGAGGGCTCATGGAAACATTATTTTGTTAGATTATTTTTCGCAATCGAATACTGATAAGTAAACACATAGCGGCATTTTTATCTCAAAAAAATTTGTTATTGATTGCCATAATCATAACACCCTCTATTTTTACCCACACTACATGACATGCCTATCTCTTACCAACTTGATAACACCCTCTATTTTTACCCACTTTACAGCTGTATGCCTATCACTTATCTCTTACCAACTTGGATAAGTTGCGACTAGGTATATCATCTGATTTTGTGATCTGTTTAAAACTTTATATTCAAATTATTATTTTCTGTTCTAAAATGAATGAATGCGATACTAGTGCTCCGACTTTATATATTCGTGCGTAGTAGCAAATTGTTCTTTTTGAAAGTTTAGGGAGAATCCTATGTCTAGCAAATGACGATTTCGTTCGTTTACTTGATCTGAAAGTTATTGCTTATAGCTCTTTGTGGTACCACGACACTCATGGTTACGAGCAATGACTCACCCACAAATCTGTAAAGGACAAGTAAGATGTTTATTACATC
This sequence comes from Plemyria rubiginata, assembly GCA_963576535.1. Lineage (NCBI taxonomy): Eukaryota > Metazoa > Arthropoda > Insecta > Lepidoptera > Geometridae > Plemyria > Plemyria rubiginata. The sequence goes on along the minus strand of OY754922.1, from coordinate 6,544,848 downwards.
TTTCATTACACCCAAGGACTAGTTCTTAGATTAGACTTATTTAGACTTAGGATAATGAGTTTTCTGCTAACGACTTCCACTTACTCGCCATTGGCTAGCCAGAGAAACACCTGCCAATGTACGAGAATGTAGATAGGTACCGCGTCATAGCTTGGCGTATTTTGGCAGACGTACCCGTTCTGTTTACCGCGGGCTATTTCAGCACGAGGCAAGTCAAGTTCAAGGGCTTATGTTATTATAATAAGTATTTTACCCGTGAAGTTCAAAAAGGCTCTGACTGTAGGTATATTGACTTAACTAGATCTATCTGTAGAACTTTACGTTTCTTTACAAACTTCAAGGCGGAATCGTTCTTATTAAGGAGCTGTCGACCGCCCAATAGCTTCTTGCTCGTTAATTTTTTTTTAAGATAAAGTCAGTTAACTCTTTTTATGGAAATTCTCTATCAACCAAGTTGAGTGCAATAATTTGCAAACAGTTCAGAAAACAATTGACAGTTGTCTGCTCCTTAGAACGCAAATAATCGTAAAAAAATTATAGCTTGTACGTACGATCCAACACTTTTTTTATTAAAGATATAAAATCACTTTAGTGTAGTAAAAATAGCAAACAACAAAGCGCCAGTACTCTCAAACGGCAAAAGGAAACATTGTGAGGAAACCGGCATGTTGTAGGACCTAAAAAGTTCTAAACATGTCCTACCAGCACACTGTTGAAAGAACTAGCAAGCAACACTACAAGAAGAATAATTAATACAACGTTATACGGAGAACAACATAACAAAGTTTGAGAAAAATACATTGAACCAAAATCATACCAGATTGATTAAAGCGAATTTTTTACTTTACAAGATTCTAGTAGGGTTTGAGTGATCTTGGAATTTTCAATAAAACTAATATTCTAGAAACCAGTTTTCCTTTTGTCCGAAAAAACTGGTTAGGTATTACATTTTCAAGGCTATAGGAGGCGCACGCGTGCGGCAACAATCTATCTGATAAGAGCTGATAAGAAAAGAAGAATTGTGTAAGTACCAACAAATGGAGAAAATATCATGTCCTAAAAGATTTTGGAAACAGCGCAGCACTTTAAGTACAAGCGCTTCTATTATGCAGTCCATAATAAATTTTATCTAAAATACCGGCTTATCATATTTTTAACGAAACGATGATTTTAATGCACAAACAAAGAATATTAGGTGCAATGAAGAATTTTCAATGAATCAACAATGACTTACTACATCAGAAGTAAAGTTGATGAATGGCAAAATGTAAATATATTTCAAACTATATCTGGGAAGTCTACGACAAATAAAGTAAAAAAGTCGGAAATATCTGTTTACAAACAAACCACGTCCAATAATAATAATTGAAAACCTTGAATCAATCAATTTACTATCAACTGTTATATTCGGCCGCTATGTTTATGTGCAAATAGAACGCCAGTCTGTTTCTGACTCTGATAAGTCTTTTTTGATAAGACGCGAACAGTAGCTCTGAAATGTTAAGTGCTTAGCATTTTGGAACATATAGGTAGCTGTCTAAATAAATAGTACCTACTAGGCACATTTATCTAATGTGTCTGCAGAGAACAATGAACTGTGTTCGGAATTAAAAAAATGTTTTAAATACATATAGATTGGGTTCTTGACGGGCTGATGGTCTCAGGGTCGGCCAAGAAAGCATCGGCTGGACGATCTTGCCGTTTATTGGATGGGGATGGTTTGAGGACTTGCCCAGACTTCCAGCTCGATAGGCTACAATTGTGTCAGTACTCTCAAACGGTGAAGGAAAATATCGCGAGTTAACCGCAATGCATGTCGTAGAATGTAAAAAGCTCTAAAACTCTACAACATATTGTCAAGTGCAGAAAAGAAGCCTCTTTAAGGCGCACCTGAAATCCTTTTAACACAGTTTAAGAACAGTGACACAACAAGAAGAAGATGAAGACGATTTTTCATGTTTTGTGCCGATAACCGCTTGTTTTGTCGACCACGAACCGAAAGAGGAAGTTGAGATTGACAGGGTTCTTAGCCAGTATTATTGGTTATTATTATTATTATTGGGAGGAGTGACCTTCTGACCAATGCATAATAGATCTGTGGAAAAACTTTCGCATACAATCTATTTTTGGGAGCTGCTTTGATCTAGTTAAAAGGTTTAGTTAGACGGTTTGCTAAACACCAGATTGACAATTAGCTAGTAAACAAATAAGTAGGTAGTTTGAAAATAGATTAGATTGCATACCTACTGAATGTTCATTTTTTTTTTATATTTCTATACAAAGAAAATTACAACGAAGTATTTAGAAAATGTATAAAGTACATTATGAAACAGTTGAGCAAAATCTGCAGACCGTTGCAAACGATCTAGTGATAGCTGAACTGAACGTTTACTTTAATTATCATCCACACACAGAAGATACAAACCTCGTTAGCACAGCTCGAGTTGGCTTAAAATGAATGATCACTTCGGAATAATGTGATAGAAAAACTCTAGGTAGGTACCTATCTATTGTCGGACACTACATCATCCCGGATGTAAGTTAGATGTGCCATTTTGTAACACGGGCGAAGCGCCAACATTTTCCGAAAATGACTAATTGGATTGACTAAGTGCACTAAATAATCTGTTTACTAGCCCACCTTACAAAATAAAAGGGGCGTTTCTGTTTTGACTAGTTCAACCACACTATCTTTGCGTTGTTATAATTATTTATTGCGCACTAGGTAGCTGTATTTTTAACTTTCCCTCCAAGGGCCTGTTTGTTTTCTACCCTGCTTTCGGAACTTTTTCAGGATTACATGTTGGGTTATGAATAAGAACTACCCTAGGTGGAGTTCCACCAAAAAGTTGTACAAAAAAGTATACTTACCATACTTTTTTGTACAACTTTTTGGTGGAACTCCACCTAGGGTTAAGCTCGCCTTTGTACAGATGACTATTAGGTACCTAATATCTTTTTCATCCCACCATCTCGGAAAGAGTAATTTTGCTCTTCAATATCTGAGTGCAAAAGCCGTTTTTATTCTCTAGAGGATAAAGTAAATTGAATTTAGAACATCGTGTGCACTAAGTTTGTGAATTAAAAAAAAAACATTAAACCTATTTACTGCTACCTCTATGGTGCCGAATATATCATACAACTTTTTTTTAATTTGTTAAAAACTCAGACTCGGAACCTTCTTGGTGTTCTTTTTTCAATTTGCTTTGTACGCGGTTCTTTACGCGGCATTTTTTCACGTCATTGTTAAACCTTATATTAAAAACAAGAAACTTGAAAACAAGTGAAAAATGTAGTAGTTAATACCTAAACTGAAATAAAAGTAGGTACCTATCTTGTGATTGTAAACTTTTTTTTTGCATTTAGTCATTTCCTCGCTGAGGTGGAATGAAAAGTTACGTGTTGCACTCGAGTGCAAAGATTTTTCACCTCGTGCTCTTTTGATTCCCTCGCTAACGCTCAGGATTCTAATTTTGAATCACTCGCTGCGCTCGTGATTAAATTTTAGAATCCTTCGCTTGCTCGGTCATCAAAATTGAACACGCGGTTAAAAAGCAACTTTGCACTCTTGTATAACAAATAACTATTTTTGTGTTAATCATTTTGTGTACAATAAACAATAAAGAAATAACAAGTAGATGTTAACCAAACCATCCCCTATAACATGACAAAGCATTTCATCGCGCGTGAGTCACGCTCGATAGAAACGTGCCCTACGATGCACTGCCCTGTGTCCATGAACTACATAAGTACTTCTACTTACATATATTTATTTTATTCCAAGTGTCAGTCTTAGCGCATTATACATAATACTAGTGGCTCTGGGAGCTGTAGACCTCGCGAGCATACTAAAAGTGAGCTATTTGAGGAATGTAATGTGCAAGTGCATTTTCCGTTTTGTGATTTTTTTGATCTTTTTGATTTTTTTTGCATCATCTTGTGTAGAATGAGGTGCTTTGTGTTTCTCTCAAATTTGATTGAAAACCATCGATTGTTTGATGAGCTATCCTGGAGCCTTATGCACTATGACCATTTGCAGCGCGAGCTAGGCTAAGACAAGGCAGGCGGTGTGATACGGTCAGGGCAAAGTATCTCCTATGTCATAAAGAATAAAGCCCAATATCAAGTTTTGACGTTTCACGGTTTGGGGCAAGGAATTTCCTTGGAATCTCCTATTGTCATAGTGAATAAGGCTCCTGTTCATCATGCTGAAGATCCTTATCAGATCTTCGCCAAACTTTTATGAGACCAACTTATAGTTACTACCTTTCAAATAAAAAAAGAATAATCGAAATCGTATCTCATTTGGTGGAGATATCCAGTATATCAAATAGCCCCCTTTTTGCCCTTTTTTGGGGGAAGTACCCCTCCAATCAAAAATCCCCGACGACAAAAAAAATCTAATAAGTCATATAACCTGTGTACCAAGTTTCGTCCAGATCGGTTGAAAAATGCGACCTGTAGAGAAGAACAGACAGACAGACAGACAGACATCCGGACAAACGCATTTTTGGCCAATGTGGAAACTGAGACGCTTCGCTCGCTCGGTCAATAATTGCATGAGCCGTTAACAACCAAACATATATATCTACTTAAGTACCTACATGTGTCATTAGAATAGGATAGTTATAATTATCTAATGTATGGTTTCATACTCATATACAAATTACGAACTACAAGAGCTATTAATTAGCTTTTGATCAAGACTTTGAAGCGAAGAAAACAGAACGCCGGGGTTAGAATAAGCGAAAAGCCATTATAAGCTTGAAACTAGATCAAAGGTATAAAATTTAATCGGCTAGTTTTACTTAGCCACTTGGCTAAGGAGTTAGACCAGAGCCACTAAGAAATTATAAGAGACAATGCTTTTTTTTTTTACACAAGCAATCACTATTTCGCACATTGATCAACACTAACTAAATCTCACGAGAGTGCTAAATATCAGAACACGAAATATATACTACCACTATTATGGTACAAACGAACGTCCCAAGCCCAAGGCAAGCAGTCAGTAGGTATACTAAGAAAACAAGCTCTCTGAGATTGAACTTTACTACAAATTGATAAATCACACGTATAGGAAAATCATCTCTGTGCTATGATGATTTGTATTAAGTATTTAGGTTGCCGTGGGGCCCCGGCATAGAGTTGGACTCCTCCATCACCTCCCATGGATGTCGTAAAAACGCGACTAAGGGAACACACCGGGAAATGGGCAGCAGCATTTCCCGAGTAAGCACCATAAACACAGCGGTCGGTCACCAATCCGCCTGCTGAGCGTGGTGACTATGGCAAACCCCCCATATTTATTAGGGGAGGCCTATGTTCAGCAGTGGACTTCTTTGAGCTGATGATGATGATGAGGTACGCCTAGGTTAGTAGTCGTATCAAAAAGTACCTACACTGACTTAGAAACTTGACACACGGCCTGGAGTCAAGGTTCTACGGAAAAATCTAGGGTGAAGCGTAGATGTTTCAGCCTTTATTCAAGCATCTCAATTATGTTCAGTATAATTGATCACATGCCTATCGTAGCGACCAATATTGAAACGTATATCCGGCTCGAGAACACGAGGTTACCTTTAAGAGAAAAAGGTCAATGTCTTACCATAATTAATCAGCTGTGCTAAGTATCAGACCTTTTTTGGATATCTGTCTCAAACCAGATAATGATCTGAATAAATACAAAGCTTTTTGTGATGTCCTCAATGATGTAGGACATTTCGGATTTATTTAGGTTACCTAGAACCTACCTCCTAAATCCGAATCGTCAAAGAGTAGAACAAACTATTTTTACACGGGAGTTAGTGTTCGTACAAAATTATATTATGTCAAATTTTGTAAACTTTTTGTAGCATGTTTTTTGAATCAATAATAGTACATTGTTACTTGTAGTTTTATAGAGCTTATTAAGTAACTATCATTATGTACTATATTATAAGTTACAAAATGTGAGCAACTTATAAGAAAATAAATTATGTTTATGTTTTATGTTCACCGAGAGGAGAAAGTGACCGATTACCGTCGAGGGTGTCGTTTGAAGCCCGAGCCGTAGGCGAGGGCTTTAAAACACCCGAGATCGGGAATCGCACTTTCTCTCGAGTGATACATAGTGCTTTATACTACACCTACGAGGAAAATAAAAAACTAAAATTAACTGAATCCTCAAACAACACACAAATTGAAAATGGCGCCAATGGCCTCTGCAATTTTCACATGTTCTTTTTTCAAATTGTTTATCCTGCCGCCGCAGGGTCGCACTGCCAGCCCGACACCATCCAACACACAGCTAGTGGCCAGTGTAATTTTGCGAACTTGGAGATAAAAACTCACTGTAAAAACTTTTTAGCTTTTGATATTATATTTAGGTTACCGGCGCATAGTCTTACCCAAAATTAAAAAAGAAAAACCACGTAAGAAATGGATTTTCATACACTTTTCTCTCCCGCTCAGATGCGTTTTCTCCCCGCATATTTGTTCGATATGCAATGACGTACTTTCTACCGTAAATTTAATAAAGTATCAAGGTACTTTCCAAGCAGGTGTAGTATAAATAAACTTTTTACTTCACTACTTTTACTTTACTTTTACTCAAGTGGGTTGAATGATCCCTTTACTAAAAAACATTAATGATGCATCCCTAGTATTGTTAATCTTAGTCTGGCCAACTCAGTAGGTAATCAATAATGAACTAGATCACGAGTGGTGTGCTGTATAAACGTTAAAGTTCATTTAAGATATTAACTTCAGGCTGAAGACCACAAGTGTTTCCAAAAGCTGTCTTGGCGTCCACGCTAAACGTTGCTTGAATATGTTGATTTGTTGCAGCATGCGACCAACGACGGTCGTTGGGGCAGAACCGCAATCGAGTGGAGACCACGTACTGCAAAACTAGCATTCTGCTCCCCGCTAGATAGCAATCCGACCGGGGATCATTTGCTAGGAGTCGTCGACTATAGGCCGCACAAGCCCGGTCACTCTGAAAACCTATATGAGAGTCCTATGTTCGAAGTCAGCTGAACTTAAGATGCTGAAAGAACTAACCGAAGATACTCCACGAGCTATTCTGTAAATATGTATGTGCATGAAGTGGTGTCATGCTCTTTACGTTATCACAATAGATAGTGGTTGTAAGCAGTGTCACATTGTAGAGAAGCTGCCACGCGAGCGCTACGTCTTCTTATCAAAGTACATAGGAAGTTATATAGCGTAAAGTACCCTAGGCGTCTCCACAAGCTATATTTGTTTAGGGAAGACTTCCGTGGAGACTAGAAATGCGTTATCGATTCCTGCAGCGCGCCTTTATAACTGAAGACCCACGAATAAAATATATGGAGACCTTATACAGAATACGCAAATGTTAGGAATAAATATACTTACTTCTATCTGCTGCAACAGAAACAAATTTGGCGCGGTTAATAAAATAATACGAGTATGGCTAGCTGCTTCGGTTTTACTTAGATGTAAGTACTTAGCACTTACTTTGAAAGGACAAGGACACAATTCGCAAAATATTGACATCTGGGAATTTTTCACTGAAACAACTAAAATCGAATTTTCTGAATTATATTTAAACTGTATGTCTAGCCCGTGTGGAGCTTAGTCTATAGGCCTAATCAGCGTATAGTCAGCTTATTTCTATTCCATTTATGATTAGTTTACTGAGAATAGATTCCTAAATTCTTATCAGGTTCTAGCACAATTTGATGAACGTCACAGTAATGCGGTAAAAATCTTATCTCCAATGCTTTGGTCATGCATATTTTCAGACTTTATAAAAACACACATCCTTCCGTTAAACATAAGATCAAAAGTAAACTTTTGAGACGCACCTTTTGGGTACTGAAAAAGAGAAGGCATTCCTCGTTCAGCCGACCTTGTTCCTCATAGAGCATCATCGTTTTGCTGCCTTTATCCCAATTCATACGGGGTCGGCACAACAGTTTTTACTCTCCACTATCCCCTATCAGCCGTCATCTCAGTCACTCTTTTTTTGCTCGTGTCATCTTTCACAGTCCATCCATATTTTCTTTCGCCAACCTCTACTCCTATATCTATCCACATAAATAAATAAATAAATAAATTTAAACAGCGTCCAAGGCCAATACGCAAATAATTAATAAATAACAATGACAATAGGTTTAAGTATTTATGAAATATATAATATAAATTTTCGATGTAGTAAACTACTATATATATCGATATCGATATATTTTTCAAGACAGCTGTGATCTTTATGTAAGTTGGTATCGATATAGGTGCGAGAATCATATACCTGTAAGATATTCGTAGGAGATTTGTCGTAATACTCTCAAACTGGTCTCTAACGGTGAAGGAAAACGAGACGAAAATGAAAGGGACCTCCGTAATCCGAGCGAGCGAAGCGTCTCAGTTTCCACATTGGCCAAAAATGCGTTTGTCCGGATGTCTGTCTGTCTGTATGTCTGTTCTAAAAAAAATGTTCTAAAAAAATATTCTCAAAAAAATCACAAAACGGAAAATGCACTTGCACATTACATTCCTCAAATAGCTCACTTTTAGTATGCTCGCGAGGTCTACAGCTCCCAGAGCCACTAGTTTATTTATAATCTGAATCTCAGAAACGGCTCCAACAATTTTCATGAAATTAAGTATGGAGGGGGTTTCTTGGGCGATAAAATAGCAAGGATTCAGCAACCGAGCGAAGCTCGGTCTCGCGCAGATATTCAACATAATGTGATACCAATTAGCTAGGTAAGTAAGTACCTTACTGTAAAAAAAACCGCGAACAGGAGTTCGTTTTCCCTAACAAATGTTGCTAACCACTCCTTATTAGCAATGGTCTGAATTGACATCAGTTTGAGGATCATAATCATTATCATTCGGTACTGCTATTGGCTGTACCTACGACGCGATGTTGAGACTTGTGAATGAACGTGTGTGACGAATGGCGAGGCCGGTGTTTTGTTTTTACGAATCTCTGTCCGACTGTCTAGATTGTTTGGTAATGTGCGAGAAGATCCTTGGCTCCTTACCTAGTACCATTTTTAAGAGTAATTGTGATGGCAACATACCTATTTGCTGCATACCTATCTGAAGAACCCTAGAAACTGGTTTGGTGCCTACCTATGACGGTTCAAAGTTATCCTTGTGATTCAATCGAAATTGAACGCGGCGACAGCGGCTCGCAATTTCGAGGTGCGATTGGGTAGGTATTATTTCATTTTATTTTATTTCGGGGAGGTTGTTTGAAAGAATAACTCTAAAGTGACACGCATAAATACTGTTCGAACACAAATAATACAATAATATAAGGGAAATGTGCTTGAGTCAGAAATCATTTTGGTATTAGGTAAACGTAAGACCAAACATACTAATACCAAAATGATTTCTGATTCGGGCATGTTTCGCTTATATTATTGTATTATTTGTGTTCGAACAGTATTTAAGCGTGTCACTTTAGAGTTATTCTTTCAAACAACCTCCCCGAAATGAAATAAAATGAAATATTAGCCAATCGCACCTCGAAATTGCGAGCCGCTGTCGACGGACCCTTAAATTACCTAGGTATGTGCGGGTGGTGGCTAGCACACAGACGAAAAGTGATGAAACCCGAAACTCATTCTCTACCTCGAATTTTTAACATTATCATATGGCCGGGATCAGACTTCACGTGTCTTCTGAAAGGCAGTTCGGGCTACTTATGTGTTGTTTACATCAGGTAGGTAATAGGTAATGCAGGGGCCAAGATTCTTAGAGTTCGATCAGATACAGCTAAAACGGGTAGGGTTTTCCTTCTTTATTTTTTGCTGTCGCTGCTATGCTAATACCTATTAATCTCGTCATCATCATCAATTCATAACTACTTACCTACCTATATGTACCTATACACTGCACGTACCTAGCAGTAGGTACATCAGAGGCAGGACAAGGGTCACACACGGGGTCATGACCTCAGCATAGGTAGGTATGCTTCTGTCTGATGATAACGAAACATTAACATAGGAGAGGTCGCCGGTGTAATTACAGGCACATGAGGCTTAACATCTGTATGCCTCAAGTTGATGGACGCAGGGCAGTGCATCGTAGGGCACGTTCCTATTGTGCGTGACCTACGGGGCAATGTTTTGTTTATAGGTGATGGTTACCACTTAACATCAGGTGGACCATCTGCTTGTTCCATCAGCTAGTAGTATAAAAAAAAAAAAAAAGGAGACTGTCTGTGGCGTAAACAGTAGGTAGGTTACCGTACCTACCTATCCACCTACCTACTTTGATACCTTTTTGATACCTATGAATGTCGGAACTTCGGAAGATCTCCGGCATGCAAGTGAAATAATAACGGGGCGGGCACGGCAGCCTACCTATGTTAGGAAGATCCTCATGCCTATACATATACCTACCTAGGTACCTAGAAGGTAGGTTGTTAGGTAAGATTCACCAGACATTCCATCGGAGGCCGTCATCGCTTTAACGCGCTTACAACTCGCCGAAAGGAGGTCAATTTTGAAAGTAGAGGCTTCCCTCAGACCCAGATGATACCTACTTAGAAGTATAGATAGGTCTAGGAGATAGTTTAGCTCAGGGTAGGTAGGAACTTATACCTACAGTATTAAATTTTATATGATTAGATACTGAGTGAGTAGCCCACTACCTACCTAGTTTTACTCAAAATTAAAATATGGCGGGAAATGTTTTGTTTGTTTTCTTTGGTGACGTTTAGTATCATTTATCAACCTGCCTTTATTAGATATCTATATAGGTACCTACCTCAGATAGAATACGGAACGAATTATTTATGTAAGTATCTATCTATTCATCGAACCTCGAAGCGGTAGGTAAACATCTTCTAGTTCCAAGATATACCTACCTATCAGTTTTTATTTCGGTAAGATACCTTGGTTCGTAGGTAGGTACTTAAGTAGTTCGTTTACTAGTTTCCCTTAGAAACTATTGAGTTTTTCGGCTCATTATTTTAAGCAAGAATTGTCGCAAATTTCAAACATCAAAGAGAAAAAACATAACATGGCATTAACTGGGGTCTTTGCCAAGTCCAGCTTTCAGGGTCGCGAGCGTTCAACACTTGGGTGAAATTTATTCGACTAATGTTCTAAAAATATTCTACACTAAATACAACGCAACGCTCTGCATACCTAGTTCCTAGGTACCTACTAATGAAATTTTCCGCTTACCTTTCGGTTATCGGCACCGCTTTCGATTTGAGCTCGTAGAACATGAAATCTTGGTGCTGCTGGGCTGCAGTCATATCTTCTAATATCCTTTGATCACTAAAATCGTTCGTCAGGAGAGAGGCCAAGTCGTAGGCCATATCAATCCCAGACTCATCCATTTTTGTCAGAAAACACAACACTTTCTCACTGATAGCGTAGGTTCTATTATTAATTTAATTACTCCACACACACACACACACGTCCGCAGGCCCACTAAATAAAAACCAAACGAGAAGAGTAAACACTGGAGAACGAGATGGTTAACCTTACAGCACCCATCCTCCCAGCTGTCCACTTGTTGCTTTGCTATTGTGTTGTTTTTAGATACGACTTACAAACCTATTGAATATACATAAATATACATCGATAAAAGCGTACCGACAGATTGTTTCTTTGTATTTTATTATGTAGGTACATACAGATATAAAATTAAGCACGGCTTTTTTGTATTTTTCGAGTTAACCAGTGCAGCAGCGTTCTATCTATACCCTTTTAGTCTCTTTTATTGTATACTCTTTGGTACCAACCAGTCTTGTACCAGTAGTGCATAAAAAATTGTCTGTGGAGCAGAATGCAAGCAACAGTGTTGCCAATGAAAATTTTAGGGAGGCCGTGTACATGCACTGCTTAAAAAAAGGAAAATTTTTAATTTACGTTTTCAACATTAAAAACGACATTTACGACGAATTAGCGACATTTGGGTAATGTTTGCAAATTTTCTCCATTTATTTAAAAAAATTATGCAAATATTTTCTTAAAACCTCTCCAATCTTTAATTTTTTGGTAAGTATATTGAGGGTTAGGTGGTGGGTAATGCTGCAATAATTTTTGCTATTGTTACTTTTCGACATTATAGTGCCGCCGTTCCTCTCGAATTCCCTCCTGTCAAACAATATTTGGGTGAGTGGAACGGCACCGTGGTCAAATTTCATGCATCGGAGTAACTCTTCGTACAAAACAACCAGTGAATTAATTAATTAACCACCCCAACTTCTAATTTTACGGAATTCGGTGCTAAATAAATCTACACTAATTATTAAATCATTTCAAGCCTTAAGTAAGTTACAGTGTACTGCCTTAACTTGGCTCAATCGTTTCCATTCAATCATGCATCAAAAAATTATCTATAATTGACCGAGCGAGCGAAGCGTCTCAGTTTCCACATTGGCCAAAAATGCGTTTGTCCGGATGTCTGTCTGTCTGTCTGTCTGTTCTCCTCTACAGGTCGCATTTTTCAACCGATCTGGAGTCTTATTCACTATGACAATAGGAGATTCCAAGGAGATTCCTTGCCCCAAACCGTGAAACGTCAAAACTTGATATTGGGCTTTATTGTTTATTAAATAGGAGATACTTTGCCCTGACCGTATGACACCGGCTGCCTTGTCTTAGCTGTGATCGCGGTGCAAATGGTCATAGTGAATAAGGCTCCTGGACGAAACTTGGTACACAGGTTATATGACTTATTAGATTTTTTTTGTCGACGGGGATTTTTGATTGGAGGGTGATCCCCCAAAAAAAGGGCAAAAAGGGGGCTATTTGATATACTGGATATCTCCCTCCACCAAATGAGATCCGATTTCGATTATTCTTTTTTTTATTTGAAAGGTAGTAACTATAAGTTGGTCTCATAAAAGTTTGGCGAAGATCTGATAAGGATCTTCAGCATGATGAACAGGATAGCTCATCAAACAATCGATGGTTTTCAATCAAATTTGAGAGAAACACAAAGGACCTCATTCTACACAAGATGATGCAAAAAAATCAAAAAGATCAAAAAATCACAAAACGGAAAATGCACTTGCGCATTACATTCCTCAAATAGCTCACATTTAGTATGCTCGCGAGGTCTACAGCTCCCAGAGCCACTAGTTTATTTATTTTCAACTGATAAGTAGAACCTACTTATACTGTGAAAAAATGATTTAGAAAACACATCGCATACCTCCAAGTTGTGTGCAATCACATTGAGCACAATGTCATAATCAGCTTTTTCAAACAAATAAATCTAGATCTTTTTTTTTCTTTTTTTTATTGCTATTACTTATTAAGTTATAGCAATACTTAGCTTACTTACCATAATTTGTGAGTTTCATTGTTCAAACCATGGTAAATATCCCGTGTTAAATGAAAGTTTTGTTTAACCATGATAGTTTCAAAAATTAATTAAGTTATGAATGTGGCGTTATTTGATAAATGAATGTGGCGTAAAAAATATTCCAAAGTTATGTATCCTATCTATTATATTGTTTTCGATTCGATGTATCGACACTTTACATCGAGTGTTTTTAAAACATCGATGTATAATGTATATTACATCCATCCGTCCGTACCTGTCCGTACATATCGTCCCTCCCGTAAGGATATATGTGTTCCTTAGAGCATATGTGTTCTGTGGTCCCTCCCTAATCCAAACTTTTCTACTTAAGGTAGGGTAGGTCACGCTATGGAATCGGCCAAACAAAATCGTTGGACACTATCTATCTACACTCAATTTTAGATTGTATTGACTTGCAATAGAGTTTGTAGTCAGTTACTAGATTGTAGTTCATTTAAGCAACACCACAGCGCTAGTGTTCAATGCAATGAAGGCAGCTGCAGACTTGACGTTTGGCTTGGCACCTTTGTATGTACCTAATTTCATTATTCATATTTTTTCGATTATGTATTTGAAAATTTTGTCTAAGGATATTTGTTTGAAACGGTGTAAATAAAATGGGTGTAACTAAATGTTGTGTCCCTAGGTGCGAGTCTAAAAGCGACAGTGGTATCATAGGTATTACACTGTTTTCCACGAGCACCTTACAGAAAAAGTTTGTGGCTCAAACAAATAAACTGTAAATCTTTAAATTTACTCAATACCATTCAAATAAGGAGTAAATGAGTTTGTCCCAAACATTTTGAGCGTAAATTTTACGAAAATGATCGCCTGAATTGCCTCATTGCGCGGCCAACTTTATTTACGGCGGCAGAAATTTGTAGTGAGATTCCACTAAACGGACAAAGTACCTAATTTGCTGGTTCCTAGTGATTCAAATATCTCTCTAAATTCTTCAATTATTATTATTGTCCATAAATATAGATTGCAATCATTAAAATAGTACAAAAACCTCATTAACAGTGATCGATGTAAAAAATAGGGATGTGCTACATAAATGCTATTATTTTGGCTAAAACTACTTAATAGTACATTTAACGTAAGGTCTCCTTCAAAAAAGGCAGGCTGGAAATACGGTTACAATTTTTAGATTGACAATAGGTTCTGTAATGTCTTATTCTCATTCTCTAATTTCAGGCGATGAACTTTACAATGTACGTAAAATATCGGATTTTTTAAAAGACCATACATACTACAATGCTTTTGATTCGGTCGGTCAGATTTCAGAAGCGTGTACAAAACCTAATGAATCTCCAAGCAAAAAACGTAAAACTGATGGTAATACTTGGCTTTAAGATCACAATATCACATATTATCATAAAACATCAACACACATCTAAGACATTATAATGTGATTTTTCGACTATGACCAGACATTCATTTTTTATGATTTGTTTACATTTCAGAAATGACTAATTTGGCAACAGAATGTTATGAGCCTCCATGCAAACAAATAAGAAATAATGATCCATTACCATCATGTCAAGGTAAACAATTTATGATGACAATAATCATTTATTAATATCAAACTTCAGAATCGTACCAAGTATTATTTTAAATAATGAAAAATGTTGGTAATTATTATATTATGATTTGTTATTTTAGAGAATATCAGATTGCTGCCCCATATTGGAGTCAAAATTAAAAGTATTAATCCAAAGATCTTAAGTCCAAAATGTAAACAACTGTATCGAAGATTGCAGCAAATATCACATAAAACCAGGAATCTCAAGAGTACAACACACCGATTACAAATGAGCACAAAATTTGTGGAGTCAAAGCTATTTTCCAATTGCGATAAACTGCCACATCTGATGCAACTAAAATGTGTAAATAGAAAACCAAAGCTTCGAAGGTATTCATTGGAAGAGAAAGTCATGTGCTTTAGCTTTGTTAAAATGTAGTCCCAAAGAATATCGTCTTCTTCGTGCGATGTTTTACTTACCATCTAGAAGAACTTTGTCAAAGTTGATTCAAAACATACATGTTACAACTGGAATAAATAAATGCTTGGTTAATGTTTTAAAGAAAAAAGTAATGAAATGGAATGAACTTAAAAAAATGTGTTCAATAGTATTTGATGAGGTATCATTGGATCCACGCTTAAAATATTCAGCACATGAAGATAAAATTTATGGGCATACCGATTTAGACGACGATGTAAATCAAAAGCTCGCAGACCATGCTTGTGTATTTATGATCAGAGGTAGGTATTATAATATTGATACAATTTGAATTAGCTATTCGGACCATTACGTACGAAGTTATGACCAAATTACTAGAGAAGTTCACTGAGTGACCGCCGCGGGTGCGTGTGACGTCACTGGGCCGCCCGTTAACCGTAGGCAGATATCAGTTTTTAGTGATTTACTCCGAAACTAACAGTTTAGGAAAAAAAACTTACAGAACCAAATAGACTCAGTTTTGAGAGACCCATCGAATAAAAAAATAAAAATAAAATCCATTCGATGGGTCTCTCAAACCTCTCATTAATATTCTTATATCTCTTCTAATTAATATAGTGCTGCAGAATTTTATAACGTCTTGTATACTAATTTTTGTTTTTATAGTGTGAAAGCACTCAGGTTCTGGGTAATTTGTCTGTTGTTTTTTTTGTCTTGTATAATTTTATTGTAAAAAATATTGTGCACATAATATATTATGTTTAATAAATAATAACCAAAATATAAAATCCTTCGTTTTTTATTTCAAGTTCTACTTTTGTATAACAACAAGTGGTATGTAGGTACATCGATATCGATATCTTATAGATATTGGCGCATCACTAGCAGGACGCAAAAGATAGCATCATATCTCTGTCTCTTTCTAAATGCACACTAGCGACATCCACTCGATAAACGGAACTGTAATTAGCGTCCACAGCTAATAAAGGTCCGATTCCTATCTGTCCTTTAGGACTATACTTATAAATCTGTGGGGTAGGTACTCTATGGCTAGAGCGTCATACTAGCGTTCGTTTTCGTTTTATAATTTCTTTCATCTTGCCTTTTCATAGCATTATTTCCGTTTCAAATCATTAAAAATGTCGAAGGCCCATCCACCAGAACTGAAAAAGTGAGTTCAAACATAGCAAATAGGCATAAATGTCCCGAATAATTATTGTGTCCGAACACATAACCTTGCTTTGTTTTGTTGGAGATATGGTGTAGATAAACCACTCAGATGAAAATGCGTAAAACTACTATAATTATAGCTAAAAACTGTATTTATTCAGGTTTATGGACAAGAAGCTGTCTATCAAACTTAACGCTGGGCGATGCGTGACCGGTGTACTAAGAGGATTTGACCCCTTCATGAACCTGGTTTTGGATGAATCCGTTGAAGAATGCAAGGACGGAAACCGTAATAATGTGGGAATGGTGGTAAGTTACCCTTAGGTGTTGTTTATAAAAACATTGACACAGAGATTTTATTATAAAGGAAACATGTGCTATTCACAACAAATCTGCTACTCTGTCCCCATTGCAGAATGCATGCAACCACAAACATTAATTTGTCTGCTGTGGATACCTACTAGTGATTGGCCCAGAATTATGAACTTATGATACCTATGATCTATTAATAAACAGTGTGCTTTCATCAAGCATGTGGTCAGCTAAACTTAATGGAACTACCAAATGGAAAAAATAAATTACATAGGTTTGAATTCAACCATGGTTCATTGCTTAAAGTCCTATGCTGCTACATAGCTAATAAATGCATTTGTATTTGTATCTATAGGTCATCTTGGATTATGCAGTCCTAAAGCTCAATGTTTCTGGTTTTTCAGGTAATCAGAGGAAACAGCATCATCATGGTAGAAGCTTTAGATCGACTCTAGTAACTAATTTTTATTCAATTGGCCTATCATGTCACTGTTACTTTTTTGGTGGTTGAATGGACTTAGTGAATGATGTAGCAATAACCAGTGTGGCCAAGATTTCATCATTAATTTATAAGAACATAATCTACAGTCCAAGTTGCATTTAAAACACTGTGCAAACAATGCTAGCAATAAGCAACTTGCATTGTTTGCACAGAGTTCTAATTTAGTTTGTAATAAATATCTTTGAAATGATTTCAATAGGTACCTACCTACAGTTGCTACTTTTACATCCATCATTTTGAAAGTATTAATAAAGTGTAAGTAATACTTAAAGATTCTGTAATGTGATGTGAAATACATAATTATTATAAGGATTTGTGTAAGTTTAATGTTGTACTAAGATAAGAATACTTATGTAGGTAGGCCTAATTGCAGCAGGTTTCATAGGGGAAAAGTCGTCATAACCATGTTTTCAGACAATTAAAATCTCAATTTATGAAAAATATGACTTCATGACATTTATTGGTGCGTAATAATACCATTACATTTTAAGCGACTTCAGTAGATGATGTTGAAGCAACCCAGCAAAGCGCTTGGTTACCCAGCTGTTGCCTAGTCATGGCATATGGCCATCGCATGGCGAAAGTATCATCATCAATCATGAGGTATGATTTGAAATATAGGTAGGTAATCATTAAGTTTCATAAAGAAGTATAAGCGAAAATAACAAACTTAACGATTGAAATATATTAATATTTTAAGTAGTAGTAATACAGTCATAAAGATTACTATTAATTAAATAATTATAGGTACCTACAAAGGGCGGTTTTCGATTACACGGCAAATTTTTGAAAATGTTCACAAGTTCAAAAATAGCTTGTAAGGTTTTTCAAACTCATAGGTAACCATGAAAAAATGGTGTTGCAAAATTATTTAGAAGACCTAACTAATTCATCCTTCATGACCATTTGACTAATGGATAAAAATTTATGTTTGAAGTACCAGGACATCTTAGGTATTGCAGAGGTGTTTTAATTTAACCAAGTAGATAAAACTGTACTTGCTTTGCCTATTCTTACACGAGTCCGACCATGAGAATAGTCCAAGTTATATAGTTATTCCATGAGGAAAAAGCCGGCAAAACCGCTGTGGCTTTGTTTTTCTACTGCGGTGTTGATCACGGTTTGCAGTCCTCTTTCCTGCCATGCCATGCACACACGCACGCGGCTACAATTCATACACAACACACATGCAGGCCAGAGAAAAAACGAGCCATATGTTTTCATAAATTTTTGCTTACACGGCACCGATGCCGTTGCCGTGCCGTCGTGTAATGGAAAACAGCCCAATACCTAGGTATGCAACTCAACGTTTGCAAAATGCCACATGCTTTTGTAAATAGGCTTTTCTACTAAATGACTTGTTGCATTCAATGCATGTATATGGGTTTTCACCCGTGTGTGTTCTCTTATGTCTACTTAAAGTGCTGCTATCTATAAATGATTTACTGCATGAATTGCAAGAATATGGCTTTTCACCACTATGAACCCTCATGTGAATTTTCCAGCTATTTTTAGCAGCAAAAGTTTTGGAACAGATGACACAGGAAAATTGCTTTTCTCCCGTGTGAGTAGTAAGATGTTTCTTCAAGGAATTAGACTGAGCAAAACCTCTATTGCATATACTGCAGATATATGGCTTTTCTCCACTGTGAATTCTCATGTGGTCTGTTAGGTTGTTTTTTACTGCAAAGCTTTTATAGCAGACAACACAGGCAAACTGTCTTTCCCCAGTGTGAGTTGTGAGATGCTTCTTCAAGGAATTAGACTGAGCGAAGCCCTTACCGCATGCATCACAGGAATATGGCTTTTCACCGGTATGCACTCTCATATGAGTCTTTAAGCTTCCAGTTTCAGCAAATGCTTTATCACATAAATTACAAGCATAGGGTCTCTCCTCTGTGTGGCTCCTAACATGCCGTTTCAATTTAGATTTAACTGCAAATCTTTTATCACACATATCACAAACAAAAGATTTTTCTGCAGTGTGTATTTTCATATGTTTTCTGAGAGCACATTTATCAACAAACGTTTTACCGCATCTATCACAGGTACACGAAAATGTATCAGACTTTCTCTTTTCTGCAGAGTGGATTTTTCTGTGACGTTTCAAGTACTCTATAACTAGAAAAGATTTGTCGCATCTATCACATGCATATAATTTTTCGCCTCTATGTATTGCCATATGAGTTTTCAAAGTGTTATTAGTTGTGAACTGCTTTTGGCATATTTTGCAGGAGTAAGGTTTTTCACCAGTATGGACTCGCCTATGGATCTTCAAGTTCCCACTTTCAGTGAATGTTTTATTACATACATCACATGCATATGGTTTCTCTTCTGTGTGGGTTCGTACATGTCTTTCCCATTTAGACTTGAAAGCAAACCTTTTATTGCACATTTCACAAGCAAACAGCTTTTCGTCAGAGTGAACTCTCATGTGTTTTACAAGATAACTTTTTTGGTGAAATGATTTACTGCAAATGTTGCAAGCATGCTCTTTTTCTCCTGAATGATTTTTTAAGTGCCGTTTTAACACATATATGTCAGAGAAGGTTTTTCCACATAAAGTGCAATTAAATGGCATTTTCTTCTTCGGGACATTTGTTTTAACAATTACATCTTTGACATTAGAATAATGAAGAGTATTTAACTGTTCCATTTTAACATTGCTTGGTTGTATAAGGTCATAGTCGGTTTCATTATGAACTCCTGTGTTTTCTTCTTTTATTTCTATTGAAGTATGTGCTGAAATGTAAAAAAAAAAACAAATTACTTATTATGAAAAAAAAATTGCACAATTTATGTGTAGATTTTCATAAAATAATATATTGGTTTGAGATTTTGATAAACATTATGACATTTTGCCATAAGCTTTTGTTAGAGTTATCAAGTTATGGCTAGACTTTACATACGTTATTACATCAATTAATTTAGTCATATTTATTCAGAACAGACAAGTTACAAGTAAATAAATTATTGGTAACTTTTTTTAGTTCCACATTTATCTATGATAAGTCTTCAGACTATGAGCAGGTTTGTGGTGGGTCGGTAGTCTTTTAGGAGCTGCATTTCAGCAAGTGCTTCTCCTTTGTCAACCCATTTAGTTCTATGTGCTGTCTGCGTAACCTCTTGGGGTAGTTGATGGTACTGAACTGTGCAGTCAGGTGATTAAGATAAGATAATGTTTATTTCAGACAAAAAAGAGATACATATGAGTTGAGCCATACAGAGGTCTTATTCTAGGGATTTGATGTTTGTTCAAGCGTTCGTTTTATTTCATCATTTATTGTGTCAACTCAGTTTGCTATACAGCTCACTGTTCATAAGGAACCAAGGGGCATTAGATAAGTTTTACAGGATGTAGGTATTTTTGGGCCCTGTGTATTGTGGTTTTATGTTGCAGTTGCAGGTGAAATTTATAACTGAGTACTGAACAGATATGTACACAACAATAACATACCTTCAACAAATTCGACAGTATCCAGTTTGATATCTTCTTGAACATACTCAAATGGATACCCTCCAGATAAATGCCATTCCTGCTTAACACAATCTGCAAAGCTGTTCTCCACTTCGGAAGGGAAATTGTAGATGGACATGGGTTGCATTGTAGGTATTGAAATATTTAGTTGGTTACCTCCATTCAACATCCTAACTGCTTCCTCTGTTACCTGGAGATCAATTTAATACTAGTTTAAATACAGTACATTATTAATAACTAGAAACATGGTTATCAATGACATACACAATGTGTTACAAAATACCCTGTAATAGTAGGTACATTGTTCACCGAGAGGAGAAAGTGACCGATTACCGTCGAGGGTGTCGTTTGAACACCCGAGATCGGGAATCGCACTTTCTCTCGAGTGATACATAATGCTTTATACTACACCTACGAGGAAAATAAAAAAGTAAAACTGAATCCTCAAACAACACACAAATTGAAAATGGCGCCAATGGCGTCTGCAATTTTCACATGTTCTTTTTTCAAACTGTTTATCCTGCCGCCGCAGGGTCGCACTGCCAGCCCGACACCATTCAACACACAGCTAGTGGCCAGTGTTCGTGTTTGCGAACTTGGAGATAAAAACTCACTGTAAAAACTTTTTGGCTTTTGATATTTAGGTTACCGGCGCATAGTCTTACCCAAAATTAAAAAAGAAAAACCACGTAAGAAATGGATTTTCATACACTTTTCTCTCCCGCTCAGATGCGTTTTCTCCCCGCATATTTGTTCGATATGCAATGACGTACTTTCTACCGTAAATTTGATAAAGTATCAAGGTACTTTCCAAGCAGGTGTAGTATAAAAAATATTATTAACTATCAAAGCCAAAAATATTGTCAACCCTAGTAAGCTGACATGTCTGGGAACGATAATTTAACAGAAAGGCCTACATACCTATTTTGTCTACTTTAATAGTTTTTCTATTTTTCAGTCATAAAATGATGGCTACCTCAATACAAGGATGTCAATAAACTGAAGTAGGTACTTCAAAAAATGTCCAATTGGAAAAAAATGTTGTCAATTTCAAATTTTATAATTGAAATCCTACAATTAAGGTAAGGTACTAGGTACATTCTGCCTAGTTTACTCCTTAATTTTACTGAAGTTTAAATTTTTTTGTGATATAGGGTTTGCACTTACATACTTTCATATATATATTTTTTTGTGGTATGATATACAGAGTTACTATGGTCCTTAAATATTGGAATGAACATGTTATAAAGCCCAATTTAACTTTCCTTTCGGCTTTACAGATAGTTTCGTAACACCCTGTTTACACAGATATGAGAATGCATATCAGTTTAAAGATTATTATGTTGATTCTGAATCAAACTTCCAGCCCTAACCAGTAAACAAAGCTGCATGATATTTTAAGTACAACCCAGACAAATTAACATGACACCTGGCTCAACTCGACTTGTATACTTTAAGACTTTTATGTAGGGATATAATAAATAATAGGTATTGCTGGCAGAATCTAGAAGTGCCTAAATATGAATCCAGAGAAAATATTGGTACGTACTTATTTGAAGGAATAAAACCCATACCTTCAAGCCATTGCAATACAATTGAGTAAGTATATTCTCAGCTTTTCGAGAAACTTCCATAAACTTATGGCATCTTTGCATCAGCGAATAGCAAATATAGCAAAATGTTACAGGTCTTCGATCTTCTGTAGAAAGCTGAAATATAAGAAGTGAAAATATTACAACAAATTTAGGCAGGAAGGTATACATTTCAGCTTGATTATAGCATTTTCAGTGAGCAATTATTAAAACCAGATATATTTTTATGATTCTACAATGGGAACTGACCTTATTATTGGAAAGAATTTCAAATACTTCTTGTAGCTGTGGGCTCTGAATGGACTGCATTCTAACATTATCCATTAAACATACTCTGCAAATTGGTATAGAAGACATGTTGGTGTTTTACCGAATTTAATGCATTGATTTGGTAGGAACTTCAAAGAGCAGCACACCAACACAGATTACCAGTTCTTTTATTGTAGTGTTATATTTCCTTTGTTGTTTTCATGAATTCTATCCATACCATTCTGACATAGTATAATGCATATAAAACAAACTAAAACCATTGCTAACTCACAACCTACTACTGAAAATTTGTTTTCTTGGTTATCGAAACCACAATATAGTTTCCAATGTAGGTATATGGTATTCCAGATTATATTATTATGTAGGTACCTATTTAAGTAGGTAGTTGTTCATACTTCCTTTTGTATTGCATCATTATCTATGTATAAAATCTGAATCTTTATCTAGTTCACTCTTGGGATATTTAAACTGAAGTCAGTTTTCATCTTGCTCCGATCCAGCAGTAGGGTTCCATCTACTGCTTCATTGCTCGGAATCATACATCAACTCATTTCGTGTGGTCACAAAATTTTTCAATCATTAAACTCATTGATCACCCACCACTAGTCCAATAGGAAGGAAGGAAATTAAATCCTTCACACTGTGTTGCCTTCTCTGTATCTGTGTATCTGTCTACCTGCATGCATTCAACAATCTCCGATCCGTTAGACAGGATTCGCAGGATTAGAAATTAGCAGGAGAAACAGGAGGATCAGGCGCACAGGAGGATGAGAACCAGAGAACCAACCAAACCAACACAGCTGCTTGATGTGACTTTTCTTCGTTCGTTTCTTCTTCTCACAGATAAAACTGTGTTCTTTCTTTTTTACGTCAGCTCCTGTCCATCATTCGACAGAATCTTGCCAGCCTTAAATTAGACCGTAATTTAGTTTTGAAGAAAATGGGGTGACGGTTTTCAAAACATTCGAAACATTTTCTTTCTATAAAAAATGAGGATATCACAACAGGACTATACTTATAAATCTGTGATCACAACACAATACACAATCAAATGCTTAGTTGGTACAGAGGAGCGTTATATACTCTTGGTGGTACAGACAGACTGACAGTGTACACTTTGTGGTGTGCATGTCTCCAGCTTCCTCATATTGAAAATGTAATTTCTATAAATGCCAATATTTAAAGCATAATTAGTGCACTCATAGATTTGAATCATAATTTAGCTGCCAAATAAACAACGATGCTATAAGCTTATAATAGTGTGTAAGCTGGAGTAACATGTCTCCAGCTGCCTCAGTCAGTGTGGGCAAACGGCTAATGATAGAGATATATAGTAAACGCAAGGATTTAGTACCTATTTAGTGCACCTGGTACCAAAAATTTCAGGTCTGTAGCTAGGAAACTCTTCGAGTTATAAGACTTTATCAACGTGTAAGCTGGAGTAACGATACGTGAAAAAGCATATGCTCGTTCTCTGGAATGGCTGGAGCTAGCAGGTTGCTTTAAGTCTCCAGATTTAGTACCAAACGAATTAGCGAGGTACCAAATATTTGAAGTGTCTCTGTTCAAAACTCTATGAGTTACAAGCTTTTCCAGCTTTTTTTGTTTGTCCAGCTTGCACATGTTGGAGCTCAGCAACCACAATAGGTACAGACTCGGTTGATGTCTCTGAACCGAGCTATGAATTAGTGCACTCGGTACCAAAAATTTGGAATCTCTAGGACAAGCAGTTCTGTTGTAATCAGCAAAATAACATTTTACCGCTAAAAATTCAAAGCATTTCGACGCGACCACAAAAATGATGCGTTGCCGCTCTGAAGGTGATACTACGCGCCACTGGTTGCGTCTATTTTATTTTTTGTTTTTGTCACATCCGCATGAACATCCGCATTATTGGTGCGATGCGGATGTCCAAATCGATGCGGAAGAAACATACATAGATACAAGAGGTGCGTTTTTACTGGTAGGTAGCCCCTCTTTTTACCTTTTTGGCAGTGTTAAAATAACGGAGTTGTATCTGTATCTACATAGGTACCTACTCAAAGCGCCAGTTCTTTAACACCTACCACAGTACCCATAGGAGAAGTTAAGTAGTAAAACTAATAAATGATTAGGTACCTACGTAAATCTAAATTTACCTAATTATTTATTTAACTGCTACCTACCATAATTCTGATTTATATAGGTAGGAAGGATTCGTTTTTGCAAATCGAAAACCTCTCAAATTTGAATGACTTGACTTAGGTCTGATGACGATTCACTTGACATGACACTAGCAAGATTAGATTGGCTGTCAAACTGTCAAAATACGGACGGACGGACATGCTTCTCGCTCCCTGCCTTGCCTGCAAATTCTGCAATATTATATATAATTGGTATATTTTAACCTCTCAAATTCGAATGACTTGACTTAGTTTGATGACGATTCACTTGACATGACACTAGCAAGATAAGATTGGCTGTCAAACTGTCAAAATACGGACGGACGGACATGCTTCTCGCTCCCTGCCTTGCCTGCAAATTCTGCAATATATATAATTGGTATATTTTAACCTCTTAAATTCGAATGACTTGACTTAGTTTGATGACGATTCACTTGACATGACACTAGCAAGATTAGATTGGCTGTCAAACTGTCAAAATACGGACGGACGGACGTGCTGCTCGCTCCCTGCCTTGCCTGCAAATTCTGCAATATAATTGGTATATTTTATCAAAAAAAAAAATATAAAATGTCAAACCATACCAAACTATTTAATTGATGAGATATGGCAACATACAACGCCCCGCTCTTCAACGCACATCGGAAAGAGAAGGGTATAATAATTATGCCTTCAGAAATTTAAAGGACTGAGTGCATACAAAAAAGACTCTTATCGCGGGTAAAATACGTTCAAATCCGCAGAGCGTAATATCACCTTCAGAGCGGCAACGCATCATTTTTATGGTCGCGTCGAAATGCTTTGAATTTTTGGCGGTTACATGTTATTTTGCTGATTACAACAGAACTGCTTGTCCTAGAGATTCCAAATTTTTGGTACCGAGTGCACTAATTCATAGCTCGGTTCAGAGACATCAACCGAGTCTGTACCTATTGTGGTTGCTGAGATCCAACATGTGCAAGCTGGACAAACAAAAAAAGCTGGAAAAGCTTGTAACTCATAGAGTTTTGAACAGAGACACTTCAAATATTTGGTACCTCGCTAATTCGTTTGGTACTAAATCTGGAGACTTAAAGCAACCTGCTAGCTCCAGACATTCCAGAGAACGAGCATATGCTTTTTCACATACCGTTACTCCAGCTTACACGTTAATGAAGTCTTATAACTCGAAGAGTTTCCTAGCTACAGACCTGAAATTTTTGGTACCAGGTGCACTAAATAGGTACTAAATCCTTGCGTTTACTATATATCTCTATCATTAGCCGTTTGCCCACACTGACTGAGGCAGCTGGAGACATGTTACTCCAGCTTACACACTATTATAAGCTTATAGCATCGTTGTTTATTTGGCAGCTAAATTATGATTCAAATCTATGAGTGCACTAATTATGCTTTAAATATTGGCATTTATAGAAATTACATTTTCAATATGAGGAAGCTGGAGACATGCACACCACTTTGTGTTGGTTAAACATACAAGTACCACACACAAAACAACTCAAATGAGTATTTCTCAAACAAAATGTACGTAACGAAAAAAGGAAAACGTTACGAAAAAGTACTTTTTCGGGTTAAACTATAGCTACCCTGGTACCTGAGTTGAGGGTTGGGGATAGGGGGGATGCATGTGGGGGTAGATGGCAAGTCTTTCTCTATAGTTCTTTTTTCTAGGAAAAGAAAAAAAAAATTCTTCAAATTTCTTCACTTTAAAAAAAAAAAAAAATAACCCTAACCTAACTAGTAACTTACCTGAAAAATTAAATTATTTTTTTTCATTTCCTAGAAAAAAGGACTCAAGGGGAAGACTTGCCATCTACCCCCACTTGCAACCCCCCTATCCCCAACCCTCAACTCAGGTACAAGGATTGCTATAGCCAACCCCTTTTTCGTAACTTTTCTTCCCTAAAAAGAAAAAGACTCTCTTAAAAAGAAGAAAACTCGGAAAACAAATTCCTCGCTCGCCTGACCAGTGTTGCCAATGAAAATTTTTAGTGGCCGTGTACATGAGGTAAAAAAGCCATGTTTTTAAGGAAAATGTCCAAAATGGGCCGTGTCACTGCTTAAAAACCAACGAATAACGTTTTTGATGTTAGAAGCCTTTTATTAGTGCTATTTGGGCAATATTTGCAAACCTTCTCTATTTGTTTGAAAAAATTTCAAATATATTCCTAAAACATCTCCAATTCTTTCTTTTTTTTATCTTAATTTTTTAGAGGTATATTGAGGTTTAGGTGGTAAGTTCGTCAATCGTTTTTGCTGTTGATAATATTCGACATTATATATGCCGCCGTTCCTCTCGAGCTGTGCAAACAACATATGGGTGAGTGGGACAGCACTATCTATAGATGATCTATAGGTACGTCGGTCAAATATGCATCGGAGTAACTCTTCATTCATACCAACACGTAAATTGATTAATTACCGTAGAATTTGCAGAAAGCCGTAGAATCTGCTACGGCCACAAGGATACGGCCGTAGGCCGTGGATTTCGTGATTCTTTGGCCTGAAAGCCGTAGAACACGGCATTTGCCGTAGCATTGGCAGCACTGCGCCTGACACACGTATTTAAGGGCCCGGCGACAGCGGCTCGTAGTTTCGAGGTTCGATTGGCTATTATTTCATTTCGGGGAGGTTGGAAAGAATAACTATCCAGTGACACGCATAAATACTGTTCGAACACAAATAACACAATAATATAAGGGAAACATGCCCGAATCAGAAATCATTTTGGTATTAGTATGTTTGGCCTTACGTTTACCTAATACCAAACTGATTTCTGACTCAAGCACATGTCTGTATCTTCAAGATAGTCTTCTTCTCATTGCGCCCCGCGATTTAACCCACGCAGATTTAAATCCCGGTATTCCCACGGGATAAAAAGTAGCCTATGTGCTATTCCAGACCGTAATCTATCTCTCTGCCAAGTTTCATCCAGATCCGTTCAGCCGTTCCGGGGCGTGAAAGAGTAAGAAACATCCATCCATCTATACTTACTAACTTTCGCGTTTATATAAATAAATAAATATAAATAATGCTGGACAATCCAAACAGCACTATCTAGCCCCAAAGTAAGCTATTCAAAGCTTGTGTTATGGGTACTAGATAACTGATATATTTAATACATTATAGACTTATATAGATAGATATTTTTTATTATACATAGAAAACACCCAGACCATCGGAACAAAGGAGTTGTTAAAATTTTTAATGGAGGTTGGTATAAAAATAAACTTGAGCTTGAAGCAAGACTGTATGCTATTTTAGTGAAATAGCATATTATTTAAATAATATTACTGATATTAAAAAAATCTAGAACCCTCCGTTTTTTTTTAAACATATGTAGAACCAAGATGTTCTTGCAACATTAAAGAAGGCCTGGCAACTCTTTAGAAAAGGTATTTTGCAACATTGACGCGAATACCCTGGAACCAAAGACATTGTACGGTCTTTGCCTGGAACGCACCGCATGAAAGAGATAGTGCCTTACGTTTTAGAGTTTATGTCTCACTCTAACTTGTAGCATAAAGTAGGAATCATTTTTTTGTGTCGTGGAACAAATTCAATACGTTGAATTGAAATAGCGAGTGTTGATTTTTTTTTGCTTGATTTGAAAATCACACGGTGTTTCGACTTCGTTTCGTGTTGTTCGTAATTTCGTTGTGCTTCGTGTGTTTTGTTATTCTGCCATTGACGTGATCTCTTATTATATTTTGAGTTTATTCCGAGATGGTACATCACTTTGAAGTGACGAGAATGTCAAGTCAACCTGACAGAGATTGTTTTTTTTGTTATTAGTGTTGCCGTGCTGGCTTCTTTACATGTTTTTCTCCCTCAAAATATTTTTATAATTTTTACGATAATGGAGGCTCTTAAAAATATGAGTTTGGTCTAATCAAGTAGTCTAATTTATTTGCTTTCTACTTGGGTATTTTTCATACTTGATCAAATTACTGGGGAATAAAATACCACTACTGACCGTATCCTTTCTGCAGATCGTACACAAATTTGTTCCAAGGCGGGAATCGAACCCGCAACCTCTTGCGTCGCAGACAGGCTCTCGCCCGCTGCGCCACAGAGGTCGACAAATATTAAAGGATGTCAAAACGTGCGAGCGAAGTAAGAGACACTAGCCTAGGTTAGGGCTTGAGATCCGGAATTCCGGTTTTGTCGTAACTCCGGAGCTTCGAATGATTACCGCCTGGTTTGTAAAACCG
This sequence comes from Plemyria rubiginata, assembly GCA_963576535.1. Classification (NCBI taxonomy): domain Eukaryota; kingdom Metazoa; phylum Arthropoda; class Insecta; order Lepidoptera; family Geometridae; genus Plemyria; species Plemyria rubiginata. Next base: position 6,515,876 of record OY754922.1, on the reverse strand, counting down.
GAGCTATCACGATCAAAACCGGAGTTTCGATTTTCAGGATCCGTTTAATTTTGGCGTCTATATTGTCGTATCTATATGTTCCAGAATATTACTACGAAGATAACTTTGATCTTGAGACATTTGCAAAACCGAAAGGTGACGAAATGTTAACGCATATTATAACAATGATCAAAAGATTGGATAAGTCATGGAGAGTGGAGGAAGAAAACGGTGATAGTAGAGAAACTGAAGTTGAAGTACGTGAAAAAAAGTGTTAAAGACCAGCTTCAAGATGTCATTAACCTCTTGACCCGCGAAATCCGCGATGCGAATTATTGCGAATACCGATACCTCACGCCCTCCGCGGCGGGCCTCACGGATTTGCGCCGCACTTCAGATAAAGGCTCATAAAAAAATATCTAGACCCCCTATCTAAGTTCTGTAAACAGTATTAGCTTCCTAAATAATTTTTCTATAAGTGTATTATATTTATATCAGCTAATATTTACAAACAATAACACAAGAACAGAATAAATACGCGATTTTTTCAGAAGCATATTTAGGCAAGAAAACTAATCATATTTTCATGGAAATTGATTAGAATAGCAAGAAGATTATCTATTTATAATATTTCAATAATAAACAAGAACTGTGCTTTGAAAAAATATTGAAATATTTGAAAATAAAAACATCAATTTTTTTTTTACCTACTGCGCCATGTCGTAGTAGTAGTTGCCTAGGGTAGATTTATATTTTATTTTTTTATTTATTCTTTGAAATAAGCAACTACTTGCGTAAATAAATGCTGTAAATACGATTAGGCAGCATATTTCAATTAGATTAGGCCAGATTTCTTCGGAAATAACATGAACAAGGCGAAAATGTGATGCCAATTTTAGAGGTTCAAAACTTGAAAATTACATCGAAATTCACAAATCCTATTATCGCAATCGCTTTATCGGACCCCAAATACTACTAAAAACACTAAATATTCAATAAAACACTGCACTTACCTCGAAAAAGAAATAAAATCCACACACAACAAACACACACACAGACGGAGAGGCGCGGAGAGGCGCGCAGAATGAAGCGTCGGTTTCTCTTTTTTTTTTCACTATGGTTTTAGTTCTGAGTGTTTGAATACACAGTAAATATATCAATCTTATACTCTGTAATAAGTTGTTCATACCAATAAAGACTCTAACCTATTGTAAATACAGGTTACAATCGCCTGGGCGCGCGGGACAGCCGGCTGTACAGCGCCAGTTTACGGTTTTTCCTAGTTTAGAGGGCGGGACAGCCGGCTGTACCGCGCCGAGTTACGGGTGAGAAGGCTGACAATCAAGCCGAAGAGGAAAACTATGGGTATGATGGACATTGAAAGCCTTGTGAGAGTAGAGATGGCGGTTTTTGATAGTACCTAGTGGTGAAAGGGGTCCATATTTGACGAAGTGCTTCCGTTATCTAATGACCATTACACCGACAAGTAGGTATGGAAGCGGAGCGAGCTTTTTCAGCCGTCACATAGGTACATATGCAATCGCGTGAGGAGCTCGCTGAAAGCTGATAGCCTCTATGCTCTTACTTTTTCGAGGTCCTACTACAAGAACCAAAAAAATTAAGCATCAAAAGGTTTTACACTTTTTTTTTTAATAAATAATGCTGGACAATCCACACAGCACTATCTAGCCCCAAAGTAAGCTACTAAAGCTTGTGTTATGGGTACTAGATAACTGATATATTTAATACATTATATAATTACATAAATAGATATTTTTATTATACATAGAAAACACCCAGACCAATGAACAAATTTCTGCAGATCGTGCACAAATTTGTTCCGAGGCGGGAATCGAACCCGCAACCTCTGCGTCGCAGGCGGACTCTCGCCCGCTGCGCCACTGAGGTCGTCAAACGTTTTTAACGAAGCTTCGAAACACCGGAATTCCGGAGTTGGAAATCTGAGCATCGAAACCCAACTCCGGAGCTGAAAACTAGTCAGAGTCTCAAGCCCAAGTCTAGGTCTATACCACACATCAGTGCCGATGCCGATGCCGTGGACGGCGCGGCGGCGGGAACTTCGATGCTTCGTTTGCCGGCATGGCACGGGCACGGACATTTGTGATCGAGTTCAAGATGACATGTATGGAATGATATTTTTGTAAAGTCCTGACGAAACACGTCCCTGCCCCGGCACTGATGTGTAGGGATAGTACCTACCTACCTAAGTACCTATCACAGATAAGACAGTATTTTACTTTGATAACTTTAGGAGCGGTAGGTAATGTAGGTGCCTACCTACCTTTCTACCCTTAATCTTATTTCCTACCTACCTAATACTACCCCTAATGAAATAAGGTTACAGGGAGTAGGTATCTTGTCTAGATAGGATACCCACCCTATGCTTACTATGCATAGGTAAGTAGGTACCTAAGACACACACCACACAGTGACAAGGATGGAACTGGCAAAGGCCCTTACTTTTAATGGGCATTGTGTTTAAGTAGAAGGGGGTAAAAATTATATTTAGGTGAAGACAAGAGCTAATGTGACTCTCGCTCGCACGTTTTGACTTGTTTAGGGATATAAAATCACTACTCCCATTTTCGAAAAATCGCAAGCAACCATTTTATGTGCATCGATACATGTTTTCCTACTTAAAAGTTTACTTTTCTAGTTTATGTACTTAAGCAAACTTTTGAGTAGGAAAACATGCATCAGTTAAAATGAAATTTTTACTAAACTGTTCGCAATGTGATTGCACACAAAATGGTTGTTTGCGATTTTTCGAAAATGGGAGTATGTAGTGATTTTATATCTTATAAAATGTCGAATCGTGCGAGCGAGAGGTAAATTTCGTTTGCCGGCATGGCACGGGCACGGACATTTGTGATCGAGTTCAAGATGACATGTATGGAATGATATTTTTGTAAAGTCCTGACGAAACACGTCCCTGCCCCGACACTGATGTGTAGGGATAGTACCTACCTACCTAAGTACCTATCACAGATAAGACAGTATTTTACTTTGATAACTTTAGGAGCGGTAGGTAATGTAGGTGCCTACCTACCTTTCTACCCTTAATCTTATTTCCTACCTACCTAATACTACCCCTAATGAAATAAGGTTACAGGGAGTAGGTATCTTGTCTAGATAGGATACCCACCCTATGCTTACTATGCATAGGTAAGTAGGTACCTAAGACACACACCACACAGTGACAAGGATGGAACTGGCAAAGGCCCTTACTTTTAATGGGCATTGTGTTTAAGTAGAAGGGGGTAAAAATTATATTTAGGTGAAGACAAGAGCTAATGTGACTCTCGCTCGCACGTTTTGACTTGTTTAGGGATATAAAATCACTACTCCCATTTTCGAAAAATCGCAAGCAACCATTTTATGTGCATCGATACATGTTTTCCTACTTAAAAGTTTACTTTTCTAGTTTATGTACTTAAGCAAACTTTTGAGTAGGAAAACATGCATCAGTTAAAATGAAATTTTTACTAAACTGTTCGCAATGTGATTGCACACAAAATGGTTGTTTGCGATTTTTCGAAAATGGGAGTATGTAGTGATTTTATATCTTATAAAATGTCGAATCGTGCGAGCGAGAGGTAAATTAGGTGTTGTCAACGCCTTAAGATTCAATTAAGCATTACCTACTCAGAATTTTACCATAGAAACATAATACAACAATCGATCGCAAACATTTAATCACCTTATTGACGTTTGCAAAACGTCAAATGTTGCACTAAATAAGATTTCCTACTAAATGACTTAGTGCATTCAATGCATGTGTAAAGTTTCTCTCCCGTGTGAGTTCTTTTATGTCTACTCAAGGAACTGCTTTCGTAGAATGCTTTACTGCATACATTACATGTGTAAGGTTTTTCTCCACTGTGAATTCTCATATGGATTTTCAAGCTATTCTTTGCTGTAAAAGTTTTGTAACACATGACACAGGAAAACTGCCTTTCTCCGGTGTGAGTTGTGAGATGTTTCTTCAAAGAGCTGGACTGAGCGAAACCTTTTCCACATGCGTCACAGGAATATGGCTTCTCACCTGAGTGGACCCGCTTATGAATTTTTAAGTTTCCACTTTCAGCAAATGACTTATCGCACATATTACATGCATAAGGTCTCTCTTTCGTGTGGATTCGTAGATGCCTTTTCAAGTTACCTTTTTCAGCAAATGTCCTATCGCACTTGTCGCATACAAATGGTTTTTCTCCCGTATGGGTTTTCATGTGTTTTTTAAGAACACATTTATCAAAGAATGTTTTACCACAACGGTCACAGGCACATGTATATGTATCAGACCTTATCTTTCGCCAACTGTGGCTTTTCATGTGACTATTCAAGTATTCTAAAACGGTGAATGTTTTGTCACACGTGTCGCAAGTAAATAGCTTCGTGTCTGTATGAATTTTGATGTGGTTTCTCAAAGAGTTACTTGTGGTAAATTTTTTGCCACACACGTCACAGGAATATGGAGTTTCGCCGGTGTGACGTCGCGTGTGAATAATTAAACTACGTTTAACAGAGAACGATTTTGAACATTCAGTACAGGCAAATGGCTTTTCACCAGTGTGTACTTTTATATGATTTTGTAATCTATTATTTTCATAGAATTTCATATCACAGGTGTCGCACGCAAACGGTTTAACGCCTGCATGTACTCTACTAATGTGGCGTTTCATGTGGAGCTTTTCGGAAAATGATTTATCGCATATTTCGCAAACAAACTTTTCTCCTGTGTGGCCACGCAAATGATTAAGCATTTGATAATTTTCATAAAACTTCTTGTCGCAGACGCGACAGGCAAACGGCTTTTCACCAGTGTGTATTCTCATGTGTTTTTTAACGTCACTATTCTCTGAAAATGATTTACCGCAAACTCCACAAACGCAAGGTCTTTCTCCTGAATGAATTTTTAAGTGTCTATTTAGAACAGATTTCTCGGAATACGTTTTTTCACATACGGTACAAGTGTATGGCTTTTCCCCAGTATGTGTCCTCACATGCTGATGTAAGTCATACGTATCTGGTAATATTTTATCGCAAAACTTACAAGCCAGCGGGTTTTTCGGCGTTTGCTGGTTTTGTAATGTGTTACTTGGATAAACGCTTTTTCTATATAGAATACTTTTTTTTTGTTTCTTTGAACCTGAACTTTGTTTTTTCTTTTTTCTTATTTGAGATTTAAAATTTACAGTAGTAGAAAATTGGGTGGTGTTAAGTTGTTCTTCCTTTACACTGTTGGACTGTACATGCATCTGGTTTAACGTTCCGTTGGGTTCCATGTACTCTTTTTTTATTCCATTTGCTTGAGCTGAAATGACAAATTGCATATGAGCATTGGTCAAAAAACACTAGGTACCTAGTACTTCCTACAGCATACCTATTAAGAATGTTTTAAGTTTAATGTTTAAGCTGAAGTTACCTACCTATAGTGTAAAGGAAATTATTAATGAACAACAAAGTTGCTCAGCTACATTTGACTATGACTAAGGTACTACAGTAAGTTTTTTTTTTAATTTATTAGTTACTTACATACCTACTGAGTAGCTATTAATCAATTAAAATAAACAAACATAAGTTTCCAGGTAGAATAGGCAACTACTTTTATTTTAGTAATTATTACCTTTATTTACTTCTACACAAAGATCTTCAGCCAAATCCATCTTAACATCTTCCTCATGATGTGAACATTCATCATCAAACTGTATTGGATAGTTTACCTCCCGTTCTTCTTTCACACTACCTGTGTCATCGTCATCTTTAAATGGGATGTTGTTGAAAGATACAGGCTGGATAGTGATAGGGGAGACAAGGGGTGCTCCATCATTTAATAGATAAACTGCTTCATCTGTAACCTGAAATTAAAAAATGTCATAACAATAAAATTTCTGAGCTCATGTTAGGTATATAGCTATAATAAGTCGCACCTTTAGACACTAGGCAGGAATAGTACATTGTTCACCGAGAGGAGAAAGTGACCGATTACCGTCAAGGGTGTCGTTTGAAGCCCGAGCCGTAGACGAGGGCTTTAAAACACCCCAGATCGGGAATCGCACTTTCTCTCGAGTGATACATAGTGCTTTATACTACACCTACGAAGAAAATAAAACTGAATCCTCAAACAACACACAAATTGAAAATGGCGCCAATGGCGTCTGCAATTTTCACATGTTCTTTTTTCAAATTGTTTATCCTGCCGCCGCAGGGTCGCACTGCCAGCCCGACACCATCCAACACACAGCTAGTGGCCAGTGTCATTTTGCGAACTTGGAGATAAAAACTTACAGTAAAAACTTTTTGGCTTTTGATATTTAGGTTACCGGCGCATAGTCTTACCCAAAATTAAAAAGAAAAACCACGTAAGAAATGGATTTTCATACTCTTTTCTCTCCCGCTCAGATGCGTTTTCTCCCCGCATATTTGTTCGATATGCAATGACGTACTTTCTACCGTAAATTTGATAAAGTATCAAGGTACTTTCCAAGCAGGTGTAGTATAAAAGATATTTCTAAAAAAATAAAAAATATTTACGCGTCGACTTGAAAACTTCTTCCGTTTTTTTTAAATGCCCGCGCCTTCACTTAGTGAGATCTACACATCAATTTAAATTCATTCTATTCATTTTAAGCTAATTGATCAGAAACAGGTGGGTCTTAAGATGAACATGAGCAAGACGAAAATCATGTCTAATGCTCATGTCGCACCCGTGCCGGTACATGTTGGGAGCGATATCATCGAAGTTTTTGACCACTACGTGTATCTGGGTCAGACGATCTAGGTAGGTCCAACTTCGATAAAGAGGTCAGCCGACGAATCCAACTCGGATGGGCAGCGTTCGGGAAATTACGCCACATCTTCTCGTCACACATACCGCAGAGCCTCAAGACGAAAGTCTTCAACCAGTGTGTTGCCAGTGATGACATATGGACCTGAGACGTGGTCGCTTACTATTGGCCTCATCGAGTTGAAGTGGCAATGGGCAGGTCATATAGCTCGAAGAACTGACAACCGATGCGGAATAAAGGTTCTTGAATGGCGACCACGAACAGGAAAGCAAAGTGTGGGACGCCCTCCCCGATGGACTGACGACATTGTTAGGATCGCCGGTAGTCGGTGGATGGACAGGGCTCAGAATCGTTCTTGCTGGAAACGGATAGGGGAGGCCTATGTCCAGCAGTGGCCTTCTGTGGGCTGATGATGATGATCAGAATTGGCCTTGTTGTTAAGATGATCTAAATCTCCCCTACTAAAAACACCCCCTCACTCGACAAGTCGCTATGGTGAGTCCTTTACTGTCCAATCGGTGATGCTGTGGAATGCTCTCCCTCATGCCATCCGCGCTAGTCCCTCGCTTTGCATATTTAAAGGTAAAGTAAGAGAGCATTATCTGTCCCTTTAAATACATAGGTATGTATATATATATATATTTATATATATATATATATAGGTATATATATTTTATTTTACTTTAGGTTTATTTCTAACTTTCATCTTGTACACATCATACCCACCTCTAAATTTACTAGTCTCTCTCCTTCAAGGTTTGCTGGAAGAGAACTCTTTTTAGGGTTAAGCTCGCCTTTGTACATACTTTATTATTTAAGTTTTCACATGTTGTTTCTGTGTACAATAAAGAATAAAGAAAGAATGATGATGTCAAACTAAATGATGATGTCAGAATAAACTTATTCTATTCTATTCTATTCAAACTAATTTATTGTGAAGATTTTATTTTTGCATCAACATAATATCCTACTACTATTATAAATGCGAAAGTTTGCAAGTATGGATGAATAGATGAATTTTCGTTACTCTTTCACACCGGAATGGCTGAACGGATCTGGATGAAACTTGGCAGATAGATAGATTATATAGTCTGGATTAGCACATATGCTACTTTTTATCCCATGGGAATACCGGTATTTAAATCTGCGCGGGTGGAACCGCGGGTCGCAACTAATTCATACATATTTCTGGGTAAACATATACACTTTTTACCTACAATTTTATGCAGTTTGTATCAAAATAATGATGAAATACCTTCAAGCCAGATCGGATCAGATGTGTAAGTATATTTTCAGCAATTCGAGACACTTGCATGAACTTATAGCATCTTTGCAACTGTGAGTAGCAGATGTAGCAAATTGTGTCAGGTCTCCCATCTTCTGTAGTAAGCTGAAATACCAATATAGATTATGTAGCAAACATATTATAGCGATGATGTGCTTGCAGCCTGTCATGTATACCAACTACAGCAAAATGTGGGTACATCCAGCCAAAGCCCTTAGGTGCGGGCATCATCTAAATGGCGAGGAGGGGCTACCTAATCCATTCAAAAAAATAAATCTCAATTTAGGTTAGCACATCAGACATACGACGTACGTCTGTATGTACGTAATGTATAATTAAAATTTAAATTAATAAGTAGGTGTATTATTACTCTAAGTAACAGTATAGAGAGTATAAAATTTGTCTCCGTTCCAAATTTTCAATAAAAAAAAATCTTATAAATCTTGAGTTAAGTACCACATCCCTTGAGGTTTTAGGCATATATATATCCCCCCAGTACCTTGAATCATAATTTCTGAGTACATAGATTTAATATTTATTTTGAAATGTAGCAATAGTATTATGTAAACTTGAAACACATACCTTATTATTTGCAAGATATTCAAATATTTCCTGAAGCTGTGGACTCTGAATGGATTGCATTCTAACATTGTCATGTAAACACACTCTGCACACAAGCAAAGCAGGCATTTTAAATAATATTTATTTTCTAGACAGTCTCAGATAGCTTACTCCGACACTCAATATGTACGTAATGAAGTTAAATTCCTTGTTCCGTACCGTATTCTGTATTTGCATTGCATTGCTGTATCAAGCACGGTTTAGTTTATTTATTAATAATATATTATTTTTATTAAACATTAATCCTTTGTTTTTTTTTGTTCGGTGTTGGCTTTCTTTTTATAACAATGTACTCTGTGGTTGGCAAAGAGAATCAAAGAGTATACAATAAGTAAGAAGAGAATGTAAAACACAGAACACATATATATGTAAAACTACGGGTGTATGATTATTTCAGCCCGCTTTACATTCTTCTCGCGAGAATGCGAAAAAGTTAATTCCGGCGCACTTATTTAAATAATAAGTGCGCCGCAAATAACTTTCCCGCGCACTTATAGTTTCAAAGAAAACACCACCTTTGGGTGCACATAAGGGCGAACCAAGTCGTTCTTTTCGATTATATGGGATGAAAAACATGTTAAACGAGGTTCCACATTCACTTTCTTGTTTTTCTGGCGTTCTCGTGAAAATGCGGGGCGGGCGGGCTTTACAAATTACTTTTTTACATACCGTAAAACGGGGTGGATAGAATTCCAGTTGTGAATGAAAATGAAACAAAAAAAGCAATTATTAACAAACATTTGAATACGCAACATTTTTAAATAAAAACACCAACTTCTACATAATAGGTAGAACTTGGTGTTTTTTTTTCAAAATGTTTGTTAATAATTGCTTTTTGTTTCATTTTCATTTAAAGAGCTTCATTTGTGTATCCACAAAATTATATAATAAAATACCTATTGACATTAGAGACAAACCTGACATTGAATTTTTCAGATATGTAAAGAATCACTTACTAAATCATAGTTATTATAGCATTGACGAGGCCTTGGCTAATAAATATTTGTTTTGTAATGACTTGTAATATTAGGTATGTTTACCTATGCTATATATATATTATAGAATTTGACTAGTTTTAAGAATCTCTCATTCTGTATTTCTATTAATATTAATGATTTTCATTGTAACTATTTGACGTATCTAAGAGCATGTAATATGTGTAAAGATTAATAATAAATGAAATGAAATGAAATAAAGTATTACCAGGCCCAAACATTTAATTACTACTCTTACATTAGTGTAGTTAGTCTTTAGTGTTGAAGGATTATTTATGAAATACAACGAATCGATGATTAATTATACCTACTTTATGAACTAGAAATATTTAATAAAGTTTCAAAGATTATAAACGTTCGTTTTGGTAATTCATAAAAAAGCAAAACGTATGTACTTTATTGTACCATTTCTACCAAACCCAATGGTTAGTTGAGCTGGCAAGACGTCAGACAAGGACAAGGCTTACTACCCCTTTTATGGAAATAGCTACCCTACATGTAAGACAATAAATCTCATTTTAGCAAAACAAAATTTTTTGGTGCACAGTCTAGTTATAAGTACAAAGTCTTTGGCCTATACACACAACCAAAAAAAAAATTGTCAACTCGAGTTAGAAATTATCAACTCGAGCTGACACATCTCTATTTGTGTCTCTATTTGACAATTTTGACAATAAAATTGACACTGATGATACCAAGATTATACGATGATAGGTACCTATAGGTATTGAGGATGATACAGAAAAGAAAGAAAATTGCACTGTCTGATGCTAGCAGTAGTTATTGTATACTCTTTGGATGCTAGGCAAAGAGAAGAGTACGAGTACAAAGAGTATACAATAACTGGAATGGAAGAGTATACAAACAAATTACAAATACGGGAAATTGCAGCCTGTCATTTGTAGTTAGGTTTAATAAATAATAAATAGTAATAAATAAACCCAAAAAATGCACTGAAATAGCTTGACGTAGCAAATAATAGTGTAGTACAAGTACCTGCAATTGCGGATTCACCAAGTAAGTATTATAATTGTTTTGTAAGTATTACCTCTACATGAATACCATCTACCCTATTTATGATTATAATTACAAAATTATGACCACCAGTTACGTTTCCGCTTCTTCCTATAGAGAAGAGCGAGTTATCGTAATTCGAACCTACATATTAATGCACATAAAGTTATTATGAACTATTCTAGCCTTAGTAGGTAAAAGGTACACAACACAAGAACTTCATATTGGTGATGAGGTCATCTCTTTAAGCTGAGCAATTTAAGTCATTGTTGAAGTCTAGCATACCTACTAGGTAGTGACCAACTTACAAAAGAGATTCTAGATATGTTTTTTTAAATTGATTTTTTTCCGGAACTTGCATACTTAATTTAGAGAGACAATGTCAGTTCCGTCATATCTTTGTTACTTCTCAAGGCTCAATAAACAAAGAGCTCTTAAATGCCTGCTAGCCACATCAGATGTTGGTGTGGTGTACACACTATAACAGGCCTATATTAAGATAGCTTCTTTTAGCTCTTGGTAAACACACACACTCCGTCAAACGGTGGCTACATCCTCCTTCGCCCCAAATATTTCTCATGCCTTAGCATTCAAATGTTTCACAATTTCTGTCTTTTATATTTAGGAAGAATTTAAAACTATTAAATGGAATGCACTTGAAAGTCTATGTGCTACAATTATAGTTTTTATTTTTTATCTAATGTTGACAAACCAAGGCAGCTCACATTGGATATTGAATATACCTAGCTACTTATAAAAAAATTGGTACCTAATTCTCATAGAACAGGATGTGAACTTCATTATTATTCACAAATTTACTCATCCCAGTGATTATAAAAAAGATTCATGGAATGTTGTTGGTAGGAATTTGTTTAATATTCAATATGCTAGGAACTGCCTTTGTTTGTTTAATAAAATTGTTGGGATTTTGGATAATCATTACAAGTGTGTAAATCTACATTGTAGTAATTCTTTTCTCTATTGATTGAGTGAGCAAAGCAAGTGGCAGCCAGAGACAAGTCCAAACACAATGGGTGGACTTGCCTCTGACTACCACTTATATTTTCAGAGTGTTCTCCGTGAATCTCAGTTTAAGGTGACCTACTAGGTAGTTTACTTTCAGACACTAAATACTGGACTCTATTATTTTTAAGATCAGTTAAGTCAAAGGATCACTATTAACAAAACCTAGAAGAACAGGCAATAAACTTGATGCTAAAGGTGAGGTTGTAAGTCATGTACTTGTGTTGGACTCCTGTATCCGCATTTAGACTCTAAGGTGGTCCATTATGTGTGTAAGTCATGTAACAATCGCGTTTGATTGCAGCGACGAAGCCAGACATTATGGCGGATACCCTGGACCCGCTCTCACCGAGCCTTAACTCACCGCGGCTCCCTGGACTAATGCACAAGTTGGGCCTCCGTTTCAGACGGAGCACACCTACAAATAGACCTACTAGTGATGGTATTTATCTTGTTTCTACTTTTTCTGCCGCCAGGCCGCATTGTTTCGGTTTGAAAAGTGTGGTTGCCATTGAAATAAAGGCACATGAGATTATGATAGTGGAATTTTACATTTTTCATTGCTCGCGTAATCATGTTGTACGTGAAAAATAGGCATAGGCGATAGGGTCGCATCGTCGTATTTGGCAAGATACCTATGACGAATACGCGTACACGAATAGCGATGTGTAGTGCCACAAAAGGTAAAGCAGTGGCTAAGGGAAGGTTCATATCTGACGGAACATGCGTCGCATATTATCGGTCGCGTAACGCCAGAACAGGCAAATGTATAGAAAAACACTTGACTGTTCACACTCAACGCACTAACGTATCATCGGTTGAGTGTGAACAGTCAAGTGTTTTTCTATACATTTGTCTGTTCTGGCGTTACGCGACCGATAATACGCGACGGATGTTCCGTCAGATATGAACCTTCTCTTAGGGCTTCGGCACACTAGGCGGAAATTCCGTCGCAGATCTTCCGTTGCGGTAAATCCAGAAGGGCGAGCGGTTCGCGACGGAGCGACTGATTTTCCGCTTGGTGTGCCTGTTATTAATAACTAGCTGCGCCCCGCGGTTTCACCCGCGTAGTTTAGTACTTTTGCGCCTAAGTACTTAGATACAGCGGTCCAAGTCCCAGCTAGGCCCGCTAAGGGCCGCCACCGCTGCGCCTCTGATGCCGCTCGCGCATTCCACCCGAGATAAAACCCTAAATTAGTATATTTTTTTGTGATTTATCTACGTTTAGTTTCAAGTCAATCGCACTACGCGTAACAAAATTCTCTTACAAAACTTTGACATCCCTTTGCACCCTTATTAAGGGTATTTTCCAAAAACTAAAAATGTCATTCTTAATTATTTATTTAGAAGTATATTTACTGCAAGTTTGAAATCAATCGAACCACTCGTTAAAAAACTCCCATACAAACTACAACACCCCTTTGCACCCTTAGGGGGTAGTTCTCAAAAACTAAAAATTACATACTTAATTATTGAATTTAGGGTATTTGTCCTCTAAGTTTCAAGTTCCTAGGTTGAAAGAATACGATTTTTCATACAAACGTTTTCAACCCTTTTTACACCCTTAGGGGTTGAATTTTGAAAAATCCCTTCGTAGTACACGTCTACGCTGTAAGAACTATGTACTCCTCAAATTTCAAGTCTCTACGACCAGTGGTTTAGGCTGTGCGTTGTCTATATGTTAGTCAGTCAGTCAGGACTTTGATTCTTATAGTTATTAATAATATATTTGCAATAACTTGTATTGGCGTTCCGTCGCCGAAGATCCGCGACGGAATTTTCACCTAGTGTCCCAAAGCCCTTAGTGTCAGTGTTTGCCTGCAGATAACTCTTTTGTTTTCAAAACACAAGATTGTTTTGAAAATATTGGTTTTAAGGGTTCAATTGGAATAATTAATCCATTCCAATTGAATTTCTAATTGAAAGTGGTTAGAAGAAAGTAAGAATGAAAATAAAACTGATTTATTAACCCTATCTAGGTGGTACGCAAGTAGGTGTAGGGACCTACAGAAATAAAAAATAAGACACAAAAACACTAGAACTGCACTGTGTGGTATAGAAAATAGGGGGCATTCCTCGAACCGCACCTAAATGAACGCACCCGAGTACTTCTTCGAAGCGGGTGCGCTTCGCCTAGGTGCGGTTCGAGGAATGCCCCGAAAATAGTGAGAGGTTAATTAATAAGTTGGGATATAGGGTATTATAGATTACTAGTGGCGCCCCGCGGTTTCACCCGCTCAGAACTAAATCCCGGTATTCCCACGGGGTAAAAAGTAGCCTATGTGCTATTTCGGACTGTAATCTATCTCTCTGCAAAGTTTCATCCAGATCGGCGGCGTGAAAGAATAACAAACATCCATCCATACTTCCAAACTTTCAAGTTTATAATACAAGTAGCGCTCTGCGGTTTCACCCGCGTAGTTTTAAATCCCTGTCCATCCATCCATCCATACTTACAAACTTTTGCATTTATAATATTAGTAGGATTACTTAGTAGGATATACGTAGGTACCTACCGCCTCGTCTCACACTTGTCTGTTTTAATTGAGTAAGGTCAGGTTTATCTTTCAGATATAATTTGACTGTGAGAGTGCATTCATGTTATTTAAAAATGGACATGTTCTTGGGACAAAAAGAAGATTTTGTAAAAAGTACGTGTAGTAAGTAGCTAGGTTTGAAGAGTGTGGTTGACGGTGTAATCACAGGCACATGAGGCTTAACATCTGGGTGCCTCAATTTGATGGACGATACACGGATACAATTGTAAGGCACGTTCCTATAGTTCGTCGCTTACGAGGCGATGCTTTCTTATAGGTGATGGTTACCACTTAACATCAGGTGGGCAATCTGCTTGTTCCATCAGCTAGTATATAAAAAAAAATATCCGGAATGATGCGGTCTGCGGAGTAGCTTACTTTGGGGCTAGATGGTGCTGTGTGGATTGGCCAGCATTATTTATTTATCTAACCATCTCCCTCTCTCGCAGGTTATGTAGAATTTGGCGAGTTCCGAGCTGAGCGAAGCGGCGTCAAGAAGGTTGGAACATTCGCCGGCGTCTTTTGCCCAGTCGTCCTGTCTATGTTCAGTGCGCTAGTGTTCATACGAATGGGTATGTTTTTTAATGGTGTCGATTCAGTTGTTGCATTATCCTAAACTAACCTTGACAGCTCTAAAATTATAGCCGTCCTTGTTGTTTCGGTCTTTTAGAGAGGGATGGCAATATTTTTAGAGCTGTCAAATTTGAATTATCCTCTCCATCCAAAGGTTTTCTGGAAGAGATCGCTCTCAGCGATAGACCGCCCATTGTACAGTTACTTTTATTCCTTATTTCTTGTAGTCATTTATTTTTGTTATTTTTTTATGGCGTACAGTATTAAAGTATTTTCATTCATTCATTAGGTTAAGTTGGGAAAATTTAACAACAGAATTGGCACCAATAGCAAGAGTCCATCTTGGTGCGAGCGCAGGGATTCGGAAGTTTGTAACCAGAACAGTGAACATTTACAATTGTTTCGCAAATAGCCGCAGGCGGTTACAAAGGCCAGAGCCGTTTGGCAATCTTTGATTTGAAATTTAATTGCTAAACCAGTACTGAAACTTATGACCTTCAATCGTTGGGTTAGGTTATGGGTCAGTGATAAGTAGATAGCCAGATGAAGAGTTCTGTGGCAGCTAGCTACTCAATTACGATTCACGATAGGTATACATTTTAATGAAAAAAGTTAAGCGAAAAGAAAGACTACAGAAAGTCTCTTAATGTTTCCTCATTGGAATGAACTAATTGTATTCTGTATCGACTAAGTTAACCTGTTATGGGAATAAATTAAAATAAAAACAAGCAAAAATTTAACAACCTTTCAGGTCCGGGTGTTCTTAAATAGTTGTATAAATCAGGGATTCCCAATTTTATTTGGCCATGGAACCCTAATTAATCATACATTTTTTGGCGGAACCCTAGCTGGCGGTTTTGACCTGTCGCATTGCGCGCGTTAGATTTGGTTCGTTTTCATCAATGGGGGCGTAATTGGGACGAATTGCAGACGATAAAAATGATAACAAATGACATCATAACTATATGTGTAGAATCATTATTAGGTACCTACTTACTCTTCTCTTCTTCTTCCTACCCTTATCCCACTTTATGTGGGGTCGGCACGACACGAATTTTTTCGCCACTAAAAACATTTTGAGAGTATTGGCCTACAGTAATCGAATCCACACCTCTCGCGTCACCCTCTGCGTACAATTTAAATTAAGTCATCGATATACCTATTAAGACATAAATTATAAAATGTAAGAAATAATTTTATTACTCACATTATGTTGTGATTGCTTAATGACTTCAAATTAGTCACAAGAGATATGTAGTTATTATAAGCGTTAAAATATTGTAACGGTTCTGTATGTTTGTTGTATGTCGGCTAAAATAATGAACCAATCCAGAAAAAAATATTTGGGATATAGGTGCATGCATTCAGGATACGGGCATAGATTTATTTTTATCTGTTACGGTTTGGAGGATTAATTTTGAACCGCTATCAGAAAAACTTCATATAATCTTCAGTGTCTACCTACTTTTATAAGAATTCTAAAGCAATCTGGAACACATTCAGGATTCGAATCGGTCGTGTAGAAATGGTTTTTTTATAGCCCTCTGAGTACATTTGATAATAATGCTTTCTGCGCTGTAGACCGGGGTTCGATCCCCATCGAGAACAAACATTTATGTCATAAACAATAGATGTTTGTTCTCTGTCTGGGTCTATTTTCACTATAGATTTTTTTCTTGTTCCAGGCTATCTCGTCGGCAACGCAGGTATCTTAGTGACGCTAGCTCAGTTCGGTTTGGCGTATCTCATCGTGTACTTCACAGTGACGTCCATCTGTGCTATCTGTACTAACGGCGCAGTGGAAGGCGGAGGGGTTTACTGTATCCTCTTTGATGGAACTTTGCTTCAGTTGTTATGAGTGATTTGTGTCAAAAATGATCGGATCATGGATCACGCGGATTTATATGGCACTAAATATTCGATACTCAAATGTCAATTTCGCAAAAAGCTAGTTTTCCTTTTGTATTTTGTTTGCCAAATTTGGATTTTAGTATACAAGTTTAGGTTTTGTATGGATTCTTAGCACGAACGGCCTATTAGTTTTACTCTTAATTTCGTCCTAGTTCGGGATGTCCCTCCCTACCGGCCTTACCATTCGTAACCGATTTATTTAAATACTAGTTGCGCCCCGCGGTTTCACCCGCGCAGAGATAAATCCGGGTATTCCCACGGGACAAAAAGTAGCCTATGTGCTATTTCAGACTATAATCTATCTCTCTGCCAATTTTCATCCAGATCCGTTCAGCCGTTGCGGCGTCAAAGAGTAACAAACATCCATCCATCCACACCTACAAACTTTCGCGTTTATAATATTAGTAGGATTCGTTAAAAAGAATGAATAGAAAATATTGATGAATTCCTCAACGCAATTTCAGTTATGATAAGCAGAACATTAGGTCCAGAATTCGGTGGCGCGATCGGAACTTTATTCTTCTTCGCCAATGTCGTGTCGAGTGCGCTGTGTATATCGGCGTGCACTGAAGCGCTGGTGGAGAACTTTGGAACCAAAGGTTAGATAGTCTATTTTTCTGAAAATGTAAAAGTAAGCTTCAGCAGGCTGATCGCGTAACTTTTGTTACATTCAAAATCCGGTTGCATATGTAAATTTTGGCAGATTTGTGATGGCAAAACTGTCAAAATTGACATATGCAACGGGATTTTGAATGCAACAAAAGTTACGTGATCAAGGGGCAGCAGGCTGATCGCGTAACTTTTGTTACATTCAAAATCCGGTTGCATAAGTCAATTTTGGCAGATTTGCGATGGCAAAACTGCCAAAATTGACATAGCAACCGGATTTTGAATGCAACAAAAGTTACTTGATCAAGGGGCAGGTCTTAGTGATATTTTGTAATATCACTATCGCTTGTTTCACCTGTTTTTTCTTCAAAAGGTTTTATTTCATTAAGCGTGACTTGCGAGGCGATGCTTTTCATAATAGGTAGGTAAACGTTAAATGGTATCCACTATTTAATGTCATCAGGTGGTCCATCTGCTTGTTCCATCACCTACTTGTATAAAAAACAAAACCTTCAGTTTTAAGAAAGAAAGAAAGAAAGAAAGAAAATACATTTATTTTGGACACACGCGATATCCCCCCATATATACGCGATAGGCCCCATCTCAGCTTATTGCCGCTCCACAAGTAAAGCGGCGCTGGTTTGCAGATGGGACCTAGGCGACTAAAACGTAGTGATGATTTATTATGCTAAGTAGGTACTAGGTGACTTCACGGCCGTTTTCGGTTCTAGTCTCTGAGAATTAAAACTGTATTTGCTAATTCCAGGTTACCTAGTCGGTTCCGGTGGTGGGATCCCAGACGGTTGGTGGTACCGTTTCCTGTACCGGTCGTGCCTGAACGCCGTCGGTCTGGGAGTCTCGCTGGCCGGCGCCAGTCTCTTCGCCAGGACCAGTCTCGCGATATGGTTCACTATGCTGCTTTGTCTGGCCAGTGCCTTTTTGAGTTTCTTCGTGACTCCTCCAGCTCTGGTGAGTTTTTTTTTCCACTTGCTAAGAACTGTGGTACCCAAAAGTACCTTTAGGCCTTTGTAAATGAAATGTAATACAGGCTCATGAGGTTTTACTTAGACGCCACTATTTTGTAGCTTGGAACTGCCAAAAAAAATTAAGGTCTGTTTCAGCTCAAAGAGTCGGCATTAAAATAAGATAGTGTAGAGGAATTTTAACTCACAGTAGTGGCTTAAATTTTTTTATAAAAAAAAACCTAACCCATGTTTTTCTTTCAGATTGACAAGCCTGACACCAATACTATAGACAACACAACGCAATATAACTACACGGGGCTCAGCAGTGCAACTTTCTACGAAAACTTATACCCAGACTATGCGGGGGACTACACTGCAGGTTAGTAAAGGCGACTAGCTTGCCGACTGTCACAAATAATGAACTTATTTTTGTTTACATTTTGTATTGTTTGTGAATCCAAGTCTTACAATAAAATAATAAGATGGTCGGTTTCTAGACGAAGACAACTTCTAAGAAATTTAACTTTTTAATACAAGTATGAAGTACTTATAAAATAACTGAATGTAGATAAAACCACGAAAATAACCAAGTTTCGGAGAATAACATAATATATCATATAATTATTATAAATGTAAAAGTTTGGATGTATGAATGTATGGATGTTTGTTTGTTACATAACCACGACAGAACGGCTGAACGGATCTTGATGAAATTTGACACAGAGTTAGACTAGAGTCTGGAGTAGCACATAGGCTACTTTTTATCTCGATAAAATGTATGGGGTTTTTCTCGTTTTTGTAGGTTATCTGTATCCTTGTGTACCATAAACAGAAGCTAATGAATATAATATTTAATTAAATAATAACCAAAATACATTACGTATGCAAGTTAGCTTTATAAATGTTTCCAGGTGGAAAAATGGTGGACTTCGCTTCAGTATTTGGAGTGTTGTTTACTGGTGTAACAGGTGTCATGGCTGGTGCTAATATGAGTGGTAAGTTATGTCTTTATTAATAAATACAACAATGCGAGAATAAACGTTTTTTAATAATGTCTTTCAAATAGTTTTTTAATAATGTCTTTCAAATTTCTCCTTGAAACGATGCTGCGCTCATAAGGATGTTAGTACAGAACTTTTGCGATCGTGGCTCCATCTACAGGTCTGACATATTACTATCAAGTATCCTGCCTGCTTAAACAAACTGTATTATTTCCTAGGTTAGAACGGTTACTACAATTTATTGATATAATATAATATAATTATGATTTTTATTACTATTGCTAATTTTACTATTGTTTTGTTTTTGTACCTACCCAATTGCCTACAATTTTCATCCCAGTTATGGGGAATGAGTGCTACCAATCTTATAAATGTTCTCATCGATAAGTACCAACACCATTGACGCAAAAATGAGCTAAGATTATCCTACTACGAGTAATATTATAAACGCGAAAGTTTGTAAGTATGGATGGATGTTTGTTACTCTTTCAAGCCGAAACGGCTGAACGGATCTTGATGAAACTTGGCAGAAAGACAGATTGTCTGGAATAGCACATAGGCTTCTTTTCGTCCCGTGGGAATGCCGGGATTTAAATCTGTGCAGGTGAAATCGCGGGGCGCAACTAGTAAATATATATTTTCAGGTGAACTGAAAACTCCCTCGAGAAGTATCCCATTCGGTACCCTGGCGGCTTTAGTGTTCACCGCGATCTCGTACATAGCTCTGAGCGGCCTTACCGCTGCCACGTGCTCCAGGAAACTGCTGCAGAACAACTACGTGTATTTATTGCCTATCAACGTATGGCCGCCATTCATTGCTGTTGGTATGTAGAAAATCCACCTTAGAATATATTTATTTTATATAATTACTTTTCCATTACCTACATAAATAAATATTGGTGGACTTTCCACACAGTATTAAGCCAAGCTTGTAATATGGGAACCAGATAGCTGATATAATACTTATATCTTTTTTTTTCTAAATAGGTAGGTACATACTTAGGCGGCAATAGCTTATCAGATCAGAGAATAAGTCTGTTGCTCTCTCTTTTCGTTGGCATGAAAGTGACAGTGACAAGAATACTCTATAGAGCAGCTATAAAATGACAGGTAATATGAATAAGAGGGTTATTATATACACCCAGACAGATAACAAACAACTATGTTCATCACATAAATGTTTGTTCTCAGTTGGGATCGAACCCGCGGCCTACGGCATAGAATGCAGAGCTACTACCAACTGAGCCTGGCTGAGGGCTGTTATATAATTATAACAGCCCTCAGCCAGGCTCAGTTGGTTGTTTCAACTACATAATTGTAGTTGAAATAAAAATTATACGGAATTCTCAGAGATTTTGTTGTGTTTTACAATAATACACCATTTTTGCAGGTATGTTACTGGCATCCTTCTCAGCCGGTCTATCAAACTTAATCGGTGCTTCCAGAGTATTAGAAGCTTTAGCCAAAGATAATATTTACGGTAATTCATAAAATATAAGATTAATAAATAAATAATGCTGGTAATCCACACAGCACCATCTAGCCCCAAAGTAAGGTACTTAAAGCTTGTGTTATGGGTACTAGATAACTGATATATTTAATACATTATATTATACTTACATAGATAGATATTTTTTATTATACATTTAAACACCCAAACCAACGCAACAAATTTCTGCAGATTGTTCACAAATTGGTTCCGAGGCGGGAATCGAACCCGCAACCTCTTGCCTCGCAAGCGGACTCGCCCGCTGCGCCACTGAGGAATTCAAAAATATACAACGCCAATTCGTGAAAATTTTCATAAACGTTGAATTTTACAGGTGCTTTACTCCGTCCAATGGTGACCAGTTCTGGTAACCCGGTGTTGGCTGTGGTGACGTCATGGCTACTGGTGCAGATTGGGATAGCCGCTGACTCTTTAAACGCTATCGCACAGGTTATTAATTATTGCTTAGTTTGGGGTCTTATTAATTAAGTTATGTGTTTAATTAATTATGTTGTGGTAATCAATTAAGAGTTATCTATCTACACTCGAGAGCATAGAAATCGCACATAGGGTAATTTTCCTGCATTTTGATTTCGACACTTGTTTTTATTTTAATTAAAGATTGGTTGCAAATATAGCTTAAATTAAATTTAAGTACACACTGTTAGCTTCCTAAAAACCCATAATGTCTGGCCTTGACCTTCCAAATCATAGCAGTGGCGGCTTAACAATGGAATGGCCTAAATTCGCTCGTTTCAGGTAGCGCGGGTTGTGGGACTTTGAGCAGGTATAAAAGGATAAAAAAACAATAAATTTGTGAATGTAACGATATATTAATACGAGATATTGCCTCCCCTAGCCTGAATAACAGCTTCCATTCGATTTTTCATTGAAAAAATCAATTTTTTTACGAAATCATGCGGTATGCTGTCCCATTCTTCCTTGATCGCGGTTTGGAGCTCTCTGAGACTCGTAGGCACTGCGTTTCTGGCTCTTACTCGTTTCTTTAGTTCGTCCCATAAGTGCTCAATGGGATTGAGATCTGGGCTTCGAGCAGGCCACTCCATAACGAGTACTTCAACCTCCTCCAAGTACTGGCGTACTATAGCAGCGGTGTGTGGTCTAGCGTTGTCCTGCATAAAAACGAAGTTTTCGCCGATAAATCCCGAAAAGGGCACAACATGCTCTTGCAGGATCTCCTCGACGTAACGTTGGGAAGTCAATCCACGCGATCGACGGTCGGTATCGGGCCCTGTGATGAAGACAAGTTCGGTTTTCGCTTCCAGTGAAATGCCTCCCCAGAACATACACGAACCACCGCCGTATGCGACCCGTTCGGAGATGCAGCATTGAGCAAAACGCTCACCGGGTCTTCGGTAAACTCTACCCCGTCCGTCGTTACCATGGAGACCCTGCATTCGTCGGAGAAGAGGACTGCCTGCCATTGATCCATAGTCCAATTAACGTGATTTCGAGCAAACTGAAGGCGTGCTTGTCTGTGCGCTGGGGTTAATTTTGGGCCAGTTGCTGGTATGTGCGCTGTCAGACCTCCTTCGGCTAGTCTTCTTCTAACCGTCCACCGACTGACTTCCACTTCTCTAACTTCCTGAAGCTGCTGTCCGAGTTGAACTGCATTCAACCGGCGATTTCGTAGTGATGTATTCACAAGAAAACGGTCATCGCGCTGTGTTGTCGCACGTTTTGGGCCTGTTCCTGGTCGCCTGGTATAGCCACCAGTTTGCTGATATCGCTGGTATACACGTCGAACAGCATATCTGCTCAAATTTAATTGACGAGCCACTTGACTTTGGTTCTGTCCAGCTTCGATTAGTGCAACCACTTGAGACGCTGCTTCTGGTGTGGTATCCATTTTTTTGTTTAGAGAGATGACGTATTCGTTAAAGGACCTTTCTGACTGGGTGTTGGTATGCAAATGATGTCATTTCAATCATCCCTTATCGTTTTATACCTGCTCAAAGTCCCACAACCCGCGCTACCTGAAACGAGCGAATTTAGGCCATTCCATTGTTATGCCGCCACTGGTATGATTTGGAAGATCAAGACCAGACATTATGGGTTTTTAGGAAGCTAACAGTGTGTACTTTTATTTAATTTAAGTTATATTTGCAACCGATCTGTAATTAAAAAAAAAACAAGTGTCGAAATCAAAATGCAGGAAAATTACCCTATGTGCGATTTCTATGCTCTCGAGTGTATCTTATTCTTGTTGTGACACTAGTGTGGTATAACTCTAATACAAAAAAAAGATTTCAACTGCACTAGAAAATATACTCATATACTGTGTTCTATAATATGTATGTGTTAATAAACGTATTTCATTTCATTTCTCATACTACATAACTCAAAAACTACTCGTCAGATTTGACTAAAATTTTAATGAACAACAACTAGCTTATTCATGCACGATCTTGTTAGTATGTGAACACTTTACCTTGGCTGGTATCTGTATTCTGTATTATCTTGTTGTAGGTTAATTCGGTGTTGTTCCTCACCAGTTACTTTGCTATCAACCTCGCCTGTCTCGGATTGGACCTCGCGTCTGCTCCTAACTTCAGGTATGTCTAAAGAACACCCTAAAAAGCCTATAAACTGATTAAAAGTAATTATTGGGACTTGAATAAAGAATACTTGATTTTTTAAATGTAGCCGATAAGCCTCTTGGGCCCTTCATTTCACCAGCACCAGCTCCCTTCATACAGAGACAGCAACGCTGCTTGGCGGCAGAAAAAGTCATGGTGCCCGGACGAGCCGTTCGCAAAGAGCTCAACTACTCTAACGTTAGCAATCTCAGATAGTAGTAGTAGTAGTATTTGTCTGTAAGCATTTCCCCACGACAAATTTAATGAATAAGTTCCAACTCAGCCCTAAATGCTTGCAGACCATCTTGTAAGCAGTTCTGGAAAAAAGGTTCGTAGAACATCGTTCAAGCAGTTCTGAAATAACCACTAACTCAGACCTAAAAGTTCATAGACCATGTTCAAGTAGTTCTGGAATAACCAACTCAGACCTTAATGTTCGCAAACCATCGTTTAAGTAGTTCTGAAAAGTCCTCCAACTCAGACGTAAATGTTTGCAAACCATCGTTTAAGTAGTTCTGGGAAGACTGGCAACTCGGTTTGAAATGCTTGAAGAGGAGTGTTTGTGTTGCCAGACCGTCGTTCAAGCAGTTCTCGTGGCTGAGCTGCCTGCTGGGGCTGGCGGGCTGTGCCGGCACCATGTTCTCGCTGCGGCCGCTGCACGCGTGCGGCGCGGCGCTGGCCTGCAGCTCGCTGGTGCTGGCGCTGCATCTGCTGTCTCCCGCCGCCGCCGACCCCTGCTGGCCGGGCGGCTCGCTCTCGCAGGCACTCATATTCCACCAGGTGAGGGCATGCACCACAGCGGCCCGATTACGCTAATGTCAGGCTATCGAGATGGCTTTCAGATTCACATTTGATTAAGGAATATAATAAAACTCTCTGAATAGATGCGTAACGAGGTGACCTACCCCCCCCCCCTCACGGCTGTGCATCGACCTTCCGGACACCCTGTATAATATGAAACCTACCCACAGGTTCGCAAGTACTTGCTCCTCCTGGATCCGCGGCGGGAGCACGTAAAGTTCTGGCGGCCGCAGATGCTCCTCCTAGTATCTTCCCCCAGGCAGGCCGCGCCTCTCATCGACTTTGTTAATGATCAGAAAAAGGTATGTCATATACACGGCTTACAATAATGGTATAGCAAAAGGTATTCAGTATATTTGTTGCATTACTAGTTGCGCCCCGCGCGCCCCGGTTTCACCCGCGCAGATTTAAATCCCGGTATTCCCACGGGATAAAAATTAGCCTATGTGTTATTCCAGACTATAATCAAACTCTCTGCCAAGTTTAATCTAGATCCGTTCAGCCGTTCCGGCGTGAAAGAGTAAACATCCATCCATCCATTCATCCATCCATCCATACTTACAAACTTTCGCGTTTATAACAGTAGTAGGATATGTATGTAGATTTTTCATTGTCTGGACACTAACCGTCTTATTCATATTGGTTGTTGAGCGCTTCATTAGCTAATCAGACCGATAAGCATGTTGCTGTCGTTTTTGTTCGCATGGAAGTGACAGTGACTAGAAGCCGTTCAGGC
Organism: Plemyria rubiginata; assembly: GCA_963576535.1. Taxonomy (NCBI): domain Eukaryota; kingdom Metazoa; phylum Arthropoda; class Insecta; order Lepidoptera; family Geometridae; genus Plemyria; species Plemyria rubiginata. The sequence continues at coordinate 6,490,928 of OY754922.1, read as the reverse complement.
GTTATTGAGTAATAAATATCCAAACATTCAAACCTATGATGTTTATTATAGATATTGTCTTACACAGGGTGGTCTATTCGTGCTCGGTCACGTGAGGATTGGACAACTGGACGGCAGCGGAGACCCATTGGCGGCCGAACAGCAGTACTGGCTCAAGTTGATTGACCATCTCAAAGTAAGTCGATAACCTTCTGTATGATATAATGGACAATGGTGGCGAATTTATTGTAACAATAAACTAAGCAAGCGTGCAAAAGTACATAAATAAAAAATTTAAAAAAATTGAATTAGCATACTGAGTCGGCCTTTTACAATTGTTTAAATTATCCTTATTTTAATATTCCAGCGAAATTAAATTAAACAAATTAATTGTGACACTCAGGCGTAAAAATATATAAATAAATAAATAATGCTGGACAATCCACACAGCATCATCTAGCCCCAAAGTAAGCTACATGCTATATGATAGAAGAAAACTTATTTATTTATTAAATTCCTACGACGTTCTATTTTTAATTTCTGTTTTATATTACTTCCGGCGTTACTGTTCAGCGAAAGCTAAAACAGGATGGCGCGTTGAACTTACAACTAGCTGTATGTTATTTTTTGGAAATAAATATTATTACACACACTCCTTTTTCTAGCCACAAAGGTTTGCATAAATAAAACTCTTGTTAGGGCTCGCCTTTGTACGTGCCCTCTATTTCTGTATAGTTATTATACTGTAAGCAATAAATTATTAATGATATTTTTTGTTCTTGCCCAGGTAAAAGCGTTCGTGGAGCTGTGCTTAGCGGAGTCTGTAAGAAGCGGCGCCGCCCATCTCACGCGCCTATCCGGCCTGGGGGCTATGAAGCCTGATACAGTGCTTCTGGGCTTTAGGGATACCGCGCCACCTAAGGATTGGTTCAGAGAGTAAGTACCTACTAGTCTTATTGTTGTCGTGTCACTTGTTTCTTTCGAAACAGTGTGGTGAAAGGATTTTAATTGCGCCTCAAGAGGCTCCTTTCGAAAACTGAAAACAGAAACAGCTTCACGACTTTGATCCCCAGGCACGGTAGATATCCCTTCATATCTCTCAGTGAAGCTGTTTTACCGGTAATATTGTGGTAGACGAGCCCTTCACAAAGAGCTCTACTATAACCTTGTTGAGAATGTAATATTTTAATTCCATTTCCCCAGTTCAACCTCCCCATACAAAACCGAGGAGTTTGACTTTGAGTCCGGCAGTATATTCCCGCTGCGGCGTGCGTCCGAGCCGGCGCTGTCAGCGGGAGAATACACGCGCGTCATATCTGACGTGCTGTGCGTCAACAAGAATGTGTGCGTCTGCAGGCATTTCCAGAACTTGGACATGGCGGCTGTGGAACGGTACTAGACATCTACACTAATTGTTTGTGTGCATGTTAGGTGATGAAGGCGATTGTGTAGAACCGCAGAACTTGATGGAAAAACACTGAGTTGAACTTTATAAACTATTTATTGTACAGCACAAGATCGATGACAAGAGTAAAAAAGAGTTAATTCTTAACCTGACACGTCTCACACGAGACCATTGTGAACCATAGACAAGAACCCTATGGTTTTTTTTATTTATAATCTACTAGTTGCGCCCCGTGGTTTCACCCGCGCAGATATAAATCCCGGTATTCTCACGGGATAGATAATAGTAGTAGGATGTTAGGTTGCCAACAATAATAATGTAATAAAAAATAATAATAATAATGCTGGACAATCCACACAGCACTAACTAGCCCCAAAGTAAGCTATTCAAAGCTTGTGTTATGGGTACTAGATAACTGATATATTTAATACATTATATACTTACATAGATATATATTTTTTATTATACATAGAAAACACCCAGACCATCGGAACAAATTTCTGCAGATCGTACACAAATTTGTTCAAAGGCGGGAATCGAACCCGCAACCTCTTGCGTCGCAGGCAGGCTCTCGCCCGCTGCGCCACAGAGTTCGTCAATAATGGTCGTCAATAAAAATAAAAACTATCAACAGAAAAAAATGTTTGAGGGACCTACGTCAGCCTAAACAGTGGATTACCATACGATAATGATTTTGATAAAAATATTCATGTCATATTCAAATGACCAAATAAAATTGTATAAAAACGATTAATAATAACAAAAGAGAAAAAAACTGTCGAGTGTGTCTGTAAGCGAAAAAATCAATTTCTAGGGGGAGTTTCAACTGAGTCTTTATCATTAATCATTAGAGTCTAATAGTTTGATTTTAGTTTAGTTTGGTTTCGATTTAAAATGGTTCAAATCAAGCCATATAAATGCCACATCCTCCGACGTCGAACTCTACATCATTTATGATTAATTAACTTGCACCTTTATTTTTCAAGAGCACCGGTGGTCTAGTGGAAGTGACCCCGCCTTGCGATCGTAAGGTCGCAGGTTCGAATCCGGTCGTGCACCAATGGATTTTTCTCTCGAAAAATTTATGTGCGCAATGCCAGTGCTCTCAAACGGTGAAGGAAAACATCGTGAGGAAACCAGTTAGTATTCTAACAGCGGCGATGGGCTTGCAACCTGTCACGTATGGAATACTAACTACTGCAAAATGTGGGTATGTGCCAAATGTAATGTTTGGACGTACCTCTGACTACCCCCCTTAGACATCCTCAAAGAATCTTGAGTTAGTACTTGGTACTGAGAGATCTGAGGGGATATCTACCGTGACTGGGGATCAAAGTCGTGAAGCTGTTTCAGTTTTCAGTTTCAGTTTATTTTTCACAGCAAAGCGCCCCACCTTAAATACATAGACGTATGGCTAGTGGAACTGGTGGCGCCGTCTTGCGAAGAGGCGTTCACAGTGGCTGGTCTGTTTACGATGCAACTAGCAGCCGTGGTGCGCTCGGCGAGAGGATGGCAACATCTAGCTTTGAGACTGCATGCTGTGTCAACCCAGGACAATCCTATGCATATACACGGTAAGCTAAATAAATCGGACTTGGCGAAACGTAGACAGGCCCTTTGTATGTGGGTAATGTGGGTAAATTATGTTTCTTTAATATAAATAATAATTATTCACAGCATTTTGGGACATCATTGTGTTTTGTCGCTAGAGGAAGACAAATCATTAGAATTAAATTATCATTTTATTTTACAACTTTCTGTTCAGATTTCACTCGATACTGTTGTTGAATATGAAAATCGAATAGCGCTGTCTTAAAACACGGTCTTAATCCTTTTAATGGCACAGACGTATCGTTGCTTAATTTATTTATTCGTATGGCATTCTACTATTGTTTTTAAGTAAGTATCCTTTGGATAGTGTTGCCATCATATTTGGTGTGGACACTAGTGGACAGTCTTTGATAATTGCTAAATTGACTTCATAGATAGTTTATTGACCGAGCGAGCGAAGCGTCTCAGTTTCCACATTGGCCAAAAATGCGTTTGTCCGGATGTCTGTTTGTCTGTCTGTTCTCCTCTACAGGTCGCATTTTTCAACCGATCTGGACGAAACTTGGTACACAGGTTATATGACTTATTAGAATTTTTTTGTCGTCGGGGATTTTTGATTGGAGGGGTACTTCCCCCAAAAAAAGGGCAAAAAGGGGGCTATTTGATATACTGGATATCTCCACCAAATGAGATCCGATTTCGATTATTCTTTTTTATTTGAAAGGTAGTAACTATAAGTTGGTCTCATAAAAGTTTGGCGAAGATCTGATAAGGATCTTCAGCATGATGAACAGGATAGCTCATCAAACAAACGATGGTTTTCAATCAAATTTGAGAGGAACACAAAGGACCTCATTCTACACAAGATGATGCAAAAAAAATCAAAAAGATCAAAAAAATCACAAACGGAAAATGCACTTGCACATTACATTCCTCAAATAGCTCACTTTTAGTATGCTCGCGAGGTCTACAGCTCCCAGAGCCACTAGTAATATTGTTTTGTTTCAGAAGCAGGGCGCACAGTGAGAGTGGGTGACGCGTCCGTGGAGACAACCGCCTCCGGTCGCCCTGTCAAGGAACGCTTGGAGGAGCTCATCAAAATGCTCAGGATCAACGCGACTATTCATATTGTACGTTTGTTAATGACCGAGCGAGCGAAGCGTCTCAGTTTCCACATTGGCCAAAAATGCGTTTGTCCGGATGTCTGTCTGTCTGTTCTCCTCTACAGGTCGCATTTTTAACCGATCTGGACAAAACTTGGTACACAGGTTATATGACTTATTAGAATTTTTTTGTCGTCGGGGATTTTTGATTGGAGGGGTACTTCCCCCAAAAAGGGGCAAAATAGGGGGCTTTTTCATATACTGAATATCTCCACCAAATGAGATCCGATTTCGATTGTTCTTTTTTTATTTGAAAGGTAGTAACTATAAGTTGGTCTCATAAAAGTTTGGTGACGATCTGATGAGGATCTTTAGCATGATGAACGGGATAGCTCATCAAAAAATCGACGGGTTTCAATCAAATTTGAGAGAAACACTAAGGACCTCATTCTACACAAGATGATTAAAAAAAACAATAAAAATCAATAAAATCAAAAGAATCAAAAATCGGAAAAATAATATCGACCTACCGCTAAGCCAGTGAATTGCTCACTTTTAGTGTGCTCGCGAGGTCTACCAGCTCACAGAGCCACTAGTTATATACCGAAACTTTTTGGACAGTTAAATGCCGACGGGCAGCAGAAAAAACGATTGATCAGAAAAAACGATTGATCAGAATAAAACATTATAAAGATCTTTATACTTTATAGAGCTGTTATATAATGACGGTAAATATGAAAAAGGACCTATTCACTGAAGAGTGAATTTAGTGAAATAGTAAAATATATATGTGACATAATATATGACGCTGAACTTACCATTTTTTATTGAAGGTAACGGAATGGCCTGCTTTCGAAGAGAACAGAAGATGGTCAACGGACGAAGATGGTAGCATTTACCAGCGAGTGCCTCTCAGCTATCTACAAACGTAAGTATCCGACGTCCATTTCAATACTATACAACCTCTTTGCAAAAAATACTAAATAACTCTTCGTGATTTGATTGGTCAATGTATGAATAAAACGATTTGTGTTGAATGCAGGTATTATAAAATTATTCATTAAATGTTTATTTTCGCCTCAATGTTTCTTTTTCTCTTAGTCATGGTATGAAGTATAGTATGCAACTCTTGAATAAAACGGATTTATATGGAGGGCCTTGAAACACTTGCGTCGCTCAGGTTGCTAACACTTCAATCACTCGCTGCTCTCGTGATTCAATCATCATGAATCAATCACTCCCTACGGTCGTGATTCAGTCGTTAGAATCCTTCACTTGCTCGTGATTCATCTATGACCCTCGCTTTAAATCCGTCCTTTATTCACTACTAGCTGGTACCCGCGACTTCGTCTGCGTACTTTTCGCAATAAAAGGTAGCCTATGTCCTTTCTCAGGGTCTAAAGATTGTCTGTGCCAATTTCATCAAAATCGGTTGAGACGTTTAAGCGGGAAAGCGTAACAGACAGACAGACAGAGTTACTTTCGCATTTATGATATTAGTAGGGATTTGCAATATGGGTGAATCAACTTTTAAGACACTCCTTTGACAACATTATGAACAACTAAAAATAAAAAATAAATCATCGAAATATTATGAAAATATACTGTTAACATTTGCACAGGTTTATCTATTTTTAGGTTTTGCAGTGGGGCACGACATCTAAGCTAATATTAACGAGTTTTTTTAGAAAAAGTGACGAGGGTGCCTCATAAATATCCATTGCAACGCTGTAGAGCGACAATAAACCTACGCGCACCAGCTGAGAACTTAATTTAGGCTGGGGGGGCGGTAAAGCTAGGTAGAGATTTTTTGATCATACCAACTAAATATTAGACAATAATCGCCTTAGATGACACCAAGGTAGGCGTCATCTCTTGATAACGGTCATGAATTTTTATCGGTAACTCTGTAGAACTGATGTTTTGATCAAAGTTTGGGACAAAAGTTTGGATGCACGAAAAATATAAAATATTTGTCAAACTTTTATAAATGTTAACTTTAAACGTAAGTTTATCTTTTTCTGAATCATAATATTGGGTAAAAAGGCTGTGCATTCATACCTTTTTTTTAAGGTACGTCCTAAATTGTATCGTCATCTAGGCCTGGGGACACATGTTTTTTGTATGGATAGTGCTTATGTTCTGCTGAGTTACCATAATAAAGTCAAAAATTTTCCTATTAACTATAAAATACTATGAAACTAGCATGTTAGGAAAGGATCTAAGTTTACGTTAACATAAAAACAAACATATTTTATAAGGAAATTAGGATTTTTATGCTCTTTGCATGACAGGGACACAAAAGGAGTGCCTTAAAAGTTGATTCACCCATATACCTATTATCTTTGTGACATATTCCATAGCGTGAACAATATAATAAAGCAGCGATGCACCGACGGCACCGCGGTGACATTCATCCAGCTCCCGGCTCCGCCCGCGCCTCTCCCACCTGGGGACCACTCACTCGCTGAACACTATTTAAAGGTATACATACTAAATACTAACCCCATTATTCATAATCATTGTCATTTATTCATAATCATTGTCATTTTAGAGCGTCTCTATAGAGTATTCTTGTCACTGTCACTTTCATGCCTTTCATGCCAACGAAAAGAGATAGCAACACAATTATCTGTCTGATGAGCTATTGGCGCGCTCAATAACCATTATGAATAAGGGCCTTCTTATTATATATTAGTCGCTGAGCGCTCCATTAGCTTATCAGATCGATAAGTCTGTTGCTGCCTCCTCGTTAGCATGACAGTGGTGTAGCATTACAATTCTGTTGTTTAGCTTTTCTAATTTAAACTTAAATGACAGCACTAAAAATATTGTCATCCCTTTCTAAAAGACCGAATCCACAAGGACGGCTATAATTTTAAAGCTCTCAGTAATCTATCCACGCACACAAGGACCCCTTCTAAATTTCTTGAGTCCATTTCATCCAACGGTTGTCTGGTAGAGATCGCTACTTAGCGATAAGGCCGCCCATTGTACTTTTAGTTTTAAGTTTGTTTATTTGTTGTATCCTTAAGTTGTGTGCAATAAAGTATTTTCTATCTATCTATCTATCTAATCTGAGAGCTTTAAAATGATTTAAAGCTAATTAATTATTATTTTAGCTTACTAATTATTGTTGTTGTTATCATAACCTAATGGTTAGGATAATGCAACAACAGAATCGACACCAATGTTTATGACAAGTATATACTATACTATAGATCCGCTATAAAAAAGCAGAGCATATGAATAAGGGCCTGCGGATGTTATACATTCCCTGCCATTTTAAACTCCTCCTGAGCATAATATTAGGTACCAACTGTACTTATACTCTGTTAGTATTTAAATGTCTGAAGTTATACTGCTAATCATGATTAGATTGTTCGCAGAGTGGGGCCTGGTGACCTGTAATACAGGTTCTTTTGATCCTACTTCAGGCACCAGTCTTTCACAAAGCAGGCATACCTATCTTGTTCTAGCTGTAAGACCTAACTCTCAAACATTGTGCTTGCTTGTGAAAGAAAATAAACTCCTTTTTACTTTACTTTACTTAAACTTCTATACATTTGTTTCAGGTATTAGACGAATACACAAAGGATCTCTCACCTACTATTTTAGTAAGAGGACTCAAATCGGTGACCTCCACTGCTTTATAGAACTCATGATTCCAGTGTATGGCGCAGCGGACGAGACGAGGTGCCGGTTCCGGTCCCGTGTCAGTATCGGGATAAATGTTTGCAATGTGTAAAATATCTGTTCCAGTTCTGTCAAAAATATGATAGAAATTTGTCTAAGTATTGGTCAATATGCGTATTATAGTCATTGGTCATTATGCGTATCAGTCGTTTGGTTGGCGTATGGGTCTTTCTTAGTATTGGCATTAAGCTTAAATTCATTATGCGTATTGATCATTCTGAGATTCGAACATTTCCCGTTTATTGTGTTTGGTCAATATGAGAATTCAGAATTATTGGTATTTATGCGTCAGAACCTTTAAGGGGTAGCATACGGCATATGCTGCCCCTTAAAAGTAACTGATGATCGGTTAAGCGTTCAAAAGGGTATTTGAACAACATTTTTCAATTACCTATATCTATTATCTTTGATTGGAAAGTGAAACCTTAAAAAATTATAATCATAGATAATTATGATTATGTAATCTCAGTGAGAGAATGATAAACAATTTCAAAATTCTGGTGCTAACTGTACCATGGTACTCGTAGAACACGTCCAACTGTTGGTTTATATATGCAGGAGGCCTCGGGAAGCCTATAAACTCCGTCATCAAAGTTGACCAGTAGCTACACAATCTTTATATAAAAAAAATGTTTTTCTCGAAAAAAAATTTCTTTTCTCGATATCAACTCGATACGAGATCCGAGTGCTAAGGAGAGTAGTCAGAGGCACTTCTAGACATTCCATAGTTATTTGTCAATGTAATGGTTTAAGAACTGGATAACAAGAGCCGAAGACTGTACTACTCAGTGGTACGTCTTGGGAGAGGTAGGTCCAGCTGTGGGCTAACATAGGTTGATGATGATGATAAGGTTTAAAATAACCCTTTGAAGAAAAAAACCAGCTTCAAATGCACTGGAAAATACACTCAAATACTAATATAAGTACTCAAAAAGACTCAAATTCAAATGGGACCGATTAAAAAAAGTATTATCAAAATCGGTCCACCCAGTAAAAAGTTTTGAGGTTACAATTATAAAAAAGAGATGCAGTCGAATTGAGAACCTCCTCCTTTTTTGAAGTCGGTTGAAAATATAATCTAGCTGCGGCGATGGGCTCGCAACATTTCATGTATGGAATGTTCAACTACTACAATATAGTGGCAATGCCATGTAGTAATTTCATGCTAGGATGTCCCTCTGACTAGCTGGACCGCCATTAGTCGACCTTCCCGATGGTATGGGGGACGCGGGGGCGGGGTGCGGTCGACCAATCAACAGAGCTTGTGCGGTCGTCATGTGTACGTTTGTGTGTGTGTCGTGCGCAATGCCGTGTGAATGTGTGCGCGGCCCCCGCCCCGCGTCCCGCAAACCATCAGGAGGGTCGAGTTTACATAGGTCGAGCTATAACACCCTCTGAGTATCCTCGAGGATCGAGTAACAAGATCTTTCTGGGTTGTCTACCGCGCCTAGAGAACAGTCGTGAGAATATAATATTATGAGCCCTAAATAAACAGTGTAAATCAATGTCGTTTTAATTACAATGGACAATCTGAAAATGGAAAAAATCACAGAACACCACTGCTACCAAAAAATATGCCTAGTTTTTACACCTAATGCAATTATGCATAGTATTTTATGTCACAACTATGTGCGCCCCGCGGTTTCACCCGCGCAGATTTAAATCCCGGTATTCCCACGGGATAAAAAGTAGCCTATGTGTTATCCCAGACTATACCTAATGTATCTCTCTGCCAAGTTTCATGCAGATCCGTTCAGCCGGTCCGGCGTGAAAGAGTAACAAACAAACATCCATCCATCCATCCATACTTACAAACCCTCACGTTTATAATATTAGCAGGATAGGATAACCGTCGGTTTCTGAAAGCTCTATTAAAGTTAATCGTCTGTCAATTCACTTGCTATTTCAGCTTTTACTTCGAATTAAATAGATATAGTGACAAGTGACTTGACAGCCGATTAGTGTTGATCGAGCTTTCACAAACCGGGGGTAAGTATACTTCAACAAAAAGTTATAATAAACGTAGGAAAACTGCTGAGATCAGAATGTTATTGTTCCTTGTAATTAAAATGTAATTTATATTCTAGAGCTTACTAGATTTAAGATTAGAAAAAGGCTGATGGAGAACTGTGTTTCAATTACTAAATTATTTGAACTCCACTAAATATAGAAATTCTTTATATAAAAAAAACTTTAGGTACTCTTTATTGCAATGTTTTATTACATACATATTTAAAAAAGGATTATTAAGGCCCATTTACATGATGCCATTTTCTTGTACGTACAAGAGCAATAATTGAATGCAATAAATGAAGCGCAATAATGACCTTCGAGAATTGCAAGCAACTGTTTACACGCGGATACTAGTAAAAAAGTTGAATGCAATTATTGAATGCAAATCTTGACAAGAAATAATTGCAGCTGTCTTTTGTTTACACCAATACGATAATGTTTAGAAGATTATTGCTTTCAAGTCTTGCTTTGTCTAAACACAGACTTGTACGTGCGTGTACAATTTTTTGGTGCAAGTATTGCTCGTATTTGCGTTGGCGAATTTTTCATTCAAGTGTTGAACGTTTTAGAAATTTTTTTTCATTCATATTTTAGAATATTGAGATTTATCGGATACCTACACAATGAAAATTTTAATTACAAGAACCGTGATGTACGTAATGCTGCACTAGCAGCATTCGGAAAGGAATTCGGAGTTTAAAGGTTTCGGACATATGGAAATACCAAACAAAAATAAAAAAATTGAGCATCCAATTGAATACAAAAATTGCATAACACATTATTGTACTTGCTGTTTATACCAGGGACAGTCTTGAATGCAATAATTGCCTACTATAGCAAGAATGTGACATGTTGTACAGACGATGCCAGCCAATTATTGCTATAATATTATTGTATGCAACAGGCAAAAAACTTGCATCGTGTAAATGGGCCTTTAAATGCCAAAAATACGAAAGAAATCGAGTATCCTAGGAGCGACCTGTTACGTTTGGAATACTATACAAGCTTAATTTTTTTTATACTACTAGTTAATGTAACAATCAGATGGCATACCTGATTAATAAACTACACATGTGTACATTTTTCACGTGTTAATTTTTGGCATCTTTATGTAGATCTCATAAAGATATTTATTATACTCAGTTTCATTCCAAGTGATCGGCGGATTAAATTTTTTATTATCTTATGAAATCTTATGTTCTCATATCTTATGTATGTGATTTCGCATTAATATAATTTTGCGATAGTATTTAAATAATGTAAGTCACATTTATGAATATGAAACATTTACTTTAATCGTGATCTAACAATGTCCAGTTCATTGGGATTCGAACCGGCATCTTCGCTACTATAACGACACTGACACCGGAAATCTCTGAAGTTAGTTGCAAGTTCCTGCGCTGTTCCTATTTTGATGGATTAAAGGCAAGCGAGAAGTGCGGTGTCAAATATTAAAGACGAATACAGCATTTTATAACTGTCTCGCTTACTTGTTTATGTTTGTAGCATCGTACTGTCTCGTTTACTCTCGTGTTCTAAGTCGGCCTATTGAGCGCAATCGCTAGTCTAATTAAATTTAGAGGGACATGGTTCTCTTTAATGTTGTCTTTTGTTTGGCAATTTTCGACAGTGGCGCCCTCTTGATTGAACAGATGTTATGGGGGAACTATAACTTACTATCATTGGTCTCAACTCAACTCTCAATTTTGTCGGTATTGTTAGATTTACGCAAAGATGCTAGTTTAAATCCCGCCCGTTAGACCCGATTTAAAGTTAACGAGTATTATTATTTTTAAAGATTTGGTTACAAATCCATCATAGCATAAATTAAAATATTGTTAGTTAAATTTATTGGACAAAGCAATGTTTGACAGAATATTTTTTAAGCCTTGACAAATATATTATGTTTATTTTTAAGTTTATATTGTGATATGAATCAAAAAATAAATAACTAAGTATTACTTTTAACTGATGTCTGTTTTCCACCTAGCCGATTTTTTGACGTTTTTTTATTTAAATACCGTGGTGTAGGTCTGAGGTTTACTTGAAGAAAGCTCAAAGCTGCTAGTAATAGATAAACACAATTTTTTTACCGATTAGCACATCAGTTGGCTATTTCTTAATACTTATATAAATAAAACTATACAAGTGGTTAACCCCCGATTTCTGAAAGCTCGATCAACACTAATCGCTGCCAAGTCGCTTGCTATCTCTATCTAATTTGAAGTAAAAGTTGAAATAGCAAGTGACTTGACAGCGGATTAGCTTTGATCGAGGTTTCAGAAACAGGTGGAAACCCAAAGAAAAATTAACTTACGACAAGGATATAAAAGCGAGCAGTGTACCTATATTCGTGTGTAAAGTAAGCTACTCAAAGCTTGTGTTATGGGTACTAGATTTAATACATTATATACTTATATGGATGGATATTTTTTTATTATACATAGAAAACACCCAGACCAACGGAACAAATTTCTGCAGATCGTACACAAATTTATTCCGAGGCGGGAATCGAACAACCTCTTGCGTCCCTGGCTGACTCGCCCGCTACGCCACAGGTCGTCAATAGTTGACAACTAGTAGCGCCCTGCGGTTTCACCCGCGTAGTTTTAAATCCTGGTATTCCCAAGAGATAAAAAGTAGCCTATGTGTTATTCCAGACAATAATATATCTCTATGCCAATTTTCATCAAGATCCGTTCAGCCGTTCTGGACTTATAGAGTAAACATCCATCCATCCATCCATCCATACTGACAAACTTTCGCATTTATAATAATACTAGCGACCCGCCCGCGCGCCCCTGCTTCGCACGGGTGCACATATCATGCATGTATTATACATATAAACCTTCCCCTTAAATCACTCTCTATTAAAAAACCGCATCAAAATCCGTTGCGTAGTTTTAAAGATTTAAGCATACAAAGGGACATGGGGACGGGACAGAGAAAGCGACTTTGTTTTATACTACATGTATAAAACAAACACTACATGTATGTAGTGAAGTAGGATAAGTTTGCATTGTAATTGTGCCGTTCAGTTTGCCGCCCCTCGCGTCCCCTTGCCGCCTTGGACTTCTTGTAAATGAAAGCTCTGTGCCCTTCATCGGTTGCCGCTCTGCCATGATTACTGGAGCCTTATTCACTATGAACATTTGCACCTAAGACAAGGCAGCCGGTGTCATACGGTCAAGGCAAAGTATCTCCTATGTCATCTACACTAATAATCTATCTATCTATAATATTATAAAGAGGAAAACTTTGTATGTATGCACGTATGTATGTTTCGAATAGGCTCAAAAACTACTGGTCCGATTTCAAAAATTCTTTCACCATATGAAAGGTACATTATCCCTGAGTAACATAGGCTACATTTATTGCTGGAAAAAATTAGGGATCCTTACTAAAACATAAAAAATGTAACCCAAGGTGTAATATAAAATGTCTTTCATTGCATGCGCTGCGGAAACTATTGACGATAGAACAAAAAAATGTTCTACAATATTAAAGAATACATCATTATCTACAATTAAGTCAGCGATAGCATAATGTCTAACTATTTTAGTTATGTTACTATAACTACTTTTCTACATTTTAAATGTTGATAAAAACGCCGACCAAAATCAGACCATGTTATCTATGTCTTTATATTAATCCTTATCCAAATAAATTTTGTATGCAAGGCTGTTTCAATACCTGTAGATTACTTCTTGAATTTTTCAAATCGGACATTCCATTCAAAAGATATTACGAAATTAAAAACTTTAGTGCGCCTTAGAAAGCGCGACAGCGAGGAGAGTTCTCACTCAGCATGGGCACAAAGGTGAAAATATACATGCCTGTAGCTGGCACACTTGCATGCAAGCTACAGACACATACGCTAATTGGCATGCCTGTACCTGGCATGCAAGTAGTTAGCACAACATTCTATTTTAGGTCGGGTACTGGCATCCACGTGACGGAGGGGTCTCGGGGGGCTAAGAAACCGGCATGTGTGAACGTCGCGACAGGTACAGGCATGCCAGTACCTAACGTGTTGGTATGCCACGTCACCGAGGGGTTGCGGGGGGCTACGAAACCGGCATGTGTGAACGTCGCGACACCTGACCTGACGAGTTAACTTGCATGTTAATGTATTCACAATGTGTCCGTAAATCCTGCATGCCTGTAACTTGCATGCCCGCTACTGTTCCATTTTACTGGCACGTGTATTTTCACCTTCGTGGGCTACGAAGCGCGGGAGTCTTAAGTTTATCCTAAAATGTTGAAAAAAATTATGTCCACCCATGCGAAGCTGGGACAGGCCGCTAGTAAAGAATAAAGCCCAACATCAAGTTTTGACGTTTCACGGTTTGGGGCAAGGAATCTCCTATTTTCATAGAGAATAATGCCCCTGAACAGTTCTAGGTGCGGGCCAGGATAGGGGCATAGGGCATTGCCAATGTGATCGGCTCGCATGTGTCATCGGCTGGCATCACACGAGTGCCAGCAAAGCGGGAAGTGGGTCGAGAGGCACTCAACGACCTCGTGACCCCAACCAAGCTCTGGGTATTTTTAAAGCAGCGCTATGTTTTATCAGTATTTTTAAAAAGTACCTATCTATCTGTTATTTTAGCCCTATCTGTTACGCTCAGCTTTTAGATGAGTGCCACTCTGGCTTTTGCACAGAGCGATAAATAATGATAGCAGTAAAAACATTAAGAATATCTATTTCAAAACATTAGGTATTCATCCCTAGCTTCATCGTAACTTATATCAAACGTGATGGTGGTAAAAAACTGTGGAAAAAAGAAAACCCTAATTTTTTGACTCTTTATTTACGACTTTATCACTAAACCTCGTCACGTAATCACGATTTGTAATGCCTAACGAGTTAATCTAAACGCTTGACCTATTTCTGAACGTCCCCATGCCAGAATGCCATTCGCAATCTTATAAGCGCTCCGAGCCTTGGTGTTTTCTTAATGTTCCCTTAAAATATGCATACTCGTGCCTATACTAGAGTTTTTCCATCTAACTTTATTATTCTACTAAATAAACTATCATAGAACTTCAGTTAGTAGGTAGACATACCCTACCCTAAATGTAGCGATGACATCACCCAGTGGGACCCATGGCGCCCTCGTACAGTGTTGCCAACATTCCCCTGAATTTATGCCTCAAATCACTACATAGTTTATAACAAAGTCGTTTTCTATGTTCCTATATCCCTATGTCCCCATGTCCCTATGTATGCTTAAATCTTTAAAACTACGCAATGGATTTTGATGAGGTTTTTTTAATAGATAGAGTGATTCAAGAGGAAGGTTTATATGTATAAAAACATGCATGATATGAGCACCCGTGCGAAGGGGCGCTCGGGCGGGTCGCTAGTAATTTATATTTTACACATTATACATGTAGAAAGGAATCACTGGAGTTTAATCACTTTATTTTAATTCTACCTACTGGTCAAATAAACTAGTTTCGGACTGGTCAACCAAACTATAGTTTCAGTCAGACCAATAAGGCAGTGCAAACGACCTATGCGTACAAATCCTTAGAAAATTTCCTTCCTCTCCAATGTACGTAGGTTACGAGTGTTTTGTGAGAAGTTTGTTTCATTCACCAAGAGTAGGTATTTTCACAAAAAATCTATATAAGTACGGTACCTATACCTAAGCATAAGCGGCACCTACCGCCAATCTTACCTAAAATCTTATCTTAATCTAATTTATTAAAAAAAACTCGTTTAGGGTTAAGACCTCCTTTGTACACTATTTTCTGTCTTTTTCTATGTAGTTATTGAAGAATTAATCAATAAAGAATTAAGAAAAAGTAAAATAATTTCTTGAAAAACGTGTCCAAAACATCCCGCGCTGGCAACACTTCAGCCACCCAACGTAATTGATTTCCACCCCCCAGGAATGCGCCCTGTATGTAATGGGGGGTACAAACTCATTTAGCACGCCTTCGTAGCGTCAGAACGAAAGTAAAATGGAGGTTTTGAATTCATTATTTTCCGTTAGGACTTTTGCTCGGTCTATAGATGTGATATTTGAAATTCACTCTACAAAATGTATGAAATATTTTCAGCTATATTTTCCAGCAAATTTAAGTAATAGTGGCTAATAAAGGCTAATTAACTGGTAAAAGTACAATTATTCTTAATTCAGATCCAAGCAAATATTAGGTTATCCTACTACCTAATCACCGATAAAACTTGGCAGAGTGATAGATTATAGTCTGGAATAGCACATAGGCTACTTTTTATCCCGTGGGAATACCGGGATTTAAATCTGCGCGGGTGAAACCGCGGGGCGCAACTAGCCTTCCTATTCTATCCTATTAAGCTCTTCAAACTTTTTTAAACTGCTTGGTGATGCAGCAAGCATATGGCCCACCTGTTGTTAAGAAGTACCCATCACCTTATAACAAAGAATTCTCATTCATTAGCCACGCACGTTAGGAACGTGCCTTATGATGCACTGCCCTGCGTCCATCATCTTGAGGCGTAAGTACAGTGATGTTAAGCCTCATGTGCCTGCAATTTCAACGGCAAGCAGCAACCACACTCTTCAAACCGGAACACAGCAACGCTGCTTCGCGGCAATAAAACTCATGGTGATGGTAGGTGTACTTTCTCGGACGAGTCACAAAGAGCTTTGCTACACATTGTACCAAATGAACGTAAATAAGTATAACTTGGTTTTATTGGCATATTAATGCCCCCGAAGTATGCGCACGCGCTATTACACGTGCGTCGCATCTGCGCAGACGCTAACCAGAGATCGTCAACTTTTTACGAAGGAAATAAATCAGGATGTGATGGACTGTCGACTGGAATGCCGATGGTTTTTAACACCATCGACACGGACTATTTTTACGGATTTGTTATTTTAGGTTCTTTTATAGAGCGAGAATCAAAATAGTCACCAGCGGTTATCTTGGCATATCACAATAAAACGGATATTGTGATATTCTTCACGGCTGTGACGGCTTCTTAAGGGCCCGGCGACAGCGGCTCGCAGTTTCGAGGTGCGATTGGATATTATTTCATTTTATTTCATTTCGGGGAGGTTGTTTGAAAGAATAACTATCCAGTGACACGCATAATTACTGTTCGAACACAAATAACACAATAATATAAGGGAAACATGCCCGAATCAGAAATCATTTTGGTATTAGTATGTCTGGCCTTACGTTTACCTAATACCAAAATGATTTCTGACTCAAGCATATTTCCTTTATATTATTGTATTATTTGTATTCGAACAGTATTTATGCGTGTCACTGGATAGTTATTCTTTCAAACAACCTCCCCGAAATGAAATAAAATGAAATAATAGCCAATCGCAACTCGAAACTGCGAGCCGCTGTCGCCGGGCCCTTAAATCTTATGGTTTATAATAGGTACATAGGCACCCTATGTAGGTAGGTACATCGTTTCTGGTAGGTAATATTCCTAAAATATATTTCATTAAGTACCTAACTATAGATTTGCTAATCCAGGTTGATAAACTTAGTTGCAGAAGCGTGATTGAGCATCATCCCTCGTTTGAATCATTTTTTAGGATTTTTTGAGTTCTACTCATCCGTCATTTGACACAAGTTTTCGGAATTTTTTAGGTTCTACGACGTTTCCTCGCGATGTTCTCTTCACCGTTCGAGAATATTGTGCACTGGGGCCACGTGTGTACCGTGCCTATTTTCGAGCTAAAAGCTTGCTTTTTTGAGCCTTGCTCAATAAAAGCACGTGTGAACAGGGTCGTGCTAGTAAATAAGCATGCTTATTTTTGAGCACGTTTGTCAGTACCATTAGGTACTTCGAACGAGATTATCTCATGGTGGCGATGACGTCATAATTTATCGATAACTCCGAGACGTTGCGTCTCGCATGAACTTTGTGCGGTGAAAACGAGATAAACATGACGTCATCTTCTCCGTGAGATTATAATCTCGCTCGAAGTGAGCAGGCCCCGGCACTGTGCACATTTTATGAACAGAAAAACTGGTGCTAAAATCTGTATGAGCCAATAACGAGCCCTGACCCGCTCGATAAAGCAAACACCATTGATTGCGAGTGCGATACTCGATCCGATTCGACTCTCATCAATCATTCATGCGATATCATCGTTCATTCAATGTTATGTGTAATTTTGCGAGCACTTTTGGAAAACTGGATGTTTTTATGATAAATACTGACGGAACCGGCTGATGGTCCACCTGATGTTAAACGGATACCTGATGTTGAGCGGTTTCTTATGCATATAACATTCCATTATTATCTAGCATTAAGACGCAGTCAACCGTCAAACGTCTCACACATTTTAACAGAATTTTGATGTATGAAAGTTGATTGATAAGATAACTACTGAGTCAATCAAATCAATCCATTAATAAACATTTTTATCAAACTCTTTTAAGAGCACAGATGGTCTAGTAAAAGTGACCTCGCCTTCCGATCATGAGGTCGCAGGTTCGAATCCGGTCGTGTAACAACAGATTTTTATATCGAAATTATGTACGCAATGCCAGTGCTCATAAACGGTGATGGAGAACAACGTGAGGAGACCAGTTAGTATTCAAACAGCGCAGCGGTTCCTATCGTGAGTGACTTCCGAGGCAATGCTTTGTGATGGTTACCACACATCAGGTGGGCCATCCGCTTCTTCCATCAGCTGTTAGTTAATAAAACAACTACTCTATGGAGTCACTAGCCTATATTTGCCTTTTTTCACGCCTTTTTGCGTCGTTACACATCGTTGCTTGTATTCGAGATTAAGAACAATACTCGAGCACGAATAGGTATGAAGTGCTATACGAGTACCACCCTATGTAGCACAGCAGTGGACTTATGTAGGCTGATGATGATGATGATTTGTGCATGGTATGGCGGCTTCACAAAGCTAATTGCTGTTGCAACCGCACAAGGTCGGGACAGAATGAAGGCCCCATTGTTTGAAGGTAATACCCGTGGTACCATTGGATATCTAACCACTACGGAAATGCACCTATTTAGTATAGTCTGTGGTCGCATATATTATGAATGAATGAAGTTGAGCGGTGGTTGGTTCACGGAGATATAGTTTGTTTAACCTCGCATAATTATATTATCATACCTATTTATTTGTCCATAATCTGAATCTCGGAAACGGCTCCAACGGTTTTCATGAAATTTAGTATGCAGGGGGTTAAATCGATCTAGTTAAGATTCATTTTTAGAAAATGTTTTCTAATTGTGTTAAACTCAGCTTACGAAAAATATGACTCTTCCTGAAGTCTATTGGCGAGTAAGTAGTAGGTAATACCTACAATTATTTTTAGACTACTTCAGCAGATAACGGCCGGCTAGGTGGCGATGTTAAGCAACCGAGCAAAGCTCGGTCACCCATATACTACTTGCTGATAGTACAAACATAATGGCCAAGTAGTAACCATGATTGCAGAAACAAGCTTGTGGTAGACTTCCCCGGACGAGCTCTTCACGAAAAGACGCAAGAAGGTGGATCATGGATTCACTAGGGGACATAATGGAGCTACACGCCAAGGAGAGTCACGTAGCTTCGGTGTCGTGTATCATGTTGAGGCATAACTTGTCCCCTATATTAATCGAAGGCAGTAAATAAACTCCCCATTAAAGTTATTGCGTTCAATCCATGGCATGAAAGAGGCCTCGGCTTCAGTTCTCTGTTTCATTTCAATTACAGTGTCCAGCACAATGAGGCCTCATTGTGCCAGCCAACTGTATGGACTGGTTCATTTAATCACAGCTCATAAAAGAACAGTTCAATCACTGCCAGTTATTCATTTCCAATTTTGACCAATTCATGCGTATAACTTATTTTATTCCCTTACGTAACAAAGATTCTTAATCAGCTATGTACTAAAAAGAATTATTTTTCTTATTTCGCAACCGGGCATTTTGTTTTCTCTAAAAGGAATACTAAATAAAAATATTTAGGCAGCCAAGTAAAATCAAGATCAAATCAAAGCGTTAATTTTGTGTAAAAAAAAAACATGGGAGATATAGGTACAAGGTGAGAGCAATTATTGCTTATGACTACAAGATGGGTCGTCCGTCTGCTAAAAGAGCCACACAAATTTACGCAACAACAGAAGTCGTCCAATCATCATCAACCTATATGCACGTAGGTATGTTCAAACGTGCACGTAGTACGTCCCAAAGTCCTGTTTTCAGCACTTCTCTCTCTTTTCTCTCTTGATGGTAGCTCCCTCTTGCCAGAGAAAGTGTAGAAACCGTGTCGTTGCGTCTATCGATTTCAAGTTAATATTGAATAGTAGTTGTCTTTATTTTTAACATAAAAATTTACAAAAAAATAACGTATAACAGACACCATTTGAGTGAGAAGCAAGGTCCTGCCGTGCTGGTTTTCAGAGGGCGTAGTCGCAGTTTTGGTTGACATATTACACGCGTGTATGGTGTACACTACACGCAGTTTTTGTATGAAAATAAGAAAAGCGCCCCTAGCGGACACGACGGACTTTTCTTATTTTCATACAAAAACTGTGTGTAGTGTAATATAAGTAATGTGTCAACCAAAACTGCGACTACGCCCTCAGCTGTTTTGAGCCAGCTGTTTGGATTCCCTGTGGCCCATATACTTCACTGCAGCCTCAATAGCTGGCCCAGTTCCACCTAGACAAAGACACGCCACCTAATTCAGAACTAGTATAATGTAACTAGGGCCTGCCTCCGGCGTCGCTCGCGTGTTCCACCGCATTAGGCCGCTCTGGGGCGCGTTTAGATAAAATACCTACTTTAACTTATCTTGTTGTTTTGCTTGGGGTGTTTAAGATTGATTGATAGATGAATAATGACTTGGGGTCTAGACAAAATCCACGTTCTATTTGCTTATGATTTTTTTTTAACTATAACACAATATCACGAAATTTTGGCAGTCATCACAGGAGTACAGGATAATATTACGGATTTTCAGATCATTTTGTGATCTTGCGATCGATGGAGGCGTCTAGGTACCTCTGACTTGATCGTAATCTTGATCTTGACTTGATCGTAATAATTAAGTTTGTGGATCCAATCACGCCGAGAAAAATGACGCAACGATAAGGCTGGACCGATTTTAATGAAACTTCAGACCGATTTGAATGAAACACATTCAGTCAGAGATCGAAAGGAAAAAAAGGAAGGCCTATGTCCAGCAGTGGACTTCTATAGGCTGATGATAGTAAAATCTACGAGCCCAGCAAATCGCAGAAGTAGATAACTATATATATTTATAGACAGATAACAGAATCAGATGGTAGTTAGTAGCACCTACTTGGAGCTCTGTGGTGGACGGCGAGTAATGGGCCACCAACAGGTGCTTAGTAGAAGCATTGTTTAATGTACAGCCAGCGGATAACAGTTCTGACACAATTTTATTGTTGACTAAACTATTCGTTACTGACTTATCATCATCAACCTAGTCCATTGCAGGCTTTTTTTTCAGTATAAGCCAGCTAGCTACATTTCGCAGATTGCAATACTAACTTATCTAAATATATATAACTCAAAGGACTGACTGACTGACATAGTGATCTATCAACGCACAGCCCAAACCACTAGACGAATCGGGCTAAAATTTGGCATGCAGGTAGATGTTATGACGTAGGCATCCGCTAAGAAAGGATTTTGATCAATTTTACCCCCAAGGGGATAAAATAGGGGATGAAAGTTTGCATGAAACTTTGAATTCCTTGGCGCGAGCAAAGCCGCGGGTTCAGCTAGTTGACTATAAAATTCGTATCTTCCACCGATTATTTTCCGTCTTCTAACAGGTTGGAGGGGTCTAAGTGGGGTTATTGCTTTTCTAATTTTATATAATTTGTTATTTTTATTCTGACCAATCGTTTATAAGTTTTAATTTTGCACGCCCGTGTATGGTGGAACTATATTGGTCAATATAAACATTTACATCTCAATGTAATTCGGCAAATATGTAAATATACTTTGACTTTGACTTTAAGCGCTGTGTGCGAAGTCCGGCAATATTTTTTATTTATTTAATTGTGATTACCTCCACATTATAGCCCCTATATACTACATAACATGCAACGGTTTATTTTCAATTTAATTTGCTAGCTGTACCATACATCTAACGTAACCATTTGCATATTCACACAGAGATAGGTAGATCGGCGATAAGTGGCTGTTAGATTAATAATAGTAGGTGCTACGATAAACCTTTGTTTGCGAAATGCGTATAAAAATGAAGGTACTTAACTTATTATACAGGCTGGCAGAACAGTGACGTACAAAAATAAAATTTAGGTCCCTCGTATCGTGGGGTATCCGATTCACCCTGTATTCCACAATACAGAATCATTTAAATAAGCCACGCTTATAAAAAAATTCTAGCCTCCAACCAGGTTTGCTTAACAAAAAGTCTTGTTAGGATTAAGCTCGCCTTTGTACATTTTAATATAATGTCTGTTTTCTCGTGCAATAAAGAATTTATAATAGACATAAAAAAGTGAAATAAAAAATCTAAAATCCAATCTTAGTAAAAACTGGTTCCGCAAGATCCTAGGATCCGAAGCCGCGCCCCTGGACCAGCCTTGGTCATAATTGTTATTGTCACCCCTACCCTTTGTCTACCCTTTGTAACAATACAAGAGCATTCTTCACTGCACAGCATCTTCAAAAGGTCAGAATTGGGAGCATCCCTTCCGAGGGTCGCGAATAAATCTCCACTGTAATAATTTTCCAACCTCCTGGCTCAACAGGCAAAAAGATATAGCTGGTTTGATTATAAAACTACATTAACTACGACTAGTTCTTTCCTTGATAAAAAATGTAAATGAATATACATTTTTTACCAGCTATATCTTTTTGCCTGTGTAGCCAGGAGGTTGGAAAATTATTACATGTAAAAAATCTATGTTCATATACATTTTTTTATCAAGGAAAGAACTAGTCGTTAAACCGTAATTAAATTTGTGAGAGAATGCTGCCTAAACTCCTGAAGCATGAAGTTTACTGTGGCATGCTTAATTTTTATTAATATTTTGTAAAAAAATGTCTTTGGTGCCTAAAAACAAATGGGAGACATTTACCCAGCAGTACTTGAAGTTGGACTGTGTCGAAGTCAAAGTCAAAAAGGTGTTTCAATAAAATCACAAGAATCATTTTGAATTGTGGATGATGATGCTGAAGACGGTTGGTGTCAATAAGGTGGCTAGCCTACCTATTTTTGTATGAGATACCTAGTCGTCTACTCAAGTTTTGGGGCTTCTACAATAAGATTCTATATTTTTAATGAAAATTTTATTCAAGGGCTCAAGAAATCGTATTAGTCCTCTCCCGTCTTGACTTAAGCTGTGTCCATAAGCAGAAGTTGTAACTTTAGTCCATCCAGTGAAACAACGTGGAAATATGGCGGAATTATTCATGTTTTTATTGTATTTGCTCCGTAATTGGACGGCGTGTTTGTTTGTTTATTTCGGGATGCAAACATAAAGGTACCCGTTACCATAAGGTGTGATGGGAGCACGATAATTGGAGCCTGTGACGTGAGCTGGTAAGTACTATGACGATGGACAGCTGGTGACAGGGCTGACAAATTCATTCCAATTTATAACTGCGAAAGTGTGTATAATTGTTTTTTCACGGTAACGAACAAAACCAACTAAAACAAAAAAAAACAGCTAACCGGCTAAACCACTGAGCTAATGCAGATGAAATTATGAGCAAAAAGCTTTGAAATGAAATGAAATTATTAACCAACATTACCTATATAAAGAATTTTGAAAAATGTGTTAAGTGCTCGAAAGAAGTCTTTTTGAGAAACACTTTATCCATTCACAACTATTTCAAAACCATGACTTGGGAAGATCAGCAGTTAGTAGTAGGTATAACAAAAATACTTTAACAATCGAAACAACAGTAAATCTGCACCCGGCTGAAACCAGGTGCTAAGCTTGTCTCGTCGCAATTTGCATTCGTCAGCTGCTCTACATAATAATTGTTCGTTTCGACTGAGTTTGGAGTTAGCGCGCTGGTGCGAGAAACGGCGGATTTAAACACGGTTTTAATCCCTTTTATTTGATTATAAACTTAATTTTATAAGTTTTTTAAATACTAATTTTATTTTTTATTTTTTTAACAATTTTGGGAAAACTTACAGCTAGGCGGGTATACATTAGGTTGTTTATAATAAATACATGCAAGCATGCAAGGTTGCTACACATATGCTGACGGCCAATTACAAGTTTCCGCGGATATATAAAAAGTAGGTAGGTAGGTAGGTAGGCTAAAAGTAGGTACAGTAACAATAGACGACGGATTATACATAATTTAGAAAGATAAAGTTCATGCTTGAAAGAAGTAGTCGCAAAGCAAGCGTCTAAGCTTGCTTGTACTTGTGTTAAATAGGTCTACGTCTAAGTTTGCTTTTGCCAAAGAGTTAAACGAGCTGCTTGCTCTGATTAAAAATGCATTTTGTCTATAATTTGTCCTAACTAGAGGAACATAGAGAACGTTTGGTTTCCTCAATGCAGCCGTGTTAGTGCGCAATCCCAGATATTCGAGAAGGTCAGGGCAATCGACGTAACCATTAGCGATTTTTAATAGAAAAGCTAGATCTCTTATTTCCCTACGTTTGGAAAGGGGAACAAAATGAAATTTACGACACCTTGTAAAATAGTCGGGTAAGAAGATTTTAGCTCGATATTGTAGGTATCGTAGAAATCTTTTTTGAATGGATTCTATCCGCGATGAATAAACAGCATAGCAAGGATTCCATACCTGCGAGGCATACTCCAGGTGACTGCGTACGTATGCACAGTATAGAATTTTAAATGTTTTGATACTTGCGAATTCCGATGACATTCTAAACACGAAACCAAGTGCACGGGATGCCTTCTTAACTATATTGTTGACATGTTCGTCAAATAATAGCTTAGAATCAAATGTTACACCTAAATCTAATTGCAGCAGACTATAGATAACTGAATTTATATCTTTTGTTTAATCTTAGAAAAACTTTTTTTGTAGGTACATGATTATTTGTAATTTTATTTTTGGTTAGTAAAATGTGTAAATGTAGTGTAAAAATGTATGACGTTCCTTTTTTGAAAATTATAGCCTGCCTTTATTTATTAGTTCTACCATTAAACAAAAGTTCTGGGATATTTGTATCAAATCTCCTCGAGCATGGATCGTCGTTATGTCTGTCTTTGGTGTTATACATAATATATAATATTAAAAGTATGTATTAGGAAAAAGTACAGCAGCTATCTGGTTGCCATATCACAAGCTTTGGCTTAGTTTGGGGCGAGATAGTGCTGTGTAATGACCACCAATAAAAAAAGGGTTGGTTTTGTCCTGGTGAGTCCACTTAACATCAGGTGGGCATCTCCATGTTTCATCGCAAGTGAAATAAATAAATGTAAGTTTAAATTAATAATACAACGATAAACGGTAGGTTAAGATAGTGAAAGAAAAATTTAGACGCTTTGAGTTTCACTGGAGTCACAAGAGTTGAGTTCACAAGAAATCAATATTCAGCTAACGGTTCGGTTCACATTTTAAAAGTCTCTACAATTCACCGACACAGTTATTGTTTTAAACTTCATGAAAAATTCAAAAACCTCATGAATTGATGCTGATTTTTGTTGGAATTATGAATGAAGAGAACTCTAATTTTCTTTGTTATAAGAGTACATAATGTTCCTCATAGTATTAATAATTTATTTACTGAAGTAACTGCTTTTTAAGTGTTTCGATTTGTATTCGTTTCTTCTATTTGGAAGCTATGTTCTTGACGGCGTAATTGTTGAATTTACCGTCCAGTTACCAGTTATCTACCATCCATCCATCTCTTCGTTATTTCCATAATTTTAATTTTTTTCTGGCCTGAGTTTTCTTGAAAATCTCTTTATATATCTATTTATAATCGACATAATTTTTATAATTTTTTCTGTTGCGTCATTTGTTTATTGTTATCTTAAGGATCTCATAGTTATGGTAGTTGAAGAAATTATTTCGATTGTTTAATTTGTTCACCAACACAGCAAGTTTTAAAATTGTTTCTTTTTTAATTTAAAAGGTGTAGTGTTTGTCCAGACGGTATAGTATAAGTACTTTTACAAATGTCTGTTTCTATTCTAACCCCCGGTTTCTGAAAGCGCGATCAACACAAATCGGCTGTCAAGTCACATGCATCTCTATCTAATTTGAAGTAAAAGCTGAAATAGCAAGAGACTTGACAACCGATTAGTGTTGACCGCGCTTTTAGAAACCGGGGGTTAGTGTTACATATTTGTACGAGTCATATAAATATGTATATATTTTAATTTCAATTTCAAGTCATACTCACACTTGGCCGTTGATATTTTTACCTCGAGTAGGCCATGTGGCGTGGCGCAGTATACGCAACAGTGTGTATGGGCACGGGCTACATGAAAGAACAAAAGAATTAGCTTCGAAGTAAAAATAAAACATTGATGTACAGGATGATGCTTTAGATTTATCCAGAAATAGGGTGGAGTAGGTACCTATGAATTTGTTCGCTTATAATTACTCTCATACTGCCTTACCGCTAAATATTTTAGGAGTTTTTAAGAATTTATTTCAGTACATTGTACGCTGTATGTTTAATTGTGTTTAGTATAAATTTTAGTTTAAGAAAAATATACTCTCCTTATTTCTTTGCTCTTTTTTTACGTTTCATTTATTTTGAATTGACCCGTGCTAATTTTTAATAATACGTGTAATTCTTCATTCTATATTTTGTGAACCGTGTAAATGAATCCATCTTCTATTGAGCGAAGGTTTTTATTTTATTATTTTTATTTTCCTTGCTAGAGCATGTCTATGAACTTTTTAAAAGTATTTTTTTTTTGTAATTTTTGTAAACCGTAAGAAGTTTATTTAAAACTATGAAAACACCATGTATAGTCAACTGCGCCCCGCCCGTCCCAAACCGGACATCGAACCCGCACATCTGTTTCCATATTGAGGTTGCATTTAGGATGAAAGTAGGGTTCGAAAAATGAAAGAAAGAACAATCGAATATCTAAAACATAAAGCTTGCTTGAAGAATTTTGAAAAAAAAAACATCCACGTATTATGTTAGAGGGTGGTATGACCTGGGTGTATTCACTATATAAATTATAAATTCGAAAGGCTTTGTGTCTTCAGCTTACTCTCATCTTCATAACGACTACACGGATTTGGATAAAACTTAAAAGATAAATTCCACACAACATACGCCCATGCGCCTTGTGGTCTGTTTGGCGCAAAAACATACGCTCTTATTCATAGGAGCCTGCATTTAGAGCAGCTCTATAGTATAGAGTATTCTTGTCACTGTCACTTTTATGCCAAGGAAAAAGACAGCATCAGACTTATCGGTGTGATAATATTGGCGCGATCAAAGACCATTATGAAACTGAAACTGAAAACTGAAACAGCTTCACGACTTTGATCCCCAGGTACAGTAGATATCCCTTCAGATCTTCCAGTACCAAGTAGGTACTAATTCAAGATTCTTTGAGGATGTCTAAGGGGGGTAGTCAGAGGTACATCCAAACGTTACATTTGGCACATACCCACATTTTGCAGTAGTTAGTATTCCATACGTGACAGGTTGCAAGCCCATCGCCGCTGTTAGAATACTAACTGGTTTCCTCACGATGTTTTCCTTCACCGTTTAAGAGCACTGGCATTGCGCACATAAATTTTTCGATAAAAAATCCATTGGTGCACGACCGGATTCGAACCTGCGACCTTACGATCGGAAGGCGGGGTCACTCCCACTAGACCACCGGTGCTCTTACCACCATTATGAATAAGGGTCTTTTTTGTAACGTGGAATAACGTTGTAAGCTCCTTTTTATCGAGGTCTAGGTACCACGCGAACAGAACCACGGGCAGATTCTGGTATTTATATATTATAATAAGTACCTACTTATTTTAGTGTTTTGTTAAGTTCAAAATAGAGTTTATATTTTTTCCCCCTATTTTTAAACGTAACTCTTATTCTCGGATTCAACGTATCCTCATATTAGAGAGAGTAGGTATTTTATTAACTCTCTTACCAAGTAGCTCTTAGGAACTTATTTACCAGCTATCGGCGCTGGTAACCAGCGTTCTGCCTAAAGTCTCACCATGCGCGTGCGCACACCCCGCCTCACTCAGCGCGCGTGTGTATTTTATTAATTATATTAAGGAATGTATTGAGCAGATGCATAGCGGCTTATTAGTTTTGGTGATGGAAGATAGGAAGAACGTGGCGCTATTTTTAAACGAAGTCAAAGTTGTCAAAAAATCACTTTGCATCGGTAATAATTGGGGGAACACTGGCTATTAGGCATAAGATTAAAACCAACTTTCCATGTATGTGCAAGTATAAGGTTTACCTATTTTTATTGACCGAGCGAGCGAAGCGAGCGAAGCGTCTCAGTTTCCACATTGGCCAAAAATGCGTTTGCCCGGATGTCTATCTGTCTGTCTGTCTGTCTGTTCTCCTCTACAGGTCGCATTTTTCAACTGATCTGGACGAAACTTGGTACACAGGTTATATGACTTATTAGAATTTTTTTGTCGTCGGGGATTTTCGATTGGAGGGGTACTTCCCCCAAAAAAAGGGCAAAAAGGGGGCTATTTGATATACTGGATATCTCCACCAAATGAGATCCGATTTCGAATATTCTTTTTTTATTTGAAAGGTAGTAACTATAAGTTGGTCTCATAAAAGTTTGGCGAAGATCTGATGAATTCATCAAATCTAATCAAGCACAGATTAAATATTAATTCAAAAATCAAAAAAGAGGTGGTCAAAAAGTCACCTCATTCGCACGTAGGTAATTAATAGATACCCCTGTGTTGTCGTTTGAACTTGTTTAAAAAAATTAGGGCCTAGGTTAATGACATTGTCTCTTACTGTGTTGTGTACAGTAAACATCGCATATATTCTGTGTACATACCTCGATAGATATGGGGGTAATTTATTGTTATTATCTAGGTCTACCTCTTAGCTTCTTAGAATTCGCTACGTAACGCTACTCGAGCTATTGAAGTGTTATCATTGATGACACGATCTACGATAAGTGACATATGAGCGAATGTTTTAAATTGCATTCTTCTTAGTAATTCGCATACGAATGCAGTCTCGATCGTAAGTGGAACGGACTCATGAGTACAGTCTGTAACGGAAGTTGATCAACATTAAAAATAACTAAAATTAAAAATAGCTGTAGTTCCATACAAATGAAGAATCCTAATACTGACCGCCGGTTTCTGAAAGCTCGATCAAAGCTAATCGGCTGTCAAGTCACTTGCTATCTCTATCTAATTTGAAGTAAAAGCTGAAACCGCAAGTGCTTGACAGCCGATTTGCTTTGATCGAGTTCTCAGAACCCGGGGGTGAATGTAGTTAATAATTTATAATCAATTTGACATTGTCTTTTTATTTCAAAATACAAAAAACAATGTCCTACACGGTAAATAACAACCTGTTCTATTCTAGATATTTGATTTTTCTAAGCAAGTGGCTGATTCCCTTCTTGAAAAGAAATTACATCTTCATTCTTCATCAAATCTTATGCTAATACTACAAAGGGAAAATCTCTGTTTTATTAATGACGTTGCGCCCCGCGGTTTCCTATATGTTACGGTAGTACAGTAGCCTATGTGTTATTCCAGACTATAATTTATCTCTCTGCCAAGTTGCATCCAGAACCGTTCAGCCGTTCCGGCGTGAAAGAGTAACAAACATCCATCCATTCGTCCATACTTACAAACTTTCGCAATTATAATATTAGTAGGAAGGAAGTAGGATTTAGAAATTGTAATACCTAAATATGTAAAACATACCATAGAAATGTAAATTGTAGGTTGCAGCATCCCAATCCCAACTGCTATGGGTTATTTGTTTTTAGTTTAGGTAAAAAACAGGACTCTTCTTATAAAATGTTAGTAGGTGTAGGTATTATTGTTACACGCCTGAAAGATATCGCTCACAGCGATAAGACAGCTCATTGTACTTCGCCGTAGGTAGGTATATTTTCTTTTCTTTTCAATACGTTTCCTCAAAAAGACCGTCATAATAGCGTACCGGAGCGGTATTTTTTTTTATTTACTTTATTTGCTTACGAAAGTCTGAGAATGCCGGGCTAGAAGTTTTCTCTGTTAGGAGGAATCGGTGACCGTATTGAAATGAAATGAGATGAGTTAAGTACCTAGTAGAGGGGATGTGTTTGCGCATATACAAAATACACCATCACACCCCCTCCCCCTCCTTCCGGTGTTCTTTTTGCGTGTCGCGCAGTGCGCACTATACGGGGTGTAACACACGGCGCTAAAATCCCTTTACAACTCGGTTGCTATTCACTACCCCGCTAAAGCTCGGCTCGGTAGTAAAACTACCTCGTATAGAATGAGTAATTTACATTGGTAATTTCTTGTGGTGTACATTAGGTAAGGTATCCAAAGAACAAAATCAACCTACCCGATAACGTATTTGCCAAATTATTTTACGCTCCATTAAATCCTATCAAATTAACACCCTAAAAATGACCTTTACAAACAACTATGACCTCTATTAGGTATGCTAAACAAAAGTTGCGCGAGGGTGCGCACCCAACCATGGATCGGCAATCTCTCAATCTCTACAAAATGTCTCGAGCTAACATTTAGCTGGCATTTGTGTTGCCGACCTTATTTTTGACATTTCCCTGCCATTTTGAAATGGCAAGGCGATAGATTTTTACGAGGGAATTAGGTACCCTCTTAGGCTAAGGCCGCACCACGATTAAATCGCTGCGATTTTTAATCGCGTGAATCTGTGCCCCTAAAAAACTA
Source organism: Plemyria rubiginata (assembly GCA_963576535.1). Classification (NCBI taxonomy): domain Eukaryota; kingdom Metazoa; phylum Arthropoda; class Insecta; order Lepidoptera; family Geometridae; genus Plemyria; species Plemyria rubiginata. Next base: position 6,460,375 of record OY754922.1, on the reverse strand, counting down.
ATACAAGCGGCCGCACCTGCGGATTTTTTCCGCGACTGATTTTAAAACGGCGAGGCATAGACAATCCAGAGATTATAATTCTCTTTGGAGATAAGTTTCTAGTCACAGTCACGTCACAGTCCAAAGTCGATTCATTCATTTGTTTTGAAGAAAATGTTTCGCGACTTTTAATCGTGGTGTGTGCGTCTCAAGCGGTTTCGCGGTTGTAGCGATTAATCGCTAGCTGAAAAAAATCGTGGTGCGGCCTTAGCCTTATTCACAATCCCGTCCATTTTAAATCGGTTCAATAGAGTATACTCGTCATTGCCACTTTCATGCCAATGAAAAGAGACAGCAACAGACTTATTGGTCTGATAAAGTTATTATCGTTTATGAATAAAGCCGTTAGTTTTTAAAAGGACGCGAGATAAAGTTACTTTTGGTGTTAAAGTATTTTCTCTATAGATTTGATCTATCTTCTATCTTGTTGGTCAAAGGCCAGGAGTCGTCAGATTTTTGTATGGAGACGCTTATGTAAATCATAATATTTTTACACACTTTCGGTTTGAAGGAAATATTGCCAGTGAAATAACAGGAGCGATGAAAGCTATTAATGTACCTCTAACTAATTGAACTTAGGAAAAATCGTAATCAACCACACCGTATAGCAAAAATATCATTTACTTCAAACGAGTTTTCCTACTATAAAAGTTTGCTTAATGTGCATTACGCAAAAAAAATCGCACATAAGTATGTGCTACCAGCACGTGATTAGTAGTAGAGGTCGCGTCATTTAAAAAGGAAAACAGCGGAGTGGAGAGAATGTGTTTGCGCATATGTACAAAACACTTGCGCCGTCACACCCCCTCCCCCTTCTTCCAGCGTTCTTTTTACGTGACGCGAATAGTCCTGTCAAACTGTTTTTTTAAGAAGCCATGTTTGTTCTCGCCAAAAACTGTTCCTTTCCAACTACATTTTAATGCGCAATTTTTTTAAAGGCAAGTAGTTAGTTTTGACGTCGTCAGTACAAACAAATGAAAACGAATTACTAGCCTGTGGGAGGGCGCGGCTGCATTTTGTAGCAAATTGGTTAAAATAATTACCCAGTTGGATATCAAATTATAGTCCAACTCAATTGCTGTACCGTACCGTATGTCATAATCAACTTAGCTTATAGCTGTCGGCTATCGTTATGGCGCATCGTAGATATGAAGTTGTGTAGAGCTACAGTTTGGGTATAACCTCACATCACAAACACATAATACATGTTGGCACTTACGCAATGATGATAGGTTGGTATTGCTACCTAAGCTAAGATTTTTTTTAATTGTTGCAATTTTTTTATTTAGATACCTACCTACTTACACTATATAACGAGTCCAGTACCTAAATAACATACCTACCTACTGTGTTATAGAGTGGTAGTTTTTTAAGATTTCAAATTCAAATAAGTACACATTAATGTACTGTAATGTAATGTTTGTTAGTAATTAAATTTAATGTTCAGATTTACTGTTCTTAAAAAAGTCAGGTTTATCTCCATTTTAATAAAACTAGGAATGTTTTTTTTTAATAAATGTTGAAATTCGCAAAAACAATGGTTGCCAAAATTACATAATCATCTATTTTATTGCCCGCCTATCATAGCACAATGTGCCATAATACCCGCCACAAACTACGGTTTGACTGCATTTTGGATTAATTCAAGTAATTTAGCTTGCAAATAAAGTAAAATGAGTATGTTCTTTCAATGATTTTAAAAACACATCTATAGCCTTTGCGTACCGTACCTACCTATTATAGACAAATCGCCTGTGTCTCATCTTTATTTTGCATCAAACTTGCTAGTAATTAAATTTAAATGTTTACAATTCGTGGACTTCCAAATCATTAAATTTTAAAAAGTATTACTTCTTCCTATGCAAAGGCATTAAATAAAAAGGTCATTAAAAATAACGATCTTTCGATTGCGCGCCCTTTTCTGACATTAGCGACGGCCATCTTGGAATGTCAAACGTCACCAACATGGCGGCTTTATGGATCGTAAAACGCGCTAAAAATGACGAAAGGTTTTTTGGCAACGTTTGATACTAGCACAATTCTCAATCAATGTCTGTAATGTATTGTGTTAGTTTCAAAAAAAGACTGGGACGTGTTGAAAAATTAGTGTAGAAAAGGCTTTGCTAAGATAAAATACTTATATAGGTACAGCCTAAGTATGTACGTAGGAAGAGAGAAAACGTAACGAATCTAGGTTGGTAGACCTTTTTATCTGCATAATGTTAGGTGCATTATTTATCTTACACATCTTAAATCTAGGTTATTATCTAGGTACCTATTACTTTTGCCGACTTATCCTAAAATCAATTAAAATATTGGCGGATGTTTAACTCAGTGCGATAGTCCAAAACTAAGCAAAACTTGTATCATATATAGGAACCAGCTAAAAAAAATTGGTGGTCTTTCCACTCAGCACTATCTAGCCCCAAACTAAGCCAAAGCTTGTAATATGGGAACCAGATAGCTAAGTAGATAATATAATACAATATATACATTTTTGAAAATAAATACTTAGAATCAGGTCCATCATCACACAAATGTTTGTTCTCGGTGGGAATCGAACCCACGGCCTACGGCGCAGAAGGTAGACTTCTACCAACTGAGCTATTATGAAAGCTGTCATAAGTCAGCTAAGAAACGTTACGTACCTAAATAAATAAATAATGCTGGACAGTCCACACAGCACTATCTAGCCCCAAAGTAAGCTATTCAAAGCTTGTGTTATGGGTACTAGATAACTGATATATTTAATACATTATATACTTACATAGATAGATATTTTTTATTATACATAGAAAACACCCAGACCATCGGAACAAATTTCTGCAGATCGTACACAAATTTGTTCCAAGGCGGCCTGCCTGTTTGTTTGTACCTAATTTGAGTATTCCACATACAAAACAGCATAATTGATGGAGGTAGGTACTCATAAAAAACGACTTCCCTAAATGGCTAACTCGATCCATATACCACGAAACTAGGCTAAGCGCTATAATCTAAAAAACACCATAAAACAATGGCGAGGGCAGTGACCCGCGACCTGACCAGGTCATCAACCCCTGTGTCCGAGCTATTCGTTGCCATCATTTATGAGTAAGCGGATAGATGCGAAACTTATTTTTCCAACCTACTCCGTAATGTCCTCAATTTTAACGAGCGTAAGGTCTGATACTGCAGGTTTGATTCCAATCTGTCATTCTCATTTGTCAATTCAGCTGTATACATACCCATACACCCATAAATACATGCATAGATTTTCTATGGGACCTCAAATAGGACCACACGACAAACACTAGCTTTTAATAAAAAAAAAAGAATAATGAAATCGGTCCTCCTAGAAAAAATACAGTCGAATTGAGATTCTTTTTTGGTTATAAAGAGTATAAGTAGTAAGAGAGATCACTGTTTATAGGTAAGAATGGAAGAAAAATTTTGTGTGCTGCCGACCCTAATTAGTGAGGTACTCGATAAGGACAGAAAGATGATGCTGATGATCTAAGGAACCGAATAATTGACAGGAATTTAAGGAGCTCCGTTATTGTTCCAGTTCCCAGTTCGTGTCAATTCCAGTTTCATATCTACACGTTGAGCATTAGTTAATGTATACCATTGTCTACCTTGCTTCATTCGCTCCACTTAGTCTTCTTTGTAGGGTATCCGCTGTTTTGTTATTAAAACAATAGACATACGTCTACCTATTTCGAAAAAGTAAGTTTTAAGACTTAAAAATATTTCTCGGTGGGTCCCAAGCAGTCTGGCGGATACTAGCGGTTCGGGCTCGGTTTCTGAAAGCGCGAGCAACACTTATCGGCTGTCAAGTCACTTGCTATCTCTATCTAATTTGAAGTAAAAGCTGAAATAGCATGTTACTTGACAGCCGATTAGTGTTGATCGCGCTTTCAGAAACCAGGGGTTAGAGATACAGCCGAAACAAAATCGGAGACGTTAGCCTTGCTTACTACGTGTACATATGTATGGCAGATCAGTGCTTTCATCATCATCAGCAGCCTGGCGAAGTTAACCTCTGGATATAGGCCTCTCCGATACATTTTCAAGAAGAACAATTCTGAGCCCTCTCCATCCACCGACCTCCCACGATCTTTACAATGTCTTTGGTCCGCTGTGTAGCAGGGCGTTATACATAGAACCTTTTGTTATTTTACCAAATTAATAAAAATTTATTGGTAACTCACAACTAACTGGTAACTAAGAAACTAATAAGTTCTCTATATCAGGTTATTAGATCAATGAAAGACGAGTTTAGGAGTTTATACGAAAGCTGTATATTAAAACAGAAGAAGAAGAAACTGAAAGCTTAGGGGGCTCTCCATGAGCTCATGTGTATACGTTTTATAAAAAGACAAGGAACCACTTGATTAAGTAGTAGGTAAGTATATGTTGGCGATACGATAGATTCATTTTTTGCATTGTAATAATTTGTTAGGTTTTTTAGCGGTGAAGTAGACTCATACGCATTTCCTTAGGGATAGCCACATGAATAGAGCGAGACGGCATGTTCTCAAAAACTGCTGACCGGTGACTGAAATAACATGAGAGAAGTATGTCTGTCTCCCTCTAATCATGGGCTTATTTTCTACTTCGGTTAGGTTACAATTTTGCTCGTATCTGTAATAAATGATAAATTATGGGTTTTTTACTTATGTCCTAGGATAGGTAAAACTAGTATCTATATAGGGAACATTATAGGTAGAAAATAAAGTTAAAGGCATAGCCGTAGCAGCCAGAAAACTATAGGTCAGATTTGTTAAACTAGGATTTTCACTCATGTAATTAGTCAATTATGAAGGAATAAAGACCTGTAGACCTTAGATGATATGAAGACCTGGAAGGGGGGCATTGTGCCCGTCAGGTAGCGTAGAATTAAGTTTCTGTATCAATAAATAAGCCCTGCAGGTGACGAAAGAGGGTTGACTGAAGGGTGAAATTATTTGAGGTAAACAACCAACCTGGTCCCGCGCTCCTTAAGGTAATGCTTCGAGGTACGTAAGGGGGCGGGGCCAGCCGTAATGTGTGGTACTACGAGGTAATGGTTATAATCAAGAAAAGCCTAGAAGAGCTGAAACAGTCTGAGGAGGAGCCTTTCATGAACACACCCTGGCAAATGCTATGCTGTAGGAAAGTCAACCCCCTCGCGCCATCACCGCCACCACCAACCCTATCCCTGCGTTTCATTTGGAGCAACAGTCGCAACACGAGGTCATCTACCTCACGCCTAAACCCTACGGCGACGGACGGATACACACCACCGATCCAGCCCCCCTCTATCTGGTGCCGTTCTGGCCTGGAGCAACGGTGGTCCCTACACCTGCGCTCGGTCCACCTGATAGCGGGGAGGCACCAATCGAACGCCCTGCAGGGCGGGCGTGCGGTGCGGAAGGGAGTCCTATACGCGACCCCTCACATCTGGTCCTTCGAGCGCCGGATCTGTGTGATACCGTTACCATCGCCTAGGGGGCAGGCTGCTTCTGTTGTTTATTGGTGCGAGGGCGTCTGGCGACTTTCCATAAATCAGCTAGCATTGGGGCCGAATTATCACTTGCTGACGGAGAGTCTGGGAGCTGTCACGGCCTTTTTTAAGGCAGTGCGTGCATACCAGTGAAGCAGACGACCACACCATGCCCGTGACCCGTAGTCGCGCAGGGGCCAGTTGCCGCCCCACGGAGGAAGACCGGGACCAGCAGGACCCGGAGGGAGAAACCTCTGGGACAACTGGGACGGCCGCCACGACCACGGACCACTCGGGCACGACCGGGACCGCGCAGGAGGCCAGGACCATGGTCGACGCCGCCCCGGGGAGAAGCGAAAGGTTAGGAGAAACTGGGGGTAAGTCCAGCGTCCATCAGATCTCAGATAAGCCCTCGTCGGCAACGGAGAGGGCGCGATTGCGGAAGGAAGCCAAGCTGCGTGCAGACATTCACCGCAACGAGATGTTGGAAGCTCAAGCCGCCGCTGCGCTGGCGAGGGCAGAGATGGACCTTTTACGGATTGGTGAGGACTCCCCAGTTGAGGACTCGGCAGATGAGTCATCTGCCGACAAGGAACCCGACGAGCGAGCCAAAGAGGTCCAGGACTGGGTGAACGATACGGTAAGCAGGATGTCTGGTGGAGGGCATCCAGGGGACGGGAGGACGTCCGTAGAGGGGCGACCAGGTGGGGTCATGGATGACCCCTTAAAATCCCAAGACCCAACTGCAGCCGTGGTGAAGCCAGAGGATCCAAAAGGTACGGAGGTCAGCAGCATAGGATTGCTGGCGAAAGCAATCATGAGCGCTGTTAGCACTGCTCCGAGGGCCGGTTATACGCATCAGCCTGCGTATATGTACGAGTTGCCGGTCTTCGAGGGGAGCAGTGGGGACTGGTTGGCCTTCAAGTCGGTGTACGAGGATACGGCGCCCTTGTTCAGCGCGGTGCAGAATATGGCCCGACTGAGGAAAGGGATCAAGGGCGCGGCGAGAGACACGGTAAGAAGTATTTTATACTCTGAGTGCGCACCGGAAGAGGTGCTAGAGTCTCTACGCCGCAGATACGGGAGACCAGAAGCTCTGGTCTTGGCGGAGTTGGAGAAGGTAAGAAGCCTATCCAAGCTAACGGAGAGCGCGCGAGATGTGTGTTTGTTCGCTGGCACGATTAACAACACCGTCGCGACGATTAAGGGGCTAAGGAAGCCGCAATATTTGAATTCTCCGGAGATGATTAAGGTAATCATAGATAAGTTACCGACGGTGCTCAGGTACAGATGGTACGACTTCGCAAGCGAGCACGAGAACCCAGACCTGGTGCTGATAGCACAGTTCCTGAACCGAGAAGCAGAACGGTGTGGGCCGTACGCTGCGCAGGAGGCGGCTACCTCCAAGAAGACTCAACGGCAGGCATCGCATGCCGCCGCGGAGCCACAGAGGGCGCAAGCGCACTCATGTCCACACTGCGAGGGAAGTCATCATCTAGATGAATGCAAGAAGTTTCTTCAGGCGTCAGTAACCGACAGGTGGGCTATAGCTAGAAAGTCGAGGTACTGCTTCAAATGTCTACGTAACAGACACAGGAAAGAGTCGTGCAGGAAGCCGTCATGCGAGCACTGCAGGCGATGGCATCACGTCTTACTGCACGAAGAGCAGAAGCAAGCACCAGAGAAGGTAACTACAGATCAGGAGATTCCTGCCAAGGAAGTGGCTAACAACGTTCATTTAATGAACCACGCGAGGAACGCAAGAGCGTATCTGAAGATGGTGCCCGTGGAGGTGTACGGGCCGAAAGGGAAAGCCAGGATCTTGGCTTTGCTGGACGAAGGATCGACGATCACCCTCATCGACTCAGCGGTGGCGGACGAGGTCGGTCTGGAAAGACCAAAACAAGCTCTGTCGTTGGAAACGATCGGGGGTAGGGTCATCAAGAAGGGTGATTCTATGCGGGTCGACATAAGCCTGAGGGGCATTCATTCGAGTCAGCGGAAGAGGATCAGCGGGGCGCGTACTATAGACGGGCTCAGGCTGTCGCCTCAGTCGATCGATCGGTCGCGACTCGAAGAATGTGGTCACCTCAAGAAGTTGTCTGAGAGACTCTACTATGAAGAGGAGTCACCGAAGATGCTCATAGGTCAAGACAATTGGGAGCTCATCGTATCACGAGTAACAAGAAAAGGTAAGCGCGGTCAACCAGCTGCCTCTCTCACGCACCTGGGATGGGTGCTACACGGGACAGACGGGGGAGCAGCTCTGAGGGAAAGCTGCCTTGCCTGCGTGCACGTCACTACTACTCGTGAAGAAGGTTTGGATGAACTCATGAAAGAGCACTTCGCGATAGAGTCGTTGGGCGTGCAGCCGCGACGACCGAGCACGGACGCTGAGGAACGCGCCGTGCAGCTACTTCGTCAAACCACACGTCGATTAGCGGATGGACGCTTTGAGACGGGGATGCTGTGGAAGACTGACGAAGAAACCATGCCGAACAACTACGACTCGGCACTTGGTAGACTGAGGAACATCGAACGTAAGTTGGACAAGGACAAGGACCTGAAGACTGAATACGAGCGCCAGATCAACAATCTTCGGGTCAGTGGGTACGCCGAGGAAGCCACCCACGAGTCTGCGTCGACCAGGAAGTGGTACCTGCCGCATTTCGCCGTGACACACCCCACCAAAGGGAAGATAAGGTTAGTGTTCGACGCGGCAGCGAAATGCGGAGGCAAGAGTCTGAACGATGCGCTGCTGCCGGGTCCAGACTTACTTCAGTCGCTGTTTGGAGTGCTACTGCGCTTCAGGGAGAAGCCAATCGCGGTAGTATCAGACATTCAGGAGATGTTTCTTCAAGTGAAGATACGAGATGAAGATAGAGATAGCCTGCGTTTCCTATGGCGTGGAACGAAACGCACCGGGGCACCTATGGAATACAGAATGACGTCCGTCATCTTCGGGGCCGCTTGTTCGCCTAGCCTGGCGATATATGCGAAGAACCTCAACGCACAAGATGCGGAAGGTGAGTTTCCGGAAGCAGCGAGGGCGGTGGTAAAGAACCACTACATGGACGATTACCTGCACTGCTTCAACACCGAGGAAGAGGCGCTGAAGATAGCGAGACAAGTGGACGTCATTCACAGAAGAGCCGGCTTTCGGCTACGAGGATGGGCGTCAAACAGCCGGACGGTCCTCAAGGGTCTCACGGATCAGGTAAACACAGAGATAGAGCTTGGGTCCAAAGAAGAACGGACGCTTGGGCTACGCTGGTTTACAGAAGAGGACGAGATCGGGTTCAGAACGCAGCTACGCAACGTGAACAACATCGTGAGCCAGGAGAAAACCCCAACCAAACGTCAGGTAACAAGTGCAGTCATGAGCACTTTCGATCCCCTGGGTCTAGCGTCTCCTGTGCTGATCCAGGGGAAGAAGCTGATGCAGGACATATGGCGAAGCGGCATTGGCTGGGATGAAAAGGTAACCGACGCGGAAGAGGCCTCTTGGAAGATCTACCTACAGGATCTTCAGCTGCTGAGTCATCTAAGGACCGTTAGATGTATCTCCCGCTACCAGGGAGAAGGAGACATGCACGTGTTCACGGATGCCAGCGAGACGGCATACGCGTGCTCGGTGTACTGGAGGCAACGCAACGAGGAAGGGGGATACGACGTAACACTGATAGCCGGTAAGGCACGAGTCACCCCACTAAAACCTGTCTCCATTCCCAGGCTAGAGCTTCAAGCTGCGCTGCTGGGTGCCAGACTGGCGCGATCCATCGACGAGGAGATGGACATGAAGGCGTCCAGGAAGACGTACTGGACGGACTCGAGTACAGTGCTTTCCTGGATAAGGGCTGACGCGAGGACATTCAAGCCTTTCGTCGCGCACCGTCTGGCGGAAATAGAGGACGCGACACGGCCACAGCAATGGCGCTGGGTACCCACGGCGGAGAACCCGGCTGACGACGCCACCAGGGAAGTTCCCAGGAACTTTGACGGGAGCCACCGTTGGTACACGGGGCCGAAGTTCCTTGAGGGGGAAGAGGAGGGGTGGCCAGAGAACCGCACCTTCAGTCGCAAGTCAACAGGAGAGGACAAGGACGAGCTGAAAGTCGCTACTGCACGATCATGTGAGTACAACCTAGGTACTCCTGACCCCAAGAGGTTCTCGAGATGGACGAGACTACTCAGAGCGACGGCAAGAATATTTCAGTTCATCGACTTGTGCAAGAAGAAAGAAACGGTGGATGCGGCACGGGGGGAGGAGGAAGACCCCACGTGGAGGAGGGCCGCCAAACGTAAGAAGCAAGCCTATCAACGACCGATCATAGACGTAAGGACACGTTCGTTTTTACCTCTAGATGTCAGCTGCCTGGAGCGGGCAGAGTGGGCGCTTCTGAAGAGGAGCCAAGACGACAGTCACTTCGAGGAGAAAGGAAAACTTAAGAAGCTGGACGTCGTGACGGAGGGCGGCCTCATCAAACTACGCGGCAGAATCGACGCCGCCAATATGACAAGCCAGTACAAACGGCCAATCGTCTTGGACAGCCGGAACGAGGTAACAAGACTTATAATAGCTCATTACCATGAAGTCTTCAACCATGGCAACCACGCAACAGTCATGAACGAGATTCGTCAACGATATTGGGTCCTCGGGCTGAGGTCAGCAGTGAAGGCAACGAGGCACGGATGTCAATGGTGCAGAGTCTACAGGGGGGCGCCACAGAAGCCGCCCACCGGGAACCTGCCGAAGGAGCGCCTACAGGCCGGCGAACCACCCTTCACAAACACCGCCGTCGATTACTTCGGACCGATGACGGTGACGGTGGGGCGACGGCACGAGAAGAGATGGGGCGCTCTATTTACGTGTCTAACTACCAGGGCTGTACACCTCGAGTTGGCAGCATCCTTGTCCACAGATTCTATGATCATGGCACTTAGAAGGATGGCTGCGCGGCGAGGACAACCGAGGACAATCTTCAGCGACAACGGCACCAACTTCGTGGGGGCCAACAAAGAGCTGAAGACCGCAATCGACGAGCTGAACACGGAAGGCTTCGCGGAGCAGGCCATGGCGGCGGGGGTGCGATGGAAGTTTATCGCACCGGGCGCGCCGAACATGGGCGGGGCCTGGGAACGACTGGTGAAGTCCGTGAAGAGCGCACTCAGCGTGACGCTCAAGGAGAGACACCCCAAGGAAGAAGTCCTCCATACACTACTACTCGAGGCGGAACATGTAGTGAACTCCAGACCACTCACGCAAACGGAAGAAGAAGAAGAGGGCCTCACACCAAACCATTTCCTCATTGGGAGGTCATGCGGCGCCCCCCGGCTGGGGGCATTCACCGAAGAGGACCTCACTGGACGGCGGTCGTGGAGGACCGCACAGCGCCTAGCCGACCACTTCTGGGCTATATGGGTACGGGAGTACCTACCTACACTCCTACCCCGACGAGTCAACGGCGCTGCAACAGACCGGGACCTGCAATGTAATGCACAGTCCTCATCGTGGACCCCACACTGCCACGCAATGTGTGGCCTCGCGGGGTCGTGACCCGTACCTACCCAGGGTCCGACCACCGCACCCGGATCGTGGACGTGCGCACCCCGCACGGTATCATCAAGCGGCCAAGCAGCAAGGCGGTACTTCTGGTCCCGACGACAACCCTCACGTCTGACGGGCCAGAACACGCCACCCCGCTCCTGGTCCCCAAAGACAACCTCAACGTCTGAAAGGGCCAGGGAGCCACCGGTCGTCGGGTCACCGAGCTAGGACGACGATCATCACAAGGATGGCGCTTGCAGACGGGGGAGCCACCCAGGCTCCACAGGATGGCGCGCTTACAACAGGACAACAGGATGGCGCCAAAACGGGAATCGGTGCTGCGCACGAGGGGGAGGATGTTGGCGATACGATAGATTCATTTTTTGCATTGTAATAATTTGTTAGGTTTTTTAGCGGTGAAGTAGACTCATACGCATTTCCTTAGGGATAGCCACATGAATAGAGCGAGACGGCATGTTCTCAAAAACTGCTGACCGGTGACTGAAATAACATGAGAGAAGTATGTCTGTCTCCCTCTAATCATGGGCTTATTTTCTACTTCGGTTAGGTTACAATTTTGCTCGTATCTGTAATAAATGATAAATTATGGGTTTTTTACTTATGTCCTAGGATAGGTAAAACTAGTATCTATATAGGGAACATTATAGGTAGAAAATAAAGTTGAAGGCATAGCCGTAGCAGCCAGAAAACTATAGGTCAGATTTGTTAAACTAGGATTTTCACTCATGTAATTAGTCAATTATGAAGGAATAAAGACCTGTAGACCTTAGATGATATGAAGACCTGGAAGGGGGGCATTGTGCCCGTCAGGTAGCGTAGAATTAAGTTTCTGTATCAATAAATAAGGCCTGCAGGTGACGAAAGAGGGTTGACTGAAGGGTGAAATTATTTGAGGTAAACAACCAACCTGGTCCCGCGCTCCTTAAGGTAATGCTTCGAGGTACGTAAGGGGGCGGGGCCAGCCGTAATGTGTGGTACTACGAGGTAATGGTTATAATCAAGAAAAGCCTAGAAGAGCTGAAACAGTCTGAGGAGGAGCCTTTCATGAACACACCCTGGCAAATGCTATGCTGTAGGAAAGTCAACCCCCTCGCGCCATCACCGCCACCACCAACCCTATCCCTGCGTTTCATTTGGAGCAACAGTCGCAACACGAGGTCATCTACCTCACGCCTAAACCCTACGGCGACGGACGGATACACACCACCGATCCAGCCCCCCTCTATCTGGTGCCGTTCTGGCCTGGAGCAACGGTGGTCCCTACACCTGCGCTCGGTCCACCTGATAGCGGGGAGGCACCAATCGAACGCCCTGCAGGACGGGCGTGCGGTGCGAAAGGGAGTCCTATACGCGACCCCTCACAGTATATACATTTTTGTTATTCCAACCAACACTCTCGAACGTGAAATCCTTTTTTATTCCACTTTTGAGTGATGCTGGAAATATATGACGGTTTAGCAGTGGACATCTTTAGGTTGCTGCTGATGATGATATTAAGCTATAGAAAAAACAAAAATGTATTGTTACTAATAATAATTAATGTCGAATTTCACAAAACCCTACCAAGGACGAAGCACTTCTAACAGGCCCTTGACTTATTCCACACACTTCTGTAAAACCCATGCCAAAAACAATCTTACACCTTCAGATTACGGTCTCCTTTCCCGCGAGGAACTTTTCCATTTTTATTTTTCCGTATTCACAATGAAAATCCCTTACTTTAAATGTATTACGTGCTTTATGTGAAAGAGATAAAGTTTATTTTGGGTTGGTTAATACTAATCGATATAAAAACCGTATATTTTAAATAACTCTGTATTATTACTGTGTAAGAGCTCATTTTAAGAGGAAACCCATTGTTTTTCTTACTTGAACCAACCTTAGCTTACTGTCAATCTTATTGCTCAGAGGTTATGGTGTAAAATAGCTTGTAGAGTGTTTATCGATTTTTGGTCCGAGTAGTTACAAGATCGTATTCAAGTTTACTAGGTCATTCCGCTCTAAGCCTTTTTCTGCAAAGCAGTCACCGCAAATGACGAACTTAATTTGAACGAAATTTACATCCGAGATTTCAATTCTGTTTCATCATTCAATCCGAGATTTCAATGACCACCGGCGCAAGCAAATCTCTCTGTGTGTTGTGTGTCAAATAAATGTTTCTTTCTTTCTTCTTTCAAATTTCTTTGTAGGAAATAAGTTCGTTTACCTACAGTAAAATATAGGTTTCTGATAGCGCGATCAACACTAATCGGCTGTAATATGATGTCACATGCTATCTCTATCTAATATGAAGTAAAAGCTGAAATAGCAAGTGACTTTGACAGCCGATTAGCTTTGATCGAGCTTTTATAAACCGGCGGCTAGTTTCCCGAAGTATTCACGGGGAAAATCTCTAGCAGTAGGTAATTATTGAATATAAAAGCTTTTTCCAAGCGCAATCATAAAAAAATAACATTTTCAGGACACTTTCTGAGCTTTTTATCGATCTATCACAATACATTCCCTGTTTCAGGTTCTTGTATTGTATTGTGTATTCTGTTGTTTAATTTCCCTAACTTAATCTAATTTGACATCTCAAAAAATGTTGCCATCCCTTTCTAAAATACCGAAACAACAAGGACGGCTATAATTTTAGAGGTGTCAGATTATGTTACTTTATGATAATACAACAACAGAATCGACACCATTGTTCATGTACTCGTAAAGTACTGTTTTTTGCCGGTCACAGTTTCCTAGAGCCTTATAGCCTCGTCCTTACTCCCATCCAGCCTTGGGCAAGAGATTTAAGAACTAGATTACCAGACAAGTAACGTATCTAATTGGAGTTTTGGGAAACGTTTAATTGAAGGTATATCACTGGATTTTACTGTGGACTCATTAACATTTACTTTGAACCAGACATCCATTCATGGTTGACATACCAACTGCCCACACGAAGCTTTGCAGCGCAGCGGCGCGACGCCCGTTTTTCCGGATGCCTATAATTTGGATATTTTCAAGATTTTCTAAGCAAACGTGCCTCATCATTGACCGCATAATCACCAGGAGATTGCGGTCAAAAGTTTTACTTATAAGTTGTAATAAAAAAATAATCTGTATTTCTTCACCGACTTCCCACGACCGTAGAAATAAGTTGCTAATAAGCGAAACGCGTGTCGCTACTGTTGCTTTATTCACAAGGGCCGAAAATCGGCGCTTTATGACTTTTGATCTTATACAGCAGCGGACTGGGTGATCTTCTTGTCACAAGTTGTAAAACCTCCTTTGTACAATATAGCTCTAAGAGACAAAAAAAAAGAACTATTATGTTGTCTGAATTCAAAAAATAAATTAAATTATAGCCGATCTTGAATCACCTCCATCGATGTGTTTTTTAGTTCTTGGATATTTTCCCGGTGTTTTTGGCTCGAAGCGCGCTCCCAAATTATTTTTGTGCTATTTTTGTAGATATTCCAGACGATTTCAATAACGGTAAGTGGCCTGCTGTAGCGCAATGTTAAGGCGAATCCTTTCAAACTTTGTGTTATGGAAATTATTCACCTTACTTTTTACTGTAATGTTTTAACTTTTACATAGATGCCTAACCAGCATCACTGAATAACGCTATCCAGCAGGTAAAAATATTCCCATCGGTAAGTATCTAATTTACAGTCGTCTGAAATAAAGATGGAAATATTTCCGAAAAAGTTTTTTTTTATTCTTAGTTTAATAATAAGAAAATAAAATAAATCTGAGTCTGGTTCTCCCCACTTTATTTTCTTCATATTTTTCTAATTTTGACATGAAATTACCAAATGAATGACACCATGAATACTAATACCTACTAAAATGATCTATAAAGGATTATGCTGAATTGTATTATTTTACGGCTGAGACGAGCTTGGCTGTTTACCAAACGTCGCAGATAATCTGTCATTTGCGTTTATTCCGTCGAATCTACTTATATAATACACTAGCGACGCGCCGCCCGCGCGCTCCTGCTTCGCACGGGTGCACATTGTTTTTCTACTATATCATATACGACAGCCTACGTAGCTCAATTGGTAGTAGCTCTGCCTTCTGCGCCGTAGGTCGTGGGTTCGATTCCCACCGTGAACAAACATTTGTGTGATGAACATAAATGTTTGTTCTCTGTCTGGGTGTTATATAATATTATAAGTATGTATTTACAAAAAAAAAAGTATTATAAGTAGTATATCAGCTATCTGGTTCCCATATTACAAGCATAAGCTTAGTTTATATATAGCGTAGTTATTATTTATTTATTATTTATTTATTTATTATTTATATTTATATTATCATGCATGTATTATACAAAAACCTTCCTCTTGAATCACTCTATCTATTAAAAAAAAACCGCATCATTTCACCGAAAATTTTATTCATTCTCTTCAGAGTCATCAGAGGCAAGATCTATTACGTTACGTATGTGACTAGGTAGGTACCTTCTTAGTAGTTTATAAGAATACGCTAGAATTATAATTAAATTAAGTAACCTAAGAACATTACTTTTATCTGGATTAGCCTCCCCTTAACACATCCTAAAATAGGCCAGTTGATCGCAAGCAGGCCTGCGCACACGCCGGTCGACTATCGATCGATTGATTTATGTATACCACCGTCCCTTTCTAACATAACCTAACCGACTACAGAACACTCAAGCGAAACTCAACCTTGTGCTCAAAATCGTAGAGCTGGAATAATTTTTTGTTCGACAAGGGTTTGGAAAATGCTCCAAAAATCACTCCAGAATTTTATAGTATCGAGCGACTAAGATTTAAAGATTGTGAAATTGGAACTTGGGCACGTGTTATGGCTCCTGATCGAAGACCCGACGATTCGGTAAACTTAATAGTATAGTAGATACCTAGGTACCTATAGGAATCGCCACAAAATTTTATTATGTATTTATTCATCACGCACGGAAAGAAAAAAAGAAAGGTGTTTGGAGTAGGTAAATGTTTCAGAGCAGAAATAAAAACACAAAAAAATGCACTCTGTGATACGGGAAATAAACGGAAGGGCTTATATCCTGGGCAATTGTAATGATGAGGATAATGATAACTGTCAGAAACCTGATACCTACAACAAAACAAAACCCTTAAAGGTACGCTAGATCGGTTTCTCGAGCATTTTGTAATGTAACGTTCTTGCGAATGACAATACAGGTAAAAGCTCAGTTTCCAAAGCATTTTCACTTAATGCAACGTACCTGCGAATGCTCGCCCGCCGTAATGCTCACAGCGAGTGTGGGCATTAATCCACGTACATTTCGTTGTAACTTGCCTTCACTTTTTCTTGAATGTCGGCCGCGTGCATCGTTCGCAAAGGCTCAACGATATGCTATGGTTAAAACTCTCGTTGGTTTGTACAATTTTAGGTTGTAACAAAACGGCGAGCGTAAACAAATAAAAAAAGAGACATTTACGTGACACACAACACAGAGAAAACGGAAATAACAATATAGATATTAGATAACAAATAATACCTACAAAGAGACAGAAAATCACAAAATACAATAACAATGTTTAAGCCCAATTAGTCTCCTATGTGCTAGCGTACTCGACGACTAGTTCGTGAGGGTGTTAGAGCGGCCCATAGTTCTGTTACAAGTAAATGCTCACGTCTGTACTCGCCTTTAAACCACTATATGAAAGCCGAATCATACGGTTTAGAATGACACGGTACTGAGCCCAGACAGTATACGTAATATTGTTGGAATTAATTTCGTTATAGGAAAGCTACATTTATACCTAAATAATAGCTATTTCGTTATAGGATAGCTTATATTATTATAATTATTTTATAATAATAGCTACTAATTAGCTCTCTCGTTTAGGCTTCATGTGGATTAAATACTTACACGCTGAAGAAATAATAGAAAATGGGATGTTACTATAAAGATATTTGATCACTGTATTATTTGACAAAGAACGTAAAATAATGTTTAGCTTATTTTTTTTTGCGTTTATGGGTTTTTTGAGTTTATGGGCTATTTTTTTAGTTAAGTCGGTCTTATCCGCAGGAAAGACATTCGTCAAAACGTGCGTGCGTAGCACTAGCAACGCACTTTTTGTGTAAACCATTCACTCTGTTTTTTTCGAAAAGTTTTCCTTCACAATTTGAGAGAACTAGTACCTAGCATATTTTGAATCACTCTGAAGATGATGTTTCTATAAGATATAAAATTTTTATTATATTCTTATAAAAAATGGTGTACTAGTATTAAATGGTGTAGTAGTATTAATCTGAAAAAGTTCACTCCAGAGGCCTATCTCATCGCTTTCCTCAGCAATCAATTTTGAGCCTTCTTCATCCAACCGACTTTCAGCGATATTCAGTGTCATCTATATTGGGTAGCGGCCGACATATAAGCTTTTTCTTCCGGGTCATACTCACTATTTTATATACTAAAACATCCATCCTCCTTATAAAATTGGTGGATTCGACCAGTTTGAGTTGACCTCTTGACTGAAGATTTCCAACAGAAAGCAGAGATCGGCTGAAATTGGTTACTATCACGAGAATATGGCTAGTGTAAGTTGATCCGGCGATATCCAGCAAGTAAAGGCGGTCAGAGGTCTCGTTTATTGGTTCTTGTAGATGAGAATTCTTTAGGGAAATGTCGGTATATCATATTAGGTATTTTGTTAATGATGTTAAGAAGTTAAGGGATTTTCGCTCTGTAGTGATTTTATTCCGATGGGAACAACTGACATTCAGTTAAAGAAATAAATATAGCTACCGGTGTTTACCGCATCAGAAGAAATCCACTGCTAGGACATAGACCTCCACCATGTGTGTGTGTCTCCAGCTTCCTCATATTGAAAATGTAATTTCTATAAATGCCAATATTTAAAGCATAATTAGTGCACTCATAGATTTGAATCATAATTTAGCTGCCAAATAAACAACGATGCTATAAGCTTATAATAGTGTGTAAGCTGGAGTAACATGTCTCCAGCTGCCTCAGTCAGTGTGGGCAAACGGCTAATGATAGAGATATATAGTAAACGCAAGGATTTAGTACCAAACGAATTAGCGAGGTACCAAAAATTTCAGGTCTGTAGCTCGGAAACTCTTCGAGTTATAAGACTTGATCAACGTGTAAGCTGGAGTAACGATACGTGAAAAAGCATATGCTCGTTCTCTGGAATGGCTGGAGCTAGCAGGTTGCTTTAAGTCTCCAGATTTAGTACCAAACGAATTAGCGAGGTACCAAATATTTGAAGTGTTTCTGTTCAAAACTCTATGAGTTACAAGCTTTTCCAGCTTTTTTTGTTTGTCCAACTTGCACATGTTGGATCTCAGCAACCACAATAGGTACAGACTCGGTTGATGTCTCTGAACCGAGCTATGAATTAGTGCACTCGGTACCAAAAATTTGGAATCTCTAGGACAAGCAGTTCTGTTGTAATCAGCAAAATAACTAATATTATGATGAGTTACAGATCCTTTGTTTTGTTTGAATGGGTTCAAGAAGGCACTTTTAAAATATTGGAATATAACTTTTATATTTATTTATATTATATAACCAAGCAGTGGTTCGGTAGAAAAAATGGTTAATAAAGAAGTTAAATAATAAAAATAGTTGTTATCGTACTTATCTATGTAAATATATTTTTGTTTTTTTATTACATTTGATTTAATTTATTACTTAGGTCTGTTTTAAGTACATTATTTTCTAATTTATTACGAAAATTTGACAAGTTGTAGTAGTTTTTAGATGTAGCTTAAAAAAAATGGTTTATGTTTCTTTCGATCATTTGATTCAGAGCTAAGCTCTAATAATTCAAACACTTATTCGAAATGCAAAAGAGCTAACACAAAGCACAGATCACGACGGTGTTACAATTCACAGTGAGTGCGAGGGAGAGAGATAGATCATTAGATTCAGTGGGGTCTTCGTAAGAACTCTTGACCTTTTGTAGAGTTGTGGAAATTCTTAATTTTCTTGAGATTTTAGTTATAAAGCTTTCACAAAGGTGGTTATATTTATTAACAAAGATAAATACCATGTGTTACAATAAAAAAAAATTACTGTCCCTAATAAAACAGTAGAGGTATCTGCAGATAGTTGAGAACGATCCATTGTGATCGTTCAGTGCCAATCTGTAGCGTATTATTTAGGTTTACTACCGATTCCATTCGACAGTGTTAATCAAAAATAACCGTGCGACTATCGCTCTACGTCCAGACTACCCCATCCCCTTTCGATTTATTCACACCAGACTGAGAAGGCAATACGTTTCCTACACGATAGAAAGAGATAGATACCAATGCATTTTCCGATGGAGACTGGGCAGGTTGGTATCAAATTGTAAAACGACTGACGAGACGAGACGCGCCTCTTCGGCGCGGTGGTTTCGTTAGGTGCTGGTTCGAATCCTTATTAATATTATATCTGGGTGTTAGAAAGATAAGCACTTTATTGTACACAAAATAAAGCACAAACAGAAAAAATACAATCTTCAAGTACAATATGCAGCCTTTGTAACTCTCTAACCACTTGAGCAGTTGAAACGAATTTTTTGATAGGTATGTGCCTTAATCATCAAAATCCATTGAGCCGATAGGTACTTGCTACGTGGTAATAAAGAAAATAACGAAGGATAGATACATACATACATACATAGATACACGCCAAACACAAACGTGTCGCCTAGGCACTCGACTAAAAAGGTCAAATATCGCGATGAGTAAAAAGTTTGAAAAACTACTACCACGTATTATTTTACTGCTACTGCTTGTTCTTAAAAATATCAGCACTATTTGGGAGCTCGTGGCAAAGCGCTTCGTTACTTTGAGGAGGCCTCATGGTGGTGATCTCTAAATTTCATTAGAATCTGTTCACTGTCAAAACAACAGACAGCCACACTTTCGTGTTGTAATCTAAGGTAAGATGAATTCGCTGACTTATCTCGTAGCTGTAAGTTTGAAAATCCTGCTTTCTGATACTTTCAGGCATCCTCGAGATGGCTCTGTTTATGGGGATTTATCCAGTTGTGATAGGGTTGAGTTTTCCGTGTTTTGTGAAGTTAATCAATAAGACAATAGTATAGTTGATTGGACACGCAATCACAGCTCGAAAACTTTGAGGAATTAATATTTGTCAAAATGACGGTAGTCCTGATTAGAAGGCAATGGGTAGACTGGGGTGGCCATGTTTAGTAAGAACAATTTAACTCCTTATTAACGTAATGTATGTATTCAAGTTTTAATTTTCTAGGGACAGCGGCGGCGCTGCTACTAGGTTACAAGCAGATGTTCCATTTGATGTTGAGAAGACCTACTATAACTCTAGGTACCTGCCTTTAACAATTGCACTTACTCACGAAACACGGCCGCCAAAGATGCCAAACACCATTATGCCAAAGAAAATATTGAGAAAATTAAACACACCTATGGGGCGTTATTCACTATGACCAATCCAATCGCGTTTGCGTTTAGATCACGTTGTGATGTCTCACGGTTTTGGCAAAGTATCTCCTATGACATTAAGAATAAAGCCCACGATCACGTTTTGACGTTACACGCTTTAGGGAAAGGAATCTCCTATGTCATAGAAAATAATGCCCCTGCGCGTCAGTAACGCGGGAAGCGGGCGCGATGCGGGAGAGTCTTTGAAACGTTATACCAAAAAAGCCTAGACGAACTATCAGGCAACAGAACAAGCCCCAGTGTCGCCAAGTTTGTAACTCCACGCGCCCTAATTCTGGAAGAACAGGGAACAACTTACGGCTCGATTAGCAACCCTCAAGTCTGGTGTCAAAATGATGGTCACCATGCATAGTTTCGTGCTTCGCGTGGGCAAGGCATAGCGCCCCACTGCTGGGCGGGAAATGACTGCTTCAATTGAGTTCGATTAAGAAAGCTCACAGCAGGAGTAATTATGGCTGTCAAATAATTGTAACCAATCAATTCTTTATAAAGACTTGCACCATGGAGATAACCACTGAACATTGGAGGTTCAGTTACAGGTTTAGTGGTGGATGTCCTGCCTTATAATGGGGTGGTTATTATGGTGATGGGTACAAATCAATTATCTTGTTTGAGTTATCTCAGCATTATATTTTATTTTATAATCTGTTCTAATATATATTTTTGGACTGTTATGTTTAAGTTGAGCTAAATAATCATTACATAAAAAAAACCTTAATTGTTTTACAAGAAGGAGCAGCAACCTATCTTCCTACATAGAGACATACATTTCCTACATAGACGCGCCTGCCGGCGGCGATCAATAAAACTCCGCGAAAGATGTCTTAGTGCCATGTTGAAACGATTCTCTGGTTCTGGTTGATCCTCTCTATCATTCATGGAAATGGTTCTTTTTAAAGGTACTAGTAATGACTGGCCATGTTGAATTATCGCATTACGTCTTAAAGCACGCCTCAGTTGGAGCCTTTTTGAGGCGCCCTTAAAATCTTCTTACCAGGCATTTTCAAAACACACTGTGACATACACGCCAAGAGGCTTGGCTTATCCTTTGCCATGGGTACTGGACATTATACTCTTTGTGTCATTGCACTGTGTCCATTTATCCATCACACCGGCACCTAAACCTTTCAAATCAGAATACATCGATCATCTGGTGGACGAACTTGTTCACAAAATGCAAATCAAATCGGTTTTAACCGACTTCAAAAAAAGAAAGTTCTCGATTCGAGTGGTTTTTTTAATGTTTGTTACTTTTTACTTGGTGATTTTGATGATTCTTTTTCTGATCGAAAGCTTTCTTTCTTTTTTGAGTTTGAGTCAGACCTGACGAGTAGCTTTTGAGTTACTTATAGTAAGTAGTATCAGTGTATTTTTCAGTGTTTGAAAGTCTGTTTTTTCTTGTAAGAGTTATTTTTGAAAGAGTTATATTCGGTTCAATCCAAGGATTACTTTGAAACGTCTTAAACTAGATGATTCGAGCGCCAGATCCTCAGTACGTTATTTAAAAGCTCTCAGTTCTCTTGGTTCTAAAAACCCTGCGGATGTTTGCAGAGGTAGTCAGATGCATATGTCCAAATTACATTTAATATTAAATTAATTGAATTTAACATTTGGTTTCTTTATTTTTACATAATGGCCCTTATTCATAATGGTCGCTGGGCGCGCCAATAGCTTATCAGACCAATAAGTCTGTTGCTGTCTCTTTTCGTTGGCATGAAAGTGGCAGGGACATAAGAATAGTCTACCGAGCCGCTATAAAATTGCAGGGATTATGAATAAGATAATTAAACTATACTGTTACTTATCTAAAAGTAATATTTCCCAATACATCGTCACTATAACTATGAGTAGGTACATGTCCAAGCTTCCCTCCCTGTAACAGGTAGGCAGTCGTGGCCCCTTGCCAAGTCTGAATTGTTTTATATTGGCAATGCAATGAAACTGTTTGCACCACTGTTTTGTATGTCCACTATTCAGAAATTTCAGCACGATTCGTGTAAAGTTTTTGAAACATAGATTTTAGCTTTATTTTTGAAAGCATAAACAATGATAATAGGTCTATTATCTATTTTTTTTACACAACCAGCTGATGGAACAAGCAGGTGACCCAACTGATGTTACGTGGAAACCATTCAAATTCAAATTCTTTATTAAAAAATAGAATAACCTAACAGACAATTCTAATGCGTTATTCTATGTAACTATAACTAATTAAAGCTAAGCATTTATTAACAACAATAAACAAAAAACAAAACAACACACTGAGATTGAAAAAATTATGTACAAAAAACTAAAATAAATCTTAAAAATACTAATGAAATAAAAATATAAGAAAAGATAACGAAGCATTGCCTCGTAAGTCACGCACGGTCAGAACGTGCCCTACGATGCACTGCCTTGTGTGATAAAAAGTAGCCTATGTGCTGTTCTAGACTATACTACATATATAGACTATCTCTCTGCCAAGTTTCATCCAGGTCCGTTCAGCCATTCCGGCGTGAAAGAGTAACAAACATCCATCCATCCATACTTACAAACTTTCGCGTTTAAAATATTAGTAGGATAGGAATACGAATATAGGAAAGAACGGAATTACGAGCATAAAACATACCCGCAAAAAAAAACCGATAGGTAGGTACAGAACATCTGCACAAAAAGAAAAACTCCATCCATCCATCACTTTGGTGGCGACAGAAAAGGAACCCTAAAAAATAAACCGCCAACATGAAACTCAACGCCAATTAAGAACGAGTAACAGGCTCTAATAGAAAAACTAACCTAAAGAGATAGAATACAAAGTTCATTTTTGTTGGGAGGGTGGTAACTGCGTACATTAGCTGGCAACATTTATACAAATTGCTTGTAATGTTGTGTTATAAAAAAATATGAATGAATTGTTTTAACAATATAGAGAAAAGTAAACGTGCTCTACATGGTTTGCTAGACTTGTGAAATATTCGACGTATTAAATTAAATTACTTTTGAAAACTTTACATCTGTGTAAAGTTGGTAAGTATGGAGGGATGGATGGATTACTAGTTACTCTTTCACGCCGGAACGGCTGAACGGATCTGGATGAAACTTGGCAGAGAGATAGATTATGGTCTGGAATAGCACATAGGCTACTTTTTATTCCGTGGGAATACCGGGATTTAAATCTGCGCGAGTGAAACCGCGGGGCGCAACTAGTAAGTACATAAGTAAGTACATGGTTTACAATGATAACATCTAAATATATATAACTCAAAGGTGACTGACTGACTGACTGACTGACTGACATAGTGATCTATCAACGCACAGCCCAAACCACTGGACGGATCGGGCTAAAATTTGGCATGCAGGTAGATGTTATGACGTAGACATCCGCTAAGAAAGGATTTTGATCAATTCTATCCCAAAGGGATAAAATAGGGGATGAAAGTTTGTATGAGATTTTCAAAGTAAACGAGCGCGAGCAAAGCCGCGGGATCAGCTAGTAATACATAAATATGGTTAGATAAAATTGTGAAAAAGCCTACAGAAAAAGCTAATATGTAGGTACCTAGGTATTTTAGCTCAATGTCCCCCCCCACCGTTGACAGATCACTCCGCGCCTCTGATTGCCCGCTGCGTTCCCGCCGAAACGCGGCGAGATGAATGACAGCTGTCAAATTAACATCCCGACAATTTGTTACCGGACATGTTTGAAAGGAAGCCGCGAGAAGTGATTTGTATGGGTATTAGCGGCAGATGAGAGATGAAGATTGCTGGAATTTGTTTTAAGTGTAGCTTGTGTCTTCTTTGATTAAGTGGACCATGAAAGCAACGCTGTTGAATCTAATAGATCTCACCAGTGATGATGATGGTAGGTGGTGGTATTCGATAGCGAAGTTCCTGGGCACATTCCCTAAAATGTAACCTTAGGTATACATTATCGGCAAGCAACTTTACTAGGTATGATTTTTTAGTCTAGACAAGTCATTTCATTCCTAATTGAAAAACAGCGCGGTTAATAACAATTTACCTGCTGCAAAATGTGGTGTGTGCTAAATTAAATGTTTGGACGTAAGAGGTACCTCTGACTTAGACGTCCTCAACGAATCTGGAGTTAGTACATGGTACTAAGAGATCTGAGGGCAGATCTACAGTGGCTGGCTATCAAAGTCGTGACACCTTTTTTCAGTTACTTTGTGTAATTTTCCTTCGTATTTACAGACATCTATAAAGTTTCGCATCGGTTTCAACGATAGGATCGTGTAGCCTAGGTCGTCGACGCCGACCTCACCGCGCCTATTTCCGACGCGCCCTCGCTTCCTCTAGTTCCGCGCTCACAATGTTACTCATAGCTGGCACATAAGTTCCACTTTGTGGAACTAACCGCAGTTTGTTCGCAGTAATTTGTGAAGCGCTCATCCGGGGATCACCACCATGGCTATTTCTGCCATAAAGTAGGGGTGCTGTGTTTCGGTTCGATGGTGTGGTCGCCAGTGAAATTACAGGCATATATGTGCCTCAAGCTGATAGCCAGAACAGTCATTGTCATCAACCTAAAGATAGATAAAGTCACTACAAGTCTATCGCTGAACATAGGCCATTCACATTTCCAAATTTCCAGGAAGAATTTATTCTGTGCCCTTTTCATCAATATCACGATAAGTGCCACTTTAATGGAAATGTCTGGCCTAATGAAAGAAGACTTAGCACCTTACGCGATCCTCACATCATCGTCAGTCCATTGAGTAGGACGGCGAACCACACTTCGCCTTCCAGTTCGTGGTTGCCATTGGTGAACCTTAATTTCCCAGCAATACTTGAATACATAATCGATATCAGGGTAGCTAAACATACCCAAATTTGGTATCCATCACAGTAGTCCTATGCTGGCATGCGGCCGCTGCTGGCTAAGCATCCGTGGTAGTAGAAAGTTTTTGCCAGAAGCAGAAGGTAAATTAAAAGTCTGATAACCTTTATTATTCACAAAGGATTGTCATTTTGTTTCTTTTTCTAATCTACAAAGGCGCCATCAGCTCGTCATTTCCATGAAAGTCAGACATTTGCCTACCACAATACAATGCAAAGTGCTTCCGACGCTTACTTCCTGTGTGGACTAGCCCTAAACACATTAGACCGCGCCCAGACCCACCCAGCATTGGCGATCTAATTATTTCTTTATTTTACAACTTGGTTGCAGGCACAACTTTCTGTGTAATCGTATCGCTTGTGAGCTTGTCATCCGGAGATCTAAGGTCTTATCGCGATGGAGCGTAGGATGGTCTCGCGCCCGATGGGCCGATCGGATAATGGAGGTTGTGGGAAGCCGATGGATTAGAACGCTCAAAATCTTTATTCCTAGTTCATTTTTTCATTTATTTTTCATTCATCCAGCAGAGGTCTACTTCAGGCTGTTGGCATGGGGATGCAATCAAGCCGAGTTTGTTGCCTCTTCTTCTGGGCTCTGGTCGCGTGGAACTGTCACCTAGTTTTAAGGCGTTTTAAAGTGATCCTTGTTATGTTATTGATATAAGTTTTGACATTGAATTTGATGGCATGGTTGTACCCATCACCATGGGGATAGGTCCCATGGTAAATCATTTGTGACTTACTTAGTAACATGTGCGAAAATGATTAAAGGTCTTTAGAAACTGGTGCTAGCGTGAGCCCCCTAAGGTGACACGTATTTTCATGCTTTATTACAAGGGATGTGTTTAGTGTTATTGGAGGTGATTTTAGTGCCAATTTAGTGCCACGGAATAACACAATGGAATATTGACTAAAGGTAACTACACCCAGGTCAGTATATACATTGTTACGACCACAGAACACACGATTAACAACAGTCATCCACCGAATCTCAAGAAGGGTCACGTTCCTATCAGTAAAAATAAAATATTTTAGTACGAAAGGATCAAATATTCAAATTAAATTTATGAAAGAGAAATCATTGCCACTGTTGTGAATATTAACTACCTACACCTGTGGTTTTTTATAATTTAATAGACTGTCCTTTGGCTAAATGTTTACCTGATGGTAAGAAATGATGAAGCCGACGATTCGCAAAGATCTAGAAGATTCTTGCTTCACTCTTGCCTTGAAGAGACCCAGCTCTTCGAACCAAACAATCAAGCATTAGTTGCAACTGCAAGGATCTTTATCACAGGTTTATTTGTTGCAGATCTAAAACAATGAAGCACAGTAGCATCGGTCACGTTGTGTGGGCGCCGCCGCGCCCGTGTGGGTGTGCCGACCTCCTAGTTCAAGCGGTTGCTTCACGCTGTTCCAGTCTAGTCCATACCAGTGGCCTGTACGAACGAATTTTACAGTAATCGCGTACCTAAGTGTTATATTGACTATGACCAGGCTGATCACGAATTAATGAATGGTCCTGCCTGAATAAATCAGGACTAATTGATATTGATTGACAGAATAATATTAAAATAAAAATTTCAGAATTTTTGTAATCGTTCTCAGCATTTAATGAATGAATGAAAAAAATAAAATGTACAATGGACGGTTTTATCGCTAAAAAGTGATCTCTTCCAGACAACCTTTAGATGGAGAGGAGCCTAAAATAAGATGGTTGGTTAGGGTTGTAGGGTTCTCAGCAAATGACAACAACTGTATTCACTTAATAATGTATAATTATTCTCGATAGACTATCACATATAACAACTCTATCTATCTAACATCACACTGTGGCCTCTGCTAATCAGAGGGACACGCGGAGAGGCCCACCGTGTCGGATTATTAGCCACCATGAAACACGTCCGCAGTACTCTGCTGGCGTGTTTCATGGTGTTACCGGGGTGCACCACGAGGAGGTTACCCGACCTAGCACCCCATTTCTTCAAAAAATCCCTTTTCTTAAAATTTCTTTTTTAAATCCCTTTAAAAGTTGATCTAGGAATCTTCCTAGATCAACTTTTAAAGGGATTTAACGGTAAATGCATTTCGAGTTTGACTTGACCGAGTAACTAGCTCAATAAAACGCACTCACGTCTGACTCATCCATTTTACCTACGCTTGTTTATAGGTAGGTACTAGGTACGTATGTACGACCTCTGCCTCACCAATCATGCATTTAATAACAAGTCATGAATTCATTACGTTAGTGCCGGCTATTTTCAATTTTTTGAATGAGATTTAACCTCAATTATCAACAACTCTGGTGTAGTGTAAGTGGAAGGTAGTGGCTCCTCCTTTTGGGTTACCGAGTCTATGGTTGTCTTTCAAATCCAGTCGTGTATCAATGCTTATTTTTTACACAGATAATACACAGATTTTTAATTATTCCAACCAAGGAATTTGAATGTCTTATCTATATTCCTTGATTCCAACTACATTCAATACAGAGCCCCTAGTTTTTGTCATTTTTGTTGGAGCTACTGCAAGCCTTTGAAATTTTTTATCATTTTCTAAATGACAAATGGTCTCCGTAATGAATTTTCCCCGTTCGCGGTCTACATCCAGGGTTCCAGTTCTAGTTTTTTATATCACATAAATGATATTGGTTTATTCGTCCATGGTTTAGTCTCAAACACTTCCACAACGACTGATCAAATTTCTATAAAATTGGGAATGCACATCGCTTGTGACCTAGAATAGAGGTTACTTTTCATCTATCATAGTCTTAGACCCTGTCTGTAATAAACGGTCCTAGTAATATCATCGTTAATCCTTGATTGAAGACTTGTCCGGCCAAGGTTTACTTTTAGACCACACTCCCCGAACCTTTGTTCTAAGCCAATATACCGATCTATTTATGTATGCTTTAATTATTTTCACCCCTACGCTCAACTGTGGTATAATCTGTGATCACAAACACTGGGTAGCGAGGGGTAGAGAGAGGGTAGATTAATCATCTTTTGTGTCACCAGCATAGTTAGAGTTTGGCGTTCTTTAGATTAAGTTTCGACGAAGTGGGGTAACCTACGAGTTTTTATAAATAGCCAGTGTTTTATAAAAATCGTAGTTTACCATCATTATCATACTAATATTATAAGAGCAAAAAAATAAGAAACTTCAAAGTCTATGACACTCACTCTTGTAAAACTGCATTTGGACAAAGACACACACCATTTTTAGCGCCATACCTATATAATAAAATAAATAAATTTATATCTATACACAATTCATCACATTACCAATGTAAATCAAAAATTAAAAACTACCTTCAGAACCTAGATTATAAACAAACGGAAGACCTCTTAGGCATAATTTCATAACTATACTTCCATGTTTTCCCTGATTAACACTACACACAAAACATACTTACTCTCATACAAACACACTTACTCTCATACAAACACACTTACTCTCATACACACACACTTCACACTCACACGGGGGTCCTCCTGTGAAACTCTGACTGTGCTAACAGGAGAACTCCCAGCATCACACACGCGACACACTCACATACACACACAAATCTAAAATGCAATGGCTTATATATATATATATATATAAAAAAAAAAAAAACTTATGAATACTCAATAACGATTAGGTTGGATTAGTTTTAATACACAGGAGAATAGTGTACATTTATTAGATCAACCTACCACTCCAAATTACAAAAGATAATCCAATGTACTGGTAATTGCCGAAGCAGTGATCACTCGCGTCTATATACAAGTATATCATACTTAGTTAGAGCGAGGTGTCTACGCATAGATAATTACAAAGGTTTACACTCATTTTGTATTAAATTAACCAAAATTTTCTTGGGTTTTTGCCTTTACTTACTGTAATACTTTTAATAAGCTATTGTACCTTTATGTAACCTTTCTTTCTTGCAAATAAAGAATTTTTATTATATTTATATATTATAAACGCAAAAGTTTGTAAGTATTTGATGATTGGATGGATGGATGTTTGTTACT
Organism: Plemyria rubiginata; assembly: GCA_963576535.1. Lineage (NCBI taxonomy): Eukaryota > Metazoa > Arthropoda > Insecta > Lepidoptera > Geometridae > Plemyria > Plemyria rubiginata. The sequence continues at coordinate 6,431,004 of OY754922.1, read as the reverse complement.
TTTTCACGCCGGAACGGCTGAACGGAACTGGATGAAACTTTGCAGAGAGATATGTTATAGTCTGGAATAGCACATAGGCTACGTTTTATGCCGTGGGAATACCGGGATTTAAATCTGCGTGGGTGAAACCGCGGGGCGCAACTAGTAATAATATAAATTCTCTGTATTTTTTTTAATTTAATATCTATCTATCTTTAATTTAATTTAATATTTTAATATCTATCTATCTATACATGCATTTGTGTAAAAAATAGCACCCACATGGATAAAAAACATTAGTTATTAATTGTAATTATTATATTTTATAAGAACTCGTAGTTTAGTGTTTTTAATATTTTTCCGTTTGATAAAGACCGCAGGCAATCAACAGTTTTGCTACTCTGAAGGCTCTTTATGCTCGGATGGCAGAATCTATGGCATAATAATTACCAAGGAATATAGATATTCCTTGATAATGACCAACTGAGCCAAAGAGTATACAAGTCAGTGAAGTGCAATGATATAAAAATATCTTTATTTTAATCGTCATTTTTTTATCTTAAAAAATAATCCAAAAAGATGCAATGCAGATTATACAACTAAACAATTTATTCAGATGAAGAAGGGACAATTGAAAAGGTCGAAAACCACTTTCCTTATGACAGTCGTTAAGCTTCAGCTTTTTCAGAATTGTTGTCCAACAAATAACCGCCGTAATATCGTGACGTGATACCTACTAATATCATTTCTTTTTTGTTATTATTAACTTAATATGGTGGAAATACTAAGTACCTATGGATACGCGACGGCAAGTCGTATAACTCTTTCAATAAAAAACCGAATTCAAATGCACTGGAAAATACAAAACTCTCAGCAAATCTGACTCAAATTTAAATGGGACCACATGACAAGCACCAGCTTAGGAAAAGAGTCATCAAAACAGGCCACGTAGTAAAAAGCTATGTGGTTTATTACTTAACTTATTACTACTACATAAAAAAAATAGTCGAATTGAGGACCCTTGTTTGTTGAAGTCAGATAAACAGGTGAATCTAGAACAAGTAGTGAGACGTAAACAAGAAGTTCAAAAAGACAGGTAACAATACCACATAGAACCTAACTATAAAAAAGAACGGTAGGAATCACGGTAGGTTTGTTACCTGTTTGGCCTCGTGGATCGCGTGGTACTGGCACTAGAGTCATCTAGTTTTAAGACGTTTCAAGGGGATCCTTGTGATTCATCAGAATAAATACCTTTTAACAGTAGTAGAGCTCTTTGTGAAGAGGTCGTCCCGGTAAGTATGTACTACCAGCACGCTTTTTTCTGCCGCCAAGCAGCAACGCTGTGTTTCGGTTTGAAGTGTGGTCGCAGGTGTTGTTACAGGCACTTGAGGTTTAACATCTGTATGCATTAAGTTGATGGACGCAGGGCAGTGCATCGCAGGGCACGTTCCTATCGTGCGTGACTTACGAGGCAATGCTTTGTATATAGGTGATGGTAACCACTTAACATCAGGTGGGCCATCTGCTTGTTCATCAGCAAGTTGAATAAAAAACCCTTTGACCTTGACGTGAAGAATGACGGCGATAAATGTGACGGCAATGGCCTCTTGGATGACAAAATCGTTAGATATAATTACACCATGTCGATTGGATGCTGATTAGGTTTTCGTGGGGCTTCCAATGACCCGTCAATTGTGATAAATGACCTCCCCCCGACAACCAAGCACCCTTCCCCCCCCCTATAGGATGGAGTTACCCCCCTATAGGATGAAGTAACTTGAATCGGGTTGCATGTAGAGAGAAATGAGCTTTAGCAAGCTGGTTTAAGATACAGAGTAAGTTGCGTGAGGTAAAAAAAAATGGCTTGTGAGGTTTTCAAGTAAGACGAGCAAAAACATCGCCCTCTGACCAAATCATCAGCTATAAGATGATAATAATATGGAGCTATATCACAGGCCTTATCATAGGCCGCAGGCGGACTTTGTACTCAAAGAATATCGAGTTGGTACTTCGTAGATACTATTGAATGAATGAATGAAAATACTTTATTGTACACCTTAAAAGAAAAACAGTAAGTACACTAAAATAAATAAGGAACTATTATGAGATCTGAGGGTAGAGAATACAATCCCGGGATTTTCAGGGTCAGAAAACCACCGGGATCCCTGTATCCCGGGATTGTGTTCTCTGAGACTGAGGGATTTTAGTATCTACCGTGCCTGAGAAGTCGTTTAGTTAGAATTAGTTTAACATAGTAGAATGATTAAATATAATGAGCAATTCACATTTATATGAATTTATTAACAAAGAAAATAACATTGAATGCATGTACCTATTTACATAATGTACCTACAAAATTCACATGAACAGTTGCTATCTGCAGTCAAGCTCAAGTGATCGTAATTTTGAGCTAATCAACTAGGTAAGTATCTGAAATGAAAATAAAAAAAAATTATTCAAGAAAGTTTAGTTTTTTATAAAAAAGAAATCTAAACTGTCTAGAAAGTTGAAGCGACACTTTTTAAAAGGTTCTTTCTATGTAGGTAGGTACGAGCCTTGAGGGCTGTCCCATGTGCAATCGATACTCGCACTTTTGTTGTGGATTTGTTGGTACTCGTTCCGACTAGGTACCTACCTATTTTGTTAGAGATGTTCAGGAACTTTGTTTTCCTAAATTCTTTATTTTTTATTTATAATTTTTTTTCATTTATCAAATTTAAACTAAGCAATGTAAAAAGGCGAGCTTAGCCCTAAAAGTATTAACCTTATTAAGCCCTAAAAGTAAGAAAAAACTACTTTTAAAAAAAGTATTTTTTTTTAATACTCGATATCTCTGGATTAAGCATATAAATTTCAACTTATATTTGCAGATTATAGAACTTATAGGGCAGTCTCGAAATGAAAAGTTTATACACAGCCTGAAAATGTTGGTCTTCCGTAGGATTTATTCAAAATTACTTTCTTGCCGAATCCTTGTATTTAACGAAAAAATATTCATGGATCTAAGTGCGTAGGTACTAGTATTTATTTCAGTAGACATGATTTTGTTTGAGTTTACTTATAGATCTTGGAAGATACAGCAAGTAACCAAGAAGGTAGGTAAATCGAGACCGACAAGGAAACCAAACCAAAAGTCACTAATCACGTTTTTCAAACTAACAATCTTTCTGCAAGCAAAATTTATCAGAACTATTACGTCATTTCTGCAACTGTGACCACTGGGAATCCAATATGGCGGCCGTCACGTGTCACATGCAGCCGAGCTGTCACAGCGAGAGGACGTGAAGCAGAACCAGAATGTGTTTTACTGCTGTATAATACCATATTGGACTCTCCGCCGACGAGATAAGGATTTTGTTTTTCCCAGGGAGATCATAGTTAGAATCTGTCATTTAGAGCTTATCCCAGCTGATTCGAACGTTTTAAAATGTTTGTATTGGGTTTAAGAATACGGTTTGTGGGAGTATCATGCGTGCACGAAATGTCTAAAATATAGTTGTACCGTTGCTTGTTTGGTCCGTGTCATATACCTAACCAATTTACGACTTGGTTTCTTCTATTTTTTTATGTGATGATCCTTTCTACAAAACACCTAATACATGAATGAAATATGAAAATGCAATCATGTTAAGAGCATTGACAGCCGATTAGGTTTGATCGAGCTTTCAGAAACAGGGGCTAGCCTAGAAATATAGGTTTGCCACTGGCCTGCTTGGTTCCTACGGTTCATTTTTTATAAAAATAATGGAGCTCCAGTATGGTGCCAATCAAACAAAGTGAGACTTCTAGACATAACAGAAACAGGTGCCTAGGTAGGCATTTGTGTTCCCATAACAAGGTAAAATAAATCATATAAGTGGGTAGATTTATACTTGATCTATCCGTACCGTAACCTCAGGGCTATCTCTGATAGTCGATGAATTATTAGCTATCATTGTAACAGAACGTCTGACTGCACGTGACAACCATGACTTGAACTAGACCCTAACCTGATATGTTGAGACCAAGCGATTTATTTTCATATATTTCTGTTCAGCGTGCGACAACGCAGCGTGACGCTTCCTGATTGGTAATTTGGATCACTAATTGTCGCCTGTTCTTCTAAGCTTATCTCCAGTTTCTGAAAGCTCGATCAACACTAATCAGCAGTTAGACACTGAAGTATTTCTTACTATGCGTAGTAATTTTTTTTTATCTATAGTTTATTCACGATGTTTTCCTTCGGTGTAACACACGCCGCTAAAATCCCATTATAACTCGGTTGCTATTTACTACCTCGCTAAAGCTCATTAGTACCGACCTCGTATACAATCGGTATTTTCAGCCTCTTGTATTAAAATGTACCTGCCAACAATTCATCTACAGTTTTTTTACTTATTCGTATTCAAACACACGAAACTTGGTCCGATCGTCATTCACTTAAAGGTAAGTCCTACTAATACTATAAATGCGAAAGTTTGTAAGTATAGATGGATGGATGGATGGATGTTTGTTACTCTATAACTCCAGAACGGCTGAACGGATCTTAGTGAAAATTGACACCGAGATATATTATAGTCTGGAATAACACATAGGCTACTTTTTATCCCGTGGGCATACCGGGATTTAAAACTACATCATAACTGTACAATGATGAGCGTGCAACAACATCACTCACACAGAATCAAAATACTTATTGATCCAGCAACATTTATACCGCATCAAGAATCGAAGCCGCACCTATAATCTCAGTCGGCTTAGCACCAGAAAATAGAGGTCGTCGTAAGAAATCACTATAAATATCATACGAAAAATATAGCAATCCTATACGTCGTACGTAAGCTCGATTATAATATCCGGAATCCCTTTGGGGTTAGATTCAATTCTCAGATAGCAAACCCGAGACTAACTGAAGAAATATTGCGTAGTTATTAAGTACCCATCCATTTTTCTGTATGCAAAGAGCTCTTCAATGAATTCATTAGCGTAAAAAGCGTCAAAAGCATAATTTGAAAACACAATCTATGCTAAAAATAATTTACAATATTTCAGTCTCTATCAAAGTCAGTTTCAGTCTCAAAAAGAAATCAAAAAGATGGAATCATTTTTATTTAACGGTTACACAGATACTACAAAACAGCGGGTATGAAATATTTTTAATTTGAGGCATTACAGCGTGTCTACGTCGTAGCAGATTCGAAAACAAGTTGCAACCTAGAGGGGTTGCTCTGGTTCAAAACGGACAGCCTACTGGAACAGTGCATAATAGGATTATGACACTTTTTTTAATTTCTCTGGCAGCGGATGTATAGAAATCTCAGGATTTTTTTTTCAATTTTTGTTTTTAATGTGACAAATCACAAGAAAAATACCATGTGACATGCACTGAATACCTTACAATGTCCTCTCTCTGTGTGCAAGATAAGAGTCTAGAAACCTAAACGTAGTATCCAAATTCCTTGCTAGAAACCAAGATAGTTATTACCCTCTTTTCTATTTAAAATAAGTCACTCATAAAATCGGTTTACGACATCGAAATGACACTGACATAGAAAGCGCGGGAGCGCCATCTTTGATCGCCGCCATTGTTCAGGGCTATCAATATCACCGTGTTCAATCGACAAGCAAAAAACTTGGAACTTTATAACTTTTTGCATGTTATTCGATTCTTTTCTCCGTTAGGAGGAAACTGATCTTCTTACGATAGTGTACTTTGTTTAAGTTGAGATAAACGTTACGTCACTCTTTTATTTCTAGTTTTTTTGAATACCTATTGGAAGGATGGTCCATGTCGTTCATGTCGTTTTTTTTATAGGTAACAGTAGGTATTCGATAGTTAGAAATTAACGTAACTATGCTGTATTTTTTTCGCACACATATATCTAATTTGGATGTTTTCAAGGGAAGTTTTAATTATTGCAAGATTAGCGCATTTATTCCGCAGTGCTTTACATTTTCGCCTTAAATAATAAATAATATCAGCTACCTGCCTATACCCCTAAAGGGTTAAAGTTATCACCATTACTTACCTAACTTGCCGCCAAAACATAAGCGTCAAAAGTCATTTGTCAAATAGAATTATGACAGTTCGCGATTTTAACTGCCGAAGTTTGAAATTCGAACTTCGTTAATTCTGGGTTTAAAGTTTTAACGTTGGAAGTGCGGAAGGATTTAGGTTGATCCTAGGACACTGAGGGCCTGGTGGCCTAGTGGAAGTAAGCCTGAAGATCCGGAAGTTCAAATCCAGGTCGTCGGAACAATGTTTTTTTAACAAAAAATATATTTCCGACGGCCAACGACGACGGTACATGCCTAATAACATCTGTATTTGAAGGACACATGGCAGTGCACCATAGGGCACGTTCTTAACAAAGATAACTTACGATGCAATGTCTTGTTATAGTATAGATGGTGGTTACCACTTAACATCAAGTCGGCCATCTGCTTATCAGCTAGCCGTATAAAAATAAAACCCACCCACTACCCTACCTGTAATAGTACCTAGCCGTTCCTCCGAAAAGAGATCATGTGGTTCGATTTTACCTAAGCAAGACACTGAGCATTCAGAAACCGGGGGTTTCTGAATGCTCAATAAAGTAACTTGCTAATTCTTATTTTACTTCAAATTAGATAGAGATAGCAAGTGACTGGACAGCCGATTAGTGTCGATCGTGCTTTCAGAAACCGGGGTCAGTGTGCTTGGAAATAGACGGTATTAGTTGCGCCCCGCGGTTTCACCCGCGTAGATTTAAATTCCCGGTATTCCCACGGGATTAAAGTAGCCCATGTGCTATCCCAGTATACCTATATAATCTCTCTGCCAAGTTTCATCCAGATGGGTTCAGCCGTTCCGGCGTGAAAGAGTAACAAACATCCATATATCTACCTATCCATCCATACTTACAAACTTTCGCCTCAGTGACGCAGCGGGCGAGAGTCCGCCTGCGACGCAGAGGTTGCGGGTTCGATTCCCGCCTCGGAACAAATTTGTGCACGATCTGCAGAAATTTGTTCATTGGTCTGGGTGTTTTCTATGTATAATAAAAATATCTATTTATGTAATTATATAATGTATTAAATATATCAGTTATCTAATACCCATAACACAAGCTTTAGTAGTTTACTTTGGGGCTAGATAGTGCTGTGTGGATTGTCCAGCATTTTTTTTTTTTTATTTTTTTTTTTTCGCATTTATAATAAGTAGTAGGATAATGTTACCAACAGATATAAACAAGCCCGCCTCAGACGGTTGTATTGATCGAGGGACATTCCCGTATCACGATAAGCATGCATTTCTCACTGGGAAATTTATGAGCGCTTGTAATTTAGACGTACCTATCTAATGCAAATTAAAAAAACGGTAGCGTGTATGCTGCCTGTTCTAAGCTTTGTTCGCATGGAACAGCCGCTAGATTCTCCTAGCTTTATGACGTTTCAAAATTATTTTTTTAATTGAACTGAAAATTGCCATTTGACTTTGATTTTCATTTATAGACCAAAGATGTAACATGCTCATGATTCCAGAGGCTTGGTGACCCCGTCAGATGTTATGGTACCAAGTACTTACTCAGCGTCCTTCAAGATCTCAGGTTGACAAAAGCATGTCTCAAAATTACATCAGGAACAAGTCTGATTCTTATTGTTTGTAAACGACCATGGGTGTAGTGAGTGACCTTGACCTTAGTTTGAGTCCAGTCTCTCAAAAAGATCAAGGAAAAATATCTTAAACATTAACTTGAAGAAGTCCACTGATGTGCCTAAGCTCGCCATTTTAAATTTCCAGAAGGACCATTTTTGAGTCCTCGCGATCGGTACATTATTGGGTAGGACTACGCTCTCTCACGCTTTGAAAAAAATAAATCTGTTAAAATTAGTGTTCAAAATCAAATAGTGAAGGAAAACATGTGGAAAGCCCTACTTGTATTGACCGTGAGTTTCCTGTTGATGTATCAATTTATTTTTCAATTAAACTTCCTGATGGATCAGGCAGACCACCCACCTGTTGTTAAGCGGTAACCATTATTGTAACAAAGAGTCACGCTTGATTAGGAACCATCGAGGATACTAAGATGTCGTAGAACCTAAAAGTCCTGCTTAAAGGAGACTCTAAGGCGACATTTCGAAAGAAACTAATGACACGACAAGAAAAAGAGATCTAGAATATTAGCCTGTTAAAAATCTTAGCCTTTACGGAGTCCTTCGAGATGCCTACATATCCCCCAGGGTCAGCCATTACCTCAAAACCTATTATAAACTTAATATCAGCCAAGCAACGTTCTTCCTTTGCCAACAGAGCTGAAGTTCTCGTGGGAATGCTCGTATCCGCTTCCTCATTAGAGCCACAGCTATTTCCGTCCTTTACTCGCATTCAGCCAACCCTATATAACTGCATGCAATCACCTTTTGTGCTGCGAACTCAAAAAAGATGAATGAGACTTCGTCACTCTCAGCTTGTTGAGCATCTGTGGTCTAGTGGTGACAACTCCACCTCAAATCCTTTGGTCGTGGGTTTGGATCCAGGCGTACCTACCATTTTTTACACTTCGTAATGAAACAAGTATAATATTGCCCACCTGATAAAAAGTAGTCACCGTAGCCAATGGAGTCTTGCACCAGTAGCATTAAAACAGTGTTGCTGTCCCTAGATAAATATTACGTTCTTTTTGAAGAATCCCATGCTGTAGGTAGACTCTAGGAAAAACCTCAGCATTCGCAAAAGTCATCATCAGAGTTATAGAACTTCCTTGTCCTTACAAGGAAGTTCTAGAACTCTGATAATGACCTTGACCTTCTGATTTAAAAAGATAAACGACTTTCAATGTTAGAATGTGAACGTGTCCTACATGATGAAGCTTCAATAATGTAAGTAAGTCTATTTGAGGAAGAAGTTTGCACATTTTTGGGTTCTCTACTATGTTCATAAATTCTTATGCAAAAGAAAAAATAGAACAATTCATGAAATGAAGTCGAGTCGATGTACCCATTGCATTTTTTTATATCAAAGACAATGAACTGTAAAATCTGCTATCAACGGGTACAATAGCATAGCTCAAATATTTTAATTTTAAATCCATGTGCAAATAAAATTTGTGTCGTTTTTCTTTAATTAAATTCAACTTATGTATACCTAGGTACCTAAAGAATATAAAACGTTACTAAGAAGTGCTATTGTATAATATTTTATTCTGAAATATAATATAAATTGTAAATTAGAAAGAAAGAAAATGAGTGATAAGAAACAAAAAAAAACTTAAGAATTTTAAATTTAAATTTTTGTGGATATCAGCGTTTGGCATTTATTTTGTGACTTCAAATTAAAGAAAAAAATAAATTATTAAAATGTGACATCTTTATCAATTAATTAAGTAGTTTTTTATCAGGTAATTTCGTTAAACACAAGCGGAGTAACAGCTCAATCCTACTACTATTATAAACGCGAAAGTTCGTAAGTATGGATGGATGGATGGATGAATGTTTGTTACTCTTTCACGTCGAAACTTCTAAACGGATCCAGATGAAACTTGGCAGAGAGATAGATTATAGTCTGGAATAGCACATAGGCTACTTTTTATCCCGTGGGAGTACCGGGATTTAAATCAGCGCAGGTGAAACCGCGGGGCGCAACTAGTAAAGAATAATTTCATTCAGAGAATACTGTCTTTGTTTAGATAAAGACAGAGGTAATTGCTGTGCGCTTCCGTAACAGACGTAACGTAAGATAAGGCAAGCCCATCGATTGATGACTTTGACGCCCAGTAACGTGATACATCGCAATAAACTTAGAGCTTTGTAACATTCCACTCAATTTCAGAAATTTAATGCATTTTCCAGGCGGAAGCTAGGTGCGGCCGGGCGCGGCGGGGCGCGGGGCAAAATGGTGGCGTTACGTCACTTTCACAGCGCGCGCTCGAAATTAGATCAGTGGCTTGCACGCGACGCGGCGGGCGCGCGTCCGTAATCCTTAAAAACCGGATAAAAATTCGAAAATCGAACGCGACAACTACCAGATTTCTTACCAGACATCACTTGTGTTTTTTTTAGTTTTTGTGTTTTCTGTTTTTTTTTCGTCAAGCGGAAGCCGGTTTGCAACGTAAGTTTCGTAGTAATCGATTAAGCTCGGAGCTTTTGCGGTGTGAGGGGAACTTGACGTTTGCAATTTTTTTGATGGCGTCGTAGCGAGTTTAGTTTCCGCTTTGGATTGGCGTTCGATTTTTTTATTGATTTTAATATTTTTAAGGGCCGCAAAAGTTCTTGTCAGTTAGTAGCCCCTTAACTTTTTTATCACTTAAAATTATACCTGACAATTTAAATTAAAATAGAATGGTTGTATGTGGTATTCATATTTTTTATTACTAATTGAAAAAAAAAACATAAATGTTTAATGACCATGGGAAATGACAGTTGTTCTGGCATTTCATTGTTACCCGCATGCCAGTGGCGTTATTACCCAGTTTAGTCTAAGGCGTTTATTGTTCACTTTTGAATATTTTAATTATTAGATTAAAACAAGTCGTAGCTAATGTGGGTATTTCTGTTAAAATTTATTTTTATGTTTAATTCATACTTAGGTATAATTTTATTAGTGAGCTGTTTTTCTATTAATTATTATTATATTGTTAGAAATAAAAAAAAATCTTCAGTGTGTGCCTTGTTTACGCCAGTTTCGTTTCAAATGACAGTACTGTCAGGGCCCGTCATACAATTATGACAAATGACAGCTGCCGACCGAACATTTGTCACTACAAGAAAGACTCGTTTTTATCAAGGTTTTTATAATGTCGCGTTTTCATTTGACAGATGCCGAGATTTCATTCCATTGTTTGGTTTCTTTATCCGGTGCATGGGTCTTTGACTTGTAAATCTGACTTATGATACAATAGGTACATGACATGTTTTTATGCCATTGTTGAATCGAGGCTAAACCAATAGTAAAATATTTCCTAGTAGGTACTGTTCCTATTCGTAATCTTTACGAGCTATTCATAAAACTAAGTATTTTTGAAAAAAAAACTTTGGTGTTTTTAACTGTTTCATAAAAAAGTTTGAAGAACCTCATAAGTACCTAATATAGATTTTAAAAGGTCATCAGTTAATATTAAAATAAGTCATTTTCTTTGGTGATATACCTACTATGATATTTAAGAATCACATCAATTGATTTTCTGGAGCGTATTTTGAATAGCATAAAGAACAGAAGAGGTCGCTCGCCGAGGTCATACCACAGCCAGTTAAGCCAGGCCTCTTACGTTGCTCCTGCTCCTCTAGGCTCGTTGTTGGCGGGAGGTAGGGGGGATCTAGGTACGCTGGTGCTTCGTACAACGCCGACCGTTGTGGGCGTTCAAGCGACCTACATACTAGGTACCTAGTTAATTGGGAAGCGACCATCAGGCGCCGTTGGCCTGTGGGCGAATCTTTAGCTCACAACTGTACATTGCATTGTCATACAAAACAAAATAACACTACCAATGAGAGTTCATTGATAAATAAATTCATAATGTTCACTTGCCTTTCTTGACTAAACTAGTCATAATCAAGGATAAGTGCTCCTAAAGAGGATAAATAGTGAGCCTTTCATTTCATAAAAATAAATCAAAAATCGAATGGATACACCTATATACTTACCTATGTATATTTTTAACAATTTACAAGCCGATTCATCATTTATAGTTGAAACGGAAATTTTAAATTACCTAATAATATTATTACAGTAAAAAAAGGCGATAAAATGTAAATAATCCGTAATAAAACACGCTTTATCCTTGAATTACGCATAGCAACTATAATATGTTGAGGTATGACTGACTGTATGACTATGTTTATTGGTATAAAATAGCACAAAAGTCAATACCTTGTTATAATATTTAAATTAGCAATAATTACTGAAAATTTAGTATCCAAACCCCGTTTTAGCACTTTTTAGAAAGCACACATTGAAATTCAGTTTTTATCGCGTAAATATAAATAAATTATTATTATGAAAAATGGAAAGTAGACCAAGTTAGAAAAAAAAGGAAACTGGTCTGTGCACGTACACCCTTCAAATTGAAGGTGGTTTAAGCTGTGCGTCGTTTGTAGATTTACACAGGACAGGACTTAGATTTTGTCGACCTCAGTGGCGCAGCGGGCGAGAGTCCGCCTGCGACGCAAGAGGTTGCGGGTTCGATTCCAGCCTCGGAACAAATTTGTGTACGATCTGCAGAAATTTGTTCCGTTGGTCTGGGTGTTTATGTATAATAAAAAATATCTATCTATGTAAGTACATAATGTATTAAATATATCAGTCATCTAGTACCCATAACACAAGCTTTGAGTAGCTTACTTTGGGGCTAGATGATGCTGTGTGGATTGTCCAGCATTATTTATTTATACAAGAACAACTTTATTGTAATTTTAAGTAGGTACAACAAGTATTGGTTGGTATTTTCCTCAACTTACCATTAATTAATGGCACATTTATCTTTTCGTAGTCCTAGAGGAAAAATATAGACTCACTTCATAAAAAAAATATAGGAATGAAAAAAATAGCAGGAAACCTGGCTGAATTTTTTAAATAGGTACTTACGTACTTTATAGAATACTCAAGATCGTTTCATATATCGTTTATTAGCAAAAAATCATTACAGACAGAAAACAAATTCGTAGAATGTTTCTGGCTCATCCGAGAAAGGACCTAACCCTAACCTAAGACGTCCATCAACTTGAGGCACAGAAATGTAAAGCCTCATGTGCCTGTAACTTCACCGGCAACCACACACTTCAAACCAAAACACAAGAGAAGTAGAGCTCTTTGTGAAGGGCTCGACCAGGGAAGTACTCACCACGCCTATTTCTGCCGGCAAGCAGCAACGCTGTGTTTCGGCTTGAAAAGTGTGGGCGCCGCGCCGGTGTAATTACAGGCACATGAGGCTTAACATCTGTATGCCTCAAGTTGATGGACGCAGAGCAGTGCATCGTAGGGCACGTTCCTATCGTGCGTGACTTACAAGGCAATGCTTTGTTATAGGTGATGTTTACCACTTAACAGGTGGGCCATCTGCTTGTTCAATCAGCTGGTTGTATAAAAAAAACTAAAACATTTGTTTGAATTTATTTATTAAATCAGACAATTTTGGTCCATATTTTGTTAGTCAACTTACAGGCTAACTTATTTGCTATGTTAGTACCTATTTATTATAAAACCAAGAACCAGGTAAGCAAGTTTTTGGGGCTTTCATTGCTTGATATTAGGAAATACGTAATAGGTATAATGTTTCACGAATTGTAAAACTGAAACAGCTTCACGACTTTGATCCCCAGGCACGGTAGATATGCCTTCAGATCTCTCAGTACCAAGTACTTACTCGAGATTCTTTGAGGATGTCTAAGGGGGGTAGTCAGAGGTACGTCCAAACATTACATTTGGCACATACCCACATTTTGCAGTATTCCATACGTGACAGGTTGCAAGCCCATCGCCGCTGCTAGAATACTAACTGGTTTCCTCACGATTTTTTCCTTCACCGTTTGAGAGCACTGGCATTGCGCACATAAATTTTTCGATAGAAAAATCCATTGGTGCACGACCGGATTCGAACCTGTGACCTTACGATCGGAAGGCGGGGTCATTTATGTACGTAGAACAATGACAATTTGAGTACTCGACTGGGGAACCTTGGTTCAGTTAGCTATGATAAGGTTATCTAATTACATCTACACGCTTTCTTTTGGCCTCGGTTTTACCACAGAATACTCGTATAATATATTTTACCAGCATCACTATATTTTCACTCCAATATCTCAAAAACTTACAGTCTTACAAAACGCATTAAAATTTGGGCTTCATTAGCTGCAAACAATGATTAGTGGAAGTTGAATGAAACACGGTAAGGTAGGCACCAAAGATACATCCTCTCAAATCTCTTCAAAGATTATTGACGATGTCTAAGACGGGTAGTCAGAGGCACGACCAAACGTTGACACAAGCCTTCATATACATTCTAGTTGCGCCCCGCGGTTTCACCCGTGCAGTATATATCCCGGTATTCCCACGGGATAAAAAGTTGCCTATGTGTTATTCCAGATTATAATATATCTCTCTGCCAAGTTTCATCCAAATCCGTTACGCCGTTCCGGCGTGAAAGAGTAACAAACATCCATCCATCCATACTTACAAACTTTCGCGTTTATCATATTAGTAGGATTTAGTCATTCTGTTCTGAAATGTCTACGAATGCGATTTTGCATCGAAACTTATAATTAAGAGGATTCGCAATTGTCTGATAGAAAACGTATTGTTAGTTATAGTTATGTAACGTTTTAGCGTCTACATCATAGTTTTTTAAAAGGTTGAGAAAGTAACGTTCACTGAAAAGATATGATAGCTAACAAGACGAACATACAGTAAACAGTTCAATTCTTCTTCTTCTTCTTGTCATGTCACTAGTTTCTTTCGAAACTGTGTGGTGAAAGGATTTTTAGTGCGCCTCAAGAGGCTCCTTTCGAGCACTTGCCACCATGATATAGAACTTGTTAGGTTTTACAACATGCCGGTTTCCTCACGATGTTTTCCTTCACCGTTTGAGAGTACTGGCATTGTGCACATACATTTTTGAACAGAAAAACTCTTTGGTGTACGACTGGTTTAACAGTTAAATAAGACGGTTAGATTTATTCATCAAATGGTAACAAACAAAAGTGCGTTACAAATGATCGGTATGTCAGCACGACGTAAGCAAACGGTTATGAATATGGCCAACTTCGGTTTACGAGGTCGTATTTCAATTCGTCCATGAAAGTCAGTTTTGAATTCTGCGAAACGTTCAAAGGAATACAGAATGAAGCATTTGCCACGAGTAAAGGTGCATGTCTACTAGAGCGGAACGGGCTATTTCACAATAACGGAGAATGTCTAATATTCGAGAGTATGACCTCTGCGGCTCTGGCGAGACGTTGAGAAGCAGTACGGTTTTATTAATCAGAGAAATAGTAAAGGTGCATGTCTACCAGAGCAGAACGTGCTATTTCACAATATCATAGGATGTCAATAGACTGTCTAATATTCGAGAGTAAGTAGTAGGTAGATACCTTACTTAGGTATACGACTTCTGTGGCGCTTACAACCATTGAGAACTCTTAAGGTTGAGAAGCAAAAAGGTTTTATTGGATAGAGAAAAAGTTAAAGGTCATCCAGATCCGTTCAGCCGTCCCGGCGTGAAAGAGTAACAAACATCCATCCATCCATCCATCCATCCATACTTACCTACAAACTTTCGCGTTTATAATAGTATTATCTCTGTGCCAATTTTCACCAAGATCCGTTTAGCCGTTCGGGAGTTATAGAGTAACAAACATCCATCCACCCATCCATCCATCCATCCATCCCTCCATACTTACAAACTTTCGCATATATGATAATATTAGTAGGATACTAAAATAAGCAATAAAATTGTATCACAAGGATCTAATAATTGAACTCTAGGTCAGTTTGGCACAAAATAATGCCACCTAGTGTCATCCAATACAGTTTGATTATTATTATTCCTTGTTATGGAGACATGAAGGAACAAGGGAGAAGCGGTCAAGTTCAGCGAAGTGCAGCAAAGGCAAAGGGTGCCTAATTCCACATTGCATTTTGTTAAATTTCGATGTCTACTTCCACAAAACAGTCTACAATGAAAAATGAGTCTTATGACACTGGAATAAGGTTCAAACTACTGTGCTTTGTTTCACTGGGTTCAAAACAATGTAACATGGAACGTGTTAGCTCTACAATTAGGTTTAAAACTACTTCGTGTCATTTCGACCGTCCTATCGGGCTAGATTGGGCTAGATCCACGACCTGCAACCTAAAATAAGCCTTATCAAACCGCATTTAAACTTAAAATCTACTTAGCAAAACTATCCTAGGCTAGGCTGAGACTGTTTTGTAGTATGTTGGTCTGTATGCTTCTATCAATACTAGGAGACATTGCAAACGAAGCCTTATAGCTCTGGATTTAGGTTGAGAACCGCTTGTCTCGTTTAAACTAGCCTGTCTGAGAGATAAACTGACTTTTACCACTGCAATAAACCTGCAAATAAAAGTGAGCTCTATGATGCTGAACTTACGAACGTAGAGGTACAGCAAAATACTTCTGAATTTAATAACTTATACCTATATACCTACTAGTTCTAAGCCCTATATATAACAGAAGGTTACTGCGTTTTCAGTGGTGTCGTGAGTTACATATAGGTAATAAAATGCCGGTTCTACATTAATGAGAATCAAGCCAGGCACAATAATATTAAAAAAAATAATACTTAGAATATATTTTTATCTTTCTCTTCCTTATTTATTTTGTATTCCGATATTCATACAACCCTTCAGCCGATTTTACTCAACACCTACCTACCAATAAACCCTCGGGCGTTATTCGACCAATCCAATCGCGTTTGCGTTTAGATCACGTTGTGACGTCACACGGTTAGAGCAAAGTATCTCCTATGTCATAGAGAATAATGCCCCTGATACATCCAGACTTACCAGATTCCATGCAGATCAAATCAACGGTTCCAGAGTGATGTTCAGACAAGCATACATACAGACAGACACTTCACTGCGTCTAGTCCAAGTATTAGACTGTGCAATCAATCGAACGCCACACCTAGAGGTATGCAGTGAAATATCTAGCAGTTAGTATGGTTGAATCTGTGCCTGAGGGGTGGCTAGGGGTAGTTTTGGAGCTGCGCAGATCGATCCCCCCGCTCCCAGCTGTCTTGTCTGCGTTTCAGGGATAATCACTCAGGGAGGAAGATTATTGTTAAACACGGGGAAAACTTGCAGGATTCGGCTGAGCGGAGCTTTGCTAACTTTGGGGATTTAATGATTCGGTGTGGCTCGAATGATGGACATTTGAATAAAAATTGGGGACGTCTGTCGCTAATGAATCTTATTAATTTATGTAATGGGAACACTTACAAGCGGGTTTTACCATCTCGCGATCTCTTTACCTTCTTTTGGACTTCGGCTCGTACCACCATCTCTTAAAGCATTTTTATTTCAATATTACTTTTATGTCAATGTCTTATACCTATCAACTGCATAGAGTCAGCTTTATGATAAAAAAGTAAAGTAATATTGAAGAATGCTTCAAGAGATGGTGGTACGCCTTGGTCGCGTGGAATTAGCAACTAGATTCACCTACGACGTTTTTAAGTGATCCTTTGTTAAATTCAAAATCGTTTGTATTTCACTTAGTCGCATACATTTTCTTTGTTTTCTCTTCACAATGTAGGTAACTTATACATTAAATACTTATATAAATAACGCTTTGCAAGAAAAAATCGACTACGAATACAATTTTTTTAAACAACTAGCTGTTGGAACAAGCAGACGGCCCACCCGATGTGGTAACCATCACCTTTAACAAAGCATTGCCTCGTAAGTCACGCTCAATAGAACTAAAATATACTCATGACTCAAAAACTTATCGCCAGATCTTACTCATTAAATCGGAAGCACCAGCTTTCAAATAAATAGAATCATAAAAATTGTTTCACCCACTTTGAAGTTATTATTTTAATTTTATTACATAACGAAATCCACAGCTCTTTGTACTAAGGAAAGTAACATATGAGTATAGCCAGAAACGTATTAACATTTTTTTTAAAGAAACTGGTAATATAAAACGTAGGTAACTGAGATAAGTTCTGAGGCAACACACAGTGGAATTGAAAACTCCTTTGGAGTCGGTTAAAAGAATCGTCTTTGACGAGTCTAAAAGAGACGAAAATAGTATAATCTGACGTATATGTAGCGTTATTCTGTAATTGTCGAACCAACATTATAGGTAGGTATTAGTGTTTTCAAATGGCCTAATACTTACCAACTTTAAACCGTCCTTGGTAAATCTAGGTGCCAGTTCAAAATGCGTAACCCAGTCAAGAGTACCGAAAAAGTGCACTCGTTCGAGTCAAGTCGATTTCATTTAGTTCCAAAAAAATCCACCTAATACGATGCCAATCGTGCGCTAGCGGAGTGCCAATTATATCAATCACAATTTCCAATCCCAATTGCGATCGAGTAAGCTAGCAGGCCATATTATAAGAACTGGAAAACAAATTAACGGCTTGGTATTATCTTTAAACAGTCCTATAGTTACAAGATAAAAATTTCAGACAAGATTGCAGTCATAATTTTCTCTGAATTTAAGGTGTCAGCCTAACAGAGGCGGCAGTCGAGTAAGGGTTATTAACCTATCCTTTATCTTACCACCGACTTTGTTTAGACTTATCAAATATTTGTCCTATTAACGTTGCTCATAGCACAATGAATATTTTTGATAATGCACTATTTTATGGTTAACTTAAAATACAATGTCATCACAATTTATTGTGCTTTATTTTGTATATAATATACCTTTATTTATTAGAAAATATTACTTTATTGTTGTACAATAAAAAAAAATCGGGATTATTCTTTCAAATCCTTCCTACTGATATTAAATGCGAAATTTAAATGTTGAAATGTTTGTGTTAAAATCAAACTCTAACCACTGCTGAAAAGATCCAGATGAAACTTAGAAAAAATATAGATCGTACCTGGATTAGTAAATAGGTAGGTATACTTATCCCGAAAAATTACCCACAACGGGGGAAAAAATTACGTATCTAATTCAGGGAAGTTGAGTTGAGAATTTTCTACTTTTTGAAGTCGGTTAAATAAACACACGTTGGTACCTTAACCCCCAGTTTCAGAAAGCCCGATCAAAGCTAATCGGCTGTCAAGTCACTTGCTGTTTCAGCTTTTTCCCGTCGAGTATTACCAAGGAATTTGAATATGTACTACGTAGTAGCACCGTTCAGTCACACTGTGACACAATGGGAATAAAAATTCCCGCACTCATGACAATTGTCATGTAATTTCTATTAAATTTTAGTCAGAGCTGACTAGTAGTTTTTGTACGTAGTACATATTCAAATTCCTTGCAGCTTTTACTTCAAATTAGATAGAGATAGCAAGTGACTTGACAGCCGATTAGCAATCGTACATTTAGCACATGCCTTACCTCAAGGTGTTTCAAACCAATTTTTAAAACAAATCAAACCCGTAATCTCGCAGATGCTCTAACTCCTTCAACAAAAAATATTAAAATATAAAAGTATAAACAGCGTGGCCGGCTGTGAGTCAGACGCGTGTCCTGTTTACGTAGCGCATCTGCTGTTCCGTACAGGGGTAGGTCTTTGCACCCGGTTTCACTTGACTGAGAGTGACGTTGAAACGACTTGGAAAAGGCAAGTTATCAATTACAGCCGTTCTTTATTATTTCAATGGTGCCAATTCTGTTGTTTAATTTTCCTAATTTAACCTCATCTGACAAACTAACCTAATTTGACAGCTCCAAAATAATATAGCTCTCCTTGTTGTTTCGGTCTTTTAAAGAGGGATGGAAATATTTATAGCTGTCAAATAAATATTTCCATCCCTCTCTAAAAGACCGAAACAACAAGGAGAGCTATATTATTTTGGAGCTGTCAGATTAGGTTAGTTTAGGATATTGCAACAACAGAATCGACACGAATGTTTCCAATTAGATAAAGGAGAATTAGTTAAAACTATCCATTTATAAAAATAAAACTTATCTAGGCTAGCCTAACTATTCCTATATAAAGTTCATTCCAAAGTGATCCGTGCTGTATTGATATTTTTTTAAATATATTTCAGACTTAGTCCATAGCTGTTAGAAACAAATAAAACTTAAAAAAAATGATATAGTATATTTTGACTTTAACTTTGACATTAAAGAATTATTTTATAAGAATCTCTGTCTGACTAATCGACGTAAAGACTACGCTGCGCGCTTATCGCTGGAATATTACCGGTCTGGAATATTATCTTGTTGGTGCACTTTGGAGAAGGAAAGCTCGCGATCGCGAACTTTGGAAGAGACTGTCATAGAATAATAATATTTAGATTAGATTAGTTATACATGTTAGTGTAAGTTGTTAAATAAAGGCTTTTGAAATTGAAATTGAAAGGGTGAAAAATTAACCCCTAAAGTGCAAGGGGTTAAATTTAAGTTTGTATGAAAATGACCTCAAAGCAAAACCAGCGAAGTCATGCACATTTCCATTCATGAACAAAAAAGTATACGAAACAAAAAAGAAACAGAAATTAATTTTCAGAAATTCATCCGTTGGATGCTTCAATTTAGCACATTGACGTCATTGACACCTAAGTAGCTGAGTACAGATGACACGATGGAAATGGTCTTCGGTCGAGGAGCCTTGGAACTCGCCAATTTAGAGATGACTGGCATAATACAGTTTAGAAGTATTAAAATCTGCGTAATATGGTGTAATCAAAGACTATTCTATATTTGACAGCCTTCACAGCTCAGTTAGTAGTAGCTCTGCCTTCTGCGCCGTAGGCCGTGGGTTCGATCCCCACACAGAACTAACATATGTGTGATGAACATAGATGTTTGCTCTGTCTGGGTGTTATATAATATTATATGTATATATTTACAAATAAAGTATACATGTATTCTATCAGCTATCTGGTTTCCATATTACAAGCTTTGGCTTAGTTTGGGGCTAGACAGTGCTGTGTGAAAAGTCCAGTATTTATTTTATTTTTATTCGGTGCTGGCTTTGGCAGTAAATCAATTAAAACAATAAAATACGATCCAAATAAACCCCTTGATTTTACGAGTACATTTACCTAACAGCATAAAACAACGTCCACGGCCAACAATATTTTCACCTGCTCAAAGTGCTCAAAAATCACAGAGCTGCCACAGTGTCATTCTTTGAGTCGTCTCCTTTATTTCCGAAACCGTTCCGTTACAAGTCCTTGACACGAACTTGCCCTTTCTTTTCCCTCCAAAAATAGCTTCTATTCTTCGGCGCTCCACTCATAGGTTGTTTGTTGGCGTCTGACAATTCAGTTTTTCATTCGAGTCGAAATAAGCATAAGAGGTTAATGCATGTTTTTAGTATTGTTAGGCACTCTCAAGAGACCCGTAAAAAAATAAATAGTCGCTAGCGAGCAAGTAAGTAGTAGTAAGTAGCGAGCAAGTCGACTTCAATCTTCATTTACGGTAGATATCCTTTTTGATCCCTTGTCACTAAGTGGCCTTGAAAATATGCAAGGCAAAATTCATATTTGATAGTTCAGCCATGGCGACTGGCAGACAGGCGTGTTCAACTCGCTTTGAAAGGGTTTGAATATGCTCCCCTTTGAAACACTCTACCGTGACTGTGCACCCAATTTTATTGATCGTACGTTAGGGAATGTATGCACTCTCCGGCTTAGATAAACAAAAAGTCCACAGGTGGTCTGGGACCTATCACCCCATGTATTCCTCAATTGTTCATAGTTTTCGAGTTAAGATATTTTTTCTGAAATTTTGAGAACAAATCCCCCAAAGTGGTGCTCTATCTCTGATCTTCCGCTTGTCACTACTTTCTGGAACACCCTGTATATAAGCGCTAGAAAACTTTCAACATTCACTGGCAGAGATGATGACACAACCTCGCGCGTAAATACCTAAACTCCTCGTGATTGTGACAGTTGGGTGAATTTCATAGTGTTTACGTAATTTTTCACAGACACTCTTGTCGCACGATTTCGATAATTCACGTCTAAACCGCTGTGCGTAAATTGTGCGATTGGTAACTTACGTAAAACATGCATTTCCGAATGAATAAGCTGTTGAAAACACGATTCGTTCACCTCACTCACCTCTTTTAAATCAGATAAAAAATGCTAACCTGTCACTCGTCATGGTTAAACGCACAGGTAATAGCCTTAAGTTAAGCGATCGATGTCGTTGCGTGACCAAGTCAAATCGACGAACATCTTTATTGAATCGAACGATTTTGTTATTTCTCACAAGTAACGTGCCGGATGGTAGTTTAGGTAGGTTCGGCCGGAAACCTAGGTGTGATGGGGGCTGTTTTATGCCTGTGCTGACATTTAATACCTATTTAACAGCCACATTAAAAGTTTATGGCATAGTGCACATTCTGATATTATGCAAATGTGGCTCTATCTCACTTTTTAAATTATAATATTGTGACGTCATGCTGTACCTCATCAACGCCTACCTTTTTGTTGTTATTTGTCTTAATTTGTGTATTTTAACCCTACTATGATGATGATAAGGCAATGAATATACGTTGAGTTACCAGTAACCCCTAAATGAGCATACATAATACAACTTTAACTGATCGACTAAATAAACACTAGCTTTGTCTTAAAACGCTTAAAATGCGGGTTTGTTCAATCCCCTCCCCCCTCTGCCCTCTCCCCTATAGTAAGAGGGGTCTTATCACTCAGCTGTTAATCAAACCTATCTATCGTTGATACAAAACTAGGGTTGGCTATGACCTGGGCTTTTTTAGGATAGTTGAGAGTACATTTTTAAGTGATTATAACCATCTGCGTGTTCCATCAGCTAGTAATATAAAAAAATGTGTCATTCTGTATTTGGTGAGTTTTAGCGTTAGCGGATTTCCTTCAAACCGACGTAGTTACTAATCTAGTTCGATTTAGTTTGAAAACTAATCACATGCCTTCCTCGATCGATATCTTGTGGTTGGTCAACTATGACAAGATCAAATACCTAACCCGAACCCACAATCGACACGGTATTCGGCATGTTTACATTGTTTACCCTTATGAACCCACACAAGGGATCTTGCAGATAATTATAACAACTAACTGGTACAAATCACGGTACACGCACTAATAAATTCACAACACCAATTCGATTTATTATCATTATTTTAGTATTTAGTATCATTATAGTATTTTTCTAAAATATCAACAGATTATACATATAACCCAAAAACAAAAAAAAAACTGGTGTCGTACAGACAACGTCAAAAGTAAATGATTTAACAAAGTTTTAAGAATGACAATTAGGATTTTTATATTTTTAAGTCATGGTGAATTAGCATGAATACTCCACGTGGAACTGAGATAAACAACTATCATAGTCCTCTGCCTACGATTCGTAACGTTATAACCTACAATGCGTCACAGCAATGCAATACACATTTTTTTGAGCTGGAATAGTAATTTTTTCGAGATGAAAAATCTGTCTGTTTCAAATGAACGACCAGATTCGAACCTTGAAAGTAATTAAAATAAATGACACCTACATTTAAAGCAGAAAACTGTACCTACCTAGATGAATTGTAATACAATCTAATACTATATGGGCATACGGATACAGATAGCGTTGAATATTGATTACAAGACGCACGACGCATTTTAATGAACCTACGTTTGCACTACGCTAATTTATTTCGCCTTCCGCCACGAGACGGATTATTTCGAGTGGTAACAGGGTGTTTTTACTGCAGATGGAACAAGCAAGATGGCCCACCTGATTTTAAGGGGTGACCATTACATATAATAAAGCATTGCCTCATAAGTCACGCACGATAGTAACGTGCCCTACGATGCACTGCCCTGCGTCCATTAACTGAGGCATGTTATGCCTCATGTGCCTCGACCGCACACTTCAAACCGAAACACGGCGTTGCTGCTTGGCGGCAGAAAAAGGCGTGGTGGTAGTACTTCCCCGGCCGAGCCCTAAACAAAGAGCTCTACCGTTTCCAGTACAAGCTGTGACACAAGCATTTCAGGTAACCTACATAACAGGATTATACATAATCCAAGTTAATCCCCACGTGCGTTAGAGCCTGATACAGATAAGTAGGCTTTGCCAAAGTACCTGCCCCTGATTACACAACCGATTCGGCGGACTAATGAACATCACACTTACATCCAGTGCAGCATTTTATCATGAACTGCGAATAGAAAATGTGTAGTACATTAATTACAGGCATATGAGAATTAACATCTGAAGGCCAATCGCGGGTTCCGGTGAATCTGCTTCCATCAGCTAAAAAAGTTCAAAAAAGCTCAGTTGAAAAAAAAATCTCACTGTCATTTTTTATTAAGTGCTTTGCGGTAGCACTGCTCTGTAATTAACAAAAAAAATAACTAATAACCCTATTTATGGCAACCTACATACATTGCCTTGATCCGACAAGGGACAAGCCTAGATGCTATTTATTATACCTACATTAAAACATTGCCGTCAAAAACAAAGAATCTAAAATGCTTTGTTTCCGACACATTCCAGCAAAGTTCGCTAGGAAATGTTGTTTTCTTGAGCAAAAAAGACATCTTAATTTTTAAAAAATGTGTGAGCGAAATGTAGTTAAGACGAAGACAAGAGCTAATGTGACTCTCGCTCGCACGTTTTGACTTGTTGAAAGATATAAAATCACTAAACCCGTTTACGAAAAATCGCAAACAACCATTTTTACAAGTAAAAAAATCATTTTGTTCGATACAAGTTTTCCTACTTAAAAGTTTGCTTTTCTAGTTTTCGTAGTTAAGCAAACTTTTGAGTATGAAAACTTGCATCGATCGAAATGAAATTTTTACCAAACTTTATGCAATGTGATTGCACACAAAATGGTTGTTTGCGATTTTTCAATATCAGGTTTAGTGATTTTATGTATACCACCACGCCTTAAGGCGTTGACAACACCTAATATTTCTCTCGCTCGCACGATTCGACATTTTGAAAGATATAAAATCACTAAATAAAATTTTGAAAAATCGCAAACAACCATTTTGCAGTTTAGTAAAAATTTGACTTTGATTGATGCAAGTTTTCCTACTCAAATGTTTGCTAATGTACGAAAACTAGAAAAGCAAACTTTTAAGTAGGAAAACTTGTTCCGATCAAAAAATTTTTTTTTACTAAACTGTGCGCAATGTGATCGTACACAAAATGGTTGTTTGCGAGTTTTCGAAAATGGGTTTAGTGATTTTAATCTTTCAACAAGTCAAAACGTGCGAGCGAGAGTCACAATAGCTCTTGTCTTCACCTTAAACTGTTGTCAGCCTCCTATAATTTCGCTTTTGTGTACGTGGCATTATTATCTTGTGACACATAATATGTATAGAGTAGGCGTTCTGATAACCAAGATCAACAATGAGGTAAGTGAAAATCAACAGAACCCAATCATTGCGTTAATCTAAGTACCTTGAACGTGCTTCTGACGATCTTGCTAATCAAATGTCAAGCACTGCCTTATGGAAGCATATTTAGATGACTTCTTTTTATCATGTCACTAGTTTTTTCGACACAGTGCAGTGTGTGGTGATAGGATTTTATGTGCGCCCAAAGAGGCTCCTATCGAGCACTTCGTGACTTGAAAGTTACTTTTCGGTAATTTTGGGAAGTAACGACAGGTATATACTTAAAATCACGCGTATTTCCCACATAGTAGTGGAGTAGACAGACCACGGATTTCGACTTGCTACGAGTACGATCCTGACATAAATCTTTCGCTTAATTCACTCTTATAACATTCTTCGACATGCTCGTCGCTCGGTACTGATGTATTCATGTTGGCAATAAATAAATAAATATAAAACGAAACAAAAAAACGCCACCGGGTGTATGTATCAAATATTTATAAAAAAATTCTAGGAATTAAATATAAAGGTCTCTACTTCTAAGCTACCGTCGGCATCCATTTTCTGTGCTACCGCGCTTCCTGTGTTTAATGAATTACCTAACCAATTAATAATAAAACCTATTTCTAACACAAGAGTTTCATACGAGAGGATGTAAAAACTTAGACCCTTGACGTCATGAGAGACCAACAGCCTAAATTATTTGAGAAATACCTAGGCACGGTAGATATCCCGCAGGAACAATAACGGCCTCTTTTTTATTATTGTTAGTTTGTTAGATTTCCATTTTTTCATTCAATTTTATGAATGAAAGGTACCTGCTTTTTTTGCAGAAATTTTTGTCCCGATTCTAAATGTCAATTAGGCGATCGATAAGATCGGTACTTGCACTGTTGTCGTGATAAGTAAATGTAGCTTGGTTTGACAGCAGCTACTGTGAAGGATAGGCATTTTTTGCCATAATTTGCCACGCCTTTCATTACGAATTTAGTTACGTTTCATAGTAATTTGTTTTTAATTAAACATTGTAAATTGTTTCAGATGTGTCGAGCGAGGCGCTTGCGTAAGTTTAATTTAAATTTAATTTACGTTTAAATGGCGCAATGGCGCAGGTAAGTACGACATTTTATAGGGCTTTAGATTTGCGACCTATTAAGTGTTGAGAACTATACTAGCTAGTAAGGTACCTATACGTAGGTATGGTATGCCTCGTTCATGAGAACTAACATAATATATTACAGAGTTATGTGTTGTACGCAAAGTTATTGTACTAACTCCCGGCGACGACTTCGCTTACGTTGGATAAAAGTAGCAGTTCATAATACTATCCTACTATAACAATATAACTATAATATTATAAACGCGAAAGTTTGTAAGTATGGATGGATGTTTGTTACTCTTTCACGCCGGAACGGTTGAACGGATCTGGATGAAACTTGGCAGAGAGATAGATTATAGTCTGGTCATCCCGTGGGATTACCGGGATTTAAATCTGTGCGGGTGAAACCGCGGGGCGCAACTAGTTAAGAATAAAGTTAGGGTTATCGTTTCGATCATCAATGTCTATTTGCTAAGTCTCTTCGGCCACCTGAAGGCCTCCGCCGTGGCAAAGCAACATTTTCGACACATTATGTTCTTGCGATCAAACAGGATAAGTGAGGTTTCTAGAAACCTAATTATTATTATGTATATTGGAAAATGTAGTTACCTTTATTGGATGGAATAATTAATATAATAAAACAATATAGAATTTTAATAATTACTTTAATGTTGTTGTAAAATTATAGCATCGGTTTCATTTTAAGTTAGTGGTATTTCGAGATGCTGTAAAATAAATTTAGGTATATTTTAATTGGACGTGCCTCAGGCTTACATAAATACTTACTACAAAAAAGTCTGAAACGTCCACCGTGCCTGTCTTAAAAGCTTACGACTGCAACGCAAACTCAGCCTATTTCATTTGCATAATTTTTAAATGGACGCATCATAATGATGGTTTATGCCATCGAGCTATGGTATCTTGTTACCACTTACCATAGATAACGAATAAAACAATATCACAGCGCCCATAGATAAGTAATCCTTTGTAATCCAAGCGATGTTTGCAATGACGTCACAACATGGCCGCTACAAACGCTCCGCCTGGTGGTATTTATGGTGATTTCATAGGGTTTATAGATAGTTAGAAAGAAGAAGGTCGGGAAATATATTATGTATAATCATATAAGTTTCATGGCCTTATGGTAACTGCTCAGACGTAACGCAGTAGACGTGATAATCTTGTCATGGCAACTACATCACAACAAACGGAGCCTTATTCAACAGATGTTCTAACGCAACGCCTACTCAACTGTTCTTTATGTTCCAATGACCTAATCAAAGCATGAACAAAGAAAATTACACCCAAAAACAGTCATAACTCATTGTCTCTACAATTAAAACATAGGCGTATGGCCAAAAAGTTCCGATTTTAAAATATATTATACAAACTCGTTGGTTTTGAAATTACAACGAAAAAGTTCTTATACAGGCACCATAAGTTCTAAATTTAAATTTACAATGACAACAAAGAATTTTTGAACGTAGAAACCGAATGTAGAGCACGGAGGGACCATTATAGTCTGGCCTCTGCGCCGTCTTTGTGTGCCCATTTTTGGATCATTCTAGTTAAGGAGCTTGAGGAGTTGAGGGTCATAGTGTGGTGGTTATATCTTGATTTATTTTTTCTTTGTTTGCTAGTCGCGACAAAATGTTGACAAGTCCAGTTTTTAATTTGTATGTAATGCTTGTGACATTTTCTTGTAAGTTATTACCATCTTTGGTGTTACCGTGTTGTGCACACAAACCATGTCATAATAGCTTACTTTTACGTTATTCTCAGTTTAATTAGTGAACGTTTTGTGTTCTAACAGGTAAAGTTTGCTAGTTCAAAACTATACAAGCTTGAAGTTGGTATAACTTCGTTAAGCGCTTAAAGTTATTATTATCCTACAAGGGTTATCCTTTTCTATTTACAGCTTATGTAGGCTTTTGTCACTTTATAGGTGGTATGTTTTCTATCAGGAAAGCAAAACTACGCCATCATAATCACCATAACAGAATTTCCTCATACTGAAGCCTATTTAGTACTGTACTGCTAGGCATTGCCTTTTCAAACACCACTTTAGTTAATTTTGGGCCTACATCTAGGACTTTACCTGTGTAGTAACGATAACCTAGCAGTTTTAAGAGGCCTCTTTTGTTCCTCGTAGGCCACCTATTACCTCGTAGACCACCGTTTTTGTTGGGGTTTTGCTCAATGCCCGAGTTTAGATCCACAAGTTGAATGGTGACTTCTGAAGCGTCTTTACAAAGAATGTGCATTATTGATAAACATCTAACAAGAATAATCCAATACGTTTTTCCAGTCTGGATAATTGAACCAAACTTTTTTAGCGGTAGGTTTGTTTACCTTCCTTTATAGCGAACCGCTTTAACATAGAAATTATTTACATGGCGCGAGAGAGTTTGTCTACATCCATTATTTTTGTTAAAAGGTTCAGAAAATTTCTAAAATACGTTTTTATTTCATGAAAATGTCGGCTTAGCTTTCACATTATTTCAAAAGGTTTCAGATTTGCACACATGATTGATTGCACACGGCTCGTGCAAACAGCTGTTGTTTTCAGGAATCTGCTTTTACCCTTTTTGTTCTGAAATTTACCATTGTAAAATATTTAAATATTGGCTGACTTTCCAAACAGCACTATCTAGACTCGAACTAAGCAAAGATTGTAATGGGAACGAGATAGCTAAAACTTATATACTTTTTTGTTTGCTTATATACCTAGTTATTGTCATGTGATCCCATTTAAATTTGATTCAGATCTGACGAGTAGGTAGTGTTTGAGTTATAGTAGTATGACTCCCGGTTTATGAAAGCCCGATCAACACTAATCGGCTGTCAAGTCACTTGCTATCTCTATCTAATTGTATATTTATTATTTATTTATTGTACATGTAAATGAAGTAAAAGCTGAAATAGCAAGTGACTTGCCAGCCGATTAGTGTTGATCGAGCCTTCACAAATCGGGGGTAAGTGTATTTTCCAGTGTATTTGAGGCAGGTTTTTTCTTGAAAGAGTTGTTTCGTATATTACATATAATCGAGACACGAAATATTTTGCTAATAGGTATTTATTTACCTAGATGATTTATTTTACAGTTTCTTTGTAAAACCTCACGTTTAAATCGGTCTTTATCATCTGTACTGTGAGTAGGTTTACTTACGTACCTGACTTTCGTCGATGCAAAAGGGTTTTCTCTGTTCCGTGGATGCAAGCTTCTGGTTTTCTATTATGAAATCATTTCATACAATCCAAAGAGATCATAAGTTGTGACATCCGGAACTCATCAGTCCCGCAAAGAAATTCATCTGAAAACCCGTTATATGACGCAACGTGGGCAGACAACAAAGGGATTTGCATCTGAACGAATTAGGGCATCGAATGCACGTGCGTCAAAAATGTTCCGAATTCGAATCGCGTTCGAAATTCAACTTTGTATGTTCGAAATATGACTGTAGGTATGTTGGGTCGATGAAACCAAGTTGGTTTTTCCGTTGAGCCGATAAAATGCTTATAGGAATTTCGCCTTTACTGCTGAGATAATAAAAGTTTAGTGTTCAGAGTGGGTTATCGAAGGAACTCGAAGAAAAGTTTGTTTTGAATAAATGAACCTCTATTATCGCGTAAATGAGTATCTTCAGTACAGTACAGAGTTGTATTTGTATGAGATACTGGTTCGTGATTTGAATACGCACGTCTTTGTACGTGTTTTAAAAGAATCTTTTATAAAGAAATTTGAGTTAGGTAAACAAAATACATAAATGTTGTTTAGTTATTCCTGCTTACAAAATTAAATGTACAGGTACCTTCGTGGTTATTATATTTTTACTGATTTAGGTTGATCAACCCCTGAAAATGTTTATCTATAGATATATGCATATATATATTACCTATTATAATATGAGTCTCTTCAAGGCAAGAGTGAATAGGTGTCTTCTAGACCGTTCTGCTCCAACGTAGCCTACATCGTCGATTACCATCAGGTGAGATTGTAGTCAAAGGACGTCTATTCGGTAAAAAAAACCTATATTATAAAATGTCTGATCCCTTCTATGTATATATATATATTCTATATATAAGAGTAGTAGAGCTCTTTGCGAAGGGCTCGTCCGGGGAAGTACTACCACCACGCCTTTTTCTGCCGCCAAGCAGCAACGCTGTGTTTCGGTTTGAAGAGTGTGGTCGCCGGTGTAATTACAGGCACATGAGGTTTAACATCTGTATGCCTCAAGTTGATGGACGCAGGGCAGTGCATCGTAGGGCACGTTCCTATTGTGCGTGACCTACGGGGCAATGTTTTGTTTATAGGTGATGGTTACCACTTAACACCAGGTGGGCCATCTGCTTGTTCCGTCAGCTAGTTGTATAAAAAAAAAAAAAATGATTTTTTAAAATATTTTTGTGAAGAAGTCCACTCAATCATCACGACATTTTCAAGCTATAGGCCTGTAGAAAAACTTTCTGGTTCAGAAAGTTTTAGGTTTCTGTGGGAAGGAATAGACGCTTGATAATGCCTATTTAAATTACTATAATAACTACCTATTTTTGAAAATTTGCATTGCAAAACTGTGTATTTTTACAAAACCATGTAATTATAATACTGGCCAAGGTTCTACAAGCCATCTGCAAAATCAGCATTATACCTACCACAAACAATGCCGGTGCAGAATGGAATAAGTACTTCGTATGCGGTCTGTGTATAAGAAAATCTAAAAATAACAATGTTTAGGAAAACTATTGTTGAAC
Source organism: Plemyria rubiginata (assembly GCA_963576535.1). NCBI lineage: Eukaryota > Metazoa > Arthropoda > Insecta > Lepidoptera > Geometridae > Plemyria > Plemyria rubiginata. The sequence continues at coordinate 6,400,222 of OY754922.1, read as the reverse complement.
ACTGAGCAGATGTGGAAGAATTGGAAGATGTTGGAAACGAAAATAAAGTGTTTATTTAAGATTTCAAAGGCAGAGTCAAAACGGAGAAATAAATGCCAGTTCAAAATTAGTAGACCTTGCTTTGTGGCAATGCGATTCTGTTAAAAATTGTTTAGCGAATTGGTCTGTCCCTATCTGAAATAGAGTGGAACAGCACCGTAGAAGCCAAATCAATCATAGCCTCAGCCCCGGTTTCTGATAGCTCGATCAACACTAATCGGCTGTCAAGTCACATGCTATTTCAGCTTTTAAATCCAACTAGATAGAGATAGCAAGTGACTTGACAGCCAATTAGTGTTGATCGCGCTTTCAGAAACCGCGGGTTAGATCAAACCACATTCAGCGTATCTTGCGTACTCTAAGAAGAATTTGTAAGTCCAGACTCAAATTTGTGTTAGTTATTTTTATTATCCTTCAAGTTTATAGTGAAAAATAGGCGGGTCATGTTAACGTAGCTGATGTCTACAAAAGCGTAGCCCCTCTACGTTCACGTAGCAGAATAACGCCATCTATATTTCGTGACATAAACGTTATGTGCTACCTTCCTTTACCCAGAATACAGATGGCGCTGAAACCAAAATAATCTAGAACTAAGCTTTTGATATCTAGGCCACTGTGAAAGCACTTCATTTTATTCACAGTCTCGCCTGACGTAATCTAATGAAGCACCCTTCAAGATTCACTCTAAAAATAAAATTTAAAATTGCTCTGCTTAAATTTATTTAAGAAGCCATTTCAGTTATAGCATTAAAGTTGCCATTATGGAAGAGATTGTATAATGTTGCGCCGTTCGATTCTTTAGGTCGTAGTTGGAGTCCATATTTGACAAAAAAATATTTTTTTCACTTGTGTTGAGAACCACCATAGTGTTTTTTTTGTCTCTGATCACCTGAACGTATCTTCAGTATCTTTAGTATCAAGAAAAGTGAGGAAAGCTCACCGTTGTTGAAGTTTGCAGTCGGGACTAACTCGATGGTCAGGAGTCTTTTTTTGTGCTTTTACATCATCGTCTAGACAAGCCGTAAGTCGTGGAACAATGGAACCATATACTTTAATTTGGGCCACGATTGCTGCTGGGGTTATGCGTGACTCATTTACCAATATTGAACTAATCATGTGTTATGTGGGGCCCAAGTTATAAGCTTAAAGATGACGTTCAACATTATTTTCCTGAAATGTGTCCGAAACAATGAATTTTGATTCGTTTGTTTGGGAAGGCGAGATCTGAATGTAGGTATGATTAATAGCATCTTGGTTTGTCCCTTGTCGTGTCAAGCCAAGTTTTTTGCAGGTTGGAGAATTTAAGTTCTGATGTTTGATCTATTTTTTTAATGTTTGATTATAGGGCATTGTCGTCGCTCGGCGATAAAGCCCTAAAAATAAAAAAGCATAACGACTGTCAATTGTTTGCTTGTCAGTGGAGCTGTCAATTCTCGCATCTGAACAATGTTTGCATGGTCCCACTTGCAGTTGAACGGTTGAATTACTTCACAGAACACGTCCACTAAGAACGTGCCTTGCTGCATTGGGTCCATCACTCAGTTACGTAATCCTAAGCATCATGTTCCTACCTGTAATTGCACCAGTTCCCATGCCCTTAAACCGGAACACAGCAATATGAGCATCACTGCTGATCGACTTATACAGGGTGTCCCAGAACTCAGCGTCAAGCCAAACGGGGCGACAGGATTGATTGTAAACATCATGAGAAAAATCAGAAAAAAATAACAATATTTTTGACTGTGATTCTTAGAAATATTATTTAGGGTTACGGTTCCCAAGTTTACATGAACAAAAATGATAAAAATTAACCACAATAACCGAAAAATGGCTACAGATTGACCAAATTTTTTGGTTTTTATATGCCCATAATTATCAAACTAACAAACAAAATGGGATAGATTTTTTTTTCTGATATTTCTCATGATGTTTATCAATCAATCCTGTCGCCCCGTTTCGGCTTGACGTTGAGTTCTGGGACACCCTGTATAGGATCGGTGGTTACTTTTTAAGAGAAGCGTCACACATGCAATGCACCGTTACTCAAAATGTCTATACGAAACTTCGTTTATCGTTTTGCAAAGTTATGTAAGACACGCAGATATAACGTAGCATTATCATTTGAGAGATATCCAACCTAATAGTTAGATGGCGGAGTAAACTGTCCACCCGGACAGTCCCGTTTCGAGAGGGTTGCTATAAATATTTGAAGAGTTAACACTGCCCTGCTTCCGGGCATGGCTTCGAGTAGCCCTCTTTAGTTTGAGCCTTGTGAGATCAAATTATTATGTAATATCTGGGTAATCCAGCTTTGCTCGGTTGCTTACCAAGGCCATCGTATTATTCAATTCAATTTATTTATTTCAGATGTCAATGATCCATAATTTGTTAGTAGAACTTAATTAAACATGTCAAATGTGTTAGTACAATATAAAATTACTAAAATAAAAAATAATTATATATTTTATTTTGTGTCCTTCATTGAGTCCCGGTCAAATTATAGACTCTCGTAAGTAGTCTATCAAATTAATAATTTATTACTCGCCAATACATTTCAGGAAGAGTCATATTTTTCAGTTATTTTTATGTTTTTAAATGCACAAAACACGGATAAAAACATTTTCTTAAAAATGAATCCGAGCTAGATCGATTTATTGCTCCTGAAACCCCCTGCATACAAAATTTCATGAAAATCGTTGGTGCCGTTTCCGAGATTTAGCAAATAAATTATCAACTAAGTTTAACCAAGAATTACTCGTTTAAAGGTATAGATTTCAATATAGAATATTAGAGGAACACAAGACTGAGGAAACTAGCGGAAACAGACTAAGATACCAAATAATTGATATCACATGCTGATGAAGATGATGAGATCGATTTTTTTGCCGAAACCTTTTAATGTAGACTGTGGATATTTGGCCAGGATAGGGAGAACATAAAGGCCTTTGGACCACTCACCAAAACTAAAGTTATTTTAATAAGAGCTATTGTTTGAAGCTATTTCCAACGGTCCAGTGTTCGATTTCCAGCGAGAAGGCGTCAATTGAATTATTGTTCTATTGGGCTATTGTTTATGATTTGTTTAAAGGTACCATTTAAAAGCAAATGTGGGCAAGTAGCTGTGAACGCCTTTTCTTAAATTGGAGTGAGTTCAAAATTTAAACATCAAAATTTATTACGGTGAGCTATCCCAAGATCGTTTGCAACGGTCTGCAGATAGCTCAACTATTTCATGCGTAGGTATTTTGTAAATATGTACTTGTATTTTCATTGCATTCATGTTCTTTGAAAATAAAGATAAAAAATAAAAAAATAATAATAAGAAAACACATACGTAACAATGCAAAAAGCTGCTATCTTAAATACTTGTCGGATAGTGAGGAAATTCCTGCAAGACGACACAAATGCTCCAACAAATCATGATTCGCACTTGGCTTAGGCCCGTGAGCTTCATTATTACCAAAATATTTATATTTTGAGAAAAACAAATCTTTGAAAAAAATAATAATAAAAATAATAATATAAATTAAATGAAAAAGAAAAGTTAAGTGACCACAAACGATTTAAGAAAAATCTGTTATTATCCTAGCAATGGTGTTGGGTCCTTATGATGTAACTCACGATACAGCATCTTTTGAAAAAATATGGGAGTGCGCCAAATATAAATATTTCGATGTTTTCATAGTAGTCTTTTTAAGCTTAGGTACTTACTGTGAACGATTCTGTGATATCGGTGGTAATTTACAAAAAAAGGTTGTCCCACGACCTTTTTATTTTTAAATTTGGCACGTGAGAGGGGTTAGGGGCTTAATAAATATCTGATTTTTTGAATTAGGCACGCCATACTTTTTAGTAGAATGTATTTGGTATCAGGTGGTTAGAACTGGGGTTTTTTGTTGCATTAGTCTTTATTGCACCTACACAGTGATATACATTTTGTTATCTTTAATATAGAATGAAATAGAATAAAATAGAAAACTCTTTATTGCACACCACAAGGAAAATAACACATTAAAAACAAATATAAGGTTCTAAGTTTTGTGAAGTACAATGGGCGGTCTTATCGCTAAAAGCGATCTCTTCCAGACAACCTTTGGATGATATAAAACATGTACAAAGTATAAGTAGGTACATGTAAACGTGTGATGGTAGGTAAGGCTTGTACTTTTCTATTATACAAGCATAATAATATATTTAGTACTAAAGACCCGCCCGCGCGCCCCTGCTTCGCACGGGTGCACATATCATGCATGTATTATACATATAAACCTTCCCCTTGAATCACTCTATCTATTAAAAAACCGCATCAAAATCCGTTGCGTAGTTTTAAAGATTAGAGACATAGGGATATAGGGACAGAGAAAGCGACTTTGTTAGACTATTTAGATTTAGATAACATATATTTTTATTTTATCAGTAGTAGGGAGGGAATGATAGGATACGCCAGTACGAATATCCACTCACAAAATCATTGTACATATCTAATCAACACTGAACAGTTCAAGAAGTAAAACTTGGATGGCCCGAAGTTAGTTGTTAGTTAGTTTGTGCGTAATAACTAATAACATAAGGCGAAAGAAATAGTCGGCAAGCGGCTAACTAACCCGCCTATTAAGTACGGCCACATGCAATAAGATGGTAACTGTCCATTATTTTTAATATAATGCCATCTTTTGTATCCATTTCTGTATGATTTCATGTCATAAAAACGCAATGAAACCATTGCGCAGATGCAACAAACGTCACCATAGACTGCAAGTGACCACACGTATTTCGAATTTAAGAAAACTGTTTCTTTTGCATATCACTGCCACCTTATTGCGTAAACTACGGTAACTACCTACTAAATGTCTAGAATCGTCAGGTATCTTTGAATGTCTTCATAAACTTACCCTGTCATGTTCTAGATTTATTATTGAATGAGATCATTTTACCCTATTTATATATATATATTTATTTATTTAATTATTACTAGGGGCGTATGTAAATCAGGACATTGTTTTATTTTACTGGCTAAGCGAGATAATGTCGTTTGTAGATCTAATTGACCTGAAATTTCCAACTCTAGGCTGGAGAAAATAAGGACAAAGTATGTTCTTTAGCATAAGGTCGAAAATCAGAGTGATGGGCTTTATTACAAGACATTTAACCGAGCAATCGTTTATTTTACTTCAATACACCCCGCTATAAACCATCCAGAAACTCATTATTAGGTGCCTGTGCACTCAACAATCACCATAACACAGCGATAACATAAACCTGACAAAGGGTTGCCAGGGAAAATAAAGCTTAGAACTGCCAACAAAATAAACCTTTATATCCAATTTGTGACTTTTTTACCCTACGGTTGATAAATCAGACCATTGGACCCACCCTGGCACTCCCTGGCCTGATAAAGACCCACCCGACATTTGTCGAGGGCGCGGTCTTACCCTCAATCGGTCAATTCGTTATTAGCTTTAGCTTACCCCGCAAACGCCCATAAAGACAAGAAACGACCTTAAAAATAAACAGATGATCTAACAAATGATCCACCTGCAATAAAGACGGCAAACCCGCCCTTCTCTAATGAGGACACTTTATGGCATTTAGCTTTTATTGTCTATGCGCGCGCACCCCTTGTCTATTCTTTCTACCCCTTATAAGTTGCGACATTTTTCGTAAACGCACAGTGTTGCTCGAGACTTGAACGCGCGCGGATGTCCTTCATTTAGAGCAACAGTTCAAAGTTCGTGCGGAAACGTTAATGAGTGATAATTCGTTGCATTCCGATCGTAAATTAGTGAGTCAGTCTCTCCTACGCCTGATAATTATACCGTAGCCTAGAAAGAAAATTAGCGCTTCGTTTTTTAAACGTTAAATTGTTGCTTGTTAACGGAGTTAGGAAGCGAGAGCAATTATTATTATTGAACTTTTACCGAAATTGTTCATCAAAAGTTTTGATCTTTTAAAGGATTCATGAAAGCTAGAAAAATCGATATTATTATGCTGCTTATCCTATTAGTTTTCGTAGAATGTGCCGTGAAGTATTATAGTTTGATGAACTTAGGGAGTTTTTAGTAAACTGTGATGAGGAATACCTTACCGTAAAAAAAGTGTGTAGGCTAAAAAAAACTGAAGAGTCATGATTACACCTTCAGATTATAAACAATATTAGTAGATTGTGGCACAAACAGAAGCGGATAAAGTATTTATGTCACCTTGATCCAGAGCGATATTTCAGATGCCTAGGTATTTTTCCCAATAAGACTTCATTAACAATAAGACTTCTATAGGTACTTAAAAAAAGATTGAACTATGTTGAGACTGTAGAACAATTAGACTATGTAACAGAAAAATACTTGTGTCAATAATTGATCGGCTAATAGTTCCTGGCTCATTGGGCGCGTCCCCGTTGTACCAAGATTTCTTTCATAAAACCTACTTAGCTGCAGTCAAGTTTTTACTGAAACCTGAAAACAGCAACTAAAATCTACATAACAACAACGAAACCTTTAAATTCCCAGCAGAAGTTCTCACGCAATCATGTACGCTACACCCTATTATTAGAAGGTATAAATCCGTCCGTGCGTCGTCAGGGATCCTTTTGAACCCCTTTTCGCAAATTATTTTACGAGAATTTGCGACCTTTTCCGACCCATAAGTTCTTTCTTCCCTTATGTTATATACAACATATTAAGTATCTAACCCTTTTGCACTTAGTTTAGACTTTATATTGGACTGGTCAATTTTGATGTGTACCATTTTGTATTTGTAAACTTTTATCTTTTTTTAATAATAAAATGCATCGATGGCCATCTTTCTCTTATGTCTCACGCTAGGGGTCTACTCTACTCGGCTCGGCCCAGTGGTCATGGGTTTACTCCGATAGCCTACGAAGTATGGAAGAATCTAAATGGATACATCGGATAAGCACCTTATCTTCGTATTTTTTTTCTCTCTCGCTTATACGCTACGGTCAACTCTAGCTGTTCTGCCTGGAGGCCATGGTTTTACTCCGATAGCCAGGACCGATAGGACAAGCCGTACGAAGCTTGGAAGCACCCAAATGAAAACACTGGATAAGCCCTTTATTTTCGTGTTTCTTTTAAAGTTTCCTTTATTTTCGTGTTTTCCTTCTACCTGCTTTTATAGTGCCAATACGAATAGCAAGGGAGTGGAACTCTAACATGTCGTCATCGTCAGTATTTTTTTAATTTGGGCCTCTTCAAGGCAAGAGTGAATGAGAGAAAATGAGTCTTCTAGATTACATTTCGTTCTGCTCCATCGTCGGCTACATCGTCGCTTACCATCAGGTGAGATTGTAGCCAAAGGACAGTCTATTAAATGTAAAAAAATATATTTTTTTCCTATAATTGGTAAGTTGATTTTTTTGAGATAAAATGTAAAAAGCCTATGCTTATCCAGATTACGAACTACATTACATTCACCCTAATCGGTTAGGGCGTTGACTACAATCTTCCGAACATCGTAGGTAATGTTTACATTTATAGTAACAGTTGAAGGTAGGAAGTTTGATAGGATAGAAGGAAGTAGTAATAAAATAGTGGTAGCGGTCATTCATCCACATTCTGATACAGAATATTGCATAATTCAATTGATCAGCCAAGATCGACTTGAGCTTTCCTAATAGTAATACTAGTTTCATTTTGATTAGTTGTAAACCATCGAAGGTACCACTTATTCTGAGGTAGGTACTTACCCATGGGACTGGTGGCCGTCAGTTCCGGCTAACGCAATCTGTTTCGCATTCTTGAGGGATCAGGGTTTGGGCACATACGGTTTTATTACCTGCCAATTTAATCTAAGTTGTATTAATTGAACATATAAATTGTCATGCTAGGTGATTGCTGGTGCTGTCAATTATTTTATTGTAAAGTTGGACAAGGCAATTTTATTACTGTCATTTATTTAAAAAAAATAGTTTCCAATTTATTACTCTTTTTACAGCTGTTGCTATGGTTGGTTCTTAGAAAATAGCTCCGCAGATATACCATGCGCGTTACCGACTCAAGACATTTATTTTAAACACTACCATAGTCACATTGGCTCATTGCATTTGCCACAGTCTCTTAGACCTCAGTACGCTAGTGTAACGCTAGTATCACGCACGACTGGTAGATATACTAGACCATGCTTGTAGACTAGACCAAAACACAAAAAATAATATTTCTTCTTCTCCTTAAATTTAGATTGAGCCTTCCTAATGCGGCCTCCTTGACTTCCTTTTCTACTCTTCTTTCACTTTAGACTAATCAAAAGATACAGAAATATTTTATGTTCGAATAGCGTCACTCTGTGATGGTAAACCAGCTTAGTCATCTGAAAAAAAAAATTGAAACAGCTTCACGACTTTGATCCCCAGGCACGGTAGATATCCCTTCAGATCTCCCAGTACCAAGTAGGTACTAATTCAAGATTCTTTTGAGGATGTCTAAGGGGGGTAGTCAGAGGTACGTCCAAACATTACATTTGGCACATACCCACATTTTGCAGTAGTTAGTATTCCATACGTGACAGGTTGCAAGCCCATCGCCGCTGTTAGAATACTAACTGGTTTCCTCACGATGTTTTCCTTCACCGTTTAAGAGCACTGGCATTGCGCACATAAATTTTTCGATAGAAAAATCCATTGGTGCACGACCGGATTCGAACCTGCGACCTTACGATCGGAAGGCGGGGTCACTCCCACTAGACCACCGGTGCTTAGTCATCTTTATACCTATAAACTAAAAGGACGTCTGTCTAGTATGCATGGGGAATGAGGGAATTATATCCCTATTTCATTTTACCGCTGCAATCTCACAGCGTCTCTAGAGAGTGTATCCATTTTCCAAACTAAAAGGTGTTTTATAACCATGGTTTTAGTACCGTCTTTAACTAGTCTGTTTTATTCCCATAGTTTGTCTGCTATTTTAGATTCTAGTGAAAATGTTATGTCAAAAAATTCAGAAGCTACGGTTGAGACTGCTCTCATAAAACTATTATAGTCACACGCTTTATACTGATTATCGGTAAAGACCGTGACAAAGGTGTACTGTGTATGATAATAATTATTTATATAGTACTCGATGAAAAACGAAAAACTCGAACGTAGAAATGTTATATTATTGTTTTATTTTGATTGAAAAAACAAAAAAGCATCTAGTTGGCTACAAACTCATACGAACTTTATTCTTACATTAATAAAAAAACATAATTCCGTATAGTTCATTTTAATTCTTACCTGTCACGTATGGAATACCACTTACTGCAAAATGTATGAGTGTGTGCTTAAAGTAATATTTAGACTACCTACCCCTTTGACATCCTTAAACATAAGTATACATAATCTAGAGTTGGTAGGGGTATGAGATCCGAGGGAATATTTACCGTCTCTGGGGATCAAAGTCGTAAATTTGTTTCAGTTTTTATACTATTTAGCTACACGTTTATCTTTATCACCTACTATTGAAGATATTCTCTCAAATCCTTGGCTCAAGTGCTCGTTAAATCTCTTTTAACTAGTCCACGCTTATGTATAGGTATGTATAGTAGCATACAGTAACAGTCTATTCCTGTGTACATCTGTTTTCGATCAACGATCAAAGAGTCGGGAATTCGTCTAAATTTGCTGTGTTATATGTAGCTTTGACGGCACTAACAGCTTGGAGGCGAGTGGGTTCGATCCCTGTGATAAGATCACCATGTTAACATGGTCTGCAAATATTTTTGTAGATTTGATGACCTCTGTGGCGTTGAACTGTCTATCAGATACTATTATTTTCATTTGTACATTCGAGACGCTACAAATCGATTATTGTTTCAATTAAATAAATCTTTTGAGTTTTACCAGACTTTGACTGTGCATGGTGTCTGGGCTGTGTATATGTTAGTGTTACGTGTGTATGTGTCAATTTCTGACACGTTTTTGATTAACCGTTTTCTTGTTACAGGTAGCCTAGCTATTCAATTCGTTCAAAATCAAGAAGAAGTATGAAAATCGGCGAAGAAAGCGTGGTGAATAATTAAAACTACTTTTGAGCAAAGCTTAAAGTAATCATGGTGCTAAGCGAGGGACGTGGTTGGCGACAAATGCGGTCCTCTGAAACCACGTGACTCAGGCGTGCGCAGAACGCATTTTCTTAGATGGATTCTCGTTACTCGAGATATTTGAGTGGAGACCGCGTTTAGGTAAGCATTAGGTAGTGTAGGACGTCTTCCGGCAAGGTGGGGCGACGATCTGCGAAATGTAGCTGGCAAGCGCTGGATGAGAAGAGCTGAAAACCCGGGCTTAGTGGCGCGTCTTGGGAGAGACCTACGTCCAGCAGTGGACTAACTAACTAGGTTAGGTCTAGGTTGATGATGATGATGATGTGACGGATTCTCGTGATGCGCAGATCACGTGGTTCACTTGGAGCAAACAGCTTCACGACTTTGATCCCTAGGCATGTTAGATGTCCCTTAAGATCTCAGTACCGAGTACCAACACGATTATTTCAGGATAACTAAGGAGGATAATCAGAGGTACGTCCAAATAGTACAGTTGGCACATACCGACAATTTCTAGAGTTGGTATACAACGCGTGTCAGGTTGCAAGCCCATCGCCGCAAACTACCCAAAATTTAGAGACACCATTTTACAACAACTTTTTTAATCTAAACAAGAATTTTTTTCGTCAACAATTTGAAATCTAAATTATAAACTTCTCGAATCTATGGTTAAGACCGTGCGTTGTCAGTCACGTGACAATCTTAAATATACATAAAAACCCGTCATCACATCAATTTGCAGGAAGTATGTGTATTGTTTACTGATTATATGATTCAACAGTGATGTTTATTTTATGACTGGTCTATTTCTGTGTGAACTAGTTTTGGTGTTAGTCACTATCCTACTAATATTATAAACGCGAAAGTTTGTATGGATGGATGGATGGATGTTTGTTACTCTTTCACGCCAGAATGGCTGAACGGATCTGGATGAAACTTGGAAGAGAGTTACATTATAGTTTGGAATAACACATAGGCTACTTTTTATCCCGTGGGAATACCGGGATTTAAATCTACGCGGGTGAAACCGCGGGGCGCAACTAGTGATAAATAAAAAATCTGGAAAAATCTTGTTCTTGAACTAACCACTCCAGTCGCTATGAGGACACCATTAAAAAAACTTATCTGCAGGAGAAGGCACTTTCACTGCATATTTTAGTTGATACGATCCCAACATGCCATTTCTGATAATACACCATCATTTTCATGGTTTATTGAGAGGTGAAAATTATCTCTGGTATTTTAATTAAGTACGTAAAACTGAGGCCTTTGGGCGGCCTTGAGCTACATCTCCAAAGTACTTCATACGAAGTTTTTAATCATCACTACATAGTATAAAACAAAGTCACTTTCTCTGTCTCTAATCCCTATGTCCCTATGTGTATGCTTAAATCTTTAAAGCTACGCTACGGATTTTGATGCGGTTTTTTAATAGATAGAGTGATTCAAGATGAAGGTTTATATGTATAATACATGCATGATATGGTGCTGTGCACCCGTGCGTAGCAGGGCGCGCGGGCGGGTCGCGCCATGGGTAGTGATTGACAGATGACAACGCACAGGCCAATCCCTTAGGGCTAGAAACTTGAAATTTCTTATTCCTCTTATGACGTAGGCACCCGGAAAGAAAGGATTTTTTAAAATTCAAACTTCAAAGCGTTAAATTTGGGAATAAAAGTTTGTATGAAAGTTTCAAAGTAAACAAGCGCGAGTTGCTTGAGCTTAAGCTGCGGCTTCGCAGGTTCAGCTAGTTATTCTACGACGTGACATTAAGTGGAATGATATTTTATTCAGCATTCTATTTAAAAAATTTGCAATGTTTTTTCCATGAAAGCCCAGCTGAATTATCTTATTCTGAGGTAATCGAGGCAATTATATAACATCTGCGTCAAAAAGATGGCGTTTGACAAGCTTGACTTAGCGTTAAATCATTTCTCGATTACCGCCCACGTGGATATACTGATTCTACGAAATAAAAGATGGAGATGATTGACCTAAGATTGAGGTCTAGTTACCTACCTTAAAAATACAGATGCAGACGGTAAAATAGCCAACGTGGTGGAGGATATATTTTTTGGTCAAAAATAATATTTACGCAATGATTCATTCCTCAAATGATTTCAACTATTTATTTATTTATTCGTATGGCAATGTACAATCGTTCTATCTTCGGAACGATAGAGGTGCTGTGAGGTTGAACTATGAAGGTCAATTACTAAAAAAAATCATCAAAATCAAAACTGTCTATATTTAGTACATTCACAGGGATCACTTTGAAACGTCTTAATTATATACTAGGTGAATCTAATAATAAATAATAATAATTAATTCTAATAATCTAATCCGCCAGCTCGTCGCAAAAAAAGCCTAGAAGAACTGGCAATATAGACAGACACGGTAGAAAACACATTGGTCATAATCCAATGTTAATTTAATTTAATCCAAAGTTTATTGGTTATATTAAGTTAGAATCCTATATTCTAACTCAATGGTCTAAGGTCAATTTGTTAAACCTAAATCCTTTTAGAACGTTAATTCCTTATGTTTGACGGTAAACCTGTTTCTTCCCAACTTTTGGCATCGCTTTTTTATTTCTATATATTTTATTAGAAACAAATCTTTGAGATACGAAAAAGTGAGTTGAGATTTTGCCAAAAATATGAATCTTACGATCCAGAAATAGTTTAATGTAAGATCGATCCGATCTGTTACCATTGGAAGCTGTGGCCTAAGTTACTAAAAAAACGCGATTTTTAATCAAATATGTGTGTACATTTAATGCGTATAATTTGCGTGATGTGTTTCTGTGATACACATAGATTAATGCTAATCGGTATACATTTATGTAAAAATACTAGGCATATTTCCTTTCATCGATCAAATACCACGATTATTTTAATGGGATCCCACCCACAGGGTCTATGCAAATACAATGCCATCAAAACCACACAAACCACACCACCACATAAATTACACAATGGTGTTACTGTTTTTTTTTTGTGTTTTCGTTTTTAGTTCTCTAGACGGATTTTAATATCTAAGAGAAAGGGTCTGAAAAATCCGAATAATGCCGTAACTGGTCAGTATAAAGAACAGACGGAAATTATTTAAATATTTTGCTTACATACAGATGTAGTCGTAACATTTAAGTTTTTGACGTATACCATACGCCATTCTATATTCAGTGGAGCCAAGTCTGGCATCTGTCCGTCAATCCGCAGATTTATTGCATCAATCCTACCGCCCTAGAAATAAGACCTACTTTACTTTGGCCACGGAACGGCAAGCTTTATGATAGATTTAAATAAAACTGTTATAAAGTTGACAGTGAGGAATTTCAACTGATTCATAGAATTTGCTGATGGTAGCAAATAGTAATGTAAACTTTGAATCTTATTGCGGTGAAGTACGGTTCAGATTGAAATGTAAAAAACGCTGTTTAGTTTAAATATGTGTGCTAAATTCTAGCTCTTGAATTCAAGGAACTAAGGTCCAAAATAAGATGATTTAGAATCGTTAGGAATGTTCCCGGTGGTGTCGAATTCTCTGAAGGAGAAGTCAAGATCATCAGCAATCTATGGTATTCATTAAAATATGCAGCGTTTTGTTTTTATATTAACATTCAAATCTTACCTAAATTGTAGAGAAAAACGATTCATTTTAATCAACTGCCAGTCACGGTAGATATCCCTTGGATATTCAACACACACACATGTAGGAGCAAACTTAAAACAGAATCTCATATCTGCGGTAACAAATTTTTTTTTAAAGTAATTTATGCTGGCGACAAAAAAAATATATTTTTAAATGTCACTTTTCACTTCCCCCTATCCCTCATGTCCCACATTTCCCCTACATCCTGCTCTATTTATTGATTTTGCAGGTCACGAACCATTATGCACGTACAGGCTAATAGCATAGACGAACTATACATATAGTTCGTCTATGCTAATATATAATTTACCGTCCTGGAAGTCTGACTTCATACTCACCAAGTTTACATTTAATTTTGCAAATAACCTCTGGCTCTATTTATTTATTCTTTCAGGGTAATAAAAAAACTAAGGGTAAAAAAATATCGAAAAGAGCATCAAAATACTAAATCTCAAAAAAAATATTGAGACAACCAGAGACAACAGTATGAAATTCCAATCAATCCAAAGATTATCCGTTTGTTTGTGGATACGTAGACCAATAAATTTTAGAATTTTATGAGGAAAATTACAAAACATCAAACGTTTTCCCAAAGTATGGCTATTGGGGTTAAGAAATCCACAACCACCCAATGTGCGAATGTTTATGTATTTATAAAATTTATTTCCAATTCGAGTTGATCAGCTGTGTTTCAGAGATCCAATTTATTAACTTCCCCTGCTTTTTCCTTTTACTTACTTTCCAATACCATTATAACTCGGAGAAAGTCAATCCCTGAAAGTTAGTGTACCATTAATAACAAACAACACGAAATTGGGGAGATCGCGAAATTAGTTCATTTAGCTGGAGTGTACTACTAATTACAGCGTTGCAAGTTATTGTTTGCGAAATGAAATGTTATTTACTGAAACTGTGAAACGCGAAAATTTAACTGAAATTTTGTTTTTCTGACAAGTGACGTTGTGACCGTGTTTCTAACAAGCCAGAACACAGAAAGGTTTTCTCAGTTCCGTGAGCCAGAAGTTACAAAACTCAAACTGAAAACAGAGCTGAAAATTTGTTTTTTTCAGCTCTGTTTTTTGTTAAGTTTTAGGTTAATTAATCCGTGCGTATAGGAACAACATTTTGCATTCAACTCATTTTTATAATAAGTCCGATGGGGGTTTTTAGAAAACTTAACTCGAAATTACCGTTTTTCAGAAAAGAGAAAAGCTGAATCTGCCAAATTGAATTTGACCTTTTATTCCTTTTTTGGTGAAAAATAATTCACAAGTATCATTACCCCATTACGTTTCTAAGTATGCTGGCGACAAACAGTTTTTATGATAGTATAACTAGTCATAATTCCTGTTTACAGTTATATTTCTATTTACGGTTACACTGTAGGACACCGTAAATAGGGGCATTATTGATTACAATGACGCTGTAAAAAGCATTTACAGTACACGTTGCTTATATTTTATTTAAGAAATTTTTAAATTTTTTGGATAAGGCATGTGCTTACAAATTCATACAGAAAGTATCCATTGGCCATCGCAATTCCCATACAATTAATTAAACTACCCATTACTCTTCCGAATGGGGTCAAGAAAAAACTACTCGACGTTTAACGATAGTAATCTGATGGATAGATAGCTTTAAGTGGATGAAATGGATATTGGCTAATTCAATTAGCTTGTTTAGTATGGGAGCTTTGGTCACGCGATATGGGTGCGGTCGGAAAGATTCGGTTGGCGCTTGTAACCAATCATATCGATTTTGTATGTAAAATTCATATTGATGTAATGAAAGGCTCAAGATTCGGGAATTCGGAAGTTCAAATACAACATTTGTTTAATTCTACTATCGACGTAGGAATTATAAGATGGGGGAATGCCGATCACCTGAGAGAAAAATGCTCTATTTGTTTTTTCATATATGTCTTATGTTTGTTTTGAGTTTAAGAGAGTCTGCCTGCTCAAGCGTCACAACCCCTGCGCTGCAGCGTGCTTGCTGTGTTTTAAGGCACCTTATTTAATTAGTTATTGGAGTGAGCGGTATTACCCGACGCGATCGCCATTACCCCTGCTTCCTCTATCTATTTCCAAACAAGATTTTTTTTCAATCCTATGATGAAAGTATGTGCATAGTTTTCTCCATTTTTTTTTTCATCTAAGAGAAATCGAGTTAGTATTATAGAAGCGGCGATGAGCTTCCAATCTGTCACGTATGGAATATCACCTATCGCAAAATGGGGATACCTGTGCCAAATAATTATATTCTGACATCGGACTTGGCATCCTCAAAGAATCTTAAGTTGTGCTTGTGTAAGATAAGAAAGTACATATTATTATATCGTACACCATCCCGTGAAACCGTTTTATTTGTTGCTGTTAGAACGGAATTGGCACCAAGGTGGTCCTCGTGGATGTGCTTTATCAGGCACCATCTTTTTCTATCCCGGTTATAAAGATTCCCAGTCTCTTGCACCTTTGGGAATTCTTGCTAGTGTCCATCTCAAGGCCAGCCAGTAATATTTAAAAGCAAGTGACGTACTGGACCAACAGTGAGTCATTGCAGAGTACTGTCGCTAATTGAGAGTAGGCTGGAGTTATAGCTCTCATGTAATACCTACTCGAACATAGAAGGAATTATGATGTAACTGCACAATAATGCTGCTACAGTCAATCCAATCATAATTCCTTCCTACTAATGTATAAAAGCTAATGCATATAAGCGAAAGTTAACTTCGCCCTAACCAGTGGATTCAAAGTAAGAGGTCCTAAATAATTGAGAAACTCGACACCATATTTTTTGAAAAAGAAACATTCAGTAGATTTTTTGCTGTATGTTTGTTACGCGATTATTCCGATAGTTAATATGTATTGATTTTGATGATGACGTCATACATCAGAGGTGTTTCCACTTGAAAAAATGCACAAAAACTATGTACCTACATACATAGTTAAAGGTTTTGATTTCAGATTCTAAGTTAAAACCTTTGTATCGATTTTCAGTGTATTTCAGGTAAAAAGTTTTTTTTCTCCAGTGTAACGTTTGTTCGCAAATTTTACAATTACAATTTACATTGTATGTTATCTCTGACCTCAAATCGACTGATTCTCCCCCGTTTTCCAAATATTGGGCAAGCCAAACGGACCGCAATGTACGCAACAGCATCCGAGATTGGCTGAACCTTGCCCTGACAACGCCGTTCATCTTAGTCGAATCCCACAACAATCGCTCTTACCAGTGGATTCATAACTGAGTTCCACCCACGGCTTTTCTTGCATTGTTGTCTCTATGATTATTAAAACTACGCCACTACTTTTTCTATCACCTTTGTTAGGTATAGCATACAAACATACAGAACACAATGAATACAAAATTGGTTTCAAAATTGAAATCTTTTTGCAATCTTTTTGCATGCGACTTGACTGGAAAGATATAAGATATAAGCATTCCGAAGAAAGAAATATTGACATTCAAGTTTAAATCAATCAAACCCATCTACCGCCAAGAATAGTAATCCAAAATGTAATTTATGAAAAAAAACATTTTCGCAATATACCTACGTACCAATATCTTTTTAGTGAATTCTATAGATTGTATTAAATTTGAACCCACATAGGATCTATTAATAATAACATAAATTGAATATAAATATTAACAAACTTTAGCGTAGGTTCATAGATATTTAAATCGATTCTCTACTAAATGCATGAAACCTAATGTAGATGCGTAGGTTTTAGAAACTTGATTTAAGTTTGACCCAATGCAATTGTGATGGCGCAGTAATTATAATCCATAGCGATAAACGGATAAAGGCCTTTACTCAGGCCTTTACTCCCACTGCGAGCTGTAGAAAGAAAAGACCTGAGGACAAGGATTGAGATTACAACAACAGACTTATTAAAATAAAACCATTTAGAATGTTTTTTCGTAGCGCAGAATAAAATTGGATTAAAATAGTTTTCTCATAATACTTGCAAAATACGCTTTCGTTTGCACTGAATCATCGATTGTTGATATTGGCAACACTTCTGTACCGCATTAATCATGCATACCGGTGCTGGTGTTTGAAAACATCAAAGTGTTGTTGCTACGCGGAAATAGTTAAGGTATTATTGGCAATATCTGCGCAAAGCCTAATAATATGCTTTCAAATTATTAGGTACTTACCTAAATACATAAAAAAACAGCTTCACAGAAACTTACTTTTATTTATTACAGCCATCGTAGATACCGTGTAACGTACCTTTGTTTTTTTTTGACGAAAGTCACATGTTGTCTGTGGCACTGTAAAAGCTTTTCATAAAACAAGATCACTTACCAAATTGATATCGTTAGAACAGATAAGTCGGTATGTTAACAGGTACTCCCTTACCATATTAATTTTAGGCCGTGCCTTTATTATTATTATAATCATGATGAGAATGTGTATTTAGATAATAGATTGTGCTTTTAGATAATATTATAATATTGTTTAGGAAACTTTGTGAAGCCAATGACAAAATGTAATTTTCATCAATTACCAAAGAGTACCTGCCGAATATTAGTAGTACAGTACATATTTACCTACCTAAGTAATGTCAATTATCTTGTTTTCAGTATGACATGTCCAACTGTAAACAAGACACCCAAAAGTTCTATCGAAATAAGTTTGAAAGTTATTAAGTACTTTAAGTAAATAAAAGAAACAAAACATGTACTATTGGGTGATATGGATAACTTTAATGGGTTCCATCGTTACGCGTTACGTGTATCATCGGAATGGACGTCGCTCGTACGTCAGCGCGCCGCCGTTTCCCGCGCTTCTAATTGACAGCTGTCAAATCGAGAGCTTTTCGCGCCATTTTATTTGCTGGCATAATGATGTAGATTGTTATTATAGATTGTGTCTAGCTGTTAGTTGCACTGATTGGACGTTTGTCTGTCCGTTTATTTATATATTCTTGACAAATCGTTATGTTTTATTGACAGGGTAGGTACCTATATAATAATGTTATGGCGCTGTAAATATTTTTTTATGGTCGACCAGTTTGATTCGAGCAGTTAGACCACCCACTTAATGCGGTTTTCTGATTTATAGGTTTAACTCAACAACTCACATAAAGTTTTAAATAGAACACAAATCACGAAAAAGCTTCTTCTGAGCTCTTTTGAAAGTAATGTTTAGTAATGGCCACCAATCTTTTCAGGCCACCACAGAGAAAAAAAAAACGATGCAATTTTTTTTGTTGGCGCTTTTCTTGACTTAATAAAACAAGACACAGTTGACTTCCGACTGCCATCACTGATTTAATAGTTTCAGAAGCCTATTTTATAAAGACTACAAAACATGTTTTTGATTTATGTGATTTAAATCTAGCGCTGTAAAGTTTTTGTTTATTGACTAAGCATTCTAATTAAATAAACCCTTTGAACTCAGTCAGCTCAGAAGGTAAGTCAGCCTTTAAATGTATAAACTTGCATTGTCAAGGAGAAATATTCGAAGAAAGAAGATACTGGCTCTGAAGAAAAAAACCAAAGACAGAAAAAAGTTGAAGAAGCAAAGAAGAAAGAAAATTAATAGTACGGTACCCTGATGGGCCTGAATTTGTTGCTCGAACCTGTATTTAGACTAGGTGAGCAAACTTTCAGGTGTGTTAGTGCCTACTTGTCTACGGAAAGAAGAACAGAACCTAGAAGACTCTCTTCAAACTAAGAACGAGAAAAAAACAAGAAGAAAGTACATAATATATTTTAACACAATGTGCAATGCTGTTAGTTTTATTGTATATTGTAAGGGTCAAATTTATTTGTAAAAAAGATAAAAACTTATAATGTAGAATAATATTATACTTGTACATTATACTGCATTAAGTATATAATAATATAATGCAGGATAATATATAAAAATATAATGTAGTATAATATAAAAGTAAATAAAATTAATTATTTGATCCAAACAGTTTTTTATAACATAAAATGTTTTTTATTTCAGTACTAGCTGGTACCCGCGACTTCGTCTGCGTACTTTTAATCTCTTCATCTCTTTTTTTCGCAATAAAAGGTAGCCTATGTTCTTTCTCAGGGTCTAAAGATTGTCTGTGCCAAATTTCATCAAAATCGGTTGAGAGGTTTAAGCGGGAAAGCGTAACAGACAGACAGACAGACAGACAGAGTTACTTTCGCATTTATAATATTAGTTGGGATTACTCTGTGGACTATTCTAGTCGCACAGGCTGACGCAATAATTAGGCACGTGATTATGGCGTTGCACTGCCGGCTTATTCACTAACTTTTATGAGATGCCCTGTCTTAGACAAGGGACTACGAGCGCGCCGTGAAATCTGTCCACGCCTTGGCCGTGAATTCTTACAATGGCATTCACTAAGCCACAAGACTAGTTGTCTATGCCCCATGTCAGTGTGTCGTATGGTTCGTTCAAAATCTTCCACTCGGAAAATTATCGGTTTTATAAGAAACTAGAAGGAATAGTTTTAGTGCCCAATTAATAACTCTAGTAATAAATATCTTGAATTATAAGTTCTATCAACCATCAATTGTTAAACTTACTGTATTTTATAGCAATTTGAAAAATATGAGCCCAAAAATTTTGCATTACATATATCACTCAAGTCACGCTTGATTAGTTTCGGAACGAGAAGTTTTGAACTTTTGACTAATTGTTTGTTTGTTGTGAATGTTGTGATTTAGATCAATTAATTCTATCTAACTAGATAAATATAATCCAGTAATTGAGGGATTCTGCGGACCCAAATATCCATAAATTGTTTGTGCAGTACACACAGGGTTCCAAAGATTTATATAATTTTGATAAAAAAATTGTACATAGGTATTCTTTTGTGTGCGAGATCCTTGCAAGCACGTTAGTGACTCCTCAAAAGTGTAGAAGAAGTCAAAAGTAAGTGTATCGATAAAATTATTGATACTATTACCTACCATAAAATATACATATTGTGATGAACCACCCAAGCGAAGCAGCATTTTTCTGTCGAAAAGGTTATCCTTTGCAACAGAAAAATACATGTAGTACCATGCCATTCATTTTAATATTGTAAGTTGTCTTATATTCTAGTTTATCATGCCCCTAATCTTAATGGTTGGCAGAGTAGCTTTTTACCAATGATATCTGCAACATTGTCCAAGGGCGGAGGATGGCACTTACCTATTTATTCCTATTTGATACGATAAAAACTATTTCTGCCTTGTTTCAGATATGTGACAGCTTATTTGAAAATAATAGGTATAATGTGCAAAGTTTGGAGGGGCTGCTCATGATAGTTATTTGGAGATGGTCAAGTCGGTTCATCAAAGATAAACAACAGCGAAGGAAATTGGGTGGCTTCTAGGGGGACTCTGGCTTTCTCCAAAATTCATGGTTAATAATGCTGCTCTGTGTGCTCCATCCAGCTGATCATACTCTAGAAGTGTGCAAGAATTTTCAAAGCATGTGTTATTACACAATCCTTGCTTGATCCATTATACCCATAGAATCTTTTGCGGGTGAACATGCACTATGGCAATATTTCCAGGTTTTGTGGTATAACAGAAATTAATGTGATAATGTCTAATGTGTTTAATGTTTATCTCTTGTTTGTAAAAAATCTTATATACCCATAGTAATATAAAATTAAATAATATTATAGGTATTATGTCTCTAATTAAAGGTGTAAGTAGGTATCTCTTGTGTATTTGACATAAAATAAAACAAAAGGAAGATTGTTATTTGACTTTATTTTATTTACCTTTTAATACACTTGTGTACCTACTAAGTACAATTCATACAATTTATTGTATAAAAGTGTATTGACTTTACACTGTAGGGCTGTAGCCGGTACTTGGGGTCATATAGCCCCAGTGCTTGGTGTCATTGTGTGATGCCATTTTCTAAACATTATTTCTCATGTCATGCCATGTCTGAAAGTATTCAAAGACAAAAATTAGAATTACAAATAAAATTTAGTGTAGGTATACTTTTTAGTGTATACCTTGGTATTTTTAAAGAAAGCAAGTTTGGACTATTTAGATAGTACCTGCTTCCATTTGGCCACCGTTTTGATTGGCCCTCTCATGGAGTTTAGGCTGAGGCTTTTCCAGGAATTCTCAATATTTACATGGCCTTGTAGGGTGCTGCTTATCCCCACAGCCATTGCCGGATGGGCCTGCATGTGCTCAGCCAAAGTTGTCAAGAGCTGAGCTGGCCTTTGTGTGGGTGGTACTTGCTTGCATTCTGCGATTGAAAATGAAAACAATCAACATCTTCGCTCAATATCGCCGGCATTGATTATACAATCCCTCGAATCTATTGCAATGTAGGATTTTATTTTATTTTATACCACTTTGTTTATAAACACAAACATAACCTCTAAGATGCTCAAAAGAAACGAGCCGTACTAACTTCATCGGTTTCACGCTATTCTGTGCCATAGCACGCAAGCTCACGCTAGGCAGCGAGCGTGATTAGTTGACAGTTAAAATCATGCCGAAATCACCGTGACGTCACGTAAGGAATGAAATTATGGCTTAGTGAATGCTCATTTAAGAGATTTCACGCCGCCTGCCTTGTCTTAGCCGAGCTCGCGCTGCAAATGGTCATAGTGAATAAGGCTCCTGATCAATTAAATACTTTCGGCTATTCTTAATACTTTTTAATTTCAAATGAAGATTGAGAGTAGCACCAGTGACTGACCAGTTAGGGCGTGTTATGCGAAGGGAAGGAGAGATATAGATGTGTATCGTTATTAAAGTGGACGTAAGATTAATGAGATAAGTTAAGACTAGAGATGGGCGGGTGGGTAAAAATTGGAAGGGTAAAATATATATAATATGTATAAATATATAGTCTATACACCGTTTTTTCTACTATGTTATAAAAGGTAAACAAACAAATGTCACTGTCAAAATTAAATTGTGGTGCGGTGGCCACCCATTGGTCAGCTTTCCCCAGTAATAGTAGTAAAACAAAACATATCTTTCATTTATTATCTTTGTGTGAATCCAAAGTATCAGAATAAAAATAAGCTAGAATGATACTTTTTTATCAGATAATCAGAATATTAAGATTAGATAATTAAAATCAGAATAAAACTAACAAATAAAAACATAAATGACCAAAAAAAGATGTGAATTTTTACCCGGTATTAATTCAAAATGGGTAGGTAAAAATGGGTATAAACGGGTAAAAACCCAAAGTTCGGGTTTTTACCGGGTAAGCGCCCATCTCTAGTTAAGACAGATGAACTGTGAAAGGTGACATGAAAAAAAATTCGTGATCATTGAGATGACGATGATGATGATGACGCTGTGCCGACCTCATCTTAGCGTTAGATGAGAGGAAGAAAACCATGACATTTTCATTTGAATGGACCAAATATTATTTTTAAAACATTTTCCAATATCTTCTAAAATAACTGTAGGAGCATGATTCGACATTCTAATAAAATTAAAATTATTTAAATAATTTTGTAAATAATAAATGAAATAACAGGCACATGATGCATACCATTGTATGCCTCAAGTTGATGGATACGGAAAGTTAAACACAGGGCACTTCCCTATCGTGCGTGACTTATGCGAGGCAAGCTTTGTTATATGTGATGGTTACGACTTAACATCAGGTGGGCTATCAGCTTGTCTAAGAGTAAGTTGTATTTAAAAAACTAATAATAAGATAGATCCATTCTTTGAAAGCAAAAATATACAACCTAATAAATTTATATCTTTAGAAGTCTTTGGCAACCCTGTATTATGACATGTACGTGATTTAATGGTCTATAATTTTTATATTTTCATTCATATATCGTCCGGCGAGCGCCTCATAAGGGGTGGCACTAAACATTACGTACGTAGAGTTTACGACTGCCAGGTACAATCACCAACAAAAGTTAATAGGTTATTAAATATAGTTTGATATTGTATTCTTTCTTAGTTTTCACTCACTTTTTTTTGAACTAATATGGATGAAACAACCCTATTCGATTAATACTATGCCCTAGGTATGTACTCTACCTATACTAAGCAAATAACTCCATTCGACTCTAAACTCAGCGATCACATTTCAGAATATATTTAGTGTGGATTATCGCAAAGCAAAGTTATCAGTCATATTAAAATATTTTATCGCTATGTTTTGGCAAGTATAAACTAGAGACAGTTTAATTTTTATACAATGAAAGCTGCACTGCAGTGCAAGTACCGTTCTTATCGATCGCTTAATTTGACGATTCTAAATGTCAAATTAAGCGATCGATAGGAACGGTACTTGCACTGCTGATACAATAAAATACTAATGTCAATTAAAATAAATATTTAAAAACGTTTCGTTTAAAGTTTTAGTAATGTAAACTTCTTTTAAATACTTTTTCTACTTAGTAATGAAAATTGCTCAATATTCCAAAAGTTATTTTTCAACACTATTGCTCATAAAGTGGCTCTACGGTCACCGCAATTAGGCACAGAATGACACCCATTATTCAAACTGTGACTTTTTCATTGCTATAACCACTTGTGAGTTATAGATTTTTATTTTATTTTATTGGTTGAGTTGTTTTGTTCCTAAAAAAGTTTTTATTCAAAAAAAAGATCGTGTTCAATAGAACAAATATTATTAATGGTCCTATTGCTTGCTCATTTCATGCAACTTCTTATATTATACATAATTTTAACTCGTACGTGTATAATAAGTAAAACATTCACTCAAATATAACTTTTGTTTTCGCTGTAATAAAAGAAAAATTAAATTCCCCATTTTTTACGTGGCAGAATAGGCGCAATACTTTACCCCGTGCGCGAAAAAATAAAAAAAAACCTCATCCCTTTAGTTTGTGGCCGATCGCAATGCGCGCGCTTATGAAAACTGATTAATTTTTCCCGCCGAAGCGAAACATTTTTCACAACTCGTTTTCACTGTTGAAATTATAGTTATTTATTAATTAAAATGTCTACAAGTACAAGTTACGAAGAAAATGATTTACGTTGTACACCGCCCGATTTATGATGTGAAGCCTTCAACGTATGGAAACTTTACTACCTGAAAACTCCAAGGGAAAATATCTGTTCTGTGAGTTTTTATTATTATTTTATTCACTAATGTGTTGAAAAACGTCGTATGATACACGTGTGGATTGATGATTACCGTCCTCGGCTCTCTTAAGATCTCAATGGCGCCTCAGCGGCAATCACCAACATTCCACACTTGTACCATAATGTACACACATCAACATCGTCTAGGGATATTTTGTATAAAGTTCTTGAACTCTAAAAATACTGGCCGGTTTTAAAATCTTTTGAAGAAACCTTATTTTTTAGGCCTTTTTGAATGATTCCAAATTTGAATTTGAACAAATGAATAAAAAACAAAAGATTTGCGCGACATTGCTATAGCGAAGGTCGAAAGTTACAATTTATCTTCCATAGTTTATGGTATTTTTTTGTGTAAAATTGAAGTTTTAAAACACGTTATCAATTAATTTCGATTTTATACTATATACTAAATGCATCATGCAGCGGCGCCATTTAACTAGAGATAAAATGTTAAGGGCATGTATGTAGGTATGCTCCAAGCTGGGGCTACTCAGCTGAGTGTTGCTGAGGAGATTGGGACAAAACAAAACGTGATCTCAAGGTTATGGTCACGTTATCGTGCTACCGGTGAAGTGGCTGAAAGACACCCAGGCGGGAAGCGCATAACCACCCAGCGACAAGACCGATTTTTGCAAGTTTCCGCTAGAAGACAACCAAATGTTACGGCAATGCAGTTGGTTCAAAGGCTCCAGTCAGAGCACCAGTTGCTGGTGAGTGACCAAACTGTGAGGAGAAGACTGCATGAAGCCAACCTTCATGCTCGCAGACCGCTTCGTACTCCAGCACTACGCCGAGGAAATCGTGGACGAAGATTAGAGTGGGCTCGTGAACATTTGCTCTGGGAAGAGAACCAGTGGTCTGCGGTGCTGTTTACCGATGAGTCCCGATTCGGTTTCCATCCCGATTCAAGAAGAGTACGTGTATGGCGAGTTCCTGGTCGTGAGAGCCGTCTGCAACACCCTCAGGAAGTCCATCCATACCGCAGTGGGACAGTTATGGTTTGGGCGGGAATACGTATTGGTGGAAGAACAGATCTCGTTTGGATCAGAAACACCATGACCGCTGAAAAATACCGTAACCAGGTGCTAGTACCAATAGTCTACCCCCATCGACTACAAATGGGCCAAGAATTCACGCTCATGCACGACAATGCCCGTCCGCACACAGCGCGAGTGGTGACCAGCTGGCTGCAGGAGCACGACGTGTCGGTCTTAAACTGGCCTGCGCAATCGCCAGACCTAAACCCCATAGAGCATGCATGGGACATGCTCCAAAGAAGGGCTATGAACCATTTTCCTGCAAAAATCGCGACTGAAGAGCAACTTTTTTTGCATCTTAGCAGGACCTGGGACAATATCCCGCAGCAAGACTTTGATAACTTGATTCAAAGCATGAAAACCCGTTGCAGGACCGTTTGCAACGTCATGGGTGGTTTTACTGACTACTAATTTTTCGTATAATTGCAAAAAACAGGAAATTTCGCATAGTTTTACATTTTTTTTAAAAACACAACATCCTACCTAAATGTAAATTTTTTTCATATTTTGTTTTTTATTGAATAAAATTTTATTTACACAATAAAAATATTTCTATTGTATTCGAAGGTCTAGTCTACTAAACGGGCTTTTCAAAAATATATACATGTTGCATGTTATTTATAACAAATTTTGAGTAAATTGAGAAAATATGAAATATCCCTAGACGATGTTGATGTGTGTACTATTACCTAATTATGCTCGTTAGGGTCTTTATTTAATTCCGTATTTTATAAAATAGCATTGGGTTCACTCAGCTCATATTTTATTAAATAAGTTAAACGGCAGCACTAAGATATCTTCGTAACTTTGAAAATGATGTCATAGTTACAGTCTATGGTTATAGAGTCTATGGTTATATGTATCTGAATCAGAATCAGAAATTTGTTCCATTGGTCTGGGTGTTTTCTATGCATAGTAAAAAATATCTATCTATGTAATTATATAATGTATTAAATATATCAGTTATCTAGTACCCATAACACAAGCTTTGAGTAGCTTACTTTGGGGCTAGATGGTGCTGTGTGTGTCCAGCATTATTTAATTTTATTTATTATTTAGAGTTAGGTATACTATTTTGAAAGGTATGAAATGTACATACCTACATCTTTGTGCAGCCAACTGTACGGGCACGTAATAAATAATAACTCACGAGGTGCCGCGAGGTGGGTGTACATATTTGTTTCAGATGGTCTATTATATAAAAAAACAGTAGCGACAGCGACAGCGGACGATGTCAAAAACTCTAAACTGTCTTTATCCCGTACAGTCACAAGGAGAACTTTGAATTACCAAAACGAAAGAACTGATTCGAACCTGTGACCTTACGATCTGGAGGCGGGGTTAGTCCCACTAGACCACTGGTGTTCTTAACAATCAACGATTAGACAGCTTCACTAATACATTTTCTACTTTGTCCGCCAAAGTAATCACAACTTTTCTACAAAGTATTTGCGTCTCTGATTAAAAACTAAAGAAGCCACGTTGATTAAAATATCCCCTTATTCACTAACGCCCGTTGCATAAAAAGCGTTCAGTATGATTCATGGAATCACTAACGAACTTATTCATACATACATACCACGCGTATATCGTGTTGTATCAGTAATTTTTTTAAAGGGAAACACGGAAAACTCATTGAAGAAAGCCATCTATTATAATGTGGGTACTTGAAGTTTAAATGAGAAATAAAGTGACGTATTTCAATTAATTAATGATTTTCGAAGCTTGTCACATAATGCAAGCCCTTCTCGAGAGTTTGAACTTAGAGAAATCTGTTTTTTTCTTACTTTGTCAATTAAAATTCTCACATTGCGATGTCATATCGTTACGGAGCAGTTTCTTTACGAATACGGGGACGGTACTTTCCGCAAGAACTCAAGAAGCACTACAAAATACGAAGAAAAACTGAAAAGTCTAAAAAGATAAATACTTTCTGCGATTCTTCTCAGAAAGTATTTATCTTTTTAGACTTTTATTAGATAGTTTCATTAAAATGCATTTAAAATTTAAACGAATATTCTGACTGAGAACTTCGAACAAAGCTGCAATTATAATAAACTATTTAGTTGTGCCCCGCGGTTTCCCCCGCACAGATTTTAATTCCGGAATTCCCAGGGGATAAAAAGTATGTATGTGCTAGAATAAAAAGTAGCCTATGTGCTATTCCAGACTATAATCTAACTCTACGCCAAGTTTCATCTAGATCCGTTCAGCCGTTCCGGCGAGAAAGAGTAACAAACATCCATCCATACTTACAAACTTTAATTCGCGTTTATAAGTAGTAGGATTCGCATATAGATTAATAGAAGCGTTAGCGTAGTATTGGACACAATATTATGCCCTTATCCTTTATTTCCCTTTTCTTTGGATGGATGTTTGTCACTCTTTCACGCCATAACAGCTGAACGGATCTGGATGAAACTTGGCAGAGAGATAGATTATAGTCTGGAATAGCACATAGGCTACTTTTTATCCCGTGGGAATACCGGGATTTAAATCTGCGCGGGTGAAACCGCGGGGCGCAACTAGTAAAGTATATCAGTCAAATGATGTACAGTGACGGTTTTTAAATGTTCTTCACCTTAGAGCCGGTTTTTGATTGCACCAGATTGCAAGAATCAATTTTTATTGTACCAACATAATACTAGTGAAGTTTCCTAGCAGGAAGAAACAGTTCTGCTAACATCTCAATAAATGTGACTTTGCAATCGAATAAGGTTTTGCTTGTGTGCATCACGAGACGAGACGAGAGCATAGACCAAATTTCCAAATAATTTGGCAGTGATTTGCTAGAGCCTCCTTGGTCCTTTCATCTGTATTGTCTCATAAATAGCATATTGATAAACAAGGGGCTAAAATGATCTATTATAATTTACGAGATAGTTTTACTGCGGAGCTTGAGTGAGGTGGTAATTAGAACAGTTATAACGGGTTTTTGCGCCCGTGTAATTACACTGTATTTTTAACTACGATTGCGAGGAAATAAAATAATTA
Source organism: Plemyria rubiginata (assembly GCA_963576535.1). Lineage (NCBI taxonomy): Eukaryota > Metazoa > Arthropoda > Insecta > Lepidoptera > Geometridae > Plemyria > Plemyria rubiginata. The sequence continues at coordinate 6,371,396 of OY754922.1, read as the reverse complement.
AATAGCTACAGTATTTTTCTGTTGTAAAAATTAAATATATTGCGGTCAACAATTCAATTTGCAAGTAGAAAAATATTTAAAAGTTTTCGCGAAAATTACAAAAAAAACTTTTTCCCCCAAGTTGAAAAAACGCAATTTTATCGTGTGCATGTCTCCAGCTTCCTCATATTGAAAATGTAATTTCTATAAATGCCAATATTTAAAGCATAATTAGTGCACTCATAGATTTGAATCATAATTTAGCTGCCAAATAAACAACGATGCTATAAGCTTATAATAGTGTGTAAGCTGGAGTAACATGTCTCCAGCTGCCTCAGTCAGTGTGGGCAAACGGCTAATGATAGAGATATATAGTAAACGCAAGGATTTAGTACCTATTTAGTGCACCTGGTACCAAAAATTTCAGGTCTGTAGCTAGGAAACTCTTCGAGTTATAAGACTTCATTAACGTGTAAGCTGGAGTAACGGTACGTGAAAAAGCATATGCTCGTTCTCTAGAATGGCTGGAGCTAGCAGGTTGCTTTAAGTCTCCAGATTTAGTACCAAACGAATTAGCGAGGTACCAAATATTTGAAGTGTCTCTGTTCAAAACTCTATGAGTTACAAGCTTTTCCAGCTTTTTTTGTTTGTCCAGCTTGCACATGTTGGATCTCAGCAACCACAATAGGTACAGACTCGGTTGATGTCTCTGAACCGAGCTATGAATTAGTGCACTCGGTACCAAAAATTTGGAATCTCTAGGACAAGCAGTTCTGTTGTAATCAGCAAAATAACATTTAACCGCCAAAAATTCAAAGCATTTCGACGCGACCATAAAAATGATGCGTTGCCGCTCTGAAGGTGATATTACGCTCTGCGGATTTGAACGTATTTTACCCGCGATAAGAGTCTTTTTTGTATGCACTCAGTCCTTTAAATTTCTGAAGGCATAATTATTATACCCTTCTCTTTCCGATGTGCGTTGAAGAGCGGGGCGTTGTATGTTGCCATATCTCATCAATTAAATAGTTTGGTATGGTTTGACATTTTATATTTTTTTTTTGATAAAATATACCAATTATATTGCAGAATTTGCAGGCAAGGCAGGGAGCGAGCAGCACGTCCGTCCGTCCGTATTTTGACAGTTTGACAGCCAATCTAATCTTGCTAGTGTCATGTCAAGTGAATCGTCATCAAACTAAGTCAAGTCATTCGAATTTGAGAGGTTAAAATATACCAATTATATATATTGCAGAATTTGCAGGCAAGGCAGGGAGCGAGAAGCATGTCCGTCCGTCCGTATTTTGACAGTTTGACAGCCAATCTAATCTTGCTAGTGTCATGTCAAGTGAATCGTCATCACACCTAAGTCAAGTCATTCAAATTTGAGAGGTTTTCGATTTGCAAAAACGAATCCTTCCTACCTATATAAACCAGTATTATGGTAGGTAGCAGTTAAATAAATAATTAGGTAAATTTAGATTTACGTAGGTACCTAATCATTTATTAGTTTTACTACTTAACTTCTCCTATGGGTACTGTGGTAGGTGTTAAAGAACTGGCGCTTTGAGTAGGTACCTATGTAGATACAGATACAACTCCGTTATTTTAACACTGCCAAAAAGGTAAAAAGAGGGGCTACCTACCAGTAAAAACGCACCTCTTGTATCTATGTATGTTTCTTCCGCATCGATTTGGGCATCCGCATCGCACCAATAATGCGGATGTTCATGCGGATGTGACAAAAACAAAAAATAAAATAGACGCAACCAGTGACTGGCGCGTAGTATCACCTTCAGAGCGGCAACGCATCATTTTTGTGGTCGCGTCGAAATGCTTTGAATTTTTAGCGGTAAAATGTTATTTTGCTGATTACAACAGAACTGCTTGTCCTAGAGATTCCAAATTTTTGGTACCGAGTGCACTAATTCATAGCTCGGTTCAGAGACATCAACCGAGTCTGTACCTATTGTGGTTGCTGAGATCCAACATGTGCAAGCTGGACAAACAAAAAAAGCTGGAAAAGCTTGTAACTCATAGAGTTTTGAACAGAAACACTTCAAATATTTGGTACCTCGCTAATTCGTTTGGTACTAAATCTGGAGACTTAAAGCAACCTGCTAGCTCCAGCCATTCCAGAGAACGAGCATATGCTTTTTCACGTACCGTTACTCCAGCTTACACGTTAATGAAGTCTTATAACTCGAAGAGTTTCCTAGCTACAGACCTGAAATTTTTGGTACCAGGTGCACTATATAGGTACTAAATCCTTGCGTTTACTATATATCTCTATCATTAGCCGTTTGCCCACACTGACTGAGGCAGCTGGAGACATGTTACTCCAGCTTACACACTATTATAAGCTTATAGCATCGTTGTTTATTTGGCAGCTAAATTATGATTCAAATCTATGAGTGCACTAATTATGCTTTAAATATTGGCATTTATAGAAATTACATTTTCAATATGAGGAAGCTGGAGACATGCACACATTTTATCCCCGCTTTGGTACGCTACTGTGACGGTCTTTTTGAGTAAGAGGAGTGAAAAATTATCTTGTTGACAAAATAAACAGTCAAACATCATTGATCTGTGATTTTGAACTTTGACTACGAAAAGATAAAATATTATTTTCTTTAACTCAGTGTATTGACTATCTAGTTTCAAAAGGTAATATGTGCTCGTGATACGTTGAATGAATCAAGTTGAAATCTGACGAAGGTTTTCGAACCATCACTGTACAACAAACTAATAATAATATGAATTCATATGAAGAACCAGATGATCTCATACTAGGGGCGCCTTGTGTATGACGTCATAGCTTCCTCACCCCTTGTCCATTATGCCACTGATGGGTTTTAATACACTGTGGTGAAGAAACACTTCGAATTCTTTCAAACATTCTTAAAACCAGCTTTCTTGCGCTGGCTGCTCCGTTTGCCAAGGAGTTATAAGTTCTGTTCAAAAATGTATGTGCATAATGCCAAGTACTATGTTGCTATGACGATGCACACAAAATAAACTAGTGACACGAATAGAAAAAAACAGCACCTTAATTGTCTAACTCTCTGCGGGCTGATTGCGTAACTTTTGTTGCATTCAAAATCCGGTTGCCTATGTCAATTTTGGCAGTTTTGCGATATCGCAAAACTTTTTTTTTTTGGCAACCGGATTTAGAATGCAACAAAAGTTACGTGATCAAGGGGCTGGGGCATTATTCTCTATGAAAATAGGAGTTTCCTTGCCCCAAACCGTGAAACGTCAAAACTTGATGTTGGGCTTTATTCTTTATGACATAGGAGATACTTTGCCCTGACCGTATGAAACCGGCTGCCTTGTCTTAGCTGTGATCGCGCGGTGCAAATGGTCATAGTGAATAAGGCTCTTGGTAATCGTAATCGGCACAGATAAGGGAATATGTAGGATCTTCTTCTTCTTCTTTTTATGGCTCCTGTCATAGACAATCTTGCCAATGTCAAGTGATTCAGAGATTATACTCTTTGTAGTTATGTTTCTAGTCACGTCAGTCCAAAGTCGAGTCAGTCAATTGTTTTGAAGAAAATGGTGGCGGTTTCTTCAAAACATTTGAAACATTTTCGGTCAAATCACGATATCACATAATACACTTTCATTCCAAATGCTTACACTTTGTGCTAAGACCACAAGTAATGTTGGTTAAAATACCACCAAAATTACACAACACAACTCAAAATAACACTAGAAAAACAATTAAAATGAAAATGCTATGTTGCTTCGTTAGATGACAGGAAGCGAATCAATATGTAGGATCGTAATGTCACAGATAAACTTGATATGTAGTATACAAAGTTTGACATTTGATATCCAGAATATTAACGTCATTGTAATAATACACAGGCGTCAACAAGGAATTTGAATACGTCAAGTAGTAAGGCCCTTGATAAGGCCCCTGTGTACAATATTTTTTTTTTATATTTGATAGACTTCTTTGGCCACAATTTCACCTGATGGTAAGCGACGATGTAGCCGACGATGGAGCAGAACGGTCTAGAAGACACCTATTCACTCTTGCCTTGAAGAGGCCCAAATTATAGTGATCAGGAAAGACAGACGACGGCAATGAGTGCCACTCCTTTCAGCTTTGGCCATATACACAGGAAATAAATCCTCAATACGTTTTCCTTCGCTGTTTGACAACTTTGACAGAAAACGGTGACGTCACGAAACGCAATGCTGTATTCCCCATGTCCTTGGATCGTGTCCTTGGGCAGTTGCAGTTCAGAACTGAAGTTTACGCCATAAAAAATATGGCGACCGGCCAAGCTACACAATACACATTTCAAATCAATTATTATAATTTTTTGTTTACATCTATTATTGTTTTGGTCTTTGGGATTATAACAATCACTAACATCCTCTCTATTTAACTTACTCGTAGTTGCTTCTCCTTAAATTAAACTTTTTAAAAAACTTATTGCTTTTAAAAATAAATTTTGCTTCTTTGCAGAATTGTAAGCCCAAATCAAAATTAAAAAGGTATTTATCAAGTAAAATTAAAATTAAAAATTAAATTAAATAAATAAATAATGCTGGACAATCCACACAGCACTATCTAGCCCCAAAGTAAGCTATTCAAAGCTTGTGTTATGGGTACTAGATAATTGATATATTTAATACATTATATACTTACATAGATAGATATTTTTTATTATACATAGAAAACACCCAGACCATCGGAACAAATTTCTGCAGATCGTACACAAATTTGTTCCACGGCGGGAATCGAACCCGCAACCTCTTGCGTCGCAGGCAGGCTCTCGCCCGCTGCGCCACAGAGGTCGTCAAGGAACATAAAGTTCAAAAATAGGCAGGTATATGAGCGAACGGATAAATCTGACTTGTAGAAAAAAATGAAGATTGTTACAGCGTACCTACGGAGCTTTGGGTCCCAGTCAAAGTATATTATTTGGATTCTCCAACATAGACGTGCATATATATGCAAAATACAATGAATGAGGCCTGAGGAACGCAAATAATAAATAAAAGCAAATAAAAAATTGATTGCGATATTTTTTGCTCATGCTTTTTATCACAAAAATTCTAAAAAAATTGATAAGTTTCGAAATTGAGTTCAAGTCATGATTCATCATCATCATCAGCAGCCTACAGAAGTCCACTGCTGGACATAGGCCTCCCCTATCCGTTTCCAGGAAGAACGATTTTGAGCCCTTTCCATCCACCGACTACCCGCGATCCTAACAATGTCGTCAGTCCACCGGGTAGGAGGGCGTCCTACACTTCGCTTTCCTGTTCGTGGTCGCCATTCGAGAACCTTTATTCCCCAGCGGTTGTCAGTTCTTCGAGCTATATGACCTGCCCATTGCCACTTCAACTTGCCTATTCTGAGAGCTATGTCGGCTTCCTTGGTTCTTCTACGGATTTCCTCATTTCTGATTCTATCTCGTAGTGAAACTCCTACGTCCTAAGTCATGATTACGCCAAAAATACCTTGAAAAAGCTCGACTAAGCCTAGATATTATTATTCTGTTTTCTCAAATAATTTTAAAACCATAACATTTTTTATCGAAGTTAATGTAATAAAAATTACATACTTATAATATAATAGGTTAATCCTACTAATATTTTAAATGCGAAAGTTTGTAAGTATGGATGGATGAATGGATGGATGCTTGTTACTCTATAACTCCAGAACGGCTTAACGGATCTTGGTGAAAATTGGCACAGAGATATACTATAGTCTGGAATAACACATAGGCTACTTTTTATCCCGTGGGAATACCGTGATTTAAAACTACGCGGGCGAAACCGCGGGGCGCTGCTAGTATTTTATAAATATTGGAGAATATAATAAAACGAAGATAATCAATACAAAGAAAAGATAATCTTATTAGCTTCCATTACTCAAAAAAAGACTAAAGAAAAGTACGTAGTATGAATAATGCAGTTATCTAATAGACATGACAGTAATTGTCCATTGTCCTTCTGTCATTTAAAACACAAGTTTTGAATAATAGTACAAACGGTGGTCTCCTAGTTTTGCGCTTCGACTTACATAAATCATCCCAGCCCAGTTTATTGCATAATGGATCTATAGGACTGTATAGGACAATGCAGAATAACGTCAGAAGTACTTGAGCAACACCACTGACCATATTAACCGTTACATTTAATAACGGGCACAGAAAAGTGGCAAGTCATTTCTTTGTGGCACTTTATGACTGATTATCGTGTTCACATGAAGTTCATGTTCTACTGGATTCGGCGACTGATCTCCAGCGTCTTCTGTCAACTTACAACCTAGTAAAAATAGGAATACGACTGAGCAACACCCAGAAGCACCAGTAGCTCTTGAAAATGAAAGTTTCATTTATTACTAGTTGCGCCCCACGGTTTCACCCGCGCATATTTAAATCCCGGTATTCCCACGGGATAACAAGCAGCCTATGTGCTATTCCAGACTATAATCTATCTATCTGCCAAGTTTCATCCAGATTCGTTTGGCTGTTTCGGCGTGAAAAAGTATCAAATATCCATCCATTCATCCATCTTTACTTACAAACGCGTTTATAATATTACTAAGATTATTTATTTTACTACTACTGCAAGCACGGGTACGGATATCCGAAGTTGAAAGATAACGTGTAATATTAAAAATACTAAGCCAAAGTATTTAAAACTTGAATTTCAATAAAACAATCGAGTTATGTACCAACATTACAACAATATAATTTATGTGATAAAAAGGCCTCTCATACCCAATTGCACTTACATTGTCGACACACGCGTTAACTAATTTTAACTGTGAAGCTCCATCAGGCCGTTTCGGTTGCTCAGCTACTAATGTCCGCCTACACAATACGTGCGTCCGTTGATTCAGATCACGCCGGGTGATGTCACAGCATTGTGGTCAGTACATTAGCGCTGCAGCTAGGCGCGGGAACCGGGCGGGTTGGGAAGTTTCCGGGACATTGAGGACAGTGTTTACCGATGCACTACAAAACATCTGGTTCAGTTTTAGATTGCTTATACTATGGCTACTTTATACTGTGCTTCTTTTTACGAAACACTGCTGGATAAAGCTGAGCATATTCTTAAGTTCGATACATTTGTGAGTTAACCTGATGTTTTTTTCACAGACAGGCTTTAGGCTTGCTAACAGGTCCTATTTCCTACTTCCTATCCAATCCTACCAATATTAAATTAAATAAATAAATAAATAAAAAACAATCCTGCATAATAAAGCTTATTATTTGGTCAGCGAATTCGTGTGCATGTCTCCAGCTTCCTCATATTGAAAATGTAATTTCTATAAATGCCAATATTTAAAGCATAATTAGTGCACTCATAGATTTGAATCATAATTTAGCTGCCAAATAAACAACGATGCTGTAAGCTTATAATAGTGTGTAAGCTGGAGTAACATGTCTCCAGCTGCCTCAGTCAGTGTGGGCAAACGGCTAATGATAGAGATATATAGTAAACGCAAGGATTTAGTACCTATTTAGTGCACCTGGTACCAAAAATTTCAGGTCTGTAGCTAGGAAACTCTTCGAGTTATAAGACTTCATTAACGTGTAAGCTGGAGTAACGGTACGTGAAAAAGCATATGCTCGTTCTCTGGAATGGCTGGAGCTAGCAGGTTGCTTTAAGTCTCCAGATTTAGTACCAAACGAATTAGCGAGGTACCAAATATTTGAAGTGTCTCTGTTCAAAACTCTATGAGTTACAAGCTTTTCCAGCTTTTTTTGTTTGTCCAGCTTGCACATGTTGGAGCTCAGCAACCATAATAGGTACAGACTCGGTTGATGTCTCTGAACCGAGCTATGAATTAGTGCACTCGGTACCAAAAATTTGGAATCTCTAGGACAAGCAGTTCTGTTGTAATCAGCAAAATAACATTTTACCGCTAAAAATTCAAAGCATTTCGACGCGACCACAAAAATGATGCGTTGCCGCTCTGAAGGTGATACTACGCGCCAGTCACTGGTTGCGTCTATTTTATTTTTTGTTTTTGTCACATCCGCATGAACATCCGCATTATTGGTGCGATGCGGATGCCCAAATCGATGCGGAAGAAACATACATAGATACAAGAGGTGCGTTTTTACTGGTAGGTAGCCCCTCTTTTTACCTTTTTGGCAGTGTTAAAATAACGGAGTTGTATCTGTATCTACATAGGTACCTACTCAAAGCGCCAGTTCTTTAACACCTACCACAGTACCCATAGGAGAAGTTAAGTAGTAAAACTAATAAATGATTAGGTACCTACGTAAATCTAAATTTACCTAATTATTTATTTAACTGCTACCTACCATAATACTGGTTTATATAGGTAGGAAGGATTCGTTTTTGCAAATCGAAAACCTCTCAAATTTGAATGACTTGACTTAGGTCTGATGACGATTCACTTGACATGACACTAGCAAGATTAGATTGGCTGTCAAACTGTCAAAATAAGGACGGACGGACATGCTTCTCGTTCCCTGCCTTGCCTGCAAATTCTGCAATATATATAATTGGTATATTTTAACCTCTCAAATTCGAATGACTTGACTTAGTTTGATGACGATTCACTTGACATGACACTAGCAAGATTAGATTGGCTGTCAAACTGTCAAAATACGGACGGACGGACGTGCTGCTCGCTCCCTGCCTTGCCTGCAAATTCTGCAATATAATTGGTATATTTTATCAAAAAAAAAATATAAAATGTCAAACCATACCAAACTATTTAATTGATGAGATATGGCAACATACAACGCCCCGCTCTTCAACGCACATCGGAAAGAGAAGGGTATAATAATTATGCCTTCAGAAATTTAAAGGACTGAGTGCATACAAAAAAGACTCTTATCGCGGGTAAAATACGTTCAAATCCGCAGAGCGTAATATCACCTTCAGAGCGGCAACGCATCATTTTTATGGTCGCGTCGAAATGCTTTGAATTTTTGGCGGTTAAATGTTATTTTGCTGATTACAACAGAACTGCTTGTCCTAGAAATTCCAAATTTTTGGTACCGAGTGCACTAATTCATAGCTCGGTTCAGAGACATCAACCGAGTCTGTACCTATTGTGGTTGCTGAGATCCAACATGTGCAAGCTGGACAAACAACATATGCTTTTTCACGTACCGTTACTCCAGCTTACACGTTAATGAAGTCTTATAACTCGAAGAGTTTCCTAGCTACAGACCTGAAATTTTTGGTACCAGGTGCACTAAATAGGTACTAAATCCTTGCGTTTACTATATATCTCTATCATTAGCCGTTTGCCCACACTGACTGAGGCAGCTGGAGACATGTTACTCCAGCTTACACACTATTATAAGCTTATAGCATCGTTGTTTATTTGGCAGCTAAATTATGATTCAAATCTATGAGTGCACTAATTATTGCTTTAAATATTGGCATTTATAGAAATTACATTTTCAATATGAGGAAACTGGAGACATGCACACAGCGAACTCCTATGCAGCTGTTATTATATTTAGAAATAATGTATTATGATGAAAATAATATTGAATGTTTAATATGTAATGTTTTGCTTAATGGAAATGTATTGTGCCAATGTCCCTTAAATTTCCCCATGACTTGTAAACTGTTTTTACCAAAAAATTATCTGTATCTGCATAATATGTATTTATAAATGCTAGTTACGATCGGATGTTTATCTCTTCGCTATTAATATGCACTGAACCGATCAAAACGAATGTTTTTTCTATCACAAAAAAATACCAGGTGAACAAAAGATGAATGACCACAATGAACGTCTTTTTTCTCTATTTCTTTCGAAGCAGTGTAGTGAAAGGATTTTAAATTAATTCGACTGAATCAATACCCACGTTTTCATTTTCGCTATACTATTTCTCAATATGTGTTGGTGTACACAGCCTTATTTCCCACTTCTCAGCCACTGGATATTGATTTGGATAGTTAGGCCGACATTGATTGAAAATTACTGAACGGAACATTTGGCACGGAAATACAGAATTCATCGCTCTTGATTTAAATAGTTTGTGGCACGTTTGGTAGCGGTTGCTTTTCGCAAATATAACTAATTAAATTACTTCTAATATTATTTATTCCAAGCGGGTTGCTGTGTTTCAGTTTTAAGAGTGTGGTTAGGTTACAGGCACATGAGGTTTAACATCAGTATGCCTCAAGTTACTGACGCAGGGCAGTACATCGTAGGGCACGTGCGTGACTTACGAGAGATGTGACTTACGGATGAACAAAGCATTGCGCTTTGTTCATCCCAACCATCACCTAGTGATGGTTACCACATAATATAGCTCCGGGTGCTCTCTGCTTGTTCCATCAGCTAGTTGTAAAAAAGACTCTTATTTCTTTACACAGGTACCTACTCAAATTTTTAAGAAGATATTTGATAAGATTATTCGTAAATAAGAAAGAAGTGACTACAGAGGGGTGATAGAGAAAAGTGGCGAGAAAATTGTGCCAACCAATCAAAAACGTTGATGGGGGCAGGAAGATGTTGATGAAGAATTTTGATAACTTGGTGAAAAAACAAACTAATCAGAGAGGTAGACACACTAAAATGTACACTTGGCACTTGCAGCATTTTGCAGTTGGTATTCATACTAAAACTACATTAGAAAAATACTTTTTTAAAGCCATCCTAATAGAAAGCATTGTATTTTATTTGAGAAAAGTTTTAAAGTAGAATTGAGTTGGACAGCAGCTCCCGACAACGCTTTTAAGTGCTTTTAGAAGCTATAGAGGGGATGTACCAGAATTGGAGAAAATGTTTTGTTTTATGTCGTTATTGGACTAATAACACTCGCGGCTTCGCTTGTGTACCCCTAATCAAGTATTAAAAATTCTAGGTAGGATACATAACAGCGTCTCCAAATAGTGCAAATGAAACTTAGCAATAGTTATTAAAAAAAAATTGTAAACAATAATTGGTACAAGTTTAAAGGACTTTTAATTAATTACTATAAAAAGTAATGGCTTTTTTAAATTTCATAAGTTTCAAACCCGCACCGCAACACACCCAATGGGTGAGTACTCGGCAACAATAAAACACATGGCGTTGTTAAACCAAGGAACGAGGTTAATTGTTTTTCTTTTTATTGTCCAGCGGGCCGACCGCCACCATAGAATTGATCTGTCAAATTTTAGCATTTGTGAAAACTTTCTTGAAAACTTTACTGGCTTGTATAAGTTGACCTCTCACACACATATGCGAAGATTAGCTGACATGGTTTTGTTGTCTTTGGACATTTTAAACTTTTTTGTCGTTCTATAAACTTTTTTTTCGGTAATTTTCGATTTTCTCTATCAAGGAGTAGAAGACTCACAAATGACTGCCTCCGCGCGCGTTTACACATGGCTAAGCTCAGTTCACTAAATTTAGACAGTAGCATTTTCGCTCTAGATTTGTATACTAACGGCCGGTTTCGGAAAGCTTGATCAAAACTAATCGGTCGTCAAGTCACTTGCTATTTCAGCTTTTACTTCAAGTTGGATAGAGATAGCAAGCGACTTGACAGGCGATAAATGTTGATCGAGTTTTCAGGAACCGAGGGTAAGTTAATTATCTTGCTAATTAACTTAGTGTATACCTATATCTGATGAATTTCGAGGTGAAGGTCAAAGCAAAAAGATATTTATTCAATAAAATCACAAGGATCACTTTAAAACGTCTCAAAGCTAGGTGACTCCAGGCGCCCGCGCCCCTTCCACGCAACCAAAGCCTAGAAGAACAGCCAAAAAACTTAGGGCTTGTTTTTTTATACAATTAGCTGATGGAACAAGCAGATGGCTCACCTGATGTTAAGTGGTTACCATCAGCTATTACAAAGCATTGCCCGTAAGTCACGCACGACAGGAACTTGCCTTACGATGCACTGCCCTGCGTCCATCATCTTGAGGCATACAGATGTAAAGCCTGATGTGCCTGTAATCACACCGGTGACCACACTCTATAAACCAAAATATAGCAACGCTACTTGGCGGCAGAAAAAGGCGTGGTGGTAGTACTTCCCCGGACGAGCCCTTCACAAAAAAAGAGTTCTACTACTCTTTTGTATGATCCTTTAACCACGTACTTTTATAATTAACTAGTTGCGCCCCGCGATTTCACCCGCGCAGATTTAAATCCCGGTATTCCCACGGGATAAAAAGTAGCCTACTTATGTGCTATTCCAGACTATAATATAACTCTCTGCCAAGTTTCATCCAGATCCGTTAAGCCGTTCTGGAGTTATAGAGTACAAACATCCATCCATACTCACAAACTTTCGCATTTATAATACCTATTAGTAGGATGTAGCTAGGTATCTAAACCTTAGATATCTGTTAGATTCTAAAGTATGGCAAGTTTCCATAATTGTGTTATTGTAAGTATAGGTAACTAGCGGCCTGTCCCAGCTTCGCATGGGTGGACATAATTTTTTTCAACATTTTAGCATAAACTTAGACTCCCGCGCTTCGTAAAACACGAAGGTGAAAATACACGTGACAGTAAAATGGTACAGTAGCGAGCATGCAAGTTACAGGCATGCAGGATTTACGGGCACATTGTGGATACATTTGCAAGTTAACTCGTCAGGTCAGGTATCGCGACGGTCACACATGCCGGTTTCGTAGCCCCCCCCCCCCCCCCCGAGTCCCCTCCGTCACGTGGATGCCAGAGCTGACCTAAAATAGAATGTTGTGCTAACTACTTGCATGCCAGGTACAGGCATGCCAATTAGCGTATGTGTCTGTAGCTTGCATGCAAGTGTGCCAGCTACGGGCATATACACATGCCCGTAGCTGGCACACCATTGTGCCCACGCTGAGTGAGAACTCGCCTAGCTTTCGCGCTTTCTAAGGCGCGCTAAAGTTTTTAATTTCGTAATAATAATATCTTTTGAATGGAATGTCTGATTTAAAAAATTCAAGAAGTAGTCGATAAGTATTGGAACAGCCTTGCATACAAAATAATTTATTTGTATAAGGACTAATATAAAGGATAACATGGTCTGTTTTTGGTCGGCATTTTTATCAACATTTTAAATACAGAAAAGTTGTTGTAGTAACATAACTACAATAGTTAGATATATGCTATTGCTGACTTAATTGTAGATAATGATGTGTTCTTTAATATTGTAGATCATTTTTTTGTATCGTCTATAGTTTCCGCAGCGCATGCGGTGAAAGATATTTTATATTACACCTCGGGTTACATTTTTTAAGTTTTAGTAGGGATCCCTAATTTTTTTCAGTAATAAATGTAGCCTATGTTACTCAAGGATAATTTAACTTTCTTATGGTGAAAGAATTTTTGAAATCGGACCAGTAGTTTTTGAGCCTATTTGAAACATACATACAAAGTTTTTCTCTTTATAATATTATTAGTGTAGATAAATAGCTCTCTCATATCCGTAAAATGTAAAATCTCGCCTTAGTTTTGGGTGGCGTGTAATTATACAACCATCCCTTACCTACTACTAGTGAAACGTCATTAAATTGCAGAAAATATTATTATCGACACTCCCTACGTATTGTCGCGTAACTGCCAGATACACACTTATTATACAGGGTTACAGGAAAAATCGTGCTAGATCCGTTAAGGGCGTGGAGTACCCATCATTTCTGACTTATTTCACTATGAAACACCCTACCCTAAACATAACCCTTTTCAAGCAATTCGACTTTTAATTTTTTTATTGAAAATTTTGTGCACCTTAATTATTATTATTATTGCATTTTTACATGTGTAATAAGATGCTTTAGGATGTCAATCATTAAAATAGTGCATAAGTTAATTGAATAGACCGTAGTAGACAAGTGAAAGTTAAGAAATAAGAAAAAATACTAGAAAGTTTATTTTTCTCTAAGGGATATCTAAAAAAAATATTATGGCAATTGTTTGTGAAATAAGTCAGAAATGATGGGTACTCCACGTCCTTAACGGATCTAGCACGATTTTTCCTGTAACCCTGTATATACGTTTGATGCATTTTTGGCATCTACACATTATTATCTATTTGGGTAAACTGATACCTAATAACTCGAACTGACTGTCTTGAGCTGCACCTACAGCTTTAAATAAATGAAATGAAATGTATTTCTTTGCCAGAAGTTTGGTGAATCATGGTCTAAGTGTAATTGTGGTCTCACAAACTTCGTCGATAACCGACATGCAACATTTTTAAGTAGGTATGATAATATACATAATTCTCTAAATATATATAAATAAATAATGCTGGACAATCCACACAGCACTATCTAGCCCCAAAGTAAGCTATTCAAAGCTTGTGTCATGGTAGATAACTGATATATGTAATACATTATATACTTACATAGATATATATTTTTTATTATACATAGAAAACACCCAGACCATCGGAACAAATTTCTGCAGATCGTACACAAATTTGTTCCAAGGCGGGAATCGAACCCGCAACATCTTGCGTCGCAGGCAGGCTCTCGCCCGCTGCGCCACAGAGGTCGCTTTAGCTGCAGTAGAATCTTCAGGAACTTCCATTTTAATTGCTTCTATGAAATCGTTATATTTCTTACGCGTGTGTGTAATAGGTATAACAATATACCATTTCGAGTAAAATGTATAAGTAAAAGTTGCGCGTGTGTGTGTGTCATGTATTGGCTTGCAAGTGCAAACACTAATCTAAACGCAAACCTCTTTAGTTCTACTAAACTAGCCATAATGTAAAGCCGCCATTAGCTGTCAACTGAATAATTGTAATTGGACTAGTTGCTACCCCCGACTTTATCTGCTCCTAATAATTCACTAATACTTAAAGCGAAATAAACTGTTTAGGTTCTGTAATTATTAAATTTATTCGTTAATCTATTTGATCACTTCAACTTGCTGACTTAAACACCACTGACAGCCACTGAGTTCTGCACAGTTCTGTATCAATCCTACTAATACCTGGATGGATGGATGTTTGTTGCTCTTTCACGCCGGAACGGCTGAACTGATCTGGGTGAAACTTGGCAGAGAGGTAGATTATGGTCTGGAATAGCACATAGGCTACTTTTTATCCCGTGGGATTACTGGGATTTCAATCTGCGCGGGTGTAACCACGGCGTGCCAACTAGTACCTAATAAATAATCCACGTAGTTACGTAATGTTTCTTTCTTACTTTCTAGTATTTTGCCGTTTACTTTTTTTAGGGGTGCTCTGCTCCGACTACCCTAAACATAACGATACGCTTACTAGGTTTCAGTTCAATAGGCCAATTTATTTCGTTCAACATTACTAGGCTCCATCGTCGAAACATCATGCTGTCACTATTTTGGATTCACTAAATAAATACTAGGGGTTAGCCACGAACTGCATGAGATCTCGTAATGCGATACGAAGGCTTTGAAAATAAAGTTGGTGGTTGTCAGAGGCAAATCTAAACATTATATTTAGACTTGCTTCTGACTACCGCCTTCTATAAAATGTCCAAATCAACCCCTTTCATATGACATGTCACTTTTGAATATTAGTAATAGGTATTACGACCTCTGTGGCGCAGCGGGCGAGAGCCTGCCTGCGACGCAAGATGTTGCGGGTTCGATTCCCGCCGTGGAACAAATTTGTGTACGATCTGCAGAATTTTTTTCCGATGGTCTGGGTGTTTTCTATGTATAATAAAAAATATCTATCTATGTAAGTATATAATGTATTAAATATATCAGTTATTTAGTACCCATAACACAAGCTTTGAATAGCTTACTTTGGGGCTAGATAGTGCTGTGTGGATTGTCCAGCATTATTTATTATTTATTTATAATTATTTATTCAAGTTAAAACTATCGGATAATTTATGGAAGAGTTCCATTATACAGACCTTGGATCCGATATCAGACATTCACTGTCACCATAATAAGAGAACAAAGTAGGTATCTTCTCTCCTTTAAATAAGTCTTGATCAAATATGGTAATAATAACTCAATTATTGATTGAGTGAGCGAAGCGAACGAAAATCTTACAATCAACTTGGGCGAAGAGCACCGGTGGTCTAGTGGGAGTGACCCCGCCTTCCGACTGTAAGGTCGCAGGTTCGAATCCGGTCGTGCACCAATGGATTTTTCTATCGAAAAATTTATGTGCGCAATGCCAGTGCTCTTAAACGGTGAAGGAAAACATCGTGAGGAAACCAGTTAGTATTCTAACAGCGGCGATGGGCTTGCAACCTGTCACGTATGGAATACTAACTACTGCAAAATGTGGGTATGTGCCAAATGTAATGTTTGGACGTACCTCTGACTACCCCCCTTAGACATCCTCAAAGAATCTTGAATTAGTACCTACTTGGTACTGGGAGATCTGAAGGGATATCTACCGTGCCTGGGGATCAAAGTCGTGAAGCTGTTTCAAGTTTTTTTTTTCTACTTGTGCGATTTGGCGTTTTATGTATGTATGTGTGTTTGTCCGACGATAACTTGAAACCCGTTTATTTATCCGATCTGCATTAAATTTGGTAAGTCGATAGCTTGAACTTGAGAAATTCCCTGGTAAAATCGTATGAGGGGTTATTAAAATATCGGGGTTTTTAAGGGGGCTAAAAATATAAAAGTTATGCAAAATATAAAATGACATGTCATATGAAAGAGGTTGATTTGGATATTTCAAAACCATTTTAATTTTTTTTCTAGCTTGCTCGCTTTTTGAGATAAATGAAAAAAGTTAAATTACCTACTACAACTACCAACCAACGACCCAAGAGCTACCATTTCTAAGAGTTTTGTTGGCATCAAGGTTTTTCTACTGGTCAGATAGTTCCTTTGGGTTTTCAATTATTTTTTTCTTGAAATAAATAAAGAAGGTACTTGGTTCTCATTACCTGGTGATAGCGACCTGTTCTGATGATAGAGTCAAGGTCATCGGAACTCTCTTTAATAAATAGGCCAATTCAGTTGAAACTTGGTTACCATTCTTAGTTAATAGGTGGCAGCCAGATACAAGTCCAAACACAATGTTTGGACTCGCCTCTGACTGCCACTTACTTATATTTTCGGAGCGATCGCGTCGCGTCACGAAATCTCAGTTCGGGGCGACCTACTAGTTTATAAAGAAAAACAATAGAAATATGTGAAGGTATCAGCTTTTTGTATTAATGGTTTTTAACATGTACGCGTAGGTACGTATCAAATCATGAAATAAAGTATCCACCTTCGGGATTTAATATAATATCATCCAATTCATCCAATCGGCTTAGCCGTGAAAGTTTAACATACAAACAGACAAAGCTACAGACACACTTTCTATATAAATAATTGGAGGAAAGTCGGATGAATATAGATGAATTGGCCTTTCTTGTAGCGATATATGTTTTTATGCTTCAGAAAGATATTAAATGTTTGTGGACCTCTCTGTGGTAGGTAAATTATAAAAAAGTGGCCACAGTTTTTACTTATTGTATTGTCTGCTTAAAATAAACTAGCCTAATTAAACTGAAACAGCTCTACGACTTTGATCCCCAGGCATGGTAGATATCCAGCAGATCGGCAGCAAACGAGAGTCCGTCTGCGACGCAAGAGGTTGCTGGTTCGATTCCCGCTTTGGAACAAATTTGTATACGTACTGCAGAAATTTGTTCCGTTGGTCTGGGTGTGTTCTATGTATAATAAAAAAATATCTATCCAAGTATATAATAAATTAAATATATCAGTTATCTAGTACGTACCCATAACACAAGCTTTGAATTACTTTTTGAAGCTTACTTTGGGGCTAGATGGTGCTGTGTGGATTGTCCAGCATTATTATCGTTATTATTATATCCCTTCATATCTCTCAGTACCAAGTACTACCCAACTCAAGATTCTTTGAGGATGTCTAAGGGGTTAGTCAGAGGTACGTCCTAACATTACATTTCATTACATTTGGCACATACTCACATTTTGCAGTAGTTAGTATTCCATACACGACAGGTTGCAAGCCCATCGCCGCTGCTAGAAAACTAACTGGTTTTCTCACGATGTTTCCCTTCACTGTTTAGGAGCGCTGGCATTGCGCACATAAATTTTTCGATAGAAAAATCCATTGGTGCACGACCGGATTCGAACCTGCGACCTTACGATCGGAAGGCGGGTCACTCTCACTAGACCACCGGTGCTCTTTACAACCTAATGGGCACTATAAAATGTAGTAGTCCCTTTCTTCAACTGAAGCAACACCTATTATGATTTCAGCATTTTAATATGAATCAATTTAAGTAAAAGAAACCAAGCTACACCTAGGTACTGAAAAAAAATCGCTCTGATTTTTAGACTTCAGAAGCTCGATAATAAGAGAAGCATTGTCGAAGCATAATCCTACTAATATTATAAACGAGAAAGTTTGTACGTATGGATGGATGGATGGATGTTACTCTTTCATGCCGGAACAGCTGAACGGATCTAAATGAAACTTAGCAGAGAGATAGATTATAGTCTGGAATAGCACATAGGCTACTTTTTATCCCGTGGGAATAACGGGATTTAAATCTGAGCGGGTGAAACCGCGGGACGCAAATAGTATGAGCATGAATTGGTTTCAAAATAAAACGCTTAATTAACTGATTCTACTTCAACGATAATTTGATACTACTTAAACACTACAACACAATGTTTTTTAAGTTTATTTATTGTCATAATTAAGCTACCTTATTAGAAGAACGAAAATATCTAATTATCTATGCAAGCAGCGCAAGTATTCATTGAGAATTTTATCTCTTATATTGCTGCAAACTCTTGAATGTTATGTTTTAAAAACGCCAGCAGATTTGTGCTCTTATTAACATCTCTGAAGCTATCCAAGGCAGGAAACCCCGGAATCTGATCGTCCAACTCGTCTTCTACTCCAATAAGAATGTTCCTGACGTAGGAATCCAGCCTATAACGACAAAATAGTTGTTGAAAAATTTATTGTGGTGAACCTTAGCTTCTGACTAATATTGATATGACGTGTTTAGATATTTACCTTTCTATCAGAGCACCTTTTTTACCAGTGGTAGATGCTTTTCTTATCCGTAGCTTATCATTTAATTGAAATACACTCCACGTTGAATATATTTTGGGGATCTAGCAATTATAATAATTGTAAACAAACATAAACAAAGATGCATTATGACAGATCCAGGTACGATGTAACATAGCGCCATCTGCTTTCAGCTTTCACTTTCGTACCCCAATCCAAAGTGGTCCTTGTGTTAGAAATGAATAAAGACCAATTTGCTTTTGGTTGCCTTTGTGAAATGTCAAATAACTTTTGTGAACATAACCTCAACAAAACATTTTTGCTTAAGAATTGGTACCGCCACCATTTATAAAGCTGACAAAGTGAGCTAAATGTTTTTCAAGGTCTCGGGACGTTCAGAAACTAAGTGACATAAATTTTCAAATATTTTCGGTAACTTGCGATTTTTGGATATTAGTAAAAATCCTTTGGTTCAATCCTTTAGTCTATGAAAATCATAATTTTCACTTTATTTGGTAAATTTAAACTACAAAGATGCATAACTTAACATTTTTAAGTCATTTTGTGGCTGAAAATTGTATATAAATTATTACAAAATGGTACAAACTATTTATTGCTGGGAGAGATTTTGAATGCATCATTCAACCTGACGAAGATTTATAAGGGTCCTTACTACCCTCTGAAGGATAAGTATGCTTATTTATTTTTATACAAGCATTCGCGTGATATCTATTGAAATAAAAAGTAACCTATGTGTTTTTCCGGGTCATAAATTACGTTTCAGCTGAATTCGTTAAGGATTGGGAAAGGGGCATTGTATTTGTAGGATAGGAATCCAAAACATGATTTTGCTCCTTTCTTATTACGCACTAGCTGCCGCCTGCGTAAGCGCTTAGGAAGGAATAAAACTCGCCAAGCAATCAATATTCTACTACTATTCGGTATACCGAACGCGAAAGTTTTTAAGTATGGATGTATATTGTTACTCTTTCACGCCGCTGAACGGATCTGGATGAAACTTGACACAGAGATATAATATATTATAGTCGGGAGTATCACATAGGCTACTTTTTATCCCGTGGGAATACCGGGATTAAAATCTGCGCGGGTGAAACCACGAGGCGCTAAATATCTATCCTATATAAAGTTATTTACACTTACAATAATACCTAATCACATTTTATTAAGAACCTACCTCTCACCTCGATAACTGAACTGACTAAAGTGTAGAAGAATAACGACACCTTTATCGTATAAGGAATAACAACAAATAAATAATAATATCTGAATTCGACTTTAAAAACTAGATAGAGTAACTTCGGGTAATATGGCACACCATAAGCCTTTTTGCAAATAAATACGAAATTTATGAGTCAAACAAGTCTTTATTGGTTCAGTCCTTTGAAGTTAGTATTAATCAACAATTATAATTTTATTAACTTTAGAACGTAACTTAAATAAACTTTATTTTTATCTTAAATAATCATAAACATGCTAACATGCATGTCCTACTACGAAGTAGGACAACATGGCCTAGGTGAAATTGGGAAGAAAACTTACATTACCAGAAGAACTAATGAAACAATTAGTACGGTATGTGTTAGCTATGAAAGTTGTTTGGTACACCGAACAACTTTTTATTGTTTTTAATTGCCAGCTGATAAGCTAAAACCTTTTAGTGTTATAACACCAAAAGATTTTAGGTTATCAGCTGGCAATTCAAAACAATAAATGTTCCCATTATCTTGTATCATTTCAGTCTGCTATGGGCCAGCTCCATCATTTTTTTTTCTATACCGTAATTGTATAGGTATCGGTTAAATAACGGTAAAATCATACCTTTTTTTAGGAATTACACCACCGTTACAAAGATTCAGTTAAAAAACATGCTAAATAAATTAGAAGTTATTGCGAAAATTCATTATGGTCATAATGACCAACCTCATTCCCAATATGCTCTTTTTGGTACGAATCTTCGCCGGGTTAACGTCATTACTGCCAGTCAAGTATGTCAATTGACAGGGTTCCAATTATACTACATTGAGCGCTAGATTTGACACTTTTATGGGACAAATGGCGAGCATTTAAAATGTTATTACTATTAGTTCGCCCCGAACTGAAATTTCGTGACGCGACGCGTACGTTCCAAATATATAACTAGTGCTTAGTTTGCTGCTTTTCTCAAGGCGTGACTGATGCGTGCGGGAAGAGGAGAGGGGTGGGGTACGAGTGTACTTTTACGGAATAATGTGACAACGAGTTGCATTAGTATGTTTCATCATGTGTAAATGATGAATATACTGTTTTATGTACATTGAGCTGCAAGTAATAATTATCATATTTTTTTCGAACTTTGACACGAGGTACGACCCCTAAAAACCTAACAAAAAAAAATTAAAAAACTAGGTTCGTTTTTTAGGTGATAGAAGCGAATGGTGGGCTGACGCAGTAATTTTTCAAAAGTCGAAAAATAAGAAGCACCCTAACGTACATACATACATAAATACATAAAATGCCAAATCGCCCAAGTTGATTGTAAGATTTTCATTCGCTTCGCTCACTCAATGAACAATATGAATTTATTCATAATCATGAGTGTTGTACATAAAGTTATTTTATTTTATTTATTGAATAAAATCCACAACTCTTTGTATTATATAAGTAACATAATGAATGTAGCTGAAAACCAATAACGGATTTTATTTTTTTAAGTTAACTATCTATTATTATAGTAAAGGGTATTTAATTCTCGCCATTATAACTAACCTTTTTATGAGTACACTGCACTTATATGAACTAAAAATGAAAATCAAACGGTGTAAACCACAAAACAGTTTCGAAAAAAGTTCCTCTTTCCACATCTGCTAAAAAGTGTCCAGCTACGGGCAAGCATTGCCACACTGGTCACAAACAACACCACGTGGTACAAATAAATGTCAAAAAACCTGGTCAGCTTTTTCAAGAACGCACACATACACACCATGCATGTAACGTGTAAACGGATGTGTTCCAAATTCAAAATTGATAGCACTTAACCCCTAGACGGTGTTATACGGCTGCAGGCGGGACTATGTACCTATCGATATCAAACGACTTGTTTCCATAAATTACGAATGGATGTAATGTACTTAAAATTATTACAGAATTCTTTAGAAATACAAAGTTTATTAGCATTATGATAATACTAGATATTAGATATTACTACATACCCATAAAGGATTCAAAAATAAACATATTTTACAGAGTATTCGTTTGAAACTGCAAGATGAGTGATATAAAAGGTTTAGTAAGACTACCAAAACAACTAAGAAACATTGTTTTCCATCCTTGTGTATTTTTATAACGAATAATATTGGATAAAGCAGTTGAGATTAGTTTTCGACGCATAACTTGAACTGCATCCTAATATACACGCCTAATTTTTATCCAACTGCCACCGCCGATAGGCGATCTAAACTTGAAGCATTTGACGGGTTACATGAAGCCAACGAAACGTCACCTAGTACGAAAAAACTAGTGAGCTATTCCTATAACTGGTTGAATGAATGACGTTTAATATTTGGTAGCTCGCGGTACGAAATTGACGTTTCAAGAAAGTTTTACGAGCTGGCGGTCGGTACCCAGCTCCCTTTGTCTAGCGGTTCTCAATCGGTTCGTCCTTCATCGCTAACCACTGTTCTAATGCACTTTACATCACTATTCGTGTTCGCATATTCGCATTCGTAGAAATCCTACTAATATTATAATCCTACAAATATTATAAACGCGAAGGTTTGTATGGATGGATGTTTGATACTTTACTCTTTCACGCCGGAACGGCTGAAGGGATCTGGATGAAACTTGGCAGAGAGATATATTTAGTCTGAAATAGCACATAGGCTACTTTTTATCCCGTGGGAATACCGGGCTTTGAAACCGCGGAGCGCAACTAGTAAGACTATATTATAAAAAATATTTGCCTATTTTTTACGAACAACAAATTTTCCGCTGTTCGTGACGATGTGAGGACGCTGTATTCTCAAGGAACCGGACCCTCAATAAAGCCGAATGGAGTGCAAATAAATCTCTAATAGTGTGCATTTTTTTATGCAACTAGCTGTTGCAACCAGCACATAACCCTGAAGTTAAGTGGTAACCAAAACAAAGCATTAAATAAATAAATAAATAAATAATGCTGGACAATCCACACAGCACTATCTAGCCCCAAAGAAAGCTATTCAAAGCTTGTGTTATGGGTACTAGATAACTGACATATTTAATACATTATATACTTACATATATAGATATTTTTTTATTATACATAGAAAGCACCCAGACAATCGGAACAAATTTCTGCAGATCGTACACAAATTTGTTCCAAGGCGGGAATCGAACCCGCAACCTCTTGCGTCGCAGGCAGGCTCTCACCCGCTGCGCCACAGAGGTCGTCGCATTGCCTTGTTAGTCCCGAATAATGAACGTGTGCTACGATGCACCGCCCTCAACTTGAAGCATATACAGATGTTAAGCCTGATGTGACTCTAATCACACCGATAACCACACTCTTCAAACCGAAAAGTAGCGTTGCTGCTTGGCGGCAGAAAAAGGCGTGGTGATAGTACTTCCCCGGACGAGCCCTTCACAAAGAGCTCTCTCTGTTACATGGATCCTTGTAAACAGTGTTGGATGGTAAAGATGTGTGTGCAAGAAGTTGATTGACGGTTGTCAAGCCTTAACATTTTGCACAGTAACCCCCCTCCCCCCCCCCCCCTGTACCGTCTTCCCAGCATTAAAAACCACACCACAGGTAGGAAATAAAACATTTCACGGTTCGTGAAATGTGTGAGACAGGAATAAGGAATTCCGCCGCGTGACCCAAATAGTCACTTCCATGCCGACATTGCCCACGGGACTTCACTTAGAGCTGATTAGGTTTCCCGTATTTTTTTACATTTTGGTAAAACATTTTATAAAAAAAATGTCCGGGTAGAGTTGTGGTAAAATCTTTTTGTTAGAATTCTTACAATTAAAGTAAATGGTATACTTTAATGATCACATTTGACATGTCATTGTCATTATCACATGTTTAGAATAGTTTATTAGTCAAAGTAGGTATAAAGACAAAAGAAGGCAATTTTACGACATAAATCTTTTGTCATTATGTATAACTGAAAGTATGTTTAACTGACAAAAGTTGGGCAAAAAAAAACAATTTTACGACATACTTTGACATAGGTAATCTGACTGAAACAGAGATTTCAAATGTGTATTGATTTTGACCTACAGTAGGGTAATAACCCTACTGTAGGTCAAAATCAATAGGTTGTCAGTTGAATCTCAAGGATGACATTGAACCGACTTAATATATCTGAGCTGTTTTATGCAACTTTTCAGTTTTCGTATTTATATCTATCTTCAAAATCTTGTGCGAGTGTATGGATATGTTTTTCTGGAGACTCGAGTGTCCCGTGTCAAGTGTCGAGTGCACGCCTGATAGGATACCAAAACGGCCTAACGATACGGTGAACGAAAATAAAACTCAGACTTGGGGTACTCTCTCTCTTGTATAGTGTTACTAGTTTCTTGTCCCATCTCAAGGAGGCTCCTTTCGAGCACTTGACACATGTTATAGAACTTTTTGGCTTCTATGACATGCCGGTTTCCTCACGATGTTTAAACGAAACTTAAACGGTGAAGGATCACCGTTTAAGCGCACTGGCATTGCGCACATACATTTCCACATAGGAAAAATCCATTGGTGCACGACCGGATTCGAACCTACGACCGATGACGATGGCGGGGTCACTCCCACTAAACCACCGGTGCTCTCACTTGTCGGTCAGCGAACTGAGCTCCAGTTTGAGTCATCTGACTGAACAGCCGTTTAAATTGCTCGCGTCCATTTTCATCAAGAAGTCGTGGCCACTCGCACGTCACGACTTTTTATTGATTAAACACTTGACTGCGATCTTAGGCCAACCGTATGCGTCAGTATTTTTCTACAAAGTCTTACTGAAACTCTATAAAATGCAGGCTCCCTTTATTTTGATTTCCTTAGTGTGCCGTACCTACTATTATTCATTCCGTGGTAAATAACCGCTACAAAAAAAATTTTTTGGTGAAACAATAAGACGATTTACGTGATTTTAAGTGACAACGTTCACAGAGCAATGCTTTTATATACAAAGCATTGCTTTAAACAAAGCTTTGCCACGCAATTCACGCACGATAGGAACGTGCCCTACGATGCACCTGTCCGCATCCATCAACATGAGATATTCGGATGTTTAGCCTCAGGCGCCTCTAAAGCCTCTGCGGCAGAAAACCTGAAAAACAGAACGAATCAGCCGTAAATTACATCTGATCCTTTCTGTTTTCAGGTTTTCTTCCAAAAAATGCCATTTCATAAAGATAAACACAATAAGCTCGAATAAACACAATTTATGAAAACGTTTTATTTAGTAGTACATGATCTGTATCCGTATGTGTAACGTTAATCTTCGCTCGCTTTGCTCGATCGATCGATCAGTACGTCCTTCTGGCTATTGATCAAAAAAATTAAACACTCAATCGATTATGCAACAAATCCGCCTGTTGAATCCTGACCCAGTTCATGATCAGTATCGAGCAGGAACGATCAGAATCGATCATTATCGATCGTATGTCAATGGAGCTGGTTAGCTAGGCAAGTCACGCGCGTCGCGTCGCCACCTCACCTTGGTCTACTGAGGTACCTATCACATCCGTGAATTCGGTACTAACATTGTTTTTTTAAATCGCTATTATTTAAAACAGTTTTTTGATTCACATTAAAAAATCTACTCAATAGCGATTCTTCAGTAGCACTTTTACACAAGTCAATAATAATAATAATGCTGGACAACCCACACAGCACTATCTAGCCCCAAAGTAAGCTACTCAAAAGCATGTGTTGGGTTATAGATAACTGATAATGATAATTATATTTAATACATTATATACTTACATAGATAGATATTTTTTATTATACATAGAAAACACCCAGACCAACGGAACAAATTACTGCAGATCGTACACAACTTTGTTCCGAGGCCGGAATCGAACCCGCAACCTCTTGCGTCGCAGGTGCACTCTCGCCCGCTGCGCCACTGAGGTCGTCAATAATGTTGTCAAAAAGTTTATTATTAATACTTACCTATAAGGGGAGCTCCTGAAAACTTAAGGCAGCCATGATGTTCATGGCTACCTTCAGTTTTCATAATTTTTATGTACATATTTAGCTTTCGTTATGTATTTTGAGCGTGAGAAGTGACCACGACTTCAAATTCCTTAAGTCAGATATTAAACATAGCTCACCGAACACTATATATCAATTCCATAATGGAACTCCAGTATAGCACCAGAGCTCATGAACAATTTTACCACGTCATATTGAGTCGCAAAAGACTGCCTCATTATTTATTGAGGTCACCAATCGCATGGTTCGCAAGCGATGATGGGGTATGCCGTAGTCACGCAAACCTTCCCTTAAGGTGAAGACAAGAGCCATTGTGACTCTCGCTCGCACGATTTGACTTGTTGTAGGATATAAAATCACTGAACCCATTTTCGAAAAATCGCAAACAACCATTTTATGTGTAATCACATTGCGCACAGTTATGTAAAAATTTCATTTGGATCGATACATGTTTTCCTACTTAAAAGTTTACTTTTCTATTTATCGTATATAAGCAAACTTATGAGTAGGAAAACTTGCATCGATCAAAATGAAATTTTTCCAAACTGTGTGCAATGTAATTGCACACAAAATGGTTGTTTGCGATTTTTCAAAATTGGGCTTAGTAATTTTATATCTTTCCAAATGTCGAATCGTACGAGCGAGAGGTACCTCAATATAATATTAGGTGCACCTAACAATATTAGGTGTTGGCAACGCCTTAAAGACGCCCAAATCTAGGAATGCCAAACATGTCCATGTTTGGCTAGTGATTTTGATGATGATGACCAAGGTAGTAAGGCTCACAACTGTAATCTTTTACATAGCCCAGCCAAGCACTAATAAAAAAAAGAAATGCTTGACATACAATTATACACAGCGGCTCTTACACTATCAACAACTTACTGCTAATATTGCATGCTAACCAAAATCAAAATATAATTAGGTTACAACTATAAAAGGGCATTAATAAATTCACACTATATTTATAGACATGGCATATTTAATGCACAATCGTGGCAGGTGGCGATTGTTTTATCCGCAATGAGAATTCAGATAATTTCGAATGTGTACAGTCAACCGAATAATCTCTATTCGGTTACCAGATACCATTATTACCAGTAACATTTGGAGGCTATAAAACAAATAACAAAAGTTATATTATTTTATTATTTTAATAATTAATGTTGTAGTGACACATTATAATTTTTATTTGATTATGATTACCTACCAACGTGAGCAAAAATTTTAATTTAACTTTTGTGCAAAAAAACCAAATAATAAAAAACAAAACTTTTCGGTGTTTTTTTTTCGTCTTCAGTGTATTTTTTTGTGTTTGTTGGTGTTTTCAAAAAGCGCTGTATTGTTTTTGATAAAATTTATATGGGACAACCAAACAAAAAAAGAACGAAAAAAATCAATTCATAATAATTGGCGCAGTAATTATGTCACAAAATTTGAAAAAAATTGTCGAATTGAGAACCTTCTTGAAGTCCATTTAATGCCCGGTTTCTGAAAGGCCAATCAACATTTCAAGTTAGATAGAGATAGCAAGTGACTTGACAGCCGATTACTGTTGATCGGCCTTTCAGAAACCGGGGGTAAATGTTCCAAATGTAAATTCTGACATATCTTAAACTTTCTAGCTGACTGTACTTTAAATACGGAACCAATTCAGGATATAAACTACCGTTTAATCAATTCAGTTGTCTTAATTACTCCAGCGTGTAATAAATTAATCATTTAATCAACTAGATAATAATCGGACTATAGATAAATTGTTTTAGACTAAGTTGTGTTCACGCCAGTCAAATTTATACCCATTGTGGCCTTATAGCTTGTTGGTAGCTCTGCCTTCTATTAGATAAATTGTTATGGACTATAAGTCGGTTCTTGCCAATCAAATTTATACCCATTGTAGCCTTATAGCTTAGTTGGTAGCTTTGCCTTCTGTGCTGCAGGTTGGGGGTTCAATCCCCATCTTGTACAATTATTGTACATCTTCATCATCAGCCTAAGAAGTCCACTGCTGGACATAAGCCTCCCCTGCACAGGAAATTCTAGGGCGAATGATTCTGAGTCCGTGGATGTATAGAGAGAGACATCGACCGACTTCCGATCTTCAGTTCCTTGGGTAGGAGGGCGTCTAACGCTTCGTTATTCAGTTCGTGTTCGTTAATCGAGAACCTTCATTCCTCAGCGGTTGTCAGTTCTTCGAGCAAAACCTGCCCATTGCCACTTCAACTATTGTTATCATGAGATAAAACTTAAATTGGTGTTCTGTCAATATGAATTAACGCATTTAATTCTTTCACATGATTGAGGTAGGTACATATTTATACATAATTTTTTTAAGTAAATAAACAATACCAGCATTATCATCATTTCAGCCCGTTTGCACCCACCCACTGCTGAGTATAGGCCTCCTCTTTAATACACCACTCTTTCCGGTCCCTTGCGAGTCTCATCATCCATCCATTTCCAGCACTTGCTACAATGTCATTTGACCAACATTACGGGCGGGTGGTCTGCCTCTAGGTCTTTGAGCATCCCTTGGCCACCGTTCTGTTGTCGCCTTCGTCCATATCCCGTCGTCCTTTCTTGCCAAACAATACATAGGGATAAAATTAATAATTAAATGAAACCATAATCTGACTCTACTCATTCAAAATTTTTATGACATACCAAGAACACTTCATCATTAGTCTTTTATATCAATTTTGCCAATTTGTGGATGAAACATTGCTAATTGTTACATCATACACAACAAAAAAATGTGTGTATGATGAAACACATTAGTTTCTTAGGCATATGTACAAACCGTATGACACCATAATAACTTAGGGGATTGAGAATCAAACCTTCACCTGGTCAGTCACCTCGCCTTCCACACTGCCAATGCGGTCAAATTTCATTACTCTTGGAAATTACCTAACTGATAAAGTACACTAATGCCCCGTAAACGTGATTTACGTTTTAACGTCTACGTTATTTTAAGTGTTATGCTACTTTGTTACACTAATTTGAAATGTTTACTACTTGCAAAGTTTCTCATTACTATTAACGTTAGTTTGGTACAGTCAACGGCGGAAGTTGATGACTTTATTAGAACGCTTTTTAGCTATTATTTAATTTCCTAAATTAACGAATAACTAACTAATGAAGAAATCTAGTACCGAAATTTATAAGTCACCCAAATACCTCCAGATGAACAAGCAGAATAAAATTTGCGTGGGATAAGGACAGGAAGATGAGGATGAATTAACTTATTGGTAAATACACTTAAAAGGTCAAAAAAAAATACCTAATAAGTGATAATGGAAGGTCAGTAAGTACTAGATGTGTCTTCTTCTTCTTCTAATTTAAGAGCAATGCTCTTGTCGGCGTAATTCATGCATCAATTGTTGTGCATCATTACTTTTTGTTGGGAGGTGTTGTGCAGTAGTTTCCCCTTGCTTTCTGCATAGATGTGTCTAGTAAAATCATAATATAACAAATAATTTCCTTTTATTTAAAAAGGACTTCCACTTTCTCTTCACCTTATTGAACAAACAACATTGTCCAAAATAGGCCTTAGAAATGCGTCAACCATTAGGAGTCACCTATCCAACAGTGTTTATTAATTAACTTGCAAATAGCCATGTTACTAACAAAAGAGTAAAACAAAACTTTTAAACAATTCACCTGTTTTCCGCAAAAAATGGTAATTACTCGGAAAAAGTTTAGACAACGCGAGAAAGGCCTTTTTGCACAAGAAAAAGTGTTCA
The DNA here is from genome assembly GCA_963576535.1 of Plemyria rubiginata. Classification (NCBI taxonomy): domain Eukaryota; kingdom Metazoa; phylum Arthropoda; class Insecta; order Lepidoptera; family Geometridae; genus Plemyria; species Plemyria rubiginata. Next base: position 6,341,547 of record OY754922.1, on the reverse strand, counting down.
TGCAGCGATGACGTCATGAAAACATTCATGACGTTATCGCTGGTGTAGAAGTGGCGAGATGGAGTGGACTGTGCCATGATTGTGTGTGCATGACGACCTCTGTGGCGCAGCGGGCGAGATCCTGCCTGCGACGCAAGAGGTTGCGGGTTCGATTCCCGCCTTGGAACAAATTTGTGTACGATCTGCAGAAATTTGTTCCGATGGTCTAGGTGTTTTCTATGTATAATATAATATAATAATAAAAAATATTTATATCTATGTAAGTATATAATGTATTAAATATATCAGTTATCTAGTACCCATAACACAAGCTTTGAATAGCTTACTTTGGGGCTAGATAGTGCTGTGTGGATTGTCCAGCATTATTTATTTATTTATTGTGCGTTATTACTCAGGATTGAAAAGCGAATACTTACATTTTATTTTCCTTGCTGATCAAGCAAGCAGATGACCCACCTGGTTCTATGTAACCATCATCTTTATCAAAGCATTGCCTCTTTAGGCAATCGCTAGCTCATTGGCTTGGCTCGTTGCTCACGCCGAATAAGAACGTCCGTCTTCGACGCACTTCCTTGCGTCCATCAACTTGAGGTATACAGATGAAGCCTGGGCCTGTAATTTCACCGACAACCACACTCTTCATCAAACATTTCGCTTCGATCGATACATGTTTTCCTACTCCTAAGGCTTAAACCACACCTGCGCGTCAGTCAGTGACGCGGAAGCGGGCGCGATGCGGGAGCGTCAAATTTAAAACGTCAAACGTGAACAAATTTGTCCGCGTTGTGGTCGCGTAGGTGTGAACAGCGCCATAGATAGCTAAGGTAGCGTCCGCCGCGGTAGACGCTCCCGCTTCGCAATAGCTTTGGTCGCGCAGGTGTGGTCGATCCTTTAGTTTGCTTTGCTAATTTTCGTACTTTGGACTAAGAAAACTTGTGTCGGTTAAAATGAAAACTTTACTGAACTGTGTGCTACATTTTTTATTTATTTATTTTTATCTGTCAACATGTAGTGCGAGCGAGAGGCACTCGTAAGTCTGCCTTAAAGAACTAGTAACACGTCAAGTAGAAAAAGACTCGAAGGTTTGTTCTCGGTGGGGGTCGCATCCAATGCAGAGCGTGGCTGTGAGTACCGTGAATGCACTTGAAGTATCATTATGACGACCTCAGTGGCGCAGCGGGCGAGAGTCCGCCTGCGGCGCAAGAGGTTGCGGTTTAGATTCCCGCCTCGAAACAAATTTGTATACGATCTGCAGAAATGTGTTCCGTTGGTCTGGGTGTTTTCTAAATATAATAAAAAATATCTATTTATGTAAGTATATAATGTATTAAATATATCAGTTATCTAGTATCCATAACACAAGTTTTGAGTAGCTTACTTTGGGGCTAGGTGCTGTGTGAATTGTCCAGCATTATTAATTTATTTATTACTAGTTGCGCCCCGCGGTTTCACCCGCGCAGATTTAAATCCCGGTATTCCCACGGGATAAAAAGTAGCCTACGTGTTATTCCAAACTATAATGTATCTCTCTGGCAAGTTTCATCCAGATCCGTTCAGCCGTTCCGGCGTGAAAGAGTAACAAACATCCATCCATCCATCTATCCATACTTACAAACTTTCACGTTTATAATATTAGTAGGATTAGCAAATTTTTTGACCGAGTAAAATGCTAACAACTTTGATCGCTAGGGGGCCAATAATTTTTCTATTTGTATTGCAATCCCATTACAACCTCTACGTAGGCTCTCTCCGTGTACGTACGACTCATGTTCCCTCCCTAAGGGTGCGGTCGAGTTATAAATAACACCCTCTCTACTTTACCTGCGTATTTATTAGGACGGTGCCACACGGGCGACGCACTGCGACAGGGAAATAGTTTGGAGCTTTAGGGCGATGCTATACTATCAGTAAACGTCTGCCACGTTTGACGTGTGCCAGGTATAGGTCGCGCGCGTCACGCAAAGAGAACGCCGGAAGGAGGGGGAGAGGGTGTGATGGCACGACTATTTTGTATGCGCAAACACATTCCCTCCACTGTTTTCCAGCGTTCTTTTTGATTGACACGACCTAACACGTAATTTTTTAGTACATTCAACATCAATATTTATGATGAATACAAAATAGTTTCAAAAATGATGATTGAATCTATACCTAACGTTTAGATGTTTTAAAGCGATCCTTGTGATTCAATAGAACTTTTTTACAATAAATTAGATGGAAAAAAGCATATGACCCACCTGATGCTAAGCGGTAATCATCATCAAACATTACCTCGCGAGTCGCACGCTAAATGAAGTGCTCTACGAATTGCTGGCCTGCGTCCACCAACTTGAGGCATCATACATATTATTTTAAGCCTCATGTGCCTGTAACTACACCGGCAACCACACTCTTCAAACAGAAACACAGCAACGCGCCATGAGGCAGATATAAGCATATTCATGTATAAGGGTTTCAGGGCCGGGGGCATATTGAACGAAAATGAATCCGTCTATTGCTGTCTGTCATTTTGTGGTCTCAAAAAATGTTTACCACTGTCAAGTATAGTTGATAAAATATTTTAGTCAAGTTAGAGGTCGTCATTGGTTTGAAGAAGATGGGTGCCTGCGGGTTCCATTAAAACCTACGTGATTTCATTCCGTTGTTTCATTATTGAAATTTTGTGCAGCCTTTCTTCAGAATCCCTGCCATTTTATAACGGCTCTATAGAGTATTCTTGTCACTTTCATGCCAAGAGACAGCAACAGCCTTATCGGTCTGTTGCTATTAGCGCACTCATTATGAATATAAAAAACCGTTCTAAACTGACGGCAATTCTATTTACTTTTTGAAACATTTAATTGTACGTCCGAATAGGGCAGACTGTTTGTACTTTTTATATTTTCAACGCCCTATACATTCAACAGTTTACAATGAAGATTATTCTGATTTTGATTCACATGTTCAATCGTGTGGCAGGTTGCCCACAGGATTATTTAATTAGCAATGTCAACTATGTAAAAGCTGTTCCCTGAAACTGTAAAACTAGAATACTTTAGCGAACGGAAGTAGTTTGAAGCGAGGTGTAGCGGCAGGTAGGCACTGTACAAAACCGTACAAAAATAGACGCGTTTCCGTTAAGCAGTGGGCTGAGTTACAGACAGAAGCGGGTTTGTAAACTCTCAAAAAGTTACTTGAATTGAAACATCGCTAAAAGTTAGCTCTGTCACTGTTTGTTGTTGCTTTTTGGTAAGAGATAGCAATAGTATAAACACTGATTATTGTGGCAGATTTTAATACGTAAGGGTGTGCTACTCGCTGACCCGCTTTGAAGGCGACATGTAAAACGAAATGAAACGTAAATATTTCCGTTACCAGGGTACTATTATTTAAGGTTAACGACTTATGGACGACTTATGGATTTATAGACGGAGTGGTTTTCTAGTACCTACATACCTATGTACCTACTGGCAAATCACTCCGTCCATAAGTCCAAGGCACTAGCAGGGGCAAGTATGAAATGTTGTGCTAATGTTGTATTGCAATGGAGGTAACTTAAAACCAATTTACTTTTTTTTACCCGTCACCCTCTTCCTAAAAAAACTTCCACGTTTATATATAGATTATGTTTTCATCCACTCTGCTACCGCATATTTCTGTGACCACACTTCGTCCTATTTTATTAACACATGGTGAGGTTGCAAACACAATATAGTAAATGTTTGAAATCTTCAACCCGTTCCCGCTACCACCTATCTCTATGACCCAGCCGAAAAAACTCCATTCAGGTTGACACGGTGAGACTCTTCGTGGTCAGTTCTTCATTGCTGGAGATCTGTCTGTCTACCGCCTACACTATGACCACAGAAAGACGCCATCAAGCTCTACCACACGTTAAGACATCACACAACGTAGAATCGTGGAAAACGAATTGCATGCTTCAACCCGCTCCTGCTACCGCCTATGACTGTGACCACACCAGAAAGACTCCACCCAGTCTCATCGGCGGCGCAAGGTGTGGCTGCATACAATGTAGCTAATGGATTGTTTTGTTCTGTTTATCTGTGCTGTGCTATAACATGAGCTTTACCTATAATCTAAAACGACGTGGCTACCTGATTTTATACCTACTGATTGACAAATTGAGACAAGTCATCTTAAGGGTCGATCCGCTTATTTTGGACGCCTTGCCTAAGTCAGCATTCTCTTAGCGGCCTAAATAAAATTTTGTCTGGAAAATAATAGTAAGTAAAATGTTTGTTATTCGTCAATTATCTCTATTAAGTATAACTATAGCGCCCTGCGGTTTTACCCGCGTAGTTCTAAATCCCGGTATTTCCATGGGATAAAAAGTAACCTATGTGTTATTCCAGACTATAATATATGTCTGTGCCAATTTTCACCAAGATCCGTTCAGCCGTTCTGGAGTTATAGAGCAACAAACATCCATCCATACTCACAAACTTTCGCATTTATTACATGACATTCTCCCCTTCGCATAACATGCCCATACCACGCTAGCCTATAGGTAGGTACACCTCATATTTTCAGTCACTGCCACTGGTGCCAATTTCAAACTACCTCTAATAAACTCATTCCTTATCTCATCCACTAGTCACACCACACATCCATCTCAACATTCTCATCTCCATGCACTCTTCTTTCATCCGTCCCTTTGGTGGCCCAGCACTCAGATCCATACAAACCGGAAGGCCGTATGATCGTTTCCCAGATGTGTTTGCTATAAGCACAATCTAAAAGAGTATAACATTAGGTACATTTGAAATACAAAACCCTTCTTCTGGGATCCCGATCGGGTAAATCCCATTTGAAGCTCGGCAAAAAGCTTTTTAATGTAAAATCGCTTTAAATCTGAATTATTATGCAAAATAAACCAACACGGACCACCGCCCTGTCAATATGAAAATTTAATACCGCAGGGTCATCGAACTGAGGATAGACGGTATGCTGAAAATAAATGACAATTTGAATAAATACGTAGTGGAATCACTCCATGGACCGACGACAGGTAAATATCGAGAAGTCAATTTGACGGAAAGATGGGTGAACATACACAAAAAAATACAGTTGAACCAAGGAATAGATACCTACTATCTAACATACATAGAACTTGCTCTTTTTTAAGTCGGTTAAAAATAACTATGCAAGTAATACATATTAATATAATTGTGTCATACAAAAAACAGCAATTCAATACTGAAACAGAAACAGCTTCACGACTTTGATCCCCAGGCACGGTAGATATCCCTTCAGATCTCCCACAGTACCAAGTAGGTACTAATTCAAGATTCTTTGAGGATGTCTAAGGGGGGTAGTCAGAGGTACGTCCAAACATTACATTTGGCACATACCCACATTTTGCAGTAGTTAGTATTCCATACGTGACAGGTTGCAAGCCCATCGCCGCTGTTAGAATACTAACTGGTTTCCTCACGATGTTTTCCTTCACCGTTTAAGAGCACTGGCATTGCGCACATAAATTTTTCGATAGAAAAATCCATTGGTGCCCGACCGGATTCGAACCTGCGACCTTACTATCGGAAGGCGGGGTCACTCCCACTAGACCACCGGTGCTCTCAACCAGCAATTCAATAAATATAGAAATATAAGTATACCAATGATTTCTACAAAAGCTTTAAGAAAATACAAGTGAATTGTTACCTAAGAAAAGTGTCTATATATAAAATTAACTATCCTCAACAAAATACCCGTGGCATACAATTTTCCTTATGGGAATGTAATTTCGAATCAGTTTCATCCATTGACGTATTGGCTTCACTACCCCAACCGACTAGCCCTGTATGAAAGCCAGCCCTCGCGTGACTCGACTCAAACCACTTTATTAGTGGCAGGAAAGGGAAGATGTCTATGATACACGGAAATTACCTGCCCGCATATTTAGATCAATTAATCGATATAAACCTTGGTTGAACGGTGGAAATAAGAACAGCTGAAACAATACGTTCGTTTCCAAAAGTAAAAAAAAACCTATGGTATTACAATTATTTGGTACCGGTCAAGCGGTATTCGGTTCAAAATATAAAGTTAATTTTCTCCACGCTAGTTGTATTTACCCCTTATCTATATTTATTTTAGGGGCATCATTCTTAAGTATGCAAAATTACGTGAATTTTAGTTCTGGGTGCTGCCATATCCATAAAAATAAATAAAATGATGGGTGTCCCAAATAACCAGCGAAGTGGTGCTATTTGGGACATGCAAGTTTAACTTCATTTTTAGCACAATCTAAACATGAAAATTAAATAACACCTAGTGGAAACTATTCGGAACACTATCAGGCGTGCGTTTGAAGAATAAGTTTGTGCAATATTGATTAGAAACCTACAAAAAAACTGCAAAATCAACTTTTTATTCGTCTTTATTTAGGTTCCAGATAAGAGGTTTAGTTTCAACGGTCTTATAATAATAAATACAATTGTTAAATTGTACATTAAAAATAGGTAGGTCTCTTTAAATTTTTTTTTCCTTTTATTTGGGTAAACAAACAGTAACACAATAAAATATGGTATAACAATACTTAGTAGGTAACTAATTATAAAAAAAATTAGGAGAAACTATCAAAAAATCAAAATATGTTCATAATTAACATTGTGGTGTTATTTGGACCACCAAATAACACCACTATATTATTGAAAATCAAGGTTCAGGTTAGTCGGGACGGATGTCCCAAATAACACCAAAACCCGTCCCAAATATCACGGCTCATAAAAGAGCACGAAAAATCCAATACAAATAGCACTTATTAACCAAGCGAATACTTAATTTTAATCCTTAATAACCATAATATTTGGTTAGTCATAATGGTATTTTGCTAACATTTATGGATTTCTTGTTGCAGACCAATCTTGGACACCTAATTTTTTTACAAAAATCTATCATATTCAAAAACTCGTTATTTCTGCCCTGCGTGAACCAATAAAACCACAAACGACAACTTGTGAAAAGCATTGATGGTTTTAGTATTGCTACCTACATAACATTTTTCAATTCGTAATACTAATGGGAAAAAAATATGAATAGATGAAAATAAAAATTGGGATGACCCAAATAACACCACGAGTCCCCAATAACACCGGTTTACGGTATTATAAGTGGCTTTTGGCAAGACGACCATTGAAAGCACCACACACAGCGATAGCGATAGTGGTGAGATATTATCCCAATCCCAACTAATATTATAAATGCGAAAGTAACTCTGTCTGTCTGTCTGTCTGTTACGCTTTCACGCTTAAACCTCTCAACCGATTTTGATGAAATTTGGCACAGACAATCTTTAGACCCTGAGAAAGAACATAGGCTACCTTTTATTGCGAAAAAAAGAGATGAAGAGATTAAAAGTACGCAGACGAAGTTGCGGGTACCAGCTAGTTATGTATATTCCAAGGAATTTGAATACAAGCGACAATAATTAGACATTGGCATAAATTTAAAAAAGGAATATTTTTCCCAATGATAAATATGACAATTAAAATAATACCGGATATTCAGAAAATAAATGATAAACTCGTAATTTACCTACTGTGAATTAGGTAATGTGCAAGTTATATTATCTATTACCGCGTAGGGGAAAAACTGGTGGATGCATCGTCATCGTGCAAAATCGATGCAAAATAGAGTCAAAGTCAGTTTGAGTCATGACCCTGAAAAAACTTCGCAAAACTTTCACATAGAAGGTCAATGACGTAATTCCTTACAACCAATCAGCGCTGCAACCAAAATGGTAGCCGGGCAACCAAAATAACAGCTTCAATATTCGCTTTTAATTTTACTTCCAGTCAGTGAACATTACTAGATGAACACGCGTGTTCCAAAAAACAAATTAAAATTTGACAGTTTACATCACAGAGTAGGTGGTACTTTTTACATTCTGCCAGTTTGTTGCTCTGTTATATTGAGGCCAGTGAAAAGTTCCATCGATTAAACTGTGACCTTTCTATTCGAATGGTGCATAGTATCGATCAGAGTTGGAAGTAGGGCGTCTTCAATAATAGATAGGTAAGACGTAAAATTATAACTTGGTTATAGGACGATCGATTGAAGTCAGCCGTTGTTCGACAAGCGAGCTCCGTCATCTAACGCACGTTAACTTGAAATACGTTTTCTGTCATCTTGAAGAACAACATTTTTTATTTTGGGGCGATGAGCGATGACAATCACTGCTTACCTATGTAGTAGGTACCACTTGTTCGCACATTTTAACTTTCATGCTATATTTGATTAAATAAAACGTTCTTTTATGTAAAACTAGTAAGGAGATAACGTCTTCTGGCGACACGCCCTATTCTGTAAGTTACTCTCTGAAATAAGAAAATTCATGACTATAGTATGACTACAGCATACGACCGTCAATGATGTTCGCCGCTTTACAAAATAGGAAGGTAGCTACTGAAGTTTTCCCATTAACATTTTACTTTATTTTTCTTAAAACTTTGCTTGAATGCTTTTAATCTAAAGACAAAGCTCTCATGGCGAGGTCAAGTGGCAGTAAGAAAGCCATATTATACACAGGGCCAACTTGACTTGACCTCCTCGAAGAATTAACCACCAAACAACATCTCGCTCGCACACTTCTAGCTTCATTGAGGCGTACATAATAGTTATTTGTTATACAAGAGTGCAAAGTTGCTTTTTAACCGCGTGCTCAATTTTGATGACCGAGCAAGCGAAGGATTCTAAAATTTAATCACGAGCGCAGCGAGTGATTCAAAATTAGAATCCTGAGCGTTAGCGAGGGAATCAAAAGAGCACGAGGTGAAAAATCTTTGCACTCGAGTGCAACACGTAACTTTTCATTCCACCTCAGCGAGGAAATGACTAAATGCAAAAAAAAAACGTTTACAATCACATGCTGGCGTCAAACAAACTTCCTCGTCGCTAGAATCACTCATTTTAGATTTTTCACTTGTTTTCAAGTTTCTCGTTTTTAATAAAAGGTTTAACAATGACGTGAAAAAATGCCGCGTAAAGAACCGCGTACAAAGCAAATTGAATAAAGAACACCAAGAAGGTTCCGAGTCTGAGTTTTTAACAAATTAAAAAAAAGTTGTATGATATATTCGGCATCATAGAGGTAGCAGTAAATAGGTTTAATGTTTTTTTTTAATTCACAAACTTAGTGCACACGATGTTCTAAATTCAATTTACTTTATCCTCTAGAGAATAAAAACGGCTTTTGCACTCAGATATTGAAGAGCAAAATTACTCTTGCCGAGATGGTGGGATGAAAAATTATTTCACTGAATATGAATATGATTTAGTATCCCGAAAAGGATTATTCTCAAAAGAGTAGAAAAAACCAGTTATCTAGTACCCAAAAATGTAGGTACAATAATTATACAATTCCAAGTCTTTTGTACTGTTGCGGACCACCGTGCATTTTGCTCAACTCCAGAGTTTATGGCTTCAGACCATCCGTATCTGAGAGTTACCGCAAAACGATGTGCAAAAACGCGTCTGCTCCTACTAGCAGTTTTACACCTCGTTAAATATTATTAGGTAGCTACTCGCAAATGTAGCGCCATCAGAAGGCTGTTTGAGGTAACAACTCATATTTCAACCGGCATGGTTAGCTGGGTTGTAAAACAATATAGGTACCCTGGTTTCTGAAAGCTCGATAAACACTAATGGGCTGTCAATTAGATAGAGATAGCAAGTGACTTGACAGCCGATCAAAATCAAAATCAAATCAAAGCGTTTATTTGCAACTAAGTAAACAACCGGGGTAGGTATAACTTGTTAGAATAGGCTACATATCTAGGAAACTGTATCCATCACCAGTGCAGAACTTGGAATCACTGGAAGCCAGAAGGGTTTCGTTTCGTCATTTTAAACATTTCATCATCATCACCAGAATCAACAGCCCACAGAAGTCCACTGCTGGACATAGGCCTCCCCTATCCGCTTTAAACATTTGGTATTGGTTAATTTGGTGTTATTTCATTACAAACAGTAAGGGCGTTTGTGCACTACAAGGAATTTTACTGTCCGGCAGTTCGATTTTTTACGGTAAAGAGGATAGAACGACGGTGAAGACGACGAGTAAGAGAAGGACGGTTTACAAAATCTGCCTGCCGAAGAGTAAAAATCCTTGTAGTGCACAAACGCCCTAACACCAGTATTGTGTTACGAACACCGTATAAAAACCACTTTTACTGGAACCCTATGAATGAATTTTTAGGCAATGGCATCAAGCGAACCCTCAACCTTTTTATTAGACGTGCACTTTCCCCCATCTACCTACCCTACTTTGAGTTTGGATTATAATTAACGTTTTTTATGATGACGTCTAAACGGGGCAGCAATATATTGTTATTTATTTCAGGCAAAACAGCCTGATACATGCCTTTTTCTACCTTCAAGCAGCGTTGCTGTGATTCTGTTGGGAGAGTGTGGATGCCGGTGAAATCACAGGCTCATGAGGTTTAACATCTGTATGGCACAAGTTGGACATACGACAATGCATCTTGGCACGTTTTTATCATGCGTGCCTTACGAGGCAATGCTTTGTTATGGTGATGGTTTCCACTAAACATTTGTTAGATGCATCTATCACCATCAGGAAATGCTAAAAAAACGCTAAGATCGTCTAAGGACATTTGTTCACGTAGCCCTCTTAGCCATTAGCAAAATGTATTTTCTGCCTTAGCTTACAATTGCGGCCTGCACCAAATTGCAATAAACCTTATCGCAAACGATCCAGCCGTGGATCCAAAAACTCGCCGGCTCAGTGGAGCGGCTCGAGGGGAAGATAAAATCTGCGACGGTTAAATTCAGATTAATTTGATAAAGCACTGTTTTATAAAGACGGTGACGGAAAATAGCGAACGTAATAGTGTTTTTTTAACTTCAACAAGAAATCACAAAAATTATGGACATAACTCTGCCATACCTACATTTTTGCACACTACTCGTTTGACAACGATTTTTATTAACATTTTTGTATGTTCACTAGATTCTCCGTAGAAGTCAACACAAACCATGGACGACCGTACAGTGGACCTCATCTTCGGCGGCTCACTAACGCTGCTGCCGCCGGTCAGCTCCAAGATCGTGAGGATATTCACCAGTTCCACTTTCACAGGTTTGACATGACATTTTATAAATCTGCATTGCCATTCAGCGTTGCAATGTCTTAGATTGGCACTGATTCTTAAGCTATCTGTTGGCACTACACTGCAGCTTCGTTATTATTATTGTAACAAAACAAAAGAACGGTAAGTAATAATCCGTAAGTTTGTTGCCTGGTTTCCTGGTGGTAGCCCCGATTTACCTAAACTTTACAAACTTTAATTGATACTTCTTTCTTTCTTCTTTTTATGGCTCCTGTCATAGACAATCTTGCCAATGTCAAGTGATTCAGAGATTATACTCTTTGTAGTTATGTTTCTAGTCACGTCAGTCCAAAGTCGAGTCAGTCAATTGTTTTGAAAAAAATGGTGGCGGTTTCTTCAAAACATTTGAAACATTTTCGGTCAAATCACGATATCACATAATACACTTTCATTCCAAATGCTTACACTTTGTGCTAAGACCACAAGTACAATGTTGGTTAAAATACCACCAAAATTACACAACACAACTCAAAATAACAGTAGAAAAACCATTAAAATGAAAATGCTATGTTGCTTCGTTAGATGACAGGAAACGAATCCTCATTGATACTTGGGATTCAACTAAAATTTTGACATTGACTTTACCTCAACTTCTTTGCTTTTCTTTTCTTTTTTCCTTTTTGTTCAACTTTTTTTTTTCTTACATTGTCTCTTTTAGATTTTTGGCAACGGTATCCAGAACTGTTTGGATTGATTGCCGAAGGCTTGGATTTATTGTAATTTTCTTAATAAAACATTTATAGGTATTTTGGGATTGATCATAGCTGCATGGCGCATTCGCCAATTGTGGCATAAAATCAGCTTTACTAATTAATACTATTTAATACCACATCCCCGTTTTTAATGTTGTTTTTCATATAGGTACCCTTACATAAAAAACATGAAACTACCATCTTTTCATACCATAATAGGATTTCTGGTTTAGTCAGTGCGTTGATTGTCCGTTACTCAATTACGAAACCATTTATCTACCAACAAAATCTTTCAACCTGTTAGCAATGTACGAGACATAAGTGAAGTCATAGTTTGAATAATTTCTCAGTAAATTATTTGGCACTGAACAAAGTGGAACCAACGCTAGCGAGAAGCGAAGTTATTGAGCTGCACTTAACATAGATTATTATAGTTTTTCGATATACAGGATGATTCATGGCCTTTAGTTTGGATTCCCGTCTCTCTTCCCGCACAATAATCTCTTTCTAAGAGAGATTAGCACACCAAACCAGCAGAAGCATAAGATGGACCAATGAATCGATCACACTGAAAAACACAAGAAGTCATGGAACGAGGAGCAATGAGATTGTTCATGTTAAAATCTACCTATATGAGAAGGTACATAGGTAAATGGCATATTTTATTTTGTTCATATTTATGAGAATTTGACACTTCAAGGAAATCAGTAACTGCCATCATGGGGATTGTGTATCCGAACGTATATGGGGAGGTATCGGGTTTATAGAAGTAGAGCTAGCTATTTCTATTCCGTACTAGAGAGGATTATGACGGTATTGGCACAGCCTGTATACAATTGCATGTTACTTCATTTTTAGTGCTAAAATTGCACGTTTAAGTGCGTCTAAATGAAGCTGAAACTGAGTTAGGTAACTGAGCCCAGCTTGTGTAACGTAACTACTAATGTACCATTTGCAAAGACAGAAACAGCAGATTTAGGATGATTTTTTCCTGATTACCCAAAACATATTAAAAAATATACATTAATGTTTGGGAATAATTGGCAAAATATTCTGGAACAATGTTAATTTTGCAGAATGCGGTATTTATGAACTTTTCGACCAAAAATCCCCTGAACATACTACGGTCGATGTATCTATTCTGGAAAAACTCATGGTAACAGGCAAGGAATTTGTGTACTTGTATTCAAATTCCTTGGTAACAGTGTACTTGTATTCAAATTCCTTGGGTAACAGGCATACCTATTTCTGACAATGTCAAAACGCGTATAACATAAATCATTTATTCTCTGTGAATCAAAGTAAATCTCTGTGAAGTTTATAAAAAACAAATGTCATGGTTATAGATCTAGATTATGACTAGATCCTGCAATTAGGCGTCCAAAGGATTTTCTTACAAACTAATTTACAAATTCCACATTAATTCATTTACATGTTCGTTAAATAGTTAGTTGAGCAAATAGGCGTCTTTTAAAATACTCTGAAAGATTAGAATATAATATAAAATATTTAATTTTTGTCACATAAACATAAAACTTAAATGTCGTACAGCAATAATGATAATGATGATCATCATCGATAAACCTCTTTCAAGCCTTCAACCAATCTAAATTGGTTGTAGAAAATTTTCGCGATTAGGTACCTATTCAATCATAATCTGAGTCTTAAACTCAAAACTGCTCGTGGTTGAGTTGGTATTGCTAGGCAAGCAGTCAATTCCATTAATGAAAATAGCATAATATGTTACTCTCAGACCAAATAAAAATTTGGTCTGAGATGTTACTACACTGTTTTAGATTTAGTTCACTCTAATAGTTTTACCAACTGTACAAAACTGGATGATCACAAAGGATGGTTTCATCACGGCAACTCTACAATGAGATAAAGTGATGATGTGGAGCGGTATCACGACCATCCTTGAGGCAAAGGATGATGATAAGCGTGTCATATTGTTGTAATTTCAAATGCTCTAAATGTGCGAGAAAAATAATATTATGTGGCTGATTGCGAAGCGTCATGTAATTGTACAATTTCATAAGCCCAAATATGTGAAATGTGCGAGAAATAAGATTTAGGAATACTTCTTGTGTGGTAGTTATGTAACACACAATGTCATGAGGAGTAGATAGATTTATAAACATTATTCAAGAAATAGGAGTACCTAGTTTCGCTGGAACACTCAGATAGAAAAAAAGACATAATGCTTGTAGGTATATCGAATTCACTTTTTGTGTAGCTGCCAAAACAGTAAGTAGTATCTACATAACTTAGAAGTAGGTAGATTAGAAGTATGTCTGTACCTACTGATTATCATGAACAAATTGCACAAAACTTAGTAATATATTTTTCACCAGCGAAGTATTACAGTGTGAGTGAAATAAGTGTTCTCGAACCTTGTAATTAAAAGTAGTCTGTATTTACATAGCTATAGGTAGGTACTTTACATATTGAATAGCTTGGGTAATCAAAGAAAACTTTCACAACACGCAACACCCCCGACTTTCACCAGGCTTCATCAATTCGCCAAACCAAAATAGATACGTGCCGTGTCGAAATGCAATTTATAAGAACCACCCCTCAGGGTGGAAGCCGGCCAAAAGGGGGTGAAATGAACAAGTTTTAATTAAAAACCATTATCGGATAAAAAATACTTGCTTTGACGAAAAATTAATTACTTACGAAATTTTAATGGTTTATTTTTTGGTGTTGTTGTTGAAGAAAATTGAGAGAGACTTATATAAGGTATCACAAAATAATGTACTCATTTTTTACGCAAACATAATTATGTGAACAAAAACACCAGTTAAAATTTTAACCCCAACATACATTTTTGTACATCACTGTACCTACAGAGTGTACAGGCTTGAGTCTAAACTATTTATGTCGGGAAAACCGTTTTCTCTGTTCCGTGGGAAAACCTGTGTCGTTTATTATTATTATTTTATATTTTATTTATTATTATTTTTATCATAAGAAAACTAGTTTATCAGAACTTTTCAAGCTTTTTCAGTATACATAGTAAATGCTGAGAAAAAAAAAGAAAAGTTGGTTGTCTTTCTTCGCTTCGACCGATCATCATTTATTTTTATACTTTTTTTATCTGCTTGTTCCATGTAGTTATCCTTTATTTACCCAGATCCTTATAAAACAAATATTTGCAAACATTTTGTACCTTCGCAGAAATCGAACTTACTTATACCACTGAGAAAAAATAAATCAGGCCAAACTTTAACGCCTCACATATACTTTTGCTACTATAAATACGAGTACATAAACAATGTATATTTATTTTTAGCACAGTGATACAATTTTTAGTTAGGAATTACCGAGTCGGTCTAAGGAAATTGCGGGCGACCTAGTTTTGCTTAACAAGCCGGTTACATATCTATGAAAAACTTTTTGTGTGCAAACTTTTTGCATAGCAAAGGAGTCCGCATTACACATAAAAGTGCGAACTGGTGGTAGACGCTCTCTAGGCTGACGCAGTATGGAAATAGGTGAAGCTTTATGTATTCAGAAATAGATATAAGCAACTAGTAGGTACCCACGACACTTTCTTACGTACGTATCTATAACACATTTTTTCAGCCACCATTAAAAATAAAAATAGGATTCTGTTAAAATTAAAATGACGTCATTTTTCTCCAGGACCAGGGCTCATAGTAAAAAAAACATTCTCCTTTACCCGCAAATTTCAACTGTGTGTAAGTATGTACAGACAGTTGAACGTATTGGAGTAGACGTGTTTGTGCTATTTGTGCGTAGGTACCTAGCTAATCTTAGTAATGTATAATAAAGGTACTATGCTAAGATAATTGGCCACATCGAGCTATCATAACTAATGATTGGCTATAGTTGGATTGCCCCACCTCTTAGCCACCTCTTACCCACTTTATACTAACCGGTACACTTTGTTATTAAATAAATGGCTGACAACCGTCAAACAACTTACGCTCGCACATTACAAAATTTTTGTGAAAATTAAGTTTGACGTACGCCAACTAGATGAATAGATGTTTTTGTGAGATAACATGTTTGGCAAAAATATATGTGGTTTTGCGATTTTCCACATTCAGTGATTTTATATCTTCCAAAATGTATAGTGTCTGCATCTTAAGAATGACCAGCGTATTTACTGTTTCTTTTAGAAAAGAGGTAGAATAGGTAGGTACTTGCGCAATGTGCAACGTCGCGTGACAGCCCTCGGTGCTTCACTCGACTGCGGCAGTACGTATGCGCCAGCCCTAATGCACCTTATCTTTACATGACGTCCTTGATAAGGGAAATTGGACTGAATTTAAAGAATTAGGACTTTTTTCGAATTGAAAACATTTATTTACGATGAAAATTATCGCGTATCATGGGGAAGGTTCAAATCTCATTCGGATAATAGCTATTGGGATAGGTATTATAAAAAATTAATACTACTAGTTGTGCCCCGCGATTTTACCCGCGCTGATTTAAATCCCGGTATTCCCAAGGGATGAAAGTAGCCTATGTGGTATTCCAGACTATAATCTATCTCTCTGCCAAGTTTCATCCAGATTCGTTCAGCCGTTCCGGCGTAAAAGAGTAACGAACATCCATCCATCAATCCATCCTTAACTTACAAACTTTCGCGTAATAGTAGTAGGATTGACTTAATATATTTTAAAATTTTTACATTGTTCTGTTACCAACATTATTATTTCAATACATATTTATCATTTTTACACCAAATTTTTGACAAGCACATTGTATGTGTGGCGCTCTTTTTAGTACTATTTGTATTAGACAGATGTGTAACTGCACTCTTGCAATAAATAATTTCATTTAATTTTTATTTTATTTCTTGTAGATGGACAAGCTGATGGGGTGGTAACAATCACCTTTAACAAAACATAGACCTCTGACCTGCATCCAGTGATACTCGTATATACAATTACTAGCGACCCGCCCACGCGCCCCTGCTTCGCATGGGTGCACATATCATGCATGTATTAGACATATAAATCTTCCTCTTGAATCACTATATCTATTAAAAAAAACCGCATCAAAATCCGTTGCGTAGTTTTAAAGATTTAAGCATACAAAGGGACATAGGGACAGAGAAAGCGACTTTGTTTTGATATTATTATTATGTCTTTCAGATACAACTATGGAGAGGAATACGCTTATGGCGAAATGCTATCCTCGCATCAAGGACTATTGTAGAGAAAAGCATGGGTTGGAATTTCAAGTGAGTCTTCTTTTTTCTTAAACCGATTGAGAACATCTATTACTATTCATCATCATCATCAACAGCCCATAGAAGTCCACTGCTGGACATAGGCCTCCCCTATCCGCTTCCATGAAGAACGATTCTGAGCCCTTTCCATCCACCGACTACCCGCGATCCCAACAATGTCGTCAGTCCATCGGGCGTCCCACACTTCGCTTTCCCGTCGTGGTCGCCATTCAAGAACCTTTATTCCCCATCGGTTGTCAGTTTTTCGAGCTATATGACCTGCCCATTGCCACTTCAACTTGCTGATTTTGAGAGCTATGTCGGCTACCTTGGTTCTCCTACGGATTTTCTCATTTCTGATTCTATCTCGTAGTGAAACTCCTAGCATAGCTCTCTCCATAGCTCGTTGTGCGACTTTGAGCTTGGTGATGAGGCCAATAGTAAGCGACCACGTCTCAGTTCCATATGTCGTCACTGGCAACACACACTGGTTGAAGACTTTCGTCTTGAGGCTCTGCGGTATGTGTGACGAGAAGATGTGGCGTAATTTCCCGAACGCTGCCCATCCGAGTTGGATTCGTCGGCTGACCTCTTTATCGAAGTTGGACCTACCTAGTTGGATCATCTGACCCAGATACACGTAGTGGTCAACAACTTCGATGATATCGCTCCCAACATGTACCGGCACGGGTGCGACATGAGCATTAGACATGATTTTCGTCTTGCTCATGTTCATCTTAAGACCCACCTGTTGGGAGACAATATCGAGGTCTCTGAGCATTGTGCCTAGATCTTCCAGCGATTCCGCCAATATGACTATATCGTCGGCAAATCGAAGGTGAGTGATGTATTCGCCATTGACGTTGATGCCATGTCTATTCCAGGACAGCAACTTGAAAACATCCTCCAATGCCGAGGTGAAGAGTTTCGGAGAAATTACATCTCCCTGTCTCACCCCTTTATGCAGTTGGATAGGATCCGTGCTCTGGTCCTGGAGTCGGATAGACATAGTGGCTTTGCTGTACAAACACTTCAACACTTCGATATACCGATAGTCAATTTGACATCGCTGGAGTGACCGTAGGACTGCCCAGGTTTCGACTGAATCAAAGGCTTTCCTCTTAGTCCACAAACGCTAAACATATAGTATTACTATTAGTTCGCCCCAAACTGAGATTTCATCATGCAATTCGAATGTTGCGAAAATATAAAGTAGGTGGTAGTCAGAAGCAAGTCCAA
Organism: Plemyria rubiginata; assembly: GCA_963576535.1. Taxonomy (NCBI): domain Eukaryota; kingdom Metazoa; phylum Arthropoda; class Insecta; order Lepidoptera; family Geometridae; genus Plemyria; species Plemyria rubiginata. The sequence continues at coordinate 6,323,278 of OY754922.1, read as the reverse complement.
ACATAAGGTATATTCGGAGTTGCTTCTAAATACAATCTTAGTATAGTAACCAATTTTCGATTCTATTGACCTATTTATTGAAGAGCTCCGATGACCCTCAGATGGATCCGCCATCATCAGATGGTTGCTGTCACCATTTTATGAGATATATAAGTAACTTGCTAAGATAAAAAAGAACCATAGCTATCTCGGAAAATACGAAAAATGGGGCAGCGTATATTGTTTTCGGATAGCTCTACGCGTGAGGATATTTTTTTGACGTCACTGTTTAGACGACCCCGTTATTAATATAATTATTACACTATTAAGACCATTAACCCGCGGCTGTGCCGGACGATTTCGATCCGTTTTCAATTAATTTCATAAGACATGGTAAAAATCAATATTTCCCAGAAAGATGATTTCAAAACCGTTCCACCTGAAACGCTTCACAGAAACCTATGGAAATGATGACTTCCGTTCTTAAAATTAAACTAAGGCGATGTTTATGAAAGTAACTAGCTGGTACCCGCGACTTCGTCTGCGTACTTTTAATCTCTTCATCTCTTTTTTTCGCAATAAAAGGTAGCCTATGTTCTTTCTCAGGGTCTAAAGATTGTCTGTGCCAAATTTCATCAAAATCGGTTGAGAGGTTTAAGCGGGAAAGCGTAACAGACAGACAGACAGAGTTACTTTCGCATTTATAATATTAGTTGGGATAGTGATGGGCAACCCGTCACGTATGGAAGAGCGAGGCTTACTGTAAATAAAAAATATGACTTTATTGTTATGTTTGTTTGAAAAAAATATTATTTAAAAATACTTTAAAAATATTACTGCTTTTGCTGAATCGCCTTAGTAGTTTTATACATCCCCCACCCAGTTATCTCTGTTATGGCTTGTCCTTCGACAGCGACAAAGACCTTCACTAAGCACTTGAATTTTGTTCTGACCTTATTAATTTTAGGAGTACCTATAGAGCTCTTTGTGAAGGGCTCGTCTGGGGAAATCCTCAGTAACATGCCTATTTCTGCCGCAAAAAATTGTTGCTGTTTTGTTTTGAAGCGTGCATGTGTATGATCGCTGTCAAGTTACAGGCACGTGAGGCTTAGCACATAAGTTTAAAAATACTTGTCGTCTTCATGAAGTTTATCTTGTCTACAGAATCATCAAAATCGGTTCATCCAGTAAAATTTTACGAGGTGACAAACATAAAAAAACAGTCCAATTGAGAACCTCCTCCTTTTTTAAAGTCGTTTAATAAACTAAATATCGTGAAGTATTAACTTGGCTTTTTCCATGTTTTGGTATGGCAGCCGATTCTGAATCGCCCTCGCCCCCGAGTCCTTTGATGACTCTCCATAATATAATCCTGAATATCAATATTTCTCCGAAGCCTGAAATGAATTTAGATCCATTGATAGCGGTCGTTCCGGGAAAAAATCTTTATGGATATTTGAAGATTTTCGTGGTATTGGAGATTATTGGAATCATTCATCTATTGGACAGTAGGTACTTTTTTTACTTTTACTGATAGGTAGGGCTCGAAACTTAAATTATAATTAAAATATGCGCCGTTTCTTCATATCGTAACCTGTTGAAAAAATAGTGAGTCTAACTTCTGAATTTCTGGGTGTTACTGACTACGCCTATAATAATACTAAGGTATCTGACGGGCGGGATGTCTATGTATGGATTTCTATGCGTTAGAGTATCGTGCCTTTCGTTTCATAGAACGATTTTATTTTATCACTACAATGTTCTCCTAGAAACAGTGCTCCTAGGTCAATAACCTACGCCCCTCTCCCTAAATAGCATTACTTGTAAACATTACTAGTTAACCGTTGGTTTATTTCGGTTAGCGGAAAGCTAGTGCAACGGCCTGGGGCCCTGTATATTCCTACCATTGATTGCTTCGAACTGGAATCTTAACCATATTTTTACCCTTGTGAGCTGTGAACTTATTTCCAAGTTGAAATGCCATTGCATTAGAGCATAATTATGTATTTTCTTATTTTGTTAAACTGGTCGTATCGAAAATGCTAGGAGGTGCCGAGCTCATTAATAAGCTTGCATCACCATGCTTCATGGGTATGAATTAGCTTAGACTCAAGAGTCAAGATTTTAAAATTCAGTCGATTTGTATTTTTATAAATAATTAACGTGAGGCTGTGATATTTTCCAAAATGTATGTTTTGCTCCTCATCAGATTGGGATTTCGGAAAACCAATTGCCTCACTCAACGGCTTTTTAATAACACACTTTCGACTTGTTTTTCTCAAACAGTGAAGGAAAATTATCAAAAGGAAACGTGGGATAAGGGCAGGAAGAAACGGCCTACTACGGATCTGACGTTGAGGAAAATGAAAAACAATACTTTGACTTGGGATACTCAAGCTCATATGAGCTTACGTTTTACAGGTAGTGGACATGCGATGGGGAGTGCGAGATGAGGCGACAGACGATCACATGACGACCGAGCTGTGCATGCGAGAGATCAAGAACTGCCAGCGGCTTTCGATGGGACCCAACTTTGTGGTATTCCTGGGGCAGAAATATGGATACAGGTATATTTTTATTTATTTGTTTGGGCTACCAGTGAGTAATACACAATCTCACAAAAAATAATATTCAGAAAACAAACAGTGTTACATTTTTAATTAAAGTTACATAAAATACTAATCACCAACATGTTTTCTTACATAATAATGCTGATACATTTCCTGTGCTTACCCCTAAAAGATAGCCACAGCTAACAACGTACTCATATTAAAATAAGGTTTAAACATTTAATTACTAACTGGTTTGCAATATGATAGACATTTCCCATTTACCTATACCTATCCCACTAATATTATAAATGTGAAATTTGGATGTTTGTTAACTCAATAACACGAGAACGGCTGAACAGATCTGGATAAAATTTGGCACAGAGATAGATTATAGTCTGGAATAGCACGTAGTAGTTTTGATCCCATTGGAATACCGGAATTTAGAACTTTGCGGGTGAAACCGCGGGCCGCAGCTAGATAATTTATGAGTTGTTGAGCTTTATGTTAAAGGCTATTCTGTGCTCACGTTCTTATTTCCTCAGGCCGATTCCCACATACGTGTTATCCTCGGAGCTCCAGATGCTACGGGACGAGCTGGCTGCGGGTGGGGCAGACGTTATTCTTCTCGACACCTGGTACAAGAAGGATGCCAATGCCGTCCCACCCATATCTGTCTTGCAGCCAATATCTTCGATATTGATAAATTTTAACAACAAAGTGAGTGTGGAGATGAACTTGTGGCTTCGAAACTCGGTCATAATATCACTGCGTAATAACCTTCTGAACACCTAAACCTAACTCCTAACCTAAAAGCTCTAAAATTTTACATAAATATGTTTTTTTTTTTATTTTTATAAAAATATAAAATTTTATTATATAAAAGTTTAGAGTTTTTAGAGAAACTTAGAGTCTAATGAGGCACTAACGTACAAAAAAGATTATTCATTCTTGGCCGTTTGTGCCTCGTTCGACCTACGATAAATTTGGATGAAACTTGGATAACCTATAATAGACGGTAACATGATATTTTGCAGGACAAAAAACTCTCTCATTTCCCGTTCCTGTTTTCAGAGAGTCCCAAAGCTCCAAGCAGAGGATCAAGCGGTCTGGTGGGACACGCTTGGAAAGATGCAAAAGCTGTTCCGCAAAGCCTCTTCCCAGCTGTACGCGTCGGGGAAGATTGATAAAGATACTATGCATAATTACTTCATGTCAGGTACGTTACACGAGGTGTTAAGTGTATGGGAAGTCAAGTCTTCTTGAATATGCTTGTTGAGACGTTGTGTTTGTTTCTATCTTCACGTCGTTACATATTTTAGTTGGTGTGGAAGGTCATGGTCACACATGTCTACACTTTATTGGACTTACATTTATTGGATTGGCGAATTACTAATACCACTACGTATTTGCTGTGTCTATTTATGCTTGTGTCATCTTCCTGTATTCAGTTGGTGGTGGATTAGGTGTTCGATGTTCACGTAGATTCAACAAGTAGGTACCTACCTAGGTTCTACAATAAAGTCACTTTTTTCAAATTTGGTAGATCTAACCGCTGTGCCAGGTATGTAAATATGATTTGATTTCTGATTCCGATTCTGACAAAATATAAGAGGAAACAAAGGAAGATGAATTCAACGAAACATAAACATTGCATATTATGACTTTATTGAGAATCTAAAGTTTAGTATAAACTTTATTTACTATTTCAGTAACGGAACGCGAAGTAATAAACGGGGTCCTCAATGTGAAGAACACAAAGAACCACTGCCTAGCCTACGTCCGGTACATTAACAACATCAATCTTCAGAACCTGAAGAAAGCCAGTAACTTCGTGGATATCCTCAACCGGAGTCTGGACAACGAAGCGTCGAAGCTGCTAGCTGACTTGAGAGATGTTAGGTTGCCGGATAAGATCGAGACTACTAATATGCAGAAGTAAGATAACTCATATGCAGGCTCCTGACTCACTTGGGTAGACATGACTTCAGATCTCTTGGTTTTCAGTAAAGTTAATGACTAGGCTACTAGTAGTTAATCAAATGAACTTTGAAAATGACTGCATTTTTGATTGGCTGCCGATCGCCGCTATTGGAATATTCCTAGGCCGAGCAGGCTTAAGAAATCGAAATCACCAACGGAACATTTACAAACCTGTCGTAGAATTTGGTTCCTGCAACGCGTAGTGATAATGTATATAAATTTATTCACGATATAGTAATAGTTTTCTTTCTATTTCTGCTAGGGATTAATCATTATCTCTCAGGTACACCGTTGAATGGATCGGACGTGAAGGTCTGGACACAGAATCCCACGGGGAATATTTGGCCCATTTCATAGCGCATTTCTACAAGAACATCATCAAGCTTGTAGATAGGTAAGTACTACATGTGGGTGATAAATGTATTTAACTATAATTCTAAAGCAAAGTACCTCCGCGCTAAAGCGTCAGATTTTTCTATAATCGCAAAGTAGAAACGTAAAGTTCGTTATAGCTAGTAGCCAACTCTGGTTTTGGAGTTTTTAGGCAAACAACTTTATGAGAAATTAATTATCAACTCTAGTAAAAGTAAACCTAGCATATCTAGTGTCACTTTCATATCAACGAAAAGAGATGAAACGCAACAGACTTATCACTCATTTTAGCTAATGAAACCAATGTATCAATAATGAATAGGAACATAACTTTCTCAGAGCAATGCGCAAAGAAGACAGCAGCGCCACAGGTCAAATTGTTACGGAAATCCTGCAGCACCTCCACGCATGCAACAACTCAGTCAAAGTATACCACGGCCGCGAGCCAGATCTAGAGTTCATTGAACATTACATGAAGAACAACTCGGACAAACCACTAGTGCTGTATGGAGAAGGTAGAGTTTTTAATCCGTTTGATTGTAATCCGTTTGCCTGATTTAAGGCTATGAAAAAATTGTACCACAGCTAACTGGCAAACTGTTCTATAAAATGATAGACACACGTGGCTTTACGCCTGCATACCTCAGCGTGTGCGACTTACAAGGAAATACTTTGTTATTTGTAAATGACCACATGAGAACATGAACTCAGGTCATCAGTTTGATTCATCGACTTTGTCATGAACAAGTGGTATAAAAAAATCCATCATTTTGTAGCGGTATACATAACTAGTATACCACTAGAGCGTACTTAAACTCTTTCAGGAGGATGCGGTAAAACCAGTCTCCTAGCCAAGAGTGCAGCACTATCTCTGGACACGTGGTTTGGAGAAGCCCGTCCTACAAACATCATCAGGTTCCTAGGCACCACGCCTGACTCCAGCGCGCTGACGCCTACACTCATTTCTATCTGTCAGCAGGTGAATAATGGAAACATGCTCAGTATTCAGTTTCGAACCATAACTAGAAAGTCATGGTCTGAATACTGAAGTTTTCATTCGTTCTTTGTAAAAGATGAAGAGAGAAAAGACAGAGATGAAGTTTTCGGTTTGTTGAAAAAAAATGTACCTACTGAGAGCTAAGCTAAGAAGACTTTGAACTTAAACTACTCTGTTTGGTTCACATTATCTACTAGATTTTTTGGATGAAATCTTAGATTCACTTTGTTAAACATAAATGAGATAAAAATCTTATAGTAAGGATTGTCGATGAGCTTGTTCCAGATATCGTACAACTTCGCTCTGCCATTCGAAAGCATCCCAGACGACCTGGTTCCACTGACAGCACACTTTAAGCAGCTTCTTACGCTAGCATCCCAGCAGAAACCGTTGCTGCTGTTTCTGGATTCTGTTGAGCAGCTCACAGGGATCGGGACGGAGAACAACAAAGTATCCTGGCTGCCGACGAGACTACCACCTCATTGCAAGGTATTGTGGCAGCTTGATTCTAGGCATTCTAGAACATGGCCTGCTTTTACTGATACATCATCATGTTCACTGTTTTACTAAAGGAGTGGAACTCAACCGTAGCTACTATAGAAGTCTGAAGTATGGATGGTCAGATCCGTGCTTGACATTTTCTTGCAGATAATAGTAACCTGCGCACGTGAAGAGACTAATCCTGAAGTATCCAAAGAGTACGAAGTACTCCGACGTATGATCGACTCTGAAGGCAACTTTCTGGAGGTCAAGGCTCTTGGAGAAGAATTGGCTATGCAAGTTTTAAAGTTAGTAGTTTCTCAATTGGGTTTTGATATAAAAAAAAGTAGATGAAGGTGTACTCAAGATATTTTTCAATTTCAGGTTATGGATGGCTGGAGCTGCGAGAGATCTCTCGAACTACCAGTGGCGTTTGGTCTCCAACGCCATTGGCGCTTGTTCTCTGCCGATATTCGTAAAACTTGTGTTTGCTGAGGTGCGTATAACTAACGGAACCATTTTTTTATTTCAATGTGAATACGGACCGACGATGACATGGTGGATGCAGAAGGTTCAAAATATTTCTGGAAATCTATGTGTCAAAGTTGAAAGATATGTTTTTTTCATTTGAAGACAATTTTAGATCTTTTAGTAATCGTGAGGATTGGATTTGAGATCTCGATGTTTGTTGCAGGTATGCAGATGGAGGAGTTACACTAAGCCTACGGATACGCACCTAGCGTCCACTGTCATGGATTCCATCATGTTGCTATACGAAAGGGTTGAGAAACAGGTAGGTAGTATATCTGAGTTGCTGGCATTGCCAACAATTGCGGTTAAAATAATATCACAATCTGCAAGACATAAATATAGGTAATTATTATTATTAAATAGTAGTCCCAGATAATTTTTCATCTGAACACTTATGCTTCGGCGTGCAAGCAAAGCCTGGTTTAGCAATGTTTAATCATAATAATGGAGGCCTTACAGGGAACAAACAATTCATAATTCGAGTTGGGTTCACTAAAGCGTAGGTGAGAACTTACTCATCATGAAATGAAGTTATCCGCAATTCCTTGTTGTTCATGTACTCTGTTTCTCCTTTCAGCATGGTCGACTACTAGTATTCCATGCACTAGCTTATATCACAGCAGCCCGCAGTGGACTCTCAGAAACAGAGTTAGAAGACTTAATTTCCTTGGACGACAAGGTCTTGGATGACGTATACCAGTACCATCTTCCACCCGTGAGGCGGATTCCACCTTTACTGTGGACTAGGTAAAATTAAAATTCGACAGTCTTTTGGTCATGCTGACAGACAAATCCTAACTTACCCTTGTTCTTGTATTAATCTGTCTCCAAGTGAACTATCCCAGAAATCTGGATGGTACACTATCCATGTTAGTGTTTGGGATAAAGCAACATTCTAAAAGTTCTAATGTTGCTTATTTCCAGGATCCGCAACGATCTCCCCAACTATCTTTCGGAGCGAGAGGCAGATGGCGTCTCCGTTATGAACTGGTACCACAGGCAGTTCCGTGACACAGCACGCGAGCGATACTTCAAGAACATGAATATGGCCATGTATTTCCATTCTATGATTGCTGACTACTATCTAGGTTAGTTCAGTACTATTATATAGATAGGTGCTATCTAATGAGTATTCAAGGAAAGCTAAAAGACTACTGCAGTATATAATGTTTTCAGGAATTTGGGGAGGTGGGTTCCCCAAGCCGTTTAAGTACACTGAGATCCAGCGGCACCGATTCAACCTAGCTGACCGCGAGGGCGTTGCAGATAGAAAAGTCCCTCTGCAGCCGCTGGTCTTCTCATCGGCTGACGGCGCCACCAAGAGATACAATTTGAGAAAGGTCAAGAGAACATCTATATGAAAGACACTTGAAGCTCCCGATAGCTTCAGTGCTTCCTGTGGCAATGCTCTGATGAAAATTTATGATTCTTTCTCTGACAGTTTGGAGAGCTACCGTTCCACCTGAACCGTTCGAAGCGTTTCACTGACTTATACTCTGAGGTACTTTTTAACTACTCCTGGCTTCACGCCAAGCTCAACTGCTGCCCACTGCAGGCGGTGCTGGCTGACTTTGAAGATGCTAAGCTACATGTCCATAAAGATGCTGTGAGGTAAATTCCCGTTAACATTTTTAAGCTTTGGGTTAACTCAACCCTAAAATCGTTGCACCTGATCTAAAAATAAAGGCAATTTCGATTGTAAATTTATTTATTGACGAGTCTGCGCAGTAGCTGTTGCTAAAAAAGAAGGCTTGGTGTTGACTTGTCATACGTTTTAGTAACGCCAAGATCAAGTTGGTTTGAAGCATAAAAACTTCATCATCAGATTGATCTCTAGGAAAAAGGTGACTCACATTTTTTTTAGAGAATTAATGCTGGTAGCTGATGCACTCCGTCTTGGCGGCGCCATTATAGGCCAGTACCCAGACATGCTGGCGCCCCAACTTGTGGGCAGGCTGCTGCCCGAAGCACCTACTAATCCAGCAGTGGCGGCACTGCTCAAGGAGTGCCATGACAAGGGAAAGTCTCATTGTGCGTTGCTGCCCTCGCATCATTGCTTGCACACACCTGGAGGGCCCTTGAAGGTATAGCTTAAAATAAGTCTAAGGCAACAAATTCTGCCAGATTGAAAAGACATGATTCATTGTTACTTTGTTATTTTGTACTAGCTCTTTGTACCATACGATTACACATCAAGAAAAAAAAAATGTTGTCTGACATCCATTTTCTAGTATTCCCTAGAAGGCCACCAGTTCGCAGTCTTCGGGATACGTCTCTCATCTGACAAGCGGTACGTGGTCTCCGTATCGAGCCGCGTCATATCCTGGGACCTGTCTACTTCAGACCTGGCTAGGGACTTGTGTCCTCAGCTGGAAGGCATCATGCAAAATCTGGAACTGTCCCCGGATAATAAGTGGGCTGCTGCTTCTACGAACAACTCCGTGGTTAGTAGTACTTACCTCACACGTTGGGGAAAATCTATTGGTGGAATTAACCAAACCTGACATTTTCGTAAAGTTTAGCGGTGGCTGAAATGCATCATGTTGTCATATTTTCATACGTATTACAATAATAATTGACATATTTTCATATGTATTACAATAATAATATTAATCATTTTTTTTCTTTTTAAATTTCTTCAATATTCTTAAGATTTAGGTATTATTTATACCTTTGTTTCTACACAGTGTTCGTAGAATGTTGAATTATTAACTCTGTTGTCTTTTCTATATCCAGTCCATGCTCCTCAATATGCTGACCAGTGAATATGTCACTATCAACAATCCCCTCGACGAAGGCAAGTATTTCTCCAAAGGCCTGCAAACTCCTGAAAACTCCTGCATGCTCCTCCTTCCTTCATAAATACGGATAAAACTTTCTGCCTTTCCATTACCTACTACACATTCGAGAAAGTGACTGAATCATTGACACACTCAAATGTTTTCCAAATACTTGCTTTAGTAAACTGTTCTTTATAGTGGGAAAATATATTAGTAACAAACAACTCATTTTCAGGTGAAACAGTTCGTGGGGTGAATGTCCTGAACCATCACATGTTTATTTATGGTCCAAGATCATGGGTGCGTTACACTATGCGTGGAGAAGTGGAAGACACATGCCAGGTGCCTTCTACTGCTCCATACGATGACGTAAACTGGGAGATACTCAGTAAGTTTGCTGCCAGTATTCGGCTTTTTTTACTGCCAAACATAAACAAATTATATGGGTTTTAAGTGGAGTCACATGGAACTAGCTTAATAGATATCTTTCATGCAAGTGATTTTTATACAGCAATGGAACTCAAAGATCTAGAAAATTTCTACCTGGTTCTTTGGAGCGGAGACCTGGATGAAGATCGTCTCCTTGTGCTTTTCTGCAGCAAGGGTGTGTGGATGCAACCTCTGCGATGCAGAGGGGCACTCGCTATGAACAAACATTGCACCAGGGTCTACACCAGCGACCCCGAGCGAGGGTACCAAGTTCGTGTTCATTCTAACTGATCTTTTCTTTTTAACCTCTTTAACTCTACTTATTCAATAAATCGGGATGCTCAGGTTCACGACTCTATTTTTGAGTTCTTGATTTGTTTTTAGATCTCTTACATCCGAATATTCAAACGCAACTCAGATTTGAGCATGTCTCAAGTCGTGGTTTTTTGATAGTTTTTAATGAAATTCCATCAAAAACTCGTCACATGTCATTGTGACGTGCTTAAATCTGAGTTGCGTTTGAGTATTCGGGTGTTAAGAGTCAAAGTTGTAATAAAAGCCTACTCAATATTGTTACTGTATAGTGTACAAATCCAACAGTTAATGAACATTTGCATAAAACAATACTTTGCAGCTTTCAATATTTGAACTGAATGAGGAACAATGTAGCTGGTCGAAGGTAGAAGAGCTCCATCATAGAGAAACTGATACAGCAGAAGCCATGCTGCAGCTCAAACGAGGAAAGAAAGATAGGATGCTATTGGGTATGAAATATATTAATCATGTTCATAACGGTGGTAAAGAAAATATCGGGAATGCTTTAAAAAATAAAAATAAATTGCGGTTATCATTTACAGCAACGACAACCTACAGTTTCATCGTGTGGGACTTCAATAAGATCATACCGAGAGAAAACCACATTATCAAGTTGAAAAAGAATAAAGAAGAAGAAAAGAAAGGAGAAGAAAAAGTAAGTTTACGTGTGTTTTTCAGTACATAGATCGAAGTGCATGCTGGATTTTGTATTTGCTGATTTGGATTTGGCCTGCTGATTTTGGGTTTTCTCATTTCAGCATAAAGCGTTTTAAGTCTTCAATTTTTCGAAATGCTTAGAAGGTTAAGGGAAAGGTTTAAATAGCTATACCTATTTTAAAAAAGGGTGTACATACTGTTTAATATTATATTCTATTGCTATGGCTAAGCATTTTTCATCTTAGATTGTGGTTAAAGTCAACTAAATAACAAATAAAATAACAAACATTGTTTTCATTTTTTTTAAAGTAATATTCTTGATTTCCAGGAGAGACAAGACGAAGAAACAGAAAAGAATCTACATCTCCACGGCATAGTTCTGCAATTGCCACACACGATCCGTAATATCTCTACGAAGATGACGCTCTCTAACTCTTTTATGATCAGTAACAACTATAAATACGCTGTTGCTGGCGTCAGGTTTGTTCTTATCTTAAAGTATGCTCATCTTTTATACCCTGTATCCTGTCCTTCTTATCCTGTCCTACAAATATACCTACCTAATTAATCTTTATTAGATTTTTCACATTTAGTGGTTCCTACCCATTACACCAATTTGATAGAATGAAAAAAAAATGTAAGTCGTATTTTGAAACAGCTAGTTTGCGTAAATACTAGCCTTGGTGATATTACATCCTTTTAAGCCCCTATTACCCGTTATGTTCTTACTTCTGATCACAGAAAGAGCCTCTACGTCTGGAGCCTCGAAACGACCCTGCTAACCAAGGTCTTGGATGCGCACTTTGGGAGGATCGTTCAGCTTGAGCCTCTGACTCTCGGTTCCTGGAATAACGTAATCACCTCATCCATCGACAGAACTGTGAAGATATGGAACATTGATAATATTTTTGAGCAGGTGCACAAGATTGACCGTCAGGAGTTGCCAATTGACTCTATCAGGTATGGCTTTACCACTGTTTGTTTTTAGTTTTTCTTACTGATCAAAAACTTCAAACGTACTTCCCACTACCACACAAAAGAAGTATAATAATAGGAATAATAAGTATTACCAGTAGGTATATATTGCGTTTGCTGAATTTGTTCATGAAGCTAATGAACATATTCAGCAGCCGCTAATGTTACTGTCATGGTTGTGATGATGGCCTTAATAACCAAACTTAAATATACATTCATTCTAGTCTTGCCCGTGACAAGCAGCTAGCAGTAACTGTCACCAGAAGCTGTTGGGGTCTTTGGGATACCTCCACTGGTAAACTCATGGCCCAACTGGCAGATGCGCCACTAGGGGCCATTGTGACACAGGCCGTGGTGACTCCAAGTGGGAATAATGTGGTTACTGCGGAGAGTGGAAACGTGGTTATATGGGATACTCCTGAGAAAACTGTAAGTTATTAATACTGAACGTATTAACCGTTTTTCTCTGGCTAATTTAAATAATTTATTGATGCTTTGCAGGTGATCTTCAAAGAAGAACAGAAAGGAGTTAAACAAGTCCTCCTTCTAGAAGACGGCTCGAAGCTTATAACAATCTCTATGAAAGGCTCCGCTAACATAGATAATATTACTATGGCCAGCATCATCGCTAGAACCATTCCTGGTAAGTGTTTGGTTATTTGAAGTCACATGAAATACTATGATCTACGACTTGGTTAGCAGTAGATTCTGATGATAGTGATATTGACACCACCTATTTCTCAGATGGTGAACGCATCTATACAGCCGAGTACGAGGTCCGTGGAACGGGCTACCGAGCAGCCGTCATCTCAGCCGACGAGCACCACATCGTGGCTCCAGGAGTCGACAAGACTTCGCGTGACAGTCTCCATGTTTTCCACGCTCGAACTGGTGCCAGGCTTCATAAGTAAGGATACATAATTAAACTATGATAGACATCTCCTCTCTCTGACGTCAACATTTTTAAAAATGGCCTCGTGGTTTCCTGAAATTCAAAATAATCTGTGCTATTTCAGTAACCATGGCTTTTTTGCGTAAAATTGTTGAAATGTTGAAATAACTTTCAATGTATGAAAAGCAAAGTACCGTACCTAATCTTGATAAAAATCTCTGGGGTCTTAGAATATTTCATATTATCAACTTCATATTTTTCCCCAGAATTCCAGTTAAGAACAGTGGTGTCAAAGACATGCAGTCTATTATAGCACTACCTCACAAACCGCTATGGGTTGCCGTGGTGGGAAACGACAAGGCTGGGATACTAGACATCAAGACGAAACGTCTGATCAGGTTTGTAAAAGTAAAACTACCTTTGTGTCCAGATCTATAATCTTCTTGCGAGTCACTAGATCACTTGGACATCTTCGTCTTTTACAAGTTTTCTACAAGCTAAATAACTGGAGTCATCTATTTAATAAGTTTTATCTTCATTTGGCTTCTCTTGGCAAACTATTGTTTCCATAGTTTACGGTATACTAACTAATCTCTTGTTAGTTATATCACAGATGAGTAAAATTGCTCATACCTAACATAAATCGACGACCTCTGTGGCGCAGCGGGCGAGAGCCTGCCTGCGACGCAAGAGGTTGCGGGTTCGATTCCCGCCTTGGAACAAATTTGTGTACGATCTGCAGAAATTTGTTCCGATGGTCTGGGTGTTCTCTATGTATAATAAAAAATATCTATCTATGTAAGTATATAATGTATTAAATATATCAGTTATCTAGTACCCATAACACAAGCTTTGAATAGCTTACTTTGGGGCTAGATAGTGCTGTGTGGATTGTCCAGCATTATTTATTTATTTATTTATAAATAGAAATCCTGAAAAAGTAACCAAAAATTGGCAACTTCTTTTTCCAGGCACGTCCCTCGTTGGAATGGAGCCTGCACCCGCGACGGTAAAACAGGCCTCTGTGCACCGTCCCGTGGAGGCCTAGATCTCATCGAGCTCAGACGTGGGGTCTCTGTCCAGCCGCTCATCTCAAGAGCTGCTGAAGGAGTCTTCTCTATCATAACCATGTTTAGTTCCGATGATTTGTATGTGTTCTACTACCATAGTGGACGGAAGACTTTGAGGGTATTTAGGTGAGTATAACCTACATGCATTTACCTCGAGGAAGCCGGGGTTCTAGACAAAAATAGTTTTTATTGCTTCTGACTTGACAGAAAGCCTATTCAAAAACCGAATGACTATCGAGTCATTCGGTTTCTGCACTGTAGTGTAATGTGTTTAAGCATCTGTAGCCGCTTAAGACTCGAAATATCTTTGTCATTACAATGGTGCGACTGATAGATCATAGAAGTTGTTTAGTCGACGGCGTGATACATTCACTAAAGATAAAATAACGTGCTAAATCAATTAATAGTAAGTAAGTAGGTACAAGTTTCATCATGAGTGTTGAGAAGAGGGACAACTCAGCTTAATCCCACATCTGGATAAACAGCTATTGTCCGCATCGAAACAAGAAATTAAGCTACTTCTTAGTCTTTTTTGTGCCCGTTCAAACTCTTGGGTTGCATGTGTTAACTTTTTTTTCAGAACCGTGGATGGCAAAGCAGTAGCGGAATACAGGGCTCCAGCTGAAGTGACGGCAGTGGCTAGCGCCCACGGGGGCAAAGCCCTGGCCATCGCCTCACAAGACGGCTGTCTCACTGTGCTGGATATCGTAGACCCCTACGAATAGGCAGCTCAAACATCACCGCATGAGAGTACTGTAAAGTTCAAAGATGAAACATAGAATACTTGTCGTGTCACGACTTTATTCAGAAATAGTGTGGGGAAAAGATTTTATGTTCGCAAAAGAGGCTCCTGACACTTCGAGCATTTGACACTTATTGAAGCTTTTTTTGGATTCGGATAGAGTTGAAACCATGTGATGATGCTTGATCTACTTATAGCTAGGAGTAGCGAGAGTTGCTTTTTTAACTTTAGCTCCCTATTTTGAGATTAGTGATTTTCTTTTACTCTAGATTGTAGAGAATAAGCAACAATTGTTAGTGTGTCAAGGTAAAGCACAGTTAAAACTAGTTATAGATGTTCAAATTAGATTTAGATGCAGGTAAACTAGCGAATTTTTATGAAACGTCGTTTCTTTTAGTCACCCTTATAAAAAATGTAGCTATCTTGCAAAGTAGGTAATGGTATTACCCACCAGCATAGCTATGGTCAGGGGTGGCTAACTTGATTAAACCCAAAATCTACTGTTTACTGACGAAGCTCTGTGCAATCTTTCATTTCATTTCAAACAACTTCTAGTTTAGGTAGTTATGAAAAATCACAAACAACCAAGTTTCAGAAATGAAAATTACAAAATAATTTGACGGTTTCTGCGCCTTAAAAGTGGCTAGTTCTGGGTAACCCCACGAGAATTCTGTTTGTAGTAATTTATGTAGTTTAAATGAATGCAATGCGTGGGGCTGGTCCCAATTTCATTTATTTGGGATAAAGGCAGGAAGATGATGATAGGGGGAAAGACGAAGACTTGTTTATAAGTGAAAATAGAATTAGTTAAAATTAGAGGCACAAAATTAAATTAAGCTTAATTTATTCGATTTAAATTTTATGATCTCATTTTCTGTAATTTTACGCACAATGAAATGCTTTAAACAATAATAAATACTAGGCATAATAAAAGTAAGCTTTTCTTATACCCACTTAACATAGCTCTAGCAATACTTTTACGGTTCGATTAACCAAATACATACATTGTACTTTAATGGTAAAAAATAGTTCAACCAGTAGGAAGACTGGTCATGATTTTATTGAACTACCTTCATTTTTAATACTCGATGCAAAAATGTGTAACTTAGTACCATCTATGTATTTGAATTAGCACCTTTTGCATGAACAGCCACTTCAACATCTCCTCCTTTACATATCTCTGTCTTGAAATACATTGTTACTACTCAACTGTCTTCCATAATCCTTTAGAATTCGTATTCGGACACATAGATGAAGACCTTAGCGATCGCGATTCCCCCGAACTGCTCTTGGTTGTGCAGTTCCATGGAAAGCTCCAACTCTATACTCTGAGGACCTTCGAGGGAATGCACTAGGGAGATGACAGCCTCATGCCCACTTTGGGTCAGCCTGAAAAATACAGAGATAGAATTTAAAAGTGGATTGGATCTTTAAGAGTAGTAGAGCCTTTTGTGAAGAGCTCGTCTCAGGAAGTATCTACTACCGCCAAGCAGCGTTGCTGTTTTGGTTTGAAAAATGTGGTTGGCGGTGAAATCCCTCGAAAAATCAGCATGCTTCAAGTTGATGGACGTAGCGCAGTGCATGGTATGAAGTTAATTTCAAAAGGTTACTATAATCCAAAAGGATCAGTTTGAAGCGTCTTAAAAGACACGTTAAGTGCGTCGCTTGCCCAGCAATTCTTTGTTATAGGCGATGGGTAACACATAATATAAGGTGGGCCTTCTGCTTGTTCCTAAAAAGTGGGAATGATGAATACTGGAAAACAACGGGAAAGACAACTTGTCTGCAAATCCTTAAAACCACATAAGATTCAGTCAGACACATCTCACTTACAAGAATGCATTGATATCCGCCTTATCCTTGACACTGGGCGGTGTGTCAACGTTCACTAGACGAAGCTGGAAGGTCAGTTGCATATATGGCCATGAAGGTCCTCTCATTGTGAAAAGCTTTACCTGGAAAATAAAGGAAAATATGCTGACGAATGTGAATTACAGATCTGATGGATACTCTTTCAGATTTGGTATCAATTCCTTGAGGTTGATTAAGCCCAAATAGTTCCTTTGGCATATGCCCACATTTTATAGTGAGTACCTAATCAATCCGATTGCAAAATTTGCAAACCTTAATGGTTCTGCTGCAGCTGTATAGAACATATTTTGTTTTATCACGCTGTTTTAAGTATTGTTCAGGACCAATATTTGTGTGCATGTCTCCAGCTTCCTCATATTGAAAATGTAATTTCTATAAATGCCAATATTTAAAGCATAATTAGTGCACTCATAGATTTGAATCATAATTTAGCTGCCAAATAAACAACGATGCTATAAGCTTATAATAGTGTGTAAGCTGGAGTAACATGTCTCCAGCTGCCTCAGTCAGTGTGGGCAAACGGCTAATGATAGAGATATATAGTAAACGCAAGGATTTAGTACCTATTTAGTACACCTGGTACCAAAAATTTCAGGTCTGTAGCTAGGAAACTCTTCGAGTTATAAGACTTGCTCAACGTGTAAGCTGGAGTAACGATACGTGAAAAAGCATATGCTCGTTCTCTGGAATGGCTGGAGCTAGCAGGTTGCTTTAAGTCTCCAGATTTAGTATCAAACGAATTAGCGAGGTACCAAATATTTGAAGTGTTTCTGTTCAAAACTCTATGAGTTACAAGCTTTTCCAGCTTTTTTTATTTGTCCAGCTTGCACATGTTGGATCTCAGCAACCACAATAGGTACAGACTCGGTTGATGTCTCTAAACCGAGCTATGAATTAGTGCACTCGGTACCAAAAATTTGGAATCTCTAGGACAAGCAGTTCTGTTGTAATCAGCAAAATAACATTTTACCGCCAAAAATTCAAAGCATTTCGACGCGACCATAAAAATGATGCGTTGCCGCTCTGAAGGTGATACTACGCGCCTGTCACTGGTTGCGTCTATTTTATTTTTTGTTTTTGTCACATCCGCATGAACATCCGCATTATTGGTGCGATGCGGATATCCAAATCGATGCGGAAGAAACATACATAGATACAAGAGGTGCGTTTTTACTGGTAGGTAGCCCCTTTTTTTACCTTTTTGGCAGTGTTAAAATAACGGAGTTGTATCTGTATCTACATAGGTACCTACTCAAAGCGCCAGTTCTTTAACACATACCACAGTACCCACCCAGAAGTTAAGTAGTAAAACTAATAAATGATTAGGTACCTACGTAAATCTAAATTTACCTAATTATTTATTTAACTGCTACCTACCATAATACTGGTTTATATAGGTAGGAAGGATTCGTTTTTGCAAATCGAAAACCTCTCAAATTTGAATGACTTGACTTAGCTCTGATGACGATTCACTTGACATGACACTAGCAAGATTAGATTGGCTGTCAAACTGTCAAAATACGGACGGACGGACGTGCTGCTCGCTCCCTGCCTTGCCTGCAAATTCTGCAATATAATTGGTATATTTTATCAAAAAAAAAATATAAAATGTCAAACCATACCAAACTATTTAATTAGATATGGCAGCACACAACGCCCCGCTCTTCAACGCACATCGGAAAGAGAAGGGTATAATAATTATGCCTTCAGAAATTTAAAGGACTGAGTGCATACAAAAAAGACTCTTATCGCGGGTAAAATACGTTCAAATCCGCAGAGCGTAATATCACCTTCAGAGCGGCAACGCATCATTTTTATGGTCGCGTCAAAATGCTTTGAATTTTTGGCGGTAAAATGTTATTTTGCTGATTACAACAGAACTGCTTGTCCTAGAGATTCCAAATTTTTGGTACCGAGTGCACTAATTCATAGCTCGGTTTAGAGACATCAACCGAGTCTGTACCTATTGTGGTTGCTGAGATCCAACATGTGCAAGCTGGACAAACAAAAAAAGCTGGAAAAGCTTGTAACTCATAGAGTTTTGAACAGAAACACTTCAAATATTTGGTACCTCGCTAATTCGTTTGATACTAAATCTGGAGACTTAAAGCAACCTGCTAGCTCCAGCCATTCCAGAGAACGAGCATATGCTTTTTCACGTATCGTTACTCCAGCTTACACGTTGAGCAAGTCTTATAACTCGAAGAGTTTCCTAGCTACAGACCTGAAATTTTTGGTACCAGGTGTACTAAATAGGTACTAAATCCTTGCGTTTACTATATATCTCTATCATTAGCCGTTTGCCCACACTGACTGAGGCAGCTGGAGACATGTTACTCCAGCTTACACACTATTATAAGCTTATAGCATCGTTGTTTATTTGGCAGCTAAATTATGATTCAAATCTATGAGTGCACTAATTATGCTTTAAATATTGGCATTTATAGAAATTACATTTTCAATATGAGGAAGCTGGAGACATGCACACCAATATTTCCCCTTTTGGCTAATATAATTTTGAATTAAAAACTCATTGTATCCTATTTGTAGAACGACCTCAAAGTCAGGCATTCTGACCCAAAGTTACCACTGTTAGGCCACAATTTGTTACCATATCTAGTGCACAGACAGTAGTACGATGGGGAGCGATTTGATGATCAGCTCAGGTGGTGGAAAAACAAGGGGTGTAGATACTTACGTTACCATCAGGCACATAAAGCTTAGACACGAATGTGATGAAGTTGTAGGAAATGGTGGTTGGCTGGTGGGCGCACTGCCAATCACCAGCCATGCAGACACGCTCCGTTTTAGTGCATCGACTGAAAACAGAATGATCAATACATATTATTTTTATAATAAAATCATGTGTCATTATAGTAGAGGATTGGGTTCTTCTACTTTAATGGCACATGGACATTTTTACGGCAACCCTATTGGTAGGTACACACGTTCACAAACATATTATTTTATTTATTGTCAAAATATAATTTTCATCTAATTATCAAATGGGTGAAGGTCGTTTTTAGGTGAGATCGTAGACTATTAGGGCCTTACTACAAAAAAATAGGCAAACGTTAAACACTGCCTAAACTTTTGACATCTCTTGCCATCGCGTAATGGCAAACAGAGACAGCGCTAATTTTAGACATTGTTTAAAGTTAGACACCGTTTTGTAGTAAGGCCCTTAGTATTTTCACTGCTAAGCTAAGCTCAGCTTAAGGTATTGGAGTGACCATATAAATAAGAACATTAAAGTGTAAGTAGTAGTAACGAGCTGGGGCACTTCCAAGGTACCAGAGATAAACAAACATGGACTAGCAGGGAGAGTCCTTGCCCCAACAATGGAATGACCTATATACACACACTATAAATATGAATCATAATATTATAATATAATAACAAATTAAAACAAGTAAAGTAAAATATCTAATAATGACTAATTGACCGAGCGAGCGAAGCGTCTCAGTTTCCACATTGGCCAAAAATGCGTTTGTCCGGATGTCTGTCTGTCTGTCTGTCTGTCTGTTCTCCTCTACAGGTCGCATTTTTCAACCGATCTGGACGAAACTTGGTACACAGGTTATATGACTTATTAGAATTTTTTTGTCGTCGGGGATTTTTGATTGAAGGGGTACTTCCCCCAAAAAAAGGGCAAAAGTATTTAAATTTAAAGTAACTTCCAAATTATTAAATTATGTGAACTACTTAGTTATCATAAAGGAGGCAGTTGTAAGTAAGTACATACTGCTTGCCCTCGAGCTGGTAGCCGCGCGGGCAGGAGACTTGCTGGCAATGGTAGCTCCCGCGCGTGTTGCTGCACACGTGGCTGGTGCCGCCGAAGATGCCGGTCTGGCAGCCCGCCTCGCCAGTCTCGCACTCGTCGATATCTACAATCAAACAATATTTAAAAATTACATTTAAGAAAGGGCTCAGGTCGTTCTTCCTGGATTCTATGCAATTCCGGACATTAAGTCCATTAGTGTACTTCTTCAGGCTAATGGTGATGATGATGTATTTTTTTAGGATAATCCGTCGATCAATCTTGATTGAATCTTGATCTTCTAACAATCCTAATTTTCTTAAATTTTCTGTAATCGTCCCACCCACCACTTGTTTATCTGAAATCAGTTGACAACTCGTAAGGTCGCAGGTTCGAATCCGGTCGTGCACCAATGGATTCTTCAATCGAAAAATTTATGTGCGCAATGCCAGTGCTCTTAGACGGTGAAGGAAAACATCGTGAGGAAACCAGTTAGTATTCTAACAGCGGCGATGGGCTTGCAACCTGTCACGTATGGAATACTAACTACTGCAAAATGTGGGTATGTGCCAAATGTAATGTTTGGACGTACCTCTGACTACCCCCCTTAGACATCCTCAAAAGAATCTTGAATTAGTACTTACTTGGTACTGGGAGATCTGAAGGGATATCTACCGTGCCTGGGGATCAAAGTCGTGAAGCTGTTTCAGTTGACAACTTTGCGTTTACAATAGTAGTAGGATTAAAGTATCAGTACCATTGTAACGCTATGCAATACTCGATGTAATAATATTAGATGTCAGTGGAGAATCAGTCACAGAGGTTTAAAAGAAAGCTCAAATTAAACGGATTTCAATAATTGAAGGGTTTTGGAATAACTCCTGTCGAGAATCCTGGAAGATTAGAATCTTACCAATGCAGCTTCTCTTGTCTTCGGACAATCGGTACCCAATGGGACACTCGCAGTGGTAGCTACCAGGTTCGTTCAAACATTTGCCGACGCAAAGCCCCTTCGATTTGAACTGGACACACTCGTCCACGTCAACGCATGTCCTAAAACATAAATTAAATGAAAAACACAGTACAAATATTTATACAATATAAAACTAGTTTGTAAAATATAAAATTCAATAAGAGCGTTTGATGTCCATGCGACAAATATGTATGATCGGTAAATACGGGTTCAGGCTCTAGTGTCTGGTGGTTGTGATATCATTGTTATATATGTTATACCTAGTCTGCTACATAAGACACAAAGAAAATAGCCCTTATTCCCCGCAGAAGAGCAGTTGTATAAAGTATAGTCAACAGAGATAGCAAATAGACGTATTGGTATTTTAATGAAGCCCTCATCGATCAATATAAATAAGAATTATAGGTACAAATCCAGGGCTATGTAGGAGAACGCTAAATGATTAACCCTACTTAGCTGTTCCTACATACAATAAAACCTTAATATCAAAATTATCGATCCACATTTTGTTATCAAACCTGCCTAAACAGAAGATATGATGTAATGTACTAATATGATGTAGGCATTGATCAGCTTCCTAATATTACCAGTGTGGCGGCAGACTTACCGGTTATCTGCGCTGAGTCTGTACCCACGGTGGCAGATACATCGATAGCTGCCCCATACATTAATGCACCGATGTTGGCACAGGGACCCGGCTCGGGACTCTGAGCATTCGTCCACATCGACACAAACCTATAAAACATATGAATGTAACGTAATGAAAATGAAGGTACATATAACACGACAAAGTAATGCAACAAAAATACAACGATAAGAGAAGATAGAAGTAAATAAACTCATATTTTAGCTAAACCACAATTTTTAAACATAACGTACGTAAAACATTCCTCCGATTAAGTACTAGATGTTATTGAACAAGACAATAAAACACATGTAAAATTAAAATTATGCTTCCGAGGAAGGCGGTGCGTAGGTAAGTAGGCACAAGCACTTACTTTATCATTGACAGGTGCTGGTCTGAAGCCGTCATGACATTTACATTGGTAAGACCCGATGGTGTTGATACAGTCAGCATTTCGAGAGCAGATGGACTGAAAAATACACAAGTGGTAAAATGTACAAATTAACCTAGCTTTGAAATCCGCAAGTAAATATAAATCACTAGTAGCACACTGCGATGTCACCCGCGTAGTTTTAAATCCCGGTATTCTTACGGGATAAAAAGTAGCCTATGTGTTATTCCAGACTATAATATATATCTGTGCCAATTTTCACCAATATCTGTTCAGCCGTTCTGGAGTTATAGAGTAACAAACATCCATCCATTCATCCATCCATTCATCCATCCATTAGTAGGATTCAAAACCAGACTATACATAAGAGTCAGATCAGTTTTCCAAGATGAAGGTCTTAGAACTATCTTCATTCCCCAACTTTATAAAGTCTTTCCAAATGGGTACCTATCATAGACTCACCATGTTCCCAGCCAAAGCACATTCGTCTACATCCACACACTCATGGGGCCCAACCAGTTTGTGTCCTCGAGGACAGCTGCAAGTGTATCCTCCAGCTAGGTTTGTGCAGATCTGGTGAGGCTCGCATTTTGCTTCCCCTGTAGTGCACTCATCGACATCTGCGAAGAAACGAAGTATTTTCGGCAAAACCCCATAATTATATTTAGCAAGCGCTGAAGCCACACACAATGCTTTACTTATTAACACTTTGTCGAATCGTAAGTCAAATGCTAAAGAGGTACGTACCAACACAATTGTGGTCATCACCCAGTCTATATCCCCAAGGGCACTTCAGCACAACCCCTCTGTCTTCCACCTGCGTGATCTCTGGGTTTACGAAGTTTGTGCGATCGAAGCCGTGCCCGATTGACTCTTGAGGGTCTGATGGTAATGCTAAGGAACAAAAATGTTTTGTTAGTGGGGGAAAAGGTATGTACTAACTTTATAAAGTTCTGTTTGGAAACAAAATTAATGTTTTAGTTAATTAATAATAATAGTAGAGTTCAGCAGCAAAATTTCGTCCTTACCTAAGCCACATCTGCTTGGTTCATCAACAATAGTAGTTTAAAAAACCCATCATAACCAGATCCCGTCAAAACATCTGTTTTATAGTTACTGTATATCTGCAGTTAAATTTATTTTGTGTTTTTATTTGTAGATTGTAGATTTTTCGAATTTTAATAAGAATTAGTAAAACAAGTAAATTTTCTCATAAAAACACAAACTGCAGGGGTTGACCATTAAATACCTCCCGTATAACATTTATTTGCAACTGATGTCCCCATCTAACCCCTAGTTGCGTTTGATCCACGATTTTTTGACCACCCTGTATAGCACTCGAAGAAGTTGCCATTTCGCTGCAGTTAACAGTCTAGCTTTATAAAATTAGTAGAAAGTATATGGATTGTAAGTGATTGAAGAGCATTACCAGGTTCGTTCCCGTAGCCCGGCGGGAAGTCACCCTTGTTCCTGATAGGCACGCATCGGTGGCGGATTTCATCCAGGCGCCAGTTTGGGGGACACTCGCAGCGGTAACCTCCTTCCGTGTTCACACAGATCTCCACCGCTGCACAGTTGGCTTGCCCGTTCGTGCACTCGTCGATATCTGTTAAATGTTTATAGTGGGTTTCATCATCGTCACTGAAGGCTCCCCCATTGAGCGGGCTCCACTAGTGAAAATGGTCGTTATTAAATCCTACCACTATCATTAACGCGAAAGTTTGTAAGTATGGATGGATGGATGGATGGATAGTTAGTTGACTCAGGCGTGACTTTGCGGAAGTCCATTGTTAAATATAAATTAACTTGAACAAAGCAATATGTAGTACTAATCCGCTGATCTAATCTCCTTAAGCTGGAATAAACTTAATTAGATTTCGACACGTGTTTCGCCTCTCTACGAAGCATCTTCAGGAAATTGACTCGCTGTGCACTGAACGTGTTGCCTCGTCGAGCGCTGAGCTGGATGGATGTTTGTTACTCCTTCACGCCGGAACGGCTGAACGGATCTGGATGAAACTTGGCACAGAGATAGATTATAGTCTGGAAAAGCACATAGGCTTTTTATCCCGTAGGAATAACGGGATTTAAATCTGCGCGGGTGAAGCCGCGGGGCGCAACTAGTATTGTATAGTCGCCATCTTTTTCGTTATCTAACATGAATGTGACAGTGACGCTAGAGATGCTATAAAATTATACATTAAGGCTCCGGTGACAGCGGCTCGCAATTTCGAGGTGCGATTGGCTATTATTTCATTTTATTTCATTTCGGGGAGGTTGTTTGAAAAAATAACTCTAAAGAAACACGCATAAATACTGTTAGAACACAAATAATACAATAATATAAGGGAAATGTGCTTGAGTCAGAAATCATTTTGGTATTAGGTAAATGTAAGACCAAACATACTAATACCAAAATGATTTCTGATTCGGGCATGTTTCCCTTATATTATTGTATTATTTGTGTTCGAACAGTATTTATGCGTGTTTCTTTAGAGTTATTTTTTCAAACAACCTCCCCGAAATGAAATAAAATGAAATAATAGCCAATCGCACCTCGAAATTGCGAGCCGCAGTCACCGGACCCTTAAGAAATCCTTTAATATTTTGAAGTAAGCTTTCACAGTGTGGCAATAGTTATTCGAACTTTTTTTTTGTTTTTTCGTAATTATTTCAACACTTCATCTATTATTACAGGTAAGACCTAATACAATAGTCTTATCAGTAAGACATCTTACTTTTCATTCATTTGATGAACTACGTTCTTTAATTACTAGTCAAGAACATCCTGTGGAACTTTACCTTCGCATGCGCCGGTCTCTTTGTTGAGGTAGAAGCCACCATTGCAAGAGCTTCTGGGCCTAAAAGGCCTGGTGCTCAGTGGTCGGTCGTCTGGATAGCCAAAGAATAATGGTCTGGCTGGAATCACATTGGAAAAACAGATTAAAGGTTTATAGGGTTCTCAGCAAATGACAACAACTGTTTTCACTTTATATCAACTGTATTACTATTACTCTCGATAGACTATCACATAGAACAACTCTACAAGTTAGCACCTCGTCTCGTCCGCTCCGACTAGTGGTCTCTCGCCGAATGCCGTCTGCCAACCGTCTCAGTCCACAGGTGCGCCCCCTACCGCAAAACTACCACATTTCCGCCGTCAGTTTGGCCAGTGCTAGCCTTTTAAAAATATACGATTTCCGTTCTAAAATAAATTAAACCTTACAGGTTTTATATTGGTTAGAAAGGATCTATGATTTATTTGGTAGGTTTTGTACCAGATCTTAGAAGATTTCTACAGTTGCTGGGAATACAATCACTACTGTGCTCTAAGACAATTTCTAACCTTTTTGAGTCGTATACACTGGTTCCGGAGTGGTTGGAGGCAAAGTCGGCGGTGGCGGAGGCTCTGTCGTGGTTGTGGTTGTCGTAGTGGTTGTAGTGGTCGTTGACGAAGTAGTAATGATGATGTCGCAAGCACCAGTGACCATGTCACGTCTAAAGCCGCTAGCACAATCGCAAAGGTAGCCTCCGATAGTGTTGCGGCAGGATTCAGTGAACCCTGAACAACTGTGACGACTGGTGATGCATTCATCGATGTCTGGTGAGAGAAGTTATAATACTTTCGTTAGTCATAATTTTTAACCAGGCCCAGAACATAATGCTTGTGGAAATCCGGCTCTCGCCTTAGTTAGTTTGTATGAGCTAGTCAGCTCCGGTGATATATTTTAATAGTAAAACGATGGATACAGCTAGAACGATCTTTTTATTATTATTATTATTTTTCCAGATATAGCGGTACCAAACTGTAATAGATAAGATGGATATGAGGGAAATATAAAGCTCAAATTCATGATGTTGTTTTTCAAAAAGCTATGGCATCCATAAACTTCTGACAGATCTAGTTCGTACTTACCAAAGCATCCACCATTATCGCTCATCTCAAAACCAGGAGGACAGTCGTTTGGTCTAACTTTGACGTTGGTTTGTCCTTCGTTTTTCTCTCTTGGTTCTGTTGCTGTTTCTTCATCTACTCTTACCATCACGGAGTTAGCTGGAGCAGGGTATGCCTTGACCGTTGGACTGTATGGACTATAGGTTGGTCTTGGTACTTCTGGCAGCCGCTCTGTAACTGGGTCTACCGGTCTTTCCGGTATCCTTTCTGTCGGTTTTTCGTGTATTTCAGGCGAAATTTCATTAGAGCTGATTGGCTTATAAGGACTGGTTTCGTAGTACGTTGTGTGTGGAGTTTCTTTGTGCTGTGGTGGTTCTGAATTTGGTTCGAATACTATGTCTGGATTGTTGGGAGTTCCTTGAGGCTCGGAGTAGGCTATTTCTGGAGGTGTTGGTTCTGGAGTAGTCGTTGGTGGTGCAGTGGGTTCTGACGTTGTGTACAAAGGTGCTATGTATCTTGGTACTTCTGGGACATAGTCTATTGGTTTTCGAGTCTCTTGTTCTTTGTCTTGTGTGTTTGTTTGAGTTATGATATTACTGTCGTCTACCGGTTTGGTTTCGGGGTTATGAACTACTGGTTTCGGGTCTTCGGGTTTATGTTCTTCAGGTTTTTGTTCTTTTGAAGGTTCAATTTTAGTGATAGAAGGCCCTGAAGTAACCTTTTTTCCAGAGGCTGGTGCCGTTTCTGGATTGTCAGGATCAACTTCTTCGCTGAAAGTAAGAGGGAATTGTAAATAAAAACGCTTTACATTCGGATACAGAAAAGTGGCTAATTAAAATACTTTACTTTGATAAATATCATATGCCTTTGAGCAAGCCTTTTTCAAAAAGGTGATGTCAAGTAAACAGTTAACTAGAATAATCGTGAAGCGAATATTGGTACTTACTCAGAGTCATAATAAACGTATTCGTACTCCGGCGCTGCCGTTGTGGTTGTGGTGGAGACACGTTTTCTCACGCAGCGGAAGGAGCCGGCGATGTTCATGCATTGATACTCGGGTCCAGCTATGGCACAGTTATGGGTACCAAGCGCACACTCGTCGACATCTGAAAATAAAGTTAATTTCAAATTGAACTAGACTAGGTACCTACATATTGTTTTTGTGTTGCATGTAATGCAACTCAAAGGCTCGTTTTTACCACTCGTTCTTTGACAGTCGTCTAGCAAAGGATAGATAAGTGTTGTATTTTTAAAGCCGTCAATGGTTTTTTCAAAATGGTCTATAGCTTATCTAAATTCCTTGTATAAAAAGAATTGCACTTAGAAATGTTCCTTTTTCAAATATGTTTCTCAAAGAGACAAAACACGAGCACGTGAGTTGTAAGTAGAGGCGGCAATACCTTCGCATTTTCCTGAGGAGTGCTGAAGGATGTAGCCAGTTCCACATGAGGTGATCCGAATGCAGAGAAAAGAACCAATCGTGTTGTCACAGCGCTGAGAGTTAGTGATGCAGTTGTGCTGTTTAGTAGCACACTCGTTCACGTCTGGGGAAAAATTTACAATCACTAATGTCTGCATACAGTCTATAATTTTACTCTAAGAGAAAACACCGTGACATATGAAAGTCTATATCTAATCTAAATATTTCAGTCTAGTCTGGTGTGAGTAGTCTGGCTAAGCGAAAAAGATATCTAACTTCCCTTCCGAAGCACGAAAACAGTTAGATAAATATCTGAAATTCCAACGTAGCTTCACCGAGTAGCTTTTGAAAAAGCAATAGAATGCGTTTCTCAAAAGTACTCCAGAGGATGATCGACCAAGACTTGAGACATGCCTTTTTTTGCAAAGATTCCAAATTGCAAAACGCAACATGCACCATTCTCGATTATTGAGGGAGCGTAGGTATTGGTCGTATTGTTTGAGTAACGGTTACAGTGAAGGTTACTCAGTAACCTTCACTGTAGTACTGTAGTGTACTGTAGCTACTTACCAACGCAAGCGTTAGTAGTAGTGTCTAGCTCGTATCCAGGCTTGCAATGGCATTCAAAGCTGCCATTCGTATTGAGGCAGTTCTGATGTCGGTCGCACAGATGTGTTCCTTCTACACACTCGTTTATATCTGAAATATATAGATCAGATTTGGATAAATATCCATTACAAACATCCAGCATAGAAGCAATCTTTATTATCTGTCATGCTAAATTCGACTGTAACAAACTCGACGAAAGGATAACGATACCAGAATTGAATTTTACCTTCGCACTCATTAGTTGTGGGTTTGATTCTCATACCATCAGGACACCAGCCATGGCTGACACTGTAACAAAGAAATTTTCATATTCACATCGTCATTGACACATCAAGTTAGGGAAAATCTCTATAAATGTAATTACCTTCTTCCTGTGGGCTTCGGTTTACAATCATACTGTCCTAGCTGGTTGACACACGTCTGGTCCGATCTGCAGATTTCTGATTCGTCTTCGCATTCGTTGATATCTGGATAAAAGTATTATACATAATTAGAAGACGGTTCATGGAGGGCAAGACAAGCAGCATTGTCAAATGGTAATCATAATTGAAAGGAACAAAAAGCAGATTCAAAACATCTATCATTAATTTATATCCTGCGTATCTCACCAGGAACACACCTAGTGATATCTTGTGTCATACCTTCACACCTATTGGTCATTGCGTCAATCTTAAAGCCGGCCGGGCAGTGCTTGGAAGCCATATCTTGGCAGTAGAACGAACTATGAGTGTTCACGCAGAATTGAGATAGACGATTGCAGTCGTCTTTGAGAATAGCACATTCATCCACATCTGGAAAAAAATACGCTGTTTACATTGTAGTTACAGTATAACAAAGTCTACTATTGAATTTTCTTGTAGACCCTCAAGATCGTCAGAAGTGTTTGCGTCCAAAAATTAAAAGGCCGCAAATAGATACATGCCCACATTTTATAACAGCATGCGTCAAGCCCTGCCTTGCTGATCTTTGCACCATATTTCTGCGTTTCAGAATTCATCATCGAAAGAAAGTTTTAGAATTCGAATTAAATTCGAATCGTGGGATGTTCTCCTTCGACGATGATGAATTCTAAAAAAACATTTCCAAAGAAGACTTACAATCAAGAACTACTCTTTCCTACCATCGCACTCTCCAAGGCTTCCGAACGCGAAGCCAGGTGGGCACCTATCCTCCACATCACCCGGTCCGGGCGTGAGATTCACGGGGTCTCCTGAGATACCTCCACACTTGTACCCGCCTACCGTGTTCTGGCAAAGATCGACGCGGCAAGGTGGGCGCGGGAGCTTGCATTCGTTTATATCTAAAAGTTTGATGTTTGCAGTAATTAAATAAATAATGCTGGACAATCCACACAGCACCATCCAGCCCTAAAGTAAGCTACTCAAAGCTTGAGTTAAGGGTTCTAGATGACTGATATATTTTAACATTATATACTTTCATAGATATATATTTTTTATCATACATAAACACCCAGACCAACGGAACAGATTTCTGCAGATCGTACACAAATTTGTTCCGAGGCGGGAATCGAACCCGCAACCTCTTGCGTCGCAGGTGGACTCTCGCCCGCTGCGCCACTGAGGTCGTCGTATTTCAGTGATATTTCGGCATCTTGGTTAGTTTTTTTGGAACACGAAGAAATGGTTTTGAGACAATTATTAATATGTATTGATCTTATACTAGGCAAAAATTGCATTTGTTAATAATAACTTTGGGAACTTACCATCACAAGCATTATTCTTAAGGTTCCTAGCAAAGCCGGCTGGGCATTGTCCCTTTTTCCCATTGTCTAAACCACTATTTTTCAACTTCGTTGGAATACATCTATAGGAACCTTGGATGTTGTGGCACTTTGTGTCGGCGAGGCAGACAGGGATGTCCAATTGACACTCATTGATATCTGAATAGAAAATATAAAGACTACATGTCAATACCAGTATTACTGCTAACCTTTTCAAGGTATTATACGATCTTAAATAAAATTATTTTATTGACAATTCACTGAACCCTGACTAAAACATAATACGTGAATTTAGGAGAACAGTTATTTTCATTGCATATGCTCGATGGTTCTTTTGATACTCTTCTGAACGTGAAACATACCCTGGCACGATTTTCCATCTGGCATGAGTTCGTACCCTCGTCGACATGAGCATAAAACTTCGATTCCATTGTCGTTGCATTTGTGTTGGCAGGGGTTGCGCGGCTTACACCTGTTCTTTATCACCTGCGAGTAAATGAATAAATAAGCACATAGCAGCCACATACCAGCGCATTATTGAGGCACGTTCATATTGTTTGTGACTTGCGAGGCAATTCTTTGTTAGAGGTGATGGTTGCCACGTAACATTAGGTGTGCCGACTGCTTGTCCCTACCTCACGACAGTTTCTTCCATCAGCCATCAGCATGTAGCCAGGGTTACACTCGCACTTGTAAGATCCAGGAATGGGAATACAGTGGTGGGCACACAGCTCATTTGGGGCATACTCCTCGCAGATAGAGGCTTTCGTCACTGAGAACAAAAGGAGAGTTTAAATAGAACATGTGAATGAGAATTGTGTACATTCCTGTTCTTGATCTTTGATCTTCTATCGTGAGGAAACTTGTTTGTTTTCTAGCATCGGTTATGGTATTCTACAAAAGGTCAGAAAATCCAAAATGTACGTAATATTTGGTCCGACCTCCTGGCTAAACCCTACTAAAAATCCTCAGAAATGAGGTGGTATATGGTACCATAAGATCTGATGTGATATCTACCGTGCCTGTGGATAAAATCTGTATAGCCTTTTCTTTCTTTTTCTTCGTTAGATCTTTTTTAATAAATGTCTTGCGGTCTCACCTGCTGGTTTCGGTGTAAACGTCTGTGGACCTTCTTTCGCTGTTTTCTGCAAATAAATTGATAAAAGACCATAGTTGGTGTTGTATAAGAATATTTTACAGGACGCTAAAACCTGGTGTAATTGGTACATTGTATACGATGTTTGTCGTCGGTAAATAATGACAAGATTAAAAATCTTTAACTGATTGCTAAAGCGTACAATTAAATGTAGGATATTTTTTTATAAATGTAAATTTCACATTAATAATATCACCCTAATTGAGGAATTTTACGAACTTTGTCTGAATTCCGCTTACCATACAGCACTGCGTGTAGGCTTCATCAGACAGTAGTTCATCAGCACTGCTGGCCTTTGACCTGGATGCACATGCTGCGAACCCTCCGGCCAGACCAGCTGTAGACCCTCGGGAACACTCGTCACAGCACACCTGGAGATTAACAGAACATCAATGTATTAAGGGACAAAAATAGTGAACAACGTTACGAATAAACACGGGTTTAAATTAACATCCCTCGAGTTATCATGTATTTATTTTTCTTATCAACTCCTATATTTGGGTAGATATATTAATTATTTGTTTGTTTTAAAAATTGTCACTGATGCCCTAAAGGAAGCAGTCTTTAGCGTATCAGTGATGATGGTGGTATTTTTATATGACATCTAGCTTAGTTTTTTATATTATAATTATTTACTTATAAATTGATAGAAAATACGTCTAACTTTACTGTTTGGAGCTACGTTTGGAGAGATTCCCATGAATTCCCATGAAACTCCGCTCTACGTGCCATGGGTTATTACAACGTTGACCCCGAGAGGTTCCGCTTTAGGTATTACACAATCCTGAAGCAGAAGTCCCAGATCACAATGAGGGTTGTGCAGTTAGATTCTCATCAAAAATGTGAGCTTTCAGTCTTTTACGATAACTACTCGTCTTCCGACCTAAGATTGCAGTGTTTAGTCGAATGTCTTTAGAATCCGCTTGCGGGGCGACACCGTGCCGAATACGAGGCAGACTATTAACGGCTGGTTTCTGAAAGCTCGATCAAAAGTAACCGGCTGTCGAGTCACTTGCTATTTCAGATTTTACTTTAAATTAAATAGAGATTGCAAGTGACTTGACAGACGATAAGTATTGACCGACCTTTCAGAAACCGGGGGATTCAGACAATCAAGTTTTTCATATATATTAATTATATAAAATAGCATGTGTTTTAGTTTTGTAAGGTGTGCAGTATTTTTATAAACTACATTATTATTTTTAACAAATTGCCAGCAAATAGGTAAAATTGTTAATAAACACGTGCCAAGGTCACATTATGTTACCATGTCCCACACCATAACCATTTGTACAAGTAGACACGGAAGTATCTTTATCTGAACTAACCAAATATTCTGTATCAGTTTACTTAGCGATAAGCTGGTTACCTAGTTACAAAGACGACCCGTAACGAGTTTGTTCCTGTGTTTATGTAATAAGATAGACCCAGGATGGGCCATTTTTGCGTAGGACTCTCGTTGTTATAGTTTGGTTTTACAAAGCGTTCCCGTGCATAGCTAGGACTCTAGTACTCCTGTAAATATGACTGGAATATTGAAATTTTGTTAAATCAAACTGTGCAAGGATCTTAGCTGTGTAAGCTTTACTAACGGGACTGACGTTTTTACGTTTAGTTTTAGTCTCCAGAGTTATCACGTCAAGAGGTCTAGATAAGCAGAGGTTCGATAGAACACCCCGTTACGGAGTTGAGTGGAAAAATGAATACAGTCATAGACTGGTCTTACCTTCGTAGAATCTTTGGAGCCGATACAGGTTCCCGTGCTTAGTGCGATGTCAACACCGCTGTCGCAGTCATCTTTCTTCCTGAAATCATAGCGTTACTTTAAAATTAAAAAAAGCACTTGCATGGTCATTTGACTCAGCGTCACAATTTTTATCACGGAACAGAGATTTTTATAATGTGCCAATACACGGACTAGACTCTACGAGCCCTATCGAACTTCGGAGTGCCCGTGAAGCTGTCGGTCTCGGCTCCAATGAAGACCTTGGGAAGCCCTATAATATGTAATACTAGTTGCGCCTCGCGGTATCACCTACGCAGGTTTAAATCCCGCCGGTATTCCCACGGGATTAAAAGTAGTCTATGTGCAATTCTAGACTATTAACCTATCTCTCTCAGTTCAGCCGTTCCGGCGTAAAAGAGTAACAAACATCCATTCATCCATCCATCCATAATTACAAACTTTCGCGTTTTTAATATTAGTAACATAATAGGATACAGTTTTTTAGATGTAATATAAAGTTTTTTTAATTCAACGCTGTAAAATACAGCTATGAAAATATTTATTTCGCAACTGTACAATTTAACTTTTCCAGAAGTACACTTACTTACGTACAGCTTAATTACGAACAGCCAGCGACAATAATAAATTAACTGTTTAATTGGTTATGCTAAATGATTTTGAAACAGCATTTGATTCAGTAAAACTTTTACCTACATTGGAAGATCTTCCTTGACCCTGCAATATCTAAAATCAAGGGAAAATGTAATGATTGTACTGTAAATTTGTGCTCAGAAACTGATTTCAACAAAATTACGTAATGAAAACAGTTTCCTTATTATGAATGGAGCTAAAAACATAATGAATACCTATGTTATTACACTATTAGGGTAGCATTTCAAAACATTGTTATTACTACTAGGAATAATTTATTTATAGGCTTGATTATAAACCAGTGTTACCATGAGCTAATTTCAACGGTATCATTTATTGTGTTCTAAGAAAATTTACATTTGTTTTTTTAGAAGCTGCAATAATGGTACATCAATGTGAGTATGAGCTAAATATACGTTCTTCTGAGTATGAAGAGCTTGAGAACCCAGAAAAGCTTAATAGCAATATTTTAATAGGTACTTTCCAAATCCAAATCTGTTTGGGCCATCTGCAAGTACTTACCCTCTTATTCATAATCCCTGCCATTTTATAGCGGCTCTATTGAGTATTCTAATCACTGTCTCTTTCATGCCAACGAAAAGAGACAGCCACAGACTTATCGGTTTAATAAGCTATTGGCACGCTCAAAGATCTACTTCCTACTAATCCTAAAAATATTATAAACGCGAAAGTTTGTAAGTATGGATGCATGTTTGTTACTCTTTCACGCCGGAACGGCTGAACGGATCTGGATCAAACTTGGCAGAGAGATATATTATAGTCTGGAATAGCACATAGGCTATTTTTTATGTCGTGGTTATACCGGAATTTAAGACAACTCGGGTGAAACCGCGAGGCGCAACTACTTATGGATAGTTGCCTAAGTATTAAAAAAACTAATTATTTGTGAAGTAGGTACACTAACTTGTAATACTCCCTACAGCACTGCGCTTGTGCAATGACACACAGAGAGCCGAAGGCGTTCGGTACTTCGGCTGGGGCAGTCGATATATTGCAGTCTTGTCCTGTGTGGTTCCTCGCGTAGGCTGAACCGTCATCACAGCACTTCTGGATCACCTCGGCCATCTGGTCTCCAATAGCACCTGGAAATAATTGAAATAGATAAAGGGTTTATTTATTTTAATACAGTAGACACTGGTGCCAATTCTGTTGTATAATTTTCCTAACATAACCTCATTTGACAGCACTAAAAGTACTAAGTACTATCCCTTTCTAAAAGACCGAAACAACAAGGACGGGTATAATTTTAGAGCTGTCAGATTAGGTTAGTTTAGGATAATGTGTGGGGGGTGCTAGGTCGGGTAACCTCCTCGTGGTGCACCCCGGTAACACCATGAAACACGCCAGCAGAGTACTGCGGACGTGTTTCATGGTGGCTAATAATCCGACACGGTGGGCCTCTCCGCGTGTCCCTCTGATTAGCAGAGGGCACAGTATGATGAGGCAGGGTAGACCTTTTGGTCTGCCCAGGAGGGTCTGGGCTGTATGAGCGAGCGCGAGAGACGCCGAACTTCTCGAATCTGATTCCCAAATTAAACTTTGTGGGGCTAGAAAGCTGTTTTGGGGAATATCCACCAGTATTTGTTTGAGATTAAGATAATACATAGATTAGGAAGTCAAGCAAAATCTCACGACCTTTCTTTCACCAAGAGAGAGAGGTGTTCGAAAAATGGCCAAAATCACCTTACGATTTTAATGGACGCCCCCTTATACTAGAAATGATCATCTAATTTTGTAAATGACTGTCCATACTAATCTATCTTATCCCCTCTTGACATTTCTCAGAAATATCAAAACGAGCGAAGGTCTTAATTTAAATACACCCAGAATAAATAAATATTTATTCTGGGAATTATCTAACTCTGGAGACAAACACTTAGGTACATTAATATACTTGTAGATGTTTGTTATGGCGTTATATTAGAAAAACGTATGTGGACAAAGCCAGTACTCTCAAAAGGTGAAGGAAAACATCGTGAGGAAACTGGCATGTTGTATAGATCCTAATAAATTCTATGTGTTAAGTGTTTGAAAGGAGAGCAATTAAAATCCTCTCACCACACTGTTTCGAAGGGAACTAGTGACACGACAAGAAGAAGAAGAAGTACCTGAGGTACATTACATAGGTGGGAGATGCTTATTCCATCAGCAAGTAGGTATTATTAAAAAATAAAATTCTATTTGCTGGACATAGGCCTTCCCTATATTTCAATACGCGTGGCTGGTGGAGACCCTACTACCCATAACTAACTCTTGGTGCTTGGTCGCCTCTTACAACAGCTAAGGCGGTAATGACCCCTTCATTTAATATATACCGGGAACATCACGGGATTATGGGCCTTTGAATACACCCGAACTATCGTCGGCTTAGAGTACTCTACTCTTGACCTCGCCTTTCTCTAAAACGCCTACTATCTGATCGAGGTACGTCCGCCGAGGTCTTCCCTTCCAACGATCCATCACACTCACTTGATCCATCCGTTTCGTTAATCTCATTTCATATATTCTCTACCAAACCAACGCCTAACTAAGCCATCATCATGCCCCTTTCTCTACCCTCATCATTACTAATTCTTAAATAAACAAAATACCCGGTTCTATTCGAGAAGTTTACTCCACATGGCAACCATGCATCATTAAACTCCAATAAGTAAAAAACAAAACATACGCGCCCTAAATAAACAATATCGAGGGCAGTGGGCCACATGGAGGATAAAATCAGCTCCCCATGTTCACAAAGAAGTAACGCCAGTTGGGTTAGTCTGAGTCATACCAAGGTCACATTTGCGATTGTCATAGGTAACTGCATCTTTCGAACACGTGACACGTGGCTTTTAGAAATAGGTTCTGCGACATGCCGGTTTTCTCACGATGTTTTCCTTCACTGTTTGAGGGTACTGTGAACGCACATTATATTTTGGAAATAAAAAACTTATTTATGCACGAACGGTTTTAAACCAACGACCTTAGAATGCGAAGGCGGAGCCGCCATTAGTGACCATCACCGTGCCCTGGATGGTATGGGAAATGCGTAGCTAGTACGTTTAATTAATGGACTCATCCCCGGTTTCTGATAGGAAGATCTTCACTTGCTATCTTTATCTAATTTGAAGTAATAGCTGAAATAGCAAGTGACTTTTGACAGCCGATTAGTGTTGATCGAGCTTTCAGAAACCGGGGGTAAGACGCGCTAATGAAATATGTAGTACCTACCTAATGTACGGTAGGTATTATATCTTCTGTTGCTAAACTAAGTACTTTATTATAATCAAATGACATCACACGTAGTAAAATCTCTGACATCACGATCTGTCTATACCTTGATACCTTGTAATAGGTTAGGTTACGAGATTCGTTTTCTGTCCAATAAATTAATAAATATTGGTGGACTTTCCACATAGTACTATCTAGCCCGAAACTAAGCCAAAGCTATATGGGACCTGATAGCGGATATAATACTTAAATCCTTTTTTTTTTGCAAATACATACTCATAATATTATAATACTTAACACCCAGACAGAGTACAAACATCGATGTTAATCTCACAAATGTTTGTTCTCGGTGGAAATCGAACCCACGACCTACGGCGCAGAAGGCAGAGCCTCTACCAACTGGGCTGAGAAGGTTTTGTCTTAGAAAGGAACAGAATTTCCTAGCTTTTAGTGTTATTTTGTAATTTTGGTGGTAGTTTTACCTACCATCATTACTGAAGCACAAATTGTTAGCAATTGGAATGAAAGTGCTCCCGAGTGGCTATCCGATTTCTTGTTTGGTTCGAATTTCAACAGGTTTTCTGTCAAATTCTATAATTGATCTAAACTAACTTGTTTCTTGTAGATTTTGAAGGACCAAAATAACTGCAATACCTATTACTTCCAGAAATTGTGAACCATCTTAGTACTTTTTGAATTATTTCTGCTTTATGATGCATGATTTGCATGCTTCTAGAAAATATTGTATGCCGAGAGTAGTAAATGTAATAAGTGATACATTTTATACAATGCACTTTTTGGCACTGCAGCCCGATTACGCTAATGGCTGGCTATCGAGATGGCTTTCAGTTTGACATTTGATTATTTGATACCCATAGCTTAATAGCAACTTAAAGGATGGGTGGGAATCAAATGTCAAACTGAAAGCCATCTCGAGACGTTAGCGTAATCGGGCTGCGGAGTTGGATCTGTAGAGCTATCTCTAGATCGTTTGCAACGGCCTGCAGATAGCTAAACTGTTCCTTATCTAAGTTTCGTAAATACGCGTATTCATTGTCATTTTATTTTAAAATATTTTTTTATTTTTAAAATTTTTATTTTTTAACTAAATAAGTATTACTTATTTTATTTTAAAATAAATTATTAAATAAAGGTCTACATTATTTTTTGTATATAATAATATAACGTCTAATAATATTTGTGTACCACTAAATGTAAAGTTCATGTAGTGAATACGAATGTTGTAAATGTTGTGGAGTGACGAGAATGGATAAAAGGCTTGCGATGGAGGCATTCTTAAACTGGGTGATTGGTTAGATTTAGAAGTCAAAAAGATGGATAAAGATGGCCTCGGCATTAAGGAGTGGCCACTTGATGTGACAGATGAAGGAAGAAACCTGTTGTGCCGACACCACATGAAGTAAGATGGGCAGGAAGATGATGAATTATCTGACTTACCTCTGATAGCCTTAAGTTTCATTTTTTATTATTTAATTATTTGATAGCTAGACTTTTTACTGCATTTTACCAGATGGAAAAGATACCTAGGTACAGTCTAAGGTAGAGCACGCTTAGCTGAAACTCACTTGTTTGCTTGCAATTGAGTAAGAGGTGTTTAGTTTAGTTAGGAGAACATTAGCTAATATCATAAAAACATAGAACTTTTTTGTAGAAAATTATAGAAAATTTGCTGTATATTTATAATTACCTACGTTTTTTAGACGTACCTATGCGGCACAGCGGGAGAGTCCACCTGCGACCCAAGAGGTTGCGGGTTCGATTCCCGCCTCGGAACAAATTTGTGTACGATCTGCAGAAATTTGTTCCGTTGGTCTGGGTGCTTTCTATGTATGATAAAAAGTATATATCTATGTAAGATTTTTTTATTGTAATTATTAAATTAGACCTTAAACTAAAAACCTTAAAAAATATAATAACTAATAACTAAAATATATTATTAAAAGGAGTCCCTTTGGGCAAGGATCCGAAGATACTGGCAGCATTCCCCCTTTGAATAGCTAAACTAATTCTTTGTCCGAGGTAGCTGCCAGCTCTTCGGTCTCCTGAGTCTATGTAAGTATATAATGTATTAAATATATCAGTAATCTAGTACCCATCACACAAGCTTTGAGTAGCTGTGTGGATGTCCAGCATTATTATTATTATTAGACAACTAGTAACAAAACGCACCTAAATACAAATATAAATAACATAAAGTAAAAAAAATATCATGATCTTCCCAGCCTCATCCTACTACTTATTATAATAAAAACAATTGATAGATAAAAAAATCTAAAACGATTTCTTTAAACCAGCACTGTAAGTAGATATACCAATAAAAGCTGCAATCTACATTATTCTAGAACTATCATAAGTATTTATAATTATAACTGGAAACTAATTACCTCTCACATCCCGACATAACGATAAAACAATGCACAAAGTCACACACTTCCACATTATCACTATTTAATTCACAAACAAGTCTTTTACGATATTTTGATCCTATCGCGCCATTTCAATGGTTTTTTGTCACAAAAGAGAAATAATTTTGGTCGCTCGTTTTTAATTTATTTTGAATTTGGAATCCTTCAAAATCGCGTTCGAATTTTAAATGTGTTCCATGGAGGCGCGCAGGAGTGCGAGGCATGCGCGCGAGACGCGGTCTATTTCGGTCTTGTGTCGATGCATCGGCTTCTTATCAAAGAATGTGTGTTTAGATGGGTCACTTGGTGTTGAGTTATATTGTAAGCAGTTCTAGAAACTGAGTTCGTTGTCTGAAGGCGTCCATTTCGGTGAAATACCATTTTGGCATAGTGAATGTAGAGCTTACCTATCCACTAAATACTTATTGCAGTGTGAGAGTTTTAATAACATGTTGATAGGTATAAAACTTAATTACTTCAGCGGGAACGGATTGGTTGTCATATCAAAACACAATGGTCCTCATTCAGTAAAATCACTAGGAAACGTATTATTAACGTAAATTTCTTTATTGGAATTCCTTGGCAACTCTAGGGC
Organism: Plemyria rubiginata; assembly: GCA_963576535.1. Classification (NCBI taxonomy): domain Eukaryota; kingdom Metazoa; phylum Arthropoda; class Insecta; order Lepidoptera; family Geometridae; genus Plemyria; species Plemyria rubiginata. Next base: position 6,283,453 of record OY754922.1, on the reverse strand, counting down.
AACTGAAATGTAGGTAGGTACATAGTAACAATCGTTATTAAAAGCGGCATTTTCAAAGTATGTTATCTAGAATCTAACCCATAAATGACACTGCAAAGTATCAATCAATCTCATTTCACCTAATAATAAATCAAGAAAGTTGTAGAGTTTCACTATCTCACATAATTTGTATGTACTTTGATAAGCAACATAAAACATTTCTAATGAAAACATTTTAAAAGAAATGCTTCCTAATTGATTGTATTTTTTTTGTATTTTTTGTTGGTTGGCGTTGACGGGTTAAAAACTCTGTGTTTCTTTTTATTTTTCAAATAATATTCAATTCTCTTCCTATATAAACCAACCAAATACCTAAATATGATATTGATACTTCAAAAACATTTTATTAAAATAATAATACAGTAATAATTTAGCAATACATTTACTTCTAAGGCTGAGTCAATAGTTTGGTGGTTAGATTGAGGGGAAGACAATAATAACTGTCTTGTCTTATCTGTAAACGACTTAATCTTTTCCTGCCACCCACTGTTAGTTACAGCTCAGCTGCGTTTTAATGCCTCAGGACAATCGAAAATGTCCTATCTGAGATACGTTCATCTTCATTTTGTTTTTTTTTTTCGTGTTGTCTTGTGGTCTAATGTAGGTTATTCATTTGTTTGTTTTTATTAATTTTACTGTTACGTCTCTAGATGAGAAATGTATGGGAAGGAACCAACGTCTGTTACCTATGTCGTAAATGTCTATGTATTAAAATAAAAGTAATCATCGTTATGTATCAGCTTGAAGGATTACACTGCTGGACTTTCTTTCCCTTACATTTCCAGAAAGAAATATTAGATACTAGTAGCGCCCCGCGGTTTCACCCGCGTAGTTTTAAATCCCGGTATTCCAACGGGATAAAAAGTAGCATATGTGTTATTCCAGACTATAATCAATCTCTCTGCTATAATGATCTCTACCAGACAATTGTTGAACCACCGATTTGCCGGAATATCCTCAATGTCTGGTCATTAGGTACTCCTTCCACTTCTTTGCCAATAGTACCCTCTTGGGCTACAGCGGTTGTCGGTTCTTCGAGCTATATGGCTCACACATTGCCACAACCATGTGAATTGGGCTTTTCAGCCCTGAATAGTAAATTATTTTAATAGCACACTTTCCCTAGTGTAGTAATATTTGCAGACTGATAGTTGATTCTGCGTTCAGATAACTAATATAAACAGTGGTTTCGTCACACATTTGTTTAGCCTATTATCAGAGTTCCGTATATTATAAGAGGAAACGGAGTCTGATGAACGACGAGCATAAAATTATTTTTAGAAAACACTATTCTATGTAATTTTATCTTTTTATTATTATACTAGTTGCATCCTGCGGTTTCACCTGCGCAGATTTAAATCCCGGTATTCCCACGGGATAAATAATAGCCTAAGTGTTATTCCAGACTATAATTATATCTCTGTGCCAATTTTCGCCAAGATCCGTTCAGCCGTCTGGAGTTATAGAGTAACATCCATCCATCCATCCATGTATCAATCCATCCATCCATCCTTCTTACAAACTTTCGCATTTATAATATTATAAGCAGGATAATGGAGCATTGCAAAAACTATGAAAATCATAGTTGATTTTACTACAACATAGCTGATGGAACAAGCAGATGGCCCACCTGAGGTGAAGTGGTAACCATCACCTATAACTGAAAGCCATCTCAATAGCCAGACATTAGCGTAATCGGGCCGCCAGTCTTTGGCTCTTCCCATCCCATCCAGTTGCTGCCCGCCACCCTTGGCAAGCCGTCGCTCCATCTAGTCGGAGGGCGTCGCACACTACGTTGCCTAGACCCGGTCTCCACTCCAGAACTCGTTTACCCCAGCGGTTATCGGTTCTTCGGGAGACATGACCGGCCCACTGCCACTCTTTGCTAAATCTTTGAACTATGTCGACGACCTTGACAAACCAATACATACAAAAAAAATGGTACCGAGAACAAGTTGACATAAAACTTAGGTACGTTGTTAGGCCAATGAGGTCCCTGGGTCAGCTATTTGTTAATGACTTTTGAATATTATAAGTTGAAATGCAATTTTGGGTATTTCGCATATTCTGTGATCGGGTATGCACTATGCAGCTGCTATCTCAGAGTACAGTTATTAGTCTATAATAAGGTCATCGAATCTGCGACCTCACATCTCTTAGTTTAAGACTTTAAGTCATTGTAATTGATTGATGTTTAAAAAACTCTTCACCATTATACAGTGTCAAAATTCTCATATATATTTTCCCCATCAGCATATTTGAAAATATTATGTACTAAGTAGGCACATTTTAATGAGTTGGACACTAATTAGCTCATATACCTCTACAATCTGATTAAATATTAAAATTAACCCCATTACAATTTTAAATGATAAAATTAAATAGTAGAAGTAGAGGTAGGCCAAAGAAAGATGGATGGACTGTGTGAAAGATGACATGAGTGACGGTTGATAGAGGAGAGTGGAGAGCAAACACCTGTTGTGCCGACCCCACATGAAGTGGGATAACGGCAAGAAAATGATAAAAATCAAAATTAAATGTTATATTATAAAATTAAATAAAAACACTCATATAATATCATATTTTTATTTGCTTGTTAATTTGAAAACATAATAACAGACATTAAACAAAAAAATCGAGGATGAATCAATTTTCAAATTTTCGCTACAACTTTATAAATTATTTTATTTCAGGCAATAAAGTATTTAAAACTCATAGGCCCAATTATTACGACCAAGACGTGCATATCAACATACAGCGAGTAAAACCGCGGTCTTATGGCTCGTCGGTAAAGCTGTTGTCCTTGACGACGTACGGACAAGAGCTTTGCCGACGAGCCATAAGACCGCGGTTTTACTCGCTAGTCGATGGGCCAAGAAAGAATTACAATAAGCAGACTTAAATCGATGACATTGGCATAATTTAAGCTATTGTAATTCCACTTGCGTACAACCTTCAATGACGGAAATACAATTTATAGGACCTCATATGGGCATTTTAAACCAAGTTTTAAACGGACATAAAAAAATAAGGAGATTCTCAATTCAACTGTATTTTTTATTTATTAAGTTATCTCTTGGGAATACGGGGTTTTAAATCTGCGCGGGTGAAACAGCGGGGCGCAACTAGTATTAAAATAATTGGATCTGCATAAATTAAGTACCTACCTAAATATAATAAATAAATTTATTAAAATATATGTAAATACCAAGCAAGTAAGTTATATACCTATAAGTTGTAAGTGGAAAAAAGTATTGATAATATATATATCGCCAAACTCTTAAGAAATAATATCCTGAATATTACAACTGTATTTACTGTAGAGATAGATAATAAATCTGTCCAATAAAGGTTTAAAAGAAAGAAAAAAAATGTTTAAGGTTAAACATGGTTTACGATTAACGTATATCCATGAACCAACCATAAAATATTGACATTTGTCTGCAAAACTGGTAATAATTAACTTATTGAGCCGGGCACCTACATTCGCGGCTTTTATTGCCTTCGGTTCGAAGGCGAGCGTCTGCCCACAGTTACGTCATAAATCTTAACCTTATAGGTAAGTACAGGCAACGCAATAATTCGATAAACTACTACGACCTGACTTGTAATTAGTCGTTCATACAACGGGTAACGAATGAGAACATAGAGGCAATATTTTGAAAAAAATATTGCTATGGTACCATTAGTTTGCAAAGCAAACTATAAAACGCCGTATAAAATAACATATTTCTGGCAAGAAAATGCCACAATTAATATTGGCATCGCCAGGTGAATCTTATTTTTATAAAAGGTGACCATTTGAATTTAATAATTTTTACACACATAAGCAAATTCTTTTATTCAATATATTTGTATAGTATTAAATATAAATAGCATTGGTGGTCTAGTGGTAGTGACCCCGCCTTCCGATCTTAAGGTCGCAGGTTCAAACCCGGTCGTGCACCAATGGATTTTTCTATCGAAAAATTTATGTGCGCAATGCCAGTGCTCTTAAACGGTGAAGGAAAACATCGTGAGGAAACCAGTTAGTATTCTAACAGCGGCGATGGGCTTGCAACCTGTCACGTATGGAATACTAACTACTGCAAAATGTGGATATGTGCCAAATGTAATGTTTGGACGTACCTCTGATTACCCCCCTTAGACATCCTCAAAGAATCTTGAATTAGTACCTACTTGGTACTGGGAGATCTGAAGGGATATCTATCGTGCCTGGGGATCAAAGTCGTGAAGCTGTTTCAGCATTATGCACAACATTTAAATTTTTTACAGAATTTTGCTAGCCCAACTTTATTTCCTCAGCATTTAATATATTATTTGACTGACTGTACAATATTTCACAAAAATGTGTGTAGGCATAACAGATTATCAACATACCTCTAAAAGGATTTACGTAACAGGATTCGTCAAAAAAGTAATAATTCATTCAGAAAACATAACTAGTAAGGTACGTGCGTTGCAAAAAACTGTGCCAAGTGTGGCCATTATTTCTAATATAGGGTTCCGTATGTTAGGTATGAATGTGGATGGATATAACAGTAGAGGAAGGCCAGAGAAAAGATGGATGGTTTGTCTGAAAGATGACACGGGTAAGAAAGGAGTGACTGCAAAGATGTTAAGGGATGTTGAGGGAAAGGGAGTGAAAAAACCTGTTGTGCCGACCCCACATGAAGTGCGATAAGGGAGGAAGAAGAAGAAGGGTTCCGCAGAAATTTATGATGTCTTGGGAGTGTAAGAAATTTGCAGGACGTGGTAATGCTTAGGATATAATATTATATGTACCTATATAGCTTAGCCACAGTTATAATATAGTTCTAAAATAATATGTCAAGTGCTAGATAGAAGTCTCTTTGAGGTGCACTTCATATTTTAGCCTACGCCAGTCATGCCTGCAGCCTGTGTTTACTAAAAAGTACATAAACTAATAATGTACCTACTAAAATGTTGCTAAATGCCCTACGCGTCCAATACAATAACGATTTTGGGACGTTGATGGGGTTGCCCCGCTTCTGCAGAGCTTCCACTATGTATGCGGAGACACGAGTTGATGGCTTCCATGCCGTCATACGGTAAACAGCCTCACTGCTTGGCAGACTGCGTAGCAGCACCAACCAATAACACCCTGCAGGTCGAACCCGATAGTATATGACCTGGAGCCTTATTGTGTAACTTGAAGCCCATTACCATGGCGATATTCTGGGTTTCAAGTGTCAAACTTTCTGTACTACATATCACGTTCATCTGTGACATTACGATACTACTACATTTCCTCATCTGTGCCAATTACGATTACCAGCGAGTTAGACAATTAGGCCCCTGTCAGACCTCAATATTTCAGTAGTTAATTGATGAAATAAGTCAAATCAGATCATACACATGTAAATAACGGAACCGTGCAAGCCTCAAGTTACGGCTTGGTCGCGTGAAAATAGAACCCAGATTTGCCTAATTTTAAGACGTTTCAGAGTGATCGTTTTAATTGAATATAGGTATTTTGTCTTTGAGAGAATCGCACGTATTGACCATTATTTCTTAGGCCGGCTAGGCTGGGATACTAACTATAAAACCTGAAAGACTTCTTAATTTCCAGTGTATATTAATATAACCTTCTACTTGTCGTGTTACTAGTTCCCTTCGAAACAGTGTGGTAACACACATGTTATAGAACTAACATGGGTTTTACAACATGCTGGTTTCCTCACGATGGATGTTTGAATATTATTAGTAAGAATGCAGGTAGTTATAATTTTAGGTAAATAAAACAATTTGATTTTGTTTTAATCAATAATTATTTATATACCTCATAATATTTATTTGCATTTCGAGTTTGTCTGTAGGCAAACTAAAACTGAATTCATATAAATAACGAAAGGTTATAATATAATTTAAATAATGTAGATATCTTAAGCATTATCAATGATAAATCATAGTAATAGATATGATAGCTTGTATCAAACAAAATCATAAAAAAATATCGTTTCAGTAGAACATTTAGTAATTTTTGTAGTTTATTCGGTTGAGGAAAATTAAAAATCTAATAAAGTAATTTAAATTATTATACTTAAGTTTATATTCTTAAAATAATGGAAGCACGGCTTTATCGAGTATCATATAAAACTGTCTTAAACTGAAAATGTATTTATTTGTATAGGTATATTCACTATATAATTATACTGTATACATCTTTATTTAAAATTGAAAAAGCCATTACTTGTCGCTTAAGTAATTGACACGAAAACAATCTTTAAAATATATAGAATAATTGTACATAATTTAGTTTTTTATATATTATTTTATTAATCTGACTTACGTCGTTGCCAATTTTTTTTATAAATAGGTACAATACCGACAAACACTACAAACATCAAAGACATCAAAATTCTACGAATGTTTACTAACTTTTTTTTTAAATTGACCACCTATAAATAAATGATTACACTTTTTCTAAATAGAAACACTGACCCACACAACACTGACTTTGACAAAAATAGTTGTTTCTAAATTTTATAATAATTATAATTTTCATCATCAATAAAACATAAAACTTATTAAAATATTTTATCCAATCTTTTCCAAGAAGTAATTATTGAAACTGTATGAATATTAGAAAATCTACAGTATAAGATAGACTGTTATTTTTTATTTATATTTATTTTGGTCTCTTATAGAACACAGAATTAAGTTCGAAATAGTAAGCTTCCAAGTGCATTTTTCTACAGTAACATAGTATACCTTATCTATTAAATAACTCTTTATTAAAGCAATATCCAAAACATAATTGAGTATTATAAGAATATGAAATAGTTTAAGTATAACTTATAAACGATATGGCAAAAAACAACCTTACTACCACTTTAATACTTTTCAACATAATAATTATGCATACAATCTTCCCATAGTAATATAGTCATTTATCATAAAAATAACCTAAGGAATAAATGCATAGAAGATAAGCATTTTAATTAACTTCTAATACACTTTCTACGATTTTTCTAAAACACCTTAAAGATTCAAAAACACGCGTCTCATAGCGTTTTGTAATAATAATTAATTCCTAAATCTACAATAATAAACTAAATTTTACTCCTTCCAGGATAATAAGAAATTACAATAAAATTATTAACAATAAATAAATAATGACCAGGCACACACTTAGGTCAAAACCTAGTTATTCTTCAAAATCTTTGGTTTGGTAGGCCGTAGCGTTTCATAAATGAATCATAAGAATATTACCTATTGAAACAGAAATTCATAACAGTTCACATTAAATAATACGTTTTATATTAATGTAAAATTATTCTAAAATATTTAATTATATAAACACGTTTTACGTCGCTAAACGATTAACTAACTAAAGTTAGTTAATTGGAAGACAGTAAAATAGTTAACATTTCATTCAAACACATACACGCACGTAAGCCTATTACGAATAGAGTGCTACACAAATTATAAACAATATTTAATCAAAATAACCTTCAGATATAGTTGTAAAGTATAAATCTACATGAACGCGTCGCAACGCACCCACAGCAATAAAATGGAAAGTCATCTAATTGTCGCCATTTTAATAAATCTAAAATAGTACATAATTGTTAATATTAATAATAAACAGTGAATAATTTTATAATAAATGTTTAATAACGACTAAAACGCCCGATTTTATTGATTCGGGGAGCTAATACATTGACAACTACCTCAATAAATAATTTTATTATAATAAATTATGGCACAATATTTTGGCACATAATAATATATTGTGCGTCGTTTTAAGGACTTCATTCTATCTTTTCGTTTCATTGTCATTTTGATTAATACTTTTAAAGAAGACTTACGACACCCCAAAAGTATCAATCGAAAGAGCGCTGTATCTTGGATCCCAAAGCATCGCTGTTTGATATTGCAGTATCGTTTGGGATCTCGTGGGGTTTGTTTAGGCTTTACAGCCATGTTTGGCCACCTCCTCAGCCTGCATCTTGGTGCGAAGGGAAGGCACATCCTCTGGGATGCGTACGATCTTGTTGAATTTCTGTAATGATAAACAGTAGCGGCGTTAGGGTAGGGCGCGGTTGGGCGACCGCCCAGGGCGCCAGATATAAAGGGGCACCGCAGGCGCCCCTTTATTTCCTCTTGCTCACTGAGCGAGGCCTACTTACTCGTAAATTCCCTAAATTTAGCGAAAAAATCGTTATGTTGGCAACACTAGAATGGAACGCAGTCTTCAAATCGGAGCATGCATTTAATTTTACCGGGAATCCCCGGTTTTAACGGTTTTCACGATAAGAATTCGATATGTTAAGCGTCAAGCTGGTGAAACTGCCCGCGATGAACCTATAGCTTTTCCGGAAAAACAATTTGAGATTGAATTTTTCAACTTTTTTTTGGATACTACATTAATTTCAGTCAATGAAAGATTTGAACAGTTAAATGAGTACTCGGAATATTGGTCTTTTTTGTACAATATATTACAGATTCCGGAAAAACCTGACCTTGTCAAACTCTGTGGTGATCCAATCTACAATTGAAATTAACTCAAAAATCGTGAAATTTTAACTGGGTAATTTTATTCTTTTTTCTGAATAGCTATTATATCCCCTACAAGTAGGTAAAAGACTATCCAAAGAATCAAAATAATTAATTTTGTGGAAAAAAGCATGTTAAGAAAACAGGCCTTGGTCAATCTTTATAGAAATATTCTATAAATTAAAAACTGTAAATACCAAGTGCATACCATTTCAGAATCTCATTGAAGTGGCCAAGTTTTTTATTAGTTGGTCACTCAGGTGACAGTGTATTTTTTTTGCTCCACAGGAGGTCAAACTTTAGGAAAAAATATTTAATAATATTTTTGTTAATTTAAAATTTTTCTAAAAAAAAATCTGTTACTTTGACACACAAATGGCAATTGGTATTTGATAGCGCAGTTATCCAACAATGCTATTAAAAAAACAGATTGAGAAAATAGCTTGATTTGTGATCTTGGCATCTAAATGAATGGACAAGGGGGAAAAAATATTAAAACTGCGAAAAACTCCATTAACTCGAAAACCATAAATAATTTATTCGGCAACATTTTAATTTTCTGAACAGTTATGATACCCCCTACACGTAGGTAAAGGATTATCCACTCTTTACGCCACACCCTGTATATTATACAAGAATTGGTCGTTAAATGGTATCGATACTAACCTCTTGCCAGGTACCAGGGGTGACGCGCCAGAGGTAAACCATGTATCCAGGGATGCACAGCATGGACGACAGAGCAGTGAACCAACCGAAAGTGTGCGCCCACCACGGGTACTCGTAGTTCATATATTTGATCGGCTTCCATTGAACGAGGTTGAAGATAAACACGCTCTAGAAAGAATGATAGAGTTAGTTTTATTTATTCATGATATTTATAAATTTTTACGAATGACTTTATTCCTAAAAACATAAAAAAAACATTGCCATCAAAATTCAAAGAATTTTTACAAATAAGAACGTGTATAATGTACCTTAATTTTTTAAATAGGCTATAAATTTTACGACTATGGACGTAATTTTGTTAAATATCTGAATGCTCTTAAATCTCTCGGGTGAAATTCTTAAGTGGATAGATATTGAACATTTTGGGAAATGCCCGTTGATCTGAAAAGTACTGTAAAAGTGATAACTTACGATGCAAATAGCGGGCGTGAAGCCGACCCAGCAAAACTTCCACCAGATAGTCGGATAGTATCCAATCATCTCTTTGATTCCGTCGTAGAACCGGTTCACCCCAAACGCCCACGAGATGGAGACGCACTCGAAGAAGATCAGAAACAGTAAACAAAAGCCGGAAACAGCGTACGAATCCAGGATTTGGAAGACGTACATGCCACCCTGGAATGTTTTGTATTTTTTAATTCCATCTATATAATATATTTATTGGAATTTAAATAATATTGAAGCACATACATAGATACATAGGTACCTACATAGATATTATAATTTACATGAAAGCTTCGAAGAATTATAACAAGGTTATTGGTTGACAGAAAGGGCCAAGTGAAGAAAGGTTTAATAGATTTTGCTGCTAAATTTCATGCATTAAAAGCACTAACAACTCACCTCCGATATACACGACAGTCCAACAAGATACGAAATTGCACAAGTTATTGCAATAAAGATCTCTTTCCTCCTTCTCAAAAGTTTGGGCCACTCGTCAATCACGGCTGTGATGAAGCCTTCCATGGTGCAAAACTGAGAGTCCAGACCTATGAGGAGCAGCATGAAGAAGAAGAGGCAAGACCAGAGGGGAGCACCGGGCAGTTGGAGAACTGCTGATGGATACGCGAGGAAGGCTAAGCCAGGACCTGAAAGATTATTTTTGAATTTTTAGGTCAAAGTTGGACTATCTTTTTTAGTCATACTAATGCAATAAAGATCCTAAAATATAAATGAAAGTAAAAATAAAAGTCAATGTTACCTGAGGCAGCTACTTCGGCCACCGGCCTCTGCTGCTCATGAGCCATAAATCCGACCACGGAGAAGATCACAAAGCCAGCAAACATGGAGGTACTTGAGTTGACGGAGCATACTATCAGGGCGTCCCTGGTGAGAGAATATTGTATTTTAAATTAGTCATAAGTTGTATGGAGGAGACAATAAAGAAAATTTTTAATTCATCAAAATGTGTTGGCAATGACTGGATTTGGCAAGATTTTCTTCACCATGGCAGTAGCTAACAAATTAAAAAAATAAGGTCGCGCCATTTAAAAAGAACGCTGGAAAACAGTGGAGGGAATGTGTTTGCGCATACAAAACACTCGCGCTATTACACCTCTCCCCCTCCTACCAGCGTTCTTTTTACGTAACGCGACTCAGACAAGTACTAGATATGACTCAAGTCTTGGTATTATACTACTACCCTTGACGATCAAGGATTACTCACTTGTAAACGTTATTAGTAAACTTGTTGTAGCTGCCCAACGCGACTAGTGTACCCAAGCCAAGTCCGTATGAGAAGAAGATCTGCGTGACGGCATCGATCCAAACTTCTGACTCCATGAGTTTGGACATGTTAGGCATCACATAGAACTTGATGCCTTCCAGCGCGCCAGGGAGTGTAATACCTTAAAAATATTTGCACGGTGTAACTAGGCATTCAGATAGACTTTTTTATGATAGTGACTAAGTTTAACCACGTGATGAGTGTAAAACCAGTAAAATTTCAGTATACTGTACATACATATTCCTGACCAACCAAAAAGGCTACCAAATAAGTGTTAGTAGAAATGTGTATAGTACTTTCATGATAATAATGTGAAGACCCTAATGTCAGCCACAATTTATATCTTAAGTGGAGGGAGTGCTGCCCCATTTTCCTTTACTGTCGGGCCTTAGGTACTTTCTGTGGTAATCGATCATAGTTATAATGAATATAGAACTACCTAATAACATCAAGAAAAAAAACGAGTTCTAATACACTGGAAAATGTAGTAGTATATAGTATAGTATATACTACTACATTTTCCAGTGTATTGTAAATTAGTATTACAGTGTACTGGAAATATAGTATAGTAGTCTATAACTCCAAAAAACGAATCTTCAGATCTTACTCATGTTTAAATGGGACGAGAAGTACTAAATTTGAAATACAAGAATCATCAAAATCGGTTCACCCAGTCGAAAGTTCTGAGGTCACAAAAAACAGTCGAATTGAGAGCCTCCTCCTTTTTTGAAGTCAGTAAAAAACATTCCATAATAACACGTACCTCTGATAAGCAGCACAGTCAGGAGGAAGTAAGGGAAGAGCGCGGTGAAGTAGACCACCTTGCCGGTCCATCGCACGCCCTTCCAGATACAGAAGTAGCAGAGAATCCACACCAGCAGCAGTGTTCCGGCGAGCTCCCAACGGATGTTGCCGATGTGCTCGATGCCAGACGAGATCTGGAGGGCGCGACGCCTTTGGAAAAGAAAATCAGGTCAACTTATTACTAGAACTGTTAGTTATTACTAGAAGAACTAGACTACTAGAAATCTATTTGACGACCCATTCTTGTGATTGGACCGTAGGGTTGGAATCCATGGATATTCCCGATAAACTTATACGTGCGCAAATACTCGTGCCCTCTAACGCTGGATGAAAATGAACCTTCTTTTGTCAATAAATAAACTCAAGGGTTTAAACTCAAAACTTAAGTTGCCCTCTAATTATGAAGCCAAATAGTTGTATACTTACTTAATTACATTTGAATATTTTTCATTTAAATAAGTAACCTAAACTGATACAATGAAACATCGAACACTCCAAAATTTTCCATTTGAGAAAGGTTTTAAATTTGAGCAAGTAAACAAAGCGTGTTCACAAAGTTCATGAATATTAATGAAGCCTTGTCAATAACAAACAACACATGGGCCTGACGCGGACATTTCAGAAGAAATTGCGAGTTATTAATGAATCGCAACTTTGTATCTAAATTATCATTTCTCTAAATACGGTGACTAATTTGGATTCTAAACTTGGCAATATTTTACCTTTGTACACTGAGACAAAATGGCTAGCATTTCTGATGATGTTATCATTATTTTGTAATGATTTCATGCTCTCATTCCTATACATCATCTCAGTCCAGTTTCAACCACTGCTGGGTATAGGCCTCATTCATGTTTTGCAAGCCTCCACTATCACGTACAACTCTTGTCCAGGGCCCGTACCACCATCTCTTGAAGCATTCTTATTTCAATATTACTTTACTTTTTTGATCATAAAGCTGACTCTATGCAGTTGATATAGGACATTGACATAAAAGTAATATTGAAATAAGAATGCTTCAAGAGATGGTGGTACGGGTCCTGGTGTTTTCTGTGACTCATGTCGTCGACACATCACGCTTTCGTACGCCCCTGACTTCTTCGGCCTGACTTTGGCCACCACTCAGTCAAGACCTAATTCCTCCGGCCATCGCGTCTATCAAGGTGTCCTATGCCCAACCCTACTTGAGGTTTATATATTCATTCATATTAGCGAAATAGAACTATTATGAGGTATACTTACTGACGACGTAGATACTTACTCCCAAAACTCCTTGACAGGATCAGACAGGATAGCCCGACTGACATTTTTCCCGTTTAGCGTGCAATAGGTGTTCATATCAGAGATGGAAGACCAGCACGTAAGGTTCTTCCTGTCGTAAGGATTCACACAGGTCGCCGTGTTCCAGTAGTTATCGCAGTTCCTCCAAGGAACGTCTGAGAAACACAATGAAAGATTCATAATCAACCGTCCAAACAAGTGCACTAAACCTAGGTCTTCCTCGATTATGGTGGTTTTGCCGTAGACAGCGCGCTCGACATGGAGACTAGTGACTATATAGTGTTAGAAAAATCACAAAGATCAAACGTCCTTTTTATTGAGTAAGTCAAAGCCAGTAAGTCAAAGCCGGTTACATGAAACCAAGTTTAAAAATACTAGTTACCAACTTACCAACAAACTTAAGACTCGGCTCCTTTACGAAAAGCCCGGATGTTCTAATAGTTTTGAAGCTCTTGTTGTGTAGCTGTTTTCTACAGAAATGTCTGGTCGTGCTCCGATAATATAATTTATAGAAATCTTCCAAATCGAAAAACTCGGCCCCACTACCTCCATAAAGACTTACCTGATCGCATAGACATGAAGAAGTAGAAGATTGCCCAGGCGAGGATGACGATGTAGTAGACATTCATCCAGCAAGACATGACGGCAGCAGCGTAGCCAATACCTAAATACACACATGAGTTAAAAGTAAGATAGTAGTAGTCTAGATCTAGTTTTTCGTAACGTCAGGATTTTTTTGTATGAGACTTAGGAACGAATTTTAGAGATTCGTGAGTTCTCAGCACGCCTGATAGAGGCATTTATAGAATCTCCATACAAATAACTCTTTCGAGAAAGAACCGACATCACATGCACTGGAAATTACAGTCATACTACCATAACTAATCGTCAGATCTGACCTAAGAACAAGAATGAAATATTTAAATTTATTGGATCTGACTCAAATTTATTGAAACCGCATGTCAAGCGCCAGCTTTCGATTAAATCATCAAAATCGGTCTAAAAGAATCATCAAAGTCAGTCCACTCAGTAAAAAGTTATGAGTTAACAAACATTAAAAAACATTCGTAAAACATTAGTCGAATTAAGAACCTCCTCCTTTTTTTTAAGAAGTTTAAAAAGGCCTGACGTTGCGAAAAACTAAAAACGCATAACAAAACATAGAATTCGGGTAGAGGGCACTTGAAGGGCTCACAAAATCAGCTAGTGCAACGCAAATTATGAACTAAAAACTAATTCAATCAAAACAAAGTTCAAAGCTCCGACTAGAAAGAGCAAAGAAACGGCAACAAAGGCTGTTAATAATCAATTGTTCATGCACAAAGGAGAGCTGGGCTCTTTCATCCCAGTCTGCTCACTACGTAATTACTTACAATGGCAAATTGTGGCCATCTTGAATTCGTATCATTTAAACATTTGTTTTATACTTTGTTAGCTCTGAAAATGAATATTTTGATGTTCGCTGCTAGATTTTATATTTCATAGCAAAACTTTCATTACTGCGAGTCATGAACGCTATCCCAAGTTTTAATTCATTAGTTTGAACAACTTTTTTGTACAATAAATCTATTCTATTTTATTCATCCAGCGAGACCAAGCAATAATCTTCCCACAAACCATTCAAATTGCAAAAAATTATGCAAACTAACCTTTGAATATCGGCGCAATCTTGAAAACTCCCAATCCGCCAATAGTCAACATCTGCCCCATAGCCAACTCCATGAAGAACATTGGTATACCAGCCAAGATGAGCGTGAGGAAGTAAGGGATGAGGAAGGCCCCTCCGCCGTTCTTGTAGCAGAGGTAAGGGAACCGCCACACGTTGCCGAGGCCGATGGCAAGACCGACCACGGAGAGGATAAAGTCCATCTTGCTGCCCCAGGAGCCTCTATCAGGAAGGTCGGATTTGGCTGATACATCGCTAGAACAAAAAGAAAAAGTAAGTTATGTGTTATTGGTTCCAAAAAAAGATTGGTGGAAATACCAAAATTTCGTCATGTTTTCATCGCGTGGAAATGTTAGCTAAGTTTGAAAAACAAGCGGAAATCACAATGTCTTACGAAGACCTCATCACTCAAATGGAAATAGACAGCAAATTCAAAGAAATTTGGTGTAACTCAAGGCACCATATTTGGTTACTTTTTATTTCTATTTTATATTTATTTATGAAATAAAGATATAATTATTAATTAGGTAGTTTAAATTCTGATGCCGCTTGTTTTCAAAGAATAAGCTTTGTTCAATTTAGTACTAGTGAAAAAAATGGCTAGTGCTGTGTGAAATTTCACAAAAAATAAATTTATAGTCGAGAAAATTTCCTTCTCTCGATTATTCATCCTCGCGGTTACCTTACCTTGGTTTAGTGCTAGTCCCTTGTGCGCTAAGTTCAATTTCATCGTTTTTGGCTTCCATCTCTTTCGTCATCTCGATGTCTGTTTCTTATCTTCAGTGTTCCCGTTGTTACTCTTTCCTGTGCCAAATATTTACGAAAATTTCGGTTTAGGGAAACTGTATCAACATTTTTGAAGTACGCAGACTAGAATCGGCCCCAGACGGTCTCTATCCTCTATCTGGAAAAAAGTAAAATAGGTAGCACTCCACAGGCTTGTTATTGACCCATTCCTAGATCCAGTATCAAGCTCCATAAGTCATCTACTTGTACCATAATCAAGTACACGAAAATAGAAAAAGTTGCGTTCTCGGAAACAAAACATCGAAATCCAAAAAGAAGCAGACGTTGTTCGCACAGAAAAGAAACCATTAAAGTGAACATGGCAATAAATTCTTCCAAACATTTTTATGTCTACCTTGACACCAAGGAATTTAGATATTAGCTTGCCACGCAAAAAGAAGACGGAAAATAAAAAAATAACTACTGCTAATGTAGGTACTCCACGCTTGCACTTTTTAAGATTTTGAAAGAGGATCACTGAACGAATAAATGAAAATTCGTAATTATAGAAGTACTTAATAGTACACGCGGTTTTGAGAGAGTTACATTAGCTAGTAGTCTGCGCCTTATTTATTTTCTCTATCTAAAGCTGATGTAAAGTCTGATTAAAATCTCATTCTGAGACACCAAATCCCCCGGCTACAAGAGCGTAAAAACCAATTTTTCGTTACGTCTGTTCCACGAAGTAAAAGCACCTTAGTCACGGAGCACATAAAAAATGTTATTTACTATCTTTGGTTTTAGGATCTTAGTAGCTGACAGACTTCCATTGCTTAGAGCTCATTGCTTTTCTGCTTGTTTAAAAAGTTATCTATAAGAAAAGATGCTAAAAATAATGTAGTTGATAATTTAAAACAATTAATTGTACCTACTATATGTAACGAACCGTAGAGGTAACAAAATGTCAACAGAGATGAATTCTGAAAGGTTCAAAAGATTCGGAATTTTCTAAGAAAATTCTATCTAATATATTTTTCAATGTACCTACATATTAACCAATTTAAGAAGCCGCAAGTGAAAAGTTTGTTAAAAACTATAAAATAGGCCTAGTACTTTCTTGCGCGAGTGTAATACCCATGTGCAAACACACCCCCTCCACTTTCTTCCAGCGTTCTTTTCGGTTGTCGCGATCTGTACCACGCAATAAAACAACGAAGGAAGCCCGTTTCATCTGATAAACATTCAGTTCAAAAAAACATCAGTAGGGTTAAGGTAGTAAATGGCATCAAGCAATACGCATTAAGGATAAGGTCACTAGTACCGGTCAGTGCTTCTAAGAAATCTGCATAGTGACCTAGTCCTAGCCAATAGAATAATTTGATGTCGTTATAAATAGGAGAGCAGACCATCGGACGCAGTAACATTCATAACGAATGTTGGTTCTGACGTTAGGCACTGCTAATCTACCAAGACGCCCATTCGCGTTAATTGACGCGTTTGAATGGTTTGACTTGAGGATGCGTAGTTTTTATGACTTATTCAATGGCCAAATTTTTCTTTTGGCATTATAAATGTAGGTTTTATAATTAGGCTGAAGCTCAAGCTTTCCCCGAGTTACCCTATATGCCCATACCCATGAGCCCGAGCTTTCAGCGAAACCTCCAATTTACAGTACAAATAGTTTAGCCATTTCCAAAACTAGCCTCAATAATTTTGTCTCGTCCCTATCAAGCTTCGAGCTTAACTAAATAGGAGAAAGAGAGCCAGATAAAAAAAAGGACACAATGACATAGATTAACTTACTTAGACCCTAGTTTAAAGTTGTAAACGACTGTTTCAGACTGTTGGAATTCAGTATTTTGAGATAAACTTTATGTTTTATTTAAAGAGTTATAAAGTATTAAAAAAAAAAATATGCTGGACAATCCACGCAGCACTATCTAGCCCCAAAGTAAGCTATTCAAAGCTTGTGTTATGGGTACTAGATAACTGATATATTTAATACATTATATACTTACTTAGATAGATATTTTTTATTATACATAGAAAACACCCAGACCATCAGAACAAATTTCTGCAGATCGTACACAAATTTGTTCCAAGGCGGGAATCGAACCCGCAACCTTTTGCGTCGCAGGCAGGCTCTCGCCCGCTGCGCCACAGAGGTCGTTGTATATATATTATATATATATATATATATATATATGTCGTGGTATATACCTACCTTGATTAAGTAGACCTTAATATTTGGAGGACTATATAAAAAAGATAAAAAAATGGTTATTTATGCGTGCGATAACGTTCGCGTGTGCATTTTCTTAGAATCAGGACCATGTATCGGGGCCGTGTCTTAGGACATTATCTGAAATTCCTCAAAAATCCATGCTTCTAGACTTTTTGTTCAGACATTGTATTCATATAATCAGTAAGTCAAGCAACAATTTAATTACATAATGTACATAAAATTCAAATGACAACTTAACCCAACACGAAAAGCTAAAAACTTACAAAATTTCACGATAAACACTGTACCTTCAACTGAATTTAAGTGCACCATACGAAAAACAAGTTTAAGCATCATCAGTAAAACGAATATCATTTGAACCGGGACACCAAAGTGAAAAACTCACATCAGAAAGCGCACAGCATCACAAATCCAACATCACACTCCACGGTAGCTCCGGAGGCGTCCTACCGAGCCTCATGTGTCAACATGAATGTGTCGAAGACAGCAGAGACCACCACAGGATGGATACATGTGAACCGCGGGGCTGTCAGGCTCAGAAAGAATTTATGAGCTAGCTGATTGAGACCCTCCGGATGTAGGGGGATTGGGATACTTCAGCAATCATCATTTAACGGTTTTGATCCGATACGGCCGCTTAACGTTTCGTCACCACAGTTGGTTTGCTGTCTTTTGCCTGTCATGACAAGTACAGCCACTGATGAAATATTTGGAAACAATAAAACTCACAATTCACGATTGTGGTCAATATCCCGTTTTTAGTTAGATAATTATTATAAAGATAATTGATTTGAGCCATCCGTCTTGGGTATCTATGTTGGTGTGCGTGATCTCTCAAGTATTTAGATATTTTGTAGGTACCTACCAACTATACCCTAGCTAGATCACCTAAAACTCAATCTAAGGTTGGGTTGTCTGGAAGAGATCGCTTTTAGCGATAAGGCCGCCCATTGTACCTATTCTTTGTTAAATTTTCTGTATATGCTTTCTTTTTGCTCTGTGTACAATAAAGAATTTATTTATCTATCTATCTATCTAATATTATTTACATTATTTATTACTTTAGGACCACAGAAAAGAGGGGACTCCTCTAATACAGGTTTATATAACTTAAAAGAGGAGATCCCACCCATGTTATTGTAAAACTTGTGTTTATAAATAAAATATTTTTGTTTTTTTTTATTTGGTTTTGAGATCAGGTATGGCCAAACAGTCGATCGCTACTAGCCCAGTCTATCGTGGCAAAGCAAAAAAAAACATTCAAGTACTTATGATCGTTTTTCAATCGTTCAAAATGAAAAATTGCACAGGGTTTCGTCAGTAACAGTAGATCTTGGGTCCAATCAAGTTGGCCACCCCTGCCCTAGATCATTGGGTGAGAGTTCTAGTCAGAGGTACAAACTTATGCTGGGGCCTATTATTGCGCACATGACAGTCGCAAGCCCGATTTGGTCATCGCCGTACTCAAGTATTTTTATATGTACCCACTCTCATATCGTATTGACTTGGTAATTTATTTCTCAAGAGTTCGAGAGTCCTTCGACATGGGTCTCGTGGAGGAAATGGAAAATGTCAAAGTTTTCCGAACCCTTGTTAAACTATCTCCAAGAGCCTAAAGCTCGCTATCGACGGCATCAGGTCCTTCTAGCCACGATTACAAATATTATAAAATAAACGTGTATTTATCAAAATAACACATAACCTAATAAGGTAGTTATAATTTTGAGCGGCGCTTTGCTAGTCAGAATACTTGGGCAAACTTTTGGGCAGGAAAACTTGCATCGATCAAAATGAAATTTTCACAAAACTGTGTGCAATGTGATTGTACACAAAATGGTTGATTCTTCGAAATTAGGATAAGTGATTTTATATCTTTCAAAATGTGGAATCGTGCGAGCGAGAGGTACATTAGGTGTTGTCAACGCCTTAAGTCACACTCTTCATTTTCGTAACTTTCCACTTTCGCTCGTAGAGGGCTCTACGACGTAGAACCCCTGTAGTCAATAAAGAACCTTATTTATTGACTACAGTCTACAGTCGTGTCGTAGCAAGTAGCTAACGTTGAGCAAATATCAATTCAGTGACTAAACTTTTCCCGTTGCTTTATGTGTATTCTTCACTCAACTGGTTAACCAGACTATATTGAAATCAATGCAGTCGTTACATTTTTTTCCAAAGAGGATTATGAAGCTATTTTCCATGTGCGTCCATTTCTCTCTCTCTCTCATGGAATGATCATTTTCTTAGGCTAGTGAGGGGTATGTCCAATACCGAACCCAACATTATCAAAGCTTGTAATAAGGTAACCAGACAGCGGACATAATACTATTTACTTTATTTTGTATCGAATAAACGTCTATGTTCATCACACAAATGTTTGTGTGATGAACATAGCTTGTGTGGGGATCGAACCCATGGCCGCGCAGAATGCAGAGCTTATTAACAGCGCTCTGAGGCTTATTATGAGACCCAAATCATTTTAATTCACAATCACAAGAGATGGAAATAGCAATGTTTAACTTACGGCCTTAAAATTAAGTCAACATTCAAATGTATGGTTTCAAAACAAATCAACGTAAAATAAAAAAATATATCTATCTATGTATTAAATATATCAGTTATCTATATATATATCTATGTATAGTACCCATAACACAAGCTTTGAGTAGCCTACTTTGGGGCTAGATGGTGCTGTGTGGATTGTCCAGCATTATTTATTATTTATAAATAACAGAAACGGTTTCACGAATTAGTTTCCCAGGCATGGGCGTAATTATGTTTTCAAAAAAGGTATCTAAAGAACTATTCAGAGGTACGTCCAAACATTTCATTTCGCACAAACCCACATTTTGCAATAGTTGGTATTCCATACGTGATAGGTTACAAGCCCATCGCCGCTGTTAAAATGCTACGAGTAATTTGTTTCCTCGCAATATTTTCCTTCACTTTAGAGCACTGGCGTATGTAAATAAATGTATTTATTAATATGGTGTTCAATAAAATAAATTTTACTCACGGTATTCGGCTACCACTTGTGGAGGCGAGTGGCAGAGACGTGGAGATGGGGTGGTGGTCGCATGCAGACAAAGGGTCGTTTGAATACAGCCAGCCCACGCATGCGTTGGTGGGGTTGGTCCTTGAGACTACCGTAGGTTCTCGATCCACGTTGAACAATTTTTTTTTATTTTTAGCAGATGGCCCACCTGATGCTAGTGGTAACCATCACCTTTGACAAAGCATTGCCTCGTATGTCACGCACGATAGGAACGTGCCCTACGTTGCAGACTTTGCACACTTTCGCACACTGCCCTGCGTCCATCAACTTGAGGCATACAGATGTTAAGCCTCATGTGCCTGTAATCACACCGGCGGCGACCACACTCTTCAAACGGGAACACAGCAACGCTGCTTGGCGGCAGAAAAAAGCGTGGTGGTAGTACTTCCCTGGACGAGCCCTTAGAGCTCTACTACTCTTGAAAAACTAGTACTGGGGCGTTATTCACTATGACCATGACCAATCCAATCACGTCGCGTTGAGATCACGTTATGACATCACGCGCGGTTATGGCAAAGTATCTCGTATGTCATAAAGAATAATGCCCAAGATCACGTTGGACGTCACACGGTTTGGGGCAAGGAATCTCCTATATCATAGAGAATAATGCCTCTTAGGGCTAATATCTGGCTGTCAAGATTTCATCCGTGGCCATAAGTTTGACATTTGATTCCCTTAATTGATTTGAACTGAAAGTCATGTCCATAGCCAATACAAAAGCTTGATAGCATTTTGATAACAAGGAACAATGAGAACCATTGGTAGAGGCTTCAAGGACTTGATTGAAGCAATCGTGCAAAAAAGAGTGCTTTACCTCTGCAAATATGGTAGAGATTCTGTTGGTTAGCAAAGTTAGAGTAACAACTTTCTTTATGATATTAGTAACACCTACCTACCAGCAAGCTATTTGCTTTTGTTGTTTAAAACCGTTCTTTATTTTCAGCATGTTATGGTTCATAATTAATTAAGCTTTTAGATTTTCAGCGAGATGTTTTAATTGTTTACCAACGTTATAACTTTGGAATATTCAAGGCGAGTGGACCGGACAAGTGGACTATGTATTACTTAGCTAAGCGTGCTGACTGCACCCTCACTGTCAGGTCAGCTGGCTGTCAAAACGTCTATTTGCACCCTTAGATTATGTACCTAATAGGATTAGGTACATAATCTAAGATTTGCACCACTTGTTCTAACATTGTCATTAGGTTAGTTTTATTTTATTGTAAGTTAATAATTTATTACTAGTTTTAAGCATTTGATTGAATGCTATCCCTTGTTTCAAAATATTTTGATACTTCTAATACCTACTATAAAAATATCATCGAAGTTTTCATTCCCATCGCTATTTTAGTATCGCGATTATGCAGCTGTTTTTTTAATATATAGTGATAACCGGATTTCCGTATTGAATATTTTTCTGGCAAGGCAGGAAGGAGGTCCAATTTCAAGTTCGTGCCCTATCGACCCGTAACCTACTTCCCATGGCATCTCGGTCATGGGGAGGCTGTGACACGATTATACCGGCCTCTCTGCTCAGTCGGGGCATCCACCTTTTGCGCTGTGGTTGTGGGTTCGATCCCTGCCAACACACTACCTCAAAAGTAAAAAAGTGACACCAGGTACCTATCAGGAAAGTTTAAGACACAGACAACCGTTAGACAACTTCTCGCTCGTTGGCTGTTATGGAAAAATATACGAAGTGCGATCATCTGCAAACTAACAACATCCTACTACTATTAGAAACGCGAAAGTTTTTAAGTGAATGGATGGATCGATGGATGTTTGTTACTCTTTCACGCCGGAACGGCTGCCCGGATCTGGATGAAACTTGGCAGAGAGATAGATTATAGTCTGGAATAGCACATAGGCTACTTTTTATCCCGTAGGAATACCGGGATTTAAATCTGCGCGGGTGAAAATGCGGGGCGTAATTAGTATGTGACATAATATCTCCTCAGCTTTTTTATAGACAAGCGGGATGTTCGTATCTTATTAAGTGTATGTCTAGGTACGTAGGCACCTAATCTGCACAAAGTCGCGGCAGATCAGCTATCGTTTAATAAATAAAGCTGAGGAATCAACTTATAAGATACCAAAATATAATGCAAAAGACTTGAAATTCTAAATCATTGAAAACATTTTTTTTATAAAAAGGTAATCTGGAAGATATCCCTTTAAGCGATAAGACCGACTTCGATCATTTGTATTATATATTTTTAAATCTTCTAATAATTTGTTTCCAATTTTATTTTTATGTGATTACTTCCATGGATGCCTATGCGATAAGACCGACTTCGATTATGTATTGTATCTTCACTACAAGGTAGTATAAAACAAAGTCATTTTCTCTGTCCCTATATCCCCATGTCCCTATGTATGCTTAAATCTTTAAAACTACGCAACGGATTGTGATGCGGTTTTTTTAATAGATAGAGTGATTCAAGAGGAAGGTTTAAATGTATAATACATGCATGATAATATGAGCACCCGTGCGAAGCAGGGGCGCGCGGGCGGGTTGCTAGTTTTAATTCATATGTTTGTTTCTAATTTTATTATGATGCTATTATTACTTCCCCGGACCCAGCCCTTCAGTGTTCGACACTTTGTGAAGGGCTTGTCCGCCGGAGAGGGAACTGTACTACCAAGCCTTTTTTTATGCCGTCCAGCAGCGTTACAGTTTTTCTGATTGAAGATATTGGTTACCACCAGTTATGAATACAATACTATTGTCAGTTTTCAGTCAGAGTTGAAAAAATCTATACTTGAGATTCGATATCTCGTTTCAGACAAGCATTGTTCCTTTTAGGGCTCCGTCTGATGACCGCAGGTGTGCCGCGCTAGGTACAGAGGGCGCCAGCGTCGCAGTCCCACGGGATCGCTCGCATCCGGAGGGGCCGGGATGTGAGGGGATCCGGCGGCGGAGTACACGGGGGGACTACATTCCGTCAGGCTAGCTATCAATCATGGTAGGTAGGTATAGACCCCATACGCATTGATAGAAAATTACCTAATTACCTACTTTTTAAAATTTAGTACTACCTTACAGATGTTTTCCTTCACCATTGAGAGCAAGCTTATATTTCACCAATCAATGTAACCAAACTTAATACCTAATAGGTACCTACTTAGGTAAGTTACCTTTAGACATAGGAGGTAGCTATCTAGTTTGTTGCGGAAATAGCAATTGATGTCGGTAAGTAGGTAGGTACAGGTAGGTACTATGTAATTTTTTTTTCCGACAGTGGCTGCAAGAATCGAACCCGCATGCTCCGCAACCACGCTGAGTGCATAGTGAGATTAGTGAGAGTTACTCGTAACGACACGTGGATGGCTCAATCACGTCCTAAAGCACACTGCACTGGGGTGAATATCCGAGTCGTTCATCATTATCATCATCGATTGAAATAAGCAACTTATAATCCGAAAAATTACAGTAAACGAGGTAGAAAAATGAACGAAGTCATTAATAGAGATGCTACCTACCTAGGTAGGTGGGTAATACAAAGCCGCGGGCAGCAGCTAGTTTGTAGGTACCTAATGATTTATAAAATCTTCAATTTTTTTTTATCTGAAAATGGGAATTGCGAGCGGAAAAGAGGAACGTGCCACTGCCGACCGACCACTCTCTGTCAACAAGTGTTTTATTGACCATGAATAACCAAAGGTCAATAAGTATTATACTCGTAAAACCTATATTAAATATTTAGATCACCCCGTGTGCTCCCTGGTAGCATCTAGTAGTACGGAGGAAGTAATCACAGCAGCATAGGAAGCATGCCGGCAACACTACTTCCTACATATAGGTACCTATCTACTTGATACAATTAATAGGATACCTAGGTATTTCTAGCTATTCACGTAGGTAAATCTAGACGCAGATATTCTACTTAAGTAGGTAATTGTACCTATCTACTTACCTAAAGTACCTACCTAGGTACTTTCTTATGTGTTTAGGCTTAGGTGGTAGTTTAGGTTTAGTTAGTTAAAAAAGTAGGCGTGTTCCAGTATACCTACCTACCTACCTAAGAATTTCAAAATAGGTACCGTACATCAAGCTTGCTCCTGTAGACATCCACAAGGAGGTTGAGTAGCTAACCTATAGCTATATTATATTATATTGGTACCTACGTTGTCTACCAACTAGGTATCTACCTAATATTCAAAATTATTTTAACTTGATATGTACGTAGATACATGTAATTTGTGAACTATATGTAAAATGTAGTAAATTGTAATGTCGATTATATTACTGTGGTAGAATGCAATCATATTGCTGCATATTTGCTGTCTAGTTGACAAGTGACAGTGACAAGACTTGAGTTCTATTCTAAGGTAAGACAGGAGAGGACATGCATGCATGTGTTACCAGTTCGGCCCCTTTATGACTGATTTTCCGCCTTTAATCATGTCGGCCGGCGGCGCGGCGCGGGATGTCTTGGCTTTTGATAAGTCATAGGATCGATCCCATTTTATACCTTTTTGTAACAGCCGAATATTCACATTCACATTAAATGTGGATGTGAATATTAATATCATAAGAAATTTTCTTATTCTTTTTCCCCCCATTTCATAGCAGTTCCGTAGTATACTTACTTTATTCAGTTAATTCAATAATGTACACAGTAAAATTATCAAGTGAACTTAAATGGTAGGTACTACTACTGCTTAACCTTACTTGCCTCTTGGTTATTTTTTTATCAATGCAGAGATAGCTAATGAAGCTTTAATATTAGCTACCTAGTTTCTGTCCTTCCTGTCTTTCTAAACCTTGCAAAGTTTCACCTGGAAGGTACATACATAATTATAAATTTATATTTATAAATGGGTATTTATTATTATTATTATTATTAGGTATGGGTATACCTAATATATTTTATTGATCTTGAATACTGCTGTAATCTGGAAAACGGGCTTGACCTTTTTTGGATTCATGCTGGCAGCACTCAATTCTTCTTCTTTTTTTGGAGTCGATCGATTTGTTTGTGATCATCGTTTCTTTCTATCTTGTTTTTAAATTTGAAATGAATGTCTTGGATAATTTTTTCCCTTACGAAAACATACGCTAAAATAAGAAGCGCTGTGATTTACAGTTACAGCCTTACAGCGCATCTTAGCTCATTTGCTCCTGAGCAGGAACAGCGTAAAACCATGGAGGGAAACAACCAGTGTTGTTTTGGTTGCCTGTGCACCGAAGACGAATTCAACATACGCGAGTTTACAATCCATTGTGAGCCACTTAGAGCAATTTTTCAGGTAAGGATAAAACAAATTGTGTCACACCATGTGCTAAACGAAAGAAAAAGTTATTTTATTTTATTGTTTTTTTCGTTTTGTTTCAATCAAATCGTGCTGCATTACATAGTCGCATATGACTCGTTTTTATTCGATCTATAGCTATGAGATAATGACTTGTTTACCAGCACACAGTAGTAGTGTGAAATGTAGTTCCTTATGATGGGAATTCCCTGCTTCAGAGGCGAAACTGGATAGCACACTAATGATTTTGCAATACATAACCCCAGTTGTGGTAAGGGAAACATTGGTCAGTAAAGCCAGATAGCATGCGTAGCCTATCTGATAAGGATAGGAGTATAATAATTTTTAATTCTTGTTCATACCTATAGTCATAAGCAAGAAGTTTCTATTGATCAATGTAATATTGCAAGTTAGACTATGATATTATTAGTAGCCCATAAATTTTATTATTTTATTTTAAATTTTATTATTTATTTTTTTTTTTTTTTTTAAGAGTAGTAGAGCTCTTTGTGAAGGGCTCGTCCGGGGAAGTACTACCACCACGCCTTTTTCTGCCGCCAAGCAGCAACGCTGTGTTTCGGTTTGAAGAGTGTGGTCGCCGGTGTAATTACAGGCACATGAGGCTTAACATCTGTATGCCTCAAGTTGATGGACGCAGGGCAGTGCATCGTAGGGCACGTTCCTATTGTGCGTGACCTACGGGGCAATGTTTTGTTTATAGGTGATGGTTACCACTTAACATCAGGTGGGCCATCTGCTTGTTCCATCAGCTTGTTGTATAAAAAAAAAAAAAAAAATTGTTCGCCCCAGAAATACGAGTACTCCAGAGTGGATAAAAGCCAAATATCATTTTGACAAGCTTTCTATGACTCCCAATAAATCCTCAGTTTTTAAGTAGGTATTGAGATAGGATTACTAAACAAGTACTTAACTTATTGCATTGCTTTATTGCAGGTAGATAAAATATGCTTATGTTACCTATGTATTAGAACAGCTCAACGTGTGGAGTTGTTCATACAAAATGTCCAGAGCAATCAAGTGTTATTACAAAACTATCATGGGGTAAGTAGTTACCTACTGTGGAAATGTTATGTTGTGTGTTATGTTTTTTATTGTATCAACCAAAATATTGACGACCTCAGTGGCGCAGCAGGCGAGAGTACACCTGCGATGCAAGAGGTTGCCAGTTCGATTCCCGCCTCGGAACAAATTTGTGTATGATCTGCAGAAATTGGTTCCTTTGGTCTGGGTGTTTTCTATGTATAATAAAAATATATATCTATGTAAGTATATAATGTATTAAATATATCAGTTATCTAGTACCCATAACACAGGCTTTGAGTAGCTTACTAGGGCTAGATGATGCTGTGTGAATTGTCCAGCACTATTATTATCACTCAGTGATTTCCTTTTCTGTATGAGATCTAGCTTTAGTTTTTAAACTGGTCAAGGAAAATTATTGTCCAACACTATAAGTACTATTGACAATGATAAAGTGAAATCTTGGACATGACTAGCATCCATAGTATGTAAATGTTATGTGGTTAGATTTGGTTTTCGAATTATGACACAATCTGGATTGGCGAAAGTCAGTGGAGGAAGAGGACTCAAGAGTCTTTCATCCTAGAAATGCATGAGGAGGCTAAATATAAAGACTTCTACAGGCTGTGATAATGAGATCTGATAATAGCATCTTCATGTTTACATTTTCAAAGCTTTTAAGCTCCACATACAGTTATGTAATAACATTTTTTCTAATGACAATCAGGACATAACATCTTCCATTCAACCAGTCCGTGCTCAAGTCCAGTCTGCAATCACCCTCACACAATCGAACCCGATCACAGTGGAGCTGACAGACACAGCTGATGATGAAGAGGTGTTCTCTATCATTAGCAGTAAGGATTTAAAGATCAAACTAGAGCTAAAAGAAGAGAGGTCGGATCATTTGGAAGACTTTATTGATGCAAGTGGTGGTAGGTTTATTTTCTATTCGAAGGTGTAGAAGTATTGGAATGTAATTCTAAAATGTAAATTTTGGTAATATCTTCCAGATTTCCAAGAGTCATTAGTCAAGGAAGAAGATGACTTTCCTCTTACCACACTCTTGAAGGAAGAAGTAGAGTTAAAGGAAATAGACTTAAAGAGTCTTCGGAGAAGTTTAAAACCTAAGAATATAAAAAAAGGTGACATCAAGCTGAAAGAACGAATAAAGAAAAAAATTATAGGTAAGATAGGTCTGAGTTTGTGTTCATTTATTTGTTAGACAAGCTGAAGGTCAGACCCAAGTATACATTTTGCAGACATATCCACATTTCCGTTGATATTCCATGTGACTGATTGCAAGACTATCACCACTGCAAAAATTCTATCTAGCTGGTTTCCTCACAATATTTCCCTTTTCAGGGAAAAATCCAATATCAATGTTTTTTCGAAGGGAAAAATCAATCAACAATATACCATACATATTCCTTTAAGAGATTTCAAAGATCATTTTGATTCAACTGAATAAATACCTATTGAATAACGAATGTTTTTTTTTTACAGAAACCCCTAAAATCTATACAAAAATGTACATAACTGAAGCACAGTGTAAGCAAGAAAGAGATAAAAGGGCTCAAGGGAAGGCCTACCAGCACAGTACATACAAATGCGAGCATTGTATTCTAGGCTTCATGATAGAAGAACCCTATAATAGACACATGGCGAAGCATAGTCTGGTGAGTTCAGGATCAAATGGTCAAAAGATTTAAAAACCGACAATCAACACCATTCTCTGAATTTATAAAATAAAATTGCTTCCTCCATTCGTTTTCAAAACATTAGTAGTAGGGGTAGTTATGAGTAAATGTGGATTATCAAATAAAGTTTAAAACTTTAGTAACTAGAAATGTTCATCAACTTTTGTTGCTGACCCTACACTATTAT
Organism: Plemyria rubiginata; assembly: GCA_963576535.1. Classification (NCBI taxonomy): domain Eukaryota; kingdom Metazoa; phylum Arthropoda; class Insecta; order Lepidoptera; family Geometridae; genus Plemyria; species Plemyria rubiginata. The sequence goes on along the minus strand of OY754922.1, from coordinate 6,254,478 downwards.
AGTGTGGCACTTATTCCTGATACAATAAAGTTTATTACTATTCGTAAGTTGCGCTTATTTTCTCTTATAGTTTGATACTGATGTAGTCTCCATCGCGGGAACAACACTATTTGAAGGCGTTGACAACACCTAATATTTCTCTCGCTCGCACGATTCGACATTTTCAAAGATATAAAATCACAAATTCCAATTTTGAAAAATGGCAAACAACTATTTTGTGTGCAATCACACTGCGCATAGTTTGGTAAAAATTTCATTTTGATTGATGCAATTTTTCCTACTCAAAAGTTTGCTTGAGTACGAAAACTAGAAAAGCAAACTTTTAAGTAGGAAAACTTGTATCGATCAAAATGATTTTTTTACTACACTATGCGCAATGTGATTGCACACAAAATGGTTGTTTGCGATTTTTCGAAAATTAGTTTAGTGATTTTATATCTTTCAACAAGTCAAAACGTGCGAGCGAGAGAGTCACATTAGGTCTTGTCTTCGTCTTAAGGGTCCGGTGACAGCGGCTCGCAATTTCGAGGTGCGATTGGCTATTATTTCATTTTATTTCATTTCGGGGATGTTGTTTGAAATAATAACTCTAAAGAAACACGCATAAATACTGTTCGAACACAAATACATAATACAATAATATAAGGGAAATGTGCTTGAGTCAGAAATCATTTTGGTATTAGGTAAACGTAAGACCAAACATACTAATACCAAAATGATTTCTGATTCGGACATGTTTCCCTTATATTATTGTATTATTTGTGTTCGAACAGTATTTATGCGTGTTTCTTTAGAGTTATTTTTTCAAACAACCTCCCCGAAATGAAATAAAATGAAATAATAGCCAATCGCACTTCGAAATTGCGCCGCTGTCACCGGAGCCTTAAGATCTTTGAATCCCTCGCTACGCTTAGAACTCTAGAATTCCTCGCCACGCGCGGGATTCTACTCTGGAATCCTTCACTCCGCTGATTATTGATTATTATTGATTCAAAGAAACATTAAACATTAGAATAGTTGTTAGCTTCACTCTACTATTAAGGGTCCGGCGACAGCGGCTCGCAATTGCGATTGGCTATTATTTCATTTTATTTCATTTCGGGGAGGTTAGTAACCGAGTCGAGCCGAGTTAGTCCCCGAAATGAAATAAAATGAAATAATAGCCAATCGCACCTCGAAATTGCGAGCCGCTGTCGCCGGAGCCTTAACGTAGGAAAACTTATATAGATCCAAAATGATTTAAATCATCAAAAATTAAACGGAGTACATAGTGGAGCTCTTTGTGAAGGGCTCCGGAAAAGTATACCATCACGCCTTTTCTGACGCCAAGCAGCAACGCTGTGTTTCTGTTTGAGGAGTGTGGTTGCTGGTATAATTACATTATTACATTTCATTTATTTATATGTACCTAGTTGTATTAAAAAATATTATATGCGAGCCAGAAACTGGCGCTTGTCTGCGTCTTGAAAACCATGTAATTATTTTGCATAAAAAATGTATTTGATGGATATTTAAAAGTTATTTAATTATTTTCAGAGTAGGGGAAGATTCCATTGCAAGATATGCAAAGTGAGATATAATACAGCCGCGAAATTAGCCAAGCACAAACAAGGTCATACACTGTAAGTAGATAACATTTCCTGTAAATTTTTCGGGATATAAAACATGTTACAAACACTCTCCTCCCACAAGGGACCCCACGGGCGCGTTCTACGTGCTGCGATTGCGTTTTTGCGATATTTGTTTTGCATTAAGACGTGCATGAAGACATTGCTGCGATAAGACGAGTGGTTTTGATGTAGGAAAATCCAAGTGCGGTCTAATCGTGCGTTTGGATCGCGCCTGTTGATCCGAAACGATCCAATGATCCTGATGAATCCTAACTAACATATCTTTCCCATTCAACAATCTAGTTCTGGTTCTGGACATTTCGCGATGAGCTAAGAACGTCTTATAAAAATGTAGATGTACCCTCTTATTCATAATCCCTGCCATTTTATAGAGGCTCAATAGAGTATTCTTGTCACTTTCGTGCCAACGAAGAGACAGCAACAGACTTATCGGTCTGATAAGCTATTGGCACGCTCAAAGACGCGCGAAAAAGATGAACAAGGGCAGTAAAATTTAAGCTTGGTATTGATAATTTCAGACGGTACAAATGTCCAGAATGTGACCTGGTTTTTGCGGGGTACGGGACGATAAAGGAGCATTTCTCTGCAAAGCACAGTAGCAATCTTGGATACTGTGAACTAAAGTGCCCCCACTGCCCTAAGGTTTTCACGTAAGCTTGTAAATACGATTTTTCATTTGAAATTGAAAAAACAAAAAATTTAGAAAAATTGGAATCAAGATTTTTTTTTTATTATTCCAATTTTTCTACATTCATACTATGCACACCTGGTTTCTTAAATATTGTGATGAATGACTGATGAGTGAGTGAGCGAACGAATTTTCGTTACATAATAAGTAAAAAAAATATTTCAGTCGCGCACTATCTCTCCAAAAACACAAAAACTACAGACACTCAGGCAAAGACAAAGTGGCTTGTGAGTTCTGTAACAACACATACGCCAACAAGGATTCGTTACGGTCGCATATAATGAGGTTGGTTATTTATGTTGTTATATCAAATTATACATCAGACAGCTACTAAACTAAACCACTAGAAAGCCAAGTAACTAATTCGGCTTTTTTCAACTTCGACAGGAAACATCAAACTGATCCAGAGCTTACCAAACGGTACATGTGTCAAGAATGCGGGATGTCGTTTAGTGCGCCATCTCTGTTAAGGAACCATGGAGTGAAACATTCTGATCTAAAAGACTTTTATTGCGTTGAATGTGACAGGTAACGGAATAGATCCGTTTATTTTCTTTTGCACTTCCGTATCTAAATTCCTTGGTACTCTTGTAGAGTGAAGGGATTTTTTTCTTTGCCGTGACACTTACTATTCTTATAGGTAGTAGTTATAGGCTAAATCTCCCGTGGATTACCTCATTCCTTACCTACCAATGGCACTACTCTCAAAAATTTGTTTAGGGGTCTCTTCCAGTGCTCTTTCCGTTCCTTTTGTGCTAAGACACCAGATTCATTATAATGATAAAGAAATTAACACTTGCCTTACTATACCCATTCAACACATTGGGAGTAGAGTCCTGTAGGTAATTGTAGGTGTATTAAAAAGCAATTTTTGTTCTAGAAGTTTCAAGACTGCTGCTAGTTTGGCTCACCACCTCAAAACCGCTACACCTCATGTCAACTACGCAGAGTTACCGTAAGTTTCTGAAATAACTACATAGTTCTTCTATCCACTGATTCTGAAAGCTCAATCAATCGGCTGTCAAGTCACATGATATTTCAACTTTTTCTTCAAATTAGATAGAGATAGCAAGTGACTTGTCAGCCGATTAGTGTTGATCGAGTATTCAGAAACCGGGGGTAGCCACCCTTATCTGTCAGCTGAGTAAACATTCAAACGGTGACGGAAAACATCGTCAGGTAATATCGTGGCCATGAACTTATTAGCGACTGTATTACCTGAAATAAAACTTTACACGAAACGATTTTTTTTTCTAGGAATTATTTGTACCTTTTGCTTTCAGATTACACTGTCAACATTGTGATAGACGATTTTCAATAAAAAGAGATCTAGTGAGACACACCAATAGAGTACACCTCAATATAAAACCATTTTCTTGCGACAAATGCGATAGGGTAAGTGTAAAACGGATATTACTATTACAGCGCCACTAACTTATCTGAACCGCGGCCCCATTACGCTAATGTCTGGCTATCGAGATGGCTTTCAGTTTGACATTTGATTCCCATCCATCCAATACAATTGCTATTACACTATGGGAATCAAATGTCAAACTGAAAGCTATCTCGATAGCCAGACATTAGTGTAATCGGGCCGCAGGTCTGAAGTTAGCCGTTTGGGGCATCTTCCATTCGCTATTGGTCATTTATGCACAAACGGATAACCTAGGCAGTCCTAGGTTATCCGTTTGTGCATAAATGACCAATAGCGAATGGAAGATGCCCCAAACGGCTGGACTGGTTCAGATACTTACACCAAGTACCAAGTAGTTAGAATTTTTTGTTGCATGTAATTTTATGGCTGTTGTTTACTTATTCGAGGTCGCTGATTTTCTGCTCGATATTCCTGCAACGATTTTTTTTTCGTTATTTTTGTCTTTGTATTCTATTGCTAACGGCGAAACTATCACTACGAATTATGAACTTTATTAAAGCATTATTTTTAAGATATTATGTAAGAATAGTGAACTTTATTTTAATTGAAATATTGTGATACAATTTATTATATTTCTTTGTGTTATTTTCCAAACCTTTTTGCATAACGAAACTACATTCACTTATTCAATGATCTTCAAGAACGAGCGAGAAGTTGGTTGACGTTGTTTATTTTGCCCACAGACATACATAAACAGTTGGTCGCTCAAAGAACACAAGAGATACACACACGATGGAGCAAAGCGAGCGTTGAGATATCCATGTTCCATGTGCGATAAAGTATTTGATGTATGTTGGACAGGTTCCTTTTATAAAGCTACTAATTGCACCCCGCGGTTTCACCCGCGTAGTTTTAAATCCCGGTATTCCCACGGGATTAAAAGTAGCCTATGTGTTATTCCAGACTAAAATATATCTCTATGCCAATTTTTACCAAGATCCGTTCAGCCGTTCTGGAGTTATAGAGTAACAAACATCCATCAATCCATCCATACTTACAAACTTTCGCATTTATAATATTAGTAGGATTAGTAGGATAAAAGTCCACGATTATCACAGCTTTCTAACAAAAGACCGCATTGAAATAAAAATATTAGAGCTTGATCTGATGGGATATAAAATAAATAAATAATTAAGGGCTTTTCACACAGCACTATCTAGCCCCTAATTTAGCTAACGCTTGTAATATGGGAACTGCATAGCTGATATAATACTTCAATACATTTTTTTTTTGTAAATATATGCTCATTATGTTATTGTTATATAACACTCAGACAGAGAACAAACACCTATGTTCATCTCACAAATATTTGTTCTCGGCGGGCATCGAACCCACGGCCTACGGCGCAGAAGGCAGAGCTACCAGCTTAGCTGTGAAGGCTGTCTACCATGTATTTTAGTGCTCCGTAGTTTGAAAAAAAGTCATTGCGAAATACGCCGAGTAAGGGACGACGAATAAACGTTAAACTTAATATTCCCCTTGATAATTTCCAGAGGAATTCGATTCTGAAGTCACACATGCGTACGCACACAGGCGAGCGTCCGTACCTGTGCTCACGCTGCCCCGCTAGCTTCGCCCAGGGCTCCGCTCTGGGAACTCACGTGAAACTTATCCATCTGCAACTAACTCGCAATGGGAGGCCTAAACACAACCAGAGGGAAACTACGGCCGATTGTGTGAGTGATTAGTCTCTCGAGTGACCGTAGCATCTATCCAGACAGCGATCTCATGTGTTACCCTTATCAGTCTCCTGAGTGACGAAACTACGGCCGATTGTGTGAGTGATTAGTGTCTTGAGTGACCATAGCATCCAGACAGCGGTCTCCTGTGTTAGTCTCTAAGTGACTAGTCGCTTGTGTGACAAGTTTTTTTAAATATCCTGCCTCCATGTTTATGACCCTATGCAGTATATAAAAATATTTATTGTTTTATTGTCAATTTAGCAACGTTATACTTTCGAGATCCCATAAGTGAGTATTGCAAGTGGCTGGTTGGCACTGTCACCAAGTGACTACCCACCCACACCTAGTATCCATCGAAATAATCGTATTTATATAGAAAATTTACTATTATCGGTGAAACTGAATAAGTAGAACATTTTATGATTAACTTAGATTAAAGATTTAATAAAACTGTTGACGTAATTTTTGTTTATTCTTGTCTTGTCTTCCCTTTCTGGTAATTATATTATACAGACGCCCAACATGGGTTTACACTGTTCATAGAAATCCTACGCATTTTCAAATGTTTATTATTCCGTAGATTTTTTTGAGCGGTCGTATTCCTCGGGATGCCGTCTAGAAACAAAAATATCAGTTAGGTCTAGTTCTATAGACACCTAAATGGCCTGAGTGTGGTTGGTTGTAAGTTTTATTGTTTTAAAGCAAATGCTTTAAAGTAGCTTAAAACAATAAAACTTACAACCTGGACGAGCCCTTTACAAAGAGCACGGGCGCCGGCAGAAATAATTTCCAGGTGGTGCAGATTTTAGTTTTCTTACAATCTTTGCCGTATATGATTGTTAATGAAAAGATGAAATTTTAGTCTGAATGTTCGAGACATTTACAAATTTCTGACTATTCAATAAGAATTTATTATATAGGTACCCAGTCATCACGGCTCACTCCTATTTGTTCACGACGATCAAAATTTAAAAATTCTAAGTTGGTGGGCCAGGAGTACCGGGATCGATATTAATCGATTTCCATTATGTCTCCGAACGCACCCTTTAAAGTACCGCTACTCCACATCAGATGGATTCCTGTTGATCCCGAGATTCCCAAGGGGTGCAAGTGCACCCCCTGCCGGCGCCCATGACAAAGAGGTCTAATGACCAGTGGCTGCTGGTAATGAGGCTTAACATCCGTATTCCTCAAGTTGGTGGACGCAGAGCAGCGCATCGTAGGGCACGTTAACGTGACTTACGAGGGAATGATTTGTTATAGGTGATAGGTACCACTAAACATCACATGGGCATCTGCTTGTTTCAACAAGTTGTACATTTAAAAAATCTAGTTATAGATAAACTTACTTTTTATGATGCCTGTGCAGAGTGCTTTTCTGCGCGAAGAACTTTCCACAATACAAGCAAAGGTGCCTGCCTTCGCCTGTGTGTATTTTCTCGTGGACTGTTAGGTTGAACTTTTTTTGAAACTGCTTGTTACAAACGCTGAAAAAATAATGTGCTGAATAACTTCTACCATTTTGTTCTAAAACTACATATTACAAGAAATTTGCTAACGAAAGCTACCTATGATATGTGTTCAAAACTTCAAAGTGATTTGGCAGCTAAACCAATGAGATTTTTTGTTCAAAAAATGTTTGTACCCAGTGCAGTACTCTCAAACGGTGAAGGAAAACATCGTGAGGAAACTGGCCCGTCGTAGAAACTTTCTTTTGTTCCAATTTCATCTCCGATCAGTCCTTCAGACTATGAGGTGTTTGTGGTGGGTCGTTGGTCTTTTAGAAGCCGCACTTTAGCAGCAAGTGATTCTCCTTTTCTTCAGCATCATGTCAACCCATCCAGTCCCACGGTGTGCTGTGTGCGTAACCTCTTTGGATGGTACCTACTGAGCTGTGCAGCCAGTAGTAGAAATTAAAATTCTAAAACATGACTGTGTCAAGTGTTAGAAAGGAGCCTCTGAATCCTTTCATAACACTTTCGAAAGAAAGTAGTGAGACGATAAAACAAGAATTGAATCAATCCCTTTTAAGTTTGACTATAAGTTATTTTACCTGCAAGAGAACGGCTTGATTCCGTAATGCTTCCCGTTCTTGTGGTTGATGAGATGGTCGGTTCGCGCGAACCCTTTTCCGCAGAGATCACACAATAGCGTAAGTTTTGCCTCAGTGGGATTCTCTGCGTGTTCCTACACAAATTATAAATACTTACAAAAATCTGAAAAAATGCATCTATAGCTAGACCTATGTAAACTCGACCCTCCTGATGGTTTGCGGGAAACGGGGCGGTGGGACTTGCTTGGGTCAAATCTTACTCGAATACTTCATCACTACATCAACACACCACAACTACGCAACGGATTTTGATGCGGTTTTTTTATAGATAGTGATTCAAGAGGAAGGTTTATATGTATATTACATGCATGATATAGTAGAAAAACAATGTGCACCCGTGCGAAGCGGGCGCGCGGGCGGGTCGCTAGTTTCATCATTCATGATTTCCTATGTGTCGTATAAACTAAAACGTGATGAATCGCTGGTCTATTGCCTAAAATCACGCAACAGCGATATAGTGAAATTGCAATGAAACATTCAAAACATCTTGTTAAAATTAAGATATCTTGGTAATTATAAATAGAAACCTTGCAAATTAAAAAGATGATGTTTACCTACCTCCATATGCATTGTAAGTCCATTCTTGTTATCACAGGTGAAGCTACATTGCGTGCACATGTATTTTCGTATGGCTGATAAACCTGGGTGTCTTTTGTTCCGATGGGTCACCAAATACCTGGAACAAATATCCAGTTATTTTGTGAACTACAGATAAATGGGCGAGTAACTGTTGTTTTATGGTATTGCGTAATTTATTTTTGCACTAATTTATTTCCTCGAATTAATCTTGGACAGAAAAATATTAGAAAAGTGGCTATTTATGTACCAAGTCTGCTGAAGAAACTATTTTAAGAGTGCGCGTTTAAAAGGTGTGCTTATGTCTCTAACACGCTCATCGTCAGTGTATCATTTACGATACACCAATTTGTGTCTTTTCCCAGGACAGGCTATCGAGAAAGACACACACGAGATGGGTATTTTCATAAGCCTGTGTATTTTTGAACTTTTTTTTTATTTCCATTTACCTATGACTGTGTTACTGTTAGTTTACTATCATAGTCACTGTAAGTTGCAACTGATGTTCAATACCGATGTAATTTAAGTAAATAGATGAATACAAATGGTTTGGACTTCAAAAACATTGGTATCATACACTATTCTCCAAAGCGAACCCTATGTAATAGCATATTAAAATGTATAAAAAGTGGCGATAATACCCATGACGCCTGTATCTTTCACGATACCCTGGCCTGGGAAGACACCAGATACGTAAATGATACACAGGCGCTGAACGTGACCAGTCCTCGTATCACTATCAATATCACTACATAGTATAAAACAAAGTCGTTTTCTCTGTCCCTATATCCCTATGTCCCTATGCATGCATAAATCTTTAAAACTACGCAACGATTTTGTGTGAGTGATTCAAGAGGAAGGTTTATATGTATATACATGCATGATATAGTAGAAAAACAATGTGCATCCGTGCGAAGCAGGGTATAAAAAAAAGTTAAAGACCGTGCATAAAAGTCAGTAAAATAAATATATCTACCTGTGCATATGAAATGCCATGCCGCAAAAATCACAGACGAATGGCTTGAGGTTATCGTGGATATTCTGATGCTGTTCAAACCAGGTCTTCACGAGGAAACCTTTTCCGCAAGTCTTGCAGGTATACTGCAAACACCAAAGTCATTAAATAAACATCCAATGCAACATACTACCGGTTTCTGAAAGCCTGTTAAAACCTAATTGGATGTCAAGTCACTTGCTTTCTCCATCTAATTTGAATTAAAAGCTGAAATAGCAAGTGGCTTGACAGTCAATTACATTTGATCGAGTTTTCAGAAACCAGCCGCTAGTCTGTCATTGGCTTCCCTCAGCTGTAAACAGCAACCACAAGTTAACCAAAATAATTTCAGATCTATGACAAAATAGCATAAAATTACGAACAAAAAAAAATCGTTTAATACATGTTTATATTATTTATCGATAGTGAAACCTACATTTCTTTCATCCGTGTGTCTCTTCTCGTGGTCTCTCATGGCACCGGGGTATGGGGAGCTGTATCCACAACTGTACTGGCAGAACAGTTTGAAGCCACTGTGCACACGGCCATGTCGAACTATCTCGTACACTGTTTTATATGTTTTACCTGAAAATAAACAATAATTACAATTTGACGACCTCAGTGGCGCAGCGGGCGAGAGTCCGCCTGCGAGTCCGGTTGCGGGTTCGATTCCCGCCTCGGAACAAATTTGTGTACGATCTGCAGAAATTTGTTCCGTGGTCCTGGGTGTTTATGTATAATAAAAAATATCTGTCTATGTAAGTATATAATGTATTAAATATATCAGTCATCTAGTACCCATAACACAAGCTTTGAGTAGCTTACTTTGGGGCTAGATGGTGCTGTGTGGATTGTCCAGCATTATTTATTTATTTATTAATTTTTTGGACAGTATAGGCAGACCTTAACCATTATAGTTACAGGAAAACATTCCTAGGAGACCTAACACTAGTAGAGCTCTTTGTGAAGGGAAGTACTAGCACCACGCCTTTTTTGCCGCCAAGCAGCGTTGCTGTGTTTTGGTTTGAAGAGTGTAGTTGCCAGTGTGTAATTACCGGCACATGAGGATTAACATCTGTATACCTCAAGTTGATGGACGCAGGGCAGTGAGTGCATCGTAGGGCACGTTACTATCGTGCGTGACTTACGATGCAATGCTTTGTTATAGGTGACGGTTACCACTTACCATCAGGTGGGCCATCTACTTGTACAATCAACTATCCTAGTAATATAATAAATGTGAAAGTTTGGAAGTATGGATGGATGTTTGTTACTCTTACAACTCCAGAATGGCTGAACAGATCTTGGTGAAAATTGGTACAGAGATATTCTGCACTACATTTAGATTAAAAAAAGGGGACAATTGGTGATACAAATGCTAAAATACCAAAATATACTTATGCCTTTCAATCCTGTTTCATGTAGAGATGAATTATTTAACCATTTAAGGTAAAAGTAGGTACCTACCTATTAAAAATTACAGAAATCACCAAATCAAATCTTTTCCCATAGTGAGACCCCTTTGAAAGAAACTGGCATTTGGTTGGTTGTAGATTGTGAATATGATGAATAGTGATGGGCTTAAGGGAGGATTTTGCCCAACAATGGGACAATGTGGGCTACTAGTAATCATAAACAAGCAGATGGCCCAATGTTGTTAAATGGTAACCATTACCTATGTATAACAAAAAAATCCCCACATGTCATGCATGATAATGAACATGCCCTGTGTCCATCAACTTGAGGCACATAGAAAAATTAAGTTTATTTTCTTATAAGTAGGTATGTCTAAAACCTAAGATCCAAGTTATCAACTTACCACACAACTTGCAAATGTATGGCCTCTCATACTTATGCAGAATCACATGCTTGATTATTTCACTAACTTCCTTATAAGAGGCTCCGCAACTATTGCACTTATAAAACGGCTTCTGGCCAACAAGCACATTCAAAGTATATTTATCTTTCATATCACTTTCAGGTTTTATGCTGCCTGGTTTGATGTTGTGTTCATTTTTATAGTGTTTAGACAAATCGAGTGATGAATCACACAGTTTGAAGCAAGTGAGGCATTTGTTGGGATCATGTTCCGCATATTTATCTTTCCGTATCACTTTCCTCTCAACTTTAGGACTCCTAGTTTTGATTGATATCTTCCTCTTTACTTTGGCTTTTGGTGTTGCTTTGACCTTTTTTAAGTTTTTATTATTATCACCTGAATCAGTATCACTGTCTGTTTTTATTCTCTGGACATCGAGACTAATATTTTGAGGTGGGATGTATACCTCAAAGTGGTTTGAATTATGACTGTCATCTTCTTCTTTCACTGCAAGATCGGATTTTATTATTTTCCCTCCATCTTTTGCTTCTGTATTGAAGTGTTGTGAATAGTTAATAGGAGAGTTTTTGCTAAGATTTTGTATTAGCCTTTGTTCATTTTGCATTACTTTTTTGCGGAACTGGTCAATGTCTTCGATTTTTACCAGACAACTTTCACATATCTGTTTCGGTAAACATTCAGATAAGCTAAGCTGGAAAATAATAACAGTTAAATGAGGATATGATTGAGAGTATAAAACTACATAGGTACTAATATGTAGGCCTTAAATTACAAGCCAGGTTGAACCCACCGCTTAGCATGGTGATGGGACAGAAAACTGATAATATATTTGATATAAATATATTTATTCAAGCAGAATCCATTTTTGGTTAAGTGGCTGGTTCGGGATGAAGATGTTCATCAAATCCAAGTGAATTAAAAAGCTAGGTAGCCAACAACTGTAATGAATGTTTAATAATGACCAAAATATATTTTTATTTTTTTGAGATCCTAGACCAGTTAAACCACGAGTTAAACTGTGGTGGTGAGAGATTGGGTTGGCTATAGCAATCCTTGTACCTGAGTTGAGGGTTGGGGATAGGGGGGATGCAAGTGGGGGTAGATGGCAAGTCTTCCCCTTGAGTCCTTTTTTCTAGGAAATGAAAAAAAATACTTTAATTTTTCAGGTAAGTTACTAGTTAGGTTAGGGTTTTTTCTTTATATGAAGAAAATTGGTAGTAATATTTCATCTCTATGACAAAAAGACTCAAGGGAAGGAATTCTCATTAGGTTAGTTAGGGTTATTTTTTTTTTTGTTTGAAGAGATATTGAAGAAATTTGAAGTAATATTTTTTTTCATTTCCTAGAAAAAAGGACTCAAGGGGAAGACTTACCATCTACCCCCACTTGCATCCCCCCTATCCCCAACCCTCAACTCAGGTACAAGGATTGCTATAGTATAACCATCTATGTACCTAGGTTCCTTCTTACCTCTAAACTTAGGCATGAAGTAAGTTTGTTCATTATTTCGGAGTCTTCTGTGAGCTCGCATACAACTTTATCAGTTTGAGAAAAACACAGCCTGCATATTTTTTCCATCTTACATCAGTTCCGTTCCGTAAACGGACGGTGTGAAGCAATTTTCATATTGTGTCCGTGAACTACGAAAAAATAACACAGTCAAACCACTAAATAAATCGACACAAAATCACAAAAATCCAAATCCATCCAAATAATTATTTAACCTCAACCAACAACAACAACCTTAGAGACAACAACACAATGATGAATGAACCAAAACAAAACAATACAAAAAAAACCAACAAACAATAAACAATCGAATCAATCTTTCGATCAAAAACGGCTTTAAACAAGCAAGCAAGCGTTTTTAGTGTTGTCACACCATGAATGTTTTTACCCTTGACTTTTTCAGGGTTCCTCCTATTTTTATATATTATTATATTAGGTATAATTAAGGTAGCAGATGGCCCTTCTTGCTGATGTAGGTAGTATATGGCCCTTCTGATGTTTATTAATAACCATCACTATCACGACATACATCGGTCGCTATTTCCCTATAAAAAGCATTGCCCTGTGCTGTGACCCACGGTTTCTGAGAGCTCGATCAACACTATTCGGGCGTCAAGTCGCTTCGCTTGCTATTTCAGCTTTTACTTCAAATTAGATAGAGATAGCAAGTGACTTTAGAGCCGATTAGTGTTTATCGAGCTTTCAGAAACCGGATGTTAGTCTAGCACTGCCTTGCGTCTATCAACGATGTGCCTCTGTAATATCACCGGCAACCACACCGTGTCAACAGAAACACAGCAACGCAGCTGCTTCAACGAAATAAATTTTATTATTTTTTATGTGCGTAGGTAGAATAATAATCCAATAAATAATCCAAACTTGAAGTTTACGTGTTCGATAGAGCTGTAGAGCAAAGATTTAAAAGACCAGATTAAAATAAAATAAAGAAAAAATGGCTGTGAATTTGGAAAAACTCTTTCACGAGCTAAGACTACAGATCAAAAGCGACATTAACATTACCGCCATCGAGCAAGAGGAAAGAATAACTACAAGTATAAATAAAAATATTGATGAGAAATTCCAACACATTCAAAAGGAGATCGAAGAACTCAAGCAAACTAACGAAAAGCAAGAAAAAAGACTGGCATTAGTTGAAAAACAAATAAGATTAAAAAACCTGATATTCTTTGGAGTGGAAGAAGGCGAAAAATCATATGAAGACCTGGAGAGGAAACTCATAAACATAATTAGTAAAATGGGCGTCCATTGTGACAAAAATAATCTGGAGATTGTCAGAAGAATGGGAGTACTGACACATGGCAAAATAAGACCCATAAATATAACGCTCACAACATTTGGAAAGAAGTTATCTATACTCAAAAACAAGAAGAGCCTCGAAAACACTGGCATTTATATGAAAGAAGATTTCCCACCCCAAGTACTGGAAGCCAGACGACTACTCCAAGAGCAAGTAAAGAAAGAGAGAGATGAGGGCCGTATCGCATACTTAAAATATGATAAAATTATTATAAAAGAATGCAATCCGACCAAACAAGATGCCAACTCCAAAAAAAGAGAGTTAGAAATTTCCCCTCCACGTGATGATATAAAATTACTTGAAAATAATTCAGGTGTGCTGCCATATGATACACAAAAGGCAAAGAAAAATAAAATATCAAAGGAGAACCAAAGCTCTATGAACCTTTTTATTAAAAAATCACGAGAGCATGCATTGCCAAGACCCTCATCATCATCATCATCATTTACACCTGCAGAAAAAACCAACCAATAGCAACTAACAAAGCCTCCTTACAATGCCGCCACTAACTCTACAAAAACGAAAATTTATGAAAAAACAACGAATAAACCTCCCTCAGAACGGCTGGTCACCGCGAGGGCAGTAGACCCAAACCCTCCAGCAAATAAACCGAATAAAATATACATCGCGACATTTAACGTCAGATCATTAGCAAACGAACCCAGAATATCAGAATTAGAACATGCTCTATCGCCAATCAAATGGGATATTATAGGCTTAAGCGAAGTACGGCGACAACAACATGCAATAGAAGACAGAGGAGAATACCGACTCTACCTTTATGGACAAACAAAAGGAAGAAACGGTATCGGATTTCTTGTGAAAAAACGTAGCTACCTAATAGTGGAAGACTTCACCGTAATTTCAGAAAGAGCTGCACTCATTATAGTTACATTACATGGACAAAGGTTCACTATAGCACAAGTATATGCACCTACTTCTTGCTCAAATGATCAAGTAATAAATGACTTTTATGAGTCCTTGGAACAGCTAACAAAAGCGAGCTCTACTAACTTCATACTACTTGGAGACATGAACGCCCAAATAGGTCATCCAAAAGACGGCGAACAACGTGCTATGGGGAAATATGGATATGGTAAAAGAAATAATAGAGGAGAAATGTTCATAAACTTCTGCCTACAAAACAACCTCAAAATAGTAAATACTATGTTTAATAAATCACATGCACTAAGGTGGACTTGGCTATCACCAGACGGTAAAACAAAAAACGAGATAGATTATATAGCGACAAACAAGCCCCATCTTATCGAAAACTGTAGTGTTCTATGTAACTTTAAACACTCAAGTGATCACCGTTTAATAAGAGCAACTTTGAATATCAAGGGCAGAAAAAGCAGAGCTAAATTTGCTTCAAACTCTGAAAACCGTTTCATAGACAATGAAAAATACATTAATGAACTTTCCAAATATGATCTTCTATGTCCAACCTATAAATCTGTACAAGAGTATTATGACAAACTAGAAAATGCATTAAAACAAAGCTCAAACCAAGCCAAGAAAAGCAATAAAATACTAAGAAAAGAATCGATAATCACAGAGAGAGTTCAAGAACTGATAGATCAAAGACATACTTTGCACAACAAAGAAAATAAAACAAAACTGGAAAAAACACAACTTAGTAAATTATATCGAAAAATAAACAGAGAAATAAAAACCAACACGAAAAAATACAGACTAGATATAATAGAAAGATACTTAGATAAAACAGGCGCAATCAAAAAAGCCTATAAATCCCTAAATAAATCGAAACAAATAATGACACAACTTCAAAATGATTCCGGGGCTTCAGTCACAAACAGAAACGATTTGATGAAGATAGCCACTGACTTTTATACTAACTTATATAAGAAAGACTCGAAAGCCTTGCCCTGTCCTCCATTAAGCGCTACAAACACAGATCCAGTACCAATAATCAACCGAAATGAAATAGAGCGCTCAATCGAGATGTTAAAACCAGACAAGAGTCCAGGACCGGATAAAATAACAAACGAGATGCTAAAAATTGGAAAAAATGTACTAATACAACCACTAGCGATTTTATTTAATCTGGTTCTAGAAAACAAAGAGATTCCGAAGCAGTGGACTAGTTCAAACATAGTCTTACTCTATAAAAAGGGCAACCCGAAGATGATAACAAACTATAGACCCATTAGCCTAACATCATGTATATACAAAGTTTTTGCCGCTACTATATTAAGACGGATCACCAAGATCTTAGATGAAAATCAACCGGTGGAACAAGCCGGATTTATGCGCACCTTTTCTACAATTGATCATATATATACTTTAAAAACAGTTATAGAAAAGTATCAAGAATATGACATAGCTGTATACTTGTGTTTTATAGATTACAGTAAAGCTTTTGACTCTATCCATCACGAGTGTCTATGGGAAACTCTCTCACAACAAGGTGTAAATAAAGAATATATTGATATAATTAAAGAAATATACAGCAAAAGTACATCTAGAATCGTGTTAGAACAACCAGGCCCACACTTTAATATCGAAAGAGGCGTAAAGCAAGGGGACCCACTCTCTGCAAAATTATTTATAGCAGTACTTGAGCAAGTTTTCAGATGCCTTAACTGGGAGAACAAGGGTGTAAGAATACACGGTCAATACTTGTCACACCTCAGATTTGCAGATGACATTGTGCTTCTGTCAGAAGACCCTAATGATCTCCAATTTATGATAAAAACCCTAAACGATGAGAGCAAAAAAGTTGGATTGGAAATCAACCGGGATAAAACAAAGCTCATGACGAACAGGGATAAAGTACCAATGACTCTGCTGACTCAAAACATAGACTATGTCAATGAATATGTGTATCTGGGTCACCAAATTTCCTTTAAGGCCTGCACGGAACAAGAAATAGAGCGGAGAACCAAAAGCACCTGGAGCAAATACTGGGCAATGAAGGAAGTTTTCAAAAGCAAAATACCATTAAAACTGAAAACAAGAGCCATGGAAACTTGCCTGCTTCCCTGCCTAACGTACGCATGCCAGACGTGGCCTTTAACTGAACACAATCTACAACGGCTACGAGTTTGCCAAAGAGGGATTGAAAGAAGCTTCTTAGGTCTTAAACTAAGAAATAAAATCAAGAACACGGAAATAAGAAGAAAAACCAAGGCAATAGACGTCGTTCGGAAAGTCCGATCACTAAAATGGAAATGGGCGGGGCACATCCAGAGAATGCAAAGAGAGAGATGGTCAAAAACTTTAATGAACTGGAACCTAACACACAAAAAACGAAGGAAGGGAAGGCCCACTAAACGATGGGACGATGACATCGTCAAAGTAGCAGGCAATACATGGTGCAGAGTCGCCCGTGACCGACAACAATGGAAAGAGCTGGAGGAGGCTTATGCCGCAGAAAGCGGTTCGTGTACCTAGGATAGATTTAAATTTTATTAATTAACTAGTATTTTCTTTAAATAATTCACTTAGTTTCTTTATTCAATGTTAAAATTAAGTTAAAAATTGTGTACCGAAATAAAGCTTTATTATTATTATTATTATTAGGTAGAATATAAATTATAATTGCGAAATCTATATACCTGCCTAAATTTACCTATTTGTTTTAATTTTAAGACCATCGGTCCTGTCCTATATTAAAAGGATCTAAAAACTCTCGGAGCTGCCCTATCATCGTCATAATATCGTTTTTTATCTTGTGTTTTAGTTTTAACACAGAAACCACCTACCACTTCCGGTCTTTGCGTTTTTAATAAAAATGACAGGATGATTAACAACCGTGCTTCCTGACAGTGATTCGTGCATGTGGAAGCGATAGCGATTAATGTGACTAAGGTAGGTACCTAACCTACTTAGCTAGCTACATAACCTGCCCAAAGGGAACGCTATCGAACTTTTTCAGTACCTACCTAAATACGCATGACTTAAACTTACAATTTTTTGACGCCTCTTATCCTACCTACATACAATACAATATAACAATACCTACCAACGTGTGGGCCGCCTGATTTTTGTATTTATATTAAATTTAATGCTATCCATCTCATTGCAGCAGCGTTACACAGAAATACCTACCTATAGGTAGGTAAATTGAAAACAGCGGAGGGGATGTGTTTGCGCATACAAACAAAATACTGTGCCATCACCACACCCCATTTCTCTCCTTCCAGCGTTCCTTTTTCGTGACGCGCACTATACCTACCAAACGGAAATAAATATTGATGGACTTTCCACATATACCCGAACTATGCAAATATTCTCTATATATTCTCTTTGCTTGCAGACTTATACCTATTACGAGTTATCACACGTAAATACCTAGGTAAATACCTAGTATTTTGACAATTACCTACCTACTCAGAGAAAAAATCCCAACCAATTACCAAAATAGACTTACGCATATTATCTACTGCAATATGAGTAAGTCAAGCAAAAAGGTTTAAACAGTCATTCGCTTGGGATTCGGTATTTTTGCGATAAGATGTTCTATTGTATAAAATCTGCTTATTTAAAACAGGATTTGCGATAATATTCATAGGAATATTCAGTGGAAAGTTAGTTTCCCATTGATAAGAGTGCATAGGCATCCTGTTTTGCAAAGATTATTACAAAATATATTTGCCTGCAACTGATGTGCCTCATAGAGTCTTTTTTTATGGAAACGTATTGAAAGAGTGACGCAACGGACGCGACACGAGCGACGCACGCACCGGCCACCGCGCCGCCGCCCCGTGTGAATGGGCTGTAATAAGACTGAGTAGGAGGACATAAAAAATAGCGAGTTGTTCGGTAGGTAAAGGTAGCAAAGGTCGCAGATAAGCATAATACTTATATTATATACTTTTCAAACTTTTATTATTTTTTATTATTATGAGCCCTCCGGGTCCCGCTGCTAGGCAAAGGCCTCCCCCCATTCATACTTTTTAAACTTAAATCAACAAATCTTTAAACTTATATACTACAAGTAGATACCTACTTACTTGTATTTGTAGTTATGTACCTACTTCCAAGGTAAGTTAGTTAGTTATTAGGTACCTAATAAAATAACCTATCTACTAAAAATATTAGCAGAAAGTAACATTTTAGAAGATGTGATAATAGTATTCACAAGCATATTTATTTTATTATTTAAACTTATTCTTCTAACTTATCTGTACCTACGTACCATTAGTTATAATCTTTGCACGCATATGGTACAAACAATATTTTTAAACACCCCACAATATAATTTAAAGGGTCAGTCTAGTCCGAAACGTAGAAGGATGGACATTATTTATTCAGATAAAATTATTTTTTTACAATAGTTTTTTTGTGATCAGTTATTTAAATAAGTATCTTGTTACTATTGTATAACTAATAATTATGTTGCCAAAATGTTCATTGCTGTTATTGCTCGCTAACTTTATTGGAGCTGGTGAGTTTAAGTTATTTAAAAAATTTATTCGCGTTATTACATGACCGTATACGATTAAACTACATTATTTAATACCAAACAATTATTAATTAACATTATGTACATGTACTTTTGCAAATAAATATACTTTGACTTTATTTATTAACGGACTTCAAAAAAGAAAGTTCTCAATTGGATTGTTTTTTTTTATGTTTGTTACCTCATAACTATTTACTTAGTACTGGGTGAACCGATTTTGATGATTCTTATTTAATCAAAAGCTGGTACCTAACTACTTGTCATGTGGTCCTAATATTTGTCCCAATTTGAGTCAGATCTGACGGATAGTTCTTCAGTTATTAGTAGTAAGAGTGTATTTTCCAGTGTACCTACTAAGTTGCATGTGGTCTAAATTAATTGCTTGTTTTAATTTCTAGTAGAATAATTTTTCTAGTAGATAATTACTTAGGTATCTACATAACATTGATATCGTTGTTGATCTATAGATAGGTTCCTACACCTATTTATACATAATGTTACTTTTGGATACTTGTACCAGACTGCCACCACACCAACTTTCCTAGGAGTCAAGGAGCATAATAAAGTGGTACCGTTTATGACTAGCTGGTCCTCGCAACTTCGTCTGCGTACTTTTAATTTGAATATTATGCAATAAAATGTAGCCTATGTCCTATCTCAGGGTCTAAAGATTGTCTGTGCCAAATTTCATCAAAATCGGTTGAGAGGATTAAGCGGGAAAGCGTAACAGACAGACAGACAGAGTTACTTTCGTATTTATAATATTAGTAGGGATTTTTAATTTTTGATTAGGTTTTTATTGTTACTACTTACATAGAGAAATCACAAAGATTTTATAATGTCCCAAAAGTTATTCTTAAATAGCTTAATGCTTAGTTTTGCCTATATTAATATAGGCAAAACTAAGCATGTCACATTCACAATTCGAGGACCTACTCAAACCATTCCAGAGGGCCTATCACGAGTTCCGGTGCCGACCGCGATCGATCGTAGATCACACCGATAGACACCGCATTTCAAGGAAATTCAATATTATATATCATTCTTATACTGCTAATAAATTCTTATGATTTTTATCATTATTCTTATTATAAATATTATATATGATTCGCATTCTTTGAGAAGCTTCCCTTAAGCTTCTCAAAGAATACGCTAGATGCCGTTGTTTAATTTCCTTGAAATTCGGTGTAGATCGTTGCGATCTACGATCGATTGCGGTCGGCACTAAACTCATGATAGCCCCCCAGGAAAGTCGGTTTAAAAGAAAAGTCAAAGAGCATAAAAGTTAGATAACTGGTACCTACCATTATAGTTTAGTATTATGCTGAATTTAGGATTGCATTCAACGTGCTTCGTCAATTTATTAATAAACTACAAAGTTATCTTGTTGTTCTCCATTGAATCCATGCTATCAGCCGGATGCCTGCTCTTGGCATGTCCTCGCTGCACACTTCCGCTGTGACATGGGAATGTGGTGTGGGTGGAACTTTTGGCAAAAGCAGACTTGAAAAGAAAAATTCACGAGTGTTATTTTGAGGTTCCTAATAAGTTACATCTTACATGCATGGATGCCCCGTAGAAGACTAGTTTTAGCAACCTATCAACATAATCTGTACAAGTGCATTTGTAGTATACCTAAGAACCTAACACTGTAGGTACCTAGTAGGTAGGTACTACATCTTCGTAATTCGGATTTGATAGGGTTTGATTGTGCCATATCTCGCTTTGGCCAAATAAATGCCTGAATCAATCAATTCAAGTGAAAACAAACAACTATTTTATATTCCAGAATATTCGTATCCAACCCATTATGGACTCCCTGTGCCAATCTGTCCTCATCCGAAGATAGAACACGGCAGGTTTCGCATGAGGCAAAGATCTAGACTCGTAAAATTCATGTGTGCTCCCCGCTACGAGCTGGTTGGAAACAGATATGCAACATGCAGGGGAGGGCAGTGGGATGTGCCTATGCCAGTTTGTGTCAGTAAGTATTAAGATAGTTTTAGCGGTATTTTGGCATGATTTGTGACGACACGACTTCACGACTTTCATCACCAGACACTGTAGATAAAATAATGGAATAATCCCCTTAGATCTACCAACTACTAACTTCAGATTCTTTGACGACGACTAAAGGGGTAGTCAGAGGTACGTTCAAATATTACCTACAATTTGGCACATAGGTACATTTTGCAGTACCTAGCTAGTATTCCATACATGACAGGTTGCAAGCCCATCGCTACTGTTAAAAAAAAACTGGTTTCATCACGATGTTTTCCTTCACCGTTAGAGTACTGGCATTGCACACATAAATTTTTCGATATGATAAATCCATTGGTTAATGACTGGATTCAAACCCATGACCTTGGGGAACTGTTTTTAAGCGCTATAGTTAAGGTCTTAATTAATCACATAAGTAGTTCAGTGAGAATCATGTTTCTTTTCAGGACCAGGTTGTTCTGCCTTGCCTCCTAGTCCCAATGCCATTCAAGTAAAGGGGCACCGCGATGCTTGGGTGGTGACCTTCTGCCTCCCTGGACATAAGCTTATAGGATCCTCGGCGATTTATTGTGACGGGTACAAATGGAACGACACGGTGGGGGTATGCGTTGGTAATTTTATTTACCTCATTATTGAAAAAAATAAAACTACTGAAAACAGTACATGGACACAACGGGATAGCATGTAAAATTAAAAGATATATATTGGGTAGAAATATATGCAGTTAGTGAAATTGATAAGCACTCGAAGAAATAAATTGGCCACCCACGAAATCGTACCGAAATCGGTGTATTAATATTTTAGTGAGTGCAAATTGACTTCCACAACAAAAAATAAATTACCCAGTTATTAAGTAACAAAGTCGAAGCTTGGCAATTCCGAGGCGGGCGAAGATATGCTTACGTCACTGTCACTTCTGTCATGTCAGTGTAAATAAATGTTTCTGGGCGCTTTTTTTAAAACAAATTGTCAAAAACATCTACATTCTACATTTTTTTTTTGTATTTTGATGATGATGGTTTGGTATGTACTGGGATTATATTACTTGTTATTGGATGGGTAGGCATATAATTTTATTATTCAAATCTGTGTAGACACGTCCGCTAAATCGGTTCTGAGCTGTGATTTCGAGGATCCGAGCATTTGTGGTTGGACTCAAGACGAGCTTCACGAATTCGACTGGAAACGCTGGAACTTGAAAACTCCCAGCTCTAAGTACTCAACTGGACCCTCCCACGACCATACGTATGGAACAAAAGGGCAGGGTAAGTCAGTGTAGATTTATAGACAAACTAGTGTACCTACCTATTAAATATAGATTCATATACTTCTCTGTAGATCTATTTCCGGGCAGTACCTACCCACCTTTCAGAGCTTTCAGGATGGTAGGTGAACAACACATGGCGGAGACTAAAGTCCAGAGTCTCGATCACCGTCGTAAAGTTGCTTGCCTATCGATCTTCTATAGGCTACATTTCGGGGAATGTGCCCAGGAACTTCACGATATTATACCACCATCACCATTCCACCACAGGACTAGTAGACGCACGGCCGGGTATCATCCTTACCTGGTTAGCATACCACCTATTCGCACTAAGCGGTTTGCTTCTAGCTACGTTATGCGAACTGCTAAGGAATGGAACTCGTTACCGTCGTCTGTTTTTCCTGAACACTATAATCTAAACCTCTTCAAGGCTCGAGTGAATAGGTGTCTTCTAGACCGTTCTGCTCCAACTTCGGCTACATCGTCGCTTACCATCAGGTGAGATTGTAGTCAAAGGACGGTTTATTCTTAATAAAAAAAAAAAAAAAAAAAAAAAACCTATCTACTTAGTCATAGCAGCTTGTTTATTACACAATGTAGATTATCGTAAAAACGCTCTTTGAGATCCATTCTGGATACATCCTACACCAGTTTAAAGTTTACAAAAAGCAGCTGTGTGATGTCCTAAGTCATCATTAGTTTGTTTATACATACACACATACATACATATAATCACGCCTATTTCCCATAGGGGTAGGCAGAGACCACGGATTTCCACTTGCTACGATCCTGACATACCTCTTTCGCTTCATTCACTCTCATAACATTCTTCATACATGCTCGTCGGTTAAGGGTACTCTTGACCTGGCCTTTCTCTAGAACATCTGCTATCTGATCTAGATAGGTCCGCCGAGGTCTTCCCCTCCCAACAGTCCCATTCACACTCGCCTGATGCACTTTTTTCGTCAATCTTCTTTCATTCATCCTCTCTACATGCCCAAACCATCTTAGCATACCTTTTTCTACCCTCATCACTACGTCTTCTTGCACTCCAGTAGTAGTTTGTTTATAGGTTCTTTTAATTCATAGATTATCTAGCTACGCAACAGCAAGCAAGTTTAGGAATTTGCTAGGTAGGTAGGCTACTGTATATACCTACCTCACATACCTACAAAGTGAAATCAAAATAAATGGTCCTTAATCAGTAGGTAGGTACAGTCACAAAAATTACTTTGAAATTGTATTATTTTACTTACTACAGCCAGTTCTTCGTGACTAAAGCCCAGATGAACTGTGAAAATTGTATCATGTATTTAGCAATAATAAATAAAATAAATAATGCTGGACAATCCACACAGCACCATCTAGCCCCAAAGTAAGCTACTCAAATCTTGTGTTATGGGTGCTAGATGACTGATATATTTAATACATTATATACTTACATAGATAGATACTTTTTATTACACATAAACACCCAGATCAACGGAACAAATTTCTGCAGATCGTACAAAAATTTAGGGAATCGGCGGGAATCGAACTCGCAACCTCTAGCGTCGCAGGCGGACTATCGCCCGCTGCGCCACTGAGGTCGTCAATAATAAACCATGCTTATATTGTAGGTAGGTATCTAACCTTTAATAGGTACCTACCTATCTAGTATCCTTGGCAACAAACAAGTTGTTCTCTGATCTATCCTGATGATCCACCTAACTAAGCTAAAGACATTTTCAATTAATGTACTTCTACTTTTTTGGCCAAAAAGATACAACATTCAATGGGTATGTCTGACAGTAGATGATTTATTTTGACAAGTATTAAAGAAGTGTTTTGTCCTACAGGCTACTACATGTATATTGAAAGTACAGCAGAGATTGAGAACTCCACCGCTCGGTTGCTCTCACCCATCTATGACTATTCTCTGACTACCGATGGTTGCTTCCGTTTCTACTACCATATGTTTGGAAAGTAAGTTAACTCTTCTTCTATAAGCATCTATAGTCCTTGTCATCTGCCGGGTAATTTTACCTAACAAAGATTACATTAGGGATATTAATAGAATAAAAAATAGCTACACAACTTTTGGTATAGTAGATACCTATCCCCTCAGCTCTTTTAGTATCTATCAAGTACCTACTAACTCCAGATTTTTGAGGATGCTGGTACATAGGTAGAGATAAACCATTCTAAAAATGCACGCCCCTCTACCTGCCTTCACCCAAACAAGCAAATGAGGTGTATAGACGCAATACATGACACCTAATAGTTTTATTCATCATTCAGTTTCCCGCCGAACGTGAAAGTGACACTTTCATGTCTGGCGGGAAACTGAATAACGAATGAAATTGCATGCCACATGTATTGTATCTATACACCTCATTTGCTTGTGTGGGTGAAGGCAGGTAGAGGGGCGTGCATTTTTAGAATGGTTTATCTCTACCCACATTATGCAGAGATCCTTATATGTCAAGTCCTTAATACCTTGTTTGCACTAGGCTTGTAACGAGGCAAGTAGCACCTCTCACTATGCGTCCGTGTTCACTGATTGGCTGATAACACCAAAATACCATGGTGGGAGGTGCTACTCGCCTCGCTACAAACCTGGTGGGAACGGACTATTACCGCTGTAATAAAGTCTTGCTTAAATTACTAAAGAGAAGCAAATCGAGACCTCGGTATTCAGATCCGGTTTGTGGATTCCACGACTTGTGCACCATAAGTTTTTTTTAATGGATTAGCTAGGTACCTAATGCTATATTTGTATAAATACTTTGATATTAGGTATTACAATCTAGCCATACTTAGGCTAATATAAAACTATGCTTGATTTTCAGGGATATTGGAGGCTTGAGGGTATATCAGAAACCAGACAGTGTCCAGCTACTTGACTTGCTGAATATGACTAATGGTACCTCAAAATACCTTTTGTTTCAAACATGGGGCAACCAGGGTGACGCATGGTACAGTGATGTACCTAGGCTTATACCCATGGATGAAGACTTTCAGGTCAGATCTTTTATAAATTACATACCTAGTTTCTTCATGGAGTTAAGCTATAAATATTGGCGGACATTTTTTTGGAATAACGTACCTACCCACCTACCTACATTGGTGTCGATTCTGTTGTTGTGTTATCCTAAACTAACCTTATCTGACAGCTCTAAAATTATAGCCTAGTCCTTGTTGGTTCGGTCTTGTAGAAAGGGATGGCAATATTTTTAGTGATGTCAAATTAGGATAAGTTAGGAAAATTTAACAACAGAATTGGCATCATTATCACACCCAGACAGAGATAAAACATCACACACATGTTTACTTGGTTTGTTACACAAATCACACACACAAGATTCTTTGAGGATGTCTAAGAGGAACCCCTCTTCAGAGATATCTATCAGAGGTACGTACAAACCTTACATGGTGGAAGAACGTATATCAAATATAAATAAAACTCTTCAACCGGTACACAGCAATGCTGCTTGGCGGCAGAAATAAAGCTCTACTCTCGAAACTCACCTATTGTTTGTATTCTTTATTTTCCAGATAGTGATCGAAGGTATTCGCGGTGCTACCTACATCAGCGACATAGCTATTGATGATGTGTCGCTGCTGCAAGGTGCTAACTGCACGGCCGCGCGATTGGCTGCAGTAACTCCTGCGCCGCCCACCACCACCACCACGTCCGATCAAAGTAAGTATTTACTACCATCATCCTGCCCTTCACTTCACCTTCATGTGGAATCGGCACTATAGGTTTTTTCTCTCCTCCTCTGTCAGTCGTCATCTCAGCAGTCACTCCTCCCTAACTCATGTCATCTTTTACACAGCCCATCCCTCTTTTATTAATATGTTCAAATAATAAGACAGCTTTCACAGCTCAGTTGGTAGTAGCTCTGCCTTCAGCGCCGGAGGCCGTGGGTTCGATCCCCTCTGAGAACAAAATTTTGTAAATGTTTGTAAAACTTTTTAACAAAATTGATAGGAATGCAAGAAGAAGGAATGAGGTATAGAGCTTTTTGAAAAAATCAACAAAATGAAAAACATGAAGAAGATGCTTTGTTTTGTGGTTCAGCAAAAGTATTGTTTTATGATTTTCAGTGTATTTGATGTCTTGATAAGTGAGTGTTTTCAAAAATATGAACCTGATGTATGTTCGTATGACAAAGTTGTCATACAAACCTACATTAGGAAAAAGTAGACTAAGGCTAAAGACTAGACTAAGACCACAAGGGAAAACTTATATCTTGGTTTCCAGTGCAGACATGCTCCGGTCGATGCGATTCCACTGTCTCCGTCGTTGGTCTCTGCGGCTGCTCCATCAACTGCCTGTTGGATCGGAACTGCTGTCCTGACTTCCTTGATGTCTGCTTCGATGGAGAAGGTAAACTCAAATAAAAAGATAATCTAAGAAGGTAATCTCTGCTTCTCAGTTTAATTGCTGATTTAGGTATTTGTAACCAAATGTATTGTTAAATTACGTTAACTCGCGATAGCACCAGCATTAACCTTAGTGGTTTTTTAAATGTTATTTTTTCCACAAATGTAAGTATGTATCCAGGGGCATTATTCACTAAGAAAATAGGAGATTCCTTGCCCCAAACCGTGAAACTTCAAAACTTGATGTTGGGCTTTATTCTTTATGACATAGAAGATACTTTGCCCTGACCGTATGACACCGGTGCCTTGTCTTAGCCGAGCTCGCGCTGCAAATGGTCATAGTGCATAAGGCTCCTGATATTAAATTGTTAATAAATATAAAACAAAAATAAAATAAATAAAAAACACACACACACAGCTTCACCCGCTTTTGATCCTCAGCCGCGGTAGATATCCCGTCGGGTCTCTTAGTACCAACGACCAACTCAGGTAGTCAGAGAAAAGTCCATGTCTTGTTAAAAACTCTATAATTTGTATAGTGAAAGATATACATTAGTTACTTCTTCAGGGTACTAATGACGTGGATCAATCGTAGATTAAATTCAAATGTGATGTCCTCGTGGCAAAGTGAGAGATTTACCTGCTGAGACGTAAGGGTTCCATTACCGTGGTGGGACAAAAACCATTCCCGTACACCTGCGCAATTCTAGTCACAATATATTTTCAAATTAAACAAATCGGTTTTTTAGCAAATGAAAGCTGAAAATAACTTTATACTTACAGAATCGGATCCAATGCCCAGTTCCACCGAGACTCTTCCAGAAACCCAAAAACTGGTTGGAGAAACCACCACCGCTAAACCTACAACTCCGAGTACAACCATAGCCAAAATAACTTCACCTGCTGAACCAAATCCTTCTGTTAACCCAAATACTACTTCTAAACCGAATCCAATTCCTAAACCAAATGGTTCTCCTAAACCAAATCTAAATACTTCTCCTAAACCAATTCCAAATCCAAAACCAATTCCAAATACTACACCAAATTCAAATACTTCTCCTAAGCCCAATCCAATTCCTAAACCAAATACCTCTCCTAAACCAAATCCAATTCCTAAACCAAATACCTCTCCTAAACCAACTTCAAATCCAGATCCAAAACCGTCTGTTAAGCCAAATACTCCCCCCAAACCAAATCCGACAATAAAACCATATACATCTCCTAAACCAAAAATAAACGCTACTGTGGCTACTATAACTTCCACAATAAGAACGACTACAACCGTTAAATTAACGTCTGCGATACCTAAAAGTACAGTGCGGAGCGTTACAACTCCTAAGGATACAACAAGAAAGTTGACAGTAACGGTGGATGATAGTGAGATGGAGAAGAAGAAACAGGAAAGAGAAGTCAATTTAAACAAGATGGTGGCGGCAAAACCTCAAACGCAAAGTAAGTTTTAGAGTAGTAGAGCTCTTTCTGAAGGGCTCGTCCAGGAAAGTACTACCACCATACCTATTTCTGCCGCCAAGCAGCGCTGCCGTGTTTTGGTGTGAAGGGTGTGGTTGCTCGTGAAATTACAGGCACATGAGACTAACGTCCCAGGTTGATGAACGAAGTGCAGTTTATTGTGCACGTTATTATCGTGTATGACTTACGACGCTATGCTTTGTTATTTGTGATGGTTACCACAGGAGGTTATGCTTGTTTCATCAGCAAATAGTATTTTTAGGCTCTCATTCATAATGGTCGCTGAGTGCGCCAATAGCTTATGAAACTGATAAATCTGTTGCTGTCACTTTTCGTTGGCATGAAAGTGAAAATGAGAAGAATACTCTAGAGACGCTATAAAATAGTAGGGATTATGAATAAGAGGGTCAAATGCACAAGTTACAAAATAAGATGGAACTGTTAAATTTATAAATCTTTGATGCAGTTTTAACGCCCTCCTAAACCAATGAGGAATTAGCTTTGCTATTTAATGTAGGTACTGATAAGAAAATATGAAAAACAAACTAAAACTAAAAACTTAGGTAGGCAGGTTCACTGTGTTACAAAAATATTTCTGAAATTAAAAGCATCAATTGGGTAACCTCAACCCAATTGAAATGAAATGAAAATGAAATGAAATGATATTTATTTGAGCACTACAACGTTAAAGTTAAAAAAAAATAACTTAAATGTAATTTGATTAATTTGATTTAATTGACGACCTCTGTGGTGCAGCGGGCGAGAGTCCGCCTGCGACGCAAGAGGTTGCGGGTTCGATTCCCGTCTCGGAACAAATTTGTGTACGATCTACAGAAATTTGTTCCGTTGGTCTGGGTGTTTATGTATAATAAAAAATATATATCTATGTAAGTATATAATGTATTAAATATATCAGTTATCTAGTACCCATAACACAAGCTTTGAATAGCTTACTTTGGGGCTAGATAGTGCTTTGTGGATTGTCCAGCATTATTTATTTATTTATGACTAGTTAAGGGTCCGGTGACAGCGGCTCGCAATTTCGAGGTGCGATTGGCTATTATTTCATTTTATTTCATTTCGGGGAGGTTGTTTGAAAGAATAACTCTAAAGTGACACGCATAAATACTGTTCGAACACAAATAATACAATAATATAAGGGAAATGTGCTTGAGTCAGAAATCATTTTGGTATTAGGTAAACGTAAGACCAAACATACTAATACCAAAATGATTTCTGATTCGGGCATGTTTCCCTTATAT
The DNA here is from genome assembly GCA_963576535.1 of Plemyria rubiginata. Lineage (NCBI taxonomy): Eukaryota > Metazoa > Arthropoda > Insecta > Lepidoptera > Geometridae > Plemyria > Plemyria rubiginata. Next base: position 6,224,893 of record OY754922.1, on the reverse strand, counting down.
TATTGTATTATTTGTGTTCGAACAGTATTTATGCGTGTTTCTTTAGAGTTATTCTTTCAAACAACCTCCCCGAAATGAAATAAAATGAATTAATAGCCAATCGCACCTCGAAATTGCGAGCCGCTGTCACCGAAGCCTTAACCTTACTTTATTGAAGCCAGATATCTAAACTAGACTGAAAAGTCTGTAAGATAGACATCTGCGCTCCCCCCTAAAATTATAACACTTTCAGGTAAATCTAGTTCATGGAAAGCAGCTTCTATAACAATAGTTTTGCTAGCACTAACAGTGGCCCTCGTCTTCGCTGCTTTGTCAGCTAGGACTGCGAGAGGTCGACAGGCGATCGCCAGGCTCCGGGGAAGAGCCAATCATGACTCCGAGGTCCGGTACCTCAATACTGCTGCTGATGATGATTTGTGAACTTCTAGCATAAGGATTAGCAAAGCATGTGATAAATTGTACGTAATATGAAGTTTCGAGAAGAATTTTACGTACAAATGGTGTCAAATCATTGATCAAGAGAGTCAGAATTTTATCCCTGTTTTATCCTGTAAAAATAAAATAAAAATACAAAGTTTTATGTCAATAAAATGAAAAATAAAATGTTTATGAGAGACTATGTTTTTACTACCTCTAAGACTGTAATTTTAAAAAAAGAAAGTGAAGATGTCGGTCATAAAAATGATAGGCACAAACTGAGAAACTAACTTTAGAAACTCTTATGTTTCGTCTATGTTTATTTAAGGAGAGGAAACCCCCAAGAAAACTACTAACTAGTGGTTTCTGAAAGCACGATCTAAATTAAGTTAGTACCAACCAATATCATCAGAATTAGTTATGATCGAGCTTTTAGAAATCGCTATGTTACCTTTACGTTCTGAACAAAATACTTCTAAACCAATTACAAATCCTAAACCCAATAGGTATTTATACCTACTGCTATAATTTTATCATTAACTAGGAATCTTATCATTTTCATTAAGTGGTAGGTAGGTACCTATAGCAGCTGTGACCAATAGGTACAACCACTCCATTTTAACTTTCGCGCTGATCCAAATCTGGTTTATTAAACCAAATAACTACCTATTAGCTCAATGCTTCTACCAAACCAAATTCAAATCCTAAACCAATTCCAAATTCTAAACTTCTATATTTTCTTACATAATATGACACACATCAAAGAATTTGAAAGTAGCTAAAAATCCAATACATAATTAATGTTACCATATTTTTGAGTTAGAATAACAGCCGTGAGCTTATTTTTGCACTGGCAACTCCGTTTCCCGACCAGCCGCTCGGAAACCCGCGGCAATACAAACGAGTGACCTCGATATACGAGGGCGCAGCCTTCGACTTATCATATCGACCGGCGGGCGGCAGGCCTCCACCGCGCATGCTTTCAAATATGCGACAAACGCCTCTTCCTTGCCTGACGTTTCAGTTCCAGTCCGGGATTACGCAAATGTACAAAAACTGAAATATTATGTCTGTGTTGTGTTAGCAGTTGACGGTGAGTTTTTATTCAATTATTATAACAAGATTTCTTCATCTATTCATAGGTTTTTCCGCTTTATATAACGATTTTTACCATTGTATATTTATGTGGTTTTGTTGTAAAACTCGTGAAATTAATAATTTAAAATTAGAAATTAAAGGAGAAACGTAGGTAAGTCCAGCGTAGAAAGGTAGTTAGGTGAGTTGTTAGAAATTCTTATATTTAATTAGCTATATTTAGACCCGGTTTCTAGTGTACCTTTATCACATAAGTTTATTGATCAAACAGCTAATACCTAAGTAGTCATGTAGCCTAGCATGGTTGTGTGACGAGCCTACTTGATACTCGTACAACGGATGTTTTGCTACCAACCTTATCAAGCAGTACGTGATAAAGTTTAAGTTAATTGAGCGCTCTTTTCGCGGTCGAATGGAAAATTGGTCATAAAAGGTCGTTTATAGAAAGTTACGTATTACAAGTATTTACAAGGTTACAATAAATATAACATAGAATGGCCGTGACTTTATTCGCGTAGTACTATTATGATAAACCGACTCCCACTGCATCCTTGAGAAATTGTAGAATGGATTCGGAGATTTTTGCGCTTACAGTTCAATATCTTTAACTTTAGTTAAATATTTTTTCCAAACCCATTTATTACATATTAATTATAAAATTTAATAAAGGTATCCACGTACTTTAACATTTTTTTATGAACTCCAAAGATTTTTCGGGACTTTCAATTTGAATTTACATAAACATAGTCGACTTTTACTCATCTAAACTAATATTATAAAGAGGAAAGGTTTGATTGTTTGTTTGTTTGCATTGAATAGGCTCCGAAACTACTTGACCGATTTGAAAAATTCTTTCACCATTGGGAAGCTACACTATCCCCGGTGAACATAGGCTATATTACATTTTCAAAAAAATTTGGGATCCTTACTAAAATTCAAATAATGTAACCCAAGGTGTAAAAAAATTCGTAAAATATTCTTTACATCGCGTGCACTGCGAAAACTATTGATGATAGAATAAAATAATGTTCTACAACTTTGCAGAACACATCATTATTTACAAAAAGTGTCGCGACAGTATATGTCTAACTCTTATAGTTATGCCACAATAAGTGTTTTTTTATTTTAAAATTTTAATTGAAATGCCGCCGCTATAAGAGGCTCTTTATTTGTATCTTGGTATTAATCCTTATCAAAATAAATTACTTCATATTCAAAACTGCTTTAATACCTTTATAAAACTTTTTAAATTATTCAATTCGGACATTCCATTCGAAAGATATCACAAGTTTAAAAATGTAAGTATTAGAAAAAGATCGCGTGGTAGCCACTCACCCTGCTTGGCGAGCTAGGCAGCACCTTAGGGTAGGGGCCGCACGGGTCGGGGGAGGAGCTTTAGTGAGGCAGCGAGCCTGGCCTCGGCTGGCGGATCCTTGGTCGCAGGAAGGATCCGCCGGCTTGGATTGGAGGTGGCGCTGCACAAGACCGAGGCCGTATTTTTCCACGGGCCTCGGCAGCGCATCCCCAGTGACGCCCACATTATGGTGGAGGGCGTCAGGGTCGAGGTGAAGGCCCAGATGAAATATCTGGGCCTGGTGCTTGACAGCAGGTGGCGCTTCGGCCCGCATTTCAGCGGGCTGTCAAAGCGCCTTCTTAAGGTTGCGGGAGCGCTTTCCTGGCTCCTCCTAAATTTGGGCGGGCCAAAAGCGCGATGCCGGCAGCTATATGCCGGCATCTTGAAGAGCATGGCCCTTTACGGGGCCCCTATCTGGGCGGACTCGGAGGAGCGGGAAGCTGTCCAGCGGGAGGCGAAGGATGCCATCGTCCAGCACTCGAAGGTGGACCTCGCCTCCGCCGCGTTTGGCCACCGAACCTTGGAGGCACTCGGGCCAGTCCTGCAGGACTGGCTCGACCGGCCTCACGGCTTTTCATCATTCCGTCTGGTGCAGGTGCTATCCGGGCATGGATGCTTTGGGTCGTACCTGCACCGGATCGGAAAGGAGGGTGCCCCGTCCTGCCACCATTGTGGCGCGGCGGAAGACACGGCACAGCACACCCTCGAGGTGTGCCCGTCGTGGGCCGAACCGCGCCGCGACTTGGTGGCGGTAGTTGGGCCAGACCTGTCGCTCCCCAGCGTGGTGAACTCCACGCTGAGGGACGCGACAGGCTGGGCAGCGGTCGCCTCCTTCTGTGAGGACGTAATGTCCCAGAAGGAGGCAGCAGAGCGCGCGCGGGAGGCTGACCCTCAGGCGCCGCTCTGCAGGCGGAGGAGGGGTAGGAGAAGACGTCTTCCCTCCCCTCAAGGTGATGAATAGCGGAAGATAGGCGTGGAGGCGCCATCTCTCGCATTGCACTATTCGCCACCTCCGTCGAGCGGGAATGATCGAGCACTCGCGGTCGTTCCCGGGCCTCTCCCTCCAGGAGGGGCGTGTAGGCCCCGCTGTCAAGGCGGGCGGTCGTCGGCGGGGAACTGGACGAAAAGGCTCTGCCAGTTTCCCAGTTCCCCTCCATGGTGACGACGCGGGAGTGCCACTGGGTCGTTTAGTGGGTATACCGGCCCTCACAGGCCGGGGAGTCCCACATATCCCCCCCATCCTCCAATGGGGGGGAATGCGTAACGCATTTTTCCCAGCGAAAAAAAAAAAAGGGGCCGTACGGGTGGGGAATCAATGTCAAGAAATGAAGTCGGCTCCCCTACGCAACGGTAAAAAGTTAAGTAATAAAAATAAAAGTTCATTAAAATAATAATGTTCAAATTTTCTTTATACTTTTCTTTTTTAGTAACCTAACGCAAATATAAGGTTTTATGTATGTGTATTATAATTTTGAAATTATTGTTAAATACCCGTGCGAAGCCGGGGCGAGCCGCTAGTGTTTACATAACTTTGAATTACTAAAAGATTTTAAGTAGGTAGAGACTTAGTACACCAAGGTTTTATTTCAAGACCTTGGAACACGTACCGTGTGCGATAGGCACATCGCAAGTACCCACTTACTTATTCAGCGTTTAATGTTTTTGACCGACTTTTGAAATAACTTCAATTACGATTTCACTTTCAAACTTTCCAGCTCATCATTGTTTAATAACTATATTATAATGCTGGTTGTTTTTTTATATGTCAACTTAATTTGTATTCTTAATTTGCATTGTGGACCGTGGGTTCAATTCCCGCCGAGTACCTACTTACATTTTTGGCTTCTTGTTGTCGAGTAACTAGTTCGAAACAGTGTGGTGAAAGAGTTTTTAACAAATAAAGGATTTGTAATGAACATAGAAGTGTTCTCTGTCTGGTTATAAAGCCAACTTTACAAAGGTTCAGGAAATACATTTTTGATATATTTGATACTAGTTGCGCCCCGCGGTTTCACCCGCGCATATTTAAATCCCGGTATTCCCACGGGATAAAAACCTAAGTGCTATTCCAGACTATAATCTATCACTCTGCCAAGTTTCAACCAGATCCGTTCAGCCGTACCGGCGTGAAAGAGTAACAAACATTCATCCATCCATCCAACTATCCATCCATCCATACTTACAAATTTTCGCGTTTATCATAGTAGTAGGATTCCCTTTTTTAATTAATCAATTTTTTGTCAGGGACTTTTAACACATGGATCCTGTTCTTAGTTCGAGGTCCCGCATGAACATTCTGACGACGTTTACCTAAGTCTACGAGCATTAGGGCTTAGTGCTCATAGACCTGAGTATGTTCGTGTTAAAATGTCGATGACTTGAAGGACGAAGATACGTCTACTTCACAGCTTTGTCTGTGTATTTATAAAAATAGTTCTTCGTGTGGGTTTTTGCCTTGACCTTTTTCGCTACAGTGATAATTTACAATTTTCCAGCTTTCCCAAGATACTACTCGCGTGGGTGATCGTAGCTGGTTGGTTCATGTCTGACACTAAAAAACCCACGCTAAAGTAAAGTTACAATAAAGGCCCAGCGAGCGAGTAAATCCGCGATCTTATGAGCTCTAGACCGTCCGTCCGACAAGCCATAAGACCGCGGATTTACTCGCTCGTCGACCAGGGCCTTTAGTTCCATTCCAGTTATATGGACCTTTTCTAATTAACCCCCTGAATATACGCTCTGGGAATTGAATTTATTTTTTTCAGTGCATGTAAAATTAAATTAAATATAGGTACTTAAAAAAAAATAACAGCTTATGTAACGATATTGATCCGAAACGGTAGAGTCCCTCACATCGCTTAAAACACTGAAAAAAATTATAATTACGAAAGTGGTACAGTAGGTAAAAATATTATCTAAGTTAGGTTGGTAGCCAAACAGAACTTGTAGTGCACCTATAGGTACAATTATGAAGTACCCTTGATACTGCAAATATTAGTTTTGTGTCACTGAAAAAGCCTAAAATCTAGTCTGCCTAGAATCGCCACCTGAAGTGTACCTATCTACTGATTTTCAAAGAGTTTTGGGTATTTTTCGTTAGCACGAGTGAAGTCTGGAGCGTTCCACTAGCGCGAACGTTTGTGAAAATCCTACTAATATTATAAACGTGAAAGTTTGTAAGTATGGATAGATGGATGTTTGTTACTCTTTCACGCCGAAACGGCTGAACGGATCTGAATGAAACTTAGCAGAGAGATACATTATAGTCTGGAATAACACATAGGCTTCTTTTATCCCGTGGGAATACCGAGATTTAAATCTGCGAGGGTGAAACCGCGGGGCGCTGCTTGTAAACCAATATCTGAAACCCCGTTGTCCCAAATTTGTATCATATCTTTTTCCAAACGAATTATCCAAATTGGTCCCGTTTTCCCGGTATCAAGTTGTCGGTGAATCTCGCCCAAGGTTACTTGTGTAGTTTTTTTTATGATTTCTCTGTAGACTATTATTGCCCCCAAAACTGAGTTAGAGACCCGAATTTCGGTTAATTGGCTATCGCTAATGGAGTTTGTATTGGGTCGCGCTCCAGTTAAGTAGATGAGGAAATCTTCTCATGTTGATGTAGATAACTGTGTCGGTCTATGTTTGATGTGTCATGTACCTACATGGAAATCACAAAGGTTTATTTAGCTAAAAGCTTTAAATAACATGAGGCCTAAACATCTGTATGCCTCAAGTTGATGCTACGCTACATCACAACATATAAATTTAAAGATGATACGAGTATTACATCAATGAATGAAAAGAAGAACGAAGATTAAGGCTGAATTAACTACTTCCTCTTTTCTATTGATCCGTCCGACCAGCCGGACGGTTGGTGATTGACATGCATTGAATAATTAAATACAGTATGCACGCCATGCCACTTAGGCACAATAAGGGTGTAACAGTTGGGAAAGCACTTTCCAAGAGGAAGGCTGCGTTTGGCATTCTGATGTTAATTATTTTTAGCTGGTTTTAAGATGTTTATAAAATACTGAACGGCTTATGGTGAAGACAAGAGCCAATGTGACTCTCACTCGCACGTTTTGACTTCTTGAAGGATATAAAACCACTAAACCCATTTTCGAGAAATCGCAAGCAACCATTTTGTGTGCAATCACATTGCGCACATTTTCGTAAAAATTTCATTTTGATCGATACATGTTTTCCTACTTAAAAGTTTACTTTTTAAGTTTTCGTACTTAAGCAAACTTTTGAGTAGGAGAATTTGCATTGATTAAAAGAAAATTTATACCAAACTGTGTGCAATGTGCTTGTACACAAAATGGTTGTTAGCGATTTTTCAAAATTGGGCTTAGTGATTTTATATCTTTCAAAATGTATAATTGTGCGACCGAGAGGTATTTTAATTAGGTGTTATCAAAGACTTGTGGTAGATGCATGTGGGTGAGTGTTTGTAATATAAAGACGTCTGTCTGTCTCGTAAGTGTGCGTGCACCCGATGCGGGGCAACTATATGTGGACCTCTCTTTAAATATTGTACTTTATCTTCCTTTCTTTAGCAGTCTGCTCCAATAATGTCTCATTGTCATCACTCTGAAAAGTACACTTCCGTTATCATTGCAAAGTAAAAAAACATATCATATCATATTTTTAAATAAAAAAATGCACATAGCATCACATCTGGGGTAATGGCCCTCGATCGCTAACTTAAAACAATTTATAAAGACATAATTTAAACAAATTTTTACAACAAACAAGATAATGTAAAATTTTTTTCATGTTTTATAGTATCCATACTAACATCTATCTATACAAGACATCATCAGAATTGTTCATCATTTGAATGTCAAACAAATAGGATTTATACTTACTTACTTGACCGTGACCCAAAATACTCTGAAATAGCACATAAATGGAAATGGCTCCCGTTTTATTTGAACCAATTTTCAGTTGCAAGAAACCCATAATACGATGAACTCGTTTCATTTAACTGTAATTTTATTCATTTTGTTCATAAGTGGGTAAAGTTTTATTAAGGGTAATTCGTATAATTCAGTCAACTTGGCTGCGGCAGTTTTCTCAAATTCAAATTCTTTATTAAAAAATAGAATAACCTAACAGACAATTCTAATGCGTTATTCTATGTAACTATAACTAATTAAAGCTAAGCAATTATAACAACATAAAACAAAAAACAAAACAACACACTGAGATCGAAATATAAAATTATGTAGGTACGTACATTTTTTATATTATATATAGTATATTTTTTCGTCCTTAACCAGCGACTTGTAAGCTGTAACTTTACTTTTAGATAAAAAAACACTACGGAACAATCGTACCCCTAGCCATACCCCTAGGGGTTGGGTGGGACGAACCTCACCCATCATACTAACAACCATGCAGTCGACTGAAAGAAAGAAAGCATTTTATTAATACAAACTCAAATAATATGTAGCAAATACTACACCTAATATGCTGATACTGGGATGAGCATCGGAAACTTAGATGTCACGATGTCTGAATGCTGGTCATACGGATGCGGTCTACGGTCAGAACACAGCTCGCATTATGTATGAACATTATTAGCACGTGTCCAAGCCTGACTTTTCATATTCCAGAGACGACAGACACGTCATGAGACACACTTTTTATTGTATCTGAAATTCAGGCTTACAAGATATCGCCCAAACACAGATGCCTTAGGGCAGCTTAAGTACTCCGTCTCCTAGATAAATAAAATAAATGTATAGGTGGACTTTCCACATAGCACTATCTGGCCCTATAAACTAAGCCAAAGCTTGTAATATGGAAACCAGATAGCTGATATAATCTACACTAATACATAATATACTTTTTGTAAATCATAATAACAGAGATCATACCGACTTACCGCGGTTGTAATGTTGGGCCTTTTTCATGTTTTGCGATCGAAACCCATACAAAGTAGCAGTACTTAATGTGAGCCTGCACAGACGCTAGTTTTGCATTAAACAAGGTTGTCTGAGTGCTTCGTTTGTTTTAACATGCTTCCTACTGGGAGTTGTATTTTTTATGGAAAGGAAGGCTTTATGGTGTCAGTTTTATGGAAATAAAAGGGCTTCTAATCTTTATTACTGACCTTACAGTTTAGTTGGTAGTAACATTAGAAGCGATGTAAGCTATGCGATCGATCTTCACTGAGGACAAACATTTAGTTTTGTGTGATGAACACAATGTTGGTTTGTCTGGTTGTTTTAATGTGTGTGTGATGTATTTACAAAACCAGTATATTTAGCATTTTATTAGCCAATTGGATAACAAAGTTTAAGCTATTGAAGTGATTTAGCTTAGTTTTGAGCTACTCGTAGATAAAGCCAGAAATATATTATTTAAGACATTGAAAAAAATGGTAGATCTTCAAAAAATCTATAAATTAAGCAAATATTCTTAATACACTTTCATTCTAATTGGTCACACTGTACTTAAACGTTCGATCGTTAAAATTACTCAAAACAAAAAACAACTCTAGAGAAACAATTAAAATGAAAGACCGCTGCCGGCACAAAACGTAAACACGCTACTATGAGGGAGGTAAGCCAATAATTTATTGCGTTTTACTTTGGTTTCTATTTTGTTATTCTTGCAAAATTAGTATAGATAACTAAAGGTACCTTCCAGCCGCTTCGTAGCGGTACTGTAGCTGATCCGTAGCTTACATGTTACGCTCGTAGCTATTCCGTAGCTGCGCCGTAGCCAATCCGTAGCTGCAACGTAGCGAATTTGTAGCCATGCTGTAGCTTGTCCAAGAACGTTCGATTCTCGCAGCAACAAGAATGTATGCATGCTTTGTAAATGTTTGTACCGGGTCTGTTCTGAGCTACCGGTATTCGCGTTTTTATTATCTGTCTCTGCGCCTTCGCCTTACTCCTAAAAATAAGCAAATATAAGCGAATTTAAGAGCTGTAGAGCTCTTTGTGAAGGGCTCGTTCGGGGAAGTAGGTACTACCTGCCTTTTTCTGCCGCCAAGCAGCAACGCTGTATTTCAGTTTGAAGAGTGTGGTCGCCGGTGTAATTACATGCTTAACATCGGTATGCCTCAAGCTGATGGACGCAGGGCAGTGCATCGTAGGGCACGTTCCTATCGTGCGTGACTTACAAGGCAATGCTCCGTTATAGGTGATGGTTACCACTTAACATCAGGTAGGTCATTTGCTTGTATCATCAGCCCGTATAAAAAAATAGGTCACTCACATCGTATTTGAGAAAAATGAAGCTATGTAAAGTGTCACCATGTAGCTAATACCGCTCGAGTAGCGAGGTTGAAGGCCACCTTCTCTCACACACAAGGTCTGACAAGGTCAAAGGCGTATTTTAAAACAATAGCTCTTCTGAAAGGTTATACGTTATGCAGATCAAAGCAACCGTGAAATTTGCCAGAGGCAGAAAATTTACGACTAAACTAAAACTACTCTACTCTACGGAAAATTTCCACTACGAGTACTTTACACGAACTAATTGAGGTAATAACAAAATTATGAATTTCGAATATAATAAAGATTTATTTATAATATTTATGACATAAACACACCAGCATAAAAAGTAAAAACAAAGGCACAAAATAAGAAAGATAATAAAAAAATACCGTAGCAACTGTGAGTAAGTTATGCGCTTGTATTCTGTCGAGACCTTTATGAAATTGTTTTTATTTTGATATCTCTAGTCTCTTACTGGGAAAAATATAAAATAAAGATACACATTCGCTCGCTGCCCTCACCGCATCATTATAGCGTTATTGTTCATAGTGGCTTAGCCATTATCTAGGGTAGGTAATGACGCACTCTAAGGTATCATTTCAAGTTTTCAAACCCTCTACTCGTTGTGTAAGTTCACTAGTTACCGCATTTAGGTTTCATCGCGTATAAAATAATATTACATCTATCTTCTATAATAATAATAATATAAATTTTTATTCAGACAATGGAGTCCATAGTGTTAGTAGTAGTAGTTAGTATGTCTATCCTGTCTCGATCTATCCACAGTATTTTAACAGTATAAAGTAGAGCTCTATGAGAAGGGGTTGTCCGGAGAAGCACCACCTTTTTCTGCCGCCAAGCAGCAACGCTGTGTTTCGGTTTGAAGAGTGTGGTTGTCGGTGAAATTACAGGCACTTGAAGCTTAACATCTGTATGCCTCAAGTTGATGGACGCTGGTTAGTGCATCGTAGGGAACGTTCTATCGTGCGTGACTGCAATGCTTGTCATGGGTGATGGTTACCAGTTAACATCAGTTGGGCCATCTACTAGTTCCATTAACTAGTTGTATGAAAACATGCAAAATGCGATGAATGAGGCTATTCACAAACCAAAATACAAAAGTTATTTGCTTAAAAAAAAATTCGTAACCTCGTCATATTTTATTTGAGCAAAGCAAATATCACACACACAATAAACTTCCTATTTTGCTGTACGGGTGTTTCGGAGGAAAAACATGGCTGTTGTACGAACAACAGGCTTAAAGGATTGTTTGCAAAGTCCCAATCCTGCGTAGAGATGTCGCGTAGTCGGCATGCCAAACTCCTTTTACAAAGTCGGAAATTGCAGTTGAATGGTAAAGTGTGAGTTGTGAGTAAATTTATCTCTCAGTTCTGTGAGATTTTCATTTCATGAGGAACGTAATAAAATCATTATCAGCTCTGAACTTATTGTCTCTGTACTGTAGTGTAGTTGCCTCACACGCACTCGGGCTCCCGAAAATGTAAGTTACCGGTCTCCCTCAGACGTCGATAGGTAGTTGAGAAGGTCTTGTGGTGTGGTAAACGTCGATCAGGGTATCGTTCTTGATAAACTCTTCGCGCAAACCGGTCACATTGTTAGAGTGCGTGTTCAGCCCTGGGGCCTGGCAAACGATCCTTATTTATAACCGCCTTATGAACGATTAATTATGTCATGTAGCATATCGTTGGAAAGGGTATAACTAAAGAACTTTTTAAAAGAAAGCTAAATTCAAAATGGCTTTTAGTTTTTTTTATAATGAATTTAAAAGTTGTCACTTTTCATAACATTTACACAGATTTCCCACTTTGAAAGCACATAAGTTTTTTTTTTTATATGATTTATATCAAGTAATCATTTATTTAGAGTAAGGATACATTGCAGAATACAACCATAAGTTATTTTGTGGTATTACACCACAAACAAAAAAGTTATGACGGTTTAAAGGCAAGAATCCAGGTGGTTTAAAAAAAACAAAAAAATAACATATCTAAACTACCGTGACACTTAGGACTTCGGGTTTACCGGGGAAAACTTGCAAATGACCCCCCATACCCCCCAAAAAATTTTGTCGGTCCATGCACCAAACACCCTGTATATGCTTAAGTATCATACAAAAGAGGGATAGATATCAAGCCGAGTTTGTTGCCTGTTCTTCTCGGTGTTGGTCGCGTGGAACTGGCACTAGAGTCACCTAGTTTTAAGACGTTTCAAGATGGTCCTTGTGATTTTACTGAATAAACATATTTTGACTTTGACTTTGAAGTACCTAATTTAAGTTCATAGTTCGTACAGTGGTAAAAGTAACAACCTGATGTTTAAGGTACTGACAGTCGTTGAAATTTCACTTCACGCTCACACATTTCAACATTTTGAAAGACATAGCTATTGAACTTATTAATGAAAAATCAACCAAATTCAGCAAAAATATTCATATTATTTTTATATAAACAAGATTCCAATAGTATAATTATTTTTATAGCTTTCAAGATGTTGTGAGAGTAAGAAGTTTTTACAAGAAGACAATTTTCAAGATCACGATCCGCGCCCCGATTACGTTTATGTCTGGCTATCTAGATGGCTTTCAGTTTAACATTTGATTCCCATAGTGTAATAGCAATTGTGTAGGATGGATGGGAATCAAATATGTGAAACTGAAAGCCATCTCAATAGCCAGACATTAGCGCCATCGGGCCGCTGCTGATCGTGAGACTTTCGCCTTTCCCTGGCAAAAGCCGGACAGTAGCCACCACTACGCGTAAGGGTATTTTCCACGTATTCCGTGACTGTCTAATTGGATGTTTTTCCAACTTCGCTTAATCCAAGAAAATCCTTATTACTGCTTAACATCGCCCCAAATAAGGAAAGCAAAAACATGTTGATATGTTCTATGTGAGTTAACAAGGCCGCAGACTTACTTACTCACTGGTATCGACATTTATTTGAGATAAAATCTTCAGCTTGTACCTACTACTTGCGCCTTTATGAGTAAAGTGGTAAGTACAACTCTTTGTGAAGGGCTCGTCCGGGGAAGTACGACCAACATGCTTATTTCTACTGTAATGCGTTGTTGTTTCGATTTGAAAGGTGCTGTGAAATTACAGCCACATGAACTATAGCTCAAATTGATGGTCTTAGGGCAGTGCATCGTAGGGCACGCTCTTTTTGTGAACGACTTGTGATGCAATGCATTGCTTGGTTAGTTGGCCATCTGCTTGTTTCATAGGCAATTAAGTATAAAGAAATTATCATTGGTTTGGAAATAATCGTTTACGAAACAAATACGGAAATAACGCTGTTCGCCAAATACTTCAATACAATATAATTTTCCTAGTAATGTAATTTTCTATGATGTCATTGTTATATTAAGTTCTTATACTTACACAGTCATGAATGTTTGTATATTTGAATAAATTGACGAACTACGAAAGGCTTCAATAACGACCACCCCCAGCCAGCGGTTCCAAGAACCGCTGGCTGGGGGGCTTTTACATTATTCATAGCATTGTACCTACTACATACCTCATACATACATTATTGTAAATGCATGCGAGCAAGCTACCTGAAATAACTGAAACTCATACCAATATAAATCTTATTGCGTTGGTGTAAGGTTTTAAACAGAAATGAGTAAATTTGCAGAGTAGGATTCTACAGTGTAATCATATGTTTCTTGGTTGAAGTATCATTTTTTATTTAGATAATATTATTTATTTTAGAAACAGCAAAATGATCGATCCAAGTTCCTCCGAAGAAGACAGCGATGATGAGCACAAGAAACAGCCTTCCAAAATGGCGGGGGGCAAGCGTAAGTCACTAGGTACATCACCTCACTTATACTCATTGCTTACACTAACTAGATATAGATATAAGAGGTCTTACATTCACATACGAATCTTTGCAGAAACTGATAAAGAAGTGCAAGAGAAAATCGTGTCTGAACGTAAACTGGCTCGTATTCAAGAGATAAAGATAATTTCTGACGAATTTTATTAGGAAATATAAAAATTATATTCTAGAACACGAGTCAGTAGAAATAGAATAGACCCCAACTGCTAATTCTCAGTTCCTTATGAACTGGCACCAAAGAGATCGCATCAAAGACATATTAGTTGGACATTAGCATTGCATTAGCACTGCTTATCGATGCATATTAAAATAGTTTAGTTTAAATTAAAATACCTAATAACAGCATATTCTCATGTTCCAACATATTATCTCGTCTGCTTTATCAAGGACTGCATAGCTAAAATCTAGACAGACCTGATATAGATTAATTCTGTGCGTATATCGATTTTATTAGACCACGCAAAATTAGACATTTCTTACTCAATAACAGTTTTTTTAGACGATTGTTTATAGACGCTGAAATGGCGTAGACTTACCGCTGACCTGACTTTCTGAAAGCCTGATCAAAGCTAATCGACTGTTGCTATAATATCTCTCTCTAATTTGAAGTAAAAGCTGAAATAGCAAGTGACTTGACAGCCGATTAGTGTTAATCGAGCTTTTAGAAACTGGGGGTTATATGTACACTAACACTTTTTAGAATTAAACCATTATAATTGCGCAGTAGTCCCCCCTGGTTCTCTGGCGGGAGGACGTCCATCAGTTCGAGGGAAGCCTGAACTCCCGCGGGGGTCCACAGCTGGCTTGCCTGGCGCCATGCCGAAAGGTGGGTACTAACTACCCTCATGTTTATTTTATAAGTGTACTAGCGACCCGCCCTCGCGCCCCTTCCTCGCACGGGTGCACATTGTTTTTCTACTATATCATGCATGTATTATACATATAAACCTTCCTCTTGAATCACTATATCTATTAAAAAAAACCGCATCAAAATCCGTTGCGTAGGTTTAAAGATTTAAGCATACATAGGGATATAGGGACAACTATGTAGTGATGATGTTACATTCGGGTATCACGGGTTTGATTCCCCTGTGTGCAGGTAATATACATAGGTATCGTTTAAAAAATGTTTGTGTGATGATTTTCTCTATAGATTATTCATAAAAGTTGGGTCAGTTTTACTATTTATGCATCGTCTGTCCGTAGCTTTTCAGAGCATAACATAAAATTAGCCTTTTTTCATGATAATCTCTAACAAACTGTGAAATATCCTCGACTTATTTTATGAAATTACCAAGGTGAGATATACTCGTCTTAAAAGTGATATGAGCACTTCGTGATAACTTCAGCTACTGTTATAAAACGTCATCAACTGCAATGCCTGGAATCTCAAATCTTACTCTACCTCCCGGTTTCTGAAAGGCCGATCATAATTCATCGGCTGTCAAGTCACTTGCTATTTCAGCTTTTACTTCAAATTAGATAGAGATGGCAAGTGACTTGACAGCCGATTAGTGTTGATCGGCCTTTCAGAAACCGGGGGTATGTCTATCAGAATAATTCATAACCAAGACGACCAGTAATACAGACAGAAAGATCACCACAACACAGACGTTACAGAGGAACTGGTTTACAGGCCCAAGTCCACTCACAACAGCACCACACGCGGCACCCCTCCATCCCGCCACTAGGCAGAGGGAGGCAGCCGCGCTGGCTCCACCACCACACGCGTAAGTACCGCTAATGTCATAGTAGGATATCTTTACCTACTGAACCCTCACGTCCATTACACTCATGGACCATTCTAGAAGCATCTAGAAGCTGAAACGCTAGATAATCAAAGCTTGAACGAGGCAAATTAAAGTTAGTATAAAGATAATCGCTGAAAGTCTAACTTACCAAAATTAACCAAAATACGCCATTCCAAGCTAACTAACATAATAACTGGCTGAAAATATTGTTCGTGAAGTGCATCCAAGTTAAGATAAGGAATTAACTAGAAAGTTATTAAAGTTAGTACAGACGGACAAAGAATAAAAAACCTTTAGGAAAGGCCAAAGTTATCCTTAATTGGAGTGTTGCGCAAAGTTCCTGACGCCAATATCTAGTTGGAGCTCTAGTTTACTGTAATTTGCAAAAAACACTGGCGAAGTTCTTGAATCAGTAGATACCTAAAACCATTTTGCAAACGGTCTAGTTTGTATTGTAATGTATTTTTAGATAATAGAAAATCACGATAGACAGACATTAGCTTGTAGTTTGCACTACATTAACTATCAGTGCACACGCACAGACTGACACAGCCAGACAAGACCATCAAACAAGGTCAAAATTCTTTTTCATAGTCATCTTTTTCATTCTTTTTCATAGTTCATGTTAATTAAGGCGAGGATATCCTAGAAACTCCAAACTCCCCTTCAAAAACCTTCAACCTTCCGGTTCGGTTTTTGAACAGCTGTAAACCTACTAAAATGTAAAAAAATACATGAAAAAAAAGGAAACTTAAAAATTGAACTTGTAGCTGTACTCGAGCGCTGTATTAAGATAGAAACGTAAATAATTATAATATTCTCGATAAAAAAAATCGTAAAGATGACACTAAATCGATATTTCAAACCAAGGAATTTGAATACTTTCAAACATCCATTAACTAAGAGAGTTTTTCTTGATATCATGTCAAAGTTATATCAAAAGATAGGGATTAATATGTACTAGCGCTGTGTAAAAAAAAATATTTCATTATTATTAATCTCTGAGAAGAAATGCTAACGAAATCTAGCGGTTCAAGTGCTGCTAGTCTTGGAGGTTGGAGGTTCTGGGATATCCTCGCCTTAAACATCTTCCTGGTCCATGTTTTTGTGTTAAAGTCTGTGTGCACTGAGCTCATATACATTGACGATATAATACTATCGATCGAGTAGATCGTTCCTTCGCAGGACGTCGACGGGCAGTGCAAGTTCTGGTGAGGCGCCAGCCCCGTCACCAAGTCCTTCCGGAGCCAGTCAGTCGGACAAGGATCAGGATCCTCAGGTAAAATAATCAGCCAATAATAATCAGCCACGACGGTTTCGTGAAATAAAACTTTCCGATACATCAACTGTTAAATGCTGTGTAGAATTTATATTAATATTTGTATATTAATTATTTAATAACGAGGTGTCTCGTTCCCTACTGTTGCCAAATTTTTCTTCGTTATTTCTCTGCTCCGGCCAACAAACTATTTGAGGTAATTCCTTTGACTTAAATTTTTGTTTTGGAAGGTTCATATCTGAAGGAACATGCGTCGCGTATTATCGGTCGCGTAACGCCAGAACAGACAAATGTATAGAAAAACACCTGACCGTTCACACTCAACGCACTAACGTATCATCATATACCTTCCCTTATATTCAATTCAGCCGTTGTTCTCCGTAATGATCGTTTATTTTCTCATTTACTTTGTTAACGTTTCTACAGCATACCAGCGCAAACATGACCTTTTATTATTTTAATTGCTCGATAAATCTTGCCAAAATAAAATAAGAGCAGTAAACGGGCTGCACGGTAATGGTCATTCATCATGTAGCATGTTTGGAAGTAATATTTCGTTAGAAACCGGATTTTTACTTTTCGATGCCCAAATTTTTCTTTGGTATGGTTTCGGTAGTTAATCCACAAAAACTTTAATGAGTGTTGTTAAATGTCCTTTAAAACACAGGAAAAGATGGAAAAGTTAGAAGAGGATAAGAAAAGACGTCTTCAGCTCTACGTTTTCGTGTCTCGTTGCATTGCCCATCCTTTCAACGCGAAGCAGCCTACCGATATGACGAGACGACACACGAAGCTCACTCCTCATCAGTTGGAGACAATTCAGGCTAGGTTTCAGGTACTGCGAATTGTAGGACTAAATTGATTACGCCTTAACCTATATCCTTGACTTTCTACTCATCACGCTGATAGTTTTGACTCCGCCTACAGATTACTTGATCTGTAACAGAATGTACTGTATTTGTTGCTTGTGATCCATATGGGTTCACGGACCTCAAGTTTACACCAGTTTTTTTTAAAGGAAGTCTTTTTTTTATTTTTACCAATTTGTAATTCTTTCTGCCTGCATCCATGTGTCTCATCTTCAAAAAACCGGTGCCCGTTGATTAGTATGTTGCTCACGTGCCAAAACTCGTGTGCCAATTCCAATTTTAATTAAAATCTCCACTTTTACAATTTTCAAGTATAATCTTTCCTCAGGCTTTCCTCAAAGGAGAGACGCAGATCCTGGCAGACGAAGCTTTCCAGAACGCAGTCCAATCGTACCACGACGTTTTCTTGAAATCAGAAAGAGTGGAACAGATGGTGAAATCCGGCGCCTGTTCCCATCACGATTTTAGGGAGGTCTTCAGAAACAACATCGAGAAGAGAGTCAGGTTCATGATTACTTTTGTTATTTCTAGAGTTCAAGTTGTCTTATTAATAGTTGGCGATTGCTATAAAACGCATAGTTTAAGTTTTTATAATATTACAGTGTTCTTTATTGGTTCGCGTTACATTTTGCTACGGTTCAACAGGTCTTTGCCAGAGATAGATGGACTTAGCAAAGAGACAGTGCTGTCATCCTGGCTTGCCAAGTTTGACTGCATTATGAAGGGAACGGGTAAGAACACTGATACTTATTTCTAAATGTTGCAGCAACTTAGGAGCATCTAAAAGTATGAAAGGACTTCTTAAAATAGTTTATAGATTTGGTAAAACTTTGGATGCCATATTAATAACACTCTAATTAATGGTTAAAATATATTTTAACAACAAACAATTGAAACGATGCTCATAAGTAAAACTTAAAAGAAGTAAAATATTGAGTGTTAGCAAAAATACAGAAATTTATAATTTCATTCTTGAAGAGTCCGTAGATTTTTTCATATCGTATGTTCAGAATTTTTATATATCGCATATTCAGTATTTTGCTGACATTCAAGATAAATACTCAAAAGCATGTTGCAGGCAATGTGTGTCAATCCAAAAGCTTGTGTTTGCAATGTGCTCTAAATGTTTGTGTATAAAATGCTTGTCTAACGTTTTGTTCATTTAGTCCTGCCCTGTCCAAGGTAAGCACCATTCTAAATGTGTCAATCAAATGTGATCCCTTGTGAAACCTCAAATGTTTCATGACTGTATACCTATCTTTAGGTATTTCTATTATATTTTAGTGTTTAGATTTGTTTTGTCCCCTCTTCTGGTTAAAATATCTGTAAAGCACTGAATTGTAATTTTCTGCGTTGTTTACTGTATTTTAAGACTTTGGACTTATCTTTTGATATTCGAGTATACTCATCTTTCACCGGATAAAATCTAACTAACTGTCGTCAAAAAATAGTCTAGTGCCCCTTGTACTGTGCAGTATTTTCAATATTGTCGAGCTCTTTTCTTTTGTAATTTGTACCTACATGTTTATTTAGATTGTGTTCAAAAGTAATAGTATCATTAATCTCATCAAAGTTTAGTGGATTTGTGTAGTTCCTAACATTATTGTATCCTGATTATGTGTGTGGCCTGCATCTGTCTCACTATCTGTGTTTCTTTCCTTGTCTTTCACAACATGTCTCTC
Source organism: Plemyria rubiginata (assembly GCA_963576535.1). Lineage (NCBI taxonomy): Eukaryota > Metazoa > Arthropoda > Insecta > Lepidoptera > Geometridae > Plemyria > Plemyria rubiginata. The sequence continues at coordinate 6,205,338 of OY754922.1, read as the reverse complement.
TCACACACCCGAACAGGAATAACAGGTATCACTTGACAGATTTATTTCATGATTTTTCCTATTTTACATACTTTTATTATATCGCTTTAGTCACGTGTTGTTGCTTGGGTTTAGCTTATTTCTTTTATTATTTTTAAATATTTTCTCTTTATTATTTTTTACGAAAATCTTTCAAGTGTTTGGTTGTGAAATGTTTTTTATAATTTATTTTTGAAACGAATATAATTTCTTTTTCCAAATGACTTTATTACTTACCCACTCATAGACACCGTTATCTGACTTTGGTACTAGTCACTTCACTTCCAAGTACAAGGCAAACAGAAATAATAATATTACGTTGACTTTACTCTTCTATGTGAGAGGTAAGAGCACTGCATGTTTTGGTGGTTTTCGATTTTGTTACCGCTCTTTTTATTTCAGATACTGGAAAATACACTTTTATATAGCATACTTAGATAATTATATATATATATATATATATATAATATGTTCTTGATATTAACGAGCATCTTAATTATTTCAGTGGCACTTAAAACCCACTATGAAAAGATAAAAAGAACATCTATAAATTAAAATACCTACGTGTGTAATTGAACCAATAAAAAAATATATAAATATGGGTAAGTGACCCCCAGTTTCTGAAAGGTCGATCAACGCGAATCGGCTTTCAAGTCACTTGCTATTTTAGCTTTTACTTCAAATTGGATAGAGGTAGCAAGTGACTTGACACCCGATTAGTGTTTATCGGGGTTTTAGTGTTTATCAGACACCGGGGTTGAGTCTTCTATTACCCATCGAGGAGTTTAACAGCTCTTTGTAACTAAAACTTTTTGCTGCTGCTGCTTAAAACTTTTTGTAACTATTTTAATGATAGTTACTGTACATATTTTAATGATAGTTAGGTATGATAAAATATGGATCCGTTCAAGTTTTCTGCTACTCACACTTGACAGAGCCTCTTGGTCCCCAGGCATCCCCGGAGACGACGAGTCCAAGCGCCCCTCCAGAGCCCAGCAGCAAAGCCTGAACGCCGAATGCATCCTCAGCAAGGAACAGCTTTACGACATGTTCCAACAGATCCTAGGAGTCAAGAAGTTCGAGCATCAGCTGCTTTTCAATGCTCTACTGGTAAGTGATATCATACCTTTTATTACACCCCATCATTTTTTGCGTGACGTGACTTATACATTCATAATTATTAGCATAAGTGTACTTACCTACTTATTTATATATATCTACCTACTATAAATATTAATTATATGTTTATGTTTTGCAACAGCTCGAGTCAGTGCCAACATCGACACAAACTTTGCTAGGTTTCACGATGTTGTATTATTGACCGAGCGAGCGAAGCGAGCGAAGCGTCTCAGTTTCCACATTGGCCAAAAATGCGTTTGTCCGGATGTCTGTCTGTCTGTCTGTTCTCTACAGGTCGCATTTTTCAACCGATCTGGACGAAACTTGGTACACAGGTTATATGACTTATTAGAATTTTTTGTCGTCGGGGATTTTTGATTGGAGGGGTACTTTCCCCAAAAAAAGGGTAAAAAGGGGGCTATTTGATATACTGGATATCTCCACCAAATGAGATCCGATTTCGATTATTCTTTTTTTATTTGAAAGGTAGTAACTATAAGTTGGTCTCATAAAAGTTTGGCGAAGATCTGATAAGGATCTTCAGCATGATGAACAGGATAGCTCATCAAACAATGGATGGTTTTCAATCAAATTTGAGAGAAACACAAAAGACCTCATTCTACACAAGATGATGCAAAAAAAATCAAAAAGATCAAAAAAATCACAAAACGGAAAATGCACTTGCACATTACATTCCTCAAATAGCTCACTTTTAGTATGCTCGCGAGGTCTACAGCTCCCAGAGCCACTAGTTTAAGTTTTGCTGAATAAATAAATAAATAATAAATAGACGTCCTCAAAGATAACACTTGGTACTAAGATATCTGGAGGGGACATCTACCATGCCTCAGGATCAAATTCATGAAGCTGTTTCAGTTTTTGTTTGTTTCGTAAGCCATGACAAAAGTCTTGCTCGCAATTAGTCACTCGGTCATATACGAATTGCCTTGATACTGCTGATCTGGACGAAATGATTTGTTCTAAATTCTAAAATTTAGATTTTTCATGACTTCTAGATGAGTTTGTTTTTAAATATCGGTAAGGGTTTTTAAACGTGCTATTTACATCTCTCCAGGTCATTCTCGATGTTTTAGGAAATAGGACCGACCAACGAAACACCAACCATAACGTTATGGCTATACAGAATTTTCTAGTACCTCGCAAAATCTTTATATTAAAAAAAGGATTTTAATATAGATAAATGATTTCGTGTTGTATTGAAAACAAAGGAAATCCTTGTGGTCAAAAACACTCATCGTTTCATTTATTTGACAGCTTTGTTCTACGTGTTTGTACCTCATTGTTGTACTTTATTATGATCTAAATTAAAATTTCCCTCTCGTACTTCAAACGTATGCTTGCCTTTGTAGAAAACATCAGAATTAATTAAAAGGGATAATTAAAACATGAGTTTGCCTAAGATAAATATTTATTATTTACGATTACAAGGGTCTGGACTTGAATAAATTTGCACACAAGTAAATACTAAAATAAACCTCCCAGCATAATTTTTACATTTAAACATAAATTATATAAATGTTTTTAACCCAAACAAACCTTCTAGCTTCTGACAGCGTTTTTGATAGCGTCCCGTCGAAAAAAAATGTACCTACATTTAATTTCGTTGAACAATTTATTTACATCTTTCCACAACCTTGTCCTCACCTAGGACCTCAAAATCAGTTAGATTACAAAAAAGTTTAGCTACTTACCTAGCTAGTATACCTACCTTAATATTGTCATCAACGGGGCACGTAAATATGGTGATGTATCAATTGTTTTGCAGCTGGATTCAGCTGATGAACAAGCTGCAGCTATTAGAAGAGAATTGGATGGAAGAATGCAGAAGGTCAACGAAATGGAGAGGGTAAGATTTTAATTGGCTAAAATACAGTCCGAATCCATCTAACAAATTTTTCATCGAAAATGAAACTACCCAAAGATTAAACTGCCAGACCAAATTAAAATAATTATGATAAAATTCCTGTTCTAGAATCGCAAGCTAATGCCGAAGTTTGTCTTGAAAGAGATGGAGTCTCTCTATATAGAAGAACTGAAGTCTTCAATCAATCTCCTCATGGCGAACCTTGAGTCGCTACCCGTGTCCAAGGGTGGGGCCGACTCCAAATACGGCCTGCATAAAATCAAGCGGTATAATCACAGGTCAGTGTTAAATTGACAATTGTTAATACATTATAATATTATAATAAGCGAGGACAATACTATGTTTGAATCCTGATCGAAATTATATTGATAAAACAATGAAAAGTTACAAAATTTTTAACCTTAATTAATTCTGCAAAGGCTTTGCGATCTTATATTGTTTTTTTATTAATAATATTCATAGTTTTGTCAATATTTTATTAAAATTTATTGAGGTTCTTATTAAAGAAACGATTTATAAATATTTATATCTACTTGATCAAATATGAGATCATCATTTCATTATTATTCGATGTTGTCAATATTGTCGCTAAATGATTTATCAATAGTAATTGTATTAAAATTTTAATTATTAAGCTGAAGGTAGCTGATATTGAAACGGTTTTTGATTTTTATTACTATTGATCAATCATTAAGTACTAGATGCAAGTCGATGGATTTGGTTAAATTTATGTTTTTCAAAATTCGTTAAATTGTGAGCATCACTCTACATGACTTTACAAACATTGTCATATCTCTTCTACAATTCGATGTTTTTTGTTGTTTATGATTAATCCTCTTCGCATTTAGGTTTGGTTACTTATCTTACTCTATTGTTATGTAGGTACCTATCTTAGTCTGGATGCTTTGACGATTAAACCTAATTGTATGATAAACTGTACCTATATAGATATTATAAACAACATCGGCACACTAAACCCATTTTTTTACAAAATGTTTATATCCGCCATATTATAATACTTTATGTACTAAGGAGCATATCGTGAGGAAACCAAATCATAGAGCCTTTGTATTGTCACTACAGTAGTTTATTAACCAAAGTTAGCTTCCTAAAAAATAAAGTCATCATTTAGACACCTATTAAACTAAAACCTATAATTTTTTTTCATATTCTGTTTTGGTTTTTCTGTCCCTGGCACTTATCCGGATGGTAAAATATAAAAGGAAGTACAAGTAATGAGTACAAAACTGATAACTTTGCGCACGTGTCTTGTGTAGAGGGACCCCTACACTCTCCTAGCCTGAATAATAAATCTTCAAATCCTATTGATGTCATTCGGCCACTGTAGAACTAGAAAGATAGTAGTTTTGAGCTTCTAGCTAACGTAAACCCTTTGTAGACGTAATTAAAAGTGGTCTTCACAAAAAATAAGTGAAAAATGACAACGCAGGATTTAGTCCAGCTTCCACTACACAGCCAGAATAAATAAAGCTTATAATAGAAATGCCAGAATATAGAAACTATGATCGTAGAACCAAATAACTGTAATATAGATGATATAGCTACAGTAACACCTAAAAGGCTTAGCTTAAATCAAATGATATTAAAACAAATAATAGGCTACTAAAACACAGCTTTACTTATATGTTTTTGTTTCACTTTATTTAATCTTTTTTCATTCTTTCATGTTACTTTAAATATAAATTACAAAAGCTTCAAGCTTATAAAAAGCTTCGCTTATTAACACTTTACTATATTCATTGCCATTTTCATTATAATGTATATTTAAATACACAAAACTATTTGTGCAGTTTCGTTTTTACAAAAAACTTATACTATCATATTTCACTAATTTATATTACACAGTATTATGTATTACCATAGTGTTAATGCTACTTGTTGCAGTTTTTGTAATATTTCCTTTTCGTGTGCTTAATCATTCTTGGTAACGGTAATGGTTCTTTATAATATTACCATACCACCATGCATTTTGTCCTACGGGCTTGTGAATGTCGGTCCAAACATTGCTTGACTAACCCTAACAACCAAAATTTCATAATTCCTAACGTTTATAAAAACCCCTGAACCCCTTGTGAATAATTTTATTGTCCAACGTAAAACATTGTAATTGTAAATTGTTATTGGATGTTGCTAAATCTTTGTGGACGTCAACTTTATATTTTATTATTGAATATTTTCAATTGAAATTCCTGTTATTTGGATAATTTATTAACTAAACATACTGTTCCGGCTGAATTAAATGAGACTTCGACGAATGCTTTGATAATTGTATTCGAATTTCAAATTTGTATGGTGGTGGATTTTTGATGCTGTTCATGGTTTTGGAAGATAGATCAAATGCAGGGCCAGACCCGAGTCCAAGACTGAGTAAGCAGCTATGTTTCAGATCTCAAGGGTCTCTCGCGAACAAGCTCACGGGCGAAGAGAGTGGTGATGCCGACACTCAACTCACCAAAATGGATGTTGTGCTTACTTTCCAGATAGAGGTATGGTGACATACTGATAGGATGGAAACTAAAGATGTTTTCAAATTTCATAGCAATAAATAAAAAAATTGTGTCTTGCTGGATAGGTTAGCTTGCTATTACCTACATCATGCTGATATGATAAATGATAAAATCTATAAAACATGAGTGTAAAATCGTGCTACAAATTGAATCTAAACATATTTGCTGAATAAAGTTCAAGTAAAATGAATGAAGAATTTGATTTCGTAAAAAAAGATTTCTGCAATAGAAAACTAAAACGAGCTTATTCTCATGCGTATAAAATAAATTATTTTTATTGAACGGTTCTTTGTATTAAGGAGAGGCTTAAGGGAGAAAGTCTTCTCATAACCGAGGGAGACAGACGAATACATAAAGCGTTTTATACGGCATGATGTCGAATGACTATTTCTACGTGGTACGTTTAAACCCTCATCTGAATTGTAGGTGGTTGTAATGGAAGTAAAGGGTCTGAAGTCTCTAGCGCCGAATAGAATAGTTTACTGCACTATGGAGGTGGAAGGGGGTGATAAACTGCAGACAGACCAGGCAGAAGCATCGAAACCTATGTGAGTATTCTGAACTCTGTACAACTACATTTCTAATAATTTTATAGAACGCAATTGACATAAGGGACTAAGATCAACATACACATATATCACACTAGACATTTTTGCAATATAATTTTTTTATCTTTATTATTAGCCTAGACATAGGCACCCCATATTTCCACGACTCGGACGTTTAATGGTTCTTCTACTAACTGCAAGTTTTTCTGGCTAAACTATGTTTCACAGAGCATGCCACAATGGCCGTAAATAAGGGCAGCATGGGTCAACTTATCTAAAAGCCTTTTTAATATCCTTCTAGTTACCAACTTGTGTCTGCTTGATAATTTCTGAAATCCAGGTGGGATACACAAGGAGACTTCAGCACGACACAGCCTCTTCCGGCTGTGAAGGTCAAACTGTACACTGAGAACCCTGGGGTTCTGGCGCTGGAAGACAAGGAGTTAGGCAAGGTTGTACTTAGGCCTACTCCTTTATCCAGTAAGGTAAGAAACGTCTTCATTTAAAATTATACATGCAGGGTTTACTTTGTTGTGGATGCAGCAAACGTCCATCTTGATACTTACCACTGTTTTGGCAATATTAATGTTGATTAATTCAAATAATTCCAGGTTCCAGAATGGCATCGAATGACGGTGCCCAAAAACCTACCAGATCAGGACCTTAGGATCAAGATCGCCTGTCGTATGGACAAACCCCTGAACATGAAGCATTGCGGGTAATGAAGATTATAACGTCTTACTCATCAGAATCAGAATCTTAGTGTGAAGCATAGAATACTGTGTGAAGTCAAATTGGAAGTACATAATGTTCATTGTACACTTATAACCTATATATACATTGGACATTTGAAACACAGGGGACACTAAGACGAAACTAAGACTTAGCTTTGTTGTAAACATACAAAACAACACGTACTTTGTCAGTCATAAACCTATTTCCTGTTACAGCTATCTCCATGTGATCGGACGGTCGGTATGGCGAAAATGGAAGCGTCGCTACATGGTCCTTGTGCAAGTCAGTCAGTACACCTTCGCACTGTGCTCGTACAAGGACAAGAAGTCTGAGCCAGCTGAGATGATGCAGTTGGATGGATTCACTGTTGACTACATTGAGCTGGCTAGCGGTTTGTAGACTACACACTTCACGTGTTACAAAAGCTTCAATTATGTGATATTGGGTTTTAAATAAAACTTCAATGTCTTAAATGCGCCAGATTAGACTGTTTTCTTAGAACTGAGTTTTTTTTTAAATAAAGTACCCATTTTCAAAAACATTTGTTTAAAACTACAAAATCCAAGCAAAACTCAGCGCAGTGCATAATTTGGTTCGACCACAATACAAAAACATTAGAAGGTGCCATATTGTATTCCTACACATAGGCTAGGCTTCACTAACTAATAGTTCTGTCTCTTTCCAGCTCAACTCATCGTCAGCCAAGGTACGAGTATGTTTCGCACTTTTAAAATTCTTTGTCGAATTATTTCCCAAAATTCTTGTCACTAACTAGCATATAAAATTTCAGAGTTAGAGGGTGCGAAGCATTTTATGAACGCCGTCCGTGATGGGGAGTCTGTGCTAATGGGTGTGACGGACGAGAATGAATGTCACCTGTGGGTGATGGCTCTATATAGAGCTACGGGGCAGAGCCACAAGCCTACGCCACCTACGACTTCGGACACCCATCATAAGATTATGGGAGGTAATAAACGAAGGTTTGATGCATTAATCCAGAAAATGAGGGCCAATAATGTTAGGTGGTAAGATTCTTTCATTCTTATTTTATGGATAATCTCAACGAGATGGTTACCACCTGCACTGCATCATCAGCCTGAAGATATCAACAGTTGGATGTTGGCCTGAACAAACAGGTTTTGAGCTTTCTCCACAAACTACATAATGTTCTAAATTAATTAACAAACAAATAAAATTTTCCTATGTTGTCGTTTTACGCTTCTTCTAGTTAATGCTCGCCATTTAAGTTTTCAATGATCACTCATTCCAGATGCAGACAAGGCCCGTAAGCACGGCATGGAGGACTACATCCAGGCAGATCCATGCCAGTACGACCACCACCAACTGTTCTGTACGCTGCAGTCCTTGACACTGAAGTATCGCCTCCAGGACCCTTATTGTTCTCTGGTGAGTTATCACAAGACTGACTCCATAGTTATTGGGTCACGTGGTTGGAAGCAACTCTGGTGTTATATATCTACCTTTCAGGGGGATTATAGTAATGAGGTAATTATAAGTACTTTCCATCTTTGTATTCATTTTTCAGGGTTGGTTCTCTCCCGGCCAAGTGTTCGTTCTTGATGAGTACTGCGCCAGGTACGGAGTCCGTGGTTGCTACCGGCATCTTTGCTACCTCTCGGATCTGCTGGACGTGGCTGAGAGCTCCCAGCAGACAGTTGACCCCACATTGATGCATTACAGCTTTGCCTTCTGTGCCAGCCATGTTCATGGCAATAGGTAAGTGTTTTGCCATAATGGAAAGTAAAATCATACGAGAAAACTATATGTGGTCGTAAGTTTAATGCCATGCTCTTCTGGGCTTCATAATTTAGTCTGTGAAAGAGTTATTAGATAGTGCTGCAAAATTATTATTCGTTCAAACGAAAGCTGGGCCATCATCGAAATATTTTAAAACAAAAGATAGCAGCTTATATCAAAGCAAAATTAAATAGCGTCCACTTGAGGCGTAATTAGTTCTTGTTTGCTCAATAGAACATATTATGATGGCTCTATACTTGAAATTTTTGATGATATTTGGATCAATAAAGACTTTGAAGAAAAACATCACATAAATATCGCAACAAGTAACACGAAACATAAGATCAATATGTTTTAGTGAACGCTTTTAGCATCAAAATTCAAATGAATTACCTCGAATTGAAGTTGAACTTTTTCCAATAATAATAAACCTTCAGGTTGATATTTGGGAGTGAATTCAAAATAATGAAATAAACAAGGTTAGTAGTTACATTTTCCTGTGTTAGTTCGGTGTTGTGCAAGGACGTGCATTAGGCCCCCTGTTATTCAATTAATGTAATCTAAATTTTCTCTTTTATTTGGAGCTGTATAAATAATTTGCTTTGTAAAAATATGTGACGTATTATTTTCAATAACTTTACGAATTTAAGGAATTAAAGATGAGTAAAATTACCCTTATAATAAAGATATCCTAAGAACATAGAATGCTGAGTATTTAGAGATTTAAGTGGATGTCATGCATGAAGATTACATTTGTGTATACTTGATTTCGTAAATTTTACTAGCGCAAAATAAACTACTACCTACGTAATGACTTATAAGTCTGAGATCAATTTAATTGAATCTCATTGACTTTGTTATTCACTGTAACAAAAAGCATATTTTATGTTTAGTACTTATTAATAGCTCCGCATCTTTCTTTAAATAACACTTAATGTGGAATGTCTCACCGGTATGTTGTGTTTCCTAACAACGCCCATCTTAGTATCCTAATAACTAACCTATGAACGTATTAATGTGCTTTTAACTGTGCCTGCTGACCTTTACTAATGTATTTTCCGGACTTTTGGGGATAGCAGTCTTGATTTTAATATATTATTTAATGTCATTTAATTAAAAACAAACTAAAATGACATTTTAAAAGAAATTTTAATGAATGTGTAAACCAAAGACATTTTTAAACTTAGATTTTGTTATTGCGAAAAAAATGCATAATTTTCCGTATGTATGTACCTACATACGAGATTTTTTTATTATGTTTATTATAGGTACCTACTATTGTTATTCAAATGTAGCTTGGTAAAGAACTATGTTAAAATTTCAAATTTCATTCATCCATCCATATTGCCATCAAAGCAGTCAGGGCAATTTTTTTTAATCTAAGTATGCCCTTTTACTATTTATGTTTGCTTTTTTGCCTTGAACATGATTTAAGATGGTGATTATGTAATTTAATTTACCTATGAATATGTTACTGTAATATCTAACTGACCAATCGGATCAAAAGCTGCCACCCTCAATCTCCCCCTAACCTGCTTGTGCCCTACTAGAGTAAGCCCCACAGTGAAGTGGTTCACAGTGGTGCGACGTTGCCTGGCAGGCCCGATGGAGTCGGCAGCATCACGGTGCTGGAGAAGGAGAAGTTTGCGGAGATCAAGGAAAGGCTGAGGAGTCTTCTGCAAGAGCAGATCACCAACTTCAGATACGCGTTCCCGTTCGGCCGGCCGGAGGGCGCGTTAAAGGTAACAAAGAAGAGATGAGGTAATCAGTCCCGAAGTCAGTTTTGCTTGGGATACTCGACATTCGTGAGTTCTCAGCATGCCCGATAGAGGCGCTATCAAGTCTCTATACAAACCGCCTGACAATACAAAAAAAAACAAAAAAAAACAGAACGACTTAGGGACAATCGAAATAAGAACTGTACGCCATTTCAGTAGGTATAGTTTGCTTTCTCTAAACATAGAACATAAATAACAGTCTCTCATTCCTTCCAGGCAACCCTATCACTACTGGAGCGGGTTCTGATGAAGGATGTGGTGACACCGGTGGCACCAGAGGATGTCAGGTCGATGATACAGACGAGCTTGGAAAACGCAGCTTTGCTGAACTACTCGCAGCTCAGTCAGAAAGCTAATATCGAAGGTTCGTCCTACCTTTAATTAGTATTGTTATGCATAGAGACACATGAATAATATGGTTTTTGCAAATAAACAAAAAACCTTTATGTAATGTTGCGATCATTGTCATATTGAAGAATGAAATTAATCTCAACTCAGATTGTCCCTGTGGTTAATCTCAAACAAAAATTGGCGAATTGTTGTTAATAATTTATTTCAACTTATATTCTGCAGATGATCTAAGAGGTGAAACAATGGTGACCCCAGCAAAGAAGTTAGAAGACTTGATACACTTAGCAGAATTGTGTGTTGATCTCTTGCAGCAGAACGAAGAACACTACGCTGAGGTAACTTACATAGAGAAGTACTTACCTACCTTACCTACGTGGAGTTTAATGTTTAAAGTATTTTGAAATTTGGTTTAAAATATCCAGTGATGTTATGCTCCTGTTATTGATATTTATGTCTGTGTCAATATTAAATGTTGTAACTTGTGGCAAAATGTTTCAAAGATTCCGGAAAATGTTCCTCTAAAATGCGGCAATTTTCAATACTAAAATTAATTCGTGTGTGATATTTTCTTGTGCTTTACTCATTTGTTACAGTTGTCTTTTGTACACGAATATCAATTCCTTTTGTTATATTTATTCTTTTAATTAATTTTATCTTTGAAACGTTTTACCAAAACTTTAATGTTTCACTGAATAGCACCCTACTCTCCTATCGCTATTAGTGTGGGGAATGATCCGGCGTTTTATGTTTATGTTCTCTTTAAACTGAGTTGTTCGATCTTTTTACTTAATATTCTCATTACTAAGTATATTTCTTTAATTGATCAATCAATTCAGTTTGTACATAGTGGAATCATAAAAATATATCTTACTACGATTTTACTATGTGCATTGGTACCTATTTGAATTTTAAAGTGTATATTTTTATTTTCCTGATATAAATTCTGTGCTGCTTCGTTGGTAAGTGAATATACAATTTTATCTGAAAGTAATATGACTTACTTATAACTTATAATCATTTATGTCACAAGGGGATTGATATAGTTCTCTTATTCGATATGTCTGTTTCTTGTAGAGGTAGTTTTGTATATTTTCTTACTAACACTGAATGTCCGCATAATAACTATAAATTTATATTCCACTTCTATCTTACATTTTGTCTCTCCGCAGGTTTATAACACAAAACCGGATTCTAGCGGTCAACCAAATGTAACTACTCATTTAAGCTCGGCTGGTTAAATCACTTATTGATCGTTCACTTGATATTGATCATACTTCACTCTGGTTTGATCACAAAGGAGTAGACTTGTTGATAGTTCAAACCGCTTGGGCAAATGCTTAGATGTTCAAGCATTGCATGGATTTTTCTATAGAAAAATAATTAGATTAAAAATTCAATCAAACTTTTCATTTTAGGCTTGGAGTTTGCTAAGTTTTTTGAAATCATTTCTGATAAAAGCATTATTGACAGGGGTTTTCTTGAAAGTATGTCTTCAATGAAAAGTATAAATTTTCAAAGCAGTCTACTCCATGTTTTACATTCACAGACAATAATAAATTACTAGCTTACATTTATATAAAACAACAAACGTTGAGCACATGACACAAAAAAATAGCTTTTTGTAGAATGCTAATCTTTTTCAGAGAAGAACTAGTGCTTTCACTTCAATTATAGACACATAGACACGATTTAGGCGCACACACATTGAAAACCAACGAAAACTGAAATTTCTATTTATTGTAGTTTTTTACCTAGTTAAAGTTGGTATGTAGTATACGCTTTATTCCTTTATCCTTCTGTGCAATTTGGCATGAATAGTTTCTTAAATTTTTGAACATAGTTTGGCAAAACATTGAAAGTTGATTTATCTCTCTTTTAATGTATTTGCTACGCTTAGTTTTCACACGTTATAAAGTAGAAGTACCTACAGTTTTGTCGAATAGAAAAAACATTAGCACGTTTGACGTTTGTTAGTCGCGTGGTTAGTCGTGATAACAATTAACACTTTGTCGTCGCCAAAAACTCTTTCTACCCACTTACTTAATAATTATCAGCAACTCTTTACATATAGCTACTTTATACACTGCTTAAACAGTTTTATTTAAGAAGGCAACAAATTTTAATCGACTTCAAAAATTCGGCAAGTGAAACACTAATGAATCGTTCATAGACATTTTGTAAATATTTTGAAAAAACAAATTTTAATACTTACCTACTGAAACTAATATTTAAACTTTTGTGTTCGCTCACAATACCATATCAACTCCCGAAATCCTGTTCACAGGCCTTCGCGTGGTTTTCGGAACTGCTAGTGGAACATGCTGAGATATTCTGGGCTCTTTTCGCTGTGGACATGGATAGAGTGCTGACGGAACAGCCTCCAGATACTTGGGATTCCTTCCCACTGTTCCAGATCCTAAACGATTACCTGAGGCTGGATGGTGAGTTGAGGTTGGGTCTAAGTATGTAAACAAGACTTTTCGAATTGTTGATGGATGCCACGAGGATCAAGTTGGTATCGTTGCAACAACAGCGGCTTGGCAGTATCTTGCACGCGTGCAATACTTTCAACTTTTTTATCAAGTTCAAAAACGTAAAATGTAAAATTTGTATGATAATGTAATAATTGTATGTATTACCTTTAAATTATTTCTCAAGGGGTGTCTGTCTAACGTACATAAATGATTATAATTGCAATATACCTTTTAATTTTTTAATTACATAGAATTGCAATCTAATCTTACTTTACGTTAAAATTCAACTAACATTTTCTATTATATTTATCTTGAAAACGGTGAAGGAAAACATCGTGAGGAAACCAGTTAGTATTCTAACAGCGGCGATGGGCTTGCAACCTGTCACGTATGGAATACTAACTACTGCAAAATGTGGGTATGTGCCAAATGTAATGTTTGGACGTACCTCTGACTACTCCCCTTAGACATCCTCAAAGAATCTTGAATTAATCTTGAATCTTGAATTTGACAACCTCAGTGGCGCAGCGGGGGAGAGTCCGCCTGCGACGCAAGAGGTTGCGGGTTCGATTCCCGCCGTGGAACAAATTTGTGTACGATCTGCAGAAATTTGTTCCGTTGGTCTGGGTGTTTATGTATAATAAAAAATATCTATCTATGTAAGTATATAATGTGTTAAATATATCAGTCATCTAGTACCCATAACACAAGCTTTGAGTTGCTTATTTTGGGGCTAGATGGTGCTGTGTGGATTGTCCAGCATTTTTTTTTTATTTTAATTAGTACCTACTTGGTACTGGGAGATCGAAGGGATATCTACCGTACCTGGGGATCAAAGTGGTGAAGCTAATTCTTTTTTTTTTTCTTTTTTCTTGAAAACAATTCTTCGGTTTGACAGTTAGTTAGCACAAAAACAGAACGCTCTATAACCTACAAGCTGTACCTACCTATGATGTATAAAACTTCGTGCATCGGCACAATAATTTACGACCTCTGTGGCGCAGCGGGCGAGAGCCTGCCTGCGATGCAAGAGGTTGCGGGTTCGATTCCCGCCTTGGAACAAATTTGTGTACGATCTGCAGAAATTTGTTCCGATGGTCTGGGTGTTCTCTATGTATAATAAAAAATATCTATCTATGTAAGTATATAATGTATTAAATATATCAGTTACCTAGTACCCATAACACAAGCTTTGAATAGCTTACTTTGGGGCTAGATAGTGCTGTGTGGATTGTCCAGCATTATTTATTTATTTATAACAACTAAAAAAAAATTATCTTTTGTCTAACCAGCCCTTGCCTCGTTTTTCTATCCATCTAGCATCTAATTTACACCTTACCACCTTATTCCTTCCGATTCTACACCTATCTTCCATGATATTATGTTAGTGTACCTTACCTTTCTACTTTTATTTTTGGCAACTGTAGTTGCCAGGGCGCAAATTATAGTCTAATGCTCACTGTAGAGTTTTCTATTTTGCGATTATACCTAAATTTTGATTTATCAGTTTTATTTATTAAGCTTTGTTATTTTACTTTTATCCGAGCGAATCTGAACTACCCTATCTCTGTATTAGAACTCAATATTCCTCCAGAGAACCTGAAGGCTGGACGATTCCATGATCATTTGAGGGACACCTTCGCTCCGCTGGTCGTGCGATATGTGGATCTGATGGAGTCTTCTATAGCCCAGTCTCTGCATAAAGGGTTTGAGAAAGAGAAATGGGAGATTAAAGGGTAAGAAGTATTTATTTGTATTTGTGTATGGAGCGTCTGCTAGAACCCAAACGACTTCTTCTTAGTTTGCTTAGTCGTTTCTAAAATATGAGCTTAGTGTAAAATTGCTACTTAACTGTCCCATAATAGAATTTTCATTTGTCTTACGACGTTTATTAAGGGTCCGGTGACAGCGGCTCGCAATTTCGAGGTACGATTGGCTATTATTTCATTTTATTTCATTTCGGGGAGGTTTTTTTAAAAAATAACTCTAAAGAAACACGCATAAATACTGTTCGAACACAAATAATACAATAATATAAGGGAAACATGCCCGAATCAGAAATCATTTTGGTATTAGGTAAACGTAAGACCAAACATACTAATACCAAAATGATTTCTGATTCGGGCATGTTTCCCTTATATTATTGTATTATTTGTGTTCGAACAGTATTTATGCGTGTTTCTTTAGAGTTATTTTTTAAAAAAACCTCCCCGAAATGAAATAAAATGAAATAATAGCCAATCGCACCTCGAAATTGCGAGCCGCTGTCACCGGAGCCTTAAGCGAAACTCCTTTTCTTCCATTCCCTCAAGACCATCACGGTACTGGAACATGAGTGAATTTGATCTCATTCGTCCTTCAGTAGGCACGTAAATCTGTTTCGCAGTATTCTATGCATTGCAAAGCCACACGAGCCGACTCCGGCTCCGATATGATAATGACTCCGTAACTAATGTTTTGCTATTTTGTGCCTAATTACTTTATGAAACTGGTTTGTGTTTTATGAACGCCATTGATATTATTTTGACTCGGTTATCTTAGCGAAAGCCAGTGCAGTGTCAGATAGTAGGTATATTTCTGACTGTGGTGGGGCAGTTATATCAGAATAGAACACAAGAAAATGGTTTCCAGTAACGGCTGCTCTACCAGTGAAGAGCTGTTCTGGAAGCTGGACGCGCTTCAGTGCTTCATCCGAGACCTGCACTGGCCGGAGCCCGACTTCCGCTTACACCTCGAGCAAAGACTCAAGCTGATGGCCAGCGACATGATGGAGGGATGCATTCAGAAGACAGAGTCCTCATTCCAGGTATAGATCACTAAGGGATGCTAAGACTACTCCAACCACAAGACTAACATGACCACAGAATATAACAAAGGGTTAGAAGACAACGTCTGCTAAGCAGAATCAAGCTGTGAAGATTTATTTATTTATTTTATTAATTTATTTTTTCAATGACATAACAGTAAAATACTAAATCGACATTAAAAACAATTTAAACGCTCTTTCTGTGAATTTTAAGATGGTGAGGTATGGAGTACCTATGGATACTGGTATCCTTTTCTCAAGCTATATTTAAATCCTTGACACCTCGGTAGTGGTACCTAACCTACTGTGTAAATTGTCTAGAGTTAGGTACTTACGTCATTTCATTATTTACCTTCTAAGGTTCATGGTGCAATATCTCATTATCCTGTAATATGTAGTGTTGTAAATAAATAAAAAAAAACCATGTTTGCTATCTTTCAGTCTTGGCTGAAGAAGAGCGTCACCTTCATGTCAACAGACTACATCCTACCAGCAGAGACATGTGCCATGGTCAACGTGGCGCTCGACGCCAAGAACCAAGCACTTAAGCTGTGCGCCGTTGAAGGAGTGGATGTCGTAAGTTTCCACCAACTTGCTAAGAAATTATTTGGCTTGCCTCCTCATTTACCATGGTAGGTCTCGTTGTTACTGATAACCACAACACAGAAAAACCTTGTGGTGTAAACTGAAAACTGAAACTGAAACTGAAACAGCTTCACGACTTTGATCCCCAGGCACGGTAGATATCCCTTCAGATCTCTCAGTACCAAGTACTCAAGATTCTTTGAGTATGTCTAAGGGGGGCAAAAATGCAAAATCCAAAATGAAGAGCACCGGTGGTCTAGTGGAAGTGACCCCGCCTTCCGATCGTAAGGTCGCAGGTTCGAATCCGGTCGTGCACCAATGGATTTTTCTATCGAAAAATTTATGTGCGCAATGCCAGTGCTCTTAAACGGTGAGGAAACCAGTTAGAATTCTAACAGCGGCAATGGGCTTGCAACCTGTCACGTATGGAATACTAACTACTGCAAAATGTGGGTATGTGCCAAATGTAATGTTTGGACGTACCTCTGACTACCCCCCTTAGACATCCTCAAAGAATCTTGAGGTTAGTACTTGGTACTTGAGAGATCTGAGGGGATATCTACCGTGACTGGGGATCAAAGTCGTGAAGCTGTTTCAGTTTTCAGTTTTTCGAAGTGATCCATATCATTTAATAGAGAGACTTTTAAAAGTCGAGAATGTGACTATGGAAGAAGTGTTATGAAGTTTGAAAAAATGGGTTATCGCAATTTAGTCAAGTTTACGATTCATCTGCACACTGACAAAAGCCTGAGTGGCACAAGGAATATAATGGAGTGGCATGACATCATCTCTCGCTCGACACTCGTTTCCAATCACAGTCTTTATGTGGTTGGAATTAGGCATAAAAGGATTTTTGTCAAAATATCAGTATTATCTATCAAATCTAGATTGTGTTTCAAATTCAGTGTCAGTGTCAGCTCCAGTAGTTTAGAGCCTCCGTCACCAGCTCTCGTCAGAGAGTAGGTATTATATTCCTTGGTCACCAGATACGGCCATCATTATCTCGTACGTCCTTGCTTCTTCGTTTCAGTACCAATACCACACGAAGATAGACAACCAGATCGAGGCGTGTCTCGGAGCCATGTCTACGGGAATGACCAGTAGACTGTCAGCTGTGCTGGAGTCTACGCTGGCCAAGATCGCGAGATTCGATGAGGGCAGGTAAGGAATCCACGTGATGTTTGATGAGAGATGGAATACCTACTTACGAAGTTTCGGCAACGCTTCATTACGAGAATCAGTGAGAGAAGAAGAGCCATCACTAGTTTTTGAGCTGATCATGAAATTTGATGAAGAATGGTAATTAACACGGTAGTAGTTGACCACAAAATTTCAAATTTTGATAATAATAATAATAATCATTTATTTCAGGCAACATAGTAAAAAAGATCTTAAAAATACAGGGCCCATAGCATAAATACCTTGCAAACTAATAATGACTGATAATGACTGCCTTGTGTGTGTTGGTAGACAAGACATCCCAAGATCTCTAAACACAGTTTATAGTAGGTATAATATACAAATAGCTCAGCGGAGAGTAACCAAGACCCAGCAAAAGTTAGCTCTAAAATGTTTTTAGAGGGGAAGAAATTAAGTGCTTTAAGTTTTATGTAAGCCTAAACTAGTAGTTACCTATCTTACAAATGAACATTATGTTGGGACTTCTTGAGACCATACGTATCCTACTAATATTATGAACGCGAAAGTTTGTGAGTATGAATGGATGTTTGTTACTCTTTCACGCCGGAACCGCTGAACGGTTCTGGATGAAACTTGGCAGAGAGATAGATTATAGTCTAGAATAGCACATAGGCTACTTTTTATCCCGTGGGAATACCGGGATTTAAATCCGCGTGGGTGAAACCGCGGGGTGCAACTAGTCATTCACAAATGCAACGCTCGTTAAAATAAAACTAGATATTGAGGAAAGATTGAAATTCACCCAAAAAAAACAAGTTTTAAATAATTGAGAACCTCCTCCTTTTTGCAGCTTGATCGGATCTATCCTAACGATAGCGAATGTGTCGGGCTCGGGCAAAGATATTGGACAAGGATACGTCAACTTCATGAGGAATTCCATGGATCAGATCAGATCGAAGGTACTACCTACCTACTATAAGTACCTACCTACCTTTAGGTCGTGTCACGGAAAAAGAACGCTGGAAAACAAGGGAGCCTCTCCCCCTCCGTCCAGCCGGCTTCTCGTAGGTACCTACTGACCAACAAAATTCTGGTATATATGTATATTTCGTAAAGGAAAATCCATTCATCCTCCCTTACAAATTCCAGGTGACAGACGAGCTATGGATTCTCCAACTCTTCGAGCAATGGTACGGCATCCAGATCACAATGATCAGCACATGGCTGGCAGACCGACCGGCGCTGCATCCGCAGCAGGTGGCTTGTCTCTCCATCATACTGAAGGTACCTCGAGTTTCCAATCGTATATATAGTACCTAGGTATCCTTCCATTGAGTAGAAGTTTACGAGTAGGTAGTAGGTAGGTACCCAGAGCTTTTTGTGAAAGGCTCGTCCGGGGAAACTACCTACCAACTATACTAGTGTATGTATCGTGTGTGTCCAAAATAAATGTATTTTCTTTCTTTCTTTCTTTTACCGAAACGCAGAAACGCTGCCTTAGCAGCGTTGCTGAAATAAACATGGCAATGTCTCCGTGCCACACAGCAATCAAACATTTGAACAAACATTTGAAGCTATTCTGGCCAGTTCTGGCGCCCGGGTTATTACCTACATGCTATCATAATATTATAGGGGTCTCGTTTTACCCTTTGGTTACGGAACTTTAAAAACGAAACGCAATGACAGTAATAACGAAACGAAATGACAGTAGCCTTGCCATTGAAATTTTCCCCCAATTTTAGGGTAATTTATATAAGAACGAAATGTAGTACCTATCAAAAAAATTAAGTGTGTTTTGTTGTATCTAAACTAAATCATTGAGCTAGTTTAATAGTGTTGATTGTAAGTATTGATGATGATGACATCAACATTTGTGTAAAAGGGAAAATATTGAATGCCCTTCTGTTTTAGAAAATGTACAGCGACTTCGAACTGCAAGGCGTAATCGATGATAAACTGAACTCGAAGACATACCAAGCCGTGGCGTCTAGAATGCACACGGAGGAAGCTACGTGCAGTTTGCTACTGACACAGCAGGACTCCGGGTAATTTAATTGCTATTAGCCTATTACTATTGCGTACTTTAATAACCCGTGAAAGGTATGCTTGAAACGTAGCTACACGCGAAGGCTGAAACTTTTCCTTCTTGATTTTTATCAGGAATTTTTTTGTTGCAGAGCTGGTGACGATGGTTCTGAAGAAGGATCGAGGGGCGGTAAATCAAAACTGGAATCACTAACAGAAGAGGCTAAGCTTGGAAACGTCACCGCCGTTGTAGGAAAGGTAAATATCTCATCAGTAAATATATAATCTATTATTGTTGAAGTACTTCAACAATAATTGATAAGGGACTTATCCGTGGAAACGTTTTTTCAAAGTTGAATGTTTATTTTGTCTAGGTCGGCAACATGTTCGGTCGGGGAATCGGAGAATTATCAACAAAATTAGGTGGAGCTTCATCATGGTTTTAGTTTAATTAAAATGATAATAACTCATTCAAAACTCATTATCATCATACACCATCCTTAGTTATTGTATCGATGTGAAAAGATAAAATTCTAATATAAATTCTGTCAGTGCATCATATTGATGGTAACTGGTATGATTTGATGCATTGACAATAATTTTGAATTATACTGTGATGAGAAGAAACCTCCATTGTAATACTAGCTAGACCGCCATTTTGAAATGTAATTGTAGGAAACAAAGTGGTGGCTTACGCGCTAGGTATTATGAAGCCAGTTAGCGCATAGCTTAGTGTGATTAAATAGTAAGGTCTAGATTTTATTTTATAAAGCTTTATGTACAGTTAGGCGTCATTCATTTATTGGAGCAAATGTACTAGGTGTGTATAATAAGAGTAGTATTTGATAACACGATTGAGTATTACGATAAAAATATTTACGAGAGCATACTTAAACACAATGCTACAATGAAAATACATATCGCTTTGGCAAAATAAATTATATTGTGTTACTTACTAAAAAATACTATCGCGATGGTACATTCTTAAATTATTTACAAAGTTTTCAATCGGTGAGATTTATGAAGTTAATAGGTAAGTGCCAACCTAAGGCAAAGGGCTACATAGTGCTTGTATCAGTTACTAGAACTTTATTAGAACTTTATTGTTATGTTTGAAACTTTTTAAAACTTGTTAATAACTTTCACATGATTTAAATAAGGTAGGTAACCGTTTTATGCATCATTAATTATTTTCACGTTTTATCTTCTCAAAGAGTGATGCTAGCACATACCTAGTTCTAATATATTCAAAGCTATCTTTTCTATGCGTAAGAAGAAACCATATTTTTCTAAATAAATAATACTAAATCGGTCTATTTTAGAGTCTCCAAGTGCATCTATGCATTTTTATAAAAGCAAAATGGTGCAAAAATTCTTATTTATTTTTCGAAATTAAGTATTGCCCAATAAAACGGACACCTAGTTTTGTGGGATATTTTTGCTTTTTATAAGAACGCATACAAGTTTGTCAGTCATTTTTTGCTTGAATATAGGTACTTAGAATATTTTCGCTACCTATCTAAATCGTTCTAGCGATACTTTGATTACATAATCAAATAAAAACTTTAATAAAAAAAAGATGATGGATAAACTGTTATCAGAAGATTCTTCTACGCTAAAACAATTTTTTTAACTAAAAAACTTTCAGTCTTAGTATATACTTTTAAAAATAAAATAGCGTTTCGACAATTGACTTATTCGCACTATGGAGATCTTAATAAAGGAACAGTGTGATTAATAAATTCCTTGAAACAAACTATTTTAATCTCTAAAGTTTTACTTAGTCTCTTCAATTTGAAATAATTATCTTAGTGACGATCTCTTGATAGTTAACAAACCCTATAGGTTGAATTATTGTGTTAATCTTTAAAGTATCGAAGGAAGAAATATCTAGTAAAAGTGAAGGTCTAAGGTGATCGCTAATAATATTTAAAGGAAGTAGGAAAATACACCACGTATCGTATTGTAGATAGAGCAGTCGCATGGATTATCTAAAGAAAAGTATTTCGAGGATCTGCTGCAGTGCTCATTTACCTATGACCTGTATTAGGTACCTACCTACTTACTAAGCTAATACATGTATTACTTCTGGTTGGTGGTCACCAATACTACTGACATATCCGTTCAGAACGAACGGTAGTTGTCAATAAATAATCGCGGCTTGAACAGTCGTGCGTGGAGCGGTCTGTTAGGCGTTGGTGATAAATCCACTGAGTAAGGTTGTAACTCTCTTTAATGCGGATATACTTTTTCTATTATTAAATGTTATGATTTTTGTCTAAAAATAGCTACTGATAAAAACAAATAATTAAATTTTTTGCTTATTCAAAAAATACTAAGGTGCCTATTCTTTATAGTTATTTTTGACCAGGCCTCTATTTTAAGGTATTTTTTTTAAGTTCATGCAAATTCTACTAAGTTATTTACGGCCACTTTCTGAAAGCTCGATAAACTATTCTAATAAGAATAAGTAAGAATAAGAATAAGTTGTCTAATGTTGTCTAATGTCAAGTCACTTGCTATATCTATTTCAATGTTATGGTAAGTCATTACATTGAATTAGATAGAGATAACGAGTGAATCAGGTGTCAAATCACTTGAATTTTAGAATGCCGAGTGATTTGACATCTGATTACGTTTGATCGAGCTTTCAGAAACCGTTCTTTTAGTAAAAGCTGTTTTCATTATTTAACATTTCATGTTAAATAATAAACAGCTCATGAGAGTGGGTAGGTAAGCCAGGCTTGGTAGCTACTACATAAAAGATCTTTCTAAGTGCATTTTTAAGAGCCGACTGAAATTGTAGAAGCATTTATCATTTTGCAGTAGCAGCTTGCGATGGTGTATAAAAAAATATGAATAAAATATTAATGTGCCTATTTACTTAACTATTCTTGATCTTATATATAGAAACGTCAAAAATTATTAAAAAAATGAAATCACTAACCAAAGTATGTATTATAATGTTTTAATTTTTCACTGAACATCTGATTTAGGAGTTTGTTTTCATTTAACTATGATTATTTTTTCGCAATAATAAAATAATAGGCTTACGAATTCTATATTTGAGATCCTGAATAGCATTAGAGATGAAAATGTAAGAAAAATCTAACGCCATTGTGAGTTTATGGAAAAGCTTGAAATGCCATCAGGTGCATCGCGATTGTAAGTACAATAAATAATATTTACAATAAAAATGTTTACTGTTTTTCAGTCGTTTAATTTTACAAACCCACCAACCTACTAAGTAAATATTCAAACGGTTTTTTTTCTCTTCTAGTCTCTTAGCATCAGCACTGCAAAATATCGCACGCGATGCGTGGCAGCCGGCATTTTTAAATATTTGACCTATTTTTAGGTACTGCTAATAATAAGTAGGTAGGTACTAAAGGTAACGTGAACCTGTCGGTGAATTCCCGAGGTGTTACTCCACGTACCTTGAGCACTATTAAAAATAAATAAAATATTTAAGTGCAATGAATCGATCGATTTGACAGGTCCTACATAATCAATCACAAGAATTCTTATTGGTGTTATGATAACTTGTGATTGTGAAGTCTGGGGAAAATATCTGGTGCTTGCTAGCAACACCGACACGGTCACGAATCAACTCGCTCGAAAAAAGTTTGACATTTCGCGTGCAGTTGTGAACGAAGTGAACGTGCCTTGTGTTTGTTATTTATTTTTAGTGGAAACAGGATACTTTCATGTAAGTTTTATTAATTAGACTAAAGTGTTTTTCAGGTTTTTTACAGCAATAAAGAACGAGAAAGTTGTTTGTTTTGTTTAGTGTAAACGATACGCACCCGGAAACGTAAGGGCTTTTTTAACTAGAGAAAAAGTGAAAATAAAACCTTTGTGGCCGGTAACATCATCTGTGCATTCCAATGTTATTACGTCGGCGGGATCATGAAACTTAATTTTGGTTCCAATTTTGGCTCAACAGTTTTTGAAGTAAATTCTCACTGTAAGTTTTCTGAATCTTATTGGGATTTAGCCAAATGATGATCTTGTAGGTACCTACCTACCGTACCGGCCGGTGTAGTGTAGTGTAAATTGAAATGAATAGAAAATGTGTCAGGAGGTGATGGTCAGGTGGCCGAAAAAAGAGTTACCTTAGCCTAGATAATTGAGAAAAATGTAGTTACACAATGACAAATTATTTCTATTTTTGAATTTCAAGTCCACCAATATTTTTGTAGACTTCTAATTATTATATTACTAGCGACCCACCCGCGCGCCCCTGCTTCGCACAGGTGCACATCATGCATGTATTATACATATAAACCTTCCTCTTGAATCTATCTATTGAAAAAAACCGCATCAAAATCCGTTGCATAGTTTTAAAGATTTAAGCATACATAGGGACATAAGGACAGAGAAAGCGACTATGTAGTGATTGGCAAAATTTAAGCTTGTTTATCCCTACAACCTACTGCATGTCATTGACTCTTACTTATGTCAGTCACTCTGCGATTGAAAATGTTACTCAATTGAGTACACACAGGAACAAGTTCATACTATTTAAGTATGTCTAACCCGTTCTTATCCGTCCAAAGTTGTGGATAAGCCTTGGCCACATTAAATTGACATTTGGTCAGTCCAATCGGCCAAAACAAATATGTGAGCATTAGGCCTCAGTAACAGAAGATAATGGACATATTATCACACATAGGAGTTACTGTCATTAGTAGACCACATTTTTGTTAAAATATCTATAGCCTCATTTAGCTTCAAACATGATAAGATTTAAAATTTCTCAAAATATCTACCAGACCAGCACACATTTATAATCGTCAAAATTCGTTAAAAATAGTTTTACCCATTGTTGAAACCATTTTTAACGAATTTTTGACGATTCACACTGCAGGTATTGGTAGGTAATTTAACAAAATGCTGAATTAAATGCAAGCTGAAGCTGGCATAATACCTATTTACTTAAGTTGAAGGGAGTTAATTAAGCCACAAAAATCAATAGTATCAACCATCTCGTTCTACAATTCTAAACCTTTGCATTTAGTTGGGTAATTAATAATATAGTACCTAGATTATACTAAGTACCTATATATCATGTTAATTGTAAAATTATGAAAGGCTTCGTGCTGTTGATAATGATGGCTCTTAAATTAGGTATATTACATCCTACAACACCTTAATATTTAACAAAGTTCTTAATTTATTTGATTTTCCTGTCCTCATGAATTTTTATCAAAACAACTAAATATCTAGGTATGAACTGAAAATAACACTTGTAGGTTTTACGTTTAGTAAACAAACAAGCCAAAGTGACTTACATTTCAATGCTTTGGTTTGGATGGATGGATGTTTGCTACTCAATAAGGCCAGAACGGCTGAACGGATCTGGATGAAATTAGGCACAGGGATAGATTGTAGTCTGGAATAGCACATAGGCTACATTTTATCCCGTTGGAATACCGGGATTTAAAACTACGCGGGTGAAAGCGCGGGGCGCAGCTACGTAATATTGCATGGTAGGTACCATGTAGGTACGTACGCGTCAGCTAAACGCGCGCGGAATGTTTTGCCGCGTAGTGCATTGCATACTCAAAATGGGAACCTTTTTTTTAATTTATCGGTAGGTATATGGCAAGGATAATAATAAAAAAAAACCCGGACCTTTTTAATGTACCTCTCGCTCGCACGATTGGACAGTTTGAAAGATATAAAATCACTAGCCTAATTTTGAAAAATCGCAAACAACCATTTTGTGTGCAATAACATTGCACACAGTTTGGTAAAAACTTCATTCTGATCGATGCAAGTTTTCCTATGCTCAAAAGTTTGTTTTACTACTTTTCGATCAGTGATTTTACATCCTTCAACAAGTCAAAATGTGCGAGCGAGAGTCACATTAGCTATTTGTCTTCACTTTAAAAGAGTGCGTTGTCGTTAGGATAAAAAGTGTCCTTTCGGGGACTAGCGGACGTCGCGGCATCTACCACATTCCGGGGATATCTGCTAAGTAGGTATTTGTTATGATAATAAAATATAATCTTTATTCATTGATTAAGTAGACATAACAATTGCCTTCATGCATACCTTTATAGCGGGCCTATAATACAAGACAAGCAATTAATAAAATACCTAAGTCGATGCGTTTCACTTTGCTAGGTATTTGTAAAAAAATGTAGATATGTGCCAGTACTACAGTACTAGTACAGTGAAGGAAAACATCACGCGGAAACATGTTTTGGAACCTAAAAAGCTCTAAAACCCGAAAGGAGCCTGTTACGCACTTAACGCATTTTATATTTACCGTTCTAGGTTTTGAAATGTGCAAGTGTACATTAGGGGTAATCAGCCCCTTTCCGACAAATCGATTTTCCGACACTGTATCAATAGTGAATCGATTATTGGCCCTCTATCCAATAATTTGATTTACCAACAGGCAACGACACAGTTTGCTTGTTATCGCTATTTCTTATTCTTAGGTGATCCTCCCGAGGGCCATGTGCACTAATGGATGCACTTTTGGTTTTGCATTTATTTCAAAGTCATTCATTTGTATGCGATGCAGCTCATCTTATTCCAAGAATGCTAATGATTCCGCCGGCATCACAATTGCCTTAATTGGTAGCTGTGATTGAATTAGAACAAACATTAGGTACACCTACTATTTACTGTCTACCTTTACGTCTCAGAGTTACGTTGTTGGAAGACTTTATAAAGTGATGCAATTATTGTTGTTGTAGGCAGAGGCTACCGTTCAAACCGATGGGTCATCTGATCTTCAGACACTTTTTATCTTCTTGTCGTGAAAGTAGTAAAGGATTTTGTGCGCCTTTAGAGCCATTACACACTGGCGACTGGTCGCCGGCGACTCGGTCGCTGGCAACTGTGACTTGTTCGTCGGTCGCCCGGGCGACTTTGCCTATGTTTTGGTCGCTGGGGAACCGAGTCGCCGGCGACCAGTCGACAGTGCGTGATAGGCCTTAAGGCTGTTGTATTCCCGAACGGCCTTGAGGATTTCGGCGGAGTCTAGGAGAGACTTCAATCAATTTGATCGTGAGGAGAGATAAAAGTTTATTCGTCCATGGAGATAAATTAAACAAGCAAGAACATCATCACCATCAACATTTAGACGCTGGCAGCGTACGAGCGCCTTAATGATGATGATTATGTCATCAACTGTTCTTTTTAGACTCTAGGCATCGTGAGCAATATCGTTGCATAAACACGAGTGTTATTCGTAAACCACTTCTGTCGGTGTGAAAGTATCCGCCGTAGTTTCACGGTCTATTTTTGTCTTGTAAAGCGCAAGAATTCGGTTTGTATCCTCTTCATAATTTTCAGATTCTGTAGGTTTTGTTGCAAACACGCGTCGACCTCAGTGGCGCAACGGGCGAGAGTCCGCCAGCGACGCAAGAGGTTGCGGGTTCGATTCCCGCCTCGGAACAAATTTGTGTACGATCTGCAGAAATTTGTTCCGCTGGTCTGGGTGTTTTCTATGTATAATAAAAAAATATCTATCTATGTAAGTATGCATAATAATATACAGCCTTACTTATAAAAACTGCTTAAATAGGAGTTTTAGCATTGTTTAGTTAAGAGGTGTTTAGCGCCTTTAGTACTACTTTAATATTTCTTACTTATAAAAAATATTTAAGCAACGATTAGCAAAGTATTGGTTGAGCTCTCCTTGTCTATGGAAATGATCAGTTTTGCATAATTTTTCTGATACTGGCCACATTTTGCACCAAAGAAAAGTAAAGTTGACACTGAGACGGTGACGTTCAAGGAATTTGAATACAAGTACAGGTGTCTTATCCAAGGAATTTGAATACAAGTGTCTTATTTATATTCCTTGGTGACGTTACTACAATTCACGACACTAGTTGCGTTGCGCCCCGCGCAGATTTAAATCCCGGTATTCCCACGGAATAAAAAGTAGCCTATGTGCTATTCCAGACTATAATTTATCCCTCTAACGAGTTTCATCCATATCCGTTCAGCCGTTCCGGCGTGAAAGTACAAACTTTCGCGTTTACAATACCTATTAGTAGGATTTATCATGGGTTTGCCCAAAGAATTTGGATACTTGTTTATTCTTTTTAGGGTTTGTCCAAGGAATTTAGAAACGGTTTGCCGAACTTGTTTCAAATTCCGCAAATACCTAGTACCACCTTTCTACCTACCACTAACTAGTAGGTATGCTAACGCATCTACCTACCTATGTTTATTGTAAGGAAGCTGAATTGAAAAGTTGAAGGACATTCCTGGATTTATCATGGGTTTGCCCAAATAATTTGGATACTTGTTTATTCTTTTTAGGGTTTGTCCAAGGAATTTAGAAACAGTTTGCCGAACTTGTTTCAAATTCCGCAAATACCTAGTACCACCTTTCTACCTACCACTAACTAGTAGGTATGCTAACGCATCTACCTACCTATGTTTATTGTAAGGAAGCTGAATTGAAAAGTTGAAGGACATTCCTGAAAACAACTTGTGTATTTATTGAATTTCATTTCATTTAACAAATTCTAACAAACACAGCACCTCCACTCCACACACTACGTTGATATGTGATGATCTCTATGTGGGTGCCATCTATGGCGCCGATGATTTACGAAAATCCGCTAAAAGACCGAAATCACTCTGCAGCTTCTGTTTTCTCCCGCATTGTTGATGTAATGATGGAGCATTGTGATGCCGGTGCGATGGCCACTCTAACGCACAGGCGTGTTATTGCTTGCTGGCTCATGCCATGAATATCTGATCTGCGCGGTCTTGTTGTATCTTATGTCGCCCCAGTATCTTATAACCACCATGACTTGTATTTCAACCGGTATGTCTCCTCCACGGCTGTCTTCGGTCAAGTCATGGCGAAGAATTTCAATGATCCTCAGCATATTTTCTTTTGAGAATTGGTACCTCCCTCTGAAGTCCTCTTCGGAGAGTTCAACAAGCGTATCCCACCTTTCTCTGAACTCTCTGGGCCTCCACTGCTGGATTAAGTTTAGGCCGAAGACAGTATCCCCGACCGTGTCGCGAAAAACGCGTAGGTACATCGTTCAAGTCCTCCTTTTTTAGGAAAAAAATATTCTCAGTTGGTAAACAAGATAATCATGGCACACAAACACGGTATAAATCTTCTTCTTCTTGGACCGCAAATTAAAAATCAGCTACTTAGGCTCGCTAAACCTGGGGTCGAGGTTGTTTAATTTGACAGCTCTCTAAACATTGGTTTTAGAGGCTGTTTAGCCCTATTATGTGTTTATAAGTAAGAAAATCCTTAAGTAACGGTTTAAGCGTGGTTTAACTTTTAAATTGCGTTTATAAGTAAGGCTGATAATGTATTAAATATATCACTTATCTAGTACCCATAACACAAGCTTTGAGTAGCTTACTATGGGGCTAGGTAGTGGTGTGTGGATTGTCCAGCATTATTTATTTATTATTATTTATTGTATTATAAAATGACCACATAAATGAATTTACAACTGAAATCTCCATCCATGGAAAACTTCATCAACAACTTCTTCAACAACAACTTCAATAATTATATAATTTAAAAAAAACCTGCGTAATGCTGTCGATCGGTAAAAGAACACAATATTGTGAGGGAACCAGTTAGTCATAACAGCGGCGATGGGCTTGCGACCTGCATGTCACTGATTGTCCAGCATTATTTATTTATTATTTATTTGGATCCTCAAACAATCTTCAGTTGATAGGTGCATTCTTGATACTAAAAGATCTGAGGGGACCACTACCGTGCCTAAGGATCAATTTCGTAAAGTTGTTAAACTTATACTTTTATATTATTAAATCAATAGTACGTAAGTATAAAGTGTGAAACTGTGATAAAATTATGATTCGCAAATCTTATTCATAAATTGTAAATGTTTATGTTCAATTTTCTAATTTCCGCACTTTTCCACTAACTTTCAGTTTTATATCAATTTAATTTGCACGCATTAGAAACATCCAGTGCCAAGTGCCAACATATTTCTGATTTATCATTAACATTCAGGTATTTTCGACTGAAATCTGTTCAGTTTTGGCGGCTGATTTAGAATTATGTCTGCAGTGAAATATGCGCCGTCGTCTGTTTTGACTTGACTGTTATTGCTGGAATCTTCACCTAGATGGTTTTTTTACCGTTCCATTCTAGTATAGCTATTTTTCTACATAGTCCAGGTTGGTCAGCATCAGTAACATAGAGGAGTAGGTATATTGTGGTACACATCCTCCCCATAGCATACCTAGATAGCGGCATTGAACTGCGAACCAGTTGAACTGTAAACAGTTTTAGGTTCTTAAGATATTTTTAAGCTACATTAAGTAGCTATGTAATTACTTAAGGTGAAGACAAGAGCGAATGTGACTCTCGCTCATCATCAGCCTACAGAAGTCCACTGCTGGACATAGGCCTCCCCTATCCGTTTCCAGGAAGAACTGTTTTGAGCCCTTTCCATCCACCTACCCGCAATCATAACAATGTCGTCAGTCCACCGGGTAGGAGGGCGTCCTACACTTCGCTTTCCTGTTCGTGGTCGCCATTCGAGAACCTTCATTCCCCAGTGGTTGTCAGTTCTTCGAGCTATATGACCTGCCCATTGCCACTTCAACTTGCTTGAAGGATATAAAATAACTGAATCCATTTCCGAAAAATCGCATAGGTACAACCATTTTGTGTGCAATCACATTACGCACAGTTTAGTAAAAATCAAGTGTAAGTGTAGGGGGGTTAAAGGTAAATAAGTCTATTTATTACATTACGATATTTTTTTATAGAAAATAATACAATATAGGTACTTAATAATTATGTATATAATCCTGAAACTGATACATAAACCCATTATTTTCAATAAGGTAAGCAAAGTTAGGTACTGCCCCATCAATAACCATTGTTATTGAATGTAATTAAACACAATGTAACTGAACTGAGTGAATCACTGTTCCCTAGTGCTGCGCCGAGCCAAAACAAAATAATCGTTGTATAAACATCGGAGACTTGTGTGCTCTCTGATTCGACAGTACTTCAGTACAGTTAGCATCAGAAGGTAAATTTTTTGAGAACTTTTACTAGGTATTTATACCCCAGGGGTCCAATTCTACAGTCCCCGTTACGAGACCGCATCGGTGTCAACGGGGATAAGTGGACAAAAATTCCACTAATCCCCGTTAACGGGGATCTTCAACGGGGATTAGAGGAATAAGCTAGATAAACATATCCATTGTATTGGACTGTGCAGCAAATAAAGTTATTCGATTTTGCAATAGGATTCGAACTCCGTTCATTTGTAATTTATCACATTCCGCGGTTAGAGGTCTCACGTCCAAGTTCTATTCAACAGAGTGAATCATTGCATTCAACACCATCCAGCTCCTAACTAAGCATAGGTACTATGGGAATCAGATAACTGTGTATTAGTAGATACAGTAGATCTTCGTTGTATTTTGACTAGATGTTAAGCAGATGCGGAAACCTGGTAGTTCTTGAAATACGCTTGCACAACCATTCAACACTGCGCAGCAAATATGTAAGTCGGGTTGCCATGCCAGTGGTCGTGCGACAGTGGACAAGCGTCGTAGACAGATCGCCAAAAATTAGGGATAATCCTACTACTATTAGAAACGCGAAAGTTTGTAAGTATGGATGGGTGTATTTTTGTTACTTTTTCACGCTGGAACGGCTGAGTGGATCTGGATGAAGCCTGGTAGAGAGGTAGATTATAGTCTGGAATAGCACATAGGCTACTTTTTATCCCGTGGGAATACCGGGATTTAAATCTGCGCGGGTGAAACCACGGGACGCAACTGGTATAAACATAAATTTATTACGCGTGGCGCGTCCAAATAAACGCTGAAAAACAATTAGAAAACGTGAAACCTTCCTTCATAGGAAACCAAAATGAACGAGCGTGCATTGATTACGCGACCCAGTTGTGTCGGACAGTGGACTGCGTTTTGACATTTACTATGCAAAAATAAAACGCCACCGGTCTATTCTAAGCGAATCGCGCGCGCTCCCCGATTCATTTGAGTTGATTGAGTGCCTTTCACCTGTAGTTTTGTAACACTTTGTTATTCTTTTCAGGAGGTAGGTATAGATATTGGTAAAAGTTGCAATTAATGATTACCTGCGCTCTAGTTTCGTTTAACAGATTCGGTTACTTTTATTCGATCACGACACTGTAATTTTGTGACAACCAACCAGCGCTGGATACATGAAAAATTCAGCATTGATTTAGGTAAATAGATAAGTAAATATTATAAAATTGATTCGATAACAATAATATAGGTAATCTCAATAGAATAAATTAAAATGGACAAATCTGATTTAAGTGTAAATCTAATGATCCAGGTTATTCTACTTACTAAATAAAATCTTAGTAATGAAACTTATTAATAATACAATATGGGTACGTGACTTCGAACTCAATAACATCGTTATGATCTAGGTACTCGAAGGTTCTGGAAAAACTATCTAGTAAGCCGTATTCGTACCACGTTCTATGTATGACACACGTTTTCCTCCACACCATATAAAGCAGATGGATAGATAGCCTCAAACTGGTGCAAATTATACAGATACAGCTCGATACCCTTTAAATGTTGCTTACATAAGGCTCAAAGGGCGGAATTATTTCAAGATTAGGTCATCGCGAGAGAGTGGGTGACTCAGACATTCCTGCGTTTCGCTGCAAAAGTAAGGGTATTGTGTTGAGGCAATTTAGGTGCCCAGATTGTTTTATGTGCAAAATATGCGAACAGGAAAATTAAAGATGAACTGGTGAGCTCATCCGTGAACTAAAATAGCATGTTTTTGTACAATTTTGGATGTTTCCTCAATGAGACAATTCGTCAAGCTTTAGTTTACCTAAGAACAGTGACCTTATGACAGCTGATCAAAGAAAACAACCAAAGTAAATAAATTTATAAGAATAAATGATTGTAAATCAGTTTTTTTACAGGGGACGGTGGCTAATATAACGAAATTACATAGACATAGACCATCATCCTAAAAATAACGCACCCGAGTTATCCACATTAGGGATAATCGCAGAGGTCAACCCAATTCTGTTACGGAGTTAATATGGATATGGCAAATCTAAAGTAACTATAGGTTTGTCTGTTTATGCTCAAGCTAAAAATTTAGTTTGAAGCAACGAATTCTCAAAATGATTTAACTTGTGTGTTGCTCTGATTTATATTGGCCAGATATCTAGTAAACAATGTATATTTTGAATATTCTATGTGTTTCTTGTTACCACATAATATCAACCTTCTACTTGGGATGCTTTGCGTGAATAAACAAGAACCAGACCCAGAGGAAAATGTATCGGCAGATCAGAATAGCAAATCTGTAATCGTCGTGTACATGATTGTGTTGTTCTTGTGTGGTCTGGTATCATGTGACTAGAACACTTGTAATACAACCTACTGCTTGCCACAGATTATGTGCTGAATTGAAGAAGCGACTAGCTCAAAAATTATAGTGGAACTCTTGAACTGCAGTCACAGCTGCCATTAATGATGGCTTATACGTCGATGAATCGCCTTAAGTCTGCTGAAAACTGCTGAGTGCTAGGTTCCTATTTTGCATGTTTTTTATCCATCTTTTGTTTAGCTCAGCTATGCCTCATCTACTATTCCTTCATTCAGAGCTCACCTCACTATCACTAGCGACTCTTGCCAACTGTCCCGCCTAACAACGGCCGCGTCCGTCTGTCTTATTAGGAATATTTGCTTAGCATAATCGAGACTTGGCAATAGTAATTCTTGCGTAATTTTGAGATCTCTCTATAGCTATATCTAGCTAGATCTCTTTACTAGGGACTAATACAATCGATCTTCCAACTTGTTGCCATGGGGTGTATATTTTATTCGTTATACTTATGGGGTTGTAGAGTTGGGGCATATTATGGTCCAACGACTGGTTGGCCTAATATGGAGTTTAAAGTAGGATTTCGTAAGGATGTATTTAAGAACCCGTTATTTCTTAGGTATTGGTATCTGTAAAAATCGCAGTAGGTATTCCACTCATCTTTGGTCATGTCTCCATCATCAGACATTGCGTCTCTAGTATCCATGTCATTCTAGTGCTGCCATTTAGGTCATTACACGTTCACACAATGTCATTGATTTGTGAAAATACTCAAATGTATACTACGTCACATTGAAATCACGGTGAAGTGTTACTAAAGTGATTAAAGTGCACTTGAGAATTAGGGAATTTACTTTTAGGCGGTATATCTAAAAGATAGACGTGAATTAGTTATTCAGGATTTTAATCGTCGCGTTGATGAAAAAAGTATGAAGTGGAAGCAGACAGTGCTCCAAGTCGCCACGATACTGAGAATTAATAAACACAAATACAAAATCAACAAGCGAAAGAGATCTGAAGGTTGGTAGAGCTATTTTTACCCGAACCCTGCAAATACTCGTAATCAAATCTACTACAAAGTTGTCTTGTTATTCTGTGAAACATGATTTTCGACGCTGTCTTTTCGAAATGAAGGGAAAATATCTTGGTAGACAAATAGTTAAGCGTGTGAGCTTCAGTCTTCCACATCCGTTAAGGAATAAAGCTCGCTATTAGTATGTACCCATTTTCAAAAACTTATCACATAAGATAAGATTGATAAGATGATTTAAGTGCTTACATAATTTCATATAATTATGGCGTACTAGTAGCGCCCTACGGTTTCACCCGCGTAGTTTGAAATCCCGGTAATCCCACGGGATAAAAAGTAGCCTATGTGTTATTCCAGACTATAATATATCTCCGCCGTTCTGGAGTTATAGAGAACAAACATCCATCCATCCATTCATACTGACAAACTTTCGCATTTATAATATTAGTAGGATACATGGCATGGATTAATGGATATCAGTAATTATTTTTTCGAACCGGCTTAGTAGTTTTATCGACCTAGGATCCTTTTCCGCTATCTTTACAACACTATCATTCGATCGGAGGCAGTTAACAACATTGTAAGTCTGCCTACATTAACAGAGCTATTTCAAATCGTAACTAAACCTGACTTGAACGATAATTCAGATTTTATAGCTGACTAGACTCATTAGCTAAATCTAAGTGGCTTGATATAATTCTTTATCTTTTATGGTTAATTCACATAATTAGGTATTTGGAGTCTATCTACGCAATATCTTATGATATTATAAGTTTACAATCTAATCAACTTCTCGAAAGGAGCACTTAAAATCTTTTCACCACTCTGTTTCGATATGACAAGGAGAAAGAAACAGGATCCCCTAGGAATATTGTGATTTTTTTCTTGCTTATTATCGCAAAATTTGCAACCCCCAATCAATGGCAGATTTCTTTTGACGTTTGATAACGAATTATCAGCTGAGCTTTCGCTATAAATAAATAACAACTGCTGCTTTGATTCGTGCTATTAGTGAATTTTTATTCCTCAAATGGTACAAGCGCCCATTGTGCGTGTGTTCCTATTGTGCGTGACCTACGGGGCAATGTTTTGTTTATAGGTGATGGTTACCACTTAACATCAGGTGGGCCATCTGCTTGTTCCATCAGCTAGTTGTATAAAAAAAAAAAAAAAAAGCGCTAATATAATAGGCTAGTTGACTGGCCATAATTTGTAAGAGCCTTTGTTCTTAAATTCCTTGTACGCCACCATAGCTCTTTCCATAGCGTTTGCGATAAGGCTGACTTTCAAAATATTATTATTATGAAAAGTGAGGATTGTAATGTATGTCCCTCAGATCGCACAAGTACAGGATGAACCTAAATTTAATTACGTCGCTCATATATAACATTCCGCAGGACAGCGATTGATGAAGCAAGCGATAATGTTGCCAGTTAGGAATTAGGAAGTTTACCTGACCTACATCAGAAGTCATTTCTCAAGTGATATAAATAGGGAAAACATCGAATAGTAGTAACTTGTTTAAATTCTTCAGTACTTTTGTTTACAATCGGTACCATTGTTTGCAATGTAGGTGGCACGAAACGGTGGGCGACAAAACGGCTCGGCTCGACGGATTTGCCTATTAGTCGCAACAGGTTCAAATCCAGTTGCTCGGATAAGGTTTTCTTGGACTCTGATGATGTGTTCAAAAATTTGATGACCCAATCTGTATGCATCTCGAAATGTATGCATGTTTGCAAAGGGCAGCTCAATAACCTGAATAAATTCTAATAGTAGATGTACTGCAATGTACTTCCAATGTTTTTATGTAGAGCAGAAATAGATCTCATCATCATCAGCCGCGCACAAACAGCTCATAATCCTAAACTAGTTTAATGCCGAGAGCGCTAGACTGACTAAGCTAACGAACTACGCATAAACTTCTTGAACATCTTTTACTGCCAGGAAGTGCTTACATGTAATGTACATGATTGGAATAGGCTGATGAAGTGTTGAATTGTCCATTGTAAATGGCCACAGAATAATCAACTTTACTTCCGTTACAATAATATACAGTAATGTATAGTATAGAATCTATAGTACACTACAACACAAACATGGAAGTACACAAAAATTAAACTTAAAATCTTTGTGAGACAGTTTATATCGGTGTACCTATAAAGAGTTTTTCTTTCGATAATACGTCTTAAATCCCGAATCGTATTGGACAAAACTTTCATCAAGTATACACGGACTTAAAGTCGATTTGGCAAAGCATAATTTACATTAACATCCATTTGAAGTGATTCGAATTGTCGTAACCACAGAATAAGTACATTAAGTACCTACTGTGACATAACTGCTGCATCTAAAATTAGCCAATCCGAGTTCGGGCGCATCCGTGCAGGTGCGTTGTGTTGCCACACGCGAATATAACCAGCGCGGATTTGAGGAGCTGCTGACATTTTTAATAGAATCTGACTGCGAAATTATGACACATTTTCCTACTTTGAATATTTTTATTTATTTTATATTGAGGGCAACTGTCACAAAGATACATTTTTAGACATAAACAGACAGCTATTGTACAGAATTTGGCTCACGGTAAACTAGTAGGGCGGACCCCGAAAATAATTAGGTAAGGTAATTCTTATTTTTATTAGTTTGTTTTTGTATTTTATGCCTGAAGTAAAAATATGTTAGTAGCTTCAGCTCTATCCGTTATTTATTAGATAGTAATAGGTAATATTAACTAATGTTACTAAGTATACTACTTGTTATTGTTAGAAACAAAGACGGAAGTACCTATATTTAACTGAAAGATAAGAGTTATTCAGAGAAAGTGAAACATCCCTCATAGCAGTAATACGCGCCTCTACTGTAAGCACTGCCTCTACTGCTACTCTACTGTAGTAGTTATGCTGTATTATTACCATACAAACAATATACGTATTGCTGCATCAGGGTACGTGCCAGAAACACTCAGGTGCGATAATGGTGCAATAACCGAACAATATATTGCGGATTTAAGTCCCGCGTGACATTTAGCACGGAATATGCGGGCTAAATGTCACTACACATATCTTTACAAGAGGTAATACCGAAACAGAGCACTAGGGTGCACTAGTGCTGACTTTGCCTTCCGATACATGTCGTGGGCCCAATCCTGGCCCCTGATTACGTCTCTCGCTACAGGTCGGCATAAATTGATCAATAGCACTTTTAAAATGGTTTGCTACTATGTATATCCATACATATTCACATTATACCACTCATCACGAGACTATATTATTCGCATGACCCCAAACTACCCTCAGCGTTGTACTTTTATCTTTTCATTCACTGCCATTTTATTTCATTCGCGTCTATACACATCCATCTCAAAATGTCTCTTGAAGCATTCTTATTTCAATATTACTTTACTTTTCGATCATAAAGCTGACTCTATGCAGTTGACATAAGACATTGATATAAAAGTAATATTGAAATAAGAATGCTTCAAGATATGGTGGTACGGGCCCTGGTATAATTTGGCCTAATAATCATTTAGATGTACCACTTCAGTGATATCGAACACTTTATGTTCAGTACCGTGATGGGTCTGAGGGAATGGAAGAAAAGGAGTTTCATATAGGAATTAAATAAAAAACATGTGTCAACACTATGCATCTCCGCTGCATGCACCTTTCGCTATATCTCTAGTATGCATCTCCGCTGCAACGTTCTTTAGTGGTCGAACAGTCATGACAAATTAGTATTCCAACGGAAAATATTATGTTTTTATTCGAAACGGAATAGACGATAAATAAATGTCAATGTGGTTATTGCTCATTAATATCACATTGATAGCTAATTTCAATAACACTTTCACGTAGTAATCGCGTTTTTATGTTAATACTTATGTAAATGCGCCAAATTATACTGTCTTTGACTGACTGCAAGGCTGCTTTTTAGTTAAAATATTCTTAAAAAAGTCTTCTTCGATGAAGAAAATGACAATTTTGACACAGGCTCTATATTGGCCACAAAAATGTATAATATGAATTTCACTCAAAAATTAGGAAAATAATATAATTAATTAAAAAAAATTGTATCTTACTGTGTATTGATCTTAATAAAAACCTGTCCAAATGTAGTGAAGCTTAATCTTGGGAAAAGCGTTATCTGTCGCCCAGAAGATATACTCTCTTATATTTTATATATATACTTATATTATTTTATCTATACTACTACATAAGCTCATAGACCTGACCTTATGTAGTATTTTATACGTAGTATATAAGAAGTATATAAAAAACTAGTTGCGCCCCGCGGTTTCACCCGCGCAAATTTAAATTCCGGTATTCCCACGGGATAAAAAGAAGCCTGTGCTATTCCAGACTATAATCTCTCTCTCTCTCTCTCTGCCAAGTTTCAGCTCCGTTCAGCCATTCTGGGGTGAAAGAGTAACAAACATCCATCCATCCTACTTACAAACTTTCGGGTTTATAATAATAGTAGTAAGATGACGGCTTCAGATATCCACACACCCCACCTTACCATAATCCCTGATGAAACAAATTCTAATTCCACACGTAGCAATATTATCTTGCAAAATACAACGCCACGTCATTTCGCCCACTCGAACTGTAAACATCACAGCATCTTTGATATATACGAGGAGTGGATTGAATACCTCTTTCGTGCCAATAGCTTCAAAGAATGCTGACTAATACAGGGTGTTAAACGGCTCCCAAAGATTACAGATACGTAGGGAAACTGCCTGAAAAAGTTTACTATTCACTCCCCCATCATTTTCTCTCATGTTCTCACGTTTGAGAGGGTTTGCTGTACAGTAGTCACCAAGCTTGGCAGGCGGATTGCTGATCGGATTGTGGATGTTACAGTACCACATAATAAATAATGGTGTACCTACTTAAGAGATGCTGTTACCGTCCCCTAGTTCTTTCCCTTGCCTTTACGACATCCACGGGGAAATGGAGGGTAAATTGGTAGAAATCAAATCATGCACTACTAAAGTAATTCATCTCTTCCCGATATTTTTTTTGTAACTGTTGCAAACTTGAGTATGCCTTGACGTCATAGTATTTTACAGGACTGAGTGCATATTTAGAACGAAAATGCCAAAACAACACCTCAGACGCTAGATCACTGCGTGCTACAACAAGTATACAAATATTAGGTATATTTGGTACAAAGTATTTGTACAAGTATTACGTACCGAAAGCAGTGCATTAAAATCTACTGGATGGTAGCCATCAAAATTTGTAAAAATGTAGTGCGGTGCCCCTGGATTGCAGGGGTAGTGATAACCACAAAATCTACTCTTTACTGACTGTTCGTACCTATTTAGAAATAGGGTTCTTACTTCATTAATGACTATAGGTTAAATGAAAACGTCCCTCGCTTAGTTCAGTATATGCAGAGATCTAAAGCAACGAATATGGATGCTTAGTTCAGCGCATAGATATCCCCAGTACATTACTAACGTCTGAAGTAACTATTGTGACATATGCAAAACCCTAAATTTCCAACAAAAATAAACCCTACATCTTCAGACGGCATTCTCGGCGCCACAGTATATCTACCAGCTAATACGACGTAAGGCAACGGAATGCAGGTCACACTGTGCGGAGAAGTTATGACCGGGCGGTTAATTTCTAAAAACTACGGCTTCAGTTATATCGGTCAATTTACATGTATCTATCAAAGAACTGTGTTAGATTGAGATGTAAAACAGATATCTGTAGATCGTTCGTAGCGGTTTGTAGATGACTCGGTGTAGTATACTCAAGTCTTGTTTACTTATTTTGACAACCGACGTTCTCAAAAATATGCAAACGTTACATTTGAGCACATGCATGAGTATGTGCCAAAACATTTAAAAATCATACATACTGCTGCACTCTTTGGGAGATGATTTTCTGAAATTTTTCTTAGTGCCGACATGAAATGTTAAAATATTCATTTTTTTGTAAAAAAATAAAATTAATTCATAACATGCATCTAGCTAGACAGTGAGTTGATTGTCAGCCAGCCTAGTAACAGTATTATTGCACGTTCACTGAAATAGCGCGTTTTCATAACCCATAAAATATAACAATGGCTTTAATATAAGAGCGGCTTCTTCTATGACAAGTGGAGACTCCAAACCCAGATTATATACCTAGTATAACAAAAAAAAATCATTTTTAATAACTGCAAGTCCTGAAAAATGGTGTCTTTGGCCCAAGATTTCTCCCACAAAAACCTACGCTTTTGACAGCTTATAAACTTTATAGCTGTGCTCGTTTAAAAGCTTCGGTCACGGGACACGAATAGACTTGATTGAACGTTTTTCTCGTTCGTGTGTTCGGGTCTTTTGTTTTTCTACCGATTTCATTAAAATAGGTGTCGTGTTACAGGATACCGGCCGGTGAATTGGAACGGCGCGCTATTTTAAATTTAGAACAAGATTTTTTCTGTTGCCATTAAATTAATTGTCTTGGTTTCATCAAAACTTATACTTAATTCTGAAGTATGTAGTGTCTACATTCAAGTTGAAATTAATTAGGTTCTAAATTCCTTCACCCGTTATTGTCTGAACTTAGTTTTAAAACAATCTGCGGTTTCAGTCTTCTGAAACCGTCTGCTTTATCTTATGTTCATCTTATTTCTAAAGCGTCTAGTCTCTAGTCTACATATCAATCAATAATATCTTACCTAAATATCCATTTACCTGTTAAGAAACACAACTTTTTCATGAGTTGGTTTGTACATTTTCGAACATTTTACGTTCTGTTCGTTCCAAATTCGAAAATCGAGCGAACGTAACTGCATTTGGATTCCCGCCAAAAACCTCAATGCCAATGCATTGTTTTCCTCTGCCCACAGTTTCCATAAAACGCGATTTTCTAGAGCCATCTTCTTGTGGGTTTGTTTACTGGCTACTCAAATGGCTCGTAATATTCATAGTGATTGCGTTCATGAATAATGCAAAGTTATGAATAATGCGTCTTTTGACTTCAAAAAGCATGCGAGACGTAAATTATTTAATTGAATTTTAGTCGTCGGTAAAAGAAGACGTTGCTAGTCGACTTTGTTGGAGTCTTTGAAAAATTTTGAAATTATCGTGGTTTTGAGTTTTGAAGCAGTGAGGTTTTTAAGAAAGTATTTTATTAAATACGGTAAAAGTGTTATAAAAGTATACGATGACTGTTATACCAATATGTTTAGGTAAGTTTACATAAGGGTCACAAAATCGTTGCCATAATTCATGAGTTTCGTTAAATTATTTAAGCGATTATTTATTTAGTAGGTATTTTATTAGTTTAGTAAAATGGTTAGCGTATGCAGTTATTTGAATTGTTCATAATAGTTCTTTAAAATTATCAATTTAATAAAAACTTTCCTCGTAAATAAACTGTTCAAAATCAAAGACTGTCGACATAGTCCTCGATTTGGCCTCTAGAAATATCACACCCGCATAGTGTTGTAAAAATTAAGCAATGAGCGAGCACGCGCTGAATTTGTTTATCACTATCATCACTACATAGTATAAATCAAAGTCGCTTTCTCTGTCCCTATATCCCCATGTCCCTATGTATGCTTAGATCTTTAAAACTACGCAACGGATTTTGATGCGGTTTTTTTAATAGATAGAGTGATTCAAGAGGAAGGTTTATATGTATAATACATGCATGATATAGTAGAAAAACAATGTGCACCCGTGCGAAGCAGGGGCGCGCGGGCGGGTCGCTGTTTGACATAATCAATGCCATTTAGTCCATCTTGATCACGGAACACAGAAATACCCTACGAAGTCTTGATACTGCGTCCATATTTCATAGACTATGTTCGCTGCTTCGCTGCGATGGGTTTCTTACCTCATTGCCATATTTGCACTAGGTACTTAAAGTGGCCCGTATGCAGCATGGAATACGCGCATATGGTGCGTACTGCGTACATTGTACATAATATGTATAAAAAGAAAAAAAAATAAAAAAAAAACCGCCTCGAAGGACCATTGTAATGGAGGGAAGTACTAGTTTTACGCTCTGAACTTATTTGTTACTTATGCTACATAAACTGCTATTATATGCTTTACTTCTTCCCGTATGCACACCATGTCATGAAATATACCTATCTGCTTTCGCCCGAAATGTACCATAATTCAAAATATCGTTTTATCGGTTTCGAACATTACGCCCCAGGTGTGTCGCGTGACAATTCCAAATGGAGAATTAGAAATTGCACCGTACGTTACTTTCAATACTTCCGATATCGCTTAAATTTGCATTTCAAGTATTTCCACTGGAAATTCCAATGGAATACTGGTTATCGGCTAATTATTTAACCGGTTGCGGTAAATACTGACACATGTGTGTGTTTGTTTTGTGGGAAATGCGAAATCGAATTCCACCGACACGTAGGTGTCGTTTTTTTTTATATTTGATTGACTTTACTTTGGCTACTATCTCACCTGATGGTAAGCGACGATATAGCCGACGATGAAGCAGAACGGTCTAGAAGACACTTATTCACTCTTGCCTTGAAGAAGACCAAATTGAGTGATCAGGAAAGATAGACGACGGCTATGAGTACCACTCCACTCCTTAAAATTAGTGAACCCAGATTCACCTCGCTTTAAGACGATTCCAATTGACTCTCGTGATTGGATTGAATAAAAAACTTTTGATTTTAACTTTTTTGAGCATAAGGTTCAAATGGGTGGGATGGGTCACAATTTTCTCGTCATAATTGATTCAAAATTTGTTTTCTTTCCTTTCCAGAGCATAACACGATGACGTTAGCGACGGCCTCGGCCAGCATGGAGACTTCCACTCTGGTGGAGTCCAGGGTCCAGCGCAGTTACCAGGAGGTGCAGGTTTCCGAGAGGACGGTCAAGAAGAAGAAGTCGAGGAGGCATCATAAGGAAGAGGGGACTGTGTCTGTGGTAAGGATAAATACCCTTCTTAACATATTATTGCCTTTTATGTAAGTCACGCACGGCACGTTCAGTTACTTAATTGTTTATTATTTGGATGAGTTAAATTACAGGCACATGAGGCTTTACACAGTATACCTCAAGTTGATGGACGCAGGACAATGCATCATAAGGCACGTTCCTATCGTGCGTGACTTACGAGGCAATGCTTTGTTATAGGTGATGGTTACCACTTAACATCAGGTGGGCCATCTGCATGTTCAGTCCCAAGCTTTTTTGTCATCACTACATAGTATAAAACAAAGCCGCTTTCTCTGTCCCTATATCCCTATGTATGCTTAAATCTTTAAAACTACGCAACGTATTTTGATGCGGGTTTTTTTCATAGATAGAGTGATTCAAGAGGAAGGTTTATATGTATAATACATGCATGGTATGTGCACCCGTGCGAAGCAGGGGCGCGCGGGCGGGTCGCTAGTCTACAATATCTTCAATAACTAGTTGCGCCCCGCAGTTTCACCCGCGCAGATTTAAATCCCGGTATTCTCGCGGGATAAAAAGTAGCCTATTTGTTATTCCAGACTATAATCTATCTCTCTGCCAAGTTTCATCCAGATCCGTTCAGCCGTTCCGGCTTCAAAGAGTAACAAACATCCATCCATCGATACTTACAAACTTTCGCGTTTATAATAGTAGTAGGATTATTTATTGAGTTACTTTGTCCTCAGTCTAAGAGCTCTGAGAAGCTGCACAAGAAGCTGGGTTCGGGCGCAGAGGGGCAGGGCGAGCCGACCTGCTGCAAATGCTCGCGGCCGGTCTATGCCATGGAGCGAGTGAAGGCGGAGAAGCGAGTGTGGCACAAAGACTGCTTCCGCTGCAACCAGTGCAGCAAACAACTGACGTTAGTATCCACACT
The DNA here is from genome assembly GCA_963576535.1 of Plemyria rubiginata. Classification (NCBI taxonomy): domain Eukaryota; kingdom Metazoa; phylum Arthropoda; class Insecta; order Lepidoptera; family Geometridae; genus Plemyria; species Plemyria rubiginata. The sequence continues at coordinate 6,161,380 of OY754922.1, read as the reverse complement.
AGGGACCACTAAGGCCACAGATAAAAAAATATGTGACGGGTAAAGCTAGAAGATGGAGTAAACCTAAGTTTTTTTTACCCAAGCTTTGTGGGTAACGTCCGAATAATAATAAAAATTCGGGGTTTACCCATACTCACCTCATACTCACCTAGGTCTACCCAATTCTGGATTACCCATAACATATACACACATGACAAAAAAATTGTACATTACTAGGTACAATTATTAGCTTGAAATTTCGTGTCACATGTTGACCGATTTGGTAGCGCACTAACCTCCACCCTATCCTTAATGGTCTTTGAGCGCGCCAATAGCTTATCAAACAGATAATAATAAATAGTTCTTTATTTAGCATAGTAAGTTCAGTAAAAAATAACACAAGCCTGAAAAAATTTAAATGGTGGGTAACCTAACATTAATATTTTTTTGGATTATGAGGGTTATAACAGGGGATGAAAGACTAGCTGCGCCCCGCGCTTTCACCCAACATTTATGCTGAGCTTATCATAAAAAGTACACAGGGTTAAAGTTTGATTTCTGCTTTTACTTATGCAAACTTGTATCAATCAAAATGATTTTTTTTACTAAACTGTGCGCAATGATTGCACCCAAATTGGAGGTTTGCGGACTTTCGTAAATATTATCTTTTAAAATGTCAAAACATGCGAGATTGAGCAAGCATTAGTCCTTGTATTCGCCTTAAAAAATATGTGCGTGCTTGAAATTGTTTGACGGTTGTCTGCGTCTTAATATATGTATGTGTTTGTTCCAGAGTGGAGACTTATCAGAGCAACCACACCACTCTTTACTGCAAGGCCCACTTCAAGCAACTGTTCGAGCCGAAACCCGTTGATGATGATGATGAGATAGATGGTAAACTCTTATTAAATTTTTGACAACCATAGCTCAGTTGGTAGTAGCTCTGCCTTCTGTGCTGTAGGCCGTGGGTTCAATCCCCAACGAGAACAAACATTTCTGTGATGAACATAGATGTAAGTTCTCTGTCTGGCTGTTATTACATTAAAAGTATGTATTGACAAAAAACTTGTTACCTCCTATAGATCCTCTAAGAATGTTAAGTTGGTACTTAGTAGCTGTAGTAGTAAGTTGGTACTTAGCAGTAAATCTGGGAGGATATCTACCGTGATTAAAACGTGAAGCGGACCGCCTAAGGATTGTAAAAGCTTGACTTTGATCCCCAGGCACGGTAGATAATCTCCTCAGATCTTATGGTACCAAGTACGACTTTCAGATTTTCCATCTACGAGGTTAGTCAGAGGTATGTCCAAACAATACATTTGGCACATACCCACATTTCGCAGTATTTCATACGTGACAGGATTATAGTCTTGAAGCTGTTTCTATGGTTTCAACTGTTTTTATCTTCAGCTTAGTTTTTTCTGCTTTCCAAATGTTGTGGACACTTTTATAGATGTTATTGTTTTCAGCTGCCCCCAAAAAACACCAGATGATCATTTGCGAGAACAATCCCATGGAACTGCCGCCAGATGTCGTTCGAGGTAAAACCTTTCACTAACATAAAAAAACCGGCCAAGCTCTAGTCGGACTCGAGCACGAAGGGTTCCGTACCGTCACTACATAGTATAAATTAAAGAAATAAAAAAAAAACAAAAAAAGTCGCTTTCTCTGTCCCTACATCCCTATGTATGCTTAAATCTTTAAAACTACATAACGGATTTTGATGCGGTTTTTTCAACAGATAAGAGTGATTCAAGAGGAAGGTTTATATGTATAATACATGCATGATATAGTAGAAAAACAATGTGCACCCGTGATAAGCAGGGGCGCGCGGGCGGGTCGCTAGTTATCTATAAAAACGGCCCCCTTAAATATTAATTTTGTAGTAACTAGGTGTTGTAGAGCATATTTTTTATTATACAACTAACTGATGGAACAAGCAAATGACCCACCTGATGTTCAGCGGTAAACATCACCTATAACAAAGCATTGCCTCGTAAGTCATGCACGATAGGAACGTGCCCTACGATGCACTTCCCTGCATCCATCAACTTTAGGCATACAGACGTCTTCAGGTGCCTGTAATTACACTGGCAACCACATTCTTCAAGCCGAAACACAGCAACGCTGCTTGGCGGCAGAAAAATGCGTTAGAAGTGTTCTTCATTATCACTACATAGTATAAAACAAAGTCGCTTTCTTTGGCCCTATATCCCTATGTTCCTATGTATGCTTTAATCTTTAAAACTACGCAACGGATTTTAATGCGGTTTTTTTTAATAGATAGACGCCCGAATATTCAAACGCAACTCAGATTTAAGCACGTCTCATGTGACGAGTTTTTGACGGAATTTCATTAAAAACTGTCAAAAAACCACGACTTGAGACGTGCTAAAATCTGAGTTGCGTTTGAGTATTCGGGTGAGAGTGATTCAAGAGGAAGGTTCATATGTATAATACATGCATGATATGTGCACCCGTGCGAAGCAGGGGCGCGCGCGCGGGTCGCTAGTTCATAATACAATTGAATCGTAATGTTTTTACCAGCGTCCGACAAACCAGGCCTAGGCTTGGAGGAGCTGACCCAACTCGACGTGAAGTCTCGGTTCGAGATGTTTGAGAACGCAGGGAAAGAACAGCCCAAGCCCATCTCTCCCACTCCACACACTAAAGAGAAAAGCCGCACGCTTCTCGCCAAACTAGCCAAGTAAGTAACGGCTCGAACGGTGAAGGAAAACATCGGTCTTCAAATTGGTGTTTTGAAATATTTCAATTAAAAAAATCAGCGTGTGTGCCTCCTCTGGATTTGCAAGCGTCCTTATGATACTAACGATACATAATATATGCAGTATGTAATAACAAAGTTCAAGAAAAAACTGACTTCAAATGCACTGGAAAATACACTTAGGCTACTATAAAACTAAACGTTAGATCTCACTCAAATTTAAATGGGGCCACACGATAAACACCAGCTTTCGATTAAAAGAATAATCAAAATCAGTTCACTCCTACGAATAAAGTTCACCCATTAAAAGCTTATGAAGTAACAAAAAAAGTACAGTCGAATATCGAAAAATACAGTCGAGAAACTCCTTTTTTGAAGTTGGTTAAAACCAACTACAATTGAAGGTTCTCAATTCAAAGGAAAAGGAAAAAATTAAAGAAAATTAGTTTATAAAGAGGTAACACGCGAATCTAGCCAAAGTAACTAGATTATTAATAGTAAGAATTAGCCAAATAGTAACTGTTTGATTATCTGTTCACCACTATATTTCTAGATTGTCTAATACCACACAAATATTACTTTTACTAAGAACAACATTATTATAATCTATAAACATATTTTTATCATTTTTTATAAACTACGAAATATTATTTCTTATTAGCACTAGCACCTACTTCCGCTGTTCTATTTTCAACCTTATGACAGGTGAAATTATAGTTCAGAATTACTCATGTCCTACGGTAGTGTGGTATCTATCACATGTGTGGTTGGATGAACAAAATAGTCTTGATCCTTGCCCTGAAAATGTTTTATTGATTTTTTATTACCTACTGCTGGCTCTACTTAGACATTTAATTTTTATTTTTTTATTTAATTTATTTTTATTTTTGACAAAATGAACAAAAGTACACTTAAAACAGAAAATAAAACAGATGGTATGTTTTTTTGTGTACCTAGGGGTTTATTATAATATTAGTATCATTATAACATTTAAAGAGAAATATCTGGGGTCTGGATAAAATCAGTTTTTAACCCTGTTGTACCTTAACTGAAAATGAAATCGTACCCATCAAGTAAAATGAATAAAATCAAAACATTAGCATTATAGAGTATTTTATAGTTTACTGAGCAAAATACAAGCATCCGGATAAGCAACTATGGTAGATAGAATAAACATGTCGGGAATCGTAAGATTTTTCACATTAAAGTATCAAATATTTTATCCTCCCCTATAAAACCACTTGCGTCATTCAAGAGGCGTCGATTTCGTCTATTTCTGAATCCCTTGAGAATGCTTCACCACGGAATCGAACACGACTTCATCTAAGGATCATCGCTTACTCGCTATAGAATGCTTGCTCTGTGCCAAAAATTATAATCAAAGACACAGTGACCAAGCAATGTGTGTGTCTCAACTTGTAACTCTCAATCTCACGAAGAGCTTTGGGATAAAACTTTTTTTATCCAGACATCCAGACCATATACCCTGACTCTCGTTAATCACATGCTAACAAGAATCTAAACTTTGTATCCCAGTAATAAGGTTCTAGTTATTTTTGATAGATGATTGTGTAATTTTGTAGTATTTGAAGTCTGTTAGTATTTTATTATAGTAAAAAATAGGTGTATCGTGTGTGGTTGATTTTTATGCAGTGTTTAAAGATCGGTTGTGTGCAGCGGTTTCTTTTGTAATAAGTTGGTTTTCTGATTGTTTGAGTCGTAAAAGTGTTCGAACATTATTGGAGAAATGTATGGGTATGTGTTTTGAAAATAATAACGATTCAATAGCGATCACACAAATTGGTTACTCCCCGAATAAGCCAATTGAGCTAAAACTTGATTACCCCAACTAAGAAGGGGGTAGTCTGAGGCCAATTATCGTGTTTGGTATCAATGTACAATACTGGAGCTAGCACCACAAGATCACAGTTCGGTGCTAACCGATAATAAATATAATTAAATCTATCTATCACTACTACACTACAGAAAAATAAATATTGTATTTTATTCGGCAATCGTTAGCTTATGAAAGTTTTAGTTATATTTACGTGTATCTTTTTCTTACATTCAACTAGGGCCATTTAAATTCACAAAAAAAATAAGTTGATTGTAGGTAGGTAGACGTATCCCGTAGCTTTACTCAGTTTGGGGCACCAATATTTTTTTAGGTATTCTGTGATTATACTTCAGTGACTACTTTATTACAGGTTCAAATCCAAGGGTATGGACATCGGAGTTTCCGATGAGTACCTGAACGGAGTACCCATCGAAGCCAGCTCCAGCGAGCCTGAGGAAGAAGAAGACGGTGAGATATAAATAGAGTTTATCCTAAAAAATACATCAGACTGGACGTGAACGGGGCGGAGCCACCACCAGTGTCAGTCCATCAGTTTACAAGTATTTAATGAATGAATGAATGAAATGAATGAAAATGCTTTATTGTACACCTTACAGACTAACAAAAAAATGTAACAAGGAATAACAACTAGAGATATGTAGAATGAACGGTCTTATCGCTAACAAGCGATCTCTTCCAGACAACCTTTGGATGGAGAGGAGCCTTTATAAAAGATGGTTAGTTTGAGTGCACCATAAAAATAACTATTGAATGTTGTCTTCCAGACGAGGACTCGGTTCTCAAGAAGTCATACAAGCACACGTCGCAGAAGGAGACGCCCGTCTCCTTCTGCAACATGAGCGAGATAATGAACCGGTTCGAGAGCGGGAGCGACGCGGCCGGCGAGCGACACCGCGAGCGGAAGCAAGAGATACAGAACATACGCAGCCGGCTGTTCATGGTAACCACATACACCCATATTTTAATAAATAAAAAACCTAACTACCAGATATTTTTTTGGAACATTTTTAATTTTTTAAATTATCTTCCGAAACTTCTGAAACATATGTTTTTGGTACATTATGGGCTATCATTCAACTACAGTCTGGAAATCAGACAAGACAGACAAGACAGCTGATACATACAGTTTATTTGTGTTTATTATTTATTTCAAATTATGTTTGATTGCAGGGCAAGCAAGCTAAAATAAAGGAAATGTACGAGCAGTCGGTTCTGCAAAGCGAGCAAGGTAACTCAATAAACTATTTTATTGAGTTGTGAACCTATGTTCACAACTTTATTACGAGATAAGGTAGACAAGCAAAGCCTAATGTATGATTTCTTCATAAAAAAAATTTTACGCAAGACAAAAACTTAAAAAATCTAACATAAAACAAAACGTTAGACTAGGTGGTATGGTTTTAAAACGAAAGCCTGCTCCGCGAGGAGCGAAAAAAACATACATATATAAGTATGTTTTTTTCGTCACAGGTACGTTTATAGTTTTATATTTACATATTATATCACAATTTATTTTATTTTTTCTTTCTCGAAATTGGATTTTTTGACCTGCATTATACAAATTGTGTATTTTATGCGATACTGTATAAATAAATATATTTTAAACCCTGTAAATGGTATGTAAATGGTGTCAAGGTGTGACGTCATCGGACAAGATATCCCGCGAGCTAGACTTGGACGCCGAGAAGGCGCGCGCCATCAAGCAACGCTTCGAGAGCGGCGGCTTCAACGACGAAAACCAACCGCCGAAGAACCGCGAGGTGGTCGACACTTCGCTCTTCAACGATGGTAAAATACTTCAAATTAAAAGAAAAGAAGACATTTATTTTGGACACACACGATACACTTTAACAAGAAAATAAAAATAATACCTGAAGACTCGACAAAAAACCAATACCTGGCGCGCAAACGTTTTGGCTTTAGGGCTGTTAGTTTGTTGTTGCATTGTAATAAATAAATAAACACAAGAAGACAAGGAAGAACAATTTCAGAATAATAGTGATAATAAACAGTAGGTAGAAACAGTAGAAATAGAAACAAAAAATAAAATTGGCCTATGTTGTCGATACTGCCCCTCGAGCACGGATCATCGATACGATAAAATTTGACAAGTTACATACATGCTTTAACGGCTGTTTTTGTATACGTTCGTTCGTTATTTAAATTTATCGAGAACTAGTTGCGCCCCGCGGGTTTACCCGCGCAGATTTAAATCCCGGTATTCCCACGGGATAAAAAGTAGCCTATCCTATGTGCTAATCCATCTCTCTGCCAAGTTTCATCCAGATCCTTTCAGCCGTTCCGGCGTGTAAGAGTAAAAACATCCATCCATCCATCCATACTTACAAATTCGCGTTTATACGCGCTTTTTCGCGCTTTTTCGACAGCCTACGTAGCTCAGTTGGTAGAAGTTCTGCCTTCTACGCCGTAGGTCGTGGGTTCGATTCCCACCGTGAACAAACATTTGTGTGATGAACATAGATGTTTGTTCTCTGTCTGGGTGTTATATAATATTATAAGTATGTATTTACAAAAAAAAAAGTATATAAGTAGTATATCAGCTATCTGGTTCCCATATCACAAGCATAAGCTTAGTTTGGGGCTAGATAGTGCTGTGTGAAAAGTCCACCAATATATTTAAAAAATTTTTCGCGTTTTTTCGCGTAGGATTACTGACAAATTTTATCGTATCGATGATCCGTGCTCGAGAAGCTTCGAGGAGCTATTATTGCGTGATTTTAAACTAACTTAATTTAACTGCGGTAAAATTATAGCCATCCTTCTTGTTTCTGCCTTTTAGAAAGTGACAGCAATGTTTTTAGTGCTGTCCAATTAGGTTTAGTCGCATATATCTGGCACCTAGATTCACATTAAGATGATTCGAAGTGATTCTTGAGATTTCGTTGAATAAACATCTTTAGACCTTTTGAATAACTCATTCTAAGCTTTACTTCTGAGGGGACTAAGAGGGATTTTAACGTCATGAGTTTTTTTTTATTTATTTTCCCAGGTATTGGCAAGAAGTCCCGCTCGATCTTCCTTGAGCTGGATGCGAATGCTAAGAACCTTCCCCCCACTTCCCCGCAGCCGCAGGAGGCACCTAAGCGGAAGGAAATCGTAAGTCACGAGCCTATTATTAACTGAGAAATCATTTCTACATATAGCCCTCATAGCGCAGTTGGTGTCTCTAACTTCTGCACTGCAGGCCGTGGGTTCTAATCCCAACATTCTCTGAAGAACTAAGAGGTTTGTTCTGTCCGGGTGTTATCGCAGTCATCTGATTTCGAATAGAAGTCATATGTCTTAAGCCGACTGCACTAGAAAACATCTGAGGGGATGTCTACTGTGCCTCAAACAGTCATGAGCCAATTTTTTTATTTAGTTACCTAATTTACAATATCTGGGCGACCGAGCTTTGCTCGGTAGCTTAAGAACCGCCATCTACTGTAATACCTTAAAAATAATAGTATTATTATTCACCAATAGATGTCAGGAAGAGTCATATTTTCAGTTTGTTTTTCATTGCCTGAAAACACGGGTAAAAAAACTTTTTCTAAAAATGAATCCTAGCTAGACTGATTTATCGCTCCCGAAACCCCTATACTTAATTTCATGAAAATTGTTGGAGCCGTTTCCTTGATTCAGATTATACAGATTATATTTTCAGTTTCAGTTAATTATCGCTCGTTAAAAGATATTAGAATCTATGTCTTCCCACAGCCATTTATACCCAAAGATCTGGTCCGATCCGACGACAAGATGGAGGACGTGAAGATAGAGACGGCCGATATCTCCGATCGGTTCAAGTTCTTCGAGACCTACCGTCCGGAGGCCAAGCGCAAGGAGTTCCGGATGACGCCGCCACGGCAGACGCAGGTGAGGACACTGGAGCCTTCTGCCGCCTCTGGGGTCACCAGTGGAAGGTCGGGGAATGTGATTGCACACAAAATGGTTGTTTGCGATTTTTCGAAAATTGGTTTAGTGATTTTATATCCTTCAACAAGTGAAAACGTGCGAGCGAGAGTCACATTAGCTCTTGTCTTCACCTTAATTTTATGTTGTTGCAAAATTACAGCAAAAGTTTAATTTAGTTAGTGGCATTTCTAGATGCTAATAAAAAAAATAAAAAACAAGGTCACCCAACAGACGCAATAACCCGGTTAAGTAAATACGGGCCTATCGCCATGGCGAAAGGTAAATAGTAAAATACATAAATAATAGTAGAAGCAAGCTTACCATGCTACCCAGTACACAATAATACTGCTCGCTTACTGCTGTAACAATCGAAGGCTACGCAGAACCTGCGACAAAAGATTTTTAATCTAATTTTAGGCTCTGCACGTCACAAACTAGCGACACAACACAGGTGATTATTTTTATTATTATTTAGATATAATTTTTTTATTATACATGAAAAACACCCAGACGATCAGAACAAATTTCTGCAGATCGTACCCTAATTTGTTCCGAGGCGGGAATTGAAAACGTCTTGCATCGCAGGCGGACTCTCGCCCGCTGTGGCACTGAGGTCGTTCAATGTTTGTTGTGTTGCAGCGCGGCAAGTCGCCGTCCCCCGAGGTGTACCACGAGCCGGGCGTGGTGCGTAGCTCGGAGCCGGCGGCCGACGCCGGCCTCGCGGCCACGCGGCAAACGGCCTCGCGCATGATCAACGTCTTCCGGCAGATGGAGGAGCAGAGGAACTATCCCGATGACACAGGTGCACTGCCGTCTTACGGCAAAAGGTCATACCTATCTAACATTTTTTTTTTAATTGAGTTATATACATATTCGGAATCAGGAGAAAAAGGCGCATCTGGCTAAAAAAAAACTATCTCAATCCTGCATTAGATTTTTTGTATAAAAAAGGAAAAATCATGATTTTACAAAGAATGAGAATAAGTAAATAATAAAAATACACATAAATATAATACGTATACTTATGCAAGTATTTATAACATTAATATAACATTAATTTTTCTGCATATATACATTCAAATAATTTTTATTCCCGAAAAACATCGAACCAAAAAAAACTTTAAACCCATTTTTCTCGAGATTTACAATTTGTTAGATGTGACTTTTTGCGGTAAGACGGCAATACATACCTACATACATCTTACGCACAGCTTATTTCCATCGGCAGAATGAAGGATCGACCGCACCCGCGTGACCAAAGCGACTGCGAAGCGGGAGCGTTTATCCATACCTTATCAATGGTGCTGTGCACACTACGCGATCACAACGCGGGCCAATTTGTTCAAGTTTCATATTTGACGCGCCCGCTTCTCGCGTTACGGACGCGCAGGTGTGGACTGTCAGTTATAGGTCGCGTCACGTAAAGACTGGGAGGGGGAGGGGGCGAGTGTTTTGTATGCGTAAAAAATCCCCTCCTTTTTTCCAGCGTTCTTTTTAAATGACGCGACTTCTACCAGCACATGCGCAATCAATCAAAAAAAAATCCTAGAATAGAGTAGTTGTTTATTTAGCATAAGTACAGTAAATAACACAAACCTGAAAAAAAATAAGGAGGGTAACATTAATAATTTTTCATAGCCCAAATCTGAGCCCTCTCCATGCAACGACTTCGCTTTTTATTTGGTATTCCAAAGACGCAAATGTGAGAAACTACTCCTAAATTTTTAGAAGAGAAAATCCTTCGATACCCGGATTCGTAGCCTACCTACACGGTACACGGTGTGAAGTCTCACTCCTATAGTACACTCACTACTCCTGTACTACTTTTTTTTATTTATCTTTATAAAAAATTAATAACAATATTAAAATATGTAGCAATAAGGAAACCACTAAGATTTATAAAAGTAATGCTACTAGGGAGTGAGTATACTACTCCTGTAGTATACTCACTTCTTTAACCAACTTTGTATCACATCCAGGTCCGAAGCCTCTGAAATGCTTCACCCCCCCTCCGCCCGGCGAGAAGACGCACACCGGCGACACCAGCTCTGAAGGCGAGTACTCCTCGGAGGAAGAGGACAGTGAGGACGAACGCAGGAGGTACTGCAGCGAAGCAAGAGACCAAGACGAAGCGCTCAAACAGGTACCTTTGTTAATACAACTTTCTGGTGGAACAAGCAAGTCCTCAAAAGGTATCTACATAGTATAAAACAAAGTCGGTTTCTCTGTATATATCCTAAATCCCTATAAATAAATAAATAAATAAAAATTGGTGGACTTTTCACACAGCACTATCTAGCCCCAAACTAAGCTTATGCTTGTAATATGGGAACCAGATAGCTGATATACTACTTATAATACATACTTAAAATATTATATAACTCCCAGACAGAGAACAAACATTTATGTTCATCACACAAATGTTTGTTCACGGTGGGAATCGAACCCACGACCTACGGCGCAGAAGGCAAAGCTACTACCAACTGAGCTACGTAGGCTGTCTATGTATGCTTAAATTTTTAAAACTACGCAACAGTTTTTGATGCGGTTTTTTTTAATAGATACCTAGTTTTTTTTTTGCAATCTATAGGTAAAACGTTTGACCGCAATCTCACCTGATGTTAAGTGATGATGCGGTCTACGGTGTAGCACGCTTACCTAGAAGAAACATATTCACTCGTCTCTTAAAAACATCCAAATTGTACGCATCCGGAAAAACGAACAAACGAACAACGAAAATAAATTAATAAGGTACTTGGTTCTCATTAAATGGTGATAGCGACCTGTTCTGATGATGGAGCCAAGGTCTGTTCAACGGAACTCTTCAGTAAATGGGCCAATTCAGTTGAAACTTGGTTACCATACTTAGTTAGTAGGTGGCAGCCAGAGAGTCCAAACACAAAGCTTGGACTTGCCTTTGACTACTACTTACTTATATTTTCGGAGCGTTCGCGTCGCGTCACGAAATCTCAGTTCGGGGCGAACTACAAGTATTATACAATATTTTTTTCCATCAGGCTCAACAGTTGGCTCGCACCAAAAGCTTCCGCGACCGGTTCGAGAAGTGGTCGGAGTCGGAGCCGCAGCGCGCGTCCTCGGCGGTCGTCATCGAGCGGGAGGCGGCCGATGACGATAACGATTCTCAGCTCGAAACTGCCAAGAGGTAAACATCTTGTCCCGTCAACTTGTTCTTTTTAGTGTGGTGAAAGGGTTTATAAGGCGTTGACAACACCTAATATTCCTCTCGCTCGCACGATTCGACATTTTAAAAGATTTAAAATTACTAAATACAATTTTCAAAAATCGCAAACAACTATTTTGTGTGCAATCACATTGCACACAGTTTAGTAAAAATTTGATTTTGATTGATGCAAGTTTTCCTACTCAAAAGTTTGCTTATGTACGAAAACTAGAAAAGCAAACTTTTGGGAGGCCTATGTCCAGCAGTGGACTTCTGTAGGCTGTTGATGATGATGATGATGATACTTACATAGATAGATATTTTTTATTATACATAGAAAACACCCAGACCAACATTTCGTGCACAAATTTGTTCCGAGGCGGGATCGAACCCGCAACCTCTGCTCTCGCCTGCTGCTCCACTGAGGTCGTCCATAGAGTTAGAGAAACCTTAGAGCTGTAGACGTAGTTGAAGGCAGTATTAATGACGAGTGGCGATTTTCAACTTTTTGTTACTGTTCCAGTTTACGACAAAAGTTCGAGAGCATGAATGTGACCACAAGTTCCGTGTCGAAGACAGGAGCCGCCAAAGTCAATCGATTTGTGGTGAGCCTGATCTGAATCTGAATCTGTTCTAGAAGATTTATTTTAAAACATTTACTGATGATATAAAGGCACATTGTGAAGACAAGAGCTAATGTGACTATCGCTCGCACGTTTTGACTTGTTGAAGGATATAAAATCACTATTCCCATTTTCGAAAAATCGCAAACAACCATTTTGTGTGCAATCACATTGCACACAGTTTGGTAAAAATTTCATTTTGATTGATGCAAGTTTTCTTACTCAAAAGTTTGCTTATGTAAGAAAACTGTAAAAGCAAACTTTTAAGTAGGAAGACATGTATCAAAATGAAATTTTTACCAAACTGTGTGCAATCACATTGCACACAGTTTGGTAAAAATTTCATTTGTGGTCAAAATGGTTGATTGCGATTTTTCAAAACTGGGAGTAGTGATTTTATATCTTAGGTAGGTGTTGTCAACGCAACATCTGGACGCCTCAAGTTGATGGACTCAGGGCAGTGCATCGTAGAACATGCCCCTATCATACGTGACTTGCGATGCCATGCTTTGTTATATTTTACTAGTGGCGCCCCGCGGTTTCACCCGCGCAGATTTAAATACCGGTATTCCCGGGATAAAAAGTAACCTATGTGCTATTCCAGACTATAATCTCTTTGCCAAGTTTTATCCAAATCCGTTCAGCCGTTCCGGCGTGAAAAAGTAACAAACATCCATCCATACTTACAAACTTTCGCGTTTATAATACATATAAGTAGGATCACTAAACATCAAAAAACCAGCGCTGCTAAGGTTGTGCCTCTAGCAAACGCTGAGTTGCTGTAAAACTGATATTATATTGTCAATTTAATATTAAATTACTAATTATATTTTAATTTTATATTTTGACTGAAAATAAACTATTCCTATTCTGTTCTAATAATGTGTATCATCTTGTTTCAGTAACCACAGAGTCAGAATCTACTCAAACTACCAAAGTGTTTTAACCCAATAACGTTGTAAAATCACGACTTGCCAGTTTAATATTATATAAATAAGAAACTTTAACTTATAAATCAAAATTTTACTTATGAACATCTGAAGAAAGAAATAAATTTGTCATGTTTACATTGAGTTTGTGACACTTTTTCTTCTTTTTCTCCGTTTATGGCACCCGTGAACTATCACAACTCAATTAGGTGAACAGCCTCAATGTAAACAGGCTTAAATATAACTGTCACAAGTCAAATAGGTAAATACATTTTAGTGCTCCTAGCAGACAACTGTCTGTTCAGAACATTTTAAAGATATGATTCAGTATTAGATTGGATGATAAGCTAGTATTGACCGCTTTCGACCTGTTAAACTTCTAAATGTAGGGAGACTGTTTTGCTTTTAACAGATGTTTGTAAACTTATTTTAAGTCGTTACTAATTTCTACCTCAACATACAGACATAATAGTCACTTTAATTTATTAATACCTAGTCCAAGGCCCTTATTCATATTTGTCGCTTAGCGACCCATTAGCTTTTTTTGGAAGTTTTTTGAAGGAGGCCACGATCTACAGTCTTGGCGCGTCTCGGTACAAAACCTGGGGGCATATTCTCTATGACATAGGAGATTCCTTGCCCCAAACCGTGGAACGTCAAAACGTGATCATGGGCTTTATTCTTTATGACATAGGAGATACTTTGCTCTAACCGTGTCACATCAAAAAACGATCTAAACGCAAACGCGATTGAATTGGTCATAGTGAATAACGCCCCTGGGGGCATATTCTCTGACATAGGAGATTCCTTCCCCGAAACCGTGTGAAGTCACAACGTGATCTTGGACTTTATTCTTTATGACATAGGAGATACTTTGCCCTAACCGCGTGACGTCACAACGCGATCTAAACGCAAACGCGATTGAATTAGTGAATAACGCCCCCGGGGGTTAAATGAGCCCTCGCAGCTCAATCGGTAGAGGTTATATTTTTTTTACTTGCTTAAAAAAAACTGGACTGTGGTACTGTTTTTAATTGTTTTAAATAATTTGTTCGAGAGAGCTTGAGGTAGTAAGTAACGACTTATGATAAAATAAGTATCGTTTCTTTGTACGGAATTTTGTTTAGATTATATATTTATTTTAGGGCTGTTAGGGAGATGCATTTTTTCATAAAAACAAAACTTTTTTAGCTGTCTATTGTTTAGATAACAATTATGAACATAGATGTTACTTTGTAATCAAAGTTCACAGGCTTATTTTGTGTAAAAGAATTCTAGCAAATACTCTAAACTTTATTGGACGAAAGAGTATCTCAAGTGTCAGTAGATTATCACCATTATGTGTCTGAGTTATCTATCATATACATCATTAAATTATTTGCTCTTAATTTTTTACACAACTTGTTTGGCATCTACTTATGTCAAGAAAAATATTTTTTGTTTTTTTTAAGGGTAGCGTTATTATAATTCAGACATAATGAAAATAGCCTTACATCTCAAATTTCTAAATTTTCCATCGGGTGTTCAATGTTCATGTTCATACCCAAACTAGAACTTAGATGTGTTATAGCTAGATCATTATTACTCAGAATGTTTTAAAACGAATGCAGGTAGTAAATAAGTGCCTTATAACGTGCAATCTCGTATATTTACAATTGAAACTCGAAATTTTATATTTATTCGATTTTATTTAGATACCTACATATTTTTATACCAATTTGTCAAAAATCATATATAGATTTAAGTAATCGTTGCAGATGAAACTAACGCACAAACTATTGCTAAACCTACCATCAGAAAGACAATATGCCGTTTTGGTACGACTCATTAATCGGTGAATAAAAACATTGGCACATGAAAACCAAACGCCATTCGTGAACGCCTTGTTTTATATCTGATAGTTTGTAAGCAAGTTTCATGTTATTCACTAAGATATTGAAATACATATCTTAGATTGAATAACTCTTGTTGGGTAATTTTCTGTTAATTCATAGGTTGTATTATTTCATGACATAATTCAAAGCAACTTGTGCAATTTATTTCAGGCTAAGTAACATTTTTATCTCATTTAATTCTATCAATTCTTCTTCTGATGTCAGGAAGGTCTTTTGAAAGTGTAGTTTACTTTCAGTTTAGGGGGATTTTTTCATATTCACACTGTAAATAATACTTGCTTATGTAAAAAATTGTACAAGTTGCACGAAAAACCTTACATAGGATCTTGCCAAAGTGCCATTTCGATATTATTAATCAAAAATAACCAATATAATTGTTATTAGGACATAAGCATATTTATCATAATACGATTTGACTGAATATTGAATGTATTTATTGTTTGTACTTAAATACTATTTGTTCAATGTTTTTATACCTTGAATCTGCGGTACCTAATGTTAATAAATGTAAAAAAAATATTTCGAGTTTTATTTAAATTCTACGCTAAGAAAAAACTAAAAGAAATTCACGACTTTGATCCCCAGGCACGGTAGATATCCACTCAAATCACCAAGTACTACTTACAGATTCTTTGAGGACGTCTAAGGACGGTAGTAAGAGGCATGTCCAAACATTACATTTGGCATATTTCGCAGTAGGTAGTTAGTATTTATAGCAAACATTGAAAGTTACGATGGTTGTGGTTTAATCACCACACCAACCATCGTAATAGCCGAAGGGCCAAACTTAGATTACTAAAATTTTCATTATTTTTAAGGTTCCGTACCTAAAGGGTAAAACGGGACGTATTACTAAGACTTCATTGTCCGTCCGTGTGTCTGTCACCAGGCATTACCTATCTCATACCCGTGATAGCTAACCAGTTGAAGTTTTCACAGATGATGTATTTCTGCTATTACAACAAATACTAAAAAACAGAATAATTATAAGGTGGCTATAAAAATCACGTTTGTTGTAACATACGTAATTTTTTTAAAGGCCGTTTTTATAGATAACTAGCTGAACCCGCGGCTTTGCTCGCGCCAAGGAATTCAAAGTTTCATACAAACTTTCATCCCCAATTTTATCCCCTTGGGGATAGAATTGATCAAAATCCTTTCTTAGCGGATGCCTACGTCATAACATCTAGCTGCATGCCAAATTTCAGCCCGATCCGTCCAGTGGTTTGGGCTGTGCGTTGATAGATCACTATGTCAGTCAGTCACCTTTGAGTTATATATATTTAGATAGAAGATAGATGGTACGGAACCCTTCATGCGCGGGCTCGACTCGCACCTGGCCGGTTTTTTTAGTTACATATCAATCAAAGGTGTCTGTCCTTAGGACAAGACCTCCAATTGTATTAATTCACCCATCTTCTGGATGGTCTACCTCGCTGCCTTCTCTTTTCTTGTGAACTACTTATTAATAGTTTTTGACCACGTAGCGCTTCCTCTAAAATCGTATGTTCTGTCCATTTCCATTTTAACTTTCTGTTACGACTTTAGTTTTAGTATGTACTAAAACTAATAAAAAAAAACATTTTTTTATTAGTAATCTGGATTCTATTAGACAGTATTTTTGAGCTACGATTACGAGCCTTTGTTCTGCAGTTTTTGGAAATCAGTCTTACACTAAGCTTGCGCTAAGTGAAGTAGTACATGGCGCAGGAAGGTTGCACAGGACTCGAGTCAGGAGAGAGGTACTCAGGAGAGGTGTCTCTGGGAGAGAGGTACTAGCACAACTAAAAGACGAAATTATGTATTATTAGTATTACTCTTTATTATTTCTTTAATTTGAAGTCTTTTATTTTACAGTTTCTCGATTCATGGTATCAAATTCTTAGATTAGTCTGTGCGTTTGTAGATTATTTTGATGATCAAATTTTACCATACAGCATTGAGTGGATATGAGTTACATTCCAGTGACCTGCCTTCTAAGCTTCCAATAGTTAAAATTACATTAAAATCAGTTGCCAGTTCTTTTCGGTTACGACACGTGATAGTAACAATGAATATCTTAGCCTTGCTATAAGGCTGCCTGTCCATGGACGCGGAACGAGGCTGCGAGGCGGAGAAACGGAGAAATTATGATTGCATAACTGGAGGCGAGATTTTATGCAATCCTATTGGTTAATATTTCTCCGTTTCTCCGCTCCGCGTCAATGAATAAACAGCCAAATGGGTTGCAATGGGTTGCCCTTTATTCACAAACAACACTAACATTGAAATAATAGAATGTAAACTGACTCAAACCAATCAATGGTCGATTGTAATATAGTACATACGACGTCAGAGTTTGAGGTTGTTGTTGAATACGGCTGTCTCCAGACGCACAAACAAATCATTTTACGGACTATTGTACCTATATTCTATTTGAAAACTAACCCAAGACAATCAAAAGACTCAAGAAATAAATAAATAATAAAACAAGAAAAAAACACTTATACACATACACTTGTGGTTGGTTTCATATTTACAGTAAATTTCACTACATTTTGTGATCGACTGATTTTGATACAACAATCAATTTCAAAAATACCATGCTACATTATAAGATTTTAAAGTTTTGTAAACATTTATTAATTTTCTTTTCTGGTCCCGCCTTTTCCAATCAAGAATCATGCGAGCTATGTTGAATCAATAGATTCTCACAAATATTTTATATACCTAAATTGATCTACAGGATTAGACAAAGCACAACCCACGAATATAATAAAGATTGTAAATTGTTGCGCTATCCCTAATTCCACAATGGTGGTAATAATCCAATTATTATCTATATATTTATTTAGTAGGCGAAAATTGCCTTCAAATCAGTCATAATCACAAAATAAAGTGTTTTGCTAAATACAAGTGTGTTAAGATCTCTACCACCGTGGGTACTTGACAGGCAGTGGTGTCGATTCTGTTGTTGCATTATCCTAAACTAACCTAATCTGACAGCTCTAAAATTATAGCCGTCCTTGTATATAGTTTCGGTCTTTTATAAAGGGATGTTAATATTTTTAGTGCTGTCAAATTAGGATAAGTTAGAAAAATTAAACAACGGAATTGGCACCAGTGACGAAGTAAAACGTTTTATTGCCATTAAGTGCAGTCAAGAATAACCTCAATTTAGATTATTCGGTTCATACTCAAATTTTCGACAAGTACCCACATTTGTAGTGTCAGAACCTCGGTGCAATAAATGTGTGGTGACATAAATTTAAACTTACATTTTCTTTGTTATAAACTCTTCAAATCACATACAGTCCGCAGTTTTAGATAGTTGGAGACAACACAATAGTATTGCGAAAATTATAAGACAGTCTGAACGTAGCAACGTACACAAACAATAACTCTTAGGGATCTCGGGCTGAAAGTATTCGAAAAGCTTAGATGATATAATACATAGTGTAAAATGACCTAATTTTTTACTTCACTAGTTTTATGATGCATTTGAGCTGTATTTTTATTATCATTATGATTTTCAAATACGATGTTTCGTACCCATTGAAACTGTTTAAATTCATAAACTGAACAGCCTTGCGGAAAAAGCCTGTAGTAGTTGTCAGTAGATAAATTATAATTAATCATTCACAATAAAATAATATAAATTACAGCCCTGAAAGTTAACTTTTCCAGGCAGTCACTATTGGCTACACTAAAGCAACATGCTCAAAGCATGTCTCACACAGTTATTTACGCTATTGTTATTTGACGTGTATTGTAATTCCAGGTTAAAATTATAATACTGATTTATTATTTCACAGATTGAGGGAGAATACCATAAGAATCGTTTTCCCAAATGAAAGGTCCTTTTGATCCAAAATTGAAAAATGCATAAACGCTTCTACAAAAAATGCTTAAAGTAAGTTTGGGCTAGGATCACTGGGTCTTTCTTCACCACACTGGTATCATCATCATCACAAGCTAAGCAAGGGAATTTTAGAAATAAAGTCCTCATCAAAATGATATTGTAATTTATTCAATAACATGAATACAAATCTCTTAGACACGGCAAGATTTTATCTAATTAAAATAAATAAATTTTACAAAAAACGGTTGCAACTTTTTTAACGTTTAACATTTTTTTCTTTGTATGTATGTCCTTGTCGTGTGTCATAGAAAACCATTTTTTTTTAGTAATTTTATATTTGTTTATTTTTAAAATTTCAGCTCTTTGCTGGTTGGTTGTTCATTGGGGCTGATAAAGAAAGAACCAGGGATATCATCACAAAATCGTGTTTATCATTAAAAAACACTGGTACTTATAAATCTAAAACTGCGCATCAATCAATAACCCATCTTCACATAGCCTCTAAGAGACCTTCTTATGATTATATTTACAGAATTACCCTAAATTACGGAAAACATTAAAGGCGACCTTGCAGTGTTTTTTACGAATATTTATTTTACCCTAATTAGGTATTTTTTATTACTTTTAACCTAAATTTCTAACAAGGTGAGCTATGAATTATAATTAGGTCTTTTTATGTATTTCCATACCGCCTTGTCGTTACTAAGACCTAAAACTGTTTTATTGAGTCAAGGTAAAAATGTTATTATCTTGACTCTTTTGAACTTATTTCCCAAAAGTTTACAATAAAACAAATTAACACCTAGAGCTCTTTAGATCAATACTTTTCTCTCTCAAAATGGTTTTTTTATAAATACTTACTTTAAAATCATAATAGCTCTAACTCAAACATGTTAACAATTGTATACTTCTTGAGACAATTGAAATAAACCCCACAACACTAATCAAATCATTTTTGCAAATGTAAAGAACTTGATTAAATCCTTCGCACACTGGAGAATGATGATCCAAATTATTCTTACACTTGATTGTCCATCGGCTTTTGAGATCAACACTGCAGGACTCACCTAATAATGTTTTGTCACAAGTCCCTAACACTACACTTTAATCTGGTGGCCGATGCAAGACCTCAGGTATTCTCGACTCCACCATTGTAGAAACATTCTTAACACTATCAGACCGTTCTCTGTGGTCCTTCTTCTTTTCATCTGATTTGTGGTCTTTTTTATGATCCCGAGACCGGTCTGAGCGATGATGGAAGGATTTGTGATGGGATGACGAAGAGTGTCTTCTGTCTTTGTCTGAACGTTCTGATCTGTGCTTGTCTGAGCGTCTGTGAGAATGATTCTTGTCTTTATCTGATTTCTCATTGGTTCTATCAGACTTTGATTCTGATCGGTTGGATTTTTCTGTTCGCGACTCTTTGAGTTCGGATTTTTCCGATTTTATCTCTGGTTTTTCGTTTTTTATCTCAGCTTTGATGGAGTTTGTTTCTGATTTGATTGGTGGAGGATCGACATTTTCCTGTTTTAAGTCAGCTTTAGAGTTGGTTTTCTCCACCTTATTTTCAACTTTTGTATCGTCTTTTTCCAGCTTCACATCAACTTTCTCAGTTTTGACGTCGCTCTTCTCCATGCTGACGTTAGTTTTCTCAGTGTTTGCGTCATCTTTCTCCATATTAACGTCACTTGTCCCCGTTTTCGCATCAGCTTTCTCTGTTTTGGCGTCACCTTTCTTCTCTGATTTCTTGTCGTGCTTATTTACATCGAAACTCTTCCTAGTGTGGGATAGTTTCATCGGCTTGTTGAGTTTTTCGTGGAACTTAGCACTGAGCGCTCGCATTTCTATGACGCCAGCTTTATGCTTTGTCGCGGATGACTTCTTAGTTTCTGTAACATAAATTATAGTTTATAAAGCAAGCAGCTTTAAATGCCGGTATTCCCACAGGATAAAAAGTTGCCTACATGCTATTCCAGACTGGGAACGGGTCTGGATGAAGCAGAAAGATAGATTATTCTATCTCTCTGCTTCATCCAGACCCGTTTACCCGTTCCGGCGTGAAAGAGTAGCAAACATCCATCCATCCTTCCATACTTACAAACTTTCGCTACAAGTAGTACTACTGTAGTATAATATTAGTAGGACTAACCCGAGTTGGGTGCGCTGTGGCTCGGCGCGCGCGGCAGCGTGACGGGCGGCGGGTCGCAGGCTCGCTCCTCCGCCGGCGACGACGACGTGGACCCAGGATAGTACTGCTTCAGTCTTAGGTGCCATGCTACAAGAAATAGAGGGGTTAATGTCCACCCGTGCGAAGCCGGGGCAGGCAGCTAGTATCACTACATACATAGTACTATCAAACAAAGTCGCTTTCTGTGTCTCATGTATGCTTAAATCTTTAGACCTACGCAACGGATTTAGATGCGGTTTTTTTAATAGATAGATAGATTCAAGAGGAAGGTAAGTAGATAAACAATGTGCACCCGCGCGAAGCAGGGGCGCGCGGGCAGGCCGCTAGTATAATATAGAAGCTCCAGTGTGATGGCAATCCTACAACTGGCATGATGCTGGAAGTGACTTACCAACGGAGGAGACCGCGGACACGGTCCTGAACTGATGGATTATGTTCCTCGGCAGGAAGTAGATGTCGTCAGAGTTCAGCGGCAAGCGTGAGTAGCGCACGCCTTCGCGACGCAGCTGGTTTAACTTCGCTTCTTCCAACCTGGATAATTTAATTAGAATAAATCACGGGACACGTCTTAGGAGACCTACATCCAGCAGTGGACTAAAGGTGCCCACCGCATCAGCATCGCTGCGTACGGCGCGGACGGAGCATCGGTATTTACAAAATGCTGATGGGGTGCGTCCACTACATCTGGATTTTGCATCGGCAGTTTCGGTATTTTCAAAGCAATTCCGAATGGCGCGTTCACTGCGGATGACGTCATCAGCAGAAATACCCGTCTCTGGCGCTGAAATGCCGATCCAGTGCACACTGTACCATACAAATCAATACAAAGCAACAAATCCGTACGCAGCGATGCGGATGCGGTGGACGCGCACGTTAGCAGGGTGATGATGATATTATTATGTTACAAAGGTACCTCCCATTATTTAGGGGTCGTCCTAATTAGACATTGATCGCGTGATGGTGCGATGCAATTGCGAAAAAATTGCAACATGCGATTTTATTGTATGATGAAACTGCTCTGTAAGCATTCCGATTGGTCTCGCGATGACTTACAAGATTAAATAAGAACACTAAACAAATGTGTGTGTTTAATCTAGTTGTGCGACGAAAACGCATCGTTTAATCACAATGCTTTTGACATCTGGGGGGTTATTTTGTTCATCGGTATCGGATTCATTGCGGAAAGTACTGACACAACTATGAATGAATAGATGAAGGGGTTTTTACTTACCAAGTCACACACTGCGAAATGGGTGGCTCGTACAAATCTAGCTGCAGTAGCTGCACCAGTTTGGTAAAGTCAGCTGCGTGGAAGGCCACCACGTCTTTGGTGATGCGACCGCGGTCTGACTCGTCGCCGCAGTGTATTGCTTTTAGTACTCCTGAAACATAGAAATAGACTCACTGCTATTATCTTGAAGCATGATGGTCTGGATTGATGATCTGGGGGACATATCCCCCAGATTTCTTGGGACTGACTGACCTAGCTCTGGGCCTGTTCTGGGTAAAGTGCGCTATGATTAATCCGTTAATACGCATGAAAGCGACGTGCCGTGAAACAACGTAATGTAAGAGATGATTGCAATAATATATTTACTGAGTGATTAGTCTTGACTTTTGACAACTTGCATTTCTGTTTTACTGGCACCTAGAGTCATCTAGATTTAAGACGTTTGAAAGTGATCCTTGTGATTTAATTGAATAAAAATAGATTTCGACTTTGTCTTTGCAGATTTCGTATTCCGCAATTCGGATATTAGCAGGTATTGTATGCAGACGCGATAAGCAGCTATCGGGCATGCTGGGAACAAATATTTTGTCATATATATAGAAATTAGATTTCTATTGTACATACCGACTGCCGCAGTGGTGATGCGATCGAGGCCGTGCCCTACGTGGTCTGCATGCGCGCGCGTGCGATCTTCGAACAGGAACTCTCGCGCTTCGCTGTAGCGGGGCAGATATTGCAAGTTCCGGAGCTCGTTGATACCCGTCCTGAAACGTTATGTCATGTTACAAATGTAATACAAACTTAATATATTATTATGCGAAACAGTCTAACTAAAGTTATACTGATTCGCGTAATAATATATTCTATCCTATCCTACTACTATTATAAACGCGAAAGTTTGTAAGTATGGATGGATGGATGGGTGTTTATGACTCTTTCACGCCGGTACTACTGGATGGATCTGGATGAAACTTGGCAGAGAGACAGATTGTCTGGAATAGTACATAGGCTACTTTTTATCCCGTGGGAATACCGGGATTTATATCTGCGCGGGTGAAACCGCGGGACGCAACTAGTAATTTATATACCTCCTCTTCTTGATAGGACTCTTCCCCAGTTCAGCAGTAGGCACCAGTTGTTCTCCTGGCCTGATCCACAAGATGGGACCATCGTTGGACTCTTGCGGTTCCATCTCCACTGCAGACATGGGACCCCATGGCATGGTCTGTGAATGTAAATAGTATTTAGTGGCAATGGGTGATGATATCTTACAGGTTTTCATAGCTTGGGTACTGATGACATCCACACAGTATTGCATTTAATTATACATATAGACCAACCTATTCTCTATTAGATCTATTAGAAAGAAAAAGTTTTTATTTATGATGACAACACACACAAACACATAACAACAAGAGCGACACACTAATAATAAAAATAAACAGCAGATATTTTAAACAAACCCAATACTAAACATTAGTCTATTAGTCGAGAAACATAGAAAATCGTCATTAATCCTGACATACTAGAGGTTAAATTCAAGTGAAGCTGTGTTTTATCGTTAGATGTGTTTTTATGAGATGCTTACCAACTGCAAGAATGGAGATCGCGCCAGCATGTCCAGCATATCGGGGAAGTAGCCTCCCACTTCCTCATGGACGGTGCCCACAAGAGAGATCTGATGCAGAGGCCCACAGCGGCAAGTTCCAGCGGAATATGAGTGCTGCACCTGTGACAAAATACCTTTAGTTAGTACTGGTTTCACACCTATCAACAACCACATAACAACAAGCTTTGGCTAAGTTTGGGGCTAGATAGTGCTGTGTCAAAAAGGCCAGCAATAATTATTTATTATCTCAAAAATTCATGATTCTAGGAATATTTTCATGTAAGAAAAATGGTTAAGGTACCTGAAGAAGAAGAGAAAGATATGACAGTTGGTTACCTGTTGGTAGTATCTGCTGATAGTGGTGGTGTCTATATCCGAGGCGCGCGCTAGCACGCCTGCCTTCACGGTCAGGTTGGGATGCGTGTCCGCAAGGTGTTGCAGCAGGCAGGGGAACTGAGCTGCCGCCCCCCGCACCACTCCGCAAACGAAGTATGCCCAACCGTCGCTGTCTTCTGAGAACACCAGCTGGAGAGGACACATTTATTTAATGAAAACAAAAAACAATGCAGTGGAGCTAAGCGTCCACCGCGTCGGCATCGCTGCGAACGGAGCGGACGGAACGTCGGTATTTACAAAATGCCGATGGGGTGCGTCCACTGCATCCGGTTTTTGCATCGGCAGTATCGGTATTTTCAAAGCATTTCCGAATGGCGCGTTCACTGCGGATGACGTCATCGGCAGAAATACCGATCTCTGGCGCTGAAATGCCGGGATCCGAATGGCGCGTTCACTGCGGATGACGTCATCGACAGAAATACCGATCTCTCCGAGCTCCGTACGCAGCGATGCCGTCGCGGTGGACGCGTATCACTAGCAGGACTTAATGTTCATAGTATTGTCTACCAGTCATCCCGGGCGTGCAAAAAGATGATGATGCAACCGTGGCCCGATTACGCTAATGTCTGGCTATCGATTTGATTCCCATAGGGTAAATAGCACTAAAAGGATGGATGGGAATCAAATGTCAAACTGCAAGCCTTCTCGATAGCCAGACATTAGCGTAATCAGGCCCAAATCTACAATAATAATTTAAAAAAACTTACCGATGTAACAAATAGCTCACCTGATGTGCTTTGTTATTGCTACGTAAGTCACGCACGTAATGAACGTGCCCTTCGATGGAATACCCTGCGTCCATCAAATTGAGGCATACAGATGTTAAGACTCATGTGCCTGCAGTTTCGGCATCCTTCACCCACCTTCAAACTGAAGCAGCTAGGCTGCTTGACGGCAGAAAGAGCCCTTCACAAAGGACTACTCATCGTAACATACAGCTTTTCACCTGCACGCTAATTGTCTAACTATCTAGTAATCGTAATCGGCACAGATGATGGAATATGTAATAATAAATTGAATCTGAATGTAGTATCCTAATGTCACAGATGGACTTGATATGTAGTACAGAAAGTATGACACTTGAAACCCAGAATATCGACATGGTAACAGGCTTCAAGTCAGACAATAAGGCCCCTGGGATTTGTGACTCATGGTTTGACAATTACCTTGAGGAACTCCTTGGCTAGTGCTTCCTGTTGGTGCGAGTTGAGCTGGTCCACGTCGCGCTGATTCAGATAAACGACGCTGGCGCCACCGTTCGGGTGAGTCTCCACTCGCATTAGCCTATAACATAACATTACATGACACATACCTGGCGATCGTTTTTAGGGTTCTTGATTCTAAAAAATACAATTACAACCGCGATTCATCATATTAACAAGATCATCATGTTTTAGTTTTGCACATTCAGCATGAATGAGTTAGAGGAGAGAGGTTAGCAGGGGCCAGGGGGATAATGTACAATACACCCCATTGCAGGACTTCCGTGCAGATCATATACCCCCACCATGAATTAGAATGAGATGAATAAGTTATAAGATTATCTTCTGGGTGCATTTCAAACAGTATGTAGTGGTTTATTTATCTTATCTTAAAAAGGATACAAATATACACATCTAGACGTAAATGTAGTAAGGAAGAAAGTACATTAGGCGAGATTGAGGCTAGTAAAGTGAGTTGGGGTTTTCTTCCTGGTAAACCCCAGTTCACTGTTCACAGCTTTTGGGCCTGTGGGGTGTCGTAAGATAGGCCGTATACAAAACTATTATGTTAAATTCCATACACTATTTTTAACCCAGCAAAAGGAATACAACTTCCTTTTGAAATAAAGCTTTTTTAAAAAGTGGCTATGAAGTGGTATTTTGTTTAAAATCATACTAGAATCTAGTGACTACAATGTCAATTATTATTACTTACCGATGGTATTTGAGTCCCTTGATCGCCGGGTTATCTGCCACGGCCCCCCAGCCTCCCTCAAGCGCCGGTTTGTCCCGTTTGCATTGCACACCGATGGAGCAGCGTCGAATGCGCGCGCGTCTTCGACAATGCGTACAAGACGAGTGGCGAGATGAGTGGGATCTTGAATGAAAATGGATAATTTTAGTCTAGTGTACACAGGAATAACATTTAGTTAAACTTAAATAATATGCATGTACAATGGCGAGCTTTACCCTAAAATTATCTTCTAGCTCAATTTTACTGCCAATTACAAAATCACTTATTCAACTTTTCTGTTACATAGTGCATTGATTATCTGTAGTACATCGGTACTTACGTTGTTGTACATTAAGCTCGGGTTTAGGGATGAGCCCAAACGCGCGAAGTGGTATCCTCGTTTCTAAAATGTTCATCATTAGCGGAATTCATAACAATACCAATGTATATGACAAGCGCTTGAGGGTTTGGTGTCTTGTCGGAACAGCCTCTCTTATGTACTAACACAAGATGCGTTTATCACATTTTCAGTCAAAAAATATGACAATCACATCTTGCAGGATGATTTCCAATTCATATGAAGTCATAAAACTCACCTCTCTCTATCTCGTTCCTTATCCTTATCCCTGTCTCGTTCCCTTTCTTTCTCCCGTTCCCTATCTTTCTCCTTCTCCCGTTCTCTATCCTTCTCCTTCTCCCGCTCTCTATCCTTCTCTTTCTCCCGTTCTCTTTCCTTCCTCTCATCTTTTACTTTTACCTCTGTCACTTTATCCGTCTCAGTTTGGATGCTCTTCACAATTGAGGGGAAAAACTGTGGTGATGTGGCATTTTCTTGCTTCATCTTAAATGGTAGCTCCAAGTTTCCATAGCAGGGTAACTCTCGTCTTGGAGTTGATTGGAACCTTATCGCGTTCATCGTAAGGCTGAAATGGGTAGCTGGTTTTCGAAGGTTTGAAGTTTCTATGAGAACATTGGAGCGGGTAACTCGCGGGTATTTATAGCGGAACATAGAGTGCTGGAAGTGCGTGTTGATGATTTTAAGCTGACGAGATACGGAGGAGAATATCCTTTTGGTTATATCATCATCTTCAATCTTATTGGAGATCTGTGTCTGTCTCCAGGATGCATGGAGGCCTGAAAACCAGTCCTTCTTCAGAGGTCCATCGGTGAAGCTGAGGATTGCATCATGGTGGAACAGCAAAGGGTTTCTGGCGGCCGCAGTTTTCCTTATCAAGTGGAGGTTGAGTATGGAGGCATTGCCGAATCCTCCAGAGTCGAAAACAGGCCATATCTTGGTGAGCTTTGCGGGAGTAGCGTTTGACTCGTAGACGCATACCTGGCGGGACTCCGGGCTATGTCTGCGTTTACGACCTGTAATACAAGAAACGAACATACTAAAGAAACGAAGACAGGCACCTGCTCAAATCAAAATCATTTACTTATGCCGCATGTAAGTAGGAAAAAATACAAGAATAGACTTTAGAAGTAAGCCAGCGACATAGATTGGCCGTCACTCAGCATAAATGCTATAGCAGCATATGCTACTGTAATGCTGGTCTTCCATATACCAGTATGAGACAAGATAATAACTGTGAAACCTATGTCTCTGTCTGATTAAATGAGTATTTTAATGAAGTGAAGCCCAGAGTTTTCATGTACCTACTTTAGGTACAATTTTTTTTTATCAATAATAATCATCATCATAAGTCTGTCAATATTTAGCCCTGTCCATCCATTTCCATGTCACCAGGTGGGGACAATTATAATGATTGACAATGAGATTACCTACCAGTTACTTAGTAAGTTTTCAGTAAGTATGTACTAAGTTTAAAACTATCCTATTCATCAAGTTGAGTTTATACCTAATAATGAAGTAGGTACCCATGTTTCTTAAAACAACAGAAAGTTGTAGTACTTATATTTCATCAATATTTTCAGACAATTCAATAGGTGTTTTTATCTGTGATTTTTATAATAGGTATTTACTTACCTACTCATATTTTGTTCAAGTTGTAATACAATTGTAAAATTACCTAGTTGGTATTCTGCATCCCCTTAGTCTAGCTAGTAATGCGTAGGTCTATGCCTAATGGTATAGTGCCCAGTAGCTCTTACTCTTCTTAGTTGTCATAGATTGTAAGAGCCAACTTTAAAATTGGAGTTTTATAAGAGGAGGACAATGCCCCTTTTACACGTTAAGAGGCTACCATCATTTCACGCTTGCACATTTCAGTTTTTTAAATATTTTACTGATTTTTTATTATTTTTACTAAAGATGCTTTTAAAAAATCACAAAGGTTATATCAAAATCAAAATAAAATATTCAGTACAATCACAAGAGTCCCTTCGAAATGTCTTAATACTAGGTGAATCTTCTGCTAGTTCATCGCAACCAAAGCCTATAGACCTAACCTTTTCTACCTTTCGGAGAATAACATCAAAGGTTCATCATTTTGGTTCAAAACAGTTTTAATTCTTACTGTTATGTAATTGGCTAGCTGATTTATTGATAACTGTGCTTACCAACATGCTCTTTACCTATTGAAACTCACTGCTACCACAGGTATGAAGTCAAGAGGAATATACCTAGGTACATTTAATTATACTGTCTTGCACTTGATTAATATGCTATCCAAATCCAAATGGTGAGTGTTCATAACATTACTATTAAATATTCCAGGAATTGCCAAAAAAGAGCTGCAGAGTGCATTATTCAACTTCAATAGTTAGAAGTTAGCATTGCTTCCGGACATCCCTTTAGGACACCATTTTTGAGAGATATATGAAAACCCCAAGGACCTTTGCCCCTCCACTACTCCAGCTTGTGTCTTAAGCATCGTGAGCAATGTTGTGATGGAATGACTTACATTATGTTGAACTCATCTTTTTGAACCCCGGGTTTCCGTTGTGGCTGTGAAGTCCACAAATGTACTGGCTGTGAGGCTCTTTTTTGTGATTTTGTATGATATTCAATGGTATTGGTAATTTTGGTAAAATCTGTACAAATAATAATGAATGTTGCATCCGGGAACAGTTGTTTTGATACTCATTTGTGCAGTTTTATCTTCATCAACATGTGTAGTTAGATTTTTTTGTTCAACATTGTTACTGACATTCCCATGTGAATTCTAGACATTCTAAGGAGTGAGAAGTTAGAGATATGAAGTATTTCAAGTCGTAATTTAAAACCTGAAGTTCAAGATCTCTCTTACTTTCTCTTGTTTGACCGAAAATATTTAAGTTTTTGTAAGATGCCTAAAACTAATTTAAAAACAAATAGAAAGTAGGTACCTATGTACTTGTCTAGATGACAGCAAGGTCAGCTATCATGATGCAACCCCAAGCAAGCTGCCGAGAATCTATAGAAATAGCTCTAAACACATCCAAAGATGGGAAAAAGACACGAAAGGGACACCAAAAGCCTGAAAACGGAAGCAAAAACGGTTGGTGTATGTTTACAAACATATTTGACCTCTGTTGTGATGTAAGAAGTGAGAATGATAGGTTAATCTTTTTCCCACCAAAAAACAACACAGGCAGAGGGAAATAAAGTGGTCAGCCACATCTAAGAAGGACGTGGAGACTATTTATTTAGATAATCCAGGATGTGTGGGACTACTGTACCTTTGGAATCTGTGTACAGAGCGTGTCTTTCTTCAGCTGACATACTTGGGCCGTTTTCCAATTTTGGCAACTTGTGGTAGTAAGGCGAAGGACGATGGCGCTGAATGGCCCTGCCGGCGCCTCCTCCGATCCCCGAACCGCGGAAGTCATCAGCGTATTCACCATTATCACCGACTTTTACACGAGAGAGTCTGGGGTCTTCCGATGACGCCATTGTCCGACGGCCAAGATTATTTCAATGAAAACTAAACACTGTTCATCAATGAAACATTGACCATTACAACTGATTTTATTTTATTAGCGCGTTTAACACTTATTATGCAGTTTGACGTCTAAAAACACATAATTTGCGAATAAAAAACAACTTGCGACGCCATTTCTACGCGCTGCTGCCTCATACTTTTTTACTTTTTTTTGACAAATTTTATGAAAGCGACGTGGAAGCAAAGGCACTTTGCTATTCAACCAACTTTCATTTATTAGTACATACATGTACATGTACAAGTATGTAGTATTATAATTAATTATTATCTAGCTAAATCAGTTTGTGTACATACATAAAGTTTCTGAACTTTAAAAACAAGATCATACTTATTTTACTCTTTGAACAAGATATTGGCAAGTTTAACTATTTGCCCACCATCCATCTAACGTCATGTTGTGCAACTAAAGCGCAAGGATAGTTACTAAAAAGTTATATAGATGGCGCAATACTCCCTTTTAATGTTTAGGAAAGAGATGGCGCTATTCTATGAAAACTGCACATATAACTGCCTGAACCACAACTATAACTACGACAAGTACTGAAGGGATAGCCGGATAGCCCCTCTGATTCCTTATTTCCATAATGAAACACCAACTTGAACAAAAAGTTAGATCGATTATTGAACTAGGTATCTCAGTGATCTCAACGCGAAAGCATGGTGGGCATCATCACAGGTCACTGCGATCTCAAATATCATTTTCTGATCCACATTATCATCATCGGGGATGCTAGGGCATTGCTGCAACTAGCCCACAGTCCTACTTAGCTTAGCAGGGGGATAATGCACTTGTGAGCACAATACACCCCCACTGCGGGAAGTCAGCGATCTTCTCCCACCATGAATTAGAACGATCTCAAATTCTCAAGCCTGAGGCCCAGATTTGAGGTATCAAGTTAGTTTATCTACTTTTATGGTATTCGGTTTTAGTTTTTTAGTGATTAAAAGCGCAAGCGTAGTTTACCGTTCTTCTTCATATTAAACACCTACAGACTAGTAGGATGCTAATGCAAACATTGTTGATATACTTACCTACACGTTTAGCTTTGATGACAATTGACAATGCATGGATATTTGAGCATTTTAGATTTTACTACAAACTTATAATGGAGATTCGATGAGTGCTTCTATCAGACGGGTAGAGAACTCACGAGTCTCCTGCAAAAAAAGGCAGACAAAACTTGGGGTACTGAAGCATGCGATGAGATTTAGTGTGATCCTTAGCGTGTTCATAAATCACCCTCATTAGCAGTCTAAGGCAGTCCTAGGTTCGATTCACGTTTTAGTATGCATCTAACATCATGCGACAATGAATTGCGAATTTTTGAATGTTCTGTGGCATAGTTTTGGGAATTAGACAACGTGCAGCCGTATGAAGAGTCGTCCACTAGGTAATACATGATTTATCTGTTTTTATGAAACAAGCCGTGCCTAAGTTTGTTACCATTTTTTTCTAAGCGTTGGTACTGCAAACTTTTGAGTAACAAAACTTGCTTCGATCAAGATGAATGAAAAACTGTGTGCAATGTGAATGCACACAAAATGGTTGTTTGCGATTTTTCAAAATTGTGTTTAGTGATTTTATATCTTTTTTAATGTCTAACCGTGCGAGCGAGACGTAAATTAGGTGCTGTCAACGCCTTAACTAGATTTATGACGTTTCATAGTGAGTCTGGAGCAAGGAATTTAGGTACTTAATTATTAAAGTAGGTACGTCTGGAGATTATAATGAAAAAAAAAATGAGCACAGGGTGATAGTTTGGTATACCTACCCGACTTCATGCACCTTCTTACACAAATACATATCGTCCATTTGCGACGACAGCGTGACATCTCAAACTACACGATCCCTCGCTCCACCGACACTCTGAATCGCGATCTCGCGTTCCACTATCTTCAAAAACGGGATATTCTTTTCGACATATACAACAAAATTTGTTATATAAGTCGAAAAGAACATCCCGTCCCCGAAGACAACAGAACGCGAGATCTCGACTCAGAACATCAGCATCAGGCTTTTCACTGCTCGCTTTTATGTTCATGCAATAGGAGTTATTTTTCTTTGGTTTTGTGTAGCTTGGTAAAATAGTTTTTTAATTGAAGATTTTTAAAGGTTTCTCAACTAGCTGATTGAACAAGCAGATGGCCCATCTGATGTTCAGTGGTAACCATCACATAAAACAAAATTAACAAGGCATTGTCTCATAAATCACGCACGATAGCTTACGGCCCACCTGATGGGAAGCGGTTACCGTAGTCTATGAACGCCTGCAATACCAGATGAATCAGAATCGCGTTGCCAATCCGTTTCTACAACTAGCTGATGGAACAAGCAGAAGGCCCACCACATGTTAAGTGGTAACCATCGCCTATAACAGCATTGCCTCGTAAGTCACGCACGATAGGAACGTGCCCTACGATGCACTGCCCTGCGTCTCATGTGCCTGTAATTACACCGGCCGGCGACCACACTCTTCAAACCGAAACTCAGCGTTGCTGCTTGGCGGTAGAAAGAGGCGTGGTGGTAGTGTGGTGGTGAGTACCTACAACCGCGGACAAGCTCTTCACAAAGAGCTCTACTACTCTGTCATTTTTTCTGAAAATTAATAACATAATATTGTATGTAAGTACAAAATACATTTATAAAATAATAAAGCAATAAAACCATATTTTAAAATTACAATTTTCGATTTTAAAATTATAATATGGGGTTGGGCGGGGCATATCAGCCGGATGCCTCCCGATAGGTGGGCGAAGACCATCATCACACCATGGGTTCCTGACGGACGGTGACCTTGTGGTCGGCCTAGAAAGCGCTGGCGGGACGACCTAGATGCCTTTGAAGGGAGGAAGCTCAAGATAGGGAAAAATGGAATTCCTTAGGGGAGGCCTTTGCCCAGCAGTGGGACGAAATAGGCTAAAAAAACGATAGAAAAAAAGATCTTAAACCTACTTCTATCTAGGCACCTACCCTATGGTACAAAGAAATCGATTTGTTTACATATCTCTTTCTTCATTTTAATAATTAATTGAACTTAAACTAAAACTTAGCCTGACATCTACGAAAACAATTTTAGCTCGACGACCTTGATACAGGAACGTGGTAAGTACATTTTATTATTATTTGCAACCTATACATTTTTTATTGTAGGTATAATAATAATGCTGAATAATAGTTTTGTATAGAGATTCCCTAAAATGAGCTGTAACAAAATCATACTAGGTACCTATGTATAGTAATTTTGAGATTTACCTATTAAGCATTTGTAAAGTTACATTACATTATGTAAAGTTTTGTCGTTATGTAAAAACAGTACCTATGTACTTTTTAAGATATTTTTATATTCATTTATTCGTTATTTGATTGATTTTAAGGACATAATTAATAAATTAGCACACGTTGATTATTCGTAAACGTTGGCATGTAGGTAGGTAATAACATTAATTGTTTTACTATGACATGACGTCAATTTGACAAGATGTTTTATGAACGTCAAGTTTATATATCATCGAGGCGAGATTGTTTGTTGTATTGCGTACGAATATTATGTAAAACAGATGAAGCTAGATAATATATTAAATAATAATATGTGAGGTGCATGATTAATTAATTCAAATAGTACATAATGTAGATCCTAATGTATTTATGCGAATAGACAAAGCGTGTGCGTGTGTGTGCGTCGGGGGCCAGGCAAATGACAGTGGCCTCGCGAAATTAAAAATAAATGCGAAAAAACTAGATGGCCGCGTCCGTACCACTCACGTTCCACATTCGAAATAATAATTGTATTAAGGAAACATGAGCGAGGCGCATGTGTTTGTTTGTTTGTTTACCCGCCAGTGACGTCATATGTTTATTCTCGCGAGGGAGTTGGGGAAAACTGGATTGGGGAGACTGGTTTTTTTATAGTAGCATGAAACATGAAATTATTAAAAAACCAACAAAAACGTACTGAATTTCACAATCATCAGTCGTAAATCGTAATTAAATTCGGCAAAATATTTTTTTTTTTTTTATAATTTATATAAAAAAAAATATTTTATTTAAATAAAACCTAATTTTATGTCCAATCACTAATAAATAAAATAAATAAATTATATTATGCTGGACAATCCACACAGCACTATCTAGCCCCAAAGTAAGCTACTAAAGCTTGTGTTATGGGTACTAGATAACTGATATATTTAATACATTATATAATTACATAGATAGATATTTTTTATTATACATATAAAACACCCAGACCAATGAACAAATTTCTGCAGATCGTACACAAATTTGTTCCGAGGCGGGAATCGAATCCGCAACCTCTGCGTCGCAGGCGGACTCTCGCCCGCTGCGCCACTGAGGTCGTCATTGACCAAAATATGAAATTAAGTTCATTTGATTTGCTGCTAAGTTTTTTTAGGTATCTATTTTATATCAACCCTAAAATTGGATTTCATACTCTAGTAGGTAGGTAGAGTTTGATGGTGACAACAGGTAAGTATGAGAGTGCCTACAAATAGAACGAGGGTACTTCAAAGCTATAAAATTAATCCTGAGGTGTTTTATAAAACATTTAGTGTTACGTACCTACAACGATAGCAAGCAAGTTTATTTTTCATCATATTCGGGTTGATAATGATAATAAGCATAAGTAGCGAGTGAATATTGGAGGGTTTTTAAGATCAGAAGTTTTTAAATTAGGTATTTATAGGTTTTTATATACCACTTGCACTTGCGTGGAAAAAGCAGATGGTCACTTAAAGTTAAGTAGGTAATAACCATCACCTATTATAATAGCATTGCCTTTTCAATTCACATCAGTTCCTATTACCTACGGTACTACCACATTAAGCGCTTGTTTCTGAAAGCTCGATCAAAGCTAATCGGCTGTCGAGTCACTTGCCATCTGTATCTAATTTGAAGTAGGTAAAAGCTGAAATAGCAAGTGACTAGACAGTCGATTAGCCTTGGTTGAGCTTTCAGACACCGGCAGTTAATCTTATACCTATTATTATCACTTCGTTAACTTTAGACCCAAACGCATATTATTATGTGGTTTTTTCAGCTTTTCTGAACTTCTGATCATCTAAGGCCGCTTGTCTACCGAATGAGGCTGCGGAGCGGAGTAACGGAGGTAATAACCAATAAGATTGCATAAAATCTCCGCTGTGAGATTTTATGCAATCCGATTGGTTACCTACCTAATAATCCTCCATTTCTCCGCTCGAGTGTTCTCTTTCGCAAGTGCCTCTCTCCGCTTCAGTGGACAGTCAGCCTAACTCAGGAAGAAGCAATTAGCTCCTATGAATTTTCTCTATATTGAAAAGTGTTGGCCATTTCTCAAGGATACCATGGATGCCCTGCTGCCCCTTGTTTACACACGCACACATGAGCGCTCACGCACACTCGGCCACTCCCGTCGAGCCGCTTATTTAGGTATATTGTTGTTTATTTTATTCGGCGCTATGCTCCGACACGGGGCGAGCCTTTCGACTCAGTTTTAACGCGCACGTTTTATGAAACGACAACTATGTGTCGATGTTCGCTCGTCGTCGATAATAATTACTTATTCATATCGGAACTACTTCTGCCGACCGAAATAGCAGCGCGGTAAACAAATTCGCGATTTTATTGGCAGGTTCACTTTTTGATTATAATAATCATTCGTGTTTTTTACCTATTTATTTTTCACAACACATTGCATGCCGGTGCCGGTGCCGCTGCCTTGGTTGTCTCCGCGAATCTTAATAGCAGTTAATCATAGTTTATTTTTACCGCAAAACGTGTGTTAATAAGTGTTGGAGCTTGGGGCCACTTGTCGCGATTCTTATATTATATATAGGTATCTACTTAATAAGTAGGTAGGTATTTGATTAGAAGTCGCGAG
The DNA here is from genome assembly GCA_963576535.1 of Plemyria rubiginata. Lineage (NCBI taxonomy): Eukaryota > Metazoa > Arthropoda > Insecta > Lepidoptera > Geometridae > Plemyria > Plemyria rubiginata. Next base: position 6,125,312 of record OY754922.1, on the reverse strand, counting down.
TAGAATTGCGGAAGCAGTTTCGGGCGTGCAAAAAATTTGGTATGTTTGCAAATTCGCACTTCTGATTTTATACTGTTCTTTTATGAACCCAATTGGACTGGACGCAGGATTTATTTTTGTGCAAATTGGACTGACTATATCGCGATTCATATAATATTGTTGTTTATATTTTGAATGAAGTGATCAACGCGCGATTTTCTCATAATTGATCTAATAATTTTCAAATTGGAATTTTTGGCGGGATTCTCAAGAAAGGTGTTAATGAAGAAGTAGGCTGTACAGAAAGTTTGGAAAAGTGTTGAGCACACAATTTCGGATGCTGGCGAGTGTTTTTTCAACGCGTTTTCGAGGCTAAGCGCTAGTTGTTTGAACAAGTGTGTTTTCTAATGGATTTATTTTGAGGTGAGTTTAAATTTACTTGTATGTTGGTGTTTGTATTGTTTGCTTTTCGTGTTTTGTGTGCGTGTTCGCGCCGGTGTGGCGGGAAACCGAATACCTAGCCGGTTCTTTGTGTGTGCGAGTGTACAAACAATGGGCATGTGTGAGTATGCGACTTATTGTCACTTTGTGTAAGAGGGGAGACAAGGAGGGAGAGGTTACTTGTCATGTATTTAGGCGAAGACGAAACTATGATGAGTTGACTTTTCAATTTATGTCCACCGTATATGGTAGAAGAAAAAACAACGACACATGAAACGTCACTGAATGTGTTTACTCACGTATCGCATTTATCTTTATTGATTTTTGTCATCACACGACCAAATGTCATGTGTAAACGTGAAAAGCCAAGCTTTCTAATTTAACAATATTATTAACATGTATTTTATAATAATATAATGTAGCTACATACCCATTTATCAGATTCAGATACCTACCTACCTATGATACAAAATTATACTGGCAAGTACAGTAGGTAGGTAGATAAAAGGTACTAGGTACCTACTACTAGCAAACAGTTTCTAACTGCATAGATTTGTAGTTATTGATGAAAATACCTGTAACCGCCGGTTTCTGAAAGCTCGATAAAAGGTAATTCACTGTCAAGTCACTTGCTATCTCTACCTGAAACGCTGAAATAGCAAGTGACTTGACAACTGATTAGATTAGTTTTGATCGAGCTTTCAGAATCCGGCTGTAAGTATCACAGAAACAGTAGGTGCCTACGTGCTTCGGGAAAATAAGGATTCAAGGTGGGCTGATAGAAAATAGGCATGCTGTCAATTATTGAGTTCTCTTTTTGACCAAACTTTATTAGGCGCATCAATGAGTTAAATAAATAAAACAGCCAAGCCGAAGGAAGTGATCCCTACTTGCCCAACTCACTCATTTCAAGGCCCATTTTCCTTAGGCAGGTAGGTATTTTTTCTATCATTGACTGAAATAATCACTATATTTAACAACAATGTGAGCTATAAAATATCTAATCTCTAAATAAAAGAGCGCATGGCAAATAGGTGGGTATTTATAAATAAATTGACTTGTCTGGCCTACCTACTCTGCCGTACATTCAAATGATTTTTATTCCCGAAAAACATAAAAAAAAACTCTAAAACATTTTTTCTCGAGATTTATAATTTGATAGATGTGCCCTTTTACGGTAAGACTTACTTTTACTACTTATACTTACTTTTTCGATAACGAGGTCGATACCTACCAAATTATACATTTTATAATCCCACGGCACTGTTTAAAATGTGTCAAAAAAAGCTTTTTAAAGAGGTAATTAATGACTTATAACCATATGACAAATTTTAAGGAGAGCACCAAGGGTCAATCGGAACTGACCCTATACCGATCGTAATAACCCATCATTATAAACACAGGTACTTATTTTAAAGTTTAAAATAGTGTAAAGGGGTTCGAATATTCGAAACCTCGCGACACCCTAAAAGGACTGAGAAAGGCAAATAAAGGGGATGGATTATAAAAACAAGGGTTTTGTAGACTCTAGAGCTTTTTTCTCCCAGCCATCCTCAACGTCTGTATTTAAATATTTTGTTTTGTACATAGCCGAATATTTTTTATTTTTGTCGGTTTGAACAAGATTAATATGATGAAGAAGTAGTAAAAGTAAAGTAAGTAAAAGTAGTAGTCAAAAAAGTAAGGTAGTAGTTCAAGTAAGTAAGCCAAAGCAAAAAAAATAAATTTGTACGTCTTTATTGGTACAGTTTTAGTGACTTATAAAATTAAATGGTCTTATACCATCCCATTTATTTGCCTATATAATATTTATATACTATATAGGCAAATAAATATTTATACATGATTTTATTTTTGCCTTTTTTCATGAAAATCATAAGAATCAGTTATTAAATAGTTTTGTAATCTAATCTACTTACATACTTAAATACTTAGATAAATCAAATCCGCGACTACTAGACAATACGGCTCGAGCTATTTGTGTGGTTTTTTAGGTTTTTATGATTAAATTGAAACTCGTTGACAATACGTTACCTGCACTTGTTATGATGAGTAGATAGCGCAGATAATCGTGTTCTATTAGTAGACATATTTCTAAATACGTAATCAGGTGAAACGTCCAATCTTAAAACAAACTCTTTCAGCTACTGCGATGTCTCACAGACATAATAGAATTAAAATAAAGCTAAACGGGAGGGACGTATTTTATTTTGCATAATGTTGTTTTTTCTTAGAATAGAATAGAATAGTTTATTTTGACACACAATACACAGAGAATACAAAACACATATAACACAATTTATAGAGACACAGAAATTACAAAATAAAGAAAGCCTAACAGAAGAAACTAAACAGAACACAATATGTTGATAGAAATTAGTTTGGAGCAAATTAGTCCCTCTGTGTAGTGTGGGCCAAATAGGTCCTGTCTCAGCATTAGATGCTGCTCTACACGTATGTGGGTGAATCAACTTTTAAGACACTCCTTTGACAACATTATGAACAACTAACAATAAAAAATAAATCATCGAAATATTATGAAAATATACTGTAAAATATATCTATTTTTAGGTTTTGCAGTGGGGCACGACATCTAAGCTAATTAACGAGTTTTTGTAGAAAAAGTGACGAGGGTGCCTCATAAATATCCATTGCAACGCTGTAGAGCGACAATAAACCTACGCGCACCAGCTGAGAACTTAATTTAGGCTGGGGGGGCGGTAAAGCTAGGTAGAGATTTTTTGATCATACCAACTAAATATTAGACAATAATCGCCTTAGATGACACCAAGGTAGGCGTCATCTCTTGATAACGGGCATGAATTTTTATCGGTAACTCTGTAGAACTGATGTTTTGATCAAAGTTTGGGACAAAAGTTTGGATGCACGAAAAATATAAAATATTTGTCAAACTTTTATAAATGTTAACTTTAAACGTAAGTTTATCTTTTTCTGAATCATAATATTGGGTAAAAAGGCTGTGCATTCATACCTTTTTTTTAAGATACGTCCTAAATTGTATCGTCATCTAGGCCTGGGGACACATGTTTTTTGTATGGATAGTGCTTATGTTCTGCTGAGTTACCATAATAAAGTCAAAAATTTTCCTATTAACTATAAAATACTATGAAACTAGCATGTTAGGAAAGGATCTAAGTTTACGTTAACATCAAAACAAACATATTTTATAAGGAAATTAGGATTTTTATGCTCTTTGCATGACAGGGACACAAAAGGAGTGCCTTAAAAGTTGATTCACCCATGTACGTAGAAAGCAGCGCTGATTTCAGACAAGGCCTAACGATGACCCCACAGACATAACAATCCGTGAGTGTCCATTAGACAAAAGAAAATAATACTGAATCACATAACTAAATAGGTATATTGTTTTAAAATATAACATGATTAAAATAAAATTTCGAAACAGAATTTAATCAGTAGGAACGGTATGCTTGACCAGCTTTCTCAAAATTTGAAAATCGTGACGCAGTACGCTTTGCCTTCTTCGGCCCAAAATTACGTTCTCTGTGATGAAAAGTGGGAAGGTTGTTAATATCTGCTTTATATGCCAGCTCTATCTTTTTGCTAAGGTTTATAAAATGAGCTAGAGCTAATTTACTATAACTTACATGTACCATACCATCATAGTTTATTTATTTCTTAATTGATTTTTCAAAACTTGAAAACTGTTAATTGACTAAATGATATGGTACTTAATAGGTCGAAATTATTTACACAAAACGGTTTACACATTTCTGTTTCAAAAACAGTCGAATGAGGTTCTCAATTTCGACTGTTTTTTTTTAATGTTTGCTATACCTACCTACCTCATTTATAACATTTGACATGTTTAATCTAACAAATTATGGATAACTAGTTGCGCCCCGCGGTTTCACCCGCGCAGATTTAAATCCCGGTATTCCCACGGGATAAAAGGTAGCCTATGTGTTATTCCAGACTATAATGTATCTCTCTGCCAAGTTTCATCCAGATCCGTTCAGCCGTTCCGGCGTGAAAAAGTAACAAACATCCATCCATCCATACTTACAAACTTTCGCGTTTATTATAAGTAGGATTAACATCTGAAATAAAACTAGTGGCTCTGGGAGCTGTAGACCTCGCGAGCATACTAAAAGTGAGCTATTTGAGGAATGTAATGTGCAAGTGCATTTTCCGTTTTGTGATGTTTTTGATCTTTTTGATTTTTTTTTCATCATCTTGTGTAGAATGAGGTCCTTTGTGTTTCTCTCAAATTTGATTGAAAACCATCGATTGTTTGATGAGCTATCCTGTTCATCATGCTGAAGATCCTTATCAGATCTTCGCCAAACTTTTATGAGACTAACTTATAGTTACTACCTTTCAAATAAAAAAAGAATAATCGAAATCGGATCTCATTTGGTGGAGATATCCAGTATATCAAATAGCCCCCTTTTTGCCCTTTTTTTGGGGGAAGTACCCCTCCAATCAAAAATCCCCGACGACAAAAAATTCTAATAAGTCATATAACCTGTGTACCAAGTTTCGTCCAGATCGGTTGAAAAATGCGACCTGTAGAGGAGAACAGACAGACAGACATCCGGACAAACGCATTTTTGGCCAATGTGGAAACTGAGACGCTTCGCTCGCTTCGCTCGCTCGGTCAAAAAACCCATGGCACAGAAGGCCTGTAACAAAACTAAAGGCTAATAGCGACTAAACATAACAGTCTTAAAAAATATATAAAGTATTTGTTTTAGATTTTTAAGATTGTCGTTGCAGTACATAATGCTCACGCGCCAGTTACAGATAGTTTGGAAACAAAAGGAGGTCGGAAGCGTAGCTGATAGCCACATATTTAGATTTCGAGGCCGCAACATTATTTAGGTTGTTTTGTTTTATCAGTAGGAAGGCGCGATTCTACATAAATGCGTAGGTATGCCAATTTTTTTAGATGTATACATTTTAGTTGAGTTTTTCAATAGCGACAATGAAAGTGGGTTAATACCACTTACCTTTATCCTACTATTATAAACGCGAAAGTTTGTAAGTATGGATGGATGGATGGATGGATGTTTGTTACTCTTTCACACCCGAACGGCTGAACGGATCTGGATGAAACTTGGTAGATATATAGATTATAGTCTAGAATAGCACATAGGTTATTTTTATCCCGTGGGAATACCGAGGTTTGGATCTGCACGGGTGAAACCACAGGGCGCAACTAATAATTTCATAATTATATATAAGGATTTTTGTTTACAAAATATTTTACACAATCATTTTAACAAATAATAATTAATATTTCAAGTTGTTATCGATACCTAATGAAATTTTGCGACCTCACGAATGCAAACATAAATAATAGTATAATAAACTCTTTTTTTAATAAACTCCTTGTCCTTTGTTTTTAAAAACAAACAAAATAAACTAGAAATTACCGAGAAATCTCATACAAACAGTAATAAATGGATTTTTATTTATTTTACCTACTTTAATTATCGCTAAACCACACCTGTGTTTTCTGTGTGTTTTGCATATACTGTGTTTGTTGTGTATTTTTGCAAGGCTCGAGTCGATAACGCTATCGGCCGTCACGCCTACATGCACAGACTCACACGTACACAACACTGACGAAAAAAAAAACAATTCATACCTACATACCTATTCTATTACCTAGTTCTTGTTGTACCTGTCACGTATGGAATACTAACTACTGCAAAATGTGGGTATGTGCCAAATGTAATGTGTACCTCTGACTACCCCCCTTAGACATCCTCAAAGAATCTTGAATTAGTACCTACTTGGTACTGGGTGATCTGAAGGGATATCTACCGTGCCTGGGGATCAAAGTCGTGAAGCTGTTTCAGTTTCAGTTCTTGTTGCTAAGTCTGCAAGATTGGTCGGTCTAAGATTAGTCCACGGCAAATGACGACCTCTGTGGCGCAGCGGGCGAGAGCCCGCCTGCGACGCAAGAGATTGCGGGTTCGATTCCCGCCTCGGAAAAAAATTTGCAGGTACGATCTGCAGAAAGTTCCGTTGGTCTGGGTGTTTTCTATACCTATATAATAATAATAATGTTTTTATTATTATTTATTATCATATTATTTATCTATTAAAAAAAACAAGAGGACTCTTCAGACGGCCTTCACAGCTCAGTTGGTAGCCTCTCCTCAACTAAGCGGGTGAAACCGCGGGCGCAACTAGTATAGCATATACTAGAACCTCTCATAAAGGGCTCGCCCGGGGATGAACTACAAAATGCTTCCTGCCTCCTTGGTCGCGTAGAACTGGCACCTAGATTGATCAGGGATCCTTGTGATTTAACTGAATAAATACCTTTCAAGAGTAGTAGAGCTCTTTTTGTAGGGCTCGTCCGGTTCGTAGTGTGGTCGCCGGTGTAATTACAGGCACATGAGGCCTAACATCTGTATGCCTCAAGTTAATGGATGCAGGGCAGTGCATGGTAGAGCACGTTCCTATCGTGCGTGACTTACGAGGCAATGCTTTGATAGAGGTGATGGCATCTGCCTGTTTCATCAACTTGTTGTTGTTTAGGTATATATAAAATAAAATTTTGACTGAATTTACCTGTTTTTGCCATCAAGTAGCGATGCTGTTTTTCGATCTATGGTATTTGCAACCAAAAAAGTATAATGTTCTCTTGGTAAGCTTTGCCTTTTGTGGCCAGGACGTTGTTTACCCTATTTTATCTATATTTAATCAGGTAATATAATGTTACCTACTGAAAATTTGCTAATTAGACCAACGCACGTACAGGTAAATAATTCCGGAATAAATAAAATTGATAATTAAAAGTAGGTTGAGTATGTTTATTTAATACCAAACTATTAAATTGTAGTATATTTAATCAGCATTTTTTCATCATCATTAATTGCACATAGGAAAAAGTTGGCCAAAATATAAATATAAATGTCTAATTTAAATTCAAAGTTCTCGAAGTTCTAAACTAGACTAGTAAAATCGCACTCGACTTTTCTCGCGTTAAAATATTTTCAAATCTTGTTTTCATATTTTTTTTATTCATACTTTTTTAGACTCGCTGATGGAAAAAGCAGGTGGCCTAGCCCGCCTCCAACATGCCTTACATGCGAGTTATCATCAAAAGATTAATCCTACTAATATTGTAAATGCGAAAGTTTGTAAGTATGGATGGATGGATGGATGTTTGTTACTCTATAACTCTAGAAGGGCTGAACGGATCTTGGAGAAAATTGGCACAGAGATATATTATAGTCTGGACTAACACATAGGCTACTTTTTATCCCGTGGGAATACCGATTTAAAACCGGGTGAAACCGCGGGGAGCTACTAGTTGATCATATCTTCGAAATCTTAAAATGTGCGACCACGAAGTTGTCGTCAGCCCCTTAAATAAACAACACAAGTTATAAAGCCTATTTCCCTAGCATCTAGAGCCGCAAGATATAATCACTAGACAATTAATTATTTGTAAGTCTGTCTGCACATACAAAACAATAAGAAAGCCATTCCCATCGTCATTGTTTCTGTTTCCCCTGTCTGTTACTAAATTGCATAACTAGTCTTGTACCAGAGAATTAAATAGTACCTACGTACTACGTTCTAACATACGTTTATCAAATACAACTCAGTTTATTTTAGACCATAACAGCTAGAACCTAGAGTTTAAATTCAACAGATCTCGGTCATTGTAAACCTAGCTGTCTGATGTTCAATGAGGTGAACTTTTTGAACTCATGATTATAATCAGCCTGAAGAAGTCTTTTTTATACAACTAGCTATGGAACAAGCAGATGGCCCACCTGATGTTAAGTGGTAACCATCACCTAACAAAGCATTTCCTCGTAAGTCACACACGATAGGAAAGTGCCCTACGATGTTTTGCCCTGCGTCCATCAACTTGAGGCACGGCTACACCGGTGACCACACTCTTCAAACCGGAACACAGCATTGCTGCTTGGCGGCAGAAAAAGGCGTGGTGGTAGTACTTCCCCGGACGAACCCTTCACAAAGAGCTCTACTACTCAAGTCTACTACTCAACACGGCTTGAGCCTTTTCCTCCCTCCACCGACTCTCTCATCACTGGTCTTTCTCATCATCTCGTCGTCGGTCGCGTCGGTCCATCAGGTCGGGGACCTTTCTACGTTACGTATTTACCAGTCATGTTGAACCTAAAGTACTTAATTAAATTAAAAAACTAGTGAATTACATAGCATCACTTTTACAGGTGCACTTGGCTATACAGGGTGTAAAAATCTGCCTCCCTACTTTGTGTATAAAACTGCCTGAAAGCAATATGTAGATCACGAATTACCTAGTAGGTATTTCGTTTAGAAAATATTTCTGTTTATGTGCCATGAAACTGAAAAAAACTGAAACAGCTTCATTTTTTTTCACGTCAGACACAAAGGTTTACGATAAAGTAATGGGTGTATTTGGAGGGTATTATAAATTAATCTAGTGTCAGGCACGGTAGATACCTATTCCGTCAGATCTCTAAGTACCAAGTACCACCCACTGGCTGCTTCTTTGAAGACGTAATTATATAAGGGGGGAAATCAGAGGTTCGTCCAAACATTGTACATTTGGCACAAACCCACTTAGCAGTAGGTATTTGGTGTGAAAGGAAAAAGATTATAGGTAGGTAACCTACCTAATTAAAAAAAAAAGCCTTACAGACCATGCTTTGTCTTGGTTTTGTTACGTCTAGTACAATGCATAGTATAAGTTGGTACCTAAGTAGTTGAGTATTTCTTTAGCCGTAATAAAAATATTATTTCATCATCCAGTGCTCAGGCAGAATTTATTCATGCCAGCCCGGCCATGCAAACAACAACATTTTGTGTGTACCGTCCTCACACATACACATATAGCCGGCTGTGAAAACACACCGACGCACACTTATACACATCCACACACAAAACAAACCAGGAAACGTCTAGCGAAAAACAAACAAGGGTCTTTTGTATTGTGTAAACAATTGGCCCGCCGCGCCGCCGTATGCAACAGGCATGACGTTGCTTTAGAAAAAAAACAAAACTACAGGTTATCATCAATAGATGGCGTTAGTTCCTAAACTATGATTACCGAGTTCTAGAGTCAAGGTGAAGATGGCGCTAAGTTATGAAAATAAGCCTTTAGGATTTGAGATTTGTATGAATAGTAGAGTTAGCGGGGCCTACAGACTCTATCACGTGGGAACTGGATCGATTCTCCTAGTTTCAGATGATTTAGTGAGATCCTTGTAATTCTAAATAGCTAATCAACTTGTTCATTGTCATCACTAGCCTGAAGAAGTACCTCCCCTTTACATTTCCAGGAAGAATGTCCTTCTTCATCTACCGGCTATGCGCGATTTTGAAAATGAGGTCAGTCGAATTGCCATCCAATCGACTGACGTCATTTTCCTCCCCATGGAGGGAAACGAATCTATCACATGTATTATCTTCCGTCGGTTCTCTAGTGGGAACCTTTATACTTTCCAAGTGGTTATCGATGACACGGGTCACTCTTTTATCTGAGCGCTATCGTACTTTGAGGGGCTCAACTAATAGCAGTGGTCAAGTCATGACCGGACTGAGGCCGTTATGTGGTCTAGAAGTACTTCACATCTTCTTTGACCGTTTGGTTTCACTAATGATTCAAATACCTTTTTTCCTAGATTATAGAATCAGCGGATCGACCACCTGATGTAAAGTGGTAACCATCACAAAGCATTGCCTCACTATACCTACCTTAGTATACACAAATAAACTTGGATACGTCGCTAGTCACCAAGTTTATTATTGTTTTTTTTTGTCCTACAGATTGTGTTCAAAACATCGCACCGCGCGGCTCAGTCGATCCAAGTGCATGGATGGTGTAGCGCAGGGCTCGGCTCGTGGCCCGTTCGTGTTGACAGCTGACGTGAAGGACTTTTACCCGACTGCCCGAGAAGGAGGGTTATGTTTGTGTGAATGTGTCACCAGAGGGATGATGATGTTTTCGTGAGTGAAACGGTGAGTTTATTGAGTTAACCAATCGTGAACGGAATTATAGATTTGCCGTGATTTTAATTCTAAAACTGCTTAGATTTTATCTATCGAATATAAATAATACATGACTATCTTACAATTTTTGGTATAGATTTGAAACGTATAGGTAATTATGTCCTATAGACAGCAATAGTATAATCGAATTTCTAGTAGGAATGAATAAGCCATAATTTTCATCAAATTAATATTGTCATTAATAAATTAAATCAATTGCCTGCAAAATACTTAGCTAATAATGGCATGCAAAAAGAATAATTATGCAAAATTTGCATGAATAAATAATAATATAATTTGCAAGAATAAACTATAGGTATACCTACTTTTTAAAAAATTGCAATAATAAAACGTAAATAGATACATAATGATTGGTTTAAAATATTTATAGAGCCGTGTAATAAAAAAAATAGAGCTCCGTACATAATCACAATAAATATTTTTATTGTGATCCAAAATTGCGTCTCTTTCTGACTGTAGTCAAAATTTCATTTGCAGTCATTATTTAAATTTCGTAACGTTGAACAGTCGAAAATATATTTTGAAATCTTACAATTTTACAATCATTTTTCAAGTCTCAATAAGCCCTTTCACTGAAAATGATTCTGCTCTTTTGCGGCATGACGTAGTATTTTCCAAGAAAAACATATTTTGATAATCCTTGGAGGGAAAAAATGGACAGAGATAATTTAGGTACTTAATAGGAACTTATTATTTTTAAATTTTGATGTCAAAAGATTTGTATCATTAAGTTATCAAACAGAAGATATTGTGGGTGCCTTAATCCATTGAAGTTTTGGATGAATATGTTGGATATTGTTCACTTATTTGAGGATTACTCTCATGTAATTGAATTATAATTGAAATCCGTTTATTACATTTTACAAAATTAAGAAAAAACACATGAAACATGCCGTTGCGAACGATCTAGAGATAGTTCAACTGATCCATTATAATCATCACTACATAGTATAAAACAAAGTCGCTTTCTCTGTCCTTATATCCCTATTTATGCTTAAATCTTTAAAACTACACAACGGATTTTGATACGGTTTTTTAATAGATAGAGTGATTCAAAAGGAAGGTTTATATGTATAATACCTGTAGTACCTTAAGTAAAATGTTTTTAACTAATTATGTTGTGGTAATCAATAAAGAGTTATCTATCTATCTATACCTGCATGGTATAGTAGAAAAACAATGTGCACCCGTGCGAAGCAGGGGCGCGCGGGCGGGTCTGTAACATTACCAACAAATGCATTACCTTTCGCAGGGCACCATCGAAGACGGGCCAAATGTGGTATCAAACACAAAAGGCTTCTAATAATGCTACTCTGCCCGAATTTCTTGAACTGTAGTAGCATTAATACAATACGGGCTAAAAAGGACCCACCACATACAAAATCAATGCCTAAACATCTATCGCTATTTTAAAAGTAAAAAACAAAAACAAAATGATGTTTACGAACACCATTCAACACAAAGGTAAGTTTACGAGCGAGAATAAAGGCAGTCCAAACAATTTCTTTCTTTACATATCGATTATGGTCGCTTTATCCGATTATTGTAAACATTAAATTGAATGAAAACATGCATATGCAGGGCCGAATCCAGGATGGAATGTCAGGTAGAAATTACAGGGCGTAAGAAAGTGACCCCAACAAACGAACCGAAGTATCTCTCCAGTGTGTGGTGTGTGTGTGTGTGTTATTAATTACTAGCGACCCGCCCGCGCGCCCCTGCTTCGCACGGGTGCACATATCATGCATGTATTATACATATAAACCTTCCTCTTGAATCACTCTATCTATTAAAAAAATCCGCATCAAAATCCGTTGCGTAGTTATAAAGATTTAAGCATACATAGGAACATAAGGACATAGGGATATAGGGACAGAGAAAGCGATAGTGATAGTGATGATAATACCGGAAAAAACTATGTTCGCATTACATTTTCATTAATAATGTATTGTAGGTATTTAAAAATAAACAAATACTTATATAAAATTTTATAGAAAAATGGTGGCTTTTTTTATTCCGAAAACAGAGCTGCCACGTCAAGATGAGCCTTCAAAAGTGTGTAGTGAGATGTTTCACTTGATGAAAAAAACAGCTGTTCAATGCAAAAGTATTTTTTTTCGAGCTCACTGTATTCGTTTCTTAGAAGAGTAGCACTTTAATCCCTTGAAGTTTTCGGAAGTAGTCTGGTAACACCCTGTATACATTGCGTGGAGCACGCGCGAATTATACAAACCATGTTCATACCATTAACTATACTACTACTTTGGGGCTAGATGATGCTGTGTGGATTGTCCAGCATTATTTATTTATTTAAAATATAAATAATATTAAATAAATAATGCTGGACAATCCACACAGCATCATCTAGCCCCAAAGTAAGCTACTCAAAGCTTGTGTTATCGGTACTAGATGACTGATATATTTAATATTTTTTAATTATTATTTATATTTTAAATAAATAAATAATGCTAGACAATCCACACAGCATCATCTAGCCCCAAAGTAAGCTACTCAAAGCTTGTGTTATGGGTACTAGATGACTGATATATTTAATACATTATATACTTACATAGATAGATATTTTTTATTATACATAAACACCCAGACCAACGGAACAAATTTCTGCAGATCGTGCACAAATTTGTTCCGAGGCGGGAATCGAACCCGCAACCTCTTGCGTCGCAGGCGGACTCTCGCCCGCTGCGCCACTGAGGTCGTAAAAACAGTTTTATTAACTGCTGTATGAAAAAACTTCGGCTTGTGACAGGTAGCGCCATCTAGCTAATGTTTTTTTATCGGTTCTTGTTCTTTACTTCTGTCTGTAGACTACGGTATACAGAGATCTGTTCTCTAAAAACTAATCGTATGAGTTTTAAGGCAGGTCGAACGGTTACAGTCTACACCATGAATAGAGGGTTAGAAGTCAGAAAACGATATAAATATGGTTCAAAGTTTGCTAGGCACTACCGTACATATCAAATTATTATAAACATGAAAATCGAACGAAAACATACACATGGGTGGTTTGTAAGCTGATTCTGTATACAAGCGATTATTTTATAAATAAAGCCATCGATTATAATCGGCAGGTGCGTGACGGTATTGCCATTTTTATAAAACAAACCATCTTACATTACATCGATAGGTACCTAAACCGATAAATAAGATTAACTCGGTAAAGCTAGTGATGTTCTACAATTAATTAAAAAACATCGATAAATTTTGCATATTGTAAAAGGTTCTTTCTCATGCTGTCCTTTCTCTCAGTTCTCTTATCTCTCAATACCGTTCACATATCTAAATGTAGTCAGAGGTTCGTCCAAACATGACATGTGGCAAATGCTGTCTTTTTATAGTAGTTCCGTAGGTACGTGATACACACTGATAAGTTGCAAGCCCATTGCCGCTGATTGTTTTCGACCAACCATGATGTTCCATAAGATGTTCTCCTCATAAAAATATTCAGGGTGTCTCATAACTAATATGTACCTATCCCGGGAAAGGAGTATGAATTTCGATACTCACTCGAACAACAAATACCTTATTCTACATTTAATGTAAAGTCTGTGACTTTTATTAAAGAAATGGGCAGCGTGTTTGCTTTAAAAATAAAGCTACCCTTTAATCAGCAGCTTTATTTTACACTGAGCGTGACTGAGATCTGTTGAGTGATTTCTTTTATTCGTAAGATTTCTTTAAGAAAAATCACCATCATTATGTTGCTCCATAGGACTGCTTACTTTTTATGGTACACCCTGTATAGATAATTATTTATTTTTTTCTTTTATTTAAAGATCTTTGACTCAAACTATAAGCAAAATCTGTCTAAGTATTTTTAAATTAATAAGACATAAAAATAAGTGCAATTCAAATTATCATGAGTACGATTGAAAGAGATGATATTTACATCCACTATCTATGTTTGATACATAAACATACCTACGCATATAATTTTATCATTATTTATTAAAGCCTATCGCAGCCTGATAACAACTCCAAACAAAAACAAGTGTAGGTACCTATATCGAAATACGTCGGCGAATGTGACAGTCTGTTGCAAAATTTTTATAGGTCACTAGTAAGTAGCACCCCGCGGTTTCACTCGCGTAGTTTTAAATCCCGGTATTCCCACGGGATAAAAATTAGCCTATGTTTTATTCCAGACTATAATATAATATCTCTGTGCCAATTTTCACCAAGATCCGTTCAGCCGTTCTGGAGTTATAGAGTAACATCCATCCATCCATCCATAGATACAAACTTTCGCATTTATAATATTATATTAGGATAAGGCTCGATGATCCTCTTTGAGGCCCACCTAAAATCCTTTCGACAAAACGAATGGCACGGCATTCAATCATTTTTAAGATTGCATGTTTTAGGAAATACTGTAGTTTTTGTATAAATACAGGGCCCATCTAATAACGTAGAAGAACTTTAAGTCATACAATCATGTAGCCAACTTGTTTAAATAGGCTTTTATAAAATTATTAATAACGTATAGTTAAACAAAATGATGACATAGTTTCCTATATAAAATAGCACAAAAAATTGTCCTATTGAGCACTTTTAAATTTAACACATTATGCTGTTATTTATTTGTCAAGTTATAAATGAGATAAAATAATAAATTATTTATATAATACTTTATCGGTAACGTGTTTACTTCAGCAAGAGATACGGTTCAATTCATTCATTCGATAAACTGACTCACTGAGTAGGTTAACAAAAGTTCTGGCTGCTTTAGATAACAAAGTAACAAACTTTTGATCTCATTTTAAAATAGTTGCCAATAGATTCACATTAGCCAAATTATGAAAAAACTAGTTGCGTCCCGGGGTTTCACCCGCGTAGATTTAAATCCCGGTATTCCCACGGGATAAAAAGTAGCCTGTGTTATTCCAGACTATAATGTATCTCTCTGCCATGTTACATCCATATCCATTTAGCCGTTCCGGCGTGAAGGAGTAACAAACATCCATCCATCCATCCATACTTACAAACTTTCGCGTTTATAATAATAATAAATAATAAATTGGTGGACTTTTCACACAGCACTATCTAGCCCCAAACTAAGCTTATGCTTGTAATATGGGAACCAGATAGGTGATATACTACTTATAATACTTTTTTTTTTGTAAATACATACTTATAATATTATATAACACCCAGACAGAGAACAAACATTTATGTTCATCACACAAATGTTTGTTCACGGTGGGAATCGAACCCACGACCTACGGCGCAGAAGGCAGAGTTACTACCAACTG
This sequence comes from Plemyria rubiginata, assembly GCA_963576535.1. Taxonomy (NCBI): domain Eukaryota; kingdom Metazoa; phylum Arthropoda; class Insecta; order Lepidoptera; family Geometridae; genus Plemyria; species Plemyria rubiginata. The sequence goes on along the minus strand of OY754922.1, from coordinate 6,109,590 downwards.
AGCTACGTAGGCTGTATAATATTAGTAGGATTAAGTTAATTTTAGCTCAGGTCTATAATTTTCCCTCAAATTATTGCCGGTAATCTTCACAGCGCCTCTGGATTAAAAAATAACTTTTCCTAGAATCTAGAAACAAATAATAGCTGTTTGTTCAAGTGTTGTTACTTTTTTCAATGGATTTAATTTCTGTTGTTGCAGAGACCAATGGTGCAGTTACCTTTAGTGGTAAGTAGCCTACTTATAAAACAGGGTGTTAAGGGTGTAAATGTCGAATCGTGCGAGCGAGAGAACCATTAGGTGCTGTCAACGCACCTAATGTACCTCTCGCTCGCACGATTCGACATTTTGATAGATATAAAATCACTAAGCCCAATTTTGAAAAATTGCGGACAACCATTTTGTGTGCAATTACATTGCACACAGCTTGCTCAAAATTTTATTTTGATCGATGCTAGTTTTCCCACTCAAAAGTTTGCTATACGAAAACTAGAAAAGTAAACTTTTAAGTAGGAAAACATGTATCGATGATATCGATCAAAATTTATTTTTTACTAAACTGTGGGCAATGTGATTGCACACAAAATGATTGTTTGCGATTTTTCGAAAATGCGTTTAGCGATTTTATATCCATAAACAAGTCAAAACGTGCGAGCGAGAGTCACATTAACTGTCTTCACCTTAAATAAAACTACTAGAAAAAGCTCCTATTAATAAAACCGGATTTTTAAATTTCTTTGTTAAAATGATAAACTAGAAAAAAGTAAAAAGCGGAAAGTGGAAACATGCAGGATATTTAGGACGCTTGCAAACCGCCGCCGTAAAAAGTATAAATATCAAGAAAATTTTCGTAGTCGTTTAGTCCTCCATTTTTTTTAATCGGATCATTAAATTTCTTTGTTCTAATCTACATGATTAAATATATTTTTTGTTCAATAAATTCATATGTTTTCATTATTTATGTAATCATTGCACTCTACACTTACATCACCAAGGGTTAAATTGAAATCAGGTAGTATATTGTGGTTTTCTGTGAGTATTTATTTTTTAGCTATTTGAGTCACGCATTTCTCAAAAAATCTAAGGTCAGTTCCAACAGTCTACAAATATCAGTCTAAGCTAAAATCAAACAAGGGCGAGCCCGAGTTCACTCGTGTTTGTGAATCTGATAAGTCTCGACCCTTTTGTAAGCTTCTTTGCCTTTGTACCTAGACTTTAACCTTTTATTTTGTAAGTACCAATCAAACTTCAAAATGAATTTAACGACCTCTCGAAATCATCATCAGTTTGGAGAAACCCCCTGCTGGCATAAAATATAATAATAATAATAATGCTGGACAAACCACACAGCACTATCTAGCCCCAAAGTAGAGCTGCTCAAAGCTTGTGTTATGGGTACTAGATGACTGATATATTTAATACATTATATATTTACATAGATAGATATTTTTATTATACATAAAATACCTGCTGGCATAAAATATAATAATAATAATAATAAATAATAAATTATGCTGGACAATCCACACAGCAGTATCTAGCCCCAAAGTAAGCTACTAAAGCTTGTGTTATGGGTACTAGATAACTGATATATTTAATACATTATATACTTACATAGATAGATTTTTTTTATTATACATAGAAAACACCCAAACCAATGAACAAATTTCTGCAGATCGTACACAAATTTGTTCCGAGGCGGGAATCGAACCCGCAACCTCTGCGTCGCAGGCGGACTCTCGCCCGCTGCGCCACCGAGGTCGTAAATAATAATAATAATAATGCTGGACAAACCACACAGCACTATCTAGCCCCAAAGTAGAGCTACTCAAAGCTTGTGTTATGGGTACTGGATAACTGATATATTTAATACTACGAGTATAGGTACTTACATAGATAAATATTTTACTAGTTGCGGTTTCACCCGCGCAGATTTAAATCCTGGTATTCCCACGGGATAAAAAGTAGCCTATGTGCTATTCCAGACTATAATCTTTCTCTCTGCCAAGTTTCTTCCAGATTCGTTCAGCCGTTCTGGCGTGAAACAGTAACATACATCCATCCATCCACACAAACTTTTGCGCTTATAATATTAGTATACTTCACGCAAATAAATTATTTCATTTCATTTCATAGGATGTTCAGTCCTGTCCATTTTTGTTAACCTTACCTACCTCTGGTTTCTGAAAGCTCGATCAATACTAATCCGCTGTCAGGTCACTTGCTATCTTTATCTTATTTGAAGTAAAAGCTGAAATAGCAAGTGACTTGACAGCCGCCTCGAGTTGATCGAGCTTTCAGAAACCGGGACTTAGATAAAGATATTATTTTATGTTCTGTGAAAAGTATGTATATTTTTTATAAAACTAGCTGATGCAACAATCAGATGGCCCACCTGATGTTAAGTTTTAACCATGACCATAACAAAGCATCGCCTCATAAGTCACGCACGATAGGAACATGCCCTATGTGCGATGCACCGTTCATCAACTTGAGGCAGAAAAAGGTGGTAGTACTTCCCCAGACGAGCCCTTCACAAAGAGCTCTACCACTCTATAAAGAGAAAGATTCAATAGAAAAAATAATGTAAATAAAAAAAAATGAAATAACACAGTAGTAGGTAGGTAAAAGCATTGTCTAGGTTGGAGATCGTAAAATTCAGTTTTATGAACGAACTGGTCGAGCCACAAAATATTTAGTGGTCATTAAAACCGTTATTAGTTATTTTAGGGTTAAGTGACTACCAAAAAACATGTGTTGTAACATCATAGTATCTACTTTAAGTACCTACCTACACGTAAATCCTAAAACAACTGACTGTAGCTAGTAGTATTATGAAAAACATACAAATGATATGAACATTTTACATTCAAGAGTAGTAGAGCTCTTTGTGAAGGGCTCGTCCGAGGAAGTACTACCACCACGCCTTTTTCTGCCGCCAAGCAGCAACGCTGTTTCTATTTGAAGAGTGTGGTCGCCGGTGTAATTACAGGCACACATCTGTAGGTATGCCGTCAGTTGATGGACGCAGGGCAGTGCATCGTAGCGCACGTTCATATCGTGCGTGACTTACTAAGCAATGCTTTATGGTGATGGTAACCACTTTACATCAGGTGGTAAGAGTAGTAGAGCTCTTTGTGAAGGGCTCGTCCGGGGAAGTACTACCACCACGCCTTTTTCTGCCGCCAAGCAGCAACGCTGTGTTTCGGTTTGAAGAGTGTGGTCGCCGGTGTAATTACAGGCACATGAGGCTTAACATCTGTATGCCTCAAGTTGATGGACGCAGGGCAGTGCATCGTAGGGCACGTTCCTATTGTGCGTGACCTACGGGGCAATGTTTTGTTTATAGGTGATGGTTACCACTTAACATCAGGTGGACCATCTGCTTGTTCCATCAGCTAGTTGTATAAAAAAAAAAAAAAAAAAAGGTGGGTCATCTGCTTGTTCCATCAGCTAGTTGTATAAAAAAAATTGTCTATAGAAGAGTTGTTAACATAGGTACCCTCCTCATAAAGTAGATTTGTACCAGCATTCGCTACGACCAAAAAAGGTCAAAACCCAACAGTAGACAAAAGTCTTATTGAACATTAACAAACGTTCCGACCGACGTAATAACGAAACTTCGCCCTATAGGGGTACAGGGCGAAGTTGGAAGTAGGGGTAGAAAGTTTTACCCCCTACTACCCCCATCTAGACATAAACTATGCTTAGCACTTTATTGTTCTACCAACTACCGGGTATACTGCTGCGCCGCCATTAGCGAATGTAGAGCAAGAGACGGTAGTAATAACATAATTTCATATAAAAAACCCGAATTTATATACAGGGTGTCCGGAATGTCGATGCAAAGCCGTGGGGGGGGGGGAGGGTAGGTCACCTCGTTACGCATCTATTCAGGCTAGATTACCTTAGTCCAATGTCAACGAATTCCGACTTATCATAATATCCATGATTTTGGAAAAAATTACCAAAATCATATGCTTAATAATTGGGATTAAACTTATTTCTTTAGATATTTTTTTTTTATCCAGGTAGGTATAACTTTACAAAGACCCACATGCAATTTTTTTACTGGCTTCCTTGACAACCTTTGAATAATCGATTTAAAGTATGTGTTATATAAATATATAGGAAATCCTATAGGATATTATTATAAGCAATATATTATTTTAACCTAACATATAACATTTTAACCTAACACGTGTCAGCGATGTTAATTTTGTTCAATATGTTTGTGTAACATTTTTTGCAGTGAAATCTCTCAATGCCATGTCACCAGGTTATCATAGCCAGTCCAAATAAATTATCATCCAAACAAAATAATATATCTTCCAAATAAAATAAATAAATTATTTTTTAAGATAAGCTCTTCACGGTAGGCGGTCGCTTTACAGCGGTACTGGGCGTCACTGTTCAGGGGGCGGAGTCACGCCCATCGCTCATGAGAGCCTTTCTACGGATACTGAACGCTCTTTAGGATTCCGTACCCGAAGGGTGCAATTCTTAATTCAAAAATCTTAACTCTTGGCTCAGGTAAGGGCAGCTACCGTGAGTACCCTCTCTGTAAGCTATGACTATGCTCATACGAGTGCACGGGATACTGAACAATGAACATATCTGTCTGTTACCCCCGCGGTTTCTGAAATCAACACTCATCGGATGTTAAGTCACTTGCTATTTCAGCTTTTACTTCAAATTAGGTAGAGATAGCATGTGACTTGACAGCCGATTAGTGTTGATCGGCCTTTTAGAAGCCGGGGGTTAGTCTGTCACTAAAACCAATGCTGTAAAACTTCGGGGGAGTTGTACTTTCTAATGTTAACGACTTGCTACGATTTGACGTTAGCATTTAGATGGTGCAATTCACGCTTATGTAATCACTAGTAGCGCCCCGCGATTTCACCCGCGTAGTTTTAAATCCCGGTATTCCCACGGGATAAAAATCGCCTATGTGTTATTCCAGACTATAATATATTTCTGTGCCAATTTTCACCAAGATCCGTTCAGCCCTTCTGGAGTTATAGAGTAACAAACATCAATCTATCCATCCATCCATACTTATATACAAACTTTCGCATTTATAATATTAGAGGCTGTTTTTTTTTAAACTGAATAGACCGTCCTTTGACTACAATCTCACCTGATGGTAAGCGACGATGTAGCCTACGGTGGAGCAGAACGGTCTAGAAGACACCTATTCACTCTTGCCTTCTACACATACATTAATAATTACATTACATTATTAATATACATTCTGCGATGAGCATTCTGTGGTTGACTATCATTGAAAAAGCAGTGGATTTATACTTGTTTAAAATTATGTGTACTTACATTTTTTTTATACAACCAGCTGATGGAACAAGCAGATGGCCCACCTGATGTTAAGTAGTAACAAAGCGATGGCCCACGGCATATGTATAAAAACATAAAAGAGCTTATTCTTATTGGCTTACACCTTTTAGGTGAATTTCTTTCTGTCGTAGGAACTCCGTAAGCGAGTCAAACTCGCACATGCCTAGTTTTTAATGAATACTTTTTACAGTCAGCTCCTGAATGTCTAGCTGTTCAGGAATTTATTAAAATGCTGAAGATTAAATAATGGGCTCTCAGCGCTAACTGATAGAGTTTTTATACTGCTTTAATGAACTCTATAGTCCGCGACTACGGCTATTCCAACATAGCCGAAACATCGGGAAATTAATAAAGATAAACACGATAAATGCCCGTGTAGGTAATATTTCAATTATTTGTTGTGATCGCGAAAGTAAAATAAAACTGTACCTAGTATTTTTATTAACCATGTTTTGTAGATACCGTTCTGTCATCGCCGATGGGCTTGATTACAATTAGCGGAGAAATCGCTTAGCAAATATACAAAATCCTTTATTGGATTCAGTTAAAAGCGTTTCAGTTCAGTTAAACATTTTTCAGCGGTTCTTGCACCATCAGTTACTGTGTTACAAGGTCTCATCTGCTTGTCACATCAGCAAGTTACATCATCATCATCTGCTTGTCACATCAGTATAAAAAGCTTCTCGGCTTTGATCCGTAGATCACGGCACGGTAGATATCCTCTCAGATCTCTTAGTACCAAGTAATAATCAGAGGTATGTCCTAAAGTTTTTTTGTTGTTTCTTTCTGGTCCATAACCTGTGCCCCAACAGTTGTCAGTTCTCCAAAATGATACCTACTGGCATACTTTTCCCCACATGTCAGATTGGCACAGCTGTCAAATAAATTCTAATCCCCCGCAGATGAATGGTGGACAATCGATAGTCGCTAAATCATCTGCCAATAAAAATGTCAATGGCCCCGCTCACCCCGGCTGACGTCACACCAAAAACGATTAGATAACTGTCTGAAATTTAATAGAATTTTACAATAAAACAGCTTCCTCCTGTTTTGAAGACGGTCAATTTTAAGAAATATACCTCTCTGACGAGAGGTCAATGTCTTTTCTTTTTGTATAACCTTTATTTACCTAAATATTGCACGCTTAGTTAAAGGATATGATTCTAATTACCTATATTTGACATCTTCATCACATGTATTTACGCAATAAATATACTTTGACTTTACTTTAGTTAAGTTTAATAACATAGGTAGTAGCATAAATAAGAAGAATTGGGTAGAATTTAGTATTAATCTTTTTTGTATTCAAATAAAAACACTTTAAATAATAATACTCTAGTAGAAGTACAACTCGCTCCATTACTGCTGAAAATCGTATCTTGGCTGATGTCTTCATCAGTTTCTGTCCGATACCTGATGGAGGACCGTATCTCCAGATTCTCAGATACTTAGCACCGTATCATAAATCTGTATTGTGATGAAATTCTTTTAAATATTGGTGTCATTTGACAAATTCAATTACTTTATGTCTTTATGTTTTCTTTTCTGGGAGATCTGAAGGGATATCTACCGTGCCTGGGGATCAAATTCGTGAAGCCGTTTTTTTTTGTACTTTTTTTACGCAGTATGTATGTACTCTAAGTAAAATTTAATGGAAAGGCTTTGTTCGGTCCAAAAGTCTTTCATGGCCTTCAACTGGTCTTCTTTGTTTAAATCATAAGTTGGTAATTACTCCAATCATCATCAGGTGTCACCGGCATCATCTTACGCATTCATATAAATATGATCTTTATGTCTAATTAATAAACCTATAGACAAATTTATTAATACCTATATTTTGACACAAGGAGATTTATATAGACTTAAAATGACATATTATAAACCATTATCATTATTCATTATTTATCTGCAGAAATTTGTTCCGTTGGTCTGGGTGTTTTCTATGTATATAATAAAAAATATCTATCTATGTAAGTATATAATGTATTAAATATATCAGTCATCTAGTACCCATAACACAAGCTTTGAGTAGCTTACTTTGGGGCTAGATGGTGCTGTGTGGATTGTCCAGCATTATTTATTTATTTTATTTATTATTTACATGTCATATGTCACCACCTCACCAATCATTAAACTTTTGTCATAACCTTCAAATCTATAGAAAACACGTGTTCTAAAGGCTTCTAGCGAGTACGAACATTCTACCACGTCCGCCACCCACATAGAAATACGAATTTGATTATAAAATACACAAATAAACTCAAAGCAAACTGGAAATATGCAAAAAATGCGGAACTCGACGACCTTGTGTAAACAAGTCGTATAATTTTAGCGAATTAAATTTGCAAACACAACAACAAACACGTATTCCTTTTGGTTGAAAGGCTAGTGTCCACTGATACATAGCTACCACATAGATAAAAAATATTTTATTGCGCACCAGATTGTATTACACGTAATGCATTTCGATAAATAAATAAGTGCGATAAAACTATTTCATTAGTATAGATAGATTGACAAAATAATATCGATTAGATCAAAAAATTACAGTTAGATGATTTTGATTAGTATCTGGTACACTCTAGTCTATGGGTACACACAGACACTCATCAAGCTATACTGCTCGCTTTTATGTCCGTGTATAAGACAGATTTTTCCTTAGATTTTTGTATCTTGATCTATTTCGATATAGACGGCAATGTGATGCGATAAGTAAAGTCGCAATTTATTTGTACAACGCTATAGTCGACACTGGACTTTTTATGGTGTGCTGATAGGAGGAATAAGGAAAGAGACGTACTTAATAATAATTTTGTTTATTAAACTGAATATTATGATAAGATTTTTGTAAATGTTCTTGAAATTTTAAAAAAGATAAATTAAATTTCTATCAGTTTAGTAAATTTAAATATACTTAATAAATGCCTATTGACTTCTGTTGAGTGAATTGACATAAAAGTTCTTATTCTATTTCATTTAAAATTGGTAATAGATTGTCGCTTGAAGTGACAGGAGAGGTGCCATAAATGGAGCGAAGAAGGAGAAATCCAAGGAGAAACCCATGTGGGGGACATTTCCTATCAATTATGGAAGTATATCATAGCATTTTCTTTTGTAGTGTTATTTCGAGGCCTGTTATGTAATATCGGAGGTATTTCAACCAAAATTACTTGAGGTTACACTATCACTCCAACACTTTACACTGTAAATAAATGTATCACATTTTTCTTTTCTTTTTAACACCACCAATATTTGCCTCAAAACAAACGACTTTCGACTTTATGGCTGACTTGACTAAAACACATTTTTTCAATTTTAATTATAATTTTGTGGCACAATGTAAAATTGATTCATTCTATGCGCATGAACTTTGGATAAACATTTAAAAAATTTTTAATCGACTTCAAAAAAGGAGGATGTTCTCGATTCGATGGTTTTTTGTTTGTTATCTCATATCTTTTACAGGGTGGACTAATTTTGATGATATTTTTTAATCGAAAGCATATAAATTTAAATGAGATCTGACGAGGAGTTTTTTGGTTATTAAGAGTGTATTTTTCTGCAGTCTTCGTCTGAAGATTTCAGGCGCGGGATTTGTTACATTTCGGTGTAAATGTGACCACGCATGCGCACATCCCTCATATCGGTTTATAATTGAAATAAAATCCAGATTTTCCCCACAGACTTGCTGGAAACTGATTACTTTCGTAACTCGCACTCAGCCAGTTAGTCTCAACTTTTTTATGATTTCAACACCTTTCAGCCAAACCAACTTCGGTTGTGACATTTATTTTTGACTTTCTAGCTTTCTATTAAAATGTATTTATACTGGTAGAAGCCTATAATTAGATGTTGATATGACGTGTAATTTGGTATTATATTAAAGACAGCAATATTTTTCATACAAGAAACGAAAGGCGAAATGCGTTGCGCCCGAGAATAAACATTTTGCATCGTCAATATTTTCGCGCTCGTTCGCCTCGCGCATGCGTACTCGTAGACGAACCGACGCCGATTCTGTCAAAAATATGCAAATTAATCCATAAAAAAGCAATTTACCACTCCACTACAATACCATCGATAGTTCGAAAGTCATTTTTCAAAATGTGATGACATAGTTTAGTCGGCAATGCGTTTTTGAGGGTATTTTTCGATGGAGTTCGTGTGTTGTTGTCTCGTTCGGGAAGCACGGCGCATGCTCAGCTGTAATGTTTATATTATTTGTATTTGAGCTGTGTATCAAGTAAACTATAACTACCACAGGCGTAGCGCCAATACTGAGGGCCAGTGCCCGCCCCACCCCTCCTCGGTAGTTAAATATTTCTTGCTTATTTCGCTAGCATTGTTGTTGCCGCGGCGCCGAAGGCTGTTGTGTATTGTTTATACGCGCGCGACATTATATTTTAATACAAACAGACATCGGATTTTAGATTCAACGTTTTTATATTGATTACTAGTATTTTTCTTGTATTTTGGGAAGGATGCAAAAAATTGCATCGGAGTAAATAATTTGCATCGGGAACTGCAGTCGCGCGGGTGCTTATGAGTGGTAGTTTCCATCGCTGTTTAGTGTTTCGGTATTTATATTGTTTAATTATTGATTGTTTTAATTATTTTAGTAAATGGCGTGAGTGAAATAAAGGCGGGCTCCGGATTTTTGACATCGAGTTTGTAAGTTTTGAGTGATACGTGACTTATCCAGTTCAGTGGAAATATTTGCGTAGATTTCTTGTTAAAATTTTATTGCATTTTCATGCAAGAACTAAATCTAGTTTTTGGCATACATCAACACAATTAGTTGTTTTATTAGCTATTTTATTAAATAATTTAAATAACGATCATCATTTTCCTGTTTTTAAAACACGGGTTAAACTAGAAGTTTAACAAAATTATCCTTCAAATTAGTTTTTTTCCAAAACTTGTGAGTTCGTCAATAATAATGTTTTAAAATCGTTTTCGCGTAGTGAAAAGTTTGAATTTCGAAGTTGGAACTTATAAGCACGTGGTCTGTCGCTCATGTGCTCCGCGCTTGGCCAATCACAGCGTCACTCATCAGCGGCTGGCCAATGGTAGGGGGCCACTGAAAAGCGCTGCTTTTGACAGCTGATAAGAGACACGTGGGAAATGCGTTTTCCTTTAACAGCTTTATAACTTTTTCGAATTTAAAAGGACTCGAAGGCAAACGTTTGCTTCTTTTTTCAAAAAACATTTTTTTTTTGTTTTTGTTCTGTTGACTTTGTTTTTTTTTTTTTTTTTTTTTTATACAACTAGCTGATGGAACAAGCAGATGGTCCACCTGATGTTAAGTGGTAACCATCACCTATAAACAAAACAATATACATTTGTTTCAATATACATTTAAATTTAATGTAATTTTTTTACACAAAGAAGTTGCCAACAATATTTTGTTTAATATTAGACCATGAATGATTTTGATACATATTTTTGACTTAGTCGCTGAGCAAGTCGAAGTTTTTATGAAAGTTCCGAAAAGTGTTCTTTTTTCACAATATTTTTTTTTATTGCTTACGTGAAATAATTTCACTGATAAACAAACATCGAGAAAGTCATGCGTGACTTTGTATCAGAATAGTGCATTTTCAAAAAGACACATTTTGGCACGTACTGTACTGATTCGCACTTTCGCATAACTGGAATTACTAGAAATTAAACTATTGCTAGAAATAATTACTACAACTAATGATAAGTGTTGTTTTACAACAACGGGCCTTGCCTAACAGGTTTTCATAAGACACTAAGAGCCTATCAAAGAACGACGGACAAAATATAATTTTGTTTGGTCATCTTTGTTAAAAAGAAATCGTAGGTATTACTAATTATAAAAACACAATATGTCCACATAAAACAATATCAAATGATTCTATAAACCTTACCAAGTGAAGAGTATATTTTTTACATGTCAAGGTTTACCGTCGTAAATGTTGGTTCCATAACTCGACGCAATCAGTAGACCTCTCCTCAGATCTTTTGTAACTCAAGATCCTGGAAAATTCAAGATCCAGGATCCAAACATTATTTCTACGTGTCGGCTTTGGTTTAGTCACCAGTATTTCGTGCTTAGGTCATAATAATACGATGTAGTAAGATATATACACACTGAGGCCCTTATTCATAATGATCTTTGACAGGTTACTACAGTACCAGTATAGTTTGATGCCAGTACTCTCAAACGGCGAAGGAAAACATCGTGAGGAAACCAGCTTGTTGTAGAACCAGTCAAGTGCTCGAATGGAGCCTCTTTGAGGCGCACTTAAAATCCTTTCACTACACTGTTTCGAAAGAAACTAGTGACACGACAAGAAGAAGAAGATGGTCTTTGAGCGCGCCAATAGCTTATCGGACTGATAAGTCAGTTGCTGTCTCTTCGTTGGTTTGTGAGTGACAGTGACAAGAATACTCTGTAGAGCCGTATTAAAATGGCAGGGACTATGCCTATGAGGGTAAGTCTTTTCACCGCGTCGTAGATCTTGGTGTTAGAAGCCACTAAGGTGACCTATGAACTCCGTCACTATGTGCCAGCCAGCATCTTCATCGTCATCAGCATGTATAGACCTAGCATGTTCAGGTTCCCCCATATTTTAAGGATTGTCCAGGATGATTGGTGACCCCAAAATAATTACTGAGAGGATGATGTTGTCTATCTCATGAAGTTTTTCTTTATCTGACTCCTGCGACCTCCACGGGAGGGGATAGCAATCTATGCCGAACCCCACAGCCATTAGCACCAGTTCAAAAGGATTTGTTTTTCACATACAGGTTTTTTCCCTAATTCTCGCTAGCTTTCATGTTTCGGAATAGAGCAATGGTCGACGCTATGATTGGATTTGGACTCCAATCAAGAAATTGGATTTTGACAGTTCAATGGACTGATTCCATTGTGATCCAGCATAAATTATAGCTTGCAGTTCAGCTCAGGTTGACACAGCGATGAAAAAGATATGATTTCGTTTCATTTGCGTGTTTAAATTTAATAGGTAATTTACCGACATCTTTATGAAAATGGAAATCGAAAACTGGGTTTTTTTATCATTGGAGCATATGTCGTAGTAACTAGTTTTTTGACTACCATTGTACCTTTTTTTAACAACAAAGGAGACAAACAAGCTTACGGCCCGCCTGATGGGAAGCGGTTACCGTAATATATGAAGTTCATATATATTATTTTCTATATCTCTATTATCTTCTACGGTATTGCAGGTGTTCATGTATGAACACCTGCAATACTAGAGGAATCACAAGCTCGTTGCCGCCCTTTAAAAATTATTAAAAAGTACTTTCGTTCTTTCGTATGTGTTTATAGTGTACATTTATTAGATCGACCTACCACTCCAAATTACAAAAGATAATACAATGTACTGGTAATTGCCGAAGCAGTGATCACTCGCGTCTATATACAAGTATATCATACTTAGTTAGAGCGAGGTGTCTGCGCATAGATAATTACAAAGGTTTACACTCATTTTGTATTAAATTAACCAAAATTTTCTTGGTTTTTTTACCTTTATGTAACCTTTCTTTCTTGCAAATAAAGAATTTTTATATTCAGGATGCCACATTGAGAAATGAAGATCTTTCCGAAGCATTATCGTTTTAAAAAGAGCTGCTATTCTGAAAGCATGTTTAAAACACAAAACACATGCAGGATTAAAAGCCTGAAAGCTTCAGCTTACATTAAAGGCGGCACTATAAAGCGGGTGGGCGTGTCACTTTTCAGCGGAGCGCTCCCATTGGGCCAACGACGCTTTGAACTCGCCGCCGTCACTTTTCAGTGGGGAGGAGTGCCGCTTTTCAGGGAGAAAGCTGAAATTACAGTTTTCAGCATTATTTATGAATGAGTATTACTCGCGCTTGTGAAGTAATTAGGGTTTTTAGGAATTTTACTGCTTGTCAAAGATGGAACTTCTGAAAATTGTTACAGAAATGTAGTCTCTATTTCGTATACAAGAAGAAACTAGTTATTTTGATAGATTATGATATGATTGAAAGGAGATAATATCAAAGTTGAATAATATTCGTCATTTTGTAAAACCAGTCTATTACAAAAAAACGAAAAAGTCGTGACTGATTTCCAGATTTTTTGATGTCCCCTCACATCTATCTCTCTTTATCTATCTATCTATCCATCTCTTATCTCATATTATCTAGTATCACACTATAGATATTCCTTGATGATATCTGTGACACAAAAAAAAATTACATTACTAGAAAGCAGTATTTTATACCTTTTCTGGAGAAAAAAAAACTCACCGAGGTTTTTCATTAAAAAGTTTACGTCTACACGGTTTATAATTAAAAATTCCAAGCTTGGGATATACCTACTATTATCTAACCTGTGGTTCTGCTAACAATGCGGCGTAGCGGTGCTACGGGAGTCTACGGATATTGCTACGAATTTTCGTAAAGTAAAGTGGGATATTTGGTTTCAAAGGGTTATTGTGAACACTGAATTATAGGTTTATTTCATTAATATTTACTCAAAATCTAGAATTCTGAAAAATCTTCCTTAATAAAGAAATCTTGAATCAAAAACACAAAAAAGTTGCTAGTTCGATTTTTGCAGAAAATAATAGCTTTAAATGTAATTTGTGACGAGTTTTAACACTGTTCCCTAATAACAAGCATACCTACTTGACGTTTAAGTATTGACAACACCTAATGTACCTCTCGCTCGCACGATTCGACATTTTGAAAGACATAGAATCACTAATCCCATTTCGAAAAATCGCAAACAACTATTTTTTACATTGCACACAGTTTGGGAAAAAACTTCATTTTGATCGATGCAAGTTTTCCTACTTAAAAATTTGCCTAAGTGCAAAAACTAGTAAAGTTAATGTTTGAGCAGGTAAACTTATATCTTTTATAGTGTTTTTTGCTAAACTGTGCGCAATGTGATTGCACACAAAATGGTTTTTGCGATTTTTCGAAAATGGATTTAGCGAATTTTTATGTTTCAACATGTCAAAACGTGCGAGTGTGAGTCACATTAGCTCGTATTCGCCCTAAGTGGTAACCATCACTTCACTTATAATAAACCATAGGCTAACAGGTCACGTCATGTCATCAGAGTGTTGTAGTTCTTGTAGTCACGATGTTTTCCTTAACCACTTGAACGTAACATTGCACACATACTTTTTTTACCTTGAAAACTATATATGTGCACGGATAGATACGAACTCACGAGCTAAATGTGGTTAAACTCTCGACCACTAAACCAAAAAAAACACTGTAATCCTTTTTTATAAGACCACAGTTTAACTACGAACAACTCTATATTCACAATGGCTCGTAGCTCGCCGCTACGGCTTCCGCTACGAAATTGCTACGACGGCTACGAGTGCTACGGTTGTGACTTAATTAAATTAATTTGCTAAAACATTTGCATGGAAATACTAATGAAATTGCAAATTTATTAAAAAACGCGTAATTAGTAGTAGTAGTAATAATGCGTTGAAAAATAAATAATAATAAATAATGCTGGACAATCCACACAGCACTAACTAGCCCCAAAGTAAGCTATTCAAAGCTTGTGTTATGGGTACTAGATAACTGATATATTTAATACATTATATACTTACATAGATAGATATTTTTTATTATACATAGAAAACACCCAGACCATCGGAACAAATTTCTGCAGATCGTACACAAATTTGTTCCAAGGCGGGAATCGAACCCGCAACCTCTTGCGTCGCAGGCAAGCTCTCGCCCGCTGCGCCACAGAGGTCGTCAAAATACTTCTCAGGTCAGCCTCATACGCAATGCGTACGAGCTTTACTTGTGAAGTATTTTGAGAACAATTATTGTAACATTTGTCGCGTTTTTGGCTGAAAGCAAACCTCGATAACTTGGTGGTAGATAAAGAATTAAATTAAGACGGCGCTACTATCATTAGTAGCCTCTGCTGAAACAGCCATTATTTAAAAAAAAAAAAAAAAACTGAAACAGCTTCACGACTTTAATCCCCAGGCACGGTAGATATCCCTTCAGATCTCTCAGTATCAAGTACTTACTCAAGATTCTTTGAGGATGTCTAAGGGGGGTAGTCAGAGGTACGTCCAAACATTACATTTGACACATACCCACATTTTGCAGTAGTTAGTATTCCATACGTGACAGGTTGCAAGCCCATCGCCGCTGCTAGAATACTAACTGGTTTCCTCACGATGTTTTCCTTCACCGTTTGAGAGCACTGGCATTGCGCACATAAATTTTTCGATAGAAAAATCCATTGGTGCACGACCGGATTCGAACCTGCGACCTTACGATCGGAAGGCGGGGTCACTTCCACTAGACCACCGGTGCTCTTATTTTTTTTAGTAGTTATAAAATAGTGGTGTATAGCTAATAAGAGGTTTAAACGATTTATTTTTCTTTTGTATATTTGTAACCTCTTTCCCTTGAACTGTAAGTAGTGTATTTGTTAGAACTGAACTGGAAAGCACAATGTTTTTTTCTTATAAAAAAATGCTTTATTTCACTCACGCGTTTATCTAAAAAACTTTAAATAAAAATAAATTATCATTTCAACGAATTTTAAACGAATTGCCAAAAATTTACCAACAACTTTCAGATTATGAAAACAAAGCGCAATGAATTCTATTAGTGAAATGTTTGAGTTAATCAAATGCAAGCTTTGAAAGTTTTCAAAACTCTGAAGTTTAGCCTGCTGTGAGTTTTTAAGAAGAAGAACCGAGAAGACATTGAGATGCTGTATGCAGTCAGACAGGTAAGTTAATAGTACCTTAAAATGTTGACCTCCCGTAGAACAATTTTTTGTGCTGATGACCCCATTTAACCTCTAGTTGCGTTTGATCCACGACTTTTTGGCCATCCTGTATAAAAAAAAATATTATAAGGCGGCCCGGGATGGTTTTCGAACAGCTGTAAATCTAAAACTGTAAAAATACACGAAAAAAAAAACGAAAACTTTAAAATTGAACATGTACTCGAGCGCTATGTAAAGATAGAAACGAAAATGATGATAATTTTCTCGATTAAAAATCACAAAGATGACACTAAATCGATATTTCAAACATCCATTACTAAAAGAGTTTTTCTTGAAATCAGGTCAAAGTTATATCAAAAGATAGGGATTAATAATTACTAGCGCTGTGTGAAAAAAAATCTATTATTTCATTATTATTAATATCTGAGAAGAAAATGTAACGAAATCTAGCTGTTCAAGTACTCGCGCCGAGCAGTCAGGACCCGCCGAGGCGTCTTGGAGGTTGGAGGTTCTGGGATATCCCCGCCTTAAAATGATTTAGTGCATGATTTTTTTAGCCCCATAAAAATTATCGATGTAACACAATCTTTGCACATTCACATTTTTAGTTTCGCATGGTGACTCTTCTAGAGCAGTGTTTTTCAATCTGTGGGTCATGACCCCCTAGTAGACACGAAGCCTTCCTCGGGGGGTCACCGGTAAAAGGAAAAAGGCAAGGTTTCTACGCTACAGTAAAACACAATTTCAGGGTTATTTTAATAGATAGAGTGATTCAAGAGGAAGGTTTTATGTATAATACATGCATGATATGTGCACCCGTGCGAAGCAGGGGCGTGTGGGCGGGTCGCTAGTATTGAAAAAAGAATGCTTCAAGAGATGGTGGTACGACCATACATGTCATGTTTCCAAACATCTTATATTATAAAACCAGAGAAAATATTATCGAGCATTCGGTCACCATCCAACTCGGGTAGGTACGAGTAAGTCAAAACTTAGGTTTGAGTCAGCAAAGTATGTTTACTTATCGTGTTTCGTTGTTTAGTATTTTTGTTAAACAACGGGCGCGCAACACGACCCGCCGCAAACAATAACATGGCTACTTGCGCTTGTAAACTTATACTTCGTGTACTTACCTGCCGCAAAACGCCAGGTAGGTATTGGAATACCCAGCTGGAGCCTCGTTATGTATTTTTTAACAAGCGACCCGCCCGCGTGCCCCTGCTTCGCACGGGTGCACATATCATGCATGTATTATACATATAATTCTCCTCTTGAATCCCTCTATCTATTAAAAAACCGCATCAACATCCGTTGCGTAGTTTTAAAGATTTAAGTATACATAGGGACATGGGGACATAGGGATATAGGGACAGAGAAAGCGACTTTGTTTTATACTATGTAGTGATACAGTATGATGTTTTTTTTATTAGTGGATATTCCACTCATCACTATCTCAACACAAACTAAGCCAAAGCTTGTGACATGGGAACCAGATAGCTGATATACTACTTATATACTTTTTTTTGTAAACACATATTTATAATTTTATACACCCAGACACAGAACAAACATCTATGTTCATAACACAAATTAATGTTTGTTTACGGTGGGAATCGAACCCACGGCCTATACGGCGCAGAAGGCAGAGCTACTACCAACTGAGCTGTGAAGGCTGTCAATGATGGCTGAGCTGTCAATGATGATTATTGATGATAATAATAAGAAAAAAAATTTTATGGATCGATAGATACAAAATACTTTATTAGACACAACTTATAAGTTACATTAATTAAAAAAACTTTTATTTATTTACTTTTAGCTCAGGGAGTAGCTCTGCCTTCTCCGCCGCAGGCCGTAGGTTCGATCCCCACCGAGAACAAACATTTGTGTGATGAACATAGATGTTTGTTCTCTGTCTGGGTGTTATAAATTATATAATTAAAAAAAAGTATATAAGTAGCTATCTGGTTTCCCTTAGTTTGTGGCGAGATAGTGCTGTGTGAAATTTTCAGCAATATTTATTACTAGCTGCGTCCCGCGGTTTCACCCGCGCAGATTTAAATCCGGGTATTCCCAGGTGATAAAAAGTGCTATTCCAGACTATAATCTATCTCTCTGCCAAGTTTCATCCAGATCCGTTCAGCCGTTCCGGCGTGAAAGAGTAAGAAACATCCATCCATCCATCCATACTTACAAAGTTTCGCGTTCATAATAGTAGTAGGATTTATTTATTTAAATATGTTTTAAAACAATGGGCGGTCGTTCTTACAGTGGATGTTTGTACTGGTTGGTTAGTCCCTTTGCTTTTTATCTTCTTTTCCCGTTCTTTAATTACTCTATAGTTTGTTTGAGTATGAAATCTACCACTTTGTTCTGTTATTGTTTTCGATATGTAAATATTACTAATAAATAAACGTATCATCAGCAGTGTAATATTTTGCACTATTGCATTACGATTACATAATGAACACTTCCGCGAAGTTTGTTTGTCTGTCACGTTTCGATAACGAGAAGGTTACGTGACAAATAAATAATTTTTAAACAATAGCAGTTGTTTCCAAAATATTGCTGGGTATTGCACGTTCCGTACACTGACTAGCTTCCTTCCAACTGTTTGCTTGTAAGGTACCCAGGTAAAATTAGATACAGGGTTGTACGATTACTTAAGACATCACCTTATCCGTGGTCCACCCACATAGAACACCTTGTACCAAGGGCTTTTCTTTCCGTGGTCCACCGCAAGATAAATGGTGTGCCAGAGAAAATAAATATTTCCATGGTCCACCTTAGTTCACCTGGCTAGTGGCTGTACCAGGGGCATTTTTTTCTTGCGTACAACCGTTAGGCAACTTCTAGCTTGATCATTTAGAAATTTTCGAAGTTATTAAAATTACCTACTGAATGTAGTTCTTAAAGTGTAAATCAGGTTATGTAGAAGACCTTTTCAAAAATAGATTCCAAATTGTATTCACATCGCTCAAAACATAACAAAAATTACTAAAAGACACTTATTGTTCAAAACCCAAAAAAAAATAATCAAAATATACCATGTATTTGCGTTTTCTGTAGGTTTTTCATGAAGATCTATAAGAAGGTGGTTCATTTTGACTCTGACTTTGAGTTACGCAGGGAACTTCGAACTGAAAGTCTGGGGGCTGATCACGAATGAATTTTGTCACGTTATCGTATTCTAGCGATATTTGACCTTATTCTGTTGTTGTAAGGGAAACGATATGTTTACGTGACTAATAACTGGTTCGCACTGGTTGAGTAGCGAGTCGAGTAGGACCTCCCATCATGCGCCCGTGCTCACTTGGTGCTCACTGGTTGGGCGTTAAGGTGAAGACTACACCTAATGTACCTCTCGCTCGCACGATTCGACATTTTGAAAGATATAAAATCACTAAGCCTAATTTTGAAAAATCGCAAACAACCATTTTGTGTGCAATCAAATTGCACACCGTTTGATATAAATTTCATTTTAATAGATGCAACTTTACCTACTCAAAAGTTAGCTTTAAAAATTTTTGGACATAAGCAAACTTTTGAGTAAGAAAACTTGCATCGATCAAAATGAAATTTATATCAAACGGTGTGCAATTTGATTGCACACAAAATGGTTGTTTCCGATTTTTCAAAAATGGAATTTGTGATTTTATAACTTTCAAAATGACGAATCGTGCGAGCGAGAGAAATGTTAGGTGTTGTCAACCCCTTAACACCAAAATACTCGCTACTCAAGCAGTGCGAACCAGCTATAACGTTGAATTCGCTCATGATTAGGTCGCTAATTTCTGCTGTACTTGATTGTCAGGAAGTCATACTTAGAGAAGAATAAAAAGACTCCTTATAATTTAATAATAGAACCGACAATCGTTGGAGCAAACAAATACTTGAGTGGAGACCGCGTTTAGGTAAGCGTAGTGTAGGACGTCCTCCGGCAAGGTGGGGCGACGATCTGCGAAATGTAGCTGGCAAGCACTGGATGAGAAGAGCCGAAAACCCGGGCTTAGTGGCGCGTCTTGGGAGAGACCTACGTCCAGCAGTGGACTAACATAGGTTGATGATGATGATTCAATAAAAACCGATGATACACATGTATCTATGTTTAAGTTATGTTAGTCAAAGCCAGGCGAAAGGGCCTGTTTAAGCTAGGCGATGTTTTCAATACACATACCTAGGGATGTTATTAAAAATAGTTTACAATATCGCATGTTAGATGTTTATAATAGCGATAGTAATATCAAAACAAATCTCCCCACCGTGACCTCATACTGTAAATATGTTTGCGTAAGGGCAAAACATGGTGTAATAATAACACAGGGTGTAAAAAGAAAACTCCCTAATACTGAAAGTGCATTACATGTTCAAAGTCAAAGTATATTTATTGCATAAATACATGTATGAGAAGATGTAAAATAAAACTAATAATGTCCAATGTATTCTACTTAAAACTAGGCGTGCAATATTTTTGATTACATATATAAAAAAGACAAAGGAAAAAAGAGACAGTCAACAATATTATTATTTAACAATACATAGTCAATAGAAATAAATTTAATCAATTACCTACCTACATATTTAATCATAAATAATACCTATTATATTATTTTGTTAAATGTCAATAAGGATACAATGGATTCATAAATTCATTCATTTCATAAAAACAGTTCTCAGCTAAACATTTATCTTATTATCTTACATTATCTTGGTCTGCTTTACGTTGGCCAGATCGATTTTTTAATCCAGCATCTTTTTTTTATATTAAGAGACTGGCAAAAATAATGAATATGTATATAGGAATACGTTCTACATTTATTTATTTGTTATGAATCTTACAGTAAATACATAGGTACTTGCTTTAAAATATAACATGAACCTAGGGTACAAAAACAATGACCGCAGTACGCTAGGACCAACCCTAGATCTTTTTCAGAGGAGAACCTTTCAAAGTCAAAGTCAAACAAAATATATTTATTCAATAAAATCACAAGGATCATTTTAAAATGTTTTAAAACTAGGGGACTCTAGGTGCCAGTTCCATGCGACCAAAGCCTAGAAGAACAGGCATCAAACTCGGCTTTACCTGAAGACGTTTGGAATACCAGAGAAATCCTTCGCGTCCAGTTATTTTAATTCGCTACAGTGTTTTTCAAACCAAACACATTGTTAAGGTTGCTTGGAGACTAAATATTTGGTATAGTGCTTCAATGTCTTCTTTTTGTCCCCAGGGTCCGGAGCCGGCACTGAACTCTAACTCAGGTGGCGCTGCTAAGCCGCCACTCCTCAACTCATTCGAGCTGGACCGTTGTTTGGATAGGTGAGTGGTAACTCTTATTGGATTAATTTAATTTAATTTTAATTAATTTTAAGTATTTTCAAAATTGTACTTTCTATGGACTTGTTGTCGTCTGAAATCAACGATTTTTATTTTATTTATTTATTTATTGGCCCACCCGAGTCCAAATATTATCGACAGGAAGCACTGGAGAGTCCTATGTCGATCAGTGGATGAGGATGATCCCGGCTCCTAATTTCTCAAGATTTTAATAATATTGCAGTTGTTACATAAACGGATTCGAAAACTACACCATGACCTTTTGCATGGATTCCATCTCTCCATAGAATAGATACAAAGTCATCTGCCATTTTCTGTATAGTCTACGGAACTGGTTACCCCTGTATGCTTTATGATTCAAATAAAACAAAAACGATTTGTTTCCGAATTCATTGTGATCTTCAAAGACTCAGCCCACGAAAGTGGACAATGAGGTATAGTAATGGACAGTAACGTCAACATCTGCAAATATACCTCTACATTGGATGATGAGGTCATGAGGATCTGATGTCTGCCTACAGGGAGGAGTCCAGGTGGGGAGGGGACGCGGCGCGGCGACGCCGGCGCAGCTCACCGCCTCGCCGCGTCTCGCCACCGCGGGACCATGAGCCCCTCGCACTTGCACGAGTAAGTACATTGCATGGGTTTCCTTCCAAGCCTTTGTATTTGGCTCTAGAGGTAATGCTTTATTGCAAAATTCCCATTCGACTAAAAAGGTGTGAGTGAACAACTGTGACTGTGCATCTTACACCTAAGCTATCGTTAGCTGCTCTCATTTAACCAGTTTTGCTGGTTGGCAGCAAGTTGTTCTTAATATTTAAGAGATTTTGAGTACAGAAATACTCGTGTTCTAAGATCCTTGTTTACCCCAGGCATCAGCTCCAGCATCGCCAACCGTTGCCTCAGCCCACTCCAGTCCAGCTCCAGTTTCTCCCGCCGGGTCTGCTGCCGGCGGTCGCTCACCTCTGCCGCTCGTAGCCCCAGACCTGCTAGCAATGCAGCTGTTAGACCAGCATTCCCAGCTGCAGGTGTTGATGAAACAACGGCTGTTCCATCAGCATCATATGCAAAAGCAGGTGAGAAATGTAAGCTAACTCAGTTTTTCTGTCACCTTAAGAAAAAAACTAAAGCTAAAAACTAATCCTGCGTACCAATTAAATTTATTACACTGATTTTGGGATGAACCGAACTCTCCTATTGAACTTGAACTTATCTTTGTTCCTTTATCTCTGATCAAAATCTATGTATTAATAATCAATATCAATCTTTGCAAGGCCAAATTTCTACAGTAACATTGAGTTCCATTATGTTTCCATAAACTTTTGTTGTTATAGCTTTAATTTAATTATTTGTTACAAGCATCTGACAACCGAGGCGGCTAAGAGGCAGCTAGAGCAGTCCAGAATGCAAGATCAGCTGAACCTGAATCTGTTGTCACAGTCACATCTCCCACCGCCGGATAGCTCGCCAAGTAAGCTCATTTCAGTAGTAAGCTCATGTCTATTTCAGTTCTTTAATCTGTTCCATTTCTCACTTCTGAAATGCAATTTTGGAATCGCAAAACGCATTGTGGTTCGTAGAGCTCTCTGAATTCTAACTTTTGTGTCTTTACCAGGTTCGCTGCAACAGCAACTGGGCGCACAACAGCAGCAGTTAGTCCAACAGTTGCAAGCTGTGCAGCGCCAGTATCTCATGCACGGACCGCTGTCTGTGCCTCCGAATGCACCACCAGGTTGGTTTCCTCATCAGTTGGCCAACAACTAGCATTGCTTATCCAGGACTGTAATATTTCAGCTCCACACGATGATTCCGTGCAGACGTTGGTTTGTCACATTCAGTATCATGTTGAATCATTGTTTATTTTTAAGTGAAGCATACAGACTTTACAGACTTTGATTTATCTAGGTTTGATGCTGTGGGGAAGTGAAATGGAGGAGCACCCTCTCTTCGGGAGAGGAGTCTGCAAGTGGCCAGGATGTGACGCCTTGGCTGAAGACTACCAGGCGTTTGTCAAGTAAGATCATTTTACAAACATCCAATCTTTCTCTTAGCTACATAGCCTAAAATTCTCCTGCAACGCAATTTTGGTAGTTTAAATCTGGAAAATTTAAAAATAGATGCCCGCAACATTGACTGGACTAGCATCGTGAGTGCGAGTAGTGTAGACGACAAAGTTGAACTGTTCAATAGTGTAATGATCGATCTGTATGACGTACATGCTCCTGTAAGAGCTATTAAGCTCAAGCATCTCCCAGCACCTTGGATCACGAATGAACTCAGAACAGCTATGCACAAGAAAGCCGTATACAAATCCAAGTACAAGCAACGTCCATCCGATGTCAACCGGGAAAAGTATATAGATAGCCGGAATCGCTGTAATAGAGTGTGTAGAGATGCTCAACGCCGTTACATTCATGACTCAATTGATGATCAAGATCCTGCCAAAGTTTGGAAGTTTCTCAAGTCACTAGGAATTGGAAAGTCTCGTCAAGACAACACTCCCAAGGATTTGAACATAGATGAAAGACTACTCTAGTTTTTGTTTTAGTCAGTATACCGATAGTGATGTTAAGAAAAGCATAAAGTCTATATCCTCAAATGCCGTTGGAAGCGATAGTATCAGCCGTAATATGATCATCCCTATTATTGATGAAATAGTTCCTATTATACGGCATATACTCAACGCATCTCTGACAACTGGCATATTTCCATCAGTATGGAAAGAAGCTCAGGTCACTCCCCTTCCTAAAAAGCCAAATCCAACATCATTTTCTGAATACCGTCCTATTTCCATACTCCCGTTCCTCTCCAAAGTCCTAGAACGTCTTATCCACCAACAATTAAGTAGTTACCGTATTAGTAACAGTCTCCACAACCCCTTTCAATCTGGTTTCCGTACTGGCCATAGTACTGTGTCAGCCTTGGTGAAAATCACGGATGACATACGTACTGGCATGGATAATGGACTAGTAACTCTGCTATCACTTCTTGATTTCAGTAGTGCTTTTAACAATGTCGATTTCGATATCCTATTAGCCATTCTTAGCTCACTTAACATATCTCCTATAGTAATTGACTGGTTTCGAAGTTACCTGCATGGTCGCCGGCAGCGTATCCGCTTGGATGACTCATACTCATCATGGTGTGATATCAAAGCTGGTGTGCCACAGGGCGGTGTTTTATCTCCCCTTCTTTTTGCAATCTTTATAAATTCTATTTCTCAACACCTTTCTATGTCTTATCACCTCTATGCAGACGATCTCCAAATCTATACCCAAACTTCTCTACCGCAACTGCACGAGGCATTTGAGACCACTAATACTAACCTGCGTCGTATTTTGGATTGGAGTAAATCTTTTGGCATCTCCGTCAATCCAGACAAAACACAAGTCATTGTTATTGGCAGCTCCAGAATGATTTCCAAAATAGACTGGTTCCATCTCCCTCAAGTAATCTTTGACGGTAAGCACATACAGCTAAGTGATTCGGTCAAAAACTTAGGCGTACTTATCGATAAACAACTGTCCTGGCGACCGCACTTAGCTGCACTTAGCCGGAAAATATTTTCTTCTGGTGCTTCTCTTAGGAGACTTAGGAATTTTCTGCCCACGGCTACCAAAATTGCACTTGCGCGATCCCTCCTTCTCCCTATCCTTGATTATGCTGACGCTTGCTTCATAGATATTACTGAAGAACAACTGTATAAGCTTGAGCGACTCCAAAATTACTGCATACGCTTCATATTTGGTCTGCGCAAATACGACCATGTTTCCGAATTCCGCGATAAACTCAAGTGGTTGCCAATCCGCTTCCGTCGTAATGCTCACATTCTTAATTTGCTTTATAATACCCTTTTCTGTCCCATATCCCCTTCATATCTTAAGGAACGGTTTCAATTTCTGCACCTTTCCAACCCTCGAAACCTTCGCTCCTCCGACACATTTCAACTCAAAACTCCTGTTCACTCGTCCACTTTTTACGAGAAGTCTTTTACAGTGCAGGCTGCCCGCCTATGGAACGCATTACCAGTCGACATCAGGAAAGCAAAGTCTCTTGCAATCTTCAAAAACATGGTCATTGATCACTACCTTGCATGTGTATAGTATATCTTTGCCCTGTGTATTATATATATTATGTTTGTAGGTATATATTATATATATTATGTTTATAGGCATATATTATATATATTATGTTTTTATATTATATTTGCTATATTCATTATCTGTGTAATGTTTATGTAGTGTATGTATTTATTGTAAGTATGTTTATGTAGGTTATAAGTAGCTACCTAAAAATAGATTATGTACTTTAAATTAACTTCTAGCAGACTCCCCCCCTCTCTTTTCATGTTCAGTCCTGTCCATCCAAAGGTTGCCTGGAAGAGATCGCTGTTAGCGATAAGGCCGCCCATTGAATTATTACAATTTTTAGTTTTTAAGTCAAAATGTTGTCTATGTATATTTTGTTGTGATAATCAATAAAGAGTTATCTATCTATCTATCTATCCGACATCCCAAGCCGCTAAAATTCCTAAAACCTTTGCCGTGGTCTTTGGATGGCTTTAAAATATGTTACTTGCTTGGTGACTTTGTAGAACCTTGCTTTAAATAACAGGCACCTGGAAGCGGCCCATACCCTGGATGACCGCTCAGCCGCGCAGGCTCGAGTACAAATGCAGGTGGTGGCTCAACTCGAGTTGCAGCTTCGCCGCGAGCGTGACCGCCTCGCCGCCATGATGCGTCATCTCCATGCTGCCAGGGACACTTCCCATCATGCTGCTAAAATCGCTCATGGTAAGGAGTCTGTCAAAATCCCGCACTAGTATATTTTAAAAGTAGTAGAGCTCTGTGTTCTTTTTAAGCGTTAACCTAAGCGTTCCTTTGTGTAATGAGGTTAGAGGTACCTACGTGTATACGAAACTGAACTATAATAATATACCTCGTTTACAGTTTTGTCAGTCGTTTCCAAATTATGCGTATAATTTTATTGAGGTTTTTTAATAGCAATATTAAAACAAATTTTCATTGCGTTTCTGCCGCGTCTGTTTGTTTGTTAGTACATTATGTAGGTCAGTATATACTAGCTATCTCAGAAAGTTAATCAGGATAACTGTATTCTAAAACAAATTGTTTTTATTATCAGCAGCCCCGAATGAAGGTGCATCTCCCGGCCCAGTCAGACGCCGTGTCTCCGACAAGTCTGGTGTCGCCATTGCTGGTGGTAAGACATTTTTTTATAAACATCCGTCCAAACACCTTATACTCATTAACCTGCAAACTATCACTTTCAGTAATAAGTATAACTCTTCATCTAACTTACCAACTCTTAAGTTCATCATGATGCACTTTGTGGATCGCTGTTCTCATTTTCTTGTTTTAATTATTGATGTCTGTCAACGCAAATATAGGCAATCTTATCCTAAGAACGAGAGTATCTAAATTACTTGATCTTACCAGTGTCAAGTTAGTAATTAAAAACCCGAACATACGTCAAAATAAAAACTACTTATCTAACATTGGATCATTTCTACTTTTAATTCTGGCAATTATCTTATACGTCTTTGTCTAAGGTCTTCCGTACATGCTCGAAAGAGCTGGATTAGATGTCCAACAAGGTAATATAAATTTAGAGTGCATCTCATCAGGTGCGTGTATTTTTTCTACCGTCAAAATATCAATAGGTATTTTTCAGTCCTATATAAATTAGTTTATTTTGTCTACTAATATGATTCCATTGGTTTCCAGAGATCCAACGCAACCGTGAGTTTTACAAGAGTGCCGATGTGAGACCTCCGTTTACTTATGCCTCACTGATTCGTCAGGTTCGTACTTTTAAAAGGCTTTCAATATCATAAACTAATGATTAAATTTGACCTTCCATTTGAATTCCAACTTTTTCAGCTATTATCTGTTATTACTTTTAGAATACTTTAATTTTGTAAGTATTTACACTTATAACGAAAAAGACTCAGATAATCCTCGCGGTATCACACAGGGCTCCATTTAGGGTCCAATTTTATTGGCTTGAAGTTTGTTTATGTGGCATTTTATGAGAACCATATTTCATGATGTAGCTGATTTAGCTTCTTGGCTAGCATACGTAATAATAGTATGTAAGTTACATTAATGTGAACCATTTAAGTTGAAATAAAATTATGTTTATGTTTTCAGGCAATAATCGAATCTCCGGATAAGCAGCTGACTCTCAACGAGATCTACAACTGGTTCCAGACCACTTTCTGCTACTTCAGGCGCAATGCTGCCACTTGGAAGGTAGGTTATAAGGTTAGATATAATGTCGTTATTGCAAAGGGTATGTGGCTATTTTTTATGTAACAAAGTTAATTTACAATATCGATAAAATTTAAATAATCTCACAGTAGTGTCAAGATTTTGAATTACCACTAGAATACAATGAGCATTCAAAGTCTTATAACAACATTATAAATAATTTAGAAAAATAAAAAGAGCTACATATAAATTTTAGCCATATATCCGTATTCAATCAAACTGAACTTATTATATTATATTGTGTATCCTTGCAACTATTGGATTCCTAGTTCATTTCTAAGTCTCCAGAACATAAAAGGTAACTTAGTTTATACAATATAAGTTCCTCAGTTTTTTTTTTCTTTTACACGTGTATTGTTTTCAATGCCTTCATAAAAAACTATTGTAAAAAATAATTGTGACATACGTATCTATTTTCTTCTAATATTTGATTACGATACGATTGAAGATAATACAGTGACTAATTTTTTTACCATGAAATATGCGTTGTCATAATGTGTAGCGGTTTGTCCTTATCTGTTAAAGACTGATTGTTTTGCGTAAACGATAATGCACTATATCATTTATTATATAAAAATAAAAATAAAAACAAAATCTTCGCCTTAAATTCACTTGAGGTTTTGCTGAGACCTTGATGACTAGATTACATCGAGTTCTTGAAATGTTTGGCTCAGTGCTTAAATATCTTATCTTAAAAAAAAAATAAGAAATTTTTAAAGAAAATTAAAATGTAATATATTTTAATTTAATATATCTTTAGAGTCAAATTAAAAATAGTTTATTTATCACTTAATGTAACAATCAAATTAGGTATCTATCATATTTCAATTGAAGCCTCACTGACTTTGACAGCTTGTACTGATATGAAATGCTGTTAATAAACATATTAACTAATTAAGCTTATGTAAACTTAATAAGTTTTATTAAATAAATACAGAGATTTAATTCTAAAACAGATAAAACAACCAAAAAATAAGTGCAATATCGTTCCTAAAAGCTAAGACCCCATAAAAACAAGAAGTGAAACACAGAACGCAGTCCGCCACAACCTGTCTCTACACAAATGCTTCATGCGAGTGGAGAACGTGAAGGGAGCGGTGTGGACGGTGGACGAGGTGGAGTTCTACAAGCGAAGGCCACAGAGGGCTGCGCACGCGCCGCCGCCGCCGATGCCGGGGTACGGCCCCCGGCCCAGACCTATTCTAGAATACACGGACACTCTGAACACTTGGACATTATTTACCTACAGCCTTGACTTTGGTTAATTAATTAACACTACACTTCAAAACTCATAAACAATATGCTAAAATACTTATAGATAGTCTTCAAACACCTATCCAAAAGTAAAACACGAAAAACTTTTAGCGTGTAACACATTTTCTATTTGAGACAAAACTCATCAACCTTATACTTAAGTTTCTTTGAACACTATCACAAACAATCCAGTACTAAAATTTGTGTGAACATATCACAAACAATCCAATACCAAAATTTCTTTGAACACTATCACACACAATCTATCTACAATGAGTATTGAGTAATAAACACGAAACATGGAACATTGGTTTCTCTTCTTTCTAAGTCAACACTCAAAACACTATACTAACCTAACTACTACATTATAACCAGCTCTCTCACATACCTTTAAATTAACATGATACATTCGATATGTACCTACACTATACGAACGATGAGATCTAAGCTCATATTTATTTATTCTACCTTTCAAATATAACAACTCTACTGTACACAAAAAAAAATCACAAAAAATGTACCATGCTACCACTGACTTAAACACGCTTTTGTCACATATTTACTCAAGTAACATGTTTTACACTGAAGGTACCTACTACCTATACGGAGTATTTCATGCACTACACTCAAACACAAAAACTCTTTACACTTTAACATAATTCAACCATTAACATCCACACTACACACACCACTTCATTTTACTTTCCAAATAACATTATTCACTACGGCACTCTTTACATGCTTCGCAATCAACACATCACAGTAATACAACTATAAAAAATCAATAAAAGTGTAACCAACAGCTTTTAACTTTAATAAACAAGAGCAAAAGATACAAATTCTGACGTTCCCGAATGTTTTAATAGCCCATCCAAACAGGTAAACTCTTTCACACAAAAATAAAACAGAGGTATAACATAACACTCTCACCATACAAGATACTGCCTACAAAACACAAAATATAACATACACTCACAATTCACTGCCTACAAAAACCTATGTGTATACAGAGATACAATGAAAATAATAATTCTCATATATACTCAGGTTATTCTACCATCTTATTAGCCACATATTTATTAAACGGTGAATATTTTAATATTTTAATAGCATTTAAAACAAGAAGACTCAAACACCTCTTTGAAACGAAACGTATTTCTAGCAAAAAACAGCATAATGACAATGAAATAGTCTAATAAGCAACTCCAATAGCACACAAAAATCTTTGCGTGTGTGTTATAATTATAATCATCATTTTACAGTATGTGAACATTACAGCCTAATCCCATCCTACTAATATTATAAATGTGAATGTTCGAATGTTTGTTACTTTGTCACGCCAGAACGGCTTAACGAATCTGGATTCTGGATGAAATTTGGCACAGAGATAACGTATAGTGTGGAATAGCACATAGACTATTTTTATCCCGTGGGAATACCAAAAAATACGCGGCTAAAAGCGCGGGGCGCAGCTAGTCTGGTATAAAAATAACATGCAAACAAATTTTTGAAACCTGGTCATAGTAATTTATTTATAGAAAAACAAACAATTATACTTGTATGTATGACGTATGTAGGCACATAATATATTTCGAAACCAAAATAAAACTACCAGTTTATCAGGTTTGCATTCTTTACGTAGTTATTTACGTACGATATTACGTAATGGAACAATATAAACAACCAAACTATAAACACAACACCCACACTACACAAAACACACTTAACAGTTTTCGGTATATTTTAATCTTCTCTTAAATTATTTTCTATCTAATCTAGCAATGTATCTAACTCTTATCGTGTAAATAAATACTTTCATCTTTTCAGAATATTTGGATTTGTAATTATTTGTGTAGTGAGTTTGAATTTGTGAGTAGCGTTATAACTGTATTTAATATCAGTTATAGCGTTACGTTGAGGTTTTGTTATTTGGTATCTAGGTCTCGTTTTGTGTGTGTGGATATCAGCTCAAGGGGTGACTAACATTTTTCTCGCTTGCCTCTAACCTCGCTCCTCTCACTTCCTCTCCCTCTGGTTCCGGCTCCTGCATGTCATGAAGATGTTTCTCCACGACGATCTGATGTGCTTTCATCGGGCTTTTGTTACTTTATTTTTAATTAACCAACCGATGAGAGCACAGATTTATGTGAAACTTCAGTGGTTGTAGAATGTGCTAAATTATAGAACGCTATCCGGACGAACCTGTCCCTGCACAAATGTTTCGTCCGCTACGAGGACGACTTCGGCTCGTTCTGGATGGTGGACGACGCGGAGTTCGTGAAGAGACGTCACCTGAGCCGTGGCAGGCCGAGGAAGTATGAGCCGACGCAGCCAGGACCCAACGCCTCACAGTAAGGGCGCCGCGGCAACTGTTGCGACCGTCCAACGAATCTAGGAAACCCTTTAGACAACACGCTAGCGATGGTCGGAATCGCCAATGGCATCCTGTGAAATAGGGGCGTTATTCACTATGACCAATCCAATCGCGATTGCGTTTAGATCACGTTGTGACGTCACACGGTTTGGACAAAGAATCTCCTGTCATCACTATCAATCACTACATAGTAAAAACAAGGTCGCTTTCTCTGTCCCTATATCCCTATGTATGCTTAAATCTTTAAAACTACGCAACGGATTTTGATGTGGTTTATTTTAATAGATAGAGTGATTCAAGAGAAAGGTTTATATGTATAATACATGCATGAATAGTAGAAAAACAATGTGCACCCGTGCGAAGCAGGGGCGCGCGGGCGGGTCGCTAGTAAAGTATAAAACTCAAGATCTCGTTTTGACGTTACACGGTTTGAGGCAAGGAATCTCCTATGTCATAGAGAATAATGCCCCGTCACCTATCACGTAAATTTCGCTAAATGATATGTCAATTAAAACAATGTTAACAATTGTGACTGTCGATAACGTTTCGATAGCAGTTTGTCTAGAGGGAGACATCTACGATAAGAAAAATACAATAAAAGACCTTTGGCAGATGTAGGACAAGTACAGATATTGATATAGTATAGTAAAAAAACAAGTCGTAAAAATTTACATTTTAAAGAATCGTTGGACGATCGCGTCCGAATTAGCATCATTCTCGTGTGATATTCAATCGCCGAAAATTATCATTTAAATTATCCACAATGATAATTTCTGGTACACATTTAGATTGATGTCTGACCATTATGTAAAGTGTTTCACTGTGTAATAGATTAATTCAACATGTTATGTTAGTTTTAGAGACACGTGATTGTTTAAAAATACTTAGCATTTGTGAAGCAGTGTGAACCTAATGCCTATTGTAGCGTTTTCTACATTATGTAGACTGAAAACAGTCGCACTAGTTTCATAAATATTAGTCTGCAAAGCTATAACCAATTGTTTTGCTAAATAGATTTTAACATCACAACGACATTGTTTCAACTAGCTTAATTTATAATAATTATTTTGCTATTGTACATTCTGGTCTTTTCAAATGGCGTAGGTTTCGAATAAATTGTATACCTACTTTGCATGTGCGTGTATGTAAAGGATCGTCGTTGGACTCCCAAGTAAGATTAAAGATATTTAGTTCTTTAAAATATTCTAAATCTTTAATCTCAGCATGATTCCCTAAATGTAACATCAGGTGAGTGAGCTTTTTGGGCCTTGCACGAGCTATTTTTGTCGCATGTATATTTTATCTCTTTTCTTAAGCTTGCCTTTTTCTATTTTCTCTTTTTTATTATAATATCTTTCTCTTTCACGCACACTCACACAAACACTAACTGTGACACGAATCACTTGTACAGACGAATTGGACTACCACTCAAAATTATACACTCTACAAGAATCACACATTACAAATATCACTTTTGATAGATTTAAAATAACGTGTTAACACTTCATTATTTTAGAAGAGGTTTTATTGGCCGGGGTATGATTTTTTATTTTTATTAAATTAATCAATAATTCAGAATCTTTTCTGAGTAAGTCAACAAATAAATCAAATATTATTTCGTAATTAAGTTTCTGAAGATCAGGAGGTTTTAAATTGTTGTGTTAATCCAGGTTCATGGGAGCCCAAAGCCCACCGATGTTAACCAGCCCCCACAGCTACAACGAGGCCTTAAAGAGGAACCTTCAGGTATTAAAAAATAGAAACATTAAGTTTATAATTTTTACAAAAGCGGTACTATATTTTCCTTGTGGTGCATGTCTTTTACGTTGCTTGTAAAAATTTTGTTCATAGCCATAACGACGTCAAGACTTCTCAATTAATTTAATACAGTTTGCCTTTAGCCGTTATGACTTATTAACAACACAAGGATTTGTATGGTTTCAGGGAATGATGGAAGATTGCAACTTGTCATACATGTCCGGCGAAGACCACATGATGCAGACTGAGGACTATCCTTCATCCCACGATGACTACAGGTAAAGCGTTTTTTTATTACCATCTCGAAATGCTCTCACTTAATATTAAACTGTTGCTATATAATGCAACAACTTTAAATCTTCATCAGTATTCAACCACTCATTCATCTATTCATTCACTCATTAATCATCTCTCATTCACATACCTTCATTTTAATTAAAACAGGTAAAGCGTAGTCCCATGCCAGTCAACTCATAATGGGTAGGCAAAGAAAACGTCCTAGAGTAACCAGTAATTATTGTATCAGTGGTGATGGGATTGCCAACTTTTACAAGAATACCAATACCAACAAGTCGAAGTTGGTACCATACGACCTGAGGGGATACCGTGCGTGGGGATCAATGTCGTGAAGCTGTTTCTGGAGCATTATTCTCTATGACACAGGAGATTCCTTGCCTCAAACCGTGTAACGTCAAAACGTGATCTTGGTATTCTTTGACATAGAAGATACTTTGCCCAAAAAGTGTGAAGTCCCAACGTGATCTAAACGCAAACGCGATTGGATTGTTCCCAGTGAATAACGCCCCAGTTTTTCTATCTAGCGGTAACTGAAATCGAAATTGCGAGAAAACGCTGATTTGTGAATTATTTTTATAAAAAGTACTGTAACTTTTTAGTTGCTACGAGTATTGGTGTTTTTAATGTTTTTGGTTTTAGATAACTTTTATGCTTATGTTCCAAGTTCTTTACAAAGGCACTTTTATTCCACTCCTTAGTATGGACTTCTCTAGCGAAATCTATATTATGGAGCTGATTAGACCACATATTACCTCTAAGTGTTAAAGTATGACTCAAACCCTTTTACATAAATTACAGGGACTATGAATAAGAAAGATATTTTATCCTATAAGTTAAAAGTATAACTCATTGTGTATATTCCAGTCGGTCTCAAATGATGAATGGCTACGGCGGCAGCTCTCACGACGTAAAGGCAGAAGACTTGAGCGCCAACGAGGCGCAAGACATTAAGCCCAATATCTACGCGCTCAAGAACGAAATGCAAGCGTCCGATTATTCCAACAAAGGTATATATACTTCAACTGTATTTTGTACTCATCATCATCAACCGCCTAAAGAAGTCCACATAACCACGTCTTATAGCTTGTCTTATCTCTTTGAGCTTGTTGATGAGGCCAATAGTAAGCGGCCACGTCTCAGTTCCTGTTTTCTTTAATGTTTCTGTATTTTGTAACATTGTTTATTTTATTCGTAAAAATATTTTTATTTAAAAAACAAGGGTTCACAATTTCAATTAGGTATGCAAACAGACTTACGAGATTCGTAGAATATTGTTATTTTTATAATTTCTAATCCTTGATCTGGCTTAGTTTTAGAACAGCTTTCTCACCTGAATTCTAATAATAACTAGCCATGTTAAAAAACCTTAAAAGCATTATGTATTTTATTCCCTATCAACTATAATTTACATTTTAATGATATAGTGCTAACTACAAGCCTAGAAAATAATATGGAATTAAAATCCATATTAATCTCAAAAACTTTCCAAAATCTCGCCATCACCATCGCCTTTAATTAACACTTTAAGTTAATATTTCATTAATAAAAGTTTATCACTACATAGTATAAAATAAGGTCGCATTCGATGTCCCTATATGTCCCTATGTCCCTATGTATGCTAAAATCTTTAAAACTACGCAACGGATTTTGATACAACGGATATCTATTATAAAACTATAATAGATAGAGTAATTCAAGAGAAAGGTTTATATGTATAATACATGCATGATATGTGCACCCGTGCGAAGCAG
Organism: Plemyria rubiginata; assembly: GCA_963576535.1. Classification (NCBI taxonomy): domain Eukaryota; kingdom Metazoa; phylum Arthropoda; class Insecta; order Lepidoptera; family Geometridae; genus Plemyria; species Plemyria rubiginata. Next base: position 6,074,429 of record OY754922.1, on the reverse strand, counting down.
GGGCGCGCGGGCGGGTCGCTAGTAATAAATAAAAGAAAAATATATTATTATATATTGTTTCCCAAAAAGATAATATATTTTTATTTTAAATATATTTCCAGGTGATTACTCCAAGGAGCCAGTGAGCAGTCGCTCCGGCGAGACAAGTCCGTACGACGACTACCCCCGCGAGGAGCGATACCGCCCCTCCATGTCCCATGTCAAGGACGAGGCGGAAAACCTCTCGCTGAACGAGCAGAGATCTGACAAGTAAACTGGATAAACAGTCAACAGCTGATCGTGAGCCGGCAGTTTATGATTATATTCAAAATTAACAGTTTACGGGAATACCATTCGAAATGAACAGTTTACGCAAATTTTCAAATTGAACGTCTATCTACGACCGCATCATCCCATCAGGGGCATTATTCTCTTTTTCAAATAAATCCAGTCAGTAATTCAATAGTGAGCCATTCAAACATGAAAACATTCAAATTGAATTATCTATGAGAATATCGAAATTGATACGTTTTACAACTTTTCAAATTAAGTTACAACAACAGTCAGTTCAACAGTTAAGAGTTAACGAAGCTGAGGAATAATTTACATAAACATTATATTTGGTAATTTCATGGTAAAATTGCTGATTTATCAGTGTTTTTTTGGCAGGAATGGTTCAATAAATATCTGAATATTCGTTAAAAGGGACCTTTTCATAAGCATTACGATTGTTTTAGCGTACATGCTTTCCTGTACTATCATGGAATATTGGATAAGAATTCTAGAACGGACTGTTTATTTAAATATTCCTGAATATTCACGTAAATGTTCATGTTCACTTAGCTGAATTATTCAATCTAGTTGACTGTGTTCAGTATGAAAATGTTCTCACGTGGACATTACAATATATCACAGTATGTAATACATAATATTTACGGGTGTAGATCTATCTCATTATTAAAGCGGTGTTATAGAAGTGTAATGTGTTCACATTCGAAATTTAATAGAAAACGGACGATCTCGTTTGAGGAATTGTACGATGGTACCAAATATTATTTTTTTCAGTTTTGCACCCGGTTTTAACGGGACTTCTAAGTATTAATAGGTTTTATGTTCGTTTATGTTAGTTTTTCTAGATTTGGTAGCTGCGCTAACCCAAAATTGTTAGTTGTTAGTATAAGTGTTAGAAAAATTTAGGGAGCGAATTGCGTGAAGTCAACGATTTAAAACCTTAAAAGGTCCATATCAATATTTAAAACTATTTAATCATTGTTTATTACTGATGATAAGAACAATAAGTAGTCGTATTGGTCTTAAGTAAAGTTATGGTTACGCCAAGCGTTTCAGTTGACTTTTTTTTTGTTATTTTTACAATTGTAACTCAACCTACTTAAATGCAGCGCGTATATTGTAAATCAGTTGGTGTAGAGAGAAAATCGTTTATCAACTACAACTAGACACAGAAGCAATTCAGCGTGTCGATTCTCTGAACAACAAAATCACCTTAGTGGATCCACTTCGTAAATGCTTTACTTGTGTTGCTAGTAAAAAGATAAAAATATCACAAGCTAAGAAGATTCTACGGTCGTTTAGGTGAATGTTGTTTACGGAATAGCAGTGCTGATAGTTTAATGAAATACTCGTTGTCATTATTATGCTATCTACTATCGGCAATAGTTCTGTCTTACCACCTTAAGGGCGCATTTCCTGTGAGCGAATTACCGTTACCCCTTGCGAACGCAACAGCTTGCCAAACGAATCTGTTTCAAAAGTGGTAAAGTGTAAATTTTGTCGATAGTACTTCTGTAAAGCTGATTCAAGTTGATAAGAGGTTTTTCTTGCTACTTCTACGTTATAGAAAAGATCTCAGAAGTACCTACTTTATTGTCCAACCAACAGGTACAAAAACAGCTCTTATTTTAAACAGTTTTAGACATGTTTTAGATTAAGCATTATTTTGTTTTGTGATGAACGATCTGACGAATATTATAAACTATTTTTTATTATTTTTGAGTTGAGTGGCATTATTTAAGTGGCGTTTTGTTGCGACATTATGAATTCCATTTTATGTAGTTTTAGATTAAATTAGGCTGTAAATATTTATCATGATTGTCATGAAGTGTATAAAATTCTTTAATTGGTAAAAATAGAAATCATGTAAACGTTTACTTATAGAATATCGCTTAAATCGTTCATGTTGTAGAGAATTTAGATGAGTAATGTAGTTAAAAATATTTACTTATTGTACTTACTTATAAACTGATTACAAATTGGTTTGGTTAAACAATTTTTCGTGCATTTCACTGCATTTATTGAATGGAAAATAAACTGCAAAAACGTATTACAACGGTTGTTCAACAAACATTAATTGCAAAAGTTTTACTATTTTAAGTTGTCTACTTCTAAAACAATTTTGGTAAAAGTTTTGATGGAAGGGTGAAGTATGCATATCACAAATGTATGTATACTTACTATAATATTGTAGTACCTACCGTATTATTGGAAATGCGATAAGTATCGCGTAGTCTATGAAGTAAATTTTTTCATTATATATAGAAAATATGATAACCGCCTTTAAAAGTATACCATGTAAGAAATAAACAGTAAGGTACCAGGCTTCACATAAATAAAAATTAGTTTTTGACATATTACAAGTAGTTTACCAATTTTGTTTAGTAGAAGTATTAAACTGAATTTATTGATAGAATGGCTACCTAGATGAAACCACAACCGTCTATACCTAATGACAATTATATACCTAGCTAAACGTGTTTGTTACAATTTGCTAAAAACACAGTTAAACACCAGTATAAGAGACGTTTGCCCGAATTAGTTAGCTATGTACCTAACTATTAAGTGAACTAACATTTGGCCAAGTAAACTTTGGTACATATTGATTTTTTATTGTCAAATAATTACGACAAGAAATGCATTCATTTTGGAATTGATTTTGTTGTTATTTACTTAAAGGTTTTATTTTTTACCATTTATCGCAATAAGATATTTTACAAGATGGAAAATAAATGTAAAACTTACTAAAAAATACGCGGTAACACGAAAACTTCGTAATCTTTTTGCAATACGCGTTTATGAACTTTTTGTAGGTACATAATATTTGCTTAGGTACCAAAAAATAAATTTTTCAATTATTTTCCATTTTGCGATCAGAATGGATACGACTGTTAGCCAGCCCACGTAAGGGCTCGAATACGTTTAGATCATTGTAAATTATACTTAATTAGTGTTGTATTAAACGAATTCATTACAATATTTAAAGTGTTTACTTATATTGAACTTATAGAGAGGAGGAGGGCTTAGTAGTAGGGGGCATTCCTCGAATCGCGCCTAAATGAACCGCACCTAGGCGAAGCGCACCCAAGTACTTCTTCGAAGCGGGTGCGCTTCAGCTAGGTGCGGTTCATTTAGGTACGGTTCGAGGAATGCCCCGTAGTAGGGACCACTACTTTGCTTTGCTTTGCAACCCAATGCTTCTCAGTCTTCTCACCAGTACCAACAGTGCCTACTCTCAAATGGTGAAGGAGTGGAAGAGTTTTAAGAGTAGTAGAGCACTTTGTGAAGCGCTCGTCCGGGGAACCTGACATGCCGGGACATGCTACTACATAGTTACTAACCCTATACCTACTATCTATGGATGGATTCCATCAAATTCGAAATTCAAAAATTGCATTCCATACCGAATCCGATACCGAATGAATCATAATAACCCTCCTGATGTACTTGGTATGAATATGTAGTTTTTTCATAAATCTTCAACTGTCATCGTCCTTGTTATCACAATTTGCCGAAATTTTTAGGAAAATTTCACTCCCATAAAAAAACCAATAATGTAGCGAATCATATGGGTATTAAGAAATACTGAGCTACTCTTAGACTGTTGAGATGGTTTTACTTATCAAAGGTAAATCGTGTCCTTCATCTAAATACAGCATTTGCCCTTACTCTAATTGGTGTAGTAAGTATTAGCAAAGAGTTATTGGGTAAATATTACTTTTACCTATAGGACTTTTCTGTGATCGCCACTGATCTTTTATTATACAAGGTGACCGCTTTTTTCACTTTTATTAAGCTAAATTCTAAAGAGCAGAAAAGAGTTAACAGTTCAGTTTCTGAGGTTCAGTCAATTGTTTCTGAGTTCAGACGAGTGGATATAGGTATATCAGCTATAGGTACGTAAGCGTACTACACCGTTGTAGACAGCATCATATCAGATTCTGATGCTGATCAGATGAGATGGTAAAAAAATATGATTGGATTTACGCAGTTCAGTAGAGGTCTTTGTGAAGGGCTCGTCCGGGGAAGTACTACCACCACGCCTTTTTCTGCCGCCAAGCAGCCACGCAGTGTTCCGGTTTGAAGAGTGTGGTCGCCTATGTAATTACAGGCACGTATGCCTCAAGTTGATGGACTCAGGGCAGTGCATCGTACAGCGCGTTCCTATCGTGCGTGACTTATGAGGCAATGCTTTGTTGTAAGTGATAGTTACCACTTAACATCAGGTGGGCCATCTGTTTGTTCCATCAGATAGTTGAATAAAATAAAAGACTGTAACCTTCGGTTTCTAAAAGCGCGATTAACACTAATCAGCTGTCACTTGCTATCTCTATCTAATTCTAAGTAAAAGCTGAAATAACAAGTGACTTGACAGCCGATTAGTGTTGATCGCGCTTTCAGAAACCGGGGGTTAGAGTAGCTTAGTAGAAGATCAAAGCTAACATTTCAAAGTCCGAAATAGTTACAAAACCTTCTAAGGATATAATCCTCTTGCAATAAGCAAAAACTTGACATCATCCTAATTCTATTTTTAGGTATTTTTTGTGGACTTTTAATCGGAATGTCGATGCATCATCATGACTCAGGAGGCAGGAGTCAGAAGCAGGCGTCACATTTGCCACACATCCGTGCAATCCACTTCCGGCTAACGATCAAGTTTTATTATGTAAATTAAAATACCTATAAGGATTGTTGTTGCTTCAATAGTGTAGGTATTTTATTACATTGTAACGAGGATCATACAAAAGAGCGATAGATACCAAGCCGAGTTTGTTGCCTGTTCTTCTCGGTGGTGGTCGCGTGGAACTGGCACTAGAGTCACCTAGTTTTAAGACGGTTAAAGATGGTCCTTGTGATTTTATTGAATAAATATATTTTGACTTTGACTTTATGTCTCATGGAAGATTTATTTATGAACGAAATGTAAGATAAAGCTGATAATATAAAATGAAGTTTCGGGGGTTTTGGAGAGGGGTTGTTAATGTCCAGTAGTGCGAAGCCGGGGCAGGCTGCTAGATAAGTAGTAGAGCTCTTTGTGAAGGGCTCGTCCGGGGAAGTGCTACCAGCACGCCTTTTTCTGCCGCCAAGCAGCAACGCTGTGTTTCGGTTTGAAAAGTGTGGTCGCCGGTGTAACTACAGGCGAAGTGCCTCAAGTTGATAGACGCAGGGCAGTGCATCATAGGGCACGTTCCTATGTGTGACACGAGGCAATGCTTTGTTGGGTGATGGTTACCACTTAAGATCAGGTGGGCCATCTGCTTATTCCATTAGCTGATTGTATAAAAAAACAAATGTCAGACTTTTTAGGAGGAGAGACGAATAGTCCGTGCTGACGGCCCATCACCTAACGCGGTAAGTGGTCACCATCTCCCACAAACACCAACATCACCACAGACGTTGTCGTTGCGCTGCCTACCCCTGAAGGACTTAACTGGAAGATCTAAGTGGGATGCCTTGCATCTTCTGCGTTGAAACTTCACCTATTTGTATTTTTTTTTATTTCAAGCTAGATTTTTATTAAAAAAGCATATTTCGTTTAGATAGTAGTATACAATATGCATGTATAATATTTAGAGACATACCAAGACTAGACAGATTATGCCGATGTGTGCTATCCTGATGCAACTGAAGAGCAACTAAATCGACTGCAGCGCTTACAAAATCTACGCATCAGGTATATTTATGGTCTAAAGAAATTTGACCATGTCTCTATGTTTCGACGACAGCTAAGGTGGCTTGACATCAGAGCTCGTCGGGATGAGCACATTTTAACCCTCCTCTATAACATTCTCCATAATCCTATGTCTCCCCATTACCTTAGTGAGCGTTTCACGCCCTTATATGCAGACGACAAACCAGTTCGCTCTTGCCAGCGACTACAATTGGTAACTCCGCAGCATAAGACTTCGGCCTATAGCAACTCCTTCACAATTACTGCTACTCATCTCTGGAACCACACTCCTCTTACAAATCGCGTAGCTACTTCAGTTGAGGTGTTCAAGGCTAAAATCCATGATCATCTCTTTGGCAAACTGAACGAATGAGCAATTTTGAATTGACATTATCATATCCCTATCATAATATATTATATTATATATATTATATATACCTATATGTATCGACAATTTATGTATGTTTGTAATGTATGACAATGTATGTATGTTTGTACTATTTAGTTTGTTTTATTTATTTTATTATACATATTTAGATTTTGTATGTAATTTTTACAACTTTTTAAATGTATTCGGTTTAATGTACCTATCTCTACGTTTTCCTCTCATGTGCACTACTGACACATCTTATGTCCACAATACACAAAGGTTATCTGGAAGATAATGCTTTATAGCATTAAGTTCGCCTTTGTACTGTTATTATTATGTGCAATAAAGTATTTTCAATCAATCAATCAATCAATAAATAAAACATCTTAACAAAAACACTTTTTATATTGTACACCCAGAAACAAGGTGTTTATATGAATCTAATCTAATCTGATAATCACGGGTCTCTAGCCTTCTCCCTCAGCTCTTGCTCGATCCTGACACTCCGAAAAACACTTATTCTAGAGCTTATTTACAAAATCACCAAAACATTTGGTCAAACGTAATGTTTTAATCGTGAAAGTGATTGAAAACAACAGCAGAATAAATAAAAGATCAAACAATCGGTAAGGCATGGCTATTATCGATACGCCGTGCGCGCTTGATTTATGACGAGTAGCAAGTGTAGTTGAATAGTGATGTTACTTTGATTGGTAGCTTTGTCGATAGAATAGATGAATGAATAAAGTGGAAATAAGTTGGAAATAATTTCACACAGCACTATCTGTCCCTAATCTAAGCTTGTATGTTAAGCAGACTTTCAGGTTATTAATTTGAAAATAATTATTATAATACTTATACATATAACCTCAGTTCATACAGAAAAGATAATAGGTACTGTTATGAGACCCAACTTGATATACATTCTTATCAATTAAAGAAATCAGATACATAAATTGGGTGAAAATTATGACAAAATATATGTATAGGTAAATACATAAGAATGTATCATATCAGTATCATCTTTTTTAATGAACTGAGGTTATTTAAGTACAATAATTATTTTAAAATTAATAACCTGAAAGTCTTTACACCATACGTTCCGTGTATGGTGTAAAAAGTTGTTCTGTGTTTCAAATTTTTCTGTTTATATTCTTCTGTGTAAGTACCTAAATGCATTTTTGTCTATTTATTAAGAAATGATAAATATGAATAAACTAAAAATAATAAATCACCTAAGTTATTAAACAATAATAAATTTAAAAAGGGCTCACGTCTGATTATCGCATGCTTAGAATTAAATCGATTAGTAAAAAGTCGATGTAACAAGAACGTTCTCAATTCCCTGCTTTGACATCATCTGATAGAATCTCTATCGAAACCTTTTTTAAAAAAACTACCACATCACTAAGCTACTGACATGTGGCTCTTAATTATAACTCAACTCGTACACCACAAAACCACTGAACCGACAAAAAACTCTAAAATAACTTTGTCTTAATCCCAAAGATCTGGTTACTGAACTCTATTTACAAAAAAAAACTTTTTTCCTACTACTTTTTTCACGCACATGTTCACGAATGGGTTAAAGATTCTTAGTTTTTTTGCCGCCGAAAGTGTCATTTAGATTCGAAATGGAAAGTTAGGGGTTAATATAGTATTTTTGTCAGTTTTTAATGCCTTTTTTCGTTTGGATGAGATGAGTAATAGCTGCATGTGGGAATCGTTTCAGTTTTGTGATACACGTGAGATTTTTTTGGAACCTGCGTCAATTTTTTTATTTGACCTCTCTAAAATTTGAAATGGGAGTGCGGGTTTTATATCATCGTCGCCGAGGCTTTGCTTGCATGGTCTGCACGTAAGTGATTTTTTGGTTTAGGTAAGTGAGGTATTGAGGTTATGAGGTGCGAAGACAGATACAGGGCCAGGGACCTAATTGACTAAACATAACGTACTTAACCTGTCTACTTATCTACCTTAGAACTTTTTTATATAATTACAGGAAGATGGGGGAATGCCGATGACCTGAGAGAAAAATGCTCTATTTTCATTTGTCTTATGTTAATTAATTTGAAATATTACACGGGTATTTATCGCGTTTTACCTTTATTAATTTCCCGACGTTTCGGCTATGTTGCAATAGCCGTGCCGTAATAATAAATGTGTGTTATGATCGCGAAAGTTTAAAAAACACTACTGTCTTATGTTAGTTTTGAGGTTTAGTGACTCTGCCTGCTCAAGCGTTACAACCCCTGCGCTGCAGCGTGCTTGCTGTGTTTCAAGGCACCTTGTTTAATAAGTTATTGGAGTGAGCGGTATTACCCGACACGATCGAAATTACCCCTGCTTCCCCTACCTACTAACAACGAAGGCTGAAATACGTACGTAAATAAAATATGTACCCTACCCCTACTAGACATATTTTATTTTTTTTCTTAAAAATATTTTCGTTTTTGGCCAAAAACGGGAGCAATTATAAGTACTAGAAAATACTTCTCAATCTCATATACGTACAGCATTTTGGGAACAATTTTTGTAACATTTTTCCGAGTTTTGGATAAAAGCAAACCGATTACTCTTTCGAGCTCGATTACTTGGTGGTAGATAGAGATTCAAAAGTTCTGACGGCACTACTATCATAAGTAGCATCTGACATGACAGCCGATTAGCTTATCGAGCTTTCAGAAAGTGGTGCTTAGTCCTGAAAATGTTAAACCTACTTAGATAATATTACTGAATACCTACACTGAGCGCCTAGGAAGTGAACATACTAAAGTAATAAATAAGATAATAAATAATGCTGCGGACAATCCACACAACATCATCTAGCCCCAAAGTAAGCTACTCAAAGCTTGTGTTACAGGTACTAGATGACTGATATATTTAATACATTATTTACTTACATAGATAGATATTTTTTATTATACATAAACACCCAGACCAACGGAACACATTTCTGCAGATCGTGCACAAATTTGTTTCGAGGCGGGAATCGACCCGCAACCTCTTTCGTCGCAGGTGGACTCTCGCCCGCTGCGCCACTGAGGTCGTCGATATTTCCATAATTTCACAAAAACTCTTGACATTCACATGGTCTCTTACGCATACAACTCCAAATGACTGTCTTGCGAAGTACCTACCTATTGTCACATTATCTACCTAACCTAGGTAAATAAATACTTGGGGGAAAAGCAACAATGTTTTTTGGCCAAGAAAACAAATGTAAATAATTGTTTAGAGTTATGCAATGGGTAAGGTTTGATTAGACAAGTATGGATGTTTATAATAATGTATGAATGTTCCTACTTCAGTACACAATAGGTACACACATGTCCATGCCCATAAATGAGGTACTCTTCCAAAACACAGGCAATAACCCAAAAACAAACATTTCTAAGTTTTAACCCATCAATTAACTTCAAAAACAGAATCTTATCACAAAAAAAGGATTTTGTTTAAAAAATAAAGCTTTCAAATGAAAGTTTATTTATAATTGTGTTTTTTATAACATGTGCCTCAAGAGTGTGGCACAATTACTCGCTACCATTATTGTATTTCTGTTTTTTTACACACATGTGCGCGTGCGCTTACTTTTGTACCTATTCACGGTGCACCAAGCTGTGGCCCGCTAGAAGGTATAGAAGAGTTTGCGTTTTTACTTATTTTGTTCTTGTTTTTAATTAAATGTTCACAATTTCTCAAAATTTAATGAAAAATATTATAAATCAATGGACGTCTGCGGCACGACGAATAGGGTAGCGAGCCTAATGTAATAAAACCTGTTTTTGCTACTCAACCGACTTATGCTAGGTACATAACCCTACCATACATATTTTTATTATTTCCCTCAATATCATAAATTATTTCAACTTTTTAAGTATCATGTACCTACTTATATATTTAACTTCGTGTTATTTATTTTTAAGTCTGCTTTGAATTTCAACGAGAGCTACCGGGCCGCACTTGGGCATCAGTGCAAAGCACGAGTGTGTTAATTTGGTGTACCACCGCGTTGATCACTGTATCCCAAACTTTTAGCTTTCACTATAAATAGTTTTCAATATAAAATTATATTAATTGATCTTTAGATGGTCAATTCGAAGCTGTATTTTTATACGTATTGAACTGATTTAAAGAAGACGGTCCACGTGAGGGCTATTTTAAACATTCGGAAACACTTCTGTCAAAGTTTATAAATCTTTTTTTTAAGAAAACTTAAACTCAATAGGTACTCACTCTACGAAGCTACTTCTCTAAGTAATTACAAACTTCTTACAAAATCTCTGAAACTGCAAGGCAAGTGCACCCCAAAAATAGTTTTCTAAGAGTATTTGAGCTCATACAGCAAATGCTGAGTGGTGGCCGTTTTATCTTCAAACCAAGCAAAGCAGTCAAAAACAGTCAAAATAAAAATGTTATTCAATTCAATAGGGTGTTAGAGAAAGTATAGAAATAATTCCAAGCGAGTGAAATCGCGTGGTAGGTATTCTACTGACATGTTTTTTATTTGTCATAAAAACATCTGGCTCATTTTCCTATCGTCAAAGTTTGAGAGCCATCTCGCAACAAGTGTAAGCATTTCTCGACATGTTATGGCCTAGATAAACTCACGTTTCACGTTCATTAATCATAACATTATTCTGCTAACCCGAAAATCGTATATTCGTTTCTGTATTTGGTCATTTGGCGCGAAGACCTTGATAGAAATAGATTGTTTTGGGGAATATTTTTATGAAACAAATTTTAGGAGTTTGATTGAGAGTGGTAGTTTTTTCTTTTGAATAGACAGAGCAGGAGCTTAGCTCGTCATTTTACTTTTAATTCTACTTGCCGATAGAGCAGGCTGATGCCACACCTGATGTTTAGTGGTAACCTTCATATATAGCAAAGTATTGCCGCGCAAATCACGCACTATATGAACGTGCCCTACGATGCATTGCCTCGCGACCATGTTGAGGCAATGTGCCTGTAATTTCACTGGCACTTACACCCTTCAAACCTGAACTCAGCAACGCTGCCGGATTGTAGAAACCAGGTTATGTAAGAAACCGGGGCGTTTTTTCAAAAAGAATAAAAATATATATAGCCTTCAAGGAGCCTTCCTATGCGTGCAAACCTACAACAAAGTAATATAGGCGGTGGGCTATCATTGGCCCACTAATACTATTTATTAGGGACTTCATCATGGTCCCTAAATGCTGGGAATGGCTGAAATAGCTGGGAAGCCCGCAGGAATGGACAGAGAACTGCGGATGAAGATGGAGGAGGCCCTTACCAAACAAGTATCCACATCTCATAGCTTTAGAAGACTATCATTATCGCTAGCAACTTAGTCCCTTATTCATAATGGCCGCTGAGCGCGCCAATAGCTTATAAGACCAATAAGTATGTTGCTGTCTCTTTTCGTTGGCATGAAAGTGAAATAGACAGACATAGAGATGTCTAAGGAGGGGTAGTCAGAGGTACGTCCAAACATTACATTTGGCAAATACCCACATTTTGCAGAAACTATGAACCGGAAAATATAAGGTTATATTACCTACTATTATTAATAAAGTACTGTTTATGCTAGAGCGCTGAATCCAACACGTGTCATCCATAAGTGCACGCGATAAAATAAAAAACGCATACACGATAATAAAACAAACCCGACTTGCATTATGCTTTCTTGCACCTCTTTTTATAAACGGTCGTTACAGTAATATTATTAGAGTGGTAAATTATTAGACAGCTTGTAAAAAGAAGCCTTGAAACGGAAGATGCATACCTAAACCCATAACAAAACAGCTAAATTGTAAAAATATGTTTTTTTTTTCTCTATAATCCTTGGCAACAAGAATAATTACCATTATACCAACTAGTACTAACAAGAACATTATTACAAACAGTAGAACGTTTTTTTTTACATGAAAAGAAAACACCAGGTTTGCAAAGGGCTTGGAAGTCCGAATTCGGTAGTAAAATATAGATAGATAGATATATATTTGTTTTTCATTTATTAGATATTGTATTTAGTTTATAGTTTTAGGAAATATGTTACCATATTATTATTGTGAATGTTAGTACAATTAAGCACGCCAACCTAGTTCTTCTACCTGTTAAGGTTGGCTGGTAGAAAATGCTGTCTAGCATTAGGCTCGCCTGTTGTACTTTGTTTTGGTGCAATAAAGAATTAAATAAATAAATAAATAAAAGGCAAGTCCGAATTTCAAGTTTTTACAACATAGCCACAGACTAGAATATTTGGTAGTAGGTAATTTAATATTTCGGCTCATAGTATCTAGTGAGATAGTAGAAGTAGTAGGTATAGTATTTATCTTTTATTGTTACAATAAACATTATTTATATAGAAACAATAACTTTTATAAATGAACAAATAAATATTGGTGGATTTCGACACCACTAACTAGCCTCACAATAAGCAATGCTTTTTTGATAGCTAAAAAATGGTTCCCATAGTGGGAACTAATAATAACATAATGTCTAATATTATATATTTTTTGTAAATACATACATTCAAACAAACATACATGTTCATCACACAAATATTTGTTCATGGTGGCGATCGAACCCACCACGGCCACAGAGGGCAGAGCTACTACCAACTGAACTATGAGGGTTTTCGACTGATATATTTTTGGTAAGCTTTTCTTTTTCCGTAGTTATGACCTTGATCTGCTGATTTCAATCTACCACTGAAGTACTTAGGTCAATCTGTCAATAACCGCTCCTTGATCTCAGATCTCGTGTTGAACTTGCTGCTATTATGAGGATGTTAACCTCGTTACAATGTTACTTATCGTCAAGATCAGTGCAAAGGTTGGGATTATCAGCAAATACGCTTCTAATATAATTAATACGATAAGCTAGCTGGTACGTCGGTTACCATTGCCGCGCGAAATGACACTCATCTCTCACTCACAAAAACTCTGAAATGTTATGTACTATGGTAACTTGTTTTTGTGTACCCAATTACCTACATTTATTATTCTTCTATCTATTATAAGAATCACAGACTATATTATTATGTTCGTATCCAGTGCTGCGCTGTTTCCTGTAAAAGGGTAACGGTGCAGTAAATACTGAGCCAGGGACCTGTTAACCCACATTTAAGTACCTACACCATGCAGGACTCTGTTTTTTATTTTATTTTTTTCTATTATTATTATTTTTAGTTTATATTATTATTTTTGTTACCTGCCTGTACTTACCAATGTATTTTTTCTTATTGGGTTAATAAATAATTTTCTTTTCTTCTTTCTTTCTATATCCTAAGATACTGAACGTCGACGAGCGATAGGGCGACTTCATCTTGCCTTGCTATGTATGTATTTTAACATTTTGAAGATAATGAGACTGTGATATACATTATCGTATCATAACAGTGTGTTATACCTACTTTACGATGCTATAGTATTTTATCGTCAGTATCATAAAATGAAATATTATAGCGGGTTTAGGTTCCTATCGAATCTGTTTTTCATTCGTAAAATGAAAGAAGCACACCATTCATCTTATCTAAATTAAATTATTCTATGTATTTATATAGGTAATAGAAAGGATAGTCAATAAAATGCCACTTGGCGCCAAAAGATGGTAAAGCTGCTTGACAAAATTGTAATTCAGACCCCTGCTGAAACTGCAATTCATTTTGAACTCTATTCCTTAGAAATAAGGAACACGTTCTGAAAGACCCGGAGCTTTCAGCGTCACCTAACATTGAAGACGTGAAAAGCACAGACTTAGCATAAGGTTGAAATGCTGGATGCGGCATTAAACATACAAAATACTTGCTTATGATTTTACTCGTTCATGGGAAGAAGTCAGATGGATTAAATTTCTGTTTCTTTGTTGTCGGCCCGAGGGAACAGAAACCTAACTGACCTATTAAACCTACAATAGAGTATGGAGTTTATAGAGTACTAGCTGTGCCCCGCGGTTTCACCGCGTAGTTTTAAATCCCGGTATTCCCACAGAATCAAAAGTAACATATGTGCCAGACTATAATCTATCTCTGTGCCAAATTTCATCCAGATCTCTTCAGCCGTTCTAGCGTGATTGAGTAACAAACGTCGAAGTTTACAATATTAGTGGGAATTATAATTACGTTTAGAATAAAATAGAATTATTTAGTGCACTTTATGTTGTTACAGGATTTTAAAGTAGGTACATTATTTGTTTCAAACATAAACCCTGTTAGGGCGCGGCTGCATATAGGTACAAGATTGTTATTATTGTTTGCTTTTTCAGTTTTAGTCAGCTAAATTATATCATTTATTTCAAAAAGAATCCATAAAGCAGAAGTATAAATAAACAAGGGTAACTAAATTAAACATAATATTCTATGAATTGTCCTCTGTCAGCTATGCCCTATGCGTAGCATGCGTAGCAGCGATATATCACTTCCAGTAAATACAAGCTCCACGTTTTAATAAGCTAAAGGATTCCATCCCGGTGTCTCCCGTTCCTCCTGTCATTCCTGCGGTATACCCGGTAGTGACAACTCGTGGTTTCAGTACGTCAAACTGACAGTTGCTGTTTTAACGGTTTATGAAACATTTTTGTGTTTGGAAGTTTTCAGGTGAGCTTTTATAAAATGTTTTATACAATACGTAAGATATTTATAAAATAATTATAAATACGTATGGTATAATAGAAATTTTATTTATTTTGTGAGACATTATTTTATTTCATTCTTATCTCAATATTAATAATGTAGAAATATCTTGTGTAGGTATATTTTCACTTCAAAAATTTTAGGTAAGTATTATTGTTAAAACTCTCTATTGTATTAGTTTTTTAATAAAAATAACAATACTTTAGATATTTAAATACGACAGTTAAAAGTTAAAATTTACAATAAAATTGTTATTATAATTATATTGATACTATAAAAATGTAGACTATTTAGTCGTAGTTCACTAAGTAATAATTTTAATTATTTAGACCTGATAATAAGTATTAATTTTTTAATAATACATTGTTAACTGCATAATACCCTACCTCATGGAGGTAACGACTTTGTTTAGAGTGCGGAAAGTCGTTGGATGGAGAGGGCTCGGTGTCGTTCTTCCTGCAAATATGCCCTACACCTTATTAAATTTGTCCACCGAGACATAAATTAAGTAATTGATTATAAAAAAAATATTTAAATGATTTAATTACTGTACCGAACCCAAAAATTTAAAAAGATCAACCATTACGAGTTGATTATAATAAAATACTATAATAATTTACTAACTGTACCGAACCCTAAAATTATAAATAGATCAACCATTACGAGACCCCTCATGTCAAAGATGAATTAGCATTTAGGATCAGAACTTTATTCAAATTAGCGCATCAATCGTCGATGAAAGGTTGACGACCTTACACATCGGATATCTTTCGGCAGCACTAGCTCAACAAAAAGTACCGTAGCTTCCTCAAAAAAAGGAAATAGGTAGCAACAGCTCTTGAACACGTGTCACGTAATAATAAGACAAAATAAACGAATAAATTCATAATTCGCAGATGCTGATCCGCGCGCGATGAAACTTTGAGAGAAAGTTTATTTTTATAATAATAGCAACGAGCCACATGCGCGAAACTTGAAGGCATAAACACCACATGCCAATTACAGGCACCTCTCAAAGATTACTGAACCCTAGTAGGTAAATGAACTTAGAAATATGGCGGAATATGATATCATACCTTGTTACGATGAAGAGGAGTTATTTAGTGACAGAAAAACTAATCCAACTGATCTTCACGCCTACTATATGACGCAGTTTAATCTGGAACTAGAAAATAGTAAGAAGAAGAACGATAACTTTAAGTATGGAATCGAAGAGAGTTTTGTTTTTGAAGTTTTAGATAATTGGAATGAAAATGAAAGTGCTAGAACTGATTTTGAAATCATAGATGAAGTAATTGATAAAAACATCAACGAACAAAACATAAAAGAAGTTTTATTGGATCTAGACAGCATCGATTTTGAGGAGAAATGTTACAAAACAGATTCTACAACAAGTGTAAAAGATCAAACAAATGGACTTTATGAAACAAACAACGATTACATTGACGACGAATCTTTGATTGACGAACTTTGCAGAGAAGATGAATCAAGACTCACTCCCGACGGTTTCAAGGAAGAATACTTAAGTACAAACATGACCGAAAAGAATCTTCTGCCATCGATAGACACAGTATTTAACAAGCGCTACAATTACAACTATGACGAAACCCTTAAACAGAACTACACTGGTGTAAATACTACCCTAAATACCACCCGAACAAGTAACATAGACCAATACAGCTATCCAAACAACATTCTACACAATTTGGATAGCCGATACATACTACCAGATACTCCGACTAGCGGTACAGAATTTAACTTTGACAGAAACGAACGAAAGATATCAATTTGTGAATCCATTGAGAGTGATGTTCAAAGTTCCACTTACTACGATGAAAACTCGGAAACTTTTGATGAGGATGATTTGTTTGTCAACCTTGATGATTTTGGAATTCATATGGAAGGGGATAATGAAACGAATCCCGTGAAGAATACAAGGAAGGTTGACAAAGATAAAAGTCAAGGTAATGTATCTAATACCCAAATCCAGAATACTCGTACCTTTCTAATGCATTCATTGTCTTGAGAACGCTTCCTATCCTATTGCCACATTTGGATTATTTGAGCTTTCTTTAGAACGTTCGCAACCGATAGCAATAGTTCAACCGGTTTTCTGTATACTTTAAATATTCTGTAAATACTTTCATAGTCATTAATTATATCATATTTGTAGGAGAACGAGTCTGCCAATGGGAAAAATGCTACGAAAAATATCAAAGTCAAAGTACTTTAGTCGAGCACATTGAAAGAGCACATGTCAACACTTACAAAGGTAAAATCAAAAATTTTCGTATCACTTTACTAAATTCGGATAAATAACAATAAATAATATTTCAATAATAATAATAATAAATTCAGACACACACTACATTCGGATCAAGTACCTTAGTTTGTTTATGTAGGTACTTACACACATGATTTATGAAGAATAATTGTTTAGTAGTCATTATATTTTTACTACCTCTAAAAACGAATTAAATCCTTTTTAAAAAGTTAACTCTTGAAAATGTAGAGAGTTCAATTCGTTTAATATAATATCATATTATTTTTAAATTATTCTTAAAGCCATTCTGCTGTTGCAATGCGTTTATATGTTTTTTGTAGATTTTTTGCAAACTGTGTTTGTTTCTAGGTGACGAATTCAGTTGCCTCTGGCGTGACTGCGCCCGCGCAAGACGTCCGTTCAACGCGAGGTACAAGCTACTTATTCACATGAGGGTGCATTCTGGACATAAACCTAATCGATGCCATGTAAGTAGTTCTTACTCACTATACTAAATTTAATGCTATTCGTAAATGTTAAACTTTATTAGAAATTAAACTCTCAATCAAAACCATGTAAAATGTGGAAGATTTTCATTACACTTTATTTAAAAAAATTATGTAAATATTCTTTTATATTTTTTATTCGTTTTATAGTGCTTACTTCACATGCAAATGGTTAGTTTACATTAATTGATTGGGTCAGTACGAAATTATGTATCATGATTGATAGATTCTATTTTTTTATTAGCACCCTGGCTGCGGCAAGGCTTTCTCCAGGCTAGAGAACCTGAAGATCCACGTCCGCTCCCACACGGGGGAGCGTCCGTACGCATGCCCGGCTCCACACTGCAGGAAGGCATTCTCCAACTCCTCAGATCGAGCTAAGCATCAGCGCACGCACTTCAATGCTGTAAGTATCCTCAGCACATTGGTATTCTTGGGATTTTTTCCTTGTAAACAATTGTTATGGGTATTTCACGAACGTACTCATTACGTTCGAACGTAAAAAAAATATATTTTCAAAAATTTCAGAACGCGTTTAGAACTTAATATTACATGTTTTTTGGAAAGATCCATACATAATAAAACAGGACATTGATCCTAACATAGGGATCCTATCTTTCCTTTGAATAATAATACAAAGCTCTAAACAGCTGTGCTTGAAAAACTTCTTCATACTTACTACCAAATAATAATTAGTTAATATTAACAATGCACAGCTATTTTATCCTAAAATTTATGTTACTAGATTAGTGATACCTGCTTTCGCATGGGCATTATATACATTTTCTTGTTATTATGTATAACTGACTCTTTCATAAGCGTGTAGGATGTTTTTTTTATTTAAGGATAAAATAACCATTGCTGATTCTTTCTTTCTATTGATAATAATATAATAACAATTTCATATTCGAGGGGCAACCAAAATTTTAACAAAATAACTATTCTCCGATTTTTTTTACAAAATAACAGTTTTTCTCCGAATTTAACTAAACAATTGCTTTTCCCAGAGGCCGTACGCCTGTGGTGCCGTCGGCTGCGGAAAACGGTACACCGATCCCTCATCACTTCGGAAGCACGTCAAATCCCACCCACACATGGCGACTGTACCGCGCACCTGCATCCCTCCTTCCCGGCCGTTCAGGAGGGAGGAACACTTAGTGCCCAGCTCACCAGCAAAACTAACTACGTTGCGATGCATCAAGGATAAGCTGACAGTACCGAAGCTGCAAAAACTATAACTTTTTCGCAGAGCGTTTCATATCAGGCAGGTCATCTCATAACGTTTTTTCTGATGGAGCCTGATTTTTTCACAAACAAATTCATTTGTATAATCTACTTAATCTATATATACCTACTATTCTAATGCTTTATACATATAAATGGCTTTGTTTTTGAAAAATATCTATAGCTAGAAAAACCATGATTTTGTGAATCTGCTCAAAATGCAGACTTTGATATTTTTTTACATGATAGGTTTTGTGTATTGTTCAAATTTTTATAAAGACCTATTTAAAATTTTTAATTGTATGTTATGTTTTTAAGTAAATTGAAGCTCAATGAAAGACTGAAAGAACTCAATTGGCTCAAAGTAGTATAGTTAATTAGAAATTAAATATTATTTGTTAATAAGTGGAGAAGTGTTTAAAACACAGTAGCTTAGGCCAAACTATTTTATTCAATTTATAGATGGGATCGGTAAGCTAGTTAGATTTTTGAGCTAAGTTATTTTATGTTCGTTATGTGTAGGTTCTTGATCTCTTTCAAAAGACATTCAAGTACTTTGTACTTAGATATAAGTAGGTATAATAAAAATTAAGTACTTAGGCACTAATTTTCAAAACTTCCAATTGCACCTATAATTGCTCAATTTCTTGTATATAACTTTTTAGGAAATAATTTGTCAAGAAGTTTTTGAACTTATTTTACTTACATACACGTAAGTACGAGTACATAATCGTAACATGTTAGGTTTTTACAAAAAAAAAACAAATTCCTTTTACATAATCTATAATTGCTCAATTTTTGAATAAAATTTTATCCATAGAATCTATACTACTTCCTTTTTTTCTATTTCTTATACTTTTTTTAGGTTGGTACCTAAGCCTTTCCTGAACTTACTACTTTTTCTCATTATATTATTTCACTTGCGATAAGTATCTATTTTACAGAATATGTTTTCATAGAAAGCCCAAATGACTAAGCATATTTTTTTACAAGTACTTAAATGTAATAAGATCCACATATTTTTTTCGTTTTTTCATGGTCCGGATGGAACCCCTAGTACGTAACTATGCGAATCAGGCTCAAACATGTCAGGTTTTTAGTATTAAATAGCTGTAACTAAGTTTATTTTAACTAAAAAACAATGTACAAAATGGATGCTTTCCAAAGAATCTCGTTATAAAGTATTTTTAAGTTTTTTTCCATTAAGAGATCTCCTGTCGTTCATATTTTTTTCTGAAGATGTCTGAACATCTTTTTAGACAATTTTATGTCGTAGTTTTATGACAGTTGCTGTCATTAATTTTAACGAACATTTGAAAAGTAAAAAGTAATTTTTATCTTACAACAGTTGTATTTTATTTTTTGTATAATTGGTGCCAAGACAACACCCATGTCACCCATGCTTTTAGCCAAATTAAAAAAAAAGTCATTCTGGCATTGAGCAAAATTATCATGAACTCCATAGTTTTAATGTTAGGCAGGTATGTAGGTTCACACGGATATGTAAGTACTTACGAGTAATTTCAACCTGTTTGCGCCCACTGCTGAGGTATAGGCCTATAGGAAGTACCTAGTTAGCTTAATTTTTCTTTAGCTTTGTGAAACTTCACTATCTTCTACATAGTTTAAAACAAAATCGCTTCCCGCTGTCTGCCTGTCCGTCCCTATTATATGTGTATGCTTAGATCTTTATAACTACGCATCGGATTTTGATGCAGTTTTTTTATATAAATAGAGTGATTCAATAATAATAATAATAATAATAATATTTATTTCCAAAAAATATAACATACAGCTAGTTGTAAGTACAACGCGCCTTCCTGCTTTAGCTTACGCTGTGTTGCAGGAAGTAACGCCTTTCTTAAACAAGACATGTTGGTATAAAGGAACTACGAACTAATACTAACTAACTAAAACTAATTTCACTTTAGATACATTCAATGTCTTACAAACTAATTCATGGGCTTCAATTCAAAACATGATTAAATACAACAGATATAGGTAATGTAATCATATAAATAATATGGTGAGTGCCTCCTGTGTATATAATATATGTATATGAGGGTATATTTTTAAATAGGTATGTTTCCAATCAAATGACATGACTTTGAGGACTGTTACGGTTGGCTGTCATAGCCCTTATTCATACTGTCTTCAACAGAAGACTTTCCACTTCATCGTAGTTTTTATCTTGCAGCCAGTTTTTTATAGTATATTTTAACTTGCTCCTGGTCAGTTCTTTTATTTTGCTCTTAGCGCTAAGCGCATTGTAAAATTTTGGCGCAAGGTGAGAATAGTGCCGCTGCGCGATAGCACTCCTGCACCTTGGTACCGGGCATTTATCAACTCTCTTAGTTGACACTGGTAGATTTGGCACCGTTTCTTTGTGATACCTTTGTATACACCTATCTATATAGAGCTTCCTCACTGTAAAAACTCCACATTTTGCGTACAGGTCCAAAGTTGGATGTCTAAAAGGTAAAGCTAGTATTACTTTCAAGAGAGCACGTTGTGCTCTCTCTACTTCTAGGAGATGCGTTTTATCGGCTCCACCCCACGAGCTTATACAATACCCTATAATGCACTCACCCAGAGCTTTGTATGTTTGGAATAGGAGCTCTCTATCAGCGACTGCTCGAAGGGTTTTAAACACATGTATAAGTCTTCTTATGCGCTTCGAGACTGTTTTAATGTGTGGGACCCATGTGAGTTTCTCATCTATTGTGACACCGAGGTATTTTGTTGTTTTGACGAGTAGAAGTTTATCGCAGTCACAGTTTACTAGTTGTGGACTAAGTTTGCACATGTGTGTATGGGCCTTTATTTCGAGGTCATTTGGCTGTTTACCTGCTTCGGTCTTTTTAAAACATATCATCATCAACATCATTGCCTCCGCGCGAAGCCGGAGAGGGTCGCTAGTGATAGGTACCTAAGGTATAATAAACGATTTAAAGATTTTTATTCTCATAAGAACACGGTTCACTTAAAATGAGATAAAGGTAGAAATTATAGTAGATTTAGGCTAGTGCTGTAATAGTAGGTAAGTATGCATAACGTAAAAATATTAATAAATGCATAGTCTTATAATAATATAAAAATATTCTTAAACATGGCAAAACAAGTAGGTATGTATGTGCTTAAAAAAGAAATCTTATAAGAAGGTGATTTTAATAGGTTACAGAGTAATGTAGGTATAGCCTAGTAGGTAACGTATAAAGATAGGCAACAGGTAAGCTAAGCTAGTGAATGCAAACGCGACCCCATCTTGCTACACTTTTGGCGGAGGATGTCTCACAGGGGGGTTTTTAGTGGGTTCGAGCCCCACACACCCCCTTCCGTCACCCTCATGGCGGAAGGGAAATGCGAAGGCATTTCCCCCCTCCCAACAAAAAAAAAAAAGGATTACACTCCGTGTTCGCCGTGGCGAGATGGTGAATGCAAACGCGACCCCATTTCGCTACACCTTTTGGCGGAGGATGTCTAACAGGAGGGTTTTTAGTGGGTTCGAACCCCACATACCCCCTTCCGTCACCCCCATGGCGGAAGGGAAATGCGAAGGCATTTTCCCCCTTCCAAAAAAAAAAAAGGATTACACTCCGTGTGCACCTACCATCAACAAGAAGTTGTATAAAAAAAACGGGTAGGTAATACTGAAAAGAAATGTCTATGGTAGAGAAGGATCAGACAGAGGCCTTTGCCCTCCAGTGGGACACTACATACTCTCATTAATAATAACTTTAAGTAAATTCGCCTACCTATGTGCTCCAAATTCAGTGTTCAATTTAGGTACGTATCTGCCCTTAACATCCTAACCGCACCTACAACTATAATTGCTACAATCACATATTTTATCTAGGTCGGGTCCTAGTGTCAATATTGTATGCACCGTATGCGGTACCATTAAGTAGGTCTGCTCTCTCTCTATGTATCGCTACGAGTATTTTCATAAAGCTATGAAGCTTTCTGTAAAAAAATTAAAAATAAGCACTAGGTTAGATAGCAACCTAACTCAGTAGTAAACGTACGGTAGAAAACGTTCATATCGTGCGTGTTTTTCGAGGCAGGTTACCACTTAACATCAGGTTGCCCATCTGCTACTTCCACGGGCGTTGCATGAAAAAAAATCGTATGAGCTAATGTTTATTTTTTTGTCTAATAGTCAGTAATACTCAGTAGAGGCAGGCCAAAGAAAAGATGGATGAATTGTGATGTGAAACATGACACGGAAAGAAAGGAGTGACTACTGAGATGACGGATGATAGAGTAAAGTGACGAGATAAAACCTGTTGTGCCGACCCCACATAAAGTGGAATAAGGGCAGGAAA
Organism: Plemyria rubiginata; assembly: GCA_963576535.1. NCBI lineage: Eukaryota > Metazoa > Arthropoda > Insecta > Lepidoptera > Geometridae > Plemyria > Plemyria rubiginata. The sequence continues at coordinate 6,051,183 of OY754922.1, read as the reverse complement.
AAGAAGAGATTTCAAGCATGTTTATAAAGCGTAGTGTTATTAAAAGAAATTTTTCTCGGGAAATTAGTTCTGGTAAAGGTTTTTTAGGCCATTTGAAGGCCTTTGTCACTTGACCAACTTATTAAGTACTGATGCATTCTGTGTTATCAGGTTATCTTCTCTACACAATGTCCAAAGAACGACCATGTCGTGCAACACTGTCTCTATCTGAGGTCCTAGGGTCACGCACACGTGCAGGGCGGGTATATAAGCTGAGGGTGTATAAAGGGATCGTCAGAAGTCGTCTTCACCAACCGACGACACTCCTGGCATTGTAATGAAGTTATTGGTGCTTACGGCGATTATCGGTAAGTGTTTCTGTAAAGTGCGAATTGTAATATTTTGTTAGGGTGTAAAAAAACAAATGATAAAATATGTATACAAGCGGTTTGCCCCGAACTGGGATTTCGTGATGCGACGCGAACGCTCTGAAAATTTAAGTAGGTGGTATAGTCGTAGTAGTGGTAGGTGGTAGTAAAGAAAGCAAGTCCAAACATTAATTACAGGCACATGAGGCTTAACATCTGTATGCCTCAAGTTGATGGACGCAGGGCAGTGCATCGTAGGGCACGTTTTTATTGTGCGTGACCTACGGGGCAATGTCTTGTTTATAGGTGATGGTTACCACTTAACATCAGGTAGGCCATCTGCATGTTCCATCAGCGAGTTGTATAATAAAAAAAATATTTTTGGACTTGCTTCTTACTTTTATCACTATTACCTTTATCTGAGTAGGTATGGTGACCAAGTTTCAACTGAATAGGCTTATTCATTGAAGAGTTCCGTCGAACAGACCTTGGCTCCATCATCAGACCAGGTCAATATCTCTTTTTTTAAGACATGAACAAGCCATAGGAACTGGCCAATTAATAGAAAAACCTTGATGTCAACGAAACTCTTAGACATGGGAGCTTTTGGGTTGTTGGTTTTTTTAATTTTTCTTTTTTGTTGTATCTTAAAAACCAGGCGTCCTAGAAAAAAAAGTAGGAATAGTTTTGGAATTTCCAAAGAAAGTCTTATCTTAAGCCATGTAACTAGATTTTTTCTGTAACTTTTTTTATTTTTCCTGATGTCTTTATAACTCGTAATCCGATTTAACTCGTTATACTTACCAGTCAATTTTTCAAGCTATCGACTTAACTAATTTCATGCAGATCGGATCAACCAACGGTTATAAAGTTATGGCCCGACAAACATAAGTAAGTAGGTACATTACATACATCCCTACATAAAATGCCAAATCGCCAAATTATCTAAGATTTTCGTTCGCTTCGCTCACTGCATCAATAAGTAGACACGTAAGTCATTTATGTGCTTGTGCCATAGCAAAAGATTATGAAGTAGTAATGTAGGTAGGTGAAAGAGGCAAAGCGAATTCGAAAGGCAAAGCGAATCAAAATTTTATTTACCTAAATACGTAACTTTGAAGTTTCTATTCGCAGTAGAAATGATATCTTCCTAGTTCACGGTTCCTAGAAAGGTGGGTGGAGCATTCACTAAAGTTATCACTTATTCACTATCAGGAAAACTTGATACCAAACGTTGTTCTTCTCTTCTAGCCGCCGTCTCAACAACCCAGTTGAGCGGAAACCAGCAGCGAGACAGCCAATCACCGTGGCAGGTCGGTAAGCTGTATCGCTATGATGTAGAGGCCCGCACCCTGGCGCGACTTCACGAAGGCGCAAGCTCCGGAACCGTCTTCGTCGCCCGCTTCATCGTCCGCGTCCCCACCCTCGGGAAGCTATACGCCAAGCTCGAGAACCCACAGCACGCCCAGGTCCACCAGGAACTCCCTAACAACAGGGACCTGCCAGAGAACCTCAAGTTCGAACCGGTGGCTAACCTAGACAAGCCCTTCGAGATCGTTTTCGATGGAGGCCGTGTTGTATCTCTCAATCTACCGACTTCTTTCTCCCTCCCTCATGAAAATCTGCTCAAGGGTTTGATTGGTGCGCTTCAAGTCGACCTTTCCACCTACCACAACATCCATGGATCACAGAACAGCTATGACAAAGAAACCCAACAAGGTCTGTTCAGGAAGATGGAAACTGACGTCACTGGAGACTGTGAAACCCTCTACTCTGTATCTCCTGTTGCTTCTGAATGGCGCCGTGAGTTGCCAAACTTTGCTTCGGAAGAAGACCCTATTGAAATTACTAAAAGCAAGAACTACGGACACTGCCACCACAGAGTCGCCTACCATTTCGGAGTGCCCGAAGACGCAGAATGGACCGGTACCGCTCACAAGCCTGAAGAAGAGCAGTTCATAAGAGGTGCAACCGTGTCGCGTATCCTCGCTTCCAAGCACGGACACATCTACAAATCTGAAATCACCAGCACTGTTCACGTCCACCCTCATATTAACGGCAAACAGAAAGCTGAAGTGTACAGTGATGTGCGATTCACCCTGGCATCTTTGGAACAGGACAGCGAAGGCGAATGGCAGAAACCTGAGGGCAGCCGCCTAATCAAAAGCCTTCTGTACTCCATGTCAACAAAACAGGTAGCCTACCACGACAGGTCTTCCTCATCTTCTTCTTCTTCATCCGAATCCCACGAGCATTTACAAATTGAGGATCAAAAAAACCGGGTACGCCGATTTGCTCCAAAAGTTGTTGCTGTGAACAAGTCTATCGTAAAGTCCCATGAGTCTAGCTCATCAAGCTCTTCATCTTCAAGCGACTCGTCGTCGGCTTACGTCAATGACGAGATCCCATCACTTAATGAGCCAGCGTACGCCGCTCTGTACATGAGCCCTCAGCCCCACGCTGACAAGAAGCAAAACACGATGAACACTCAAAAGTTGCTGCAAGACATCGCTCAGCAGTTGCAGAACCCCAATAATATGCCCAAAGCTGACTTCCTCTCAAAATTCAATATTTTGGTCCGCGTCATCGCTTCCATGAGCACTGAACAGCTCAGTCAGACTAGCCGCAGCATCGAAGTGGCCAAGTCCTCAAACAACATTATCAAGTCTGACATGTGGATGATCTACCGCGATGCTGTTGTTCAGGCTGGTACCCTACCAGCCTTCCAGCAGATCAAAACCTGGATCCAGACAAAAAAAATCATGGGAGAGGAAGCCGCTGAAGTTGTCGCTACTCTTGCCAACACTCTTCGGTACCCGACCAAGGAAGTCATGTCTCAGTTCTTCAAACTCGCTGTCAGCGCTGAAGTCAGCCAGCAAAGATTCTTGGACACGTCTGCTTTGCTCGCTGCAACCAGGTTCATTAACATGGGCCAGGTCAACAACAAGACCGCGCATGCTTACTACCCCACTCACATGTACGGACGTCTTGCTAGCAAACACGACACCTTTGTTTTAGACGAAATTCTGCCTCACCTTTCTAAACAACTGAAGAACTTTATTGAGCAAGGAGACAGCAGCAAGGCTCAAGTATACATCCGCGCTATTGGTAACCTTGGCCACCGTGAAATTCTCAAAGTCTTTGCTCCTTACTTGGAAGGCAAGATCCCGACTTCCACATACCTACGCGCCCAGATAGTCGATAGCCTGATGGTCTTGACCGAGCAGGAAGACAAGCATGTGCGAGCTGTCCTTTACTCAATCTTGAGAAATAGTGCAGAGCACTATGAGGTGAGAGTCGCTGCCATCAACAGGATTTTCAGAGCCAAGCCCACGGCCACTATGATGCAAGCTATGGCCCAGATGACCCATGACGACCCAAGTGTGCAAGTACGTGCTGCCCTAAAATCTGGCATCGAGTCTGCTGCTAAGCTGAGAAGCCCTCGCTCTATGGATTTGTAAGTATAGTTACAAATATTATAAAATTTAGTTTCACAGCCGCGGTTAGGATCTATTCCGACCACGACTTTGGTTTCGTGTAAAAAAATATATTAAGGGCCCGCCGACAGCGGCTTGCAGTTTCAAGGTGCGATTGGCTATAAACAAGCAAATAACACAATAATATAAGGGAAACATGCCCGAATCAGAAATCATTTTGGTATTAGTATGTTTGGCCTTACGTATACCTAATACCAAAATGATTTCTGACTAAACCACATTTCCCTTATATTATTGTATTATTTGTATTCGAACAGTATTTATGCGTTTCACTGGAGAGTTATTCTTTCAAACAACCTCCCCGAAATGAAATAAAATGAAATAATAGCCAATCGCACCTCGAAACTGCGAGCCGCTGTCGCCGAGCCCTTAAGTCACAAAGTATATCTATTCCAAGTTTCATCGAAATTGGTCGACCCATTAAGGTGTTGTCACCCATAAAATCCAAATATCATATCAAACATCAAAAATTTGTACTAGTAAGTAATACGAAGATGTAAGCTATAACCACATAGATCTCAAATCATTAGAAACGATGAGAGAATAATAACTTGCATGGATTTTAAGGGCCAGAACCGCTGAAGCTGCCAGGTGGATGCTCACCAAGGAGAAGTTCGGTTTCCAACAGTCCATCAAGAACATGAACGACAATTATGAATTCAATGACATGAACATCTTCAGCTCTATGTCTTCCATCGGAAGTGAAGACAACGTGTTCCCCAAATCCCTGTGGTACTCTTTGAGGACTAGGAACACTGGTCTCAACAGGAACATGGTAATTTTTAGGACCTAGAGTTATTTAGTTTACAAATTCCTAGTATTTTATCCTTAGATTAGGTTTCATTATGCAATGTTAATGTTTCAGATCCATGCAACCTTCTCCAGCGTCCAACAGTTCATTGAATATCTGAAAGAGACCACTCTCGCACCTCAACCTATGTCCCAGGCTAACCATAAGTACCCCGCGGAGAAGATCGCTCAGATGCTTAACATCAAGCGCGACCCAGAACAGCCTCTAGAAGCCTCTGTCTACATCGACCTCATGAACCAACAGAGATTGTTCACATTTGGCGAAGATGATCTGAAGCAACTTCCAGAAGAAATCAAGCAATACATGGCTGAAGTCGCTCAGGGAGTCGACAAGCACTACACTAAAGTTCTTAATCAGGCTCAGGTCTCCATCATGTTCCCGCTTGTCATGGGTATGCCGTTCATCTACAAATACAAGGAACCCGCCGTAATCCACATTCAGAGCAAGGCTAAGGGAGAAGTAAGTTACAACCACCAAGAGAACGGTTTCCAGGCTACAATGGACAAAGAGATTCAGCTTACCTATGCCAGAAACCTTGATGGAAAAGTTGGATTTATGGATACCCTATCCAACCATTACTCCAGTGTTGGTATCGTAAACAAACTTCAAATAAACGTGCCTGTAAAGATGAACATCCAGCTCAAACCTAGAAGAGAACTCAAGATCCGCGTGCAGCCTCTTCAGCCTGCGATGGACACCACTCTGATACATTACAGCGTGTGGCCTTACAGTTCTAGCCAGAAGAAGGATGGTCTAGTCACCATTTCTCAAGACCCTACTACTAAAGTCATCGAGCGCTCAAGAAAGGTATACGCAGCTGACTACAAAGTCGGCCAGAAAGTCGGCATGCTCTTCCAACTCCAAGGATACTCTTACTCCCAGGACTTCAGAAGTATGGGCAAAATGTTCCCCTCATACGATTTATTGTCCAACATCGTGTACGCGTTTGACCAACAGGACGTTGCATTGACTCATTTCAACTTCAAACACCTTGGCAAACAGTCTCAAAACAAGGCTGTTACCTTCAACGTCGTTTATGGTGAGTAAAGTATTAGGTAATGAGAACTCTTACGTACATAGGTATAAACCAACATTTTTGAAGTTAATTTTAAATTACTTAATTTCAGACAAACTCCAGAACCAAAAACATGGTGGAGAGATTGGAGAAGCTACACAAATCAATGACGTGACTCCCGATAGTGAGGCTCGCCGCCAAGAGATCGTAAAGCGCGCTGCCTCCGGAATCAACACCGCTCGTGTCCAGGTTGTCGACCTTAGTGCTATCTTTGACGGACCCCAGAAGGCAGAGTTTGTCCTGACAGCTGCCCTTGGGGAATCCCCGGTTGACCCTAAAATCCAATACGCTGTTTTTGGTGGTGTTAACTCGCCCCAGGGTAATAACCAAGTTAACGCTGTTGGTAAAATCCAGAAGCCTGAAATCACCACCTTAAACTTCCTGAAAGCCCTACAGAAAGATCTTAAGGCTTCTATCACATCCGACATCATTTTTGGACAGACAGGCCGCATCCAAATCCAAGCCTTAGCCCAACGTAGTAACAAGTATACTGAAGAACTCAAGGCTCTGCCGACAGGTCAACAGTGCATTAGGGAAATTGCTCAAAACAACTTGTATCAGCACGCATGCCACAAAATGATCGTTAAAGCCCATGCTCCCGATAGCCTAGAAGCGACAATTACTTACAAGAACGTTGACCAACAGTATAAAAACATGACTTTCCACCTCTACGATATGGTACAGAAACTTGGTTTCTGGAACAGCGATGTGAACCCCTTGAAAACTAACCCTGAAGGAAAAGTCCAGATCAAGGCAAATGCGGCTTATACTCAGGGTATCCTCGATTGGTCCATGACGTCTAAATACGGCCACATTCAGATGAACAATGTAGCTATCCCAAGATGGAGTGCAGGTGCTTTGGCTTTCTACGAGCCCTTCAGGTTCAACGACCGCGTCCAGAACTATCTTACTCGTCACCAGTACCAACGTAAGTACCTAGACGCCACTGGTTATTTTAAACATAATATTTTTTTCACACAGCAGTAGGTAACTAACCCAAAAGTAAGAACCGGATAGCTAATATATACATTTTTGATTTGCAAATACATAGGTACGTACTACTTATAACGTATAACTAGTTGCGCCCCACGTTTTACCCGCCCAGATTTAATCCCGGTATTCCCACGAGATAAAAAGTAACCTATGTGTGTATATTCCCGACTCTATTTGCTAAGTTTCATCCAGATCCGTTCAGCTGTTCCGGCGTGAAAGAGTAACAAATATCCATCCATCCATCCATACTTCAAACTTTATAATAGAAGTAGGATTACTCCCAGACAGAGAACAACCATCTATCTAAATGTTCATCACACAAACATTTGTTCTTGTTGGGGATTGAAACCCACGGCCTACGGCGCAGAAGGCAGAGCTACTACCAACTGAGCTGTGAAGGCTGACAAATAAATATTGTTTATCACTGTTTATAGGAAAACTATAAGTACAGTTTTTAAACTGATTGTGATCTAAATCGCATATTAGCTAACATTTTAGCTTTATAATCTCTGTTCATTAAACCTGTGATTGAATTCTCATAGCCTACTGCTCGGTCGACGGCTCCAGCATCAGGACTTTTAGCAACCGCAGCTACGACTACACCCTGTCCCGCTCCTGGCACGTGCTGGTCCATGACCAGGCCAACGAGCACAAAAACTGGCAGGACCTCGTCATCCTCGCCAAACGACCCAGCCCTAACAAGCAGGAAATTTACATTTCTTACAAGTAAGGGTTTACTATCACTTATTAAATTGTTAACTGCCGCATAGGTCACCGATGACCTCAATCGCGTAAGGCATCGGTGACCACGGGTTTTTTTCAAAATCTACGGAACCCAGTTTCTGATCAAACCCTATCTTAATCCGAGTTGATATTTTGACCCAACACAAGCAAAACATTGAAATTACTTAATTCAATGTTTTGTGCTATCGCCATGCCAGGGCTTAAACTATTACCCATATCTTAAATTCTATCCAAAACGGTTAAGTACATCATTGTACAAAGTGCGTGATTGAGTCACAAACCTTTTTTGAAATTCCACCTGCACTCATTGTTCAGGTTGTTAGTATTTTTTATTTATTTTTAGAACTGAAACCGGTAAGGACTTAGAGATCGAGATCACCCCCGCCCCTGAAGGCCAGAAGCACAACGTGCAAGTCAAAACCAACGGCAAGAAGGTGTCTGAAGGAGACCTGACCCTGTACTGGGACGATGTCTCCGGCAAGCATCTCCTGAAGTACTACACTCAGACCGATGGTGTCCTGGTTCTGTCCATCGACCAGAGCAGAGTCCGTATGGTCTACGACGGACAGAGACTAGTGGTACTCTCCAACGTCCACCGAAACACAGCCCGAGGAATCTGCGGTCACATGTCTGGTGAACCCCTTGACGACTACGAAACCCCCTACGGTCTCGTCGACCAACCTGAATTTTACGCTGCGTCTTTCGCTCTGAACGACGACAACAGTGACCCTAAGACCCAGGAACTGCAAACCATGGCCAAACAGCAAGCTTACCAGCGCAAGTACAAGTACACAGCCATTCTCCGATCAGACACAGAGTGGTATAACAAAATGCAGTCTTCTTCATCTGAAGAAAACTGGGGTGGTGAGCCCGTCTACAGATCTAGGAGCTACCAAAAGCAAAGAATGGCTTGCGAACTGCAGCAACAGGTTCAGTTCTACGAGAACCATGGAGAGATCTGCATCACCAACACTCCTCTGCCAGCGTGTCAGTCCCACTGCAAAGCGGAAGGGTACAAAGTCCAGCCAGTCCAGGTTACCTGCAGGCCGAGGCTTGACCAGCAGTATTGGGCACTCAAAGACCAGATCCGACAGGGACTGAACCCTCAGGTATCTGGTGTACCTCAACTGAAACAATACAAAGTGCCCACTGCGTGCTTAGCAGCGTAAGATTTTAATAAACGTCCCGGATTGGTGCATAATTTACTACGAATAAATAATGTTATTCATTCGTAGCTAATTTATTATATAATAAATTATCGTATGTATCTACCTATTGTATAAATTTTTTGGATTGTATCGTATTTATGTATTGTAAATCTATTTGTATGTGTATTGTATAATATCAACGTTATATGTATCTATATGTATTTAAATATAATTTTATTAGTATTATTATAAATAATATTTTTAGAATAGATAATGAGCAATTGTAAAAAATCAATAAAAAAATATTTATGAATAAGTACACGAAGTTTTGTGTATCTACATTTACTTACAGGTTACAGGTACTTTCTTACATAATAATGCAAAAAAGTCTACGAAATTACCTGAAATTAAATGACCTATATTATATAGTTAGGTATAATGTACAGTCTACCTATTTATTTCATTCATACTGTTAAGGCTTCGGTGACGGCGGCTCGCAATTTCGAGGTGCGATTAGCTATTATTTCATTTTATTTCATTTCGGGGAGGTTGTTTGAAAAAATAACTCTAAAGAAACACGCATAAATACTGTTCGAACACAAATAATACAATAATATAAGGGAAACGTGCCCGAATCAGAAATCATTTTGGTATTAGTATGTTTGGTCTTACATTTACCTAATACCAAAATGATTTCTGACTCAAGCACATTTCCCTTATATTATTGTATTATTTGTGTTCGAACAGTATTTATGCGTGTTTCTTTAGAGTTATTTTTTCAAACAACCTCCCCGAAATGAAATAAAATGAAATAATAGCTAATCGCACCTCGAAATTGCGAGCCGCTGTCACCGGACTCTTAAGCCTTGAACAGACAACGCAACGTTCCAATGACGTTGGCTGGCGTCGTCATGATTTTTTGCATAGGTACCTACATACCTAGGTACCTAGTGGTTTAGGGGTCAGAAAATGACAGGCTACTTTTTGTCCCGGTAAAATGTATGGTTCTGGTACCTATAGATTAAAGGGGGAGGGGAAGTTGGGGTAGTGGTCAACGAGGTCCAATATGGGAGTCATCTCGAAGCAAAGGCTGACATCTGTCAGCAATCTGACATCCAAAAATCATGGAGTGCTAAACCGTGCCAAACAGTATTTTAAACACCAAAACAGCGGCTTCTGTTTTACAAAGCACAAGTTCGGCTGCATGTAGAATACTGTTCCCATCTATGGAACGGGGCACCCAAGTATCAGCTGTAACGATTTGACTCCCTACAGAGAAGAGCCGTTAGAAATATTGGCAATCCCAAACTAACTGATACTATAATACCTATAGGCGCGGCTCTATGGGCGTGTTTTATCGGCTGTACAACGGGGAATGCTCGGAGGAGCTATTCGACCTTATCCCAGCGTCGAGATTTTACCACTGCTCCTCTCGGCACCGGGATCGAGCTCATCCACACATTCTGGAACCCTGGGTCTCTCGTACTCTCCGTTTTTCACGCTCATTTCTCCCCCATACCCATAGGCTGTGCAATGATTTAGATTATTTACATACCTACTCGTACATCAGTTAAATTATAGCATACCTTAGAATGAGTTACCATCAGAGGTTTTCCCGCCAAGATTTAACATGAAAAGCTTCAAGAAAAATATTAATAAAGTCCTTTAGGGTAGGCAACGCACTGAAGGGTCCGCTTCGAAGGGTCCGCTTTTTCGAAGGGTCCGCTTCACGCGGACATTCACCGACAGGGTCGCGGTTGAATCCGACCGGGAACCCGTAACCCTGTCAAGTGCTATTGCGTCATCGAACGAATCGTCTGATGACGAACGGTTTGAGGACGCATTGGCACTAAGGTGAGTTGCCGGAATATCGATGGGTTTTTAGTCGGTATGCCACCAGTCTGGTGGTGAGTCCGACAGACCCCCTCGGCGTCCCTCAGGCCGAGGGACATGCGTAATGCATTTTCCCATCGTAAAAAAAAAAAAAAAAAAAAAAGGCAACGCCCCTGGTGTTGTTGTTGTCTATGGGCGACACTGACCGCTTACCATCAGGTGGGCCGTTAGCCCGTTTGTCTATCTTTTACATAAGAAAAAGTGACCGGGAGAGGGGCCGGGGGACAGAGGAAAAGGACATAGGCGTTTTCGGTTTTTCCCGCAAACGTCTATGTAGCCGATATATTATTATGGTGTGCATATCGATTTATAAAACGGTTTTCAGATATCGATTTCAGTTGTTTGGTTTGCAAACGTTAACATGGTTTTTAGCTAAGCAAACTAACAACGAAACGAAAAACGCAAACTTAAACAGTTATTTAGTTCATCGATATCAGAAAAATTCTTGTAAGTATGGCGATTTCCTTTCATTCTTTATCAAGGTTAGCTAGCTAGATCATTTATTCATCATTCATTCAGCTAAGGAGGCTTCACTATGACCATTTTCATCGCGATCACAGCTAAGACAAGGCAGCCGGTGTCATACGGTCAGGGCAAAGTATCTCCTCCTATGTCATGAAGAATAAAGCCCAACATCAAGTTTTGACGTTTCATGGTTTGTGGCAAGGAATCTCCTATTTTCATAGTGAATAATGCCCAAGGTACCTACATCATATTCGCTTCATCTCTTTTTTACCAGTAAAACCGTGCATACTTAGAAAGGGAGGCAGCGAATTTCAATTGGTGTGTTTCATGTTTCATCTATCGTTTGGTTTGTGTAGTTTTCGTGTTGATTGTGTTTTGGCTAGACATTATCATGAAATCGGCTATGTTGATAAACATATCGATTTGTTAGGATATCAAACCCATAACCGCTATTGAAATATCGGACTCATATCTACTTGGAGCTTAGAAGAAGAATTCATCCAAGACTTGGAGTCTGAACCACAGACTAAATGACGTACTATTTGTATGTCTGTCATTGTCAATGTCACCGGTCCACCACATTTAAAAGTCAAAGTCAACCGTCAACTGAGTAACTGTGTCTATCAGTCAAGTCAAGCCACAATCAAATCAAATCAGTCAAGTTCATTGCTTTTTTTCAGGGTCTCCTTTTTCATAATCATTTTGATTTATTTTCCGGTTCCGTGAAACTTACGTACGTGTATTTGTTGTAAAAGCCTCTTGCCTAAAATATGAAATCACTTCTTTTCAATCAATGCTCAATCGGCGCTGTACAAATGACTTTCCATTGCTAAACGTTAGCTCAAAAATCAAAAATAAAGCTCTAACCAGTATACAGTGATTTTGGATCTTTGAATTTGGAATGCCTGTTCAACTTCTTTCAAGTAAGTGGCCAGATATTGTACGTCATTATTTTAATTTTCATTGGTAAGTGTATGTACCTCTAGACATTATCTACATAGGTTTAAATTCTACTCTATTTTGGGTACGTTTCTTACTACCTAGGTGGATAGACATAAATAATGTTAGGTTTCTTATTCACCATTTGATAATACCTACTCAATATTTACTTACATTAAAATAAAAAAAATAATATCTGTCCTGAACATTCCTATCAAAAACTTTGAGTACAAAGTCTTTGATTGCTATGCACTGGGTACGGTTAAACTATAGCTACCCTGGTACCTGAGTTGAGGGTTGGGGATAGGGGGAAAGCATGTGGGGGTAGATGGCAAGTCTTTCCCTATAGTTCTTTTTTCTAGGAAATGAAAAAAAAATTCCAAAAAATTTCCTTCAAATTTCTTCACTTTAAAAAAAAAAAAAAAATAACCCTAACCTAATGAGAATTCCTTCCCTTGAGTCTTTTTGTCATAGAGATGAAATATTACTACCAATTTTTTTCATATAAAAAAAAAAAAAAACCCTAACCTAACTAGTAACTTACCTGAAAAATTAAATTATTTTTTTTCATTTCCTCGAAAAAAGGACTCAAGGGGAAGACTTGCCATCTACCCCCACTTGCATCCCCCCTATCCCCAACCCTCAACTCAGGTACAAGGATTGCTATAGCCAACCCCTGGGTACATTTAGGTTAAGTACCTTCCATACTAAGGTATAGTATAAGTATTTATTTTTATTACCAGCCTCTACTTAAGGCTCCGGTGACAGTGGCTCGCAATTTCGAAGTGCGATTGGCTATTATTTCATTTTATTTCATTTCGGGGAGGTTGTTTGAAAAAATAACTCTAGAGAAACACGCATAAATACTGTTCGAACACAAATAATACAATAATATAAGGGAAACATGCCCGAATCAGAAATCATTTTGGTATTAGTATGTTTGGTCTTACGTTTACCTAATACCAAAATGATTTCTGACTCAAGCACATTTCCCTTATATTATTGTATTATTTGTGTTCGAACAGTATTTATGCGTGTTTCTTTAGAGTTATTATTTCAAACAACCTCCCCAAAATGAAATAAAATGAAATAATAGCCAATCGCACCTCGAAATTGCGAGCCGCTGTCACCGGACTCTTAAGTATTTTGTTTCAAGGAATTTCTAGGTCCCTATAAAAAGCTTCCAACAGGCCGCCTTGACATCGTAACCACCACCACCACCTTTTTTGAAGATAATTTTTCATCCTTACCTACCTCTCCATTTTGTTCCCATTTACTTTATATAACTTTTATTGATTAGTGCTTGTATGAGTTGCCTGCTCCTTCTAACAGAGCAATGCTCTGTGTAGTCAGTGTTGGTGTGGCTCTGACATTTAAATCACAAGGGTGCAATACTGAGTTCGAGATAAACCATTCTAAAAATGCATGCCCCTCTACCTGCCTTTGCTTTGCTTTGGTGGGTGAAGGCAGGTAGAGGGGCGTGCATTTTTAGAATGGTTTATCTCTACTAAGTTACTGGTTGATAGTCAAAACTCGATAAGCCTTTTGTTGGCTTTCTCATTTCACCATCATCAGCCAGGTGCTTCATTCTTCCCTATTTCTTTTTTATTAACATTGTATCAATATCAATTATAATAGATTACTTAATACATTTAATCCCGGTTTCTGAAACCTTGATCAACACTAATCGGCTGTCAAGTCACTTGCTATTTCAGCTTTTATTAAAAAAAAAAATTTTTTTTATGTATAGACGAGCAGCCTTCGCTGATATGTTGATGTCACAGCGTTGAAGTTATTGATAATTTAATTAGAATCTTTAAAATTATTAAAAAATGAAATTGAATCATTGAAATTAGGTTAGGTTGAGTTAGGTAGTTTAATTAGGCCATGGAAGAGTGCGAAAGCGTGCCCACAGCCCCGACACAAGGTGTGCAGCAGGACCCCGTTGGGTTTTAGTCGGTAAGAGTCCGACATAACTCTTCTGATGTCACCACAACAGAAGAGTATCCATGAGGATTTCCCAATGTTAAAAAAAAAAAAAAAAGGTTGTTTAGTTAGATAGAGATAGCAAGTGACTTGACAGCCAGTCCATAGTAAAGTCGCTACATTTGTTTTGAAGAAAATGGTAGCAGTCCCCAATATGGGAAATACCCCCAGCCATGATAATCATCACATTTAGTAATAAATACTTACTGTTTAAACTTACTGCAAAAATCTTAACAAAAAAAACTATTTAAGTAGCTTCTAAAGAAACAAATCCTATGTTCCTTGTAGTACATAGGTACCTAAATATCACTCTTACTAGTAATTAATCATTGCCCTGCATAATAAAAAGCAGTATAATATTTTAAAAGTAGTAGAAGTCTGTGAAGAAAGGGTTAAGGCTGAGTTAATAGTGTAGGTGCTGTGTAGACAAGCTTTCTCCATCTAAAATCGCAGGTACTACAGTCAAGGTAAGGTATCTAATTAGGTGTTGAGCATAGAATCATAGTGTTGGGATATAAATGCGAACTAGCGCTGTAACAATCATATGGAATAATGATCAGAAGGTACCCCATCCTATCCTACTTCCTACTAATATTATAAACGCTAAAGTTTGTAAGTATGGATGGATGGATGTTTGTTACTCTTTCACGCCGGAACAGCTGAACGGATCTGGATGAATCTTGGCAGAGATATAGATTATAGTCTGGAATAGCACATAGGTAGGCTACTTTCAGCAAGATCCGTTTAGCAGTTCTGGCGTTATTGAGTAAGAAACATCCCTATATTCAAACATATCCATCATCAAACATACATTCAAATACATCCAAACATTCACATATTTATAATATTACTAACGACCTGCCCGCGCGCCCCTGCTTCGCACGGGTGCACATATCATGCATGTATTATACATATAAACCTTCCTCTTGAATACTCTATCTATAAAAAAACCGCATCAAAATCCGTTGCGTAGTTTTAAAGCTTTAAGCATACATAGGACATAGGGATATAGGGACAGAGAAAGCGTGAGCGTGCGTATGTAGTGAAGTTAGATTTAGGTAGAGGTACTACGTTTTTCGTAACTTTATTGCAATAAGCGCCTCTATCGGAGACGTGCTGAGAATTCACGAGTCTGAAGTTCTTTTTTTTTTATTGTATAATAGCTAGACGTTTGACTGCCAACTCACCTGATGTAAAGTATGAAGATGCAGTCTAAGGTGGAGCACGCTTAGCTATAATCCACTTATTCACTCCTGTCTTAAAAATTTCCGAGTTATAACGTTCCGGAAATACTGACGACGGCAAAGAATTCCACTCCTTGGCAGTTTGCACTAGGAAAGTGGAAGCGAAGCGCTTCGTGCGATAGTGAGGGATGTCCACCATAAAGGGGTGGCACTTATCCGTGCGCCTCGTTGTCCGGAGGTAGAAGGGTGACGGGAGAATGAGGTCGTGCAGTTCCTGCGCACACTCGCCAAAATGTATGCGATAGAACACCGATAAGCAGGCAATTCGTCTCCTGTGTACGAGGCTATAGAGCCTGGAGTCGAACAGTTGGTCGCTGCCAATAAGTCTCCGGGCCCGCCGCTCGATAGAATCTAGATAGATAGTTCTACGTAAAGCGAAAACAAATCTCAGGCTTGGGGTACAAATGGGTTCAAATGCCTATTTTTTGATTTCCAAGCCATCCATGCTGTCGTAAGCCAGTGGTCCGGTTGCGTCAGCCACACGTCATAGCCGCGCCTCTATACCCCGCTCCGTGATTGGCTGCGCGTGACCTTAGTCACGTGCGCTAAGTGCAATAGGGCGAGGTGCGCCTGCGCGCCTGCTAACCAACACGTTCGTAAAAAGTGAATGGGTTAACATAAAGTAAGTTAGTAATGACGAGCTACTGCGGCCACTGGTCTAAAGTTTTTGCTCTGTGACGACTGTCTGGACTGGAATGCTGTGTTACCTATCTACCTTATGAATGTACCTATCTCAGTTAATATCACCGATATTCACCATCTCCCGCCCACTTCATGCGCTAAGTAGGGGCGATACAACTGGTTTTCTTATTCTTCTAATACATACCTCGTCTCTTTTCGTACTCGTAATATGGCCCACTAGTTGCGCCCCGCGGTTTCACCCGCGCAGATTTAAATCCCGGTATACCCACGGGATAAAAAGTAGCGTGTTATTCCAGACTACAATGTATCTCTCTGCAAAGTTTCATTCAGATCCGTTCAGCTGTTTCGGCGTGAAAGAGTAACAAACATCCATCCATCCATACTTACAAACTTTCACGTTTATAATATTAGTAGGATTTCATGATTACTCAGATTCAGCTACTACGTCACTCACTACTCATCCATCTCAATATAAGGTCTATCCCCACACGTGCCAGGGACGTGTTTTGTCAGGAGTCTACAAAAATATCATTGCATACATTGTCTATGAACTCAATGACACATGTCCGTGCCCGTGCCGGCAAACGAAGCAACAAAGCTCCTGCCCCGTCCCTGACACGGCACTGCACCTTTACACGTGCTCTCTTCTCCAGTACCCACCTACTTAGGTATTAAAATATTCTCTAATATTATGTACACAAAAAATATCAACAAATCTAGTCCCGGACATTGACAATGTCATTTTGCCTGCTGACATTTAATAGATCTCGGATTAATTAAGTAAAACTTAAAAATCTCGCTATTCTCGTTATGTAGATACGTAACCTTTCAATTTTGCTTGAGGTCGTATGTTGCAAACTTTTTATTAATTTTATTACTACCACTAGCTTTTGCCCGCGGCTTCGCTCGCGTTTAGAAGTATTATTATTAATTAGGCATAGTTTTTGCGGCTTTACTTTTGTTAAGCGTGTGTAAAAAATTGGGGGGGTTGAATTTATCAAAATCCAATTGAAGCGGACGTCTTCATCATAGTAGCTCCAATCTTTAATTTCAGTTCAATCAGTCGAAAATCTAAGAAGATTTATACAAACGTTCATCCCTATTTTATCCCCTTAGGGGTGGAATTTATCAAAATCCTTTCTTAGGGGATGACTACGTCATAGTAGTTTTATGCATGCAAAGTCAGTCCGATCGGTTAAAAATTGACAAAATTTCATACAAACTTTCATCCCCTATTTCATCCGCTTGGGGGTAGAATTGATAAAAATCCTTTCTTAGCGGATGCCTACGTCATAACATCTACCTGCATGCCAAATTTCAGCCTGATCCGTCCAATGGTTTGGGCTGTGCGTTGATAGATCACTATGTCAGTCAGTCACCTTTGAGTTATATATATTTAGATTATATATATTTAGATTTAGGTAGTAGCTATTACTTAGGTAATAAAGTCTAATTCTTCCGATTAGTATAAAGTTATAAAACTACATAATATATTTTTATATCGATTTGGCGGATGTACTGTCTCATTTGTATTTCGTAAAACTTGTAATTTCGTAGCTAGGCAGGTCCTTTAGTTTAGGAGACTGCATAATTCCTATAATGTTAGAAACAAAATTTGTTTTTTCAAGAAATTTTGAAATAAGGAGCTACTTCCTGATTATTTCTTTCTTCTAGACAACACCTTCGGATTTCAGTATCATGTTTACAAATGGCAATCTGCATGGTGGTTATGTGGGAATAACTATTTGGGTTTAAATCTCGCCCTGCCAGTGTTGGCTCTTTAGTCGACTGGCCCCGGAAAAAACTAGCCATACGAGGCCAGTTGACCTAATATCTTTAATTTATTACTTTTCGAGGGCAGTCGATTAAAGAGCCCACCATTAGATGTAACTTGATATACCTAATTAATTTGTGAGTAAGCTGGCTTATCATACTTACCTGCTTTTTTCCGAGTCCCAATCTCATGACATTATCATCATTATCATCACCACCTTATCCTGTATAACCCCCCCTAAAGGGTCAGACTGACCCTAGCCGGTAATATTTGGAGGGTTTCCTTAAATCGTCACGCTAGGCATATGTCTCCATATGCTATATGGATTTGCATTGCAGCAGAAACACAAATTGTCATTGCCTTTGCCAGGATTGGGAAGGGCTATAGCTGCTATCGGTTTGCGGATGCGGTATACCGCCCTTGACCGGTCGTCAGTGCCTCGTTTGTTATTGCAGCAAGTACCGTCTACACTTTATTATTAGAACCAAGATTGACTAGACTTAACTTCCCCTTATATCCATAACCATCGCGAAATCATACTGTTCACATACAGCGTCATAAAGCTAACTGAATCATGGCAATTATTAATAATAATTTTGTTTTTTCATTAACACTACATTGATTTGTGTATGATATCATCCGGCATGACTTTTGACATTACAAACTTGAATTACATCCACCAAACCCCACGCATCATCATGACCAATCATGACCCTCGCAAAAAACAATTGCTATAAACTACCGTCATTGATGTCGCAGTTAGAACTCTATCATCTTTTCATAAGGATCAATATTATCTACTGCAGTTTTGATACCTCCCACAATGCCAACTCTATTCCCCTTAGAGCAGTTATAAATGCTCTAAGCTATTCCCTCATGATAAGCCCCAATATCAGCGGCATAATAATTTGACGCACGAAGAATAACAAATTGGCCAAGGCTATTTCTGTCTTGTGTAATATTTTGATAGATATTTACACCATAAATATTAATTTTCAGTCGACAATAGCCTTGATTGGTTATTTGATATAATGACGCCTGTTTGTAATTGAAACACAGATTGAAAACAACGTCTGCCACAAGGCATATATTTATGTATTCAAATTCCTTGGTCTGCCATTAATATCTATCAGTAGTAAAGCATCATTCCGATCGATATTTGGTAGTCATTGGTGAAAGAACATAGAGAAAAAATAGGCTCACAAAAATAATATTTTTCAGTCGAATCTGTGTTCATCCGGGGTCAGCTGAAACCCAATTACAATTCATAAAACCACAACATAGGTAGTACTCATTATTGTATATATATATATATATATATATATATGTTTAGTATATATATACATATATATATATATATATATACTACATATGCACAGCAGAAACCATTTTGGAAATACCTACCGCAATCTGAACTTCCTCATATTTATGAATCCTACTATTATTATAAACGCGAAAGTTAGTAAATATGGATGGATGGATGGATGGATGTTTGTTACTCCATAACGCCAGAACGGCTGAACGGATGTGGATGAAATTAGGCACAGAGATTCGAGAGATTATAGTCTGGAATAGAAAATAGGCTACTTTTTATCCCGTGGGAATACCGGGATTTAAAACTGGGCGGGAAACCGCGGGGCGCAGCTAGTTTATAAATATGAAAGCCATGTAGGGGTGCCTGTGCGTGCGCGTGCATACACCTTTTATTTTTGGAAGTAGAAATTTGAATACCGTTTTCGTAAAATTTAAACTAACACTGCTATTTGTAACTGTACAGTACATGCCTATCTCTATGACGCATGCAGGCTAAAATAGAATGCATTTGGATCTAGAAATAATGCGACATTACAAAAACTTATATTTTATTTATGATTCCGCCTACGACATTCTTTCTCTACTTTTTTGTATGTCTAAGTCTATGCAATGTTTTAATAACATTCCTACCACTAGCGGTATCTACCTTTCGATCGCTACCTTTTAATAGCTTCTATATAGTCGCCAATGTTTTGAGGCGAGTTTTTTATCAAGTCCTATTGAGATGACCTTAGTCCTTGGTGGTGCGGCTGTTCTGAATAAAAAAAAAATATTTTTTCAGAACTGCGTGCACCTTATTTATATTTTTCGGTATACCATGATTATCTCCAACGCTTCCATCCTTCCATCAACTCATTTTGGTGATAAGTCACCAAAATTAGTTAGTGGAAGGATGGAAGATTACTTTTTTGTATCTAAGGATACAAAAAAGTAATAGTAAGACTAAAGTTTCTTATTAGGTACATTCATCATAATCATCATCAAATTTAAATAGCCTATCATTGTTTATAAATTATGTCTCATCATGATCAAAGACGTTGCAAGGTGTTGAGTTGTTGATAAATCGATGTGTTTAAGTCACGTCCATTGGAATCTGCCGGTGTGTACTTTATAAGATCGATCGCACATCTGGCTGTTTCTTCACTCTTATCGAAGTAAATTTTCCTTGTTAATTGATCACATTCAAAACTAACGGCGCAATATAAGAGAAGATTTCTAGCAGAAGAATCTGTGAAGTAATCCTTTTGTTTTTCCATTAGCGTAATACTCAAAATAACTGGCATCCGCTCGCAGTTTCACTCGTGTGATACAGTCACGAGATAAGACTTAGTAATTCTTATGAGACAATATTGTTCTGAATCTATATCAACAACTCAATATTCTTTTGAGAATATCTAAGGGGGTCAGAGTAGTAGAAATATCCTACCCTACCCATACAAATTAAATTAAAAAAACTATGTAATTCCATTCAGACCAAGAACTATGCTACTCCAAGTTTTGTCCAAATCCTTTATCTTATATATACACTTAATATATGTATAATATATACTTAGGTAATCTTTACAACGAAAACATAAATTTTGACGCAAACTAGGTCCTTCTGACAACTCAACAGGGCTGAAACCTCTATATCTTTCAAGCAACATCAACACAATAAATCAATAAAATCGTCATCAGATCACGCACGTCTCTACTCTTCAAATTATGCTTTTAAAGATCACAAGCACGCGGCTGTTTCTGAGAAGTGTGTATGTGACGATAGCACTGGTGTGTAGCCAGTTACGTAGCTTTCTAAAACGGTAGTAAGTACTTTGATTCCCATTGATGATATATTTCATGAAGCCAATGCCGGTACATTTCAGCGGTCATTAGAAAGTCATGTTACTATTTTTACGATACGCAAATTTGTGTGTCTACGCGTCGTCGTTTAAATAAAAAACATGGGCAAGGCATAAATAAGCTTCGAATCTTCGAGCTGATAAGTCCGGAAATCATCCACCTTATTTAAAAACTGGAATACCTGTTTTGAACCTATTACTATATTATAGCACAGAAGAAATAATAGACCATAGGTAATAAGGAGGTCCATTTAAGCAACACATCTAACGACTACTGCAGATTTCACAATTTTCCCATTAATATAGTGGATCACGACTGTTACGGTCATAGATTTAATATTAAAAAAAATTGCAAATTATAACTTATGATATAGGTAATGAACATTTAACCATTCTGAGCGAATTATTATTCAGTACCAGATCAACCTGACGACGCTGACCAAAAAAATCGAATCTTGGAGAAAATAATCAATCTATCATTTATCTAGACCACTATAGTTGGCTTTCTTCTATCTAGGACACGAAACCGTCAATCAAACGCTTTGCAGTAACATATTACGCAACACCCCAGCGGATTTCATTGGCTAGCTTGCTCACATTGCTCACTATGCAAGCATTTCACATCGTTGTTTAATCCGAGATGTTTTATTATCTATCCACTCGAATGCGGTACTAATAGCGGCTTTTGCGATGCTTGATTATCCGCTGGTAGAATTGCAAAGTTCGCAAATTGGGAGAGCATGTGTGATCTATTTTATCTGGTCTAACTTGTCTGTCTGGGGGACCTTCCGTTCTGCCGTGTAGAATCAGACACTATTGAGTTTACTTTAAGAGTCACGTGTCCAAAAATACAAAATTGGTCTCATCGTTATCGCTATCACCAACATAGCAGTTCATCACTTTAGCTGGGTATTGCACAAGACACTTTCTTGACGCCTGTATTATACCAATATCTTCATCATTTTCAGTTCACGCTTCTATTATTATTATTGAAGGTCACTATTAAGGTAAAGTGAGCCGAAATTAATGTTGGAATTAATTGGAAATGATGTTATCGTAAGTCGCAATTTGATACGTGTGTTGAGTTGTTGAGTTTTCGTATCAATTTGATAACTATCTTCAGTAAGCGATAACACATTTAGGTGCTATTGAAATTTATTTGATTTTGATGTAACATTTAGGCATGTAATCATGGCCTGGAAACTGGTCGAACAAGCTTAGATTCAATCGGATTTCTCTCAGAGCTCAGTGGGTATGGTAGTTACCTGCCTTTGTGCTGTAGATTTTTGGGTTTCAACATTTCCATTTCAACCTAGAACAAACATTTATGTGATGAATGTAGACGTTATTATTATTCAAATATTAATTTAGTTATCTGGTCACCATAGTATATTTTGATTAGTTGTGTAAAAAATACATGTTTACTTTGATCCTAATGCGAATATCAATCTTCGCACGATATAAAGACAGCAACAAGGGGGTGTGTGCCTGTCATTACCGATAATTGCAATACATTACACCGGACACCCTATGAATGAGGCCAACAACTTTCCAACTGGGTCTGAGTTTATTGCATTCACGAGCGGCTGTCAGTCATCATCGAGTTTGTTGATTTGACCAAGTATAGGAAGGTCAAAGGAGGCCTTGGAAAGATTAAATTGGAGGAAACTTCCGATCATCGACAATATTAGTTCTTGTCTTAAATTTAAGAAAAGACAAAAATCAGATCTGACACTAGCCCTGTTTTGATCAATACCAGGGAAACTATCGTTTTACATCAACTTATGACGGAGCTTGCTTGGTATTCAATCTAGTAAAGCAGCGTTCAGCGCAGCGGTCACTTCAAATTCACTAAGTTGTTTCGTGCTGTAATCCCGTATCGTTCAGAGGGCCAACCGCGATCTCTTGAAGAATTCTTATTTCAATATTACTTTTATGTCAATGTCTTATATCAATTGCATAGAGTCAGCTTTATGATAAAAAAGTAAAGTACCTAATATTGAAATAGGAATGCTTCAAGAGATCGCGGTTGGCCCTCTGGTATCCGTTACGCACATTATATAGGATACTTCAAATCGCTCGCTTATCGACTTTACAACAGTTTTCTAATGCGCTGGAGTGGATGACGTCAGTAGGCACGTTCCTCTCAGCCAATCAGAGGCTAGCATCTGGTAGGCTTGGCGCTATGCATGGCCGCCATTGTAAGCTTGTCTGTGTGTGTTTTCCTTGAATGCGGTAAGGAATCATTACTACAATTACGGTGAAGTAGTCGTACGTAGCATTGCGCTAGAAAACTTTATCTTTCACATACATCTTCTGATTAAAATGGTTTTAAAGTTACGTAAAATTGATGAGATGAAGTTTAAAAAGAAAGATGTCATGCTAGATAATAATGATGAGCTAGCTATTCTATTTCGATCGGAATCCTTCAGTTATATCTTTAATCGTTTAATTTTAAACGTCCTCTTATTGATAAGCCAATTATAGCATTAACCTGTAACCAAGCAAGAGATTCTTAATCATAATTTGTTGAAAACCAGGAGCGAGCGAGCTATCACAGTTGAGAATACCCTTCTTTTTGTATTTTGTTTATTATCATACTCTATATGTTATTACTTTATAAACTATCCCTCTTATTCATAATCCCTGTCATATTATAGCAGATCTATAGAGTATTCTTGGCACTGTCAATTTCATACCAACGAAAAGAGACAGCCACAGCGCTCAAAGACCATAAATAAGGGCCTTTGACTTTAAAATTTGTTGTATCTAGTTTAAGTTAATGAAATCGTAGTGGTTTGTTCAGTGATGTGTATAACCTGTGAAACACGTAACACGTGCACCGTTACACGTGTTAGCAAGGCGAACTATAGATTATTAAACAATTGCTTAGGCTTCTGTCATATGCTAGGTACAAGGTTAATGTTGAGAATTGTATCTTCCCTGACTTTTTATCGAATGGTTCATTCAATGGTAACCAGCGTGTTTTTCTTCTGGTATTGCGACTGACTTCAAATACAACAAATAGGTATAGACGCGCCATAAGGAAAAAACTGGCCAAGTGCGAGTCGGACTCGCGCATGAAGGGTTCCGTACCATCATCTAGAAAGGCGGCAAAAAACACGTTAGTTGTATGGGAGCCCCCTTAAATACCTATGTTTTCTGTGAAAACGAAATAAAATTGGTAAATATCTGTATAAATTTCAACTTCCACTATCACGGTTCATGAGAGACAGCCTGGTGACATACGGACAGACATACAAACAGACAGACGGACGGACAGCGGAGTCTTTGAAATAGAGTCGCGCGCGTTTTACCCTTTGGGTACGGAACCCTAAAATGAAGGATTTATGAATTCGACTCAAAAAAGAAAAAAAGACTTGAAATTTTTTTATGTGTGTTTGTTACGCCATTACTCCGCCAATTATTAATTATCTAACTTTCAATGTGTCTATTTTTGTGTTCATTTCTTTTTGAAAA
The DNA here is from genome assembly GCA_963576535.1 of Plemyria rubiginata. NCBI lineage: Eukaryota > Metazoa > Arthropoda > Insecta > Lepidoptera > Geometridae > Plemyria > Plemyria rubiginata. The sequence continues at coordinate 6,026,993 of OY754922.1, read as the reverse complement.
AATATACAAAAACAGAATATATAGGTACACCGATGACGTTTTGTTTTGTTTTTTTTTTTTTCAGAAAAACTTATTTTACTTTTGTTACGATTGATTCTTTGTCATCTTCATCAATCTTTAAGTTATGTTTTCTTTTTATAAAATTTGATATACAACATAGTAATAACATATCGCAAGACTACGTATTGAAAACGTTGATTACACAGCGACATTTATTTAGATTTGCTGATAATCTTTTGACTTGGCCCCTACATATGACAGGATATTAACAATACAAGAGCAATACAGAAACATGTATTGTGTCGTATTCAACATGCAGTGCTGTCACTTAGTATCCCAACTAATATTATAAATGCGAAAGTAACTCTGTCTGTCTGTCTGTTACGCTTTCCCGCTTAAACCTCTCAACCGATTTTGATGAAATTTGGCACAGACAATCTTTAGACCCTGAGAAAGAACATAGGCTACCTTTTATTGCATAATATTCAAATTAAAAGTACGCAGACGAAGTCGCGGGTACCAGCTAGTAATGTATAAATAGGTACTCTGTTGCTATGACATTATACTACTGAATGCGATTGTCATGACAGTTTCACAAGTATTAGTTCTGTGATCTATTGGTTAGCCTGTGTATGGTATGGACCATCCTAACAAATATTATAAACGCGAATGTTTGAATGTATGGATGGATGGATGGATGTTTGTTACTCTTTCACGCCGGAACGGCTTACCGGATCTGAATGAAACTTGGCAGAGAGATAGATCTGGTCTGGAATAGCACATAGGCTACTTTTTATCCCGTGGGAACACTGGGATTTAAATCTGCGCGGGTGAAACCGCGGGACGCCACTAGTTATCCATATTACCTGTCCCATCAGCTTGAGGCATATAGAGAGAGATGTTATAACATCCGGTGCATAAAGAGCTCTACTACTCTTAAAAACACTCGTCATCTTCACGACAATTTATGTGACACCAAGCTTACGTAATTTATTGATAACCCTTTTACTGAAAGAAAATTTTAACTTTTCTGTTTAATTTCATCTAATGTAATACAGGACGTCCAAAAATAAAATTATCAACTGATGTTGAAAATGTAGAAAAGAGTGAGCGAGAGGTACATTAAATAAGTATTTGTGGACTTTCCACACAGAACTATTAAGCTCCAAACTTAGCAAAGCGTGTAACAAGTACCAGATAGCTGATAATACCCATTTAATATAAGTCTTCACTAAAACCCTGTAGCATTATGAGAAAGGTAGGCAACATTAACCAAAGCTGCGACAAGGTGACTGAAACGCTGGCATCTACATAATAGATCACCGTGTACTGTACACACACTGTAGATTATAAATACTTTTGAATAGGTAGGTATTCAATGTTTGTCCTACAGGCTACATACAACGATATTTTATATTTTACGAAACAAAAAGACTAGGTTTGATCTTCCAATTTACAGAATATACCTACCTAGGTAGGTACGTTTGTAAGACATGATATTCTGGTGCTTTAATTTAAATTATCGATGTCTTTGATAATACTATAGTAGGTAGGTATATAATTTATAGTATTACCTATATTATTTTTTTCATAAAAATATAACTAGTATACCTAATGTTTTCATCATTAAAAAAACCGGCCAAGTGCGAGTCGGACTCGCGTACGAAATGTTCCGTACCATTATCTAAAAAACGGCAAAAAAATCCCTTGTTGTGTGGGAGCCCCCCGGAATATTTATTTTGTTCTGTTTTTTTAGTATTTATTTGTTGTTATAGCGGCAAAAAAAAAATACATGATCATCTGTGAAAATTTCAACTGCCTAGACCTAGAGCTATCACGGTTCATAAGATACAGCCTGGTGACGGAGGAGAGACAGACGACAGACGGCGGAGCCTTATGAATAGAATTTTAGTTATTTTGTTTTTACCCCTTTGGGTACAAAAATACAGCAAAAGGATTAAACAACTTCAGGTAGCAAGCGCATCGTAAGACATTCCTGTCGACCAATCACAAGAAGGATTGGCGTTACGTACTATGTACCTATAGGTACCTGTTGTCTATCGAGGGAGTATCGATCAAATCAGCTCTTGTGTTCTTCGTCGGTATATTCTTTACATGAAGATTTTTAGGATATTGCAGAAAGTTTTTTAATAATTCATTTACTACTTCATGCACTTCTAAAAGACTACTTAAGATCACCTCTTTGAAATCCTTTCGAAACTCCTAATACCTATAGGTACCTAGGTACTATAGGTAGTTGTAGTAGATACTAGGTAGGTACAAATAAGTGTTCCACGTTTTCCATAAAAACGAATGTTTTTTCACATTAAAACATTTAAAATCCCCTATAAATGTTATCGCGGTTCTTCCATCTAGATTCTATATTTAATCGTTTTTTTATGACAAATAGGTATATTTCCAAATAGCAACCACGTATCTACCAGGAAAATGATAATAGGTAAATACCTATTTATGTAAAGTAGGTAAAATATATTAATTCAGTTAGTAAGAAGAAGCAACATTTTCAGATCAGTCCATGCAGAAAAAATAAGAATAATAGGGGACTTTGCTTTAAAAGTAGTAATTATGTAGAGCTTAGCTGGGTAGGTTAATACCTATAACGATTGTAGTTAAAAAAGTTTTTCAAACCCAACCTTTTAAATCTTGTTGTTTTTACAATCAAAACCAAGGTACCAAAGAATATTCTTAACTTCTAATTCATGGAATATACTAACAGAAAACAAAAAAACACTAAAAGTCAAAAGTTTTGAATAAAATTGCATAAATCAGCACACGTCATCAAAATCTACAAACCGTCATTCAAAACTGTTGTCCGGCGCACACATAGACACTTTAATACTGTTATTTAGTCTGTGCACGTGTACACACACGGCATTTTCATCAAACACCTTTATCTGCGCGTGTGTGCCTGCTACACAATGCGAAATACAACAATTCAGCCAGTTGATACCTGATCGTCAGCAGGAGCAGACGTGTATACGTGCCGCGAAAGGAGTATTTGCAAGTGCGTTTGTGTGTTCAGTGACTTATATTACTTCTTGGTGAGTTACCTAACCGTGATCTTGAGAAACCGAAATAAACGATTTGGCAAACGCTGCTGGTTTTACCCTTGGCGTATTGAATGCTGAAGTATGGCTGATACACTTAATTTTAACCATTCACTGGCACGTCCTGTAATCTTTCAGTTGTATCTTGTCAGGTATCAAGTCACGCCTTCCTTGATTTTATCCACGTGTCCTAATTGTATTTTCTTTACAAGTCTACTACATAAAGCTAGTTTTTACGCTTGACCAGTTCATCGAGTCCTTGATGCTTCTACAATATCTCACGTGCCAATGGTACTTTGGTCATTAAATAAAGTATGACAAAATGCCTATAATCTTAAATTTACAACACACCTCTCACTAGTAAATCAATGTTTTCGTGCTATTTTAAACCGACTTAAAAAAGGGAGGAAGTTCTCAATTCGCTTTTTTTTTGTTGGTTGCCTTATATTTTTATATTTTCCTTTCAGACAGTTCAATGTACTCACTCGTAATAACACTCTCAAAGTCATTGAGGAAACCACATTTATTAGGTACCTACTATTTTTAAAACTACGACATGGAGTCGGTGTGTCTTTTTTTAACACACTTTATTTCATTTTACCTATTTGCTGATTCTGTAGAACATCTGTTAGATTTATCACCAGTCACATTCATTATTTAAAAGTTATATGAAATGGTCTGGTTTGAACCTTGACACTGACATCCAAGGATGTCTTCTCCTATGCTTGAGGATGACAGTCCATCATAGTCACCTGAAGAAGTCTACTGTTTGACATAGACATCCCCAGCTCTATTTTAACACTTAGAAGAACTATTTTGATAACTAACCGCGCTCCTCCCGTGCGCTCATCTTAATTTACAAATAAAAAAAACTAATAAAAAAAACTAAATAAAGTTACCTAAGTAATGGCCAAATGTAATAATTTAACGTTGTAATAACTCAAACTTGACTATCTCCTAGACATCCTCAAAGAATCTTGAGTTGGTACTTGGTACGAGATCTGAAGGGATAAAAGTCGTAAAGCTGTTTGTAAACTACTGAATAAGATCAAGAGTTTGGCCCATCTGATAGAAAGTAGTTACTGTAAACTATGGACGCATCAGAGACAACACACCGAAACGCCTTTTTTCCACGCAAATGGAGATAATTCCAAAACTTGGTAGATCGCGGGGGAAAGATTCTCGAAAACGGTAACTCTGTGATGAGCAGAGCAGTGCAATGGTGCAAAGATTTAGTTGTAGAGCAATTACAAATTTCACTAAAAACTACTGTTAATTTATTGAGTAAATACTGATAAAAAAGTAAGTAAAAGTAAATTTACTGATAAAATATTATTTAAAGCGCTGACAATGGAAATTGTATCTCGATCACAATTCAACGTATTGAAAGATAAAAAATCATGTATTTTTGAAAAATCGCAATCAACCAAATTGTGTCATTTTTCAATTTCAATAATATCTTTGTTGAACAATTTTTCACAAATAAATTTAGTGAATATATAATTTCTGTACAGTGATTTTATATCTTTCAAAATGTCGTTATGTGCGAGCGAGAATTACACCAGTAGAGTCTTCGCCATAATAGTACATTCATAATTTGCAATTACACATTGTGTGTTTTTTATTATTTGCTGCTGGCATTATACTGGTCTGGTAATCGATACTCTTTACATAATAGACGACCTCTGTGGCGCAGCGGGCGAGAGCCTGCCTGCGGCGCAAGAGGTTGCGGGTTCGATTCCCGCCTTGGAACAAATTTGTGTACGATCTGCAGAAATTTGTTCCGATGGTCTGGGTGTTTTCTATGTATAATAAAAAATATCTATCTATGTAAGTATATAATGTATTAAATATATCAGTTATCTAGTACCATAACACAAGCTTTGAGTAGCTTACTTTGGGGCTAGATAGTGCTGTGTGGATTGTCCAGCATTATTTATTTATTAATTAAAATACCAAGATTACATTCTAGTTTTTCATTGGTTATGGAAATGTTACAGGTAGTTGTAAAACATTCTACTAGTTGCTTTACTTTCGTTAACTAAACATACCCCCGGTTTCTGAAAGCGCGATCATCACTAATCGGCTGTCAAGTCACTTGCAATTTCAGCTTTTACTTCAAATTAGATAGAGATAGAAAATGACTTGACAGCCGATTAGTTTTGATCGCGCTTTCAGAAACCGGGGGATAGTCGGACTTAAATTATTCATGTTATTAGGTACATAACTCAATCATCATCATCATCATCTTTGGCCTTTTACATCTTTAAAAGATGATTTAGCAGATTACTCAATAGCTCCCAGCTTATTCAGTTCGGTTATTCCCAACATAAAACTTAGAAAAACATTGATTAATAGAATAGTCTGGGATTGCTGAGCAGTGGAACGGATGATCGGAACCTCAAAAATCTTGACGACTTAAAAAGAACATTGCCAAATAAATTGCTTTAATTTCCGTTAACTTTTTCACGATTTATTCGCATCTTGTTGGAATTTAATTCTAACGGACATACAGTGCTGGTACTCTGGGTATCACTAATTGACCCCTCAGTTCATGGTGTCAATTGTAATAATCGTGGCAAAAACCTATTAGCTAATATGACTATGATGGTAGTAAGAGGTTATGCTGTGGCACACCCGAAATTAAAATAAATATATACCTAGTAGAGCTCTAGAGTAGTAGAGCTCTTTGTGAAGGGCTCGTCCGGGGAAGTACTACCACCACGCCTTTTTCTGCCGCCAAGCAGCAACGCTGTGTTTCGGTTTGAAGAGTGTGGTCGCCGGTGTAATTACAGGCACATGAGGCTTAACATCTGTATGCCTCAAGTTGATGGACGCAGGGCAGTGCATCGTAGGGCACGTTCCTATTGTGCGTGACCTACGGGGCAATGTTTTGTTTATAGGTGATGGTAACCACTTAACATCAGGTGGGCCATCTGCTTGTTCCATCAGCTAGTTGTATAAAAAAAAAACCTAGGTATAGAGTTAAATTAATAATGACAGTTTGGTATTTTAAAGTCGTGCACCGGCATAGATTTGTTATTTATTTTTAAATTAAATCTAACTATTTATTTATTTACCATCCGTAGGTCTGGTCTACGTGCTTTTAAATTATTTCGACATGATTCCGTTAACTGGACATTATTGGTAAAATAAAATGATAAAGCGATGAGAGGTAGTTAGTTTTGCTAAAGCCTTTAGTAATACTTGAATCTTTAGTAAGTAGGTATTCATTGGACTTACAATAGCACTATACCGGAATTTTAATCTGCGCGGTTGAAACCGCGGGCCGCAACTAAGTCTTCTATAATTGAAGTGGCTTTGGACTTATACCGTCTTAGGTTAAATGCTTTTTTACATGTTTATTCGTCCTATTTTGATGTTACTAAATATTCCCTAAAGATTAAACTTTTTCTCTCACCTTTGGTATTTTTTTAAAGTTCTTTCACTTTCACGGAGCGAGTATGAAGTTTTTTCGAATTATTCTCCAACTCATTATCGTGCACACCTTGATCTTCAAGCTAACCAAAACCAGACTGAACCGGTTATAGGTAATTCATGTAACGTACCTACTTACCTAATATTTAGTGTCTGTCTTGCGGCATGAGTTAGGTAGATGTATGTGCCATGTGGCTCTTAGTCTTATCACTTGATATTAGATAGGTGAGTAGTTATATAGGTCAGCCAATAAAGACATTTTCAATGAGTTTTCCCATAATAGGTATACAAAATATAATATGTTTGGAAACTCGTAAAAATTACTGATCACTTCACAAGCAGCCAAATTTACATTCAATTATAAACTTGTACGGTACCGTTGCTTTGGGGATAAAAGTGTATCTGTTATCAAAGAGTTAAGGTTCAAGTTAGCATAGTTCGTATTGTGTAAATGTGGTGTCGTGCAAATTGCCTGTAATGTGATCTAATTTGCTTGTTACTGCCACCTACGCGGTTCCTTGTTTAAGTTCTTATTATAGTCATCTCAATTGTCTTTTGGATGTTTGTGTTTAAGAATATACTTTTGGTATTAGCATCATCATTTTCCTGCCCTTATCCCACTTCATGTTGGGTCGGCACAACAGGTTTTTGCTCTCCACTCTCCTCTATCAGCCATCATCTCAGCAGTCACTCCTTTCATACTCATGTCATCTTTCACACAGTCCATCCATCTTTTCTTTGGCCTACCTCTACTTCCATATACATCCACATTCATCCCTAGCATTCTTCTCGTATTATTTATTTGTCTATTTTAATGGCATTTTATTTACTGGTTTCTGATCATCATTGAATTTAAGAATGTGCCTTGTTATCACTAGCATCTGTGTTATTTAAGATTTGTACTAAGACGACATCTCATTCATGGTCACTAATCGTCATACAATTTTTTCTCGTTCCTTCTTGTTTGAGAAAATCTTTCAACTTACATGAGTCTATATTCTAAGCTTAGTTTCCAATCTCAAATCTATCTCTGGCAGCCCCAACCCAATGTATGTAAATATCCTTGCCTAAACTATGAACGACAATCGCTGTTGCTACACCACCGTATAAACTATGTCATTGAACTTCGCCTCGATCGTATGCTGTTGAGCTTACGTCACGTACCTACATTCTATAGAAATAATCTACATGTTTATAGATAACAGGATATCTGTAGACTTTAATATAAATGTATCTACCTTACCCACCTATATACGTATTTTGTCTGTGATTTTCGTGTCAGTAAATTTTATTGTTGTAATCTGTTGTCATGCGGTCTAGCACAAGTTGTTGTAAAGTTGTCAAATTTAATTCTTTCTAATATCATCATATCAAGCATGTGATATGGTATGAGTCTGACTTTTAATTTCTGTATCTTCCTCAATAAGAACCTACTCGTCTTACCAGCCTACGACGTACTACAGAAATCTCAACCTGACAGTGCAACAACAATTTTTCAGTGCAACAACGACCTCAGTGGCGCAGCGGGCGAGAGTCCACCTGCGACGCAAGAGGTTGCGGGTTCGATTCCCGCCTCGGAACAAATTTGTGTACGATCTGCAAAAAGTTCCGTTGGTCTAAGTGTTTTCTATGTATTATAAAAAATATATCTATCTATGTAAGTATATATAAGATATTGTTTGTTGCATAGAAAAAAATTATCGATCGTATGTAGGCTAACTTAATGCAAGAGAGCGTTCTCGTCCACCTTTGGGAAGTTTTAAAAAACCGAAAGGGTAATGCACAAAGAAGCCAAAAAGTCTATCAACTTTTTTTATATCAAGATATTAGTACTTAAAATAACATTGACGGTGAATTTACTGGCAGGTATTTTGACTCTTATCAGTTCCTAATTGGCGAAACGCGAATCTGTATCGACCTTGCTGATGAAATGAAGGTTACTACCGTTCCGATTAACTTTCGATTTGCTATTAATATAACGCAATTCGATTTAGGTTTGCGATTGTAAGAATAATATGATTTTTTGTCATCAGCTTGTAATTTCACTGCTGGAAAAACCCCCCAGTTCCGAAGAGTTTTCCGCAGTCGCCACGCTTGGCGGATTAGTGACCTCAGAATCGGTGGGAGTTGCTTGCCATCTCCTGTTGCTTCCCCTTAGTTGCCTCTTACGATATTCATATTATTATATCACTAGCGACCCGCCCGCGCGCCCCTGCTTCGCACGGGTGCACATATCATGCATGTATTATACATATAAACCTTCTTCTTGAATCACTCTATCTATTAAAAAAAACCGCATCCAAATCCGTTGCGTAGTTTTAAAGATTTAAGCGTACAAAGGGACATGGGGACATAGGGACAGAGAAAGCGACTTTGTTTTATACTATCTAGTGATTTAACGGATAGCGTTGCTCTGAGACTGTAAATAATATCTTAGTAGTAATTTGCAAGCTTTAGGTATGCAGGGATTTCATGTATCCTTTTGTAGTTGTTTATGTGGTCCTAGAAAATTGGTTTCATAAAATACTTCTAATCACTAACCAATCACATAGTGTTACAATCATAGGTACCTACATATATTCTTGCATTTATGTCTGCGAATGATCAATTGTTATTGTTATTTAAAACCACACTCCACAAACTTACGTTTACCTGCATAACGTTTGTTGATAGATGTTAGATAGTTACAACTACATAACACAATATACTTCAGGTTTCTGAAAGCGCGATCAACACTAATCCGCTGTCAAGTCACTAGCTATCTCTATCTAATTTGAAGTAAAAGCTGAAATAGGAAGTGACTTGACAGCCGATTAGCGTTGATCGCGCTTTCAGAAACCGGGAGTATATTGTGTTATGTAGTTGTAACTATCTAACATCTATCTATAAGTGGAAGTAAACGTAAGTTTGTTGAGTGTGGTTTTAAATAACAATAACAAGTGATTGCAAAATTTGCACTATAGAAAATGCTTGCACTGCGGCAGGCCATTTCTGTTCTTGAGATTAACTGATAACCTAGTAACGTCTAAAGTACTAGAAGATCTCCGTAAATTTCTTAAGATAAGATCAAATCAGCATGTTCCTCTCAAATTATCAAAATTAAAATATGTTCTGCCAAATGTCAAATGTTCAAGAATAACTTATATATAATTTCGGAGATCATTTAAACGTTTTTGCTCTTATGTACTCACCGGTGGTTGGTTATATCTGTATTATGTTTATGTATGTATAACAGAGTGTTTTTTTGCGTATTTTGGGTTGACCTTGACTTTTTATTGAAGGAAGTTTTTTAGTCGACGTAATTCTTCTATCTTTAAATTCTTCATTGAGCCATCAACGTTATACAATGTATTTGGAACTGAATGATTTACGTTATTAAACGTTCTTCATAAAATTTCTGCAAACTACGAGTAAGGCAAAACACTTTTCATTTTTCTCCATCAATTTTAAACTAATCTTGGCATCTTATCAATTCTTCGAGATTCCCAGTGTCAGTAAACTCAATATTCGCTTCTGTTTCCCTAATTTTCATTTTCATCCGACGTGGCACTAGCTGCCTAACCGCGAAAGCAAAATGGGAATCGAAATGAAACCTTTGATGACATTTTTTGCAATCTCAAAAGCAATATCTAGCAGTTTTGTATAATAAAAACCCTTTGAGTCAAGTTTTGAAGGATTTGGTTAAGATTGTAAGTTTTGATTCCCATCACCGTTTGGTTTGCTGTAAGATCTCAAATCTAATTATCATGCTCATCATCAAAATCTTCAATAAAATCGTAACGATCACTTTGAGCTGTATGTACCTATTTGAATCCACAAAGGACCCTCACTATTTTCTTTTGCTTCACTGTTTTGTTAGTTTGGCCTTTTAAACCATACCTAGGTAACCAACCAGGTCAATGACCGAAAGTAGACCAACAACGAACCAGTAGGTACAATGTCACATTCATCGACATGAATGGGCGAATACAAACGAAGGACACACGTAAATAGCTCGAAAAGATGGGGCGACTGTTTTGGCAATATTCCCTGGCTCTTAAACGGAATCTTCCGATGAGACTTGAGAGGCATGAGCTTCTGAAAAAAGAAGGCCGTAATATAGCAGTGCACTCGATTTTCAACCGTAAATCAAAGAAACTTAAGACGACAGTCACGAATTCGCTGTGACGTCAGCACTGTCTTCAATCTTTAGTTTGATGTTTCTGATTGCGGTTTTGCAGAATTTTTGCAATTCATGATTATCGGCTTATTTGTGTTCATTTTCATCACAAGCTATCTTCAAATTAATTAAGTTTGTAAGCATTTTCGGCCTTGGTTTGACGTAATCAGTTTACCTAGATAGAAGTGGAAAATCAGACAATAATATTTAAATTAGTATCTACTAGTTGCACCCCGCGGTTTCGGATTTAAATCCTGGTATTCCCACGGGATAAAAAGTAGCCTATGTGCTATTCCATACTATAATCTATATCTTCCAAGTTTCATCCAGATCCGTTCAGCCGTTCCGGCGTGAAAGAGTATAACAAACATCCATCCATCAACCCATCTATCCATAGGTATTTACAAACTTGTAGGACAACCTAACCTTAGTAGAAATAGTATCATTTTTGTCTTCCTTAAAATTTCTCACATCACGTTATATTTCTATCAAAATTTGGTTTTGTTAGATCTGTCATGGTATAGGTATATATTTGTGTAAAAAATGTTTTCAAGTCATCATGACATTGACCAAATCACCTGATTGGTCATATTGTTTCCTTCCAATCTTTCATATGACACACCCCCATTTGCATTTCAATCATTATTTTCTGTTCTCTATTTATATTTTCTTAAGGTGTGTGCTTAGATTAATGATTGGTCTCTGAGTGCGCCAGACCAATCATTAGTCTAAGAGTATGTGTGACGTGATATGTTTTCGAAAAAATACCTTGAAGTTATGGCACATGAGTTATACCCATAAATACATTAACTGACGTCAATTTCGGAGGTGTGACCACATAATTTGGCACCGTTGCACTTGATACGTGCGTATTTTTCCTTCCCACCTGTTTTCCATCACGTTGCCGGGTTTAATACTTACCTCTGTAGGCGGCTCACGTGATCGCCGCAATGTACGTGACGAAGGCGATACAATCGCAATGCGAAAATAGACTGGCAATGAACAGCAAAAAATGAAATAGAGGATGTTATGTCTGATTGACGACGGATGAGTATGAGTACTGTCTATTAGGTTGCCATCTTGTCTGATTGGGATAGATAAAAGATGGATTAGTAGATAAAACTACTATTACGTCCTAGACAGAGTGCGTATTATTATTATTTTCTGGTAGAGGTTCAAGCTTTCCTACATCCGTGGGTTAAAGAGATGCAGTGCAGGTTCGAGTGCCGTGCTAGGATAAAATTAAATGTGCAAACATTTAATTTTGCTAATGTAATAATTCTGTTCCGGGTCTAGGTATTGAGGAACAGTTTCAGAACTCGTATAGTTGAGATATGTTTAAGTTGTTATTAATTCACATTCTTATTTTTTTTTTTAATCCAAACTGTTCAGGATTTTTCCTAGGGGATACCCCTTGGAAAAATCCAGAACAGCGCGTTCCAGCCCAAGGTCGGCTAAAGGTAAACCAATCTTCCAATTGATAGGCCAATTGGTTGAATCAACACAGGAAACCCACACTTTGCTGTTCCGCACATGATTTTCTGCGTGTGTTTGTAAATAAATCTGCCCATGATATATTTATCTAGCGACCCGCTCGCGCGCTCACGCCCTGCTTCGCACGGGTGCACATATCATGCATACATATAAACCTTCCTCTTGAATCACTCTATCTATTAAAAAAAACAGCATCAAAATCCGTTGCGTACTTTTAAAGATTTAAGCATACAAAGGGACATAGGGACAGAGAAAGCGACTTTGTTTTGTACTATGTAGTGATATGGTTATATGGATAGATGGTGCTTTGATTTCCTAACGGCACAATATATACAACAGAAACTGAAACAGCTTCACGACTTTGATCCCCAGGTACGGTAGATATCCCTTCAGATCTCCCAGTACCAAGTAGGTACTAATTCAAGATTCTTTGAGGATGTCTAAGGGGGGTAGTCAGAGGTACGTCCAAACATTACATTTGGCACATACCCACATTTTGCAGTAGTTAGTATTCCATACGTGACAGGTTGCAAGCCCATCGCCGCTGTTAGAATACTAACTGGTTTCTTCACGATGTTTTCCTTCACCGTTTAAGAGCACTATAAATTTTTCGATAGAAAAATCCATTGGTGCACGACCGGATTCGAACCTGCGACCTTAAGATCAGAAGGCGGGGTCACTCCCACTAGACCACCGGTGCTCTATATATAAAATAAATATATAAAATACTATTAAATGTCTAACAAAAATACTTATACAATTTTCCATTTGTTTCAGGTTGAGAACATAAATATTGCCAATCATTGGGCTTTACCACCGCAGCCATACCACCCAAGATGACCATTCAACCTTTCAGGAGGAAACCTTTCAAAATCCTTAGTACTTTTTTGAACACATAGACTACAAAGACAAATATCAAACCAAACAAACTAAAACTAGCTTCTTAATTTATTCACAGTGATATTAGTGTTAAGTGCTCAGTGCTGTGCCATTATTGATAGTGTTTTTTAATATTAGTCAGAATAATGTCAAAATTGTGGTGTTTATTTGGTGTTTTGCTGGTGGTGGCTGTGGCAGCGGATAGGAGGACGCTGCCTCCTACTTGTGATAGGTAAGCTTCATTTGTTTTTGGTTCCTCCTGAATCCACCTGAAGAATCACTGTTCGTCATCGACCTACCTCCTCCCTCCCTCTACTTTTTTAGATCATCAGTGTATCCACTGATCGTGTTAGAGATAAACCATTCTAAAAATGCACGCCCCTCTACCTGCCTTCACCCACACAAGCAAATGAGGTGTATAGACGCAATACATGACACCTGATAATTTTATTCGTCATTCAGTTTCCCGCCGAACGTGAAAGTGACACTTTCATGTCTGGCGGGAAACTGAATAACGAATGAAATTGCTTGGTGGCATGTATTGCATCTATGACACCTCATTTGCTTGTGTGGGTGAAGGCAGGTAGAGGGGCGTGCATTTTTAGAATGGTTTATCTCTACCTTTACAATGACGAAGGCTCCTTGTTCCAACTTGAATCCAAATTGCTATGTTTTCCATGCAGTTACCCCCAGGTTTCTGAAAGCGCGATCAACACTAATCGGCTGTCAAGTCACATGCTATTTCAGCTTTTACTTCAAATTAGATAGAGGTAGCAAGTGACTTGACAGCCGATTAGTGTTGATCGCGCTCTCAGAAACCGGAGGTGTGTGTAACAAAATTGCATTTTGGGATAAACCGCTAGAACGATAGAACCTTTGATAGTGCAGTTAAGCCTCGCGGGTACCTACCTGTTTCATAGCAGGTGTGCAATAGTGTGCATGTTCTGTTCTGTGGTGGTGCACCCCCTCCCACGCATTTCACCGGCACTGAGCTCTTCCACACCGACCACGGCGCTAGGCGGTGTTATTTTTCTGTTACTATTTTAAATTCGTATGTTTGACTACGATGCAGTCCGATTTAAAAAATTCAAGATTTTTTTGTTCTATCGTTAATTTTTCCGCTGCGCATGCGATGAAAGACATTTTATGCCCAATTTTATTACACCTTGTATATTATTGAAGTATTAGTGTGGATCTCATTTAGACATACGAAAAAACCGAATTCACCTGATTCTACGGCATAGGAATAGAAATTAAAAGAATTAATTAGAAATTCGAAAAACCGGGTTTTCAAAACCAACCGGTTTTTGCAAGCCACACTATTTGTACTCTAGCTACCGAAGTATCGTCCGCAACACGGCTGCGCGTGCGCCGATGCTTTGTGAATGCCGGAAGCACGCTCGCGTTGTGGCCTTGCGCCTTGCAAAGCCACATACTTGCCACCTACTTGTCTAGTTAATAATATTATGTCCACACTGCAGATTATTAACACCTTATGTAACAATAACGCTATATTTAGATTTGAAATAGCTATATTTAGATCTTAAACCTGGAAATAAAGGTTTTTGGTTAGAGTCGTAGTTTGTAGCGAGGTTTGTAGAGGCTGACCGTTGTGGCTGATTGGTTGGAATTAGCCTGGAAAAATCCCACCTCTCGCCCGGTTGTCTTCCCAGTGACAAACAACCTGTAGCTGTTTTTAAATCCCGAATCGAACATATCTAGCAATTCTGCCTCTATCGCACATTTTTAACCGATTTCAAAAAAGAAGCAGGCTCTCAATTCGGTTTTTTATGTTTGTTGGAGTTATATTATTATAAGACTTATTGTGTCATCATAATTATTCAGCCTGTTTGCCATACTCTGCTAAGTAGGTACAGGCCTCCTTAAATACACCACTCTTTCCGGCTCTTTGCGAGTCTAATCCACTCATTCCCAGCCAAGTTTTTGGCGATTTCTGTTATTTCTAGTAAGTATACTTAACCCTGCAAGAAATAGAATCGAATTAAAACATTTTTTATTGCTGGCAATTTTTTTCCAAAATCTGTGAACGCAGTTCAGCATTCTTAAAAAGTCATGAATGGTCTCCCAGGAAAGTTTTCCTGAAACTATAACAGTTAAGGTCTTACTCTCCCGTCTCAAAAACTGTCGTCTCTCCCTGTATATTTTAAACTACTTACGTTTCAGTATGATCTACTGCCACGGACCTCTACTCGACACGGTACAAATGGCAGGTCTCTACAACGACTCCAAGACCTTCGTGGACATGAAGATCAAATGGTCTCCGAACATCACCATGACTCACTTCTTCGAGATGATGAACAGGTATTCACGCGGATTCTCTTGTCCATATTCAATGTATGCTATTGCTGCCTTTATCCCACTTATCCCACTTAGCGTGGGATAAGGGCAGGAAGATGTTGATGATTCTCTTGTCCATATTCAATGTATGCTATTGCTGCCTTTATCCCACTTAGCGTGGGATAAGGACAGGAAGATGTTGATGATTCTCTTGTCCATATTCAATATATGCTATTGCTGCCTTTATCCCACTTATCCCACTTAGCGTGGGATAAGGGCAGGAAGATGTTGATGATATTCAATATGCTAATGCTCTCCAATGGATCTTAATTCTAGCATCGGTGATGCATTTGCAACCTGTCACGAATCAAAATCTAACTTCTGCAAAATGGCAGTAGGTGCCAAATGAAATGTTCAGACGTGTCTCCGTCTTCACCCACTAATATGTCCTCAAAAATCAAGAGATTAAGTACAGAATCTGAGGTGACTGCTTGTAGCATCTCCATCTAAGCTTCTGCCTACTTTGGAGGGTACTTTAAGCTCCCGGTCCCGGTTAGCATGTGTAATCCATGACGTTTGTCTCAGAATCAGAACTCGTCACCAGAATTGGTCCCTAGCTCCTACCAACGTACTCATAGCCATGTTTATCCAGGACAGATTCTCATCCTACGAAGGCTGATATCCAGGAGTTCGTCAACCAGAACTTCGACCCTGAAGGCTCTGAGTTTGAGGAGTGGCTGCCAACGGACTGGAAGGATAATCCAGGTATGCTTTAGAACTTGCCTTGTTTTTAACTTGTAACATTTAATTTTCTTTTCGGGGGTACTATTGGATGATGTTTTTCTGAACTTAGAAACAACTTTTTTGTCTGTCCAGCATTCCTCCAAAGAATCAAAGACCCGTACCTCCACAAATGGGCGTCAGATCTTAACCGCCTCTGGTTGCAACTCGGCCGGAAGATGAAGGAGGAAGTCAAACATAACCAGGAGCTCTACTCTATCATCTACGTCGACCACCCTGTCATTGTGCCTGGTGAGTATACATCTACAACAAACAGACCATCATCTAAAACTTTAAGAGTAGTAGAGCTCGTTGTAAAGGTCTCGTCCGGGGATGTACTATGACCACGCCTTTCTCTGCCGCCAAGCAGCAACGCTGTGTTTCGGTTTGAAGAGTGTGGTCGCCAGTGCAATTGCATGCACATGAGGCTGAACATCAATGTGCCTCAAGTTGATGGACGCAGGGCAGGGCACGTTCCTATCGTGCGTGACTTACGAGGCTCTCAAAAATACTAAAATAAAAAACCTATTCTTTTCAGGTGGTCGTTTCCGAGAGTTCTACTACTGGGACTCCTACTGGATCATCAAGGGTCTCCTGCTATCTGAGATGCGGTCCACAGCCAGGGGAATGGTCACCAACTTCCTGGACGTCGTTGAAAGGATAGGCTTTATCCCGAATGGCGGCAGGATATACTATGCTATGAGGTAAATAAGACAAGCCTTATGCCCTAGTCGGAGTAGCACTGCTTTCTTTTCTGGAATTTGGGGGTTCGATCCTTACCGAGGACAAATATTTTTTAGGTGACAATTTTACATTTTGACAATTTTGACAGAACAAAAAATTATTATATTGCCATCCCTTTCTAAAAGACTAAAACAACAAGGAAGGCTATAATTTTAGAGCTGTCAGACTAGGTTAGCTTAGGTCATTGCAACAACAAAATCTTTTAAAATCATCCAAGCTCCATCAGTTCGAGAGATAAATATACCAATTAGTAATCCAGAGATAAATATAAATAAATATAAAATATAAATAATGTAATATTAAAACATTATTTGCTTACAGGTCCCAGCCCCCACTACTAATCCCGATGGTCCAACTAATAATGGAGGATTTTGATGACCTCGGCTTCCTAAGACAGCATATCCACACACTAGACAGAGAGTTCGACTTCTGGATGACTAACCATACTGTGGAAATTGACTACAACGGACATAAGTAAGATTTTAACACGATTTTTAATCCTTTCACCAAACTGGTTGGAAATAACTAGTGACACACGTCGTGCAAATAAATACATTTAATTTAACGACAAATAGAAGAAAACTTTTAAGGTATGTCTCTCAGTTTGTCGAGCACCGGTAGTCTAGTGAAAGTAACCCCGCCTTCCGATCGTTAGGTTGCAGGTTCGAATCCGGTCGTGTACCAATAGATTTTTCCTATCGAAAAACGTATGCCAGTCCTCTTAAACGACGATGAAGGAAACCAGTTAGTATTCAAACAGCGGTGATGGGCTTGCAACCTGTCACGTATGGGATTCTAACTACTGCAAAATGTGGGTGCCCAATATAATGCTTGGACGTACCTCTGACTACCGCTTTTAGACGTCCTCAAAGAATTCGTTAACGAAAATTAAATCTTGATTTTAATAAAATGTATATCTTTTTCAGACACAAGTTAGCGAGGTACAACGACATGTCTCAAGGACCTCGACCTGAAAGTTACAAAGAAGATATTGACGTTGCAAAGTAAGGCCATCATTCATATTCCCTGGCATTTTTAGCGGCTCTATTTTTTTGCCGGCAAAAAAATAGCCATATGAATAGCCTTATGGTACATACCATAAGATATGGAACCCTTCGTGCTTGAGTCCGACTCGCACTTGGCCGATTTTTTTTTCTTTCGTGGCTTAAGGTCATATGAATTGAATTATTATTTTTTTTATATTTCAGGTATTTTGATAAGCACGAAGAGAGAGAAGAGTTATACGCAGAGTTGAAAGCGGCTGCCGAGTCCGGGTGGGATTTCTCGTCCCGATGGTTCATACTCAACGGAACCAACAAAGGTACCTATTTATTGGTTAAAGTATAGATTTTAACTTTATTTTATTATGGAATAATCAGATGGCACAACTGATGTTATGGAATCCAACACCTAATATACTAAAAAGCTCTGCCTTGTTAGTAAGGCAGAATATTTTTCACTACAATGTACAGCCATGCATCCATTAACTTGAGGCATACAGATGTTAAGCCTCATGTGCCTGTAATTACACCGGCATCCACACTCTTCAAACCGAAACAAACTTTGCTTAACGCAGAAACAAGCCTTGTGTACTACTTCCCAGGACGAGCCCTTCACAAAGCTCTACTCTAGTATGGAATAAAACGTATAAAAATATAATATTATGTTAATTCAGAAACGTTTTACCGACACTTCGAACACCGCCATCAGGGTATCTTGAACATAACCGGCTATGCACAAGTTGGTGGTAAGGTACCACATTAGATATAAGGCTTTCCCTTCACTGAACTTCTGTAATGTAACAGTTCAGAAACGAGCATCGAATTAAGGAACGTTACATTATATGCGAACGCACGTCAAGTGAGAGAGTGCCTATTGACAACCATTCTGTAGTTAGTTGGTGTGGTTTTTGCATATTTTAAAGTGTTTTTTAGACATTTATTTGTAGATACTAGGTAGCTCTTACATAGTCTTATAATAAACAATTGTTGGTTGAGCCAACCTTTGTAGTACATGCCCGTTATTTTCGTCTGTTTATAGTATTAAATAAATAAATATTGGTGGACATTCCACACAGCACTATCTCACCCCAATCTAAGCCAAAGCTAGTATATGGGAAGACTAGCTGATCCCGCGGCTTTGCTCGCGCTCGTTTACTTTGAAAATCAAATACAAACTTTCATCCCCTATTTTATCCCCTTGGGGGTAGAATTAATCAAAATCTTTCTTAGCGGATGCTACGTCATAACATCTACCTGCATGCCAAATTTCAGCCCGATCCGTCCAGTGGTTTGGGCTGTGCATTAATAGATCACTATGTCAGTCAGTCAGTCAGCTTTGAGTTATATATATTTAGAAGATAGAAGAAGATAGCTTATATGGGAAGATAGCTGCAGCAGATAGCTAAACTACTTATATATTTTTTTGTAAATACATACTTATTATATTTTATAACACCCAGACAGAGAACAAACATCTACACACATCTCATTCTATGTTCTTCTACCTGTTAAGGTTGGCTGGTAGAAAATGCTGTCTAGCATTAAGCTCGCCTTTTGTACTCGGTTTTTAGTGCAATAAAGTATTAAATAAATAAATAAATAAATAAATAAATAAATAAATAAACATCTATGTTCATCGCACAAATACTTGTTCTCGGTGGGGATCGAACCCACGGCCTGCGGCGCACAAGGCAGAGCTACCTACTACCAACTGAGCTGTGAAGGCCGTCAATGTATTATTTATACTGTATGCAATAAATAATTAAGAACATTATCATGTAAGAATTATCATGGACCAGAAATTTTAAGGACACATTTTACTGTTAACTTATATATGTATACTCTACATAGAATAATCATAACAAATGTATCATTGCACGGTAGACATTTGAGGGTTGTGTAACTGATTCTGTAAATACAGTCTTATTTCTTTTTCACCAAGGTTGTTTTTTCAGGAAACCTTACAAACCTGAAAACCCGTTCCATCCTGCCGGTAGACCTGAATGCCATCATGGCTTGGAACGCAGAGCTCATGACACAGTTCCACACTAGACTTGATAATAAGGAAAAAGCTGAATACTACAGAGGAGTCCATGCTGATTTTATGAACGCTATTGATCAGGTAAATTATACAGGGTGTCTAAAAAGGTTACGTAGCTGGGAAGGGGGGTGATTATCACAAGGGTCACCAGTAAAATAAAAAAATAAATTCCCTCTGGGTATTTAATGGTTCCATTAATTGGCAGTTAGCTTAAACAAATAAATGAAAAATTCTTTATTGTACACCAAAATTGACAAAAAATATAAATGAAAGTAGTACAATGGTCAATCTTATCGCTGAAAGCGATTTCTTCTAGACAACCTTTGTATGGAGAGGATTGTTAAAGTAAGTTACAAATTGTGATGATTAAAATATTCTTTCATCATCGTTTGGTCTTTTCCAGGTCCTATGGCACGAAGACGTCGGTATCTGGTTGGACTACAGCCTAGAATCCCACAGAAGACGCGATTACTTCTACCCGTCTAATCTGGCGCCTCTATGGACGGGTAGCTACGATAAAGCAAGGAAGGAGTACTACGTCAGCAGAATTATCAACTATTTGGATAAAGTTAAGGTAAGTTAAACTCTAAGAACCTCGTTAGCTCGAAGAACTGACAACCGCTGGGGAATAAAGGTTCTCGAATGGCGACCACGAACAGGAAAACGAAGTGTGGGACGCCCTCCTACCCGATAGACTGACGACGTTGTTAGGATCGCGGGTAGTCAGTGGATGGAAAGGGCTCAGAATCGTTCTTCCTAGAAACGTATAGGGGAGGCCTATGTCCAGCAGTAGACTTCTTTAAGCTGTTTATGATGATGAAGTTAAACTTTATTAATAGGCTGTTAACCGTCAAATGAACTCGCACATTTTTAAACGTTTTTATTTCTATCTATCAATTCAACCCGTATGCACCCACAGCTGAGTATAGGCCCCTCTTTAAATCGCCTCTTTCTTCGCCATTGCCGCTCAACTGCTTTGACTATATCGTCCGACCATCAGGCGCGTGGTCTGCCTCGTGGTCTCTGGGCGTCTCTTGGCCAACCTTTATTTACAAGCTTTTATTTAACTTGCAATGTATGTTTGTTCGGGTGGAATCTTACAGCTCAATTTTGAAGCAGATATCTTCAAATCAGCTGAAATTTAGTATACACGTTTAGTTTAGATGTCAGTGCACACAAAGCTGGTTTTAAATAAGTATACACTTCATCATCATTTTCCTGCCCTTATCCCACTTCATGTGGAGTCGGCACAAAAGGTTTTGCTCTCCACTCTCCTCTATCAGCCGTCATCTCAACAGTCACTCCTTTCATACTCATGTCATCTTTCACACAGTCCATCCATCTTTTCTTTGGCCTACCTCTACTTATAAGTTATACACTTATTAATATTATTTTCGTACTCAGGTGGACATCTTCGAAGGTGGTATCCCCACAACCATGGAACACTCCGGCGAGCAATGGGATTACCCCAATGCGTGGCCTCCGTTACAGTACATCGTAGTCACCGGCCTAGCCAACACGGGACAGCCTGAAGCGATGAGATACGCGAGTGAAATGGCCACGAAATGGGTGCGGTCGAACTTTGAAGTGTGGAAGGACAAAACTGCTATGCTTGAAAAGGTACATCCTACTTCCTATCCTATTAGTGGTGGTTATTATCCAATTGTTCCGTAATATGTCCCCTATTCGTATATTTTGTAGTTGATAAAATGTGTTTTCTGTCTTTCTTTCTATTCTACTTGTAGGCATATTCCGAATTTCTACAACATGCTACGTGCACAAAGCGACCGAAAGTTTTCGAAAAAATTCGTTCGAAATGTGCGCAGTCCTTGTGTCGTATCGAGACCTATTATTATTTAAGATGAAAACAAGATCTAATGTGACTCTCGCTCGCACGTTTTGACTTGTTGAAGGATATAAAATCACAAAACCCATTTTCGAAAAATCGCTAACAACCATTTTGTGTGCAATCACGCGCGCAGTTAAGTAAAAAAATCATTTTGATCGGTACAAGTTTTCCTACTTAAAAGTTTGCTTTTCTAGTTTTCGTACATAAGCAAACTTTTGAGTAGGAAAACTTGCATCGATCAAAATAAAATTTTTAGCAAACTGTGTGCAATTACATTGCACACAGTTTGCTAAAAATGGTTGTCCGCGATTTTTCAAAATTGTATTAAGTAATTTTATATCTTTCAAAATGTCGAATCGTGCGAGCGAGAGTAATGTTAGGTGTTGTCAACGCCTTAATACAAAAAATATATTAATTTCCAGTACGACGCGACAATATTCGGCGGGTTTGGCGGCGGCGGAGAATATGTGGTGCAAACTGGCTTCGGGTGGACCAATGGAGTTGTCATGGCACTCCTCAACAGATACGGAGGTAAGCTTAATTCACTCATTACCTTTCATACAACTCAGATAGAACAGGTAGATGACCCATCTAATGTTAAGGCGAGGATATCCCAGAACCTCCTCCTCCTTAGGCGGCACGGGACGGTTTTTGATCAGCTGTAAATCTACTATAATGAAAAAAAATACATGAAAAAAACGAAAACTTTAAAATTGAACATGTACTCGAGCGCTGTGTTAAGATAGAAACGTAAATAATGATAATTTTTTCGATAAAAAAAAATCATAAAGATGACACTAAATCGATATTTCAAACATCCATTACTCAGAGAGTTTTTCTTGAAATCATGTCAAAGTTATATCAAAAGATAGGGATTAATATTTACTAGCGCTGTGTAAAAGAAATTTTAAAATTTCATTTTTATTAATCTCTGAGAAGAAAATCTAACGAAATCTAGCTGTTCAAGTGCTCGCGCCGAGCAGCCAGTACCCCCGAGGCGTCTTGGGGGTTGGAGGTTCTGGGATATCCTCGCCTTAAACACCTATGATTAAGGTAGTAGAGCTCTTTGTGAAGGGCTCGTCCGGGGAAGTACTTCCACCACGCCTTTTCTGCCACCAAGCAGCAACGCATTTCGGTTTGAAGAGTGTGGTCGCCGGTGTAATTACAGGCACATGAGGCTTAACATCTGTTTGCATCAAGTTGATGGACGCAGGGCAGTGCATCGTAAGGCCCGTTCCTATTGTATGTGACTTACGAGACATACTTTGTCATTGGTGATGGTTACCACTTATCAGGTGGGCCATCTGCTTGTTTCATCAGCTAGTTGCTTATAAGAAAAAGTGTTAACCATCACTAAGTTCATGGAACTGCAGATGGCCTACCTGATGTTGAGCAAAATGCATTTACTATATGAATTAAGATGTTCTTCAGTGGATAGCCATGTAGGGCACGTCCACTGTTCATTCATTCGCGTCCATTATTCTAAAGTCATAAATAATATAGTATTAGTTTTAATTAATATCATGTTTTTAAATAATATAGTAGTCGTTGCTGCCATAAATTAATATAATGTTTTTTCATCCATCCACTACAGTCGCCGGATTAGGTATGTCGCATAAATACAACTTTTGTAGTGTCTGTCTGTACATCGATGTTGTAGTTGTTAGATTGAAAGTAGCTATTCCTTGTTGTTTCTATTCGAATGTAAAATTACTGTTAGGACCAATCATTTACTGTTACTTACATTTTGATGGTGTATATTTTTATTTCGCTTCTCTTGTATTTCCTTTTTTTAGTTCTAATTTATTTTTTGTGTGTCACTCATTTTCTCTCTATATGTTAGTGTGTTAAATAAAAAAATCATTCATTCATTCATTATTTTTTTCTATTTGTTTTTTTTTTCATTCATAATCAATCTGCTTTCTAAATGTCTTATGATTTTAATAATGCATTTATTTTATGATTACAGATATTTTAATTTATTGTAATCTGCATGTATGGGGGTATATCTAAAACTAACTTTGGTTTCGGTATCTTATCGGTATTTTGTATTAGTAAGACATTATTTTAAATAATTTAGGTGGTAGATGTGGTTGCAATATACGCTATATAGTGTTGTACATTAGATAATAAGGGTTATTCCCGTTGAGTAACACCTTTCAGTCACACTGTGACACAATGTGACGAAACTTCCTGTTGAGTAACCCCTGTTACACATTGCTACTTTTACTTTCCCGTTCTGTCACACAGTTAAAGAACGAGAAAAAAAAGTTGCAATGTGTAACAGGTGTTACTCAACGGGAAGATTTTTTTCCCATTGTGTCACTGTGTGACTGAAAGGTGTTACTCAACGAGAGTAACCCGAGCCAGGGTTATTCCCGTTGATAACCATGAATGAATGAATGAAATACTTAACTGTACACCTTACCAACTAACAAAATAGGAAACACATAACAATTATAGATAATAACGTGTATCATGGGCGATCTTATCGCTAAAATGCGATCTCTTCCAGACAATCTTTTGATGGATAGGAGCCTAATGTACAAAAGATGGCTGGTTTGGGTACACTAAAAATAACATGATTAAATAATAAAAAGATAATAAACATAACTACCTACATACATTTTATTTATTTAAAGGGCTTTGTCGCTTGGCGACCACTTTGCCCTATAATACTAGCTAAACATACATTTAGATAAACATACAAAGATAGTTTCAAAAGCTATCCGATACCAAAGTCTAGTCTAGATAGCCCTGTCGACGAGGTGTCACCTCGCTGACGGTTGGGCATTTCAACAGATGCGTTGTCTTCAGCGGACGCGTTCGGCTCGGGAACCGAAGCGGTGTACGGCGCGGGCGTCGGCGCGGGCGGCGTCGCCACCGCTATGCTGGTCGTACTAGCGTCTCTGGCGGCGGGCACGCTGGGGTGAGGTGAGTAACTGACATCTTTTTTTCACAACTTATAGGAAAATCGTTTGATCGCAACCGCTTTTTTCGTTCGTTCGACGAACCGTTTCGTTCGTTCGTTGGGCGAACCGTTTCGTTCGTTCGTCGAACCGTTTCGTTTCGTTCGTGCGTTCGTCGAACCGTTTCGTTTGACCAAATCAATCTTCCCATAGGTATATCGTTGGAGCTTTGTTTTATATTCTCCGAAACATCGTTGGTTGTGATTTATCATAGAATTCCCTACGGAAAGACCCTTAACGACTCAGTTGGTAGTCTTCTATGCCTTCTATGCCGTGGGCCGTGGGTTCGATCCCCACCGAGAGCAAACATTTGTGTGATGAACATAGATTTTTGTGCTCTGACTGGGTGTTATATAATATAAAAGTATTTATTTACAAAAAAAAAATATCTAAGTAGTATTATCAGCTATCTGGTTCCCATATCAAAAGTTTTGGCTTAGTTTGGAGCGAAATAGTGATGTGTGGAATGTCCACCAATATTAATTTATATTTATTCAGTAATTTTATTTATTAAAAAGGTTCACATCCTTAACGACTACTTACTTTGATTTCTTTTGTTTCAGATATAATTTTAATTTGGATTTTCCTGATTTACTTGAGGCTCATAAAAGTAAGAACATTCCATTATTATTAGTTTGTTAGACTAAATGAATTTTTCCGTAAGATTTTACATAATAATATAAAGTACAAAATAGTAAGTTATTAGTTACCTTATATTGCAGTAGGCACTGCAATTATTTATATCTAGGTTTTTTTTAATAAATTATTATCATAATTATTAAGTATATCTATCTACAATACATAGAAATATTTATTCCAATAAAAAAAGATTGTAGCATTTTTTTAAGTATTTTAAAAAAGTTAAGTAAGCTAAAACTTTGAGTACAGTCCGCTGCAATAAGATAGTAACACTTTATGGAAAAAAATATGTGCTGAATTCTGGTAGATCTTTATACAGAAATATCTGGTACCTTGAAATTTGAATTGTGAACTAATCATATTTGTGTAGGCGATTGCATTGTTTTGATATATTTTAGAAACTGATTTTTGGCACGAGTTTAGGATATTTTCTTATAATTTTTCATAAATATAAGTATTGCTACCGCCGCTTTTTGAAAGCTCGATCAAAGGTTGTCAAGTCACTTGCTATCTCAATTTTATTTGAAGAAAAAGCAGAAATAGCATGTCACTTGACATCCGATTAGTGTTGATCGAGCTTTCAAAAACCGGTGATTAATCTTCGCATTCAAATTTTGTGATAATGAAAACGTCAGTATTGAAAACGATAAATTTGGTTTTAATTAAGTGCTTTGTTTTAAATTTAAGTCACAATACTCGCGGTCTTACTCGGCTAGCCTAAAACTAGTTACTTTTGTGCTCAATTATTTTTTTGGGATCTAAATGTAGAACAAATCGGTAGCTGTCGCGTTATTTAAAAAGAACGCTGGAAATAGTGAAAGTGTGTGTTTGCGCTTACAAAACACTCGCGCCATCACACAACCTCGCCCTTCTTCCAGCGTTCTTTTTACGTGACGCGATCCTCAAACAATCTGAAGTTAAATCACCTACTGCGCAACGAAACGGCTAACTTCAGACTAGCCAAGTCATATCGCGAGAAACTTATATAGGAATAATCTGAGTTAACAAAAAAAACGAGTGTAATAAAAAGCGTCGTAATCATTACCTCTTGCTCTACCTAATTGCTAACGAGTGTGTGCGAGGGAGATAATGAGTGACGCCTTGATGAAAAGAGTAGAAGGGCTCGTCTGGGGAAGTACTACCACCACGCCTCGAGGATCTGGACGCAGGGTGGTGCATCGTAGGGCACGTTCCTATCGTGCGTGATTTACGAGGCAATGCTTTGTTATAGGTGATGGTTACTGAACATCAGGTGGGCCATCTGCTTGTTCCATCAGCTGATTGCAAAAAAAATACTTTTTACTTGCGTGGGTTATCCGTGTAGTCGTATGGTAAGAGATATAAGGCAACTATTTAGGTGCTACTAAGTATTATTTAAGTAAAAATAATTGTGATAATTTAAATGATTAGCTATGTTATACTTAACTAGTGATAAAGACATGAAATGTGAAATAAAACTATTGTAGTCCAATACAACTCTTTCAAAAGTTTAAATAAGTGATCACTTTTTAATGTAAGGCATATTTTTTGTTTATTAAAATACATACTTCGTTGACTTTACATACACACTTTATTATAAATGATAGGTTTTATAGTTAGATCTCTAGAATTAACGCGTACAGTCGGCTACATATCAGGCTACACAGTTTATATACCGATGACATTGCGCTAATAACAGGCGGGCATATCACCTCTGATCTAGCTGGCAGCGCATCAGAAACGCCACAGGTGCTGTAGTTGTCTATGGGTGACGGTGACACTTTTCATTGGGTGGCACGTATGCTCGTCTGCCAGCTTTAGCATAAAAAAACAGGCAATACAGAGAATCGTGGGAAAGGGACGGCGCGATGTCGAGAGGTCCATTGGTGGGGCTAACGAAATAACAACAACACATCGAACATATCGCACGATTTTCTGCGTACTTATCCTTCACATATTTCAAAATAAAAAAAATGTAAATACATTGAACCTATTTATGAAAAGTACCAATCAACCAAGTGACGTGCAATTAATTTGCACACGTCAGCATAAAATATTGAACAGTTTGCTGTACTAGTTTTCACGTGCTAACATTAGCAAGTATTCGCCTAAACGTCCAAACTGTTTAGTTTGATGCGTATCCGTGTGCACACCGTCACCAAAAAGAAATCAAAAATATATGTAACAGGCGGTTAACTATTGTAAAAGTGGATTGTCATTGTACACAATTGTTTCATATACAATAACTATAGCCTTGAAAAGGCAACAAAGGTACTAGCAATTATTACACAGTGGCAGTATAGGTACACACATTTCGAAATAGCATTATTGCCTTGAAAGCCTCCAGTAGACACTTAATATATAAAGATAAAAACATAAAATGTAGCGCTGTAATAAGCACAAAAGAGCAAACAATTAATGCGCCTTCGTGTCATTCTATCAGCTATATTCTAAGAAGAAGTTCATCGGACATAGGCCTCCCCTATACAGTTTCAGGAAAAAAGATTCTGAGCTCTCTCCATTCACCGATTTCCCGCGATCCATCTGGTAAGATGGTGTCCCACACTGTCTTTAATTGCGGTCGCCATTCGAGAACCATGTCAGTGCTTCTATGACCTGCCCGTCGTCTAAATCGCGTCACAGACGACGAAGATGCTATAAGGATTTTCTTTTAGTTGTTATTTATTTCATCTTAAGATGACATCTTATGACAGGTGGGTAATTAACGCTCGCCATACAATCGCTATGAGGCAGTATCTTAAGATTCCGTAATATGAAAATATATCATCTTAACCGTTTGCGATGGCTCATAGTGACTGTATGGGGAGAGATATTTTATTTTAAGATGAAAAATTGGAGTATTTTTGTCGTCTGTGATGCGCTTCAAACCGGATAGTTCCAACATGCAAGGATACCGTCGTCCCACGCATGGCGTGACTCGTGGAATATTCTAGTCTCTGGACTTCCGGAATTAGCGTGTTAGATACGTTACTCGTCGAATTTTACTTCCGGTCCCTGATTACGTATATTGTGACAAGCGGAAAGATATAGACAAAAAAATGGTCGACAAATATTTATTTATTTGCAATAAAGACAAAAGATGTAATTGAAAAAATGTTTATTATCAATAATTAACAAAAACAATTAGTGTGAGCCTCAAGACAAAATAAAATACAATTTAAAAATAAAAGGAATTTACGGTTTATAATGAATATACCTACCGACATAAATAGCACATGGTAGAATACTTACATTAATTTTTGTAAATACTTACGCTACTCAAAAAACACAGAACAAATATTTATGTTCATCGCACAAAATATTTGTTTTTGGTGGAGATCAAAACCAAAGTCAAACTAAACATTATTTTTCTTAATAACTGATGTTTGAGACTGACAGTAGATGATTGTCCATGTATGTATTGTCGCAAATCTGTCGCGAGATGCGTAGCTGTGAGATGGGACTTGCGTTTTGATGATCCTGTGAAACTATCTTGACTAGAAATTCTAGTAGTGTCAGGATACAATGTAAGTAGGAAGGCACACATTGAAAATATCGTGGAAAGTCTAGATGGAATGGGCTCAGAATCTGAAAAAAAAAAACAGCTTCACGACTTTGATCCCCAGGCACGGTAGATATCCCTTCAGATCTCCCAGTACCAAGTAGGCACTAATTCAAGATTCTTTGAGGATGTCTAAGGGGGGTAGTCAGAGGTACGTCCAAACATTACATTTGGCACATACCCACATTTTGCAGTAGTTAGTATTCCATACGTGACAGGTTGCAAGCCCATCGCCGCTGTTAGAATACTAACTGGTTTCCTCACGATGAATTGCTCAGAATCGTTCTTGGAAATATATTTTTATGTTGAATTGTTAGAGATTGCTGCAAAATGTGGGCACTATGTGCCAAATAATGTAGATACCCCCTTAGACGTCCTCAAAGAATCCGTGCCAGGGGGTCAAATTTTCACTGTTCAGTTTCAGTCTCAGTAGTTGTTTGACAGTGTAGACAAGCCCAATCCACTAGTACCTACTGGGTACGATTCTACGAGTTATAAAAAAAACTAGGGATCATTGCCAATGCCATTACCATGCCCCTAGAGATTCAAAAGCTAGATTTATTACAGGACGTCCAGAATTAGACTGTAGGCAATTGCACTCACTATCCTTCCTACGAGTACCTACATCCGCAGTCCTATTTCAGGCCACAAATTGTAGGAAACTCAGATGGTACACGACCTATGTACTTGGAACTAGGGTACCAAGCCGTAAGTGTGTGCCTGTTCTGGGCTTGTTCGCGTGGAACTGACCCCTAGATTCACGTAGCTTTAAGACGTTTGAACGTTCTCCTTGTGACTCACCTGAGTACCTTTCGACTTTGACTTGAGAAAAAGTGGCTGTAGTTTCCTAATTCGTTAGAAATTGGTTGTATTGTGCATTGTCCCCCTGCTAACCTCACCCCAGCCAGCCCAACTCCTTAAAGTAGCGGAGACGGACCTTGGGTTGGTGACAGCAATGTTCTGCATTTTGCTGCAAAGGAAGAGAGGTTTCTGTGTTCTGTTGCTAAACTTTAACCAATTCAATGTAGCGATAGGAGTAAATTGCTCAAAGCATTCTGTCAATCAACACTTTTTATACTTATTTGTAACAACAATCTATTGACGACGAGTCCTTTGTAAAAAATCGATGTCATTAAATATAAATAATAATAATATAGGTATAAAGCTTTTTGCGATCGATTTTATCGCACAATGACTTTTGTCAAACAACACTTTTTAAGACTTACCTATTTGGAACATCATTGCTTCAATCAACGGGCCCTTTATTTAGAAATATATTTATTAAAAATAATCTTTTTGTGCCCGACTAGCACTAGTCATTGATACCGGTGAGAATTTGCTTATTCAACAAGTAATTTTATTGCTATTGCTATCGCTACTGCTTGGTTTTAGGTAATAACCTCGCCGCCATAGATTCAAATAGGCAGGGTCTAATTATTAGGTAATACCTATCTACATACAATATATTTACATTGACAATGTGTAATGCAAACACCCACATGTCTGTGGAAAATTCTATTTGTTTACATACACTTAGTTTAGGTTGGTACGCTATTTACTTATTATTTATGTAAATAAGTAACATTACGCAGGTAAAGGTACATACTGAAATACTCTAAATTTTTAGCAATTATCCATCAGCCCAAACTTAATCATTCTATATCTATTTTGCAAAAAAAACTTCACATACACTGAAAAATATAAAATGAAACTTTTGCTGAAGAGAACCAAAACGTCATGTATGTTAATAATATTATTTAGTTTTTTCTTTGTTTTTAATAAACTTCTCAAATTGTCTGTAATTATTTTCGATAAAATTTATTGCGATTACCTAACTCTCACCCCTTCAGGTGCTCGTCTAGATTCAAACCCACGATTGAAGATAGTCCTACGGAAACTGCGTCACAACAATCCACACAATTCACTTATCAGTTCAATCCTATCCGATGTTCTATCTATGTTAACCTTGTGAATCACTTCTGTTAACTAAAGGCTGAAGTCCTCTAAAGCAGTGCGCGCTGAACCTTGCCCTGTTCGAAACGTTACTTAAAAACACGCCCCAAAGTTAGCTTGTCCCAGTTTTTCATTACGCATTGGTAAGATAGGCAAAAGCTGAAACACTGATATGATGACTGACTTTTGATAGCATTTTTATTTTAACCCTTAGATAGTTGGCCCCTTAAGAGACTCCTTAGGTAGTAGAGGTACCTACGTCCAATTACTACATTGAGCACATACACTTTACTTACCGGTTAATTTAGTTTCTTAAATACCTACCTTGATTTCCGGAGAAGGTTTTAGCGTGCAATTTCAACCATGCAGAGATATCCGTAGACGGCTGCTATGTATAATTACCTAGTCTAGTAAACTAGGTTATTTAGTTTGAAGTCTTTCGAAATGAGTCTTATAATTTCTAGGAATGACATCTGTTAAATAATGGATTTTCAGTTACGCTTTATTATAAGTTACCCAATGTTATTTTTTCTAGGAAAGACAGCCGTAGATTTGAGATGTTAAGAGATGTTTTAAGAGTAGTAGAGCTCTTTGTGAAGGGCTCGTCCGGGGAAGTACTACCACCACGCCTTTTTCTGCCGCCAAGCAGCAACGCTGTGTTTCGGTTTGAAGAGTGTGGTCGCCGGTGTAATTACAGGCACATGAGGCTTAACATCCGTATGCCTCAAGTTGATGGACGCAGGGCAGTGCATCGTAGGGCACGTTCCTATTGTGCGTGACCTACGGGGCAATGTTTTGTTTATAGGTGATGGTTACCACTTAACATCAGGTGGGCCATCTGCTTGTTCCATCAGCTAGTTGTATAAAAAAAAAAAAAAGATGATTAATATAGATTTTCAGCTACGCTTTAGTATGCGATGCTCCTTTAATTGTTCTTGCAAACAATAATAATGACTGTAAACCCATATAATGTGTGAATTCACCGTAAAGATTCTATGTAGTTAGTATTGTGTGATTCGTTTTATGTATAATGATATAATAGCCTTGTGTACTGTATATAACTCATTGACAAGAGCTGCAAGTAATCAAGCTGTGATCCATAACATGATTCATTTTTCAAAAATTTGTAACATTTTTCAAAAGTTGTTGGCTGCGAGACAATACTAATACATTTTATATTATTTTTCATATACTACTTGCTGATATGATCTACTATGACTCACCTGATGTTAAGTTGATATAACTCCGTTATTCGTTAAATACTTATGGTAAAAATACAATAATTACTTACTACATAACCATTGTTTTTGGTATACATACCGGCGTACCTACTAGAGGTTAAAAACATAAACTTAAAAATATAAATAAATCATATTCTTGCTTTTATTAACCTGGATTTTTGAATTTAAAACTTAGAACGCAACTATTTTTCACATGTTTTCTGGAAAAAGTAACATTTAAAAAATAATCTTTGAAGCAAAAAAAAATACGGAACAATTTTAAACGCAAAACCACGTTATCACTTTAAAACTTGACCTACTTAGTTCTTATTACCCGAGTGCCGAGGGTTATGTGTTTGGCGTGTATCTATCCATGTATATATGTATCCTTCCTTCGATATTTCCTTTATTACCACGTAGTAACCAAACGGCTGGATGGATTTTGATTATTCTAATATCAAAAGATTCGTCGCAACTTTCCAAGTGTCCTTAGAAATAAAAAAAAACCAAAAAGTCACGTGGGAAGGAAAAGAGGAGCGATATTCTCTCAAATTAAAAAAAATCTTTTTGCTATCATAGCAATATCAAGTATCAAAATCAAGAGAGTGATGAAGTGTTTTCAAATAATGTATTAGTTTTTGATTTAAAGTAAACCCTCAAAGACAAAACCAGAACGCAAAATTCGTTAAGTCACTTTAGCGAACTAGGCCATGAGTGATACTAAAATATATCATAAAACCTTCTCTATGGTCATACAAATCGTTTAGGAAAAACCGCATCAAAATCTATGAAGCCGTTTCGAAGGTATGAAGAGTTTTGTTATAAAAAAAATGTAATTGCTGGTAACCCCAAAGTGATCAAAATGAGTTTACAACCACAGGCGTCAGTAAACTGCTAGGACATAGGTACACGAGCCTTTTACTGTCTGCGATCATTGCATTTTTATCATTCGGCAAGACTGAAGAATAGATTTCAATATTAAAAAGTACCAAATTGAAAACATTATCTTATTTACCTACCTACATACTTTTAGTTCGGGCACTTGGGTTTTTTAATTTTTAAATAAATCTTCTTGTTTTTAATGTGTCATCGGAAGCTTAATAAAACTCAAAACAATCAGACAATTTATTAGATAAAAATACAAACACAATCTTTACATCGCCTCATAAACCTTGATAATCAGTTGATAATGTTATAATTGTAATTCTTACTTTTCAAATCTATGTCAGTACTTCAATACCTGATATTTGGTAGTTGGACCTGTAATGAAGAAATACAAATTTAAAAAAATGTTATCTATTATTATAACTCCGTCGCGGCCAGTCTCTTCAAAACAAGTTCAAGTCGTGTTAAGAGATAAAATATAGCTAAATTTAGAACATACTTCTATTTTTAAAGATGAAAAATAGAAGCATAATCTCTGCTAAAATTCATCAATGCATACATTTTTCCAATAAGTATCCTTATTTTTTTATATATAGTTGGGATATAAGGCCTGAGAATTAAATAATTGTTGAATAGAGATTTTATTAAACATTGTGGACATTCCACACAACACTATCTCGTCTCAAACTAAGCCAAAGCTTGTACTATGGGAACTAGATAGCTGATAGAATACTTTAATAGGTAGGTACTTTTTTTGTTAAGAAAACCCAGACAGCAAACATCTTTTTTCATCACACAAATGTTTGTTCTTGGTGGGGATCGAACCCACGACCTACGGCGCAGAAGGTAGAGGTAATACCAACTTAGCTGTGAATTCTGTCATTGCTTAACACTACACTGTAAAAGCGCATTCACATTTCCACACAGCTAGCGCTGTTATAATAACACTTATTACAAATACGAAAGTCGGTCTGTCTGTTACGTTTTCACTGCTAAATCGCTGAACTGATCTTGAGAAAATTTTGCGCTCGATCATTCCATGTACCTAGGTCACTATTTTGCGTAATAACTTTTCTTATCTTACAGGAAAACAGGCACCCTGTCGTATTTTTTAAAATCGAATATCACTGAATTCTGTTTTGAAAAATCTAAAACTTGCATCATCACAAAAATCAGCAAAATATGATTTTGATCCAAATAAATCTATCGATTTGTTAATCTAGTTTATAGCAAAATAAAGAAGGTGGCCTTACCGTTGGAACAGTTTAAGAGATTACATCTATTTTTATTCCCTTCGTGCATTTCAGTACACAATTGTATTTTTGCGAGACGTCCGCACGGTTCGAAGGCATCACTATAACTGCAGGATCACATTCACTCTTGGATGTCGCGCGCATAACTACTTAACTGTGATTACTTTATAATCGTCTCGCACGTACAGGATGTTGTTTTTATGTACTTGCAAAAAAACTTGCAACTTCGAGTACTAGTCAGGAATAAGGGTTAAGTTCTTCAGTTTTCTATGACACTGTTAGCTAGTCACTGCGTTTTTTTAAACTTTCGTCATAAGTGTGACTGCATCGGTTTTTATTCAGCTGCTTAGGTAATAATTCTAAATATTATGAAAACATTGAAAATTACTCTGTGACAGTCATTGCTAGCAGGGAGACTTAACAAAGACTTAAACTTAATGTGGATGATACTTAAAACATAACTAATAATAGATAAGGAAGGACTAAAGCTAATTAGGCTACACATTATTATTTTTACGATTACTGTAGGTCCCTATGTTTCTCATGTACATGTTTTTTGAACATCCTGTTGTAAGTAACAAGTTTATATTTGTACTTAATTAAAGTATTTTAAACCTAATTGAATAAGAGGTTGTCTTTTAAGATCATAGCCTTGAACTGATTTAATTTTGATCATTTTGAATATCGTCTACCGAACGAGATGCTGATATATCCCATAAATTATACATTTTGATACTGAGTAGTCATACTAAGACCAATATATGTGTTAAATACTTTATAAAACAGTGTGTGTTAATACGTCAAACTGTTTTTAAAATATCGCAGACCACATAAATATGTTAGTCCATTTTCTTGTTTTTTTTTATACAAATTTTTATTTTGGTTTTTTATTTGGAGACAGATATCTGTCTATGTCTGTTGTCTATTTCTTAAACAATAGGTCTCATAGTAATAAAAAAAACATACATCAGCATTAGTAGTTTACATAACAAACGGAAGCCATTAAAATCGTGCACATTGTGTACTTGACAGGTAAACAAGTGACATTTGCAGCACATCTGTAGCCATTAGTTAAACAGATACCTAGTGTATGTTCAATGTGATTGTTGCATATTTATCTACGTCATAAACACCTTCGCATATTTTCCTTACTAAATTAAATGACCTTACTTTCCTCATTTGTACTTACTTATTTATTTATGATATTTAGTTTATTTTTAAACTAAAAATAGAAAGTTGTGTTAATAATAATTATAATAAGTAGGAATAGTATCAATTAATATATTATTTCTTCGCTAATATTACTAGAATTGGGCTTATATAGGCTATGATAAATGTCATACCATTCTGCACGGAACGGGATTGACCAGGACCAGGTTTTTTTTATTAGGTTACTCATCTTTTTGTTTATACCTGCTGTATTTTGTACGTAAATCAAATAAATGTATTCTCTTAGAATATTAACAAGTAGTAAGTAATATTGTAAGAACATAATAACCTATGTTTTAATTTTTAAAAATATAGTTTACCTGTGCTGCAGATATTGACGTTAAATATTTAGTTTTGGTTGTATTCAAATGTTTGCAAGATAACAGAACAAGGAATGTAAACGAAAGTATTCCTATAGATAGCTTAGTTTGTTTTGTACTTGTTTATCTGGAAGGCATCCGGCTAAATAAATAAATAAATAATGCTGGACAATCCACACAGCACTATCTAGCCCCAAAGTAAGCTATTCAAAGCTTGTGTTATGGGTACTAGATAATTGATACACTTAATACATTATATACTTACATAGATAGATATTTTTTATTATACATAGAAAACACCCAGACCATCGAAACAAATTTCTGCAGATCGTACACAAATTTGTTCCACGGCGGGAATCGAACCCGCAACCTCTTGCGTCGCAGGCAGGCTCTCGCCCGCTGCGCCACAGAGGTCGCCTAAATAAAAGTAAAACAGTTGTTATTATTAACCTAAACAAAAAAAATGCCAACTAGTTAAAATGTTTATTTGCGGGTAGGATAAGAATATTTTTTATTTATTTGTGGTTTACTCTGTACGGCGTTGACATAGCCGTAAAAAAAGTTTTTTTTATTATTAATTAGTATTACTTCTATGGGCCTTATTCGCTAAAGCTAATTCACTTATGTCCAAATTCATTTAAATATTAATAAAATCTTTCTAATTTCCAGGCTCATGGTCTACAAAAACAGAAAAGGCTACCAGTCCCTTTCTTCCGGTGGTGGTGATGAAGTCAAGCTGCTTTCGAAGCCGTACACAGAGCTTAAGAGTTTTAACGGACAATCCAGCCAGAGGCTTCGGTAAATTTCTAAATCTACAATCAATATGTGGGTATATGCCAAATGTAATATTTGGCCGACTATCCTTAGATACCTTTAGAGAATCTTGTGTTGGTACTCGGTACTGAGAGATATGAGGGGATAGCTACCGTGCTTGGGGATGAAAGTCGTGAAGCTGTTTCTGTATTTAAACTGTCATTTAGGCACCGAAATATTCTAGGTCCAGAAAAGTGTTTCTAGATCAAAATAATCAAAACACGTTAAGTGTAATAATAGTGATAGAAGGGAGAATGTGTCGGCTGGACTGATTTTTTATAGATAACCGATTTGGTATTTAACAAAAATACCAAATCTAGAGCTATCATGGCTAGACCTACTAGCCATGATAGCTAGTAGTTTGTTAAAGATCAAACGGTTATCAAATTGGAATGGTAAAATGCGTGATTAGATAGAATGTATTGACTAATTGTGTATAAAGACAAATTAGCTCAATGTGATAGAGTTGCTTGTAAAAACTCGGCAAAAAATAAATTTGATTTGAAAAGTCAGTTGCATTTTCTATTCAAAAGAACGAAATGCTGAGTTTTGTGTAATTGTAATGAAAATGTTATAATTTGTAATGATCTAAGCACCATTTTCAGAACAATGCATCGATATTGTGAATAATGTTTTTTGATAGCTTCAAACATAGATTTTTTCTTTTTTTGATAAAATTTAATCGTCCATCTCTCTTGAACGCGGATTGTTCAAGAAAGATGGACGATCAAACGAACTTAGCAAGTGAAGATCGATAACAATTAATGCGAATAGTCAAATTCAGACAATTTAAGCTGTAATAGGTAAATAATGTACCGAAGTAGCTTCGCCAAAAATGGGGAGAAATACACAATCACATCTACCAATGAACTTGTACAATAAATTGAGTATTCTTTATAAATACCTTATTGTAAATGCTGTGAATCTTTTAAAGTAGGTAAATAAGTAGAGCATATTAGTTGTATACTAGTATACCACAAGCCTTTGCTTGCGTGATGTTATTTTCATACATATCTCCGCTGCACCCTTTAGGGTTGAATTTCAGAAAGTCCTTCTTTTTTTAGGACCCAAATAAATATTCTCTCAAAGTCAAAGTTCCCTTTCAGCGGCTTAGGCAATGATATGTCTATGTTACAGGATAAGGACCCTTATAGCATTAAAATATGACTTATTATTATCCAATATAAAATACA
This sequence comes from Plemyria rubiginata, assembly GCA_963576535.1. Classification (NCBI taxonomy): domain Eukaryota; kingdom Metazoa; phylum Arthropoda; class Insecta; order Lepidoptera; family Geometridae; genus Plemyria; species Plemyria rubiginata. Next base: position 5,989,247 of record OY754922.1, on the reverse strand, counting down.
AAGAACATATTTTCGTAATGTAGGAAAGCTCAAACCATTACTTCTTTCAAGCAATATTCGTATACATTTGTGTCGTTCGAAGCCAGTATTCTTTATCGCACATGTTATGGATAATCGACTGTTAAGGCGAAGGCAAGTGCTAATGTACCTCTTGATCGCATCTACATTTTGAAAGAACAATAACTCTTAAGAAAAAACCAACTTCAACTGGAAAATACTCTCGTACATAACAGAAAAACTACTCAAATTGACTCAATTTTAAAAAGGACCACATGACAAGCACCAGCTTTCGATGAAAACAATCATCAAAATCGGTCATCCAAGTAAAAAGTTCTGAGCCAACAAACATCAAAAAACAGTCGAAGTCGGTCCTCCTTTTTAACCGACTTTAAAAAAGGAGGTGGTTCTCAATTCGACTGTTTTTTTTTATTGTAAATCTGGTGCTTGTCATGTGATCTCATTTAAATTTGAGCCAAATCTGGGACCTAATTGACTAACTCGCTAGTAATCGTAATCGGCACAGATGAGGGAATATGTAGTATCGTAATGTCACAGATGGACTTGATATGTATAGTACAGAAAGTTTGACACTCGAAACCCAGAATATCGCCATGGTAATGGGCTTCAAGTTAGACAAGAAGGCCCCAGATCTGACGAGTAGGTTTTGAGTTATATAGTAGTATTTTTGAGTTTGAGTATATTTTCCAGTGCATTTGAAGTCGGTTATTTCTTGAAAGAGCTGTATTTATAGTGGGTTAAAAATCACAATTAATTACATTGCACACAGTTCTTTAAAAATATAATGTTGATCCAAACTTGGTTTCCTTCACAAACTAATATTATTATTAGTAAAGCAAACTTTTGAGTAGGATAACTTGTTTGGACCAAACTGGTATTTGGCATACATTTGGTATATTATCACTTGTTTAACACCAGAGAGTTAGCCTTTAGTGGTATTGCAGCTAGCACAAAACCTTACCATCGCAAAGTCAAGTCTAACGCGCCATTATTGTACTATAGATAGGTATTACAGAGTATTATTAGTACTAACTTATAGTTTTATATAGCTTTAAGTAGACAATTATTCTTGATCTTCCTAGAGGTTTTCTGAAAAATATACTACTATTAGAACTGGCACTTATATTGTTGTGCTTTATTCGTTTTGAAACCATTTAGATATCATGGATCTATATCTAAATATATATAACTCAAAGGTGACTGACTGACTGACTGACTGACTGACATAGTGATCTATCAACGCACAGCCCAAACCACTGGACGGATCGGGCTGAAATTTGGCATGCAGGTAGATGTTATGACGTAGGCATCCGCTAAGAAAGGATTTTGATCAATTCTACTCCCAAAGGGATAAAATAGGGGATGAAATTTTGTATGAGATTTTCAAAGTAGACGAGCGCGAGCAAAGCCGCGGGATCAGCTAGTTTTAACATAATAGTCTTACATAATAGTTTTGAAAAATGACTAACTGAACCATAGGGAGCCAAATGGGTTTGGGTATAGACTAAAACTTTTTATGAAAATCAAGCCCCTTATCACCACACACACACAGCTGGAGTCTTCTTCTTCTTGTTGTGTCACTAGTTTCTTTTGAAACAGTGTGGTGAAAGAATTTTAAGTGCGCCTCAAGAGGCTCCTTTCGAGCACTAAGTTAAATCCGTTCAGTCAATCCAATCGATGGCTTTCAGTTTGACATTGATTCCCATTCATCCTATACAAATGCTATTACACTATGGGAATCATAGGAATCGATAGCGTAATCGGGCCGCTGCTCCAGAGCCCGTTCAGACAGACTTTACTTTTTACTATGTATTGATTATATATGGTTTATTGCATTTATATTTTATATGTGATACAAGAATACTGGCTCATCCCACTTTAATGTCAATAAGTTTCGTTTATGTAATATTTTTGATGTTTCAAAGTTCCAGTTTCAACTGTGGGACTAAAATAATAATTATAAAGTATAATTATGTAGGTTGTTTAGACTAAATAATCATTATCATGGTAGATAGAAAATATAATTAATTTATATGGCAGGTGTGTGAGATTAATCATTATACGATGTGACAATGTTATGCTTTTATTGTGGCATTCAGAAATATCTCTTTTAGGTAACTTGAACTGCGATTTCATTTTAAAAAATGTATATTTTTGAAAATTGTAGATTCGACATTTTTAAGCGCAGCAAAGCCACTTAATCTTAACCATGTTGAATTTGTACACGTTAAATTAAAAAAATTAAGTTGCCATTAGAGATTTTTCAAGACAGAATTAAAAATACATTCTTGTTTGCGAAGACAAAGATGGCGCTTGGTGCTGGCCACCAAAGTAGGACAAGTCATAAAATGGTAAATCGAATCTCATCGTAGAATTAATGTATTACAATTTAGTTAAATGCAATGTACTCATGACATCAATGTAAAGGACGTAGGTAGGTATAATTATTTATGTACGAAAATGTTATTACTGACACATTTTCGCAAATAGGTATAGTTAGAAAAAAATATTACAGTATTTATTTTCATCATCAATAAATGTATTTTATGTAATTAATGTGTTTTATGAATATAAGAAAAAACTTAAGTGAAAGAAGCTGAATGTAAAAATTAAATATTTGAATTAGCTATTTTCACATCCGTTAAGCTTTGTTGTGATATTGTTTTTGTATGAATACTATCGCGTTTGATTTTTAGCAATTTGTTCCTAGATTTTTAATTTTATTTATTAAGTTTTCGTAGGTTTTTGAGCAACTTACTGCAATGTGGGAGCTCGATAATTGACATTGTGATGCCATTGTGTATTAGTTAGATATTTTTGACGAATAAAATGATAAATTTTAATGTTTTTTTGGTTTATTCATTTCATCTTACCTATCGAGAAGTCTAAATGCATCGAAAATTTATAAAATATGCATTCACTTACAACAATGCATTTTAAAACTTACCATAGCAGAATTTCGCCTGAATGTAAGTACTTTATTACATTTCAGCACTTTTGGTATTATGTAGGTACTTTTGCCCGAGTCATGAACTTCATGTCCAAATAAAAATGCGTCATCAGTATTAAATCTTACATTGAAAGAAACATGCATCTTTTATTATTGCTAATTAATTTTTCTCTTATAACTTGTAGTTTAAATATAACTGACACATCAAATAAAATAAAACTAATTCTTAGCAGGCACAAAGCCAAGTCTAGATGCAATATACGGCTACCCAGATGCTTGAAAAACGAAAAAATCGATGATTTTGTAGTTAAAACTTTAAACTTTGTAGATAAAACTGAAAGGTATGGAGATTTTTTGAGACACAGAAATGTAAGTGAATGTGATAGTGAAAACAGTGGTACTTATAGAAACGAGCACATTCTAAAGGGGTTGTTGGTACATGAGGATGTACCTGAGACTCATTGGCATGAATATAAGGTAAAGTACCTAGTGAATATAAGACTTTCGAATGTACCTAGGTACGTTCCTTTTTTTTATAATGTACCTATCTAAATGTATAATAGCAAAAATATGTTTTAATAATAAAGAACATCTTAAATTTACAGCAATAAATTAACAACATTCAAGGTCTAGTTCACAATTTGTACGTATAATGTAAAAATCTGAGTTACACTATTATTACTCCAGGCGGTGCACAAAAAAGAGTACCCTTCTGACCACCACGAGATGACAGCGCTTCGAAAATGGCGGGAAAATCTGAAACTAATTGTGGAGCACAACCAGAAATACCTATCTGGAGAGGTCTCCTATTCGTTAAACCTAAACCATTTTGCCGATATGGTAAGTTACACAGTTTGTATCAAAGTTACCACCGGCACCGTATCGAAAAGAGAAGCCTCAACTTACTGAGTTGTACGAGGAAATTACAGAACTACCTACTATTTAGATAGTTCGGCAATTCGCTACTAGATGTCTCTTAGTTAAATCTAACAGAATACGACTGGCTCTGAATTAGACATGGCCTTTTTAAAGAATTATCTACTTCTAAGGCTTATTAAGGCGTGAAAGGTGCAGTTCAAGTCCTTTCACCACACTGATTCGAAAGAAAGTAGTTCCGTTCTTCACGCTCATTTCTCCCCCATCCCATACCCATAGGCTGTGGAATGAGTTACCATCAGAGGTTTTCATGATAAGCTTCAAGAAAAATGTAAATAAAGTCCTTCAGGGTAGGCAACGCACTGACAACGCCCCTGGTGTTGTTGTTGCCTATGGGCGACGGTGACCGCTTACCATCAGGTGGGCCGTTAGCCCGTTTGTCTATCTTTTACATAAAAAAGTGGCATGACAAGAAGAAGAATGCCTATGTCCAACCGCAGATGTCTCAGGGTGATTATGATGTTTATTAATCTTAACATTATCTTGGTTGCTAACCTGGCTGTTAAATTAACACTATCTACCGTATGTAGATATCGTATTACGTACTATCAACAAATCACAATGACGACCTCAGTGGCGCAGCGGGCGAGAGTCCGCCTGCGACGCAAGAGGTTGCGGGTTTGACTCCCGCCTCGGAATCAATTCTGAACCAAATCTGAAGAAATTTGTTTCGTTGGTCTGGGTGTTTTCTATTTATAATAAAAAAATATCTATCTATGTACGTAGATATAATGTATTAAATATATTTATCTAGTACCCATAACAAGCTTTGAGTAGTTTACTATGGGGCTAGATGGTGCTGTGTGGATTGTCCAGCATTATTTATTTATTTATATCATCTTGGTTGCTAGCCTGGCTGTTAAATTAACACTATCTACCGTATGTAGATATCGTATTACGTTCGTATCAACAAATCACTAGCAAACCATTGCAATTACCTATATACTTGAAGGTAATGTGTGAAGATATCAGTAATACGGTGGTTTCTCACAGTGTATACAGATATAGCTGTGTCACTTGCTTACTTTACTGGTCATAATTATCAGCCAGAATAACTTCACCGCTAGGCATTGAGTTCACCGATACATTTCCAGGAAGAACTATTCTGAACCGACATAGTAATGGTCGCAAGAAATCGATGGATGGTAAGGGTTCGTCCGTCTCGTCGTCCTTGAACTATCTCAAGCTCCTATCCTATGGCAGGGAGGTCAAATTAGTGGATTTCTTCAGGGCAATGATAATAAAATAATTGCCCTATTCCAATCGGATGTAATTATCCGTATTGCAATAGAAGCGTGTTGCGCGCTTGCGAATAGAGAGTAGAAGCGTAACAGCGAACAATAATGTAAACTAGCTGCGCGTCGCGGTTTCACCCGCGTAGTTTTAAATCTCGGTATTTCCTAAATTTAGTTAGTTTGGTTTGAAGTCTGAATTAGCCTATGTGCTATTTCAGACTATAATCTATTTCTCTGTCAAGTTTCATCCAGATCCGTTCAGCCGTTCCGGCGTGAAAGAGTAACAAACATCCATGCATCCATACTTACAAACTTTTACTTTTACGCGTTTATGATAGTACCTATGTTGGATTTTACTAAGGGCAACGGAGTAGAAGCGTAGCAGCGAACATTATTGTAAATGAGCGAGTGGAGTGATCCAGCCTTTCTATAAACTCTGTCTCATTATTCTAATGATTGATCACATCTCCATTCCATGAATTTAGTAGCATCTGAGACAGCTAATCAAGGGAGTAGGTACGTTACGGGTTTCTCAGAGTTAATTGTATATGGGATATTGATAGCACCTTGTGCTATTTATTTATTTGCTATAAATCAATCTTCATAATCCTATTATAAGTTATATTCCGGATATAAGCTACTTAAGCTTTCGAAGTAGTATCAGTAGCGTAATGTTAGGTTGGGCGTGAGTAAGTAGTATTCAAATTCCTTGGGTTGGGGGCTATACAGTCTACAGTCTATTCAAGTCTATACAGACAGTCTATTTATAACTTGTATTCAAATTCCTTGATTTATAGTCAGCATCAAGGAATATATGTACTTGTATTCAAATTCCTTGGTCAGCATAGTCTGCACAGACTATACAGACATAAAAAAGACCTAATGCAAGGAAAACGAAATAATACTATTTCGTCGTTACTTTGTAAGGGTTTTCTTAGTTTTTTATACTTCTTTCTGATGGAACAAGCAGATGGCCCTCCGGTGTTAAGTGGTGAAGTTTACCTGTAACAAAACACTGAGGTTTATACAGTTGTTAAGACTCGTGTCACCTGTATCCACACTCTTCTAACGGCAATACGACAACGGTGCTTGAGGCTGACATAGGCATGGTACCTTAAACTTTGAAGGAGAACTTCAAAAAAGCTCTACTATTGTTAAAAATATTATTATTTAAAAACCCCAATTTTATATATAAAATTTTATATTTGTTGTAGTTTTATCACGGGCTTTCGATGTTTGTATGAATGAAAATGTGCCTATAAATAAAATTGTTTCAGAGTGTCACGGACTACTTTATGAAAATACTGAAACTATTGCCTACAATACCTCTTTTTGACCGGGCAGAGGACCATCATAAGACTGCGTATTGGGAGACCTTGAAGAACCAGACTCCTGAAAAGGTATACTAGAAAGTAGTGACATTAGAAGAAGTCTTAAGTTAAGACGGATTTTTTTTTGCTGCAATTAGGTACAGGCACAACAAGAGGCTTAACATCTGTATGCCTCAAGTTGATGGACGCAGGGCAATGCATCGTAGGGCACGTTGCTATCGTGCGTGGCTTACGCGGCAATGCTATGTTTAGGTGATGATTACCACTTATCTTTAGGAGGGCCATGCTTGGTCCATCAGCTACTGCTATAATAAAAAAATCCGTTTGAAGTATTACTCGCAATGTGATTACACAAAAAATGGTTGTTTGCGATTTTACGAAATTGGGATTTGTGATTTTATATCTTTTAAAAAGTCGAATCGTGCGAGCGAGAGGAATATTACTCGTAGGTGTTGTCAACACCTTAAATAAAATATCTATTCATGTAACGCTTTGGTTAGTTTGACCCTAGATGGCGTTTGACATTGTATGAAATATTCACTAATACTTAGTTTTGTAGGTGGATTGGCGTCAGCGAGGATTCAAGCCAAGACGGGAAAAACAGTCCAAGTGTGGGGCTTGTTACGCCTTCGCAGTGACCCATGCGATGCAGGCGCAGATGTTTAAAAAACACCGGAACTGGGGGGAGCTGAGGTGAGTCATGTGCGCTGAAACGGTGAAGGAAAACATTATCAGGAATCCAGTGGTATTCTTGTATTGCATGAAACACGTCAGATTTTTTAATACTAACACTTATAGCATAAATGATGGTATTTGGTAAGCGGGCTAGTTTCCGCAAGTAGGCCGCAGATGGGCCCTTTTTGCGTGTATACAAATGGTGGTATTCCAAATTAAAACGATAAAATAAATAAGCAATGTTTTTCGTAATCACCATTTGGATTCCTATTTAAGATGAAGACAAGAGCTAATGTGACTCTCGCTCGCACGTTTTGACTTGTTGAAAGATATAAAATCACAAAACACAATTTTTAAAAATCGCAAACAACTATTTTGTGTGCAATCACATTGCGCACAGTTTAGTAAAAAAACATTTTGATCGATACAAGTTTTCCTACTTAAAAGTTTGCTTTAAGTTTTTACCAAACTATGCGCAATGTGATTGCACACAAAATGGTTGTTTGCGATTTTTCAAAATTGGAATTTGTGATTTTATCTTTCAAAATGTCGAATCGTGCGAGCGAGAGAAATATTAGGTGTTGTCAACGCCTTAAATGGTGCAAAAGCAAAACGGTCCCCCACTTTTGCTAAATTCTATCGTATCAGCTGTAACAGTCGGTACTAAGCCATGACGAAAACCTTCGAGCGGCCTGAACGGCTGAGCTACTTTTTTTCTAACTACAACACACCTTTTTACTTTGTGTGTTTTGTGCTTTTTTTTATAATTCTGTAGTTTATTTTGGATTTAGGAAAATAAATGAGTTATCAATCTCTGTAATGGCGAATTTACTTGTTTTCAGTCCTCAGCAGATAGTAGACTGCAGCCACAACGATGGTAACCTCGGCTGCGAAGGTGGTTCCATCCGCGCTGCTCTCCGCTACGTCGCTAGGCGTGGACTGATCATGGAGACCAACTATCCTTACAGAGGCAAGGTATGCTGTGACCACTCCTTTTGGAAGTATAATACTGTGCAGTAGTACTAAGGACCACATTTAGGATAGATAGATAACTCTTAATTGTTCACTTCATAAGAAACATAAATAAGGCAAAACAATGTGAGAGCTTATCGCTGAGAGCGATCTCTTCCAGGTAGGTATAGGTTGCGTCAAACAAAAAGAACGTTGGAAAACAGTGGAGGGGATGTGTTTGCTCATACAATATATTTGCGCCAGCACACCCCCTCCCTCTCCTTCCGGCATTCTTTTTGCGTGACGCGCAGTATACATGTGTATATGATGATTACATAATGAATGGAAACTTTTTTCATTGTTTTAGTTAGCCTTTTACCAGCCAGTTCGCGAAATTCCCTTTAACCATCTTGAGGTAGGTAATTAAATTCTTTAGATTATCGAAAACCGAACACAGTTGCAATATAATTTCGAAACAAAGACTTTCTCGCAAACAGCAATCCAAAAATATAACCATCTGAAAGCGTTTGTTAGTTTATTTATCAAATACACTGAAATACTGTTATATCACTGCAAATAACCACGATTTAGCAATTGGCAGGCAGTGATAAGTCCGAAGTATCCCGGATTTAGGCCCAGGCTATGAATAGTGCTGCCTAAGTGTCCGTGCTCAGTCAGTCATGATTAGCCCCTTGGGGATGCCTTTAGGATTTGTCTATTTAAATATTTGTGCTGAGCTGACGCCATTTTAGATCGCCTGTCCGTGTTGCATCTAGCTCTAAACTAAATAAATAAAGCTATAGAGACATGAATTGTTTTAGCTTGGTAGACTGAATGTTATAATACAGAAGGTATTTCTTTATCATCATCAGTATCACCATCAGTGACGACCTCAGCGGCAGCAGGGGGCGAGAGTCCGCCTGCGACGCAAGAGGTTGCGGGTTCGATTCCCGCCTCGGAACAAATTTGTGTACGATCTGCAGAAATTTGTTCCGTTGGTCTGGGTGTTTATGTAAAATAAAATATATATATATGTAAGTATATAATGTATTAAATATATCAGTCATCTAGTACCCATAACACAAGCTTTGAGTAGCTTACTTTTGGGCTAGATGATGCTGTGTGGATTGTCCAGCATTATTTATTATTTATTTATCATTCATCTTTGCTGGACATAAACTTAAGAAACCAGGACCAACGCATTTGAGCCTTCGCCATACACCGACTTACTAAAACTTGTCAAACTCACAATGTCATTGGTATCATCAACATCTCAGCCTGGTATCACCCTCCGTTGGGTGTAGGCCTCCTTCATGTTTTGCCAGCCTCCTCTGTCCTATCCGTCTCTGGTCCAGGTCCCATTATGATGTCGTTGACCCATCGCGCTTTCGGACGCTCCTAGGCTTTATCAGCTTGACTTTGATCATCATCCATTTCATGTGAGGCCATAATCTTCAGCATATTTTTATGAGGACCTAACAAACCTTTTATAGAAGAGTGGCCCTTTGTAGTTAGCATTATACAAGGACCTCAATAGCGCATGGTACTAAGCAAGGGTTTAGAGGTATGTGATGAGTGTTTGTTTGTGATGTTTGACAGAAAGGCCACTGCAAGTACCACCAAGAACTGGTGTCAGTGAAGCCAACGCGCTGGGCCATGCTGCCTGCAGGTGATGAAGAGGCTATGGAGCGAGCTCTGGCGTCTATAGGACCTCTGGCTGTTGGCGTCAATGCTGCACCATCCACTTTCCAACTATACAGGTTTTTCATTCATAGCTTATGTCAGATTCTCAGTACAACTTCTTATTGGACAATGTTACCAATGGAAAAAATAAAACACAATCAAGTTTTTCAAGTCAAGTAGCTGTCTCGTTTTGAAGAAAATGTTAAGAAAAACGGGTCAAATGGTGTGAAGTGAGGTTGCTAGTGAAATTAGCTGAAACACGACGTTTCCATCATCCATAATGTCCCATGTTGTTAGACGCAAAGCAGTGCATCGTAGAGCACGTTCGATTCGTGCGTGACTTATGTTTCATTGCGCTGCTATATGTGATAGTTACTAATCCACATCATCCTTCTAGTTCTATCATGAAGTAGTGTTTAAAAAAACTATTCGGCAATTTGAAAATGAATCCCAAATGGAGTCTGTAATGAGCTAAACCTCTCATATAATCTAAAAACTTCAGAAAAGAGTTTCGAGCAATCAGACTAAACCCAACCCAAGAATGACTTTTGACTTCTTATATTATTTATATCTTTATTTCTTCTTATTATCTGTTTTTCAGAAGTGGCATCTACGACGATCCATTCTGCCTCCCCTGGCGATTGAACCACGCCATGCTCCTGGTGGGATACACCCCTGAGTACTGGATCCTTCTGAACTGGTGGGGGGAAGGCTGGGGCGAGGATGGATACATGAGGTTAGGTTCCTGGTTTTTGTTCTGCATAATAACTAGTTCCATCCGCCATAAACCTAAATTAGTCAGAGTCATCAGTCAAAGAGTAGTAGAGCTCTATGTAAAGGGCTCGTCCGGGGAAGTACTACCACCACGCCTTTTTCTGCCGCCAAGCAGCAACGCTGTGTTTCGGTTTGAAGAGTAGTCGCCGGTGTAATTACAGGCACATGAGGCAACATTTGTATGCCTCAAGTTGGTTGACGCGGGGCAGTGCATCTTAGGGCTCGTTCTATCGTGACTTACGAGGCAAGGCTTTGTTTTAGGTGATGGTTACCACTTAACATTAGGTGGGCCATCTGCTTGTTCAGTTCAAAAAAGGCCACTGCTGGACATAGGCCTCTCTCGATAAGAGGGAAAATAAAATAAATGAAATCATACGAGCGTTTGTCCATCCTCAACAAACATACTCCGATTACTCAGAAGTCATGAATACATTTCAGTTGAATGTTATTTCAGGATCCGCAGAGGCTTCAACAGGTGTGGGGTGGCAAACATGGCCGCGTACGTCGAACTCTAGTGAACATACAAACTAATTAAATTGTTTTGCGTTCTGTTTACTTGATGCAGCTTCTGGATCCAAGAATGCTCGATTCGACTGTTACACTGGTAAATTAAAAGCTGTTGAACAAATGATGTGGACCAGACCAGTGGTTTTGGAAAATTTTATTGTACTTACACGAGTGTACTTTGGATAGGAATGATTGGAGGCTTTTGGACGAGGACTATACTCGACGAGAAGTTCGGATTTAGTTAAATTAAGACACCAAAAATAGTTTAGAAAAAAAGCTTATTTTGTTTTATAAGATGACTGAATGAGAATAGATTCGAAACAGTGTGGTGAAAGGATTTTGTTGTGCGCCTCAAGAGGTTTATTTTGAGCACTTGACACAATGTTATAGTATTATTAGGTTCTTTACAACATACCTACTGGTTTCCACAATGATCTCCAACAAGGTTGAAGTGAATGAAAGGCTCGAAAAGACCATAGGGCGCACTTAGGATCGTTTTACCTTTCACCACACTGTTTCGAAAGAACTAGGGCCACGACAAAAAGATGGCTAAGTATAAGATAGAAAGTGAGGGCACCTTACCCCACGTGGATCAGATTCAGATAGAGACCAATTTCTCGGCTGTAATATAGTGTTATGTAAATGCAGGCTATGTGATACGTTACCGCTATCTAAACGCTACCTGGGACAAATTGTTACATACGGTTGGCAGAATAGCTTAGGACTATGTTTTGTACAACTTGAATTCTTAACAATGGCCCACGTGATGTTGAGAGGTAAATATCACGCATAGGTAACAAAGCTTTGTCTCGTAAGTCTAGCACGATAGAAAGGTCCTCTACGATGCACTGCCCTGTGTCCATCAATCATATACGCGCTTCAAACCGCTTTGTTAGGCAATGTTTACCACTTAACATCAAATATGCAATGGCCTATGCTTTGTTCCTTAAGCAAGGAGTACAAAAAAATTTTAGCGTATAATATCCTTGTGTACCCTTTTTTGCAAGCTGTACAAGTTTTGCATACAAACGTAGAACTGGGCCTCTTATATCTGAACGTCCTGGATTTATAGGGAAAGGGGTATTACATCGAACGGGCTTAGTATTCTTGCGAGCCTCTCCAGGCTTGGTGTTCGTTCGAGTACAGTATGCTATCCAGACTTCCATTTAATTAGGGTCACGTGCTGGTGCCTTCAGAAATCGATTCGCTGTGTTTTATTCATGAACTATAAAACCTTAGGTAACCGTAGGTACAAAATCTTAATCTTTTCGAGATGTTATGAATATGAAAGAAACACAACTATGTTTCGGAGGAAAAGATTATACACAAATTTTACACTTTCTAATCAATAAATAAGTAATGGAAAAAAACACGTGCAACTAAGTTTCGGTGGAAAAAGTTATACACAAATAATACACTTTCTTGTTGTTTTTTTTGCACACTAAAACAGTTGAACAATGCTTATAAACGCAGCGCTGAAAAATATTTATAGCGACGAGCTAGAGGAAGAGAATCAAAAACTACCTAGGCAGGTACTTAATGTAGTTCATTATCAACGTGTACCTCAGAATGATAAATGTATTTTCACAAAAACAGCAAAACACCACATAAAATAGTTTGCAAGCCGGACACACCCCTTATTCTCTAATGACAAATGCAAACAGTACCAAATGGGTGCGATGGATGGCCACAAATATTTTAACTTTGACTAAGAATTTGTGAAAGAGGCGCGCCTCAGGCGACGATGAAATCGCTGTCCAAAATTGGCCGCCCTATTGTGTATCTATAATATAGTGCTTATTATTAAAAAAATGTGTTATTTCGGTGGTATTTTATCCAACATAGCTTGTAGAGATGTTTGCATAAAGTGTGAATAATGAGAATGAAAGTGTAGGGATATCCTGAAATGAATGAAAATGCATTCTAACTTTAAAGAAATCCGTCACCATTTTGTTCAACAAATGCAAACACAACAATTGCCGGCTGACTTTACTATGCAATTATGTACTTTAATACGGAATGACCTACCAAACATTATTTATTCTATTTCACTTGACACTGATGAAGATGACGTGTCTGTCGAATGACGAACAGATGCTTAATTTACGTTTACGCGACTGACGTAAACGTAAGTCTTCCTAACTTCAAAAGAATAGGTCCGATTAACGCTAATACATTAACGCGGCAAATGTCAAAATTCATTCGTGATCAAACTCTGGAGCAAAGACGAAATAGTAACGGCTTTGGGTGAGACTTCTTAGCGAATAGAGGGAAGGTTGCAATGGAAACATAAATTCCTTGTTGTCTGTTTGCCTGACACCTGAATGATGGAGGTGGACGCAAAAACAGCTAACTGGGTGAACCGTTTGTTTTGAAAAAAGTAGATAATCCTGGGTAGACTGGAGCAAGGTTGTAGTTTCATTTTTTGTAGTGTTTACTGAAATAAAGCGCGGTGACATCTCTCGTCGATTGAACTGAATGTAACTGTTATCGAGCAGAACTCTTGATAGTAATACGTCAGGCCTGTAAATGGAGCATGGACGTCAGCTGATGGTCGCATAAGTAATAAGTACCGTAAGTATAGTAAAGTACCTATAGCATTTTTATAACTAAACTAAGTAAGCAATAAATCGTATGGCCCATCTGATGAAAAGGGGCTATCGACGCTTGCAACACCAGAGGTGTCACACAAGCGTTGCTGGTCCTATAAAAATATTTTAAAACGCCCTTATGAAGAACCCCATTTAGGGAAAACATATGATTTTCCAAAATTCAAAATCAGCTATTACTACATGTCTACAAGATGTATCTGAAGAACGCGGGTATTCTTTTTATAAGTTGGCATTTTCTTTTTTTAAGATCTGACTGAAATAAAGGTTTTTGAATGGTGACCACGCACTGGTGGAGCGAAGGGTCCTCCTCATACCCGATGGACCACGTCACTGTGAGGATAGCGGGAATCTGGATAGAGAAGGCTCACAATCGTTCTTTCTAGAAATATATTATAGGGTAGGCGGCCCAGCTGTGGCCTTCTTCAGGCTCTTCTTCTGCAGGCTTTCAGGCTGATGATGATGATTTATGAACGAATGGCGATAAAATATAGAGATACAACATAAGATCAAGACAAGTGTACATACCTAAGTCTGTCCTATTTTTTCCCATCTCCGAAATAACGTCCCAAAACACCCACAATTTACCCCAAATTAGCTATCATTATAGCACTGGAAATTGTTTTTGTCACTCTCATCGTCGACACGTCATCCTACCCCCGCAGACTGATAAATGACCCTCGGGGGGTAAGGGGAGAAAAATAACATTTGTTACCGACCTCACCTTGAGATGACCTGACTCACCTTTTTTGAAAATGCTGAGTTAATGTGGTGTGAAGCTTTTTTGTGTTTATTTATTTGACCGTATGTAGTAAAGTGTCATTTTTACTCTGTCTAATGTACCTACCTAAAAGGCTAACCGCCATCAAACATCGTTTCGTTCGCACTGCTCAACTCAACTGTTTCAGATCAATTTATATGAAAACGTTTGACCGCAATCTCACCAGTGACGAAGCGGTCTACGTTGTTGCACGCTTAGCTATAGAATAAAAATTAGCTTAGCTATGAAAAAGTCCCAAATTATAGGTATTCGCATTAGCGATATAGAAAAACAGACGCCGGCTGGTAAGGAGTTCCACTCTTTGGCTGTTCGCATTATGAAAGTAGAAGCAAAGCGCTTTGTGTATTGTGTACTTGTATTCATACTCACTTGTTGGTTTAGTTGGAGCACCTTCTGGTCATAAGGACATGGGTTTGAATCCCGTAGTGCATATGTACCTATGTTAACAATGCCAGTGCCCTCAACCGATGAAGGAAAACATCGTGAGGAAACCAGCTAAGTAGTATTCTAACAGCGGCGATGGTCTTGAAACCTGTCACGTATGAAATACCAACTTCTGAAGAATTTGGGTCTAGGTATATGCCAAATGTTGTTTGGATATATGTCTGACTACCCCTTTTTAGACATCCTCAAATAATCTCCTGATCCTAAGATATCTAAAGGGATGTCTAACGTGTTTGGGGATGAAAGTCTGGAAGCTGTTTCAGGTTCCCTTTTTGTATTCATTGCATTATTTGTACGAGGAATAAATATTTTATAATGTCCCGAAATTTATAACGAAAGAGAATAACTTTTGGGACTTTATAAAATCTTTTTGATTTCAAAAAAGATTTTATGACGTCCCAAAAGTTGTAACGAAAAAGCATAACTTTTGGGACATCATAAAATCTTTTTTATTTCCAGTAAACACTATAAAACTTATCAAAAATCGTATAGCAATATTTAGATGCATACGAGGTCTAGCCATCACTTTAAATTTTCACGAGATTGGGATGCTGAATCGATTTCCGGCGCATTTCCGCATCCGGACGGCCGTTCAATTATTCGGCCAGTTTCCGGTGTCTATTTATCGGCTAAACTGTGACGTGTGTCCTGAAACTTGGTGATTTCATGAACAGCCAATCAATTAGTCTCCTTTTGGTGGCTGAAATTAGACGAAGACAATCTAGCCGCGCCATTTTCGGAATCAATGGCTCAAGCCTTTTATTATTATACTAGAAACCCGCCCCGACTACACATATAAACCTTCCTCTGAATTACTCTATCTATTAAAAGAAACGTCAAAATCCGTTGCGTAGTTTTATCATACATAGGGACGGACAGACAGACAGCGGGAAGCGACTTTGTTTTACATGAGAAGGTTTTGGGTAAAAACCATACATAGCTAATTTCATGAATTTCACAAAATATTTTGTAGTTAAACGTTACGTTGAAATAAAAAACCCACGATATTCTGTGGGTTAAATGGTGACCAATAAAAAGAAAGTAGATTTTGCTTTCAATTCTCGCAAAGCGCTTTTTTTTTGCAAATTTGAGATAACCTAACGATATAATATTTCTATGTAGCGTGTAAGTCAGACAATTATAAAAAAGAAAAGAAAGAAAATACATTTATTTGACATACACAACAAGAAAAGAAATACATAGGTACATACAAAATTACAGTTATAAACAGAGACAAAACGAAAGAAGAAACAGTACCAAAAACAAAAGAAAACATAACTGTAGGTACGCCAAAAAGGCCCTGACTCAGCTATTGCCGCTAAACAAAGTAGGTAGCCTACCTTGCCAAGCAGCGCTGGTTTTCAGTCAGAGCCTTGAGTAGGATGACGTCACTACAGAAGAATATGACGTAATTAATAATAATAATCTTATTGTTATGCTCACATCTATCATCATCATCATTTTCCGGCCCTTATCCCTCTTCATGTGGGTCACAGCAGGTATTTTCTCTCCCTTCCTTCTGACACTCATGTTATGCTCACATCTATTATAATTAATAATATATAGTAAGAACAACTTGCAAATTGCAATGGGATAATCGAGAACTAGGCATGGGACACCCAGCCTTAATTTATTTTCGTAGGGCACGTTATATCGTGCATAAAGTCACGCGTAGTTACGCACGCTAGGCAATATTTTCTAATAATAGATGAGGTTATAACTTAGCATCATGTGGGCGATATATCTGCTTGATCCATTAGCAAAAAAAGTCTTTTTTTATTATCTAAACAATTAAAAAACAAATTGAGAATGAAATGAATGAAGAATTAGAGGAAGTTCTTAAATTCTGTGTATTCTTATGTTATCCGATGACTAGTACTAGTATTAGACTAGTATTAGATATCATAAGACTATGGAGCTAAGGCTACACGGATTCTAATGAAGTTTTTATTGTTGTGTGGAGATTGGTCTTTCGGGGCACAGGTTTTTATTTAACACTAGCTGGTATCCGCGACTTCGTCTGCGTACTTTTAATCTCTTCATCTCTTTTTTTCGCAATAAAAGGTAGCCTATGTTCTTTCTCAGGGTCTAAAGATTGTCTGTGCCAAATTTCATCAAAATTGGTTGAGAGGTTTAAGCGGGAAAGCGTAACAGACAGACAGACAGACAGACAGACAGACAGAGTTACTTTCGCATTTATAATATTAGTTGGGATTGGGATGGTAGATAAACGTACCTATACTATGATCTTAATATTTTGTATTTCTCTTCATCTCTTGGCAATAAGGCTATGTTCCTTTTACTCGCAGATTTTAACCTACCGAAAGTCTGTTAGTATGGATGGATGTTTGTAACTGTTTCACGCCGGAACGGCTGAACGGATCTGGATGAAACTTGGCAGAGAGATAGATTATAGTCTGGAATAGAACATAGGCTACTTCTTATCCCGTGGGAATACCAGGATTTAAATCTGCGCGGGTGAAACCGTGGGGCGCAGCGCAACTAGTTTGATATATTTTTTAAAATCCACCGTCGCCTCCGTATAAAGAAACTATACAGTGCCCTGTATAGTTAGGGTTTTAGGAGGAATTTTACACCAAAAACCCTCCTGCAAACCCTTGGATATAATATGAAATGAAATTCTTGGTTAGGTTTTTTCAGGCGAATCGGGTGCTATGGATGGAATCGGGGGATTGCACTACTTAAAAACTTAGTCGTGAAATACGGTCCCTAGCATAATTTAATGGACTATTCCTTAGTTTTATGACTTGAGCGCTTAATTTTCGAGTTATGGCCATATCGCATCCCAACGTAGAGTTTATACAAGGTCTTGTGTAATGGCTGAAATAAGAGAAATCTGATGTTTAGTCACACAACATTTTCTCAAAAAAAACTCGCGGGTAAAAAAAATAGGGGAAGGGAAACACAAAACTAAGCGCCATCATGGTGTACTTACCTGTAATTTAGTTTTATTGTTTTTTTCATAATTTTCAAAATCATTTTCGATAGTTATATAGAAGTTGTGACTGAATTAACTAGATACCAAACAGAAAAGAATCATCAAAATGTAGGTTTCTGCATACGTGACGAGATAATACCTCTGACGGGACGTGAACGAGACGGAGGCGTGACTGCCTCAGGAGCCTTATTTACTATGACCATTTGCACCGCGATCACAGCTAAGACAAGGCAGCCGGTGTCATACGGTCAAGGCAAAGTATCTCCTATGTCATAAAGAATAAAGCCCAACATCAAGTTTTGACGTTTCACGGTTTGGGGCAAGGAATCTCCTATTCATAGAGAATAATGCCCCAGTTCAAAAGCCTCGTGCGTGCCACGTTCCGGTCCCGTACTTGAATTACTCTATGCTCTTTCATATACATTTTGTATTAGACGACGTTTCTAAAACTACCCGTCCTTGTAAAAACCCGCCACGTTTGGAACGGCCTTAAATTCATAACTGACGGAATAACCGCTTAACAAACATACTAGAAATAAAAAACAATGAATTGAGGACCACCATTTACCGTCCGTTAAAAATTTCATTAATCAGTCATCTTTGTTTACCTAAATAATGCAGATTAAAATCGCCTCAATAATTATCAAATAATTTAAACTTGATAGCAAATTTCAATCTTAACTTACTGATAAAATAATAGTTTATTATTTATGTACATCAAACTTATAAACAACCTCTTAATACCTAAACTAATTTATGGTGACAAACTGTGTCCATTATTCATGCATTTCAAATAGTTTCACTGATTTTCAGACAAGTACCTATCTATTGAGGGAGATGCAGGGGGAGGGGTTGGGGTTTTTATGATATATTATGAACTGATGGAAGAATCAGATGACCCACCTGATGGTAATTGTAACCGTCGCGTCGCCTATAACAAAGCATTGTCTCGTAAGTCATGCACGAATAAGCGTATCCTACGACGTACTGCACTGTGTCTATCAACTTGAGGCATACAGATGTTAAGCCTCATGTATGACTTTTTTAGTGTAAGACGTCCTCCGGCAAGCAAGAATTGTAGCTGGCAAGCACTGGATGAGAAGAGCCGAAACCCGGGCTCAGTGCCGCGTCTTGGGAAAGACCTACGTCCAACAGTGGACTGACATAGGTTGATGGTGATGATGATGTATGCCTTTAATTTGAATGGCAACCGCACGTTTCAAACCGAAACACAGCAACGCTGCTTCGCGGCAGAAATAGGCATGGTGTTATTTCCCCAGGTAACCCTTCACAAAGAGCTCTACTACTCTTAAAATATATAAATATTGAATGAAAGTTATCAAACAGTGCAACAGCAGATGAAATAATAGACACGGTAATGGAGTCTGAGTGCAATGCTGTGTACCCGACCCGTCAGACCTTTAGGCACATAATTACTTCCCGAAGTGGCGTACGGATTGAATTCAATTCATATCCATTTATAAATAAATACCATGCTTGAAAAATTACTTATAAATTTTTCATCTAACACGGGATATTTACTTTGATTTTACGGGACTTTAGTTTGACCCGTGATCATGGCGCATGCAAGTGTGCCGAAATATCGGTAGCCATCCGACTGTTTCCTCAGCAACCAGCAAGTAGTTCAAAAACAAAAAGAAAAGCAATTAAACCTATAGTGAGAGATGGCAATAGCATGATAGTAGTTTATTATTAGCTATAATTATTATAGCTATATTTATTATATTTTCTAGCCCTTGTCCCACTAAAGACGGGTTCGAGCAACCTAGAGTCACGCTACTTCTGGTATCCTATTATAGACTTACTAGCTGAACCCGCGGCTTTGCTCGCGCCAAGGAATTCAAAGTTTCATACAAACTTTCATCCCCTATTTTATCCCCTTGCGGGTAGAATTGATCAAAATCCTTTCTTAGGGGATGCCTACGTCATAACAACATCTACCTGCATGCCAAATTTCAGCCCGATCCGTCCAGTGGTTTGGGCTGTGCGTTGATAGATCACTATGTCAGTCAGTCAGTCAGTCACCTTTGAGTTATATATATTTAGATATAGATATTATATATATATTTAGAAGACGAATATTTGTATCTGAACCCGTCCTAAGTGGGATCGACCCTGACGGATTTACAAAGTACTAGCTGGTACCCGCGACTTCGTCTGCGTACTTTTCGCAAAAAGGTAGCCTATGTCCTTTCTCAGGGTCTAAAGATTGTCTGTGCCAAATTTTATCAAAATCGGTTGAGAGGTTTAAGCGGGAAAGCGTAACAGACAGACAGACAGACAGACAGACAGAGTTACTTTCGCATTTATAATATTAGTTAGGATTAGGATGTAACTCATTTCAGAGAATTCATTCGAAATAATGACTTCATAAATTAAATCAAACGCGCAGCTTATAGCGGCGCTGAATGCTAATCGAACATCTGCTAATTCTCAAATCCAACATGAGTTTTCTAGAGCACTTACCTACTTATTTAAAAAGTCCGCTCAACCGGTTCAAATCTTAATTCATTTACAGTAGTTTTCTCCATTCGTCCGCAACGAATGGGAAACTATTTTCTCTCGCTATTTGAACTGTGTGGTACAGTGCGTAAGCGAGGAGCGTAGCGAGACACTACAGTGATTGAACCAGCAAATATGGAGCCAGTTCTAAACCAACAAGCGCCGTTTACGTAGCTCCCTTCATAATAAACCTTTCTGTCAAAGAGTAGAGTAAGAGTTCTCCTGTGGTGGGAGAACCCACTTACATACATATATACACACACATTACATTATAACCTCACACACACATACGAATCTATCATACTTAAAATTATAATGTTATCCGATTCTTTGTTTACCCATACTATTACAAAATGTAAAAAAAAACTGGCTTCATTAAAAACTCGAGGGTGGGCGCTAATGCTTATCATACAAGATATTTTTATCTTAGTTTAGGTATTAGCGGGATCACTCAAACCTAACCTATGTTTACCTTAAAGCCGGTAATATTTATGTACCTATTATTTACAACCTATTGTAACTGTAAGGTGTCAAATAAAGATTTTTTCATTTTTTCATTTTTCATTTTTCAGTATACAACATTTCTTTCGTACTTACTAAGGTCTAGTATCCAAATTCCTTGGGTCTAACCGTATAAAACGTGACATTGGCGAAATTGCGGGCTACACTGCAAAGGTCAGTCAGAATCAGAATCGGAATAATCTTTATTGTAAACTGTTGAATGTATGTATGTGTTGGTGTTGAAAATATAATAGAGTACAAACAGTCTGCCCTATTCGGACGTACAATTAAATGTTTCAAACATTTTTGCTTAAAATCTATGAATGTGAAATTATAACATAGGTATTAATTTTTCACTTATAACATTATAAATCTTATCTTTAATCCAACCTAATTTTAAAGGAACTTTAGTTTACTTTGGTAGGTACTTATTTGTCTAAATATTCTTCTAAGCTATAAAATACTTGTGAAATAAGCCATTTTTTTTAAAGTTATTAAAAGCATTTACTTTACATAATTTAAATTGTAAGGGTAGGTTGTTATATATTTTAATTGCAGAGTAGTAAGAGCTCTTTTGGAATATACAGTTATTAGCTTGAGGGATACTTATGTTATGTTTATATCTGTCGCGCAAATTTCGATTTGATGAATTTTGGAAAAAATACTTCTAATTATGTTTACAAAATTACATATTTCATAAATGTAAATCATTACATATTTATTACAATTACATATTTCATAAATCATTTAAGAAGAAGAGTATACAATAACCGTAAGACTTTTTGTCTATGCCGTTACTAAAAATTACATTGTCGGGACTGAAACCTTGCCATACAAAGCATAAAAAACAGTTGACTGACTAGAAACTTTAACCTCGGAGCCATGCTCCACGCGACCGCGAATGTAGATGAAAATTAACGACGGTAAGTCCGGTGAAGGCAGTTGTTTCAGACGCTACTCATCAACTCTTGGACGCTGCTCCTCTCGCCAGCCCGCTAACCTAATTGCAGCGGTGAGCGGAGGGCGCAAATGCGATTTATCTGTTCTCGAGTCACTGTTTGTTCCGAGCCTGTTTAGCCATTACCTTGTCCTATAATAGCATATACGAACTGGGGCGATGGCATTAACTGACAATCAATGCAGCCCTGAACCACGGAACAGGGATTTCCTGTAGCCTATAGGAAGCTGAAGCGTGAAATTAAAACGGCATTACTTACCCCCGCTTTCTGGAAGCGCAATCAACACTAATCGGCTGTCAAGTCACTTGCTAATGCTATTTCTGTCTAATTTGAAAAAAAGGTGAAATATCAAGTGACTTGACAGTCGATTAGTGTTGATCGAGCTCTCAGAAACCAGGGGTCAGTTAAGTACATAAAACACTTTTGATCAGAATTAAATAGATTTATAGGAGAAAGAGAGAATTCAACTGTCGTTTGTCAGAACACTACTTTGACGTTTTTTTTCAACCCCTCTTTTTTTCAATCCCACCACTTGTTATTTTACTATAGATATCTTAACTTACCTACTTTTGAAATAAATTTAATTGGTAAATTTGCATTGATGATTCAAGATAATAAAATTACAACAATAAAAAAACAGAATGTAACTTTTAATTATTGTATTAATTTACAATTAAAATAACAGCGATTACAAACATTACCTACACAACAATGATAGAGTAGTGCTAACTGCAGACCGATCTAGAGATAGATCACATTTTCCAAATTAGTAGAGAGAGAAGAACATTTTAATGAAATAAATTCTTAGTTGATTCTTCATGACATTTATTGTTATTTTTGACTGATCCTTTTTCGTCCATGTTTTTAGAAACTCGCGTGTACAAGTATTTTTATTTCACTTTATGTCGGTCTTACTAATTGACACTTTGTGGTTCGTAGGTAAAAATAAAACGCAATCCTGTGTAGGTACCTAATACCTACGAACCACAGGATTGCATTTTATGTGACAAACAGAGGACTGAATATTCAAACTGAGCCCCAACCGACGCGGCGGTGTCACTTCATATGAATAAAACAGTTATGGAGAAAGAAAATATTGAAAAAGTTAGATACGTTGTGACGAGCTGTTTTAGGATTCTCTCTGAAAATATTTATGAATTGAACTAATCACTACATAGTCTAAAACAAAGTCGCTTCTGTTTGTCCCGCTGTCTGTCTGTCCCTATGTATGCTTAGATCTTACGGAAACGGATTTTGATGTGGTTTTTTTAATAGAATGATTCAAGAGGGTGTTTGTGTATAAAATAGTAGAAAAACACTGTGCACCCGCGCAAAGCCGGGGCAAGTCGCTAAATAATTAATAAAGCTCAGTAAATTATTTGTGTATATATTGTTATATATACACTAAAATACAAGCAAATAAATAGCAAGCTGAAGTAGGTATATGTTAACAAAGTCTTTCAGGGTAGGCAACACACTGACAACGCCCATGGTGTTATTGTTGTGTATGGGCGACGGCGACCGCTTACCATCAGGTGGGCCGTTAGCCCGTTTGTCTATCTTTTAATACATAAAAAAAGGTAGCAGATTTTCCTGTGTCCTGTAACTAGACATGATAACTTGTCGCATTGATAATATATTATAAGAAATGATAGAATTTACTAAACAAAAGAACAATAGGTAAAGAAATTAAATACACTGAACCCTCTGGTTTAGAATTTCAGTCAAACAAAGCTTTTTACCGCAGTTTCATCAATGGAAAACGTGTCTAGAAAAACATAAAAATGTGCCAGTAGATTCTACTCGAATGTAAATTCGAGTAGAATCTACTGTTTTATAGTTTTCCTGAATTTTTTTTAGCTAAAAACCCTGTTACCTAAAATATTTTTGTGCTGGTACTTATGCGAAGCCTTTTGTCTGCAATTTCTTTGAGCTGAAAACCAGTTACCTAAAATATTTTAATTTTGAATGTGCCTAAGTGTGTGCCTAGTGCCCACGCCAGCTAAGGCTTTTGTATTTAATTTCTAAACTTAGAATGAGTATAAAAACCGAGTTATAGTATTCGTCAAAGTAGATTTATTGATGCTAAGGTCGTAAGTTTGTCGTCGTAAGTTCGAATCCCGTCCCCTATTATTCATAATCCCTGCCACTGTCACATTCATGCCAACGAAAAGATACAGCAACCGACTTATCGGTCTGATAAGCTATTGGCGCGCTCAAGGACCATTATGATTAAGGGCCTTTTATTTTAGTAAATCCGTGAAAACGCTAGAGGCAACTGTTGTCTGTTAACATTGTTCCGCAAAAAGTCTCGGTTCAGTAGAGTGCTCGAAAGGAGCCTCTTGAGGCGCACTTAAAATCCTTTCACCACGCACGCTGTTTCAAAAAAAACTAGTCGACTAGTACGACAAGAAGAAAAAGCCATTATCAGGTATCCTGAATCCAGTGCGTAAACTTAAGAGTCCGGTGACAGCGGCTCGCAATTTCGAGGTGCGATTGGCTATTATTTCATTTTATTTCATTTTGGGGAGGTTGTTTGAAATAATAACTCTAAAGAAACACGCATAAATACTGTTCGAACACAAATAATGCAATAATATAAGGGAAATGTGCTTGAGTCAGAAATCATTTTGGTATTAGGTAAACGTAAGACCAAACATACTAATACCAAAATGATTTCTGATTCAGGCATGTTTCCCTTATATTATTGTATTATTTGTGTTCGAACAGTATTTATGCGTGTTTCTCTAGAGTTATTTTTTCAAACAACCTCCCCGAAATGAAATAAAATGAAATAATAGCCAATCGCACTTCGAAATTGCGAGCCACTGTCACCGGAGCCTTAAAGAACGTAAATGGGCAGTCATTAATTTACTTCCGAGAAAAACATCTTTTCAGGTGCCAAAGGATAAAGCCTTCCACCTTCTGGACCTATGTCTTCACACACTAAAACTTAAATGATTAGTTTTCGTATGCAAACTTTTCAGTAGGAAAACTTGTTATATACTTACCTACTTGTTTTTATCAAAATTATATTATTTCTTGAATTAATTGAATTATAGGTTTATAAAAAAGTTCTGTGTTTTTTATCTTATAAAATGTTAAAATGTAGTAAGTTAGAATTACTTTTTTATTTTTTTATACTACTGATTGTCAGATTATTAATGTATTTATTCATGTGTAGTCTTAGTCTTCGCCGTATGTTGGTCATCTGCAAGCTGAAAATGGCTAGTAGTCCATACTAGATTATCCTTCTGATACGAACCACATACATAGAATGGCAAAGCCATGTTCAAAACATCTCGAAAATAATGGCTTACCATATAATATCATACAATAATTTACCATACCATATAATTGCGCCATAGCGCACTCACTTACTTCACTTCACTAAAATAAACAGAATTAGCGTCATCATTTCCACTGCCTGAAAACTGAAACTGATACGCAAAAACCGATTCACAGATGACTTCTTACTTTTTAAATCATTGATATTTTAAGAGTTGTCTATGTTTAGTTCCTCTTTGGCACTGGAGTTATTGAGTATTCTCCCACAGAGGGCAGAGGAGGGAACTTGGACAGATAGGGGTGAGTAATAGCTATTGTCTGCAGGGTGGAGTACCTGTAAATAGTTATTGGGAGATAATCTTTGCCGAAATGTTGCAGGTTTATGGAAAGGGTCTTGGGATACGAAAGCCAGGTTATATAGTCTGTCTCAAAAGTAGATAGCTGTTACAGCTCAGTAGATAGCGATTACAACTCAATTAGAATATAAATTTATTTTATTTTAAATTTCAGTAGCAGTTTCTAAGTAGGTACTAAATACTAAGAGTCTTATATGTATTCTTAATGTCGCTGAGCGCGCCATTAGCTTATCAAACCAATAAGTCTGTTGCTGTCTCTTTTCGTGACAGTCACAAGAATACTCTGTAGTAGGGTTTCCTAAATGGTGGTCCGCGGAACCCAAGGATTACGTGGAAGGGTCACAGGGGTTCCGCGGTCTGTCTGAGAGTTGAATAAAAGGTTCGTGGAACTAAATAATAATAATAATAGCCGTTTATTCCGAAAGGTTTTTTACATTTTACACTATTAATACACATTTTTTGTAAATCATTTTTGATTTTCTGTGTGCCCTTTGGCATAGACCGTGGAACTAACACAGGTTAAACCTGCATATTATATTAAATACAAGGTAAACTTATCAAAACCGCCATCTCGGGTTCCGCCAAAAAAGTATGATCAATTAGGGCTCCAAGGCCAAATAAAATTGGGAATAATTTATACGCTTAGGGAAATCACAAAGAAATTTTACAATATCGATATAGTTATTATCTGATTGGAATTTGAACCCACCACCTTCCCGCTAGCGCATGCAGTGTATCATGGGGAAGGTCGTAGATTCAAATTCCACTTGGATAATAAATTTTGGAATAAAAGAATAGGTTCATGGTATTTGGTGAGCGGACTGGTTAGGCCGCCGATGGGCCCTTTTAGCGTGACGGATAGTGGCTTAGTTCAGCGGCCTGAGATCGTCTACAGACCCAAGACGTTTCAAAGTGATCCTTGTGATTTTATTGAATAAATACCTTTTGACTTTGACAATGTCCGTAAATACTAAATAAATAAACAGGGTTTGTAATCATATTTTAGTTAAAGTTTTATTTTTTTATCATAACAATATTACCTATATTTAATCGATTTGGACGTACCTCTGACTAACCCCCCATAGACATCCTCAATGAATCTTGAGTTAGTACTTGGTACTGAGAGATCTGAAGGGATATCTACCGTGCCTGGGGATCAAAGTTGTGAAGCTGTTTCAGTTTTTTAAATCGATTATGTGGCATTTTTTGACACTGAGTTATTTTTTGCCGCAGCATTTGTCTGATAAGCCATAGTGTAAAAATTCAAATTATCCAAATTAAATGCGCGTCAGGACAGCGCATATAAGCAATATTCAAAGAACAACATACCAATACATTTAATCGGGCTTCTGTAAACTTGAAAATTTGCATTGCTTATCCACGAAATATAAATAAAAACCATTGTAATGCCTCAATGGGGCTTATGTCCTGGACATATTGTTACCTCCTAAGAACTTTACTATTCTAACACGAAACAATGATTAGCTGATTATGATTCTTGTCACACATAAAACGATTATGATGTAGAGTGAGAACCTACCGTGGGAATAAAATCCTCAAAGGTGACGTCACGAATAACCGTGAAGAGTATAATACAATAAATTAATATAATAAATTAATTGTAATAATGTAATTTATCCATCTAATCATAATCATGGCTCTGCTGTGTCAGCCTCCAATTTAATTAAAGCATCATCAATATTTCTTTTAACACCCTTAATTTCATCTTCTATTTCTTGCAATGTCCTGTTTTTAGTTTCCGGCACAGTAAAGTACAACATAACGAGAAATATTGCTAAACAAGAACCATATGTGGCGTACGTACCACCAAGTCCTAGATCTTGTAACATGATGGGCGTGATCTTAATGTTCACACTATAAACGAAACAGAATATTAAACCAGAAGTCAATGACCCTATGCCTCTATACTCCAATGGGAATACTTCACCTAATAGAGTGAAACATATCGGTATAACACTAACATTCACCACAAAATTTTGCAGCAATAGTAGGAAAGGTGATAGCCACATCACATTCGCAAAACACTCGAACTTATTCTGCAAAAATAAAGCAAAAGTAATAGAAAACATTAACAGAACGTTAATCAATCCAAACAAAAATAATATAGTGCGTCTATTTACATATCTTACTAAAAAACATGAAATTGTCAATGCGAATATAGTAATAAGATCAACTGCTATGGAATAGTAAATAGCATGACCATCTCCAACTAGCTCTATCATTATTTGTATAATAAATGCTACAACGTAATATCTACCGCAAGCATCTAACACTAGCGTTATTAACAAAGCCAATATCAAAGCTTTTTGGAAATCTCTTTCGAGGAAAGCTTTGAAAAATAGTTTCAAATTATTGTCATCCTTTTTCGCCCTTTTCATCTTTATCGACTCCATCTGAGCCGTTATCAGTTCGGCTAGTTCTTTTTTCTTCTCGACAGACGAACCATGAAGCCAAGTAAATGTCTTCTTACATTCTTTAAATCTTCCTTTCGATGCATAAAACGATGGACTCTCTGGCCAACACATAGTAAAGACGACAGATAAGAAAGCTATGCCTGTTGCCGCCGCAGCTGGCTCTCGCCAAGACCAGAAAGAAAGACAATGGCAAATCGTAGACCCCAATCCCATTATGACTTTCATCATCGTAATAAAATATCCTCTGGAAACAGGACTGGAGTATTCACTGACGATAACGCTATTGATATAAATACTTCCAAAACAGAGGCCGTGGAAGAACCGCCCGATGAACAACCAAGTGATGCTGTCAGCGAAGTAGAAGACGATCCATGATAAGAGATTAAAGAAGCAAAGGGTAGTGTGTGCGATCTTGCGTCCGAGGATTTGAAATAACGCTGAGAGGATGAAGAATCCAATGACGCCTGATACTCCCAAGCTAGCAGCTGTAAATTAAACACAAAATTAATTACATAACCTAGTTAAATTGAAAATAAATAAATTAAAACATTTAATTGAAATTTAGACTGTAACATTTATTACTGATAAACCCACCAAGCCACGAGGCATCTTCAGGTGATATGTAGATTCCCGTTAGACTATATTTTGATTCTGAGCTTGTCAATACAGTTGGGAATGCCAAAATAAGTCCCATACTCATCCCTTGAGCCCAGATGCCCAACATCACAAACACCTGAAATCGATGTTATCATTAAACCAAGGATTTATTACCTAGAACTTCGTCAGATCAGGTGTTACCGGCTGTGGAATATTAATGGCCATAATAGACCAACAGCCAGATGGAAGACGTCGTTGGTGTACAGAAAAGACGTAAATGAAAGGGCTCAAAATGTAAGGCGTTGACAACACCTAATGTTCCTCTCGCTCGCACGATTCGACATTTTGAAAGATATAAAATCACTAAACCCGATTTTGAAAAATCGCAAACAACTATTTTGTGTGCAATCACATAAAAAAATCATTTTGATAGATGCAAGTTTTCCTACTCAAAAGTTTGCTTTTCTAGTATTCGTACTCAAGCAAACTTTTGAATGGGAAAACTTGTATCGATCAAAATGAAATTTTTACTACAATATGCGCAATGTGATTACACACAAAAATTGTTTGCGATTTTTCGAAAATGGGTTTAGTGATTTTATATCTTTCAACAAAACAAAACGTGCGAGCGAGAGTCACATTAGCTCTTGTCTTAATAGAACCTTAATAGAATGGCGAGAAATTCCTTTTATCGTAATAAATTTATTTTATTTCATTCGGAATCAAGTATAAATTAACTAAAAGGAACTTCAATAAACTCGTTAGGTACCTAGTATTTTTTTCTTTTAGAACGTGAGAGAAAATATCGAATGATATTTAGTGTAGGAGTGAGCCGTTACATTTTTTTTAAATTGCTTACTTGTTAACATTTTCTAAGTACTCTAAATAAATTAAAATCTATAGCCATGCCTATACATAAAGATTGTAATATAATTAGAGATTAGAGATTATTGTGCACAATAGCGGGCTAATGAGTAATTCAACATTGACCTAAAATTTTAGCTCAACTTCCAAGAATGCGTCCATTAAGGCGTTGACAATACCTAATTTACCTCTCGCTCGCACGATTCGACATTTTAAAAGATATAAAATCGCTAATCACAATTTTGAAAAATCTCAAACAACCATTTTGTGTGAAATCAAATTGCACACAGTTTGGTAAAAATTTCATTTTGATCGATGCAAGTTTTCTAACTCAAAAGTTTGCTAATGTACGAAAACTAGAAAAGCAAACTTTTAAGTAGGAAAATATGTATCGATCAAAATGAACATTTTACTAAACTGTTCGCAATGTGATTGCACACAAAATGGTTGTTTGCGATTTTTCGAAAATGGGAGTAGTGATTTTATATCCTTCAACAAGTCAAAACGTGCGAGCGAGAGTCACATTAGCTGTTGTCTTCACCTTAACACTTTTCTTACTCTTTAATAGTCTTTACTTATGGGGAAGACTCTTCATTTTTGTGTTTTTTATAATTATGTACCTAGCACTTGTTTACGACTTACACTACCATTTTACTGATACTAACGCAACACTAATTCAAAAGGTTTATGTCTTTTGAGTCTTCTCACTATGTAATTTTTTTTTATACAACTAACTGATGGAACAAGCAGATGGCCCACCTGATGTTAAGTGGTTACCATCACCTATATACAAAGCATTGCCTCGTAAGTCACGCACGATAGGAACGTGCCCTACGATGCACTGCCCAGCGTCCATCAACTTAAGGTTACAGATGTTAAGCCTCATGTGCCTGTATACCAGCGCGACCACACTCTTCAAACTGAAACACAGCGTTGCTGCTTGCTGGCAGAAAAAGGCGTGGTGGTAGTACTTCCCCGGACGAGCTCTTCACAAAGAGCTCTACTACTCTTATCCTACTACTATTATAAACGCGAAAGTTTGTAACTATGGATGTATGGATGGATGGATGGATGTTTGTTACTCTTTCACGCCGGAACGGCTGAACGGATCTGGATGAAACTTGGCAGAGAGAGATTATAGTCTGGAATAACACATAGGCTACTTTTTATCCCGTCGGAATACCGGGATTTAAATCTGCGCGGGTGAAACCGCGGGGCGTAACAAGTAATAAAATTGTCGAGGAGCTGGATGGCTTCGACATTAACATGCTGATGAAGTCTTTTTTTGTGATCTTCAGCGTATTTTTGTATAATTTATAACAGTATTAACAATAAATACCTGTCTCCAATAATATTTATCTCGAAACTCCATTATTTAAAACATTCACTCCTTTACGGATAACACGATGATGCACACTTGAAACTACCAATAATGCTGCTAAATGCGGTACCTAAAGTGAATTAATTAAAACTGCTACATACTGATAGCAGATAATTTACCTAAGTGTTACAAACGTATGGTTAAAATAAAATAAAGATAATTCCAGTGAATGCATAAAATTATTTACACATTGTATTATATTCATTATGTATTAATATTCATTAGTATTAAATACCCCGCATGAAGGGTAATGAGAGCAGGAAGTTGAAATACATTTTAAATTCTCCTCTAATAAATCCACTTTTACTCAGTTTGATAACCCGTAATGCTGCTTAGCTAGGAGGTAGAATATTAATTTATTCTGTAGCTGTTTTAGTTTAGCTTTAGCACTCAGGCGAGGTATCTACATACCGTCATGTTCTAAACGTAAATGGTTGTTATTATGTCATTCAGGTAAGAAAATAGTTTTGAAAACAATTTTTGAGATTCGGGGAGGCATACATAATAGTGTAGAACAGGGTTGGCGAGCATTATTCTGGGCACGCCATGCTGGGATCAAAACGGTTTGCATTTCTAGTTCAAACTCTCCGCTGCTCAGCCCGTCACTGCCGTAACAGTCCTTTATAACAAGTGGGAGTTACCGCCAAATTCGATCAAAAACTACTTGGCTAAATCCAATCTAACTAGTAGTTCGGCCCGAACTGAGATGTTGTGACTACACCTTCATTAAATATCACACCGAGACTGTAGGACTTTACTTATGTCGCGTTTCCATCTGCCGAAGACATCCGTTGGGGCTGGCGCAGCGGAAGAATCTTCTACAAATGTAGCCACCTATTTGCTCCTCCCGGGTTTGAGACTAGCTACGTGGAGCACCTGTGCACCGTGGGTCCCAAGGGCTGGCAGGTATAATGTGTCCGTCTCAGCGCAACAGCGTTGCCAATTGCCATTGACCATCGCAATGTAGCCAGGTGAGCTTTGTAATATTAATGGTTACCTACTCACTCAGCAAGAAATAAAAAAAAATATTGATACACATGCAGATGCAAGTGTATTTGTAAAATGTTCTTGTGTGCAATAATGAGTTTTCTTTTGGTTTTCTTCGTGTCGTGTCGTCGTGACATACCTAATTATATAGATTATAAATTTTTTAGTGCCAAGTTTTTATGAAAAGAAAAACCACAGTATTTTATTAGATTTTAGTGAACAGTATCTATGAATCTAAGTATACTTAATTATAGTTGAAACCTAATGATTTTAAAGTTTTTGTAATCAATGTGTTTGTTTTTCCATGTTTTCGATTTCCTGCAGCGTCGGTCGTGTCTTGTTTAGATTTTTATGTTTTTGTTATCAAGATATTTCTTTCCACCCTTGAGCCAAATTCTAATGATTTAGCACCTCTTAAATCATCTTCAATTTCTTGTAGCGTCTTGTCTTTAGTTTCCGGCAGAATTGTGTAAAGAAACATTAAACATAAAGCTACACCCACTCCATATATCGCATACGTACCATGTACACCGGAATATGATATCAAAACAGGGGTCACCTTCAATGTTAATGCATAAAAAGAAGTAAATACCAATCCAGATACAAATGAGCCTAATCCTCTGTGTTCCAATGGAATAACTTCCCCTATCAAGGCAAAAGATACAGGTACAACACCTATGTTCACCACGAAACATAGAAATATGATTATCAAAGCGGTCAGCCAAAGTACTCCAATAGGAAATTTGAAAATTGTGCTTAAATATACAAGCAAACTCACAGTTAACATGAGTAACACTGAAAAAGACCCGAATGTAAACAGTAAAGTTCTTCGTTTAAAATAGCTAATGACTATAGTAGAAGATGCCAGAGCTAATACAGTCAGTAAATCTGCGCCCAGAGTAAAATAGATCGCTGAAGTCTTATCACCAAGCAA
Organism: Plemyria rubiginata; assembly: GCA_963576535.1. NCBI lineage: Eukaryota > Metazoa > Arthropoda > Insecta > Lepidoptera > Geometridae > Plemyria > Plemyria rubiginata. The sequence goes on along the minus strand of OY754922.1, from coordinate 5,956,569 downwards.
TTTCATCAATATCTCTACAATATAAGCTACGAAGTAGTATCGCCCGCAGAGATCTAAAGCTAATGTCAATAGTGCTACAATTACAATCGGTTTTCGGAAATCTTTCGCTAGAACTTTTCTAACAATTTGGTTCATAGTTGTGTTCTTTTTTCTTATTTTAGATTTTTCTATTTGCGCATCTATCATTTTTTTCAGGTGTTTATGACTTTCTTCGCTGTTTCCACTTAGCCATTCGAAAGCTTTCTCACATTCTGCAAATCTGCCGTTAAGTGCTAAGAACGATGGACTTACTGGCCAGAGCAGCGTCAGAACTAACGATAATACTATCGGTACATTGGCAAACAATGCTATCTCTCTCCAGCTCCAAAACGGCTCCATGGCGTGACAGCATAAACTCCCAATTGCTATAGATACTTTTTTGAGGGTAATGAAGTAACCCCTTCTGCTGGGATGGACGTATTCACAGATTATGATGCTATTAATATAGATTCCGCCTACGCTTAGTCCCTGGATAATCCTGGCAGCGTATAAGGCGGAGACACTTTTGGCGTAGAAGAAGATCAGCCAGCCAATGAGGTGGACGGTGTTCAAGGCAATGTGGGCTGCTTTTCTGCCAAAAACTGACAGGATTGGAGATAAAAGAAACGCACCCAGGAAACCACCGATTCCACTACTTGCAGCTGAAAGAAAATTATGGTAAGGTGAATGTGGAGATTTGAACTTCTGCGTTGTTGTTACAGATTTCTGAGATCGGGAGGTTTTAGACACTTCAAATCCACAAGGATGCTATTAGGAAAAAAGTTTTTCCTGGAATTACTTAAATAATTAGGATGAATTCTAATTTTGCACTGAATATGAAAAAATTAGATACCAGCCTACTACAGTTAAAGGTCTGTCCCATCAGTGCCGTGTCAGAGACGGGGCAGGAACTTCGTTGCCGGCACGGGCACGGACAGTGTGTGATCGAGTTCATAGACAATGACAATGATATCATTTTTGACTCCAGACGAAACACGTCCCTGCCCCGTCCCTGACGCGGCACTGATGTCGGGGGGTAGACCTTAAATTATAGGTACACCGTAAGTAGTATTACCATGAGTAAGTAGGCCCTTGATACTATGTCCTTGAATAGCCTTACTACGAAATTACTTACTAATCCAAGACGCCTGGTCCCTAGTAGTCTTGATGTCCGTGCTGTTGGGCGATACGATGGCAGGGTTCAGAACAGCTGGATATGCCATCATGTATCCAACGCTGAGGCACGTCAGTAACCCCGTGAACAGAACGAAACACTGAAAAAATTAGTAAAAATATAGAAACAAAAAAATATGAAACTTACTATCAGCTAGTGTTAAAAAATACACGTCATTATAACTTCTACTTCAAAATGCCAGAAATAACAATAATAAATCTTTATTTCAGACATACACAAACACACAATACAAGACAGTAATAAAATAAGGCACAAAAATACAGAAAAAAGAATTAGTAGGTATACAAACAAAACAACCACTTACAACTAAATTACTACACTTACATGAAAAATAGTAAAGAAACATGTAGCATTTATTGACAATCTATATATCTATAACTATAAGAATCAAAGTCCTGACTGACTGACTGACTGACATATAGACAACGCACAGCCTAAGCCGCTGGTCGTAGAGACTTGAAATTTGAGGAGTACATAGTTCTTACGGCGGTTCTACGGCGTAGACGTGTACTAAGAAGGGATTTTTCATAATTCAACCCCTAAGGGTGTAAAAAGGGTTGAAAACGTTTGTATAAAAAAGTAAAGTATTCTTTCAACCTAGGAACTTGAAACTTAGAGGACATATACCCCAGTCAATAATTAAGTTTGTCATTTTTAGTTTTTAAGAACTACCCCCCCTAAAGGGTGCAAAGGGGTGTTGTAGTTTGTATGGGAGTTTTTTAACGAGTGGTTCAATTGATTTCAAACTTGGAGTAAATATACTTCTAAATAAATAATTAAGAACGACATTTTTAGTTTTTGTAAACTACCCTTAATAAGGGTGCAAAGGGATGTCAAAGTTTGTACGAGAATTTTGTTACGCGTAGTGCGATTGACTTGAAACTAAAAGTAGATACTTAAATAACAAAAAAATATACTAATTTAGGGTTTTATCTCGGGTGGAATGCGCGAGCGGCATCAGAGGCGCAGCGGTGGCGGGCGAAGCGCGGGGCTGGGCCCTTAGCGGGCCTAGCTGGGACTTGGACCGCTGTATCTAAGTACTTAAGCGCAAAAGTACTAAGCTACGCGGGCGAAACCGCGGGGCACAGCTAGTTAATACATGATATCTTTGATATTAGTTTCATAAAAAGTAAAAGTACCTATACCTAAGTAAGTAGTATCTTAATTCCTTGGTTAAGTTACTAAAATTTTGTGGATTAGACGTGATATTATGGTTTTTGGACCTGCCAGTTGCAGGGCAGGCTAAAGTTCAAAAATCTAACCACCGCACCGCCGCCATAGTATTCGTTTCTCATGGTTTGCAGCATTCTAAATTCAAATCAGTTTTGCTCATAGTGTGAGTAAGTTGTTTAGTGAGTTTTTGATCGACAGAAGCACCTTCTGAGAGCTAGTGAGGTGAAATACAATTTTTCACATGTATTGTTATAGTAGCCGCTTGTGAGGTTTACACAAAATCATAAAATATATATTTATGAAAATTGAGGTTTTATTATGCAGGTACTTACTTGCCTCCAAAAATAGATATCACCCATTTCGGTTCTTTTTAATTCATGATACGTTCGCACTCGGATATTGTACACAACCTTCTGATAAATAAATGTAGTTGTGTAGGTATTCTAAGCTCTAACTTAGCCTAATTGGCAAAACAGGTCTTACCTTGAGTCGCTTAAACCTCATCATAGGCTTAAAATCATTTACATACTAGTTAGGGCTTTTGGTATTTATTTCATAACTGTTTCTTGTTGACGTACCTATATCTTAAATGTAATCGAAAAGTGAAAGAAACAAGTTTAAAATTTTATGACAAAAATTAAAGGAAGAATATGTCATGGTTATGAGACAATGTTGCGAAGCCTACATAGCATTCTCACACTTAATCTAACCACATATTAACTGTTCAATTAGCGTGCAGTAAAATAGTACACACGTTACGTTTTATCGAGTCGTTCTTTCCGTCAACAAGATCTGTAACAGACTGCGTTATAATATTCCGGTGTTATCAATGTAGGGGAAGCAGGGGTAATGGCGATCGTGTCGGGTAAAACTGCTCACTCCAATAACTAATTAAATAAGGTGCCTTAAAACACAGCGAGCACGCTGCAGCGCAGGGGTTGTGACGCTTGAGCAGGCAAAGTCTATAAACCACGAAACTAAACATAAGACAAATGTAAAAACAAAAAGAGCATTTTTCTCTCAGGTGATCGACATTCCCCCATCTTCCTCTAAGTCTCAAAGATGAGCGATGCAGGCATTAACGAATGACCTACTGATGCACAGAAACTACACTGGCTGGATAATGAAAACCCAATTCATTTTGGGTGCGGCCGCCAACGCAACGTTGCATATTTAATTATAGACAGACAATCATTTTTCCACTCATTTTTATTGACGACTTAGCACACAACATGATATTACATGTTAATGAAATATCCAAGTAGGTATATGAAGATTGAGTACTTACCGGTGGTCTAGTGGGAGTGACGCCTTTCGGTCGTCAGGTCGCTGGTTTGAATCCGGTCGCGCACCAATGGATTTTTCTATCGAAAGATTTGTGTGCGCAATGCCCATGCAGTGCTCTGCTGTTACTGATGTTGGTAGGTAGCAGACCTAGTGCTACTCTCGCTCGCACGCTTTGAAATGATGAAAAACATTTTCTAAATTGGAATTAGAGATTTTATATCTTTCAAAATGTCGAATCGTGCGAGCGAGAGGTACATTAGGAGTTGTCAACGTCTTAGTGGTTTTTGTTTCTGATAGTGGTAGATCTCCAATACTAAATGGTAAGATAATCTATGACGTGCCAGTTTACGCAATAAATTAAGGGTCCGGTGACAGCGGCTCGCAATTTCGAGGTGCGATTGGCTATTATTTCATTTTATTTCATTTCGGGGAGGTTGTTTGAAAAAATAACTCTAAAGAAACACGCATAAATACTGTTCGAACACAAATAATACAATAATATAAGGGAAATGTGCTTGAGTCAGAAATCATTTTGGTATTAGGTAAATGTAAGACCAAACATACTAATACCAAAATGATTTCTGATTCGGGCATGTTTCCCTTATATTATTGTATTATTTGTGTTCGAACAGTATTTATGCGTGTTTCTTTAGAGTTATTTTTTCAAACAACCTCCCCGAAATGAAATAAAATGAAATAATAGCCAATCGCACCTCGAAATTGCGAGCCGCTGTCACCGAAGCCTTAAGGCGTTGACAAGACCTAATTTACCTCTCGCTCGCACGATTCGACATTTTGAAAGATATAAAATCTCTAAGCCTAATTTAGAAAAATCGCAAACAACCATTTTGTGTGCAATCACATTGCACACAGTTTGGTAAAAATATCATTCTGATCTGAAGTTTGCTTATGTACGAAAACTAGAAAAGTAAACTTTTTAAGTAGGAAAACTTGTATCGATTAAAATGAATTTTTTACTAAACTGTGCGCAATGTGGATGCACAACAAAAAATGGTTGTTTGCGATTTTTCGAAAACGGGTTCATTGATTTTATATCCTGCAACAAATCAAAACGTGCGAGCGAGAGTCACATTAGCTCTTGTCTTCACCCTATTGAATAATTAATCATTTTATGTTTTATTCATGTAAGTATAATAAATACAAAGTACTTGTTGTAGTAACGCACTTTTATGGAAACCCGCGACAAATTCTGCACCTATATCGAACCTACGTACCTATACCTATGTATAAACACCTACGTATATAAACTGCTCAATATGCTCATGAGCACCGTTGGTCTAGTGGGAGTAACCCCATCCTCCGATTGGAAGGTTGTAGGCTCGAATCCGATCTAGCACCGATGGATCTTTCTGGCGAAAGTTTAAGATGAAGAAAACCAGTAACCATTCTAACTAACAGCAGCTATGGGCTTGCAACCTGTCACGTATGGTATACAGACTTGGTGCAAAACGGGGGTGTGCCAAATAACAATAAATAAATATTGGTGGACCTTCCACACAGCACTATCTCGCTCCAAACTATGCCAAAGCTTGTGATATAGGAACCAGATAGATGACGTACTACTTATATACTTTTTTTTGTAAATACATTCTTAATATAACACCCAGAGTGACCCAGACAGAGAGCAAACCTCTATAATCATCACGCAAACGTGTGTTCTCGGTGGGGTTCGAACCCACAGCCTACGGCACAGAAGGCAGAGCTGCTACCATGAGCTATGAAGGCTGTCAATGATCAAAATGTAAGGTTTGGAAACATTTCTTTGACTACCATGTGGTAATAAAAGATACAAACACTGATTCCTTTTAGTTAAAAAGAGCCTAAAAGGCTTGCGGTGTTTTAGCAAATCTGGTATTCAGGTCAAGTGCTCTTAATAACTGTAGCGGTTTTATTTCCAAACCGAACGGGATTCACTTTGACCTTGGATGAACGAGGCTCTGGATCTAGAAAAGAAAAATCTATAATAAGATTCCAGAAAAATTAAAGTCCTAGAAAACTATAACATATTTGTAAATAACCTAAAGGATACTATTACAAAAATCTTATTATACACTAGAAGAATACTTAAATGACTATGATGCATGTCTTTAGCGTTAAATAAATTTGGATGATTGTTTATATTGGTCCGCTTCTCTCTATTGCAACACCCTAACGGGGTACATTATGTATTGAATTAAAATTATTTAGTCATAAGTCCTGACAATGTAAAATCTACATACATACATACATAATAATGCAATAAATATACTGAATACTAAAAATATTACAAGTTTAGAGCGTTTGCAGTTTTTATCCAATACACTACAGGCACTCAAAGTAAAGGTAACGGTAGGTAAAATTGTAAATTGGAAGGAGTCACAGCAATAGGATTCCCAGCTGATTATAGAAGACGTCGCGGCCGTCCAAGAAACCAAGAAAATGCTAGCTCGACTGCCTTGATTTCTTCCGGATAGAGTTGTGGGTAGAGTTTAAAGAAAAATGACTTTTGCCCAACATTAGTAGTGTATACTCTATAACAACTCTACCCGGAAGAAATCAAGGCAGTCGAGCTAGCATTAATGGCCATAAGACTTCAAAGTTTGGAGACCCCTGGTCTAGAGTCCAGACCCTAGTAAGTTTAATTCCTGGCGCCACTTGGATCCGAATGGCACTCATTATGTCGTTTAGGAAGCTGCATTTTTTAAGTCTCGTAAAAGCAAGGTTTCCTCAATGAGTATTGATTACCTACCCTAATAAATTGAAGATGCTACTTAAGGTGCCTTTGATTTTTTATTTACATTACTTACTATTAAAATAAAATAAGGCTTTATTTGTACTATTTTGAGTACATTATACAGAGGCACGTAACGCACAGAGGAACGTGCCTTACGACCCAGTGCCCTGCGTCCAGCCGCACCCGTCAAACGTAAACACAACAATGCTGCTTGGTGGCAGAAATAGGCATAGTAGTAGCTGGCCACCCCAGACAAGCCCTTCACAAAGGAGACACTCATTAGAGTAACGATTGATCGAAAATACTGCTCATTTTGTGACACTATAAAGTGGATAAAGTTACTTTGCTTCCAGACACAAATAGAGCAAAAGCATTGCAGTCAAAGTTGGTAACATGTTTAATTGAAACGCGACAGACGACGGCCGCAGGACCATACATGATGAATTTTTTACCCAACTTTGGTTGGTTCTTGTCTGCATTTAGGTAAATGCTATGTCTTTTTCATTTTCATCTGAAAAATACTGAATCAGCCTGCCGAGTCGGTAAAGTAACCTACTTGCTTGGACGAATCCTTTCAGAAAGACCACTAGTAAATAGGTTTGATCATGATCATGGTGTATGCAACTGTGCCGATATATCGGGAAACAATCAAACTCACAAATCATGGTAAATATCCCGTTGTAAATCAAAGTTATTATAGTAAACTAGTTGCGCCCCGCGCGGTTTCACCCGCGCAGATTTAAATCCCAGTATTCCCGCGGGATAAAAAGTAGCCTATATGTTATTCCAGACTACAACCAATCTCTCTGCCAAGTTTCATCCAGATCCGTTTAGCCGTTCTGGCGCGAAAGAGTAATAAACATCCATCCATACATCCATACTTACAAACATTCGCGTTTATAATATTAGTAGGACTAGTAGGATAATTGTTACCTATGTCTCTTTTTCACATAAATAACATATTTACTCGTAGGGTAGGCAATCACAAAGACTTCATAGCCAAAGTTAACTTACTTAGTACAACCGAGAAGTTAATAAACTCTGTCAACCCCCAACGGGCCTGGAAAAAGTTTAAATTAGACTTGTCGTACTTATTAAAAGTATCTTGAAAGTTCGATAGGTTGAGTCCCTACTTTCTACTCCGATTTCGGCCTTACACGGTCGAGCGGCCTTGAGAAGTTTAGGGTTTCCTGAGACGCACATACTCAATAACTCAACCACCTACACAATGTGCGCGGCAAGACTGGAAAGTACCTTGCTATTCTGAAATTGAAAGGCGCTGGCACTGAAGAGTAAAACCAAAAAATGAAATAACCAAGCACGTGTCAAATGATGATCCTCAGTGATGAAGCAAGATGATGCAGTATGACGTTCTAGATTTGAATTTGATACTGTGAATCATTTGTTTTTTATCTTTACTTCCATGGCAATAAGTTTTTAAACTTTATTTATTTAAAAATAAATAAAATAATAATCCTTACATAATCCTAGGTACCTACCAACCTTTATTATATTGATCGAGAAAACTGTGTACTGAGAACGATGAAAAGAAAGGATATATACATACTTAGGTACATCTACCTACTAGCCTAACAATACAATTTGAAGTTGGAATTGGAATAGCATTCTCCCCGTGGGGTTACCACTTCATAACCGACCAAGTCCATCTCAGTTTGCTATTTTCCAATTCCAGGAACAAGTTGTTATTGGTTTTCTAAAGTTAGTCGTAAATGTCGTAATACGAGTGGATTATGAATGAACGGCTGTTTTCTGGATAAGAACCTAGTTCGGAAAAGGAACACATTTCACAGAATGTAAGTAGGTAGGTAATTTTTTGACTTAACACTAACATTTTCATAGTTTTCATCAAAGTCTGATTATTTTATGCATTTAAGAACAACTCATAAAAATTCAGTAGCAAAAAAATCTCAAGAAAGTTTACAATTTTTTTTAAAGTCTTTTTGAAGTTGTCCAAGTCGAAAATTTTTAAAATTTGGATAAAAATTCATAAATCGAAAACTATAAAAAATCGCGGAACATAATTAAGGGTGATTCAGGTACCTACCCCAAGGAGTGTTCTATCTCTGGACTTTCGCTTGACACTACTTTTTGGGACACCTATTTTTTTTTTACTAGCCGGGGCGACTAGAGGGTTATGTCGGACTCTTGATACCGACTAAAGCCCCTGGGGTGTTCCTCTGCGGTGCTTGGGACGAGGTTACGGGTTCGGTTTGCACCGCGACCACGCCAGCAACTGTCCTTGCGGACCCGTCTTCCTCTCTTACCTAGCAAGCTCTTTCTTAAGTGAAGACACCCTGAACACCGGGGTCCCTTCCCGCTCTGACCCTCACAATGCAGGCGACAGAATCCCCCGATCTGTCGCCCGCGGGTCTTGCCTATGTCGGCATTCGGGCCAAGAAGGCCCGACGCCGCTGCCCGTGCCTCCTGCGGCGAATCGGAAGAGATTTTGGGTCTTGCTCTCGATTCCGCTCCGCCGCTTCCTTCTGTGTCATAACGGTTTCACAGAAGGTCTCGAACGCATTCCAGGCCTCTTCACTGCCCACCATGGCTACGACCAAAGCTGGCAGAGACAGGTCCTGTCCAATCACTACAGACATAGCAGCGCGAGGCTTCGCTCAGGCTGAGCACTCTTCGCGCGTGTGCTGTGCCGTGTCTGCAATACCTCCTCCACAGTGGTGGCACTCATTTGTGGGTTCTCGTCCAACCACCCGACACAGGTACTCACCAAAGCACACATGGCCAGTCAGCACCTGTGTCAGGTGGAAAGACAGCACGCCATGTTTCCGTTCGGAGGATAGGTCGAACTGCCTTAACTAGTTCCCGGCTAGCCCCCGGGATTTCAAGCTGCTCTTTCCACTTCTGGAATAGCAGGTCTCGAGCTTCATCTCTCAATTGGGCGACTTCACGCGGATGAAGACGCAGGCCCTCCTCTCGCACCGCTACTTCGTGCCAGTAGCGGTCTGCAAGAACTGCTGCGTCTAAGTCCCACGGTGGACTACCAGCCAGCAGACACGCTCCAGAGTGAGACACCGTACGGTAGGCTCGAGCAGCCCTGAGTGCAATGACTCGCTGCGGGCGTCGCAGCAGCTACAGGTTTCGGGCGCTCAAAGCATCAGCCCATATTGGCGCTCCATACAACCATCGAGCGCACCACTCCAGCATATAGACGCCGGCATGCTCCTCCTGGACCTCCCAGATTTGGGAGTATCCTCGACAACACTCCCGCTGTATACCTAATTTCACTAAGGTGATAGGACTGCATTGCTGTGACTATCTGCAGTAGGTAAATAGGTACTACCTACCTACTAACAACGAACAGTGATTGCAACTTTTATTAGAATTTTTCATTAGGTATCTTTACACAAAACTATCTCTTTTCCAAAACCAACCAACCTTTTAGATCTAGCTAGGTAGGACCCTTTGCTGTATTAAAGGCTGTCAAAGAGTAATATAATAGGAATGTATGTACGTAGTATTTTATTACATTGTAACGAGGATCATACAAAAGAGCGATAGATACCAACCGAGTTTGTTGCCTGTTCTTCTAGGGGCGTTGCGTTGGTCGCCTGGAACTGGCACTAGTCACCTAGTTTTTAAGACGTTTCAAGATGATCCTTGTGATTTTATTGAATAAACATATTTTGAATTTGAATTTTACCTACCGGTATCATCATGGCGCAACCAACGGTTGCCGTACCTACCAGTATGTACCTACCTACCTACCGGTAGTATGGTAGTCTAATAGTAGTTTTCTTTCGCTTGAATACGCCATGCATTATGCCAATAGGTAGCATTGTTTAACTGTTTGATTATGTAGGTACCTACATCAAAATAGGCACAAATTTTGATGGTTTTAACCAGTTGACTTTTAATTATAATAGGTATATCAATACAAGGAAAACTACTATCGGTCCGGTAGGTCTACAGCCAGCTTTGTTTGAATTTTTGAACATCTTACTAAACGCGAAAGTTTGTAAGTAAGGATGGATGGAAAAAGTAACAAACATCCATCCATGTTTGTTACTCTTTCACGCTGGAACGGCTGAACGGATCTGGATGAAACTTGGCAGAAAGATAGATTATAGCCTGGAATAGCATAAGGGCTACTTTATACCAGGATTTAAATCTGCGCAGGTTGAACCGCGGGGCGCAACTAGTACGGTAATAGAACGGCAACATTGGCAGCTGGAAAATCTAGTGTTACTAGTACCTGTAAGTATTAAACTGGATTGAAAACGGCAAAAATAGGTATTTGATTATTTCGAATTTCATAGTATAACTGCTATGACATAATAATATAAATTCTTTGGACACAATTATATTTCATTATAAAGGTAAAATGCATAAATGGGATGTTCGTTTAGTTTGCATTTGCACCGCGACGACGCGGCACCCGCGCCATCTATGGCGTCTAACATCAAACTAAACGAAAGCGAATAGCGGAAGATGGCCGTCGCGTGCCGAAACTGCTTAGCGAAGCTCCGTTTATTTACTACGAATAAAAAGTTTTAATGTGGTAAATCGTAACTTTTTGAATAAAACTAAGTCAAAAAGTTGTTTGTTATGGTCATATAGTGTTGTTCAGTGAGTTTCCCAAGTGTTTCAGTTAAAATTTCACACAAAAAGTGCTTCTTCAAGTGTGAGTGTACAACTAGTTTGTGTTGTGTTTAGGAATGTTGTGAATCCAAGTGGAATAGTGCTTTTGTTGCCGGAGTATCATCTCGGGACAGCTGCATTCTACTTTCAAGGTAATACTATGAGTTTTACATTGTTTACAAAACTTTTCAAAGTTCGTTTTGTTTACATTGTAGCGCGCATGTTCGCAAAAGTTTGCTTCAAACTTTCAGAACTCAGAACTTTTGTTTGATTTGAAAATAATCTCTAGATTCGATTATCGACTAGGTAGATACCTATTGATGAATTTAATCAACGTTTAAAGATGTTTTGTTAGGTCTGTTGTAAAAAAGCTAGGTACCTCTATTATCAAAGCACAGTTACTACCTGCCTACCTTGTGTAAGCTAAAGTGTTTGATAACATCTCACATCCCATACAACCAAACATAAGTTACAAGTTCTTTTCAATTAGTAGGTACATCTTATGCATCAGTTTTATTTACAATTTCAATTTATAGAATTTACTCATCAATTGGTTCAATCATACATTGGTACATGTTTGCTGGTCATTGATTTCTAGATCAATAGGTAGGAATGTGATGCTGTGATCAAGTGTTACACTTCATATTATTCAGTTGTTCAATAAATTACAAGCATTACCTAGTTTATGTGTATGGAAAAGCTCACCATTTATTCACCTCTCAGTAGGTATAAAAACAATAAATTGAAAATACTTAAAATAAAGGTGCTTTCATGGGAATCACACTGAGATTATCTCATCTTCTTAGATAATAAAGACACAACTGGTAATCCTAAGGCACAGTATACATCCTTAACCGCTGGTTACAGAAAGCTAGATTAAAACCAATCAGCTGTCAAGTCACTTGTTATCTATAAAAGCTGAAAAGGCAAGTGACTTGACGGCCGATTACTTTTGATTGAGCTTTCAGAATCCGGCAGTAAATCTCTTGAAACCTAGATTCTTGAGATTGTTTAAAGGTGGTAAGAAAGTGATAGCCCTAACATTACCAGCTTAGACCACATGGGAAATAAAACTTGTAAATCACTACATAGTATAAAACAAAGTCACTATCTCTGTCCCTAATATGTCCCTAATCCCTATGTCCCTATGTATGCTTAAATCTTTAAAACTACACAACGGATTTTGATGCGGTTTTTTTTAATAGACAGAGTGATTCAAGAGGAAGGTTTATTTATGTATAATACATGCATGATATAGTAGAAAAACAATGTGCACCCATGTGAAGCAGGGGTTCGCGGTGGGTTGCTAGTAATATTATAAAATTAACCCATTATGGGGTGGAGAGGGTTGAAGTTTGTTTAAAAGCATATATAAATAGAGATAATTCATATACTTAAGTAATAAAGTATATATAATGGAATTGACCCTAACTTTATTAATCAGTTGCAGGCATTCAAAGACATCAATCCCATATCCCTTACTGTTTCTTGGATCCTGGCCTTGACGTGAAGAATCCCAACATCACATGAAGATCCTTGTCCTTTAGCATGAAGAGTATAGGAGCCCAAGCAAAATGAGAATTGAAATCATATAATTATCACACTCACATTTCCTGATTCTGCAAACTCAGGATTCATTGAGAATTTCGGTGTAGTCAGAGACTTGTCTGTATAAATAAATAAATAATGCTGGACAATCCACACATCAGTATCTAGCCCCAAAGTAAGCTACTCAAAGCTTGTGTTATGGGTACTAGATAACTGATATATTTAATACATTATATACTTACATAGATAGATATTTTTTACTATACATAGAAAACACCCAGACCAAGGGAACAAATTTCTGCAGATCGTACACAATTTTGTTCTGAGGCGGGAATCGAACCCGCAACCTCTTGCGTCGCAGGCGGACTCTCGCCCGCTGCAAGACTGAGGTCGTCGAATATATATATGCTAATAACATTTAAAGTGAGATAAAATTTTAGAAATTATGACTTCTCATTTTCCTTCCTTCCTCCCTTCCTTGTGATTGAAATTGAAGACTGTTGTTTCTGATTTAATAGATATCCCCCATGATGATTCGGAATAATAATTTTGTGCCATCTTTCCATCCTAATAATAAACGCGAAAGTTTGTAAGTATGGATGGATGGATGTTTGTTACTCTTTCACGCTGGAACGGCTGAACGGATATGGATATAACTTGGCAGAGAGATACATTATAGTCTGGAATAACACATTAGGCTATTTTTTATCCCGTGGGAATACCGGAATTTACATCCGCGCGGGTGAAACCGCGGGGCGCAACTAGTAGATCTATTAAGCAGTCGGTCTATCTCTTTCGTCTGTGAGATGGCGCTTCGTTTTCTGGTTCGTGATGGCGAGTCGAGAACTTTTATTTCACAACACGTCTACAAAATAGGATTATAGGTATTGCATCTACTAATACCTGCGATTAACCTCTAGCTTTTACGAGTACTTCAAAACGCCGCTTGGCGTAAAATGAGGTTTCATGAACTGTACATACTCGTATAAATTACGAAAATACAAAAGTTACCTACCTACAGTAGATGCCAATTTACTTTGCTGAAAAAAAAAATGCCCTAAATATTCCAGCTGTATTCAGGATGTTATTAACTGCAACTGAAAATCAGCCATGCATCATCTGTGACATAGTATATTTACCGGCTTGTCATCTCCACATCAATGGAATATCAATATAATTTGGTGCTCTTGGTCATCGGCCTGCGTTCCTCTACAAATCAATAGCAGCTCTTGATGGCGTGACGCACAGTAATGTCCTTATCTTTGACTGCGACCAGAAAGATTGCATTTGTTGCAACTCAAAACAAACTCCATGAATCCCAAATAATAAAAGAAATATTTAGGTAAGCGTAGTATAGGACGCCTTTCGGCGAGGTGGGCGACGATCTGCGAAATGTAGCGACGAGCTGGATGAGAAGAGAAGATGTCAGAGGTCAGGTGGACTAACGTATGTTGATCATGATGAAAACAGATAGTAAGTATGATATTTTACCTACTTTATAGCTAACTGACTAGCGCCTACGTAAGAAATGAGGCTGTGACTTCGCCAGCCATCGTTCGGTAATAAAATCGGTAAGTTCCGTCATGTAAACTTGTGACTTTCTTTACTGTTTCGTCTACAATGCCTGCTCTGTTTCGTATTCACCATTGCATCTCAATAACTCCAATCGATGATTGGTAATTTTTATGCGAAGCGCGGCGACGGGACAGTCATCTTTGTTTCAATATGGTAAATAAAACGATGCACGTTGTCTGCTACTAGTAATGGAGGTTAAATTATCTGATTGTATTGTCTGGGAATAAGACATTGGTGGTCTGGTTATAGAGATCCCGCCTTACGATCATTTATCTTTATTTAAATAGGCAGTAGATAGCTAAGTGTGGTTTAAACATTTATTGCGAGTGTGACGTATTTTACCCTCGACCTTGAGCAGATGACCATTAGGTTTTATTTACAAACTGCTTCCAGTCATAACCAAAATTGATACTCGCTCTGAAAATATTGGTGGAAAATGTTGTAAAGCAAAAGCACTGTACTCGGCCCACTCATCCGAATGAAATTACGACTGAACCGGCTGTTACTTATGAAAGTATTACATTTAGATAAAGGTTCTAAGTATATTATTATAATTGGTCCAAATAAGTTGTCCTATATTTTTTTTTACTGCGTATTTTGGTCAAAGTTCGGCAAGTCATTCGAATCGAGTGGTCTAGAATCAAGAGTAGAATCTGTAAACAACCTAACCAAACAACCCAGTGTCATGTCAAACATTCATATAAAATCGTGTCAAAATGTGAAAAGGATTGGTTATTAGAGGACAGCGTTGGAAGGTTATAGTGGGTTCAATAAAATTGTTTTGTATTGTTTGATTTTATCGAGGAATAAACATTAAAGATGAGCTTTTACAGTGAGGTTTTCAAACCTACTACTTACCTATTTGCTGATAAAACAAGCATATAGGTCAGCTGGTGCTAAGTGGTAACCATCACCATTAGAATTATCTCTTCGAAAAATTTGTGCAATGCCAGTCTAGTGCTCTCAAAGATGAAAGAAACCAGTTTGCTTGATGGGCTTTAATCTGTCACGTATCAATGTGCCAAATCTAATATCGCTCAAGGTTAATGAAGATAATTCTTACCTACTACGATGGTACATAGGTATTATTATTATGTGGCCAGGTACATATTAAAATACATTAATTTTAAACTGAACCGCTCAATATCTTTACAACCAATCTCATCTTAGTGTATCTTTTTCCGATTAAAATGACAATTTCATACAAGACCTACTTATACTTTGTAAGAAGTAATAACTGGTGGCGCGGGAGATGTTTTAGTTGGCTGGCACGCAGTGGAGGCATGGAAGAAATTATTGTACCATCTACCTAAAGAAATGTCACTTCAATGAGTCAACGGCTTTTAAACCAACCTATACCTTTGAATTATATTTCCCTAAACAGCATTTATTTTTTATTCATCGATCGTGGTTTGATCCATGGCTGACCACCTGATGTTAAGCGATTTCCTCTGCCTATCAATAGCATATATATACAGGGTTACAGGAAAAATCGTGCTAGATCCGTTAAGGGCGTGGAGTACCCATCATTTCTGACTTATTTCACTATGAAACACCCTACCCTAAACATAACCCTTTTCAAGCAATTCGACTTTTAATTTTTTTATTGAAAATTTTGTGCACCTTAATTATTATTATTATTGCATTTTTACATGTGTAATAAGATGCTTTAGGATGTCAATCATTAAAATAGTGCATAAGTTAATTGAATAGACCGTAGTAGACAAGTGAAAGTTAAGAAATAAGAAAAAATACTAGAAAGTTTATTTTTCTCTAAGGGATATCTAAAAAAAATATTATGGCAATTGTTTGTGAAATAAGTCAGAAATGATGGGTACTCCACGTCCTTAACGGATCTAGCACGATTTTTCCTGTAACCCTGTATATCGCGTTATCTCCCAAGCATGTTGACTCTTACCATTACTTAATTACTTGGCGGTTTCTATTGTTACTACTTTGGCTTAGTAAAGATTTTTGTTAGTTACTTACTGTACCTACTAAGTAGTACCTAACTAACATACCTACCTATTTCAATGGCATTCGGGCATCTTGGCTTACAATAACTACATTCCATCTTGGTCTATGAGAGTCAACATATTATTCCATCACGATATTAAATCCTCTATCTACATGATAAAGATCAAATTACAATACAAGCTGAAGTGATACACGCCCGGTTGATCCTCTTCCAAGTTGCAGTAGAGCGACATCTGTTTTGTGTCTACTTGTGCTTTATTGGAGAACTGTGATTGTATCTGTGGTTATACTTGATTAATTATTATTCAGCTGACGTTTTGAGGTCCATCTGTTTATCGCTAGTGTGTTTTTTTCTTGACTAGGGGAAAGGTGCCGATATTTTAATCCGAAAAGATGTTTTACTGTTATTTTTAAACGCTTTCCCTATTAAAGATGTTTTGGATTAATCGTATCGTCTACTAAACCCCACTGACACATGCATGACATCTCAAGTCTCGACCATAAATAAGAGAAATATTCATATTAATACCCACTACCCCAAATGTCTGAATCGCAATAAATATTGCATGCAATTGGTGTACAGCATGTTATTTGCTAACTCGCAATCCCCTTGCTACAGGGGCTGTTTCTATTCATAATATTGCTATAATCTCCTTCTAAAATATTTATTCCAGTAACACCACTATGTGAACTCCACAAAGGTGGTTTTTGTGAAACAAGAGTTTGGCCCCCCTAGATTTATGTTGCTTATTACATTTTACACGCGTGAAATGAACACGTATGAAAAGGAATGCAATTTTCTGCCTTATTTATTATAGCGTAAAAACTATTTGCTCTAAAATCTAACCCTTTTGTCAGTTTGATCGTAAATTATCTACTTTAGGTTTTCGTCGGACGCCATATTGGTTTTTGTCTCATAAAACTTGTCAACAATGTTATTTTAGAACTTGAATGGAACTTCTCATGATTAATGTTTTACAATTTATATTTTTATGTCGCTACTGGTTTGTTTGTAATACCTAGGTAATTGAGTTGTTTTATTATAATTATACCTACTTGGATTTGATTCGATTTTAACTCTGTAAAAACTCCATTGGCACCCTGCAAATCTGTTCACTCATGAGTGAGTACCTATGTATACCTGACTGTACCAAAAAGGATATTAGGTACCTCACGGCTTTTTTAGCTGTCGCTTAGCCATGCATTGCATGACGGAAGATTTTATGCAGTCTATGAATGTCTTCGTCATTGGTTTACCGTTACGATGACTTTCTCAGTATAAAGTCATTAGAAACAATAATATCACTGTTTAGGAATGACCTTTTTATCTGCCATCCATCGATATAGTGTTGGGATTGAGATAGTGGCGGCCATAATTTGTTAATAAAATAAACAAACAATCTACAGGTTTATACGAAAAATAGGCAAAACAATACATATGTACCTACCTACTGTTCGACATTAACATTATATTTATAGGTTTTAAAACGCATTTTAGCAGGCATTGACTAGAAAGCATCTACAGAATCTACCTAGTTGAATTATCTCTCGACGACCTCTGTGGCGCAGCGGGCGAGAGCCTGCCTGCGACGCAAGAGGTTGCGGGTTCGATTCCCGCCTTGGAACAAATTTGTGTACGATCTGCAGAAATTTGTTCCGATGGTCTGGGTGTTCTCTATGTATAATAAAAAATATCTATCTATGTAGTAAGTGTATAATGTGTTAAATATATCAGTTATCTAGTACCCATAACACAAGCCTTGAATAGCTTACTTTGGGGCTAGATAGTGCTGTGTGGATTGTCCAGCATTATTTATTATTTATTTATTTATCTCTAACCTCCGATTTCTGAAAGCTCGGTCAAGTCGTTTGCTATTTCAGCTTTTACTTCAAGGTAGATAGAGATAGCAAGTGACTTGACAGCCGATTAGTGTTGATCGAACTTTCAGAAACCGGGGGTAAGACTCTTAGTATGAAAATCGTGTTAATTAAACCACTATGCGAGACCTAAATTAAATATCAATATTCAAAAATTTTATCAAACAGATTTTACCACATCACTGTTGTAACATGCACAACTAATCTGTTCTGCTCCTATCTTCGGGTCATAGGCCAACAGATACCGTAAGACTCGCTCGCATTGCACTCCGTCAAAATTGAAATCTACGGATAACAGATAAAGATCAATATCCCTTGTCATGTCAGTGAGTTTAAAAAGAGGTCTGAAGCTCGACCTACATCCCAATGATGAATGGTTTGATAGCTTCAACCCTCGTGATATGTATTGGAGATTAATTATTATATGCCTTGTCGCTTGCGTGTTAAGGTTTATTTTGGAACGTTTATTAGTGCTTTGATTGGCGCCAGGTGGCGTGTGGTGCTTCTGTCTCTATACTGCTAAAAAATAATAGGTAGTAGCAAACTATGATGTGATATGTGTACGTGATAGGCATAGTAAAATATCAGAAAATGAAGTACCTGCCTTGAGGTTGTTAGACAAAAATAGAATGGTAGGTTGCTAATTTCTTGTCCCTGTAATTTCACCGGCAACCTAGAGAGAAGTAACGTTGACGCGTCCATAAAGGATCATGACGCTTATTTAATCTTAATACATTTTATAAAGACCAGGTCAGTATTAAACCTTACTAAGACGTGGACGTATTGGGTTGGACCTATAGGGTTATACTTAGTGCCTATCTACTGAGATTGCGTGCCCCGTTGTGAAAGTCTGATCTTTGACTCTTAAGACTTTCGTATTGTTGGTTTACTTGCATACTGTGTTTCTCTAAAGTAAACATTACAAATCGATAGTACTTCCAAGACTATTAGAAAAATCAATAAGTAAAAACAATATCACAATCGGACCTCAAGTAGCTGTACTAGGTAATCGGAATGCCCACTCTACTCTATTATGTCTTATTACTCTGTGGGTAGAGTAACTCTACCCACAGAGTAATAATAGCAATAATTTTTTTTTACTTAGTTACTTATTTTCCGTTAATCTGCCAAATCTTTAATTTTTTTTAATGCTTTTACATACTTAATATGTACTTAATTTAGGTAAGTAAAACTGAAAAAACAGAAACAGCTTCACGACTTTGATCCCCAGGCGCGGTAGATATCCGTTCAGATCTCTCAGTACCAAGTACTACCTTAAGATTCTTTGAGGATGTCTTAGGGGGGTAGTCAGAGGTACGTCTAAATTAGGTAAGTAATTATTAATTTCATTCAAATTCAAATTCAAAACATTTATTTCGGAACATTAAGAACCATAGATTTTAGTAAAATACATGCAAAATTAAATACAATCATTAATAATTAATAAATAGTTTTAATGCAGGATTAGGATTCAAAACGGCTTGGCATGATATTGGCATGCATAACCAACCAGTAAAATAAAATGTCTAGTTAATGTCAAATGAAATATATTGTGCTGTCATCCATTGAGTTAAGTTTCAAACTCGTGCATTCGTTGGAATCAAATTCCTTGGTTGGAATATTGTATCTCGCTGGAGTAAGGTGTCTAGCTGTCAAGTATTTTCCGCTCGCGTCGAGCTCGCGTCCGTTCGGCTAATTTACCGGACGTGTGGTCCCGGTCCTTTGTCCACTCTCTTGCATCGTTTTCGTTGGCAATAAAATTCTTTTGTCAATTTTCAATTTCAATATCTGTTTAACTACCTAAGTTCATATTTTTATGGATGTTAAAGATTCTCACACAAAAGATTGACATGAAATATACTTAATAAAATTGTGAAGACCCCGTTTTTAGTATCTTTGAAAAGAGGAAGAGTTAATTCTGCCAAGTATTTCAATTCTGCCAAAAATTTCCAATTCACCAAGTACCAACTCAAACCAACTCAAAATGTCAAATTTTGGTATCATGATCATCATCATCAACAGCCCACAGAAGTCCACTGCTGGACATAGGCCTCCCCTATCCGCTTCCAGGAAGAACGATTCTGAGCCCTTTCCATTCACCAACTACCCGCGATCCCAACAATGTCAAATTTTGGTAGTAAATAAATAAATATTAAATCCATTTAAGTAATGTGTTTTTATATTGCCTTTTCATAAACTATAGGTATCTACTACTGATATATTAGAAATAATAATTTAGGGAATAACGAGGTTTACTAAACGCCAAACGCCAGAATAATGCACTTTGTCTTGTCAAGCGTCCACTTAGCTTTATTTTCAGCCCACACTTTAAAAGTAAACAAAGTTATACATAGGTCGGTATGTTTACTTATCGCGAGTTCTTTATGACTATGACTAATATTGAATATTGGGTACTTATTGATTCATAGAATGTGTGCTTTAGGACACGGTTCCTTTGTTTTAGAGGGCATCTAAAATAGACGACCTAAGGCCGAGTGTCCATCAAAGTTTTGCTCTATGCAATTTTACTCTCCCTCGCTCGCACATTTCAATATTTTTAAAGATGTAAAATCACAATGAAACAGAAAATTTGGTATTTATGAAAAACCGCAGTGAACCAAGTTGCAATCACATTGGCACACAGTTCAGTAAAAATTAATTTTGATACCAAACAAGTTTTCCTAGACTAAAAAGTTTGCATATAGATTTGTAACAAGCTTGAGTGACATCTGACATCTGTTAGCTGCATTGATTGCCTATCTATGCTTTCGTAAATCAGTAATTAACGGCTTTATTACATTTGGTATTTAGGTAGCCTGCCACGCAAGATCACGGTAGCACCTGATATCAGTGGACGCGGACGTCCTGCGGATGAATTGACGATATTAGGTCCATTCGGTAATTCACCTACTGACTTCATCTACGAACTCTATCTTAAAGCGTATTGCTATGGTGGATTATGAGCCTTACGACAGTTTTATTGAATAGGTAGCTTCTGAGAATGCGATAAAATCAAATATCAAATACTTATTTGGCTCTAATATGACAGGGTTTCATAAATACAAATTATAATCATCTTTTTTTACAGTTTTGGACAATGGTATGTGGGGAGTCATAAAACTAAACAAAAAAAGTTGAGTGATTTTTGTCGTTATTGCGTTTGGTCTTTATTTGGTTTGTACGTTTTGTTAAAGGTAGGTATTATTGGAAACGAATAAGCTACTTACAGTTAGATGATTCGTCTTATAGACAGCTTTTTTAAATTTTTCAAGTTGATAGGTAGGCAGGACGTTCTTATACGCCTACGTCCTTAGTAGGTTGGTAGATATAATTTTTTGAATAACTTGTACAAAATTGTCATATAGGGCAGTATGGTTGCCTAGCGAGCGACAAAGCCCTTTAAATAAATAATAAAAAAAAGTGATTTAGTCTGTGGTAGTAACCTAGTAGGGGTAGAATGTTTTATCTAAGCTTTGCTCAACTTTAAAATCGAATGTCATCAATTTTTACGCCGTTTACACAAAAGTTTAAGAAAAAATGCCACAAATAAACATTTAGCTGTCAGGGACTATATTTAGAAGCTTAGGGGCGTTAGTGGATTTAATAGACCAGTGTCATTATTCAACCGCGGACGGAAGCGTCGGTATCGGCTTAAAAACTAAAAACATGGGAATTAGAATGTTGAGCACGGTATTTTTTTTGGTCGACATGTTTTAGAAAAATAAGTCACTTTGGAATGGTGGGTTTTTCGGTCTCACTTTTATTCAAAGACTGCGTTGCATGCATACCAACCAACACACTAAACTACGAATTATTGAAAGCTATACCCTACCTCTAGATACCTATGTATGACATACAGGTACTGCGCAGTTACACAGGTAAGCGCTTACAAGTAAGGTACTTACAAGTAAGCACTTACAAATAAGGTAACGGATCTGGATGAATCTTGGCAGAGAGATAGATTATAGTCTGGAATAGCACATAGGCTACTTTTTATTCCGTTGGAATACCGGGATTTAAATCTGGGCGGGTGAAACTGCGGGGCGCAGCTAGTATCGATATAACAACAAGTTTTGAGTTACACAGAATGTGTAAGTATAGGTAAGTTACCTACTTTCTACTTTACTACTTTCCTACTCGCTAAATAATTTTCTTAACCTCATCTCCAGAGCCGTAAAAGTCAGAAATAAGTAAATATTCCTTGCCTTATTTCAACAAAAATGTTTCGGAATAACGACGTGAGCCGGTAATGGCTTCATAACATATTTATTACACCATTTAAATATGTAAAATCCAATATGGATTTCCCGACACGTGCGAGTTCTCATACAAAAACAACCCTTGAGGTAAACACCCTTATACAGGGTGTTTTTAATCGCTAAATCCGACAAAACAGATTCTCAATCCTTTACGGATTTGTATAGATACTTACCTACTTTGAATCCTCGTGAGGTCATTGAATCCGTGACACTGTCTTTTTATAAATCGTGTCTTGATGACAGTTCACAATTCCACTCTCATTTGTTTCTGGTCGAGAAAACGTTCTAATGTTCAACGTCAATGCCTATCATCGCAACAATTATTCCGATAATTCTCGCGATAGAATTCACGTAGTGTAACCGCTTCAACGCCATAATTCTCGCGGTAATCAACGGCGTGTCGTGGCCACACCAACATTCAACATCCATTACCGCGATAAATATTGCCATTTCCCGGTAGTATGGCCAAGGCAAAGTCAGTCAAAGTAAGAAAGGAAGGAGTAAAGGTGTGGAAATTTAATAAATATCAATGGGATTCACCCTGAGAATCAACGAACACAACTCGCGACCAAAGCCTCGAAGAACAGACAAGATGGTTGACAGCCTCATAACTAAAACATTGTTAAACCAAATGCGGTCTGTTTCAAAGTTTTTAGTCAGTTTCACTAAATTTAGTTTTTAAAATGAAACGCACCACACACGCCTCAACAAACGATAAATTCACCAAACACTGTACTTTACGACTACCTAAGCGGAGAATAAATAAACACCATCTCTTTACGACCACACGTTTAGAACACCCTGTGTCAACTGTACGTAGTGTATTAAATTTAATGTTAGAAAAAGAATTTGCATGACAAAGGGAATATGAAATTCCTGAGAACGACATTTTTCGTGGCTCTTTATATGTTACAGTTTGCAAAGTGAAAAGTGGGTAGGTACATTAAAATAAGTTCAAGTTTAAATATCTACTTAGGTTAGGTACCTACTAACAAATAATATTTTTATTAAAAAACGATCATCATCATGTTGCTAAGAAACTTTAAGAGAAAACTCCTGTTTTAAGCGTTTCAACTAAAGAGAACTGTTTTTCATGAAGTAGGTAGGTACATACCGGTTTAAAAAGGAATTTTGGTCGATTACCCCATAAAACTACAAAGTGTTCAACTATCGTTGAACAGTGTTGCCAACTTAGTTTAACTGCGCAGTAAAACCTTACTAGTTCAGTGCAAAGGGTAAAAAATACTGATTGAAAATGTTGGCTTTGCACCAAGAAGGAAATTTAATTAGCTGATTTCTCTAGTTTGCTCAAGTTTAGACAATTTAAGTTTGCTTCCTACCTAAGCATACCCAACCTCTAATGCATTACACAACTTTCATATAACAATACATTTTTAAATTCAAAAGCAATTTTTTTGACAGATGCCTTCATAAGTCCCTGTCATTTTAATGTCATCAGCAGTAGCACTCGGGCCATGTATTGTTTATCACACATACCTAATACATTCATATAAGTATATATACATAGCCTAACACGATAATTAATTTTAAAAAGTTATCCGACGTGCCGTAACCAACCCAGACAAGATTGGATGATGACAATTAGGTAACTCCGCGCGAAAATTTGAAAATCGAATTAAAAATGCCGCGAAAAAAGTTTCGAATAATCAGATTCGCGACAAAACTCGCCGGAGTGTCAAGTAATGCAATTGTACCACAATAAAATAATGAAATTACACGTCAAACACATTTTGAGCGAAATGGTTCCCTCAGCGTTTAACGCAATTATGAGCGGTTTGCATAATCGCGGAATAGGGAGGGCCAGGGATCTGGCGGATTGTGTTAAAGAAGAGCAGAATGCCATTTTTCAGTAAATATGGTCATGGAGGCGTGGTGTTTTTCTGCTTGAAACATGAGATAGATCTTCATTCAAACGTAAGTCGCTTACTTGCAGCCGCTCGCAAAATGAAGACACTAGGTAGGTACCAATTCTGCGATAGAGTAGTGCGAAGAAAATATTTAGCTAGACGTAGGTGTGGTCAACACAAAAACACAATGATCTCTTAATAATGGTTTCTGTGTGTATTTTTCTATGAGGTAAGAAACCAGTGAAGGAGTTTCCTAAATCAGTGATTTTTCTACATTTATGCCTCATTTCTGCCAATATTTGTCTGCATGATTACCTATTAAAAGTAAAACGATAGCAATGGTTTGGTTGAGAGATTTATTGTTTGTGAAAATTACGTGACTGTCATCGTTTTGAAAAAAAAAAACTTCCCTTAACGGCTGTCACGACACTGGTAAGACTAGTATTCAAATTTCTTGGGTAAGACCAAGGAATTTGGATACTACGGTAAGACTGTCAGACCAAATAGAAGCTGACAAAGGAAAGATAGATGCTGACAAAGGAAAGATAGAAGCTGACAAAGGAAAGCGATAGAGATTCGTTTCCTGTCATCTAACGAAGCAACATAGCATTTTCATTTTAATTGTTTATCTAGTGTATTTTGAGTTGTGTTGTGTAATTTTGGTGGTATTTTAACCAACATTACTTGTGGTCTTAGCACAAAGTGTAAGCATTTGGAATGAAAGTGTAATAAGTGATATCGTGATTTGACCGAAAATGTTTCAAATGTTTTGAAGAAACCGCCACCATTTTCTTCAAAACAATTGACTGACTCGACTTTGGACTGACGTGACTAGAAACATTACTACAAAGAGTATAATCTCTGAATCACTTGACATTGGCAAGATTGTCTATGACAGGAGCCATAAAAAGAAGAAAGAAAGAAAGGAAAGCGATAAATGACATTATGGAACTAACATTATTTTCTCGCGTTTTTCATAGCAGCAGACAGACGTGAGCCCTGACGTGACTCCACGACGAATGCTTAATTTCTAATTACGTATTACAAGTCTAATTTCAGAGCAGCTTTGATGATGAGTTAATATGTCAAGAGCTGGTGACGAGGAAGAAGGTAAGGATGTTGAAAATTCAATTCACGGCAATGCTTACTTTAGACTTCTGTGCTGTTAGTAAAATGCTGTGGTCACTCATTACAACTAGGTATATATAGGACAATTTCGCATTACCTAATGTAATTTTTTAGAGGCTTCGATGATCATCGTAAATAAACGAAATTCCAACAGCCTCCTGAAACTACGGCGTACGTGTGCGGACATATATAGAGTGGAGATAAAAGTCGGAAGAGATTTTATAATTCTGCTATTCTAGGGAGTATTTTATGTATCACCTACCTATTAAAGCAGTTGCTTCGAAAGCAACCTTAAATCAAACTGCACATCTTGAGTCCCACAAGTATACGAGACACTGGACATCTAGAGAGCGGAATAATTGGAGCAGGCTGTAGAGCGAGCCACTTGTGTCGGAACGTGGCCGTGTAGAGAATTTAGTGAGGTGTTCTTAAGGGGATGTGTGAGTATGTTTATAGGTTATGCTACGATTTTGACGCTGAACAAGGTACAAGGTGGGTAGACTGGGTAGGGTAGACCTGGTCGGGTCTACCCTACCCAGTCTACCCACCTTGTCAAGTTGAATACAAGAGCTAATGTACCTCCTCAGCATAGTTGCCTTCCAAGCAGTTGATCCGGGTTCGATTCCTGGCCGACGCACATTTTTGCATGTTTGTGTTTCTAGTTTACACTTTATCCCCGTGGCGCCGGGGGGAGCGGGCGCTCACCATGTGGTGGTGATGGGTGGATGCCGTGGCGCAGAGGCGGGCAATCGCAAGAAAAAAGGGAGTGACTTCTCATCCTCTACCTCTCTCCCCCATCCTCTCATGTCGTGGGAAGCGGGAGTATCCAAATAGCACCCGCTTTGCACAACACGACTCCCATCTTATAAAAAAATGTACCTCCTTGCATAAGTACGTACGAAAACTAGCAAATTTTGTGTAGGAAAACTTGTTACGATAGTCATGATTTTTTTAATTTTGTGATAGCACTCATAATGGTTTGCGATTTCTTCGTTTGAATGAACCCAACAATAAAGCGAAGCCGCGAAGGTAGTGTTAAATATAAGTATTTTAGTTATGATGTAGGTTACTAGTTTATTTTACTACAGCCCTAAACTGTCAAAATCTCTCATAAACATCACAATAATCTCCCAAAGATCAAACCCTTAAATTCCTTCAACTTCCTCCTCCGAACGAGCTTTAGCATGCCACTTACCACCTCGTAAGTTATAAACCTGTCAAGTGAAAGAAGATAAGTTTTTTAAAATAAAACATTATTTCAACTGATGCTGTTTTAAAAATGCTCCAATTAGAGATTATAATAAATAACAATGATGATTTTTACGATGCACCCTGTATTCTGCGCGCAGAATATTGTGTAGGTAGGTATTTAAGTAGGTAATGTTTGGACATCGGTACTTCTGACTCAGCGACTTCCGTTTTAATCTTAACCTTAGAGCACTGGTGGTCTAGTGGTAGGAGTGGTTGTGTTTAGCCTTCAGATCCTTAGGCCGTGAGTTCAAAACGGATCGTGCATCAACGATTTTTGATAAAAAAATATGGATTAAACATAATGGTGACAGCGAGCTGGTTGGGTGATGGAGAGAAGATCTAAGGCAAATTGAGCTTAACGGAGGTTAGCTTCGGTACCATATCAAGCAAGTAGAGGTAGTCAGAGGCAAATCCAAATATTGTGTTTCGCAGGGAACATCACAAGATCTTAAGTTCGGGTATACTGAGCAAGTATAATATCATATCAAATATGAGATTTTGTCGCAAAATGTCGTATAAATGACGTTTTGAATGTGAGTTAAATCCTGCTGTGAATCGGTGAATTAGCCGACGGAAGAGCGTGAATGGGGCCCGATTTTCTGAAGATATTTCAGTGTGATTTATGTAAGGCTTCCATTCTAGGGTCGCATTCTCTTGTCGTGCCTCGTTTATTAAGCGTCACCGTTCTTACTTTGGACCTGAAAATCATTACAAGGGTGTGGCTTCTGATGAGTAGGTACATACCTAAAAAACACTAATCGAATATTATCTGTGGGCAACGCTTTTAGTGACTTGATACGCTGTCGCTGACGCTGGCTTTCAGAAATTTTGACATTTGATCTGACATTAACATGCGTCAGCGCCCTTGGTCAGCGCTCACCAACTCCTCAAAATTAACTAAAACGTCATCGCTTGAATTATAAAATGTGACTTGGTTACAAGAACTGACGCCCTTTAGTTTAAATAACAATAAAGGAAAGGTTTTGTCACAAAGTAACGCAAACCGTTAGATGAAAATGTTTATCTAGGTATATTTGTAAGACTTGTCACAAACAAAGACCCTCAATAAGTATCCTAAATGCGTCTCTGATGGTTTGAGTGCCTATTCGTGTGACATTTTATGATGTCGACTGATAAAGGTTCGGATCATAACATGACCTGGTTATTTGTAGGTTACTTTGAAAGGTGACGTTCTTTTGACAATCGTTTTTTAAGGATGGCACTATTTGACGTCTGTCAATAGTGGGTCTTAAATAATCTATTGCGTATCATACCTTAGCGTGCCACAGTCCCATTACCTGACTACTAGGTACGTACACCGTACAAACTCTTTTCAGACCTGAGTTAAAGAAATAAATTGAAATGCTTTTAAAGCCAAGATATGTTTATATTTTTACTAATATCATTAATTTTGTACATTAACACGTATATTTTCACTTGTCTCAACATGACGAGACTAATGATGCATTCATTATGAACAACACACTCCCAGCTAATTAGTAAATTCAAAACTAACTCTTCTAGCTTCCACTCAAACATCATTGTGTCAAATTAATGGACCTTTTGACAGCTGTCACAGAATAATTTCACGGACCTGTCTCACGTTCGCCACTCTATTTGAGCAACTTATCTTGTTGGATCTCATGTTCACTTCGCATTACCGTTAATCTCTAGCTGTCAAAATAAAAATAGGTAATAAGTTTTCCTATAGGCATTTCAATATTACTTTTAAATTATAGTAAATTAATTGCAAACGGTTCTACAGTCAAAATACACTGGTGGAAATGAAATGTCATAAATGTCAAATGAGTCAGGGTTGTCACGCTTGCCACTCGTGGGTAATTAGCTAAGGAACGCGTGGGTGTGATTGTGTGAATTGATTTTGCCGCGCAAATGAGCGATCTCCGGTATCCTCTGGAACTTGACGCACCTGGATTTGATAAAATTGGTTCATGGCTGGCACGTTGGCTTAAAATGCAGTCTAGGCTAGATCCGGTCCAGTCCTGCTTCGAAAGGCCCGTTAAAGTTTATATATATGCATTGACTGTCACAGGCACTGGATTAGGTAACCTTCCGAGGTCAATTTAAACAACATAGGTACTTAAATCTCTTTGCTTAGAGTAAGGTACATGTATAATCTTTAATTTAAGTAGGTAGGTAAGTATGTAAATCGTTAACTTTTCATACGCTCTTGTTTTAATAGTTTGTTTCGGCATTGTCTCTAATTCAATAACAAGGGACCTACCTACCTAACTATAAACTGAAACAGCTTCACGACTTTGATCCCCAGTCACGGTAGATATCCCCTCAGATCTCTCAGTAGATACCAAGTACTAACTCAAGATTCTTTGAGGATGTCTAAGGGGGGGTAGTCAGAGATACGTCCAAACGTTACATTTGGCACATAGATAGAAGATAGAAAATACTTTATTGCACACAACTTAAGGATACAACAAATAAACAAACTTAAAACTAAAAGTACAATGGGCGGCCTTATCGCTAAGTAGCGATCTCTACCAGACAACCGTTACATAACATACCCACATTTTGCAGTAGTTAGTATTCCATACGTGACAGGTTGCAAGCCCATCGCCGCTGTTAGAATACTAACTGGTTTCCTCACGATGTTTTCCTTCGCCGTTTAAGAGCACTGGCATTGCGCACATAAATTTTTCGATAGAAAAATCCATTGGTGCACGACCGGATTCGAACCTGCGACCTTACGATCGGAAAGCGGGGTCACTTCCACTAGACCACCGGTGCTCTCTAACTATAACTAAGGTATAACCCAATTTAAATGAAACTAAGTACCTACCTAACAACCTCAATACTCAAGTGATTGCATTTTAATTACCTATCTAACCCCCGAATACTTAAACGCAACTCAGATTTGAGCACGTCTCAAGTCTTGTTTTTTGACAGTTTTTAATGAAATTCCGTCAAAAACTCGTCACATGAGACGTGCTTAAATCTGAGTTGCGTTTGAGTATTCGGGGGTAAGTAATACAAACCTAAATATAAAAAAATGTCTTCTTTAGGTTCACACAATTACGTAAAACTTTAGCCCGTATATTATTTTAATTATTCCCTAATACACATGTCACGGTGTGACAGCCCTCACACGCGATGGTGCGTGACTTTGCTCGCCGAAGCGTACAATTGCACACGGGGCAACCCTAATGCAGCATTTGAAAGATTATTATGTCATGACGTTTACGATATAAGGTAGGTAGGTTAGTTATTTTTTACACGAATGTTTTTTCATGAAATATAGCAGACAGGTTTTTCGGGGGCAAAGGCAAAACCCTGAAGTACTGAGATGTACATGTTATGTGAAAATATACAGACAAGTAAAATAACTATTCAGAAGTTAATAATTTCTCAACTTCGCCATTAGCAAGCCTTGAATGAACAAATTCCAAATTTGAATTAAAAGTTCGTGCGGCAACTCACTGGCGCAGTGGGTGCTAAGCTAACTGTCGAGTAGTGTTTGATTCCCGTACTCTTCAAATACTTGTTCTGACCCCTTGATTGCGTACCTAAATAGGCAATAATGCTCTGTCAAACAAAAAGTTTTGTAATAAAAAGTAACGATTGAAAGTTATCGTTTGTCACCTCTTATTACATTTCGATTGGTAAACTATCTGGATAACACGGAAAACCTTACATATTACAATTAATTCTCGAGCAATGCCATGGTGCTACAGCTACGCACAAAGTTCTCGAAAAAAAAAACGTGTTTTGTAAACATACGCTACTTATCCTTGATGTAAATCCAGATTGAACCTCAACAGTAAACATAACGCGGAATTGCGTACAAACGCAATTACGCCAAGTGGTGATAAAAGGCGTAACTCCGCCCTCCTATAAAAATCGTATCATCTCTTGCCTCAGGCCTCAGATACCTTTGACCTGAGAGTTTTCATAAAGAAACCTCCACACGAACAGGTAGCTTGACTATTTGCGCAGTTTTACCTGATTAATCCCCAGTTTCTGAAAGCTCGATCAACACTAATCTATATATATACTAGTGACTCTGGGAGCTGTAGACCTCGCGAGCATACTAAAAGTGAGCTATTTGAGGAATGTAATGTGCAAGTGCATTTTCCGTTTTGTGATTTTTTTGATCTTTTTGTTTTTTTTTTTGCATCATCTTGTGTAGAATGAGGTCCTTTGTGTTTCTCTCAAATTTTATTGAAAACCATCGATTGTTTGATGAGCTATCCTGTTCATCATGCTGAAGATCCTTATCAGATCTTCGCCAAACTTTTTGTTTGAGACCAACTTATAGTTACTACCTTTCAAATAAAAAAAGAATAATCGAAATCGGATCTCATTTGGTGGAGATATCCAGTATATCAAATAGCCCCCTTTTTGCCCTTTTTTGGGGGAAGTACCCCTCCAATCAAAAATCCCCGACGACAAAAAAATTCTAATAAGTCATATAACCTGTGTACCAAGTTTCGTCCAGATCGGTTGAAAAATGCGACCTGTAGAGGAGAACAGACAGACAGACAGACACCCGGACAAACGCATTTTTGGCCAATGTGGAAACTGAGACGCTTCGCTCGCTTCGCTCGCTCGGTCAATAATAAAACCGAGAAGTGTGTTTATAAATTCCTTTGATCTATGTTACGTTACTTACTTCACTTGACAGGCGCAAGATACTGTCAATGTGGTAGACAGGAACTATGAATGACGAAAAGTAACCCAAGGATCCCATAACAAATGACAACACGACATCTTTTATTGACACTGGCAAGATTGTCCGTCGAAATATCAGACACAAGCCGTAAATGAGTAAAGTTTTTTTTTTAACTGAATAGACCGTCCTTTGACTACAATCTCACCTGATGGTAAGCGACGATGTAGCCTACGGTGGAGCAGAACGGTCTAGAAGACACCTATTCACTCTTGCCTTGAAGAGACTCATGTTATAATGGTCAGGAAAGACAGACGACGGTAACGAGTTCCATTCCTTAGCGGTTCGCATAATGAAGGTTGAAGCGAAGCGCTTCGTGCGAATTGGTGGTATGCTAACTAGGAATGGATGGTATTGAGCCGTACGTCTATTTGTCCTGTAGTGGAATGGAGATGGTGGAATGAGGTCATGTAGTTCCTGAGCACATTCACCGAAATGTTGCCTATAGAAGATCGATAAGCAAGCGACTTTTCGACGGTGTTCGAGATCTGGATTTTTGTCTCCGCCATGTGTCGCTCACCTACTAACCTGAAAGCTCTGCGCTCAATCGAGTCCAAGGCAGCAAGCTGGTGCTTTGCTGAGCCATCCCAAAGGTGACAGCAGTACTCCATACCAGATCGGACTTGTGCTTTATAAAGACTGAGAAGCTGTCCCGGTGTGAAGTACCGCCTTACCCTATTCAGGATGCCTAGCTTCATGGAAGCCGTTTTTGCCCTAGACTCGATTTATGTGCCAAATTTGACTGAAAATGTTTCTAAAAAAGCCTTTTTTGAAAAAGCCCATTTTCTTCAAAACAAAAAAAAATAAGAAGTTAAATTGGATTCATTTTCAGTCATTTTACGAAGCAACTTAGCATTTTCGTTTTATGTAATTGTTTTTCTAATGTCATTATGAGCTGTTGTAATTTCGGTGGTATTTTAACCAACATGACCTATTTGTGGTCTTAGCACAAAGTGTAAGCATATAATGAAGGTGTAATATATGTGATATCGTGATTTGACTGAAAATGTTTCTAATGTTTTGAAAAAGCCGCCACCATTTTCCTCAAAACAATTGACTGACTCGACTTTGTACTGACGTGACTATAATCTTTTATTCGTGATATCACTTGAAATCGGCAAAACTGTCTGTAGACAGGTGCCAAAAAAAATGTTGAGTTTATTATAATGGCTTAGATTCTGTCTGAATAAGGCATATTGCACAAGTTCATAAAAGTAAGAGTTTAAACTGCACGTGTGAAATTCCCCTAGTATCGCGGTCGCGACCCAAGAATTTACTTAACACCAAGGCTGTAAAAGAGCGCATAAAATCGAGTGTAAAACTGTCATTGAGCGTTTTACGAACGCACTCAAAATACCTGAAGCGATAGGGTCGCCACGTGTCTCGTGGCCTGCCGACATCTCCGAAGATCTGATCGGAAAATAGAGCCATGGTTGCCTGGAAGAGATCGCTCCCAGCGATAATGTCGCTGCTGTGTAGCCTAAATCCTGTATTTTGTTTTTATCGTAGTGAAAAATTTGTTATCTACCTACCTGTCAAAGTCAAATAGTTTGTATTTAATAATCGCATACTTAGATCACTTGGATTGGAAACTAGGTGAATGATTCGTTTCCTGTCATCTAACGAAGCAACATAGCATTTTCATTTTAATTGTTTTTCTAGTGTTATTTTGAGTTGTGTTGTGTAATTTTGGTGGTATTTTAACCAACATTACTTGTGGTCTTAGCACAAAGTGTAAGCATTTGAAATGAAAGTGTATTATGTGATATCGTGATTTGACCGAAAATGTTTCAAATGTTTTGAAGAAACCGCCACCATTTTCTTGAAAACAACTGACTGACTCGACTTTGGACTGACGTGACTAGAAACTTATCTACATTACATCTACAAAGAGTATAATCTCTGAATCACTCAAAGACTTTGTACTTATTTGGAATCACTTGACATTGGCAAGATTGTCTATGACAGGAGCCATAAAAAGAAGAAAGAAAGAAGAAACTAGGTGAATGTCATCATCATCAACCTGAAAAAGTTCTGCTGACCAAAGGCCCTATACATTTCAAGGAAGAAAGATGTTGAGCCCCTCTATCCGACTTTCTGCGATCTTCACAAAATAAAAACATTCAGTTGAATAGTCTCTTTGTTTATAAAGTCGGCTATCAAGGCGAGTTTATCTTTTCCGTAAAACGTCAGCATCACGTCTGGTGTCTTTGGTGACCACTTTCCATCAGGTGGCCCGGTATGAGGTAACCCTAATCAAGCATACCACGTAAAGATTGAATCCCATAAACTTAAATACCTACTTGTAAAGTTGTGATGAATCATAAACAGAATCTGTGGTAACTATCCACTAACTCAAGACCACTCGAGTCGGCTGTTACGGTTGATTTTTGCGTAAATGTGGATCACGTAAGCAGGGTTATTAAATATTTTATGCCCAAAGTTTCCAATGACAGCCAAAAACGAGTGGTTTCTGGTGCAGAATGAGGGTATAATAATAATTTATTTATTTCAGTCAATTATGAATAATTTAATTTTGGTAGTAGTTTGTGGTAGGTCTGTGTTAAATGTTATATTAGAGATAATTAATACTAAGTAATAATATAATGAAATGTTCATTTTCAGTAAAATAAAAATCAAAGTAAAAAGTAAAAGCAAATACTCAGAAATCTATGAGGATGTCTACTGTGCTTTGGTATCAAAGATGTAAAGCTGTTTCTGTATTAATAAATAGGTAAATAAATTTTGGTAGATATTCCACACAGCACTATCTAGCCCCAAACTAAGCCAGAGCTTGTATTATGGGAACCAGATAGGTGATATAATTTTTTTTTGTAATTACTTATAATATCATAATTAACACCCAGACACCGAAGAAACATATCTATGTTCATCACACAAATAAATAAATAATGCTGGACAATCCACACAGCACTATCTAGCCCCAAAGTAAGCTATTCAAAGCTTGTGTTATGGGTACTAGATAACTGATATATTTAATACATTATATACTTACATAGATAGATATTTTTTATTATACATAGAAAACACCCAGACCATCGGAACAAATTTCTGCAGATCGTAAACAAATTTGTTCCAAGGCGGGAATCAAACCAGCGAATTTTTGCGTCGCAGGAAAGCCCTCGCCCGCTGCGCCACAGAGGTCGTCAAATGTTTGTTGTCGGTGGGAATCGAACCTACGGCCTACGGCGCAGAAGGCAGAGCTACTACCAACTGAGCTGTGAAGGCTGTAAATTACAATGTTTTCCAGTGATACCAGTTCCAAAAGAAATTCAGCAATTTCAAAGTCATCATAGGTTATACCCACCGTTTACGAGAATGGAAAACTTGGAACTACCAAGCATGTAAGTTAAAATGGTGGACCCTCATAAAATAGTCGTATAAAACTTCAAAAAACATTACCATATTGGGGATAAAACTGTATTATCGGCAAACTAATGCTATTGAAATCTTAGTTCGACTAGTGATGCGAAGTATCCGTAAGTCCCCTTCCGAATACGGAAAGGAGTTTTGAAAACAAAACGGATTGACAAAGCTTTAGTGGCGATCTATAAATTAATGAATACTGCTGGACATTCCACACAGCGATATCTAACCCCAAACTAAGCAAATCTTGTACAATGGGAACCAAAAAGCTGATATAATAAAACATAGACAGAAATAAAACAAATAGCTGTGTTTGTTACTACAAAGGTTTATTCTCGGTGGCGATCTAACCTACGACCTACGGTGCAGAAGGCTTTTTGCTTAGATTTATTATAAGTAGCTTTGATAGGTACTTAAGTACTTACTTACCTGATTAAAACATTGTATTGTCATAGGGGTTTCTGCGTTGGTTGTCAAATTTGAATTGAATTTAATATAAATATTATTATAATATTTAATTATAATAGTAAATCACCCGGTCTTAGAGTTTTGAACACCATTCCGTATCCGTACAAGAATCACATCACTTATAACCGTAAAATAATATCGGTTGTGCTGACTGCTTGAAGCAATGCCAATTTGCTCTGATAGTGCAAATCAGTGTTTATCACCACTTGTTCGTAAGTTGATAGTTTTGTGATTACTTATTTTATTTTTTTATTTTATACTAGTAGTTCGCCCCGAACTGAGATTTCGTGACGCGACGCGAACGCTCCGAAAATATAAGTAAGTAGTAGTCAGAGGCAAGTCCAAGCTTTGTGTTTGGACTCTCTGGCTGCCACGTACTAACTAAGTATGGTAACCAAGTTTCAACTGAATTGGCCCATTTATTGAAGAGTTCCGTTGAACAGACCTTGGCTCCATCATCAGAACAGGTCGCTATCACCATTTAATGAGAACCAAGTACCTTATTAACTTATTTGAAAAAGCAAAGGAACTACACGACCAGTAGAAAAACCTTCATGCCAACGAAACTCTTAGAAATGAGAGCTCTTGGGTCGTTGGTTATCTTAATTAAAATTTTTGTTGTATCTCAAAAACTGGGCTACCTAGAAAAAAAATAAAAATGGTTTTGGAATGTCCAAACCAAGCCCTTTCATATGATATATAATTTTATTTTTTTGTGTAACTTTTTTAATTTTTGCCCCCTTAAAAACCCCCATATTTTAGTAACCCCTTATCCGATTTTACTCATATACTTACCAGTAAATTTCTCAAGTACCAGCTCGATCGACTTACCAAATTTCATGCAGATCGGATAAACGGTTCTCAAGTTATCGTCGGACAAACATACACACATACATACATACACACATATAATGCCAAATCGCCCAAGTTGTTTGTAAGATATTCATTCGCTTCGCTCACTCAATCAATTACTTAAGTATTTTAAGTATCTAGTATATCAGCTATCTGATTCCCATATCACAAGAATTTGACTTAGTTTGGGGCGAAATAGCGCTGTATGGAATGTACACCAATCCCAACTAATATTATAAATGCGAAAGTAACTCTGTCTGTCTGTCTGTTACGCTTTCACGCTTAAGGGTCAGGCGACAGCGGCTCGCGATTTCGAGGTGCGATTGGCTATTATTTCATTTTATTTCATTTCGGGGAGGTTGTTTGAAAGAATAACTCTAAAGTGACACGCATAAATACTGTTCGAACACAAATAATACAATAATATAAGGAAAATGTGCTTGAGTCAGAAATCATTTTGGTATTAGGTAAACGTAAGACCAAACATACTAATACCAAAATGATTTCTGATTCGGGCATGTTTCCCTTATATTATTGTATTATTTGTGTTCGAACAGTATTTATGCGTGTCACTTTAGAGTTATTCTTTTAAACAACCTCCCCGAAATGAAATAAAATGAAATAATAGCCAATCGCACCTCAAAATTGCGAGCCGCTGTCGCCGGAGCCTTAAACCTCTCAACCGATTTGATGAAATTTGGCACAGACAATCCTTAGACCCTGAGAAAGAACATAGGCTACCTTTTATTGCGAAAAAAAGAGATGAAGAGATTAAAAGTACGCAGACGAAGTTGCGGGTACCAGCTAGTATAGTATAAGTAATATTTTGTTCAGTCTATAAGAAATTTTATCTATAAAAAGGTTTTTGAACAAACTTTTTCAGCTAGCTTATGCCTTAGTCACACGAACACAATACCCAGACTAAGATTAGTTTTTCTTGTGACCCTAATGACTCAACTACACAAAAAGCAGCATTAAGAAGCAATTTAGTCCAATCCAATCACAAAAACCAAACTTGTGTAATATTTTCAAAGAATTAAAACAAATCTATCAAAGTCATTCATATAAATAATATTTTATCTACGATTTGTATAAGTTAGAGAACTCTCGACCTTATCGCTAAGAGCATTAGGTACGGATTGAGCTGTATCATACCTGGGCATGTTTTGTTACAAAAATAGGGTTAATTGTGGGAAAAACAAAAGACAGAATAATTTTGTGGTTTCCAAATTACTTATTTAGTGTGAAGCGGCTCGGCTACCGTGAAAAATGCTTAAATATGCACTTTGGATGGGTTTATGCAGTAAAAAGCCCCTAGTACACATAAAGGTACTGACACACGTGCTTATTTTCGAGCCGAGCCTTGCTCACTAAAAGCATGTGTGAACAGGTCGTGCTAGTAAATAAGCATCGTACGTCGGTTGAATTTTGAGCATGCTCAAAAGAAGCATGCTTATTTTTTACCACTTAACAAGTGGGTACGGAGACTACTCCGTACCCACTTGTTAGATTTCTACTAAGTACAGGTAGTGGCTGGTATGATGGTTCCATCAGCAAGTAATATAAAAAAAAAATTCAGTGTATTAAACGAAACTGATTTAATATTTGTACTGTCTTGTAGGCTTGTCCTTGTGCGGGGACCATCAGTAACTATTATAATGTAATTGTGTTTTTGGTAAATAAATGTATTTGTATTTGTACTGTCCCAAAGGCTGTGCGTACAAAATAGGACGGTTTATATGAGCTTGGTTACCTGTTGCATAACACCATCCATTAATACATTTCCGCAGAGCCAGACATGACGTTAATAATCCAACACTGACTCCGAGACTAATTCTAATGACAGAAACAGGGCGAGAGCTACCGTGTTACTTTTTACATTACTTCCTTTTTATATTACTTGCTGATGGCCTACCTAATGTGAAGTGGTAACCATAACTTTTTACCATTTTTTGTTTGGATTTCAGAAAATCCTTAGTACCAACACTCCTACCCACCAAGGAAAAGCTATACCGTCTTACCTCTTCGCGACCTGTGGTGGAGCTGGGAGCACAGCCTCCACACAAATCACGATCTGGTCTAATAATGTTGAAAAAAAATCTTAAAGTAGGTACATTAATTTTCAGAGGCTTAAAAAGGATACGCTAAGAAAACGAATAAAATTATTTCTATCACACTTAGAACAACAAAAACCTTAGGTAGGCACTTAAGCCATATTTATTAAAAAAGTGTATTTTAATAGTCATACATTTTTTGTAAGCATTTTTTTCACGATAGTAAATCGTCCATCGGCCCGCGCAACGCGCTATCTCAAGAAATCATCTTTTTCGGGTTCCGTTTTCGTTAATATCGTAAACCCTAATCTATATGTAATGGGTTCTCATGTCTAGTAATTACTTCAAGATATCGTTTTCAACTATATTTTATGGTACAATAAACTTGTGGTTCAAGGCAAAACGTTTCCTGTCACTTAAGGCTTTTTGAGAGATCAGCTTTAGTGCTGTGTCGTAAATAGAAAATATATTCTTTATTTTCTTGACTAACTCCCTGTTTCTGAAAGCTCGATCAACACTAATCGGCTGTCAAGTCATATGCTAACTCTTAATTATTTGAAGTAAAAGCTGAAATAGCAAGTGACTTGACAGCCGATTAGCTTTGATCGAGCTCTCAGAAACCGGGGTTTAATCTTGTTACTGCATATAATACATACCTATTTATTCTCGATTTGACATTGTAACCACATTCTTTGTAATGTATTAGGTATCTTATTCGGATAATAATAACTAAGTACCTACTCGCAATGAAACAATAAGGGAAGTAAGCTAGTACCAATAAAAAGTTTTATAGTCAAATGAAAGCTTTTAGAAAAAATATTTACTATAGTTTAAAATGTTATATTTATTACCCAGCAGTTTCAAAATAAATTATGTAAAGTAGATAGAAACGCCTCGCTATCGCTCACAGCTTAAAATTCCCACAAAGGCGGAGCTGAAGCTTAGTGGGCGTGATACTCGTACCGGTTCTGATTAGATTTCTACAAATTAGTTTATTCTGATTGTGTTTTGGTTATCAAAATCTTTTAAGGAATTCCATCGCTTTTGAAATTCGTCATCTGGAATAGACGTTAATTTAATTGAGGCGATTTATAACTAAATTTTATGTATACAGAGTGATTCACTGAAAACAGATCACTCAAAAGTATTTCACTCTCTGATATCTACAATAGGTTTTTGACCGACAGTAAGACCAGAGAATTGTTATGGGTCAGTTTCACGACATGCGAACAAAACTTTTAAGTAGTATATTTTTATTACACTATAGCATAGGAAGATAAATAAATGTACAGCCAATTCATGTATCCAAGTTTTTACCTGACACGTCATCACTTAACATTATTTGTGAAATAACTAACACCTTCCCCCTGTAATATGTTATTTAAGTCTCCTCAAACTTTTTCCGCGTCTGGCAATATTATAAAACTACCCAGCCGATTTAAAAAAAAATATCTTACTGAAACCTGAACTTTCAAAAGGATATTTCACAAAAACCAGATTAGTTCTTTTGACATGAACTAAATGAATCACCCTGTGATACTGCAATTAATGTAAAACGATTGGAAACGAACGAAATTATAGCAGATGTTCCGAATATAATCTTATTAATGGTTGTAATGATGTCTTTGAGGCTCATGCTTCTGCAATAAAGCGTCTTTCAATCACTAGAGAATTAGGTAACTTCACCAAATTGTTTAAAGCTTGATCAAACTTATGAAGCTACTAGTTGCGCCCCGCGGTTTCACCCGCGCAGATTTAACTTCCGGTATTCCCACAGGATAAAAAGTAGCTTATGTGCTATTCCAGACTGTATTCTCTGCCAAGTTTCATCCAGATCCGTTCAGCCGTTCCGGCGTGAAAGAGTAACAAACATTCATCCATCAAGCAGAGAAAGAGTCGAACTCTTTCTCCAAGAGCTACCTTGAGATATAATGCGACCTTAGGTAGGTACCGTACTCGGTCTATAAATATTCTATTTCTGTTTCAGGTACTTGAAACCCATCAAAGCATTAGACCCTGGAGCTGGAGCTATTAAATAAAAATCACGTGACCGCATTGAGGGTTTCAACCCTGCTTGCGTCACCTTAAAACAGCTTATCGTGGTAAATAGGCTTTATGTAGCTCGGTTTAGGTGCAATATCGCTTTTCACTGATTCGATTCGAACAAAGTGGGTAAAATAGCAGGCCTGGACATAAAACTCTATCATATTGACAAACTTTTTGAGAAAAATAAAAAGTACCTATCAAATAACAAAATGACTTTCAAATTTTAAGCTTATTTACGAGGTTAGAGTACCTACCTACGGTAGGTAGGTCCTTTATTAGTGTAGGTTATAATTTTATTTTCTGTTAGTTTTAAGTAAGTACCTACTTGTTTTGTGGGACGAAATAAATATGTTTTCTTTTCTTTCTTTCTTTCTTTCTTTACCTATAGTATATATATGTTTGTATTTTCTTTGACATTGTTCAGACATTCTCAGATATCTTGAGTTTAGCTGGTCAATTATGAATTAAATAAGAGTGATTTATCTGTACTTGTG
The DNA here is from genome assembly GCA_963576535.1 of Plemyria rubiginata. Classification (NCBI taxonomy): domain Eukaryota; kingdom Metazoa; phylum Arthropoda; class Insecta; order Lepidoptera; family Geometridae; genus Plemyria; species Plemyria rubiginata. The sequence goes on along the minus strand of OY754922.1, from coordinate 5,916,058 downwards.
GAGTATGGTCTGTTCTGTGGTGGGTCCGTACGGGTCACGTAATGGCACATTAAGGTAATAAGGGTCCCTTGAAGTTCTCATTGATCGCTTTCGAGTGTTCTCGGCATTATGAAGAAAGTTCGTCTTGTCCTTTTGCGGCCTAAATGATCACCGGTGGCGTTTTGGGAATAATTTTCGTGTAAAATTTTATAAAATGGTCAATAGCTTTGTAGCTCCAGGCTATGACGACTTCTAATAAAATGCTTTCAGACTGAAGTTAAACATATTTTTTTTGTAGAAATTAGAAATCTGGAAATTAAAAATGAAGTAAAAAATATTTTTTAGGCTACTCCAGTAAACCTACCACCACCCAAGTACCTACCTACTTTGAAGTTTTGTTATTTTATTAAACACTATCTTCAAGAATTTGTTTTTGAAAGACTTAAGACCAAACACTTATAATAATGGTTAACTCGTACTCTAGTATACCTGCAGGGGAAAGTCTAAATAATAACATTTGGGGTAAGACTAAGTATTATAATGATCGGTGTGATTGTCTTACGACAGTGTGTAAGTAGGTAAACACTTTAAAACTAACTACCTAGGTACCTAAATAAAAAAAAAATATTTAAGCTTTTGACTTACACCACTTCACCCCAAGATCGCGAAGGCGTGTTGCGGTCAGCCGACTGTGCTAGCGAGTCCAACATTCGGACTGGCATTAAGAACCCTACCGATTCGACCTGTTGAATCTGGAAAACGAGGTTTCTTGGGTGGGCGGGTTGCGGCTTTCGACCACCGATTTCGCGCGAATGAACATTGATGAATTAAATTTAGATAAACTTAATAGAATCTGTGTGCGATTTAATATAAACCAATGAACCGTTTTACTGTCCTACCTGAAGATTTATGACACTGTGGGAAGTAGTAGTAGTACTACCACGTTGTCACCAAGCAGCTTTAATACTTCGGTTCGAAGGGTGTGCTTGCCGGTGAAATTAAAAGGACATGGGGCTTAACATCTCTCGTATTACTCATGTTGATGGACACAGGGTAGTGCATCGTAGGGCACGTTCCTATCGTGGTGACTTGTAAGGCAATGCTTGACAATGCAATGCAATGGACATAGGTGATGGTTTCCACTTAACATCAGGCGGGCCATCTGCTTGTGCAAACACCTATTACTGAGTATGAAAAAAACACTAATGGAGTCTGTACCGGCAGTGCAAGTACCTTTCTTATCGATCGCTTAGTTGTCGATCGCTAAAGTCGATAAACGTATCGAATCGTATTGTTCCATGCGAGTACGGATCTCTTGTCGACAAATTTCTGCTCCTCTTCCAAAATCATTGTAAGACCAAAATCCATTTTATTTGAGCACACCTTTACCGAGACCATTTTCAAAGTCAATAAAACAATCGAGTAAATAGTCAAAACAGACGATTTCAAATGTCACTCAAATTTCCATGCTAGGGTTATCGGTAAATTCGTTAAAATTTAACGAATTTGTCAACCGATCGATTAAGTTGGTAACGTACTTGCAACTGTCGATAAAACCAATTTTAACGAATTTTGACGATTCTAAATGTCAAAATAAGCGATCGACAAGAACGGTACTTGCACGGCGTATTCGTTAAAATAGAATAAAATAAATCATTGCTCGAATCAATACTACCCGGTTTTGCCACAGTATTCCACAATCAGTAGGGTAGGTAATTCATCATCTAGCTTTTCAGCTCCCATTTAGACATGTTTTTCTATGTTGAGTAAAGAAAGGTACGTAGATTATACTTACTTACGTGCTTTTTTTTATTTAATATGTTAGGTATATAATGTTGCATGAATGTGAACCACTGAATTTTTAATAAAAATATGTTTGTGTTTAATTCAATACTTGCGACCAACATCAAATTTGCTCGTGATTAGGCCCCTAATAGTAATTTTTTGGCGTCATGAAAATAAAATTGTCTTACTGTATACCCGTTACCTCTTCCATGCTTAAAGAAGCGACTATGAAAAAGTCAGATGCTTCGATTTGTATTCCCCTTAGCTACGCTCGCTTCCGCTCTTTTTACTCCACTCCGCTCCGGATTCTAATACGCGCCTGACGTAGCGAACGAAGCCAGGGGAGCAAAGCGATTTTTGTGATATTTTCTGTCATATATGTAATTTTTCGTTATATTTGACATTTTCTTCAAATGGCCCACCTGGTCTTATAACAAAGCATTGCCTTGCAAGTAACGCCAGATAGAAACGTGCCCTACGAATGCACTGTCCTACGACCATCTTCTTAACATATGTTTGATAGATTTCTATGCGTTTACCGCTTTACATCCGTCGTCCAGACACATCATTCATTGTTTATCACTAATGTTTTCCCCGGTTTCAGGAAATTTTGGCAATAGTGGTCATAGAGTAGAAGTGCTAAAAGATAGGTAAGCGCTGATGGCGTAATTTGCTTGGTAATTTCCAATGATTCAACGCTGAAAACCGTTAAATAACTACAGACTTACTGCAGATAGCCATTATCATTACGTGGTGTCTATCCCGTGACTACGTTTACGTTTTAGACCACAAGGCAAGTCCGAGTAAATGTTTGCAGTGGGAAACGGGCAGTAGACAGGTAAACAACGAAATAGGGAAAAATACGAATTGTACTTTCAACGCAGACGAAATAATTGTACCTACCTACTATTACGCTATCTCTGTGGCGCAGGGGCTGAAGCCGGCTAAGGTGCATGCTATTTTGAAACATGAAGTGACTGAATTGTCAGTCACCCCTTGTCAGAGTGTCCCTTTCAAGAGTAGTAGAGCTTTGAAGAGCTGGTCCGGGAAAGTACACCACGCCTTTTTCTGCCGGCCAACAGCGTTGCTGTGTTGCGGTTTGAAGAGTGTGGTCGCCGGTGTAATTGCAGGCACAATGAGGCTTAACATCTGTATGCCTCAAGTTGATGGACGCAGGGCAGCGCATCGTAGGACACGTTCCTATTGTGCGTGACTTACGAGGCAATGCTTTGTTATAGGTGATGGTTTACCACTTAACATCAGGTGGACCGTCTGCTTGTTCCATCAGATAGTTTAATAAAAAAACCTGTCTAATTTGATACCCTCGTTCGCTCATTTGAACATTTTGAAAGATTTAATGTCCCTGAACTATTCTATAAAAAAAATCGCAATCAATAATGATGAGTGCAATTATTTTTTTCACAATTTTTTTTATTATAACCATCAGGTTTTCCTACTCAAAAGTTTAAATATTATTTAAGTAATGTACCTAAAATGAAAAACCTATGTATGAAAAACTTATATATAGAATAAAATTTTGTTTCTGTTTTCATTAGTCTGTGGAAGGACATTGTCGGAATAGATAGACATACAACAATGTGTAACTCGTACTAGACAATAGAGATCAATAAACCGAGCATCCAGCCTCCATGTCACACTGTACAATCTGAGATCCGCGATCAAGGCCAGCTGTCAAACTAATTCTGAATTCTGCTCCGAAACCACCCGATGGCAGATAAGGGCCGTTTACCTCACGCCGAAGATAAAAAAGCCTTGTAGAACTGAAACTCGCTAACATCGGGTACGTATGCGCTAGTCCGTCTTACCGCGTTTACATTTAGACATTCCCATTCGCGTGAACGGAAATGTGGCAGTCGGTGGCAACGTGGTCACTATACCTTGTTCGCACCAGGCTTGTAGCGAAGCGAGTAGCACCTCCCACCACGCTATTTAGGTGCTATCAGCCAAGCAGTAAACAAACGCGGTGGTGGTGAGAGGTGCTACTCCTCGCTATAAGCATGGTGCGAACAATTAAGCGGGCAAAGCGAACGTCAACGCAAGCGAACATGGAAGTGGCCTATTTATATTGTCGCATTGCCCATGTCCCTGCCCATGTCCCTCCACATTTCCACGGACATGAGCTAAGTGTAAACGGGGTATTAGGTTTGCGAACGGCGAGATGATGGGGAATCGTAAAAATTACATATAGGGATAGGATCAATGTAGGATTGACTAGACCAAAGCCCAACGATTTTGTATAGGTAAAAAATAATATAAGTACAGGTTGTTGTCCCAGGAAGTACTGTAACTATAGTCCAGGGATACAGTAACCTTAGGGCTACCCGAATCACCCCAATGTATGTTTAGCTATTTTTGGTAGATTTTAAGAGTTGCAAGAGTTCTGAGAGACAAATTGAGATGAATTTTATCTCTAAATTTCCATAGTTAAAAAAAAATACCTAATTATTTAGTTAGGTCTCTCCAGCAAAAATTTTCTACTCCACAATAAATACAAATACCTACAACTAATACGACTACACGATAAAAATTTTGATTTCGAATTGCGGATTTTAAAAACAGTTTCGTCTCTATGTCTCTAATTGTAGTTTTATTTACTGTAGAAGCTTTTACCTTTGCGATACCGAGTTGTAACGTTTACAGCGAGCAATGCTGCTGAGATCGTTCATCGTACACGTGTACCGAATAGCTGTCTGTTACAGATGCTTAGCGTCTATTTTACGCAAACTTCTTGTTTTCAAAACCAAAATAATAAAAAAACTTTCATCATCACTACATAGTATAAAACAAAGTCGCTTTCTCTGTCCCTATATCCCTATGTCCCTATGTATGCTTAAATCTTTAAAAGTACGCAACGGATTTTGATGCGGACTTTTTTAATAGATAGAGTGATTCAAGAGGAAGGTTTATATATATGATACATGCATGATATTTGCACCCGTGCGAAGCAGGGGCGCGCGGGCGGTCGCTAGTAATAAATAAAATAAATAATGCTGGACAATTCACACAGCACCATTTAGCCGCAAAGTATGCTACTCAAAGCTTGTGTTATGGGTACTAGATAACTGATATATTTAATACATTATCTTACATAGATAGATATTTTTTATTACACTCATCATGTGTAATGTGTAACCGCTCAACATCAAGCAGGCCATCTGATAATATTAACTTTCTTCATACAAACAAAAACACAAGAACGAAGTTAGCGCACTTCACAAAAATTCACTGGCGTCTCATAAAATCTAGAATCTAGTCATAAAGGCAAGTCTACGCTTTGCAACATATAATTCGATTGATACTCAGTTTACGGCCTGTTTACGTTAACTAACTAGGTAAGTCTAGGCACCCTAGGCAGCTAAATAGTTTATACCTTCGAAAGACCGCAGAACTATGCATAGTTGCTGTGTATCGCTAAATAAGGCGCATTGGACTTACGCAAGTAATTTAGTCGAGTTGATTACTTGAGCGAGTTTTTTTAGTAGGTTTATTTAATCTACGTTTAAGGGCCCGGCGACAGCGGCTCGCAGTTTCGAGGTGCGATTGGCCATTATTTCATTTCGGGGAAGTTGTTTGAAAGAATAACTATCCAGTGACACGCATAAATACTGTTCGAATACAAATAATACAATAATATAAGGGAAATGTGCTTGAGTCAGAAATCATTTTGGTATTAGGTAAACGTAAGGCCAAACATACTAATACCAAAATGATTTCTGATTCGGGCATGTTTCCCTTATATTATAGTGTCATTTGTGTTCGTACAGTATTTATGCGTGTCACTGGATAGTTATTCTTTCAAACAACCTCCCCAAAATGAAATAAAATAATAGCCAATCGCACCTCGAAACTGCGGGCCCTTAAGAGTAGTAGAGCTCTTTGTGTAGAGATCGTTCGGGGAAGAACTGCCACCATGCCTTTTTCAGCCGCCAAACAGCGTGGCGTGTTCAATTGTAACCACATGTGGAATCTCAGATGCCTATAATTTGAACAAATTACAGGCACATGAGTATTAACATCTGTAAACCTCAAGTTGATGGCAGTGCATCGTAGGGCACGTTCCTATCGTGCGTGACTTACGAGGCAATGCTTTGTTATAGGTGTTGGTTACCACATAACATCAGGTGGGCCATCTCCTTTTTTCATCAGTATAAAAAAGAACTAGTGTAAAATTTTGGGCTTTTCCGCCCCTACATGCGCGTTTTTCACGTAACGTGACAGGTGGCAAGCTCAGTACCGCCGCTTCTGGTGGCCTAACATAGAGTTCATAAATCTTCCGTGTTGTTAACACGTACCGCACCATCACAAAGTCTTAGTCAGCAATCCTCACCGATACAGAACCGCCTGAGTCGGCGCTTGTTAAATGGATAGATGGATAAAAACACTTGATTGCACACCACATCATAGTTCACCAACTGTTTGCGGATTCAAACAAAAACAAAAAAATTATGTTGTAACCAGAAATAAATTAAGGACGGAAGGAAGATAGCGGCGCGCCGTATGCTTCCCGTTAAACAGGAGCCTTATTCACTATGACAATAGGAGATTCCAAGGAGATTCCTTGCCCCAAACCGTGAAACATCAAAACTTGATATTGGGCTTTATTCTTTGGCATAGGAGATACTTTGCCCTGACCGTATCACACCGCCTGCCTTGTCTTAGCCGAGCTCGCGCTGCAAATGGTCATAGTGCATAAGGCTCCAGGCTTGACGTTACGAAGAACGAAACACAAACTAAAGTAAACAAATCTCATACCCCGTTTACACTTAGCTCAAATACGCAGGGACGAGAGCGGTAACGCGCGAGTGAGAGAGAAAGAGCGTTGACGTTCGCGTTGCCACGGACATGAGCTGAGTGTAAACGCAGCATACGACTTGGGGTACTTGGGGTTGGCATTGCGCACGTCGCGTGGCTTGAGTCAATTCAAAATGAAAAGAAAAAGTCCGCAGGGGTTCAGACAGTCGCATCGAGCGGTCCAGATCGTCCAAAGGATAAAAGTTTCCACGTTCGACAGTGTGCCTGAAAAAGGACTAAACTTGGATAATTCATATTTCACGTTCGCCCCGTCCATTGGTCCTTAAGTGTAGTTTTGACCCACTTAGACCACAGTGTAGTTAAGCCAGCTAGATTAATGATTTTTTTCTTCTGAAATGTACGTTCTATCAAATCGACCTAATGTGGTTAGAATAGACGCATGCAGATTGCAGGCTGAACACGAAATTAAATTAATTTTCATTGTGTTAACATACTAGCGACATTCGACCTTATTCTGTTGTAGTTAGGAATACGATACGTTTACGCGACTAGCGTCTATTTATTTCGTGATTAGGTCACATTGGCTTCAAATCACACGACCTTTGCATAAACTATAAATTTTCAAAAAATAAAAAAAAATTACCCCTTAAATGACATACGAGTTGTCTTACTTTTCTGAATCATTTTTTAAACCAAAGTGCAGTAAACCACAGCATGAAGTCATATTATCTGGCACTGCCATGGTACAGGCCTTACATGCCAATATGGACTGTATAGTTAGCACTTTGAATTTTCGTACGAAAACTTTATCCCAATAACATTACAGGGTTATGATGAAAATGGCAACCACGTTTGCTTTTTTTCCGAATGTCTCACGAGCACCAGATTCACATATGACGTTTCAAATTGATCCTTGTGGATGTTCTGAATAAAGACCGTTTTCTTTTTCTTTTTGAGTTAATCAGCTGTTCTCATGAAGCTGGACTTTGTACTATTCATGAGTGTTCAATGTCCCAGCATTCTTTGGGGACAGTTAAACAGTCATTTTGAAAGTTGGGGTCATCAAAACGCAGTAAGGTTCTGTATATTTGCGTCGTTTGTGGATATTCTATTTAACAACTTTAACCCCAAACTTCTAGCGTATTGAAATTCATTTTATATTCTGTTTGATTGAAGTATATAAAGAAAGACGAGCTTAATAACTTGAATCGTTTTCTTCCAGTAAGCTTTCAGAGCTAGAATTAATTTTATATTTTAATATAATTTATGTTCCTAATTATTCTCATTTTATTTTTTGTCATATTATTATTATTATAGGGATTTAGTAGGTATGTTGAGAGTGTTTCTGCTAGAGCTTGATAAAATTCCTAATAAAATAAGAATTTTCATAAAAAAAGTTAATTTCCCAAATAAACATAATGTTATTAATATAATGTTACAATTTTTTTTTATCAAACTCCAACCGGGAAGAGGATCGCTACCAGTTTTGAACCCCACTTATGGTTTCTTTCGAGTGTTATTACTAAAACGAAGATCATGTGAAAAATACGAAAATTATCCTCCCGTTTTCGGTCATTCGTGAGGGTTAAAAGTAATATAGACATTGAAAAACATATTGTTATTGGTCATAACTCGCGTCTCCGCGACCTCTTGACATGAGATGCTTTGCCAATTTAATTCAAATCTGTTCAACTTGTTATAAACTTGGAAACTCATAATAAAGTCATTTCACTTTCCCTACTTCTTATACTTAAACCGAAAAAAATCCTTAAACTGAATTACCCATAAACACGCGAAAATACGATGCATTAATAATTCTGAAATCCTGAAAAAGTCATTAAAAATAACATTTCGAAGTTATAATCGTTTGCCGGGGTCTGTCCGACCAAGTTTAAATTAAACTTGTCACCCCAGACATTGAGGGTTACTTGGTATTTCTTGTAAGAAATGCAGAATGGTCCCGTACAATTTAATTTTGATTTGCCGGTTTGTATTGTCTAGACGAAATGTCAAAAGTTTTGAACGTTTTTGACAGTTCCTGTGTTCCTACTTTGATTGAGCTGAATTTGGGTAGGTAGGTGTTATAGTCCTGACAGCTCGGTTTGGTGGTAGCTTTGTCTTTAAGCCGTGGGTTCACTCCACCGAGAAATTGTGAAATAGTTTTAAAACACCGAAAACGTATGGGATTGACGCAAAAGTAGACACGAGTAATTCTAACAAAAAATAATAATAACTAGTTGCGCCCCGCGATTTCACCCGCGCATATTTAAATCACGGTATTCCCACGGGATAAAAAGTAGCCTATTTGCTATTCCAGACTATAATTTATCTCTGTGCCAAGTTTCATCCAGGTCAATCAGATCGTGAAAGAGTAACAAACATCCATCCATCCATCCATCCATCCATCCATACTTACAAACTGTCGCGTTTATAATAGCAGTAGGGAATAGGATAAGTAGCTGACTAGTTAGTGCATTTGTAGAACGTTTTCTCTTGTACGGAACCCTAAATTCCCAAGGAAAATTCGCTACGTTCAGGACAGAACTGATGCATACGAAATTAGACCGTTTTGAGGGTAGTCTCCGGTCCCGGCCATTTTTGCCGCCAAAATGAATCCTCATTTAATTGTCTCCGGAAATCGACTTTTGATTGATGCTTTCCGGTTGTGGGTTTGATTACATTTCTTGTGACGTTTTAGATATATAGAAAAACAGACTTAAAAATAAATATGTTATTACTAGTTGCTTCCCGCGGTTTCACCCGCGCAGATTTAAATCCCGGTATTCCGGGATAAAAAGTAGCATTGCTAATTACAGACTATAATCTATCTCTGCCAAGTTCCGGCGTGAAAGAGTAACAAACATCCATCCATCCATACTTTCTTACAAACTATCGCGTTTATAATAGTAGTAGGATACCTATTTATTATATTGGATTAGACTGCGATAACTGAAAAGCTTTAATCCCATTAAATTAATAAAAAAACAATTAATTCCGTCACATTACATTCAATGAATAATCAAAATCGCCACCAAAGATACAAATCTCCCCCAAAAATTAACGCCCTCAAATTAATTAATAACCATTATTATACAATCTTTTATTACATTTAATTCAACACTATGGCAAGTCCCCTAACTAGAATTGTAATTAACTAGTTGCTACATGCGTCCTTGCTCGTAGCGGTAATAAAACTATTAAGAAATATGAGAAATATTTAAGTACGAAAACTAGATTCCTATAATATATTTAGTCTGTATGTAGTAGCTATGGTAGAGTCTATTATGCCAGCGCACCCTTCCATCATCATTAATATCATAAATGATATTAATTATGATGGAGGTTTGGATGTTTGTTACTCAATAGCACCGGAACCGCTAAACAGATCTGGATGAAATTTAGCACAAACATAGATTATAGTCAGGAATAGCATATATGCCACTTTTTATCCCGTGGGAATACCGGGATTTAAAACTACGCGGGTTAAATCGCGGGGCACAGCTAGTGACACAGGTACATAAAGAACATCATTGAAGGAAAGGTTGAAGGAAAGTTAGGAAGAGAAAGACCAAGAATAAGTAACATGAGCCAGGAAGAAAGGTCGTTGTCATGTCGTAGGTATAAGGAAGTTAAGGCCGCATTGAGAAAGACTCAATTGGAGAAAACTGTATCGGACGGAACCGACAGGAGCTGTGCTGTGATAATTTTATTTTATTACATTCAAGAATACGTTGGTATTTTAGGTATACCAAGAAGTTTAAGTTTTTAAATTATTATGTAGGATCGAAATAATATCAAGTATATACAAAATGTAAATAAAATATGCATTTTAGAGTGAAATATTTTCTTATACCATATCCAAGAACAGTTTTTCTTAGCTCTATGATCCGCAGTGAAAAATAAAAAAAAGAATAACGATGATTCTAAATTCAAAATTAAATAGAAAAAACATTCACATTGCTGACAGCGCATGGACTCTTTATCATTATAATATTATGTAAATGATATTAAAATGCGTAGGACTTGAATATTAATAACTTCGGATTGAGATAGTATATTTGGATGTTAATCGAAAACTTGAACGTTAGAAATAATTTTAGAGTATCACTGCTGTAATAATAATATTTCAATGAGCAGATAAAATAAGATATATTGGTTAATTAAATTTAAAAGCGTCATTTATTTTGCAACTCTATTTAATGCCTTGCTGGAACGATCCTAGTAAGATTTGTTCTTGCTATTTTTTTTTTAAGAAAGGTTGCTTTCTATTCTAGTGGCATTGCTTTTTTTTTTTTTTTTTTTTTTTTTATACAACTAGCTGATGGAACAAGCAGATGGCCCACCTGATGTTAAGTGGTAACCATCACCTATAAACAGAACATTGCCCCGTAGGTCACGCACAATAGGAACGTGCCCTACGATGCACTGCCCTGCGTCCATCAACTTGAGGCATACAGATGTTAAGCCTCATGTGCCTGTAATTACACCGGCGACCACACTCTTCAAACCGAAACACAGCGTTGCTGCTTGGCGGCAGAAAAAGGCGTGGAAATTGCTTACTTGCTGATGGAGCAAACATATTATATGGCCCACTTGATGTTAACAGGTAACCACCCATAACAAAGCATGCCATGCAAGTCACGTGCCATAGTAATGTGCCCTACGGTGGACAGCCCTGCCTCATCAACTTGAGGTGTGCGGGTGTTGCCTGTTAATTCACTGAAAACTTATAAAAATAAATACGCGTAATCCCATGATGAAAAAATGAGAAAAGTACTTATTATTTAAAATATATTTCCCGAGCAGAGCGGGCAATGATAAAATAAATAAAAGTTAAGCTACCTTTTAACAATAAAATGAAATAAAAACCAAAAACAACGAAGAAACAACTTAATCGCTGAGTAATAAAACATCAAAAACCTCATTTACAAGCCCATAAAATCCATCATTCTCAACTATCAATATCAAACAATTCAATCGCAAATGTTATCACAAAACTAACAATCATCGGCCTCAAATACGTGTAGGGTCGAATGCGATAACATCAACTGGAAAGGACATGGGGAAGGTTTTAAGAACTACAGTGCTACACGAGTAAGGCCTCATTCGCACGAGAGCTAAAAAACCGTTGTGTCAAAACTCAGCGTTGGCGCTTTCAAAACGTTTACGAAGTGTCATACGAACGCTTTAAAATCACTCTTGTCTCAGCTTTCGCTTCAGTAAGACGTGAAGATGTTTTCTACTAAATTACTAGCAATAGCAATTTGTGTATCTAGAAGGCGAAAAAAGAGCAAAAGTCATTTTGGGTACATCCTCTGAACGAACAGAGATAAGATATACTAATTGTTTGTAGGATTTTTCATATGATTACTTCCCACACGTCCAGCGCAATCGGAAGGCATTCACAACAACTATTTTACCAACTGATGGAAAAAGCAGATAACCCAACTGATGTTAAGTGGTAACCATCACCTATAACAAAGTACTTATTGCCTCGTAAGTCACGCCGGTAGTGTCCTCGGGAGTTGGGAATACTAGACCATCGACTTATGAATGGATCCTGTGAATTGTGCCACACTGTACAGTAGTATAGGGTGAATACAAGGGAGAAATCAGTCATAGAAATACCTTTATCGGCTGTGGGGATCAAGATATCGGGATTACAATCTTTGGGGCTCTTTTCGTATTTGGTTTGTGCATTTAGTTATAAAAGTTATAAGTCCTGTTATAGTGCGCGTCACGCAAAATCATCTTTGAGTAGCTTACTTTGGGGCTAGATGGTGCTGTGTGGATTGTACAGCATTATTTATTTAATAATTTAATTGGTAATGCAAAGACAAAACACTTCAATATTCATCGACCACCACTTCGTTTTAAGACTACCTACTCATTTCCTCAGTAACTTACAAAATTTATGCAAAAATAATCCGTATGTCTCTTGCAATGGAGTCCATTGTCGTAATTACAATTGCAAATGTTATAGACACAGAGTAATTAACAGTTTTTGTGTAGAAAATCTCACTTCGAAATCGATCAAGTTGAAATGTGGCCAACTCTAGTGACTTTCGGTGTCCCAAGGACGTGGGTTCAAAGCCGGTCCACAAATGAGTTGTCTTTTAAAAAATGTGCACAGTCCCTCAAACGGTGAAGGAAAACATCATGAGGAAACCAGCACGTCGTAGAACCTAAAGATATTTACATGTCATTGCAGGTGATTTAAATTCATATAACTTTAAGACACGCGTATCAAAGTGATCGTTTTAAATTGAATCAATGTATATTATTTTGACTTAAATTCAATACAATTAATTGTTCGGCATGTAGAAAAAACCTCTAAAACTAGCGTGTTAAAGTTCATATTGCATTGCAAGTGGAAAACAGTGCCGCTATGCATTTTAAAAGGGCGCCTGAAAGGCAATTAGCTTCGAAAGCCGTGTCGATCACGCTTTGATACATAATTCAGGACGCACTTTGTATCTAGGACACACGGAGGGTTCATTCAGCTAACTATGGATAGGTTTTACAATCTCTCAATCATACTTCCTAATCCTACTAATATATAAACTTACGCGAGTTTGTATGGAATGAAAAAGTATGGATGGATGGATGTTTGTTACTCTTTCACGCTGGAACGGCTAAACGGATCTGGATGAAACTTGGCAGAGAGATAGATTGTAGTCTGGAATAACACATAGGCTAATTTATCCCGTGGGAATAACGGAATTTTAATCTGCGCGGGTGAAACCGCGGAGCGCAACTAGTACTTTAATAAAATTGGCAACTACAGATTACTCTTCGACAGCCTTCACAGCTCAGTTGGTAGTAGCTCTGCCTTCTGCTCCGTAAGCCGTGGGTTCGATCCCCACACGAGACAAATATTTGTGTGATGAACATAGATGTTTGTTCTCTGTCTGGGTGTTGTACATTAATAAGAATGTATTTACAACTAATACTATAAAGTCCATAAGCTATCTGGTTTTCATATACCTTTGGCTTAGTTTGGGGCTAATTAGTGCTGTGTGAAATATCCACCAATATTTATACTCTCTAGCTGATGGAATAGGCAGATTGCCCATTTGATGTTAAGCGGTAACCATCACCTACTTACAACAAAGCATTATAATATATGTTAAGCCTCATGTGCCTGTGATTACACCGGCGACCACACTCTTCAGACCGAAACACAGCGTTGCTGCTTGGCGGCAGAAAAAGGCGTGGTGGTAGTACTTCCCCGGACGAGCCCTTCACAAAGAGCTCTACTACTCTTGAAATTTATCAATCTACTTTTTAATCGCGGGCAATAACGCGGGGCGCAGCTAGTTAATAGTACCTATATCATATAATACAATAAAAAATCTTGCGAAGGATAAAATTATAAACAACGTATGACATTATCACAGTAATTTCCGGCATAGTATAACCGAACCAGTATCATAACTATGCCCATTCGCCATAACCTCAGAATGGAACGTATTATGTTCATCGAAACTAGGTACTTATCGATGTGTTTTGTTGTGAGTCGTAAAATCTTTACACTGCCGGACACTATAATTGAAAATTTACATTTTTAGTATTCAATATCGGGGTGACCGAGCTCTGCTCGGTTTCTAACGCCATCTACTAAAGAAGCTTAAAAAATGATAGTAAGTATTATTACTCGCCAGTAGATACCATAATTTATGTTTATGTTTGGTTTGAAGTACTACTATTATGCCTATTTATTAATGACGCCAAGCATAGTTGGTTGCTGTATTTCGATTTTATGAAAAAAAAAAAAAACTTACTAAAGGTATATTTTTATACTACTTGCTGGTGGAATAAGCAGATAGCCTCCCTGATGTTAAGTGGTTACAACATATAACATTATTACAACGCCATCTATCGTCTTCTAGAATCGATCAAATGTTCCTCATTGCTTGCAAATGACTTGCTATTGATGACGACGCGAGAATTGTTCTGCTAGTCATAAAAACTTTATAAAATATTATGGTGAAAGAATTTTTGAAATCGGACCCGTAGTTTTTAAGCCTATTCGGTACATACAAAAATATGTATAAAAAGGAAAACATCGTTAGGAAACCAGTTATTATTCTAACAGCGGCGATGGGCTTGCCACCTGTCCCGTATGGAATACTAACTACTGCTAAATGTGGGTATGTGCCAAATGTAATGTTTGGACGTACCTCTGACTACCCCCCTTAGACATCCTCAAAGAATCTTGAGTTAGTACTTGCTTGGTCTGAAGGGATATCTACCGTGTCTGGGGATCTTAGTCGTGAAGCGGTTTCAGTTTCAGAAATACCTACTCAAAATAAAGAGCAATAAAATAATCCAACCATTGAGTAAGCCCATTCTTCGTTTTATGCCATTTTGTTGCATCCACCATTGATAGTTCAGTTTCGCACTCATAACTCACATAACAAAACAAAGGAATCCATTTTGAATATTTTGTCCGGCAGACACTGGTTTTATCGCGATTTAAACTTCACATTTACTTTTGAAACTATAACTATGAAACCACTAGTTGCACCCCGCGGGGCCACCCGCGCAGATTTAAATCCCGGTATTCCGGGATACAAAGTAGCCTCTGTGCTATTCCAGACTATAATCTATCAGCTTTAATTATAGTGCCTATTGCGTACCTTTAGCATAATAAAGTTGTGTGTGTGGGCTTGTTTACCAACCTTTTGAAATAAGTTTCTTTCATGTATTTTTGACTAAGCCAATGTTATTTTCTATTGTGTTTACTCTATTCTTTGTCAAACAGATCTAATTCGAGAACCTAGTGGTAAGACAAACCTAATGTAGGTTTTAAGCCACTACTAACCAATAAATATGAAACTCTGTTTTTTAATAAATAAATAATTAATAAATAATAATCTCTCTGCCAAGTTTCATCCAGATCCGTTCAACCGTTCCGGCGTGAAACATGCATTTTTATACCGTGGGAATACCGGGATTTAAATCTGCGCGGGTGAAAATTGTCGGATCGGAAAAACGGATTGTCAAATTCGTTCGTAATTAGGCCACATACTAACCCCCGGTTTCGGAAAGCTCGATCAACACTTATCGGCTGTCAAGTCACTTGCTATCCCTATCTAATTTGAAGTAAAATCTGGAACAGCAAGTGACTTGACAGCTGATTAGTGTTGATTGAACTTTGAGAAATCGGTGGTAAAAAATGTACTTAATTTCATTGTTTTACTTGCATCGGCTGAGTAGCTAAAGTAACAATATCTATAGCGGACGAGATTAGTAGAGACTAGAGACCCTATTTAATTGTCCAGCAGTGTACAAAAGGCGATGCTGTAGAATATTCAGCGATAGAACATACGTTCCATCGAGTTTACGATCCGAAACCTCGCGAAACGACTATGTCGCTCACTCAGTGAACAGTGGTGCAGCGCGATGAGGTTAGTGACCTCCTGGGAAGCCCGTGGGTTCGAGTCCTTGGTTTCATTTTCATGTAAAGATAAAGTGGTTCAATAAGCTGATGGCCAAAGTCAAAGTCAATAATTATTCAATAAAATTGCAAGGATCACTTTGAAACGTGTAAACCAAGGTAACCTCGGCATATTACACAATTAACACACACAGCACGTTCACCCAGGAGAAGTCGTGCCCTACGTAGAGTAGGTTCATCTAGGATAAATGCAGTGTCCTACGTAGAGCACGTTCAACTAGGACGTGTTTATTTAATTAAATCACAAACAGGGATCACGAAACTTCATTACTTACCTTATTCTTCGACTTGTTAAAAGATATAAAGAAGAAAGAAAACCCGTTTAATCATCATCTTACTAGTCACTAGTATCTTACTAGTAGTCTTACTAGTAGTTAGTAGTGGAGTAGGTACTCCACTACTAAATCTAAAGCTGATTTTCAGACGAACACCGAGCAGGGTTCTATCAGAATCGGTGCCGTCCGTACGAAATAATATCATTAAAACTTTCTACAAAAGGGATTATGTATCCTGTACTGTGTGTGAGAACCGGTTCTGTAGGGCTGTCACCATTTACCGGCTATGTTTGTTATGTACGATTTTTATTGACGTTTTTCCAGTGATTTTCAGATAGTTCTCATTTTGAATCCATTGGATTTTTATGAATATTTTGTCTTATTACCGGAGATTTCTTGTGATCAAGATTTGACTACTTAACACAGTGTAAGGGAAATTTATGTATAGTGCATTATGCATAAATACATTTTATTAAATACATTCATTTATGTTTATACATACCTGAAATGCCAATTCGCCCAAGTTGACTGTTAGATTTTGTTTCGCTTCGCTTACCCAATCAATAACACCCTGACAGAAAACAAACATCTTTGTTCATAAAACAAATCCTAGTTCTTGATGGGGATTGAACCCACGACCCACCGCACAGCAGACAGAGCTAATACCAACTTAGCTGTGCAGACTGTCAATCTTTTTTTGGATCGCACGTAGAATTATCTCTTGTCAATTGTACAGCTGGCAGTTATTACTTCTAATAATTAAAAATGACCTGACCCCTGATACCCCCTTTAGACGTCCTCAAAATAAATCTGAAAGTTGTTATTTGTGTCGTGATTGGTACGTTTTACTGTTTCAGTTTTTTTTCATAAAAAATTTCTTTTTGTAGTTGCCAACCCTAACGAGTTGAGACTTCACAATAGGAAGCCTTGGGTGTTATGTTATGCTTATGATATACAATGTGTATTTGCGATCGCGAGGTCGGATGTAGGCAGGATTTCTTGTTTCTTTAAGTCCATTTATATCATTTAAGTATAAAATACCTTTAAATTTATTATCAAGCAAACCTTTAAAATATAC
Organism: Plemyria rubiginata; assembly: GCA_963576535.1. Lineage (NCBI taxonomy): Eukaryota > Metazoa > Arthropoda > Insecta > Lepidoptera > Geometridae > Plemyria > Plemyria rubiginata. The sequence goes on along the minus strand of OY754922.1, from coordinate 5,898,705 downwards.
TTTTTTTACGAGTACTTATGTAGGTATCTTTTAAATAATTTTATTATTTTTGGATGTTTTACCGGGTCGCGACTCGTGGTCCCACTAATTTGACCCACTGGTGGGACAGTGTGTCGATTTAATGGGCTCGTGGTCCCACTGTTTGGTGGGACCATCAGTCAACGTAATGCAGTCGCTCGTGGTCCCTCTGATTTGGTCATAAGGGCTATAACACAAATATATTTGGTGTAGTCTCAGTAGTCCGGTTACAGTTAAGTCAACCGGACTTCTGAGTCGTCGAGCGAATCAGAATCAGGAATCGATGGTCGATCGAGGATCGACTCAGGAATTTATTATATTTTTTTATTATTATTAACAAAAAAAAAATTTTTTTTTATTTTTTTTTATTATTATCACATTTATTTATTTATATTCATAATTTATAAGTTTTTTACAATATAAAATAAATAAATAAAAAACATTATATTATAAAAAACCTAAAAACTAGAATGCCACCGACAGCGGGGCTAGGCCCAAGCTACCGGTGGTTAGGGCTGCAGAGAGAGGAACCTCCTAACAATGCGAGCCGTGTCAAGGATCACTGCCTTCTGCATCCGACCCTTGAGCCAACCCTCTAGCGAGAGCCTCTTGAGATGTTGGTCGAGGCTCTTCGCTATAAGGCCGTTCGCCGAAACGACTATCGGGACAATGATCGTCGAATCAACATCCCACATGGCGGTTACCTCGTGGGCCAAGTCAAGGTACTTGCTGAGCTTTTCCTTCTCGGCCTTCACGAGGTTATCGTCATGCGGGATAGTGATGTCCACGAGCATTGCCCGGCGCTGAGATCGGTCGACCAACACGATATCAGGCTTATTGCAAACAATAGTCCTGTCCGTGATGATAGAGCGATCCCAGTAGAGCAATGCACGACCATTTTCGAGAACTGGCACCGGCGCGTACTGATAGTACGGCATCTCAGAGTCAACAAGGTCGTATTGAAGGGCAAGTTGCTGGTGAATAATTCTGGCCACTAGGTTGTGCCTGTGCAAATACTCACCGTTAGCAAGATGCGAACAACCCGAAATTATATGCCTGAGTGACTCACCAGGACGGCGGCATGCTCGACAAATGTCGACCGTACCGTCCTTCAGGATATACCTTCGGTAGTTGTTCGTCATCATTACCTCGTCAGCAATTGCATAGGCAAAACCCTCGGTTTCCCCAAAGAGGTCTCCGAAGCGTAGCCAGTTAACCGAAGCGAGTAGGTCTACATCAGGCCCTGTTAAGGCCCGGTAGAACCTTCCGTGTAGCTCCTTGCTCTTCCATACGTCCTTGCGACTCTCAGTGCTCAGTACCGCAGGTTTACGCCAATTTTCGTTCGCCAAGGAGAGCGGTGTGAGTCCTTTATCAACAGCTACAACATCGCGATGTATCGCGCACTCATTGTTATGGAAATAATCCCTGAGGCTGCATACCTCACGGTTGTGGAGGTTCTTGGCATTTAAAAAGCCACGACCCCCCCACTTCCGCGGGATGTACAGCCTCATAACTGACGAGCGTGGGTGTAACATACGATGCAATGTTTATTATTATTATTATTATTTTTTATTATTATTAATAAAAAAAAATTATTATTATTATTATTATGTTTACCGTAAGTACCTTAAGAACTCACTTTAATTCAAGTATTTACTCTACGTATAAACTTGATACAGTGGGGCCACAAACCTACGATTTTAACTATGACTGGTAGTCCCACTAAACAGTGGAACTACGAACCCATGATTTCAGGGATAGTGGGACCACGAGTAATAGTGGTACAATCCCAGTGGGACCACGAGTCGCGACCCGTTTTACCGCTCAGTTTATCCTACTAGGTAGGTACTTATTCGCGAAAGTTTGTAAGTATGGGTGGATTGATGAATGAATGTTTGTTACTCTTTCACGACGGATCGGCTGATCGGATCTGGATGAAACTTGGCAGAGAAATAGATTATAGTCTGGAATAGCACATAGCTACACATAGCTACTTTTTATCCCGTGGGAATAGCGGGATTTAAACCTGCGCGGGTGAAACGGCGGGCGGGGATTTCAAAAAAAATGTAAACAAATTTCTTCAGGGCAGGCAACGCAATGACAACACCCCTAGTGTTGTTGGTGCCTATCGGTGACCACTTAACATCAGGTGGGCCGTAAACTCATTTGTCCGTCTCATAAACAAAAAAAAATCGTATCTATCTAGTCTCACTCGAACTACTTATTACTTGAAACGTAAACGATGGAAGCCTACGCCATTTAAAATTTTACTATTTTCGTTCAATCTCCAAAACAAATAAAGAAATGAAAAATAATAACGCCGATTCTCCCGAATAGAGAAACCTGCTCTCGCTTCGCTCGCTCGATCAATAAATACGTCGAAATGAAGTATAAATAACTAAAGTCTAGCACTAAATTGCTAAGTGCAGAGTATAAAAGCAACACATTGTAAAGAGTACGTATAATAGCATTTCATATTTGTACATCGTGAAAATAAATATTGCAAACGTATTACGTCGTTATAACCATACTTAGATTATTATGAAAAGTTAGATATATTTTATACCTTTATACAAGCAATTTATTGTATAAATATATCTTTACTAGTTAAGCTCCGCGGTTTCACCCGCGCATATTTAAATCCCGGTATGCCAACGGGATAAAAATGTGCTATTCCAGACTACGAGTATAATATATTTTATATTTTTCTGCCATGTTTCATGGACGACCTCAGTGGCGCAGCGGGCGAGTGTCCGCCTGCGACGCAAGAGGTGGCGGGTTTGATTCCCGCCTCGGAACAAATTTGTGTACGATCTGCAGAAATTTGTTCCGTTGGTCTGGGTGTTTTCTATGTATTATAAAAAATATCTATCTATGTAATATAATGTATTAAATATATCAGTTATCTAGTACCCATAACACAAGGTAGTAGCTTACTTTGGGGCTAGATAGTGCTGTGTGGATTGTCCAGCATTATTTATTTATTGACCGAGCGAGCGAAGCGTCTCAGTTTCGACATTGGCCAAAAATGCGTTTGTCCGGATGTCTGTCTGTCTGTCTGTCTGTTCTCCTCTACAGGTCGCATTTTTCAACCGATCTGGACGAAACTTGGTACACAGGTTATATGACTTATTAGATTTTTTTTGTCGTCGGCGATTTTTGATTGGAGGGGTACTTCCCCCAAAAAAAGGGCAAAAAGAGGGCTATTTGATATACTGGATATCTCCACCAAATGAGATCCGATTTCGCTTATTCTTTTTTTATTTTAAAGGTAGTAACTATAAGTTGGTCTCATAAAAGTTTGGCGAAGATCTGATAAGGATCTTCAGCATGATGAACAGGATAGCTCATCAAACAATCGATGGTTTTCAATCAAATTTGAGAGAAACACAAAAGACCTCATTCTACACAAGATGATGCAAAAAAAAATCAAAAAGATCAAAAAAATCACAAAACGGAAAATGCACTTGCACATTACATTCCTCAAATAGCTCACTTTTAGTATGCTCGCGAGGTCTACAGCTCCCAGAGCCACTAGTTTATTATTTATTTATTATTCAGATCCGTACAGCCGTTCCGGCGTGAAAGAGTAACAAATATCCATCCATCCATCCATCCATACTTACAAACTTTCGCGTTTATAATAGTTAGTAGGATAATCCGAACTCGGAAAGGGCTCCAACGATTTTCATGAAATTTCCAACGGTTTCTGACTTAGATAGAATTTTAAAAATAAGTAAGCGATGTAAAAGAAAGTTTACCAAAAAAGTTCATTTCTGCGAATAGATCATGTCTCAATATTGAACTTGCGCTACTTTTTCGTGTACTATGCGGCTATGCGCTCAGTTTATGAATGCTGTTGCATTTTACAATACCATAAGATTTATGGATTTTCGTATTTTCTTTTACAGCTTTTGCGAGGAATGTTTTCTAAAATTATCTTTCTATTCAAATGCAGTAGATATTTGTGTAATTAATATTTGTTGAGTTTTGTAGAAGGTATGTGCCATATTATATTATTATGTATATTTAGGTAGGTAAAAGCATATTAGCTGCGCCCCGCGGTGTTACCCGCAATTAAAAAGTATGTCATTTTCCTCTATGTCCTCCCCCCCGCCATCTATCCCACGGGAACCATACATTTTAACGAGATAAAACGTAGCTCATGTTGTATTCCAGACTATAATCTATCTCTGTGCCAAAATTTCATCCAGATCCGTTCTGGCATGGCATACCTACATTGAAACTTTCACATTTATAATATTTGTTAAATATCTCTCAAATGAGTTTAACAAGAAATCGTGTTCTAGATTTAATATAGATTTACTTAAGGGTCCGGTGACAGCGGCTCGCAATTTCGAGGTGCGATTGGCTATTATTTCATTTCGGGGAGGTTGTTTGAAATAATAACTCTAAAGAAACACGCATAAATACTGTTCGAACACAAATAATACAATAATATAAGGGAAATGTGCTTGAGTCAGAAATCATTTTGGTATTAGGTAAACGTAAGACCAAACATACTAATACCAAAATGATTTCTGATTCGGGCATGTTTCCCTTATATTATTGTATTATTTGTGTTCGAACAGTATTTATGCGTGTTTCTTTAGAGTTATTTTTTCAAACAACCTCCCCGAAATGAATAAAATTAAATAATAGCCAATCGCACTTCAAAATTGCGAGTCGCTGTCACCGGAGCCTTAACTAGATTATCTTAGATTTTGTAAGCTTATGTGAGAGAAATAAATAAAATATATTTTATATAGATAGTTATTTGTATGCATTATTCTTATTGTTTTTCTACACCAACGTCCCTCTTTCGTTCTTGTCCAATCCAGTCCATCCCAAGGTTGCCTGGAAGAGATCGATTTTAACGATAAGACCGCCCATTGTTTATCACTCAGTCAGCTGTTTTGTTCCGTTATGTGTACCTAATTATTATTTGGTGTCCAATTTAGTGTTTTGTATTTTCTTCTAAATGCAAAATATTTGTGACTCAATCTCACCCTAATGACTTGAACAGATTTGGTTCCATAGGTTTTGAAATAGTAGTTCTAGTTGACCTGGGGACCAGTTCGTGCTAATTTTGAAAGATAAACCTAATTTCATTGTAATAGAGCTCATTTTATCCTAACAGCTGTTGATAAAAGACTATCAGGCAGGCATTTATGAGCAATTTTGAGGTCACCATTACTATGTTCGGTCAATTCTGAATATTTATAGTCGATATAGTGCCAATTAGGGCGCATAGTGGTATCGATATTGCGATCTGTAATCTGAATGATAGCCTGGAGCTAAATTGTCCATCTAATACAGACCGGAAAAAGCATATTGCCCACCTGATGTTAAGTGGTTATCATAACCTTTAACAAAGCAGTATTTTTAAAACTTTCGCGATCATAACACACAGTTAATTTGAAATATTACATGGGTATTTATCGTTTTACCTTAAGTATTTTTATAATTAGTTTTTAGTTAACGATATGAATAAAAAAATCCTACAAAACATGTTTCCGCCCCTAAAACAACCCCGTTACATACTATATAAATACACTACGTACAACCATGTTCTACTCATTTGTTCACGGGTCATTAAATGCATTTTGACCCCAATTTATGTCTTCATTTCTAAAATGTATGCTCTGATGCACTTCTGTAGATTACACTGTCTTTATTGCTGTGTTTGAGTGAGTAATCTTCATCATTAAATGCCACGATAAATATGTATTATATTGCATAGTTTTCATTATCAAACAAGAAAAGAATACAAAATAAATACCTAATGAAAAAATTGGGTGATAAACATAAAAAAAACACAGTCGCTTAAAAACGAGAAAAAATTTATGACCCGGCTTCAGTAATTGTATACTACTTACCTAATAATATCCATCCATTTATTCTTACTAGACATACCCCCGGTTTCTGAAAGCTCGATCAACACTAATCGGCTGTCAAGTTACTTGCTACTTCAGCTTTTAGTTCAAATTAGATAGAGATAGCAGGTGACTTGACAGCCGATTAGTGTTGATCGCGCTTTCAGAAACCGGGGGTTAGTATACCTACCTAATATACATCCATTTATACTTAATGATTTTTTTTTATTAAAATGTGCGATAAATAATACTTACATAATAATGTATTATTTCTCGCACACATTTTTGCACATTTTACCAGTTTTGAAAATATAACATCACTGCTTGAACTTATGATGAAAAAATATAACATCACTGCTTGAACTTATGATGAAAAAATATAACATCACTGCTTGAACTTATGATGAAAAAATATAACATCACTGCTTGAACTTATGATGAAAAAATGCAATCAACTAAGTTGTGTAATCACATAGCATCATACATTTCCAAACAAGTTTTCATATGAAAAAAAAATACCTAGTAAGTACATTACCTAGTTATTAAGTAGAAAGTTTCGTCCTTTAGCGTTTTTGCCAAATTCAGTCCATACCAAGGTTGTCTGGAAGAGATCGCTTTTAGCGATAAGACCGCCCATTGTATATCACTCAGATTTTTTGTTGTTCTGTTATGTGTAATTAATATGTGGTGTGCAATAAACTACGTGTATCTGGGTCAGACGATCCAACTAGGTAGGTCCAACTTCGATAAAGAGGTCAGCCGACGAATCCAACTCGGATGGGCAGCGTTCGGGAAATTACGCCACATCTTCTCGTCACACATACCGCAGAGCCTCAAGACGAAAGTCTTCAACCAGTGTGTGTTGCCAGTGATGACATGGAACTGAGACGTGGTCGCTTACTATTGGCCTCATCACCAAGCTCAAAGTCGCACAACGAGCTATGGAGAGAGCTATGCTAGGAGTTTCACTACGAGATAGAATCAGAAATGAGGAAATCCGTAGGAGAACCAAGGTAGCCGACATAGCTCTCAGAATCAGCAAGTTGAAGTGGCAATGGGCAGGTCATATAGCTCGAAGAACTGACAACCGATGGGGAATAAAGGTTCTTGAATGGCGACCACGAACAGGAAGGCGAAGTGTGGGACGCCCTCCTACCCGATGGACTGACGACATTGTTAGGATCGCGGGTAGTCGGTGGATGGAAAGGGCTCAGAATCGTTCTTCCTGGAAGCGGATAGGGGAGGCCTATGTCCAGCAGTGGACTTCTGTGGGCTGTTGATGATGATGATGATGATGTGCAATAAAGCATTTTCTATCTATCTAAGTAGGTAGGTACTTAGTTTTCGTACTTATGCAATTTTGTAGGAAAACCAGTATTGCGATTATACTACTTTTTTTACAATCAGTAGGTAAAACGTTTGATCTCTCACCTAATGTTAAGTGATGATGCGGTCTACGGTGTAGCACGCTTAGAAGATACCTATTCACTCGTCTCTTGAAAACATCCAAATTATAGGCATCCGGAAGAACAGACGCTGGTAATGAATTACACTCTTTGACTGTTCGCATTATAAAAGTAGACGCAAAGCGGTATGTGTGTGAAGTAGCTGAAATCAGCTGAATGTCAACCATGAATATTTGTTTAAGCAAAAGGTTCTATAGCACTGATCTTCGGCTTAAAAAAGAATTAAATATATCAACGTTACCGACCACTCTTACAACGCAAGCGAAGCCACAGCCAGCTGCTAGTAAAGACTTATTTTCGAGTATTTTCTGTTTTGGTACAAATTTATACCAAAACACTTTGCGCATTGTACAAAAATGACCCTTTAGTCAATTAAAATAAGATAGATTCTTGAACAATTTTCTGGTACGAAAGAGAATATTTAAGTCTGTTGTATACCATCAGCGAGTGGATCCAACATTTGTTGTCTTAGTAGAATAATGGTCATATCAGGCGGGGTCCGTATGTAAGCGACAGTGGTCAACACATCTAAACAGTTATATAAAATGTGTCAAGTGCACGAAAGGACCACTTAAAATCCTTACCACACTGTTTTGAAAGAAAATAGTGACACGACAAGAGAGAGAGAGTGGTAAAGAGTGAGACAGCGCTAATTTTAGACATTGTTTAAAGTTAGGCACCGTTTTGTAGTACGAGGGTACAAGTCTTCATCGTTCGCTTATTTATGTCTCCTGTCAAGTCATGCCACCATGTCTACCTAAAGAGAAGAGATCCCTAGGCTCGTCCGGGGAATTACTGACGCCCTGTCTGCCTATATCTAAACCTTCGAGTAACATTGTCTTTAAAATCAGTATAATAATATCTTGATTATACTGGCATTCAAAATCAATCTATTTCGCAAAAAAACTCATTAATTTCACTAGAAACCACATAAATTAAATAAACTATATTACCTACTTTCTAAAATGAGACTAGACAAACTAAAAACTAGTGAGTGAGTAATAGTACATTGTTCACCGAGAGGAGAAAGTGACCGATAACCGTCGAGGGTGTCGTTTGAAGCCCGAGCCGTAGGCGAGGGCTTTAAAACACCCGAGATCGGGAATCGCACTTTCTCTCGAGTGATACATAGTGCTTTATACTACACCTACGAGGAAAATAAAAAACTGAAACTGAATCCTCAAACAACACACAAATTGAAAATGGCGCCAATGGCGTCTGCAATTTTCACATGTTCTTTTTTCAAATTGTTTATCCTGCCGCCGCAGGGTCGCACTGCCAGCCCGACACCATCCAACACAGAGCTAGTGGCCAGTGTCACTTTGCGAACTTGGAGATAAAAACTCACTGTAAAAACTTTTTGGCTTTTGATATTTAGGTTACCGGCGCATAGTCTTACCCAAAATTAAAAAAGAAAAACCACGTAAGAAATGGATTTTCATACACTTTTCTCTCCCGCTCAGATGCGTTTTCTCCCCGCATATTTGTTCGATATGCAATGACGTACTTTCTAGTGTGCATGTCTCCAGCTTCCTCATATTGAAAATGTAATTTCTATAAATGCCAATATTTCAAGCATAATTAGTGCACTCATAGATTTGAATCATAATTTAGCTGCCAAATAAACAACGATGCTATAAGCTTATAATAGTGTGTAAGCTGGAGTAACATGTCTCCAGCTGCCTCAGTCAGTGTGGGCAAACGGCTAATGATAGAGATATATAGTAAACGCAAGGATTTAGTACCTATTTAGTGAACCTGGTACCAAAAATTTCAGGTCTGTAGCTAGGAAACTCTTCGAGTTATAAGACTTCATTAACGTGTAAGCTGGAGTAACGGTACGTGAAAAAGCATATGCTCGTTCTCTGGAATGGCTGGAGCTAGCAGGTTGCTTTAAGTCTCCAGATTTAGTACCAAACGAATTAGCGAGGTACCAAATATTTGAAGTGTCTCTGTTCAAAACTCTATGAGTTACAAGCTTTTCCAGCTTTTTTTGTTTGTCCAGCTTGCACATGTTGGATCTCAGCAACCACAATAGGTACAGACTCGGTTGATGTCTCTGAACCGAGCTATGAATTAGTGCACTCGGTACCAAAAATTTGGAATCTCTAGGACAAGCAGTTCTGTTGTAATCAGCAAAATAACATTTAACCGCCAAAAATTCAAAGCATTTCGACGCGACCATAAAAATGATGCGTTGCCGCTCTAAAGGTGATATTACGCTCTGCGGATTTGAACGTATTTTACCCGCGATAAGAGTCTTTTTTGTATGCACTCAGTCCTTTAAATTTCTGAAGGCATAATTATTATACCCTTCTCTTTCCGATGTGCGTTGAAGAGCGGGGCGTTGTATGTTGCCATATCTCATCAATTAAATAGTTTGGTATGGTTTGACATTTTATATTTTTTTTTTTGATAAAATATACCAATTATATTGCAGAATTTGCAGGCAAGGCAGGGAGCGAGCAGCACGTCCGTCCGTCCGTATTTTGACAGTTTGACAGCCAATCTAATCTTGCTAGTGTCATGTCAAGTGAATCGTCATCAAACTAAGTCAAGTCATTCGAATTTGAGAGGTTAAAATATACCAATTATATATATTGCAGAATTTGCAGGCAAGGCAGGGAGCGAGAAGCATGTCCGTCCGTCCGTATTTTGACAGTTTGACAGCCAATCTAATCTTGCTAGTGTCATGTCAAGTGAATCGTCATCAGACCTAAGTCAAGTCATTCAAATTTGAGAGGTTTTCGATTTGCAAAAACGAATCCTTCCTACCTATATAAACCAGTATTATGGTAGGTAGCAGTTAAATAAATAATTAGGTAAATTTAGATTTACGTAGGTACCTAATCATTTATTAGTTTTACTACTTAACTTCTCCTATGGGTACTGTGGTAGGTGTTAAAGAACTGGCGCTTTGAGTAGGTACCTATGTAGATACAGATACAACTCCGTTATTTTAACACTGCCAAAAAGGTAAAAAGAGGGGCTACCTACCAGTAAAAACGCACCTCTTGTATCTATGTATGTTTCTTCCGCATCGATTTGGACATCCGCATCGCACCAATAATGCGGATGTTCATGCGGATGTGACAAAAACAAAAAATAAAATAGACGCAACCAGTGACTGGCGCGTAGTATCACCTTCAGAGCGGCAATGCATCATTTTTGTGGTCGCGTCGAAATGCTTTGAATTTTTAGCGGTAAAATGTTATTTTGCTGATTACAACAGAACTGCTTGTCCTAGAGATTCCAAATTTTTGGTACCGAGTGCAGTAATTCATAGCTCGGTTCAGAGACATCAACCGAGTCTGTACCTATTGTGGTTGCTGAGCTCCAACATGTGCAAGCTGGACAAACAAAAAAAGCTGGAAAAGCTTGTAACTCATAGAGTTTTGAACAGAGACACTTCAAATATTTGGTACCTCGCTAATTCGTTTGGTACTAAATCTGGAGACTTAAAGCAACCTGCTAGCTCCAGCCATTCCAGAGAACGAGCATATGCTTTTTCACGTATCGTTACTCCAGCTTACACGTTGATAAAGTCTTATAACTCGAAGAGTTTCCTAGCTACAGACCTGAAATTTTTGGTACCAGGTGCACTAAATAGGTACTAAATCCTTGCGTTTACTATATATCTCTATCATTAGCCGTTTGCCCACACTGACTGAGGCAGCTGGAGACATGTTACTCCAGCTTACACACTATTATAAGCTTATAGCATCGTTGTTTATTTGGCAGCTAAATTATGATTCAAATCTATGAGTGCACTAATTATGCTTTAAATATTAGCATTTATAGAAATTACATTTTCAATATGAGGAAGCTGGAGACATGCACACTACTTTCTACCGTAAATTTGATAAAGTATCAAGGTACTTTCCAAGCAGGTGTAGTATAAAGGTGATTTGTCAATCAGGGCACAGTAGTGAAATTGTCACGGACAAAAATAGTGATATTTCTAAACCTATCGCATTTTCTTGCCCGTCGTCCGTCAAACATAGCGATATTTCACCGCTTGTCAAAAATGACATTTCACAACTCCTTACAAAGTCGTTTATCGCTGTCACTGTGGCCACGCCCTGTATGCTGGGTGTGGTTAGGCTCATTAACGCGGCCCCTTGTAAAAATGTAATGTTTTATCATTATTTGACATTTTAATACTTCCATAAAGTCGTTGAACCGTGCAAGTATGTACTTTATGTACACATCGAGTGGGCAACACTTACTGTTATAATGGAAAATAAAATCTCAGCTTTATTTTATTAAATTAATACGAAAACGGGATAAGAAAATGCCGTCTTTGCACCAGTAAACTAACTAATATAATATTCAAGTAAAACAACAAAGAAAGTACAACCCAAAAGTGAATTGATGTGCTAAAAAAAACCTCTCCAACTATTAAAGATATTTCTACTCAGTGCCAGCACCAAATCCAAATTGAAACCCAGAAAACAAAGCTAATCGCACCGTCTAGCATCGCTCAATAAAACAGGCTACGTCAGGACTAAATTCAAGAGCCTCGCCAATCTCATTCTAACCTAAAAGTTTAGTTTGATAAAGAGTCAGATTTATATGACGAGAAACTAGATGATTGTGCGTACAACTTTATCAGTTTTGCACTACATACGCTGCTAGGATAACTGACGGGGTAAGTCTAACCCAGGAGTAACTATGGGCACACAAAACAGCCCCAGAGAAATCTGCCAAATGGCAATTTGTGCAGGATGTAAACAAGAAATACCTGACAGACACTACATCGAGTGCTCAAGCTGCAAAGAACTATACGACTTAGAGTGTGCAAATGTTATTGGTACACCGTACCATTTCCCAATGACAGATGAACACGGATGTAGATGGGTCTGTCCAGCCTGCCACAGTAAAGCACCAAAAACCTATAACATGAATATGATTGTCGGCCCTGTAGCTAGAAGTCCAATGGCCAATGAAGAACTAGCTAACATACATTGAGACGCAGACAACCTCCAATTGAAGACTCTATTGATGACCAGCTTCAGGAAGATCAAAGTATAACCGGAGATACATTGAACGGAAGTAACCCATTCTTGGAATGTAGAGCTGACCTGCGACCAATCACACTAGACCAAATAAGCTGTTTGCTCCACGAGAAACTACAGAGAAATAACCAGCAATTGATATCAGATATTAAATCTGTTATTCAATCAGAAGTAAAAAATGCAATATCGAACCTCAGAATAGAACTTAACCAACAGACTGATACCCTGACATCCCAACAGAAGATGATAAAAAACGATGTAGAACAACTAAATACAAAAATTCTTCACCTCGAAACAGAAAGTAAAAGATTACAGAAAGAAATCAGCTCCATCCAAAATAAAAATATAAACTTGAGCATGCAAGCTACTGAATACCCCCAGGACCACCTTAACTGCAAGAAGCTAGTGCTTCATGGGCTTCAGGAGTACTATGATGAAATTGAATCGGACACCCATGACCGTGTGATAAACATCTTTCATGAAGTGCTGAATGTAAACCTACTAGGTTATATCGAAGAAATGAACCGAATTGGAAAGTATGGGAAAAGCAGGCCTCTAGTCATTGAACTATTGAGCAAAAAAATGACTAGACATATACTTGCACACAGGCAATATTTTCAAAACACAGGCTTATCAGTATCCGACTACTTGAGCAAAAGTGAGATAAATGATCGAAGAGAGCTAAAAAAAGCTTTACTGAAAGCAAGAAATGATGGTAATCATGCAGTGATAAGGAACAATAAAATTATTATCAATGGAAAGATGCATGTTCAACAAAACAAAGAAGCCCCAGAAGCGACCAATAAATACCAAATGAATAAGGGGATAAAACCACTACTATCTTCACCGTCAGATGAACTCCCTGTGTTGGAAAGTCTTCAGGGAAGGGATTTAGAACCTTTCACCAAAAATACCATGAACATGGCTATACCCCCAGCTCGAAAAGCTGCCAATACAAAAAAAACATTTCGAGACTAATATTAGTCTATTAGTACAAAACTGTCAGAGTGTTAAAAACAAAATTCATATTCTAGAAAGCCTACTACAAGAAAAGCAGTATCACATTGTCTGCCTCACTGAAACATGGATCAAAGAAGAATGCAAGGATCTGATCCAGATCTACAACTATGAGTTTGGAGCCGCATACTACCGACGTGAACACAGAGGAGGCGGCGCTGCGATTCTACTTAGGAAGGGCATTGTGTTCTGTGAAAAGACTGAATTTAGGGATTTATCCACTGAATTTGTTGTTGAATGCTGCGGTTTAAACATAGAACCAAATATTATTCTTATACTTGTTTATCGGTCTGACCGCAATATTGAAACCTTTTTCAATTTCCTAGACAAGCTTATGGCCAAACTTAAGACTAAAAGTCACAGGCATATAATTGTAGCTGGCGATTTTAATATAAATAAACGCTCTCAGCCCAAAGATTACCAAAAATTTATTAATGCAATGTTAGAATGTAATTTACGCCAAATAATAAAAACACCAACAAGGGTAACAAAAACTACTTCAACATGTATAGACCTAATATTCACTAACAAGCTAGGTGCTGAAGCCACTGCAGAAGAGCTTGGTATCTCTGACCATAAAGGCCTAGTCTATAATTTTGCCGTAAACCTTTCGTCTCCAAATAAATTCATTTGTTCTAACAAAAGATGCTTTAGTTCAAAAAATATAGAATTATTTAAATCAGCATTACTAAATATAGATTGGGATAGCATCATAAAAAAAGATAATAATATTAATGAGAACTATAACATGTTTGAAAACAAGCTAACTGTTCTATTAAATACACATATACCAAAAACTAAAATAAAACACAAAATAAACACAGTAAAAAAGGCATCCTGGCTCACGAGGGGGATAAAAAAATCGTGCAAAAATAAAAGATTGCTTAAAATCTTAGTTAATCAAAGTAATAATGAAATCCTTCGAAATCATTTTACCTCTTATTCTAAACTACTTAAAAAATGCGTTAAAAAATCTAGAAGAAATAATTACTCAGATATCATGAAAAACTCAAGAAATAAAACAAAAAGCATGTGGAACATAATTAACCAAATTACAAAACCTACTAAGTCACTTAAAATCACTAATAATATTAAGTTAAAAATACAAAATGAAACTGTAGATTCCCCTGAATCAGTAGCAACTAGCTTCAATGAGTACTTTATATCGGTGGGTGATGCAAAACAGCCACAAATTTTATGTCAGTCATATCAGAGTCCCATGAATCCTGTATCGCAGTCGCAGCCACCTGGGCGACCCGTTCTAGAGCCTGCAGTAAACTCAATGTTTTTAGAACCTGTAACTGAACGCGAAATTAATTCATTTATTGTTAAATTTCCCAATAAATATAGTTCTGGAACTGATGATATACCTTCAATCTTAATAAAAGCTTGTCGAGAAGAACTAGTTCCCATAATAACACAATTAATAAATCAGTCTTTTGACGAAGGTACTTTCCCAGATAAATTAAAAATAGCCCAAATAAAACCAATTCTTAAAAAAGGTGGAAAAGCAGACGATCCTGGTCAATATAGACCAATAGCACTCCTCCCAACAGTTTCAAAAATATTTGAAAAAGCCATGTCCATCCGCATGAATAAATTCCTTGAAAAATATCAACTTCTTGACAAGCACCAATATGGTTTCCGAGAAAGACGTTCAACTTCCCTTGCAGTTTACCACTATATCCAAGAAATATTAAGCTACATTCGAGATAATCACTACGCAGTTGGTCTATTGCTAGATATGTCCAAAGCATATGACAGAGTACTCCATAGTATATTACTTAATAAACTTAATGGAATAGGGATACGTGGCCAAGCGCATAAATGGCTACAGTCCTATTTAGCAGATAGAAAACAATATGTACAAATTGAAAACTTTAATGATTCCACCAGCGAACTTTTACAAATAAAATCAAAAACTCTAACTACAAACTGTTCAATTCCCCAAGGCAGCGTGCTAGGATGTGTACTATTTATAATATACATAAATGACCTCCCGAAAACAATGAACCCTATGTGTGTCTTATTCGCCGACGATATATCTATATTATTCAAATGTCCTAACAATCAAAACAAAAATGTTGAAATTGGAGATACAATTAACACCGTTAGTAATTGGCTACATGATCACAACTTAGAAGTTAACACAAAAAAAACAAAATTTATTCAATTCAGGCCATATCAGAAAACTGCTTTAAATCTTAATATAATCAAAAGTAAATTTAACATCGAGGAAGTAAAAGAATTTAAACTATTAGGAATTTCAATAGATACACACTTAAACTGGAAAGAGCATGTTGCAAAAATAAAATCGAAGCTATCACAATTTATATATGCCCTAGGTATACTGAAAACAAATACACACTATGACACTGCTTTATCTGCATACTATGCCTACGCACACTCTTGGTTAAAGTACGGCATAATTTTATGGGGACATAGTACTGATGCACATGAACTGTTCATTCTGCAAAAGAAATGCTTGCGCATTTTGGTAAATATACACCAACCTGAAAGTTGTAGATCCTATTTTGTCCAAAAGAAAATTCTAACTCTCCCCTCTATATATATATTAGAAATTGCACAGTTTGTAAGAAAACATATAACTTCTTTTGAATTCAACAAAAACCCCCGCCGTAAAAACAAGCTAGTCCTCCCTGCACCTAAATTAGAAATGTATAAAAACAGTCCCTACTATAGAGCAATATTAGTATACAATAAAATCCCAGATAAAATAAAGAACGAAGTTGAAAACATAACATTTAAAAGAAAACTTAAGAAGCTCCTCATAAATAAATGCTATTATAACTTGTCAGAATTTATGGAAGATGAAATATAGGTAGGTATAATACATAGGTACCTAGTCATTAACCAACTTATGTAAATTAGTTTTAAATAGGTATTAAAATTATAACTTCAGATAAATCTATAGGTACATTGTTGGGCTTTAGGTACCTGAGCGCCTATACTTGTATAAAAATATGTCGGTAGGAGCCTATGCATCATCTGTCTTCCCTATCATGTTAGCCTAAAGGCCATTGTAATGCCCCAGCGGGGCTCATGTTCTGAACTTATACCTATTACCCCCTAAGATCTTTTGTACCTACAACATGAAGCAATGAATAAATGAATATGAATATGAATATGTTTACGGGTACCTAACTTAGCAGCTCAATTTAACGATAAAATTATAATGTAAAATAAATTGTAGGTATCAATTAAAACTGTTTTTGTGACACTGTTTTGTTTTTATTAAATTCTAAGAACTTGCTGATAATAACGATTAGGGAAGATTACAACAGGATGATGGTTTGTCTATTTAACAATCAGATGGACCACCTGATGTTAAGTGGTAACGATTCCTGGCTTACAGGTCACGCACGTGCCTCTCGCTCGCACATTTGAACATTAGAAGATATCAAATCACTTCTTCTTCTTCTTGTCAAGTCATTAGTTTCTTTCGAAACAGTGTGGTGAAAGGATTTTAAGTGCGCCTCAAGAGGCTCCTTTCGAGCACTTGACACATGTTATTGAACTTCTTGGGTTCTACAACATGCCGGTTTCCTCACGATGTTTTCCTTCACCGTTCGAGAGTACAGGCATTGTGCACAATCACCAAACTCCGGCTTCATCAGTATTTTAGAGAATACTGGGTGTCATCATCCCAGAGCCCTCTCGGTTTTCCTTCCGCTAAAAGAGAAATCCTACTACTATTATAAACGCGAAAGTTTGTAAGTATGGATGGATAGATGTTTGTTACTCCTTCACGCCGGAACAACTGAACGGATCTGGATGAAACTTGGCAGATTGGAGATGTTAGTCTGGAATAGCACATAGGCACTTTTTATCCCGTGGGAATACCGGGATTTAAATCTGCGCGGGTGAAACCGCAGGGCACAACTAGTAGGTAGTATTCTTTCCAAATATTTACAATAGCCCTGCAAATATTTTACAGATCGTAAAGAGAGAACTATAAAAAATACCTAAAAAGTCCAAAGGCTTTACATAAATAAATACTTACCGAGTTTATTTGGCCAGTCGCTCATCAAAATATATAATTTGTGCTTCATACTTTCAGCCTAAATTCATAAAAGCTACTGTGTGTCACGCAATAAGACTGCGTGTGAAGTCATGAGCGGCGCGATGAGCGGGTTTTTTTTATAGTTCTTTTTTGTTGAGATACTCGTAATGTAGGTAGGTACTTAACCTGAGATGGAAAAAAGTACTCGAAAAGCGCCTCTAAGTGCACTTAAAATCCTTTCACTACACTGTTTCTTGAGATGATAAGAAGAACCTGAAATTGCATTATGCCTAGACTTTTTAATTAAGAGCACCAGTGGCCTAGTGGGAGTAGAACCTTCTAATCGTAAATTCATAGGTTCGATCCGGTGCAACAGCACTATCCAGCCGCGCACTAAGTAATTAATTATGTACATTTACTACATAAAATACCGCGTGGAAAACAGCTAGGTTGTAGGTATTTTCACAGTTAGTACAAGGCATAGCTTTGGCTTAGTTTGGAGCTAGATAGTGCTGTGGGAAATGTCCAACAATATAGGTTATATTTATTTATTAGACATCCTCTAAGCTTGTTTTTTCCTAAAATGTTGGTTTGAACCAAACTCCTGGCATTTTACTATGTTCTCTGTTCCAAAATCTTGCTTTTTTTAACCTTGGACGAGGTCTAAAACCTTTAGTAGGGGGAGCATTGATAGGATGTTGAGGTTTGAAATGAGGTTGAAACTGATCATCTGGAGGTTGAGGCCGTTCCTCTGGAGATTGAGATTGTTCCTCTGGAGATTGAGACTGTTCCTCTGGAGGTTGAGGCTGTTCCTCTGGAGGTTGAGGCTCTTCTTCTGGATATATTACCTGACCAGGAGGTTCTATTACTTCGGCTGAAGTACCGGAGGAAACGCCATTGTCTTCATTATTTCTTGGCTGGTCAATCTCTTCAGGATCGTAGAAGAGTGCAGGTACTAGGACCTTAGAGTAACTTTGTGATGGGCTTGCATGTGTATTGCCTCCCGAGGGTTTGGGACGGCTTTCTGGGCGATCTGAGGGGACTAGCTTAGGCCGCCTAACATGTGGATTTTTAGGGTATTTGTTATTACCTCCAGGGCGAAAGGGTCTACCTCCAGGGTGATAGGGTCTAACTCCAGGGCGATAGGGTCTACCTCCAGGGCGAAAGGGTCTAACTCCAGGGCGGAAGGGTCTACCCCTAGGGCGAAAGGGTCTAACTCCAGGGCGGAAGGGTCTACCCCTAGGTCGAAAGGGTCTACCCCTAGGGCGAAAGGGTCTAAATACAGGGCGAAAGGGCCTACCTCCAGGGCGATTGACGTTTTGGCCTTCAGAGTGATTCGGATAGTTATCTTGGCCACTAGGGCGCTTCGATCGTCCATCACCACCCATGTTTCCTTCATTGCATCGAGGTTTGCGTTTCCCAGTAGCCAATATTTCGTATTTCGAATAACTGTCTGGACGTTTCTCAAAGTTTATGTAGACGGTGTGGGTGTGTTTATTGTAGGTGACAGCTGGTGTAAGGTGATCGTTGAATACCTTGACATGGACGTATTTGACATCCATGCACGATGGCACCTAAAAGCAAAACACGAATTAATAGTTATAAAGAAGAAATCCACTTACTCATCATGAGATCTCCCAAACCCCATAGCCTTGCTTTGGCCATCTGATATTTGGCAAAGACACTGATGGGTGTAGCTGTTAACCAAGAAATGGTTCTTGAGAATTTGACTCCATTTTTTTGAAATAGGGTGTCAATATTAGTATCGCCGAAACTACAGGACCTAGAAGCCTAAAGTTTGGTACTGGCACTTTTTGGAAATATGAAACACTCGCATAGAAACTGTTTTTGTACGCTCGCACCCCAAGGGTTTGTCAAGGTATCCAAGATTTAGATCTCCGAAACTTCAGCACGAGTAGGTACCACTTCTCCGAACGAACTCTGTCCTAAAAAGGTCTACTAGGACCTGGGGCCTAATTGTCTAACTCGCTGGTAATCGTAATCGGCACAGATGAGGGAATATGTAGTATCGTAATGTCACAGATGAACTTGATATGTAGTACTGAAAGTTTGACACTTGAAATCCAGAATATCGCCATGGTAATGGGCTTCAAGTTAGACAATAAGGCCCCTGATTATTCTGATGATGATTGCTATAACACTTACTGTGAGGTCGATTCTACTTTGTATTCCCCAAGATGGGATTCTCCCTTTGGTTTCAGCGATTGTTGAAGTACCTCTGACGTCAGACCCGAAGTCCCAGATCATCGCAGCTGCCTGATGCAGCCCCAACCATAGACCTAGAACACGTATTTGCATATTTGGCGACCATCAAAATGGATGGTGCTGGCAGAAAACTAACGAGTCAATACGTTTGTCAAAGTTAATTAATTTTAAGTTGTTGTCGATAACTACGTTTTTTAAAGCTAATTAATTTTAAGTACCTACCTATAGTAGTGATCGGTAATTTGAATAGGGCTGCTTATTGCAAGCGTTTTTGTTTCGTGAAATCTTAGAAGGGTCCATAAACCTTTTAAAGTATACCACCTCCTTGCTCTTGGCCAATTCAGATAACCTGGTAAAAAAAATAAATTATTTGCCATAAACTGCGTTCTATAAATACAATAGTGTTTATTAAACTTTCGCGATCACAACACGTACTTTTGAAATATTACACGGGTATTTATCACGTTTTACCTTTAATAATTTCCATAAACATAGCCGAAACGTCGGGAATTTTTTAAAGGTAAAACGCGATAAATACCCGTGTAATATTTCTATAATACAAACAAAACAAGGTAGTAATGATTTGGGGTTATGCGCCCATTCGCAGAATTGACACCAAAAAATTCGGCCTCGATTCAGGTAACTTGAAAAAGGCTGTCAATAAAATACTTGAAATATCCAGTTTGCCGAAACATTTTTTAGATGATTTTAATTTCAATTTGACGCAGTTTCCGCGCGTTACTCAGGGGCGAGTTAAAAATGGGTACTGAATAATTTATTGAAAATAAAACACGAAAAATTCAAGAGAGCTGTCCTACTCGCACTTGTCCACTATTAGTAAAATCAATCAAGCTTATCGCTCAACGGATACGAACAACTATAGCAATAAGCGAGTTAGGTATTTCTTTCCTTACTTGTTAATTGTATTGGACTCCTGTATCCGCATTTAGACTACGCTATGCGTGAGCGGTGATCTGGCTACAATTGAAGCCAGCCTAGCTCCCCCCAAAAGCCTAGAAGCTTCCTGGATGCTTCACAGGCGTGGAGGAGTGACCTGGGGGTTCCTAGGATTAGCTGTCGTTGGGAGACTACACCCTCGCATTCCAGGACTACGTGGGCAGCTGATTCTGATTTATTTATTTGCTACAATGTGGTTACAGTTAGGTTCTCAGTTAGGTTAGTTGAGGGGGCAGTAAGGGCAAACCATTATAGTTGCAGGAAAACGTTTATAGGAGACCATCCATAACTTTTCGAGATATTCTAAAGTGTATTCACAGATTTTGGAAATAAAATTACTATTCCAGGCAACCAATGATACCGTGCAATCTGAGATTTCAATAAAAATCTGAACTATGGCATCATTTTTATCTTCTTGTCTAAGTAAAACGCATCTACCAATAAACCTTAATGCTCTTTGTCCCAGTAGCTAGGTAATTCTAAATTGGATGATAAACATCGCGTGTCAATTCCCATTAAACTCCGCTTCATAAATAACGTCCACTCCCTCCGCGGGTCGAAGCGCTACTGACATAATTAGTTAAATGTTTTGACGGCAGCGCCATCTCGCGTGATCTATGCGCTTCTAACGTCCGCTGAAGTATGATGATATTTTAGCGGTGAGCCTGTAGGAACACATCGGCTAACTGCTGTTAGCTAATCGTTTTTTTTATACTGAAACCCAAAAACCGAAAACGAAAATAAAATTGGGCTTGTAGTACTTTTAGTTTAGTGGTAGCGACATCAGCTTTTGATACAATTATCGTGAGATTAAATCCGCGCGTGTCCCATTTATTTTTCCAATCCAGAGTGGGTACTTAGAACGTACTCTTAACTATATAACTTTTCTACTTACGAAACTTAATTTTCTTCCTAAATTACGTCGAAATCTAATTGAATAATCCTTCTTACAAAGTTTCTTCTTTTACAGGTAAATTCCTATAGATGTCGCGTCGGGTCCAAGTTTTTTAATGAGCTACGGGTTACACAGTGAGTAGAGCTTGGCTGGATCACTCCATGTTATTTCTCGCTCAGTCATCGGCACGTAACCTACTAACCTTTTTGAAATACGATGAGTCAAAGCAATACGAAAGGAAATAAAAATGGCCACATGTCTTTAATTTTGTGAAAACAAAGTCCGCTTTGCTGGGTGTTTACAATATGTGTGAGCTGTTTTAAATCGACTGCAGCACTCCAACTGGCAGGATAATTTGGCGAACTTTAATGAGATGTCTCGTGGTAAGTTCGGGAATTTCTTTCTCAATGCGGTAAGGTGCCATCTGGTTTTTATAACGTCATTGATTTTGGATTTTATTATCTGAATCTTTATCGGTCTAATTTGAATTAGAAAAGCTCGTGGCGTAGCATGGTGGTCATTCCTTATAGTACTAAATTAAGACTACCTAGGTAGGTAATTATCTTTTAACCGACGAAAAAAAAACGGAGGAGGTTCTCAAGTCTACGCGTATAAATAATATTTTTGTTTATGGAGTAGACCGATTTTGAAATTTCTTTTTTTAATGGATAGGGTATACCTCTAAGTTGATTCCATAAAAAAGGCGCCAAACAAATTAATTAATTACGTAAAACCGACTTAACTTAAAGTTAATAAGTATTGTCTGTTATATTTAAGGCATTAGGAAATAGATTTTGGTGAAACCAAAGTTTTGAGGAAAATCCAGTCCTTTTGTAAAAAAATGCAAGTATACAAAACGTCAAGGGTGGATTTTTAGTAATAATTCACTAGGGATCTTGGGGGATTTAATTAACGATTATAACTCGAAAACTTGGGGTTGTAATGTTGTTTTCCTTAGGGGGTGATTTATGGAAGGGTGTTTTTTATTTAGAAGGAATATTTGAATAAAATCTAGGTTCTTGAAGTCCTTAATATATACATGCCACAAATAAATCACAAATTGATGAATATCGTCTCTATAAACCTACAATAGTATTAAGATAATGTTTATTATTTCAGACAAAAAGAAATACATGATGCTTTGAGCCATACAAAGGTCTTATTCTAGGGATTTTAGTATATAAGGCCATATACGACGACCTCTGTGGCGCAGCGGGCGAGAGTCCGCCTGCGACGCAAGAGGTTGCGGGTTCGATTCCCGCCTCGAACAAATTTGTGTACGATCTGCAGAAATTTGTTCCGTTGGTCTGGGTGTTTATGTATAATAAAAAATATCCATCTATGTAAGTATATAATGTATTAAATATATCAGTCATCTAGTACCCATAACACAAGCTTTGAGTAGCTTACTTTGGGGCTAGATGGTGCTGTGTGGATTGTCCAGCATTATTTATTTATTATTTATTTATATCTGGCACACTCTGGTTACGGAACATTACCTTCCGTGCTAGTTAAAAAACTGTGTTACGGCAAGGTAAGTATTGTTTTCGACTTTCATCTGAGTAAACAGATCTTTGCGTCTAGAATGACATAATTAGAGTTAATGGTACGAGTATGTATTCTAATGATTCTACAAAACTTGACTGTACGAGTTTACAATTTTTCATAATTATCTTTAGGTAATAAATTTATTTCTTCACAACTTTTGAAATGTGCATTTAAGTACCTCGTTGATTGACGGTCTTCGTCCACGGTAGAGGTCGCGTCAACCAAAAAAAACGCTGGAAAACTGGAGGGTATGTGTTTTGCGCATGCAAAATACACGCGCCATCACACCCCCTCCCCCTCCTTCCGGCGTTCTTTTTACGTGACGCGTACTATATTCACGTTACAAGATCGTTTTTGCCGTATTTCCAACCACATAAGTTTCAATTCCGAGGCAAAGGGCGGCTACCCCATGTCACCCCTTGACAATGAAATTGTAGATAATAATAATAATCTATTATTTACCACCCCTAGCATATCTAATTGAACAGTTAATACTAGCTCTGTGTTCGGTTTTTCTCTATTCTCTATGATAAAGATCTTAAAAAAACAATTGTCTAATCTCAAAAATCGCAAGTTTATAAGTGAGGACAACGGCAAAAATTTTGATTTATAATGAGTAAGCTTAAGTAGGTATTATAATAATGTAGGTATTTATTAAAAGTGCCTATTTCACGACTGACTTAACGCTATCCCTCAGATAAAAATCCCATCCCACTACTTTTTTACTCAATAACGCCAGAACGGCTGAACGGATCTGGATGAAATTTGGTACGGAGGTAGATCATAGTTTGGAATAGCAAACAGGATACTTTTTACCCTGTGAAAATACCGAGATGTGAATCTACGCAGGTGAAACCGCGGGGCGCAGCAGCTACTATACCTACTTAAATCAAAAATATTGCTACATTTGATTCTAAAAATTAAATCCAAGGAGTTGCTGCTGATGAAGTGGGGAAATACGTGAACGCTTGCAATGTCGGGAATATAACATTCAAAGCTATTTCAGAATGACAGCAGAAATAAATCAACTATAGCAGAAGCAGTATCCTTACAGTTAGCGGCCGGTATGTAGCGGCCAATAGATTGTAGACGAAGCGGTTTTCTGACATAATACGTTTTAAATGTTAAGTATGTTTGGTCTTACGTTTACCTAATACCAAAATGATTTCTGACTCAAGCACATTTCCCTTATATTATTGTATTATTTGTGTTCGAACAGTATTTATGCGCGTTTCTTTAAGAGTTATTCTTTCAAACAACCTCCCCGAAATGAAATAAAATGAAATAATAGCCAATCGCACCTCGAAATTGCGAGCCGCTGTCACCGGAGCCTTAAGTCATTGCCTGTTGTCCGTTTCTTTGGCTTGGAACCAGCACCTAGATTCACACAACTCTAAGAGGTTTCAAAGTGATCCTTGTGATTTATATGAATAAATACTCTCATTTCTATGTATCATACTTCACGAAAATAAATTATTTCATTTAAGGAACGGCTTGTAATGAGAATTTCCACTCCGATGCAAAATTCTGTATCATTCTGTCGTAGCGGTCACTATAAAACGGTATTGCGTTTTGCAAAACGACATCTGTGTCACCGGACGTTTAGTATCCAATGTCTCCTGTTTTATGTCGTTTTGTGTTCAACTGAACCATTGGCTATTTTCTCTTTTAGTATTGGGAAATAGACTCCAATACAACACCGATCCCTAGTTGTATCACCGATTTGTTGGTAGCAAAAAGTTATCTTCTTCTATCTATACGAGTATATAACTATCTATCTACAAAAAAATCAAGTGCTGTGCGTTAGTCTCGCTACATCTTGAGAACGACTGATCCGATTTGGGTAATTTTGGCCTTGAATTATTTGTGGAAGAAGTGAATAAATATGAAAATGTCGGAATTAAATAAAAACAAAAAAATACGCGGGTGAAACCGCGGGACGCAGCTAGTACTTAATAAAAAATAAACCGCCAAAAAATCTGAAAAGCAAAAAATTATTTAAGTTTTTTTATTTAAGCTTAATAACTAAAACATTGTGTTAAGACTGACCGACTGATGAGTTTTTGTTTAAGTATACTAATATTATAAAGAGGAACGATTCGAATAGGATAGAAAAATTATTATATTGTCTCATAAATATCTAAACCCACTAAGTATTACAATTTGTTTGACGACAGTTTGCTGTATGAGCTCTAGCCCATACAGCGCTGGGTTTCAGTGGTGCTATAATGAGTTCGATTGTTTGAAATGAATAGGCTTCGAAACTACTGGACCGATTTAAATAATTCTTTCACCGTTGGGAAGTTACACTTTTTTTTTTTTTTTTTTTATACTACCAAGGTAGCAAACAAGCATACGGCCCACCTGATGGGAAGCGGTCACCGTAGCCTATGGACGTTTGTAACACCAGATGTGTCACACTCGCGTTGCTGACCCTTTAAATATTTACACTATTCCCGGGTGACAAAGGCAAAACTTAAGACAGTATAGACAAGGTCTAAAGTAAACATGCGCGAGCGAAGCCGCGTGGTAGAGCTTGTGATCGATA
This sequence comes from Plemyria rubiginata, assembly GCA_963576535.1. Taxonomy (NCBI): domain Eukaryota; kingdom Metazoa; phylum Arthropoda; class Insecta; order Lepidoptera; family Geometridae; genus Plemyria; species Plemyria rubiginata. The sequence goes on along the minus strand of OY754922.1, from coordinate 5,873,112 downwards.
ATGTTGGTGCACAGTACCAGTGCTCAAACGGCGAAGGAAAAACTCGTAAGGAAACAAGCATTTCGCAGAAACTACAGTATGGGGCTCTTCAAAAAGGGCGTTTTAAAATGTTTAAAGGGTCGGCAACGCGCTTGTGATTCCTCTGGTATTGCAGGCGTTCATAGGCTACGGTAACCGCTTCCCATCAGGCGGGCCGTAAGCTTGTTTGTCTACTTTGTTGTATGTAAAAAAAACTGAAAGTTCGAACATGGCTCGAAAGGAGCTTGATTTTATGATTTTTCTATCCATCGTCTACTTGCGACGCCGACTGTACTTCTCAAAGTAATTCCCAAAATTTATCGCTACAATTTAAGCTTGTTTTACAAGAGAATTTCTTTTTACGAGTCCTGAAGTGTGGGGTCGAGTCTGCGACAACTTTTTAATAGACTTAATTATGAAAGGGCGTTGACGGCGCATCGATTTTAATTCTCAAGGGCTTGATTGAATAAAAGTCCTATGAACCAGAAGAAGTATTACCTAAAATGAACCCCTATACGACAGGTCTACATCGTAGTTGGTTATAGCTTTGCCTTCTGCGTTTTAGGGTGTGGAGCGCTCCCTGGCGAAACATATCTTTAAATAAGAGAGCATCTTTAGACAAGAGTAGTAGATCTCTTTGTGTATGGTTCGTCCGGGGATGTACTACCACCACGCCTTGTTCTGCCGCCAAGCAGCAACGCTGTGTTTCGGTTTGAAGAGTCTGGTCGCCGGTGTAATTACAGGCACATAAGGCTTAACATCAGTATGCCTTAAGTTGATTAAGTTAACCTGTGTGTAGTTTTGAAAAACCGAAAGAGTAGTGCACAAACATGAATGATAGGGAGTCTCCTCTTCGCAGTGCACTTAAAATCCTTTCACCACACTGTTTCACACCAAGGAAACTAGAGTACCAACCTGTTCACACAGAAATGAGAGTACCTTACCTACATTTTAGAAACAAAATCTGAAGCCTCACGCTAACCAGCCGTCGTTTAAGAATATTTTTAGCGCAACTGTCGGCGAGCCTTTGTTAACCCTTCCGCACGCAAATGTACTAATTAGTATAATTTGCAGCAGACGGGCTCGTTAGAACCGGCGGGTGTTGCCAGTGACAGCGATAAGCTTAGCGGGGATATAAGGAGACTCGCGATGAAGCTCAGAATCAGCCCGTACCACCATCTTTTAAAGCATTTTTATTTCAATATTACTTACTTTACTATTTGATCATAAAGCTATGCAGTTTATATAATACATTGACATAAAAGTAATATTGAAATAAGAATGCTTCAAGAGATGGTGGTACGGGCCCTGCTCTTTTGCGATTTTGTTCACAGTGCCACTTATCAAGTGCGACAATCTCCTTTTCTACCGCGCAGCGTAGCTGTGTTTCGGTTTGGAGAGTGTGGGTTGCCGGTGTAATTATAGCCACACGAGGCTTAACACTGTATGCCTCAAGTTGATGCATTGAGGGCAATGCATCGCAGGGCACGTTCCTAACGTGCGGAATGGCCCACCTGATGTTAAGTAGTAACCATCACCTATAACAAAGCATTACCTCGTAAGTCACGCACGAATAGGAACTTGCCCTACGATGCACTGCGTCCATTAACTTCAGAGAAACAGATGTGAAGCCTTTAAATACACGGCAACCACACTCTTCAAACCGAAACACAGCGTTGCTGCTTGGCGGCAGAAAAAGGCGTGGTGGTCGTACTTCCTTGGACGAGCCTTTCACAAAGAGCTCTATTACTTTTGCTATCATATATTATTAACTAGTTGCGCCCCGCGGTTTCACCCACGCTGATTTAAATCCCGGTATTCCCCCGAGATAAAAAGTAACCTATGTGCTATTTCAGACTATAATCTATATGTTTGCCAAGTTTCCTCCAGATTCGTCCAGCCGTTCCGGCGTGAAAGAGTAACATCCATCCATACTTACAAACTTTCGCGTTTTTAATACCTAATGAGTAGGATATTATGATTTATCATAATCATATATCATAAATTTCCATGACTTGGGCCGTACGAAGACAGAGACACCTGCCAAGGCGTTGCAATAATTGCTGCATCTTACCGCAGATGTTCGGGACCGCATTGTTTTGTTGTTATTTAAATCTGTACTTATTTAAATACAATACAAAATCATATTATGCTATACATAAATAGTCTATAAAATAGTATATTACGATTCAAGTGAGCTAAGTTGCTCATTATATAGGAGGCTGTAGGTTGCAGCCAGAGGGTTGGCGAGGACATAAATCAGTGTAGTGAGCAAGTTGCTCAATTTCATACGTACTTTTTCAACATACTTGCTTCCCTTAACTTTATAGCGATAATTCTATTATGCACTAGCTAGTGCGTAGGTAATATTATTGTACGTGCGTTACAGTTCGGTTTATGGCCTTAAGACCGATGCAATAAGGCTCACTTTATGAGCAAGTGTATTCAAAACAATCATAACACGTACGACTACTAATGTACTTTTCGCTCGAACATTTTTATAGATATTAAATCAGATAAGTAGTTATGAAAAGTCACAAACAATCAAGGTTCGAAGAATAGCGTAAGTTTCAGCAAAATTTCATTTTGATTTAAAAAAAAAAATGCGTAGGTTTCGGTATAATAAAACTTTTAGGTAGGGAAACTTGTTTGAATCAAAATTTTATTTTTTCATTACTATTTGAATCATACCTACCTGTTCTCCGAAATTGGTTCAGTAATGAAATATTCTTTTTAATTCGAAGCTTTTTCCATTTTACAAATCCCACTATTTTTGTTTCACCACAAAACCCATCATTCGTAAAAGCAAATTATTTACCCAATATCTTTTTCGAGTTGAAAATCTTTTTTACCGTTGGCAACACTAAAAGCGTACGTGTGTCGGCCGGACGACGGACTCGGAATAATTGCAAATACGCTGACGCGAAGTAAATAAAAATATAAACTGGCAAGGAATATAGTTGGACCAACGTCACCGTTTTTACAGCAATAAAAATTTTATTAATAAAAATATTGTGTGTACTTTAATAATTTTTATTCCAAGTAGTTCAACTTTTTTTTTAAGTTCAATAAATAAGTTATAAAAATTGGAGGAGTTTATCTTTCTTTTTATTTACTTGTTCTACAGATAGTTGAAAACATTGGAGTAGGCGTCAATCATGACCTAGAAAATTGTTACCATAATTAAGTCATTATTTATATTTTTATGACCAATTTTATAAAAGTTGAGGTATTTTATTTATAAATTAATTAAGTAAAGCATGTTTGATTTGATAATGATGATTGATGAAATTTCTCTGGAGATGCGGTAAAAAGATGTTAAATTGAGAACCAATTTTTTTTAAGTTGGTTTATAATAAAAAGTAGGTATTTATATAAACCAATCGGGTAAAGGCTTGATAAACCGATCTGCGAATTCTGCGATCGACACGTTAAACACACCCGGGTTAATTATCTGTGAATCACAGATCATAGGGATGTGCGTGAAATTCATTCGTCAGTAGTAGAGCTCTTTGTGTGTGGCTCGTCCGGGGAATTACTACCACCACGCCTATTTCTGCCGAGAAGCAGCACCGCTGTAATTCGGTTTTAAGGGTGTAGTTTCTTGGGTTTTGAACCCACCACCTTAGGATCGGAGGCGTTGCTACCGCTAGACCATCCGTGCTCATAATGTTGTCAGTACATCTACGTATAGTGCGCGTCAACCACAAAGAACGCTGGAAAACAATGGAGGGAATGTGTTTGCGCATACAACATACTCGCGCCACTCTCCCATCCCCCTCCTGGCGTTCTTTTTGCGTGACGCAAACTATACCTTGCTTAGTATCTTCACAGTCGCCGTTTGAGAACCTTTATGCCTCAGGTCTTTCCCATCACTACGAAAATATCGTTCGAAATTAAAATGTGGATATGATAATTAACCCGAAAGTAATCATATTAACTGGTGGTCTGCGTTGACGAAACGTGATATTACGAAAAATGGGGTGGAAGGTCTGCTGACCGTCATGTTGGATGTCGGTCGACGGAGAACGGACTTTAACGGACTTGGATAAATAGCTAGAAAACTCTAACAAACAAAACTAACATAGGTAACTAAGTTTTTCAAGAAAAACTGACTTCAAATGCACTGGAAAATACACTCATACTGCTTTACTTTGACGACCTCTGTGGCGCAGCGGGCGAGAGCCTGCCTGCGACGCAAGAGGTTGCGGGTTCGATTCCCGCCTTGGAACAAATTTGTGTACGATCTGCAGAAATTTGTTCCGATGGTCTGAGTGTTTTCTATGCATAATAAAAAATATCTATCTATGTAAGTATATAATGTATTAAATATATCAGTTATCTAGTACCCATAACACAAGCTTTGAATAGCTTACTTTGGGGCTAGATAGTGCTGTGTGGATTGTCCAGCATTATTATTTTTTTATTTTTTTTAACCCCAAAACTACTCGCCAGATCTGGCTCAAATTTAAATGTGACCAATAATAAATAAATGAATAAATAATGCTGGACAATCCACACAGCACCATCCAGACTTGTGTGTTAGTTTTAGTAAATGGTGACACCTGTTTTGTATCGAATAAAGAAAGAATTCGGCTCTAGTCACAGGGCGACACGCATGGACTTTAAAGCTCTGTGGTGTAAACGCAACATTATCCAAGAATATCATACTCGTACCTACTTTGAAAGTAAGTTAGGATAAGATTTACAGAATAAGATTTGTTTTAAAATAATATCTAAGAATAGACTACATTTTAGCTGACTACATACAGACTATGGCACCCGACGTCACCTGCGACACATAATTAATGCACATAAGGACATAACGAGTGCTTTAGAATGTGAGTTTAGTTATAAGCGGAAGCGACTTATCAATTCCTGACATAAAACGTCAATAGTGTCCGAAAGAGAGAGACAGTTCAACAACCGCCGCCCTGAAGTTAGCCGATTGTGCCAATAGTATATAAAGAGTATAGAGCTCTTTGTGAAGGGCTCGTCCGTGGAAGTACTACCACCACGCCTTTTTCTGCCGCCAAGCAGCAACGCTGTGTTTCGGTTTGAAGAGTGTGGTCGCCGGTGTTATTACAGGCACATGAGGCCTAACATCTTATGCCTCAAGTTGACGGACGCAGGGCAGTACATCGTAGGGCACGTTCCTGTCGTGCGTGACTTACAAGGCAATATTTTGCTATAGGTGATGGTTACCACTTATCAGGTGGACCATCTGCTCGTTTCACCAGCTAGGTTAAAAAAAATTAAGTTGAGATCGGTGAGGATATCTGATTCTATTGTATCTGGATATCGTATCTGAAGCTATTTCTTTTCCTTACTTTTTCTTCCGCTCATCACCACACCCTCGCCATACTCACGCGCTGGCGATAAATTATTCCTCCCTCCATCGCCCGATAACTTATACTCATAAGCTGTTCATAAGGATGAGGTGACTGAAATCTTTGTAAACTGTTATTGTCTTTGTAAACGGTAAGATGAATGTCAAAAATGTTTTTTATCCATTACCCAAAGGTGACTTGGTAGATAATGCTATCCAGCATTGAGCATTACGCACTATGTACATTGTGTTTTATTTGTGCAACAAAAATAATTCTATCTATCTATCTAATGTCCACTCGTGCGAAGCCGGGGCAGGCCGCTAGTAATAAATAAAGCTGACCTAGATGACCTATAATTTGGTTACTTTCAAGAGAAGAGTGAACAGGTATTTTCTAGGTAAACGTGCCACATCGTCGACCGCATCGTCACTTAACATCAGGTGAGATTGCGGTCAAACGTTTTTACCTATAAGTTGTAAAAAAAAAAAAAAAAAAAGCTAAAAAGCCTTTTTCAAAAATGTCTACAAAGTAGGTACTTAAGTAAGGTTCCACACAATATGACGTTGCACAAACGCGAAACCATTGAGCAAATTAGGGCCCGCACCGTGCGACCCAATAAAGTTCGAACCCAGCTAATGTACTTAGGTTTTGCAATGTAAGGTCCTGTTAGGGCCTGCTGGAAATATATTATTTTTATAGTTTTTATAGCCTTGGTAAATTTTACCTCCATGGTGTGCCACGTTCAAATTCACAAGTGACACCTATTGTGATAGGCGTTTAACTACGATTCAGGAAGGAGATGCTGGTTTGATTTCTATGACGAGACATATAACTTGCCTATCATGTGTGACTTGCGAGACAGTGTTTTGTTAGACAATGCTTACCACTTAACATCAGGTTGACGATCTGTTACCTATTTTAGGTAAAAAAAACTCATTCCGTATGTAGGTTCCAGTCAGACTACTATTCGTTCAAAATTTTTGTTTATTCGTTATTTTATTTTACCCGTTCTGTTTTATCTTACAGTTTTTACGAAAACTATTCACAAAAAGAACAAAGAAAAAACAGCCGACGAATTAATAACCTTTTTCTAGTCGGCCGTGGTCATCTTCGTAAATCAACATATCCATTACACACTAATCGCCCGCGATTATAGCTTCCCACACATAATTATGCCTAATTATAGTGTACTTATCTGTTCTAATCAACGTGGATGATGCAGGTAAATCTATTGAGAATGTGGATTATAATACTTTTTGACTTCACAGCTCAGTTGGTAGTAACTCTGCCTTCTGTGCCGTAGGCCGTGGGTTTGATCCCGACCGAGAACAAACATTTGTGTGATGAACATAGATGTTTTTTCTCTGTCTGGGTATCATATTAGGAGTATGTATTTACAAAAAAAAAATTACAGTAGTATCAGCTATCGTGTTCCCAAATCACAAGCTTTGGCTTAGTTTGGGGCGAGTTAGTGATGTGTGCAATATCCACCTATATTTGTTTATTTATTTACTATTAGTTGCGCCCCGCGGTTTCACCCGTGCAGATTTAAATCCCGGTGATCGGAAAATATTAATACGTACCTACGATTGCTGATATCACTGCTAATCTTTCCTGTGGCGACATCTAGTTATTATTTAGGAACTAAAAATGTATCAGCTAAATACGGTAAAATGCTAAATATCTGCCAACACCCGGTATTCCCACGGGATAAAAAGTTGCCTATGTGTTATTCCAGACTATAATAGATCTCTCTGCCAAGTTTCATCCAGATCCGTTCTGCCGTTCCGGCGTGAAAGTGTAACAAACATCCATCCATCCATCCATCCATCCATACTTACAAACTTTCGAGCTTATAATATTAGTAGTAGTAGTTAGTTTGTAATAGTAGTAGGATTCTTCACAGTTAAGTTAGTAGTAGGGTAGTAGTAGAAGTGCCTGGTGTTAGCAGTAGTGATCTTATTATTTTTTCAGGTTTTTTTTCATAAGTAATACTTTATAAGAAAAAATACAAGAAAATTCGTAATTTATTTTCCATTACAATCTGACGTACCCGCTTTCATCAAACAAATCAATGTCCGTTCCTTATTTATGTGTTCATTCAGTAATGACTCCAAAGGCCTCGTCTAGGCTGCGCGGGCGCCGGTGTCACTGACTTACGTTAGGGCGCGGGTGAGGACAGGCGGTAGCGACAGCGATAGCGGGTAAGCCCTAAGGGCAAATTATGTAAATTATGAGGGTAGTTTGTCTTGGTACACAATTATGGGTCTATTCTGTTCCTGAAATTCAACCTATTCCATATGGCTAAGCGGGATTCTGGTAGTACCTAAAGGGTAAATACTGTCATACATGTAAATAGACTTACCAGTGCCTTCTGTAACCGTATGTACTACCTATACCCACCCTTCTGACATCTGTAGCTGTCAACTTATCTGAGTATCAATAATTTTAAAAACGTCATTTCTTTATAGCAGCCTACCTACTTACCGTCATACCATTTGGCGACGAGGATCAGATGAGCTAGCAAGTTAGGAGAGTTTATTACCATCGCGCCCGCCCTAGCTTATACCAGTCTGTGTCCTCACCCTAACACCCAGAAGACGTCCCGCAAGCCCCACAACCGGTTCCGTACTATTGTAACTATAAGAGTTTCCCAAGAAGCGGCGACGGTAACTTCACTACCGTTACTATTACTAACCACACAACAGTAACACACACATTAGCAGCGACAAGGCTTCTATTCTTACAACGTTATTATCAACTAAACATCCAAATGGTGAGTTCTAACTACTATTGTAGATTTTTTCGTACCTGATGTCGAAACGTGCCCGTGACCTCCAAAATCTGCGCGGTTTAAAATCAATCGCAAAATAAATGGATTTTGCGTGCTTTGCTCCTCCTTAAACTTCATCTTCAATTTCGATCAGGCGTGATGGTAGTCAAAAGTTTAGACAATAAAAAAAAAATTACTACTATTAAACAATTTACTCTCATATTACTATTTAGATGCTTCCGTGTTTCGGATACCATGAAAATAATCCGTAAAACGTTTTCCACACTTAGCCTCGGTTTCTAAAGCCCGATCAAAGCTAATCGCCTGTGAAGTTACTTGCTATCTCTATCTAATTTGAAGTAAAAGTTGAAATAGTAAGTGACTGGAAAGGCGACTAGTTTTGATCGGGCTTTTAGAAACCGGCAGTTAGACGAACTTCACGTTTCAATTTACCGTCGTTATGTAACTGTGACCGTAATATGGAAAAATCGTCTTTATGTGTGTGATATTATTTGTGTAATAATCGCATGTATGTGTGCGTGTTATGATTTATGTAAACGTTGAATTGTTGATTTTTTTCATTGAAGGCGTTTATGTGCTTCCTGTTTGGAAGTGAGTATTGTTTGATGGATGTGATAGGATACACGGTAGACATCCGCGAGCCAATCCCGTTTAAGTTGACTTTGATAAATAAATAAATTATAATTAGATTTCACATCCGGCATATTTTTCGTCAGTTCTCAAGTAAAATCAAGGCCAAAAAGATGGCCCACCTGATGTTAGTGGTAACCATCACCTATAACAAAGCATTGCATTGTAATTCAGGCACAAATAGGAACGTGCTCTACGATGCACTACCCTGCGTCCATCAACTTGATTCCTACAGATGTTAAGCCTCATGTGCCTGCAATTTCACCGGCAATCACACTATTCAAACCAAAACAAAGGTGGAAGGAAAAGGTGTGGTAGTACTTCCCCGAACAAGCCAACAAAGAGCTTACTATTACACCACGATTACACTCAGCTCATGTCCGTGGCAATGCGTAGGGACATGGTGAGGGATATAGCCAATGCGTGAATTTAAATGCGCAATGTAACTCACTAGTTGCGCCCCGCGGTTTCACTCGCGCTTTAAATCCCGGTATTCCCACGGGATAAAAAGTGGCCTATCTGCTATTCCAGACTATCTCTCTGCCAAGTTTCATCCAGATCCATTCAGCCGTTCCGGCGTGAAAGAGTAACAAACATCCATCCATCCATCCATACTTACAAACTTTCGCGTTTATAATATTAGTTGTAGGATGTGTGTCTGCGAAATTACGTCCGAGATTTTATAACGAATGGTTTTGACAGTTTTCAACTAAAACGGATGCGTAAGCCTCTTTCCGAGCATATTTAAGTTCCGTAAGTAACATTTTCCGACGAGCCCCAATAATGTGCTTATAAACTTCTTATATTATACACCGATCTCAGGTGTTTACGTCGAAACGAAAATTACTGTGAATTTGGTACAGTAAGAGCAGTATTTTACATTTTCATTACTATTGACTATACTAGTTTCTGTCAGCGGGGTTGCTTGTGTGTCGAGTGTCGGGATAATAAGCCTTATGGCGGAGACAATAGCGAATGTATTATCGACAATATTTCCATTTTACCACTTTTGAAACAGATTCGTTTGGCAAGGCGGGGGCGCAGCGGGCTATCGGTAACTCGCTCACAGGAAATGCGCCCTTAAGGTAAGGCGGAACTTTTGTCGATAGTACCTCTCGCTCGCACGTTTTGACATGTTGCGAGATCGCTAAACTAAAATCACTGAATTCATTTTTGAATAATTGCACACATTTTAGTAAAAAAATTATTTTGATCCTACGTTTGTACCTACTAATGTTAGTATTTAAACCAAACTTGAGTTCACGCATCGTTGAACGTCCATGAAGATATTAACATCAATGGAAACAACTACGTTTTGGAGAATAACATTACAGAGAATATAATTTTGATTCAGAAGTGTTTCTTATTAAAAAAATATTGACAGCCCTCATAGCTCAGTAGGTAGTTTTTTTTATAATAGACTGTCTCACAATAGCTACAATCTCACGTGATGGTAAGAGACGATGGAGCAGAACGGTCTAGGCTGTTTAGTATCTCTGCCTTTGGCACTGTTAGCCGTGGGTTCGATCCTCACCGAAGATCAATCTTACCCATGTGTTGTCGGTATGTTAGAATTTTATACCATATGTAATTTTATATTGCTAGCAACTTATTGGCGGTGACAGTACCTACCTACCGAGGGGTGAAAGGAAAAAGCCAATTATGAAATGGGGAAGTTCAATTAAATTAAGATGTTTGTCACAATAGGTCACCGTTTGGAGGGAGCGATCCCTTTATATTATGATTTAGGGGGATAGCTTGTTGATGAGAAGTTTCTAGACGGTATGAGTAGGCAGTTTGATATTCCTTAGGGAAAACAGATTCAACTGTGATTCAATGATCATCATTCTTTTGGGGAAAAGTAGTTTTCAATGTTTTATTGACTGTACCGCATCAAAAGTAAAAATAGAAGGATCGGTCAAAGATTTAATATCGTCTTAAGAAAGATTAACTCATGCACGCAAATTAAATAAAAAAAAAAAAAATAATAATAAATTCCTGAGTCGATCCTCGATCGACCATCGATTCCTGATTCTGAGTCGCTCGGCGACTCAGTAGTCCGGTTGACTTAACTGTAACCGGACTAATGAGACTACACCAAATATATTTGTGTTATAGCCCTTATGACCAAATCAGAGGGACCACGAGCGACTGCATTACGTTGACTGATGGTCCCACCAAACAGTGGGACCACGAGCCCATTAAATCGACGCACTGTCCCACCAGTGGGTCAAATTAGTGGGACCACGAGTCGCGACCCATATTATAGTTAAAAACTGCACAAGCATCAAACCTTTTTCCCATAGGGGTAGGCAGAAACAACGTATTTCCACTTTCTACGATCCACGCATACCTCTTTCTCTTCGTACACTCTCATAACATTCCTCATATATTCTCTTCAGTTTAGGGTACTCTTGACCTGGCCTTTCTCTAGAACGTCAGCTATCCGAATCCAGATACGTCCGCCGAGGTCTTCTACTTTTATTAAAATTATTTATTTACTTAATTATTTTATATTGGAAGTAACAATTACTTAATTTTATAGCGCTATAATATTTATATTACAGATTTGATGTTTTAAATTATAGGGAAAGGATATGAACATTATTAGTTGTCAAATTTTGTTCGAAATAAAATATACAGTGATAGATAGATAACACATTTATTTGCCCAACTTATGACATACAAAAATAGAGAAATAACAAACAAAATAAATAATAAACTAACAAAAGTAGGCAAATTAAAAACAAATAAACTTTTTGAATACAAACTTTTCTAAAATATTTGTGAGGAAATTGTGTTGTTTCACACAATTTCCACCACTGTATATTTATACTGGCGCTTCTGAAAATCTAATATTATCTATCCTCTTTGTTTCAGGTACAGTCACTGAACTGAGTTACAGATAATCCTATCACGAAGTTCTTCGGAGGTCAAGAAGTGTTAAGCTACGTTCACAACGACGCCTGCAACCCGAATTATCTAATCTTTCCGCGTTACGAAAGTTCTGATTATGTCCCGTAAATATAAGGGCAAGTTTTTTATATACAACTAGCTGATGGAACAAGCAGATGGCCCAACTGATGTTAAGTGGTAACAATCACCTATAACAAAGCATTGCCTCGTAAGTCACGCATAGGAACGTGCCCTACGATGCACTGCCATGCCCTTCAACTTGAGGCATACAGATGTTAAGCCTCATGTGCCTGTAATTACACCGGTGACCACACTCTTCAACCGAAACAGCGTTGCTGCTTGACGGCAGAAAAAGGCGTGGTGGTAGTACTTCCCCGGACGAGCCCTTCACAAAGATTTCTATACTCTCTTATGAATGAAATGTTACATTTGATTGTATAAAAAAACGCAGTGTAAAGTAATTTTTAGCAACCTGCTTAGTTGGTATTATATGCAAACTTTGAGTATGGAAACTTGTATCGATTAAAAGATTTTTTTACTTAATTGTGTGCAATGTGATTGCACAAATTGGTTGATTGCGAAATTTCGAAAATGGATTTATTGATTTTACATGTTTTAACATGACGAGACGTGCGAACGAGAAGTTGATAAACTTATTCTTATAAAAATTACCTCTATCGGTGAAAGAAAACATTGTGAGGCAACCAGCACCTCACAAGTTTTAAAAATACAATTTTTAAGTTCGAAACGACTCTCTGAGGCGTATTTAAAATCCTTTGACCACTGTTTCGAAAGAAACTGGTGACGACAATAAGAAGCCCCATGACGTTTTCCTAGACAAATTGTACATTGATATTTTGAAATAGATACAGCACACAGATCAGTAAGTTTGAGGTCAAAGTTAGCGAGAGCTGGCGTGTCAAATCGTCGCTTAGTAAGCCACTGGTGTCGGCCAAGTTTCGCTAACTTATCGGCAAAAAGTTGGTCGGTCAGTTTTTGGGAATGGCTCTATGCAAAAGTGAAGTCTTCATATAAGATTTATTTTATAATATGGATTAGATTGTTGCATTACTTTTACCTAACTTAAGTGAATCCCAAAGATTTTAGAATATCCCAAATATTATTATGTTTAAGATATCATTAGGTACAGATCAGGTAAGTAACTAATATAATATTAGTTATATTATAACTCTCGAACTCGAATGATTTTTGGGTGATTATAATTTATTTATATATTTTAGAAATAGTATTACTTACTTATAATTTATTTGATTGAAATATTTTTTTATTAGATTTATAGTGTTTGTTTTCACTTCATTACACAATCTCTAGTCTTAGTATATTTAAACAACTTAATACTAAGGTTTTGTCTGACGTCACTAATATGTATATCTAACTAACCACAGTCACTTAATATCGTCCATTAAAAAAACAACTTTTTATCCATCTGTGAATTCCAGTCGGTATTCCTTGTTCATAGTCAAAGTCAAAATATTATTCAATAAAATCACAAGGATTACTTTGATACGTTATATTATTTTAAAACCAAAATGGCAAACAAAAATGTTTACTCGCCGTTTTTAAAACTACGAGCCTAATCTCTAAACACGAGCTGGACTGTTGACGGGTCGTATTTCACCGCAGCGGGCACTGTATGAGAACATCCATCAGTTTGAACGACGTAGGTTCACCTCTGGCAGCTATGTGCCTAAATATTTGTGTCATTATTTTGTACTGTATTTATGTGAACAAACAAAAAAATTACAAAACAGCTTCACGAAAATTATTTTCAGGCACGGTAGATACTCCTCGGATATCTCAGTATCAAGTAGTAGTAAGAAGTCGATTTATGACAAATTTAATTTTATAACGATTTTTTTAAGATGTGGTTTTTTCGTGAATACCTACATCCAATTGAAACAAACATTATCACATGGCACTTATCAGTAAGAACTCAAATGCGATACTCAAGCTTTTGGACACCGCCATCTTTTTTACCCTCACCCCACAAAGATCAAACCATAGATTAAACATAGCCTGATCTCAATAACTCTTAAGTGCAAGCCAACTAAATCTTTAAACACCAACCACAACACCTCACTACTTAGCGTCGTAATTCACCGAATGGCACCCTCTTGCATGCATCCATCCGTCAATATTAACCCGGGATTACCGGCCTTTACGATATGCGATATTGGTTCCGCCTTGGGTCAATCGGACTGGGACACATTTGACTTTGTTAGCTGCTTCTATGCTGAGTGGTTTGTGAGCATTCAAGATAAGTTATTTCACCCCGCTTAGTTACTTTCAAGCAACAATGGCCGTTTTCTAGTCACAACTACAAACAAAGAAGTCGTCTGTTTTTCGCGACCACTTCAATCTGAATCTTGTTAAAGCAAGAATTGAATGATCAAGCGAGCTCATCTGAAGCGAAGCTCGATCTTGATTATACAGCCTTAACTGAAAGAGAAGGCTTACCTGTAGTAGGTACGTACTCACGTGACTATATCGCACAGATGTTTATAGGTAGACAGAGAAAGCGAAACGCTCCCACCTGCTGTCTCACCCTACGCGTCCAACTCATTGTCTTTAGAGTAGTGTTACTGCAACATTGATCTCCTGGGGAACTTTTCCAGGGAAGGGAGGGACCTTGCTTCTCTTTCAGTTAAGGCTGTATAATCAAGATCGAGCTTCGCTTCAGATGAGCTCGCTTGATCATTCAATTATACAGCCTTAACTTCTAGAGAAGGCTTACCTGTAGATGTTTAGAGAACAAGATCAATGATGCATTAAGTTAATCTTTAAATATCAATAGGTAGAGAGAAGAATTTGAAAATAAATAGAACAATAAATTATATAATCTTGTATTTATTAAACACAGAAGCTTGCTTGAGGACATTATTTTATACAAATAATAGCCGAAGACTAAAGCAAAACACAAATTTCAACAAACTAAAAAATAGTTGAGCCTCTCAAAACACAAACAAAATAGTTAATTAATTTAATGTCAAAAAAAAATATTATTAATGAGATCACCAAAAATCATCCTTACATAGAAAAGTTATTATGCTATTGAGCTCAATAAATTGTTCGACTCGACAATGGGCCGATTATAAAAATTTGCAAACACAGCTGATTGTGCCGACCAACCAGCAGTCTTTCTAATGACGTCGACACTCAATCCAGCTCGAGAAGCGGCTGAAGTAGAGGCATGCCTCGTACTGTGAGCTCCAAAGATAGAAGTATCGATGCCACTATCATCTAACGTCTGTTTAATCCAGCGGCCAATGGATTGTGAAGACGCGCCTTTATGAGGTTTTTTATGAGTCAGAATAAGCCGATCTTCTAAGTTAGGCCTGATAGAAGAAGATATCGATAAATATTTCTGTAAAGTAGAAGCAGGACAAATACCAGGACGCTGATAAAAATAAGGCAAATTTATAGAAGGTTGCATTCTGCCAACCCCGGAAGTTTTAATTAAGTTTGTAATCGAAATTACAATTCGATCCCCATACGTTTTGATGTTTGAAATTCGAATCAAAGATAATGTTTGAATTCTCTGGCCTGATGATAAGGCGAGCAACATTACTAATTTTTTGGTCAAAGTTTCTAAATTAATTGAATCATTTTGAAGTTTTTCTAAATAATCCAATACTGTACTTGGATTCCAGGTAATGTCATAACGAGGAAATGTTGGTTTTAACCTAAAAATTCCTTTGAAGAAACGCTTGACTCTCATATCCTCACCTACTTTGTTTGGAGATATCAAAGATATAGCAGATCTATGATTATTCAATGTACCATAAGAAGAACCTTTTTTGAAACAATTTGTAAGAAACTCTAATAAAGATGAAATGTTAACATTAAAAAAATCATTATTATTTTGTATACAAAACTCCCACCATTTTTTAAGACTGCCGTTGTATTGTGATCTAGTATTTTGTGCAATAGAAGAAATCATAACATCTAATGCCGATTCTGGGACGAATTGTCTGCGGAATGCTTCCCTGATAACACACACACTGCCAGGGAAAGTTGACGATGCAACGGGTGTATTGATCTGAAAGGAGAAAGAAGAAGATATTTACTTGGAGGGAGTATCAATAGCTCTTCAATACATAGTGACATGTACAGAGGGTACCAAGGTTGAGACGTCCAGAATGGTACTACAACAATACCAGTTGCCTGATCAGATACAATTTTATTTAGGGTTTTTAAAATTAAGGCGAAAGGCGGGAACGCATAGAAATAAAATTGAGACCAATTAATTGTAAAAGCATCAATACTATAAGCAAACGGGTCCTTTTTCCATGAAATGTATAAAGAACATTTCGCATTGATACGTGATGCGAATAGATCTATTTTTGGTTTATGAAAACGCTTTACTATCTGTTCAAACTCATTAGAACCCAGTTCCCACTCTGTATCAATATTAAGTTTTCTAGACTCCGCGTCTGCTTCTATATTTTCTGCAGAAGGAATATACGACGCGAAAACAAATATTCGTCTTTTCTCACACCATTTCCAAATCAAGTTAGCTACCTGGTTTAGGTGTGGGTACTGGACTCCGCCCATTCTATTAACATAAGATATAGCGGTAGTATTATCCACGCGTAAAAGAATATCACAGTCTTTTTTATCTTTAGCTACTGTTTTTAGACCAAAATAGATCGCCATCAATTCCAGGTAATTAATATGGTTTGATCGCTCCGTGGTAGACCAGTGACCACCAACTCGTTCAGAGCCACAGGAAACACCCCAACCAGTGGTTGAAGCATCTGTAAAAACTTCGCAATCATATACATGCTGCCTGATAGGGTAAACGGCTACGGATATGTTATTTTTCCACCAAATTAGGTCATCATGCAGGGCAACTGGTACCTCCATGAACGCTTCGTAATTTTCGTTATTTTTGAGAAGAGCCAAGTACTTAACTCTTTCCAAAGATTTCGTATACAACCAGCCGTATGGAATAGCTGGACATGCCGCAGTAAGAGATCCTAAATACCGAGCAAATGCTCTTATCTGAATTCTTTTTAAACCCCTTATATAAATCGTTTCATTCAAGATCCTATGTCTTTTCGAGTCTGGTAACTGTAAGGTCATAGTCTCAGTATCTATTATAAAGCCTAAAAACTTGCAAGAAGTTTTTGGTACTAAAATTGTCTTTTTTTCATTTATGATAAATCCTAAACGTGTTAGGCAACTAATAGTCTCTTTTGCGTTTTCTAAGCAGTCGCTTGCAGATTGCGCTATACATAGTATATCATCGAGATACCTTACCGACACAAGCCCCTTAGATCTTAAATGGGATATGACCGGCTTTAATATTTTTGTGAAAATAAAGGGTGCCGAACACAATCCAAAGGCTAAAGCTTTAAACTCATATAAAATTCCTTGAAAATCAAATCGTAAATATTTAGTAAAATCTTCATGAATTGGAATTAAGAAATAGGCTTCTTTAATATCAATATTAATCATGTGTGATCCTTGAGTAACGAGTTTTGTAGCGGTCCTGATGTCCTCCATCTTAAAATGTTCCGTTTGAACATATTTATTTAATTTCTTTAAATTTAGAATAAACCGACTACTACCATCAGCTTTGGGGATTAAAAAAATATCCGAAATAAATTGTCCTGCAACTGGGTTGCACCGTTCTATGGCCTGAATACTAAGAAGATGACTTATCTCAGTTTGCATCGCTGCGATCTCAATTTTTGAATACTTACGCTGTGGATAAGTTTCAGGATCTTGGTTAGGTATTTTTATAAAAGGTATTTTATAACCAGACACCGCATCGAGTACAAAATTATCATTAGTGATAGATAACCATTCTTTGAAAAAAAATTTCAAACGACCTGCGTGTACCTGCAGTGGCGAGTCTACGATCGGCGGTGAGTTGACGAGTAGCGGTGCGCGAAGCTGGCTGGTTGGCGCCGCGCAGGCGGCGGCGGCGGCTGGCGGCGCGACGGCGGCGGTTGCGCCGGGGGCTGTGTGCGCCGCCGATTCGTCGTGTGTTGATATGACGTCATTTGTCTCGGCCCACCGGCTCGTCCGGCACCGCGCTGATTTCTCGCACCGCGAGACGATGAGCCCCTCCCGTTTAAATTTACATTTGATGCAACCGCTGGTTGAATCAGTTGACTAGTATTTTTAATACCTCTGGAATTTTTTACAAGTTCGCCTAGGTTTTCTCCAAAAAGAAAATGATCCCTTTTTCTATCTTTGAAAGGTTCCATCAGGGACTTGTCGATAAGTGGCATAATTACAGATCGTCGGGTATCAGTTTCTGCGTAGTGCGAATCGGCTAGAATCCTACCCGCATCATTTAAGGTGCGGATGATATCGGGAATATCAGAATTCTTTTTCATCAGATTTGTCATTGCCTTACCTAAGGCTGAAAGTGCTTTACCAAGCTGATCTTGCTTGGCCAGTAATCGCTTATCTCTAAGTTTGCATGTATCCACCAGCATGGCCCCAATCTCCGGGTTTAGAGTAGGACCCTTAGCGAGAGATAAGTTTTTAGGATATAGATATTTGTTTACTATCTCTTCTTTTGTTTCTTTTTGAAGGCCTCCTTGTAAAATCTTTTGAAATCTACAGGCCAGTTCGGATTGAAGATCCTCGCCATACTCCACAACCTCCGCTTCAGAATCACCGAGGGCTTGGAGCAAATCAGGGTCAAAATTATTTTCTTCAGTAACTTCTGGCGCAGTTACACCATCGCGGGTCGTACTTGCACCAGCGTCAGCACCGGTCTCGGAGTTTGACATAGCAACTTCATCATGTACCGGTGGTTCTTCTTCAAGCCCTTTTCCTAGATCCATAGGAGGTGAACAATCAACCGATGGGTTGAGGTGTTCTGAAATAGCAAATAAAAAAAAATATTCGCATAAGAAACGATTGATACATCCCAAGAATTCAAGGGGTAGGTAGGTACTTGGGCGCATGGTCAGCAAAAAATAAATAAAAAATGCGTGTTATCGTTGAATGCAGCGAAACACTGCCCTCTAAATGAATAGGTATTATTGTGCAAAGCTCGATGAATGCATCGATGATATCCGAAGAATTCAACGGATACCTACTTATAAAATCATTATTAACCATAAGGTCGAAAATTGCACAAAAAATCACCTTGAGAGTGTACACCGTCTTCATCATCGGAATATATTATAACTCGTCGCCTTTTCCGCTTTTCCTCCAACTTCTCTTCATACTTCTTCATTTTTCTTCTCCATCGATCCTCTTTGGTTTCTTCATGACTTCTTTTAGGCATTTTTGCTCGTACAAAAAAGGAATACTGCACCTGTGCGAAAGTCGTGCGCGCACGAACACGAATGAGTTGGACGCGTAGGGTGAGACAGCAGGTGGGAGCGTTTCGCTTTCTCTGTCTACCTATAAACATCTGTGCGATATAGTCACGTGAGTACGTACCTACTACAGGTAAGCCTTCTCTAGAAGTTAAGGCTGTATAATGAATAGGTGTCTTCTAGACCGTTGGGCTCAAATTTCGGCTACATTATCGCTTATCAGGTAAAGGTAGTCGAAGGGCAGTGGTCATCATCATCATCTCAGCCTGGGGTCTCAGTTCACCGACTGCGGGGTATAGGCCTCTAATATATTGCCAGACTCCTCTGTTTGTGTCTCTGGTCCAGGCGTTTCCTGAGACCTTTACACGACTTCGCGTCAATCAATCGCGCTTTGAAAATTCAATTGTATGAATGTTTGGAAATCTAGTATTCTGTTAACAACATTCACCCAAGTGAGCGCGGAATCCGCTGTTAGTTTTCCTTTTGGCATTTCGTACCCAGCGCTAGCGCCACCCGCGTTAGTGTTTTGGCGAGTGGTAATGCCAACGCGTCTATAAATGACAACCGGAGGCGAAGCTCCTGATCGAAATGAGCGCAAATCCACAAGTTAAAACTCGCGTGATTTCGTTGTGCAGAATCGACACCCTCCGAATAGCGCAGTCTCGCATAAAGCCATCTGTCAATATTAACCCGGGATTACCGGCCCTCTACAATATAGGATTATTGCTTCCGCCGGGTCGATGAGACCGAATTTATGTTTCAGCGTTCACCTTGTGACTGATTAGGTGTTATTGAGACGAAAACTATTTGGATGTAAGCTGTGCTTTTGGGTTAATATTGTCAAGAGTTTTGTTTAGCAATAAACGGATTAGAAACAGAGATACTACGTATATTAACTGAAAAACTGAAACAGCTTCACGACTTTGATCCCCAGGTACGGTAGATATCCCTTCAGATCTCCCAGTACCAAGTAGGTACTAATTCAAGATTCTTTGAGGATGTCTAAGGGGCGTAGTCAGAGGTACGTCCAAACATTACATTTGGCACATAACCACCTTTTGCAGTAGTTAGTATTCCATACGTGACAGGTTGCAAGCCCATCGCCGCTGTTAGAATACTAACTGGTTTCCTCACGATGTTTTCCTTCACCGTTTATGAGCACTGGCATTGCGCACATAAATTTTTCGATAGAAAAATCCATTGGTGCACGACCGGATTCGAACCTGCGACCTTACGATCGGAAGGCGGGGTCACTCCCACTAGACCACCGGTGCTCGTATATGCGTATATTATGCAATGTAAAAAAGAGGTTTATAAAAGAGGTGGTGTTATACTAGTTTATAGTATTTGTACATCATGTAGGTATCAAACGTAGATAAACTTGATGCAAAATTGATCTTGAGATTGATTGATTGAATTGATTGATTGCAGGCTAACCCTTAATAATTGTCCTCTGAAGTCGCGGAACATGCTGTCGCCACTGATCCGCTCTGTTCATCCCGCATAGCGCTCGACAGCATCGCTCCAGCTGATCTGATAATGTCGGTTAGGCGTTTGAAACCTCATTCTTCCATCGGCCCAGACGGGATACCGCCTTTTTTAATAAAAGACTGCTATGGTGTTTTGAACACCCCACTGCTATACATTTTTAACTTAGCACTAAAAACGTCAACGTATCCGACCATATGGAAGTTGTCTCGAGTTACACCTATACCAAAAGGTGGATCCAGGTCCAAGATCGAGAACTATAGACCGATAGCCGTTTAGTCAGCGCTCGGTAAGCTGTTCGAAAATATTCTGAATCGTCGCATCGCTAGACAAATCCGTCCATTCCTTAGCGAAAATCAGCACGGTTTTTTGTCAGTCAAGTCCACTGCCACTAATCATGTTAATTTTGTAGATTATGCTGCAGCGGAAATGGACCGGAAACGACAAGTAGATGTAGCATATTTTGACTTCAAAAAAGCATTCGATCGTGTTCACAATGACATTCTACTGTCAAAATTTGCAGCAATGGGATTTACTCCTAATTTATTAAATTTTTTCTGTAGTTATTTCTCTAATAGAATTCAATTTGTGCAACTTTCCGGTTTTAGATCAGACGGTTATCTGACGTTATCAGGTGTGAGTCAAGGAAGTATCCTCGGACCGACTCAGTTTTTAATTATGATCAATGATCTGCCTGGGGTTGTTGGAGTCGCTAAATGTCTGATGTTCGCAGACGACTTGAAGCTCTTCTTGGGAATAGGTAGCACTACTGACTGTGAAGCGCTGCAGCGCGACATTGACAACGTTGTTGCGTGGAGTGAAAGGAACTTACGTCAATTCAATACATCGAAATGCAAGACCGTAACTTTTACGAGATCCTGTTCGCCCTTCACGCACCAATATAACATAGCCGGTGTCCCGCTGGAACGCGTCACACAAATCCGAGACTTAGGGCTAACTTTGGACCGCGAACTCACTTTTAATACACATATAGTTGAAACTTGTACAAGAGCCTACAAGTCATTGGGGTTTGTAATGAGACAATCCGCTAGGTTCCACGATAGGAGCGTGATTGTTACTCTTTTTTATGCATTCGTTAGATCAAAACTGGAATACAATGCTTTGATATGGGACCCACATGAAGTGAAGTATAAGCTTATGGTAGAACGTGTACAAAAGAAATTTGGTAGGTATCTATATATGAAATTATACGGGTATTATCCCTTTCTGTACCCATCCCTGTTTGTTGGTGGCATGGTGGGACTAGATACGCTCGAGCTTCGACGGAAATGTACTATTATGAGCCACTACTTCCAGCTATTACATGGTAGTATTGACAATCCGCCTACCCTGAGCCAGTGTGCACTTTACGTGCCCGACCGCTACTTGCGTGCACGCGCACGTCGTTTGTTCGCGCCGCCCGCGTCCCGCACCGACACCGCGCGGTATGCACCTACGGCGAGCGCACTCACACTTATCAACACTCTGATCGCTCAGCAGCCTGACCTAGATGTTTTTAACATTGATTGCCGTCTATTTAATGATATTTGTATACGTTTTCTATCTAAATACCTGTCCACCTATTAATTCGAATTTGATGTTCTATTTTTGTACTACCTGGCGCGCAAACGTTTTGGCTTTAGGGCTGTTAGTTTGTTGTTGCATTGTAATAATAATAAATAAATAAATAAATAAATAAATAAATAAATAATTATAATATCTAAATAGTTTTTTTTATTGATCACACACCACTATAATCGTACATAGCTTAGTTTAAGTATCTAGCTGTCTTTTTTATTCTTGAAACCTAGGTTTCTCGCACTGTCCATAGGCTGCGGAATGAGTTACAAACCGAGGTTTTTTCGCCAAAATACAAAATGAAAAGCGTTAATAAAAAATTTAATAAAGTCCTTCAGGGTAGGCAATGCAGCGATAACGCCCCGGTGGTAGTGTTGGTGTCTATGGGCGACGGTGACTGCTTACCATCAGGTGGACCGTAAGACCGTTCGTATCTTTTACAATAAACTACTAGTTATAGGGAAGTGCATCATAGGGCATGTTTCTATCGTGCGTGACTTACGGGGCTATGCTTTGCTATAGGTGATGGTTACCACTTAACATCAGGTGGGCCATCTGCTTGTTTCATCAGCTAGTTATATAAAAACACAAAGAATTCAAATAGGCATGGTGATAGTAACTCGACATAAAACTTTCTAGGATTCACGATTTTTTTAATACTGTATTATGTTTTGTTAAATCACTATCACTACATAGTATAAAACAAAGTCGTTTTCTCTGTCCCTATATCCCTATGCCCTATGTCCCTATGTATGCCTTAATCTTTAAAACTACGCAACGGATTTTGATGCGGTTTTTTTAATAGATAGAGTGATTCAAGAGGAAGGTTTATACGTATAATACATGCATGATATAGTAGAAAAACAATGTGCACCCGTGCGAAGCAGGGGCGCGCGGGCGGGTCGCTAGTACATAATAAAAATACTATCCCAGACGAGCCACACAAAGAACCTCTACTGTAACAAAGGTTACTTGGATTAAGCTCCCGAAATCTTTGCAGCACGTCCTCCTAATTGGCGCGCCTGTCTAATGAAAAACATTTCGCCTAATCAGGCTGTAGCGAGATCAGACGGTTCGATTGATTGCAGGCAAAGGCCAGGCCCGGGGGATGGGAGCTCTGAATTAACACGTAAGAATCTACCTTAACGACATTGTTAGGATCGCAAGAAGTCGGTGGATGGAAAGAGCTCAAAATCGTTCTTCCTGGAAACGGATAGGGGAGGCCTATGTCCAGCAGTGGACTTCTGTTGGCTGATGATAATGATGAATCTACCTTAAGGCGAAGAAAACTACTTAATGTACATCACGCTCGCACGTTTTGACATGTTGAATCACATACATGTTAAGCCTCATGTAGGTATAGGTCGCATCAATTAAAAAGAACGCTGGAAAACAGTGGAGGGGATGTGTTTGCGCATACAAAATACACGCGCCGTCACACCCTCTCCCCCCTTCCGGCGTTCTTTTTGCGTGACGCGCACTATACCTGTTATTTACGTATCTAACTTTTTACAATACGCTTATTGTACGAGTATAATTGTATTGGGAACATTGGGAAACTCTATAAAGAAATATACTTAACTAGTTGTGCCCCGCGGTTTCACCCGCGCAGATTTAAATCCTGGTATTCCCACGGAATAAAAATTAGCCTATGTGCTATTCCAGACTATAATCTATCTCTCTGCC
The DNA here is from genome assembly GCA_963576535.1 of Plemyria rubiginata. Classification (NCBI taxonomy): domain Eukaryota; kingdom Metazoa; phylum Arthropoda; class Insecta; order Lepidoptera; family Geometridae; genus Plemyria; species Plemyria rubiginata. The sequence continues at coordinate 5,849,362 of OY754922.1, read as the reverse complement.
AAGTTTCATCCAGATCCGTTCAGCCGTTCCGGCGTGAAAGAGTAACAAACATCCATCCATCCATCCTGATTACAAACTTTCGCGTTTATAATATTTGTAAGGATTGATTTTTCTAAACAAATTGAAGCTTGAAAATTGTGAAACATAATTCACCAAACAAATAAATTGTTACGTATTTGAATTTGAGTTGGAAACTTTGACGAATTGTTTTCTGAGCAAATTGATATCGAACGTAAATTGTTTATACGGTGATTTTTGTTCTTAAAATGTGTTTAAAACTTCTTATAATAATAATAAAAGCTTTATTTGAACCTTATAAAACTAATAATAAACTTACCGCCGGTTTCTGAAAGCTCAATCAAAGCTAATAGGCTGTCAGGTCACTTGCTACCTCTATCTAATTTGAAGTAAAAGCTAAAATAGCAACTGACTTGACAGCCTATTAGCTTTGATCGAACTTTCAGAAACCGGCGGTTAAGATATTACCTAATATATATATATTTTTTATTATTTTAAAACGGCAACTATTTCTACCAATAGTTTTTCTTTCTTTCTTCCAAAGCTTCTTGGCATTTATTTAAACTAGCTTCAACCTGCGTTTTCTTCCGCTTTCCCGTTTTTAAGCGTTTTTTTATAAAAATTTATAAATCCATTGGTTACGAATAAACAAGCAAGACTCCACGAGCACTTGTTTGTTCGTTTGTCTTTTGCATTATTCATCCGATTTCCTTCAGAGCCAAACTATTTATTCTCAATGTTGAATACAAAATGAAAATGCATCGATACAAAATAAATATAAACGGTTGAAGGCTTTGATTGGGAACGTCCCTCTTAAAACAAGTAGGTACCTCAACTGAGGTGGCTTAGGTTGTACGATACGATGTTTCGTTTTCATAGGGCTTTAGGCCCGTCGCCGACTGGTAAGTCGTGGCGAGGCGCAGGCGGCGTGGAGTCGAAGCGGTCGCGACGTTGGCTGTATGTGGAGTCGAGGCGCAGGCGGTTATACTTCCTTCTCACATTTTGGACCAAAAAAAACGAAACGGAATGACAAAATGGCAGCAGAGTCGCGGCGAGGGCGCCGTGCCCGCCGCGACGCCGCGTTGCCTAGTTGCGTCGTCTAGTTTTCGTAGTTAAGCAAACTTTTGAGTAGGAAAACTTGCATCGATCAGAATGAAATTTTTACCACACTGTGTGCAATGTCATTGTACACAAAATGGTTGTTTGCGATTTTTCAAAATTGGGGTTGGTGATTTTATATCTTTCAAAATGTCGAATCGTGCGAGCGAGAGGTACATTACGAGTAAGTGTTGTCAACGCCTTAAGAAAACAGAAGCGGCGCGCCTGTGCCTCGACGCCGCCTCGACTCCGGTTCGTGTGAGCGACACGCCAGAAGAAATCATTGTTAAATTCAGTTCTATGTGGCCACAAACTTGAAATATTTTACGTTATCAATTAGGTTAACTACGCCAGTGATGCACCTGTACATAATATAATGAAGCTAGACAATTTAATGAAGCGTCGTTATAGTATAACCGTAGCTATTCCATAGGTTTTAAATCTGTAATGTCTACAAACAAGAAATTCACAAAATGCACAAAACAGTGATAGTTGAGCTATCTGCAGATCGCTGCGAACGATCTAGAGATATAATAACCAGCAAACTTAGGATAGCATTATATCGCTAGCATCTAGCAAGTCGTGCAAATAAAAAAATTTGAGGAACGATTCGTTTGATAACTGGATTTGGACCTCTGGGTAAATCGGATGGTACAAAGTACTTTTAGTATTTCAGCTTCTAGTAATGAATGAATCCCAAATGCGCTGAGCTCGTATTTTCGCTGTCTTAGCATTCTATAGATGTCCAGTCTACCTAAGTTCTTACCGAGTTGTTTGTGTAACTTTAATGACAGTCGTGGCAATGAGGGGATGGGACATAGCCGGCTAAAATCCCATGGTGGTAAAAAAACAAGACAATTTATGGATCGTTTTAAAATTTGTACAGTGGTCTTTCTGGGCTATTTTTAACTGACTTAAAAACAGGAGGTTCTCAATTCAACTGTACTTTTTTATGTTTGTTTCCTCACAACTTGCAACTGGATGAACCGAATTTCATTATTATTTTTTATGTGAAAGCTGGTGCTTTTCGTGTGGTCCCATTTAAATGAGTAAGATAGTAGGTATGAGTGTATTTTAAGCGTGTTTTTTCTTAAAAGAGTTTTCTGGTTTGACATTTAATCGCTAACGTTCTATAGATATGCGAAATATGTAGTTTCCTAGGCATGCTTTGTAGAGCGCAAAAAACAACTCAACTCAAAAGCAACTCCTCTTTGAGCTGCTCTTAAACAGATTAACGTTCGACCGAACCGTTTTCGAGTGATAACATTAATAGAACGAAACGTGTAATTTTTAAAACATACTTTGTAGGTCGCAAAAACAACGCAACTCAGCTCAAATCACAACTCAGACTCAGATCTCTACGACTCAGAGTGCTGAGTCACGAATATCTGTTGTTTGACTACCGTACGTGGATTGTGGCAGCACCTAGTCGCCTGATCTGTCGTTTTTTAGTAAACTTTTAGAACAATCCGTTTTTTTCGTAATAGGGTTTTATGGAAACACTACTCAGTTAATTTGAAATTAAAATCGTCATTTTCTTGACTTCAGTGATCCACTATAAATATTTACGTGGTAGAGCTACTTTTAATAAAACAAAACTGTCAAATAATTTAAAGGGAATGTGTCATATCAAACGTCATGTCAAATGTCAATTAGAGACTGTAATGGCGGCGTTAGGAGTGTAAGATAGCACATAGTAAAAAATTCGACCAGATAAATTTATTTATGACAACTTTATTAGTCTACAAACTAATGAATTTGCATTTGTATAGTTATCTTCTTTTTGTTTCAAATTTTTATATTTTGCGTACAGACCAGGCAGATAATAAAATATGTTCTTTCAAAAAGTACCTATAAACTTAAGCAGGTACTAAATTCCGTATCCGTCAATTTTGACCCACACCAATGTTTAATGATGTACAAAACGTAGCCAAACAATCGAGAATTTGTTTAACGGTGTTCAGCCTTTAAAAACAATACATCTGTCAAAACTTCCAAAAACAAGAGTGTCAGTCATGCAAAAAATTACAAGGAAAGAGTTATGATATGCGAAGGGGTTGTCGTTCTTATCCCAAGGGATGAAACCTTCGATTTGATGGAGGTTTCGCCTGTTTGATATTCCCGTGTAATAATTGGGTGTAGTACAGTCGGCTTCAAAGGGTCTACATCTCGCATACAAAGTTATATTCAATTACAAATACAAAATACAAAATTATTTATTTCCATAAAAATGTGCGTACACTATAAATTTACTTTGAAACTAGGTTACTGAGTCAAATTAAACTTGATACGCATAATCAAAATGCATAAATCTTAACATTTGCATCTTTCAGTAGGTATAACATAAATAATAATAAATATTATTAAAAAAAACTATAAAACCTTGATTTTATTTATATTCCTTGACACGTTACATACCTATGAGGCCTTATGAAATATTCATGTTACTTAACAGACTTTTAGCTAAAGGACCGCTTAACGTAAAACTTGCTCTATCGGAGGAGAATCAGACACCTTTATGTTACTCGGATAGAGAAAGAAAATGCCTATTAGGTACATTGCAAACGAATCAAACGATATGACGTCATAGATTAAGAATACTAAAAAGTCTCATACTCTATACTCTATTCAATCAACGTATCAGTCCCAGACTAGTTTTCAATGCAGATTCATAATAATTATTTAGTTCAAGACTGATTGCCAATTAAAATGGACTTTCGGTCGTGAATACCATTAGTCAACATGAAAAGAAAATAATTAAACCACACGCGGGTGATCTAAAAGGACGAAAAAATAATTAGAATCCTAAAGCGATGTACAGACGAAAATTTGCATTTTACAAAATAAAATGTGAATATAATTGAATAAGGTAAAAATACGAAACATTTTTATGTGTGTAAACTTTTTACGTGTTATAAACCATCTGAGTAACGATACCTATTCGACAAATAAGAACTATTTTAATCTCTACTATGGACTTGTCAAATACAAATACAAAAAGTTGTTCCCATTAAAAGGTTAGCTGGTGGATAATGCTTTCAGGCATTAAGTTCGCCTGTGTAAAATACTTCTCATTTGTTCAATATTGAATAAGGGCCTATTTTTTTATGGTCGCAGGTTTAGGATAATAGAATAATATTTCATACAAATCATCAACATTTATTGAATTTTATCGGAATTGAATATTCAAAGATGACAGAGATTTTTTTGTATAATGATTATGGATACAAGATCGAAGAATACGAGCGTAAACCTGGAAATCGTACAAACGTGACGTTAAAGCTCTTTTATACATAATATTTATACATTCTGTAGTGTACATTACTGATCCGTTGCATAATATTTGACTCTGTAACTATGTGTGGTACGAGTCAAAATCGTTTATGTAATCCTTTTTACATATAGGTATTTACAACCGATTACTTCTTTAAGATTCATTTGGATGCTAATTTCTTACATTAATTTTTGTTTTTTCTGCTTAGTAGAACTAAAATGTAGTAATTTAAAACATGAAACAAGAAGGTATTGAAAACGCTACGTCACGCTTGGTCGCTGGCATCTTGTGGCTTAGGCTACATACAACGTAAAGCCCTACCAAAGTGGCTTAGTCAAATGGGCAGCACTGGCTCCCAGACTTGTCTACTCACTATCTAGGGTTCACAAAATATACAATAACTAGTCTTGCTCCTGACTTTGATCACTCCTAGGCTTTTTTTTATTTTTTATTATCGTTATATAAAAAAATATAACAAATTTGAAACTACGAGTATGTAGCAATATTGAAATATGTAGCAATAAGGAAACCACTAAGGTTTATAAAAGTAATGCTACTAGAGAGTCTTATATCCCCTTAGATGAGTCTTAGATTGTCCCGTGTGTTAACCAGCTTCTAAACCTTGAAATTCCCAAAGGTTTGGATCGGAAGAGGGGAAAAGAAGAAGTGTATGCAAACAGTAAGTTAGCCTACATAGCGATATTTCAATTCGGGGGAACACCGTTGAGTATGTTTAGCTATGAAGTTTGTCAGACGTAGGCAGTTTCCGCGAGGGTATCATGGTGCGCAGTGCGATGCGCGCGCAACGTGACCGCGCATGCGCTATTCTGTCCTGCGCCCGCGCTCGCCCCGCACGTCTCACGCGCCCTTTCCTTCAGCACAGTGCCTTCAGCACCGTCAGAATTCACCTCCGCTGATATCTCCAGCTCATCTGCAAAAAGAGATAAACAGCTGTGCATGCATATTGCCATTGAAACCAGTTGATCGTGTTTTGTGTGGACAGCAGCAAAAGGCTGATTGGCTTTTGAAGGAGCTAGATTTCTGTTGAGACCTAAGGCAGTACTAGGGAATACCGAATGAGTGTATCTTTGTAACAGATATTGTCAGCATTTGGCAGACATTTTGTTAAAATGGGTGTAAGACCAAGATCTCACTTTGTCACCTTGCCTTAGTTAACTAAAAACGAACGCTCCAAGTCTCTCCTCGAACAGCCTCAGCTGACACTCACCACAGGCGTCACTCCACGGCAGAAGTCCCCCCGTGCATGTCCGTACGTGCAGTGTCACGAGATGGCGTAGCGCGTGTGCATGTGAAGGCGCCTGCGGTCTCGCCTCGGCTGCCACGTGTGCCTCGCCGGTGCAACGCGCGCCGCACGCCCATCGCACGCGATAACGCCACAGTGTGAAATTACCGCGCTCCTCTTCCACCAGCCATGAACCACTGGTGACGAAAAAAAAATCATGTACTTGACGTTATCACAATGACATTTGCCAACTCTCAAACAAAGATGCACCGTTCTTGACGGTTTTGGGCGTAGGATTATAATCATCCATGACTCGGATGTATACGGTGCGCGATCTACCAACAGATGGAAAGAAAGGGCTTCAAACTAGCTGATGGAACGAGGAGATGCACCTGATGTTAAGTAGTAACCATCTATAACAAAGCATTGTCTCGTAAGTCACTCTCAACATGAACGTGCCCTATGATGCACTGCCCTGCGTCCATCAACTTGAGGCAAATAATCTCTACTCTTCAAACCGAAACACAGCGTTGCTGCTTGGCGGCAGATAAAGGCGTGGTGGTAGTGGAGACGAGCCCTTCGCTCGTCCGGGGAAGAACTACCACCATGCCTTATGTTCTGCACTGGTGTGTATTGTGTGTGTAAGGCCGGGAACTTAAGTGATCACTGAGCCGCACGCTTAGTGAGTCACGAGGAAAACTCTTCACTGTCTCGTGCGTGCGTACTAAGCGTGCGGCTTAGTGATCACTTAAGTTCATACATATCTGGCACCGAGGTAATGCAGACTTATTTAGGCTAATTATGATAAGTAGTCAAGTGCACTTACGGCGTGGCGGCTTTAGCGTGTGGCAGCGTTGAGAAGTCGGCTAGTCTATGTGCGATATCTGCGGGCGCGCGGCGCGGGAAGTCGCGGCGGGACGCGAGCGTGGCGTGAGCGGGTGCCGAGCGTGTGGCCGACAGTGCTAGCCACAGAGCAGCAAGTACCGCGCACGCCACGCTCAATGCACGCCAACCACGCATGCGGGCGCGTGCTGATCCCATCGTACCCATTTTCGTGGCCACTGGAATTGTATCCTACTAATATTATAAATGCGAAAGTTTGTAAGTATGGATGGATGGATGGATGGATGTTTGTTACTCTTTCACGCCGGAACGGCTGAATGGATCTGGGTGAAACTTGGCAGAGAGATTGATTATAGTCTGGAATAACACATAGGCTTTTTATCCCGTAGGAATACCGGGATTTAAATCTGAGCGGTTGAAACCGCGGGGCGCAACTAGTTTCAAAAAAATCAAAGAAACCTTAATTAATTATGATATATTGAAGCGGCTGCCGAAATACCAAGAACTAAATTTACGGGAAAGAGGGGGAAGGGAGGAAGCAAGAGTTTTTTTATTCAACTAGTTGATGGAACAAGCTGATGGCCAATCTGATGTTAAGTGGTAACCATCACCTATAACAAAGCACTGCCTCGTAAGCCACGCACGATAGGAACGTGCCCTACGATGCACTGCCCTGCGTCCATCAACTTGAGGCATACTGATGTTAAGCCTCATGTGCCTGTAATTACACTGGCGACCACACTCTTCAAAACGAAACACTTTTTTTTTCAGAAAAGAGTTTTTTTAAGTAGCGTGCTTCATAACATTTTATAAAGTACACTACTTATATTACAATCTCGCCACAATAGCGGGCTAATGAGTACTTTTACACCTAAAATTACCTAAATTATATATATATGTATATATTTTTTATATTTACAAATATTTTTTTAATATTTTTTTTTTGTTTGTTATTTTTTTACCTAAATTTTTAGCTTAACGAAGATGTCCATTAACACTTTTCTTGCTGTCTCTATTTTTGGGGAAGACACTTTGATTTTGTGTTTTTATGTAGCACTTGTTTACGCTTACACTACTTAAAGAAAATAGTAGAAGAAATAAAATTTTACCGACTAAGCTTGCTTGGACACCTTAAAACAATGGGTTATTGGTACCTGAAGTTCGTGTGAAGACAGGATACGCGCACTCTACTAGTCAGCGCAGAACTGACCCGATCCGACACACGCACGGAAACAGATACCAGCTTCCGCTACCCAGAGATAGCTCACAAGTAACTGCACGTGTCCTATCTGTTAATTATTTTTATTCGTTTCAGTGTTGTATGAAAACCACATTGATTTTTTATACCAAAGTTATCAGCCGAATTGAATTGAACCCACTGCCTTCCTCTTGATACGGTCGCTCTATAAGTTATTCGCCGGATGTGATCGATCAAAGTCCGACGGTACATGCAGAAGGTTAGCGCAACCTTGTATCAAGGGGTTCAAATGACTCTCGGATAGTATTTTTTGAGATATTAAAAAAACCTATAACTAATTTATATCAACTTATTTACATATTTCGTTGTAATTGTAAGGTAATTCACAGGACGCGACGCGAGAGATGGTCGTGGTAACGAATCTCACGAACAGTCAATGCGCAGATATTGCTGTCAAATACGGCGATACAGTAAACGATAACAAAACTTATACTCCGGTGGCGTTTGATAGCATTACTTGCGTGTACGCGTGTCGCGAGATAGGTACGTACATTCGTTCGCCAATCGGTGAACGGGACGCGGATTTCATTCGTTCAAAAATGACTCACGAGATTGAAGCGTCGAATGCCCGAGGCCTGTAAACAAGCTAGAAATTGCAGCAATTTCAAGCTGCAACTGTATATCTGTCTTGTTCACGCACATAGATCGTAAACAGGACAGCAGCAATAATTACCACAAAACTAGGTAGCCCGTTTACGGGACGCTATCTTATTAATTAAAATATGTACCCCCGGTTTCTGAAAGCGTGATCAACAACACTAATCGGCTGTCAAGTCACTTGCTATCTCTATCTTATTTGAAGCAAAAGCTGAAATAGCAAGTGACTTGACAGCCGACTAGGTTGATCGAGATTTCAGACACCGGAGGTGAATGTCACATATAAATACATAAGATTACCTGTGTCAAATTCACGAATTAACCAAATAACTGATGAACACTAGGATCTAAGTAGACACAAGTTACGAAACAGTGCACGCTTCTCAGTGTGGCAGCAGAGACTGCTCCAGACGTGAGCTATTAATAGCAATGCGCGCCGGTGACGTCAACGGCGCCTGCGTCGCGCCTCCCGTGTTTACATTGAACCCGGTGCTATTATGTTAAGGGGCTGACACCCGTCAGAGTACTTCTCACTCGCAGATTTTAAAATTTTAGAAGATTTCAAAGTAGGTACTCAAGGTATAAAGTTATCAGAAATCAACCTGGTTTCACAGAACAGCATTACAAAGGGCGCGACAGTATATCGTTTGGGGGTAAGAAGCCTTAGGCTATAGTTAATGTAGAATACGTTAATTGTTTTGTTTTTTGGTATATCTATAGGCAATTCGTGTCCAACCTATGTCATTTATTGGTTGCATTTCGGCCATGACAAGAGCAAGCAAAATCTTGGTAGCATTGCTTCTAATCAATGAAAATGGCGTTGGTTGATTGTCATATGAGTCACTGCGAGGCAAATTGTGTATTTATCCAGCTTTGCGAATCAGTTTACAAAACAGTTGTATTGATTAAAAAGATGCAATCGATAGGAACTGCATTTAGCAGAATGCTATCACATTCTGTTGACTTTTATTTTAAACTGCTTAAGACTCATGGGCCTGATTTTTTGTTGCACCCACACCCTATTCTAAGAGTAGAGAGCTACTTGTGAGGGCTCATCCTTGCCAACCAGCATACGGCCCACCTGATGGGAAGTTGTTACCGCAGCCTATGGACGTTTGTAACACCAGAGGTGACACACTCGCGTTGCTGACCCTTTAAATAAATACAAAGTTCTTTGGCTACGATCTCGCCTGGTGGTAAGCGACGATGTAGCCGACGATGGAACAGTACGGTCCAGAAGACACCTATTCACTCTTGCCTTAAAGACACCCAAATTGTAGGAATCAGGAAAGACAGACGAAGGCATTCTATAAGATTGCAAGATTTTGCAAGCCTATCGCCGCAAGAACCTAGTTTTATTTAAATGAAAATTCTAATAAAACTGAGCATTCAGATCTTATATTTAAAAGAGTGTTTGCAAAGAGCCGAGTCAATATTATAACAAGTTTTAATATCCCCCAGTCGGTGGTGAAGTGTTTTTAGTTTTCGATTAAAAACCTATTTTTAGATTATTATCAAGTACCTAGATATTAATTTCTTATAAAGTAAGCTATAATTCATTACATAGTGCACCCTAGTTAACCGTATGCTGCGTTTACACTCGACTTATGTCCGTGGCAACGCGAACGTCAACGCTTTCTCTCTTTCTCTCTCTCTCTCTTTCGCGTTACCGCACGCGTTGCCTTTCGCGCTTTGCCCGTGTCGCTGTCCATGTCCCGCCGCATTTGAGCTAAGTGTAAACCCTGTATTCTCTCATTTCCGTTCGTATGAGCCGTAGTATTTATGAAAATTTAAATTGTTGGTTATGATCTTAAAATCTTGTTTTTAACCTCCTATCTATGCAAAGGTTGTCTGGATAAGACAGCCCATTGTACATGGTTTTTTATGACTGTACCTCTAATTTGACTTATATTTTGTTAGTTTGTATCGTAAAAACTATAATCTGGAAAGGATCCTCACTGAGGCGCCAAATAAAATTCCTTTCACCACACTGGTTCGAAGAACTGAACATGACAAATAGAAGGTCATTTTTGAGGCAATCTAAGAGGCCACGACCGGCTGGTCACTATCCTCATAATAATTTCCAAAAAGAGATTTTTAAGAAATTCCACTTAAAAACCCATTTAAGGCAATCCATCACATATCGGCCATCGAGAAATGTAACGATAATTATTATGCAAAATACTTCGAGAAAATATCGTGAGATATCATCGAGAAACGATTTTGAAGTCAAAATTTACAAAAGATCGAGAATATTCTGATGTGATAGTGATTCATGTAAAGGTACTTTCAGACGATGAGCTCTATATTATACTCTACTAGCGATCTGCCCGCGCGCCCCTGCTTCGCACGCTGCACACATCATGCATGCATTATACATATAAACCTTCCTCATGATTCACTCTATCTATTAAAAAAACCGCATCAAAATCCGTTGCGTAGTTTTAAAGATTTAAATATACATAGCGACATAGGGACATGGGGATATGGGGACAGAGAAAGCGACTTTGTTTTATACTATGTAGTGATAGTGATAAATAGTCGTATAAAAAAAGTCTAACGATTTCTGGAGTAGATGTCTTCAGTCTATAAGGAGTGATGAATGGCGCAGTGTGACAGGGAAAACCTGGATGGGAAGAGCCGAAGCCGGGGGTCAGTGGCGCACCAAAATACATATTGTTATGCCCAATAGTTACACTGCATTAGGTTGATGAGATGATGATGAATTATGTTGCCGTTTTTCACCAATGGGTTATGAATGACAAACAGTGACAGGGCTAACTTTAAACAGTGTTTAAACTTAAGCTACGTGTTATAAGCAATCAGATGCCAGATATATATAGATAGATAGAGTGCTCTTAAACGGTGAAGGAAAACATCGTGAGGAAACCAGTTAGTATTCTAACAGCGGCGATGGGCTTGCAACCTGTCACGTATGGAATACTAACTACTGCAAAATGTGGGTATGTGCCAAATGTAATGTTTGGACGTACCTCTGACTACCCCCCTTAGACATCCTCAAAGACTCTTGAATTAGTACCTACTTGGTACTGGGAGATCTGAAGGGATATCTACCGTGCCTGGGGATCAAGGTCGTGAAGCTGTTTCAGTTTTTTTTCAGATGCCAGATATGATGAATTATAACAAAAATCGGGTCTTCAATATATTTTTTTGCAATTTCAATCTGATTATTAGGTTTTCATGAAACTTTAAATATATCGTGGTAATGCAACGCGGCCCATGTAACTCGATACTCGATTTAAATCTCGATTCATTGATGGAATCGAAAATCGATAAAAATATAAATTCTCTAAGTACTGCCACCGTTATTTGACGATCTGGTGAAGATTTTTCTATCATGGATTTAAACTTAAAGTTACTCAATGCAAAAATCGCGGGCGTCGTTGATAAGTGCTATATTACGGCCGTCATATCGATAGCGAACTCCGACTCGAAAATATTCGCTCAAGACCGTAATAAATTCGAAAAAACGTGATTGGATCGCACAAATTAGTCTCGGATGAGTCGATCGTATAAGGCCTTGTAATTGTAGGGCGTCGTGATCGGTTTATATCTAGCGGAATGTCGAAGTTTCCAGAAAGATGACGTTTCTGATAATTCTTTTATTATAGGCTCACCCGTCCAAGGAATTAGCACCCGTCAGAATCCTTCTCGCTCGCACTCGCTATTCATGACAAATCAGTATCAACCACCAAGTTTTAAATAAAATAAAATAAATAATGCTGGACAATCCACACAGCACCATCTAGCCCCAAAGTAAGCTACTCAAAGCCTGTGTTATGGGTACTAGATAACTGCTATATTTAATACATTATATACTCACATAGATAGATATTTTTTATTATACATAGAAAACACCCAGACAACGGAATAAATTTCTGCAGGTCGTACACAAATTTGTTCCGAGGCGGGAATCGAACCAACGCGACGCAACCTCTTGCGTCGCAGGTGGACTCTCTCCCGCTGCGGCACTGAGGTCGTCAAAGTTTTCCTACCAAAAAGTTTGGATTTACACAAACTATTAAAGCAAAGAGTAGCAGAGCTCTTTACAAATGTCTTCTTCGGGGAAGTTTAGTACTAACACCATGCCTTTTTCTGCCGCCAAGTGTGTTTCGGTTTGAAGAATGAGGTTGCCAGTGAAATTCAGTTTACAATTTCGGTTGGTAATTTCAAGTATTTAACATGTAAAAATATTTAAAATGTACAGCGCTGTATGCATCAGGGTGAGCGTTATTTATTCTCACATAGGTACATAGTATATAGTATAGAACATAGGTAGGTAGTAATAGAACTATAATGTAAGTGATAACTGTAGATAGATGATGAACTTTATGATATTTCTTTGCATTTCCGCTGACGGCTGTCATATTACGCTAACTTTTTTTAGAAAACTAGAAGCTTACTTTACTAAATACTTAACGATACTTTTCACCCTTTTCTATAACATTTTCATCATAAAACTATTATCTCTCTTATCGGGTCACTAGTTTCCTGTGAAACAGTGTGGTGAAAGGATTTATAGTGCGCCTCAAGGAGTTCCTTTCGAGCACATGCCACATGTCATAGAACTTTTTAGGTTCTATGACTACAACTACTATGGTTGCCTCACGAAGTTTTCCTTCACTGTTTAAAAGCACTGGTATTGCGCACATAAATTCTTCTATAGGAAAAATCCATCGGTGCACGACCGGATTCGAATCCACGACTTTACGATACGAGGAAGGCAGGGTCACTCCCACTAGAGCACCGGTACTCCGCATAAAACTATTAACAACAAACGTCTAAAGAATAACTTGAAACAGCTAAATAGCGTAAAACTTTATTATTTCAACTGAGGAACTGAAGACGAAAGTTCCTTTCAAAAGCTTTATAGTGGAAACACACGGGCGTGTATCGCGCACGGAGTCGCTGCGGCTAGCTTCAACATTCACTAGATATCCTCTCAGATCTCTTATTACAAAGTACTTAGTCAAGATTCTTTGAGAAAGTCAAACGGTCATTTTGCGAAGTACAGAGCCCATTTTGACTCAGCATTTTTTGTTAGTTGGTTGGTTGATTTGATAATTTTTCTAAATTGTTACCACAATTCACTGTGAACACAGTAGAATTTTTAGTTTTGGCCGGCAATATTTATTTATTTAGCGTGTATTTAGCACAATCTCAAATTACAAGATTGAAGAAAGCTTTAAAACTTATTGGCCAATGGATAGCAGGGATGTTTTAAAGAGTAGAGCGAAAAGGTATCTTATAAGTACGCTACATCGACGACCACAATTTGATTTGCTGTAAGATACTTGCACAGCTTGCACTGGCTTATGTATGAATGGCGGCGTATTTCTTTAAGCCTCTTGGTTCGATGATTGACATCTTTGATAGCTAATTAGAAGCTGCGTCATATTTGACAGCAGATTGGAAGCGCCCTCAAAACGCTGCTTGAAAAATCAAATATATGTAGGGACTAACACCAAATCAGCAATTATTGTCATTGTCAGGAGGCTTCTTGCTTGCCGGAGTATGACAGCGGGCATGAGTTTTCGGGCGAAGAGAATAAAACCAAGGCATCTTTATCAGTAGGTACACTATAATCAGTAGGGATTACTATTCTCTCAAAATATTATCACAGGTATACGCAGGATATTCTAACTAACGATATTGAACTGACACTCCGCCGAACACATAATGCCCTTGCGCGATGCAAACCGATTCGATCCGTATCCCATAATGTTGTGTATCGATCGACCGTCGTACATCCGCACTGCCCACTAGCGCTCGTAGTTGTGTCAGAGCGAGGGTATGTCACTCTGTTCAAATATCGAACCACCGTCATATAAGTCCGTATGTTTAAAAACAACTTAAGATGGAATACTAATTACGTAAATTCAAAACTACGAACTGAGTAAATATTGGACAACGAAATCGTTTGCAGCTTCCACAGTTAGTGCATATTGCTGTTGTATTGGTATTTTTATAAACAACAGTTTAAATACAGAACCACTGAATGTAATGCAAACAACTATGTTTTTGGAGAATTAAAAAATAATTATAGGTACCTAAATTATTTTTCAAGCAAAATGCACTAAACGCGTAAGCAGGCAATAGGTAAATCTAATACATTTTTTTCGATGCTTCTTCTTTCCTAATGCAATTATATTGGTCGATGTTATAGATACTACATGTTGAGAATTCAAGTGAAAATATATACAAATAAAAAAATAAATAAAAATGCGTCTTGAGGTCGTATTTTTAAACAGAGTAACAAAATTAAGTTTTTTTTCAATGATTATTGATACCGCTAAAGCACCGTCTTCTGGTAGCAAATAAAGTTAAGTAAATCTATTTTTTAAACAACTAGTCGATGGAACAGAGCTGAACCACCTGATGTTAAGTGGTTACCATCATCTGTAACAAAGCATTGCCTCGTAAATCTGTTATGTTTTTGATGACACCAACATTGAAAACAATAACCTAGCTATAGCAGACTGATAAAAGCGCAAAGAATAACGCACCATACATATACTGTTCAGTTTCTTACATATTTCAGTGCGAAGCGTAGCTTATCCGGATCAGAGACGCGGCAGTTAGCATACAGCCACAGTGATAGCGATAAGCGATTTGAAACTCTGTCCCTCGTACTACAAAACGGTGCCTAACTTTAAACAATGTCTAAAATTAGCGCTGTCTCTGTTTGCCATTACGCATTGATAAGAGATGGCAAAAGTTTAAGCATAGTTTATCGTTTGCCTATTTTTTTGTACTAAGGCCCTTTGCATTCACGCAGCGCGTCGTGCTTGATTACGTTGAACACGTAGGCGCGGCCGCGGTAGACGGCGCGATCTAGCACGCGCGTTCGTGCGTGAACACTTGGATATTACGTCATATTTTCGATATTTAGTGACCGCGCTGCGCATTCTAGATTGATTGGTCGCGTGAAACTGGCTCCTAGATTCAACTAGTTTTAAGACGCTTCGCGAAGTGATCCTTTTGATTTTATTGAAATTTACTTAATTAGTACGTTACTGGCTGGCTGACTGATTGAAAACGATCTCAACCTAAATCTGGTTTATCAATCTTATTATTTATTGCTCTTTTACGCTTCGTACCTAAATGATATATAGAATAAATCATTATCAAGATCTGGAATTTTATAAGTTATTATTATATGAGAACGTGCACTGCGTCCATCAACTAATTTTCTTGTAATTTTATCGGCAACCACAACGGAACACAGCCACACTGCTTGGCGGTAGAAATAAGTTATAGTTCTTCCCCTGGCAAGCCCTTCAACAAGGATCCCTTGTAACGAGGATCATACAAAAGAGCGATAGAACCAAGCCGAGTTTGTTGCCTGTTCTTCTCGATGTTGATCGCGTGGAACTGGCACTAGAGTCACCTAGTTTTAAGACGGTTCAAGATGGTCCTTGTGATTTTATTGAATAAACATATTTTGACTTTGACTTTCACAAAGAGCTGTACTACTCTACTGCGAGTAGTGTATAATTCATTGCTTCCGCTCCGCTCCCAGTCTGGCCGCGCCTTAAATCCCTGGTATCATACACGTCTCCCCTGTATTATCGCAGCTTATTGTGCAGATATTCTTGTTAACATTGTTACTTACATTTATGTTACATTCTCGTTTAGCACAAAGAATTCTTTGATTATAAGTGTACCTTCGTTTTAACTGACGTGATTGTTACGACCGAGAAATGGCGGTAATAGTTTTTAAGGAAACCATAGCTTTAAAGGCGCATCCACACTAGACGTTAGCTCGCGGTATTTTACTTTAAATTAAATTAAAAATACAATGACAATTAGCAAAATATATTTATTACGTTTTGTTGGAACCAGCAGATGGCCCATATCTAAAACAAATCATTGCGTGCCTTGTATGTAACGCACGATTGGCACGTGCCCTGCGATGCACTAACTTGCGTCCGTCAACTTCAAGAGATGTTATGCCTCATGTGCCTGTTTCACCGGCAACTTCACTCTTCAAACCGAAACACAGCGATATGTATTTCTTGGTTTAATAATATGTTCCGTAATTTTTAGAAACTATTGTATATTATCCTTTCAGGTTGATTGAATTGATCATAAATATATGATAGGTACTTTATTATTTTGCCAATCGGTATTCGTGATACTTGGAATTTCGATTCGACCCCTACTATTGTAACGCCCATTTTACTTATAGCAAGTAAGTAATTCTCTCTCTTTTTTTATCCATAATTTATTGTGTGAAATAATGTATTTTATTTATTTTTGTTAAGTACCTCTTTCTTTTTGAGACGACGTCAGTGGCGCAGCGGGCGAGAGTCCGCCTGCGACGCAAGAAGTTGCGGGTTTGATTCCTGCCTCGGAAAAAAATTGTGTATGATCTGCAGAAATTTGTTCCGTTGGTACGGGTGTTTTCTATGTACATATAATAAAAAATATCTATCTATGTAAGTATATTGTATTAAATATATCAGTCATCTAGCACCCATAACGCAAGCTTTGAGTAACTTACTTTGGGGCTAGATAGTGCTGTTTGGATTGTCCAGCATTATTATTATTATAGTAGAATTTTCCAGTGCATTGAAGTCGATTTTTTATTGAAAGCGTTCTTCTTGCAAAAAGTTATTATAGGTGATGGTTACCACTTAACACCAGGTGGACCATGTGCTTCTTTCATTGGGAAGCAATATAAAAGAAATATCGTTTATTCGAGTTTTCATGGTACCAAACCTTGAATGTAATCCTATAGTTTGCCTCCCAAGCTTTGGCGAAATTTCGTGTTTTTACCGCAGTTTTTTTGCTTATTGGAAAGAGAAGTAAATTGTGTTGGATTTTGTCAATATCTTTTTCATATTTCTCTTATATTTTAGTCGTCGTGTCTGTTGAACTTCAAATCGCAGAAATCTTTAGACCCTGAGAAAGGACATAGGCTACCTTTTATTGCGAAAAGTACGCAGATGAAGTCGCGGGTACCAGCTAGTAATATTAAGTGGTAATATTCATCCTACTAATATTATAAATGCGTAAGTTTGTAAGTATGGATGGATGGATGGATGAAAGAAAAGAAAGAAAACACATTTATTTATCACAAAAAACAAAGAAAATAAATCAAATAAAAATAACCTAAGAGATGGATGGATGTTTGTTACTTAATAACTCCAGAACGGCTGAACGGATCTGAATGAAACTTGGCAGAGAGATAAATTATAGTCTGGAATAGCACATAGGTTTTTTATCCCGTGGGAGTACCGGGATTTAAATCTGCTCGGGTTAAACCGCAGGGCGCTACTAGTACCTACATATTTTCTCAATAACCAACTAGGTACATAAGCACCTACTCAAGGTACCTAAATCTTATTAACTTGATGTTATTGGTTTAAGCTTTGGGACTGTTCATTTTATGCTATGAATAAGATAATACTACTATGAAGTTTGTACCAATACAATCCACCTGTAGCTAAAATAATGTACATTAAACTAATGGGAAAAGTTTTATCTCATCATCACATACAAACGAGAAACATGTTTTGAAATCTCTCTAAAAAGTTTCTAAACTAAAATCCATGGCATTCTATTTAGGGCTGTGTACATTACTTAGATTAAATTAGCAAGAGTAGTAGAGCTCTTTGTGAAGGGCTCGTCCGGGGAAGTACTACCACCACGCCTTTTTCTACCACCAAGCAGCAACGTTGTGTTTCGGT
This sequence comes from Plemyria rubiginata, assembly GCA_963576535.1. Classification (NCBI taxonomy): domain Eukaryota; kingdom Metazoa; phylum Arthropoda; class Insecta; order Lepidoptera; family Geometridae; genus Plemyria; species Plemyria rubiginata. The sequence continues at coordinate 5,831,315 of OY754922.1, read as the reverse complement.
TTGAAGAGTGTGGTCGCCGGTGTAATTACAGGCACATAAGGCTTAACATCTGTATGCCTCAAGTTGATGGACGCAGGGCAGTACATCGTAGGGCATGTTCCTTTCGTGCGTGACTTACGAGGCAATGCTTTGTTGTAGGTGATGGTTTCCACTTAACATCAGGTGGGCCATCTGCTTGTTCCATCAGCTGGTTGAATTACAAAAATGTGGCATACTTAAGGCCTCTGCCAGAAACATACCTTTTTAACTTTGTACTAATTGACCGAGCGAGCGAAGCGTCTCAGTTTCCACATTGGCCAAAAATGCGTTTGTCCGGATGTCTGTCTGTCTGTCTGTTCTCCTCTACAGGTCGCATTTTTCAACCGATCTGGACGAAACTTGGTACACAGGTTATATGACTTATTAGAATTTTATTGTCGTCGGGGATTTTGGATTGGAGGGGTACTTCCCCCAAAAAAAGGGCAAAAAGGCAAATAGCCCATTTGATATGCTGGATATCTCCACCAAATGAGATCCGATTTCGATTATTCTTTTTTTATTTGAAAGGTAGTAACTATAAGTTGGTCTCATAAAAGTTTGGCGAAGATCTGATAAGGATCTTCAGCATGATGAACAGGATAGCTTATCAAACAATCGATGGTTTTCAATCAAATTTGAGAGAAACACAAAGGACCTCATTCTACACAAGATGATGCAAAAAAAAATCAAAAAGATCAAAAAATCACAAAATGGAAAATGCACTTGCACATTACATTCCTCAAAAATTTACAAAATTAAATAGAAAAAACATCATGGGGATGGGCATTTTCTACTTCTCTTCAACATTGATAGGTTTCTTTCAAAACTCTGAAATAGCTTTTGCTAAGGCAGTAAATAGCTCACTTTTAGTATGCTCGCGAGGTCTAGAGCTCCCAGAGCCACTAGTTACGTTTGTGTAGCTCATAGTTACATCCCTACATATACACTACATACGTTGTGTGATTTTGTACATCAACTTGCCCGGGGCAGGCCATAACGATATTGGTTTGTGACATTGCATTCCTAATTAATACAGGAAACATGTTTCTGTACAACGTAAATACGGATGGGGAAAATGTTTCATTAAAGGGACAAACAAGGAAAGCTTAGAGCGAGTGTGAAAGGCTCGTCTGAGAAGAACTACCAACATGTATGGGTATGGTTGCCGGTGTTATTACCAAATAAACCATTTTCGAAATTCGCAAACAACTTTTTTGTCTGCAATCAAATTGCGCACATTTTAGCAAAAAATTCATTTTGATCGATACAGGTTTCTAATTCATAAGTTCGCTTACGTACGATAACTAGAAAAACAAACTTAGGTAGGAAAACCTGCATCTATCAAAAAGAATTTTTTCATATTCATATTTCATATTCATATTCATAAATCTTTATTGCGAATATAGGTATAGGTACAGATGTCAGGGTTTATAAAATAGATCCTCCATATTCAACTTAATAATAGCATGCAATAATAAGTAGGTATACAGTTTCAGTGTCATTGGTTTTAAAAAATAATAATAGTAGTACATAATGTCACTTAAAGGTAAGTAGAATATTCAAATATGATTTAAAATGATAATAATAAAATGTCAAAAATAATAATTAAATGATTGTCTGATGTCTAAATAAAATAAAAGATTAACAAGTAGTATAGATTAATTTAAATTGTCACTAAGGTATTCATCTACACTATAATATACTTTTTCATTAAGCATTTTTATTATTTTTTTTCGAAATACAGCCATAAATTAGAAAAAAAAATCATTTATTCATTCATTCATTTATTCATTCAATGATTTTTTACTGTGTGCAATAATGTAATTGTTCACAAAATGGATGTTTGCGTTTTTACAATATTGAGATCAGTGATTTTATATCTTTCAAAATGTCGAATCGTACGAGCGAAAGGTACATTAGGTATTGTCAACGCCTTAAGAAGAGTATACTTATTCGTTGGAGCATACAAATAAACACTAACGAAGAAGAAGAAGGTTTTCCATATACTAGCAACAGCTAGTATTAGCGCGGAGAGCGATCGTGGTGTTGGTTTGATTTCCGCAGCGAAAAAACGCTTGCACCATCTCAAATCAGGGCACAATCTAGTGTGAGGTCACAACTATTTAAGAGACTGTTGGGTGTTTTATTACAAAAAGTACACTTGGGTAGTAAAGTTTATTAGGCAGGCACTAAACCATTGCAATAATGCACTCGCTTAACCCAACGATGTTAACATAACCCTTACAAATTTAATCAAATAGGTTTCACGATTTTGTATTTTATACAACTAGCTGATGGAACAAGCAGATGGTCCACCTGATGTTAAGTGGTAACCATCACCTATAAACAAAATGTTGCCCCGTAGGTCACGCACAATAGGAACGTGCCCTACGATGCACTGCCCTGCGTCCATCAACTTGAGGCATACAGATGTTAAGCGTCATGTGCCTGTAATTACACCGGCGACCACACTCTTCAAACCGAAACACAGTGTTGCTGCTTGGCGGCAGAAAAAGGCGTGGTGGTAGTACTTCCCCGGACGAGCCCTTCACAAAGAGCTCTACTACTCTTGATGAATATATGTACTACTCTTGTATGAAATAAATACATAAAAATAAAATAAATAAACGAAAAAATATATGCATAGTACACATTAAAGAGATTTTAAATGAGTAACAAAATACAAACATTACTTACATTAACTACTTAAATAACAGATACTTAAAAGTATTCGTGACTCTCTTTTTAATTTACAAAACCCAAATTACTCGTTTCTCCCTTATTTAGTTTAATCAAGTGAAAACACGCTCCGTCGAGTCAGGCCCAATAAATTACGTCCCGATCGGACCTTAAATTCATTATAAATAAAATAAAAGTAAATTATTTATTTCGGCTTGTAACCTAACACCGCGGTGGAAAAGGCGCAACAGCAATAAACTGCGGTTTGGATTTATTTTAGGGAGTTGGGTTCTGCGGGTATTTAATTTAAGTACTTAAAAATACCAAGTACTGCAAATTAGTAGGTACCTATACTCGTTAAGTATTCTAGTAACTTAATATAGAAATCCAGTCTTATTATTGAACATATATGAATAAACTAGATGCGCCCTGCGGTTTCACCCGTGCTGATTTAAATCCCGGTACTCCCACGGGATATAAAGTAGCCTATGTGCTTTTCCAGACTATAATCTATCTCTCTGCCAAGTTTCATCCAGATCCGTTCAGCCGTTATGGCGTGAAAGAGTAACAAAGATCCATCCATCCATCCATACGTACTAACTTTTACGTTTACAATATTAGTAGGAAGTAGGATGGGATAGGGAGGGGTGGACTTCCCACATAACGGTTAAACTATAGCAATCCTTGTATCTGGGTTGGGGTTTGGGTCGCAAGTGGGGGTAGATGGCAAGTTCTTCCCTTGAGTCCTTTTGTCTTCAAAATTAAAAATTGAAAAGTTTCCAGGGAAAACGATTCCGAGTCAACTCCATCCACCGACTTCTCGCGATCCTAACAATGTCTTCAATCCATCCATCCAGGATGCCTCCTATTTTAAAAAAATATTATGATAAATTAATTATTTATTTTTATTTATTTGCTATTGCCATGCGAGGTCCAAGTTTTTTTTCTACCTTTTTATTTCCTCGAGGAACCCTAAAACCTCTGGCAATAAATAAATAAAAGAGTGCATTCCGTGCGCGATTGTACACGACTTTATTGCACTTTCGTACTAACTGTTTATTAATCTACGGTTTTTATTTCTGTACATAATTGATTCTGTTTTTAATGATGGCCATTGATTAGCGGGCTGTTTAACGTGTTGCCAACGTGAGGCAACGTCGAGTGTTGGTGTTGTTATGTTGGTAGCGATTTGTTGTAAATCTAGTTTTTAGTATCGAGTTAAGATGTAATTTAGCTTCCTTCTCAATATAATTTAGAAGAACAATTTGAGTTCATGATACTTTCTCACTCAAAATGAAATTTTTACTATAAACAGTTTATAGTAAAAAATTCATTTTGATAGATACAAGTTTTCCTACTTAAAAGTTTGCTTTAAGTATGTGAAGACTAGAAAACCAACCTTTTAGGTAGGAAAACTTGTATCGAACAAAATGAATTTTACTAAACTGTGCGCAATGTGATTGCATGCAAAATGGTTGTTTGCTATTTTTCGAAAGCGGGTTTAGTGATTTTATATCTTTCAATAAGTCAAAACGTGCGAGCGAGAGTCACATTAGCTCTTGTATTCGCCTTAACTGAAGATTTGGTGCACACCATATCCACCAGAGCCATAAGACCGCGGTTATAATAGTTCCTTTTATCTATCCAACAACTGCTATTACACTATGGGAATCAAATATCAAACTGAAAGCCATCTCGATAGCCAGACATTAGCGTGATCGGGCCACGTGGCCTTTAGACAGAAGCTACGGGCGGCGGCTGTACATAGTCACTATGTCCTACATGTGTGTGTGAGTGAACAGAGGAGTCATAAAATGTAGCATCGTATGTTTTCGACAACCTGTGCGGTTAGGGTTGTCACACTCCACTTGCAAATCGCAAGTAATACGCGCTCGGTTAGAAGCGCGCGTGCTTCGCTTAGAAATGTGCATTGCTTAGGCTGTGATACGAAGCCGGTATCGTTACGAGCGGAGCGATAAGCGAGAGCGGGGTGATAGAGAGACACAAAAAAGACAGTGCTAACAAAAATAATTCGTTAGGGATGATAGAGAGAAACATAAAGAAAACAGACCATGCTTAAAAAAATTGCATTTATCTGTGTAATTTTTTCTCAATACCGAAACAAATGTTGATAACGGCACAAAATCATATCTGATTCAGCTTATTGTTGCGTTTGGTTGCGTTATGTACTCGTATTTTCAGCAGTATCGGAAAATATGGTCATGTAGACTATAATAGATTGATTGACAAATTCCACCAAAAATTTAAGTAAAACTATGTATCCTCACTTTATTTGTCGCTGTTAATCAATAAAGAGTTATCCATCTATTAGTTAATTAACAATATTTGTGTTTATTTTAAGATTTAATTCACAAAATGTTTTTGGTTTACTAGTCTATCCCCCGGTTTCTGAAAGGCCGATCAACACCAATCGTCTGTCAAGTCACTTGCTATATCTATCTAACTTGAAGTAAAAGCTGAAATAGCAAGTGACTTAACAGTCGATTAGCGTTGATCGGCCTTTCAGAAACCGAGCGTCAAAGTACTAATTAGAACAAATCCATTGAACTATTTCTGGTATATTTCCGCTGTACCCATGGCACTATGGCCGCAGCCTCCCACACTCACGCATCGGGTGTATGTCATCATTCTGGGAGAGACCAGCACACTGGCTTACGAGATTTGCGGAGGTAACTAGCTGTGTATATTATATTCAGCTGCATATAGTATTAACACATTTAGATATTAGAGGGCCCTGGTGGTCTAATGGTAGCAGCTCTGCCTTCCGATCCTAAGGTCGTAGGTTCAAAAACGGTCGTACACCAATGAGTTTTTCAGTTCTAAAATTTACGTACATTTTATCTACTCAGGTCAAGGAAAACATCGTGAGGAAACCGTTGGCATGTTGTAGAACCTAATAAGTTCTATAATGTGTCAAGTGCTCGAAAGGAGCCTTTTGTGGTGCACTTAAAATCCTTTCGGCACACTGTCTTGAAAGAAATTAGTGACACGACAAAAAGAAGTGCAAAGTCAAAACGTACCTATTTATTCAGTATCACAGATCAGTATCTCTTTGAAACGTCTTAAAACTAGGTACATAAATATAGGACAGTCTAACGTGATACGAGTAAGTCACTAAGCTGAGTGACTTGGTTCCTATTTAGCACTGCGGTGTTGAGCTGTCAGTTAGTTCCTATTTAGCACTGCAGTCTATCCAGTGCCCAAGAGAGGAATTCCCTCCAAGATGGTCTTTTGCTGCCAAGTCTTGGTTGTTTACAAAATCATGGGCCATTTTTAATTTAATAAGATAAGGTTTTTGAAGACCTTACAAACACTGATTGGGTAAATTAGGTTAAGGTTTTCGGGCAATATTTTTCAGTGGCCAGCCATGCCGACAAAAAAAGATTATTTTGGGTATACCATAATTATGTAAATAGGTAATTTTGGTAGCCAATAAGGGATGTTTTTCTCAATACTCAATCAAATTAATTCACTTTTCTCTGTAAAGTCGAAAACATCGTGAGAAAACCGGCGTGTTGTAGAACCTAATAAGTTCTATAACATGCTTCAAGTGCTCGAAAGTAGCCTCTTTGAAGCGCACGAACATTCTTTCACCGCACTATTTAAAAATAACTAGTGATACGATAAGAGGAAGAAAGAGTAGTAATAAGATATATATAATAGAAAATAGTTTCCACATAAAAGTTATTAATCTAATATAATCATTTTCTGTTCTGTTTATTCGGTAAATCGATATATGCATCTATTGTAATAAAATGTTATTGCCCTGTCAATCATCCCAAAACAAACATCTATGAATGCTTTGAAACCACATCTGCATCCAAAACCCAAATTGTAAAATAATACCAAATACTAACAGAGAAGTATTTCATACTTATCGTTTCAAAAAATATTCAAAATCTACCGTATTTCAATCGAAATAGAGTACATATAACGTTAGCAATTGCAGAGTATAAAAATGTATTAATTTATTCACAATGTCAAGAGATGGTGATCTCTATCATCGAGTGTATAAGGTTTAAATTTGAAATGATTGATCGTGAAAAATTTCTGGGTAACAATAAAAATAAACAATGATTAATCAGCCCTTAGCAAGAGGGTTGTCATAAAAATATGATATTCAATAGATGGGGAGGGCTGTTTGGTTTTCGTTGAAATGTGAATTTCAAAGCTATTGTGGTTAGTAAATAGTGAACTCACTCATTAATAGTCGATTTCTGGCTTTATTTGAGACGCAGACAACTGAAAAACCATTTTCTCTCTCTCTCGCTCGAAAATTATAACATCAAAATTATTTAGGTACTTACTTATGTGGATGTTTCGATAAAATGGTTTCACGCGTAGTATTAAATCCCGGTATTCCCACGGGATAAAAAGTAGCCTTTGTGCTATTCCAGACTATAATCTATCTCTGTGCCAAATTTAATCGAGATCCGTTCAGCCATTCCGGCGAGAATGAGTAACAATCCATCCATCCATACTTACAAACTTTATAATATTAGTAGGATTTTATGCTCACAGTATTCATGAGGATTCATTGCCTATAATTTGTGTGTTTTTACGAGAGAAAGACGCATCATCGCTTGAGGCTAACAGCCGGCTTCTGAAAGCTCGATCAGAACTAATTGTCATTCAAGTCACTTGCTATTTCAGCTTTTACTTCAAATTAGATAGAGATAGCAAGTGACTTGGCAGCCGATTAGGGTTTATCGCCCTTTCAGAAACCGGGAGACAGACTACTCCTGAGTGTTCGTTTTGCTCACGCTACACTTGCATAAGTACGAAACTACTAAAGCAAACATTTTTGTAGGAAATTTGTTTGGATCAAACTGTAATTAATAAGGCAACGCGTGTGGTAACGCGAGAGAGATAGAGAGTGAGGGAGAAAAATAGAAAGCGTTAACGTTCGCGTTGCCACGGACATGAGCTGAGTGTAAACGCTGTATTTTTCAAAGAGGTCTTTGTGATTTTATTGAATACTAGCGACCCGCCCGTGCGCCCCGGCTTTGCACGGGTGCACTTTGTTTTTCTACTATATCATGCATGTCTTATACATATAAACCTTCCTCATGAATCACTCTATCTATTAAAAAAACCGCATCAAAATCCGTTGCGTAGTTTTAAAGATTAAAGCATACATAGGGACATAGGGATATAGGGACAGAGAAAGCGACTTTGTTTTATACTATGTAGTGATAGTGAAATACCTTTTGGATTGTTTAAACAAATAGTTTAAATATGTAAGGCCATTTACCCCCAAGTTCTGGAGCGCCAGTAATTCCCCCCCCCCCCCTCTCCCCGTCATCTGCAAGCCATGCCCGGAACTACAGCGTGTCCTGTTTGTGTGATAAGCTTCGCACATGAATATTAAAGCGTACCTTTATGCTGGACGAGTCACACCGACTGGTAACTTCAGCACTCGTTTTGTTTCAATAATTTATTGACACGTGACCATATCCTATAGCATCTTATTCAAAGAAAAAATATATAAATCTATCTTTTCCACCCAAAGGTTGTCTGGAAGAAATTTTAGTGATAAGGCCGCCCATTTTACTTATACTATAAGTTTCTGTATGTGGTTTTCCTTGTACAAGAAAGAATTTATCTGTATAACTGAGATGATGATGAACTAGTATTACAATAGCGGCGATGGCCTTGTGACCTGTCACGTATGGAATACTAGGTAAGTACTGCTAAAGGTATGTGCAAAACATTGTGTTGCTTAAACATGATGTCTTTCCTTTTTTTTAATACTTAAACATGACCTTTGATTAAAGTTTGTTATTTGCGTAATATAAATTATATCCCAAAGACATTATCTGTTGGTTCATATTTTCTACCCCAAAAAGCATTCCAAAACCAGATTACGAACTAGATTTTTTTTCTAAGTCTTTGACTGTTACATAACGGCTTGCGTTTCATAAGAACGCCGGTACACTATTATTTTCTCACAAGAGCGGGATCTTCAAAGAGCTAACGAAGCGCCCCTTTGTGAGAAAGACAACAGGAGTCAGCTATTGAGAGAAACCTATTATCCGTAGTGTAATTAGATGTTCTTGAAAGGACAAATAATATTATTTATAAGGAAGTTATTAAGTTGTCAACCACAAGCTCAAGGTTGCACAACGGGCTATGGAGAGAGCTATGCTGGAAGTTTCACTACCGGATAGAATCAGAAATGAGGAAATAGATCTCAGAATCAGCGAGGTGAAGTGGCAATGGGCAGGTCATATAGCTCGAAGAACTGACAACCGCTGGGGAATAAAGGTTCTCGAATGGCGACCACGAAAATGAAGCGTGGGACTCCCTCCTACCCGATGGACTGACGACGTTGTTAGGACCGCGGGTATTCGGTGGATAGAAAGGGTTCAGAATCGTTCTTCCTGGAAACGTATAGGGGAGGCCTATGTCCAGCAGTGGACTTCTGTAGGCTGATGATGACGATTAAGGTGAAGACAAGAGCTAATGTGACTCTCGCTCGCACGTTTTGACTTGTTGAAGGATATAAAATCACTGAACCCATTTTCGAAAAATCGCAAACAACTATTTTGTGTGCAATCACACTGCGCACCAGTTTAGTAAAAATTTCATTTTAATCGATACATGTTTTCCTACTTAAAAGTTTACTTTTCTAGTTTTCGTACATAAGCAAACTTTTGAGTAGGAAAACTTGCATCAATCAAATTGAAATTTTTACCAAACAGTGTGCAATGTGATTGCACACAAAATGGTTGTTTTCGATTTTTAAAAATTGGGCTTAGTGATTTTATATCTTTCAAAACGTCGAATCGTGCCGAGCGAGAGGTATTTTAGGTGTTGTCAACGCCTTAAGTTGTAACTCATAAGTCAATGATCCGGTGGAAAATGTTTATTGTTTTGAAAAGAAACAGAAAAAGCTTCACGAATAGCTTCACGAATAAGTTGGCATTGCTTATAATGTATTAAATATATCAGTCATCTAGTATCCATAACACAAGCTTTGAGTAGCTTACTTTGGGGCTAGATGGTGCTGTGTGGATTGTCCAGCATTATTTATTTATTTATTATTATTATTGCAAGTGGCAATACCTTTTGACTTTTCGGCGCGCGTTTGGTTGCAGATTTCAACTGACAACATAAAAATAAAATGTTACCTACGCTGCAGTTTGTTACAGAGTAGTGTGACCGGGAACGAACCAGCCCGAGAACGGATCAAATGCAGAACAGCTCTGTACACTCGCACCTGAGTGTTGAATACACTGCCTTTTACTAAGGGCCGAAATGCTAGATTTCATCTATAAAGTGAGGAACAACTTGCATTCTAGGCGGAAATATACCTACTTGCAACTTTTCACGTCTTATAACACAACTAGTTGTGCCCCGCGGTTTCACCTGCGCAGATTCCCGGTAAATCCCGGTATTCCCACGGGATGAAAAGTAGTAGTTTAATGTATGTGTTATTCCAGACTATAATGTATCTCTCTGCCAAGTTTCATTCAGATCCGCTCAACCGTTTCGGCGTGAAAGAGTAACAAACATCCATCCATCCATCCATACTTACAAACTTTCACGTTTATAATTAGTAGGATTACTGTACTATGTGGGCATTTGCTGAAAGAATACAGACGTTAGTCTGACTACACTTTTATAATACGTTTCGAATGTTTAGCTTTGGCTATTTGTATAAAATAATTATGATAATTAATTTATTGGTTGAAATTGTGTAAATAATCAATAATTTTAGTCAATATTTTTTTCTAATTTAGATTTTAAAAAGTAATAATGTTTTTTTAAAATGAGCTGATAGATTTGAATGATTTTAACATATTTAAAATGATTAATATTTTACAACAATAGTAATATATTAAAACTATTTTGAAACAAATTTATTAAATTATATTTATTGTATGTCCATGTATCTATCCATGAATTTTTGTTAAATACTCGAATAAACGTCACTTTCTGACATTCCATGGATGAATACGCGACATGGCCATTTGAAGCAAGCTTTAGTTATAAATGACTCATGATGAAAAAAGAAAGCCTTGGGTTTCAACAAGTTACTACAGTGACACACCATGCGGGCACGGTAAATGATTCACGTCAAATTATGCACTTTTAAATTCTATTCAAGTTTTTGTGTGGCTTTCAAGAAATTGAGGATTTTCCTTCAATCAGTCATCGTGGTTTTGTTTAAAAACGTGCGTCACATTGTAGTTTAAAATACCTAGTTGAATTGAATAGACAAAAGGATCTGTTTTTTGACGAGGGTTAAAAGTAGAAGAACTCCGAGCATTTTTCTTCATAATAGGTTACTCTGCAGGTTTATTTATCGTTTATCATTTAGCTAAAACTACACAGCTCTCATCTAGTGGTAGGTGATGATGAAGTAGGCGATTGAAGACCGTCTACTAGGATAATAGTTGTTCGCTCTTACCTATAGATACTATGTATATACGTATAGTATTTTCACTAGAACTGGGGGGCTATCATGAGTTTCTTTGAGAAGTTTAAGGGAAGCTTCTCAAAGAATGCGAATAATATATAATATTTATAATAAGAATAATGATAAAAATCATAAGAATTTATCAGCAGTATAAGAATGATATATAATATTGAATTTCCTTGAAATGCGGTGTCTATCGGTGTGATCTACGATCGATCGCGGTCGGCACCGGAACTCGTGATAGGCCCTCTGGTGGTTTTGTCTGAGATTTTGAGAGCACTACACATTAATATAGGAACGTTCCAGTAGGATGTTCACTTTTTTAATTCAACTTGCTGATGGAACATACAGATGACCCACCTGATGTTAAGTAACTACGACCAAAGTATTGCCTGGTAAGTCACGCACGATAAGAGCGTGCCTTACGATGCACTGCCTTGCGTCCATCAACTTGATGCATACTGATTGGGCACTTCCACCGGCTATAATGATGATGATAGCTTGCAACGTATACTCAAAGCTACCTATTTCAATTTATTTTGAATAACAAACAACATGCATTCTAGATTGCCAATAATAAGTACCCTTTTGTAACGGAAGGGAAATAACAAAACTGAATGGCATAGAACTATAATGCAACGAATCCATTACTGTGTGCAAAAATTTAATAAAACACCCTTAAAAAGTAGACATGATAGATGGTGAGAATGAAGAAGTAGACATGATAAAAAGAGAGAAAAAACCTTGCACAGAAATAACTAGCACGGATGGTAAACTTGTAATAACATATAAAAAAAACTGATGTTACTGAACTCTGATATTAAGTGATTAGCATTGCCAATTAAAATGAATTTTAGCAAAACCAGTATTTTATTCGGCAAGACAGAGTAGGAATAATAAGGAAATGTAGGTTATAATGCAGCCAGTGTCTTGGGTACGCTTTCGGTTTGGCACTGATTTGGATCAGTTGAGCTATCAATAGATCGTTTGCAATGGTTTGCAGATAGCTCAACTGTTTCACATGTATTTTGCATATTTTGTAAATAATTGTACCTATATATAATTTTCTTTGTACATGCCTTTAATGGTAATTTCATAGGTAATTAAGTAAATTAAATAAAGTAAATAAAGGACCACGTTATAATAAAAATAAACATAGCTAGTCAAAAAAGTCCCACGCACCCTTTCACGTCATGTTAATTTTCATGGATGTGGTTTTAAAATGGCGTCTCGCGTCGTTTCGTGGACATTATCCTTCTATGCTTGTTAGTTCCCAGGTTTGTTCTTCGCAGTTTTAATTGCTTCCTCTTGTGCTCTGGAACTGGCGACTGGAGTTGCCATTCAAATAAAGAAGTAAAAGTAAAGTATGTTTCTATGAGATGGTATACCTATCGACTAGATTAAAAAAAAGATTGGGACTGAACTATGCTACATCCAATTCATCACTACATAGTATAAAACAAAGTCGCTTTCTCTGTACCTATATCCCTATGTCCCTATGTATGCTTAAATCTTTAAAACTACGCAACGGATTTTGATGCGGTTTTTTTTTATAGAGTGATTCAAGAGGCGATTATAGATTTGCATGGAAATCGCGCGGTTCCCGCCGTGTCTGAACTAGCGCTAAAACGCAAGTGAAATCGCGGGCGGCAGCTAGTTAGATATTCTAGATTAAGATCACTTAGTTTTAATTATTATTTAAAACTAAGTGATCTTAATCTGAAATATCATGCAATGGAACATCTGTCGTAGGATCAGTGCTAGAAGGAGACAAAGTATTATCTATTCGGGACGTTAGAAAGAGACAGAATCCAGGATATCTAGTTATAGCTTGATTGGTGTATGAATCATTACCTAATTAATGTGAATGTGCAGATTAAGGGAAAACAGGTCACTAGCTTCCGCATGTGGCTTTCAAGTCAAAAGCTATTTGTTCAGTTTTATCACAAGGATTTTGATTTTGATCACTTTGAAACCCATTTAAACTAGATGCCAGTTCCACGCGACCAATGCTAAAAGAACCAACAGGCAACAAACTTACGGCTTGCTTCCTTTTTTTGTTTTTACCCAAAATCGGGACCAATTTTATGGGCACAGTACTAGAAAATACTTCTCAGGTCAACCTCATGCGCAATGCGTACGAGGTTTACTTGTGAAGTATTTTCGGAAAAGTTATTTGTAACATTTGTCGCGTTTTGGCTAAAAGCAAACCTCGATAACTTGGTGGTAAATAGAGATTTAAAAGTTCTGACGGCGCTACTATCATCAGTAGTCTCTGCTGACACAGTTCTTTAATTTTTTATGGCAGTAAAATAGTAACGTATAGAAGAAGAAAGGATACGGACATGGAGTAGAATCCAAAGGGTACTAAAGCAAATGGCCTAGTATTTTAAGAGAATCTAATTAAAGAAGTTTAAATTGATCCAAGCGGACCGTAAAATGGACCGAGACCACAGACGTAGGTTAAACTGGATACTGCAGGTTGCTCTTAGAGCCTGTCCAAGACGCGTTTACAGCGCATACTATGAGCCAATGAGCCTTAATAAAATTTCAAGATGATCCTTGTGATTTTATTGAATAAACATATTTTGAATTTTAATTTTAATTTGAGCGCGCGCGAATGCAGAGGGATACTTTATTTTCGGTCAGCGCTAAACTTACGTGCCGCTACCGATACAAATGTGTTAATAGTTTTTTCGTATGTGTATTTTCAACCGACGAAAAAACGTAGTAGGTTCTCAAGTCGACGCATATATATTTTTTTATGTATACGCATAACTTTTTACAGAGTTGTCCGATTTTAATATAAAAAAAAATCACAAAAATCATCTGTTTTTTTGCAAAAAATTTTAACGATAAAACTGGATACATAAAATAAAAAAACCTTTTTATTTAACCTTAATAACAAAGTTCTTAAACGAATGTAAGTATACCTAAGATTTATTCGTAGCGTAAAGCCATCTCAAAATTACTTAGGTATACTAGTACTACTACTACTACATGTAATGTATGGACGTGCCTTTGCTCTGAGATCTGTGGGGATATCTACCGTGCCTGGGGATCAAAGTCGTGAAGATCCGACACCCTTGCGGCATTTCGTTCATTCTAGATCTTCGTCAAGCCTAAACAATTACAGCAACATTCCTTGAAACATCTCATTTTAAAGGGTTTTCTTTGTAGATACTGAAACATTAATAAATTAATTGTAGTAAAGCCTTTTGTGAAGAGCTCGTCCGGGATCTGCCAAGTTTCATCCAGATCCGTTCAGCCATTCCGGCGTGAAAGAGTAACAAACATCCATCCATCCATCCATCCATACTTACAAACTTTCACGTTTATAATATTAGTAGGATACTAACCTACCCGAATAATATATTATAAACATACCTACGTAAATTAAATTATTAAAATACATTAATACCAATACATAGATACGTATAAATATGATATTAAATACCTAATAATATATACCTACAAAACTAAATGAATAATATAAATAATATAAAATATAAATATAAATATTGCTGGACAATCTACACAGCACCATCTAGCCCCAAAGTAAGCTACTCAAAGCTTGTGTTATGGGTACTAGATGACTGATATATTTAATATATTATATACTTACATAGATAGATATTTTTTATTATATACATAAACACCCAGACCAACGGAACAAATTTTTGCAGATCGTACACAAATTTGTTCCGAGGCGGGAATCGAACCCGCAACCTCTTGCGTCGCAGGCGGACTCTCGCCCGCTGCGCCACTGAGGTTGTAATAATTACACATTTCAACTGGACTGATAAAAAATTATTCAGCAAGAGCTTCTTGAAAATTGGGAGGGATTTAGAAAATTCATCATTACTATGTTTGACGACCTCTGTAGCGCAGCGGGCGAGAGCCTGCCTGCGACGCAAGAGGTTGCGGGTTCGATTCCCGCCTTGGAACAAATTTGTGTACGATCTGCAGAAATTTGTTCCGATGGTCTGGGTGTTTTCTATGTATAATAAAAAATATCTATCTATGTAAGTATATAATGTATTAAATATATCAGTTATCTAGTACCCATAACACAAGCTTTGAATAGCTTACTTTGGGGCTAGATAGTGCTGTGTGGATTGTCCAGCATTATTTATTTATTTATTTATTTATTTATATTATGTCGTCAGTCCATCGGGTAGGAGGGCGTTCCACGCTTCGTTCTTCTGCTCGTGGTCGCTATTCGAGTAGCTATGTAGAATTTCGTTATCTGAAATAGCCAATTGTGTGAAATGATTAATTTTCGCGTTCGAGTTAAATATAGCCATAGCTAATCATTCGTTGTGGAGTTACTGTGAAAGAAATACAGCGAAACTACACCTAAATAGTGCCGTACGTAGTAGTCGCATAAGTACTTATGCTAGCATGCGCCTGAGTTATTCATCGAGTGCGATGGCTGATGGCGCAGGTGGTTAGCGCAGCCCTGTATCAAGGGGAAGGTCGTGGGTTCAAATCCTTCTAATATAATAACTTGTGGGACAATATAAAAATCTTTATACCTAACGATTTACAAACCTGTGAGAACACTGTTGGTCTAGCTTTTAATGCCAGTCAGTAAAAAAAGCCAGTGCTCTCAAACTGTAAGTAAACGAGTAAGTTGTGGAATGAACTTCCCCCTGCGGTTTTCCCTCGGAGTCACGACATGGGGTCCTTCAAAAGGCGGGTTTATCTCCTCTTAAAAGGCCGGCAGCGCATCAGCAACGCCTCTGGTGTTGCAGGTGTCTATGGGCGACGGTGACCACTTTCCATCAGGTGGCCCGTATGCTCGTCTGCCAGCTTTGGCATAAAAAAAATCGTGAAGCAAACAGTTTTCTGATGTAGTATGAGTTTGCAACCTGTCATGTATGAAATACCGAATACAGTGTGCCTAATGCAATGTTTGGACATACCTATGACTACCCGACCCCCCTACCGACTTAAGATTCTTTGAGGTTGTTATAAGGGGGTAGTCAGGGATACGTCCAAAGATAAATTTATGGCACATTTCGCATTACTTATGTATGCCATACCTGACAGGTTGCGAACATGGTCGCGGCAGGCCTGCGTTACTACACTATTACTCACTCATTGTAAATTCTCATTGTTTCGCAGTAGGCCGCTTCGTCAGCACTTAAAATAATTAGGTTCCTATATTAGCTCTAAATGAGTGAATTTAACTCCGCTTCGCTTTATTGGATAGCTAATTGAAGTTCACATCACAATTTGTGAATTAATTTAAATGGTTGGTAATGGATGGGCACCTTTCTTTAATAATCTCTAGTGTCAATGTTGGTAAAATATTAACAAAAAATAATTATATTGGTGGACATCTAATTATTCATTCTAAAGAAAAGCCTGGGCCACCGCAGTTAGAAAAACTTGAATGAGGCCTATACTTATACGAAGGGTTTCCATTGGAAATTTTGTTTAAGTTTACATAATATGTAGGTATATAGGTACATACACCCCAAATATAAAGGAAATTCCTTTTGTTATAAAGTGCCTGATTAAAAGGATTATTCTGAGAGGATAAATAATGTAGATATAGCACCATTTGTACATGTGTATGATGTACATATAAGTATGTGTATTATGTATTTAGTAAGGAATGAAAAGCTTTTTTTTAACGATGTTTCTTGAGAATGAAAGGTAAGGAAGCGTCCAGCTCCAGCAAAACGGAGCAAAAAGGAAGCGCCTGTTGCGGCAAGTATTCTCATTTTGTACTGGACTGTCTGTAGGGATGAGACTGATTGGTATTTATCGATGAATTCACACATTTAAAAATAAAAATAAACAGATAATGCTGGACAATCCACACAGCATCATCTAGCCCCAAAGTAAGCTACTCAAAGCTTGTGTTATGGGTACTAGATAACTGATATATTTAATACATTATATACTTACATAGATAGATATTGTTTATTATACATAAACACCCAAACCAATGGAACAAATTTCTGCAGATTGTACACAAGTTTGTTCCGAGGCGGGAATTGAACCCGCAACCTCTTGCGTCGCAGGCGGACTCTCGCCCGCTGCGCCACTGAGGTCGTCATTTATCACGAAATCACATATTTATCGATAAATTTCGATAACATCAACACATTACTGAGACCTTGTTAAACAAGCGGCCACTACGCTGTTTGAGCATTTCAACATTGATTTAAAAACATTGGAAATCTGTTTTCATGGTTTTTTTCGAAAACTTGTCGTTCAAAATTTTATTCGGACTTTTGTCACGGCTTATTTTATTTTCCGTCTCTTGGTCATTCGCAATTTTTCATTAGTTCACTTTGTCATCATCATGAGAAAACATTATTAATCCAGCAGCGACCTTCCGTCTCAGTCCAATAACTCACTTTGGCTCGACGATCCATTTATCGATAGAATCCCATCCCTAAAAACCACATTTACCGTGTATTGTGCATCACACGACAATGTCCAAGACCGCACCCTTTGTCTACCTTCACATGCATGATCGATAATTTAAATGCACGTCACTACAGATGCGTCAATCTAGCGTGTTTATGTCGCCATGAGGCAGGCAGGTAGGATAGCTTAATCACTCTCATCTCTCATTCACAAAGACATTTCCAACCATTAAAAGTTTGAACAAAATGTATAAAATTAACACAATATACATTTGATTCATCTAAAGTTTACATGAATCAAATGTATCATGTTTTTAGTCTAAATACTAAACTTTAGATTGTTCTGCATTAATAGTAATAAATGATTGAAGGAACTCTAGTCGAAGTTATGGCTAGGGGCGTACTATGCCAATAAATGAATTAAGATAACCCAGTATTTAAGCTAACTAGCTGCTACCTTTACAAGCTGTGGCCTAACCCCGCCGCAAGGATTTTATGATAATCGAGTTCGCCATAGTTATCGATTATGTTCCAATAATAAGATAGTTTCTTGCACAAGGGGCAGGTGGGATGAGATAGCTATTCTTCTGAATAACGTACACGTTTATTTTTAGAATTTTAACTATTATTTAAAAAGTTTATTTTTCAAACTTTAGCACCTTTCTTAGTAAGTTTATGCATATATGCAGTGTAGCGTAAAATTACAAGCATAACTTAAACTGAATTAGTAATTTAATGAAATTCTTTTTGGTGTTTCTTCAGTTAAGTTTTGACAATATTTTACGCAACCAACATATCATTTTATGTCTCAAAATGATAGTCTCCCAGTCCTTATCATCATCAGCCTGATTCATTGTCCAACCTCGTCGAAAATCACTAAGTATATTTTCTATGTTAACGGAAATATTCCAAAACTTATCCAATTTTTGTATCAAATGCAATGTTTAGAATTGGATGTACCTTTAGCTTTATACTCAAAGAATCTTTAGTACCTACTTGATACTAACCCCGGTTTCTGAAAGCGCGATCAACACTAATCGGCTGTCAAGTCACTTGCTATTTCAGCTTTTAATTCAAATTAGATAGAGATGGCAAGTGACTTGACAGCCGATTAGTGTTTTAGTGTTGATCGCGCTTTCAGAAACCGGGGGTAAGAGAGATGTTTACAGTGCCTAGACATTAGTCTTAAGGCTATTTTTTATAATTAATCGATAAAATTATTTTTCCCATCACTACGTGGCGTGGCGTGTTTACGACACTTGCAATAGGTAAGCAAAGCAGGTCCATAATAATCTCACTGCGTGCGTCCACCACATAAATCTAGTGCTAGTTAGGTGCATTTGTCCATCGATAGATGGCGCTAAATTAAAGTAGACTTTACACTATCCTCGTTAATAAAATTTAAAAATAATATATTATGAAGTAAATATTTTGTCACATACAAGGCGGATTCGCGTTCCAAGGCTTCTTTAACATCACTACTAATGATTAGTTACAAAAGATATAAAAAAAATATGACGTATCGCAAACAAGAGAATAAACTGAAACTGAAACAGCTTCACGACTTTGATCCCCAGGCACGGTAGATCTCCCAGTACCAAGTAGGTACTAATTCAAGATTCTTCGAGGATGTCTAAGGGGGGTAGTCAGAGGTACGTCCAAACATGACATTTGGCACATACCCACATTTTGCAGTAGTTAGTATTCCGTACGTGACAGGTTGCAAGCCCATCGCCGCTGTTGGAATACTAACTGGTTTCCTCACGATGTTTTCCTTCAGCGTTTAAGAGCACTGGCATTGCGCACATAAATTTTTCGATAGAAAAATCCATTGGTGCACGACCGGATTCAAACCTGCGACCTTACGATCGGAAGGCGGGGTCACTCCCACTAGACCATCGGTGCTCTTACAAGAGTATAAAAATTTGTTTATTAAGTTTTTGTGGGTTTTATGTGCTTCGGGTATCGAACCCGCATCTCTTGGGTCGACACACTTGACTCGAGATTCGAACGTATTGTTTAGAATCTTGTAATGTATTAGTATTTTCAATAACATTGGATTCAATATTTTTCTTAATTGTAATTTATTTGTTTTAGGTAACGAGTTTTATTCATCTTAAAAGAAGAACAGCCGTAAGAAATGTACACTTAAATATAAACTGAAACAGCTTCACGACTTCGATCCCCAGGCACGGTAGATATCCCTTCAGATCTCCCAGTACCAAGTAGGTACTAATTCAAGATTCTTCGAGGATGTCTAAGGGGGGTAGTCAGAGGTACGTCCAAACATGACATTTGGCACATACCCACATTTTGCAGTAGTTAGTATTCCGTACGTGACAGGTTGCAAGCCCATCGCCGCTGTTGGAATACTAACTGGTTTCCTCACGATGTTTTCCTTCAGCGTTTAAGAGCACTGGCATTTTTTTTTTTTTTTTATATCATTTATTGAGGTTTTTTTAAACAATGTTTATGACAAACCTAAAAGTTCACAGAAAATTAAATCTAAGTACATAAGTTAACTATTATCTAACTAAACAAATTTTAAGAACACCGCGATGCCGGTGTGCACCCGCAGAACCAGATTAAGAGAACCTACCGCGTTTACATTTTTAGACATTGCAGGTAGACTCAGATAGGCACCAACCATGCACACCTGCATCGCACTGTTCGGTAGGTTACCCACAGAATCAATTTATAAAGACAATTACCTAATCTATTGCACGAACTAGTTCATAAACTAGTTTTGCTTCCCTAGATTTGGGACAAGACAGAATACTATGAAATATTCCAATATTTCTTATATCGATACCTAGCTCAATGAGAACCTTTTGCCTTGCAGTTCGGTTCCGGATACATTCCGTAAGGATATGGTAAACATCTTCTGGTTTTTCGCATACTGCACAATTAGGTGACGGAACTTTTCTCATTAAATGAGCAAACTTATTGAGTGGCATGTGTCCGGAACGAACCCTGTGAGCCATTACAATGTCCCTTCTAGTTATGTCTCCAATAAACCAAGGCGAACGAGGAGGTTGACTTTGTATAATTTTATACCAGATTCCTTTAGTTTTCGATCTCTCATCAAAATATTCTCGCCAGTACTTAAAACATACAGCATTATATTTAGGTAGTAATTCAGTGTAAGACGGTAGTATAAATATTTCGGAGCCATCAATAACAGCTGATTTTGCTAATCGGTCTGCCTCCTCGTTGCCAGACAATCCTATGTGTGACGGTATCCATTGTAAAACAACGTTCTTATTACTTTGGTTACATTTTTCTAATAATCGGAGAATGTTGTAAGCCACCAAAAGGCCGCGCTGTCCAGATGTGCAACGAATAATGTGTTGCAATGCGCTTTTGCTATCACTATATATGACTATGTTCAAAGCAGTATCTACAGAGTAGTTTATGTATGACAGTGCTTGTAATATTGCAAATAGTTCCATCGTCATGATAGACACTGTCGATGAATTTTTATAACATTCTCCTTGTTTAAGTATTGAGTCATAAAATGCTGCACCAGATACATTAGTGCTTTTTGACCCGTCTGTAAATATAGTATACCAATTTTTATATTTTAAATTTAATTCCATCAAAACCTCATTTTTTAACAAATTATTCTCATAATTTCTCTTTGCACTTTGTACACAAATTAAACTGTCTCTAATATTATTTTTTAAACACATTTTAGATGGCCATATTTCAAGTAAAAACATTTCCAGGGGGTTTGATGACGCAATTCTATCTTCCTTAACCGTATCATACGTAGTCATTAATAAAGGTTTTTTCTTATTCGTCCAGTATCTATTAACAGAAAAAGCACTAAGTGTTTCCAGACTGCTCAGAGTCATTCCTTTAGACCATGATTTAGCTCTAATACAAAATTTAAAAGCTAGGTATTGCCTTCTCAAAGATAATGGAGGAAGGCAAACTTCACTCTCCATGACGTGTATTGGCGTGGTTTTAATGAATCCACCTATTATTCTAAGAGCTTGGTTTTGAATTTTATCTATTTTATAAGTATGGGAGTTTGCACTGTTGTCATAAAAATAGCTACCAAAATCAATACGACTTCTAATCAAGTTAATATAAAGCCTTCTTAAATGCTTAGGATGCACTCCCCACCCACAACCCGCTAGTACTTTAAGTATATTCAAAAATTTTTGAGTCTTTTCGCAAACTTCATTTATATGCCGACTCCATCGAAGTGACCGATCTAGCCAAATACCTAAATATCTAATACTAGGTTCACATGATAACGGTACATTGTTTACTTTAAGTTCAATTTGATGGTGTCGATGACCTCTGCTAAATAAACAAAATTTAGATTTATTTGGTGAAATGTCTAGTCCAATTGTAACGAGAACGTTAACAATTGTATCTAGAGAACTTTGTATACTCTGGACGCAGTTTTCAATCTTTTTATCGCTTGCAAAGACAACAAAGTCATCTGCAAATTGTGCAATTTCTACGTTAACACTTTTGCATATTTCGTACGTCACAATATTAAAAAGTAACGGAGAGATTGGATCTCCCTGGGCCAAACCCATGGAAGTCCACCTAACCAAATCATTCTTATCAAAGTTATCAATTGATATTTTTAAATGTCTTTCGCTCAAAAATTCCCATAAATAATTACTTATCTTGCAACCAACGCCTAAATGATCTAAAGTGAGCGTAATTTTATTAATGAGGACATTGTTATATGCATTTTCGAGATCAAGAAAGCACGCTAGTGTAGGAATGTTTTTAGTAAATCCTATTTGAATTCTTGAAACTAAACGAGCTATCGAATCCAAACAAGATTGGGCTTTTCTAAAACCTGTCGTGCTAGGCGATAAAATACTATTCTTTTCAATAAACCATTCTAATCTCTTTGTAAGCATACTGTGAAATATTTTACAAATGCACGATATCAAAGATATTGGTCGCAACTTTACCGCAGAAGGGTCTGCACTATTTCCTGTCTTAGGAATCGGTATAACCTTAATATCTCTCCACTGTTGTGGAATGTAACCAATATTAAATATTTGATTGTATAAATTTAGCAAAAAAACCTTTCCTTTTAGAGGTAAGTTGAACAACATAGAATACGTAATACTGTCATTACCGGGAGCAGAATCTTTACTTTTTAAACATAACTCGAATTCCTGCATACTAAATTCTACTTCTAATAAATTATTGCATGAAACAAAAAGCGGTTTGGGCATTCTAACGTAGTCGGGTGCTAGATTACATAATAACTCCTGTATCTTATCATTGGGCGCCTGAAACTTATTTTTACGGTATCCTTTAATCCACCTCATACGTCTCCACATATCTGACAACGAAGTTGATTCATTCGTAGAATTGCAAAATTCTCGCCAATTAGTTGATTTTGCCCGTAATAATTCTTTTTTAACAATTAAATTCTTATTTTCCAAAGCGGTTAGATTATCAGGAGTTGGATTACGGCGAAATGTACTTAGCGCTAAACGCCGCTGAGCTACAACTTTTGATAAGTCAGCATTCCAATACGGTTTTGGTAAGAAGTTTCGTTGTGGATCAGTACATATTTTAAAGAACGGAATACTGTTGTCAGCTGCCTGATTTATGATGCCTATAAATGTATTGTACCTACTTTGTATATTGTTATTATCCTGTTCATTGAGGTGCATGTCATTTAATAATCTTTCAACTGATTCTGCATACAACGGCCAGTCAGCCTTTTTATAATTGCGTCGCTTGATGAAATGAGGTGTTTCCTGGAAGCTTGTACTTACTTTAATCACATAGTGGTCGCTACCTAAACTTTCGTTCAAAACAGTCCACGAAAAATGGATAACTATATCTGAAGACATAAAAGTAATATCTGGGGAAGATTCTTGCATTCTATTATTAACATATTCAGCCCGAGTTATGCTACCATTATTCAAACTAATAAAACCATGGTCCAAGGAAGCGTCTAAAATCTGTAAACCTTTAGTGTCATTTTTATGAGACCAATTTCTATGGTGGCCATTGAAGTCCCCAGCTATTATTGTATTACTATTGAATTGCGAAAATAATTCATCCCAGTCTGACTGGATGGTATGAACTGACGACGGACAATAAAGAGAAACTATATTTTTTATAAATTTACAATTGAGCGTCTTAATTAGCATAACTTCAATACCTGTGTTAGTTAAGTTTAATTGACATACCTCGATCCTAATAGATTTATGTACAAGGATACCCACTCCTCCGTACGAGTCAAAGCGATCCTTTCCGTACCAATAATAGTCACTAATATGTATGTTTATATCTTCGTTCAACCACGTTTCACTGATTATAGCTATATGCACTTTATGTTGAAATAATAAACACTCAAATTCAGTCTGTTTCGGTTTGATGCTACGAGCGTTCCACTGGACTATATTAATAAAACGTTGAGTCATACAACTGTTATCCATTTTTAAAAATGGATAGGATTTTATTAAGATAGTCCCCTATCTTGAACAACTCAGCTATATACATATAGCACTCTTCAAACACTACACTCAACATCTTGGTGATCTTCTCCTCCCATGGTTTATCTAACGCAACAATCGTCTTTAGTCTATTGTACAGTCTCATAAAATTAAATGCTTTCTCTCTCGTTGGCTCCTCTTTTTCAGATGTCATACTAGTTTCACTTTCTACATCTTCTTTATTCTCCGACTCTCGATCACCGTGACCTTCTATATTCTTGCTGATTTTTCTTTTTTTTCGTTTCGTCTTCGCTTTCTGCCAGTCATTTCCCATAGGTTCTTCCACTGAGTCATTGCAATTATTGGTTTCAGGTACTACTTTTTTTGGTTTCTGGGACAAAAACGCCTCCCTATAATTTCTTGATGTTGTTGGGGGTTGATCCTTCTCTTTCATACCAGCAGGATCTTCTGTTGTAAATATATTCTCAAAGTGCCTGGTTTTTTCTCTTTCTTGGTACATCTCATAGGCTTTCTTGTATATACAATTCTCATCGCGCATGATAGCTCTGATATCTTTTTCTTTTTGAAAAGCTGGGCATTTCGATTTTTCTATGGACATGTGGGGGCCTTTACAATTAATGCACTTAAACTCCTTTGTTTCACAGTTCGCGTGATTTGATCCGCACTTTGGACATAATATTTTCTTCATAGGGCAAAACTTTACCCTGTGCCCATACCTCCAGCAGCCCGAACATTGAGAGACGGGGAATATGTATGGTTCCACTACAAACCTGCAACCATATGCTTCGACATACGGAGGTACAGTGGAACCCTTGAAACATAAGCGAACTGTCTCGCTTTCCACCCATGTCCCTTCGGTTGTTTGTCTCTTTAAACGCCACACTGCAGTAATTTCTAAATCGCTTTCAAAAATTTTACTTAGTTCTTCGTCACTAAATTCCAAGTCTACTTTCTTTACAATACCATATCGGCTGTTCATTTCATCTGTTTTTTGGCATTTAAAACCTTTGTTTTTCAGTTCCTCGCATTGCAACAACAATTCAGCATTTTTCTTACTTCCAAAGGTAATCATAACTTTGTAACTACTTTTATATTTTATCTTTAAGACATCCTTGATATTAAGACTTCTTAACAATTTGGCCAAAGCCATCTGCTTGGGCAATGGGTCTGAAGCGGTCAAGCTAATTTCATAATGAGTAGGTACTTGTTCGGATGTTTCGAAGAAGTCCGTCTTAGGTTTTCTATTTTTGTTTTGAAGTTTTGGTTTACGCGTCACGGGTGTGAAACCCTCATCGGAGTCCGCATCACAGTCGATCCATTGTTCGCTTCTCACTCTCTTCAACGAATTATCTGAGTGGATATCGTCTACTGATAGTATACGGTCAATCGGTTCCTTCTGCTCACACATCACTACCGCGGGTACCGCGCCTACCCGCAAACGGACGGGCGGCCCACCTGACTAAAAAATGTGGATTAGTCGATATACGTGCACTCCTTGCACCGGTCGGCGCGCAACTGGAGCACTGGCATTGCGCACATAAATTTTTCGATAGAAAAATCCATTGGTGCACGACCGGATTCGAACCTGCCACCTTACGATCGGAAGGCGGGGTCACTCCCACTAGACCACCGGTGCTCTTACAAGAGTATAAAAATTTGTTTATTAAGTTTTTGTGGGTTTTATGTGTTTCGGGTATCGAACCCGCATCTCTTGGGTCGACACACTTGACTCGAGATTCGAACGTATTGTTTAGAATCTTTTAATGTATTAGTATTTTCAATAACATTGGATTCAATATTTTTCTTAATTGTAATTTATTTGTTTCAGGTAACGAGTTTTATTCATCTTAAAAGAAGAACAGCCGTAAGAAATGTACACTTAAATATAAATATAAAAAAATAGATATATTATGTATTCCAATAAAATACATAAAATCTTTATATTAAAGTCTTACATACTTGATAAGCAAAATAGTTTTAATTTTCTAAATCTTTACATTAATGTTTAGAAATAAGTTTAATCCCATCCCAACTAATATTATAAATGCGAAAGTAACTCTGTCTGTCTGTCTGTTACGCTTTCCCGCTTAAACCTCTCAACCGATTTTGATGAAATTTGGCACAGACAATCTTTAGACCCAGAGAAAGAACATAGACTACCTTTTATTGCGAAAAAAAGAGATGAAGAGATTAAAAGTACGCAGACGAAGTCGCGGGTACCAGCTAGTTTTAAAATAAGTTTAAATTTTGCAAATCTTAACAAATCTTTATATTAAATTTGAAAACAAATAAGTTTAATTTTCCAAATTAGCAAACTTATAAAAACCATGAAACGAACTTCCATGATCTCATACAAATTTTCTACGACCGAATATTGATATTCATAAATTATTATAAGCTTAGAGATTATGATGCGTGTATTAAAAACTAAACGCAATCAAATAAATCAACTATCAAAATCAAATAGCAGTAAAACCACCAAGCCAAACAAATCAGACAAACATTAACCTAACCTAATTCACAGTTGGTAAATATTTGTGCGCCATTAAAAACGCGAGTAAAGTCGGGAAACGACTAGCTATTTGTGGAATTTAGGTTAGTTAATGTTGTGGCGTCATCAATGGATGTGGTATTCGTTTATTTATATTTTAGTATAGTTTTTCGGTCAAGTTTCGATACTTTTTTGCTTACAACTATCCTACTACTAATAAAACGCGAAAGTTTGTAAGTATGGATGGATGGATGTTGTTGCTTTTTTACGCCGGAACGCCTGAACGTATGGCAGAAAGATAGATTATAGTCTAGAATAGCACATACTTTTTATCCCGTGGGAATACCGGAATTTAAAACGCGGGTGAAACCGCGGGCGAAACCGCGGGCTGCAACTAGTTTATGATATTATTATGATAAGATTAACTATTTAGACATAAAGCCAATTACAACCAATAACCTCCTATCCGTAGTGCAGTGTACAAAGTAGCAAAACACGAGCTCAATTTGTCGTCCAAAGTTTGGTGGTACCAGGCGAGCTAGACAAATTAGATTACGTACACCTCGACCTAGGAAACCTGGAGCTGGCTTAGAACTGGATTAGGCGGGATTTGAACCCACACTTGCCGTCTCTGTTTGTTAATTGAAAATATTATCACACTAGTAGTTACATCATCGATCATTATTCTCAAGTCCGTTGCCGGACTTAGATCTGTCATATTTGTAACCATAAACATCTAAATTACATATAAGTTTTGGGTTCTTGATATACCGAGCACTGACTTCCCGTGAACCTTAAAAATCGTCGGCTATTTCTGCGTTTTCCGGTTCGTGGTCATCATTCGAAAACCTTTGTACAGCGGTTTTCGGTTCTAATGGCTAAGGTTGTCTTTTGCACAATATTTAGACTAGTTGTATTAAAAAAACTATTTTATTTGGAACTGTCAGTATCTGATTCCTATAAAGTTACACAAGGCCTATTATTTATTTATTTATTTACACATTTCATTAAAACGGTTGCACACCAATTACTTTAATTAAATAACAATACGTCATATAATAATGCACTAGGTATACGATATTTCCACCAATATTTATACGTATACTAGTAACTAGTTGCGCCCTGTGGGTTCACCCGCGGATTTTTAAATTCCGTTGTTCCCACGGGATTAAAAGTAGCCTACTTATGTGCTATTCCAGACTATAATCTATCTCTCTGTCAAGTTTCATCCAGATCCGTTCAGCCGTTCCGGCGTGAAAGGATAACAAACATACATCCATCCATACTTACTCACAAACTTTCGCGTTTATAATAGTAGTAGGATTGATAACAGTTGAAATATAGTGTGCAGTGGCCTTTATATGCTAAACCTGTTTTAACGTAACTTTGAAGCAAGGATAGCCATTTCCATAATCCGGTACACCCACGGTCAAAGTCAGACGGTACTAATGAAACTCTCTAACTGAATAACGAATGTCCGCGTTATTGCGGGCGGTGAAGGAAAACTTCGTGGGGAAATTTGTTATTGTTAAGCAGCAGCGATGGGCTTGCACCCTGTCACGTGAGGAAATGCTAAATATGACAAAAACTGTGGATTTATGTAATGCTTCGGAAGGGCCTCTGTCTCGGACTTAAGGGGCAGCACACGGCGCGTAGATATCTCGCTCGCACGATTGAACATTTTTGAATATATAAAATCACTGAATGTAGTTATGTAAAATATCAATCGGTCGAGTTGTGGTCAATAGCATTATAAAGATTAAGTGAAAATTTTTTTTTAATCCAAACAAGTTTTCATACATAAAAATAGAAAAACATAAAATCCCGTTTTTAAGTCTGAAAAATTGCTTGTATCAAAATTATTTTTCGCTAAAACTTTGTATTGCTATTGAACACAACTTAACCGATTGCAATTTTACATAACTCAGCGAATTTATATATTCAAAAATGTTCAATTGTGCGAGTGAGCGGCGTGCCGTATGCTGCCCCTTAATTTGAATCCGATAGCAAATATTTGCAAGGTAAGCCACGAGTGCTTCGCATTTATATTTTGGTATAGTTAGATGATGATTATGAAAGTAAATTATTATGTTTCTGTATTTGTTGTTTTTGTCTTTCCATTTCTGCGGTGCTCAATATTAGTACATCTAAATCCTAAATGAAATCTCAATATTAACTATACGTTCAGCACCAGTTTTTGATTTCATCATCACCAGCCTGGATATGTCTACTGCTCAAAGAATCTTGAATTAGTACCTACTTGGTACTGGGAGATCTGAAGGGATATCTACCGTACCTGGGGATCAAAGTCGTGAAGCTGTCTACTGCTGTACAACAGAGTATTTAATAGGCTGACGCACCCGTTAAACAAACGATTCAACCTTTTGCTTGCACATTTCAACATTATTGCAGAGATTAAATTACTGAAAGTTATAAAAAGTCGCTAAGTCTAAGTTTTGCATAATAAATTTACAAAAGATTAACAAAAAATAACATTACGATTTAAAAAAACAATTCCTGCGAGCATATTTTTTGCTGTAAGGATCAAAAATTAATATCTCATGACCACGAATTCTGTATGATCGAATCCGTTTATCCAGGTACCGTGCAAGTAAAACCGCGGGTTAGATACCAATAAACCCTTTAAACGGGTGCTTAGAGTCTCGTAGACACCTCTATAATCCAGTAAGCTTGCGTTAGTTTGCATAAACATCAGTATTCAATTACTGTAGCGATTGTGCAAGTATGATACCCGAATGCGTAAGTGTTTTTGAAGAGATAATTGAATTATTGAGATGTAGAGCAAGCCAGCTGAGTAAATATAGACTTGCTACTCTAGAGGTCTAGAGGTCTCTTTGTGAAGTCCTTACCTGTAGAAGTCCACCATGTAACCATGCTTGTTTCTGCCGTCGGCGTCGCTGTGTGTCGGTTTGAAGGGTGCAGAAATATCGGTCTGATAAGCTAATGGAGCGCTCAGCTACCAATATGAATAAAAGGGTAAATGTTTCTTCTATGACATAAACGGGCTTTTAGCGTTTATTTGGTACTAGCGACCCGCCCGCGCGCCCCTGCTTCGCACGGGTGCACATTGGTTTTCTACTATATCATGCATGTATTATACAAATAAACATTCCTCTTGAATCACTCTATCTATTAAAAAAACCGCATCAAAATCCGTTGTGTAGTTTTAAAGATTTAAGCATACAGGAGTGATGATCCTTCATACAATGATAATTATTTTATTTTTCCTATTAGATATACCGTGTCACCAGTCCAAATCCACACCATAACTCAAAAGATTTATCCAAATCCAAAATATGATCATTTATTACCATAATACATAATATCACGCGGAATCAAAATTCCGTCCGAGATCCGCTGAATATTTATCGGCGGTCCGGCCGGATGTACACGGCTGCCGAGTCTAATGTGACATTTTGTGTATGATGCGGACATGGTTTTATTTGGGAATACATGAATCTTTAGCTGGCCGTAAAGTGCTTTTACGTATTCCTGTTCTACCCAAATTTTGCTGAGTTCGATTGGCATCTGAGAGCACTGGTGGTCTAGTGGACCCCACCCTCCGATCCGTCCTGGGGTCAAATTCGGTATAGCACCAATGAAGTTTTCTGTTCCAAAAACGATGTGCTCAGTGTTAGTACTAAGCAGTGAAGGAAAACATCGTGAGGAAACGGCATGTCGTTGAACGTAAAAGTTCTAAACCATGTGTCAAGTAATCGAAAGGAGCCTATTTTGAGGCGCGTCAGAAGTAGTTTCAGTCCCATACTTAAACTCTGAGGCCCTTATTCATAACTAGCGATCCGCCCGCGCGCCCCTGCTTCGCAAGGGTGCACATATCATGCATGTATTATACATATAATCCTTCCTCTTGAATTACTCTATCTATTAAAAAAACCGCATCAAAATCCGTTGCGTAGTTTTAAAGATTTAAGCATACATAGGGACATTGGGATTAGGGACATAAGGATATAGGGACAGAGAAAGCGACTTTGTTTTATACTATGTAGTGACGGTCTATAAGCGCGCCGATAGCTTAACAGACTGATAAGTCTGTTGCTGTCCTTTTTTCGTTGGCATGAATGTGTCAGTGACAAGAATACTCTATTGAGCCGTTATAAAATAGCTGGGATTATGAATAAGAGGGTGAGTATTTTTTTTTTGTATCGTCTTATGCTGAGAACTCACGAGTCTCCTCACGCACGAAAACTAAACACAATACCCATACTTTGGGTACCTGTTATCAGAACATACAGGGTGTTATCATTTCCGAAAATCAGAAGGTTTAAGTAAATACCCATCAATATAAACAACTTTTTCTTCGAAACCAACACCGTGAACGTGAAAAAAAAAGCTGTTCTACGTATATATATATATATATATTTTATAAAAATTTTACCTACTCACAATACCTACTTAGCTAAAATGTATTGTAGCTTTTATTTCGCGCTCACAGTGATGGTTTCTTAGAGATATGTTTATTTTTATGGATACTTTAACCACAACTTTTCGAAAGTAGCCTGGTAACAACCTGTATAGCACAAATACGTCTCACCAAAAGTGCATCAAGCAAAGTCCAGGTGCATAGTCTAACTTAAAGCCAAAGTTCTAACTTGAACTTATTCTCGTCGGTAGCCGCTTGCTACAAAGCTATATAGTACTCGAGGTACAGTAGTGCCTGTCATTAACATTGAAAACAGATAAATAAATAATGCTGGACAATCCACACAGCACCATCTAGCCCCAAAGTAAGCTACAAAGTTGGTAAAAAGTGTGTTATGGGTACTAGATAACTGTTGTATTTAATATATTACATATATATATAGATAGATATTTTTTATTATACATAGAAAACACCCAGAACGACGGAACAAATTTCTGATTTCGCAGATTGTACACAAATCTGTTCCGAGGCGGGAATCGAACCTGCAAACTGTGCGTCGCAGGCGGACTCTCGCCCGCTGCGCAACAGAAGTCGTCGAGAGGAGATAATAATCGGATAGAAAACGTACCTACTAAGTACAGTTACGATTTCTATCCGATTATAAAAAATAATTCAAGCAAATATTCAGAATCAAATTATAATCACTGTTTAGAAATAACAAAGGGACTTGCATATAAAAACTAGTATAAATATCAAAGTAAATCTTATCTCAAGAACTCAAAAAGTATCATAAATGAATAATATAACAGTATTTAACAAAATGATTGCACCATCACACTAACTTACAAACTATCGTCGCACCGATACTAAAAGTGCGTATCCCTATTTCCTTCAAAATAGAGTTTACTCTAGCCTGATTTTAGTTGTATCGTGTGCTTAAAACAAAAAGCGCGTAGCTCTTCTTCCCAACGGAATAAGCGTCATTTTTGTATATTGCGATTGCGGTGTGTGCGAAGATGGTGGAACACAAGGTCTGAAGGTGATCAATCAAAGTCCACAGAGGTCTGGTTTACCCTCGATCAAATAAGTCAGAACAGTTATTATTAATTATATTTACGGTTACCGAATAAAGCTTTTTAACTTTGTGTTCTTGATATTTGTAGGCATTAAATTAGCGACGTGTTCACTTTGTTTTATCATTTTAACAAATAGACGATTATAGACGAAAAGTTAAACGTCTTTGTGACTTTTAAAGCTACGACTGTTATTATACCAACTTTTACCTGAAGTATGTATTCATCAGTCTTGTTAGAATGTTGGATATATTTGTGAATGACACTTACATTTAAAAAAAGATGAATTAACTACGGATTTCCATTCAAATATTACCTACATCATGCATTCATTTCAAGTATGTTGCCCAAAAAAAATACGGCGTTCTGAATAAGTGGAAAAATTAATTTCATATTCGTCCATCGCGTGGAAAAACTGGCATACTCACATAAGCAAAATTTTTAATTCGCCGGTTATTAGGTTTGTCCGGCGGACCGCGGCATACGCTCGTTCTTGACAGCTAGCTCATTTGACATGTGGCATTGTCAGTTTTTTTATGCTCGTTATGCTAAAGTTGAGATTCCTGTTTTGTTGTTTACAATTGTTAATCAAAGTCAAAGTCAAAATATATTTATTCAATAAAATCACAAGGACCATCTTGAACCGTCTTAAAACTAGGTGACTCTAGTGCCAGTTCCACGCGACCAACACCGAGAAGAACAGGCAACAAACTCGGCTTAGTAATTGTTTAAGTTCTTCGTTGTAATGCCGTCTCATAAGATGACGTTAATCTTAGGAATGGCGCATTAAAGAAGGTGCTGGAAATGTTTTAGACATTACTTCTTCACTCGTTTTAGTCGTTTTATAACCAACAAAATCTGAAACGTCTCTCTATCCTCTACGGCTTGCTGGTCTCTCTACCTGGGCTTGCCTTTGTACGTTTTTTTTTCACAAACATACCGT
Organism: Plemyria rubiginata; assembly: GCA_963576535.1. NCBI lineage: Eukaryota > Metazoa > Arthropoda > Insecta > Lepidoptera > Geometridae > Plemyria > Plemyria rubiginata. The sequence goes on along the minus strand of OY754922.1, from coordinate 5,798,419 downwards.
TTAAGAATAAACATAACATTAATTCATGCATACATAAAATCACGCTATTTCCAATAGGGGATCGTCTTTTGCAGATACTCTTGACCTAGCCTTATAGAACGTCTGCTACATTCGTCAGCTGAGAACTTCCTTATAGTCGAGATCTTTCATAAAGAATAAAGGACGTTTTAATGACTTAATTTGCCACATTGCAGTCAATTTTTATGCTAGAATTATTATGTTTACGTACATTATAATTGAGTAGGTATGTAGTGAGGTAGCTAACAGCTATTCTGTCAAAAAGCCTAAATCGCGTCCGCCGGCCGAATTGGCGCTCCTCCAAGTGCATTTGGCACGAAGCGTACGCAAATTACTGTTTACATTATGTCGTATGCACGTATAGCCGGGATTATGCGAAAGAGTCGAAATTGCTTCAAGTGGCCGATAGAAAATCGAATTATAATAACAAAAAGAAAACAATTTAAAGAGGATTAACACATGCATAAAGTTTGAAAGTTCGAAATACAAAATGAATGGTAGTAACTTATAATAATAATTATTATTATCATCAGCCATCTATGTCCCACTGCTGGGCAAAGGCCTCCCTCCATTCCCTCCACTCTGTGCGGTCCCGTGATATGGTGCTCCACTCCGGCTGGTACTTATCGAGCTCATTACGCCATCTCATTTTGGGTCTGCCGCGACGCCTCGGTTCTTGCGGGCGCCACTCCGTTGTTAGTTTGGCCTTACTTAACTTAACTAACTAACTACTTAACTAACTTAACTTATAATAATAATTTAATTATTTATTCAGACAACAATTATAGGTCCATGGTGTTAGTAGCAGAATAAACATAAACATAAAAATATGCATAGGTTAGTAACTAATAGTGATTTGGTCCTCTGAATAAGCTTCCGTACCAGATCATTCTGCAGGTTGATCTTTATTTTACACTAGTAGTGCCCCGTGGTTTCACCCGCGTAGATTTAAATCCTGGTATTCCCACAGGATAAAAAGTAGCCTATGTGTTATTCCAGACTATAATATGTCTCTGTGCCAATTTTCACCAAGATCCGTTTAGCCGTTCTGTAGTTATAGAGTTACAAACATCCATCCATCCATCCACACTTACAAACTTTCGCATTTATAATATTTGTAGGATTTATTTAACTGTAAACTGTTTAAGAGAAATATTACTCAAAAATGGTGTAAAATCATCGCAATACAGTTAATTGCTTTTCCGAAGCTTGTTTCCTTCGTGATCAAGTTTTATGATGATAAAGATTAATCAGAAGCAAGTTCAAAGTGAAGCGCTCCAAAAATGGCGAAAGGTAAATTGAAGGGAACTGACTGGTTTCAAATCCGTATAATTTTGTCACCAATTCAATTCTCCCCCGAATAGGGTTGCTTAATATTCTAATGGCGTCCCCGAAAAGACGGCACCAGGTGTAAATTGCGGCTAAATAATTTGATTGGGCAAGTATTTAAGCTTGGACGGGCGTGACGTGGCGTATTGGCGTGATAATAACGTGCGGCTGTACACTGTATGATGGATTCAGATGGAGACATTCACACACATCACACATCTTTTTTCCACAAAACAAATACAAGGTTATATGGAACACTAGCTGCGCCCCACAGTTTCACCCGCGTAGTTTTAAATCCCGGTATTCCCACGGGATAAAAACAATAATCTATCTCTGTCAAATTTCATCCAGATCCGTTTAACCGTTCTGGCGTTATTGAGTAACATCCAAACTTTCACATTTATGATATTAGTGTTATAAACTTCATAGCATTAAGTTCGCTTTTGTGGTTTAATGTGCAACTAGCGACCCGCCCGCGCGCCCCTGCTTCGCACGGGTGCACATTGTTTTTCTACTATATCATGCATGTATTATACATATAAACCTTCGTCTTGAATCACTCTATCTATGAAAAAACCGCATCAAAATCCGTTGCGTAGTTTTAAAGATTTAAGCATACATAGGGACGTAGGTATATAGGGACAGAGAAAGCGACTTTGTTTTATACTATGTTGTGATAGTGATAAGGTATTTTCTATCTATCTTATACAAAAAGTTGGGTAAGTTTCAGAAGCGTCTGAGATGATATTGTAAACGATTGTAGTAACAGGCCGGTAAGTGTTAGGAGTTACTCTTGTATTAGCAATGTGTTTGGATGTTAATAAAATACGACTTAATGACCCCGTAAAAGCTGGACCAATTATGATGAAACGTGGAACCAGTTCGTAACGTAGTTTATTATACTCTTTTCATCTGGGCTCGAAGGTAAGGTACCTCACAAGCGATACTCCGATATTCCGGGAAAACGCTTTCAGATTTAAATGTATAATTTTATCGTTTTGTTCTCACCTAACAGAGTGACCAAGAATAACCCAAACACAAGGACTTTCAAATGAATTCAAATCGCCGAAAGTAATTTGCATAGGATTCGATGGTTGCAAAATCTGAATTTTATTACTTGCACACTTTCCCAAGACTGGGTACGAAATATACGAATATTTTTATGCGCACATAAAATAGGGCATAAAGCGCATGGAGTGTGGTGATCAAATGAGTGCTTTTATTAAATTAAATGGATATTTGAGTATTCTGCAGAGTTTGTAAAATGTATAAAGTTGGGTATTTTTTTCAAATAACGACTCGTTCACATGCGTCTGACTAGTTGTTTTTTGACTTGACTTCCCCATTATTATGTCTAAGGAATTTAATTAAGAAGCGATGTCGATCGTGCCCGGGAATAACGGTCGTTTTTTCTTCTTCTTCTTCGTTTTTTATTTATCTGACAAAATTGCATCAGAATCAGCTAGGCTTTTCCACTGCCCACTAAGGGCAGCCATAATGATCATAGCCCAATATTCCCTAAAACCCTGATGAGCTGGACCAATCTAGGCTCCATCCCGTTCCATCCATCGATCTATTTCAGGAGATTACCACCAACTTAATTCCCGAGCAGTCAAGATCAAATCTGGACCTGTGGCTGGATGTGGGCCAAGTGTGGCCAGGCACTGTCAATGTAACAGTGTGTTTGTGGAAAATTTGCCTTATAACCACATGTTTAAGGTTCAAATGTAATATCTCGACGTACCTCTGACTAGCCTGAGACATCCCCGGAGAACGGAAATTGATGGAATTGCAGTAGGACATAAAATGAGAGGCTGAAAAATAAAAAAAATTGGAGACTCACGCTTCCTGCCCATGTCCCGCTACATTCGGGGTCACAGAACAGGTTTTTGCTCTCCACTCTCCTCTGTGCCGTCATCTCAGCAGTCTAATATAAAGACAGTGTGTTATGTAATAACACACGTCGTTTTTTTTATAGAACTAGCTGATGGAACAAGCAGATGGCCCAACTGATGTTAAGTGGTAACCATCACCTATAAAGCCTTTGTCACCTACAAAGCCTTGCCTCGTAAGGCACGCCCGACAGGAACTTGCCCTACGATGCACTGCCCTGCGTCCATCAACCTGAGGCATACAGATGTTAAGCCTCATGAGCCTGTAATTACACCGGCGACCACACTCTTCAAACCGAAACGCAGCGTTGGTGCTTGCCGGCAGAAAAAGGCGAGGTGGTAGTACTTCCCCGGACGAGCCCTTCACAAAGAGCTCTACTACTCTTAACCTTCGACATGCTAATCTGCAGCATCAGCCGCCTTAAGAAGATTGACAGTATATTATATCAAGATATTATCTCAAACGGGACTAAAATCACATTCCGGATGTTGGTTTCGGGTGATACCCCGAATTTGCATAAATGGAATAGCCCTTCCGGTTATAGATAACTAGCTGATCCCGCGGCTTTGCTCGCGCTCATTTACTTTGAAAATCTCATACAAACTTTCATCCCCTATTTTATCCCCTTGGGAGTAGAATTGATCAAAATCCTTTCTTAGCGGATGCCTACGTCATAACATCTACCTGTATGCCAAATTTCAGCCCAATCCGTCCAGTGGTTTGGGCTATGCGCTGATAGATCACTATGTCAGTCAGTCAGTCAGTCACCTTTGAGTTATATATATTTAGATTTATGTCCATCCGAAGGTTTTCTGGAAGAGATCTTTCCCAGCGATAAGAATACTTCACTGTAGCTATTGAAAATGATGTGATGAATTCTATACGACAAGTGTGGTGAATAGATTTTAAAAATCCCTTCACCACATCGTTTCAAAATGTTTAAACGGGCAAAATGTTTCCTGGCGGTTGTCAGCGTCTTAACCTCGATTATCATAAATATGACGGTCCCCGGGGCTTACTACCATGTAAACTTGCTTTATTACATCCAAAACAAATTACTTTAAACGTTAAACGCCTGTGTGCGTGTTATCGTGACGTTGTAAGACATTGCTGAAAACTGTGGTTTTGTTGAGGTGATAATTAGGTATGCTAAGGTACATTTATCTCGCATAATAATAATAAACGGAGAGAAGAAGAAGAAGCTGTTTCTAATGACGTGTCGTTGGCAAGAAAGCAAAGTGCATGGTAAAAACACGATAGTAACCCCTCCCGTGACCACACCGTCCCTCACTACGTAATAGCAGTTGATCCGCGACAAGCTGTACTGCTGATCGTTCAAAATCGTCAGTCGGCAAAAGCAATCAAGCATATCTAGATAGCAGTATGCAAATTCTGGAAATAAATTCCCTAAGTAATTGAAAATCTATAAACGAAATTAATTCAACATATAAAAGGAATAGGAATAAGATCTTTTTTTGTACTACAGTTATACAATAAATTATTTCTGATTCTGATTCTGATTCTAAAACCAGCAATCCAATTTATCCTCAAAACAATATGCAATTAAATCAATCTTTTTCATTTGCAAAGCTCGCAGCCGTCACTGGCGCCCGCGCATCTGACAAAGGTCCTGTCAATTACACTGACAGTTAAATAATTTCGCCGGCGTATTCAATGGCCGACAGCGCTATGCAAATCTTACTGTTTCTTTTTTGAATTTTTACGTTCCTTTTTTGAAACTCTTGCGTTCCTTTTTGAATTACCTTAACTGTTGGTTCGTATTTGCATATTTAACTGCATTTTTGCTGTAAGTTATGAGTTATTTGTTTTAAGACAGGTGACGGTATCTTAACATGCTACTTAATCATTCGTATTTTAATGAAAACATCAGGTTTGTTTTTCCAATGTCACGGGTATACTCACTTATTATTTCTATTGTTATTATTTGTCTGTATGGTGTCACTACATGGCAAAGGCTTTCTCACTTACTTACGTTATTTTGATTATCACTTTTATCGCCATAGTTTCACAGATTCACCTTTTGACTTTGACAGCTCAGTTGACATTAGCGCTGCCTTCTGCGCCGAAAGTTCTTGTTTGGCCCCACCGGTAGCAAAGATTTGTGTATCTAAATCAAGGAATTTGAATACCTATATTCCTAAATTTTATTATTACATGACATAGTTTCTTATTTACAAATGAAGTATTAACTTACCTACGTTTTGTACCAGATCTGGCCCCCAGCGACTTTTTCATCATTGGCGCTAAATTTCTTTCCAGCGAGCATTCTTTTGAGGTCTGAGAACAACCTCAAAAGAATGCTCGCTGGATAGAAATTTAGCGCCAATGAAGAAGTAATCGCCGAAACTGAGGCCTATTTTGAAGCAAAAGACAAATCGTACTACAAAAATGGTATCGAAAAGTTGGAAGATCGCTATAATCGATGTATCGCCCTCGAAGGCAACTATGTTGAATAATAAAATCGAATTTTGCCAAAAAAATGTGTTTTACTATGGTAGACCGGGGACTTTTCATTTGGCATGTTATTGTATCAGTTATCGGTTAATGGTTTAGTTCGGGGCTAGATGGTGTGTGAAATGTCCACTAACACTAACTTATTTATGCTTGCTAACATAAAACCCCATTTTATGAACAGTTTAGATTATGTAGATAAAACATGAATACGCTTTGAAAGTAAATTGCAACAGTAAGGGCGATATTCGCCCGGCAAATATCAAGTGTTTGCGCCGAGTTATTAGCTATGCTAACACGGTGTAGTGATGTACCATAATCCGGTAAAACTCCGGATAATAACTCTATGAGTTCGTTAATTAGCTATTATAGTGAGCTTTACGTTGGGGGTCCGCAGAGCTATTACCTAAAAACAAGCAATAGCAATAGTAGTAGCAGTCAAATAAGTCATTAGTCATTGATTTAATATTGATTTTATTACTCTTAAAAGATATTGTCTGGTTTCCTCACGATGTTTTCCGTCACCGTTTAAGCACTGGCATTGCGCACATAATATATTTTTAGAAAAATCCATTGGTGCACGACCGGATTTGAAACTACGACCTTACGATCGGAAGGCAGGGTCACTCACTAGACCACCGGTACTTTATATTCAAATATTATTTAATTTATTAAACACTAAAACCAATTACATTCCACCAATTACATTAGAAAAAAAAACACATAAGTCATTAGAAAAAAAAACTAAAGTCTAAAAAACTAAAAAACTAGAAACTGTTATTGCGTATTACCGTACTCTTACTCTTGCGTATTTACCGTCTATATACAAACTTACAGACAGCCGCCATGTTACTCAATATCCAAGTATCCGTAACAAGGTGATCCGTAAAACTATCCACCTAATCCGCAAACACCCCCACCACTAAACCACCCCCTAATTGACATTGGAGGGTTGGTAATCTTAGTGCGTAACAAGAGGTGAGGAAATGAATTTCCCTTTGTTGAATAAATCAACGTTTCTACGTAATGAACGTTTACGTTCTCATGTTTACGTTGCTCTTACGTTTAACGTAGTTTTGGATTTCAACCCGAGGCAATCTTTAGTGTTTTGTTAACAATACATTGGTGTCGATTCTGTTGTTGCATTACCCTGAACTAACCTAATCTGACAGCTCTAAAATTATAGCCGTATTTGTTGTTTCGGTCGTTTAGAAAGGGATGACAATATTTTTATTGCTGTAAAATTAGGTTATTAGGAAAATTTAACAACAGAATTGGCACCAATGTCCTATTTAGTTAGTGTATTTACCTATTTATTAAGGGTATCTCAAGATCGTTTAGAATGGAAAGAGCATAGACCTATAAGATAAGATAAGAAAATTCTTTATTGCACATAAATAAAGTACATAGGCGAACTTAATGCTAATTAACATTTTCTTCCAGTTAACCTATGCCCAGCAATGGGCGGAGGGCACGATACCAGTTGGTCCTGGCTTACGCAGTCGTTAAGGCGTATATATGTGCTGATTGACCTGATTTGGAGGCTCTCTACTCGTAGACGAGCCAATAGGCTCTTATCCTTATCTTACGATGAGGCAGAAAGTTTTATCACATCTATAGAATAACTTCACTCTCATACATTCAAATACACTTACCCTCTCATACACACACCTAAACACACTCACATCCCAACACACACATACACACATATACAACTGAGTATGCATTATATCGCAATAACCAGACTCTTAAGAGACTGGGGCCTTTGCGATATTTGCGCCACCCATAGGTACTTCACAAACACACAAAATCATCACATAAAGTTAGACACCCAACCTCTCACCCACATCAATCCTCACCCCCATTTCCCACACTTTCACACTGTTACCTACACATACATCTATTAAATGTTAAGTAATAATAAGTAAATTCTTAGAATTAAGTTTAGCTCCTACCTTCTACGCATGGAACCCTGTACCGATTAGGTATTGCGGAGGAGGGCGTTGATATTCGCGACACAGTTTTTAACTCCTGCGGATATCACCGTTTCTCTATGTTTCTGTATTTCTGTTTATTTGTTCCTAATAAATACTTTTTGATTTTTTGATTTTGAATATTTTGCCGTCGAAAAAAAGTCTACTTGTTTATTTAATGTATGTAACTGTTAAGCCATGACGAAGGCTAGGAGCAGAAACCGTCATGAAGTTTGGTTACCTGTACCCGGAGTCTGAGTTTCGTACTATCAGGTAAGCCCAGGTAGGTAGGTAGGTAGGTCAGGTAGGTTGCTTGCAGTGTCAAAGTCAAAATATATTTATTCAATAAAATCACAAGGATCACTTTAAAATGTCTTAAAACTAGGTGACTCTAGGTGCCAGTTCCACGCGACCAAAGCCGAGTGAGGTGGAAAGTGTGTGTGTGTGGATAAGCCATGACTCTGTGCTATCACCCCCAGGACATGACACAAAAATCACACTGGTATTTCAACACCCTGTTTAAACTTATTCAACCGACTTCAAAAAAAGAGGAAAATCTGTTAAAAATAACTAATGACATTAAATGAAGCGTAAATGCATCGCTTCGAGTTAGTATCGTAAAAAGAGCGACCACACAGTATGGTTACCACAGGCTAGGGTGACCATGATGCGAGGATAACAAATATTTTTATTAGCCATTTTAAATAACGTATTTATCAAAAAAAGTGTTTTTCGAACCCAAGAATGTCAAGTACCAAGAAGATGAAGTGCTGTGTAAGTGTGATTAAGTACAATTCCTATTTTGAGCATGCTACAGAATACCGATAACAAACCTATCAGTTGTCGTCATAGATAGATAGATAGATAGAAAATTCTTTATTGCACATAAACAAAATGTATCGTACATAGGCGAACTTAATGCTAGAGAGCACTCTCTTCCAGGAGAGCATTCTCTTCCAGTTAACCTTTGTGTAGTTTTGAAAAAACCGAAAGGGCAGTGCACACACATGGATGATGGGAGTTTTTTAATAATAACTAAACAAATAGGTATTAAATATTCGATATAAGATTATATATTAAAAGAAGTATACATACATAATAAATATTAAAAATTCATAGCACAAAGTATTGTGTAGTTGGTACATATACTTACAAATAATAAGTTTAAATAAAAGTAACATTCTAGTCTGAGTAATATGTCATTAATTTACTTTATCAAATTAAAATTTTTATACAATTATACCTACTAGGCTAATAATACACAAAACTATTAAATTTAAATGGTTAAAATTAAATTTGAACTATTCTAAAAAATACATTCAGTAATTAATATTGTCATCACTTAAATAGCTTGTCTTAATTAACAAACTCTCCCAAAGGCTTACAACTTTAGTATTCTACTGATTTTAAAATCCATACCTATTCAAATTTAAATAAATAGTCCCAAAATACTCTAAACTGGCTTTGGAACTTCGCCAATTAATATAATCATTGAATGTCCTAGACAGAACTTTCAAACGTCAAAATCCTTTGTCAACGAAAAGACGAAAGTACCAAATAGAAGAAAATCTTACAAAGTTTTCTGACTTTATAATAATTAATAAGCCTTTATGTGACCTTTATTTAGTTAACATAGTTTAACTAAGAAACATTATGAAATAATTCGTTAAATGGATGAACGACGAAAAATCTGGCGACCTAAATAAAATTTTGCCTCCACTTTTGATTTTTGTAACATACGCACGTTTCCATTATTTTTAATATTTTGTTAGGGTAACCAATCAAATTAAAAAATGCCACGGTTATTTGAATATTCTATTTGCAGTCAGTATCGTTTTTACCTGTAATACTTTTATCCTTTGTAACTTTGATAAAAAAAAAATGCATTGTTTTCATAAAATGTTCCTGTTTTTTTTAATTTGTGGCTAACCTACTAACGACTCTTTAAAAACTAAAATTACGTCCACATCATGTCCACATCCGACCATTTAGTATGATTTCAATATTTTTATGAGTTTACATTAAAACAATTTTAAACATGTCCAATGGTTTGTCGTAAAGTTATAACTGGAAGGAACCGGTGTATTGTAAGGGCTGGATTGTTTCATAAGCGGAGCGTGGAGCGAATCATGTAGCAAAACGTTTGCGCGAAACGTGTGCGTATCTGCATTATTACGTAACGCGACAAATCCGCGGCAAGCTTATGGGTAAATTTTTATAAAAAAGTTATTGTATAGAAAAAAACACGGATCCCACCTGATGTGAAGCAGTAACCATAATCTATAACATGGTCGCACAAGATGAACATACCTAAAATAAGTGATACACTAAACTAGCATACTCTCTGGCTGGCTGTGACATATGCATATAAAAAAAAGGTAGGTAGGTACATTTACTATTATGAAAGTTATTTTTAACTTAGTTACCTATATTGCCTTCTTTTTTATGGAAATTTAACTAATAAACTAGTAGGCTAATGCCTAAAAAATACAAGTTAAATTATGATCTTCAATGTACATAAAAAAAATTATGATCTTCAATGTACATAAAAAAAATTATGATCTTCAATGTACATAAAAAAAATGTTTGCTTGTTTTTATCTACCTATTGAGTTAGTTGACACTATATTTGTTTTCTTATCTTGAAACGAAAACCCCTAATTGAAGAATCCAAACTCGATCTTTCTGATTTTCATTATTTTTAAACACAAAATATAATTAGAATACCCCAATTAAGGAGAAAGCGAAAACGTCTCTATCTCCATAGCAACAAGTCTCACATTAACATAAATCTGTCACCGCGGCTAATGAGGTGCGTGATACCAAAGAGTCGTGTTGCGTTTTAATGAACAATCGATATTCTGCTTCCATTTTATGGAAAACATTTTTATTATTAAATGTCTGATAGATTTTTTATTATCGGAGCTAAATAAATACAATATTTGTGGACTTTCCACACAGGACTATATAGCCCCAAACTAAGCCAAAGCTTGTGATGTGGGAACTACTTATATACTTTTTCTTGTAAATAGTGTTAGTGTTTGTAATGACTTATTGATGTAACAAGCAGGTTACCCACCTGATGCTAATAAGAATTGTTAAGATGGTACTATATTTGACATTGCCGCTATCTGTCAAACTACGGACACCACTTTTTGGAAAACCGGAAACGGAAGGGGAAAGAGAAGTGTTATTTTAATGGAAATTCAGTGTATTGGTTTATGTAAATATCAAGAAGGTAAGTGAATAGGGCAGGTGAAACCCTAAACACTTGGGCCCTATTCATAAAGGTCGCTCAGGGCTCTTTTAGCTCTGATCTCAATATTTTAATGTTGGTAAATAGTTTCGTTTTAACTCATATAACACATTAGACGAGGTCTGTAATGTTTTACTGTTACTAATAAATCGAATTTGAATTTAGCTAAAATTACCGTTAGATTAAAAATATCGTGAGGAAACCGTGAAGGGCTCGTCCGGGGAAGTACTACCACCACGCCTTTTTCTGCGGCCAAGCAGAAACGCTGTGTTTCGGTTTTTTTTTGAGAAATGGGAGTCGTGTTGTGGGAAGCGGGTGCTATCGGGATACTCCTGCTTCCCACCACATGAGAGGATGGGGGAGCTGTGTTTCGGTTTGAAGAGTGTGGTCGAGTTGAGAACCTCCTTTTTTTAAGTCGGCTTAAAATAAATACGCTAGGTAAGGTATAAACTTTATCCCCCTTTCTCCCATCACACCCTTTCCCGAATGTACCAGTGGACCCCACCAGTACACTCTGTCTACCTGCACTACGAGTATTTGAGAAGTACTCGAAAAGCAACTTCTTAATCCGGGCCTTGTGAAGGATGCATTTACACCAATGTGTAACTAAATTAGTGTGGTAAACTATTATTACTACCGTTGCAAGGGTTTCACATTTCTGACTTCTGCACAGCAGGCCGTTCGAGACCCGCTGTGAACAAACATTCGATGCACAATTTAGACGTTCGCAATGAAAAACCACTTGCCTAATCAGACTAATATCATAAATTTATGTTAAATAAATATAGTTAAATTTCATCTAGATCCGTTCAGCCGTTCTGAACGGATCTAGATGAAATTTGGCACATAGATAGATTATAGTCGGGAATAGCAAAATCAAAATCAAAACGGTCTTTATTCAGTACAATCACAGGAATCACTTGGAAACATATATGCCTGTATGCTTTTCCATTGGGAATACCGGGATTTAATTAAAACTACGCGTTAAAAACCGCGAGGCACAGCTAGTAAAATATTATGCTCTGACAAGAATATCATGCTCTCACAATATCGTTGTGTATACCTCTCACTCAAACTGTACTACTCTCTCGCGCTCTTGAGATGACGTATTCATGAGCGCTATATAAAGTTTCTTCCCGGTGAAAGTACAGGCATCAGAGGCTTAAAATCTGTATGCCTCAGAGCAGAGCAGTGCACGTTTATAACGTGTGTGTTGAGAGCAATGGTGATATTACCACTTAACGTCAGGTGGGCCATCTGCTTGTTCAATCAGAAAGCGGTATAAAAATATGTAGGGCATGTTACAGATCGGTGTGACAAACGTCCATATTTACCTAATGCACAGATACCAAGTACCTACCAACCGTACAAAAAGGTTGCAATGTTCCGTCCTGCCAACCAAAGGGATTATGCTTTTAACTGGTACGAATATACATACTATGCGTGTGTTTGTTTTTAGGGGCATTTTGAATAGAATATTAATTTTAAGCATTGAAACACCATGTATGTGGTTTTTAGGTTAAGTATAGGTCGCGTCAAACAAAAAGAACGCTGGAAAACAGTGGAGGGGATGTGTTTGCGCAAACAAAGTACTCGCGCCATCACACCCCTTCCCCCTCCTTCCGGCGTTCTTGTTGCGTGACGCGCACTATACTACGGGGTTTTTTTACTAACAACCCCGTAGGTTAGTGCGTTGTTTGCATCTTGAGTTTGGACGGTTTATAGGTGTCTGTTGCAAGAGTAACACCTTAGTAGGTAAAAGCTTTGCCTTGTAGGTAACGCACGACATAGAAACGTGCTCTACGATGCACTGCCTTGCGTCCATCAACTTGAGGCATACAGATGTTTAGCCTCATGTGCCTGTAATTACACCGCAACCACACCATTCAAACCGAAACACAGCAACGCTGCTTGGCGGCAGAAAAATACATTGTTTGTTTCTGTCATACATAATGTAGGTACTAGTTGCGCCCCGCGGTTTCACCCGCGCAGATTTAAATCCCGTTATTCCCACGGGATAAAAGTAGCCATGTGCTATTCCAGATTATAATCTATCTCTCTGCTAAGTTTCATCCAGATCCGTTGAGCTCTTCCGGCGTGAAAGAGTAACAAACATCCATCCATACTTTCGCGTTTATAATAGTAGTAGGGTATGTGTCATGTGAGCCGTATACATGTGAGAAGGGCGTTGAGACGTGACGCACCGTGGCTTGCTTATTATCTTTTGTCGTATAGTTTAGTCCGGTCATAAAATATTTTAATACATTATGTTCCTCTGTTTCTGAGATGTAAAATAATTTAATAAGTACATGAGATGTAGAGAGCTAAAAGCTATGTCCTAACTGACGCGGGTGACCGGTGGCCGTTGGCTACAATATAAAAGAACCTGATTTTCTTAATAAAAAAATATCCCAAGCCTTATCACAGGCACGTTAGATATCCCCTCCGATCGCTTTATACCAAGTTCCAGTTCTAGATTATTTGAGGATGCCTAAGGGAGAAGTCGTAGGTAAAGTGTTTTTATAAAACCAGCTGATGGAACAAGCAGATGGCCCACCTGATGTTAAGTGGTAACCATCGCCTATAACAAAGCATTTGCCTCGTAAGTCACGCACGATAGGAACGTGCCTTACGATGCACTGTTCTGCGTCAACTTGAGTGTATGATGAAGATAATAATGAAGAAGTAGAAGACTCGCGTCGGTTGGGCGGAACCTTTTAAACATTACTCTTAAATGGTCTTGTTCAGTAAACCTCTTTAGAATGCACAGAATGGAGAGTTATTTGCAGCCGTTTTCACAAATAATACTCTAATATTATAATAATATTGACGTACTTTCCACACAGCTCTATCTAGCCCCAAACTAAGCCACAGTTTGTGATGTGGGAACCAGATAGCTGATATAACACTTAAATAATTTTTCTGTTAATAAATATCTACTCATAATATATTATTACTAAATAAATAAAATAAATAATAAATAAATAATGATGGACAATCCACACAGCACTATCTAGCCCCAAAGTAAGCTATTCAAAGCTTGTGTTATGGGTACTAGATAACTGATATATTCAATACATTATATACTTACATAGATAGATATTTATTATTATACATAGAAAACACCCAGACCATCGGAACAAATTTCTGCAGATCATACACAAATTTGTCCCAAGGCGGGAATCGAACCCGCAACCTCTAGCGTCGCAGGCAGGCTCTCGCCCGCTGCGCCACAGAGGTTGTCAAACTACTAGTAGCGTCCCGCGGTTTTACCCGCGTAGTTTTAAATCCCGGTATTCCCACAGGATAAAAAGTAGCCTATGTGTAGTTCAGGAGTTATAGAGTAACAAACATCCATCCATCCATCCATCCATACTTATGTAGTTTGTTTTAGCCTTTTTTCAAGTTAGTTTTTGTTTATTGTATTTTATTTGGTTTACTGTTTGTGAATACGGGTGTCGCAGTTCGCTTGTTGTTGAGTATGTTCTCTTATGCGTTTTATTATGCAAATCTAGACCTTTTGTTATTCGCATTACATTTCAAACTTTGTTCTAATTAATGTTGTTGACACAGCCTTTCTACAATGTGGTGTAGCCTAACGTCACACCTTAACGTAGACTATCTAGACTTTATTTAGACTACTTGTTAGTACAAGCTTATGACCCACCTGATGTTAAGCGGTAACCATCACCCATAACAAAGCCTTGCATAGTCACGCTCGTCGACCACGCCTTTTTCTGCCGCCAAGCAGCAACGCTGTGTTTCGGTTTGAAGAGTGTGGTCGCCGGTGTAATTACAGGCACATGAGGCTTAACATCTGTACGCCTCAAGTTGATGGACGCAGGGCAGTGCATCGTAGGGCACGTTCCTATTGTGCGTGACCTACGGGGCAATGTTTTGTTTATAGGTGATGGTTACCACTTAACATCAGTTGGGCCATCTGCTTGTTCCATCAGCTAGTTGTATAAAAAAAAAACAAAACGTGCCCTACGATGCACTGCCCTGAGTTACTCTCGATTTAAGTAGAGCTCTTTGTGAAGGGCTCGTCCGAGGAAGTATTAGTAGGTACTATGCTTTCCTCTGCCACCAAGCATCGTTGCTGTGTTTCGGTTCGAAAAGTGTGGTTGTAATTACAGGCACATGAGTAAAAGAAAGAAAGAAAGAAAACGTTTTTATTTATGACGACAACACACACACACACACACACACACATAACAACAAGAGCGACACACTAATAATAATAATAAACATCAGATATTTTAAACAAACTTAATACTAAACTATATGCATCTCGTTACTGTCGATAGACGCAAGGCTGTGTTTCGTTGGGGGCGTTCCCATCGAGCGAGACTTAGGACGCAATGCTTTACTAGGTGGGCCATCTGCTTGTACTCGTACCTTGAACTAGGTATTTTTTTTATACTACCAAGGTAGCAAACAAGCATACGGCCCACCTGATGGGAAGTGGTTACCGCAGCCTATGGACGTTTGTAACACCAGAGTTGTCACACTCGCGTTGCTGACCCTTTAAATATTTTAACACGCCTTTTTTGAAGAACCCCATACTGTATTCTCCAGGATTGTTTGAAAAACTACAGAATGTTGAAATAAGCGAGTTGTGATTTAGTTGTTTCTGTGTCCTCACCTGTTATAAAAATATAGACCACACATATTTCTAAACAATATTATTCGAAACTGAAAAATTCACAAACAAAACTTTGCATCACAACTGGCGCGGGGTTTCATCCCCGTAACTCAGTTTCGATAACACGAGCTGAAAACAGGTTATGGGCCCAGTTATGACTCAGCGGAGCGGGACAGTCACGGAATAGAATAGAATAAGAAAGAATATCCTACTACTATTATAAACGCGAAAGTTTGTATGTATGGATGGATGGATGGATGTTTGTTACTCTTTCACGCCGGAACGGCTAAACGGATCTGGATGAAACTTGGCAGAGAGTTAGATTATAGTCTGGAATAACACGTACGCTACTTTTTATTTATTTTATTTTTTATTCTTAGGGAAACTTACAGCTATGCACATTGATAATGTATCCCGTGGGAATACCGGGATTTAAATCAGCGCGGGTGAAACCGCGGGGCGAAGTAGGATATTGGAGGACGTTCTATTCCGTCCCGGTGTAGCGTCAAAACTAAACTAACACCAAAACTCGCTGCACGTACAAAATTGCAATATCGCTGTATAGTTCCCGCTAGATTAGCTGATTGTCTATTAAACTTAGCCTGTGTGACCTGCGGGCTGCATTGTTGCGAATTTACACTTAACAATGTATCACATAATAAGTTAGCCTTGATTATTTAAATAAATAAATAATAAATAAATAATGCTGGACAATCCACACAGCACTATCTAGCCCCAAAGTAAGCTATTCAAAGCTTGTGTTATGGGTACTAGATAACTGATATATTTAATACATTATATACTTACATAGATAGATATTTTTTATTATACATAGAAAACACCCAGACCATCGGAACAAATTTCTGCAGATCGTACACAAATTTGTTCCAAGGCGGGAATCGAACCCGCAACCTCTTGCGTCGCAGGCAGGCTTTCGCCCGCTGCACCACAGAGGTCGTCAAAAAAATTTAGATTAGAATATATTTATTTTACCACATGAAAAATAACATTACATACTTAATAACGATAAAAAAATTGATGATCAAAGATGAGTTGCAGTTGTTATCTAAAGTAAACGTCGAATCGTTCGTTAAATGAGAGGTTTTGCTAAAACTGAGTTGCACCATTCAAGAGCTAAAATTAAGTCATGTTGTAACGTTAAAGCCTCTCGCCCACAGCCGCGTCCGGACGCGCGATCTGGTTCGTCCAATACACGCAATGTAAGACGTAAATGTCACCTAAAACGTAAAGTAAAAACGTAATGTAAAGCGCAATCGCAGGCTCTAACCGTTACCGCTCGTTTTTTTTTCTTCTTTTTAATGGCTCCTGTCTATAGATAATCTTGCCAGTGTCAAGTGATTCAGAGATTATACTCTTTGGAGATAAGTTTGTAGTCACGTCGCGTCAGTCCAAAGTCGAGTCAGTCATTTGTTTTGAAGACGGTTTTCTTCAAAACGTTCGAAACGTTTTCGGTCAAATCACGATATCACATAATACACTTTCATAGCAAATGCTTACACTTTGCGCTAAGGCCTCAAGTAATGTTGGTTAAAATAACACCGAAATTACACAACAAAACTCAAAATAACACTAGAAAAACAATTAAAATGAAAATGCTATGTTGCTACGTAAAATGACAGAAAACGAATAAACCGCTCGTTTTTTCCTGGATAGTGTAATTGTCAAATAGCTATCAAACGTTTGTCACATTGTCTTACGTTTTTTATGTGATCTTTTTATAATTTAAGATCTCTCACTTCACCGTAAGGTGAAAAACAGGGCTAATGTACCTTTTGCTCGCAAGTTCGAAAGATATAAAACCACGAACCAGTGCATTCACTCGCTTTGGAAAAATCGCATTTTACTAAAATAGTTTAGTAAAACTTACTTTTTTCTTTTTTTATATTTTTTTAATGTCGAAACATGCGAGGGAGAGTTAGCTCTTGTTGACACTGTCACTGTCGCCTTAAGACTGAACACCACTGTTAAGGTTACCTCTGTTAAGTTCTTATTACGATATTTTCGGCTAGCCTCCATCGTACTTAAACGTACGACGATAATAATTTTTTTTTTTAATTTAAACGAATTTAATGTTTTAATTATTTATGAACCATAAATTTTTAGTTTTTCTGACATAGTTTTCATTATTCTCTTTAGGTACCTACATGATGTTTTTTTTTTTTTTTTTTTTTTTTATACAACTAGCTGATGGAACAAGCAGATGGCCCACCTGATGTTAAGTGGTAACCATCACCTATAAACAAAACATTGCTCCGTAGGTCACGCACAACAGGAACGTGCCCTAAGATGCACTGCCCTGCGTCCATCAACTTGAGGCATACAGATGTTAAACCTCATGTGCCTGTAATTACACCGGCGACCACACTCTTCAAACCGAAACACAGCGTTGCTGCTTGGCGGCAGAAAAAGGCGTGGTGGTAGTACTTCCCCGGACGAGCCCTTCACAAAGAGCTCTACTACTCTTGATGTTTGCTATATGTATTTTAAATTCCTGCTTTTTGTGTTTTTGAATTTTTTTTTTCCTTCTTTGATTATTTCCTGTTATTTTATATTCTACTAGCTGGTACCCGCGACTTCGTCTGCGTACTTTTAATTTGAATATTATGCAATAAAAGGTAGCCTATGTTCTTTCTCAGGGTCTAAAGATTGTCTGTGCCAAATTTCATCAAAATCGGTTGAGAGGTTTAAGCGGGAAAGCGTAACAGACAGACAGACAGACAGAGTTACTTTCGCATTTATAATATTAGTTGGGATTACTATTTCTTAATCTTATTGTCTATTTTTAATTAGTGTAAATGGCTGTGCCGTTCTGATTAAATGAATAAATGAATGAAAAAAAATGAATGATTGTAAGTTCGACACTATTTAGTAAATAATAGTAAACACAGAGATACCTACAACCATCTTAGTGCCGATACATCAATATCGGTACAATTAAAAAATATTAGTCGAAGCGTCCAATACAATGACGAATTCTGAAAAACGCATTCAGAAAAGGCGTTTGCAATCATTGACCACAAACTATTTGCCAGTACTGTACAAAACTTCATTCTTAAATCAACTTTAACCCCTGAGAATAAGATCGAAAGTGTTTCAAAGGAATGCGAAAGGGTCTTCCCACACATGTCCATAGAAAAAACGGACAGGGCTCAGGTAGAAATGAATACAAAGATAAGTGAAGTGCTTTCCGTTCCATTTTCAAAACCATCGGATTCTTCAGACAGTTATAGTTCTTTTGAGGTACAGGATACGGTTGGTAATCGCGTGGGTGTGATGCCGTATAGTTCCTGCAGCAAAGTCCCTTTGAACGTATCGTCAAATTTTTATGTTTCGAACGTTTAGTGATTTTTAGGTTAGTTTCGTTTCGTTTCGCGGTCGGGATGATGCGTTCGTGTGTTTATTTAGTTTTTTAATTTGTTTTACTGTATTTATATAGTGTTTTATTTATATCCGTGATGTTTAGAACGTGTGAAAAGTGTTGAATAAGTTTAAACTTGAGGTTTCAGTGAAGTGATAAAGTTAGTGTTCTATTTTCGAATAGAGTCCCTGTGATTGGATTGCTCTTTCTGGATCTGACTCCTGCGCACGTCATGGTACTGTTTTATAAATGTTTTGGGTATAAGTCCAAGTCAAAAGGTATATTTATTTAGTTGAATCATAAGGTTCACTTTTAATTGTATGGTAACCATATTCTGGTTGATTCCTGATACACATAAATACATTAAGAATGAGGTTATTTTATCTTAACGCCGTGTGACCTAAATCGTATAAGTAACACGACGAAATACTCAACATACAACGATAAAATAAACTTTTCTAAACTTTTGACCGCCAATCTCACCCCAGCTAGCTCCCGGACAAAACTTTGGCGAACTTCAACACATCAAAACTCTTGGAGAATTTTAAAATAATCCTACTTTTTAAAGTCGGATTATAGAAAAAGCTTCGTGACTTTACTGGTCTTTTCAGATCAACTCTGTTAGCGTTCAACATTCTTATTTATAAAATCAACAGAAACAGACTCACGAATTATTCCAAGGCACAGTAGATATTATCATAAATGGATCTAGTATCTCCGAAACCACTGGGCCCTAAGTTCTGAAATTAGGCACACGTGTTCTTTGAGGGGTTAAGGCGCTACAAAATATGAGGGGTTGAGGCGCTAATAATGAAAATAAATGATTTGAAAAAATTCTCACCCCACAAACAAAATAAGTTCATGCGAACGATGTCGCGCTGGATTTCCCTAGTTAAGAAGAAGAAGACTTAAGAATTTTATTTGATGTGGTCGTGACAAGCGTTTCAGGCAATTAATTACTTCTGTCATGCTACACTTTAGTACAAGAGACGTTTGACAGCAGCAATTGCCTAAATTTGTTATATATAATTGCAATTGCTTCTAAAACCATCCAAATCCATCTCCAACACTCTTCTCGTAATATGACTTTCTCCCCTCCTCATGACGAGCTCGCTCATACCACGCTAACCTATTTATTACTCCTGAACTTATCAGTCACAGGCGCTACTTTCAAACTTCCTCTAATTTATATCAGAAGGTATCTATTATTTAATATAATCCTGGATCGTGTAACTATTTCAGAAACTTGAACCATTTTTTAATCCATCTGTTTTTCTACACCACTAAACTCCCACTACACTCCCTAATAAGTTGCATGATATGCTGAATAGTATCACGTGACTAAAACTTTGACCGGACATCCCAAGTGAGGCCTCGAATGCACACAGTGGTATTATGTAAATGGTAATCCATCGATATCCTTTCGGTGAAAAGTACCTACCTGTCAGTGTGTGTCCAACTAATGTATAGCGCGCTAAGAACAAGAGTAGTATCTAAATTCCGTGATTGTGTGGTCGGACGGATGTTTGACAGCCCGAAGCTCGGAAGTACTGAGATGACATTACATCTTGTCATGTTCATCGTGGTTTCATCTTGTCTTGTCACACGTTAAGCTGTCAGTCTCTGCGGATCCGACTGTGGACTTTGAAGCTTTGGATGGCCAAAACATTCAATCACCATAAATGGTTATTATAGCTCTTACTTTAAAGCCAGGACCGATTTACGTGGCCATATGTAGATTCCAGTAGCGGTCACCTGTGCAAATGGTGTCCGTGCAGAAAGTTGCTTGACTTAGCCAATCGGGTAGGAACGCTCAAGCAAGCAACACCAAGACTCAAGCGCTTAAAATAGCATATCATATATTTAGTTAAATAAACATTGGTGGACATATTCCACACAGCACTATCTAGCTCCAAACCAAGCAAAATATGTACTTTGGGAGCCAGATAGCTGATATACTTAACTATTTTTTCTAAAAATATACTTGTAATATAACACCCAGACAGAGAACAAACATCTATTTTCATCACACAAATGTTTGTTTTCGATGGGAAACGAACCCACGCCCTACGGCGCAGAAGGCAGAGTTACTACCAACTGAGCTGTGAAGACTGTCACAGCTCAAATCAACAAAAGCTTAAAGTATGTGGGGAATCATTTCCTTTGCATTAAATCTCTCTGTCTACAAAAGCTCAAGAGATAAAATATTTTCTTACAAAGTTACTTTATCCGCAATTAAGAAACAATAAAGAAATATCGAATCATTTCTATATTCATAACTCCCGCTGTTCCAGAGGATCAAAACAATCGTATCATTAGCCGTTACTCAAGAATACTCAAGCTCTCTTAATCAGATTTCACTGAGGGACCACGGTCGAGGACCGCAGTCGCGCTAATAACAAAATAAAATACTTATGGAATGTATACATTTATGGATTGTACCTCACCTGGTAGCAGCAATATTGGCTGCACAACCAGTTTCATGGTGGCACGCTGACTGAGCAACTTATCGTGCAACCGCAGTTTCTGAGATAAATAGGGGTCTTAGACAAAACACAGGAAAGCTCACACTCTATTGTGAACTATCCGATGTTGGTGGATAAATGGAGGCTCAAAATCGTTCTATCTGGCTATGAAGGAGGCTTCAGTCTAGCTGTAAATTTCTTCAAGCTGTAGTGATAATCAATATTTATTTATTTACCTATTTATTTATTTATTTCTTTTTTCAATGCAAATTAATACAAATAATCAATATAAATTATCAATAGTAATAGTAACAGAGCTCTTAATGAAAGAGTAGTTAGTATTAGTATTAGTCGCCAAGTATTCGTCAAAGTGCAGCGATCCAGATTATTAAGTCTGAGTTAAAATATTCGCGATCGAATAAGCGTGTGTCAAAATACGGGAAAAAATGAGAAACCACTTAAAATACCACGGCTCATCTGGGCCCAATAATTATGAAAATTAGACATTTATTTATGACTTTTCTTTATGGAGTTCTTAAAGTAGGTAGGTACTAGCTGTTTGTTTTCCGGCTTTTTGATTGGACTGTTTTGATACTGGTAATTTGTTGGTCGGCTTAACGGCCCGTATCTGGCTTTTGCGGATTCGGCTGGTTTTCTCCGTCATGGCTTAACGACCACAAGAGTTTATGCCTCAAGTTTTGGTTATGCAACGCAACAACAACGCCCCTGGTGTTGTTGGTGTCTATGGGCGACGGTGACTGCTTACCATCAGGTGGGCCGATAGCCCGTTTGTTGATCTTTTACAAAAAAATATATACCTACTGCTTGCTTTCGAACATCGTATATGAAGCACAGCAATAATAAAAAAACACTTCAAAATCTTAAAATCCATCGTATTTAAAAAGCCGGAAACAGTTTAAAGACTGATCCTCAGCCGAAAGGTCAAAGGTCAAAAATAAATAATGCTGGACAATCCACACAACACCATCTAGCCCCAAAGTAACCTAATCAAAGCTTGTGTTATGGGTACTAGATAACTGATATATTTAATACATATACTTACATCCTACTAATATTATAAACGTGAATGTTTGGCGCGAGAATGGATGGATGTTGGATGAATGTTAATAAAGTCCTTCAGGGTAGGCAACGCACTGACAACGTCCCTGGTGTTGTTGTTGTCTATGGGCGACGGTGACCGCTTACCATCAGGTGGGCCGTTAGCCCGTTTGCCTATCTTTTACATAAAAAAAATGTTTGTTACTCTTTCACGCCAAAACGGCTGAACGGATCTGAATGAAACTTGGCAGAGAGATACATTATAGTCTGGAATAACACATACGCTATTTTTTATCCCGTGGGAATACCGGGATTTAAATCTGCGCGGGTGGAACCGCGGGGCGCAACTAGTGGATAGATATTTTTTATCATACATAGAAAACACCCAAAAAATCCCACCCAAAAAATCAATAATGATGTTTTATTCTTGTTCCAGATGTCTCTCTCGTCTAACATGTAGCCAGCACCATAGTCGCGATGGCACGACTGCTCCTGGTGTGCCTGGTGCTGGTGGCCAGCGCTGGTGGTAAGCAGATGAGCGAGACCCTGCAACGCGCTCTGTCTGCTGTTCGTGGTCCCAGTCCTGGCGCCAAGAAGCTGCTGAACATCCCTGAAGATGGAGGTAAGGAATAGTACTAAACTAGTATGATAGCAGGATATGACGAGCTAGATGATCTTTATTAGCAGATTAATAAAACATGTCAGTACGAATAGAAGACATTCATTTTGATACTGGTAAAAAAGTTCACTTTCGGCTTATGAAACCTTAGATTTTTTATAAAACTAGTTAATAGAACAAGCAGATAGGAAGTAGCAAGTCACGCTCGATAGGAACGTGCCCTACGATGCACTGCCCTGCGTCCGTCAACTTGAGGCATACATATGTTAAGCCTTATGTGCCTGTAATTACACCGGCGACCACACTCTTCAAACCGAAACACAGCGTTGCTGCTTGGCGGCAGAAAAAGGCGTGGTGGTAGTACTTCCCCGGACGAGCCCTTCACAAAGACCTCTACTACGCTAATAATGTTCTCTCCTTATCTGTAAATAAAACAGAATTTATAACTGGTGTTCGAAGTTGAAGGAATATAAGATGGAATTAGACTACAAGCCGTCATGTCTGTATTAATCAAGAAAAACTTCCGTACAATCCCGCAAGATGATCCGGAATCCAATAACCCAATGTAACGATACCTCAACTTCCAAAAGAACCGAGGGCCGTAATTGCAAGAGTTCGTTAATTAATAAAGGACGAAGTTCCCCGTCTCGAGCGAATTCAGCTCCTAAGGGTTCGGGCATGTTTGTGAAGTATGGAGCTTTTGTCAATCCCAATGGCATACTGAAGTATTCATAAAGTACTTTTCTATTTATAACAGTGTTGTGTTCTTTTAAAACTTTAGTTTAATCGATTATTTTCAAGTATTCTACCAGTTAGATGGTGCACCCATAGTGTAAGGTTTGCTAAGTTTGGCCTAGTTTCTATATCAAATGTACTGTGTGACGTTTGTCGCATAATATGCATATTTAATTATTTTAATGAGATTTTTCCAATTGGACTGGTATTGAAACACATGGTATTAACAATCACTTTTATACTTAGTTTTACATATCGAATATCCAAAAATTTTGTAAATGTATCATCGCCTTTATCCTGTAATGACACAAGTCAAAAACTTTTGAGTAATTAAACGTGGTCCTTTCAGCATTGCTTCATCTAACGTTGACTTGCCCTGTAATTCTCCAGTTTTTCTCAAACTTGGGGTAATTATACCGCTCGTAATAAAACTTTACGGCCGTTAGCCTTAACCTCGTCTGGGGTAGTCTTCTTTTTGTCTTAAAAAGAACACTACCCCAGACACTACCCCGCTAATTCTTTCGGAACAGTGTGGTGAATGGATTGTAAGTGCACCTTAAAAAAGTTCCTTTCGAGCACTTGACAAACGTTTTGGATATTTTAAATCTAATAATTTTTGTAATTTTATATCTTGCATAATGTTCGAGCGAGAAGAACTTTGACACATAAGGCCTGTCTTCGGTAAATACACCAAGAATCTAGGGCACTTCTTCCGTGGATGTACTTAAGAGAAAATGTTATCCGGGAGCATTACCCAACAGGCCGTACGTATGGTATGAGATTTGGGAGTCGCTCCTATACTCTTTGACTGCCATATAAAACAGCAATGCGCCCAATAAACTAATTACGTCCAGTCACGGCGTCTCTTGAAAAGGTTTTTATCTCGGAGACTGATTGCGGAGCATTACTCAGCTGGTTTCTTGTCCCGGTTTACTGGCAGGTTCCGTTTGGAACGTCACAAAGCGGTCGCCGTCATAACACGCTCAAAAGCTGTTCAGGAGGAGCATCCTGATCGCTCATCACCCGCTGACTGTGGCGGTGCGGTGGCGCTTTTTCTGAACGCCTAGTGACTAACCCGTAGGCTAAGCAAACTTTCGTCAGAAAGAAATCGATGTGTGTGGTAAGACCACAGAGTTAAACCAGCTGGGGTGAAGTTATCAGGGGGATAATGCACAATACACCCCATTGTGGGTCGTTCGTGAAAATCATATTCCCCCACCACGAATTAGAAGACCACTGATTGTGCGACTAAGTTTTTTCCTCAAGAAAGATATTATTATTATTTGTACCGGACCGGGACCCGGGACGGTAAGCGGGGAGGGGCGAGCTTCTGGAGTGTGGACTGTATCTTCGAAAAACGGCTGTCGCTCAAGCCGCCTCCCGCTTAATGGCCCCTAAGATCTGGTACTTGTTGTGCTGGGATTCTATCGGGTGTAAAATAACAACGCGTGCGCTTCGTGGTTTCAACTGACTGATCACGCGATGGTTGGGAGCAGCATCCGGGGAATTAGGTTCGATCCGAGCATGTACCGGCAACCGCCTTGGAGAAAGTTTCCTCTATCAAACTGTTTACTATTAATCTTCGGGTAAAAATACTGACTCCGTTTTTTCCTAATTTTTTCACTATACTTGTACACGCTCAGACCGTTCGTCTAGTGCTAGTCCCAACGAGCGCGCAGTCTCATTTATTCAAATCAAAAGTTTACAATATTGTCTATTTCTGTTTATACTATTGCTATCCTGTACTATTTTTGACATTTGACCTTGAACAGGTTCAGACTTGTCCAAATCCTGACACGTGTAAGGCAAGGACCTGATTTTGCTTGTACAAAAGCTATTCTATTTCTATTAATCTATGGATCTATTTCTATTACAGGTACCTTCCTTGAGGATCTATTGTGCGGATTTGAACTTCTATATTCTATAATTATTATTACGTATGATATTAGACATATATATACGGTTCTCTATATGCCCTACTATGTAACCTACTTAGGTTTACATAGCGACTATACTGTTCTATGACTATGATCTGTATTACATGTATCGGCGTGCATATACAGTTCTGCACGCCACCTAACCTAAATTTTTATACATAGCGCGTGTGCATGCTCGCGCGTGCACATCGCCCATGTCTTTGCATGATATTACGGGTGTGCATATGCAGTTCTGCGCACCCGGACCTATACCTAATGTTTTTTATACATGGCGCGTACCACGCTCGCGCGTACGTATCACCCATGTCATTGCATTATATTACGGGTGTGCATATGCAGTTCTGCACACCCGGGCTGAGAGCCCTATTTACTTAGCCTATTCATAGCGCGTGCGCATGCCTATGCGCATCGCCTATGGTCTGTATTATATTAAGAGCGTACACATACAGTTCTCTGTACGCCCGGGTACTTAGGTACCCTAGGTGACCTGGACGCAGACAGGGTGCTACGCCAGGCCTCTATTTACCTCCGATTACCTTTAGCGAAACCTTACCGGTGAAGTGATGCTATGTTATTCCTAAGCTCTGTTATATTTCAATGGTATTGGCAGAGGTGCCAAGCCGAATTACTATTAGTACCTACCTATTTCTATTTCCCTCGTCCCCCGCGGGGGGTGTAAGTGTAGAGTACTGTGTCCCTACAATTAAAAGACGTTACCTTTCGGGACTTTTAATAAAGGATAAAATATAAGGATTTCCTACCTATTCCTTATGTGCTATTGATACTATTTTAACTAAGACGTTCTATTTTACAATCTTTATAACTATCAGTCTATCGCGATGTCGAGTCGTCCGGAACATCCTCCCGCCGTCCAGTGACTCCCGACGCTGGGACTCCCGCCGTGGAGGAAGACTCGCTCGTTGGCAGGACTATCAGCTTCTTGGTCGGTCTTCTTAGTACACCTCCCTTGGTGCGGACGTCCACAGCGCGTACGATGTCATCTGGCCCCGGATACGTAGCGATGATGACCCCCTTGGGCCATACGTTGCGGGGCAGGTTGGGATCCGCTATGAGGACCACGTTCCCCAACCTGAGTGCTGGACCGCTGCCGTGTGGATTGCGGCGGTTCTGGAGATCGGGAAGGTATTCTCTGAGCCACCTGGCCCAGAAAATGTCGGCGAGGCGCTGCGCGGCACGCCAGTGCGTGCGCCCGATGAGGTCCCCGTCGGTGAAAGGCCCGAAGTGCGGCGTTCGAGCAGGTCCCAGGAGCAGGAAGTGGTTCGGTGTAAGAGCCTCGGGGTCGGCCGGGTCGACCGACACATGGGTCAACGGCCGGCTGTTGATGGTGAACTCTGCCTCGGCAAGCAGAGTTAGCAGGACTTCTTCCCTCGGCTGGCGCTCGTGGAGGGTTGCCGCCAAAGCGGCCTTGGCGCTTCGCACGAGGCGCTCCCATGCGCCTCCCATGAATGGTGCGCCCGGGGGGATAAAACGCCAGGTTATCCCCCGAGCGGTCGCCTCGTCTGTGGTGGCTCGATCAAGGGCGGCGCGGAGCTCCTTGTCCGCGCCGCGGAGGTTGCTCCCGTTGTCCGACCATATCTCGGTGGGACAGCCGCGGCGCGCTATCATGCGCCGCAGGGCCATCACTGCGGCACCGGTGGATAGATCGGATGCGAGCTCGAGGTGGATCGCCCGGGTGGTCAGGCAGGTGAAGAGGGCGACGTACCGCTTGGGAGTGGTACGCCCGACGGTGACTACTATGGGGCCGAAGTAGTCCACTCCCGTGTAGGAGAATGGACGGCAGTGATGAGCCAGCCGAGCGAGCGGGTGGTTGCCCGTCGGCGGTTCCGGTGCCGACGCCTTTCGAATGCGACAGGTCAGGCATCGGTGTATGGCCATGCGGGCCACGGCTCGCAGTCTCAGGATCCAGTAGTGCTGGCGGCACTCGTTGATGGTGGTTTCAACGCCAGCATGATGGAGCTTTCTGTGAATACTATCTATAAAGAGATTAGCGAGCCTACTGCCCCCACCAAGTATGGGCGGCGATTTTACTGTTGCTGTTATACCTTCTGCGGCGTCTATTCTAGAATTGATTATTATGATATCATTTACTAGTTCTATCTTCAAGGCACGGAGTCTGCTTGCCTTGGAAATGCTGTCTCCCGCGCGCAGCGCGGTCAGCTCGTCTCTGAAGTCGCTCTCTTGGCTTGCTCGAACCAGGAGTGTCTCAGCCCGCCTTAGGGTATCTGTTGTTAGTATCTGGAACTTATCGTAAGTTTTATTATTATCCCTAGGCTTGGGGGCGTTGACCTGTTTGCGCTTTCTATGCCAGTCCTCGTCCTGTAGCGCGTTCCGCTGTGTCCTTTTGTACTGTACTCGTTCTCGGTTCTTGAGAATGTCTATAAACTGTAGTACTCTAGCCGCTGATCTAACTAGCCTCTCGAACTTTGAGAATCTCTCCGGATCTGGCAAAGCTGCACATATACTAGGTTTTACCTTGTCTACGGTCACGTTTGTGCGCTCTTCGCCCGTGACTTCGGTCGGTGAAGGTATGTCGGTGGGCCAGCCTGCTGGGTCTTGTAGCAGGAAGTCTGGTCCGCTGTACCACCTGTGCTGTCGAGTCATGTCCACCGGGACATTGCGCGTCGCGTCGTCCGCCACGTTCAGCTTGGTTGGCACCCATCGCCACTCCTTGAGGCTACTGCAGTCTTCTATGGCGGCTATTTTCATGATCAGGGCTGACGACGCGCCAGTAGAGGACTGAAGCGTACGCAGCTTCGGATGCGTCGACGAAGGTGTGAAGCTCCACCCGTGACGCGTTACTGTAACTATTATAACATCTTGGTATAGCTATGTTTTTTAGGTTCTCAAGGTGGCCTAGCCATTCTAGCCACTGCGGGGCTAAAACTGTCGGTATGGGCTCGTCCCATCCCGTTCCGCGCCGCCACGTCTCTTGTAGGATCTGTTTGGCACGCGTGGTTATCGGTGACGCGAAACCTAAGGGATCAAACAATGACATTACTACCTTGAGCATCTCCCGCTTCGTCGGGTTTCCCTTCTTCAAGATGTTATCTGGGAGCCTTGCCATCTCCAGGTTGAAGGCAAGCTCGTCTGTGTTTGGCCTCCACATGAGGCCTAAGGTGCGCTCGGCCTTTGTGCCGTCGTCAAGCTGGCGCGGCGTCTGCTGTGTCTGCCCAGGCTCGAGCGCTTCTATGATGCTGCTGTCATTTGAAGTCCATTGACGGAGTTCAAAGTTTGCATTTCTATGGATTAACCTTACTTGGTTTGCTATATCTATTGCCTGTTCTGTTGACTGGAAACTCTGGAGGTAATCATCCATGTAATGATTCTTGACTATTGCTGTTGCTCCATCAGGGTACTGTTGACTGTACTTACTTGCGTTCAGATTCTTAACGAATATGGCGGTCGCGGGTGACGACGTCGCTCCGAAGATGAGCGAGGTCATTCTATATTCTGTCGGTGGTGTTTCGCCGCGTTGTTTGCCTCGCCACAGATAACGCAGCGCGTCTCTATCTGCAGGCTTTATCTGTATTCGCATAAACATTTCCGCTATATCCGCGGAGACAGCCTTCTGATGCTGCCTGAAACGCATCAGTACCCCTGGCAAGGACTGAAGAAGATCTGGACCTGTTAAAAGACAGCTGTTGAGCGATGTACCTTTTGTTACTGCGGCGGCGTCGTGTACCACCCGAAGCTTATCGGGTTTCATCGGATTGATGACTGCGAAGTGTGGTAAATACCAGGTCCTGTTACCTGATGATGCCGGCGCTTCTTCCGCGTAACCTTTTTCTATCAAATTTGCCATTTGTGATTCATACTTTGCCTTGATGTCTGGATTTTTGTCTATCTTCTTTTCTGTACTGGTAAGCCTCTTCAAAGCATTGGCTCTATTGTCGGGCATTTCGATCTTCTCGTTCCTCCATAATAACGCAGTCTCATAAAATCCGTCCTTTCTCTGACTAGTTTCTCTGTCTAAGATCTTTAAAGCTTGTGTATCAGGATCGTTATCTGGACGTTTAGGCGTTATCATTAGGGATTCGATCGCGAAGTGACGACGCAGCTCCTCATCCATACCTTGTTCGGCTTCTGGGTAGCTGACGTAGTTTACTCTTTGGCCGAGTGATCGTGACCGCGACCCGTGGAGAACCCATCCGAGGGGAGTGAGGGACGCCACTGGCTGTGAGGCCCCTCCCGTCCTCATCTCGTTCGCCACGAGTAGATGCCAATTGTCCTGGCCTATTAAAATCCTTGGCTTTGCATTTGTATGAACTAGGTACTTCTCTAAATCTTTCAGGTGTCGACTTCCCTGTACGTCATCGTGCGTCACCGTTTGTGGCGAAAGCTTCAGCCCTTGGATGGTTCTTGCTTGAATCTCATGAGTCTCCATTCCACGGAGCGTCAGAGTGATCCTCCTTGACCTTACCTCTTGAACTGTGGTGTTTGCAATCGCTTCAATGCGGAGGGGGTCGTGGGGTCCCTGAGCCCCTATCACGGTGGCGACATCTTCGTCCACCAATGTTACTGTTGATCCGTCGTCAAGAAGTGCGTATGTCTTTACCTCCCCCTCAGGACCCGATGCTGTTACTGGGATGATCTTGAGGAATGTTC
This sequence comes from Plemyria rubiginata, assembly GCA_963576535.1. NCBI lineage: Eukaryota > Metazoa > Arthropoda > Insecta > Lepidoptera > Geometridae > Plemyria > Plemyria rubiginata. Next base: position 5,768,014 of record OY754922.1, on the reverse strand, counting down.
TATTGTTGTTACCTGTGTTCGTTGAGGTGATTGACTCTATCACTGTCTCGGTTACCTCTTGGCGACGGAAGTGTAGCAATTTGTGGTGGGTGTACTGGCATCCATCTTGCTCGCACTTTACTATTTTGCAGGAGTGATTTCTTGATCGCTTGTGAAGACATTTGAAGCATAAGTTATGCTTCTTCGCCTGATCCCACCTGTCATGTGAGGATGCCTTCGCAAATTTCCTGCAGGTCGATGTTGTGTGCCCGGAGCTGTCGCAGATCGGGCACACCTTGGCTATTGGCTTCTCTCCTTCGCTGACCGCGAATGTTCTATTCTTACTATTTTTTACACCAGAGGATGTCGCCGCATCAGACTCCGGCTGCGCGTACGGACTGCATCTCGCCGCCTCTCTATCCAGGAATCGGGCCAGTCGGATTAGATCTGGCTCGTTCGAGGTCGACTGGTCCGCCGCGAAATCGTACCATCTATACCTCATGGCCGACGAAAGCTTCTCTATAGTAACTTTGGCTATTTCTGGATTATACAAATAATATACCCTTTCAAGTGCTTGGAGCGTCGCAACGATGTTTGCCACTCTGCTGGCGAACACACATATCTCCCGCGGGCTGTCGGTCGGTCGTGGCAGGGCTTTCAATCTCTCCAGCTCCGCCAGGGCTATTGTATCGGGCCGACCGAAGCGGGACTCCAGCGTTCGCATTATCGTTCGCGACTCGACGTTAAAGATAAGCAGGGACTCTACGGCTTCTCTAGCCTTACCTTTTAAGCACCTTCTTAAGCGCGCCACATTTTCTATCTCGGTATATGCGGTCGCCGTTTCTGAATATGCAGCCTGGAACGCCAGCCACTCCTGGTGGGATCCGCTATAGGCGGGGAGCTCTGTATACCGGCGAGGAGCAGCCTGGGTGCCGGCCCGAATCGCCTCCGCCAAGGCTACTGCCAGGTCCGACACCTCAGACCTCTGCGTCACGGCTCCCGCCGGTGCCTGGACAACCGGAACTGTTGGGGGGGTAGTAAATTGTCCCTCATACCTGGTTTGTCCTTTTTGCACTCCGCCTGTATGGCGTCCATAATCACTGCATCCAAATCCGTTATGTTGGGGGTGTTCCTCAACAAACACACTGTTCACATTTTTATTGTCACTGTTATTGACTCTATTTTTATAACCACTATTATTGGCACTATTGTTCCTATTGCCACTGTTATTGGCACTCTCATTTTGATGCAGGCCCACGCCGGGGGTTCTATTGGGGGGGGTTAGCGTTATTCCGTTCCTCTCCGACGCCCCCGCCGCCTCCCTCGCTATTGGTCCAGGGAAAGGCAACGGGGCCGATAAGTTGAACAGCGCAGGTTGGCCACCCGACGATTCTGGCTGCATCTCCGCCGGCAGTTCTTCCCGCTGCGCGGCGGATTCTGTATGAGGTTCATTCGCGATGGCCAGGATGGTCGTATCCTGGACCCACTCGCTGACCCTGAGGGTGTCCTCGGGGCCATCTATGACGGTTTCGGCGTCGCTATCCTCGGAGTCGGCCTCCTCCCGGAGCTTGGCCAACTCGGCTGCTGCGATCCGTTCCTTGACCCGCAGCAGTTCTATTTCAGCGGCGAGGATCTTGCTCTGCCTTTTCTTCTTTGCGCTCCTTGACGCAGCAGATGTAGCGGACCTCGTGGTGGTCCGCTCTGTCGTGGTCGGCGTCGGCGTCGGCGTCGGCGTGTTCGATGTTAACGAAGTACTTGATGTAGGCGCACTTCCGATCTCGATGGGATTCGACTTCCCTTCCGTTTCGAGAGACACGAGCGGAGGCGACTTGCCTTTTGACGCGGGGCCCTGTGCCTGTTGCTGATCTACCGGCGGCGTAGATAGCTCTATCGGTGGCACGGGCATAGAGGACGCGGACGCGGACGCGGCCGGGGCGGCGGTCGCCATGTCTGGATCGAGCGCGCCCGGACGCCTGCTGCCCGAACCGTTTCGCGATCTCGTCAGCACCATCACGCACGGTTGTTAAATTACGTAATCCGGCAGCGAAGGACCAAAATGTACCGGACCGGGACCCGGGACGGTAAGCGGGGAGGGGCGAGCCTCTGGAGTGTGGACTGTATCTTCGAAAAACGGCTGTCGCTCAAGCCGCCTCCCGCTTAATGGCCCCTAAGATCTGGTACTTGTTGTGCTGGGATTCTATCGGGTGTAAAATAACAACGCGTGCGCTTCGTGGTTTCAACTGACTGATCACGCGATGGTTGGGAGCAGCATCCGGGGAATTAGGTTCGATCCGAGCATGTACCGGCAACCGCCTTGGAGAAAGTTTCCTCTATCAAACTGTTTACTATTAATCTTCGGGTAAAAATACTGACTCCGTTTTTTCCTAATTTTTTCACTATACTTGTACACGCTCAGACCGTTCGTCTAGTGCTAGTCCCAACGAGCGCGCAGTCTCATTTATTCAAATCAAAAGTTTACAATATTGTCTATTTCTGTTTATACTATTGCTATCCTGTACTATTTTTGACATTTGACCTTGAACAGGTTCAGACTTGTCCAAATCCTGACACGTGTAAGGCAAGGACCTGATTTTGCTTGTACAAAAGCTATTCTATTTCTATTAATCTATGGATCTATTTCTATTACAGGTACCTTCCTTGAGGATCTATTGTGCGGATTTGAACTTCTATATTCTATAATTATTATTACGTATGATATTAGACATATATATACGGTTCTCTATATGCCCTACTATGTAACCTACTTAGGTTTACATAGCGACTATACTGTTCTATGACTATGATCTGTATTACATGTATCGGCGTGCATATACAGTTCTGCACGCCACCTAACCTAAATTTTTATACATAGCGCGTGTGCATGCTCGCGCGTGCACATCGCCCATGTCTTTGCATGATATTACGGGTGTGCATATGCAGTTCTGCGCACCCGGACCTATACCTAATGTTTTTTATACATGGCGCGTACCACGCTCGCGCGTACGTATCACCCATGTCATTGCATTATATTACGGGTGTGCATATGCAGTTCTGCACACCCGGGCTGAGAGCCCTATTTACTTAGCCTATTCATAGCGCGTGCGCATGCCTATGCGCATCGCCTATGGTCTGTATTATATTAAGAGCGTACACATACAGTTCTCTGTACGCCCGGGTACTTAGGTACCCTAGGTGACCTGGACGCAGACAGGGTGCTACGCCAGGCCTCTATTTACCTCCGATTACCTTTAGCGAAACCTTACCGGTGAAGTGATGCTATGTTATTCCTAAGCTCTGTTATATTTCAATGGTATTGGCAGAGGTGCCAAGCCGAATTACTATTAGTACCTACCTATTTCTATTTCCCTCGTCCCCCGCGGGGGGTGTAAGTGTAGAGTACTGTGTCCCTACAATTAAAAGACGTTACCTTTCGGGACTTTTAATAAAGGATAAAATATAAGGATTTCCTACCTATTCCTTATGTGCTATTGATACTATTTTAACTAAGACGTTCTATTTTACAATCTTTATAACTATCAGTCTATCGCGATGTCGAGTCGTCCGGAACATTATTGAACTACCAACCTACCAGCTTTGCTTATAAATTTTTCACACATAGGTGACGTTAATTTATTTAGTTTGTATCATATAAAAAAACTAATAATTCAGAATGCGGCCATAATATGACATAGATCGTTTATTAGAAAAACCTTTGATGCGAAGATAGAAGGAATTGATGACCCCCAGAAGGCTGAAATTTGTATAAAAAATTACTTATGAAATTGCTGGAGAGGTTTATTATGGAGTTCAATTTTGTAAATCCGTTATGTGTTGACAGCCTACGTAGCTCAGTTGGTAGTAGCTCTGCCTTCTGCGCCGTAGGTCGTGGGTTCGATTCCCACCGTGAACAAACATTTGTGTGATGAACATAAATGTTTGTTCTCTGTCTGGGTGTTATATAATATTATAAGTATGTATTTACAAAAAAAAGTATTATAAGTAGTATATCAGCTATCTGGTTCCCATATTACAAGCATAAGCTTAGTTTGGGCTAGATAGTGCTGTGTGGAAAGTCCACCAATATTTATTTATTTATTTATTTATGTTCAGTAAGCGGACTGAGCAGCGGAAACCGCTTAGAGCTTAAAAAGCCATAAAGTTCTTAGAAAAGCTAAGTATATTAGTGATTTATGCACAGTTAGCGGACATGCTCTGATCAAAGTCAAAGTCAAAATGTATTTATTCAATAAAATCGCCAGGATCTCTTTCAAACGTCTTAAAGCTAGGTGAATCTAGGTGCCGGTTCAACGCGACCAAACCCTTCTTATAACTTTTTTATACAACTAGCTGATGGAACAAGCAGATGGCTCACCTGATGCTAAGTGGTAACCATCCCGTATAACAAAGCATAGCCTCGTAAGTCACGCATGACAGGAACGTGCCATACGATGCACTGCCCTGTGTCCATCAACTTGAGGCATACAGATGTTAAGCCTCATGTGCCTGTAATTATACCGGTGACCACACTCTTTAAACAGCAACGCTGCTTGGCGGCAAAAAAGCGTGGTGGTAGTACTTCCCCGGACAAGCCCTTCACAAAGAACCTACTACTCAATTTCATTCAAAGTCTTTGCACTCAAGCACCCCCTTCTAAAAATCATGAGTTCACTTCATCCAACGGTTGTCTCGTAGAGATCGCTGGTTAGCGTAGCGTAGCTGTACTTAGTAGTTTTAAGTTTTTTTATATCTATAAGCTGTAAATCTTTTAATCTAGATAGAAAATTTAAAAATATCTATAATATCCGAAGTGAAAATATCTGTGGTGCACATATCATGCATGTATTATACATATAAACCTTCCTCTTGAATCATTTTAAGTTTTTTTTATATCTATAAGCTGTAAATCTTCTAATCTAGATAGAAGATAGAAAATTTAAAGATATCTATAATATCCGAAGTGGAAATATCTGTGGTGCACATATCATGCATGTATTATACATATAAACCTTCCTCTTGAATCACTCTATCTATTAAAAAAACCGCATCAAAATCCGTTGCGTAGTCTTAAAGATTTAAGCATACATAGGAATTATACAAGTTTTGAGCAAATCTTCTAATCTAGATGTAGATAGAAAATTAAAAATATCTAAGTATAATATCCGATGAAGGAATGTCTATTCCCACTTGTATTATTAATTAAGAACATCTAAAACACTAATAAAATCTCCAGTAACGCAGTTCGAATAACTGCCAATGCTGTAACTTAGACGCTTCCATTTCCATGGGATTTCCTACGAATCTGCATAACAAGAGTCGGTGTTTAGTCTAAGCTAGTATTTTAAAAGAACTAGCCAATATTTTGTTGGTCATGAGATTACTCATTGGGTAACCTAAGCATAAAAACTTTATCTAGAGAGCATCGGTAGTCTAGTGCAGGGTTTCCTAAATGGTGGTCCGTCCGTCCGTCTGTTCGAGATTTAAATCAAACGTTCGTGGGAATAACTCATAACCGCGCCGCATCATCGCGTCGCATCGCGTCGATGTTTTGCAAGACTTATGATAATTATTTCTCATTTATAATTAAGTTCTTTCTCCCGAGTCTAACCTCTAACCATATATTCAAACTGCAAGGTAAACTTATCAAAACCGCCAGCTAGGGTTCCGCTAAAAAATGTAAGATCCATTGGGGTTCCATGGCCAAATAAAATTGGGAACCCCTGGTCTGGTGGGAGAGACCTGGCTTTCATAACGTAAGGTCGTAGCTTCGAATTAGGCCGAGCATCAATGGAAAAAAGCTTAGGAAAACATCATGAAAAACAGTGAGTAGGTATTCCAGCAGCGGCGATGGTCTTGCAAACTATCATAATATGGGTATGTTCCATAGTAATATTGCTCCATTTTATAGGATTTCTGCCATGCCTGGGAAACAAAGGCGTGTTTTTTTTTCTATTTTCGCTTCAGTAGCTTTGTCATTATGGAGACTCCACTCCTCCACCTGAGTTAGTCATAGTTCATCATAAATTTAGTTACTGGCTACTTAACTAAATCACTAGCCCGATCTAAACCAGGAACGTCCACAGCTAGCTGGCTACCATTTTGCATGCAAATTCCTTCGCTCAGTTCGCGTTACATTACGGGCTTATACTGACGTCTCGTTATAGAAATAGCTGGAGACAGGTAATGTATAAATTGCTATCTGCAGTTATCCTTTGGCGAAAACACCTGGGTCTGAATGCCGTGGTTTTTGGGAGCGGACATACGGCTGTTAAAGATTGCGATTGTTTTAGTAAAAATTTATGAATTTTGATTTATTTTCTGCGTTTATACTCATATCAGTAGCAACGCGAATATCAACGCTCTCTCTCTCTCTTTTTTTCGCGCATTGCCCATGTACCTGCGCATTTGAGTGAAAACGCTGTGTTACATGTTGGTTCTCGGTCTGGGCTTTATTATAAGTATGTCTTACAAAAAACAAGTTTTCTGGTTTTCATAGTACCTATGTACAAGTTTTGCTTAGTTTAAGGCTAGATATTGTATGAAGTTACCAATATTAGTATGAAGTTATCACCAATATTATTATTACTTTTCTTCTTGTCATGTCACTGGTTCTGGCGTCTTTCGAGCACTATATTTCTATTTAAAATTTGTTCATCAACGTTCCAGCGAATGTGTCCCCAAAAATCGCAGCCCTCCGAATAGTTGCCGTATTTGAATAACTTGCAAATTATGCTGTCCCTAGCATTGTTTGAGCACCTCCCGCTCTTAAGCGTTATGAGTTAAGCGAAAAGCGTTGAGTTGAGCCAATTTTGCGCTGCGGTCTTTATCACGGTCCGATGGGGTTATTATGCTAATCGCGACAGGTTTGCAACAAAAACCTTTTTTAGGTGTAACAGTACCTATAAGTGTGGAAACAAAGAACTGGAAATGGGAATACATATTGTCGTAGATTTGACAAAAGGTGGGGCAGAAGGGTCCGAGAGATGAGTCCAAGAACTGGTCACAGGAATGTAGGCAGACCATTCCTTCTGGCATGTGCCAGACGGACCTTTGAACTGGTCAAAGTTTTGTTACTTATTGTAATCGTCTGCTGCCGCACCGACGTTCGCTGTCGCTATAGTTTTACGCAATAGATCATGCAGATCTATTGCGTAAAACTATAGCGTGTTAGAATTTTGAGGTTTTTCAACATGTTATAGCCTGCATTGTTCGTTGTTTTGTATTAACTTTGCCTGCTTTCAGTTTACACTGTCAGCTTTGTTTTAGAGAAATAATTACTCAGACTACAATTTCATTTGAAAAATGTAAATTTTATTTGACGTCAAACAAAATATATTATTTACTTTGTAATGAAATCTACTGTGGAAAATACCGTGAGCTCTATACTGCTGTTATGCCCAGCGCACACCAGCGGAGGCGCGGCGAAGAGTATTTTTTCACTGTCAAACTATTATCGACATTGTCCGCGTTGAAATAATATCGAAAATCGCGCAGTCGTGTTCTTGCGCGCGTAGTCGCTTCGATGCTCTCAGTAATTATTGTGTTAATTGATTTTCGATCTTTTTACAACGCGAACAATGTCGATAATGTTTTGACAGTGTAAAATGCTGTTCACCGTGCCTGCGCTGGTTTGCACTGGCCCAGAAGACAGTTATCAGAATAACAACACAAACAGTCGACTTTGAGCCGCGAAATATATCTTCTTAGATCTTCTTAAGAGGAAAGGATACCTGAGAGACTTTTGAAAAATAGGTATTTCAATAGTGTTCCTGTCTCACTGCACGCCGCCACCGCTCTCCAAGGACCAACTAAAGATTCTTTGAAAATGCCTGAAGGAGGTACTCAATAAGAGTAATAGAGCTTTTTGTGAAGGGCTGGTCTGTTAAAGTAGCAACCACAACGACTTTTACTGCCGCCAAGCAGCGTTTCCGTGTTTTAGTTTGAAGTGTGTGGTTGCCGGTGTAATTACAGGCACATGAGGCTTAACATCTATGCCTAAAGTTGATAGACGCAGGGAAGTGCATCGTAGGGCATGTTCCTATCGTGCGTGACTTACGAGGCAATTGTTATAGGTGAAGATAACCAATTTACACCAGGTGGGCCATCTACTTGTTCTGTTAGCAAATTGTGTAATATAAAAAAATTAGAAATTTCGTCCAAATGTGATATTTGGAATATAGGTACCTCATTTAGCAGTATTTGGTCTCCATATTACGCATGTTGAAAATATGCAGTACTTATTCTTCTTAAGCTTTGGTCGCGTAGCACCTAGATTTACCTAGTTTTAAGACGTTTCAAAGTGAACCTTATGATCTTATTAAATAAATACCTTTTATATTGTCTTTGAGTCTATTAATTAAGCAAGCAATACAACAAAGAAACGTTACGAGCTTTTTGAGGGTAAATTTATTTACCCCACGGCTGATCATAAAATGCCCCGCAACCATAACATCTGATTACAAAATTATTCGCGCCCCATTATCAACGCCTTCAAAGATTGTAATCCCTTTTAATCAACGAATACAATTTCACTTTATACTTTTTCACATAATTATTTCACCAAAGGTATACACGAGCAATTTGTTGCTATCAACTGCCGAAAGTAATTAATTAAATCTTACTAATATTATAAACGTGAAAGCTTGTAAGTATGGATGGATGGATGGATGTTTGTTATTCTTTCACGCCAGAACGGCTGAAAGGATCGGGATGAAACTTGGCAGAGAGATTGATTATAGTCTGGAATAGCACATAGGCTACTTTTTATCCCGTGGGAATACCGGGATTTAAATCTGCGCGGGTGAAACAGCGGGGCGCAATTAGTTAAAAAGTAAAACACATTGTACACAATCATGACCACAAACAGAGTTTCCCTGTGCCTAAGCTATATTATTCTGAAACTTATTAAACGCTGATCTACAGAATCGTATTTCAAAATCATTTCGAAACGTCTTATAAACCTAACAACCAATTCACTATCGAGTAACTGTTACTGAGTACTGGTAATCAAATACCTGACCATACAATAAAAATCGCCTAATGTTACGCAATAATAATCGCTTATACTAGAAAACTCTTCTATACCTGATCTTTAAAGCTTTATTACTGTGCATTATTAAAAGGGCAAAAGGAATTCTCGTATTACAAAGATAGGCCTTCCGAGGGCTCTTTGAACAAATATTATACAACTTTTGGCAAATTACTTAGTTGGCTTGAGTTTTTTCTTTGGATCTATGAACAGCTAGCGGACAAACGGCAGCGGACACTTTAATTCCGCTACTCACAGAAGACATTAAGTAGGTGTTGTCTTTGAAATGGTTTCGGCTTACCTGATGGATGATGTCATTAACAGGTGTTGAAGTACTCATTTCTAGCACTCTGTGTGTGGAAACGTGTAATATTACTGAAAATACTTAATTTTTTACTTAGTTGTACATCGAATATGATGACTTTTACACCTGTCATTGCGTCGACTTTTTGTCCGCTCGGTGTACATTCTTCATACATGAAAAGTATCAGTAATGTTCCTGAAACAACTTCGTGGTTTCCTAACCCAGGGTTGTAATTTAGACTTTTCAACTTTACCTTTTAGTACGTAGTAGGTACGTTTCTGTAGGTGAGTGGTACTTTTTCATCTGTAGAAAATTGGGTATAATTTGGGGAATCACTGACATAATTTTAGAGGATTTTTGCCTTTTATTTAACTTTGAACGTTGTGGATTTTTTTGTTTGATTTTTCAAACATAATTAATTATAAAGTTTTCTTTTATTTATGTCTTTAATTATATCTGATATCCATCAGTCAGTTTTATTTACTACTAGTTAAACAGAAAAGTTTTCATGAGAACAAGCGATAAAACGACCAAATGGTCAACCTGATGTTCAGCAGTAACTGCATCACCTCTAAGCAGGCTTAACATCTGTAACTATGCCGTAAGTGGATGGACACAGGGTATGGCATCGTAGGACAAGTTACTATCGAGCGTGTCTTACGAGGCAATTTTTGTTATAGGTGATGGTTACTTAACTTCAGGTGGGCCATCTTCATGTGATGACTCATCATATTGCTCTATCAGCAAGTAGTATAAAAAACCGCTCAGATAACTTCTAGACTATACTTGCCTTAGCAGCGTCCATTACTTTGAGACGGCTCTTCATTTAAGTTTTTATGCCAAAGCTGGCAGACCAGCATACGGACCACCTGATAGAAAGTGGTCACCGTCGCCCATAAACACCTGCAATACCGGCGTTGCTGGTGCGCTGCCGGCATTTTAAGAGGTGATAAACCTGCCTTATGAAGGACCCCTCGTCAGTAACATCAAATCTTTTATTTTTTTATTCAGTATTCAAAATCAATGAAACCGACCCAGTGGGATAAAACCGAAGCGTAGATCAAAATGAATGGCTGGCTGTTACCATGTCAAAGGGTCGCGATCGCTCTGTGGTCAGTGTTGCTATTCCGTGTACCATTGCTATTGCCATCACCCCGATGGTGCAACTTGGTGTGGTAGACACGTACGTTCATGCTCGATACATTTGCTCCACCTAAGAAAGAAAGTGACAGCCGACGAAGGTGTAGGACGCTCTAGAAAACACCTTTTCACTCTTGTCTTGAGAAGTTGAGATTCAGATTTTAGTTCAGGGAAAATAGCCGAAGTTAATAAATTAACTCGCTTAACGAAGGTATAACTTTTCCATGGCTTGTTTTTACAGCCGACTGGGGTTATGCAGTGTTTTTTTAAACACACTGATATTATCCAAAATGCTACACAAACATGGCTCCCAATTACAACACATACAATATTTGAATAAATAAATAAATAATAAATAATGCTGGACAATCCACACAGCACTATCTAGCCCCAAAGTAAGCTACTCAAAGCTTGTGTTATGGGTACTAGATAACTGATATATTTAATACTATTATACATAGAAAACACCCAGACCACGGAACAAATTTCTGCAGATCGTACACAAATTTGTTCCGAGGCGGGAATCGAACCCGCAACCTCTGCGTCGCAGGCGGACTCTCGCCCGCTGCGCCACTGACGTCGTCAATAAATAATAAAGATTAAAGAAAAAATCTGTGCGTTACCGTAAGAAAATTACTAAACATGGACAAAGTGTGATCGTTTAACTGGTCTCTTAAAAAATCATCCGTCTGTCTGCACATAAATCTTGAGTTTTATAACCAGATTTGAATGTGGTTACTAATGTATAACATTTATCGAGTTAAGTGTATTAAACATCTGTTATTGCACTAGTCTTGTGGGCGGCGCCGTGAGCGTTTTTACTATAACAACTATAATTATTTATCTCATTAAAATGTGAATCTCTAGCTTAAGGCGGTTTTATCATTTAGCCTCATAGTATTTCTAATCAGACTCTTCTTAGAATTTCGGTTTGAGTCTCCATCTTTATTTGTCAAAGGCAATAGACCAAGGGTCTGGTACCCTACACGAAATAGAGCCCTCAGACCCCGAATCTATTGTATTGCATTGAAAAGGAATGTTCGGTTCTACTCATATATCGGACGATTGGTCGCCTGGACGCCTCTGTCAGTTTTAATCAGACTTCAACAGGAAATGAGCTTTATTTCACCTTTTTAGGATTCAAATTTGGATGACGAAACTCAAGAGTATAAAATTACGGCTAAACTAAAAAACAATTACAAAAGTTAATCAAACGCGTCTTTCTAAATTATGTACTGTATCAAAAGAAATTATACTAAATAAAAATATGTAAATACCGTATAAACCCGTGAAGTCAATAAATAAACGAATCTAAAATGGCGTCGCTAATCTTTACGTCTAACAATAGTTACCTCTCACGAGTGAGAGTATGATAGTTAATTGATTTGCGACGCCATTTTAGATTCGGATTATGAGACAGCTTTTACATTTAAATATTTTAGGCAAAGGGATAGATAAAACGATAAAGTGTTTTTTCTTTATCGTACACACACATACTATTTTTTAAATAATTTTCATTCCGTATCTAAGAACTAGTATCTAAATTCCTTGTTCCGTAAACAAGTTTGCTTCTTCTTCTTGCCCTGTGATCAGTTCTCTCGAACCAGTGTGGTGAATGGATTTAAGTGCGCCTCAAATAAATTTACTTTATAGCACATGTTTTTGGATGTTTCTTCACCGTTAGCACGTTTGCTTTCTTTCTTTTTGATTGCTCCTGTCTATAGACAATCTTGTCAGTGTCAAGTGATATCAAAGATAAGTTTCTAGTCACGTCAGTCCAAAGTCGAGTCAGTCAATTGTTTTGAAGAAAATGGTGGCGGTTTCTTCAATACATTTGAAACATTTTCGGTCAAATTACGATATCACATAATACACTTTCATTCCAAATGCTTACGACTACAAGTAATGTTGGTTAAAATACCACCAAAATTACATAAAACAACTCAAAATAACACTAGAAAAATAGTTAAAATGAAAATGTTATGTTGCTTCGCAAAATGTCAGAAAACAAGTGAAGGTTTGTAGACTTTGACTGTTTTTTGTCTGTGACAGGGATTTACGACAGTGCTCCACGAAGACGTGTTACGGTCGGGCGTGACGGGTGACATGTACTTGACAATTAATACTTGTTTAGCTATGATTTATTGCAAGCTTTTGCACTCGACTTCGTACGCGTGACTATATAACCAAGTCACGCGTCCATCCTCGAGGTTAAAGTATTTTTTCTGAAAATGTTCTTATTTTTAAATATTATATTGTAATTTTTTTTAATTGACTTCTTTTTGTCGTGTCATAAGGTCTTTCGAAACGGTGTGGTGAAACAATTGTAGGTGTCCCCAACAGAGTAACTCTTTATGCGTGTTTTATCGGCTGTACAACGGGGAATGCTCGGAGCTATTCGACCTTATCCCAGCGTCGAGATTTTACCACCGCTCCTCTCGGCACCGGGATCGAGCTCATCCACACATTCTGGAACCCTGGGTCTCTCGTACTCTCCGTTTTTCACGCTCATTTCTTCCCCATCCCATACCCATAGGCTGTGGAATGAGTTACCATCACAGGTTTTCCCGCCAAGATTTAACATGAAAAGCTTCAAGAAAAACGTTAATAAAGTCCTTCAGGGTAGGCAACGCACTGACAACGCCCCTGGTGTTGTTGTTGTCTATGGGCGACGGTGGCCGCTTACCATCAGGTGGGCCGTTAGCCCGTTTGCCTATCTTTTACATAAAAAAAACATCCATCCATCATCCATACTTACAAACTTTCGCGTTTATAAGTAGTAGTATGAAAGCTTAAAAAATACTAAGGCTTTTTTCCATTTAAATGTAGCAATTTGTGAATATAAAATAATTTGGAATCACAACTCACCTGCAAAGAGTTTTTTGCTCGTTCATTAAGCTACAACATAACGAGTGCTCATCAACCTTCATCCATCCTCAAAATTGATGCTTCGTCTTGCATGACGAATCTAACCGCTTTGTCAAGTAACTTAGTTAATGCTTTATCATTTTTAGGAAGAAGCGGACGTCACAAAACGGTACCTGGGCCCGTACCACCATCTCTTGAAGCATTCTTATTTCAATATTACTTTTATGTCAATGTCATATGTCAACTGCATAGAGTCGGCTTTATGATCAAATAATAAAGTAATACTGAAATAAGAATGCTTCAAGACATTGTGGTAAGGGCCCTGCCCTGCTCAGATGCCAAAAAAAACATTTATTTTTTGTCTAAAAAACATAGGAGAAAAACAAAGAACAATGTTTGTTAAGACAACAAAAACGGGCGTCACTTAACTTTATTAATAGTGCACTAATTTGATTTATTAGTATATAGTGCGCGTCTCGCAAAAAGAACGCAGGAAAGAGGGAGAGGGGTTGTGACGTCGCAAGTATTTTGTTTGGGCATAGTGGAGGGGATGTGCCCTCCACTGTTTTCCAGCGTTCTTTTTGGTTGACGCGACCTATACAACGCTGGTCTTCCGTGTCGCTGGGGTTGTTAGCTCTGCCTAACCGTAAACGCAGAAGGTAAAACTACTGCCTTTTGCGCTAAAGGTTATAGATTTAATCCCACCAAAGACAAACATTATATTATAAATATTTTAAGCTATCTCTGGATCGCTCGCAATAGCCTGCAAATAACTGAACTGTTTCATGTGTGTTATGTACATTTTCTTAACACTTAAAACTCATAGTATTTTTTATAAACAAATTTAGTGGGACGTAGAATGTAGTATATCAGTTAACTACCGTTAGCAGTTTTTTTGGCGTTTCGTATTTCAGTTTCGATCGGCGGTTTTGTAGCGGCAGCTGTTTCTTAGATTACCTTAGCGTAAGGTCAACATTTTACGTAATAACTCAGTGGAATCGCAAGGCTGGGTACCTCTGAAAAATGCTCCGAGATCTTGAGCATTAGGTGTCGCAAACTCGAATTTAAATGAGATGAATGACGGTGCCGACGCTCGACTTCTGGTAAGGGCGATACTTGGTGGAAGAGACAGCGGGTGAATATAATAATAATAATAATAATAATAATGCTGGACAATCCACACAGCACTATCTAGCCCCAAAGTAAGCTATTCAAAGCTTGTGTTATGGGTACTAGATAACTGATATATTTAATACATTATATACTTACATAGATAGATATTTTTTATTATACATAGAGAACACCCAGACCATCGGAACAAATTTCTGCAGATCGTACACAAATTTGTTCCAAGGCGGGAATCGAACCCGCAACCTCTTGCGTCGCAGGCAGGCTCTCGCCCGCTGCGCTACAGAGGTCGTCAATATAACAAATATGAGAACTGGAAGTGCTATTCTGTTAATAAAACTCACCCGAGTGACAGCGGAGTCGGCCGTGGTTTTTCAAATTAGGATTCTGTAACACATTTACTCGTCTCTAGCGCCACTTGAGTGATGTATCATCTGAGAAATGATAAAATACCAAAGAGGTCGAAACCCATTTGCAAAGGAGTTTCCTGATGTTTATGTAAAATACAAGTAGTTAGTAGGTTTCTTTTATAAATGAATCTGTCGGTACGCAGCCATTGTCGCTTTTACTTCAATTTTGGCGATGAAGATGCAAACGTGAGAGGCGAAGCTCGCGATCAAAATGAGCGCGGATCCAGTAAGTGAACTCCCAGTAATTTTATTCTTCACGGAATACAAGAACCTAAACTTTTGACATGACTGAGAGACGGATTTGATTAGGATCAATTTAACGATATTAAATTAGAACTCTCTCTCACACTTTGTGAACAAAACAGCTAAAATTAGTTGGTTAGAGTTTTTTCTCTTTTTTCTTTTCCATCCATAATTTGGGTCAAATAAAAAAGTTTTTTTCTTTTAGAAATAAATAATTTTAAGCTGTTTTTGCTTACTTTTGATTTCAAATATTTTTAAAATTCGCTCAGCTCATGACGGTATCGCTGCCTTGCCGCCAGAAGCTTTGAAAACTTGTTTGTTCAACGGTCCGTTTGTATTTTCGGCGTAACATACAAATGTGCATGTTTGTTTGTAAGCACCGGTTAGGCTTTGTAGCCGTTTGAAACCGAGCCAGTGAATGTTTTTGAAGCGGCTTTCTAAATATATTAAATTCTTTCGTTACTTACTTGGTTCTTTGAGGCTTTGGTGGCGTGGAACTGGCACCTAAATTCACCTACATTTAAGACGTTTCAACGTTTTTCAAAGTGATCCTTGTGACCTTTTGACTTTGACTTTGGAAGTAGTTATCAGTGACGGGCTGGCAGCCTGTGATGTATGGAATACCAACTACTGTGTAAATGTGGGTATGTGACAAATGAAATATGAGGGCGTACCTCTGACTGACACCCTGAGATATCCTCAAATAATCTTAAGTTGGTAGGTACGCAATCCTAAGGTGACGCTTGATACTGAAAAGATCTGAGAGGATATTATGTCATACCATGGGGATCAATTTCTTAAACCGGAATTAAGTTAAGACGAGCCTCTGACTACCTCCTCAAGCATCATGACGCATCTCAGGGGATATCCCCATAAAAAAATAAAATTATTGTGCTGAAAAATCAAAAAATTCCATGAAAAAGTATAATGCCTCCCAGTACACTCGATGGCATAAAATTTAGACCATCGAGTAATCGAGTATATTTAGACTCTAAATATACCAGCATTCAGGCAACATGACACAACAATAAAGCTGTCGGTCGGTTTGTCAGTCACAGCTATTTCTGACCCAGTTTTGTTTTAAATCTTTTTTAAGTTTTTATCTATTGGTCTTGTGAAGTTTGGATTCACTGGTTTGGAGGTTATGTTTTTGACATATTCATACGGTGCTTTGTGAAATATGTAATGTTATGATTGAAAAGGGAGGTTTATCACCTGCGAATACTCACTTCACAAAACATCGTTTGCTCCACGTTTTTACGGATTTAGTTGTTTTCCGCAGGTTTTTGCAAATGACTAGCAAAAAAGCTTTGTTATAGCTGCAACTTACGAGAGTAGGTACCTATAACATGGCGTACCATTTTCGACAAAATAAATAAATAAATACTGCTGGACAATCCACACAGCACTATCTAGCCCCAAAGTAAGCTACTAAAGCTTGTGTTATGGGTACTAGATAACTGATATATTTAATACATTAAAATAGTGAAATAAAGCATATAAACACACAACATATAGTTTTATAGTATTGATCTACACCTAGGGAAACCATAATCATTTGATAAGGTTTGAACACGATACCCCCGATCGCATAAGTACCGATTGAGAAATCCCACTCGGGAAATAACTTTTGGGACATTATAAAAAACTTGTTGAGTTGAGCATTGATATATCTCTCTTATTCTAGGGATTTTAGAAGGCAAACGGCACACTCTGGTTTGGGAACTTTACCTTCCGTGCCAGTTATAAACTGTGTTACGGCAACGTTCTAGAAAGTATTCAAAAAAACTGATACATCTCCACGCATATCCCCAGATACAGTACAATACGTCAAAATATCATGCTTTAAAAAGGTTTTTTCAATCTTCACTGCATTCAACTCTTAGTAGAATAGGTTTAAAGCATTAAATAAGAATTTGATATTATCTACACTAGTGCTCTTGGCGGGTTCAAGAGTTGCTCTAAGCTGACATTATTGCTATTAGGATGAAAGACGGCCGTGTGGGGAGGAAACCTAGGAGTCAAGGGGCATTCAGACGACGTAAGAAAGTACTGTATAACATAAATGTCTCATATTCTGATGTAGCTTAGCACAACAGGCTATGGATAAAGCTACGCTGGGAGTTTCACTACGGGACAGAATTGAAGAAATCAAGAACCGAAGTAAACGTCAGAGCTCGTAAAAACGGCTTGGGCAGGTCATTTGGGTCAATGAACTGCCAACTCCTGGGGAGTATTCTTGAAAGTGACAATGAACTGGAAGACGGCTTGCGGGGCGCGGTGCAGGAATTTCTTCTTCAAATTCGATGGGCAGCATTCATCGAAGTGGCCCGAGGGCCGCATGTTTGACATTTTCGGCCTTACTACAAAAAAAATGTCAGACGATAAACTATGCTTAAACTATTGTCATCTCTTACCAATGCGTAATGGCAAACAGAGACAGTTTAATTTTAGACATTATTTAATGTTAGGCATCGTTTTATGGTACGGGGCAGGGTTTAGATGGACCATTACCTCTAAGACTTCTGTCGCATGCACAAGAATTCGTCTAGATTCTAGAATGCTTGCGGCAATCGTGACAGCAATCACTTGAAAGGTTATTCTCCATTAAAAAATATCTTATAAACTACTTACAAAATCTTTTTAAACACGTATAATCTTACCGAATACAATTTATTCAATACATTTATGCGCAGAATTAAACAATCAGTTCCCGGGAAGATGGAAAGTTACGTAACGTAATTAAAATATCTCGGATTCTATTGAACAGATTCATCTCAACTCTTAATTAAATTAATCCTGAACTCTAGGACACCCTTTACAATCATTCGAAAACCTTTAATTTGTTGCTCAGATGTTTTGCGACTCATTGTTGCGTAGAATAACGAATTTAAATAATTAAACAGAATTCAGAATGTGTGAATGATGAAATGGGCAAAGAAATGACTGCTGAGATGACGGATGACAGAGGGAAGTGGAGAGAAAAAACTTGTCGTGTCCCACATGAAGTGGAGTAAGGGCAGGAAGAAGATGAGATGATGTAACAGAAATCATAATCAGCGCCAGCAAATAAAAAAAAACATGCGCTTTTGTTGTACGGAACAAAACTCTTAAAACTGTAAACGTAAATAAGATCTTTTTTGTACTACAGCCATAAAATAAATAATTTCTGAAACTGTTTATAGTCTGTGCTAAACACTTTTCGCCAGTGTGTCCTAAAGTTTGCGTAACTCCGCACTATAGTCATACATTAAATAATTACTGATTTCTGAAGTTCTTTTTAGTCTGTGCATGCAAACACTATTAGTCCGTGTGTCTCAAAGTTTGCATAACTCCGTCGAGTCCGCACCAAAGTGTTGACAAAACTCTAACAAACCCAGTTTGTACGAATCTGGTCATTTGAATTTTTAATTGTTATTATAAATTGGCTGCTTGGCTTGCACAAAAATTGAAAACCTTTAGCCAGCTATTCGGTTCAGCTTTTTTCTTGTTTTTTAGTTAGTTCATTTGCGACGCTGTGTTTTTAATAGAGTTTAGGGTATCCCAGAAATAACCAACCGCTCTTTAAATAAATAAATATTGGTGGACTTTCCACACAGCACTATCTAAACTCAAACTATGTCAAAGCTTTTCATATGGTACCAGATATAGCTGATAAAATTATTATATCGTATACGTATTATACGTATATACTTTTTTTTTGTAAATAAATACTTATCTAATTACACCCAGACCGAGAACAAACACCTATGTTCATCACATAAATATTGTTTGTTATTGTTATTGATATTATTGTTTGTTTGTCTATGGCGCAGAAGGCAAAGCTACTGCCAACTGAGCGTGAAGGGACGAGCCCTACGATGCACTGCCCTGCGTTCATTAACTTGAGGCATACAGATGTTAAGCCTCATGTGCCTGTAATTTCACCGGTAACCACACACCAAACCAGAACACAGCAACTCTGCTTGGCAGCAGAAATAAGGATGGTGGCAGTTCTTCCCCGCACAACTCTTCATTGCGTGTGTGTCAAGTTGTAGTAGACCAGATTTGGTAGAACCCCACACAGTGGTTACAGTTTTTAAGTTCAAGTCCTCCATTTTACAACATAAATAAATAATACTCGACAATCCACACATCATCATCTAGCTCCAAAGTAAGCTAATCAAAGCTTGTGTTATGAGTACTAGATAACTGATATTTTTTTTTATATTATCAACACATATTGACAAAGAAAATTACAATTAATAGTTACAATTATTTACAAAATGTACAAAATACACAAAATACATATGAAACAGTTGAGCTATCTGCAGACCGTTGCAAACGATCTATAGATAGTTCAACTGATCCAAAATATATTGTATATTAATATATATATATATATATATTACTGTTATATATTTAATACATTAATACTTACATAGATAGTTTTTTTTATTATACATAGAAAACACCCAGACCAACGAAACTTTCTGCAGATTTACACAAATTTGTTCCCAGGCGGGAATCGAACCCGCGACCTCTGCGTCGCAGGCGGACTCTCGCCCGCTGCGCCACTGAGGTCGTCTAGTGTCATGAATGTGGAGTAGACAAATATAGCAAGCAACACGCTTAATAAATCATCTAGTATCTTGAAGTGGAATATAATTTACTACAGAGTATATTATCTCGCTTGAATTAATATTTGTCAGGCGAGACTGTTTTTGTAATGAGTTGAATATTGTTAATACCATTTGATGTTGAGAGATTCAGTGTGGCGAATGAATTATACTATAAAGAATTTAAATTGTAGCCTAATTTGACAGCGACTAAAGATTTGGGGTCCCCTTCTTAAAATTCAAAACGTCTTCTTCTCACTAGGCACGGTAGATATCCCTTCGGAATCGGAATTTATGGAATAGATGTTTTCCTACTCAAAGGTTTACATGAGTTGAGTTGTGACTCTTTTGCTGCGGCAGCACATAAACTCCTACATACATGAATAATGTAGATAACTGGGTATTATCTGTTATCCATCTCATTTCTTTTACTGCTCTGTATGTGTTTGTGTGTGTTTTAGCAAATAAATGTCGGTCTATGTCTAAGTACGAAAATTAGTAAGCAATGTGCAAACGTGCGAGAGCGAGGTACATTAGCTCTTGTCTTCTCCAAGGTGCTTCTGAAGTAGAAAGGCTTTCTGCAACTTGCTATGTAGTTATGTATTTGTATTTCGAGAACAGTCGCTCTCGCATCAAAGCAGCTGGCAGTCAGTACCCATAGCATTCGTTTTTCAGTCTATTGAGCTTATTGCGGATTCCCAAATTTCGAAATAGTAAGAAGGCAAAGTTTTGAAGTAATCGTAAAGGTGAAATAAAATAAAAATGCATTTTTCGTCCAAAGGCTGCGGTAACCGCTTCCCATCAGGTGGGCCGTATGCTTGTTTGCTACCTTGGCATAATAAAAAAAGAGATAGGGATCTTTTGGAGTTTCGTTTTTTTACCAGCTGATGCAACTAGCAGATTCATATTTCTTATCTTCTAATACTTCTGAGAATCTAAATTTCTAGTTTATAAATAACGCGTGCAAAATTATAGGCAGGTCGTGTCCTTCTCGCTCGTCTAGTGCTGGTGGTACAGAAAGTTAGAAGTTCACAAAGAGTTGTCAGCTAATAGCCAATGTCGATACAAGTTCCAAGAGGCTAGTCCAGCAGATGTGTGCAACCAGGCTAGCACGAGTTCAACGAAGAACTGGCGAGTCGGTTGAAAATGTATCTAATTTTAATAATAAATAATGCTGGACAATCCACACAGCACCATCTAGCCCCAAAGTAAGCCAATCAAAGCCTGTGTTATGGGTACTAGATAAAACTGATATATTTAATACAATATACTTACCTACATAGATATAATATTTTTATTAGATATAGAAAACACCCAGACCAACGGAACAAATTTCTGCGCAGATCATACACAAATTTGTTCCGAGGCGGGAATCGAACCAGCAACCTACAAGAGGTTGCTGGTTCGATTCCCATGGGCAAAGGCGGACTATCGCCCGCTGCGCCACTGAGGTCGTTTTGATACTTGAATTGAGAAAGAAAAAAGAAGGACAGAAAATACATCTATTTGACTAACACACAAAATAGCCAAGTCAAATTTAGACAGCTCCAGTACAGACATTCATATTATTATACTAGTTTCCTGATAAAAAATCTATCAAACATAAAAAAAAACTAATGTGAGATTTATTTGTAGGAGGATAGTCTCTTTAACCGACTTAAAAAAGATGGATCTTGTGTTCCCATTTAAATTTGATTTAGATCTGACGAGTAGTTCTTGAGTTATAGTAGTCAGAGTATATTTTCGAGTGCATTTGCAGTCGGTTTTTTCTTGAAATAGTTATATTATAATATTCACTGCTCAGCTGGTAGTAGCTCTGCCTTCGGCGCTGTAGGCAGTGCGTTCGATCCCCACCGAGAACTTAGATGTTTGTTTTCTGTCTGTTTGTATAAATGTAAAAAAAAATACTTCAATATGATACAAAAAAGTGTATAAGCATTATTCAGGTACCTGGTATCCAGAAGCGTTGCTTAGTTTTTATGTTAGTGCCGTGTGAAATGTCTATCAATATTTTTCTATTTATACAAAACAATAAGATGTAACCAGTGTTAAACAGCCCACAGATGTGCAGTTTGCAAGTTCGGCACGACATCAAAAAGTGTTTGTAACCTCTGTGATACGGGTTCTGTGTCACATGTTGCCGGCCACTTTGAAGAAGGATTACATACCTTTGCTTCACTGGCACAGGAATATTCGTAGCTTGATGCTGGAGCGGATGCTTAGTTACCTGAGATATGAAGACTGATCCCTAGACGGAAGGTAGATTCCTCTTAGCTTTGGTCGCGAGGAACTTCAATTCTATTATTCAAAAAAAGTGTTCCTTATGTAACACACTAATCTAAGAAGGACATTTATTTATTTACTAGTACCGCCCTGCGGTTTCACCTGCGTAGTTTTAAATCCCGGTATTTCCACGGGATAAAAAGTAGCCTGTGTTATTCCAGGCTATAGTATATCTCTGTGCCAATTTTCACCAAGATCCGTTCAGCCGTTCTGGAGTTATAGAGTTACAAACATCCATACTTACAATCTTTCGCATTTATAATATTAGTATTAGTAGGATGTCAAAGATGCACAAAATTACAATAATTTCTATACTGTGCAGTGGATTATATCAGGTGCCTCTTCCAACTATAGGTATGTGCAACCACAGCATGCTCTATAATCACCCAAAATCATCTCAGAGCTTTTCGTTCTTAAATACGCCAAAAACCTTTAACAGCCCCAAAAATAGCACCTTTCACCAAAGCCAACAAGTAAAATCAACCTCTGATACCGTCACTTAACTCCACCTAACTAAGCTATTGACAGAAGAAAAAATACCAATCACGTCTACTCGAAAATACCTCGACACTTCGACCCTAAAGTGTCCCATTCAGCACTCCGTCCACAATAGCCCTTGACAAATAGAAATTATTCCCCCCAATAGAAATTTCCCACATTGCGATGGATAGAGTGGTTTTTCTAAAAGCAACTAAAGGTTCCATTCAGAGGAGACATGCTTCGACGCGTATCATCTATAGATTTTAACGTGACACACTGTCGGGTAGTATTAAAAAAAACAGAACCCTTTGAAACCCAGACTCGGTAGATATTGTATCGTCTTAACATTTTTCAAGATTAGCTCTTTATAAAGGGCTCGTCCGGGGAAGTACTACCACCACGCCTTTTTCTGCCGCCAAGCAGCAACGGTGTGTTGTGAAGAGTGTAGTCGCCGGTGTAAATAGGTACAGGCACATGAGGCTTAATAACATCTGTTTGCCTTATGTTGATGTACGCAGGGCAGATCATCGTAGGGCACGTTCCTATCGTGCGTGACTTGCTTTGTGTATAGGTGATGGTAACGACTTAACATCAGGTGGGCCATCTGCTTGTTCTATCAGCTAGTTGTATAAAAAAAACATAACACCCAACTAAAATACGGCACAAACTAAGGTGGCATGTTTGGAGGGTAAAGTAAGGCTGTGGATAATTATAACGATGACAAACCGGAACATTATTATTTGTTTTGCATTTTTTTTAATTCAATGAGTGATGACTTAATTATGTCCATTGATCAGACATGATCAATGGACATAATTAAGTCGTTAAGAGAATGAGAGAGAGAAAAGAGTTGGGGAACTCGCCATTTTGCTATATCACTACATAGTATAAAATAAAGTCGCTTTCTCTGTCCCTATGTCCCCATGTCCCTTTGTATGCTTAAATCTTTAAAACTACGCAACGGATTTTGATGCGGTTTTTTTAATAGATAGAGTGATTCAAGAGGAAGGTTTATATGTATAATACATGCATGATATGTAAACCCGTGCGAAGCAGGGGCGCGCGGGCGGGTCGCTAGTTGTGTATATAATATTTTTAAGGTTCTGATACCATAACTTGACTTAATACTCAATTCAGTATTTTGTAAACCAGTGTGTCTCGCATCGGGTTCAGGATATCCCTTTTTTGCGAAAATTAGATTGCACCCTTTTCTATGAAGGATCTGCTTTTGAACTCCCCAGGGTGTCTATTTATTCCTAAATAGTGGACACCCTAGTGGACAGGACACGTTTCATTTATGTTTACTTTGTCGTGTCAGTAGCACAATGAGTCTATTTTAGACTCGTATATGTGACGTTTTTGTAATTAAGGCGGGCTTGAAATGGGTGAGTCACTTTAACTTTCTGATAATTGCATTCGTTTTTATATTTTGATCGTCCGTTTGATTGTCTGTTTTTTAATAACAGTAATAACCTAACCTAACCGCGTAAGTAATTTTTTTTATTTGTTCAAAAACTCCATTTTGTTGTCCAACGGTTGTCTGGAAGAGATCGCAACATGCGATAAGACCGCCGATTGTAGGACAATAATTAGAATACCTACCTAAATGTACTTTGTGATGTACTTTCGATGTTGTCCTCAATAAAGTTTTTTATTATTATTATTATTTAATAATGTTAGTATGGTGAAAAAATAGTGATCTCTTAAAAAGAAACGAATAAATGATTTATCTGGAACTGATAACATAGCAAAATGCTTTTCTATTTGACTAATGAAAGAAAAATAAAGAACACCCTAAACAAATATTTATTTAAGAATGTTCCTTATTAGATAATTCTATTCAAAAGTACTGAATGTCGGGCATTCCCTGATTTTGGTACAAATAACAACCATGGATGAACAATCAGGGATCAATAGGTTTCAAGTACTTTATTTTCAAGAGCGCTGTTAGTCTAGTGGTGGCGGTTTTGCCTTCCGACCCTGAGGTCGTGGGCTCAAAATTGGTCTAAAAATACTTTTTATGTATCAATAACGTGCACAGTCAAAACTCTTAAACGGAGAAAATCAGCGTAAAGAGCCGGAACCTTAAAAGTTCTAAATAATGTGTCAATACATGAAAAGAGCCTCTTTGAGGTACAAATCCTTTCACCACACTCTTCCTAAAAAAGTAGTGACGCGACAAGAAGATACTGCTTGTGGGTTACCATTTAAAAGCAAACGTACCTATACATACAAGTTCATGTTATCAGTATTGCAACCGTTATGTCGAATTCTCTCGCTCCATAACGAGATATCTCGAACGACAAAAAATTATACATTCAAATACGAATTCAAACTCGCATCTCGAGATTTCTCCGTGTATCTTATCAGGTCCAAATGCCAAACACTCAACATCCTCCCCCTTTTTAAGGAGGGTGAAAATGAACCCCGGAAGTCTATGGGGAATGCGAACGTTTGAATTTTCAATAAAAATAGCTGGTTTTATATTCAATTTGAGGGCGAGTTTTCTTGACTTACAAAAATACATTTTAAATTTATTTATCTTAGAACTCATGCAGTCATCTAGTTTATGAATGAAACAATGAATTTGACCCTAATCATATTCCCGCCGAATACTTGTACTCATTTAGGAAAGTAATATAGATTTATTTTATAACTTAATGTTAATTTGAGTTATGTTTTGTGACTTCGGTAGTGATTAACATTAGGTAGGTACTTGAGGTCACAGCTCCAAGTGTGAACAGTCGGAATGAAAGTATTATGTGATATTTCTGGAAGGTTTTGAGGAAACACCATTTTCTACAAAACAAATGACGGTTGACCGAAAGTATTTTTATTACAATTATTTGACGGCCATAACTTAAAAGATGACTTTACGTCGATTTTAGCGGCTGAAGCCTTAAATGAATAAGTATTTTTACAATACATAGTCTAAAGTCCTAAATTGTCCAGAAAACTTTGAGCTAAAAGAGCGCTTCGCTTTTAGCGTTCACTACAGCTCGCTTTTCTAGCGTTCACTAGTCGTAGGAAATCTATGCTCACTTTCAAAAGAATTCTTTGGTTCCGTAAATTCGTAAACGAGTACCTATAGAGCGGGTATCAATTCTTGCATAAGGAGCGCCCGGTACATTCGGAACCCTGGGCTTCCCCGTCTAGGGACTTGGCCTTTTGCATTCATATTCAAATGCGAGTAGCGAGAGTTTAAATTGATATGTAAAAATGTGCTTTCGAATATGGGAGTCGAGTGATTTTAGAGATTAATGGGTATTCGTTCG
Organism: Plemyria rubiginata; assembly: GCA_963576535.1. NCBI lineage: Eukaryota > Metazoa > Arthropoda > Insecta > Lepidoptera > Geometridae > Plemyria > Plemyria rubiginata. The sequence continues at coordinate 5,742,281 of OY754922.1, read as the reverse complement.
AGATTTATCCAATATTTTTCTTCATGATTTGTGTGATAAACATGTTTGTTTTGTTTAGGTGTATTTGTGTTTTGCGTAGTATTTGATGACAACTATTTTATTCTATCAGTTATTGGACTTTGCCTATTTAATATTGAATGTAGAAAACATCGCGAAACTGAAAAAGAAACTGAAACAATTCCACGGCTTAGATCACCACTGTACGGTATACTCAAATATCTTAGTACTTACCATTGTATACCAATATTATAAAACTGTGAAATTATGATGCACTTAGATTTTTAAATGAAATTACATAAACTGCATTCAAATTGGTGAAGGAAGCAGATGATGATTGATCAGTTAACTCACAAATTGGAATAGGTCAGCATGATTACGTCACAGCTAGTGAGGTAGTGGACTACGAGGACGTGCATTACGGGCATTGCGCTACATCCATCGCTCTGAGAAGTCTCATGTACCGGTAATTGCAACATCAGCAATTTCCTGATTGAATGCAGCACTGATAGCATCAAATGAATGGAATAAAAGTTTTTTAATACAACTAGTTGATGGCACAAGCAGATGGCCCGCCTGAGGTTTAGTGGTAACCATCACCTATAACAAAGCATTGCCTCGTAAGTCACGCACGATAGGAACGTGCCCTACGATGCACTGCCTTGCGTCCATCAACTTGACGCATACAGATGTTAAGCCTCATGTGCCTGTAATTACACCCGCGACCACACTCTTCAAACCGAAACACAGCAACGCTGCTTGGCGGCAGAAAAAGGCGTGGTGGTAGTACTTCCTCGGACGAGCCTTTCACAAAGAGCTATACTACGCTTAAAAGCGAATGGCGAAAGAAATTGGAGGAGATATATAGTACATCCCCGCCCGTATATACTCTATCTCCAAAAAGATCCAATAGCTCTAATTACCCGTCCGGATTTAATTACCCGTTCAAATTTCGTTCTAATGCTTTGTTCCAAATTCAAAATCGTTCCATAAAATGTGCCAGTATCAAACGAAACAGACTCTTGTACAAAGCTATTCGAAATTTAAGCTCGAAAACTTTTTCGAACGCACCCTTCAGCCAGCGATACCAAATAGTTTAGCAAATTGGAAACATTCCTTCAGAAAACTAACACTGGGCTTTCGACAGTCGCATAGTTCGTGCGATGTTTAAAATAAAACATCCTGCATACGCCTTCATTAGCGAATGCAGGTGCTTTGTTTTACAAACCTTTGACACCTTTTTATGAAACCATGTAGGTAATGTCGCACGGTATATGTATGTATGGTACGGTAATACAGGTGAATCTTTGTCACGACACCTTTATTCAGGAAGCCATGTGCAGAATATTACTATGTGTGGATGACAATGATAATCACGTAACGGGGGACATTATTGACCATCGGAGCGGAATAGCGCCGTTTCCGCTCAGTGTGATTACAAAATTAAATGGTGTGCAACGTGATCAATATTTACATCATTTTAACATTAAAGTATTATATTATGTATCATGAGCGGCATTTTAATGGTGCTTTAGAATATGTCATCATTTCGGAAGTTTTGGATTGTTGGCTGACATTTTTTAAGATAATCATCATCAGTCTAAAGAAGTCCACTGCTGGACATAGGCCTCCCCTACACGTTTCCAGGAAGAACGATTCTGAGCCATTTACGTCCACCGACTTACCGCGGTCCTACCAACGTCCTTATTTTTATCCTTGGAGGAGGCTTATACCGCCGAAGTCGGTCCATACATAAATATATAAATGTGAACTAGTTAATTAATTAAGTATTAAGATTTGATTTCATTTTGTGTGGTTTTATTTTATCAAGGTTTTATTTTATCTTTATTTTATTATTTGATTCATTTGATTTCTAAGATGATTTTAATAGTTCCGTGTCGAATTGATTCATAATACCCGTTCACTAAGCAACAACAGACACCTTCGCTTCTGAAGTTACGGTCCAATGAACTAAGGGCTTCTCCAACAGAGACAAACATTGTATCAGCTCACTAATGGATATTTTTATTTGTTCGCCATTCTGTTGATGATTTAACGCGGGCTGTTTAACTTCGTAGATTCGGGATTTGTTTATTAGCTTTAAAAGGCGCCATTTGTCTAATTGTTCGAGATCTCGGAATCGGAAGAAATACTTTTTGCTTATAGATTCTGTTGAAGGTGAAACTGACACACGTGTTTATTTTCGAGCCAAAATCATGCTGTTCTCGAACCTTGCTCAACAAAAGCACGTGTGAACAGGTCGTGCTAGTAAATAAGCATGCTTATTTGGTCGTACGTCGGTTGATTTTTGAGCATGCTCAAAAGAATGATTATTTTTAAGCACGTGGGTAGAGAGGCCTTTGCCCTGCAGTGGGACGATGCAGGATGAATATAAAAAATAAAATTATAGATTCTATTTGATTTCCGCCATAAATACCTATCCCTAATTACCATAATGTTATATTCTTATCTATACTCCAATCTTGACGGCGTAGATAAGATTTTAACCCTTAAGAACTCTTAGTACCAAGTCTCAAGAAGTCAGAGCTAATCCAATCATTACGTTTGGCACATAGCTACAATTTGCAGGAGTTGGTAATCCATACCTGACAGGTTGCAAGCCCATGGCCGCTGAACTTGAACGAACCCAGTAAATGGGAAACGCCTTGAATATTAATGTTCATTCAAATCCAAATGTTTTATGTTAATACAAATGCAATAAAGAGTATATGCATACTAATTTACGCGAGCACACAAATCGTTTGTGCTCAGTGGGGATCGACCCTGAACCTACCCTAATGACCCAATTTCCAATAGATCTCCAACTAAAGTACCCCACTAAAGTTTTCTCCTTAAACCACTTCTAAGAAGCTCCTATATTCGCGTTGACGGCCGTAATTGGGCTCGGATAGGTTATCGCGATCTCGACTTGTTAAAGGATTGCCCGATTTAGGGCTGAGTTAGAAGGTTTTCTTGTAATACGTTAAGTTTGCACGTTGAATTGATTGTGGCAGAAATTGCAATTTTATTCATATTGACGACCTCAGTGGCGCAGCGGGCGAGAGTCCGCCTGCGACGCAAGAGGTTGCGGGTTCGATTCCCGCCTCGGAACAAATTTGTGTACGATCTGCAGAAATTTGTTCCGTATGTCAGGGTGTTTATGTATAACAAAAAGTATCTATCTATGTAAGTATATAATGTATTAAATATATCAGTCATCTAGTACCCATAACACAAGCTTTGAGTAGCTTACTTTGGGGCTAGATGATGCTGTGTGGATTGTCCAGCATTATTTATTATTATTATTTATCTACCGTGCCTAGGGATCAATGTCGTGAAACTATTTTTTCTAAATATTTTTTTAAGCTATCATGGTTATGAAAATACTTTTCATTTAAAACGGGATATTTTCCATGATTTATGAGTTTGAACTGCAGTTGCAACTGTGCCGAAATATGTCAAACTCAAAAAAAATCCCGTTTTAAATGCAAAATTATATTTTTTCTAAAGCTAACTGAATAGAATGTGTGTATTGTTGTCTGCCTTCTCATAAGTAGGTAAGTCTGTGGTTAGAAATGACAAGCGTTGTCCAGAATTATTGAAACGCGCTACGTTACTTATTTCGGCGATTAAAAAAACAGGCAGTTCGTTATTTTGAGCGCACGCGGCGGCGACAGTTGATTGCAAAAGTTTTCAAACGAAATAAAAAATGAGAGCACCGTTTTAGAGATATGGTTCCGTATATTTAGATACAGCGTTAACACAGAGCTCAAATGCGTAGGGACATGGGAAAAGCGTGCGGTAACGCGAGAGTGAGCGAGAAAGAGAGATCGTTGACGTTTGCGTTGCCACGGAAATGAGCTGAGTGTAAGCGCAGCATATGTTGCCTTTAAATGCTTGTGTAAAATGCACAGTCCTTTAGGCTGCGTTTGTACTCAGCTCATGTCCGTGGCAAAGCGAACGTCAACGCTCTATCTCTTTCTCGCTCGCTTTACCGCACGCGTTGTCTTTCGCGCATTTGAGGCTAGAAAGCGCTGTGAGAAAAAGAAATCAAAAACGATACCTAACTAATAGTTTTTTTTATATCCACATATATCATACTTCCTGCTGATAGCTGATGTTAAGGGGTAATAATCACCTATAACAAGCTCTCTCAAGTCACGATAGGAGCAAAAAGTTCATTTTTTTGCAGATGTAAAGTAATTAATAAGTTAAGGTATCAAACCTTAACTTATTAATTACTTTTCATGCTTTTCAACGGAACCCTAAAAAACGTGGTAACATTTTTGTCGGCAAAAGCTTTTCGCGGTAACTTCACGGTTTTTTCACTTTGTTTATGTTTCAGGATATGAATGTGCTCTATCTTTAGTGCACAGAATATTGGTTGCTTTTAAATTGCTTTAAATAACTCCATAAGCTATAGAAGTGCATTAATATTGTTATTTTATTTGGCTTTATTTTTATACTGCCTTCTGCGCCGTAGGCCGTGGGCTCGATCCCCACCGAGAAAACCATTTTGTGTGATGAACATAGATGTTTGTTCTCTGTCTGGGTTTTTATTATGTATTATAAATATAGATTTATTTATTTCGACACACCAACGACAAATACATATTGCTAGATTACTTAATAAATTATAAAGTAGGTAGTATATGCGCTGTCACTTACAGGTGTGTATTTACAAAAAAGACGTATATAATACGTATGTATTAATATGCCTTTCCTACTGGATAGGATAAAAAATAGGATACAGAGCTAACAGGTTAACTCATCATGTTTTCCTTCAACGTTTGCGAGCGCATGTTTTTTAAAGGAAAATGAACGCCTAATATTGCACAGCACACTAACAAATAGCTAAGTAGCATACCACCCCACAAATATCTAAATACCTACAAGAGCACACTCTCCCGGGGGTGTTGGGATAGCGGATTGTTCTAGCCCTCCATTGTTGAGGTCACAATTCAACGGTACCTAGACAAGGGTTGTCTGTCTTGTAGTACGTAGCTAGTAAGGGCCTTACTACAAAACGGTGTCTAACTTTAAAGAATGTCTAAAATTAGCGCTGTCTCTGTTTGCCATTACGCAATGGCAAGAGATGTCAAAAGTTTGGGCAGTGTTTAAATTTTGCCTATTTTTTTGTAGTAAGGCCCTAAATGTCTATTTCAGAATTTCAAATTGGCTCTAAAATAAAGTTAGGTTTACATAATTTAAAAACATTTGGGGAAAGAAGAGTAACCTCTTAGTGAGGTGTCTTTTTTTATACGTGCTGATGGAACAAGCAGATGGCCTACCTGATGTTAAGTGGTTATCATCGCCTATAACAATGCATTGCCTCGTAAGTCACGCACGATAGGGACGTGCCTTACGAAACACTGATGCCCTGCGTCTATCAACTTCTCTTCTTCTGTGGTACATCCATGGTAAATATACATACTTTTATTATATAACACCTAGACAGAGAACAAACATCTATGTTCATCACACAAATGTTTGTTCATGGTGGTTTAGTTTTGTCTTCTTCTTGTTTTTCTTGTAATGTTATGCTGTACCCGTTGGTCTGTTGTTGGTCTATTGTGTGTGGAATAAAACATCTTATCTGCATGCTGCAGACAACCTAAGTGAAAGAGACAGGTAGAGTGCAAGGGAGCAAGGTGATGGGGATAAGTTATCACTTATCTAAGCCTTCGTTTCCTGAGCGAGAAACCTCCAAATGTTTCTGTCAAACATTCTGTCACAGCAGCTTCATTTGGTACCCATCAGATAAACCTTGAGGAGTCGACTTTATTTGCGTGCATCCAATCGTCTTTTGAAGCCATTTTATATGAAATCACTACCATCAGTGCGAATAATAAAAAAAACCTAAAATCTCATTTAATGCAACGAAAACATAATAACTTATTGGCTTAGATCAAAATTATAATTATTTGCCTTGACTTTGTTATGTTTGCGACTAGGACTATTTAGTGGAAGATTTTTAGAAGTGTGAGTGAGTCTGTCAAAAAGCATTGGGTGGAAGTGCCTCTTGAATTAGTGGTCAATGTCAATTCCAGTGACGTAGAATTCGGACCGCACTAAGAACTCACGACGGCCAGAAGCAAAAGCTAACTGTGCTCTACTAAAGTACGGACTGCAGAAACGCAACTCGCGATTAGATGTTTGATAGTGTGGGCTAGCCGTAACTGAAGTTTATGCGTCAGTCAAGTTATCTACAGATAATATTTATGTAGACATGTCTGTCATCCCACGCTACTGTGATGCAAATATCTGGTGAATCTCTAACGGTTGTGACAGAGAATTCTGGGACATTGTTGTGGCAATGATACTTTATCTAATTGTCTGGAAAGAGTGTTTCTTAATCCTACTAATGTGTATATATATATAAATATTACTAGCGACCCGCCCGCGCGCCCATGCTTCGCACGGGTGCACATATCATGCATGTATTATGCATATAAACCTTCCTCTTGAATCACTCTATCTATTTAAAAAACTGCATCAAAGTCCGTTACGTAGTTTTAAAGATTTAAGCATACTATGTGGTGATAAAGGCGAAAGTTTGTAAGTATGGATGGATGTTTGTAAGTATGGATGGATGTTTGTTACTCTTTCACGCCGGAACGGCTGAACGGATCTGGATGAAACTTGGCAGAGAGGTAGATTATAGTCTGGAATAACACATAGGCTTTTTATCCCGTGGGAATACCGGGATTTAAATCTGCGTGGGTGAAACCGCGGGGCGCAACTGTCCATATTAAAAAAACAAAGCAGTTGATGGTAGATTTTTCGATGAGGAGAAATATCTAGAACGATGCTTTTTCGAACAAGCTCTAGAGCTTATTGCACGTGCACTAGTGCAAGCTAAATAAATCTTTTATAAAAAAAAATGTAAACAATCGTCATACCTCTATGTTTTTTGTAAATCAATAGATAAATAAATAAATAATGCTGGACAATCCACACAGCATCATCTAGCCCCAAAGTAAGCTACTCAAAGCTTGTGTTATGGGTACTAGATGACTGATATTTTAATACATTATACACTTACGTATAGATAGTAATTGATGATAGATAGTTCGAAAACTATTGTACACCACACGAAAATAGCATGTAAGAATTAATTTAAGCTACAGTGAAGTACAATGCAGTCTTATCGCTATGAGCGATGTCTTCCAGACAATCTTTGGATGGACAGGATTTTAATGATGTCACAATGGCGGTGTCACAAAGGACTATACACATATTTTATTCCAAAAGAAACAAATAAAAACTAATTACGATGTGAATGAACTGAAACTTTATTCACAAGACTTATAATCTCAGTAGCTTTTCTTCATAACATAAAAAGTCCTTGCTGCTTCGCCATCATCATCAGCCTACTGAAGTCCACTGCTGCGGACATAGGCCTCCCCTATCCGTTTCGTTGCATGTTGCGCCCTTTCCATTCACCGACTACCCGCAATCCTAACAATGTCGTTGGTCCATTGGGTAGGAGGACGTCCCACACTTCGCTTTCCTGTTCGTCCTGTGTTTCGCTGCGTTTTCTCACAAATCCGCTTATAATATTATAACTTAGTAGTTGCGCCCGCGCCGCGCAGATTTAAATCCCGGTATTCCCACGGGATAAAAAGTAGACTATGTGCTATTCCAGACTATAATCTATCTCTCTGCCAAATTTTGCCAGATCCGTTCAGCCGTTCCGGCGTGAAAGAGTAACAAACATCCACCCATCCATCCATCCATACTTACAAAATACTAGTAGGATTATATCAAAATGTCAAAATGATTCAAACAATACATCTGCAAAGTAACTTTTGAACCAGACGCACTATCTAACTTAACCTATGTATACGCACACGACGCATGCTCCAAGGTGCAGATAGTCTATATCTTACATCTATATCTTGCTATATAAGGTCTAGTCGACGTCTGTCTGGGCGTCACAATGGGCCCCAGGGCCGAGTCATTTCCAGGTGGGAGATGGCTGAATACTTAACAACCCTCGTACTGAAGGGTAGGTGTAAGGTAAGGGATGAAGCGAGCTTAGTTTTTGCGAAACCACCTGGCAGAGATGAATAAAAAATAATTGGTTGGCTTTCCACATAGCACTATCTCGCCCCAAACTAAGCCAAAACTTGTAATATGCGAACCAGATAGCTGATGTGATACCATAAAAAAAATATTTTTTGTAAAAACTTACTTTTAATAACACCCAGACCGAGAACAAACTCTATGTTCATCACACAAATGTTTGTTCTCGGTGGAGATCGAACCCACGACCTACGGCACAGAAGGCAGAGCTACTACCAACTGAGCTGTGTAGGCTGTCTGGTTTGATTGCACTTACCTTTTAAAAAAAGGAGTTCTCAATTCGACTATTTTTTATGTTTATTACCTCATAACTTTTTGATGATTGCAGATTTTGATGATTAATTTTTTAATCGAAAGCTGGTGCTTGTCATGTGATTGCATTTAAATTTGAGTCAAATCCGACAAGTAGTCTTTGAGTTATAGTATGCGTGTATTTTCCAGGCCTTTGAAGTCAGTTCGTATCTCCATACAAAAAAGTCCTAACGTTACGAAAAACGAAATACGAAAAAAGGTTAGTAAAACTCAGACTTGAGTAAGTACTGTAAGCTCTAAACTTGTACGGTGCCCTAAAAAGAACCCCTTGCACTTGGAGGGATTGTCGTCTGAAGATTAATCTTACATGGAAATTGTTTTGAATGTTTTTTCAATTGTTCAGCACGTCAACACCACACGCTGGAATGATAGATGTCTGATAAAGTTAGCCGGTGTTTAGGTCGGTTTATTTCAACTATGGGTTGTTGACAGCAATTAGGTTTGAATATAATAGAAAGGGAACCGAAACTGATTTCAACTTTGGGTTGTTGACAGCATCACTACATACTCGTAGATAAAACAAGGAATATCGCTTTCTCTGTCCCTATATCCCTATGTCTCTATGTATGCTTAAATCTTTAGAACTACGCAACGGATTTTGATGCGGTTTTTTTTAATAGATAGTGTGATTCAAGAGGAAGGTTTATAATACATGCTTGATATAGTAGAAAAACAATGTGCACCCGTGCGAAGCGCGGGCGGGTCGCTAGTTTAAAATAGAATGGAAAGGGAACTGAAACTGAAACATCTTCACGACTTTGATCCCCAGGCACGGCAAATGTCCTGTCAGATCTCTTACAACAGAAAATAGATAATTTATTTTGCGTCAAATAATTTTAACTTAGAACAGAAAATTCACATTAACGACACAAAGTAGGTCTTGTCCGGGGAAGTATTTCTACCACGCCTTATCCTGCTCCCAAGTAGCGTTGCTGTGTTTCGGTTTGAAGAGTGTGGTCGCCGGTGTAATTACAGGCACATAAGGCTTAAATCTGTATGCCTCAAGTTGATGGACGCAGGGCAGTGCATCGTAGTGCACGTTCCTATCGTGCGTGACTTACGGGGCAATGCTTTGTTGTAGGTAATGGTTACCACTTAACATTAGGTGGGCCATCTGCTTGTTCCATCAGCTAGTTGTATAAAAAAAACACTTAGCTTTCGATTGAAAAAATAATCATCAAAATCGGTCCACCCAGTAAAAAGTTATGAGGTAACAAACATAATACCCAGCAGAGTGATACTGGATGATAATCTAAATGTGAAGATTTCCATAGTAAATTTTCCATAAATTTCCGTAAAGTATAAGTTTGAGACTGAGACACTGTTTTTTATTAACGGCTTGTTGCATACCCTTATCGACATTTAAATAATTGTTTACATGATAGTTGTAATAAAAATGGTTTGTTTATATTTATGTTTTGTTAACGACCACTTAAACTAACTTTATTATCATTTTATTTCACTAAATACTTTGTAATATAAACATCACCACCGGGATTCTGTTATGGTTTCCGCTTCCGGTTTGAAGATGCTCTTTATTTGTAGCACGTACTTACAAACTATCTTATTTCCACAAATATTTATAAAAAATATAGTAGTAGAGTAAAGAGTTGTAGTTAATTGACTCAGGCGTGACTTTGCGGAAGTCCATTGTTAAATATAAATTAACTTGAACAAAGCAATATGTAGTACTAATCCGCTGATCTAATCTCCTTAAGCTGGAATAAACTTAATTAGACTTCGACACGTGTTTCACCCCTCTACGAAGCATCTTCAGGAAATTGACTGCAGTGCACGTCAGTGTCGTTCAGTGCACAGCTAGTCAATTTCCTGAAGATGCTTCGTAGAGAGGTGAAACACGTGTCGAAGTCTTATTAAGTTTATTCCAGCTTAAGGAGATTAGATCAGCGGATTAGTACTACATATTGCTTTGTTCAAGTTAATTTATATTTTTAAAGAGTTGTAGTTGGGAGTAAATAGGAGTAGAGCTCTTTGTGAAGGGCTCGTCCGGAGAAGTACTACCAACGCCTATTTCTGCCGCCAAGCAGCACCGCTGTTTCGGTTTGGAGAGTGTGGTTGCCGTTGTAATTACAGGCACGTGAGGCTTAACATCAGTACGCCTGAAGTGGATGGACGCAGGGCAGTGCATCGTTGGGCACGTGCCTATCGTGCGTGACTTACGTGGCAATGTGTTGTTATAGGTGATGGTTACCACTTATCATCAGGCGGGCCATTAGCTAAGGTCTTGCTTTCAAACCCGGTCACGCACCAATGGGTTTTTTGTTTTAAAATTTACGTGCACAATGCCAGTACTCTCAAACGGTGAAGGAAAACATGGCATCGTGAGGAAACCGGCATGTTGTAAACTACCTATCAAGTTCTATAACATCGTGCTCGAAAGGAACTTCTTGAGGCGCACCCAAAATCCTTTAACCACACTGTTTCGAAAGAAACTGGTGACTCGATAAGAAGAAGAAGAACAATATTATAACAAAGCATTGTCTCGCGATGCACTAATGATAAGGACGTGCCCTTTGGCAGATAGTATTGATAAATTATTTCTGGATTCCACAGTAAATAAAAACCCGGTCAAAGTTGTCAAGAATCAACAACTTCAGAGGAAAATAACAATATTCTTGCCACTGCAATACAAACAGCGGAATCAATTAAAACTTGCACAATTGAAGTGTTGCCAGCTCTATGTAACAATTCACTAAAAACAAGCCAAAGCTATCCCTATACCTCACCACAAAGGATACACAATCGTAGAACAGTGTTACGTAAAATAATGTAGTTGATTTACAGTTTTGTTCCGATAGTGTTACGGTCCAATTTGAGTATTTCACGTTTAATGATAAAACAGTTGCATATCACAATAGATTTATTTGTATTGGTTACGGAGCGGACAATGCCGTACTCTTAAGAATTATTGATTTTGAGTTTATTTTTAAGTTCGATCTGCTTGCTTGTCTGCTTGTTTGTCTTGTTGCTTATTTATTGGAGAACCAACTAACAGCTCTTCAATAAACACATAATTTTAAACTTAAAGAGCCAATATGAGGTTCCCACAAGTAGCTATCATACTCCTACTAATATTATAAATGTATATTCAAACCGAAACACATCACATGGTCGTCTGCAGAAATACACACACAAGAAGTGCGATTGAGGGTAAGTAGGTATGTCTAGGGCACGTGTCTCTATAGACAAAAATATTTACTGACTCAAGGGTAGACAGAGCCACGTCCATTGTATGCTCGCACTGACATCTACCAGCTATAATCACAATCAAATAATAAAATTATTCATCGCTATTTTCAACCCAAAACTTTCCAGATTAGGGTTCAAACTTAAATGAGTCTTAGTCTTATTCACTATCTTTTATACCACATTTTTTATTATTCGCCCGGCAGCTCCCAAAAAGGGTATTTTACTGTCGGAATAAAAATACAAAGTCATTGTAAAGGCTCAAAGAATGAAGGGTAAATTTCACCCCATTGGTTCTTCAATGGGAGTCCGGTCACAGATTATAACATAGTACCTAAGCATCTAAATGTCACTTGGAGTGTGTGTGTCTCCAGCTTCCTCATATTGAAAATGTAATTTCTATAAATGCCAATATTTAAAGCATAATTAGTGCACTCATAGATTTGAATCATAATTTAGCTGCCAAATAAACAACGATGCTATAAGCTTATAATAGTGTGTAAGCTGGAGTAACATGTCTCCAGCTGCCTCAGTCAGTGTGGGCAAACGGCTAATGATAGAGATATATAGTAAACGCAAGGATTTAGTACCTATTTAGTGCACCTGGTACCAAAAATTTCAGGTCTGTAGCTAAGAAACTCTTCGAGTTATAAGACTTCATTAACGTGTAAGCTGGAGTAACGGTACGTGAAAAAGCATATGCTCGTTCTCTGGAATGGCTGGAGCTAGCAGGTTGCTTTAAGTCTCCAGATTTAGTACCAAACGAATTAGCGAGGTACCAAATATTTGAAGTGTTTCTGTTCAAAACTCTATGAGTTACAAGCTTTTCCAGCTTTTTTTGTTTGTCCAACTTGCACATGTTGGATCTCAGCAACCACAATAGGTACAGACTCGGTTGATGTCTCTGAACCGAGCTATGAATTAGTGCACTCGGTACCAAAAATTTGGAATCTCTAGGACAAGCAGTTCTGTTGTAATCAGCAAAATAACTAATATTATGATGAGTTACAGAATACCAGATAGTTCCATTTCGACCAGCCTTCAGTTGATAGTAGCTCTATCTCTGTCACTACAGCGAATGCGTCACACTCGTACCTACTGATGCAATCAAGGAATTTGAATATATCTGTCTGTATTCAAATTCCTTGGATGTTATTTTGCTGATTACAACAGAACTGCTTGTCCTAGAGATTCCAAATTTTTGGTACCGAGTGCACTAATTCATAGCTCGGTTCAGAGACATCAACCGAGTCTGTACCTATTGTGGTTGCTGAGATCCAACATGTGCAAGTTGGACAAACAAAAAAAGCTGGAAAAGCTTGTAACTCATAGAGTTTTGAACAGAAACACTTCAAATATTTGGTACCTCGCTAATTCGTTTGGTACTAAATCTGGAGACTTAAAGCAACCTGCTAGCTCCAGCCATTCCAGAGAACGAGCATATGCTTTTTTACGTATCGTTACTCCAGCTTACACGTTGATCAAGTCTTATAACTCGAAGAGTTTCCTAGCTACAGACCTGAAATTTTTGGTACCAGGTGCACTAAATAGGTACTAAATCCTTGCGTTTACTATATATCTCTATCATTAGCCGTTTGCCCACACTGACTGAGGCAGCTGGAGACATGTTACTCCAGCTTACACACTATTATAAGCTTATAGCATCGTTGTTTATTTGGCAGCTAAATTATGATTCAAATCTATGAGTGCACTAATTATGCTTTAAATATTGGCATTTATAGAAATTACATTTTCAATATGAGGAAGCTGGAGACACACACACTCACTTGGAACCAATAATACATTTTATAACCTTAAACTTCTGCGAACCTCGATATTTATCAGCATTCTTACGATTTTTACCAAGTTTGTTAAGTGCTTGGAGATATACTGCAATAAGCTACTGTCTAGCTGGTATGTGACTGGTTGCAAGCACATCGCCGCTGCTAGAATACTATTGCATAGCGATGACATTGCGCATGTTTTCTCGACTAGAAAAAAACTACTATGTTCCATTGTATAAATCATTCACTGCATACAAGTTCACCACATAGTATAAAACAAAGTCGCTTTCTCTGTCCCTATATCCATGTCCCTATGTATGCTTAAATCTTTAAAACTACAACGGAATATGATGCGGTTTTTTATAGATAAAGTGATTCAAGAGGAAGGTTTATATGTATAATACATGCATGTTAATAGTAAAAAAACAATGTGCACCCGTGCGAAGCAGGTGCGCGCGGGTGGGTCGCTAGTTTTAATATAACGTCGATCGCCAAATTGAACCTTTAACCAACTACCCAAAGCTTATTTTCTATTGCCGCTGATATGAAGTGACAATGTTGTCCAAAAGTGCCTTTTCTTTACAACCATTGAAACGCGGTCACTACTTTTCCTTATTTAGAAAAGTACATACTATGAAGGGTTTTTAGGAAATCATGCTCTTTTGAAATCAAGGCTCATAAAATAAGTAAACTAGAAATGGTGCGGGAAAACATCTTTACAAAACAGCCATCTTAGGCGCATCTTCTCAAATAACGTCGACGACTATATTAAACGAAGAAGTGCTCTTAGCAGGAATGCAATAGCTATAGGCAGAGGTAGCCACTCAACATCAGGGGGGTCATACTTCTTCCATAACTTCCTATCATAAAAAAGCATTAATTTGAATGTTTTCTTTAAAATTCGTAGCGCAACCCCTTTTCAGTGTTTGCAAAGTATTATTCATCATCATTTTACCACGCCACGGTCGCGTCATTTAAAAAGAACGGTGGAAAACGGTGGAGGGGATGTGTTTATGCGAACAAAACGTGCGTGACACCCAACTCCTTCCAGCGTTCTATTTACGTGACGCGATCTATAACGCCCCCATACCCGATGAATTGACAATAGTGAGGATCGCCGAAATTGACTACGAAGAAGGAAGAATCGTTCCTGCTGGAAATGTATTGGGGAAGATCCATGACCAGCAGTGGACTTGTTCAGGCTGATAATGATGATGATTTATACCCAACGACAAGATAATTTAATTTATTCATCAATTTAGAGTTCCGCAACATAAATTCCAAAATCGAAACGTAATAAAAAACTCGTATTGGCTATTAGTCCTAAATCACAGTTTTCATCGCCTTACCGCGTTGGGTTCCGTATATAGTAGATCAAAATTTTCGTTCACACATAATAAAACGCATTAAGGACGGCTGTCTGTCACACCTAATGACTACTTTGATATTCTTTATCATCATCATCTCAGCCCATCACCCATACTGGGTCATATCGGGCTTCCTCGGGCGTTATTCACTATGACCAATCCAACCGCGTTTGCGTTTAGATCACTTTGTGACTTCACACGGTTAGAGCTTAGTATCTCCTATGTCATAAAGAATAAAGTCCAAGAACATGTTGTGACTTTTGCACGGTTAGGGGCAAGGAATCTCCCATGTCATACAGAAAAATGCCCCTGTGTCTCTGGTTCAGAGGGCCAACCGCGATCTCTTGAAGCATTCTTATTTTAATATTACTTTTATGTCAATGTCTTATATCAACTGCATAGAGTCGGCTTTATGATCAAAAAGTAAAGTAATATTGAAATAAGAATGCTCCAAGAGATCGGGGTTGGCCCTCAGGTGTTTATTGCGACGAAATTAAAAAAAGTATAAAAAATAATATTCTTAAAAAAATGGTTGATTGCGATGGGGAAACTGGTTTTTACTCAAATTAATAAAAAATATTATTCTTAGGGTTTCTAGTTCGTGCGACGCCACCCAACTAAGATTTGGTTGGGAAACATTTTAATGCAATCAAATTATTATTCATTAAAATTATATTCAGTTGGAACAATGATTACGAATAACAAAATGTTTGCAATTTTGCAGACATGCGAACCTTTTTACCGATGTTACAAAATAGTGTGAATGCGGCCCACAAACACGCGTTCGAACATCGAGGCAATCTCACTTCAATTTTACACGCGTTTGCGCGTAACGTGATCTGGTGGAATAGAATCGACCTACATTGCGCTTTCTGAGCTGCTTTCCCGGCACCCTGTCGGATAAAACCGGCAATGTGTGTAAATAGAATCTTAAGACGCGGACTACCGTTAAACAACATCTTTTTTTACATTTTTCTCTTTCTACATTTTTTCTACATTCGTTTTTTACGCTCTCGCTCTCGCTGATGTAACAAGTAGATTCCACCTGCAGCTGTTATGTGGTAACCATCACATATAACAATACATCGCATGATATGTTATATGTGATGGTTGAAGTGTCCTACGATGCCCTGCGTCCATCAACTTGAGACTGTACATGTTAAGCCACATGTGCCTGTAATTGCACCGACAAAGACACTTCAAACCGACACAGCAACGCTTGGCGGAATAAAAAGTCATAGTAGGTAGAAACAATTTAGCTATACTTACATTAACAAATTTGCTATATGAATGTAAAAAAATTGGCTAAATTACTTGTTTTTTCATTTACTTATGTATTAATTTTTTTAGGATTGCCAACAAAATATACACAAAATTACAATAATTTCCATACAGTTTGGATTACATCAAAGTGAATTAAAAATAATGTTAAAACGACGATAGATTTTATACTAGGTATACTGTATTAAATAGAGTAAAGGTACTATACATTATGTTAAAATGTGCTAGCGGTTTGTCTGACGGTTCGCAGCTTCTTACGGGACTTTCTTCGTTCGGTTTTAAGTAAACAGTTTAGTATTTTCCAGTGGCAATCTAAATCCCATTTGAAACCTTAATATGCAAATTTTTACATTCACAAGCAAGTTCTTATTTGTTTATTGCGTATATTTACTTAGTTTATAAAATGGCGTACTAGGTACACATAAAGGGCATAATAAAGGATATTAGGTATAAGAAACTACAAAAGGACCAAAATAATTGAAAAATTAAACACTGGCTTCGCCATCGGCTCCGCTCGTATTTTAAATAGCCAATTCGACAGCTTTCAAGCAGGCAGACAGATAAAAACAACGCACACGGTCACCCATCCAAATAGTGACGGCACAGAACGTTGCAAAGCTTAAGGTTAAAAAAACAAGAGCTAATGTGACTCTCGCTCGCACGTTTTGACTTGTTGAAGGATATAACATCACTGAACCCATTTTCGAAAAACAACCGTTTTGTGTGCAATCAGATTGCGCACAGTCTATTAAAGATTTCATTTTGATCGATACATGTTTTCCTACTAGTAGTTTTCCTACATAAAAGTTTATTTTTCAAGTTTTCGTACTTAAGCAAACTTTTGAGTAGCAAAACTTGCATCGATCAAAATGAAATTTTTATCAAACTGTGTGCAATGTGATGTTGTGAAAATGGTTGTTTGCGATTTTTCAAAATATTGCTCAGTGATTTTATATCTTTCAAAATGTCGAATCGTGCGAGCGAGAAGTACATTAGGTGTTGTCAACGCCTTAATCAATCGGTTAGTAATCACCAAGAACAGCTACAGCACCTCAAAGATTCTAATAGAATAGATTGTAAGTAAGTTTCTTAAGGACTTAAAATTACCATTTGAGCTACAAAAAGGTTCAAAGGCTAGATTGTATCATATAATTACTCTGGAGGGTATTTAATTACGGCGGCGGCGGAGAGCTGGTTTTGTACTTAAAGATATGCCAGGATATCCCACTATCCTAATCCTACTACTATTATAAACGCGAAAGTTTGTAAGTATGGATGGATGGATGGATAGATGGATGGATGTTTGTTACTCTTTCACGCCGGAACGGCTGAACGGATCTGGATGAAACTTGGCAGAGAGATAGATTATAGTCTGGAATAGCACATAGGCTACTTTTTATTCCGTGGGAATACCGGGATTTAAATCTGCGTGGGTGAAACCGCGGGGCGCAACTAGTGTACTATACCAACCAACCATACCAACAAACAGCTAAAAGTCAACATCATCATCATCATCCACAGCCCAAATCTTATAGTGTAATTTTATCTGAAATAGAGCTGTAACTTAAATAGTCGCATCATAACATCGCGCCGTGATCCGACCCAAAATAATTTTTAATGCCGTATAAATAAATGCAAATCAAGTGTAAACCACATCTAAAAATTTAAAGTATTCACGAACAACCTTCAATAATCCAAAAACCCTCGATCAGAATATTTAAAATACGCAAATCTCGTTTTGATTAAAAATATTTATCCAAAAACAAAATGTCAAGCGTTTTTAATCACCTCGACGAAGTGGTATGCAGGTATGAAACATTCGAGGACTCTTCGTTACATTGCGGTGTAAATGCGGCCCGTCGTAAACTGCGGTATTTTATGATCGTGTCAGTCACACCGTTTCATGTCACATTTATTTGGGTTGGTAAATTTTAGGGACTTTTTGGCGCCAATTTGGAGAGATTTTGGTTTTATAGACTCGTTTTAGTATGGGTCGACGAAATGAGCTATGAACGAGTTTTTAAATAAGTACTTGATAGCCACGTTTACTAAGAAACAGTATTTGTGGAAAAGAGTAGTAATTAGGTAGGTAAGAGTAGTAGAGCTCTTTGTGAAGGGCTCGTCCGGGGAAGTACTACCACCACGCCTTTTTCTGCCGCCAAGCAGCAACGCTGTGTTTCGGTTTGAAGAGTGTGGTCGCCGGTGTAATTACAGGCACATGAGGCTTAACATCTGTATGCCTCAAGTTGATGGACGCAGGGCAGTGCATCGTAGGGCACGTTCCTATTGTGCGTGACCTACGGGGCAATGTTTTGTTTATAGGTGATGGTTACCACTTAACATCAGGTGGGCCATCTGCTTGTTCCATCAGCTAGTTGTATAAAAAAAAATAAAAAGGTAGTAGGTATATTCGTTACCACTTTATCTAGAACCTTCATAAAATAATAAATAATAATTATCTTTGTAAGTACCTAAGTATGACTACTTACTACAGAATTAACGCCTGTGATTTGAGATACCATTTACATACCATTTTTGTAACTGTACAGTTCAAGTTATGCTGGACTTCAAATACTTGCTAGTTTTTATTATATTACTGTTACTTAAACCATGATCATCATCAGAACGAAGACGAAAACATCCACTGATGGACATAGGGCCTCCCCCAAATGGTAAAATTATTTCTAAATAGAAGGATTTTAAGTTCTTTCCATCCACCAACTTTATATTCAACTTTCCGCGATCTTTACAATACATTTAGATTTGTAATATTGAAGTCGAATCTGTGATAATAAATAAGCAATAAAAGTGTTTCTAAAACTTATCGAGATACAGTGTTACGCTCCGGTCTAATTGTGGCCGGGCTGAATCGTTATTGCAGTATTTCGAGTTTTATATATTTTTAATTAGGTTTATTGGTCGCTTCACTTGTGTTAAAAGCGTTACTTTTAACAACGACTGTTTTATGTTACGGTATGGTATTAAACTTTTTTATACATCCACGTTTAAAATGGTAAATATTTTTGCCATCTAAAAAAACAAAGCATTTTTCCTCCTTTTTTATTATAGGAACCCAATGACTGATTAATTGATGGTGCGTGTCTCGAATCTAGAACATTAATTTCAAACAAAGTATCCGACCTACATCGAAACATTATTCAGAAAAATCGAGCATCTATAATTTATATTTGAAAATCCCGCCAAAAGAGTAGGTACAAGCAGGTACTATATAGATAGTATCGATGGCTGTCACCGACGTACAGTTACGCTTCGGTTTCTGAAAAGCTGCTAGCAGCATATAACTTAAAGAGTAGAGCTCTTTGTGAAGGGCTCGTCTGGGGAAGTATTACCACCACGTTTTTTTCTGCCGCCAAGCAGCGTTGCTGCATGTGCTTCGGTTTGAAGAGTGTGGTCGCCGGTGTAATTACAGGCGCATGAGGCCTAACATCTGTAGCCTCAAGTTCATGGACGCAGAGTAGTGTATAGTTCACGTTCCTATCGTGCGTGTTATTGGTGACGGTTACTACTTACCTCCAGGTGGGCCATTTGCTTGTGCCATCAGTTAGGAATAAGGAACTTGAATATGTACGAGTATTAATGCATATTTAGATTCAATTTAATTTTTTGTGTTTATATGCGAGATATGTACAAAAAGATGTTCTTTCATTCTTCCTTGTATGTTACTACAAAAGCACGATCGTTTTATAACGTCCGTCGCGTTTCAAGAAGCGATGCCTTCGCCGGCAGCGATGTCATCGAGGCAATAAAGTGTTATTTATTGGCCCGATATTGAGTTACAAATTATTTGACATCTTTGCGAGTATTTTGGGATGGTGCAGGGTGATTTTATGGCGCTGCTTTTGTTTCCATGCCATAAAGCGCTCAGCTATTCCGATGATATAGGACATGATGACCGGTCACATCATTTCTAGGAGCTGGTGAATTCTCTGACCTACCATAGATATTAACAAAGATGAATTCCTGGTAGTAGAGTACCTTCTAGCTAGTCCAGAGATTATTATTAATTAGAGATAACTGAAGCTATTATTAAAACTGAAGAAAAACATAATATGACGAAAATTTTCAGGATATTCCATATGTCAAATGACAGGATCTAGTGGTCTAAGTTTAACCGTTGACATCTTTGTTCACATTTACAGAGAATAAATGATTTACGATTCAAAATACATAAAAAAGGAATAGATTCTAAAAAGGTACTCAAAAAAATCTTATGTCAATCTAATAATGACTCATCATTCTTAGATTACTACAGAAAGCTACAAGTACACAATATTCGTAATATTATAATAGGTTGACAGTTTCATTCTAACTCTACCTCATATGTTGTGAGTTGTTTCGATTCCCACCACACACGAAGAACCTCAAATGAAAATCTTTTTCCAGTTAAAGTACACAAAAACTACATATTCTAATATCACACTCTAATAGAGCGGGTTCGAATTCCGGATGTTGACTTTCGGCTCGCGCGGTGATATTAAAATCGACGGGTATTGGAATCCTAGTTTTTGGATTATTTTCGTTGAATATAAATTGAAAACCGGTGGCGATTTCACGAACGAATTTTTCTAAAGGTTATTTTTTTACCAACCGGTCACCAAACACTACGTTATTGCTGTAACCAGCATAATATTTTAACATCCAATAATTTTATTAAATGGTTGTCTGAATAAATAACTATTGAAATGTGAAGTAAATACATAGGTAAATAACTAGTGGCTCTGGGAGCTGTAGACCTCGCGAGCATACTAAAAGTGAGCTATTTGAGGAATGTAATGTGCAAGTGCATTTTCCGTTTTGTGATTTTTTTGATCTTTTTGATTTTTTTTGCATCATCTTGTGTAGAATGAGGTCCTATGTGTTTCTCTCAAATTTGATTGAAAACCATCGATTGTTTGATGAGCTATCCTGTTCATCATGCTGAAGATCCTTATCAGATCTTCGCCAAACTTTTATGAGACCAACTTATAGTTAATACCTTTCAAATAAAAAAAGAATAATCGAAATCGGATCTCATATGGTGGAGATATCCAGTATATCAAATAGCCCTCTTTTTGCCCTTTTTTTGGGGGAAGTACCCCTCCAATCAAAAATCCCCGACAGCAAAAAAATTCTAATAAGTCATATAACCTGTGCACCAAGTTTCGTCCAGATCGGTTGAAAAATGCGACCTGTAGAGGAGAACAGACAGACAGACAGACATCCGGACAAACGCATTTTTGGCCAATGTGGAAACTGAGACGCTTCGCTCGCTCGGTCAATTATAAAATCACGTCTGTATCCCATAGGTAGGCACATACCACGGATTTCCACTTGCTAAGATCCTTACATAGGTAGGTACCTCATTCGCTTAATTCAATCTTAGAACATTTTTCATACATTCTGATCGGTTTAGAATACTCTTAATCTGGTCTTTCTCTTAAAGCGTCTGCTATCTCTGATGATACATAGTCCAAGTCCTCACGAGATGTCTAATAATATTTAAACACTATTATAGTATTTAGTGATTGGTTACTATTTGTTTACAATTGTACTAATTGTTAATTCCTTTATTTTGTTTCAGGTATATAACAGTTGTAAATATTATGTTATGAAAAAAGTGGCAAGTGATTTACGTACTTCTCAGTTCAGCGTATTGGTAAGCGTATTTTTTTGAAGTAAGTACCGCTTAGTTTCAACTAACATTTAGCAAAAGTAGACTATCGTACTCTGTGTATTATTGTAATTATCGATCTTCTAACTAAAGTATGTTTAAATTTAGTGAAAATATGTTTAATTATAAAACCTGCTTCAACACTGGTATGAAGTGGATATGTTGTTTATTGCCAGCCAGAGTCAAAGGATCATTATTAAAAAAAATTTATGACTAAATAGCTCAGTATTTTTTATTTTACTTGCTGATGTGGAACAACCATATGGCCAACTTGATGATAAGTGATAAAAATCACTTATAAACACAGCATTGCATTTCATGCACGAAGCTAACGTGCCCTACGATGCACTGCCTTGATGCGTTCAACAATCCATTAACTTTAGGAATATAAAATTTTTAGGATCATGTGTCCTAATTTCACCGGCAACCACATTTTTCAAACCGAAACAGCAACGCTGCTGGGCGGCAGAAGCAGGCATAGTTGTAGTACTTCTCCGGACGAGCCCTTCGCAAAGAGCTCTTCTTTAAAAGCCTGTTTACTTTTTATTCATAAATGCGACTTCGGTATCCGTTATCCGGTGTACCGTAGCAGTATTTAGGGCCAAAATACAGTTCATAATTTTAGAGTGCCAGCGCGGACGCCATATTGCATGTCATCATTTGTCCCCGGATTTTGGATATAAGCTGTAGGTCCAAATTCTAGAAGAGAGCGGATAGTGTTTTTTTTATGAAAATGGGATGATGACGTGACTCCCAGAGACCGATAGCCTGATCGATACCTGGTGAAGGTATAACGAAACATTGCCTCGTAAGTCACACACGATAGAAACGTGCCCTACGATGCACTGACTGCGTCCAACAACTTAAGGTATACAGATGTTAAGCCATGTGCCTGTAACTACACCTGCAATCACACTCTTCAAACTGAAACACAGCAACGCTGTTTGGCGACAAAAAGGGCGTGGTGGTAGTACTTCCCCGGACGAGCCCTTCACAAAGAGCTACTACTCTTATTTTCATCAACATTGTGCCGATCCCAATACTCTTGGACCACAGGCCAAGTCCGACAATGGAGATTAATAGCCGCCTCTCAGTAGCTCATATAATGCGATTATCTTGTATCTAAATAATGTTATACTTCACAGTTTCGTTGTCGTAACTCTAGGTTTGCTGGAAGAGAAAGCCTTTTTGCATTATGTTTGCCTGTGTTTGCTCCTTTATGCATTAAAACGAAGACTGCACATTTCAACATTTTAAAAGATATAAGAGATATAAAATAATTAAATCAGTTAATAAAAAAATCGCTAACAACAAAGACGTTAGCAATAACATTTTCATAGTTCAGCAAAAATATAATTTTGATGCAACAAGTTTTCTTAACAAAATGTTCGCTCTACTAATACATATTTTAGTTCCTTAATAATAACTAGATGTCGCCACAGGAAAGATTAGCACGCGCTATCGTTGCGTTTACTCGCCATCCTTTGCGTATCCTATCTGACGTTCCGTACTCATGGATATAAATCTGAAACCGCGGGCCGCAACTAGTATGGTTATAAAATCGTCGCTCATTCAACCCCCGACTAGCAGACAGGCTTCACATTCTAACAGTTACTAACAATAAAAACGGCTTGAGTAATAGCCACGTCTGCGGGACAGACAGACAGATACACGCCTGATTAACGAGCATAGATTCCAGCTTGATAATACGGACTACTGTCTCGGCCGGTTAGTAACTGTACGTTTTGTCAGACGCGGTAAACGCATCTCGTTTTGACATAACAACGGAACTTGCGTCACTGGATTGGAAATATAAAGATCCACGACTTTGATGCCAATCACTATCACTACATAGTATAAAACAAAGTCGCTTTCTCTGTTTCTATATCCCCATGTCCCTATGTATCCTTAAATCTTTAAAACTACGCGACGGATTTTGATGCGGTTTTTTTAATAGATAGAGTGATTCAAGAGGAAGGTTTATATGTATAATGCATGCATGATATATGCACCCGTGCGAAGCAGGGGCGCGCGGGAGGATTGCTAGTGATAGATAAATTGGTAGACTGTGGTAGCGAGGTAGCGGATGGGTCTTGTGTGGAATACACAGGACTCACTCACTACTATACTAAGAGTTCTTCCTGTTCTTGTCGTGTCACTAGGTTCTTTCGAAGCAGTGTGGTGAAAGGATTTTAAGTGCGCCTCAAGGGCTCCTTTCGAGCACTTGATACGTATATTATTATAGAACTTAATAGGTTCTACAACATGCCAGTTTCCTTACGATGTTTTCCTTCACCGTTTGAGAGTTCTAGCATTGTGCAAACATTTTAACAGAATACTCATTGGTACACAACAACAACACACACACAACACAACAAAAAAAAATCTATATATATAATGTATTAAATATATCAGTTATCTAGTACCCATAACACAAGCTTTGAATAGCTTACTTTGGGGCTAGATAGTGCTGTGTGGATTGTCATTATTTATTTATTTATTATTTTACAACCGGTTTCAAACCGTTATGATAAGAAGAAGCAAAGACTTACACTAGACCTTTTTTTGAGTAACTGAGGATTATATTTTCTCTAAATTTAACTTCTCAACATTTTGCACTGTAATGGACCTAAAATAATGTAGACTCTCTCCCATCCCTCCATTATGCTTATCGTTTCTAAGGAATTTATGATATAATTTACTCTAAATAAAATTTCTACGCAAAACCTTAAGAAAAAATTAATAAGCATTTTAGTTTGTACAGGCTTTGTAGTAATAATATACTCATCTCAGGTTAGTTGCGCCCCGCGGTTTCACCCGCGCAGATTTAAATCCCGGTATTCCCACGGGATAAAAAATAGCCTATGTGCTATTCCAGACTATAATCTATCTCTCTTTATTCTTTATTCTTTATTGTACACAGAAACAAAATACGAAAACTTAAATAATAAAGTATGTACAAAGGCGAGCTTAACCCTAAAAAGAGTCTCTCCCAAGTTTCATCCAGCGTGAAAACGCCTGAACGGATCATGGAACGGATGATGTTACAAACTTGCGCATTTATAATATTAGTAGGATTTCAAAGAAATATCTATAAAATATCATATCATATCTCAACTACGACGCTATAGTCATTGTTATTATTTAATATTTTTGCCCACGCTCGTCTAATATTATAACTTAATTTGCATTAAGTTGGAAACGGCGAACTTTGGCGGATCAGTGCTCCGTCTTTCGGTCCTAAGGATACGGGTTTGAATCCAGACTTTTATATATTTGTTTTTTATTTCAGGTACTTGACACGAACATACTACCTCTTATACTGATACTCATAAAGATCAAAATCGTTTGCTCACTTATTCAGGCTGTTTATGATGATGTAGAATCAAACCCATATTAAACACATTGAACACTAATGCATCCGCCCATTAGCCAGAACCTGCCAAAACTCAAAACAGTGTTCAGTTGAGTTCTGCTGAACTCAGAGCAATTCGGCAAGTATTCCGAGTTCGCCAGGTGAAGTCTCGCTGACAATCTGACAAACATCCCACGCGTGAGTCCAGGAGATGGCTTTGCTAAGTCATGCTTTATAATCTATTCTCTTCTCCTAGTGTCGAAGTGTGAAGAAGATCGCCGCTGCTAGAATACATAACGACAATTCCATATTTCAACATCATGATCAGCATCAATAACTCCACTGTTGTGGCCAAGGCTTTCCCCATTTTCCCTCCCACACACTTCATGATCTACGTGGGGCTTTGGATCGCCTCCCGTAGTTACTTTTTCATATTGATATTTTACGATTCGTCCAAGCGATCAAAGCCTGTGGAACAGGCAAGATCAGCATCGAAAAATCCGCTGCTGGGTAAAGGCCTGCTACCACCAACCCAAGGTTCTTCTTCGCTATTTTAAGGAGTTGGGCTGGCTGGGGTGAGGTTAGCAATGCACAATACATCCCGTTGCGGGACGTCTCCGTGCAGATCTCATTCAACCAAGAATTAGAATTAGAAGGCCTGTCTGCGGTTTTCACAACGGACGTGGGCCTGTCGGGTCGGCTTCCGTGGTAACTGTTTCATATTGTTGATAGGTACATTTATATTTGTATTATACAGGTTGTCCCAAAAAATAGTGTCAAGCGAAAGTCCAGAGATAGAACACCCCTTGGGGTACCCGAATCACCCCATGTATGTTCCGCAATTTTTTATGGTTTTCGAGTTATGATTTTTTTCCCGAATTTTTGAAAATTTTCGATGTCCTGCATAGCAGTTATCTTTTTAAGATCCGTCCTGTGGACTCCTGCACTATTCGATGCAGCTCACATCTCGCCGGAGTTACGAGCGTGCTTCGTAAACTTTCAAATACTATTTAAACAGACAAATTCGCTTTGCATTTAGAGAATGCAACAATGTTTGCAAAAAATCACCTACGTGTGCAAACTCTGAATTAGGTATTTACTCAGATATACATAAATGGTTGGTTATCAAACCAATGTCAGCCAAATTTATAAGTAACGTACCTATAGTTAACAATGTATCTTCTTCTTTCTGCCCTTATTCCACTTTATGTGGGGTTGGCACACCAGGAAAAGGAAAATAAAATAATGAACGTTGATACATATTATGTACGTTCATTATTTTATTAAACACTTCAATAACACAACAAAAGGTTGCCTAACTATGAGCATTTTCTAAATTCAAACATTAAGCACACAAACGAACAAAAGTCACAGAAAAAGCACTGTTTTTTTATCTTTTGACTGTTATTTGATTAAGTACGAAAACAAGGAAAAAAAGGGCAAGAAAACTAATATTTTGATCATTAAGTAAATTCTCATTCTTTCTATTGATCGTTTTTGATCCAACATATCTAAATATATAGAAATGTTCGAGTGAGAAATTATTCGACGGTTGTCTGCGTCTTAATAATACCAATGCCATTTTGATTTCGCGCTCACACAAGGTGAGGTTATCACTAAAAATGGCGATCCTAATATTTGCAGCCTGTCAGAGGACCACTGATAATAAACGACCTCATAAACGTCCCTGCCTTAATAAGTGCGGACAATATCAACGACATAACACTCAATAAATTTAAGTGAACCTTCTTTCCAAGCTTAGAGAGTGCACTATCGTTTGATGCAACGACAAACAGGCCATATGACACGTCCGCGCGTTTTTTCCTTGCATATGAGATGTGGCGATTAATTAAAGTTTGAGTGTGTTGCGTGCCTTATCTTGTTTGGTTGTGTACACTTTGCTTACATTATATGGGGTTGTAAGGGTGAAGTTGTTCTACCCCGAGCCTACAACAATAGGTAGGTACCTACGTAGCTAGACGTACCTATTGTAAATTCGTAGGGCTAGCCGATAGCCTTTTTTCGATGACGCTGTTATTCAAGCCAGAAGCTTCTTCATGGTTGGTCATTTCTAACCATGGACGAATTAACAAATCAAAAAAGCAAAAACTAGCTGAAAGAAAGAATCTAATGTGAAACTTCAAGATACATAATCTGTGAATGTAGTTATGAAAAATAATTGATAACTCGGACAGTTCGGGATAATAAAATGGCTAATGTTCATCAAAAATGTGGCTTTGAGCCAAAAAGGCTTGATTAAGTACAATAACTAAAAATGTATTATTTAATTACAACTGATGAATCAAATATGGCCCACCTGATGGTGAGTGGTAAACATCGCCTATAAAAAAGCATTTTTTTAATTTAATAATACCTAGCAACCCGCCCGCGCACCCCTGCTTCGCACGGGTGCACATATCATGCATGTATTATACATTACACACAAACCTTCCTCTTGAGTCACTCTATCTATTTAAAAAAACCGCATCAAAATCCTACTACGGACTACGGACGGCTACTACGGACATGGGGACATAGGGATATAGGGACAGAGAAAGCGACTTTGTTTTATAATATGTAGTGATAGTGATAATTGCCTGTACAATTCACACACGATTTGAACATGGCCTACGATGCATTACCTGACGTCATCGCGGCATACGGATTTTAAGCCTCGTGAGCCTGTAATATCACCGGTAACCCACACCCTTCAAATCGTGATTTGAAAAAATATACCGCAACTCTCTCCCCTAAAAATCGGATAGGGGATAATCTCTGGCTAGGCGGCTTGCCATTCAAAACATTCAACATTCCCTTCGGCTTAATTTAAGCCAATTTAGTACTTAGCTAAACCGTCGCAAGCTACTTAGCTTATGCTGCATAAACTGGCACTTTCGTCGAAACTTTCGTAAAAACAGCAAGAAATTATTTACAAAACCAGCCAAGCTTCACAAAAAGGGGGTAATAACATGGCGTAGTAAAAAGGGGTAATAAAACCCCGCAACAAGTTGTTTCATACATTCCCCTACTAATAAGCGTTGTAAAGAGCCAGCGTAAATGAGTTGGACTGTTTTCGGGACTGTAAAAGTTTGAATATGTTTAAAAGTTCGCGTTGGTTACAGCAAAGATGGATATAGCTTGGTTAGTACTCAATGGGGGTGTGTATTGATTTAATCATAAAAATATGTATAAATGATGTATGCATTTAATTGTGTAGCTATGTTAGTACTCAATGTATTGATTTAATCATAAAAATATACATAAATGGTGTATGCACTAAATTGTGTATAAAAATTCAAACAAAAAAACGTCATGTACTTCAAGTCCGATCTTTACGTGTTTTTGATTGTCCTTAGAGAGGGTTTGGTTTTGTTTTTAACTTTCCGACAAAATCCAGCCTAAAGATACTGAAAACGGAAAACAAAAAACAAAAAATGAAAGACTTACATGAAAGGTTCAATAAAAGGACTTAAATGAATGGTTTCTGAATGCGAGCTTTCAGAAACCGGGGGTAACTTCGACTCCAGGTACAGTACATAGATTAGTATGATTTATTTATTTATTTCAAGTTTCATCTTTAGGTTCGTGAACTTGCATGGAAAACTTACGGGAAATACTAACCCCCGGTTTCTGGCTCGATCAACATTAATCGGCTGTCAAGTCACTTGCTATTTCAGCTTTTACTCCAAATTAGATAGAGATATCAAGTCACTTGACAGCCGATTAGTGTTGATCGCGCTTTTAGAAACCGGGGGTTAGGCTACCGTAAGTCCTCAACAGCTAAGTTAACCAGCTGTTACATAGCTAGTTCCAGTCGCTCATTCGCATATTCCACTGGAATTTATTCAGATGAATCTGTGTGTCTGTCTGTTTAATGTAATTATGTCGACCGAAACATTCGTGGAATAACAATGCGATGGTTTGAATGCAGTTTTAAACGTTATTCAAGGCACGACTCAAAAGACTGCTGTCCAGCCACTAACTACTTAAAAAAAGAACTCAAAACTTATATTCATAACTATTTGCACCCCGCGGGTTCACCCGCGCCGATTTAAATCCCGGTATTCGCACGAGATAAAAAGTAGCCTATGTGTTATTCCCGACTATAATGTATCTCTCTGCCAAATTTCATTCAGATCCGTTCAGCCGTTTCGGCCATCCATACTTACAAACTTTCACGTTTATAATATTAGTAGGATTAGTAGGATGGTCTTTGAGCGCGCCTTTATCAGACCGATAAGTCTGTTGCTGTCTCTTTTTATTGGCATGAAAGTTACAGTGGCAAGAATACTCTATTGAGCCGCTATAAAATGGCAGGGATTATGAATAAGTGGGTTACCGCCTTCAACCACTTCAACCGCATTTACATAGAAAAAAATATATTTTCGTTTCTTTTTATACTTCTTCCGGTTTATTTCTAAAATTTAAACCGGAGGAATAATACTGAGTCGGTGGCGCTTTGATGAGGACCACACGATTATGTAGAAGTTTATTGAAAAACAAAAATGTACTAGGAGATTTCATACAACTGTAAGAAAATTTTAAAATGAAGATCAGCCTTCTTCAGAAAACCTCTAGAAGACGATAAATAACTGTTTAATTTTTGGAGCTCAGAACCGTAAAATTGGAAACGTAGCAGATTTTCTAACGGGCGTCACATGGTCAGGATTTTATTGGGCTCCATATTCTGAGCCTGTGTTGCCTGCTTTACCTCGGATGGACGGATGGTTTTGTTGTGGAAAAATATTAGAATTTGAAGTTCGAATTACACAAAACTCTAAAAACCTGTGAAGCACTCGTAAGTACCTAGGGTAATATAGGTGTGTACTTTTTTCGACGAATTATAATTCTTTCAAATGAATTAGTGCAGAAAATCAATATAAGTTAAGTTGTAGCCGGTCTAGGTATTTTTTCCTATGTTACATACATAGTTAGTAACGTTAATCAAAATCTGCATTATTATCAGTGCCTTTTATCTTTCTGATATTAATCTTACGATATTTAATTAAATCAGTTGGCAACCCCCGGCTTTTATTCAAGCCACGTATAGATCCTCAAATCGGAGAGCCGGCGGCATTCTGAACGCATCACCGAGCGTTCTTTTTTCGAATTTGAACTTCGATTCTTGACTGTCATGATTTATTTCGCGCGCGTGGCAATGCCGAATGGGAAACTCTTTTAAATGATGGCAAAGGTCTGATTTCGTATTCAGCCAAATATGTTACGAATACGTTTCGATCAAAATGTTTTTATAAGGGCTTTTTATTTGATCCTGTTACATATTTTTAGAGCCTGCGCAAAAATACAGACAATATATCTACAAAATCTTGGCTGGACGTCCCAAAGATTGAAGATAATAAAAGCTTTTTTCTCTTGCCGGCATCAAAGATTATCGCTCATCTGA
This sequence comes from Plemyria rubiginata, assembly GCA_963576535.1. Classification (NCBI taxonomy): domain Eukaryota; kingdom Metazoa; phylum Arthropoda; class Insecta; order Lepidoptera; family Geometridae; genus Plemyria; species Plemyria rubiginata. The sequence continues at coordinate 5,711,815 of OY754922.1, read as the reverse complement.
TGATGACACATGGTTAAAGTTTCACATGACACAATTACAACAGGTTCAATAGATGCTTGACTCATAATGTTAATGCTTATAGACAATAGAATTCGGCCTTGTGATTTCACTTGTATGCTTTTAAACAATCAATCTGCATTGTTTTGGGGTGAACATGGTTGCGTAAATAAATATATATAAACAATGAACTTCGACTAATTTACATTAACACTAATACTATTGATCTTGTCATGCCAGTATAACAATTGGGGACGATGAGAATACGCATAGGGGATGAATTGTACAATACAGTGAACTGTGCTACACAGTGTTTTTACTTTTGACCTACCTACGGTGTTTAAAACTAGGACAGTTCGTATCGTAAAACCTTGTTTTATTTTAGTCAATCAAATCTGTCTTAAGTTCAAAGCTATGTTTTTATTAAGTAAGTGCCTTTTTTGTATGGCAGAGCGCCTTCTGCGCTCGCCTGGGTAGGACGCGCCACGTAAAAAGAACGCTATAAGAAGGGGAGGGGGTGTGATGGCGCGAGTGTTTTGTAATCGCAAACAAATCACCTCCACTGTTTTCCATCGTTCTTTTTAAATGACGAATTAAAGAGGAACAGAAACAGGTGCATCAGGCGAGTGTGAAGGGACTGTTGCGAAGGGAAGATCTCAGCCGACGTATACCCATCAGATAGCAGACGTTCCAGACCAGGTGGAGAGTACCCTAGGCCGTGTAAGCAAGTGGAAATCCGTGGTCTCGGCCTACAATGAAATGGAAAAGAGGGTGTGTTTTATGTATTTATAAAAAAAACAATCCCAAGTCCAAAGTTACAGCGAAAACAAGTCTGTTAATGCATCTGACCTTTTAAATAATGAAGTTTCGGCGAACAGCGGCCAGATAATATCTGTACAGCTTGCCACTGAGATTGTATGGGTTTATTACTCAATTATCGAATGATGGCTTTTATCTGTTCAACTGGCAGTACCTACTTACCTTTTTATCTTCTTCAAGTAATAAATAAATAAATAATGCTGGACAATCCACACAGCACTATCTAGCCCCGAAGTAAGCTATTCAAAGCTTGTGCTATGGGTACTAGATGACTGATATATTTAATACATTATATACTTACATAGATAGATATTTTTTTATTATACATAGAAAACACCCAGACCATCGGAACAAATTTCTGCAGATCGTACACAAATTTGTTCCAAGGCGGGAATCGAACCCGCAACCTCTTGCGTCGCAGGCAGGCTCTCGCCCGCTGCGCCACAGAGGTCGTCAATTCGTCGTAATATTGATAGAATGATAGTCCACAATGATTGATACACAGCGTATACCACTATCGCCATAAAATTATTACCTAGGTTTAAGTACCTAGGTAATAATTTTATGGCTAAGACATAGTAAGTAGGTATTATGTTTCTGTTTTACATGATTTAGGTACTTACAATAGTTTTAATAAAAATAGTTACTTGTATACTAGTAAGTCTAGCTACGTTCTTATTTCGGACGGACTTCATATTATCGTCGTGTCACTAGTTTCTAAGGTAAAATGTAGTACACTAGTGTGGTGAAAGGGCTCGGACTGACCAAACTGACTCGTATAACTTAGTTCCTCACCAAAATATACGACAGGACTTCAGTCAGTCAGTCTAAAACACCCTTTACACTATTAGGCCTAAGTCGACAATAGTCTGCGCCAAAATGCCGCCACTATTCTCACCAATCAGGGCGAATCTATTGACATTGACACATAATCCGGCTCTAGCCCCGAAGTAAGCTATTCAAAGCTTGTGCTATGGGTACTAGATGACTGATATATTTAATACATTATATACTTACATAGATAGATATTTTTTTATTATACATAGAAAACACCCAGACCATCGGAACAAATTTCTGCAGATCGTACACAAATTTGTTCCAAGGCGGGAATCGAACCCGCAACCTCTTGCGTCGCAGGCAGGCTCTCGCCCGCTGCGCCACAGAGGTCGTCAATTCGTCGTAATATTGATAGAATGATAGTCCACAATGATTGATACACAGCGTATACCACTATCGCCATAAAATTATTACCTAGGTTTAAGTACCTAGGTAATAATTTTATGGCTAAGACATAGTAAGTAGGTATTATGTTTCTGTTTTACATGATTTAGGTACTTACAATAGTTTTAATAAAAATAGTTACTTGTATACTAGTAAGTCTAGCTACGTTCTTATTTCGGACGGACTTCATATTATCGTCGTGTCACTAGTTTCTAAGGTAAAATGTAGTACACTAGTGTGGTGAAAGGGCTCGGACTGACCAAACTGACTCGTATAACTTAGTTCCTCACCAAAATATACGACAGGACTTCAGTCAGTCAGTCTAAAACACCCTTTACACTATTAGGCCTAAGTCGACAATAGTCTGCGCCAAAATGCCGCCACTATTCTCACCAATCAGGGCGAATCTATTGACATTGACACATAATCCGGCCAATGAGCGTTGAGTAATTTAGGACCTGGATAATTCAGTGAGATAAAGCTACGAGTATGCCTTCTTGACATTTGATTGATAGATGGCGATAGAAACAATTGTTTAAACTAACATCAATTTTTCTAGAAACGTGAGTTCATCTACATATTATTATCACTCCTTTAGGATATCCTAAAGGATCAAAGAATTAAGAAAGGTATATCAACATTTGGCATAAACACATTAAAAGAAAGCAATGGGTTTACGTCTACTATCCAAGACACATAACGTTATTTTTTTCGAAAATTTGGACTCCACACAGCACTATCTCGCTCCAAACTAAGCCATAGCTTGTGATATGGGAACCAGATAGCTGATACTAATAATGTACTTTTTTTTTGTAAATACATACTTACCTATAATATTATGTAACACCCACACAGAGAACAGACGTCTATGTTCATCACGCAAATGCTTGTTCTCGGTGGGGATCGAACCCACGGCCTACGACAGAAGGCAGAGCTACTACCAACTGAGCTGTGAAGGCTGTCAAATCCAGAATGTATCAAACAACTCTGCCTAGATTATGCGAGTACTTTTATTGCTTTAAACTTGATAAAAGCCAGGTAAAATTCCTCTTGACATGCCTAAGTATACCATAAAAATTCCGAAACCTACGTGGAACGCGAAAGTTGCATATAGAGTGATGATTGTTTACTGTGACATGGTTCTTGTAATCTCTTCATCTGTGACACTTTGTGAGTACCCTGTGTGGGCGTGACTTGAATTAACTAAGACTTTCTTGGGAATAGGGCCTCTGACGTGATCTCTTATCATTATTATGATAGTGTGTAAGAGCACCGGTGGTCTAGTGGAAGTGACCCCGCCTTCCGATCGTAAGGTTGCAGGTTCGAATCCAGTCGTGCACCAATGGATTTTTGTATCGAAAAATTTTTGTGCGCAATGCTAGTGCTCTTAAACGGTGACGGAAAACATCGTGATGAAACCAGTTAGTATTCTAGCAGCGGCGATGGGCTTGCAACCTGTCACGTATGGAATACTAACTACTGCAAAATGTGGGTATGTGCCAAATGTAATGTTGGGACGTACCTCTGACTACCCCCCTGAGACTAATCTATCTTTCTGCCAAGTTTAGGATAGGATATAGTGCCGGATAGGGGAGGCCTATGTCCAGCAGTGGACTTCTGTGGGCTTGTTGATGATGATGATGATGAAACAAAATTACCTAATAAGTGTGATGGTAAAGGTTTCCTTGATATTGAATGAACTACCGTTAGTGCACGTCATGCCTTCATCCAGCACGAATATGCTCGAATATGCATCAACACTGTGCTGCACATGAATTTAATTACTAAGGACATGGATTGCTCAGATTAGTGAGAGCTATGCAACGCACGTCACTACATAGACTGTAATATTGCTTGGTATACGTACTGGAACTGGCACCTAGAGTCACCTAGCTTTAAAACGTTTGAAAGTGACCCTTGATATTTTTTTTAATAAATCCTACTAATATTATAAACGCGAAAGTTTGTAAGTATGAATGGATGCATGTTGAACTTGGCAGAGAGATAAATTATAGTTTGGAATAGCACATAGGCTACTTTTTATCCCGTGAGAATACCGGGATTTATATCTGCGCGGGTGAAAACGCGGGGCGCAACTAGTAATAAATAAATAATGCTGGACCATCCACACAACACCATCTAGCCCCAAAGTAAGCTACTCAAATCTTGTGTGGTATTATGGGTACTAGATAACTGATATATTTAATACTTACATAGATAGATATTTTTTATTATACATAAAAAACACCCAGACTTGATAAAATTATTTATTCGTAGCTAGCAGCCACTTGTGTCGCTAAAAAAGTACAAGCTGGCAGACGTCACTATTAGATACTTAAGAAGTGGCATTTGACAGAGTAATCAAGAGTGTACGGTGACATACGAATGTCTTCTTCTTCTTCTCTTAATGCCACATCTACTGGTTACGACATCCTCCCCAGTTCCGTGTCAGCGATGCGGCTTTGTCGTACGATATTAAACATACGAACAATACTGTCAGTGCGTCGGAAATATGCATTAGCGAAACATCAGCACTGGGTATTTAAGACGCAAATAACCGTTAGACAAATTGTCGCTCGCTCATTTTAACTTTTTTGACAATTGTCTATGTTTATGTTAACCCTATGTTGTTCGAGATTATGAAACTTTTTTTCTAATTTCGCTTTCGATACACATTATTTAACCCTGTCTATCTAAACTGTAGTGCTATTCCGTAAACAACATAAGTGACAGCGGAACTTTGTGTTTTCAATTCGGCACTTTGTAGCAATATTTCCGCCTTACGACTTGACACAGATTCGTTTGCAAGCTGTTTAGCCAGCTGACCGGGGGTACAGTGGGGTATCGGTAACTCGCTCACAGGAAATGCGCCCTTATGGTGGTAAGGCGGAACTTTACCACCAGCGCCACCCGAGTGAGTGTCAACGAAAATATCAAACTGAGTGTGGCCAAGTGATCGCGATGAAGTGAGCCCGAATCCACTAAGAGTCTCCTCCTCCGAGGAGTCTCCTCGGGAGTTTTTATTAGAATCGACAGCCTGCTCGCATTTTATAAAACTAAATAAAGTGTATTGTTAACACTCCTTTGTTGTCACACTTCACTTTGTTTTTAGAGATGTGCTTTCATACTGTGTGGAGAATAAGGACACATTAGCAAAATTAATATGATACGATAGCAGATTGCAGTGAAGAAGATCGTCCGGTTGGTTGATTATGTAAAAAACAGTAGCGACAGTGGTAGCAGTAAAACAAGACGTTAATCTCACTGATATCGATATTATTGTTTGTCGTGCTATTTGATTGTCGCTGTCAAAATGACTTTATTTTCCGTCGTTTTTCTGAAGACTAGTTGCAAAAAATATAGACGTATTATTCAAAATCCTTGAATAGTTGTAATGTCAATTGACTGGCCTATCGAAAAAAAACAATCAACGTCACGACGTACTGACTGACTGCTGTTGTTACGTCTTGTTCTTAGATATTAGCCCTGCGGGGCTAACCTCTTGCTGTTGTCAAAAAACGATTCAATGGTAAAATAAGTCGTTTATTTTTACATAATAGCCCTGACGGTCAGAGGCAGCTCCAACATAATGTTTGCCACTTGCCCACATTATTACGATAATTTATTTCTAATCAACTTTCATTTAAAACTGATACTTTGATTCCTTATCACATCACGAACGTGTATTATAAACGCGATAAAATACTTCGATAAACAAAAGTAATAATAATAGACAATTATTCCGACTCATTTACAATGACCCTAAGCGTTTTAAGGCCCGGAACTGACGGGTTTGAACGGTCAACTTCTCAGTTGTTCTTGATTTTTTTGACTGCTCAAACAGCTACAATGTTTTCTTACGAACCGAATAATCGACATGGTTTTAAGAACGAATGTCACTAAGATGGCATACAATTTATCCTAATAATATTATAAATGCGAAAGTTTGTAAGTATGGATGGATGGATGTTTGTTACTCTATAACTCTATAACTCGATGGATGGATGTAACAAACATCCATCCATCCATTCATCCACACTTACAAACTTTCGCATTTATAATATTAGTAGGAAGTAGGATATTAGTAGGATAAGTTGTACGTTATTTTCGTATTTGTTTTATTTGTATTCTGTGTTTTGTACAATTCTTTATTAAATTATGCAATAATAAATTGAAAAACGGTAGGAGTAATTGTGCTGTGTTTTTTGGCTTTAATAAAAACGACTATTTTGGCTAAAATAGGTTTCGAAGTGCAGTCAACAGTAAAAAGACGTTAAATGTCGACTGCTGTTGATATATGTATATATATAATGTGACTTCTGTTTTACGGGTCGACTGCTCAAGCAGTCCGTCAATCCCAGGCCTTATCTAAAACATTCTTTAATTATCAGATGACCTTTCCTAATGCCCCTAATTATTCGATGCATCAATCGAGTCGAAATCGATTGCATATTGAGAGATTTTAATGTCGAGGACAACAGCGACGGGTTATTTATTAACACGAATGTTTGTCTGTCTGTACCCGAAGTCTTGAGTTTTTTTCTGTTTTGTAGTTTGTATCGTCACGTCTGGCCGTTTATGGGGAGACTCGTTAGTTCTCAGCTCGCCCGATAGAGGCGCTTGTCTTGTCTCCATACAAAAACGAACGGACGATACAGAATGACGAGAAAATCCAGATGTCAGGTACTGTTTTGTTTCACATAACGACGAAACCACTAAACCGACACTGAACTGCTGACATTTTTCCCATTTTATTTACATTTAAAACTATACCACCCTTCTGTAAGTAATATCAGCTATCTGGTTCCCCTATTACAAGCTCTGGCTTAGTTTGGGGCTAGATGTAGTGTGGAATGTCAACAGATATTTATTTATGAAGATTCTTGTAAGGGTTGTCAGACATGGCCCCTCCCTCCAGGGAAGGGCGTGTAGGCCCCGCTGTCAAGGCTGGCGGTCGTCGGTGGGGGACTGGATGAAAAGGCTCTGCCAGTTTCCCGTTCCCCTCCATGGTGACGACGCGGGAGTGCCGCTGGGTCGTTTAGTGGGTATACCGGCCCCTTTGGCCCGGGGAGTCCCACATATCCCCCCCATCCTCCAATGGGGGGGGGGGAATGCGTAACGCATTTTTCCCAGCGTAAAAAGGGTAGTCATACATGCAAAAAATGACATAATATGGCACATACCCATACCTACCATACGTTTATTATTTCACAATACTTAAACCGATAAATCAGATTACGTGTTGTGTGCCCGCCCCCTTTGACCTGTGATCTCAGACTGACTTCGCAATCGTCCCGTGAGACCGGTCATTGCGAACTTCATGTTTATATAGGGTTACTGGTAACTCGACGTATTCTTTGCAGGTCGTCATAAAATGCAAGAAATTGAGCCAAATAATAAAAGAAATAGGAAATATTACGAAAAAAAATGTTTGATTAGTGATATTTGCCAAGGTTTTAGGCATTTATGAAATTTGACAAAGATCTCCTACATCATGAACTAATAGGTAATAACTTTAAATTGGTTAAACATCTCTATCTAACTAACTCAAAAACTACTGAACTTTGGTGGCCACATTTGGTGGCTTTATTTGTTGCATTTTAACCCTATATTATAACCCTGCAAGGAATTCGTGTTAGCAGTAACCCTGTATAGTAAGGTATTTATTGCAACAAGTTGAAATCCTTCAGAAGATTGCCAAGCAAATCCTCCCTCGAAGATATCAGCATTTTTGAAGATCACACCAATGAACAGGCTCAAGATAGTGCAAAATATTTCGTGAGCGTGTTCCGCTGGACTCAGCTATTAATGTCAATGATAAACCGAGAAATCTGTGTCATTTTTTCAAATGTTGTAAAATCATTGTTTCGCCCCTTTTTCTCTCGGGTATACTTAGTGCGCGTCAACCAAAAAGAACGCTGGAGACCGGGGAGGATGTGTTTGCACATACAAAATACTCGCGCCATCACACCCCCTCCCCTCCTTCCGGCGTTCTTTTTGCGTGACGCGCACTATACCTAATTATGCTTTTTTAAAGCTCCGTGCACCAAAAGCTTTAAGACTTCTGTTGTGAAGATTGACTGAAAAGTTGAAAGTTGAAAACTTCAATATGCATAGTTGGTCTACTGCTGTTGTGTTGCTGTTGTTTACACTAGAAACTTCAGTATACTATGTGATGTTGCAACCTCAACATCAAACACATCACATAGTATACTGAATTTAAACTTTAGAGTATACTAGCGATCCGCCTGCGCGCCCCTGCTTCGCACGGGTGCACATATTATGCATGTATTATACATATAAACCTTCCTCTTGAATCACTCTATCTATTAAAAAAAACCGCATCAAAATCCGTTGCGTAGTTTTAAAGATTTAAGCATACATAGGGACATAGGGACATTATGGGGAAATAGGGGCAGAGAAAGCGACTTTGTTATATACTATGTAGTGACTGTATACTACTATAGTATGCTGAACAATAGCCGCTTTTCGTCAGATATATGGGCCTTAAAGTTGTTTGCCTACTTATATTTATAAAAAATCTCTACGATTTGGAGAGAGCGCGTTATCAAATCTTTTTATGGCAATCAGGACATAAAGATAATTCAGGTTCTTTTTGAGTGACTACCGGTGTTAGTTATCTAGGTACCGGACAGTTCGGGCTTGGGACGTGATGGAATGTTCTTGCATAGCTCTTCCAGGCTTTAGCATAGAATAGGCCCCTTCATGTACTGCAATTATGCTGAGACTGGACCTGTTTGGCCCATACAACACAGAGGAGACAAACTGTCCTCGAACACTGTTTTTGTATTTTTCTGTTTATCTGTTTCTTTACTTTTACTGTTTGTTAATAATAAATATCTGTTATGTTTTTTTTCTGTGTTCTCTGTGTGTTGTGTGTCAAATAAATGTTTCTTTCTTTCTTTCTTTCTTTCTTAACTGGATGTCTTGAAGGTAACCAACCTGATATTCTAAGCTTCTTAATACAATCAACTATACAAAATGTTATGATGGTTGGTTGTATGATCTTAAGCTTAGGTTCAAGCAATAATACCCAATAAATACCCACCACGCCTATAATTACAAGCACAATAATGCTTACGCAATAAGCGAAAGGAAGAGATCGTGACCTCAGCGCAATGCATGCGCAGCTTACAAGTCTGGCTTTTACTATTTGCATTGCTATAACTACAATTATTTTAGTACCTTTATCTACCTGCATAACTTCAATTCAAATATATTGAATGAAAAAAAAAAATTATTGTAGTACACCAAAATTTACAAAAAACAGAACACTTAAAATTAAAAAATAATGTAGTAGGTACAATGGGCGGTCTTAATGTTAACAATAAAAAATGTGTGTACACTATAGGTTAGTAGACTAACTTCCGGTTACTGAAAGCTCGATCAACACTAATCAGCTGTCAAGTCACTTGCGTCGTCAAAGTCTACCTAATTTGAAGCAAAAACTGAAATAGCAAGTGACTCGACAATCGATTAGTGTTGATTTAGATAATTATGTTGATATTGATATAGATTCAGAAACCGGGGTCAAATCTGACTCCTTTTTTTTGTTTATAAAAATCCTTATTTTGTTTAAAAAACTGTGTTATAGTAAACATCTGATCTCTTTCCCTACGATGATTAAACACAAAAAACATTACTATAAAGAAAAAAAGTAAAAAAAACACTGGTTCTTTTTAGGTAGTATTGTGGGTGTCGAAAGGAGCGGCGAGGCGCACATAAAATCCTTTCACCACACTGTTTCACAAGAAGCTAGTGTCACGATAAGAAAAGAGAGAATAAGATGTAATTTTATTGAATACATACCTAAATACCTATTGACTTTGATTTTGAATAAACTAAGAAAGATATCAAATGCCAAAATGGGTATATAGTGGATTTCGTAAGCTTATTGCATATTTAAGAGTTTCTACTGAGGCGTTTTATTGCAATGCTAACTAGAATTTTAGTACCTCAATCAAACACTAAGTTGCTAAAAAACCGGCCCTCTCCACATCACGGCCGTATTTTAAGGTGATTTTTTTATTTTGAGCCATGATAGAGGCCTTAGAGGGAGTTGGAACAAGCATATGGCCCCACATATGTTAAGTGGTAACCATCATCTATAAAAAACCTCAGTTGCAAATATCAATTGGTATTAACTCTGCCTTCTGTGCCGTAGGCCGTGGGTTCGATGGCCACCGAGAGCAAATATATGTGGGATGAACATAGATGTTTTTTCTCTGACTGGGTGTAATTATTCTACTAATATTATAAACGCGAAAGTTAGTAAGTATGGATGGATGGATGGATGTTTGTTACGCTTTCACGCCGGAACGACTGAACGGATCTGGATGAAACTTGGCAGAAAGATAGATTATATTCTGCAATAGCACATAGGCTACTTTTTATACCGTGAGAATACCGGGATTTAAATCTGAGCGGGTGAAACCGCGGGGCGCAAATAGAGTATTAAGTATGTATTTACAAAAAAGTATCTATGTATTATATCAACTATCTGGTTCTCTTATCACAAGCTTTGGCTTAGTTTGGTGCGAGATAGTGCTGTGTGGAAAGTCCAGCAACATTTATATGAACGTCCTACGTCGCACTAGCGTTCAACTGGAGGCAGATACGAACTTACTAACTGACGGTCACCGCATTTAACGCAACATTAAGATGATGTCATGCAATTCGAAAGGAATCCTATGCTAAGGATATCAGGTAATCGTGACTGTGTTTGTAGATTCAACTCCGTATTTATTGCATCACGCGTATTTATTTGTGGGAACTTAGCACGCATTAATAATAGTAGAGCTCTTTGTGAAGGGCTCGTCCGGGGAAGTACTACCACGCCCTTTTCTGCCGCCAAGCAGCCACGCTGTGTTTCTGTTTGAAGAGTGTGGTCGCTGGTGTAATTACAGGCACATGAGACTTATCTGTATGCCTCAAGTTGATGGACGCAGGGCAGTGCATCGTAGAGGTTTCCTATCGTGCGTGACTTACGAGGCAATGCTTTGTTATAGGTGATAGTTACCACTTACCATCAGGTGGGTCATCAGCTTTTTCCGCCAGATAGTTATATAAAAAAAATTGTTTATTATAAATAAGGAAATCTAGACGGATAGAGTCAGAGTCACACATCGTATTATTTGGGAAAATAAGATAATTTTCAAATCGTTATGATTTGAAATGCCAACATCTAGATTTTAGATAATTATTATTTATATTTACTGCCATATAAGTAGACAAGTTAAAAGAACTTATTGCGTTCGAATTAGAGAAAGAGATCTGATATTTCTATCAAGTAGTAATGCAGCTTTTTTGTTCCAAAGCAGTTTAACCAAGGTATAACTTTTGGTGAAATTCGGCGGTCTTAAATAAATGCTAATTCCATTGAGCCGACAAACCTGACAGGTCTCTGTTTCATGCTAACCTCAAGTTTTGTTGCAAGGTTAAACTAACTAGGTTACCCTCTGAAACTGAAACTGAAACAGCTTCACGACTTTGATCCCCAGGCACGGTAGATATCCCTTCAGATCTCCCAGTACCAAGTAGGTACTAATTCAAGATTCTTTGAGGATGTCTAAGGGGGTAGTCAGAGGTACGTCCAAACATTACATTTGGCACATACCCACATTTTGCAGTAGTTAGTATTCCATACGTGACAGGTTGCAAGCCCATCGCCGCTGTTAGAATACTAACTGGTTTCCTCACGATGTTTTCCTTCACCGTTTAAGAGCACTGGTATTGCGCACATAAATTTTTCGATAGAAAAATCCATTGGTGCACGACCGGATTCGAACCTGCGACCTTACGATCGGAAGGAATTAGGCAATTAGCTAAGCTCTTAATTATGCACGTTTATTTACCTAGATCTGTCTTAAACACTGAAAACTAGATTAAAATACTGTGTATTTTGGGCATTCGTTTCAGGAATCACTAATCACTCACCCTTGCGGTAATCTTTGAGGGTTGAAATGATCGCAAGCATTAATATCAATTGACGTCGACAAAAATATCATATTGACCCATAAAATTCCTTTTGCCAAAAAAAAATATAAATTCGATTTAGTACTTTTTAAACGTTCTGACGTGAAAGAGTAACAGACATCCATCCATCCATACTTACAAACTTTCTCGTTTATAATAGTAGTAGGATGTTATATTTACAAACCAAAGTGTATGTTTTCCAGATGTTAAAACATTTGTCCCAATTGTTTCAAAATATCTTTAGAAATTCTCGTTCCGCTGATTTCCCAAGCTTCTGTAGATAAAACTTTTCTGATTTCTGTCACTAATTAGCGAAGACGAAGAAAATTGGTCCTTACACTCTGGGAATAAAGTGTGTTTTCAATTTCTCTTCGTAATCTACAATGATGTATTTCGGTTGACATCTGTTCTGAAAGGGAAAGTTACATGTAAATGCATGCTTCAGCATTTTAATACACACAATTTTGGGGTTATTTCTTTAGCATTTAGAAATGTCTCCAACTTAAAACTACCCTGTAGCTTTTACATTGCAACTAACATTTCATTTCATATTAAATTATAACTTATGTTTTATCAAGTACCTATACTATAGTACTCTCTTATCTGTGCCTATACACCTAAGGGGTAGAATCTCTGTGCTGGTTGATGGTACCGTAGGTAGGAACTTGTGTTTATTTCTAATAATATATCGTATGGGTTCGTTTCCTTTGACGAAAATATAAAAGTGGCAAGTATTTTAATATTTCGAAAATTGCTTGTTAATTGGTATTTTAAGTAAGTTTGAGAGTACTGGCATTGTGCACATATATATTTGAATAGAAAAACTCATTGGTGCACGGCCGGTTTTAAACCCACTACCTTAGGATCGGATGGCGGGGCTGCTGCGGCTAGACCACCAGTGCTCTCGTAGTGCTCTCAGTATTTCAGTAAAACGGCTGCTGTATACCGGACACCGCATCTTCAACATCGCATTTGAAGAAAGCCGCTTCGGTAGGTACAATAGTGCGTAATTTTTCGAGCCATTTGCCCCCAGCTTTGTTAGGAACTGCAATTATGGAGGGACATAGTAGATTAAGACAGTACATCAACTGTGGTCAAAATAAGGTTTTTTGATGACCCAAGCATAATTACGTAATAATGTAATTATACGTTTTTAAACATTTCAATGAAGTACTGTCAATATGTATACACGAGTCAGGCCTGTTTGTTCGTGTTTACACAATACAATAAAATATCATTTCGTTTCTTCATATTCTTTCAAGCCTTTAGAGATGATTTAAATGTAAAATTTATGTCAAAATGAACCTGGTTATCAAATCCTTTTTGAATTTTATACCATGGAACGTAAAATACATAACAATACCAACTCACAAGATACATCGGTACCTACGTTCGCTACGTAGGTACTGATGTATCTTGTAAGGCTATTGTACTTTTCATGCCTACAGTACTTATTTATAATGTTCTGCAGGTACGTATGTACAACAAAGTATTTTATATGCACTTCATTTAAATTGATTAAAGTTACGCCACAAGCCTTTTGTAAACGAAAAAGCTGCGCTACTGACATCCCTGTACTATTGCTTTTACGGTCCCGTGATTGGGTAATAATTATTATTACGTCCGGTTAGATGCGCAGGACTAGCTCCTAATAAACGGATGGCAGTGAAATTGTTTTGTAGAAATGCAGCCATTTCGTGCAGAAACTCTTTTGAATTTCGAACGATTTTAGAATTTTCATATGAATATACTTGTGGCTAATTCCTATTGAGATCAAACATTTGCGTGATGAACATAAATGTTTGTTCTCTGTTTTAGTGTTATTTAAACAGGTATTTACAAAAAAAATATGGGTTTATAACAATTATCTGTTTCTTGCAAGCGTTGCTTTGTTTTGGGCTAGTGTGGAAACTACGCCTATTATATTTTTTATGTTATACATACTTATATACGTACTTCGTAAATTTATAAATAGTTTACTTTTTATGTCAAAAAATAAAAGCAACGCGTTTTAAAATATTAACAAATCAAGAAAGGAAATCGTCAGAGACAGCTATCAAACCTTTTCGTATATTTCAAAACTTTTGGACATAAATTCCTAAATTTCATTATGAAATTCGCAAGCAATAATATTTCGGAGAATAACACAAAGATTCAGCATTTTTTGTTATAAATATTAGTTGTTAAACGAGTGAAGACGTAAGGGTCTTCTAGTAGAGTATATTATGACAAATATTCGCCGATTCGAAAATACCTCATCCATATGAATAAAGATTTGACCCCATATCTCATTCCTGAGACATTTTACTTATGGGCGGTAGCTGTAAATTTTCTGCTCGACGACCTTTTACAACTCACTGTAATCTGAACCTTATTGTATAGTAATAAGGTTGGAAATACATGAGATTTGATAGCAATAAATTGGGATTAATAACTAAGCTTATGGGCAGAATATCTTAGATTTAGAGGAAATTGTTCTAATGATTTTAGATATAGAAAAAGTGTAATCTCTCTGTTAAGTTGAATTATTTATTGTTGTAGGATATTAGAGGTAGTTATATAGTGGTTCCATTTACAGAAAAGATAAGGAACACCATTTTATACTTCTTGCCGATGGAATAAACCCATGGCCCACTTGGTGTTAAGTGGTAACCATCACCTACAAAGCATTGACTTGCACGGTATGAACGTGCCCTACGATGCACTTGAAAATTATGTTATGCCTGTGATTTGCCTGTAGTTTTGTAAAAGTTTGAATACCTAATTATTTCAGGGTCACTAAAAACTTATTTCAGTGTAGTTATAAAAATAGTTAAGCAATAGATAGGCAGAAATATAATTTTATGACAGAGGGTCAACAGATAGTCACCTGGATCTCTGTCAAAAATGGACTAACACGACAGGCAACGATAGCAATAAGATTTGTTTAATATTTTACTCCTATCGCTGTTGCACGTTCTTAGGTAATTACTGTGAAGGTCGAGTCGAAGAAAAAATACATTCAATTACGCTCTTACAGAGCGTAATTGAATGTATTTTTTCCCCAAAAAATGCCCACAAAAAGCTATTAAATGCCGAGTCAAACCCGGAAACATTAAAAAGCTTACGACTATATAGAAGTTTGCCAAAAACAGAACAGTAAATGATACCAAAAATCAAATTAAAAATTAATTACTTACAACATTAAATTAATGAAAGAAAGGCCTTAGCATTTGAAGTTATTGTGCGAGATAGGGATCAAAACACCGGCTATTTACTCTTTCTAACCGACTTCAAAAAAGGAGAAGGTTCTCAATTCGAACTTTTTTTTTATAATGCTTGTTACCTCATAACTTATTACTTATTACCTATTTGATTATTATTAGTTTTTGAGTTATGGTATAGTGGCGCGTCACGCAAAAAGAACGCTGGAAGGTGGTGGAAGGGCCGTGATGGCGCGAGTATTTTGTATGCGCAAACACATTCCCTCCACTGTTTCCAGCGTTCTTTATAGCTGACGCACACAATACTAAGAAATTTGAGGGGATATCTACCGTGAAACTCGTGAAGCTGTTTCAGTTTTTCAGTTAAAGTTTTCTATCAACAAAGTCAAAACGGTCATTACTCAGTAAAATCACAGGGATCACTTAGAAACGTGTTATATACTAAATAAAATAAATAAATAAATAATGCTGGACAATCCACACTGCACCATCTAGCCCCAAAGTAAGCTACTCAAAGCTTGTGTTATGGGTACTAGATGACTGATATCTTTAATATATTATATACTTACATAGATAGATATTTTTATTATACATAAACACCCAGACCAACGGAACAAATTTCTGCAGATCGTACACAAATTTGTTCAGAGGCGGGAATCGAACCCACAACCTCTTGCGTCGCAGGCGGACTCGCCCGCTGCGCCACTGAGGTCGTCAACTAGAAAGAAAGAAAGAAGAAAGAAAGAAAGAAAATATATTTATTTCGTCCCACAAAACAAGTAGGTACTTACTTAAAACTAACAGAAAATAAAATTATAACCTACACTAATAGAGGACCTACCTACCGTTGTGCGGGGCAAAAAGGTCACGTCTCAGCTTAAATGCTGCACTAAACCTAGGTACCTAGGTACCGTAGGTACAGTGCAACTAGGGGAATCTACGCGCCAGTTCGTCGCGACCAAAGCCTAGAAGAACTGGCAAGAAACTTAGCTTGGCTTCTATTGTTTTTTTGTATAATCCTCTTTACAAAATAATGAATACATGTTATACTCCTCTTTTTATCCGACTTTTGATATCACCCAACCCTATGCAGCTTTGGAGTTTCCTTTTATGTTCGGAAGGGTCTGTAAAGGACATTTTCCAATTTGACGAGCCCCCAACTTGTACAAGATAATATCTCTGGAACTCAATGAAGTGTAAATAAGTGAAATTATAAATTTACTAGCGACCCGCCCGCGCGCCCCTGCTTCGCACGGGTGCACATATCATGTATGTACTGATATGACATATATACCTTCCTCTTGAATCACTTTGTCTATAAAAAAAACCGCATCAAAATCCGTTGCGTAGTTTTAAAGATTTAAGCATACACAGGGACATGGGGATATATGGACAGAGAAAGCGACTTTGTTTTATACTATGTAGTGATAATTACCTATTTGCTTTTGAAAATCCTACTTTGATATTTGCGTGGGCGTGGAACGCCCACCCTTAACCCACCTCGACATATGACTATGCGGGATTCTGGTAGTACCTAAAGGGTAAATACGTATATATGTATGATAACTCTGACTCCCCCTTGAGACATCCTCAAAGTGTCTTGAGTTAGTACTTGGTACTGAGAGATCTGAAGGGATATCTACCGTGCCTGGGGATCAAAGTCGTGAAGCTGTTTCATGTATGATAACCAGTAAATAGACTAAATAGAGTTACCAGTGCCTTCTGAAATCTGAAACTGTATTATCATCATCATCAACATCGGGTAGGAACACGATAGACTGACGTCATTGTTAAGACCGCGGGAAGTCGGTGGATGGAAAGGGCTTAGAATCGTTCTTACTGGAAACGTTACGTTTAAGAGTAGTAGAGCTCTTTGTGAAGGGCTCGTCCGGGGAAGAACTACCACCACGCCTTTTTCTGCCGCCAAGCACAAACGCTGTGTTTCGGTTTGAAGAGTGTCGCCGGTGTAATTACAGGCACATGAGGCTTAACATCTGTATGCCTCAAGTTGACGCAGGGCAGTGCATCGTAGGGCACGTTCCTATTGTGCGTGACCATCGGGGCAATGTTTTGTTTATAGGTGATGGTTACCACTTAACATCAGGTGGGCCATCTGCTTGTTCCATCAGCTAGTTGTATAAAAAAAAACGTATAAGGCAGGCCTATGTCCAGCAGTGGAGTTCTGTAGGCTGATGATGATGATGACTTCCATATTTGAGTTTAGTTTTCAATCCAATCATATTGTTATCCATCTGGAAATTAGACGATTCTAACTCTGTTAGAATTTAAATATGATGTGTTAACTTATAACTATGCAGTGCGAGTCGGACACGCGTAGCATGGGTTCCGTACATAAATATGCACTCATTAGTTTACAACTGATTTTGTGCCACTCGCACGCACTATTTACTTTTTAGAATAAAATACATTACTACACTTTTTCTGCCTACATTTTACTACTTTTGAAAAAATACAGTAGTTTCAGTACTTAAAGAACGACGTTTTGCATTGGATACGGAACCCTAAAACCGCGCACACTGTGGATAACTAATCGAATCATATCTAGCGGAGTTGTTAAGTAAATTATATAAAGGAGCTTGCTCACTGGACCACACTAATAGGGCCACTACTACACATCATCGTATTTATGAAAATACAACGAAAGCTCAAACACTAATAATCTTCTTCTTCTTGTCGTGTCACTAGTTTCTTACGAAACAGTGCGGTCAAAGGGCTTTAAGTGAGCCTCAAAAGGCTCCTTGCAAGCAATTACTCTAACAATACTAGCCCTTAAACGATATTATAATGTACCTTACTTGAGTATCAAAGTAGAGCTTTTGGCTCTAGTGTAAACTTCCCTTAATACGCTCCAGGGAATAATAATCGCATCATATCATACTTTGTCGGTTCAAATGTTGTTAGGTGGCTGCTGTTTGAGTTATGCAGCTTTTGTTTGTGTTAGACAACTATATCTAAGTGCAGAGGTGTGCGTTTGTAATTAGTTTGGGGTCAAAGCTTATGGGCCCTGTTTCACTGGAGACAACGGTTGCGCAACCAAGGATAAATAATAATAATAATGCTGGACAAACCACACAGCACTAGCCCCAAAGTAAGCTACTCAAAGCTTGTGTTTTGGGTACTAGATAACTGATATCCTACTATGTGATGGATGGATGGATGTTTGTTACTCTATAACTCCAGAACGGCTGAACGGATCTTTGTGAAAATTGGCACAGAGACATATTATAGTCTGGAATAACACATAGGGTACTTTTTATCCCGTGGGAATACCGGCATTCAAAACTAAGCGGGTGAAACCGCAGGGCGCTACTAGTATTTAATATATTATATACTTACATAGATAGATATATACACATAACACAAGCTTTGAGTAGCTTACTTTGGGGCTAGATGGTGCTGTGTGGATTGTCCAGCATTATTTATTATACCTACCAAACCCTTATCGCATTACTTTTATAGCATTAAGATTTTTTTTATGTAAAAGATAGGCAAACGGGGTAACGGCCCACCTGATGGTAAGCGGTCACCGTCGCCCATAGACAACAACAACACCAGGGGCGTTGTCAGTGCGCTACCTACCCTGAAGGACTTTATTAACATTTTTCTTGAAGCTTTTCATGTTAAATCTTGGCGGGAAAACCTCTGATGGTAACTCATTCCACAGCCTATGGGTATGGGGAAGAATTGAGCGTGAAAAACGGAGAGTACGAACAAAGTCGCAGGCTAAAGCTAATTCCTAATAAACTTTCAAAATGGCCAGCTATCCGTGTTAACTTCGAAGTGTGTGGGAACAAGCGAATTAACAGGTCAACCACCCCATTCACCTACCCCTCTGAAACAAACGAGGTACAGTCAGCGACAAAAGCTCTCGTATTACTAAAATGCAGGCTATACTAGCTGCCGTCCGAGGCTTCGCTCACTTCTATTTGTTTATATATTAATATTTTCCTTTATATACAAATAAATAAATGTAAATATTGTTGGACATTCCACACAACACTATCTAGCCCCAAACTAAGCCAAAGCTTTTATTTATATTTATTTATACAACTAGCGGATGGAACAAGCAGATGGCCCACCTGATGTTAAGTGGTAACCATCACCTATAAACAAAACATTGCCCCGTAGGTCACGCACAATAGGTACGTGCCCTACGATGCACTGCCCTGCGTCCATCAACTTGAGGCATACAGATGTTAAGCCTCATGTGCCTGTAATTACACCGGCGACCACACTCTTCAAACCGAAACACAGCGTTGCTGCTTGGCGGCAGAAAAAGGCGTGGCTTGCTGGCGAGCTTGTGATATGGGAACCAGATAGCTGATAAACTACTATTTTTTTTGTAAATAAGTACATACATATAATATTATATACACCCAGACAGAGAACAAACATCTATGTTCATCACACAAATGTTTTTTTCGGTGGGGATCGAACCCACGGCCTACGGCACCGAAGGCAGAGCTACTACCAACTGAGCCGTGAAGGCTGTTGAAGGCTACCTACTTAACTTTTACAAAATATGTTTTTTCATAATTATCAGTCTGAAGATGGCTTCTGTTAATTTCCAGGTAGGTATAACGATCTTGAAACCTTTCTTAGTTTATTTTAAACTAGCTGGTACCCGCGACTTCGTCTGCGTACTTTTAATCTCTTCATCTCTTTTTTTCGCAATAAAAGGTAGCCTATGTTCTTTCTCAGGGTCTAAAGATTGTCTGTGCCAAATTTCATCAAAATCGGTTGAGAGGTTTAAGCGGGAAAGCGTAACAGACAGACAGACAGACAGACAGATAGACAGACAATATTATAATATTATAGTTGGGATAAAAATATACTTAAAATAACACTTATTCACAAATAACAATGAATATACTAGTATTAATAAAACGTATAAAATAAAACGAAAATAAATTATAAAATAAATTGGTCCTTATTGAACGAGACGAATTTTTTTGTTTTATTATTTATTTTGACGTATTAATTTTGCGTCGACTGTACTCACTCTACCTTTATTAAGCCGTATAAAACAACTAGCTTAAATCTACCTATATTAAACGAACTCTATGGCTAAGCGGGTGGCAAGCTCAGATGAAAGGTGCGGCATCTATTCCCCGGGCTGGGTAAAATGCA
The DNA here is from genome assembly GCA_963576535.1 of Plemyria rubiginata. Classification (NCBI taxonomy): domain Eukaryota; kingdom Metazoa; phylum Arthropoda; class Insecta; order Lepidoptera; family Geometridae; genus Plemyria; species Plemyria rubiginata. The sequence continues at coordinate 5,691,428 of OY754922.1, read as the reverse complement.
CCTTGTACTAGTTTCTATGTATAATAAAAAATATCTATCTATGTAAGTATATAATGTATTAAATATATCAGTTATCTAGTACCCATAACACAAGCTTAGAATAGCTTACTTTGGGGCTAGATAGTGCTGTGTGGATTGTCCAGCATTATTTATTTATTTATTTATTTAATATACCCAAGATCAGAAACTTTTACCAAATAGGTACAATTAATTTACCAGTGCGCAATGTATTCTCTGTTATTAATAACACAATAACGCAACTTTTTTTTATACTACGGGTTACTGAAATACCCACTTGATGTTAAGTGGTATCCATGAACGATAACAGAGCCTCGGTCACGCACGTTGAGATGCGTGCCCTTTGATGCATTGCCCTACGCCCATTATGCCTTATGTACCTGTTATTTCAACGCTGTTTTTAGCGGCAAAAATAAGTAAAAGAAACAAAGAATGGCCATGATTCATACCAAATTTACCCAAGACAGGCGTAAACGATACATATCTCAGTTTTTTGTTATTTTATTTACTGAAAATCAGTCATTATTATAGAAGCAAACTTAGTAGTTAAATTGCCTTCATTTTTACGGCAATTTAACTAAATAAGCCTAAATAAAGGCGCCGGGCCGGGGTCACAAATTCCACCTTCATTTTTAAACAAAATTAAAAAAGAATTTAAATTTAAAAGCTATTTTACTTCTAAAGGTAGCTAAAACGAAAACCGGCTTTAATATTTAATTATCGCCATAACCTGGACATCTGTCAAAGTTGACAGGTGTCAGATTGAAATATTTCAAAGATCTGAGGCTTTTATTATTGAAGTGGCCACTAAAAGGGATTGTTGAAAGCCCGAAAACATAAGATTATTGCAATCCCTAAATGTAATACCTATCTCTATTTCCAATAAAATATGAGAAAAACAGTAGCAAAAGGTAAATTCAAATCGGTACCCGTACCCATCCGGTGGGTGATATTGAGTCGGGGGTGAAAAGGGTGCAAAAGGGTGTAAAAGGGCGCAAAAGGGTGCAAACTTACCTTAGCAGGTGGCATCTGATATTGCGTGTGATTGACAAGGAGGATATGGAAACTGTACCACTTGGCTTCTAAGTTGCGAGGATATAGAGGTAGCAGCTAGATCACTTTTGGGAAGATCTGGGCCCGTACCACCATCTCTTGAAGCAATAAAGTTCCCGTATTCCAATCGTAAGAGTCATCATAACCGGTTTTCTGTAGACTTATTCTGAATTTCTTCAAATACTCAGCGCGCCCCGATAGGGGCAATTTCCTCCATACAAAAAACGGGCTGTGCAATACTGATCCATTCGGAAAGTCATATTTGCGAGGTCGAATTCTCGATTCGAAAATACGAATAGCAAAGTTGTAAAAATTCGGAATAACCCTACTTTAGTTACGTTAGCAGTACGTTTCATAAATGCACAGTAGATACGAGTACCTACTCTCGAACGATGAAGGAAAACATCGTGAGGAAACTAATTTACACTTGACTAAATACGCATCAAAATGTTTCATTATTCTACACAAACTTAATTTTGTCAGCATTTTTTTGTTTCACACTCTTTCTTATAAATTCAGAAAAACAAGGACGGGAATAACAACAGCCTCGCAGACATACCACAACTGGGGCGTTATTCACTATGACCAATCCAATCGCGTTTGCGTTAAAATCACGTTGTGACGTCATACGGTTTGGGGCAAGGAATCTCCTATGTCATAGAGAATAACGTCCCAGATTGACCACCAATGAAACCAAACCACGCCTAAACATCTTTTCGACGTCGACGATAAGCTTGCAACCCGTCGCGTATGAACTGATAATTATACCAGCTGAATCTAATTTTAGCTATGCCAAAAGTGAAATACTGATATTGGATTATTATACGAGTACTTTTGACGTTTTATGATTCATTTATTCGATATGTTTCATATCATGAACCAACTAGGTACATACATTATATGCTAATGTAGTATGACACAATGTTATAGGTACTAATAAAATATACTAGACTAGTTGCATCCCGCGGTTTCACCCGCGCAGATTTAAATCCCGGATTTCGCACGGGATAAAAAGTAGCCTATGTGTTATTCCAGACTATAAACTATCTCTCTGCCAAGTTTCATCCAGATCCGTTTAGCCGTTCCGGCGTGAAAGAGTAACAGACATGTGGATGTCCATCCATACTTACTAACTTTCGCGTTTATTATTGCAGTAGGATAAATGTTTAAGGCTGCCCCAAACACCACCTATGGGCCGAGGACATTGTGAAGATTGCATGTACTCGGTGGATGATCAGGTGGACTGTAGGCTGATGATGATAATCTATTAAAAAATCATGTAAAATTGGATAGAAGCGTTTATGTGCTCCAAAAATGTGGACATGTGTTAAATTTCACAAGATTTCCCTTTACCTATTTTTGTTATAGCTATGTCAGTAAGAAAAAGATACCTAGATCGAAAATACTTCATCGCACGACCCCTTCGCACGACCCATATTAGTTATACATAACAGAACAAAAAACATCGAAGTGATACATACAATGGCCGGTCTTATCGCTAAAAGCGATCTCTTCCAGACAACCTTGAGATGGACTGCATTTGACAAAAACGATAGAGGACGTTGGTTCTTGTTTTTTTCTACACCAACGTGTAGAAAAAAACAAGATCTATATAATGCTATTATATGGGCAAACAAGCGTAATATAATAACCTACCTGATGGGAAGCGGCTACCATGACTTATGGACGTTTGCGGCACTAGAGGCATTCAGGCATTCTTGCCAAATTTATGCTCACTAGACCTGAAATATTTTAAAATGCGAAAGTTTCAACCTGACTCTTTTGTAAAGGTTGTCCTTTTAAATTATTTGCAAACAAATTTCCTTTCGCAAACACGTGTGGTTTTGAAGGCAGCAGTATTTTAGACCGCAACTTATTGTAGCGACATTTATTCGCTGAAAAGAGTTTTGGTTTAAGATGAATTCAGATGACTACGCTTAAGCGTACCCCATTAAAAAATCCTCAAAGTTTCTCCTGTGAAGAAGTCTCAGAAGATTTCTCTAGTATTTAGCGCGGGCATGGAAACCTACTGGTTTTCTTTACTTAACTTGCCATCTTGTGTTTTTGCATGTAAGTATGAATCTCATTTATGGCTCCTGTCCGTCTTTTTGACACTCTTTTGACAGTGTGAAATAATTAAAAAGGTTATAGACGTGTGAGTCACACACATTCAGTGTGCTAAAGGACTGTCTGTCTGATTAGAAGAAAATGGTGACAATTTCTTTATAATCATTTGACTGGCCAGATCTTGTATTCAAATTCCTTGGGCTAGATGGTCCGTGCAAGCGACAAACATGATAAAAAAACAGCATAAAAAAAGGCTTTTTCTAACAGGCCTTTGTTCTATTTTTTACTAGCCGCGCCCGCGGTTTCACCAGCGTAGTTTGAAATCCCGGTATTCCCACGTGATAAAAAGTAGTCCATGATATATATATGATATAGTAGACTATATCTCTGCGCCAAATTTCATCCAGATCCGTTAATTCCGTTCTGGCGTTATTGATTACCAAACATCCATACATACATCCAAACTTTATCATTTATGATATAAGTGTGAAATGAATTTTTTTTTATTCAGACCTTACCAATAATCAAAAATATGTTTTAATCATATTTTGTCTAAGCGACGACATGACACCGCGACCAAGAGTCGCGCCATATCGCAGCTCACAGATTTTGTTCTAAGTTTCCATGTACCCTTTGAGGAATATTTATGAAGGAGTTACGTTAAGAACTTTGACTTGAAACCCTTGTTTATTTAGCCTCTGTTAAAACGCAATACACCAACATATTAACGGGCAGTTTTCTATAACTTTTCGTAATAAAAAAAAACAGCTTTAAGAGTAGTAGAGATCTTTGTGTAGAGCTAGTCTGGGAAATTACTACCAGCCCGCTTTTTTCTGAACTTATCATCAGAAAGAAAGAAAGAAAATACATTTATTTTGGACACACACGATACATACACTTATAATAATTATAACAAGAAAATAAAATAAAACATTACCAGAAGCACGACAGAAAAGCAAACACAAGAAGAACAATTTCAGAATAAACAGTAGGTAGGGAAAGTAGAAATAAAAACAAAGAAGGACGACATCAGGTGGGCTATCTGCTTGTTCCATCAGCTAGTTATATAAAAAAAATCTAGCGAGGTTTCAAAGTGATCCTTGTGATTTTATTGAATAAATCTCTTTTGACTTTGACTTAAAATTAAATAATACTGTGAAAAAGAAATAGTTTGTTTAGCTAGCTGTTAAACGGTCGATTAACATGTTGGTATACTCTTAGCATAACACAGATAAATAGTCTGTAGCTATCCGTATTGGCCTGACGTTGGATCGTTTGTAAGCACATAATACTATGAAATAACATTTTAGTTTTTTCTTTAAAAGATTCTGTTTTCAGTTGAATTATTGTGCTCTCTGGGGAGCGAGGGGAAAAATGGACTAATATTGTCGTTTGAATCTAATTCTGAATTACTGAAGCTTACATTTATTTAAAGCATTTTTGTGATTCGGTCACGTAGATAATAAAAGTAAAATTAGATACGTTTCATGCGAAATAAGGTTATTTGGGTACATATTTGGTAGATTTTTATTTTGAATATTAAGTTGATTTAATTGTTTCAGGTATGTTATTTTGCAGTCCGTAATAACAGTTTTCTGGCAGTACACTTTGGGGAGAACGTAAACTTTTAAACGGCAAGTGAGTACGTTTTAAAACATTTATAAAATGTTATGTTTTCAAAAATCTTGAGTTTTACATCTCTCTTCAATAGGTATAAGCTACTGAGGCTATATGTATATCTTAAGCTATTGTGCACATGGACCAATTCCGTGCACATATTTAATGTTTTAAAATTATAACTTATAATTTCATAGGTAATAAATATTATTGATATTCATTTCAGTAGGTAATAAATATTATTGATAAACATTTTTACCATCGCTATCTTGTCCCAAACTAAACAAGGTTTTTTTTATAAGAACTAATATAATTACTCTTTTTAGCAGATGACAACTATAACAATAAGCAAAATAAAGAATTGAGTGATGACGCCTCGTATTTCTAAACACGATTTAGGGGAAACTGGGCCATATAGGACACTACAGAGCCCATAAATCAATAACTGGATATTAAATAAAATACCCTCCCGTATATCAAAGGGCGACGAATAAAAACGACCAGTTTATATGGAGCTGTTATTCATCGAGAATATTTATGAGTAATGGGTCTGAAGTAAATGGTGAGGCGATACGTCAAACGCGTAATGCGTATTTAATTCGGGAACTTATTGTGCTTATTAGGATTCGATTGTAGACGATTTCTTACGGTAATAATATATTGTTCGGGATTATTTTTTTTAAGGACGTTTATTGATCCAGCTAAGAGGCCATTGTACTTGACTAAATGTAATTACGTGAATACTTTAAGAAATATATTTAGAAAGAATCAACTTTGTTCTAAACGGCTCAAAGCACATCATGATAAACAAATAAATTAAGAATTCAGTATTCAGTCTTACGTTGCCATACGAAAAAAGTTTGAAAAAAAAAACATTGCAATAGTTTTATTTTAGTGCTTAAAACTAAATGCAATATCAAATCTTGATATGTAACGATATGTAATTGATGAAAATGTATAGTAAACTTTATATATATACATGCACATAAATTTATCAAAAAAAAAATTGCCCAGTAATTTTGGTCACCAATATTTAGCTGCCTTTGGTGTGGCTTTGTTAAAATAGTAATTAAAATAATTAATTAGAACTGAATATTTTGAATGTGGTTTAAAGTAAAATAACCGCCGTTGATAAATTCAGCATCGGCCATTGTATCGACAAACAATACAACCTGGAACAGTTAAATCACGAACAATATTTAAACACCAATATTACATTATTTACATTAAATAAGTGCTCGTGTCCTACCTTTTCTGGTTTTCCGTTCCTGATATATAATGCGACTACCATCCGCCGGTGATTTCTCGTGCTATCTACCTAAAAAGGTGTCCAAGTATATAAGTTACATCCTATTCCGTGCAGCTGTTTACTTACTGTTATGCTGGGTTTTGGAATAATAGACAAGATGGCCTACCTGATTTTAAATGTTGACCATCACTAATAACAAAGCATTGCCTCGCACGGTATGAATGTGCCTTTGTCAAACCGAAACACAGCAACGCTGCTTGGTGACAAAAAAAGACATGGTAGTAGTACTTGCTGGGACGAACGCTTCACAAAGAGCTCTACCAAAGTGGGATAAACGTAGCGCAGGCAATTAATATTTATACGTAATTTTCATAACGTTTTGATATGTCACGCCCAAAAAACACTAAAGTTTATTCTGTTAACGCACAAAAGCAAAGGCTTTTACACAATATAAACAACTTGACGTATCACCTGCCTGCACTAACTCTTAGCAAACTTTGTTGAGTCAACAACTCACGAAAACGAAAGCACGTGATATACCTAATCAAAATACAGGGCGAAAGAAGACAATATTTCTAAGTTTTATAGTTTTTACTAAACTTATGGAAATCACAAATCCCACTATGAGAACAACTTTTGGTACACTATAAAAAATCTTGGTAAAAGACAGCTCTCAATAATAGTTAGCTCAGAACATATTGTTAGAACAGCAATAAGCTATTTAACCCACACTCTATCACTACAGTTTCTTGGGTTCTAAAACTGAGAACCCAAGAAACTTCTTATTTAGCAGCTTCGTATGAAAATAATGACGCCGATGAACATTAAGTTCAACTAAAAATTCTCATTTTTATTTTGTAACAGATTTTGTAAAATAACTGTTAATTTTGGTCTTGGGTCGACAAAAAGCATGTGTATAAGTAAAGTCGGATTTCGAGAGTAATTTTATACATTCTGTACACTCTGACGAAAGGCAATGCCCATTGAAGAAACTTCCGGTTCTAATACAGCGACAAAAGGTCGAATTTGTAACCCAATATTGTTGTACGTCGCTATTTATCAAATGCCCCGTTTGTCCCCACGCTCCCCTTATTGATACGTGAAATACGGTTATTTTGTGAAGCTAATTTAGAAGTTTTAAATATTTTGGTTTTGTTTTTAGGTACTGTTATAAAATATTGTTGTTTTAAGTTTAGCCCATACAATTTGAAAAAACCCAGTGTTTGTAAAGTTAATTGAAATAAAAGTTATATAAAGCTGCAATTCTATTTAAGCTTAGTTTTACAAAGAACGTATTTAAAAACTCATCGTGACTGTCTACGCCCTCCCTTGTCTGCACGTTAGAAAACTGTGTACACTTCAAGGAACTAAATAGTTACAAAGTTTCATCCGGTTCAGTCCAACCGTCATAAGTAGGATTGATGATTATTATTAAATCCAAACATTTTTCCAAATTCCTTTTCTCCTTAACTTAAATAAATTCATATTATGTATACATAGTATGAATTATTTAAGTAACTCAATTTTTTTAAGTAACGAATTTTTTTAAGTAACAAAAATTTGTTTATTGTAACTCAATCTTACCGTAGCAGCTGGACTGATTTGAATGACACTTTGATGAGAAACAGTGTATTAAATTCGTGATCTATTATTAACATGAAGGCTATTTTTATACGGGTATACAACAGGATCCGCGTGCGGAAGCAACCTTAAAAAGAATAAGATGCTACTCAAATTACTCACCCGTGTGTCACATTCCCAATAAAGCAATACACAAAATAGAAGCGCGTAGCTCATTCCAGCATTACGCTTGCCAATTGTCAGTGCCGTGTGTACGTTATGGTTTTATGTGGGCTCGGTTTAGCCGAACTTCCCCTTTCGTTGAGTAAGTAAAACAATTCGTAGCAGGCTTTGAATGAAATATTTTTGATATGTCTTTTCTTTCACTGAACTCTAGTAACAAATATACGTAAAACAGGGTGTACTTTATTGAAGTTAATGTAAAAAAGAAAAACACTTTAACAACAAGTTCGTCCCCAGTCATAGAAGATATCCCTTCAGATCTGTTAGCACCAACTCTAGGTTATGTGAGCATGTATGATGATATGTACGAGTATGTATGGGGGGTAGACAGAGGTACGTCTAAATATTACAATTGGCACATACCCGCATTTTGCAGTACTTGGTATTCCATACGTGACAGGTTACGAGCCCATCGCCGCACTTACAATACAAATGTTTCTCTCATAAGACCGCCCATTGTACTTCGCTGTAGTTTACATTGATTCTTACATCTTATGTTATTTTCTTGTGGTATACAATGAGAGTTTTCTATCTATCTACGTTCCTATGAACCCGTGCATAGCTTGTAGGTATGTAGTACATAATCTGTGACCTAGTCTAGTCTATTCTCGCCAGACTTATAGGATTTATTGGAAATTCTGCGAATGAAAGAAATCAGAGGTCTCATTGTACTGTCGTGTGATACGGAATTTCATTTAGCGAACAATACGGGGTTCTTATGAGTGTGTGACCTCTTCTCTATGTAGTTTATTATGAGTGTAGAATAGTTCCCTGTAACGAGATGAATTCTAGGTATCAATGTAGGTACATTGTGGATATAATCATAAATAAGAGCAGGATAGAATAAAAAGAAAAGATGTATGGATTGTGTGAAAGATATAGAATAGAAGAGAATAATGTAGTACTAGTTGCGCCCCGCGGTTTCACCCGCGCAGATTTAAATCCCGGTATTCCCACGGGATAAAAAGTAGCCTATGTGCTATTCCAGACTATAATCTATTTCTGTGCCAAGTTTCATCTGGATGAAACCGGTCAGCCGTTCCGGCGTGAAAAGGTAATAAACATCCATCCATCCATACTTACAAACTTTCACGTTTATAATAGTGGTGGGCTTGTATGGTAGTATCGATTTTAATAAAAAGAGTGCGAAAGATGGTGTTTTCTTGGTTGAGTTGTGCCGAAATATCGAGAAACAATCAAACTCATAAATCTTGGTAAATATTTCGTTTCAAGTTAAAATGAAGATGATATGAGTAAAAAGGAGTAGGTAACTGTTGAAAAGAGGAGATTGGAGGGAAATAACTGTTGTGCCGACCCCACATAAAGCAGACGGCAAGGAAATGATGAGGTGTTTTGTGAGAGGCAACTTAACAGAGGTTGTCTTGATCTATGTTTATAAAAACAAATATGTACTTTTTTTTAACAGCTTTAATTCGAAAATACCAAGGCATGGTAGATATCCCCTAAACATGTACCAACTCTGCTGGGACTACCCCTTAAGCAGAGTTGGTAACATTTGACTACAAAGGTTTAAAAAAACGTGGATTAAAAACTCCTTAATATACTTATAATCTACCGTAGTGAAATAAAATGCGAGGTCTTATCGCACTCTAACTTAGGTTGGGTTGGGTTGAAAGTAAATGTCCTAAATAAAAAACTATGTGTGCCGCAGAGGCACAAATACTTAAGATTCCCAAATTTCGAAGTAAACAAAAATAGTAAATATTCTTAGACAATAGTGATGCACGTTTATCGATAAATAATAAAAAATAGCTTAGACACATATTTTTGCAAATCTTTGGTATTACAAAATTACATCGATCAGAGACAATTCTACTGTGCCTGGGAGTTATGACCATGTTCTATTTTATTTATTATTATTTTCGTGCATTATGTTTTTAGTCTGGTTGTTTATTTCCTTTTTAAAAAAACTTTTAACAAAAAATTCAACGTTACCTACGTTGAATTTTTTGTTAAAAGTTTTTTTACGACACGGTTTTAAATAGGCAACAAAAAAGGAAATGCTCTCCATTCGACCAGTTTTGTTTTTAGAAATCACGTCGCTTTGCATTTTTTTCGCGCCCTTTTTATTTTCAATTTTTCCAGTGGATAGCAGCTGTATAATTGTTTTACAGCCGTTGAGTGTAGTGACGTCACTGACGTCCCATTTCAATTTGAATGCCAAATTCGTTGTATAATTCTGACAAGAGTAACACGCACTGCGAAAACTTTCATTTTCCCGCTTTTGTAAAAAAACAATGCACGTGGAGGGGCATCCAATTTCAGGAATTTTATTTCTAAAATGTCAATTTATATATTGGCAGTGCGCTCTTGTCCGTATTTTTGCATATTTGGCACACGCGGATTGCGCGAACATATTTTTTCACGCTCAAATTAGGATTCTGAAGTAGGGGAGTGTTTATTCAATTTAGCAGGGTTGTATAATAAAATCATTTTTATGGTATCTCTTGAAGCTCAACAATCAGCGGAGTATTATGTTTATTTCGAGTATTTTATTCATTACGATTCATTTAAAGTAAATGTCTTACGCGTAATTTGACATTATTATTCATTTTATGCTGTTTACTACTGTACCAATGTATCTGTAAACAATGTGGAATGTATGAGTGTACTGTTTTTATTTTATGTAAAATAACAGTAAAACTAGTTCCGAAAAATATAAAATCAAAGTTTTTAAACACGATTTCTACGTAAGATTTGTGTATATTACGTGTATTACGTTATATGAATAAAAATTTTAATTAGCATTTTGTGATAAAATAATAATTACGTAGATAAAATATTAAGAAAATAGATTTTATAGTAAAACATCGACATGACGTCCAATACTCTAATATCGACATTTATTGTCCCATCACTATCGGTCAGCGCCCACTAGGTATGTTAATACGACCACATAGAATTTGCATGAAACAAATCCGTTTGAAGCTCAATTATTGTCGTCTATTTAATTAAACAAATACAACCTATTGAAATTAAAATACAGAATACAACCACTTGTGAGGTCGTCTTGTATTTAATTAAAATTTAAAATGGAATTCGTGTACGATCGTGGAAAATAATGGTTATCGCTGGTTACATGAATGAGATAGCCCGAGACGAAGGCTTTTTTGTTTATAATTATTGGAAATTTAAATGTTAATTTGCAAATGAAATGAATTTTCGGTGAGAAAATGTAATTTGTATAATTTTTTACTCACTTTGGAATCGGGCCGCGGGCTAGTAACGTTTTGTTTTTATTTGTTTACTTCTGAAATCACAGGCATGATAGGCTCACCCTCGGTTTCCGAAAGTTCGATCCACACTAATCGGCTGTCAAGTCTCTTGCTATTCCAGCTTTTACTTCAAATTAGATAGAGATAGCATGTGACTTGACAGCCGATTAGTGTTGATCATTCTTTCAGAAACCGGCGGTCAGCATCTGTTTCTTGCCTTAAGTTTATGGACGCCGGGCAGTGCATCGTAGGGCACGTATCTGTCATGCGTGACTTGTAACTCTTGTAAGGTTCTTTATTAGCTAGTCTATAAACTCCTGATAACTAACAAAACATTATCAAGCGATTATGAGGGCCATAAGTTTTCAAAATAAACTCCAATTATTACAAATACATTTAACAGATTAATCACACACTTTTAGCTCTAGATAAGATCTTTCGGCTCCGATCTTTAAGATATTTCTATCTACCTAATAAATTAAGATAATGCATCTCAAGGAACAATGAATGTCCATTACTAGAGTTGGTGGTTCAACGATAATGGGGGCCGGGTGAGTCCGTCTATTTTAATCTTTATCCGGCCTTTTGTGTTTTTCTGTTAATCTTATTGTTTATTTAGACTGGATTTTTCTTTGAGATAGGTAGTATGATAATAGGATGTCTAGATATATCTATTGTTAGTAGTTTAACCACCCCTCTCTCTACGGCTTCTAGTAGCTGTCCAAAGGCGACTCGACTCTTAAAAAACAAAGTTACTCAAATTATCAAGAGTTATGAAAGAGCTTTATTTATTTGTATTAAACAACAGAACTTAAAATAACACTAGGAAATTGCTATGTTGCTCTAAGTTGACAGGAAACACTATTAATACTTACATATGCCAAGCTAAATCTAAAACAGTTTAAGTAAAACAATTTAATTTCTTTTTCTTGGGCAAATGAATTTTGTTACAGTTTTGTTGACTCCGTATTTCTGGTTTTAACAATTTTAATGATTTTTTTTGTTAGTTAGCTTTTTTGTTGTAACAAAATCGATACCAGTGTCCGGCTTTTAATAGTTGTGCAACTTTTGGCACCCCTAACTAATATCAGATGTTATCTCAGAGATGGAACAGGCTTTACCCATTTACGAGATAAGATATACATTCGCATTGCGGTTCTTGTAATAAAAGTTTATCTTATCTTCGTTTGTGAGCTCTACAGGTATTTGTAGGCTTACACGGTCAAATTGCAACTTTTGAACTCCAAATTTCGGTTTGTTACCGTTTGGTTCTTAGGTACTCTAACTATCCACCTACGCTGGAAACTGGCACTTAGAGCCATAACGTACGATATTAATTACTGTAATAAAATACGATGTAATTAATTGATAGTTATACTGCCATTAAAGAATATCGATTCGTTGTTTATATTTATTCGTATTGACTTTGAATTAGTTACTATGGTAACACCTAGACAGAAACTCGTACGTATGTTAATGTTTGTCTTTTTTTTAGTGTGGACAAGTCAAATGGCAGTTTTTCAGTTAAACCACAAGGATCACTTTCAAACGTTTTAAAGCAAGATGGACCTAGGACACGCGATTACTAGGATTCTTTTCGCGTGACACGCGAACAAGTATAGCCAAAAAATAGATTGCTATTGTTTAGAATAAAAAACATAAACTTGACACTTGTCACATTGGAATAACAAAATGCGGGAATATTATCAAACAATCAAACGGTTAAACCGCGGGGCGCAGCCCGCGGTTTAACCGCTTAGTTTTCAATCCCGGTATTCCCACGGGATAAAAAGTAGCCTATGTGCTATTCCAGACTAAAATCTATATCTCTGTCAAGTTTCATCCACATCTGTTCCGCTGTTCTGGCGTTATTGAGTAACAAATATCCAAATTTTCACACTTAGGATATTAGTGGAATGAGATGGGATGTGATAATAATATTTGGATGTACGGGATGTAGGTAGATATTGATCATGATTATGAGAGGCCAAAATTGCGAAGCTTTTTTTGTTTTTTCTGTTTCTGTAAATATTTGTTAATATAGAAAAAAAACGGTATCACCCACTGCTGGGAAACCAGTGACTTCAAGCTGTGGATGATATTGTTGGGCAAAGTGTTAGTGCTTGTGGTCACCTAACGAACTAAGCACGCGGTTGACCTGCGCTGTTCAAACAAGTGTCGGATCGAAGTGGTCGATTAAGCGAGCGACCGTCAATTCCAGCCAATCACCGCACTTACACGCCGTTTGATGGTCTCGGGTGCGGTGCTCAAACTTTAAAAATCAAATGTCAAAATACTGATAAAAAAATGAGTAAAGTCGAAGTGGAGTCGGAACATAGGATCGTGCCCTATGATGTACTGCGTCTGTAAACTTGAGGCTTATACATAGATGTTGAAAGTGCAGCAGCAACCACACCCAACAAACATCAGCGACACTTGGCGGCAGTAATAAGCTTGGTTAGTAGTACTTCTCCGGACGACCTTTTTACATTCCTTGTACTCCTACTACATAATACTTAGTTAACTCTCGTTAATTGTTAGTGCTAGTGTGTTAACTCTCGTTAATTAAAGTCCTCTTCTCTCTTCTTCTTTTAACAATAAGCTGATGTTACAAGGAGGCCTGCTAAGTATACTTCAATGAATCTCCAGTGTGTTGGTGGAATCTCGTTAAATCAAGTCTTCTTCTTCTTTTTTATACAACTAGCTGATGGAACAACCAGATGGTCCACCGGATGCAAAGTGGTAACCATCACTTATAACAAAAAATTGCCTCGTAATACACGCACGATAGGAACGTGCCCTACGATGCACTGCTCTGCATCCATCAACTTGAGACATAAAGGTGAAACCTCATGTGCCTGTAATTACACCGGCGACCACACTCTTCAAATCGGAACACAGCAACGCTGCTTGGCGGCAGAGAAAGGCGTGGTGATAGTACTAAGAAAATATGTATAAATATTTACCAAATGTACCTTTTAATGATACTAAATTTTAATAAAAACTTCACTGCTTATTGAATGATCAACTTTATTACAGTATCCAGTAACACAAGAAACGAGGCAACCCATTTCACAAGGAATCCTCCTTTGTCGTCTTACAGTTGTAATCGTGGTATTCTAAAGGGCGAAGGACCATTAATGTGAATTACTTACTCCAAGCCTAAATAATAAACAACCCTGATTAAAAATAGCTAGCTTGTCCAAATATACCATCAAAAACTATCTTTTTCCAAAATTGCTAAAAATAGTCTAATCCCGCCGGAATGACCGCCCTCTTCTTCGTCTTTTTTTGTAAAACTAAATTATTGTTTTGAATTTATGAAATCATGACATTCGGCCATCCGACAACGTGTTGCCTCCCGCAATACTAGTTAAAATATATCTGCCTAATTTGATAATAAACCAGAACATGCTCTTACACTACCATAATTATAGGAACATCTGATTATTTACGTACAGGTTTCAATTCACATTTATGTTTATTTTAAGAAATTTATAAAATCATGACAAAATAAAGTAAATTACGTAAAAGTTTGAGGACCACATCAGAAGATGTCCAATTGACACAAGGAATCATTCGCCCGGACAGGATGGTCACTATAAGTGGTCTTTTACGAGCGATGGTCCACTAATCGATATTGTCACGAGTGATCGAGATTGCGCCCTTGATCTGTTAAATCTCGAGTGATTTATACAGGTTGTTTGCTTGTTTAAGATCGTATCGTAATTTATAAATGCAAGTATTTTTGTTAAATTCACAATTAAGCTTCTAAATCCATGGATGAATACCATAGCTAAATATGGACGCTAAATCATAGAAAATATCGGTCAAACCGTAAGTTTCTTGCCTGTTCTTCTAGGTTTTAGGCGTGTGGAACTGGCATATTGGTTAATTTATTAATGGTTAATATATTTTGGTTAATTTATTTTAGTAGATAGGTATGTATTTTTTATTTTTTATGTATGCATTGTTAGGGAAGTAAATATTTATTGAGTAGGTACCTACTTATGTACTTTTATCGTTGTTATTTTAAAGGTGTTTCTATTATTTTCACTCAAAGCACTACCATCTACTCCACATAACACAAAGGTTAGCTGGAAGAAAATGCTAATTAGTATTAAGTTCGCCTATGTACATCATTTTTGTGCAATAAAGAATTTTCTTATCTTATCTTATCTTGAGTCACCTATAAGCCTTAAGACGTTTTAAAGTGATCCTTGTGATTCAATTGAATAGATATCTTAGAGCTTGAAACTGATCTTTGATATTTGACACACATACCTATATAGCCGATCTTCCGGAGAAGATTTCTTTTATCTAAAATAATTTAGTGGTTTTTCCATCATGTTACAAATTGTCCTGTGTCAGTTTTCTGATTATATTTTGGCTAAATTTAGTTTCGTTTCTTAGAATACAGTGTGCAAAATTGGGATCACTCGAAGAAAAACATCGTACAAAACATGAGGATACTACTGTAAAATGTGGATATGTGCCACATGTAATATTTGGGCGTCATAATACTCGTAGACCTATATTGTCCTATCTGAGAGAATATCTACCGTGCCTAATGATGAAGTTAAGCTATTTCATGAAGATAGATCGACTTAGTACCTACTAAGTCCTGATGAAACCACACATAAACACACGCAACAGCAAGAACGCGATTTTCGCCTGTGGCCTCAACTTGAAAACTCAGCACATTATTCCATTAAACTGACTACTACTATTACTGTCTTAAGACTTTTCGGAAGTGTTGCCACTATTCCGACTTTTACTCACTTTCCGGCTCTATGATGACAGAATGAGCGTTTCCCATTGTATGATAACGACACCGTCGGTGTAGTTACAGGCACATGAGGCTTTACATCTATATGCCTAAGTTGATGGACGCAAACATTGCATCGTAGGGCACGTTCTATCGTGCGTGACTTACGAGGCAATGCTTTGTTATAGGTGATGGTTACCACTTAACATCAGGTGGGCCGTCCGCTTGTTCCATCAGCTAGTTGTATAAAAAAACCGACACTCGGCAATTTTTGTCATGCTTGCTCCGTCTTGCCTTGGCAGAGTCGGCGCAGCAACTGAGACAGATTATACCGGTGTTATCGTCGCAGTGTGAAAACTCCCTCTTTATACCGCAATAAATTATTTCATATCTATATAACTATCTATCTATATAATTCCTCTTCGTTATATCCATTAAGATATATTGTTTTGTTTAATCCAATGAAGTACCTATTTAGATGTTAAAATTTCAATAAGGCTTCATTATTCATCATTTTAATAGTAGATTGTATCATAAGGGAGCGAAATCATATTTTTACGTCGAGGGCGCTTTTTCGGATCCAGAGCGAAGTGAAGGATTCTAGAGTAGAATCCCGAGCTTAGCGAGGGATTCTTTAGTAGAATCCTGAACGTAGCGAGGGATTCAAAGTACGTCGCCCGAGCCAAAAATATATTTTGCTCCCGAGTGGTACACTCTACTTTTCATCACCCACTATGAGAAAATAAAAGGCACCTCATATTTTATTAGTTTTGGCTAAGTACTAGAAGGAGGCCAAAAAAACAGATTCTGAAAAATTATTGGCGCCTCTTGCATTTCTCCATTCAATAACATTACCATAGGCATATAGTTCTTCCGGGTCTTTGCAGGTAATATATTATCCATCACGTTTCTTGCGTCAGTTCTAATACTTTCAGGAGTTAATTCTATACTTTCACTGTCACTTGAAGAACTGATTTTTCAAAACAAAACCATGAATTTCTAACAATCCGTAATAATTTTCGTAAATTTACATTTACGAAAACGCGGGCTGTATTTCGCGCGTTTTTAAATTGATTTCTTTTTTTGCTAAGCCGGAATGGCGGTCTATGGGCCGTCGTACCAGCCAGTCTTTATTCAAACAATATTTGCGTTCGATTTCTTTGGCGCTGAACACTGAAGATGTTCCAAATTCAAAAAGTGCGCGGTAAAATTAATTCCGGCGCACTTATTTAAATAAGTGCGCCGGAATTAACTTTCCCGCGCTCTTATAGTTTCTTATAGAAAACACCACCTTTGGATGCACATAAAGGCGAACCAAGTCGTTCTTTTCGAATAGATGTGATGAAAATACTATTTCTGCCTGTAAAACTTTTTTGTAGAAGGTAAAAAACTATACAATAAAGTAATCCGGATATTTGACAAAATTTGAACGCCGTCTGGCAACACTAGCGGTTAGTTTAGAAGTGTAGAGTGATAAGTGAATTTAGTAGTGCTCGAGCCATGTTGGGAGTATTTACTGCTTTGAAATCTGATATGGGAGGTTATCTTGAGTACCAATTCGGAGAACATTGCTATTGATTGGAACACGATCTTGGGCTCATATTCATGCTTTCACATGATCATCAGTTCATTTCCAGGAAGATAAATGAGCCCGCTCCATCTACTGACCTCCCGAAATCCTTACTATGTTCTTGTTTCGGGTAGGAAGACCATTTTCTCTCTCTTGATATTCTTGATTTAATGATATTTAAAATGTATAATTCTCTTGCTAAAATACAGTTTGTAATTAATATTAATGGGATAAATATACTTTTGAAACAACTGATAAAAAATCACATGAAAACTGCGGGTCATCGTCTGTTCATCCGTTTTGAGCTTACAAGTCAAAGTAGTAATCACTGACTATGGAACGTAATTTAAGTCATCGTCATTTATGACCATCATTCAAAAGTGTAGAAATATGCGAGCGAGAAGTCCTTTGACGGCTGGCCGCCTCTTATGCCACAAACTGTACCTACATATAGTTCCGCAAAAAAGTCTTGAAAATTATAAGGGCGCCACTTTCCATAAATTTTCAGCGTTCACTTACATGCGGTCGCGCTCGCACCTGTGCGAAACGAGTCCAGTTATTGTACGTCATGATAATGTACAGCTCGTTCATGTACAGCATGATAATTGGAAGCCAATTTGGTACTTTTTTACAACTAGCTGATGAAACAAGCAGATGGCACACCTGATGTTAAGTGGTAACCATCACCTATAACGAAGCATTGCCTCGTAAGTCACGCACGATAGGAACGTGCCCTACGATGCACTGCGTCCATCAACTTGAGGCATACAAATGATAAGCCTCCTTCTGGCTGCAGAAAAAGGCGTGGTGACATTATCCCCCGGACGAACCCTTCACAAAGAGCTCTACTACTCTTAAAATGTTATTTGTTTATTTGTGGCGCACTGAAAATCCTTTCACCACACTTTCGAAAGAACTTGTGACACAACAAGAATAAGAAGAATTAGCCTCACTCAGCTGTGCCTTACGTGGAGTCGGGTATGAGTAAAGCTTACTGTTCATACCTTTCGTCATGGTCTACTACATATACTCTGTGCTCACAAAGTAATTAGATAAAGTGAGCGAGTGAAATGCCCAGTCATTCATTTGTTAGATGGTTTATTTAATAAAAAAATAAAAATTATTTTCTGATTGTAATATTGGAAACGCCAGTCACGTTTGTTGAGATTTATTTTATGAAAAAGTGTGGTATGCACATTTTGACAAATTAACTGTGATGTAAAAAAAATATTTGAAGGTACCCGCGCAGATTCAAATCCCGGTATTCCCAGGGGATAAAAAGTGGCCTATGTGCTATTCCAGACTATAATCTATCTCTTTGCCAAGTTTCATCCAGATCCGTTAAGCCGTTCCGGCGTGAAAGGGTAACAAACATACATCCATTCATACTTACAAACTTTCGCGTTTGTAATAGTAGTAGGATATGTACCTAGTGTGTTTTATTTTAGCACAATTGCTAAAATAAATAAAATACAAATGTATGAAAAGCTTGTGAGAACTAAAGTTTTATTGGATTGAATTTATCCTAAAGAAAATCGAATTTATTACTATTATTGTTATAGTAGCAAGGGACATGATGTCTACACTGTCTGCGTATTATATTCATGTGCCTAAGGACATGGGTTCAAAGTCCAGACTGACGAATAAGTATCAACTCAATTTAAAATAAAATAAAAATATATATAATGCTCGACAATCCACACAGCACCATCTAGCCAATATTCCTCGAGGATTTGGAATAGTCAGAGGTACTTGCGTCAAAATCTAACTAATATTATAAAATGTGAAGGTTTGGATGGATGTTTGCTGCTCAATGAGGCTAACGGCCCGATTACGCTAATGTCTGGCTATCGAGATGGCTTTCAGTTTGACATTTGATTCCCATCAAGCCTATACAATTTCTATTACATGAGGAATCAAATGTCAAACTGAAAGCCATCTCGATAGCCAGACATTAGCGTAATCGGGCCGCTGAACGGCTGAACGACGGCGCTCCATCCACCGACCTTCCGCGAACCTCAAAAGCCGTACAATATATTTGCATTATTTGATAATAATTACAGGCACATGAGGCTTAACATCAGTATGCCTCAAGTTGATGGACGCAGGGCAGTGCATCGTAGGGCACGTTCCTATCGTGCATGACTTACGAGACAATGCTTTGTTATAGGTGATGGTTACCACTTAACATCAGGTGGGCCATCTGCTTGCTCCATCAGCTGGTTTTAAAAAAAAGATAATAATTGTTACACTTTTGTGTTTCGTTCCGTTTTTCCAAAACTAAAAACCAATAACTAGAACCAAATTCTAAAATTCTAAACTAAATTAAACCCCTTATCGTATATTACCCGACTGGGATTAACTATGTTGCAGTTAAAGTAATTTTGATTAGTGATGTCGTCATACACTCGGTTTTAAAGCGGAATATGGCAACTGTAATCAAAGCTTCAAAGGGTTCGTGAATAAAATATTGGATGGATCATAAAAGGATTTTAGCACCGGTCACCATTACTCACAAACTGTAGTCGTCCACTTTCTTTGAAATAAAATAAATAAATAAAATAAATAAATAATGCTGGACAATCCACACAGCACTATCTAGCCCCAAAGTAAGCTACTCAAAGCTTGTGTTATGGGTACTAGATGACTGATATATTTAATACATTATATAGATAGATACGTTTTATTATTCATAGAAAAGACCCAGACCAACGGAACAAATTTCTGCAGATCGTACACAAATTTGTTCCGAGGCGGAAATTGAACCCGCAACCTCTGCGTCGCAGGCGGACTCTCGCCCGCTGCGTCACTGAGGTCGTGAAATTTATATAGATAATCACTTTTAACAGATTCACGACTTAGAACCCCAGTTATCTTAGTACCAAGTGTCAGTACTTGGTACTAAGATAACTCAGATTAATCCAGATTGTTTGAGGACGTCTAAAAGAGTAGTCAGAGGAACGTCCAAATATTACGCCTGGTACTTGCATACCCACTTCTTGTATTCATTCATTTGCAAAGCCCATCGCAAACCGTGAAACGTCAAAACTTGATGTTAGGCTTTATTCTATTTATTAATTTTTCATTCTATTTTTTATGACTATTTATTATACTATTTATTAAAAGGGGCGTTATTCTCTATTATATAGGAGATTCCTTGGCCCACACCGTGTGAAGTCACAAAGGGCATTAATCTTTATGACATAGGAGCAACTTGGCCATAACCGTGTGACGTCACAACGTGATAAACGCAAACGCGATTGGATTGGCCATACTGAATAACGCCCCAGGTATGTTAACCTCCATTTATTCGGACTTGTGCCGTAACATGTGTAACTACGTTACGTCACTATCATTGCTAGCGACGAAACAATCTTCTCTGTAAAAACGATGCATAAAATGCATAATACTCTTTCGTAACGTATACCTTTGAGGAATTTTTCTATTCTATCCAGTCGTTGTTAGGCGCCGTGTCAAACGCGCTTCGTTGTTATTCACAACCACAGACCAAATAAAAACTAAGGACAGACTTTTGTGAACAGCAAAGTGAAGCCAGTTTTCTAAAGATGTGTTGCGGTCAAACTATGCCTCGCCCCGTGTACATACACAACTAAACGCACACACACAGAAAAGTGAAGCCAGTTTTCTAAAGATGTGTTGCGTGGGCCGATTTGGTGTGTGCGTGCGAGGCGTAGTTTGACCGGCTTCACTTTGCTGTGCACAGAAGTCCGTCTTTTAGTTTTTATTTGGTCTGAGTTCACAACTACGAATAGGCGATCTAAAAATAATGAAGTAAACGACACGAAACTAAACTACGAAACGAAATCTAGTAAATACTAGAATAAAATAATAAATATTGGACTTTACAACAGCACTATTTAGCCCCAAACTAACCGTATCACTAATATTATTAATGCGAAAGTTTGTAAGTATGGATGGATGGATGTATGGATGGATGGATGGATGGATGTATATTTTTCTTTATTGAACTTAAAACGAGTGTACTTATAGGTAATCATTATCTTCTGTTATGTGGTGTAGACGGCAACCATTTCCAATTCGACGCACCTCATTTTTCACGACGAGTTGAAATATTAAATTGTTCGTGTCATATTATTGTAACTTGCTTAGAGGACTAGTTTATTGCATTGGCTTTGTTCACATTTTATTAACAATTCAGTTGTTACAACAACTTGAGGCATACATGATAAGCCTCATGTAGGATTCGTTTCGGACATTTTAGGAAGCAACATAGCTAATTAATATCTTTTTCATTCTAATTGTTTTTCTAGTTATTTTTTTTTTTTTTATACAACTAGCTGATGGAACAAGCAGATGGCCCACCTGATGTTAAGTGGTAACCATCACCTATAAACAAAACATTGCCCCGTAGGTCACGCACAATAGGAACGTGCCCTACGATGCACTGCCCTGCGTCCATCAACTTGAGGCATACAGATGTTAAGCCTCATGTGCCTGTAATTACACCGGCGACCACACTCTTCGAACCGAAACACAGCGTTGCTGCTTGGCGGCAGAAAAAGGCGTGGTGGTAGTACTTCCCCGGACGAGCCCTTCACAAAGAGCTCTACTACTCTTATTTCGAGTTGTGTTGTGTAATTTCGGTGGCATTTTAACCAACATTACTTGAGGTCTTAAGCAAAAAGTGTAAGCTTTTAGAATGAAAGTGTAACTAGTAGTTCGCTCCGAACTGAGATTTCGTGAAGCGACGCGAACGCTCCGAAAATATAAGTAAGTGGTAGTCAGAGGCAAGTCCGAACATTGTGTTTGGACTTGTCTTTAGCTGCCACGTCCTAACTAAATATGGTAACCAAATTTCAACTGAATTGGCCTGTTTATTGAAGAGTTCCGTTAAACAGACCTTGACTCCATCATCAGAACAGGTCGCTATCACCATTTAATGAGAACCAAGTACCTCCTTAATCCATTTCAAGAAAAAAAATATTGAAAAGCAATAAAACTGGCCGACCAGTAGAAAAACCTTGATGCCAACGAAACTCTTAGAAATGGGAGCTCTTGGGTCGTTGGTTATCTTAATTTTACTTTTTTGTTGTATCTAAAAAAGCGGGCGTCCTAGAAAAAAAAAATGTTTTTGGAATGTCCAAGCCAAGCCCTTTCATATGACACGTAACTTATTTTTTTGGGTAACTTTTTTAATTTTTGCCCCCTTAAAAACCCCCATATTTTAATAACCCCTCATCCGATTTTACCCATGTACTTACCAGTAAATTTCTCAAGTACAAGCTATCGTACTTGCGAAATTTACTGGTTATAACATACACGCAATCATACATTTTATATGTAGGTATTTTATAATCTTAGGATCATAAAGTTTTATTCTAAACGTAATGAGTTTTTGTTGTAAAACTGCAAATTGTCGTCCTTAAGTGTTTGGGTTGATGACAGCAATTTGTTTTATTGTGAAACTTCGAAATAATGCTAGTAAATGTCTAGGTAATTTGTTAACTTAAATTTAAATTTTTGAAGTCTACTACGGTTTTTGCACCTAAACAATTTAGACGTCTAGCTCGAAAGGAGCCTCTTGAGACGCACTTAAAATCCTTTCACCACACTGTTCCGAAAGAAACTAGTGACACGACAAGAAGAAGAAGACGTCCACCCAGACGATTTGAACATTTAAATGAAACGCTCCTATTTTTATTGTTTCTACTTCTTTAAACTATGTTAAACTGGTATCCTCTTAAAATAATAAAGCATTGCTATGACACTGGTCAATATAATATCTATTTCAAACTAGTTGCGCCTTGCGGTTTCACCCTCGCAGATTTAAAACTTGGTATTCCTACGGGTTAAAAAGTAGCCTATGTGCTTTTCGAATATAATCTATTTCTCTGCCAAGTTTCATCCAGATCCGTTCAGCTGATCCGGCTCGAAAAAGTAACAAACATCCATCCATCCATACTTACAAATTTATCAGAAGTGGAAAAATTATTGGAAATTTTCTACGACATAACAGCTACGAGTACCTACATTAAGAAAATCATGGAAGGCAAGGCTGAAAGAAGAGGTACGCCAAAGTAAGCTAGATAAAAAATAGGGCCTTTTCTCCAATTGAGAGACACAATTGGAGAAAACTGCATCAGAACCTCGACAAGAGCTCTAAATTTAAGAAGAAGAATAATGTATCTAGTAAAAAAACTTATAACATTACATCAAAAGTCGAGCGCCAACATACATTAAGAATGTGCGGCATAAAGTTTTAAATTTCGTTCGTAATGCATCACGTAGTGTAAGAGCTTACCGTAATAACGTAGCATAAGAACGTTTACACCCAGCTCATGTCCGTGGCAACGCGAACATCAATGCTCTCTATCTATCTCGCGATTTTATTAATTTTTGTATTATTTAATTAAGCACTGTTTATTTTTTGTTATTTTTTAGACATAGACATAGACATAGACATTTATTTATTTGCCACAAAGAACACACAACATATACAATTAGGCTTGGAATGAATAGAAAACAGGTATCATACATATCAGAAGAGAACAAAGATTAGACATATAGGTAAGAGTTTTTTACAAATAATAATAACATTAACAAGCATTGTTTAAATATGGCTAGATAAAAATTTTAGTTTAATACTGTTTAATTTTTGTTTCGCCTATTATATTTTTGTCATACGATTAAATAAATAAAATCTATCTCGCTCTCTCGCGTTACCGCACGCGTTGCCTTTCGCACATTTCCCATGTCGCTACCCATGCCCCGCGCATTTGAGCTAAGTGTAAACGCCAGGATATCAGCCAGGAATAGGATTTCTTTATTACCTAATTAATCTATGGATTACCGTCGTTCTTATAATTTATTTATTTTTATTGCCAAGCTCACGCTAATACACACTTTTTTTATACAAAAGGAAAGCTTGTATTGTAGCTTGAACGTGTTATATAAATATGTTTCATTCTTTCTTTCCTATAATATTTCACTTCTCCAGTTTTTTATTTTTTATTATGTATTTGTGTTTCATTGTAGTATATTTTAAGTAAAATTGTAACTAAATTTCTGTATATCTATCATTATGTAATGTGTCTGTGTAGTTGAATAAATGTATTTTCTTTCTTTCTTTCTTTCTTTCTTTCTTTATTGTAAGTCGTTTTAGTTTTATAAAATAAAACTCAAATGCATTTGTACTTTATATAGCATAACCAACCGATAGCAAAACGGCTGTTAACTCCTGCTCTATAACAAAACTCATCAACTTTACTAACGATATGAGAAAAAACTCGTACATTCTCATATTCTTGTTATTTCTGCACAAAATGTTCTGTAATTTCAATATTATTACAACTGGCTAATTTAAATTATATGGCTGTGGCCCTATTTGCTATAAGTTGCTCTTTCCTTTTCTTTATGTGTATGCTTTGCTTTAATCTATGTATGTTTTCACTACTTGTCGATGATGAGTCATCTGATGGTTTTTTAATTGGTTTTTTTTTTCGAATTACGAGTATTCTAATCACACTCGATATGATTTTTTTAAAGCTTTTTATACATGAGAAATGGAAATGTATAATGGGATTTTTTATGATCCTTATTAAAAAAACTATAAAACATGTGTAACGTTGAAAGATAAGAGCCATAACGATAAATTCTGAATAAGTCATTTAAATCTAATGCTGAATGTACCACTAGAAGATTAACCCCCGGTTTCTAAAAGCTCGATCAACACTAATCTGCTGTTAACACTAATTCACTTGCTATCTCTATCTTATTTGAAGTAAAAGCTGAAATTGCATGTGACTTGACAGCCGATTAGTGTTGGTCGAGCTTTCAGAAACCGGGGGTTGGATGATGATTGCCATATTGCAAGTTATTTTAGTTATATTATAGCCCCGGAAGTGTTCTACAAAAAATCTTCAAATTTCATTTCAGCGGCCATTTTGTAACAAGAGTCACGATAAAATAGGCTTGTTTTTGTCGAACGACTCGAAAATTAACATAATACCTATTTTTGCAACTCAATCTACGCAATGTTAATTTATTTGCCAAAGTAGGGGTGAATTCATCTTGAGGGAAATATTCTCTAACTAAAACATTCGATATAAGTTCTCTTTATGAAGGGCTCGTCTGGGGAAGTACTATCACCACGCCTTTTATGCCGCCAAGCAGCAACGCTGTGTTTCGGTTTGAAAGGTGTGGGTTCAGGTGAAATTACAGGCACATGAAGCTTAACACACCTGTATGCCTCAAATTAATGGACACATGAATGTTTCGGCAGTTTCCTTCGTGTGTAACCTACGAGGCAATGCTTTGTTATAGGTTATGGTTACCACTTAACATGGGGCATCTGCTTGTTGGTTTTATATTTATACTAGCGACCCGCCCGCGCGCCCCTGCTTCGCACGGGTGCACATATCATGCATGTATTATACATATAAACCTTCCTCTTGAATCACTATATCTATTAAAAAAACCGCATCAAAATCCGTTGCGTACTTTTAAAGATTTAAGCATACAAAGGGACATGGGGACATAGGGACAGAAAAAGTGACTTTGTTTTATACTATGTAGTGATATATATATTTTTCTTTATCTACCTATTCTGCTACCTATTTCTACTGTTCATACCTACATTTTATTATTCTGATATTGGTCTTACTTGTCTTGTCGTGCCTTCAGGTAATATTTTTTCTTGTTATAACTATAAATGTTTGTATCATGTGTGTCCAAAATAAATGTATTTTCTTTCTTTGTTCTATCAGAAAGTTGTATAAACAAGCAAAAGAATATAGGTGCTTTCAAGCTAAAATGAATTTTTATTAATTATCATTAGTTCGAAGTTTAATCCGGCGACACACTGAGTACATTAGGCAGGTGGTTCGAAAACAGTAGTTTGCAACGTTTGATACGAGCTCGTAAAGGGTGAGTTAACTGCCTGAGGCTTTTAAGATCCTTGGTACACCGAGATAAGTAGAATTAAAAAAAATTAACCGTTCTATTCAATAAATAAATAAATAATGCTGGACAATCCACACAGCACTATCTAGCCCCAAAGTAAGCTATTCAAAGCTTGTGTTATGGGTACTAGATAACTGATATATTTAATACATTATATACTTACATAGATAGATATTTTTATTATACATAGGAAACACCCAGACCATCGGAACAAATTTCTGCAGATCGTACACAAATTTGTTCCAAGGCGGGAATCGAACCCGCAACCTCTTGCGTCGCAGGCAGGCTCTCGCCCGCTGCGCCACAGAGGTCGTCATACTAATATATAATAAGAAAGTCGGATCGCTTGGAGCCTTGCGTATTATTATTTGTGTAGTTACTATTATATTTAGAAAAATTATACTTTTACGTCACCTCTTCTCTTGTCGAGTCGCTGGTTCTTTCGAAACAGTGTGGTGAAAGGATTTTAAGTGCGCCTCAAAAAGGCTCCTTTCAAGCACTAAAAGAGCTTGAAAGGTGCCTGACACACGTGCTTATTTTCCAGCAGAAAGCATGCTTTTTTCGAGCCATGCTAAATAAAGGCACGTGTGAACAGGTCTTGCTGGTAAATAAGCATGCTTAATTCGTTGCACGTCGGTTCATTTTTGAGCATGCTCAAAATAAGAATGCTTATTTTTGAGCACGTGTGTCAGTACCATAACGCACGTCACCAAAACCTTCAACCTAGAAGAAAATACGCTGTGCAATTTTAATATATTATGCCTCTTTTGTTTATTTGATTTATTCGGAAAGGAACCGTAGTTAAAAATAATAAATTGAGCTTTTATGTCAAACATATAGAGCGTGTGAACAGACTGACAAGAAAATGTAATTATACAGAATGCAAAAAAAGTGATATCTAAGAAAAAATTATATCTTGTCTATTCTCCCAGTCTGTCTAAACTGTATCCCCTAAAGAGCTCTCGTTCCAAGATCGGGTTTGCAATTCGACGATCGTGAACCCTAAATTACGGTACGGAACCATTATCGTGTTCCGTTTGTGTGATGTCGATTGATATTTATTCAGTTCGGTTTGGAGGTAGCTTTACATTTAGTTTTAGCACTGTTTTATTGCTTTTGCTTTTATAGCAGCGATGGGCTACCTTTTGAAAAAAAGGAAGTATTAAATGTATCGTTTGGACGTGCCTCAGAGTACCCCTAACCTTTTCCTTGCAATCTTTTGCAATTAAATTACATAAAACGTATGTATTGTAACAATACAAGTTTTTTATTGTATTGTGTGATGGCACGAGTCCAACGTTCGTTTTAGGTGACGCGACCTCTACTAATGTAATGTTTAGACGTGCCTCTGACTACCCCTACGACATGCTCTATAATATCAAGAGCTAGGAGATCTAATAACCGCTTCTATTGACGACAGCCTTCACATCTCAGTTGGCACTACCAACCAACTAGAAGGCAAAGCTACTAGGTCGCGTTACGTAAATTGAACGCCCGAAGGAGAGGGAGGGGGTGGGATGGCGCGAGTGTTTTGTATACGCAAACACATACTCCCAGATCCCCTCTACTAATTTCCAGTGTTTTTTTTAAATGACGCGATATCTACCAATTTTGTAGTAGCTTTGCCTTCTGCTCATTAGGCTTAACTTCTGTATGCCTCAAGTTGATGGACGCAGGGCAGTATACCAAAGGGCACGTTCCTGTCGTGCGTGCCTTACAAGGCACGGCTTTGTTATAGGTGATGGTTACCACTTAACATCAGGTGGGCCATCTGCTTGTTCCATTAGCTAGTTGTACAAAAAAAAGACCGTACATATGCACGATCAATTATATTTGTATATTTGTTTATTGACTTTTAATATTGTGTTACTTCTATTTTCAGGTAAGAATCGCTTGCTGTTTCGAAACATAATCACCCCTAAACACTGTGAGTAACTACTAATTATAAAATTTCATTATAATAACAATATTATACCTCTTTGACGACCTCTGTAGCGCAGCGGGCGAGAGCCTGCCTGCGACGCAAGAGGTTGCGGGTTCGATTCCCGCCGTGGAACAAATTTGTGTACGATCTGCAGAAATTTGTTCCGATGGTCTGGGTGTTTTCTATGTATAATAAAAAATATCTATCTATGTAAGTATATAATGTATTAAATATATCAGTTATCTAGTACCCATAACACAAGCTTTGAATAGCTTACTATGGGGCTAGATAGTGCTGTGTGGATTGTCCAGCATTATTTATTTATTTATTTAATATTTTTTATTTCTTTTTGCACGCCCAGGAAGACTGGTAGAAAATGCTATTAGCATTAAGTCCTCCTAGCACTATATTGTTTTGTGTGAAAGTTTTTAAATAAATAAATATTTATAAAAAAATACATTAATGTTTATTTCAAGTATGTTCCATGAATACGATGTTTTTTTTGTTCGGTTAAAAACATGATAGGCGTCGTCAGTGAGAATCGAACCCCTGAACTAAGTGGTTAGTCGCTAAGCCTATGTCCTGTCTTGAACATTCTGTATCCAATATTACTTAGTGTATCGATTAATGGCATTACGCGTTCTTATTGTACTGTGCGATGCATGCCCGCTTTGTCGCCGTCTATGAGACTCTGATTAATTCACTGCTTAGGGTGTGGCCACAGCGCAAGCGGTAGAGCGGGTTCGATAAAAATTTCTAGTACGTTGAACTAGAGTAAGATTCATATTAGATTCATTATTTAGTAAGATTTGGTAAATTTTTATTTTTTTTCCTTTAACACGCTAATTTTTGAGTTTGTTATCAATTCCGGTAGGGCGGTATTGATAATTCTAGGGCGTTGAACTTAAGACGTTGACAACACCTAATGTACCTCTCGCTCGCACGATTCGACATTTTGAAAGATGTAAAATCACTGATCCCAATTTTGAAAAATCGTAAACAACCATTTTGTGTGCAATCACACTGCACACAGTTTGGTAAAAAGTTTGCTTTTCTAGTTTTCGTACATAAGCAAACTTTTGAATAGGAAAACTTGTATCGATCAAAATTAAATTTTTACTAACATATGTGCAATGTGATTGCACACAAAATGGTTGCTTGCGATTTTTCAATATCGGGATCAGTGATTTTATATCTTTTAAAATGTCGAATCGTGCGAGCAAGAAGTACATTAGGTATTGTCAACGCCTTAAGTAAAGACTGTCGACAGGCAACAAACATCCAAAATTTCACATTTATGATATTAGTGTGAAGTGTGATTTAGAACTCTCCATCCAACGACTTCGCAATCTCTACAATCTCCTAGTCTAAGCAAACCCTTTGACAATCAATAAGCCGTCTACACACGGCGCGGTTTTATTGTATCGTCAGTGCGTGTTCTTCCTAATGCGTCGTTAGGCGCAGACGCTATTGTCTCCTGAATTTGCGAATATCATCATCATTATAAGCATCCTACTTCAGACGCCACTCTAAAGAAGCAAACAAAACGCATAAGAAGCAAAAAAAAATTATTTAATAACCGGAGAGAGCACTTTTGGTTTAGGGGCAGTGATACATAGGTCGCGGGATCGACTTCTGACGGGCACATATCCATTTTTTCATTTAAAATATTTCTGCTTTTTTTAGCTTGGACCTAGATGCCATACATTATGTCACAACATTTATTTGTTTTTTAAGTATCAGTAAGCACAGTCTGAGAGCGAGCAAATAGCGGCCACCCAAACCCGGGTACTTCATATTTTCAGCTTTCAACTCCGTCATTATTTTTACCAAAGTTGCATAAGTGTTGCCAGTCTCGATCCTCCCAATGGCAACCCTTCCGACCCTCGATCCCTCCGAAGGGCCCTCAGAGAGGGAGGGACATATTGTGTCAAATGAGACACATGTACCAAGTAAGTGCAGAGAAATGAGCACTTACCCCGATATTGCCGGGAGAGGATGCTGTGAAGATTTGCGGCCTCGAGTACCGTGTTGTGATGTACAGTCTGTCTGAACTGAGCTGGTATGAGATATTAAATTTTACGAAGATTATATTATTACACTTTACTAGCTGCGTCCCGCGGTTTCACCCGCTTAGTTTTAAATCCCGTTATTCCCACGGGATAAAAAGTAGCCTATGTGCTATTCCAGACTATAATCTATATCTCTGCCAAGTTTCATCCAGATCCGTTCTGCCGTTCTGTCGTGAAAGAGTAACAAACATCCATCAATACTTACAAACTTTCGCGTTTATAATAAGGACTAGTTAAGTAGCATAAAAATTCGTTGAATAACTAAATTGCGTATGTAATTTTGTCGCTAACAGTACGTACATACATACCTACTAATACAATTTCAGTGTAGATACTAAGTTTTGAAGGTAGAGCAAAGGTTTGTCTGATATTATTGTGAGTACGATGTGCAATGTTATACGAAATAGGATGACGTAAATAGGATCACGTTTCAAAATGATCCTTGTGATTTTATTGAATAATACCTTTTGACTTTGATCGAAATGGCCATGCGTTGTAAGGCACGGTAGATATCCTCTTTGCATATCCTTGAAGATGACTTTATTGGGAGTATGCCAGAGGCAGATCCATATAGTATTTCGTACGTGTCAGGTTGCGACTAGCCCGTTTCTGCTAGAATATTGATTTAACATTGTTTTTTGCTATGATTGGTTGTGTGTGCCGCTGATTAACCGCTCCAATATTCTCATTCTTTCATTTTAAATCTCGAACGTGCTTAAAACGGTTAGGAACCAAGTTGTAAAAAGAGAACCGGCAATAGGCTCATTTCTTCCCCATACCCTTAGGCTGTGGAATGAGTTACCATCAAAGGTTTTCCCGCTAAGATTTAACATGAAAAACTTCAAGCAAAACGTTAATAAAGTCCTTCAGTTTAAGCAACGCACTGACAACGCCCCTGGTGTTGTTGTTGTCTGTGGGCGACGGTGACCGCTTACCATCAGGTGGGCCGTTAGCCCGTTTGTCTATCTTTTACATTAAAAAAAACATTGGGCCAGGAGAAACGGGCACCTAGGTTCTCCTGGCTTTATTTACGTCATTTCAAAGAGATTCTATTGATTAAATGTATCATGGCTATAACTCAGGGGATTGCAAGAAAAACAAGTTTTTGTATGTTTTAATTTCCAACTAAAATAAAACATGTGGGATTTAAATGTGATTTTTGTAAGTGACAATTCTACTCTATTCTTAACCCTACGACGACAGCCACTTGTCCGCGACACGCGACATCAAAGCTCAAAATAGGCAATTGACGGGCGACCGCGACACTAGCGACACGCGCGACCATAAATCGCGTTTAGTCGCATTAAAAGAACAAAAAGTCGCGATCAGACGCGCCGCTGCTCCTTATTTACGAGAAATACTACAGTTATTTTTGAGAAACTATTTGATATAGGCACTCGTTTATTTACAACTAGCGACCCGCCCGCGCTTCGCACGGGTGCACATTGTTTTTCTACTATATCATGCATGTATCTTGTATGACTGACATAGTGATCTATCAACGCATAGCCCAAACCACTGGACGGATCGGGCTGAAATTTGGCATGCAGGTAGATGTTATGACGTAGGTATCCGCTAAGAAAGGATTTTGATCAATTCTACCCCCAAGGGGATAAAATAGAGGTTGAAAGTTTGTATGAGATTTTCAAAGTAAACGAGCGCGAGCGAAGCCGCGGGATCAGTTAGTTATACATATAAACCTTTCTCTTGAATCACTCTAGTAAAAAAAACCGCATCAAAATCCGTTGCGTATTTCTAAAG
Source organism: Plemyria rubiginata (assembly GCA_963576535.1). NCBI lineage: Eukaryota > Metazoa > Arthropoda > Insecta > Lepidoptera > Geometridae > Plemyria > Plemyria rubiginata. The sequence continues at coordinate 5,659,347 of OY754922.1, read as the reverse complement.
ATTATAGCATACAAAAGGACATGGGGATATAGGAACAGAGAAAGCGACTTTGTTTTATACTATGTAGTGAAGAAAATGACAGTGAATACAAGTACCTATGTATTTACAAAATACATTATTAAACATTTAACATAAAAACCTTAGTTAGTAAGCCAGCCGAATCTAGCGGTCTCGCATAGCTACAGCTCTTCTCTTCGCAGCAAATAGGAAAATAGTCAGGCATATTGAATTCACACTATCAAACCCAACATGAGGGTATTTTAAACTCCTTGTATTCACGCGACAGTTGCAAATTGCGACTGCGATCGGCGAAGTGAGGTCTGTTATGTGACTCTAGCTGTTTTGTATGAGAAATATTTCACTAAAAACCTTCCGTTATTACCTCATAACTAGCAGTAGCGATAACAGTAAGACAAAAAGCAGTCATAAGTAGTATGAGTAGTTTTTATGGATCCAGTCATTACCACAATCTTGCCAGTGTCAAGTGATATCATAGATAGTGAAAACTCTTTATTGTACATGACAAGAAAAAAACATAACATTACAATAATTTATTTTATCTAAAGCGAAGTACAATGGGCGGTCTTATCGCATATATAATTATAACAAAGATTATAACAAAGATCGTAAAGAACATAATTTTCATTTAAAACGGGATATTTACGATATTTCGGCATAGTTGCATTGCAAATCATGGTAAATTTCCCGATTTAAATGAAAATTATATTCAACAACTAATTTTATTGCTATTGCTGTCTCTACTGTTTTTAAATTTGCCAGTAGATTTTTTTTTGCATTGTAGACCCTAATCTTGAACCAACTTTCAAATCAAACGGTCTTCTTACCACTAGACTACGAAAGCTTCCCACGAGCGAATTTTCGTTTTATTTCCACACTTTGCGCGACAGTTGTAAATTGTGACTGCGATCAGATAAATATTTAAATGTAAAGGATAATACGGTTTTATTTCAAGCTAGGAAATAGGTCGCGATACGCTGAAAGAGCTTTGTTGGAAAAAACATTGTAATTTGAACTTTGTTTTTTTACATTTAAAGGTTGAGTAAAAGGTTTTGGATCGGTTAAGCTATCTATAGATCGTATGATTCGTATCGTAGGTAGTTTAACTGTTTCATAATCTATAGTTATATTGCTTAATAATAAAATGCTTCAACTGCTACCGGATACCTTTCAACGGCTAAAAAGATTTTATTTAATCATAGTTATGAACGTTCTCAAAAAATACTTTTAGAAAAGTGTTTTCAATAAACAAAATGAAAAAGGTTCATCTTTTATGGAGCTACGATGCCACTGAAATATAATTAAGTTTAGCGTGGTAGGATGCCATCAAAAAATCATACCAAATGTAGTATAAAATATTTTAGGTATATACATAGTTTCAAAGTAATTTATTTGTTAAAATCGACGTTTGACAGAAAAAGATGAATGAATGAAAATACTTTATTGTACACCATAAAAATACCAGTAAGTATGTACACTTAAAGAAATAAGGACTAAAAATAACTGTACAATTAGCGGTCTTATCGCTGAGAGCGATCTCTTCCAGACAACCTTTGGATGGAGAGGATTGTAAAGAAATGATGAAGTAGAAGGCAAGAGTTTAGAAAAAAGGAAGGGTGGAATGGAAATGAAAGTGTTTTTATTCGGCGTTTCCCACAATATACGTGTGTCGCCGATTGCTCGCGAGTTACGTAATAAAGTTAGCGACTGCTACATCTTCTGCGACGGTAAGCTCAGTGCCAACTCCTTTAACTGTCACGCATGAGCGGGCATTGAATCTACATCCCCATGGCATTAGAATTTGCGTAAAATCGTTCTCTTGTAAGGTAAATACGATTTCTGGATCATAACAGTCAGATATTATACCTCCTACTAATATTATAAACGCGAAAGTTTGTGAGTATGTATCAAAAATCATTTTAATAAATTCTAAATAAAAAATATAATTTCAACTTCATTCTTCTTTGTTCATTGGTCTGGGTGTTTTCTATGTATAATAAAAAATATCTATCTATGTAATTATATAATGTATTAAATATATCAGTTATCTAGTACCCATAACACAAGCTTTAGTAGCTTACTTTGGGGCTAGATAGTGCTGTGTGGATTGTCCAGCATAATTTATTTATTTATTATTTATAACTTCCGTAATTTATTATTCAAGAAATAATTATTAAAATTAATGAATGAATGATGGATGTTCGTTACTGTTTCACGTCGGAACCGCGGAACGGATCTGGATGAAACTTGGCAGAGAGATATATTAGTCTGGAATAACACATAGGCTATTTTTTTATCCCGTGGGAATACCGGGATTTAAATTTGCGCGGGTGAAACCGTGGCGCGCAACTAGTCTTTAATAAAATAGGTACAAGTCTTGGCAAACGCCTCGATTTAAGCTACCTTCATCATCATCATCAACCTATGTTAGTCGACGTAGGTCTCTCCCAAGACGCGCCACTGAGCCCGGTTACGTTAAGCTACCTACTAGTTTTTAATCGATGCGCGTTCAGTATTTTGAAGCTAGTAATAATGTTGACGACCTCAGTGGCGCAGCGGGCGAGAGTCCGCCTGCGACGCAAGAGGTTGCGGGTTCGATGCCCGTCTCGGAACAAATACCCAGAACACAAGCTTTAGCTAAGCTTTGAGTAGCTTACTTTGGGGCTAGCTACTAGTGCTGTGTGGATTGTCCAGCATTATTTATTTATCATCATAATTCTGTTGTTGCATTATCCTAAGCTCACCTTATCTGACAGCTCTAAAATTATAGACGTCCTTGTTGTTTCGGTCTTTTAGAAAAGGATGGCAATATTTTTAGTGCTGTCAAATTAGGATAAGTTAGGATAATTTAACAACAGAATTGGCACCATTGACCTCTTATATTCAAGGTCAAAAAAATAATACAAGTACCTATCTATGTTTCGAGCACGGCTTTACTTGCAATCGCAGGCGGACTCTCGCCCGTTGCGCCACTGAGGACGTCTGAATTGACATTGAATAGAGGTCAATGACTGAAGCAGCAGACGGGAGCCGTCAGAAATGTCTGCTATAAAAATGGAGCATACCAATTCATTCTCACCAAGAAAACACCCGTCACCTGTAGAATTTAATATGTATTCCCTCGTATTCCCGAGAAATTTGCAGTTTCACGGTTAATTTAACCCACCGCGGTGGTGAGTAGTGAAAAATGTATGCATTTTACAAACAGCATTTTATACGAATTCTAGGAACATGCAGTGTTTGCTTTAGTATCGGTGAGAAAGTAGACGAAAAATACGGTACGTGTACAAGTTTTCAACCCGTTTATGTTTCTTTTAACTAAATAAAGATATAACACTTTTTTTTACTATCCCAACTAATATTATAAATGCGAAAGTAACTCTGTCTGTCTTTCTGTCTATCTGTCTGTCTGTCTGTCTGTTACGCTTTCCCGCTTAAACCTCTCAACCGATTTTGATGAAATTTGGCACAGACAATCTTTAGACCCTGAGAAAGAACATAGGCTACCTTTTATTGCGAAAAAAAGAGATGAAGAGATTAAAAGTACGCAGACGAAGTCGCGGGTACCAGCTAGTAAATAATAAATAAATATTGGTGGACTTTCCACACAGCACTATCTAGCCCCAAACTAAGCTTATGCTTGTGATATGGGAACCAGATAGCTGATATACTACTTATATACTTTTTTTTTGTAAATACATACTTATAATATTATATAACACCCAGACAGAGAACAAACTTCTGTGTTCATCACACAAACGTTTGTTCACGGTGGGAATCGAACCCACGACCTACGGCGCAGAAGGCAGAGCTACTACCAACTGAGCTACGTGGGCTGTATGTACTATGTATTTACAAAATGTGTATAGGTAGTATGCATGTTCATGTATGCTGTCTAACTTCATAGTTATTAGTATTTGGCCCCTCGAAATATTTTGACGTACCATTGGAGATTAATAGTAGAGCTCTTTGTGAAGGGCTTGTCTGGGGAAGTACTACCACCACGTCGCTTTCTGCCGCCAAGCAGCAACGCTGTGTTTCGGTTTGAAGAGTGTGGTCGCCGGTGTAATTACAGGCACATGAGGCTTAACATCAGTATGCCCCAAGTTGATAAACGCAGGGCAGTGCATCGTAGGGCACGATCCTATCGTGCGTGACTGACGAGGCAATGCTTTTTTATAGGTGATGATTACCACTTAACATCAGATGGGCCATCTGCTTGCTCCATTAACTAGGTGTATAAAAAACCTTTGATTACCCACAAAGATGGTATAAGGACAAAAAAATCTTAATAGATGTCTATCTACCGAGCTTAGGTATCGAAGTCGTGTAGCTTTGACTTCAAACCGAAAAATAGCAACGCTGCTTGGCGGTAGAAATAGTAGTCCAGGGATGTGGTAGCACTTCTCTGGACGAGCCCTTCACAAAGAGCGCTACCCTATTTCTTTACATAAGATCACTTTGTCCTATATTCTAAAGAGAGATCCTCTTCTTCAAGATACTATGGAATTTATATTTAAAGTTACAGTTTCACTCCCTTTGAAACACGGAACCCTTAAAACTAAGGCGGAAGGTATTTGTAAAGTTTTCGAAAGACCACTTAGGATAGAATTTCAGCAGCTAAGTGGCACGGTCCAGTGAATTGAGTCCACGGAAGTGCTCTAATTGAAAATCAAAATGGTCTATTCAGGTCAATCACATGGATGTCTTTCGCCCGATTTCTGAAAGATCGATCAAAATTAATCGGCTCTCAAGTCACTTGCTATTTCAGCTTTTACTTCAAATTAGATAGAGATAGCATGTGACTTGACAGCCGATTAGTGTTGATCGCGCTTTCAGAAACCGGGGCTTAGAATCTTATAAACTTGGTGAACTGCCATTCACCTACGCGTAGCTTTAAATAAATAACATTTGGAATGTGTCTCTCTGATAAATAAATAAATTGCTAGCACTTGTTACCAATTATCCTACTAATATTAAAAACGCGAAAGTTTGTAAGTATGGATGGATGGATGGATGTTTTTTTTTACACTTTCGCGCCGGAACGGTTGAACGGATCTGGATGAAACTTGACAGAGAGATAGATCTGGAATATAATACACATAGGCTACTTTTTATCCCGTGGGAATACCGGGATGTAAATTTGCGCGGGTGAAACGGCGGGGCGCAACTAGCAAAATATATTATATTCAAGCTCTTTTTACAAGCTTTTATTTAATTTGCAATGTATGTATGTATATTTGTTTGGGTGGAATCTCGCAGCTCAATTTATAAGCAGATATCTTCAACCGATTGAGCTGAAATTTGGTACACATTATAGTTTGGGTAACAATGCTCTAAAATCATGTTTTAAAAAAGTTTTACTTTAAATTTATTTATTGAATTCCGGATATTTGCTGCAGTTTTTTATTTTGGTTAGTACCTATATAAGGGACGCAGCATGGTATGTAAATAAAATGAACCACGAAGGCACACCTATTATCCTTTTATACCAAGTTAGAAAATCTAAAAAAAACTAAATCGTTTGATGTTTTTTTTTCAAACGAGGCTTCCTATAGCATCCTACTAGTCTGTGCTTCCTACTCTTCCTCAATATACTTAGGTTTTATTTCCGAATAAAATTAAAAATTTCTATTTGGTTTCCGTATAAAAATAATTTTTTCGGTACAATTTTCTACGGAATTTCTGCAATTATTGTAACTGCTGGAAAAGCTAACAATCAACATAAATTATGTGTTTCGTTCCGAGATCACATTTCTCTAATTGAAATGACAATTTTTCTTTTATTTGCGTCCATTAAAACAACAGCCCATTACCAAGATCAAACACAAAAGATCAATCACAGTGAATGGCTCGCCTAATGACAGAAACATAACAATATTTAACATGCGTTCCACTTGCGAAACTTGGCATGGTGATGAATGGCCTGCTTTATGTACCCCAGAGTCCTATTCGCCTTCACTCATACAAAACATAAGAAGTTTTGATTATTTGTGTACACACGGAAATGTACCAACCACTATATACACACCATAATTCACTTATATTTTTGACAGTCTTTATAGGTCAGTTGATAATAGTAGCAGTAGCTCTTCCTTCTGCGACGTAGGTCGTGGGTTCGATTCCCACCGAGAACAAATATTTGTGATGAATATAATAGATGTTTGTTCTCTGTCTGGGTGTATAATATTATAAGTATGTCTTTACAAAAAAAGTATATTAGTAGTATATCAGCTATCTGGTTCCCATATCACCAGCTATGGCTAAGCATGGGGCGAGATATTGCTGTGTGGAATGTCGACCAGTATTTATCCTAAAACGCGAAAGTTTGTAAGTATGAATGGATGGATGGATGTTTGTTACTCTTTCACGTCGGAACGGCTAAACGGATCTGGATGAAACTTAGCAGAGAGATGGATTATAGTCTAGAATAGCACATAGACTGCTTTTTATCCCGTGGGAATACCGGGATTTAAACCTGCGCGAGTGAAACCGCGGGGCGCAAAGTAATGTGTGTCAGTCTCAGCCAAATAAGTTGTTATGGGACCGAAAACCGTCTTATCAATTGAAACTTTTGAACGCTGAAAAAATACGTTATTTACGATTTTTAAACTTAAACTTATTGATTCTGTTAAAAATGAAATTCGCGGTTACTTAAGTTTACCTTGACTGTGTCTGTCTCTTAAGCCATGACTGACCAGTAGTTCGTACAAACTTTCCCCACAATAAATCTAATGTCATTAGGAATTCCTCAACCGTACTCCTATCAATTCAGCAGCCTTTCCACACCTCGCGCGATTTGTTTCAGCACGAGTCATTGGGTTCTTACATATGGGGGGATGGTGTATGGTACCTGATAGAATGCCATTACTGACATGGAATTGAAACTTTCGGCGGTAACTAAGACGTTGACATTTTATTTTTACAATACAATAGAGCATTTTCTGTAATGTTACGTTCTTAAAAATGGTACACTACAGATAAATGCTCAGCTTCCAAAGTTTCCGTGTAATGTAAGGTTCCTGCGACTGTATTAAGGCTCCGGTGACAGTGGCTCGCAATTTCGAAGTGCGATTGGCTATTATTTCATTTTATTTCATTTCGGGGAGGTTGTTTGAAAAAATAACTCTAGAGAAACACGCATAAATACTGTTCGAACACAAATAATACAATAATATAAGGGAAACATGCCCGAATCAGAAATCATTTTGGTATTAGTATGTTTGGTCTTACGTTTACCTAATACCAAAATTATTTCTGACTCAAGCACATTTCCCTTATATTATTGTATTATTTGTGTTCGAACAGTATTTATGCGTGTTTCTTTAGAGTTATTATTTCAAACAACCTCCCCAAAATGAAATAAAATGAAATAATAGCCAATCGCACCTCGAAATTGCGAGCCGCTGTCACCGGACTCTTATAGTGTGCAGCTTTGGCTTCAAACCGAAACACAGCAACACTGCATGATGGTAGTACTTCCCCGGACGAGTCACACACAAAAAATACTACTATTTTCTGAAGTTATCACTACATAGTATATAACTAAGTCGATTCCTGCTCTGTCCCTATGCTTAAATCTTTATAACTACGCAACGGATTTTGATGCAGTTTTTTTAATAGATAGAGTGATTAAAGAGGAAGGTTTTATGTATAACATGCATGATATTATAGAGAAACACTGTGCACCCGTGCGAAGCCTAATAATACTTTATGTAACCGAACTTCCCCAAAGCTTAACGTTTATGTTCTTCTATTCCCATGCATAGGACAGGTTGATGTTAACATAAGTCCATCAACTTAGTAATCTAATGTTATTTACAATCTAATGAGTACAAAGCTTAGTTGGAGCACGTTACGGAGGTACTCTCGAGGCCGTATTAGCGCGGATTGCAACACCGCCATTAGTTGGCGTGTCGAATTCTATGCGTCTGATAGTCTCAGATGCTCGAATAATTCATGGATGTGGCATTTCAATAACTTGAAAGAAAGAGTGAAGCGTTTATTATAGTTATTTTTTAATTTTTATTAAAAAATAACGACATTATAATGACATTATATAATTAGTATTTAATTTTATATGTGTTCCAATTTTTCAATTTTAAATTTCATATGACCTTTTATAAATTATTTAATTTAGGTAGGTATGTGTTTTTGTAAGTTTTTGTGTAATGTTATATTTGATTTTGTATTATATTTGGTATGTTATGGATTCTTAATCTGAAATAAATGAATAATAATAATAATCATATTTATTTATACTTAAATATTTCAAACAGTAGTGGTTTACTACGCAAAAAGTATGTCGGCTAAATAAAGTAAACTTAAACTCAACTATTGAAAAATACTAACCCATATCTAAATGTTATATTATCACTTACCTAAATGTTAGCTACTTTCACTGGTTTGCTGTATTTTTTTTTAAATCACCACATTCAACGAAGCGTTCGTAACATAATTTTGAGCTATATAAATTCACTGAACAGATAAGTAGATATAAGTAGCTATCTGGTTCCCATATTACAAGCATTGGTTTAGTTTTATTTTTTTCATACATCATATTACATACATACATCATATTTTATTCATTTTGTTGTGAGGTGCGATATGTGAGAAGAGTCAAAATTAATTCAACATCTTATTACAGAGCATAGTAAATACATAGTCCATAAAACAGAATTAAAATTATACACGAGAAGTAAACTAATGTAAAACATAAAATACACATAACTTTAAATAATACTACATACATACTACTATATGTGCTTTTTTTATAGGTACAACATAATTCTAAATACAACACTCTGAAGAGAAACGCACATGCGATGCGCGCTCGTCCATTACTCAATAAAACGCCGCATCAAATCTTCACGAATCGCTGCCATTTGCCATTAAACCGTACCTTTTGATGGACTATCGTGAACGTATCTGAACGTACAATAATTTGTACACGCCTGTGGTTTCCACTCAATGGATAATCAAGGTGTACTGTAATTTCTCACGAAATTTGTGCATATAATTGCAGATGATCGATTTGCAAAGTTTATTCAAGAGAGCACTGAGTCTAGTGGTAGGAGCCCCGCCCTCCGATCCTAAGATCGTGGGTTCAAAACCAGTCGTGCATCAATGGATTTTTCTGTGGTGTATCTATGGGTCTGAAGGGATGCTGTGTTACGGTCTGAAGAGTGTGATTGCCGGTGAAATTACAGGCACATGAGGATAAGCATCTGTTTCTGGATGACTTTTTCGTCTTTTATTATGCTTGAACATTTATCTAGGATCATCATGGACTCTGGAACTTTGAACAAGCAATCGAACCAGTCGATCTAACCAAAAAGTACAGTTATCGGAATGGGTTATAGTTATGATTGAAAATAACGTCCCGGTAATGAAACGAGGCCGTGACCAGAGCGCGCGTGACGGGACAGTAGGGGGACTGTTAATCCTGTGAATTAAAGGACATTTTTTTTGCTACCACGAATATTCCGTTTTTCCTAACCTGTTCCTGGCGTAGAAAAAATTTGGTGTTGCCTAGGAAATACTTTTTTTTTTATTTTTATTGTTTGATAGCTAGACGTTTGACTTCACCTGATGTAAAGTGAAGATGCAGTCTAAGGTGGAGCACGCTTAGCTATAATCCACTTATTCACTCTTGACTTAAAAATTCCTAAGTTGTATCGTTCCGGAAATACCGACGACGGTAAAGTGTATACCGTGTATATCGCCTTTTTTGAAAAAAATACATACCTTTGTGATTTTTTTCCTTTTCTCTTCCTTGAGTCATCCCTTTATTGAGTTGAATTGATGATGAGAAATACACATTTTTGTTTATTGCCTTTTTTATTGAAAGAAGTTCCTGACTAAGAACAAACACGTAGGTAGTAACTTTTCTTATTTCTTCTTTGTCAGGAACTTTATCAATTACATAAGTCATAGCTCAGTTATTAGGATAACGTTTGTGTTCTGTGCTTGAGTTTGACACAGGTTAATTAACATGTTGTACAATTAGTAGAGATCGGGCTAGGGTACGAATCAATTTCTATATCAGATGGTAGTGAATCATTGATTGCATAATAGCGATTGCTGCAGATTGCTTTTGTGGCTGTCTTGAAAAGGACATTTTGAAATACAGCTTGCTATTTTTTTTAGGTTTAATGATAATTATTTAAAAATGGGACGTATCCCGTTGATGGATCAAGGTCATGGCCCACATGGTGTTATTGGTAATCATCACCTATAACAATCAGCAAGTCATCATCATCCTCCTGCCCTTATCTCACGCTAAGTGGGCTCACAACATCAAGTCGTATAAAAATATTAAAAAACTAGTTGCGCCCCGCGTTTTCTCCGCGCAGATTTAAATCCCGGTATTCCCACGGGATAAAAAGTAGCCTATGTGCTATTCCAGACTATAATCAATCTGTCTGCCCAGTTTCATCCAGATCCGTTCAGCCGTTCCGGCGTGAAAGAGTAACAAACATCCATCCACACCTACAAACTTTCGCGTTTTAGTTTTCTTTGGTTTCATATGTAAATACTTTATTAGATGTAAGTAAAAACAAATGTTGTATTCTATGGTGTAAATTGTTTGTTGTTTATTGTTATAATTACTATGTATGTACCTACTGTTTGCTAAAATATATTCTGTGTTCGTTACTTTTACTTGTCTACCGGTCGCATGTCACACCAGGCCAGGCCACGTCTGAAAACCAGCGTTGCACTGTACCTACGGTACCTAGGTTTAGTGCAGCATTTAAGCTGAGACGTGACCTTTTTGCCCCGCACAACGGTAGGTAGGTCCTTTATTAGTGTAGGTTATAATTTTATTTTCTGTTAGTTTTAAGTAAGTACCTACTTGTTTTGTGGGACGAAATAAATATGTTTTCTTTCTTTTCTTTCTTTCTTTATAATATTAAGTAGGAAAGATAGTTGCTAAAAGTATGGCCACCCTCCACAAGTAGCAATTGCTTCATCCAATCGCCGACTAACCGACAGTAGAGCCAGTAAACATAATAAGCAAGGAAAATGGGAAACCGTTTCATTGTGGGCCGTTCTATTGTGGCCCGTTCTGGGATTTGGCGGTGTATTGAACTAGTTATTTTATTTTTGTTTGTATGTTCTGTCGGTTTTCTGATTGGGCCTTTGAAGGGTGAGCGGAAAGGGTTTGTTTAAAGGACGTTTTATCTGATAGTCTGTGGGATTCGGGAAAATGTTTAAGGGGTTGCTAACCGCCGGCTTCTTAAAGCTCGATCAAAGCTAGTCAAAGTTAATAAATAAATAAAGCTGGACAATCTACACAACACCCTCTAGCCCTAAAGTAAGCTACTCAAATAACTGATATATTTAATATATTATATACACACATCGATAGATATTTTTATCATACCTACATAGAAAACACCCAGACCAACGGAACAAATTTCTGTAGATTGTACATAATTGGTTCCGAGCCGGGAATGGAACCCGCAACCTTATGCATTTCAGGCGGATTCTCGCCCGCTGCGCCACTGAGGTTGTCAAAAGTCGTTTATGATGTTTTTGATTTGTCATAGTGGTATTTTTCAAAACATGTGAGGTACAGTAGTAACCAAAGTAGGATAAGCCCTATCGGTAACATAACAGCAAAATAGACCGCGAATAGGGGATGTTGAAATGACCTTGCGACTGTAAGAGAACCAGTGAGACAGCTATTTCCGTGCACTGACAGAACTGACACTAGGCAAAGAAACACGAACCGAAATTAAGTTTTGTTTGAAAGTGGGACGTCTCAAGTCGCGCTGGAATTAAAGTGAGGTAAACAAACAGAACTTTAGACGCTGCATCTTCTAAGGTTGTGATCACAGGCATAGGAGCACGCGATAGCGATAAAATATTCTTTTTATCACATCACTTCGAAAAGAGTTTGCGCCCTAAAAACAGGCAGCAAAATAGCCTCCTTCCTCGCTCGGGATTCTACTCTGGAATCCTTCGTTCCGCCCTGGATTCAAAAAACACTCCCGCCGTCAAAGTAGTTGTTTGCTCCCTTGGTAAACAATCTACTATTTCCACCTGGAATCAGTCGATTCATGATTGGTACTCTGGAAAATTTATAATATAAAAAAAGAAAACTTTCGACAGAAAATCTGCTAGCTTTATAATATTTTTAAATAAGCTACGACTCATTTTCTACAACTGCGCAGAGGGTACTTTGCCGTTAAAAAAATATGTTTATATAAAAAGGCACCACTTAAGTCAGTCCTTGGTCTGACGACGAAGAGACTTTTCACCCAGAAAACGAAAATTCGGATCGTTTTGAGCTGTTGCTGTTGTCAGAAGGCTGAGTAACTCTTCGTTCAGAAGGGTCGTTAACTTGAAGACGTCTTTTCAAGACGACCAAAAATGTTACAGACATAAATAGACATTACAGTCATAGGCAATATATATTTTTGCGCCATTTCGTCTCTTAAATTGACTTTATTTATTCGTAGCTCAAATGACAGAAAAACGGCTAGTAAATTAATTAATTCTATTCAAAACTAGAGTTCGTAGGACGATAACGTGACTTATGTGTCTACGATAACAAGAGTGACGTAATCGTCACACAAATTCTGAAAAAAAAGCGAAATAAATATCGCTCCCGCTCCGCTTATCACTGCGTAGGCACCACAAAGCCGGCATTGTAAGGCACGTAGGTAAATCGTGATTTGTAAAGCGCCGTATCGTGGTATTCTTGTATTTAACTATAAAACAAGGGAAACGCTCTTTGAATACATTTTGCCGAACAGCTGAAACGCCAGCTCTTAAAGTTGTAGATAAAGTATTCTATAAATAAGAAGTAATACGACTTTACTAAGGAATAAAACTGGGTAGGTTAGGCAGACGAGCATACGGGCCACTTGATTTTTTATATTCGACGATTTACATTTGAATCTTTGTTCATTAAATGCATTAAATATGTAAGCATTAAATCATCTAGATTTTAGCATACCGGACTAGATTTTTTTTTCTCAATTTATTTCATTTCTACAGTTCTAAATCTTTGTCTGAACAATTTTGATAATATTATAAATTAAATTAATCTTAAAACAGTTACTTTTTCGTTTTTTTTTGTCTATATGACGTATGCGTCACTTCTTCTTGTCGTATCGCTTGTTATTTGGAAACAGTGAGGTGAAAGGATTTTAAGTGCGCCTCAAAGCACTTCGAGCACTTGATATAGAAATGGCAAGGTTAGCACAATACATTTTTCTTCACCGCACTTCCAGGTGGATGAAGTTGCGGGTATCAGCTAGTGCACTTATAAATCTTCATTCCATTGAGTAACATGATGAATACTTTTTACATAACGACTGTCACTCCGTCCGCCATTATAATGCGATTACCTGTTTTACCCAACCGAGCGAGGAGGTAGGTATTTAGTTATTGACCAATTTGCTGGGCCTTTTTTATTGCGTCAAGTCACAGAAAAGATGGAAAGAAGCTGGTGCACCCCATTACAACCCGCTATTTCATATCGACTGATAAAATACTTATCTCAAATCATCTTGTTCAAAATCTGCCAAGACGTTGAGTTTTTTTACTGGTTTTTTGGTTTTCCGAATACCTATAATTCGGATAATTTTATTATGTGCTCTCGCTCACTTTGACAATTGTGTTCTTCTTCCACTTCTTGTCGAGTCACTAGTTTCTTTTGAAAACAGTGTGGTGAAAGGATTCAAGGGCGCCTCAAGAGGCTTCTTTCGAGCACTTGACACATGTTATAGAGCTTGCTAGGTTGAACTAACGCGATATCAGTGTTCATTATTATTCATTGATAAAACAGGTGAGATAAGTGCACTACAGTAGGGCAATTTAATAGAATATCGCATTAGACATCTCATCATCACATGTTTAGAATGGTTTATTAGTCAAAGTAAGTCGTAAAATTGCCTTCTTTAGTCCTCATTACAATAAATATGTATGTTTAACTAAAAAAAGTGAAGCAATTTTGCAAAAGAAGACAATTTTACGACTTACTTGACTTACAAATTGGCTCTAGTCGGTCCAATTTGTGTTTGTAGTTGGTAATTTAGACATTGGCATTGGGCCAGCTGTTTCATTTAAGCTGTGGCCATCCGATGATTGATGATGTGTTTGTAGAAATGTCAAATGTCTGTACTTTATGATTTCTATACTTTTACCTTTTGTGCGATTCAAGTTGGTACTATAGTACTATTAGTACGTAAATCAAATAATAGGCAATCGTATTGCGATTATATTTTTTTAGAAATCATAATATTCGTAGGTAATAGGTATGTTTCCACGAAAGATGACTTCATAAAATTGCTTAATGACTTTATTTTGTACTAGCTGAACCCGCGGCTTTGCTCGCGCCAAGGAATTCAAAGTTTCATACAAACTTTCATCCCCTATTTTATCCCCTTGGGGGTAGAATTGATCAAAATCCTTTCTTAGCGGATGCCTACGTCATAACATCTACCTGCATGCCAAATTTCAGCCCGATCCGTCCAGTGGTTTGGGCTGTGCGTTGATAGATCACTATGTCAGTCAGTCACCTTTGAGTTATATTATTTAGACTAGCTTTGAAACAGTGGGGCCACTGTTTCACCCGCGCAAATTTAAATCCCGGTCTTCTCACGGGATAAAAAGTAGCCTATGTGCTATTCCAGATTACAATCTATTTCTGTGCCAAGTTTCATCCAGATCCGCTTAGCCCTTCCGACGTGAAAGAGTAACAAACATCCATCCATCCATACTTACAAACTTTCGCGTTTATGGTAATAGTAGGTTATGGTACAGTATAAAGCTTAAAAATACATATGCCGATATTACCAATGGTTTTGGCTGTTTTTATATCAGTCAGTAATTACCTTAAAATATTAGAGATGAAATTATGCGTAAAAAGGTTATGCGATTTAATATAAATCTGTTAAGTAAACGCCTTTAACAACCATCTTGAACTTGTGAAATATTTGTATTTCATTCTGTAGATCTGAAACAGTCCAATTTTCTGATTGAATAACTTCTTTGCTCAAGCTAAGGTTTTTGTGAACTTTTGTCCGTTTTACAGCGGACATTATAGACAACTAGCGATGTAACAAGCATATGGTCCGCCTGATGTTAAGTGGTAATGTTTGTTCTCCGTGGAGATTGAACCTACCGCTAGCGGTGCAGAAGGCAGAGCTACTACCAACTAAGCTGTTGGGGCTGCCTCTTGTTTTATATATTTACTAGTTGCGCCCCGCGGTTTCACCCGCGCAGATTTAAATCCCGGTATTCCCACGGGATAAAAAGTAGCCTATGTGCTATTCCAGACTATAATCTATCTCTGCCACGTTTCATCCAGATCCGTCCAGCCGTTATGGCGTGAAAGAGTAACAAACATCCATCCATCCATCTATCCATGCTTACAAACATTCGCGTTTATAATAGTAGTAGGATTACGCCATTTTTTTATATGCTATTACGCATTGGTATGAGATGGCAATAGTTTATTTATAGTTTATCGATTTTTGCATTAAGGTCATTAAAAGTTAATCTTTTGGCGACAAGACGGAGGCTGCAAGTAAGGCTACGATTTCCTACGTTGGCAGTACCATCTAGTGTCTAGTTTTTAGGTGTGCTTTGTAGGTAAATGTAGCTCTTTTCTGCTTTGCATACGTCAGAGGAATAATGAAAACGAATCAGCTATATTACGGCGAGCGTTTCATACAAAACGTTATCAGAACTCAAGGCCCCCCATTTATAATTCTAGTAAATAATTAATATATCACTCAAATGAACATTGCTAAATCAACAGTGGTGAGGTTTTGGTTAGAGATAGATTCAATTGGGATTTTGATGAAAGGGTTATTCTCAATTAAGTTATCAAAGCGAGCCTTAGGCGTTAAGAATATTAGATATGTTTTAGTCATTTTTAATAAATGATGGATTTTCAGTTAGAAGATATTTTTTTATAAATGAAATGGGCAACGCAGCTTTATATTCCACTAGTTGCGCCCCGCGGTTTCACCCGTGCAGATTTAAATTGCGGTGATCGGAAAACATTTATACCTACGATTGCTGATATCACTTATTGCTCAAAACGCAACGATAGCGCGTGCTAATCTTTCCGGTGGCGACATCTAGTTATTGTTTAGGAACTAAAAATGTATCGGCTAAATACGGTAAAATGCTAAATATCTGCCAACACCCGGTATTCCCACGGGATAAAAAGTAGCCTATGTGTTATTCCAGACTATAATACATCTCTGGCAAGTTTCATCCAGATCCGTTTAGCCGTTCCGGCGTGAAAGAGTAACAAACATCCATCCATCCACCCATACTTACAAACTTTCGCGTTTATAATATTAGTAGGATGTTGCTAGTAATTATAAGAATAGTCGAGGTCGTGGTGAAGAGCTGGGCCCTTATTTCCTTTCTTTTTAACTTAAAGCTTATTATCATGATGATAGTCTGGGTTTCAAGTGTCAAACTTTCTGTACTTCAATCAAGTTCTGTGCCATTACGATACTACATATTCCATCACCTGTGCCGATTTCGATTACCAGAGACTGGTATAGTGCGCGTCACGCAAAAAGAACGCCGGAAGCCTCCTCCGGCGGGAGGGGGGTGATAGCGGGTGCATTTTGTATGCTCAAACTCATCCCCTCCACTGTTTCCTCCAGCGTTCTTTTTGTTTGACGCGACTTCTATATCTACCTTGCCTGTTTCTGTATTTCGGTTTGAAGGGTGTCATTGATGACGGATAAATTAGTCTGTAAATTCTGTATCCGAAATCTGTATGCCACAAGTTGAAGGATGCAAGCAGTGCGTAAGACACGCACAATAAGAACGTGCCCTACGAGAGTTAAATTAGCATTTGTCATCACATCACATTGCGAGAATTTCACTAGCGACTTACAGATAAACACCCTGTATAGCTTTGTTGTACTTGTAAACCTCAAACCTCATGAATTTGAGTTCAGTAAACATAAAGGGGTTATTTATGTTTACTTATTAAAACCGCTGACATCCTGTATTCGAATTGTTAAATTGTTTAATAATAACAAATAAATACACAAACTGGCGTGCCCTACGTTCATTACTACTGACACTGCGTGCATTCTCTGAGACGTGAAGGTGTTCAGTGTCATGTGTTAATTGCACACGACACTTTCCTTAAAAACACATGAGCGACATCGGCGATGGGCTTGCTACCTGTCACACCAATACCAATACCTATGACTGCAAAACGTGGTTATTTGCCTCATTATCATATTTGGACGTAGCTCTGACTGGGGCAGTCTTAGATATCCTTTAAAATCTTAAGTTCTAAAGCCCTTACTCATAATGGTCTTTGAGCGCACCCATAGCTTATCAGACTGTTGCTGTCTCTTTTCGTTGGCATTAAAGTGATAGTGTCAAGACTACTCTATCGTGCTATAAATTGGCAGGGATTATGAATAAGAGGGCTAATCTCTAAGAGGTTTGAGGAAAAATCTACGGAGCTTTGGAATCAGTCTTAAAGCTGTTTCAGTAAATCAAAAAACTCATAAACTTATTTCATCTCCGAACATACTTTGCCACAAATCTTTTGCACTAAAGCTATTACATAAAATGTTTTCAAACACCAATTTTCCACAATCCCCCGGCGGAGGTATTACGGATGTGACGTCACAATCTTTCCCCGACACCCGCGGTTTGTTGCACTTTAAAAAATCCGCTAGAGCCTTATATTTATGAGCAAATACTGCTTCGGTATCGAAACGTGCAGGGATTGTTGGTTTTACGATGCTACGAGTCGTATGAAACGCTGCGGGAAAACACAAAATTTTTCCTTCATTAATTTTCAATTTTCAACGATTTAAGGAAGATAGCAGAGAACAGGGTTGAGTGGAAGGACTTTGAGAATCAAAGTCAAAATATATTTATTCAATAAATAAATAAATAATGCTGGACAATCCACACAGCACTATCTAGCCCCAAAGTAAGCTATTCAAAGCTTGTGTTATGGGTACTAGATAACTGATTTATTTAATACATTATATTCTTACATAGATAGATATTTTTTATTATACATAGAAAACACCCAGACCATCGGAATAAATTTCTGCAGATCGTACACTAATTTGTTCTAAGGCGGGAATTGAACCCGCAACCTCTAGCGTCGCAGGCAGGCTCTCGCCCGCTGCGCCACAGAGGTCGTCAAATAAAATCACAAAGATCACTTTGAAACGCTTTCCTGATCACTATGTTTTGGGCCTCTTCTAGGCAAGAGGGAATAGGTGTCTTCTAGACCGTTCTGCTCCATCGTCGGCTACATCGTCGCTTACCATCAGGTGAAATTGTAGCCAAAGGATAGTCTACCAAATAAAAATAAAGTCTTAAAACTAGGTGACTCTATATGCCAGTTCCACGCGACCATAGCCTAGAAGAGCAGCCAAAAAACTCTGACAATTGCCTAGCGTGGGTGCAATACCGTTGCACCGATTAGATTTTTTGTTAGTAAACTTAAACGTCGCGAGGGAACCCGCTTTTCGTAGAATGTTCTAAAAACACTCGTCATGTCCTCTAAAAGCCTTTTTGAGGCGCACTTAAAATCCTTTCACCACGCTGTTTCGAAAGAAACTGGTGACACGACAAGAAAAAGGTAGGACAAGGCAGGACGCAGTTTATAGAGACAGGAATCACACATCGTTGGGTCACCCACGGAAAATTGATAAATTAGCTCTTTCAAGAAAAAACTTCAAATGTACTGGAAAATACGCTCATAGTACTATACTACTACCATAACTCAAAAACTACTCATCAGATATGACAAATTAAATAGGACCACAAGACAAGCAAAAACTTTCGATTAAAAAAGAATCATTGAATTGAGAACCTCCTCCTTTTTTTGAAGTTGGTTAAAAAACCTATGAATTTACGTCATTACGTACCTTGCCAACAAGTTAGTCAAGGTTTTCGACCTCATCATTGCGAAATGGTTTATAAATATTATTATTTATTCGACATCATGACATGGGGCGTACAATGCTGATATATTGGAACACGGTGTAAATAATGGCAACACCGCCCAAAACATGTGTTCGAAGATATACGATGTAACGGAACCTTTCGAGGATTTGCGAAAACGTAGAATGGTTTTTGATTACAACCAAAAAAGTTAAGTTTACAGAACACTAGTTGCGCCCCGCGGTTTCACCCGCGCAGATTTAAGGTAATGGCGCGCTCATATAATATATAAAAGTGAATCAGAACACCAGTTCCTCTAAACCCAAAAGGACTTACGCCTTGTTTCTCCTGTTTCAACGTGTACTATTTGATTACTCCCTTCGAAAAACCTACTATCACTACATAGTATAAAACAAAGTCGCTTTCTCTGTCCCTATATCCCTATGTCCTCATGTCCTATGTATGCTTAAATCTTTAAAACTACGCAACGGATTTTGATGCGGTTTTTTTTTATAGATAGAGGAAGGTTTATATGTATAATACATGCATGATGAGTGCACCCGTGCGAAGCAGGGGCGCGCGGGCGGGTCGCTAGTATTCTATAATTAAATAGAGATACGTACGCTCAAATATAAATAATTGTTTGAACATGAGTCTTCAAAAATGTTGAGATGTGAAAGCGAGAAGTTTTTGAAGTCCCCTGTCCGGAGTCCTATCCATCATATATCCCAACTTTCGGGCTTCACAAACGGTACCCTTGGCATCGTCTGGATCCCTTATATTATATCTTATATCCTTCGGCTTTCGCAATAACACCACCAATAGTTTCAAACTTTGAGGCGTAATGAAAAATGCTCTGGCCACTACTATTAGGTATGGTGACGAAGGTTTTATGGTCAATCTGAGACCTGCTGGTGAGTTTCACAACATAAAAGTCTCAGAAACCCTTCGAAAATCACAAAAAAATGCATGCATGCAATGCATCGTGGGATAACCTCCTCCTACCCGAAGGACTGACGAAATCGAAACTAGCTGTTTTTGGAGTTTTTTTTGATGGCCAGACATTCTATTTAGCCTATTTTCAGGTGGACTTCTTCAAGATCAAGATATGAATATAAAGTCGCAAAGAAGATTAAAAAAAAAAGGTTCCTGCTTGTCCTGGGTCTTTTAATGTTAATGAATGAATAAATGAATGAAAAACTCTTTATTGTACTTAAGTACACCAAAATTTACAAAAAAAACACTTAAAAGTAAAAAATAAAATAGCAGGTACAATGGGCGGTCTTATCGCTGAAAGCGATTTCTTCCAGACAACCTTTGGATGGAGAGGATTGTTAAAATATGGAGAATTGGTTAATTTCTATGATAATCTAGAATCTAATGGTTTTTTTTCGTTTCTTTTCAAGTGGCCATCTACTCGCAGTTTCTTTTACCCCTTTCTCATGATGTATGTCCTAATGGGAAATAGGGGGGTAGGACTAGTTTTCCATACCTATTGTCATGGAATAGGGGGTGAACGATGACCGTCGCATGTTTATAATATTATAACAAATGCAAATGGTAGGGGCGCTCATCCGTGACAAATGTATTTTACTTCGCAAACTCGGTATTGCACTTTTGTCTCATAATTTTCTTAGCAACTACTTTGTTGAACAAATTATTGCTTTGATGTTTACAGACGAAGTGTTTTTACTACAATTTTGTTTTCGGATAAGGTCTGACTATAGGACTTTTTTAAGTTCATTTTAGATGAGGGATTTCCAAATACGATGAAAAGACATTAAATTTTGGGTACATTTAGTATCATTTTGGTAATCCCAGTTTTTAAATCCGTGCGTAGCCGGGAACGTCCAGTAGTATTTAAAAAACACATAGAACTTACGTATGTACGACGACCTCAGTGGCGCAGCGGGCGAGAGTCCGCCTGCGACGCAGAGGTTGCGGGTTCGATTCCCGCCTCGGAACAAATTTGTGTACGATCTGCAGAAATTTGTTCATTGGTCTGGGTGTTTTCTATGTATAATAAAAAATATCTATCTATGTAATTATATAATGTATTAAATATATGAGTTATCTAGTACCCATAACACAAGCTTTAGTAGCTTACTTTGGGGCTAGATAGTGCTGTGTGGATTGTCCAGCATAATTTATTTATTTATTTATGTACAAAAAAGACCCAAAATTACTCTAAGATTGAGACATTCGTAATAATTAGGTAACCTTTTAAAAACATCTGTCAAAAACATTAGATTCGCTTGCAACACCAATCGCTGTTTACAATTTAAAACTCATTGCATCATCATAACATTTGCATCGAAAACACCAACACCACTCGTGGCCCAAAATCAACACCTAACGTGTCACAAGAGTTCAAGACCTCTGAGTGATTTGAGTGATGTGCACGGAATGTCACGCGCCGACACACATGTCAATGTCACGTGTGACAGCTGTCAACGTCTGATCAGCCGGCGGTTACTCAAGGCCGTTCACGACTTGTTCTAGAAGCTTAATCTTAGGCAATGCTTCAATTCGCACGTTGAATTTTCGTAAAATGACGTAATTCGTTGAAGAATAACATACCGTAAGTGAAGTAAGACGAAACAGCGTATATTTTTTTATTGTTTAATACCTACTTGAGAGATCTGAGTCATGTTTCCATTCTACTTATTCTTAGAAATATTTTGGAAAATTCAAAAGAAAATCGACACCATTTTCTGCAACTGTGTCTCACTCGTTTTTGTTCATTCAATTTCGAATCATAAACCAAATTATATATAAATGAAATAACAAAACCATATAGAAATGGAGTAAGTATTACAAAAGTTTGTGTTAATTTATTCGAAAAATAAATACCAACTGAAAATTCAAATATTCAAATAATATAAGGACCGTTTGAAAGTTTCTAAAATACTTTGCATAAAGTATGAGTTGACTCTAGACTCGTTAGAAGCACGCTCCAGCTCACCAGAGCTCAGTGAACTAGCTTTACCGATTGTAGAGAGCCGAAATACATTTTTAGTTTTTTTTTTTTAATCATTTATTGAGGTTTTTTTAAACAATGTTTATGACAAACCTAAAAGTTCTCAGAAAATTAAATCTAAGTACATAAGTTAACTATTATCTAACTAAACAAATTTTAAGAACACCGCGAAGCCGGTGCGCACCCGCAGAACCAGATTAAGAGAACCTACCGCGTTTACATTTTTAGACATTGCAGGTAGACTCAGATAGGCACCAACCATGCACACCTGCATCGCACTGTTCGGTAGGTTACCCACAGAATCAATTTATAAAGACAATTACCTAATCTATTTTAGTTAAGATGCCGAAATTTTTGACGATCACTGTGTGAACACACCTTGTCGATCGCATCATCACTTAACATCAGGAGAGATTGCGGTTAAATGATTTTGACGCATAAATAGTAGGTAAAAAAATTGTTGTGTGAATTATTGAAATTTTAGGTAGGAAGCTTATTATGTTACTTATCACGTTTCTTAAAACTAAAATCAGTTATTTTGTATCATCGAAAGGGTGGAATGGTCGAGCGAGAGGTTATTTGACGGTTATCACCCACGTAAAATAAAGCGCATGCAGTATAGGTAATACGTTGTTCCTGATCGATCTAAAAAACATCGTTCTGCGAGTTCATCTTGCAATGGGTGACCGCGACATTTGAAGGCCTTTAGGCGATGTCAAAATAGATTTGACACAGTAACCCTGGTTTCTGAAAGCGCGATCAACACTAATCGGCTGTCAAGTCACTTGCAATCTCTATCTAATTTGAAGTAAGAGCTGAAATAGCAAGTGACTTGACAGCCGATTAGTGTTGATCGAGCTTTCGGAAACCGGGGGTTAGTAGCAGAAATAGCCGTCAAAGTAGGTACAATGTTACCGTACACTAGGATTTCCTGTTGCTTTCACTTCGATAACGCCAGAAAGTGGTGCTCAACAGTAAACACCTTTTCGCTCACATCTAGATGTTTCCGAAATCTATTCCTCTTCCACCACCATCCCTCATCATAATCCGGTACATCCATCTTGTGAGTTCCGCGTTCATTTGTAAAGCTTTGGTTTAATGAGAAACGGCTGCCGTTATTTGACGACCGTAAAGAGATCTCCTGACTTATATAATTTTTATCGTTGATACACGTGTGTAACATACAACATGTGGGGTATGTTAGGTTAGATTTTGTTTAATAAACAAAGATTTGGTAGCCAAAATGGGCAGCGTAGCGTATTTATAATTATACCTTTTTGTGGAGTAAATATTTTGTAAATAACTAGCGACTCGCCCGCGCGCCCCTGCTTCGCACGGGTGCACATATCATGCATGTATTAAACATATAAACCTTCCTCTTGAATCACTCTATCTATTAAAAAACCGCATCAAAATCCATTGCATAGTTTTAAAGATTTAAGCATACATAGGGACATGGGGACATTGGGATATTAGGGACAGAGAAAGCGACTTTGTTTTATACTATGTAGTGATAGTGATAATGGCAGGAGAGAGACCTAACTTAGTGTTAAGATAAATGAAGTTGAGTCGAGCTTCTGAAATTTTGGGGACTCAGTTGACGCAATTATGACAAAAAGATGTACATAATCTTAAATTTTACAAAAGTCAGGGGCTAGATACAGAATGCTTAATGCTCTTTATAAGCAAGTATATAGCAAACATGGTCACTATTTACCAAATGCTGGATTTTGGGAGACTTTTAACAAGTTTGTATCTGTCTCTAAATCAAGAGTTTCAACATTTACGAATGAATGAATGAAATAAATGAAAAATTCTTTATTGTACACCAAAATTTATAAAAAAAACACTTAAAAGTAAAAAATCAATTAGTAGGTATAGTGGGCAGATTTACATTTATATTTTAAATTATATTTCATTTATTTTTGAATGCTTTATCCATTTTTATTCAACTAATTCACTTCTGATCAATTCATCTACCTTGTCATTATCACATAGAAGTAAAATCATAAAACGTAGTGCGTCACATGACGGTGACGTCATCTTAAGCAACAGTTGTGAGATAACTCGGCTCAGCTCCGCTCACTGATTTCGGTTAATCCCGTCATAATGTTGTGAAGGTTATTATGCAAAATCCAGCCATGTGCGCATCTTTTGTGTGTACGTTCTTTTGAACGAAGGGGATTCGTGCCTAGGATGATTTGTATTGTAAAGAGTGAACGTACCGAACCGGTCAAGTTCGACGAAATTATGTACACACTAGTAGCGTCCCGTGGTTTCACCCGCGCAGATTTAAGTCCCGGTATTCCCACGGGATGAAAAGTAGCCTATGTGCTATTCCAGACTATAATTTATCTCTCTGTCAAGTTTCATCCAGATCTATTCAGCCGTTCCGGTGCGAAAGAGTAACAAACATCCATCCATCCATCCATCCATACTTAAATACTTTCTCGTTTATAATATTAGTAGGATAGAGGTAGATGATGTTTACCAATTAACATCAGGGACAAATAAATATTTTTAGTATTTTAAAACAATGCGACTCGAAAATACAAATAGCAAAGATTTTATAATATCCCAAAAACTATCCTCCGAGCGTGTTAACTTTTGGGTCATTATAAAATCTCTGTGATTTCCTTAAGGGCCCGGCGACAGCGGCTCGCAGTTTCGAGGTGCGATTGGCTATTATTTCATTTTATTTCATTTCGGGGAGGTTGTTTGAAAGAATAACTATCCAGTGACACGCATAAATACTGTTCGAATACAAATATTACAATAATATAAGGGAAATGTGCTTGAGTCAGAAATCATTTTGGTATTAGGTAAACGTAAGGCCAAACATACTAATACCAAAATGATTTCTGATTCGGGCATGTTTCCCTCTTATTATTGTGTTATTTGTGTTCGGACAGTATTTATGCGTGTCACTGGATAGTTGACAACCTCCCCGAAATTATATAAAATGAAATAATAGCCAATCGCACCTCGAAACTGCGAGCCGCTGTCGCCACACTATAAAACTAATAATAAATACAAATAGCATTGTAAAAATTCGAGTTCGAAAATCTCTTGAGTTTTCTCACCATGTCCACTGTATCAGCTACCTTAGATCTTAGGGTCACAATTCTCATTACAAATGCAATCAAAAGCATTATCACTACACAAGGCATACGTCCGCAATGACCCCAAACTTAAATTACAAACCTTAAGACCCGTAGATATCAAGGATGGGTTTTATGTAGACATCAAAACCAGATTATTGTCAAAGCGAAGTTATACCTGTCATAAACATGAAAACAATCTTGAACCATCCCCCAACATTACGCATTTGCGCTAAAATGAACCGTAATCCAAGGCAATAAGAACTGAACAAGGATGTTTTATTTGTATAGGGGCTAGCTATGTTTGTTTGAGTGATGAATGGAGAGATTTTATCTAGTGATATTTAATTACGGACGTCTTTCGTATCGAGATTAGGGTTTGGTGATCATCCTACTTCCTACTATTATAAACGCGAAAGTTTGTAAGTTTGGATGGATGGATGGATGTTTTTTAGTCTCACACCGGAACGGCTGAACGGATCTGGGTGGAACTTGGCAGAGATGGTTTATAGTCTGGAATAGCACATAGGCTACTTTTTATCCCGTGGGAATACCGTAATTTAAATATGCGTGGCTGAAACCGCGGGGCGCAACTACCTATTTTTTTTATACATACATTTGCTGGATCAGCATATGACCTGATGTTAAGTGGTAACGATCACCTGTACAAAGCATTGCATCGTAAGTCACGCGTGATAGGAGCGTGCCCTATGGTGCCCTGCGTCCATCAACTTGATATTTGTAAGCTCCCGAAAAGTCTGTTTTGGGTTTTGTTTATCGTTCTTGGTTTTTGGTTTTCTGTGTAGCAAGCCCGAGAGATTATTGTACGTCACAAAACATAACGTCATCTAACAATACATTGTCAATTCGTGACGTGCCAGATTGCTTAAATATGCTAAAATCCCTAGAATAAGGCTAAGGCCGCACTACGGTTAAACCGCTGTGGTTTTTATTCACGTTAGTTTGTGCCCCTAGAAAACTAATACAAGCGGCCGCACCTGCGGTACAATTTTCCTAGGGGCACAAATTCACGCGATTAAAAACCATAGCGGTTTAACTGTAGTGCGGCCTTAGCCTAAGACCTCTGTATGTCTCAACTCATCATGTATTGCTTTTTGTCTGGAAATAAACATTATCTTATGACTTTATCCTCCGTCCATACTAGTTAAGATGCTTGTAATTTCAGAGGTTTAACTTCTCTGCCGGTATTGCGTTTTCTAATATCACAGTTAACATGTACTTACGACGCAGAGAAACAAATTCAGTAGATAAACGATGGTTTGCCGAATAGCTTTTTTATATAAAAAGCCCGTTTGAGTCCCCACCAGATATTATCTGAGACAATGATAAGTTTCTAGTGAATTGTTTATTTGCTAGTTGGGAATGGGACTGGCAGTATTTACACCTAACTGTAACGCCTGATTTATAGCTTCTTTGAATTCTCAGTTATAGTCGCTGACTTCTGTGACGGATGTGATTGGTTTTAGAAAGAGAGGTAGGTCAAAGAAAAGATGAACGTGTGTAAGATGTTAAGAGTAAGAATGGAGTGAGCACCGAGATGACGAATGATAGCGGAGAGTGAAGGAGTAGAACCTGTTGTGCCGACCCCACTTAGCGTGGGATAAGGGCAGGAAGATGATGATGAATCGCTGAGGCCTGTGATGCCTTAGAGCTTTTTAACTTCTGAACCTAGCGTGGGATACGGGCAGGAAGATGATAATGACCTGATAAAGAAGAGTAACGATTACATTGAACCGGCGCTTTGGTTATTGATGTGTAATCGTATGACGATAGCCAGCATTGTGTATGTGAAAATTCATTGGAGCACGACCGATTTCAAACACACATCCTGACCAGAATGACAGTGGAGCTATTTTGTAAGAACAAACAGGAGCGACAGCAGTCGAAACTAAAACGGTCTTTATTCAGTACAGTCACAGGGATCACTTTGAAACGTCTTATATACTAGGTGAATCTACCGCCAGTTCGTCGCTACCAAAGCCTAGAAGAACTGGCAAGAAAGTAGAAGAAAAAAAAGTTGTAATCTTCTTATTGTCGTGTCACTAGTTTCTTTCCATTTTAAATACGCCAAGAGTCACCTTTCGAGAACTTCACACAAGAAGTTTTGACATTAGTTTTTTAAACTTTATAGGTTAGTTCTACAACATGCCGGTTTCCTTCGCCGTTTGAGAGTGGTACTGGCACTGTGCAAATATTTTTTAACAAAAATGCTTATTGGTGCATGATGGGTCTAAAACCTTAGGATCGAAAGGTCAGACCTCCAGTGATCCAACTCCATCCATTTTTATTACAACACTTGTTTGTTACATTTCAGTGTAAATGCTTCCATATACAATAGATACGCCCGAAGTGGCCTTCCAAAGGGACATTGTTTTTCTAGACGTTTCAGAGTATTCTATTGACTTATTTTTCAAGTATTTTGCCTTCATTCCTTGTATGTGGGTTAAGGACGAATGAGGTACGCACGAAAATAAATTCTGCGACTGGTTTTTGTATTGGAAGTATTTGGAAGGAAAATGCTGCTTGTTTTTTATGATAATTGACTACTATTTCCTACTTGTAGTTGTATCTTATTATTTATTACGTAAACCAGTTATTCTGTTCGCAAATGAGGGAAAAGATTTTCTGTTTTGGAAATAATAATAAAAAAAATCAAAATGTATTTATTTTTCCTTTGCAAAGTGTAGTGTAATAATATTATATTGATGGACATTTCACAGCACCCACTGGCCTTGCCAAGCCAAAGCTTGTGATATGGGAACCATATAGCTGATATACTACTTATATATATTTTTTTATAAATACATACTTATAATATTATATAAACCCAGACATCATGTTCACAAACACCTATGTTCATCACACAAATATTTGTTCTCGGTGGGGATCGAACCCACGGCCTACGGCACAGAAGGCAGAGCTACTATCAACTGAGATGTCAAGGCTGTCGTAGCTAAATCTAGTGACCTAGTTTTTCAGTTCTTGGTCATGGCTTAACGAATTCTTAAGCCGAGACTGACACGTGCCCTACTATGCACGGGACTCTGAAGCCAACAAATGGAAATCCTACATGTCTTCCACCCATATTATAGTGACCTCACATAATGTTCCTGCGTAGTCAACAGTTAGTTTTAATTATTTTGGACTAGGTACTTGCTAATGGAACTTCTCATATTATTATGGCTCACCTGATGTTGAGTGGTAACCATCACCACAAAGATTAGAAACGCCCAAACCAGCGATTCCTATATTGGTATTCAAGATTTATAAAAATAACCAAAACTTAGAGTCACGTCCAAACCTTACGTATACATACATTTTCTGGACACAAACAGGATTTGAACACGGACTGAATCGCATGGCGGTGTCGTTACCACTCGACCAACCTTAATGATCAACGACTCTAGTCGAAATAATAAAGCCGGTTCACACTCATTTATATTTCCCGCGTAGCAGTTCTCTGGGGAAATCTGAAGGCAATCTATCTTCAAAACAATATTGAGGATCACGTGCGAATACAGCCCTAGATTCGTTGCGTGTTTCAAAGATTTAAAAAATATATCAAAACAGTAAATTTATTTCTTATGAGAAAAAGTTATGAAACATGCCTGTAGAGCATGAATGTAGAGCGGTGAATTCTGCGCACAACAATCGCCCGTTTCTGAAAGCGCGATCAACTCTAATCGGCTGTCAAGTCACTTGCTATTTCAGCTATTACTTCAAATTAGATAGAGATAGCAAGACAGCCGTTGATCGCGCTTTCAGAAACTGGGTAATTCTACTACATCTTAAGTATAACATCCTCTCGATCTCTCTGAATATGGCCTTCACAAAAAGCACACTACACACCTAACATTTTAGTAACTACTAAAATGTATTTCCGGGCAGAATTTAAGCCCATCCTGTCTGTAAAAAGTAAGTAGAAAAAAGTTGGCAGCTTTTAATGGATATTCAAACGAAACATCTCTTCATCGATTTATAAAACTACCCGCGATTTTAAAACAAGCCATTTCCGCCCATATTGTTATCGTGTTAAAGTCCAAAGTGGTTTTTATTTTTTATTGTTTACTGCGAATGTCCAGTGTTTGCTAATTCAGCAAAAAGCAATAACAACTTAGCGGCACGAAGCTTCTAAAGTACACTGTCCACTGAACCGAAATTCGACCATCACTATCATCAGAGCAAAAACAGGGCTTATCTTTATTCTTAATTATTTATTTATAATGTGTAATTTTAAAGGATTTTTTTACTTACTGAAAGCCTTTGACCCTTGAGGAATAAAGCCCAAAGGGTTTCGAAATTCAATTAATTTATATTTTTTTTTGCCTGTTCTTCTCGGCGTTGGTTGCGTGGAACTGGCATTACAGTCACCTAGTTTTATGACGTTTCAAGATGATCCTTGTGATAGTATTGAATAAACATATTTTGGCTTTGACTTTGATTTGATAAATTATTTCCTGCCATAAGTACCTAATCAATAAACAAATTTAAAAAAATTAACAATAGTTCTATAAAAAATAGATACATAAAAAATAGATCAATAAATAAATATTTTTTTTATTAAACAATAGCTCTATAAAAAGTATCAAGAGGCTGATAGTATGAAGATATCTACCGTGCCTACGAATTACCAAATTTAGCCTATTTCTTCAGATTCTAGTAGACAAAGGCCTCAAACGCCACGAAGCGTTTTTCAGAGCAGCATAAATCAAAAGCACGTTTCACACGCGCTTTGTTAACGCTAATGGTGTTTTAATTACTAACAGTTTTTGGAATATTAAAAAGTAGCTCAATTGACTTTTTAGTTCTGGAAGTTCTGTTTTTGCGTTTTCCGCTTTGTACCAATTCTTGAATTAGTAGGTCAGTCGTACATGAAGATCACTGGCCTAAATGTTATTTCTAGGCCGCCTGTAGGCCTCCTTTGTACTTATCCTTAATGGTTTTATATTAATAAGCCAGTCACGAGTGACGATCATTGGCCTAAGTTTAATTTCTAGACCGCCTGTAGGCCTCCTTTGATGATAATAATATTAACTGGTTGACATATCACTATCTGGCCTCCAACTAAGCAAAACTTGTAGAATGTAGCATCCAGACTGCTGATATTTTTTTTTAATTGATCGTAATGATTAAATAAATATATAATGCTGGACAATCCACACAGCACCATCTAGGTAAGCTACTCAAAGCTCGTGTTATGGGTACTAGGTAACTTTAATACGTTATACACTTACATAGATAGATATTTTTTTATTATACATAGAAAACACCCAGGACAACGGAACAAATTTCTGCAGATCGTACACAAATTTGTTCCGAGGCGGGATTCGAACCCGCAACCTCTTACGTCGCAGGCGGACTCTCGCCCGCTGCGCCAGTGAGGTCTTCTTATTAACAATTAACATTTTTTTTGTAAATCCGTTCACCGTCATTTGTTCTGTGTGGGAATCGAACCTAAAGCCTGCAGCGTCGAAGGCAAAGCTCCCACTGAGCTGTGAAAGCGTTGTTCCCTGACGCGTGTAATTCATAAAGGCGCGTCTGTCCGTGCCGTGTGCATGTGTGCGTATGTAATTAGTGTGTTATTGTTTACAACAAACTGCCTGTGACTGAAGTTAATCAAAGTTTGTTCTGACTCAACCTGTAGGCCGGCGATTCAACACAATAGAGAGTTCGTCGTGTTATTAGAATTGTCTCAAGGGTTAAACAAATGTGATTTTTTATGTTTTTTTACACAACTAGCTGATGGAACATGCAGATGGCCCACCCAATGTTAAGTGGTTACCATCACCTATATACAAAGCATTGCCTCGTAAGTGACGCACTATAGGGATGTGCGCTGCGTCCATCAACTTGAGGCATACAGATGTTAAGCCTCATAACCACACTCTTCAAAGCGGAACACAGCGTTGCTGCTTGGCGTCAGAAAAGGGCGTGGTGGTAGTACTACCCCCCGGACGAGCCCTCCGCAAAGATCTCTACTACTCTTAAAACGTCAAGACAAACTCTTTTTTTTGTTGCCTCATGTGCCTGTAATTACATAAGCAGATGTTTGTTATTAAATTTGCTACTTTTTTTTCCTTTTTTTAAACTGAATAGACCGTCCTTTGACTACAATCTCACCTGAGGTAAGCGACGATGACCACTTAGAGATCTGAGGGGATATCTACCGTGCCTGGGTACGAACGCCGCTAACGTTTTCTGGTTTCCCTCCTCAGCCTTAAGTCGTATCCACAGGAAGACATTTAAAAAATGGATCCCATAAAATATTAAATTACAGTAAAAAAAAGAACAAAGTAATATTCAATTAACGGTGGAAACCAATAACCCTTAATTATTATTCCAAAAAGATTTTCAAACCTTTAATTTTAAATTCTATCAACTTTGGAACCCTTTGAAGTGCATGATGGGACTATTAGGACATGGACCGCAGATATAGATTGGACTAGATGTCGCAAGTTGCTGTTGCCTTGCTATTTACCCTTTAAGTGAGTGCATCGCGCTCAGTCATACACCGCTAAATTCAGCCTAAATTTATGATGACTTTATACGGTCATAAGCGTTATAGCAGCAACTTATAACTCTTTTTAAACCAAAGAACCTACTCTTTTGCACTTTACAGTCAGTGATATAAAATAGTCGATTAACGATTAACTCAACGATTAAATTCTTATATCTTTCTAGTGAAGTTTTTTTATACATCCAGCTGATGGCCCAGCTCATGGCCCACCTGATGGTAAGTGGTAACCATCACCTATAACGAAAAATTGACTCGTAAGTCACGCACGATAGGAACGTGCCCTACGATGCACTGCCCTGCGTCCATCAACTTAAGGCATACAGATGTTGAGCCTCATGTGCGTGTAATTACACCGGCGACCACACTTTGGCTGCAGAAAAAGGCGTAGTGGTAGTACTTCCCCGGACGAGCCCTCCACTAAGAGCTCTACTACTCCTAAAACGTCAAGACAAACTTTTTTATGACTTTTTATATACTCACAATTTGGAATTACTTAAGGTTCCGGTGACAGCGGCTCGCAATTTCGAGGTGCGATTGGCTATTATTTCATTTTATTTCATTTCGGGGAGGTTGTTTGAAAGAATAACTCTAAAGAAACACGCATAAATACTGTTCGAACACAAATAATACAATAATATAAGGGAAACATGCCCGAATCAGAAATCATTTTGGTATTAGTATATTTGGTCTTACGTTTACCTAATACCAAAATGATTTCTGACTCAAGCACATTTCCCTTATATTATTGTATTATTTGTGATCGAACAGTATTTATGCGTGTTTCTTTAGAGTTATTCTTTGAAACAACCTCCCCGAAATGAAATAAAATGAAATAATAGCCAATCGCACCTCGAAATTGCGAGCCGCTGTCACCGGACCCTTAAGCGTTCTAGTTTAGTGCACTGCAGTAATTCGTCTGTTGGTGACTGATCAAACGGTGACTTCAATATTATTTCCTTTAAATATTTTGTTTGATAATATTTCGCGCTTTTGCGGTATCTAGTTAAATATACGTCTGTGTCTGGCTGGACCGCCCGCGTTGTATCGATATTCCTGTCTTCTAACCGTACAAACTCTTACCTATGCTACGGCAGTATCCATAGTAACTTATAATTACACTGTGTCAGTACTACAGAAACTAGGAGTTAACTGACGATGTTTATAGTAAGTGCTAGGTAATCTGTGATATCCTTGATGTCCTTAGACTTCATAGGCGCTTTGATCCTCTGTGTTATGACGTTTGGTGTGAGAAAGGTTAGGACTGGTGTCCACTAAAGCGGTAAGGTCCTGTTTGTGTTTGTGGTTTTATCCTTTTGCAACATTGTGGTGAATATTTCAACCATGTGTGTGGTTCAAATCATATTCATGATGTGTTTAAATTTTAAAATAGTTTTTCCTTTGCCCTGGTTATACCTGTTTTGCCTGGTTACTTGTGGTAGGAAGAGATCTAAGGGATAATATCACCCCAGATCTTATTGGACCAAGAATTGGCTATACTTATAAGCTACATACGTACAGATAGATATTAAGACACACAGATACGAGTAGGTAGATGTATGTATTTTTTTGATACAATAAAGTAGACAAACAAGCTACACCGCCGCCTCTCTGATTCTCTTTATATCATTTCCATCCAAAGGTTGCCTGGAAGAGATCGCTTTTAGCGATTAGGCCGTCCATAATACTTACTCTTTTTTTTTTTAGGTTTCTGTATGTGTTTTTTTTCCTTTGTGTACAATAAAGAATTTATCCATCTTACGGCCCACCTGATGGGAAGCGGTTACCGTAACCTATGAACGCCTGCAATACCAGCGAATGACAAGCGCGTTGCTGACCCTTTAAAAATTTAAAGTACGGGTATAAGGTATAATTAGTATTCATAATTTCCTACCAGCATTCCCGACTGGGAGACTTTCCGAAGCACGGCTGCATCAGTCGTTTTTTTCCTGTCAAAATTGTAGGTAGGTAGGTACTCATATACAATATCAATTTTGTATACACTTAAGTATGTGTATACTACCTAACGTACCCAACGAACGTTAGCCGAGCTAGCTCGTATTGATAGGTATACTTAGTAGGTATAGCTAGCTACTAAAGCAGGCCAGCGTGGCTGCATTGCAAGTATAGCCACAAAGGCACTGTCCATTCTAGATTGAGCTAAGTGACTGAGAGCTATGTGAACCAAAACCGGCACGCTCCAGATTCTAGTGCGTCGAAGCTTAGAATTCCAGGTGACGATGATATAGGCTTGCAATCTCTTGCAATTATTTAAGGCGTTGACAACACCTAATGTACCTCTCGCTCGCACGATTTGACATTTTGAAAGAAATAAAATCACTAAGCCCAATTTCGAAAAATTGCAAACAACCATTTTGTGTGAAATCACATTGCACACAGTTTGGTAAAAAAATCATTTTGATCGATGCAAGTTTTCCTACTCAAAAGTTTGCTGTACGAAAACTAGAAAAGTTAACTTTCAAGTAGGAAAACAAAACATGTATTGATTAGAATGAAATTTTTACTAAACTGTCCGTAATGTGATTGCACACAAAATGGTTGTTTGCGATTTTTCGAAAATGGGTTCAGTGATTTTATGTCCTTCAAAAAGTCAAAACGTGCGAGCGAGAGTCACATTATCTCTTGTCTTCGCCTTAAAAGTTCTGCCTTCACAGCTCGGTTGGTATTAGCTTTGCCTTCTTCGTAGGCCGTCTGATCCCAGCCGCGAACCAACAATTTTGTGTCATGATGATGATTGTGATATTAATTTACTAAAAGTTGGTTTTTACTTGACCGGCTCAAACGAGGTAAGGTTATTAGTAAACACTACAACTTTTTAGTATCGAAGTTAGACTATTGGTGCAACTGGGTGGATGAGATAAGATGCATGATTTATTCCCGTTTTTTTTACAATTCATAGGTAAGACGTTTGACCGCTATCTCACCTGATGTTAAGTGACGATGCGGTCTACGGTGTAGCACGCTTACGTTCCGGGAAAAATGTTTGAATTATATTTTATTTTTTTTAATTGTTCATCTGCAATCAGCCTTGCGGCTATAATCTGATTCTTTGAGGGATTTCGTTGGCGTGCTAGGATGTACTACAGTGAGTATATCCTAAGATGGTTCGTTTTCCTAAGATGGTTCGTTTTGTGCGTTTTAATTATATGTAATTGTTTTTTTTTCTATTCTCTTTTATAGGTATTCATAGGAACCTAAAGTATAGACATCCTCAAAGATGTGTACCGAAAACTTTTTTATACATATTCTAGTTTCTAATACCCAGGTTAAGTTTTCTGTCGCCGTAACCATTGGTTACTATAATCCCGGTTTTCCTTATGAAGTTTGGTCTGACTCTGCTAAAAACCTATCAAAAGGATGATCGATTCCGCATCTAAGAGCACTTGCGCGGGCATCGAACCCGCTACAGACTGGCACGGTGCCAGCTGCGGGATTGCTAGTTTGTGGGGTGTCGCTTTAAGGTTTTTTAGATGATGCTATAAATCCATGTCTGATCTCCAATGGCCATCTTTGAATTCTTCATCTTCAGACATTGTTGCCAACAGGCAACAATTAACCCTTTTGTAGTTTTATTAATTTCAATATAATTAAATTGGACCTCATATTGCACTCAATCTCAATCTCTCCTCAATCTCTTTAAATAAAATTATTTAAAAAAAGTAAAATACTTATTATTTCCTCCAAAAATGCACAGCGGTTGATTTATTCCAACAATTCAAAATTCAACCCCTGCAGTGCGGGTGACGTGTTATGAACAACTTGTCAGATTTCAACTTTTGACAGGTTAACAGATGTGCTGAAAGATTTAAGCTCTGGACATATCAGCGCGGTAAAACTGGTATGTTGTAATTGTAACGTCATAATGGTATCAAATTATTTATATTTCAAATTTAAAAGCCTTTAGCAAAGATCTAGAAGATGACTTTTGGACTCAGAGTTCATTACGAATCGTCTAATGAGACACCTAAAAGTTTACTAATTTAGACCCTCAGATTTTGATATCAAGATGTAATCAGAAGACCTACGTCCAGCAGCAGTGGACTAACATTGGTTGAGGAAGTATAATTAAAAGAAAGACAAAAAAGTATGGTTTGCAAAAAACCCTCTTTTGCAAAACGTCCAAATGCCCTGTTTTTATTTTACTACGCGAGGTAGTATTCCTTAATTTTTTAAAACCCGCGTCCTTTTTATTTTACCTATATTCGTACCAAAATATCGCAATTCTTCTATCTAACAGCAATCCATTGAAAAATATCATAACGGACAAAAATCTCGAAAATATCCAAAGAACGCTATCAGAAAACGCTCTAAAAATAAAAGGTGGTACTCGCAACTGCGATTTTTCCCCGGCGTCGTACCCGCTCAGCTGTGTTTGACATGTCGGTCGCAGTGACCCACATTTGTCACTGAAGGGTTATTGTCGATTTAAAATCTTGATAGTTTTTGTTGCGGATTTTTGCAGAAACTGAAACGGCTACAGGGGCATTATTCTCTATCACATAGGAGATTCTTTGCCCCAAAACGAGTAACGTCAAAAGGTGACATAGGATATACGTTGCCCTAACCGTGTGATGTCACAACGTGATCTAAACGCAAACGCAATTGTATTGATCACAGTGAATAACACCCTAGATTTCCTAATACACAGTACACAGGCATCAAAGTCAAAGTCAAAATATGATTATTCATTAAAATCACAAGGATCACCTTGAAACGTCTTAAAACTAGGTGACTCTAGTGCCAGTTCCACACGACCGACGCCGTGATGATAAAAGACAGTGAAGGCAGAAGAGCATATCAGATCAAGCCGCACAAATCTGAAGTAAAATGACGCTCAGACAGACATCAGTGAACGCAGCGTATCCGTGTGTACCTACTAACAGAGGCCTACTATCAAGTACCAGCTCAAAGTTGTCAAATCCCAAAGGTAGTATGCGGTGCGTCCATGTACGGGAAGATGGGGGAATGCCGATCACCTGAGAGAAAAGTGCTCTTTTTGTTTTTTCATTTGTCTTATGTTAGTTTTGAGGTTTAGATGCTCTGCCTACTCAAGCGTCACAACCCCTGCGCTGCAGCGGGCTCGCTGTGTTTTAAGGCAACTTATTTAATAAGTTATTTGAGTGAGCGGTATTACCCGACATGATCGCCACTACCCCTGCTTCCCCTACTACATTTGGCAAATTCAACATCAGCAGTTTGTGTTATACGTGACCATATTGACTGGTTGCAAGCCCATCGCCGTTGCTAGAAACTAACTGGTTTCCTCATGGGGTTTTCTTTCATCTTGCTCCAGACCTGCCGGTCTTGGCTTGGCTGTGTATTTGTCTACCATAAATAAAATGTTTTTTTTATGGTAGACATTCCTATAGATCCCTTGTGTCTTGATCTTGAAGATCTTGATCCTCAACAAGTTTCTTAAGATTAGAAATGAAATAGATAATTATTATACTCACTAAAGATCTTGTAGGACGACAGTAATGAGTTCCATTTCATAGCGGTTGACAATTTACTACATTGTAAAATTCACCAGAAAAAGTTGAAATAGTTTGCTAACCCCTGGTTTTTGAAAGCGCGATTAACACCAATCGGCGGTCAAGTCACTTGCTATTTCAGCTTTTACTTCAAACTAGATAGAGATAGCAAGTAACTTGACAGCCGACTACTGTTGATTGCGCTTTCAAAACCCGGGGGTTAATCTCGCCAAAGTTTGATATACAACCCAAAAAGAAAAGGTTTGTA
This sequence comes from Plemyria rubiginata, assembly GCA_963576535.1. Lineage (NCBI taxonomy): Eukaryota > Metazoa > Arthropoda > Insecta > Lepidoptera > Geometridae > Plemyria > Plemyria rubiginata. The sequence goes on along the minus strand of OY754922.1, from coordinate 5,622,038 downwards.
TCGGGCACTTTACAAGAACTTCTGGCCACCTTTTGGTCTTCCTGTCACATTAGAACTCTTTGGTGCATGAACGGTTTTAAACCCGCAGAAGACTCATCGGAAACATTATTGCTCTGTCAGATGTATGGAGGATCAAGTACCCTGATCTAGGGAAATTCTCGTTCTATTTCGCTATACCCTTTCAAAATGCTTGCATATTGCAGTTCGGTTGAGCAAGCCGGTAGAAAAATACCACTAATAGGCCAATAAAAGCGATAGAGTTTAATAACTGCCTGTACCAGGGCATCAGAGGCTCCAGGCGGTGGGTTAATAGGCCGACGCGGATCGCCCGAGAGAGACAAATAGAGCTATTTTTCTCTTTTGCTATTAAAAATCCGCGCAAGTTGTGGGCGATGTGCGTTTAAAATATTAGCAGCTCAACATCAGTTGGACGATTTCCTTGCCCCGTGGATTATTCTCATACAAGGGTTAGATGTATAAAAGTTTTGAAACTTTAATTCAACTACAGGTTAAATAAAGGTATGTCTACAGTTAGCCATTGTTTCTGCATAAAACAAGACCCATCGATCACCTTAGTCTATAAAAAAAATCTTGTTTGGATTTCGGAAGAGAACTAAGCCCGCATCATGTGGTTGCAAAGCATTAAAAGCATAGTGATTATAGCAACTTATCCCCATGATAAGGTTGGTCATTTTTCAACGTAATAGACGCCCTCTATGGTTGCTATAACTGGCATGAGTTGCGAATTCGATTCGACGGGATTCGTGCTATAAAACGACATCTTTTTTTACTTGTTAACACGCATCAGAATCCACCGACAGTATCAAACAAATAAATAAACCTGAGCAGCACCGGAAATGCCTAATGGATAGTTACTAAAGGCAAAAATGCCTTTGAAATTTGTACATTGGTGGGATTTCTTAATCAAATAGTGCAGCTTACTGTATTTTATCCACATTGACATTACATAACGTTTTGTTAAACAAAAACGCTACCGCTTATGACTTAACATAGGCCCAACTGAAACCATTAAAAAATATAACGTATTTAACTCGCTTCATACGAGTTAAAGGGGAATAAAAATTGTTTATTTTGCTTCAAATATTATGGAACAGAAATTCAAAAATAAACTGCAACTTTACTATCACAGTAATATTTTGATTGCACCCATTCGAAAGCTCTGAGTTAATGATTGTATTTGCCTCTGACTACCCCACTACAATGGTATGCCATTATAGTGGGATTCTAGTTCATAGACTGGTGCAGGACTGAAGAGAGTGGCGTATTAGGGAGGAGGCCTATACTCAGCAGTGGGTGCATGCATACCGGCTGAATAGATAGATTATCCCACTAACGCTATCACCTTCCCTCGTGAATATAACCTCAAAAGTAACAAGTGTAGTATAACAAGTATAGTATAGTAAATATATCTGAGTACTAAAAACGATACTAACGATATTTGTTTCAAGTTTCATCAAAATCGGTCCAGTCGATATAGGAACTAATTGAACCACAAACATCTAAACATAACGTAGGATGTTTGTATGTCAACTGTACGGAATAAACCTCCTTAACTTCAAACCAAACAATACAAAAGTGTGGCAATTGTAACGACAATTACTACTACACGCATCCATAATTTGCTTTCTTTGGAATTCGTCTCTTAGTTTTCCACTCACACTGGGAGAGTCACTCGTGCTAGTCGACTTGTAAGTAATTAGTGGATTTAGATAGTTTTCTTACGTTAAGGTAAAACAAGAAAGATTTGATACGATATTGAGATGAGGGATGATAATTCGTTTCGTCCCCTTACAGCTCAGATGGTAGTACTTAGTAGCTCTGCCTTCTGCGCTGTAGGACGTGGGTTCGATCCCCACCGAGAACAAACGTTTTTGTGATGAAAATAGATGTTTTCTTCTGTCTGGGTTTATACCCATACACGAAAACAAATACTATGTTTACTATACTATTGTACTATACTTACTATATTATTTTCGTTATAGTATTTTTTTTAGTATAGGTACCTACTATTTAGCACCAAACTAAAGAAAGCTTGCAACCAGATGTCTAGCACAGTTCTGAAATGCTTTCTTCAATATATTTATTATACTATTACAACTAGCTTTATTACGAGTAGGATTGAAACATTTTGAGAAATAACGTTAAATTAATAAAAGCAAAGTTTGTTTTCGCAAGCAATAATAAATGTTTCAAGTCGTTCAGATTTCAATAAAATAGCGCACATCAAATAACTTCTATATTACTTCCGGCTAGCCTGAATTCGTCACATCCGGCCCACCGTGTCCTATATTAAAAACGCGCCAGAATAATTGAAGCTTTTAGTTGTTTTTTTCATAAAAAACGTGATGCTTAAAATATAAGTTAATTTTGTGTTATCAATACTGTAAACACGGATGGAAATCAAGCTACACAAAGCCAAAGACAATTTGAACTTATAACAAGGACTTATAAAAGCGAGAAGATAATGAAAAAAAAGTCGATGGCCAACACTTACCAAAAACCTGGACGTAATCCGTTTGTCTGTTTACTGAAACAAAAACAATAAAATTGTACTTAACACAAATTAAAAAAAAGCAGTAAACATAGATTATTTACATAATCTGCTGTTTTTGAAAAAAAAACAAAACACTGTTTCTTCTTGTCGTGTCTCGTTTTTTCGAAACAGTAATAAGTAATTTGCTTTTATTACACACTTTTTTACTAAATCTGTCATAATCGCCATAAAAAACCAACTCCATAAAATCTACTCGTATGCGCTACTCGCCCGGTAACTAAAACGGTTCCAACGCACCTTCATGGTCTACTGTACACGAAAATTACTCTGTTATGCTCTGCTCACCCTTAACTATTGTGCAGTGCCTTAACGACTGCGCTGCGCCTTAAGAGGCTGACAACCGACAAACAAGTTCTCTCGCACATATCAACATTTTTGAAGATTATCGATTATCCCCGTCGCGTCTTTCCAGCACAAGGGCTTAACTTTGCTGGGCAGCATAGCCGTCAAAACATAATAAAGTAAAATCGCAAACCTCAAAAGTATGATTAGGTACGAAAACTAGTTAAACAATTACTAAAAACTAGCGAATCAAAACAAGATAAATAGTAATAATAATCAAAACATTTATAATCTTGTTAATGGCTGGTTATTATCGTGTTGTAGGCAGAACCTACACTAAGTCCTAAAGACTTGAGTTATAGGCTCTGCATTCCTTCCAGGTAAAGAAAATAACGTGTAAGCCATACATAAATATAAGTTTTATCAAATCAAACAAAAGTTCTAATAAATAACAATCAACTACTTATTGGTATCTGAAGAGTATAATGCCCTATAATAATTATCATATTCATATTAATAATTCAAATTGATAAATAATCAAATTACTACAGGAATTTATGTTTAATAAACTCATTGCACAAATCAAATAAAATAATCAATCAAATCTAAATAAAATCCAAAATAATATTATTACCTGATACTTTGTAAGATATGCTCTGAAGCTTGGTTGTTTGCGATTATTTTTAACCATTATATCTGTGATTTTTAACTGAAACTAATTTTAAAATTCGTTATCTGCGTCTTAATTGGATCACTCGCATGACTAGTGAGTGGGCGAGATTTTGATTATTAAATTAAAATTTTGATTGTTATTGAAATAAGGCTCCAAAGAAGTTCAAAGAAACTAATTTCAAATAGATTTGAAAAATTCTAGGTAATTCAAAAATTAAATTGACTCCAGTTGGTTTTAGTAATAATAGTTCGTGGAGCAATAATTTGATGAAATTGTTAAAATCGATTATCACCTCTAATCGATTAGTCTAGACTTTAGTCGATTACCACAAAAAGGCACTTTTTCGATAAATTTGTGGTATAATAGCTAAAGTAGTTCGATAAAGTATCGTTAATAGGGATATCATGTAAATCCGTTATTGTACTAGTTGCGACCCGCGGTTTCACCCGCGCAGATTTAAATCCCGGTATTCCCACGGGATAAAACGTAGCCTATGTGCTATTGTAGACTATAATCTATCTCTCTGCCAAGTTTCATCCAGATCCGTTCAGCAGTTCCGGCGTGAAAGAGAACATCAAACATCCATCCATCCATACTTACAAACTTTCGCGTTTATAATATTAGTAGGAAGTAGGATAGATTATCCGTTATAGTTAGAAATCTAATAAGGTATTTACAATGTATCCTAGCTGTGCATATTACAGGTCGTACCATCAGATGGGCAAGAAAATGCCAACTACACTTCATCTACTTTTGTCGCTTTCCGTACCAAAGGTGAAGGCATTACGCAGTGTCAAAAAAATGCCTGAAGAAGTGGATATAACATTTAAATTCATCAAAAATTTCCTGCAAGAATTTGACTATCAGCCCGACCATCCGGCCTGCTGAGGCATTCGGAATTGGATTATTAGCAAGAAAATTGAATTACGAGAACACGCGGCGCGGATACGATCCAATTCAATTTTCACCTTCACTCACTCGCTTTACATACATAGTTTATACATACGTACTTTTAAAAAACATATTTATTTTTTGTGCATTTTACCATAAGGGGCAGCATACGACGAAAAAAAATTGTGATCCAGGCATCTTTTCATACATAAAAATTAGCAAAACACTAAGTTCCATTTTTAAAAGTGAAAACTTGCTTGGATCAAAATTATATTTTCGCTGAATCTTTCATAACTGCATTCAGTGATTTTATATTTTCAAAATGTTTAATTGTGCGAGCGAGATAGCGTCGCGCTGTTATGCTTGCCTAATGTCTCCCAAGCCATGGGGAAGAGAGCTATTCGTTTTTTTTTACCAAAACAATATTTTTTGCTGAGCAATCGACGGTGGAACTTGGCACCTAGATTCACCTAGCACGACGTTTCGAAGTGATCCTTGTAATTTTATTAAATTATTATTTTATTTAATTATTTTAATGATTTTATTATTATGTTAGTTATATAATAGAAAGAGCTGTGGATTTTGTTCAATAAATAAAATAAATAAATAAAAATAAAATGCCTTTTGACTTTACTTGTTCGTATAATTAAAATCATGGCCAGTTTATTTGTATTTTGTACTCGTCTTATTCGTGGAAGCTACAAGCGATATTACCCTTCTTATTGCACCCTGGTGAACCATTCGACACGGCTCTAGGTTATAATTTATATCCTGAGCCAAAGGCAAGCATCGAACAACTTCTTACTTGTCAAATGCATCTAAGGGAGTACCTCCTATTCTTCTTCTTCTTGTACGTAATTCTAGTCTAGATCTTTCCTAATATTTTATATACCTAATCTGGACAATTCATTATGGACTTCTACCTGACTAATCTTATATGTAATGTAATTTAATGCCATGATAATTTAAATTTTATTGATAATTATAAATATTTGCATACCAATGACTTGGTGAAATATGTGAAACCACCTACCTACCTACTAAGAACTAACTTTTAACCATATTTCTCGCAAATAAACATTTCATTTCATTTCGAAATAGTGCGATGAAAGGATTTTAAGTGCGCCTAAAAGTAGATGAACGTTCGCACTCACTAATTTTTATTTATTTTATTATGTACATTTACATATATAAAATACTTAAAATGAAACCAAACATTTTAAAATTAATTTACTTATTTATATTGTAAATGAATACCGTCCATGCACAGTTCAGCTCATACAAAACTTAGTTACAAGCGAAACCGCGTGCACAAGACAGTCATGTTTTATTCAGTAACTTAATTCCATCGTATTACACAAGCCGTTAAATAAAACATTATCACAAAAATGAAAGCCATTGGGAAATTACTTCAAGAGTGGAAGAGTTAAGTCTGTTGCTCTGAAATTTTGATAGGTGTCGTGACCTAGACGCTAAAACGACTTCTATGTACTTGCACTAGCTAGCTCAGGTGACTCCGTCTGTTTGCACTAGCTAAGCTCCAGTGACTCTGTTTCAGCATCTTTTTCTTGTCGTGTCACTTCTTTCGAAACTGTGAAAGCATTTTAAGTCGGAGTATCCTATCGACATTATACAGGGCTTAATACTATTGACATTTCATACAGCACCTTTCAGCCCCAAACTAAGCAAAGCTACGGAAACCTAATGGCTAATATCATTGGACTAGTTCGACACTTAAGCGGGCTGCAGACCATCAGTTTTAACTGACGTAACAAACTGAACACTCTAACTGTTCAGTTAAAACTTATAGTAGTGTGTAGGTAAAACTGAGAGGTCCATAGGTACAGTGTACAGTTGACAGACAGTGCGTGTGTAGATATTAGGGATGTCAGTTGTGACTGAACAGTTAGAACTGTTATGTTTTATTTGTCAGTTGAAACTGAACGTCCGCTTTATACATCTGTTTGTGCACGGCAGAAAGATGATCTAAAAAAAAGTGTGTCTTACATTGTGAGAAAGAGATTGTAAAGTAGATTTAATTCATTGTTGGTTTAAATTTTGTAATTTTTTTTTAAACTTTGTTTTAAATTTGAGTTGTATGTTTTTTAGATTGTAACGTATTGCTTATAAATATAAGTAAAACGTACAAGTTAAGTAATAACCAAGGTGTTAGTAAATAATAATAAAACAAAAGACAGACGGTCCCTTTTCAATATGAAGATTAGAACGACGATAAAGGACTTCTTCGTTCAGGTAGTTGGTACGTGACCGCTGAATATTTAGAAATAGCATGTTTTAAGTTAACTCAAGTGCTATCTTCTATTGCTATCTTCTTTTTAAAACGTAATTCTAACAATTCAGTTAGTTTCCAGCGCGCAGGTGCGGGTTCAATGCTCGTGGGGCAATGTTCGCTCGATCAGCTATATGCTTTTTGTCTGGGTATTGTGGTACGGTCAATGACAAAAGTAGATGAACAGTTCAGATTATTCAAGTTCAAATATTTCTTAACACATTTGATCAAAGATTTAACTTTATTTGAAGATTCGGCTTGGGCCAAAACTATTTGAAAACCAGTTATTAATTAATCGCGAAAGTCTACTACGTACCTAATACGTAGTTTTCTCAACTCATCAAGACTCATCATTTAACAATTTCATAATAGCATAGTCGGCGACGGTGGCCGCTTACCATCAGATGGGCCGTTAGCCCGTTTGACTTTTACATAAAAAAAACTAATAGAAAGATCCATTGGTGTATTATATTGAAAATCACAGGTTTGGAAGACGATATCGCCCAACAAGGCTCATTTGAATACCATCGATATCATTCCTTTCAACCGATTGCGAATCACTGGTTCGTGAATTTGAGCGATGGAGGCTCTTTGAGAAACCGTTTAGGTATTAGTTTTAAATGTGAACCCTTTCCGATTTGGTAGGAACTGAAAGAAAATAGTCTTACCTCTCTCTTCTCTACCTAATAAATAAATGTTAGTGCATATTCTACACCGCGCTGTTAGGTAAACTTTTGAATAGGAAAACTTGTTTTGATCAGAATTATACATTTTGTTTAACTGTGTGCAATGTGCATTCAACCTAGTGATTTTATCTCATACATAGATTGTCTTGTGTACTGATTGGTACTAAGTTATAAAAAAATACTGACTGTAGTGACTGTATGTATGTAGGTAGATGTACACTATTCATAACTTTTTATTTCAAACGATTATTTTTCAAATTTGAAATTGGAATATCATGGTTGTGCGAAATTTGAATAAAACAAAATTCAAACTGGATTTGAATTTAGAACGATACATTATAGGTCAGGGATAATACAATACAAATAGTTTTTTATGAATATTGCTGGTGGAATGCTATTATACCTATTCGTTTTGTGGTTTCAAAAATATTTCGTTCTAAACGTGGTTTCACCCTTTTGTTTTATTTTTAAAGCACTAAAGGGTCGCACCCTTCTTTTCAAAGTATTAAATATCATCCTTCTCTAACAGTCTAACTCTAATTAAATGAACTCTCTAGGCTTTAACCCTTTTGTGTACGTACCTACTATTTAAGTGTTTGTAGAAAGTGCACTTTAAGTAGGTACATCATGTTGTACTGACTTTATCCACTCAGTAATTGAGTAACAAACATCCAAACTTAAACATCCTACTACGAGTACTATTATAAACGCGAAAGTTTGTAAGTATTATGGATGGATGGATGGATGGATGTTTGTTATTTTCCGCCGGAACGGCTGAACGGATCTGGATGAAACTTGGCAGAGAGATAGATAATAGTCCGGAATAGCAAATAGACTTTTTATCCCGTTGGAATAACGGGATTTAAAACTGCGCGGGTACGCGTGGCGCAGCTAGTTTATAATATTAGTGGGATTCTAATATTATCCCTAAATTCTTGTATCAAAAGTGGGCCACTTTATTTACGCACCAGCATACCGCTTACGGGAAACATCAAGGCCCAAGAGGTGAGTAATAGTGGCCCATTAATTAGAGAATATCTACAACACGCTAAGCACCAGAACGGGCCTGCTCGTAAATTGAAAGAAACGCAAGGAACACATTTAGTGCCCGAATGGGGGTCGTTGCTGTAAGTACTGTGCCCTCAGTCTGAGTTGCGCTCGCCTTTCAGACGATTGAGTTATAGAGTTACGGTAAGCGCCCCCTAGCGGACGTGCTGGGAACTTAGAGTCACGGTGGGCGCCTCTACTACGCGTGTAGCGAGTGTTACTCAGTACAATACAAAACCTATCGAAAATTGACAGTATTTTCATTGAGTTTTACAAGAAAACATAAAAAAAAAGAGTAGTAGAGCACTTTGTGTGTGGCTCGTCCGGGAAAGTATTACCACTTCGCCTTTTTTTCTGCCGCTAAGCAGCGTTGCTGTGTTTCGGTTTGATTGGTTGTCACTGGTGAAATTACAGGCACCTGAGGCTTAACATCTGTATGCCTCAAGTTGATGGACGCAGGGCAGTGCATCGTAGGGAACGTTCCTGTCGTGACTTACGACACAATGCGTTGTTATAGGTTACGGTTGCCACTTAACATCAGGTGGGCCTTCAGCTTGTTCCTTCAGCTAGTCGTATATAAAAAAACTTGCTGAAGGTACAAGATGGTCCTGTGTTGTGATGGTAAGTGTACCATCACAACACATTGCCTCGTCAGTCACGCGCTATAAGAACGTGCCCTACGAACCAGCAGTAGCGGTACAATGAGTCGTAGATGGTTTATTAACCCAATCTCACTGCTACCGTATGTCATGCTGTCGTGTTTTGAAAAAGTTTTATATTGAAGAGCTTTAGATTTTCCGAGAGAATCGAAAGAAATTGATTATTCAACAAGGAACAGTAACATCAAAGAAGCATTAAAAATAAACAAAGAAAGAATATCTACTGGCGAACATTCCTCACACCAACATCTAGCCCAAAAGGAAAGCTTGTAACTTGCCAACCAGATCACCACACAGTATAAAACAAAGCCGCTTTCTCTGTCCCTATATCCCAATGTCCCCATGTCCCTATATATGCTTAAATCTTTAAAACTACGCAACGGATTTTGATGCGGTTTTTATTAATAAATAGAGTGATTCAAGAGGAAGGTTTATATGTATAATACATGCATGATATGTGCACCCGTGCGAAGCAGAGGCGCGCGGGCGGGTCGCTACTAGCTGATAAAACACTTATATACTTTAGCGGTTCGCATTACACAAAAAATTGTGACCGCAACTCAGACTCGAGGTTCTGTGGTACCGCGATACGATTTTTGGTAGGCAATTTTACTATTATTTTCCTTGCTTCTTCTCATTTTATTTCCCTTTGTTTGCTCTAGTAGATAATTACAAAATACTTTAAATGCACTGGAAAATACACTTACCCCCGGTTTCTGAAAGCTCGATGAATACTAACCAGCTGTCAAGTCACTTGCTATTTCAGCTTTTACCTCAAATTAGATAGATATAGCAAGTGACTTGACAGCGGATTTGTGCGGAATTGAACAGAAAAGTCCGGGTTTGACCCACGACCTAAGGATCGAAAGGCGGGATCTACCACTAGGTTGTCAGTGCTCGAAAGTATCAACAACACGAAGGATCGTAAACAGTCTGAAATCTGTCAAGGGATTGTTTGTTAAGGCGTTGACTACACCTAATCTACCTCTTTCTCGCACGATTCGACATTTTAAAAGATGTAAAATCGCTAAAGACAATTTTGAAAAATCGCAAACAACCATTTTGTGTGCAATCACATTGTGAACAGTTTAGTAAAAATTTCATTTCAATCGATGCAAGTTTTCTTACTCAAAAGTTTGCTTATGTACGAAAACTAGAAAAGCAAACTTTTAATTAGGAAAATATGTATCGTTCAAAATGAAATTTTTACTAAACTGTTCGCAATGTGATTGCACACAAAATGGTTGTTTGCGATTTTTCGAAAATGGGAATAGTGATTTTATATCCTTCAACAAGTCAAAACGTGCGAGCGAGAGTCACATTAGCTCTTGTCTTCACCTTAAGATCTAAGGTATGTTCCCTTAAGTTCCCCTACCGTAGTCCTGGGCCGTATATCCCCACAATATGGGCATTAAGCTCCCTTCCTAATTGGAAGCGGCATTAAACAGCTACGGTCATGCCACAGAGAGGTAGGCTGATGGCAAGTCCACTACATCCTCCTAGTTACGGATACCTCCTACCAAAACTTTTTAACAAAAAAATAAACTGCCGAAAAAACTGGAAGCTTTTTTCTAATAAACCTTTTTTTAACCTTCATAACTAACTTAGAGTACTCATTTAAGTACCTATCTAAGTAATTCTGAGTCGAAACTGAAAAAAAAAATGAAACAGCATCACTGATCCCTAGGCACGGTAGATATCCCTTCAGATCTCTCAGTACCAAGTACTAACTCAAGATTGTTTGAGGATATCTAAGGGGGGTAGTCAGAGGTACGTCCAAACATTACATTCGGCACATACCCACATTTTGCAATAGTTAGTATTCCATGACAGCCTGCTGACAGACACGTGACAGGTTGCAAGCCCACCGCCGCTGTTAGAATACTAACTGGCTTCCTCACGATGTTTTCCTTCACCGTTTGGAAGTAATTCTGTGTCGGCTTTATATAATTTAATTAATTACATAAAGTCATCTCAGAATTACTTTCATTTGATTGTTTGGCGCGCCGACTCAAAACTACTTAGGTAGGTATAATAAAATTATAATAAAATAAATTAATAAAAAAACTTTAATTATTTTATGCTTTAAGTGCGGAACCCTACAAAACTTAGGTTGACGTTCAGGAATGTTTTGCCATCTGACATATTATTATATTAAAATCCCGTCCACGCAAAGTTTGTCTGGAAGAGATCGCTCATTTACTACGTCGTAGTTTTGATTAATTCTTAGTTATTTTCTTGTAGTATACAATAAAGAATTTTCCTTCTCGTATATCTAATGTGCTGACTACATTCTGCAGTGAATGAGCTGTTTGCTTCTCAGCTGTTGCCATGTAAAGTGATTTATAGTGGGTCCCAATAGCCGTATCAAATTACTGGCTTAGAAGTTATCAAATATTTATGAAAGTAAGCTAGCTGCGTAGCTACGCCTAAGATTATTAAGCTATGCATGACCTACTAGCTCATTGGTAACGTAGTTTATAAGTGATCTTCGTCATGGCTTAACTGAAGCCGAGACTGATAGCTTAACGTGCTTTTAAAGAAGTTTAAATGAAGAAGAAGAAGGACAAATAGTTAAATTTGACAGCAGCGATTGCTTACTTGTCACAAAGTCACGAGTTACGTAATCGGGATTTAGTTAGAGCTTGGAACCTAGTTCGTATTAAATGCAAACTTACTGATAATTAGGTCCTGCGGCCCGATTACGCTAATGTTTGGCTATCGAGATGGCTTTCAGTTTGAAATTTGATTCCCATAGTGTAATTGAAACTTATGGAATCAAATGTTAAACTGAAAGCCATCTCGATAGCCAGACATTAGCGTAATCGGGCCACTGATCTTATTGACCACATTTTTGACAACTACCTTTAAAATTGATTTCAAATGTGGCAAGCGCATCACCGTTCCAATAGCTGGATTTGTCGCGATGTTTTCCTTCACCGAATGATGGCGCTGGTATCGTTCAGGAGCATTATTCTTTATGACATAGGAGACTCCTTGCCCCAAACCGTGTGATGTCCCAACATGATCTTGGGCATTATTCTTTATGACATAGGATATACATTGCCCAAACCGTGTGACGTCACAACGTGATCAAAACGCAAACGCGATTGGATTGGCCATAGTGAATAACGCGACCGGTCAATTCTATGTTAAGGCGATGATATCCCAGAACCCCCAACCTCCAAGGCTTGCCAGCACTTGAACAGCTAGATTTCGCTAGATTTTCTTCTCGGAGATTAAAAGTAATGAAATTTTTAAATTATTTTTAACACAGCGCTAGTAAATATTAATCCTTATCTTTTGATATAACTTTGACATGATTTCAAGAAAAACTCTCATAGTAATGGATGTTTGAAATATCGATTTAGTGTCGTCTTTATGATTTTTTTTTATCGAGAAAATTATCATTATTTACGTTTCTATTTTTACACAGCGCTCGAGTACATGTTCAATTTTAAAGTGTTCGTTTTTTTTCATGTATTTTTTTTACATTTTATGAGATTTACATCTGCTCAAAAACCGTCCCGTGCCGCCTTAAAGATTTTGGTGCTGAACCGCATTAAACCCACAATCTCGGTATCTCAAGCTTTCACTAAACCAGCTGCTTTACAAAAATTAAGAAATCCTAATGGCCTCTTCACCCACACTCGTCATCTTATACTTTTCCTGTAACAACCTTGCCATTGTATTTTAAGCTCTATTTCTATTAAGCTAAAGTATAAATTCGTATAGGGATAGCCTTGAGAAATGGCCTCTATTACACTGCAGGACAAAAGATTGATAACCTCATTAAAATCTATTAAAGAGGGTGTTTAAAATATGGAGGCTTTATAGGAGATCATTCGTCAAACGTATGATACCTGTGAGAAGCGCGCCTTCTCTTAACGGTGGAATGAACGGGGGGACAAATACTAGACATGGTACACATATTACTATACGGTTATTTAAAATTAATTTCCGGTTAAGAAATAAAACAGCAGTAGTTTGTGGATATTCCGAACAGCGCTATATAGCCCCAAACTAAGCACAGCTACTTAGTACGAGCGAGAAGAATTTTAGCGGGTTTCTCGGACCCCTACGTTTCTTATCAAAATTAAATCGATCTTTTAGATCTAGTAGGTATAGGTATCAGTGATTTATTTCTCATAACTAACTAGTACTGGTATATTATTTGACAGCCTACGTAGCTCAGTTGGTAGTAGCTCTGCCTTCTGCGCCGTAGGTCGTCGGTTTGATTCCCACCGTGAACAAACGTTTGTGTGATGAACACAGATGTTTGTTCTCTGTCTGGGTGTTATATAATATTATAAGTAAGTAAAAAAAACTGAAACAGCTTCACGACTTTGATCCCCAGGTACGGTAGATATCCCTTCAGATCTCCCAGTACCAAGTAGGTACTAATTCAAGATTCTTTGAGGATGTCTAAGGGGGTAGTCAGAGGTACGTCCAAACATAAAACATAAGTATGTATTTACAAAAAAAAGTATATAAGTAGTTTATCAGCTATCTGGTTCTCATATCACAAGCATAAGCTTAGTTTGGGGCTAGATAGTGCTGTGTGGAAAGTCCACCAATATTTATTTATTTATTTATTATTGATTTATTTCTCATAGTATGTATCTGCTCTGCTTAGTTTCAGGCTATGTGGTTCAATGTGCATTCCTCCAAAAATAAAAATCAGCACAAATTGCAACAACTTTTTTTTTCTTTTACAGGTAAACCCAGAACCGCTACTACTGCTCGTTGATACCAACTCCACACTGATGGTACATCTAAGGTTATCATACACCGCTTCATAATAAGAACGGCGGATTTAAATTAAATCTTTAATTAAACATCTCGAAGCATCCAGCAAGAATAAGTTACACGTATCTGCGTCAACATCGACCCGCCTTATTTCAACGCTTGCATGCTAAACCGTACAGTACACGCTGCTTCGTTGGGCACTTAAATAAATTTTGGTGGATATTTCACACAGCAACTATCTCGCCCCAAACTAAGCCAAAGATGATACGGGAACCAGATGATAGCTATATACTTTTTTGTAAATACATACTTACAATATTATAAAACACCCAGACAGAGAGCAAACATCTATGTTCATCATGCTCACAAATGTTTTTTCTCGGTGGGGATCGAACCCACGGCCTACGGCGCAGAAGGCAGAGCTACTACCAACTGAGCTGTGAAGGCTGTCAACATCTAATGCGTTTATTAGCTCATGTCCGTGGCAACGCGAACGTCACCGGTTTCTTTCTCTCTCTCTAAGAATATATTATGTATAAATAAATAAATAATCCTGGACAATCCACACAGCATCATCTAGCCACAAAGTAAGCTACTCAAAGCTTGTGTTATGGGTACTAGATGACTGATATATTTAATACATTATATAATTACATAGATAGATATTTTTTATTATACATAAACACCCAGACCAACGGAATAAATTTCTGCAGATCGTACACAAATTTGTTCCTAGGCGGGGATCGAACCCGCAACCTCTTGCGTCGCAGGCAGACTCTCGCCCGCTGCGCCACTGAGGTCATCGTAATATATGTATTATGATTCCATCTCTTAGAGCATTTATAACTGGAGATGTTAACGCAAGGCCCTCTGCCGGCCATAAGACGCGACTTGGCCATGCACGTTATATAAAACTACTTCACTCATCACCGCGCGGCCATTAGTTGTCGTTTCGTGTCGCGAAGTAGTGCTCAGTAAAAATGGTGAATTGTGCGGTATTTCGGTGTAAAAGGAGATCAGAGACATCAAACTTTAGGGAACACGGTATTTCCTATCACAAGTGAGTGATATTTTAGTCAATTGTTTTTGTAATTACGTTTAATTTATATTTAATGGAATACCAGTTACGACAGTTTTAATACGACGCCAACGTCTTGGTAGGAGGTGTCGGTGAATTTATATTCCTTGGTAGAAGGCGTAGTGTGGGGACTATTTGAGCGAAATCGATTGAATGAATGATGGAATGAACGTAAAATTAGAATAAAATGCGATGTGTTTTTTGTACCCATATTTAACCGATTTAAAAAAAGGATGTTCAGTATTGGACTCTACAAAAACTGTCTCTGTCATTCTGCCTTCAATACGTCGCTTCATGGAGCTCCCTTAAAATTTTAGTTGTGCTGTCGTTGGTTTATTGCTATTTTCTTTGTACTTTTTGAACGCAGAATCGTATAAACGTGATTTTTGTATAGCTGTAGTATGTTAGCTGGAGAGGGACATGGGCTATGAGCATTTGTTAACAGCCGCTATTCTTCTACTGCTCTTCATTTTTTTCACCCCGTCATACCAATCATCATCATCAGCCTATGTAAGTCCACTGCTGGACACATCATACCAATAAAGAAACAAAATATTTATCTAAAAATGCATTCATGAAAGACTACTTACTTGAAAGATTACTTACTACTTGCGAAAATAGAATATAGCTTAAAGTCACTCAACAACAGTGTAGCTTTCTATTTGTAAAATAATTTTTAAAATCGTTTCAGTAGTTTCAGAGATTACGCTCTACAAACTCTTAATAAAATATTTTTTACAAAAAAAAACCGACTCCAAAACTGCTATCCAATTTGTTATGAAAAATACACTAAAAAGTTAAAATTAATTGCATTATGGATTTATATTTCAATCTACTTACAAATAGGTACATATCCATTTTTTCAACAAATCTTATAATTTTATTATTATGACATTATACAATTACTGATATTTTTGGAGTCGGTGCCAGAACTCTATTTACTTAGTAATACCTACTAGGCTAGACAGGTACACGTTTGTTAATCTTGGCTAAAAAAGGAAAAGTATATGATTTTGAACCACCCTGTTTCATTCATATGAAATCATTCATTTTGTCGGTCTTTTTACAACCCATCACTACTTTTTTGTGTTAGTGTGTAACTAAACAAAAGTGTAACAACAGTCATTCTTTAATTGTGTTATTGTTTTTGTGTTGGTGTACAGCTTTTACTTGCGTGTGCGTTTATAGGGACGCTTAATTTTTCTGCATTAGTATGCGTGATTATATAAATGTGTTCTGCACCGTACTACCCCGCCTCCCGCGAAAACCGGCAGAAAGATTTTAGTACTAAAAGTAGCGCTTGGCATCTCCCGTTATAAATGCTCTAAGTTCCATCTCGATGGTTATCTGTTATAAATTTTATCTGGCGCACAATTTTTGACCCTGTCTGTTTGTAATAACATTGTTCAAAAAATAAAGTAGAAAAAAATAAACTTCAGTTGCGAAGTCACGCCGCGTGTACTGTAGTCTCGCTATCACCATCCCGCAACTCCGCCCGCCGTTTCACTCAACACCTCGATCTTGGTTTTTATTGTGCTACATTTGCGATACAGAGTTCCTTTGAATAGGATACGGCATAATACCTACTTAAATACTTTACAACTGAGCGCTGAAGGCTATCAAATACCAGCGTTTGCGTTCAATGACGGAAAAGGACGAAAGAAAGAAAGAAAGTAAAAATATTTATTAACCCTTTATGAAAAAATACATTGGTAAGTACAGGCAGATAACAAAAAAAATAATATAGACTAAAAATAATAGATAATAATAATAGAAAAAAAATAAAAAACAGAGAATGACGAATACTTTAGCATTCTCATCGTGATCATCTTCATTATCATCATTCCACACGATCTTGGCTAGCCGCATCTATAATATCCAAGATTCTATTGTATAATCCACTAGTTGCGCCCTGCGGTTTCACCCGCGCAGATTTAAATCCCGGTATTCCCACGGGATAAAAAGTAGCCTATGTCCTATTCCAGACTACAATCTATCTCTCTGTCAAGTTTCATCCAGATCCGTTTAGCCGTTCCGGCGTGAAAAGAGTAACAAACATCCATCCATACTTACAAACTTTCGCGTTTATAATAGTTGTAGGATACCTATAGTAGGATAGGATATACGGCCTACAACACTGGCAATGTCGTCGACCCCTGTCCGTTCTTTCTATACCACATCTACAGAATTCTACATCACCACTAACAAGATACCAGCCCTACCTTAAGGGTGGGCAATTTCACAGATAGCATCACAGCTCCGCCAGCCCAGGGCCACGCGGCCCCTTAAATTATTCAAATAAAATCCCTCCACATATCTGTGATTGTAAATTTTGTACGGATGTGTGCACTTGCGGACGCGGAAATGGGAGTGGAATTTAAATTAGGTTTGTGGAAAAAGTCAGTACATGATGAGTGTGGTTTGACCTGCATTTTGGAAAAAAACTGAAACAGCTTCACGACTTTGATCCCCAGGCACGGTAGATATCCCTTCAGATCTCCCAGATTCAAGTAGGTACTAATTCAAGATTCTTTGAGGATGTCTAAGGGAGGTAGTCAGAGGTACGTCCAAACATTACATTTGGCATATACCCACATTTTGCAGTAGTTAGTATTCCATACGTGACAGGTTGCAAGCCCATCGCCGCTGTTAGAATACTAACTGGTCCCTCACGATGTTTTCCTTCACCGTTTAAGAGCACTGGCATTGCGCACATAAATTTTTCGATAGAAAAATCCATTGGTGCACGACCGGATTCGAACCTGCGACCTTACGATCGGAAGGCGGGGTCACTCCCACTAGACCACCGGTGCTCTTCATTTTGGATTTTGCATTTTGGATTATCCAATATTTAATTTTACTTAATATGCAGATAGGTATTTTTGGTTTATAAACCTAATCTTTAGTATTGGTCGACAGCTTACATAGCTCAGTTGGTAGTAGCTCTGCCTTCTACGCCGTAGGTCGTGGGTTCGATTTCCACCGTGAACAAACATTTATGTGATGAACATAGATGTTTGTTCTCTCTTTGGGTGTTATATAATATTTAAGTATATATTTAGAAAAAAAAAAGTAAGTAGAGCTTAGGCTTAGTTTGGGGCTAGATAGCGCTGTGTGGAAAGTCCACCAATATTTATTAGTAGTATCACAATTGTGTGTAGCAACACCTACTTACAGTGCTTCTTCAAGCCTTCGACCGCGGTGTATATTCTCAAAGAGGTCATAAATAATTGCAGGCAAAGATAACCGCTCGACATCAGGTGAGTCATCTGCTTATTGGGTCAGAGTGATCCTTGTTATTTTAATGAATAATTACCTTTGACGTCACTTTGAAAAAAATATCCTAGATCATTACAGAAACCAATCCAAAAATACTGAATCAAATTAATACTTAAAAGAACGTAATTATTAGCTAAATACCGAAAATCTTTCATTTTACACACAAAGTTATGGAACAAAGACTTCCTAAGTTCCTAATAAATCTTTAATTAATATAACGATGTCAATTATAACTTATAAAAATCCCTACTAATTGTAACGTAAAACATTCATTACGTTAATTGGATTTTAGGACTATAATGGTATGAAGACAGGCTAGATACCTACTTGATTATCACTACATAGTTTAAAACATAGTCACTTTCTCTGTCCCTATATCCCTATGTATCCTTAAATCTTTAAAACTACGCAACGGATTTTGATGCGGTTTTTTTTAATAGATAGAGTGATTCAAGAGGAGGGTTTATATGTATAATACATGCATGATATGTGCACCCGTGCGAAGCAGGGGCGCGCGGGCGGGTCGCTAGGTAATGATAAATGGAATAGAATGGTCTATCTACTATCTCAATCGAACGTACCGACAATTTACTAGGTACCTACAAAATGTTTGATTACCTATTGAGACCTTTTTAAAAGGACTACATTCTCAATTAGACTGTTTCAAAATAAATCGAATGTGAATCAGATGTGGTTCGAAGATAACAATCTAACATCAGTTTCTATTCCGTCTTTACTTACTTTAGACAACTTGTATTTTTTTTATTCCGGGTTCCTGTGGGCTTTGTATGAAGAGGCGACAAGCGTCAGGAGTGAAAAAAATATTAGTTCTCAGCATATGGGCTACTTTTCATCTTGAATTTAATCAGGGAACGGGTTAGAAAGAAAGATCCTTATTGGGTTTGTTTATTTACTTAGATTCACAGTTTTCTTGTTGTCTAATTTAAACTATTTAATATACATTGTGCATTAACCAAATCGAATCTACATTTTATAAGCAAATTATGTAGATAGGTAGATACTGGGAGACAAACTATAATAGTTGGGTTAGTTCAAGTGAAAACGCCTTAAATATTAATGTTAGCAGTAAAATACAATGTCATACAACGCAATACATACGATATAAGATCAAAGTCAAAATATGTTTATTCAATAAAATCACAAGGATCACCTTGAAACGTCTTAAAACTAGGTAACTCTAGGTGCCAGTTCCGCTCTTGCGCAGTTACCGCTCTTTTGTATGATCCTCATTACAATGTAATGTAAATACATATAACACATACGATTATTTTGTCCGCAAGTGTACAGTTTCGTAAGACAAAAGGCGTGGTGTTTTTGACATCACCTGTTCCGTTCCGTTATAATAACATACATTTACAGACAGACAAACGGACAGGCTAACTGATTTTACTGGGAAGATTTTGTAACAATAAAACGGAGAAGTCAATTTTGAAGATGCAATGCATAACGGGGCCTACTTCTCATCATTATCATGATCATTGGCATGATTTTTTTGGGAGGCCTATGCCAATGTACTCCACATTGGCATAGGCCTCCCAAAAAAATTTTTGTTTAACTACTGGTAACAAGAACCAAGAGAACCAGGAGAACCAAGGTAGCCGACATAGCTCTCAAAATCAGCAAGTTGAAGTGGCAATGGGCAGGTCTATAGCTCGAAGAACTGACAACCGATGGGGAATAAAGGTTCTTGAATGGCGACCACGACCAGGAAAGCGAAGTGTGGGACGCCCTCCTACCCGATGGACTGACGACATTGTTAGGATCGCGGGTAGTCGGTGGATGGAAAGGGCTAGGGGAGGCCTATGTCCAGCAGTGGACTTCTGTGGGCTGTTGATGATGATGACTGGTAACAAGAGGATAGCAAACGTAATCTGAACAAAATCAAAGGGGACTTTATTCAGTACAATCACAAGTATCACTTTGAAACTTCATAAACAATGCATTACCTACTGAACACTCCGTTTCATTTACCCAGTTTCACAAATAATAATGTTTCATTTCATTCCCCTATCATCAACACCACCGCGTGCGAAGGCCACTGCTCAATCCACAATTCCAGGAAGAACGATTCTGGGGCATTATTCTCCATGACACAGGAGATCCCTTGCCCCGAACCGTGTTATGACAAAACGTGATCATGGGTTTTATTCTAGAAGACATAGGAGATACTTTGCCCTAACTGTGTGACGTGGCAACGCGATCTAAACGCAAACGCAAAGGAATTGGTCATAGTGAATAATCATCATCATCATCAACAGCCCACAGAAGTCCACTGCTGGACATAGGCCTCCCCTATCCGCTTCCAGGAAGAACGATTCTGAGCCCTTTCCATCCACCGACTACCCGCGATCCTAACCTCGTCCTAATGTCGTCAGTCCATCGGGTAGGAGGGCGTCCCACACTTCGCCTTCCTGTTCGTGGTCGCCATTCAAGAACCTTTATTCCCCATCGGTTGTCAGTTCTTCGAGCTATATGACCTGCCCATTGCCACTTCAACTTGCTGATTCTGAGAGCTATGTCGGCTACCTTGGTTCTCCTACGGATTTCCTCATTTCTGATTCTATCGCGTAGTGAAACTCCTAGCATAGCTCTCTCCATAGCTCGTTGTGCGACATTGAGCTTGGTGATGAGGCCAAATAGTGAATAATAACCCTGAACAAAATCAAATACTCAAATCAGAATGGTCTTTAATCAGTAAAATCACTAGGTTAAATTTGAAACGTCTTATAATCTCGCTAGATAAAATTATTGAGGCTCCCGACACTAAAAAAACCTTTCATATTTTAATATACAGTACCTATTAGATTCAAAGGTATGTCTAACATTGGTTACACAGTATAATTAACAATCCATGTACGAAACCTCGTTAGGAGCGGTTCCCATAGGCTGCCTTGTGATTAAGTTACAAATTAGCTCCCGAGTAGGTACCGGATAATCCCTACGGGTAACTACCGATTGGTAAACCTACCTAAATTAGTACTAACCTACCTATCTTACATACACGCAGGCACACTCTCATATTATTAGGCTAAGAGTAAAAACTAAAATATTTTTTTGTATTTAGGTACCTACATACTTAGTTTCCTTTAGTTCATTGATTGATGTTTAGTTTCTTGATTTAGGTTTATTTATAAGTACAAGCACTTAACATGGTTACCATAAGATATGGATATAAGAGTAGTAGAGCTCTTTGTGAAGGGCTCGTCCGGGGAAGTACTACCACCACGCCTTTTTCTGCCGCCAAGCAGCAACGCTATGTTTCGGTTTGAAGAGTGTGGTCGCCAGTGTAATTACAGGCACATGAGGCTTAACATCTGTTTGCCTCAAGTTGATGGACGCAGGGCAGTGCATCGTAGGGCACGTTCCTATTGTGCGTGACCTACGGGGCAATGTTTTGTTTATAGGTGATGGTTACCACTTAACATCAGGTGGGCCATCTGCTTGTTCCATCAGCTAATTGTATATAAAAAAATATATATATATATATATAGAAGAGCGGGGTCCTCTGACACAAGTATTATTTACTTAAAAGATGGCCCCAACCTTGTTAAACTAATATGTAATTTGCGCTACTGATATAAATAAATAAATTTGAAATTTTGAAAAATTTGACCTATAACTAGACGAAATCCACTCTCGAATTAGCAACTTCAAATCTCGAACTAGCAAGTGAAACAATTGAGAGGCTCCTTCCAACGCCTAATGTAGATTTATAAGTTTGTATTCGAAATATTATTCGAAAGTTTGTAAGTATGGATCATCCATCCATGTTTGTTACTCTTTCACGCCGGAACGGCTGGACGGATCTGGATGAAACTTGGCAGAGAGCTAGATTATAACTGGAATAGAACACATGCTACTTTTTATCTCGTAGGAATACCGGGCTTTAAATCTGCTCGAGAAACCGCGGGGCGCAACTAGTCCTACTAGTATTATAAACGTGAAAGTTTGTAAGTATGGATGGATAGATGGATGGATGGATGTTTGTTACTCTTTCATGCCGGAACGGCTGAACGGATCTGGATAAAAACTTGGCAGAGAGTTAGATTATAGTCCGGAATAGTACATAGGCTTTTTATCCCGTGGGAATACCGGGATTTAAATCTGCGCGGGTGAAACCGCGGGGTGCAACTAGTCAGTTATATTATAGCGTCGGTCTATATATGGTAGATAATAAGCGATGTAGGGCGCTGCAATCTAATATGTAGAAATAAGGTAGGTACAATAGTTTATTTATAGGTACCTACTACATAAGACTACCTACCTGTACCTCTCACTGTATCCTAAAATCAAGTACCTATAGACAAAGTCTGAATTAAATCAATTAAATTGAATTGAAACCGTCACTACATCAAACCGCGAATCTTACATGTCAATATAACATTATCTATTCAGTAGGTAATATTCCACTGGTATATTACTGAAATAAATCACGCTTAACTGTGTTATTACATGGTTTGGACTTGTTTTACGTTTTTAGGGATCAAAAGGCTGTGAGGAACCCTTCTCGCTATTCATATTGCCGAAATTATATACCTAGTCATATGTCACGGAAAAAGAATAGCAGCCCCACTGCTCAGTTGGTTAGTTGGTACTTGGTAGTAGCACAGCCTTGTGCGCCGTAAGCCTTGGATTCGACACCTACACAGGACAAACATTGGTGTGATGAACAGATGATAGATATAAATATCTAGATTATAACAGTTAAAAAAAAACTACGAATTTCACCCAATATCCAATTTTTTATCAGTTTTATAGTGTTCACTACTCAAGGATTTTTTTTTTATAAAACACTAAAAGTTATTTTCCGAGCAGGATTTGAACCCGCGACAGGTTCCCCTATATACAGGGCGCTCACCAACTGCGCCATGGAGGTCCAGGGTACATCCAGTAGGTATAGAATGTAACATGTTCATCAGTGCAGCATAACACCTATAGGCTAGGTTGGTGCCAAACCTAGCGCAGTGTCGTATCATATTTGAAGATAAATATTAAAATAGGATAGGCTACATAGGTTTAGTGCGCGTCAACCAAAAAGAACGCTGGAAAACCGTAGAGGGGATGTGTCTGCGCATACAAAATACTCGCGCCATCACATCCCCTTCCCCTCCGGTGTTCTTTTTGCGTGACGCGCACTATAGTAAGCAATTTTTAACATAGCGTATGCGTTGTCGACACGCACTTGGCCAATTTATTTTCTACGGTGCCCCCAAGGCGGTTTGCGAATGTGGGAGGGTAATGTGTTTTCATGTTAATATATTGCTTGGAAATTGTTTTTTGAGGTTTATTTTGAATCAGAGTCAGAAAAACACACGTAATACAAACAGGCGAGAATAGGTAGATTGCTGAACACGCGTTTAGATATTGAATCCCGAGCGATTTGGTTTAGCGAGGGATTCCTAATGCAATATAACCGCAGTTTTCAGCCCATCATATATTATCACTCAGATGGTTTTTATTCCGTTATGAGTAATTACAGGCACATGAGGCTTAACATCTGTATGCCTCAGTTGATGAACGCAGGGCAGTGCATCGTAGGGCACGTTTCTTGCGTGACTTGCGAGGCAATGCTTTGTTATAGGTGATGGTTACCACACATCAGGTGGGCCACCTGCTTGTTCCATCAGCTAGTTGTGAAAAAAATATTTGGTGTAAACACGATAAAGTATTTTCTGTCTTATTATTAGACTACTAAGGAGTCTAATACCTATATAGTAGAGGAGTACCTGTCAGGACTTCATCCATTCCTATTCAATGTGAAAGGTAGAAGGCCCATCGGCGCTTCCACATACCAACAAATGGTGAATTATTCACTATGATGATGTGCAAATGGCACCGCGATCACAGCTAAGACAAGGCAGCCGGTGTCATACGGTCAGGGCAAAGTATCTCCTATGTCATAAAGAATAAAGCCCAACTTCAAGTTTTTTCGTTTCACGGTTTGGGGCAAGGAATCTCCTATTGTCATAGAGAATAATGCCCCAGTGTGTATATGTCGCGTCACGCAAAAAGAACGCGGGAGGGAGGAGGAGGGGGTGTGATGGCGAAAACAGTGGCCAAGTCCTTACCAAATACTAATTAAAAACGTACGCGAGCATTCCTAGACGATACCATCTATGGTAATGCGATGCAAATTACGGCTCTAAGACTGGGGCAGTTAGTTTTAGAATTGACTGCGATCTTGTTGGGTCTAGTAAGATTATTTGAATGTATGTTCGTTTGTTAATTGTAATTTGTAGATCGAGAGGTCGTAGCTTCTATTTCTGTACCTTAATTATTGCTTCGCTACTGGATTCTATTTTCTTATCATCATCATTATCAGTTTTAGAAGATCACACACTAGCACTGAAAACTTTACTACGTTCAAGACCAGATTAGTTATAGGTTCTATATTATACAGGGTGGCAAAAAAGTCGTGGATCAAACGCAATTAGGGGTTAGATGGGGTCATCAGCTGCCAAATTTTTTTATCTATAGTAGCAGCTACAATAGATAACAATTTAGTATAGCTATACTACGTATTATATGGTTAATATTGCATTGAAACGTTTTGATGCCGTCGCCGCGTCTTCCTCTTACCTTCATTCACCGTACGCCGTTTCTGTGTGTTTCGTGTCTAAGGTCGAAATCTATCATCGTATTATTAGGTGGGTAAGGTAGGTAGGTATCTAAAGGGAATTTATGATCAAACAACAAAAAAATCTAGTTAATAAAGGTCTTTATTACAAAATTTTCAATCAATTAAAATATCTCCAATATGGATATCAAAGTTGCCCGCTTTGGTTCCGAAGCATCCCTCTGGAAATTCCTCTGCTTGTATATCACCGTTCTTCACCATTTCCAGCAAATTATCAATGATGGTCCCCATTTCTTCATCATCTTTCATCATCTGCTTCTCTTCTTCGATAACGTTTTCCTCCGTCAGCGCCCATATATGTGAAAGGTCCTTCAACATTTTGTTAATGGTAAATGACACGTTGCTTGTTGATTTAGCAACTTTAGACCAGATATCGTGTAAAAAAATCAGCTTGGGATACTCGAGACATACGAGAACTTTGAATCCGTTACTGGCAAAAATGTTTTCATAAAAACCCGGTTCGTTTTTCTTTTTGCTGTGTATTTTGAATAGTTTGTACAAGTCTGATTTGTGGCTTTCATCATCGAATGGGATGTCTCGTTCTTGCAGCCACTTTATCATTGTTTCCTTCTTGCTGTAAGGCGTCACGGTGGCGATGTTTTTGCGCGGTTGCTTCAGAACCACAACTACGTTCGGCGATAGCACAGGCAGAAGCTCACTCTGAATCCATGACCTAACATTATCGTTTCCGACCTTATCACCATCTTCGGCGTCACAAAAGCAATCAGACTTAGCTATCAGACCAGCAGTAGAAGAAACAGCTAGACCTAAGCACTTGTTTGCTGGTATCTTCAGAACTGTAACGTAGACGATGCTTTTTCCCTGAGATCTGTAGCCCACGATTTGTCTCAGATAAAGATGTCTTTGGTACGCGAGCTTGGGGTTTTCATTTATAATGTAACGATGAAGCGTTGGCAGGTGATGGTAATCTACAAGTTGGTTCTTAACTAGCGTGCGGATTGTAGCACTTTTGTAAAAACTATCATCTCTTAGGTTTTTTAGACTTGTCATTAGGTTTGTCAGTGTCGGTATTTGCCTTCTTTTTACGTAGTATTCAATAAAAATGTCTCTTATATCGTTGTAAACGAATGGTAGTACGGATTGGGGCAAAGGCTTCGTTTCTTCTAGCGCCCGTATCAAGGATCTGTTCTCGTACTTCTCCCTGAGTACATCGATCACTACAGGGTCGTGCAATGGCAATTTTGTAAAGTATTCTAACTTATCTAATAGCGCACCCGAGATCTGTTGATGCAGTATTGCTTCCTCTTTGCACACTTCTAAAACATTTAATGCAATATTTATTTTTCCGTTGATATTGTCCGCGTCTATAATGAGTTCGTTTTGTTTAGTTTGTCGGTCACTGGCTGCATTAAGATGGGGGACCACTTCTAGGTTTAGTTCGTCATCATTATCATCGTTGACTTCGTTAGGGGAGGGGGCCACTCCGATTGGGTCAATTAGATTACTTTCATCAACTTCAGAGGGGGCCACTTCGAGTGGGTCAACTAGATTACTTTCATCAACTTCAGAGGGGGCCACTCCGATTGGGTCAATTAGATTACTTTCATCAACTTCAGAGGGGGCCACTTCGAGTGGGTCAACTAGATTACTTTCATCAACTTCGTACTTCACTTCGATGATAAATTCATTCTCGTCCGTCATTTTGTCTGTAAAAAAACATAACTAAGTCAACAACTTAATAATGTTTACTCCATAAAGTGTCTAATATAATCTTAGTCTACTTATTTATGTATTATATACGTAGACTAGCTGAACCCGCGGCTTTGCTCGCGCCAAGGAATTCATAGTTTCATACAAACTTTCATCCCCTATTTTATCCCCTTGGGGGTAGAATTGATCAAAATCCTTTCTTAGCGGATGCCTACGTCATAACATCAACCTGCATGCCAAATTTCAGCCCGATCCGTCCAGTGGTTTGGGCTGTGCGTTGATAGATCACTATGTCAGTCAGTCAGTCACCTTTGAGTTATATATATTTAGATTAGACTTTTTACCTACAAGGGACAAACAAGTTTATTTATTAAATACGTACGTAGGTAGTAGTAGGTACTAGGTACAGATACAAAAGTCTACCAACCTATTCAAAAAATAAATTTTGGAAAAGAATAGAACATAGAACATAGACGTGAATATAATGTAGATAAGATGCATTTTTAATTAGTTCAGTTTCTAAAGGGATCGTTAGGGATTGAAAAACAAAACCAGCCAAGTGCGAGTCGGACTCGCGCACGAAGGGTTCCGTCCGTACTATTATCTATAAAAAAAGGAAAAAATACGCTTGTTGTAGGTTGGTGTGGAAGCCCTCTTTAATTCTAATTTAAGAGAATTCTGTTTTTTAGCAATTTTATTCTGTTTTTTAGCATAACTGTTGTTAGCAAAAGAAATTCATTCCTCTTCATCCAAAGGTTGTCTGGAAGAGATCGCTCAAGGCGATAAGTCCGCCCATTGGGTATACAGTTATTTTTATTCCTTATTTCTTTTAGTGTACCAACTTACTTATTTTTTTTATGGTGTACAATAAAGTATTTTCATTCATTCATTCATACATCACTTGTGAATATTTCAACTATCTAACTAGGTACCTATTTATTATGAGATACCTACAACCTTGTGACAGATGGACAGCGGAGTTTTAGTAATAGGGTTCCGTTTTATCCGTTGGGTACGGAACCCTAACTAGGCCTTCGAATAAAAAAATGTAAAAACGCTGTGGTAGGTAACCTACCTACAATTTTAAATAACTTCTTCAATGAAACACTGTTCTCCAAATATTACCAAGCCCTACACATATATATTTGGGTTTTTGCCTAGTTAGACTAGATAACTACCTACCTGCTTGAAATACCTACCGAACCTAACATACCTCCCACAATGGCGCATCTGGTTTTTATTAGTTAGGTACTAAGTGTTGAATTAATTATAATAAGTAGTACTTACAAAAACTACCTAGCAATTATTAATTTGAAATGATATTAAATGATAGGTAACCGGTGAAATAAAAACACGCACAGACACCAAAACACAGAGTAACTGACTCGACTAGCGAGCTTGTGGCGGGCGACTGACGGACCGGCGACGGACGCGACTGTACGTACACGACCGACGCACGAGCTGGCAACGCCCCGCGCCCAGCACGTTTCTCTGCGACTTGTGTACTCGCACTCTTTCTAACACATTTAACCTTTTCACTCATACGATAAGAATGAACGATCGCATAATTAGGGTGCAATAACTACGTGAATTCGCGGTATCTAAATGTTATTATTATAACATAGGCTACGTATGCTATTATTACAGTTTATATGTATGTCTATACTGAAGTCGGGCCATGCAATAGTTTGATATTTCGCAATTTATTTTTACCATCCGACTGAGATCCGAAGTGTCTACCTACCTATTAGAACTTTTTGACATATTATTATTTAAATTGAGTAGGTAGGTAGGTACATTTTAGTTTGAGTAAATATTTTAGGTTAATCTATACCTCCCTACCTTCAGTTATTATTTAATCTAGATACCAAGTGTACCGTACTTACCTTCGTAGTTAACAAAACATTTTTGTTTGTCCTATATATAAATTTTAAACTAAGAAACTACGTTTAGAACGAGTCTAGTTAAAATCAGATCTACATAAAAAACAACGTGTACGCCGCACACTCATCATGCGTATATAGGTAGGACTTTATCAAACAAAACCCGAAGCATCGCGCGCCGAAGGGATCCGGTCTGCATGCGTCATCTTCTCATACCAAAACGAATCTCCGTCTCTTTCTCACTCACACTGCTACCCTCCCTCTCGGACTCGGATGCACCGACCGGACCGCGACCGACAGCCAGTTCGTCTGTAGTTTTTGTAGAAGTCGCACGTCCGTCTTAGTGAAAAATGCAGAACGAAAAGAAGAAAACTCTTCGTCGTGTCTACCGCAAGCTTCAAGAGCAGCATGAATCACAACCAAACTACCTCGCCGCCGCCGCGATGTATACCGGTCTTCATCCAAAAACTTTGATAAAGCTAGATAAAAGGGATCATAAAAAACTAGAAGTTGATGACGTCAATCATGGTCTGATTTCCACGATACGCAGTTTCTACACAAACTACTGCCAACACAAGGATGGAGGAAAAGTGCCTACAACTTACGAACTGTTCGATGCTTTGGTTAAAATGAACAAACTAGTGCTCATGGACATAAGGGACTTCAGAAAATTACTCCAGAAAATGGGTTTTGTCTGGCAAAAAATTAAAGGCGAAAATTCGCCGTCATGCGTTGTGGTAGAAAACCCAGTGCTCAGATTCAAAAGACTTGACTACCTTACAAAGATACGGAAAAGCCGTGCCATAAATTGCGACGCAATATACTTTATTGGCGAAGTTGCTTACAGCGAGGAAATGGTAATGAATGCTCAAGAAATTCTTAATAACGAATGGAACGGAGCTTGGCAGCAAAAAGTTTTGTATGCAGTTGGCGTCAAGACAGTAACGTGTTTGAAAAACGTAGAGGAATTCAGTCACGCTGTTATCGAAGACTGGGTGACAACTGACCTCTGTCCGATCCTGTCGGAACCTAGTGTTATCGTGGCACCAGACTCTGACCACTACAAACAAAAACTAGTCGAGAACCCCACTCTATACAGCACAAAGCCAGAGATAGCTGCTTGGTTGGACTACCATAACGTACCCTACGACTCTGCAATGTCCAAATACGAGCTGTACAGCATCGCTGAAGAGTATACCGACTTGGAGAAGCCTCTTTATAAAATAGACGGTATTCTCAAGGCGCGAGGGCATGTTTTGCTGCGCCTACCCAATTGTATCGACGAGATAAGCCCGGCTGTATTGCTGCACCAAATAATAAGCAAAATTAGTTTGAATCTATTCAGTGATGACCAAAACACAGAATTTGCAAAAACGCGTTTTAAAGATGTCCTTTTAAACGCGGCCAAGGATTTGAAAAAAATTACTACTTCTGTGTGCAAGGTTGAGGACAAGGTTTATGCCACGGAAAAGAATGTGGATGATGAGCTGGATCGGCTGATGAATCAGAGCAGCCTTGTTCCGTCCGCGGAAAAGGATGACTCGGATATGGCGTCCTGCAGTGATTCAGAATGATTAACGACAATAGTTTTATTTTCAAAATACTTATCTGCTTGCATATTGTACAACTTTGTTTGATTATAGAAATTTCATCCTACAAAAACTTATTATTTGTACCGAATATCTGCAATCACAACCTTAGAACTTTGCAATAGGACTGTAATTCGCCAAGCTCTGAATGTGTAAAAGGGTGTTACAGAACAAATAATAGTATGTGGGTAACTACCCACCAGCCGCAATAAATGGCAGGGATTATGAATGAGGGTTACATAGTAGTTACGTTTCCTTACGATGCTTTTCTTCACCGTATATTATAAATAGGTAGGTCTGTCTGTACTCAAAAGGAACATTCTGAGAAATACAAATCATCTACACATTGTATAATAGGTCGCGTCAACCAAAAAGAACGCTGGAAAACAGTGGAGGGGATGTGTTTGCGCATACAAAACACTCGCGCCATCACACCCCTCCACCCTCCTTCTGGCGTGCTTTTTGCATGACTTGACCTAACACATACCATTTTAAAATTAAAATATGACCTCATGTTATCAGATAAGAGCTTAAGTAAAGAAAGTAATATTTAAACTTTTAATTGGTCGGCATCTGCGGCCCGATTCCTCTAATGTCTGGCTATCGGATGGCTTTCAGTTTGACATTTGATTCCCATCCATCCAAGGAATTTAGCATCCATCACAAAGAATTTAGATACTAGCTCCATCTCATCATGACGACCTCTGTGGCGCAGCGGGCGAGAGCCTGCCTGCGACGCAAGAGGTTGCGGGTTCGATTCCCGCCTTGGAACAATATTGTGTACGATCTGCAGAAATTTGTTCCGATGGTCTGGGTGTTTTCTATGTATACCTAATAAAAAAAAAAAACTATCTATGTAAGTATATCATGTATTAAATATATCAGTTATCTAGTACCCATAACACAAGCTTTGAATAGCTTACTTTGGGGCTAGATAGTGCTGTGTGGATTGTCCAGCATTATTTATTTATTTATTTATCTATTATGTTGCACACTATGGGAATCAAAAGCTCCCGTCATAGAGTATTATATTCCTTGATCAAATGTCAAACTGAAAGCCATCTCGATAGCCAGACATTAGCGTAATCGGGCCGCAGGCAGGATCCCTCTGCTCTGGTATTGCAGGCATATGTTCATTGTTCATATGCTACAGCAACCGCTTGCCATCAGGCGGGCGCGGCGGTACGCATATTTGTCTACTATGCAATAATTCGGTAAAAAATATTAAAGGCAAGCAAAGAAAAACAATTACTTGTCATCATTTTGGAAGTCAGTGAAAAAACTTACCGCTGGTTTCTGAAAGCGCGATCAATACTAATCGGCTGTCAAATCACTTGCTTTTTCAGCTTTCACTTCAAAAACCCATAATCGAATTTTTCTTTCTAATTTGAAGTAGAAGCTGAAATAGCAAATGACTTGGCAGCCAATTAGTGTCTGTAAGAGATCGCTTTAACGATAAGACCGCCCATTTTACTTCACTAAACTTTTATTTGTTTTTAATGTGTTATTGTCCTTGTGGTGTGCATTAAAGACTTTTCTATTCTACTCTATTTTAGTGTTGATCGAGCTTTCAGAAACCGGGGGTTAGACTTGCAAATTCTGAGAGCTGAGCCCACGAGTGTTCAATCAATTGAACTGGGTCGCAAATAATGCATACAGATGAAACTGTGCCGATTGGAAAATATGAAAAAATATGCATCGAGGATACTGCGGTGCATGCAAATCGTGGCCCAGGTCATACCAGTGATCCCACAACGCATGATTCGGCTGAGCGGAGACGTTGCTAGGCAGGTATAGTTCGCGCAACTAATCTAAGTCCCTCTGAAGTCAGGCACTATTGCAAAAACATCACTTCACTATCATCACTATCACTTCGCTATCGCTACTTAGTACAAAGCAAAGTACTGCGACTTTGTATAAAACAAAGTCGCTTTCTCTGTCCCTATGTCCTCTTGTCCCTTTGTATGCTTAAATCTTTAAAACTACGCAACGGATTTTGATGTGGTTTTTTTTAATAGATAGAGTGATTCCAGAGAAAGGTTTATATGTATAATACATGCATGATATGTGCACCCGTGCGAATCAGGGGCGCGGGTCGCTAGTACTTAATAAGATAATGAATTATATCCTACTAATATTATAAACGCGAAAGTTTGTATGGATGGATGGATGTATGTATGTTTGTTACTCTTTCACGCCGGAACGGCTGAACGGATCTGGATGAAACTTGGCAGAGAGATAGATTATAGTCTAGAATAGCACATGGGCTACTCTTTATCCCGTGGGAATACCGGGATTTCAACCTGCGCTGGTGAAACTGCGGGGTGCAACTAGTCTGTCACATTTCGGTTATTGATAATTGTATGCGAGTTACGTATCTAGCCCTCACAGACTATAGAATTTAATCACTATGTCAAATTTCGAGATGAAATTTCCATTCTGTCGTTCTGGCGTGATTGAGTAACAAACATCCATCCATCCAAACTTTCACATACATTGCTGCAACCAACGTACATAGATTTTTTTTTCAGAATTCCAAGGCTGAAACTCTAAGTATGCCATGGTTATTAAAATACGTCACTAAGAGTCCCCGCAGACTACAAACTTTCTATCGGCCGAGAGTTTGGTCGGCTTCTTAATCAGTATGAAGATGTATGCAGATGCGCACATTACAGTGATTCAGTATCGGCCGAGAAAAAAG
Organism: Plemyria rubiginata; assembly: GCA_963576535.1. NCBI lineage: Eukaryota > Metazoa > Arthropoda > Insecta > Lepidoptera > Geometridae > Plemyria > Plemyria rubiginata. The sequence continues at coordinate 5,589,327 of OY754922.1, read as the reverse complement.
TTTGGTGGGCTTCACGACTGCCTTCAAACTTTCCATCGGCGAACTATCGGCCGAGCGTTTGATCAGTATGGCGCTCTTGCCCCGCCCGCACACTTGCCGATTGTTTGATCGGCCGACTCGGCCGATGGCTTCATTCCACGCGAGTGATCTCTTCACAAACTCTAGTAAAATAATCAATCGGCCAAACCATTTGTCGGCTAGTCTGCGCACTCGCGACCAACCCAACTGTTTTGTTGGCACAGTGTGCGCACGAACAGGCCAACTCGACTAAACTCTCGGCCGATAGAAAGTTTGTAGTCTGCGGGGACTCTTAAACGCTTAATAGATTGTGTTTTCACCGTATCTACCAACCTTGACACTTATTTCGGCCATTTCCCCCAATAAAGTTAACAGCATTCAAGATTGGCAACCCTTCGTTCGGCAATCTTTGGAATTCCTCGTAAAATGTTGGTAGTGACAGAAATTATACACTTATAATGAAGAATATCACCTATATTTGAATGTATGTGCGACAATCCCCTTTGATATAAAGGCCCTGATCGACGAGCCATAAGACCGCAGTTTTACTTGCTCGTCGATCAGGCCTTTAGGAATCTTATTTATTTATTTATTTTATTTTAACATCACATATATTATTACAAGAAGAATTCTTGAAGAGATTTTCTAAGGTCATGAAGTAGTTACTGTTATCTGTTTCAGTAAATTGATCTGTTTTTATCCTGCTTTGGTAAAGCATACAATGTGGGTATAGAGCCTGCCTGCGACGCAAGAGGTTGCGGGTTCGATTTCCGCCTTGGAACAAATTTGTGTACGATCTGCAGAAATTTGTTCCGATGGTCTGGGTGTTCTCTATGTATAATAAAAAATATCTATCTATGTAAGTATATAATGTATTAAATATATCAGTTATCTAGTACCCATAACACAAGCTTTGAATAGCTTACTTTGGGGCTAGATAGTGCTGTGTGGATTGTCCAGCATTATTTATTATTATTATTATTATTATACTTTCGTCTAGCGTGAAAAACCGCAGGCGAAAGTAGTCTTCTAATAGATACAGTTTTACGCTCGGCAATCTCCGGGATTCTTCGCATAAACTCGCGTTTCTGGTTCATTTGACAAGGCCATACGTTTTTGGCTCAGTCATCCGTTAATGGTCGAAGGAAATCAGTGATCCATACACGATCTTAAAGAGGTTTTCAGTAATGGGGGACAAGGTAAAAAGTGTTCAGATTAGGTTCAGATTGATTTTATGAAGCCTATGAAACTGATGGCTATTGGCTATAACCATTGGTTATCTTGGATTTCGTGTAATATTACTAAAACCATTGAGTTCGTATTAGCTTGGCACCCTCAATTGGAGCTTCAATATTATAATACCTTACATTGCAACAAGGATCAAACAAAAGTCAAAGTGATCCTTGAGATTCAACTGAATCCTTCACCTTCTGTGACCTATTCACTTTACTTTGACAGCTAGCAGTAACAAAGTATCCCTTTGGGTCGCCAATTATTATAGGCCACCAATCACCGTTTTACTTTATCCCCGACAATCAAATTATGTTTCTAAAATAAAAGGAATAATCACGTAGTAAAGAAAGCATTTATTAACAAAAAAAGATGTGATAGTGTGGTGAAAGCAAAATTAAATATGATAATACGCGGGCACCACAGTTGCGCAACAGCCATACAGGTACAACTGATGACGTCATAGTTCCTGTGATGGACAGAAGCTCTGGCAGTTCTCTGTCAGAGTGCCAGTTGGTACTGGGTAGTCGGCGTCGCGATCGACTGGCTGGTAAGGGGGACAGTCAGTCGTGTTGAAGTAGTAGTTACCTTCGACTCTGTTGGATGAAACACATGAGGTAAACACACATGCATAAAGAACGAGAATAATAGGCCCACCCAAGACAGCAATCTTAGCACGAAGGCATTTTTTTACCCGAGTGCCGAGGATTTTGTGTTTGGCGTGTATTTGACGACCTCAGTGGCGCAGCGGGCGAGAGCCTGCCTGCGACGCAAGAGGTTGCGGGTCGATTCCCGCCTTGGAACAAGTTTGTGTACGATCTGCAGAAATTTGTTCCGATGGTCTGGGTGTTCTCTATGTATAATAAAAAATAGCTATCTATGTAAGTATATAATGTATTAAATATATCAGTTATCTAGTACCCATAACACAAGCTTTGAATAGCTTACTTTGGGGCTAGATAGTGCTGTGTGGATTGTCCAGCATTATTTATTTATTTATTAATTAATTTATTTATCTATCCATGTATGTATTTATGTATCCTTCCTTCGATATTTCCTTTATCACCACGTAGCAACCAAACGGCTGGATGGATTTTGATGATTCTGGTATCAAAAGATTCGTCGCAACTTCCCAAGTGTCCTTAGAATAAAAAAAAACCATAAAAGTCACGTGGGAAGGAAAGCAGGAGCGATATTCTCTCACATTAAAAAAAATCTTTTCGCTATCATAGCAATATGGGTAATAAAATCAAGCGAGTAATAAAGTGTTTTCAAATAATGTAGGTATTAGTTTTTGATTTAAAGTAAACCCTCAAAGACAAAACCAGAACGCAAAATTCGTTAAGTCACTTTAGTAAACTAGGCCATGAGTGATACTAAAATATATCATAAAACCTTCCCTATGGTCATACAGATCGTTTAGAAAAAACCGCATCAAAATCGATGAAGCCGTTTCGAAGATATTAAGAGTTTTGTGCTAAAAAAATGTGATTGCTGGTAACCCCAAAGTGATCAAAATGAGATATACAACCACAGGCATCAGTAAACTGCTAGGACATAGGTACGCGAGCCTCCGACTGTCTGCGATCATTACATTTTTATCATTCGTCAAGACTGAAGAAAGGATTTCAATATTAAAAAGTACCAAACTTAAAACATTATCTTATTTACCTACCTACATACTTTTAGTTCGGGCACTCGGGTTTTTTATTTTTTAATAAATCTTCTTGTTTTACAACTAGCTGAAGCAGAAGGCCCACCTGAGCAGAATGCCCACTTGATTTTAAGTGGTAACCATCACCTATAAAAAGCATTGCATCGTAAGTCACGCACTATACGGACGTGCTTGACGGCGCACTGCTCCGCGTCCATCAAATTGAGACATACAGTTGCTAAGCCATGTGCCTGTTATAGGCACCAGCACCCGCACCCTTCAAATTGGAACAATTCAATACGAATATAACTGCTATCAGCAATAGGGGATTCATATCAAAACATGTAATACCTATCTCTATTGCGGTCTATTGTTAATGCTGCGGATAGAATTTCAATAAAAGAGGTCTGTACCGTTTACAAATACTGTCTTTCTTCATTACCTATCCCTAAACTCTGACTGTCGTTATGAAGTAACAAGATTGATGTGCCAAATTTTTTTTACTGTCCCAAAGGTTATTTTCAGAGTAGGATTTGAACCTACAACCTTCCCCTTGATACGGAGCCACTCTAACCAACTGCGCCATTGGATTCTAATTATATATTGAGATTCGGATTAAAATCTGTGATTTCCTGAAGTAAACACTAAGGCCCTTAATCCTGAGCGCGCCAATAGCTTTTCAGACCGATAAGTTTATTGCTGTCTTGTCGTGGGCATGAGAGTGACTGTTAAGTATACTCTATTGATTAAGAACATTCATAATCCCTACTATTTTAGGCAAAACTAATACAAAATTAAGATTGAGGGAGTTACGTTTTGTCCGCTTGGTCACCAAAACAGCTGGTGCCAGTGATACGTCCCGCCACCCATTCTGAGTAGTTCGCAGCTCTATCGGTCTTGAGGCAAGGGTTGACTGACGTCGCCCACAGCTGCACACACCTGTTGTGGCTGCAGAGAGCTGGAAACATACCGTCCGTAACACAGGATTCTAACTCGGGCACCAGTCTCACACAAAACAGGTATTCATAATATCCTAAACATACACCCATTCATACTGTAAGGAAGCTTTATTTAGAAAATAAATGAGTCAAGAGTTAACAAAACTTATTGACATCCTTCAGGGACATTGTTCTCTATGACATAGGAGGTTCCTTGCCCCCAAGCCGTGTATAACTTCAAAGCCTGATCTTAGGCTTTATTCTTTATGACATAACTATGTTATTATGACATTCTTTATGTCACAACGTGATCTAAACGCAAATGCAATTGAATTGGTTGGTGTATAACACCCCAGAACTCAGCTTGTTATAGATCTGTCTTCTGTTTGGCCGTGGGTTCGATCCCAACCGAAAACAAACATTTGTGTGATGAATATGGATGTTTGTTCTCTGCCTGGATGGTAATTTGAGTGATAAGTATGTATGTGTAAAAAAGCATTAAGTATTACTTCGCCTATCTAGTTCCCTTAAAGCTTTGCTTAGCTTGGGGCGAGGTACTCGTAGTGTTGTGTGGAAAGTCTACCATTTTTTGCAGACTTACTGCAACTGCTAATACATTTCTGAACGTTACATACGAGACGTATTTTTTGGAAGAATTTATTTGTATACTAGTTGCCAAATAACGTGGCAATAAAAGTAGTTCACCTTCATTCATCACGATGCCATGGCATCATAAAAATAATTTCGGAAATCTTACAGTTTGGGTTGAGTGGTTCAAATGGATCTCTTCGAGAGCAGCCCGGCTGTAGACCTACGGTTGCGATTCTCCCATAGTTTGGCCAAAAGTTCGCTTTCCCTTTTGCCTTGTACTCGCCATTGTTCGGGTCCGTGTTATCAAAGATCACCAGATCAGCGCAGGTCTTGTCTAAGCCAGGATATAGTCCAGACAACGGCTTCGCTGAATCGCAACAGCTTATGCTGTAACAGATTATGGTTATTTGTCATACTTACCTACTGCTTATTGTATCCATCTTTTACTTGGGTCAAATAAAAAAGTTTTCTTTTCTTTTTATTTAATTTTTATAGTACTTCCTGATGGAAAATATATATGGCCCACCTGACGTTAGGTCTTCTTGTCGTCACTAGTTCTTTCGAACCAGTGTGGTGAAAGGGTACGAGCATTTAACACGTTTTTCGTACTCTTAAGTTTCGACGCAACGCTGGTTGCCTCACGAAGTTTCCCTTCACTGTTTCATTACTACTAGTACCTACTGGCTCTGCACACATTAATTTTGAACAGCTAAATTCATTGGTGACCCTTGACCTTAGGATCGGAAAGCGGCGCAGCTACCACTACTCCACTTGAGGCATAGGTATACATGATCCCCCATGTAGCTATAGTTCACCGGCACCCAGCCCCCAACGGATGACGGAATATGAGTGTACAGATACCGTGCTATTGATATCCCATGGCTATTGACTTCCCTTCCCGCAGCGCCCCAAAGTGAACATCCTAGCGAGAATCCAAAGCCCGTGGTATTCTTCAAATCGAACCGGTTGGTCGTTGACGAGTCGTATAAAGCCTTGCCCAGTATAGCCCCTTGCTGAGGAAGGAATTTATGATTAACTTCTCAAACTTTGATGGATAAGCCCGGTTAAACTTAGTCCCACCTATCACAACAAAATATTGAAATATATAAGCAAGTTTTTTCTTTCTTTTTCGGGCTAGATCCGATGCCGTACATCACGTATGACATAATTGTTAAGGCGTTGACAACACCTAATATTTCTTTCGCTCGCACGATTCGACATTTTGAAAGATATAAAATCACAAATTCCAATTTTGAAAAATCGCAAACAACTATTTTGTGTGCAATCACATTGCGCATAGTTTGGTAAAAATTTCATTTTGATTGATGCAAGTTTTCCTACTCAAAAGTTTGCTTGAGTACGAAAACTAGAAATGCAAACTTTTAAGTAGAAAAACTTGTACCGATCAAAATGATTTTATTACTGCGCACTTTTGTGCGCAATGTGATTGCACACAAAATAGTTGTTTGCGATTTTTCAAAAATGGGTTTAGTGATTTTATATCTTTCAACAAGTCAAAACGTGCGAGCGAGAGTCACATTAGCTCTTGTCTTCGTCTTAACTCTTAACATTATGCCAAAGGCTTGTTCGATTAATCGGGTTATAGGCATGGACGAATAAACCAAATTATTCGACCATGGGTTTTTGATGTAAAAGCTGAAAAAGCAAGTGATTTGACAGCCGATTAGTATTGATCGCGCTTTTAGAAACCGGGGACAGTTAGTTTACTTACTTCCAAAGAATTGGCGACTGCTTTAGGATAAGTCACCACGCCGCCCAATCCAGCTGCTGCTTCCTTAGACCAGTCGACAAAAAATACGTTTCTTTTCGTTACACTTTTGAGTACCGCTCCGATAAGCAACATCATGCATCCACCATTCCTGCTTCCGTTGTAGCCGTGTGTTAGCATAATGTTTGGAAGGCTATAATTGTACCCGGGTAGGTCCACGATGGCTGCTGGGTCGGTCAATGGTAATCCTACCTTAGCTGGATCTTCGTCTATTGTACTTGAAAAATAAACACGATGTAATAATACAAATAACTTTATTGATATAATAGTAGGCACAATTCAATATTGAATCCATAGGCTCCCGAACTAGTAATACTGTGTTTCAGGAGCCAGTGGCAAATAATTTATCACCCGATTCCCGGAGGCTAGTTTTTTATGGCTTTATATGGAAATCACCGGGGTTTTTTTTATTAAGTATGTCAATGTACAATACGAATGTCTATGAAGTAATATGAGTAAATCTTATCCATCTCATTTACAAAAGTTGTTAAAGGTGCATACACACACGCGCGAATTTCAAACGTACTCTGAAGCTTACCTGTATAAATAAATGTCCATACTGTTTGTCAGTAGCAAGGTATGTGCTGAAAAAATACAATGTATTTTATTTGCACTCAAGTTAATTTAATCAATGCGTTTTAAATATACTTCGTACCGCCTCACAGTCAATGAAAGTCAGATGTTTGACAGTTAGTGTACGTATGACGTAGGTGCCACGACATACGCTTACGCATATAGAAGACGAACTCTGGGACTAAACAAACATCTAGGTATGTTAGTCACACTAATGTTTGTTCTCTGTAAGTATCGAACTCACGGCCTACAGCGTAGAAGGCAGGGCTACTACCAACTGAGCTACAGCTCAATCAACCCTTAGGCCGGTGCCAGATATGTATAAACTTACGTGATCACTTAGCTGCACGCTTAGTGAGGCACGAGAAAAACTTTTCACTGTTTCGTGCCTCACTAAGCGTGCGGCTAAGTGATCACGTAAGTTCGTACATATCTGGCACCGGGGTTAGAATAATAATTTATTTAATGAGGACTTAAAACATGTAAAAAATATTTATTTATTTATTTATTTATTTATTGCCAACATGTACATACATCAGTTATATTATAGCTTAGGTCTAAGGTAGCTAATAAGCGAGTACATGTACATGCACTTAGCATAAACAATACATAACACTTAGTCCTACAATCGGTGGTCTTATCACGCACAGCGATCTCTTCCAGCGATCCGAATGTTGACCAGAAGGGTTGTCGAGATGTTTCTCATGTAATTATTAATTACTAGTTGCGCCCCGCGGTTTCACCTGCGCAGATTAAATCCCGGTATTCCCACGGGATAAAAAGTAGCCTATGTGTTATTCCAGACTATAATGTATCTCTCTGCCAAGTTTCATCCAGATCCGTTCAGCTGTTCCGGCGTGAAAGAGTAACAAACATCCATTCATCTATCCATACTTACAAACTTTCACGTTTATAATATTAGTAGGATTGTCACTTGTCTTGACCTAATTATACGCCACGTAATGATTCTATCTATCTAATCAGCCCACTTTCACCCACTGCCGGGTGTAAGCCTCCTCCTTAGCACGCCGCTCTTTCCGGTTCTGCGCCACATGTATAGGTCGCGTCAACCAAAAAGAACGCTGGTATACAGTGGAACGGATTTGTTTGCGCATACAAAACACTCGCGCCATCACACCCCATCCCCCTCCTTCCGGCGTTCATTTTGCGTGACGCGCACTACCCGTTTGGCATTTATTACGTAATGATTATACTTATATTATTTCTAATGGTTGTAATTGTTACACTTTCTACTTACCGAAAAACGCAAGTAAAATATAAATTATTATCGACATCGTAAGAGTCTTGTATGGTACACTATCAACCAACGTTTGGCTTCAAATTACTATGTTTAAACAACATAAATATGCCTACCTACTTGACTAGTTGTAGGTATAGGTATGCCGCCCGACATTGTTCGCGTGATGTATAAGTAAAGGTGTATAGAAAATAACTCAAGAAAAAACATACTTCAAATGAACTGGAAAATACACTAACAAGCACCAGCTTTCGATTAAAAACATAATCATGAAAATCAGTCCACCCAGTAAAAAGTTATGAGGTAACAAATATAAAAAACAGTCGTATTGAGAACCTTCCCTTGTTTTGAAGTCGGTAAAAAATTAATATTGGTGGACATTCATTAAGTTAGAATCTAACTCAATATGGACATTCCACAATCATTATCTCGCCCTAAACGCCATAGCATGTTATATGGGAACCAGATGGCAGATATACTACTACTCATAAAGGTAGGTTTTTTTGGTTTTTTGATTGTTTTCTTTTTTGTTTTTTTTTTTGCGCGTAATAATTTAATATGCATAATATTTTGCCTGTATAAATAGGTACAAATTTTAGGCCCATCTGCACCCTTTAACACCCTTTTGGAACATGAGTTTCGGTGGTTCCTCTCTTCATCATCTTAGCATCCACTTCATAGCCATGAGAAGGACATACTACCTATTTATCGCGGTTAACACCGCGGGACGTAGCTAGTACCTAATGTATACTGCTACAGCATATTACCAGATACTTACATGATTGTCAGTCAGCATAGCAGTTTGTTTTGTATGATTAGATTGATAAATGCAAATAACCTTCTACAGCTGGCTGTAGAAGGTTATTTGCATTTATTTAGCTGGCTAAATAATTAAAATTAAGGCGATGACAAAGGCAGGGAAAATGTATTAAGTGGTATTTTGAATACTGATAGTTATGTATAATGTAGATTTTAAATTACAAAAAAAAAGTTTTTTTAAATTATCTTTTTATTTACAACTTTCGAGTCAAAGATTTGATCGAATTACCTACAGTTGAGAGTCTAGACTTTTCTGGATTGGGCGGTAAAGAATATAATATTCCCTTATTTAAATAGTAAACCAATAAAACTGGTTGAAACTCCAAAGTGTCATATCATGCAAATGTCTGAAACCTCGATTTTCTTCAGTAATAGCAATTCAACACAATTTCTTAACTCAATCGGGAATTTACTCGTCACCTCACTAAATCGCCGAGAATCAACCATCAGCGTTTTACAAACAGACAGAATGTTCTAGCTTTATCACTAAAGGGTTTATAAGACTGTTTCTTCATTACAGGGGTAGAGAATTAAGGTTTTAAGGGGTGTTAAGGCTGTGAATGTCGTGTAAGACGACGTAATTCTAAGGTTTTGTGAGATTACTAGACGGTTGTAGCAGACTATTTGGTGTTTGTCGCAGATATTAAGAGTGTCAGATATTATATCTGTATGAGCCTTAAGTTCTAGCAGATGGCGTTTTATAGTATTGAAGAGATCGCTGAGCCTATAGGCCGCTCATTGTACATTTTATATTGAAACTGTTTAATTTTCACCAACACTTTTGATCAAATCATAAATTTTGCTGATTTTATGCAAGGGTTAATCAAATAAAAACGGTTTTCGTTCAGTGCTATCCGATCAAGTAGAAGGATCTCTTTAAAACGTCTTGAAAACTAGTTAAATCCCGGGCCAGTTCTTCGCGACCAGAAGAAGAAGAAGCATACGGCTGGCTATAAGCGTTTTTTATGATTCTTTTTATAATCGTACGCTTGTAAAGTGTCTTTTAATTATAATTTTGAATCTGTCAATCGACAATGATATACGTCACTCGGGACTTTATTAGAAGCGTACAAATGATTTCTATGATAATGTCTGGAAGAGATGCGATAAGTCTACCGATAAGAGTACCGCTTGTAGGACAATAATAAGTATTCCTACCTATTTGTACTTATATGATGTACGTACTGTCCATGTTGTCCTCAATAAAGTTTTTATTATTATTTTTGAAGAAATACTTTTGTGCCGCAAAATTTTTGTTTCTGTGTGTGAATGTTATTGGCTGAAACCACCTTTAATTTTAAAATACAAAAGTGCCATTGTAAAATGACGGTTTTCATATAAGGGGCTAAGTTTATTAGCAGTTAAAGTAAACGGTTTAAGAGTGTGTACGTGAAACGCGATTTGTTCGCAGCTTAATGGGAGAGCGTTTACGATTATGGCGGTATGTCACACCGTAATGTAACATTGCGGTGACATTCGGTGTGTCACTTGTTACATTTTGAACACGTAAAACTTTGTCTCAAAACGTTTTGTTGATCTAAAAACCTTTTTTTGTAAATATTTTCCGACAGACAAGACAACCTTAAACATGTTTTATCATCAACTGGCCTTCTATCAGATTATTTGTACCACGGATGATGTTAGTAACAAGCATATTTTAAAACAAACTTTGTTTGTCAACTAGGTTCTGCAAATATTTAATTAAGATTATTTTTTGAATTTTATTTTTGTATATTGTATATGTTTTAGTTTTAGTGGCCTTTCTTCACACTATCTAGCCTATAGAGCAAAGCTTGTAATATCGGAACAAGATAGCCTTTACAATCCTATCCTACTACTATAAAAAACGCGAAAGTTTGTAAGTATGGATGGATGGATGGATGTTTGTTACTCTGTCACGCCGGAACGGCTGAACGGATCTGGATGATAATTGGCAGATGACAGAGTCTGGAATAGGAAATAGGTTTTTATCCCGTGGGAATACCAGGATTTAAATCTGCACGGGTGAATCTGTGGGGCGGAACTAGTACTTTTATAAAAGTATGATAACGGCTATCTGGTTCCGATACTTTTTGTAATATCTTTGTTTGAGAAAAAACAAATGTTTGTTCTTTGAGATCGATCCACGGCTTGATGCTAACAATGTTATTTCTTACGTAACGGTGTGACATGCAGCCTCTATGTACTTTTGTTTGACCTATTAATAGCCTTAATGTCCTATTAGCCCACCCATGGACAAATTAACCAACGTACCTACATTTGAAATTGATTTTTAATTTAGTCCTAAATGGTCGCATGGAGGCTTATTGGCAGTTTCTGTTCAGGTATAAAGTTCTAGAATTGTTTTACGGTTGTAGTTAAAATGGGGTTTAGTACTGGTTATAAAATAAATACTAGATGTCGCATGCGGCTTTGCTCATTTGGTATATGCGTCCAAATATGTCTGCCGTTTTAGGAACCAAGCCATACATACATAAAATCAGGCCTTTTTTGTATAGAGGTAGGTAGATCCTACTAATATTATAAACGCGAAAGTTTGAAAGTATGGATGGATGTTTGTTACTCTTTCACGCCGGAACGGTTGAACGGATCTGGATGAAAACTGGCGGAAAGATAGATTATAGTCTGGGATAGCACACATAGGCTTCTTTTTATCCCGTGGGAATACCGGGATTTAAATCTGCAAAGGTGAAACTGCGGGGCGCAACTAGTACATACATAAATAGGCCTTTTTTGTATAGGGGTAGGTAGATGTAATTTACATACGGATTTTTTGACTCCGTAGTATCTACCTATTGGACTTGCTACGGTACCTGCTTATACCTCTTTCGCTTCATTCATTCTCCTAAAATTTGCCCAACAATATAATAGTACCGACTTAAAATAAATAGTGTAAAAGTAGGACAAGACAAATTATCTTAGCATCTACAAATCGGTATAAAAAGCTCGTCGGTGCAGATCAATGACGTCATTAAAATAAACTACCCTCTTTCGAGATACAAAAAACTTAAGAAAACTTGCTCTGCAAGCTGTGGTTTTCTTGAAAACGGTTACCGCTTTTTAATACAGTGCTGTAAGTTTTAGACGTCATACGGCTTGTGTCATACGTGACACATGCTCCAATGTTTTTTTTTTATAAATAAGAATTGGATATCCAAAAAGTTTGCAACTGTGTTGTAAGTGATTTGGAAATATAAATATTTCGTTTTCCAGGATGTTAGCTGGCTGAGATTTGAGAAGATTTATTGCTGGGTTATGATTTTTTATTCATCAAAGTAAAATCCTACTAATATTATAAACGTGAAAGTTTGTAAGTATGGATGAATGGATGGATGTATGGATGTCTTTCACGCCGGAACGGCTGAACGGATCTGGATGAAACTTGGCAGAGAGATACATTATAGTCTGGAATAACACATAGGCTACTTTTTATCCCGTGGTAATACCGGGATTTAAATCTGCGCGGGTGAAACCGCGGGGCGCAACTAGTAATTAATAATTACATGAGAAACAGCTCGACAACCCTTCTGGTCAACATCCGGATATTGTATATTGTATGAATACTAGTTGTATTTTACAAAACCATTTTGACTGCGTCTTACTAAGACTTATGACATTTTTAATGGACTCTCCTTAAAATCTATGAAGTCAAAAAGTTGTGCTTACCACAACCGCTAAACAATTTCTCGCTCGCACATATTTTTAAAGATAATGTTACTGAATGTACTAGTAGGTACTGAATGACAAATTAAATTATATTTTTGCGAAACCCTTGTAATATTTACTCTCCGAAACATGCTTATTTGCGATTTGTTGAATTGTCAGTCCGATGTTTTTAGATGAGTGCTTGAGTCTTAACTTTATAACATCGTCCGTCAAGTAACGGACACCGTTTTAAGGAAACGACTTAGCAAATCTGTACAAAGCCGTGATTCGTTTCAATTGTCCTTCCATTTCATTGCAATCATTTTCTATTTGTGTACAAAGAACTTCATTTATTTATTTATTTATTTATTTCTCTCACATAAGCTTACAAGATCTTAGATAATCTAGTTAAATTTATATTAAATCTAGAACACGATTTTTTGTTAAACTCATATGAGAGCTGGTGCCCAATAAGGTTTTAAATTAAAACCTGTTAACAGGTCACCAGGCCCACCTTTCGGCCCATGTGTTATAATGTACGGGTAGGTTGGTGGTGTTTGATTGAACCCATATTATGTAAACACATTGAAGGAACGGTTGAAGGAAAGCGGGGAAGAGGGACGCCAAGAATAAGGTTCGCTGGATAAAAGCAGGTCACTGTCATTTCGAATAGGGAAAACAAGGAAGCATGCAAAATTGCGACATGGAGAGAACTGCTTCGATAGTACAACGATTGCATAAAACAGGCCATTTTAACATTTAACTGATATTTCAGCTGAGGATAAAATAGATTTTATGCACGAGTTAAAATACAATACCCAGAGAGAGTAATTATGGTATTTTATCACTTATAAAAATGTAAGTAATTTAAAAGATTACTTTTATTGGATTGGATTGAAAAGTAATTATTTACGCGACAAAAACACAAACACTGAATGGAGTTTTTGTCGCGTAAATAATTACTTTCCAATTCATGTAGTTCATAGATGTTTTTATATAAAATTGGTAATCATGCGTTAGAGTTACAGGCCATTATAAACCTTATCACTAAGTTAAACTTAAAGTCGAAATTCTTTACAAACTACATTACAAACAGAATACAAGAATGGTTTTACATTATTTTAAATATTGTTTTTTTCTTTGTATAAATAAATGATACAAGAATTGTTTAACATTACTTTAAATAACTTTTGCAACTGTAAATAAATAAAAATAAATAAAAATATATAAATATCTGTGTAATAATACTTTAGGTAATTATTATACTACCAATATATATTTTACTCGATATTTGGAAACGACCCCCCTTAGAAGTTCCATAGAAATTTTTGTACTAAGAGATCTGTGGGGATATCTACCGTGCCTCCCCCAGGCACGGTCAGAAGGCCTCAAATTCGTGAAGCTGTTTCAGTTTTATCGTTAGAAAGGTCAACAATCTTAGACTGCTTTGTTTTTCACAGGTTCGGCAAGAGAGCCGGTGTTGTGTTGGTAATAACATTTGTTGCACTCCGACTGGCGACTGCTCAGGATAGTAATGCACGGTATAGACATGAAACTAGAGCACTGGATGGGCCTTTGTGGTCTGACCACCTGGAAAGAGAAGAGTCACCAGACCCCTCAGAAAACGTAGTTGGTCGAGGCCAAGAAATAAAAAAAAATTGCTGCACGGCATTGATTCTTAGATCTTGGATTTCTTAGTAAAATGTTATCCACTTACTATTCTAATAGCATTTCTAAAGGGGATGGTTCGAGGTACGTTTAAGTAATTAGGCAACATTGTCTCGGCGAAATTACAGGCACATGACGCTTATAACACCTGTTTGCCTGAAGTTGATAAACACGGGGCATTGTAACGTTACTTACCTTCCTATCGTGTGTGGCTTAAATGAGGCCAAAGGTTAGTTGCCGCTTGAACGATGCGATGGGATATTTTGGTTCCATCTGCAAGTGTTATAAAAAAATCTAATGGAAAGTAGATATATATTAGTAGTATTAGCAGACAAAAATAAAAAAATTACTAAAAAACAAGCTCAGTGTCATAATATGACACTGAGCTTGTTTTTTAGTAATTTTTACTTAAAAAACATATTATGTTTATTAAGCAAAGTAGGTTGGCAGGTACATCTAGTTTATGTCAGTGACTAGATCTTTGTTGGTGATGTTCAAACCGTTGTAGACCACTTCTGTTACGTGTTAGTATTTACACGTTTTATTTGAGAAAGCGCACTCATTTTGCGAAGTGTGATACTTTTGCTGTACGTTACTGTTTTATGTTCTTTCCCACTGTTGGGACTCGTAAAAATTGAACTCGCATCTGATCTCCTGTAGGTATACAGGTGGTAGTAGTAGAATCGATATTATTTGACTATTCGAGTAATTTTTTTAAACTGGTTCACATCACTGAACGTTTCACCGTAGCTTCTTCTGCAATCAACTAATGAAACAGCTTTGTATCATTTTTTTGACAGAACGTTAGTCGACTGGGAGCCCATAATGCACGGCATAATATTGTACAGGATGATAATGTACATCCCATTAATGCACGTCCAATAATCCGTGTCTACAATTTTTTTAGCTGGATTACTAGTTAGGTTGCTAGGTTTTTTTTGATCGAAAAAGTACCAAATTGGTAAAAAATATCGTGCTGAACATTATCATGTCGTACAATAACCGGACGCAATCGACTTTCATGGCTGACGGCAAGCGGTAAGATTTTTAAATCAACATTGACTCATTCTACTGTAACAGCTATCGCTATCGCTTGGTCTTAGCAAATCACCCTGGTTAGAGGTTAGAATGCCGCTTGTTCAGTATCGTAGCTTTGATCACGAACATACTATCAATTTTGTCTACGTTTCTTTCCGAACATAACATTGAAAAGGGTCGGCAAAAACTGCCTCTCCTTGCTCAGTTACACAATCATAAAAAACAAATGGTCTTATGCAGTGATTGCTACAGGGAATTTTGAAATCACGAAAGCATCACATGTCGATGTCATGGAGTCGTCATGCATGGTCGACATCCTCACACTTTTTACAGATTTTTCTTGGAGTATATTCAATTATTCACAACTTCACGACTTTCCCCAAGCACGGTTGATATCTTGGAGTACGTGTCAAAGTCAAAAAGCTTGGGTGCAATGCCTAAGTATTATCACTACATAGGTAGTATAAAACAAAGTCGCTTTCTCTGTTCTGTCCCTATATCCCTATGTATGCTTAAATCTTTAAAACTACGCAACGGATTTTGATGCGGTTTTTTTTAATAGATAGAGTGATTAAAGAGGAATTTTTATATGTTTATATGTATAATACATGCATGATATAGTAAAAAAACAATGTGCACCCGTGCGAAGCAGGGGCGCGCGGACGGGACGCTTAGTACATTACTACTAACCTAAACCTTCCTCTTGAACTATCCATAAAAAAACCGCATTCAAAACCGTGCGTACATTTAAAGGTCTAGGCATACTTATGGATAGACGGACAGACAGACAGCGGGAAACTACCTACTTTGTTTATACTATGTAGTGATATTTCTTCACCACTTGCAGTATGAAAGACCTATTCTAAATACTAACATAGCAAAAAAGCCTGTAAGTTTCCTAACAAAATATGGCCATTGTCTGAATCAATAAATAAATTACATACATACAAACATACATAAAATCACGCCTGTATCCCATAGGGGTAGGCAGAAACCACGGATTTCCACTTGCTACGATCCTGACATACCTCTTTCGCTTTATTCACTCTCATAACAAATAAATTTCTATTATTTTATCCACTATCTATGGATAGTATGCCTCGTTTATACTTACACCAGACTAAATTAATTAAGTATGAGGTACGTAGGATAGAGAACGATTTTTAGGGTAAATCGTGTGGTGGCGTGGTCGACGCCGACGCCTCGTGGTTGGCGTTGACACGTGACGAGGGCAAATGTTACTCGGAGTTTACTTGGCGGATCGGACACACGGATATTTTATCAGTTCACTAGTTGTGCCCGCTTATTCACCCGCGTAGTTTTAAATCCCGGTATCCACACGGGATAAAAAGTAGCCCATGTGCTATTCGGGTTTAAGATCATTTATTTCTCAAGACGAATACATTATTCACTTATATGAGAAAACAATTTGTAATAACACATAAATTGACGGGCTTATCGTCTTAGGTCTAACTAAATTAAAATACCTAACAAAAAACAAAAATATAATTCTAAGATGCCGGTAGTTTTGAATACATTGCTCACTCGTTCAAAACAATAGGTTGGTGTGTTGATTCTAACAATTTACACTGACTTAATAAAACTAGATGTGACACGGCTCGAACTTATTGTTACTTATTACTAATGAAATATGATAATGGTTTTTTTATAAACTTTACTAATACCTAATTAACTTATCGACAACTGTGCTTGTTCAAACTATCACTCCTTTTCTATAATATAACAAAATTTAGTGTTTGTGTTTTGAGTTCGGGAACATAAAATTCACAACAGTATCTCGAATAGCCTATATAATTATACAAAAGAATCATGCCGATTTTCTGGTGTAAATGTAATCTAATCATAATAATTCAGTATTTGTATTTTTATATAGGTATATGTATATCATTTTAGTCTTTTTTAATTTTAATGTGATAGTTGGAATATTTTATTTTATTAGGTAGGTAATTGTTGCTATTCCACTGCGTATATCCGCCACCCGAACTGTATGAGACTGTAAAATATGTTTCAAAATTCAAAATAGCTTTTAAACTTGCAACAAACTAATTTAAAGCATTGCCAAAGAAAAGCTGACAGTATCCATACGAGGCAGCTGGGACGTTTGACCCCGTGCCAGAACTGCAGATCGATTCCGCGACTACCCTCAAAACTGTTCAACTGTTAAACTGTACGCCAAATGGGTTATTGCTTCGATACATTGGAAACTACCCTAATTTATGCGAAAATAAGCCGCAGTTTGCGTAGCGGCTATTTTTGATGACGTCACTTAACGGAGATGTAGGTTCTATTTTTTGGGTACTAAGTTTATTACTTTCGAGTATAGGTCGCGTCATGCAAAAAGAACGCCGGAAGGAGGGGGAGTAATTTCGTGAGTGTTTTGTATGCGCAAACATCTCCACTATTTTCCTGCGTTCTTTTAGCGTGACGCGACCTCTACCGAGTTCGTACTTGGCAAGACTTCTGAGGGGATAACTACCGTACCTGGGGATCAAAGACGTGAAGCTGTTTCAGTTAATAGCTAGAAGAAAATTGAATTAAGAATCAGTTTTTTTAAACATTATATTATATTATATCTCAAAAGTTTGAAATGCGAGACTTTATTTTTTTGTCTATGAACATGACTTAGGGGATTTGTTTGTATTTGTGGTATAGATATTAAAAGACTCATTAAATATCTTGCTCGTCAAATTAACCGCCCGTGCGTCAGGGTAACCGCCCGCCGTTTTTGCGCACAATATAATAAATTATGTAAAGGATGTTATTGTCTCCAGATTATATCTTAACTAAGCGGCTTCTAGATAGTGGCAATTTACAGCCGGGGACCCTAAAAAGGTTTAAATTACTTCCGAGGAGTTCACTAAACACTGGAGGTGGTGGTATCTCGGTGACTCAGGGTCAGCCCCCATTGTAAAGAAAGATTTTGCCGTTTGAAGCTCTAAGGGTGTTTGACTGTCTATGGGCTAGGTATTTTATTTTTTTCAAGTTGCGCCCCGTGGTTTCACCGGCGCAGATATAACTCCCGGTATTCCCACGAGATAAAAAGCCTATGTGCTATTCCAGACTATAATCTATCTCTGTGCCAAGTTTCATCCAGATCCGTCCAGCCGTTCCGGCGTGAAAGAGTAACAAAAAATTGGTCCATTTACTAAATATAGTTTGTATAATTTAGTTATTTTAACAAGTTATCCGGCAGTGGCGATCAAATCAGTTACAACAATGCAGAACTTCTGAAATATTTCACCGGAGGGAAGTCGAATAATTTAATGTGAAAACGCAGAATACTCAGTTACTTACGAACTTTAGAACATTCAATTTATACCACTGTAGCAGTAGTAGAGCTCTTTGTGAAGGGCTCGTCCGGGGAGGTCCTACCACTACGCCTAATTCTGCCGCCAAGCAGCAACGCTGTGTTTTGGTTTGAAGGGTGTGGTTGCCGGTGTAATTGCAGGCACATGAGGCTTAACATTATGCCTCATGTGGATGAACCTAAGGGCAGTGCATTGTAGGCCACGGGTATATCACGCGTGACTTGCAGGCAAAGCTTTGGGCAATCTGTTTCTTTCATTAAGTTGTTTAAATAAAAACAACTACAATTGTATTAAATGTGAAGTCCATATTTAGTTTAAACAAAAGTATAAATAAGCAGTCTAACCTAAGACTCAAAATCTCAAAATTAATAACAAAAAAACAGGAGCGCGTATTTTGGAAATTATTATTTTTCATAGGTTAATTTGTGAGTACTTAAATTGGTGCCAAGTAAATATTTCATGTAATGACCCCTAAATTAGTCTAAGGACTGAGCTAAATTGAAGCTAATAGCTAGGGAAATACAGTTCCATTTTCATTTAAAGCCAGTTTTTAAGTGACACAGTTAAAGTGCAGTCCCAGAATCGCGTCTTAATTGCATCGTAAAGTTGTCGCGTCAAGTTAATCCATGGAGAACCTAAATGGCGCTCTTCTAGAGGCGTCCAAATGTCAAATGAACAAATCTTTTTCTTTCTTTCTTTCTTTAACTATTAATGTAACATCACTATGAATCGTATCGAGATTTTTATAATCAGGTGAATTTTAGTTTATAACACGCGACCAAGACTGAGATGCGTGTTTCGAAAGTGTGCCTTACCGGCGTTGGTTTATCCAGATGCGTACAATTTGGATGTTTTCAAGAGACGAGGGAATAGGTTTCTTCTAGGTAAACGTGCTACACCGTAGACCGCATCATCACTTAACATCAGGTGAGATTGCGGTCAAACGTTTTACCTATAGATTCTAAAAAAACAGCCACCCCTAAGCCATGGCTTCATGAAAGAATGAAAGGAAAATCCGCCATAGCATATTCCTGATGATGGAGCTCCTACTCAAAGAAGTATTTCTTCACGTCAATTGTTAATGATGATGTAAAATAAATATGCACGCCCAATGAAGGATACGTGGAAGTACATCTAACTATGCAAATGTCTAGTAGCAATGCGTAAAAGTATGTATAATGAGACAAATGGTCTAACTTTTATAACGTCTTAGGACACGTAGGTGGTAGGGTCTTTACCACCTAACAACTCACAAATCAAATCAAAAATGTTTATTTGCAACTATGCAGGTAATACCTATGTTAATTAATAAATATATAAGACGACTTATAGACTACTAAAACACAATAAAAAGTAGTAAAACAAAGACAGTTGCAAAATGGTCCCAACTCAGCATAATGCAAGCTGTAGAAACTTACGCTGGTCTTCCGCTGGGGAATCATAATCGAAATCATAGTGAGTTTCCCGTTATAAATGAAAGTTTCTTTTTTTTGACAGCAACCCTTTTTAGCGCGTATGGAACGTCTTTATAACAGCGCTTAGGCGCGCTCTGTGGTCGGTCTGCACACAGCAACTGTTACGTATTCTGCTATGGCGATAACGAGTCGGCGACGCTTCGTCATCTGCGGCCACTCGCGGCTTGGAAGCACGCCAGCGAAGCACGGGCTAAGCCGCGGTCTTGTCGACGCGACATCATGCGTGACTCGTGAGGGCTGCTAACAGCTCTGTTGGTGGTAACTCGGCCATTTGCCCTGTAGACCGTGGGCTCCGAGAAAAAATAGTTGTGGAATGAGCATAGATATTTGTTTCTTTTATTTCTTTGTATTCAGTAATTGCTGTGTCGAGATTCTACCCCCATCTTTCTCCAGTCATTATGTTCAGATATCTCTGCAATATGCTACAGTCAGTAAATTATAATTCAGCAAAATATTTCAACCAATTAGTATTATAGCAGCGGCGATGGGCTTGCAACCTGGGATGGGCTTGCCTCTGAAGCCTTTACTGAATGACTTTACCTGAAGACTTTAAAGAAACACAAAACTAAACATTTTACAGACATACATAAGCCTCTTTTTAGAAGAAACAACTAGAATTACCTCAAAAATTATTGTATTTCAAGATTCACTTACGACAACAAATCCTAAAAATCCTATCGTGGTTCCGCATCAATGAGTCTAAACGGCGAAGCTAGACCCTGGCTGCTCTCCAAGCCGCAAGTGGCCGCTGACGACAGAATTCAGCAAAACATAAAACACCTGCATTTTCGCTCATATTTGCCAAAATAACA
Organism: Plemyria rubiginata; assembly: GCA_963576535.1. Classification (NCBI taxonomy): domain Eukaryota; kingdom Metazoa; phylum Arthropoda; class Insecta; order Lepidoptera; family Geometridae; genus Plemyria; species Plemyria rubiginata. Next base: position 5,568,490 of record OY754922.1, on the reverse strand, counting down.
ACATTTTGATGTTTTCTCTAGAATTGCGATTATCGCGTGGTCCAAGCTTTTTCTAATTTGAAATAGATTTGGGGTCGAACAGGTTATGGTGTCTATGTGGATGGTTTGAAAGAGAGGTAGACCAGAGAAAAGATGGATGGATTACATAAGAAAGAAATGAGTACCGAATGATAAAGGAGAGTGGAAGAAGAAAACCAACCGAAGGTGTCTTAGCTGGCCTGTAGGTACCCCAAGTCTGATTATTGTTACGTTTTTCGTTACCTGTATCGCAGGTCTGTTTTTGTATGGAGATCCGATGAGAGCCTCTATTTAAGAACTCACGAATCTCCATACAAAAGTGCCTATAGACACAATCTATCAATCTATCTGCACAATAAAGATTTACAATTGACAAGATCAAAGAATGAATTCATTTTAAGTACATATATTAGAATTTTGAATCACGATATCGCGTCATTGTAACCGCCCCTTAACAAGTGTCAACATGTAATGGATACATTACAGGAACTTGCAATTTATGCAAGTTCCAGCATAAATTCCTTCAGATGGCGTTGAACACAGCTTTAGGAGTTAGTGCTTCGCTCATTCGTTCTTCGGCTCTGAAACCAATCCTACTTTATGAAAAGACTAGTTGCGCCCCGCGGTTTCACCCGCGCAGATTTAAATCCCTGTATTCCCACGGGTTTTAAAAAGTAGCCTATGTGTTATTCCAGACTATAATCAACCTCTCTGCCAAGTTTCATCCAGATCCGTTCAGCCGTTCCGTCGTGAAAGAGTAACAAACATCCATCCATCCATCTATCCATCCATCCATACTTACAAACTTTCGCGTTTAATATTAGTAGGATTTTTTTTAAGTATTTTTTTGTTTTTACATTGAATTACAATGACTTGACAGTCGTTTAGGTCGAGCTTTCAGAAACCGGGGGTAAGTGTTCCACAAAAGTCCCTATATGGTTCGAAATAAACAAATATTTATCAGGTGAATATGCAAAACAGACGCCGCTTGTTTTCATAAAAAATGCAATTTAAAAATGTTTACTTAATAGGACCGTTTTCTTTAAAGCCGAACTAAGTAATTATCTCCATCTAACAAAGACATGGAAATAAAGAAGCTACTTGGAACTAGGAAGTCTTTTACTATAAAAGAATCGAATTTACTCGCAAATGAAGCTGCAAAGTTTCCAAATAGGGCTGCGTTCACACAGCAACGCGAACTAAACAAACATTTTAAATGTCTCAACTATTTCAAAGTCAGCAGATAATTATTCAGTTGAATCACACAGATCACTTTGAAACGTCTTAAAGCCAGGTGAATATTGTTCCGAGACAACAAACTTACAACATTGTTCTTACTGTTCGTTTGTATGATCCTTGTTACAATATAATAATATGTAAATTAAGCTCTAATGTGGTTCCAATCAAATTTAATTTTAATTGCCTACTAGCATCAGTGGTCTAGAACGAGTAGTCTAGTAGTGTACACACTTGGTTATCCGTATGTACCAATGGATTTATCTCCTTAAACTAATGATGGTGAAAGAAAACATTGCAAGGGCAACAGCAATTTATAAGCTCCGTTAATAAGGAGCCTAACCCCCGGTTTCTGAAAGCGCGATCAACACTAATCGGCTGTCAAGCCACTTGCTATCTCTATCTAATTTGAAGTAAAAGCTGAAATAGCAAGTGACTTGACAGCCAATTAGTGTTGTTCGCGCTTTCAGAAACCGGGGGTTAGTTAGTGCACATAAAAAAACATAATTATGCTGTTTTTTTGTAGTTATTGTTAAGAGTGAATTGCCGTATGAACCGACCCCGAACAAGTTAATTACCAACTTTTTGTTGTAAATTTTTAACAACTGTTAGGGAGAAAGTTGTAACAAAGTTGAATATTGTATGAGGTGTTGTTATTTGTTGAGTGTTATATTCTGACTCCGAGATTTCCGAGGTTTTGCGGGGTTTCTTAAAGTTGGGTTGAGAACTTTAACGAAACATTACCATGACTTAATAAAGAGAACTTTATTTAGGACAATATGATTAAGTTATTTAAGCAGCGTGATGACTTTGATTGTCAATCACGGTAGATATACCCCCACTCACTCACTCATCTCTTAGGCCCCCCGCGCACCAGGCAGCCTGGCTGCGCAGCCAGGCTGCGGCAGCCATAATATTTGCGCAGCCAGTTATAACAGCCAATCACCGACTAGTCTAGATCCTTCCTTCGAGCAATATGGACGTAAAAGAACTTATAATTATTGCTTACCTATTTCGTAAAAAACGCAAAACAAAGAAAAGACACTGGATTCATCCTCTTTTTCTAGAGAGACACTCAAAAGGCTTATTCCAAACCAATTTCAAAGATGTTATATCCCAAATTGCTTTACGGCTTTCAATTTCCCGAATAAATTTCTCTGTATCGAAGGTCATCTCATCAAAGTTCGGAATGCAAAATACGTCTGGCTGCTACAACTAGTGCGCGGAGACTGACCGCAGCCACATACATTCGCCTACACACGTTCTGGCTGCGCGCAGCCAGCTGGCTGCCTTGCAAACAGGCGCGTTTCATTGGCTGCCGCAGCCGAGATTTCGTGGCTGCCTAGTGCGCGGGCTCCATACAATGTCATATGTTTGACTGGTTGCCGCAGCCTGGCTGCGCAGCCATGGCTGCCTAGTGCGCGGGGGCCCTAACTCACCAAATAGAACGATAGTCATAATACAAACAATGTTCAAAAGATTTGCCTGCATTAAAACAATCTTAAAATATCAAAGCGTGTTTTAATTAAATTAACATTTATATTGGGTCTTAATTGTTCACATATACATGACGGATAATAAACATCATCATAAACATCATGTTCAACACACAAATGTTTGTTCTCGGTGGGGATCGAACCCACGGCCTACGGCGCCGAAGGCAGAGCTATTGATGAGCTGTGAAGGCTGTCAATTATATGAGCTATCTGGTTCCCATATTAATAACAAGATTTAAGATTTTATTTCAGACAATTACCAAATTGAAAACCCACCACTATTTATTTCATTACTAGTTGCGCCCCGCGGTTTCACCCGCGCAGATTCAAATCCCGGTATTCCCACGGGATAAAAAGTAGCCTATGTGCTATTCCAGACTATAATCTATCTCTCTGCCAAGTTTCATCCAGATCCGTTCAGCCGTTCCGGCGTGAAAGGGTAACAAACTTCCATCCATCCATACTTACAAACTTTCGTGTTTATAATAGTAGTAGGATGTATTGTTCTATAACAAAAATGATATTGCCGTTCCGGCGTGAAAGGGTAACAAACATCCATCCATCCATACTTACAAACTTTCGCGTTTATAATATTAGTAGGATGTATTTTCTATAACAAAAATGATATTGAAGTAAATTGTCTGAGAGTCAGGTCCAACGCTGATCGAAATGGAAGGCATAATGACTGCCCTATCGCGCCATCTTTCAAGGCATTTGAGTTCGGGCAATTTAATTTTCTACAACATTGGCCGATCCTTTCGTGTTATGACCAGAATTTAATTTTATCATTTTCGTATTATATTTTGCAATAATAAAACCATGCGACTTTGTTTGCATTTGTATACTTGAAAACACTGAAACAGCTTCACGACATTGATCCTCAGGCACGGTAGATATCCCCTGAGGTCTCTTAAATACCAAGTACCTACGAAAGACTGTTTAAGGATGTATCTCTAAAGGATCTGAAAAACTGAAACAGCTCCACGACATTGATCCCCAGGCACGGTAGATATCCCCAGAGATCTCGTAGTACCAAGTACCTACGAAAGACTGTTTATGGATGTTTAAATATTAAACTTAGCCCATATTTTTCAGTAGGTGGTATTCTATACGACTTGTTGCCTCAGTATATGGTATAAAAATAGTAGGTAAGTATTTACGTAGTCAAACAATTACAGTTACAGGGTACACACACACAGGTAACAGTTACAGGGTGGCCAAAAAGTCATCCATCAACACAAAATAAATTATAACTCTGCAGGGGTTGACCTTAAGGACCTCCCGTATAACAATATTTTTTCAGCAGATGACCCCTTCGTACCCCTAATTGTGTTTGATCCACGACTTTTTGGACACCCTGTATTATGAAACTATATTATTGCTTAGTTATTTAAAGCCTTCAGTGGTCAAAGCCTTCAAAAAGATACATTTTCGTTTAGTCAGTTAGTTTATAATATGGCATCTATTGAAAAAGTTATATTTTTAGTTCGAAAGTAAAACCATATTTACTTTATCAGTCAAATAATCTTCAAAGTCATATCAAAAAATTTATATTTTTAGAAATAATTTATCTAATGCTTTTGTTAGATGCTTATGTTTGACTTCACATTTAAATGAAACCGTTTACTCATAAAACATTCTCTCGTAGGGTTTCTCGTATGAGAATTATTTATTTATTTGAAATAGCACATCTACGGAATCTTCGAGACAAGAAAAACTTTTTAAATTTACATTGCATGAATAAAGCGAAAAACGATCTTGTGAATTCTCCCACACGGAGCGAGAATTCCGTACGATTTCATTTCATTTTCAATCTAAACAGTGGGTCATTATTTTTTATTTTAACGGTGGAAATTGTCTCACACATCTATTTTTATGAGACTAGAATATCATGTCACATTTTTATTAGCTATTCTAATTTATAAAACAATTTTATAGAACTATCTTTGCAACCTTTGAGGGTAATAAATAGTTTTATTGGTTCCTAGCGACCCACCCCGGCTTCGCACGGGTGCACAGTGTTTGTCTACTATTATTATGCATGTATTATACATAATAACCCTCCTCTTGAATCATTTTATCTATGAAAAAAACCGCATCAAAATACGTTGCACAGTTGTACAGTACGGCCGGCGGATCTAGACCGGCGTTAAGTTCGTTCGGAACGCTGCGCAGTAGTCACTTTTAGGGTCGAATAGGTGGTAAGACGCGGGGTGCGCGGGGTGTCACTTTGAGATAGGTATGTGGTAGATTTTAGACTATTTTTCAAATGTTTAAACTATTTTTGTCTCGCCTGTACCTGCGCACAATTTCCGAAAGCGCAACTTCAGACCGGTCTAGATCCGCCGGCCGTACTGTAAAGATCTAAGCATGCTTAAGGACAGACAGCGGAAAACGACTTTGTTTTATTTATTCCAAGTATTGATGATGATAATGTCACATGTGTCACTTGGGCATGTCATACCATTGTCATGTCTTTGTATGAAGTGATTTGAGAAGTGACCTTCGAAACCAGCGACCAATTGATGAGGTTGATTTGTCAAAAAGCGCTTTATCATATTCCTTAAAATTTACACCTTAAAAGTTTACATCTACGACAATTTGGGGTTTCACTAAACTTCTTTTAACTGCCAATTTCCGAATCATCTGTCAATAAACAATTATGTGACGTCTTTCATTTCCACCATTACGGTGTTCGTATAGCGGTCGCAGGGGTAAAGGGACCATGTTTTACATAAACACATATCCCTACTGACAAGTCAAGTATTTATTACGCACTATGGGTTCGGGTTGAAACTTTATTCTGCGGTTTTCCTTGAATAAGCGAATTTTGAGTGGCACTGTTTGGTTTATTCGTCGCTACACTTTCCGCGTTTTTATGTTTCGGTGACCCGTGCAATGGAAAAACGGAACCCTATTTTGCTTATTGTTGTGGACTGGTCTCACAGCTTAGCTGCTTGCTTTCAGTGTTGTGGTTGGGTATTCGATTTCCACCGAGGGCATACATTTGTGTGATGATTTTCCAATTTACATGGTTCTTTAATTGTACCGGGTTAAGTATTACGATCCTCAATGAAGAAATAGGCTCACGGTACTCTTAGGCACGGTAGATATCCCAGATATTTCGATACAGTCCTAGTACAAACGTAAGAATGGATGTCTAAGGGTCGTCAAAGCACGTATATTATATATATATACACCATATATTAACAGAAAAGCCAGGAGACGTCACAGTTCCACAGAACGACATGTGATTTAACGTTTGCAAATACAACGCACAGCTTAGAGATGAATGAGCTGGTTTACTACACGGTTCTTGGCAGTAGCACAAAAGACATACCCAGATTATTATGTTTCACTGTGATAAATAATAATCCCACCCGGCGAAAAAGAAGATGAAAAATAGGAAGAGGAAGGAGACAAGAAACAAAGAGCTCTACTACTCTAACAGTAGTAGAGCTCTTTGTGAAGGGCTCGTCCGGGGAATTACTACCACCACACCTTTTTCTGCCGCCAAACAGCGTTGCTGTGTTTCGGTTTGAGAGTGTGGTCGCCGGTGTAATTACAGGCACATGAGGCTTAACATCTGTATGCCTCAAGTTGATGGACGCAGAGCAGTGCATCGTAGGGCACATTCTATCGTGCGTGGCTTACGAGGTAATGCTTTGTTATTGGTGATGGTTATCACTTAACATCATGTGCGCCATCATCTTGCTGCATCGGCAAGTGGGTTAAAAAACTAGGAACAAAATGTTTTGGTATATTTTTTTATAGGGATTTAAATATAGAGGCCCTTATTCATAATGGTCGCTGAGCGCGCCAATAGCTTATCAGATCGTTAATCTGTTGCTGTCTCTTTTCGTTGGCACGAAAGTGACAGTGACTAGAATACTCTATAGAGCTGTTATAAAATGACAGGGATTATGAATAAGAGGGAGAGTGTTCTAGCTTCTATCTGTATAGTCTGTGGCACCTCGTTGTTATACACACACAGAGAGGGAATAGTAAACAGTTCTGATTGAGGGAACTGCTTCAACAGCTCTTTTGATTAGGTTTTAAGCTTGTATTGTACATTCAGCTACATAAGTTGATTGAATGAATAATTTTAAAACACTTTTTCAACACAGTTGCTCATAAAGTGGCTCTACGGTCACCGCAATTAGGCACAGAATGACACCCATAATCAAACTGTGACTTTTTCATTGATATAACCCACTAGTGAGTTATAGACTTTTTTTTATTTTATTGGTTGAGTTGTTTTGTTCCTAAAAAAGTTTTTATTCAAAAAAAAATCGTGTTCAATAGAACAAATAAATTAATGTTCCTATTGCTTGCTCAATTCATGCAACTTCTTATTTAAATAGATAATTTTAACTCGTACGTGTTTAATAAGTAAAACATTCACTCAAACATAACTTTTGTTTTCTCTGTAATAAAAGAAAACTTAAATTCCCTATTTTGTACGTGGCAGAATAGGCGCAAACCCTATGAGCGGAAAATAAAAAAAACCTCATCCCTTTAGTCTGTGGCCGATCGCAATGCGCGCGCTTATGAAAACTGATTATTTTTTCCCGCCGAAGCGAAACATTTTTCACAACTCGTTTTCACTGTTGAAATTATAGTTATTTATTAAATACAATGTCTACAAGTACTAGTTACGAAGAAAATGATTTATGTTGTACACCGCCCGATTTATGATGTGAAGCCCTTAACGTATGGAAACTTTACTACCTGAAAACTCCAAGGAAAAATGTCTGTTCTGTTAGTTTTTATTATTATTTAATTCACAAATGTGTTGAAAAACGTCGTATGATACACGTGTGTATTGATGATTACCGTCCTCGGCTCTCTTAAGACCCTAGCCTACGGCTCGGGTCTCAATAGCGCCTCGGCGGTAATCACCAATGTACCACACTAGTACCATAATGTACTATTACAGTTACCAAATAGAAGAAACTAAAAATTATGCAAAAGTAATACAATGGGTGGCCTTATCATAGTCGCGAGCCCTTCCAGGAAGTCTGATGAAGAGAACTGATAGAAAATAGAAAGGAAAAAATATCACAATTGCATCGTTATTTCATAGCGTTTCTGTTTTCCTATTGTTCGAGCTTATTGCGTTAACGTCCGAATAACTAACAAGAAAGTGATATTCGTGTATTTGCCTATGCGTCTTGTTCGTGAAAAATAGGCAAAGGTATATTATATAATTAATAATAATACAAAAATAATAAACTTAATTATTATTAAAGTATTAAATTTTATTCGGCCAAAGTAACCAATGTATAAACGCTGAGGTAAGATTATTTAGAAAAATTGATTTAGTTTTGTACGTGAACATACATTAATACATATGTGTATATTACTTGTGATGCTGACTGTACAGGATCAGTATTAATCGTTTCCTGAAACCAGTCACGTGATGACGTATGTTCTCATTTATCACTCGGCAGCTACCTTTGCAGAGAAAATGTCATGATAAAGATACCTTGACATGTCATGTACTCCATAGTGGGTATAGTAGGTAGGTATGTATTATGTATTTATGATTAGGTAATATAAGTATTTAGGTATATTGGTTTCTAACTTCTTTTTATTTTGTATGTATGTTCACAATTTTTATTTTAATCTCCACGCCCACAAAGACCCCTTCTAAATGTCATGAGTCTATTTCATCCAACGGTTGTCTGGTAGAGATCGCTACTTAGCGATAAGGCCGCCCACTTTTAGTTTAAAGTTTGTTTTATTGTTGTATCCATAAGTTGTGTGCAATAAAGTATTCTCTATCTACTCTTACTTACGTCACAACATAGATATCTAGAAAATGTATTTAATTAGTTAATAAATATTGGTGGACTTTCCACACAACAATTTTAAGAGTAGTAGAGCTCTTTGTGAAGGGCTCGTCCGGGGAAGTACTACCACCACGCCTTTTTCTGCCGCCAAGCAGCAACGCTGTGTTTCGGTTTGAAGAGTGTGGTCGCCGGTGTAATTACAGGCACATGAGGTTTAACATCTGTATGCCTCAAGTTGATGGACGCAGGGCAGTGCATCGTAGGGCACGTTCCTATTGTGCGTGACCTACGGGGCAATGTTTTGTTTATAGGTGATGGTTACCACTTAACATCAGGTGGGCCATCTGCTTGTTCCATCAGCTAGTTGTATAAAAAAAAACTATCTAGCCCCAAACTAAGCATAGCTTTTATATAGCAACTGGATAGATAGATTTTGGGTGAACGTATCACGTGTGAAATACCAACTGACAAATGTGGGTGTAGGTCGCGTCAACCAAAATGAATGCTGGAAAACAGTGGAGTTGATATGTTTGCGCATACAAAACACTCGCGCCATCACATCCTTGTGATTTGTTATTTTGTGATTTGTTATATGTATTTGTGATTTGTTATTTCTGCTTGACGCGGACTATAATATATGTGATGTTTGGATGTACCTCTGACTACCCCCCTTAGACATCCTGAAATAATCTTGAACTGTTATTTGCTAGACAATCGGAGGGGATATGTACCTACCGTATCTGGGGATCAAGGTGTTTTGTTGCTTTAGGTTTATCTTAATTTTATATGACTATTCCTCACAGGGATTGACTATTCCTCACAGGGATTTCTTCCTTACAGCTCCAAGATTTATAACGGGCAGAAATCTTAAAAGATGATTTGTACTACAAAACGCTTACATAGCCTTCAGTTGCGTGCTACACAAAATAAGATAAAAAGATCTGTTACCATAAATAAGCCTATTTTAAGAAGATCTGTAGGAGGTTGGACGAGCTGGACGACAATTTCGTGATAAAAATATTGATATTCCGCTAATATCCGAGACAACCAATCAAATATTTCATGTTTCAGAAAGGCACCTCAGATAATTGGTATTTCAAAATAGTCGTAGGTACGGGAGTTAATATAATTTTCAGTAAAAAGCACAAAGAGCAAGGGTAGGCATAGAAAATCGGTGTCAGGTCGTTACCGATCAACTTCAGGTAGGTCATCCGTAACTTATTATCCCGTCATAAGTTAACAATCAATAGACTCATTCGTTTTGGTTTTTTAAATATCTATTGTGAATACAATAAGTCTCGCAAAACGTTTTTGTTGACAAGGAAGTATCGCCAATCCTATTTTGTCTCAGTAAGTTGCACACCAAATTCGTGTCCAGTAGCCAAACACTATAAAGGATGATCCAGTGTATAAATCGTGTGCGTGTGTAGGCAGTATTTATTGCGTTCCGAGACGAATAATGAATCAGCCTGTATAACACGCGATGGTGTTGATGGGTCCTGTCATGTTATCGTGGGTTCGATTCTCGGAACGAGTAATTATGACCAAGATGTTTTACATTGTAATTGCTTAAATTAACGTGATTTTCTTTTTCAACCGAGACAGCTCCATGATTTTAATCCCAAGGCACGGTAGATATCCCCTCATATTATCATTGCATAGAACCAAGTACCTACTTAAGATTCAATAAGTATTTCTAAGGGTAGTTAAAGGTACGTCCCAATATATTTTTGTCTCATACCCACATTTTGCTTAAAACTAAAATACGTGACAGGTCGCAAGCCCATCGCCGCTGATAGAATACTAACCTAATAATGTTTTTTTTTGTTTCAGGTATGAAAAAGGCTATTACTGTCGAGATTAAGTTTCATAAACCAGAAAGTACTTAGGGTGGGTTTTGACATCTTGTACGCTTTCCTTCTATAAAATATATCCATCCTTATTTTACACAAGTCTAAAGTCTCTAAGATGGTGAAACCCACCCTTAAACGTGTAGTACTTGTTATTACGTTCATCTAAGACCGGTAAGTGCATAATTTTAGAGCTTTTTGAGAAGGGCTCGTCCGGGGAAGTCCACGCCTTTTTCTGCCGCCAAGCAGCAACGCTGTGTTTCGGTTTGAAGAGTGTGGTTGCCGGTGTAATTACAGGCCCATGACACTTAACATCGGTATGCCTCAAGATGATGGACGCAGGTCAGCATCGTAGGCCACGTTGCTATGGCGCGTGACTTACGAGGCAACGCTTTGTATAGGTGATGGTTACCACCTAACTTTAGGTGGGCCATCTGCTTGTTCCATCAGCTAGTTGTATAAAAAACATGAAGAATCCACACATATTTTATTTTTAATATCCTAAAAGTTAATCTTAGTAATAAAAATGTTTGTAATTATTGTAAGTGTAGGTAAACACTATAAAGCTGATAAAAATCGACACGTTTCAAGAAACTATTATTTATTATAGAAACCTAACTGAAATTCAAGACAAAACTATTTCATTTCTCACCAAATGGGTAATAGTTCCCTAGACATAATAAAGTCCCCAACAATAAGCTCTAATTAATCTAAACGCCAATCACGTCCGATATTTATTGCATTATCACCCGCCCCTACATCCCCCCGCTTTGACCCCCCACTTCAACACCTTATCTTTAAACGAACTGCATCGCCACTTGGCGTTTTCTCACACATTCTTCATTCTCACATCTTCTACCTCCACTTTATCGGTGTCGGATTTGCGCTAAAGCGCCATTCACACGTAACTTTTAAGGGGCAGCATACAGCGCGCCGCTATCTCGCTCGCACAATTGAATGTTTTTGAAGATATAAAATCTCTGAATGTAGTTATGTAAAATCGCAATCGGTTAAGTTGTTGTCAATGGATAGAGATAGAAGCGCGCCGTATGCTGCCCCATAAGAGAATGACATCCGTCAGCAATAAAAATATCAGATTATCATGATTTAAAGCATACATTTTTGAGGACTGTATCACGAAAACGAGCTTAAAGCATTATAACGGAAAATTTTAACACCAACGACAGATATAGCATTTGTATGTCTTAAGTTGACGGACGCAGGGCAGTGCATCGTAGGACACGTTTCTATCATGCGATTCACTGAAAATCAAGTGGGCCATCAGCTATTCGTAAAAAAAGGCTTATAAACGGTCTTCTTGAAGTGTCACTAAGTTTTTCCTAAACAATGTGATGAAAGGATTTTAAGTGAGCCTCAAAATTTGAGCTCTAAACCGCTGATAAAAAACGCTGTGTGCAATATTCCTCGCAAGCGCACGCCGCCCGCGCCGGCTAGGTAAAGAAACAGCGAGTTTTTGACGCCGCTAGTCTTCGCTGCTTTTAAACGCCATGTGTGATCGAAACCATCTTTATTGGATTAAGTAATGTTATACACATTACTTAATCCAATAAAGATGGAAGAACATCATTCTGCACGATCTGTATTGGGTTACCCCAGGGACTTTCTCTGACTACCTTTGTTAGAAATCCTCAAACCTTTTCTTCTCTTCTTCAGTTGGTACTTAGAACGAAACTGAAGAGACCATCTGGAGATCAAAGTCGTGAAGCTGTTCCCGTATTTTGGTCTTTCATATTTGAGTACGTTTTGTCGTCGGAAGCTGTATGGATGATGGCATGAATCAAGCTATTTGTGAAGGAAGCCATGGGGCGGCCTTATAATTACGTCACCATCATCATCTACAGATAACACGCACTGCTATAGGTACCTAGGCATCCTTAAGTTTATGCCATTCATTGCGAACCATTCTCACCCATCAACGGTTCAATGCTTTGACGTCGTCCGGACGTCCTGAGCTCAACTAAAATCCCTTTTCCACAAACCAATTTCCTATGCAAAATAAAGAAAACGGACCATTCCTGCCCATAACACGTCGGTAACAAACTACCAATGCATCAACTTTAAACACTTGATGTATTTACGGCCCGACCAGGCCCAATTGATACCAACGGCTCCCAAGAAATCCCTCGATACAAAGAATCCTAGCAAATCTTGCCCACGTCTACTTGTACACCACACCAACATAACTCGAACCCTCTTTTCTACAAAACACAACCACACCCGGGCTCTTTTTAAATCAGTCGCCTCATGTGTCTAGTTAAAAACGCTAAAGTAACTCGACCTATGCTTCTATACAATTTGTGGAATTCGCCGGGTCAGGGTATACTGGTCGTCACAAAGGTTCTGTCCAACTGAATGTAACCCAACAACATTCGAAGGTAATTGGGATCATGAATCAATCGTATCTCGATATCCTTACATTGCGAACGAATCTAACTGTGATCTTGCATTGTCGAGATTACACTGCTTGTTTTGTACCGTATTTTGTATCTTGAAGTCAAATAAAACAGGGAATGGGTGTTGAATTTTATTTATATTAGAGTGCGTTTTGTGTTGGTAAAAGGCTTTAAGCAGACAGGACGTAAGGAAACGATAGTTTAGGAAACTAATATAAAGGAATTCACGGCCTATTTATTGGTTGCTAATGTGATCGCTAACGTTAGGGTTGATGTATGATATTAGAAGGGTTTTCGTTCAAACGCTTATTCTTACAAATAGCTTTATAAGCACATTTTGCCTCATTAATTGTATGTACTCAACTCGGTAGAATGGGTTTTTCTTGAATTGAACTTAATTGAAAATACGGGTTGGCTAATCCTTGTACCTAAATTGAGGGTTGGGGATAGGGGGGTTGCAAGTGGGGGTAGGTGGCAAGTTCCAATTCCTTGAGTCCTTTTTTCTAGGAAATGATAAAAATTACTTCAATTTTTCAGGTAAGTTACTACATAATGTTAGGGGTTTTTTAAGTGAAGAAAATTGGTAATAATATTTCATCTCCTAGACAAAAGGACTCAAGGGAAAGACTTGCCATCTACCCTCTTACATCCCTCCTATCCCCAACCCTCAACCTAGGTACAAGAATTGCTATAGTTTAACCGAAAGAACCTAACTCTAAGAATAAAACGAGTTTTATAATCTAAATTCAAAAAACAAACGTTAAATTTTCAAGACACTAACTGGTTTGGATTTGAAAATAGAATCGTCGTTTTCTTCCTTCTGAATTCAATCTATAAAATTCAAATATAGAACTTAAACTTTTTAAAGTCAATAGGGGTAAGGGATAAAAGCGCGCTGCCAGCATTCACACACATTGGCCTTTTTCGTCCACATTTGGAGTTCCGTGTCGTTCGTTAGAAGTCGAGACGTCAAATCGAATTTGGGCGACTCCGGTGCAATGCGGAGTGCTGAAGTGTCTTTGTTTACGAATTTTCTTATTCGACTCGTTTATCCTTTAGCTTATTTTATTTTCGTTATCAAAGCTGAATCTTGGAAGTTAATTTTGAACCAATTTTCAGTAATGAAGCTGCTTTACCTATTTACGAAAAAGACATGTAGTATTTATTTTTAACATTAGGTCTATTGCTGTGTTTAAGCATCCTAGTAATAATACTACATATATAAACGCTTACCTATATCGGAAAAAACTTTAGTTCGTACTTTTGTTTTTGTTTTTCGAGTGAGTAAATTGGGTAGGTAGGTAAGTACTCACTTTTTGACCGAGCGAGCGAAGCGAGCGAAGCGTCTCAGTTTCCACATTGGCCAAAAATGCGTTTGTCCGGATGTCTGTCTGTTCTCATCTACAGGTCGCAATTTTCAACCGATCTGGACGAAACTTGGTACACAGGTTATATGACTTATTAGAATTTTTTTGTCGTCGAGGATTTTTGATTGGAGGGGTACTTCCCCCAAAAAGGGGCAAAAAAGGGGGCTATTTCATATACTGAATATCTCCACCAAATGAGATCCGATTTCGATTGTTCTTTTTTTATTTGAAAGGTAGTAACTATAAGTTGGTCTCATAAAAGTTTGGTGAAGACCTGATGAGGATCTTTAGCATTATGAACGGGATAGCTCATCAAAAAATCGACGGGTTTCAATCAAATTTGAGAGAAACACTAAGGACCTCATTCTACACAAGATGATTAAAAAAACAATAAAAATCAATAAAATCAAAAGAATCAAAAATCGAAATAATTATATCTACCTACCGCTAAGCCAGTGAATTGCTCACTTTTAGTGTGCTCGCGAGGTCTACCAGCTCACAGAGCCACTAGTCTAAATTGGTCTGCTTATATGTTTATGCAACACTATGGTTACTAGTCTAAAAAAATGTATATTTCACCATCAAAAGCGCCTTGATTGTGTAAAAACAGACGGCCCAAAGACAACCAATAGTTTTGACGATAAAACCAACCACTAGAGAATAACTCAAACTCCGAAGTGCTAAAGAGGTTACGTTACAATAAAACTGGAAACAAAGAACTCCTTGGAGAATCGAGATACAGGCAATAAATAAAACGAACTTACGGTTTTGGCCTAGTTTTTAAGTTTTTAAATCGATAATGTGGCAACGATCGCGTCATTATTCTTCCGAACTGTCAATGCGGTTCGGTAAGGTGCATGCTCGGCGGAATTCTTCCTGTTTACTCTGTGGGTGGTTTTCAACGATAAACGGGAAATTATAGCAGCAATTTTCACTGTGATTCGTTTTGGCGTAGTAAATTACGAGATGAACAAATAATGTTGTTTATAGGAAAAAGGGAAACGTTTTCATGTTGTGATTATTACGTTTTGATTTAGAAGCGTTGCTATTTTGCACTCGTATTTTATAAATTTTCTGTTCGAATAATCTTTTTGTTTTAGGGCACTCTAAAATTAATTTTAGAATGGTAGGTACATGAATTATTTTTATTCTTTGTGTGAAAGCTCAGGCTCATTCTCTTATCGCTAGCACATAAGTGTTAATATTTTTCTCAAAACGACCTGTGCTATCTAAATGATGTTGAATGGCTGAACACTTTTAAACTATAGAAAAAATACATTTGGTTAACACTCTTCGCCCAAGATCTTAGATAAACTGACTTGTTTGTTATTTATCGTTTATGTAAACCTTTCAAAACAGCTATCTTATTTTTTGATTTATTTCCGAGTTACGGTTCTTCGTAGCTTTTAGAACTTCAGGTGTACCTGTATCATCTATAAATAAAATAAATAATGCTGGACAATCCACACAGCACTATCTAGCCCCAAAGTAAGCTATTCAAAGCTTGTGTTATGGGTACTAGATAACTGATATATTTATTACATCAATATTTAAATAGATAGAAATTTTTTATTATACATAGAAAACACCCAGACCATCAGAACAAATTTCTGCAGATCGTACACAAATTTGTTCCAAGGCGGGAATCGAACCCGCAACCTCTTGCGTCGCAGGCAGGCTCTCGCCTGCTGCGCCACAGAGGTCGGCGAAATAAACAAGGTGGTTTCCCATTTGCCTCGTCATAGTTTTAACTAGCTACAAACGAACATCCATACAAACTTTCAGTTTCTACGTCATACTTTTAAGACGCTTGTGAATTTTGTGCCGCCAAAGGACGGATGAAATAAATAAATAATAAATGAAAGTGAAGTGAAGAAGAGTGCATGCGGCGTAGACGCAAATGTTGAGATGGATTTGTGGAGTGACGAGAATTAATTAGGGTTCAGTTTATTAGAGGCAGTTTGAAAGGGGCACAAAGGCTTAAAAGATAGATGGATTGTGTGAAAGTTGACTTTGGTAAGATAGGAGAGAGAGGAGAGATGATAGGATAAAGAGAAAAAACTTGTTGTGCCGACTCCACAATGGCATGCAGTCATAAGGTAAGGAAGATCATATTTAAGGTATAAATTTAAATAATTTATGCATTAAAACATATTGAGTAGATACATAATATAAAAATATGTTTATGTTCATTAATAATAAGTACCTATGTGAAGTGTTTTGGAAGTTCAGTACGAAGGTCTTCGACAGATTAGTATTGATCTGTGTTTTACTTTGTGCTATTTACATCAAGTTCATAAATAGTTGATGAGCAGGTGTAGGAAATTAGCGAATCCGCCTGTCAGGGCCACCTAATCCCTGGCGCGGAATCCATTTGCAAATGCAATCGTATTAATAAATGCTGGTTTCCGAATGAAGCGCCAAAGTCACACTGAAACGAACCGTTCGTTTACATTTACATGGTTTATTTTATTTATAAAACATTCGAAAAAGATTAGCGCCAAATAATATTAAAAGCTGAAAAATATGTAGGTTCTAATTATGTAAGGAACATACACAATATTTTCTTTTTTATGGATGAATGTCTGCGGTGACTTTCAACGGTCAAGCAAGAGTTTTTTTTATGATCTTTGATAAAGTGTTTACAAATCAGTACGCAACTAAGTATGTTTAATTTTTCAAATAGATCTCACAGGAAAACCTAATGTGAAGAAATCACTCATGCAATTACTTAGTAAACGTACTTACTTAAGTATAATGTAGCGTAATATTGTGCAGATTTAAATCCCGGTTGACGCCGGAACGTCAGATAGGATTATACGATTATTGCTCAAAACGCAACGATAGCGCGTGCTAATCTTTCCTGTGGCGACATCTAGTTATTATTTAGGAACTAAAATATGTATTACGGCTAACATATTATGTGTAACCCGGTATTCCCACGGGATAAAAAGTAGCCTATGTGTTATTCCAGACTATAATGTATCTCTCTGCCAAGTTTCATCCAGATCCGTTCAGCCGTTCCGGCGTGAAAGAGTAACAAATATCCACCCATCCATCCATCCATCCATACTTACAAACTTTCACGTTTATAATATTAGTAGGATTAGTGTAAGTATAATATAGCATTTGTGTAAGCAATATATTTGATTGGACTCGTTTCTGTGTCATAGCATTCCTAATTTGTCGACAGCATTAGTTCAATTCGCTTTAATTTTGATTTTGGTTTCTGCACTAAATTGGTAGTTTATTGGAACGCACGAATTACTACCTAACCTACAGGATAGACCCATTTCCGGGTTAATAATCAGTCATTGTTCATTAGTTATTCGTAATGTAGTTCGAAATAAAATGGATACTTACCAAACTTTAATAAAAACTGTTGTATGCAGGCTGCACCGTGTATAATAAAAATAAAACGCCATATTGACCATAGAGCGAAGCGGAAAATTTTCAAACCTCGAAAATGGCAGAATGTAAAAAATGCACTTGCCATAAACAATCCCAAAAGAAACAAAACTCCACGTCCTCAAAACGGAAGCGATAATTTTCAAATTCAGAACTTTTATTAGCAGCTACGATTTACGAATTTGCGCGGTTTGCAAAGGAAAAGATTAAATTGAAAATAGTTAAAAAGCAACAGAGCATACAATGGAGGGGAAAATCTCTATACAAGTGGAATAAGAAAATCCTGGCAGAATACAATGCGCAATAAGCTTCGATTGCAATAAAAAATGTTGAAACAAAACCATTCTTCAAAAGAACTTCCGCAGTTTTAAATTTAGAACGTTCATAATTTTGAATTCGGTAATAACAGAGAGGGTTATTATTTATTTTATTTTATTTCATGAAGTGACATTTAAAATAGGTAAAGGTAAGGTCTATCGTTGTAGTCTGAAAATAAAGATTGAATCAAGAAACATTTTTAAAGTGTGTGCAATAAACGGGAAGATAGAAAATAAAAAGAGTAAATCTAAGCAGCCTTTGCGGAACCCGAGGCAGTGGAAAAAGTGCTAACTCCTAAAAACGGAAGTTTTTAGGGTTGCTACTTGCTACTATTGCTTCTTCAAAAAATTATAATAGGATACTAGATTTCGTTGGCGGC
This sequence comes from Plemyria rubiginata, assembly GCA_963576535.1. NCBI lineage: Eukaryota > Metazoa > Arthropoda > Insecta > Lepidoptera > Geometridae > Plemyria > Plemyria rubiginata. The sequence goes on along the minus strand of OY754922.1, from coordinate 5,550,209 downwards.
ATTACTCGCGTACACTGCTGTCTAAGAAATATGCCATTCCTGGACAAGAACATTATGTTGATGATTCATAAAAAAACTTTTCTACATGTTTTTATCTGTCCTGCGGCCTAGTATAGTCTAGTTCCCGAACCCACCATAGTCATAAATTTACCTTATTATCTTGCTTTCTCTTATTTGAAGCTTGGTTTATAGATATAAACTAGCGACCCGCCCGCGCGCCGCTGCTTCGCACGGGTGCACATTGTTTTTCTATTATATCGTGCATGTATTATACATATAAACCTTTCTCTTGAATCACTCGTATCTATTAAAAAAGACCGCATCAAAATCCGTTGAGTAGTTCTAAAGATTAAGGCATTATTAGGGACATAGGGATATAGGAACAGAGAAAGCGACTTTGTTTCATACTATGTAGTGAAGTACAGGGTGTTTATTGTGTATCTATGTATGTACGTTCACTACAATCACAATATAGGAATGATTAAAAAATATTGATATAAATTAAATATTTAACGGAACTGTACCTACTACTTATGATAAATTATATCACCCATGTTTTTAAGAAGCCTACATTTTCGCTAAGGTGTGAACCCTACATTTTAATATGAAATTAATTCGAGCATAGAAATACACAAATAGATAAAAGGACACACACAAACAGAAAAACGGACAAACAGAACCAATGTACTGCACATTAAATAAGCCTTGCTTCGTGAAAGACCCTGTTTAGACTCTGTTACCCCGATTTCTGAGAACTCGATCAACACTAATCGGCTGTCAAGTCACTTGCTATTTCAACTTTTTCTTCAAATTAAATAGAGATAGCAAGTGACTTGACAGCCGATTAGTGTTGATCACGCTTTTAGAAACCGGGAGTAGGCAAGGTAGTATAGTAGGGACCATAAAATCTTGCCACTGATAAGGACAACATTTTCTTTGTCAGCCTTCACAGCTAGAAGTAGCGTAGTAAGACTGCAGTTATAACTAATATAGATTTAGCTGACAGATACAACAGTAATCAACTTCAATAGCTATTGCGATTTAATTATTGCTTATTGCAGGCAAAATTATCTTAACCTAATACTACCCTCCATAATTCGAACATAATTATCATACATTTAATAATGATGGCCATTGATAAGTTTGCAGATAGGACTTCTAATAAAAAAAAAATAACTCCGGAACCCCAAGGATACAGTGACCGCTTCACGACTTTGGTCCCCAGGCACTGTAGATACCAAGACCGTAGAGTACAAAGTACCAGCTCAAGATTCTTGGAGGATTAAGGGGGGTAATAGAGGTACATCTTAATATACGTTTTACTCACACTAAGCAGTAATTGGTAATCTTTAACAAACAAGTTGAAAGCCAACCAAATTTTTTTTTTTGTAATATTTATATTCTACACAATTTTATAGCGCTTCTGTAAAGTACTGTCACTGTCACTTTCATCTTAACAAAAAGGGATAGCAACAGACTTATGGAGCGAAGCGTGTGTAGTGTAGGTATTTTTTTGGCAGCATAACAATATTAAGCTGGACTGTCCACTCTGCAATTTCCAATTACCTTGTCTGTGCCATCCACTGTCAGTATTTAGTTGAATTTGCATATTTCACTAGAGGTCCCTTGTTGGTTTAGGGTTGTTGACCTTTTGACACTTAGGTAGTACTTCTGAGATCCAATATCGTCTATGTTTATCCCAAGTCGGGGTCCAATAAGTGAGTTTCTAACTTTGTTAGAGTTTCAGTCAAATAGGAGAGTGTGTGAAGATTTGCATGTCAGCTTAGGGGGAATTTCTGTGTTACTTTATGTGGGCACCGGTGGTCTGTTGGAAGTGATCCCGCACACTAATCGTAAGGTCGTTGGTTCGATTCCAGTCGTGGAAAAACTATCCTAGGAAATATAGGCGCGCGATGCTATTGACAGCCTTCACAGCGCAGTTGGTAGTTCTCTGTCTGATGGGTGTTATAATGTAATAGTATGTATTCACAAATTAAAGTATGTAGTAGAATAATTATCAGTTATTTGGTTCCCATATTACAAGCTTTGGCTTAGTTTGGGGCGAGATAGTGCTGTGTGGAATATCCACCAATAGTACATAAGCCAATAGAATTATAGTATTGTTCCCATATCACCAGCTATGGCTCAGTTTGGGGCGAGATGCTGTGTGGAATGTCCACCAACATTTATTTATTCGTAAGTGCAGTATGGAAGCCCCCAGCATCAGTCTTTACATAGCCATCACAAGAACATCAGCGCTTGCAATCACCGCACTATGTAACGTCGTCAATCTCACGTGCCACACGATTTATGGCTCGATTCGACCATGCTTCGGTATAGGATACCCTGTTGTAGTATTCAAGTGTTCCCTTTGTCGCACATGTGCATACTTGGTTGCGCTCTTTTATCGGCTGTTTTTTGACAATTGCTCATTATTTAAACTCTTATTAGTTTTTTTGTTGACGAAATTTCAACTTGTAATTGAAACAAAAACTAGCACACTTACGAGGGATCCACAAAGTCATTCATGATCGCTTCTACGATCATTTTAAACTCTGTTGCATGCCGAACTTTACCGAATGCTGGCGTACACGTTTAAATCACCACGCTCGCGTGAACTATCTGAGGGAAGCAACATGAATACCACTCCTGTGATATTTGAATGGTATTCTGGGAATAGGATAGCCTGGATAGATATTTGAATGTGATTCTGGATCAAGAGTAAGCACCAAGTGATTATGTGCGAATGTGAGTTGATACAATGTTAAGTAAAAATTACATACCATTCTAAAAGTTACATGTCAGTTGTCAATAGCGGAGACTTTGCAGACTAGAATATAACCCCCGGTTTCTGAAAGCGCGATCAACACTAATCGGCTGTTAAGCCATTTGCTATTTCAGCTTTTACTTCAAATTAGATAGATGTAGCAAGTAACTTGACAGCCGATTAGTGCTGATCGCGCTTTCAGAAACAGGGGGGGAAACTATTTTCTGCGAGCATTCAGCGAAATCAAAAATATTATTCTTATTTCATAGCGACTATCGCTTTCTAAGAAAACTTGTCTTACTTTTTCTGTGTCTTTCCATTAATATGTATTAGGTAAGTACCAATAATGCAAATTGAATTCTTATTTGATTTCGAGAACAAAAGCCCAAAAACAAACCCAAAAACAAATGTAATCTTAATTTCTTCTAGATACCTATCATCTTAGTTATGGTTTTCCAAAACTAACACATCCTTCGTGTTAGTTTTGGAAAATCATAACTATAACATAACTTTCGGCACAATAAAGAATTTTCTATCCATTTTATTTCTAAAAATAAAATATCTAGATACCTAATAAGATTTCAGATTCGTTCACTCTTTTATACCACAACAAAACCAAAAAACCGCTTCGCCAAGATCGCATATTATGTACTACGAAATAGTTTTGTTTAGTGCAATCAAGTATGTTCTAACCATCTATTTTATTTCCAAAAAATAAGATTCTCCAAGTATAAGATTCGTTCAATCTTTTATACCACAACAAAACCCAAGAGCCAGTTTGCCAAGATTTTCAATGAAATCACAGACCTAGGCGGGTGAAGCAGGAATCCTGCCAAAATATAATTCGCCAGTTTTGGGCTCCGCTGATTTTTACTATCTATGCTGACAGTAACCGGCATAGTATCTTATTCTATTGTAAATATTGAAAGGAAAATAAAAATACTGGCTCCTCATTTCAATATTGGAAGAAAAATTTTAAAAAGCTCTTGACTTCCGGAATGAAACAATCTGATTTTGAATTTAGAACAAGAGTTTCTTTTAAAAAGTTGTGTATTTACAATTCTCTCACTTTTAAACTCTTGTCAAGCTTGGTACAATTTTACTTCCATTGATCAAAGTTTGTACATAATAATAAAATAAATAAAAAAAATGTGAGTTGTTTAATCCAATTTGATGAATTTAACTGTAATACAAATTAAAGAGTAACATAAATTACAGACTATTTCAAATGTCCCTAGAAAATTTATCCACAGAGATTCAGAGTACCTAATTAATTCTCTGTTGATGTATGTACATAATTCAGTTATTTTTTCCCTTTGAGTTGTGACATTTGGCGGATTCTGTTAAATCGGCTCTGGCCGAATTAAACCTCTAGTATCCTAGAAAACGGTGGACGTAATATTACAATCGTTTTACTTTGTAACTTCGTTAAAACTATCGTGGCGTTGCTTACTTTGGTCATACTAGGGGTGCCTACTCGAACTATAACCGCTCGTGTGAGTGAACATCCACACTCGTTCGCTTGTTACCATTCGCTTGCTTTTACTCGGTCCGTACGTAGCATGAGGCTGTTGGTTTATAGGTTATTATTACGACCGCCAAAAGCGTTCAATGATTCTTAAGAAACCGAAGCTTAAGTCGAGTGAATGAACTAATGGGTGGGTAATGGCCTCATTATTGTTTCATTGCACGGATTTCGGAAATACTAGCCTTTTTCGGAAAACTGAAACCCGTAAAGATAAAATATGCCTCTCACACACTCACACAACACGGCGAAATATGACACCTCTCCCATAAATAAGTTCATCTAATCCTTTATACGAGCAATTCTTGGATATTTATTTATTTGTAACCTGGCCCCCAGTTTCTGAAAGCGCGACCAACACTTATCGGCTGTCAAGTCTTGCTATCTCTATCTAATTTGAAGTAGGTGTAAGCTGAAATAGCAAGTGACTTGACAGCTGGTTAGCGTTGATCAAGCTTTCAGGAACCGGGTGTTAATCTCGGAAACGGCTCTCTTCAGATCATGTTAGGTTTGAATAAACCTATTGAAAGAATGAAGGTCATTTAATTATAGCTTAGATAAGTTGGGACGAACTATCCACCCATGACCCCCTCAGTGACGCAGCGGGCGAGAGTCCGCTTGCGACGCAAGAGGTTGCGGGTTCGATTCCCGCCTCGGAACAAATTTGTGTACGATTTGCAGAAATTTGTTCCGTTGGTCTGGGTGTTTTCTATGTATGATAAAAATATCTATGTATTTAAGTATATTGTATTAAATATATCAGTTATCTAGTACCCATGACACAAGCTTTGAGTAGCTTTCTTTGGGGCTAGATGGTGCTGTGTGGATTGTCCAGCATTTATTTACTACTAGCTGGTACCCGCGACTTCGTCTGCGTACTTTTAATCATTTCATCTCTTTTTTTCGCAATAAAAGGTAGCCTATGTTCTTTCTCAGGGTCTAAAGATTGTCTGTGCCAAATTTCATCAAAATCGGTTGAGAGGTTTCAGCGGGAAAGCGTAACAGACAGACAGACAGACAGAGTTACTTTCGTATTTATAATATTAGTTGGGATTGTAACCCAGTATAACGTGACTGACGTTACAAGTTACAAAGTATGCAAGTTATGCCACTACCGTCGCGAATATAAAATAGAGGTTTCGGTTAAAATTTGAATTAATAATCGCAATATCGTGCGCACATTGTTAAGCCATCAAACGTGAGTGTCGCACACTGATCTAAATGTTAGTTACCAGGGTTGTCACAAATGATACGTTAATAACTGTTAACTGTGTAAATCTCTCAGTGTCCAGCCCAGGCACGGACAGGCCTTCATATACTGTCACGTTATGAAAAAAAAAACACAACTTTAGCCCTGGCACGGGAAAGATCATCGATTATGTCCTATGTAGGAGAGAGAGGAGAATATGTGGTATTAAAATAATATAATTAAAGTCTTGTGTCCTGATAGTAAAAAAATGAATTTCTCAATTCTGCCTCATAATAACTATTATAAACGCGAAAGTTTGTAAGTATGGATGGATGGATGTTTGTTACTCAATAACTCCAGAACGGCTCAACGTATCTTGATGAAATTTGGCATAGAGATAGATTGTAGGCTGGAATAGCTCATATGAACATTTTCATTCCATGGGAATACCGGGATTTAGAACTACGCGGGTGAAACCGCGGGGCGCATCTACTTGATCATGATTTTGATCATGTGCCATCTAAGATATTGTAAACTAGTTGTGCCCCGCAGTTACACCCGCGCAGATTTAAACCCCGGTGTTCACACGGGATAAAAAGTAGCCTATGTGCTATTCCAGATATAATCTATCTCTCTGCCAAGTTTCATGCAGATCCGTTCAGCCGTTCCGGCGTGAAAGAGTAACAAACATCTATCCATCCATACTTACAAACTCTCACGTTTATAATAGTAGTAGGATTGAAATATTGACAAAAAACAATATTAACATCGAGAACAAAATTACTTGGTACCGTGAATTGGGGGGATGCTTACATTTTTGCTGGCAACCCTAATGGGTCTGATCCCAGCAAAATGCACAATCCGTTTAATAGGCTGTGCGATGGCGCGTACGGCAATTGTAATTTATACGAGTGCGTCCGTGTACACGCATAACTATTATTAACTAGTGCATTACGCGCGTGACTTTACTCGCCAATTGCTTCGTTGTAAGAGCGCCAAAAGTCAATATTTTGGTAGACGTAAAAAGTTTTATAAGAAAAGTAAATAAAACCAGCTTATCCACTCATACATTACATACAATATCTGGGTGACTGAGCTTTGCTCGGTTGCTTGACAAAAAAACATTTTCCAAAAATTAATCCTAGGTAGATCGATTTATCGTCCTCGAAACCCCCTGCATACTAATTTTCATGAAAATCGTTGGAGTAGTTTCTGAGATTCTAATTATATAGAAATAAATTAATATTATTATAAAAGAAATGCGCATCTATAAAGGTATTAGATATAAAAACATAAATGTAATACCTTACGAATTAATGTGTCATGTGGTTTCATTGTCAGATAAGAGTCATCTTCTTCGTTTGTTCAAGCTGCGCGTTAATCGTCAGTCAGTCAAACAAGCATCAAAATGTATGTCAATAATTATGTAGGTATAGTTGACAGCCCTAGGCCTATGCAATTTTGAATATGCACTGTATTGATCAAGTGGCTGAATATACCATTGAAACTATTTGAACCAGTTTTGGAATATATGTATAACTTATGCATATTCACGATAGATGATCGGAGCAGCCGTGGTCTAGTGATCTGATTAATGAACCATGGGTTCGAATTCGTGCACCACTGGATTTTCTTTCCGTAAAATTTGTGTGCCCAACTTGTGTTTTTACTAGGATAGGATAGGACTATGACTGACGAACTTAGTGGCGCAGCGGACCTGCGACGCAAGAGGTTGCGGGTTCGATTCCCGCCGCGGAACAAATTTGTGTACGATCTGCAGAAATTTGATCCGTTGGTCTGGGTGTTTTCTATTTATAATAAAAAAATAATCTATCTATGTAAGTAAATAATGTATTAAATATATCAGTTATCTAGTACCCATAACACAAGCTTTGAGTAGCTTACTTTGGAGCTAGATGGTGCTGTGTGGATTGTCCAGCATTATTTATTTATTTATTTTAACTTTGTAAGATTTTCGAAGTAAAAAATTCAATTTTGGATGATCGTATTCAAACACACGACCCATACGACGACGTCAGTGGCGCAGCGGGCGAGAGTCAGCCTGCGACGCAAGAGGTTGCGGGTTCGATTCCCGCCGCGGAACAAATTTGTGTACGATCTGCAGAAATTTGTTCCGTTGGTCTGGGTGTTTATGTATAATAAAAAATATCTATCTATGTAAGTATATAATATATTAAATATATCAGTCATCTAGTACCCATAACACAAGCTTTGAGTAGCTTACTTTGGGGCTAGATGGTGCTGTGTGGATTGTCCAGCATTATTTATTTATTATTATTTATTAAAATATTTGAGAAGCATAAAGTATTGCTGTTATTGAAATTCAATTAATTATCGAGCTTATTCAAACGCTGAAATTATTAAAAGCTTTGGTAAAAGAATTAATAAATATCATAATGGGAATGAAACCGCAGTCCAAACCATACAATTTATAAATTGGCGGCTCAACGTCGGGTTGCAAAGGGGCTAAATACACAGGGGCGTAATAAGGTTGGACCAAATGGGGCTAGTTTATTAAATCTTAACGCATCAAGAAATATGTAAATCATTTCAATAAAGAACCTGACGTCACGTTGATTTGTATAGGGCTAAATATACTGGGACGTAATAAGGTTAAACGTAGTGGGCCTGTTTTTTGTATGGCGTTAAATAAACAATCATGTCAAAGTCAAAATATGTTTATTCAATAAAATCACAAGGACCATCTTGAAACGACTTAAAACTAGGTGATTCTAGTGCCAGTTCCACGCGACCAACACCGAGAAGAACAGGCAACAAACTCGGCATGTGAGTAGACCTGTTTTTGAGGGCCTTATAAACTTAAGTGTGCCCCATCTTTTCATCCCGAGTTCGCTCACTAAATAACAAATCCTGCAATCTATGAGGATTAATACGCTTTTACTGGATGATACGTTTTTCAGTAAAAATGGCGATCCAATTTGACATCATCCGCGGTTAGGGATGCTGGTGGACCCTCGGAAAGACCGGGTCTATCTAATCTATCAATAAAACCGGATAGAATAGGTATTACTCCTTTTTTCTTTTTAAAAATAAAATCGTGCGCAATACCAGTGCTTTGTATACATACCTAATACCTATTTAATTAACTTACCTCTGTTCTCAATGCTTAGATAATTGTTAGTGTTAAAACAATGTGATGGTATTGTGAGCTATTTTTTAAATTATATGTGTGACATTTTAATTAATAATTAATTGAATTTATTTTCAATGCCAATGCTATCAAACGGTGAAAAACATCTTGAGGAAACCAAGTTGGTTTTTATAGAAAACTTCTTTGATTAACCCTTAGACACCCTCAAAAAGAATCTAGAGATCGTATTTGGTATAGGTCGCGTCAACCAAAACGAACGCTGGAAAACTGCAGGGGATGTGTTTGCGCATACAATATACTCGCGCCATCACACCCTCTCCTGGCGTTCCTTTTGCGTGACGCGCACTATACCATTTACTACTTGGGGATATTTACCGGGTGCAACTAGGCATGACCAGTCCGGTTTTTTTTTCTAAAGTTTTGGTGGCGGCATATCGGACAGACTAAGACCGCTTGACAACCCCAATCCCCCCCTCTTCCCCTCTACCGGCACATAAGCCTCCGACGATTGCTGGTAATGGATATATGCCATTGCATTGAACCGTAGTTCCCATAATTGATTCAAGAGTTTACTTTTTCACATTTAGCCTTTGGTCCGAAATTCCTGAAATACCTTTTATATAAAAAGGTGATTATTTTTGGAGTTAGATCGAATTTACTTTTAAAAGATAGCAGATTGTTTTTTAGTTATTTATTAGTTAAGTTACAATAAGATACCTAAGTTTTAAGTACTTTAGCAGTGGTTTAAAGTCTAATAAGACTAGGCTAAGTCTGACTAACTTGTCAAGTTGATGGACGCAGGGCAGTGCATCGTAAGGCACGTTCCTATCGTGCGTGACTTAATGCAATACTTCTATAGGTGATGGTTACCACTTAACATCAGGTGGGCCATTTGCTTGATCCATCAACAATTCATATAAAAAAACATTCTAGACTATCTTGTAACAGGAGTAGTCTAAACGTGACTTACCCCCGCTTTCTGAAAGCTCGATCAACACTAATCGGCTGTCAAGCCACTTGCTATCTCTATCTAATTTGAAGTAAAAGCTGAAATAGCAAGTGACTTGACAGCCAATTAGTGTTGATCGAGCTTTTAGAAACCGGGGGTTAGAGTGGCAGGTGTATTGGTGGGATGAAAATAATGCGAACGAAGTCAGGGGCGTTACTAGTCTCGGGTACATCAAACAATGTCGCTGAAATAAACGTAAGCCAAAAGTAGATTCAGGGATTTCACGCAAAAACGTGGACTCGATTTATTCACGTTACTGATACAAGGAAACGTACTCAAAATGCGAAGGCAGTTACGGTATTCTAAAGTGTTACTGTAACTCACGTGAGCTACACGTGGAAGAGAACGTAAATGAAACTGGATTGTTAAACGTGAGTGAGTGATCAAACTCGTTTTAACGAGTTTGGTTTAATCATTGGTTTTGCCAGTACGGTGAAGGAATACATCAGCAAACAAAAAGTTCAAACATGTGTGAAGTGTACTCTAAACACTTTAGTCACCAGTGTTTGCCCATACGAACTGAAAACTAATTTGGTAGGTATCTATCTAGCAAACCTCTTTCTCAATTACTAGTCAGTTTATTTGTGGTAAACTAGAAGACCCTTCGAACTCGTACCGCCTAACACTCAATGAATGACATATGTTTGACAGTTACGAAACCCGTGAAAATATTGTATGGGAAAATGTTTTTTTGCGCAGTTTTAAGAGGCAGTAGATTTTCTTCAAGTACCAGATTCCAGTTCTTGGTTTTTTGAAATAAGTGCGGGAAGGGTAAGGGAGCTTGTTCCCCCGGCAAACGAATACCACTACTGATGGGACAGGGATGATAGAGTGTTTTCTTTCTGCGAAAGTCGAGCGTAGATGATGTGATTTGGATGATTTAGGTATGTTTTAAGCCGCATTTAAATGGGCCATAAGATATACCATAGTTCACAGACAAAGCAAATATTCGTTATAGATAGAACAAATTTTAGTGGAAGTAGCTCCACGCAAAACAATCACACCCGATTCCACTACTTAATTCTTAAACCTCAATGATTGAAAAATGTTTCTCGCTGTGCCACGTCAGAAATAACGTCGCTTAAACCCTCAATTTTCTATTAAATGGAACTGTCTGAACATTTGGCTGGAGTCTTGTCTCCTTATGGCGGTGATTGAAAAAGTTTTCATTTGACGTTTTACAATATCCTTGCCGAAGACGAAATTAGTTACTAACTGCTGGTACTCACCTCGAGTTATTTTTGAACGATTTAATAATGCTATTTGCTTATGGAACAATCGGATGGCCCACCAGATGCAAGTACCGTTCTTATCGATCGCTTAATTGACATTTAGAATCGTCAAAACTTCGTTAAAAATTATTTCAACAATGGATAAAACAATTTTTAACGAATTTTGACGATTCTAAATGTCAAATTAAGCGATCGATAAGAACGGTACTTGCACTGCTGATGTTATGTGACCGTCGGGAACGAGCCCTAGACAAAGAGCTCTACTACTCTTAAACAACAAAACTCAAAACAATCTCTATGGCCGACGGTGACCGCTTACCATCAGGTGGGCCGTTAGACCGTTTGTCTATCTTTTACATAAAAAACGGTACTATATGGAAAATCACAGGTTTGTCAGACGATATCGCCCAACAAGGCTCATTTGAATACCATCAATATCATTTTACCTTTTGACCGACTGCGAATCACTGGTTCGTGTACTACTAAATAATAATAATGGTGGTTACGGCTTCGATATTCGATATATAGCGATAATTCATTTATCAAAAATAATTTGGGACATTCTCGGAAAATTAATTACACATTAGTAGAAATACCATCGAAATCGAACCTGCCATTGGATTAATCAGTGTATTTGATGAATCCTAGAAAAATACGCGCTGATTTACAAATCTCTTATTTTTGGGAATTCTGTTTATAAAAACATGCGATCAAAGTCACACGGGTTGAGGGTTGGGGATAGGAGGGCTTAAAAAACCCTAACCTAATGGCAAGTCCTTACCTTGAGTCTAGGAGATGAAAAATTATTACTTCAATTTTATTCACTTCTTCGATATAGTTTAACCCTCACGCTTTTCTAGTAGCATCTTTTCGAGTTTTTACAGTAGCGTCTACATTCTGAGGGTGTCGAACAAGCTGGATGATTAAACCAAAATATTTCATTAACGGAATCCTAAGGGCTCAAGTATTCGCTCGATTAGGAAGGGTTGCTGGCCGTTCCATGTTTAGTACGCCAATCACATGCTTAAATATTTGGCCCTGCTTGTATATCATCATCATAATAACCCGGTATAACACACTGCTGGCTATGGTGGTCCTGGCATGGAAAGGACTCCTCCAACACCAGCCATGGATGCCGAAAGAGGTGACAAATTTATATCCTAGATAACCTGAAATTTTGTTTAATTTAAATTGGAATCTTATTATTTTACGCGATTATCTTTTATTTGATTTACGTTGGGTTTCATATTTGAATTATATACCTATTTATGTTGCATGTCGGTCATCGCTGAAGATTAGACTTATGACCCTATTTTACCTAACTTCAGACAAATAAACACATTTCATTAAGAACACGCACCAGAACATGACAGCATCATCTTCCGCCTGCGACCAACGAAAGACAAAGTCAAAAGATATTTGTTCAATTGAATCACAATAATTACTTTGAAACGCCTTAAAGCTAATCTAGGTGTCAGTTCCAAGCCTGCAAGCCTAGAAGAACAGACAACCAACTTACGTTACTTTAACTGAACACACTTCACTTAATTTGTAAAAAAGAGGCGTTCCAAAAGGAGCTGGTAATAAAGTGAGCTTGAACTTATAAAGTGTACTGATGTAAAAATTATAAAGAACAGGAGTTGTTACCGTGGGCATAACCTTATCTAGTCTACGCAAAGTTTTCGAACTTGAAGGCTGTACAGACGAGGCGATTGTAAGTTGGGTGTGCACCCAACTTTCAACCCCGATTCGATCTCAAAGATTAATAAATACCGCACACTCAATTTTTTTCCTGATTCGAGCAATCACTAAGGTGCCCTATGAATTTTTTTAATTATAAGTATCTTTTGAGACAGTCCTTAAGGATGAAATTTAAGTAAATAAACAATATAGACTCAACAAAGTTCATAACATGACGCGCTCAAAGGCCAAAAGTTGCCAAAAGTTGTCTTAAAATCATTCTTATAATAATATTATGATTTTTCAAAGTTATTCCGTTATTTGGTAGCAGATACAACCATGTAACTTCCTGTGGTTTCGTGAGTAGTGAATGATATAATTCATGTAATGATATTAATTTCATTATTATTATTCAGGACTATCAGGAAAACTTTTAAAGAACATTTTCGAGCACTTCAGCACTAAATCTACATAATAAGTAGGTAATTAATAAAAGAAATATTAAGGGTTGATTCAAAATCACCTCGCTTGTATGACAACCTCTTGTACAAAGCAGACGCACTTAGAGCAGAAAACTCCATGAAAAGATTCTCGAAGCCTTTATACAAGAACAGTTTAAAGAATTTATTTACCGCAAAGATAAGCTCAAAGTATGATTTTGATGGAATTTCTTATTAAAAGCATTTTTAATTTTTCCTTGAGTTTGTCAAGTTTTTTTCAGACATTTAGACGGCTCAGGCTTGGGCGGTTCTGACAGTATCTCTTTTGCGTTAACATCCGTGTAAAAACAGTAAAAAAATATTTAACCTGCTTTTATACGCCGTGTAGAGAACACAAATTTTTTTTAAACTGAAAAAACTAAAACAGCTTCACGACTTTGATCCCCAGGTACGGTAGATATCCCTTCAGATCTTCTAGTACCAAGTAGGTACTAATTCAAGATTCTTTGAGGATGTCTAAGGGGGGTAGTCAGAGGTACGTCCAAACATTACATTTGGCACATACCCACATTTTGCAGTAGTTAGTATTCCATACGTGACAGGTTGCAAGCCCATCGCCGCTATTAGAATACTAACTGGTTTCCTCACGATGTTTTCCTTCACCGTTTAAGAGCACTGGCATTGCGCACATAAATTTTTCGATAGAAAAATCCATTGGTGCACGACCGGATTCGAACCTGCGACCTTACGATCGGAAGGCGGGGTCACTCCCACTAGACCACCGGTGCTCTCAATTTTTTTTAACCTGCTTTTATACGCATATAATAGAGATAGATAGATTATAGGTTTATTATACACCTTTAGAAGTTTATAACTTAACAAAAACAAAACATAAACCAGTCGGATAATTCTGGCAAGTAAGAATTTGAAGTTTAGACTGACAGACAAACGAAAAACAACAAGGAACTATGATCGAGCCCTGGCAAAAAACACCAAGACAAAGCATACGAATTTAAAATTGATGTCTGTATGTAACTTATTTTTTTACATTTATTAGACTATCTAGACAAGAACGTAAAACCAAAACATTTGGTGCTAATTATATTCGCATATTTATTTTAGAAAAAACAACCTTATTTTAACTCAATTGGTAAGTATATAGGATAAATGTTAGGTCTTGTCTTCGAAGCAGTTTTTCTCAATTTTCCTTGTTTACTGTCAAATAAATTGAGTTCCCCAAATTGTTATTAGCAAATCCGTCCTCTTCAGATCGAGATTTGGGGTCACACAGATTGGCAATTATAAAAAAGTCCCAAAATAGCAGGAATAAAATAAGGATTGAAAGTACACAGTAAGATATCTTTAACTTTTTGTACCTAGTGTACCTACTTAAATAGGCGAGGCACCTTGCCCCTAACCTAGGATGTCTGTAATAAGTACATAATAAGTAATGTGTGTAATGTTTTATACGACCATCCCAAGTCCTAAATTGAGAATATAATTTAAATTAAATGATTGAATTCAACTCAATTTAAATTTGCCTTACTGTATGACTTATTCTGTGTTTGCCGGTGAAATTACAGGCACATGATGCTTGATATCTGTGTGCCTAAATTCGATAGACGCAAGCAAGATGGATGGCAGTGCATCGTAGGGCACGCTTCTATATTGCGGGACATAGTTATTTATTTAAAAACTTTCACACAAAAAAATGCAGTGCTAGGACTTAATGCTAATAATATGTCAAGCAGTTTTCCTGGGCGTGCAAAAAGGTGATGTATAGTTACCACACTTACCACTTAACATCAAGTAGGCCATCTGCTTGTTCAATCACAAGTAGTAAAAAAACGTTACATGTGACCTTGAGAATATAATTTCTTCGGCTCCTCAAGTTTTGCCAACAAGATATTACAATCTCCATACCCGAGAGACTCCACATTGTCACACAAGCTTTTTCATAAAAATATCCCTTTGTTTCAGGTGAGTCCCGTTATCCCTTTATACAGCTATAAACTGGAATATTCAAGTAAGTAAGATCAACACGGGAATTTACTTCTTATCACGTAGAACAAGAGGTGTAATTCGACTGCCAGGAGTTTTTCTAAAAATTTAATTACGATAAAATACAATACGACGGTATTTTCGCATTATTTGAGAAAACCCACATTTATGGTAATTGTGTTGTTGGTATAGAGATTGTGTTCGAAATTTACTCTGGATTCTTTATGACTAGTGGAATGCCTGTGAGCTCGTACGTGGAGCTATCCTGAAATTCAATTTCGGCATTACTAACCCTTCTCGGTACCACCGTACGTCCAAAAGGAAGATATTATCAATTTGATTGCTCCTTCTAGAGTTAATTTTTAAGTAGGCTGTGCGTTTATTAATGAACCACGTTACACGAAAATGTCAAAGTGTAAGATATAAAAAACACAATGACATTTAGATCAGTAGTTAACCAAAGATGTAGAAGATATTACATTACCCACACATATTTTTGAGATTTTGCTCTCACTAACGTATTTAAGACTTTATTTATTAGAGAACTAAATAAGAATATTTTGTATTTTTTTCCTTAGCCTGTAATTGTCTCAGTGCTGGGCTTCCTTTTTCGTCCACTCTATCCACTGTCCACTGAATATATAAAATTAATACCGCCTTATCATATTTTCAACACAAATGCCACGTCGCACTGCCCAAACGGCGACACACGCCTATCTACATCTACATGACCGGCCGCCGATTTCGGGGATTCGACCTCGTATCGTATATGTAAAGGTACCCATTGTTTTTGACGATTGTTCCAAACATTCAAGGCACGTAGAATCAGATAAAAACCGTATTGAAACTTCGAATAAAGATTTAATACTACAGATGATTCATAAATACACTGAAGACTGCTGCTACAACCTGTATTCGATGTCGCTCAAAGTTCCGAGATTGTGCAGTTGCTATTTATGTTGTTATCAACCATCAAATTCCTGGCCAAACGACACCTTCTATCCATTCAACATACTTTGAAACTTTAGTATACACTCCTGGAGCATACTTCCTTCCACAATCCCTCCCAAAGGAGGTCACTCCAACTACTTTATGGAGAGGGAAAGATTTTTGACAGTCCACTCGATCGACCATGATCTGTAGTGGTCCACCGGAGTCACCTTGACAGGTGTCTCTGCCCCCCTTTTCGTAATCACCAGCGCACATCATGTTTTCTGTTATGCCATCTGTCAGAATCTTCCGCTTGATCATGTATTTGACTGAATTGTTGCAAACTTTACTGGATATCACGTCAACATCAACTGTCATCAACGTTTGACTTCCTCGTATAGATCCTGGGTTCGTGACTCCGAATCCTGTTGCTGTTAGGGTATGGTGGTCATAGTCTTCGTTTAGATTCAGACAAGCTATTCTTATGTCTCTGGTTAGTGTGAACGGAGGGTCTGCTCTGAAAAGGGCTATGTCGTGGTATTTCACAGGTGTTTTGTAATCAGGGTGTATTACAACTTGAGCTACGTTCCTTTCTTGAGCGATTTCGTCTATTTCGTCGAATTCAAAAGTCGCAGTTCCCACTCTCATGATGGTAGCTGGTCCGTTCCACTTATCAGCTTTGCAGTGAGCTGCAGTCAGAACCCATTCGTGGGTTATGAGGGTCCCTCCGCACTGCCAGGCCGGTGGTACATCTCCGCTCTTTCTGAAGCCGATCAGAACCATATGGGGAAACAGCAGGAAGTCGATTGGAACTCTTTGTCTTAGCGATGGATGGAGTATGTTTTGACACTCTAGCATAGATTGTCCGTATTTCTTACACTCTTCAAATGCTCTTTCACCGATTGAATTCACTGATACGACTGTAAAAATCAACAATAATATTTTCATTGTTCGCGTTTACGATAGAAGTGATTGGCTATGGTGGATTTATGACTTTATGTAGCAGTGAACTCGAGTGTGGCGAAAGGTTGCATCTTAATGGCTGTAATTGAGTTACAATACTAGCTATGCAAATTTTAAGTGTAATTTCTATTTTAATTAACATTCTTTTAAGAAAAGGGTTTCATTTTATGTACTTCTCTTTCCAAGTACAATTCACTTGATGCCTATTTTGTTTAACTCCATTATTTATGTTTTTTAATACATCCCAGTAAGTATTATTAAGGGACTGACAGCCGTCAAAAACTTATCACTTGCATATTTTAATATAAAAAATGATGAAGCTAACAATCACGTTTTGGAGATTCAGAAAGATTGAAGTTCTAACATCTATTCTTACATAAAAGTTTGATCAAGTGCAAAAACTAATTCAGTATATTTTGTGGCAGGAAAACTGATTTGGATCAATAATCAATTTTATGCTGAACTTTTGCTTTTAAATGCTGTTCTCCGAAACTCGGTTGTTTGCAATTTTTCATAACTTCATTTTCTGATTTCATTTTAATTTAGTGATTCTATATCTTCACAAGTGATTTAATAGCTAGCGAGGAGTACATTAGCGGTAGTCTGTGCTTTAACTTCGCTTCGCCAACCCTTATAAAACTTAAACCAATTCTGTTTGTTAGCCGTCAGCTATTTCACCTGGATCTTTTTGTATAGGGTGTCTGCACAGTTTGTAAAAACTAGGATATTTTGAGACTAAGAAAAATGAACAGCAGAATTCTATTTAGTGAAGGGAAACGTGAGAAAAAACTTGGCTTAGTTAACCGTATTGACATTGTCTTTCGTGAAGACTTATCTCCGATTATTTTCTGAAGTCCACCGACTAGCCAAGCAGAGTAATCACTGGGTAAAACCTCTTTCTTCTCGCATTTTTCGCCACCTGTATCTGATGCCGGTGACCTGAATGTCTTCAAGGATGCGCAAACCTATAATACTGAAAGAAAGAAATAAATAAAACATATTTATTTGCAAATATCTAGATTAGTTAGAAATATTTTAATAAATATTCGTGGACATTCCGCACTGCATATGGGAACCAGATAGCTGAGAAGATAGGTGATCTATAATATTATACGTATGTATTTACAAAAAAGTATTTATAACACCCAGATAGTTCATCACTCAAATGTTTGTTCTCAGTGGGGATCGAACCCACGGCCTACGACACAGAAGGCAGAGCTACTACCAACTGAGCCGTGAAGGCTGTCATAGGTTTAACGATTTTATAAAGATATAGAAAGCTTTTTTAAAAACCATTAAGCAAAGGATTGTTTGAACCGTCAAAATCATGGCTCTCCCAGTCAACACCGCGAAGAGCGCAGTTCAAATAATGGCATAGCTGCAGATGCACAGTCGGACCACGCTCGCTGTGCAAACGGTAATCAGAGCCGCTTCCAGCCGTGCTCTTATATCTGCTACGTGATTTATGTATATCCTATTCTTATCTTCTATTTACTTATCTTTGCTGATAAAACAAGAAGATGGCCCACATATTTAACAAACCAATGTCTCGCAAGTCCTGAACGATAGCAGCGTGCACTACGATACACTGCCATGCGTCCATCAACTTAAGGCATAGGTGATGCATACAAGTTGTCTCATGTGCCTGTAAATTCAAAGACACCCACCCACACCCTTCAAATTGAAACTATACCACTATTCAGTCTCCTAGTGTAAAATTTTTCGATATTTAAACATACGGTGACCTTAGCGTAGTGCAATAGTAATTAGGTTATCAATCTATACCATTCCAAATTATAAATGTGAGTTTGTGCAAAATGAATATTTGGACAAAATTCTGCCGTGTGGCTGTTTCTTTTTATTACCCTCTGAGTATCTCTCAGTAGTCACTGTTTACATACCCATGTCATACCGTGAACAAGAGATATTTCTTTTAAAAAATCCTACAAGGCAGTTTCCATTCTTTTCTCAAGTAACTGTTATAAGAGGCTGTAGAGTTCGTATACTCATAGTGAGTATACGTCTGTATGTCAAACCACATGTGTCCCGATTGCTGGCCACAATTCACTGGGGGTATACCGAGTTAGGACGTGTTGATGTGCCTTTATTTTTACTTATGATATAGATATCATTTTCAAAAAAAGTCTTCAAATGCATTGGAAACATAAGACTTAACTTTTGCTGAAGGTGACCACAACCTAAAATGTTATTTGAATCTGGTTATCAATTTAGATTGAATTTATATCAACCACTTCTGACGTGGTTTATATAAATTCAATCTAAATTGTGTATCAAACAAAAAATACATCAAAATCAAGTTTCATTAGCGTAAAATATAAATTCCAATTCAGAAAGTCCTATTTTTTTGTAGTCGATTTAAAGGCTTCTTCTAATCTTTTGAGTTGTTATAAATATTTTCAACTCTCAACATGGTTATAGCTCGAATGAGGCAAACCGAAGTTCGATTCCACCCATTTGGAAACAAAGTTTGAAATGGCCTTGAAAATTGGGACCATGGCCACTTCACGCTTGAAAGCAGAACGCGATGTCAGACCCGATAAGACCAAAATTGGGGTTTCAGTGGATAACATAGGGAGGGTGGTACAAGTAATTCTGCAAATTTAAACATTGCAATTCTGCAAATATATCCACTTGATCACCACAAAAGTAGTAAACCAGTAGAAAATTTAAAAGTCTTATTTAGTTGTACACCTGTGAAGGGCTCGTCATAGTTACCTACTGCGTTTTGGCTTCAAGGATATGGATGCCGTCGAAATTACAAGCACATGAGTCTTAATGTATTTTTAAATCAAGTTGATGGACACGAGGCAGTGCATCGTAGGGCGCATTTGCTTATGCCTGACTTTCGAGGGATTTTTATTTGTTTAATTTTATTACTTGAGCTTCCTAGTGGGCTTGACGAAATGAAGATGTCCAAAAACTGAAGGACATACAGATGTCCTTCAGTTTTTGGACATAGTTTCTTTAGCTACGTTTAAAGGAACAAACAACGCCTTCGGCATACCTTATCCATCGCACATTCATCTCTGCCGCCGCAGTGTAGTCCCCTCAGATGTTTGCCCTATTGTGAAGCCCGTCGGCAAATACTAGTTCTCGGGCGTGTGCGAAAAAAACCCGCCTTGATCTGAAATGCTTCAAATGAAAAGCCTGAACACTTCTTAATGTCTTTGTGCTCCATAATAGTGTGGATTTAGCATTGTGGGAAGGTTTTTGAGCGTGTTTTCTTTTAGACTTCGGTTTCTGAGTTTGTTTTTCTCGTGGTCTCGTTTTTTGTAGTATTGAGGTTTCATTCCACTGCCACTTGTTATCATCAGTTTGAAGAAGTCTACTCCTGGACAGATCTCCCACATATTTCCAGGCATTGGAAGGGCTGCCGTCGTCACCACGCTTGGCAGGTGACCGTAATGTGCGTATTATATCATCGAACATTTTCTGCTGCTTGCTTCTTTATTGCAAGACGTGCACAAGAGGTGGTGGAGGGGAATGAATCTATATCAAGATTGCTATGGGCAATACGGAGTATCATTCACGATTATTTAATTTCTCCATACGCGGTGGACATACTTTCTTGTGTCTCTAAGGGTGCTAATAATTAAAGTTATCTGTATCATCCAAATTGGTGACCTCGCAGAACGGCAAAGACCAAGCAAGCTACTCCACGTGCTTTCAAAATATCTCGGCAAGAGCTAAGTTATTCCTTACTTAAAACCAAGTAATCCCGGGTGCAATTTACTGAGAACGGCACAACACAATCGTAGGCTTCAAAACCTCATGTACGGTTGTCAAAACAGTGCGTTGCCCAACTGGGACGTACAGTCAGCATGTGAAGTCCTCACTTGACCTATTTCCAATCGCGCAGAACCCGTAGGGATGTGCTTTCGGTCTTTTTTCGCTGGTCTTGTTTGCATATTCGGTTGACATTTTCAAATCGGTTCCCGGTAGTTTTCTACGCTAAAATAACGCGGCCGAATTGTTTTAGCTTTTGGCTGCAACAAAATATGTAACAAAGTATAAAAAGATTAAACAATAGTTTGTTTATTATTTTAATATGATGAAGAGAATGAATGAATGAAGAATTATGATGAGGAGTGATTAATTTGTTTATTGTTATATCAAAGGCTGAATGAATTTTTGATGTTTTATTAAACTGCATCGATAGGACCGAATAAAACAAATTAATATTAGATAATGTTTTAGTAATTAAATTCTGACCTTGACCTTGATGTACCTACTCACGGGAATCAAGTTACACAAAGCCAACAAAAAATCACGCTTACTACTTTGCTTACTACGATTTTTAAGTAAAAGCGAGCTCTTTTTAACCCTTACATATTCCCATCACAATCCAGTATCTGCAGCTGCGCGCTGATGGTGCTCAGGGACGGAATCCATTCAACGGATCTTTTCACTATCTGACCAGAGCTTTGTCTTCGTCTCTTCGCTGACATTGTTCAGTAACCTGCCATGCCACATTGTTCGAGGAAAAAACACGTGACTCGCTAGGAGTAAATCTAATTTATTTTAAGATCTAAGATGAGCCAATCACTGAACCTGCGACCCAAGGGAATATTTGAGGAGTTTCACAGATAACTCATTCTTACAACTCATCCACGCGAGATATTGGGTCTGCGAAAACATGGCCGGCTCAATGAAAAATTAAATTATTTGCCGTACGACAGTTAGGGAATTGCCTCCTGATATTGGCGGGAAATTCTCGCGAGGAAAATTTTGTTCGGTAAACAAATTTTTATGATAAATTATTAGGGAGGTAATATGAGGTCGGAACTCATTCCGGAGCGTGATATATTTTCTGTTAAGTTGTAAGCCTAAAGGGGAAAATAAATAATGCAGGAGTTTGCTTTGGAGACCAAGTGCTTTGTTTATTGTTATGATTGCGCAGCACGCGAACTGGTTAGTTATTGGCGAATATTTTTGACACTTAAATTGTAGAGCCTGATTGTAGGCTGAGTTTCGCTTTCGTGTTTTCATGGTTTACTGCAGTGTAACTCCACGCATGTTTTCGCCACTTATAGGTATCTTACACTATTTACCGGCGGGACTATTACCTCCAGGAACATTAACGTCTGCTTCCCAGTCACGGTAGACATCCCCTCAGAGAGTAACAAGTATCAACTCAAGATTATTATGGATGTTTAAAGAGGTTGCCAGAGTACGTCCAATATTATATTTGACACGTACACCCACATTTTGCAGTTGGTATTCTACGCGTGTCAGGCCTACCGCCTTTGCTAGAATACTTACTGGTTTCCTCACGGTGTTTTCCAATACTGATTAAGAACACCGGCATTGCGCACATACATAAGAGATAGTTTCAGAACCCACGACCATACAACAGGTTCACTCCTACTAAACCAGCGGCGCTATTTACAATAACAATTTGATGTTATTGTTTTGCTGTCGCTACCATTATTAGGTCCGTAATTGTGTGAGACGTTTGGCTCCACGCCTAATAGGTAGAGCTAGATAACCCAGTAGTACCTAGGACTTGCCGATGTGTATTGTAGCCAGAGCTAATATTAGTCCTTGTTACACGAGCAAGATTCATTCAGGGGCATTATGCACTATGACAATAGGAGATTCCTTGCCCCAAACCGTGAAACGTCAAAACTTGATGTTGGGCTTTATTCTTTATGACATAGGGGATACTTTGCCCTGACCGTATGACACCGGTGCCTTGTCTTAGCTGTGATCGCGGTGCAAATGGTCATAGTGAATAAGGCTCCTGATGTGGCAAGCATATACCAGTATGACACAAGTTTATATTTCGGTATATTTGTGGGTGTATGAGAATAGGATGAAGAATAAGATTAAGATTAGTATGAAGATTTCGATTTATTTATTGTTGACATGTATAGTCAAAGAGTCATGTATAGTCAATAACTACGTAAACTACTTATCTTTATCTTTTCTTTCTGTTTCCGTTTTGCTGTTTCAGAGTACTCTCGCTCTGTGCACATAAATTTTTGAACAGAAAAACTCATTTATGCTCGACCGGTTTTGAACTCACGACCTTAGATCAGAAGGCGAGGCCGCTACCACTAAACCTACTGCTCTCTATGATATAATAATACCGATTGTGTGCGAATTATTGTACCTTCCTGTAATATCAAATTCACAGAGGTGGAATAGACACGTCACTGTTCCAGGATAGATAAACTGACAGTGACAGAATGACAGATGACGTTAGGCGTGAATCGGTGGTAGATGGATACATGGAAAATATTACCTAAGCGAACTTAATGCTAAATAAATAAATAATGCTGGAGATTGTCTATAGACAGGAGCCATAAAAAAAAATGCTGGTCAATCCACAAAGCATCATCTAGCCCCAAAGTAAGCTACTCGGGTTTGTCGACACGAAGGTAAATTGGTTAATTTGATATGCCAAAAACCCGCAAGAGAAAAGAAAAACTGATTTTAAAAATGTCAGTCTGTGGTGGTATTCCAAATTGGACTTAAGCGTTAACAATAAGAACTTTCATATGTTACAGAATAGCTGTTCTTAAAATCGCCACCAATGGAAATTCAGCAGAATTCTGAGTGACATAGGTGGAACTGTAGTCTGTAGATACAGTCTCATGTGGTGTTGCGGTGATAAGGGGCGCCACAGTCTGATATGTGACAAGTTGACAACATGCTCAGGTTTCTACTGTATGTTCTGTTGAACGCGATCGTTTTAATGTACGTAGGTATACATTTTGTATCTACACATTATGTTCTTATTACATAATCTTGTCTAAACGAGTAAATGTCTCGCCTCGGAACGCTGAATTTAACGAGGATTTACTATACCATACACTCGACCACTCAACCACTTTACACCAACTTCTAACTACACGTGAAACCACGCTTTGCCGGGAGTGGAAATCTTCAGGCTAGGTAATGATGATGTTTTTTTAACGATACGAAAATACATATGTGAGCGATGTTTAAGAGTAGTAGAGCTCTTTGTGAAGGGCTCGTCCGGGGAAGTACTACCACCACGTCGCTTTCTGCCGCCAAGCAGCAACGCTGTGTTTCGGTTTGAAGAGTGTGGTCGCCGGTGTAATTACAGGCACATGAGGCTTAACATCTGTATGCCTCAAGTTGATGGACGCAGGGCAGTGCATCGTAGGGCAAGTTCCTATTGTGCGTGACCTACGGGGCAATGTTTTGTTTATAGGTGATGGTTACCACTTAACATCAGGTGGGCCATCTGCTTGTTCCATCAGCTAGTTGTAAAAAAAAAACAAAAAAAAAAATGTTTGTTTGTTTAGTCTCACTCATCTCTTTTACGAATGAACGGGTTTGGCGCGTGTAGGTACCGTACCTATATTCCAAATCTAATACTTGGAATATACACACGAAAGTTTAGCCTTAACGACTTAATTGTGAGGAATAAAATATTTCTCAAAAGTAAGTCATAGTTTTTAAATTCACGTTCTACAGCATATTTGTATAACTCACATGCTTGTTGACGTTTGGTAATCTCTGTTAGTATTTTTAATTTATTTACACTGTGTACTGCTGAGATGACGGCTGATAGAGGAGAGTGGAGAGCAAAAACCTGTTGTGCCGACCCCACATGAAGTGGGATAAGGGCAGGAAAATGATGACTTACTACTACACTACTTTACTACTCTTACAGTAAACGGTAACAGCAGGATTGAGAATAAATTTCCTGTCTCTAATAATAAGTAATAACAATGTAACGACCTCAATAGACTGCTTAAACAATAGGAGCTATGGTATGGTACGAATTGAATTGGTTTCGGTTTACAATTGAATTGATATCGAATTTGTGCTACCGTTTGTCAAAAGGCATTGTGTTAATTTGTAAGTGGGTAATTTAATTAGATCGAAACGAAATTATTTGCGATGAGAAATATTTTAAGATTCCTCATATTTTGAATATTTTAATTTATGAAGTCATCCTCAAAAAAAAGAAAGAAGGAAAATACATTTAAAGTTTAATAGTAACTTTTATTATTATTATTATTATTATAAGCCCTCCGGGTCCCACTGCTGGGCAAAGGCCTCCCCCCATTCCTTCCACACATCGCGATCCTGGGCTATGTTTGCCCAGTCCGTCAGGAAAACATCGAGCTCGTCCCTCCATCTCCGTTTTGGTCGGCCGCGTCGCCTTCTCGCTGTGTCAGGATGCCAGTCAGTGGCTATTTTTGCCCACAGCTCACCTGGCATACGGCCGACATGACCAGCCCAATTCCACTTCAGCTTAGCGGCTTTCGAAGCTACGTCTGTGATTTGTGTCTGTGAGCGCAGTTCTGTGTTACGGATTCTATCCAGTAACAAAAAAATTAATAGTAACTTAAAAAATATTCAAATATGTGCACGAGGAATTGTTTGGCGGTTGCCAGTTTCTTAATTCTACTTCTTTTTATAAAGAAGAAATTACTTATGAAACTTTAAAACGCAGAGCTTTATAGCTTTACTCGAAAATAAACTTCTTCACAAACAGTTTTTCTTCAACAAAACTAACTCCAGTAAATTATTTTTCCCTGGATAAGGAAATGAACTGTAGTTAACACCTAAATTATAGACAATCGATTGGGAAAAATCATAAATGGTGACACATTTTTGAGGTGTGACTAGTTATAGAGCGAAATTCAGCCAAAGCAAATATCAAAACGGGCGGCGGAAAGATAAACTGTAGGATAATGACATTAGTTTGGCGTGAGCAGTTGTCAAGCTTATGTCACTGTCATACAATTTATCTATCCACAGGCGCCATGTAAACAGAAAGAGGATCTACAGTCTTCTCGCTCGCCCATTTCAACTTTTTAAAATGACATGTTACTATGATCTTTTGATATGTAACTATGATATGTTATAAATAAATGAATCTATAAAATAAATAATCAATTAATTAAGTTATGAATAATCCCAAGCAAATAATTTTAGACGAACAAGTATCAAGTTTCGTCCTAAAACCATTTGAAGTATTAGAACTAGTTCGTAAACTAGTATTTCGCTACTATAAATGGCCACTAGGCTCATCCGAGCATACTTCCCGCTTCAGCTTCGCTTACCGCTATGTACGTACAATCGCGCCACACCGAGAAAGCCAAACCTATGATTAGAACGTGTGAATGAATGCAGGTGCCAAATTGCTGTACACTGTCCCCATAATGGTTACGCCTTTTAGCTTATTCAACTACAAGCTATTTGTGACTTTGTGTTTTAAGGATAAAAGCTCGAATTGTTTTGTAGGCCTGTCTGTTTGACCGTAAAATTAAAAGCTTTTTGTCTTTGGTATTAAGAAACATAGTTCTATAGAAATACCTGCAAATGGTACGGTTGTATGGATTACGTTATTATGCTAACGACTCTATAATTAGTTAGATGGACACTTTTCTTTGCGTAACTATTCCTGTGCTAGGTAATTATGCCCTTATTAGAGACGATATTATGTCTGGGAGTTATTGTATAATATAACCCTCTTATTCATAATCCCTGCCATTTTATAGCGGCTCAATAGAGTATTCTTGTCTCTTTTATGCCAACGAAAAGAGACAGCAACAGGTTTATAGGTTTGATAAGCTACTGGCGCGGTCAAATATGTATGTATTTTTACAAGAATACAATAGTTAAATGAAGGCAACCACATAACAGAGGTTCTTTGAAAGTTTAACAACAGGTGGATCATAGTCGCCATCACTTTTCTCTCCTAAAATCCTGTTTCGACAATCTTCTTCATATAAGTTTTCTATTTTACTGTTTATATTTATAACTAGTTGCGCCCCGCGGTTTCACCCACGCAGATTTAAATAAAAAATGAAAAGTAGCCTATGTGCTATTCCAAACTATAATCTATCTCTCTGCCAAGTTTCGTTCAGCTGTTCCGGCGTGAAAGAGTAACAAACATCCATCCATCCATACTTACAAACTTTCGAGTTTATAATATTAGTAGGATGAGATGGTTGAGAATCTTAGCAGAGTTCCTTAAATAAGCTACATCAAAGTGCCGAGTTCCCAAAAAGTTGGGATTTACTTTACTTTATCCTGGGAATTTTTTAGCCACACAGCTAAATTATTATATTAAGCTAACTATTTTTTATCCATACAGCGAAGTTATTATGTGTTTATTATGTAAGGTAATTATTTAATACACTAATGCAGATAAAAAGTTGAACATTTTCTAACAAAACCTTTTTTAAAACCGTTTGTGATCACGCTACTGCTATTAGTCTAAGTTGTGGTTAAATTTGACATTTTGTTAGTTTAACTATGATTAGACATCTGTCGGTTACGGTGGGTGAGTCTAGTGAGGGGATGTTAGATAAAAAACTGCTTAAGGTCATGGTAAAGTTTCTGTGGAATTCAAAACCGCAAGAAAAAAGCATAGGGGCCAACTGTTTAGCTCTATGTTCGAATAAAGGTACTGGACACACGTGCTTATTTTCAAGCCAAAAGCATACTTTTTTCGATCCTTGCTTAATAAAAGCACGTGTGAACAGGTCGTGCTAGTAAATAAGCATGCATATTTGGTCGCAAGTCGGTTGATTTTTGAGCATGCTCAAAAGAAGCATGCTTATTTTTGAGCACGTGTGTCAGTACCTTGAGGGAGAAAAAAGTAACATATACCTACATGGAAGTTATGTTTTTTTATACACTTACTAGTTGCGCCCTGCGGTTACACCCGCGCTGTTTAAATTCCGGTATTCCCACGGGATAAAAAGTAGCCTATGTGCTATTCCAGACTATAATATATCCCTCTGCCAAGTTTCATCCAGATCCGTTAAGCCGTTCCGGCGTGAAAGAGTAACAAACATCCATCCATCCATACTTACAAACATTCGCGTTTATAATAGTAGTAAGATTATAGATAGAACATGCTACAATATTTGTCATACAAAACTTGCTTGCGTTGTAACAAGCAAGGCAGATGTTAGGCATAATAATAAATATAATATATATAATAAGATATTCTACGAGTATTAAATTTGCACATCACTTCACTACATAGTATAAAACAAAGTGGCTTTCTCTGTCCCTATGTCCCCTTGTCCCTTTGTATGCTTAAATCTTTAAAACTACGCAACGGATTTTGATGCGGTTTTTTTTAATAGATAGAGTGATTCAAGAGGAAGTTTTATATGTATAATACATGCATGATACGTGCACCCGTGCGAAGCAGGGGCGCGCGGGTAAGTCGCTAGTAGCTAATGAAACAAAACAATACAATAAACATAATATTTATCTTCGCTAAATGATGCAATATATTGCATTCCCATCCCCCAAAAGATCAACAAACCACCCTTTTCTAATCTCGGGGTAGCCATTCAACTATTATACTTTACGTGTTTGCTTAAACCTATATCAAATCAAGTGGATGCCTTTCGGCATTGTTTATTTTCCATTACGACATTCGCAATTTTCACTTGAATTTA
Source organism: Plemyria rubiginata (assembly GCA_963576535.1). Lineage (NCBI taxonomy): Eukaryota > Metazoa > Arthropoda > Insecta > Lepidoptera > Geometridae > Plemyria > Plemyria rubiginata. Next base: position 5,521,908 of record OY754922.1, on the reverse strand, counting down.
ACGAAAGCGCAGATGTGTCGTAGTTATTGCTTCACTGAATAAAGATGGATGTTTTTCTAGAATTGATTTACTTCAGAGGTTGGGATTTATGTTATTCTTGAAAATATAGAAGTTTTTTTACTTAGAATAAATTGTTTTCTCATCATCTTTTGTAGGACATAAAAGATCACAATATTTGCTACACTTTCTATGTGTTTCGTAATATTTTGATGATGAGTAGGTACTCTTAAGTCCGTATAGCTAAGGCCTTTAATAACATTTGTAGCGCTATAAAGTATGTAAGTAGCCTTCTTCTAGGCTTAGACGCGTGGATCTGGCATGCCGATTCACGTAACTTTAAGGCGATTCAAAGCGATCCTTGTGATTTAATAATTTAATCATCAAATCTCTGAAATTGATATCAACAAAAATCGTCTTTCCGATGACCTATAATTTGGATTCTTTCAAGAGAAGAGTGAAAAGGTATTTTCTAGGTAAACGTGCTACATCGTCGACCGCATCATCACTTAACATCAGGTGAGATTGCGGTCAAACGTTTTTACCTATAAGTTGTAAAAAAAAAACCAGTTAGTAAGTTTTCCCAAATAGCTATTTATCATCCTAGAAGCAGTACTGATCAACTGTTCCTTTGTTTCTCCAAAAACTGCACAGCATATTGTGAGCCATCATTTTAGGTTTGACGTGTAAGTAATCGTTCGGACGAGGGTACAGACCTTTGTGCTCCAATGATTTATTGCACAACTTTCAGACCCTTTCGGATCCTAGTCCAACTGACTTTAAAGATACCTACAGTAGCGCAACTTTTATAGCCAGATGATGATCAGCCCATGGATGAAACGAAAGATACTTATAGGTAGATCGATAACCTTTCAGACCTCTCAGGATGTCATGAGTAAGAATAGACTGAGCATCAAGAGAATGAAAAGAGTGGAGGACAACCTGTTGGGCTGACTTCGCTGGCATAGCATGCGGATTAAGACAAAAAGATCATGCGTCGACCATCAGCTCTCATGCCATGTTTTGGTCACTCTATTCTGAATTGGCTATGTCTCATTGACGATGCGATGTACTGTTGAATTTTATAATTAAGCTGTTGGGCGGCAGGACTGTGTATCCAGAAGCATTTTTGCGGTTTCATTATCAGAAATTGATGATCCAAATCGAGTGGTTTTAGAGTCGAGGAAATCGAGTGAAGTGAGAACTTACAAGTAAATCATTATTGTTTAATTTAGGCAAGCTGTAATACGGTTTCTGTGCACTATGTTCCGGTTAAAAAAATATAACTCTGTTAAAGTAAATGTACATAACATCCTTTGTCTTGAAAATTTGAGACAGTTTATTATTTGTTATGCAAAGAATATCTCACAAGTCAGCCATGTATTATCACCCCGCTTCATGGACCGGTGCCACAATAAATAAACACGGTTTTTATTTTTGTTTGGGAAAAATTCTTTAATGATTTAATATCATCATCAGCAAGTAGCATTACGTTTTTACTTTACATTTTAGGTGGCATTTTCGTTTTAAATTGCGTGTGATCTCACTCACTCAAAAATTGGTTTACTAGTTTTAGTACATAAGCAAACTTTTGAGTAGGAAAACTTGTATCGATCAAAATGAAATTACTACCAAAATATGTGCAATTTGATTGCACAAAAAATGGTTGTTTGTGATTTTTCAAAATTGCGATTTGTAACTTTATGTCTTTCAAACAGTCGAATCGTGCGAGTGAGAGGAATATCAGGTGTTGTCAACGCCTTACATGTCCAGAATCCGCGACAGTCCGTCCGCTTCCGCTTCTCTCACTGTGGCTGCTCTCTAAGGCTCCATTTCTTAAAAGCATTAAAAGTCCATATACTAAATTATCTATAAACCATTTCCCATAAAGCTATGAAAGAATAGGTCTTTTATGAAGAACCTTTCATAAAAATTACACCCTCTATCGTTCATAGAAACAAGAAAATGGCGGCTTGAGTTATTAAATTACGCATTTCGTGGGTTCATCGAAGCTTTATGTAATCAATTTGGTAAAATTGATATCTATTTCGGTAATAAAATAGAAGCTCAGGGAAAACAAGGGTAACTACAGCAAGGGATAAGCTGAAAAGGCGTAAGTACAATTTTTGCGAAATGTTTCTTTTGGAAAAGATAATATTTTGGAGGAAAATGTTAATGGATTTCGATTTTATGTCACACGGTCAACGGATTGCGATCGCAGTTTCTTTAAACAGTTTTTTTTTTGATAAAATTAATTAAAAGTATAAATTTTTTTTTAAACAATCTTATACCTAAATAAATAAATAAATAAATATTGCTGGACAATCCACACAGCACCATCTAGCCCCAAAGTAAGCTACGCGAAGCTTTTGTCATGGGTACTAAATAACTGATTTATTTAATACATTATATACTCAAATAGATACATATATTTTATTATAAGTACATAGAAAACACCCAGACCGCAGAACAAATGCCATTAATAACCATGCACTATTGTCATCCATACTAAACGTGTATACAAAATTTCAGTTAACGACAGGATGATAATTATGGATTTGTTGGTACAAACGTAAGCTTGCCGAAAATGTTTGTTTCTGCATTTTTTCTCATCAATTCTGTAACCTTTCGTGATGACTGGTAATTTTGGCTTTTCTGATAACATCACTTAAAAATGAAGTCCAAATAAGCTGTAGATCTTTCCAAAAAAAAAAGGACTCAACGCATCAGCGTTGCCATTCAGCGTGGCAATGCAGCCAGTGTCTTAGGTACGCTTCCGATGGCACTGATTTGGACCAGTTGAGCTATCTATAGATCGTTTGCAACGGTCTGCAGATAGCTCAACTTTTTCGCATGTATTTTGTACCTTTTGTAAATAATTCAACAAGTGAATATACGCCTTTACTCCTCATTAAAGCTCCTACTTTACGCACTACGTTGAATGTTATGTTTTGGGAACATCGCTTGTTACCTGTAGTGTATTGTTCCATTAAAACCTCTCATTAAAATTTTGATACAGCTCCGGGAAAATTAGGCTTGTACCGAACGCGAACTATTTATTGAGTAAATAAAATGGAGTTATGAGATTAAAGCGAGATTGGTTTAGAAAATAGGCGATAAAATGCTTGAATTGTATCTATCTGTGCTTAGAAGGATCGAGTACTACTTGATCCACTTTTCTCTACTACATAATACTCTACAGTGATAAAGTATTATCAAAATCAGCAGGTTGAACTGGCAATGGGCGGGTCATATAGCTCGAAGAACTGGCAACCGCTGGGGAATAAAGGTCCTCGAATGGCGACCAAGAACAGGAAATCGAAGCGTGGGACGCCCTCCCACCCGATGGGCTGACGACATTGTTAGGACCGACTTGGTGGATGGAAAGCGCTCAGAATCGTTCTTCCTGGAAACGTATAGGGGAGGCCTACGTCCAGCAGTGGTCAGAAGACCACTACAGAAGTAGGCTTATGATGATGATGAAAATAGTAGTAGAAGAAAGTGGAGAGAAAAACCTGTTGTGCCGACCCCACATGTACCTAGTGGGATAAGGGCTGAAATATGAGTAGAACAGTAAAGTTCTTAGTGAAGTGCTCGTCCGGGGTACTACCATGCCTATTTCTACCATCAAGCAGCGTTGCTGCGTTTCAGTTTGAAGGGTGTGGTTGACGGTGAATTCACAAGCACATGAGGGTTAATTTGTGCGCCTCAAGTTGGTGGATGCAAGGCAATACATTGTAGGGCACGAGGCTATTGGCTTGCGAGGCAAGGCTTTGTGATGGTTACCACTTAACATCAGGGGCCATCTGATTATTCCAATAACAAGTGGAAAAAAATCTCTTTTGCAACATTTTTAGACACATCCACATAGTTTGCTACCGGATTCGAACCCACGGTTTATCGAGCAGTAAAACCAATACTTGAGGATTAAATACTATCGGTTCGACCACGGGCAGTGCGTATCAAATGTAATGCTCCCTAACATTAGGGCGGGCTTACATTAGGGTGGGCTTACATTGGGTTGGCCTTTCATTAGGTAGTACAATAATCGTTTCGCATGTCGGATTCTATTGTACGAGTTCAATTGGATTATTTTTATGGATAGATATCCGATTTTTCCTATTGGCTGATAATCCGGTAAATTTTGCGTTTACTGATAAAGCTCCGTAAAATCTGATATCTATAATCGCACTAAAAATGGTACATTTCATTGCGTTTATGGATAATTGTACCTACTTTATTAAAATCCATAAGTTACCCACAGGAAGAATGTACTAAGATTAATTACATTAATTGTTTAATTATAGTAGTAGAGCTCTTTGTGAAGGGCTCGTCCGGGGAAGTACTACCACCACACCTTTTTCTGCCGCCTAGCAGCGTTGCTGTGTTTCGGTTTGAAGAGTGTGGTCGCCGGTGTAATTACAGGCACATAAGGCTTAACATCGGTATACCTCAAGTTGATGGACGCAGGGCAATGCATCTTAGGGCACGTTCCTATCGTGCGTGACTTACGAGGCAATGCTCTGTTATAGGTGATGGTTATCACTTAACATCAGGTTGGCCATCTGCTTGTTTCATAAGCTGGTTGCATAAAAAAAATTACGTGTCCGCAGGGCAGTGCATAGTATAGCACGTTCATATCGGCGTGATTTGCGAGGCAATGATGTGTTAGGTGATGGTTACCACTTAACACCAGGTGAGCCATCTGCTTGCACTAGCGAGTAGTATTTAAATAAAAATTTATCACTTTTCTATCGCGTGCGTGTAAACTCAATCGTATGATTGAGTTTACGACGAATCCCATTGGGTTTATGATATTACTAGTAGCGCCCCGCGGTTTCACCCGCGTAGTTTTAAATCCCGGTATTCCCATGGAATAAAAAGCAGCCTATGTGTTATTCCAGACTATAATATATCTCTGTGCCAATTTTCACCAAGACCCGTTCAGCCGTTCTGGAGTTGAGTAACAAACATACATCCATCCATCCATCCATCCATCCATACTTACAAACTTTCGCATTTATAATATTAGTAGGATAACTACATAAGAATGGTATATTTATAACTATACATAACCTTTCCGCCTTTTTTCCGCTGGTTCGTTGATTACAGTGAAGGGCCCGAAAACACAATCAAAAACTCAATACCTATCTCTAGAGGACACGTTCAAACAAAGACAAAACGATGTGTTATAAGAAAAAGAAAAAATCGTCGCAAAACTCGAAGCAATAACTAGCCCCACACAGCGGCAGCCATTTGTAGAGCGTGGAATGTTTTGATGTGGTATTGTAGACAGCCTTCACAGCTCAGTTGGTAGTAGCTCTGCCGTCTGCGCCGTAGGTCGTGGGTTCGATTCCCACCGAGAACAAACATTTGGTGATGAACATAGATGTTTGTTCTGTGTCTGGGTGTTATAATTAATAAAAGTATGTATCAAAAAAAGTATTTTACGTATTATATCAGCTATCTGGTTTACATAGTACAAGCTTTGGCTTAGTTTTGGGGCTAGATAGTGCTGTAAAAGTCCAATATTTATTTATTTTATATATTACCGACTACTATTATTTTATTTTTTAGACGACTTCAGTTGCGCAGCGGGTGAGAGTCCGCAAGAGGTTGCGAGTTCGATTTCCGCCTCGGAACAAATTTGTTTACAATCTGCAGAAATTTGTTCCGTTGGTCTGGGTGTTTTCTATGTATAATAAAAAATATATATATCTATATGTATAAGTTTATAATTTATTAAATATATCAGTTATCTAGTACCCATAACACAAGCTTTGAGTAGCTTACTTTGGGGCTAGATGGTCCTGTGTGGATTGTCCAGCATTTATATTTTTTTATGTACAAATGTTGAAGTGTGCGAGTGAGAAGTACATTCGCATTATCTTCGTCTTTTGTCCAACATGCGTATCGTTTCCCACATCTGTGTATGGAAGGATCGCGTAAAGTTTTGATAGCAGATGCTCTGCGCCAATATTTGAAGATGGCGCGGGGCCCATTTTTATTTAGTTTTCATTTTCCACGCGAGGACACACGGGTGCCCAGATACGGGTTATCTTTTATATTTTAATACATAAAATTAGCTGGTAATGTTCGTCTGTAAAAAGTTATAACAAGTTACGTTATTTAATAGTCTACTAGCATTCTACTAGCGACCCGCCCGCGAGCCCCTGCTTCGCACGTGTGCACATATCATGCATGTATTAGTCATATAAACCTTCCTCTTGAATCACTCTATCTTTTAAAAAAAACCGCATCAAAATCCGTTGCGTAGCTTTAAAGATTTAAGCATACATAGGACAGAGAAAGCGACTTTGTTTTATAATATGTAGTGATATACATATATATTCATCATCATATTATACGCTTATACGCTTTGATTTCTTTAGCAGTTTAGTATGTTTTGTAAAGTTTGAACAAAGTAAACAACAATTTTGAGAATGCATAAAACAGCAAAATACGCCTTATGCTCATATCGAGTCTTATGCTCATATCGAGCCTTATGCTCAAATCGAGCGAGATATCTCACGGTGGAGACGACGTCATATCACGTTCTGTAACTCGTGACAACTAAATCCTCAGTACACACAATAACAGTTGAACCTACTAACATTTCCAACCACAACCGCCAAATGAAATGGACCTATTTCTTAAATCATCTTTCATCCATCTCTAGTTTACCCTTGAATATAATACAGACGAGTAAAACCATTCACGACGACTAGTCTAACAATAAACCTTATTTTTATCGCCCAGGGACAACGGTTTATTGAATAGTGACTTAAGACTACGGTCTACGCCCCGTATTTTACGGTTCAACGCGATGTCACTAAAGGGTTTAATGGACGTAGTGCCTAATAAAAATATAGTACTTATACTATATATATAGTACTAGCTAGTGACAGACAAGAAACTAGAAAGAAGAACGGGCAAAAAACTTACGGCTTGGTACCTACCGTTTATGGTTTTTTTACAACTGGCTGACGGAACAAACAGAAGGCCCACCTAATGTTTAGTGGTAAATAAGGTAAATCACCTATAACAGAGCATTGCCTCGTAAGTCACGCACGATAGGAACGTGCCCTACGATGCACTGATCCATCAACTTGAGGCATACTGATGTTAAGCCTCATGTGCTTGTAATTACACCGGCGACCACATTCTTCAAACCGAAACACAGCGTCGCTGCTTGGCAGCAGAGAAAGGCGTGGTGGTTTACTTCCCCGGACGAGTCCTTCACAAAGAGCTCTACTACTCTTTACGTTGCTTGTGGTACGGTCCGTCTTTGATAAGTACGCATCATCATCTCCCTGCTCTCATCCCACGCTACGGGTCAACCAAACAGCTCTTCTTCGTCCGCTCTTCTTCTTCACTCTCTTCTATCATTTGTTATCTCGATGCTCACATCTTTCTTACCCATGTCTTCTTTCACGCAGTCCATCCATCTTTTCTTTGGCCAGCCTAATCTCTCGTTCTCTTTTTTAGGTTAAGAAACCTTTTATTTAGAAGCGTAATAAATATATGAATGAAACTAGGTAATATTTAATGAAAACCATTGAAATGGAGTATTGTATTTTGAATTAACTAAGTACGAATTATTTGCGGCGGTGACCGGTCGAAATTGTTTCCAATGTCACAATAGGTGAGTGCGATTGTCCATTATTTATACTATCGCACTTTTTATACAGTAGCTGCCCATTAGAATACTTTAACCTATGATTTGGATAAAAACTACCATTTTAAGGACTAGTATTTTCTTACCTGAACAGGCCATCTCTTTTGACTGAAGGAACTCTTATACTGATGGAATAAGCCAATAGCCCACCTGATGGTAAGTTATCCTCTCGCGACAGCGTTCATAATCACTAAACAAAACCAAACGAGTTCCTATTCTAATTATGTACCTAATATTTTATCATTTTTTTACAACTTTAGATACTAAGGTACCTACCAAAGTGGTGACCCCGCGTTTTAAACCCGGATACACAATGCACAACCACCCAAAAAGAGGTAATTTCAACAATATTACTCAAATATGCAGCAATTCTGTGGTAGAAATGTTCGATTTGTGTGCGTGTATTTAGCGTCGCTGTACCCGTTGCGGTAACGCTGCGGTGACGTTGCGGTGACGCAGCGGTCCGCTTGTGGGGCCACTTTGGCTCCGATGCCAATGACTGGTCGTGATGACGACGACTCGTGCTGCGTTCACACTGAGGTAGTTACCGGCAAGTTACCTTCAAAGTAATCTTCGTCAGTTAATTGATTTTTTTCTAAATGCTAATGGAACAAGCAATGCCGGGAAATTCTATGCTTTGGCCTAGCTGTTGACTAACACCACAAACGTTTAACTTATTTAATATATGACATTATGGGTAAGAAAGGAGTGACTGCAGAGATGACGGAGGATAAGGGGAAGTGGACAGAAAAATCCTGTTATGCCGACCCCACATGAAGTGGGATAACGGCAGGAAGAAGAAGAAGAAATATAATCTAACATTAACCACATCCAGCTAGAAGATTTTCTTATAAATCGTGAGTAAAATACTTCGGTAAGTTATCACCAGCTTAGCCAGCCTTTCCGGTAGATTAACTGCTATTTCGTCCACTGACTCCCCGCGACTTTAACGCCTTGCCAGTTCTAGTGACAGCACCAGTAACTGGCACACACAAACGGGATCCTGATTCCGTAACGCGACTCGCCTGTAATTCAGTCCACTTCTGGATAGGATTGTGTATTGTTTGCTCCGTAATGAGATTTCGTGCATTGTACTGTTTTTGTTATCATTTTGCTTGCGTTCAAATTAATGATTGCAATTTGGAGTATGCTAGTCGTTCTACAGTTGATTTAACTAAGTGCTTCTGTGCTTCGGAGGGTTTTGAAGATCCAAAATGCCATTGAAACATAGTAGTAATATCTTTACATGTTTGGAGCGTTTGTGTGAATTTAAAAGAATCTTTTTTGTCGCCAAGCAGCATTGCTGTGCTTTTGTTTGAAGAGTATGGTTGCAGGTGTAATTCTTTTAATTACATGAGGCTTAATATACAGGGTTACAGGAAAAATCGTGCTAGATCCGTTAAGGACGTGGAGTACCCATCATTTCTGACTTATTTCACAAACAATTGCCATAATATTTTTTTTAGATATCCCTTAGAGAAAAATAAACTTTCTAGTATTTTTTCTTATTTCTTAACTTTCACTTGTCTACTACGGTCTATTCAATTAACTTATGCACTATTTTAATGATTGACATCCTAAAGCATCTTATTACACATGTAAAAATGCAATAATAATAATAATTAAGGTGCACAAAATTTTCAATAAAAAAATTAAAAGTCGAATTGCTTGAAAAGGGTTATGTTTAGGGTAGGGTGTTTCATAGTGAAATAAGTCAGAAATGATGGGTACTCCACGCCCTTAACGGATCTAGCACGATTTTTCCTGTAACCCTGTATGTATGCCTCAAGTTGATGGAGGACTTACTTACTTAAACATATAAAACGACGAAAAAACGAAACATATTGACGACCTCAGTGGCGCAGCGGGCGAGAGTCCGCCTGCGACGCAGAGGTTGCGGGTTCGATTCCCGCCTCGGAACAAATTTGTGTAGGATCTGCAGAAATTTGTTCATTGGTCTGGGTGTTTTCTATGTATAATAAAAAATATCTATCTATGTAAGTATATAATGTATTAAATATATCAGTTATCTAGTACCCATAACACAAGCTTCAGTAGCTTACTTTGGGGCTAGATAGTGCTGTGTGGATTGTCCAGCATTATTATTATTATTATTATTATTAAAACGCTTGACCTAGTGTGGACCGTAATATTAAATCCTTTTTTTTCTAACTTCCCTACTCGCCCAGTATGTTAGATTTCGATAAAAGTGTGTAATTTTGTTTTGAGCTATTAAAACCATGTTTCTACGACGCGAGCAAAGCTGCAGGCGGATGCTTACACGATAATATTGAAACTCAGTGTTCATGCGAAATATTCATTGGAAGTAATTTTATCAACAAAGGTTTAAATTAAAGTAAAACACTGCGATTTTAACATGAACGCTTCATTAATTGTGATTTTCAAATGAATTGGTGGTTACGTTTGATGAGAGACAGAGCGAAGCTTTAGGAAGCGCGTGCCGTTATGAAACAGCCGTCATATTACGCAACGGTGTATTATTTTGGCGGGGTGCTAGGCCATGTGAATGGGACTGTTGGGAGGGGAAGATTACATCTGGATTAGATAGCAGACGTTCTAGAGAAAGGCCAGGTCAAGAGTACCCTCAACCGACGAGAATTTTTAAGGATTGTTATGAGAGTAATGAAGCGAAAGAGGTATGTAAGGAGGAGCAAGTGGAAATCCGTGGTCTCTGCCTACCCCTATGGGATACAGGCGTGATTTTATGATGTATGTATGACGACCTCAGTGGCGCAGCGGGCGAAGGTCTGCCTGCGACGCAAGAAGTTGCGGGTTCGATTCCCGCCTCGGAACAAATTTGTGTACGATCTGCAGAAATTTGTTCCTGGGTCTTTTCTATGTATAAAAAAAAACATATATCTGTGTAAGTATATAATGTATTCAATATCTCAGTCATCTAGCACCCATAACAAGCTTGGAGTAGCTTACTTTGGGGCTAGATGATGTTGTGTGGATTGTCCAGCATTATTTATTTATTTATGTGTTAGGCCGTTTTGAGTTGTACACCATGACTTACGCAGTTTGCCAGAGCCTGAACCTGACTTTCCCTCTGAAGCACAGAAGAAAGCATTTAAATAATAAAATAGCGGAAAATTCACTCGGTTCTGCGTATGTTCTGCTCGTCAGTAGCCCCGGAACGCGGCAATCATCAGATTATTTTTATTTTTTTTACATATTATAGGTAAAACGTTTGACCGCTATCTCACCTGATGGTAAGTGACGATGCGGTCTACGGTGTAGCACGCTTACCTAGAAGATACCTATTCACTCGTCTCTTGAAGACATCCAAATTATAGGCATCTGGAAAAACAGACGCCGGCAAGGAATTCCACTCTTTGCCAGTTATACCAGCATAGTAGTACTTTGGGAATAAGATTACGAATAACACTCCTTAGCAAACATGACGTTGATGTATGTTATTTGTCTATAACGGGGGTATTTAATCAGAGGTTAAACCATTTGCTTTATTACGGCCGTCATGCCGTCCACTGTTTATTAGAAATTATTTTTAAACCACTCGTGTTATTTTATCGGAATCAGGTATTATATTGCCCTAGGGAATTTATTTGTTGTAGTCATCATGTTACTGTCACTGTCATGCCATTAGAGCTAGACCACATTGATGGGTATTGACCCACGAGTGCAAGAGAGAGCTAAATAATGTTAACAGTGGTATGTAAGTAAGTACCTATGTAGTTACAAAGTGTACAATATAATTATTATTGTATCTAAATGTAAGTACCTACGTTAGCACTAAACTAAAGCTAATAAAAATATGAAGATTATATTCTTTTGAGTTTTCTATGCAGAACGGCGCACTGCATGTATCAAGTTATGTTAATGATGTTCAAAAGCTGGTTTATAAGAGCCTTTCAAACAGGGTATCCTAGCTTTGTTTATTCTAAGAGCCTTACATACAGGATGTCCTAGGAGATCTTATATCTTTACTGTATAGCGATGCTGATGTGCTATTCTAGATTCTCCTTTAATTCTAGGCTCGGTCGAGTAGAACTGCTTCTTAGATGAAGTTTCGAAGTGATTCTTTTGATTCACGAACGCCATTAAACCTCTTAAACCCTGGAAACGTCTTAAAGCTAGCTGAATCTAGGTTCAGCTAGCTTTAAGACGTTTCAAAGTGGTCCTGGTGATTTAATTAAAAACATATCTTATGCCAATTTCATACTTAAATGTTTCTATTCCAAAATTATCGCTAAAAACACAAACTGGTTTCGTCACGATGTTTTCCATCACCGAACGAACACTGGCATCATGTGTAGATGATAATGATAATAATAACTGATCAATTATTCATACAGACAGTTCCAATTAGAGACGCAATAGATTTTATCTGCAAGTACCTATACTTATATAGATAGGTTTGTATGTTACCGCAACAAAAGTATAGTAGACGAAATACCAGTGATGCAACTACGTTAACGTAGCAGCGACACACTCACCCACACAGCTACATCATAGTTTAGGTTAAATATCGATGAGGGAACCGAATACAGTGGCGATATACTCCTTCAAATATTTTTGACTTTATTTTTTTTTACCCGTGAACTTATGCAGGGTGGCAGAAAATCGATGGGAAAAGGTAGAGTTTCAGATACTCCTACATACATATGACTAAAGAACTTACACTTAGGTTGAGTTACTATTTGGAACCTGTACTAAGTGCGTGTGCTTGGTATGACGTGCCACGCAATTTTGGGCTTAATTGAAACCAATGTGTACGTGATTTATCCGATTTGTGATCTGGCTTTTGGACCAATACATATGTTTAGCTATTTACTCGTAACTACAGAGTATATTATCTTTTTTAATTTGACAGCCTTCACAGCTCAGTTGGTAGTAGCTCTGCCTTCTGCGCCGTAGGCCGTTAGTTTGATTCCCATCGAGAACAAACATTTGTGTGATGAACATGGTTATGTTCTCTCTCTGGGTGTGTTATATAGTATCTAAGTATGTATTTACAAAAAAAAGTATTATTCGGATTATACCAGCTATCTGGTTCCCATAGTACAAGCTTTGGCTTAGTTTGGGGCTATATAGTGCTGAGTGAAATGTCCAAAATACATCTACCTAAAAATAAGTGTGTGTAATGTTTGTTCTCGGTAGGAATAAAACCCACGGCCTACAGCGCAGAAGTCAGAGTTACAACCGACCGAGCTGTGAATCTTAGTTAAAGAGTAACTTAGTTAAATCTATTTCTGTGGTAGAAACAAAATTGCACTTAAATAACAACCTTTCGTCTGTCACAAAATTCTCAGAAGCCCTTAAGAAACAATTTATAAGACCTCTCAAATACCCTGACTCAATCAACACCTAAAAACCTCTTGACAAAGAAAAATCAAAAACCTTTCAATTATGTACATGAAAGAGAATAATTCAATCAATACAGCCCAAGTGGCTTAGAGTTGTCTTCAGCTGGCTATAGAAACACATGTATGAACGGAAGGTTGACGACCTCTGTGGCGCAGCGGGCGAGAGTCCGCCTGCGACGCTAGAGGTTGCGGGTTCGATTCCCGCCTCGGAACAAATTTGTGTACGATCTGCAGAAATTTTTTCCGTTGGTCTGGGTGTTTTCTATGTATAATAAAAAAATATCTATCTATGTAAGTATACTGTATTAAATATATCAGTCATTTAGTACCCATAGCACAAGCTTTGAGTAGGTAGCTTACTTTGGGGCTAGATGGTGCTGTGTGGATTGTCCAGCATTATTATTATTATTATAAGGTGACAGATTGATAAACTATTCGCATATAATCGTTATTTTTTGCTAAGAACCCATCATAATCATGGCTAGCATAAGTACGAATAGTATGTAAGTTACATTGATGTGAACCATTTAAGGGTCCGGTGACAGCGGCTCGCAATTTCGAAGTGTGATTGGCTATTATATCATTTTATTTCATTTCGGGGAAGTTGTTTGAAAAAATAACTCTAAAGAAACACGCATAAATACTGTTCGAACACAAATAATACAATAATATAAGGGAAACATGCCCGAGTCAGAAATCATTTTGGTATTAGTATGTTTGGTCTTACGTTTACCTAATACCAAAATGATTTCTGACTCAAGCACATTTCCCTTATATTATTGTATTATTTGTGTTCGAACAGTATTTATGCGTGTTTCTTTAGAGTTATTTTTTCAAACAACCTCCCCGAAATGAAATAAAATGAAATAATAGCCAATCGCACTTCGAAATTGCGAGCCGCTGTCACCGGAGCCTTAAGTTGAAATAAAATAATGTTTATGTTTATAAACTAAAGGAAAACACCGTTAAGCAGCGATTTAGTATTCTAACAGCGGCGATGGGCTTGCCACCTGTTCTTGCCACGTATGAAATAGTAACTAGTGCAAAATGTGGGTATGTGCCAAATGTAATCTTTGGACGTACCTCGGACTACCCCCTTATAGACAACCTCAACTTGATCCTAAGAGATCTCAGAGGACATCTACTATACCTGAAAAAAAAACATAAAGCTATTCCAGTTTCTAAATCAATAATTTTATCACTCCTCGTCGTCCTATAGATTTATCCTTCTTTCCAAGTCCTCGAATCTCTCGATACATTGAGACCTCAATTCGGGATCGGTAACCAAGTTACAGGGCCAAGGAGGCCAAAAGGTCTCTAAGAGCATTTAGACAAAAGCGCTTTCTGTCCAAGTGAGCTTTGGTTTAAAGGTTTAGGTCCACCATGTTTAGGTACTCCTTGGGGTGGGAGTAAGATAAAGCCGTTTTTAAGGGGGAAATTTTTTCGCGTTTCGCGTCGTTTACGGCAAATACAACGCTATGCTACGTACTTTATGGTTTAAACTGAAACAGCTTCACGACTTTGATCACCAGGCACGGTAGATATCCCTTCAGATATCTCCGTACCAAGTACTAATTTAAGATTCTTTGAGGTGCCAAACTATTCATTTGGCACATACCCACATTTTGCAGTAGTTAGTATTCCATACGTGGCATTGAGTGATAAATGTTTCATTAATCATCATATCATATCATACATTAATCATTCACGACTGATCCTCAGGCACGGTAGATATCCTCTCAGATCTCTCAGTACTAACTGCTAAGTAAGTTAGAAGTCGTGGAAAAATGAATTTCTGGTAAGAAAAACTTATAATTATTTTCTTATATAAAATTAAATAAAAATACTCTGCATTAGGTAACTTATCAAACTCACTGCGATAAGACCGACCATTGAAATTAACTGTATTTTTAGTCTTATTATATACCTAATTACTTCTTTTGGCATACAATAAAGAGATATTAATCAATGATTTAATAACATCTGCTTCAGTGGATCGTTCCCTTATGAAGTATCCACTAAACACGCCCTTGAACATTTGAAATGTTTTTTTCGGTTGAGTTTATTTAATTTACGATTTTGGGAAGCTAGCTAAGGGACTTTGAATTATGGAAATCAGTGTTTTAGTGACAAAGCTGGAATTGTACGCTTTTTTTCTTAAAATTAATACCAATTATTATAATAAAATATTAAACTCCTTCATCAGTCTGTCTTCGTCAGCAGAATTAGCGATAAAACAAGTATATGGCCCACCTGATGTTAAGTGGTAACCTGCGCACTGTCCTGCGTCCATCAACTTGAGGCATACAAGTTTTTAATTCGACTATTTGGACATCGGTATAATAAAAGTGATTAATGCGGGCAGTAGGTATGTCAACCATGAATGGATGTCTTGTTTCCGTACGTCTGTGATCCGATGGTAAAATCATTTCATGTAGTTCTTTCTTGCTTTGCTCCCAGTTCAATGACCCACAGAAGCACAGTTAAGCCTACGCCATTCCCATAAGATAAATTAAAAGTTCAATCTCATGTAAGTTTCTCTAATGTATTCTAATTGTAATATTAAACGCATTAGATTATCATAATCGCTAAACAAATATTATTGGACATACCAATGTCCACTATTGGACCACCAGTCCAGTATAGGACCCCCAACGCCCGTATGCAATCGTCTTTTCGACTACACGATAATACGCGCGTACGACGCAAGTAGAACGCGCTGCAAACGCAACATACACGTAATCTACGGGGGTGGGGGAGTTTTGGTAAATCGTTTAAAATTATCAACCTGTTTGAGTCCTCATTTTTTTGTGGTATTTGTTTTGGTATTTACTTTCAAAATTAGCGTGTTATGTGTCCTGGGTCTTGGAATAAATAGCTACAAACAAGGAAATGTCTAGCCTCAGAAATTTTTGGTGAATTAGTTGACATACGTCTTGTCATAAAAAGCGTTCAAAGTGAAAAAGCATTCATTCAATTAAATCGTAAGGATCACTTTTAAACGGCGAATCTAGGTGCCATATGCCAGTTCCACGCGACCAAACCTAGAAGAACAGACAACAGATTTTCTTATTAAAACTTAGATAAATTGCATTTTTAAATCGGGTACCTGACACTATTTATTACTCAAAATTAAATGCAAAATTATAGCAACAGGTTAATTTTAAGTAAGTGGCATTTCGAGATGCTGAAAAAAACCTAATTACTCTAAAAAAAAGCGTGAACACTTTATCGTAACTTTAAGAAGTAGTGTTCTTAACAAACGCCAAAAAGCGGATGTGTTCTTTGTAGTAGAGGCTGACCCATACCATGCTGCCAACATTTAACTGTTAAATTTGTATTGAAATGGATCACCCATGGATCAACGGAAGTGATCTTTATCGGATGAATAGAATTTTAAAAAACCATCAATGTTGGTTGTACTTTATTTTTGTCATCCTACTACTATTATAAACGCGAAAGTTTCTACGAAGTCAAGAGGTTACTGGATGGATGGATAGAATTGCGCCTCGCGGTTTCACCCGGTATTCCCACGGGATTAAAATAGCCTATGTGCTATTCCAGACTATAATCTATCTCTGCCAAGTTTCATCCAGATCCGTTCAGCCGTTCCGGCGTGAAAGACTAACAAACATCCATCCATCCACCCATTCATACACAATCTTTCGCGTTTATAAGTAGTAGGATATGATGAAATATTTTTTGTGTGTGGCACGCAATTAATAGTTATCTACAATCTACCTATCAAAGCGCGCATTTAAATAAATAAATAAATAATGCTGGACAATCCACACAGCACTATCTAGCCCCAAAGTAAGCTATTCAATAAGCTTGTGTTATGTGTACTAGATAACTGATATATTTAATACATTATACTTACATAGATAGATATTTTTTTATTATACATAGAAAACACCCAGACCATTGGAACAAATTTCTGCAGATCGTACACAAATATGTTCCAAGGAGGGAATCGAACCCGCAACCTCTTGCGTCGCAGGCAGGCTCTCGCCCGCTGCGCCACAGAGGTCGTTAAATATATCTCACTTCGAATAAACCCTTACTAAATTATACCCACTTATAATTATACTGCTTAACTTATAAGTTGGGTCAGCATTCTGCCATTCACACATTGCAAATTCAAAGGTGTAAATAGGTACCTTTTGTGTAAAGTTTTGCACATCGCAATACGACACCAGTAGGTAAGAAGTACCTAGTACGAGTAAGTGCTCATAATGGCTTATTATTCGGCCGACCGTGTTATATTACAAAGCTTAATATTATCGAAATTAACAATATAATTGGGCACTCGGTCGTGATCACAATGGCTGTAGACATCTGGCGTTCAAAAAAGGGCGGATATTACAAACACTGGATGAATACAGAACGCATATCCCAAAGGCACATTCTATTTTGAAAATTTCGCCATAACCATCTTAATATCTCAAGCTAAAACATACCCTAAGTCAGAAGAAGTAGAGACTAAATTACATTATGCATGAAGATGTTTTACGCTTATTTGAACCGGAGGAAGCACTGCATCAGAACATCCCTCAAAACACACTCGTAGTCTATAGAAATTGAAACGTAAATCAATGCAAATAATTTTGAGTCGTGTCGCAGGTGGCTTAGGGTTGGTTTTGCTGTGATGAATACCCATCGTTAGTTTCGTGTACCGTATAATTAGCGATTTTAAAATTGTTAGGTAAATTATGATGTTACACTTCTAAATAGGTAAATGTAACTCCTTATAAACGCCTCTGCCAATTTCTATTATTAAATCGTCATGATTTTTTCCTCATTTGTACTTCAATAGAAAGATTTTCTAAGGTGTATTGTTGTTACAGCTACAAAGATAATTTCTAGTATGTATTCCAAAAGGAGATCCAAGTCCAAACCCACACCTTTCCCCTTAAAGTGTTTCACAACTAAAAATGAATGGATGAAAAGGACTTTATTGATCACCACATAAAAATGTATTTGCTTTATTCAAAGAATATTAGAAAAATGTGTTTTTTTTGCTCCGTTAGATTATTCCTTCAAATCCACCATGGTGCATGCTATCACCAAGACATGCAATACCTATTGTCATTCATTTTTGTTTCTGTATCCTTAATAATAAATAAATAAATAAATAAATAATGCTGGACAATCCACACAGCACCATCTAGCCCCAAAGTAAGCTACTAAAGCTTGTGTTATGGGCACTAGATAACTGATATACTTAATACATTATATAATTACATAGATAGATATTTTTTTATTATACATAGAAAACACCCAGACCAATGAACAAATTTCTGCAGATCGTACACAAATTTGTTCCGAGGCGGGAATCGAACCCGCAACCTCTGCGTCGCAGGCGGACTCTCGCCCGATGCGCCACTGAGGTCGTCTATTATATCGGGCCTCTGCATCTTATACATAATAAGGCCGCCCATTGTACATTTAGTTTTAAGTATGTATTTTTGTTATATCCTAAGTTGTGTGCAATAAAGTATTTTCTATCTATCTCTCTATCTAAGGTATAGAAATGATCTACATATACATTTAAACTTGTAACGTACAACGTGGCCTTATCGCACGGTAGCAATATACTCCAAACACTGCCAAGAAAACTATTCTTAATTTATCCAAAATTTTCCCGGAAATTCTATTTGCAATTTTTAGCTTTATAACCTACCCAATGCTATGCATTGATGACACACAATCGCGGGAAGCCGGTGGATGGAGATGGTTCGGAATCGTTCTGCCTGGAAATGTATAAGGAGGCCTATGTCCAGCTGTGGACTTCTTAGACTGATGATGATAAGGTTGCTATTTAGGTGTTGTCAAATATATTATGATACGAATTTTACAAAAAAATGAAGCCGTTTAAAAACAATTTGTCGATTTAAATTGTGATAAATGTGTAAAACAAAAACTGCTCATAATTTAAAGATTCGCATTATGAGCATTCATAAAAATGTAAATATATTCATTCTCAAAACCATGAATATGATGATAGACAAAGAATACCTAATCGAGAACTGTGATGGAATTAAATATGTATAAACATAAAAACCTTCGTGTTTTGAGGACGTTGACATTTTGTGCGAGAATATTAATTTATTAATAATTTATATGAATTATTTAATAAATATTTTGGATCAAAAGCGTCGTGTTGGGAAAGTTAACCTCATTTGTAAATAAATACACAGTGCTTTGATAACTAGTTTCAGTATTTGTAACGAAAATCTAAATTTGGATTAATTTTCAGTTCTAATATACACACTTTGATCAGATTAATTATTATTAATTATCCTTTGTATGTACAAAGGAGCACAATAATAATTAATCTGAATTACATAATTTGTATATTATGACTATCAAATTACATTACGAGACCTTTCTCTTCGTGTTACTTGTTCTTTTTAAATAGTGTGGTGAAAGGATTTTTAAGTGCACTTGAAGAAAAAAGTTCTAAATTCACTATTTAGAACTTTTTTTCATCACGATATTTACCTTCACCGTTTGAGAGTACTTGCACATGAATTTTTGAATAGAAAAACTCATTAATGTTACTTGTTCTTTCGAAATAGTGTGGTGAAAGGATTTTTAAGTGCGCTTGAAGAAAAAAGTTCTAAATTCACTATTTAGAACTTTTTTTCATCACGATATTTACCTTCACCGTTTGAGAGTACTTGCACATGAATTTTTGAATAGAAAAACTCATTAATGCATGAATAAAATTATATTACCTAAATAGATAAAATTTCCATTTCTAAGTGTGTTAAATGTAAATAAATTCGCGGTTGTTAGATTTAATATGTATAATTGGTAATTAATAAAATTCGAATTAAAATAAAAACCTATAAATATCTAAATGTATATTTTGGGGAACGAACGCGAAAACACGAAACACGAACAGGAAAGCGAAGCGCGGGACGCCCTCCTACCCGATGGACTGACGACATTGTTAGGATCGCGGGTAGTCGGTGGGTGGAAAGGGCTCAGAATCATTCTTCCTGGAAGCGGATAGGGGAGGCCTATGTCCAGCAGTGGACTTCTGTGAGCTGATGATTATGATATTTTAGGGAACATCTGTATGCTTCAAGTTGATGGACGCAGAGCAGTGCATCTTAGGGCACGTTCCTGTCGTGCGTGCCTTACGAGGCAAGGCTTTGTTAGGTGATGTTTACCACTTAACATCAGGTAGGCCATTTGCTAGTTCCATCAGCTAGTTGTATAAAAAAAATTGTACAACTGTTGAACCAACAATCTAAAGATAGTTTCCCATTTCTACAAATAATCTCCTCTATCCTACAAAATCACCACCCATCAGATTAGATTTTCTCACAGCTACCAAATCCACCCATTAAAATATTAAAAACTAAGGACAAAATACCATGCTGAGATGTAAAAGACCATAGTTCATACTATTAACCCGTATAGCGCCGCGGGGGTTCAAACTGGCTTGCCCATTACCATTTGTTGTATTTTATTGTCATTGTCATAGATTGGAACGATATAGCTAGTTTACTTCACGGCCCACGCTTTTTCAAGTATGCATTATTTATTCAACCTAAACACATGCGGTTTGCGCGCTAACCGTTATCCGAAAGAAAAGTTTATTTTTAACAAAAACATAATGCGTGTGTAGGTTATATGTATAAAGAGTTAAGTTGATGAGTTTTAGTTGTATTGTATTTATTTCAACATTACAACCATTATTACAGGTAGGACCTAATACAACAGAGTAGTCCTAAACAATAATTATTTAAATTAAAACAGTAGGTACAATTACGAATGTCATACATAAAACAAAACCAAAATCAAGTTATACCAAGCAAACACAGCCGCGGGTGGAAGCTAGTGTTTAGTCTAATCATCATTATCACGCTCAGTCTGAAGACGTCTTCGATGGACATAGATCTCCCGAAGAATCCAGGAATAATTATGAGCCCGCTTGTGTAGTCGGTACGATATAAAAGCTACAAAATATCTAACTCGTCGAAAATCGTCGGATTAGTTGTATTATTTGAACCACATCTCGTAACTAGCGATCGATCACTGAATTGGCATTGACAGATTTCTTGGTACTCCAATCTTTAACCCTACATGTGACTATACCAATTTCTAGAAAAGAATTGAACTCTCGGATTCTATCCGATTCTTAAAATAAACCTTTATTCTATTTTAAAATAGGAACGCCGTTTTCGGTACAGAAGTTATAATTAGTTTAATGTAAGCAGGTAAACGGTTGACTGTCATTTTAACAGTAGGTACTTCATGTCCAAGGTTTATTTCGTTATTAATTTTTAAATTGCAAGGTAATCTAGGGTTTTAAGGGTTTTGAATGAAATGGCGATGAGTGCCAGTATCAGGCGTGCAAAGAACTCTCGGGACTCGCTACAAAGCCACACAACACAATTCAGAAAACAAAAAAAAATGTCTATACTGATTAGGCTTTAGGTATTGCAGTAGGACATTATGCGGTCAAGCATAATGATTTCGACCGCATAAAAAATGACATTTTATTATGTGAAATGATATTTTTCCTAGAGCTCTTGTAATAATAACGTTTCAAATTATATCTAATTTAAATATAATACGATTTCTAATCGAGCGAATGGCCAAAACTGATAACTCCATTATCAGTTTTGTTCAAATTTTTTGTTTTCGTTGAGCTAGAACCTAACTAATAAATAATGACCAAGCAAGCTACATCTGAAAATAACGAAGTAAACTAGCTATTAAAATTATGGGCTGCATTCTAAGCTTTGAACATTTTGACGGACCACAAAAGTTTTTAATCGACCGTTAGAGAAATTTACAAATTCGTTTGTTTGTTCTTTGGCCACTTTTTATAGACAATCGTGTCTGTTATGTATTTTTTATAGATTGTGGGACAGTTGATTTTTTATGGATTTCCAAATTTCAATATGACATGAATCTTATCGGATCGTAAATAAATATTTTGTTAGTTTAACGATTCCAATGCGTAATTTTTATTTGATAATTGGATTTTTATTATGTTTTAAGTGCTCGGTGTTCAATTACTTATGGTCTGTTTTGTTTCTTTTCAGGTAATTTTAACAGCAGTAAAGTTGGACGACCGTTTTATAATTTAGTTGGCAAGTATCTAAAAGGAAAGCTTATAATGGTCGTATATCTAGTTGTAGTAAATACCTTAGGTAAAGGTGATAAAACTCACTATAATTGACAACCCTCACAGCTCAGTTGATTCTGCACTGTGGGCCGTGGGTTCGATCCCCAGAACAACCATTTGTGTGATGAACATAGTTATTTGGATGTAATCAAACCCACAACCTACAGTACAAGCAGAGCTTCACCAACTAAGCTGTGGGGCCAGTCAAAGGACGAAATGAAATGAAATGACGTTTATTTGAGCACTTCAACATTGGTGTTAAAAAAAATTACTTAAATGTAATTTATGACATAGTTAACCATATTTTATTGAAGCCTCAGATCTCTAACATATACCTACGTTCCTACGTTCTAGTTGTTGTCAGACATTGCGTAAACGCAACAACAATGTATCAACGTCGTATTCTACGCGCGGTCACCTCGCGTTAGACGCAAACACATCGCGCGCCAGGTGATCGATTCCGTATCTAGGGTTACCACTGCCCTATCACAGGTGGTCTAGTGGTAGCAGCCCCGCTTTCCAATCCTAAGGTCATGGGTTCAAAATCCGTCGATCATCAATGAGTTTTTCTGTTCAAATTATGTGCACAATGCCAACTATCAAACGGTGAAGGAAAACAACGCGAGGATAGTGGTATGTCGTAGATTCTAAAAAGTACTTAGCATGTCTACAGTTTTTAAAAGGAGTATATAATGTCTATAAGACAAAGTTAAAATCCTTTCATCACACTTAATGCTAAACTTTCGACGTTTCGACATTTGTATCAGCTGAATAGATTTGGATAAAACTTAAAAATTGAATAGCATTATGTTACTTTTTGTAAGAGCATAGCTTTGCCGAATTACGGAAAAATCGTTCGACCAACCTTAGAAAGTCCTTTGGGCTGTCTATGAGCATCTGCCAGGGACACGTGATTCAACAAAACTGATTTGAAATAGATGTTATAAAAAACACTTCTACCTTTTTCCACGGCCTTCGGTTTTACTCATCCACACGGCCCACGCATCAACGAGGTAAACATCGTATCCATCTAGCTACAGGATTTTATCAAAACATGAAACTCGTTCAATATTCATATTTCCCCAACCCATTTCCAATAAAATTTCACCCTTGACACGAAATAATTCCAAGGCCGACAAGTTGACAACCCTAGCCCAGCTGACCTCCTATTGTCTGAGCTGTCGACCGGTTTTTTGTCAGACTGTACGCACTTACAAGATTAATACACTTGGCAGGAGATAGATCACGGCAGCTGTTGAAGAGGCCTTAAGTAGGTAACTGTGCAACGTGTTGTTATGTAACAACTATAGCAATTCTGCTTTAAGAAAATCATATTAAAGTATGTTCAGGTACATGCAGCGTTATTTTTTTGCTGCCGTTGACTGTCGAGCAGTTTTGTACCGATGATTCGAATAAAATTCGAATTTGTGACGTTTGCTTTTTAAGTTCATATTTGGAAAGGATGAAAGTACCTATGAACTAGGATTGACAACGTACTTACATAAAATAAAAAAAATTATCCAGTTTTAGAACTAAGATCATTTTTAAACTATCCTGGGTCCTATAGGAACTTTCTTTATTTTCCAATATAAAAGAGGAAAGCGAAGCTTGTCCATCGTATTTCTATGCAGATTGAGTTTACTCCCGAGGGAGCCGCCACCTCGCCGGCGCTACCACACCGATGGTACCTACCTATTGTACGACAATGTTTATTTTTCGTTTGAATCGTTTTTTGCCAACGGAACAGTAAACATCCCTTTTCATCTATATTCTGGATAATTTATACAGCCTGTGTATCCTCTAGCCTAGGGCAATGTTCCTTCTTGATTCATCTAGTTTTAAGATGTTTCAAAGTGATCCTTGTTATTGTTATTGAATAGATATTTTTTGACTTTGACACCCATGCCCTAGATGGTGCATGGTTTTAGCAAGAATATGCTTTCACCCTGTCAATTTCTTCTTCGCTCATTCATGGCTTTGTCCTTATATAAGTTGGTATAATTAGGGTTAATTAGTTAAATTTACCCCGGTTTCTGAAAGGCCGATCAACACTAATCGGCTGTCAAGTCACTTGCTATCTCTATCTAACTTGAAGTAAAATCTGAAATAGCAAGTGCCTTGAAATCTTATTAGTGTTTTTTTCATTCAGAAACCGGGGGTAAGTTTTAATAATATGTGTATTTTTATATTGTATTTAGGGCAGTGTGGTCGCCCAGTGACAAAGCCTTTTTAAAAATATGATTTTGAAAAAATGGCTTGGTCCGGTTTTTCATTTCATTTTGTCAGACAATCTTTTCAGTGTCAAGTAAAATAATTAAAAGTTAATGTGAAGCTATGCTTGCTTGTATCATTCCCAACGGTTGTCGATGTCGTCGCGTATTGCCAGAATTGTGACAACATGCCACAAAATCCATAAACCAAGGAGTCAAGTCAAGTCAACTTTCTATCTTTTAAATCCAATCGAGAGAAAAGCGCGCGAAGGCTTCAAAATATTTAATCTTTAAAATCAATTCTCGCTCCGTCCAATAACTCAGTGGTACAACAGGCATAGCTCATTCAGAAACACGCTTATAACTGTACGGAGGCGATCCAAGCACTTCGGCCATTCCAAATGGTTCAATAGTTCACGCTTCGCTGACCAGGAATGTGGTAGGGACGTCTGTCGAAACATCGACTTTTAATCGATATCAAATATCGATACGACTCTTGTATTTCTAGTGGATTTCGCCGATTAGAGGTCAAGGGCTTTTATTCAATAAATTCAATAAATCGATCAGGCCGATTTGGTACTATATTACGTTACACTTTGGTTTATGTTGTATTCTTGTGTATAATAAAGTGTTACCTATCTATCTATCGAAATCTTAAAACGCCTTGTGAACTAGGTCAGGAGCTAGGCGTTTATACGGGACAAGGCTTAGAAAAATAAGCGAGAAACTTGTAAATTTTTAGACAGAAACTTTACAAAAAAATGATAATGAGGTCCAGAGAGACACATATTTGCTATATGACTTGGTTCTAGATATGTCTCATTAAGCAGATAGGACGGTAGTGGGCCTAATACTTCGTTTAAAATCCGGTCTCTGTAGAACCTGAGTCTTGTAAATAGGGACTTGAGTGAAAAATTATCCCAAGCGCTGGTAGAAATAATCTACAGTATTGCAAGATCTGGTTATGATTTTCCTTCATAATAAAACTTTTAACGTACGTCTTATCGATATCAGGCCATCTCTATCACAGTTTCTAAGAACCGACGACCAGCATTCAACATCTTCAGTCCTTATTCCAAAGGGATAAGGTGGAGAATGCTGCCAATGCACTAAAACGCCCGTAGTTCACAAGACCAAGGCTTTATACGTGCCGCTATAACCGCAGGCTCGCAACGGTGATAGAGTTGGCCCAAACAACAGAGTATCCATCTACCTTTGTATGCTCCTTGCTCATGGAACAAGCTTATTTTGGTCCACCTGATGTTAAGAACCATTACGAAAGCATTGCCGTTACATATATGTATTTGATTGATACAGGCGTGACTTTGCCAAAAACAAATTGTAGTACCAATCCGCTCACTTAATCTGTTTTTTCGAGCCATAAGACCGCGGTTTTTCTTCCCTCGTCGATTAGGGCCTTAAGCGTGACCAAATGTAGACTCGTGTGTGTAACCCGTGTAACCCTATATTGCACCTGTAAACCCTGCAAAGTGTAATAAGGTGCGTTAGACACCACCAAACCACAAATATAAATAGAAGAAGCTTGATCAACACTAATCGGCTGTCAAGTCACTTGCTTTTTCAGCTTTTACTTCAAATAAGAAAGAGATAGCAAGTGACTTGACAGCCGATTAGTGTTCACGCTTCCAGAAACGGGGGGGTTAGTCTTGTAAAGTTTATTTTTTTCGTTTTAAAACATTTATCCTGGATTGTAATGCTCCCATTACAATCCAGGATAAAAAGATCGCAGGAGGTAAAAAAGATTGCATGCGGGCATTTAAGGCTGACTATGGACTGACTCTTACTGGACTTAATAAATGGTAAAGGTGGGTTAACTTCTGAAATACTTAGGACGAACTATGTATCGCCGGTGTCTTCAAACTTGACTTTCTTGTCTTGTAAGAAGTTAAGGAGTTCTTGCCTCACTGGTTCCATTCTATATACTAAGTACTAGGGGTTCGATAGTACGATCCAGCTTACACCAAATCTTACCTGAGCCAGGAAGTCGTTGAAGCATTAGCAGATAGAAGCTCACGTTATATTGGTTTTTCAAACTGCCTTGTGTCCCAAAATCTTTATCACCTAGGATAAAAATAGAAAAATAGTAATTGATTCGAAAAATATTAGTGATTGATCATTGAAAAATTACTTTATTTCTGTTTTAGACCCAGTTTTTCTACAATAAGTCGCCTTGTGCAGCTCTTAACTTACAAACAGAACATGCCTGAAAGTCTGGCATATGCATTTGTGGTTCGCAAGGGCCAAAACATGTTCTTTGTACATATACTTTGTAGATCATTGAACAATCTGACAAGCCATAAGGCGGGCCATGTGCCCATTTCCTTTCTAGCTGACTCCAATTATGGCTTACTTAGGCTTCACTTAGTTGTGGTGTCATTCTTATGCTGTTATTTTTTTACATTATTCTGTTACTATTATTGCTATTGCTACTAGCCCATGGTGTCCTATGTTGAGCAAAGGCCTTCCCCGTCTTTTTGTTCAGAAAAACTCATTGGAGCACGATGCTTACCATAAAAAACAGGCCGTTATTATTTATACAGTAGGTATCATCAGGGGTTTCTTGTACTTGTTTCTCATCCCTCAGGGCATAACCTACTCCCGTATTATTTCCCTCAGTCTTGTCCATCCTCACATGGCGTCTCCTGATATGACCGGGCGACATTATGTAAAAAAACAGAACATACCTAATTTCATCTCCAAATACAGCTTTTACTAGCTTATAATACAGTGCCTTAATGATATAACACGATCTGATGTACTCACTTGAGTGTAAACACTACAGAATAACTAGCAGTTGCGGCAGAGGGTTACCTAATGATGGTGCACTGCGAAACGGTCACCGTGAGATGACGTCATAAAGGTGATTAAAATGGAATAATTTATGACAGAACATAATAAAATACTTATTGTACACCATCATCATAATAAAAAAACAAAAAGTGAACCAAATTAAAAACAAAAAGAGAACCAAAAAAAAGTGGGTTAGCGTAAAAAGCGCTCCAAAATCTGGACATAGGACTCCAGGACGAACGATTTTGAGCACTACATCCACTGACTTTCCGCGATCTTCTCAATGTCATTAGTCCATCGGGTAGGATAGCGTCCCACGCTTCGTTTTCCTGTTCGTGGTTGCCATCGTCAAACATTATTCCCGAGCGGTGGTTAGTTCTTCGAGCTATGATATGACCTGCCTATGAACAAACCATCTCCATACCACCACGATATACTGTCTATTGCTATTAAATATATCTTTTAGGTAAGCGCTTTTAATCTATTGTTTTGTTTACAAAAAATTCTGTAGGTATTACGGGAAGCTTTAGTATCAGCAACATAATCTTAGATGAAGCAGGCCTCAGATAAGACGGTCGGAATAAAACGGACTTGTTATTTTGTACAGCGACGTGCGCATGTTGAGAGGTTGGCTCTAATTTGTTTGGACTGCTGCGCTAGAAACGGTGAAGTTTTGATGTAGTATGTAGTTTCACACGATTAGTTATAACCATACCTAGTATATCTAAACCATATCTTCAGTGTTGTGGTGATGTGATTAGAGCGTCAGATTTGTGGATGGTTTAAGGAGAGCCAGGTCCAAAGTGTGTAAGATGTTTTTTTTAAACTACATGCTGATGGAACAAGATGGCCCTGATTTTTAGTAATCATCACAAATGCATTGCCCAGCAAGTCACGCACGATACGATGTCTCTTCATCAACTTGAGGTATACAGATGTTAAGCCTCATGTGCCTGTAACATGTGCCCTTTAAACCGAAACACAGCAACGCTGCTTGGTG
Organism: Plemyria rubiginata; assembly: GCA_963576535.1. Taxonomy (NCBI): domain Eukaryota; kingdom Metazoa; phylum Arthropoda; class Insecta; order Lepidoptera; family Geometridae; genus Plemyria; species Plemyria rubiginata. Next base: position 5,493,713 of record OY754922.1, on the reverse strand, counting down.
GCAGAAATAGGTATGGTGTTAGTCGGTACTTACCCGGACAAGCCATCACGAAGAGCTCAGCTGAATGCGATTACAAAGGTTTCCTTTATTAATATACTTTTCTATAAAATTGTAACTTTGGCTATATGAAGTTTAAGCTGAATTAATTTTTCATCATTTATTTTTTAATTTTTTGTTACTAGTTGCAGATTTAAATCCCGGTGATCGGATAACATTTATACCTACGATTGCTGATATCACTCATTGCTCAAAACGCAACGATAGCGCGTGCTAATCTTTCCTGTGGCGACATCTAGTTATTATTTAGGAACTTGTTCAAACTACCTACCTACTATAATCGTTTGCTAGTTTTAAGTTTACCGTGTTTTTTGAGAGTAAATAAATGATTATTATTTATATATATATATATATATAATTTATTTTATTTTTTATAATTTAGGAATTATATTTTATTATTATTTAAGAACTAAAAATTTATCAGCTAAATACGGTAAAATGCTAAATATCTGCCAATACCCGGTATTCCCACGGGATAAAAAGTAGCCTATGTGTTATTCCGGACTATAATACACCTCTCTGCCAAGTTTCATCCAGATCCGTTCAGCAGTTCCGGCGTGAAAGAGTAACAAACATCCATCCATCCATCCATCCATCCATACTTACAAACTTTCGAGTTTATAATATTAGGATAGGATTAAATATTGGTAAATGATAGGATAGGATATAATATTGTTAAGTTTTGTTTGTCCTCTTCATTTACTAATCTTCTGTTTTTTATCTTTAGCGCCGTTTTTTTATTTTTAGCTTTAACTAGCCGTTTATTTATATAAAAATATAAATGAATGTCTTCTTATATTTAAAAGTGTCCATCCTTGAGTCCTAGTCCAAGAGTAGTTGAGTTCTTTGTGGAGGGCTAGTCCGGGGAAGTACTACCACGCCTTTTTCTGCCGCCAAGCAGTGTTGCTGTGTTTTTGACGATTTGAAGAGTGTGAAGCTGGTGTATTTAAAGGCATATGTCTCAAGTTTATGGACGAAGGGCAGTGCATCGAAGGGCACGTTCCTATCGTGTTAACCACTTAATATCAGGTGGACCATCCTCTTGTTCCATCAGCTAGTTGTATAAAAAACCATTTCTGTGAAACTTTTATTTTGGCATCCAAATGTAACGCCATTGGCGTTTTGGTTAGACCATGTTGCTAATAACCGTGATGCATTCACAGTTCCCACCATGCTGGGTAGTTTTAGCCGTTCGTGAGCCGTGAGCACCACGCGAGCACCTGTCCTGGCTTCCCTATCGGGTTACCTGCACTTGCAGGTATTCCCAACATGGCGCGCTAAGGAGGTCGAACACCCCGTTGATATCGCTAGTTGGAAGTTTATTCTTCACTGGCTACCGTGCAAATTCAATATCTTTGGTCTGTGGGCATCACAATGGTAGTGCTATGCAAGGGGATAAAGCAAGTATTTTCTCGGATGCAAAATATAGAATCTAGAGCGAAAAAAGTTCTAACAAGATCCCAATCAAATCCCAATCAAAGAGGTTTCCCGATAGAATCCATTATTTTTGGCGAGGGATAACCCTGCTCACGAAAAAATCTTACTATGTCGAGTGAAACACTTATAATAAGTCTAAGATTTAATGAAGTGTAAAAGTCATAAACCTTTTGTCTTATTCAAGTATTTCAATACGACAAACTTAAAACGTAAGTAATGTAGTAGGTAAGCACCTACACTACAAACTACCCAACTAACGAAATAATAACTAAGGTGTCGAGTTAGATGGCTGTAGTTTAAATTAATTAAATGAAGGCTTTGGCGCTAATAACGCAATCGTGGACGGCTCTAGTCGTCTCTGGGGCGGAAACAACCCCCGGTTAGGATTTAGAGGGTTGTTGTAGAATTTGACTTGAGTTTAAACGCATTTACCAAGAAAACAGAGGCTTTACCTGCGCATAAATGGTGCAGTATGAAAACGACTACCTATTTAAGTTAATAAAATATGTAGCTATGCTATATAAATTATATTCTAGCTACGAGGTTATTTGTTCAAATGCAGATTTTGTAAGATTGTAATATCAATGTTACATCCTAATTTGTTGGTCTTCATCAGGGGGATATCCTGTATTTCAAAATGGATATTTATATTGTGGAAATTATATCTTTTTTTTATTTCTAAAAATAATGACGATTGTTTTTATTTTGCTTCGGTTCAGTCTGATACAAAGTCATTTAGGCGGTCCGGCTCTCTTCGCTTTGGTGGAAACCGGGCCTTACACCTTCATTAATATTTTGTAGGTGACATTAGCTGCCCTAGTAATTATTCTTTAATCTTTATTGCACATAGTAACAACATTGGTAAACTTAAATAATAAAATAGTACAAAGGCGGCCTTAACCCTAAAAAGGGTTATCTTTCAGCAAACCTCGAAATTAAAATATTGGTAAGCGAAATTTTCGTTGGTTTTAGGTGGTTTTAGTCCCTATTTCCAGCATAAATTCAGCCGTTCCCGCGAGATTGTATTAGGTCTGAAATTTGATTAGTACTAACTTGAATTCTAAGTGGCTTTGGATCGAGTTGCCAAAAGTGCATAAATGAAGTTCCTAAATGTAAAGACAAATTAATATTCATAATTAAGGCTATAAAATATTTTTCTCATTCAATAAAATAGAAATAACATTCACATCTGTCGTAATGTAAAAGTCAAATATTTAGTTAAAATAGTTCGGTGTACTACAAGGCTCTATTTTGGATCAATTATATTCATTATATACAGAAATGAAGACCAGTGTATTCCTAAATTACTATTACGACTAAGGGCAGCGGGTGTCGGTCTGATCATTGAACTGGGCTCTCACAAACTTAAATGGTAGCCCTTAAAGGTAAAACGCCTACATAAGTGTGTGAACTGATTTCCCCAAAGACGTCCACTTTAAAAAACTATTTGGTCAAGCAGTTCTCACTTGAGCTCCCGGCCCTTTTAGGGTTCCGTGCCCGGGTGCAAACAGGACCCTATTTAATAAGCCTGCCTGCCGTCCACCTCAAATAGGATATGCCTCTAATAAGAAGCCAATGGAAATTTTCACAGTACAAATATTGAAAAAATACAAATCAAAGAACAACATAATATAATGAATTGAATAAAATTCCTCTTCTTAGATCACTCTCAATAAAGATTTTTTTTAAGAATTAGTTTCTTTCTGTTTAGTTACACAAGCGTCAAACACAACCGCTTTTTATAAACCAAAACCAGATCTATTGTCAAAACATTTTTTAAAGCCAAGACGCGTTAAAAGCAAGTAAACAGACACAGTCGCCATGTTTATTTCTCGGATTCCCCTCCTAAATAAACAAATTTATGGGATCAACACTGTCTCACGTTACAAGACCCCTTACATCCTTCAATACTTTAACTCTTAAAACAATACGGATAAAGTTCTAAATGATACCGAGATTTGAACTCCTAAAATTTTGGTAAGCTTGATATAACTGCTCTTAAGGTAATAACTGTAAGGTTCAATATAAACTCTTGTTCTGTATCATCGTGTCACAGTGAAAAAATTGTGAATCCAGTTATGCACCCTTAAGATTTGACAGCAAAAAGTATTTCGTCGCTGGCATAAATCGTGTTCGGAATTTAAAATTAAATCGCGGATGCAATGTGCAACTTTTTTTGTTTGTTTGTATACCTGTGATTTATCATCACTCGTTTTGTTCAACACGTGTTCATCAACACGTGTTTGTTCATTTAGATAATAGTTTAGTGGGTGGGTTAAACTAAACACGAATTCCAGACAATAAGCCTAACTATTATAAACGCTGAAACGTGGTCGCTTACTTAATACTCGGTCTCATCTCAAAGTCGCACAACGAGCTGTGGAGAGAGCTATGCTGGTAGTTTCGCTGGGAGATAGAATCAGAAATGACGAAATCCGTAGGAGAACCAAGGTAGCCAACATACTCGTACTCGTAGCTCTCAGGATCAGCAAGTAGAAGTGGCAATGGACAGGTCATATTGCTCGAAGAACTGACGCTGGGGAATAAAGTTTTTAAAATGGCGACCACGAACAGGAAAGCGAAGTGTGGGACGCCCTCCTACCCGATGGACTGACGACATTGTTAGGACCGCGGGAAGTCGGTGGATGGAAAGGTCTCAGAATCGTTCGTCGGTCCTGGAAACGTATAGGGGAGACCTATGTCCAGCAGTGGACTTCTGTGGGCTGATGATGATGATAAACAATTATCATTTTTGTTTCATTTAGCTAGTATTTTAGTTGGTTAAACAAAACACGAATTCCAGACAATAAGCCTACCTATAAACGCTATGGAATAGTTTCATCGTTTTTAATTTAAACCGTGCGTAGCTGGGTTGTGTCAATAAGTTTTATTAACTCCATATCTTGGGGAAAATAATAAAGTTGTAACTTGAAGGCATGTGCACAGGCGTGCAGTGTAGCGAGTGTTGCGTATTCATTTCTCTTTGTGTTAAAACTTCCTGAAGCTTAATAAAATGTCCTTCCACTGTATTCCGACAGACCTGGTACTTTCGGAATCACCGTTTATTGTTTCACGTCATTTACCAGTATTTAGAGAACACTTTTAAGAACAAATTTTATTGAACCAAAGCGATTCTTTTGGAAACACCGTTTATTATTTCACGTCAATTGACCACTATTTGAAGATCACTTTTTAGAAATATTATTTTTTAAACGAAGTAATAAAGAAGAAGGCTAAAAGTATAAGTTACGTGAATGATAAAAGGTGGCTGTCATTTCGTATTTAAAGCAGTCAAAGAGGCTGCTTTGGAAAGACTCAATTGGAGGAAACTGCATCAAAAACCCCAAAGAGCTAAAATTCAAGAAACCTTAATTTATTTGAGAGTAGTAGAGCTCTTTGTGAATAGCTCGTCCGGGAAAGCAGTACACAACCATGCCTATTTCTGCCGCCAAGCAGTTGTGTTTCGGTTAGAAGTGGAAGGTGCGAGTGAAATTACACATGAGGCTAATGTTTGCCTCCAGTTGATGGACGCAGGGCAGTGCATCGTAGGGCAGGTTTTAATCGTTCATGACTTGCTATGGTGGTGGGTAATGCTTGGCTATGGTAATGGGCGGATGAACAGGCACCAGAGTCACCTAGTTTGAAGAAGTTTCAGGATGGGCCTTGTAATTTTATTGAATAAACATTGTTTTGACTTTGACGGTTGGCACTTAACATCAGGTCGGCAACCACTTGTTCCATTTGCAATTCGTATATAAAAGAGGGAAGGCTTATGTCCATCAGTGGACTTCTTCAGCCTGATGATGATGATAAAACACTAGGCCAGTTATATAGTCACGTGTCTGTGCCTTTTGTGAGTCTATGGTTGTGAATATGTACGGTCGAGGACAGCAGTGTTAGAATTATTGCGGCCGCGATGAGTTGGGAGAGTCGAGTACATAAATGAAGACGGGGAGTTAGACAGTTTTAAAATTGTTTATTTAAAAGTAACGCAGTGGAGTTTTGCTAGAAGATACGTTGGAACTTATAAAAGTTTGACGGTGTTTATTGTTGGTAGCTGCGGTAGACACATAGAGATGGCCGAAGTTTCATTTGAATTAATAATGGTGCTTTATATACAGCGCTTTCTAGCCTCAAACTAAGCGAAGTACTTTTGAAATTCTGTGTTTTTTTGTAAATTAAATATAATTGTTAAGTATTTATAAGACAGGAGACTTCTGTGTTCTATAATGACAAAAATGATGGAGAAATTATATCCGTGGGTGGAGATCGATAACAGCGCAGGAGGCACATTTAAGTATTATATACCAGATATTTGTAGATTCTGTAGTTTATTATTATTATTAGATATCCCTTTGGTCTTTTAGTAACAACTTATGAATCATTGAGGAAGTTTAAGGGTCAGAGGTACGTCCAAGTGGCACATACCCATACATTGCAGTATTCCATACGTGACAAGTTGCAAGATCGCTGTAATACTCATTGGTTTCCTTACGATGTTTTCCTTTACCGTTTGTGTTTGGTGGCACATTAATTTTTCAAAAGGAAAAATACTTTTGGTGCACGACCAGATACGATCCCACAACCTTACGATCTGAGGTAGAGTCGCTCCCTCTAGACCACTGGTGCACCCACATCTCTGTTTATAAATAAAACGTACAATATTTTAGAGCCACAATAGCCATTTATGAAAAAACCCCTACAATATCTATCAAATAATTTGTAAACTTCAAAACAGAAATCGAATATAAACTGCGAATAAGCACACCATTCATCAATAAATATTTTATGCAAATAATATATTTAACAAGCGTTGAAATCATCGACAAGAGAATAAATATAGAGATATTAAATATTCATACCGTGTGCCGTATACGATCTGTTTTCTGAACTCTGTGAACTTGCAAACGTCAAAGAACTGACATCGTAAAAAAACTCATAAAGTCTATAAGCTCTGCCCTCGGATTTGTCTACCTTAAGCAGATTCATGACTTTATCCCCTGGCACGGTTGATATCCCCTAAGTTGTATCATTTCTTGGTACCAAGTTAGCTCTAGTTTCTCATGATTTATCCTTCACCGTTTCAGACGAAGGAAATCTTGTTAGATTAAATTGTTAATTTCAGTAAACAATCCGGTATTTGCAAGTTATCCCTTAGCCACATCTGGTTTATTAGAGTGCTCAACAGGATCCTCTTTGAGGCGAATTTAAAAATCATTTCACCACACTGTTTCCTACGAACAAGTGACATGACTAAAAGAAGAAGTAGTTTACCCATGAAAAAGTTGCAAACAGACAGACACACTTCCGAATTTATAAAGTATAGATGGATAAATAGAGTTGCGATATAGCAGTGCTGCCACACACAGCTCTGTGTATGAAGAGATGACACAAAAAGGTAAAGTTGGAAAACATCAGTCCAATAACTCGCTATGTGACAGAAATGACGAACAGAATATCAAAAGAAACGTCCCATTCGCATAATACGAACACGGTTTTATAAAACGAATCGGATATCAGGCAATCTAGGACATAGTGGGTCGGGATCATGTAGGGGTGGGAAAGATCTCGAATTTTAGTGTTTACTTTGTATTGTGACATTGGCTGAACGCAAATTGTATGTCATTTTAAATGTGTGCGGTACAAAAATCTATAAACCTCGTTTAAAGTTCTTTACTCAGATAGTTATCTACTTCTTGATAAGTTAAAAAAATAATAAAGTATTTTTTTTTATTTACGCATTAGATACCTAACCTCCAGAAAGGCCCGCATAGCTTTATGATCGACTCTGGGTGATCTATAGGCGATGGTGACCACTTCCCATCTGTCTCGTCTGTAACTATGGCATAACAAATCCTACATAACGTACGAAGCTTGCACTAGTAACTGCCTCTAAACATCTCCAACTAAGTAAAAAACGAGTTTAAGCTACCTTTTTTAAACTAATCAAAGTTTTAGTTCATCCTACCTACTCTGTCCCGTAATCTAATCCCGGTAAATCCCGCTGGTCGTTTCCATCACTACCCGGTATGTTGCCAGGGTACGATATAATTTACATAATGCTTTATTAAAAAACTATAACGAGATCTCATTAACCCTGTATTGGAAGATTCCGTTTTCAATATTGGACTTAAAACGGTTCTTGAGAGGCGACGTTTGAAATACTTTAATCAAATTGAATCGGTAACTCAAGCGTTGGAAAGATTTTTGATAAAAATAAATACTTGTGTTCACTAGCTTTGTTCTAGAATACTAGGTTTCCAACTTATTGAGGACTATCTAACTCTTGCTAGTTACTCCTACTAACTAATTTATATGCTGTGGAACGGTTCCAAATTTGAAATTAATGATGGCCGCGTAGAAATGATAAAAATGTTCATTTTTTTAAAAATAGAATGTCACAAAATGTAAAGAATTTTAGACTTCCAAGATATTTTTATAGCCTGAATACCTTCGTTTTCCCGGGTAATATTCACACGCAAAAATATTCGCGCGCATTCACAGTTTTCACTTCCGGTGCTCGCTTCGAACAAGAATCTAAATAATATTCGTCTTGGGAACTATTCCTAATAGTAGTACCTACTAGTCCATGAAGATATTGGTTGCACTAAAGCCTTTGTGTCAAGGCCGCAAGGTTCATTTAAAAAAGGTTTATTGACCAACGTTCGAGTAAAAAGTTAACTTTAGATGTTTGGTTTCATTTTACCGTGTCAAGGTAACGAATTTAATCTCATAGGGACGATAAAAATTTTTGTTATGCTCTTTTTCCAAACAGTTGTGCCATAGACAAAAGGAGTACAAAGGAGTAGAGAGTTTTTCTAGATATTATATCTGCTTGTTCTATTTGTACTTGTTCTTACTAAAAACACTTAAATACACTTAATTTATTATAATTATTCCCTTCCTTTTCAAAAAGTTCCCTGAAATATCTAAGAACCTACTTCATTCAATAAAAAAAAATATTCATTACCAAAAAAAATAGGAGTGGCAGTCTTTCAATTATAATAATATATTCTATGTTTGATCGTAAAAGTTATGTTTTATTTTCTGTTGTCTTTTTATTAGTAAATAATGTACATAATACGTTTGTTCATTCAGCCCTGGTTCAATACCTCGTGGTGACTCTGTTTTCTTCCAAGCCGCTGTGTGGCGAGAAAATCCTAGCGCCTTGTTCGTGAAAGGATTTTAAAAATCCGTAAAATAAGACCATCGGGTATTTTGTCGGATGAGATTTGAGGATTTTTCAATATAACATTTGACGTATGTAGGTAAGTATTTCTATTTTATTGCGGATCAAAGCGTAGGTATTGGATACCTTCGAAGGTAAGATCTTTGTTTTCTAGATCTACAAAGTAAGAAAACAAATATAAATCTAGTAGGTACCTATAAAGTTTTTCTATTCGTCGGCATGAAAAGATACATTTATACTGTCAAGTAATTTATTACTTAAATGAGACATCACTACACTACTACTCGTACAAAAAAAGCATCGTAAATAAATCACAATAAATTTTACGACCATGCCACATTAGCGACAACATTAGGTTCCGTTTAAAAGAAAAAAAACTATAAATTTTGGAACGCTCCATAGACAATCGATATTCAAACTACAATAAATCTTTAACGATCTCTTTGCATCGCTGACAGCGCGTTCCATTTTCAAAAACTAATAATGTCTGCTTTAATTTTTAAACAATAGCGTTCCTTGCTTTTGTCTATATTTAGCACTTCTGTCCTTTCGGAGAAAACGTTGAACAAAGTGTTTGTGTGGTATTACTGTTTTCAAAATAATGGTTGTAGACAGAAAGCAAATTATGAATGAAATTGGGTTCGCTTAAAGATGAACCTTACAGCGAGAGGATACGGTCGAGTTGGGTGTAAAGTTGTGATCTGGGTAGTTTTTGTTTAACATTTTCATTTTGGAGACACTTACTTTTAGCGAACACGTGGGATAGTGCTCGCTTTACGATGTTCTAGTTTATTAGAAAAAAAAATTATAAATTTCGTTTTATTTTGTTGTACGAAATTGAAAATCATTATCAGAAAAAACTCTGCTGCAACTTTTTCTCGTTATATCGTTAACCACTGTCTATCACGTCTCAAAACATGAAAAAGAATCAAACCATTCAGAAAACCGTATAATTAGATTTTTGTATGAGATTGATTTTATGACTTTACTACGTGTTTAGTAAAATCCGAAAAAGGAAAGCGGTCTATAAAATTGTATCAGTTACAAATTTTCTTAATATAGCTATGAATGCTTCAATTATGGCAAGCCACAATATCTATTAGGTACTTAGGTAATTGTATTTATGAATACCACAAAAAATAAGTTATAGGAATGAAACTTATTGCAGACCACAAAATATAAAAAAAACATTTCAAATGCGACAATTTACACAAATATTATGTATTCTCCTTAAATAGCAACAAATTTATTTGATTAAGAGTTTGTAGTAGAGGATTTTGTGAAGTAGGAAAGAGGATTTTGTGAAGTAGGATTGTGTGAAGGGGAAGTACCACCACGCCTTTTTCTGCCGCCAAGCAGCAACGCTGTGTTTCGGTTTGAAGAGTGTGATCGCCGGTGTAATTTCAGGCACCTGAGGCTTAACATCGGCATGCCAAGTTGATGGACGCAGGGCAGTGCATCGTAGGACACTTTCCTATCGTGCGTTACTTACGGCGGAATGCTCTGCTATGTTATAGGTTACCACTTAACATATTATCAGGCGTCAAACCACTGCAGATTAAGGTGCGTATATATTAATATTTAAAAAATGCAAAATGATTTTTGAGATATACCTCTTTAATACCCAATCCCTGCTATGCAAATTCATTCATTAAACCACTCCACCCTTTCACAGGGGATGGCCGCCCCTGCATATAATTTTTGAACCTGGGCTTCTATGTTAATAATGTATTTAATACATGACTGCCAACCCTCCCGCTTTATACAGTTGCTTAGAAATGAATCTTTGGTTTAAAGAAGCCATGAAGCCGGAATAAATTATGTACACTTAGTTTACTACATTCAGTGGTTTTATATCTTCAAACTGTGTAAATTCGCGAGGAGCTTGGCTGTTGTCAGCGTCTTAACTATAAGCTAAATAACAAACATGATAGTGAACAAAAACAAAAAATGATTTATTGCCAGTAAAATTTGTCTGATCTAATTCAACAGGGTTTTACCCTATCGAACAGTAAAAGACTATCCACCTAAACACCAAATTCGGAAAAAATGGTTTAACTGTTATGACAAGAGTCAAGAGTTTTCCATCATTTCATATTATTATAGGGTTATTATATTTTTTCCTACAGGTAAATGTCCTTAGAAATTCTTAGTCCTAAGACCTAATACTAATTTATAACCCTCTTGTAACTTCAGTACAGTTCGGGCGGAACCCACGGCCTTCTGCTTAGAAGGCAAAGCTACTACCAACCTAAGCTGTGAGAGCTGTCACAAATATTTGTTTAGATGGTTGTTTTCGTATCAACTCTACCGTCGCAGTAAACATACGTATCATTATTAACAGCACGAAGCCCTCATTATAAAATAACAACTTGTCAACAATTTTCTACAACAGTAGCCTCAACTTTGTCAGAGCGAGCAACAGCAAAACCACAATATCTCAAATCTAAAATTACTCTCGAAATCTCACTACCTTCCAACTGGTAATCCGTTCTATTATACACCGAAAGTGGGTGTGATAGGGTCGAGTATACCTTGTTTCGTGATTGGGATCGCAGGTAGATTCCAACAGCATGGTATATGGAATAGAACTACGTACCAAAGTGTCACTTTATCAATACGCAACTGTTTGTAGTTGTTAGTGAGTGCTCACACTGTTTCGAAAGATACTAATGACTCGATAACAAGTCAGCGTTGTTGAGACTTGTTCAACTTGAAATACCTTATAAATTCTATTCAAACAAGACTACAGTTCTCAACCGATACAAATCGCAAATCGGTTCCTCTACCGAATCGTCATCATGATAGTCGTAGGATTTTCACTGCGAAGTAGGCCTCCCCATACCTTCCAGAGTCATCGTAAGTGCTGTCTCCAGCGCACATTATTTTAACGGTTAAGTTTGCATGTCTATTTGGTGGATCGCTGAGCGAGGAATCGTCCTCCACTCAAGAACCTTTTGGTCTGAAATACACAGTTCTGAACGATCCAGCTGACTGAATAATATCATAAATTATTGTGAATCTAGATAGCTGTTTAGATTCACCCCAGATTGTACCTAGCTTGCTGCGGTCTGTGGAACAGACGGATAAAACAAAACTCGAAATTCAAATTTTGAAATTCGAACTGCCAGCTTATTGACTCTTGACGCAGCGTAATAAGGTTCTACTCGCATTCCGCTTGCTCGCAATGACACGACCGCCCGAAGTCCGAATTTGAAATCAACATAATGCCTCATGTCGTCCAGGGGTGAATAATCACGCTTGTGAATAGCACTGATCAGATGCATCAAATATTCCGCTTGAAACCGGATCAAGCAATTTAGAGTGCGCTTGACTGATTAATGTTTTCGTACGCTTTGGTTTGAGGGGCAATCTAAATCTTGTGTTGTTACGTATTCACTAAAACATTCCGAATTTGAAAATATTTGGTTAATTACACTAGAGACTACTACAGACTACCTGCCTCTTGCGTCTAAGCGCGCGTAGCTGTATATTTAAGGCGTTCCCTTTTTTTCTGCCTCGTACAAAAACCGATAACCGATTTAGTGATAATAGTTATTTGTTATACAAGAGTGCAAAGTTGCTTTTTAACCGCGTGTTCAATTTTGATGACCGAGCAAGCGAAGGATTCTAAAATTTAATCACGAGCGCAGCGAGTGATTCAAAATTAGAATCCTGAGCGTTAGCGAGGGAATCAAAAGAGCACGAGGTGAAAAATCTTTGCACTCGAGTGCAACACGTAACTTTTCATTCCACCTCAGCGAGGAAATGACTAAATGCAAAAAAAAAGTTTACAATCACAAGATAGGTACTTTTATTTCAGTTTAGGTATTAACTACTACATTTTTCACTTGTTTTCAAGTTTCTTGTTTTTAATATAAGGTTTAACAATGACGTGAAAAAATGCCGCGTAAAGAACCGCGTACAAAGCAAATTGAAAAAAGAACACCAAGAAGGTTCCGAGTCTGAGTTTTTAACAAATTAAAAAAAAGTTGTATGATATATTCGGCACCATAGAGGTAGCAGTAAATAGGTTTAATGTTTTTTTTTTAATTCACAAACTTAGTGCACACGATGTTCTAAATTCAATTTACTTTATCCTCTAGAGAATAAAAACGGCTTTTGCACTCAGATATTGAAGAGCAAAATTACTCTTTCCGAGATGGTGGGATGAAAAAGTACTTTTAGATGCTAATTCAGGTTACAAACAGGTTTAAATTTAGGATCTAGGTTTCAGCGAGGTGACCGTAAAAGAAAATTAGGTTTTAAAAATATTTTTTAAAACCAAAGATAAGATAAAGATATTATTATTTACGGAAACTAGGTACAAAGTTAGTTTTAGGGCTTAGTATATTTGTCTCTCTAGTCCAGCCTGACGGCACATTAACATAAAAATCTTTTTTATATAATAAAAATATTAAATTAATCTTAATACAAAAAATATAATAGAAAACATGCTCAAAATCCTAAAAAAAACCTACATTAATCAAGAAACGGCTATGGAGCTAATTTTTACCCCAAGATGTCTTCCCTATCCAGAGTAACAACGCACCATAATTATATTTCCAAGTACAGCTAACTTGTTTGCTAATAAAATCATTGTTTCGTCCCATGAGGTCCGATTAGGCCAGCCGTGGCAAATGAGAGGTCGATTGTGGCCTGTTGCCTGCGGCTGAGTCCGCTGGGATAAGGGCCTGTTCACACTGACAGGTAACGAGCGTATTACCTGACAAACCATGAAGGAAAACGTCGTGAGTAAACCGGCATTTTGTACAAACTAAAAAGTTGCATCATTAAAGCGCACTATAAATCTTTGTAGAAATACAAAGATTTATAGTGCGCTATAGTAGTAGTGTTTCGATTAAATTATTTGTTAATGATTACTACATAATTGAATCACGATATAATTGAAGTAGTTGGGCGGCAATGGCAAAGACTGGCACAGGACCGGAGGGATTGGCGTTTTAAAGAGGAGGCCTATACCCAGCAGTGGTTGAATACAGGCTGAATAGATAGATAGATTACTACATGCCTGTACATAGGAGCTTGTTTTGTTATTTTTAAACTCATTAGACTAACGCCCGGTTTCTGATAACTCAATAAAAACTAAACGGATCTCAGTTTCTATTTCGGCTTTTACTTCAAATTAGATAGATCTAGAAAGAGTTTCTAGATATATCATAACATATACATATCTGAATCCCAAAATAAAAGCTTTTCTTAGATTGGAGCTCTGTGGAATATCCACCAACATTTATTAGCTACATTTCCTATGCTCGCTTCAGAATAGTCCAAACAAACGTTATTGTCTGTGATGACGTCATACCCGGACGGAAATACAAGTGACACGACCGCCGGGCTTAGTCGTCATCTCACGCAACGAGAAACGTCAAACGTAGGCCTTCTCATCCCGTGAGCCGCCATGGGCCTAATTGGGAATTGTAGAATGGAGTCACATAGACATCGATCAATATGCGGTTAAATTTAATTTCGCTGCGGTGAGCTTTGTGAACCGATTGATAGCTCAAGGCTACAAAGGGCAGTAGTTAGGGGCGTAATGAACAATTATGTGGGGATTAGAATATTTAGTGCTTCTTCTATTGCTTTGGCTTTGACGGACTTTAATCATGAGTACGTACACTCGCACACAACAGATATTTCAAAGTCAAAGTCAAAATATGTTAATTCAATAAAATCACAAGGATCATCTTGAACCGTCTTAAAACTAGGTGACTCTAGTGCCAGTTTCGCTGGGTACAACTAGTTATAATTGTTAACCAGTCTTTTACATACTTAATTTTCTATCAACACGTTAGAACACACATACGTAGTACGTACGTATGAAAATTGAAAAAAAACATGATCAAGAAAGTAAATGTTAAAATAAAGTGTTTTTCTTCTTCTTTCTAAAGCACTATCTTGAATTAAACTTAATTGTAAATCAAAAGCGTATATTTAATTAAAACCTTCGAGGACCAATTAAAAATTCATATCAAATTCGCCGCAACGTCATTTCTTTTTATTACGCAGACATTCGAGCCCTTCTGATACTCGCCCTTCTATGTAAGGCTTAAGGCACACTTAAAGAAGTAATATAATGTTCTAAAAGGCTGGCGGAGATGAACGGCCAAAAGGCGCTTATTGATAAAATTAGTTAAGCCATCTAAAGGAGTATAGTGCGCATGAACCAAAAAAGACCGCTGGTATGAGGGCGCGAGTGTTTTTTAAATGCACACACATCTCCTCCACTTTTCTAGTGTTCTTTTTGGTTGACGCGCACTATAGCGTGACGCTATAGTTGCTCAACACATTTCCAAACAATCAAACTCACACTTTTTTTAGTATTCCAAACGTGACAGGTGTGGAGGCTACCTGTCACGTTCGACTCACGAGGTAGCCTCCTCTTCCTTCAAAAGTATTAACTTAATTAGAAAATATGATTGTATAGCTACTGTTGCTCTACCATCTTATCAATTATAACTTCAAAAGTTTTTCAAACCCCATGCAGTCCAAGGTCCATACCTTTTATTTGGAATGATTCAGAAATATTACTGAAATGGTAGACGAATTTTGATCTTATAATGACCCTGCCGACAGAAGCGCGCATAAAATATGGTATATTTATGTTAATTTAGATATTTTCTGCCTTTTGTCTTTGAACGATTGATTGTATCTATCTCTTAGCTTGTGTGTTTAGTTTTATTGATGTTATAATGGCTGTATTTTTTGTTGATACATAATTTATTGTATTTTTTTGGATTTGGTATTATTCTTTACCGGTTTCTCAGTTTTATATTGATTTATTGTTTTATTATCGCTGATCTTATTCAAAGAAATCTTAAAAAAGTAAAAAAAATATTATTAAAGTATGTAAAATAGATATTATGAATCTCACAAGGATAGATATCATTATGATACATGTTCCTTGCAACTTTTAAATTTAACATGACGCACTAATAGCTTCTACAAAGACTGGGGTTCAAAAAATATTCATTGTTACCTCCCACATAACTTTGTTTCAGATCGAATACTCTGCTCGATCTTACACGAATTATTCATACATGCGATACGTCTATCAATCGATACTCCATTGCATATGCTAATTTTAAATCGCCCTGGTTTCAATAAACCGTCGAGACGAGACGTCTACTCAGCGTCTCGGTTCTCACAATAGTGATAATGAATCATGCATTTCATTCGTTTTATATTTCCCCCACCAAAGGACCCCGCCAATCACGACGTATTCATGACTTTAATAAATTTTAAATTTAGAACCCCGCTTTCGTGAGGTTATTTATGCAAACAAAATAAGGCACACTGTAGTACTCGTCTGTACATCTTTGAGATTTTCACTTTGCGCAAGTCTGCAGTGCGAAATTTTACGCAATATTTTCTTGGGAGATATATTGTGGTAGACGCAATAAAGTAAATTCATGCCTGAAGCCTATTTCGTTAACATGTATTCTTTTTTAGCAAGTTTTTATTTAGCTTACCTACAATTTGTTTATTCGAAATCGGAATTGACAGATCGGTGTATCACAAAAACAGAAAAAATAGTTTTAAAAATTCTCAATTTCATCGAGCAAATCCGATGGTGGAATCAAATATGTGAAAGAACTGCAGAACATAGTAATGTTCCTTTGGAAAGTGATGTATATTTATTAAAAAAAACTAAGCCACATAATAAATAATAGTGCACACGTATTGTAATGCTATTGCATTAGAAATAATCCATACTTTAAGGTTTCTAATTTCACGCTTGAGGACGGTTAGACTACGTTTGTTTTAAAAAACATTCTAAAATAACGTTGTTTTTTTATACTGTAATTTTCAAGCTTGCTAAGCTTAGGAGAGGGCAGTGGATCCATTTATAATATTAATACAAATAACTTTTAAGTTTAAAAAAAGAAAAAGATAAACCCAGACAATTTCTAAAACTTTACAACATTTGATGAAAAATACTTTAATACACATGAGCCTCGTTTAGTAAACTTTCACAATTTAAAAATAGTTAATAGTAAAGGTAAATTGAAAAAGTAATATAAAACGCATTTATCAAAACCTCATTTTTGAACTTTCTAAAGGCAATAATGTCGTAGATTCTCGGTCAAAAATACTTTTCTAGAAATCTTTCTAGAAGGTAATGTGAAAATTAAAGACGGTGATATCTTTTCAATGTAATATGTGAGAATTGGAATGGATTGAAGCTTCAAAATATTTTTTTATTAAATTGAACTTTGCTCTCTCGATGTTTTCTAGGTCTCTATAGCTGTGGCTGTTTTGACTGATGTGTGAATTATTTTCTTGTTAATATAGGTAAGGTACCCGTTTTTAAGGGCAGTCTTTTGGGGATCCTATAGTATACAATCATAATACAGTATAGTGGTGGCTTGATCGTGTGAACTGGCACCTAGATTCGGGCGTTTCAAAGTTATATTTGTGATTCAATGGAATATTTTTTTTCAATGAAATAAAATAAACAATAAATAATGCTGGACAATCCACACAGCACTATCTAGCCCCAAAGTAAGCGATTCAAAGCTTGTGTTATGGGTACCTACTAGATAACTGATATATTTAATACATTATATACTTACATAGATAGATATTTTTTATTATACATAGAAAACACCCAGACCATCGAAACAAATTTCTGCAGATCGTGATGAGAAATGTGATTTGACTTTTTGTGTTCTTCCAAAAGATGTACAAAACAAACAAATTATACCTACACGGAAATTCCGGTGTCTGTCATACCTAATCGTCGATTTTTTTATTTTTTTAAATGTAGTATTATGTACCTACCTGCTTGCTGATAATGATGAAAATTTATAAATAAATGAAAGAACGATAATAATTAAAATAAATACTTGTATTCTAATCATTTGGCAACGGAAAACGTATAAAGATTTTTGTAAAAAAAAATATTGTACAACTAAAATTAAAAGTGTAGGAGCGGTACGAATCTCTACCAGACATGACTTGGATACCTACCCACTTAAATTAAGGGTTATAATCAGTTCAGAGTCTTCGGTCGGTAATCAAAGAATGCAGACGTTTCAATGCCAATCAAAATCATGCTTTTTTTTCATCAGATTGGTTGAAATAATGACAGCCAATAACTACGTTTCGTTTATTGAAGCTAACGACTATTCGTGCCGGAAAACTTGGCTTCGAAAACTTGTGAAAGTAGTAAGTACTTCTAGTAATATTAAAATAATACTAAATTGCCAAGAAAAGTTATCCTTAGATGAGAAAACTGGTAAAAATGGCTTCAATATTCGTAGGTAGTGATGTAACGTCCGGCACTTTATTGACCGGCTTTTTTTCGGCTTATGGTTATGTTCACAATACTGATGCAATTTTTTTTACAACTAGCTGATGGAACAAGCAGATGGCTCACCTGATGTTAAGTGGTAACCATTACCTGTTTAACGAACCTGAGTTAACGAAATATTCTAAGGTTGTTTTCTAGGTTATGAAAAATAAGTCACGTAATTCCTATAGTTACCTCGTATAGTTTTTATAGTACCGGGGATGCAGTTCACGTTTACCTGGAACATATACCTACCATCCACGCAGTCAGTTCCACTAGAAAGACTTGACCAATTCGTGCTGACCAAAACCATGCTTCTGAATTGATTGATACTGTAAAAACACTTGAAATTATTTTTTTACCAGTGCTAGCCATAAAGTTCTCGTACAAAAACTATGATAAATAATTGCCTATAATTAGATCTGTGGATAATTTTGAAAGGAGAGGCAGGCCAAAGAAAATATGGATGAACTGTGTGAAAGAACTGGCTATGATAAATGATAAAAATAATTTAATTGAAGAAGAAAACCTGTTTTGCCAACACCACTTACCGTGGGATTTGTCAGGAAAAATAAATAGCCGGAAAATGAAACTTACGATTAGTAACCTATATTTTCCCAACATTATCTACACGTGTCCCGTCATGATTTTCGATTTAAATATCGATATTACTTGCAATATTGTTAGAGCGTTCACGGAACGAATTATAAGATGTAATTCAAGATGGATCTTAAATTTCGAATTACAACACGCGAAATAAAATACCAGTAATACGACTGGTTATTTTTTGATATTTTTTTTTATATAACCTGCTGCAGCAGACTTGCAAGCAGATTGCCCGCCTGATGTTAACTTATGACCATCACCTATAGATCAGCATTGCTTCACACGCACTATAGGAAAGTTCCCTTCGATGCACTGCCCTGCGTCTATCTACTTGAGGCATACATATGTTAAGCCTCATGTACCTGTCATTTCACTGGCAACCACACCTTATGAACCAAAACACTATAACGCTGTTTGGTGGCAGAAAAGGCATTTTTTTTGTCATAATTCAACCTTTATAATCATAAGTCTATCTTTTGACTACAATCACATTGCTGCCCTGCACATAATACAATACATAATGCTAGTTTCGCTTTAACTGTCCAAATCAATACTAGCAAAACCGTAGGATCATTTGTGGTTTGGTTTGGTTCATGGGTGCGGCGACCGTTATATTATGAGGTTGACATCAGCGCGCTCCATGGAAGAATAAACCGCGCGCTCCATAACTAGACTATTTTTCTTTTTATATGATATCCTATTTTCAAATTTTCGACGCATACAGCTGGGAAGTTTAACGTGTGTATCAAACTGAAGCAAACACTGAAACTGAATGGATAAATCAATTTTGAATAAGTTAAATTTTCAAGAATGTTTTAAACTTTATTTAGCCGTTTAACAATCCGCACTTCACACACTCCAACTAAAGAAGGTAACGCAGTTGTAATTTTTTTCTAAATTAACTTGTTAGGTGCAAAAACTTGATGGCGACCGCCGGCATCTCAACTATGTGCGCGTCTGTTCACTGGGCTTTCAGTCCGGGTTCTAGAAATAGTGAAGCCATGATGCGTTCGTCATAGCTTAACGATTGCTACAGCTATTGCGCTGCCTAAATCCATCACCAGCGGCCCGATTACGCTGATGTCTGGCTATCGAGATGGCTTTCAGTTTGACATTTGATTCCCATCCATCCAAAGTATTTAGCATCCATCACAAGGAACTTAGATACTAGATATATCCATATGTTGCTTTTACACTATGGGAATCAAATGCTCTCGTCAGAGAGTATAATATACCTTGATCAAATGTCAAGTTGAAAGCCATCTCGATAGCCAGACATTAGCGTAATCGGGCCGCAAGTCTGGAAACTTGGACGAACTTTTTTTATTAGATTTACGAGCATTTTTAATACATTTTAACATTTTTACGAAAATTTTTGTACGAACTTTTTTTACTTACCGTCATATAACATCGCTGCTTTGGAAACCAAGGCTTATAGCTTCATTTGCGGACAACTAATGCCAGTGTATCACGAGATAGTACTGACCGCACTCGGCTTCGCTAGCGGTTCCTGCAAATGAGGAGCTTAGGTCTAGGCAAGCTCCAAGAAGCGGAGACAGTTTTATTACGCACGTCAATAGTGGTCTAGTAGTAGTTTATTTTTTTCTATAATAATTATTACTTTTGTTACCAATGTATTTTTTCTTATTGGGTTAATAAATAATATTTCTTTCTTTTTCTTTCTTTCTAGTTCTTTTAAACTTAGTCACGTGGAACTGGCGCCTTAGCTTGAACATGTTTAATGTCATTCTCGCTGATATAGAGATCTTTTTTTAGATGTGTCAAATCCGATCATGAAATTTTCTATTCTTAGATAAATTCCCAATGCCAATGCTTCCAACAGACTCTGTTGGAATTGGCTTACCTAGTTTTTCGCATATTTAAAAAAAATATTGGTGGACTTTCCACACAGCTCTAACTAGCTCCAAACCAAGCCAAAGCTTTTAATATGGAAACCAAATAGCTGAAATAATACATGTACCTATATACATACACACTTATAATAATAATATTATATAACACCGAGACAGAGAAGAAACATCTATGTTCATCGCACAAATGTTTGTTCTCGCTGGGGATCGAACCCACGGCCTACGGCGGAGAAGGCAGAGCTTTACCAACTGATCTGTGAAGGCTGTCATATTTATGTGTTTCCTGTGGAAAAGACCGTTAGCTTCATCTTATAGGTCTCAGTCCCAACCTATCGCGTCCTTTAAGTATCAGCAAAGAAATTGGTCTTTGACGTACAAATAAATGTTAATGTAGGTAATAGCGGTATTAATATTACGGCAAGCGTTTCCTAAAAACGAATGCTGTACGGTTATCGTAATATGGTTCTGTTACGTGCTGATGCAGTTTGATTGAATTGGATTACCCTGGAGATACGTGCTGAAACGGTGATGGAAAACATCGATTTGACCTAGCACACAAACAGAGACGATTCAAATTTATCCTTGTGGTTTGAATAAAATTTTTGACTTTGATATACACTGCGATTGGGTCGCACGGCGCACGTCTTTTTGTGTCTATAATTCAATAAATATTTTAAGTAGTCCAAAATGCATGAAGTCATAATAGCTATTGCCATCTTAAAATCCATAGGTTAACCCCCGGTTTCTGAAATCACGATCACCACTAATCGGCTGTCAAGTCACTTGCTATCCAAGCTTTTACTTCAAATTAGATAGAGATAGCAAGTGACTTGACAGCCGATTAGTGTTGATCGAACTTTCAGGAATCGGGGGTTAAAGCCTTAGATCTGAAGGGATGTCTAAGATTTTTGAGGTAAATTGTGTTTGAGCGTATTTATTCAAGATTTTTAATTTTTTTTACAAAACGTGTATGCTCCCCAGTCGCTGAAACGATGACATTGTAGCAGTCCCAGGATGACTGAAAGAAGGCTAAATACCATCAAGTAGGTCGACTCGTGTCATTTTGGACGCAGCTTTTACCCCTCATTCAAATCGCTTTACGGTATAGCTCTCAGATTCCAACTAGTTTAGCTTCACCTAGGATACACTTGCCACAGCTTAAATCGACCAGAGCTGGTGTACTCCGCTCTTGCACTTAGCTAGGCTTGAATTGAAAAATGAAATTAAGCGTGAAGTTCGGTAATCGATTGAATAAATACTGGTGAATTTTAGTGCATTTCACACAGCAATGTAACCTAAACTAAGCGATACTTGTACGACCAGATAGTCGATATTATAACACGTAGGTATTTTTTGCTAATAAATACCTACTAATAAAATAAAGTACACCCGGACAGAGAATTAAACATCACAATTAAGTCAATTACAATGTACAATGTCGTTGGGAATTGAATTCATGAAATATAAATATTGGAGTAAATTTAAAAACTATTTATGGTGCCAATCATCAGGTTTAGCCCCAACTTCAAAAGCAATACTTCGTTTTGAAATGGAAATGGAATAAACCAGGGGCATTATTGTCTATGAAATAAGAGATTCCTTGCCTCAAACCGTGTGAAGTCACAACGTGATCTTGGACTTTATTCTTTATGGCATAGGAGATACTTTGCCCTAACCGTGTGATGTACAACGTGATCTTGGGCTTTATTCTCTATGATGTCATAAGAGATACTTTGCCCAAACCGTGTGACGTCACAACGTGATCTAAACCCAAACGCGATTGGATTGGAATAATGAATAACGCCCCAGCTAGACACATTTTAGCTGTGGTTACTAAGTGATTGCTATTTTATCCCTCCCTCTATTTGCTAGGCTGTCAGGGAGAAGGAGAATGGAGTTTAGATAGCAATACGATAAATAGACTATAGTTTGCTCGATTTAATAGCAAATTCAATTTATTTATCTACCTGCCACAGAGGTTTTCTTTTGACAATCATATTACTATCGCTACTTATTATACTATGCAGACCGTTGCAAACGATCTATAGATAGCTCAACTGATCCAAATCAGTGCCAGTCGGAAGCGTACCCAAGACGCTGGCTGCATTGCCACGCTGAATGGCAATACTTATGCGCTGAGCCAGGCCTTGATTATCATATTACTACTACTACTGGAAAACAGTGGACGGGACGTGTTTGCGCATTAAAAACACTCGTGCCATCACACCCCTTCCCCCTCTTTCCAGCGTTATTTTTACGTGACGCGACTTATACAGGTTGCCAAGCCCATCACCGCTGTTAAGGATACCAACTGGTTTCTTGTCGTTCTTCAGCATTTAAGAGCACTATCATACCGCATTTTTTTCCATAAAACCATTGGTGCACGTCCGGATGCGAACCTACGACCTTAAGATCCGAAAGCGGGGTTTTCACTACACCAGCGGTGCTCATAAGTGGTGACTTTGGCCGGTGGGCCACTACAACTTGCTCAGTGCTAGAAAAAATCTTGAAATCCCTTCACCACTGTTTTAAAAGAACATATTGTCATTGTGACAAGTCGGCGGTATTTATAAACATACCCCAGGCCATCATTCATTGAATGTTCACGTCTGAGTATAATAAAACTGAAAAAAACTGAAACAGCTTCACGACTTTGATCCCCAGGTACGGTAGATATCCCTTCAGATCTCCCAGTACCAAGTAGGTACTAATTCAAGATTCTTTGAGGATGTCTAAGGGGGGTAGTCAGAGGTACGTCCAAACATTACATTTGGCACATACCCACATTTTGCAGTAGTTAGTATTCCATACGTGACAGGTTGCAAGCCCATCGCCGCTGTTAGAATACTAACTGGTTTCCTCATGATGTTTTCCTTCACCGTTTAAGAGCACTGGCATTGCGCACATAAATTTTTCGATAGAAAAATCCATTGGTGCACGACCGGATTCGAACCTGCGACCTTACGATCGGAAGGCGGGGTCACTCCCACTAGACCACCGGTGCTTTATGCTGAGTATAATGTTTAATGAATAAACATAACGTAAAAACTAAGAACACTCGAGCAGCTAGTTGAGATGCTAATGGCTTCCAAGTGCCCGTAACCACCCAGGATTAGATTTAAACAGCCTTCACAGCTCAGTTGGTAGTAGCTCTGACTTCTGCGCAGTAGGCCGTGGGTTCTATCCCCGAGAACAAACATTTGTGTGATGAACATAGATGTTTGTTCTCTGTCTGAGTATTATGTATGTATTTACAAAAAAAATGATATTATGTAGTAAATCGGCTATAGTAATCTGTTTCCCATATAACAAGCTGTGCTTAGTTTGGGGCTGTATAGTACTTTGTTGAAAGTCCACCAATATTTATTTATTTCATGATAACGTGGTAATAATCTAGCTCCAGCTCAAGATTCCTCCTTTAATTTATTTTCATACTACTTGTCGATGGAACTAGGATATGGCCCACCCGGGTGTGTGTGGTAACCATCACCATGACAAGGCGTTGCTCCGTAAGTTACGCACGACGATAGTAGGAGCATAAAACTCTGAATAAATAAAAACACATAAAAACTTTTAAGAGGTACAAAGCTTAAATAGCATCTTCTCCAAACCGTTGGATGGTCGCACATTGCATATAAGTAATTTTTTTTTTCAATTTCCAAATGAGGATCTACTTATGCCATCAGCTAAATCACTATCACTACATAGTATAAAACGAAGTCGCTTTCTCTCTGTCCCTATATCCCTATGTATACTTAAATCTTTAAAACTACGCAACGGATTTTGATGCGGTTTATATGAGGTAGATTGATTCAAGAGGAAGGTTTATATGTATAATACATGCATGATATGTGCACCCGTGCGAAGCAGGGGCGCGCGGGCGGGTCGCTAGTCCTGAATAAAATGTAGGCGGACACTAAAAAAATCACGAATTTGACACTTTTTATTCAGTTATAATACGAGAAAAGTCGACGGCAAAAGCCTCTTATAAAAGTTATTTGTCCGCGTAGATAATACTTTCCATTATAATCCAATCTTGGAAAGCGTTTCCACCGCTTAGCGAGAAAAGCATGAATAGTTTTAAATATCTTGAAAAATAACAAACAAGGAATATTTAAATTGTAGAAAATTTACACCTGATGGGGCTTATAATTATCTCTCCATAAGAATTATTAACTTACTAGCTATACCCCGCAGTTTAACCCGCGTAGTTTTAAATCCCGGTATTCCCACGGGATAAAAAGTAGCCTATGTGGTCTTCCCGACTATAATCTCTCTCTTTGCCAAATTACATCCAAATCCGTTCTGACGTTCTGGCGTTAGAGTGATATCGCTTAAAAAAATTGTATTATAATTATAATTGCTATTATAATTGGATGTTTAGATATTCTAATGTTGAACAGAAAATGAGGCTTAACAACTGTATGCCTCAAGGTGATGGACGCAGGGCATTGCATCATAGGGCACGTTCCATCGTGCGTGACTTATGAGCCAATGATTTGTTATAGTTGATGGTTACCACTTAACATCAGGTGGTCCGTCCGCTTGTTCCAGCAGCTAGTTGTATAAAAAAAAACTTACATCGCAATGTTAGGTGATGGTTACCAATGAACATAAGGTGGGCCCTTATATTCTGTGGTCTGTTATCTGCTTATTCCATCAGAAATTATTAATAAAAAAAACGTGACACAAAACCCATTGGTTATTTAATATCGTCAATATTATTGAAGTTGTTCGATGGTTGTCTGCGTCGTAAAGTTTTATGATTTCTTTACTAACCATAAGTACCACAAAACGATAAAAATAGTGACTCAAACATAAAAGAGGCCAATACACGATAAGATTTCAGTTTCTTAAAAGACGTTTACCGGTTAAAGAATGCCGTTTCGTGATAAAACGCTAGTAACTAAAGTAGAACCAATTTAAAAGTCACATTTGACATCTGTCAGTTTCAGTCAGATTATGTCAAAGTCGTAAAATTGCCTTTTTTTTGCACAGTTGCTTTACTTTTTTTAGTTAAATATACATATTTATTCTAATATTGGGAAAAAGGGCAATTTTAAGACTTTGACTAATGTATACGTACCGACGAGATGTCTAATATGATCTATTAAATTGGCCCTTAATCGTACTGTAGCTTACTTTTAAAGTTCCGAAATCACTTAAACACTACACGTACACAGAATAGTCTTATTTTTGCCGTGTCACTAGTTTTTTGAAAGAGTGTGGAGAAAGAAAGAAAGAAAGAAAGAAAATACATTTATTTTGGACACACACGATACATACACTTATTACTAAGAAAGACTTAGTAGAAAGGATTTTCATTTACTTATTAGAAAGGATTTTCAGTGCGCCTCAGAGAGGCTCCTATCCGAGCCCTTGACAAATGTTTTAGAGCTTTTTAGGTTCTACAACATGCCGAAATCTTTGAGACTATTTCCTTTACCGTTCGAGAGCTGAGCAACATCTGTAGCAAATTTTTTTCGCTACGTAAAGTTATCCATAATATGACGGTAACGTACTTCTTGGATAATAAAGTCCAACTTTCACACGTAATGTTTACTTACCTTTATATTTATTTTCCTTGTACTGACTAATATGACACTATGAAATAGTGACCTAACTATTATTATCTGAGTCATCGTACTTCCTACTAATAATATAAATGGGAATGTTTGTGAGTGTATGTTAGTCCTCACTCTCTTATAAAAATACACTTATTAGACAAGGCATACTACAATAGAGAGCACCGGTGGTCTAGTGGAAGTGACCCCGCCTTCCGATCGTAAGGTCGCAGGTTCGAATCCGGTCGTGCACCAATAGATTTATCTATCGAAAAATTTATGTGCGCAATGCCAGTGCTCTTAAACGGTGAAGGAAAACATCGTGAGGAAACCAGTTAGTATTCTAACAGCGGCGATGGGCTTGCAACCTGTCACGTATGGAATACTAACTACTGCAAAATGTGGGTATGTGCCAAATGTAATGTTTGGACGTACCTCTGACTACCCCCCCTTAGACATCCTCAAAGAATCTTGAGTTAGTACTTGGTACTGAGAGATCTGAGGGGATATCTACCGAGAATGGGGATTAAAGTCGTGAAGCTGTTTCAGTTTCAGTTTCATACTACAATATTGATCAATTTCTTGCCGACCGCAAATTATTGAATGACATAGAATTATAAATTTGTATTTAGTAGGTTTCCTATTTTAATAGGTATTTTTAATTTAAATTTAGTGATTAGCAGGTATAGTTTTTTTTAATCTTTATTATTGTTAATTTATTTTGAATAATTATTTTTATACACTGTTATGTACCTACTTATGTAAATTTTACATTCTTAAGTGCAATGTATATCATGCCTATGAGAAAATAAATGAACTGAACTCATCATGCATGTCAAATGGTTGTACGAAATAAGGTAATACTTGGAATATACATAGTTTGCAACCTGAAATGACAGATTATTTAGGTCGTTGAATAAACAAAACATAATTTCCAAACCAAGGAACTATTAGTTAAGACACAGACGACCGCTAATGTAATCACTTCATGAAGTTAAGAAAAATCGAAGTGTCAGAATAGCATCACAGAGGTTGAGAAACATGTTTTGATCCAAAATAGTTTTCCTACCAAAAATTGTATATTCAAAATTGTTAAAATCTTCGAGGGTTCTCAACCTCTTAATATTATTTGAAGCGCTTGAGGCGAATCTTTGCGTGTCAGTTATACATCTTGAGATCTCTTTATAATCCCTAACTGAGTATTTAGTTTGACTATACGCTAAACTACACTTCAATATCTAAGTTAAGTCCCAAATCCCCTTAACCTGTGAACCTGTACTTAACCCGTGATAACCTTCAGGATATCACGTTCTGATCCTAATGAAACCTTAAGAATTACCTAAGCTTACTTGATGGTCCCACCCGCACTAT
Organism: Plemyria rubiginata; assembly: GCA_963576535.1. Lineage (NCBI taxonomy): Eukaryota > Metazoa > Arthropoda > Insecta > Lepidoptera > Geometridae > Plemyria > Plemyria rubiginata. Next base: position 5,466,302 of record OY754922.1, on the reverse strand, counting down.
AATGTACACATTCACCTTATTGACGACATCAGTGGCGCAGCGGGCGAGAGTACGCCTGCGACGCAAGAAGTTGCGGGTTCGATTCCCGCATCGGAACAAATTTGTGTACGATCTGCAGAAATTTGTTCCGTTGGTCTGGGTGTTTTCTATGTATGATAAAAAATATACATATATCTATGTAAGTATATAATGTGTTAAATATATTAGTCATCTAGTACCTATAACACAAGCTTTGAGTATTTTACTTTGGGGCTAGATAGTGGTGTGTGGATTGTCCAGCATTATTTAATTATTTTTATTTTATTTACTTATTGATAGGCATTTACGCCCGTAGCCGAGTCTCTTGCCTCAATGCAGATGGAGGGTATGCGTAAAGCATTTTTCCATCGTAAAAACAAAAAAAAAGTTGCAAGGTATTTTTATGTGACGTATTTTATGTATTTATGATTAGGTAATGTAAGTATTTATTTTAAGATATAATTTATGTAATTGTTTCTAATACTTTTTCTTTTGTATGTGTAGCTATTTTACACTCACAATTTTTTTATCTTCACGCCCACAAACACCCCTAGTAAATTTCAGTAGTCATCCAACGGTAACGCTAACGGTAACGCTATTTAGCGATAAGACCGCCCATTGTACTCCTTCTAGAATATATCCGCTGTGTGCCATAAAGTCTAAAGTCAATAAATGTTCAATCTATTTATCTATCTATTTTTATTTATACTATTAGCTTATGGATCAAGCAGATCCACAAGCTAATAGTATAAATAAAAATCATCACCTATAAAATGACAGGAATTATGCTTAAAAGGGTGGTTATCTTCTGACACATTTAGAAAGCAGAAAATGTGGATCCATGTGTTAAAGTAGATGGAGACTCAAGATTACTTTAATCGATCCAAGGATTAGCGCACACTTGCGACTCCTAATTACTGATCTTAGTTACTTAGGAGGCTTTATCAGCTGGCAAAACAATATTGTAATACAGACCCCCGGTTTCTGAAAGCTCGATCAACACGAATCGGCTGTCAAGTCATTTGCTATTTCAGCTTTTACTTCAAATTAGATCGAGATAGCAAGTGATTGGACAACCGATTAGTGTTGATCGGGCTTTCAGAAACCGGGGGTTGCATTCTTTTTTTATCTTCTGCGTATTATAATGGTCTTACACAAAGGTTTGTTCTCGACGGGTATCGAACCCACGGCCTGCGGCGTAGAATGAAGAACTATAATATTCGACTGTTCACGAAGTTCTTAGGCCTCCATCTTATAACGGAACCCACAGATGGACAATCCATGTTTTATTATGTGAAACTGCCTAACTACCTACTAAGAACTAACTTTTAACCACATTTCTCGCAAATAAACTATTTCATTATGTGATGAAACGAGAAGATGGTCCACCAGATGTTAAGTGGTAATCCTCAACTAACAAAGCATTGCCTCGACATGAACGTGCCCTACGCTACACTGCTCTGGGTCCATCAACTTGAGGCATACAGATGTTAAGCCTCATAAGGTTGTAATCACACCGACAACCACACTCACTAAACCGAAACACAGCAGCGTTGCTGCTTGGCGGCAGAAAAAGGTGGTAGTACTTCCCCGGCCGAGCCCTTCACAAAAAGCTCTGTCTAGCAGTCAATAAGATTAGTAAAGCTCTTTATGAAGGGCTCGTCCGGGGAAATACTACCACCACGGCGCGGCGTTTTCGGCCGCCATCCAGCAACACTGTGTTTCGGTTTGAAGTGTGGGTCGCCGGTGTAATTACAGGCACATGAGGCTTAACATCTGTATGCATCAAGTTGATGGACGCAGAGCAGCTTAGCGTAGGGCACGTTCGTGTCGAGGCAATGCCTTGTTAGTTGAGGATTACCACTTAACATCAGGTGGTGAAAAAAAATTCACACGTCCTCTAATTACTACAAGCTTCCATTAAAACGATTATCAGAGGGTGTGTTACGGCATTTTAAAGCAGTCACCAACGGTATCACATCCACTGTTGACCGCTGTGAACGTTGCTGGTAAAATACTCTACTACCGCCATACAAAATTGATCTAATTAATTCACTTCATTTCCACTTAGCAATAAAGGCGGAATGAGAAATGACTGCACCCTCATTTGTTAGCAGTCGAGTAAAACGGGGTTTACTGGTTTACTCAATCTTCGGGCGTAATTTACTCTGTGGTACAGTCTAGTCTTCAGGGTCAGAAAACAAAAGTGCACTGGTGAACTACTGGTACTCGTAGTAACCCGTCTTCCGAACCTAAGAGCCGGTCCAGAAGGCGCGTTTTACGCGCGTAGCCGAGATACTAGAGTTACATACATTTCGTCCAGCAGTGCAGGTACCGTTCTTATCGATCGCTTAATTGACATTTAGAATCGTCAAAAATTCGTTAAATATGGTTTCAACAATGGATAAAACCATTTTTAACGAATTTTGACGATTCTAAATGTCAAATTAAGCGACCGATAAGAACGTACTTGCACTGCAGAGCTCTCGTGCGTTTCCGAGCCTACGCGCGTAGGCGGGGTACTAGGCCAGAAGCTTGCGTTTCACGCGTGAAACGCGAGCTTCTGGACAGGCTTTGGTCGTGGGTTCATTCAGGTAGAGACATGACACAACTTAAGACTCTAAGTGTCTTATGTGGGGTGCACCTTCAAATATCACTATCACAATAACAACAGTATAAAACAAAGTCACTTTCTCTGTCCCTATATCCCTATGTCCCCATGTCCCTAGGTATGCTTAAATCTTTAAAACTACGCAATGGATTTTGATGCGTATTTTTTAATAGATAGAGTGATTCAAGAGGAAGGTTTATATGTATAATACATGCATGATATGTGCACCCGTGCGAAGCAGGGGCGCACGGGCAGGTCGCTAGGTTGGTATAATATGTAAGCAAAGCTTTTTGTGAAGGGCATGTCCGGGGAAGTACTAACACCACGCCTTTGTCTGCCACCAAGCAGGGTTGCTGTGTTATGGTTTGTAGAATGGTTGCCGGAGAAATGTCAGGCACATGAGGCTTAATATCAATGTGCCTGACATCAAGGCTGAGGCTTAACATCAAGTTGATGGACCCAGGGCATTACAGTGCACGGTCTTATCGTGCGTGACTTACAAGGCAAGGCTTTTTGTAGGTGATGGTTACCACTTAACATCGGTTGGGCCATCTTCTTCAACAGCAAGCTGATGATACCTTGATGTCAGACACACTGATTTTAAGCCTTATGTGCCTGTATTTCACTGGGAACCACTTTTCAAACACACACACACAGCGACACACAGCGTTGCTGCTTGGCAGCAGAAAAAGGCGTGGTGGTAGAGTACTTCCCCGGACGATTGTAGGAAGATAGTTCAACAAATACCTACCTTTACTTTTGCGACTACCTACAAAAGATACTACTACCAATTGAGCAGCTATTCTAAAATTGAAAAGGCGCAAGATAATAAAACCATAATATTATGAAATCATGAACTAGTTTTTTCCGCGATTTATCCGTAGTTTTCATGGTTTTTATAGTTTACGGTTAAACCCATATACAGCCTATAAATTGCGAATTTATGATTTAAGGGTTTAGTGTACGTAATAAAACCTACCCCTTTTATACCTAGCTAGCGTAACGTTCTCGACTTCGTCCGGGTTTTGCTAGTTTTACCCCTCGCTAAGAGATCAAGCAAAATCTTTTCTGAAACAACAGAAACAGCTTCACGACTTTGATCCCCAGGCACGGTAGATATCCCTTCAGATCTCCCAGTACCAAGTAGGTACTAATTCAAGATTCTTTGAGGATGTCTAAGGGGGGTAGTCAGAGATACGTCCAAACATTACATTTGGCACATACCCACATTTTGCAGTAGTTAGTAGTCCATACGTGACAGGTTGCAAGCCCATCGCCGCTGTTAGAATACTACCTGGTTTCCTCACGATGTTTTCCTTCACCGTTTAAGAGCACTGGCATTGCGCACATAATTTTTTTCGATAGAAAAATCCATTGGTGCACGACCGTTCATTCATTAAATCTTTTCTATTCATTCTATTCTAAATAGCTTAACGACTTTAATCCCCAGGCTTATCTCTTAGTATCTTGATCTCTTACTAACAACTTAGCAAAAGATTTATTAACATCTGCGGTCTAGTAGAAATCGTTAGAAATGGAACACTTGTTTTATTTGATAAATTTCAGTTCAGAAATGCAAGATAGGGATAAGTTCCTAAACAAAGTGAGTTCTGTTATTTTTGTACTAGTTGCGGCTCGTGGTTTCTCCCGCGCAGATTTAAATCCCGGTATTCTCACGGGGTGAAAAGTAGCATATGTCCTATTACAGACTATATCTCTCTGCGAAGTTTCAACCAGATCCGTTCAGCCGTTCCGGCGTGAAAGTAACAAACATCCATCCATACTTACAAACTTTTGCGATTATAATATTAGTAGAAGGATTAGTCATTCTAGGACTCCTAAATCTGGTAATCATTTTTGTAACAATTTTATGGTAGAATAAAAAACACAGTCTGTGTTTTTTATTTTTTAGCTACTGTAGCTGCTGTACACATTTTTATTTTTAGTATTTTTTTGTATTTTTATTAAAACTTGACGGAACCCATAGTAAAGTAAAAGTCACATCGACGTACCGAAGCGTGGAATTTATTTTCGTCTTTATACGGCTTTCGAACATTTTGGCCGAGACCGCTTCCGGAGCTGCCCACATCCCTTTACCATGTAACATTTATTAGCTGTTGTAAAATCACATATAACTTATGACTAGGTGTACCTCTTACACTGAAAACCAAATAATATGGATATATTCATATTCAATAGAATTTGGTTATAATTATGATGTAATTATATTGACCGTCTGTGCGAATATAAATAAGCCTGTCTTAGTGGTATGCGGTAAAACTTGATCACACCCATAGGGGTGTGATATAATCATTAGATAAAGACCACACAACAATTTTGTCACAACAGCAGATTACCATCTCAAGATAATATTCCAAAATGGCGCCCTAAATTTCCCGCCAATCCTTTGGCGGCAAATTAATAAATATAATTAATGGCTATTTATTTAATATTTCGTTGTTTTGTTTCAGGTAATGCTTCTGGTTTTAACGACGGTTTGTTTTTAATTGGCGTAATTTATAGCCGATTATAGAACAATGGTGGTGGAACCTGAAAATGATTGTTTATTTATTAGGGAGGAGGCTCTCGACGATCGTATATGTCAAAATTGATTTTTTACTATTAAATAAGCTAACAAGCGTAGGTACTTCACAGCTGAGTTGATAGTAATTCTGCCTTCTGCGCCGTAGGCCCAGTTCGATTCCCACCGAGGACAAACATTTGTGTGATGAACATAGATGTTTGTTCTGTCTGGGTGTTATATAAATCGTAAGTCTGTATTTACTAAAAAAAGTATTTAAGTAGTATATCTGCTATCTGGTTCCCTTATCAAGCTTTGGCTTAGTTTGGGGCGAGATAGTGTGGTGTGGAATGTCCAGCAATATGTATTTTTACTGCTACAACACCTTTAAAAAATATTAGCTAGAATAAAGTTTATTTAACTTTGAATATTAATATTAATAACACTGTGTTGGAAATATGTAGTAGTTATTCTAATTTGGAAATGTTTTGATAGACCGAGCGAGAATGGCTAGTTCGACTTATGTACTGAAAATGCATTTTCATGTCTAGATTTTGCTTGTGTTTTTGCATACAATGAAGGTTTTAACAGACACCACACTAGATGCCCTTTTATTTACAAAATATGAAACAATATCACTTTCTTTATTTCTGGTCAGCGAGCAGTCAAAAAAAGCATTATACTTATATATAAAAAAAATAACCTCGACATGAAATACTAAAAATAAAATGATTAGGTATATCTATCAAATTTAAAGTAAAAACTGAAACTGCAAGTGACTTGACAGTCGATTAGTGTTTATCGAGCTTTCAGAAACCGGGGGTTAGGGTTTTAACATGTGAATTTTTGCCATCAAACCTTAAACCTATTCATTTCATTTTTAGTTAATAACTAAATTTTTATTTGGATTTTATAACTGTAAGTATGTTAGATTTGTAAGTGGTTTAGCTTACAAGTGTAAGAATATGGGGTTGTTATATTACTACCCTTAACCATGTGGGCAGCGGTTAGACCCTACAAATATTTGCACACCCTTCTCATATAAATTAAAATTCCCTTTATAAGTCGGTTAATAATTTATTTGTTTGAAGAATGGGGATAATATGGGCATGATTAGCAAAATTTAGTAGTAGCAAGTTAGTAGAGTAGTAGAGTTCTTTGTGAAGGGCTCGTCCGGGGAAGTACTACCACCACGCCTTTTTCTGCCGCCAAGCAGCAACGCTGTGTTTCGGTTTGAAGAGTGTGGTCGCCGGTGTAATTACAGGCACATGGGGCTTAACATCTGTATGCCTCAAGTTGATGGACGCAGGGCAGTGCATCGTAGGGCACGTTTTTATTGTGCGTGACCTACGGGGCAATGTTCTGTTTATAGGTGATGGTTACCACTCAACATCAGGTGGGCCATCTGCTTGTTCCATCAGCGAGTTGTATAAAAAAAAAATAGTAAATTTGAAAATGTGTTATTAAATAAAATAAGATAAGAAAATTCTTGTACATAAAGTACATAGGCAAACTTGATGCTACTTAGCAACATAATGCATCTTCCAGCTAACCTTTTGCTTTAAATCTTTTGGTTTTGGGAAGATTTTGTTAGAACAGGTACGAAGCGATTTTGTTAGAACAGGGACGCCCTACCCGATGGACTGACGACATTGAGAAGATCGCGGGGAGTGGAGGACTCAGAAATGAATACAGTTCTTTCTGAAAACTTAAACGGCCTATGTCCAGCAATGGACCTCGTCAGGCTGATGGTGACGATGATTGTAATAAAAAACCAAGCAAATAACCAATATTTTTGTCGCGCTTACTTTTCTCTGCCTATCATCCCCGCCCCACTATTTTCCAGCGTTGTTTTTAGTTGAATCTATACCATGCGTGATTCGCGACGCAATGTTTTGTAGGTATAGATGACTGTTACCACTCAACATCATGTGGGCCATTTGCTTGTTCCATCAGCAAAAGCATAAAAAAGGTAGGTAACACTGAACTGACAATTTAATATAACGTTACCTAGAATCGATAACACGACGCATACCTCGAAATTCCGATATTAAAATGTTTGCACCGATAGCGTGAGCAAATATCCCAAGCTTGTTGAAAATCAACCTTATTCTTTCTGTTATAAAAACGAACGGCACATTTCATAAAAAAATATACGAAGTAGGGTGACACCTTGTTATACAATTTAATTTGAACTCTATGATTCAGAAATAAGGCCGTTACGTTAGGTGTCCGAACTTTTTTTTTTAAATTTGGAAGGCAAACGTCAACGACTTATTATTCTTGTGACTCGGTCGGTTTACCTGAAGTCCTTTTAAATGTTTGATGGTTTAGTATCACAGCAGTCTACCGTTTGGAGAAAAAAGTTCAAATGTGTTTCGTTCGTCTCTAGAGCGTCCGTGTTCTATTGGTTAATGTTTATTACGTATTACCATTATATGAAATTATGTACTAGGTACCTACTGAGCGACAACGTGTTTTATGCTAAGTGTATCTACAGAGCACGACTTTAAAACCATAATTCGAATGTTCATTCTTTGCATAAATGTGCTACGACCTTACGACCTTTACAAATGAGAACCATCCAACCATGATGTTCTCAAACCGACACGCCCTTGGTCACGCTAGGTTTGACCATTTTACAATGACCTGAAATTGGCCGCGACAAAATTAGAGATCGAATATTGCCAACTTTCAAAGTGCCGATTGTTAAAGGTAGGTACTGAGAAATCCGCAGTGAGATTTCATTTTCATTAAAAATATGGATAAAACTTTAATTTACTTAGTACCTAACAATTTTATTTTAACAAATAAAATTAGGGTAGTTTAATGTTGTTGTATGTATGTAAAGATCTAGGGTTAAAAACGAAAACTCAATTTACTAAATGAAGGTTCTCGAAAGTTTTTTTGTGTGAAAAATAATACGTGAACAGCGTCGCGGGCATAGCACTGGTAGTGTGGATACCTAATAAAAAAATAATTAAGTATGGCGTTAGGAAAAACGGTTTGCAAGTCGACTTTGTAACGTTCCATTTTCAAATGCCATTCAAAAACGGAACGGCTTACAAAATTAGACTGTCACTTATTTCGCTCGAATGGAATCTAAGCGCTCTTGGTAAGAATTTCGTCAAATGCCACGAAAAGTCCTCAAGGGGCAGAAACTCCTTGAGGGGGAAACGTTAGACTCTTCGGCTATTACTGGGCAAAGTTCAGGGCTTATGCTGTCCCATTTCGAGATACTTGGTTATTTAACCTGGTGCTCTGTTCAGACGACTAACACGCTAGTTACTATGCTTTGCCTGTAGACTAGTTAGTATACCACAAGCGATGACATTAGAAAAGTCTCAATACATTAAAAATGACGAAAGCTAAGGAAAAAATACTGCTTACCTATATAAATTCTAGCAAAACCAAGTCACGTGTCACATTTTACAAGTATTTTGTTTTATATTATGTCCTTTTATTTTATAAAAACTGCATCTTGTGTATTGTAATTCAATTATTTATTTATTTATTTATTTACTAGCGACCCGTCCGCGCGCCCCTGCTTCGCACGGGTGCACATATCATGCATGTATTATACATATAAACCTTCCTCTTGAATCACTCTATCTATTAAAAAACCCGCATCAAAATCCGTTGCGTAGTTTTAAAGATTTAAGCATAGGGACATGGGGACATAGGGACAGAGAAAGCGACTTTGTTTTATACTATATAGTGATTTAGTTTCACTTAAAGCTAAAAATGATTAGTTGGTCTGATTGTAGTAGTGCTTTACCTTCTAACGAAATCACTTAAAATAATTAAACTCTTTAAACCGTATAAACTGATACATCCGCCATTCACAAAAACCATGTTTACCTATACTCACTTAAGTCGTAACTCAAGAGCACGACCGCACACAGTACGAAAGATTTATTTGTTTGTACAAAACGTATTTTGAGAAAGACAATAAAAATGCTAATGTAATTCACGAATATGGCAGGAAAGGGCGTAAAATAAAGCGAATGTGCATTAATTCAAAACTTTAAAATACCAATTTCATTCGAACATAAAATAATGTGAACGAAGCATCAGAATTCGAAGAAGCTTTTTCGTCCGAATATTTGACTTCGTCCACATTGACTATAAGATTATTTGGCAAATTACTTATTGCTACTTATATATTAAGTTTAAATTATTCGGAATATGTAAGCTTTTACCATGAATCGGGTGTTTAGTTTACTGTAGAACTTTCATAAAATAAAATAATCACAAAATAAAATAACCTAATTAACTGTACTACGGGTATTTAGTAGATACATTTAATACCCAAAGTAGTAGCAGAACTATAGTTAGTTCATATGGTACTTGGTTGGAAAACATTGTGTAGTGTTCATTTCTTTTCCAGCACGGGCACGGACATGTGAGATGAGTTCATAGACAATGTATCCTACTAATATTATAAATGCGAAAGTTTGTAAGTATGAATGGATGGATGGATGGATGGATAGATGGATGGATGTATGGATGGATGTTTGTTACTCTATAACTCCAGAACGGCTGAACGGATCTTGGTGAAAATTGGCATAGAGATATATTATAGTCTGGAATAGCACATAGGCTACTTTTTATCCCGTGGAAATACCGGGATTTAAAACTACGCGGGCGAAACCGCGGGGCCCTACTAGTGCAATTATATTTATGTAGACTCCTGACGAAACACGTCCCTGCCCTATCCCTGACATGGCACTGATGTGTGAGGATAGACCTTTATACTTACCTACTTTTATAACCCAATAGTACTTAGTAGAAAATACTCTTTCTACTGACCGTGTCCGCCACGCGCTTGGTCGATTTCTGTTATAATCTTTAAATTGGAACTACTTACTTTATCATACTACAAGCGAATAAAAGACTACATTTTTTTCATTTCGGTTTTTAGTGGAAAGTGTGGAGTATTGCAAAATCCATTATGATCACGTAGATAGTGAAAGTGGGCAGACATAATCTACCCGTGACTAATTCGAAATATTCTGATCATGCATAACACTTTCACGAATATAGCACCAGTGGTCTAGTGGGAGTGACCCCGCCTTCCGATCGTAAGGACGTGGGTTCGTATCCGGTAGTGCATCGATGGATATTCCCTATCGATAAATTTATTCGCAATGCCAGTGCTCTTAAACGGTGAAGGATAATATCGTGAGGGAACCGGCATGTCATAGAACCTAAAAAAAGTTCTATAACATGTGTCAAGTGCTCGAAAGGACCTCGAAGCTTCCTTGAGACGCACTTTAAATCCTTTCACCACACTGTTTCACAAGAAACTAGTGAACGATAACAGAGACTTTCACGAATGAAATAAGTAGTAAAAATTGTAGAACATTACGAGCAAACACCTAACCTAGGTGTATTAACTTAGCAGTCATTTGAAACCGACGGCCCGCAGGCCTCTTGTGATGTAACTCATGCCTTGCGGTTGCGACCCGTAAACTTCATACCCGTCTCAATGTTTTTAATTTTACTTTATTCACTTCAATCAGTTCAGTTGAGCTGACTGTTGCGAGAGCAACAGTCTGGCCATATCAACTGTTACTATGTATTTTGTAAATGCTTTTACTCTGCCAATAAATTCAATTTATTCCACTTAAAATAATCTTGTTACAAAATATTTACTTCAGTCCCCCTTGGGCATCCTTAGTGCTTTCAGTTAGTTATTATAGTGCTTTCAGAATTTGAAAACCTTAACTCACCAAAGTAAAGAAATCACTTATAATAAACTAAATAACTTAAGGCAACACCTAATATTCCTCTCGCTCGCACGATTCGACATTTTGAAATATAAAATCCCAATTTCGAAAAACTGCAAACAACCTTTTTTTGTGCTTTTCTAGTTTTCGTACTCAAGCAAACTTTTGAGTAGGAAAACTTGCATCAATCAAAATGAAATTTTTACCAAACTATGCGCAATGTGATTGCACACAAAATAGTTGTTTGCGATTTTTCTAAATTGGAATTTGTGATTTTATATCTTTCAAAATGTCGAATCGTGCGAGCGAGAAAAATTTTAGGTGTTGTCAACGCCTTAATGGGTACTAGTTTACCTACTCAGAACTTTGCTTTACTTGTTTATTACATAAGGAAACTTTTGGTAGGAAAACTTGCATCGATTAAAATGAAATTTATACCAAACTGACAATAGTATAACTGTGCAATTTGATTTCAAACAAAATGGTTTTTTGCGTTTTTCAAAATTGGGATTTGCGATTTTAAATCTTTCAAAATGTCAAATCGTGCGAGCGAGATGAATATTAGGTGTTGTCAAAGCCTTAAACAGTTACAACAACCCGAGCGGCAGATAACTACCGGATGATGACCAAAGTTACGAGCGCTTCTCGTAAAACAAATCTATGGAAACCACCAGTTAGCGTGTAGGTGAACTCCGGCTTATACCAGTTAATTCTGTAAGCCGATCGGAACAGTTTTTGCCGTATTCGCTCATTCGGATACTTAATCTTTTTATCTGAGGCCGCTTCAGACGATAAACTATAAAAATATATATATTCATAGACATTTTTATACATTGCTGAAAAAGCAAATGGTCCACTTGATGTTAAGTTGAAACCATCACCTAATAAAGCATTGCTTCGTAAGTCACGCACAATAGGAACGTGCCCTACAGTGCCCTGCGGCGACCAACTAGAGACATACAGATGTTAAGCCTCATGTGCCTGTAGTTTCAACGGCAACCACACTCTCCTAACTAAAACACCGGCGCAGGCTAGTTATTGTCTAGACCAGGAATTGAACCCACAGAGTTTTCGAATCGCATTCGTCATTTCAAATTATATTTAATTTTATTGAAATTATATTTAATGCTGTATAGGGAAAGCAGGGGTTATACCGCTCATTTCAATAACTTATTAAATAAGGTGCCTTGAAAGACAGCGAGCACGCTGCAGCGCAAGGGTTGTAACGCTTGAGCAGGCAGAGTCTCTAAACCTCAAAACTAACATATGAGAAATAGGTCCCTTCCTACTTTAAGCGCTCCCCGTTTGAAGGCTACTTCATTTGTATTTTTATTCTCTTTGTCTGAGACGTCGTTTAGCTTCGATTGCTGATTTTAAGTGCTCTCCTTTAGCGTTTTTGATGTCAATTTGAGCTTTTAGCTTTTATTTATTGAGTATGTATGTATGATTATATATAACATTATTAATATTTTGTATATGTATTCACACCATAGTTAGTTTAATTTTTTTTTTGTTTTTGGATTAAAAGAATTGTAGAAGTCCCTGTGATGCCGCCATTTGACATAATGAAAGTCCTGTCCATCCAAAGGTTGTCTGGAAGAGATCGCTCATAGCGATAAGGCCGCCCATTGTACTTCGCTTTAGTTAAAATTAATTCTTGTAATGTTATGTTTTCTTGTGGTGTACAATAAAGAGTTTTCTATCTATCTATCTATCTATGCCAGTTTTCTCAAACGTTGAAGGAAAACATAGCGGAGAAGATTATCATTCTAGAAGCGGTACTGTAAAATATGATGTGCCAAATGTTTTGACTTAAACTCACTTAACGGACGGTTTCTGAATGCTCGATCAAACGTAATCAGTTGTCAAATTACTTGCTATTTCAGCTATTACATCAAATTTAACAAATTACTTGCTATTGCAGCTATTACCAATTTAACTGAATATAGCAAGTGACTAGACATCTGGCTAGGTTTGATTGAGCTTTAAAAGCCAACTGTTAGCTTATCAGAAATTTAAACTTGACTACTCTGCTACTACTTATCTATATTTAATATTTACTAAACACGATATTAAACAGTGGTTGGCAACAATAAGGGACAATACAAAAATTACAAGCATTTTTTAGACTATTTTATATTTTAAGATTTAATCTATACAAAATAAGTTATTGGCAGTAAATAGATTTTATATGTTCTTTCGAAACAGTGTGGGGTTGCGTCACGCAAAAAGAACGCCGGAAGGAAGGGTGAGGGTGTGATAGCGCGGGACTTTTGTATCGCAAACCCATCCTCTCCAATGTTTTCCAGCGTTATTTTTAAATGACGCGACCTCTAAAAGGATTTTATGTGAACCTCAAAGAGGCTTATTTACTTGGGGTTTACTTGTCTATTCACTGGAGAATTTATATTTAAATTAAGCATTGTAGAAAACATTGTTTAGTCGTCAAACAGGCGTTGAGCTGTTGTAATTAACTTTTTTACCTGTCTTTAATAAGGGGACCACCACTTAGGTTGCATTATTTTGTACACTAGAAAATTCAATTGACAACATTGCAAAAAAAAAACATAAGCCCATTTTAGCTGTCAGAAAAGCGTTTTATTGTTTTAATTGAATGGTAAAACTTTAAAAAACTGAAAACGTTTCAGTTTTCAGTTTTTTAAAGTTCAAAGTTCAAAGCTTCACGACTTTGATCCCCAGGCACGGTAGATATCCCTTCAGATCTCCCAGTACCAAGTAAGTACAGCCTACGTAGCTCAGTTGGTAGTAGCTCTGCCTTCTGCGCCGTAGGTCGTGGGTTCAATTCCCACCGTGAACAAACATTTGTGTGATGAACATAAATGTTTGTTCTCTGTCTGGGTGTTATATAATATTATAAGTATGTATTTACAAAAAAAAAGTATTATAAGTAGTATATCAGCTATCTGGTTCCCATATTACAAGCATAAGCTTAGTTTGGGGCTAGATAGTGCTGTGTGAAAAAGTCCACCAATATTTATTTTATTTTATATTTTTAGTACTAATTCAAGATTCTTTGAGGATGTCTAAGGGGGGTAGTCAGAGGTACGTCCAAACATTATTTTGGCACATACACACATTTTGCAGTAGTTAGTATTCCATACGTGACAGGTTGCAAGCCCATCGCCGCTGTTAGAATATTAACTGGTTTCCTCACGATGTTTTCCTTCACCGTTTAAGAGCACTGGCATTGCGCACATAAATTTTTCGATAGAAAAATCCATTGGTGCACGACCGGATTCGAACCTGCGCCCTTACGATCGGAAGGCGGGGTCACTCCCACTAGACCACCGGTGCTCTAAAACTAAAACTTTAACCCATCCTTTATTAGTTGGCAATCACTGTATGTGAGTGTATAATACATTATTGCTTATTAATGATTTTAATTGTAAGCTTGTAATGATCATTTTACTAACCAATATCATTTTTCTCTTTCATGTATCACCCAAGGCTTGAAAGGTAAGTCAGCATTAATTATTTTAACTTCATAACAATTTTAGCATGTATACTAATGATAAATTTGAGTGGGTTGGTTTGGTTTTTTGCATGAAAAAGGCAATACAGAATGCGAGCAGACATGGTCCACCTGATGCTGTGCCGTTGCCGATGGTGGACGGTTTGATAACTCATCACGCTAGCGATTTGACCAAACGAAAGCTCTTAAGGGGGCATACGGTACGCTGCTATCTCGTTTGCACGATTGAACATTTTTGAAGATAAAAAATTAATGAATGTAGTTATGTAAAATTGCAATCAGTCAAGTTGTGGTCTACAATAGCATACAATAGCATTACAAAGGTCAAGTGAAAAAAAAAGATACAAGCAAGTTTACAGACTTAAAAAATATTTTTCCAATTTTTATGTATGAATATTTGCTTGTAACCCATACTGTACCTAAAGCTGAGCAAAAGCCTCCTTTCATTTTTACCCTTCTACCCCCCTCCCCCCTTCGTACTTGGGCCCACTGCTCACTGTTAAAGGAGTTCAATGGGTCTTCTAGACCTGCGGCCCGATTACACTAATGTCTGGCTATCCAGATGGCTTTCAGTTTGACATGACGTGATTCCCATCCATCCAAGGAATTTAGCATCCATCCCAAGGAATTTAGATACTAGATTCATCCATATGTTGCTACACTATGGGAATCAAATGCTCTCGTCAGATAATATTATATTCCTTGATCAAATGTCAAACTGAAAGCCATCTCGATAGCCAGACATTAGCGTAATCCGGCCGCTGGTCGCGCGGATCGAGTACCATCATCCCAACTAATATTATAAATGCGAAAGTAACTCTGTCTGTCTGTCTGTCTGTTACGCTTTTCCGCTAAAACCTCTCAACCGATTTTGATGAAATTTGGCACAGACAATCTTTAGACCCTGAGAAAGAACATAGGCTACCTTTTATTGCGAAAAAAAGAGATGAAGAGATTATAAGTACGCAGACGAAGTCGCGGGTACCAGCTAGTTACTTATAAAAAAAAGATATTTAGTTGAAAGGATAGGATCAATTTGGAACGCCTTAAAGCTTGGTGGATCTCGCTGCCACGAGAAGTAATCTAACGTCCTACATAAATCACGTTTTATTTTAAGATTTAATATTTTAAACCCCAACTCGTTATTATAATGAATAGTTTAAAGCCATATGCGCCCAAACCAACCCCTAAATAAAGCCAAATATTATTCCAACCCTCTGATTTGAAGATTTTGAGGGTGGTTTGGTGAGTCGCTGATTTCTCAATAGTTTTATCAAAATTGGTCAAGTCATCTGACGTCAATCAGTCTAATGATAACGGCGGTTTTTGAATGGAAATCTGGTGGTACTTGAATAATGGTGAGTTGGAGTGTTTGTTTTGAATAGATCTGTATTAAGCGGGAAATAAAAAAATAAAACTTCTTTTTTTTATTTACATATTATTGATTTCAAAATTTTGTTTTTGTAACTCATCTCAAACAACTTTCGCAATTTAGCTATTTGTAGGATTATAGTAAAAATGTTAGAAGCATTAAATCTGCAAGTAGAAATTCATTTTAAAGTAAAAAACAGTGCTTAACCCCTTAATCGATTAAATACAATAGAAAACGTCTTGTCGTAGGATAAGAAAAATTAACCCTTAATTTTCTAACTGGAGCTCCCATAAATTCAGAAAAACTAACTTCCGGTCATACCCTTCGAGCCTTTTTATTAAAAAAAATAGCTTTCGTTTATAACCGCCGATTACCATAATAATATCAATATTCTTATAAAATATCGATGACAAAGCCGGCTTCTATCAATTTCGTCATACGGCCGAAGCTTATAATTTAAAATGAGCTTCTATCGAATCCTCAGGTACTTGTAACGAAAAGCCGGTCGTGTTTTGAGAAAACCGGTATTTTTCCGGAAAACCAGATATATCTGGTCCGTTTTTTTAATCTGACAACCAGATATGGTTGGACTGTTGGTTAAATAAAAAATATATAATGAACGGAAAGAAAAAAGTATTTATCTATAGAAAAGTATGCCGACAATAATATGTATAATAAAAAATATATACGAGTATCTATGTAAGTATATAATTTATTAATTATATCAGTCATCTAGTACCCATAACACAAGCTAGTAGCTTACTTTAGGGCTAGATGGTGCTGTGTGGATTGTCCAGCATTATTTATTTATTTATTAACATAAAATGGAGTGGAGTGTGGAGAGCTAGAGAGCTTTGTTAATGAATTAGTATTTTTTTGGTTTTAGATCGATAAAGCTTGTACAAAAAACATTTTGAGCATGTTGCAAAATCAGGAATGTGCTGATCTAGTGTTATCTCGCTTCAATCTATGTTTTTTAACCTACCAAAATTTATTTATCTTTACGAAAATAAATTATTGAAAATTAATTTCTAGGAGTACCACAAAATATAAGAATTTAGATATAATTTATCTACAAACTACGAATAAAAAAAAGACTTGTTCCGGTTCAAAAGTTATGAATTTCTCTCGGCCCGTTTGTGTTTGGTTATGACTCTAAGAAATGCTTCGGCCTTTGAGACCTTCCGGCTTAAATATTCGTTCTACTAGCAGGTTACTTTTTTCCGCTTCACAAAGCGCTTTTGTAGCTGAATTCTAAATCAGCAGCGCTGTGCAAACGCGATAACCGATTCCGCGGTGTAATGAAGCCCTGGGAATTCTGTCGAATGTAGGCAACTAATATCTTTTTATTTTCATGTCAGGTAAGGTAGGCTTTTTGTCGGAGACAAAATAGTAATACGAACTTTATCTCATATGCATTTACGTAGGTATGTTCAGATTCACTTTAGAGCCATTTTGCTACATGCTATTATTTTGAAACGAATGCTTTTTAATTTATTAACACTTACAATTAAAGTTAAATCCAGTGTTTGTGTTGGTGCTATCGCCAGTAACCGGCTAATTATCTACTTAATGATTTTGAAAGAAGAAATCTGGGAAGTTTTATTTTTCTATTTTCATTCTTGAAGCAGTAGAAACTTGCTTAACTGATAGCTCCTCCATAATATCAAAACTTGAACAATCAAATCATTTATAAAAAGAGAGGAAATTGGAATTTTAAATGCTTTTGACGTTCATTTGCCATTTAAAAGTATAAAATGTTCATATCCACTGCTATATTATCGGCTATTATTAAATACGCACGCAGCACCGCAAATTATTTAAAAATGAAGAACCGCTAATGATCGCTGAACCACTGTGGTTTCGAACTTTCGATGTACGAGTAAGGGTTAAGATACATGTTTTATTTTAATACTGTTTTGTTTTCGAGTTCTGCTTTAATTTTTTTGTGGTTTTTATTTTGCAACCACAATAAACCTTTTAATTTAGAAGTGTAAATTTGTAAGTATTTGTTATCTACCTTAGTAGGTTGGATCAGAACTCAGTTTATGATCCAAGTATAATATTTTTTTACAAAAATAAATCCTAAATATCAAATGTCTATACAAATAAAATGATTATAGTTAAAATTTTAGAAACATGTATGTATATTTTAGTAACACGAATTATACTAATTTATTTAATAATACTATTATGAATTTCTAAACTAACGCATCATAACCTTGATTTATGCGCTCCTCCCCTTCATCTTACACGCCGAATTCCCGAATTTTACGTCGTAATTGCGCGGGCGCAGGTGTGCCTCGCCCCTACCACATGCCGCGTCGCGTGTGCTTAATCGAACGCGGTGCAAATTGCAGCCGGTGGTAGGGGCACCATTCGTGTCGCTTTTCGTGGGACAAGACCAGATAAGAGCTTAATACTACGTAAAAAAGGTAAAACGTAAAACTATTAGTGTTTTTGATCACATTCTAATGACAAAAGTAGTTTAACCTTTTTTGTGTCAAAAAATCATAGTAACAAACAGCAATTTTAACCAGATAAAAGGTTTGTCGGTGATAAAAATAAAAAGCAAAGCTGAAGCGTAGAAGGCAAAGCTACTACAAACGGAGGTGTGAGGCTACTACCAACTTAAGTTAAGAGGGTGTCCCACGCTTTCTTTTCCAGTTTGTGGAACATGGATATTCTACTTATCCTTAGAACTAGCAGTTTACGGTCACCCTACCTTAATGGTACCATATGCCAAGCGCAGATACCATGCAAATAGTACCTACATTACTTTCCTGTCAGCACATAAACCTTGTAGCACCTAGAATAGATTAAACCAACTTTGTTGTGCATTTCGCAGCCATGCGCTAAATAGTCGCCGAGTCTTAACAAATCAATATATCAAGCGAGAGTTAGTATGACTGTGTGCAGTGATTGCTTGCTTACATTAGAAATATAAATATTAATTTAAAACCAATCGTTAGCTGTAGTAGTAAGTACCTACTATTACATGTACCTGCTATTTGTCTAAGAGGCATTTTTATTAGTAGGTAATCTAACCTGAAGTGATATTATCTATATTATTCAATTATGAGTAACTTAGTCAAAAAGCTTTAAATATAAAAAAAACAACTTCCTGACTTAACTAAATTACTAGGAATTATTTTATTACTAGAAACAACTAATAAGTAAATGACATCAACTACTAGTATTATTTATTACTATTATAAATGACACCTACTACTACTATTATTCTTTTACTAACTTTTTTATGATAATATTCAGACACAAGCATAAGAATGTTTGCCGCTGTAGCGTACATGAAAATATTTTCATACGTTGTTTTATAAGCTACCATACTGCATTGAGCGGTTTTTTGGATGTTCGCTTAAAAACCGGCTATTTATGATTTTCGTTTCAATAAAGGGGTTAAAGACTTTGAAAGTTACTTTATGAGCGAATAATATTAATTATTTCTAAGAGCCTACTCAAGTTTCAAATATTTCGCAACTTTCATATTTCTGTTCTATTTGTTCTGTATTAATATTTAAACAATCAATCTTATTTAATTTAAAAGTGACAGTTTTATCACAGTTATCACAATTTAAGTCAAAAAGCGATTAATTGTTTGAAATCTGACGTGATCAAGATCAATGATAGTGTTTATCGAAAACAATAGCTTTATTTGGTAGTTCGAAATGAAAACATATTTAATATTAAAATAAGGTTGGAAAAACACGGGATAATATTCAGCGAAAAATGCTCTGGCAATAAATTTATTTAATTGCAGACTTGATTGAAACGTTCATTCAGATTCGTATATTTTCCGAATAATTTTATATTTATAAGTGCTTAAAATAATTTAAAATAAGTGTTTGCGTATTGTGCCTTTTTCTGCCGCCAAGCATAGATATGCTCAAGTTGATCGACGCAGGGTAGGGACGCATCGTAGGGCACGTTCCTATCGTGTGTGACTTACGAGGCAAGTGATAACCACTTTTATGTGGTGTATCTGCTTGTTCCACCAGCTAGTTGTAAAAAAAATGTACACCCACTGGCTATTAGGTACAGGCCTACGTATGTTTTAAGGGTAGTATCTACCCCTAACAATCAGTGTCCGAAGCTCATTACACAATTTCACACTCGATGCTCAAATTTGACGGGTGCATGCAAATTTTTCGAATTTATTTGTATATTTTTATGCTAACGAAGGGTGAAATGACCCTTTTAGGGTACATTTCCCCAAAATGGATATTTTGAAGATAAAGCACGACTTTACCCATAATAATAATAAATTATAATAAAGGTTGTCTGGAATAGATCGCTTTCAGCGATAAGACCGCCCATTATAAATTTGAATTAATTTTTTTAGCGTACCTCTGACTACCCCCCTTAGACGTACTCAATAGAATCTGAAGTTAGTACTTCGTACTAAGAGATCTGAGGGGATATCTACCGTGAGTTTTTTCTCAACCACAGACAATCTACATCAGTTATTCACAGCTTAAGGTCCTGATTAAGTGACCAACTTAGCAAGAACATATCTTAACTTTTTATCGCTGGAAGCTTTTTATGTTCATTTGACATTGTTTTTTTATTACATGATTTAAATGACGATTATTGGTAGTGTATTTTATTCTAGAGCTCAAGACTGATTCTCAGGCATGGCAGATATACCCTCAGATCTCTTTATATCATATACATACCAACTCTAATTTTGAGGATATCTATGGGTAAGTCAGAGGTATTTCTAAATATTACATTTGGTACATACCTTACACCTACCTATCTTACACCTTACTAACATACCTTACCTACTTACATTTTGCAGTAGTTTGTATGCCATATATTACAGGTTGCAACTTGCAAGCCAATCGCTGCTGCTAGAATACTAAAATAGTTTTCACGATTTTTTCGAGATTTCGAGCACTGACATTGCGCACATAAATCATTGCCGGATTCGAACCAGCAACCTAGCAATCAGAAGGCGGGGTTATTCCCACTATACCACCCGTGCTCTCACATTAAGTATTACAACCACAGATTATCTCAAAACTCGTAATATTACCGTAATTGCAACAATGTTGCATTTCATGAGGCAGCATTGTTGCCGTTGCGGCTTGTGGCCAGCTACTGGCCGAGTTACTGGCACGAAAAGCAGCCGGTCTAGTAATGACGTGCCCAAGGACATTCTGAGGTATTTTGTGCAGTTGAAAATTTAATTAGGTAAGATAAAAATGTGGTAAGCACAAAACCTATGCCTTATTTATAGACATCTCTCACAGCTGAATGACTGGTTTAAGTATGAGAGTTGTCTGGAGCCATTAAAAAAGGCTTTTTTCAGGCACGATTTTTTTAAAAATAGACCCATATCACAAAAACCTTAGCAGTAACTTAGCCTTCGCCGTTATTAGAATAAAAACTGGTTTCCTGATGTTTTCCGTCAATGATTGAGAGCATTGATATATCCTTTTCAACGAGTAAATTAAATCGATGGGTGCATGACCGAATTGGAACCCACACACCTTGCTATCAGAAGGCGGAGACCTCTCAGACCACCAGTGCTTCCAGACCAAGAAAGAACCAATGTAAAAGAATTTGCCTTCGAAGACACTCCGATTTTCCATTCAATTCCCCAAGAGATACAATTTACCAAACGTAAGCGCCATAGCTGTTTTATCAAAATAGATTTAGCGAGACCGCAACGAAACGATTTTGATGCACCACCAATACAAAATTGAATTATTTCGAACCTCATGGTCTGTTTCCTTACCTGCTATTGTTGTTCCTTCTCTTTCTGGCTCAGCCGTCTCTTTCTAACGATCGTCGACCCAATGGTGCTGAGACCCATGAAATTGTTGAGGATGTCTTGTAATTCTCCTGTGGTGGCGTGAGGGGTAATTTGCCAGAAGCTGGCCACGCGTAAACTTCTAGCAGGGTACGGATTTTCGGGATAAAAACCTTACATTGTGTCATGGATCCTTGCATTAAAATACGAAAGAAGCATAGCGAAAGATCTTGAGGACGTAAAATTAAACAAATACCTACAAGATTATTATCTTTTACGAAAAGAAGACTAAAATACATTGTATTTTAAATGTTACAAGTAAAAGATACGAGTTGAACAAACCGTTTTTATGTTGTCCAATAATTTTAATTCAAATTGTGCACTAAATTATCCGACTGTCCATAAAATTCGATACGTAATTCGACCCCGCAAAACATAAAAAGGCTAGTCAGAACAGGGTTTTAAAAAGGCAACATCGAAAATTTATCGCGATAAAACAAAAGATCATTAATCCCAAATCGAAAATGCCGTTTTCGATAATAAATTGCGTTCGGTTACTCGAGATCGGTTATCTATGGACATTTTTGTCGAAAACTATCGATGACACAACCTCAATGTTTTAATTTTTTACCCGACTTTTTTTTACTACAAACCTTTTTGGAGACAAAATTTTTGAGGAAATTACAACTTTGCCTTCCGAAAACCTGCTCTAAAATAAACGTGCCAAGTATGAAATTGGGATAAGTACATTAGAGGGGTGTATTTTTTGCCGAAAAAATGCCGAAATGTTTCGACTAGTTTTTTGTTCAGGGTGGTCAGTTTTTACGAGTTTTAAGACACGTTTTAACTCAATTATTATTTTGTGTAAGTAGTTTAGCTTTTGTTCGAAATTACTTCCCTAAGCTCACACTTTACAATATTATAATTAGATATAAAAAAAATCCTTTTACAACTTGCATTACCTGTATAAAAAATTATAGAGACTTATGTAGTAACTTTTTTCTGTGCTACTTACATAAGTTTTTGTCTTGGTTTTTGTTAATGTGTTGTTAAAAAGGAAGTTTAAAACACTAACTCATCTTGTACCTACCAAGGTAGCAAACTCTCTTCGAACAATTTCTTTACACTAAAACTGCATTCCTAAAAACAATTTCAAACTTGTTAGCAAGCATTAATTTTTTTATTAAATTTGCATCAGAACAATAGCTCCTGTCTAGTTAAATGAAATCCTTTAGTTATGGTTGCTATTCTAGGAAACGGGTGGAATACTAGAATTAGTGTAGGTATCAGTAATGTAGAGATAGCTCTAGCATCTCCGTAAATAACCTGATGTCTAAGAAAACATGTTTTCGTAAGTTTACCTTTTAGTTGTTGGACTTGTATCATTATAGATCTTACAAACTATATAAAAAGCTTAGATCTATTTTCAGACAATCACAAATACATCTATCATTGTCGCTACAGTACAGATTAAATCATTTGTTGCACAAAACGTTAAAATGCGTAAAATTGGAAACTCGAATCGACACGGCATTAAAATATCATGTTTCGAAACCATCAAAACTTATTATTGCAGTAGGCCCAAGCGTTTACCTGTTTATTTTTTTCATTCAAAATATCTATAGAAAGAGATGGAACACAAAAGATTGTTCCGAAAACGTATAGAGAATAAAGTTTCGAAGCGAGCAAGATCGAGGGCGACGCCACCGACAATGCACCGTGCCGCCAAGCTGGTTATATAAACCGGTAAAGTTGAAAACGCATCGGATTATTGTAAATTAGGTGTTCAAGTGCGCCTCTCCATTTCGGCCGGAGTTCGAGTCGAGCGTGGCCGGCGTGCCAACGATGCGCGGCGCATTCTTCACCTATCCGAAGCAACTTCACGCCAGTTTAGCCCCGACCGTTGTGCACGACGGACCGCTGCCCGACGCTCCAAAAAAACTATCGTACAACAACAGTTAAACAAATCAAAGTGACTCAAATCGGTTCGAAATTAGAATCGTAAATTATTTTCATAGCAAATAGTGATGGGAAGTGACGATAAAGATCGCGCGAGTGCCGGAAACGCACGATGACCGAAACTTTAAGTTGGAAAGAAAAAGTTGTGGTACCGAATGCAATCGGGTCCACAAAAATATGTGCTCGTAATACAGTGATGGCCTGATGGGATCGCAGTGCGGCCAACATAGTGTAGTTAGTGATGTGTACTGTGATATAAAATTTCGGCGATCGCGTAGATGATTGCCGTTTTAGTGTGTGATAAAAATATTAGTTTATTAGTTACCAAAGATTCCTGATGATCTTGTACATTAGTTTGTGTTTTATATTAGTAGTTTTAGGTGAGTACAGACAGTGTTGATTATATTCTTTTTATTAAGTGCTAGTGATCAAGACTGGTTTATCTCGAAAATTTATGGGCGCTCATTTGCATCCATAAGTAATTATGACAGCGCATTAATAAATCTTTAATATGATGCAACGGACTTAGATAATTAACGAGCTGAAACTACTAAAATACCTATAGGTTGGATAAAGAAACTAATTTAGAAATAGGTAGGTAACTACAACACTACACCTACCGTGCTCCAGATAAAAGTCATTTGGCGTAGACTTAGCTCCTAATCGCTTAAGTCTCAGAAATGTTTGATGAACAACAAAAATGAGTCACGTAATATAATCGAAAGCAGAATAAAATAGAATGAAAAAATATTGCGGCATTAGTAACGAAAAAAGCAACATAAATAACGTAGATAAAGCAAAAGGCCCGCATAGAGCCAGTGATAAACGAAATAGATCTTCAAGTATAGAAGCTACAAATTCAGTTAACGTGACATTATTGCTCCTACCCGGTCCTCCACGTCAATTAGTAGGTTGTTCATTAAATATCTCACGCTAGGAAGAGACCACACAAAGTTAATTATATTCAAATTTATTTATGCTCAACAAAACTTTCGAAACATTTGAGCTTCGTATGTTAACTAAATCTAAAACTTAATAACGAATGAATTCATTAATGGAATCCGTTGGTTTGACGTTTCATAACTTTGATGGATCAGTGATTTGGTTTCGCAAGAAAGATTTACTGCTACGTTTCCGATAGACGAGATTGAGATATTAAATTGATATTCAATAGAATTATTTCAAAAACATGAATTCTTCACAAGCAAATCGGTCGGTGATTCTACGAATTTAGAAATCTTATGGTTCCCAGAAAGGCTAGAGTTTAACAAAACTCTTAATAAACTAAAAGAAAATCCGATCAGGTAAGTAGTACCGAAGATATTGCAAACAGAAAATGACAAACTCAAAGTCCTAATTGAAAATGGTCTATTGACAAGATTAATTGCCTATCCATGCGTCTCAGAAGGGTTTCAATCTAACCTAAATATCAAGAGACTAAAATCCCAAGTAAAACTGAGTTAGATTCAAAGTCTGATAAAGTTATCCTTTCCAAACATAACTTTCCCAGATTCGTAACTCTCCTTAATTCGAGTTTACTGTAATGTAGAACGTCCTCAGTAATGAGAATAGAATTCCTTCAGTGAATAGTAACTCTGACCCGAGGGTCTTCTAAAATCCGTGAGTAAGTAGGTATCTGCCAAGATAAAGTATTTTATTCGACCACCACATTTTTCTCCCAAGACACCTCACCTGACACCTAGACGTTAGGCTACCTCAAGATAGATGAACTTAAAAGTTGTAGACTATTATTTACTCTGAAAGTCTCCGCTGAAAACAAAAACAGTTACGCGACAAAAATTATTGATCGAGATAAAACTTTAAAGTGGCGATTAATTAGCGATTAGTAGGTAGTAACAATTCAGATTCATGTTAAATTAACATTAAATAAGTTTCAATGTAGCCGATCAACGATTCGGGTAATAACGAAATATCGTAAAATAAAGCTGAATCCAATATCTCTACGTCGAAACCAGCATCTGCCAAATGACTGAGATTATAGAAGCCATAAAGAATCGTATACGAACAAAATAATATTTCCTTTACTAAAGAAATAAAACCACACAAATTGTTTTGCAAATCAAATTAGTGAAGGAATTTGTATTATACATGAGTAACGCGGTAACCTGTTGTCGTTTTTAATAATGTGTTGAATAGATTAAATTAATCTGCTGCTCATTTAATTAATAAATGTTCATTTTTAGTAAAAAAATAAGTAAGTATCGATAAAAAGGTGTGATTATTCGAAGTGATAAATATCGATAAAATTCGGCTTAAAATGACTGTCTAATACCTACTCAAAGCTAAAATTATTCTGGTGATAGTCTATTTCTAAACGCACACAGTTATCACACATTGGTTGTCTTTAATACAGTCATAGAATACTCGTATGTATAAGTCAAGCCGATACAAATAAAGACAATCAGAATTAACCGAAATTCGGCACCGAACACCGTAAGCCGAAAGCTCAGAAATAGATCATCTCACCCTCTAAAATGAAGTTCAATTTAGCTTCCAATATTTTCAATAAATCATTTTCGAAATGCCTTTTTTTAGAAAGTGGCCCGACAAACCGTACCAAACTAAATTAAGTAGACGTGACTCGAAGGCACGACTGCGTCCCGATTATTTTATTTTTATCGGGCGTGTATTCGTAGCAGCGCGGAGACGTTTCGTCTGATTTGTGGAATCATGGTCTTTGAGCCCAGGCCTTAATACATCTATTGTACCCTCCTTTATGAAAAACCCGGCCGAAAGATCTTGTATTATTGCGCTGAGGGTCCAAAAGGAAAGCGACGACGCTTACATTTTAAATCATTACGTTTTGAACTTTTTGGTTGTTGCTTTAAGATGTTGATGTTGAAAAGGGTCCTAAGATCGTAGACTTATTGTTTACTTATCGATTAACATAAATGTAGAAAAGTAAATATTTTATTTCTTAATTATTAAAAAATAATTAGGAAGCATGACAAGATCAAAATTTTAATCTAGCCAGTCATGCCCCTTACGGGACGAGGTATACCTGGGCAGGAGGTAGGATTTAGGTGGTGGAGCAGACTTTCCTAACTATCCTAGTACTCTAAAAACTGAAACAATCTTCTCGGTCGATTATGCGACCTTGTGACGTGATGGTTTCCTTTGCAGCAGTCCTCAGATAATTATAATATCAATTGAATCTAAAGCTTATGTACTTATTGTAGCATAAATCGTACACTATACACTGAGACCTAGAAGTTTATTAGTTTGTTCGGATACCTACGTCGTCGTACAAAATTAATCATATCCGTGCAAACATGAGCTTGTCAAATAGGTATAATTCCAATTTTAAGGAAATACAAATATACTGAGGCTCTATCAATTAATCAAAATTCACAGTATAATATTAAACCTTTAAGTATATAAATACGTACATAATGTTTTTAAATACCTACCTAGCTACTTATTTTCCTATGTGTCCACTGAACTTCCTAATTTCGAAGAGTAATTTTCTTGCTTGTAAAAGCTTGCTTCTTTCGTTCAGATAAAAAATTATTAGTGGGCGTTGTCGCTTGCTTTCACTAGCGCCATCTGTTGTCGAGTAGCGGAATTATAAAACTTGATCTCAGAATAAAACGGTGGTTCTCGTTGTTTCGGTTAATATTTTCATCGTGCAATTAAGAAAGTGATAGAAAGTGTTTTATACATTCCTACTTAATTGCTTTATTTTTTGTTTCCTTTGTTGTAATCAAAATATCGAGGTAAATACAATAGGTAAGCACTTAGATATTATTCCTTATCTTTCCAAAACAAAAGACACGCAGATAAAAGAAACTAATAACAACCATCTGGCGATTATCGACCATCCAAACAAAGAAAATGTAAGTCTGAAAATGACATTTCCACTACACAATAACCTAACCTAAACGAAAGTAGCACAA
This sequence comes from Plemyria rubiginata, assembly GCA_963576535.1. Classification (NCBI taxonomy): domain Eukaryota; kingdom Metazoa; phylum Arthropoda; class Insecta; order Lepidoptera; family Geometridae; genus Plemyria; species Plemyria rubiginata. The sequence goes on along the minus strand of OY754922.1, from coordinate 5,438,903 downwards.
TATAAGGGAAAACCGTTATTATTACCCATTTTTCTATAAACAAAAGGAAAGGAAGACACATTACTCTATCCAAAGCGTTAGACGTGTCTTTGATGTATGTTACTAAGAAAAAATGCCTGAATATGTGATATATTTTTCCGAGCTGATTTTGTGAGGTTTTTATGACGGAAAAAATGATTTTATGCGCCGTGTAACTTACCTGGTGGATTTTTTACGGTCTCGTCAAACAACGCGTTATTTTACTCGCATTTTATCCGCAAAATATATCTTGTGTAATATAATATATAGCTAGGTAGTATAGGCAAGCATAGTATAGCTATATCAAATAAAACAAATAAAAAAAAAACAATAATGATTAATGTAAAATTGAATGTAACTTGCAAATTATGGAATTTATGTAAAAAACTTAGTTAAGTTATGGGAGGCTTAAATAAAATAAAAAAAATAAAAATAGTATAGGCAAGCCAGTACGTACGTATAATTTTATGATAGATCTAAATCATAAAATTATACGCACTAAGGTATTTATTCATTTGAGTCACAAGGATTACTTCGAAACGTCTGAAAAGGTGAATCAAGGTGAAAGTTCCAAGGTGGAACTTTACTACTACCTACTAAGTAGATAGTATAACTAGATACTAATAGTAGTAACTAGATATTACAGGTTAACGTAAACAATTTCTTATACTAAAGCGTTACTTAAATTTAAACATTGCCTAAATTAGCGCTGTCGTTCTATGGCTACGATAGCCACCCGGAAAACTGACATATCTCGGAAAAGCTATAAAAAAGCGTTAAACGGTGTCATAACAAACTTAGCCATGTGGCTATTGTGGGGGATAAACAAACAAAAGTTACATCAGTCTTGTACTTGTAGTCACTGGAACTTGGGTTACACGTTTTCAGAATATTGTTATATTACATCTAAATGCATCATAACTCAAAATTATTATTACTTATTATAATCTATATAATAATGTACCTAGGTATAAGTATATTCTACGTGATTGAAAAACGTTGTTATACGAATATTTGTAAGTACTCACGTATTTAAACAAAAAAAGGTATTATTAGCTATCTGGTAAGTGCCTTGTGAAATAAACATTGTACTTACATAAATTTTATTTAAAAAGGCCACATAGCATGTGGTGAAATATTATTTCGCGGGAATTCAATAAGCATAATGTACAGGACGATGGATATAATTATAATAAAATTAATAAAGGCGAGGGCGCTATACTAGTACTTTATTTTATAAAATAAACTTCATTAAATTTTCTACATTAAAATGGACGTCAAAGGCACGCCCGAGGTGCCATCGACATGAATAGGGATAAATACTAGTATTTTCCAATAATTCTTTAGTGCAAATGAGTTTTAAGTAATAATATTTTCCACAATTCACATCGAAGGCTTTTAATAAGGTTTTTATTTATATTTAATATAATCATTTTATATGATGCAGTTTTGTGTCTAAGCTATATGGAACAGTAACATTCGCATTCAAATCATGAAAAAACTCCAGGCGCCTATACATAGTTTGTCTATTCTTTTCTTTGTGACATTAACTAAATCTTTCGAAAAAATGTAGTATTATGATGAGTGTGGGGACAGTTGAAGATCTCTTTATTTGCCAGTAAATTTTCGTCCGCTCATAGTCAAAAATCAATGAAAAATCTATTGTCTTGGAGTCTCAACAGTCTACAGTAGGGCCCAATTTATTAGGTCACCTTTGACATTTCATCATCACATGTTTAGAACGGTCTACAAGTCAAAGTAATTCGTGAAATTTCCATCTTTTGTCATTTTTTTTCGATCTGCGGAAATTTGTTCCGTTGGTCTGGGTATATAAAAAATATCTATCTATGTAAGTATATAATGTATTAGGTAAATATATCAGTCATCTAGTACCCATAACACAAGCTTTGGGTAGCTTACTTTGGGGCTAGATGATGCTGTGTGGATTGTCCAGCATTATTTATTTATTTATTTATTATTACTAATTCAAGATTCTTTGAGGATGTCTAAGGGGGGTAGTCAGAGGTACGTCCAAACATTACATTTGGCACATACCCACATTTTGCAGTAGTTAGTATTCCATACGTGACAGGTTGCAAGCCCATCGCCGCTGTTAGAATACTAACCGGTTTCCTCACGATGTTTTCCTTCACCGTTTAAGAGCACTGGCATTGCGCACATAAATTTTTCGATAGAGAAATCCATTGGTGCACGACCGGATTCGAACCTGCGACCTTACGATCGGAAGGCGGGGTCACTCCCACTAGACCACCGGTGCTTTTTTTTGGTACTGGGCGATCTGAAGGGATATCTACCGTGCCTGGGGATCAAAGTCGTGAAGCTGTTTTATGCTGTTTTTTCATTTATTATTACAATAAATAGGTATGTTTGACTGGAAAAAGTAAGCAATTAACATAATCTGATTGAAACTGACAGATGTCAAATTTTGTGGCCTATTACATTGGCCCTACTATAAATAATGAATGAAAAATTCTTTATTGTACACCAAAATTTACAGAAAAAAAAGAACACTTAGTAATATAAAAATAAAGTAGTAGGTACAATGGGCGGTCTTATCGCTAAAAGCGATTTCTTCCAGAAATAATGTTTAAATCAAAAAGTTATCAATACATATAATTTTATTATTGCCTGTTGAACCAAACCTTAGTGCCGTGGTTAAACTTAACTACCAGCTTAACTCTTTAACTGCGGCAGTAAAACAAAATTAGCTGAAACAACTAACCTTAGCCGTCATAAACTTGTTTTATTACCATAGACAAATAGAAAAGGGTAAAATTGTTTTATAATTTTTACTTTTTTTGAACTTCCAAGCGAAGCTCAACTCAGCATTCAGACATATTAATCTTCTAAGATCAAAGAAGTTTTAAAAGATTAAAGTGATGTAAAGAATAAATATTTGTTACGCCGACGAGCTTTATTCCTTAGAAGATTTATAAAGTAGCTGGCGAGCCAAATTATAGAAATATAATTTTATACAACTTGCTAATAGAACAAGCAGATGGCACGCGAGTTGCTAAGTGGTAACCATCACCTAACAAATAATCATGAAAGGTCAATGATTGTCAACCTTTCTTATTCACTACCTACATCTTTCTCTGTCAATTTTATGTCAATGTACATAGATAACAAAAGCAGAATCCTATAAGTTTTCCGTAAAAATACAAACGAAATCGATATTGGAAATTTAATCGAGTATCTTAATATCGGCTGTAGCCACTATGGCTTCACCTGCGAATTTATATAAAGTAGGTAAGTATAAAACGACTATTATGAATAAATATATGGGCGTGGGTGCGCTAATAGAACGTAGCTAACATTGATTTTATAAGAATACTAGCTGTTCCCGCGGCTTTGCTCGCGCTCGTTTACTTGGAAAATCTCATACAAACTTTCATCCCCTATTTTATCCCCTTGGGGGTAGAATTGATCAAAATCCTTTCTTAGCGGATGCCTACGTCATAACATCTACCTGCATGCCAATTTTCAGCCCGATCCGTCCAGTGGTTTGGGCTGTGCGTTGATAGATCACTATGTCAGTCAGTCAGTCAGTCAGTCAGTCACCTTTGAGCTATATATATTTAGACTAGCGACCCGTCCGCGCGCCCCTGCTTCGCACGGGTGCACATATCATGCATGTATTATACATATAAACCTTCCTCTTGAATCACTCTATCTATTTAAAAAACCGCATCAAAATCCGTTGCGTAGTTTTAAAGATTTAAGCATAGGGACATGGGGACATAGGGACAGAGAAAGCGACTTTGTTTTATACTATGTAGTGATAGTGATAGTGACTAGCTGCGCCCCGCAGTTTCACCCGCGCAGATTTAAATCCCGATATTCCCACGGGATAAAAAGTAGCCTATGTGCTATTCCAGACTATAATCTATCTCTCTGCAAAGTTTCATCTAGATCCGTTCAGCTGTTCATCCATCCATCCATACTTACAAACTTTCGCGTTTATAATAGTAGTAGTTATGTAGGATCATGAAATCGCAATCGAAATCATCGAAGCGACACAAAACGAATGGAAGGAAAACCAAATGCAAATTGCTAGAAGTTTGGTTGGTACCCAGTCATATTGCTCGAGCTAGATTCCCGAAACATAAATTTGAAATAGGAACGCTTTCATTTACTTTTTAGTTTGGTCAGCACATTACGGTTTATCCATTCTACCATTTTCATGTTTTGCTTAACTAGGTATAGATGACGTTCTACGAATTGAAATGAAAGCGAGCCACTTCACAAAGCCATAAATACCTAACAACCGTGCTTTGAGATTTATGAGTTACTGCGTAGAGTGCGCGTCAATCGAAAAGAACGCTGGAAAATAATTGATGTAAAAAAGTGTTTGCGCATACTAAATACTCGCGCCATCACACCCCCTCCCACTCTTTCCAGCGTTCTTTTTGCGTGACGTGCACTATACTAGAGCTGTAATTTTAGAGCACTGGTGGTCTAGTGGGAGTGATCTCGCCTTCTGATGGTATGGTCGCGGGTTCTTAGAGACTTTTCAAAAATATTAGTAGGTACACCGGATGTCAACTGACTTCAATAATTAATCTAGTTTCATGCACTTCCTACAAAATTCAGTATCATAGTAAAAAAATGGCTTTGGAGCTCAAAAGTAACTTGCTGTTTTAGGTACAATACTTAGGTACCTAAAACCGCTTAAAAAAAAGTTTTTCCTATTCAAAGTTGGTTTCAAAAGTTATTAACGCTATACTTGCCTCTTTACTTGGAAGCAAAAAGGCCGCTCAATTATACTTTAAGGCCGCTTTTTAGGCATTAAGCCGGTTTTTGTTTATTTAAGGTATATTCTACCTACACTAAGAAATATTATAAAAAGGGAAAAAAATGTATTTGATTGATTTGTATTTTTGTAGCGAATAAACTGAAAAACTACAGGTCTGATTTTAAAAATTCTTCCAACATTAGAATGCTACAAAATCCCTGAGCAACATAGTTCTAAATGTAAAAAAAATGTCCACCCGAGCGAAGCAGGAACGAGCCGCTAGTGATAATAAAGAGCTTTTAGTTTTTTTTATCGATATTGTATAATAACATATAGCATACACATTAAAGATTTTCAGTAAGACAAGACGTTACATCAACTAATAAAATGGTTGATTATAGGCTTGGATGGAAAAAAATGTTATTTTCATAGACACTGTGTTATTACTTCCGATTATAACCGTAACAAATCAAGAGCCTTTCAAAGATGGCGCCCTAAATCAAACCGACAATTTATTTACAAAACTTCCTTACACCACTTAGTTAGAGCATAAAAACAGTTTCCCTTTCTAAATATAGTTAGTAACATCTTGAACGAAATAACTTTGCTTATCCCTAACTTCCGTGACTTGTTTTGAAACAATCTTTGTAACTTCAAGTTAGTTTAGAGTTATAAAGACATAAGAAGAATAGCTTTGACATTCTTTTTTTTGTATCTCCCTTTAATATTTGACTTTGAAATTGCATATTGCTACTTACTCTTTTTATTTACCTGCCGTAAGTTTAAGTTGGTTTACAATTATAAAGTTTAGACGAAATTTATTACTTTTAAAAGTTGTCAGACATTTTTTTATAGCTCCCTCTAATAATGTCTGAAATTGTACTTATATTACTTTAAAACTCTTTATTTTTCTTTCATATGTTTATATTGGTTTAGAATCATAAAGTCATGAGCGGAATTTGAAGCTAATCAAAGTAGTCTTCGACACATTCCCTCCAAACTTGTGTTTGAAATTTCATATTGCATCCTCTATTTATTTGTCTCCCTAATTGGGCCACTCATTCCTGTCTTATTGCTCAACCAACTAAGTTGGTAGGTAAGTCAGGTACATGATTACGTCACATTCAAAACCTATTAGAGATAAGATTTCAGTCCAAGGTATAACCACTATCAGATAATATCTTGTACTAAAATCTATACCGAACGTGACAACCCTTAACTTCATAAGGTCCAATTTTATTATTTTGATTTTTATTCTGATTGTTCATGTTAAAACTAGTTGCAAAAGTTTTAGCTTTGATTTTATGCTGAAATAATTTAATGTTTTAAATTCTGCGCCATCATTTAAAAGCAGGTCTGATTGTATTCCACTTCTGATAAGTTAAACTTTTAACAAGTTAATGTTTTTCGACGAAATTCAATATTCTCAATGAGATTCTGTTTTCAGTGGTTGCATGTTTAAGTAAGTAAATTAGTGTTCAAGTTGTTACTTTAAATTAATTACCTACCTACTTGCCTGCTAAGTTGTTAAAATTTAAACGGCTTTGTTATATAGTAATGTAGTTACGGCGTACGAAAGTAAATTGAATAAACTAATTGCAGTGTATCAAAGCAAGAGCTCTAAGAGCTTTATTTTGTAAAAGCATATAGAATACGATGTGCCTTTTTACGTCGTTCAACTAAATTTTATCGCGATGCTCAATCTTTTCTTTTATTTGTTTCGGTTGAACTTTTGAAGTGAGAATGCTTCAAATTTTCAACCCAGCAAGTAGGTAGGTAATATTATTTATTCTGTGCCAACAAGCCGCATTCGTACCAAAAATGCGTTTGTCCGGATGTCTGTCTGTCTGTCTGTCTGTTCTCCTCTACAGGTCGCATTTTTCAACCGATCTGGACGAAACTTGGTACACAGGTTATATGACTTATTAGAATTTTTTTGTCGTCGGGGATTTTTGATTGGAGGGTAACTTCCCCCAAAAAAAGGGCAAAAAGGGGGCTATTTGATATACTGGATATCTCCACCAAATGAAATCCGATTTCGATTATTCTTTTTTTATTTGAAAGGTAGTAACTATAAGTTGGTCTCATAAAAGTTTGGCGAAGATCTGATAAGGATCTTCAGCATGATGAACAGGATAGCTCATCAAACAATCGATGGTTTTCAATCAAATTTGAGAGAAACACAAAGGACCTCATTCTACACAAGATGATGCCAAAAAAATCAAAAAGATCAAAAAATCACAAAACGGAAAATGTACTTGCACATTACATTCCTCAAATAGCTCACTTTTAGTATGCTCGCGAGGTCTACAGCTCCCAGAGCCACTATTAATAAAATGACGGAACACTTCATAAACTCCCTCTTTCTGCCATTTACCGCCAAAACATGCCTCCAACTCTCAAACTCGTAAAAACTACACACAACTTTGGCTGCCATGAATACGAGTGACAGTAATTACTCAACTTTTTGAAACCCCACGTTAAGATAAACTTAAGATCCATAGAGGTTCGTTTTGTCGGCGGAGGTTAAAGACATACCATAAGAATAAACTTCTCAGATTGGAGACCGTGTGCCCCTAGGGGTAAGTGTAGGCTTTGGAGGAGGTATTCAGGAAAATGGGGTTTCTCATCTTGACATGATTGATGTTGATGATGAGGTTGATTTTGAAACATAGCTTATGTTCAATTCAACTAAGTAATTATAAAGAAATACATATATTCCACACAGCACTATCTAGGCTACTAAACAAAGCTTGTCATCAAAATTGCTGATAGTTTACTGTTTTTTTTTATTATTTTGTTTTGCTTGAAACTGGAATAGAGAAGCATTGGGGTACAAGTTTGAGAGCCTTTGGGATATAGAATAGAATCTCATAGCATAGAGCAAGAATGTCGTCTCTTTTGTTTCCATATACCTTCCACCAGTTAGTCACCTCTGTACAAGTCAACACTAACTTTTAACATTGCGCCTTTGTCATCCATTTCACAACCTTAGTATACCAATAAAGTTTTACATCATTAGTTCTTTTTTGTGACTTCAGACGATGTAATTTAACTTCGTTGAGGTACTTAGCTCGTACTTAAATACTTTTTAGCTGAAGTACTAATGATGTGTGCACTAACCCGTATTTTTCGTCTTCACTCAATTACTCACTCAGACAGACTTCGAATTTTGATAAAATATACAAAAGCTTGATAGGATGGTTGAAATGTGAACTTAAAATACTGCGATCAGTTCGAATTCAATTTATTTTTTGTCGTCAATATTTTCGAGCATAAATTGAGTTTCGCAACGTAATTTAAACAAAAACACGAACATACTGATGCTGATCCACTTTTTGCTCGAAGTCAAACATAAAATCAATTTAAAATTCGAAAAACAAATTTCGTTTCAAAGTTTAACGCGAAAATCGAATCAGGCCTTAATTATCCAAGTTTTTATCACACGGCCTAATTTTAAAGGCAAAAATGGGACAAACACACGGAGGCCGGGTCGCGTTTAAAAATTTCCACAGGGATAATTGCTAACTTTCCTTGTGAATATAAATGTGACCCCCGAATTCCTAATATACAAAGCATTATATTTTCACAGAATATTTTACTGTTGCCTATGACTTTAATTGCTGTTCAAGTGGCGGCCATCTTGATATTAATTTTTTAGTTTTTCTCTTGATATCTCTATCTTTTTGGTCTTGGTCACCTTTTTAGCCAGTACTGCAATGTATGATAGGACAGCAAACTAAAGATTTATCAGAGTTTGTCGAAAGAACATCTCCTTTACGAGTAGGAACCCACATTATCTCCTTTGCATAACTAAAAGCGCAATCTAGAATCTCGTAAATTCATTCCAAGTTGATGATTTCCCCTCCTTTTAAAAGAGCATTAGACAAAAGCATAATGAGGTGCGCGCTAACAAAGGTATTGTCAGTACAACGAGTTCTTACTTCATTTTCCTCGAAGATTTTATACAGGCACATTTTCTTTTCTTAATAGAATTTGCCTTTTAACACTCAATAAGTTCAGTTGTGCCCTGCTCTCCTGCCGACGTGCTCTATTTTTCTTATCTTTCTATGCTCTTAACAGCTTTTTGCTGTTAGCATTATACTCATGCTCGAATGTGCTAGTTTGCTTATTTTTATACCATCTCCTTGACTAAAGAGTCCTGTTTATTCCGAGGAAAAAATGCCGTTGCGCGTTCTGAATTTAAAGTTGTTCATTTCAACATTCGCGTCACTTTAGATTCCATATTCAAAATTATCGCTAGTATCTATAGACTAAACTACTAAAGAAACAAAAACTACTTTGTTTACTTATAACTCGGATATTTTACTTTGTCTGTGCTTTTCTAAATATAGAAAGCAGGATTGTTATTATACAATTCATACCTGTGCGGGCAATGCGCTTTACTGAATATAAAATTATTTCCTATAAAACTCCAGCGGTGCTGCGCTAGATTCTGCAGTTCCATGTATTTCAAGTTTTAGCGCAAAGCACTTTGTTCGGTAAAAAAAGAAAAAGTAGAACTCAACAGAAATAATTTATGATCTTCTTTCTCATTCGCGCGGGCGGTTAGCGAACAGCGAATATTTTACTAAGTTTCGACCTTGCCAAGCGTGCGAATCTTGTATTCATGCCTACGTAGTACTTATGCACATCCCCGACTAGATATCTTTATTTATTCAGGGTTGAGTTATCTGTGACGCTTAAAAGCCTCATATTGAGCAGGTGATTTGGGTTTCTGAAAGATATTTGCGTAAAAAACGACGTTCGATATATTTTATTCAAATGTTCGCTTAGAAAGTAGTATTCTTTGACGTTTGATAACGAAATGGGCAACGTATCGCGGGCTTATGGATCGTTTGGTGTGACAGCTGTCACTACCCTAATTCACAGCCTAAGCCTCTTCAACATCAACATGAGAAAACGCCCCGTATATACAGGCAATCACTGGGACGCCACATCCTTTATGTTGCGTTGCTTATTTTCTAACAGGATGCTTCATCACTGACTTCCTTGGAATATTATAGAAGAATATTCGCAACCATATTTTTTACAAACAGATCTCGCAACTCATAGGATGTTTCACGAATAATATTTTCCGTGTTATGCTAAGTTCAAATCATGCATGGCTTGTTATCCGTGTTTGAGAATACAAACACCCTTAGCTTTTCCTTTATACGCAGTCTCATGTTGTAGGTAGAAGGTACCTACACTGCGTCAAGTTAAGCGTATGATGATCCCCGAAGCTTTTACCAACTCGTTTCCATTTCCACGTCTTGAAAAACAGTTCGAAATACGAATTTACTCAAAGTTTGGCACGGACAAACTCTGCCGGAACTAAGCCTTCTACTCAGAGCAATTTGTTTCATGTGTCAATGTCTGAAAATAAAGAACTCTACAATATTGTCCATTGTTTATTCTACAAAATAATTGTAACTAACCAATCAGTTTTTTTCTTGGTGCTACCCACATATTCAAACGAAAAGATTATGGTTCTTAAAAAAGTAAATCGATTCAATAGAAAACCGATTGGAATCGTTAAACGTTATCGGTGATTCAGCTGTCATTAGGACGTAATGGCGATCCGTTGAGTCAGAGACGAGCCCGATTGTGATTCAATCTTGAAAATGCTCAAGCCTACTTGAGTTTATATTTTAATATTCACGCCTGTTTTGTACGTTTGGGTTTAGTCATGCTGGAGTGGGAAAAAAGCTTAAAGAAAAATAAAAAAGTGCACATTCCAGCAACGGACAGACTCAGACTGAGCTAGCTATAGTTGTAGGCATTAAAATAATGGTTGAGACGAAGTATTTTATGGTTATTAACCATCCCAAAGATAATAAACAAAAAATAACATTGCCTCGCATTTCGATTCACACTACACACCGCAGCCTCAAAAATAATAAAAAACAACAATCGGACCGCAATGGACGAACATAGTTCGGGCGAAAAAAACCGGAACACTTCAATTAATATCGGTTGGACGCAATTGGTGGTTCGATAAAGGGGCTTGTATTCGAAATGAAAAACAAATTTTATTGAAATATATGCGAGATAACCTCCTTTTATTAAGCCCAATTTATTAAGTAACTTAGTGGCATATAACCTACATTCTTATAGAGAACAATCATCATTGAAATCTTTAATTGGCTTTCCTTGAGTTATTCTACCTATTTTTTTATACTGTTATTTTCATATTTATCAACGCAAGCCATATTTGCTTATGCTCTCTCCGTTGAAATGTATTCAGCTACCGCGCCCAGTGTAATCATTGTACTACTAAATGTCAAAGTCAACTGTCATTCCGAATGCATTGGGGCTTAGGCCTTAATAGCTGTCTGGGACCACAATTGGAAGTCGGATATTAATTGAAAACAAATGACTCTGGTTCACTGGCCCACGAAGATACACTATGATTCATTGTAGTTGACTACCGGAATTCTGTGTTTAGGGGATAAATTGATAAGGGATCGTGGTTTCTATCCGCCATTGGATTATATGTTGTGTATGCAGTACTTGTATGGTGTAGGTATAGGTATGGGCGGAAATGTGTATCGTATTTATTTGAAAAAAGTTGTTTTATTCATTTCTGTAACTTTAGATACAGAACGCGACGCATCAACTTAAAACTGAACTGACTTTGATCATTTTGTTAAAGAGTACGTAGTTTCTTGTGAGGGGCTCGTCCCGGGATGTAGGTAGCTACTATTCACCATGCGTCTGCCGCCAACAGAGATGCTGATTTCAGTTTGATGGGTTTGTTTACATTATTACTGCATGCCTCAAGTTTATGGACGCAGGGCAGTGTATCGTAGGGCACGTTCATATCGTGCGTGCCTTACAACTTACACTTTAAATCAGTTGGGTTTTCTGATTGTTCTATCAGTTAGTACCTAGTATAAAAACTGCTACTGAACGGGAGGGTGTGATCTGTTTGATGTTATTTTATTCCTTTCGCCACACTTAGGTATGCGCCGATCGATCTGCTCGTTTCCGATACCTAATTTTCTGTAGTGAATGTAGCGTAGTCATGGTAGTTACATGTACATATAGGGTGTGTAACGTAACGTGTAGCTGATTGTACATGGTATGACTGATTCTCTTTGATAGAAAAATATCTATTGTGCTTTTTGGGTTTCTTATCAAATAATCAATTTTATCAAAGACTAACGCTCAAAAGTTCAGTGACTTACCTACTCTGTCTAGGATAATTTGAAACGGTTAGACCGTTTTATTACTCTGCAGAAATTGATAAAATATTATTTTTACTCGGTAAAAAGATGGAAAATGTTTAAAGTTGCCTAAAGTCTCAATTGCTTTTAAATTTGGGATTCATTCTGATTAATATGTCATAATTTGCAACATCATTCTCACCAAAAATAAAACTACAAAAGTTTTAAACCTCAATAAAATGGAAATACTTTATCCACTTCTCTGGAATCATTAACTTTACAAATAAAAAAGTGAGTCATATCAAAAAACCAAGTTAAAAAGAATGACATGCAGACCGACTCACACTTGACATCGCTTTTTTGCTTTCTTTTGATAATGGCTGTCTTAATAGTAAATAATAGATCTCGTGGACTTCGTGGCATTGAGGCTCCGAGTTTTATCTGGGTATTGTTAAAGATTATTTCGGCATACGTGACGGAATTTGGGTCCGTGCTTTGTTACTCGGCTTCAAAAAAGAGTTAAAAATATCATGATTGAAGTGTTTTTTCCTCAATATAGAATTAGGTTTGCTTGAATGCGATACAATTTCTATTTGTACAAAAAAAAGTAGCAAACTGTAAATATGATAACGAGTAAAGAAGAAAAAGAGTAAAGAGTGAATAGTAGACTGTAGAGGTTAGGAAAATATATAAATGTGTTCTAAATTCAAAAACATCGCAAACGAATCTCGGTTCACGTTAGAACAATCACTTTCAAATTTAGAACTCGACCTTAATGCCTATCGCTGTCATGTCAGCACCAATTAAAAATAATACAACCGGCCAGTGCTTTCTCTACGCACATTCAGTTCTATATACACGTCAAAATCACAAAGTAGGTCAGCAAACAAAGAGTACTCACTAGTCGTGATAAACAGTAATATCGCGAAGTAGTAACAGAACACTATCGACCTGACGTTTAAAGAACAATGCCTTTTATCTCATTCCAATGAACTTTGAATTTGATAACCTGTGGGAACAGCAAATAAATAGCTAATTTGATACGAAATTTGATATCAGACGGCCGTTATTGTTTTGTGTCAGTGACATTATGATGACCTTTTAAATTGAAGGTTCGGAATTCGAAAGTCACGAACTTCCAATTTTGAAATTATGAACGATATAGAGCGTTCCGAAAGTGAAATTAAGTTAACATTCACATTGAAATAAAATCTAGAAATTTTACTTTTGGTGAAATGTGTTCGGTAAATTTTTCAATTATGTTGACCTACATATACATACCAACCCATGTACCTGTATACCTAATCCAATTTTATTAAACCTGACATGCCCACAATGCTATTTTTTATATTAAAAATATAATTTTGAAACTGCTTGGACTTTTGGAGCTTTCGTGAAAATGGTTGTTCATATTTAGCAAGTACTTATCTCTTTTCATTTTATTATGAATCCATTAGATTTTAAAGTCTTCGAAAATGGCTACGGTTTTAGTATCTGGCTTTATTATCTAAAACTTGTGTCAGAGTTGTTTTAGAAATTATCTTTTATGAGAGGCTATGGCAAAACCATACAAGTTTCTTTAATTAAACTAGGCCATTCATTTTTAGTGGAAGCTTACTCTTTCAATTGTATTTTAATTAAACAGTTATCCTCGCTGTGACAGTATCATTTATATTAAAGTTTTAACCATTTTACATTTTGTTCGTTTTAGTTTTTGTAGAAGACGACGATAGGCACTATAGAACGTATGCTAGGAACAATTTTTTCTGCTTTTATTTTGCGTTTATTAAATAATATTTTTTTTCTTCCTATATTTTCCTATACATTTGTTTTCATTTTGTAGGTCTATTTTCTTACCGACCTACTTATTAATTCATTTCTACATTTAAATTCCTCGTCAAAGTTGTTGAACTGTTTTGGAAAAAAAACATTGTCACTACATAGTATAAAACAAAGCCGCTTTCTCTGTCCCTATATCCCTATGTCCCCATGTATGCTTAAATCTTTAAAACTACGCAACGGATTTTGATGCGATTTTTTTAATAGATAGTGATTCAAGAGGAAGTTTTGTATGTATATAACATGTATGATACGTGCACCCGCGCGAAGCAGGGGCGCGCGAGCGGGTCGCTAGTATAAAATAAAATAGGTTGTATGTAAAGAGTATTGTATTTTTAATAAACATAGGTACGTTTGCTTCGCTACCTGGATTGTTTACATTCGGTCGATTTCGAAGAACAACCTCCAGTATCACTTAAAACAAAAGACCTACCTAACAAAAATGGAGATTCATTGGACTTTGTTCCTTAGACCAACGATATAAAGATCACCGTCGCGCCGAAAAACTAGTGGTGTATGAAGTTGCGAATGTTTGTTTGAAGTTGTTTATACATATCTAAAATTAATAGGCTTAGCACCTAAGGGTTTTGTTTTTCAACACTTCAAAATTTATAAACAATTCTTAGTAAGGAAACATTAAGGTGGAAAGTAGATATCGGTAGTGTGGGATAAAAACAAAGACTTTAATTCATTTAGGTACCTATAACATATTATTATGTAGGTACATACCTATACTAAAGTAGTAGGTCCCTATAATAAAACAATGTATAATACTTATACGAATCTATTTTACCTGCATAAAATTTATTTAAAGGTCACGACTTTATGTCTTCGGGCACTCTTTTGTACCAATTAGGTAGCCACTCAAAATTCTTTGAGAAGAAGACCTACCTATCTACGAGTATATCCAAATCTAATTTATAAATTTCCAAATATTTTTTTAATACACATCTAAAAGGAAGTAGGTATTGTAGCCACTTTAGTTTGCTACCGCAAGCTTTGTCCCACAAATTTTGAGGTAGCAAAATTCATACATATACCTACCACTCCTCAGTCGGTGACTTTGTTCTTCGTGATTGCCTCATTTCAGATTTTATTACGGAAATTTATTTTTAATTCTCATTTTTATTGCACACTAAAATCCCCAAAAATTACCTAAAATATTATGAAACCTGATAATTACCATAATGCCATCCCGTCCGATTCAGAATAGCGTTTCGTTGCGTATTCCTCAACTTTTTAAATTGTTCCGGCCCGGAGTTCGGGGCTTTTAGCCTCAACTTTCGTGCTTTCCACCGCTAGTTAAACAAAACGCTTCAGACTTTTCCCTCTATTTGGGGCTTTTAATTGGAACATTGGTATTAACTGTTTTACTGTACCTACTAATCGGGAACTTTGCTAAATAATACGAAACAAGTTGGGTCAGCTTTCAAACAAGGTTTGTTCATTACAAAAAAATAAATACATTTTTTAAAATCCGTTTCATTTTTTATTGTGATGTTGCCCACGAAATAAAAAAAATCTCCTTACATTGCAATCATGCGTCGACTGTAACTGTATTTTATGTATTTACGTATGTTTCTGTTTGTTTCAGCCGACCCTCTGCCGGGCAAGCACGTTCCGCTGGAGAGCTATGAGTCGGAGCTGGAGCGGGAGCATGCTTTGCCGACCTCCGTCCCCAACGCGGACATTCTCAAGACGAACAGCAACCCTACGTATCACAAGCCTAGGTAAGTGCAATAAATAGATTCATTTATTGCCAACATGTAGATACGTCATTATAGCTTAGTTCTAAGGTAGCTATTAGGCGAGTACTCTTACCTACCCTGTATAGACCTGTATGTACCTGTATAGTAGGATAAGGCAGGTATACAGGGTGTCCCAAAAAGTAGTGATAATCGGAAGTCCAGAGAGCACTTACTTCGGATAAGTACCCGAATCACCCCCATGTGTATGTTCAGCGATTTTTCATTGTGTTCGAGTTGTGTTGTTGTGTTTTTTCTGAATTTTTGAGAACTTTTGACCTGAGTTACTTAAGAAAATTGTAGAAAGAATGGTAGAAGACTGTGTAATGTTCATAGCGAACGCTCAATCGCTGCCGCTGCTCAAGCGTGCGACATTGAATCGCAACTAACTACTAAAGAATGCTCAGGCACAAGCAGGTAAACCCCTGTTTTCTGAAAGCTCGATCAACACTAATCGGCTGTCAAGTCACATGCTATCCCTTTCTAATTAGAAGTAAAAGCTGAAAAGCAAGTGACTTGACAGCCGATTAGTGTTGATCGAGCTTTCAGAAACCGGGGGTCAGTATATCTTTCTAATGTTGAAACGTGCGAGCGAAAAGTACTTTTCCGTGTGAACCCCTAAAACTATCCACCATTTACATAAAAGCTTCACAAATACTAACTAGGCTGCGATAACAAACACAAAAGTAATTAAAAATCATTTTCATCCCTATCAATTTAGATGGTAATACGAGCCCGGGTGAATCGGAATCCAAATATTTTCGAATCGGCAAATTGTCGATGAAAAAACTTTTTCATTCGAATAACTCTCGGGTTACGATAATCAATGTTCATAGAGTTTTAGAGATCCGCAAAGGTAATTAGAAGAACGATTCGTATTAATAAACTAAATATCACTAATTTAGAAAAAAACTGTGCTAATTTTAAGTCAATGGATATAAATCAGTCTGAATAAGTCGAAAGCTCGAAACTAGATAAATAATAATAAGATAAATAGTTTTTTTTTCATTCTTTAAATAACGAAAGATGTGATGGCCGGTCAAACTAGAGGCACATAAGGCATACAGATGTTTCTGTATGCCATAAGTATATGGACGCAAGCAGAGCACCTTCATAACGTATGAGACTATCAAGGCAATGCTTTGTTATATGAGACGGTTACCAGTTAACATTAGATGGGCTATCCGCTTATCAGCTGTAGGAGACAAAAATCTTTATAATATTTACCGGTTTCAGTCAGCAATGAAAATCTGTTATTGGCGTTAAGTTTATGATACTCATAGGTATGTTACATTTTATAAACCGAAAAAGCTGTGCATTTTTTAAATAAATAAATCATCTGCTCTCGATAAATCGCTCATTTTTGGCTCACCCTCCATAATTCATTCTTTAGAGCGATATTTCATCGAGTTCATCTTGCGTAACAAAAACTATGAAACTGTAAGCAAATGCAAGATCAAATAACAAACTTGCATCGAACAATCGAAAAACAACGTAGTTCAGCGGCTATCTTTCAAAAATGCATAGTTCTTTACGGAACACTTGGCACGATTTCGTCACACGCTTGACCCGCTTTCAAGTTTGTTTTCAACGCAAAAGTTGTACAATTGACGACAGTGATTGATCGTGGAGCGAAGTAGAAAGTATGTACCGAAGTTTATGTATAAACTTTTACATAAGTTATATTTTATATATTTATGCTCGATATAAATCCATTTCGTTCTTCTCACCATGTTTTTATTGAAATAGCTTTGTTTGTGGAAAATGGACTTAGGAACAGCTTTACCGGTATTGAGAAAAACAATTGATTTTATCCGGTTTCTTGTAAAACTTCTTATTGTTTCAACGTGTTATAGAAAACTCAAGTTTTGGTCCATCGGGGTTTTTTGGTACATAATTATTCAATATTTTATATCGAATACATGAAAGAAAATGTTATTAAACTTTGGAATTGCATTTTCTAAATAGGTAACATACCATTTTGGTAACTGCGTAAAAATTACCTGAAAAACCAAACAAAACTAATGTATTTCAGTGTTTTTTTTATTTTTACGATACAAAATCGCAATCTCCAAAATTACCCAATTACCCAACGCATAAAGCCGGATCTTAAAGCACTCTTCAGTAATTTCTCAAATGAAATCTTCATCGTAAATCTGAGATTTAAAACGTTTTAACTTAAATGCGTAAAAAAGTTTGTTCCGCGTTGTTTGACTCTGTCCTGGACCGTAAAATTGCCGTAAATTCCACACTTCGCCGTACGCTCAATGCTAGGGATGTGTAAAAACCGGTTAATCATAAAAAACGATCAGGTAATCGCTTTTGAAAAACTTTTGAATTAATTTCATAAGCTTATGCTAACCTTCAGTTTTATATTCTTTGCTAATCTTTTTGGACTGATTGTAAATAGTTTGGTCTCTTGATAAATAACCGCCGGTTTCTGAAAGCTCAATCAACACTAATCTGTCAAGACACTTGCTATTTCAGCTTTAACTTCAAATTAGATAGAGATAACAAGTGACTTGACAGCCGATTAGTGTTGATCGCACTTTCAGAAAGCGGGGGTTAGTTAAATAAAATAAATTATAAAAATTAGTCCTTGAAAGTAAAAAATGGGTTAAAAATTATTTCTATTTATTTCTGCAAAGTACAATATAACATTTAAGGTTCCAAGTATTTTAACTAGGTCAAACAAAAAACCTAATGATGATGATGACAGATGATGCAGGTGTGTGCGTGAATTATAATACACTCTACCTAACCTGGTATGCTGTCTGCGCCAGCCGTTTATTCATATTATATTCACACGTCTTTTGTGGCTGTAATACTTTAAGGATAATCTGACTGAAAACGTTTTGAACGTTCTAGATAAGAAATAGGTTAACTTTAAATAGGTTGAGTATAATCCCGCTTTCCCGCTTAAATCTCTCAACCGATTTTGATGAAATTTGGCACAGACAATCTTTAGACCCTGAGAAAGAACATAGGCTACCTTTTATTGCGAAAAAAAGAGATGAAGAGATTAAAAGTACGCAGACGAAGTCGCGGGTACCAGCTAGTAAGATATAAAATGATAGGTAACGTCAGGTTAGGTTTCCGTGCTGCTTACGATTTAAAATTGTTTTTTTTAAGCAACTGCCCTTTTGCCGTAACTGTTGGTTTCTAGCAATAATAATAATTATAAAAAAGGTTTTTTTATAGTTATTATTATTGCTAATCTCTTTGATATATGTTTTGTAGGTCGTTAAAAGTAACTTTTCATAGTTAAATAAAATAAAAATAAATATTGGTGGACTTTCCACACAGCACTATCTAGCCCCAAACTAAGCTTATGCTTGTAATATGGGAGAACCAGATAGCTGATATACTACTTATAATACTTTTTTTTTGTAAATACATACTTATAATATTATATAACACCCAGACAGAAAACAAACATTTATGTTCACATATAGTTACATACACATAGTTATATATACATATAGTTGTCTCAAATAATCGATGACAATTTTTTATTTGAGTTTTCAGTTGATTGTACTTACGAAAGCAATTATTATTAACATTGAGGATTTCAAATTAATGATATCACTTTTTAATATAAATTCTTATCAAGTCACAAAGACAAATAAAAAACGATTTGTCCATTTTGCGAAAAGGAAAATTAATTGCTTTTTCTACGCAATCTCTAGCACTGAAACTGTGACGTCATACTGATAATTAGTGCCTCAATATAATTTATCATGATTAAAAGCACATAACTTCTGCCAAATGAAAAAAAAAACAAAATTAGTTAGAACAATGTTTCTTAGAACTCGTGATATTTATAAATTAAGAGTTATTACCAACTCTTCACTTACACTGGGGCAAATAGTTTTGGCTTAAGCTTTTATTTCTATTCTTCATCAGAGTCTTAGTGGGAATAAATTATTCACAATAAATTGTTTAATACATTTTAAACTAGGTATATATTCATTATTCATCTACGTTCATTTTGAGTTTATGTGTGTTTAGTGATCAAACAAATAATGGTAGAATTTATAAGCTAATATGAAGTGTCGTGAGGAATTAACACTCTTAACTTCAAATTAAGATTGTTGTCAAAGAAAGACAAGGTATAAGTAGCAGAAGGGTCTTGTCCTTGTAAAGAATTAACCAAGTTTCAAGACGTGACTACAATTACACCATCCGTACTTCACTGACATAGCTCAGCGTCATACCAGCTAGACAAAAAATTATTAACAATATAGTGATATTCATCATCATCATCATCATCATCATCATCATCATTTCAGCCTAGTGTCACCCACTGCTGGGTATAGGCGTCCTTCATTATCTGCCAGCCTCTTCCGTCCTGCGCGTCTCTTGTTTAGGTATTTCCTGCGACCTTAACGATGTCGTCGACCCATCTCGCTTATGGTCGGCCCATATTTCTTCGGCCTGATTTCGGCCACCATTCGGTAAAGGCTTTACTCCACCGGTCTAGCAAATATTAAATTGATATAACATTATTTAAATAGTTAATTTATTTATTTTACACCGCTTGAACCTAATATTCACCTAGCTTGTAGACGTTTTAAAGTGGTCCTTGTGATGCAACTGAATTAATACTTTTTAGTTAGTTTAGTTTTTTAATTGATAAACTTTGGTACCCGAGTTTTAAAAATATAAAAATATGTGTCGCGAATTTAAGCCTATTTCGGTGATCGGACTCTTACACACACTTACATAATTGTAATTTTTGTTAAAATAATAATAAAGTAACTTGTTTTTTTATTCCGTATCCATCAATGTATCCTACTACTATTATAAACGCGAAAGTTTGTAAGTATGGATGGATGGATGGATTTTTGTTACTTAAACTTGGCAGAGAGATATATTATAGTCTGGAATAGCACATAGGCTACTTTTTATGCCGTGGGAATACCGGGATTTAAATCCGCGCGGGTGAAACCGCGGGCGCAACTAGTTTTTATAATTTGTAGGTTTTTCCAATAAAACATTTTGTATTTCATGAAGCCTGTGTCCATTTTTTCAAAATCGATTCGACCGAGTTTCTAACATTTTTTCGTTTGGAAAAAGACCAGCTGTTATCACACGTACACTGTGCGTGCAAAACTGCTGGCAGTAATTATGTAAATCGTTACAAAGTTGCAAAACTCACGATTAAACGTGCTTATAATCTGTTGGTGAGCTTAAAAATGCTAAAACGACTGAAGTTGGCCGCTTAGGCGTGAACTTAGAAATCTTGAAACAGAAATACTTTTAGAAATCTTAATTAATGAGATGGTCTAACAAGTTTTATTTTAATTCGTTTTACTCGCTACTCAAACGATCATAGGTAATTATGTTGTTTAATGTTAAGGTCTTCTATTACCATCCAAAATAGAGTCCGACCTATTCTTAAAATCTTATTTAGCTTCTTAATATTACCATGTTTTCTTCCTACTGTAAAGTAGGTAGGTACCTACGCTGTACTTCCTGACTAATCTAAATAGAGTATCTATTTAGTTCGTTCTCACCATCGTTGCTCACCTATAGGTCGTATCACAGACTATACATAGCATCCTGTCTCCCTACATACTTATGCGATAGGAAAGCCATACTCGATCATGCTAACGCGCAGAAATGACAACCACGTCGCGGGTTTCTATTCTATATTTATTTTAAAAACAAGAAATTCTCACTCATCACTGACTCACTCATCGAGAAAATTTCGCCAATCGAAACCAAAACATCAAAAGTTTAGTACAGGCACACGAACGGCGACTGTAAGAACTTGTTAGAAATTATGTATTTAAAAATTCGACAATTCTCAAAGGATTGAAAATGAGTGTCAAAGCATGCAGGGAAAAATGAACAGTAATTCGACCAGTTATTATAAATCACAATAGTGCAGTTGTCAGCAAAAAGCGCGCATAAAATCCGGCTACAAAAAACACGATGTAAAAAAGGTAACCACAAACAATTTATCAATCCAAACTAAACCGTCAAACCGGGAAACAATTAAAAACCGATACATTCACGGGGTGCCGGCTCAATTCGTCCGGATTTGCGGCTGTCCCGTTTTTAAACTCCATCTAAGCATGATTGAAACATTAATTCGTACTGTCAAAACGTTTATTTCATTATAAATGCGGCGGAACGGTGACTTTTTACTCCTTATTTTTATGATATTATTTTTATTATTTCGCTAGCCCGTCTTTTATTTAATTTTAATTTAGTTTCTGTCATCATGGGTCTTGTCTTGCCAACGTCAAGAAGGTTTTTAAAAACAAAATAATGGCATGGCATGGCTTTCTTTCTCTCATTACTCATCTAGGTTGATATTTTGTAGGTACCCTCTATACTAGGTAGATTGGTAGGTGCATTTTAATTACCTACCTAGATATATAATGCAACGAACACAACAGAAAGGCAAATATAAAAATACACAAAATCAACTTTACATTTGCTAAATGACAGAAAATGAGTCTTCTCCATCTAAAATTTATATCTTCAGGCTGGCAGTCATTTCGAAGGAAAATCTTGCCAGTGTCAAGTGAATAAAATATAAATCAGCTTCAATTTTCGCGGGTTGAAGACGTCAGTTATTTGCCAATGACGCTGACATTTCAATCAAGTTAAAATGGCGGACGCATTTTGGCGCCTTATTAAAACCGGCCGGCCATTTGTAGCTGGTAATGTGCTTATTAAAATGAGTTTCGGTACGAAAGCAGGAAAAGCTACGGAAAAACAAGTTAGGTATTCCTTTGTCAGGGAAATGAGGAATTGGGTCATGGTACATTACAATGTCCCTAAGAGGGGGAGGGGCCTAGTTTGCGTAATGTAGGCAAGCACCAACTTCAAAGTTCTGTTTTTGCCAACGGCTTCACAAGTTTATGTCAGTATAGGTCGTTAGAGGTACACTTTCTAAGCACCGCTGTTTAGTTAGTAGTAGCATGCTTTTCTTAATGTGACATTTGTCATCAACGCAGTGTAACCTTTTTTATAACCTATTGACCTGCTATTTGGAGGAAAACTAATGTAACGGAAGGTTTCAGGTTGTGGAAAACGATGGAAGTCGCGGGCACGACTTGTTAAATAAATAAACTCACAATAGGCATGTAAGGAGGTACTTATTATATCTGAAGGTTAATAAAGGATTTATAAACCTACATTTGATACATACAAAAGTATTTTCAACTGCAACAAAAGTGTTTTAATATTAAACGGCGTTGGATTTAAACACACAATTTCTTTCTGTTTTTATGCCTTATTTTCCCAGATTTTCCGACTCCCAGATTTCCCCAGCTCTCCCCAAGGATTCCCCGCTTCAGCGAGACAATCATTAATCTGGAGTTTCATTGTCCGTAGTAACAGTTGCACTATTGTTTTTACTGCGAGATAGCATTTGTTTATGGAGCTGTCATAGTTAGTTTAATTATTCAGGAGCGCTATTCCGAAGCAGCAAAATCACGGGGAGTTCCTAGTGGAACTTTGCTCACTTCGATCACGAGAATAGCACTAAGTAGTGGTACTCTGATAACAACTTTCACCTAAGTGAACTCGAATTCCCCAGTGAGTGAAAATGTTTTTCATCGGTAATACCTACCTACCTATTACCAGCAAAACCCGTGTGAGTGAGGCGAAGGTCGTGATCACGGATCCAATAGGTGACACTTCGTGATTTTGTTGCTCAGAGAAACAACACCCTGATATATTTCCCTCATCGGTCGGGTTACTGTGAGTAAACTATCGGTTGGGATTTAGTGAAATTGAACGAGAACAACTTCCTTGCCGTAACGCGGTAAAATATTATATCCTACTAATATAAAGCAAAAGTGTGTAAGTATGGAGGGATGGATGGATGTTTGTTACTCTTTCACGCCGGAAAGCCTGAACGGATCTGGATGAAACTTGGCAGAGATATTGATAGTCTGGAATAGCACATAGGCTACTTTTTATCCCGTGGGAATACCGGGATTTAAATCTGCGCGGGTGAAACCGCGGGCGCAACTAGTACATAATATTTGTATTTGTTATTCTGTATAAGATGAAGGTTTATTGTTAGTTTGGACGACCCCGCTTTTCTATCCTAAATGGTCGTGCACAGACTTTTCTATTCTTAAAATAGGCCAATAAATACTGATTAAAAAAGTGGGCATGATATTCCTCTGTACTTCCAATGCCTCCTATCTTAAAAAAAAACCGAGGTAATAGGTACATAATATTATCTACTATAATATTTTATTATGACTGCTGGGTTTTGTCCCGCCTGGCAAAGAATTAGCCCTCCATTATTTTTTTGTTTTAGTGTTGTTACCGACACACAAATCATCCATACATTTGGAGATAAAAAAAACCCAACCTATAACCGATAGGTACTGATATTATTAAAGCCTCTGCTTTCCTGGAGAGTTGGGTATTAAAACCCAACTCTCCAGGAAAGCAGAAACAATAGAAAATATAATGTATCTGCGATCCTGGAGTTGCAAAGATTGGAGTATTGGAGCTTGTTTTTAAAGTTTATTGCATTCTTTATTAAAGTACGATGTATGCCACTACGTTTTTTGAGTGGGTCTAGGCCAAGCCCAAGTATCTACTTACTATGTAAATTCTATGCATGAAATGAGTAATAAATGTTTTGCCGAATGCCTTTTTGCCAGTTATAATGAATTCATTATAGTGAATAGGCTAGTTATTTTATAAAGTTTATTGAGTCGGCACAAGAACCAGATGAACCACAGGCTGATGGCTGATGATGTGATGATGATTCATCACATCATCAGCCGTAGCTAGGACATCTCCCAGCTACCGATAAGGTCATCTTTCCGTCTAGTAGACCCTGGATTAATTGCTAATAAATAATTAATTTCATCAGAGATAACAAGGATTAATCTGTCTAGAAGTTATGTAATTGCTTATTCATCATGCTATCTAGGATTCATTAGTATTCAGATATTCTAAACGTGGACGTTGCAAAATGCATGCTAAGATTATGTGCATTACTTAGGTCCTCATAGCGCCATCTAGCGGCGAGTAGCGGAAACTGAGCCGTGATAGTTTATTGCAAGCTTTTCTTGTTTTTGTGCAGCTCATCTACTTATACCGAATTTAATGATGGCGAAAATTTAGTTTTTTAATACTCAGTACACATATCATTGAGATTTTGTGCTTTATCAAGTTGATTTAACAAGGATGATTTAACAAAAAAATACAGCGCCATCTATCATGAGGTAGCGGTATCTTAAATTTTACCGAAAATGTATAGAACTATTAATAAAAATAAACAATTACTTAGTAGGTGCAACAAACATAACCATTTCATTTTATAACTTTTGTAATACGCAATTTGGTAAAATGTATGTTTATTGTGATTTGCACTAAAAGCAAGCTCGTTCGAAGTTTTCCACTCCTTACGGTTGTTTTCACATGAAACGCACTACATCACGGCGTTTGGTACCTCGTATGTAGGTCGATGTGTTGCGCTGTAATTATCCAGCACGCTCAACTCACGGTTACAACATGAATTTGTATTTCGTGTATGAGTTTTGCATAAAAATTGTGGATGAAATCGCGCGGTATAATGCGCGAACCACTCGACACCAAAATGCAACAGGTATTTTTTTTTAATTCTGCAATCTTGTTCCGCTAGTATTTTAAAACATTCTGTTTACAAATTTTTTTAGAAACAAGCTGAAAAAATGTAGGTTTTACGTATACGAAACTATGAGTTAGGTTTGCAAAAGCATAAAAAAATATTACGCATAGCACAATTTCTCGACCGAAATAGTCTATGGTATACACGACAATTGTCGCTCGCATTCGACTTTGATTTCGACTAGACTTGTCAATGAAGATGGCTTTCGGTATTTGTACAAAAATAATTCAAATACAAAAAACTTTAAAACAGTTTATGGTTCGCGCAAGTATTATGTAGGTACCTAGTTGCTTAACGATTTCATTTAGTTATGCTTAAAACTCGCCTATAGCCTTCGAATAGGTAAATATTTTTCTATGAAACTAAGAGAAATTTTATCATGAAAATGAATGTACAAACATTATTTCCTGTTTGTGTACTTGGTACTTGTATTGTAAGTACACACGGATACAGATCAAGTTACACAAAGCCAAATAAAAATAGTGCTTAAGACGAAGACAAGAGCTAATGTGACTCTCGCTCGCACGTTTTGACTTGTTGAAAGATATAAAATCACTGAACCCATTTTCGAAAAATAAATAAATAAATAAATAATGCTGGACAATCCACACAGCACCATCTAGCTCCAAAGTAAGCTACTCAAAGCTTGTGTTATGGGTACTAGATGACTGATATATTTAATACATTATATACTTACATAGATAGATATTTTTTATTATATAGATAGAAAACACCCAGACCAACGGAACAAATTTCTGCAGATCGTACACAAATTTGTTCCGAGGCGGGAATCGAACCCGCAACCTCTAGCGTCGCAGGCGGACTCTCGCCCGCTGCACCACAGAGGTCGTCGAAAAATCGCAAACAATCATTTTGTGTGCAATCACATCGCGCACAGTTTAGTAAAAAATCATTTTGATCGATACAAGTTTTCCTACTTAAAAGTTTGCTTTTCTGGTTTTCGTACTCAAGCAAACTTTTGAGTATGAAAACTTGCATCAATCAAAATGAAATTTTTACCAAACTATGCGCAATGTGATTGCACACAAAATGGTTGTTTGCGATTTTTCAAAATTGTAATTTGTGATTTTATATCTTTCAAAATGTCGAATCGTGCGAGCGAGAAAAATATTAGGTGTTGTCAACGCTTTGTCCAAGGACATAAAAGCCTGATGCGTATCCCTGCGTGTGCTGTACAACTTGGACTTATAAATTGTACAAATTACTTATATATTGTATTGTATTGTACATAACTAACTTTGGTATTTTCATTGTTGTGTCCCACTCATTAAAATGCGGTCTTCGTACAGAAAATAAAGCTAACTGAATGGACCGGCTTGGAGAGCTGCCAATTTTTGTAATTTCCATACCAGTACCAGACTGCTAAACCTCGTATTGATCTATGCCTACTTGGCGAAACTGTGGGAAGAAATATCTGCTTACGGTGGTCGTATTATGTCTTAGGTCATTCACTTTCGGAAAAAAATAGCCGCCATCTTATTATTTCTGTGTTTTTGTATAAAATGAGTTGGGTTGTTTGGCAAACCGAAAATAAGCGAGTAACTAATAATTCATAGGGTAATACGCGTTTTATGGTTAGGTACCGCATTAGTGAAATAAATGTATGTAGCAAAGTGCTATTAATTTTGTACGTTGTGATAATATTACTTAGAATGAAATAAACCAATATTACTGGGAATTAGGATCTTCAGAATTCACAATTTATTGTTATAAAGACCAGTTGTTGGTTTTATTCCATAATATTATTCGGAACTGATGTGATGATCTTGAAAATGGCTAAAATAAAAATCAAAACAGTTTTTACTGATTAAAATCACAAGGATCACTTTGGTCTTATAAACTAGGCGAAGCTACCGGCCGCCAGTTCGTTGCGACCGGCTTAACTTAATTTTATCAACATAACTTTATGAAACAAAAATATCTTTGATTTCAAAGAGATTTCAGCTTCCGTTTTAAGCGGCCACAAAAAGGAGTTGAAAGAAGGAAGTAACGAAACACTAATCCTACCCTTATAACACCCGATGGTTAACATCAGGTGGGCTATCTGCTTGTTCCATCAACACGTACCTATGAAGTAGTAGTACCTATAAAAAGTACCTACCTTTTTTTTTTTATACAACTAGCTGATGGAACAAGCAGATGGCCCACCTGATGTTAAGTGGTAACCATCACCTATAAACAAAACATTGCCCTGTAGGTCACGCACAATAGAAACGTGCCCTACGATGCACTGCCCTGCGTCCATCAACTTGAGGCATACAGATGTTAAGCCTCATGTGCCTGTAATTACACTGGCGACCACACTCTTCAAACCGAAACACAGCGTTGCTGCTTGGCGGCAGAAAAAGGCGTGGTGGTAGTACTTCCCCGGACGAGCCCTTCACAAAGAGCTCTACTACTCTTAAACCTGTTTACCTATAGGTAACCTCTTTACCTATAGGTAGATTGGATATATCCAATCTTCTTTATTCAGCACTGGTTCATGAGGCGGTCACCGCTCTTCAGAAACCCAAGTCGATAATACATCTGCCCTGGACAGGCCATTATTGAAATTTTATACCAGCATTATGAGAATTGCACAAAATACGCTGCATTCTGCACAATTTGTAGAGCAGTTACATTACTGCTCCGATATCTAAGGAACGGATTCTAAAGATAATGCTTATTTATGTAAGAGTTTCCGATTTGTAAGAACTATTAATGTAAGAGGCTCTCGAAGCGAATCTTGCTAGGTGGAATTTTATTTCAATTGGTTAAAATACCTATGCAGGGTTTTTATTTTAAAGCATGTTTTAAGTATTACCTAGTTTAATAATTTAATAATATAACATAAAGTTCACCTTACCAACATCAATATTAGTGCTGTGTGGAAATTGCATCAAGAAAGAAAGAAGAAGAAAGAAAGAAACATTTATTTGACACACAACACACAGAGAACACAGAGAAAAAAAAACATAACAGATATTTATTATTAACAAACAGTAAAAGTAAAGAAACAGATAAACAGAAAAATACAAAAACAGTGTTCGAGGACAGTTTGTCTCCTCTGTGTTGTATTGGCCAAACAGGTCCAGTCTCAGCATAATTGCTGCTCCACACTTTCGTGGGGAGCAGCGCTGGTTTTCAGACAATCATCAATGTTCATTTAATTAATAAACTCTTCTTCTTGTTCTAGGCCTCCCCAGCACCATGGGGCCGCGCTGCTGGCGGGGGTGGGGGGCGCGGCGGTCCCCTCGTACGCCCCCCCGGGACGGGCCTTCTTCACGCCGCCCCTCCCCCCCGAGTATAGGAACCCCTTCGCGGACAAGCCTACACTCAGAGGTAAGCTAAGCTGTCATCCCACTCACTTCTAAGCACTGATCTCTGCTTACTTGTATAATACAGCAGTGCTTATAAAACACTTTTTGACAGACTTCACAGCTCAGTTGGTATAGTAGTCCTGCCTTTACACCCATATTTTGTAAAATACCCATAATACCCATATTTTCCCAGGAAAAAATCGAGGACTGTTTCAGTAGAGGCTACTAAAGGTAGTAATAGCTCGACCAAAAATTATTTATTTATTTATTTGGGAGTTAATTTTTTTAGTTTTTAGCCAAAAACGGGACCAATTTTATGGGTACAGTACTAGAAATATACTTCTCAGGTCAACCTGCGCAATGCGTACGAGGTTTACTTGTGAAGTATTTTGGGAACAATTTTTAAATAAAGATAGTAAATAGAGATATATATTTTGTAAATAGAGATTTAAAAGTTCTGACGGCGGTACTATCATAGTAACCTGCGCTGAAACAATACTTAATTTTTTTTTGGTAGTTACTAAATAGTGGCGTAGGTGTACTACTTTATATCGGTGTTGAAATGTCCCAACTGAAACCCTGTGATAACCTTGTTTTAACGATCGACAATATTATGTTCAGCAACTTTTTTTTTTCAATATGTTGGTATGACGATTGCCGACAGCTGTACCAGATTGCAGAGTTCAATGTGATCTAATAGCTGTATTTGTAATTTCCAGGCACAAACACAGATGGGAACAACTATCTCAACCGGAGGCCTATCCCTCCGCCGTCGCTCGGCGCGGGCCACGAGCGGATACCCATCAGGCCTCCTGGACAGGTAACTTTACCTTGATTTAGCATATTTTTTAATGTGATGTTTGTTCAGACGGAAGAATTTAAGGCTTTAGTTCGATTCACCCTTAACGTTTTTATATTTATGACATTTAACTCACTCCAGAGGTCTCCTGTCCTACCTTTTTTCATTATCTAAGCCTTACATTTATGCCCTGTCATTTTTTAGCGGATCTGTGAGTTATATAGGTATCATTTTTAACGGATTTTCGCGGTCTCCTACTAATATTATAACCGCGAAAGTTTGTTACTCTTTCACGCCCGAACGGTTGAACAGATTTGGAAGAAATTTGGCACAGAGATAGATTATAGTCTAGAATAGCACATTGGCTACTTTTTAACTCGTGGGAATACCTGGATTTAAAACTACGCGGGTAAAACCGCGGGGCGCAGCTTATATTATATACTTTTCCCAGACACCTTTGTTTTAAACAGGTTTATCGGCCATTTAAAGCTTAGTGGAGCCCTCAGCGACTATTATGTAACACACTTTTTGTGGGTATTAGATTTAGCCAAGAATTTAGCCATGATATTCAATATATATCCTAGTCCCTAAAATATTTAAATTGGTTTTCTCTAACCGATCTCTTCATTTCCAGGAGACGTCTTCACCGCAGGTCCCGGCGCCACCGCCAGCACCGCCGCAGCCCCCCGCTATCGAGCCTCAGAAGAAAAAGGCACTCAACAGTCCTAGCCATAAGGTAAGCTTTTGATTGCCACCGCGCCAGGAAACAAGCATGCGGGCCCACCTGTGAATATGGACGCTTGGAATCAGTCCTCATCAAGTCTCATAGGTATATTTGTCACAAAGACTTCTCTAATACTATCGTGTCAAGGTTGAAATTGAAATGACGAATTTAGCATCGATTGTAATGCACTTTAAATTCACTGTCAGATTAATACGAGGATTGCCCCCCCCCCCCCCCCAAGAGGTAACATAACAGTCAGACGGTGGTATATTAAATTAAAACTATACTTTTAGCACAGTTTTTTATCATATAAAAATGTAACAGTATGATGGCGTGGTAGACGATTCTCATATCACTGATGTTTATCTTGGGCCCGCCTCTAAGGTCAATGAACAAGTAGCGGTATGCAGTGATAGAAAAGCTTTGATGATTCAATATTGCGTGAGTCAATAAGAAAGCCGGTATCTTCGCTAAGTAAAGTGCTAATGATGATGCTAATGAAACTAACCACAAAATAAAGGTCATGTTTGTATGTAAGCTGAGTCAATTCGAATCCCGTTAGCCGCTTTCTTGTGAATCTGATTTCTGGTTTCTATAATGCGGTTAGAAAACTATTGGTATTGGCCAATCGTAGATAAAGTTATGACCACACCAGTCCCTTTTCTAGTATCTAATTAAAGCATTTTTAAATCAGACTCGTTTACTAAGTACTGAAAGCTCATTTTTGGATACTTACATGACGTACTCTAACCTGTTCTTTCCTTCTTACAGGCTGAAGATGTAGACGACGTGAAAACCGACCAAGCAAACTTCACAGATTTCGTGCCGAACTCCCTCAATATACCTACCATATCGCGGATCCTCTCAGGATCGAATGGGAGGAAAGAAGACATCCCAGACGTCCTTCTTAGAACCGTCACTGCGAAACCTCAACACAACCAGGAGAGAACTAGCAAAAGTGACGTTTTTATAACTAAAGAAACTGGCGTTACTCTTTCTGATTCC
The DNA here is from genome assembly GCA_963576535.1 of Plemyria rubiginata. NCBI lineage: Eukaryota > Metazoa > Arthropoda > Insecta > Lepidoptera > Geometridae > Plemyria > Plemyria rubiginata. Next base: position 5,407,885 of record OY754922.1, on the reverse strand, counting down.
AATAGGGATACTAGCACGGAGGGTGTCTTGGCAGTTTTAGACCCAGAAATTAATAATTTAGATAGGCCGTTGATTGTAGATGGTGAAACAAATACGCGAAGGAATTTACAGTACTCGACTAAGGTAAATGATAGTAGAAAAGAAGATATTATGCCAGCTACGACTATAGGGTTTGAGCTAAAAGACCCAGAAATGTCTACGGAGAGGTATCACAATCTAGCTAATGTGAATTTAGATAAAAAGAAGGATAAAGGCAGTGAGCCAGTTCAGAGGACGGGAGAGAACTGGTCGTTCGCTTGGAACGTCCACATTTACTTCGCAACTGTTATGTTCACAATTCTAGCGGTATACTCAATTTTCAAAATTATAATTTACAACAAATTCACACACCTTTTCACTCAATACTATTTTATAATATTACATTTGATTTTGGTTCTCGTGTGTCTTATGAGGATATTCTACATGTGCTATGATCCGTATAACATAAATAACTCGTTGCCTATTTTCATTAGCGAAATCTTGCTACATATTCCGGAGATATTTCTTAGCATAGCATTCGCTTGCACCATTCTGTTTCTTCTGAATAATAGCATTAATTTCAAAAACACATGTTGCGCATGTCTCATTCGTCCTAGAACGATTTTTGTCGGCGGGGGAGTTCATCTCCTTTCCTGCCTTATGCTACATATCTTCGAAAATAGTAACACTATGTTAGGGCTCACGTGTCAAATTATATTTATCTTGGTCTGTCTCGTCTTAGGATTATGTTACATCTACGTATACAAAACGTTGAAAGACATATTGCAGAAGAAGAGCCATACCTATATTAATGGGTTCCAAAATTTATATCAAGCTATTCATATAAACTTGGCAACTGCGTTGCTGTTTGTTCTTATGGCTGGGCTCCAAATCTTTGGGATTTTTGGTATAAAGAACCAAGTTAACATGACAAAATTCAACTGGCTTCAATGGGGTTATCAGCTTTCCCTAAGGGTAATAGAAATCAGTATAGTCGCTCTTATCTCCTGGGTGATAAGTCTGAAAGTGGGTATAGTCGCGTTGCAAAACGAGAAAGCAGATGGCAATAAAATATCTGGTATGAACCTCTTTGCATGTGCAGCTGGCTCTAGCAATGAGCAGTTTGAGTCTGACTATCCAGCTATCTGTAACACAAATACAAATCTCCATACTTATACTCTAAGAACTGGCAAGCCTATCTACGAAGGCACCAGTCACCATCCGAACATGCCTGACCCTTGCTGTGGTGGGCCAGTGTTGGACCATCAGAGATTTCCCCTTAACACCTTGACTGGAAACTGTGACACTAACTCTGGTACAGAAAATTATTCTGGTCACAGTTCAATTGCCAACGCTGGCCACAGTAGTTCAACCGAGTCCAGTAACGCTGCATCTAGCCAAGGTGTGACTAACCATTTAATCAAACACCATCCGAACCTTGCCTACAACGGCATTGAGTCCGCGTCAGATGATCACTACTCTAACTGCGACCCAGCCATCCAATCTTTGCAAGGAGATGATCCCCTTGACCACGAGTACAATGTTATTCAATATGGCAGCAACAGTGATTTCATACGAGATATCAAAAACCAGAACTACAACGGAGGTTCTAATAGAAGCTCCCATAACTTTAAACACATGTCGTACGACAGGGTATCGGCTAGGACGAATAGTAATCCCAGAAAAAAGCATAGACCTAAGAACAAGAACGTCCAGAACTGTATGACAATGGGTTACGATTCGATGGGCCATCATTACCACCAGCCACACTTACCCGACGAATACGGGAATTACGAATCAGAAAACGCGTCGTACCACGCTTCTGGTATTCAAACTTTGAACCCCAACAGGAGTTACGGCACTGAAGGTCAGGTCAGGAGTTCTCAGCGGAGAAACTCTCCCTTGACGGTTAACTCTAGTGGTAGTCAGAAGAGGGGAAAGGGGAACGCTGGTTTCCCAGACAGGCCTAAATCTACGGATCTGTACGGGTTCTCCGAAGAGCCTAGTGAGAGACCGTACCCTACACCAGCCCCTAGGAATTGTAGTTATGAAGCTTCTTATTCCCAACCTCAAGACAAGGTCGCTCAGCCAGATGGCAGCAGTATGCTGGTAGCCCAAGACGGTTTTGTCAGATTCCGACCACTAGAAGACCCGTCTACCTGATTTACCATCACGCTGTCATACACAGCGGATAACCTAAGTTTCTGATAGTGGCATTGCTCTGTCAAGAGCTTTCAATTTAAGGGAATTCGGCAACTATTTCGATCGTTCTACCTATCTTAAGATAGGCTTTTGGCTGCTAAGCACCCATAGGGCACGTTGGTCGTTACATTAAAGACAGAACGTTAAGCATTTTCTCATAAAATACGGGTTTCGAGTTTGTCAGGTGAGCCCGAGCTCAAAAAATGATAACTGAAACGCGTTCGTGCGTTTTTTCTAGTTAACAGTATTTATCCGAGTTTCCGAGACAGCATTTTCGCCTAAAAAATTGTAAAAGTTTGTAGGTATTTGAAAAAGCTTAATTTTAGGCAAAATAAAATAATATCACTATGAATGTAACAATTTTTAAGAATAATGTAAAATTGTAAATGTTTATAATAAGATATTATTAATCGAAATACGGCCTTTTGTACATAGCATTTTCTTTTATTTATAAGTCAGTTTATTTACTTAATAATACAGGCCCTTATTAATAAACTAATTCATTGCCATTTAAGTTAAATCGATTTTTAGTGTGTAAAATAATGATAATATAATTGTGATATATTAAAGTTTGTTTTTAACAAATCTGTCCATAAAATATTATGAGGATAAAATATTGTAGTCCGTCTGTAAACTGGCCACAGAATACTTATCGATGTTGTTTATGAAAAAAAACTTAGTAACTCCGAATTTCTGTATAATTTATTGCTCGTTATCTCATTGTAAACCTACATATCTTAACAGATCAGACTCAAAACTTTTGGAATTGTTAATTAATACAATACCTTACATACCTGCTGATTGCGTTTATGAATGCATTATTGTCCTATTGTTGTAACCTATCGAAATATTGACAAACAGAATAGATATAACTCATTGATCACTATTTATTTGAAATTTTTTACCTATCTGAATTCAAAACTGGACTAAGCATCAAATTTTATCATACCTACCTAGTCATAGCGACTTCATCCGAATTTTACCATCGTTATGCCATACTTTTGTATAAAATCTGGTAAAGTCAGCTTGAGAACTACGCTATATTCATTTCTTGTAAAATACCTTTTGAATAAGTCTCAAGTTAATTTTACCAGACCTAGCTTTGATTGATAAACCAATGTTGACATAAATGCGAATCTTCACTCAATGTTAAAAGTAAAAATGTTTAGATAGATAAATTGTAAAAATAAGAAAGTACCTACGAAACATAAATTAGATATAGGTATGTACCTAGACAGGTGTAAAGAATCTGCAAAAAATATCATTTCTAAAACTAAACTACTGATTTACTGATTCAAATAAGTACATAATAATTTGTTGAAAAATTCTTATTTATATAAAACTCTTTACACCTGTTAAACAGACCTAATAAAAATTCCTATGTACATAAAAGAATGTTTACCATAAGTACTTAATTTTAGCACGGTTGGTTAATACATCGTACCCAATGTTTAACGGTTTACTTATGGCGAATTATTTTATTCTTAATGATTTTTGAAATTACTATACTTCAGTTGTACCTACCAACATGGCGCACGATGCAAAAATACTGCCAAATATCGTAGGTTGGTCCTCACGTACATTCTGAGAACACAGTTTTTAACCTAATCTGACAGCTCTAAAATTATAGCCATCCTTGTTGTTTCGGTGTTTTAGAAAGTGACGGCAATATTTTTAGTGCTGTCAAATTAGGATAAGTTAGGAAAATTAAACGACAGAATTGGCACCATTGTCACACCTTATTTGTTTTAAATGTTCGCTATAAAGTAAAATCATTCGAATCTTGTAAATAAAAGGGCTACAAAACGTACCCAAACGGACACCCGCGTCCATTTTTGTTTTGTAAAATATAATTTTCTTTTATAATTAAAGACTGTACCTATATTGTTTAGGTATTATTTTAATAAAAACGATTAAAATGTATGATAATAAAAAATGGTATTGAAAAATGTGTTGTTTCATTTATTACCTATACCCGACAAAATTAATGATTTCATTAGAAGTAGGTACCTCAATTGTTACCTTTAGGTGTGAAGGTAACTATTTAGTCCCGAGACAGAGTTTGGTCGAGGGGCTAAATAAGTCTTCAACCTGAGGTAAACACTTTTCATTACGAATACAAGGAAAGGCATTTAATAAATGTATTCATAAAAGAACTAGAGCAGTTTTATTACAAAATGATTCATCAAAATCAACCTTTGGTAGTCCACTGCTATCTATGTAAATCTCTATTGAGAGACTCGTAGATTAAAATCGCGTCAATACGCGCTAGTGAGCCCGGTTTTAGGCTTTTAAGGAATGCAATCTCGAAAGATAATTTTAATCCAGGTATTGGCGGGATCCCGCAGGAAGGAATTTGACCTCTCAAATCTATCCTACGCAGTGCAATTACAGTTCTTATCGATCGCTTAATATGACATTCGTTAAAAATGCTTTTAACCATTGTTGAAACCAAGGAATTTGAATACTACCTTGGTTGAAACCATTTTTGACGATTCTAAATGTCGTTGTTATAGTTTTAATTTTAGCCTACCTATTTGATTGCATTTCCTCTTCTCATCCAGTATTTAGTTGACCGAGCGAGCGAAGCGTCTCAGTTTCCACATTGGCCAAAAATGCGTTTGTCCGGATGTCTGTCTGTCTGTTCTCCTCTACAGGTCGCATTTTTCACCGATCTGGACGAAACTTGGTACACAGGTTATATAACTTACCTATTAGAATTTTTTGTCGTGGGGGATTTTTGATTGAAGGGGTACTTCCCCCAAAAAAGGGCAAAAAGGGGGCTATTTGATATACTGGATATCTCCACCAAATGAGATCCGATTTCAATTATTCTTTTTTTATTTGAAAGGTAGTAACTATAAGTTGGTCTCATAAAAGTTTGGCGAAGATCTGATAAGGATCTTCAGCATGCTGAACAGGATAGCTCATCAAACAATCGATGGTTTTCAATCAAATTTGAGAGAAACACAAAGGACCTCATTCTACACAAGATGATGCAAAAAAAATCAAAAAAATCACAAAACGGAAAATGCACTTGCACATTACATTCCTCAAATAGCTCACTTTTAGTATGCTCGCGAGGTCTACAGCTCCCAGAGCCACTAGTTTTAGTTTGGGGCGAGATAGTGCTGTGTGGACAGTCCACCAATATTTTTTTTTATTTTATTTGTCAGCCATACATTTAGCAGGTCGTCGCCCCGCGTATTGCCGGAGGAATAATGGACGAATGAAAGACTGCATTATGTCCTTAGGTGTATGGTGGCTACAATGACAATAATCAACACAGTACGCGTCAGAATCACTGGAGCATGTTCAATTTTTTATGTTTTGAAACTATCAATATCTATTAACTTTTAGTACCTCTCAGATATTTAGTACCTCTTTTGTACCTTTAAAAACTATTTTTATTTTAATTTTATTGAGTTCCCGGAGGCTGAAATTTTAGTCACACGTAGGTCTACACCTAAGAGCCTACGGAAATATACACGGGTACACACGGGTACGGGTACAGTAACATTAAAATGCAGTTATCGTTTCCTCAGCATTGGACGCTACGACAATGTAAATAAAGATACTTTTCATTTGTAGGTATATGTACATACGATGCCAAGGGGGTAATTTTAACCTACTTCAAAAAGTTTGTTTTTAAAAAGGAGATTCTCAATTCGACAGTTATTTTTTCATCAGATACCTTTTTACTGAGTGGGCCGATTTTGATTATTCTTTTTTTAATCGAAAGCTGGTGCTTGTCATGTGGTCATAATTATAATTTGAGTCAGATCAGACTAGTGATTTTAGAGTAGTACGAGTAGGTACATTTTCCAGTGCAGTGAAGTATGTTTTATCTTGAAAGATTTATTATATTCTACAGGTATAAAATGAAAAGAACATGTAAAATGTGTACCATATTTAATAAATTAACTGATCTAACATTTCATTTCTACACAAAGTAATGCTAGGTACATAGTAAAAATAACTTAGGATTAAGGCACTTCATACGAAACATGTAAGTTTTACATACAAACAAATGTACAGTCATAGAAATTCACTAATTATAGAAAGTCAACTACAAAATATTTAGTGTCCAAAAGTTTCCCTAAACATGGGATTTAAAAGACCACAAGATCTCTTCGATACCGGAATTAGTTTCTCCAACTCGGCGCCTGCGCATAGCTGACGAGTTCAACTACGCTTAAGGGGCTGACAACCGGCTAATAACTTCTAGTTCGCACATTTCAATATCTTGAAATATACTATACACTGAACTTATGTACAAAAATCGCAATTAACATTGCACACAGCAAAATAATTATTTACACAAAAGAGAAAAATTTTTGGTAGGAAAACTAGTCTGGATCAAATTTATATATTTGCTGAACTGTGTGTAATGCTGCACAATTTGGTTGGCGGTTGTCAGACCCTTAAGCGACTTTAGCTCCATCTCCAGGATTGATGATGTATTTATTTATCAAAGCCTGTTCGATAACTGAAACTTTTTTGAATTTTAGTATACTAAATCCAATTTTTTTTTATTTATATTCAAAACTACCAAGTCTCAGACTACTAACCAAACATTTAGTGAAACTCATAAATACTCAATTTACGCTGTACAATGAGTACCAAAAGTAGCTTAACATTGCTGCCCCCTCGAGCATGTTTTTTAATATTTTACAACTAGGTGATGGCCCACCTAATGTTAAGTGGTAACCATTACCTCGTAAGCATTGCCTCGTAAGTCACGTACGATACGAACATGCCCTACGATACACTGCCCTGCGTCGTCATGGATCATCGATACAATAAAATGAACGCACGGCTGTTTTTGTATACTACATGGAAACCCTGCTTCCTCGTGAAATGTGACCAGTCTATCAATAAAAGTCATTTTATTTGAGCTCCCTTTGCAGAAGTGTCAGGCATAAATGGTTCAATAACTTTTAATCTCCCTTAGTACACACGGGCTACGCAAAGCCAAAGAAAAATGACTCTTACTACAAGGACATAAAAGCTAGTAGTGTATAGCCTGATGCGTATCCCTGTGTACAATTCAATTACAATAAGACATAAATGTTATAAAAACACCATTATTGTTAACAAAATTAAAATAACTACAAATGTTTAGAGTTAATAACCTAATCTTTAAACAAATATTTACATAATAATCAGTGCAATAAGTACTTAAAAACAATATTCATTGCAACCAGTGCAAAATGTCTAAAATAATAACTAAAATATAATCTAAACCATGCAACATTATGTAAGAAAAATACAATTAAATTACCTTAAAACTCCATTTTGATTTGTCGTACACGATCAACGCCGATATTATACAGACGTTTTATATTATCAAAATGAAAAACGTCTATCGTGTCAAAAAATATTATCGCATAGCAATAAGTGTATTGTAAGATATTCGAGTACATACTTGTATATTAAAAAGCGTATTTTCAAATTTATCTAAAACCAACTGTACCTCTGTACGATTTCTCCTTCCGTGCCAACTGAAGGTTCCAGGGTTTATGGCCTGAAACATCGAACGAAAAGAGAACCACACATAGAACTGTCAACTAGAATCATCGCTACCAATGATCTTATCATTTTTCCTCATTGCAAACATCTCTCCTAGAAGTTTCATAACTTGCGCGTGTGTCTTCCCTTCCTTATGAAAGGCGTAGTTATCCTTCACGAACCGAGCGAATTCGTTTAGATTTCCTTTCCTAGCGGGCGTAGAGACAACGACGCCATCCTTGTTTTTCCTGTTGATAACTATCTGGAATGTTCCGCGGCAGTAGCCGCAGCATTTCTTCGTTACGTCTATGGATTTTGAGTGTCGTTGGATGCTGAAAAGAGAAGGTATACAGTTAGTTGTGATTTAGGGGACTCATTACGCACTACAACACTCAAGTACTATGCTTAGATCCGAATACTCAAACGCAACTCAGATTTCAGCACTGCTCATGTGACGAGTTTTTGGCGGAATTTCATTAAAAACTGTCAAAAAACCACGACTTGAGACGTGCTCTTGAGTTGCGTTTGAGTATTCGGGTGTTAGTGGCGTAAACGTATGTTATCCAACCTCAAAACGTTTAAGGGTCCGGTGACAGCGGCTCGCAATTTCGAGGTGCGATTGGCTATTATTTCATTTTATTTCATTTTGGGGAGGTTGTTTGTAATAATAACTCTAAAGAAACACGCATAAATACTGTTCGAACACAAATAATACAATAATAAAAGGGAAATGTGCTTGAGTCAGAAATCATTTTGGTATTAGGTAAACGTAAGACCAAACATACTAATACCAAAATGATTTCTGATTCGGGCATGTTGTCCTTATATTATTGTATTATTTGTGTTCGAACAGTATTATGCGTGTTTCTTTAGAGTTATTTTTTCAAACAACCTCCCCGAAATGAAATAAAATGAAATAATAGCCAATCGCACTTCGAAATTGCGAGCCGCTGTCACCGGAGCCTTAAGCATGATTCACGCGACACGATGTAGCGTGAATCATGCTTCACTGGGTAAACCGATTTTGGTGATTATATTAAAATATAATGGGACCACATGACAAGCCAGCTTTGATTAAAATCAAAGCTGACTTGTCATGTGGTCCCATTTAAAAAGTAGGATCTGATCTGGGAGCAGTTTTTGAGTTAGGTACATTATAGTATGTTTTTAAAGTCGGCATTTTCTTGAAAGAGTTAGCAGATAAAGCCACTTATTTTTTCGTTACTAATTCATAACTTTTCTCACCTGTATCCACAGCCAGTGCATTTGTAAGAGTACTTGAAGTGTATCTCGAGGTCATGACATCTCGATATCTCGCCGAGCTCTGGATAAATTTGCAATGCTTTCGCCGCCCTGAAATGTAAGATAATTATGTTAAAGTTACTTTTATGTTCTCTTATGGCCTATAATCTGGACGTGCGTGACTTACGAGGCAATGCTTTGTTAGGTTTGGTGATGGTTACCACTTAACATCATCTTGTTCCACCACCATGCAGTATGGTGGAACCAGGGCCCATACTACCATCTCTTGAAGCATTTTTATTTCAATATTAGAAAGAAAGAAAGAAAGAAAACATATTTATTTCGTCCCACAAACACAAGTAGGTACTTACTTAAAACTAACTGAAAATAAAATTATAACCTACACCAATAAAGAACCTACCTACCGTTGTGCGGGGCAAAAAGGTCACGTCTCAGCTTAAATGCTGCACTAAACCTATATTAGTTCATAAGATAGTCTGGAAGAAATCGCTTCCAGCGATAAGACCGCCCATTGTACCTGCTACTTTATTTTTAATTTTTAAGTGTTCAATTTTTTTGTTAATTTTGGTGTACAATAAATAATTTTTCATTCATTCATTCATTCATTCCTTTTATGTCAATGTCTTATATCAACTGCATAGTCAGCTTTATGATCAAAACTAGCGACCCGCCCGCGCGCCCCTGCTTCGCACGGGTGCACATTGTTTTTCTACTATATCATGTGCATGTATTATACATATAAACCTTCCTCTTGAATTACTCCATCTATTAAAAAAACCGCATCAAAATCCGTTGCGTAGTTAAGATTTAAGCATACATAGGGACATAGGGATATAGGGATAGAGAAAGCGACTTTGTTTTATACTATGTAATGAAGTAAAGTAATATTGAAATAAGAATGCTTCAAAAGATGGTGGTACGGGCCCTGGAGCATAATTACCATTTCTTCCAGAGCGGTCCATGGCCAGCCCGGAGCTCTGCATCCACCAGCCAAGTGGCAGCGTGGCACAGCTCATGCACCAACGTATCTCGCAGCCGCTGCGGCGCGTCCACTACCTTGGAGGATAGCTTTATACTGGATGTACGGATGCGGTCGCCTTTGGAGTTCTTTATCAGGCGGTTTGTAGTTGTGCTGAAATAAAGGATTAATTATTATTAGCAATGTTTACTTACCTACTTAATTACACTACCTACCTACAATTTTTTTGTTTTATGTACTAATTTTACGTTTAACTAGTAGTGCCCTGCGGTTTCACCCGCGTAGCTCTAAATCCCGGTATTCCCACGGGATAAAAAGTAGCCTATGTGTTATTCCATACTATAATATATTATCATAGTCTGTGAAAATTGGCACAGAGATGTATGTGCCAATTTTCACCAAGATCCCTTCTGGAGTTATGGAGTAACAAACATCCATCCATCCATCCATACTTACAAACTTTCGCATTTATAATATTAGTAGGATTCAAGCCTCACAGCTCCGTTAGTAGTCGCTTGTGTTTTCTGCGCTGTAGGTTATGGGTTAAGACCAAGTCTAGAAGCCAAGTAACACATCTAATAAAAGACATGAAATCAGCCATAAATACTCACCATTACATCTGTTTCCCATGATTAGCATGAACAAATAATATTCGACCAGTTACATAATACTCAACCAGGAGCCTTATGCACTATGACCATTTGCAGCGCGATCACGGCTAAGACAAGGCACCGGTGTCATACGGTCAGGGCAAAAAATCTCCTATGCCATAAAGAATAAAGCCCAACATCACGTTTCACGGTATGGGGCAAGGAATCTCCTATTGTCATAGTGCATAATGCCCCAGTTGCATTGTACAGATTTTGGCTAAAACTACTTGAAATCTTAAAGTACTGATTTTATTCTAGACTCTTAGGTATATTGAACTACCTAATAGGCAAGAATAATTATCCAATTCAAAGTGTATGGATTGTAAGGTATTTATTCAGATGAAGCAGAAGTTTCTACAAAATGACCCACTTGAAACGCAAGAACTTGTGAATCTACACTGGCGTGCAATAAAATCAGGCTACCCTTCAATTTAAGATTCATTCGTTCGTAAGATGTCAATTTTATTTTTATGACTAAGAATTCAAGATCAAATCTAGTTCTGATTGTAATAAAAATGTTTCCCGATCGATTTCTAGATAGCGTTGTATAATAAACTTAAGTTTCCTTAGTAATTAATCTGGTAAATGGTAAAAAATAAAAATATTTTCGGATGCAGACAATTTTTTGATGTTTGAGCTCACACAGCAAATTCTGAGTGGTGGCCTTATTTGTCATCAAACAAATTGTAAAAATGGTGTTTAATATTTATGAGACAAAATAAAGAATGTTCTATTCTATTCATTGGTATAAAAGAATAATTTGTCTTTATGAATGAACAAAATCAATTGTCATTACCCAGCAGTACTTCTCAGTTTTCCATCCCAAAGAACCGGTAAGTCAGCATCCAGAGCATCATTAAAGATGGCGTGGTTGAACTCCTTGTACAACCTCCTTGTGAGTTGCTCCCTCAAAGTCCGATAGTTATCTTTGTACTGCAGAGCTTCAATATGGCACCGCCATGATGGGATGTTATCTGAAATTGTTTTTTTAATCAGAAAATGTGACCAATTTGTTGGCCCACTGGCTCAACTACCTGTGGATAACCGCAAGTTCAAGTTACTATGCCTACAACAAATGCATATAACCTCTGTAGGCTGTTCATTGATGGCATTGCCCTGCATCAATCACACTGAGACAAAAGTTGGCAAGACTGTCTGTTATTGCAAAAAAAGTATACAAGTAAGTAAATATAGAGATATCTATCTCTATATTGTGTAATAAAGTATTTTCTATGTAGAAAATACTATAATGCACACAATTGAAATAACAAAAACCAAACTTAAAACTACACAGTACAAGAGGCGGTCTTATCGCTAAATAGCGATCTCTACTAGAAAACCTTTGGATGGAATGGACTTGATGAGATTTAGAAGGAAGTGTGAAGAGATAAAAGAATTTGTGAATATAGTTTAGCTATCTGGATCTGAAACAAAGATTTTATAATGTCCCAAAAGTTATTCTCTGAGAGAACTATAAATCTAATAAAAAAATTATCTGGATCTGGTTTTGCTTAGTGTGAGGCTAGATAGTGCTGTGTGGAAAGTGCACCAATATTTATTAGGTACATCAGTATTATTGTGGTGTATAACTAGGTGATTACATAGGAAGTGAAAGAATGACAGTGGAAGGCACACCACATAAGTGAAACTATAGGCAGGTGCTAGTTCAGTGTTTATATTTACCTGCCAATGAACCCATGAAGGTCAGTCTATTCTGTCCGTTCTTGTTTGGAGTAACATAAACTTTTTCAATTTTTTCCGACAAACCGTTAACTTTATCCTCAAATTTGATGCCATCTGTCATATCACTTCCTATATTGTTGAAATTACTTTTGATACCATTTTCTGTATTACCCCGGACTTTGTTTTTTAAATCATGTGTGATGTCATTTTTGATATTGTTTCTTAAACCTTTTCCATTATCTTTTGTGACACAGTTTACTGTACTATCTGAATCTTCTCTGTTCATAACTCCAACAAGCTCGCTGACAGACATTCCTTTAACTTTGTTTTTTTTTGTTGTGCTATTAACATTTCTACTTTTTATTTTATCTTTTATATCCGGAATACTGGGAACCTTATCTGTAAACAACTTCCTTTTCGACTTCTTCTCTGAATCACCAAAGTTTGTCTCATTGCGTTTCAAATCAGAACTTGTCAGATATAACTCTTTGTTTCTTTTTAAATCATGTCTTATATTCTCTTTTTCATCTTCTTCAAAGTGCAGTTTCTTGGAAACACTACCAAACTCATCAAATTTTTTTGACAGGGTTTTAAAGAGAGACGGGATTGACTTCCAAGTTTCTCCATAAAGGTCATTGAGCAACTTCTTCTGTGATATCTGGATTTGGTTGATAGAACACTTTTCATAGGACTCATTGGCCGTGTCCTTGGGAGTGGTGGGGATGGGGTCATTCCGGGGAGTGGCACAGATGATGTGCTGTGCTGGTGACCATCCTCCGATGCTGGGCCTTGAGTCTTTGTTGTAAGTTGGAGATTTGAACTCTTTTGAACCATTGAATGACACCTGAAATAAAAAATAATTAGGCATTTGTGCTCTAAGCCTATTGACTGAAACAACCAACTTTTTTATCCTACTACTTTATTTTTTTATCCCAAAACATGAACAAGAACAGGGTACAAAAAATTCTTTAACCTGATAAAGTGACCCAAGGAGAGGAACCCAATATTAACATTAATAGTTAAATTACCTACTTAATCTAAATATATATAACTCAAAGGTGACTGACTGACTGACATAGTGATCTATCAACGCACAGCCCAAACCAATGGACGGATCGGGCTGAAATTTGGCATGCAGGTAGATGTTATGATGTAGGCATCCGCTAAGAAAGGATTTGGATCAATTCTACCCCCAAGGGGATAAAATAGGGGATGAAAGTTTGTATGAAATTTTCAAAGTAAACGAGCGTGAGCAAAGCCACGGGATCAGCTAGTTCAATATAAACATGTTATGTAGGATGTAATTTATACTTCACTAGCGATCCGCCCGTGTGCCCCTGCTTCCCACAGGTGCACATATCATGCATGTATTATACATATAAACCTTCCTCTTGAATCACTCTATTAAAAAAACCGCATCAAAATCCGTTGCATAGTTTTAAAGATTTAAGCATACATAGGGACATGGGGATATAGGGACAGAGAAAGCAACTTTGTTTTATACTATGTAGTGATTTAGTAATAAGTGTTGAGTTTTTTTGTCACAATAATATGACAAAAAGACCTAGCATTAAAAATTCTTAAGAATAAAGAGACATAGGAGGTTTACTCACATTGCCACATCGGCTTGGCTCTTTCTCAGTTATCTTGACTTTTGGAAATTCATTATCAGACAGTTCAGCAGAGTCATTTATCAGTATAGGAGAATATATTATCTTGGGTTTTCGTTGCAACTGTAATTAAATCAGAATGAAAGATATGAAGACTTTAAAAAAAGTAGGCAACTGATAATTCCCATCCAATATTCTCTCTTTGTTCTATGGTAATCAGTTTACTGCCTTATTATATTGCTTTAAATAATTATATTTGAAGAACAAATTCCTTAAGATGTCCTTTAAACGATGAGATGTTATAAATTGAATGAAAAAATGCAGTTAGGTAGGCATGGTACTTACACTGGCTTGAAATTCTGACTGTAATCTATCAAAAGACTCGTCAAGTATCATAATATCAGAGGTGTGATCCAACTTTTTAGGTTCTTCGTCGAGTTTCACTTTGTTTTTCTTCAGTGAAAGTTTCAAAAACCCTGAAATAGAGGATGTTTTGTAAAAACGGTCTCGGTCGGACAGTTCGTTGAACTTTACAACACTGAATGTAAACTTACGGTTTCTTTGATTGCACTGTGTCTTTTTTGATTCCAATTTTGCGTACGGCATTATGAAAATTCAATGGTGTGTCATTTATTTCTAGTTAGATGGAAATAGTTTTTGAAAATGAAAAATAGTTAGCCAGCCACAAGTTTCCACAATAATCGCTACAAAAGTCAAGTCAATCAAAAACATTTATTTCTTTGACATTGACAAATATGACAATGAAAATACGACAGCTGAGCTGGGCTGTTTGATGTCTGTCATGCTGGCATACTTACCGGAAATGACTAACCTACTTACTGCTCGCCACTAGATGGCAGCAAAAAAGCTAAAGGAGTTGTTCAAATTTTCCATGGAGGTTGGTATAAAAATAAACTTGAGCTTGAAGCAAGACTGTATGCTAATTTAGTGAAATAGCATATTATTTAAATAATATTACGGATATAAAAAAAATCTAGAACCCTCCGTTTGATTTTTAAACATAAGTAGAACCAAGATGTTCTTGCAACATTAAAGAAGGCCTGGCAACCCTTTAGAAAAAGTATTTTGCAACATTGTGACGCGAATACCCTGGAACGCACCGCATGAAAGAGATAGTGCCTTACGTTATAGAGTTTATGTCTCACTCTAACTAGTAGCATAAAGTAGGAATCATTTTTTAGTGTCGTGGAACAAATTCAATACGTTGAATTGAAATAGCGAGTGTTGATTTTTTTTGCTTGATTTGAAAATCACACGGTGTTTCGACTTCGTTTCGTGTTGTTCGTAATTTCGTTGTGCTTCGTGTGTTTTGTTGTTCTGCCATTGACGTGATCTCGTGTATTTTGACCTCAGTTGGTGTTTATTCCGAGTTGGCACATCACTGAAGTGACGAGAATGTCAAGTCAACCTGACAGTGATTGTTTTTTTTTGTTATTAGTGTTGCCGTGCTGGCTTCTTTACATGTTTTTCTCCCTCAAAATATTTTTATAATTTTTACGAAAATGTAGACTCTTAAAAATATGAGTTTGGTCTAATCAAGTAGTCTAATTTATTTGCTTTCTACTTGGGTATTTTTCATACTTGATCAAATTACTGGGGAATGAAATACCACTACTGACCGTATCCTTTAAGTTGCAATGATGGTACCTACCAGTTTATTCAAATTATATTTCGAATTTTATGATCATAGATTCAATGCGTTAAATCTAGTTACTGATCGCACTAAGCGATCATTTCAATCACCTACAGTTTTAGAATTTTTTGCTGTTTTGAGACATCTATTGGTTACCAAATTTTGAACCACAAGCATGTGGGACCAATCAATAATCATGTTTCAGAATTTCGAAACAATTTTTTTCCAGTTAAAATGCTTATTGTCAAGTGCTCAAAAGAAGTTTCAGCCGCAATTAAAATCGATTCGAAGCAACGATTGACACGACAAGAACAAGAAGACCAACTTTATTTTGTTGGTAGGGGAAGCAGGGGAATGGCGCTCGCCGGGTAATACCGCTCACCCCGATAACTTGCTAAATACGCAGCCTTGAAAAACAGCGAGCACGCTGCAACGCAGTGGTGATTTTATGACGCTTGAGCAGGCAGCATCTCTAAACCTCAAAATTGTATCAATAATGAATGATACAATTTCGATTTTGATCTTGAGTAACGTATAACTTTGTAAAAAGAATAAATAAATATATATATATATATTTTTTAATAAATAATGCTGGACAATCCACACAGCACTATCTAGCCCCAAAGTAAGCTATTCAAAGCTTGTGTTATGGGTACTAGATAACTGATATATTTAATACATTATATACTTACATAGATATTTTTTATTATACATACAAAACACCCAGACCATCGGAACAAATTTCTGCAGATCGTACACAAATTTGTTCCAAGGCGTGAATCGAACCCGCAACCTCTTGCGTCGCAGGCAGGCTCTCGCCCGCTGCGCCACAGAGGTCGTCGATATGCTATCATTTCACAAGCCATTTAGTTACCTTTTCTAAACCATAAGCCTGCTAAGTCTACAGGGTACAAAATGGCATAATAGGTATCATGCACAACGTAGGTAGTACTGAATTTATGATGTCTGGGAGCCGTCTATATACACATAAGCAGTTCGGTGCCTACTTCATGACAAAAAAGTCACTCCGCTAGAATCAGCCCCCTGCCCTGTATACAGTTACAGGGCCTGTAACTATTCTACACACACACATCCCTCACCCCTTGCTCTTCTTCTAACCTCGCGCATGCGCAGTTATTATCTGAAAATGGCGTCCTTTCCAAAGTGAGAACAACTTTTTAGATAAATTTATGAAATCGCACGACACATACATATATTTCGGTACATATATTCGTAATCATAGAAAAATCTAGATTCCTCACCTTTCTTTAGAAAATAGAGAAGTCATAAATCTACTGAATGATCCTGACCTTTGACATGTTTTCCAAGCTAAGATGACCTCGTATTACGTATGTTTTAGCTAACGAAAGGGGTCGATATTTTTTGGTCTAGCACTCTCAGCTGTTTTGGAAAATGAATGCGTTCGAAAAGTCAGTCTGACTTCAAGTTCGGTGTGTTGTAGACGAAATTCTGCCAGCCATGTAATGGTGAGTGCAGTGAACATCTAAATAGGGTAGTTAGTTATATAGAAAATTGCCTAATAGCAGTGTCGAATGTGATAGATATCTAGAAGTGTTGTGATTAGAATACCTATTTCGTTCCTATGTAGATGGTTTCTGAGAGTTCTTTAAAAGTAATCGATATTGCACGTGGATGGTTAGAATGTGTTGGGGTTAAATGCATGTTATTGTGACGGTGGATGGCTCAATCTGGAGTGATAATGATAACCTGGAGACTAATATTTAATTTTATACCCCCGATGCGATACCTAAGCCGGGAGCTAATAGTTAAAGTATGTACCTACCTACCTATTTACCTATTTATTGCTCGACAATATACAATTTGAGTGCAAAAGGCTTACATTATGTGCATAATGATAATGTCAATTCTACCATTTGATTTTACGGATTTACTTATGTACCTACTATATAAAAACTTCTGATTTGTCAAAATTGACGATAGCTAGATATGTACCTATTGAAATTAATACCCAAGCATGGTAGACATTCCCCAGGTCACTGCCATGACCGTACCTGGTCAATCGGTGATAGGTAGACATTGCGTCTCGTGCTTGCGTGTAGGTAGGTAGGTATCATGTTATTATTATTATGTACCTATCTATTCAGAAAAAAACTATTTATTCAATGAAGTAGGTAGGTTAGGTATAGGTACAAAATTAAATGCCCAAAATATACCTACAAACGCTAGTAAACGGAAAAAATGTGGCTTTGCGTTGCTAAAGTCACAGTTCATAGGTAGGTATACCAAACCTACCCAGGTACATAATAATACTTAAATAAACATTAGTCAGGTACCTACCTACTTTTTTGGCCCACTCTGCCTTGACGTGATAGACTGACTGAAGACAGTATCGACTTGCGTCATCAAAATCAAATAATCATACCAATAAACCGCTTAATTTGGCTAGCCGAACTACCTAAGCGGTTTATTGGATATACCTAGGTAGGACGCGATGCTTATCTAGATAAGCATCACGCTACCTATTTAAATTTTCACATGTACCTACCTTCTTTTTCTTTTTGGCATGGGAAAATGCTACGGGGGTCTGTCGGACTTACCACCAGGCTGGTAGCATACTGACCCTAAAAAACCGCTCGCCCGCCATCGCCATTTTGCTGCCGTCTTGGTGTGAATTGAGCCTTAAATTGCATCCAATTTTATAATTATGGTACCTATACAGGGTGAATGGTAAAAGACTACATACTGAAGAAGGCATTCAGTCAACGATTCTGATACCGAACATGTAAAAAAAATTAGTACAGACCTACATAATTACCTACATAATTATTAAAAAATTAGACACCCGAAGATACTATTTTTGTTTCAATTATTGTTCCCAAGTTCTTGAAAGGTCCAAACGGTATTTAGACCTTTCAAGAACTTGGGGTAAACGACGAACACGTGGGATGAATTTGCTGATGGTGGCATGCGCTTGCTTGACCAACTAACAACTAGAGTCCCGGCCACCACTGAAGTTTTAAGAGTAGTAGAGCTCTTTGTGAAGGGCTCGTCCGGGGAAGTACTACCACCACGCCTTTTTCTGCCGCCAAGCAGCAACGCTGTGTTTCGGTTTGAAGAGTGTGGTCGCCGCGTGAGGCTTAACATCTGTATGCCTCAAGTTGATGGACGCAGGGCAGTGCATCGTAGGGCACGATCCTATTGTGCGTGACCTACGGGGCAATGTTTTGTTTATAGGTGATGGTTACGACTTAACATCAGATGGGCCATCTGCTTCTTCCATCAGCTAGTTGTATAAAAAAAAGTCCGATAGACGCGGCCGGCGCTGCCATCGCAGAAATTGCAGAACTATGAACTCTATTTTCATTGCTATAATAATAAAAATTGAAAATTTACTGATTTAGTTCCCACTTTTGCCGTAAGACTTCGGTGGTGGCGAGGACTCCAACACTCCAACCATGCGGACTTCATTCACTACTTGTCTCTTTGTTGTTGTTGTTGTCTTGCTTGCTTGTCATGTCTTTTTTTTATAATGCTAGAAAAGAGTCTCGCACCTTACCGATTGACTTTTTGGAATTATTTGTTATGTAGCATAGTGTAGTAAATTAGATAGATAGATACCTAGATAGAAAATTATAAAGTGCACAAAAATACAGTATACTTAGGCGAGCTTAATGCTGGACAGCATTATCTACCAGCTAACCTTTGGGTAATGGGAAAACATTTTTGGATAGTGCACATTTGATAAGGACAAAGATAGCAAATAAAGAAACAAAGCAAAGATTTAAGTAAAATTACATAAACAAAGTACAAACTAAGAGTAAAATAAACAAATAGTGTAGTAAAGTATGTCAAAAAAAGAAAATGTAAATACTAGTAAAAAAGAAAACAAGGAAAAAATTACTTACAAAAAAGATCTTGGCAGCGGTGGGATTCGAACCCACGCCTCCGAGGAGACTGGTGCCTTAAACCAGCGCCTTAGACCGCTCGGCCACGCTACCATGTGGCCAGTTCTATGAAATAGGCCTCCCATATATTTAGGCGTAGTTATTACGAAAATGTAGACGTACTGCTTGTTCCTACTTTACCTCGTCCAACTTTACACACACACTAATATTGTTTCAGTTTTCTCCTGATATAGTTTTCTTCGCTATTTAGAAAGCAAAAGTTTCATTTTGTTGGTTTTCATTTGGTTTTACATCAAAACCTTCTTCTCAACATAGACAATTAAACCACTGTTTTTTATATTTTATTTTTATCTTGGAAGTGCACTGAATCATCTAATATAGGTTATCCTACTACTATTATAAACGCGAACGTTTGTAAGTACGGATGGATGGATGTTTGTTACTCTTTCACGCCCGAACGGCTGATCGAATCTGGATGAACTTGGCAGAGAAATAGATTATAGTCTGAAATAGCACATAGGCTACTTTTTATCCTATGGGAATACCGGGATTTCAATCTGTGCGGGTTAAATCGCGGGGAGCAACTAGTGTTCATTCAATAACTCAACAACACAAAACAATTGATTGTAACCTACCTAATACCTACCACCTACCTAGTACCTCTACTTATTATAAATAAATAAATAATAAATAATGCTGGACAATCCACACAGCACTATCTAGCCCCAAAGTAAGCTATTCAAAGCTTGTGTTATGGGTACTAGATAACTGATATATTTAATACCTTATATACTTACATAGATAGATATTTTTTACTATACATAGAAAACACCCAGACCATCGGAACAAATTTCTGCAGATCGTACACAAATTTGTTCCACGGCGGGAATCGAACCCGCAACCTTTTGCGTCGCAAGCAGGCTCTCGCCCGCTGCGCCACAGAGGTCGTCAAATATGTAGGTGACTGTATTTTAATGACTTTGTAATTTAGTACCATCACGCTCTCATTGTTTAACGGGAAATCCCTCCAGTGCTACCAGATGAGACAATTGAAAATACGGTAGCTCTGCTTCAAAAACGCGGATTTTCAGTACAAAAAGCGGAATTTCTTCTAGGTATATAGGTAGGTATTCCTCAAGTTGAATGGACGCAGGGCGGTGCATCGTAGGCATACCTAGGGCAAGTTTCTATCGTGTGTGACTTACAACATGGTGATTGTTACCATCAGGTGGGCCATTCTCTGTTCTATCAGCATGTAGGTAAATAAGAAAGAAAAAAGAAAAATTGTCACTGGAGGCAGGCAGCTATAAATAAATAAATAATGCTGGACAATCCACACAGCACCATCTAGCCCCAAAGTAAGCTAGGTGCTCAAAGTTTATGTTATGGGTACTAGATGACTGATATAATTTAATACATTACCTATATACCTTGCTTAGATAGATATTTTTTATACCTATACATGTACCTACAGTACCTACTCACACTTGGCCGTTCGCTGATACGAGTAGAATCCTTTGTTTGATGAGTTATAGGTATTTTTCGATTTTTCCTCGTGACCTCAAAATGCATGATTGGATTATCAATTATCAACTACCTAGCTAAGGTAGATTCGTTGGAATGATTTGATTTTCAAGTAAGTAGATTTTTCCATTCTTAAAGGTGAGTAAGTAGTTAGTTCTAGGTAGATTAGTTGACTACGTGCTTATTATGTGGTAGGTAAAGTAGTAAGTAGATGGAAATATGTGCGAAGAAAAACATGATGGGGATTATTATAATTTGCCTATCATAGAGATTCTAGGTTTTTGTTTATATAGCGTAACACAAGCATGTAGGTATAAAGTAGAATTAAAAGCCTACGTAGCTCAGTTGGTAGTAGCTCTGCCTTCTGCGCCGAAGGTCGTGGGTTCGATTCCCACCGTGAACAAACATTTGTGTGATGAACATAAATGTTTGTTCTCTGTCTGGGTGTTATATAATATTATAAGTATGTATTTACAAAAAAAAATGTATTATAAGTAGTATATCAGCTATCTGGTTCCCATATTACAAGCAGATGCTTAGTTTGGGGCTAGATAGTGCTGTGTGGAAAGTCCACCAATATTTATATTATTTATATTTATTTTTATTTCTGACAGTCATTTGTTTTGAAGAAAATGGTACCTACCTAGCAATTTATTTAAAATATTGCGTCTCAAGATTATGAATCCAGAACACATTTCTATTATAATACATAATATAGGTTCATATATGTATATCTACACTATTAAGTTTTAGGACCTTGACAAGCATCGATCGGCCTCAAAACTACAGTAAAGCTGACCTCAATAAATAAACTTTTATATTGTATACCAAGCTACTAATTAGGTCACTCGCCATAATATTCTTTATCTATCTTGAGAAAACAAAAAGTAAGAATCTGGAATTGATTATGTCAATAAGATGTTTATCTTCATCATCATCATCATCATCATCAACCAATTGCAGTCCACTGCTGGACATAGGTCTCTCCCATGGCGCGCCACTGAGCCCGGTCATTGGCTCTCCCCATCCAGTTTTTCCCCGCCACCCTGCGCAAGTCGTCGCTCCACCTAGTCGGAGGGCGTCCCACACTACGCTTGCCCAAACGCGGTCTCCACTCCAGTTTATTTTTATCTTACAACTTTATGTTTATCTTACAACTTGAAAATTAAATAATGTGATATTGACCTACTTTAAAGTGAGGCTGTCTCCTGAAAAAGCACTTATAATTATCCCGATTTACATTATTCAAAAAAAATGTACCTAGTACAGGATCGAAATAAAAAAACTCTCAAAATGGGCCACATAACCTAATTTGGCAGCACTAAAAATATTGCCTTCCTTTTCTATTAAGACCGAAACAACAAGGACGGCTATAATTTTATAGCTGTCAGATTACGTTAGTTTAGGATAATGCAACAACAGAATCGACACCATTGTCTAATAAAATTAGCGCTGTCTCTGTTTGCCATTACGCATTGCTATAAGATAAAATAAATAATAATAAATAAATAAATAATGCTGGACAATCCACACAGAACTATCTAGCCCCAAAGTAAGCTATTCAAAGCTTGTGTTATGGGTACTAGATAACTGATATATTTAATACATTATATACTTACATAGATAGATATTTTTTATTATACATAGAAAACACCCAGACCATCGAAAGATCAAGATGGAAATAGTTTAATCATAGTTTATTGTTTGACTATTTTTTTATAGTATGGCCGCCAATTTTTTAGCTGTATATTACTATGTCTGTGGTTTTAGTGAGTTACGTTTTCCCCCGTCATTATTTGACGGTTCTTTCAAGGGAAAGTACCACAAAACCGTTGCTCATTCTTCAATCGGGAAGTTACCTGCGTGTAACATGTGGTTACTAGCCAAGGTGACGGATGCACGTGCGCCGTGTAAACGTAGACGCTTTGTTTTCCGCACCAAGACAAAATGAGGAAAACTATAAACGCCCAGTCATACAATAGTCCCCTCAATAGGACCCTCACTAGCGACCCGCCCGCGCGCCCCTGCTTCACACGGGTGCACTGCTCATACTGCATGTATTATACATATAAACCTTCCTCTTGAATCACTCTATCTGTTAAAAAAACCGCGTCAAAATCCGTTGCGTAGTTTTAAAGATTTAAGCATACAAAGGGACAAGGGGACATAGGGACAGAGAAAGCGACTTTGTTTTATACTATGTAGTGACAGTGATAGTGATCACCAATAACAAAGCTTTGCCTCGTAAGTCACACTTGATATGGGCACTTTCATATGATTATATTTCATACGATGCTAAGTCTCATGTGCCTGCAACTTCTCTGGCAGCCCGCATAAGATGCGCGTTGTTGAAAGGACGGTCCACTGTCGTGGTGGTCAGCATCATGAACACATTGGTGTCAATTGTGTGTGTGTTATCGTCATAAATAAAAACTTTTTATACTACACCTGCTTGGAAAGTACCTTGATACTTTATCAAATTTACGGTAGAAAGTACGTCATTGCATATCGAACAAATATGCGGGGAGAAAACGCATCTGAGCGGGAGAGAAAAGTGTATGAAAATCCATTTCTTACGTGGTTTTTCTTTTTTAATTTTGGGTAAGACTATGCGCCGGTAACCTATATAAATATCAAAACCCAAAAAGTTTTTATAGTGAGTTTTTATCTCCAAGTTCGCAAAATGACACTGGCCACTAGCTGTGTGTTGGATGGTGTCGGGCTGGCAGTGCGACCCTGCGGCGGCGGCAGGATAAACAATTTGAAAAAAGAACATGTGAAAATTGCAGACGCCATTGGCGCCATTTTCAATTTGTGTGTTGTTTGAGGATTCAGTTTTAGTTTTTTATTTTCCTCGTAGGTGTAGTATAAAGCACTTTGTATCACTCGAGAGAAAGTGCGATTCCCGATCTCGGGTGTTTTAAAGCCCTCGCCTACGGCTCGGGCTTCAAACGACACCCTCGACGGTAATCGGTCACTTTCTCCTCTCGGTGAACAATGTACTATTCTTTCTTTCTTTCTTTGTAATTCTGTTGTTTAGTTTTCCTAATCTGACAGCACTAAAAATATTGCCGTTCCTTTCTAAAAGACCGCAATGACAAGGATGGCTATAATTTTAGAGCTGCCAGATTAAGTTAGTTTATGATAGATAGATAGATAACTCTTTATTGTTCACCACAGAGAAACATGGTACAGAGTAAAAGCACCAACAGAATAATAATAATAGGATAATGCACCAACAGAATCGACACCATTGTCAGAGGTACCTACTGACCCCTCAACTCATGCACACTCATCTCTTACCGTAACTTAACCATAAATTACCAGAACAGTAATTTTTAAAATAATGTTACTATTATAGTCATCCTGAAATAAATAACATAGAATTGTTTTAAATTTCTTATGTAGTCAAACACAGATAACTTATCCTGAGGCGGGGATATCCCAGAACCTCCAACGTCCAAGACACCTCGGGGGTACTGGCTGCTCGGCGCGAGCACTTGAACAGCTAGATTTCGTTAGATTTTCTTCTCAGAGATTAATAATAATGAATTTTTTTTACACAGCACTAGTAAATATTAATTCCTATCTTTGATATAACTTTGACATGATTTCAAGAAAAACTCTCATAGTAATGGATGTTTGAAATATCGATTTAGTGTAATCTTTATGATTTTTTTTTATCGAGAAAATTATCATTATTTACGTTTCTATCTTTACACAGCGCTCGAGTACATGTTCAATTTAAGAGCTTTCGTTTTTTTCATGTATTTTTTTACATTTAGTACAGACATACAGTAGATTTACAGCTGTTCAAAAACCGTCCCGTGCCGCCTTAAATAAAATAACGAATGCCTGACTCAGATAGATATCGGCCGCACGTCTGAACAATAATGCCTGTCGAATGCGGCGATTAGTATGGTCATTACCTGCTTCGTGCACCTAAGTATGTTAGTTCTATTTTGATTACAGATGAGGCACGTGGATCCACCGTTGCTTTGTAGGCACGATGGGCCCGCAATCCTAATAGACTTGTGACGTCTCACCACGGTGATCACCCCACCACGGGCTTGCCCACGCGGAACTATAGCTAACACGGTACAACACCTTGGTCAGGGCGTCTTATACTTTATAATATCTTAGATCATGGGCGAGTTCATACAACTCGCACTTGGCCGATTTCAGGTCGCTGTGACCATAATCTTCTGGCCCTATTCTTTAGAATCGCAACCTTGCTCTTGCGTTCAGTCACCCACACGCATCAAAGAATTACAAATAAAAAGACGATGTATACGATCCTCGCAAAGGCACAGATAATGTAAAGGCATGCAAATGCGGTTATTCTTAGTTGAAGAAAGTAAGGAATACTTATACCTACTACTTACTTTATTTGCACACTGACTGACTGTCACAAAGCCAGGAAAAAGGTAACACAAAGGTTAAACAAGTACAGTCACCTCCGGTATTTTTAACCAAAATAGGATTCTCCTGTATGCAATACCTACATGCAATACTTTTAAGCAAACAATGTCTCAATTTAATTTCATCCCATCCCTACTTGAAAGCGTAGGTGATAGCGGCCACATCCGATCCTAAGGTCGAGGGTCAAAACCAATCGTCAGTCGTGCAACAATCAGTTTTTTTGTTCAAAATGTGCTCACAGTTCCAAAAGTTTTCATGTATTCAAAAGGAGCCTCTTTGAGGTGTGTTTAAAATCCTTTCCTTTCACCACACTATTTCGAAAGAACTAATGACACGACAAAAATAAATAAATATAAAATAAATATAAAATAAATAAATATGTATTGGTGGACTTTCCACACAGCACTATCTAGCCCCAAACTAAGCTTATGCTTGTAATATGGGAACCAGATAGCTGATATACTACTTATATGTTTTTTTTTGTAAATACATACTTATAATATTATATAACACCCAGACAGAGAACAAACATCTATGTTCATCACACAAATGTTTGTTCACGGTGGGAATCGAACCCACGACCTACGGCGCAGAAGGCAGAGCTACTACCAACTGAGCTACGTAGGCTGTCAAATGTGAAAGTCCTTCAAAATGTCCTCTGTGCACAATTACTCATTCATTAGGTAAGTTAAATTCCCTCTAATTCTGATTAATCGTTTCGAAATTAACAAGAACAATCGTTTTTTAATCTTGTAAGTTTCAGGATGTTGGTATTTTATTGGTTAGATTGGCTCCGATAAAGTCTAATTGTATGATAAAATCTTAGATTCAATAAAATTATTAGATTATTGCGTTATTTAAAATAAAATAAGATGATAATCTGCGTAGGTACGCATTACGTATACCTTACCTAACCTTCTGTGTTATTACACTGTATATTACCTAATTACTTACTTAATTGTTTTAAAATTATTTCGAAGAATTGACTTCGAACCCCTATAAAAACGATTGCCAGAACAACAAGCTAACAAGAAAAGTTGTTTAGAAAATATACATATAAGTTATTGCCAATTGCGAACCAGCTATTAGCGTAGTATGAGCATGTTATGAGAAGGGATGAATGGCAGGATGAATGTCATGTGACGAAAAGAGTGCTAGGTATGAATGTGGATGGGCTAAGGAGTACAGGTAGCCCAATGAAAAGATGAATGGATTGTGTGAAAGATGACAGGGGCAAGAAAGGCGTGACTACTGGAAATTACGGATGATAGAGGAAAGTGGCCTGTTGAAAAAACCTGTTGTGTGCCGACCCGACATAAAGTGGCATTAAAGACAGGAAGAAACTAAACACAGCTTCACGACTTTGATCCCCAGGCACGGTAGATATCCCTTCAGATCTCTCAGTACCAAGTACTAACTCAAGATTCTTTGAGAATGTCCCAGGGGAGTAGTCAGAGGTACGTCCAAACATTACATTTGGCACATACCCACATTTTGCAGTAGTTATTATTCCGGATTCGAACCTGCGACCTTAAGATCGGAAGGCGGGGTCACTCTCACTAGACCACCGGTGCTCTAAGACAGGAAGAAGAATTCGATAATCAAAACAAGAGGATCTATTCGTTAGAATAGTTTCAGTTATAGGTACCTAGATAGTTACATAACTAATGAGAAGTAAATAAAATCGGACGGGTTTTTGAATATTGTTGGTGAAGTGAGCTCGCGCTGGCTGTTTTTCCAACTTCAAACATTTTTCATTGTAGCTTAAAAACTGAAACTGATAGGTAGGTATACTTTTTTATTTTAGCAAGCTTACATTTTGCTGACTTTCATGTCAAAAGTCAGAATAGACACTGTCTGTACCTAACAACATGGTACGTTATATTTATATTTCTTGGTCTGCTGTACCTACTAGAATTTGTTTTCTGACAATTTGATAAGCAACATAGCATATTTATTTTAATTGTTTTCTATTATTTGTGTTGTGTAATTGCAGTGGTATTTTAATCAACATTAATTAGAGTTCTTAGCACAAAATGGAACATTTGGAATGAAAGTGTATGTGATTTGACCGAAAATGTTTCGAATGTTTTGAAGAAAATCGCCACCATTTTCTTCGAAACAAATGACGGCTGACTGACTTGACTAAAAAGTATTTTATCTCTATATCAATCACTTGACACTGGCAAGATTGTAGCAAAAGTTTTTTCGGGGCAGGTGTATCTACTGTTTCATAAAAAGCTTACAAGCTTAGAAACAAATTTTATTAAATTGTTAAACTATAAAACTTGTATAGCTATGGCCTTTGATAAACTATTTTTATAACTGACTGGGCTTATCGAACGCGCAATAAACCTTATAACCTAAGCAATTATAATAAAACGATACCTATAGGTATCGTAATAATATCTAGATTTGTATCGTATCGTATCTGCAATTATAAATAATTTACAATATTGGCAATATTAGTGGACGATTATGACGATAACATTATTTTCAGGTTAGTAACGGCATAGCCATAACGTTAGGTTAGGCATAGGTACATAGTATTATTAGGGAGGCACCTATCATTTTTATAATCTGGGTGTTATTACATACCTACATAATAATACTACTAGTGGCTTCTCGCGGCTTCGCACGCGTTTATGGTGAGCCGTCAACTCAATAGAGTCACAATCCAAACATCGTAACTTTGGCATTGATTTATAATTACTAGTCGCCCTGCGGTTTCACCCGCGTAGTTTTAAATCCCGGTATTCCCACGGGATAAAAAGTAACCTATGTATTCCAGACTATAATATATCTCTGTGCCAATTTTCGCCAAGATCCGTTCAGCCGTTCTGGAGTTATAGAGTAACAAACATCCATCCATCCATCCATACTTACAAACTTTCGCATTTTAACATTAGTAGGATAGGATAACCTAATAACTATCGGATTCACGGAGGACAAAAGAAGTACGACATTAGTAGGGTCATGGAGGGATGTGTTTGCGTATACAAAACGGTCGCGCCATCACACCCCCTCCCCCTTTCAGCGTTCTTTTTACGTGACGGGACCTATACCAAGGTCTTATGAAAGCATCGAAGCGACTACGCGTCCTGAACACGACTGCGCGATTTTCGATATCAACGCGGACAATTTCGATAATATTGTCGATATTATTTTACAGCCTTCTTATCTCAGTTGGTATTAAATCTGCCTTCTGCGCCGTAAGCCGTGGGTTCGATTACCACCCAGATAAAACATTTGTGCGATGAACATAGGTGTTCGGTTCTCTGCGTCTGGGTGTTGAGTGTGTGTAAGAATGTATTTACAATTTTTTTATTATTTATTATTACATTATTTATTATATCAGCTATCTAGTTTCCATATACAAGCTTTGACTTAGTTTGAGTGTAGATAGTGTTGTGTGGGAAGTCCACCAATACCTAATATTTAATATTCGTAATAGTTTGACAGTGAAATAAAAAAATGCTCTTCGCAGTGCCTGCGCTGCGCTGGTGTGCACTGGCCTGAGACTAGAATTATTGTGACTCTCGCTCGCTAGTTTTGACTTGTTGAAGGATATTAAGAGTAGTAGAGCTCTTTGTGTTTGGCTCGTCCGGGGAAGTACTACCACCACGCCTTTTTCTGCCGCCAAGCAGCAACGCTGTGTTTCGGTTTGAAGAATGTGGTCGCCGGTGTAATTACAGGCACATGAGGCTTAACATCTGTACGCCTCAAGTTGATGGACGCAGGGCAGTGCATCGTAGGGCACGTTCCTATTGTGCGTGACCTACGGGGCAATGTTTTGTTTATAGGTGATGGTTACCACTTAACATCAGGTGGGCCATCTGCTTGTTCCATCAGCTAGTTGTATAAAAAAAAAAATATATATATATAAATTCACTGAACCCATTTTCGAAAAATCGCAAACGACCATTTTGTTTTTAATCTATACATGTTTTCCTACTTAAAAGTTTACTTTTCTAGTTTTCGTACTAGGTAAGCAAACTTTTGAGTAGGAAAACTTACATCGATCAAAATGAAATTTTTACCAAACTATGCGCAATGTGATTGCACACAAAATGGTTGTTTGCGATTTTTCAAAATTGGGCTTAGTGATTTTATATACTTTCAAAATGTCGAATCGTGCGAGCGAGAGGTATATTATCGCCCGGTTTCTGAAAGCTCGATCAACACTAATCGACTGTCAAGTCACTTGCTATTTCAGCTTTTAGTTAAAATTAGATATAGATAGCAAGTGACTTGACAGCCAATTAGTGTTGATCGCGCTTTCAGAAAACGGGGGTAGGTGTTGTCAACGCCTTAACCGACGAAAATAAAAACGGAGGATGTTCGCAATTCGACACCTATATCAACATAAAACACAACATAAGGAAAATAAATAATTGAAATCCCAAAAACTTTACTTATAATTATATACCTTAATTATTGTGGTATGTCGATTTTAACTTTTGATAGTGGCTGTCAGTGTCACTGATAGATTCGTTATTAATTGGTTTGTGATTAGTTTCGTAGAAATGTTATCAGTATGAGTTTTACTAGCTTTTACACGCGATTTTCTTTAGTTTCCCGTAGAATTTATTATTTCAATGTCATTGTCAAAAGGTATTTAATGCGTTGCAGGCGGACTCTCGCCCGCTGCGCCACTGAGGTCGTCAATAAAAAATCTTCAAAAAAAAACTTCTTCTTCTTTGTTTATGGCTCCTGTCCGTAGATAATCATGCCAATGTCAAGTGATTATTATCGTACTTTTTTGTCAAGTCAGTCCATAGTCAAGTCACGTCATTTGTCTTGAATA
This sequence comes from Plemyria rubiginata, assembly GCA_963576535.1. Classification (NCBI taxonomy): domain Eukaryota; kingdom Metazoa; phylum Arthropoda; class Insecta; order Lepidoptera; family Geometridae; genus Plemyria; species Plemyria rubiginata. Next base: position 5,377,675 of record OY754922.1, on the reverse strand, counting down.
AAATGGTGTCGGTTTCCTTCAAAACATTCGAAACATTTTCGTTCAAATCACTATATCACATATTAGGTAATATACACTTTCATGCCAAATGCTTACACTTTGCGCTAAGACCTCGAGTAATTTTGGTTAAAATACATTTACTCGTAGGGTTATTTATTTATTTATTTTAATTCTTTATGCACTTAACAAAATACAAAAGGAGATCACTGGCGTGCTTAAAAACACTTACACGGGATAATCTTAATTTTTTTAAAAGGCTCGTGCAAAACTGTCAATTTATTTATAATTTTTCCAAAAGAGTATGCATGTGCCAGCAAAACCTAATAAATAGGTATTTCTATATACAGGGTGGCCGGAACAGTGACGTCCAAACATAAAATTTAGGTCCCTTGTATCGTCGTGGGGTATCGGAATCACCCCATGTAGTTCTGCGATTGTTCATAGTTTTCGAGTTATGATTTTTGTCAGAATTTTTGAGAACTTTCGACCAAAAAAACACCTAAAAAATGGTTCAAGTCAGAAAAACTAACTTTTTTGCAATAAATTTTCCTGGGATGTACTTTTATACATAAAACAATCAGCTTCGTAACTTTGATGAAAGTTATGAAAATATTAGAGTACTTACTTACATTTTTGAAAAATGTGTGTAGTCTAGTTCGTGTGAAAATGATTTTTCACATGTAGTAGTAGTTTTTTTACATAAGGAATGTTCTTCAATTTCGAAGAACTTTTGGTGCGTTCATTGAAACTGAATTCACAACTTCAAAGAAAAATAAATACATTTTAAATTCGTGTTATTCATAATCTAGGTATTCATTAATTTATTCTACAAATGAAATGAAAATGAGTCTGGAAACTTTCTAGAAATAATTATTATTGAAGACGTATAAAATAAACGTGTACATTTTTATAGGTTTAAAAATCATCATTAAACTGTTATTTGTTGGAATTTTAGACCTCGCAGGATTTAATGAAATTAATATGATTAACAAATGCGTAATATACTTCGATGCAAAGATAAAAATAAAGATCAAGATTATGCAGAACTAATACTAAGGAATTTAACGAAGGGGCGTATGATAATTACACAGATAATTATAATTTTGAATAATTAATTTCAGGTATCTAGCGTATCTTCAAAATTATCAGTTCATTTTATGAATTTACGATAAATTGTTTAAAACTGAATACAACGTCACACAATGAAACAAACATTGAAATTCATTTGATTAATAACAGTATCAAGATTACTTAGCGTACTTTTAATATTAAAAATATTTTTGTAACAGCGAACAAATATTTACACAAAATTAGGCCGTATTCAATAACATGGGAGATATTTACATTATAAAGCGTCTATTTCTAAAAGCCAAACTTCCGGCAAATTCGAACTTGAACCGATTAAAATAAGTTCACACGCTAAGACCAATGAACTGCGTAACCGGTTTTCCCGTCTGCATCAACCCCTGGATCTTTGTACTCTTATCATTATCACCGATTGATCGGTCCACCTCTATTCACCTGATATTATAACCTGAATATTCTACCAGAGCGTCAGTCTAGCCAGCGACGCGCTCACGGTTGCACGTCTCAAAAATGTAAATACGTGTACGAGAATGTAAAGAAATTCGTCGTCCAGTGTTAAATTTGTAAATATTCGTAAAGTTATTGGTGAATGTAATTATTATTTTTATAATCCTGTGATATTAGTTTAAGGATCGTTGGAGATACAGCAGCAAGTGAGTATTTTTTATTATTATTATTTTGTATGTTACATATATATCCGACAAAAAATACAGGTACAATTACATACTCCTTTTTTTTTGCAGCTGAGTATTTTAGATGCTGCCAGCATTTAACATCGTAATGCTATGAATGTGTTAGTAAATTCTGTGATTCAAATCGTTATCCTTCACATAATGCACCAAGATTTGAAAAGAAACCATAATTCATTCCCATAAAGTCCCAACCTCGGAACCCAGACAAGGGCTAAGTGTTTTTTTTATTACTACGGCAAGATACCGGATAACGCGTATATTTAAAGATATATTGTAGGATTATTGGCTTATATTTTATTATTATAAGTTTTATATTATCTAGAATTCTAGAGAGACCTATAATTGGCTATATTTTTTGTGCTGTTGGTTTCTTCAGTAAAATAAAATAAAAATTATATCGACTAACTAATCAAATCTAGGAAAATGAACTAATGACTAAATAATGTATTTCTATAATCATATCGCTTAAAGTAAAGTCTATGTAAAGAAAGAAAGAAAGAAGAAAGAAAGAAGAAAGAAAAATAATTTATTAACCCAATATAACAAAAAAACAAAACAAAGGTACAGATAGGTAACAAAAGATAATAATTTATAGACTGAAAAATAATAATAATAGAAAAAAACAGAGTCATTATATTATACCTCGTGTTTTAAAATACCTATGGAGCCTCCAACACTCTTTTGTTAAATTATAAATTTAACCTGAAATGTTGCTCACTCCTTTTTAGATTCAGGCATAAAAATGTGGTGGTTTTTTAATTGTAAATAGTCGGTCAGTTAGATTCAAAACTATTATTTGATAGTTTTAGTTATGAAGATGATTGAGCTGTGGTAGACTGAGAGATGAACGAAATAAATTTGACAACCGTTCATCAACTTTTCGCTCGCACATATCGAAATATTTTGAAGATCCTACTGTTATTATAAAGGCGAAAATTTATAAGTATGGATGGATGGATGGATGTTTGTTACTCTTTCACGCCGGAACTGCTAAACGGATCTGGATGAAACTTGGCAGAGAGATAGATTATAATCTGGAATAGCACATAGGCTTTATTTTTATCCCATGGGAATACCGGGATTTCAACCTGCGTGGGTGCAACCGCGGGGCGCAACTAGTATATTATTAAGTAAATCATCAAATCTGAATATTAGTAGATAAATAAAACATTGCAAAAAAACCAAGTCTTTCCAATTTGATCCCAATAAGATAATTTTATTTTCATCACATCTATTCGAAAAGAACGACTTGGTTCGCCTTTATGTGCACCCAAAGGTGGTGTTTTCTTTAAGAAACAATAAGTGCGCGGGAAAGTTAATTCCGGCGAACTTATTTAAATAAGTGCGCCGGAATTAACTTACCCGCGCACTTTTTGAATTTGGAACATCTTCAGTGTTCAGCGCCAAAGAAATCGAACGCAAATATTGTTTTAATAAAGACTGGCTAGTACAACGGCCCATAGACCGCCATGCCGGCTTAGCAAAAAAAAAAAGAAATTAATTTAAAAACGCGCGAAATACAGTCCGCCTTTCGTAAATCTTTACGGATTGTTAGAAATTCATGGTTTTGTTTTGAAAAATCAGTTCTTCAAGTGACAGTGAAAGTATAGAATTAACTCCTGAAAGTATTAGAGCTGACGCAAGAAATGTGATGGATAATATATTACCTGCAAAGTCCCGGGAGAAATATATGAAAGCCTATGGTAATTTTATTGAATGGAGAAATGCAAGAGGCGCCAATAATTTTTCAGAATCTGTGTTTTTGGCCTCCTTCTAGTACTTAGCCAAAACTAATAAAATATGAGGTGCCTTTTATTTTTCTCATAGTGGGTGATGAAAAGTAGAGTGTACCACTCGGGAGCAAATATATTTTTGGCTCGGGCGACGTACTTTGAATCCCTCGCTACGTTCAGGATTCTACTAAAGAATCCCTCGTTAAGCTCGGGATTCTACTCTAGAATCCTTCACTTCACTCTGGATTCAAAAAAGCGCCCTCGCCGTAAAAATATGATTTCGCTCTCTTATAATACAATCTACTATTTCCAAGACTTGTTTGCAATTTTCAGTTATTTTGTATTTTAAAAATGACAAAATGTGCCTGCGAGATGTTGTTGACTGTTGTCTGCGTCTTAAGTAACACATGACGTTAATTAAGGGCTATTAAGCATGCAATGCCCTCGTAATGGTCAATATGTTATCAAATTACAAAAACCTCAAGTTTTTGTAAAAACAAGATGGGGACAGCAATAAAGTATCACAAGGATAAGAGGATAAGTATAAGTAGGTATTAGGTTAATAAAAGAAGTCATCGTTATTTGTCCATATTTAGGGTTACCATATTACGGGTCGTCGGTACGGGGTCATATTACGGGACCGTATTACTAAGACTCCGCTGTCTGTCCGTCTGTCCGCTGTCACCGGCTGTATCTCATGAACCGTGATAGTTAGACAGTTATTTTTTTTCACTGATGATGTATATCATGTTTTTTTATTTATTGGTGTTGGTCAATAAAATGCCTTTTTTTCTTTCGGACATATTAAGAGCGAAGCGTATCCGTGTGTATCTATCTAAAAAATTGTTAAAAAATTGACTGCCTCAGTGGCGCAGCGGGCGAGAGTCCGCCTGCGACGCAAGAGGTTGCGGGTTCAATTCCCGCCTCAGAACAAATTTGTGTACCATCTGCAGAAAGTTCCGTTTGTCTGGGTGTTTTATATGTATAATAAAAAATATCTGTCTATGTAAGTATATAATGTATTAAATATATCAGTCATCTAGTACCTATAACACAAGCTTTGAGAACCATGTTTTTTAGCTGGGGGTCGCCGCTGTAGCGAAAACAAAGTTTAAAAACTATATAAAAAAAATGTTTTAACAGATTTTTAGGCCTAGTTTCCCTCGTTTCGGTTTGTGCACCCTGTGCAGACTCACACTGTAGAATAGTAATATTAGGAACAATTCTATGAAATTTAATACATACATTAACATACCTAAATCACACAGACTAATAAGGCGATTTTATACAGCGTTTGAAATTAATAGGTACATTAATCTGTAGGGAATGTACCTGATCGAATTAATTATCAATTCTGTTCACTGACGTGAAAGTGTATTTAATATTACATAATATACCGAAATACGACATTAAAAAAAGAAAAAATGAAAATCAACTAGACAAAATTAAATATATGCGTAAGTTTTAGTAAAAAATAATTTATCTGGTTTTTATTAATAATATTAATAATAATAATAATAATGCTGAACTATCCACACAGCCCCATCTAGCCCCAAAGTAAGCTGCCAGCTTGTGTTATGGGTACTAGATGACTGATTTATTTAATACATACATAGATAGTTTTTTTATACATAGAAAACACCCAGACCAACGGAACAAATTTCTGCAGATCGTACACAAATTTGTTCCGGAGCGGGAATCGAACCTGCAACCTCTTGCGTCGCAGGCGGACTCTCGCCCGCTGCGCCACTGAGGTCGTCAATATTTATACATATATTATATAAAATGAATATATTGTATATAGTTAGGTACTTATTATCAGTACACAGTGTCGTGAAAGAATTTTAGGCGCGCCTCAAATAGGACTATCGTACTCGACACACTTTTATGCGCTCTCGCAGAGCTCAAAAGGTGAATACGAAAATTCGTAATAGTTTTTCCTGAAAAACACATTGATTACCACGGAATTTATAATAAAATTGAAGATAACATTAGTAAAGGCATGAGAATTCTCTTCAAGTGGTCGATTGGTAACTATTCGCTTGGTACTGAGCGAAATAAAACCACAGAAGGAATAAAAATATTTAGTAGATAAAATTAAGAACAATTAGAACTTTCTTTGTTTAGGCTTAGTTCTTCTACTCCTTCTGTACGTAGTATTAAAATTCCTCTTAATTTATTCTTAAGTTGAAGACAAGAGCTAATGTGACTCTCGCTCGCACGATTTGATTTGTTGGAGGATATAAACTCACAGAACCCGTTTTCGCAAAATCGCAAACAACCATTTTTTGTGAAATCACATTGCGCACAGTTTAGTAAAAAATTCATTCAATTCAATTCATTTATTTTTAAACCATAGGGACTTGTAGAACACTCAGTTACGTCAAACAAAACAAAATATTTACATTACTTATGGCGGCCACATACGTAGCGGTATACCTGAACGGTATACCGGAACTGAAGGCTTGTGCAAGTATACCTAACGTCCATAGTGACCACACACGATTCAAGTATGCCTGTGCAGTCTCAGTTCTGCGCCTGTGACAAACCGAAGAAGTCGTGTTGTGCAATAAGTATTTTGTGAAATATGGCACCGGCACCCACAAATGATGACGTTTTGGCTATTGTTGGTTTGGTGCTAGAAGTGTGCGTTCCGACACACATGCTCATGCATACATGCACAAACTAGTTTGCGCAGGTATACAGATCGTAGTTTTGATCTGCCTACCAGACTTGTGCAAGAAACTTGTGGAAGTTTTGTCACACACACGCTCCGGTATACTTGCACAAGCCTTCAGTTCCGGTATACCGTTCAGGTATACCGCTACGTATGTGGCCGCCATTATGATGCAGCTGTATAGGGGCTTTGTCAAAAAATTATCAAAGTAGGTATATAATATAATTAATTTTGATCGAAACATTTTGATCGATACAAGTTTTCCTACTTAAAAGTTTACTCTTCTAGTTTTCGTACATAAGCAAACTTTTGTGTAGGAAAACTTGCATCAATCAGAATGAAATTTTTACCAAACTATGTGCAATGTGATTGCACACAAAATGGTTGTTTGCGATTTTTCAAAATTAGGCTTAGAGATTTTGTATCTTTAAAAATGTCGAATCGTGCGAGCGAGAGGTACATTATCGCCCGATTTCTGAAAGCTCGATCAACACTAATCGACTGTCAAGTCACTTGCTATTTCAGCCTTTAGTTCAAATTAGATATAGAAAGCATGTCAACGAAAAGATACAGCAACGCGCTCAAAGACCACTATGAACGAGGGCCGTAGTATTTATTTATTTATTGGGAAACCAGCAACAGCGATACAAACAATTTGTACTAAGTTTAAATTCTATAGTAGGTATGAATTGTTATATGTTTGCACTACAGATTCAGAGAATATTTTTTTTAATAGTAATCGGATCTTCTATTCTACGTATTATTATTCTTAGCATTAATGACAAACTATTTTGTGACTAATGTAGACAGTAGTCTTCTAAATCCAAACACTGGGGCTATTAATACACGAGAAGCCCGGTATAGCTCGCGCGCGACTGCTAGTCACTAAATGGTAAACCAATTCTTGAAATCTAGTCCCACACATACAACATCATAGTAATTATCTCGGGATATAATTATCTGGGATGATAATAAATTTCTTTTTCAACACAGTTGCTCATAAAGTGGCTCTACGGTCACCGCAATTAGGCACAGAATGACACCCATAATCAAACTGTAACTTTCTCATTGCTATAACCCACTAGTGAGTTATAGATTTTTTTTTTAATTTTATTGGTTGAGTTGTTTTGTTCCTACAAAAAGTTTTTATTCAAAAAAAAAGATCGTGTTCAATAAAACAAATAAATTAATATTCCTATTGCTGGCTCATTTCATGCAACTTCTTATTTAAATAGATAATTTTAACTCGTACGTGTTTAATAAACCAAGTAAAACATTGACTCAAATATATCTTTTGTTTTCTCTGTAATAAAAGAAAACTTAAATTCCCCATTTTGTACGTGGCAGAATAGGCACAAACCCTATGCGCGGAAAAAAAAACTCATCCCTTTAGTCTGTGGCCGATCGCAATGCGCGCGCTTATGAAAACTGATTAATTTTTCCCGCCGAAGTGAAACATTTTTCACTACTCGTTTTCACTGTTGAAATTATATTTATTTATTAATTAAAATGTCTACAAGTACACGAAGAAAATGATTTATGTTGTACACCGCCCGATTTATGATGTGAAAGTGCCCTTAACGTATGGAAACTTTACTACCTGAAAACTCCAAGGAAAAATATCTGTTCTGTGAGTTTTTATTATTATTTTATTCACAAATGTGTTGAAAAACGTCGTATGATACACGTGTGTATTGATGATTACCGTCCTCGGCTCTCTTAAGACCCTCGCCTACGGCTCGGGTCTCAATGGCGCCTCGGCGGTAATCACCAATGTACCACACTAGTACCATAATGTACTATTACACAATTAATGAATATTTTCGTTTTTAGGATGTGTCATTTTTGTATTTTGTAAGATTAATTCGAATTTTGACATTAGGTACATATTTCAGGTAATATTTTATTAAATTACATTTTTATTAATTAATTTTAAGTTCAATTATAATTATTAAGTAATTATGCTCATTAAGAGCACCGGTGGTCTAGTGGGAGTGACCCCGCCTTCCGATCGTAAGGTCGCAGGTTCGAATCCGGTCGTGCACCAATGGATTTTTCTATCGAAAAATTTATGTGCGCAATGCCAGTGCTCTTAAACGGTGAAGGAAAACATCGTGAGGAAACCAGTTAGTATTCTAACAGCGGCGATGGGCTTGCAACCTGTCACGTATGGAATACTAACTACTGCAAAATGTGGGTATGTGCCAAATGTAATGTTTGGACGTACCTCTGACTACCCCCTTTAGACATCCTCAAAGAATCTTGAATTAGTATCTACTTGGTACTGGGAGATCTGAAGGGATATCTACCGTACCTGGGGATCAAAGTCTTGAAGCTGTTTCAGTTTCAGTTTATGCTCATACATTTTTGTACCTACATTAAGACCAATGTAAACCTAAACTGAAATATTTCTGTGGAGTTTACTGCTATGCGTAAGCGTAAATAAAACTTACATTCTGGAAATAAATATTTTTGATTTCAAATAGTTTTTATTTATTTTTTTATCATTAAAAAAATTATTAACAATATTTAATTAGGTACCACAAGGTTTATAAAGTTTTTACCACTAAGGTAGGTACCTATCTCTTGTGGGTCTTGTCATTTTTGCGACCCCCTCTCGCCACTCGCATACCTACGGCGGTGTCTAGTTCTAACACTAGGTTATTGACAACGGTATTGGTAACATTAGAATTTCCGTTATTTGAACGCCTATGCTAAAAATACAGCCTATTAAGTTGTATAGGATATATTATACCTAATAAATAATACATGTAAAAAGTTTGGATTAAATTAACGAGATGACCTTGATCCTTTCAAATTACAAATCAATCAATTTTGAACAACTGCGTTAGCAGGTTTTTAGCGAGGCTATATCTCTATATATATAAAATTGGAGGTGTGTGTCCCGATATTCCACTCTGCAGCCAAAACTACGCATCGCAGACGAATTGTTATTGTATGTGGCAATAGGTACAAGGCTCCCATCGTGCACTATGGTGGTTGCAAGTCGATAATTATAAGGGTGAAAAAGATATGGGGCTTGGAACATGTTAACTTTAAAAATGTGAGACTATCATTGGTCTAAAATGGTCTGGCTTGTTCTAGAAATTTCTGGAATGATCTGGAAAGTTTTAATATGTATGCCTAGCTTCTGATTGAATGAGAACATTCTAGAAAATTCTACAGTGATCCAGACATTTCTAGGATGATCTAGGAAGTTCTAAAACCTACGTTTCGATTTAGATCGAATGAGAATGTTCTAGAAAATTCTAAAATGATCTGGAAAGTACTAAAAACTACCTTTAGATTCCGATCGAATGAGGATGTTCTAGAATGATCCAGAAATTTCTAGGATGATCTGGGTAGTTCTAAAATCACGTATAGATTCTGATCGAATGAGAATGTTCTTACGAAGCGCGGGAGTCTAAGTTTATCCTAAAATATGTTGAAAACAATTATGTCCACCCATGGGAAGCTGGGACAGGCCGCTAGTTTTTATATAAATTTAACAAATAAATAAATAATAATAAATAATGCTGGACAATCCACACAGCACCATCTAGCCCCAAAGTAAGCTACTCAAAGCTTGTGTTATGGGTACTAGATGACTGATATATTTAATACATTATATACTTACATAGATAGATATTTTTTTATTATATACATAGAAAACACCCAGACCAACGGAACAAATTTCTGCAGATCCTACACAAATTTGTTCCGATGCGGGAATCGAACCCGCAACCTCTAGCGTCGCAGGCGGACTCTCGCCCGCTGCGCCACAGAGGTCGTCAATCAAATCAATCAAATACAGGTTGTATTTGATTTAATTTTAATGTAACACTTGCTAGAGAAAACAAATAGACACTGGAATAGCAACCTATGCAGGCGCAGGGCCCATGATACTGACAACTTACACCTAACAACTACCTGTTATACTAAACCATGATCATGCATAAATGTATTGAGTATATTCATTACAAAAACTTACTGCCACTGCTCTCAAACGGTGAAGGAAAACATCGTGAGCAAACCGGCATGTTGTAGAACCTAATAATTTCTAAAATATGTTGACACATGTGCTGGAAAAGAGCCTCTTGAGGCGCACTTAGAACCCTTTCATCACTGTTTCGAAAGAAACTAGTGACTCGACAAGAAGAAGACGATTGCAAAAATCTTGGTTCTCCTTGGGTATCTAACACAGATCAGCGGCTCGATTACGCTAATGTCTGGCTAGATGGCTTTCAATTTGACATTTGATTCCCGTAGTGTAATGTCGGTTGTATAGGATGGATGGGAATCAAATGGGAACGAAATATTCCAACGCAAAAGTATGAGCTATTAAACTGTCAATCTTATTCGAGATGGCTGAATTATATGAATTATATTTATGAACCTCCTGGTTACTGCACTTAGTACATTTCAAATTGAAGATTAGTGGCGCGATAAAGGTACTTATACACCGCATTAAGATCACAGTTACAAAAATAAGATAACGTTAAGCGCTACACTTAATAATAATTGTTAAAATGCAGTATATAATACATGAAATACGGATTTAAAACAATATAGACTATTGCACACTTATTTTTTTTATAAGTAGGTACCTTCAGACACACACCCTTTTAATGATTGTGAGTGCTGTTATTGCATTGCACACAATTTGATTGATGCGATTTTTTATTAATAAGTTCAATGATTTTTTATTTGAAAATGTTAAAATGTGCCAACGAGAAATTGTTTGACGGTTGTCAGTCCCTTAATCAATAAAACAACTGAGCTGACAGGGTTTTAGGCCGTAGCTCTGAGCACAAACAATTCTGTAACAAAACCTTATGACAACATTTTCATAAGATTTTATAAGTACCTACCTACTGTAAATCACTGAATGTTGACTACATTAAGAAAAAACTACAAGGGTTTTCAAATAAATTTTTGGTAGAAAAAAAGGATCAAAATGATAACAACCTTCACAGCTCGTTGGTTGTAGCACTGCCTTCTGCGCCGTAGGCCGTGGGTTCGATCCTCACCGAGAACAAACATTTGTGTGATGAACATAGATGTTTATTCTCTGTCTGTATAATATTATAACTATGTATTTACAAAAAAAAGTATAGTTAAGTAGTATACCGTATCAGATATCTGGTTCCCATATCTCTCGAATGTGTTTAGTTTCATTCCACTCGATAGTGGTTATTAGAGCCTGAATACGTTGCGTTTTAAAGTCACGCTCTTGAGCAGAGCCAAGTTTACTACGAATAATAGTACAAGCCCAGCGTGCTACCCAGCGGCGCTACCTAGCGGCGCTTGTAGCAGGGAAACGAGTCGAAATCGTTTTCCAGGAAGTGTATAGGCAACTTCTAGCAGTGAACTTCTTCAGGATGATGACGGTGATGATGTCAGTAAACGATTCCTAGGTTATTTTCCTTTCAATATGTAATTATAGCCCCTTTTGTCAGTGTGGTTCTCACGCATCAAATGCTTAGGTAAAGGTAGCAGGAAGTCTTCTCATATGCCTTATAACAATTTCCTTGAAATACTTGGCAAAAGAATGTACTAACTATGTTGCCGTGAATTTTTAGAATTGTAAGTTAGTGATTTACATACAAACTGTATTGAACTGTGTGTTTATCGGATGTAGTAACGTCCGGGGAAGTACTACCGTAGCTAGATCGATAGCCTTCACAGCTTTGGTAGTAGCTCTGCCTTATGCATAGGCCGTGGGTTCGATTCTCACAGTACAAATAACGAACATGGATGTTTGTTCTCTGTCTGGTTATTATGATAAACTATAGTAGGTATATTTTTTTATTAAAAACCTATAATTTATTTATTAAATACCTTAAAAATAATCATAATAATCAATAAACAATAACTAAAACATATTATTAAGAGGAGTCCCTTTAGGCAAGGTACCGAAGATGCTGGCAGCATTCCCCCTTTGAATAGTCAGACTAATTATTTGATTGTAGGTATTATATTAGTGTTTACAAATAAAAAGTAGGCATGTGAGTATTATATCAGCTATGTGGTTCTCATAATACATGCTCTGGCTTAGTTTGGGGATTACAATCCTATGTTATGATACAATGCTCTTGCATTTCAGCCAGAATGTTTCACTAGTAACGTGATTCTATAAGCCACTTAAAAACATTGCATTAGTGGTGGCGACGGCCTTGCAACCTGCCACATACCGAATACCAACTACTGCAAAATGTGGGTATGTGCACATGTCATATCTGATCGGACTTCTTTATACCTAATCCATCTTTTAAGAGTAGTAGAGCTCTTTGTGAAGGGCTCGTCCGGGGAAGTACTACTACCAAGCCTTTTTCTGCCGCTAAGCAGCAACGCTGTATCGGTTTGAAGAGTGTGGTCGCCGGTGTAATTACAGGTACATGAGGCTTTACATCTGTTTCCCTCAAGTTGATGGATGCAGCGCAGTGCATCGTAAGGCACGTTCCTATCGTGCGTGACTTACGAGGCAATGCTTTGTTTTAGGTCATGGTTACTACTTAACATCTGGTGGGCCATCTGCTTGTTCCATCAGCTGGTTGTAAAAAAACAAATACAAAATTAGTTATTTCCATTAAAATGTATATACTATAAAATAGCAGGCTCAGTTTAATTTTAAAAACTGTTACGGTCTAAAACACACACATAAAAATAGAGGACAAAATATTATTTATTAAATAAATAATAAATAAATATTTGAGGACATTCCACACCGCATTATCTCGCCCCAAACTAAGCCACAGCTTGTGATATGGGAACCAGATAGCTGATATACATTTTTTTTCTATCCTGCTCCTTGGCAATCTGTTTTTAGAAACAATAATCCAATAGTGTGTGTGTCTCCAGCTTCCTCATATTGAAAATGTAATTTCTATAAATGCCAATATTTAAAGCATAATTAGTGCACTCATAGATTTGAATCATAATTTAGCTGCCAAATAAACAACGATGCTATAAGCTTATAATAGTGTGTAAGCTGGAGTAACATGTCTCCAGCTGCCTCAGTCAGTGTGGGCAAACGGCTAATGATAGAGATATATAGTAAACGCAAGGATTTAGTACCAAACGAATTAGCGAGGTACCAAAAATTTCAGGTCTGTAGCTCGGAAACTCTTCGAGTTATAAGACTTGATCAACGTGTAAGCTGGAGTAACGATACGTGAAAAAGCATATGCTCGTTCTCTGGAATGGCTGGAGCTAGCAGGTTGCTTTAAGTCTCCAGATTTAGTACCAAACGAATTAGCGAGGTACCAAATATTTGAAGTGTTTCTGTTCAAAACTCTATGAGTTACAAGCTTTTCCAGCTTTTTTTGTTTGTCCAACTTGCACATGTTGGATCTCAGCAACCACAATAGGTACAGACTCGGTTGATGTCTCTGAACCGAGCTATGAATTAGTGCACTCGGTACCAAAAATTTGGAATCTCTAGGACAAGCAGTTCTGTTGTAATCAGCAAAATAACTAATATTATGATGAGTTACAGAATACCAGATAGTTCCATTTCGACCAGCCTTCAGTTGATAGTAGCTCTATCTCTGTCACTACAGCGAATGCGTCTCACTCGTACCTACTGATGCAATCAAGGAATTTGAATATATCTGTCTGTATTCAAATTCCTTGGATGTTATTTTGCTGATTACAACAGAACTGCTTGTCCTAGAGATTCCAAATTTTTGGTACCGAGTGCACTAATTCATAGCTCGGTTCAGAGACATCAACCGAGTCTGTACCTATTGTGGTTGCTGAGATCCAACATGTGCAAGTTGGACAAACAAAAAAAGCTGGAAAAGCTTGTAACTCATAGAGTTTTGAACAGAAACACTTCAAATATTTGGTACCTCGCTAATTCGTTTGGTACTAAATCTGGAGACTTAAAGCAACCTGCTAGCTCCAGCCATTCCAGAGAACGAGCATATGCTTTTTCACGTATCGTTACTCCAGCTTACACGTTGATCAAGTCTTATAACTCGAAGAGTTTCCGAGCTACAGACCTGAAATTTTTGGTACCTCGCTAATTCGTTTGGTACTAAATCCTTGCGTTTACTATATATCTCTATCATTAGCCGTTTGCCCACACTGACTGAGGCAGCTGGAGACATGTTACTCCAGCTTACACACTATTATAAGCTTATAGCATCGTTGTTTATTTGGCAGCTAAATTATGATTCAAATCTATGAGTGCACTAATTATGCTTTAAATATTGGCATTTATAGAAATTACATTTTCAATATGAGGAAGCTGGAGACACACACACAATCCAATATGCTGATATATACTAATTAAGAAATAATTTAGAATTCAGCTGGGCTGGGCTGCGTTTGGAAAACTTCGTCAGGTCTTCTCGTCGCCTATCCCTCAATGTTTGAAGACGAAAGTCTTCAACCAGTGCGTCCTACCTGTTATGACCTATCCACAAACTGAAAGTCGCTCAGCGAGCTATGGAGAGAGCTATGCTCGGAGTTTCTCTGAAGGATAGGATCCGAAACGAGGTTATCCGACAGAGAACCAGAGTAGTCGACATAGCTCAAAGGATTAGCAAGCTGAAATGGCAGTGGGCCGGCCATGTTTGCCGTAGATCCGACAATCGTTGGAGCAAAGAAATACTTGAGTGGAGACCGCGTTTAGGTAAGCGTAGTGTAGGACGTCCTCCGGCAAGGTGGGGCGACGATCTGCGAAATGTAGCTGGCAAGCACAGGATGAGAAGAGCCGACAACCGGGCTCAGTGGCGCGTCTTGGGAGATACCTACGTCCAGCAGTGGACAAACATAGGTTGATGATGAAGAAAAAATTAAGAAAAGAATACAAAACTACAGAATAACTACCACTACTTTACCAAAGAATCTTGGTTTCTTTTTAAATTATATAGACTGCCCTTTGGCTACAATCTCACCTGATGGGAAGCGTCAATGACGCCGACAATGAAGCAAAACGGTCTACATTCTAGACTAGAAAAATCACTTCATGCCTTAAATAGACTCAAATTGAGTCTCAGACTCAGTCTGTTCTCAAAAACAACGCTTGCCTCTTATTTTCTGTTTTTTCCTTGGCAATGAATTGTGTTATGCCAGATGTAACTATATTCAGTCGGTTTCGTCTTTCAGTGGTCTTAACTGAAACAATCAGGTTAGAGGTCATCTTGCAATTTGTGATAAAAATAGATTTTCCCACGTCCGCTGTCGAAAAATACATTGTGTTTTTGTTTTTATATTAAACTAGCGACCCGCCTGCGGGCCACTATATCATGCATGTATTATACATATAAACCTTCCTCTTGAATCACTCTATCTATAAAAAAACCGCATCAAAATCCATTGCGTAGTTTTAAAGATTTAGGGACATAGGGATATAGGGACAGAGAAAGCGACTTTGTTTTATACTATGAGTATGTAGTGATTGCAGTTTTTGAATGTGAACAACTGAAATACCTTCACTACTGATCCCCAGGCACGGTAGCTATCCTCTCAGATATCTTAGTACCAATTACTAACTTCCGAATCTTTTAGGACGGCAATAGGGAGTAGTCAGAGGTTATATTTGGCATATACCTTACCTACCCAATTTTTTTAAATGTGACTGACTTTTATAGTGCCCTATTCATAGGTACCCATAATCCATCGTTATTCGGTAAGCGTTTTTATTTTTCACGAACAAGACAAATACGCGAATAGCGTATTCTGCCGTCTTACCGCAAAAGGTCACATATAACATTTTTTTTCAAAATTGAGTTATATGCATATTCGGAATCAGGAGAAAAAGGTGCATCTGACAAATTTAAAAAATCAATAAATAATAAAAATATATATAAATATAATACGTATATGCAAGTAATAGCATTTAATTTTTCTGCATAAAAATCATTTGAATGTATATATTCAAATGATTTTTATTCCCGAAAAACGTCAAACCAAAAAAAACTTTAAACCCATTTTTCTCGAGATTTGCAATTTGTTAGATGTGACCTTTTGCGGTAAAACGGCAGTATTCATATTTTAGAAATTACGACGAGTAGTAACATGAATATTAGCGATGTGTAGTGTAGTGTTACCGTTACATAAACGAACATGGTGATTTTGGTTAAAAAACTTTAATAGCTGTTGCCTAAGCATTGTAGTTTTTGCAGTTTGATTATTCCGGTTTTTTACAGTTTTGGCTGTGTCAAATTGAAACATGCACTTTTGAATTACCAACCAATTTACGAATTCTTTTTACGTTACGCAGCTTATACAAAATATTCAAGTTATATGTTTTATTATGTTACTCGCCGAAACTGATAAGTGTTTTATTACTGTAATGTTACTCACCGAAACTTTGTCGTATGCGGTGATAGTGATTTTAATAATAATAATAATTTATTTCAGACTTACTCGGTCCATAGATGTTAGTAACAAGATAAAACTTATAAAATAGTGTTAGTGGCGATTCTTATAAATAACAATAACAATTTAGCGCTGATTGTGCAGCTGCATCCAATGATGGTAGAGTGGACAGTGCCACCTCTCGGACAATATATTAATGATAATGTTCGGGCTGCCACGGACCCGCATTCTAAGTGCGGCGCATCGTTTGCAGATTATGGCATGAAAGCTCGGTAATCCGCAAACATGCCCGAAGCGCTGCAGTTTTAGTGTCATCAAAATATTGACATGTGCGACAGTCGCTAAACAATCGTTTGACAGTTATCAGCCTATGTAGCTTATGTTGATTCATAAGCGTGCGAAATAAAACAACATTTTTACAAATGAATTGGTGGCCTACAACTACGAATTGGTAGGTACTTAAATACACGTATTAGTTAATTAATTTGTATTACGAGTGTACTTGTAGGACATGTTTTCATCACAAACCCGAATAAACTACATACCTAGTTAATATATCGCAAACACATTTTTTAGAGGACCTCTGGCCTATACATTATTGGCTATATTTTTTATGTGTGTTGAATAGATAATTCTTATGTTGATATTTAGCAAATTTTAATAATGACTGGTTCATGCCCAACAATTGGCCAAGAAATGCCAATCGTTCTTTGTAAACATTTTTGTTAAATAATAAACGTACGCGCACGTACTTACTCGTTTGCGTGTTCATTTCAGAAACGTACGCATATCGGTTGCATTATACTCATAATTATTTAAACCAAATTGATTATTTTCTACGTGATTTTTATATAATATCCATTGTGGATGACGAAATGGCTTACAAACAGCTGAATTATGAATGCCTTACAAGTTTCTCCTATTACTACTATTGGGTTATTACATTTGGGTTTGAGGAGGGAACAAGGGCCCCGGTGCATAGAGAAAGAATCGGGACCTCACCCCTTCTTTCCACATACTTGAAATTATCATTATTATTACTTTTACAGTATTTTAAAACTTTTGATTATAAATAAATAAAAATAAATATTGGTGGACATTCCACACACCACTATCTCGCCCCAAACTAAGCCAAAGCTTGTGATATGGGAACCAGATAGCTGATATAATAGTTAAATACTTTTTTTGTAAATACATACTTCACTACATCACTACATAGTATAAAACAAAGTCGCTTTCTCTGTCCCTATATCCCTATGTCCCTATGTATGCTTAAATCTTTAGAACTACGCAACGGATTTTGATGCAGTTTTTTTTATAGATAAAGTGATTCAAGAGGATATTTATATGTATAATACATGCATGATATAGTAGAAAAACAATGTGCACCCGTGCGGTTCGCTAGTATAATATATTAATTACACCCAAATAGAGAACAAACATCTATGTTCATCACACAAATGTTTGTTCTTAGTGGGGATCGAACCCACGACCTACGCTGCCGAAAGCAGAGCTATATTAGACTACCAACTGAGCTGTGAGGCCTGTGAAAAATAAACTGTCAAAAAAATATAATAAAGGAAGAAGGGTTAGGACAATGTATGCACATTGTCCTTATCCAAGCACTTGGCAATTTTCCTATAAAGTAAGTATTACGCACGTATTCTACAAACACCCATAATCAAGACTATGATTACCCTTTTAAGATTTATCAAGTAGGTCACCTACCATTTCAAGTGTACTATCTACTACTTTGATTATCCACTAGTTAGTAATACTCATCAATTATTGATATGTTTGTTATTTATAGATTGAAAATAAATGTGATTACTTGATTGAAACGGAAAAACGTGCTGCATAATTCCATTGTCATATTTTTTTATCTTCGCTGTATTTTTGTCAGTGATAGAAATAGTTTCATTATTTCAGTTTCTAAATAAACATTCAATATTAATTTAGAATAACCAAAACCTGCTACAATATACTAATCACGCTTTGGGTAAAAAAAATGGATTTTATTTGATAGGCACTAGTACTGCTGGCAAAATAATAAGGTATTATATTCGTGTGTTGATGATGACAATATTTATTGTAAACTAGCGACCCGCCCGCGCGCCCCTGCTTCGCACGGGTGCACATATCATGCATGTATTACACCTTCCTCTGGAATCACTCTATCTAATAAAAATAACCGCATCAAAATCCGTTGCGTAGTTTTAAAGATTTAAGCATACATAGGGACATAGGGATATAGGGACAGAGAAAGCGACTTTGTTTTATACTATGTAGTGATTTTCTTGGATTTTGCAAAAAATTGGCCAAGTTTGCTAAGTTGATAGTTGAGGCCATTGGTTGGTATTCCGTTTCCTAAACTTTACCTAAAATAGTAAGATCTTCGTGAAGGTCCCGCCCGGGGAATCAGCGATGTAGTGTTTCGAATTGAAGGTGGATGCCAGTGAATTTACAAGCACATGAGGCTTAAGGCCTACGCAGACCAGGACGGCATGGCAAGGGATTTTAATTTTTACTAATGGACATTCAACCGTACTGTTACAGAAATACGACATAAATTGTATGCTTTAAAATGATGCCGTGGAATTGAAAGGGATTTTATCGCACGGCATTAAAAGACGCGCCACAGGCTCCCGTGGCCGCGATATCTAAGCGGCCAGTGTGCGCTGCCTCACGGCAAAATCCCTTGCCATGCCGTCCCGGTCTGCGTAGGCCCTTAACATTATTCCTCAAGTTGAAGGACGCAGCGCAGTGCATCGTAGGACACGTTCTTATCGAGCGTGACTTACGAGGTAATGCTTTGTAATAGGTTATGGTTACTTTAGGTGGGCCATTTTCTGGTTCATCAGCAACAAGGATAAAAAACTTTTTTTTTATTTAGTGTAGTAAAGTAGATGTTTGTTTCATACAACTAGCTGGTTCAAGAGATGATCATAAAAATAAGGCTGTAACAAGCGCTTTTGGAGGCTGTTGCAACCGCGGCGTGGTCTAATGCCTTGCTTACGAAAACGCTTTCACAATGGTGCAATATTTTACCGAGGTTTGATTACTTGGTAGCACTTAAAAATAATGGTATACATTGTGAGGGCACAGATGAAATAACAGTCACAGCGACCTACAGAAGTTGAGATTGATGTAGTTCTTTGGCACACAGTTAGTAGAAGCGCGAGCCGTCACATTTCTTCGTCTTCTTCTTTTTTTCCTTTCGAATTTTATTTCTTTGACAAATATTTTAAAATGTTGTGCCGGCGAGTTTTTTAATGGTTGTCACTCTCATAAGTGCCCATGATTGCATAGCCCTTTATCAGAAAAACGTTTAGCGTCATGATGGTTTTGATCGCCGTCATTGAATGCGTTTAGCATTGCACGTGCATAGACCTATTAGCTAATTTAAAAAGATACCTTGAAAGATTACTCGATGTCGACTGGCTGTAGAATTGTGAATTCCGGGAATGAGTCAGTCTTGCATAGCACCATCTAGGTTTTCAGTCATAAGTGGGTTATACAGGGTGTCGATAGCTTGCCGCCTAAAAATTACCTTCTTAACAAGGAAAATTGTTAGTATTGCGTTTATTTTAGGGCAACTGTCTGCCTTATGACTGATTCAGTTTGTATTGGCAGAAACAGTAATAGCCGATATTCTTATTTCGGTGTGTTAACGACATAATCATTATGAACTGAAATAAAATGGAAAAACTATACATTTCACCCACATTTTTCGAAAAGTATTGAATGTAAACTATGCTCATACTGGTTACGTACGCGAGAGTATTACACAAAAATATTATTCCTACCAAAAACTGGTTGGTTAGAAAGGTAATTTCATGAAGTACCTAGTGTAGAAATCCTACACTCTGTATAAAGTACCAGGAAAGCAGAATCAACTAAGAGGAAGTTCGACCTTCCTATCTCGGGCAAGCAAGATTTAAACTATGTCAAAAATGTACCAGGCACGTATAAAGTTAAAAGTAGTTGAGAATAGACCCTTAGTAACTAGGTGTATCAAAAAAGTACCAGGCGCGTATAAGATAAAAGGAGTTGAGAATAGACCCTGGATAGTGGAAGTCAAGGCCTATGCGGCTTTCCGTTGGGACTTCGAATGGCGTGGTAACTGGGATTTATGCGTTTTTCTTCACTAACCTTGATATAACTAGAAATAGTGCAATGGAAATGCAAAACATTATAGACTGTAATGACATAATAACCGTTTTAGAGGCTGACAACCGCTAATTTGATCGAACGCATCTACGATTTAAGAGAGAGATAAACACACCGACTACTACTACTACTACTTTAAAAAAAATTTAATGAAAAAACAATGATTACATGTGAATGTTAGAATAAAATTACTGAATGTAGATTCGACTTAAAATTATATTTCCTCTAGTGGTAGCTAATCATGTTTATGGTAAAAAGCGTGTTAGGAACAAGACCATACTTTTCCTTCAGATTATTCTCCGAACCTAAGTTTTAGATTATTCATAATAGTTTCTTTGTAAGAAATGTGTATTACTCACTGAAAGCCATTAATAAATACAATATGCAGCAGAATTGACGGCTAAAAGTAG
This sequence comes from Plemyria rubiginata, assembly GCA_963576535.1. Lineage (NCBI taxonomy): Eukaryota > Metazoa > Arthropoda > Insecta > Lepidoptera > Geometridae > Plemyria > Plemyria rubiginata. Next base: position 5,356,575 of record OY754922.1, on the reverse strand, counting down.
TGCAAAATAACAAAAAGTAAATACCTAGCATAATTTATGCAGACTGCAATTTACGTAGATAGTAAATGAACTTGTGTACGGTACTTTAAATAGTCCATTCAATAGCTAATTTCCTTATGTATTTTATTGTTCAATCACAATAGACAATCAGTCTTCCACGGTGATAACGGTCATCTTAATATTTAAGGGGCTGACAGCCGTCAAAGTAGAAGTCGTTAACTATGTAAAGACACAGTAGACTTTTATAATATTAGTATGATTTTTAATATTGGTCCGCTTCTCTCTTTTACAACACCCTTACTGGGTACATTATATATTGAAAGCCAAACACTTATGCATGAATATACCTAAACATAAAATAAACTTAAATATAATACAACTTAAATGGTTCACATTCATGTAACTTACATACTAGTATTTATGCTAGATAAGAAGCTATATAAAACAGAATATTATGAAGACTAAGTTATAAATAAGTTTAGGTATAGGTGTTTTACATAGGTGGGCTATAAAATGATAAGTATTACAAAATTCGTACCCTCCGTGCTAAAAACTGTGTTACGGAAAGGTACTTACTCACCAACTTATTGATCGAGCGAGCGAAGCGTCTCAGTTTTCACATTGGCCAAAAATGCGTTTGTCCGGATGTCTGTCTGTTCTCCTCTACAGGTCGCATTTTTCAACCGATCTGGACGAAACTTGGTACACAGGTTATATGACTTATTAGAATTTTTTTGTCGTCGGGGATTTTTGATTGGAGGGGTACTTCCCCCAAAAAGGGGCAAAAAGGGGGCTATTTCATATACTGAATATCTTCACCAAATGAGATCCGATTTCGATTGTTCTTTTTTTATTTGAAAGGTAGTAACTATAAGTTGGTCTCATAAAAGTTTGGTGAAGATCTGATGAGGATCTTTAGTATGATGAACGGGATAGCTCATCAAAAAATCGACGGGTTTCAATCAAATTTGAGAGAAACACTAAGGACGTCATTCTACACAAGATGATTAAAAAAACAATAAAAATCAATAAAATCAAAAGAATCAAAAATCGGAAAAATTATATCTACCTACCGCTAAGCCAGTGCATTGCTCACTTTTAGTGTGCTCGCGAGGTCTACCAGCTCACAGAGCCACTAGTTATACTTAGGGCATAAGACCTGACAAAGTTAAATCATAGTACGTATACTTGCTTAGTAGTGCAACAAATATACCTACCGAACACTGAAAGCACTACTAAGCTTTCACATTTCAACATTTTGAAAGTTACTGATTTTATCTTTCAGAATCTCTCATAATGTTGGGTGTGCGAGCAAGAAGCGGTGGTCATCGCCTTAATGAGTTAGGTATACCTAAGTACTCATGTAATCGAAATAGTGATGAATAATACAGCGCAAATCATTCTTTACAAAGGAATGTCCGTATCTTTGACACTATCGTAAATCTGAAAATATGGATTTTCCATTTGATGGAGGATCTTCCTACTTTATATGTTTCTTTTTTTTTTTACTGAATACATTATATAGATATACATACAAAGGAAGGTCCCTTTGTATGTATATCTATATAATGTATATCTAGAAACTTTAAAGAAATTGTTAGCTTCTTATTTTTATTTCATCATTCTCATCATGAATCATGTTTTTTTCGTAGTTCTAGTTTTAAGAAGAACGATTCCGAGCACTCTCCATCCGCGCCGACTTCCCGCAATCTTCACTGTCGTCAGCCAATCGGGTAGGAGGGTGTCCCACGCTTGTTTGCCTATTTGAGGTTACCATTCGAGAACCTTTATTCCCCAGCGGTTGTCGGTTCTTCGAGCTATACCTAGTTAGGACTTTGCCAAAAAACTTAAACAGAATAAATTAACGAATGGAATGTCATAATTGTACACCTTGACTAATAACCAACTAAATACGACAAATTATAACAATTAAAGTAAACAAATGTTTAATGGGCGGTCTTGTCGCTATAAAGCGACATCTTCCGTCTGGAAGAGGAAGACTTTTGAATGGAGCGGAGCCTAGAATATCATGGTTGATTAGTTTGGTTAGCTTGGTTAACAGCATTAACAGCACCAAATAACATAAAAACATAGAAATATGACCCAGATACAAAGTAGGTTGATTTATTTTCAAAGGGCACAGTACAATACCTAAATAAAAAGTAAGGTAAGAGTTTCATAACATAACTTAGAAGTGGGTGGGAGTTTTCTGGGCCGAACGTGACCGATTTCATGCACTACTTTACACTTTTTCGGCTTCAACTGTGTTGACTTGTGAATAGGTACGAAAGTGAACTACTAAAAAAGTTAACTAGTTTTTGAAAGGCGGTTTGTAATATTTAGAAGTAGTAAATACCATGCACCAATGGCTTTTCTCTTAGTTGTCTCTTAGAATCTTTTGTTTGGAATATAAAAAAAAATACAAATAATTTTAATAAATAATATAATTTATCACAAAAAGTATTTAATAGTATTAACAAATACTATGAATACAATTACTTAGTAATTAGCAAAATGTATATCCCACTTAATATTATAAACGCAAAAGTTTGTAAGTATGGATGGATGGATGGATGGATGTTTGTTATAGATTATATTGAGATAGATTATATTATTATTTTGATTTTACATTTAATTGCTATTGTTTTTTATAATTATTGTAAATTTTCTAATGTTTAAAGCCACACCCTCAATTTGCATCCCAGCTATGGGGAATGAGTGCTACCAATTGAATTTGATTGCCATCCTTATGTACCTACACCCTTGACGCAAATAAATGATTTATGATTATGATTTTAGTCTGGAATAGCACATGGGCTACTTTTTATCCCGTGAATTCTCACGGGATAAAAAGTATTACCGGGTATTCACCGGGATTTAAATCTGCGCAGGTGAAACCGCGAAGCACAACTAGATATACATATACCAGATCGTTGCACACGGTCTTGAGATAGCTCAAACTGATCCAAATTAGTGCAAATCGGAAGTCTCTACACACTGGCTGCAATGCCACGCTGAATAGCAATGCTGTTGCTAAATGTAAAGTGATAGATTCAAATAAGATAAGAGTAGTAGAGCTCTTTGTGAAGGGCTCGTCCGGGAAGTACTACCACCACGCCTTTTTCTGCCGGCAAGCAGCAACGCTGTGTTTCGGTTTGAAGAGTGTGGTCGTCACATCACAATCATAATTACATGTATGCCTCAAGTTGCTGGACGTAGGGCAGTGCATCTTAGGGCACGTTCCTATTGTACGTGACTTACGTGGCAATGCTTAGTGATGGTTACCACTTCACATCAGGGAAGCCATCTGCTTGGTCCATCAGCTAGTTGTATTATTAAATTGAATTGTAGAGGTTAAATTTAATTTCCCAATTTTTGGACAATCGTATGGAATATTTGTATTCAAATTCCTTGGTATGCACTACACTGTTTGACAGAGATCAATGTTGTTTGTCGACCATTCGTCCAAATCTGATCACACACAGGATATGTTTTTTATATTTGATTTGATTTGATTGATAATATTATCTATGTGTTGTTCTGATCACAGGATATATCTATCTGATGATATTTATATCTAATGACGCACTATATAAAGCTAATGACACGAAACAGGAAAGATAGTAATAATTATAATAATGATACATTATCAAATAGTTAATGTAAATTAAATTGATAGCCCCTGATTTTAATAAATGAAAAGAAATGCACCTATGATAAATAAATAAAATAAATAATGCTGGACAATCCACACCGCACTATCTAGCCCCAAAGTAAGCTATTCAAAGCTTGTGTTATGGGTACTAGATAACTGATATATTTAATACATTATATACTTACATAGATAGATATTTTTATTATACATAGAAAACACCCAGACCATCGGGACAAATTTCTGCAGATCGTACACAAATTTGTTCCACGGCGGGAATCGAACCCGCAACCTCTTGCGTCGCAGGCAGGCTCTCGCCCGCTGCGCCACAGAGGTCGTCAAAGGTATATATATATGACTAGCGGTACCCGCGACTTCGTCTGCGTACTTTTAATTTGAATATTATGCAATAAAAGGTAGCCTATGTTCTTTCTCAGGGTCTAAAGATTGTCTGTGCCAAATTTCATCAAAATCGGTTGAGAGGTTTAAGCGGGAAAGCGTAACAGACAGACAGACAGACAGACAGACAGAGTTACTTTCGCATTTATAATATTAGTTGGGATAGGTACGAGTAAGATACCATTCTTTTCATTAATTACAATAATCAATGGGTGCATCTCAATTATATTCACACACACCTAAAGTGTGGGTAAGAACTAAAGTAAACTGGCTTTCTACTGTGTAGATGACTTAAACAGGGATAACTTTCACTCATGCTCCTAATTACGGGAACTTGCCCACCACCATGCTTTTTCTGCCGTCAAGCAGCGGTCATAGCCAGTCAAAGGCCATAGTCTTCATACCGAAACAAGCACTGTGTTTCGGTTTGAAGACTATGGTTTCCGTTGAAGTTACAAGCCTAAGAGGTTTAACATCTGTATGCTTCAAGTTGATAGACGTATGGCAGTGAATCGTAGGGCACGTTCTCATCATGCGTGACTTAGACAATACTTTGTTGTATAGGTAATGGTTACTACTTAACAAGGTGGGCCAGCTGCTTTTTCCATATGCAAGTTGTAAAAAAACTAAAAATCATAAGACGGGTTGTATCATATTGCTCCCACAAGTACACAAATGCTATAAAAAGTAGATAACATTGACAAACTAAGCAAATAAATACCTACAAAGATTTAAAGAACACCTACTTGAAAAACTAGGTAAAGTGTGCAAAGAATATCTTTCTATAGATAGAGTGATTTATTTTTTGTATCATGCGTGCTCATTCACCAGTCTTTTAATATTATTTATTTGCTTGTGCTAATTATTATCGTGCTCAAAATAAAAGGAAAAACCTATTCAGCTACATGACTTTGTTCCCCATAGTTGAAACAGGTGTTTTCATCAATTTGGCCCAAATAAACTGGATCGCCAGCTATGCAAACTTCGTGTGCCCACAGCCTGCACCCAGAACATTGCACCCAGCCTTCTCTTGGCCTGCTTTGCCATAGCTTTACACATAGTTGGTGCTACTCCATACGGTGATTTCGATAGAAAAAATACATTGGTGCGGATTCGCGAAAAGTACACAGGGTGTACAGACTTGGGGGTTTTACAAAATATATAACGAATATTTCTTTCTTTTCAGGCATGGTGGGAGCGCCGGACGTCATCAAACCCATTGACAAGGTCGACGATCAGTCCCCTTACGTCAACGGCAAAGAAAACCCCGTATACACGATCAGCGGTAAGCAAAGGCCTTACTTTATCCTAAGAATTTGACGTGTATCGTAAACGTATCGTATCTTATAACAGACCTATAATCATACAACAGAATAAAGTCGAATATTGCTAGGATACGTTAACGTGACAATGGTGAACATTCATTCGTGATCATGATCAGCCCCCAGTTAGTATCCAGTGCGATAACTAATAGACGCTCGTAGGCAATAGAACCAGGCATAAACGGATGTAGAACCTAGTTTGTGTGCTCGTGCTTGTGTGTATATTTGTGTATATTTGAACGAAAATAGACGCTATGCCACTGCGTACATCATAGCGATAGGTTAGTGTGGATTAGACTTTTTGTGTATCTTTGGGACGGCAGCAGCCAAAATCCTCACGTTCGAAGTTCAAAACTGAAAACGGGTCGATTTTATTGGCCCAGTCTTGGATATGGTTCAGTAGAAAGACACCTAACTAAAGAGCTTAGCCGACTTTTACAAATTGTCACACAATCGGTTGCATATCGCCACGCCAAAATAATGATACTAGTATAATAGTTAGTAGATATTATTGGATATGCCATGAATCTAATAGGGCCCTGAGTTTGGAGTAGTAGTAGCTACATTCGCAGAACGTCGCCGTATCTTAAGTTATGAAATCGTATTACACATGAATGTGTGTAAACATATCAACTTTATTATTTTATTGCTAGCAATAAAAATGACAGTTAAAAAACTGTCTTTCAGATTCCTGAAATGTCAACTGTCTCAGTCAATATTGACAAGTGTTAAGTTATTTTTTATCTTTATTATTTTATGTTATCAGAAAAATCTGAGCTCGTTACATCAGCTACCTAATTTTTGCATATTTATTTGGATTCACTGACATCTTATAGAATAATTACATGATAAATAATGTACCTAAACATAAATATTAGTGGACATTCCACACTGCACTATCTAGCCCCAAACTAAGCCAAAGATTGTGTTAAGGGAACCAGGAGCCTTATTCACTATGACCATTTGCACTGCGAACACAGCTAAGACAAGGCAGCCGGTGTCATACGGTCAGGGCAAAGTATCTCCTATGTCAAAGAATAAAGCCCAACATCAAGTTATGACGTTTCACGGTTTGGGCAAGGAATCTCCTATTGTCATAGTGAATAAAGGCTCAAGATATGGCTGATATCACAATTTAAATAATAGCTGATATTATACTTGACTTTTACTCTTGAATACCACTTGACACTGGCAAGATTGTCTGTACCAAAGAATTTGAATACTACGTATCTGTACGGACTTGGTACGGACTGGAGCCATAAACAATACATATCAAATAAAGCTATACAAAGCCAAAAAGTAACCCTTATTAAACCCCAAAAAAACCCTTACTAGAAAAAAGGACGCAAAAGTGAGCAGTGTAGGTGAGAGTCAAATAATAAATTACTTCACGACAAAATAGCAACAGTAGGTACAAACAGAAATCAAAATTTTTTCCTGAAAAAAGTTCCGTAGACCAACAACATCGTCTAGAATAGTCTAGATAGCGCAAAGTCGGTGGAACGATAAGGCTCATAATCGCTTTCCCTAAAAATGTGTTGTCAGATCTATGTCCAGCATGTATGTATGTATGATTTCAGGCTGATGGTGACGATAATGACAAAAATATAAATGGAAATCTTAAGATACCGAAACTTAAATTTAGCGAACGTTTAACGATAACAACGATTAAAACGACCATGATACGCAATGTCTAAACATGACGATAATTGATTATTGTTATAAATTGATTAATGATTGCATTAAAAACATTTATAATTATAACAAAATGTAACAAACCCACACATAAAACAGTTGAGCTGTTATTGGACAGCCTTCACAGCACTGGCACTAGAGTCACCTAGTTTTCAGACGTTTCAAGATGGTCCTTGTGATTTTACTGAATAAACATATTTTTGACTTTGACTTTGCTCAGTTGGTAGCAGCTCTGCCGCCTGTGCCGTAGGCCGTGGGTTCGATCCCCACCGAGAACAAACATTTGTGTCTGAACTTTTGGTACATTATAAAATCTTTAGTATTAAGTTGTTAAATAAAGGATATTGAAACTGAAATTGAAGTGTAACCCTACACGTTTTTACAGGTACCTCTGTATGTGCTTCTCTAAATACTCTAATAAAACTCATTGCCGTCGTCTGTCTTTCCTGATTCCTACGATTTGGGTGTCTTTAAGGCAAGAGTGAATAGGTGTCTTCTGGACCGTTCTGTTCCATCGTGTCGGCTACATCGTCGCTTACCACCAGGCGAGATCGTAGCCAAAGAACGGTCTATTAAGTTAAAAAAAAAATACGTAAGGTAAAGAGTGCGGTAAAGAGGTATTTTAGAATTCAGAGCATAGCTAAACAAGCGATGACGTAGGTTTGTTATCCAAGCTATGAATTTACACAGATGTTAGTAGAACAATAGGAAAAACAGAAACAATCTCGCGACTTTGTTAATCAGGCACGGTAGATATCCCTTAGAATATATAAGGGGGGATAATCAGAGGAACATACAAATAATACATTGGGAGGTACATAAACCCCAGATTTTGCAGTAGTTGGTATTCCATGTGGAAGGATGTTACAGGATGCAAGCTTATCACCGCCGCTAAGAATGCTGGTTATAATATCAATAATAATACCAAAAATATAATATTAGATTGAATTGAAAGGAATTGAATTGAATATTATACACTATTTTGAATGTCTAAAAACAACTTTGATATTGCATTTTATTATTTCGTACCTACCTATTTATGTTATTATTATATTTTTATGTTATATTATAAGATTAATAAGGCTAGTAATTGTGAAATCAAATCTTTTGTTAAAAAACAAAGATCCTACTCTACGAATTACGTCTTTTTAGTCTTTGAAAGTTTGTTAACATTTACAGGAATATGTTTTCTCCATTTCCTTCCTGTTGTTAATGTAGGTAAAGTATATCTTTTGTAGGTATTTAGTCGTCCATCATTCCAGCCAGTCAAAATCCTTGGTGGTCTAGTTCCAAACACAAATACAAAATGTTTATTAACTTTTTAAAAACAGTAGATTTTACAGATACTACCTTGGCGGCAGAAAGCGTTGCTGTTTCGTTTTGAAGGGTATGGTTGTCACGGTTGTCAAGTTGATGGACGCAGGGCAGTGCATCGTAGGGTACGCTATTCTAAGTTTTATCGCTAGTGACTTACGAGGCAATGTTTTGTTATAGGATCACCACTTAACATCAGGAAGGCCATCTGCTTTTTCCATCAGCAGTTCATATTAAAAAAAATATTACTTACTATAAAAGGTGGTACTTTTTTATATTTATAAAATAAATAAATATGTTTTGTAAATTTCATGCAGCGCCATCTAGTAGCAAACTAAGCAAAGCTTTTAATATTGGAACCATAGTGGGAAACAAGGTGCATTTTACATCCTTTTTAACAAAAATATGTCAGACAAGTATATGTCCTGATTGGGCATCGCTCAACCTTGCAGCAGAAAACAGGGTAGTCAGGATAGTACCAACTGAGCTGTGACTCTGTAAGACCAGTCGATATCCACTGGTTTATCTACATCTACATCTACACTAATAATATTATAAAGAGGAAAACTTTGTATGTTTGTGTGTTTGTATGTTTCGAATAGGCTCAAAAACTAATGGTCCGATTTCAAAAATTCTTTCACCATAAGAAAGCTACATTATCCCTGAGTAACATAGGCTACATTTAATACTAAAAAAATTAGGGATCCCTACTAAAACATAAAAAATGTAACCCGAGGTGTAATATAAAATGTCTTTCACCGCAGCTCACTGCGAAAACTATAGATGATAGAACAAAAAAATGTTCCACAATATTATAGAACACATCATTATCTACAAATAAGTCAGCGATAGCATATGTCTAACTATTGTAGTTATGTTACTACAACTAGGTAATTTTCTACATTTAAAATGTTGATAGAAATGCCGACGAAAAACAGACCATGGTTCTATACCTTTATATTAGTCCTTATTCAAATAAATTTTGTATGCAAGGCTGTTTCAATACCTGTAGATTACTTCTTGATTTTTTTAAATCGGACGTTCCATTCAAAAGATATTACGAAATTAAAAACTTTAGTGTGCCTTAGAAAGCGCGACAGCAAGGCGAGTTCTCACTCAGCTTGGGCACAAAGGTGAAAATACACATGCCCATAGCTGGCACACTTGCATGCAAGTTACAGGCACATACGCTAATTGGCATGCCTGTACCTAGCAGTAGTTAGCACAAAATTATATTTTAGGTCAGGTACTGGCATGTCACGTGAGGGAGGGGACTCAGAGGCTACGAAGCCGGCATGTTTGAACGTCGCTTCAGGTACAGGCATGCCAGTAACTGACGTGTTGGCATGCCACGTGAGGGAGGGGTCGCGGGGGTCTACGAAACCGGCATGTGTGAACGTGCAACACCTGACCTGACGAGTTAACTTGCAAATGTACCTATCTACAATGTGCCCGTAAATTCTGCATGCCTGTAACTTGCATGCCCGCTACTGTTCCATTTTACTGGCACGTGTATTTTCACTTTCGTGGGCTACGAATCGCGGGAGTCTAAGTTTATCTTAAAATGTTGACAAAAATTATGTCCACCCATGCGAAGCTGGGACAGGCCGCTAGTCAAATACCTATAATGTGTTACACTCAACGATGGTTATCTTTCATTGTAGGTTACACTATACATTCGTGTTACTAACCTCTCATATTACAATAACTTACACAATAACATTACAACAGACAGACAATGACTTTATTAATAGTTTGTATAATAACAAAACGATAAGGCATGTATTTTATCACAAATGTGGGTACCTACTGAGTTGACAGATCAAATTCATTAGTGCTAAGGACCTTACTGTGACCACTCTTGCAAAAAATGATATTTAATATCAATTTTGAACGGTCTATAACTTTAAAAACGTCAAAATACGGGTGAATTAAACGTAAAAAAGTGTTTATTTTTGTTTTAGATATATCATGTGTCGTTTTGACAAAACTAATGCAAAGGTCTACAGTTACAATCGTATCTTATCGACGATAAAAAGTGCTGATAAGTTGAAAAAACTAATTGCTCTGGGTTTTTCAGATCTGGAGTGTCTTTGAATAGGAAGTTCGCCTTCCGCATTCAGTGATCGTTTATTGTGGATTGATCAGTTAGTTAGGTATTTCTCGTATCTGTGTACAGTCTTATTTTTAAGCTATTGTGAATAAGATTGTGACCGGTTTTACTACCAGGGTATCGTTATCTGTTACTTAGAAATTTCTCACTATAGGTACTCTAGACTTCTCAAAAATGACGACAGAAATGTAATAACTGACAACGGTACTCTGTGATGGTGAAACCCACCAAGTTCAAAAGTTCAATACAAGTGTTTTCAAATACTTTTGAAGCGTCTTAATTGAGACGACTTTTTAGAAGTGTTAAAATGTCGTTCCTGAATTTCGGTACGAGATTAGAAATGGCAGTGGACAAGATACTCAAGAAGTACCGAGGATATACCATTATAGGTGAGGTTCTGAGTGATAAACAGTCAAAAACGTCACAAAAATTTGTCATTTTCGTTTATAAATTTCCAGTTTTCATCTAACATCAATATTTAGGTCACTTTACCACTGGTGTTGGTTCATTATTTCGCTCCCCTACTCCTGTTAATAGGTATGTAGGAATAAACTGAAACCTCTAAGTTGGTATCAACTCACGGAATAAACGGAAGTAGTAGTTTTTAAACTTTCGTGGTTATGACACTTATTGATTACACTCTGATATTGGCATTTATCGCGTATTATTTTTTATTTATTTATTTTATTTATTCCAACATTACATCTATTAAATAATTAAGATTAGAATTTACATTAGATCTATTAGATAATGATACGGAGCCCTTCGTGCGCGAGTGCGACTCGCACTTGAACGTATTTTTTTTTTTTTTTTTTTTTTTTGATGTGATGATTTGATTTGATGTTAAATTGGTAATAAGAGATTTGAGGGGATATTTACCGTGCCTGGGGATCAAAGTCGTGAAGCTGTTTCAGCTCATTTTGATGTTGCGCAAAACCGCTAATAATAGGTGTAGGTACAACTTTCGTAATGCGCGGTGGGTTTCTATAATCTAGTACAGCCAACTGTTATCATTGGATAATGTAATATTGTTGTATTGCATTATAGTCCATGTCGAACGGAATTTCACTGGCTTCCCTAGCCTTCGTCGTTGCGTTGCATTTCCTAAGCAGATAAGACGTCACTGCCGCTTAGATATATGAAAACAGCGCAAAAACAAAATCCGTTTGTTCTAGGTCTAGAAAACCTTGTTTATTATGTGTGTGTTTTATATAGAATACCGTATTTCATGTTTAACTTCTGTGTTGCCTGAAATAAATTAAAATAAAATAAAATTACAATGACAAAAAGACAATTAATTATTATTAAAGACCTGAAAGAACCCGCATGTGACATAGTAGCTGTCGTTATTAATAAAACATTAAGTCATAATTTTTAATTATCCATACCTATGTTTATAATTAGTCGAGTTTTCTTTGTTCATATTTACTTTAACTTTGTTATATTTAACAAAGGTTTTAACAAAACATTTTTTCTTTTATACAACTAGCTGATGGAACAAGCAGATGGCCCACCTGATGTTAAGTGGTAACCATCACTTATAAACAAAACATTGCCCCGTAGGTCACGCGCAATAGGAACGTGCCCTACGATGCACTGCCCTGCGTCCATCAACTTGAGGCATACAGATGTTCAGCCTCATGTGCCTGTAATTACACCGGCGACCACACTCTTCAAACCGAAACACAGCGTTGCTGCTTGGCGGCAGAAAAAGGCGTGGTGGTAGTACTTCCCCGGACGAGCCCTATACAAAGAGCTGTACTACTCTTAAAACATATAATTATATGATTTTTTAAGCTCTGACAGTGATCTCAACACGATTTCCAAGTTGGTATCCGCACCATAGTAACGCGTTTTTGTATGATGAAGGCTCTAACTATTGTTATATTTTTAACTATTGCCACAGAATTGTGAAAAAGCTATTTATATATTTTTTTATTATACATTAAGAATGTTTTCTAACTCTTCATTGCAGAAAACAGTGTTCCGAGCATCAACCGCAGGCAAAGTGCAAATGTTATAAAAATACATAGATGCTTAAATATACAATAAACAATAAATATTGGAATAGTATAGCAAAAACGTCATAGCTAGGGTTGCCACTTGCCACATGTACTTTAAAGTTTTACGGTTATTTCTTTCGAGCATACTTACTTCACATTTTATAATGAGAATGAATGTCGCGAAAGTACATTGTTACTTATTTTGGGTTATGTTTAGTTTAGTTATGTTTGTTATAAAAATACGAAATAAAAGACGAATATTTTTGCTAACCAAGATCTTATAACCAACATTGTTTATTTTAATTTAATGTTAGACATTGTAGCTAAAAATATCACGTAGAGGATAAATAATAGCGTTGCCGATTCGATGGATGTTCTTTTTACACTTGTAAGTTTGCAAAGTGAATAAAAATACTACCTATATCTTCGCAAAAAATGGGACAATCCTAGCCACAACCTTGACATGGCCACGGCTTTCTACGCACGACCCTCGTCATTGCCATGCTATGTGGTAACATTCACCTCACAAAAATAAAATAAAAAAGCTTTATTTCCTATACACTATTACACTAAAGAAAAAAACATTAACCTAAATTATCCTATTAAAATATTAAAAATTTAACATTTAATTGAGTTAAAGGTTAACTTATTTCTAATATATGACTTAATTATTTAATAAATAATATTACACAACAATAATATTACTGAAAAAAAAACAACTTTTACTACACTTTATTTCTTTCAACAAGCACTATCTAGCCCTAAACTAAGCAAAGGATATTTGATTACTTTTTTTTGTAAATACTTAAGTACTATGTAATGTAATATCCCAGACAGAGCACAAACACCTATGTTCATCACACAAATTTTTGTTCTCGGTGGGAATCGAATCCACGGCCTACAGCGCAAAAGGCAGGGCTACTACCAACTGAGCTGTGAAGACTGTGTAAACCAATTACCTCTCAAATAATATTGCCTAAAAAACCGTATACACTGAAAATTATAAATCCTACAAAAGTTTAAAAAATACTTCAGTATAAAGTATACATTATAGGTCTCCGGTTCAAATAATTATTGTTATAATTATAACCACTTTCGTTTGTTTCAGATGAAATTGGCATCAATGATAGCAACTACAACATGTCATCCATAAACTCTTCGAACGGAGACCTAAAGAGTCTAGGAGACCCACCAGACAAGAAACTAGCTGACGCGGACGCCGAAAAACAACCGTTATCGGGGGTGAGTGTAAAAAAATAAATATTTGTCAAACTTTGGCCTTAAAAAAATTATGTATCATTTTAAAATACCTAGTTAATTGACTCAGGCGTGACTTTGCGGAAGTCCATTGTTAAATATAAATTAACTTGAACAAAGCAATATGTAGTACTAATCCGCTGATCTAATCTCCTTAAGCTGGAATAAACTTAATTATATTTAAGTTCTAATTAAGTTTATTCCAGCTTAAGGAGATTAGATCAGCGGATTAGTACTACATATTGCTTTGTTCAAGTTAATTTATATGTATCATTTTAACAAAAACGTACTTGTTTTGTCCTCCGTGAATCCGATAGTTATTAGGTTATCCTACTTCCTACTAATATTATAAACGTGAATGTTTGTAAGTATGGATGGATGGATGTTTGTTACTCTTTCACGCCGGAACAGCTGAACGGATCTGGATGAAGCTTGGCAGAGAGATACATTATAGTCTGGAATCATAGGCTACTTTTTATTCCGTGGGAATACCGGGATTTTAATCTGCGCGGGTGAAACCGCGGGGCGCAACTAGTAATATTATAAACGCGAAAGTTTGTAAGTTATGGTTGGATGGATGGATGGATGTTTGTTACTCTATAACTCCAGAACGGCTGAACGGATCTTGGTGAAAATCGGCACAGAGATATATTATAGTCTGGAATAACACATAGGCTTTTTATCCCGTGGGAATCTCGGGGTTTAAAACTACGCGCGTGAAACCGCGGGGCGCTACTAGTATCACAATATACAAAGTCGCTTCCCGCTGTCTGTCCCTTAATAATGTATGCTTAGATCTTTAAAACTATCCACCTAATGAGCTCAATTATCTTTCTTCTTTGAAATGTACGGTGAAGGCCTAAGTCCAGCTGTGCCCTTTTTTTTGATGATTATGATGAAGCACTATTTGGAATTTGAAATACTTCTGAGTCATTGCGGACGTCCGAATTTTTTCTACGAAAATACTTATCAGATAAGGCGTATAATAAGATAACCAAACCCATTTAATTTAATACAATCCCTGATTGGGCCATTCGGGCAGTTGTTTGTCCAAATTTAAAACGTGATATTATTTATTTGTATTACTTTTAATGGTGGCACTTTATATCGCTATTATTAGTGTGTGCAAATAAACTAAAACCGGCTGTACTGAAATAGCGATGTAAAGCATTACAATTAACTTACCCCTGTAAATGGAAAGCTTATAAATAAACAATTTTGCGGGTTCTGTGTTATTAATATATTCAGAAATGTTTAGTATCTATGTGATTTTGTGAAGATTACATAATTTTCCATTAAAGTATTTTTCGCGTAACAATGTCAAGATAAATTGAATATTGAACTATAAATTCTGTGAGCAATGGAAGGGGATGTCGAACAAAGGTTGAGGACCGAAGAGAATGACTCGAATAGCTCCATCAGAACTGATGAAGACGAGCAGGTGGAGCTGAGGACTACGAGTACCAGGAACATAGCACGAGCGCCTCAACTTGAGGATCTTGAGCCGACGGTATGAAACTTGGCAGAGAGGTAGATTATAGTTAGGAATAGCACATAGGCTACTTTTGTATGGGAATACCCGGATTTTATTCTGCGCGGGTGAAACTGCGGGGCGCAACTAGTTATAAATATATTTTCGTACGGCGGCGCCATTGAGACCCGAGCCGTAGGCGAGGGTCTTAAGACTAAGACAAGAGCAAATGTGACTCTCGCTCGCACGTTTTGACTTGTTGAAAGATATAAAATCTCTAAACCCATTTTCGAAAAATCGCAAACAACCATTTTGTGTGCAATCACATTGCGCACAATTAAGTAAAAAATCATTTTGATCGATACAAGTTTTCCTACCTAAAAGTTTGCTTTTCTAGTTTTCGTACTCAAGCAAACTTTTGAGTAGGAAAACTTGCATCAATCAAAATGAAATTTTTACCAAACTATGCGCAATGTGGTTGCACAGAAAATGGTTGTTTGCGATTTTTCAAAATTGGAATTTGTGATTTTATAATTTTATATCTTTTAAAATGTCGAATCGTGCGAGCGAGAGAAATATTAGGTGTTGTCTACGCCTTAAGAGAGCCGAGGACGGTAATCATCAATCCACACGTGTATCATACGACGTTTTTCAACACATTTGTGAATAAAATAATAATAAAAACTCACAGAACAGATATTTTTCCTTGGAGTTTACAGGTAGTAAAGTTTCCATACGTTAAGGGCACATTCACATCATAAATCGGGCGGTGTACAACATACATCATTTTCTTCGTTGTAGACATTTTAATTAATAAATAACTATAATTTCAACAGTGAAAACGAGTTGTGAAAAATGTTTCGCTTCGGCGGGAAAAATTAATAAATTTTCATAAGCGCGCGCATTGCGATCGGCCACATACTAAAGGGGTGAGGTTTTTTTTTATTTTCCGCGCATAGGGTAAAGTATTGCGCCTATTCTGCCACGTAAAAAATGGGGAATTTAATTTTTCTTTTATTACAGAGAAAACAAAAGCTATATTTGAGTGAATGTTTTACTTATTATACACGTACGAGTTAAAATTATCTATAATATAAGAAGTTGCATGAAATGAGCAAGCAATAGGACCATTAATTTATTTGTTCTATTGAACACGATCTTTTTTTTTAATAAAAATTTTTCTAGGAACAAAACAACTCAACCAATAAAATTAAAAAAAAAATCTATAACTCACTAGTGGGTTATAGCAATGAAAAAGTCACAGTTTGAATAATGGGTGTCATTCTGTGCCTAATTGCGGTTACCGTAGAGCCACTTTATGAGCAAGGGTGTTGAAAAGAATATAACAAAAAAGTAAATATGTACATAAATAAATTTTGCACAAAAAAGATTATATTATTAATTAGCGACCCGCCCGCGCGCCCCTGCTTCGCACAGGTGCTCATATCATACATGTATTATACATATAAACCTTCCTCTTGAATCACTATCTATTAAAAAAACCGCATCAAAATCCGTTGCGTAGTTTTAAAGATTTAAGCATACATAGGGACACGGGGAACGGGATATAGGGACAGAGAAAACGACTTTGTTTTATACTATGTAGTGATGTCCCAAAAGTGCTTTTATAGTAATATATATTATATTATTTAATCCCAACTAATATTATAAATGCGAAAGTAACTCTGTCTGTCGGTCTGTCTGTCTGTCTGTCTGTCTGTTACGCTTTCCCGCTTAAACCTCTCAACCGATTTTGATGAAATTTGGCACAGACAATCTTTAGACCCCGAGAAAGAACATAGGCTACCTTTTATTGCGAAAAAAAGAGATGAAAAGATTAAAAGTACGCAGACGAAGTCGCGGGTACCAGCTAGTATACATATATTTGAACCCACTTCCACGAACAATATAAAATCGCGGTGTGTAATAGAGGACCAAAATTTGGAATTTCACCTCGTAGTTCGCTAACAATGTTTTTATGGCATAGATATTGTTATATGGTATAGATTAGATAAATAACAATCATAAGTAAACTATTGATTGTTTAAAAGATTAGAAGTAACACTGTTGATAGTAATAATCGTAGAAACTATTTATGGTAAATAAACGTACCTTTTTAAATGTACCTTGGAGCTCTGACTAACCCTTTAGATATCCTCAAAGAACAAAAGATTGGTCTGGCTGGCTGAAGATGGCTGGGGATCAAAGTCGTGATGCTGTTTCATTTTTACAATTTTTCAACAGTTTCTACGATTATTTCACTATGTTTGGTGTTCCAATACCACGTGATCAAGCCTAGTAAGGTGTACCACGATTATGCTCCTTATCTTCCATCCAAGTACGGACCATAACAAATAATGATAGGAACCAAGCCGTAAGGTTGTTACCAGTTCTTCTAGGCTTGGTCAGATGTAAGGCACCTAGATTCAAGATGTTAGCTTTAAAACGTTTCAAAGTGCTTCATAAAAGCCATAAACCTTCTAATAAACCTGTTGCTCCTATTTAGATAAATATATTGTGATCTATTTATTTACGAAAGAAGATTGACAAAAAAGGTTCATCAGGCGAGTGTGAATGGGACTGTTGGGAGGGGAAGATCTCGGCGGACCTATCTAGATCAGATACCTAGCAGAAGTGCTAAAGGCCAGGTCAAGAGTACCCTAAACCGACGAGCATGTATGAAGAATGTTATGAGAGGGAAAGAAGCGAAAGAGGTATGTCAGGATCGTAGCAAGTGGAAGTCCGTGGTCTCTGCCTACCTCGATGGGAAATAGGCGTGATTTTATGTATGTATGTATTGTTCCAATGATAAAAAACCGCAATGTGAGTGTGATTTGGATCTAAAACGCAGTTTGTCAGTATTGAGCACAGCAAAAACTCATTTTATTCATTTTTTTTTTAGGAGTAGTAGAGCTCTTTGTGAAGGGCTCGTCCGGGGAAGTACTACCACCACGCCTTTTTCTGCCGCCAAGCAGCAACGCTGTGTTTCGGTTTGAAGAGTGTGGTCGCCGGTGTAATTACAGGCACATGAGGCTTAACATCTGTATGCCTCAAGTTGATGGACGCAGGGCAGTGCATCGTAGGGCACGTTCCTATTGTGCGTGACCTACGTGGCAATGTTTTGTTTATAGGTGATGGTTACCACTTAACATCAGGTGGACCATCTGCTTGTTCCATCAGCTAGTTGTATAAAATAAATAAAATTTCACACAACCATTTTTGAGACACACATACACTACGAGTTTGTTTAAGTAACTTGAAACAAACAAGCGTTGTTTGTTTGTAAATATATATTGTTTGCTGGCTCTTGTTAAAACAATTGAAAGTAAATACGCGCGCACTATCTTCCATCTGTATTGCTCAAACACTTGACACGTATTGGACGTGTACAAATACACATTCCAGAGTGAAATGAAGGATTCTAGAATAGTAGGAGTATTTCGTACGTTTTTTATTTTTAACCGACTTAAAAAAATGAGGAGGTTCTCACATCGTCTGTTGTTTTACATTTATTACCTAATATCTTTTTAGAGAACTCTTTTTAGGGTTAGGCTCGCCTTTGTACATGTTTTATTATTTTAGTTTACCATATGTTTTTACTGTGTGACGACCTCTGCGACGCAAGAGGTTGCGGGTTCGATTCCCGCCTTGGAACAAATTTGTGTACGATCTGCAGAAATTTGTTCCGATGGTCTGGGTGTTCTCTATGTATAATAAAAAATATCTATCTATGTAAGTATATAATGTATTAAATATATCAGTTATCTAGTACCCATAACACAAGCTTTGAATAGCTTACTTTGGGGCTAGACAGTGCTGTGTGGATTGTCCAGCATTATTTATTTATTTATTTTATTTGTGTGCAATAAAGAATAAATAAATAAATAAACTTTATACTGGGTTTATTTTATATTTAAATCAAGGTTCAACACTAAACAGCCTTACAAGTAGGTACAAGGATACGGATATAGGTAGTTAATCAACGGAGAAATTAAAAGAAGATTTATACTTACTTAATATCAGGTACGCCATCTTATATTCTTCAGAATGTATTTTAGATAAGACATTAATCTACCGTTTTTTATTGTTTCAGAAAAAGGAAGAAAAATGGTGGACCACACTTATGCAGGTGGCAGTACCATTCTTCATAGCTGGCTGTGGTACCATCGGTGCTGGTCTCGTGTTGGGCACTGTCAGGGTAAGTCTACACTTGCTAAAGGGTGAAGGCTGTCTAAAGAGTTCGGGAAAGAGCCACCATTGCCTATTTCTGTCGTGATTCGGTTTGAAGGGTCGTGGGTGCAAATATACAAGCACACGGACGGACCTTAATGCAGATGTTGTAAATTACCATTTTTTATTTAATGCTTACAATCAGGTTGTTACACTAAATTATATAGAAAACAATGCTCTGTACCTTCACAAGCGAAGCAAAGTCTGGTAAAGAGTTCGCCTCTGACCTCTATTGCTATCGAAGAAATAATACAGTGTAGGTATTTATTATTCCAAATACAAGGAGTTCGATTCTTGGCTAGAAATTTATAAGATATCTTTTTAAATCCAATTAATAAGTGTTAGTTTCAAATTCGGGCCCGAAACAGTTTTTAGTTTCGGTAGTTATAGCAATACCGGATGTGACAAACGCTTACTTGAAAAATTCATTCTGTGTATTTATTTAGTCATCAAAAAAGGAGCGATACCAAAGATAGAGAGAAAAGAAGGGTTGCAAGATAATCTATCGTGCCAGGAAAAAAAGTGTTGATGCTATTTTTTCTATTGCCTGCAGAGAAATAATTATTTAATCAAGTACGTGGTTCTTTGTTTCATTTCATGGTCATTATTTGGTAATGTGCATGCAATACTCAGAGGCCGTGAAGATTTAGAGATCTATGTAATGGTTGTTACAACACTTATTACACCTTCCGAGTAAGATGTCTGTAAAAAAACATGCAGTTCATTAGAACTGCTCACATTTTTTTAATACTAGATATTGACACATTGACACAAGGAGATATCCCGCCTGTTAAACGGTAACCATCACCTTTAACAAAGCATCGCTTCATAGGCCACGCACGATATGAACGTGGCCTACGATGCTCTGCCCTACTACTGTTTTTTGCTTTATCGAATTCTAATTAACATTAATTGTAAGCAGTTAATTAGAATATTCATTAGATAATGTATATTTATTTATTTATTTATTAATACTAAGATTCACAGTTATTCTAATTGTCTATTTTAATCTAATTGATGTACACTGCACAGTAACCAAATTGAATCTACATTTTATAAGCCAAAATAATAAAATAATAAATAATATACTTTCGTCTTTGCAAGAAAAACCTTGGTTTAAGAAATTTATTAACAGCTATCCAATATTAGTTAGATTTAAATAATTAATTCGATGATGCAAATGCTTTCGTCTTTGGAAAAACCTTTGGAAATTTATTGAAAATACCACAAAGAAAGGTATTTTCTTGTATAAACAAGATCTTTCTTTTCTGTATTCTAAAATTCTACTTATTTATTATTTATTTATTTATATAACTAGAACGGTTAACACCAATTACTCTAATTATAAATGACATTCTGGCTACTTATGTTTTCAGGACTGGGACGTTTTCGTGAACGTATCAGCGATATTCGTACTTGTGCCATCTTTATCAGGATTAAAAGGTAAGCATTTAAAAAATATAATTATACTTATCATTAATTGAAATGCTCAAAACTCGGCTGCGATCTATGTGTTCAATTATGAGATAAAACGAATATCTGAAGAATTTTTTTAAACAGATTAGACAAAACATAGGGCTTACTCGAAGACGGATAGAGAGGGCTCATTAAATAAATAGGAGAAAACTAAGGCCCCCTAAGAAATCCTGAATCGTTTAAAACTGAAACCTAGATGAGCATACAAGCTGCTTTTGAGTAGAAAATTAAATAACGAACCGAAATAATATTAATGTTATCAATACAAATACACGAACGAAGTTGTTCGTAAACTAGTTTGGGTCAAAACTCTATTTTCGCGCAATCTGAACGTTGTAGTTCACGATCATAACTATGTACTTACATTCATTAAGATTATATGTAAAAAAACTATGTGTATATGGTAATGCAGGCAATGCAGCCAGTGTCTTGGGTACGCTTCCGATTGGCACTGATTTGGATCAGTTGAGCTATCTATAGATCGTTTGCAACGGTCTGTAGGTAGCTCAACTGTTTTATATGTATTTTGTACATTTTGTAAATAATTGTAACAATTAGTTGTAATTTTCTTTGTAAATAAATCGGTTATATGGGTAAGAGAAGAGGGGCGAGCTCAAAACTTGTAGCACTCCCACGCCTTTTATAGCTAACCTAGTTTGCTGAGCACCGGTGGTCTAGTGGGAATGCCTTCCGATCGTAAGGTCGCAGGTTCGAATCCGGTCGTGCACCAATGGATTTTTCTATCGAAAAATTTATGTGCGCAATGCCAGTGCTCTTAAACGGTGAAGGAAAACATCGTGAGGAAACCAGTTAGTATTCTAACAGCGGCGATGGGCTTGCAACCTGTCACGTATGGAATACTAACTACTGCAAAATGTGGGTATGTGCCAAATGTAATGTTTGGACGTACCTCTAACTACCCCCCTTAGACATCCTCAAAGTATCTTGAATTAGTACCTACTTGGTACTGGGAGATCTGAAGGGATATCTACCATGCCTGGGGACCAAAGTCGTGAAGCTGTGTGTGTGTAGTTTGCTGAGTTAAGCTTTCAGCGTCCCTCCATTTTCATGAATTACAAACGCTCGCGGCTCCGTTTTTAGGCCATCGTTTCTAAAATCTTACCTGCCGGCTTACTCTTGAATCTGCAATCCAATAGCAATGCACTAGGAAATACACTCATCCAACTATAACTCAAAAACTGAGTACTTCTCGAATCTGACTCATTAAATGGGACCACAATATGACAAGCACCAGCTTTATATTAAAACGATCATCAAAATCGGTCCACTCCGTAAAATGATAAAATATGAGGACCTCTATAAATAATGTAATAAATACAGTGATTTTATGTCTTTCAAAATGTTGAAATGTCTCTGCTGTAGATTAGCAGTAAGGTTATTAGACCAATGAAAGACATATAATAGAGTTCCTGAAGGTGTGTGTTTTTTGAGCTACGCGCTACAGAATGTAAAACAAATTGAAAGCCTAGGGACTAACCATGAGGTCATGTGTTTATGTTTTATGAAAAGACAAAGAGCTACTCAAGTAGTAAATACATTTTTGTTATTCCATCAGTCATCGCCTTAATGTTGACAATGACCGTACCCTTGAAAACAATTTTGATAGCATTGGATTGAAATCGGAATTGCCTTTGTACTTATAGGCGCTGATCACCATCAACTCTAATCGGCTGTTAAGTCAATTGCTATGTCTATCTAATTTGAAGTAAAAGCTGAAATAGCAAGTGATTTGACAGCCGATTAGCTTTGATCGAGCTTTCAGAAACCGAGGGAGAGAGTATGTAACGTCTTGTCAATAGTCAATACTGATTGATTGGAATTACATTTAAGAGTAGGCGACTGATGTGACGATTATGTTGACATTTCAGCACGGTAGACAACTTCACTCTTCCTGAAATATGTTTACTGAACCTATACATATTACACGTAGAGCTCTTTATGAAGGGCTCGTCCGTGGAAGAACTACCACCATGCGTGCTTCTGCCAAGCAGGCCATTTCTGTCTTTTAGCCTTGCTTAACCCTCGATCGTTTGGTCTATCTAGAGCCGTTATTAGATGTCATGTGTAAACCC
Source organism: Plemyria rubiginata (assembly GCA_963576535.1). Taxonomy (NCBI): domain Eukaryota; kingdom Metazoa; phylum Arthropoda; class Insecta; order Lepidoptera; family Geometridae; genus Plemyria; species Plemyria rubiginata. Next base: position 5,333,550 of record OY754922.1, on the reverse strand, counting down.
GCGTGTCTGCCTTTTGTCCGCAACACAATGACGAATAATTACGTGTGATTGCAGATTGAAGAAAATGACAGATTCTTATCGTAAAAACTATGTTGTTGGAGAACTGCAGGAAGTGATTCACCTGTTTAGAGTAGTTAGGATTATGTGGAAACTTCATCCATCCACTGCTCGGTAGGGGCCTCCTTTTTAATCCAGTGCCAATCAAATCCTACATCCTAAAAAACATCAAAATTCTATTATTTTTTTTTAAACTAGGATCAATTAAATTTTGGAACTTGTTGACTTTAGTAATCAATATCTGGGTGACCGAGCATTGCTGTCTACCTTTTCAGCCATCTACCGAAGTTGGACAAAAATGAATCCTAGCTAGATCGATTTATCGCCCCCGCAACCCCCTGCATAGTAAATTTCATGAAAATCGTTGGAGCCGTTTCCTAGATTCAGATTATTTTTATATTTTATACAAGGCTCGTAGGTGTTAAATAGACATGAAGCAGTTATAAGTGCAACTAACACCGTTTGATCATTTTCCAGTTTCTGGTGCTGTAGCTTGCTCGTGACTACTCTAAGTAGAAAATGTTTTTTTTTTGTACGGTCGTAAAAGTTAATCGCACTGTTTATAAAAAGATTTACTCATTCTATAACATTTTTATGAATAGCTTTAGTTCACACGCGAACCATTGAAAGATAAATGCTTTTTTTGTTAAAATGTGAAATACGTTCACAATCACAGAAATATTATTCCGTGTTCACAATTATGGAAACATAAATTTAACAAGTCAAACCCTGTCATTACCTACTCATAAGTAAGAAATGAGAATTACAATAAGATATCCTTTGGCATATTTTGAAAGATTTGATAATATAAATAATACAATTTTTTATAATATTTTCCACCTACAAAAATGGGTTACGTTTTTGTTATTAAATATCTTTGTTTAGATCCACGGTGGGGTTCAAAGTACTAGAGGTATAAGTACAAAGTCCTCATAAGATGAGATTCACAGAAAAAAAAGCAAAACACATTATGGTAAAACCAATTTTATACCACACTAGCTGATCCCGCGGCTTTGCTCGCGCTCGTTTACTTTGAAAATCTCATACAAACTTTCATCCCCTATTTTATCCCCTTGGGGGTAGAATTGATCAAAATCCTTTCTTAGCGGATGCCTACGTCATAACATCTACCTGCATGCTAAATTTCAGCCCGATCCGTCCAGTGGTTTGGGCTGTGCGTTGATAGATCACTATGTCAGTCAGTCAGTCAGTCAGTCAGTCACCTTTGAGTTATATATATTTAGATTCAGTAGTACAAAGTTCAAACTTGAACTTCCTTGCAAAATACCGATGTACCTTGGACTATGTATGGCATAGGTCGGATTATGATGTTATTTTTTTTTTGTTAGAAACAAGTTTCCTTGTTAAACTTTTTATAACAAAACAAAACATATTATGGTAAAACCAATGTTTAATTAGAAATCACATTCAGTACAAAGTTCAAGTTCATAATCCTTGCAAAATACCGATGTACCTTGGACTATGGCATAGGTCGGATTTTATGTTGTTACTTTTTTTGTTAGAAACTAGTTTCCTTGTAAGACTTTTTGTAACAGTTTTTAAGAGTATTTGGGCTCGTCTGGGAATTACCACCATGCCTATTTCTGCCGTCAAGCAGCGTTGCTGTGTTTCAGTGGGAAGAGTGTGTTGAAATTGCAGGCTCATAAGGGTTAATACTGCGTTTACATTTAGCTCATGTCCGTGGCAACCGAACGTCAACGCTCTCTCTCCCTTTCTCTCGCGTTACCGCACGCGTTGCCTTTCGCGCGTTGCCTACGTCCCAGCGCATTTGAGCTAAGTGCAAACGCTCTATTACATGTCAATGCTCATAATGACGGACGAGGGCAGTGCATCGTAACGCACGATACAAATCTACTTGATCTATTAGCTTTTTTATTGCGCTACTTCAAAATAATTTAAGCCAACGCATAAAAACGCAAAAAAATCACAAACAAATGAAAACGCAAACACGAGTAACTAAAAACACGAATACCTAGGTACCGAATATGTAGTAGGTATTACTTGGCTTTTACTTGGCCATTTGTAGGTTTTAGGGCTACGATGTCCGCCAAGGTACTTTTTGAACTATACTCAAAATGTTATTATTATAACTTATTACCATTTGTTATTGCAACCGCAAGTCTCAATGTTTTACCTAATAATTTCTCAATGTTGATAACCACTCAAATGCATTTCAACATGATCCGTGACTAACAATGTTATCGAAGGATTGAAAAGATTTTCAAGAATTCATTAAGCCTGTATCATAATGCTATTACAATAAGGGCTACAATTGAATAGACGATTTTGATCAGATACTCGTAAGTCTGTGTTTCCCGTAACAAAGTAGGTACAAATAGATTAATAAACTTGATGAAACTGGCTATGCGAGCATTGAACTTGCTACATCAAAACATGAGATTATATATAGCTCTTTGTGAAAAGCTCAACCGGGAACTACCACCATGCCTAATCTGCTGCCAAGCAGATTAGGCATGTTGCTGTTTCGGTTGAACTGTCTGGCTGCGGGCGATATACAGGCATTTTTTTCTATCTACAAAATTTTTTTTTTTTTTTTTTTTTTTTTTTAATAAATAATGCTGGACAATCCACACAGCACTATCTAGCCCCAAAGTAAGCTATTCAAAGCTTGTGTTATGGGTACTAGATAACTGATATATTTAATACATTATATACTTACATAGATAGATATTTTTTTATTATACATAGAAAACACCCAGACCATCGGAACAAATTTCTGCAGATCGTACACAAATTTGTTCCACGGCGGGAATCAAACCCGCAACCTCTTGCGTCGCAGGCAGGCTCTCGCCCGCTGCGCCACAGAGGTCGTCATTTACGTTTCTATCTTCACACAGCGCTCGAGGACCGGTTCAACTTCAATGTTTTAATTTTTTTCATGTATTTTTTTACATTTCAGTAGATTTACAGCTGTTCAAAAAGTTGGAGTTTCTGGGAATGCCTCGCCTTAACATTATATGGCTCAAGTTGATGAACGCAGGACAGTTCATCGTCGGGCACGTTTCTGCTGTGTGTAAATTTCGAAGCAATGCTTTGTTTATACAAAAAGTATATAAGCACTAGCTACGCCCCGCGGTTTCACCCGCGTAGTTTTTGGTTTTATTTAATTCCGAGCATTTTCATATTTATTCACCTTTTAAACCTTCCCTGGACTTCCACGAATAATTCAAGGCTAAAATTAGCCAAATCGGATCAGCCAGATGATTTGAGAAATTCATCAGATTCATTTATATATACAGGGTTACAGGATAAATCGTGCTAGATCCATTAAGGGCGTGGAGTACCCATCATTTCTGACTTATTTCACTATTGAAACTTTCTAATATTTTTTAATATTTTCTAAAATAACCTTCCAATATTTTTTTTATTTCTTAACTTTCACTTGTCTACTACGGTCTATTCAATTAACTTATGCACTATTTTAATTATTGACGTCCTAAAGCATCTTATTACACATGTAAAAATGCAATAGTAATAATAATAAGATACACAAAAATAAAATTAAATGTCGAATATTTCGAAAAGGGTTAAGTTTAGGGTAGGGTGTTTCATAGTAAAATAAGTCAGAAATGATGGGTACTCCCCGACCTTAACGGATCTAGCACGATTTTTCCTGTAACCCTGTATATAGATCAGCTAGTATTTTTTAAACTTTCGCGATTATAACACATGCTTATTTAAGATATTTCACGGGTATTTAAACGTCGGGATAATAAAAAAGGTAAATACGCGATAAATACCCGTGAAATATCTTAGATAAGATATCAGCTACCTGGTTCGCATGTTACAAGCTATGGAGCTTGTAACATGCGAACCAGGTAGCTGATATCTTATTACCAAGGCTAGATAGTGCGGTGTGGAAAGTCTACCAATATTTATTGTTTATTTATGTTGGTTCCAGGCAACCTGGACATGTGCTTGGCATCCCGGCTGTCCACCCAGGCTAATCTCGGCAACATGGAGTCTACGAGGGAAGTCATATCCATGGTCGTTGGGAACATATCATTGGTGCAGGTCAGTAAATCCTAAGGCCCTTATACCCGCTATTTTAGAGTGGCTCTAGCATACTTGAAGGTGACAGGACTTTCAGAAAAAGACAGAAAGAGACTTGTCATTTTAGCTAACGGAGTCTTGAAATTGGTCTTGGCCACTGGACAGCCATAAATTAAAGAAGAAGAAGAACTTGGTCTTTGTATTTGTAAACTACTACGGATCTGATCATCAAGTAACAAGAATTTATATAAAAACAGTCGAATTGAGAACCTCGTTTTTTGTCGGTTAAAAATATAAAAAAATAAAAAAATGTGAGTCAAGTGCTCGAAAAAACCTCTATGAGGCGCACTTAATCAATTCCTCCGATATTATACACACCTAAATAATATTAGTCTAGTTTCACCCAAAAACATATGCTGCGTTCATACTCACCTCAGCTCATGTCCGTGGCAACGCGAACATCAACGCTCTCTCGCTCTCTCTCGCGTTACCGCACGCGTTGCCTTTCGCACATTGCCTATGGCGCTGCCCATGATTTGAGCTAAGTGTAAACACTGTGTTATTTTTATTGGTTTTTGCTTGTATTCCAGGTGCAAGCTATAGTAGCAGCGACAGTGGTGTCGATATTCGCAATAGTGGTGAACACCATCACAGATCGCGCCATCAACGGTTCTTACGTACTACTGTTGATCGCCTCTGCTGTCTTCACCGCCACCACCACCTGCTTCGTACTTGGTTAGTTGGTACAATTACTTACTAGAGTAGGGACAGAGTAGGTCGCATTTGATATCTATCAGTTTCAGTCAGATCATTACAAAATATGCGATAAATTGGTCTAGCTAGAAATTGAATGAAAAACTTAAACTGAAAAATATGACTTATCCTGACATTTATTGGCGAGTAAAAATACTATTATTTTGTAAGCAGTGATGGTGAAGTAGATGGCGTTGTTAAGCGAACGAGCTCAGTCACATAAACAATTGCGGATATGTTCATATTAGGGTTATGTTTTCTCTTCCAGACTTCGTAATGGTGATGGTTATCTACGGCTCCCATAAGTTCAAGGTGAACCCTGACAACGTGGCCACGCCCCTCGCAGCCTCCATAGGAGACATCGTCAGTAACACCGTGCTTGCCGTCACTGCGCAGTATATGTACGAACAGATACGTAAGTTTCATCTATCCTATCTTACCCATGTCGTCGTTCACACATCCCTTGTACCTACATATTTTCTTTAGCCTACTTCTACTCCCATATCCATCCACAATCACATTTAGCTATTAAAAACTACATCCCTAATAAAATGAGGAGAAATTCAAAATAATCTTATCAAGATAGCTAAATCCCTACATATTATTAATGTTAATACGCACGATTAACGCTTAATACACAATCATGATGTATAGGATTTATAAATACGATATCTCAACAAAATTTAGCGATGTATGACGTACGTGCAAGATCATACAAGGTGTGCCTACAATGGAGACATTAAATACCTAAATACGCTGGTAGTTCAGTAACACGTTATGTTATAATAAAAAAAAAGATGAGCCCTCTGGGTCCCACGGCTAGCCAAAGGCCAAACCAAAGGTGGGATTTTGGTTATTATTTACATATTTATGTTTGTATACAAGCCGACTGGTTGGAACTGAATATTCAAGTAATTGTAATCTGAACATCCTGTATTACCTAGTTTCACAAACAATCATTTCTTTTGTCCCACACATCGTGATCCTGGGCTATGTTTACCGAGTCCGTCAGGAAAACATCAAGTTCGTTCCGCCATATCTCTGTTTTGGTCGGCCGCGTCGCTCTCTCGCTGGGCCAGGATGCCAATCAGTGGCTGTCTTTGCCCACTTAAGCCTGCAATCGATTGAAGTCCTTCCTACTAAGATCACGTCGGGAATTCTGAGCATCTATAGCAAAACTGTTATACCCCGTTTACACTTAGCTCGGAAATGCGCACGGACATGGGCAGCGAAATGGGCAATGCGCGAAAGGCAACACGTGCGGTAACGCGAGAGAGAGAGAGAGCGTTGACGTTCGCGTTTAGAAGTATTATTATTAATTAGGCATAGTTTTTTCAGCTTTACTTTTCTTAAGCGTGTGTAAAAAATTGGGGGGGTTGAATTTATCAAAATTAAGCGGACGTCTTCATCATAGTAGCTCCAATCTTTAATTTCAGTTCAATCAGTCGTAAATCTAAGAAGATTTATACAAACATTCATCCCCTATTTTATCCCCTTAGGGGTGGAATTTATCAAAATCCTTTCTTAGGGAATGCCTACGTCATAGTAGTTTTATGCATGCAGTCAGCCCGATCGGTTAAAAATAGTCAAAATTTCATACAAACTATCATCCCCTATTTCATCCCCTTGGGGGTAGAATTGATCAAAATCCTTTCTTAGCGGATGCCTACGTCATATCATCTACCTGCATGCCAAATTTCAGCCCGATCCGTCCAGTGGTTTGGGCTGTGCGTTGATAGATCACTATGTCAGTCAGTCACCATTGAGTTATATATATTTAGAGAGAGATTAGAAGATTAGATATAAAAGAAGATATATGACGACCTCAGTGGCGTAGCGGGCGAGGGTCCGCTTGCGACGCAAGAGGATGCGGGTTCGGTTCCCGCCTCGGAACAAATTTGTGTACGATCTGCATAAAGTTCCGTTGGTCTGGGTGTTTATGTATAATAAAAAATATCTATCTATGTAAGCATATAATGTATTAAATATATCAAGTCATCTAGTACCCATAACACAAGCTTTGAGTAGCTTACTTTGGGGCGAGATGGTGCTGTGTGGATCGTCAAACATTATTTATTTATAATATTGAAAGACTGATTACTAATATATTTTTAAATACATTTACAAAGGACCGGATGGGCCTTACTCTGGTAAGTCAACGGTTGCGGTATTGTAGATATCATTTGAGCACTAGCAGAACTCATGTTGATACATTATCGCATCGATACTTCTATTAATATAATGTAATTATCATTCTGTAACGCGTGCGTTATCATTGCCTTGTGCATTTATGGATTAAGTAGCCTTTTCAGATTAATATCGATAAGTGTAGGTACACCAATACAATTTTATTTTTTTATCGCAAATTTAAAGTATTATTTTGATTGTGTTTTTATGAGACTGTTAAATATAACGACAGAGTTTTCCAGGTGAGAATATAAAATCATTGTGGAAAACCTCAAAAATGTCTGACGAACTTTCGTGTCGTCGAACCAATTAATAACTAAAATTGTACTAAAAATGAGGCAACAATTACTATTTTTTTTCTGAGGGCGCGCTCCATGAGGAATGCAATTGTCATGACAATAGGTAAAAATCTGTTGAAAATCAGGTGAAAATCTGGTGAAAATCGCTTGAAAACATTTGGGCCACCTCCTTTAATTAACTCATTAAAAAAACATGTGGGGTTGTATTTCCTTGGTCTCTCCACTCTACAGACTCTCAACTATTTATTTATTTTGGTATTTTCTTCAACAGAGGTGTCCCTGTGGCAGCCGATAGCACTAATCTGCGTGTACTACAGCCTGTTACCACTGTGGGTGTTTGTGGTCTACCGGAACAGGTATACCAAAGTGGTGCTCACTGGCGGCTGGACACCGGTCATATCGGCCCTGTTCATCAGTGGGTAAGTTGAACAAATGAGAAATGGCTCTTAAGACTGGTATCTTTCCTAATGTGGACTCTCTTTTGGTGAAAGGAGAGGCCCCTCCAGCATGAAATTTTTGTCATAGCTACACTTTGCATGAGTATACTTTTTCATACCATTGTTGCTGCAAGAAAATGATATTGGTTTTCTAGATGCTAGATTTTATAGGTTTTTCCAAAACAACCACAACCGTCCATCATTGGTTATCTAGTCAAAACTCTTTCAAGAAATAAAAGACTTCAAATACACTAGAAAATCACTACATAGTATAAAACAAAGTCGCTTTCTCTGTCCCTATGTCCCCTTGTCCCTTTGTATGCTTAAATCTTTAAAACTACGCACCGAATTTTAATGCGGTTTTTTTAATAGGTAGAGTGATTCAAGAGGAAGGTTTATATGTATAATACATGCATGATATGTGCACCCGTGCGAAGCAGGGGCGCGTGGGCGTCGCTAGTTCAGTATAAAGTTATTAGCTAACAAAAATTAAAAAACAGTTAAATTGGAACCTCCTTTTTTATAGTCTGTTAAAAACGAATAATCGTTTTCTTCCAGCATCGGAGGCATTGTCCTCGACCAGGCAGTAGACCACTACCGAGGATACGAGGTCTTCCAGCCCATTGTTAACGGCATTGGAGGGAACCTGGTCTGCGTGCAGTCTTCGCGGATGGCCACCCACCTGCATCAAACAGCCATCCCTGGAGAACTACCAGAAGGAGTCAAGATTATGGAGTGGCCGTGGAGGACTCTGTTCTTTGGAAGTAAGTCACGATTTAATTTATTTATTTGTTTCCAAAAAATACCTCGTACAGAACAAGTTAGGTTAGTAACCTTATTTACAAAGAAAATTACAACTAATAGTTACAATTATTTACAAAATGTAAAAAATATACAAAATACATGAAACAGTTGAGCTATCTGCAGACCGTTGCAAACGATCTATAGATAACAAGTTAGTAACCTAACTAAATACAAAAAGCATAATAATGTTGTACAATTTAATTTTAACTTCCGAATCAGCCATTTAAATAGAAGGCCGCTGTCATTTATAAGAAGTCAAGGAGTCCGTATGGCAAAGACTCAATTGGAGCAAAACGCATCAGGACCCGACCCTGACAAAAGCTCTTCAATTTAAGAAAAATTATTATTCTTATAATTATTAATATCTGGGTGCTGAATCCTAGATCGATCGATTTATCGCCCACGAAACCACCGCATACCAAGTTTCATGAAAATCCTTACAGCTGTTTCATATTATTTTTATACTATCTGCGCCCTGCAGTTTTACCCGCGTAGTTTTAAATACCGGTATTCTCACGGGATAAAAATAGCTTATGTGATATTCCAGACTATAATCTATCTCTGCCAAGTTTTATCCAGATCCGTTCAGCCGTTCCGGCGTGAAAGATTAAAAAACATCCATCTTTCCATACTTACAAACTTTCGCGTTAATAATTGTAGTAGGATTGCTCGTTTATAGGTATTAAGTAGATGAGCAACGCATGTTTATTTACTAACTAGCGACCCGCCCGCGCGCCCCTGCTTCGCACGGGTGCACATTGTTTTTCTACTATATCATGCACGCATTATACATTTAAACCTTTCTCTTGAATCACTCTATCTATTAAAAAAAACCGCATCAAAATTTGTTGCGTAATTTTAAAGATTTAAGCATGCATAGGGATATAGGGACAGAGAAAGCGACTTTGTTTTATACTATGTAAGATAAAAAATGTTTTATTGTTTATGGAAAACTAGGTAACATTGGTGTTAGGGGTTAGAATTTTCGTCTCTCTAGTCCAGCCAGACGGCATATAAACATTCATAAAATAAACACAAAATAATTAACATTTGGTTACCTACAATAATTAAATTAACATTTCAAAATACTTATTATTCAAAAGTGAAGTGATAGTGATAAATACCTACCTCTCTCTCACCAGCTACCGCAGCTAAGGTGGCTCGGATGCTGCTGGTGCTGGCTGTCTTCGGACAGATCATCTTCATGGTGGTCGCAGACTTCGTGTACCAAGGCATGGTGACTATAGAGGTGCCGTTTGGAATCACGTACCTGATGTGCTCACTGCTACAGGTAAGGAAACTGGACCTACTCTCATTCATAAGACTACCAGCCCGTCCCGGCTTCGCACAGGTTTGAAATCGGATTTTGTTTTTGAGTTTATCCGTTACAAACATACAAAAATACAAATCATTTTTGAAAAGAGTATTCGTTACAAACATACAAATCGTTCCTCTTTAGTACGTAAGCATTTTTCAAAACTTAATTTTCTTACATAATCGTAATCACTTGTGTTAAGTGCTCGAAAAGAGCCGGTTTGAGGCGCACTTAAATCCTTTCTGAACTGTTACTGTAGTGAGAGAACTAGTGACACTACAAACAACGGCGGGCATGCATCTAATGTGCAAATAATAATAATAAATAATGCTGGACAATCCACACAGCACTATCTAGCCCCAAAGTAAGCTATTCAAAGCTTGTGTTATGGGTAGGTACTAGATAACTGATATATTTAATACATTATATACTTACATAGATAGATATTTTTTATTATACATAGAAAACACCCAGACCATCGGAACAAATTTCTGCAGATCGTACACAAATTTGTTCCACGGCGGGAATCGAACCCGCAACCTCTTGCGTCGCAGGCAGGCTCTCGCCCGCTGCGCCACAGAGGTCGTCACGTCAAATGTGCCTAATGTACAATTATTTTTCTCCCCAGGTCATGGTACTTCTATACCTCGCATACATCCTTATCCACTTCATGTGGAAGAAGAAGAAGGATCCTGACAACGCAGCCATCCCCTACCTCACAGCATTAGGAGATCTCCTAGGGTCTGTCTTCCTAGGTCTGGCCTTCGTGATTCTCTCACTCTTCGGCATGGAGTACGGGAACAACGTCCAGTGAAGGTTGGGAGACGTTTTGAATCAGATCATTTAATAGAGTGCTAGATGCTCTGTAGATGCAGACGGTCGACTTAAACAAATTTCCTTTGAATTCCCGGAAATTTAGTCGGAAAAAGCCTTTTTGAAGCCAGTACTTTGTAGTTTGTAACACTCGCATGTTTAACGAATTGAGCTCAATTTTATTATTTATTTCAGTATCTGACCCTGCTAGTTATTATCATTTTCACACAAACATGACATAGAAGAATTGTTGGCTATAGGTCTATGAAACATGTCCACATATTTTTTTATTACAATTAACTCGTTTTTTCACCTTTTATCCTCCGCTATATTATAAACAAATCTATACATACACATTCAATTTAGGGTGTATGTACCTTGGCAGACCATCTACCTATTTTGCCAATTGTTACGCGAGTGAATAAAAACTGTTCAAGTCAATGGGAGGACCGTTGGTCTTCTTGGTCACTTTGATATGGTGACTGAAATTGAATTTTTGTCTGATGGCGAAAGAACCAGTGTGATGAGGTTGAACTACACACACGCGTCCTAAATTATATTGCATCGGTCAACTTATTGGAGATACTAACTTACTAACGCTTGGTTACCTCGTTTGAGACTTATTAATTTGGGCTCGGATACATTGCATAGGCGGAAGCGGATGCAGACGCGTACGCGTTATGCCTATGAATTAACCCGTCAAATCATACTTTTAAGAGCAATAGTAATGGCCATATAAAATGCATTGAAAATTATACTAAAATGCTAATTGAAATTACATTGATTTGGTTTTTAATCTTTGATTAGAATCGATCTTTACGGCCATCAAACATTTAAATATGACATCATTATACAGAAAGGAATACTCGTGGCCAATATGTTGGATGCCTTAGCTATCCAATAAAACATTAATATTGTAGTACACAAGACTAAGTGTGTCTGTCTCTACGCCCCGGTCAACGGCTAGGTATATAGGCTCTGTATCCAAGTGTTACCAGAGTAGTCGGTTGGCGGCGCACATACATCACAGGTTGGATTTCTTAATGCAAAACACGTCCTTTTGGTAAAAAAAACGGTAGTCATTCAACAATCCGCTCTCGCTACCGCGTCCGCTATCGCGCTTTGTGTCGAGCGCTATAAATGACTTAAACTATTTTGCTAATATTTTTTGTAAAATATTATATTTTTGTGATAAGTAGGTAATAAGATGCAATGTAGATTGAGAAAGTGTATTTTAGCAGTATTTCAAACTTATACAAAGATAATAAATAATTAGTGCCAAGATATTGAATAGGTACTGGATGTTACAAATTTCGTATTCCGAGCAGTAGGTACATATTTGTGAGCACTCCATTTTTATTATTTTTTAAGTGTTTGTTGGTTTATCAATTACTAGCGACTCGCCCGCGCGCCTCTGCTTCGCACGGGTGCACACATCATGCATGTATTATACATATAAACCTCACTCTTGAATCACTCTCGCTATTAAAAAAAACCGCATCAAAATCCGTTGCGGAGTTTTAAAGATTTAAGCATACAAAGGGACATGAGGACATAGGGACAGAGAAAGCGACTTTGTTTTATACTATCTAGTGATTTACAAACTATTAAAAAGCGATCAGCCGAAATAGCAATTGCTTTGAAAGGCTTATAGATAATTTTAGCTGTGATATCAATTTCAAAATGTGATTTGAATCAATTGTTTTGACACCAATTTTATAACGCAATAAATTGATATTAGATAGGTAGATAGCTGCATTTCCTTTTTAATATAGCATGAAATAGGTTTTTAGAATTGTTTTAAAATTTTTAAGACCGAGATGAGAGAATAATTTTACTGAAAATACCTATAATTTTTCTTTTATTAAATTTATTTTATACCCTAAAAATTATTTACTTTGCGAAAATTTATCTTGATTAGATATTTGGAATGTTATGTGTTTGTAATGAGTCTTATCCTACTATTCCCTTATACCTTCAGTTTAATTGTGCTTACTTATCTAACAATGTTTTTATTTCAATTTTTTTTATCTTTAAGTGAAGTGTAGACACTTCAGACAAAATTGTTATATCAATTAAAAATCAAATTGTCTAATTAAGATATGGAAGACGTTTAGTATTGAATGCATTTTAAAAAGTTGTCCCCGCGTTTAGTAGGAAGTAATAGGAACCAAGGAATTTATATTTAGTTGTACATACCAAATATCAATAAATCCAAAAGATCAATTTTTGACAGAACGTAAAAATTATGTGACAAACGTCATGTTAAAATGTCACGTTAAAAGACATGCTTCTAGAGTTAGACAATTTGTAATGCCGTATTTTCGTAATATTATGATATATTTTTGAATGAATGATGTGATACAAACGAAATTTTATATGTAAATAGTGAATTGTTATGTAGTTTGTAAATTATTGAACTGTTGAGTAGTTCGGTTAGTGCTTACTGTATTATTGTGAGATTGAAAAATTGTAACTGAATGGCTAATATATGTATAATTCGTGGTATGTTTTGGTCAGACGTTATTTTTTGGACTACATCATTGGGTCATTAAACTGACCATAACATAGTAATAACCGTGTACTCGTTACCGTCGTCTGTCTGAGTCTCAATCTCACATCGTCGCTTACCATCAGGTGAGATCGTAAGTAGTCAAAGGACGGTCTATTCAGTTACTAAAAAAACTAAAAAAAATAAAAATGATAAGGTATACATGTACCTTATCATTTTTATTTCAAAATCAAGTTTTTTTATTTTATTTTAAGGTTACTTAGGTTATTACACATTGCGTTTTTAGCATTTTTAGGAGAACAATTCAATATAATAAAACTCAAGGTACTCATTAGAACGTTTAAAAATGTCAACGATACTAGCGTGTTTTTTATTTCGAACGATAGTATCGCTACTGCATCGCGTCTGAATTGCTCTTAAAATTGCTAAAAAAATGCAATATGTATCCGTTCTTAATGTATGAACTAAATCCCATCGACATAAAATCATTTTATTTTAAGTTTCGACCAATATGACATCATAATGTTTAAGTGTGACATTTCTTATTACATAATAGAAATATATTAGCCTACTAGCTATTGAAAAAATTTTAAGAATTATCAAAATAGGCAAGTATACATTCCGAAGTAGATATTATCATTGTAAAATATTGTAAATCCGTTTTGTATTTAAGTTTTGGACAAACCATGGATGTAGTTATTCCTAATGATGTGATGTATGTTTCAGTGTGATGTATTTTTATTTGAAATAAAACGTAAAATCCTATTTTCGTATTTTAATGACAGTAAAGGAAATTAAAAATAAGTACCTAACGAAGCATGTCCTTGTAGTAATAATATATACAAAATAAAAAATGCATAACTCGAAAACTATGAAAAATCGCGGAAAACGCTTCTCACTAGGTACTTTTTTGGGACATAAAAAAACAATTGAAAGATTCGTTTAGAAAAACGGTTAGCTTTCCTATTTTTGTTTTGCCAAGAAAATTCTAATAGATGGCGCTAGTAAGTATTAAGTTTCAACCAACGTTACTAATAATAATTACGTTATACGATAAACGGATAGGAATGGCAATATGGAGAAATAATATTTTTAGATTCCATATTTTTCAACAAAATTACCATAACGAGAAGAATTCCAATGTATAGGAATTGAGAAGTTTTAACAATTTGTTCTCCTTGAGGAAAATATTTGATGTGTGTGTTTTGTTATTTTTAAGAAAGCTTGATATTTACCGACTACTAATAAATGGTCTATAATAATAATGGACTATATAATGGTATATAGTCTACCAATTATCATAAAATATCACCGCACTGAAAGATAATAAGAAATTGACCAATTGGTACAGGCAAAATAGCTACGATCGAAATGAACTAACATGACATGAGCTTTCAGCGACAGCTTCTTATTTCCACCGCGACCCCTATCGCGGCGCCACTGGACCTCCTGATTATGACTTTTAGAACGCCTGACCATTAGAGAATCACAAGAAAGGATAATTAGAAGATTAAGTAGGTATACATAAAGGTTTTTGAAAAAATAGATGATTGAAAACAAAGCTTTTAAAATGTCAAATCTTTGTACCACAGTCTTGTCTTCATGGTATATGCACTTCTATTGGATTTTCTTGAAAACAAGAAAAACACTCATGTCATATCGTGATGGCGTTTCTCCACTCGTCGTAAGTGCTTAATTTTCTGAAGGTAAAAAGCACATAGCTTCAAAATGTTCTTCCTGAAGTGATAGGCTCGAGTTGTGTAGAGACATCGATTCGGCGCGAGTGGACGTGGTCACCTGTTCTGTTCGTGGTGACAGGCTGCTGGCGACGGGCGACGGCGCGCGATCGTTAGGCGGCGACGGCCGGCGGCGACGCGGGCAGCGCACGGCGCAGGCGCGACGCTGGCAGGCGGCCGCAGTCGCCCGCGAGCCACCGCCTGGCGCGCCGGGATCGCTGCCCTCGAACCCACCACACCCACAGCGCATGCGGCTATCGATCCACCGAATCTAGGTTAGCCGGCTAAAATTAAAGGTGCGTTCCAAATTCAAGGTTGTAACGCGGGCGCAGCTCCGAAATAAACCCATGGAACACAATCTTAACACCAAGGGATAAAGGCGAGTGTCGCTTGGTAAACACCCTGATGGCGGACTGAGAATTATGTAAGAATCGTAGTTGTTTTCAAATTGTGATATAGGATATTTTAGTGTCAGTGTTTGGTCTATTTTTTGTTTCTGGGAGTTGCGGGATCACTGTCAGTAAGTGTGAGTGTGGAGATAAATTTAAAACGAGCTCTCTTAGACAGGGGTTCTTGCTAAAAACACACATTCTCACACACAAATCTCTTCGACACATTCACATGTACCTAGTTCTCAAATCATTATTATTCTCTCCCATAGGTTTCATGGCCTGTAACAGCCTATAACTTCTGAAACTTCCCTTCAATTCGGGCCCGCATGGACTTGCCTACTTTTCTTATTGATCGAGTAAAACCTATTGATGGGCTTCATTTCTATGAAGCCCACTAATAGGTTTGAAAGGCCTGAAACATCGTGTGAGTGATTTCGCATACAAAAGGAACCGATCGATTTTTAAAATCACACATCGGGAAAACATTGTTTTAACGAATTATCTCTCTCTTTCTCGAACCTACAACAATTGTTATTTATAAATAGGCTGCTTATTGCTAGGTAGACAGGTTTCTACGAACTCAGCCAAAACCGCTGTCAAAAAACATTAAAATTGTGTAAATCAAGCAAGCGAGCGTCTTACTAAAAATTATGTTTCTAATTTATAGGTACATAAACAAGTCTAGTCTGAATATTCAGACCAACCCGCGGATTCTGAAAGCTCGATCAACACTAATTGGCTGTCAAGTCACTTGCTATCTCTATCTAAATTGAAGAAGAAGCTGAAATAGCAAGTGACTTGACAGACGATTAGTGTTGATCGAGCTTTCAGAAACTGTGGGTTAGTGCCATAGAGTAAGAACTAGTGCTAACCTAGAAAGGAGCTTACGGAAAAGAATATGAGATGGCGCTAGTGGCAACTATTGACTTTTCCAGCACAAAATAGTTTACGCGATTAGTGAATAATTCATAAATATTCTTTTATTCATGTTATTTTCGTGAGATATTCAATTCATGTAAAAATATAGAGAAACTTGCCGCCACAGATTTAGAAAATGTCCTTACATATACCATTTTTATGTGTATTAATATATTATTTTATATATAATAAATATTAATTATTAATATTATCTTAGTCAATTCATTAATATATAGGTATTGATAAATTCTACTCACTTAAAACTCGAAATTGATAGAATTAGCAGGCGCCTATAAATAACAGAGGAAAAGAGCTACAAAAGAAGCAAATCTAATAAAAAACGAACACAATTTTCAGTGTTGTCTTCAATCCATTTATATTAAATCAACGTGCTTTATGTTAATGAAACCTATTAAAAATATCAAAATACATTTTTTTCAATATTTTTACATGACTTGCTTTTCTATATTCGATCCTAAAAAATATTCTAAAGTTGTATGATTTATTAGATTGGTTTTTTTTTAATGTCATACTAAAACGTGTTTTTTACACAACTAGCTAGCAACCATTTCATATAACAAAGCATTGTCTTGTTAGTCACGCGCGATAAGAATGCGCCCTAAGATGCATTGCCCTCCGTCCATCAACTTGGGGCATACAAGCCAATGCCTGTAACCACCGGCAACCACTCTTCAAACCGAAACACAGCAATGCTGCTTGGCGGCAGAAAAAGCGTGGTAGTAGTACTTCTCCGGACGAGCCCTTCACAAAGAACTCGAGGTACCTACTCCAGTGTTTAGAAAAAACTGAAACTGAAACAGCTTCACGACTTTGATCCCCAGGCACGGTAGATATCCCTTCAGATCTCCCAGTACCAAGTAGGTACTAATTCAAGATTCTTTGAGGATGTCTAAGGGGGGTAGTCAGAGGTACGTCCAAACATTACATTTGGCACATACCCACATTTTGCAGTAGTTAGTATTCCATACGTGACAGGTTGCAAGCCCATCGCCGCTGTTAGAATACTAACTGGTTTCCTCACGATGTTTTCCTTCACCGTTTAAGAGCACTGGCATTGCGCACATAAATTTTTCGATAGAAAAATCCATTGGTGCACGATCGGAAGGCGGGGTCACTCTCACTAGACCACCGGTGCTCTTTTAGTGTTTAGATAATATTAAATATTTTAAATAATAAATCTGAGTTTATTTACAGACAAACTCAGACTGTCTGAGTTTGTTTTTCGTATTCTGTATTTTCAGCCTTTTTTGTACATATCTAATCTATAATATTCTAATAAATATTCGAAAATCCATTTAGCACAAGTACTACGTCTTACGAGATAACGTAAAAATAGCGTATCGATCGACTTGAATCGTAATCCTTGGATAGTTTAGCGTATTTTCACAAAGGCTGCAGCTTTTCTCGTTCTCGCAGCGGGAGCATAGTGGCAGCACTATGGAATGTTGACGACCCCTGACATTTACCGAGGTCAGGGGTCGCTAACGGGTCGGCACAAGTAGGATAAACTTTTGAAGGCTGGTAGAATGTACCATTTAGTATATATCGTCTTAATGTTGGTAATACAGGTTTTATATTCGAGATTTTAAATTTATTTTACCTAAACGTTGTTGGGATACTTTAGAAGCAGTAAAATACAATAAAAGTGAATCATTATCGGAAAACATGCAAATTATGCGTAGGAGTATGGTACGCTAACTGTTCATTAATTAAAGTATTCGTCGATGATTATTTGTGAAATATTTTCTAGTCTAATTGAACTTAAATCCTACTAATATTATAAACGCGAAAGTTTGCAAGTATGGACTTGCAAACTTTTACACCAGAACGGCTGAACGGATCTGGATGAAACTTGGCAGAGAGATAGATATAATTCGGAATAGCACATACGCTACTTTTTATCCCGTGGCCATACCGGGATTTTAACCTGCGCGGGTGAAACCGCGGGGTCAACTAGTATTCCATAAAAAACGGATTAGCTAGGGCCAATTCTCACTCAAAAAAAATGGTTAAAGTAAAAAAGACTCGTGGCCTAAATACAAGCTCCAAGCAAAATGATAAGTATTTTCAATTAAAGATGCCTCGGTCCATGCTTGGCCTAAATAGGTATGCGGGAAATTTCAGGGGCCTGTAATCCGTAACATTTGGCTTAGTATAAATTAAATGTTCAACGTTTAGTTTTCAATTGAAAGTGGACCCGAAATAGTGAAGAAATAATAATAATATAATAATAATAAACCTTTTTTATTTCCTTATTAACTAAAAATAAATCACATATTAACAAACACAAAAAAAAATTATACTGGTTTGATACATTTAAATTAATTAGAAAAATTTAAATTTTAAATACAATTAAATTTGATTAGGAAAAATAATATTATTATATGATAATTAATAAGGACCTCTCAACGAGTAAAGGCCTCCTCCATTCTGCTCCAAGCGTCTCTATCTTTTGCCTTATTCATCCAATCCTCGCCTCCCTCTTTTTTATCTCATCCATCCATCTCTCTTTTGGGCTTCCCCTTTTCCTTTTGTTTTGTGGACCTGTGTGTGTTGTGAGTGAAGAAATAACGTTGTCTAAACCTGCTTGAATTCATACCCAACTAGTTGCGCCCCGCGGATTCACTCGTACTTATAGATTTAAATACCGGTACTCCCACGGGATATATAGTAGCCTATGTGCCACATATATATATATCTCTCTGCCAAGTTTCATCTTGATCCGTTCAGCCGTTCCGGCGTGAAAGAGTAACAAACATCCATCCACCCACCCATCTTACAAACTTTCGCGTTTATAATAGTAGTAGGATAAATCTGGGTGATTTTCTATTTTTCATAACTTCATTTAGAAGATGTTTCTTCAAAAATGTAGTAAATGTTTGCTAGCTTTTTTTGTCAGCACATTTCTATCACGCTATGATAGAAGTATGCTGGTACATCAGCGGTAGTCTGCGTCTTAACAAAACTACATTTTTAAAAACCGTTACCGCCTGGGTTCGTGTAACGTCCGGTAGCACATACCTGCCACATTGATTTACCTAAAAATTCCAAGCACTATGAACAGATGGCGCTTGAATCAGCAATCGGTGTCTGTAACTTAAATAAATATTAATAGGCACTTGACAATGATTGATTACTTATTCTATTCTTCTTCACCTTATCGTGTCTTCCGAAACAGTGTGGTGAAAGGATTTTAAGTGCGCCTCAAGAGGCTCCTTTCGAGCCCTTGTTAGGTTTTACAACACGATGAAGGTTTCCTCACGATGTTTTCCTTCACCGTTTGAGAGTACTGGCATTGTGCACATAAATTTTTGAACAGAAAGAAATATAAAAAGTCATTGGTGCACGACCGATTTTGAACCCACGACATTAGTACCGGAAGGCAGGGCTACCACTTAAGAGGGTTATGTCACATAGGGCATACCTTCGGTGGCTCGTACTCGATGAGAAAATGCAATATTGCTATAGGCAGATGTAACATCAGGTGGTCAACCTGTTCTATCATTCCTACATATAGTTTTTATTTCATTAAATTTATTTGGAGGTTCATTTGTTTTTCATATTATTGATTTATTTTAAACGGTTTCCTAGTCCCTTCTCTTAATTGACATGCTCAAATCAAACAAAATTACGTGGCTAACCCCTTAAACCAAGGAATTTGAATACAAGATAATCCTTGACGTCTGTGTAGCCTCTGTCAGAACTATAAATCTAATTTTCCAGTAAAGTAAAAACAATTGACTGACTCGACTTTCGACTGACGTGACTAGAAACTTATCAAAGAGCATATAATCTCTATCACTTGACACTGGCATGATTGTCTATAGACAGGAGCCATAAAAAAAAAAAAAAAAGTAAAATTTTATCTTCAAAATGACAGTCTTAAAACTTTTCTAAAAACATTTCCATCCGTCGGAGGGTTGTCACTTTTCAGTTTTAGGTATATTAAACTTTTTAATGTATAAGTCAAACCGTTATCAAGTAAAAGAGACTGTATTCCTGGTTTTGAGGTGTAATAGTGAAAGTCAGAAGGCTTTTTTTTATTGAATTGCAAGGATCACTTTGATATAAGAGCTAAGATAATCTAACCTTGGTGCTAGTTCCACGTGTCTAATCTAAAAAAAACTAAAGTAACCTAAATGAACAGCAAAATGAAGAAAATGCAGAAAAGCATTTAATACAAACTGCATATGAAAAAATATGATATGAGAGAAACGTAGGAAAAAGGCAGACAAAAGAACTAAAATGAAAATTAGAAAATCGCATCGATAAGAAAACATCTAGACGTATTTCCAGCCATTTTCAATCAGACATTGCGTTTTTCACAAAAGGATCGGATATTTTTTCAACCTCCGATTTTCCACAGCCCTATATTACTCACCCCAGATAGTTCCAAGCACCGTTTTATATAGAGCCGCGTAAATGCCAGTCGTCTGCGACTTTTGTTTGAGACTTCTCGTAGTTGTGGTTCAGTTTGTGCTGGTCGTGTAACAATGCAAAATGACAATGCCATTTTATCGCACAGCGCCATCTGTTTTCCGGCGCCGATCGAGTGATGAGTATGATGACCTACTCTGGTTAGAGCTTTCTGTATTTAATAAGAGCACTATTTATTTAGTACCTGTATATTTTTTATTTATAATCTGAATCTCAGAAACAGCTCCAACGATTTTCATGAAAAGTATGCAGGGGAATTCGGGAGCAATAAATCGATATAGCTAGGATTCAGCAACCGAGCAAAGCTCGGTCTTCCAGATATTATCAGTTAATCGATAGGTTGTCATATTATTTTTTGGATAAATAGACATTTAATTACAAAGAAAATTACAACGAATTGTTACAACTATTTACAAAATGTACATGTTGTTTGTCTGTACTAACGTAATGTTTTTTTTGTTTTCAGGTAAGTCACCATCGATTTTTAAAAAAGGGCAGGTACAACCTAAGTAGCTAATCCGTGAACTCCATCAGTTACTCTTTCACACTAACCTCGGTCTTCGCTGCTTCTTTCTTGGTCACTCTGAGGAGTTATACGCAGAAATCTAACTAGATTGCATAGTACTAATATTACCTACCATGATAAAGAATAGGTACCTAGTACCTAGTTGATGTGAATTTGTATTATTGATACCTACAACACCGTATAGGAAACTTACCCCCGGTTTCTGAACCCGCGATCAACACTAATCGGCTGTCAAGTCACTTGCTATTTCAGTTTTTACTTCAAATTAGATAGGGATACCAAGTGACTTGACAGCCGATTAGTGATGATCGCGGTTTCAGAAACCGGGGGTAAGATAATTTACATAATTAAGAGCTCATTAAAACTGTTATTAAATAACAAAACTAAATATTTTACTTCATGTTCATACCAAAAAGTATTAAAATAAGCCTAAATATACCTTACTCAGATAAGTAGGTATTAAAATAAAATAACTCCCACTTTGTACAGACAAAACAATTAGCGACTGTGCATTCTATCAACCGGGAAGCCATTTGTAATTTGCACCTTACGTCCCGGTCATAAGGGCGATAAGTCACATCTGTGCATTATTACACCCATTACTCTATGGCACAGGGCAACGAACACAGCTGATTCACTGCATACACTAACAGCCGGTTCGTGAGAGCTCGATCAAAACAAATCGGCTGTCAAGTCACATATTTCATAATACTGACTATTGCAAAATGGGTTTGCTTCAATGTACCTCTGACTCCCCTTAGACGTCCTTAAAAGAATCTGGAGTTAGTACTGTACTAAGAGATCTGAAGGGATATCTACCGTGCCTGGGGATTCTAAGTTGTGAAGCTGTTTCAATTTCAGTAAAGAGACCTCGAGAAAAGTTGTAAGGCCCTTATAGTCTCGTAGCACTCGTAGCTTCTTGTAGCTCCTCGTAGCTCTGGCATCATTGCGCGTATGCGTCTACAAATACTACACGAAACCTGTTTTTTAATTATTAAGAGTCTCATTGTGAAGGGCTCGTCCGGTGAAGTACTACCACCACGCCTTTCTCTGTCGCCAAGCAGCGTTGCTGTATTTTGGATGCCTCAAGTTGATGGACGCTGGACAATGCATCCTAGGGCACTTTGCTATCGTGCGTGACCTATAAGGCAATGCTTTGTTATACGTGATGATGGCGCATAAATACTGTTCGAATTCAAATAATACAATAATAAAGGGAAATGTGCTTGAGTCAGAAATCATTTTGGTATTAGGTAAACGTAAGGTCAAACATACTAATACCAAAATGATTTCTGATTCGGGCATGTTGTATGTTGTGTATTCTTTCAAACAACCTCCCCGAAATGAAATAAAATGAAATAATAGCCAATCGCATCCTCGAAACTGCGAGCCGCTGTCGCCGGGCCCTTAAAACTTTTTCAACCTTGAGCGTTTTTCAAAGTTCGTTTTTCACCGTACCAAATCATCCTAAAACAATTCTTGGAATTTAAACTGTATCTAGTTTTGCTATCAAACATTGTGCAACGTTTACAAAAAACGCGATTCTTCTCTTACGGTGATGTCTATGTTCCAGTGTACCAGCCATTCCCCCAGGACTGTGTGCCCTGCGCTGGCGTGGCTCCAGGTGGCAACAGAAATAGCTCGTGACATCCATGCGGTTTAATATTCTGTGGTTTGATCGTCTATTACTACAGAGCAAGCTGTATCACCGGCATTACTTCCACACCATGAAACCCCTAGTAAGAACTAGTCAGGAATTTATGTCGCACCTAAAGGCCCTGGAGCCTTATTTTCCAACTTGAAGCCCATTACCATGGCGATAGAAGCCCATTACCATGGCGATATTCTGGGTTTCAAGTGTCAAACTTTCTCTACTACATATCAAGTACATCTGTAACATTACAATACTACATGTTCCCTCATCTGTGCCGATTACAATTACCAGCGAGTTAGACAATTAGGCCCCTGATCGACGAGCGAGTAAAACCGCGGTCTTATGACTCGTCGGTAAAGCTCTAGTCCTTATGGCGACGACGGAAGGACTAGAGCTTAACAGACGAGGTAGCAGACGAGCCATAAGACCGCAGTAAGGGAGTACTAGACAGGGGGCTAATGTCGTTGCTGCGCTGCCCTAAGGGAGAATCCACATTATGGCGATAGCTTTGCCGCCGACACGCCGCCGCCACGGCTAGTAATGTAGACTACTAATAACAGGATGACCGAGCTTTGTTCGGTTGCTTAACCACGCCACTCACTGCAGTTTAAAAAATAATGTTTTATTACTCGCCAATAGATGTCAGGAAGAGTCTTATTTTTGAGTAACAGTTATGTTTTTCATTGCCTGAAAATAAAAATAAAAAAATTATTTCAAAAAATGAGTTCTAGCTAGATCGATTTATCGACCCCGAAACTCCCTGCATACTAAATTTCATGAATATCGTTGGAGCCGTATCCGAGATTAATAATACATAGGTACCTCAGGTTTCTGAAAGCCCGATCAACACTAATCCGCTGTCAAGTCACTTGCTATCTCTATCGTATTTGAAGTAAAAGGTGAAATAGCAAGTGACTTGACAGCCGATTAGTGTTGATCAAGCTTTCAGAGACCGGGGGTAAGTGATTTATTTTAATAATTAATTAATTTTTAGTTGTCTATACATACTTACGAAATATTTTTGTTCAAATCAGGATATCACTAAATCACCTAAGTAATATACTGTCATAATGTATATTAGATTTTTCACTTCGGTCGGCAACACACCAGTAATAAAAAAGGTTAAAAAAGCTATTAGGTTCATACAGTACAGTGAAACATAAAGCTGCTAGGTATCCAAATTCGATTTACTTCAAGCAAACAATGCTTCTGGACAATGTATTGTTTTATTGGCCATGGCTAAGTCTACTGTGCACCAAACATTAACCGTCCGTTAACGGCGAGCCTACTATTTTTCTATAGGCAGATAAAATACGATAGGTAAAGGTCGCGACACAGCTTAGATCAATGATTACTGCTACGGGTAATACGGTACGGGTAATAATTGATCGAAGCGACACAGAGATAATTTGGAAATGAGTACAATGTATTTTTAAAACGACAGTCACTTGATCAAATCCTACTACTATTATAAAGGCGAAAGTTTGTAAGTATGGATGAATGGATGTTTGTTACTCTTTCACGCCGGAACGTCTGAACGGATCTGGATGAAACTTGGCAGAGAGATGGGTTATAGTCTGGAATAACACATAGGCTACTTTTACCCCGCGGGAATACCGGGATTTAAATCTGCGCGGTTAGAGACTAGTTAGTCTCTTATAAACTCCAAACCATTCACATGCCAATTTTTACTTTTTCAGTGATAATAAAATTACAAGTATACGAAAAAGTGACATTTTAAATTGCATTCACAATCCAATTCACATAACCGTTTGATTATATCTGTGAACATTGGCCTACAGTTTCCGATTTATTTTTAATTGTTTTCGACCGGCGTTAAATTATTCTAACGGTAGATCTATTTTATTTTAGACTGCTACGATTTATTTTTCTATTAGGCGAAAGTAAAAGAGATATACGATGTTGAATACATATTGATATAAACAACATTGAAATACGATTTCGTGAATAGAAAAAACGGATTGAAAACTTCCTCTTTTTTTGTCGGTTTAAAATAATGAAAACTAGCCATGACTGTGTACTTAGGCTATTTAATTCTATTAAAAATTTGGTAAAAAGGTATTCGAAGGATGTCGGGTATTGATCGCTTTTAGCGATAAGATCGTCAATGATACATATCTAGTATTTGCCTTCAACTCGGCTTTATTTAGACCCAAACTAAGAAAAGCCTGTATAATGGGAACCAGTTGTATATTTATACCAAAGTTGATCATTTTAAGTCATGAATAGTTTGTGATTAAATCATGGATCGTGATATTTTACGTAAAAATATTTTTTTATATTATTATTGGTAATATGTTACGCTGTTTAATTCTATTAAACTCCCTAAAGACCCTAAAATAGTTGTAAAATATTTTACGTAACTTACCTATCGTTAGGTACCCAAACTTCCTTATTGCTGGGGGTTAAGGTCGAAATTATCTTGAGATTAAACGAAAATCATAAATATTGTGAGGATAAGTGGTGAATATTGATGCCAAGATATCTGCGATGCGATAGAAGCCACTAGAATAGTGGCCAATTCTTGATCACCGGTCTATTAGCACTGAGGAATGTTTGCAAATGGATTTTCTAAAGATGTATATAGACGAAGAAAATGTGTAAAAAGCACTGTACGGGATTCAAACCTCTTCTTGTTGGTTAAAATTTTTCAAAAACCCTGCTTCCATAGTCTATTATCATCTGAGGACAGGTAAAACTACTCTAAAATTTAAAAATCAAAGTGATTTAAGACTTTTTGTACCAAAAAATATGCTTATCTAACTTTCGCTCTTAATCTCTTTAGGTATGAAACATGTTATAAATATATTTGTATTTTAGATCAACCTTTGTAATGCTTTTCTCCGAAATTTTGGTTGTTTGCGATTTTTCTTAACTACCTTTAGTAATATTATATCTTCAAAGATGTTGATACGTGTGGTTGAGAAGATGTTTGACGGGTTTCAGCCTCTCAAACAAATTTTCCTTAGCTATTTTGACAGCGTGACAATCGACTAGCACGGCAGATAGCAATATCTGTGAGATTTGTTTATTCCTCGAAGAATCTTGATCTGAGGGGATATCTACCGTGCTTGGCGATCAAAGTCGTGAAGCTGTTTTTTTGTTTATTTAGTAACGACGACTCATTTTACTGCAACACCTATTGACTGCTTTGAAATTAACCGCGTTTAAGTAGTGGCGGTTTTTGCAAAGCCATTCAGCTTTATCCCCACATTCCACAATGACACATCACTGTGGAATTTGTGAAAGGAGAATTCGGCCACTGATCGTGGTGTCTGTGCTTCCTCGGACGAGTCCATATAAAAATAAGCTTATACTCACAACTAATGAACATAATATAAATATTAACTGAGCTATCGCACTTGTTTTGTTACAGATCAGTGTTCCTTGTCCACAAGAAGGTATCTAAACTTACCTCCTTGTAGTTTGCAAACATATCTTTTGGGTGATTGGGTGATTATTGTTTTATTTGACAGTGACAGATATACGGGATTTTTCTTGAGAGTAACATTTAGAATCAGATTCATTTCCTGTCATCTTACGAAGCAACATAGCATTTTCATTTTAATTGTTTTTCTAGTGTTATTTTGAGTTGTGTTGTGTAATTTTGGTGGTATTTTAACCAACATTACGGTACATACTCGTATCACGGAATGAAAAAAAAAATACTTTATTTATTGTATAGCTTTGATAACACAAGCAAGTGAAGCCGAGAACGGCCGGCAGTAAGACATTACGTGGGTTAATTAGATTTACAAAGAAAATTATCATGGATACAAGTATTTGCAAAATGTACTAAATACACATGGGACGGATAAACTACGTATCTGCATACCGATCGAGAGATAGCGCAACTGATCCAAATCAATGCCGATCGGAAGCATCCCCCACCCAAGACGCTGGCTGCTTTGTCTCGGCGCTGATGCGCTGAGCCTGATACTTATCAGCCCTCGGGTCACGCGTAATGTGACTTAGTTTGATTTAATATGAATTGGCAGTGAATACTAGCCGTATACTGTGCGCAACATTTCAAAAACAATACAGTTTAACGACTATTAAAATTTAACGCGCGCAATTCTAAAAATATATAATAGTTTTCGTAAATACCTACGTCGTTGATCTTGCCAACTGATGACGTCACAATCCGTGACGTCGTTATTAAAATGATGGGAGCTTTATTTCTTTTATCTCAAAGTGATAGCTATTTTTCCTAAAACCCGTGTACCTACATCATTTCTCCGCGAATTTGCGCGCTGGGGCACATAATAGTAAAGTAAAGTAAAGTAAAGTAAAAAGGAGTTTATTTTCTTTCACAAGCAAGCACAATGTTTGAGAGTTAGGTCTTACAGCTAGAACAAGATAGGTATGCCTGCTTTGTGAAAGACTGGTGCCTGAAGTAGGATCAAAAGAACCTGTATAACAGGTCACCAGGCCCCACTACGCGAACAATCTAATCATGATTAGCAGTATAACTTCAGACATTTAAATACTAACAGAGTATAAGTGCAGTTGGTACCTAATATTATGCTCAGGAGGAGAAAGTAACATGAGATAGAAAATATAAAACTGAAATAGGAGGTATATAAACTAACATAATACCTACATATACACTAACATAGTATACCTACACTAAAATAACTTAACAAATAACAACTACCGTATTGCTAACAATTAGCAATTTGTGTGGAACGTGAGTGTGAGAGGGTGATGGTGTGTATGTGTGTGTGTGAGGTGAGAGAGAGGGTTTGTGTGGTTGTGAGGGTGTGTTTATGTAGTGGTATAATAATTATAGCCTTGCTGAATATTTCTGGTCAGAAAACTTTTAAATACTCTTTTTTTTGTAACTACATGTACATACTTATATAAATGATATGTATTATATCAACACCCAGACAGAGAACAAATATCTATATTAATCACACAAATGTTTGTCCTCGGTGGGAACCGAACCCACGGCCTAAGGCTCAGAAGGCAGAGTTACTGAAACTGAGCTGTGAAGGCTGTACTTTTTATGCTTACACTGAAAAAGAAGTAGCCACAAGTCTATTCGATGAATTGAAACTAATTATCAATAAAATGTTTATATCGAGTCTGGACGACCTCTGTGGCGCATCGGGCGAGAGCCTGCCTTCCACGCAAGAGGTTGCGGGTTCGATTCCCGCCTTGGAACAAAGTTCTGTACGATCTGCAGAAATTTGTTCCGTTGGTCTGGGTGTTTTCTATGTATAAAAAAATATCTATCTATGTAAGTATGTATATAATGTATTAAATATATCAATTCTCTAGTACCCATAACACAAGCTTTGAGTAGCTTACTTTGGGGCTAGATGGTGCTGTGTGGATTGTCCAGCATTATTTATTTATTTATTCAATTGCATCGCAAGACTCACTTTGAAACGTCTATCGTTAGTATTTTAATGAAAATATTACATCACTTAAATAGTAGGTCTTATTACCGGGACGGCGGCACGTGCCGTTACGGTTCCACTTCCGGTCCGCTGTAGTACTTCCGGTCCGTTAAATACGCTACGTTATGACACGTGACATTCACGTGGGTTGTGGTATAAAATATAGCAACGCTTTTTGTTAAATTTAGACTCGTATCTGCGAACAATTTTAAATCCAGACATACTTATATCTCTAGATCGTTAGATAAATAGATAGAAAATACACTGGCGTGCAAAAAAAACGGGCAATCCTATTTTTTTTTTCATTCGTTCTTAATATCTCAATCATCGTGTTACGAACGAATAATAAAAAAGGGGGGGGCCGATTGTTTTGCACGCCACTGTACCTTATTGCACATCACATAAAAATTACACACAGAACAAAAAAACATCTGAGTGATATACAATGGGCGGTCTTATCGCTAAAAGCGATCTCTTCCAGACAACCTTGATCGTTAGCGATGGTCTGTAATTAGCTCAACTGTTTTATGTGCATTAAGTTCTTTTAAAAACTAGTATAATTTGTTATTTTCTTTGTAAATTAATTATTATAATATTGAAAAATAAGTGTTGTAGTTATCATAATACAGCTGCGCTTAGTTTGGGGCTAGACGGTGCTGTGTGTAATGTCATCCATTACATTTTTAATTGATACATTTACTGTTGAGTCCGGAAATTCCAGAAATACAATGTTTTAAAACATGGTAGGTAGCTACCACATTTTGAAACATTTTTATCAAGTATTACAACACTTGTGTACTCTATTTTGGGCGTACGTTCTATGTAAAATTCTTATTAATGTAGTGTTGTGACGAATGTTCAACGTAACAAAGAAAAGTTATTTCGATTTTCTTTCATAAGTAGACGGTAGTATTTCAGGAACTATTACAAACTGATAATAAAGTCTATTAACGTATAATTATCTATTTTCGTGTACATGTCAAAGTTTTCACTGAATTTTAGAGGTACTTACCATAGACCATTTAAACGCCAATAATTGGTGTGTAATATTTTTGTTTAACAATATATTATAGGTAAACGCTTGACCGTTATGTCTGATGATATTGTACTTAAGAAATATCACTACATAGTACTAGTGGCTCTGGGAGCTGTAGACCTCGCGAGCATACTAAAAGTGAGCTATTTGAGGAATGTAATGTGCAAGTGCATTTTCCGTTTTGTGATTTTTTTGATCTTTTTGATTTTTTTTGCATCATCTTGTGTAGAATGAGGTCCTTTGTGTTTCTCTCAAATTTGATTGAAAACCATCGATTGTTTGATGAGCTATCCTGTTCATCATGCTGAAGATCCTTATCAGATCTTCGCCAAACTTTTATGAGACCAACTTATAGTTACTACCTTTCAAATAAAAAAAGAATAATCGAAATCGGATCTCATTTGGTGGAGATATCCACTATATCAAATAGCCCCCTTTTTACCCTTTTTTTGGGGGAAGTACCCCTCCAATCAAAAATCCCCGACGACAAAAAAATTCTAATAAGTCATATAACCTGTGTACCAAGTTTCGTCCAGATCGCACAGACAGGTATTTGGTCCTAAAAGTTGGCCAAAAATATTTGATTGTCCTAATGATTGCCTAGCAAAGTTTATTTCTATTTTTAGCTTGGTTAAGGTAAAACAAAGGAAAACATAATAGATAAAAGCATTTATTCATCATTTTCGTCGTCATCTTCAAAACTTGCATTTAAAATATCACTTTCTTGTAATAAATTTAACACATCAGCCGAAAGTGGCAGTTTTTTTTTATTCTTCCTCTTCCTCATGCCCGCCAGGACAGGATCGGAGGTTAAGAGGAGCCTATTTAAGACATCTTGGTTGCAAGCTACTCGGGAAAACTTTCGAGCGTAGTTGAGCCGGAACATTCTAATATGTTTGTTGCGGGCTTCTGCCGCTTCTTCGGATAATTGTCCAATGGGAAGAATCGCTTCCGCAATCACTTCAGCCCCATGACGCAATACTTTATGTAATGTCGGAGACATTGGGTAAAAGTTATATAAAGTAACGTATAACTTAGCCGTTTCTTGGCAATATCTTTCAAACGCCTCCACTTTTATTTTGAGACTACAGCACAAAGTGTCCAAAATGACTTTCAATCGATAAATCAAATTTGGTTCTATCCCAGTAATTTCCGCCGATATTTCGAAGTTCTCAAAGAAGCGTCTACTGGTGTTTCCGTCATTGGTACTTCCGAAATTTGCTTTAGGTATATCTACCAACAGGCCAAGTTGCTCCCGGAACTTCGCTTGGATTTCTTTTTTTTTATTCTCCACTACTTGCTTTTCCTCGGCAGTAAGACGAACATTCCATTTTCTCACGGGCAATCTATAGGCCACATGTAAAATGCTCTCAAAAAATCTTATACGAGCATGCAACAGAGATAAGCCGAATTTCATGTGTTCTTTATTGCATGGCATCACCTTATCCAAATCATTAAACTGTGATGATGTGGCGCCACATAAATAGCATTTCATGGTAGATGTAGTATGTGTAGCAGCATTGCATACTTTTCCATCGAGCATAGTGAAAAGCATTTCATGCTTGATGGAAAACCCATTGATTTCGGTTTTAGTGAGCGCTGCTATTTGAGCTTGAATGTAATCAACTTCTTTGTTTGTTACGTCTGTGGTTTCTTTTATAAATTGCATCCTTATTGGCCGACAATACCGCGGTGAAGAAGGAGTGGGGTTTTGCCACAGAATTTTTTTTTCCGGTCCGTAAACCAATTGAAGCGGTACCATGGAACTTTGGAATATGTTTGCGTCAGAATCGGCTTCATTTACAAATTTCATTTTGTACTGCATCTGTTGAGATCCATCGCAGCCCCATTTGCTTATTAATACTAAAGATGGTTTTTCTAATTCAGTCACTTGTTCCACTGCTTCACCGAGATGTAAAATCAGTCGTTGTGCTGTGTGATCCATGAGATGTTGAACCCTTACTTCAGCGCATGTTTCCGTTATTAGGTGGGTTTCAGGATAGCACTCTTTCTTTAAGCTTTGTAATATTGAATAGCACGGATAAAAGCTTGGATTTGTATCTCGCACTACCTCATATTGGTCTCGTGTTAGTCCCGCTTCAGTGAACATGAACAAGGCACGTAAATGTTTTAATTTGATTGTTTTGCCCTGTTCTTCTTCAGCAGTACTTTTTTTCATCGCTGCCACTGCTGCTGTATCTGCTCTTCTGGGACTTTTTGTCAAATCTTTCACAATTTTTGACGCGTCTACTTTGCCGGTCTCCCGCAATTTCATTTGTGTTGCATACGTTAATTCATCTGTGTCGGACAATCTGAGTTCTTCAGTTTTTCGTCTTTTGCTTCTTTCACTTAAGTCTAAAAACGACTTTTGAGGTCGTCCGGGACTTACTCCTGTAACAAAAAGAAAATAAATGTAGGTAGGTA
This sequence comes from Plemyria rubiginata, assembly GCA_963576535.1. NCBI lineage: Eukaryota > Metazoa > Arthropoda > Insecta > Lepidoptera > Geometridae > Plemyria > Plemyria rubiginata. The sequence goes on along the minus strand of OY754922.1, from coordinate 5,301,765 downwards.
CTCAAACACATAATTTACATTCTACCTACACCTACCTCTAAAAAGTATTAAGTACACCATATAATTATATTGCGTGTCAACAAAATGGTTCAAAGCATAACACACAATAGAAATAATGGAATTTGGTTAGGTATCTCTTACCTGCTTTCGGAAGCGATAAACATCCTTTAAGCCACTCGTTATTGTGTTCTAAGAATCTGGCCTTTGTGTTGCGAGCAGCTGACCACCTTTGTTTTAACTGATGCTTGATAATCGACAGTTTTTGCTTTACTTCAACAATAATCGGGTCATTTTCGGCGTATTGATTGAGCATTTCCCGCTCCATAAATTGTAATTTTTCATTAAAAGTTGAGGCATTTGAGCGTTCCATTATTAGGAACAAATCATTTCGAGTCATAACCCTCATTCCAGAAGAGCCTATAACAAAAATTCACAAAATATAAAAAAAACATCATTTACTGAGTATCGAATGTGCCTACGAAAAAAAATCACCAAAAAAAGCGGTGTACATTGGGGTGGCTGTTTTGTGCTTAATTACACCCTCTAAAGTCTACTTTATAACGAACAATTTAAATTTAAGCGAAATAATGGTGAGAAATATAAGTAAACTCTCTTTGTTCTTTCAAAATGTGGGATTTTATAGAAGTTTTTCTGGTGTTTACATCTCAAGGGTAAAGATGAAGAGAGACTACAGATTTTTTGTTAAAATTAAGTGTCAAATAAAGGACATACCTGGTTGAGCACGGTCCATATTGAAATCCAACTCACAAACGTTCCTTCACAAGACAGAAAAATTTTCAAAACAATTAAATTTAGGCGCATCGAATAATCACACTTACACTGTAGGCGAACGGTAACATCCGACTGAGGCTCGGAGCGCGTTGGGTGGCGCTAGCGCTGTATGTTTTTTGTTATTAGTTGGAGCGGTTATTCTAGTTTATAGAAACAATGGCTTAAGGGAGGTAGGACTAAAATAAAAAAAAGTGATTTTGGCCAACTTTTAGGGTCAAATACCTGTATGTGGATCGGTTGAAAAATGCGACGTGTAGAGGAGTGTGTCCCTATGTATGCTTAAATCTTTAAAACTACGCAATGGATTTTAATGCGGTTTTTTTTAATAGATAGAGTGATCCAAGAGAGGAAGGTTTATATGTATAATACATGCATGATATGTGCACCCGTGCGAAGCAGTGGCGCGCGGGCGGGTCGCTAGTTAGCAATAAAACAGTTGAAAACTAGGATTTTATTTTTATCATGGTGAGCTCGCGGAGTTCCTGATTACGTAATATAAAGCAATATTGACGATAGCAATAATAGCAAAATCTGTTGCGGCACGATCAGGGACGATTTGACGATGAAACTATTTATTTTTATTTTTTAACATGATCAGGCAAACTGTACACGGACTTTTCAGTTTATTGACTAAGTTTTGTGATCAAGTCACGAAGGCTAGTATTAAAACATAAAATCCATTTGCATTTTACCCGTTTGCTCAAGTTTTTAGAATACAAAACGCCCAGCTTTCTGTAAAGCGTACGAGTATGTGCCGGGAAAGTAGGTTCCCGCGGGAGAGGCCGTGATGATGACGTCAGAGTATACGTCACACGGGCGTACAAGAACAGCGGCCCGATTACACTAATGTCTGGCTATCGAGATGGCTTTCAGTTTGTCATTTGATTCCCATCCATCCCCAGGAATTTAGATACTCCCGTCAGAGAGTTTTATATTTCTTGATCAAATGTCAAACTGAAAGCCATCGCGATAGCCAGACACTAGCGTAATCGGGCCGCAGACCAATGTTCTAGGAAATATACATCCTTTCATTTGTAGGATTCGTATTATCTTAGTCAATGTGTAGGTGATCATAACTGTCTTATTGTGATTTAATTTCCTAAATATATAATTCGCAGATTAGGTACTAGTGTATGTAGGTACTTCTTGTTGTAGATTTTTGGCTTGGATTTCAGTGTATCTTTGTCGTAAAGTAGGAGCTGCAGCGATTCGAATAAAACTCAAAATCTATCGACCAGGGCCCGTACCACTATCTCTTGAAGCATTCTTATTTCAATATTACTTTTATGTCAATGTTTTATATCAACTGCATAGTCTACTTTATGATCAAAAAGTAAAGTAATATTGAAATAAGAATGCTTTAAGAGATAGTGGTACGGGCCTTGTCGTTCGTGAGCTTTCTTATTTGGCTATCCCACGCGCTAAGATCGATGCAGATGAAAATATACTTATAGAGATACAGATACTTAGGTATTTCGTAAAACTTCTGGTGACATATTTAGCAGCAAAAACTTATTTCATTCCAGAAAGTATGGAGAAATCATGTTAATTCTGTATTGGCACTCCAAAACAACGTCGTCAGTTTCCGTGCCAAGTCTTCGGCATCTCGAAGTGAGAGACACTCCGACAGGGTGGCGACGAGCCGCCCTTGACCCCCTCCCCTCTCACCCCCTCGATGGGGGTCGACATAAACTTGTATACCAAACTAGGGTTGAACTGAAATTATAGTGATTATTGCTGAGCTCCGAAGGCCATAAGGTTCAAAAAACCCTGGTCTAAAGCCTTCTCCAAACCCTTACATAACTGCCCCAATAAATAGTATACATAAACCCTTACATAACTGTCCCAACATTAATACAGCTACACGGTATAAGTACATACACTGTAGGTACATACGAGTATCTACATACATAAAAAACGCATACTAATATCACAATAATACACTTTGTATTTTTTATATGATATTCTAATTTTTTCGAGTTTCTCATCTCATTTTTCTCGTTTCTTATTTCCCATTTTTCAAGGCAAACTACGGCTGACTGGTTTATGCTGGTATGGACTGACTTGACATTAAAAGTATTTTAGAGTATTTTATTTATTAAAAGTTGCGTTTGGGGTCATAAGGGCCGTGCTGAGAACGTCCCTAACTCGTAAACCCGCACAGAAAACAATATACCTGGGTGAATCAACTTTTAAGGCACTCCTTTTGTGTCCCTGTCATGCAAAGAGCATAAAAATCCTAATTTCCTTATAAAATATGTTTGTTTTGATGTTAACGTAAACTTAGATCCTTTCCTAACATGCTAGTTTCATAGTATTTTATAGTTAATAGGAAAATTTTTGACTTTATTATGGTAACTCAGCAGAACATAAGCACTATCCATACAAAAAACATGTGTCCCCAGGCCTAGATGACGATACAATTTAGGACGTATCTTAAAAAAAAGGTATGAATGCACAGCCTTTTTACCCAATATTATGATTCAGAAAAAGATAAACTTACGTTTAAAGTTAACATTTATAAAAGTTTGACAAATATTTTATATTTTTCGTGCATCCAAACTTTTGTCCCAAACTTTGATCAAAACATCAGTTCTACAGAGTTACCGATAAAAATTCATGACCGTTATCAAGAGATGACGCCTACCTTGGTGTCATCTAAGGCGATTATTGTCTAATATTTAGTTGGTATGATCAAAAAATCTCTACCTAGCTTTACCGCCCCCCCAGCCTAAATTAAGTTCTCAGCTGGTGCGCGTAGGTTTATTGTCGCTCTACAGCGTTGCAATGGATATTTATGAGGCACCCTCGTCACTTTTTCTAAAAAAACTCGTTAATATTAGCTTAGATGTCGTGCCCCACTGCAAAACCTAAAAATAGATAAACTTGTGCAAATGTTAACAGTATATTTTCATAATATTTCGATGATTTATTTTTTATTTTTAGTTGTTCATAATGTTGTCAAAGGAGTGTCTTAAAAGTTGATTCACCCACCTACCAAAAACGAGGAAAAATCCTTCCTTTGGCAATCGAGCAAAGAAGGAGATTAAACGATAAAATAAGAAACGTGGCAGCCCTAACTTACCCCACTAATCGCGTACAAAGCCATGACCTAAGATTTCCATGATATTATGTGAACTTCCAAGTCTTAATTCATTACGAGTGGCAGCCATGAATAAAAAAGCGGTTAAGATTGAAAAACCACTGCAATAAAATAGTCTTAGTCTATCGTTATTAATTCGTGTAGTCTAATAGGTGGGCTGTTCTGCAGTCCTTGCAACGATGTCAGGTTGACTGGCGATACATCGAAGTGCTGAGATGCTTATACAATGATGCCACCATGTCTGTTCAGGTCCAGAACCAGCAGTCTAAACCTATCCAGTTGCGCCGCGGAGTGAGACAAGGGGATGTCATATCCCCCAAATTGTTCACATGCGCACTGGAAGATCTGTTTAAGACGATGAGTTGGACCGAAATGGGCATCAACATTAACGGCAAATACATCTCACACTTACGGTTTGCTGATGACATCGTCATAGTGGCAGAATCGTTGCAGGACTTACAACAGATACTAAACAGTCTAGCTGCTGCCTCACGACGGATCGGCCTGGGTATGAACTTAGCACAAAACAAAGATCATGATTAATGATCGCATCACCACAGAGCCGATCACTGTCGCCGGAATGCCTCTTGAAGTTGTGTAGGAGTATGTCTACCTCGGGCAGACCCTGCGGTTGGGTAGACACAACTTTGAGAGAGAGCTAAACCGGAGAATTCAGCTGGGCTGGGCTGCGTTTGGGAAACTTCGTCAGGTCTTCTCGTCGCCCATCCCTCAATGTTTGAAGACGAAAGTCTTCAACCAGTGCGTCCTACCTGTTATGACCTATGCTGCCGAAACGTGGACACTAACAGTAGGGTCGGTCCACAAGCTGAAAGTCGCTCAGCGAGCTATGGAGAGAGCTATGCTCGGAGTTTCTCTGAAGGATAGTATCAGAATCGAGGTCATCCGACAGAGAACCAAAGTAGTCGACATAGCTCAAAGGATTAGCAAGCTGAAATGGCAGTGGGCCGGCCATGTTTGCCGAAGAACCGACAATCGTTGGAGCAAACAAATACTTGAGTGGAGACCGCGTTTAGGTAAGCGTAGTGTAGGACGTCCTCCGGCAAGGTGGGGCGACGATCTGCGAAATGTAGCAGGCAAGCACTGGATGAGAAGAGCCGAAAACCGGGCTCAGTGGCGCGTCTTGGGAGAGACCTACGTCCAGCAGTGGACTAACATAGGTTGATGATGATGATGATGAATAGGTTTTGAAAAGTAAGTAACGTGAGGAATTTAAAGCTTAGTTTTAAAAACAGTAGTCGTGGAATGTTTCGGTGGCTTGTTCGCACCGGACTTGTAGAAAGGCGAGTATCACCTCCCACAACGGTATATTGGTGCTATCGGCCAATCAGTGAACACGGACGCGTGGAGAGAGGTGCTAATCGCCTTTCTACAAGTCCGGTGCGAACAAGGAATTTGTTTTCTGGTGAGCACGCGGAACTTTTTTCGGGAGCCACAAACTCGAACTTGAGGTAGGTACCTACTGATGTCAATTCTACTAACAGTCAGCCATCGAACTGGTATCTGCGCAGAACGTTACGCTGAGTTGATCATGTAGGAATGACTAAGCAAGATACGCCACAAGCAATTCAAATTATGCTAAGAGCCAGGCCACACGACGCGGTGCGGCGCGGCGTTCTGCGGTGCCGCACCGCAAACTTCTCACTTGTACATTTTAATATTTTGGAAGATATAAAATGGTTTGAGTGTTCTCGTGTCCGTTGCAGCGTTATCGTCACATCGCGCACCACACACACACTCGTAAATTCAGCAGCAATGTATAAATGGTAATCAGTCATGGTTCAGAAGGATTATCTTCGAAATCAAGCATTGCTTCCATCAGGATTTAATCAAAATGTGATGGTTGTAGACCTGGTCCTGCATGTTATCATGGATCACTTTTAAAACTATTTTTGTATATTTATATAGCTGTTCCGTACTTACACATGAATAAATTATTTATATGCAGGCCGCCGCACCGCGCCGCCACACCGCACGGCGTGGCTCTGACCTAATGAAAACGGCTTTAATCATTGCTATCGATCACTGTATGAGTAATAACATTAATAGCCTCCTATATTTAAGGCCTACAGTTAACGGAGCGGAAGTACTGTTTGACGAGCTATCCTTAACGACTCTGATTAACGATAAACCACTGGTGTCAACAAAATGTTGGTTATCTATTATTCGCCATTTCAAAGAGTAGGTTATATAAAAAGCTCACAGGGTCGAATTCTTGAAATTTTTTGAAAAAGATGTACGGACACTGATGCTGCCTACTCCATTTAAGTCGAGACCCAGGCAACATTATCATTATCATTTCAGCCATGGGACATCTTGTGCGGTCTGTGTATAGTGATGAGCTTCATTGAATGATATTATTTATGACAAGGCCTATGTACAGCCGCTAAAGTATAGTGTTAACAAAACCAAGTGTCCCCTGTGTTCCAAATGGTGAATAAATGATATGACTATGACTATGACTATTGGAGGCACATTTAAGGCGTTGACAACACCTAAAATAATTCTCGCTAGCACGATTCGACATTTGGAAAGATATAAAATCACGAAGCCCCATTTTTTTAAATCGAAAACAACCAAACTAAAAAAGTTTGGTAAAAATTTCATTTTGACCGATGCAAGTTTTCCTACTCAAAAGTTTGCTTAAGTACGAAAACTACAATCATATGGTTGTTTGCGATTTTTCTAAAATGAGTTCAGTGATGTTATATCCTTTTAACAAGTCAAAACGTGCGAGTGAGAGTCACATTAGCTCTTGTCTTCACCTTAAAGTTCACTTAAGTCTTAAAGTCACCACACTTTTTCGAAAGAAACAAGTGACACGGTGCGTTCCCCTAGAGAACCATTTTGCCCACAGTCGTCAGTTCTCCAAGCCATATTTCCCGCATTGACACTTCAACTTGCTTATCCTCTGGGTACTATAAAGTCTCGTAAACGGTATGGGTATAACACTTTTCATTTTGCTGCGCGGTAACGGTCAAACGATTACACCATACGTTTTAGGTGTACGTTGTATTTATATTCCTTGGAGTCCATTCGAAGTTCTAAAACAAGTGTCAAGTGCACGAATGGAAACTCTTTGAAGAGCACTTAAAATCCTTCAAAATTCGACGAAAAGAAATCCATTAGAAAAATGTATTGATGTTGCAACCTTGACCTTTTTTTTCTTGCGACTTAAGGAAATAAATATATTTATTATAGCCATTTTTGTAAGAATTTAATTTAACAATAATTTCACAAATACTACAGAATCCACTGTGCTTTTCAAATAAAAATAATAACTAAGGCCAAGTGCGCTAGTTTCATAATTATTTAAAAACTAGTTGCGCCCCACGGTTTCACCCACGCAGATTTAAATTCCGGTATTCCCACGGGATAAAAAGTAGCCTGTGTGCTATTCCAGACTATATTCTATCTCTCTGCCAAGTTTCATCCAGATCCGTTCAGCCGTTCCGGCGTGAAAGAGTAACAAACATCCATCCATGTATGCTTAAATCTTTAAAGCTACGCAACGGATTTTGATGCGTTTTTTTTAATAGATACTGATTCAAGAGGAATGATTGTATGTATAATACATGCATGACATGTGCACCCGGGCGAAGCAGGGGCGCGCGGGCGGCGGTTCGCTAGTATATAATATATGTATCTTCGTCGTCTGTGATGCGCTTAATGCACGTGCTGGATTGAGGGTACCTACATAGGAATGTTAAAGAATGAAGCCTCCCGTCGACTTACAATCACTGCTAAAAGCCACTTTGCAGAACGCTGTGTTGCAGTGAGCAGTTAGGTACATAGATACTACTACTGTGATATGACTTTCGAGTGAGAGAAACATTTTCTCTGCCGGTTTCATTCTCATTGTTCACAGTGATTTATTTATTTATAAAATGAAAGAGTGATGAATCTTGTATAGATAAAATTCGAACAGAATGCCTTGCGCAGATATTTTTTTAACAAGAAGAATAGATTCGACCGATTTCAGGCCAACGGAACTAACGATTGGAAATCGAACATATTTTAATTGATTTTTTAATAAATTTATTTTTATCTCAAGTCTAGCGCACTTCTGACGGCCACAAAATAAAAGGATATTTGAATTTCCAAATGTAATTTTTTTTAGTGTTGATTAAATACTAATTTATTTGGTAGGTATTTTCAACACGCATCAAAATAATCGTTGTCGATTCATTTATCTTGGCCTTTATAATATTTTGGCTTCTCTTCAATAACGAATCAGAGTATATGAAATATCCATTTTAATCAGAACTTCGCTTTAGTCTCGCACACGCTATTTCACGGCTCTGGATGGATTGGTACATGCCCTAGTTTAGATTTTTAATAACAATAAAATGAAACGCGTCATATTATTGTTTTTCTGTGGGAATTAGGTAAAAAGTTAACCTATATGTAATGTTTACTTTAATGTGGAAAGGCACAATTGCTGTAAGTTCTTTTGATTTAGAAAGAATTTAAATTTTAATCGATAAATGCTATACATCAAAAGCTCCAAAGGTGCTTAATTCTGATAAGTAGGTACCTACATTTACAAAATGTTTATAAGTATTTTTCTTGTATTTGTCTTTGCAAATAAAATAGAACGTAATTTCGAACGTAATTTTGTGACTCTTACTCAAAACCTAAATATTTTCTACAAGATGGCGCTAGGTTGCTGATTTGGCAGCATCTATGCGATCCATGAATGAAATATCTCTATATTTTATTCATTCCTCTAAAATTTGTATGAGATTCGTTAAAGCTTATATTGCTATTTGAAATAAATGCAAAAGTTCTCGGTCTTACCGGAAATATTCAGGTTTATGTCCGAATGTCCTGAATCGCGCAAACGAAAACTTGGTCTTAGTTTGGGTCAAATACAGGTTCTAAGATTTTACTGTCGGGTGGTCAATTCTACACAGTAAGCCAGCTATCGAGGGGCTGGTCTGAGCCCTCGACGTATTGTTTCCATAACACTCTCTATGTTCTTCTCACTGTGTTCGAAATCAAATCCAAAATTGAAAAAAAAATTGTCTTATGACCGTTTAGAGAAATTCTCAAACCCACTGAAGTAGAAGCCTTTGACCACCTTTTTGCTTATGCAAGAAAAAATATAATACCTATAATCATTTTTATGAAATAAATGACACCTAATTTTAGAAAATATTTTTATTCGATTAAATTTTTGTTTGTGTTTGTATCTTGAATGCTTAGAACACTGACAGGCAAGTAAAAATCGCTAAGGGTTTTCTCTCCCGCATATTTAGATCCTAGCAGCGGCGATGGGCTTCTCCTGTGACGTGTTTTGGGCATAGGGGGCGTCCATAAATTACGTGAGATGTTTAAGGGGGGGAGGGGGTCGAGTCAAATCTCATCTAATCTTACGTTGGGGAGAGGGGGCGTCTTGGCAAATATCACTCAATTTTTTTTCTGATTGAAACAAAAAATTATACTATTTTGGTCCATTTAATCCAGATTGTACATTCTTAAGCGTAATCGTAATACGATTAATATCATTCACTAATTCGTTCGAAAGAAAATAATTTTACGTGTTCAATGCGTTTACGTAAGAAACCCACATTTTGAAAAATCTCACGTGAGATTGGGGGATGGGGGAAGGAGTTGAATAAAATCTTACGACATCTCACTAGGAGGGGAGGGAGGGACAGAAAATTAAAAAAAACACCTCACGTAATTTATGGACGCCCCATACCTCTGACGGTACAAAGACATCCTCATAGCATCTTGAGTGAGTATATTAGAAGATCTGAGAGTATATCTACCGTGCCTGGTCGACAGAGACGTGAATTTGTTTCTATTTTTTCGTGACAGTTACTTTTACGTTAACGTGCCTTTACGTTTGTTACCTACGTAAAACGTAGCAAACGTAAGTAAACTTCGGATCTAACTCTCGTACTACAAAACGGTGCCTAACTTTAAACAGTGTCTAAAATTAGCGCTGTCTCTGTTTGCCATTACGCAATGGCAAGAGATGTCAAAAGTTTAGGCAGTGTTTAACGTTTGCCTATTTTTTTGTAGTAAGGCCCTATGTACCTCCTATAGGTAGCTAGACTTTGATAAATAAGTAAATGAAAGGGCCTTGATTGAGACAAAGAAAGTGTTCTATATAGACGACGCAGGGTAACTAGTTGTCTTAAAATGTAACAAAGACGGTAACCCGACGATGTCGCTTTTGTGATAATAATGTATCTACTAGGATTTCAGTCATCTGAGAAGATAAAAGACTATTCTAATAAAACAAGTAGATACCTACTGAGCTGTCCAGACTCCAGGCGCTTTTTGTTCAATATGTTAGTAGAAACTGATATTCTGCGTATGAAAGGCGAAAATACCAAATAACTGTATAGGTTTAGAAATCTTTTGTACAAAGTTTTCCGGTAGGATACAAACTTACAAAAGAATAGACATGAAAAGTTAGAAAGTACAACAAAGTTAGAAACAACTTAGTTAGAAAGTAGACATGAAAGTTAGTGGGTATATGTATAATTACCTACACAATAGAGACATGAGCACTTTTTTATGCACTCAAAATAAAAAATCTGTATTGCCATTTCTCGATGCGGTATGGAACTGTGACATGGTTCTTTTTTGCAATCCAACGCGCCAAATTCGTAGCGTGGACGGCGCCGGCGCAGCGTAGCACGTAGCACAGAGATACTTTAAAGTCGTAGCGAGTGCTACGCGGTTGCGGGTCTACGGAACGCTAAAACGTGAACGCTTTTGCGTAGACCCTTTAGTAGGTAATTAAGATTTCAGGTTTAGATTTATTTATTGCCAACATGTACACAGTTATATAGCTTAGGCCTTAAGGTAGCTATTAGGCGAGTATAGGGTACGTCGGGCACTACAAATTACCTACTTAGAAATTGCATTTAGTTAAGCGTAGGTTTTTTTAAATTACTATGAAATAGGAAGTCTTCGGTTTCATTTTTATGACGTCAGGAATTTTGTTGTAGATTCTTATTTGTCTAAAATCAGGACTTCTATCAAGCGTTTTATTATATTTAAATAAAATACGTAAGAACACTTTTATCATGTTAGTAGTTCACTGAACTATAAAACGAAATACCTAAAACACCCTGAAGTATGCAGGTAAGGTTTAATTAGATCCGAATACGAGCGTAGCCTCTGGATTTGCATAAGCAATTCATAATGTCCCACAAACAGTACAAAAACTGCCCACAAATTAACATTTCTTTGCGCTTCATTCCGGCATGCCCTAATCAGAGCTTCTCTTGTTTCAGGTTAATGTGCCGCGCGTGACAGAGACAGAAGACCCACACACTACCTGAAAACGCTTTATATGGAGCGAGACGGGTACAAATCACGTGATTCGTCACGGATTAAAAGTCACAAAAGTCGTAGTAGATAATACTGCCGAATCTGTGTCTGAACTTGCCTTTCATGATGTGTGATTGAGATAGTTCTTAGATTATTGTAATAAGGTTGAGATTGGGTGTGGGGACGCGTGGTGTGCGGGCGACTTGTGTGATGCGACGGCCGCGGAGAGAATTACGAGTGCAGAAAATCGAGCTGGTCTGACGAATCTAGTCAGGTAAGTCATATGCTTTAATACTCGTATGTATTTAATTTAATAAAAACATAATGCATTTAGCCTGGTGGTCCATTCATAGGCATTATCATAGGTGTACCGACTTCTTGAAGGTTATTTTGATTCCAGTCGGTGTCGGATTCGGCACGGAATACAATTTTTGAATTTAGAATACGATGGCTTCCTAAAATCCTAGTCGAAAAAAACTTTACACGATTTTGAAATTTTTACACAAAGCTTTCGACATTATGATTCGAAAAGATAACACGTAACTTTCCGCCAGCTATTTGGTGGCGGAAACTTTCCGTGAAAGATCGTAAATTCAAACTAGTAATAAAAACTCTGTTTTAATAAATTTCTTGTGACTCTGCTGAAGTTGCCATCCCGTCGCTAAAAACTATTCACTTATTATTATTATTACCATGATTCATTGTGAAAAAATACGCGCGGTAGGTACCTAGGTACATGCCTTAAAAAACTGTCAATTGACTTTCCGTAACTTCCGAATCGAAATAACCCCCCCCCCCCCTTATCACCATGTGTGTCCTCGCCATGCCTCTAAAATTTGAATGATGAGGAGACACGGCGATGGAAAACCTGGTGAGGAAACCTAGCAGTTTAGTGAGATCTGCACATAAGACGTCATTTCAGTAGATATGGCTAGGTTAACTGAAAAGATCATTCTTTCATGCTGAACAAGTCTATATTCTATCTAAAATCATATCGCAAGCACTAATAGGGTCCCGTAGATAGAGGCATGGGAGAAAGGTTGTCCCGCTGTCGCCGTATTTAATTTTTCAGGTAAGTAACAATTTTATTAAAATTAGTATAGTTTAATAAATAACAAATAGCCCCAAACTAAGCCAAAGCTTGAAACCAGAAAGTTGTAAGTATCTTACTTAAATTAGTTCCGTGATATTATTTAGATAGGTAGGTATGCTTTATTTTTTAGCTGTGTGTGTGTAGTTTCTATAAAATATTTATTTTTAACTAGCTGCGCTCCGCGGTTTCACCCGAGCGTATTGCGTCATCAAAATAGCGCAAAAATTACGAAATTTCGATAAAAATATGCGTCGCACTCATCGCTAAGGTAAGCTTGGATGGACAGAGTGGTGGGGATCAAAGTTATGGATCGCGACAGTGTACTAGGGAAAATAGGCCACATCGACAACATTGCACCTAAGTAGTTACTTAGATATAGCAGTCCCAGCTTGGCGGCGGCGGCTGGGATGCCACTGGGCCCGCGCTTCGCCAGCCACCGCTGCGCCTCTGACGCCGCTCGCGCATTCCACTCCAGATAAACCCCTAAATTAGTATATTTTTTTGTTATTTGTCTACTTTTACTTTTAGTTTCAAGTCAATCGCACTACGCGTACAAAAATTCTCGTACAAACTTTGACATCTCTTTGCACCCTTATTATGGGTAGTTTACAAAAACTAAAAAAGTCATTCTTAATTATTTATTTAGAAGTATATTTACTCCAAGTTTGAAATCAATCGAACCACTCGTTAAAAAACTCCCTACAAACTACAACTCCCCTTTGCACCCTTGTTGGGGGTAGTTCTCGAAAACTAAAAATGACAAACTTAATTATTTACTTTGGGGTATGTTTTTTGGGGTATGAGGGCATATGCCCTCTAAGTTTCAAGTTCCTAGGTTGAAGGAATACGATTTTTCATAAAAACGTTTTCAACCCTTTTTACACCCTTAGGGGTTGAATTTTGAAAAATCCCTTCTTAGTACACGTCTACGCTGTAAGAACTATGTACTCCTCAAATATCAAGTCTCTACGACCAGCGGTTTAGGCTATGCGTTGTCAATATGTCAGTCAATCAGGACTTTAATTCTTATAGTTATATAGATAAAAAAATTATATAGATAAAAAAAATATATTAATTATAATTTAATATATTTCCATGGCGTTCAAAGTTTTCCTCCTGCAAATTTCGCACGGGCGTTGACCTGGGCGCGTAATTGCTATGAACATTTATCTAGGCAATTTTGCTTTGTTTGTGTTGTGTGCAAAATCTTTGGTTGTGTGCATTTGTACTGTTACTGGCTTTGTGTGTTTTTCTTATTTTTGCAATCTAGAATTGTTTTGTTAGAAGGTGAAAGGTTGGTCTTATTTTTTACCTTGTACCTAAGTTATGTGAATATGAAACACAGCTGCTATTAAGCTGCATAAAATATTGCTGAACTATATCCACATTTAGGTAATTACCTAAGAAATAGGGAGCTAGACTAGATAGATATCTTTGATAGATATAGATAAAGTGCCGTACGTACCCGAAATCTGAGTTTTGTTTCCGTATTACCGTTAAAGTAGGTAGCTCTGTCTTTGCACTGTGTCGGTGTGATTAGCGTATGTAGACGTTTAACGTATCCGGATATGAGATTATTGTTAGAGGTTTCCTCTAGATGGCGCTGTACCTGTAACACGGTTTTTATGAGAAATAACACTCTCTAAAAATATGTAAAATCTCCTCATCAATAATTGGTTTTTTCATCGAGGACTGAAACTGATTAAAATTATATCGAGGTCAGATCGTAAAATGATTGAATTGAAAGAAATTGATAATTTTGGTACAAATAATTAAATAATGCTGGACAAGACCTAATAAAATTCCTTGGAATTTGAATACATCTAAAACGCTAACCTCTATCAGTCAGTTGCCAAAAACTCCTCTAGGCCTCAGGCTAACGCTCGATACACACGTGAGCGTGGTACGTTTCGTCGTTGTCGATGACAGTAGGCAGCCGAGCTGACCACTTCTTTTGTTTGACCTCTGTATTGCAACAACGAATTTTTGTAAAAACAATAGGTAATTACAAACTCTATGCGGCAGTCTGTTTATTTAATTGAATGTGCTCTCAGTCAACGCATTCTAGGTAATTATTATAGAATTTGCAAAACAAATAAAACTGTTAAGGCGCTCCTTTCGATTGTTAAAGTATCGTAACGGGGCGCTGTAAGCGATGTTCGAAAGTTAGCATTACTTCTCGACTTGAAAAGGTATTTCGCTGCAGGCAGCGTTGCGAGATGGCTGTATGGATCGATGCTGTGTTGCGCGCGCCGTCAGTGACGTCATCATAGTCACCGGGCGGCGCAGGCCGATAGAATGAGTTTAAAAGAAGTTGAGTTTAGGAAAATAATTATAGGTCACGTGTTTATTAATTTGCTTTCCCTTTAACAATGTCATACTTTATCTATAATGATTTTGATTAAGGTGTTTCCATAGCCTATAAATAAATAACCAAGCTAAAACTTCATTTTATAATTAACTAGCGATCCGCCCGCGCGCATGTATTATACATTTAAATCTTCCTCTTGAATCACTCTATCTATTAAAAAACCGCATCAAAATCCATTGCGTAGTTTTAAAGATTTAAGCATACATAGGGACATGTGGTTGTAGGGACAGAGAAAGCAACTTTGTTTTATTCTAGTTATTGAAGAAAATAATTAAAGTACATACCTAGGTACCTACTACTTATTAGATACATATTTAGATAAAACTTCGTTGTTTAAACAACCTACCTGCTTACTTAGTTTACCTAAATGTATAGGGATTTTTTAGAAAATGTTACCAAAAATATATTCTAGTCAAAGTCACGAAATCGTTAGCTAGGTAGGTATCTTCCTACCTACCAATAAATTACGTGCACGTAAAAGTAAGATAAACAATGCGACAAATGATTTTTATCAATTTAAAGAGTGCGTCAAACGAAAAGTAACATGCGTCAGTGTACGTAGATTATAAGGTAGGTAGGTACCTAGGTACCAAGGAATACTACTTTCATTAATAACACCGAAGTCGATATAAATTAAAAATTATAATCTCTCAGATAGGTATGGATATTACTTGCACCTCAAAAGTTAAACAATACACAAATATTTCCTTGAGTGTTATTATATAAGTATATTATTATTTAAAAAAAAATTGGAAAGATGGTAACATAATCTCCTATCATTTTCTAATCAATACCTGAAATGGCTAGGCACTTAGAATTGTTGGGTACCTAGACGGATTAACTCTCCTTTGTTTAGTCTGAGTTGGTATTGTTTGATCTGGCTATTTTAGATCTGTTGTGCTGAAGTTTACCTGCTTGTACTTATTTTATACAACTAGGTACCTACCTACCTACATATTTGTAGGATGTACGACGACAGTACAAAATAATTACACTTAAAAATTTTGCGTTGACATAATTCAAATAAACTTCAGTACCTAAGGTACATTTCAATGATTAAATCCCCGATCTCATATTGTTTCATGTATTTCGGGATGTATTGAAGGTCCTACTGTTTTCTATCCACGCACTCACCTTGAACTGTTCGATTGTCTTTCTACGCTATACTATAAATCATGATGTCACTAATGTCTATTTATTTATATGTTGGCGTGGTAGGTAAGATGGTTTGTAGCTAGGTGTATCACAACGTATGGGTTTTCGACCTAAAATAAGTTTTTTTCTGTAGAACAATTATTAAAAAACTAGGTAGGTACATTACTTGCCGTAAACCTGGGTAGGTACTTTTTCAATAATTATATACTTTGACTGAATTGTTTAATTTCGTTATGTTAGTATGCTTGTTAAATAGCCCAGGTATACATGTATTTGTTTAACACATACTTAGTTGTTTCATGTATTTTTTATCTATAGGTACTTACCTAGTTTATAATAATAATAATAATAATAATAATAATAATATTTATTTTTTCTCAGACCGCAGCATAAAGTAGGTATTAGGTACAATAATAATATTTATACAAATGAACATTGTAAGCGCTGATTTTTAGGTGTTATGACATGCAGAGCCTGCACTAAGATTAGAAATCTTGTGTCGCAGGGTCTGCGTAGCCTTCGTTTGATACAACAGCAAGCGAGCAGTATTATTGTGTACTGTAATAGGTAAGTTGATTCTACATTTTTCATATATTTAACAGTTTTAATAGTTGCGGTATTTATTTTAATAACAATGTAGTAATTGCAAAAAAGATAAAAACTAATAATAATATAAGTAAATAAAAACTAAAACAAAATTAGAATTATTACCTGCATGCAGTTGAGTGAGAGCGTGAGTTTAGGTGAGATGTGTGTGTGTGTGTGTGTGTGTGTGTGTGTGTGTGTGTATGTGTATCGAGGGTTATGTGTTTAGGGGGGTTTGTGTACGGTTCTCCTGATTACACGAGTCTCTTAAGAGCCAAGGTATCACAGGAGAACCGCACAAATTATGGTGTGTTTGAACGCGGGTGTTAGGGAGAGGGAGGTGAGTGGAAGAGTGTGACATGTGTGCGTGTGTGTGTGATGAATGCCTTTATTAGGTTATAACTTTGAGTAAGGTCTCTGTTTCAGCGTGACTGAGGTTTCTCAGCCATTTGTTGAGTGCAAGTTTGACTTCCCTGTTGGTAAGTGATACTAGTGTTATGATTTTGCTTGTGTTGTTGTAGATATATGGGCCGAGGAACGACTGCTGTCGTTGTGCTAGTTTTGAATGTAATTTGTGTTTGGGAAAAACTTGGTGTTTTCTTCTTCTGATAGAGGTTTGATTTACAAGATGAGGGGTCGCAAGTTTACTTATAACTATGTGGAATGCAGATAATAGTTGCTTGTTCCATTCAGTTTATTTATACCGTACCTACGTGGAGTAATACGGAAGACAAATTATTTAGTAAGTGCAGAGTTTCTAACTACATTTACCTATTATATTTATTTCT
Organism: Plemyria rubiginata; assembly: GCA_963576535.1. Lineage (NCBI taxonomy): Eukaryota > Metazoa > Arthropoda > Insecta > Lepidoptera > Geometridae > Plemyria > Plemyria rubiginata. The sequence goes on along the minus strand of OY754922.1, from coordinate 5,284,564 downwards.
AAACAAATATTTATTTGTGATAACATTTGACGCATACCTACCTAACTAATTGTGTTGAGCTAAGACACGTACCACGCCTCGCCGCACAAGTCAGCATTGGAATAACAGATAATACTGTTTGAACTATATTCTTCCAAGGTTGTCACATTGTCGAGGTAATAAAGGGGTTACAAAGTATTTTACAGGTGTAAACAGTTTCGCAACAGCCCTGACAACTCAGTTGGAAGTAGCTCTGCCTTCTCGCGCTGTAGGTAGGCTATGGGTTAAATGCAAACCAAGAAAAAAAAATTATGCTACGAATACATTACATTACAAGTTTAGAATAGGTATAACATGCATACCTACCATGCGTACTAGTACCTACAGGTAACGTAAATTATATTTAAAATAACTCCGTTTTCATAAACTGACACCTTAACATTGGAACAGCTGATTGTGTAAATATATAATTTAATTGATAAGAAACACTATAGACCACTGACCATTTTTCATGGTAGTCTTGTTAATGTAGCTAGGGAAATAATCGCAGCCAATTAAATAATGTAGAGTTCTACTAGTACCTACCTATTGCAATCAGCATGGCCTGGGCTTGGGCAGTAGTGACTACTAAATGTAAAAGCTTTCACTTTATCAGCTCATAGTAGACTTAAGTAGACATAGGTACTATTTCTTTTAAAATCGATCGGTTAATACGAGCGCGGGCTTGCCATCAGCGCTGCCAGCTCATCCTGTTTTGGGCCAGAACAAGCACTTTTAATGTGCCTACTGACTGACATCTTTTTTTGGTGAATTAGCAATCTAGACATTTTCGTGTATTTGATACGAAACTTCACCCAGTCTTGCTGATCACACAATGTGCCAAGGTGGAATAATTTGAAATAGGTACTCGTTCAAATCGGCAAAAAACTAAGTTATTCAGCCATCAACTTGTGTTGCATGAAGGACCTATTCATTTTTTTACACTACGGCAAAAATTGCATTATTTAGTCTTACTGGCTTGTCCAACTGCCCTTTTTCAAAATCCATGGTGGCAGCACTGCTGGCCATTCACTGACGTCGCCGCCAGCCTGACGCATGCGCGTCTGGATATCGTCTATGTCGTACAGACTGATTCATATGAGTGTTGGATCGTACATATTTTCGTAGCCCGCTATGATCTTTTCATATCGGTGGTACCTATTTAGACTAGTCGCTGGAATTCATGGTCGACCGGTTATCTCAATTTTGTCGCATAGCGATGTAAGTACCTAGATAACACTGCCGTTATATTATAATATTTTATCAATTATGAGATAACAGGACAGCTTATACTCATATAATATTAAATTAAAAGTAAACTGCGACAACTCCGTCGCCCGTGCAGATTGTTGTGCAGGGTGTGCGAGGCAAGGCGTGTGTGTGTGTAGTGTACAGTAGTCATGCGGTGACGACGACCGACAACGCGACGGTTGTCCGTGTGTAGCGAGCCTAAGGGCCAGTCAACAGATCTGACTCAGAGCGCGCGGTCGCGCGGCGCGTTTCATGGTGCTTGTAGTTTTTTAGTTTGACAGTTGGCGCGTTTTTCGTTTAGTTCAACTAAATATTTCTTGTGGAAATCATAGATTTTAAGTTAGTGTAATCTGTGTTTTTCTGTTTCGAGTGTTCGACTGGATTTGTGAGTTCCACGCCGGCTGTGAGTGTGAGTTGAGTAGGTAGCAGCACGCCCCGCGCTCTCTCGCCCGTGTTGTGTTGAATTTTTGTGATTTCACTTCGGGAAATTGTATCTGTGAGGATACTTTCATAACCACGGAACCGACTTAGGTATGTATCTTTACTTATTTAATGTAGCCGTCTGTATAATTGGCAAATAGCTCCGTGTCGGCAATTTCTCTAGCGTACTTGTTGGAACGGGTTTTAAGTTCCAAATATAGCGAGTGGTCGCGATTTACATAAATAATGGAGTGTAGGCCTGCTGTAGCCTCATCTCTTACAAAGTTTATCTACTTACCGCCTTGTAGTTTCATTCACTTACACTGCAAGCAAATTAGTTAGCGATTTTCCCTTGGTCCGGGCGAGGACTGGGCCGACGCAGCTGTGCGTACGTAATGGGTAAAAATAAATAGGTACGTGGGTATTATCGAGACAAGCCGGCTCTGTGAGGACAACGTATTAGAGTATTCATAATATTTGTTGTACATTTAGGTTATGTTTATTGATTATGAATTTATGACAAAAGGTTCAAGGCTCATACTTGTCTATCAGATGAACCACTTGCATGTGAATTGTGCAACCTGGCTTTTGACCTTTTTGCTAACACATAGAATTCTAAATTCACTGTTTTTATGTTTGAGTTTTACAGAATACCTGGTTAAACTATGGCTATCCTGGTACCTGAGTTGAGGGTTGGGGATAGGGGGAAAGCATGTGGGGGTAGATGGCAAGTCTTTCCCTATAGTTCTTTTTTCTTGAATTAGTACCTACTTGGTACTGGGAGATCTGAAGGGATATCTACCGTGCCTGGGGATCAAAGTCATGAAGCTGTTTCAGTTTCTTTTTTCTAGGAAATGAAAAAAAAATTCCAAAAAATTTCCTTCAAATTTCTTCACTTAAAAAAAAAAAAAAAATAACCCTAACCTAATGAGAATTCCTTCCCTTGAGTCTTTTTGTCATAGAGATGAAATATTACTACCAATTTTTTTCATATAAAAAAAAAAACCCCTAACCTAACTAGTAACTTACCTGAAAAATTAAATTATTTTTTTTCATTTCCTAGAAAAAAGGACTCAAGGGGAAGACTTGCCATCTACCCCCACTTGCATCCCCCCTATCCCCAACCCTCAACTCAGGTACAAGGATTGCTATAGCCAACCCGAATACCTACTAAGTACACACCAAGAACTTAATTTTACACATTATAGTACCTAAATCAGTTTTACCAATGATGTTGTGAGAGACAAATATGTCTATAGAAATAAAAAAATTAAGGAAAGGAATGGTAAGTGTCCTCACAAATGTTTTCTGTTGATAACAGATTTACTTACTTAAAACCGGTTTATGTAGGTAAGCTCGATCAACACTAATTGGCTGTCAAGTCACTTGCTATCTCGATCTAATTTTAAATAAAACCTGAGATAGCTAGTGACTTGACAGTTAATTAGCTTTGGTGAGTTACTTATACCTAACTAAATTTTAATTATGATAAAACTGAAACTGTCCTGTCTTTCTATTGTGCTATGATCATTCTTCCTCTATGTATTTATTCCAGTATCATGTTTTGTATGTTGTGAATGATAAGTGAATGATTGTCTATGTCTATGTCTAAACACCTTCATGGCTTTTATTCCCTGGTGCGATAGATGACCTCACAGATCTCTTAGTACCAAGTACTGACTCCAAATTCTTTGAGGATGTCTAAGGATTTTTCAGTCAGGGTTTTTTATAATTATGAACTACATGGAAATTTATAGTTAGGAATATTCCCACCAAATAAAGGTAAATGTCCTTTAAAAGTTCATATTTTTTGCAAGTGGAAGTGTGATCAGCTTCCATGGTACCAACACTTAAAGTAGCTAATTACCTTACCTATAGTTTGAGACTGGGATCTGGACCAACTGACTTTTGAATGGTCCATGCTTTAAAATTATCTTGTAAGTTACTTGCCTTGAAGAAGTCCATGGCTGCACATAAGCTTGCCTAATAAGTTTCCAGAATAAAAAGTTTCAAGTCCTCTTCATCCATTATCACTATCTGCTATCTACATGATGTACTCCAAGAATAGCAGAACTACTCTGAACTGGGACTGTTTCCATCATTGGGCTTGATGTATTCAACACATTAGTGAAGCCAGTATTGGTATTTAGTTCTTTGGAGATTGCTGCCCATTTCCTGGTGCATTCCCTTAAATTCCTTTATTCAACATCGATAGGAGGTGTTGGTGTATATTCTCAGCTGGTGCCACCTCATTCCCACTATAAGTTGAGTATATACATATAAAATCATTATTAGGGTTTGAATGATGTACTATCATAAACACACTACCATCAATTTATTCACTCTGATAATACCTAAGTATTTATTCATTTTACTTTTACTGGTTAAATATTTTATTACAATAAGCACATTGGGTACATACATAACTATTGATATTTAATTTGGCCATCTGCCATCATCTGCCACAGAATATTAGCAGTGTTTTATTAACTAGTAGCTATTTCACTATACACTATTGCCTCAGTGTGCACAAGCACCCAAAGGATTTTTTAGTATGGTTAATCCCTCCTATCCCTCCTAATATTATAAATGCGAAAGTAACTCTGTCTGTCTGTCTGTTACGCTTTCCCGTTTAAACATCTCAACCGATTTTGATGAAATTTGGCATAGACAATCTTTAGAGCCTGAGAAAGGACATAGGCTACCTTTTATTGCGAAAAGTACGCAGACGAAGTCGCGGGTACCAGCTAGTAATACCAAAGTTAGAAAAAGTAATTACCTACTTGAGTTTTTGTAATTTCAAAACCTCCTATTTTAAGTCCTACAAATTCAAATAGTTGATGTTTGGATATTCGCAACGGCTGGACCAATTCATATGAAACATGGACTCATAATTGGATTAGCTTTTTATCTGGTTTGATGTAGGTAGGTACCGCGCTAGCGAGGTTCGCGGACCGGAATAGTAGTAGGTATGTTGGGTATAAAGTGTATGTAATTCTGGGTGAGACAAGCCTGCCAGGCTGCCAATATGATATCATACCATGCTATGCAATAATGGAGGCTGATTTTGTAGTCTGAATAATAATTAAACTCATTCATACTATAAATCTTTTCTGTCTTATAAAAAGCTGCCGCACCGACTGCGGCATGACTCTTGTCCCCATTTCGCGGGGAGAATAAAACAAAATAGGAATGAGGACCTACAACTTCAGGGTTGTCTGTTACTGATCATATCTTACTAGGTATGACGTAAACTATACCTAAATATTTTTGTAGTCAAAAGCTTGGATTTCCGTGACTTTACAGGTTTAAGGTATATCCCCACATATCAGTGTCTTGTCAGGGACGGGGCAGGAGCCTCGTCTTCGTTGCTTCGTTTGCCGGCACGGGCCCGGACATGATCGAGTTCATAGACAAAGTACCTATGCAATAATATTTTTGTAGACTACTGACGAAACACGTCCCTGCCCCGTCCCTGACACGGCACTGATGTGTGGGGGTAGACCTTAAATTACACAGTGTGGCCAAGCTGTTACGCTGTACGCTATTTACTTATTTATTTATTTATTTATTTTATAGCGTGGGTTGTATCATGGTTTCTTTAGGTGGTCATTAACTTGTATCGAATATATAATATATATAATAATAATATATAATATATATATGTATCGAAAGCACTATACAAAGTCTGAATAATATAAGTGTGCTAGTTTATAAATCACAGTTTTGCCAAGTGCCAACCCTAAGCCAGATTTCAATGTCCTTCTGCAATAACATTCGTCTGGAGCAATTTGGCAGTGTTCTCCTGTACAATACCCCGAAATGGGGGAAATGTGGCTACATAGGAGGGGGAGCAGAAAATGGCCTTTGTATAGATAAATAGGTCATTGACAGCCATTTCCTTAGGATTCTAAGGCTTAAACAGATATTTTGTGAAGCATAACAAACTGTATCAGACATATCCTGGACATAGATACTAGGTTTCTAATAAAAATGTTTACTTGTATATATATATAAAGTAGGTATAGACTCGTCTCAGAAATCCCATTAAAAAAAATGAATAGGTACGGATGTGTCTGTCTGAATATGGAGTTACGTACCTGCTACTTAATAAATAATAAAATAAATAAATAAATAATGCTGGACAATCCTCACAGCACTATCTAGCCCCAAAGTAAGCTATTCAAAGCTTGTGTTATGGGTACTAGATAACTGATATATTTAATACATTATATACTTACATAGATAGACACCCAGACCATCGGAACAAATTTCTGCAGATCGTACACAATTTTGTCCCAAGGCGGGAATCGAACCCGCAACCTCTTGCGTCGCAGGCAGGCTCTCGCCCGCTGCGCCACAGAGGTTGTCTGACTAATACTAGGATACGTAGCGTGGCGATCTGAAAACATCAATTCTATTGTCACACATGTCTGAAAACGTAAGATCTCCTGATCAAACACGGACAGAATCTCAAACAAAACGAATATCGATTCATCCATCGATTTCAAAGGCAGATGCTCACAATCGTGTAGGTATTTAAAGCTTGAGATCGCCACTCGTCTCGGAAGCGTCACAAGCGCGTGCGTCACTCACAACACGAATAGACACGGTGACCCTCGCTGGCCGCAGGTGACGCCAGCATCGCCGTGTGTGACGGACGACTGTTCGCTTCACTTCAAGCATCAGAGCACTGATGGTACCCTTACCAAAGGATGCGCTTGTTGCGAAGACGACGGTTCTAGAATTACAGATTCTAAATCATGCACACCTAAGCACCGCTGTAAGAATACACTCATTGAATCAGTTCTCGATACTAGTTCGCACAGGCTAGGCTTTATGGGTGTTTCGAGGATCTTGTTAATCCTTGTTACGCCTACGCTATGCCCACACGGTACACTGACACTAGCGGCGTTACTAGCAGATTTACTTTGTGAGGTTACCGGCAGAAATATATGAACTGTACCAGAAACTTACACACAAAATTATCAGATAGTAATGTCCATCTGATTATCTAAAACCGACCGGATATTATATTATTACTAGCTGCGCCCAGCGGTTTCACCCGCGCAAATTGAAATCCCGGTATTCCCACGGGATTAAAAGTAGCCTATGTGCTATTCCAGACTATAATCCATCTCTCTGCCAAGTTTCATCCAGATCCGTTCCGCCGTTCCGGCGTGAAAGAGTAACAAACATCCATCCATCCATACTAACAAACTTTCGCGTTTATAATAATAGTAAGTAGAATGACGGTTTCTGTCAGACATTTAAGTGGATTTAGTCATACCCGGCCACCAGCATCGTCCACGACAAATGACGTCTCTAATCCGAAAAAACATAAAACCGACTGGGGAAAACGTCCCGAATTTACTATTTATTATCCCAAAGGGCGGTTTGTTTTCGCTGTACCATTTGTTCGTAATCTTGAGGACGTATGAATAGTAATGGAAAGACCTTGGGAGGTCCTGAATTTTACCCGAGACAAACGTCGACGAAAGGAAATGAGCATTAGAGACTGGAACCAGAATTATGAAGTCCATATTCGAGAGATCTTTTTTTCATCTAATAAAACAACTTGTAACTAGGGTCGTTCGGGCACTGAGTGCAACATACGAATTGCATAAATTTTCTTGATGACAGTGAAGTTAGGACTAAAAAACATTTCGTACAGATAACCTCTTCCTGTCCTGGCTGTCAGAGCTTTTCTCTGGTTCGCTGCCCGTGACACGCGGAGTCCTCGAAATTTCAATTTACTTCGAAATTGTAACTTGTCAATCCATTCGGCTTTCGATGCCAGTTTTGTTAAGGGTGATAAAGCCGAGGGTGTTTCTGTTTTCTGTTTTTTTTTTATATACAACTAGCTGATGGAACAAGCAGATGGCCCACCTGATGTCAAGTGGTAACCATCACCTATAAACAAAACATTGCCCCGTAGGTCTCGCACAATAGGAACGTGCCCTACGATGCACTGCCCTGCGTCCATTAACTTGAGGCATACAGATGTTAAGCCTCATGTGCCTGTAATTACACCGGCGACCACACTCTTCAAACCGAAACACAGCGTTGCTGCTTGGCGGCAGAAAAAGGCGTGTTTTCTGATAAAGCCGAAATAAATGATTGTATGTTAAAGGCACGTACTTAATGGTTGTTTTATGAAATGTATCGCAGTATAAACGCAATATAGCGGAGTCTCCACAAGACAGAGATGTCTGTCATTTGAGCACAAACACTCAGATGGTTTTTTGACGCACTTTTACTATACTTAGAGTCGGTTCCTAAGAGTTCGATCAAAATAATCGGCTGTCAAGTTACTTTAAATCAGATAGACATAGCAAGTTTTTTTTTTTTTAATTGTGTACGTTATAATTACTTGTAACATACCTAATAAAATTACAATCTAGCCATAAATACGGCTAATAAGTAATATAACACTGCCCTAGTTTTATAAAGTAAGCTTACAACTAAGAATGTGTCCACTGGCACTTTTCTTATTGTCACTATTAAAGGTGAAGACACTTTGTTCTTGTGTTCTTGATTAGAGTTTTTCACATTCACTGCACGAATTATAATTTTACACTACACTAGTTCAAATGGTTTTGTTCTTTTAAGTCGACAGACATAGCAAGGACAGCCGATTAGTGTTGATCAAGCTTTTAGAAAGCCGGGAGTTAGGTGTGCAGGTAGACCAAGAAAACGCAATCTTGACTGACCTAGTAATATTCCAGCCCTGATAAGTATCGTGTCGCTAGTATTCTTATCATATCATTATTGGTGTGATCAATTGACGAGGGTCAGAGCAAGGGTCGGCCTGACATCATCACCGACATCACCAAAGGTGGGTGTCGAATTGATCTTAGCAAAAAGGTCAACTTCCTTCAAATTGGCTGCAATGACGAGAGTTTTATTATGGAATTTATGTGGCTACAACAATTTTAATTACCAAAGTAGGTAAATGTTACTATCTAGAGCACGCTGGAGCCTTCTAGACTAGAGCAAGCGCCTGAGGCAGTAACATTTTTATGCCATAGGGCTGACTAACGACCTGATGCCAAAGAAATATTACAATATCACACATATTTTATGTATCGGAATTCCCATTATGGGTACTGTAACTTCGTCTAGATTTTTTAAGGTCGTTGCCCGATTTTGACTCTACTGCTGGCGCGCGCTTTAGATCGATTACGTGGTGCCGGCATCGAGCCAAAACTATGCTCTACGTAAGTTGTAGAATGTAGATAGGCTTTTTGTATGACACAGCACCCTTAAGTTTAAGGGTCAGGTCATCATAGTAGAATAGCTTGTATTGTTCTATCAGATTAGCTTAGATTATTGTCATAATTATTTACGCGTGGCTACGTATGTGCCTTGAAACCCTCCACATTTCACGTCTTTGGGAATTAAGTTTAAGGCTCTTAACACATTTTTTTCAATAGAATTTGCGTTTTTGGTCATCACTATTTTACAACTCAAAGCTGGTATGGTCTGTATTCAGTTCAATTACAATACTTACTTTGAAACGTCTTAAGTATATATATATATATATACAGCCTTAGATGAATCTAGCGCCTCAAACCTATAGGTTCAAAGCCTAGTACGAGGTATATAAGGCATACAAATAAATATAAGGGCAGGAACTAAGCCGTAAGTTTGTTGCCTGTTCCTTTAAGCTTTGGCCACGTGGAACTGGCACATAGAGTCACCTAGCTTAAAGACGTTTCAAAATGATACTTGTGATTTTATTGAATAACCTTTTGACTTTTGTACTTAGGAGAAATACAAGTACTGAAGGCTGCCTTTATGTGAGTCAAAGAAGCAATTCCTACATGCTCGTTTTAGGTATTTAGATAGTTCCGTCGCGCGGTCTGGCGTAATTTAATTCTGTAACTAATTGTACCTAATGGGAGACATTTAGTAAACTTACGAACAGCTGCTCGGCTTCCGCTTGAGTTTTATTCAGGAGATAAACATTGCACGGTCTTTATAATCTCTTTCGTGTGGTTGTCGTTTCGAAAATGGGGAAATTCTGCTTCGGGAAGCGGTTGGCCCAAAGGGAAACTGGCGCGGAACTGTCCTGCGTCCATTAACTCTCTTATTTATCTTTCCCTGGTATTAAACATAAATGGCAGCAACTTTGATTTTCAGATACTAACTTTTAACATTATAAATAGGTTGATTAAAAGTGAACTGGTTTAAAAGTAGGCTTACTTAAATCTTAGAAATGGTTAATCTGCATTTGTTGCTGACCTTACCCTTAAGTAATTATGTTATAAAAATCTTATGAATGGTAATTATAGTCGGAAAATTGCAAATTGACTCCATGATCGCCCTCAGTGAGTTAGCTCTTACCCGAAATAACGCAAATAAGTAGATAAGTACTTAGGTATACTTACTTACCTATGTGTAAAAATTATAGACTTACCTGTTCAGTAGCCAGCAAGCCAAAACATGACCAATCTATCACTACATACCAAATTAGCGCAGTTTGTGTACATTCTGTGTATAAATTTTGATGTACTGTTTAGACTCGTGTATCTGCAAACCAGTTCGCGTAGGATGGGTGACTCACCGCCAAAGATGGCGCAGAACAATAAGTAATTATTGAACACATTTACTCGGCGCTGTCGACCGTGCTGTTATCCAGGTTTTTCGGCTACCTAATATATAAAGATTACCTAGTTTACCTATCACCAGACTGATTTCAGCCACAAAAGTTATTACGGGCTTTAAAACCTTTTGCACCGACGACGTTTCCTAGATATAATTATGCTGATCCTTTAATCGTGAATAACGGGTGAATGGAGCTATGTAAAATGTACTCAATAACGTAATTACTAGTGCTTACTACCTACCTTTTTTTTTTTTTTGACGCTTGGAAAAATGCGTTACGCATTCCCCCCATTGGAGGATGGGAGGGATATGTGGGACTCCCCGGTTTCCGCTACCGGTATACCCACTAAACAACCCAGCGGCACTCCTGCGTCGTCTTTATTGGAGGGGAACTGGGAAACTGGCAGAGCCTTTTCGTCCAGTTCCCCGCCGACGACCGCCCGCCTTTACAGCGGGGCCCGCAAATGTCCCCACCTTTACGGCGGGGCCCTCACGCCCCCCCCTTTGCAGGGAGGGGCCCGGGAACGACCGCGAGTGCTCGGCCGTTCCCGCCCGACGGGAGTGGTGAATATGTGCAATGCGGGAGAAGGTGCCCCCAGGTCTTCTCCCGCTATTCACCACGTAGCGGCGCGAGAAGTTAAGGCGTCTCTCGCGCGCGCTCTACCGCCTCATCCGTCCGGGCTGCATAAACAGCCCAGACCCACCTGGGCAGACCAAAATGTCTACCCTGCCTCATCACACTGTGCCCTCTGCTAATCAGAGGGACACGTGGAGAGGCCCACCGTGTCGGATTATTAGCCACCATGAAACACGTCCGCAGTACTCTGCAGGCGTGTTTCATGGTGTTACCAGGGTGCACCACGAGGAGGTTACTCGACCTAGCACCCCGCTTACTACCTACCTTTTTTTTTTTTTTTTTGACGCTGGGAAAAATGCGTTACGCATTCCCCCCCATTGGAGGATGGGAGGGATATGTGGGACTCCCCGGTTTCCGCTACCGGTATACCCACTAAACAACCCAGCGGCACTCCCGCGTCGTCTTTGTTGGAGGGGAACTGGGAAACTGGCAGAGCCTTTTCATCCAGTCCCCCGCCGACGACCGCCCGCCTTTGCAGCGGGGCCCGCAAATGTCCCCGCCTTTACGGCGGGGCCCGCACGCCCCCCCCTTTGTAGGGAGGGGCCCGGGAACGACCGTGAGTGCCCGGCCGTTCCCGCCCGACGGGAGTGGTGAATAAGTGCAATGCGGGAGAAGGTGCCCCCAGGTCTTCTCCCGCTATTCACCACGTAGCGGCGCGAGAAGTTAAGGCGTCTCTCGCGCGCGCTCTTCCGCCTCGTCCGTCCGGGCTGCCTAAACAGCCCAGACCCACCTGGGCAGACCAAAAGGTCTGCCCTGCCTCATCACACTGTGCCCTCTGCTAATCAGAGGGACACGTGGAGAGGCCCACCGTGTCGTTTACTACCTACCTAGCCTAACGTAGTTGGAACCAGCCATTAGTGCGAATGAATTTGGCCAAAACCTGACACTGGTGAGGTCAAAAGCCTCCCAAGGACAATAAAAAGCTTCCGACGGGCTGGTCCTGATTGGCAATGAAGATAAAAACTGTTTATTTGCATACCTACATGTATAGTTTAGCACATTACAGTTACAGATAAGTAAGTAGGTAAGTAATTAGGTATCCTGGATGTTTTTGTAACATAAGTATTTATAATGCCAGTCATCAGACACATCAGTGTGATTAATCGAACTTGATTCAGCGCTTCTTCGCCAATTTTCACCAAGATCCGTTCAGCTGTTCTGGAGTTATAGAGTAACAAACATCCATCCATCCATACTTACAAACTTTCGCATAAATTTATAATATTAGTAAGTAGGATTCGTAGGATATAGGTATCTTCTTCCACAGATGATGTTTTGGATTGTGTTAAACATTTTTTAAACTTTTCAGTTAATATGGAATCGTAGTTTATTGTAAAAAAGTTATTACTGAAACTTTGCTAAACGTAACCTTGAGGATAAAGTCATTTCTATGAGTAATGACTAATGACGCCGACTGTTGCGGTGATTATCTCATATCTAGTTGGTATTACGAATCGGACTTCCGTCGTAGATCAGCCAACCCGTGGAAATATAATAAAACTAAGTTTCATATTGAATTTTTGAGGTACATTGCGGGACAACTGAGTCAGCATTCCACAGTCGAGTGGTCGCTGCTTTGCATGCCGCGCAGTCTAACCAAAAATATCAATTACTTACGTAAATTCTCCAGAACGAAAATGTAGATTTGCCAGCCTTTTCTGAAGAATTTACAGTGTGTAGGCACAGTAATACGACGAGTATAAGTCTGAGATTCCTAAATCATGTTCTAAAAAATAGAATCACAACCTGCCATTCTTTCCTTTATAAATATAAAAATAGGTAAATGAGAAATTATGATCAGGCACTTATATAAACGTAGTTATACTTAATGTACTTAATATACACATCACACGCAGTGTCCTCAAATCGCTCTCATCCGTCAAGGGCCTAAACTAGAACCTAACTTCAACAGAATAAGGTAAGATCACTAGGATACGTAAACTCCACAAATGTCAATATTAATTCATAATTAGTACCCATACTTCTTGAGAGGCTTAAAATGCATGACAGTATGAGGCGCTTAGTGTGTATCTGCTAAACACCGTGTAGGTGACGTTCATCCCACGTGGTCAGTCGGAGTCAGAGGTCCGTGGTCGAGGTCGGCCGGCATGACATCACTGCCACGGTCTGCGCGTTTCTTCTATTTGTCATCAGATTTACTGGCAATCTATTTTATTACTTTGCGTACACTTGACGTTTGCTTCTCTAGATAGATTGAGAGGGTCTGCTTAGGAGTTTTACCATCCTGTGGGGAGGGTCGACCAGCTTCTGCATACAGCTCGTATGTTATAATGCCTTTTAATTCCAATTAGGTACTTACAACTTTAAAAACTTTACAATTTTGAATAGTTTGTTAGGTTAGGTCATCATCTATGAACATTTCAATTGTCTTATATTATATAGCCTGGTGACAAAGGACAGACGGACAAACGGACGGACGGACATCGAAGCCTTAGTAATAGGGTTCCCGTTGTCCCCTTTGGGAACAGAACCCTAAAAATGGTCAGTGAGAACAAATAAATTAATAGAAAATGTCCTCATTGGTCAAGTAAACATTAATTCTAAAGGTACTTAGCTATTTCAGGTGGTATGGTACAAGACTGGATTCGAACCTGAACGACCTTAGAATCGAAACGCAAGGTCGTGACCACTATTAACACTAAGAACGACCACCATTGCTTCATTGAAAATCGAATTAATATTACCGCACTACGATTATTTGATCGATAAATTCTTTCACGTTATTGGTGCTATCGACGATTTTGTTTCTTTACCTGCGCTGTTTATCAAGTTATCAATATCGTATTCTAGATTTATTCTATAATAGCCTAAAAAACCGATAGCAGAAGTTGCGTGGTTTTGTGACCTTTAGTTCTCAATATAGTTTTATCTCTGTAAAAATATCAGTTGATGTGATGCGTATCGAACTCTTTGCATTCATAATAAGAAAACAGTCGTACAATGTTAATACCATTTCAGGGTTCGTTTTTACGTTCTTACAATGTTTAGTACTATATTTCAAGGTTTCATTTTTCGTGTGAATGGGTAGAAGCAAAAACCTTGGTATCTACAAGAATTGTAAAACTGTATAATATAGGTCTTCCTAGCCAATATTTATGAAGCTCTATTTACAGTTTTAAAGGCCACTAGTTTAATTCTTTTTTAAATCAAAACGGTCTTTAATTTTGAACTCTGTAATGTTATCCGCATATATATTCATGTGTCAAAATTAAAAAAAAAACTTCAAAAACGTTTTCAAGAGAATTCGTTTAGCGGTTGTTTATCTAATTATCTGCCTGGTTCTGGAATAAAATGCAACATATTCAGTAGTGCGGAGAAAACAAAAATAAGTACTTATTATAGGTAGGTACTCTATTCTAGAATGCATTGAAACGTCTGAAATCTGAATGATGACCGCATTTATTCGATCTGTTAAAGAATCCTACGCTTCTTTTGAAGTCCAACTTCTGCAAGAAACGGTTCTCCAACTTAAGACATCCATAATTTAACAAGCAATCCTTAAAACTTTGACGGTAATCCGGTCTGAATTTAATATGAAAAAGCTACGTCGCATTCCCAATAAAGCTTCGTTTAAACTGAAGACCCTAGGAGACCTTCTGTGATCTATCTATAGTACTTACCGCAAAGTTATTTTTTCAGTCAAGTCATATGAAAATTTTGCAAAACAAAGAAAAGAAAAGAAGCGAAATGAAATGGCGTCTTATAAGTTAGTGGAGTTACGATCTTTTGCCGTTTTACTGATCGATCAAATTGCTTTCGCTGCTGCTTTAATTGACAAAATCAGCCCGCAGGAGAAACGTGGCTCATGCAAATTCAAATATAATCTGAATATGTCTACAAAGATTATCGTCTAATTTTCAACTATTTGTTGGAAGTTTAAAGCTAGCAAAAGTTATGTCGTGTCGCGCGCAGACCACAGTTCCACTTTCCAAAACATGGACGGTTGATGCAATTACTGGATGAATAAGTGAAAGACGGCATGGACGGTTGCAAGAAATACTCGCGTATAGCGTAGACTTTTATTTTTGTATCATAACATAACTGCGTTGGAAGAAAGTTATTGATATACGGGTAGTCAATACTTTTTTAATCGGCTTAATGCCACTACATTTTCTCCGAAGTTTTGAGGGTAATAAGTAGCTCGTCATCATGATCGCAGTTATTCCAAACCACTTCAGTTTTAATAAAAAAAATATATTGGTGGACTTTCCACACAGCACTATCTAGCCCCAAACTAAGCTTATGCTTGTAATATGGGAACCAGATAGCTGATATACTACTTATAATACTTTTTTTTTGTAAATACATACTTATAATATTATATAACACCCAGACAGAGAACAAACATTTATGTTCACCACACAAATGTTTGTTCACGGTGGGAATCGAACCCACGACCTACGGCGCAGAAGGCATAGCTACTACCAACTGAGCTACGTAGGCTGTCGAAAATTAATCACAATAAAATTTAGGTCAAAAATGCTCAAGGACGTTTCGAGCGGGTATAGAGTTCACTCACATGACACAGGTATGCATAATGATAGACATGTATCCTTTCGTACCACTTTAATCCACCTCAACTCACTTAGTCCTACCAAACGATGCTCACACAGTGCGACGTTTGATTGTCTTCACATGTCCAGGTTATTTGAGCCTTTCATTCGCCGAAAAACGTCTGTAAACATTATTTGAAATGCTTTCAGGCTGCTTGTCCAAACATTAATAGTCAACGAAGTTGCCAGCCAACAAAAACCCTGACGATAACGTGAGCCCATGGGTTGCTGTGACGTAATGACTGGATATTTTTTATACACCACAGATAAATACAAATAAAATTCATCTTTCAATTTCAATATTACTTACTTCCATTGACTTCAAAACACAATTAAAATAACTTTTAGTTTTATTTCCTTTCCATCCAAAAGTTGAGTAAGGCATTAAAGTGGCCTATTTTACCTACATAATATTATGATATTCTTTTGTATTTTAGGTAGTTGTACATTAAATAATGTTCACTCATTTATGAGGAGATAGACCTACCTACAAAAGTGTCGCCGCTAACCAGCGGCGACACTTTTGTAGGTAGCAAAACCTTGCGGATGCCATAATGATGATGATCTTTTTTCGAAAGACTTAAAAATCATGAAGTGCTCTTCCGCGTCGTACGTACCTTTGATAATAAAAGACCGATTGAGGCGCGCATCGGATTATCAGCGTTTAAATCGGTGATAGATTAAAATGAGAGCTTTTTTTAGTGGTTAAAAACGGCCAATTGATCATACAAACTCTGCCCAATATCGTCAATTACCTTACCCTGCCCGTGCTAGCTTAGTGGCCGAAGTGAGAATAAGGTCAAAGTGAGACTAAGCCTAACCGCACGACAGGTTTTCTCATGCAATCGATTCAAACTCTGCGCCGCCGTTGGCTAAAAACCTAGCGCCCATGCCTTCGTATGCCCTAATTCAGTAACCACGTTATATAACTCGACACTTAAACACGAGAGGCTAAACGGAGTTAAGGGTGCCCAGCTGTTCTCTTTACACTGTGCCTGTACAGCGATTAAACAGCGGAAGGTGGGTCTTCGGGGATATATTTACGCGATTGCTGGAAATCGCTTTCATTACACTTTGTTACGACCATTGTACTTTTTATGGTTTTCCAGGAGTTCTAAATGTGTTGATTCGTCCGATATGCGGTTTTTAAATGTATTGGATTGCAGGAGCTAATACCTTACAAATTTTCAGGGAACTGAGCATTTTAGGAATTATCCGTATACTTCCTTTGTGCATTCATGTGATGTACAATTTCAGAAATTGTCACCATAAATACTTCCCAAACCAGACAAACACAGCGCATTTTTGTACTTCTGTTTATTTATGTACTTAAGTAGGTACCTACTTTACCTACCTGCTTTTTCAGTGATGACCTACTACGCCACTACAGTGCTTTGACATCAGGTAAGCCATGTGCTGTGCTCTGCTGGTTTCGTCACTTTTTCCAAATAAAAATGTTGATGCTTTAAGTATTTCCTGCCATTTTTTTTATGTAAATTGTCTTAAATTTATTCCGTTTTATCTTATGTTTTATAATTTATTTATCTCGTGCGAAATAATTAATTTCCGTTCTTTTACTGGCTCATGCAATGTATTATATTTTCTGGGAAGCGTAGAATTTCACAATTGGTCGTGTAAACTATTACTTATTCTGCAGTAGGTCTTAGGTAGGTGTAGGTTAGGTGTGTATGTAGGTACTTATCGAATTGCCGCACAGAGTGTATTAAGTGTAGGTAAACTAAGTTCTCATTAGTTAAGCCCGTTCACCTTAATTGATAAACTTGGTGAAATATGGCTACAATTCAGTCTAATAGGCGGTATTGATGACTTTGGACTGAATGAAAAGGTTTGCAATGTATTTTTTAAATCGAACAGTTAAAAGCGGGTTTCAATATCTCAGAGAGATTTCTGTCTATCAAGTCAAATCACAATAATATTTTCTTCTTTGAGATATTTTTTCTCATATGTTTGCGCTGGGAAAGTTAGTATGCCTCACATTCATCATTGTTGTCGCGCTAAGGTCAAAAACCAACCTTGTTAATGTAGTGTTTGCATTTATTGTTTGTGATACGAGTACAATCAAACAATATTATCTTAGACGTATCATTTCCTAGACAATCGCAAACAAACCAATTATTGTCATGTTTGTTATACTGAAACATGGAAGAAATAGTAAAATAGGAGTATACAATATTCTGTAATCAATAATTTTCGACAGTCATCTCAAGAATAGTGTCCGATAAAATGTAAAAAATACTAGAAATAAATACTCGAAAATACTCAGAATATAACTTTTATGCTTCAAAGAAAGGAAACTTGACAGGGAGATATGATACAAAGCCATCAAGTCAAAGTTTCTTGTGACAGGGCACGCACGAAACCCCGAATCACGAATCATCACGAACGTAATGAACTTGAGCAAGTCAGCTCAAATTAAATGAGCTTGGTAACACATTTTCGGGACGACAAATAGATGGTGATGGATGTGAGAGATAAAAGGGAATGTTAGTTTTGATTGCCCCCGAATAAGCAGTCAAAGTTGAATGCGCCTCTTCGGTATAATCTATAGGCTTTTGGTATCTTTTAGAAAGTGCTTTGCTTAAGTGTGCATGTAAAGTTGATAAAGTTACACAGTGGACTAGAAGTACGACTTATACAGCGTGTAACGGAAGGGGGGTATCAACCCTGAAGGAGGTGAATGTGCTCATGAAACTCAACAACTTTCCCCAAAGAACATAGGTCGAAATATGAAAAAAAAATTTGGCACTCCCTTACAAAACTGACTACCAGCTATTGATTTACTATAGGAGAGCCAAATTTTTTTTTTCATATTTCGACCTATGTTCTTTGGGGAAAGTTGTTGAGTTTCACGAGCACATTCACCTCCTTCAGGGTTGATACCCCCTTCTGTTACACGCTATATACGAATATGTCTTGCTAGTATAAACTTGCCAAGTCTCGCTCTGTCACAAACACAGAGTTGTGATCGCTCTACTTATCTCCATCGACTAGTTTTTGCGCTACTAATTGATTGCACTGTTCTAGTTCTGGGAATCGGTGTCACAGTTGCAAAGTTTTTCACTGTCTTGGAAATATATGAGTTTGTACGTGTTTCCGCTCTTTACGTATCGATTGTCTCCATTTGCCGTCACTTAGATTAATCGCGAGAAACTAATACGATTATAGAATAATCTTTGTGATTCGCTAAGTAAAATTACTTATATTACCTTGACTGTACACGGCAAATACAAATACATTGTACAATTGTATTAAGCCCTATGATTGATCGATGAATCACAAAATCATTTTCTGCACAAAAATTTTGTAAAACGTAATTGTCGATTTACCGAACAGTTTACTCCACCGTCAGTCATGTCTTTATTAAAGTAAACATTTCAAACTCTGTTTTATTCCACGTTGCTATATGAATCTGTGTCCGACAGATCTTGTCCGAGATCAGTCCCCTATTGTGGTCCATCTATTGTAGCTCCATCAGCGCTAACTGGATGTGAATGAGTTAGTGTAACTTTGCGTCAGCGTTTATTGAATTGTTTGACACGCGATGTTGTCTACCTATGATTTATAGCATAGGCGTCGTTACTGCGACATGATTGTTGTTGGGGACTGTATCAATTTACGTTTCCTTTACCGTTTTAAAAGTTTTCTTGTTTAAAATAGGTACTTTACTACGATGTTCAGTTCACTGAAATACTTGGTGGTTGTAATGTTGTTTCTAGGTACCTAATCTCACTGACAACCCTGTAATACCTGAACTGACTATACGAGGCGACGTACTGGCGCACCCCTAATATTTCATGACAAGAATTCTGCGCATGTCTTTAAACTGAAATAGCATAACAGAAAGCTTACTCGACATAACTGTCAATTTCGGCAAGTGGGTCTGCGATCCGCCTCCACCATAAAGTTGCCCGTTTCCAGCGTAATTAAGAACATCACTGTCCGTTCTGTCCTGAACCCTTCGAGTTATGACGTGACGTAAAAGAGCCATCAAATTGAGTAATCAGTAAATATAAAGATTTTTGGTGACATATTGAGAGCGATTCGGATTTTCGGCCTTGATAAATAATATACTTATTAATAATATAGGTACTTATTAATAAGCTATTTCCGAGGTAGGTACTGGTTAGTAATTGATACCTACTAGATAATGTTATTATTTTTGAGCAAAGGCCTTCAGCTCTTCTGTGAAAATCGGCCGCTTTTCTCCGGCCGGGGTCAGATGTCGACATTATTTCTTCCCCTTGCTCTTTTTCCATCTCTTGCATCTCTTTTGCACCAGGCAGTTTCATATGTATACGTAACAAATTATAGTCCTGTAACCTTTACCTTTTGGTTTTTGCTCCTAATTCCATTTTATAATCATTGCCTAGATTTCAGCTACTGATGGCTACAATAATTACTTTGTATTTCTGAGCTGCTGCTGTTTTGTCTATCTAAGATCTATCTAAGAAGTCTATAAAAGAAACAGCAAATCATCAAAAGTCCGTGACCCATTATTTTGCCGAATTAAATGACCCGCATGGAATAAAACAGTTTGATAGAATGACGAACAAGCAAATCCTACGTAGTTTAAATAATCGTGTTTTTCTGCTAAGTTTATATATGATCGATTATTTACTCTCGAAATAATTATGCTGCCATGCAATATTGTAGTAATTATATAAAACATTGTTTCTCCAGTCTTTGATGAAAGTACTTTTCTGAACTGTTCATAACAAACATATTATACAGTAAATTTTGCAAATAGCGATGGAGCAGTACTATGTTAGTTACTATGTTAGTAAGTATACTATTTTGTTTACTATAAGCAGGTACTTTACATTGTCGTGGACCTAAATCCAGTTAGTGATCTAGGTTATCGTATCGATGGCGAATGGACAACTAATAACTAAGCTATGGAAGCGACGCTTCACACTTTGTTTAGCAATTGTTTGGTGTTTAATCGATTTATAGGTTATTTATTTAGGTGCTGCAAATTTATCCTTATTTTGAACATATGCCAGATTATTATCCTTGACGTCACTATTATTCATTATTCTATTGAAAAATTGCCGGGGTGAAAAAAATATTGGAACACATTTTTAATTCAGAACACATTTAAATGTTAATAAGGTTTTGGCTCCAACTTCAAATGTAAATAGGACTCTAATATTTACATGAAGGCAAAATTCGAAATCAATTTCTCATAAGTAAATGAACTATTTTATCTCCTTGTTTATTCTTGCTATCACTTTATTTATTTAAAAGAATTGAAAAGGAAAATAACACATACCTTAAAAATTGAAGATGCAAGACGTATTAGCTGTTTGGTTTTGACTCATTTCGTTTTTTGTATAAAACTTGCATAACTTTTTTACATCTTTGCTTTATTCTTTGAGTTAAGATTACTACTTAAGATTACTGCTTCAATGAATTTAACATCGTTCATACCGCTTTACAACCCTTATAAAACTACAGTCATGAAAGTAAATTACAAATTGGGGGTACACTTACAAAGTCTGGAGGGCACAACTTTCGTTGTAACAAATGTTGTAAGTTCCTTGTTCCGTTTCTAAAATATGGACGGAAAGTTAAAGGTGCTCGTATTTGCGGAGTCGAGATTTACAAGCAACATTTTTACGTTTTCTTTTGAAAGCCATAATCACAGGTAGACACGCCATGTTTCTCGTTAGTATCTTTGCTTTGCGAGACGCGACGTTTACCCTTTACCTGCTCCTAGTTTTTTTTTTGCCTTTTATTTGAGTACTTACATGTTTTTAGCAAATACTTTCTGATATATTCTATTCGAAGTCAAAAAGGTATTTATTCGATAAAATCTCAAGGATCACATTGAAATGTCTAAACAAGGTGAATCTAGTTTTAGAACCTTCTATTGGTCTGGCCTGTTTTCAAAAACAGGTGTCGAGCTTATGGCAGTTTTTTTGAGCCTAGAAAATAATGTGGGTTGGTAGAGGTAATTCTTACCCTCGGTTTCTGAAAGCGCGATCAACACTAATCGGCTGTTAAGTCACTTGCTATCTCTATCTAATTTGAAGTAAAATGTGAAATAGCAAGTGACTTGACAGCCGATTAGTGTTGATCGAGCTTTCAGAAACCGGGGGTTAGCGAATTAGTGACTTTTATTT
Organism: Plemyria rubiginata; assembly: GCA_963576535.1. Lineage (NCBI taxonomy): Eukaryota > Metazoa > Arthropoda > Insecta > Lepidoptera > Geometridae > Plemyria > Plemyria rubiginata. The sequence continues at coordinate 5,262,908 of OY754922.1, read as the reverse complement.
TTATTTACAGAAATGAAAATAAAAGTCACTAATTAATAACAAGGCATTGTAAACGCCCAAAACACGAAAACTTCAGCCTTGTCTAGCGTGCGTGTTAGGCCCGTAACGTAATCCAATTTACTCCATGAAATTCTTGTAAGCCTTTCTTCATTCACTCTCCTTGGGCGAAGGTGATGTACTATAGCTGTGACATCATTTGACATAAGCCTCTCTACAGCCTTCAAACATACGGAATGATATTAATAGCTCGGGTCAAGGAATGCACCGTTTAGGCCCTCCCTCGAGGGCTGTGTCAATGCATATGCGTGATGGCTATGTCAATTTAAGTATATTTTAGATTTTTTGTCACTGGTTAGTTCGAAACAATTACATGAAAGGATTTTAAGAGGGCCTCTAGGAGGCTCCTTTCTAGCACTTGAAACGTTTAACTTCTTAGGTTCTACTAAATGCCGGTCTCTTCATTCAGTTCGTAGTTTGCCTTCAGCAGCGATGCAAGTTGATTAAGGCATTAAAACTTATAGTGATAAATACTTATAGTGAAATTAATATAGGCGTTTGTTTTATGTCCAGTTGTGTATTTATCAAGCGAGCGATGAATTCTAATTCAACTAGGACGAGTCGGCGATGTATCTGTATTTAATTTGGTCTAAAAGGATATTACTTTACTAAGTGTATTTACAAAAAATATGTAACGTATCTGATTCTCTGTGTACAGCCCACCAAATTTGTTTTTAATTTTATTTGGATGAGAACGTAAATATCTAAATTTCTTTGCTATTTAAAACTTTTCCGAGTGTTATGTTAATTAAGAGTGTTTTATGTGTCTTTAATATAATCAAGGTCGTGTTGTCGGATAGTTCTCAATTTACTTATGTTTGAAACAGTATCTTTTAAAAATGTTTTATTTAAAAAGAAATTTTGAAAAATAACAAAATTATCATTCTAAATTACCTACTTATTCAGTAAGTACTTATCAACTCGAGATTATAAAAAGACCTTTGTTCGGAATCGGAAGGCATCTAGAATATAATTAGATTGCAAATTATTTGGTATCAAACATTTACCTACTATCTTTTTTTCATTTACTTCTTTACTACTCACAGAACACATCTCTACTACTACTACGCATAGTAATCATCTTCAATGGGATTTAATAAATTATTAATCCACAACTCCACTGTAACTTGAAGCTAAGCAGCCACGAGGAAAGCTGCGGTTGCTTACGTAATCCTTATTGTAAGCTAATTTACGTTTGGTATTGCTTCTTAACTTTATTTTTGTACCAGATAATGTTTCTACGTCTAATAAAAAAAGACCTCAACTTTAACTTCCAGACACTAGATATCCCCCAAAGATAAAGTTTTTATAGCCTGTCTGAAATTTGGTGTGTTTTTGTTGCGACTACTCATCACAAAGGTATTACTAATTTCTATTTCAAATTTAATTTGACTTAAATAAAAATAAATAGGTACATAAGTAATGGTTTGAAGCGGTTGGAGCTTAAAATAGAGACCGGGTTCAAGTAATACGTACTCCGGGGTACTCCAAGTACTTTTTACAATCCCTCTCCGGAATTTTGGACAGCAGAGAAGTAGTCTACCAAAGATATAGGGAAGCGCCTCTAGTGAAGAACGTACCTAACCTGAGTCTTTGTGCAGTGTGAACTTTAATTTAATATTTTATATTAAGTATAAGTATGCTAGTTTTAAGGTATATTACATGGACCAGAAATGTAATTTCGAGTTGTCTTGAATAAAATTTATATCTGTAAATACCAAATTCAATGTTCAAAGGTTCGCTACATCTAGCTCACTTCATTTTGGAACTCGTCTGAAAAATGAGGAAAGTCCCTTGTTACGCAATCGGACGTTGACTTTTCGAGATTAAAAATTTAAAGGGTGCGTATTACACGTTCAGCTTACACGACTTGACCGTTTCATTATATCGGAATCATGACAACCCGTCGCGTGAAGATTTAATTAAAAATGAAAGGCCCTGTGTCGGCCGCTGTAATTCCACGTCGATTATTCTTTCGGCTCCTCTCTCTCGCGACTGCTGACGTCCTTTTCTGGCAACCCATATTGTTTCCGTGCCAAGTCTGTACCTATATCGAACGGTATGATCTAGCCAGTATTATAGATTTTACTCAAAATTCTTATTGTTGCTAGGGCTCGGTTCTAGTAGCGTGGGCTTCGAACGGTGGTCGCGGATAGTATTGAGGAAATGCATCAAAAAGCATGGGTAACCTTGATGGTGCAGCTAAGCAGCTCGCCGCGTCTGCCCGGGCCGACGGTCGATTTTCACTTGGATGGAGCATCAGCGCCCGTGTCTAGCCCGGGTGGGCGTGGCCTGCGAGCCGGTCAATAGCACGGCATCGCCCCTCTCTTTCACTCGCAGCTCGATTCGCCACTTCCATCCCGCTCGCTCCGGGGATGATTGAAACGTCTGATGCCGCAGGCGCCCCGCGCGCCCCCTCGCCAAGGACGTTCAGTGAATCCGTCCCTCTCTGCTGCGATAGCACGTGTGCCCGTTACTATTCCATAATATAATGTGTGCCCCCCTAGTGCCGCGCAAAAATTCACAACCAATTATGAGTCAAGTGCCTGATGTATTTGGCGAATTATATGCCTGAAAGGAATTCCGATGCATTTAGCGATGGTGGCCCGCGCTAGGGGACAATTAGGTGCTCCCGTATAGTGATATGGAGATAAGAAGTATTTCAAGAAAAAGCACCTCTTCGTGTTTTCCGTCTTGTGCCCTCTCTTCTGTCGCTACTGCACTTGTGATACTTTCAGGTACGTAGTTGCTTTGCCTCGAATCTTTCTTCTCCCCAGTGACATAACATATAATATCTAAAGAGAGTTCTCTATAAAAGATTATAATATTAGCAAGCCGTCGTCGCCTGGATGTCGCCGGGAGTCTAGACACATTACAATTATACATATCTAGCCAACAAGGGCGGACTTTCTGGAAGTGACTCACCCGAATTCGAAATCGATCGCCTCTTGGATATTGGAATGGAACAGTTCAAAGGTAATCGAATTTGACCTACTGTGCCAAAGCTGATTGGATTGATACTGGACCAGACCTCGTACAAAAAAGGGTGTCGCGCGTCGTTGAAACGAATCGCCTGGATAACGATCTTTGACATGACGCTGACGTAGTGACAGCGCTTGTCGATATTTCCCATCGCAAGTCATTCATCCCCATAGATTTTGATATCACCATATATTATTGTAGGTTCTTTTAATAGTGGTAACGATTTCCATAACGCTAACAAATATTAGAATAGGTATATTGTTTATAATATTCCCGCATTTATAATGGTTGTTTTAGTTCGAACTATTAATTTTTCTGCCTCATTGGTTCCTATTTATGAGCATGATTTATTCTATGTTGTCCTTTATCGTGTCGGTAAGTCAATAAGTTATTGAATTATTCATAAGCAATAAACTGACACGAACGCTTATGGAATTCATGCCGGTTACGTCACAACAGTGACATCATCGTTCCGACCCTCTTGGCTGCACGCTTCATTGCAATATACATTTTATTTTAGTACTGACTATTGTATGTGCCCTACATGGTATAGTGTATGGTGTGTCTGTTGGCAGAATGTCCAATGAAATTCCAAGCGAGCTTAAAAGCAACGAAAATCGAATCATCAAACAATGAATCGATAATTTACTGAAATTATGATTAAGAAAGCACCTAGTAGCGTATAGTAGTAACGCATAGTAAGTAACAGCGTTATAGAATAATTTCACTAGCATTCAAAGATAATTTTATTTGTGTATAAATTACTAAAACAAGGAACTCACTGAAGTTATGATAAATTTAGAAACCATATTTAAGAGTACTACTAGTGTGTGTCTCTTTTGGGAACCTACTACCACCACGCCAATTTCTACCGCCAAGTAGCGTTGCCGTATTTCGGTTTGAAGGATATGGACGTCGGTGACATTACAGACACATGGCTTACCATATGTATTCCTCAAGATGATGGACGCAGAGCAGTGCATAGTAAGCTGAGTAGTAAGCTGAGCCTTTTTGGCACACAGTACGTACGTTTCGTTCTGTATTTCTTCTTTTTTTTCTGTATGTACTTATGTGTGTCAAATAAATGTATTTTCTTTCTTTTTCTTTATTTCTAGTAGAAAAAGGAAAAAAACTGACGAATCATTGGTCAAGACACATAGTCCTTATGAAATTTTAGATATCTGAGTACAATACTTATTTCTTACCTCTCTTGTGTTTAGTGATCTTGACGTTTTATGATAATGACGGCACAAGGCGACTAATCATAGACGTGGCTCACGGTCCCGGCAAACATATTGTGAGATTAAACAATTACGGTCGGTTTTCATGAATGCGGTTTTCAAACAGTTTTTTGATGGCAACTCTGGTTTAATGGTGTAACCGTTAATGCTTGTTCTGCCCTGTAATAACAGTAGCTGCGTTCTGCCGGCGGCGGATAAATAAAACAAGATCGAAATTCATTGTCTTGCGTTATTTTTGTACGCTGTTAATCTGCCATGGACAATCTTGAACGTACTAGAATGAGTGTTTCTATTATTAATAAATTATTATTTTTGCTACATTGTGGTCACAATACGTTCTTCAGATAAAATGGTTAGCACATTACTATAATCTAGCATGCAAATCAAATTAGACGATGAAACTTTTAATAAATAGTGAAATGTCTACATATATAAGGTCAAAATAATAATAATACACACAATAAAACACATCTATGAAAGTTGCATTTATTTATAGGCTTTCTTTATAAGTATGTTTCACATACCATAGAATGATTCCCCACTTTTTGACTCTTTTTGGTAAATTATGAAGGAACAAGCATATTGGATACTTTTATTCTAGGATATTTTATTCAAGATATAAATGCTAGTTAACCTCAGAGTAATGTCAAAACGTCAGATAAAAAATATACATTTTCCCACTGATTCCTATTAGTTCTACTTGTACTAATAAAGTGTGTGTGCTTGTATAATACGGATCAGTGATATTTCCACATTTGTTTATGTCAAGTATGAAACAAAAACAAAAATATTTTTGTCGTATATTTGACGGCTAGAATTACTCTGGGCTAGTACAACCAGCATTTTGAGAAATATCATGGAATATTACGTTTGCCTTGTCCTTAAGTTTGCCGTCATCAGTCAGACAATATTTGTACAGCATTTAACAGAATTCATTCTTTCATTTACGGAAACTTCTTGTTGTGTGTTTATCAAATATGTTTATTTGATTATGAATCGCAATTAATAATAATTTCAGTAGAATCAGCTGTTTATTGTTAGGAATTAGTTACCTAAAACATCATAAAGTACAGTCGCTTATGTGATGTATTATTATATTAAAGAAATGAATTGCAATAAATGATTCTTACAGTGAAATCGCCGTAAGGTCAAAGCCACACGTAATGGAAGCTCATTTGATTAGTTGAAGTTTAAGACAATACCACCTTAATATATCACCATTTTTAACATTTCATGTACTTACCTAATCTGTTTTTTCTATAATATAGGTATATAGATATACGAGTTAAAAAAATTAAAACATTTTGAATGTTGATCTATGCGTGTCTGATTTATTCCTACTTTTAGAACGATGTTTTGTGCAAATAAAGATATTTCATTTAATTACCTACTATTTACTTTGTACTCAATGCAGACTGCTGTACGTCAGTGTACGTGTCTCCTTTTTAAGCCTTCTTGCCTTGAAGGAGGGTTTATGTAAATGTAAATAAGTACTTTTAACTAAAGTCTCCTAAGATAGATTTTTATAGTACCTAGTGCTGTTATTTGTTCAAGAATGTTTTACTTTGCAAGCCTTTATTTGCACTTTTGTTGCGTGGTGATAAGAAACACATCCAAGTATTTATAATGATATAAAAAACCTTGAGCTGATTGTACTTACCTATTATTTATTTATTCTTATACCTATACGTACTAGTACGTATGGGTAAGATAGCCTCTTAAAATTTAAATGTAATCTACAAAAATGATAAGATAGCAGAGAAAAGAGAGTAAAAATTAAGTGACTGACAACTAAGTATAATAAATTTAAAAAACTGACTCACATGTCTGTAGGAAACGTCTAATTATCCAGTAAATGTGCATTCCAAAACCAACACACTTGTGTGTTCTAGCAATACGTCACCGCACAACTTTCGTCAAATATTTGCCTCTATCAAGTCGACCTTATTGATTTACTCTTCGACCTCTCTACCCTGCACCCCAAAGTACTTGTCTAAAGCGATAACATGAAAAGATAAAAAGCAGGGCTTATTGAGACTTTTTTTTGAGGTCGTTTCGCGAGTGGCTCTGTCGATAATATCATCGATAGGAACGAAGCCAACGGGCTTTGTAGATTATTCGCGTTTTAAACCCGGTTTTGGGTTTGCAGCTTCAATATTTTCAGTTGTTGATTTATATCGTTTCGTGTTGTGTAGTATCTATTGAAATCGTATTTTATTTCTGTATATTGGTATAGGAAGCCAAGGTAGTGAGGAACGTCCAGTAGTCAGCAGTCCATTATCAGCACAATAAAAAATTATATTGCGGAAGAGAGTATATTGTGTATGTATAAGATCTACACGAATAAAAGACGTCATTGTAAAAAGCCGCACCAGAAATGCTGATATAATTTGTAGTAGTCTCCCTCATCAATGTAGACCAAATGTTCAATTAGTCCAATGCCTAGGAAAATACAACTGTACAATAGTTAATCCCTATTCCGTAAGCCAGTCGGTGCCCTAAATAAAATCGATCGTTCTATCGAGCGAAACTTCCATCATGGAAGAATCGCAAAATAATGTAATAACCATTGCTGTGTTTTGACGAGTCCCTTCCCTACATAAAGATATCGACACTTGAAAACAACAAATGGACAGCGGACATCTCAGATTAGGGCATCAGGAGGCAGAGGCAGCGAAATTAACGTCGGCAACAAAACGAAATATTCCATCTGCTCAAATAAAAGATTAAAAGTCAGCGCATTAATGTTCAATTGTTCATATTAAGAAAAGCAATTTTGCTATAAGACAAACCTGCTTCCGTAAGGCATTGCACTCGAGTTACACAACGGCTTACGGATTCCGGCTAAATAATGGTACCACTACTACGAATAGTAAATGAATTGAGTTACCGCATGGGTCTCGACTCTCGACTCGAACTAGGCTTGCCAATTGAATTTAACAACCAAATAGCTGTATTGCTGAGACACACATAAATCTCTACTCATAATGCCAACATTTAGGAATGAGGCTATTTTTTTATACAACCAGTTGATGGAACAAGAAGATGGCCCACCGTATGTTAAGAAGTAACTATCACCTATAACAAAGCATTGCCTCGCAAGTCACGCACGGTAGGAAGGTACTCTACGATGCACTGCCCTGCGTCCATCAACTTAAGGCATGCAGATGTTAAGCCTCATGTGCCTGTAATTTCACCGGCCACCACACTCTTCAAACCGATATACAGCAGCGACGCTTGGCGGCGGAAAAAGGTGTGGTGGTAGTACTTCCCCGGACGAGCCCTTCACCAAAAGCGAAGGCTTATCTTCAAAGCGAGCCGATAGACAGTCAACTTCTTTTATCATCTCTTTACTCTTCGCGATAATTTTCTTTCAAATATATCATTGACGATAAAAGTCCAGTTTCGCCCCCAGGCAGGTCCAGAGAGGTTTCAAACAATATCAGCACGGCGACAGCGTAAAGAACACAATACTTGACCTTGTGGTATTCAGTAACGTACCATAGACCGGTATACTTTATAGTCAGCTATTCAAACAGACCAGTAACGAATGAAGTTCTTTCTGACCAAGGATACTCATGCGTGCCTAAAATTGTCGATCACCATGTAAATTGAACCAGCCCCTCAGGAGTTAATGGTAAGGGCCCACGTACCGGGAATTGCATCCGGCATCCGACGTGCCGGTACTGCGAAGCGGACAGTTTAAGCTCTGTAATTAGTCATTCGGCCGTTTGGAACTCATTTGTGTCTGTGTTTCCAGGACACAATTGCACACAGTTCTGGGCACCGAGGAAAAGTATACTCGTTCATACAGCCCGCTTGCTTTTAGGTTATAGCTTATTTTATACTATTAAAACTAGGCGTGGATGAAGTTAGTGACAGTTTATTTGAAAAACTTTATTTTTTTATACTTACCTACTTCCTAACTAGGGTCCTTTAAAATCTTATTATATGCCTTACTAGCGACCTGCCCGCGCGCCCCTGCTTCGCACAGGTGCACATATCATGCATGTATTATACATATAAACCTTCCTCTCGAATCACTCTATCCATTAAAAAAAACCGCATCAAAATCAGTTGCGTAGTTTTAAAGATTTAAGCATACAAAGGGACATAGGGACAGAGAAAGCGACTTTGTTTTATACTATGTAGTGATATATGCCTCACACGTGTAGGAGTTCCTACATAAGACCTATAATAATTATATTAAAAAACTGACTGCGTACGAAAAGGTTTATCTTTCTGAGTCAGTGCCTGTGTCTGTTAGGCGTTTGTACATTTTCTGGTGGTACGTGCATTGTGCATTTGCTAGTTTGCAATTTACTCTGTAGTTCCTGTTACAATAGATCGGTGAAATGCCCCCGATTTTCCGCGCTCCGTTGAGCAAATGAAGTTGTTGGTTGTGGTCGTTTTAACGGTCTTTAGCGTCGTAAAACTGGGTGGGAAATAGAAAAGGGATTTGGCATTAGGCATCTGCGCTTTGGAAATTGTTATTACAGAACCTCGCATTCACCGTGGTGGGATTTTCTATGGGATTCGTTACTTTCATTTCGAGAGGTGTAAGAATACGATTTTATTTTATCATATTATCATTGAGTTAATTCTGCTTGTTTAACCCTAGTTTCGTAGATTTTATTAGATACTAGTTGCGCCCCGCGGTTTCACCCGCGCAGATTTAAATCCCGGTATTCCCACGGCATAAAAAGTAGCCTATGTGCTATTCCAGACTATAATCTATCTCTCTGCCAAGTTTCATCCAGATCAGTTCAGCCGTTCCGGCGTAAAAGAGTAACAAACATCCATCCATCCGTGCTTTCGTGTCAACTTTCGTGTTTATAATATTTGTAGCATGTGTGTCTAAGTTTTCTGAAGATTACAGTCATGAGTCTATTTTATTTCAACGTGGCACAGATACTTTGAAAACTATCAAAGCGAAAGGGAGACTTTTTGCTGACGGGTGATCACCGCCAGTCTAAAAGAGGAGCAATAAAATCGTCGTAAATAAACCGTTTCCACAAAACCCGTATGGTGTATGTCTATTCACTTCTGTTTTGAATTAAAACAGAATTTGTAATTCGATAAGCCCAGTTGGGGGCTCCCTTGCTTAATGGATAATCAGTTATTTAAGATGCGGAAGCACGCCCCCCTGCCCATTCGGATTCCAGGCTCGTTTTAGTTTGATTAAAATAGCTCGCTCTGCTTTGACTGATGAATATTTTGAGTAGTTACCTGGCTCTTCCCGATTCGCCGCATCATCGGCTTTAATACTTTGACGCCTTTGCCTGTATTACTCTAAATTTATGTAACTCAAAGGTGACTGACTGACTGACATAGTGATACATCAACGCACAGCCCATACCACTGGACGGATCGGTCTGAAATTTGGCATGCAGGTAGATGTTATGACGTAGGCATCCGCTAAGAAAGGATTTTGATCAATTCTACCCCCAAGGAGATAAAATAGGGGATGAAAGTTTGTATGATTTCCTTGGCGCGAGCAAAGCCGCGGGCTCAGCTAGTAATTAATATAAGTGCATCTTTATCTGGACCCCCAGGCGATTTGCATCTCGTGGTTTAGTTTGCAGTCAGTGTAATAAACTAATAACATACGTGTAGGCTGAACGGAACGCACGATGTGGACACCTAGGGTACTAAGGAGTAAAGTGTGCGGTGAATAATTTTCCCAAGGTAATTCTTGGGCAGGATTTCGCGCTCGCTCGTGACCCAAAGTGATGCGAAGTAGATAACACACATAAATCCTTTATGGTTTTCTTGTGCGTATGGCTTTGTAAGTGAACACGCTAATTACGTTAGGAAGATTTTGACCAAAAAAAGTTGACTAGAGATAAACTAACAGCACCCTGTTGGTATCTAGATGATATTACTAGACCTAGTCCATCATCGGACTTACGGACTGTATTTTATGTGGATTCTGAAAAACTATTTTATTTGTTTCAGATCGCACCCTGCAGCATAATAGGGAGCCATACGCTGCGGCGGAAAGACGGGTGCGACACGCACTCGTGGTACGTATTTTTTAAACATATTCTCTCTTTTTACCTCTGGCAAAGAATACACCTTTGATTGATGTTCCCACGGCCGCGCGGCCCCTTGATCAACAAGGGTACCGTTATGTTGTCCACTTCGGTATATCCAGCTCGTTTTGGTCGCATCGTCTTCGAATTTCACTTTTGTCGGTTTCTTTTTATGGGATCGTCAGCATGCAATTTTATTATTGCAAACTCAGAAGATAGTTTCTGAGATACGTATATACGTATTCCTCGCCAATTTATAGCGGCTCCATAATAGTGTACATGGCACTCTTTCATTTAAAAGAAAAGAAACAGCACCATACTTATCGGTCATTTTAGCTAATGGAGCGCTCAGCGACCAATATAATTAGAATTTATTTGAAACCTTGGTTCTTCTCAATTTGTCATACACGCGTTTATCTGACACTTATATCAGTGAGTGGAAATGTCTCGGAATAATCATTCGCTCTTGACCTTGTAGAACACGTTAATGAATAGTGTTAAATATTTCTCAATAATATAATGAATCTCGCTTAGCCATACGCTAACTTAGCCATCCATCATCAGAATATTGCTCTATTTTTATAATGAATGAATTAACTAAAGATGACACTAAGCTATCATTATCTTGAATGAATTATGATTTATCTAATTTCATAACTTCAATGGTTTCTCAATCTACAAATCTCTTGCTTTATATAGTGTTATTTTATTGATTTATGATTGATGAATTTGAACATTTATTTTGTTAACCCTCGCGTTTAGGCTTCCCTAGTTTCGGCTTCCCTAGTTTCGGCTGTCAACGTCAGCTCGAGTCACCACTGACACGTTTCCAATCTGAATTGAATTTCTCCTTTCGTATCGATTTTTACACAATACAAGGCCACTGGTGTTCGAATCGCGCTCGTCTGTTTTTATTAGACTTTCATTACAAACGAGTGATCATCTTTTTTGCTCCCGCTCTCGTACGATTTGTTTGCCATAGGTTTTGCTGCTCTATTTGTTTTTGTAAGTTATTATTTTGTATGGATAATTCATGTTTCGCGTTTGTGTGATATTTTTCTGTAGCTTTTGGCAAGAAGAGAAGCACCCTTTCCATCTTTTGCTTAGATTTAAAGAGATCATCTTTTATATACTTAACAAGGTTTGTTATGTACTGGTTCTTGTGACCAGTTTTATATAAAATTCTGTATATTAACTACAGTAACCTTTTTTATAGCTTGTGAGAGACCTCCATGCATATCACGTCCAGGGCCGGTTGCGAGGTCCTCGCAAATTGAATTAACTCGTACACCAGGGTAAATGTGTCGCGCCACTTCAATTTAGGTTACATTACTCTGAATATAATGATATAAATAACAATCGATGATGTAGTGTAGTGTTCTTTCAAATCATGAAATAAACAATGAAATGATAGATTATTTTTGAAAGGCAGAACCTCATCGTATACAATTTACGATTGTATTGGAGACATTAGCCCAGTGTAGTTGTATGTATACGGCTATACGGTGATTAAACAAAAATTCAATCCAATCCAAGTGGGTCGTCTTTTAGGGAAGTATCCTAGGAACTCGTATGTACTTGTTTTCGTAATAACACAGCAATAAGTTAAATTGCGATAATATATGGTAACCCTCGAACCTGTAATAATAACAGTTTCAAAGTGATATTTTGACTGATCAATTAAATTTGTCAATAACTTCTCGCATTGTAAAGGTAAAATAATTGTTAAACACAGGTACGAACCAAACCTCCGTATCACAGTTCAAAAGCTATTGTAACAGCATCAAACAATATTTCATCATCATCAATCTTCCACAATCATACATCACATCACTTCAATATCCAGAACCCAATTACATCATGCTGAGCCAACTCAAAACACGGCCTATTTTAGGATCCATTCACTATATCCATTCACCTTTAAGTTTTTGTCGAAGTGAACGTAGAGTTTGGCAAACGATTTTAAAGTTGTGCTTTCGTCTTCAGATCGTCCACAGTAAACTAAAGTGTACTTGTCTTTCTAGGTCTCTCGATTGATATTTCCGTTACTTCTTTTTTATCCTTAGCGTTGGAAGAAAATCAGAAAAGGCGGCTAAAGGTGCGCTATTGAGAATTTGAGAAGCCCAAAATAGAAAACCCTTTCCTAGTGAAATTCTGAATTTATTCGGATTGATAATATAGATCAGACTTCAGTACTCCAGCCTTCAGCCAAGCTAAACGAGCAGTGATATGAAATACCATTACTGAAATGCAAGCAGCAAGCAAGATTAAAATTAAAAGAAGCAGATTTACATTTTCACAGAATATCGTGCCACCTACGAGTAACGAATGTGTAGTTGTAGGAACGATTGGTGTTATGTAATATTTACTTCAACTCGATTCTAAGTTATGAATTCGTTTATCTGTAAGTACATTGATAAAGTTTGTTAAAGATGTCTTGGATAGTAGAATAGAAGGATGAAAAGGCGAAGCAGAAAAACAATGATTCAAAATGATACTTTTTGATACAGGAAGCGTCTCGACTCTATTATTTCCTAATTAATTTGTTCTTGTTTGTTTTTATACGAAACCGAATACTTAATACAAAATAACCTAAAAAGTATTTGTAATTTTTCTACAGTATTCATCGGCGTTTCGTCAACATCTTTTCTGTATTGATCGCAATAAAAGTAAACTCGTCACGAAGAACCACTCATTCGTACAATTGTGTCAACTTAGTCAAGTTGCATTACGGATACAAGTTTGCGGTCCCATCTTCCGACTCTACTGCAATCAAGTCGACCACTGTGTCACACGATTCCGAACCGAGTATCAGGAGTATTTAGAGGCTATATTCCTCTAATAGTTTGAGCTGCCACTATTTCTGTGTTGCCCAACTTTGGACTTAAATGCAAGGGATTAGGTAACATCGTCGGCTAGGCCAGTTCGGTCCTTTAAGTCTACCACCATCTCACTGTATCATACAATTTTAGATCTTACTGCAAGTGCTGAAAGGCTACATTCAATTGAAGTTATTTTAGTTCCAGTATTGCATTTGTACTGTCAAGCCGCATGTGGGGTTAGTTGCTGCTTTAATTTTGTGGCTTAGGGGAGTGTAGTGTATCAGTGTAGTGACTTTAATATTAATGAATGGTTACGAAACGGGGCTGTTTTGGTAATTATTCTCTATGCATACATTTAGCTATATAGCTCTTTGTCTCGTATATGGTTACTACTTTATTGTATTGGTTTTCTTCTAATCTACTCTATGATTCTTTATTGAGGTTGATGATTGTCATCATCATCCCATCCATTACTAGACTTCTACTTATTTGTTATGCTTAATCCTATTAATATTATAAACGCGAATGTTTGTAAGTATGGATGGATGGATGTTTGATACTCTTTCACGCCGGAACGGGTAAACGGTTCTGTATGGAACTTGGCAGAGGGATAGATTATAGTCTGGAATAACACATAGGCTACTCTTTATCCCGTGGGAATACCGGGATTAAAATCTGCGCGGGTGAAATCGCGGGGCGCAACTAGTTCATTCATACAGCAGATACATTAGCTCATAGATAGATAGAAAATACTTTATTGCACACCACATAATAATTACACATGCTTCAATAGCTCATACTCTCTTATATATCGAAATTTATTCTCAGAGCATGAATCCGATGAAATGAAAACTTCACAACCAACGGTCTGAAAGTCTGAATGCTCTACCCACACCATTCTACTTCATTCCCTAGAGAGTGTTGCTATTGACTAAGTTAGGCTTAGCTTAGCAACTTAATGAATAACAGAACAGACAATTTGAAGTGGGCTAAGCGTTTATGGTATTAGTTTGCGATGCCTATTGTGTGTAACTAAACCCCTTTGAGGAATCATGCTAGTGTAATAATATGGAGCAGTGTATCGGACCTTAGGTAGATGAGATTACGTTAGGAATATCGAATACACATATAGGTACTACAATATCCAATAGCGAAGACGAAACATTATAATATGTGATGTTCCTCATTTGGTGATTGTGAACGTTAGCCAGATGTTTTTAAGTAATTTTATAAAAAAAACTTGCTATCTTCACCACAAAGGGCTTGCACGGACGTATTATATTGTAGTGCAAAGTAAATTGTGTTGATATTGTACAATAAATGAGACGTCACGAGGATTGCATTTTTTTTTATTTTCTAAGTATGTACTTGAATTTCATCCACAACATAGCCTAATCAAGGGCTTGAAAACTGACGGTGTCCAATCAGTTAGCAAGTATATATGTAAAGCAACACCAAAGTATATACCTTAACAAAATACATACTTCCTTTTGCCTCAGCAAAAGGCCCATATTCCTCTCAAGGAATATGGGCCTATATGATATGGCATGCTCATAATGTTAATTACATAAGTGATCAACTGGCAATCTTCCAATCCGATAGGATCGATAAATCACTTCTATATTATTTGAACACTGCTAAGGACACTGAATGCGTCATATGACCTAGGTCACGCATTCCGCTGTAAAATGAACCTTAAAACTAAGTCGATGAGCAAAGGTCAGCTACGACAATAAGTTCAATCCTCGAAGCATGCAGTTGATTGCAGGGGGACAGGGACAAAAATACATACAGCCTCTATGTTTTTTTTTGTTAAAAACCTACTTTATTATTCACTATTGTAAACACTCGTGAAACCACATATCCTGTTTATACCAGCAACCTTCCGACGAAAATATTCTAGATAATAAGACCAAGTCAAACCCATCGTTATAATAAATGAGTTTAAGCAAAAAGGTCTTCCACAATTTTATGCGTGAAAGAGCATTTTTTGTGAGAGTTCACCGAACTCATGTTTTCATCCATTCTTTATTAACATTTTAGATTCACGCCTTTCACGCGATACCCGAGTCAGTTTACGTTACGTTAATTAAACGAGTGTTGAATGCATTTATTTACGTGTTTCCTTCCTGAAATATGTTGTTGGGAATATATTAAGTACTTATACTAATATATTTATTAGTAGGATAAAACATACACCCTATAAATTTCCCACTTAACTGTAATGAAGTCTGCTGAAGTGCCGAAAGATTTGGACCTACCCTTGGAAATGTATTGTGGTTTCTCTTAAGGTGAAGACAAGAGCTAATGTGACTCTCGCTCGCACGTTTTGACTTGTTGAAGGATATAAAATCACTGAACCCATTTTTGAAAAATCGCAAACAACCATTTTGTGTGCAATCACATTGCGCGTAGTTTGGTAAAAAAAATATTTTGATACATGTTAGTTTTCCTACCTAAAAGTTTGCTTTTCTAGTTTTCGTACATAAGCAAACTTTTGAATAGGAAAACTTGTATCGATCAAAATGAAATTTTTACTAAAATGTGTGCAAAGTGATTGCACACAAAATGGTTGTTTGCGATTTTGCGAAATTGGGTTAGTGATTTTAGATCTTTTAAAATGTCTAATTGTGCGAGCGAGAGGAAAATTAGGTGTTGTCAACGCCTTAAGTATTAGTTAGTGCATGCCTCCTACTTAAGGTCCAACCAACCCTCTTCGCAAGACACCTAGTCGTAGTAGTATTATCAGAAATTATGTAATCACGACACTTGGTTTGCTAACAAATACTTTAACATAAGTAATAATAAATGTGTTCGTAATCGATGACCGACCAATCTGCAAATTGAAAACAACAAATCCCAAGCCTCAGCACAATGAAATTGCTTTATTAGCATTTTAAAATCTTACTAGGCGCTATCTCAGAATTTAATGTACCTAATATAGAGACGTTTCTGTTTGGAACGTCACTTAATTACTTAACTACAATCCGGCCTTTGCGAAATAAAATTATTCTTAAATCCCAGTGTCCACTAAAGCGCATTGGTATATGCGCGTTAAAATACTTCTTCCAGACTTGTAATTGCTTTCTTTTCTTCTCATTGTTTCAAAATGGTTTAACTTAAAATCCTTCCCGTAACAGTGGCCCCATGGTGGGCGCTAAAACTGTTTTTCCTCTAACGTCAGTACGCATAATTCCATAGATGCTTTAGTAGGTGGGTGTCCTTCATGGAAGGCTCCAAAAACGGATGGCTTTTTTGTCAATTCGTCAAGTTTAATTAAGGCTTCTTTTTGGCTATATTCCATGGTTTTCCCTCGCTAAATATGCTGGAGGCTTATCATAAGAAAATCTTGATATAAAAGTAAAAAGCTTCTTCTTAGATTTCAGCCCACTCAAGCTACTATTTGGTGCCTTAGATAGCCACCAGCAAAAGGCAATTTAGCTAGCTTTGAAATGGTAGTGTACTCATAATTTCTGTTAGATAAGTAAGAAAAGCTTTTAAGTATTCTATACCATCTGCAAGGTTTAACTGACTCCCAGTAGACTGCCCGCGATTCCACTGCTAAATCAAAATTTCTGAGTCACTGCAACCAATGTGTTCCGAATACTGATCAGCACGTGTTATGGTTTTCGTGCATGTGCTTTTACAGGAAATAGCAGAATCAGATTTATGACAGTATATTATGGATGGGTGTGTGTTTGAAATTTTGATTGAAGCGTTGCTACGGGCGGAATTATAAAGAAGGTTTTGTGTTATGTTTGAAATGGGGCTGAAAACTTACTAATACGATAATTTGAAGCTGTCTTAAATAAATAATGCTTTCTACGAAGTGCCAAATGGTTTGTAGAAAAATTAAGCTACCGGTGAAAGTCTAAATAAAGAAACATTACAATAAGCCCTCCTCGAACGAAATATTTTATGTCCATACTCTCTTAGAGCTTTCAACCTTGTGTATACTCTCACTCACCTTGCCATGCCGTATCGCTTACGCTCTGTACATTTGCCGATTTTCCCATTATGACCGCAGAGCCCGACCGCAGGTCACGAGATAGTCTGATTAGCGGTGACACGGGGCGTGCGCGCGCTGAATACGCTATCAACTCCCTTCGGTTTACTGCTCTCCTGGTACGATTTTGCGATTGGGGGTAAAGTGGCGTTGATTTATCCGGGTACTTTGACACGTATTGAGACGTGTGCTTCGTAATTAGCTTTCCATATTGCTGAACCAATAGGCTGAAAACGCTGGGTATTAGGATTCTGGAAAGGCAACCACGAACCCAAAGACAAAGCGTAGGACCCTCACACCCGATGTACCAATGACTGTGAAGATCGCCGAAAATTGGTGGATGGAAAGGGATTAAAATTGTTCTTCCGGGAAACATAGAGGAGGCTTATTTGTATTCAGCAGTAGACTTTTTCAAGCTGATGATGATAAGTATTCAAATGAATGAAACCCCATTTTTTACCCGAGTGCCGCGAGGGTTATGTGTTTGGCGTGTATCTATCCATGTATGTATGTATCCATCCGTCGATATTTCCTTTATTACCACGTAGCAACCAAACGGCTGGATGGATTTTGATGATTCTGGTATCAAAAGATTTGTTGCAACTTCCCAAGTGTCCTTAGAATAAAAAAAAGCCAAAAAGTATGGTAGGTGGTAAGAAGGAAAGCAGGAGCGATATTCTTTCACATTAAAAAAAATCTTTTAATCAAATAATGTATTCGTTTTTTATTTAAAGTAAACTATCAAAGCCAAAACTAGAACGCAAAATTGTTAAGTCACTTTAGCGAACTAGGCCATGAGTGATACTAAAATATATCATAAAACCTTCTCTATGGTCATACAAATCGTTTAAAAAAAACCGCATCAAAATCAATAAAGCCGTTTTGAAGATATGTAAAAAAAAATGTGATTGTTGGTAACCCAACAAAATGATCGAAACGAGTTAAACAACGACAGGCGTCAGTAAACTGCTAGGACATAGGTAGGTACACGAGCCTCCGACTGCCTGCGATCATTACATTTTATCATTCGTCAAGAATGAAGAATGGATTTAACGATCAAAAAGTTCGGGCAGTCGGGTTTTTTATTTTTTAATAAATCTTCTTGTATAAATTACTGTTCTGATCACATGTGCCACGCCATTAGAGTACATTATTATTATTATGAGCCTGTAGTGTCCCACTGCAGGGCAAAGGCCTCCCTTCCTTCCAAAAGAGTCAAATAGAGTGCATTAAATAAATAAAAATAAAATAAGCAGCGGTGATAAACTGAAATCTGGCATTATGGAATGCATGTGGTGTGCAGGTGCCAAACTCATCCGACTATCCTCCTTCCCTTTGCTATTATTAAATATTTGAAAGTTAATATTTTACTACAAACTTGGTATCTCGAATGGATATATCTTGAGTCGAGGTGTTGGCTTATTGGCTTCTATACCTACAAATTCTTGATTGCCTCACGTAGGTACCCAACAATATTTTCCTACATAATGGCACCATTTAAACTTTATACGGTGTTTTTACGAATATTTCTTAAGATAAAGGTGTCGGACGGGACGTGAGCAGAATTGCCAAGGTTCCTATCACGTCACGTATAGACCGAAGTAGTCTACTATGAATATTGATCATTTTTATGCTTTTACGCAAGCAAAATAATATTAATGGAGTGCATAGCTTTAAGGTTTTTTTATACAACTAGCTGATGGAGCAAGCAGATGGCACACCTGATGATAAGTGGTAACCATCACCTATAACAACCTCGTAAGTCACGTACGATAGGATCGTGCCCTACGATGCACTGCCCTGCGTCCATCAACTTGAGGCGTACAGATGTTAAGCCAGTGGTAGTAATACAAATGAAAATAAAATAGAAAGGTATCATAATACAAATGTTTTCTTCTACCTTTCGAGTTTTTTTTTACTTTTTCCAATACAGTTAGGTTCTTGTACAAAATCCGACTCCGTATCATATTATACAGAAGTGTTATAAATTTTATTGACCTCAAAAAATCTTTGTCCAAATAATGGTTTACACAGACCATGGTTTTCAAATGATATTCTCAACTTTCCCGCGCCTAGTGACAAAGTTCCATCTTCAGCAATTACGTCAGCTATTACTTAATCCACCAACGGCCAACTTTAAACCAACCTTAAGTTTCAGACCGCTCTGTGGCTGAACTATGATATGAGAGATGAAGCGACACACTTGTTCCACTGTCGCTAACATTTATCATTTCCTCCTGACCCGGCGTTTGTCAACGAAAGTCGTTTACGCGATTTGCTTTTGCAGTTGATCTATAAATATTGCATAAACTTCTATATTTAATTTCTCAAATGTATTCGTAAAGCCATGGCTTAGCCTTTTTAGTGGTAGACGTATGAACTCTTCAATCTGGTAGCCCATACAAATTAACTGCTTGAGAAAACAAAAAACTTGTGTCATGCAATAGGATAACATAGTGCCAATTTCCATGCTTTTGGTATATTATTTTCTTGTTGATAGGCTTGTTTTATAATATTCGTCTTGCTACTAAACTGTCTAGCCAGTTCTGTTATCAACGTTTTATTCGCATATTACAATCGATAGTTACCTACTGTACATTTAACTAGCAATCAAGTGAGTGAAGAATGTATTGATTGAACTCCACTTATCAATTAAATTATGGAACCATTGAACAAATCCAATAGATCAAGTCGATTGTATGATGCTATTGTATGCAAAGTGTGTTCATGAAATATGAACGTTTTTGGCTTGGCATCCATATTAACAGCAGTACGCGAATACGTGTACACACAGTGTCATCAGCTTATCTGTCTACTCCATCCATTAAGTATCTGTTAGCGAAACACGCCTGCGAAAAAAGTCTGGAAAACCTACGTTAGGTTTGGCGTGAGCCGTGTGTCTGCAAAGCTTAATGTCATATTCATATATAATTTTACCTATTCGGAGATGTGTTTTGTGATCAGAAAGTGTATCTTGTCTTGGCCCCCTGATCAGTTGAGCTTATAAGGAACTGATGTCGCCGTTGTATTTTGTTGTCTGGTTACCGTCTTATGTTTCACAGTTTTTAATAATGGTGCTTCTTTGGTAGCAGTAATAGTTGCTATGTGCAGATGAGGTATATATTGTGAATGTGATTATGACAGAAGTCTTGTGTTTTCTTCCTGCCCTAACCGGTATGGTTATCATATTTAAATAAAGTCGAAAGACTGTATAGTATAGTGAACTGAACAGCAGGAGGATGTAAGTACAGTATTTAGTGTCGTTCTAGCATTCGCGTCTCGTTGATGTCTTTGCTTTACTCGAGCTGGATAACTAAGCTGCAAAGGTACCTTCGTTCCTAACACAACCCAATACCATCCTATTCCATTAACGGAAGTTCAAGTGAACTAACTTAATTGTCCAGAATCGATACATAACCAATCAACCCCAATCTATTGCAGCAAACGATTAGTTAGACCGTGAACACAAGGTCTGACTGATAAATCACACCTCGCCGGTGTGGTACGGCCGGATCGCGTGTCTGCACCGGCTTTATCTTGGCCACACCTGGCTTTCACGACTAGTTATTAGAACCTGGCTCTATTTTACTAGGCTCTATTCGCAATGTTGTAACGAACTGTTATTGGGTCTTAAGGCTTTGAAGGGTATCATTTTGGCTCTCATATATAATCAGCTCGAAATCCCATTGCAAGGCATAGACTTCTTCCATTTTTGAGGACTTTGTCTTAGAATTGGTAAGGTTTCTTTAGTATTCTGGAATTATTTTATTTAACCTTTGAAATACTTACCGGGATTCTCTTCTAGCTCCTAAAATTTGTAGCCTGAACTCTACAAATCCTAAAGTTGATTCTACATTAATTTATTGCCCTTCATCACTTAATTATTAAAATCATTAAAGATCTAAAAAAGTGAAGATGTAGTCTTAAGAAGAGGTAGGTAATCTTAAAATAAAACTCATTTTAATCAAGGATTACAAACAATACATAAATCGAAAATAGAGCTGGTCGCTTTATACTCGATTAACCCAATGAATCTGATAAAGCTAACATCCAAAATTGTTTGCTTAAAGTTTCACAAACTTGCTAAGTAACTATTATTTAAGCTGCTCAGGCTTGACCCATTTGAACCACTCCGAACGAGGTCTCATCCTTGGCAAGAACTGACGGTTTGGAGTGGCCGAAGAAGTGTTTAAAGTCTCAGAATTGTTCAATTTCAGTTTTCATAGTTCCAACGCCGGTTCCATATTCTTCTGGCGTCCTTTCTTATTTGGATCGCCAAGAGTTAATACAAAACTGAAATCTATATCAATATACCCTCAGCTTATCCACTAACGGCAACCTCAGCTAATACGGGTATATTTATCGAACATGAGTCGTGGGTCTTTAGCCTCTTCAACACGATAGCGCGTTAAAAACAAAAATGAGATCGGTAAAGCTAAATTGTTACGACATATAAAAGAAGAAAGTCTGGAAGACATCGTTGTTAGCCATAAGACCGCCCATTGTACATATATCTAGTTGTTAATATTTGTTTCCTTTTTCGTTAGTTTGTAAGGTGTACAACAAAGTATTTTCATTAATTAATTCACTCATTATAATAATAATTTTTTACTTATAACCTTGCCAATAATTTCAATGCCCTAAAGACAAAGCGTTGTAACTGCCATTTATTACACGAACATAGAGTGCATGCTATTAGCGCCCTGCTGCGGGGGTGCTACGCAAGGTTTGCTGGCATCCGGGTTGAGCGCCGTTGAACGGCCAGCAATTAGGTCGAGATAGAGCCCATCTTGGCACCCAGCTTATGAAGGACGGCTAATGTACTTGCCAACTAAGGCGCACAGAGCACTCGCTGCACCGAGCTGTAACCACTAATTTTATTTTACTATGGTATTAGAGGCAAAGCAGTGGCGACCACTACAATAATTTTTTAAAATTGCCTGCCATTTACCACAGCAGCGGTGGCAACTCGTACTCGTAACTTTCTATGTTTATATCGTTTCTTGAGTATGGTGTGCTGATGAATCCGCCACATCATACTACAACCCGGTTCTGTGCAGTTGTATCAAACTAGCTGTCCTTATTGAGCAGTGTTTCTGCGGTTAGAGGCGCGGCGGTTGGATTTACCTTCATTCTTGTTAGATACTTTGACTATAGGTAGTATTTAGGTTTATTTATAGCTTAAGTGCCCCTTAAGCTGCCAACGAGGTTTTAATGGAACTGGCTCTGCTTAAATACCCGAGTGTACTTCTATCTGTGTTTATTGAAGGGGAGAAATATCTGAAAGCCTATTCAGGCGACGGCTTTTTTTTTACTCTCATTGACTCTTATTTTCCCTCAGAAATTGTTTTCATAAAACATATTTTACCAAAATTATCTTCGTACACATTGGGAATGTTTAAATGAAGTAAAACACCAACAGAAACGAATTTCAAAGCGTATATTTAGAGTAATAGCTCCTTTGAAGGCAAATACATTGTGACTTCACACAAATTGTACTTCACTGGGCTTTTTCCACTTTATATCAGCTTTCGTAGTAAATTGAGCTTTATTGCGTTATGTTTTAGATTCTATATCATTATCGAAGAGCCGTTCTCGTACTAATCGATAAGCAGCAATAAATATTTGTCTATACTAACTCTAAACCTACTTTGTTTTTTATTTAAACAAATCTAGGGCTAAAACAAACTGACGCACTTACATTACGGTGCTCGAGGAACTTTTATTCAAACTAAACGTAATATTCAGAGAGTCCGAGGGAATCCGATACTTTAATATTCTGGACTTATATGGAAGCTCCTGTCCATTTCACTCACGCATGCACCTTTATAACTGGAAGAAGGAGAGTCCTGTTAGAAAAGACAAACTACAGTATTAGAAAGAGACCGAGTGCTCCCTATATCGTACCGAATTTTAAGCAGTCGTACATATTCCAGTTTGCAAATTCCTTGTCGGTGCTTCGCAGCACATATCCATACTGTGTTTGTATAATGACAGTAGTAGGGTTCAAAATGGAATTAAAAACAGACGTGTGCTGGCTGTCTCACTTGCTGACTTCCGCTACAGTTTACTAAAGGAGTACTTACGGGTAGGAGTGTGTACCCTGAGTTGTGTGTTCAGTAAGTTTATGGAGTTTAACCCTCTCTTTTTGGCACGCATTGTTTCTCTTGTTTGCTTAAAGCTATTGTTTTCCCGCCCTGTTGTAGGTTTTCGTAATAATCTTGATTGTGCTCAGTTAAAAAAAACAGCTTCACGACTTTGTTCCCCAGGCACGATGGATATCCCCTTAAATCTCTTAGTACCAATTACTAACTCCAGATCCTTTGAGGACGTCTAAGGGTGGAGGTCATAGGTATGTCAAACCTTTCATTGGCACATACCTACATTTTGCAGTAGTTATTATTCCTTACGTGACAGATTGCAAGCCCATCGCCGCTGTTACAATACTAACTGGTTTCTTCGCGATGTTTTTCCTCACCGTCTAAAAGCGCTGGCATTGCGCGCATAAATATTTCGACAGTGACACATTATATCGATATATCGGTTCTATTGATAAATTAATCATGACAGGGAAAAGTCCATTGTTGCTTCTAGTTCTCGAAAACCCTGCGTTAGATCATTAGATCAGCGAACTGTTTGGAGTGTGGCAGAAGATCTCATTATTTACAGCTTACTTCACCGTCTTAAATTATGCATGACATTGCATCGATGATGAGGAAGTCTTTATGGGCTCGTAAAAGAACATTAACAGCTTTTTCAGGTGTATAAACATCTTTGAGTAACCTCGCGCACGTAACATTTAGTATTATCGCACCAACGAAGACGCTTCGATGCTGTTTCACCACACTGTTAATCAATTTAGTAACTGAGCCACTTTGGAGCTTAACCTACCCTTGATCTTTTAAATTGGTTTACATAGTCGCATGATCTACATGCTCTGGCAATGTTTCGGGCACTAATTATTTCTTGGTCATTGCCTACTAAAGCAGGCCAATGCCCGCATTACTATCAGCAACTTTAGGATTTCTGATTATCAGCCAATTCATAAAAACATCTTTATACAGGTAAATACCAAGCACACTTTGCAATGATAGCAGATTCGCAGTATGCCATGTCGGCTGAGACTGCTGACCTATTCTGCTATCTCGTTTAATTTCTTGTGTAGGCGAGATACGCGAAGTATCAATTACATCGGGATTTGTGTCGATTGATCTTAGGTAATCTCTCTTATTTACTTTCTCACACTTGCCCCTTGTAAAAAACATTACAATATCTAGACACTATATATATATATATATATATATATATATATATATATATAGTCTAAACTTTATATAGTTTTTACCCGAGTGCCGAGGGTTATGTGTTTGGCGTGTATATATCATGTATCCTTCCTTCGATATTTCCTACCTGAAATGTGCTTGAGTCAGAAATCATTTTGGTATTAGGTAAACGTAAGACCAAACATACTAATACCAAAAAGATTTCTGATTCGGGCATGTTTCCCTTATATTATTGTATTATTTGTGTTCGAACAGTATTTATGCGTGTTTCTTTAGAGTAATTCTTTCAAACAACTTCCCCGAAATGAAATAAAATGAAATAATAGCCAATCGCACCTCGAAATTGCGAGCCGCTGTCACCGGAGCCTTAAGGAAAAATCCTTAAACAGCACAATCCACTACACATTGCAAATTCCCAGCCCAAGCGCCCTCGCCTGAAAATATATTTTATCCCTATTAATTGCGGGGGTTCCACCCTGTGCGGTGGTATAGGTGTGAAGTGAACCCCCACCCCTGTTTAATTATGCGCCGACATTGAGGTGCATCGCTGGGAAAGTTTTTGTACTGAACCATAAACCTGTAACCTGAATTTGATGAGATTGCCTGGAAGAAATCACTGTTAGTGATAAGACCCATTGTATTTCTACGACCGTAACTTTTTTTATGGAAAACAGTGTACCTATCTTACCTTGTGATCATTGAACAGTTATTTAAAAATCCAATCGCGAACTATATAGGTCTGTAGAAATATGGGTTGTGTATATTTACCTACTGTAGGATCATTCAAACGTTAGATCAATAATATACTCGATCAGCATACAACATAATATATTGTAAAATAAATATTATTGGTGGACATTAGTAATACGTGCTTAACTCAAAAATTTGAATTTCATGTCGTCTTTTGTCACTTCATTGCCACTAGCAGACTCTATAATGAACATCTATTGATTCACAATAATGTGCGATAAAATATTCATAAGCTGTGATGTGTATGTATGCAACAATGTACAAAATCTTATTCTAAAATAACGTTGTTGTTGGCAACGTTTTGTTATGAGAGGCTTTAAGCAACACAACGCTGTATTCTTTCAATTTGAACAGTATTGTTTGTATAAAGTGATAGAATTTTGTAATTGTTGTGTCTAGACAAACCTTTGATGTGTCTTATTTTTCTTTCACCGTGTTAACGTTATGCTACCTACGATGCTAGTTCAAGATTCTAGTTATTTTTGGAAACACATTGTATGTGTGCTCACGTAAATATCCAGCACTCAAATGTTCTACTAGGTTAGTTACCGTCATTGTATTCTATGACCTCTTATTTATAATCCCTGCCGTTTTAAAGCGGCTCAATTGAGTGTACTTGTCACTGTCACTTTCATGCCAACGAAAAGAGACAGCAACAGACTTATCGGTCTGATAAGCTATTGGCGTGCTCAAAGACCATTCTGAATAAGGGCCTATGACTTTAATACTGAGTATGTATCACAAAGAAAAGTAAAGTCCTTTACTTTTCTTTTCTCCATGACTTTAATAGTAATACTGAGTAGGTATCATATAGAAAAATAAAGTACTCTTTATTTTTATTTTCTCCGTATCACAGTTATCCGCATTCAGTTCGAAAAGTTTACGACGTACAAACTTGAACAATCCTGTGCTTCATATCATTTGTAACGAAAGTTCTGGCTTGTCCAACTCAGAAGTAGCAGCAGCTGTTGTGTCATTAACGTACTTCCGAAGCAAATGGGCTGACGCGAGTGTGTAGGTTTGTTTAAATGTTGATAACCACAATAATTTTGATAACATTCTATAAATATCAAACCGTTAATTGATAATTATACCTTTCTGATTTAGTAAATGTGCAATGCTTAAATTTACACATTTGTAGTTTTTGGCCACAACTCTAGCGGGCCGCTCTATTTGCTCAATAACTAGCCAATTTTAGACTTCATCGCATCGTTTTACCGCTGTATTAATGTAGGCGACATCGACGAATATTTGATTTCTTAACATATAATATTATATATTATTAACCTGTTATCTATATTTTATCTATGTTTGATAGTTTATTCTGTGTTGTTCTAGAGCTAGAGGGTTGTCGGGCTTGGTGCGGGCGGCGGCCGCGAGCCCGGCACCATGGCTACGGTGGAAGGGCGGCCGGCGCAGTATGGCGTCTCGCTGCGACAGCTGCGCGAGCTCATGGAGTCGCGCGGCAGCGAGGGTCTCGCCAGGATCAACGCGCTCGGCGGGCCGCAGGAGATATGCAGGAAGTTATACACGTCACCCACAGACGGTAAGTCCTATTATGTATGACCAAATATGTCAGAGCACTTTTTTTGTTAACGGGGAGGAAATCTGCAAACAGACACCCTACCGCACCGAGAGATGCAATAGGGTAGTGTGACGATGACGGACTCGTCGACTCACTAAAAACCACCTAGGTGGCCATGTCAAGGGGCTCCGATCCAACGACTAAAAAGAACATTTCAGTGCCCCTCTCGCATAACGCTAAAAAGCACGTCCCTGAAACGACATCACAGCCGCCCTCCCGCGGTCCGCTACTGACCAGCCGGAGCCCTCGCTCCGACCGCCCACAGACCCGAAATTGTCAGAGCACCTAATGCTAACCAATAAGTAGACCGAAAGAAGATGGAAGAGAGTGGAAAATGAACATTTTGTGCCGGCCTGACTCAGCGTGGGATGAGGGCAGGAAGTTGATGATGACCTAAAGACCTATATGGTAACCAGATCACTTGCCCGATGGTCGTATATTGTGAGGACATCAGATGAACAGTAGATGGAAGGCACAATAATAATACCCTTTACTTAGCGGTTGGTGTTGTCATTTCATTTAACACAATAATAATACCCTTTACTTAGCGGTTGGTGTTGTCATTTCATTTAACAAACGTGAACACAACCCGACTAGACCACGTATCCATGAACTCTTCTAGGCAAAATGGGTATACGTTTATTCCAGAAATAAATTAATACGGAAGTCTGCAGGAAAGTAAAGTTCTCTATACCACATTGTTCCAAAATACACTACTACTACCTGACCTTCATAACTGTATTCTTCAAGGGTCTGTTATTAATTTCGGTCATAGTTAATTGTTTTACCTGGCACACCGTTCGCGTGACACGGCCTTGTTTGTTAGGAGGTGGTGTAGTGATGGTAGGAGTACCAAACTAACAAGCTACCTAATTTTAACTAGCAATCATAATCCTGAATAATCTTTCAGCTAGAAAGTTATAACTGAATTATCTTTATCAATATTATACCAATAATCACCTGACTCCTGCGTGACTGTTCATTTCTTTTGCAGTAGGTAGTGATAATCTTTGTCAACCTAACAAGTACAAATTCGTTATCATTTTGATAGTGATCGTTTAACTCCACAAACAGGTGGGGAGTTCGCAAGTATCCTGCACCCTTGATGATGTCTTCGATAACAGTTTCTTTAATAGCCTCCCTGTTAATAATGTTAATATCTAACTGCCGGTAATAGCGCTCAGAATTGGCTTTGTGAAGTTTCGTTTGGTTTATCAATTTTGAGTACAGCCTAATTTGCTACTTATTCTTTGCGTGCAGGCGTCCATATTAGGGACAATAACTACAAAAGCACCACCACCTTCTATATCCTACCATCACTTGCCACGGAAATACTTGGTACACAAATGGTGCTTGTCATAATGAATTGTGTGTGGAAAATATTCTTTTTTTTACATTTCTTATCATTTTAGCAGCAGCATTTTACTTAGCATTTTACCCCTTCGGTAGAACCGTAGACCCAAAGAACGAAACCATTACGCTTCCTAAATAAAACAACCAAGCGATACGCTCCAAAATTATTATTTAAAACTCGTTTATGTTTGGTATATTAAGAATAAGATGAAATTCAGCAAACTTTAAAACCTTTTCCAATAATGATTATTTTATGAGATCTTTTTCGGATACCTAAGATATGTATAGCCTCAATTCTAAAAGTATAAATTGTTTTGTATATTTATGTAACGGCTCTAGTACTAGTAATTTTTCACTTATGTTTATATTCGTATGTTGAATTCCCAGCAGTGATTTATCAACTAACATTTTCCCGTTTCGTTGTAAACTCTCAATAGCAATATCTTCAATACAATCTATAACCCGAAATAACTTTAGACGTCGCCAGAAATCGGCGCCCGTCGTAAATCAGTCCATAATAAGTAAACTTTTCCTCGGTTCGCCATCAAATGTGTACAAAATACACAATCTTAGCTTGAATCTTTGTCACTGAACTGTACTGTATAGAATATAAGGTTTATAATTGCATAGTGTTGTAGGTCACCGCAATCGGTTGCGGCTGACGCGGGTAAATCCCCTAGAGATGGTCTCGGGACGTGACTTCCGTTTTGTACGTGGATAGCTTCGCCCTTATCGCTGTACTCTAGTGATGGATCATTGCAGATAAAGCCTTTTTATATCGCAGAAATGCTTTTTGTCTTTGAAACAATGAAATTGTGTTAGTTTATTTTGCAAACCGTTACCATCAGAAGGTTTTGTAAAGCATTGTACTCTTCGTTTATCGGTGCGTTCTAATTATCTTCAGAGACACTTGCCTAAACCTGATCCTATTCTATCTTGGACATTTGGTAGTATACAGTTATATTTTATTTCCTTTAAGACATTTTTCGTTTATATGATTTCGATATCTCCACTACAGGTCTATCTACAATCCTGTGGTAATATAGATATTAGGAATGCCCCGATCGATACTATCGATATACTGACAATGATGTGATCATCGGTGCAGCTAATGTATCGAGCTGTGCCAACACATGTTTCCATCGGCATTGCCAACCCCTAGAGTCGATTCCTCAAATCGATATTCCAATTTATCGTGTTAGATCACTGCAAGTTAAACGTCAATGTCGTTCTATTTCTGTTGGCCATCGGATGTAATGTCCAGGTATTAAAGGTCACGGATTTACTCGTGTCATGACTTGATAATACATAATATGTCTGATATTGCGATAAGAGCGGAAATGGATTTGGAATCCATAATTTTGTTTTACAATACAATACACAAAGGTTACCTGGAAGAAAATGCTTTATAGAATTAAGTTCGCCTTTGTACTGTTATTTTTATGTGGAATAAAGTATTTGCAATTAATCAATGTTTTCATGTGTTCTTTGTTATTAATCGATACTATTTAACGGTTAAATTAATATCCACGCAATAAAAAAGCTTTCAAAGTATCAGAATGTTTTCTAGCTTTCATTGAACTTCACCACTATGAGCTTAAAAACCTTCGTGAGTGAGTCATCGCATTGTCGAATACACGATAAATACCGCCAAATGGCTTATTCGACCCCTCTGACCGTTGCTTGAACCATTCCAATTTCAACGAAAGGGTTGTATTGTATTACGTTAAGTATTCATCTATGACTTGGAAGTCGTGTATCGGAACATTGGGATGTTCTATAATTTCCATAATAAACAAGTAAGTAAGATTTATCGAAGAAAGTGAAGAGAATTTACATTTAGAGTATTTAAATGAAAAATTCGAAGGCTTATTATTTTCAATTATAATTTATTTATTTAGATAACAATCACACAGCACAGCATAGTTAAACCAATGCGCTATAGAATACAGACAAAAAAATAAAGAACAAAAATAACTTTTTTTTTTATACAACCAGCTGATGGAACAAGCAGATGGGCCACCTGATGTTAAGTGGTAACCATCACCTATAAACTAAACATTGCCCCGTAGGTCACGCACAATAGAAACGTGCCCTACGATGCATTGCCCTGAGTCCATCAACTTGAGGCATACAGATGTTAAGCCTCATGTGCCTGTAATTACACCGGCGACCACACTCTTCAAACCGAAACACAGCGTTGCTGCTTGGCGGCAGAAAAAGGCGTGGTGGTAGTACTTCCCCGGACGAGCCCTTCACAAAGAGCTCTACTACTCTACTCTAACATTCGCAATAAATAAACATATAGAACTGATTCGATCACTATCATCACTATATCTCACAATAAACAATAGCAATATCAGATACGACTACCCACATCAATAAATATAAAAGAGAGATATATTATAAACATTGAAACTATAATAAGCTAAGACAATCAATTCGTCAATGATACTCGGAGAAATTCCCAAAAGCTTTTAAATTGAATAGATCCGGAAGCCCTCCAGATGACTCAGCGAAGCTTAGCGCCTAAAATAAATACAGTTAATTGAGGCGTTTTATCATTTTGTCGGTAATGTTGTAGCTACCCGCGAATGTAAATAAAACTCAAATTAAAGTTTTCTTAGGATAGGGGAACTAAAGCCGAGTGCTGGAATAGCAGGTGCGCGACTTAAATACATGAATGACGGCACTAAAATAATTATGAATATAATTCTTGTATAAAATGGCGAGGGTAACATAAATATGATAATATTTTACCTACGAAATAGAGTTATTTTTAGAAAAGTTTAGAATACGAAAGCGTGTATATTCTTCATTATTTTTGCTCTCACCTTTGACCGCTTCACCACTAATATTGAATGCGTATTATGAAACACGCTTGCAGATTTTTCAAGAAAAACATGCTTAAGCTTCAAACTTATTTTCCTGTGAATAAAATTACATGGCAAAGGCTTTACGGCTTTATCAAAAGGAATCTTGGACATTATGCTAACAAACTCAGAGCCTTAGAAGAAAAATATAGTAACACAAGCTTCTACCCGCGGTTGCTTAGTTTTCTTGTGAGATAAATATGTATGTTCGGAATTACTTACTGGCTTTCCAGAATGCAAGCTAGCTATGTGCCAAAATTCATTGATATTGTTTTAACATGGCAGGTTTTAATTGACCGTATCAAGATTTTGGTGGGTCACGATTCCGTGGCATAATAATAAATCTAGGATCAGTACTCACTTGCTATATTGAGTTAGCTAGTACATAGATAATACAGAGTACATGAATATCTATCATCGCTTGAAATAGGCATTTTTATGCAAACACGCGATGTCATGTTTGTTGCATCTTGTTATCTCGTTACTTCACACTTTGCTCATCAAAAAGTAATTAGTGATACCAAAATACGCGATGAGTGTGACGCCAACCTAAATACCTGAAACGATGTGGATGGCTAAAGCTATTTGCGTTTACAGTTAGTTAAGCAGAGAAGGAAATAAATGGGCTCACTTTAATTCATACGCACGGAAGATAAAACAACCTTCGATCTTATTGCATCAATTAGTATTCCGTACGTGATAGGTGGCAATTGCAACACTTGAGAGTATCGCTGCTGTTAATAGAGTACGGTACAAACTTTGTTCAAATATTTTGTATGTTTTAAACCCTGAATCTTAGGATCGAAAGGCAGGCGGCGTTGCCACAGCAAGATTACTAGTGCTCTCCCCACAGAATGAAATATGAAGTACCTACTAGCAAACTTGTAAGTCTACTTTGAAAGTAGCAAGGCGAGGCGCAGGATTTAGCTGGCATAGTTTGGAACAAAGAAAGAAGATTCAACGATTCATCATCTTTTTTATTCATTAAGTAATTATCTTGAATGATTTGACAGTGTTGCCAATGTTAATCAATTGAATTTTCATCACTGAACACCATTTGATTCAGACGAATCAGATGGTGTTCAGTCATGAAAATTCAATTTCTTACGTCTGTGTGTTTTACAATTATAAACAAGAATTGAAATGAGAGCACTAATCTCATGTAGATAGGTTCAGATTTGCCTTTCGGTCAGTCAGTTAATTCATAAAAGCCGTATCATACATGTAGGCCGCTTAATAAGGGTATTTATTATGGGTTTCATGGTCCCCGTGACACTTCCACGCCCGGTTAATGAGGTCAGCGCTGTTTTTATTGTGTCGTATATCCAAGTGGCTCGCCAGTTCTGTACGGGAATGTGTGGGATATTACTTTGAGTGATAGTAGTTTGATTCAATGTATACCTATAATCATCGTCGGTTTCTTAATAAGAGTTGAAAGATACAACAAATATTTCCTTGCTCTCAGAGAACACACATACAGAGAAGGAAGAATGAATATTCATTTACTTATAGAAAGCTAGAAAATACCTTTTTAATGCTGTGTGCATTAAAAGGCGTTAAAGCATTCCAGGCCAAATTAAAAAAAACATTATATCTTATTAAACATTAAACATATCTTAGCAAGCCGCTGGAAAACAAAATCCCAAATTCGAAAAAAAAGTTGTTAAAACCTAGAATAAACCTATAGTTCTGAGTAATAATTTCTACATTTCTTTCACCGAGACAATCTGTTGAAAATTGGTGTTCCCAAGATCAGTATAAACGAGCATAAATTACTCTTTCAAATACCAGCCGTCAGTAATGAGCTGATAGCGAAGGTAATATTTCATTACGGAATTATTACGATATCAAAACCAAGTCGATTTGCCTCGACATTTTCAACCCTACTACCCTTGGATCATTATCGAAATTTAGATAACGATAGTCGATGCGGAAATTCAAACTGATATACCCAAAATAGGTAGGTACCTACGTCTTTTACTTATATTTTAATCTAATCCTGTTCTGGAGATTTGAAGATATATTTATTAATCACGGATAAATGAAGTACTCGCGTACAGAAACGGGGTAGATAGGTAGTTACTATAAACTCATTGTAACCGCCCTATGAAGTAATTCCTTTATCGCAATCACCGTACAAGGTTTTGGTGACGATAAAGATCTCATTGAGGATACTACTATCGATTTCAAAAATCAAAGCATGGATGTTGTTCGTAAAAACTGTGATTATAAAGATAAGGATAAGCTTTTGGTTTGAAGTTATGCTATAACCCATTAAATTATACAACGCGGTTGGTTATGGAATGAAAAACATGTGGATAACGATAATGTAATGATGCAAATTGCTTGCCTTAACCATTCTCCGAGTAAGCATAAAAGAAAATCCTAAACCCGCAAGAAAGTATACTCAAGGGCTTTCAAATAAATTTAACTCCTCGCAGACGATGCTAAGATGATATTCCACCTACATCTCAAACACACTTTGTCAATACACTCAACGATGTCAAAAGATTTTCGCTCATATTCCCAACCTCATAAAGCTTACTTCCCGACGTGGCGGTTGATAGATCGCGGCTGTCTACGTAAGAGCGCTCGCGAAAAATGATCAACGTTACATTCTAGCGGAATAACGTCTTTATCAAGTAGAAAAAGTTTATATTACTCATCATATCTACTGGATTACAACACTTCTGAACGTTCAGCTGAATTAAACTTCCTATTTGAATATATAATTGTGGAGCTCTGCCAAAAGTGCAGCAGAAATTGCGCTTAACTAGCAGTTTTCAGACCGAATTTTATTATGTCTGGTGGAATAATTGTTTGTCTTTATTTTGAAACCCTGTCTGGCTGGCTGGACGTCCGTCTGAGAATTTTGACACATTCTTGTTACGTTTTATTTTTTCTCCAGTCATGTTGATGGTCAAGCTCAATAAAGTGATCATTGAATAATTATTTACAAAATGAGTGATCACGCTCATATTTTTATTGAGTAGTTTTCTGCACACTTTTTTATTGTTGTGTTATTTTAAAGGGGTGTTCCCTGTTTAAGGCTGATTTATAATCAATGTTAAATTACGAAATAAGCTACCTACCATTTTCTTTAAACTACAAGTGAAAAGTTAATCGCAAACACTTAGCCAAAATGCTGTTTAAAATCAGATCAAACGGCCAATTAAACTCTAGGGTTTTTAACCTTATTCACCAATAACCTCGCCACATATGAATAAATGGAGGATTAATCAAAGCTAGCAGTTAATGGACCTCGGCGAATATAATTAGTCCTATGTCAACGGGTGGGGTCCCCAGTACAAACTTGTATATTTGCATATACCCGGTCACTTATACTCGCGACCTTCCTAATGTTATGCGTAATTATTCAACCCGAGGGCGGCTGATAGTTTGTTTTATCTGAAGTTTAAATTAATGTGTGGGATGCTTATTGACCTCAAATAGTCGAAGTAAAGAAGTGCCATCATATTCCCAGACAAGAGGGATCGAATAATATAGAAATTCAACAGTTACTTGCTACAAAGTTCTGTAAAAACAATGGTATAGGACAAAAAAATTGCCGAACCGCGCCGGACCACGAACAGGCGTGTTGCTAAGTGCTACAAAACTAGTCATTTATCATCATCATCAGCCTACAGAAGTCCACTGCTGGATATAACCAGTACTTAAGTATAAGGCAAGGTTGGTAAAATGTGCTTTTAAAAAACGCCAAAGGGAATAACTGAACAGAGTTTTTAACAAACGATTTCCCAGTAACAATATGACACAAATTCAACAATACGAAACAAAATGAAGTCCAAACTATTCGCGAAGTTAACACTGCATATTAATGACAAACAAACCTTCAACTCAATCTAGAACAGCGTCACGTCTAAATATTTAAATTAAACTTCGTCCCACAATAGGAATAACTGGATGATATTCAATCTAGGAGTTATATATTAAAACTTTGTCATTTCATGCGTATATGCCTATATTTTTGAATATTTTGTATTTTATTTTTAAAATAAGAAACGTGCATTCGTTGCGAGTATTTTTTGTGATAGTTGTTATTTTAAGAACGAGGATAATTTTATTATTAAGAAAATTATCCTGCCACTTATTTCTCGTAGCATGCATTCATACCTGCCTGGAAAGGCCGTAGCGTAAAGTTTTACACCACATACCTTTTCACAAGTTCTATATCCTAGTGCTCGAAAGGAGCCCCTTGAGGCGCACTTAAAATCCTTTCACCACACTGTTTCGAAAGAAACTAGTGATACGACAAGAAGAAGAAGAAGTGTCCTTTGGTAACCAATCGATTGCTTGAACTCAACTAGGTATATTGTGACCTAAAAATGTAACTTTATGTATGAATTAGCCGACTGTACACACCACGACTATAACTTGACTAAACTGGAAAGGATATAGATAGCAAGGCAACTCCAATTGCATTAGCTCTAATCCATGGTCGATTCCGCTCGAACAAAAACATAGCGCACCAGCTATATGTTTTTACTCGATGCTTTAGGGCTCCATAATATATATATAGTCTCTAAAACCTTTAATTGATAAACAGTAGTAGCTTATTTACTTACTTATGAATTCCTTGATAATGTCGTTCAGGTTGTGAATGAAATTGGCAAAAAAATAAAAAAACCATCTGATAATAATTACATAAATACCAAAGCTATGCCATGGGGTAGCTCAAAATCACGAAATCTTGATTCTGTTCTATCATCCAGCTTCTTCTCTTCTATATTATTATACTTTACGTCCTAAATATTTATTTCATAGATCAGCCCATCTGTTTTCTATCATATTATTTAACTAATCATCTGCATCATACTAATATGTAAAAAATACATGAAATGTCAGTACTTATTCATTATCTACAAATAGGCTGGTGAAGCGAGCGATCCGTGCGCTCCTATATTGAAGTCCTTTCGAGTTCTCCGGCGTGTGACGTCATGCGATCTCCGACTACCCCTATTCGTCTGAAACTGACAGCTGAAACGATGCTCGGTCACGTCGATATAGAACTTTTTCCTCTAACGGAGTTCTTGTGTTTTGCTTTTAATTAGTTAATTATTCAGGCTACATTATAAGACCAAGAACTATAAAAGATAATTCAACAAAAAACTGAAAAAGCTTATTTTATTTAACCTTAATAACTAAGTTCTTTAACTAATGTATGTCATTTTCAGTCGGCTTCATGTAATTTTCACACTTTGTTTGTTTGACGCAGACTCAAAATTACTTCTTTGGTATGAGATTCAGCACGGGACGTACGGGGTTTAGAACCTTTTCCCTGATTTGAATTCTTACTAATAATAAATAGATAATTCAACGTACATACATACATACATAAAATCACGCCTATTTCCCATAGGGGTAGGCAGAGACCACGGATTTCCACTTGCTACGATCCTGACATACCTCTTTCGCTTCATTCACTCTCATAACATTCTTCATACATGCTCGTCGGTTAAGGGAACTCTTGACCTGGCCTTTCTCTAGAACATCTGCTATCTGATCAAGATAGGTCCGCCGAGGTCTTCCCCTCCCAACAGTCCCATTCACACTCGCCTGATGCACTTTTTTCGTCAATCTTCTTTCATTCATCCTCTCTACATGCCCAAACCATCTTAGCATACCTTTTTCTACCCTCATCACTACGTCTTCTTGCACTCCACATTTCTCTCTGATCACACTATTCCTCATTCTATCACTCAAATTCACACCACACATACTACGTAACGCTCTCATTTCTACTGCATTCACTCTACTCTGATGTTTTTTCTGCCATACCCAACTTTCACTACCATACATTAATGTCGGCACTAACACTCCCCTATGTACAGCCAGTCGTGCCTTTTTGGACAGTTTCCGGCTGCTCATAAACGTGTGTAGCGCCCCATTCACTTTATTTCCAGCAGTCACTCTCCTTTCAATATCATTATCATGCTTTCCATCTCTCGTAAACAAAGTCCCCAAGTATACAAATTCTTTCACTTGTTCCACTCTTTCTCCACCAATCAAAATATTACATTCTGTCATACATTCATCCCTTTCAACGTCACGTCATATTATTCAAGAAGAACGCTGGAAAAAAGTGGAGGGGATGTGTTTGCGCATACAAAACACTCGCGCCGTCACACTAAATTAATTCCTTTTAGAATATAGTTATGTATTAAAGTTAAATAAAAAAAGTTTATTTTTTTTTTAGTATTTTCTGGTGGTTTAATTTTATGTTAAAAAGTTTTATTTTATATATTTTTGTGGCTATAATCTACTATCCACACTTAGGGTAGGATAGGAACTTTTTTACCAAATTTATATGGAATCAACTTCTATGTATACATAGGTCTACAATCAGCTTAATACCAAAAAAATATCAAGACCAAAAATTTTACAAAAAGAGGTCAAGCGTTTGAAAACTATTAAATGTAAAAAATACGTGGGATATGAATGAAGCTAAAGATAAGCGCCATGCAATTACTTAGAACTCTTAAGTTATTAATAGATTGAGGTTTTCATAAAGTTCAAAACAACTTTGTATTTTTGTAACAAAGTTTCAATGTAGAAAGTTTTAATTCAATGTAGACCAAAAACATAACTTACGTTGTAAAAAGCGGTGCAGCGATCGCGTGCAGTATAAATGTTTACGTTGACCCAAAAGAAATGTCAGTAGCTAAGAATATACAAAATGCTGCCTTTTCCTTAGGCAGAACTGTTACCATTCAATTAGCGAACAAAAAACTTTCCATTTGGCCAACTTTTACTTCAGGATACAATAACTTACAAGTAATTCAGGGAAATGGCATGCAGACTGAACAACAAGTTGTTTAGATGTGGATATTATATTTTAAGGTTTTGTTTGAAATGTTGGATGCGACGAAAGGATTATCCAGCAAACTTTAATGTGCACAGTATAAAAAAGAACTTTAAGAAAATACATTAGTCACTGAGGTGTTAATACTTGTCGTCAACCTCAATTTTTGTATCCAAATTACTGACCCTGTTACCAAATGTCAGCGAGGCGATCTAATAGAATCGTTTCAAAAGGAGCTCACTCGCCCAAGGCAAAAATTACTTTTCACTCAATACAAATTTTTATCTTTAACAAGGCATCAAAAATAAGTTTGCAGTTTTTTTGTTACTATTAAGGTATTAAATGAATTATATGTGTAGCAGTGAAGAAAAGGAAATTGGTTATTATCGGCCTTCAAATCAAACGCAATAGCGAATATTTCTTTTGATTCTAGTTTTCAATGTCGGAAAGAGTCATTTCCCATTTTTGTGATCGATTCAAGATTTATCGTATGTGAACTCTTGCGCTCTTACCTACTTATTTATCGTCTGCTAAAGTGAGTCACTGAACCACTATAAAAATAAATATGGCTAATACTGACGCAAAGTGACATCTGGCGAATGGAAGTGACTGATTATCTACAACTCGGTACGTCATCAATGACTTCGCTGCTAAACATAAACAGTAATTAAACCGTAATTACGCACAACTAGTAGGTAAAGTCCTCTGGAGTCAAATAACAAAATAATTGAATCTTGTAATACTTTACCGGGATAGTCATAAAAAAAATTATATTATACGTATAAATTATATGTAGCCCAAATTTATAAATTAAAATTTCTCACACATGTTGAATTTAAAATCCCGGAAACAAAACCCTTGCTACATTATAAGTCAGTGTGGTGAAGCCTGCATTTTAATTGTTAGTCATGCAAATACCACAAGAGGACACACATTCTGACGACATTGTGACTTGAAAGCTAATGACGATACGGTGATGTCAGACGTACGAACATTGATTTTAATAGCAACTGATGCAAAACAACTTAATAATAAAGATGACATAACAACCATAGAACGATGCGAAGCGACGCTTAGGTCATCAATGACATTAGAGTTCAGGCTGACGACGATAGTTCATTACCCAGTGCATAGTGATGACTTAGAAAACAGATTGATGACTCTGCAATAGAAAGATATCATTCACTGACTGACTAATTCATAGATGTTAGCACGCTTAGCGCCATTGTATCATTTACGATACACCAACTTGTGCCTTTTCATGTGCCAACAATACACCGAGGCTTGCGAAAATATATACATGTCGCTTGTATCTTTCACGATACCTTGGCGATGGATAAGATGACAATGTATCGTTTTTTTTTCTATTTATAGGTTAAAACGTTTGACCGCAATCTCACCTGATGTTATGTGATGATGCGGTCGACGATGTGGCACGTTTACCTAGAAAATACCTGTTCACTCTTCTCTTGAAAGCATCCAAATTGTAGGCCTTCGGAAAAACGGACGCCGGTATGGAATATCGTAAATGAAACCTTGCGCTGAACGTGTTTGAATGGTTTGTGGATCCTGCAAGTTATTTCCGGTTATTACCGGAAATAACTGGTGTTGGTGTTGGTAACTTGGTGT
Source organism: Plemyria rubiginata (assembly GCA_963576535.1). Classification (NCBI taxonomy): domain Eukaryota; kingdom Metazoa; phylum Arthropoda; class Insecta; order Lepidoptera; family Geometridae; genus Plemyria; species Plemyria rubiginata. The sequence continues at coordinate 5,223,469 of OY754922.1, read as the reverse complement.
TTCTATTGAAAGACCAAGCAATTAAAATTTCAGAAGATTCTGTCAGGGGTTGTCTGACGTGAAAATACTTAAATAAAACAAAAACATGACAGTAAATAGTAATAAACCAATAAGCTAATAAGTAATATTAACCAATGCAAATGTCGGAGGCTCGGATGCATGTTGCAATGACATTTAAATAGCTCGTGATTCAGCCCCCGTTTTCATGGAAAAACAACAGCTATTATACTATTTACACTACAATAAAACAAAGCTCTTTCATACGTTATATACATCATATACAAAATGTAGTGTACGTACAATACACAATGAAATGATGCCAATGCTGTAAATCTTGCATAATGTGTATTGTGTAGACGTTTTCAAAAGATTTGACAGTATCCTATGCAAAGTATATCAACGTGAGTTGTGGTTTCTTAAAATAATAGTGGAATGCCCGCGACTTGGCTAGCTAGTAAATGCTATTTTATTCCTATTTGAACCACCACCGCTGCTCCTTACCGATTGAGAGGATACATTTTTCCAACTGAAATATTCATTGGATGCACCAATGAATATTTCGGAGTTGAACCTATGACGTATGACCGTTCAGAAGACGGAGTCCCTCCCACAAGACCACAGTTCTAAGTTTTTTAAGGTGCTCTAGCTAGACCTTAAAAAGCTACTCTATACATTGTGCAAACAACAGATAATACGTCCTGAAAGCATTTCCAAACGTATTATTTTTGTTTTTGTTAAACTGCTGTTATTTTTATGGTCTGTGTAGTGTGCACCTATTTATGGATGTTATGAAGATGATGTTATGAATTATTTTTTTATATCAATAAAACACATGAATGTTTTCTAAAAAAATTATGGCTTTTTCTAGGCTATTCATTAATAGTCACACAGTGAGCCATACTAGAAGAAAATAGTATATTTATAAGGCCTTGGCGTTTAAAATATGTATATCTTATATTACAAATTTCAAGCTTATTTATCATCACGTTCATACTATATATAATTAAATTGGATTGGGTTTTTATGGATAATTTATTTTCATCATAATAGTTAAATTCATTGCACATGTGCATTTATCTGTTCGCTTAGGTCGTGTGCGCCATCATGGGCGGAGTAGTGAACAAGGTCGGCATGTTACATAATGCATCCTCAGAAACGGTAATACGATAACCACTCAAGATATTCGGAACCATTACCAGTAGAAAGGACTTGTCTCCATCCGACTTAACAAATAAACCAGTAATTTATGTCTCGGGAGGACGGCGCCCGCCGGCTTTGTTGCGGCCTCGTTTTTCGCCTCCGAATCAATTTCCACGATGACGTCACCTACGTCACCAGTCTCCCTCCCCCATCCACCCCGTTGCCTCTCCTAGAAACAAGAAAACGGCTACTTCCGCTCTTTACGCAGGACTGTCTTTCCATTACGCCTCGTCTTACATAAACATAAATGTTGATATTTTTTTCTTTTTTCGGAGAAAGCCTTATGTTTATTGGAGCTGTGTGTTCCATTGTTATCTTATCAGGTTTTTATGAGCAGGCACTCAAGGCTGTGAGTTTTCGCGTTAATTCGCTTATTACAAATTAATGTTTCCGATGAAGAGTAAAATATGCTTCCGTACCCGTTAGAAAATATATTTTTATGCATGCCTTCGAAGTTCTCCAAACGATGATGGAGTGGTTGCGATAGAGCACGCATGTATATTAGGCAACACTACTTCAGTATCCAACGGAAACATGAAGAGTAAACTGTATGCTCGAAACACAACTCTAAACTCGTGCGCAACAGAAACAAACCAGGTACAAAGCGTTTATGATTGAATGCTCCCAGGTATTTTCGTATAATATTAATGCTGAGATTAAAATAAACTTCTTGCTAACGAAAGACGGATTACGGTTCAGTCTGTAACGCTTTAAACAAATAACCAAAATGCTCCCAACACGCGTAACCCCGGCCCGTTATTGAGGTGCTACATCATTTTATTTACCTACAGCTGTTGCTGGTTAATGTGGAGGTACGCTAAACTGAACGAAACAATCGGCTTATTTTTGTACTGTTTATACTCAATGTTAATCAAGAACTTAGCTAGGAGCTCTTTCACCTTTCCTATTTACAGTCTTATTCGTATGTGCATTACCTTCCGTAGTGTCACTAAACAGACCGCAGTATTTACATCCCATTTGCGAAACACAATCATTCGGACAGTGTTACTTGCATATTGTATGATGTCACCGTAGCAATAACCCTGAATTCATTACCTTTAGCCATTTCATGTTTATTAGGAATATCAGACGATCTGAATGCTTTTATTGAGCAGGATATCATCATCATAATTAAGTTGTAATTGCTAAAGTGCTCACACAATCAGCTGGATATGCTCTCGTAACACTGGACGGTCGGGCTTGATGAACACTCTAGCTTCAGTTTCAAGTTTTTCACGTCTTGGATCATTAGTCACATGATTTCTTATGTTCCCAGACACATAGAAACGAATTCCGAGACATGTTTTGCGACGATCAGAAATAGAACGCAGCGGGTACTATGTGTGCTCCCTGTGTGACGACTAGCCCGCGCTCGCGTCCCGCTCTATCTTACAACCTGGACGTATACCTTTCCTGTTCTTGCGTAGTCGGTTCATTGTTTCAGAGCGTGGCTTCGCTGGCCGGCGGACTGAAATAGGTCGGGAGCGTCCGAAACAGACCGTTCACGCTATCGAAATTCGAAAGCCATTGCGAGGTCACTGTCGAAGGATCGAGCACCACCGTTGACTGATTTCTTTTGTGAATTTTTAATGCGTCACGTAATAGCTGATTGTTCGCAATTATTCACCAGCGTATTCATAAAACACGAATTATCGAGTTCGGAGCTAGTCTTACCACTAATTAAAGCGGCACAAATCGAAAATAGAGTAAACTGTAATAACACATTGTTGGTATTGTTACGCAGCCCTGCAGACGGGGGATTGTTTCCATAACTGTTACTCGTATTACGTAACAAATTGTATCGCATTCGAGCACCGTACGAAACAAGATGTAATAATGAGCGTCATTTAGCTGCGGCCTCAGTTTTCTTCCTCGGCGTAATTGCCATTCCCTGTGTAATCCGGAGGGTAATCTCATTGACTGCGGAGAAATGGCAGTGTTTAGAGCTTGCAATAAGCTCTTCCGCTGTGCGGATCATGATGAATTCACTGTTCCATCAAACTTGTTTTCTTAGCCAATCTTCCAGTCTTTCATTAAATCTGATGCATTTACTTTTATCAATTTAGCCCAAAGAAAATGCTTCGTAATCTCCAGGAAGTTTGATAGCATTGTTTTCTCTAGCAGACGCGTAATTTTTCTGGCGTCTCCCGAGATTCGTCTAGGGGCCATTGCCAGCTAAATAAAGTACGTTTATTTCACACAGTGCTCGCTTGTGACCATTTTGCGTGCCTTGCGTATCTGATTTATTAACAAGTTGCTCTAAATGTATGTGGAGCTTTTAGAAATAACTTGAGATAAGTATATTCTGTGAGTAAGCTATTTGACATTTACGTATGCATTAGAACAAAAATATTTTATTGGTGCTTTTTTTATTAGCAAGTGGTTTTCATGTTATTGCGAATTAGTTGAAAACACACTAAAATATACAGTTAATATGCAATAAGCCGTAATGGTGACGTCAGTACCGGTAGACGTTACAATGTAGGTAACATTGTAACGTCTACCGGTACTGACGACGCGACGACGTCGAGACTGGAAGGGTAAAGCTGACAAAGTCTCCCCAACTCCCAATGACGTTTAATGCAAACACACAAACATCAACAAAAATACATGTTGGCAAAGTTGTATATTATGCCCGTCTACTCTATGTTGATATCACTGGCCGCCCTTTGGCAAGCGAAGCCAGTACATCATGACCAGTTTATTCAGACCCGTTACAGTTCATTGGCTTTTGCCTCTGGCGCCCGTACTAATGACGCCTTCGGGGGATGAGGAAGATCTACATTACTGGCTGTTATGTATATGTAGGGTTGGCAGATTAGCGTTTAGTTCCGGGATAAATAGTAGGATTTTAAGGATTATCCGTTGTTAAAGCTTTACAAAGGTTACCCATTTCCCAGTAGCATTCGATTCAGCTTTAATCTTATCTATAAGATGTACTTCATACAGTCTGCTGTTCATTGATGCGGTGTCGTAATCTTTTTGCAGTGGCTACTTGGCTCACGCGATGCCAGAATCGATTTTCGTTTTGTTGTTCCCAGCATTACTGTTGCTACTGTATTCGAATAAGCATCACTGTTAGACTTAGAGAATTTATAACGGGAGTTGCCAAGCGCTACTTTTAGTACTAAAATCTTTCTGCCGGTTTTCGCGGGAGGCGAGGTAGTATGGTACACAACACATTTACATAATCACGCATACTAATGCAGAAAAATTAAGCGTCCCTATAAACGCACACGCAAGTAAAAGCTGTACACCAACACAAAAACAATAACACAATTAAAGAATTACTGTTGTTACACTTTTGTTTAGTTACACACTAACACAAAAAAGTAGTGATGGGTTGTAAAAAGACCGACAAAATGAATGATTTCATATGAATGAAATCAGGGTGGTTCAAAATCATATACTTTTCCTTTTTTTAGCCAAGATTAACAAACGTGTACCTGTCTAGCCAAAAATATCAGTAATTGTATAATGTCATAATAATAAAATTATAAGATTTGTTGAAAAAATGGATACCTATTTGTAAGTAGATTGAAATATAAATCCATAATGCAATTATTTTTAACTTTTTAGTGTATTTTTCATAACAAATTGGATAGCAGTTTTGGAGTCGGTTTTTTTTTAGGTAGTGTAGTTTTGTAGGTAGTGTGTCATGGTGTAGGTATGTGTAGGTAGCTATTTAGATAGGTTGTTAATTATAAACCGGGTAGGTGTGAATGTGATGACAAAACGCCAAGATAAAACTCTGCAACATTCGCTTGTAGGTGAAGTGCAGTATGACAAAAGAATATTAAAAAGGAACTAACAATTTGGAACTGCGATGCTGACGATGACGACGGCACTGGTGGTGAAAACGGCATCAGTTCTAGCGACGGCAAAGGATTGGATACAGTTGATAATTGTTGTTGACCATCTGCAGTGTGTAATTGTGATTCCGAAGATACCAAGCTTGGTGATTGTGTAATGCCGCCACTTGAGAGGGGATTTAATTCAACATTCTAAAAAAATAAAACATTTTTTGCATTATTTGCTATTTATAGGTACATCGTTCATACGTCAAAAACGCAGTACAATAACTATGCTCACCTTAATAAATATAGTTGGCTTGGCATTTTCGTTCAATATTCTTCTATTATTTTTGGGTAATGATTGGAAACTAGAGGGTCAAAATGATCTGAGCAAATAGCACTTGTCCTTGTAGGAACCCAATCATTGCTTCTCTGGCAAAAAGTAACCCATTGTTTTCGCAAAATAGGGTCCTTCGGAAATCTAAAATCAGATAATTTATTTTAATATTAAGTTGAAGTGACAAATGATAAATGTGTTATTATAAGCATTAGGAGTATCTTTGTATTATAAATCTAATATAATATTTAATTATAATCTACTTGTACTGTATTGATTTTTCGATCCACAGTCTATTTATAAAGAACTAGCAGTTTCATCTAAATGGTGATGAAAAATAGTGGCGACGATAAAAAAGTAGCCCATGTCCCTCTCCAGCTAACATACTACAGCTATACAAAAATCACGTTTATACGATTCTGCGTTCAAAAAGTACAAAGAAAATAGCAATAAACCAACGACACAGCACAACTAAAATTTTAAGGGAGCTCCATAAAGCGACGTATTGAAGGCAGAATGACAGAGACAGTTTTTGTAGAGTCCAATACTGAACCTCCTTTTTTTAAATCGGTTAAATATGGGTACAAAAACACATCGCATTTTATTCTAATTTTACGTTCATTCCATCATTCATTCAATCGATTTCGCTCAACTAGTCCCCATACTACGCCTTCTACCAAGGAATATAAACTCACCGACACCTCCTACCAAGACGATGGCGTCGTATTAAAACTGTCGTAACTGGTATTCCATTAAACGTAATTACAAAACCAATTGACTAAAATATCACTTACTTGTGATAGGAAATACCGTGTTCCCTAAAGTTTGATGTCTCTGATCTCCTTTTACACCGAAATACCGCACAATTCACCATTTTTACTGAGCACTACTTCGCGACACGAAACGACAACGAATGGCCGCGCGGTGATGAGTGAAGTAGTTTTATATAACGTGCATGGCCAAGTCGCGTCTTATGGCCGGCAGAGGGGTACGCCTTGCGTTAACATCTCCAGTTATAAATTCTCTAAGCTGTTAGACCATCGTCAACATTTACAATACCTAAACTATTGAGAGTATTGTAATGTATGAGCTGGTCGTGTCTGCGAATGCATACATCATCTAATACTAAAACTTGCCAAAAGTTGTACCTTTAATTACACGTCTTTGATTTTGACATGAGAATACGTGGGTAGTTTGTTAATTTCATAATAGCTATAAGACGTTGCCAATGTTTGATTTTAAACATGGAAACATACTTGAATTCGTATGTTATTTTTTTCAACATTAATATTTTCCTTTTATAATGCTTTTTGTTTAGGTACTTGCAATAAAAAACACTTGTATGTCGCTGTCCAATTTGTCTACATTTTATCGCGCATGAATGTTAACACTCGTTTTACAACGCATGAGTACCATTGTACCTTCGCGTTAATTAGGTCGAACGAGTGGGCCACGCCAGTAAATGGCTCTTTTACCCTACGAATAGAAATGGGGAAAAGGTCAGCAATATTTTAAACAAAATACACCCTCTATTTTACCCCATATCTTGAATCTTACGACTATTGTAATAGAGCTTATAAGTTAATACATTGGCCTAGTTTCAAAAGCCTTTTTGATATTGCACGAGGGTGTCTTATAGTCGTTGTTATAGAAGTCATTGTTGAATAAATGTGCCCGAGTCTAGGATAGCCTTTCCCAACAAACTCATATCTTTGCGAGGTTTGCAGTTAAGCCCTGGTCTGATCATATTTTACAGATTTAAATAGACAGCTTGGAAGACCTTACACTTATACAGTTGAGATAACAATATCGTCCGACTAGAAGTAGAGGTACCTGAATAATAAGTTCCATTGTTTAGTCAAACATTAAGATAGAGAAACCTGTTAGTTATTTATGCATAAAGTAGGTATAACAACTGAGTAAAACTCTAAATATAAGGAAACCAAGACTCGAGCCTATTCTTGTAAGATTTTAAGTGGATATAAAATAGGCTATTTCCCATGAATAATCAATAATAATGGATGAACTGTTACACAATCCACTAAGACTTAATATTCCGCACATTCCACTATCTGACGTCATTGCAAATATCATTGTGCAGTTGTAAATATTCTTCGAATACCTACTAAGTCTGGCCAAGCACGTGAGCATAAAAATAACTCATCACCAGTCCCATCAGACATTAGCCGATAGAATTTCTCTCGAGTCTGGTGACGTCGATGACGTCCATAAAACGACACCGCAATGACGTCTGTGCGACCACAGTGACGCCCAACCAAACTTTAGTGATACTATAAACTGTAAAGTGACGTCCAATAATGTCTGCGTTACATAGGTGTACCCTCGTCATGTGATGGGATAATGCACTCAAATATTGGATCAGAAATGAAACATTTATTATGTTACCGAAATACAAACAAGACTGCTGTACTGTACATAATTGATATACATAAAACAGTACATAAATAACTTGGAAAAAACAAATCCAAACTAATGACAATAAAAAGATACAGCCGCTATTATTACCTACCTAAATAATAATATTAAACGTTTCTATTAAAATGTAAGAGCAAAAAGTAAAATGTTACAAGAATTTATGGTATGGACTTTAGCCATTTCTATTCATAGAGTTTATATAAATAAGATTGATATGGCTGAGTTTATTGCTCGAATTGCTCTTTCAAACTACAAACACAAATCTTTAAAATATATTTCATTCCATTCGTTGTTTGACTAGTCGTTCGATAAATCAAATGTTTTCCATTGTAGAAAACCCTGCGTTATCTAAGAGATTGAGAATATTTCATTTGTTGTGTCTTCCACTCCTATCGTCCGTTAGATTGGATCCGACGACAACTGATGGGATGGAACTGCACTGCGGTTACTCGTACTATTTTTTCAATGCCGCTTTCGATTAACCCGTCCAATTTCGTCGAAGTTTTTAGTTCGAGATCGCTTTTATCTAAACTTTTAATTATTACCTGAATTCTGTTCGCGCCATGTGGGGTTACCTTATTTAACACGACATCTCCCTCTTCAATTATGGAGTTGTATTTGGAAATTGTTCATTAAATGTTGTTGACTATGAAAATACCTTCTCTTTCACTACATGGATGGATCGCGGTGAATCTTTCATCAAAGCTCATATGTACTGCGGAAGCAATTTAGTTTCGTAACCCTTTGCGTGACGTCGGTCTACATCAGGTACAACACCTTAGCCCTTTGCAATAAAGCCTGTTATACAATGTACGTTGGTAATGGGTATATACACATGTGCGTGTGTTGTGTTCAATGCCTTTCTTTCAGCCTCAATAAAGATTTGATGTTCATCTATATGTATATGCGAGCAAAAACGAGTAATTTGTGCGAATAAACTTTTTAGGCTGGTGTAATGTGTTTTAGATATACGTCGTTTTTGATTAACATTTTCTTTTATTGCTAAGGAAACCTTATTAACCTTGGAAAATATTAATATAAGCAAGATAGCTGTGTCCGTCATTTCATGCCTGGGTGAAATGGTGTTTTACTTCTTGGCCCGTGTCCGATATCTTTGAAAACCTTCATCTAAAGTTAATAGTATATAGTAAGTAGTAAACCTAAACTCTTTGAAACTAATATAGTGGTTTTCGACCTTGACCTTTACATTCTGTAGGGATATAAAAATAAATTTATGATTTCTTTGTGTGTAGGTCAACACTATGCAAACATATCTGTATTTGGTTTCAATGGCTTAATGACACCAACCTTCAGTCGGACTTCGATTTATTCGTATAAATGCTTGAATCTTATTATATTATGTGATTCTCTTACATTAAAGCTTTTTACCATCTAGAATGCATATAACTTTGTAGCAGTCACCCCAGCAACGCTAAATGCTATCCCCATTTTGCTTTACAAGTCAACATTCCCGGCAGCTGCTTAAAATTTCACGTGAGTTTTATTCGCGACGACGCTGTAAATCGATCCAGAATACAAATTTAGCCTCTTCAACAAACCATTTATCTACGCGATGGAAATGTCACTCTGTTTGCATGCAAGAGAGTCGAGTTTCCTTTGATGGGTGTTTAAGGATTGCGGAAGCCGATATCTAAATATATTATGTTACGAGTATTTTCGTTCGAGCTACATGTATCTGTAAGCATTATACCTAAGTGCTTTCTGCACTAATGTTGTTGATGGTACCTGGTCTAGGTTCGGCTGTGGCTTCATTCCAAAGAAACCTTTGATTTTACATATTTAAAACTTGATTTACCTAGTTCATCTGTTATTCCATAGAAGCTATCACTCACAAAGACTGACTACTATACTTACTATATCAGACAAATGTAAATATGTGGACAAGTCAATAAGTCTACATATTACATGTGTCATAGTTCTCTGATGCTAAGAAAATTCTAATCTTAATAAAAATACCTTATTTAAAGTAGGTCATTGACAGTATCCGCGTGCTAGAAAGATATCCAAGTTCTAACGTACAAGTACCTATATAAAGCTATATAGGTTTCAGCTCAGCGGAAGGCTAACGTGCTATACTATTATTTATTCCGTGTCACAAGTAATCCTATTTGGTCGATATCGTTCGTCTACATTGGTTGTTCAATGTGGTTTTTTGGAGCTGATATTGATGTGTTTAAATGAGTAACGATAGTAAATTTTTACGGAACCAACGAATAACATTACACGTCGAATGCGAACTCGTACAAACAGAAATAGAGCCTTAAAATTGAAGGTCCGTTCTTAGCCAATGCGTCCTAGAAAAACTCATAGGAGAAAAGACAGAGGAATCGCCCTTAAATCAACTCAATACTAATGTGAATTCTTGTATATATACATAAGTTTGAGCTGCCATGTGTGTTTTCCTTCTATGTGAGACTCGAAACTTTACGACGACCATAAAATCAAGGCGGACACTCGGAATACGTTCGCGATCCTAATTCGACACGAATCACTGAATTTCAGCTGTAATAAAACTGACAGTGGAATGTCACTGGTCCAGAAATTATGAATGTTGCATGAACGTTTGCCGTGACAGCGAAACGGTTGCGACGTGATCGCTTTGGAATACTGTGTCACACACAACTGTGTACTGTGACTCTGGAGTAGTTGTTGAATCGTGAGAAACTAAACTCTATAAAATACTTCTTAAAATACATCAAAAATCATACCCCTGACGAAAACAGCAGCTGGAATAGGATGTCAGTCGCTTAGTTACCGCTCCCTTGACCCACTTACATTATCCTTTACCATAAACAGCATACAGCGCATGAAGCGTATTTCGAATCTGTAACCCTTATTTCGATGACGATAGGGAAATGTAAAGCAACTAAGAGGATAGAATAGAGTTACCCTTGGAAAGAAAATAAACATTTTGTATGTATCCTACTTAGAAACATAGTTTGATATTTTCATGAAAAATGCATATAACCAGAAAGCCTTGATTTTTTATAGTAGCTATGTATTTTACATTTACAGCTAAGTACACAATGTCACTCGTATTCTTAAACCAAAAATAAGTATTCCGAGAGCTTAATGAGGTTTGCCACCTCTGCGTTAGAATATTGGACTATTTGCTCATATTGAAATAGGGTCTTCTTTCAATATGAGCAAATAGTCCAATATTTTACATTCACAGCCCTATTAACTAGGTACCTATCAAATTTTGCGTAGTCGGCTTTATAATAGAGAACCGTGTTAGAATATTCTCGTTGATCTAGCTCCGTGGGGAAATTACAGAAGCTGATAAAATTTTGTGCTCAAGTCTGCAAAACTACCACTTTATGTGGTTGAGCATGTAATTACCTCCTATCTACTCAAAATTGGGGATGGTTACTATTGCTTGAGATGGAAACTGGATAAAAGGAACTAGATGGGGCCCAGTTAAGCTCCTTGTGAGAGGGCTAACGTGGATTAACAAAGCTAGCTTCCTTCCGTACTTTTATTGTAATAGAATTCCGGGTTCAGAAATTGTTAGCAATGACGGAGGTCTTAGAATGTCCTAAAAACATAAAACAATAGAGTTGGACATAGTAGCGATAGGAGAGTGAATAAGACAAAATAGCGAAAGTGTTAAACTCTATACTGACGTACCTACCCTTTATTAACCCAATTTATTCTACCCGTATTCATTCATATATGCCACAAATAGTAATTTTAGGCTATTTAGTTCGTTAGTTGCCTTCCTTTGACGTCAATATTCTTAATTGTATGTGTCCTGTTTAATTAGTACAATTAACATCGTTTAGTGAAACATTGGCAATAGTATGAACATAGAAAACTGTAAAAAATACGTTATAAAAAAGTGTCTGTTATACTTAGCATTAGAAGCTGAGATGATGAACTCCATAAATTTCTCTATAAACGTTGCCAGCATCATTTTCCAATATTCGTTTATTTGCTATCACAACTATTTCAATTTTTTTCTAAAAGCTATCTGCTGCTCTAAATAATGCGCGGCTCAGTCCCGCAAGTGCGGCAAACTAATAAAAAATTTCGTTTACACAGAATGTTTTGCGATTCATCATTCCGATCCAAAAGCTTTTCCACCCATGGGATAATAATAATAATGCTGGACAATCCACACAGCACCATCTAGCCCCAAAGTAAGCTACTCAAAGCTTGTGTTATGGGTACTAGATGACTGATATATTTAATACATTATATACTTACATAGATAGATATTTTTTATTATATACATAGACATAGGATGGGACAGTATTCCTCGTGAAAACGGTGCATTTCACGGTAGAAATAATGATGATTCTGTTTTAATCCGTTGAATAACATATTATTATCGGAAATACGATTGCAGCTGGTTTTTGTTACAATTTCAATTTCAAAAAAGTAATGAATGTTGATGTATAATGTTGTTTTTATTTTGTGTTAAGTTTTATTAAAACTGTGATATTTATTCATTCAAGTATCTTGCCTCTCCAGGTAAAGGCCTCACCAGATCTTGCCATATTTCTCTGTCGGTGGCGACCTCTGTCCAATTCTTTCCTACAATTTGTTTTATTTCATTTTCCCGTCTTTCTAGTGGTCTGCCTCGTTTTCTTTCGCCGGCGTGTCCTCTCCAAGTGAATATGAACCCGCATTGGAAAGATGCCATACTCTAGTAAAAGCTTTGCTTGGTTTGAGGGTAGATAGTGTTGTGTAAAATATTCACTATATTATTTTATTTATCTTTTACTGGATCGAAAATCGAAAGACACATGTATCAGACACTAATACACGTTCATACTAAACGTTATTTATATGGTAGCATATATTGTTATAACTAGTTGCGCCCCGCGGTTTCACCCGCGCAGATTTAAATCCCGGTATTCCCACGAGAAAAAATGTAGCATATGTGCTATTCCAGGCTATAATCTATCTCTCTGCCAAGTGTCATCCAGATCCGTTCTGCCGTTCCGGCGTAAAAGAGTAACAAACATCCATCCATACATCCATATCTACTAACTTTCGCGTTTATAATGGTAGTAGGGTAGTATTAATTTAAAGCGACTGTTCAATCTGACCTGCTGTTGTAGTGTCACAAGGCCCGATGAAAACTCACCACTATCAGAGTGGTAGTACAGAAAAGCGGGGCATATCGATGTTCTATTTCCGAACAGCGCGCGCCCAGACAGCTGTGCCGATGTGACGTCCCATCACTTATTCAGAATATCTTCCATTGTGGTCACGTGACGGACCTTGCAGACCACGGACGAAAATATTCACAGTTTGAATTCTTTGAAAGAACTTGACCTATTTCGCGAATTCTTTGAATTGGGAATGGGAACGGGAAAGATAATTAGGTGGAACACCTGCATTCTGCGACCCTTGAATTGAGAAATTAGCGGTTTGTAACGTCAGGCGCGTCAAAGTTTTAGATAAAATATTTATTTTATTATGTGACAGGTGATGGCCATAACATGGTACATTTATTGAGAGCTATTATCTATTTGCTGACGAACAACTGCTTCATCCTACTAATATTATAAACGTGAAAGTTTGTAAGTATGGATGGATGGATGGATGTTTGTTACTCTTTCACGCCGGAACGGCTGAACGAATCTGGATGAAACTTGGCAGAGAGATACATTATAGTCTGGAATAACACATAGGCTACTTTTTATCCCGTGGGAATACCGAGATTTAAATCTTCGCGGGTGAAACCGCGGGGCGTAACTAGTAAACAATAAATATTACATTTAATTAAAACACTGATATTGCATAGCTATCGATCCTTTTAATAGTACCCTTCCGTTTTCATGAAAATTTACGACGTTACCTTTTCCAAACATCGAGGGTAAATATTGCATAGTGACATAACATCAATGTGTCCAAATATTGAATAGCTAGCTATTTCTGCGCCCTTGACCATTGCGTGTGACCTTCGAACGCGTTCGGGGGGAAATGTTTGGAATTGTTTTCGAAATAACTTATTGACATGAATTTTATAAATTTGTGTGAACTGTACGAAAGAGACATAGAGTCTAGGCCCTAGACGATGCTAATGCATTAGAAGAAAATGATACGAGTTATTTATGAAATGTATAAAAAAACCAATTGACTATTAGCATAATTAGTCGTGACTCTATAGTAGAATTCCCTATGACGTCCGTTCCGTTGAGATCAAATCAGTTGCGTGCGTCCCGTTACTAGAATAGTGGAAACAAAACCATGTAAGCATCCTCTTGAAATGGTGGTGATGAAAAGCATGGCGGCTGATGATAATGATTGCGTGCCGACACCTGAATGACCTGAGCTTCCATCGGGCGTTGAATAGTGGATGTTGTTTGTTCAAATATTGGAGCCCACCGTAACGCGGGCGGCGCCAAACTCGAGTTGGGTTTCGATGCGATTTTGTAAGTCGAGTAAAATTTTATAGGCCGTAAAACTATAACCTATTTTAGTTGACCTATTCGTATCCCACAGCTCGGTTAATGTTTCACCTTTTCATACTATACGGTATAAAAATCTCAATAAACTTCTGTGATAGGTATTTATTACTATTATGCCGAATTAAAAATCCGTCAACTCATAATCCTTCCTACTAATATTATAAACGCGAAAGTTTGTAAGTATGGCTGGATGAATGGATGTTTGTTACTCTTTCACGCCGGAACGGCTGAACGGATCTGGATGAAACTTGGCAGAGAGGTAGATTATAGTCTGGAATAAATAATACATAGGCTACTTTTTATCCCGTGGGAATACCGGGATTTAAAACAATGCGGGTGAAACCGCGGGGCGTTACTAGTAGGCTATATTTTATCCCGTGTCCCGTTAATACCGGGATTTAAATCTGCGCGGGTGAATCCGCGGGGCGCAGCTAGTCATTATATGTATGAGCTGACAAAGGTGACGGAGTGCGTTGCAGTTAAGACTGACCCCTACGAGGCAAACCTGCCGTTAACTCTTTTAATCGATAAACAAACGTTATTGTTTACAGAAGTGAATTAATCGACTTCAAAGTTAAAGTGTTACCGGCAGATGTTAAATTAAGTAAATATTTTCATGCCTGCATTTTTTGGAGATGATGGAGCGAAAGTGGGGCATTTTAGCCGTATCATTCAATAATTTGCGACTTAAGTGTGCCCTTTGTGTTTCATGATTTGGTAATTACTTTGCGCCTGTTGGAGGTTATTTAAGAACTATTGGAGCTAGAAACTGCAAATCGATTCGACGCAAATAAAAAAAACTGCTTTGCATATTTTATAATGTTAGTGCAATTATTATTCAGCTTAGCCACTCGCATAACGATAAATACAGAAACAGTTATGCAACTGTAAATTATATGTAAATCTGACCTGATTATCGGTATCTAGTACTAGTTTCATCTGATGATTCTGAGTAAACTTTTGTCCAAATACACCGTGCACGTAGTTCATTGACACCACTCGGTAGTTTATGATCGTACGTATTTCCGTCAGAAATAGACGCTTATTCATTCATTCGAGTAGACCTAGTAATTGGAACTGTAATTAACGAACGATAAAAGGATTTTCGGTGTATCTATTTCGTAGTTCAAATTATACGGGTTGATACTTGAGTTGGACTCCTGTGTCCGCATTTAGACTCTAAGGTCCATTATGCGTGAGGGGTGATCTGGCTATAATTGTAGCCAGCCTAGATCCTCCCAAAAGCGCAGAAGCTTCCTGGGGGCTTCACATGCGTGGAGGAGTGACCTGGGGGTTCCTAGGATTTGCTATCGTTGGGAGGCTACGCCCTCGCATTCCAGGACTACGTGGGCGGCTGATTCTTCTTCGGATAGGCAGCCTCTGCAGAGTGGACTGTCTGTTGCTCCGATGTTGTAGAGATGTTTGTTCAGTGGACAGTGACCTGTTCCCCACAATGGTTCTTAGGTCTAGTCGTTGTAGGTTCATTAGGCGTCATGTAAGCCTGGGTGAGGTGGCTGGTATTGCTGCTCTTGACTGTCTGCAGTCAGTCGTCCGCGTCCAGCGTAGTTTGTGTTTTGGTTTGATAGTGTTATCGCATCCATGTGCGTAGCTGCGAGAATGGCAGAGGGAGGAAAGGTGCTGGTCCTTCGCTTAATGTTTCCGATCCTCTTCTGGCCAGCTCGTCAGCCGCGTCATTTCCAAGGGATCCACTGAGTCCTTTTATCCATTGTAGAGTCACCTTGTTTTTGGTAGCAATGCTCTCTAGGGCAAGGTGGCATTCGTGTATGAGCAAGGAGTTGCAGTTGTGGCTCTCCAAGGCTCTGAGCGTTGCTGTGCTATCTGAAAGGATGCGGATGTTGTAGAGGCGATTCCTCTCCTGTTGATAGCTGTTGCAGCTTCGGTTATGGCTGCACATTCGCATTGGAAAATTGAGCTGTATGCGCCTAGTGTCATATTTATTTTTATTTTAATTATACGGGTTATTAAAGTAAAATTTCTAGGCTACCACGGTTCCCTTATTTTTAAAGTTAATGCGCGTATGTTATTTTGGAAGTAAGCAGACGCCGTGCATTAAACTAGTTTTAAAATATGCACAAGGATTTTGATTCCCAATGTTCAGTATTTGGTGTTAAGTTTCTTCTAAATCTCAGAGAAAGACCAAGAAAGTAGTTGAAAATTCAAAGAAAACCTAAAATCAAGTAACGACCACGGCATCTTTAAGTACAAAGCTATCTGCGGACAGAGCAAATGTTACGGATACACATAGAACAAGTGTTACGGATATATGTAGAACAAAATGTGGTTTGCGTAATACCGCGGGCAGCGTGATCTGTGCAAAACATTTGCATTTTATGACTCACGCTGGTGGTTTCTTTGATGTTTTCATTGAACCTTGCTGTATTGACATGTTCCGATGATTTTCGAACGTTATGGAATCAAACGCGAACGATGGAGGTGCAACTGTTTGAAATACATTATAAATTCACAATGCATCCTTTAAAAAGCTAAATTTGGAACTAGCTACGCACTATATAAGGACGACATCTGTTGGTACATATTATGTAATTAAGCTGACGTGGCTTCAATAGATTACTTCCTTAGAGTTAGAGTAGCATTTCAACCAAGAGCAGTAGCTATCTATTTATCAAAAATAAAATAAATAATGACATCTTCAATGCAACTGAGGTAACTTTCACTGATTCACTCACATCTTTAAGACATCACTAAACGTTTAAGAATACTATATGAAAACTACACTCGCACTGAAAATATCTGAGAAAAGGCGAACAGACCAATGTGTATTTATGATAATCTCGCCTTTACTCAAGCTGACAAAATATTTTTCGCTGGATTTTCTGTGAGAATTCTTGCCACAACTTCATATAGCTTTCATTTATGTCATCGTCTTTGTTGTAAGATTTAAATTACTCAAACTAGGTGTTAATAAAAGGTGTTGAATACAAAGTACGCGATTGCGTGCCTCCGCTGGATTATAGTTAATGCAAGCTTCAAGCTTCTATGCAGCTAGGCTTTTATCACGAATGGCTTCTACTAGTACTCATTCTGTGGCTTCGGGTTAGTTAGGCATGCACTTTTGCGACTGGCACGCAAATAGAATCATTTCATTCACGCTACACGGCGCAGCTAATGTTCCGTTGTTCATCCAGCATTTCTTACACTACGCAAACGATTTCAACTTTAATCAGATTTGCGGAACTTTTAAAAGCAAGATTGTTTTCTATGCAGTCTCCTATTTCTTTCACTTTTGTTACGTCATTCACTTTTTGTTTGTAGGATTGTGCGTCTCGTTTCTTCCACGTTTTATATAAACATATTGCTCCAAAGTTCAACCAGAAATCGCCCGAGTTTCGTTATTGGGGAAACAAAGTTTAATCTGAACCATTTATTTTTTTATTCCTCGTTTGTCCTCACTCGGCGCGGGAATTTATTCGGAAAATTATAACCAATTCGGTGAGAAACTTGGAATGGTGCGTTGCTTATTTTCTTTTGATGGAATATAAAGTTTTTGCGTATTCATCGACACGTCACGGTTTATTGAATTTGTTAACGCATCGTTTGGTAAAGGTAAAAGTACTTTTGATGGAGCGTTTTGTGTTGAGGCATTGATGTGTGTGATTAATGTCTATTCATTTCAAACTTTTTTATTCTTAAAAGAGAGGAGCAATTGTTCAAATTAACTCTGTCAATCAACGTATAACTTTGAGGACCCTCGCAAACTCTTCCTTAACTAATTAAGTTTTAACATCCTTAATTTTACTGCCTTCCTCGGAAATAATGAACCTATACATCCAGAGCCTGAATTAAAAATTGCTATCCCATCTTCCGGAGGCGTCGACTTAACGGCAATTATAAATATTCATAAAAGGGCGAAAAATCGCTACTGTGTCGGGAGTTTAACGAGACACCCAATGGAATATGAATAAATTAATTAAAGCAAATAACGTCGATGTTTGTTGTTCTGCGTCTTGAACAAATTAGAAAAGTTGCTGTTATACGTTGAAAGCGATTGCCGTAGAAAAGTTGTCTACAGTTTAGTACACGAGTTTATTTTAAGACACACGTAGTGGTAAATTCTAAGGAATGCCGGTCGATGCCCCGAAATATTAAAAACTAATATTGTTTATCTATCACTTAGCTTCATCATTTCGAGATTGGATTTACCCGACAGTGAACGGAAATTTGTTGAATATAAAATTGTAAATTGAAAAGAAGATTACTTCTGTTGTTTCAATATAAATCAGCGATTTCGACGCGATTGTAACGTTGTCAAAAAATAACAAGCTCATCAATTATCATTCTGATTTTAGTTATTTGTAACTACAATTTTCCAAGTTAGTTCCTCTTCTGAGATGAGCATGGTTCTATTATAAGAATAGTTTACAGATACACAGAATATTTTCTTAACTTGAAAGATGAACTGTTAGAGTAAGGTGGGTTGTATTTTAATCTTAAATCATGATTTTGACTTAGGTCATGGCATTTTATGAATTAAACATGTGTATAGTTTAATGATCTTCATTGAAAAGCCCAACTGAAAATGATTCACTGCAAAGTTACTAAAAGGCAGAACATTTTATTGAGCCTTTAATCGCGTTTAATTTATATCTCTTTCTTTTTATTGCCAAGTTAAATTGCCTCGCCATTCCCGGTTTCGTTTCAAGATATAGGATCCTCTTGTTTATTTAATGCTAATCCTACTGTCTTTTTACAGTGCTTTATTTAACTATGGGTGTAACCAGCTTTGAAGCTTTAACTGTTGTTCTATGTCTTCTCACATCAATCTTTTGTAACTGTACATTTTGATTTCCGTACATAGTTCATGTTCGAAATTTGTTAGCCTCACTGTGCTTCGCTGCTCCAACATCTGTTACATTTTTTAACTAATATGTGTGTAGTGTTCTTCTGATGAAGTCTCCAACTACCCAATTAGCATCATCTTTGTGTTATCTATACGAGAATTTTCTAACCTTAGATATGTTGATCATCTCTGCTCAATCAAATATGTTATCTAGTCTCCTTAAATTTTATTATACACCGTTTTAAGGGTCGGTGCTGCTATTTTATCACCAGTGTTGCCATGCCATCTATTATGAATGGAGAGGCTGCCGTATTTCTTATCGTTACTGCCGTAGCATAAACAGCGATTACGAATTATTATGTCTTGAATTAATGTTCAAAGATCGCGTTATAAATATGTCTTAAATGTACAGTTATCTGATGTAATCACCTTTTTAATAAATTGTGTATAGGTTACTCACGACATGTTTCTCTTGTTACAGGTCTTAGCGGTTCGAAGGCGGACATGCAGCATAGGCGCGAAGTCTTTGGTTCTAATATGATTCCTCCCAAACCTCCCAAAACGTTCCTTACTTTAGTATGGGAAGCGCTGCAGGATGTGACGCTTATTATCCTTGAAGTCGCCGCAGTAGTCTCGTTAGGGTTAAGTTTCTACAGTCCATCGGAAGACCCCGCAGATATAGGTGAGTTCAACCTCAAAATACATCTAAGCTATGTGTCTTTATACTTTGCCATCATTTTTATGTATAAATATATACAATTATCTTTGAGACAGATTAAGAATGTGTCAGGAATTATACACATTTCTGTTATTGTCCAAAATGCATTTGCATATAGCGTACGAGTTGCTCTAAGATTTGATGCAATCTTAATACTCATACTGGGAATCTCTCTAATTTTATAGGGTTTGACAACATTTTGTTCAACATTTGCTTTGCAATTTAATAATAATTTCATGTGATGTACATTCATAAGATTTGTTAAGTGTGCAACCTTTTTTTTTTATTGATTCCAAGGCTCATTTGTATATTGAGCTTTTCTCACAAGATTTGGTTTTGTGTTTGTACCTGAATTACTTAATATTCCTTAATTCTATTACCATCTTGTATTTTATTCCATAAATTCATTAGACAACAAAAAAGACAATAGTTCGTTTTTTTTCATATAATGTGTGTTTTTCTTTGTTAAGTACTTATATTTTTTTGTATGGTAAAAACGTAATAGCTATTCTGTCTGATGAACAGAATACCTTGCTTTATCATAGTATAGGTCAAGGCGATAGACTTTTTAATTTATAACATTAATCAATGTATTTTCTTTTTCAATATCAAAATGGAAATAGACGATACTGGTAAGACTTGGCTAATCAACTGTTGTTTTCATAGATTCCCTGTACTCAAAGATTGGCTAATTATTCAAAATCTAAAAATCCTATAGCGGAACCGGCAACTAAATCAATTTTGATGATTTTAGTGTTATTAACCGTCTTCTGTCTTTGTTGACCGTGAAACCATGGTTTCTTCAAAATACATGTACGAAATCGCATTCAAAGACTGGTTTTGGCAATTTTTGATTTACTTTACCAAATCATGTAACGTTAGCGCAAAGCTTTTTTACGATGTCCACTAGTTGATTGAATATGGTCGATGGCAAAAAAATCGCAACTATTTAAAACCTTTCCAAGCTATTAGTTTCAAGAAGCCAGGGTGACGGGACAGAGGATTGGTTTAGTTGCATTTGATGAGTACCACGGTTTAGTAGTGATATGCACCCTGTATTACACCGTCCTGAATGCCCCTTGTAGGTGTATGTCTGTCTGCTCGCTTGTGTGTATTGAATGGTAGTTCTGTGTCTCAAGAAATTGCAGCAATTTCTCAACTTATGCTCTAAATGGTGTCTAAATGTTGAATGATTGTATTAATTTAAATTACTGAATTTCAGTTAATACACTGAGCCACAGACACACTTGTAGTTCCTTGTCTCCTGTGTTCAGGTTTCCATAGCTTATAGAAAAATTAAATAAGAATCTTTAATAACATAAAATATATTTTAAAGTTTTGTCTAAAAACAAACGCTAAGTCTAACTAGTGTTTATAAGATGAACTGATTCAAAAAAATAGCTTACACAGTATAGCTACTCGGCTCAGTTGTTTGTTAGTAGGATCTTATGAAAACCCACAGCTTCTTCCCGCAGCTTTGCTGGCGTGGTAACTGATTAAAAAATAGTCTGAATTTTATTTTAAACATCTACTCTACATAAAAACTTCCACAAAAATTGCAAAGAGGAAAACAATATTAACAATCAGAAGAAACCTGTAACCTATTTACCTACAACTACAACATAGACAAACTGAACGTGCCGATTACAATCGTACCGTAATCATTGAACCGAACACAGGTGGGTACATCTGCATAATCAGACGGCGAAGCGCTCAGTTCAATAATTCCGAATTCGATCACGATGTTTGTAGGCAAAGTACATAACATACTTGTCGCGTTTGTATTCTCTGTTTATTCTTTGATCCGCGCGAGTTCTCAATTTGAAGAGTGCTACGATTTGAAAATCCTGTTAGTATGTTTTTTTTTATTTTTGATGCTGAATCCAACTGAGAAAATATTAATAAGTACATAATATTACAGAAAGGTCATAAATAAATAATAAAAAATCTCTTCCGGCTGTTCAATTCACGAATGTGGCCCAGTTATGCACTATTTTCTGCGATGTTTCAGAATACCGCTAATAAAAGTCAAATAATTTTAGGCTTTATTTGATTATCACAAAGTATAACGTCTTACACACTAGCTTCCCCAATCATTTTGAAAAGCTGATAAATAATCATATAATAATACTATATATACTATATATATATACTATACTATATATATATACTATACTATACTATATATATATACTATATATATAAATAATCATATAATAAATAATCATATAATAATAATCATACAATAATCATTAGCAACTAAGTTATAAATTAATTAAACTCACACTAA
Organism: Plemyria rubiginata; assembly: GCA_963576535.1. Taxonomy (NCBI): domain Eukaryota; kingdom Metazoa; phylum Arthropoda; class Insecta; order Lepidoptera; family Geometridae; genus Plemyria; species Plemyria rubiginata. The sequence goes on along the minus strand of OY754922.1, from coordinate 5,201,429 downwards.
AAAGATAGGTGATAATTTCTTTCAGTTAACTTTACTGAAGAGATGGCTAGGCAGATAATTAAACCATTATTTTAACCATTATTAGCGGAGTGCTCCGTAACGATACTGCAGCTTAAGCTGTTGCGTGTTATAATCCGGATATAGGGTTTCCAGAGTTTGAGCTCGGAATTAATTATAGCTATTGAAAGTTTAGAATTTAACTTAACTTGCAGTTGTCGGTTGATGTCGTGTAATAACCAAAGCTTGTTTGTAACGGTTAAGTATACTAAATGTGAAGTGTTGTAGCGATACTATTTATTTTCGTCATAAAATATAGTATGGCCACAACACTGAACAAGTATTTTCAAGGTACGCCTCATCGTAGACCGCATCATCACTTAACATCAGGTGAGATTGCGGTCAAACGTTTTGCCACTAAGTTATAAAAAAAACTTTCACGCGTAGAACACAAACAATAATGACGAAAAACACCGCTCAGCGTTTGCTAAAGGGGTAAAAAGTCTCTTTTGTGATGATCTCGTTAATAAACGATTTTCATAAATTTGTGTTTTTCTTTGAAAGAATGTCTTATTCGCAATACTTAGGTTCTAGTGAGATCGGAGTCAGTTTACATTATAAATCACTCGTTCAAGTTGCTTTAAAATTAATAGCCTGACCTGATGAATAGGCTTAACATCTGTATGCCTCAAGTTGATGGACGCAGGGCAGTGCATCGTAGGGCACGTTCCTATTGTGCGTGACCTACGGGGCAATGTTTTGTTTATAGGTGATGGTTACCACTTAACATCAGGTGGGCCATCTGCTTGTTCCATCAGCTAGTTGTATAAAAAAAAAATGTAACTCTATGTAAAACATTATGAAATTCATACTTTTTTGTTATTAAATGAAAGCTTTTATTGAACCCACTATTAGTACGCTTCATTCCAAGTTATATACATAGGTAGTATCCTCTTAGAATAGTTTGGAAAATGAATTGATATTACTAATCATCATCAATCAAAGGGAGAAAATAAAGTTATCATCAGCGCATAAAGTTACTACAAGCTTGGATGATGGTTAAAATACCATTCTAGAGCGAACCTTAAGCTTAAGACGAGGCTGGCATAGTGGACATCTACTGTTGAGAGATAGCGTTGCTAAGTCATAATTTGGTTTAAGTTTAGCTCTGGAACAAACCTAAGACTAAGAAAACCTAACATAAAATCTAATTTTCATAATAAAAACATAAATAAATACATATAATCTATTGTATCTGTCAACACACTTTGTACTGTCTTCCTTCCCTTCCGCATGTCTTTAGCTCTGTCTGATAGTCTCTTCGACTCTAACTCCTTTAAAATAACGGTCATTTTAACATGAAGCGATTGGTTTTCAGGACATTTGGACGAAGAAGAAGGACATTACCAATGGATCGAGGGTCTCGCTATATTAATATCTGTCATAGTCGTCGTTATAGTCACAGCGTTCAACGATTACACGAAAGAAAGGCAATTTAGGTAAGTGATTTTTTTTATTTGACTAACGCATAACCAAATATGCACTGAGAAACCCATTTGAACCGAAATTTATTGCAAATCCGTGTACCTTGTTCTAACCACTTGGTAGTTTACCTATTTTACTACCGAGTTTTCCTATATATTTACTTACGTTCCATCAGTTTGCAACATAGACCTTGCTAGCCACAACGTTTTGGCTACCTAAACGATTTACAGAATAAGGTACAAGCTCCTTGCTAAAAATTATATGCACCGAAATTAAGAACTAAAGCGTTGGCTTAACTTCAGTATTTACAATATTCAGTCTTTTAAAATCTGTCAATTTACTCTTAGACAGATTTTTATAACGCTTAAGCTTTTGTTATCTCTTAAAAAGGGGTTTACTTAAAACTAAGCAATGATAAAGGCCTGTTACATTAAGAAATCTACTGTGCATCTTCATGTTTGAAAGGATTTTAGGACCTATGTGACTGGGTATTTGAGGTTACTTCCCCATTTCAGAGGGCTTCAAAATCGGATAGAAGGCGAGCACAAGTTCGCCGTGATCCGTGCGAACGAGGTGACGGATGTGCCGATCAGCGATATAGTCGTCGGTGACGTGTGTCAAGTCAAATACGGCGATCTGCTGCCTGCTGATGGAATACTGCTGCAGAGTAACGATCTAAAGGTTAGTTTTACTTTTGTCTCTATCTTATTTTACTTTATCGTCAATGGAGTGAAAGAGACTGGCGAATTTACAGAATAGGGGAGGCTTTAGCCATAGCTCATAGAGCGCTACCTGATTAATCCTACTACTGATAAACGCGAAAGTTTGTAAGTATGGATGGATGGATGTTTGTTACTCTTTCATGCCGGAACGGCTGAACAGATCTGGATGAAACTTGACAGAGAGATAGGTTATAGTCTGGATTAGCACATAGGCTACTTTTTATACCGTAGGAACACCGGGATATAAATCAGCGCGAGTGAAACCGCGGGGTGCAACTAGTTCTAATACTAAACGTGAAAGTTTGTAACTCAAAATGGAAATAGGCTCAAAAATAGTCCCCAGGTACACATCTCATGAGATCCTTTAGTACTTGATCTTTGATCAAGCGGAGGAGATTCTACTGTGCCTGGGGTATGCATACTTATGTACACCACACGGGTACACAAGCCAAAGAAAAATATCGCGTACTACAAGAACATAAAAGCCTAACGCGTATCCGGTAAAAGTCTGGCTAGTCAGTTACACTTCTATCGGTAAGGTATTTGGATACTACTCTCCGTCGCAACAGTAAATATAAACATTGTAATAAAGTAGCAATATGTATAATTATATTTATTATCGGGGCGATCGCGTGCGTCACTACTCAAATACAGGTACATAATCTGATAAGGCGTTATTGGGTTATCTGTAACCTGTAGATTATGTAACTTGAATTGGTTTACCCTTGTTACAATGGATATCGCCTTAGTTCATAATTTGTGTTTATTGAATTTTCGTCAACAAAAAAAATCGCCAATACACAATCCATTGTGTTAGTGAGTAGTGGATTAACCTAATTGTTTAATGAAGCTAGCTAGAGCTAGCTATCGCAACTAAGTGTTCCTGCAAAAAAGGGGTCCGGGGGAAAGGGTGTTGTTGGGAAGGGCGGTGGGGGATCGGGAAAGGACATAGAGGAAAAAGAATTACTTTGTAATCGCGCACCTAGTTCATAATAACTTTACTTGTAAATAAATTATCTTTGTTTCTACTACACGCGTCGTTCAATAGCGTGATTTTCAAAAATACCTTGAGAAAGATAAGTTGTGTTCAATTAACGTCATTCGAACGGATGTCTTGATAAAGATCCTGATATGAAGCAACTTGATAGCTACGGATTGCGGTATTTTTATCATGATAAATATTTAATTATGTTCTTTGAAGAACAAGTAACATGCTGCTTACTCAGCTTGGTTGTTAAAATCTGTGTCGCCTTATCAGGTTGCTAGCTGCAATTTTTTTACCTTACCGACAATTTTTGTTCTTATGAAGATCGGAATGGTTTATTTTTAAGATTTAGTTTAAAATGTCCTAGAAATTTCGATCTAGATTCCATGACATATCGTAGTAGCTACGAAATGTCATGGATTCTAGAAAATAGAAGAAAACATATCTCTTTTTATATGTAAAATAATAATAATAATATATCTTATAACTGGGATATCGACTTGGTTGTTTGCGACTTTCATAACAACATTCCGTGATTTTATATCTTCAAAATTTTTTACATGTGCGAGCTATGAGTTAACAGTATATTCAAATTTTCATTATGCTTGATCACGTTATGTTAATATTTCCCTTCGAATACTTCAATTCTACATGACTGCTCTAACGAAAAAAATACATACTTGTAACCCCCCATTGGCAAGTATACGCTCCAAGTATCCGTGTGTACGCCTCAAATAACCAAGATACGACATCGAGTGGAGACAGCGACTTGTATGTGGGGCTGTAATCCCTATGTTACCTACCCTTTTAACTTTAAATACGAAAAACAAAACTCAGGCCTGGGATAGGCACAGGTAAAAAAGTTCCTCGTATTTTTTTTTTTTTAATATTTGATCGTGAACATGCAGAATTGAATGTTTAATTATTGAACTCATGTTGTAGATTGACGAGTCATCGCTGACAGGAGAATCGGACCATGTCAAGAAGGGGGAAAGTTTTGACCCCATGGTGCTATCCGGTACTCATATTATGGAAGGTACGTTTCTGATATGAATATGAATTCCAAGCCTAATTGTATATGTTGTGTGTTCTTTGTAGCAAATAAATAAATGTCTATGTCTAAGGTATGGTACTCTTTTATTAGGCATGATTATAACTCATAATTACAAAATGTGGAGCCAAATTCCCAAGGGCTTGGTGGTGCAACGTTTGTTTTCGCCAGATATATTTTATTAGCTCGTTTATGATTTCGATTCAGATAAAATAACGAGAGACTCATGTAACATTATTTTTATCAAATTGTTGAATGATTATTCAATTTTATTCGGATGGTTCGCTAATCAAAGTCCTCATGTTCCAGGGTCAGGCAAGATGCTTGTAACAGCTGTAGGAGTAAACTCCCAAGCTGGTATCATCTTCACACTCCTCGGAGCCGCTGTCGAAAACCAGGACAAGGAGATCAAGCAGATGAAGAAAGGTCTGTATTGGAACGGAAGGTGGTGGTAGACTTAATGTGCGTCTCGTTAGATGGATGCGCTTCTTGATGACTTTTGGGGCGCCATCTTTTGGCAGCCGGAAAGAGTTTAGTTGAGTTGGCGATAGATGTCGCTGTAGCAAATATTTGAAAAAAAAGTTGGCCCTTAATAAGAAGGAGTGAAAATATTCTTAGAGCATTGTGCGATATCTTCAGGGCAATTTAGTTGTCAACAAATAGCCGATTCCAAGAGTAATTTTCACTAATTGAAGAGTACCTATTGAACTAATAGAAGTCATCACGAAGGGCATTGCGCATAGAACCCTGCCAATAGTCAGCCGTAACTTGACCCCCTTTTTCATAATCATCCTGTTAGTTATCAGACGTTTCTAGCATCCTTTATGTGAAACCAAAGAAAGAGACCTCGCTAATACGCCTGATAACTTTATCAAAAGATTTTTAAAGGGGGTAGACTTGAGTAAGTGATTCATGTCATTTATCTGTCAAATCTTAGTTACTGTCACTACGTATATGTCTCCAATAGTAACATGAAAATACTCAAGTATAGGCTACAAGACTCGTATTCATTGGCAATGGTCAAAACTGAATCAAAACTGATTATTTGACAGTTTCCACTAAGTGTCAAAAAAGCGCTTTTTGATTCTTGATTCGGACTTGATCATCGATATGAGACAGACGTAGCGTTGTCGTAACCATGCTCATTTAGCGAAATATCGCTTCTAGTTTATGCTTTTGTCGAACGTGAATAACGCTTGCAATCGAAATTGGACATTGTATACGTGAGAATACAGCTCTTAATCCTGGGATTGATCGCTTTGTACCTCGAGTTTTTTTTACCTATAGATTACTACTAGTAATTTGCATCTTGAGTATCAAAAACGTTTTCTCAAAGACGTGTAGAAAGCATTAGTCCTATCTCTTGTTGTTGTTTGTAACGACGGCAGATGGCGCTAATTCACATTGTTCTATACTAAGCGATCTTTCCCTTGAAATGAGCCATAACAAATAAATGAGCATCGTACGACTACACTCAGCATACTTTAGTGTTACCATTTGTTAAGTGCCCCCTACCACTTCCCTCTTGATTTGCCGCACTTGTTTGAGGGAAGGCGAACGGATTTGGTAAAAAAACAAGGAAATGGAATGTTCAAAATTAAATATTAGACACTTTACGATAAAAGCCTCCACTAAAGTGAAAATACAAAACTACTGGTCATTTAAAGTTTTTACCAATTTCGTTGAATAATGAGATTATTTTATTTATTGACGAATCCATATCTTCTTTTGTTACTCGTTTGTAATTTCATTTTTTTTTTACGTTGTTTGTATTTGTTAGTTGTAATGACTAATAGCCTGAAATGTATGGTGGCATGGTATATAAAAATACTGGATATATTTTAGTGTTATAGAATCTAAAACAATGTCTTCAATGAATAAATAATCTCCATAAACCATTAAAACAAATAAACCCTTAAAGCAACCTTTGTAAATGCAATTTTAGATGCTCTTTCGAACTTTTGAGATAAAATTGTTGTATAATATGTCTCAAAAGTTGGAAAAATGAGTCGAACCCTTAGTATTAGTGCAACTACAGTTAGTGTGACCCGTTCAATGACATCCATTTTTTTTCTCCACCCCTCGATACCCCGGCCTGCTGCACGACCCATCCTCATGTCGTCGATGAAAAAAATAATAAAAAAAAATAAAAAAAACACCAAATTGCATCGTGTTTATGTCGTGTTGACTGCATGATGTCAATCCAATATCATTGAATGTTTACATTCCAATGACAACGGAAAATTGACGAAAGTAGAAGCTAAAAAGCAGCAGAAAAAGGGAACCCAGCGCAAGAGTCTGTCCGGTAAGTAGTCCTTGGACCCGCTTTTGTAAACCTTTCGTACACCGAGGGCCAGGTTATACGCCGGAGTAATGTGGTGTTGGTTAGCGCTTTCTTTTGTGGCTTACATGCTTGTTGTTCGGTAAAGGGTAGATTAACCTGCCTTTTGGTGTACTCATACTATTTTATTTATTAAGTATTTATATTTCCTATTAGTTTTATAAATTCTAGAATTTACCACTACTTTGTGACTAAAAAACCTTAGTGACACCTCCCATTTTCATTTAGTAGCATTTTAGTTTTTAAACTAACTTTGTACTGTACACTGTTGTAAACTTTGTTAACTTCCACTTTTGCGTGTTTACTAACAGCGGTTTGGCATTCTCTTCTAAACGAAGTGCAATTATTATTTATTTTGAACTCTAAATAGGGCATGTTTAAGTTGACGATTCTTGAGTAAAACACAGCAATGTTTATGCACCCAGTTTACATAGATAAAATAAACAAATGTTTGATCGTTGTAGTTTGTTCTCGAGTGTTCTTTGTGATAGGGTTCGATTCCCTTTTAAATCCAACTAAAAAAACAATTACTTGATGGTCTGTATGATTGTTACTGCATGATATAAGTTATGAAAAGTTAGAAAACGTCTTAAATTAAGTTCTTCGTCTCCAACAATGAATTTGTATTTTCAAATACTTTCAAAAGGTTAACTATCCGGATATCTTGTTACAAGATTATAAAATCAGTCCTAACTTAAGTTAAAACTCTGATAGGAGAGACCTAGTGGTACCATCTGAGCATTTCTGTCCTTCGATTACACGACTACACTTTATCCAAGTCAATGGCTCGTAAAAGTTCCAAACCCAGAGTTTGCCAACGTACCACGCTGGTTGTGAGACAACAACTCGCTTTGCGCGCAATCCATTGACGGCTGACCCCCAACGCAGGTGACGACGACGCAACACTGCCAGCATCAGGTAACAGCCACGGGAACCACGCTCGCCCTGATGATAACCACGTGGCGCCACCTTCGGACAAGCCCGCGCCTGAAACCAGCCATAAGAAGGAGAAATCTGTACTGCAGGCTAAGCTCACGAAACTGGCTATTCAGGTTAGTGCCTCTTTTGAAGATCATTGGATCAGTGGACAAAGAAGTCGACTTGGCTCCGATCCCTGTAGCCCCTACCTTTAACCCTATAAGGGTGAACTAATGCTAAAATCGAACTTAAAAAATGTGAATAGAGAATTTTATCGAGATCCTCAAAAGATGCATTTTTTTTTAATACAATAGTTTGTGGTGTACTAACGGCCATCTTTCCTCAGATTGGTTACGCCGGATCAACCATCGCTGTTCTCACCGTCATTATCCTCGTGATTCAATTCTGCGTGCACACCTTCGTGATCCAGGAGAAGCCATGGAAGGCTACCTACATCAACAACCTGGTGAAGCATCTCATCATCGGAGTCACTGTACTAGTCGTCGCTGTTCCGGAGGGGCTGCCGTTGGCCGTCACTCTCTCGCTTGCTTATTCCGTCAAGGTAAGACAGAGATAGATATTCGTTTAGTAACCTCGTGGTCAGTATTTTGAATGGAGTCATCTCGAGGTGATCATATTGTTACTGTGCTTGTGTATTGCGTTTCCGCAATTGACTCAAATTATTTCATTAGATTTTTGGATAGTTCAATTGACCTTTACTTGGATTCTGGATAATTTATACAGCAGCACCAAGAGCCACTGTGTATCAATGACCCTATTTAGAAAGACGACGCAAAAGTCCTTCTAAGATAAGTCGTTGTAGTGACTGGAATATGGTTTAGACGAAGTAGGTTCGCCCATCAGTAAGATAGAATGTGATGGATTAGCGGGCTAATCCTTGACAAGAAACACAATTGCGCTGCTTTTCTTCATCAATTGATTTATCCTATAATCACATATCACTTAACATCCCGGGTCGCCACTCGTTACTGATGAGTTTATAACGCAACGTCTTATTGAGCTGAAGCAGGTGAATTGAACAGAAACGCAAACTTCCTTAACCTGGAGACCTGGAGACAACCCCTGTTTCAGCTTCTCTGCCTTCTCAGTGATGACGAGCAATAGACCATTCTAGAGGACACTGCTGCAATATCCTGCAAAGTTGATGGATGCAGGGCACGTTCCTATCGTGCGTGACTTACGAGGCAATGCTTTGTTTTAGGTGATGGTTCCCACTTAACATCCGTTGGGCCATCTGCTGGTTCCATCAGCTGGTTGTATAAAAAAAAGAAAATTCCTTCTACATGACTGATATTTCTTCCAGAAAATGATGAAAGACAACAACTTAGTCCGGCACCTCGACGCTTGCGAGACGATGGGTAACGCAACAGCCATCTGCTCCGACAAGACCGGTACCCTCACTACCAACCGCATGACGGTGGTGCAATCCTACATATGCGAGAAACTGTGCAAGGTCACGCCGAACTTCCGCGACCTGCCGCCAGAGGTCGCGGAGACCATGGTCGAGGGCATCTCCGTCAACAGCGCCTTCACCTCTAGGATTATGGTGGGTTTCTTTATTTCCTACTTGTTCTTTTCTGGTAATGTAAGATCAACTCCATCCATCAATCCAAACTCTATCAATCCAATATTCCATATTTACAATATTAGTCGGATTGTGTCTAGAATCTCGATTTTCTACAAGTCATACTGACATCATTTATCATTTACAAGTTATACTGACAACATACTGTTTTTTGTGCCTAATAAATAAATAAATGAACGACCCCTCCTTGAAGGTGAAGGTGTCCTTCAATTTATGCCTTTCTTCGCGATTATGGGCTTGCATTGGTCCATCTTGACCTGCTGTAACTGTCAGAAATACAATGCTAACAATAAAAGTCTAATATTTAGGACTAGTAGCGACCTGCGGTTTCACCCGCGTAGTTTTAAATCCCGGTATTCCCACGGGATAAAAAGTAGCTTATGTGTTATTCCAGACTATAATATATTTCTGTGCCAATTTTCACTAAGATCCGTTTAGCCATTCTGGAGTTATAGAGTAACAAACATCCATCCATCCATCCATCCATACTTATAAACTTTCGCATTTATAATATTAGTAGGATATGTTGGAACAATATATGGTTCCTAGCTCAATATGTTTATTCGTATTCCAGCCATCACTAGAACCAACGGGACCACCGATGCAAGTCGGAAACAAAACAGAATGCGCGCTGCTTGGCTTCGTCGTCGCTCTCGGCCAAAGCTACGAGGCGGTGCGGGAGCGCAACACAGAGGAGTCGCTGCACAAAGTGTACACCTTCAACTCTGTCCGCAAGAGCATGTCCACCGTGATCCGCTATAAGGGCGGGTACAGGCTGTATACTAAGGGCGCATCCGAAATTGTACTGAAGAAGTGAGTGAATAATAATCCTACTGCTATTATAAACGCGAAAGTTTGTAAGTATGGATGGATGTTTGTTACTTTTTCACGCCGCAATGGCTGGACGGATCTGAATGAAACTCGGCAGAGAGATAGATTTTTTTTATAAGTACGAGCACTTAACATTGTTACCATAAAATATGGATAGAAGAGCGGGGTCCTCTGACACAAGTATTTTTTACTTAAAAGATGGCTACAATCTTGATAAACTAATATGTAATTTGCGCTACTGATATAAATAAATAAATGTAAATTTGAGATTATAGTCTGGAATAGCGCATAGGCTTCTTTGTATCCCGTGGGAATACCGGGATTTAAATCTGCACGGGTGAAACCGCGGGGCGCAACTATTATTATCTAATTCTGATTCAAGCTGGGGTAAGATCTGGACTGACGTCCCGCAATGAGGTGTATTGTGCATTGTCCAGTGGTTACCACACCAGCCAGCGCTGCGGCCCGATTACGCTAATGTCTGGCTATAGATGGCTTTCAGTTTGACATTTGATTCCCATAGTGCAATAGCAATTAAATAGGATGGATGGGAATCAAATGTCAAACTGAAAGCCATCTCGATAGCCAGACATTAACGTTATCAGGCCGCAGCTCTTTAAAGTAGCGCAGTAGAAATCGCGGACCACCTTTCAGGAAACCCTGCTCTAGAGTATACTTGTCACTGTCACTTTCATGCCAACGGAAAGAGACATACTTATCGTTCTAATAAGATAATGGAGCGCTCAGCGTCCAATATGAATAAGACCATTAGTTTATTTTATCTGTTTATTTTTTAGATGCGCATTCATCTACGGACACGAAGGTCGCCTGGAGAAGTTCACGAGAGACATGCAAGAGCGGCTGGTGAGGCAGGTCATTGAACCCATGGCGTGTGACGGACTCAGGACCATCTCTGTGGCTTACCGCGACTTTGTGCCTGGCAAGGCTGAGATCAATCAGGTCAGATATGATAACTATTCATTAAATAAAGCACACTTATATTACAAAATACAATATATCATTATATACACATTACACAGACAGCTAGTAAATCATATATGACAAATCCGCGTGGTTTGCTGCGCTCACAACTCTCGCACTAATTTTATGTACTAAAAGTTGTTCATTTCACACACAGGTGCACATAGACCAGGAGCCCAACTGGGACGACGAAGACAATATCGTGAACAATCTGACCTGTCTGTGTGTCGTCGGCATTGAGGATCCAGTCAGGCCTGAAGTGAGTATTACTTTTATCGCATTTCTTGCATTTTATGGCGAATTCGACACTAATATTATAAAACCAAACTATATATTTTATATTATATATATTTTTTTAATAAATAAATAAATAATAAATAAATAATGCTGGACAATCCACACAGCACCATCTAGCCCCAAAGTAAGCTACTCAAAGCTTGTGTTATGGGTACTAGATGACTGATATATTTAATATATTATATACTTACATAGATCGATATTTTTTATTATACATAAACACCCAGACCAACGGAACAAATTTCTGCAGATCGTACACAAATTTGTTCCGCGGCGGGAATCGAACCCGCAACCTCTTGCGTCGCAGGCTGACTCTCGCCCGCTGCGCCACTGACGTCGTCAAATAAAACAAAACATGTCACAACTATAAAAACAAAACATGCCACACCATCTGTTTACCCTAGGATGACTGGTAGACAGACAATGCTATAGCATTAGGTCCTCCTAGCACGGCATTGTTTTGTGTGAGAGTTTAAATAAATTTGTAATCTAAGTATATCTCTTAATGTCAGTTCATTAACTACACAGAGAGCACTGATGGTTTAGTATTTCTGTGTTTTGTGTGTCAAATAAATGTTTCTTTCTTAGTAGAAGCAGCCCCGCAGTAAGATCCATCAAAAGGTCGTGGGTTCAAAACCGGTGATAATAATGAGTTTTTCTGTTAAAAAGTTTATGTGCCAGTACTCTCAAAAGGAAAACAACGTAAGGAAAACGGCATGTCGTAGAACCTAAAATTTTTCTAAAATACGCGTCAACACGAAAAAAACCTCTAATAGACTCTCCCTCCATAAGCCTCTATAAGAGAGAAACCCTCTAAAATCCCTCTATAAGAGCGAAAATCTTTTCACCACACACTTTTGAAACTACTGACACGGGAATAAAAAGTTGACTAACACAAAATGCAATGGCAGGTACCGGAAGCTATCAGGAAATGCCAGAAGGCTGGTATCACCGTCCGCATGGTGACTGGCGACAACGTCAACACAGCCCGGTCCATCGCCGTCAAGTGCGGCATCCTCAAACCTACCGACGACTTCCTCATTATTGAGGGCAAGGAGTTCAACAAACGCATCCGAGACACCAATGGAGAGGTTAGTTATCCTTTCCTACCTACCCTTTTCTGGTATGTCCAAGTTATGTATAGTAACTCTTTCAACAAAAAACCGACTTCAAAAACACAGGAAAATACACTCATCACTACATAGTATAAAACAACGTCACTTTCTCTGTCCCTATATCTTTATATCCGTATGTCCCTATGTATGCTTAAATCTTTAAAACAACGCAACGGATTTTGATGCGGTTTTTTTTAATAGATAGAGTGATTCAAAAGAAAGGTTTATATGTATAATACATGCATGATATGTGCACCCGTGCGAAGCAGGGACGCTTTCGATTAAAAAAAGTGAAGGGATCCTCCGGTGAAGTACTACCACCACGCCTTTTTCTGCCGCCAAGCAGCAACGCTGTGTTTTGGTTTGGAGAGTGTGGTCGCCGGTGTAATTACAGGCTTAGCATTGGTATGCCTTAACATATTTTGAACATATTTTGATTGATTTTGATTTGATTGATTTTATGTATGTAATCTATGTTTTTAATGTTTAATCCGTAGGTCCAACAACTGCTATTAGACAAGGTCTGGCCGAAGCTCCGTGTGCTAGCTCGCTCGTCGCCCACCGACAAGTACACTCTCGTGAAGGGAATGATCGAGAGCAAAGCGTTCGACACCAGAGAGGTGGTCGCTGTCACGGGAGACGGAACCAACGATGGACCAGCGCTCAAGAAGGCTGATGTCGGCTTCGCTATGGTGAGCACACACCTTTATATTGTTCTTGAGAGCTTATTACCTACATTGTTATTAGTACCTAAGATGAGAGAAAAATAAATACATTATTAATATTATATTAGGTTTAAGATAAAAACTATTAAAAATATATTGAATTAATTGATTCCCGGATAAGGGCAGGAAGATGATTTTGAATTTGATTTTGAGCACACATCTTTGCATTTGGTTTAAAATTATTTATATCACAAATAGAATACAACAGAGGAAACAACTGAAAATAACATCGTCTTAAAGGTCTCAAAGTGAAGTTCAAACATTTGAATTAAAGCTATATTCAGTTGAATCACAAGGGTCACTCTGAACATCTTAAATCTAGGTTAATCTGGGTTCCAGTTTAACTAGACCAAGCTTAGAAGATCACGATGTACAAATGTACGGCTTGGTTCTATTGTACGATTATGGTAAAAAAATATTAATGAAGTTGCAATCTAAAATAACAAAAAAAAATATAACACATATTATTACTAGTAGCGCCCCGCGGTTTCACCCGCGTCTTTTTAAATCCCGGTACTCCCACGGGATAAAAAGTAGCCTATGTGTTATTCCAGACTATAATATATCTCTGTGCCAATTTTCACCAAGATCTGTTCAGCCCTTCTGGAGTTATAGAGTAACAAACATCCATCCATCCATACTTACAAACTTTCGTATTTATAATATTAGTAGGATAATTAGGTCTGTTCCCACACTTATCGTTATAATTGGTTATAGGGTATCGCCGGAACGGACGTCGCCAAAGAAGCGTCCGACATCATCCTAACAGACGACAACTTCAGCTCCATAGTGAAGGCGGTGATGTGGGGACGCAACGTGTACGACTCCATCGCCAAGTTCTTGCAGTTCCAGCTGACGGTCAACGTGGTGGCGGTTATAGTGGCCTTCATCGGCGCCTGCGCGATCCAGGACTCGCCGCTCAAGGTACTTACAACCTACATTGTAATTAATGAAATAACGAAAGTACACTAAAAATAAAACAGTACAACGGGCGGGTTTTCTCTGATAGTGATCTCTTCCAAACTTGGATGGAGAGGATTGTCAAAGTATGGAATGTTTTTTTTTCTTTAGGCCTTTGCCCTAAACCATAACGGCTGAATACAAAAAATAAGAAATCTGGAGGATTGTTAAAGTATGGAACAATTTTTTTTTCGTGTGTGTCCGAAATAAAACTATTCTCTTTCTTTCTTCAAGCTTTTGCCCTGAACCATAACGGCCGAATACAAAAAATAATAAAATCTCTTTATTGGGTTCTTAAATTTTTTACCCCGTGTCCGATAATTTTTCGGGATAAAATGCAGTGTATTATGTAAATCCAGATCACGAACTAATTTGTTCCAAGTTTCACCCCAAATGGAAAGACACGGGACTATATTATGCCCAGCAGTGGACTAATGGCGGCCACATACGTAGCGGTATACCTGAAGGGTATACCGGAACTGAAGGCTTGTGCAAGTATACCTAACGTCCATAGTGACCACACACGATTCAAGTATGCCTGTGCAGTCTCAGTTCTGCGCCTGTGACAAACCGAAGAAGTCGTGTTGTGCAATAAGTATTTTGTGAAATATGCCACCGGCACACACAAATGATGACGCTTTGGCTATTGTTGGTTTGGTGCTAGCTATTAAGAAAAAAGAGAAGTGTAAGAAGAAACGTTCTGTATGGTGTAAAGAATGGTTACTGAAAAGAAATAAGTATTCCCACACCAACCTTTTAAATGAATTGAAATAAATCTGTAAACTCTTCTAATTTCTTTCTATTACTGCGACGGAATCGACAGACATTTTGGCGCGAAAATAAACACACAAACCGACCGAAGCACTGGCGCGCGTGCGACTGGAAGCGTTCCGACATACACGCTCATGCATACTTGCACAACCTAGTTTGCGCAGGTATACAGATCGTAGTTTTGATCTGCCTACCAGACTTGTGCAAGTCAGGAAACTTGTAGAAGTTTTGTCACACCCACGCTCTGGTATACTTGCACAAGACTTCAGTTCCGGTATACCGTTCAGGTATACCGCTACGTATGTGGCCGCCATAAGGCAGGCTGCGGATGATGATGAGATTGCGTTGTGTGAAACGCTCACAAATATGTATCTATTGATTGCAGGCTGTACAAATGTTATGGGTGAACTTAATCATGGACACGCTAGCGTCCCTCGCACTGGCCACCGAGATGCCAACCCCCGACCTGCTGCAGCGCAAGCCTTACGGACGCACCAAGCCGCTGATCAGCCGTACCATGATGAAGAACATCCTGGGACAGGCCATCTACCAGCTCTTCATCATCTTCTCATTGCTGTTTGTCGGTCAGTACGATATAGTAGCGTCACTATGCGATTATGGATTCAGAGGTTTAAAAGGCGTTACGCTATGGAGACTTTTTATTGGTCTTGGATATGAGTCGCTAAGCTAGAATGAAAGCCAAGTCTGTGTTGGTTCTGGTCTAGCGGCGAGCAAACTCGTTGCCTAGTAGCGAGATGCCTACTATTGGACTTAGTTCATTTTTTAATTTTTATGTGACAGAAAGCTCTTTTTTCTGGATCTGTCTATATTCATGGCTAAGCCATTACGAGTGTGTTAAGAGCTTTGTGTCGGTTCTGGTCATAGCTTTCTTTTTTTATCCACAGAGCTAAGACTGATGAAAAAAATAGAAACGGCTCCACGATATCCCCTCTAGAGGGTACCAAGTACCAACTCATGATCCTTTAAAGAAGTCTAAGGAGGGTAGTCCAAATATTACATAATATAGCTCACATTTCGTGCAGGTTATTCCATACATGAACCTTTTGACAGCGGTGATGCCTATCACCGCTGTCAAAATACTTACTAGACTCTCGATGTTTTCCTTCACCGATTAAGACGGTCATCCGCAGGGACAGGTTGTATTTATGATGCATGCGTCCCCAGGCATATACGTCAGTCAGCTGTATAAAGGTTTTATTGTTTATTTTTATATGTTTATTCCCCCAGGCGACAGAATCCTGAACATCCCGTCCGGGCGAGGGCAGCAGCTTAGCTCCGAACCCTCGCAGCACTTCACTATCATCTTCAACACGTTTGTGATGATGACGCTGTTTAACGAGATAAACGCGCGCAAGATACACGGCCAGCGGAATGTGTTTCAGGGACTATTCACCAACCCTATCTTCTACTCTATATGGATCGGCACTGCGGCCTCGCAGGTATGATATTATACTAAAAAAAAGTCGGCGACGGGGGATAAAACCTCATGCGATGATAAAAATATCTCTATATGATCCATACCTAAGCTATGCTACTAACTCACACACTCACACAACTCGTGGACGGGGGATACAACCTTTTTAAGATAATAAAAATATCTCTATATGATCCGTAGATATCGATCAAATTAAATCGAATATGTTTATTAGGGAAACAAAAATACAAGTCACTTAAAAAGTCGAGAACGATGATATCTGCATAAGTATAAAACTGTGTCGCAGATACCAACGCCCTCCTCCATTACAGTGGAAAAAAAAATTAAACAATGTAAAAAATAAATTAAACGATATATCCATACATAGGCTAAGCTTTGCTACTAAATACCTCAGATAAAACCTCACGAGAAAAGAAATGAAAAGTTTAAAAGTATCTCTATGTGGATCTTCACTGCGGCCTCGAAGGTATAATAATAATTTATTTTTATTTCAGGCATTATAAATGCGTGAATTGTAAAATATAAAAGCAAACTAACAAAAATAAGAGGAACAATAAGAGGTCCCTATTTATTTACGGTTTCAAACCGGGACCCAAACCTGTGTTATATAGTGCTGTAAAGATCTCAGATAAGCACTATAAAATTCTACTTTTAGAATTTCTAAAGCCACTCCAGAAGGAAGCTATTCGCGAGCGAATAATGGCGAAGCAATGAGGAACCCAGCATCAGCCTGCTATACTATGCTATTAAACAAAGCGGCGAATGTGGATAAAACCACATGAGACCCTGAAAATTACAGTCTGACAGTACGAGTTTATTATGTTTAAATATAAATAACCCTTCTTTCAGAGCAGTCGGGTCAATATTGAGTTGATTCCCCTTCTGTAACATTAAACTAAGCATAACAGAACGATATCAAATCAGAAGGCTTCAAAGAAGAACCTATCAAAAACAATAAAACCAAAGGAAAAAAAATACCGCCATACTACTTTGATCCCCAGACGCCTAGATTAGATGGATTAGGCGATTAGATGTCCTCTCAGATATTTTAGTACCAAGCACCAACCTGAGATCCTTTGAAGATGTCTATGGGTCCACACCATTCAATGTTGATCAATTGAATTGGTGTAGAAACTATCGGTTGACGTCGACTAATTCATTCTACCATTCATCGATGCCGTCGATCGGAAACGCCCTGCGAGTCAGCGGTATCCAACATTATCAGACCCATATGATGATGATAAACACTGTGCATTCCAGGTTGTGATAATTCAGTTCGGTGGCATGGCGTTCAGCACAGCTGGCCTGTCGATAGACCAGTGGCTGTGGTGTCTGTTCTTCGGAGCTGGAACCCTCGTATGGGGACAGCTGGTCACCAGCGTACCCACGCGCAAGATCCCCAAGAATCTATCGTGAGTACAATATCTAATACCATAACCCCCGGTTTCTGAGAGCTCGATCAACACTAAACGGCTATCAAGTCACTTGCTATTTCAGCTTTTTCTTCAAACAAGATAGAGATAGCAAGTGACTTGACAGCCGATTAGTGTTGATCGTGCTTTCAGAAACCGGGGGCTAGCAATTCTTGCATATATAATCTGAATCTCGGAAACGCCTCCAACGATTTGCATGACATTTTGTATGCTGGGAGTTTCGGGGGCGATAAACCGATCTAGCTAGGATTCATGTTTAGAAAATGTCATTTTATCCGTGTTTTCAGGCAATGAAAACATAAACATATTTTTTTATCTTACTGCTTTAACAACACAGCACTAAAGCAAAATCTGCTTAAATCTTTAAAACTACGCAACGGATTTTGATGCGGTGTTTTTTAATAGTTAGAGTGATTCAAGAGGAAGGTTTATATGTATAATACATGCATGATATAATAGAAAAACAATGTGCACCCGTGCAAAGCAAGGGCGCGCGGGCGGGTCGCTAGTCTTCGATATACCTTTAGACCACGTTTTATAATAAGAGGGCTTGGGTCTATCCTACAATCTTATCGCAGGTAGCGTTTTCTTCCACACAATTATTTAGTATTTTATTAATTTAATTATTAATAAAACAGATGGGGCCGAGGTCAACCGGACCCCGAAAGCATCCAACCAGGCCCCGACTACGATGGCGAGCTGGACAAGAAGCCGCGCGCCGGACAGATCCTCTGGATCAGAGGCCTGACGCGCCTTCAGACGCAGGTACGAACGGACACAGGGTACAAATGGGGCCTAGGGTTCAAAGGGGGTCAAATGGTGCAAAGTTCCAGGGTTCAAAGGGGTACAAATGAGAGTCAAATAGGGGGCAATGGGGTGTACTCGTGATAGAAGGGGTGCATAAGCGGGTGAAATGGGTAAAAATGGGGGTCAAAGGGGTGAAGGAGAAAATGGTTGGAAGTTGGGTATGTTATGTTGAATGGAAGTTAAAAAAGGGACTGGAATAGATTATTATGGAATATACATATGATGTGTTATTATTCGATATGTTGTGTCGAATTTAATGTTGCTTATCAGAAAGGTTGAATGAGGAAGTGTGTATTATCAGCTCATTATTTTAATTGCAAGTTACATAGTAATGTGACATTAGTAAAAATTGTTAGTTATTTAATCTATAAAAATTTTATTATTTAATCTATAAAATTTTCCAACAAATACGAGTTATTTATTAATAAAAAGGTTGCTATGCATTTAACAATCTATTTTCATACAATTTAGAAAAATGACACTATATAATTATCTATCTGTCCAGGTATAACCTGGTCTCAATTCTTGGTTTAAACACAATTAAGTAGATGCAGACATTGTGTGGGGCTTTATTTGATTAAAGAAAAAGAATTATCGGCACATAAGGGTATTTTTGTGGGATAAGTGTGGGGTATTCGTTAAACAGGGTGATGCATAACGATGGGTATCTATGGGGTTATGTAGCACCCTGTATTGGTGACCATTTTAGGGATTTTATTTTCATGTTAAAACATGTTAAAATACTGCTGAGTGTATCAAGTAAATATAATTTAAGTGATAGCATAACAGTTTCCTTGAAAGTCAGTGTTGGTTCTGTGTCTCGTAATATTATGGACACAATATTACCGACAAACATAAATAAAAACACTTAACAGTATTTTTTATAAAGCTTTAGGCCTTATAGTTGATTTTTTTTCAAGTAAAATTAACTTTTATTTGCTCTATGTAGGTAAACAAAAAAACATTTTTTATTACATTTTATGATATAAATAATAAACAAAATAGCTGAATAAGGTCTAAAGCTTAATATTTTTGTGTCTTTGATGCTATCATAAAGACTGAAATAATTTCAGCTACTCATGAGAAGCTATCATGAGTAGCTGAAATTATTTCAGTTTCTCGACTTTTTAATTACATAATCTAAATTTTCTGTGTAATTTTACAAATAATTCCGTAAAATTACTACAGGTATGTTGTTAGTAAAACTTTTTGATCTAAATTATTGATATGTAGGAGTGGCAGAAAATTTCTTACTTGATTATAAGAGGGATAAGTTTAGAGTTTACAGCTAATCAGTCAGTATATATGTATTAATATACTTTATAATAAAGATATATATAAGTATAGTCAACAGGTCAACACCGCGGATACCTTGGGCATCCTAACGCTAAGTTATACAACATTATTGTCCATTTTATATAATACTTTTACTATTTTTGCATAATATACAAAACCGAAATACCACCATTTTCAATACCTGCTGCCAATAGCATTAGCAATACTGCATCCATAATAGAGTCGTATAGAAACGAACTAAAGATACGCTGATTCATTTATATTTATACACTTAATTTCCATGGTACAGTAAGCCGGAGAAATCCATAAACGGAAGTTCATTAAAAATAAAAAAGTACTCAAAATATAATTCCTACGATAAATAATATCAACTCTCAAAAATGACCGTACGATTACATTTAATTTATTTTATTTATATTACGTTTTCCTTATTGTTTTTCTCTTTTATTTCATTTTAATATTCCTATCTTCTGTTCCTTTCGAAGTTTTTATTTGTACCTACACAGAGAAACACTTTACAGAGTAATAAATGTAGTGATATGCTATTTTATTATTTGGCCCATTACAGTAGAATTTTGTATTGTTCGGTAACTAATTTTTTACAAATATATATTGGTTTATACAATACTGCTACAGATAAAAAAATTGGCAACCAAACAATGCTACACTAGTAAATTTTAGTTTTCCAAAATTGACTCTCATTTCGTTCTCTATATAACCTGGTTTCATGACATTTTCTACTATCAACACGACAGTATACTATATTATTTTATATATATACCAGTATATACTATATTATATATCTTATCTGTCCCGTATATATGCTTGTCTCTTTCTGAATATGATTTGTCATGAAACCGGGAACCCCGTTAGCGACACTAGATAGCATACGCGATTAACTGCCATGCATGTTTTGCGTACCGTTATACAGTCTGACGCTTCCCGGTTTTTATATTATATATTTTTATAACTATCTCTAATTTACCTGAGTTGACTGTACCACCCCTACTATTGGCATGCTCTTGTAGGCTGTGATGATGTTACTTATCCCTCATGAACCCAAACAGTTACTATGACTTCTAGATTGATATTCACTAAACATTAAACCACATCGCGGTATGAATATGGCTATCTCTATCTCTTTCTATCTTTTATTTTAACTCTGAGTCATACTGACTGTTTGATTTTTTCACAACTTTTTTATTTTTGTCTTGTTTTTTTTGTTACTTTTAAGAATAGTATTTTTGCTTGTGATACGCAAACCCGTACACCCTCGCTATGTACCGAGTGCGCCCTCAAGGCCGCAGGGCTCGACTAACCCGCGTTTACCGACCAACAGTTGAATGCAGTAACCAACATTCCAATAATCTTATTTTATTTATAATATTGGTTTGAATTTTGTTAATTTATGTACAGAGTTCAGTTACTGCTGTTGGATATGACCGTTCATTTGAGTGTGGAGTGGATTTTTCTTGCAAAATAAATTTAAAAAGGAATACACATGAGCATGTCGCGTGCTCGATACTAACACAGATATAATCGGTCGTACCTTTCCTTTGCCGTTGTGTTGTCAGTGTTTTTTATGTTTGTTTTTATTTTGTTTGTGTTTTTTGTTTTTGTTTTCATTGTGAATGTTGTCCCTTAGACGTGTGTCGGGGTGTGTTGTCAGTCAGGTGGGTGCAAGCGTCAAACCACGGGTTTATGTAGTGGCCTTGCCTTGTTCAAATTATTACTGCCTTTTTGAGTTGATTTGCGTTAGACCTGTTAGGCTTGATGTAGTGTCGTTATGTAACTGTATATAGATGCGAGAAGCCGCGGAGAAGGTAAGTATATACTGTATGTAGAAAATAATAAGGTTCACCAATGTTTCAACCAAAAAAATACTAACAGTTAATCTGTTCAGCTTCCTAACTTTTGTTTTGGCGATATAATTGTGCAAATATATAAAGTGGATCGGGAAATTAAAGCGTCTAAACAAACGTAATATTTCACAATTATAAACCGCCAATAACTAAACTAAGAATACGATAATTTGCCCCGTTCCTCCTTGGCTCCGGGAAACTAATTGAAAGATATAACAAAGCGCATGTTAGATGTTCAATGTGAGTCACTAAATGTTACCGTCTAATAAAGCGAGCCGCCACCATAGAGGCAAAATGGAATTTGTTAAAGTTCTATGTAAATATCATACTTTAAAAAATAGGTGTGAGGTTGGTTGGTAGTGCACCGTGGTCCCCTTTCCAAGCATCTGTAGGATCACTTCCTTCGTTGTGTAGGCATTAGAAGTTCTTCAAGGTACGCTATGGTATCCTGTCTCTTTCATTTCCATTATGTTATATTATTTCATTTCGTTCGGTTGGCACTCCCGGTCATATTCGTACAGACACGGCCGCGGGCCTTACACGCATAACGTACACAGTACACATTGTTCTTTTTTGGTTGTTTAATTTGTTTATGTTCTTTTCTTCCAAACAAAGGGTCTGTTTTTCCGTGTTGGCCTGCTTGCGATTGGGTTAGATGTGGGACATGCTATTTTGAAATATAATGTCCCTGAATTTATAAAAAATTCTAGTATTCGTTTGACGTCATCATTTTTAAGTACGAAAATTAATTTTTCAGTTTGAAATATATATTTACAAACTAGATGCATCAAACTAAAAACATGATTTCTGTTGGTTATAAATACATGAGATTCGTACGCTACAGATACCGCAGACGAATTTCAATGCATTATAAAGTTCACCTTTTTATATTTACACATTTATTTATCACAGGATACAAGAATATTAGCAAAAACTTTTTTTTTAATTTCGTTCGAAAATTGACCTCTACAGAGGACAAAAGAAAAGTAAATAGTTTCTCATACATCTAAAACGAGGTAGTGAGCGTTCAAAAACACACAAGTTCAATCAAGTTCAAAAACATGAGAGAAAACATCCCGGCAACGAGTGTCGATCATACGAATCGAACAGAACAAACACTGCGCTAAAAATGATGACGTCACATGCCTCGTCCCCGTAGAAGACGTGGCACGTGTCACATCTAGCCCTGTCAGTTGTAAAAGCCAGGCGTGACGGTAGGACGGCGTGGAATGGACCGCCGAGCCGCGGCCCGTAGAGCGGTGTATTTGGCAGCCGCGGCCCGTGCTCGAGACTGAGGTGTAGTGGCGGCCGCGGCGCACGGCGCGCTGTCACCGGCGGACCCTGACGGTATACGCACCCCCCCCCCCCCACTATACCTCCCTACCCCGTCCTCAACCTAGTGACCCTTCCTTTTACTCAGAGCCTCCATGTGCTGTCTCCCCGCTCCATCCTTAACCTAGTGACCCTTCCTTTTACTCAGAGCCTCCTTGTGCTATCTCCCCGCTCCATCCTTAACCTAGTGACCCTTTATTTTACTCAGAGCCTCCTTGTGCTATCTCCCTTCTCCATCCTTAACCTAGTGACCCTTCCTTTTACTCAGAGCCTCCTTGTGCTATCTCCCCGCTCCATCCTTAACCTAGTGACCCTTCCTTTTAGTCAGAGCCGCCTTGTCTTTCTACCTTTTTTTGTCTCCTCTCTTAGGGTGTTATTCACTATGACCAATCCAATCGCGTTTGCATTTAGATCACGTAGTGACGTCACACGGTTAGGGCAAAGTATCTTCTATCTCACAAAGGATAATGCCCAAGGTCACGTTATGACTTCACACGGTTTGGGGCAAGTAATCTCGTAAGTCATAGAGAATAATGCCCCTAGTCTGAGTATCTTTAACTATCCTTTCTTTTTCAAGCTGTGCTCTAGCTACACTCCTAGTTTTATCCCCTTTTTATACTGACCGGGATTCTTTTCAACTTACTGGTCAGACTCACCCAAGTTCTTTCTCATTCTGAGTTCCTTGCCCACTCTGTATTCTTTTTATAGTCTGAGATTCGAACCTAATGTGACTTTTCATCTTCTTTTCCTAAACTAACCATCTTTCTAGCTCCCTCCTTTTCTAACTTCACTTCCTGATCGTTTAATAATATACTTCGTAATCTCGATGGTTCGCTAACTTTTCCATTTTCTCTTTAAAAATAATGCGTCCCAATATACAGATCTCTCTTCTTGGTGAGATACTCCCTTATATGAGAGCCAGACTTTATCACTTGTCTTGTTCTTCCTTCTTTCTTACAACCGTTAATTGTTAGTTTCCTAGACTCAAACCGTATCAGTATTTTCAACGTCCAAAATTTCCTTAGAACCTACTCACACCCAGTCTACAGCCCTTTGCAACTTTATTCCCCTGAGTTTGTAACACCCCGAGTGAAACCCCTCAGTTTGCCCTCCCATCCTTAGCGCGTAGTGTCCCCGTGTGCCATCGTTGAGGATATCGACGCTCGCTGTGTGGACTTAGCTAATACTTTAGATTTATTCAGCTCAAATCATAACCTAATATATTACTCTACTTCGCTTGATATGGTTTTATGTTCTCAAATTTTGAGATCCACTTCATTCGTTATGTTGATTTATTGCCTGAGTGTATAAAAAAGACGGGTGAAATCTAAATCTAAATTAATATTCATTAGAATCACAAGGATCATTTTGACAACATTCTGTATTACCAGTTGCAATACAGATTGTTACAGCAGTACTTACCATTGAATTGATTTAGCAATAGAGTGCTGTCGTAACTTAAGAAGAAAATCATTGTAAGCAATTCATTGAATAAAAATGATAATCTTACTCTGATTTGAGCCTGCTCATAAGTCGCGTTTTGGGTATGAAAATTATACTGAATTTAGTGTATGCGACTGGATTCCACGAACTCCGTACAGTGAGCGTCGAGTCTACCTACTTCATCTCTCGACACATGGCATCCTTCCACGGTAAACTAGACGACACTCGTGCGCTGTTCTTAAGAAGGGGTCATATAGTGCCGTCAATTGTTTCTATCATTCGTAACCCTGTTGTTTATCCAAGAGGGTCATCTTGGAGTGTCGCTGGTTTCCCGTAGGCATTAGTTTCGTTGGAATGCTCCCTAGCATCTTCCACGTGTTTTGTCACCCGGGCACTCCGTCCGTCCACCGGTCCCTCGTCGCTCATAGCTTGTGTCGTAGCGGTCGCCGGTTCTATGCACGACGCCATCGTCACAGATAGTTGCATGCTAGCCGGTACTCTGAATACAGACGTCGCACAAATCCACACCACACTCGGTCGGTACGCGGGCGTGCGGGGGGGATCAAAGTCAGCGAGGGTGTCGGGCGGGCGGTGTGCCGGCATTGGAGATTGGTTCGTTGCAGCTGCGCGTGGTGCGCGCCTTCAAGTCGACGCTGGAGGACCTGGAGGAGCGCCTCTCCGCCCACTCGGCGGCCGGGCTGCGCTCGCGCCTGCGCGGTCCGCCCAGCGACCTCGCCTACATCGACGACGACGTGCCAGTCGCCGCCCGCGCCGAAACCACCATATTCTGAGCACCGCACCGACCCAACCCCGCTTTACTACGCGACACGTACTTAACGCCGCAATCTCCCGCGTAATCTCCACCCCGAACCGATAGTTTAAGATTAATTAAGTGTTGAAGTTTAATAGGTAGTTTAGTGATCGCTAGGCCCGTGGTCAGCGCGCGCGCCCGATCGATTCGCGTCTCATGCACGGAGCCTGACGGTCGACAGCGAGTCGCGACTCGCTCAGTAGTTTTACGACTCTTTCTCTGATCATTAAATGAACACTGCTATTTTAGAGAGAAACGTATTTGTACATAAGTTAGTCTTCGAAGTCTTTATGAATATGAGAGCGGTGATATTTTGTATAGATGAGAGAAATACAACTTAAAAAAATTCAATCTTTTTAAATCTTTAGACTTCGATAATATCTATGAGTATACTTTTAAAATTTTTCGAATTTCGACTTACTAGCTTTTTGTGTAAGTAGTTACGAGGAGTCTGTTGTGAAAGAATTTAGGGGTACAACTCGGGCGGCTTGCGTGTTTTATTTCATAGTAAATTTTGGGACCATTTTATCCTAATATTGTGACTATTTTGACGTATATCCAGAGTTTGCCTTTCTAACCTATTTAATATTAATCTATCGTATTATAAACGCCTAAAGTTTAGTATGAATGAGACACCTCACGCTTATCTGAAGATCAAACGAGAGCTCTTAACTTAAAAGAAAATGTATTTATCTAAAAAAAATAACTTGGTTTTTGCGAATGTTACGAAAAGTATTTACATTGAATAAATTTTAAAGCAAATTCCATAGCATTTTCTTTCGCCACTCGTTTAGTTATGGTGGGGGTCGCCGATTTCTAGCAAAATCGCTCTATTTCAGATGTTGACGGTAAGTGTAGGTCTGACTCGCATAGGGAGATACTTTGTAAGTATGCTCTGACGGCGCTAACCATGTAGGTACACGTCCAGTTAACGTACGTTACGTAGAGCATGGGAATATCGATGTAATGCACGCTGATTGACCAGTATATGTAACTGTCTTAAATATTAGCAAATTTGTATTAAAAATAATCGAAACGCTTAATAACTAGCCATTCACGTACACTTCGAGGAGAGAAAACGAGCGGCCATTTTGTGATGCACTGTCACGACAAAATGGCGGCTACATCGCTTAGATTGTAAGTATACTGATGAAAATTGTTTTAGTACAAATGTTGCTCAGTGATTTTTATTGTTTTATTTAGTTTTTGCTTCGCATTTACTGTGTGATCATGCTTGTCTTACAATGTTACGCATGTTAATGTCAGTGAGTATCTATGCACAATTTGTATAATTTCTTTTTTTATTAGGTAGAAAGCTTCTGATAACATGTTGTTTTTGAATTTTTGTTATGCATATTGTCAGAACTGCCCAAGTGGGTTTTATATCCAAATTTTATTTACTTACATATTATAACAGTACTCGTACAAGTAATTTAAAAAAGAGTTGTAAATGCTTACCAAAACTAACATTGTATCTAGTATTTAAATCATAGAACTATAAATAAAAAATGCACATAAATTTAAATTTCTACTATTACACCAAAATAAGAACAAATTTAGTTAAAATAAAAAGTATTTACCGTCCAAATTTTAATATGCTTTCAATTTTTTTGTCTTAGTTTCTTATTAAGAATAATTACTTTACTCGGTTGTGTATGTACTTATATTGATAATAGGTTTGTTTCGTAATATTTATAATTTATTTTGAGTTATAATAATGTAAACATTACGTACATTTTATTGTAAAAATACTTACCGGCACAACCACTTTAATATTTAAACTCGTAATAATAAAAGTATTTATTTGACGCAAAGTGGTTATTTTATTTTCCTGGAATCTTAATTACCAATCAGAAAATATTAAGAAGCTATATAAAGCGATGAGTAGCTCACATACCGGATTTTTTTCATATTTTTTCTGCGTAGCTGTAGATTTCCGACACGATACTTTAAATATTACATTATTTTATTATATTTAGTATGCTACTGGATGCCCTGGACCCTGCCCCGCTAGATGAATGCCCCTGTCCTTACAGTTAGGCACTAACGAAACTGCTTTTTACCCTTCTAAGCTATTAGCATTCTCACTCGTAACTTGGTATTCTGATGTCAGTTAGTTCGGAATGCCACTCACATAGTTTCCAAAGCAGTTTGGTTACGGCGTACCGTGCGACGTAGGCGCGTGCGTCGTACCCCGCAACTGAGGAAGGGGGGCGCTAGACTGACGGGTCGGTGTTATTTTGCAGCAAAAGGCGGACATTTTGGCCGGTCGCAGGATATTTGTCAATAATTATTTGGCGGAGCATCGGCGGATCAGCGTGCAGTCGGGAGGAAGCTCCCTGCCGGCCCTCAGTCCCGTCTCGCACCAAAGCGATCAATAAACAAACCTACAAACCAAATCTTAATGATTATCCAAATATAACCGACGACGTCCGCATGACGGATTATACTTTCCAAGTCGCGAACAAGGCGAGCAGTGGCTAGAAACAACGACGCTATTATAACTGCCATTAATACAAATTATAAAAACAAAATATTCTAAATTATTACCGTAAAATCTTGCTAAAAGTTTATTCGAAAAATTCAAATTTTTCAAAATTTAACATGTAAATGAAGTAGAATGTTTAAGAAATTTATTAAATAAAAATGTTAGAGTAAGTTAAACAAATATTTGCTAAATTATATAGATTTATAACTATGGTGCACCATTTACTTAGATGGAGTATATTAAGAGTTTTTAAAATCTGTTTTATACCAGATTTTATGAAAATATATTTATTTCTACCGTGAATAACTTCTGTAAATAATTCTATTCTCAAATCATCTTCTATATTTTAATTGAAGTTTATGTGTTGTGCTAAAT
Organism: Plemyria rubiginata; assembly: GCA_963576535.1. Lineage (NCBI taxonomy): Eukaryota > Metazoa > Arthropoda > Insecta > Lepidoptera > Geometridae > Plemyria > Plemyria rubiginata. The sequence goes on along the minus strand of OY754922.1, from coordinate 5,173,341 downwards.
AGAAGTATTTAATACGAATAAATTCATGTGCCATTTTTATATTTATGAAAAAATTAAACTCACAATTTGTGCTACTCAAGTGCTTTTATAAACGTTTTTAATATTTAAGGAAGAGAATTAAATTTGCTTGTTATTATTTGTTTGTTTGTGGAAATGATTGCATTTTTTTATAGATATTTCAAGGTTTTGATATGACCATATTTTTAGTTTTTAGATGAATGTTTAATAGTAAACGTGGTATGTCTGCGTAGTTTATTTGTTCCGAAAACAAATATTGAGTCAGATGATATGCCTCTGCTATTAGGTATTTCTATATATTTCACCACTATATTCTTTATTTAGTTTAAAAGCTCTGCATCCAGTTTTGATCCTATATATTTAATCAGCATTTTACGTAAATTTAAACCTGCATGAGAAGTCATTTATTTTTTATTCTCTATTAATTTTCTATATTATTTATTCTTTACTATCCTAGTTTAGATTTAGTATACCTATCTATACTATCTGTCTACCTATCTGTATGTCTACTCTTACACTACACACGAGCTATAGTCTTCCAAACTCTACCTATATTTTCTGTTTCGTTTCTACCTCATCCTTCAATCTCCAAAACGTCGGATATTATCAAGCAAATTTAACTATCTATAAAAATGTGTTTTGTGAAAAATATTAAACTCTGTCTATGTGATAAGTATATTTACTAAATATTTAAATATAAATTCATCTTTAAACGCACTTTGTGTAGTGAAAATCTTTTGCCTGCTACAATAAGATTTAGCTGATAGATAAAAATATAAATTCGTGTCGTATACACGTTAGAGAATAAACTTTCTAAAATAATAACGCTTAAGTAGGTCACGCCGTAATATAGTGGAATAATCACTGAAGCATGATTTATAATAACTAAACAAACCTGGTTCACGCTCTAAGCTTGTTTCTAACTCTTAGTAATAAAGTATCTATACTCCAAAGTTACTTTGATTTCACCCAACCGTGCCACGTATGGGAGAGCCGCATTCTAAGGTAACACGCAAGATGTTGGTGTTATATGTTGGTCCGTATATGTTGTATCGGCCAACACTGGCTGGATATATGTCGTACGGCCTAGTTCGATGTTAGATCTCGCTTAGTGCTTACACGCTCCTTGGTAATATAGATTACGTCACGTTGTAGCATGTATAATATAAGTAAGTAGTATGTCATTGTACATAAGGTCAATATTTTTCAGCAGATTTTTATTATGATATTGCTTCCAAAATTTAACAAACCTTATGTGCTTTGACTATATATGTAAATAGTTTGAAACGCTTGTCTAAGAAATGCTATGTAAATAGAAAGATAAACGTCCCACTAAAAAACATAGGAAAAGTACGCCACTGTTTGCTTTTGTAAATAGATAACTAATTAGCTTGACTTAGAATAGTTTATCGATTGACATCTGGTATGTGAGCAACTACGTCGATGAAAATAGTGTGTGTGCTTCACTAGTTTATATAATAGTCCGCATGATAAACTAAACAAACAGACACGAGTGATGTAACAAACACACACGCACAAAAACACGATTCAAAGAAAAATGTTATCAAAAGGTATATGCTTAGAAACGGGGATCCCGTCATCAATGTTCGATGTTTGTGTTTCTCTTTAGTTATTTTAGTTTTTTTTTATTTATTTTGTAAAAGCAATGGAGCCCTGGATGGAAATATTGGAAAATTAGTCTGTAAGTGCACACCCCATGAATGTGCTTATTAAGGTACCTTAGGAAGACCCCTATTTATTTTACTGTGTATCTATTTTCTCTCTACAAGTTCTCTGCTTCGCGAGGCACACTGCTTCGTTTCGTTATTCCCCAAATTCTATTTACTGTCTATAAATACTCTGAAATATATATTGCTAAATTGTTACGGGCGAAATTCTATATACAAACTTTCAGGAACGTTACCATTCATTAAAAACCTTGGAACCTGGTATATAGAATTGCGTTTGCAACAGCACTGCAACTATGTATATTTAATTTATATTATCTATCTTTTCTACCGCCAGAGCGAGACAAAGCTCGCCGCCTCTTTCACGCTCGTTTCGTGGATCTTTTACTTCATGTTCTCGTTTTTATTTTCTTTTCCATGAAAACCCATTGCACACGGAAGGTGATAGGTGGCGAGCTCCAAGAAAGGTTGATACCGGTACCCTACAGCAAGACATCCACCGATCAAGCTGTAAGATTCTTAACAGGAGAAATGTTCCGCTGTTTCACTCACATTAATTTACTTTTCGTTTTTATAATTTGTTTTCAAAAATTTTTTGTTCGTTTGTTTTTATACTCTGTACTCTGTCTCTATACATCTATCTATTCCCACTCTTGTATGTTTTGTTATGCTGACCTTTTGATTTATATATTACCTTTGCACATAATATAAACTTATAATATAAACCAGTATCAGCTAAGCCTGTTTAATGTAAAATCTATAAATGAATAGGTCGGTATACTTGCATGTTTCCAAATGTGTAATCACCATTGTGCATGAACCCGGCATGTGCTGTTTAAATCATCCAGTCTATATATTCCTAGGGGAACCCAAAGGACTCATGGACGACATTGGTATGCGGAATTTTCAAGGATTTTGGGATGAAAAAAATATCTGTTTTTGTTTTGTGTCGTTTCTACCAACTTCAGGCTGCGACTGAAGTTAGTTGAACTCAATGTCGGCTGAAAACGTTTAGTGGCAAAAATCAATAGAGCTGTTTAAAATAAGATAATATAAGCTGTACAAGTTAACTTAACAGCTTCAAGTAAAGACAAAAATATGATAGATGTCGCCTCTAGTGATTTTGTGTCTGTATGTGGGATGTTTTTAGAATTTCAACGTGTTATCGATGTTCAATGTTTATGGAATGTTTTTGCAAATGTATATTATATTACTATTTGTATATAAAAACTTGTGTACATAACCAGCGTGGGTACTAGGATTTTTAGACAGTCCAAACGAAATACGTAAAGTATTTAAGTGTAAGTGTTTTCGAATGTTTTCAGGGGGCTAGTTAGCATGACAGTTTTTACAATTTTGATAGCGTAATAACTTTTATAGGTTCTAATAGTTTTGAATTTAAGTTCGCATTCATATCATGGTAGGTATTCCAGCGCAGCGGTTTATTTTTTTGCCTCACTACTGCACCCGATTTGTAGGGTTGTCGAGTTGGTCGACTAACTTAGATACCGTAAAAATAGAATCATTCGCTAGGGCTACAAATAAATCATTTTAAAAATCATTCCTAAAATGGCTATTAATCTCCTCTATTCATAACAGAGGTGTAAAGTTGTCAAAATCATATGTTGGTGTAACATCACAGTAATTGTGTTTAGGTACTATAAACAATCTTGTTATGATCTAGTGGATCAAAATTTTAATAAAATGGATGTTATTAACCAATGTGTGATTTGCCTTGATGAGTTTATACTTCTTTTAGCAAGGCATCAAGCTATAGTACCTATAAATACGTTCCGACTTGGTATTAACTTTGTAGTAGTAGGTAAGTATTGTTTATCTGTAGCCTTTCGACCAGAGATAGACAATAGTTATTTCGTTCAACAAGGCGGAATGTTGTGATAATTAAAAGCTTGTATCGGGTTGACGCCAGCTACTTCGGATGTAGGACATGGGACGCGTCTGTGTGCTTATTGGGTAGCTAGTTGTGACATACTCGTAGGGTAGCTTCGCGTAGCTCACATAGGTTCATGTTCCAAATGCAGTCACAGTGTTAAGCATGTGACACGTACACAGCACAGATTATAAATTACGGTGCAGTCTGTATTCAGAAAGCCATTCAGTTGCATGACGGTGCCGCCACAGACCGAGATCTGTGACTGGGATTTTGAATTACCTAACGCTTTCTTGCCTACATTTTAATGGCTCGGTGTGCTTCATTACCTATATTGTTTTCATAATCTTTTTCTCTCACAAGCTAATTTGTGAAAAGATAAAAGATTCTGAAGACACCTCATTCTCCTGTCTCAACAGGGGTATGGAAATAGAATTTTCGATATTTGTGTTTCTCTGACATTCCCAAAAGGACATTTTTAGTTTTCAGACTGTTACTTTGTAACACTATGTAGTTTTTGTCCTTTTCGGACGCCATCGATACATGGTTGAACGTGGGATAGCGTTTTGACTATTCCTTTGCATTTTTCATTTTAAGAATTTAAATGCATTGTCTTAAGATACTTCAGCGATTTGTTTGAAAAATAGAGAGCTCCTAAATTGAATGGGGTTCTTGGGTTATGTAAATCTGTAAAGTTGTGCGGGGCACGTTGGAACGCTATCCCTGTCAGAGGTGCACGAATGCGCGACTCGCTGAGCGTGGTACTAATGGTGGTGGGTGTGCAGATCCGCGTGGTGAACGCGTTCCGGCAGGGGCTGGACTCGCGCGGCTCGCTGGCGGACGCGGCACTGGCCGAAGCGCTGCGCAAGCAGACGGCGCTTTCGAAGCGCTTCTCGCACTCGTCGTCCATCGACTATGCGGACGCGGGCGCCGCGCGCGACAACCTGGCGCCCACTGACATCGACGTGGAGCGCCTCTCGTCGCACAGCCACACGGAGACGGCGGTGTAGGCCCCGCCCCCCGCCTGCTCGCCCCGCCCCGCCACGCCCCGCCCCGCCCCGCCGCCGCTGCAGTATTACGCCGCTCCGGCAGACACGTGTATGTTTCACCTGTTTGGTTCCGATTGTGTACACTTGACGGTCCCGCGGACGCCTCGAGTGCTCGAGCGTGAGTTATTGTTAACTAGTGTGTTTAATTATTCGATTGTTTTGAAAATATTTTTATTATTATACGCGCGCGGATGCGGACGCGCGCGTCTGTTGAACAAATAAAAAATATTGTCTAATTATTAATTTTAGGTTAAGCGCAAGGGTGAGCGAATGGAACGTGTGGTTTTTGAAAAAATATAATAAAGAAACAAAAAATTCGCATACCATCGTGTCATCTATCACGGAATGAAATGTTTTATATTGCTTTCGTCGGCCCGCGCCGGGCGGGGCCGGTCGCGACTCTCTTTTGTATAAAGTTATTTCATTTGTAGCGCAGCGCACTGCCGCCGCACCGAGCCCCGCCCCCCGCGTCCGCCCTATACATACATCTACATATACCTATACATACACTAAATTATTCAACTATTAGTTAAGGTGTTTGTTATGTATAAATTTCAATAACATTTTTGTTTTTACGACCTTGTCCCCCCTAATCTAAGTATACATTAAGTCATATCTCGAAGCGTAGGCGCATCTGCAGATGAGTTTTTACACAAGGATAGAGAAAGTCTTTCTAGTGCAGAAACCGAAGTAGTCCACTTTGAACATCTTCGAAATGTTTAAAATAGAAAATAAACATTAAAAATCGTATAGCTGAAGGTATTCATTTGTAATGCTAGTCTCTTATGAAACAAATACTAATCATTCAATTATTATAATGTACTTGATTATCGATAATACTTCAAGTTTATTAACAAGATATAGTCTACGGTGTAACGAATTGATTTCGGATTTTTTTCTCTATGAGCAATAGCGGAAGGCGAGCGTGGCGGAAGTCGACCCCGCGCCGCGACCGTACGAACCGCGCTGAGCTCGTACGAACCGCGTCGCGTCCGCTCGAACCGCGCTGAGTTCGTACGAACCGCGTCGCGTCCGCTCGAACCGCGCTGAGCTCGTACGAACCGCGTCGCGTCCGCTCGCACCGTGCTGAGTTCGTACGAACCAGCCGCGGCGTCTTTGACCGCGCCGCGCGCGCCTTCGCTCAGACATAGGCGACGTAGGATCGCAGCAGTGGCATTTTCAACTTATAACTTAAGAAATGTACTTAATCGACTAGTGAGGAGTTGAAACGAGCATCGCACGAGAGCGGCCCGCCGCGCGCCGCTCGCCGCCCACTTGTTTTAGTAATATGAGTATTATAAATAAATGAATCTGTCGATCTAGCGGATCGACGATGTTCAATTTTGTATAGAACGTTTCATAGTAGCGGTATTTGAGAGTTGTTACGTTTTATTTGTGAGGTTGGTAGTTAGGCGCGTTGAGATCGCGAGCCGCTGTGACTATAGCCGCCGACTGAGGGCCCGTCCGAACGGCTCCGAACGCCGGGTGGCGCGACTAAACTATTGACGAACTATTAAACAATCTTGTAAGTAATTAAGTATTAGCTTCGAATCGATAAAGCCTTTTTAAAAATTAGTTAAAAATGAAAACTATTGAAAATTCACAATGTTTAATAATAATATTAGTTATGATTTCAGTGAATAGGAGGTCATGTTTTGTGTAATATATAACTTGTTTCGTTGATATTCGTTACCGAGAGTTTTCCCAATGAAAGACATAAATAGGTAATTAGAAGTCTGTACGTTTCTCTAAGAGGCGCAGGCGGCCAGTCGGTGCCCTTACCTAACAGTTAATTGTTTGACACGACAGTCTGCCACTAACCATTCTAGGTGTAAGTCCCATTGTTGTATTTTTCGTCTCACAATAAATGAAAATCTATTTTATTGTTTTTAAAACTGTAGTTTTATTTTACTAACCCCTCAAAGGTAAGTCAAAGGAAGGAATACTGCCAAAGTATTTATCAAGAATAACTACCTAAGGAAAAGAACAGACGATAGTAGAGAATAGAAACTAACCAGAGTCTTAGACAAGATCCACTTTCCGTTCGCCTTCTCGCTAGCTGAAAGATAGTCATTGAACATCACATTACGTGCTAGTTTGTAGGGTAGGTACAATAAAGTGAATCTTGTATAGTCCCCTAGAGGTGGTAGGTAAGATTTTAGTAATTTCTACTATCTGATACTTTTCATTTAAATCTTGAGCTAAAAGCTTTTTTAAAACTTCAGGTCATCTAAGAGTTAAAACAGAGAGTTGTAATACTGCCATGGAGTTATAACAGAGTTCTAATCATGAGCGCCACCGAATCGGACTGAATCCTAATTCTTCGATTTTGATTTAATTCGCAACCGTTTTCTTTCGACAGCTCATTGATATTCCATGATGATACGCTATTTTTTACTATCACAATTAGATTAACAGCTGGTTTCTGAAAGCTCGATCAAAACTAATCGGCTGTCAAGTCACTTGCTATTTCAGCTTTTACTTCAAATTATATAGAGGTGGCAGATTCGTTTTGGTCGAGCTTTCAGAAAGCGGCTGTAATTATTCTACTACCTTCGAGATTTGATTGGGCAACTTCGGTTTTGCAGATATATCTCAAGGCGAATCTCTAAAAAAAGCTCAATGCGTTGATTAAAACTATACTGTTTTTAGAAATATTGACCCAATGTTCTTCAACTTTTTTCGCTGACCATACATGCCAGTTTCTATAAATAAAACGTAATATTATTTTTCATAATTTATATTCCAATTTGTCAATAACTAAACAACTAACAATTATAACTTACATCTAAATCAGTGATACTACGAACTAGACGTTCAGAACGAGATGAGGCCGGGCGGCGGCTCGGGCGGCATAAAGCCGGCTAGCGAGTTCGGATCTGAAAATGTACAGATATGGAATTAGATATCTGTTTTCCGTCTACCAAACTCTAGGTCTTAAGGGCCTTACTACAAAACGGTGTCTAACTTTAAACAATATCTAAAACGCTGTCTCTGTTTGCCATTACGCAATGGCAAGAGATGTCAAAAGTTTAGGCAGTGTTTAACGTTTGCCTATTTTTTTTTTGTAGTAAGGCCCTAAATGATCTAGACAGTAGGTCGCGTCAAACAAAAGAAACGCTGGAATACTGTGGGGATGTGTTTGCATATACAAATTGCTCGCACCATCACACTACACTATGAGTGTCCCTCATTAACCGGAAGTCAGTCTTACTAAAACTTATTCTATTCTTATTCAACTCCTAGACAAAAGGACTCAAGGGAAGGACTTGCCATTTTTTTGTTATACTACCAAAGTAGCAAACAAGCATACGGCCCACCTGATAGGAAGCGGTTACCGCAGCGTATGGACGTTTGTAACACCAGAGGTGTCACACTCGTGTTGCTGACCCTTTAAATATTTTAACACGCCTTCATCCGTTCCATTTACCCCACTTGCGACCCCCCTATCCCCAACCCTCAAGCCAGGTATAGTGCGCGTCACGCAAAAATACGCCGGAAGGAGGGGGAGGGGGTGTGATGGCGCGAGTATTTTGTTTGAATTGAAAACAGTAGTTTTCCGTTCTTTTTGGTCAGCGCTACCTATAGTTGGACACGCGCTCGCGTATAAATAAAAGAATGTCTCACCAAACTTGTTATTGGTATGCATGAGCGTGTGGATTGGTTGTGCGCGATGCGCGCGCAGCAGAGCGAGGCTGGCGGCGGCGGGCGGCGCGGCGGGCGGCGGCGGCGGCGGCGAGCCGGGCGGGGGGGGCGGCGGCGGCAGCGCGTCCCACAGCGACACGTGGTCGCGGTGCGTGGCGGGACACGGCCACGGACAGCCGCGCCGGCGCGCCTTGCGCCGCTGGAAACACAACATGACGTCACTATTACTAGAGTACGCTTCATTACATAGATCCTATGCCGTCATGTTTATTTACGGCATTTATTAAATAAAATGCACAATGGGTAGTCTTATCGCTAACAAGCGATCTCTTCCACAACACAACCTTTGGATGGAGAGGAGTATACCTATAAAAGATGGTTGATTGATATTATACAAGCAGCGCCCTGCGGTTTCACCCGCGCAGATTTAAATCCCGGTATTCGCACGGGATAAAAGTAGCCTAAAGTGTTATTCAGACTATAATATATCTCTGTGCCAATTTTCACCAAGATCCGTTCAGCCGTTCCGGAGTTATAGAAAACATCCATCCATCCATATTAGTAGGATTGATTGATGAATGGTTGGATGGATGGTTTGGGTGCACCTTAGAAATAACAGAAATACCTTCCGGACGGGCGGTTCCTCCGTGTCCGAGTCCTGCCCGGGCTTGTATCCATCGGCGAAACTGACTCGCTTCACGCTGCGACCTTCAGCCAGCGATTTACTGAAATACCAGAAAAAATGCGATGAATACTCAATGGTAGGGGATGGTAATTAAAATGCACATATATATTTCGTAAACTACTTGCAGATGGCACACCTGATGTTCAGTGCTAACCATCACCTATAACAAAGCATTGCCTCGTAAGTCACGCACGAGAGGAACGTGCCCTACGATGCACTGCCCTGCATCTATCAACTTGATGCATACAGATGTTAAGATCTGTGATCCCACCGGCAACCACACTCTTCGAACCGAAACACAGCGGTGCTGCTTTGCGGCAGAAAAAGGCAGGCGTGGTGCTAGTACTTCCCCGGACAAGCTCTTCTAGCAACTATTATTATTTATTTTATTTATAGACGAGCAGCTTTCGCTGATATGTCTACGTCACAGTGTTGAAATTATTGAAAATTGAATTTTAATTGATGAAATTATTGAAATTGAATCGTTGGAATTAGGTATTATTATTTTAAATTTTATGTCTAGTGTCTTTGTTATTGTCTTTTTTAGTTCCAGTTTTTAAGCACTATTTTACTTGTTCGAAACCAGTTGTCGAGTTTATTTTTGAAGGCATTCACTGAGTCAGCGTCGACTACTACTACTTCTAGATATACGCTTTCTTTCTTCTTTTTAATGGCTCCTGTCTATAGACAATCTTGCCAGTGTCAAGTGATTCAGAGATTAGTTTCTGGTCACGTCAGTCCAAAGTCGAGTCAGTCATTTGTTTTGAAGAAAATGGTGTCGGTTTTCTTCAAAACATTCGAAACATTTTCGGTCAAATCACGATATCACATAATACACTTTCATTCCAAATGCTCACACTTTGCGCTAAGGCCTCAAGTAATGTTGGTTAAAATAACACCGAAATTACACAACAAAACTCAAAATAACACTAGAAAAACAATTAAAATGGAAATGCTATGTTGCTACATAAAATGACAGAAAACGAATCCCAGATATACTCTTACCCTCTTATTCATAATCCCCGCCATTTTACAGCGGCTCAATACAGTATTCTTGTTACTGTCACTTTCATGCCAACTTTCATTTCAACAAAACAGACTTATCGGTCTGATAAGCTGTTGGCATGCTCAAAGACTATTATGAATAAACTCCTAACCATCGGTTTCTGAAAGCTTGATCAAAGCTAATCAGTTGTTTAGTCACTTGCTTTTACAGCTTTTACTTCAAATAAGATAGAGATTGGAAGAAACTTGACAGCCGATTAGTGTTGATAGAGCTTTCAGAAACCGGGGGTTAGTTATCTACATATAATATAATACTCACGTTGCTAAAATTCCTCCAGCGGCTGGTGCTTCAGTTTCTTGCGGTTCATCGTTCGCCACATTACCCAGAACTGAAACAATATAAAGATGGACATCAACTTAACTATTGATTTCTAAAGCCATCGATTTCTGACAGCTTTCACAGCTAAGTAGTAGCTCTGCTTTCTGCGCCGTAGGTTTGATCCCCATCGAGATCAAACATTACGTCAGCTTATTGTTAGAAGTCACTACCTTTATTGAACCGGATCACTCGCCTAAATGAGCTCTACAATTATCAAAAACCTATTAATTTCTAGCTATTCTAGTTTTGCCGATATGGCACCAGCTTAAGATGAAAGGATATCTGCGAGATTTTTGAAAAATAGGTATTTGAATAAAATGTTTCTGTCTCGCTGCGTGCCGCCGCCGCTCCACCAACAGCAAGAAAGGGGCGACTGCAGCTCAGACCGTTTTTAGGTACATAATTATTGACCAAAACAGCATTTCGTAGTCGACTATTTACTCCCCCAAAACATGCCCAATTTTTTTAATTTTTTTTATGCAATTAAAAAAACCTCTAAGTATGCCCCTATGTTCTTATTTTTTTGTAATCATACGTAATTTTTTTGTACGAGTGTCTGAAAATGTTTGTAAAAATTTGACAATATTTGTAGTTTTTGAAGACTTCTACTTCGTATCATAATTAGAATATTAAAAAAAACAAAACGTTTGGTCATGGTAGTGATTAGTAATCCCAACTATCCCAACTACATTGTTACGCTTTCCCGCTTAAACCTCTCAACCGATTTTGATGAAATTTGGCACAGACAATCTTTAGACCCTGAGAAAGAACATAGGCTACCTTTTATTGCGAAAAAAAGAGATGAAGAGATTAAAATTACGCAGACGAAGTCGCGGGTACCAGCTAGTAAATAATATAGGGCTAACCTTAAAAAGAAGGCATTAGTTGTAATTTACCTTTTAATAAATAAGGTTTGTTTACTTTACTGTTTATAATAACTTAGATCAGTAAAAGTTTGTAGATTGGTTATATTTGATCTGGATAACCTTTCATTTGCTACTTTTCTCCACTATTTTTAATAACGGGTACTGAACTAATTTACATTATTTATAGTTTATGAGACAGATAAGGCAATATCATAGAACATCGATTTCAACCCTTGGCGTCCAAAGTAGATGTAAAATTCCTTTGTTTGATAAAGGGGAAACTATTTATTCCAAGCATTACTGAAGGAATCATCTAAGTATCGCATTATAGTCAAGTATTTAAATGAGTTGTTGTGGCTAAAAACAATCAAAGTGCCCTTGAGGCATGAGGGTGTGTCTAAATAGTTTGTCATCACACCACACCGGCCGGTTGGGGTGAATAACAATAAGACCTTTTGTTCTAGTATGGTATAAAAATATTTGCTCTAGTGTCATTATCCAGGGAGGAATGAGTCGACTACGTTTGTATGGAGAAAGAGCCGGTATCCTTTCCTCTTAAAGTCATTAAATCTAAACTTCAATTGCGTTTTTCCACACGTTTTTCAAGTCGACGATTTGTTCAATGAACATAGATGTTTGTTCTAAGTCTGGGTATAATATTAGTGTAGATGTAGAAGTATGGGCCTGGGATAATGTAATTCTCAGACGTCTCTTGCGCACTCATCTGGATCTGGATGGATATAGACGAGACGGAGAGTTTTTACTCGACGAACCTTAAAAACCGTCCACACGACATGAAGCTCATTTCTGACGTGTAGGAGGGCTTTAAGTCTCAGTCTGGCGTCAATCGTCGTACAGTACAGACGTAATGTGTGGTGGAACTGATAATAGCTGTAATATAGTACTGTAAAACTATACCAAAAGGGAAAACTACACACGTACTGGGTTTTTTCTGTGAAACACTAACCGGTAGTCCTAAGCGCTAGATTGATTCTGTCGTCGAGTGAGGACACGTGGGTCGCTGGTTTCTTGTCCGCCTCCATGTTAGCCGACTCGCGAGAGAAGCAGTCTCCATATTGCAGCCGGTCGGCCGCTCCGTACATATCCATGTATGCTTCGTCGTAACTGATTATATAGATATAACTTAGCTAAATAACTATTAAAAAAAAAATATTGCTGGACAATCCACACACATAGATAGATATTTTTTTATTATACATAGAAAACACCCAGACCATCGGAACAAATTTCTGCAGATCGTACACAAATTTGTTCCACGGCGGGAATCGAACCCGCAACCTCTTGCGTCGCAGGCAGGCTCTCGCCCGCTGCGCCACAGAGGTCGTCAATTTTTTTTTTTATTATATGAACTAAATAGCTGAATGAATAAATGACGAAAGAAGCAATTTGCCCATCTGATGTTGAGCGGTAAGGCCTGCCTGTCAATTGCATTATCATACAAAGGACGTTGGGCAAAGTGGCCTGTGGCATTCCATTGTGTTATCACTGTGAGCTATAAAGGGAGCATTGGCACCCGTAACTTCAAAGCAAAGCAAGCATTTTTTCACAGGTTTTTTCTCGACTTCCCTAAATCATTCGTCACCTCAGTAATCACTCCTTTCTTGTCCATTTCATCTTTCACACAATCCATCCGTCTTTTCTTTGGCCTGCCTCTACTCCTTAGCATCCACATTCATACCTAACACTCTGTTCGTTACATGACATTCATCCCTTCTCATAACATGCCCATACCACGCTAACCTATTGCTCCTTATTTTTTCAGTCACTGGCGCCACTTTCAAACAGCCTAATAAAGTCATTCCTTATCTTATACATTTTTGGTAGTGCATGTGATACATTGTACATAGTACTTTTTTGTACATTGATAACACTTCCCCGGACGAACGGACAGTTTAAGCGTTGTTTATCTTGTGACAGATTTTTATCATAAAGCCATGTTTTTTTAATCAACTAGCTGACGTTACAAGCAGATGACCCACCTGGTGTTAAGTGGTCACCATCACCTATAACGAAGCCTTATACTCGTAAGTCACGCGAGATAGGAACGCCCTATGATGCGCCGCCCTGCGTCCTTCAACTTGAGGCATACCGATGTTAAGCCTCATGTGCATTTAATTACACCGGCGACCACACTCCTCAAACCGAAACAGAGCGTCGCTGCTTGGCGGCAGAAAAGGCGTGGTAGTACTTCCCCGGGCGAGCCCTTTACAAAGAGCTTTACTATTTAATAAGTCTGCAGAACTGAGCATAGTAGTTTTTGTACATTGATAGTACTTCCGCGGGCGAACGGATAGTTTAAGCGTTGTTTAACTTGTTTATCTTGTGATAGATTTTTATCATAAGCCATAAGTCTGGCAAACTGAGCATTTTGGTTGTTGATTGGTTTGCTCACCCAGAGTTGGAGTTTTCAGTCCTGTTAGCGAGGCTCTGGATCCTGTAGACGATGGGACTCGCGCTTTCATTGTGGAACTCCTCGGCTTGCTCCTCGCTGCCGCCCGTCAGAACTATATTCACATCGTTTGGCTTCAAACCTGGTTATCATAAATAAGGTATTATAGCTGTTTTGTTTTTACAAAAAATTATTTTTTTTTCGTTTATATATATTTTTCGTTTTTCTTATAAAGCATCCTGCTTTTAATTCATGGGGTTATTATTGAGAGACAGAGAGAGAGAGACAATGAAATCTTTAGACAGATTACGAGTCTGAAGAAAGTGACTAGAATGGTGCCTAAACGGGCTAGTTTGTGGCAATTTATTGCTGTCCCGCTTACAGCTTGAAATTGCCGCAATTTCTAGCTCGTTTGTCCTAGCGGCTTTAGATAGATAGATAAAGGTTTATTGACTACCACAACATATAATACACATTTTTTATTTATAAACCTCAGACAAAATAAATACTACTACTACTACAACTACTTACAACATTTTATTTGGTCTGAGTTATAAACTAACAATTAATAAGACAATGGGCGACCATATCGCTAACTGTGTGGTTACATACCCCACCGCGAGGGTTTTTGTGGTGTGTCCATTGTTGGCGGGGGGCGGTCCTGCCACCGCGAGGGGCGGGGGGTCGTTGCGGGCGGGTCTGCGGGGTCACCGGCGCGCCAGTCACACTTGATCTCTCCGCGCGTTCGGGACATCACCACCGTCTCTATGCGCCCGGAGGTCTGCTCGTCTGGTGGGGGCACTCGCTGCAAATATAACTATATACAATAGGAACCGTTGGATTGAGAGAAGTCAAAGAGAATCGTTCTTCCTGTAAATGTATGGGGGAGGCCTATGTCATGATAACAAGTGACAGCTTAACGGACGGAAACCATTGCATCTGTAACCAAGACACATTCTTTGAAATACGTATATCCATTCATTATTTGTTTGTTGTGTTTGTTTTTTTTAATGTCCATTTTCATTATTGATGATTTTCAGTACTTAGGCTTCAAGACAGGTGTCGCAGTAAAATGAGCGAGGCGCGATAGATTGAAGTGGCGTTATATCCTTTATTGAGCTAGGTATACAGGGTTACAGGAAAAATCGTGCTAGATCCGTTAAGGGCGTGGAGTACCCATCATTTCTGACTTATTTCACTATTTTATATTTCAATATTTTTTTTAGATATCCCTTAGAGAAAAATAAACTTTTTAATTTTCTTTTTTTTCTTAACTTTCACTTGTCTACTACGGTCTATTCAATTAACTTATGCACTATTTTAATGATTGACGTTCTAAAGCATCTTATTACACATGTAAAAATGCAATAATAATAAGATACACAAAATCAACAAAAATAAATTTAGTAGCCTAAATATCTCGAAAAGGGTTAAGTTTAGGGTAGGGTGTTTCATAGTGAAATAAGTCAGAATTTTTTTCCTGTAACCCTGTATAGTGCAGCCGTTGAAGCACAGATGGCGCTGTGTTCAACAACGACCTAAGTTTACCTGACTGGCAACATCACTCTGGTACTCCATAGCCATTTGCTCGTACATCTCATAGTTCCCCTGCTCATAATCGCCTTCGATTTCAATCTCTCCGCCCTTCGCATAAAGCTCATTGTCGCCTGCATGCGACTCGTTCTGCATCACATCGTGGAAGTTATAGTTGGAGTTCTGTGATGACGGCCGGAGATGGCTGTCGTCTTTCTCGTAAGGTTTCACGCTCGTGATAGACTCTTGTGATGAGCATTGGGAGTTGTTCTCGTCTATATGGGGCTTTAGCTGCGGGGTGACGGGGCGGGTGTATTCCGGCTCCTGAAAATGTATTTATATTGTACAAGTACCTATAGGGTAATTAAAATGATCTTGGGTTTTCGGGAGTTTGTTACTTGAGATAAATTTATTAAATTTAAAATGTATAATATAAAAAGTTTGTGACCTGTTGCATAATGCCTGTCATTTTAGCGGCTTTATAAAGTATATAGTACATGTCACAATCAACAATTTTATCAGGTATTTAAGCTAGTGGAGCCCTCAGCAAGTTACATTAACGACTTTATTATCACTTAGGTGCTAGAGATCTAAGATCTGTCCATAAAATAACACCCCAAGGGGAGATCAGTGGCAAAGACGTGCTTCTTATGATGAAATTTTTCCGCCTTTGACCTAGAAATGTGTCCACCCAAATCACAAACCTTGAATTCATGTTCATCCTTCATGTCCAAAGTTTGCGTTTCTTCATTTTCTTTAACTTCAATATCCTCACTCTTCATCTCTGTTTCAACTAACTTTGCTTCCATACTTTCCGACTCTCTCTTTACCACTTCCACCTTTTCTTCTTCGATCTTCTGCATTTCTCTCTTCTCTTCATCTGTGAAACCCTCTTGGAACTCATCAGGACTGTTGACGTCCTCAATTTCTTTTTTTATTTGAATACTGACGAAATCATTCTGTAACTGTTTGACGTTTATGATTTCCCTATGCATTTTGTTTGGGGAAAAGTTTTTGATATTTTCATCGTCGCTGTGTATTTCGGATTTCATATTATGGAGCAGACTATCTTCGTAATATTCGTGTGATGGATTGGAGTCGGAGCTGGATTGCTTTATTTGTTTTCGTTTTTTCTTTTTCTCCTTCTTCTTGGATTTTTTGTGAAATTCCGAATCTGAACTAGAAGACGATGAACTTCTTGCTCTGCTCGACTTTTTCTTCAAATTTTTCTTTTTTAACTTTAGTAGTTTTTTCTTTTTTAGTTTCTTTTCTTTTTTCTTCCTTTCTGTAGAGAAATAAAAAATTGTTTAGCCATAATTAAAATTTTCACGCACAAAACGTACAGCCCTTTGGCAGTACCAAAAGATTTAGAGAAGCATTCATGGGTTGGCATCCTGTCATTCAGATCGTTTCATGCTAGTAAATCCATTTATTCTGCTCATAATTTAAATTAAACTTCATAAATAAAACACATTTATGTTTTTTATAACACATAAGGGCAAAATTGTTAACACCGCTTATTAGCTTGTTTCATTAAGCAGCTATTACTATGATTGACTTTGATTACGACTATGATTGGGTAAATGTCAATTACAAACAATAATATGAATACCTCTCTCCTGTTCATCAGCTTCGGACTGCTCAAGTCTGGCTAGCTTCTTCCTCTTGAGCTGCCTATCCTGCTTCAACTTCTTCAGATATTTCTTGCTGAGCCGGTCGCGCTTCGCCACCTTCAATTTGCCTTTTTCCTTCTTTTCCTAAAAAAATCCAATAGTCATATTTATACCCAAAACTAGAATTTTTGAATTATCTGTGTCTAGTGTTGTAAATATAAAAAAACTGATAACTAAGATAATAATCAATTCCGTACCTTCTTCAACGCTTTCTTCTTCTTCTTCTTCCTGGGAGTTTCGTCTGTGCTCTCAGACATGGAAGTCGAGTGCTTTCGTTTACGTTTCATTTTCTCATGTTTCTGCTTTTTACTGCAAAAAAATAAACTATTTTAATAATAATAATAATTATTTTCACTCAAAAAACATTAGATATTCATCAGATATTTCCGTAGATTTCAAAAGGTATAAAATCACTGAAACTTTTATCAAAAAATCGCAATCCTCTAAGTTGTGTGAAATCACACTACGCAGTTTAGTAAACATTTTTATTTTTATTTAGTAGCGTCCCGCGGTTTTACCCGCGTAGTTTTAAATCCCGGTATTCCCACGGGACCTATGTGTTATTCCAGACTATAATATATCTCTCCGCCAATTTTCACCAAGACTTTCGCATTTATAACATTTCACATTTTTTTGTAGGATAAGAGATATTTTTCGAAAAACTTTTAGTAATTTAATATCTTTTAACATGACAAAACGTGCGAGCGAGAGCGCGCATTACCCTCGCCATTCACCTTTAATAATATTAACTTACTTTTTTTCCAGTTCTTCTTCGACCTCTGACTCCTGGCTCCAACCTTCGGTGCTCATCTTTCCCTCACTCAGTTTAATCTTCTTCTTCTTGGCAACTTCCGGTTCCTCTCCCGGTCGTTTCTTGGTGTCTCGCACGGGCGTGCTGCGGGGCGTTTCCGACTTAGCGGGGCCCTCCACATCCGGCCAGACAGCTTCCATGAACCTGTCGACAGATCCGGTACTTTAAGAAAAGACCGGGAATTTTCTTTAATAATCCTATTTGCAGTAATCCTAATTTCTAGCAGTTTACCGACCTAAATACCAACATACGATTAAAATGTGTAACAGATCAAAGTGTGTTCACTCTTTTTTTAGAAAACATCAAAATTAGAAGTTTAAAAAACCAGAGGCGTATAACGTTTGATGATTAATTAGTGAATGAATGGATGAATGAGTGGTCGCTTCATGAAGTTAATAATGTTGTTGCACTAAATAGCAACAGGTTAATAATAAGTTCGAGCATTTAGAGATGCTAAAAAAAATATTGAATCCTTTTTTACCTACTAGATAGTTTTTTAGTTTTCCGTAAATAGGAACTTAAATAGGTCTTTAATCCTTAGGAATTCTTGTTTTTGGTATGATGTCTAAGGGGGTCAGTCAGAGGTATGTCCAAACATTAAATTTGGCACACACTCACATTTTTTAAGTTGTTGGTATTTAAATAAATAAATAAATATTGGTGGACTTTCCACACAGCACTATCTAGCCCCAAACTAAGCTTATGCTTGTAATATGGGAACCAGATAGCTGATTATACTACTTATATAATTATTTTTTTGTAAATACATACTTATAATATTATATAACACCCAGACAGAGAACAAACATCTATGTCCATCACACAAATGTTTGTTCACGGTGGGAATCGAACCCACGACCTACGGCGCAGAAGGCAGAGCTACTACCAACTGAGCTTCGTAGGCAGACTGGTCGTTTCAGACTGGTTACATTGCAAGCTCATCGTCGCTCTTATCACTACTAAACTAAATGTTTGCGACTATATAGGTTTGTTTTGTATAACACCGATAGAATTACTAACTATAAGTAACCTATACAAGTCAGCAACGATTTTTAAAACTGTGTCGCAGATACCAACGCCCTCCAGTTTATCTGTTCTACTAACTTACTTCTGATACTCTCTGTCGAGCACCATTTCGTCCCTGGTGTGCGGCGGCGGCGTAGGCCTCTCCTGACTGTCCTCGGCCTCCCATTCACTGGTGAGAGGCAGCGAGCCGCTCTCGGTGAGGAATGCGGCCGGGTACCAGCCGCGGGCCTCCGGGTATACCGCCTCTTGGACCCTGGAATGGCAACACCGATCATGCAAAAAAAAAATCCTAGATATATTTTCTAAAAAAATTGCGAAATGACAAGGCAACACAATGAAAAACGATGACAGCTTTTATATATGATGATAGCTATAGTTGCGTCAACCAAAAAGAAAGCTGAAAAACAGTGGAGGGGATGTGTTTGCGCCACGAATAAAAAGGTTTGCGCATACAAAATACTCACGCCATCACACCCCCTTCCCCTCCTTGCGGCGTTCTTTTTGCGTGACGTGAACTATACAGTAGTTATTTAAACTGACGTACCTAACTATCAACGCCCACCTCTTAGATAATATGGAGAGTTCCTTAACCGGAATCTACGAATAAATCTTATTATTTATTCTTAGGCCGGAATGGTCCAGAGTATCAAAACAAAAACTAAAAATAAGTTTCATCATGAAAGCTATCATGAAAGGCAATGGATATTGCTAAATAAGTTTCATAGGAGAATTAATACAAAAAGCACTTTAGGAGGCAGGCATATCTGTATGCCTCAATTTGATGGACGCAGGGCAATGCATCTTAGGGCACGTTCTTATCGTGCGTGACTTACGAGGCAATGCTGTTATAGTTTGGTTACCACTTAACATTAAGTGGGCCGTCTGCTTGTTCCAAAACAGTTTCCCTGCCTGAGGGTTGTGTGTGGTGTTTGTTTCCATATACACGCTAAAATCATCCTTTAAAAACGCGTTTGAAGTATGAAAAAGTTTTTAAGTTTGGATGGATGGATGTTTGTTACTCTTTCACGCCGAAACGGCTGAAAGGATCTGGATGAAAATAGGCAGAGAGATAGATTATAGTCTGGAATAGCACATAGGCTACTTTTTATCCCGTGGGAATACCAGAATTTTAATCTGCGCGGGTGAGACCGCGGGGCGCACTAGTAGTCTATATTTTGGGATCGATGAGAAAGAAAGAAAGAAAACATACTAGTATTTATTTTGACCCACAAACATAGGTAAGTACTTACCTAAAACTAACAGAAAATACAATAATAACCTACACTAATAAACAAAGATCAGTACGAACCTACCTAACCTAATACCTACCAAAATGAGCCTAAATGATGCTACCTAATGAGTGATTGCTTACTGATGGGTTCCGTAGACGCTGTCAACCAACTCCATCTTGCACATCTCCAGTTCTTCATAGACAACGGAGCGATCCTTAACGCAGTCGCATAGCTTAGGGTTCTCGCACCACCACATTTTCGGTTCGCCTCTGCTTTCCCTGCAACGAAAAACCAAGTTATATAACGATTAACTAAGAGGGTCTAATCTAAATGAACATTTTATAACGTACTAGCGATCCGCCCGCGCGCCCCTGCTCCGCACGGGTGCACATATCATGCATATATTATACATATAAACCTTCCTCTTGAATCACTCTATCTATTAAAAAAAAACGCATCAAAATCCGTTGCGTTTTTAAGATTTAAGCATACAAATGGACATAGGGATATAGGGACAGAGAATGCGACTTTGTTTTATACTATGTAGTAAAGTATAATAAATAAAATAAAAATTGCCGCTTAAAAAAGTAGAAATTGATTCTAGCCCATTGCCAAATAGGCTAGAACCATCAACTATTGGGAATAAAGGTTCTCGAATAGCGACCACGAACCGAAAGTCGAAATGTTGGACGGATCTATTGTTAAAAAAAATTAAATATCTACACTTACTTGTAACACTTATTCTTGTCATGCCTAAACAGCAAGGGCTGACAAATCTTCAGTACGAAGCTCCAAGTGTCCAGCGAATCCGCAGTGGACTTCGACATATTCACAACTGCGCGCGGCGTTTCTATTGAACTCAACATCGACTCGCTTTTAGTCGAAGTTTGACCCGTCTCGGTTAGCCCGTGACGAATATCTATAGATTTATCACCACTGTCCGTCGACTTGTGGCTTTCAATCGACTTAGAACGACTTTTATTCGATTTTTGATTACTTTCGTTCACCTTGGGACTGCCAGGTTTCACACTGCTTTCTCTCAACTTGGAGAGACTTTTTGTTGACCTGTGGCCACTTTCGGACGACTTGTAGGCACTTTCTGTTGACCTGTGGCCACTTTCGGACGACTTGTAGGCACTTTCTGTTGAACTGTGGCCACTTTCGGTTGACTTGTAGCCACTTTCTGTTGACTTATAGCCACTTTCTGTTGACTTGAAACCGCTTTCTGTGGACTTAACGCTTTCAACTGACTTGAAACCGTCTGAGTAGTCGCTCCGACTGGAATACATCTCTCGTATTTTATCATCTAGCTCAGGAGTGACGGATTCTCTTTCGTCTTCTTTAGGGGACATATCATACTCGACTAAACCTTTGTCTTGTATCACATCGTCGTCGATATCTTCTTGTTTGATTTCAGCTATCACAGATTCTAAGAACGACTCATCCATTGCATCGTTAGAATTCGAATCATCATTATAATCAAACCTTATTGGCACTGGAGAGTCATAGAGGTTCTTTTGATGAGTTTTAATTTTAGGTAACCGTTTAGCGATTTTTTTTATGGACGTATTTTCAGCAAACATATCCATAGTTTCCTCTTCATCGTTTTCATCTTCTATTTCGAATTTAAAAGAGTCTGTAACAGGCTGTAGCTTTTCTATTTTGCCTTCGACTGGAGGCTCAACGACCTCATTCATTAAACTTAGTTTAAGTTTTTTTATCGGATCTACGTATTTCGTGTCTGGAGTAATTTTGGTGTCTTTTGTATCTCCCTTCTTATCGCTTACGGGAGTTGAATCTTTACCTCTGTCCTCGTTTTCAGACCAACTGTCG
The DNA here is from genome assembly GCA_963576535.1 of Plemyria rubiginata. Lineage (NCBI taxonomy): Eukaryota > Metazoa > Arthropoda > Insecta > Lepidoptera > Geometridae > Plemyria > Plemyria rubiginata. Next base: position 5,151,597 of record OY754922.1, on the reverse strand, counting down.
CACACAACGAAATCTTTTAGATTAACATCTGTTTCATTAACATCTTTTTCAGCAATTTCACCAATCACCTCTTGAACATCGTCATCCTCTTCATCAGCCAAATTAATTGTATCAACTTTTTCTTTGGATTTTGAATCCTTTTCCTTAGACTTTATAGTTCCTTTAGATTTTCCATCACTTTTAGATTTTGCATCTCTTTTAGATTTTTCTTTAAGGCGTTTAATTTTTTGCTCTCTTTCTTCTCTTTCTCTTATGATACTCTTTCTATCTATTCCATCTCTATGCCAGTCTCTGCTTCTTTTGTCGTCATTGTGACCAAAATACCTTCTAAACTTTTCGCTGTAGTTTCTTCTATCTCTACTTTGTCGATGGTCGTCGATAGGTAGTGACGATACACTCTCTTTATCTCTATCTTTGCTTTTTTGAAAGGGATTTTGATACGAAGGCAGTAGCTTTTCATAGCTGAATTTAAATTGTTTCCCTTCAGCTTTAGCTTTTTTTGCCTCGCGAATGATTTCGTCAACTTTGGCGGGGTCTGCAATATATTATTTACATTAAAGCTATTATTTAAATTAATACGTAGGCTGCAGCGATTTGTCATATTTAATCGTATAATTTCACTTTTGCAACATTGGTTGTATTTTAAAAATATACATGTAGTAAATACATAGTGTGAGTATGTAACAATTATAAGTAATCGAAAAGTAAGGCGGTAGTTCTTTTGAATGTTAAAACATTGAGATTATTGAAACTAAAACATTTATTATAGTACGTCGGGCATCGACCAAAAGCAATCTCCTCCAGCCAAATTGAGATTTGAAGCGGTTGATTTTTTTCGATTCGGTTCGGTTCGACATCGGTTCTTTGTATTCCTAGAAGCGAAATAACATATACATCCCATTCGCATAGCTCTACTAATAAAATGTACCTACATGTATTTACCTATCTCACTTCCTAATAAGATTCTAAACTTTTAATTTTAGTTTATCAGGAAAGTGACTGTTTTTTTTGTACAGTCGCCTTTATTAAGATGTTTTTTTTTTCATTCTAATAGAAGAGAACATTACAAAAATCTGCCCAACGTAATAAATAGAAAATTAGAAAAATAATTTAGAAAATTATAAAGTGTATCCTTAATGTAGGGGACTGTACCTAGGTATCTATACAATTTAAGCAGATACCTACTATAGTCTACAATAAGTTCTACGACTAGCCTCGTTTATACTCTATTAATCTATTAATACGAGTAAACATTATTAATAGATTGTAAAGCTCTAAAATGTCCGAATCATTTTTTATTCCCAAACACTAGGCGTGTTCTACTTAGCTAATTTTTACTTTGCCTTGTACATAGTGTACAGACCGAATAAACGAATGGCAGTGAGCAAGAAGGAAGTGAGTGAGCGAGAACAATATTTAGCCTTCGTACGAAGGCTAAATATTGTTGATTTTTTTCGATTTTATCGTAGCGTAGGACGGCTACCAACTGAAAGAGATCGTACAAGACCGATTTGGAAATCGATTGGGAAGGCTATGGTCAGCGGTGGGAAGTCGACGACTGACATGATGTCATTATATTGTGCTAAAGTAATACATTTCCATTCGTTTGTTTGGTCTGGATACACACGGATACTACTCTACAACGCAAACAATACTAAACTTAATAATCAATCTACGAAAGAAGCAAATCAATTGATAACCAGCCCTTTTCTTACTTTGAGCAGCGACGATGTTCGGTCTGCGTTTTACCGACGGTTTCGTAACTTGTTTCTTGAGAGGGTGTAACATTCGCATATCGCGAGCTTTTCACAAACACCCAAACAAGCAAGGAAACAAGCAAAATATTGTTAGTGCCATTTTCAGGTCAAGTTAATGTGCGACCTGCTAGCTTGAGTGAGGATACAAGACAGGAGTAGACCATTGAATAGACAGACAAAGTGTTAATGTGGCTTCATATTAACAGTGTCGGGGATACATACATAGATTTTAAAATTAATGTGTATTTACACATACTGTCACTGCTTGAATACCGGAACTTGGATCCATGCGAGACTCAATACTTTTTCTATTGATCTGACATACTAGAGGTCCCACCAAGCTGTCAGGAGAGCGCAAGCAAAGCATTGCGAGACTAATGCTGTTAATGTCGAGGTAGGTGCTTGGTTGTTCAGATGTATTTTTAACCGGCTTCAAAAATGATGTAGTCTTAGTGAACTGTCTTACTAAATGATAGCACATTGTGAACATAGCATAGTTTGATATTCACAAAAGCTTAAGTCGTGCTGTGACCATAGCTGTTTTGATGCTTTGTTAAGTTTTCCAAGCCCTGTTTAAGGACGCTAGTTATTGAAAGACTAGTTTAAGGTGCAAAAAATGAGAGAGCAACAAATTCACAACAAAAGAAGTAAAATAACACCCTCAAGTACCGTAACAAAGTAAACATACCTAGAAGCATGGACTTGATCGGAGGCATAGCCTTGGTGGGCATGGCTTTATCATTGGTTGATGCCGGGCATATCAGACCAAGGGGAATCCCCAGGTCTACCAACTCCATCTTCCGTTTCATAGCTTCGATCTCCGAAAGGGTTTTCTTCTGGATGTTGAGGTAGTCAGCTAAGGGAAAGGACACTACATCAAATATTTAAGCTGAAAATTTTCGGATTTTCTCGTTAATAACATTTATGATGAGGCTCAATATAATAGCAATATTGATTGTCAAACAGTATAACAGATATAGGAAAATGTATTACCTACAGATCTTGTGTTTCAACATCAGCTGGACAGTTAAATTAAATTATGGTATTTACCATTCTGGAGTTTGCTGGTGCCGGGCTTGGGTGGTTTAGGGGGTTTCTTGGGATCCGGCACCTCCTCTATATCTCCAGGTTTCAACACTGGTTTGGAGGTCGCCAACTTTCCGATGAACACAGTGCCTACTGAACCTACTGTAAAAAATATAAAGTTTGTATGTAAGCTGAATGAAAGTACTAATGGTCTAGGTCTAATCAGGATTGGATTTTTTCATTCAACAAAGGTCTAAGTCTAAGAAAACAGTTATGTATTTGATTTTGAATTTTAATTGCTGTGGCCTGAATATTTTTATATTATTCTTAATATGTAAAGTTTCAGCACTGTTAGTACCTAGATAGTAGAATGGGCAAACTATTTAAGATTGCCCCTGACACTGTTATCTGGCTCTTAGGGCTGATTTCTATATTAACAGCATAAAAAGGAAATATTTGTGAATTTATTTCAAACAATCTAAAAAACTGCTGCTGTTTTGAGAAATTCTTTCACAATTAGCATGCTACATTATCCCAGAGTAACACAAGCTATAATATTTAAAAATAAATGTGTACATCTGTGAGTAGCTATGACAGGCTGCTAGTATTTTTTTAGATTTATAGTGTTAACTAAGGAAATCACAAAGATTTTATAATGTCCCAAAAGTTATTCTCCAAGCGGGATCTGAACCCCTCGGACCTTCCCCTTGATACGGGAATGCACTACCACCTAGAACAAGAATTAGGTAAATAGAGAATAACTTTTGAGACATTATAAAAATATTCACCAGATTGGTACTAATAATCACTTACCAGTGGTACAGACAGTTTTGGGTGGAGGAATGGGAGAGAGTGATGATTTCTTCTGAATGGAGAATGCTCTCAGCCTTTTCTTAGCATTCTCCACACCTTTGATGGTTGGCTTTAAGTCATCGGTTTGAGTTTTGAACTAAAAATGTACATAACATTGTATATTGTAATGTACATAACATTTAGAATTTACAAGAAAGGAGATTCAGATAAAGTAAGGATGGACAAGAATCCCACGCCATCTTCACTAGTCCTTTTGTCTAGGAGATGAAAAATTATTAACTTTACTTATTTTCTTCACTTTAAAAAAACCCTAACCAAACTAAGTAGTAATGAAGAAGTGAAGTTATAATTTTGATACCCCTTTAGGAACCCCCCCCCCCCCCCTACAGGATGCAATCATAAAAATGGAGGTATAAGCCTAAATACCTACATACATTTTTCAATTTTAAGCCTTTTTTTATCGAAATTTCAGCAGTCTTTTACCTAGTACTGCACACCCTTTGCTGTACTCTGACCATATTTCTCCTTCTAGAAAACAGGACTCAAGGGAAGGATATGCCACCCCACCTACTCTGAACCCACAACCCAGGCTTAAGGATTGCTCTAGAGCCAACCCAGAAAGAATATAAACGAATGCATGCATCTTCCAATCTTGAGACAATGATTAGATTTTTTTTATCAAAACCATCAAATTACCTTATCCGATGTCCCTGGCAGCGACGGGGGTGGCTCATTAGGGTCAAGGTAATCCCGGATCGGATTGTTTAGGCCTGTGTCCATGGTGCGAGTCGAACATTGAGCCAATCGACACTGAAAAGAACTACAGTCCCGAGTTCCGGTGCCCTACAGATTGAGGGACAACATAGGTTAATTTACCATTTATAATTATAGAAAATAGAGAATACGGGGTAAACATAAAACTGGCAAAACAGTCAAAGAGAATGTAAAACTACGAAACACTGAGTATCAGCTAGCTAGTTTACAAATAAATTTAGGACTATACTTATAAATCTGTGAATAAATCCATTTCATTCTCACACACACAACAGTACACAAACCACAGAACATAATATGACACAAACTCCAAGCCAAAGAGAATGTAAAACTACGACTCTTACGTAGTTATTGTATACTATTTGTACGACCCAAAGAACGAAGCAAAGAGAGAGAATCAAAGAGTATACATACAATAACTACGTGAGAGAATGTAAATTGCTTAGAGCATTTATAACTGGAGATGTTAACGCAAGGCGTACCCCTCTGCCGGCCATAAGGCGCGACTTGGCCATGCACGTTATATAAAACTACTTCACTCATCACCGCGCGGCCATTAGTTGTCGTTTCGTGTCGCGAAGTAGTGCTCAGTAAAAATGGTGAATTGTGCGGTATTTCGGTGTAAAAGGAGATCAGAGACATCAAACTTTAGGGAACACGGTATTTCCTATCACAAGTAAGTGATATTTTAGTCAATTGTTTTTGTAATTACGTTTAATTTATATTTAATGGAATACCAGTTACGACAGTTTTAATACGACGCCAACGTCTTGGTAGGAGGTGTCGGTGAATTTATATTCCTTGGTAGAAGGCGTAGTGTAGGGACTAGTTGAGCGAAATCGATTGAATGAATGATGGAATGAACGTAAAATTAGAATAAAATGCGATGTGTTTTTTGTACCCATATTTAACCGATTTAAAAAAAGGATGTTCAGTATTGGACTCTACAAAAACTGTCTCTGTCATTCTTCAATACGTCGCTTCATGGAGCTCCCTTAAAATTTTAGTTGTGCTGTGTCGTTGGTTTATTGCTATTTTCTTTGTACTTTTTGAACGCAGAATCGTATAAACGTGATTTTCGTATAGCTGTAGTATGTTAGCTGGAGAGGGACATGGGCTATGAGCATTTGTTAACAGCCGCTATTCTTCTACTGCTCTTCAATTTTCACCCCGTCATACCAATCATCATCATCAGCCTATGTAAGTCCACTGCTGGAGACATCATACCAATTAAGAAACAAAATATTTATCTAAAAATGCATTCATGAAAGACTACTTACTTGAAAGATTACTTACTACTTGCGAAAATAGAATATAGCTTAAAGTTACTCAACAACAGTGTAGCTTTCTATTTGTAAAATAATTTTTAAAATCGTTTCAGTAGTTTCAGAGATTACGCTCTACAAACTCTTAATAAAATATTTTTTACAAAAAAAAACCGACTCCAAAACTGCTATCCAATTTGTTATGAAAAATACACTAAAAAGTTAAAAATAATTGCATTATGGATTTATATTTCAATCTACTTACAAATAGGTATCCATTTTTTCAACAAATCTTATAATTTTATTATTATGACATTATACAATTACTGATATTTTTGGAGTCGGTGCCAGCACTCTATTTACTTAGTAATACCTACTAGGCTAGACAGGTACCTACACGTTTGTTAATCTTGGCTAAAAAAAGGAAAAGTATATGATTTTGAACCACCCTGTTTCATTCATATGAAATCATTCATTTTGTCGGTCTTTTTACAACCCATCACTACTTTTTTGTGTTAGTGTGTAACTAAACAAAAGTGTAACAACAGTCATTCTTTAATTGTGTTATTGTTTTTGTGTTGGTGTACAGCTTTTACTTGCGTGTGCGTTTATAGGGACGCTTAATTTTTCTGCATTAGTGTGCGTGATTATGTAAATGTGTTCTGTACCGTACTACCCCGCCTCCCGCGAAAACCGGCAGAAAGATTTTAGTACTAAAAGTAGCGCTTGGCATCTCCCGTTATAAATGCTCTAAGGTAAATTGTAATGAATGTATGTAAATAAAGTAAAACTACGAGAAGAGGCGGGACTTAGTACAAAGCCAATGGAATCAATTTAAATGGCACTTCAATACCAACAGATCGTATATCGAATATTGTACGTCAAACAACAGTTTTACCAACCTATCAGCCTAAAGTGCTGCGCGATGGGCCTTGCTTTTATATCGTTATAAAAAAATATGTGAGATCAAATACGAGCTTATTTTTGAGCACCGGTGGTCTAGTGGGAGTGACCCCGCCTTCCGATCGTAAAGTCGCAGGTTCGAATCCGGTCGTGCACCAATGGATTTTCTAGGGAAAAATTTATGTGCGCAATGCCAGTGCTCTTAAACGGTGAAGGAAAACATCGTGAGGAAACCGGTTAGTATTCTAACAGCGGCGATGGGCTTGCAACCTGTCACGTATGGAATACTAACTGCTGCAAAATGTGGGTATGTGCCAAATGTAATGTTTGGACGTACCTCTGACTACCCCCCTTAGACATCCTCAAAGAATCTTTAATTAGTACCTACTTGGTACTGGGAGATCTGAAGGAATATCTACCGTGCCTGGGGATCGAAGTCGTGAAGCTGTTTCAGTTTTTTTTTTATATTGACTGAATCCATGTTCAAGTGCAAACTAGGTCCTGAAGTCCTAGGTTGGACTTAAATATGGATCTGATATATAATAAAAAGCTTTTTGCATTATTACATAGGTACTAGTACCGCCCCGCGGTTTCACCTGCGTAGTTTTAAATCCCGGTATTCCCACATAAAAAGTAACTTAAGTGGTAATCAAGAATCCAATAATCTATCTCTCTGCCAAGTTTTATCCAGATCCGTTCAGCCGTTCCGGCGTGAAACAGTAACGAACACTCATCCATCCATACCTTATTATATTAGTAGGTATTATTAGCATAGGATAGGTAGGTACCTATTATAACAAAATAGGCATTATTTATTCATTATGGAAAAAAAAATTGTATGATGTATTTACATTTTGTTGCACATGGAAAATATATTACACGCACCTAAATAAGTAATATAGGCACGCTGCGTCTGCGAAATCGTCATCCTTTTTCGACAAGGAATATAATACTCTCTCTCTCTGATGATTCTCGATGTCTACTGCCATAGTGGCGTACAAAGAGTATACAATAACTACGTAAGTGGCGTACGCCGTACGGTACTGTGTAGTGTTTGCGAATACGAAGCAGTGGTAGGCTGCGTCGTATCGTATGTGTGTTCACTTCTTGGAACAGTTTATAAATAAGTGTGCACATTTTAGAATATTCTGGCGGGCGCCCGCCGCGCCGGGGTTAGATAGAACTATTATTAGTACTATCCTAATCTGATCCTAATCAACATTTCGTAGTTCGTAGTCTTACATTCTCTTTGATAAATAATCAAGTCAAAACACAGTATTAGGTAGAACTTTAATAATTGTTTAAAAATATATTATCTGGAATAATTTCCGAATAGCAATGTTTACTATTGAATAAAACATAGGTAGTTAGATAAAGATTCTAAACTCCACTAAACATATAAAACTAAATAAGTTAGAACTTATAAAAGTTTTTCTGTTCACTGACTTCCATCATCAGCTCTGATAGATCATCACTCAACTTTATATTCATCACTGGCAGTTCAGGTTCCAGTTCTGAAACTGAAAATAAAAACAGATTAGAAATTAGCAAATGTTGCTAAACTGCAAACCAAGGATGCAATATTTTTTTATTAGATAAAATCACCGACAACATTAAGATGTGTTGTGTCATGTGTAGGTATATACTGTTTCATTTGCTAAGCCAGGGCCCACTAGATACTGCTAGTGTTTTAAAATCATATAAAATCTAGAATGCACCATAATTTGTACCTATTATTACCGCACAATGGAGACCAGTGATTTCGAGTACAGTCTAGGTCTGTGGGGTTCCACAGAAATTTATAGTCAGGAGACAGCTTAGATTTAAAACAGTAAAAATGAAAAGGTGCATTACCTTGATTATTAATAGGGAATGTGCAAGAAGCTTCCATTTTCAAATCTGTTACATGGTTGCTTGAGCCTACACTATGAATATCATTGACATCTGCAAACGCTACCTCTGGTGCACATGAAAACGAAGTTGTATCAACATAATTTAACTTTTGCTTTTTAGGGTTCTTGTCAGCATCAGATGATCTTTTTTGGGGTTGAGCCAGAGATGATGCAACTTTTTTTTTCTTTGTTTCTGTGTTAAGTTTTTTAATTTTAAGAACTCTTGCCACCTCTGTTCTTATTGTCTGTTTAATGTCATCAGATAAATCAACACCACTATCATAGTTTTTAGCATATTTCTGAATTGGTTCATCATCACTGGAATCATTAGGAGCATTGTCGTTTGTGTGCTCTTCATTGTAATACTGCTGCCACTTCATGACCATATTTTCCACATTTTTCTGAAATTTGTTTACTTTTGTGAAAAACTTAAGTAAATTTACATACAAATTAGTAAGATTGACACCATCATCATTTTAGATTCAGAATCACCTACCTAGCAGTATTCATATCATAGTTGACTAATCACACCATCAGACAACTAAGATTCCAGGCCAGCATGATATTATATAATACTAGTTGCGCCCTGCGGTTTCACCCACGCAAATTTAAATTCCGGTATTCCCACAGGATAAAAAGTAGCCTTAGTGTTATTCCAGACTATAATGCATCTTTCTGCCAAGTTTCATCTAGATCCGTTCAGCGGTTCTGGTGTGAAAGAGTAACAAACATCCATCCATCCATACTTACAAACTTTCACATTTATAATATTAGTAGGATTAAAAACAAATAACTCACAAACTTGATAGGAGTAGGTATCCTTAACATTAGATGCTCCTCATGTGCTTCTGCCATTTCACATCTTGAGCAGAGATCAAAGTCTGGGCATGAGACACATTTGTACCGGAAACCAACAATTTTGGCACGACAGTTATTGCAAGCTATGTTGCTGTGCATAGGGCGATCATCATTATCATCTGAAGCCTCTGTAAATTATAGAATCTTTTGTTAGATAGGATTAGGTGTTTATGGCTTTGAAAAGAACTAGGATCATTAAAGTCATTGGTGGCACAATCTACAATTTAAGTAATACCTAATAAAACCAATGGGGTAGTTTAGTTTTTATTACCTACCAAGGTTTGAGTTTTTTACCTTCAGCTTCACACCCGGGTAGGTACAAGGTAGGTACAGCATCAGCACACAGATGTTTATTTTTGATACTTTGGGCAGAAAAGTGGCGAGAGCAGAATCTGTACAAGTTTCTTTTGACTTGTGGTTTTTCCAGTAAATCCTCTCTTCTTGCCGCTGCTAGCCATTGTTCTTGACTAAAATAAAATTATAAGAAATAAAATTATAAAACATATCAGCCACCAAAGGAGTACGAACAGATTAGGGCTAGTTTAAAAACTTACCGATTTATATCTTTCGGCACGCTGTAAAAATACAAATGCTTACTGGTTCTGCTATTACGGCCGCAGCCGTGAACACAACAATAATTAACCATCCCCTTTTTTGTTGTATTTATTTGTAATGAAAACTTCCTTTCTTTCTATTATTCTAGTCCCTTTTCCTTTCCCTTCCCTTTCCCTCCCTCCCTTCTATCGTTTTATGCTTTACCTCTGGACTCTGGTTCAGTCAGACACAAAGATAATATTAGTAAGCAAAGAAATGTCATGATTGATATGTCAGTGTCATAATGACCACTATCCGTAAGGATATATGTGTTCTGTGATGACCACTCAGGGGTAGATATCATTTTTTAATCATGGCTCACTGTTAGTGGTAATGGCGCACGGGTTTGCTTGTGCCAATACAATATTTTATTTCAATTTTTTTACTAGATTTGTAGTACTTACTACACTGAAGGAAATCACTCAGATGATCGATGATGAACGTTATCGCCAGAATCACTAAGGAAATGGAATATTTTATTTCCTAAACAAACTTCAGAACACAACACTGAAAAGTAGGTACCTTCTATCTATGATATCTATACCGCATTGATGGAGTTTGGATGCAGCATAGTCGCACTTTCGTTGTCAGTTCCGTTGGAAATGCTACTCTAGAACAAAGACGGCTACGTGAGGATCTCATTGAAACATACAAAATTCTAACACAGCCTACCCAACATACAAGATATCCTCCTAAGAAAAGAAGACAGAGCGTCCCGTGGCCCCCATCGTTCCCCCATTAGTTCGTGATCCTTCCAATACCTTTTGTTATCATCTTAAGAGCCCGGCGACAGCGGCTCGCAGTTTCGAGGGGCGATCGGCTATTATTTCATTTCGGGGAGGTTGTTTGAAAGAATAACTATCCAGTGACACGCATAAATACTGTTCGAATACAAATAATACAATAATATAAGGGAAATGTGCTTGAGTCAGAAATCATTTTGGTATTAGGTAAACGTAAGGCCAAACATACTAATAGATAGTTATTCTTTCAAACAACCTCGCCGAAATGAAATAATAGCTAATCGCACCTCATAACTGCGAGCCGCTGTCACCGGGCTCTTAAACTGTTCATCTAGGTATTTAATCAACCTATCATCTCTACAATCAGAGCCGAAGCAGAGACCCTTGCGTCTAAACACAAGTTTAGTAACTTAGTTAGAGCAAGGTACTGTTCTTCACTGAAGCGTACATCAGAGACGTAACTGTTAAATTGAACAAAAATATAGCAAAAATTGTCGTTATCCAATTACAGCACACTTATATCTACCAACTATGATGAACTATGAACTTTTTGTACGATTTTTCCTGAAAATAAAAACATATTATTATTATTATAATACACATGTAGCACATAATTTCTTCAGCAACATTACAGAGTGGTTCACAACTGGAACATGCTGACGATGCTGACTGAGGACGTTGTCTCCGCTGACTCAGTGAATGCCTTCAAAAATAAACTCGACAATAACTGGTTTCGAACAAGTAAAATAGTGCTTAAAAACTAGAACTAAAAAAAACAATAACAAAGACACTAGACAAAAAATTTAAAATAATAGGTAATACCTAATTTCAACGATTCAATTTCAATTTATAACAATTTCAACAATTAAAATTCAATCATCAATAATTTCAACACTGCGACGTAGACATATCAGCAAAAGCTGCTCGTCTATAAATAAATAAATATATGCAAATAAAACAAAATAAAATAATTACCCTATACAAGGACCCGGCGCGGCGGTGCATCTCCACCTTGGATGAAGTATAACATGGATTGGGCGTGAAATAATAATACCAAGAGTAAGAGAGACGCGATAATACGAATTATACCTATGAGAAAGGGAAAGATCATATAAATTTTCTGTCCCTTACTCCGTATACGTTTTTTGATACTATTTGGCTCCAAAGCTGTCAAAGTTGGAGCCAAACTTTGGGTTGGGTCAAGTCAAGTGATTTTACGTGTTTTCAAGCCGAATTTCAATGAAAATAATGTGTGCCTAGGTCCCAGTTAACGTAGAGCTATGTTCAAATGTGGTGCATTGTAGTATTTAGCGTGTGTTATGAACAGAGCACGGAAAAGTGAAAATATACGCTTCCATCGGTATGTAGCAATTTTATGTTCTATTTGTCAATAAAACTAGGAAGTAGAGAGCAAAGTGTTCACAATTAATCATGTAACGATTTTGTTGGCTTTGTAACGCATAATCAAGTAGATTTGTATATTTTAATTATTTATAAAATTTAGTAGGTATAGGTTACTAAAAACCACACAAATTGACATGGTTATTCAAAATGTCAAACCAGATAGGTAGTCCATAGAAAACAAAAATCTACATAATTTAGCTGGGTTATACGATTTTTTAGGCTGCCAACTAAAAATAAATCTATTTGCCAAAATCGTTGGGAAACGAATCACTAGGGTCGAATCGAGTCGGATATGCTATTTTATGTTCGAACATTATACAATAGAATGAACTAGAAAAAAATAAATGGTTGCGGCTTACATAACCTCATAACTTTTTATTATTTAATTTAAATAAATATGTAAGGCGTGTAAATGACGTAAGTAGGTACATACAGATAAGTAGGCAAATACGAAATAATTATATAGGTACCTTGTAAGATCATTATATTTTTAGCTTTGCTTTGCATATTAAACCTATTATTCATAATCCCTGTCATTTTATACCGGCTCAATAGAGTATTCTTGTCACTGTTACTATCATTCTTTTATACAACTAGCTGATGGAACAGCCTGATGGCCCACCTGATGTTAAGTGGTAACCATCACTTATAACAAAGCCTTGCCTTGTAAGGCACGCACGACAGGAACGTGCTCTACGATGCACTGCCCTGCGTCAATCAACTTAAGGCAAACCGATGTTAAGCCTGTAATTACACCGGCGACCACATTCTTCAAAAAGGCGTGGTGGTGGTAGTACTTCCTCGGACGAGCCCTTCATAAAGAGCTCTACAACTCTTATCATACTTTATGACAGCCTACTTAGCTCAGTTGGTAGTAGCTCTGCCTTCTGCGCCGTAGGTCGTGGGTTCGATTCCCACCGTGAACAAACATTTGTGTGATGAACATAAAATGTTTGTTCTCTGTCTGGGTGTTATATAATAAGTATGTATTTACAAAAAAAGTTATATCAGCTATCTGGTTCCCATATTACAAGCATAAGCTTAGTTTGGGGCTAGATAGTGCTGTATGGAAAGTCCACCAATATTTATTTTTATTTATCATGCCAACGAAAAGATACAGCTACAGACTTATCGGTCTGATAAGCTATTGGCACGCTCAAAGTCCATTATGAATAAGGGCCTATTAATTTAGGTCTCCTCATAATTTTCGCATTAGATAGAAATTGATGATTATTTTATGTCTGAGACCGCCTTCGCGTGTGTCGCGATTGAATACATACATACCTACGTAATAATTATGTACATGTTTGTTTTACAGATTTCTCAAAGATGCAACTACTTGAGCTGATAGTTTAAAGCTACGTTCCTATCACCAAGCTCCAGATGGGCAACCGCATGAAGGATGGAATAATAGATTTTTTTAATTTGATGCAAAGCTGAAATAACAAGTGACATCTGATTACGTTTGATCGGGCTTTCTGAAAGCGGTCGTTAATAAAGTTTATGATATCCTTGGGATATTACTGTGTGCTCATTTACCCTATAACATTCCATAGGTTGTAGAAAAATGCATTACAACACGTGCATACAAAGCCAAAAAGCCCAAGTTGTTTGAAAGGTTTTCGTTCGGTTCGCTCGTTCGATCAGCTACAGGATAATATTAGGGTTAAAAACCTACATGTCATGCATGTGATGGGCTTCATTGCCATTTTTCAACACATTTCTTATAACATATATTTAAATGAAAAAAACAACTGGAGCCGAGGCGACATCATAACTTTTGCTTGGGTAATAAATTATATGATGGTGGCAGCCCATAAATTGTATGTACTTGGTAACTTGGCGAAAGGACTTTGTATCCAAGCCAGCACAAAATTAAAAAAAAAAAAAGTACATACACTTATTGTCTGTCTTGCTCGGGTATACGCGCCCGTCAAGGTCAACTCTATAGTATTCTTCTTCTAAGATCTCTACCGACACGGCACGACGCGGCGCGCCGGCGCGCGAGTTTAGGTTCCTTATTATGTGATAAAATACAAACAAACATAGCAACAAGGTTGAAAACTTAAGAAAAACTGATAACAATAACAGACATGATAACGAGAAAACGAAAACCAAACAAAAACTGGACAACGAAAAAAAATCCACTCGAGCAGCGAAAATGGAACACATCACATTCGACTTCGATGAGAGACGAATGAAATTTACAACAAAATTGTTTCGAACTTCTGTGATTTGCGCCCATATTTTACTCCCATGATACCATACCTACCATCATCAGTGTCGGAAATTATTTTATAAATTTTCTCAATAAAATGAAACGAAATATGTACATATACCTAAAGTTTAAGTATGTACAAAACTCAGAATAACATTGTTCTTCTGAGTTAAAACCATACCTATTTTCCAGTCTATGGATATTGATTACAGATTAAACCCTACATTTTGAAAAATGGAGTATGGAGTAATCTTCCTTCTCTCAACTTCTTTGTCGAAACAATGGTTTTAATATGGTAACACTTTTGTTTACAAAAATTTAATTTAGAACTTTCTTTCCTTGTTCTTGTTCTGTTTTGTCGAACGTTTATTTCCAAGATTAAATAACGTTACGCATTTATTTACGATTATTTGTATGATTCACGTACATAATCACGTTGTGAAAAAGCTTAGTTCATTAATTATGGACCTACCGTACGTCTCATGAAAGGAAAGGAGTGGCTGACTTTGAAGTTCAATCTTCGTTTCCTGTCATCTAACGAAGCAACATAACATTTTCATTTTAATTGTTTTTCTAGTGTTATTTTGAGTTGTGTTGTGTAATTTTGGTGGTATTTTAACCAACATTACTTGTGGTCTTAGCACAAAGTGTAAGCATTTGAAATGAAAGTTTATTATGTGATATCGTGATTTGACCGAAAATGTTTCAAATGTTTTGAAGAAACCGCCACCATTTTCTTCAAAACATTGACTGACTCGACTTTGGACTGACGTGACTAGAAACATAACTACAAAGAGTATAATCTCTGAATCACTTGACATTGGCAAGATTGTCTATGACAGGAGCCATAAAAAGAAGAAAGAAAGAAAGAACTGCATCCACTAGTCTGAAATTCTGAATCAACTTTTGAGAAATGCGATGACGATGGCCACCGTAGATCTATGTCGAGTGTGTCTAAGCCGCGATATTAGAATGTATTCAATGCGAAACACCAGAACTGAAGAAATATTTGAATTATTTGCAAGCACTAAAGTAAGTCCCAACTATCTGCCAGTACAGTAGTAGGTATTTGGAAAAAAACCCACAGGTACCTCTACCTTTCAAGTTTGTTTTGTAGGTATAGTATCTGTTCACTCAGGATACCTACTAATTACAGCCAATACCATCAAACCTAATTTCTTCTTGATTCATGAAAGCAAGTAGAATTAGTTTAAATGGATCATAAGATGAATCAGGTGAGAAGGTCCTACCTACATATTTTAAGTACTACATATATAATTGAAACTAATTATCAATAAAATGTTTATACCTGTTTATACCTGTAAGCAAAATTCTTTTGTAATTTTGTTTCAGCTCAGTACACAAGAGGGCTGGCCAAAAACGATATGCTACATTTGTTACTCTCAGCTTCAAAGATGCTGTAAATTCAGGGACATGACTCAACTGGCAGAGACTGCTCTAACACAGTTCTTTGAAAATGGGTACAAGGTACACACATTGCTTGCATTTTTAATTTATGTTCCTAGAATCAGAATAATTTTGTGTGACTGATGATGGATTGAATTTGGTCAAAAGTACCTAAGTGCCTTTCCTTTATTTTAAGGCGCTGACAAAACCTAATATTTCTCTCGCTCACACGATTCGACATTTTGAAAGATATAAAATCACAAATTCCAATTTTGAAGAATCGCAAACAACCATTTTATGTGCAATCACATTGCTCATAGTTTGGTAAAAATTTCATATGGATTGATGCAAGTTTTCCTACTCAAAAGTTTGCTTGAGTACGAAAACTAGAAAAGCAAAGTTTTAAGTAGGAAAACTTGTATCGATAAAAATGATTTTTTTACTAAACTGTGCGCAATGTGATTGCACACAAAATGGTTGTTTGCGATTTTTCGAAAATAGGTTTAGTGATTTTATATCTTTCAACAAGTCGAAACGTGCAAGCGAGAGTCACATTAGCTCTTGTCTTTGTCTTTCAAGAAAAGTAAGAAACAAACATGAAACTAGGACAGGGCCCTATTTTAGGTCCAACTTATTTTTAATCTTAACCTATTTTACCACTGCTGGGCAAAGGTCTCCTCCATGCTCTTCCACTTATCTTGGATCTAATAATATTTAAAATATTTTTTAGCTACCGCCAGATACATCCAATATGTTATTTATCAGAAAACCTCACAACTTGACTACAACAGTTGTTCAGCACACTTCTTCTGATGATCCACATGGAGTGGAAGCCGTGAAAGCGGAACTGTCGGACTCTGTTGATTGTTTTGGTGATTTTGATGATAGCCCTGAGAAATGTGTCAAGTATGAAGGTATCATAAAAACAAAGTTACTTAAATAACTTTACACAATATTATTACTGGTTATACTTAACTAACATATTTATTTGATTTTCAAAAATATTAAAAAAAATTATTTTTATTATTACAGCCAGAACCCAATTTAAAAAGAAAGTAAATAACACCGAAACAGTAATCAGAATAGACCTTGGGAATGTTAAAACAGAAGACACTGAAATCCATCTCAAAAAGGAAGAAAGCCTTGTTCAAGAACCCTATGGCAAAGAAAAAGAAAGTCCAGATGAAAGGACTGAATTGAGTTATTTTTGCTCTTTATGCAACAAGAAACATGTTACCAAAAAAGCGCTGGATCAGCATATGAAAGTACATGATCAAAGTCGACATTATGTATGTGACATCTGCAAATATAGGTTCAATACAAAAGCTAACTTAAAAACTCACAAGGAAAACTTACATAGAACTGAAAGTGAAACAGTTGCATGCACTGTTTGCCATAAACTCATGAACAGTCCGCAAATCTTAAAACGACACATGAAAATTCATTCTGAAAAGCCGCCGAAAATTCACGCTTGTGATAAATGTGATTTAAAATTTTCTGACAGGAGTACCTTAGTGAGACATAAGACAACACACACAGAAAGTATGCCAGCGAAACCACATGCATGCCAAATATGTGACAAAACATTCTCTGTTATCTATTACCTAAAAAGTCATATAAAACTGCATACTGGAGAAAAACCATATTCTTGCGAAAGATGTGGCAAAGCGTTCACACTAAACAGCCATTTGAAAATTCACATGAGAACTCACACTGGAGAAAAACCATATTCTTGCACTAAATGTGATAAGAGTTACTCCAGCCTCGCTCACGTTAAATATCATATGAAGATGCATACAGGAGAGAAAGGCTTTGTCTGTGATATATGCCAAAAAGCTTTTTCCGAAAGTAGCCATTGGAAAAGTCATATGAGAATACACACCGGAGAAAAACCCTTTGCCTGTGACATGTGCGATAAGAAATTCATTGGTCATACTAACTTGAAGCTGCACAAGCGAATTCATACCGGCGTAAAGCCACACGTGTGCGACATTTGCGGGAAAGCTTTTGCTCAAAAGTCAGTACTGATAATACACGTAAGGACACATACTGGCGAAAAACCATTCGCATGTCACAGATGCGGAAAGACATTTACCATGTCTACGCACCTACGGACTCATATGAGGACGCATACAGGAGAAAAGCCATACGCATGTGAGATATGTGGCAAAACTTTCGCGGAGAACGCCCGTTTGAAAAGGCATATGCGAACGCACACTGGGGAAAAACCATACGCCTGTTCCATGTGCAATAAGTCATTTGCTGACTACACGAACATGAAAACTCATTTGGTAACACACACTGGAGAAAAGCCATATGCATGTGACAGGTGCGGCAAAACTTTTACCCAACAAGGCACAATGAAAAAGCATATACAAATAGTACACCTAAAAGAAAGACCGTATGCTTGCAACATGTGTCCGAAGACCTACGCCAAAAGACAGGCCTTAAAAGTTCACGTGCGGACGCATACGGGAGAAAGGCCGAGTAAAATAAATGCAATATCCTCATAGATCTGATATTTATATAAATTCAAATAAGAATGTACTGTTGGTAAATTGATATTTAAACTAGTGGCTCTGGGAGCTGTAGACCTCGCGAGCATACTAAAAGTGAGCTATTTGAGGAATGTAATGTGCAAGTGCATTTTCCGTTTTGTGATTTTTTTGATCTTTTTGATTTTTTTTGCATCATCTTGTGTAGAATGAGGTCCTTTGTGTTTCTCTCAAATTTGATTGAAACCTTGTTCAACATCGATTGTTTGATGAGCTATCCTGTTCATCATGCTGAAGATCCTTATCAGATCTTCGCCAAACTTTTATGAGACCAACTTATAGTTACTACCTTTCATATAAAAAAAAATAATCGAAATCGGATCTCATTTGGTGGAGATATACAGTATATCAAATAGCCCCCTTTTTGTCCTTTTTTTGGGGGAAGAACCCCTCCAATCAAAAATCCCCGACGACAAAAAAATTCTAATAAGTCATATAACCTGTGTACCAAGTTTCGTCCAGATCGGTTGAAAAATGCGACCTGTAGAGGAGAACAGACAGACAGACATCCGGACAAACGCATTTTTGGCCAATGTGGAAACTGAGACGCTTCGCTCGCTCGGTCAATAAATAAAAAATAAAAATTTCCAAGCAGCAATTTTATCTTTATAGTAACCAGCCGGAAGTTTAGAGGCACATACATAGTTAAACCTATGTATCAAATAAAAGTCATGGGATTCTAAATAATGGTATATTTTCAAAAATATCAAATTACATGACCTGCATTATCTATTTACAAAATTTAATAAACATAATTAAATGAAATATTCGTCCGTCATGCGTCGTTAATATAAAATAAATCAGTTGTGGGCTTTTAGCAAAATAGCTTATAAAAATATTTACAAAATGTGCCTACCAACGGTATTAAGGCTCCGGTGACAGCGGCTCGCAATTTCGAAGTGCGATTGGCTATTATTTCATTTTATTTCATTTCGGGGAGATTGTTTGAAAAAATAACTCTAAAGAAACACGCATAAATACTGTTCGAACACAAATAATACAATAATATAAGGGAAACATGCCCGAATCAGAAATCATTTTGGTATTAGTATGTTTGGTCTTACGTTTACCTAATACCAAAATGATTTCTGACTCAAGCACATTTCCCTTATATTATTGTATTATTTGTGTTCGAACAGTATTTATGCGTGTTTCTTTAGAGTTATTATTTCAAACAACCTCCCCAAAATGAAATAAAATGAAATAATAGCCAATCGCACCTCGAAATTGCGAGCCGCAGTCACCGGACCCTTAAGTAAAATGTGCGGCATTACAAAATCATATTACTTTGAAAAAGACTCCAATCGGGTTGACTAATCTTCCTATGTTTTTTTTTGCCGTAAGCTTGACAATAATCAATGGTTAGGTGATTCAGATATTGATAAATCAACAAGAGATCTGACGAAATCTTTTAAATGGCACATGTATCAAAATACCTAGGCAAAAAGTATGCCACATTAAAACTGATACAAAATCTGCAAGTGGGTATAGCATTTCTGTAAGTATAGTGATGTGTGGCTATCGATAAACTATCAGAAAATATCGATGATTTCGTCCCAGCAAATTGAATCTCCAATTAGCCAATTGACAAATCAAATCTATTGACTTTCATCAAACTTTTAGGTGTAGTGGATGATAACTTTTTTTATAAGTTGTCTTTTGTTATACAGTTTATATGCTTATATAAATTAAAAAGCTCTTTGTTTAGAAGAAGCATTCTGAGCACAATTTGTATTTATTTGTACTCCAATATGGATACTGTACAATCGCGTCAAGGCAACGCTAGCTTTATGAAGAATGTATTTAATGTACTAGGTTCATTGTAGTCAGATCTTTGTAATCCAGGTATAACTAAGAGTATTGTGTAACTAATTAATCTACAGTGGATGCTTACAGCTTGACGCCATTTTGTATTTTGTCTCGGATAATTGCTAGCCTAATAATAAAAAATCAACATTCCTACAAAGATTTGTATTGATATAAAAAAGCTAAAACACTCTTCAGTCACTCCCAGACTTGCATTGATTTCAATAAATAAATAGAAAGAAATATGAACACATTCTCAAAGAGATCACAAAGCGGTGAGTTGGCTGGAAAACTTTAGGAAGTTTTCAAAAACATACATACATAGTCAAGAATTTTGAAATCATGCAAGTCTCCATTTTCATCATATTTTTCGCCAACTATTGGAAAACAAGCTCTAAACCATCAGCTTAGAGAGTATAATCCAAGAAAACCATTACATTTCGATAGATTTCTCTATCTAAACTACTATTGTAGTCAACTAAATAAAAGTTTATCAATATCGATACATTATGAACAACACTAAAACCATAATTTGAAGGTTATGTCCAAATAGGTTCTAGCTATTGAGACGGATCTTGTCAATCTTTGAATGAAGATAGTTACAGATGTAAGAATAAGATTCAACATTTTATCGACATCGATAAAGTTTCCTTTAGATGTA
This sequence comes from Plemyria rubiginata, assembly GCA_963576535.1. Classification (NCBI taxonomy): domain Eukaryota; kingdom Metazoa; phylum Arthropoda; class Insecta; order Lepidoptera; family Geometridae; genus Plemyria; species Plemyria rubiginata. The sequence goes on along the minus strand of OY754922.1, from coordinate 5,130,921 downwards.
ACCCTAGAAGTAGTTGGACGATATAATATAAATACTTAGCTACGTTTCAATTAGTATGCTATTACAGTGGTGGTGTTTTTTGCACATTACAATTTTTATGTACTATTAATTTTACAAAATCATCGTGTGGTTTTTGTCCTTTTGTTGATTTAAAAACTTTTTAATCTTTCGTAAATTTTACCTGCTGTATTTTATTTTATACGAGACTGTTTTATTTTATACGTGACTGTATTTTTGCAGATAAACCACCACAACTGTGCATTTAATTCGTTCCATGCATACCACAGTGTATATTTCATTTAGCTCATACAAAATCTAGTTACTTTACATAGGCTTACTAACTACATAGTTTATACAGTCGCACGTTAGACCATAATATTTGGTCTCATAAAAAAGAATCCAAAGTAAAAAAAAATTGGTAAATACATCAAAAATTCACTAAGAGCTTTTGAACATTGAATCAAAGACTTCATACAGTTTTTTACTGAAATAGCAATTACATGCATGTAATAATCCAAATCAGATGCTAAAAAGCCGGATAGATTAGATTATTCATCAGATTTCGATTATCCAAAACTTTATTTTTGTTCATTTACAGAGTGCTTTGGAATTTTATAGTATCGAGTTTAGTTGAGAAATACGAACACTAGATCCGTTCAGTAAAAACTTGTATGAACACAAACATAAAATCAATGTGTCCATGGGGAGTCTACATAATCCCATGCAATCAAAAATTTGTGCTTACATTGGGGTATAACTTTATTTGGCCTTATTTTTAGAAGGTTTTCTGAAAACCCAATTTTAAATCCAATCATAGTCTCTGATATATCATAAATAACTTAAAACAAAAGTTTCAAAATGCAATAAAATATGGCCTCTTTAGTTATCAAAATAAATACGTAGAATTTATTTTATTACATGATATTATTATTTCTATTCGTTTCTTTGGACATGGTTACCGCTTGGTATAGTATTAACATACCAAACGATCTAAAATTAAATATAAATATAGGCAGATCTACAACTAGGGGTCAGAATACAATGGTGCATTTAAATTTACTGTGTCCTATCATTTTTTATTTAGATAATAAGAGGATGCAATGGCGCTTTTGTTTAGACAGCATTTTTACTAAAACATTTCTCTCACCCTGGGAATCGAACCCATTACAAGAGATCCACCTTACGTCCCACCATTACTAGGCAATTAGGCGCTATCTGGGCCATTAATGGCAACATAGGTCTGATATAATAAGGATTTTTTGACTTTAGAAATTTTAATTCCACCGTTGTATTCTTTTGTACAAAAAATTGCAGTTAATGGTTACAGAAACATTGTAACTTTGTAAAAGCCATTTGCTAAGCTAAAGCGGTTTCATTTAAATACAAACCTAGCCTACGTTCCGAAAACATATAAGTTACATAATTTGTACATTAACATAGAAAATGTCGATAAAAATAAGTATCTTAACATAAAATAACGAACATGAACAATTATCTCCATATTCATAATTTCGACGCTGCTCGAATGCATCTTTATAATCTCTTACAGGTCAGAAAGAGACAACAATAAAATCCTATATGCAGTCAAAATCGAGAATTATTAATGGGGATAAAGTAACTTATAAAAGGTATATCAGAACGCTTACGGACATCGTTCTATTCAACACGTCGTGTTAGCTATCGGACGTTTCAGACTTGAGATTCTGTCATGGTATAACAAGAATCAGTACACTTCAAAACACTTATCTAACGAAGTGATTACAATAAGTGAACCCGTACAAAATAAACATGGAGTTCAGTTCATTCAAGTCAATTGGGTAAATCACTGATATAAGCTTCAAACTAGTTGTCCGCTGACTAACGAACCATTCATAAAAAAAGCATATTGCGCAGTCACGTGTTGCGTCAGAGAATAACTTGTTTGTCGCCTAGAATACAGTGCCAACAACTTATCTGATGGCCAACAACTTATCTGATGGCCAACCGCGATCTCAATATTTCTTTACTTTTTGATCATAAAGCTGACTATGCAGTTGTTATAAGACATTGACATAAAAGTAATATTGAAATAAGAATGCTTCAAGAGATCGCGGTTGGCCCTCCGTTCAGTTAACTAATTAGGTACGAATGACGTAATTTCGCTCCGTTGTCAGTTTCTTTTTGTTGCACATTTCCCGATGGTTTTTCCGACTGAACAGACAAGTTAGTAGCGAAGTTAGTCTAACAAAAATGTCCCATCTGAATATGAGAGTTGAGCCATTTTATTTTCCATCTCAAATACTTTGGATAGTTAGAGAGCGCGCAAAAACGTCTTGATCTTAATATTATTGGTACGATTCGTCGGAATATGAAATGGTACACTAAACCTATGGTATAAAAGTACGAACAACTATTTCGCTACTAAATTTAGAGTAGGATTTTTTATTGAGTAGGCCTCAATTTGTATTCTATTCAAAAATAGTTCACTGAAATACTGGTTTCTGGTAAATTATTACATCCAACACAATTAGAGCAAATCTAATCAAATAATGCTGATACGTAACATTCACATTATTAAACACTCTAACCCAAAAAGATTATAATTACATGGAAAAGCATAAGCTTCGGCAAAAAATTGCATGAGCTTTGGTTAAAAATTGCAAAATATATTCAAACTATATATTATACTTTTCTGAAATTCTTGACTTTGCCAAACTTCATACAAATAATCTTTACAAATTAACCCCCGGTTTCTGAAAGCGCGATCAACACTAATCGGCTATCAAGTCACTCGACTCGACAGCCGATTAGTGTTTATCGAGCTCTCAGAAACCGGGGGTTAATGTAACAAAAAATGCTACTATTTAGAAATAAGAATACTCAATTTTTCGCAATAAAATTAATATCAGTCAAATGTCTAACGAAACGGCTTTCTTATTGCTTAAAACGGCATATCTATGTACCTCTGAGCGTACGTACCTAACGGCCGTACCAACAAAAAAAAACTTTTGTGTTATTCAGTGTACTCACGTTTCATACTTTCAGTACGCAGTGTACAAGTAGAATATTCAGATGGTGGAACATTCAAGCGGTGAGGAACCATAGTGTAACATACTACATGACGGATGTAGTCTAACTGTCTTCCAGAAGATTGTGGAGCTCCGCGTAGTTGAGGATGGCTCGGTGTAGGAATTCGTATTGCAACTGTGGTGAGAGAATATATCTTATTTACAAAGAAAATTACAATCAATACAAGTAGTTATTCACAAAATACACATGGAACTACCATTTTTTATTAGTTTTATAGGGTTAACTACACTTAAGGATATCACAAAGATTTTATAATGTCCAGTCAAAGTCAAAATATATTTATTCAATAAAATCACAAGGATCACTTTCGAACGTCTTAAAACTAGGTGACTCTAGGTGCCAGTTCCACGCAACCAAAAGTCCCAAAAATTTTTCCTTGAGCGGGACTTGAACGCGCGACTTTTCCCTTGATACGGGGCTACGCTACCTGCGCTAAATTCAAGTCACTTAGGCAAATGACTAAAATAGGCGTCAAACAAGTTGTCCGCTGACTAACAAACCATAAAAAAACATTTTGCGCAGTTACGTGGTTTGTCGACTAAAATACAGTGCCAACAGGTATTAATCACGCTCAACGAATAACTGCAGTTATTACTATATTTTATTACGTTACTAGTTGCACCCCGCGGTTTCAACCGCGCAGATTTAAATCCCGGCAATCCAACGGGATAAAAAGTAGCCTATGTGCTATTCCAGACTATAATCTAGCTCTCGTGTCATGTTTCATCCAGATCCGTGCAGCCGTTCCGGCGTGAAAGAGTAACAAACATCCATCCATCCATACTTACAAACTTTCGCGTTTATAATAGTAGTAGGATTACAGTTATACTTACAAATGTATTGATAGTTTTGACTCGTTGCGAGCGCACTTTCCGCGCGACACAGCAGACGTCGACGCGTCGCTCGGTCCGCAGCTGGCAGATCAGAATGCAGAGCGCCACAAATAGCGCGGAACGCTCCGTGCCCAGGCTGGAATGAATCTTACATGTACTACAATACTAATATATACAAAAGTCCATATTTCCCAAATTTGTATGGTACTGATGTGTATCTTTGTGTGTAGTACAGTCTTGCACTCTTTTGCATTATAATCACCGATCAACATGAACTCAAGTATGGCATAGATTTAATTAATAGATTAACTTCAGGGGATTAAAGTACCCATCAATATATGTTAAGGTCTAAGTGGCTGCAAATAATTATGTTTTCTTTCTTTCCTTTTAAAAAAAACAAAAAATTTGAAACCAATACTATGAGCGCGAAAAAAAACAGCTGTTTCATACAAAAGTTCAATACCTACTCGGTTAAAATGTATGAAACTGCTATTATTTTATCGCGCTGTTGGTTTAATAGAAAAAGTTGTATTGATGGGTACTTTAAAACCCTGAAATTTTCGGAAGTAGTCTGGTAGCACCCTGTAATGGAGGTACAGGTATGTGCAATGTGAGATGCATGGTGTGTATGGCACGTGCGTGCATAGCGTGCACTCACTGGCAGTGCACGAGCATGGCGCCGGCGCCGGGTCGCGGCGCGGCGCAGTCCGCGAGCTCGGCCAGGCCGCGCGTCACCTCGGGCACGTGCCCGGCCGCCGTGGGCCAGCCCTGGTACTGCAGCTGGCGGACGCATGACGTGCAGCCGCTCTGAAGAAATCGCACAAAATTACCATTCCAGATCGACAATCACAGAATGCGCCATGATTGTCTGTTTTTATTTACTTGGTTTAAAAGTATACAATCAATGTATAAAAATAGGAAGGCGTAAAACAATTTAGTACCTACAAAACAGTAAAAGTACGGCTTAGTAAGCGTCAACCAAGATTCCTAATGGATTCCTGATGGCCGTCCTTAATAGTGCGTATCGGAAAGAAGAGTTGTAAAAATACCAGCAAAACGCCATGTTTCCAAGAAACCTAGCATCCTTAGCACAGTGACTTTTTTAAAACATTCGGAAACGATTGGGCAGCTGTTAACATGGGTCATGATGGATAATCACAGAATGTGCCATGATTGGGCAACTGTTAACACTATGGGTCATGATGGATAATCACAGAATGTCCCATGATTGCGCAGCTGTCAACACTGGGCCATGATGCACAATCACAGAATGCGCCATGATTGCGCAGCTGTCAACACTGGGCCATGATGCACAATCACAGAATGCACTATGATTGTCACCATGATTGCGCAGCTGTCAACACGATGGGCCACATTGGATAATCACAGAATGCGTCATGATTACCACCATTATTCCGCAGGTGTCAACACTATGGGCCATGGTGGACAATCACATAATGCGCCACGATCGCCACATTATTGCGTAGCTGTCAACACTATGTGCCATGTTGGACAATCACAGAGGACTAAAGACTATATAACCATCTTATTCATAATCCCTGCCATTTTATACATACATACATAAAATCACGCCTGTTTCCCATAGGGGTAGGCAGAGACCACGGATTTCCACTTGCTACGATCCTGACATACCTCTTTCGCTTCATTCACTCTCATAACATTCTTCATTCACATGCTCGTCGGTTTAGGGTACTCTTGACCTGGCCTTTCTCTAGAACATCTGCTATCTGATCTAGATAGGTCCGCCGAGGTCTTCCCCTCCCAACAGTCCCATTCACACTCGCCTGATGCACCTTTTTCGTCAATCTTCTTTCATCCATCCTCTCTACATGCCCAAACCATCTTAGCATACCTTTTTCTACCCTCATCACTACGTCTTCTTGCACTCCACATTTCTCTCTGATCACACTATTCCTCATTCTATCACTCAAATTCACACCACACATACTACGTAACGCTCTCATTTCTACTGCATTCACTCTACTCTTGATGTTTTTTCTGCCATACCCAACTTTCACTACCATACATTAATGTCGGCACTAACACTCCCCTATGTACAGCCAGTCGTGCCTTTTTAGACAGTTTCCGGCTGCTCATAAACGTGTGTAGCGCCCCATTCACTCTATTTCCAGCAGTCACTCTCCTTTCAATATCACTATCATGCTTCCCATCTCTCGTAAACAAAGTCCCCAAGTATACAAATTCATTCACTTGTTCCACTCTTTCTCCACCAATCAAAATATTACATTCTGTCAGACATTCATCTCTTTCAAATACCATAATTTTCGTCTTACTAACATTTACTTTCATTCCTTTTCTCTCAAAAGCTCTAAGCATAATTGTTACCATCTCCTGCAACCCATCCGCCGATGACGCAAGTATAACCTGGTCATCAGCATAGAGAAGACATTTGACGAGTAACTCATTCATTCTTAACCCACATTCACTATCTTTCAAATCTTGCAAACAACTATCCATGAATAGATTAACCTCTCGTACGCTTTGACACGGATCCGTGTTCACACCGTCAACTGTTTTGGCACGGATCTGTGCTAGAGTGACTTTCGCTAGTTTTTACACGATTTTAATATTTAATCTAATGAAAACAGTGCTCAGAATAGCTTGAATCGAAGCAGGATAAACTAATCTACCACAGACAACATTCACTTGGTATATTTGAAGCACCAGTACTTCATACGAGTGCATTCAAATTGACTCACTTCTCGCGGCTGTACTGTGCGAAGCGGTGCGAAGAGTGCTACAGTGATTTATCCAATTTTAACCACAAAATCAAGAAAAAGGTAAGTAAATGTTTTGATAATTGTTCTTTAGTATATCTAGATGCTACTTGTTCAAATCAAACATGTAAAATAGGTACAACTTTCGAGTATTCCTTCGAAAAAACCTCCTCATCTAAGTAACCGTTATTGCAAACTTTATTTTCTTTATGTTTACAATGATTTTGCGTAAGATTTTTCATAGTATTTTATATCATCTAAAAGGAAATTTCAATAGGATTACAAATTCGTTGTCATAATTGCGCATTATTCATATTTTTATGATAAAATTACGCATTTTACGTACCAAGTGTTCAAATACACGCACACATATGCAGTTAAAATGGCGGATGTTTTGTGTGCGCACATACACTTCGTCATCTGTTATAGAGGATGTTCAAAAATTCTTTGATTTTTTTATAATGCCATGATATTTGATACCTATTATTATGATTGATAAAAAAATAAATAATTTCTCTAGAAATAATCAAAATTGAAGTGTCTGTAATGTCGAAATATCGAATCTCGATAGAGATAGGTGGATAGGTATCCTACCTAGGTGCGGTAAATATATAGGTACGGTGCTAAAACATTTATATAACTATCTGATGGAACAAGCAAATTTTCCACATGATGTTGAGTGGTAACCATCACCTATAACAAAGCATTGCTTCGTAAGTCACGCACGATAGGAACGTGCCCTACGATGCGTGCCATACATAAATATAATAGTACATAATTATTGTTACTCAGGGATAATGTATTTAGCTTTGTTATGGTATAAGAATTTTTGAAATTGGACCAGTAGTTTCTGAGCCTATTTGTTCCATATACAAAAATACAAAGGATTCCTCTTTATTATTGTGGTGTAAAATTAGTAAGTATAGGCAGTGTAATTTTAAGTACTAAAATAAACTTTTTTGACGATTTTATTGTTTTATTTCTATAGAAACTTCACAATACAACCTAGGAAAATTTTGCTTTCTTTTCCATCACAATGTAAACCAAAACGTGATGGTACCTATATTGTATCAAATTACAGAACAACAACATATTATTCATACTTTTTTATCAAACACAATATTTTTGTACTCAGTGAAGCGTCTGTCGCGGCGATTGCATTGTCAAGAGACCACGTCACCAGACGCCCGTTTATGTATAAGAATATTAACTATATTTTTTTTAAGTTATAGCAAAAAAAACCTACAGAAAAGTTGGTAAAAAAAAAAATTGTAGTTATTATTATGATATAATATGTTAAATTATAATTTTTTACCACCTACAACAATAAAAAAATACAAAAGATAATATTACAGTAAGTAGTGGGTAGGTAGTAGATACAACAACAAAAGCTATATGTTTTCACGATTAGGTAGGTACACTTCGTAAAATATTCATAACTCATGTGCGCTTGAACGAACCCAAAAATAAACATACTGTATAGTCTGCCAGATACGTGACAAGACAGACTAAGGAACTAATGCACTAGCACAGATCTGTGTCAAAACAGACGCGGTAATTTGGGATCGCACAGATCTGTGACACGCCAGACGCGGGGATTTGCGATCCACGCACACATGCAAGAAATTATGAATTATTGCTAGTTTGGAACCCCACTTTATTTTACCCTTTTTCTTTAGTATTTTCTATAAAAACAGTGGTGCTAAATACCCCAAAATAAAAGCAAATTTATTCTACTTTATGGCAATACCACTTTTGTGAGGCACAGATACCAAATATATTCAGAATAATCGGATGAAGTGTAGGCTATGTAAACTGGGTATAGGTCTAGTTTATTTACTCTAAAATTAATTTCTGACGTCTATTCTGCAGTGTAATCAATTTTATGTGGAAAAAGATATACTAGTTACGTAAATAAATGCTTTTCACTAGCTCAAACCAAGTAATTACGTGATTGGGAGGACCAAAAGTTCAGTTTCAAGACACTGTCAGCGGCGTTCATTGTGTATCTCATTTGTACTTTTCAAATTGGAATTGATCTTTCAATTTATTCTAGACGTTCTATTGTTTTCATATCATTGGATTCGTATATCAATTACCTTTGTTTCTAAATAAAACAAACCACTTTGAAATAAAGTTTTATTGCAAATAACAGCAAATTCATACAGCGGAACCATTTTCAACCATTGAGTCGGCGACAAGAGCCTCTGGAATATTATTTTAACATTATTTACCAATGAAGTATAGTTAAAAACGTACATTAGGTATCTGACTTTCGATACCATTTGCCAGATTCATAGTGATTCATACATTTTTATGCAAAAAAAAAATATAAACGGGCGCCTGGTGACGTGGTCTCTTTACGTGCAATCGGCGCCACAGACGTGCGTTTTTTCTCGCGGGCGATCTCAACGTACGAGAGGTTAAACAACCATGGAGACGCTACACATCCTTGTCTAACACCCTTTTTCGATGCTAAACCATTCAGTGTATGACCCATTTATCCTAACGCAAGCTCTAGAATCCTCATAGAGATTTTAGAGCCTGAATCAGGTTGTTGTCTACTCCATACACAGACAGCACCGACCATCTTATTCATAATCCCTGCCATTTTATATCACCTCAATAGAGTATTCTTGTCACTGTCACTTTCATGCCAACGAAAAGAGACAAACAACAATTGACTGACTCGACTTTGGACTGACGTGACTAGAAACATAACTACAAAGAGTATAATCTCTGAATCACTTGACGTTGGCAAGATTGTCTATGACAGGAGCCATAAAAAGAAGAAAGAAGAAGAACAAATTAATTAAATTTACGCAAGCTGTTACCTTGTTATTGACAACTCTGAACTGGCGTCGCGTGTAGTATGGACAAGATTCGCTCTCTTCGTACTGTACCGAGATGTGTTCGTACTGGGCCGTTCCGTCGTCCCAATACCTAGGGCATTTGTTATCTCCAAGCTGAAATATAAAACCAAATGCTAACTTATCTACTACTTAACTACAGCTACTAGGGCTACACGATTTTGATCCCCAAGCATGGAAGATATCCCCTCAAATATCTTCATACCAAGTACAGATTCAGATTCTTTGAGGATAAATGTAAACCCGTCTATTTGAAGGATTGGATTTTGATAAAATTTTTAAGAGAATTGTTACATTGAATAAACGTCCGTTAATAAACGGACACCCGTTAAACTAAGGATAGTGTTACACTCGATAAGCTCACCTCACTAAGCATAACGATCGTAGTGATGTTGTGTTCCGACACCATCCTCCAAAAGTCCATTATCGTGCTCGGCATCGGGTCTTGCGTTATGATGAACCCTTCTGAATTGTCGTATGCTGGAAACAAATAAAATATAAACAAATCTAAAATGTTATAAAATCATAACGTTTCTAAGTGATTCATGTAATTAAGTTGAATAAATACCAGACAAACCTTCTTGTTCTTCAAAGTCAAAGTCAAAATATGTTTATTCAATAAAATCACAAGGATCACCTTGAAACGTCTTAAAACTAGGCGACTCTAGGTGCCAGTTCCACGCAACCAACGCCGAGAAGAATAAACTTGGCTTGGTATCTACTGCTCTTTTGTATGATCCTCGTTACAATGTAATAATACCTACATTATTGAAGCTATATAATACGATAAGTAATCTAAAGGAGAAAGGAAATAAAATAAATAAATACTGCTGGACAATCCACACAGCACCATCTAGCCCCAAAGTAAACTATTCAAAGCTTGTGTTATGGGTACTAGATGACTGATATATTTAATATATTATATACTTTACATAGATAGATATATTTTATTATACATACAAATTTCTGCAGATCATACACAAATTTGCTCCGAGCCGGGAATCAAACCCGCAACCTCTTGCGTCGCAGGCGGACTCGCCCGCTGCGCCACTGAGGTATTCAATGAAAAAATATATGAATAAATGAGGCCAGCACTTCTTACCCTCAATGAATGACGCGTTGATATAAGTAGAGTAATCCCTGCCCGGTATGGGCGCTAGTATCACGCGGTTTCTGTCGTACGGCAAGATATCTAGGCACCGGTTTTTCGGTCGCAATTCTTCGGCAGCGCCGGCTGCGCACGATTTGATCGGCTCCGGAATCGGACTGTTTAGGATTTTCTGTAAAATTTAATATAATAATCATTTACTCAGAAACTTATAGTAACATACGACAATACATAGAATTAACATGTAATATGTACAATTAGCTTGAATATTTATGAATAGTTTGTCAGACGAATCATTATCATCTGCCAAAATGTAGAGAAAAATCAAGTGTCACTTTTTGCAGACCGTATATAGCGTATATCTCGATTGTCTCTTGTCGAAACTTTACTATCTACAGTAGAAAATCTATAATTAAAAAAATACAAGGGGTTCTGGTTTTATAGGTGTGTGAACTCCAAGGCGAAAATATAACGCTGACAACTCCTCGCTTGCACATCAAAAGTTTGAAAAAATGAAAATGTAAAGTGGACATATTGAAGGTTTTTTCCCAGCTAGCCGTGCCACAACATAAGCCAAGGAAAAAACTTAGATAAATAAGTAGTTATATATGTATCGAAAAAAGTTTTACATCAAAGTTTTTGCTGACAGTCGAGGAAACAGAATTGCTTGTCCGAATCTCAGAGCACCGCCCCGCGGTGTTAACCGCGATTAAAAAGCAAGTCATTTTCATCAATATCCCTTGCCGACTCACCTCCCCAACCCGGTCTCTCCACCCCTCCCAGTTTTCCTACAATGTTGTTTTTCATCACATCTATTCGAAAAGAACGACTTGGTTCGCCTTTATGTGCACTCAAAGGTGGTGTTTTCTATAAGAAACAATAAGTGCGCCGGAAAGTTAATTCCGGCGCACTTATTAAATAAGTGCGCCGGAATTAACTTTCCCGCGCACTTTTTGAATTTGGAATATCTTCGCTTTAAGTTCGTCTATGTACTTCATTTTTGTGCAATAAAGAATTTTCTTATCTTATGTGCCTTTTTTTTCTCATAGCGGGTGATGAAAAGTAGAGTGTACCACTCGGGAGCAAAATATATTTTTGGCTCGGGCGACGTACTTTGAATCCCTCGCTACGTTCAGGATTCTACTAAAGAATCCCTCGCTAAGCTCGAGATTCTACTCTAGAATCCTTCACTTCACTCTGGATTCAAAAAAGCGCCCCATTTCGCTCCCTTATAATTAAAAAAAAAAAAAAAAAAAAAAAAAAAAAAAAAAAAAAAAAACAGCTTCACGACTTTGATCCCCAGGCACGGTAGATATCCCTTCAGATCTCCCAGTACCAAGTAGGTACTAATTCAAGATTCTTTGAGGATGTCTAAGGGGGGTCAGAGGTACGTCCAAACATTACATTTGGCACATACCCACATTTTGCAGTAGTTAGTATTCCATACGTGACAGGTTGCAAGCCCATCGCCGCTGTTAGAATACTAACTGGTTTCCTCACGATGTTTTCCTTCACCATTTAAGAGCACTGGCATTGCGCACATAAATTTTTCGATAGAAAAATCCATTGGTGCACGACCGGATTCGAACCTGCGACCTTACGATCGGAAGGCGGGGTCACTCCCACTAGACCACCGGTGCTCTCCCTTATAATACAATCTACTATTGAGTCTTCCATAGACATTGAAATACCTCAAACTCTAGCTCCATAAGACAGGTGCTGGTTTGCTGCGGCGTGCTTCGCAGCAGGTCGACACAGTTCTTGAGGCGATGCGCCGGGATCTCCGTATCCTCGAAGTGAGCGTACTCCACTAACGCTCGATACACGAATACGTATTGTTTCTGAAATTGTATACACTTGTGAGCGTCTTTCGCGTCGTCGCGTCGCGCAGATTTAAATTCCGGTTTTCCCACGGGATAAAAAGTAGCCTATGTGCTATTCCAGACTACAATATATCTCTCTGCCAAATTTCATCCAGATCCGTTTAGCCGTTCCGGCATGAAAGAGTAACAAACATCCATCCATCCATAATTACAAACTTTGGCGTTTATAATATTAGTCTTATCTATATCTAAAACAATAGTTTAGATATGTTTGGGCTCAGCCTACCAGCATTCAAGGCTGAGGCCCAGAGATCCCTCTCACATGTACTTAGTTTAAGTTTTTCAGTTCTTCTATGTATTTTTTTGTCTTTTGTGTACTGACTACTTTGCATGCTCCTTACCATGTCAATGCTGTACACACCTGTAAGTGACAGCGCATATACTACCTACTTTGTAATTTATTAACTAATCTAGCATTATGTATCTGTTGTTGGTGTGTCGAAATAAATAAATAACAAACATCCATCCATCTATAATTACAAACTTTCGCGTTTATGGGTGAATCAACTTTTAAGGCACTCCTTTTGTGTCCCTGTCATGCAAAGAGCATAAAAATCCTAATTTCCTTATAAAATATGTTTGTTTTGATGTTAACGTAAACTTAGATCCTTTCCTAACATGCTAGTTTCATAGTATTTTATAGTTAATAGGAAAATTTTTGACTTTATTATGGTAACTCAGCAGAACATAAGCACTATCCATACAAAAAACATGTGTCCCCAGGCCTAGATGACGATACAATTTAGGACGTATCTTAAAAAAAAGGTATGAATGCACAGCCTTTTTACCCAATATTATGATTCAGAAAAAGATAAACTTACGTTTAAAGTTAACATTTATAAAAGTTTGACAAATATTTTATATTTTTCGTGCATCCAAACTTTTGTCCCAAACTTTGATCAAAACATCAGTTCTACAGAGTTACCGATAAAAATTCATGACCGTTATCAAGAGATGACGCCTACCTTGGTGTCATCTAAGGCGATTATTGTCTAATATTTAGTTGGTATGATCAAAAAATCTCTACCTAGCTTTACCGCCCCCCCAGCCTAAATTAAGTTCTCAGCTGGTGCGCTTAGGTTTATTGTCGCTCTACAGCGTTGCAATGGATATTTATGAGGCACCCTTGTCACTTTTTCTAAAAAAACTCGTTAATATTAGCTTAGATGTCGTGCCCCACTGCAAAACCTAAAAATAGATATATTTTACAGTATATTTTCATAATATTTCGATGATTTATTTTTTATTGTTAGTTGTTCATAATGTTGTCAAAGGAGTGTCTTAAAAGTTGATTCACCCTTATAATATTAGTCTTATCTATTACGACGACCTCTGTGGCGCAGCGGGCGAGAGCCTGCCTCCGACGCAAGAGGTTGCCGGTACGATTCTTGCCGTGGAACAAATTTGTGTACGATCTGCAGAAATTTGTTCCGATGGTCTGGGTGTTTTCTTTGTATGATAAAAAATATCTATCTATGTAAGTATATAATGTATTAAATATATCAGTTATCTAGTACCCATAACAAAAGCTTTGAATAGCTTAGTTTGGGGCTAGATAGTGCTGTGTGGATTGTCCGGCATTATTATTTTATTATTCTATATCCTCACCAGAGATTGCACCAGGAAGTTCCTCGACCGCCGCAGTTCTGCGACGGTGTTGAACACCGCCGCGTGCCCGACGTCTTTCATCTGTTGCAGCAGACAGTCGAGTGCTACCAGCGTGCCCGTGCGACCGACGCCGGCTGAGCAATGCACCACGCATGCGCGGTTCAACATGCCAGACCACGCCTCGTTTACCCTCTGGGGAATCATATGGATTATTAGCTGCGCCTCGCGGTTTCACCCGCATAGTTTTAAATCCCGGTATTCCCACGGGAAAAAAGTAGCATATCTGTTATTCCAGACTATAATATATCTCTGTGCCAATTGTCTCCAAGATCCGGTCAGCCGTTCTGGAATTATTGAGTAACAAACATCCATCCATCCATCCATAATTACAAACTTTCGCATTCATAATATTAGTAGGATTAGCTGCGCCTCGCGGTTTCACCCGCGTAGTTTTTAAATACCGGTATTCCCACGGGATAAAAAGTTTATCAAGATATAATATACAGAATAAAAAGTTCATCAAGTTTCATCCAGATCCGTTCAGCGGTTCTGGCGTTATTGAGTAACAAACATCCCAATTTCCACATCCTACTAATCCTACTATTATAAATGCGAAAGTTTGTAAGTATGGATGGATGGATGGATGGATGTTTGTAACTCTAGAACGGCTGAACGGATCTTGGTGAAAATTGGCACAGAGATACATTATAGTCTGTAATAACACATAGGCTACTTTTTATCCCGTGGGACTACCGGGATTTAAATCTACGCGGGTGAAACCGCGGGGAGCAACTACATTTACGATAAGTTTATGATATTAGTGTGATTAAGAGATTGTTATTTTTTCAACTATTACTTTTTTTGCTTGTATTTCTTTATTTTTAAGTACTTACGTACAATCTTTATATTAGTAATTGTCTCCTTTTTTATAGATGTAATTGGCTGATGCCATTCTGGTTAAATAAATAAATAGAACAGTAAATATGTTTTTACTTTTCTAGGGTTTTCAATGATCATTATGAAAATAATTTTAGTAATTAGAATAAAGACGACCTCTGTGGCGCAGCGGGCGAGAGCCTGCCTGCGACGCAAGAGGTTGCGGGTTCGATTCCCGCCTTGGAACAAATTTGTGTACGATCTGCAGAAATTTGTTCCGATGGTCTGGGTGTTTTCTATGTATAATAAAAAATATCTATTTATGTAAGTATATAATGTATTAAATATATCAGTTATCTAGTACCCATAACACAAGCTTTGAATAGCTTACTTTGGGGCTAGATAGTGCTGTGTGGATTGTCCAGCATTATTTATTTATTTATTTAATTAAACTGCTAGCATGTATAAATAAGTTTGATGTAGTAAGAAAATAGAAAAAAAAACCAGCAGTTGATCCGGCACAGATAACATTCGTAAAAGTATCACTTACCTTGATAAACTTCAGAATAGAGTAGGCATGTTCCGGCGCCGCGAAATCCTTCCACATCAGAAAGTGATACTGCTTCACTATCCGAGTCTCGGGGTCCTTGACCTCGCGCGGTGACGTCGGCACGCTGCCTTCCGATGCTTCTTTACAATCTGTTGAGTGTACACAACGTTTTAGTAACTTTATAATTACTGTAGTGCTGAATAAAGAGAACGAAGAAAGCTAGCGAGCGGCCGTAAGCTCGTTCGCCTTCACCTCTGTGTCCATAGAGAGATAAAGAAGCGAGTGAAGGCACACGCCTAGCATTCTAATGCCAGTATAGTAGCAGCGGTCTGTCATGAATTTTGGAGAGAAAATATCTGTTGTGCCGACCTCACATGAAGTGGGATAAGGGCAGAAATATGATATGGTAGTTGCGCCCCGCGGTTTCGCCCGCGCAGATTTAAATCCCGGTATTCCCACGCACGGGATAAAAAGTAGCCTATGTGCTATTCCAGACTATAATCTCTGCCAAGTTTCATCCAGATCCGTTCAGCCGTTCTGGCGTGAAAGAGTAAGAAACATCCAACCATCCATCCATACTTACAAACTTTCGCGTTTATAATATTAGTAGGATAAATTATTCATACCTCCATTCCTTTTAGCGACCCCATTCCCTTCGACAATGGGCTGACCTTCGGAGTTCAAAGGCTGTTTTGTGATCTTCAGTTCTCTTACAATGTAATCCGAATATCTGAAAATAATAATCACTTTCAGGCTTCAATAGTCTTTTAACAAGTAGTTCTTTAGTAGAAATATTTAAAAAATCTCAAGTTGGTACACGACTAAGAGATCTGACGGCGATCTATCGTGCCTGGGGATCAAATTCGTGAAGCTGTTTTAGTGTTTTTTTTCTTCAATCGACTATAGCCAGTTCGCATCAGGCTTAGCGAGGCGAGTAGAACCTCGCACCACGGTATTTTGGTGCTATCGGCCAATCAGTGAACACGGACGCGTGGTGGGAGGTGCTACTCGCCTCGCCACAAGCCTGGTGCGAACAAGGTATTATGGACCGATCTATTCGCGGTGGAAACCGAATATGGGAGAAGCCAGGCTCCTGAAGCACAGTTTCTCTAGTTCAGGAGCCTATGAATCCAAAATAATACATTGTAAAACCTTTAACTTTGTCAACAGCACTCTTTCTTACCGCTTCTCAGTGACATGTTGCACAGTCAGTCCACCAAACGCCCTGGATCCCCTCACTTCATCAGGCCAGTACTTGGAGCACTTGACCTTGGAGTACTCCTCCAGGTTTGTCAGCATCACAATCAGCTCCAGTCCATGCTCCCATATCATTCGCCAGAAGTCGTTGACCGTCGTGTCTGTCGGCCCTTGCGCGCAGATAAACTGTTTTCGATCCTGTTTGGATGGGATAAGGTTGAAATTTGGAATCATATAACGGAACTTAAATGGAGCTAGGTAGAACACCAAGGCGAAAGATGACGGGCGATAAGGCGCTAATTGGTTATCGTGCAAGAACTGGGTATAGAAGCGTAATGGCCTACGCAGTCGGGACGGCATGGCACGGGATTAAATTTTTTACCAATAAAATTCAAAACGTTTTGTTATAGAAATCGTACTAATATTATAAACGCGAAGGTTTGTAAGTATGGATGGATGGATGTTTGTTACTCTTTCACGCCGGAACGACTGAACTGATCTGGATGAAATTTGGCAGAGAGATATATTATAGTCTGGAATAACACATATGCTATTTTTTATCCAGTGGGAATACCGGGATTTAAATCTGCGCGGGTGAAACCGCGGGGCGTAACTAGTATACATAAATTGTTATGTTTGCAAAGCCGTCCTGCAGCAAGATGGGCAAATGATTGAAACATATGGACAGATTCCAAAGCACTGCTAGATGCTATGGGCTAGTTTTGCAATGCGTCACAGATACTAGTTTCATGCATATTATTATCTAAAAGCAAGATATGCAATACCTTATTAGGGTCCGAAGGGTCCTTAGAAAGCAGAGGGACAGACAGTCACATAGTTAGACAAACAAAGCTATAGACAACACAGCCAGAAACTTGGCATATAAAAGCAAACAGGGTTTAGCGTTTATTTTGCAACCTATTTAAAATTTTAATGGAAAAAAAGTCTTGCTATTTTTTTGTTATATGTTTTGTGAGGATATCTGATAGAGGTAGAAGTCAGAGGCGCATCTGAAGATTTTATTCAGAGAAGATAATAAACAGAAACGAAATTACGCATCTACATGTATTTTCTCTAGATCCAGAGTATTGTAGTTCCATAGTACTCTTATAGCTCAACCGGGACCGTTGTAAAGCCGACCTTCCCGATGGTATGCGGAACGCGGAGCCGGGGTTCAATCGACCCAACAGGTATAGGTGTGTGTCAATCACGCTGCGGCGCAACGCCGTGTGTACACCGCTCCGCATCCCGCATACCATCAGGAGAGTCGAGTTTACGGCGGTCAAGCTATAGTTACTGATATCCACAACAGTAAAACTTAGTATGGAGTTCAGCAAGGCGATTTGGATTTACTCGACAAGCTTTGTCGGATTCGATATCGGGTTCCCGAGTTTTCAAATAACGCCATTTTGATTTCCGTAATCGAAAGCACTTCATTTAGGATCTGAAACGATTACGAGTGACTTTCCGCCAGCTATTCTGTGGCAGAAACCTTTCCGAAAGTTTGCCGTGCAATCGTGTACCTCAAAATGTCAAAAACCAAACTTTTATAGTTTTATTAAGTAGAACTATGGAGTAGGACTATGTATGTTATACGTCGCGTCGTAAAAAGAACGCTGGAAGGAGGGGTAAGGGGTGTGATAACACGAGTGTTTTGTGTGCGCTAACAAATCCCCACCACTTTATCCAGCGTTCTTTTGAGCCTGCATATCGTTTTGTATGCGTAAACGCATCCCCTCCACGTTTTCAGCGTTCTTTTGAGCCTGCATTTGTTTAGGATCACAATCATCATCATCAAGACCCGAGTATGTGTATGTTTGATGATTGATTCTACTCCTGCCTACTTTTGATCGACGCGTCCTCTAACACTCCTGAAATATCTTATTAGGATATATCATACCTGGTATCCCATAACGTAATTAGCGTTGATATAATCCGAGCCTGCGATGCCGTCTATAAGCGACAACTTCACTCTCGTCTGATCGTATGCCTTGATGTCTGGGTAGCGGTTCTTCGGTTGGTTCTCGCGCGCCTCCGAAGCGTGAGTGGTGCGGTCCGAGAAGCAATCTGGCAGCATCTGCAACAACTTTGGAGTATGGAGAGTGTTACGTTACGGGAAGTAAATGCCATATAATTGGAATGATAGTTTTATATTTTTCGCAGATAAACTAACGTTATGGTACCTATTAGGGTAATACTCTTAGAGGTGCCATAACTATGTATGAGTAAGATTGTAGTAGTTGAAGTGGCATTGGGCAAATAAATAAATAATGCTGGATAAGCCATACAGCACCATCTAGCCCAAAAGTAAGCTACTCAAAGCTTGTGTTATGGGTACTAAATAATTGGTATATTTAATATATTATATACTTACATAGATAGATATTTTTAATTATACTTACATAGAAAACACCCAGACCAAACGGAACAAATTTCTGCAGGTCGTACACAAATTTGTTCTGAGGCGGGAATCGAACCCGCAACCTATTGCGTCGCAGGCGGACTCTCGCCCGCTGCGCCACTGAGGTCGGCAAGCCAGCTAGTAGAACTGATAATCTTTAGGGATAGCGGAAGAGGCCTTTATCCAGCAGTGCACTTCTTCAGGCTAATGACGATGATAACATGCATACCTCAAACTCCTTTTGGAACTCGTAGTCGGAATCCGCCTGTCTCTTGGCGTAGGCGGTGGCTAGCTCGTCTTTAGGGATGGGCGCCATGTCGGGCGGAACCGTCGGAGTGTGCTGAGGACGACCGAACATGTGCCTGGAAATATTTTAATATTAGTTGCACCCCGCGGTTTCACCCGCGCAGATATAAATCCCGGTATTCCCACGGGATAAAAAGTAGCCTATGTGCTATTTCAGACTATAATTATATCTCTCTGCCAAGTTTCATCCAGATCCGTTCAGCTGTTCCAGCGTGAAAGAGTAACAAACATCCATCCATACTTACACACTTTCGCGTTTTTAATAGTAGTAGGATTTAATACTAGCGACTCGCCCGGAACTACGAATTGAGGAAGATCGGGCAGCAAAACGGGCCTACTATGGAGTGCCAGTCGGCCAGTCGGACCTGCGCTCACTTCAAGTATTCGCACCGGACTGGCTGGAGGCGGCGCATGACCTAAGCCGATGGCGAGCTGTTGTGTCGGAGGCCAAGACCCATTTCAGGGTTGATGCGCCAGGATAGTGTGTGTGACCCGCCCCGGCTTCGCACGGGTGCACTAACTATTCGTTTGGTATACCTGAAGGCCGCCTGTATCGAGCCCATCTCCAGAGGAGCATGTGGCGGCATCTTGCGAGATCGCCTCGTCTGCCTGATGCAGAACAGAATCATGAGAAGAAGCACCAGGGCGGCGACTGCGCAGGTTGCCTGAAACAAATGCATGAAATAAATTTCCCGAGCTACAGCTTATGCCCAATAGTTAACTCAGCTTTTACCGTCTGACAGGGTAGGAGTACAACGCCTAAACTATACTAACCATTAATATAATCACAATATATGTATAGCAAATTGGTATATTTTTTTTATTCATGCGATTTTTATTTTAGATACCAACAGTACCTACTTTATTACCTAGCATAATATTACCCTACTGTGAACCTTGTTGATTTAGTTTTACCAATTAATTGTAATTTACTTTGTAAATAAATTTCAACTAAATTAGGTATATATAATGTATGATAAACATAATATTATGTGCAGGTTCAAAATATAATTTACTATCTTTGGTGCAAATTGAGGAAGCTATAATCTGTGCATTTATTAAATTAAATGGCCTATTTTATTTTTATGGAAGAAATACAGCCCCAAACGTTCATAATATCTAATTTCAAACATTTAATCGAATACACGGCAAAAATCATCAAAGCAGTGATGATTTTTGCCGTGTATTCGATTTTGATGCGGTTTTTTTTAATAGATAGTGATTCAAGAGGAAGGTTTATATTTATGTATAATACATGGATGATATAGTAGAAAAACAATGTGCACCAGTGCGAAGAAGGGGCGCGCGGGCGGGTCGCTAGTAATATCATAATTTGTGATTGGGTACAAAAATATTTAGGCCCTCATCTATTAAAAAATAACCGCATCAAAATCCGTTGCGTAGTTTTAAAGATTTAAGCATACATAGGGACATAGGGATATAGGGACAGAGAAAGCGACTTTTTTTATACTATTGATAGTGATATTGATACCTGTAATGCGATTTCAATAGCGCTGGTAGGCTGAGCCACGGGCGGCGTCGGGGCTGGCATTAGCACGTTCACATAGTCGCTGTACATAGGCGGCTCACCCTTTATCTGGGCTGTAGATAAATCAATCATTTATGTCAGACAAAAGGTTTATAAAAAAGCAAACATTTTAAGAATGTTTGATAGCGTTCATAGCTGAGTTGATAGTAGCTCTGCCTTGTGCGCTTGGGTTCGATTCCCACCGTGAACAAACATTTGTGTGATTAACATAAATGTTTGTTCTCTGTCTGCATGTTATATAATACTAGCTGGTACCCGCGACTTCGTTTGCGTACTTTTCGCAAAAAGGTAGCCTATGTCCTTTCTCAGGGTCTAAAGATTGTCTGTGCCAAATTTCATCAAAATCGGTTGAGAGGTTTAAGCGGGAAAGCGTAACAGACAGACAGAAAGACAGACAGACAGAGTTACTTTCGCATTTATAATATTAGTTAGGATTATAATAAGTATGTATTAATGTATAATGTATTAATGTAATATGTATGTATAGTATGTAAGAGCACCGGTGGTCTAGTGGAAGTGACCCCGCCTTCCGATCGTAAGGTCGCAGGTTCGAATCCGGTCGTGCACCAATGGATTTTTCTATCGAAAAATTTATGTGTGCAATGCCAGTGCTCTTAAACAGTGAAGGAAAACATCGTGAGGAAACCAGTTAGTATTCTAACAGCGGCGATGGGCTTGCAACCTGTCACGTATGGAATACTAACTACTGCAAAATGTGGGTATGTGCCAAATGTAATGTTTGGACGTACCTCTGACTACCCCCCTTAGACATCCTCAAAGAATCTTGAATTAGTACCTACTTGGTACTGGGAGATCTGAAGGGATATCTACCGTGCCTGGGGATCAACGTCGTGAAGCTGTTTCAGTTTCATGTATTAGCAAAATAAGTATTTATGGAGTACAGCTATCCGAGTACCATATCACAAGTTTTGGCCTAGTTTGGGGTGAGATAGTGCTGTGTGGAATGCCACCAATATTTATTTAACTGACAGCCAAAAACGTCTGTGTGCCGTCTTGTGAAGTATTTTGGGAACAATGGCTAAAAGCAAACCTCGGTGGTAGATAGAGATATAAAATTTCTGCGGCGCTACTATCATCAGTAGCCTCTGCTGAAACAGCCCTTAAAAATTTTCTGGTAGTTACAAGTGTATGGGGCTTGGTACTTTCTGTCACTCACTTATAAGTTCCACGAACAGTGTGTAGTTAGCGTTGTTGTCCAATGGGCCGTCAAAGACGATCACATCGCTGTTCAGATGGCCGGCCGACGGGGGCGGGTCCCTCAGCGTCTGATGGTTCGAGAAGTCGCTGAAACAACAAGAACCCTAAGCTAAGTGAAATGTTCACCAATGTTTAGTTGAAAAACTGAAAAAAAAAACTGAAACAGCTTCACGATTTTGATCCCCAGGTACGGTAGATATCCCTTCAGATCTCCCAGTACCAAGTAGGTACTAATTCAAGATTCTTTGAGGATGTCTAAGGGGGGTAGTCAGAGGTACGTCCAAACATTACATTTGGCACATACCCACATTTTGCAGTAGTTTGTATTCCATACGTGACAGGTTGCAAGCCCATCGCCGCTGTTAGAATACTAACTGGTTTCCTCACGATGTTTTCCTTCACCGTTTAAGAGCACTGGCATTGCGCACATAAATTTTTCGATAGAAAAATCCATTGGTGCACGACCGGATTCGAACCTGCGACCTTACGATCGGAAGGCGGGGTCACTCCCACTAGACCACCGGTGCTCTTGTTAAGTTAGGTAATGTTTAGTTAATGTTTAGTTTTGTTAATGTTTTGTTAAGGTTAATGTTTAGTTAGGTATTTAATAATCCTACTAATATTATAAACGTGAAAGTTTGTAAGTATGGATGGATGGATGTTTTACTTTTTCACGCCGGAAAGGCTGAACGGATCTGGATGAAACTTGGCAGAGAGGTTGATTATAGTCTAGAATAACACATAGGCTACTTTTTATCCCGTGGGAATACCGTGGGATTTAAATCTGCGCGGGTGAAACCGCGGAGCGCTACTAGCAAGGTTATATGGGCAGGTCATATAGCTCGAAGAACTGACAACCGCAGGAGAATAAAGGTTCTCGAATGGCGACCACGAACAGGAAAGACGCTCTCTTACCCGATAAACTGACCGATAGGACCGCGGGAAGTCGGTGGATGGAAAGAGCACAGAATCATTCTTCCTGGAAACGTATAAGGGAGGCCTTTCTCCAGTAGTGGATTTCTGTACGCTGATTATGATGATGTGGTGTTATATCCATTTCAAACCATAGGGACTATTGTGGAACACTTAGTTACGTCAATTTGGTACAAAAACAATGTTAATACATTTTTACATAACCTTAGATGTAGCTGTATAGAGGCTTGTCTTTATCAAATTGCGCGTAGTGATAAAACCGCCGATTGTAGGACAATTTGAAGTTTTCTTGTCACATTATAATGCATTACATATTTTATAACTACCTTAAATCAATAATTAATATCTCTTGCATTGGCCAATGTAAAAGTGACATTAAGAAGAAACAAACAGTAATGGCCGCCTCAACTAAAAAGAACGCTGGAAAACAGTGGAGGGGATGTGTTGCGCATACAAAATACACGCGCCATCACACCCTGCGTTCTTTTTGCGTGACGCGCACTATACTAAGGGGTAATACAATTACAACATCTCTCATTTGATGAAAAATAAACAATATATATCACAAAATACGTTACGAGGAATGCTCATAGATAGGTTGCGTAGACACATTGACTATCAGTAAGTCAAATCAAATCAGTCTTTATTTTATTCACTAGAGTCATAAGATATAATAAATAAAATAAATAAATAATGCTGGACAATCCACACAGCATCATCTAGCCCCAAAGTAAGCTACTCAAAGCTTGTGTTATGGGTACCAGATGACTGATATATTTAATACATTACACATTATACATACATATCATATACATTACATATATTAATTTACATAGATAGATATTTTTTATTATACATAAACACCCAGACCAACGGAACAAGTTTCTGCAGATCGTACACAAATTTGTTCATAGGCGGGAATCGAACCCGCAACCTCTTGCGTCGCAGGCGGACTCTCGCCCGCTGCGCCACTGAGGTCGTATCTAATCTATGAAACTGTTTCTTGCGACCAAAGCCTAGAAGGGCGGGAAGAAGCTTACGATTTACTTAGAAAGGCCACAAGAAATTGTTTCCTGGTGTTTAGGCTATTTGGCAACAGCTGGCAAATTTGTGTTCTTTAGTAAACAAACAAAACTCACTCGTCAGAAGATCGTTTACTCTTGGCTGGGTCAATATCCGGAAGAACAGCAAGAAAGTCATCTGGTTCATCAGTACTATAGTCGCCATCGGTTGTTGTAGAAGCTGTTGTTGTAGAAGCTGTTGTTGTGGTGCTTGTGGTAACAGGTTCAAATCTCTTAGGCCTTTTTATTTTCAAGCAGTCGCTGCAGATCGGGTTCTTGAAAGTGACCTCCGATATGTTGTACTGAGACTTTTCATCGCCCATCACTAGTTCATGTTCTGGTGGAAAGTAGTCACTGCAAAGAGAAAAATCAACTCATTCAAGAAAAAAACGACTTCGATGCACTGGAAAATACAGTCGTACTACTATATCGTGTGCTGTTTTATAAATCTGTTTACTTTCCCTTTCTGTGTTAGATTACTTATCACTACAAAGTATAAAACAAAGTCGCTTTTGCTGTCCCTATATCCCTATGTCCCCATGTCCCTATGTATGCTAAAATCTTTCAAATTACGCAACGGATTTTGATGCGGTTATTTTTAATAGATAGAGTGAATTAAGAGGAAGGTTTATATGTATAATACATGCATATGTGCACCCGTGCGACGCAGGGGCACGCGGGCGGGTCGCTAGTTGTATTATATAGCTTCAATATGTTGTGTAGAGCGGTAGATACCAAGCTGAGTTTGTTGCCTGATCTTACCGGCGTTGGTCGCAGTTTTAAGGCGTATCAAGGTGATCCTTGTGATTTTATTGAATAAACATTTTTGACTTTGACTTATATCTGAAAAACTACTCGTCGGATCTACTCGAAAGAATCATCAAAATCGGTCCACTCGGTAAATAGTTATGATAGAAAAAAAACTTGTCCGTTTCAGCATTCAGGGACCATGAGCAGGCCATGTTGTAGAACTAACTACGACTGAGGACTGCTGCGCTGCTCTGTTCTATACAAATCCTAGTTTCGTTTCGTTTGTATGACCGTTTTTACAAATAGACGGGAGAAAAAGCGCCATTTAAAATTGACGTACAACTTCGGAGAGAGTGCGCTTTAAAGGGGCCTATACTCAGCAGCGGGCAGGCTGAATAGATAGAAGTCTAAATAGCCGATAATCTTGGCATTTGTTGACATAACAGTGTGAAAATGAAACAGCTTCACGACTTTGATCTCCAGGCAAGGTAGATATCCCTTCAGATCTCCCAGTACCAAGTAGGTACTAATTCAAGATTCTTTGAGGATGTCTAAGGGGGGTAGTCGAGGTACGTCCAAACATTACATTTGGCACATACCCACATTTTGCAGTAGTTAGTATTCCATACGTGACAGGTTGCAAGCCCATCGCCGCTGTTAGAATACTAACTGGTTTCCTCACGATGTTTTCCTTCACCGTTTAAGAGCACTGGCATAACAGTGTGAAAATCACATTAATTTTATCATCGCTTTTTTAAAATTAACTGGAATTTAAAAAAAGCGATTAGTATCGACTGTAAATAGAGTGCTTACTTTGAGAATATATCTGTGATATACGCGCCTAACTCAGGTGGATGCGCGTGCGCATCTTTGTGTTCTAAAATTTTTATGTCCTTTGGCATTGGTAGGTTTTTCCAGTCAGAGTGTGGTTGAAGACGCACCATGTACACCCTGAAATGATATAAGCATTAAAAGAACGTATGTATTTAAATATAAATAAATAATAATAAATATTGATGGACCTTCCACACAGCACTATCTTGCCCCAAACTATGCCAAAGCATGTGATATGGGAACCAGATAACTGATAAAATACTTAAATACTTTTTTTTGTAAATACATACATATAATATATAATTACACCCAGACAGAGAACAAAATCTATGTTCATCACACAAATGTTTGTTCTCAGTGGGGATCGAACCCACGACCTACGGTGCCGAAGGCAGAGCAACTGAGCCATGAGGCCTGTCAGATATGATTGCTATATTACACTTATTCTTGTCGTGTCACTAGTTATTTCGAAACAGTGTGGTGAAAGGATTGTAAGTGCACCTCAAGGAGGCTCCTTTCGAGCACTTATCACATGTTTTAGAACGATATTACACCACCACATACAATAAAAAGAGATAAGGTAGTTTTCATCATCAAAGCAGGAGGAAAGATACAAAAATCATTTACCTGTAGCAGCATAGTAAGCCATTTCGTTCTGTTATCCTCGGTAAATACATTTTGAACATGTATTTATCGTCCTGCAGTATCTGGAAAGTAATATTTAGTATTTGTCATAATATATTTTAGAATTATTCTTTTGTTTCTATCGGGATTTGATACAACTCGATGCACACCACCAGTGTTGGGTAATCAATTCAGTTATTAAGCATACAACCCAACACTCACAAAATTTTAGTGAGTGTCGGGTTGAAAGTGGTGTATTAAGTCAGGGCGATATACTTATAATATGGTAACATTTTCGCTAAGCCTTATGTGCCTGTAATTTGACCGGCAACCACACCCCTCGAACCGAAACACAGCTATGCCGCTTAGTGGCAGAAATAGACATAAACGGAACCTTCATATTACAGGCACATAAGGCTTAACAAAAATGTAACCATATAAGTATATCGCCCCGGGGTTCCTATTTATAAATAAATAAATAAACATTCTTATAAGCATTCAAATAAGCACTCCTATCGTGCGCGACTTGCGCGGAAATGCAGTTGCATTATAGCTGACCGTTACCACTTAGCATCAGATAGGCCATCTGCTTGTTCCAATTGCAACATCATCATCTCAGCCCGGTATCACCAACAGCCTCCTTGTCCAATTTGCTGCGACCTTTACGATGTTGTTGTTCCTTGAGGAAGTAGTATAAAGGTTGTTATTCAGTGAGTTAGTTTTTACCTTCCTCCACCTCGGACGTGGCAGATGGTCCGGCGGAGCTGGCAGCGTGTCGCACGACGTTGTGGCTTCGTCCCCGCGCCGCCGAGTGCGCGTCATAGCACTCAGACGCACTGTGTAGTTAGTGTTGGGTTGTAAGTCGTCAAACCTTTGGAAAAATGCGTAAAAACATCAATGTCATCTTCCTGCCCCACAGGCTAAGTGGGATCGGCCAAGGTTTTCTTTTTCCACTCTCCTCTATAATTCTTCATCTCGGTGCTCACTTCTTTCTTACTCATGTCATGTAACACACATACCATCTGACGCCAGCAAAGTCGCGAGCTTCTTAAATGCGTATAAAACATGACTTACCGAACACTTCGAATATTGTTAGTAGTAAACTTTTCCATTCTCCTCTATCATTCTTTCTTCCTCTCATTGCTAATTTATTCCTTACTCATGTCATCTTTCACACAGACCATCAGACGCGCGGGCGAAGTCGCGGGTTTCTTAAATGTATACAGGGTGTCCGGGGGGTCGATGCAAAGCGTGAGGGGGGGGGGTAGGTCACCTCGTTACGCATCTATTCAGGCTAGATTACCGATCATAATATCCATGATTTTTGAAAAAGTATGCTTATTCGTTCATAGTGTTCAAACAGACAGTTACTAGTGCTTTAATTTGTTAATCAAAAATTTAAATTTCTTTTAATTAATTTTAATTCTAGTCTGAATTGATGCGTAACGAGGTGACCTACCCCCCTTACGGCTTTGCATCGACCTTCCGGACACCCTGTATAATATGACTTACCGAACGCTTCGGGTATCGTTAGTAGTAAACTTTGACAGCGGCCCCCAGGTTACATGCTTCTCTATCCCATTGTGATCTCTAAAAGTAGCTTTACCAGTCAGTTCCATCTGAAAACATACCATAACTTCAGACAAAAACATTTTTAAGAATAATAGGCAGCGTTGCTGTGACGCTGTGTCTCGGTTTTAACGGTGTGAAATTAAAGGCTTAACATCTGCATGCCTCAAGATGATAGACGACAGGGTTATGCGTTATAGGGTTTGATTCTAACGTGCTAGATTACGAGGCAATGCTTTGCTTTGCTTTTCGATGCTTTGCAATGGTTATAACCACCACTTAAAAGCAGGTGGGCCATCTGTTTATTCCATCGGCAAATAGCATAAAAAACACGAACCAAGAAGCGTTGGAAACCCCCAATACTATGGACTGACGAAATTGTGAAGAAGACGGAAGAGGGCACAAAATCGTTCCTGTAGAATCTACACACTACCATGCATAATGGACCACCTTAGAGTCTAAATGCGGACACAGGAGTCCAACTCAAGTATCTCTATCTACACACTACTTTCTATAATCTATAGTATAAAAAGGATAGTAATAATAGTAGTAAAGGGGTGTAAACCAACAGTATATCCTTTGATTTCTGCGTTAGGGCGCTCCGGCGCTCCCCAAGTCAGATTCATGAACGTGGTCGAACAAGTCGGCTTAACGTGGGTGGGTTGGCTCGGCATTCCGTCCGACGTAGCGGCTTCCATCTCGTCCGACCAGTTGCCACAGAGACCCGTGTAGTCACTACCCGCACAAACCTGCAAAAATATTAAATGATTACTTTTCATAAGCCACTTGAGATAATATTAAATATGAATTTAAAATATTCCAAAACTTATAAGCCAATTAAGCCAAGAAAGGACCGATTCAGACAAACTGACGAAACCGACTTCAAGTACACTCATCCTACTAATATTATAAATGCGAAAGTTTGTAAGTATGGATGGATGGATGGATGTTTGGTACTCTATAACTCCAGAACGGCTGAACGGATCTTGTTTAAAATTTGTACAGAGATATATTAAATTCTGGAATAACACATAGGCTACTTTTTATCCCGTGGGAATACCGGGATTAAAAACTACGCGGGTGAAACCGCAGGGCGCTACTAGTACTACTATAACTCAAAAACTACTCGTCAGATCTGACTCAAATGGAAAAAGGAATAAAAAAAAAAAAATTTTTCTACTTGAGAACCTCCTATTTTTGAAGTTGGTAAAAAATGGTCTTACCTTGAAAATATAGGTGCTGTGAGGCTCCAAGTTATCAAACATGTACGGCAAGTTATTATCGTCTCTTGAGTGGTAAGCCCTTCGCGAGACATTCTCATCTTTCTTCTTAGCTTCCAAGATGTAGTAGTGAATGTACGGGGCCACTTTATCATCTGGCTTCTTCCAGCCTATAGTCACAGAGGTGGCTGAGAATCCGTTGATGGATATGTTGGGCACAAAAACTGGATCAAAGTCCAAGGTCGAAATCGTTCTCGGCTGGGTATTTTGATTATTGCTGGAGTTATACGCAGTTCGAACATCAACCCTCACCGAATAGTTTGTTGATTTCTTTAATCCGTTAATGACATATGAAGTGTTCTTAGGTGGTTCCCCGTGTATGACAAAACCTGTGCTAGTGTCGTTCCGAATTTTGAGATCATATCCTAATACTTTAGAGTTGTAAGCATATACCGTCCAGTTGAGGTAGATCTGTGTTGTGCTTATACCTAAAGCAGTACCTATTTCAACTCTCGGCGGTGCTAATACTAGCACTTCTATTGTACCTCGATACGGTGTCTCTCCATCTAGGATCTCACAGATATAAGTGCCATTGTCTTCGACTCTCTGGGTGTGGATATTGTGGGTGCTGTTGATTAGTTTTGGATAACCATCAACTGGAAATGCCGTTTCTTCTTTTGCTCCTACCTCATGCTGACTGTCTTGTTTGTACCATTTCACTTTCGTGCAGTTGTAAGCTGGAATTATATACATATACTAAGCTTAAGTTGTGTTGATTACAATAATGTCAGAAAGAATGCTTCCAATCAAACATTGGTTTCCTTTTTTTTGCTGAAGTAGGTATGCATTGTTTTGGGTACCTGTTGATTATAGAGCCGCCAACGTTTTAGCAACAATAAACCCAACACACCACTTTAGGTGCAAGTTTTGTGTAAATTAATTCATTAAACTGACCTTCAAACACACACCAAGCCACCACATTGGCAGATTCTCCTATTGGTTTCATCAGCGGAGTTGATCCATTTACCCAGCTAGCTTGAAAGTACAGATCTAGGAACACATCCATCATATCCTGTTCATCCCCAAGGCTGGCTATACAGGTGTAGTTGCCAGCATAGCTTGCATTTGCATATGGGATTGATAAGGTAGAGATTTTGGTAATAATTGTTGTTCCATCGGGATCTCCTGAGTTTACCGAGTTGTTTCTTCTGTAAATCAAAACAATATCACAACCCAATTCTTATTACAGTAAATTACATTACAATTTGACAGCCTTCACAGCTCATTTGGTAGCAACTCTACCATCTGTGCAGTAGGCCATGTGTGCAATCCCCATGGAGTATAAACATTTGTGAATGTTTATTCTTATATATTATTACTAGCGACCCGCCCGCGCGCCCTGCTTCGCACGGGTGCACATATCATGCATGTATTATACATATAAACCGTCCTCTTGAATCACTCTATCTATTAAAAAAAACCGCATCAAAATCTGTTGCGTAGTTTTAAAGATTTAAGCATACATATACCATAAGCATACATATGGATATAGGGCCAGAGAAAGCGACTTTATTTTATACTATGTAGTGATTTATAAGAGGGTATGTAATTTTACAAAAAAATATATATTTATTAAATCAGATATCTGGTATATATATTTATAGCATATTTCCAGCTTTGGCTTAGTTTGGGGCTCGATAGTCCTGGGTGGCAAGTCCACCAATATTTATTTATTATTAAACAGAAATTAGGTATGTAAGTACACTGCAGAAATTCAACCACAAAATTATTCCTAGATTAGGATTCCCCATGATTTGGGTATCTGAAAGTGCATCTAAGTTAGGCTGCTTAAATAAAACTTAGATGAAACCTAAACTTTTAAATAAATAAATATACTTACTCAGTAGCTGCAACCTGTTCATCGTGAAACAGCCATGTTAGGTTTGCAGTGTCAGGATTAACCTCACAAGTTATATTGACACTTTCACCAACTACACCTTTTTTCAATTTAGTTTTATGCAGTATTTCAACTTTGGCTGGAATAAGAGTAATGGAGTTTAACATTTTTATTAGTTTTATAGGGTTTAGAATACATGGAAAATAACAAAGGCAGACACTATGGTATCCCTGAGTTTTCCCACCAGCACCTTAATCGTCTTACTCTCTGGTAATTGTAATTGGCACAGATGTGGTAATATATAATATAGTAATGGCACAGATGAACTTGATATAGTACAGAAAGTTTGACACTTGAAACCCAGAATATGGTATTGGTATATGCTTTAAGTTAGACAATAAGGCTTCTGCGGCCCGATTATGCAAATGTCTGGCTATCGAGATGGCTTTCAGAGGCTTTGGCTTTTTCATTTGATTCCCATCCATCCTATACAATTGCTTACACTATGGAAAAAAGGAAATATTATCTAGATGTTTGTCTCAGCAGGATTAAAACTATGGTCTGCCTATGTGGCCTGTCATCATAAGAAGATACAGTGGTGGTCATCTTAGTAGGTTCATCATTAGGGACAGATATTTCTATGTAAATCCAAACTTAACAAGGTCTTGATTTTGACTACCAAAACAGTTTTATCAAATATATCTATGTGATATAGATTTTAATCCATGTCAATAGTTAATAAAAAAAAATCTCAAATTTCCTATTGAACCTATACATATAGTAAGAACTACTTTTAAAGTACATACTTTAATTTATATTTTAAGGCAAAGACATCATAAGACTACAATTACAAGTCTCACTAAAGTTTTAGGTCTTTTAAATTTTTAACAGCTACCTATATTTTATAGGTACCTTGAATATATTATAGGGGGTTGGCTATAGCTACCCTTATACTTGGGTTGAGGGGTGGGGATAGGGGGGGGGTGGGGATAGGGCTTGCCAGCTAACCCCACTTGCAAGTGGGGTTAGCTGGCAAGTCCTTCCCTTGAGTCCTTTATTCTAAGAAATAAAAAATAATAACTTTACTTTTTAATGTAAATTATAAATAAATAAATAATGCTGGACAACAATCCACACAGCACTATCTAGCCCCAAAGTAAGCTAATCAAATTAATAAGTAGGTAGTTAGGTTAAAAGGGTTTTTTTTAATGTGAAGCATATTGGTAATAATATTTTATCTCCTAGACAAAAATACTGAAGGGAAGGACTTCCCATCAGGTTAGGGCTATTTTTTTTTTAAGTGAATATATTTTAATTAAGGAAATAATTATTTTTTTCATTTCCTAGACAAAAAGACTCAACAGAAGGTCTACCATCTACCCCCACTCGCATCCCTCCTATCTCCAACCCTCAACTCAGGTACATGGATAGCTATAGTTTAACCATTAGTGGGCCAAATATCCTGTTCTTGCAAAATAATTTATTTCAGTTTAGCATTATTTTGTATGTAGAATTAGTAAGTAGGTACCTATGTTACAGGAAATGTCTGAAAATATTTAATGAGTAGGTACATGAATGTTAGGGTTCAATTAAGTCTGCTAGGACACTGGTACTGTTCAATACTCACTAGGCAGCAATTGAACACGAAAAAATATGCTAGATTCATGTAATGTCCCATCGAAACGCTTCAGTATGCCAGACGTAATAAATCTATAGCACACTAAGTCATAACAAAGAGAAGAACCTAATAACAAACCTGAAATTGGACACAACTGTCCAATAAACACCAAATACACAGCTAATACGGCGGTATAGCTCACGATGGTGCGACCCATTGTCATGGCGGAAGCACCTCCTTTTACATGCGATAGCTGTACTTTCACTACAAAATTCACATATCAAGATTGCTAAATCATTTTCTATTCAATCAAATGTAAACTTTACTGAATAGTTTAAGAAAATTACGAAAATTACAAAAGCGGCTGACACCCAAAGAGCCGAACAAACAAAAATCTCGAAGGTTTTGGTGCAGTGTTGCCAATACCTATTTTTTGTACTATTCTATGGTTGCCAATGATACTTTTTAAGCGGCCGTGTACATGAGGTAAAAAAGCCGTGTTTTTAAGGAAAATTACTAACATGGGCCGTCACTGTTTCAATTAAAGGAAAAACGTTTTAAATAACGTTTTTGATATCATCATCATCATCATCTCAGCTCAGTGTCACCTACTGCTGGGTATAGGCCTCCTGCATTTTCTGCCAGCCTCCTCTGTCCTTTGTCTCGGGTCCAGGTGTTTCCAGCGACCCTTAGGCCCGTCGCCGACTGGTAAGTCGAGGCGGGGCGAGGAACAGGCGGCATGGAGTTGAGGCGCAGGCGGTTATGCTTCCTTCACACATTTTGGACAGAAAAAAACGAAATGGAATGACAAAACGACTGCAGAGTCACGGTGCAGGCGGGCACGGCGCACTCGCCGCGTCCCCGCCACAACGCCACCTAGACGCCGCCTGTACACATGCTGTGTGTATGTGAGCGCACTACCATTTATTTCAAAAGAAAACGTAGAAGCGGTGCTTCGCAGCGCCTGTGCCTCGACGCCGCTTTGACTTCAGCTCGTGTGGGTAACAACCCTTACGATGTCGTCGACCCATCGCGCTTTCGTTCGGCCTAGATTTCGTCGGCCCGATTTCTGCCACCATCCGGTCAAAGCTTTTTTTTTACTCCATCGGCCATCACTACGTCTGGCAAGGTGTCCTGCTCAACTCCACTTGAGTTTTATCGCCCTGTCACCGACGTCGAAGATTTTCGTACGACGCTGGATCTCAGTGTTGCGCACTCAGCCTAAAAGTGTTATGCTACTCGGCGCACAGTTTTCATAGTGAGCGTCCATGTCTCGGTACCGTTAATCATAGTTGGCAGGACACATTGATCATAGAGACGGGTTTTCAGGCACTGTGGAATTTTTCTTTAGTTTACCGAATGCTGCCCATCCAAGCTGGATTCTCCTGGAGATTTGACTCCTTGGAATTTGTTCCGTTGGTCTAGGTGTTTTCTACGTATAGTGAAAAAAATATCTATGTAAAAGTAGTATCTATCGAACTGTTGGTTTTAGGGACAGGTGTCACTAGATTTTTTCCACCTAGCAGGATATCGGCAAGTGCACAAAGAGAGGTTGAACAAGAATAAAAGTGGCTCTTTAATGCAAATAGGCAGTCTTTTACAACGAAAGGAGGAATGGCATCCGGACCAGCAGCCGAAGAGAACCTCAGACGACGCACGGCTCGACGTATATCTGACGCTGAAACGCATCATATCAAACCTGCATCTTCCCAAGCCAGCTAATAATTCTCCTGCAGTTTTCTCCGCTTCAGCAGCATCTAGATTGGGTATCTCGCTAAGAAAAACGGAGCCAAAATAGTTGGCTAACGCAGCCACTGCCTTCTGGCCTACTGCTGGCTTTCCATTAACAAAATAATTGTCTTTATCATTCCTATCTTTGCGCCTATCTCTCACATATCCCCAAAATTGCCGTGCTCTTAAACGGTGAAGGAAAACATCGTGCGGAAACCAGTTAGTATTCTTACAGAGGCGATGGGCTTGCTTGCTTGCTATTACTGCAAATGTGGGTAGGTATGTGCCAAATGTAATGTTTGGACGTACCTCTGACCCCTGCCTGAAGGGGGGTACCCTTAGACATCCTCAAATAATCTTGAGTTAGTAGGTACTGTAGGAATAGGTAAGTACTTATCCGATAATGCAAAATACCTTATTAAATAGTAAGTGGTATATTTCTTACTGCACCTACTGTACACTTTTGTATAAATAAATGTATTTTTCTATACAACATTGTGTTATATTGGTCTATAATAAATCGGACCTATCGGATGCTTATTTTTTAGCTTTATTTTGACTTCAAATAAATGATTAGGTGTGGGTGGGTGCCGCTGAAAGTTGATGGACGCAGGGCACGTTCCCGACGTGAGTGACCTGCGAGAGTGCGAGCCATTGTTTTGTTATAGTTATGTACCACTTAACATCAGGCGGGTCATACGTATTGTTTCGTAAAAAAACTTTTCAGTTAATAGTTGGTTATTGATTGGTTGGTTGGTCTTTACCATAATAGTTCTCAGAACTGATTTTCAGTAGTGTGATTAGCGAAACTATCGACACTGTAGCATCACTAGTGTAAAGAAAACTTACGACTGCAGCTCGAGGTTCACGGCTTCCATGTACTTGTATTCAAATTCCTTGGGGGTAGGTACAGTCCGACCAGAAAGTGTAGAAACGGAACTAAATTGACATGCGCGTATTTCGCATAGGTGCGAGCAATACCGCATGTGAGTGAGCGTCAAAAATGTATGGAAAGTGGCGCCCCTATCATTTTCTACTCTTTTCGGTCAAGCTGTACGGTGTGCCCCCCTGTCTCTTTTCTGCTGTCTCTGCTGTCTGTCGCTAATTACTCTTGTTGGGGTAATACTGGTGCCATGTTAGTATTTAATTATGTAGGTATAGTTGTGTTAAAATGTTGTAAGTAATGTGAATTTTATTATCGTTTTGAGCTAAAGCTGTAAAGATAATTATAAGTGGTAAATAAATAAATAAATTGGGGCAGCACTGGTCTGCTGACTGTCTGTCAGTTTGTTTGTCTGTCTGTCTGTCTGTCTTGTTCCTTCCTTCCATCCATGGCAGCTTTATTGGAAGAAAGAATGAGTTTGTAAATGACTCAATCAATAGCGAGATTATTTCCGCTTTCATCCAATTACAAAGTGAAAATGTGTTTTGAAAATAATATCTAACTGCTACGCACGTTTTTACGTGCGTATCACTTTGTTTGAGATGTTTATCCATTACACGCTAGGAGCCATTTTTAGTGTATTTAGTTTGTGCGTTCATTGTGCTATTGCATCAAAAGACAACGATATCAAGCAGATTTACGGTAAGTGTCTGATCATAATATTATTGGGTAGCGATTTGATACTTTTCATTGTGTTATACAAGATTAGCTCACACGCTTATAATCAGAATTACTTACCGCCCACGGATAATTTGGGATCATTTGGGTTTCGCGGAGCCAAACAGTTTTGCGAATCTAATCTTGTTCTGCCAAGCTATTACACGTTACGGTAAGCTAATCTAAGAGCCAATACAGGTTTCATACCAGTAACCTGAGGCTGTGTTGCGCTCATCGTTTCGTTCGTCGTTTAATGAAAGCTGAGCCCGTTTTTCCATTGATTAAAATAAATAAATAATGCTGGACAATCCACACAGCACCATTTAGCCCCAAAGTAAGCTACTCAAAACTTGTGTTATGGGTACTAGATGACTGATATATTTAATACATTAAGTATATACTTACTTACATAGATATATATTTTTGTTATACATAATCACCCAGACCAATGGAACAAATTTCTGCAGATCGTACACAAATTTGTTCTGAGGCGGGAATCGAACCCGCAACCTCTTGTATAAACTCTTGTATAAACATAAAAAGAACTTGAACTATATAAAAAAACATCCAAAGAAAAAAAATCTATTATCTTTCACTTTATTAATAGGAAACATCCGACAGTTGCAAGCCTTCAAAAACCTGAGTGTCTCAACAAGATTTCTGCTCTTGAGTTCATGGTGTTCTGTGACTTTCTGTTTGCAGTTGCGCCTGCAGAAAGATAAAATTTACTTTCCAATAGGTATTAATTGGTTTTCAATTACTTATTACTTATTTCTATTGCTAATAATTGAGATGACCTTCTACCATCCTGCTCAATAGTCGGCGTCATTGTCACTTATCATCAGGGCCTCCCCTTCAGGGTGTCTGTCTGAGGTTCATTCAAACATTTTATTTGGCACACATACATACCCACATTTTGCAAGCCCTTCCTTCATCAGGGTTTCTTTCACCTTTTAACAGCACTTGCATTTTCAGTAGAAAAATCTGAACCTGAATCAAAAGACCTATTACTTAATGTTGTGGAATGCATATTCCAAAACATTTAAGTACACATACATGTATGTGTATGCATACAGATAAATTTATGTATAAAATTAACATTACCTTGCTAAATAAAATAAAAATAAGTAAAATAGCCTTTATTTCCTCTATCAATACTAGTACTTAGGTACTTACTTACATCATTAATAATAATTAATTTGAAAGTATAAGCATTCAAAGTTTGGGCACCTATTGACTACCTAGGTACCTATGTGGATGGTAGATGACCTCTGTGGCGCAGCGGGCGAGAGCCTGCCTGCGACGCAAGAGGTTGCGGGTTCGATTCCCGCCTTGGGACAAATTTGTGTACAATCTGCAGAAATTTGTTCCGATGGTCTGGGTGTTTTCTATGTATAATAAAAAATATCTATCTATGTAAGTATATAATGTATTAAATATATCAGTTATCTAGTACCCATAACACAAGCTTTGAATAGCTTACTTTGGGGCTAGATAGTGCTGTGTGGATTGTCCAGCATTATTTATTTATTATTTATTTATTTATTATTCAGGAGTTTTATTTTTGAGGAGCATAATAATTTCTCATTGTTGCTATTAGTTAAAAGTACTTAGATATTCCTCAGATGTTCCAAGTTTGGCATAGTGAGAAACAAATAATGCTGGACAAATACAAATATTACCACAGAATTAGTACCTCGATTTTGCACACTCAGTTTTGTTACCATTCATGCATTGTGACTCACTGACTCCGTAATAGGTATGACCTTCTAGTCTTATTATTATTAATTCCTATCATTGCTTGTTCTTCCCAAGTTATTATTGGTTAGGTAACCCCCCTCCTGACACTGGTTCTTTCATGATCTTCCAATAATTAGATACCTACCTACTTAGGCAGAAATAGCAGTAGATAACAGTTATATTTTCTAGTGGTACCCAACACAGCATTATACCTAGGTACCTACTAAGTTTGGTTCAGGTCAGGGCCATCTGCATGTTCCATCAGGTTGTTGTATACAAAAAAAATTGGAATTTGGATGTGCAATGGGCGGTCTTATCATCAAAAGCGACATCTTTCGGACAACATTAGGATGAATTTTTTGGAAGGTAGGTATTTTATGGAATTGTTTTCCAAGTTAAGGAAATCCAATAAATATTTGGTTAAGGTTTGGACATTCTGCTGATTATTTCGAATAAGAATCTCTTTTTTAAATCCAGCTTAGGAGCAACCCAAAGTATTGTTAGCACATAACATAAGTACCTACCTGAAACTTGGGTGAAATATCGCTTAGTAACGTTACTATGTACTAGGTACTAACAGAAATACATAACTGAACATGAACAAAGTAGGTACCTATCAGGTTTCAACCTTGCGTCCGTTTCTCTACAATGCGTGCCTAATGTTTTATGAAGTAGATAGGTACTTACTTCTCAGGTGCGACGCGACGTAGCCTATAGGCCGCCTGACGGTTTCCAACACAACTGACAACGTAATGAGTCCATCCACTCAATTCAAAATAAAATCGAATTAGAACCAGAAATGAGGAAATCGGAAGAAGAACCAAATTAATCGACCTAACTCGTAGCTGAAGTGGCAATAGGCAGGTCATATAGCTCAACGAACTGGCATTCACTGGAAAATAAAGGTTCTCGAATAGCGTACGTACCAAGAACTGGAAGATGAAGCGTGGGACGCTCCTTAAGGTACTGACACACGTGCTCAAAAATGAGCATGCTTCTTTTGAGCATGATCAACAATCAACCGACGTACGACCAAATACCTCAGCACGCTTAATTACTAGCACGACCTGTACACACGTGTTTATATTGAGTTTTGTTTGAAAAAAGCATGCTTTTAGCGAGAAAAAAAGCACGTGTGTCAGTACCTTAAGGACCTGATCGATGAGCGATTAAACTGCGGGCGGAAGCATAGTAGTACCTATATTAAAATTATTCTTTAGGAAGAAGGCCGTCCTATTGACGGAAGAGTCAAAGTCAACATGTATTTATACAATAGAATCACTTAGAAAAGTCTTGAAGCTAGGTGAATCAAGTACTTAGCGAGGTCTTCGCGGCCAAGTCCAAAAAACAGGCCACAAATAAACAATGTTTAGATCGAACCCTTTTAAATCTTTAGAAATAATATTAATTATAAATGGCAGCTTAATAGGGCATCAAC
Organism: Plemyria rubiginata; assembly: GCA_963576535.1. Lineage (NCBI taxonomy): Eukaryota > Metazoa > Arthropoda > Insecta > Lepidoptera > Geometridae > Plemyria > Plemyria rubiginata. Next base: position 5,091,679 of record OY754922.1, on the reverse strand, counting down.
CTCTACATTGTAAGCCATTGTCAACACTTGACCATAATTATTTGGTATTGTTAATTGGTAACCCACTTAGCGCATCCGTTTTAAGTTAAACGTCGTGAACAAAAGCCTGGTTGTACCCCTTGGTCCTTGACATCATGACCTTACGGCAACTAGAAATAGATCTTTGTAACTTTTCTTCATAACTCTATTGTATCGTAAGTCCGTAACAAGTACCAACTCTAGATTCTTTGTGGATGTCTAAGTCTAAGGTATGGGTACTAATTCTAATTCGTGGTGGGGGAATATGATCTGCACGGACATCCCGCAATGGGGTGTATTGTGCATTATCCCCCTGCTAACCTCACCCCAGCCAGCCCAACTCCTTAAAATAGCGGAGAAGGACCTTGGGTTGGTGGTAGCAATGCTCAAGCATCCCCGGTGATAACCTGGATGCAGAAGAGAAAGAGAAAGACCCGATCAGCTCTTGTAGTCCAGTTTTGGATCTGGCTTCCTTAGTTGCGGAGCAATGCAGTACTACATGCTCTACCGTTTCTGTTTCCTGGAGACAGCCACGACAGAGGTCACTGTCTGTCGCTCCGATCTTAAAAAGATGGTAGTTGAGGTCGCAGTGGCCCGTGATGATGCCGATCATCAGCTTTAGGTCTTCGCGTTTTAGCTTCAGCAGGACGGTTGTTAAGTGCCTATTCGTGGCTGGAAGCATTATTTTTGTATGTTGGCAGTCTGTTCTACGCTCCCATTGCTTTTGGGTACCACAGGTATGGCTACTGTACCACGACACAACGACACAATAAAAGTTACTAGATATATGTCAAAAGGAAACATCGCTTTTCTAAGGTATCCTGGTAAGGCCCCTGAACCCATTAGCACCTACTTGACGCTTGTTTTATTAGGTGTTTATTGAGTGACTGACAACACCCGCATAGTTAACAATCAGTCTGGGGAGACAACTGCCCATATTGAACGCTGATTGATTTCGATCATTCAAGTCCACAAAGTCTTGGCTCATACTAACAATTATCACTTTGAAACAGATACCTAGATCATAATGTCAAGATACCTCTCAGACATCCCGAGAATCTTAAGTTCGTAATTGGTACTAAGAGATCTGCTGGGATATCTACCGTGCCTCAGGATCAAAGTCGTTAATCTGTTCCTAATTTCGTTTCGTGCTAAGGTTTTTGGAAGCTTGCAACTCTAACTTGACAATTGGTTTAAAAACCTTGGCTTTCAATAAATATTAAATATCCATCCCGTAGCTCAGATCACATACGTTCATACCAAGGTGCATGTTCTGGCCCACATTAAATGAATAGAAAAGCTAAATTCTCAACGGTTTGGAATAATTTATTTCCTAGGTGTCTCGTATAAGACAGTCGAACGTACAAGATCATATCAACTTATATCGAAGTAAGAAGACATGTGTTTATTTATGTTCATCCGGTGTGATATATCTGAACTGGAAGTGACAATCAAGCTGCTAAAATACCGGTGGCAATATTTCTCACTTGCTCTAATAAAGTTGTGTCAAGTTGACTTTGGTTTTTATGCCTCGTATGTTTCTACAGATTTCTCGATTCTACGTAGATTTTGTTATGAATACCTCGTGTAACCGCTAGCCTGGTTTCTTTAGGTTAGTTCGAGTTATGCCATAGTGTTTTTCGAGGGGCACTGCTCCCTCGTTTAGTCCCTAAGGGACGAAACACATAAAAGCGGTGCGTTGCAACCCAACGTTGTAGGTAAAATATGTATGGGCTGGCTGGCGACGCTGAATTTGGTATTACGGCGTAAATATATGGGCTGGCGTTGCCCATTTTGGTGCTGTGTCGTGGCAATGCATTTTTGTGTGTAGTCTATACGAGTTAATGTTTGTCAGTCGCCATGCAGACTCCAATAATCGAATAGAAAACCAGTCGTCAATCGACTCGCTCTGTGTCGGAAAAAATGTTTAATCAACAAGCAACGACTCAATTTACTGCTCCTGCTAGTTTCTGAAAACAGCCCTGAACACGTCATCATACCATAATACCTTCTAAGAATGTATTAAGTTAAAATTTTAGTAAAATTGTTTTCAACCAAATTAATATTTTGTTGCAGTTCCGTCCGCTCCTCAAAACCTAACAGCAGACTTCATATCTGATGGAGAAGTTCATCTCTGGTGGGCACCTCCACTGGAAAACTCGATCCACAGCATCAACTTAACCCTCGACACTGCAGGGTCTGACGAAAAACCACAAACACAGGCTGACGAACCAAATGACGTGCTAAACCGCGTTCCAGACCCCCCTCTGATAACTCCGGAGATCTTAAAAGAAACACACTACTATCGCAATGATAAAAGGCAAGACAATGAATTCTCATTATCTGGTATCCTCATGGACAAGAGCAAAAGAGATCTTCGCACTCGACACAGAAAAAGACGGCAAGACAACGCGACGGATTCCGATAACGCGGAGAAAGTTATCGAGTACTGGCAGCTAGAACACAGAAAAGAAATGGTGAAGAAATCCATGACGCAGATCCACCAACACAAGGACTCAACAGCTATAGCGTATGTCCTGTACTACGAACAAGGGTCGTTACGTAAAGACGTTGTCAATATAAGCGGTGTGCAGAGAATGGAAGATGTTAGGAGGAACGCGTTTCAGAGTGATTTGGGAATGCCCCAGACTGCTGTCAAGAACCTCACGCTTTACAACACATCTGGGAAAGTGACAAAAGTCGTCGGGTTTTGGTTGAAAGATCTGAGTACGTACTCTACGATCAGAGAAAGTCACTCACATGTGAAACATAGAAATAATACTAATCAATTTATATTTCAGCCTCATTCACGCCATACAAGATCTGGGTACGAGCGTTCTACAATTTCTCTCACGGCCACTTCAACTCTTCGGACGTGTTGGCGCGGCTAGGTCCGTCTTCGAACCCTCTGTACATCATGACGGATGTCAGGCCTCCGTCCGCACCGATAGTCCTCAATCTCACATGTGATCAGCCGAAACGTGAGTTACTGAATCTTCTTTCGAATCGATGGCATAAAAACTTTATTACTTGGTCCAGTCGGAGGCGATCCAATGTCTCGTCCCGTTGGCTGGTTTAAAATCCTGGTATTCCCATGGATGAAAAGGATGAAAAGTAGCCTATGTGCTATTCCAGACTATAATATCCGTGCCTTTCATCCAAACTTTCACATTTATGATATTAGTGGGATGGGATAAAATTCTAAAGATCATTGTCCTGGATGAGAAACGAACCCACAATCCACAGTGCAGAAGGCAGAACTATCACATGAGCTGTAAGACCAGGCGATAGTTAATCAATTATGTTTTCACAGATACACTCTATTTGCAATGGCGACAACCACTTTACTACAACAACTCCTTGGACCAGTATGTGGTGACCCTCAGGAAGATACCGGAGCAGCAGCCAAGAACCAGGCTGACTCTACCAACTAACAAGAATGATATAGAAACTACGATCAGTGTGGTGAGTATTTTATACCATTTTAGAGTAGTAGAGCTCTTTTACCTCTGTTTTTGAAGGGCTTTCAAAGTATTTTTTTATACTACTGTTTATGGAACAAGCAGATGACCCACCTGATATTAAGTGGTAACCATCACCTATAACATAACAATGCCTTGTAAGTCACGCACGATAGGAACGTGCCCTACGATGCACTGCCTGGCGTCCAAAAGCTTGAGGCATACAGATGTTAATCCCCATGTGCCTGTAACTTCACCAGCAACCACACTCTTCAACCGAAACACTGCTTGGCGGCAGAAAAAGGCATTCCATTGTAAACGAAAATGCATTTCTAATAATTGTGACAATGAAAGCCAAATGAGCACCGGATAGCGTTTTAAATATCGGAAATAAAGATTAGTCATAAAATCGATAAAAATAATTAATCTAGCTATAATAAGCAATTATTACGAATCAATAAATTGTGCTATTCAATTTGCGATATAACTCATTTCACAAATAAGATACAAGGAAATATATTCAAGAAACTATTAGCTGTCGCTTGTTTTCCCCTGCCCGAGGCGCTGTTTATTAATACAATACTATTTGAAATAAGATAATACAAGTTGCAGTAATGTTTTGCATCGAACGGCTATTCATTTAAGATATTTGCGTTCCTGTATACATCCGTCCGATTCCGGGTTATTATTTCGTATTCTGTTTTGCGAACATGAAGCGCCCCTATAGGGCTTGCTGATGAATCTCGAGGCTCTATAGAAAACCCACGCAATGCAGAAAACCAACGAGGAAAAATAACTCGGACTGATGTTATGTGACGTCATGCACTTAATACTTGACAGCGATTAGTTCAGACGGCCATAATACGTGTAATGTCATTAAATGATGTAAACGTTAGCCTGATTTAACTCCTTTGTTATAGAATGTGGAGTTTGAGAACATAACTCGCTACGAAGTCATCATATACGCTGTTACAAAATCTGTTGCTCGTGATAAAGTGGTAGTCAACGGCACCGAATCGGCTCCAGGGGTAAGATTAGAATTACATTACTATTATTTTATTATAAAGAGTTTGCGCCCCTGCTTAATCATCTATCACCAGAGAGCAGTCACCATTTTAGAATAGAATAGAACATTCTTTATTATGTTCTACCGCTTCGTGTAGATTGTTCTAGAAATTTTATTTGTTTGCCAATGTATCCTTCATTTATGCCGTAAAAGGTTACACTTGTTAATTTGGCAGTTTCCTTTTATTCAGTTGATTATTGATATCATTTTCTGACTCACTAATTTACCAAATTGTGTAACAACCTACGTTTACATGAGGAAATTATTATACGAATATTACCTGTCATTAAATGATGTATTTGGTAGGTATTGCATCAAAAGGGTCATTACACCGGTAATTTATAACTATTGAAGTTCGAGTTATAAATTGTTTGTGAATAGTAGATTGTATTATAAAGGAGCGAAATCATATTTTTACGGCGAGGGCGCTTTTTTGAATCCAGAGTGAAGTGAAGGATTCTAGAATAGAATCCCGAGCTTATCGAGGGATTCTTTAGTAGAATCCTGAACGTAGCGAGAGATTCAAAGTACGTCGCCCGAGCCATAAATATATTTTGCTCCCGAGTGGTACACTCTACTTTTCATCAGCCACTATGAGAAAAATTAAAGGCACCTCATATGTTATTCGTTTTGGCTAAGTACTAGAAGGAGGCCAAAAACACAGATTCTGAAAAATTATTGGCGCCTCTTGCATTTCTCCATTCAATAAAATTACCATAGGCTTTCATATATTTCTCCCGGGACTTTGCAGGTAATATATTATCCATCACATTTCTTGCGTCAGTTCTAATACTTTCAGGAGTTAATTCTATACTTTCACTGTCACTTGAAGAACTGATTTTTCAAAACAAAACCATGAATTTCTAACAATCCGCGAAAATTTACGAAAACGCGGGCTGTATTTCGCGCGTTTTTAAATTGATTTCTTTTTTTTTTGGTAAGCCATGCCGGCTTAGGCATAGGCGGTCTATGGGCCGTCGTACCAGCCAGTCTTTGCGTTCGATTTCTTTGGCGCTGAACACTGAAGACTTTCCAATTTCAAAAAGAAAACACCACATTTGGGTGCACATAAAGGCTAACCAAGTCGTTCTTTTCGAATAGAGGTGATGTAAAGTTTTTTTCAACCCGATATTATAATTTTTTACCTATAAAAAATATTATAAAGACTGACGCTGACGTTTATTGTTTTATGAAATCAAGAAGATGCTTAGATGTCTTTAAATTTATTATTTACTAGCTGATCCCGCGGCTTTGCTCGCGCTCGTTTACTTTGAAAATCTCATACAAACTTTCATCCCCTATTTTATCCCCTTGAGGGGAGAATTGATCAAAATCCTTTCTTAGCGGATGCCTACGTCATAACATCTACCTGCATGCCAAATTTCAGCCCAATCCGTCCAGTGGTTTGGGCTGTGCGTTGATAGATCACTATGTCAGTCAGTCAGTCAGTCACCTTTGAGAAAAATATATATTTAGATATTTAGATATATTTAGATTAGGATCGCCAAGAGAATACCCAAAACTTCATGCTAGACTCAAACGGTAGGAAACAAGCCGTAAGATTGTTGCCTGTTACGCTAGGTTGCGTGGAACTTGCACCTAGATTCACCTAGCTTTAAGTCGTTTCAAAGTGATCCTTGTGATCTTCACTACATAATATAAAACCAAGTCGCTTTTTCTGTCCCTATGTCCTCATGTCCCTTTGTATGCTTAAATCTTTAAAACTACGCAACAGATTTTGATGCGTTTTTTTTAATAGATAGAGTGATTCAAGAGGAAGGTTTATATGTATAATACATGCATGATATGGTAGAAAAACAATGTGCACCCGTGCGTAGCAGGGGCGCGAAGGCGGGTCGCTAGTATTGAATAAATACCTTTTGACTTCGAGACAATTCGACATCCTGTCCTGTGCTTTTCCACCCTAGACAACCACAGTTTAAGAACATCTAAATACGAACCTATGTATTGGTACAGGAAGTGTCAAGCGAATGGTGTAGCGTGCATTGGGAGGCGATGCAGCCGTCTGCCGCCCGCGGCGTCAGCACGGCTGCTTTGCTGGCCGTGGTGCCAGTAGCGTTGCTGGCCGCCGTCGCCGTCGCTCTGTTCTACTGGAGGTAACTACACACAGTGTGCACGGAGCGATGCTGTCGTCGGACGCTTTGCTGGCCGTAGTGCTGGCCGCTGTCGCCGTCGCCGTCGCTGTCGCGCTGATCATCTGGAGGTAACTCATCCTGAATTCCACTGGTAGAACGGTGCGAGAATGTAGAGAACACTGGTCTTGGCCATTATAAATTACCGAAGAGAGCGGTTTTGATTCTTTACTGTCCACACAGATTTCTTGCTTTCTGCTCATGTCTTTAGCTGCGTCATCCTCCCATTCTGCAGGCTGATCGCGTAACTTTTGTTGCATTAAAAATTCGGTTGCCTTTGTCAATTTTGGCAGTTTTGCGATCGAAAAACTGCCAAAATTGACATAGGCAACTGGATTTTGAATGCAACAAAAGTTAGGTAATCAACCTGCTGATCTACCATTTGAAAATTAGCAAGTCAATATGGCGGTTTTACAAAGTTATGCTAGTGACCTTGGTTCTCTGGACGCGAGGCTGTGTGCCAAAGAAAATGTGATCTATGCTTTTTCAGATGCAGATCACGACTGAGCAAGTGCATTAGCGCCGCGTACAACTACTTGGAAGAAGGTGGAGAAAGAGCTGCCAGGGCGCCTCTCAATAAAAAACCAGGTGAACCATTAATCTACGGAATATCTAATGGCACTATTATCCGAATGACCACTCCCTGACTCTCCCAAGGTTTACATTGGCCTACTCCGTCTATCGGAAGTGTTCGATGACGATAAAGGCTGCTTGGCATCCTGTCTCACTCCCATACGAAGCTCGCTGCTATCATCTGTCTCATTTCCTCTTGGATGCCGCGTAGCTATTCCGGCACAGCACAGCCTTTAAAGCTACACGTATTCTTTTTTATCTATTTTGATGTAAAATTTACATGTAATAGCTAGAATGAAATGCTCTCAATCGGGAAAGGTAAACGTCATGAGGGGGAAAAAAATTTTGATTGCTCTTTTTTGTCAATAAACCTTCTCTGCTGTTACAGTAGTAAACTGCTCCCCCCTCCGCGGCTGCGCGTCCGGTCCCGCGGCGGAGCCCGAGCTGGTGATGGAGACGCCGGCGCGGCCGCCGCGCATGTCGGCGCCGCAGCACCCCGCGGTGGCAGCACGGGACTTTCCGAGACATGTGTCTTCGTTGCACGCTGATGGGGATATCGGGTTCAGGTGTGTGGACTCTTGTTTTCACATTCTTTTATTCATTGCACGCCTTTGGAAATTTTTTTCAGAAATCAGAAATCATTCATATAAATAAAATAATAATAATTTATTTAACAAAAATAGCACAGATTCAGTTTCTTACAATTTGATGCAGACAAACACAAGGGATCGTGAATTAAAAAGGCTTGTAGATAGTTATTGATTCAAGAGTCTATAATAATAAGTCCTTGCAGGTTACTTGCATTTAACATTACATAAATACAATAGTCATTATAAACATTGACATGCAAAAGTGTTATCGTTTTAGTTATTGAGGATAATCGTTTAATTATAATAAAACAAGTACCTACTCTTTGTCCTTGTTATTCAATTATAAATCGAGTTGTTATTAAGTGTTCTGCCCTTGGTTTACTTTTAGTATTTTATAGACTTACCGATTTTTCTTATTTGTGTGTTTCTCACGTATCGCCATCTAACTCATTTAACTGAGGTAATGCTTGTATTATATTTTATGTGTGCTATGTGTGATACATCACTACATAGTATAAACAAAGTGGTTTTCTCTGTCCCCTTAAAACTACGCAACAGATTTTGATGCGGTTTTTTTAATAGATAGAGTGTTTCAAGAGGTAGGTTTATATGTATAATACATGCATGATATAGTAGAAAAACAATTTGTACACAAGGGGCGCGCGGGCGGGTCGCTAGTTGATTATATTACTGTGTCTGGCTCAGAACAATCTATATTTTTTCCCCTAGCACTTCTATTTAATGCCAATTTAAACTTTATTGTTACAGCAAAGAGTATGAAATTGTAGTGGCGAAATCTGCCGCGTTAGGGCACACCAGCCATCACAGCCATCGCCCAGAGAACAGACTGAAGAATAGATACCTAAATATCACTGCATGTGAGTATTATTCAAATCCCATGTATTTATTTATGTGAGTGATACCGCAGATATTTGTACATAGTAGTACTACTTGAAAATTGTATTAAAAGTTCCAATCGAAAAAACCCGAATCCCTTTGTCTTTACATAGATGAGCTGTGATAATTGTGTGTGATAGTGTGCATGAGTTGTGATAACGTCCTTGTTTCCCCAGACGATCACTCCCGTGTGTGCGTGTCGGGTGGCGGGCGCTGCGGCGCCGCCGGCTGTGTGGGCGGGGCTAGAGCGGGAGGCGGGGTTTGCGACTACGTCAACGCTAACTTCATTGACGGAATGTTGCCGGAGTTACAACCGGCGCACGTGACAAGGATTAAAAGTAAACTTGAGAGGCGGAAGCGACCGCACAGGTATATGAAAATGATATACGCTTACGATTGTAAACCCCTACGGAAGTGTAAATAGAATAGATGCATGTTTTTTTTTCCACATAAATTTCGACAGTACTTTAGATTTCTGCGCATATTACCTAAGCACACTATTTCTTTCTCGGTTTCTTCGATGACTTGTGTAGCAGTGGGGGACGATAGCTGATTTTTGAAAAAATTGTTATCGCTAGCTTTTTCAACGACGATACCTGACTCACCGCAGGTTAATTTTACAGTGGTAATCTCCGTAAAGGGACAAGTTCTACACGTATCTGAAATAGACTTATTGAAGGTCCAATTGGCGTGACATCCTCATCAAAAACATTTCAATTCGCAGACAAGCGTCAATGAAACCGATGAAACCGCCGCCCAATCTCGCCGAGGGAATAGAATCCGCGTTCCTGAACATAGAGTTCTCTGGTATCGTGGAGTCAGATGAGCAGCGAGACTCTGACAGCGATCGCAGCGACTCTGACGGAGATCTGGACGACGTCTATGTTGATATTGGTAAGAGAAGACAATTTATCACACGTCATCATAATCACTACATAGTATAAAACAAAGTCGCTTTCTCTGTCCCTATATCCCTATGTCCCCATGTCCCTATGAATGCTTAAATCTTTAAACTACGTAACGGATTTTGATGCGTTTTTTTTAATAGATAGTGATACAAGAGGAAGGTTTATATGTATAATACATGCATGATATGTGCACCCGTGCGAAGCAGGGGCGCGCGGGCGGGTCGCTAGTAATATCATAAATGTGAAAATTGGGATGTTGGTTACTCAATAACGCCAGAACGGCTGAACGGCGGCCCGATTACGCTAATGTCTGGCTATCGAGATGGCTTTCAGTTTGACATAATACACGGGCGTTAAACATCTCCCAAATATATCTCCCTGTTTAGGCAGATAGAAAACTCTTTATTGTACACCACAAAGACATATAACAAATTAATAACAAAGTATAATGTAGTAACTGAATAAAAAATAGGCGGTCTTATCGCTGAGAGTGAACATATTGAGGTCGATGATAAATATTTGTCATGAAACAGTTTGGTTCATGATAAAATCAGCGATAAGACTAAGTTTATACATACTTTAAAAATGTATGTCCTATGAGTCCTGCAATTCTCTTAATTATTCTTACATTTTAATTAAAATGTTACAGATGCAAAAGAAACCCAAGTGAAGTTAGAATGGCTGGTATGGCGGCGTCGCTACATCGCCACACAAGGCCCAACGCCGGCAACACTGGACGCATTTTGGCGTATGATCTGGCAACACCGGGTACACACTGTCGTCATGATCACTAATCTGGTGGAACGAGGCAGGGTATGTTGCACTTACAATGCCACCAACTTTTCTGAACCGATCTGAAATTTACCGTTAATTTATACCGTCCATTCGCTATTGGCCGTTTATGATTAAAGGCTAACTTCAGACCAGTTCAGATAAGTTGGTGGCACTATACTGTACACCTTTTTTATACTACCCCCCACTTGAGGCTTAGCATCACTATCGGGCGTGCTGAGAATTTACGAGTCTCCATACAAAAATACAGGAAACTTTACAATGAAGCAAAAGGAGAAAAAATATCAGACTTCGAGTACTGATGTTATGAATACCACCTTCGGCAAAATGTTTGAATGTGCTCAATATAACATTTGGCATGCGTCTGACGTAGTCTAGACTGCCCTAGATATCCTCAAAGAATTGATAGAGTTGATTGGTAGATGAGATCTAAAGAGATAGAGCTTACCTAGCGAGAAAGATCTAGAAACAGTATTCCTCTTACTTTTTCAAAACATTTTTGTTTTTTGCAGCGTAAATGCGACATGTACTGGCCGGCCGGGGGACGCGGCAGTACGACAGAATTCGGAGGCATCCACGTCACGTTGCTGCACGAAGATGTTCGCGCAGCGTATACAGTGCGACACATGCGAGTGCGGAACAACAGGCCTGGGCTTAATGGGGTAAGATATTTTAAAACTTATACAATGTAAAAAAAAAACCTGATATTTTTCTACATTATGTATCGTTTAGCAACCCAGTTCGTGAATTAAAATATGGCGAAAGAAACCGATGACATCCGAAGAAGCCAATCCGCTTAGGTTACCACTCTGTAACTATCTTGGTCCATCTGCTGTCGCGCACCAGCACATAATTGATTTACTTCAGGTGTATTAAATTTTACACGGGTATTTATCGCGTATTACTTTATTCACCCGTCGATCCCCTATGTTGTAATAGTCGTCGCAGGAGAATTGAATCCGTCGTCGTCGAGAAGTGTTGGTTGTTTATTTATTTGTACAAAAATTTGTAAATTAATGACATCCAAAAACGTACATGTGCCAGATCACTACACATAGTATAAATATAAAACAAATTCGCTTTCCGCGCGCTGTCTGTCCTTAGGTATGCTTGGATCTTTAAAACTACGCAACGGATTTTGATGCGGTTTTTTTTATTATAGTGATTCAAGAGGAAGGTTTATATGCATTATATTAGTAGATAAACACTGTGCACCCGTTCGAAGCGGGGCGGGTCGCTAGTAACATATAAATAGAATACCATCGTATAAAACGATTAGAATACTTAACTAACTTATAAAATAAGTTTCAACAACTATTGGAATATTAGATACTCTGTGAAGATCGATTGAACAGTTGAGTGAATCAAATCGACCTTCACCGATCTGTTAATTCGAGAGGCCGACTGTCATGGCGAACATAGGTGTTGTGTTGCGCGATAAAAATAGATTCTAGCAAAATGTAAAACTTGTGTCCTTTCCTAATAAACGTTATATCTAATTTGGCTACGGGCTTTTCCTCAATTTACAATAGGTTATGGGCCCAGGAGGTTCTAGTCAGTTAGATTAACACAGAATAGCTTCATGAAAAAGTTGTAGGGACACGCGGACACGCCGCCATCAGCAAGGCAGGCAAGGGAGGAAAAGTGAAAATATAAAAGTAAAGTTACAAGTCCGTAGAGTGCGTAGAATCAATAAAAATAAATAAGAAATATGGCAGAACAAATATTAAAAATACCTCAGTTGGAGATGGGAAATTTTGCGAACTGGTTGTTCCGCATTGAGATGGCGCTCGATGAAAAAGGATGTAAAGACATGATCAAACAAAAGATAGATTCGATAGAAAGCGAAAGCGATAAAAGAAAAGATGCTAAGGCGCGAAATCTGATTATCCAGGCGCTGCCTGATAAACATCTGGAATATGTGAGGAAAGCAGACACAGCATATGAAATGGTAGAAAATTTGAGAAGAATATTTGAAAGAAAAAGTACCCTGAGCAGCCTATACCTAAAAAGACAACTAAGTAATTTAAAATGCAAAAAATCTGATAGCTTGGAAACACATTTCAACACTTTTGATAAAATAATAAGAGAAATTGATGTTGATAGCAAAATGGAAGAGAAAGATAAGGTTTGTCAGCTACTAATGAGTGTGGAAGAAGCATATAAAACAACAGTGACGGCACTGGAAGCAACTAACTCGGAACTTACAGTAGAATTCGTGAAATGTAAATTGTTGGATGCAGAGTTAAAGGAAAAAAATGAAAAACAGAGGCCCACATCTACGAACAAAGAGTATGTTTTTCAAAGTCATTCTATAAAATGTTACAACTGCGGAGAGGCTAATCACTTTGCCAGGAACTGTCCTAATAATACACAACCAAGTACCACTAACAATCAAAGAGGTAGAGGCAGTAGAGGTCATAACAGAGGATATCAGAGAGGAAGAGGCAATTTTAGAGCAAATAACAGAGGTACAAGTGAAAAGACAAGTTCAAGTGTCAATGTAGGAGAAGTAATATTTATTGCTGCACAAGCTAAAACGGCTTTTAGTAACACAGAAAATGAGATAGAATTTGTGATTGATTCCGGAGCATCACATCACATGATAAGCAAACAATATGAAAAGTTTATGACAAACATACAAGAAATACCAGAAATAAAAATTCTGATGGCAAACGGCAATGTTATAACAGCCAATACAAAAGGTACTATTTATGGGAGAACTAGTGAAAATATTAAAATAAATATACATGATTGCCTTATACTAGAGAAACTATCGCACAATTTAATATCAGTAATGAAACTAAATGAGAGAGGAATAAAAGTTGAATTTAAAAACAAAGTGCCAGTAATAAGTAATGGAGAGGTTCAAATCACAGGAAAGAATAATGGGAAATTATATAAATTGAAATTAAATATACTTAAGCAAGAAGAAGCGTTACTCACAAATAGCAAAGATGTGAATTTATGGCACAGAAGAATGGGTCATTTAAATTATGGTGGTATGAGAATACTCGGCTTACCCCTATCTAATGAGCGTTGTACAATATGCATGGAAGCTAAAGGAACTCGCTGTCCATTTACACCAACACAGAAACCAAGATCAAAGAAGATAGGAGAACTGATATACTGTGACATTGGTGGACCAATTACACCTATAACGAAAGATGATGAGAGATACTATCTGACAATAATAGATGATTATTCTCATTTTACAGAAGTATACTTACTTAAAACTAAAGATGAAGCTAAGTATCACATAATGAAGTACATAAATAGAATGAGAAATGAAGGTACAAATGTGAAGAAAATTAGAACTGATAGAGGTGGTGAATTTGTAAATGAATTACTAAGTGAATTTTATGGAGAAAATGGTATAAAACAAGAGACAACATGCAGCTATACACCACAACAAAATTCTGTATGTGAGAGAATGAATAGAACGCTAGCTGATAAAGTACGAGCAATGTTGTTAGAAACAAACCTGCCAAAATATTTGTGGGGAGAAGCGATAAGAACAGCAGCATACATTATAAACAGGTCACCCACAAGAGCACTACATGGAGAAACACCAGCTCAAATAAGGTATGGAAGTAACCAATTAGAGAGAATAAGAGTTTTTGGATCAAAGGCATGGTGTATGATTTTTCCAAAGCCAAACAAATTGGAACCTAGGGCAAAACCTATGATTATGATTGGATATTGTGGATCAGGATATAAACTATGGGATCCAAAGACAAATGACATTATCGAGTCAAGAGATGTTTGTTTTGATGAAACTAAATATAAATATGAAGAAGAAAGAAATGTTCTTATACAATCAGATGGAGAAGAATGCTCAGAACAGCTACAGAAAGAAAAATTTGAACAAACAACATTAAATGAGATAAGTGAAAGACCAGAATCAAAGGAAAAAAATGAAATGACAAGTGATGAATATCAAAGCTCAGAAGAAGAAGAAAAAAATGAAAGAACAAAGAGGCAAATTATGCTACCAAAAAGGTATGATGATTATGACATGACAAATATAGCCTATGCATTACATGCAGAAGATCCTACTAGCTATAAACAAGCAATAGAGCAAGGAGAATGGTTGGAAGCTATAGAGAAGGAATTAGAGGCACATAGAAAGCTAAAAACATGGGAAGAATGTGAATTACCTAAAGGTCACAAGGCGATCGACACAAAGTGGGTATTTCGAACAAAACCAGATGATACAAAGAAAGCTCGATTAGTCGCTAAAGGTTTTCAAGAAGAAACAGTCCAGATTGTCTATGCACCTGTAGCCAGAATGACAACTGATTGGAAATAAAAAGTACAAATCAAGGATTGGAAATAAAACAAACACAAATAATACAAAGAATTTTAATGAAATTTAATATGACAGAATGTAAAGGTACAAGTACACCGATGGAAGTTGGAATGAATATAAATGAAAAAGAAGAAATGTTAACTAACATTCCATACAGAGAACTCGTCGGATCACTTATGTACTTAGCCACAATAAGCAGACCAGATATTGCATATGCAACAGGATTCATCAGCAGATATATGCATTGTCCGACACAAACTCTGTGGAAAGCTGCAAAAAGGATTTTAAGATACCTGAAACAAACAAAAGAGAAAGGATTAGTTTACAAAAAACAAATAAATAATCACCTAAACAGTTTTTCAGATGCGGATTGGGGAGGAATTAGAGATGACCGCAAGAGTATCAGTGGAGTTGCCATATTCCACTGTGGTAATCTAGTAAGCTGGAGCTCGAAGAAGCAGTCAACTGTTGCACTCTCAACAGCTGAATCGGAGTATGTAGCAGCAGCACAAACTGTAAGTGAAATAGTGTTTATCAGAGGAGTGTTAAAAGACTTAAATTGTGATAAAGACTTGTGTTGTTCATTGTTAATAGATAATCAAAGTGCTATAAAGATGATAGAAAGTTATGAGAACAGTAAGAGAACAAAACACATAGATATAAAAGTACATTTTATTAAAGATATTGTGAACAAAGGTTTGATAACAGTAAAATATGTAACTTCAGATGAAAATAGAGCTGATATACTTACCAAATCGTTACCAAGGGTCAGACACAACTATTTATGTGAACTTTTAGGTCTGTATTAAATTAAAAGTTAGTAGTTTATTGTGAAACATGAGTTACATATTGTTATCATATTTTTAGTAGTTTAGAGTTTAGATTCATGAGATATCTGCAGTTGATTTATCTCATGGTGGTAAAGTTATAAGAATATATTTTTGTTGTAGCTAAGGTCTAATTTTTGAGAAAAATGTTTCGATGTTTAGAGCAATTTGGAAATTACTTTGTTTTGTTTACATTTAGAAATTAGACAGAAGAGGTTATGATTCAAGATGTCAATGTCAAAAGTTGTAACTATCAGTCATGTTAGGTAACCGTAATGTCGTATTGTTATCATTAGGGTTACCATGTTATAAAAAAGGGAAATATTGTAAGGAGCAAGTACAAGTTTATTTTTGTAAGTTTAATTTTAAATAGAACTTGAACTTGAGCCGGGGTATTGGAATATTAGATACTCTGTGAAGATCGATTGAACAGTTGAGTGAATCAAATCGACCTTCACCGATCTGTTAATTCGAGAGGCCGACTGTCATGGCGAACATAGGTGTTGTGTTGCGCGATAAAAATAGATTCTAGCAAAATGTAAAACTTGTGTCCTTTCCTAATAAACGTTATATCTAATTTGGCTACGGGCTTTTCCTCAATTTACAATAACAACTACCCTCACTCGTCCATGTCTTGACTTCCCTCAGATGGGCGAGAGCACAAGTCCGGGTCGCGACAGCTCGGAAGACGAGACCGGGGCTCGGTCGGTGGTGCAGTACCACTACACAGTGTGGCCCGACCACGGCACGCCGCGCCATCCGCTCGCGGTGTTGCCGTTCGTCAGCGCCGCGCAACGGCATCCGGACACGGTGCTTGTGCATTGCAGGTAAAAACTATATAACATAGATTTATGTTACTCAAAATATCTATCACAGCGCCATCAACTCGTTCTGAATTTTACTGAAACTAACTCAAAGAGCACTAACGTGAACGCGCTAGTTCTTGTTTGTTCACGTTGAACGCGCGGGTGCGGTCGCGGTAGATGTCGCGAGCTAGCACGCGCGTTTCATACGTGAACACTTGGATATCTAAATATATATAACTCAAAGGTGACTGACTGACTGACTGACATAGTGATCTATCAACGCACAGCCCAAACCACTGGACGAATCGGGCTGAAATTTGGCATGCAGGTAGATGATATGACGTAGGCATCCGTTAAGAAAGGATTTTGATCAATTCTACCCCCAAGGGGATAAAATAGGGGATGAAAGTTTGTATGAGATTTTCAAAGTGAAAAAACGAGCGCGACCAAAGCCGCGGGATCAGCTAGTTGCTTTATATTTTTGATACTTTGTGTCCGCGCCCGCGCGTTCAACGTGGCGGTTTAATGTATAATATTAGCATGGGATTAGCGCAGAAAGATGAAGTCTCATTGACAGTGTCGAAACAATGTGGTAAAAGGATTTTAAGTTTCCCCGGGATATGTACTCAGAAAACCAGTACATATCTCGGAGGATGCTCCTGTTAAGTTACCAGAAGGTAACGACTGTTTCATCTTATTTTTGTATTGCAGCGCCGGAGTCGGTCGAACCGGCACCTACATAGTTCTGGACGCGCAACTCAACCAACTGAAACTGACCGGTACTCTGTCTCCACTCGGATTTCTCTGTCGGGCGCGCACGCAACGAAATCACCTAGTACAGGTAAGTTACATTACTTCGATGCACGGTAGAAATCTCCTGAGATCTCACCATGACTGTATTCTCCAAATACGATAGGAAACGGAGACGGATTATAGTTTTTCGTATTCCGTACATGGCATCCTGGACAACAAGTATTCCATTGTTGATTCTCAGTGTTTTCTGACACCGTTTTCTGAGCACTAACATTGCGCACATCATTTTTGTTATAGAATTAAAGACAACATTTTTGTAAACCGGTTACATAATTTACCAACTGCCAGCTATGCCATAAAAATATTTATGTAAGATTTTATATTAAATTACAAGTTTTTTTTTCAGACTGAAGAGCAATACGTATTCGTTCACGACGCTTTATTGGAGCACGTCAGATCTGGCAACACCGAAGTGGAGTTCCCCAAGGCAAGGGAATACTTAGCCAAGCTCTTAGACCCGATCTCCGACGACGAACTTATCGTTTTGGACCTTAGCTCTAATAGGCAGAAGAGCGTTATTGATCTAACAAACGGCATTGAAAACGGAGAGACGTCCAGCATAAAATCCAGTCAGTCGAACCACAATAGCGAGAAAGAGATCGTTGAAAATGGAAGCGAGATATCAATAAAAACTGACGATCTGAACAGCGAACAAAGCAAATCATCTACAAGGGAGTCAAATAAATCTTCGACGCGGGAGTCAAACAAATCGTCCACTCGGGATTCGAATGAGTCTGAGGAACAGAAAGAGGGGTTGACTAATGGGGATGATTCCGAGGGGGTGTATGACTTAGCCCCAAGGTCGACAGACACTTACAGCAAGAAAATGCAAGCATATAACAACTTGAGCGAGCAGGAGAAAGAAGAGATAAGGAGGTAAGACAAATCGGTGATACATAATCTTTTGATGCATAGCTAGTGGAACAGTTTTCTGCCACTTTTCTCGCAATGCGAGCAGCATTTCTGGTAAAATTATATTACTATAGCTAAGTAGTTAATACTTTTTCAACAATTTTTTTATTAACAGGGTGAATAGAGCCGAAAACTACGCGCTTTTAGAGCGCATGCGAACACTTGCGAACCGACAACAGTCATACCAAGGACCGCCGCCGATCAACCTGTTGGAAAAACAATTTTTGGTAAGACTTTTGCACTGACGTCCCTCAGTGGGATGTAATCTAGTATAATACGCGGCATATAGTATGCGCAGTATTCCCTCCACGTTTCATTCACCGGTCAACTTATATGCCGCGTATTATATGTCGGTTTTGGCCTTCTATTAGAGATCAGTCCAGCAACTCCTATCTCACTCTCTGCCAAGTTACTTTAAACCTTGTGGTCCCCACTTAAATACACCTATTAGTAATATTTTCCATTGACAGTTGATTACCCGCTCGTGCGTGGACGCCAGTGTGTGCGCCCGCGCAGCCCACAACGCAGAGAAGAACCGACCGAATGGAGTACTGCCTTCCGACGCCGCCAGGGTCATGTTGGTGCCCAAACCTGGAGTTGAAGGTATTTACTAGCTGCCACCAGTTCGCTCGCAACTTTGTAATGATTGCTAACATTCATATATATAAGGCATTTCCCATTTTTTTGTTTTCTATCCTGTTCTGGGCATTGGGGCATGGCACATTCAAACGAATTTTAGTTTTGCGAGGTGATCACCTCAATCGGTTCGTGCGAGTAGCACGTTGTAAAAATTCGGAATAGACGTACTGGTTAGGGCGTGATAGTTCTCGATTCTATTGAAATCACTACATAGTATAAAACAAAGTCGCTTTCTCTGTCCCTATAACCCTATGTCCCCATGTCCCTATGTATGCTTAAATCTTTAAAACTACGCAACGGATTTTGCTGCGTTTTTTTTAATAGATAGAGTGATTCAAGAGAAAGGTTTATATGTATAATACATGCATGATATATGCACCCGTGCGAAGCAGGGGCGCGCGGGCGGGTCGCTAGTAGAATATAAAACCTTTTGTTTTCTCAGGCAGTGAATACGTAAACGCATCATGGGTTTGCGGTCGTAAACGCCTGCGCGAGTACGCGGTCGCTCAGCAACCGTCGCGCGACTCCTGCGCGGAGCTGTGGCGGCTACTGTGGGACCACACGGCGCAGCTGGTGCTGCTGTTACAGGACTCGGACGATGATGATGAGGTGAGTGCTGCCGAAGCAGCGCTGCCGGGTTTCGTCTAGATTAGAAAGCAAAAGTCTAAGTCAGAAAGTATTTATTCAGGGATCACTTGAAACTTTTTAAGGAAACATTTAATATTTGGTGAATCTAGGTACCAGCGGGCTGATTGCGCTTATGTCTGGCTATCGAGATGGCTTTCAGTTTGACATTTGATTCCCATAGTGTAATAGCAATTGTATAGGATGGATGGGAATCAAATGTCAAACTGCAAGCCATCTCGATACGCCATACACTGGCGTAATCGGGCCGCAGTTCAAAGCGACCAAGCTTAGAAGGGTGGCGAAGAAATAGCAAGGTCATAAGGCTCATCTGCAAGTCTCAATTCAATGGACGCAGGGCAGTGCATCATATAGAACGTTTACATCGTGCGTGACGTGTTGATATTATAGATGATTGTTGTTATAAGTGATGGTTACCACTTAACATCAGGTGGGCTGTCTGCGTTTTCTACTAGTAGTATAACAAAGTAAGGAAGTGGATATTAATGATTCACAGTTATCCTAGAAACATCCGGTTGATAAAACACATTTCTTTCACCTTTACAGGATTTGGAAGTATTCTGGCCGACAGAAGACGAAAAAGAGCTTTTCGTAGCCAACTTCCGAGCTAGTTTCGTGTCTAAAGATACGTACGTAGCCTACCGGAAGTCCGATCGGAAAGCTCCGGAGAACACCCCCGTCACACCGGAAATGGCGAACGGCTACGCCAGACGTCAGGAGAGCAACGACTGTGCTGACGACGAGAGACTCATCCCAGAAAACGGCTCTCCGATCAACGAGTCCGAACCGTCATACAGATTCGATCGAACCGAACTGAGATTAGAGCGTCTCAGCGCCGGGAACAAAGACCTGTCAGCGAGGAAATCAATCGCCAATGGAGATCTATTCTCTTCCTTAACGGAACGGACGAAGAACGGCCCTAAATCCCCTAGAAGTCCATCGAAGATGTCCCTGAAAAACTTTAAGCTGAGCTCTCCAACCAAGTTCAAGTTCCCTGACTGGGGGTCTAGAGCCGCTGGTTCTCCTCCGGACATGGCCCCCCCTCCACCGCCTGTCGCCCCTGCTCTATCCGTCGAAGAGGAAGCGGAGTTAAGAAGACCGTGCTACACTTTCGTCAAGGTAGACCGCGTCCCAGACAATACCCCAATCGACCGAGTGATCGAAGTTACAAACGTCAGTGTTCATTCCCTACAAGACGATTACCAACTCAGTGTTAAGTTTATAAAGTGCAGCGGTTGGCTCGACGGCGAGACCGCAGACTATACGACCGGCCGACCGGATGACAACGAGTTTGTGCGCGAAGTGAGACAGGCGATAGGGAGTGAGAGGGAGGAGGCGATAGACCGGCTGATTGAGCCGTATAAGGACTCGTTTGCGCTTATTGAGTATGTGGCCGGCTGTCAGATGGAGTACAAGAATGGACCAGTCGTTGTTGTTGATAAGTGAGTATTGGACTATTTATTTATTTATTTATTTAAAACTTTCACACAAAACAATATAGTGCTAGGAGGACTTAATGCTAATAGCATTTTCTACCAGTCATCCTGGGCGTGCAAAAAGATGGTGTGACTATGACTGTTGTTTGTTAATAAAAGACTGTCAATTTATTGTCATGTTTCGAACCCATGACCATACAATCAGAAGGCAGGGTCACTCTCGTAAGACTACTGATGTCAATTTTTTATTAGATTTATAGTGTTTACTACACTTATAAAATCTTTGTAGACTACTGATGCTCTTCTTACAGGAAATAAGAACAGTTTTTAACTGTGCTAATTGATGTTGAACCCTAAAAGGCAGAGTGACTAAAATAAATATTTAACAATTATCTATTGCGATCACTACAATTGAGCTGTGTGGGCTGTTCATGTTTATATATTGACAACCATCACACCTCAGTTGGTAGCCTTTGGTGCTGCATCGAGGACAAACTGGTGCTGCACTGAGAACAAACATTTATGTGAAGAACATAGCTGTTTTTTCTTTGTCTGGGTGTTACAGGCGGGCCACAAGAGTGATGGCGATTTGAAAATTGAATTATAAACCAAATACAATTCGTAACACTTTTTACGTAATTTTGGCTGAAAAATAATGTTATCCAAATGTCGTTATGAGGTCGAATATTGGTACTATACGCTAACGCGACTAGTGTCCAAATTCATTCGTGATTATGCCCATGATTTGTAAGTCAAAGTTTATTTATTCAATAAAATCTCAAGGATCACTTTGAAATGTCATAAAGCTAGGTGACTCTATACTCCGTCCAAACTCAAGATGCAATGTTTGTCAACAAACTACATTAATTCTCGTTTTGGTGTAGAATAAAAAACTAAACTGTGAACATTAATTATTGTAGGCAAGATCGCAAATCGATATTAAGTGGTAACCATCACCTATAACAAAACAATGCTAACAGTCACGCACGATAGGAACGTGCCCTACAATGCACTGTATGCGTCCATCAACTTGAGGCATACAGATGTTAAGCCTCATGTGCCTATAATTACACCGGTGACCACACTCTTCAAGCCGAAACACAGCGTTGCTGCTTGGCGGCAGAAAAAGGCGAGGTGGTAGTACTTCCCCGGACGAGCCGTTCACAAAGAAAGAAAGAAAACTCATTTACTCATCCACCACAAAATGAAAAAAAAAAAAACAAAACCAAATTAACCCAAACAAATCAAAACCATGAACTAAACAAACTAACAAAAAAAAGATAAAAAGTTAAGGATAAAATATATATACTTATATCTAAATACATAGGGCTGCGTGGTGGCGAGTGGGCCAACAGCTCAGCATAATGCTCCTGTATGATGGCACACGCAGGAGCGCTGGTATTCTGTTGCGACCCACAAAGGCTCTACTACTCTTGTTTGTTTCAGATACGGCGGCTGGAAGGCGATGACGTTCTGCACTTTATCGGCTGCGTGCGGCGGCGCGCGGGACTCCTCCCAAGCGGACCCGAACGCACAGTTCCGGCCGGTGGGCGACGACGCCGCCTCGATATACACGTGGGCGGCGCTCGGCGCGCACGCTCGCTGCGCCGGCGCGGCCGCGGCCGTGCACTCGCCGGCCGCGCTGCTAGCGGCGTACTGCGCACTCGCCGCATACGGACCCGCCGTCAGGTGAACCAGGTATGCGACAACCTGCATCATCAACAACCCGCATCATCAACATCATCATCATCATCAACGTCATCATCAACATCATCATCATCATTATCATCATCAACATCATCATCAGCCTGTAAAAGTAAACTACTGGACACAGAACTGGTGGTCTAGTAGCAGCCCCGCCTTCCGATCCTAAGGTCGTGAGTTTAAAACCGGTTGTGCACCAATGAGATTTTCTGTTGCACAATATTTCTGTGCACAATGCCAGTACTCTCAAACGGTGAAGGAAAACATCTTGAGGAAACTGGCATGTTGTAGAACCTATAATAAGTGTCAAGTGCTCGAAATGAGCCTCTTGAGGCCTCACTCTGTCACCACACTGTTTCGAAAACAAACTAGTGACATGACAAGTAGAAGCTGATCATAGGCCTCTCCTATACGTTTCCAGGAAGAACGCTTCTGAGTCCTTTCCATCCACCGACTTCCCGTAGTCTTAACAAGCTCATTGTGGAGGGCTCATCCGGGGAAGTACTACCAAAGCCTTATTCTGACGTTTGGATTATGGGCAGATAATACCTTGTGCAGTGACACAAAAGCATATTTGCGGTTCCACGACTTGGTGCACGGTGGCTTAGATCCGCCGATCATATTGTAAACCTATTCGTATTCTAAAGAGTTATTCTCCTTCCGCAGGTCACTCGTCAAATCACATCACGAGTCCCAAACATCACATAGACAAAATACTCAGTGAGTTGTGGCAAATCATTATCGCCTTTATAACCACCGAATTGTACCGTAAAAAAAAATATTCCCCTGTACTCATAGATTAGTTTGTGTGATGAGGTCGACAGGTTATTATAGAATGGTCCTAATATATATGAATACCTACTTATAAATAGTCGTAAGACGTCTTCTGGCATTACAATATATCTGGATATTGAAAATTGTATGGATAAAGTTTATTTTTGAAGCAATCGGTTGCTAACTGCTTTTTCAATCCATATTGATAATTTTTCTACAGTAAATCATACACAGTGAAGCTGTCTTAGTGGGAAAAAAGTACAGAAGCTATCCATCATCTGTGTTTGAGTTTCAATAACATGGAATGCTCAAAATCTATTACAATAATTTACAAAAATAATTTTGTCTAAGGCTTCGTCTCTTATGAAATAAGATATGGTTGTGTGGTAATGCATATATTTTGACGATTAAAAATGTATTTTGTAGCATTTTATTCAATTTAGCCGGCCATAGAATGTGATGTCTTTATTTGTAACTCGCTAGTTTAAATTTCGCCGTTAGATGGCGGTGTAACGAAATCTATATAATAGCTATCTCGACTTGTCTGTCATTTACTCGTCAAGTTAAAAATAATAATGTACTTCCATAGATAATCTAGAAATCTAGAAGATCACAACTGATTATTATGAATCTACTCTAATATCGTACGTAATTTTGCGTAGGGGTAATTCCAAATGTTTATACCTCTATAAAATAATCAGTAAATACTCAACGAATAGAGACAATTATCTTGCCTGTATAGCTCTCATACAAAATACAACAAAAACTATTCCAAAAATTCCCGCATTTTTAATTTTTATGTCAAAATTGTTTAATTTATTTTATTGCATTTCACAACGAATCGTGACACCAGTTATTGCAAACTTTGTTGATATTATCAACGTTTAAATATTTAATCTACAGATTGGTATGACTGCTTAGTTTAGTCGCTAAATAACCAAAGTTATATATCCTTAGCCACCAATCTAATAGGAGACATTCAATCTGTAGATAGGTTATTTAAAGCGAAGATATCTTCGAACAATCTGAAGATTGAGTTTATCATTAGCTTATAGGCCCTAGACTCGTGCAATAGTCGACGAAATATAAAATATATTATATTTTTAATATTATTTTCTCGTAGCACAAGTATTAATCGTGTATATCGTGTATTGTCATTGTGACATTTTTTTCTATAATTAAGTATGTGCAGTGTGTATAGTGTGCTGTTGGCTTACCCCATGAGTGTTATCAATGTTTTATTGCTATTTTGAATTTTATTTCATTCAGATAAGGTTTCTTTTGGTTTGTAAAAATATGCTTGGGCTAAGTGGATATATTATGTTCGTAAAAGAAACCTTGTTACTATGAAATAAAGTTGATATTCGATAGAACATACTCATCGGTGCAGCTTTGTGTAATTCCTATTAAATCAATTTTATGGTCCAGTATTTTTATTATATTAAACTAGTTATTATATTGTAAATGTGAAGACTGCTGTTTGTGGGTCGTCAATTACGATGGATCGGATTCTGTTTGTGTTCCGTGGTACGACTAGTGAAACCCTCATGCGATGGCTTAAGCATCTGTATAATTATATTACCAACTGATATACATATTCTAGTGGGTTAACAGTTGGCAAAGTTTTGAAATGAATAATATAGTTTCGGTGAGAGTGTTCTGTCGTACCACTGTTGTTAACAAGAGTGAGAGAAAATGAGATGTGAAAAATATTTACCTTTACAACCCGGTTGTGGGAATATGAGATTTCACTTACAGACTTTAACTTAATTAATACGATTTTGATAGGCATACCCACCTCTATTTCATTGTGTAACTTAAAAGAAAGTGCTGTAACTTATCCAAACAAAGTTCAGTCGAGATAACAGTTTTTTTGTTAGTGGGAATTAATTGGCGCAGCCGGGTGGATTTTTTTATTGAATAGTTTTTCAAATATAAATTATAGATCTCAGAAGTGTATACCTTTTTCATGTCTCCGTTTCACTGTTAAGAAAGATGGAAGTTATTGAGAGAAGGGTGGGCTGTTTGCGCAAACCCGTCGCGTGCCATTGGTTAGCTAGTTACAGCTAAGTATAGCTAAATATACAGTAGATAGTTACAATTCTAGTGCCGATGTAGTTTTTAAATAAATTTATGTCATGTTTAAAGTACTAAGGATGATTTTCATGTACCATCACTGTCTTTGTTGCTTTCTTCGTCCATTACCCCCAAAGTGTGGCTGAAGCTTTTGTCATGACCAACTCCGACAAATTTTTTGATGACATAGTCATTTATGATTAAGATGTCGCTATCGGATTACATATTTGCATTTACTGTGTATTGATGATTGTTGTTGAACATCTTGTCAAAACAAGGTTTTTTGAGTTGGCTTCAGTTTAAAAAGCTACGTTTTACTTGGGACTTAGTTTTCTATCATAGGAAAGTACTGATAGTTTAAGAAATCCATAAAATTAATGTTCGTTTGACAGCCTTATTTTTTGCCGGTATAATGCCTTATAATAATTTAAGAGTTAAGTAATTCAGTGCGCGCAAACATCCCTGCCCGTCGGACAACCAAAGAACGTCTATGTATAGTGTATTGTATAATGATTGGTAGGAAACGTAGGCGAAGCCACGGCTTGAAAAAGAATAACTAGCTCACTATCGAAAACCACACAGCCTATGAATATTTGCATTTTTGCGGGGTTAGATACTTCGACACACTGCTTTTGGCGCGCTATGTATTGAATATATCTTAAACCTATCGCCTGCGCCAGCTAATGTTTGAATAGAAAAGGGTAGTGAGCTAGTTATTCTAATTATGAGCTGTGGTGTTGAGTGTTGCAGCTATTTAGGGTAAATATTAGATGTAAGAACTTCCTGTATCATTTTTGTATCGGTATTATAGTAAGATCGATATTTTGTCTGTTTATTCGATCAAAAGATACTGATAGTAAGTTAAGGATGTGGTATAAATTACAATTAGCAAGCATTAGTATGGATTGTAGCTAATGTGGTACTTATTGTCAAGTGGTGGAAATATCACAGCATTTTACAGTGTGATTCATTGGTTCAATATCAAACTTAAAAGTTACCAACTAGGGTTCAATTTATTGAAAATATTTAATACCTTCATTTGCCGTCTAGCGTTGCTGTGTCTTTGTTTTAAGGGTGGTGTCGATAAAACTAAGGATGGGAATTGGCTCTTCGTCTGCTAAAACAAGCATCTGGAATGGCAGTCTGTTAACTTTGTATGTCTCAAGTTGTCATTGTTAACATCTTGCTTGAAAATCGAATTGAAAATTTTGCTCACTTTTTTTATAGCAGGGCCAATTTAAGCCACATTTGACATCTTATTTATTTATTTAATACTTTATTGCACTAAAAACCGAGTACAAAAGGCGAGCTTAATGCTAGACAGCATTCAGCTTGACATCTGTCAGTTTCAATCAAATTATGTCAAAGTAAGTCGTTCAATTGCCTTCTTTTGTACAATTGCATATCTTTTTTCAATTAAACATACATATTTATTGTAATGAGGACAAAAGAAGGCAATATTGACTAATCAACCATTCTAAACATGTGATGATGAAATGTCAAATGTGACCCTACTGTAGTTTGATTCTGTGTTATTGAATCATATTGTATTAGTCTGACCACTTGTCAATAGTCATAGATCCTTTCACATTTCGTTATTAGAATATCTGCCGCTATCGAAATAAACGAGACAAAATAACGCGTAAATAACACGTTGTTGACTAATTGTGCATTTTTGGCTCAAATTATTATCTTTAGAGGAGTTCGATGTATTTTCAAATTCAGTTTTCAGTGCTGGGCATTTGATCGAATTCGCAGTCCGGTTTACGAATTGAGTGAAGTATTGAAGGACGTATAGTTTAAATGGCCGAGCACTGTACACTTTTGCACATCCCTAGTTTAAAACAACATTGAAGATCAGGGTACAATCATGCAATCATGGAATATAATTTACAAGCGTTTTTTTGCTCTTTATGCATGGTGACTTGAACCGTAGAACTGTGTATGAAAGTTTTGAATAAGAGAACGCTTTTCATGTAAATTAATTTAATATAAGCGCCTGTAGTGTTAATGCCAAGTTTTAAAAGGTCTCGCCAAAATAAACGCGTCTGAGAAATAGCGTAGTAAGAAAACGCTGTCTGTTTTCGTACAATTTTTTAGCGTTGACGTGATCGATAGGCATTTATGCCTTGGTGCACGTCGATTTTCGGCATGACCTATCTATTTGTAATACCGCCTTCGATAATCGTATTGTGCCAATTTTTATATTTACCCTCCCATTGAGTTATTCATTCCACATTATGTACCTTTATATTTCGTTGGTGATGTTAATCTCATCATTTGATCTAGATGGCAACTGTACAGTCAGTGACAAAATTAGAAGAGCATTTTTGGTTTGTGAAGTTTTTATTAAAATGTTGATGGTAATTAGATTAAAGATTTCGCCTTTACTTAGCATAACCATCTGGATGCTAAAGCTAATAATAATATTTCAGACTAGAAATCTTAATAATGTTAATAGTTGAAGTGCTGGAATTGTGAAAATACTTTTTTAAATGAACTGTTTTATCGACAGATATAATATACGTACCTATAATAGATAACTCAAATGCGTGTACTTCCCGTGTCCGAACACCGGTACAAACCCCGATGAAGCATCGAGGTAGGCCGCCACTACTGTCACTCCGATTTGAATTATAAAGTAATACAGATAGATTTGTTGATTTGTTTTTGATGAGTTTATTAGAGGCAGTTTGAAAGTGGCGCCAGTGACCGAAAAAATGAGGAGTAATAGGTTAGCGTGGTATGGGCATGTTATGAGAAGGGATGAATGTCATGTAACGAAAAGAGTGTTAGGAATGAATGTAGATGGATTAAGGAGTAGAGGCAGGCCAAAGAAAAAATGGATGGATTGTGTGAAAGATGACATGGGAAAGAAAGGAGTGACTACTGAGATGACGAATGATATAGGAAAGTGGCGAGAAAAAACCTGTTGTGCCGACCCCACATAAAGTGGGATAAGGGCAGGAAGAAGAAGAGACAGATAGATTTGAATTTCCCGTCACAAATTTAGCTTGTGACGTCACAGTAGGTGTCAAATGTCGGCACGATTGGTCTCAATACAAATCGTGATAGTTACGTCCATCTATTTACATTAATATCTGTGGTTTTGTCACTGACTGTATGTATATGCGCAACCGAGACGCAAGTTCGCAGAGTAGAGCCAAGATTGTTGTAAAATCTGAACCTATGTATAGGTCGCGTCAACCAAAAAGAACGCTGGAAAACAGTGTAAGGGGTTTGCGCATACAAAATACTCGCGCCATCACCCCCCCCCCCTCCTTTTTCCATCGTTCTTTTGCGTAACGCGCACTAATCTTATTATGTTTTTGTGTTGATATGTTTATGTCTGACTAACAACACACAATTTACTTTATTTTTTTAAGGTTGGTGTACACCTTGTGTAATATCTTGTTGGTACTCGCACTGATATGTCTACAGTTCTTTATTTTTAATGTTTTTGTATCCACGTCATTCACGTGTGACATAATTTCCCCTATAACTTAATTTCATAGTTTTTCATTCTTGAAAAATCTTATACGTTGGTCCTCCAATGTGAAACTAAACATACCATGAGGCATCCCTGTTCACAGCTGTTTGTACGTTCCGTGTGTACATGACCTTGGTACTTACGGTAAACAGGGGTGTTACAAATTTCTAAGTCAACATCAATTTTACTTTTGTATGGGAATTTCTATTTACCGATATATTCAACCTTTGCACACTTCAAAGTATTCCTTTCTTGGTCTGATTGTCTTTTGCCTTATTTTATTTGTGTATATTTTATTTTGAGTTATTATGTTACACGTTAATATAATACGTCTGGTAGACGTAAATGCGAATGACATAACCTATAAGAAAATTCTGTGGAAGTAATGAATAGATATAAAAAAATGTAAACATCTTAGTGCAGGTGACTGTCCGGTGCCGTGTTCTGTTGGTAAGATAACCTTCAGTTAATATCTTGGTGCACACCAGCCTAAATGTGATAACTCAGCACAATTTATGTTAAACAGCACGTTATTTACTCTAGTTATTGTTGAATAGAAGAGCGACTAAAGATTACAAGAAAATAAACTACCGTCAGTAACGTAAGTTGATTGAGATTGCGGTTTTAAAACACAAATAAATAATAATACTTACGTAAAAGATTACTCACCCAATTTAAAAATACTTGGCAAGGTGATTTGTTGTAAGAATATTTACATCTCCGATTGTCAATCAATTTATGTCGCTAGCTGTACTAACAATAGGAACCTACGCACTATTTACATCTCCGATTGTTAATCAATTTATGTCGCTAGCTGTACTAACAATAGGAACCTACGCACGACGACATTTGAGTCATGCGAATGTTTAATGTTGATATTTTTTGCATGTTGAATTTGTCTAAAACTTTTATACCAATTAATAACAGGTCTTAATAAAATAATTCACAAAAAGAACTATTTTGCGATATTCACAGTTGATGTTTTATTTTCATGGCTCGTTGAACTTCAAAGTTATTCTGATACCGGCGATATCGGTGTCAATTCTGTTGTTATGTTTTCCTAATATAACCTAATTTGACAGCACTAACATTTACGTCTCCTTCTAAAAACTTGCATTTTTCATGAAGGTCATAAATAACAAATAAATAAACATAGATGGACATTCCACACAGCACTATCAAGCCCCGAACTAAGCCAAAGCTTGTGATATGGGAACCAGATAGCTGATATACTAATTATATACTTTTTTTAGTAAATACATATCATATTATACATATAACACCCAGACAGAATCATCAAACATCTATGTTCATCACACAAATATATAAAATAGAAAAATTATGCTGGTTTTACAGGTAACCTTTTCAATATTAAATTGAAATTCAATATCAAGTTACAAAGAAACTGTTCAACGCGCCATGTCGAGTTTAAAAGAATCAAATCGCATCAAATCTTTTAGTGGAAATGTTGCAAATCGCACTCATTATTTATTTCCCTAAGATAAACGAACTACGTTCTACGGTAGATTTTCTACGTAAATCATTTAATCTTTAGTAATACTCTCAAAGTTAGAGTTGTATCAACAAGCTATGTACCGCTATTTAAGGAAGGAATGAAATGTATGTATTAGCCTGAAGGCTATAAGATATGTAAGAAATTTCTAGTATGAGATGTTTTACTCTCGGGATTTCAATGATCACTCCTGATATTCTTGTAAAAATGCTATTAACTCCTCGTGCATTTGTCTACACGTTTATTATTAATATTGGCGTTGGCATAATTCAAATTAAAATCATGATAAAGACACCCTTTTATTCATAATCCCTGCAATTTTATAGCGGCTCAAGTATACTTGTCACTGTCACACCAACGAAAAAGCAACAGACTTATCGGTCTGACAAGCTATTGGCGCGCTCAGCGACCATTATGAATAGGCCCTTAGGCCTAAATTAATTAAAAAGGGGTTTTTTTATTAGTAGGTACCTAGGATAAATTATTATAGTCATGTTTTGCGCCAAGTCAATGTTCATACATATACAATATTATAATGTGTGTAGGTACATTTTCGCAGTGTTTTATAATGAAGAATTCTAAATCGTAGCGATCTAAAAATTCATACTTCGTGGGCGCGTGAATATAAGCGTAGCTTGTTGAATATAACTCGTAACTTTGAATACATAGTCAGAAATCTCATTTATATGTATAGTGAGATTGATATTATCATTTTGATATTATATTTTAGGAAGTGTCTGAAGTGTTGAGGATTTATTTTCTTCCTGCATGTTCTATATCCGAAAGGTCAAGCTAGTAGTATGCCACTAAGGAGGTCTAAGCGAGGCCTATGAATATGCCTTGTTTGAAAGATAAATCCTATTGTGCATCCTTCTCTAACATAATCGTCTGAAAATGGTTTATTTTGGCGGAAGTTTGTTCAGGAGACTAATCGTAATCACGAATGAATATTTACATTTGTGGCGTTAACGTTTCCTAGCGATATCCGATCTTATTCTCTTGTAGTTAGGGATACGATACGTTAAATTCCTCACATTCGTGAAGTAGGCTCCATTACGTTTTGTGGTGCCTATTAGCTTGGCTTGTCGGGTTTGTACAGAGTGTTTTATTATTGGACTTGTAGATGTACCTAGTTGTATTTGTTATCCCATACATCACAGTAATTGTAAATCTAAATGAAGACTTATTTATTTTTTGTGTAACCGCCTGTATTATGGATGTAAAAAATATATTAAGAAATTATCTAATTTTTTGTTTTATTGGTAACTAGTTGCGCCCGCGGTTTCACCCGCGCATATTTAAATCCCGGTATTCCCACGAGATAAAAAGTAGCCTGTGTGCTATTCCAGACTATAATCAATCTCTGCCAAGTTTCATCCAGATCCGTTCAGCCGTTCCGGCGTGAAAGAGTAACAAACATCCATCCATCCATCCATACTTACAAACATTCGCGTTTATAATATTAGTAGGATTTAGTGTTCGAGTAAGTACCTATAAGATACCTACAACTAAGGAAACTAGTAGATATATCAAACTTAAGTTTTTGCTGTAGTTTGAGATTTCAGGAATATTTAGAGGCGGCCGTCATTCGTCTACCCTTTTCTGTGTTTCTATGTGGCTTCTACCCACAGACTAGAAGGGATGCTCTTCTACCTAAGTTATAGTTTACCTAGAGGAATGGAGCATAATAATATAATAAATAATAGAACATTCTGCTCGGGATTATGTAACTATCTTTATTTCACAAATAAAAACATCAATAATTTTACACAATTATTAAATAGGTAGGGTTAAAACATTAATATTACCTACCAGATACCTAACCTCGCATTAATTGCAAGAAGATTTCGAAAATCTATGCGGCATTTTCGATAACGCAGTGACTAAGACAGTGAAATTATTGTCAAAATCATCAATTTGATTCAGATCAACGAAATGATCTATATGATCTGTGTAAGCAATGCATTTGAAATCGTACGCGCCTAGCGTTTAGGATTGCCAGTTTATAATTGTTTGCCTTATTTTGGGGAAATTTATATAGAAATGGATGGACAGGACTAATTTTGATTTTACATTAGCTAGACAACATCTTCACACTAGTGTGAAATGTGTGAAGTGTCTTCACCTACTATTCTATAATATTTACTGATATGGTGCTTATTTTTCAGTTAAGTTCACAAGGTAAGTACTATTGTTTACATTTCTTAGCTGAAGGGATATGTGTATGCGAACACCTACATTAGTTTATAATCGTATTAATTTAAACACTTATTATTTTAGCAATACGCTTCGAATAATTACTACTCAATGTTAATTATCGATTAGCTACCTAACTATCAATGATTTTAAAAGTCAATAAAATAATTTGTAAAATTCTACAGAATATTGTTAGAAAATTATACATAAATAAAAATATGTATAGATATCTCGCTAAATCGTAATGTAGGTCAGGACGAACGTCCCGTTAATAAATAGAAGTTTAATGAATTTGACTTGCTTAAAGCCATATACATGTGTTATATAATTTTTAAAGCCAAATTTCATAGTCTGTGAGTTATGTCGACTTACATTGTCGATAATTATCAAGTCGAAATTGATTAGATGTAAGTAGGTACATAATACATACACAATAGGTAACAACAATCTTAGATTTACAGCCTTTACTTGCAGCACATCGCCAAACATTTTCTTATTGTACTGAAGAAGGTAGGTAGCAGTAAGTAGGGGTTGCGCCATATTGAAATTCCGCTGTATCACTGAGCAGTAATTTCGTATAGCTAGACGAGATCACGGTACATTATGAGCTTGAAAAGTTATAGGATTAGAATAGACGTCACCTTTGAGTTAGGTTCGCCATTTAGACGGGCGAAGTTAGGCCCTGCAAAGTCTGCTAATCATATAACTTTTGTTTGCAGAGATTTAAAACTTGAGGATATTAAAAGCTCTGATGTTTACGACGGTATGTTCATTATTTATCTTTCCCTGGCTGTTACTTAATCCTACAAAGTTCCAATACACGAATATTTAAGCGCTCTGCGCGCTACTAATTTATAATTAACTATGTAAGTATTACGATAGTTAGAAAACATTTAATTGTAGTTAAAGCATTTATATAATGTCGGGCAACGGTTGTGCAACCGACATAGATCCATTATTAGGTAGGTACCTACATCTGCAGAGACTGGCTATCGCACAGCCGACCCGACTAGCCGTCCTGAAGGCTTTTGGAATAAGATATTATACCTAACCACTAATCACAACTATTAATAGGTAAAGTTATAACGATTACCTACTGATTTCTACAATCCAATATATATTTGGAATTTATTGTCATTAATTTAATTCATAATACTAATTCATAAATAATAAGGTGCATAATATAGCCTTCGACTTTGTGGCGGTAAATAAGCAAGTACCTATATATTTACCTACCTCTAACGCAAACCACTAACTATAGAGTTAAAAACGAATTCATAAATCAAATACAAAATATACGTTAAAGACCTAAACATAAATGGAATTGGTATGTGTCTAAAAACTATTCTAAAAATAAGTAGAGTTAAGTAATAAAATATACCTAGTCACCGTGAGCTAGTTATCAAAAAGTTAAACAATTTCCAAGAACTTAACTTATTTGTTAAAAATAGCTATAAATATAAATAATTATACACGTTCCTAAGCATACTGTCAGCCATAATCGGATAAAATAATAATAACAAAATGTATAAACGTTCCTAAACTATAAGTTTTTCATATTATTTATATTATTACCTCCTACTAAACATCGAATCTCATAACATCAAATATTTATTGTCAGTTAACATTTTATTATTGTCATTATTTTAAATTATCTGGAATTGACAGCAATTTTATATAATTGCAATAATAGTGCACATAAATAGTGCATTTATTGTCACAATGAAATTGTATCAGACT
The DNA here is from genome assembly GCA_963576535.1 of Plemyria rubiginata. Taxonomy (NCBI): domain Eukaryota; kingdom Metazoa; phylum Arthropoda; class Insecta; order Lepidoptera; family Geometridae; genus Plemyria; species Plemyria rubiginata. The sequence goes on along the minus strand of OY754922.1, from coordinate 5,057,338 downwards.
CGATCACCGATTAATATTATCAACCTTAAACCTATCGAAAAATACAATTGAGATTATTCAAAACGGGTATACCTATTAAAAGTAGTATCTACATAGAAAATTGGGTTTCCCATAAATATGATAAGTAAATATCGCAAGATGCAGAAAAAGCTCGCGAAAACTGACGAGAATCGTCGAAGCGAAAGCGAAAGATATGCTTTCGATATGACAGTGTTAATGATATTGTAACGAATAGGTTGTTTGTACATGGAAGATATCAATCTTCTCGGGAGAAGTCATTCTGCGGTCCGGAAACGTCAGCGGGTTCAGAAGTAGGGGGGCAGCTGAGGGGCTGCGTAGTCGAAGTAGGGGTGGAGGAAGGTGCGGCGGACTGGAGGCAGCATTGCATCGGAGTAGCGAGAGAACTGAGACACCTGGCGGCTCCCACCCTGAGGCTTCCTACTGTAAAGAGAATTAACAGAGTAATAACTTCTATTCGTCGAATACGACGATTTACGAATTGCAATCGGTAAGGTACTCGTTAGTTACCATCCTATCAGATTTATTCATTACAAGAGGATATACGTCAGTTTAGGTTTATCCATGTCACGCATCACTACTATAATCTTTAATGTGTGATAAAAACTTACGGTTGTTGCCTGGCAGCAGTTTCATCAGTATATTCCAACGGTTGCAGTCCTCGTGGCTCCTGCTCCCCGTAGCTACCGTACACGTATTCATCACTGAAATAAAAGGTATAAATGTAAATCCTGGGTTTACATTTTTCGAAGTATACGAAATATGAAAATAAATGAGAGGAAGGAATTAAACGATTCAGAAGTGCAAGTACCTTTCTTATCGATCGCTTAATTGACATTTAGAATCGACAAAAATTCGTTAAAAATGGTTTCAACAATGGATAAAATGAGCATAGAATTTTGTCGATTATAAATGTCAAATTATGCGATCGATAAGAACGGTACTTGCACTGCAGATATATTATAGGTACTAACCGCCAGTCTCTGTAAGCTCGATCAAAGCTATTTGGCTGTCAAGTCACTCGCTATTTTAGATAGATATAGTAAGTGGCTTGATAACCGATTAGGCTTGATCGAGCTTTCAGAATTCGGCGGTGAGATTAAGGAATTTAAATTAATAGATTTTGTCTCTCAAAGTTTTTTCCCCATAATAGTCTTTCTTTTCATCAAAACGCGTTACATAAAACTACCTTGATGCCTAAAACCAAATCACATTTTCTGTTGCTTGACTACACGCTCATCTACAATCTACAAGAGCTTTAACAACACTTCAGATTCCCCTTGGATTAACAAGGGTAGTTCATTTCAACTCGCAATTGGGAAACGACCCAAATGCTTGTGTGAGTGACAGGTAGCGTAATTAACCAGTTGTTACGAAGTGTCAGGCTGTTAAATTGTGCTTTATATGAAGTGGGTGCTTAGTTACTTGAGATGTTAAGAACTATCTAGTAATTTGTTGGCATTTGTAGTAAGTGAAACCACTTCATAAAAGTTAAAACAACGAAGTTTTTTAAAATCAATAATTTTAAAAAACTTCTATATCAAGTTGTGGACGATTATAATTTTCGTACATAATTATAGCTATAGGAGAATCCAGCCATGTCATACGGAATAATAGAGCTGTGATATATATATGTATAGGTATATATATATATATACCCACCTAATATAATTATATGTTCTGTGACCTAGATTTTCATAAAAAACAATAATTTTTTTATTGTGATATCGTGGATTCATTTCATCTTCAAGTTGACCTAACCATTGAAATATTCAATGCCAGCGAATATTGTGTGGAGCTGAGAAACGAGGGGGCTGGGCTTAACAAAATACTGTCTTTTTCCAAATTTAATATTCCAAACATGAAAGCAAAGAATGATCTGACATAACGGTTTAACGAGACGTCAAGCTGTGTTTCCGGGGACGCTTTTAATTTAGCTAAAAAGCTTCCTGAAATTAAATCACAATTTGACTGACGTGCTTCGCAATAAAACGGTTATGCTAACGAATACAAAAGGTCTCTGAGGGCTGCTGTGTAGGAAATAAACGAATTACTTTTGAAATCTTTGGAGGATTATTTCCTTGACTTTGAAGGTTTAGTAACCAGCTCTTATTTTTGTCGTATCACTAGTTTGGTCTAAAACGTGTGGTGAAAGGATTTTAGTGCACCTCAATGAGGCTCCTTTCAAGCACTAGGCCATAAAAAATAGTTATCTTACCATCATACTGGTAAGTAGTCGTACCGACACCAAGTCATCTATCATGAATGAGAAAAATTCCCAAAGCTCACAAATAGAAAAAAAATGTGTGGCCAAGGATTAATCCTTGGCACACATTTAATCACATTTTTCTGAACTGCTTCGAAATTATTTAAACAAAAATTTAATTTTTTCAGGGAAATTGTTTTTTCAATAACGCTGAGTTTGGGGAATCGTCAATCGTTCGTTGGCAACAATCTAACTTTCACAAATTATGTCATTACCATTTTATATTTTACCATTACGACTTTTTTTAGGTACCTACCTTCTAAGATAATCTGAGTAATGGCCACTTTGTAGTTAATGGCCGATCCTCATTTGCAGCATCAATCACTAACCATAATTACCTACTAGGTATAAATTGATTGATTGATGTAGGTATATGTAATAGTTTGCTCTAAAATTATTATCTCGCTGTATGAAGGAAGGCGCTGATGGATGGAGGTCTTAGACCACAATTAAAAAAAAACTTGAGAGCACTGGTGGCCTTGGTAGCGGCCCAGTCTTCCGATCCCAAGGTTCCAACCAATTACCTAATGTTTCTGTCCAAAACTTACCTACGTGCACCACAGTCAGAGGTCTCTCAAACGGTGATGGAAACCGGCACAAAACGGTGCCTAGCTAATAAACAATGTCTAAAATTAGTGCTGTCACTGTTTGCCATTACGCATTGATAAGAGATGGCAATAATTTAAGCATAATTTATCGTTTGACTATTTTTTTGTAGTAGGTAAGGGCGATTGTGTCAGTAAGTTCTTTGCCTTTTAGATTCACCACATAATTTTGATTTCCATCTGGAAGAGGTGTTTAGCGATAAGACGATTATTAGGTACCTCTTTAATTGTTTTATTTTGTTAGCTTGTAAGGTGAATGAACAAGAAAGATTTTCATTCATTCATGCATTCATTTAGTGAATGTGACTTTGACTCACCCACGTCCAGATGTGATATCCTTGAGCTCCTGCTTCTGCTCAGTTTCGTACTTCCTCTGCAGCTCACGTACGTGCTCCTGCCGAATCATCTTCTTCAGAGCTTCGAACCTGCATTCAAAGAAAACAAACATTAATTATTAGATTAGTAGAGCTCGTTGTGAAGGGCTCTTCGGGGAAGAACTACCACCATCCCTTTCTCTGCCGCCAAGCAGCAACGCTGTGTTTCGGTTTAAAGAGTGTGGTTGCCAAATGTTTTAGTTGGTTCTGGGGTGAAAACTTTAAGAAAATTACAATGCATTTTTGCTGTAGGTAGGTAGGTACGTCCATAACGGAAAAACTCACCTGATCTAGGCATAGATAAGAGAAAACTATGCCTAGATCATGTGGGTATCATAATAAAATTGCTGTCGTCAGCAAGCTGACCTAGCAATCAAGGTCATAGGTACCTGTCACGCTGAGGAGGGACCATGAAGGAGGTGGGTCCGCCACGTGGCCGGGAGGGTCCAGGGTAACGCAGGATCTTGCCGGAAGTGTGAGGCACGTTCAGCATACCGTACATCTGAGGATTTAAATAAATTACTTGTCGGAAAGTAACGTAGGTAAGTATTAATGCTATAATGCATGTGTCAAATGCTAGAAACAAACACTTAAAATCCTTTCACCACACTGTTTCGAAAGAACTAGTAATGACACGACAAGGAGAATGCTATAATGGCTTGCAGTTAATAATTTATTGTTCCAGAGGCTCTGATTCTGAAATCCTCATGAAAAACCTAGGATACCTACCTATATAAAAATGTGAGGAAGAGAATTCTCCGGTTTTTGTACAAAAACCGTGATACAGACACCGTGAAAGTGATTAATCCCTACAAATGCAGGATAATTCATACGTATAATTTTAAAATTTTAATTTAGATTTTTAATATAAGTACTACCTACTAAGTACTATAAACGCGAAAGTTTGCGAGTATGGATGGATGGATGGATATATAGATAGATGTTTGTTACTCTTTCACGCCGGAACGGCTGAACGGATCTAGATGAAACATGGCAGAGAGATAGATTAGTCTGAAATGGAACATAGACTACTTTTTATACCGTGGGAATACCAGGATTTAAATCTGCGTGGGTAAAACCGCGGGGAGCAACTAGTTTAGGTATTATAATTTTAAAAAACCGGAGAAATTATATTCTGCACTTTATACCTACCTTACCATCCCACATTTTCCTTTGGAAAGGTTAAGCGTAAGTACAGTGTTATTTTAATAAATTGGGCCCTAAAGAGAGACTTAATTTTCTTTTACGCACGTAATTATTATACTCTGCAGGGGGAATTAAAGCGAAGGTTCCTAATAAGGTTAGCTAAAAATAAATTAGAACTGTCCTTATATACATCGTTTAATAATGTACTATAATAATCACACTGTATAAATTTATTACAATCTAAGAAGGTAGATATATAAGTAAACAAAAATAAGTTAATGCATATAGGGCAGTGTGGTCGCCCAGCGACAAAGCCCTTTAAATAAATTTAAAAAAAAAAAGTTAATGCATACTTTCAAAATACTCGTCAGGTAGGTTTTCTTTTAGATAAAAATGCAAAAATTCGACTCTGCCAGGATTCGAACCTGGAATCTTCTGATCCGTAGTCAGACGCGTTATCCGTTGCGCCACAGAGCCACTCAGACTCAATTGCGAAATAACACAACAGCATTATCGAACGTACAACCTTGAATTTATTTCTGTAGTACATCTCGTGGGAGATAAATTTAACGCATCAAAATAAAATTAAATTGACTTAAAAAATAAGCTCTGCCGTGCGTTGTAAAAATTGTTTGGATATTCTCACGTGTGGTGGCTAGGTAGGTGTATAGAGTCAGTACAACGTGTTCACCTTCCATACGTGTATAAATCAAACTACACAAACCCAAATAAATATAACCCATGTTACATACATACATAAAATCACGCCTGTATCCCATATTAGGGGTAGGCAGAGACCACGGATTTCCACTTGCTACGATCCTTACCTACAAACCTCTTTCGCTTCATTCACTCATAACATTCCTCATACCCATGTTACATGGACTTTAAAGCAAGCAGTAGGTAAACCTGATGCGTGCTGCGTGCGCATCCGTGTCTCTTATACCTACATCTCAGTTGGTATGGAGTAGTTGCATGTTTCACATGGCAAGTGAAAACTATTTTGTTCCGGGCATACTGCCAGTCCTTTAAACGTAACCTATGGGTTCAACATACGAAAAAGTCCTGGGATGCCCTGCGTATCCAGTACAACAATGCGTTTAGGATGCGGGGTTACCGCGCTTCTGCAGCGCATCGGGAGTTTACCGACGCGCAAGTGGATAAATTCGCGGCGATAATGCGCAAAAGATCGGCGTCCCCCCTAACCATACCGGTTGAGCGCCCTCCGCGCTCGCCATTGCTCGGTAGCGCTGTAAGGATCGTTCATCGATCAACAGCATTTTGTCCATTCGAAAAAGAAAAAAAATCGGCGTCCCTGATGCGGCGGATGCGCGATAGCTCCAAAAATTATACTACACCTCATCGCAGAGAGGCTAGACACCGCATGCCTCTTTAGAGTACTGGACGAGAGCGCATATGCGGATCTCTTAAGCAATGTGTTTATGTGTGGTTTTTTTTAAGTTAATAATTATGTTTTCAACACAGTTGCTCATAAAGTGGCTCTACGGTCACCGCAATTAGGCACATAATGACACCCATAATCAAACTGTGACTTTTTCATTGCTTTAACTCACAAGTGAGTTATAGATTTTTTTTTTAATTTTATTGGTTGCTGACCCTCGCCTACGGCTCGGGTATCTATGGCGCCTCGGCGGTAATCACCAATGTACCACACTAGTACCATAATGTACTATTATTTTATTATTTTACTTCTTTTATGAATTTATGTATTACCTACTAAGTGGTCTGAAATAAAAATTATTGAAATAAATTGAATTAATCGTTTCTTGAAGATATAAGCACCCTTTATGTTTGCGAGCGTTTTCTGTTTCAGTTTCATCTAGCACAATACTGCCAGTGACATTCTATTTCTGTCTTATTCTCTCTCCGCAAAACGTGCCCTCCATATTGATTCCCGAATCGCAAGCCCATAAATAAAAAGTCAAGATAAAATGGGAGTTCTTTTACGAGGCACGGCAATACAAATATTAGGAAAATAGAATGAATAGCATAAAAAACGTTCTGCCCACGCTTATCTTACCCACTTCGTTCAACACACAATAGAGCTAAAACAAAGTCGCCCTTTCTAGGGCATCTGCACGCTTTTCTCAAAACGTTTGTGTTCCAATTTGCTGCGACAAATTCTTCGTGTATGACGACGTGTCTTTAGTCTCTTGTCTTTTTAAGTTGCTAGATATCCGTTCTTTATATAGGTACCTACGTAGCTTCGTTTTAACTGTTTTTTTTTATAATCTTGTCGGTGTCATCTACTTAGCTCTTTTGAAGCAGTGTGGTGAAAAGATTTAACGGAAGTTTTATAATATACGACAAGGTACCTTTACTCTCAATATTAATTAGACTAAAATAATATTGAGTGAAACGTTAGCCGAATTTAAGTTTAAAATGTTAGTTGATGTATTTGAAGATCTAAAACAACTTCGAACAAGAAATCGAATCGAGTTTTTTTGAGTCGACAACTAAATAAACGCTATGAACCTACAACGAAGTTTACCTGTTACTGTTTGGGATCAAAATGATATTTTTGCTATACCTTTGTAATATTATTCTCCGAAACTGAATTGTTTGCGATTTGTTGGTGGTAATATCTTCAAAGCTGCTGTTAGCGTCCTAATGACCACGGCTAGAACCATAAAGAGGCTGATTGTAGTCAAACAAATAAAATTAAAACCTGGTCATTCTCCAAAACTTTGCTTAGACATAGATACATTATAAAATCACGTCTGTTTTCCATAGGGGTAGTCAGAGACCATGGATTTACACTTGCCGCGATCCTTAGGTAGGTATACCTCTTTCGCTTCTTTATCATTCCCATACCTTACATTCACATCCGTTCTTCTTCTAGGCTTTGGTAGCGACGAATTGGCGGTAGATTCACCTAGTATATAAACGTACGTAACTAATACGTTTCAAAGTGATCCATAAGATAAAATAAGACTTATCTTATTTTATCTTATGGATCACTTTGAAACGTCACTTATCTTAATAAGAAAATTCTTTATTGCACATAAATGAAGTACATTAGACGAACTTAATGCTAATTAGCATTTTCTTCCAGTTAACCTTTGGGTTTTGTGGAGTGGGTGGTAGTGCTCTTTGGACAATAGAAGGGAACAGCTTAAAAACAAAAAGTGTAACGTAATATAAAATAATAATAAATATTTACCAACTCACAAAACATACATACTTATACATATACCTACATAAAAAATATAAAAAATACATACCTATAACTAAAAGCATATATATAATACATATTCTATTAATTAAGTGCTCAATTTTGTTGAGATGTCTGTTTTATTTTTTTATTATATCCATGTGATTGTACTGAATAATAACCGTTTTGAATTTGGTTTACTTTTGACCTGAGGGGTTATCATGAGTTTAGTGCCGACCGCGATCGATCGTAGATCGCAACGATCTACACCGAATTTTAAGGAAATTAAACAACGGCATCTAGCGTATTTTTTGAGAAGCTTAAGGGAAGCTTCTCAAAGACTGCGAATAATATACAATATTTATTATAAGAATAATGATAAAAATAAAAAAAAATTATTAGCAGTATAAGAATAATATATAATATTGAATTTTCTTGAAATGCGGTGTCTATCGGTGTGATCTACGATCGATCGCGGTCCGCACCGGAACTCGTGATAGGCCCTCTGGCCTTTCTCTAGGCCGTCTGCTATCTGAGCTCGAGATAGGTTCGCCGAGGTCTTTCCCTCTCAACAGTCCCATTTGCCTGATTATTGTTAGTCTTACCTCATCATAGTCGGGTGTGCGGACGACATTGGGCGGCGCTTTGGTCAGTACTCTGCCGTACGCCTCACGGGGGACCGATGGGTATTGGTAACGGAACCTGTACAAAAACGTATTATTCATACTTACAGACATACATCTTATTTAGTAGGTAGTGTATTCTGGATACATTAGGGCTGTTACATATTAAGCAATACCTAATTTTTGTTTCTGTTTTTGTTTGACGACCTCAGTGGCGCAGCGGGCGAGAGTCCGCCTGCGACGCAGAGGTTGCGGGTTCGATTCCCGCCTCGGAACAAATTTGTGTACAATCTGCAGAAATTTGTTCATTGGTCTGGGTGTTTTCTATGTATAATAAAAATATCTATCTATGTATTTATATAATGTATTAAATATATCAGTTATCTAGTACCCATAACACAAGCTTTAGTAGCTTACTTTGGGACTAGATAGTGCTGTGTGGATTGTCCAGCATAATTTATTTATTTTATTTTTATTTATTTGTTTGAAACCAGTAAATAGGTATAAAGTTTTGCGATTACCAAACCATAGAACCACTGCTTAGTGAGAGAAAATCGATTGAAAGTGATTTCAACAAAGTTATGTTATTCTTTTATTGAATTTATTATTAGTTCTGTTATTCGTATTATTGAAATTTGAAATTTCGAATGAAGGTAACGATTTTTTCTGGTTAATCTTGGGAATAATTTAAATATCTATTACGCCTATACTGCAAAGGTCATTGAATTAAGAAGAAGTAGCACCTTTCTTTTGATACCTTGTAATAACAAGATACCCTTGTGTCTGTCCTCCACAATGCAGGTCATCTTCGCTTTGTCTTGCAGCGCCATTGAACGGACGAATGCTGGGGGAATTGAATGCTACGTGAATAGCGAGGGAATAAGAGTCAAACACTTGATATAGCGTCTATGTCTTGAGAAAATTACTTAGTGGTCGGAGTCTACTTCGCAAAACTGTAATCTAGCAGCTGAAGAAGCTCTACACCTCATCGCAAAGCGAGAGATTTAAAAGTCAGTTCAACCTACACGGAAGATATCCCAGACGTCTATTCGAGATCCGAACGGCTCCCAAGCTCTTAGGAACAACAAGGTTGTACTGGGAACTGGGGTACTGGGGAAGTCGCGATAAATTTAATAAAAAAAGGGTACGTCCGTGCGTACTACCGAGTAACCACACCACTGACACAGCGAGGCAGCGCGTGGCGGACCACGCATGAGACGACGACGAAGGCGAGACGACCGACGCCTATGAGAGGGACAGCCTGACTGGTAGAAATGGGAAGAGAACTTTGCTCCGCAATGGGGCACCATAGGCCATTAGAAACAACGTACCTTGGGGCAGCCCTTGGCATAGCGGTGTAGACGGGCCACTCGTTGTACATCAGCGGGTCGCGGTACGAGCTCACCTCGTTCATGATCTCAGGCGCACGCGCTTGTCTCTTCGAAAACCTGTCGAAGAATCACAATTAAATACTTAGGCCCTTATTCATAATGGTCAATAGGAGGAATAGCTTATCAGACCAATAAGTCTGTTGTAGCTCGATCGATTTATCGCCCCCGAAACGCTCTGCATTCTATATTTCATGAAAATCGTTGGAGCCGTTTCCAATATTCGGATTACAAAAAAATAAATATAACAATTATATACAAGAATTGCTGGATAAGGTACTTAGTAGATGAAAACTTTTTGAGATGTGACAATGGTAAATTATGAAAAGTGACGATCTAGTTATTGCAGGCGACGACGCACTGAAATTAAATTATTGATACGATTAAAATAAAACACTGCAAGTAATTCAAGAACACAAAGATTTGATTGATTGAAGATTTGATCTGATGATGATGATGAGATAAGACTTACTACGTGACAGAAGCTGCAAACTAAGGCTAGTATTATAAACATTGATGACGACAGTTTTGAGAACCTGCCAAAGTACATGGCTTGAGCTTGCATGACCTAGTTATAGGAATTGGGGTAGGAACAGTGATAAATTGTGGGCCTAAACTGTAGATTCGTAGTATTTTACAAGAACAATATTCCTTCTTCCAGCTGGCGTCACAGCTCAGTTGCCAACATCATCTACTATTTTGATTGAAGTCTACCATCGGCATTGGTTTCAATTCTGTTGTTGTCTTTTATAATAGCATTATTTTTGGTACTGTCAAATTAGGTTATAAATATAAGGATATATACTAAACAACAAAATTGACACCAAATAGCCTATTCTCAAGAAAATAATGAAGAAGAAGAAGATTCAGCAATTTTGTTAGCTAAGCAGGGCCAAGAGACAATGCAAGTACCTACATAATAAGCTCATGGATCATACGCAATTTCATTTTCGTTTTTTATCTATACGTGATGTTTGACTGTGAAATAAATGTGTCTTCATTTTTCTGTTTCTACTCAGAATATTTTCTGGGACGAAAAAAGCGTAAAACAACTTTTTACAATAAAAAATAATACTCCCTCAGGTACAGTATATGACCTTGGATATAAAGATCTATCTATAATGCTACCTGGCCGTGTAGAATACCAACTACTGCAAAATAAGGGCATCTAATTCTAATTCAAGGTGGGTATACCACGAGGGAATAGTGCTGCTGCTGGAAAGGAGCTGCTACTACTGTTTTCTACTTGTATATTTTTATTTTATTTATTGAAATGAAATGTATTTATTTGCCTGAAGTTTGGTGAATCATGGTCTAAGTGTAATTGTGGTCTCACAAACATCGTCGATAACCGACATGCAACATTTTTAAGTAGGTATAATAATTATCTAAACACAAGTATTATTACAATTCTAAAAACACAAGTAATAGGCATATAATTCGAATATTCATGAAAAATCATTATAAAATTAAAATAATAAGATTCCAGTTTACATTTTCAAAAGATGATCGCAAAAAAACAAAATGTCAGATCCTTTAGAATTTATCTATAAAATCAGAAATAAATGTCATCAAATATTTATACCTACGAATAATATCATCTAATCAAATAAAATGTCACAAAAATAATAATAACAATTATAAATTAAAAAGATTAAATAATCCCTAAAGCCCGTCCCGCGGTTTCACCCGCGTAGTTTTAAATCCCGGTATTCCCACGGGATAAAAAGTAGCCTATGTGTTATTCCAGACTATAATATATCTGTGCCAATTTTCATCAAGATCCGTTCAGCCGTTCTGGAATTATAGAGTAACAAACATCCATCCATCCATCCATCTATACTTACAAACTTTCGCATTTATAATATTAGTAGGTTAAAACCTTTATACAAACAATGTAGTTCTAGGAGGATTTAATGCTTGTTGTACTATTTTATATATATATTTTCATCCCCTATATAGCGTTTATTTAAGAAGAATGATATTATTTTCTTCGCTCTTGTTTTATTCTTTTTGAGTTGTGATGCTTATTTTATACTTTCCATGTATCCCAGACAAGCAAACCTCTTTTCCACGAATGCTATTTTAGTATTAAATACTCGTAGGAAGGTAATTTAATCAGAGTTGAATGTTGGGTACAATGTATCTACGAGTAGGTATCATCCTATTGCATACCTTTGCGATTGCATACCTCAGAGTGTACGTACAGAATTGTATGAATATAACTACAGTTAGCGGCTGTTGTAGTAGCTCATCAGATGCAAGAATCGTTGTTGGGAAGCGGACCGAATCTAAAATATTCATAGGCCATTTACACTCCCCTGCGAAGGGCGAGGCGAGGCACGAGGCGTAATTCTCGCGACGCTCGCGTCTCAGCAACTGAACTCGCCGTGCTAGCCCGTTCGCACCAAGCTTGTAGCGAGGCGAGTAGCACCTCTCCACACGTCCGTGTTCACTGGTTGGCCGATAACACCAAGTTACCTAGTGGGAGGTGCTACTCGCCTCGCAAACAGTCGCGCGAGGTCGGCACGATATATGAGACGAGGTGTGGGTGTTTTCTATGTATAATAAAAAGAATCTATTTTGGTAAGTATATAATATATTAAATGTATCAGTCACCTAGTACCCATAACCCATGCTTTGAGTAGCTTACTTTGGGGCTAGATGGAGCTGTGTGGATTGTCGAGATGCCGCGGAAAAAGGTTGTGTAAATATCCCTGAGTTATCCTTGATTTTGCAACACAAACACCCCAGCGCCGGATTGCGAGTTTTACTTAATTTGATTCAGCTCAATCTCTAGAAAATATCAACCTGATGTATCTTTTACTTTTACAAGAAACGTTTATTTATATAAACTTGTGAAGGTTCGCCTTAGCAAGTAATTGTCATTCTTTATATCTGGTTTCTATGTACAAGATTTGCTTAAGATTGGTAGTGCTGTCCCCCGGTTTCTGAAAGCGCGATCAACAATAATCGGCTGTCAAGTCACTTCCTATCTCAATCTCATTTGAATTAAAAGCTTAAAGTGACAGCCGATTAGTGTTGATAGACTTTCAAGTCATTTGCTATCTCTATCTAATTTGAAGTAAAAGGTGAAATAGCAAGTGACTTGACAGCCGATTAGTGTTGATGGAGTTTCCAGAAACCGGGGTTTAGCCTACCAATTTATTTTGGGCATATCGTCATTCATACCTGTTGTTACCGTCACAGACTAGTAGGGATGCTAACGCATCCGTAACCTTGGTGAAAGTATGTAGATAGAGGCCCCTTCTTTTACTTTGAATACGTCTAGTACATAATAAGGTTATGTACTAACTAACCTTATAAGGTAAACAATCTTAATTAGAGCGTTTAAAATAGCTTCATCGATATTTGTCACATGTTTGTCCAAAGTTAAAATGAAGACCAGAGCTAATGACGTTACTCTCGCTCGCACGTTTTGATTTGTTGAAGGATGTAAAATAACTGAACCCATTTTCGAAAAATCGCAAACAACCGTTTGTGTGCAATTACATTGTGCACAGTATAGTAAACATTTCATTTTGATCGATACATGTTTTCCTACTTAAAAGTTTACTTTTCTAGTTTTCGTAGTTATGCGAACTTTTGAGTAGGAAAACTTGCATCGATCAAAACTGTGTGCGATGTGATTGCACACAAAATGGTTGTTTGCAATTTTTCAAAATTGGGCTTAGTGATTATATAATCTATATAATCTTTCAAAATGTCGAATCAGGCGAGCGAGCGTGTTATCAACGCCTTAAAGGATCTTGTTTATTTCTTTTATTAGAAATCGTATCGGACGCTCTGACTAAGTTTATTGGTGTTTCCGATATCGCCGTATCGCCGCCACTGTCGCTCATTGACGCTGATTTGATCGTTTATTGCTTATTCAGTTGACTGAAGCTGACGGTGATTGTAATTAGACAATAGACAGGTATAGCAAAACCACATTTTGCACGCGAATTCACTTTTGTGGTATGGTAAGTAAATTACAGGCATATGAGGCTTAACATCTGTATGACTCAATTCGATGGACGCAGGGCTGTGCGTCGTAGGAGGCAATGCGTACCACTTAACATCAAGTGGGCTTTATGCATGTTCTATTACCAAGTCAAGTAGTAAATGCATGTAATGGTAGGATTTTAGTGATACTTAGAATTTTATGAAGACCTTTATTTACCACCTAAAATTCTTACAAAATAAAATATTTGATTTGATTTGATAAATAAAGTATAGTAATCAACAGTTGTAATAACATTGGTATCGTGATTTGACCAAAAATGTTTCGAATATTATAAAGAAACCGCAACCATTTTCATCAAAACAAATGGCGTGAAAGGGACTGACATTACAAAAAAAAAATTATAATCACTTGGCATTGGCAGGATTGTCTGTACGGACTGGAGCAAAAACAAAAAAATAAAAAGTGTTTTTAGAACGTTGGCTGTTTATTTTTGATTCACCTGCTTATTATTGATGTTTTAATTTCGTATTTAAATACAGCCAAGGCCTCTGCCGTTGCCTTTGTCATGGAAATGATATTTGCCAGTTATCAGGGGAAAAATAGAATTTTGTAAAGAAATGCGAAAATACGAATATTACATTTGCCGTGTGCCCACTTACTGCAGTAATAACAGATTGCGAGTTCACCGGTGCGATATAAATTCTCATATATAGGCTCCCTGAGGCTCCCTGAAGTGTTATTGCGTTATTGACTTATTACTTTAATGCCAATGTGAAATTACTGGCACATGAGGCTTTACATCTGAATGCCTCAAGTTGATGGACGCAGGGCATGTTCTTATTATAACCGATTATGGTTATCGCACTGTGGTATCTGCTTATTTCATCAGATAAATAAATTTTAGTGAAGACTTTTTTTAAACTAGCTGATGTAACAAGCAGTTGATCCACCTGATTTTAAGTCATAACCATCACCTACAACAAAGCATTGCACCTATAACAAGCAAGCTCCTCGTAAGTCATGCACGATAGGAACGTGTCCTACGATGCACTGCCCTGCGTCCATCAACTTGAGGCATACAGATGTTAAGCCTCATGTGCCTGTAATTACACCGGCGACTCTCTTCAAACCGAAACACAGCAACGCTGCTTGGCGACAGAAATAGGTGACATGAACCCTGTGATTTTAAAATTGTCATCATCAACAGCCCACAGAAGTCCACAGCTGGACTCCTGGACTGGATAGGCCTCCACTATCCGCTTCCAGGAAGAACGATTCTGAGCCCTTTCCATCCAACGACTACCCGCGAAGTTTAAAGTTTAGTTAGTAAGTTTTAAAGTTGTATGTTGTTGTACAAACGCACCTCCACATAGCCTTGAGCTGGTCGCAGCTGGGTTCGTCTGCCTTGGCGACGTCTCGGTCGCGCACCCTAGCGGCGCGCGGCGTCATCATGCCCTCTTGGTCGATGCGTTGCTGCCCGAGCACTGCGCACGCGCATGCTACCACGCTCCATGCGCGCCAGAACGACCACATCCTTGGGACAAGATAATCACTATCACTATCACTACATTAGTTTAAAACAAAGTCGCTTTCTCTGTCCCTATATCCCCATGTCCCTATGTATGCTTAAATCTTTAAAAATACGAAACGGATTTTGATGCGGTTTTTTTTAATAGATAGAGTGATTCAAGAGATAGGTTTATATGTATAATACATGCATGATATGTGACCCGTGCGAAGCAGGGGCGCCCCCGCTAGTGTTGTTACAAAACATTCTTTTCTTTTCTTTTGACAGGCTTCACAGCTCGGTTGGAGGTAGCTCTGCTTTCTGCGCCGTAGGTCTTGGGTTCGATCCCCATCGAGAACAAGTATTTGTGTGATGAAGATGTTGTTCTCTGTCTGGGTGTAACTATATATTATAAGTTTCTACAAAAGTATTCACAAAAAAGTGTTTAAGTAATGGTATCAGCTATCTCCCTATTATAAAGAGGAAATCTTTGTATGTTTGTATCTTTCGAATAGGCTCAAAAACTACTGGCCCGATTTCAAAAATTCTTTCACCATAAGAAAGCTACATTATCCTTGAGTAACATAGGCTACATTTATTACTGGGTTCCCTACTAAAACGTAAAAAATTTAACCCAAGGTGTAATATAACATGTCTTTCACCGCATGCGCTGCGGAAACTATTGACGATAGAACAAAAAAATGTTCTTAAAGAACACATTATTATCTAAGTCCAAGTTTATCCTAAAAGGTTCAAAAAAATTATTTCCACCCATGTGAAGCTGGGACAAGACAAGCCTTTTCTCTAAAAAATCGGTATGAAGTATTATAATGTGGAGCAGTCAAGTACAAACAAAGGCACTTTTCTATATACATTATAACAAAAAACACGACAATTACCATTAAGTACAGAATTTACCGAGTTGGCAAGTCAAAAGTTCTGCGTCGTAACTTCCTTCTTAATTCCAAAAAGTTTTGAGTACTTCATTCAGCTGTAGGCCTTATGTTAGCTTTAACAGGCATAGCTTTGTGACTTAAAAGTTTTGTGCTGGTAGAATGAATTATCATAATTCCACGTTCTTTATTTGAATGTTTGTCGACGGTGTCTGAAATTACTAGGCATTAGCTTACAGAATATACCGACAGGAAAATAAGCTCACGTACGACTGTAAAGAATATAAATGCCATCCAATATTACTTATACAAAAAAATCATATTACTTATCTATTTGTATACCTAAGAAGTATTGTTACTTCTTAGGTATATAAATAGAGAGTCGATAGAATTAGTTCGTAAACTAATGTAATATCTTTTATAGTAGAAAATGTCCGTTGACACACTGAAGGCTGAGTGCAAACAACTTTTTTATCTTTCCGGCTAATGAAGGCTGTTGTGTTTCCGCTGACGCGTGTGGATGAAGTTGTACACCAACGTCCGTTCCCCGCCACATCATCATCATCATACTCTAGAAGTCGTCTTGTCACTTGTTCTTTCGAAACAGTTGTGTTATTTTCAAGTGCGTCTGAGAGAGGCTCCATTCGAACACATATTTTTAGACTAGCTGCACCTGCGGTTTTAAATCCCGGTATTCTCACGTAATAAAAAGTACCGTGTGTGCGCTGTTCCAGACTATAATCTATCTCTGTGCCAAATTTCACTCAGATCCGTTCAGCCGTTCTGGCGTTATTGAGTACCAAATCAAACATCCATACATACATACTTCCAAACTTTCACAATTATTATTTCAGATCATATAAATCCAATTTGTTACACACACTAATAAAAAACTTATTATGATATTAGCGTATTTTTTGTAGATTCTACGATATGCCAGTTTCCCTCTGATGTTTTCCGTCACCGTTCAAGAGTGCACATAACTGGCTTTATGCACAAACATTCTGAACAGAAAAACCCATTGGAGCACGACTGCTTTGAACCCACGACCTTATCGGAAGTTTTATTATTATTTTGCAGTACAGCGTATAGCCGGGGCGGATTACTAGTATCCCATAAATTTACCCTGGCAGCATTCCTCTTTCCATTTCATTTACTAAAGCCAAACAAGCCTATACCGTTCACATGCCCACGGAGAGGATAAATAGTTTCATTTCATTCATTTCATTTATTTATTCATCTTTTGACATATTTACAATGTTCTTAGACAGGTAGTAGATTGTATTATAAGGGAGCGAAATCATATTTTTACGGCAAGGGCACTTTTTTGGATCCAGAGTGAAGTGAAGGATTCTAGAGTAGAATCCCGAGCTTAGCGAGGAATCTTTAGTAGAATCCTGAACGTAGCGAGGGATTCAAAGTACGTCGCCCGAGCCAAAAATATATTTTGCTCCCGAGTTGTACACTCTACTTTTCATCACCTACTATGAGAAAAATAAATATATTATCCATCACATTTCTTGCGTCAGTTCTAATACTTTCAGGAGTTGATTCTACACCTACTTTCACTGTCACTTGAAGAACTGATTTTTCAAAACAATACCATGAATTTCTAACAATCCATGAAAATTTACAAAAACGCGGGCTGTATTTCGCGCAATTGATTTTTTTTTCTCTATGTCTATGTCTAGGTCTATGGGCCGTCGTACCAGCCAGTCTTTATTCAAACAATATTTGCGTTCGATTTCCTTGGCGCTGAACACTGAAGATGTTCCAAATTCAAAAAGTGCGCGGGAAAGTTAATTCCGGCGCACTTATTTAAATAAGTGCGCCGGAATTAACTTTCCCGCGCACTTGTTGTTTCTTATAGAAAACACCACGTTTGGGTGCACATAAAGGCGAACCAAGTCGCTATTTTCGAATAGATGTGATGAAAAATATCAAATGGTATGGGTAAAAGTAGCGTCCTTTTTTGCAGCAATGCATTATGCTTGGGCATCGGCTTATTACATCGTTATTATAGGGCCATAAACCAAACTACAAACACACACTAGTGTGTTATATTATTATGCACGTGATTGTATTATGCACTAGTGTGAAATATTATTATGTACGGTGTATTATATTTCGGTTTATGGCCCTAAGAACGATGTAATAAGGCTCACTTAAAGAGCAAGCAATCATGTTGAAAATATAATTCTCTCGATGTCCAAGCTTTATGCATTACTGCAAAAAACGACGCCACTTTGATATCTGCCGTAGGGATGCAAGTGAAGTTCTGTTTCGTGTATTTTAACGTGATGCAGCTAAATAAATAACGGTAAGGGTACTGCTACCCAAACCCATGAAAGGCCTTCTAATCGTATCGTGCAATTTACAGCCACGATGTTGACAGAGTGAGGAGGCGGTCACGGCCTTGTTTGTGTTAGGGAGTGTTCGTTCAGCTGGAATAAGAGCAGCACATTTTGACCTTATTACATTGATTTCGACGAAGGATTGCTATATGTGAACGTAATAGGAAAATATCGTGAGGAAACCAGTTATTATTCTAACAGCGGTCATGGGCCTGCAACCTGTCACGTAGAAATATTAACTACTGCAAAATATAAGTAGTTGATATCAGGGTAAGAAAGATTTTTACAAATAATAATAAAAGATTATTTTTATGACCACGTTTCATTTTTTAGGGCCCAGTTAAAGTGGCTAACTATCCGCCGTCGACGTGATTTGCACATCTTGTCTCTTCTCTTTAATATTCTTTACAACCCTCTCTCTCCTTCCTATCTCCGTGAGCGTTTTGAATTCCTTGTCCCACATGGTGTGCCTTGCAGAACATCTAAATCTCTCCTACTAAAAACACCCCCTCACTCGACAAGTCGCTATGGTGGGTCCTTTACTGTCCGATCGGTGATGCTGTGGAATGCTCTCCCTCATGCCATCCGCGCTAGTCCCTCGCTTGGCATATTTAAAGGTAAAGTAAGAGAGCATTATCTGTCCCTTTAAATACATAGGTATGTATATACATATATATACATATATATATACATACCTATGTATTTAAAGGGACAGATATAGATATGTATATTATTTAGGTATACATATTTTATTTTATTTTAGGTTTATTTATGTAATTTCTTTATCTTATGTATTTATTAGTAAGTAATCTGTAGGTTTATTTATTTTATATTACTTCATTTTTTCTAACTTTCATCTTGTACACATCATACCCACCTCTAAATTTACTAGTCTCTCTCCTTCAAGGTTTGCTGGAAGAGAACTCTTTTTAGGGTTAAGCTCGCCTTTGTACATACTTTATTATTTAAGTTTTCGTATGTTGTTTCTGTGTACAATAAAGAATAAAGATTTTTTACAAATAATAATAACAATCATTAATTAAATATGGCTATTAAAAAAACAAATATGGCTATTCAATAATGTTGAACTTTTCATTTGTAAGCAATCATTCGAATAGGTCGCAAATCGAGTGAGACGCCACCGGAGGCTCGCAGCTCAGCCAATATCCGCTGCACAACACAACGCCGGCTGATCGAGATATTGCTGTTTCAAATGTGTACAATTTCCAACTGATTTATTAGGCGACTTCTCTTTTTTTATTGAACTAGCCTATGAAAGCAGAAGGCTAATAATGTTAAGTGGTAACCATCACCAATAGCAAAGCAATACCGAAAGTCACGCATGATAGGAACGTGCAATGTTCTACGGGATATAAAGGTCAACCCCTGCTGAGATATAATTAACAATTTACTAAGTACTTCTTCTTTTCTTCTTCTCGTGTCACTAGTTTCTTTCGAAACAGTGTGTGTACTAAGTACTCAAAAATTAGTAAAACAATACCATTTTCTCATTAAAACAAAATAAATTATAACTGCAGGGACCTTAAGGATCTCCCGTAGAACAATTTTTTGCAGCTGATGACCCCAGCTTAACCCCGTAGTTGCGTTATATTCACGACTTTTTCGCCACGTTGTATAAATAAATATACAAGAATTGCTCGTTTAATAGTTTTTTATGCAATAAAGTAAACAAACAAGCTAACTGCCCGCCTGATGGGAAGCGGTTACCGTAGCCTAAGAACGCCTGCATTACCAGAGGAATCACAAGAACGTTGCCGACCCTTTAAAAATTTTAAAACGCTCTTTTTGAAAGGCCCCATACTGTAGTCTTTCGGGAAAACATCAGCAGGGAGATCATTCCACAGCCAGAGTGTTCGCGGGAGGAAGTTCTGGAACCGGACGGTGCGCACCCACCCTGGCTCCCATGTGTGAGGAAGAACTCTCGGTGTGAGGATGATATCGAGCAGTGCGATACTCTCGGTTTCTGAGAGCTCGATCAACACTAATCGGCTGTCAAGTC
The DNA here is from genome assembly GCA_963576535.1 of Plemyria rubiginata. Taxonomy (NCBI): domain Eukaryota; kingdom Metazoa; phylum Arthropoda; class Insecta; order Lepidoptera; family Geometridae; genus Plemyria; species Plemyria rubiginata. Next base: position 5,037,002 of record OY754922.1, on the reverse strand, counting down.
ACATGTTATTTCAGCTTTTACTTCAAATTAGATAGAGGTAGCTAGTGACTTGACAGCCGATTAGTGTTGATCGCGCTTTCAGAAACCGGGGGTAAGGGTATTAGATATCACAATTAGCAATTGTGTAATAAGAGCATTACAGACCAAAGCTGTAATCGATACCGGTACAATAGCGTTGGGGAATTTAATTCCAATCTATTTTCGGAACAAAGCTAATTACGTTCGTGTGAATGATTGTGTGCCAGAACAAACGGGCTAGCACCAGTTAAAGCTAAAAAGAGAATGACCATGACCCCAAGTCTGCCACATAGTTAGTTTGAAAGATCATCTCAAAATACATTATTTTTGTTATGGAGTCAAAAAAATCTGTCCTGCAGAAATCTAGATAATATTATAAGCAAATAATTAGTAATCAGTGCAGTCCTTCTTTGCAGCTCTCCGCTTGGCGCTTATAATTTTGTTGCGTTTTTGCACACATAGTAACTTCAAATGAATGAGTCGATCATTTTTTTGGACCAGGGCTCACAGTAAAAAATCATTTTCCTATACAGTTAAAAATGCGTTTAAAATTTTTTAGGACTCAGTTAAGGCTGTGAGTGGTTTATCAGTCAATTGCAATTATTACTATATTATTACTACTACTAAAGAGGTTGCGTCATTTAAAAAGAAAACCAGTGGAGGGAGGATGTGTTTGCGCATACAAAACACTCGCTCTATTACATCCCCTCCTCGTTCTTCCTTCTCCCCATCTTTTTACATGACGCGACTTATGTACTACTATTTTTTGCGTTGCTTGGAATAGCACAGCCATAGTTTGTAGGACGGCGTAGCACGGTCTACGCAATACGTAGCATGGTCTACGTAAAACGTAACACGGTCTACGCACGGTGTAGACCACGGAATATTTTCTGTGGTGTAGACACCCTCACTTGCGTCAGTATCATGCAAGCCTATTCTTAACCGACTTCAAAATAGGGGGTTCTCGATTTGACTGTTTTTTTTCAAACTTAAAGTAAATTTATTTGCAGCATTACATGTATATAATAGATGTTGAGTAGTCAGAGGAGTGAAAGCTTAAGGAAAGTGGAAAGAAAGTTTTATATATGTACCTAATTATGTTTGTTGACTAATAACTTTTTACTGGGTGGACCGATTTTGATGAGTCTTTTTTTAATCAAAAGCTGGTGCTTGTCATGTTGTCCCATTTTGAGTCAGATCTGACTAGTAATTTTTGAGTTGTAGTAGTACGAGTGTATTTTCCAGTGCATTGAAGTCGGTTTTTCATGAAAGATAAATATTAAATTCAAAATAATAAAGAAACACAGTTATGCATAAAATTTACAATGGTTTGCTCTAAAGTTAAGCAGAGATCACAAATCAAAATAAAAAAAAAAGTTTTTTAATTTATCTTTTGGGAACGTTTGACGGTATGTCAGTTCCAAAATGCTATCATTAAAGATCTCTTGCCTCCCTATTACCAGCCCAATGAATATATCACTATCACTAGGTACATAGTATAAAACAAAGTCGCTTTCTCTGTCCCGATATCCCTATGTCCCTATGTATGCTTAAATCTTTAAAACTACGCAACGCGTTTTGATGCGGTTTTTTTAATAGATACAGTGATTCAAGAAGAAGGTTTATATGTATAATACATGCATGATATAGTAGAAAAACAATGTGCACCCGTGCGAAGCAGGGGCGCGCGGGCGGGTCGCTAGTAAATGCTAAAAAACATACAGATAGATTGATAGAAAATACTTTATTGCACACCACATAATAATTACACATAACATAACAATAAAAAACATCTGAGTGATATACAATGGGCGGTCTTATCGCTAAAAGCGATCTCTTCCAGTACTTACTGTACAGTACTTTCTTTATTCTTATAAAGGAGTTTTTTTGTGGAGGCAGGGTTACAATTTGTGACAAAGTGGACAGACGTTTCAGGTTCCAAACAAATTGGCGAATGCTCTACTTTATGTAGAAAAATAAAAATTCGGCCTTTTTTTATAAGGTATGAGAATGGCTTAGGTTGGGGCTGGAAGGCGCAGTGTAAAAGGAACATTTAAATTTTTATTGCTTTAAAAACCATTAAAAATACATTCTGCGAACGCTATAAATAGAGTTACTATAGAAAATGCAAGCTCACTGGGGCACAATAATTCACTAAGTACTTTATAAAAGCTTCATAAAAGCGCTTCAGCACTAATTGAAAATTTCTAAAAATAAAATTATGATTTAGATCCACCCTTGAAATATCACCAGGGGAGAGGATTAAGACATTTTCCTGACAAGAGATTATTAAGAAGAACAGAAACAGCTTCACGAATTTGACCCCAGGCACGGTAGATATCCCTTCAGGTCTTCCATTCAAACTCAAGATTCGTTTGTTCACTTCGTCATGGTGTTTTCCTTCACCGATGACTATTATTATATATTGCCGGTTGATGCAAAAGTATCAGTATCACTACATAGCAAAAAAACAAAGTCGCTTTCTCTGTCCCTATATCCCTATGTCCCCATGTCCCTATGTCCATATGTATGCTTAAATCTTTAAAACTACGCAACGGATTTTGTTAAGGTTTTTTTAATAGAAAGAGTGATTCAAGAGGAAGGTTTATATGCGTAATACATGCATGATATGTGCAACCGTGCGAAGCAGGGGCGCGCGAGCGGGTCGCTAGTAAAAGATAAATTATTCGACAGATGACGAATGGCAATTCGTATGGCTTCTAACGAATGGTTGTGAGTTATATCAATTAGCAAGACTGGCGTTAGTTTTAGTTTAAGACAAGACAGTAAATAAAAAAGGAAGAGTTCGGTTTAATGGAGATATCTAGAGTTCCATGCAAAGTTAGAAATCAAAGTTACACTCAAAGTTGGACTCATAGTTAGACTCAAAGATAGAATCAAAGTCAGAACAGCGACAGCCCCAGACTTTAGTTGAGTAATTACTTTGAAAACTTAAATATGTAGTGAGAAGTTGGAGTGCAAGTATAATTACCGGCACTCGCTCTGGCACTCGCTCTGGCACTAGTTAACCTTGTGATTTTATTGGATAAATTAAATTCCATTTGCTGTGGGCTAAAAAAAATCAAGTGCGTCGAAAAATTTATGTGCGCAATGCCATCCAATGGAAACCAGTTAGTATTCTAACAGCGGCGATGGGCTTGCAACCTGTCACGTATGGAATACTAACTACTGCAAAATGTGGGTATGTGCCAAATGTAATGTTTGGATATTCCTCTGACTACCCCCTTAGACATCCTCAAAGAATCTTGAGTTAGTAATTGGCACTGAGAGATCTGAAGGGATATCTACCGTGCCTGGGGATCAAAGTCGTGAAGCTGTTTTAGTGTTATTATTAAGAGCCTGTAATGTCCCACTGCACTTTCTTCTCTTCAGTTGCTTCTACGGCCACTGGCCATGACACTTTAATACACATCGTCCCTCCGTCGTCGTTTCATTCGCCGTCCTTCGTCGTCCACTTACGTCGGCAGGCTGCTACGAGGTCGTAATGTCGAATGTTAATAGTAGCAATATTTGTCCAAGTGAGCTATGGTTGTATGAGAATGCATATTACTTATTACTTAGAGTTAAGGCTCGCTTTGTTGAACTTATCTTTCCAACGATGTGCCACAGTATAACCCATGCACTGTTACCCATATAGCGGACACTGCACAAATACTGAAGCTCATAAACTTCAGTATTGGAAGCTGATATTAAAACGTGTGGGAATGGGACCCGCTATAAGTTCCGTATAACTTTTTTGTCCTATATAGATACTTATTTTTGTATTATGTTTGTTACAACAAGACACTCGAACTTTTAAATTCGAAGTCGTCTCTCTGACTACCCCCCTTATCGTCCTCGAAAGAATCTGCAGTTACTTGTAGAACCCATCGTTAAATATTAATGATTTTTCCACAAAAACATAATTACAATTTGAATTTGTTATTGCAAATCTAAATATATATAACTCAAAGGTGACTGGCTGACTGACATAGTGATCTATCAACGCACAGCCCAAACCACTGGACGGATCGGGCTGAAATTTGGCATGCAGGTAGATGTTATGACGTAGGCATCCGCTAAGAAAGGATTTTGATCAATTCTACCCCCAAGGGGATAAAATAGGGGATGAAAGTTTGTATGAGATTTTCAAAGTAAACGTAAAGTAAAGAGCGCGAGCAAAGCCGCGGGATCAGCTAGTGATATATATATATGAATGGTCTTAACTTTCTATAACTAAAATAAATGCCTAAAACAAATATGAATCCAGTCAAACCTCAACGGAAAGTCGAAGCGTCGGACACAAAATTTTCAACATAAATAAACGCTACTTAAGTTTCATACCTAAACGAAAACGTCCAGTATAACCTGGTTTTCCTGGCTTCAGTCAATACCCGAACTTTTAATGCCGATGCAGGGTCAAGGCTCACTGGACGGTGGTTTAAGTAACCTTTTTATGAAAATAAGGTTTTCAACAAGTGGTCACCGTCAAAGCTAATCAACCAAATTAAAATGAGTTTCTGAAATGTTTGACTTTGTCCAACGAATATTTCATTAAATTATGTCGAGAAAGTACGGTAACTTAAAATTAATATAATAGGTTTCATTGATCTCTGAAATTAACATATCCAGTTTTGGATAGGACTGACATACTTAAGAATATATATTATAAGCTATTTAGAATAGGTACCTATGATATATTGAAGTTGAGTGAACCATCTATTGTTAGATAATATTAGGTCGGGCCGCGCAATGTTCTAGACCAACAATATATGCAATTTGCCGTTTACTTTTAAATATTAGGTTTAAAGGCTCATGTCTTGGCGCATGGCGTATTGAAATTATTATAGTGATGTGTGCAACTTACACGAATTCTAGTTTGAAAGTAAGAAATTCTAGCGTCCGATCATAACCATAACCCTTTTTTTTCATACAACCAGCAGATGGAACAAGAAGATGGCCCACCTGATGTTAAGTGGTAACTATCGCATATAACAAAGCATTGCCTCGTAAGTCACGCACTATAGGACCCCGGCATTATTTTAGTTCCTAAGACCTCGGTACATATTTTCACAACATGAAATATTGATTATGATGATTATGGTTATTACGTGAATAAAGTTTTATTTGATTGATATCGACACTGCTTCGAGCTCGATTGATTGATCTACCAAATAACTTTACCGCCGGTTGTTATAAGAACATTAGAGGTCTAATTTTAGTTGATTTTCAGAAAACTCCGGCATATGAATTTGCCGAAATCCCACCGTAGGAGATCGTTTTTGCCATATCAAAATCACTGTTATTAGACATAAGAACTTTACTTCTCATAATAAATAAAATAAAAAAAAAATGTGTTTTTGGTTTTTGAATTTCAGTGCGATAGTGTTGTTCGGCTAATAGGTTAAGTTCAATTTTTTTGTGAATTGGTATGACCTTGCAAAATTTAAATAGTCCTGCGGGGTCCGTTGCGAATTTATTTTTTATTTTCGAATGTTCTGAAGAATAATGAAACCATTTTCTTCAAAATAAATGACGTGACTTGACTATGATTGACTAAAGATAAAAATCACTTAGCACTGGCAAGTTTGTCTATACGGACAGGAGCCATAAACAAAAAAGAAGAAGATATAATGCTTGGAGTCCGTGAAGGTATAATATCCGTAGTCCGCTTGTTCAGTGACAAGAAAATATCGCCGTTAGAACTGTTGGACGTCGTGAACTAAACAATAAATCACTGGCGAAAACCGCTCGAGGGTTAAACCTTTTTATGTAACAGGGGCAACTGTGGAACCGCAACAAGGGGTATGTTGCAAGAAAGAATCATGTTATCGCTTGGGTCAAGATCAGATTTTAACATTTAATAGTTTACAAGTTTTTGTTTTTATTGAATACTGCTGAAAAAACAAATGTCCCACCTTATGGCATTACCATTGTCACGTAAGGCGCGGGCCAGACAGAAGAGACGTAAAACGAGGACGCGTCGCGGACATTTGTCTCTTGACGCGAAAGAGACAAAAGTCCGCGACGCGTCCTCGTCTTACGTCTCTTCTGTCTGGCCCGCGCCTAAGTCAGGCACAAAAAGAAAAGGAAGGCGTGGCCTGCGAAGCACTGCTCTGCGTCCATCATCTTGAGGCTACAGCTTCCATGTGTTCGTGATTCCACCGGCACTAATATATTACTATTTAAATCGAAATACAGCAGCGGCGCTCGAAAAAAATAAGCATGGTCGTAGTACTTCCGTAAAAGAGGCCTTCAGAAAGAGCTATCGAAAATACATTTTGGTTTAAAAAACTTATGCGAATAGGGCCATCTTCATTGTCTGAAAAACAAGCGTTATAATGCACAGAGCCGATTTTGCTGTCGAATAAACAACATTGTTTTTTTCATTCGATTGTTTATCAATATGAATCCCAGACACGGTAGTTAATGCCTTCAGTGCCAAATAGTAACTCAAGATTATTAAGAGTCTAAAGTAGTCAGTTACAAAAGTGTTTTAGTAGCCATGGCTACTAAAACACTCACATCGTCTCTTCTGTGGCAAACGCTTCTCTTAGATTGAAGCTAGATGATATCATGTTTAATATCCGCTAGCATTATATTCGTTTTATTGGTACCCTTGATCTCGTACTCGAATCTCGAATGTTATCGAATGTTATATCCAGGAATGATAAAAAGGTATTTATGTAAAATGATGAAAAAAAAAGGTCCAATTATGTACTAAAACAATTATCTGGTTTCTATATTACAAACTCTGGCTTAGTTTAGGGCTAGATAGTGCTGTGTAGAAAGTCCAGCAATATATTTCATGCTAATAGCTGGCAGACAGACGAGCTATCTGATGAGAAGTGGTCACCGTCGCATATAAACACCTGCAACACCAGAGTTTCTGATGCACTACAGTCAGAAGGATAACAGGGTTGACAAAGATGTCCAAATTCCAAAAAAAACTGCAAAGAATAACCGCGACAGCTAAGCCAAGAGAGTTTCACGGCACTCTCAATATCTCTAAAAGATTGCGTGGCTCTCAGGAAAAATTATTTATGAAGCTAATTGTTATTGAAATATTTGATTTGTTTCATGAAATATCTGCTGTATTTCAGAGTAAAATGATTACTTTGCTGTTCTAGGGGAGAGACAATGCAATATCTTACGTGATGTACTTACCTTGGTTGCTGTTTTTATAAAATGAAAATGAAATGAAATGATTTTATTGACAAGACCGACACACAAATGGTTTCAGATAAAGGCAGTCTTTATCAAAATACCGCCACGTCGTAAAACTTCTAAAACATTATGTCAAGTGATTTTTGTAGTCACTATTTCTATCGAAACAGTGTGGTGAAAGGATTTTAAGCACCTCTTAAGAGGTTTTGGAATTTTTTATCAAGGTTCTACGACATGACTTTATCGTAACGATTTTATCCTGTACTGTCACTGCATGCACATAGACTTTTAAACAGAAAAAGCGCAAATAATAAATAAATAATGCTGGACAATCCACACAGCACCATCTAGCCCCAAAGTAAGCTACTCAAAGCTTGTGTTATGGGTACTAGATGACTGATATATTTAATGCGTTATTTACGTACATACATAGATATTTTTTATTATACATAGAAAACACCCAGACCAACAGAACAAATTTCTGCAGATCAACAAATTTGTTCCGAGGCGGGAATCGAACCCGCAATCTGCATCGCAGGCGGACTTTCGCCCGCTGCGCCACTGAGGTCGTCAAAAAATAGTTTTAAACCCACGACCGAATAATCAGAAGGCCACTATCCACCACTAGACGTGATCTCTAAAAGGCGTTCGCTAAATCATAAGTTTATTGATTCCCAATAATTGGGGATTCTCATTAGTTTCGCAAACTTATGTTAATTATAATATAATATAGATGACCTCAATGGCGCAGCGGGCGAGAGTCCGCCTGCGACGCAAGTGGTTACGGGTTCGATTCCCGCCTGGGAACAAATTTGTGTACGATCTACAGAAATTTGTTCCGTTGATCTGGGTGTTTACTATGTATATAATAAAAAATATCTATCTATATATTTAATATATATAATGTATTAAATATATCAGTTATCTAGAACCCATAACACATTGAGGCTACATAGTGCTGTGTGGATTGTCCAGCATTATTTATTTATTATCTTATTAATTTGCGAATATAAGGAGGACTTTCCTCCTTAGTTACATTAAGTTATAGCTGCCGATTAATACTTATAATTATGAAAATTACGTTTCTCCTTTATTGGACTCGTTCATGATTTGTACCCCGTCACCGATAACTTTTTGGGATAAAAAAGACTTAAGTTAAATTCAAGTTACGATCTGTATTTTTTCTAAGCTTCACACCATCGGTGCAGTTAGGGCAGGATTGAGCCACAAACATCCAAACAACTTTTGGATGATATCGAATTGGATGATTTGGATGACTCATTAGCATTTTATGCACTTATTTAGTAGGATAGGAAATACGAAGTAAGATATTTTTACATAGTCTGACGTCTGGAAATAGCTAAGTGAACGAGTCGTAAATTATGCATGTACTTATAGGTAGCAGTTGGCACTAATTACGTCTCCTTCCCCCGTTTCATAATGAGTTTTCTGTCTAAAGAAAAATACTTAGGCAAATGCTCACGAATAACTGTCCATTTGTTACCAGCTGTTTTTTAACACACTTTTATTTAATCGCCTGTTTGTCTATTCCATTTATAAAAGTAATACTTCTTCTTGTCGTGTCACTAGAAATAGTATGTTATAATATATCTAGTGACACTAGAAATAGTATGATATACTATATCTAGTGACACGACAAGTAGGTATTATCTATATTAAAAAATAAAATCTTATTATTTTGCAAATAATAAGATTTTATTGGTTTTAATAGTTTTCAATGTTTGTTGAATCCTTATTAATTATACTTCCACAAAACACGCCTAAATCAATAAACGAGCAGAAATATAATAACTTGATAATTATTTTATAATAGCTCCATCCCACGATAAGTAAGTCGTAAATAATTTTTAGGAACTTCTTAAGTCCAAAGTTCGGAGGGACTGCGGGCGGCAAAACTTAAAAGCAATCAAAAAGTTTTTACCGTGGAGTTTTTATTAAAAATAAGCGTTTGTTCAGATATCAAAACGTAGATTTATGTCCATTGTTAACCAAATATTTTGGTCTATTATGTTTATCTATCAATAATTCTATTTTAATATATTGAATACTAGCTACGCCCCGCGGTGTTACCCTCCTACACTATGTCCTCTCCCGACCCCCGAACGACCTCATCTCCCCCCCCGCAATCTATCCCACGAGAACCACACATTTTACCGGGATAAAACTGTTCCAGACTATTAAACTATCTCTGTGTCAATTTTCATCTAGATCTGTTCAGTCGTTCTGGCGTTATTGAGCAAAAAACATCCATCCATCATCCAAACTTTGACATTTATAACATTAGATTATTTAATATATTAAGTATGGCATGTAACTCTGAAACAGTTTAAGATAAAAGAAAAAACAGAAATGTATTCCACTGCTCAAAAGTTCAAAGAAGGAACATTTATATTGTTTCTCGAACAATCCAGCGGAAACGATTTAATTTACAAAGCGCTGAGTCCGCTTTGAGCTTATTGTGAAAGCGCTTACTGCAGATTTTACGTAACGCGCGAGAACGTGCTGAAAAGTTCTATAAACGAAATAAAACCTTCTGAAACATTGTTTTCTAAGTGTAGGTAAACATAATTATCATCATTTTGCTGCCTGTATCCCATATCATGGGATCACTTAGAGAAGTGATCCCACGTCATATGGAGTCGGCACAACAGGTTTTTGCCCTCCACCACAGACATATATCGTGCTCTCCTACCTACCTACTGTTTATTCTGCAATTGTTCTTCTTTGTCTTCTCGTGTTTGCTTTTCTGTCGTGCTTTTGGTAATGTTTTATTTTATTTTCTTGCTATAATTATTATAAGTGTATGTATCGTATGTGTCCAAAATAAATGTATTTTCTTTCTTTCTTTCTTTCTTTCTTTCTCTCCACTATCATCTATCAGACGTCATCTCAGCAGCCACACCTTTTATACTCATGTCATCTATCCATCTTTTCTTTGGCCTACCTCTACTCCTATATCCATCCACATTCATCCTTATCAGTCTTCTCATAAACAAGTAAACACTGAAAACTTTATTTGTAAGAAACAACTGCATTTTAAAGTCGACTTTTACATTATACGTATTTTGAGACTAAATTACGCGTTTACATAACCTGTTGTTTGTCATTTGGTAAGAGTCATTATATCTTGAAGACCACTATATCTTGAAGCATTCTTAATTCCACGGAATAGAGAAAACCCTACAAAATTTATGTGCTTAATTCAATATTACTTTTAGGTCAATGTCATAAATCAACTACATTGAGTCAGCTTTATGATCAAAAAGTAAAGTAATATTGAAATAAGAATGTTTCAAGAGATCGCGGTTGGCCCTCAGTGTCGCTAGCATTTCAAAAAAGGTTAAAAAAGTAATTGATTTATTATGTATTTATGAAAAGTTGCAAACCGCAAAGTTTCAGATATTATCATAACAAAGATTCAGCATTTATAATTTTGATTTTAAAATCCTACCTTTATTAAATTATCAACTGTAACTTCTTTGAATATCTTTATAATTTAATAAAATTAGACAACTCGTTACTTACAAGTTAGTAACCTTTAGTTTTTCTAGGTAAGATAAATATAGGTATATCTATTTTAGACTGCAAAGCCATGGTAGAGTATATAATCCTACCCACTTTACTAAAACCCTTTCCGGGTAGTGGGCTATATTTAGACCAAGACTCGTTAGAGAGAGTAGCGTGGCAGCCTTGACGTGCCACACTTACGAATAGGGGGAATAGGAACCTACTTTGTTTGAAACTCGTGCTGCATATCTTATCCTACTTGTACTAGAAATGCGCAAGATTGAGAATTTTTGTATTTCTATAACATGATCTTTCGAGTTAGAATAGTCGCCAGCACCAAAGTATTTCATTTAAAAACTTTGTGTCCACTGGTACTTTTTTTTGTGTAAACTGGTAGGTTTTTCATTACTTTAGTATCACGTATGGTAGACCTACGACGCGTTAAGGCGCATGTAGTAGCTGATAATCTAGGGCGCATGTTATTTCGGTCCCGCACCTTCCAAACTAATGCGCAAGAGCGGAATAGATATCTACATGCACAGTAACACACGGAATTAAGGAAAAAAATTCTGCCACCTAGCAACATTGCTGTTTCGATTTAAAAGGTGCTGATGAAATTATAGGCACATGCGGCGTAAAACCTGTATGCCTGAAGTTGATGGACTCAGAGCAGTGCATCGTAAGGCACGTTTAATCATGCGTAACTTGCGAGGCAATGCTTTGTTATAGGAAATGGGTATTGAGATAGTGATGTAGGTCATCCGGTTATTCCGTCAGCAAATTATAGCACAGATAATTCTTGTTCTTGTCGTGTTATTAGTTTCTTTCGAAATGGTGTGGTGAAAGGAATTTTAAGTGCGCCTCAAAGGGGCTCTTTTCGAGCACGTTTGACAAATATTATAGAACTTTTTAAGGTCCTGATCGACGAGCGAAAAAACTGCGGTCCGTCCGTCCGTCGTCGCCATAAGGACTACAGCTTTACCGACAAACCATAAAACCGCGGTTTTACTCGCTCGTCGATCAGGGCCTTTAGTTGAACGACATGCCCGTTTACAGAGAATTAAATGGCAATAAATCTTCAAGGCACAGCCTCTGGTCCATTTACTTACAACCGAAACCGTAATAAGAGGTATCCAGAGATTATGTAAAGTCATCTCGTTTCAGGATTGAGCAATAAGGGCCGCCCACGTCCGCAAACACGTTCATGCAAAACGAAGCTGACGTGTCTTGATGTTTGTTCGACTCCCAATTTGAGCATACGTCCGTCCTATGCTGGATTTGCTGTTTATTTTGATATAGCTTGTGGATTTCATTAGCTGTGTGAAATTTGTATAAGATTATGTATACAACTTTACAATGTGTTTTGAGCTTTGGATATTGGATCAATTTCAAGATGTTGGCAGAACATTTGGAAAAATAAAAGTCTCTTCTTCTTGGTCGTTGCAATCTTGGCAGAGTGGTCGTGGTCGTCATATCGGGGCAGTGGCTCGCTTGACGATTCTTCGCCACTTCTCTCGCACCGCTAATAAAATAATAATAATACAATAAATAAAAGTAACACCAGCATATTGCATAGTAAAAAAGAGTCAAGTCAGTCATAATATTACGTCAAGTCGCGCAGTCATTTATTTGAAAATAATGGCGGCGGCCACTATCGCGGAGGATATCACAATAATGCTATCACTTAGCGCCACAGAGTACTTTGTTATAAAATGAAATATAACAAAGTACTCTGTGGTGCTATAAACTGCTTTGTGCTAAGTCCTCCGATAATGTTTGTATGTGATTTGATGTCATGTACATCAAAAACCTATGGTGCCAAAATGACAAAAACCTAGGGCCTGTCAACTTTTTACTCTCGTCAGAGAGTATTATATTCCTTGCAAAAACCAGTCCTATAAAATGTATAAATAAATTGAGATGTCACATGTTTGGACAAACAAATCCTGGACAATGCTTGCGATACACTAGTTATCTTGTTATTTATACATGAATATCCACGTCACCCCAACTTCTAGGTCAGGTGGGATTCTCGAGAATAATTTGAATGAAAAGCTTATAGGACGTTTCAATATCATCCCACGCGCAGAGCCGGCCCGCTTTTATACCTCCCTAAAACCATCCTAAATTTATGTTATTATAAAAAAGCCGTTGACATTGCTCTCATCTCGCCCTCTCCATTTTTACACGACCGCATGACCGTCTAAAATGAGGGTAATGTTTCTGGCTGCATGTCATCAACCGAATAATAATAATAATAACAATAATAAAGCTTTATTTCATTCCACCAATACTATACAATTACAATACAATTTATTTCATTAAATTAAATTTAGATATTTAATAATTTAATTATTCTATGCCATTTCATTCTAATGTGGACCCCCTCAGGGTAAAAGCCTCCTCCGAAGAATTCCATTTATCCCTATCTTTCGTAGTGTACATCCAGTCTCTTCCTGCAACGGATACGATCTCGTCCTGCCACCGGGCTCTCGGGCGACCTCTACTTTTCACGCCATGAGGTCCTTGCCATTTTGTGGTGTTAACAGTCCATCTATTGTCACCATATCTCCCAACATGGCCAGCCCATCAACCGAATACTCAAACTAAACTCAAATATTTGAGGTCATCGGATCTAAACCTAAACGAGCATGTAATAAATATCACAGTTTTTATTTTTTGGAAAAATTAAAACTGTGATGAAAACTGTGAAAAAATAACAACATAATCATAATAATAAATCATTTATTTGGGTCAATGGTGTAGATATATGGGGATGAACAGTTTTTACAGCCGGACAAACAATTTAAATTAAATTAAATTTTTTATTTATTTAAGATGTCACGGATCCATACACAATTACACATTAACTTAACACTAACACACAATGAAAATAAAAATAAAAAATCTTTCAAAGGTAAACAAACAAGAGGTAGGTGTTAAACACGTAAAGACGTAAACATTTTTTTACAAAGAAAAATTTAAAGACTTAATTAAAGTTTCACATGGGTAGATTATATTATTATAAAGGTATATAGTTATTTATTACAGGATTTAACAAAAATAATGATCACATTTTTTGATTTGTCCATTAACTCCATAAAAAGTGGGTACAAAACCTTTGCCTACTTTTAATACATATAGGTACAAAATTGTTGTGCGGTCTTATCACTAACCTTTCTCTTCTAGACAACGTTTGGATATAATCGACTTTGAGTAACTTAGATTTTAGGAGCGACTTGCGTACAATGTGGACTAACATTGGATAGTAAATATGTCGAAAGTTAAAGAAACATTCAGCCAACGTACTCGAAAATCGAATAAAATGGTTACTAAAAATGAACACTGCCAGAGTTTATAGAAGAATCTACAAAATTTTTTAATGGCGAATAATGAAAACCGGAGTTGGGTAATTTTCATGGCTTACCCGCTATTACGAGTCTGATTATTCCGCTATTACGAAATTTTTTGATTTTAAAAACAAATACATACTATTCGTTTCAAAATCAAAAAATCTAAATCATCTTCTTCTTCTTATCGTGTCACTAGTTTCTTTTCGAAACAGTGTGGTGAAAGGATTTTAAGTGCGCCTCAAGAGGCTCCTTTCGAGCACTTGACACATGTTATAGAACTTGTTAGGTTTTACAACATGCCGGTTTCCTCACGATGTTTTCCTTCACCGTTTGAGAGTACTGGCATTGTGCACATAAATTTTTTGAACAGAAAAACTCATTGGTGCACGACCGGATTTGAACCCACGAAAATAAAAAATTAAAAAATCTAAATCAAAACGGTCTTTTTTTTTTGGACAAATTTCTGAAACTTCTTTAATATCACGACCTAAAATATCCTTTGGCATCATAATCTAAAAGATGTAGATAAGTAGTTAGGGAATCAAATAACGCGCTCATGAATTTCCGAGCAAAAAGCGTTTGCCAATGTTTTCTAGTCAATTCAAATTAAAAATTAAATGAAACCTCGAAAAAGAAAATTCTAGATGAATTCTGGCGCCACGAAACGAAGTAATGTTAAATTTTTTTTGGTGACATAATTTTTCACACAGTAGGTAAAATACTTTTTTGAAGTAAAAATAATAAAACTTACTATACGACCGTCCCGGCGGGTAAGGATCCAGCCGAGACTGGATAAGTACCAATTCTAATGCAACACGTTTCACTTTCTTAATTTTTTCATATCGCGCCGCGCGCCAATGTAGTTGAAATTGGAACAAAAAATAAAAGCAAGCAAAGCAAGCGTACCATCCAGGGTTTCTGGAAGAGATACCGCATTGTACCCAAGTGTATTGTATCTCTGTATGTGTTTTACTATGTGTACAATGAAGCATTTATTGACCGAGCGAGTGAAGCGAGCGAAGCGTCTCAGTTTCCACATTGGCCAAAAATGCGTTTGTCCGGAAGTCTGTCTGTCTGTCTGTTCTCCTCTACAGGTCGCATTTTTCAGCCGATCTGAACGAAACTTGGTACACAGGTTATATGACTTATTAGAATTTTTTTGACGTCGGGGATTTTGATTGGAGGGGTACTTCCCCCAAAAAAAGGGCAAAAAGGGGGCTATTTGATATACTGGATATCTCCACCAAATGAGATCCGATTTCGATTATTCTTTTTTTATTTGAAAGGTAGTAACTATAAGTTGGTCTCATAAAAGATTGGCGAAGATCTGATAAGGATCTTCAGCATGATGAACAGGATAGCTCATCAAACAATCGATGGTTTTCAATAAAATTTGAGAGAAACACAAAGGACCTCATTCTACACAAGATGATGCAAAAAAAAATCAAAAAGATCAAAAAATCACAAAACGGAAAATGCACTTGCACATTACATTCCTCAAATAGCTCACTTTTAGTATGCTCGCGAGGTCTACAGCTCCCAGAGCCACTAGTTTATCTATCTATAATAAAAGTAGAGCATTTATCTATCGATCTAGTGCCTTTTCATTTTTAGTAGCAAGCGTACGGCTATATTGGGGTGAAGTGTAAGTTGATTATCTGCCTGCGCTAAGGTAATAGCATCATAATAGGGTTAGCTGCACGTTGTATGCGGACAAATTGAGTTCGCGTATAAACATGTTGTAGGTACATTACTATGTACAGTGTATATGTATATATTATTCTAAAGTCTAAACTTCAGACGCCGGCTGCGCCTGAAGTGCGGCGCCTATGAACGAAATAAGTTTTTTAAGTATACAACTAGCTAAACAGGCGCCGGAGTGTACTCGCTTGATCTCAATATTAACATAACAATGTCACTAGGGCCACACAGCTCCATCTTTCAATGCGAATGTGTGGCCATCACCGAAGCTGCCACAGCAATCAACAGGAGAGGGATCGATAACTACAACATACGGATCCTCTCAGATAGCGCAGCAACACTCAGAGCCTTAGAGAGTCACAACTGCAACTCGAGGCTCATATACGAATGTCACCAAGTCCTGGAGAGTATTGCCACAAAGAACTCGGTAACTCTACAATGGATAAAGGGACATAGCGGATCACTTGGCAATGACGCCGCAGACCAGCTAGCCAGAAGAGGATCAGAAACTCTGACGGAAGGACCAAACCCCTTCCTGCCTCTGCCGCTCTCCCAGCTGAGAACCTGGATACGGCAGCGCTCGCAGAACCAACACAACCAACGCTGGACACGCACAACTGACTGCAGACAGGCAAGAACAGCAATACCAACAACCGCACCCAGACTGACACGCCGTCTACTTAACATGCACAGACGGGACCTGAAAACCATTGTGGGAACCTTAACGGGTCACATTCCCTTAAATAAACACCTATACAACATCGGAGCCACAGACAGTCCACTCTGCAGAGGATGCCTATCCGAAGAAGAATCAGCTGCCCACGTAGTCCTGGAATGCGAGGTAGTAGCAACTCAACGACAAGAAATCCTGGCCAACCCCAGGTCACTCCTCCAAGCCTGCGAAGCACCCAGGAA
Organism: Plemyria rubiginata; assembly: GCA_963576535.1. NCBI lineage: Eukaryota > Metazoa > Arthropoda > Insecta > Lepidoptera > Geometridae > Plemyria > Plemyria rubiginata. Next base: position 5,020,320 of record OY754922.1, on the reverse strand, counting down.
ACTTCTGCGCTTTTGGGAGGAGTTGGGCTGGCTACAGATATAGCCAGCACACCCTGACGCACAATGGACCAACCTTGAGTCTAAGTGCGGAAAAAGGAGTCCAATTACATTACATTACATTACATTACATTACAACTAGCTAATTTTTTTTAAGTGGTAGCACCTTATACCTATAACAAAACGTTGCCTCGCAAGTCACGCACGATAGGAACGTGCCCTTCGATGCACTACCCTGCGTCCATTATATGTTAAGCCTCATGTGCCTGTAATTACTCCGGCAACCACACTCTTCAATCACAACGCAGTTTGACGGCAGTAAAAAGCGTGGTGGTAGTACTTCCCCGGACGAGCCCTTCACAAAGAGCTCTGCTACCTACTAAGTATGCATTTTTCTTAAATTTTTATTACCTACGTATGTGTGATATTTTCACCAAAACACGCAAGTTTTCCCTCAAGTTCACACACGCTCGCTCCGTAATTGTTTTTCAAAAACTTTTGCCGTTTCTATTTATGGACGTCGTCGTAACAAACTCCCAAGTTGGTGTGGGCGTGGGTAGGCAAGCTTGTCGATAACTGCTGGGGCTGCTATCCCGATCTTTTGCTACGAATCCGCGCAATTTTTTGTCCATTTCTACCCTGTTGGGAATATTTGGGAGGCATAGGAAATAGATTTAGGGGTATCGGTATTTGAATACGTGGGAGCGGTTTAGCGGCGTTTTATATTTACCGTGGTGAAGCTATATTTTGGTGAATGGAATAGGTTTTTTTACTATAACAGTAAATAGTTCGATGAGATATGTTTGAAATTATGCGTTGTTTAAACCTCTAACCCCCGGTTTCTGAAAGCGCGATCAACACTAATCGGCTGTCAAGTCACTTGCTATCTCTATCTAATTTGAAGAAAAAACTAACAGCAAGTGACTTTAACAGCCGATCAGTATTAAATCGCACATAATGACTATGTAATCTAGTAATTCTCTTTTGTTTAGAACTGTGAAAATTTGTCTGGTTACTGATTATATCAGTCTCAAATGGTCAATAAAATAGATCTGAATAATTTACTCTATAAAATAAATGTTTGCGTAATCGAAAAAGCGTCGATTCAAACTTTTTGAACAAAGTGGAATGCATTCTAAAATTAGAATAATAAATGCACATTTCCAGTAAAACTAAAACGGCGGTCTCCTTCAACCCACTCCTTCACTAAATTTCGAGATAAAATGTCTAAATCTGTAGCGAGAGAACATTTTGTGCAGTTTCTGTTTAAATATTTGCCAGTTTGATCAGGCTCTAGCATTTCATTAGTGCTCGAGGGCCATTAGCAGAGCGGCAGAGTGGTGGTCGGTTAATCTAATAACTTTTGCATTTGCAATACAAGCTGTTGATGCATTTCTGCTTTTATTCAATAATCGGGCTTTGTTCAGGACTTTGAATTGTCAAATGTTATTTCTCAAAGTAGTTCGCTTTTCAATGTCAATCAATATTATTGTCGAGCTTTAATTTTGTATGAGGATACTGATTGTGATTATTGATAACTAGTAGCGCCCCGCGGTTTTACCCGCTTAGTTTCAAATTCCGGTATTCCCACGGGATAAAAAGTAGTTCCAGACTATAACATATCTCTGTGCCAATTTTCACCAAGAGCCGTTCAGCCGTTCTGGAGTTATAGAGTAACAAACATCCATCCATCCATCCATCCATATTTATAAACTTTCGTATTTATAATATTAGTAGGATGACAGCATAGTGAATTTTTGTGTCCGTATAAAAATGTAACAAGGTGTAATGTAAAAATGTGTAAAGTGCAGAATCATAAGAGTAAGAGTAAGTAGTAGTTTTAAGAGTACTAGAGCTCTTTGTGAAGGGCTCGTCCGGGGAAGTGCTACCTCCACGCCTTTTTCTGCCGCCAAGCAGCAACGCTGTGTTTCGGTTTGAAGAGTGTGGTCACCGGTGTAATTACAGGCACATGAGGCTTAACATCTGTATGCCTTAAGTTGATGGACGCAGGCCAGTGCATCGTAGGGCACGTTCCTATTGTGCGTGACTAATGAGGCAATGCACTGTATATAGGTGATGGTAACCACTTAACATCACGTGGGCCATCTGCTTGTTCCATCAGCTAGTTGTATAAAAAATGTTACGCTGGTTTTTAGAGGGATATATAAATAACATTTAAACTGTTCACAGCCAGGTGGATCTGCTAATTATTAATACGCGAGGAATTAATAATAAAGGCATACAAGTTTTGGATAGCTATGGAATAATTAAATTTGGCGCTCAACACGGGGCTTCAAACAAACTTACAAATTGAACAATATTAAACGTATTTACGTAGTTAATAGCAACATAAATATCTGATTGAAAAGTTCAAATGCCGTAGGACTAAATCCGAAACAATACTCCCCAGTATTGTTTCGAAAATCAGAACTTGTTAATTTATTTTTGGCGACCCAACGTGGTACTGTCATCATTTATTCAGTTACTTTATTTAATACTGTTGAACTACTTATAATAACTATGTTGACTATAGAACAATATGATATATAGTTATACAAGTTTACTTTTTTTATTATTATAAATAAAATAATAAATAAATAATGCTGGACAATCCACACAGGTGCTGTGTGGATTGTCCAGCATTATTTATCTAGCCCCAAAGTAAGCTAATCAAAGCTTGTGCTTATGGGTCCTAGATGACTGATATATTTAATACATTATATAATTACATAGTTAGATATTTCTTATTACACATGGAAAACACCCAGACCAACAGAACAAATTTCTGCAGACCCTACACAAATTTGTTCCGAGGCGAGAATCGAACCGCACTGCTCTGCTTGAGATTGAGGCATACAGATGTTAAGCCTCATGTGCCTGAAATTTCACCGTAATGTACATACATTAGGATTTTCACCGTAACGTATGTAATTGAATTTATCGAAGAAAACAAAGTGACAATTTTAGTCAACTTCAAAACTTATATAGAACACACATCACTCTAGCACTAACCTCTCAATTTCAGAAACCTGAATATCCATCGTTAGCTTCTTGGCAAGGGGCCAGCCAAGCCACGTTAGGCTATGCACGTTAAACTTGAGACCATCATATTAATATGACTGGAACGGAGGAAGACATATGGCCACGTAAGAGTAGAGTTCTTTGTGAAGGGCTCGTCCAGGAAATACATTTCACCTTGCAATTTTTCTGCCACCAAGCAGCGTTGTTGTGTCTCGGTTCGAAGAGTGTGGTTGCTGTTAAAAATACAGGAACATAAGGCTTTATAACTATATGCCCCAAGTCGATGGATGGAGGGCAGTGCATCGTTGGATACGTTTATATTGTGCGTGACTTACGAGGCACTGCTTTGCTTATAGGTGATGGTTACCGCATAACAGGCGAGCCATCGGCTTGTTGTTATTGTATATAATCCGTTTATGGACAGGTCATATAGCTCGAGAGCTGACAACCACTGGGGAATATAGGTTCTCGAATGGCGACCACGAATAAGAAAACGAATGGTGGGACGCCCCCCTACCCAATGGACTGATGATATTGTTAGGACCGCTGGAAGTTGATGGATGGAGAGGGCTCGCCACGGAATCTTTCTTTCTGGAAACGTATATAGGTGGGGGGGGGGCTATGTCTAACAGTGGACTTCTTTAGGCTGATGATCATGATCATCTGTTTTAGTTCAACACTAGCCACACGAAAATATTGGCCAGTATATTATATTACAAAAAACTTCGGCCTTATCAATCCCGTTTGTAAAACCCGATATTTTTCAATTTCAAAGCTTTATAACTACCTCAAAACTATTTCTGTACGTCGTAAAAGGCCGGGATAGATCGAGGCTACATAGATAAGGGTTGCAAAAAGCTTTATATAAAACATTAACAATAATTGTACGTTTTCTACCTAAATAATAGCGTAGTAATTACAGAAATTTAAACGAAAATCGAGTATAACACCCGGTTTAATGAAAGCTTTGGGATACGTGTGAAAAGGTAAATATTTCGGTCAAATTCTTGGGTAAAGTAATGGATGTTTTGTTTAAACTACCTTTCTACTTTGGTAGGTTGATGTGACCTCTGTAAAGGTGGTCTACTGTTGACGCCCACACACGGCTAGAATATGTGGCCTTATCACGAATGAATTTTGACGAATGATAAACTTCCCCTTGCGGTTTTCTCTCGGAGTTCATAAAAAGTAGCTTCATAAAAATTGTCTGCTGCAACATTCTCGGAGAAACAATACGGCATTGTTATTTTTTTGAACGGTAATTATAAAATTTTTAATTTGTAAGGTCTTTGAAGAAACAAGGAAATATTCGGAATTGAAACCATGCAGCATTAAAATAAATAAATAAAATAAATAATGCTGGACAATCCACGCAGCACCATCTAGCCCCAAAGTAAGCTACTCAAAGCTTGTGTTATGGGCACTAGATAACTGATATATTTCAGGCATTACAATATAATTCTTAATTTTATAATTCTTAAAATTCTTATAGTTTTATTATACACTAGCTGAACCCGCGGCTTTGCTCGCGCCAAGGAATTCAAAGTTTCATAGAAAGTTTCATCCCCTATTTTATCCCCTTGGGGGTAGAATAATCAAAATCCTTTCTTAGCGGATGCCTACGTCATAACATCTACCTGCATGCCAAATTTCAGCCCGATCCGTCCAGTGGTTTGGGCTGTGCGTTGATAGATCACTATGTCAGTCAGTCAGTCACCTTTGAGTTATATATATTTAGACAACACCCAGACCAACGGAACAAATTTCTGCAGATCGTACACAAATTTGTTCCGAGGCGGGAATCGAACCCCCAACCTCCTGCTTCGCAGGCGGACTCTCGCCCGCTGCACCACAGAGGTCGTCAAATTGGTGAATTATGGATACCCTTTTCACCTTTTCAAATAGAATGATTGAAAAGTTAGTACCCTCTTAATTTAATTTACAATATACCTAGATGCAAAGGCAATACGGAGCCATATTGTTTTAGCGTATAGACAAAAATGTTAAATCGTAAACATAGATATTTACATACATTAAATTACCGTGTCAAAATCAGCTGATTGATAAAATACAAATACTTTTTATCACATAAACCCAGGTATCACGGTTTTGCTTGGTTGGTACCAAGCAAAACCGTGATGGAACGTTTTATCAAATGTAACAACGCCCACCCGTTGACATTTTCAAATGTAAAATGTTTATTTTCTTTTGTGAGAAAATAACAGTTCTAAAAGATTATTAAAAAGCTGAATGACAAGATAGCGACTTATATAAATTGATGTTAGTATTCTATATTGAGCAAAGAATCTTTATTGATGAGTATGAGTTCACGGGGTGGGCTCAGTGGCGCGTTTTGGGAGAGATCCAGGTCCAGAAGTAGATTAACACCCGAGAACAAACATTTTCGTGATGAACATAGATGTTTGTTCTCGGTCTGGGTTAATTATATTATATCACCTATTTGGTTCCCATATTACAAGCTTTGGTTAGTTTGGGGCTACATAGTGCTGTGTGGAAAGTCCACCAATATTTATTTAATATTTTATTAATATAGATTCTTGGTGATTATGGAGGGATATTACAAGAGAAGTTTAATCCGTCTGAAGTATATGTTGTGCTATTTATAGAATTACCGATAATCCGGATATCCCACGATAGCAGCGGTCGTAACTTGACGGGCGTGATACAATATCGGCTTGGTCACGTGGAGTAAAGATTTGGTAGTATTTTAGCCCTTTCTGATTTTGATCAGGAATTCTTAAATAAATTCAACTGGATTAAAAGATTTTATAGCCCTCTCTGATTTTGACCAGACATTTTTAAATCAATTCTCCTGGATTAAACGATTCATATCCATCCTTCTAATATTTTTAAATTCCTTGATTATATCTTATGTATTTATAAGTGGCCATGTCAGTCAAGAAAAAAGTGGCCAGTCCCTCCACCATTATATAGCAGTCGCCGTTATTTTTAATAAACCTTGGCTGTTCAAGAACATTGTGACGTCAATGTGCCGATAGATAATCCTACCTTGAATGTAATTCGATAATCTGAGAGTGGAATATAAGTTCCTTTATATTCTTACTTAGGGTAGCCCAATATTTATAGCTAAATGTAGAGCTAAATCGATAACTGATGTTTATATTTTTATTTTTAGGACGCATAACAGTATGTCCTCTGTCGTGGCTTAGCGACGGCAAGAACCTAAGCAAGTGGATGAAATACACTATAACAGCTTCATGAATTTGTTCCCTAGGCACGGTAGATAGTCCCTCAGATCTTATGGTACCAAGATTCCTGCAGATTTTTTGATGACGTCTAAGGGAATGACCACAAGTGTTGTTAAGTTGCAAACCTCTCGTTTAAATCAGTTATTCAGTTCTGAAAGGGATGACGATAAGCCTTCTAATTCTAATTCGTGGTGGGGGAATATGATCTGCACGGACGTGAGATCGAAGACTTGCAGCACTTGAACAGCTAGATTTCGTTAGATTTTCTTCTGAAATTTTAAAATTTTAGTTACACAGCGCTAGTAAATATTAACCCCTATCTTTTGATATAACTTTGACATGATTTCAAGAAAAACTCTCTTATTAATGGATGTTGGAAATATCGATTATGTTTATGATTTTTTTTTATCGAGAAAATTATCATTATTTACGTTTCTATCTTTACACAGCGCTCGAGTGTTCACATGTTCAATTTTAAAGTTTTCGTTTTTTTTCATGTATTTATTACATTTTAGTAGATTTACAGCTGTTCAAAAACCGTTCAAAAGCCGCCTTAGGTGGCACGGGAGGTTGGAGGTTCTGGGGTATCCTCGCCTTAAGAGTTGTTCTGACGATAAGCCTTATGAGTTCCAAGTTCTATTACAGAGTTTTGATATCGATTCAGTCTGAAGTTCTAAGTTGTAGAAGTTGGTCCGTGCCCTAGTCAGTCAGCTCCAGAGAGTTATGAACTACAAGCAATTATAGATTAATTGAAACAAAAATGAAGTTACTAATTCGCTAATCTAAATTGTATAAGCTTAAAAATATCTATCTAGGTAAGTATATAATGTATTAAAATCAGTTATCTAATACCCATAACACAAGCTTTAAGTAGCTTACTTTGGGGCTAGATGGTGCTGTGTGGATTGTCCAGAATTATTTATTTATTTATTTATTTAAGGCTAATACAACAGCTACCTAATTTACCTCTCGCCCGCATGGTTTGATATGTTGAAAGATATAAAATCAGTTAACGTATTTAAACAAAATTGCAATCTATCATTTTGTGTCCTCACATATTGCACACAATTGATTCTTTGAGGATGTTTAAAAGGAGATCGGAGGTATGTCCGAATAATAAATTTGGCATACATACTTACATTTTCCTGAGATTCATCTAGTGATCTTTAAGATTCATTTAAATGTGGTCAAAATACCTTTGACTTTTATTATTGACATATTGCAAGCCCATTGCCACCGCTCAATACTAACCGGTTTCCTCGCAATGTTTTTCTTCACCGTTTGAGAGTTGCAAAAATGTAACCATTATTTTTGGCCCGCATTTGATAAATACCTATTGCTACATTTTGTTGATAACAAGACCGGTTTTCTAACCCTTATCACAACGAACATATTATTGTTATATCCCTTGTGACATTCCTATTATTTTTGGGATTCATCATGATGTTATATATACGTGAAAAATAGTATTTATTTATCTACAAACCCTGGCCTCGACTTCATTTTGTCAGGATAAAAAGCAGCATTTTCCTATGATCCTTTTTGATTAAAAAGTTATTTAAAAAGTTATAAAAAAAACACATCGACAACTTTAGTTAACTTTAGACGACCTCTGTGGCGCAGCGGGCCAGAGCCTGCCTGCGACGCAAGAGGTTGCGGGTTCGATTCCCGCCTTGGAACAAATTTGTGTACGATCTGCAGAAATTTGTTCCGATGGTCTGGGTGTTTTCTATGTATAATAAAAAAATATCTATCTTTGTAAGTATATAATGTATTAAATATATCTTTTTTTTTTAGTAAAATAATAAACAATATTTCATACCATTTGCATAATCCACCCTTTCCACAAAATACAGATTAACATTTTACAAGGGCAGACTGCTAAATAAATCTTGTACATTAAGAAGACACAAATGCTCAAACTTGGCGACCTTAATTTAATCTCAAACTATTAAACATTCGGTAAATGTCTGGAATAAAGCTTGGCTCAGCTTCTCGGTATTAAGATGGCTAAATTGTTTAGTAGCGAGAGAACGAGGGTTGCTCTTATCAAGCTTGAGCACCACGTGTCAATGGATTCTCACCTTTATTTGAATAAAGAACGTTTTATGCTATTTCATATTATTATTAGGCATTTATCACATAAACAGTTTCGTTCTCATTATTATTTATAGCTGCGATGAAGTTATAAATAGGTAAGTCGGTTATAAGAATTTTATAACCTAAGAATTTTATACCTTTAAGACGTTTTAAGGTGATCCTTAAGATTTTATTGAATAAATAGGTACCTTTTGACTGTGACTTAGAAGTTGTAAAGCTCCTTGTGAAGGGCTCGTCCGGGGATACTACTACTATGTCTGTTTCTGCCATGAAGCAGCGTTGCTGTTTCGGTTTAAAGGGTGTGGTTATGCCGGTAAAATTTCGGACACATGAGGCTTAACATAAGTATGCCTCAAGTTGTGACTTTCGCTGGCACGTTTTGACTTTTTGAAAGACATAAAATCACTACACCCATTCAAAAAAAATCGCAAACTACAGAGCAAACTATTAAGAAGGAAAACATGCATCGATCAAAATGTTTTTTTTTACCAAACTGTGTGCATTGTGATTGCACACAAAATGTATGTTTGCGATTTTTCAAAATTGGTATTTAGTGATTTCATATCTTTCAAAATGTATAATCGTGCGAGCGAGAGGTAATTAGGAGTTGTCAACGCCTTGATTATTTTTAGAATCAATTAGTGTAGTGGACGCCATGTGGCAGCCGTTCTAATTATACAAATAAATTCTAGTTTAACATCAGGTGGGTCTTTATCTTTTTCCATCAGCAAGATATTAAAGAAATTCCTTTTATGAGTGATTCAACATTTAGATGAGTGATTCATCTTTTAATTTATCATGTACTCGTAGGTCTTTTTACCTCTGAATACACAAAAATGCTTCCAATCAGGTGGAAATCGAAATATATTCTACTAGCGAGCCCCTGTTTTGCACGGGTGCACATATCATGCATGTATTATACATATAAACCTTCCTCTTGAATCACTCTATCTATTTAAAAAACCGCATCAAAATCCGTTGCGTAGTTTTAAAGATTTAAGCATACATAGGGACATGGGGACATAGGGATATAGGGACAGAGAAAGCGACTGCTTTATATACTATGTAGTGATTTATACAGCGTACTTATGCCTGCTGAGGCATTCTGTCGAATTAGAAGCCTCTCGACGTCACGTTGGATCCCTGAATGGAATCGTAAATTATTCCCGTGTAAGTTATATGAGTTTTTATGTAAAATATCCGAAGGTCGACAAAGTCGTACGTGAAGTGGTCAGCTAAGGAACGGATTTCGGATCATTTTTTGTTTTTGGGGATTCGTTTGATGTTAGGGATTTTCGTAATAAATGCGTAGCAAATGCGAGAAAGGGCTTTATTGATGTCAGGCATTTTTATTCATTTTTATACTGGAAGAGTAAGTATGTAATTTCAAAGAGGATTAGAATTCGCCTTTTTTGCGTAAAAGTAATAAAATGTTCTGTACAGAAACGATAAAAGCAAGGAAATAATCCCATGAGTTTATTTATTTTTGTTAACTTTTGTCAGACATAAGAGCGGGTTTTAAAAAGCAAAATGACAAAATCGTGAAACTACAAATCAAAATACCAGAAACAATCAGAAATGTGTCTTCTTCGTGTCGTACCACTAGTTTCTTACAAAACAGTGTGGTGAAAGTATTTTAAGTGCCCATGAAAGAGGCTACTGTCGAGTACATGACACGTTTTAGTCCTTTTTACATTTTAAAACATGCCATTTTCCTCACGATGTTTTCCGTCACTGTCTGAGAGAACTGACACTTTGGACTTACATTTTTGAACAGAAAAACTCATTGGTGCACGATCGGTTTTGAAACCATTATCTTAAGATCGGACGGCAGAGCGACTACCACTAGACCACCAGTGCTCTTAATTAAGAAAATATATTATCTTAATATAAAAGAGTAAAACCCTTTATAAAGTGACTGAATAATGCCAAAGACTTACACTAGTTTTCTGAAATAACAACTCCTATATCCACTTTCCTAGAGTTCACTCAATAAATAATTAGACTTTCCACAAAGTAAGCTCTCGAGCGCTGAAATAAATACAATTTACGTCGACCAAGCACAAACTCGAGTCGAGAGCACCTACCGAGTAGAGGGTGTCAAAGATGTAGATACTGTTCTCTGCATCTTTGACGCAGCGTTCAGCAGCGTTCATTTCTGGCTAACTGACTTCATGCTGAAACAGGGTCTGTAATTCGTTATTTTTTTTTAGTTTAAGAAAACATCAGCACATTGAAATACTTGTTATTAATGGCCCTCTAACGTTAAGTTGTTACTTTCATCTATATTAGTAATGCATGGCCTCGTAACGTAAGTCACGGATGATATAATAAATAATAAATTTTAGCAGCACAGTAGTTAAGATTCAAATACAGGTCCTTTTCATAAATACCTACCCTTAAAACTAAATACATACAATTATTTAAATAACAAGGATGTATGTCCATCAACTTGAGGCATACAGATGATAACTCTCATGTGCCTATAATAATCACTAGCAACCACACCCTTTCAACCGAAACACATAGCAAAACTGCATGGGAAAAAGGCAAAAAAATAGTGGTACCTAGGTAGTTCTTCACAAAGAGCTCAGCTTCTGTTCGTGTTACTGATATCTATTTCGATAGTTATAATGAGCAGTTTTCTGCTCAAGCGAAAAACACCACAAACCGGAAGCGTCGAGAAACACGGGAGGTAGTCTTTAGGTTAAGAAAAGAGAGATAGAAGAGCATGGTAGTTCTCGCACGTAAATTGACTACACCTTGTACTTAGTACTTTTCCTGCTTCACAGACCAAGATCTGTCAAGTAGAGCTAAGAGCGTTGGGAAATAAATTTATATAAGTGTTTTCAATTATGCACTTCCCTGTTAAATATATTACGTCTAAAGCAATTATATCCTAGGAAAGCCCCGTCTTAAAGGAAAAGTTGTGATCAAAGTCGATTTTTTAGTTGGTTCTTAATTATTATGAAATCGGATACCTATTGCTGTAATAATAATAAAAATAATAATAATGCTGGACAAACCACACAGCACTATCAAGCCCCAAAGTAAGCTACTCAAAGCTTGTGTTTTGGGTACTAGATAACTGATATATTTAATACATTATATACTTACATAGATAGATATTTTTTATTATACATAGAAGAGCAGGTTTTTAAGACTTTGATCTTTTCAATCAGGTTAGTACCATATAGATAGTCATCCCTCTTAACCTCTTTGATGGTGTCCACAAAAGATTTGTCTAATACTGGTAATACCAGATTTTTTCTAGACCTTATTTGTACCTGATGCAGGTCAGCTAGCGCTCGACCTGCATCACTCAACATGCTAATTAATTTTAGCTTGTCAACTTGCTCATTGTGAATCAATTTGGGAAATGCCATATGCATTTCCCAGCATCACTAATCCAACTCCAAGTTTTACAGGTTTTGTTCGTATTCAATTTTCTTGTCTCGATTGACAATATTGTCAGTTACAGAGCTTGTTATCTCCTGATTTAGCTTTGGTGCCCGGAGAAGCGGGTAGTTTCCCGGTATCAATAATTGATACACTAGCTTTCGTTTGTTCTCCTTTTATACGCAAGCGAAGCCGTCGACGGCAGCTAGTAAAATACGTCCTACGTTGTCATTATCATATTGTAAGAAAAATTGTTTCACGAACATTCAAGGTTTATTTACGACGTTATACAGATGCCATCAGAAAACCACTAACCTATTTTATACTTTATATGTTACTAGCGACCCGCACGCGCGCCCTGCTTCGCATGGGTGCACATTGTTTTTCTACCATATCATGCATGTATTATACATATAAACCTTTCTCTTGAGCCACTCTATCTATAAAAAAACCGCATCAAAATCCGTTGCGTAGTTTTTAAGATTTAAGCATACATAGGGACAGGAATATGGGGACAGAGAAAGCGACTTTGTTTTATACTATGTAGTGAGTAGTGAAGTTACATTGAAAATATGCTACATATTCTTACCTTAAAAGTATACTCAAATACAGATCAAGCTATACAAAGCCAATGAAATGACGCTTACCACGAAGGACATAGAAGCGAGCAGTGTCAGCAGTCGTAAAATAAAATACCACATATCGTGATACTTTTTATGTTATTTTTTATTTTTGTACAACGGAACAAGCAGATGGCCCACCTGTTAAGTGGTAACCATCACCCATAACAAAGCATTGCCTCGTAAGTCACGCACGACAGGAACTTGCCCTAACGATGCACTGCGGTGCGTCCATCAACTTGAGGCATACACATGTTAAGCCTCATAAACATTAATTATAGAATTAAGGTTTATCAGAGGAAGCCCACGATAACTGAATGAATATTACCAGCTTTTATAAAAAGTACGGAGTACAGACAAATAATGGAAAGCCGTCGAATAAAAATTCTGTTTTATAACAATCTTTCAGACTTTTATTAAATTTTATTTATATTATTCTCAGACATTGAATGAAGGACGGAGGTAAAGAGCTATTTATAATAAGAATGAGACTGAATTTTCCTACCCATTCAGCTTGCTTAAGGCGTTGACAACACCTAATTTACCTCTCGCTCGCACGATTGGACATTTTAAAAGATATAAAATCGCGAAACACAATTTTGAAAAATCGCAAACAACCATTTTGTGTGCAATCACATTGCACACAATTTGGTAAAAAATTCATTTTGGCCGATGCAAGTTTTCTTACTCAAAAGTTTGCTTATGTACGAAAACTAGAAAAGCAAACTTTTAAGTAGGAAAACATGTATCGATCAAAATAAAATTTTTACTAAACTGTTTGCAATGTGATTGCACACAAAATGGTTATTTGTGATTTTTCGAAAATGGGAGAAGTGATTTTATATCCTTCAACAAGTCAAAACGTGCGAGCGAGAGCCACATTAGCTCTTGTCTTCACCTTAAGCCGGGGTTACAACGAGTATACTCGGACCGAGTGCGCTCGGATGACTATTAATAATATATAGGTAATATGATTAATATATTATATTAATAATAGAATCATAGAATTATCCCTACAAAGTTATAACACAAACAAAGTCAGAAGGAGGTAAGCTCGCACATTGTCTTATACGGATCAACAAAAGAATGGCTTTCGATAATCCTTTGTTCGTGAAACCTTTTCGATACGAGGAATTTAATCGAGATTTTCATTGTATATTTTGTTATATCTGTAGATCTAAGGAATACTCATGAATCCGTTCACGTTGTTCAGTCAACGATAAAGGTAGATTAACAATTTCAGATATTTGATAATTTTTTTAAGATTTTAAAAGAAATTTTGATACCCAAAAAATGCTGGTTATAGGCCCCGTAGGATCATTGCAGCATCTCTTTTTTTAATAAAATATTAAAATATTTGATACTTGAAATGTGTTCGTTACCACAACAGATCTATGTGAGGTGATTACGATAACAGAAAAAATTGCCGGGTACATTTGGCAATTTTTTTCTGTTAAATTTTATACATAAAAGTATGGTTTTATACATGGTCTGAGAAAAAAATGGCACATCAATGAAGAGTATAAATGTTGCGCATAACTGGGGCAACATCAGAGGCTCATGTAAAATGCCCACTAGCAAAAGCCAACATAATCCGTTTACGTCGAAACTAAGCATAGTTTTGACGACCTCTGTGGCCCCACGGGCGAGAGCCTGCCTGCGACGCAAGAGGTTGCGGGTTCGATTCCCGCCTTGGAACAAATTTGTGTACGATCTGCAGAAATTTGTTCCGATGGTCTGGGTGTTCTCTATGTATAATAAAAAATATCTATCTATGTAAGTATATAATGTATTAAATATATCAGTTATCTAGTACCCATAACACAAGCTTTGAATAGCTTACTTTGGGGCTAGATAGTGCTGTGTGGATTGTCCAGCATTATTTATTTATTTTTTATTTTAGTTCTTATCCCAGTACTGCTAGCGACGAAAGTACGTCACCGTTGGTTTGATATTATTTAGACGCAAACTCAATAGCCAATGTTGAGGGTAGTCGAAGAACGTGTAGAAGAGAGAGTAGTAGAGCTCTTTGTGAAGGGCTCGTCCGGGGAAGTACTACCACCACGCCTTTTTCTGCCGCCAAGCAGCAACGCTGTGTTTCGGTGTGAAGTGTGTGGTCGGCGGTGTAATTACAGGCACATGAGGCTTACCATCTGTATGCCTCAAGTTGATGGACGCAGCGCAGTGCATCGTAGGACACGTACGTTCCCATCGTGCGTGACTTCGGTTTAAAGAGTTTATTCTCATAAGAACAGATACAGTTCACTTAAATGAGTTAAAGGTAAATTAAGTAAATTTAAATTTAAGGCTAGTGGCGAAGTAGTATGCTTAACGTAAACATAATTCATAAATGTTTAGACTTAAAAAATATTCTTATACATATTCAAATGTTTAAATTAATGGCGAAACAAGTATTAACTAAAAACTAATCTAAATCAATAGGGAGGTGAGTATACCTAAGATTACGAGGCAATGCTCTTTTATAGGGGTTGGTTACCACTTAACATCAGTTGGGCCATCTGATTGTTCCATCTCATCATTCTGTCATTGTTTTTTTTTATAAAAAAAGAATGACACGAGCATAGCAATGTTTATCGCACAAAATATGTTTGTTCTCGGTGGGGATCGAACCCACAGCCTACGGCGCCGAAGGCAGAGGTTACTACCAATCAATCTAGCTAAGATTCAGCATCCGAGCAAAGCCACCACAAATATTATAAATAATCAGAGACAAACTACCCACGCTCATTTCATTACGTTTGCTGATTTAATTTTTCAGCTTCTTCTGATTATTCGTTTACGAGACTAAAAATACATTTCGCCATACAATCTCCGTTTTTAGTGATCATTTTTTACGCCCACATCCTTTACAACACACGTGTGCTACTCCAAAATGCACGTGGGTTGTCATGAATATTGTTGTAACAATGATCAAAATCATTGTTGTTCAGGA